>OY997262.1:291043840-296043840 GCA_963921465.1 Triticum timopheevii
GACGTATTAGGATTGATCATGAACAGACAACATAACCATCAACAACAATGGTGGCGAAAAGGAGAATTGGCAGCACATATGGGTCCCTAGGGGCATATGTGAGATTTGCTTCTCTCGTTGCAATACATGGGCATTTTCCAGTTCATACTTTCAACTCCTTTTGGTATGAACACTCAAACACTTGTCTAGGTGCAGGATCTCACAGAAGATCGATGAATGCACGAACTACGATAGTATGCAAAATTTACCAACCCAAACACCGCAAAATTCACGCACGACTCTTGCTCGGAAAGCATAAATGCTTGGAGGCAAGTAAATGGAAAAAATCCAGCCGGGAACAACCCAAGACAGGCCATTTCCAAATTTGAAAAATGGGACAACGTCTCCGAAGGAAGCCCAAGTATGAAATTGCCAATTGGCAAGCGAGGCGGAGGCCAAGCACCCCAACTGCCCCTCCAGCCCACCCTCCTCCATTGCTCATTGTCGCCCAGCGGACAGTTTCAACTGTTGGCGAGCCCTCCGGACAACATCTATCCTCTCCCTCAGTGAGCTTCCTGCCAGCCTAGCCCATGCTCCCTCCATCTCTATTTACAGTGCCGATTGGCAAGCGAGACGGAGGCCAAGCACCCCAGCTGCCCCTCCAGCCCGCCCCCTCCATGGTCCGCTATTGCCCGGCGACCAAATCCAACTGTTGGCGAGCCCTCCGGAGAACATCTCTCCTCTCCCTTAGTGAGCTTCCTAGAAGCCTAGCCCACGCTCCCTCCATCTCTAGTTGTCTCTCTCAATTTTGACGAACAAGAGAACAACGCTGCACGACTGCAGCCTAGACGAGATAAGGTTGGTAGTGTGGGCACATATGATCATGAGTATTGGTAGCATGTGCGGGTGGCTGCTAGCCTGCTACATGATCCCGTTAAGCATTATGGTAATTGTATGGTTCGAAAGGCTTATGCTCAAAAGTAGTGTCAATCACACTTGATGCATAATTTGGACCATCCTGACAGCCATTATAGTACAATCTTCTGCAGAATCAGCCGTAGTTATCCGTGGTCTCTCATCCTGACTTCTCAAAAGCAGTTCAACAATGTATGTTTGTGATGTCATCTGTCATGTCATGTTTTTTCATGCATCAATTCTTGCTTCTGTTTACTTCTCTTCTTAGGCAGTTTTCTCTCAGAGGAAGCATTTACCTGGAGAAAATTGAGGAAATAAATAAGACATAACAGTTAATCTCTTGCAATATTTAGCAGAGGAGCAATATAAGTTCTCATTGTGATAACGGTAACATTTGATTATTTGTTTCCTTTCTCTCTGATGATAGTGCAAAACAAATGATGGTCCCAGACTGCTCATGCATATGTGTGGTTGTTACCTTCGGTGCTTCTTGTCTCTCTTTTTTCTCTTATAAGAAGTAGCTGGCTGGAATGTTGTACCAAGGAAGGTAAATAATACATTGTTCGTGTGGATCTCAACTAGCAGCACACTACAACGAGGAGGTAGAGGCGCTGCCGGTGGCAGGATCGAGGGCAATGGCGTTTGCGCTATCACATTGTTGCATGCAGTGCAAGGTAAGGATAGCTTCAACAAGGACACACTGATCATCCGAATATATAAAATCGGTTTGCAACTGCAGTGTTCTTTATTTCCCTTTTAAATTTGAGAACTTGAGAAACCCGACCATGACATTGTCATCGTGAGTCTAACCCTCATGTCACCTTCATCTAATTCCCCATACTAAGAGACGTGTGTCGTCAACACTGACGGATTTCCCCACACCTCAACACCATGTCTCTGCAGGACTGAGCCGACAGATTAGTGATAGTGGTCAACGGAGAGGTAAAAAGTTGGACAGGAACTTTGGCGCTTACCACGACAAGCATGAAGGCATTCCTCATCATACACTCATACGAGGACACCCACCATAAGTATGTGAAATTACAAGTTGATGCAGGGAGGGCTACACTACGACGAAAGCCAATCACCTTGGGATTGATCATGAACAAACAACGTAACCATCAACGACAACGGTGGCGAAAAGGAGAATTGGCAGCACGTACGGGTCCCTAGGGGCCTATGAGATTTGCATTTTTTGTTGCAACGCACGAGCATTTTTTGTAGTTTGAGTAAAAGAAACAAAGACCGCAACTTGCAAAAACTATAGTCCATTTTCCAGTTCATTAACTCAAACAATTGTCTAGATCCGAAAAAAGAATAATCAAAAGAACAACACTTGTCTAGATGCAGGATCTCACACAAGATCGATGAATGCACATACTACGATAGTACAAATTTTACGAACACAGACTATTGCCTGGAATGCACAAATGCTTGGAGGCAAGTAAAAGGAAAGAGTCCAGCTGGGAACGACCCAAGCCAGGCCATTTCCAAATTTGAAAAATGGGACAGCGTCTCCGAAGGAAGCCCAAGTATGAAACTGCCAAACCAATAGACGCCCACGCATCGCCTTCGCCGCCTTCCCTAAGCAACCTCCCCTGCCCTCGCTCGCCTCCTCTCCCCCCTCCGCCTTGCCACGCCCTCCCCCAAATCAGCCGCACCCTTCCACGCCTCTCCAGAACCTTCCCCACCGATCGCCCGCCGCCCGCCGCCGCCCCCGCGCCGAGGGGGATGCCGCGGGCGGTACCGCCCTGCCCCGCGCGCTAAAACCCTAGCTCGCCCCATCCAGCCGCCGCCGCCATGACCAGCCCCCACCTAGGTCTCGGCCTCGCGCCGTCGCCCGCTGACCCTTCCGCCGCGCCGCCGTCCCGCCGAGCCCCTCGGCTGGCCAAGCGCCGACACGCGGCCACCACCTCCCGCTCTCGCGCGCAACCGTCGCCCTCGACCTCGACCTCGGCGCCGTGGAATCCATTCCTCGGCGGCGGTACGGATGCATCGTGGCAGGACGGAACTGGCGGGTCGGGGAGTGTGGCTGGTGGCGGTGGTTACGAATTCGGGAAGGGCCAGAAGGTGGGCAATGTGTTTGGACCTGCTCCAACGGCGAGGCAGCCGCCGCCGGCGTCATCCAATGAAGCTCCCTTCGTGTTTGGGAGCGTGAGGGACAGCCTGCCACGGTTTGATGTGGGCTCATCAGCTGCTTCGAAGCTGGACCATAAGATGGGGAAGCTGAACCTGCAGAATCCAGGTAAATGCAGCGTTGGTGCTGGTAAGGGGGTGGATCAAACCGAGAAGAGCTTTGTCTTTGGTGCTACTATACCTAGTTCGGTTTCCAGCTGCGAGGCCAATGTGCTCCCGGAAAAGCTGACACAGTTGAATATAGGAACCGAAGTGCCATTACAGAATGAGGGTGCTAAAGTTGGGCCAAAAACGTTTGTGTTTGGAAGTAATGGGGCTGGGAGTTTTGCTGATAGTAGAAGCACTGCTTCCTCTTGTGCCGATTCATATGCTTCCAGTTCAGTCCAGGTTACCAAGGCAAATGGTACACCGGAAAGTGGCCATGCTGAAAGCACCAATGATGCTGCTGCAGATTATCGTGCTCATGATGCAAGTGTTCTTCAGGAGAAGATAACACAGTTGAATATAGGAAGTGGCACGTTTCAGTACATGAAAGATGGAGGTAGTGGTAGTCGTCAAACTGAAGTGCTTGGCTTTGGGGATGGCCGAACTGCAGGTACTATATTTGGCAACGCTTCAAGCAATACTTCAGACAAGGGCAGTATATTTTTCTCCTTTGGGAATAGCAATGCTTCTATCTCTGCCAATGGTGCTGCCAATGTACCTCCAGAGAGGGCATCAAATTTGAATGTTGGAGGTGGAGTTACACAGAACATGAAAAGTGATGATACAAATTGTTCACCAGAGGCTTTTGTATTTGGAAGAAATGGAAGCACATACTCTGCTTCAGAGCAGTCAGCAAGGGTTGTCATGGATGATGGTGATAATAGTGGCAGTGGTGCAAGTACAAGCACTTGTACTTCAGCTCATGGTACTATGGGGAGCACACTTCCGGAGAAGATGACAAAGTTAAATATAGAGCAGGTAATCCCATCTCAGAGCATGAAGGATGAAGCTGCTACTCGGCAACCAGAACCATTTGTTTTTGGTAGTAATGCAACTTCAAGTTTTTCTTCTTTGAAGAAGACCACATCATTCACAAGCTTTCAAACTAATGTATCCTCTGAATCAAAGGGCAGCAGAAGAAACTTGGCTAATGATAGCAGTGGGAGCAGTGTAACTGCTCTATCTGAAGGGGCTGCAGAACATGCACTGCAAGATGAAATCAAGAAATTAAACATCAACAAGGAAGGACCTTCATCTGGAAATGTCAACGCAAATGATGCTTGTACTCCTAAATTTTCCTTTCAGAGCAAAGCAGAAGCTGTGCCAGGATATTGTACCTTTCCTCAGCCCAAAGTTCAGGAGTCATCCCCGTTTACTCCGTTGAATCATTCATCTACTTTCTCTGCGTCTGCAAATGCGATGCCGTCTTTCAGTTCCAATCCCCCAAATGGAGGAAGCGAAAGTGCTCCTGGTGAATCTTGTGCGGTCAAACAAGATCCTGCTAGCTGCTCCAGAGAGAGCTTATTTGGTATAGACTATATAAAATCAGCGTATAGAGACAAAAAGGAAGCACATAAAAGCACAAGGAAGAAGAAAAGGCCAACTAGGCTAAAACAACATGGTCAACTCCATCAAGTTTCTCAAGAAACATGCGCCAATGGACTAGCTTCAGATTTAACAGGTGACTATTCACCAATGGATTGTTCTCCTTATCAGGCAGCAGTTGAACAAGCGCCAAGAGAGGCATCCGTGAGTTGTGATCAGTCCACTGACATTTGTGATAGCAGTGTCCCAAATCAGAATACCACTTGTGCTGAAGATGATCTAGTTTCTGCAACTGAGCACTTGGTTATTGATGCAGATCTTCAAACGTGTCAAGATGAAGGCAGAGATCCCATTGCAGATGCATCTGAGAGTAATTTTGGTAGCAACTTTTCTAGTTTCGATGGAGAAATAAATTTCTGTGATGCACCACAGCCCATTTTCACTAATATGAATGTTGATGCAAATGGTGAACCTAAAATGTACACAACAGAAGCTTGGGTTGGTGGTTCTGGATGTAATGTTAGTGGGCCGACTTGCGAAGAGAACAACTCCAGAACACCACATGAGTCTGGTGAACCTGTTAATTATAAATCAAGCTCGGCAAACTTGAGTGGGCTGAACTTCACCTTTGGTGCATCACTGTATCCTGAAAGTTCCTTACCCACACAAAGACATACTACAAAAAGGAAGTTAAGGACTAAGGTTGGTCAGGCGCCTAAGCCTTCAGCTACTCAGGCTTCTGTACAACCAAAAGGCTCACAAGACACAAAAAGCATGCAGTTTTCTCCAGAAACAAGTACATCAGAAAATTCAGTGAAAGAGCAGTTGAGGAGAGATGCATCAGTTTCCGCAGACTTGGAGACTTGTGAGACCTGGCGTACAAGGTTTGTCTGGACATGTTTGATTTTTTCTATATATCTCATTGTCATCGTTAGGGCATTTAGAAATATATTACTGTAAAAGTTTGTGATTACTCCAATTTTTGATATATCATAGTTTGTGTGTTTCATTTGTGCCAGTGGGAATCAAGCCTATGCAAATGGTCACTTTGCTACTGCAGAGGGGTGTTATACCCGTGGAATAAATTCGATTTCCCAGTATGGAACTTCTGGACGCTGTTCCCATGCGTTGATGCTGTGCTATAGCAACCGTGCAGCTACTAGAATGTCTCTGGGGAGAATGAGAGAAGCTCTTCAAGATTGTTCGATCGCGACATCTATTGACCCCACCTTTCTTAAGGCTAAAGTTCGTGCTGCAAAGTAAGTAGTTGCTGTCCTCAACTCAACTAATTCTTCCGTATACTAGCTAAATACCGTGCTACGGATCAACAAATTAGATTGCTTCAGCATTTCAAACCATAACTGTTGTGCTACATGACACACCCTTGGCATCGGTCTCACCTCTCGGCCAAGCCGCGCCTCGAGTAGAATCAAGAGGCGTCTAGGTTTTGCATTGGGATTATCCCACATGTAAGACGGTGTAGCAGAAGGTGGATGGACTGCTGCCACTGAGATTGACGCCTTTACAGAATTAAAGATTTGTATTTTTTCGATTGCAATAGCATTTCTGGTTGAGCAAAAAATATCAGAGCCCGGGAACTAAATTTTATGCAAGGGCCATTGATGTATATTATTCTGGTAAATGCCCAATGGTGGTATGTTCTTTTTTTTTTATCATGGAAGGTTCAAAGATATTTTTATAGCATTATAAATAATTTTAAATTCATATGCATCTGGAAGGTCAGTAATGTTTGGTCTGGTTGTAATAGTGCCACTATGCTCAGATAATTCAGAACTCCTCTTATGTCACTCAGGTTATAGCCATGGTATATTTTACATGACTAAAACTATAGTCCAGGGGAAAACATTTCGGTTGATCTGGTTTGCCGCTTGATATTTGTTGTACTAGAGTACTTTGGAGAGACCATTAACTCAGCAACTTCAGTTGCTGGTACTTTCTTACTGTTAAACTTCTTAAGTGATTGCTAGGTTTAACTTCTTACTATCTACGCATGCAGTTGCCAACTTGCGCTTGGGGATCTTGAAGGTGCATCAAACAATTACACAGCCTGTTTGAAATCTAGTAACACTGCTTATTCTGACACCAAAATGTTTGCTGAGGCTTCTAATGGTCTGGAAAGAGTCAAGGCATGTTTTTTCTGCTCAAGGGTTACCTTCAAGTTTTTAATCCTGTACAATTTAATAGTATCAGCATGTTAAACCACCTTCAATTTTTTTGTTCTGTTCAATTTGGTGATGTCAGTATGTTTTGGAACTTATATTTTCAGTCTTGTCAGCCCTAAAACGTACCAACGACTTGTGGTTCTCTAGCAATATGTTATGGAAGTATGTATTTTGTGTGGCTACAGTCAGACAATCAGTGTTAACCAAAGGGCTAGTTGAGTGGCAGGCCAGCACCTGGTGCGCAATCCCTGATTAGACTAATGCATGATTCCTGATCAGGATCCTAGGTGGCAGGCTAGAGTCTGCCAACTCCCCTATTAAGCTAATGCGTAATCTCCAAGTAGGCTTGTAGGTGGCCATATAGGTCGCAAGCCAGGACCTGGTGCCCAGTCCCTGATTTGGCTCCTGGGTAGCTATGTGGAATAATTTGGCTAGGCAAAGGTGAGGATGCTGTCGCCAGGTGGCCTCCTTTTTATAGTACTGGTTGTAATGCATGATCTTTGGCGATTCCTTCAGCTCGTTCGTTACAGGTAGCTTGTCTGTTGACCACTGCAGGGGTTTGCTATGGAATGCACACATAGTTTAGTTTTACATGGATTGGGCCATATAACTTCATGGGCCAGCAAAGAAAATTGAACTCTTAATTAAACTAGACTAGAAATACAAGGACTAGGGAAATAAATCTGACCTCCTCAAAAGCTTTAAGTTCTTTTGAGTTGCCACTTGCCAAACAGGTCAATACCTGCCCCAAGTGTCATATCAGTAGGATGCAGCTCCGATGAAGAAACTTATTATGCTGCATTAGACAATTCACGGTTCAATTCTAGCCATGTCACTATATGGAACGGTAACATTGACTAGCCTTTTACATCTCGATGAACAGTGGCCTTAGTCTGCTTCCCATATTTCATTGCATCTGAAGAGGGTATCAAATGGACTAA
Organism: Triticum timopheevii; assembly: GCA_963921465.1. NCBI lineage: Eukaryota > Viridiplantae > Streptophyta > Magnoliopsida > Poales > Poaceae > Triticum > Triticum timopheevii. The sequence continues at coordinate 291,051,525 of OY997262.1, forward strand.
ATACTAATATGATTAGCTTAATATTGGCGGTAATCAAGTAATTGTAGCTATTTTACTGAAAATTGTGCCTGTTCTAGGCATTGCTTTGGTGCTGGCATACCAGGAATGTTGGTCATTACCACAATACCAGACACTATGAGCAAATAGTTGCCATGGCTAGAATAATAAGGATTTCGTCCCACGTGCCAACTGTGTATAAACAACGATAGAACTGCATTAGTGCTGGCATTGGAATTTTTGCAATAGATTTTTCTAGGATTTAAGCACTACCTTGGTCCACAAAATATAATATACCTTTCCACACAATAACACATAGATGAATGTTGATTTTCTGTAGTTTCAATTGCAGAATCACCAGCTTGTTTTTTCCTTTTCATTTTAAGTTGCTGGTGATAATATGGTTATACTAAACCTTCTGTTGGATAAAATTGGGTGGCTAGCTTATCTCATTGATGTTATTTGGCTGCATTCATGAAGTGGGTAGTTGTTGATAACACGATGTAATTTCTTTAAGCACACTCTTTACTTTTTATTGAGAGAAAAGCCATTCTTACTTGAGTGTTGAGTCATGTATGTGCGCTTGGATCTTCTATTGAACACCCTCACCGTATTCTCATGATATTCCTAGATGCACTATTTTGTAAGAGAACTCTGTTTGTCGTCAAGCAACCACAGAGTCATCAAATTACTCGTTTTCTGCTATACAGTTGCGAAATTATATTTTTTCATATTATGTACCAGGCTTGCAATTTGTCTATTTTAGAGGAGCTGTGTAATATCTTGTGCGCACCTTCCTGATTTATTGTTTGATGAACCTTCCTTTGCTTCGGCTGCAGGGGCATATCTTGTGCGCACTAATAGCTAGTCAATGATATAAGCTAATCTACATTTAGGCTACCTGCATCTAAAATTTGAAGATCATGTTTGGTCTTGCTAAAATAGTGTGAGCTTCTCCTAATGTGATTTCTGTTTGGACTTGAAGATCCAGAATCACGTACAAACCCCATAGTATATGACTACATGCTTAATGCCCGTAGATCTCTCGTGTTGGTTTTGTGGCCCCACCTAGTTATCGATATGCAATTGTTACATTCCCTTCTTGGATTGTTCAGATGTACTAGTTTTTGAATGATCGCTTCCTTAGGGAGTACCCACAATTTAACCGAGTTCAAAACTTCCCAGTAGAGATAAGATTTGAGTTATCTGCTTGTTCATTATATCTCATTGACATCCTTTTACCAATACCGCAGAGAGTGGCAGACTGTATATCCCAGTCCAGGGAGCTTCTTAAGAAAAGAACATTGCCTGATGCAGAAACGGTTTTGGATCTTATCTCCAGTGCATTGCACATAAGTTCACACTCGGATAACTTAATGGAGATGAAAGCAGAGGCACTGCTGACGGTATGTATTTCTAGCCTGAGGTTTTACACTGATGAATTGTTAAGAATTCTTTTTTTATCACTGCTTCACTAATATGGTTGCGACACTAAACAGCTACGAAGATATGAAGAAGTAATTGAACTCTGTCAAGAAACAGCAGATTTGGCTGAAAGAAATTCTGTTTCAGTTAATGCCAATGGAGAGCCAAATATTTCTAGTGTGTCTGAAAAGGCAGAATGCTCTGCAACACTTTGGCGACCATACCTCATTTGCAAGTCTTACTTCCTTCTAGGCAAGCTTGAAGAGTCTCTTGACTTGCTAAAGAGGCATGAGCTGGCGACACCTGCCGAAGAGAGGTTAATTTGCCAGGTCCTGTGATTTTCATTCTTTTTTCTCAGTCTACTGTGATATTTAACTTCTGAATGATGACAATCATGCAGTGACGGGAGCACTAGAAAATGTTTCTCATCATTGTCTACAAGTATAAGGAAACTTCTTTCCTTCAAGGTATATATCTGTTTATTGATTTTCTGACGGCTAAATTTCAGTTGAACAATCAAGTTCTCTAATTTTGATAAGTTCTATACACGATGTTCGCTGATGTATATGCATTATTATTGTCATCTCATTTCAAGTTAATCTCTTAGCTGCTTTCAGTTATACTTGGCCTCAGAATTCTATCCACAAGTTCCTGGACCAAAAAAGAAGAATAAAAGAAAAGCAAGAAAACCTTCTCATAGACAGAAACATGGTTTGGAACTTAGCCTCTGATTCAAAAGAAGAAATAATGTTTAGTTTTCACACTAATTCCAGAAAACATTAATGAACAACATAAAACTGGCCCCTGGTTGCTTCATGGCCTGGCATTTTGAGCCACTCCGACTGGGATTGGGGAGGCAGGGGTGTCATTTGGGGAGCTGCGTAGTCCGTTTGACGGTTGTGTGTGTGTGTGGGGGGGGGGGGGGGGGGGGATTTTCAGCCACCAGCTGGGGTGGGGAGGCTGGGGGGGCAACGTCGTCCGTCTGACGGTTGTGTCTCTGTGTGTGTGCACGTGCACCTGCTATAGCTGGCCAGATGTTATGTAGCCGGACAGACATTATATAGCAGGCTAGCAAACTAATAACTTGAAATCAAGAACGGAAGTAATAAATCTGAGAAATCTAACAGAATCGAAACCCAAGTCCTTGCAGTCTGGGATCAACAATGACAAATCTATTGTTCTTTCTCCACCTATGATCCTTATTAGGCTGCGGGGAATGAATCATTTCAAGCTCGGAGATATTCGGAAGCTGTGGAACAGTATTCAGCGGCTTTGGCATACAATAGTGATTCACGGCCCTTTTCAGCTGTCTGCTTTTGCAACCGTGCAGCTGCATATCAAGCACTTGGTCAACTTACTGATGCAATTGCAGATTGTTCACTAGCCATGGTTCTCGACGAAAATTATCCCAAGGTATACTTTAGTAGCTTTTGTTCTGTGTTATGAGCTTCTCTTTTTTCACATGTTTTGTATAGAATAACTGGAGGTCAAAGATTAGATACAGACTATCTTAACTCTACATTATTGTTCAGGGATTTAGTCTAATAGCTTAATTCCAGGCAATTTCCAGGCGGGCTACCTTATATGAGATGATAAGGGATTATGGACAGTCTGCTAATGATTTACGGAAGCTAATCTCACTTCTTCAAAAGCAAGCCAATAATAAGCCTGGAGTATCACCAAAAGTTTTCAACAAGCATAGTGACCTGAAGCAGGCGCGTGCTCGACTTCTATCTGCGGAGGATGAAGCAAGAAAAGATGCTCCCTTGAATTTTTATTTAATCTTGTAAGTTTTCTAAGTGAAATTTACCTATCTGTTCATCTAATAGTGTTTTTCTTGCCACAAGTTTAGTTTCAGTTCCATCATCCAGAACAGTTTGATAATGCATGCCTCCTACATTTGTTTTCCACTTTATATTATCCTAGAGAAACAAAGAATACCATCGACTATGCCTACAAGAACTGACTGTGCTTTCTTATAGCCTTAGTGGAAATTTGCTCTGTGCTCATCAATGTGCTGAAACTGTTCGTAAGAGCATCAATGACATTGAAATGACATCAACAAGAAAATTATGTTATACCACGTATGTTGCAAGGCAACTTCATCTATCATCCCCAAGTTTTGTAAAGACATGTTTTAGCTTCGGGTTTACCAGTACTCATCTCATTTCCATGTCACTATTTATAAATTTTGTTGAACTATCGCATTTCTCATGGAATGAAGAAGATTCTGTATTGCTCATGTCATGTGGAGATAACTGAATTGGGTGTTATCCATTTTTTCCAGGGGAGTTGAACCGTCCTGTTCTCCAGCAGATGTTAAGAAGGCCTACCGAAAAGCTGCATTGAGACACCACCCGGATAAGGTTCCCATTATTTCAGAAAATTTCTCATTGTTTTTATGTAGGCAAAGTTTGCTTTTTACACCACATTGACCTGCAGGCCACTCAATTGCTTGTAAGAAATGAGAATGCCGATGATGGGTTTTGGAGGGATGTTGCGAAGGAGGTTTATGCAGATGCTGATCATCTCTTCAAAACGATTGGAGAGGCATATAATATTCTTTCAGATCCTCACAAGGTAAAACATAACTGCAATCGACTATGATTCTGGAAAATGGCAATTAACTAATGTTTGCATGAAAGCACACCCAGCCAGTTACGTGCATAGCAGAAGCTTAGAAGGAAATCAGAACCGATTACCTTGTGTGAATTTGAAGTTCCAACTATAATGTACTGGGAAAAACTAATAAGAGCAGTCTTAACTCTGAACTGATAACAGTGCTGTTGGTAAACACTTGAAGTAGGTCTTTTCATCGTACTGGGTGATTGGTGCCCGGATTAGTTGCGATTTAACCTGAAAACCGAACTGAATTAGCCAAATTATGGGGTTATCCAGTTTACGGGTTCTTTGTTTGGCACCAATTCCTGTGCTATTCGGTTGTCACTCCATAAAACCAAACTACCCAATAAGACCATGGTGTTCCGTGAGCATCTCCAACCGGACTAAGCTAATTTGACCCCCCCCCCCCCCCCCCCCCCCCCCTTCCCCAATTTGTTCACCCCGGCAAATGCGCCCCCATTTCATAAACCCCAAATCCATGCATTCCCATGCACATAGATCATTACAACAACAACAAAGCCTTTAGTCCCAAACAAGTTGGGGTAGGCTAGAGCTGAAACCCATAAGAACTCGAAACCAACTCATGCTTCTGGCACATGGATAGCTAACTTCCAAGCACCCCTATCTATGGCTAGTTCTTTGGTGATATTCCAGTCCTTAAGATCTCTCTTTACAGACTCCTCCCATGTCAAGTTTGGTCTACCCCGACCTCTCTTGACATTCTCAGCACGCTTTAGCCGTCCGTTATGCACTGGGGCTTCTGGGGGCCTGCACTGAATATGCCCAAGCCATCTCCGACGATGTTGGACAAGCTTCTCTTCAATCGGCGCTACCCCAACTCTATCCCGTATATCATCATTTCGGACCCGATCCTTCCTTGTGTAGCCACACATCCATCTCAACATGCGCATCTCCGCTATGCCCAACTGTTGAACATGTCGCCTTTTAGTCGGCCACCACACAGCGCCATACAACATTGCGGGTTGATCGCCATCCTCGTCCTCCACAATCATGTTGTGCAAGATCACACAAGTCATCACCTCCCATAATGTCTCAGGATCCTACATATTTGCAACCCCACAAAAAATACTCCAACGAGCTTGGAGCGCTCCAAACGCCCTCTCCACATCCTTTCTAGCAGCTTCTTGTATTTGTGCAAAGAGATATCTTTTGTTACCTTGGGACTCGGGGATAATCTTCACAAACGTCTCCCACTAAGGATAGATACCATCGGCAAGATGGTACCCATGGTGTAGATGTCCCTGTTGACGGTGTAGTTGCACACGGGAGCATCCCCATACCAAAGTCTCTTGAACACTGGTGATCATTGAAGCACATTGATGTCATCGTGAGACCCTGGCATGCCAAATCCTCAAGTGTTTTGATGCCACTACTTCAACTACGATGGTGCCGCCCGGACAAATTGATTTTTGTGTGTGTGGGGGGGGGGGGGGGGGGGTCTGGTTGGAGATGCTCTTAGCTGTGATATTTTCAGGTCCAAAGCCCACCAACCTCGTGTGGTTCCAGGCAGCCTGTCCTTGTTCCATATCCACATGGCCATGCCCAGCTGCATTAGTCCCTGCTCTCTCTGCCGCATTAGTCCCTGCTCTCTCTGCCGCCAGTACCTTTTCCTCCTCTCCCCGATGACAAAGATATCCAACTCCCATCATCCATAGCAGACACTGCCATTCCTTCTCACACTCACACTGAGCCCGCCACAGGTCCTTGCCGGCTGACGGTGGAGCAAGCGAGGACGTCTGCCGTAGTGGAAAGTGCCACGGAGTTTCCACCCACTGAAGCAATCATATGGGTGGTGTATATGTGTGATTTGCTTAGCTTGTTTGATTTGTGAGCAATCGTCACCATGGCGTATATTTGTGCTTTGCTTAGCATGTTTGATTTATGACGGGTGGAACTGTGCATGTACCTGTTCATTTTGTTCCTTTTATTACTTTGTGAGTTGCCACTTTATCCTTTTTCCGCATTTTTTCCATGCTGCAAACTATTTCTAGCTAGACCCGAATAACCAAATTGAATAAATTTGGTATATTAGTGTTCACTTAGTAGTTTGGCTAGTGACTAATTCGGTTGTCAATTTGCGGAACCTGGAATTAAAATAACCCGAAGACCGAATCACATAACCAATAATGCACACGCCTAGCCAGGATTTGGGACCGAAACCAGCCCTCAGGCCACTCCATGACCAGTTTTTGTTTCTTGCTAGTTAGAGCCTTATAGGAATTCACTGCTCAAGAGTGTTCCAAAAATGGGAATTTACAATTTGAAGCTGAAGATGCAAAACCGGTTGAAAACCTGCCGAGGTTTATTTTCCAAATTTGAATTCGTATTTCAATGCCCAAATCCAAGTTGTATAGTAAATCTCTAATGTTTGGAACATTTTCTGGTTCAAACTAGCAATCTACTTTTAGGTTTGATTTTGATGCTGCTTGTTAGTTACACTTGTTAATTGCTGTAACCATGAATTTCCTATAATTATAAGATGAGACTTATGCATTGCATTTCATTTTATCAGCTACTACAGCTAAACCTATTTTCCATTTAGTGAAGCATTTCCCTTTTGTTTGAATTTTGCAGCGTGAAGAATATGATATGGAAGAGAATCTAAGAAATGCTAGCAGGAGAGCTTATAAGGGGAGGAGTACACCGAGGTCGCCCGATCAGCACTACAGAAGACATTATGACGGGGGTTTCAACCCTCGACATTGGCAATCTGCGGGGCAATCAAACAAAGGTGCACCACACTCGCGCTGGTCTGGATATGAATATTCGGATGACTACTGGTAAATTTATTGGTAGATGCTTGTGGTTTGGTCTTAACGTGGAAAGCATCTTTGCATCGGCTGCAAATGAGCATGAGCGACCTCCTTGAACCAAGGTGCGTGGCATTGTCGTCCTGGAGTTGTTAGGGTGCCACTGCGAACTTGCCATCCTCCTTCCTTGGCGTCCAGAGATGCATTGCAGCTTAAGATGTCTGCTCTTGCAGTTCTTCGGAAGAGTATGGAAATTTAAGGTCTGGATGGTCTACAGGATTGTTTGGTGGTTGAATGAATGCTTAAACACCACCGTTGAAGGATAACATCAGAGGGAGAGTTTTTCACTTTCCCTTTACAGAACAACATTATTTGTTCATGGTTGTGCACAAGGATGCATTAATTATTTCTGGTGGGCTGGTATCAGGGGTTTTGTTACATTTACGAGTATTTCATATAATGTGCCCTACTTGACAATGGGAAACAATGGTGTATCGTAGTCAAATCTCTTTAAGTTGCCGGTTGATTGTTCTCTAGGAAGTATAGTATTGTTCACGTGTCTTGGTTGCTTTCGGGTGAAGGTGTTGAATTTACCATGCTGGCATTTTTTACATGCTATATGTAGCCAATTTTCTGTAACGATGCTAAGTGAACAGCGTGAAATTTTGACTACCAATTCAGGCCAGAACGCTTTGACGGTACATTCCAAAACGATTAGAATGTTCGTACGGTCTATGGTTGCTGAACTTGTATTACTGGCACATATGTCTGGGCCAAAAAAAAACTGTGGTGTACACCAGTGAGAATTATATGTGCAAGCACATAATCATATATGTTTCACCACAATAAACACTAATTTTTTCATCACCAAAACACCAGCCAATCATGGGTCAACGGGATTTAATTGACCCATGCCGGAATTTGAGAAAATCACAATAGATGGAACTGCATCAACATGTGCAATGTTACTGATTAACAATGAACGTGCATTCTTTTTGTTTGTTGAGGTTAGTTAGCTGGAGCCTTCATTTTGGAAGGGGAGATCCCGAGTTCGAATCCCACATAGGAAGCATTTAACTTTTTTCCGGACGGTTCGGCTCCTCTACAGTTGAGTAGGTACTGTACAAATGCTGTAGCTTCTAAATCCGGCGTACAGTGAAATCTAATGGTCCTCGTTTTTCTTCTTTTATAATTATGGTATTAGTTGAAAAAACACTACAGCAGCGCGTAATTGTAATGGAAGGTGCGTATATACTTATTTTCTCCCATGCCTATATGAGGGGTTCGGCTCCTCAGCAGTTGAGTAGTTACTTTACACATGATGTAGCTTCTAAAATCTGCCGTACACTCAAATCCAATGGTTCTCCTTTCCTCTACATTTCTCTTATTGATGTAAAAAGTAAGTATAAAAAAACTTTACAATTATGGTCTCTTTCTTATCATTGATCAGAAGGGGCATGATTTCACTCGGAGGCTCTTTTAGCCATCCACTAGCACTAGATCTTCTAGCCTCGTGAGAGACAATATTTGCTTCCCTGATCTCCTAGCCTCGTGAGATGCAATATTTGCTTCCCTGTTACAATGTTCAAAACCCAGCAAGGGAAATTTACCTGCAATATGAAGGCAGTCATCAAAATTGCCACATATTAACTCAGTGCCACATAGGCAAATTTACGAAGTTGGACCCTATGTTACTCTTGAAGTTACTCCCACTATGGCCGGTCTGAGTGGATCTTGGTCGAATGTTGTGTTAAAGTTGAGCTGTACAAAACCCATTGGTGGTCAAGTCCATCCACCTCTCTTCAAGGTAGCCTTAGGAGATGAAGCAAAAGTGTAGTTCAAAGTTAGAGCTCCCTCAAAAAAAATTAAAATATTTCACTATCAGAGCTTGGATCCCCAATGTAATTTGGTTCATGTCTTGAGTTTTCTCCCCAGTGGACTAGTTTGAGTTGTTCCACCGTAAGTACCACACATCAATGACAATCATCTCATGAACATTCAAAAGGTCTAGGATAGGCAACTCCTGGTCAGGTAGCTGTAGCAGAAACTCAGTGCACCTCGCCTGCTAGGGGAATAACTTATGCTTCCCACCTCATCCAAACCCAAGACTCTCCATACATCCTTACCTTTATGGCATTGGAAAAGCAAGTGCCTAGTATCGTTTTTGGGCCTTGCAAACATCTAGGGCATTGGGGCGAAACTTGCATGCGCCTGCTAGCTAGAGTGATATAGGGCTAACCCGGTGTAGGCCGATCTTTCACAATTGGAGTGGATTCCCTCGAAGAACACGAACAACGCAGGGAAGAACGGAGAGAAATCACAAGGGGACACTTAAGAACAAGTCCAATCACATATCCACTAGACAATCAAACACACAAGATCCACAAGGTACATGAACAACAAAGGGAAAGATACAAGGTAAAGTTCTTCTCCATGAGGAGGTCTTGAGGGGGTCTTCCTGTGAGGGGTCTTGAATCCTCTTGAGGGATCTTCTCCGAAGAGGCCGTGGACTCCAATGGAGAAGTAACCAAGTGGATGAGCAAAGCTCTATCTCTCAAATGAGCTATCGCGTTGCTGACCCTAGAAAGGATGAGGGGGAGATCTATTTATAGTCTAAGTCACGAAGGGGTAAGTGGGAGAGGGATACAAGGCCAAAGGGACGGCTGCGCACAGGCAGTGTCAGACGTCCGGTCGCTCGCGGGGGTCCGGACGTTAGGAGGGCACCAGACTTCCGGTTGGTGTCGGTCGTCCGGTCGCTGGGACTTGTCGAACGTACGGTGTTCGTCAGTCGTCCGGCCGCTGGAGCACTCATCGCCTGGAGTTCTTCTGGCTGTCTGGGCCGCGTCAGGTACCGGAAGTCCTATGTGGGTCGGACGCCCTGTGGCTGTAGCTTGCAGTAGCTCCGTTTCTTCCGTCTTCTCTTCCACGCTTCCTCGCGGATGGTGTAGGTGATCCTTGGCGCTTGCACTCCTCCTCGTCACGTGTGAAGCTCCGACAATATCTATGCATGCACACGAGTGGAGTGTCAAGTAGTATACCATCCTCGAAGGGGTCAGGTGAGCACGTGTAAAGGAGATGATTCACCTTTATGTATGTGAAGTAGAGGTCGCATGTGTCACTTGCCAAACGGACTCTTGACATGGTGATGTCCATGGGATGCTCCACATCACCCCCCCCCCCCGGGAAAGATCCGACCTCGGACCGAAAACCAAATCACCATGGGAAAGAGATGGCTTCGCTGTGTAGAAGTGGACGTTCACCAAGTACTCGTCATCTTGAAGCTCTAAATGGGAACTCTCCAATGTCTCACCGTCTTGTGATTCCATGAAAAGGAGCATGGACAACAAACACTTGGAAAAACAAGTGCAGTTAGCGTTAGTACAAAACCAAGCATTCAAGAGGTGATTCACCCAACAAGTGTCGTCATCATGCAAAGCATATGGTTTGACAAAGGATTGTGACATGGCATGTAAGCACATAAATTGAGCACAAGCAAGGATATCATGGGGACAAGCATGTAAATGTGAGGTAGTGATGCAAATATGTGTGATAAGAGAATAAGCATCTACCCCAAGGTCATAGCAATCATGCATAAAGCGATCGACAAACGGTCTATGGTAGACATAGGAATCATTCACAACACCAAATATAATGATATGTCTTAACACATGGGGCAAGTGCAAGACAATCCAAGCATAATGTGCATAGGGTGTAGTGAAGATATCGTGGCACTCAACACAATGGAAAGAGCAATTGTTCAACATGTGTGAGGCAATCAAGTCAATCATGTGACAAGCAATAGGACATGGCATATGTGAAGGAATGACATTGTTGCAACCAAATATATGATAGGAGCAAGTAATCCACAAATCGGATGCAACACACAAGGCATATATGTCATGAGGCATGGAAATGTGAAAATGACAAGTCGAAGCAAGATCTCTAACATGTGTGCAATCAAGTGGTCCAAGATGGCCAATAAGGCTCATGGTGCAAGCAACGCAAGTAGTAGGATCCACGATATCCATGCTCAAGAAAGATGTCACCTTGAAGGCGTTTCCTTGTGCATCCTTCACAATGCCGAAGTGGTAGGAAATGTGGTGTAGAAGTGAGTCATGGTCGAATGTATGAGGCTCACTCTCAAGAGCTCAAATGGTCAACTCACGTGAAGTGGAAGTCGACACGAAGTCCAAGTATCCTACACATGCACACAGCAAAACAAAGAACATATATGCACATGGAAGATAAACACATCATCCATCATGATGGTTCTCTTCTCTTGCACATAATCATTAGAAGCACAAGTGCATGGACAATATGATGCAACAATGGCTATCTTCATGGCACTAGGTATATGGTGCAAAGAGTTAAGACAAGCATGCTTCACAAGAAATATGTCAAAATCTCCAACCGTATGTGAGAATGCTATGGGGGCAATCCCATTATCAAGGCTAAATGCATTGTTGCACTCAATACATGGCAAATCATCTAGCATGAGAGCAAAAATATATGGAGATATATGAGAAGAAGAAATATGAATCATGTGCAAAAGCATGGTAGTGGTTGTCATCAACCGCATGAAATGAGCAAGAATGAATCATGGGTGATGCAACATGAGCAAGCATAGAGATCAGGTCGTGCAAACTAGTGGAGCAAAGATGCAACACACTAGGGGAAATCATGGCAATCATGTCATGTGAGCAAATAATAGGCATAGACAATGCACATGACATATTGATAATCCCCAAGTGCAGGGAATCATCGTAGCAATTTCCAAAGGTGGAAGTGATAAGCATGGAGTGTCGAACCCACAAGGAGCTAAAGGTAAGATCAATATTCTCTCAAGTCCTATCTGCCACTGGTACGACTCTACATACATCGAACGTTTGCTTCCAATTAGAAACGAGAAATAAAACTATGTTGTGGGTATGAAGAGAATAACTTTGCATGATATCAGAGAGCTAAAATATAAAAGTAGGTGTCGTTATCATAAAGTTAGAATATATTACTAAATATTATAAATAGCGAGTGTGGAATAATGATGGGTCGGTGTGCGGAATTATCCTAGGCAATTGTAATCACTATTGCAATTTCATATGAGGGAGAGGCATAAGCTAACACACTTTCTCTTCTTGGATCATATGCACTTATGATTGGAACTCTAGCAAGCATCCGCAACTACTAAAGATCATTAATGTAAAACCCAACCATAGCATTAAAGTATTAAGTCCTCTTTATTCCCATACGCCATGACCCACTTATTCGTGTTTGTGTTTCAGTCACTCACGCAACGCAGACAATAAGCAAACCATGAACATATTGCAAACCCTACAGCGGGGATCCATCATGCTTGCGTGACACAGAGGGCACCATAGGACAGCACCAATAATAAAACATGCAACTCAAACCAATCTAGATCATCAATCAACCCAAAGACAAAGAAAATCTACTCAAAACATCATAGGATGGCAACACATCATTGGATCATAATATGTGGCATAAAGCACCATGTTCAAGTAGGTGATTACAACGGGGTGCGGGAGAGTGGACCACGAAAAAGAGATGAGGATGGTGATGTTGATGAAGACGATCAGCGCGGCGATGATTCCCCTCCCGATGGCACTCCGACGCCACCGAGAGAGAGGAGGAGAGGTTCTCCCTCTTGTGCTTCCTCCTCCATGGTCTCCCCCTTGGATGGGGAGAGGTTCTCCCTCTGGTCCTTGGCCTTCATGGCGATGATGGCCCCTCCGCGATCCTCCCCCATGGCCTCCGGTGATGATGGCCCCCTCCGGCAGGGTGCCGGAGAGGTTCTGGAGGCTTGCGGCGGCAGAACTTCCGATCTCCCCTCTGTTCTGGTTTTTTTAGGATTTATAGGAGGGGTTGGCGTTGGTTTCACATCAAGGGGGCCCACGGGGAGTCCACGAGGTAGGAGCACCCTCCCGGGGGTAGGGCACGCCCTCCACCCTTGTGGTGGCCTCGGGACTCCCCTCCGGTAGCTTTTTGTTCTAGTATTTTTTATATTTTCCAAAAATATTCTTCGTTGATTTTCAGCGCATTCTGAGAACTTTCATTTCTGCACAAAAACAACACCATGGTAGTTCTGCTAAAAACAGTGTCAGTCCGGGTTAGTTCTAATCAAATCATACCAAAATCATGTAAAAATATTATAAACATGGCATGAATACTTCATAAATTATAGATACGTTGGAGACGTATCACATATCGCAAACACGAACACAAAGCAAGATGAAAGTATCATCATAGGAATGGTGCACAAAGCAAACATGGCAATAACACGCAATATCTCCAGCAAGCTTGCAAAGACACATACAAGTACTAGAATCAATCATCATGTGTAATGCAGAGCATGGGTCACTAATGCATGGCAAGGGCATAGGAATAAGCATATTGGGCATAGAATATGTAATGGACAATAAACCATAACCATGTGAGGGCCATGTAGAAGAAATGCGCGAAGTTGTTGCGCAATAGGAATAGTGTGAAATACAATTCACGTGATCCCAAGTCATCGTTGCTCTCTAGAGCTCGTTTTGTCAACTCATGGGATTGTGAGGTTGACGAGTATTCATGGGTACCTACACAAAAGAGACACAAACCAAAGAAATTGTGCGCGTGGTAAATGTACACATCATCCATCATGATATGTATGTGCACGTGTGAGTTAGCACAAGATAAGCATCGCTCAAAGAAATTTGATGCATGGTATAAGAACATGTCATCCATCATGAAAGAATAGTTATTGTGTATAACACGATGGGGACGCAAATTTAGCATGCAAGTATATGGCACATCAATAGCATGTTTATTCATGGGGAGCATATGGTGCACATAATTATTGGGATCATGCAATGGATGGGATGGATCAAAATCTCCTAAAATGTATGAGGAAACTATGGGGGTCTCCTCATGAGCAATATTGAAAACATCATATGGAGAAAATGGACAACATCCAAAGCGATGCATATTCGAAGCTAGGTGGTCATGGCATGGCATGTGAGATAGATGATGCAAAGAGAGCATATCAATATCATCACAAGAAAAACAAATGCCAATAACCATGGGCTTTTCATCTATGCCATAAGTGCAAATTGGGTTAATTTTAATGGCATATGCATAGTCATCCTTGCTCGTCACCGTGTCGCACGCCTACAAAGCATGTTCCTTGAGAAGCTCCGTAGTCGTAGTCGTCGCCGCACCGTCTTGAAAAAGAGTCATGGTAGGCTCGGCATCATCAATGCCACAAAGAGGGATGGCGGTGAAGTCAAACTTGGGAGTGTCGTCTTGGAGATCGTCGGGCTTGGACATCATGGTGGTACTAGCCTCATGCTCGTCGTCTTGGATCTTGGTCTTCGAGAAGTGTGCTTGGGGTGGAGAAGCCTTGGCCTTCATGAGTTCTTGTTCCACCTTGAGAGCACCAATGTAGTTGTCGTCGAGGGACTTGTAGTTCTCGAGGAAGATAGTCTTGGAGATGTCGTTGTTCAATCCCATCATGAAGTAGAACTTCATCAAAATGGGGTCGTCCATGCCAGCTCGTCACAAGGCATTCTTCATCTCCTTGAAGTACGCGTCGATGGACTTGGATCCTTGGGTGGTGTTCTCCAATTGGAGTAGAAGTTGTTCCGTGTAGGTTGGAGGCACGAACTCTCGCCGCATAGCGCTCTTGGTCTTGGGCCAACTCATGTCATAGCTCTCCGAAGGTGTGTGCAGCCACCATGTCGAGGCGTAGTCGTGGAAGTTTCTTGTGGCGCACTTCACTTGATCTTAGGAAGGGACTTGATGTAGCGTGAGGTAGTCGTCCATCAAGCCCTCCCACTCAAGATACTCCTAAGGTTATTGAGTCCCATAGAAAGGAATCTCGTGGTCAGTGTCGAGGTCGTAGTAGCTCGTGGAAGTCACGGACTTGAGCTTGGGGAGCTTCTCTTGAGCGTAGTCTTGAGGTGCTTGTTGGCAAAGGTGCCGTACGTCTGTAGGTGAAGATGCCTTGTAGTTGCTTGGCGAAGATGAAAGGGGTACGGTGAAGTCGTTGAGCGGTTGTTGGTGTTGAGATCTTGACCTTCACGTACTTGTCAGTGGTGGTGTCGATGCTGATGTGATCTTGCCGGAGATGGCAGCTCGGAAGCATGTGCACTTGAGCGTCTTCTCGAAGATGAGGAAGATCTCTTGTAGGACTTGATGAGGGCTTTGATCTCCTCCATTTGAGCTTGCATCTTGGCGTCGAAATTGTTTTTCGTGGCATCGAACTCGTCATTGTTGTTGTAGACCGAAGGTGAAATGCCTTGCCTATCCATCACATGACTCGAGTAGAGGTGAGTAGGAAATGAGATAAACAATACCAAGTTACCTTTCCCCAAAGTTGAGGATGCATCCCGTTTCACTCAATGTGAAATGAAAGAATAGTGGAATTGGTACCGGACTTGTTCACTCACACCTATCAAGTAAAGCTTATGGAGTAGCTCAATGAGGATAGTGGCACAAAAATTTGATGCAAAATGTTAGCAAGAGTCAATTATGTTGAAACATATTCACAAATTCGCAAGTGAAACAAGTAGACCAATAGCAAAGAATGGCACACGGAAACACACACACGGATAGATAAATGGGGTCGTGCAACCAAGGAATGAGCACAAAATGTGGAGTCCACGGAAAACGCTCGTGTTGCACAACTCAAGAGAGACGCTAGCACGATTGCTCAATAGGCGGATACGACATGTGACATCCTGGTTTTTGCCTTCTCTCTTTTTCCGGACTTTCAGTTGCCTTTGCTTTGGATTTGGTGTTCTGGATCAATTCAAATGGACTTGAACACTTGGGCATACCCTTGATTTTCACCCAAGTGACCCATCCACCTCTAACTCACCTTCTCTTCTCTGAATAACCCCAGCAAAAACCTAATGGATATTTTTCATAAAAGAAAAATATTCATTTTTCTCCGTGAAAATCACTTCAGAGAAGAAAGCTCCAAAGCAACCCCTAGATTTCTTGCTCCAAAAATTCTATATAAATTCACAAATATTATTTGAACCCTAGGGCACCTTCCTGAGCAAAAATATTGCATAACTTTTTGTAATATTTTTGCTACAGAAAATCATTTCTGTTCTGGACAGAATGACCACTTTGTACAGCAAGTATATTTTTGTTTGATCTTTTGGGGCTAATCTTTTCTGAGCTTGATTACCTTCCTAAGAGATCACTAAACCCCAAAGCACAACCCTTAACTCTCACTAGATTTTTCTCAGTTAAGCTCACAAGTTTCTGTCCAGAAACTTGCCAGGAAGATAGCCACTCCCACAGTGCACATGTGACTCAACCAAGTGTGCAAAACAACTAAAACTACCAAGGGCTAGCTGCCAGACATGTTGTTTGGGCTTAGCTCAGCCTGATGCCATAGTTCACGCGGTGACCACGTTCGTCCAAGGTGGCTGGCATGCATCTGACACGCTCTGCATTGCACCAACGCCTCTGTTTCGCGCGTGCTCGCTGTCCTTGCTGTAAAATCATGCCAAACCGCGCCACCATCTTCATTTGAGCCTCCTTAAATGCACCCTAGCGCTTGCCGACGCCAGAGCTCGCCGCAGCGAGCACGGGCACGACGCAGCCAATGCAACAGTGCGCCTGTGCCCCTGTGCTCGTCGCGTACCGCTCTCCCGTGCTCATCGCAGCTCGCCTACAGCTCCCACATGACCTCCAGCACCTTCCCCCTCTCTCACTGACGTTATTCGTCGCCGGGCGAGGTTCCAGAGAACTCCGGTGAGCTCTCGATTCCCGCCTCGGCCTCGGCTATAAATAGAGCCCCCCTGAGCTCGTTCTTCTCCACACACACATCCATCACACCTCCATACACCCGTAGAGCGCCGCAGCCCGGTCGGGCAGGCCTTTGCCGCCGTCCCCATCCCAAGGTCACCGGCGATCCCCCTCCTCTGCCCCCACCCACTCCAGAGCCGCTCGAGCTCAGATTACCCCTCCGGCGCGTTCGTGGTGATCCACTGGTGCGTGCTGGTGCTGCTGGACTGGCCCTGCGTCGCCGGAACCACCACCTCCGACGAGCTCCGCCCGCCGCCGCCGCTGGAGAGCTCCGTTTCGACCCCGTCCGGACACCCCTAGCCACGCTACGGGTACGGGCAGGTGCATCCCCACCTCGTCTACAATCCTATCCCTCCGGATCTCGTCGCCGGGCACTCCTCGCCGGAGAAAGCACCGCTGCGCCGCCCGCCTCTGTTTCTCTCTCTCTCTCTCCCCCTCCGGTCTGACAGCATGGGCCCGCTGTCAGCCACTCAGGCCGCGCCCGAAGCGGTATGAGTGGTGGCGCCCTGGCATTTTACGCCTTCGACGTCGCCCCCCTGAGTTTTTCTTTTAATTCAAATATAGTTCAAATTTGACCAGAACTTTGACTAGCTATAACTTTTATTCTACAAGTCCAAATAAGTTGATTCTTTTTGCATTCTGTTCTTACTGGAAAATCCTAGCAGCGCACCCAAGATGGGATTTTCTTTGCTGCCTAGAATTTCTAGTAATTTTCAGAAGTGTTCTTGATATTTTATTTTTGTCATTTGAATTATTTTCAGAAGGTGAAGCTTGTCTTGAAGGCATCAAGGAGGAGTGTGAAGCTCCTCTGCACTAAGGCAAGCCACAACAACATGATCATGGTGTCTTTGCAATATCCATGATTTTCTACTTGAATTTATATGACATTCATTGCATATAGTATTAAAAATAAATGATGCTTGTGCTATTTAGTTTGTGATGATCAAAATGCTTAGTTAATAGAGAAGAAATGCTTGAACCAGTGGGTATAGCTTGAGTAGTTGAAACTAAGTAAAATTTGTCATGACTATGGTGTTATGAGCATAAGTATTATTTTTGCTATATGAAAAAAATGAGTTTTATTTGATAAAAACCAACTAAAGTAATTAAAAGGATCGATAAGGTTGACTAGAGGGGGGGGGGGTGAATAGGAAACTAACAATTTTTTTAAGCTTCTCTTTACCAAATTAAACTTTGCAACAAAATAGGTTGTCTAGATGTGCAACTAAATGAGCAACCTATATGATGCAATAACAACTAGCACACAAGCAAGCAAACGATGTAAAACAAGTAGGCTTGCAAAAGTAAAGGCACGAAGTAACCAAGAGTGGAGCCGGTGGAGACGAGGATGTGTTACCGGAGTTCCTTCCTTTTAAGGGGAAGTACGTCTCCGTTAGAGCGGTGTGGAGGCACAATGCTCCCCAAGAAGCCACTAGGGCCACCGTATTCTCCTCACGCCCTCACACAATGCGAGATGCCGTGATTCCACTATTGGTGCCCTTGAAGGCGGCGACCGAACCTTTACACGCAAGATTGGGGCTATCTCCACAACACTTGGAGGCTCCCAACAACACCACGAAGCTTCACCACAATGGAGTATGGCTTCGAGGTGACCTCAACCGTCTAGGGTGCTCAACACCCAAGAGTAACAAGATCCGCTAGGGATAAGTGGGGGGAATCAAATTTCTCTTGGTGGAAGTGTAGATCTGGGCCTTCTCAACCAATCCCGAGCAAATCAACAAGTTAGATTGGCTAGGGAGAGAGATCGGGCGAAAATGGAGCTTAGAGCAAAAATGGAGCTTTGGGGGAAAGAGGTAGGTCAACTGGAGGAAGAAGACACCTTTATATAGTGGGGGAACAATTCCAACCGTTACCCCACTGAGCAGCCCCGCATAGAGCGGTACTACCGCTAGGGCAGGGCGGTACTACCGCTGAGAGCGGTACTACCGCTGAGAGTGGTACTACCGCTCCCTACCCAGCGGTACTACCGCGCTGGCGAGGTAGACAGGGCTCTGCCCCAGAGCGGTACTACCGCGGGAGTAAGAGCGGTACTACCGCTTGGAGCGGTACTACCGCTTCTACTACCGCTTCTAGTACCGCAAAACCCGACACGAGAAAACACCGGTCTCGAATCGAGGCGGTAGTAGCGCGGAACAGCTGCGGTACTACGGCGGAAGCCCGCAAGCGGTACTACCGCCCTGCGGAGTGGTACTACCGCTTCGTGGAGCGGTACTACCGCTGGAGAGCTTCGGCGGTACTACCGCTGTAGACCGCGGTACTACCGCTGGCACAAAACGGAGCAGGAACGGAAGAGAAGGGGCAGCTCCAAAGATGCGAAAGGAAGACGATGGGTGTGATAGGGATGTGTACGTGTTGATTCCACCCTAGTCTTACCAAAGCGGATCCCCTCTTGATAGTATGATGACTCCTACGAAACTAGTCCACCAACAATGAAACGAAGGAGCTACACGGTCTTGAATAAAACACCGAGGGGAGGAAATTGTCTCGTGCCAATGGATGAATCTCTGAAAGAACTTAACGCACACGATTAGTCTGCAAAAGCATTGTCATCAATCACCAAAACCACTTGGGGATAAATATGCCCTTACAATCTCCCCCTTTTTGGTGGATTGATGACAATACGGGATTTGCACAAGCATGATAAACAGTAAGCGTACAAACCCCACCGTCCTAAAATGTAGATGGGCTCCCCCTAGATGTGTGCTATCTAGATAAGCGCTTTGGACTGCACGGCACACATACTAGGATCAACGCTCCCCCTACATTTTAGAGACCAACAATCTAAGCAAGGTATATGAGAGCAGCATAGATGATATAATAAGAAAAGCAAGCAACTCATAAGCTAGATAGTGACATAGATAATGATACTGGAAAGATAAGGTAGCATATGTCTCACACCATATGACTCGAACTTAGGTCTCACAGACAAACCAACCAAAGCAAATGCGAGGAAAACACGAACACAAGAGACGGAAGACACAAATCGCAAATCCCTAAACTCTCTCTCCTCTTTGGCATCGAGACGCCAAAAAGGAAAGGGAGTGTTGCTACGGCTCCAGGTGATAGCAGTAGACGGACACACACATCAGATGTCAGCAGGATCATCTGCGCCACCGTCGTCAGTCTGGAAGTGCTCGGCATCAGAATCGGTCCACGGGCAGTGCTGCTGAATCCACTCCTCCTCAGTAAGCTGGTCCTCAGATCCACTGTTGACTGTAGCACCCAACTGACGCATGAGCTCCTTGTGGTGACCTTGAGCCTTCTTCTCAGCCACATGAGTCATGTACTGACCATGAGCCTCCATGCAGAACAACTTCTTCATCTTAGACTTGAGCTTCTTTGCCCAAGAGGGCTCTGCCTCAGAAGGCATGTAGTCATTATCATCATCATCAGCCCCAGTCTCCTCCTCGATCTCCATGGTAGTAGCAGACGAAGGAACTCCAGTCCTAGGGGCCTGAGTGCCCCAGTTATCCTTCTTCCTCAGACGCTTGACATCGTGAGAGATCAACTCTCCAGTCTCCAGTATCACCTTGGGATAGACACGATCCCAGGCCTTCTCAATGAGCAGCATGATGAACGGACCATAAATCGGGCACTTGCGCTCAGAGATAGCAGACATCAGCTCAGACCACATAACATGAGAGATATCCAAGGACCCTCCAGTGTGTTGTCCCTTCTCACGCTGGCAGAAAAGAAGCATGTCCACGAGATAAGAGTGAACCTGGTCCAGATTCCCGATACGAGGGAAAAGAGTCTCTCCGAAGATGCGGTGAAGGATATCCAGATAGGCAGGCAGCTCATAGGTTTCCTTCTTTGTCTCATGGTTGATCCTCAGAGTGCAGTAGGGCCAGAGAGCTTGCTTGTGAGTGGCATTGGGGCGTCCGTGAGGGCGAAAGCCGACAGGAGACTCAAGACCTAGATCTTGCACCCCAATCAACTACATGAATGCTTTCTACTTGACTGAAAGCAACTTGCCATTGGTCATCCAGGTCAGTGTCCTGTCCTCATCAGTCCCAAGGTGAACCGTGGCATAGAATTGGGCCACAATATCAGCATCATAGTCCTTGTTGAATTTCATGATCCCAAGAATGTTCAGTTGAGTGCACATCTGAAGAGCTTCACCAAAGTATTCAGGATCTTGCTCCATATGGTCGGTGTCGATGGAGTGCACGTTGACATAGAGATTCTTCTTGGCTTTTCCAACATCTAAGAAGATGGCAAACTGGAACCTGTTACAGAACGGACGGTTGACCAAAGTGGGATCTTGGTCAGCCTCATACGGGTTGCGGCGGCGCCTTGCCCAGAACTCCTTTGGCTGCATTTCTGGCACGGTTTTGCCTGGCTTTGGCTTGACCCCAGGCTTCTTCTGGAGTTGAGGTGGAGGTGGAGGTGGAGCACTTGAAGAACCTCCGGCAGGCTCGATCGTGCGGTAGCGCTTGGACGTGGCACGACCGGGGTTGATACGACGAGCCTGATGCTCAGGGACCTCATCACCTGGAACCACACACAAGAACACGCAAACAACCAGAAAGAACGAGCATAATCCACAAAACACGAGCAAAAAGATCACTGAAAGGTAGGAATATGGTGGAAATTGGTAGGGAGCGGTAGTACCGCGACCTGCTAGCGGTAGTACCGCTCCAAGCGGTAGTACCGCTCCACAGGGAGCGGTAGTACCGCCCTGGAGAGGGCGGTAGTACCGCTCGAGATGGGGAAACAGTAGTTTCCTACTACCGTGGTCAGATCCGGCACTACCGTCCTACCAAATTCAAAAATACTCCAACCAAACATCAATCCAAACTGCCTAGAAGCATTCTCCATCCTACTCAAGCCTAGATTTGGCCAAAAAACTAGAGATGCAACTGCTATTGCCCCTAAGATGCTAGATTGGAAACCTAGACAAGAAGAACAAGAGAACGGGGGCAATACCGGCATCCATGGCAAGAGGACAAGGTGGGGATCGTCTCCACCGAAGGAAATGGAGAGGGACGCCCTGGAGAGGGAGATCCGTCGGAGCCCTCCCGCGGCGCCAGTTGCTGGAGAGAGAGGAACAGAACGAGGGGGCGAGCGAATGGGTATGGGGGAGAAGAAAACTCCCCCTGCCCCGATATAACCCCCTGCCCGCACCTCACAGCGGTAGTACCGCGCTGGAGGGTGGTAGTACCGGTTGGAGCGGTAGTACTGCTCGCCAGCAGCGGTAGTACCGCCAGCAACCAAAAAAATGCTCCTAGACTAAAACACAAGCACAACAAAAATAACGGGAAGGCAAGGACAAGAAAATAAAAGACCAACAAGACAACACACACACTAACAAGGATCCGGAACCCACTCCTTCAAAACAACCAAACGAAAGAAGAGCGAGCTCTGGCCTCTCCCAAGAGAGGGCGGTGGCCAGAGCCACCTATGTTTGAGTCAATTGGTATGGCACCGCGAAGAATTATCCTTGGGCCCATGACCAAAACTCGTCTTTGAAGCACTAGTACCATAAAAAATGGCTAATGTGAAAGAGTTGATCGTTTTATGCATAATGGGGGGAGGGAGAGTTCATTGAGAGAACAACACTCCCCCTATGTCCATGCCTACACCTAAACTAGACAACAAGTTGAGTGTGGTGGAGGGTGCACGGGTTCAAGTCACATTGCTCAAATCAATGATATTTAGCTCATGCCTTAACTCGCGAAATCTTGCTTCATCCAAGGGCTTCGTGAAAATATCTGCAAGGTTATCATGAGTGTTGACATACTTGAGCTCGATCTCCCCTCGCCTAATGTGATCCCGGATGAAGTGATACCGAATCTCAATGTGCTTCGTCTTGAAGTGTTGCACCGGGTTGAGAGAAATCTTGATGGCACTTTCATTATCACACCAAAGAGGCACTTTGTCACAAATGACACCGTACTCCTTTAAAGTTTGCCTCATCCATAGGAGTTGAGCACAACAACTACCGGCCACCACATACTCCGCTTCGGTGGACGAGAGAGACACACAACTTTGCTTCTTGGAAGACCAACTTACCAAAGAGCAACCAAGAAATTGGCACCCTCCGAAAGTGGACTTCCTATCCACTTTGTCTCCTGCCCAATCGAAATCCGTGAAACCTTCAAGCTTGAAGTTTGCTCCTCTTGGGTACCATAAGCCAAAGTTTGGGGTATGAGCCAAATATCGAAAGATTCGCTTGACCGCCACATAGTGACTTTCCTTTGGTGCGGCTTGAAAACGTGCACACATCCCCACACTCAACATGATATCCGGTCTAGATGCACAAAGGTAAATCAAAGAGCCAATCATGGAGCGATATACCTTTTGATCCACCGCTTTACCATTGGGATCGATGTCAAGTTGGCACTTGGTAGGCATTGGTGTAGTAGCCGGCTTGACATCACTTAGCTTGAATCTTTTAAGCATGTCTTGAGTGTATTTGTCTTGGTTGATGAAGGTTCCTTCTCTTCTTTGTTTGATGTCAAAACCAAGGAAGAACTTCAACTCTCCCATTGAAGACATCTTGAACTTGGAGGTCATGAGAGCGGCAAATTCCTCATTGAAAGCCTTGTTAGGAGAACCAAAGATAATATCATCAACATATAGTTGGCATACAAACAACTCCCCTTTGACCTTCTTAGTAAAAAGAGTGGGATCGATTTGTCCTACTTCAAATCCATGATCTTGTAGCAACTCAGTAAGGTGGTCATACCACGCACGTGGGGCTTGTTTAAGGCCATAGAGTGCCTTATCGAGTTGATACACATGATCCGGGAAGTAGGGGTCCTCGAACCCGGGGGGTTGCTTGACATAGACCAACTCATTAATAGGACCATTAAGAAAAGCACTTTTCACATCCATTTGTTGCAACTTAAAGTTGTGATGGGAAGCATAAGCAATCAACAAACGAATGGATTCAAGACGAGCGACGGGAGCAAAGGTTTCACCATAGTCGATACCCTCGACTTGGGAGTAGCCTTGTGCTACCAATCTTGCCTTGTTGCGAACAATGTTCCCATGAGCATCTTGCTTGTTCTTGAAGATCCATTTGGTCCCAATGACGTTGTGGTCTCCCGATGGCCTTGGCACCAATCTCCATACTTTGTTGTACTCGAAGTTGTTGAGTTCTTCATGCATGGCATTGAGCCAATCCGAGTCTTCGAGCGCCTCATAGACCTTTTGGGGTTCAACACAAGAGACAAACGCGTGATGTTCACAATAGTTTGCTAATTGTCTACGAGTGCTTACCCCCTTTCTTAGGCTTCCAACCACATTTTCCATGAGATGGCCTTGGGTGGTGAGCTTGGAAGCAATCTTCACGGCACGACGCTCTAATTCCTCCTCGGATGTGGAAGGAGGAGGGTTGACTTGATCATCTTGAGCGCCGTCTTGAGCTTGTTCTTGATCTTGAGCTTGCTCTTGATCTTGAACTTGCTCGAGGGGGAGAACTTGACCTTGGGCATCATTTAGAGGTTCACCACCATCTTGAGGTTGATCTTGCCCTTTGTCTTGTTCACAAGGTTGAGGGCCTTCACTTTGTTCTTTGGAAGCGTGTGGGTCTTGATGAGGTGATGGCCCTACTTGAGTAGAGCATTGTCCTTCTCCTTCGGCCACAAGGGGTTCCTCAATGGGTATAATTTGACCAATACCCATTCTTCTTATGGCTTGGGGAGGAATTTCATCACCTACATCACAAGTACCACTTTTCTCCACTTGGGAGCCGTTATTTTCATCAAACTCCACGTTACATGTCTCCTCAATGAGTCCGGTGGACTTGTTGAGGACACGGTAAGCATGAGAGTTTGTAGCATAACCAACAAATATGCCCTCATGAGCTCTAGCCTCAAATTTAGACAAACGAACACCTTTCTTGAGAACGGAACACTTACAACCGAACACCCGAAAGTACTTGAGGTTGGGCTTGTTGCTGGTGAGTATCTCATAAGGAGTCTTGTTCAAGCCTTTGCGAAGATAGAGCCGACTGGATGCATGACATGCGGTGTTGATGGCTTCGGCCCAAAAGTTGTATGGAGACTTGAACTCCGCCATCATGGTCCTAGCCGCATCCATCAACGTACGGTTCTTCCTCTCCGCAACACCATTTTGTTGAGGGGTGTATGGAGCAGAATATTGGTGCTTGATCCCCTCATCACTAAGAAACTCATCCAAGGTGTAGTTCTTGAACTCGGTGCCGTTGTCACTTCTTATTGTCAAGATCTTTGCATTGTGTTGACGTTGAGCTTTATTTGCAAAGTCGATGACGGTTTGTTGAGTCTCACTCTTCCTCTTGAAGAAGTATACCCAAGTGTATCTTGAATAGTCATCCACAATCACCAAGCAATACTTTCTTCCTCCAAGACTATCAAAAGATGGAGGCCCAAAGAGATCCATGTGAAGGAGCTCCAAGGGTCTCTTCGAGTAGATGATGGTTGATGGAGGGTGAGCCTTTTCATGAAGCTTTCCTTCGATACAAGCACTGCAAGCACGATCTTTGGCAAAACTAACATTTGTTAGTCCACGGACATGGTCCCCCTTGAGAAGACTTTGCAAATATCTCATATTGACGTGGGCTAAACGGCGATGCCAAAGCCATCCCACGTCAACTTTAGACATTAGGCATGTCGCGGTCTTAGTGGGTCGCTCTGAAAAGTTAATCACATAGAGACCGTTCTCGACATGCCCAACAAAGGCTACTTTAAGAGTCTTGCTCCACAAGAGGGCCACGGTATCAATGTCAAAGAATGTAGCAAAACCCATGAGTGCAAGTTGACGAACGGAAAGCAAATTGTATGCAAGGGACTCAACAAGCATGACTTTCTCGATCGTTAGATCATGAGAAATGACAACCTTGCCGAGATCCAATACCTTAGAATGTGATGCATCACCCCACTCGACATTGGTGGGCATAGATGGAATCTCTTGCACGTCCACCACCAAGTCCTTGCTCCCGGTCATATGATTTGTTGCTCCGCTATCGAGCAACCATGATCCCCCACCGGAAGAAAACACCTACAAGAGATCAATGCTTGGCTTTAGGTACCCATTTAGTAATGGGTCCTTTGATGTTAGTAACAAGGGTCTCGGGAACCCAAATGGACCATTCAATGTACTCATAAGAAGAACCAACAAATTTAGCAAAGACATGTCCATCACTAGCACGGCACAACACATATGACGGGTTAAAGTTGCCGGCTTTGTTTGAGGAAATGCTTTTGCCCTTTTGGACATCAACTCCCTTCACTTTTTCCTTCTTCTCCTTAGGATCACCCTCTCCCTCTTTCACAAACGTTTGTTTGAGAGGGGGAGGACGTTTGGTCTTGTTGTTCTTCTTCTTGCTCTTGGTCTTGGGTGCAAACCCAATTCCTTCTTTGGCCACAACTTCCTTTTGATTGCTCAAAAGGTCGTTGAGGTTCTTCTCACCTTGAATGCAAGTCACAAGGCCTTTCTCAAGTTGATCCTTCAACTTGGCATTCTCCTCCACAAGATGCACATGCTCACAACACGGGTTAGTAGCACATGCATTATCAATTAATACCATATGAGGAAAGGTGGCCTTTTCCTTGATTAGCTTGACTTGGAGTTGAGCATGAGACTCTTTGAGGTTAGCATGAGTACCCTTCAAGACTTTGTGGGCCTTCTCAAGTATCTCAAACTCCTCTTTGAGTCTAGCATGATCAACCCCAAGTTTAGCCTTCTCGGAGGTTAGCACACGAGACACGACAAGAGCATGATCAAGATCTTTCTTTAACTTAGCATGGTCATCATTGTGTGACTCCTCAAGAGTCAAATGATGCACACGCTCTTCCTCAAGAGCATTAGAGATATCTGATATTTCATCGGCATAGTCACGACTATGACCTTCCATCTTGGAGATGGTTTCTTCATGAGCCTCGATCATGTCATTGGCCTCACCAAGTTGTTCCAAGAGAGCAACAAAGTGCTTCTTGGACTTACCCTTGAGCTTGTTCATAAAAGACTCAAATTCATTCACTTCCTCATTAGACTCAACATGTTCATCAATGCAATCCTCCAAGGAGGGATTAGTAATGATGGTGGTTGTGATGTTGGGGGTTACCTTGTTTGAAGCTTTAGCCATGAGGCATTTGGCGGTGATGTTTTCGTTGGGTGAATCAAAGAGAGACACCCGGTAAGGAGTAGCAATGGCAACCGATGCCATGGCCATAGCTTCTTCATTTTCATCATCATCGTCATCCTCTTGGTATTCTTCTTGAACCACCAACCCACGAGTGGGAGTCTTCTTGGCGAAGTTGTTCTTGTTTGGGAAGGACTTGGCTTTGTCTTTTCTGATGAACTTGCCACCATTGTCTTCCCTCTTCTCGTAAGGACAATCCGCAATGAAATGGCTCACATTGCCACAGTTGAAGCAAGTTCTAACTCGTTGCTTGCCCTTGACGCCACTTGAGTTGTTCTTGTTTAAGTTGGGTCTGGAACTCTTCTTGCTCCAAAATTGTCTTGAAGCAAGGGCCATGTGCTCATGGTAATCAAATTTGGTGTCTTCGGGGTTGCTTTCCTCATCTTCCACTTCTTCCTCTTCTTCCATAATAACCTTGGCCTTCAAAGCAAGGTTGGGCGTCTTTGCCCTTTGAGAACGGAGCACCGCATTGTCGGCGGTCTTGTCCAATATGCTCATTGCAACGAACTCATTCAACACTTCACTTGAGGTCATGGAGTGGAAGTCCGGTCGTTGACGAATGACGGAGGACATGGCCTTGTTGTAAGGCATCATGGCCTTGAGGAACTTTCGCTTGATCCAATTGTCATCCGTGTCCTTACTTCCATGATCTCGGAGTGTGACCGCGAGTTTGGTCACTCTTCGAAAGAGCTCACGAGGTTCTTCATCTTCTTTCATTGCAAACTCATCGGCTTCATCTTGCACCACTTCATAGTTGGAGCGTTGAATGCTAGCACTTCCACGATAGAGACCCTCGACACATTTCCATGCTTCCTTAGCCATGACATGCGGTCGAAGGTGAGGAAGATCTTCGGGAAGGATAGCATCTTGGCTGATGAAGAGAGCACTCTCATTGAATTGATTGTCCACGGCTTCTCGAGGGGTGAAGTTGCTTGGGTCATGAGGATAAAAACCTTCTTCAATGATTCTCCAAAGGTTAGTGTTCACATGTTTTAAATGACGCTTAAAGAAATAGACCCAAGAATCAAAATCTTCATGTTTCTCATATTTAGGAGGAGGACCGGCATGATTCAAATGAGTGGATGGGATTGGCCCTCCATAAATTGGAGGTTCCACATGGGCAAAGATGCCGGTACCATTTCTACCACTAATAGAAGGACTCTTTTCAATGTTAGCTTCCCCCTTGTCGGAGGTAGCATCCGTCACCTTGTTGGTGGGATCACCCACTTTCATCGGCGAGGTAGATTGTTTAAGTCCTTCTAGGAATTCCTTAAACATGTCCTTGACCTCGGTCGTCATGGAGGTTTTCAATGTTTCCAAAGCCACATTGAATTCCTCACGTGAGATCGAGTTACCCCCATCTCCCGTAGATGAGATCGGATTCGCACCGGAGTGCTCTCTCACCTCATCTACGACATCAACCATACTCTTCGGACGGTAAAGCCCTTAAAAAGAGACGAGGCTCTGATACCAATTGAAAGGATCGATAAGGTTGACTAGAGGGGGGGGGGGGGTGAATAGGCAACTAACAATTTTTTTAAGCTTCTCTTTACCAAATTAAACTTTGCAACAAAATAGGTTGTCTAGATGTGCAACTAAGTGAGCAACCTATATGATGCAATAACAACTAGCACACAAGCAAGCAAAGGATGTAAAACAAGTAGGCTTGCAAAAGTAAAGGCACGAAGTAACCAAGAGTGGAGCCGGTGGAGACGAGGATGTGTTACCGGAGTTCCTTCCTTTTAAGGGGAAGTACGTCTCCGTTAGAGCGGTGTGGAGGCACAATGCTCCCCAAGAAGCCACTAGGGCCACCGTATTCTCCTCACGCCCTCACACAATGCGAGATGCCGTGATTCCACTATTGGTGCCCTTGAAGGCGGCGACCGAACCTTTACACGCAAGATTGGGGCTATCTCCACAACACTTGGAGGCTCCCAACAACACCATGAAGGTTCACCACAATGGAGTATGGCTTCGAGGTGACCTCAACCGTCTAGGGTGCTCAACACCCAAGAGTAACAAGATCCGCTAGGGATAAGTGGGGGGAATCAAATTTCTCTTGGTGGAAGTGTAGATCTGGGCCTTCTCAACCAATCCCGAGCAAATCAACAAGTTAGATTGGCTAGGGAGAGAGATAGGGCGAAAATGGAGCTTGGAGCAAAAATGGAGCTTTGGGGGAAAGAGGTAGGTCAACTGGAGGAAGAAGACACCTTTATATAGTGGGGGAACAATTCCAACCGTTACCCCACTGAGCAGCCCCGCACAGAGCGGTACTACCGCTAGGGCAGGGCGGTACTACCACTCCCTACCCAGCGGTACTACCGCGCTGGCGAGGTAGACAGGGCTTTGGCCCCAGAGCGGTACTACCGCGGGAGTAAGAGCGGTACTACCGCTTGGAGCGGTACTACCGCTTCTTGTACCGCAAAACCCGACACGAGAAAACACCGGTCTCGAATCAAGGCGGTAGTAGCACGGAACAGCTGCGGTACTACGGCCGAAGCCCGCAAGCGGTACTACCGCCCTGCGGAGCGGTACTACCGCTGAGAGCGGTACTACCACTTCGTGGAGCGGTACTACCGCTGGAGAGCTTCGGCGGTACTACCGCTGTAGACCGCGGTACTACCGCTCGCATAGAACGGAGCAGGAACGGAAGAGAAGGAGCAGCTCCAAAGATGCGAAAGGAAGACGACGGGTGTGATAGGGATGTGTACGTGTTGATTCCACCCTAGTCTTACCAAAGCGGATCCCCTCTTGATAGTACGATGACTCCTAC
Organism: Triticum timopheevii; assembly: GCA_963921465.1. Lineage (NCBI taxonomy): Eukaryota > Viridiplantae > Streptophyta > Magnoliopsida > Poales > Poaceae > Triticum > Triticum timopheevii. Next base: position 291,081,088 of record OY997262.1, read on the forward strand.
GAAACTAGTCCACCAACAACGAAACGAAGGAGCTACATCGTCTTAAATAAAACATCGAGGGGAGGAAATCGTCTCGTGCCAATGGATGAATCTCTGAAAGAACTTAACGCACACGATTAGTCCGCAAAAGCATTGTCATCAATCACCAAAACCACTTGGGGATAAATATGCCCTTACAGTAATGAGTAGAAATAACCAGTAAGAAAGGACTAGAAGTGTTGCAAGTTGAGTTTGTGCAAGTAGAACTTTGAATAAGGTTGATCTGGTATTGTTAAAGTGATATATGATGCATGGTACATGGTTGCATGAGCATGGCATATTGTGACTCGGGCATTTTTATTTTCAAGTTAAACCTGATGATAATTGAACTTGAACTTAAAAGTTGGTGATACGTCTCCAACGTATCTATAATTCTTTATTGTTCCATGCTATTATATTACCCGTTTTGGATGTTTATGGGCTTTATTTTACAGTTTTATATCATTTTTTGGACTAACCTACTAACCGGAGGCCTAGCCCGAATTGCTGTATTTTTTGCCTATTTCGGTGTTTCAAAGAAAAGGAATACCAAACGGAGTCCAAACGGAATGAAACCTTCGGGAGCGATCTTTTTGAACGTGATCCAGGGGACTTGGAGTGGACGTCAAGCAACAGAGGAGGCGGCCACGAGGGTGCCAGGCGTGCCCCCTACAGGTGGGCGCGCCCCCACCGTCGTGGCCCCCTTGAGCGTCTACCGACCTACTTCTTCCTCTCATATATACCCATGTACCCCAAAACCATCGAGGAGCACCACGAAAAACTATTTCCACCGCCGTAACCTTCTGTATCCGCGAGATCCCATCTTGGAGCCTTCGCCGGTGCTCCACCAGAGGGGGAATCGACCATGGTGGGCCTCTACATCATCTCCAAGGCCCTTCCGATGAGTTGTGAGTAGTTTACCACAGACCTTCAGGTCCATAGTTATTAGCTAGATGTCTTCTTCTCTCTCTTTGAATCTCAATACAAAGTTCTCCTTGTTCTTCTTAGAGATCTATTCGATGTAACTCTTTTTGCGGTGTGTTTGTCGAGATCCGATGAATTGTGGGTTTATGATCAAGTTTATCTATGAGAAATATTTGAATCTCCTCTGAATTCTTTTTATGTGTGATTAAGTTACCTTTGCAAGTCTCTTCGAATTATCAGTTTGGTTTGGCCTACTAGATTGATCTTTCTTGCAATGGGAGAAGTGCTTAGCTTTGGGTTCAATCTTGCGGTGTCCTTTCCCAGTGACAGCAGGGGCAGCAAGGCACGTATTGTATTGTTGCCATCAAGGACAAAAAGATGGGGTTTATATCGTATTGCATGAGTTTATCCCTCTACATCATGTCATCTTTCTTAATGCGTTACTCTGTTCTTTATGAACTTAATACTCTAGATGCATGCTGGATAGCGGTCGATGTGTGGAGTAATAGTAGTAGATGCAGGCAGGAGTCGGTCTACTTGTCACGGACGTGATGCATATATACATGATCATGCCTAGATAATCTCATAATTATTCGCTTTTCTATCAATTGCTCGACAGTAATTTGTTCACCCACCGTAATACTTATGCTATCTTGAGAGAAGCCACTAATGAAACCTATGGCCCCCGGGTCTATCTCTTATCATATAAGCTTTCAATCTACTTTTATTTGCATCTTTACCTTTCCAATCTATATTATAAAACAAAAAAATATTTATCTTATCATATTATCTCTATCAGATCTCACTTTCGCAAGTGGCCGTGAAGGGATTGACAACCCCTTTATTGCGTTGGTTGCGAGTTCTTGTTTGTTTGTGTAGGTGCGTGGGACTTTTGAGGAGCCTCCTACTGGATTGATACCTTGGTTCTCAAAAACTGAGGGAAATACTTACGCTACTGTGCTGCATCACCCTTTCCTCTTCAAGGAAAACCAACGCAAGCTCAAGACGTAGCAAGAAGGATTTCTGGCGCCGTTGCCGGGGAGGTCTTCGCTCAAGTCAAGACATACCAAGTACCCATCACAAACTCATCTCCCTCACATTACAACATTTGCCATTTGCCTCTCGTTTTCCTCTCCCCCACTTCACCCTTGCCGTTTTATTTGCCCTCTCTTTCCCAAACTCCTCTCTTTTTTGCTTGTCTTTTTTTTGCTCGTCGTCATGGCTAGTCCTCCTATCCTCGTTATTACTCCTGAACATGAAATTCTTAATTTTAAGCAAAGGGAGGGAGAAAATCTAAAAGATGCTTGGCATAGAATTTGCAATGCTCAAAATAGATCTACTAGGAAGCTTTCTACTTCCGTTCTTCTTCGCAATTTTTATGTAGGCATTACTCCGTGGAATAGATGCATTCTTGATACCATTACCAGAGGGAATTTTTTTGATAGCCATACCTTTGATGCTTATAATGCTATGCTAGATTTGTTTGGTCCTCCTCCTCTCTTGGTAAATGGGACTATTTTGACTCTAGAACATGTGATGCAAAGGCTTGAAATTATTGAAAATAAAGTTGCCACTATTGAGTTAATTGAAAATCTAGATAAAAAGATTCATAACCAAATTACCCAATATGGATCTAGGGTTGGAGTTACTTTGAAATTTTTTAAAGAGAAAGAACCTATAGTTAATGAAAGAATAGATCTAGATTCTACGAGAATCGATAAACTTGATGATATCATTACCAACTTAGGGTCTGCCTTTTCATCCGTGAAAAACACTCCAAATCCTCCTACCAAAACTGCCAAATTTATTTATGTTCCTAAAAATAAGGGTGAATCTTCTAATAAGGGAAATGCGGATCTCAAATCAATAAGTGTTCATCCCAGTTGTCTCTCTATCATTAAGGAACCTTTTGCTAGAAATGAATTTCTTGAATTCTTGCCTAAGGTCTTAATCATTGCTAAAAAGGGAGAAACCCCTAAATATTATAAGTTCTCTATTGAGGAATTAGATGCCAAAGATGGCACTACTTAGATCTATCCTCGCTTTTATGCCTAGCAAGGAGCGTTAAACAATAGCGCTAGTTGGGAGGCAACCCAATTTTATTTTTTGTTTTTTTGCTTTTGCTTCTGTTTAGTAATAAATTTTTCATCTACCTTCTGTTTAGATGTGTTTTCATGTTTTAATTAGTGTTTGTGCCAAGTAGAACCTATAGGATAACCTATGGTGATAGTTAATTTGATTCTGCTGAAAAACAGAAACTTTGCACGCACGAAAATAGTTTTAGTAATTCACAGAAATGTGCTTTTGCATTGATTCTTTTTGCTGTAGATCAATAGATGAATTTCCCAGGATTTCCTATTTTGGTAGGACTTTTAGAGTTCCATAAGTATTCTAGAGTTACAGATTTCTACAGACTGTTCTGTTTTTGACAGATTCTGTTTTTCGTGTGTTGATTGCTTATTTTGATGCATCTATGGCTAGTATTAAGTGGTATGAACCATAGAGAAGTTGGAATACAGTAGGTTTAACACCAATATAAATAAAGAATGATTTCATTGAAGTACCTTATGTGGTGGTTTTTCTTTCTTGCACTAACGGAGCTTATGAGATTTCCTGTTGAGTTTTGTGTTGTGAAGTTTTCAAGTTTTGGGTAAAGATTTGATGGATTATGGAATAAGGAGTGGCAAGAGCCTAAGCTTTGGGATACCCATGGCACACCAAGATATTCAAGGATAACCAAAAGCCTAAGCTTGGGGATGCCCCGGAAGGTATCCCCTCTTTCGTCTTCGTCTATCGGTAACCTGACTTGGAGCTATATTTTTATTCGCCACATGATATGTGTTTTGCTTGGAGCATCTTGTATGATATTAGACTTTGCTTTTTAGTTTACCACAATCATCCTTTCTGTACACACCTTTTGGGATAAGCCCACTTGATTGGAATTTATTAGAATACTCTATGTGCTTCACTTATATCTTTTGAGCTAGATAGTTTTTTGCTCTAGTGCTTCACTTATATCTTTTAGAGCACGGCGGTGGCTTTATTTTATAGAAATTGTTAATCTCTCATGCTTCACTTATACTCCTTCCGTTCCTAAATATTTGTCTTTCTAGAGATTTTAACAAATGACTACATACGGAGCAAAATGAGTGAATTTATACTCTAATATATGTCTATATACATCCGTATGTGGTAGTCCATTTGAAATCACTAGAAAGACAAATATTTAGGAACGGAGGAAGTATTATTTTGAGAGTCTCTTAGGACAGCATGGTATTTGCTATGGTTATAAAATTGGTCCTAGAATGATGGGCATCCAAGTTGGGTATAATAAAAACTATCATAGGAAGTGAATTGGATGCTATGATCAATTTGATACTTGATAATTGTTTTGAGATATGGAGGTGGTGATATTAGAGTCATGCTAGTTGGGTGATTATGAATTTAAAGAATGCTTTTGTTGAAGTTGGCAAGTCCCGTAGCATGCACGTATGGTAAAAGTTGTGTAACAAATTTGAAACATGAGGTGTTCTTAGATTGTCATCCTTATGAGTGGCGGTCGGGGACGAGCGATGGTCTTTTCCTACCAATCTATCCCCCTAGGAGCATGCGCGTAGTGCTTGGTTTTTGATGACTTGTAGATTTTTGCAATAAGTATATGAGTTCTTTATGACTAATGTTGAGTCCATGGATTATACGCACTCTCACCCTTCCATCATTGCTAGCCTCTTTGGTACCGTGCATTGCCCTTTCTCACCTTGAGAGTTGGTGCAAACTTCGCCGGTGCATCCAAACCCCGTGATACGATACGCTCTATCACACATAAACCTCCTTATATCTTCCTAAAAACAGCCACCATACCTACCTATTATGGCACTTCCATAGCCATTCCGAGATATATTGCCATGCAACTTTCCACTGTTCTGTTCATCATCATGACACACATCATCATTGTCATATTGCCTTGCATGATCATGTAGTTGACATCGTATTTGTGGCAAAGCCACGATGCATAATTTTTCATACATGTCACTCTTGATTCATTGCCCATCCCGGTACACTGCCGGAGGCATTCATATAGAGTCGTATCTTGTTCTAGTTTTGAGTTGTAATTCATGAGTTGTAAATAAATAGAAGTGTGATGATCATCATTATTAGAGCATTGCCCCCCCAAAGAGAAAGGCCAAAAAAGGCCCCCAAAAAATATATATAAAAGGGGGCAATGTTACTATCCTTTTCCACACTTGTGCTTCAAAGTAGCACCATGTTCTTCATATAGAAAGTCTTTTATGTTGTCACTTTCATATACTAGTGGGAATTTTTCATTATAGAACTTGGCTTGTACATTCCTACGATGGGCTTCCTCAAAATGCCCTAGGTCTTCGTGAGCAAGCAAGTTGGATGCACACCCACTAGTTTCTTTTGTTGAGCTTTCATACATTTATAGCTCTAGTGCATCTGTTGCATGGCAATCCCTACTCCTCATGTTGACATCAATTGATGGGCATCTCCATAGCCCGTTGATTATCCTCGTCAATATGAGACTTTCTCCTTTTTTGTCTTCTCCACACAACCTCCATCATCATATTCTATTCCACCCATAGTGCTATATCCATGGCTCACGCTCATGTATTGCGTGAAAGTTGAAAAAAGTTTGAGATTATTTAAGTACGAAACAATTGCTTGGCTTGTCATCGGGGGTGTGCAAGATGGGAGCATTTTTGTTTGATGAAAATGAAGCATAACCTAACTATATGATTTTGTAGGGATGAACTTTCTTTAGCCATGTTATTTTGAGAAGACATGATTGGTTGATTAGTATGCTTGAAGTATTACTATTTCTTATGTCAATATGAACTTTTATTTTGAATCATTTGGATCTGAACATTCATGCCACAATAAAGAAAATTACATTGAGAATTATGCTAGGTAGCATTCCACATCAAAAATTCTGTTTTTATCATTTACCTACTCGAGGACGAGCATGAATTAAGCTTGGGGATGCTTGATACTTCTCCAACGTATCTATAATTTTTTATTGTTCCATGCTATTATATTACCCGTTTGGATGTTTATGGGCTTTACTTTACACTTTTGTATCTTTTTTGGGACTAACCTACTAACCGGAGGCCCAGCCCGAATTGTTGTTTTTTTTGCCTATTTCAGTGTTTTGAAGAAAAGGAATATCAAACGGAGTCCAAACGGAATGAAACCTTCGGGAGCGATCTTTTTGGAACAAACGTGACCCAGTGGACTTGGAGTGGACGTCAAGCAACAGAGGAGGCGGCCACGAGGGTGCCCGGCGCGCCCCCTACAAGTGGGCGCGCCCCCCACCCTCGTGGGCCCCTCGAGCATCCACCGACCTACTTCTTCCTCCTATATATACCCATGTACCCCAAAACCATCGAGGAGCACCACAAAAAACTATTTCCACCGCCGTAACCTTCTGTATCCGCGAGATCCCATCTTGGAGCCTTCGCCAGCGCTCCGCCGGAGGGGGAATCGACCACAGAGGGCCTCTACATCATCTCCAAGGCCCTTCCGATGAGTTGTGAGTAGTTTACCACAGACATTCGGGTCCATAGTTATTATCTAGATGGCTTCTTCTCTCTCTTTGAATCTCAATACAAAGTTCTCCTCAATCTTCTTGGAGATCTAATCGATGTAACTCTTTTTGCGGTGTGTTTGTCGAGATCCAATGAATTGTGGGTTTATGATAAAGTTTATCTATGAGAAATATTTGAATCTCCTCTGAATTCTTTTATGTGTGATTAAGTTATCTTTGCAAGTCTCTTCGAATTATCAGTTTGGTTTGGCCTACTAGATTGATCTTTCTTGCAATGGGAGAAGTGCTTAGCTTTGGGTTCAATCTTGTGGTGTCCTTTCCCAGTGACAGCAGGGGCAGCAAGGCACGTATTGTATTGTTGCTATCGAGGATAAAAAGATGGGGTTTATATCATATTGCATGAGTTTATCCCTCTACATCATGTCATCTTTCTTAATGTGTTACTCTGTTCTTTATGAACTTAATACTCTAGATGCATGCTGGATAGCGGTCGATGTGTGGAGTAATAGTAGTAGATGCAGGAAGGAGTCGGTCTACTTGTCATGGACCTGATGCCCATATACATGATCATGCCTAGCTAATATAATTATTCGCTTTTCTATCAATTGCTCGACAGTAATTTGTTCACCCATCGTAATACTTATGCTATCTTGAGAGAAGCCACTAGTGAAACCTATGGCCCCCGGGTCTATCTCTTATCATATAAGCTTTCAATCTACTTTTATTTGCATCTTTTACCTTTCCAATCTATATTATAAAATACCAAAAAATATATTTATCTTATCATATTATCTCTATCAGATCTCACTTTCGCAAGTGTCCGTGAAGGGATTGACAACCCCTTTATTGCGTTGGTTGTGAGTTCTTGTTTGTTTGTGTAGGTGCATGTGACTTTTGAGGAGCCTCCTACTGGATTGATACCTTGGTTCTCAAAAAATGAGGGAAATACTTACGCTACTATGGTGCATGTCCCTTTCCTCTTCAAGGGAAACCAACGCAAGCTCTAGACATAGCAGTTGGTCGGGTCATGGTGCCACTGAATCGGGCTGCCGAGTGCAACCACATTTGCCTTAGTATGGGGAGGCCATAGTTGTTCCATTGTCATGCCTCTTGTCGGTACCTCCAACTAGGGAAGGTTATGGGCGTGCATTACCCTGGCCCGATAAGCAGACATAACCTTGTGGACCTGTTGTTGTTATTGGTATCGGGTCCTTGTTTGGGACTGTTTATTTGCCACGACGGTGGTAGTTGCCTCTGGTAGGCGGGGTCACCTAGGACTAGTCCCAAAGGGGAGTTGGTCGGAGTGACCGTAAGAGTGTTATGGCAATGGGAGGGTTCTGTCGGAATACCATTGGTCCACCCGAATGGGAGTGCGAGGCCATGGGTTCCGTGGTGTGGGTAAAGTGCGCTACCTCTGCAGAGTGTATTAATCTATCGATAGCCGCGCCCGTAGATAAGGTCCCAGTTCGTAAGTAAGTCACACCATGGATCAAATTTCATAAATAATATTGCACACTAAGTATTTGTCTTGCACTGCTAAGTTATGATGATGTCAGTAAGACTGACGATGGTGGTACTGTTCATGATCCAGAAATGATCATGGTTTGGGTTACGAAGTAACCTGTGGAATCAAGAGTGGTTCATGAGTGGTCCGTCGTGATCACTGTTCGGTTGCGAGGCAACCTGTTGGTAAGAGAGTCCGAGTGACTCGATGCACAAGTTTGGTCACTGCATGAATAGCATGTTGATATTTGCATTTAACTGGTTTAAATATCATGATGTTTTTTGTCATTATGGTTTTACTTGTTGCGAGCTTGCAAGTACATTCAATGTACTGACCTGGCATGCTATGCCAGCTTTCAGGAAAGTCTAACTGGATTGGAGTGCTACCGTGTCTAGCCCGTGTCCACATCGGTGTCCCTGTGCTATGGAGTCCCGCTATGTTGTTGTTCTGCTGCCGTGTAGAAGTCATGCTCGAGGCCCCCTCTATATTCACTAAATAATGTACATATTGTGCAGCCGCACCGAGTGTGCCACTTGGCCTCGCTACTTGATGTAATGTAACTCTTATGCTTCCGCTAGCTTCAATAAAGCGACGATTTTTGTACCAAGATGTTTTGTGTTGCCAGAAGACATGATCTCTGGGTTGGCAATGCAAGGTAAACTGGTCGCTCAGAGCCGGGGTGCCACACGACACTTGTGCACAACCTATAAGATGCAGAATGTATCAACTTTCTATCGCAAGTATGCTATGTATGTATGGTTCCCGGTGTTTCTCACACAATGATCCAAAATGATCAAGTATGGTACCATATGATATATTGTAATGCACTATGATACGATGCTATTGCTCTTGCTTACAAGCTCTTTGTTTTCTCTTTGCTTAAAAGCTTATTCTTTTTTTATTCGTTGGCCACTTTGCGAAATGCACAAACCAAGATAGTAATTGTATATATGCGAGAACAAACTTGTGACACAAGAGATGATATGATACCAAGATTATACCAATATGATATGGTATGTATGCAATGGAAGGGCGGATCGATGATCAATAATGTGCACAAGTAATGTTGCCGGCAATACTCAATGGCTAGTCTTGATAGGTAAGTGATGCAAAATGGGCTAGGGGTTAACAATGCAATTGAAGGAGAATGTACAATGATGTCGTCGAGGTTACCGTCGGTTGCGATGATGAGTGGCGGTGTTCTTGATGTAGAACTGTTCCTAATTAGCCGAAACACCTTAGGAAATGTAAAAACCGTGAACTCAAAATCTCCAAAGGCAAATGTCAAAAGGTGGTAGCGGAAAGCAGTGGTGTTGTTGTGGAAGCTCAATGGTATTGCAGAAATGCAATGATGGGTTATGCAAGTTGAAGTTGAGGTCACCGTCCCTAAGTAGCCGAAACACCTTAGGAGGCACACTTATAACTCAAACAAGCTCAAACAAAATTGGGTTATGTTGGGGTGGCGAAAGTGTATGGTGGTGGTTGATGAAGAGGCAACCGTCCCTAAGTAGTCAAAATGCCTTAGGAGACTTGAATCACTACTCAAGCAACCACTAATGTTACATGGATCAAAATGGGTTAGGTTGCGGAAGTCTATGATGGTAATGCGGATGATGTGGTGGTGGACCTAGGCAAAGATGCCAAATTTCCAAATATTTGATGGGATAAAATGGTGTTGGTAGTATTTTTGTGGTATGGGGGATGCCAAGAGCTTCAAAACGAGCTAAAGAACGTCAAAATCCGAGTTCGGATGAATTAGTTATGGCCGAAACAAAAATCAGCCGAAGTTGATATCTATAGGTGTCAGACGTCCGATAAAGGGTCGGACGACTGATGGCCGGAGTGCGCGACGAACGTCTGGATCAGGGGTGTCGGATGTCCGGTAAGTTTCGGACATCCGGTGGTTCCGGGGACGTCAGTCGTCCGAGAAAACACCGGTCGTCCGGTGGGTCTGGGTCAACCGGTCGTCCGAGAAAACACCGGTCGTCGGACGTCTAAGAAAACACGCGATTTTGGGCGGAAATTAGGGATTTCGGGGTCAAAATTGATGAGGTTTCGTGGATGAAAGATGGGGAAACTTGGGGAGATGCTAGATCCACTCGAAACCAAGCAAACCCATGGATCAAAATCAACAAAACATCATCAAACCAACAAATCAAAAAAATTTGGGGGCTATTTTTGGTGGGTATTTTCGAATTTAGGACGAAATCAAGCAAAAGAAGGCTAGAAAACGGTGGGAGGGACTCCAAGTTTGTGATCAACGTGGCTCATGATACCATATGATATGGGGCTAACCCTGTGTAGGCTGATATTTCATGATTGGAGTGGATTCCCTCGAAGAACATGAAGAACACGGGGAAGAACGGAGAGAAATCACAAGGGAAAACGCTCAAGAAAGTCCAATCATACATTCACTAGACAATCAAACACACAAGATCCACAAGGTACATGAACAACAAAGGAAAAGATAAAAGGTAAAGTTCATCTCCATGAGCAGGTCTTGAGGGGGTCTTCCCGTGAGGGGTCTTGAATCTGCTTGGGGGATCTTCTTCGAAGAGGCCGCGGACTCCAATGGAGAAGTAACCAAGTGGATGAGCAAAGCTCTATCTCTCAAATGAGCTATCACATTACTGACCCTAGAAAGGATGAGGGGGAGGTCTATTTATAGTCTAAGCCACGAAGGGGTAAGTGGGAGAGGTATACAAAGCCAAAGGGACGTCTAAGCACAGGCAGTGCCGGACGTCCGATCGGTGTCGGATGTCCGGTCGCTCACGGGGGTCCGGACTTCCGGAGGGCGTCGGACATCTGGTCGCTCGCGGGGGTCCGGACGTCGGACTTCCGATGTTTCTTCTCTGGACAGGTGGCACCAGACTTCCAGTTGGCCTCGGTCGTCCGGTCGCTGGGACTTGTCGGATGTCCGGTGTTCGTTAGTCATTTGGCTGCTGGAGCACTCATCACCTGGAGTTCTTCTAGCCGTCTGGGCTGCGTCAGGTACCGGAAGTCCAATGTGGGTCGGACGTTCGGTGGTTGTAGCTTACAGCAACTCCGTTTCTTTCGTCTTCTCTTCCATGTTTCCCTCACGGATGGTGTAGGTGATCCTTGGCGCTTGCACTCCTCCTCGTTGTCCGTGAAGCTCCGACAATACCTATGCATGCACACGAGTGGAGTGTCAAGTAGTATACCATCCTCGAAGGGGTCAAGTGAGCACGTGTAAAGGAGATGATTCACCTTTATGTATGTGAAGTAGAGGTCGCATGTGTCACTTGCCAAACGGGCTCTTGACATGGTGATGTCCATGGGATGCTCCGCCTCATAGAGTTACACGACAGGGTAGGGTATCATGTAAAGTACTCCAAATAAATATATTTTTATCTTAGCCATGCACGATAGCTTCCATACATTACTCCAAATTGTATTTATCCTCCTCGCCCCCGTCCCATCGTGCATCTCAGTTTCCTACCATGTCGATGATCTTGCTACACGAAATATGCCGATTAAACGAAAAACATCCCATTTTTTTGTAAAACTCTAGGCAACAAAATCTAACATGTCATATTTTGGTAGAGGAATGGATAGAAGTGCATATATTGGTCACAATGTTTGCCCGACAAGATCCTCATCTTAGTTGCTAGAAACTAGATCAACAAGATCACTGATCTCAAATAGTAGCTGCCCCCTCACCTTTCTGCTAACACAATTGGGGATCCAAGCGTCATTCGACCTCCCATATATTGATTTATGTCCATTAACGACCCCGCAGATATGACCATGCTTAAGAGAGATAACTCCCGCCATAATACTTTGCTTGGTGAAAGACAACCCTATTTCAATCCAACATGTCATCTTCCAGGAAATACTTTGCTCTCAATATTGTACCACACAAAGAGTTTGGATTATCAAGTAAATTCCAAGCTTGCTGCCAACATCGCCATGTTAAGACAATGTATATTCCAGAAACCCAGACCTCCTTGACTTTTAAGAACACACATCTTTCTCGAAGTCATCTATTGCATCCTCTGGCTATACTCGCCCCCCCCCCCCAAATGTGACGTCGCACCTATATTTCCTTTGCGCATCTATAAGAAATTTGAAGACATACATATCATGTGCTGGTATCACTTATACAACTGTTTTGAGAAGTACCTCCTTCCCTACTATCGATAATAGCCTTTCTTTCCAACAATTGATCTTTTAATTTACTTGGTCAACCAAATATTGAAAACAATATGTTTTCTCTATACCCACCATGGCTGGCAACCCCAAACCTCGTCACTTAGGGCCTTAGTCATGATGTTCATAATTATACTTATTTGTTCTTGGATTCCCACTCTACTGTTGGGGCTAAAGAAGATACTTGGTTTTTTAACACTCACCATTTCCCGTGAAGCCATGCAATAGGATTCCACGATTTTTTTTCAAAACACTTATCATTTTCCGATTATGAGAATCAATGAGTCATCTCCAAAAAGAAGGTTTGTGATAGTTGGACTTTTATGCATACCCGCACACTAGTAACATTCAATAAAGTAGTAAACCCCTCGATTCACAATAAGAACAAATAGGGGGAGAATACCCCTACCCCTGTCATAATCCCCTAGTGGGCTTGAACAAAGTGAACCTGATACTAAACCATGCAAACACACTGAATAACTAATTTTACCCAATTTTTATGAAAACAAAGCTTCAAAATTATCCCCTTCAAACAAGTCCACCCCATCTTGTTATTTATGTATGGTAGCTCTCCTAGGCCACACGAACAATGTTTGTAATCATCCTTCCAGGCAAAAATGAATACTTTGTGTCAGGCTAATCACTTCTAGCAAAATAATTTTCAAATGCGCTTATTTTTGATATCACCTTGTACAAAAAATTACATATACTTACAAGCTTTAATTGTGTCACTTTCACAAGATATTTAATTTTTGGTATCATGAGTAATCACCATATCAACCCGGTGGGGATCGAGAAAGTATTTATTGCTTGGAGCACCTTCTACTCCAGTTACCCCCTAACATGGGCCAGAATCTCTTGTAGAAAATGGCATGCAATCCGTCCGGTTTTGGAGCCTTCAAATCCGCAACATCAACAATTCCTTGTGCAAATCATCAACTGAATTGGGGTGAGTAGAGCAGTATTCATCTTAGATAAAACCGCCTGCATACTTGCTACAAAATCACCTATCCGGCTTGAGAACTTCTGATGTAAAAAGTTTAGATAAATAACTATAAATATGGTCTTTTAACTTTGTACCTTAACACCACACTCCCGTACCATCCAATTTTCTTATTTGGTTCCTTTTTTCTTGGCCATAGTAGCATTGTGAAAAATGTGTTATGATCACCATGTATCAACCAATTAGCTCTTACTCACTGGAACCAACACATTTCTTCTTGATCCATTAAATTTTCTATATGAACTTCCTTTGCCGTGCCCGAGATTTGCGTTTAAAGGCCCACATCACAACCCCCTCCAATTCCTTCTGTTTGCTAATCCTCTTCTTTGAATCCTTCACAGTCTCGTGATCCCGAGTATTCAAATCAACATGCACCACTCAAGTTCTCGCCGCAAGTGATGGCCCAATTCCAGACATCTTGGCATTCCCCTACTATGTATGCACAATCTCTTCTAGGTCTCTTCCTAAAGTCATCTCGCTCAAATTGTCTTACCCTTCCTCCCGAGCGCTCAAGTAGGCCCCCTGTCGGTGTCAAAACCAGCGGATCTCGGGTAGGGGGTCCCGAACTATGCGTCTAGGCGGATGGTAACAAGAGACAAGGGACATGATGTTTTACCCAGGTTTGGGCCCTCTTGATGGAGGTAAAACCCTACGTCCTGCTTGATTAATATTGATGATATGGGTAGTACAAGAGTGGATCTACCACGAGATCAAGGAGGCTAAACCCTAAAGCTAGCCTATGGTATGATTGTTGTAATGTATGTTGTGTCCTATGGACTAAAGCCCTCCGGTTTATATAGACACCAGAGGAGGCTAGGGTTACACAGAGTCGGTTACAATGGTAGGAGATCTACATATCCGTATTGCCAAGCTTGCCTTCCACGCCAAGGAAAGTCCCATCCAGACATGGGACGGAGTCTTCAATCTTGTATCTTCATGGTCTTGGAGTCCGGCGGACGATGATAGTCCGGCTGTTCGGACACCCCCTAGTCCAGGACTCCCTCAGTAGCCCCTGAACCAGGCTTCAATGACGATAAGTCCGGTACGCATAATGTTCGGCATTGCAAGGCGGGTTCCTTCCTTGAATAATCCAGAGAAGATCATGAACACCAGGATAGTGTCCGGCTCTGCAAAATAAATTCCACATTCCACCGTAGAGAGAATAAAATGTACACAAGTCCAATCTGCTGACGTATTATGCGGCATGACATCACACCGCTACCAGGCTCTTACTTGAATCGTTTTTTATTATACCACCTTAGCACGTTTAGCGAAGCAGTTTCCTTGGCACGTCTTGTCGAAGCAGGGATCGTGTTCCCCTTATTCCGGGATTCTCATCAATACGGACGTGGGTAACCCAACCGCGCCATTGATGGTGGCGCTTGGGAGATAAGCGAGTTTTACCAGGCCAGTGGGGGGCGCATAGTCTTCACCCTGCCTATATAAGGGATAAGGATTCACCTTTTCACCCACGCCTTCTTCCTCCTTTGCTTATCCACCTCCGCGCACTCAAGCTCCAACGCCCAAGCTCGCGCATCTCGTCTTAACCTTCCCCGACCATGTCCGGAGGGGGAGGCAAGTGGTTGGCTTCCACCGTCAAGGAGGAGCACATCACCAAGCTGCGCAACGCCGGATACCTTTCCGGCGATATTGCGCACCGGCTGCCCAACGAGGGGCAGCTCATCCCTACCCCTGGGCCCCATGAGAGGGTCGTCTTCCTTCCCCACTTCCTCCGCGGACTGGGCTTTCCACTGCACCCTTTCGTCCGGGGGCTCATGTTCTACTACGACCTGGATTTCCACTGGCGCCGAACTTCATCCTCAACATCTCGGCGTTCATCGCCGTGTGTGAGGCCCTCCTCTGCATCCGGCCCCACTTCGGCTTGTGGCTCAAGACCTTCAATGTCAAGCCGAAGGTAGTGAAGGGCACGCAGGCGGAGTGCGGAGGTGCCATGTTGGGCAAGATGCCCAACGTCCTCTGATTCGAAGGGGCCTTTGTGGACTCCGTCAAGGGGTGGCAATCGGGGTGGTTCTATATCACCGAGCCGCGCGACCCTACGTGGGCGGCGGCCCCTGAGTTTAGATCTGGTATCCCCACGTAGCTCACCTCCTGGAAAGAGAAGGGCTTGCTGTGGGGTAATCCGAAGGAGCTGACGGGACTCCGAGCCTGTATCCAGAAGCTGGTGAACAAGAAGCTCAGGCTCGTTGACGTGGTCCAAGTCATGCTCGTCCGCCGGATCCTCCCATGCCAAGAACGGGCATTTAATCTGTGGGAGTTCAATCCGGAACAGCACCAGGTGCTAAGCGGGCTCTTCGACACGACGTAAGAAGGCGCCTGGAGGGTGCTGTTTAAGGGTGCCAAAGCCCCCGCATCCGCGACGGAGGATCGCGGATTTCACTTGCAGCATCCGGCTGACGAGGTAAGTGATTCTACCCCTTTACGGGACACTCGTTGTAAATAGATTGGTTCTAAGAGGGTTTCAATCTCCCTTTTCTTTTGACAGGAATGGATGGAGAAGGCCGAGCAGCTCATCTGCCCGGCTCCTATGCCAGAAGACCCAGTGGATGCCCGTCTAGCGGGGCTGCTGGTTCCGGCACCGCACGTGGTGCCGAAGAAGAAGGCCAAGAAGGTGGCCACGGGGACTCGAAAGAGTTCCCGTAATCAGGCTTCCGACGACGAGGCGGACTCCTCCCCCGAAGATGAGGAGGAGGAAGAAGAGTCTCTCCCGGAGGAGGGAGAGAGGAAGAGGAAGGCTTCCCCAACAGGGGAGGCCGAAGGGTCCAAGAGGGGGAGAACTATTCCCCCGGACAGCTCCGCCAACACCTACATTGGCGGCGAGGAGTGGCCTTCAAGGGCCAGGCCTCCGGCGAGATCGTAAGTATCCGGATCCCTGATATGCAATGTCTTACGTGCCACATAGTGTCCTACTAATGCCGCATACTGTCCGCAGTCCGGCCGATGATGATCTCCCCGCTTCTTCGAGCGGGTCGTTGGCCCCGTCGGATGTGGATTCACTTCCGACGGCCTCTAACCCCCGCGCCGATGAGGACGCCGAGGTGGGATCCCGGAAAGGGACCCATCAGGAGGAGGCTTCGGAGGCGCCGCAAGGCAGCCTCCCGGACTTTGTGCCGGACTCTACGACGGAACCTGCAGTGGTTCCGGAGTCCGGCAGGCGGCCCCTTTGAAAGAAGGGCAAGACCATGACACCGGCAGCCTCCGTCCAACCGGAGGCGCCGGACAACTTGCTGGAGGCACTTCAAGGAAATTCCATCGAGGAAGAACACCGCACTGTTATGAGTGCGGTGATTCAGAAGGTCCAGCTCGCCAAGAGCGGGCTGATCGAAGCCTGCAGCAGCCTTTTAACAGGCTTTGAGGTAAAAAGTTAAAATTGTGCAATGTAATACCGCATAGATAGTAGCCCCTGATGCTCGGTTCGGTGTTCGGAAAGAAAAGCCGGACTGAGGATCTAAAATGATATTCGCAGGTTGCTAATAAATTATGTCAATATGGGTTTGCAGGTTGTGCTGCTGACCTCTGCCGCACTGACTGCGGAGGTTGGTACGTTAAAGAAGGATCTCGAGCGGTCCGAGCGAGAGCTCGGCCATGCCAAGAGGCAGCTCGAGGACAAAGAAGGTGAGTAGCACCGCTTTGAATTGTTACCTTACAGAAAAGGATTTTGGTCGCAATAAAATTAACAAGGATAATATGGGTATTGCAGGGGCCACAAACGAGGTGGCAGCCCTGAAGGAGGCTGTGTCCGCGGCCGAACGCAGTGCGGCCGCGGAACGGGCAGAGCGAGAGAAGAAGGAGGCACAGGTGGCGGAAGTGCGGCAAGAGCTCCAGGCTCTCATGGAGAAGCATGAGAGCTTGGAGCATGACTCCAAGACTCGAGAGTCCGAGCTTGCCTCGGCTCTCGAAAGTGCCGAGTCCGCCAAGGCCGAGACCCGTAAGGCCCTTCAGGAGGTTGAAGATGTAAAGAAGATAGCGGCGGGTAAGGCATTTTTCATGCAAAGCAAGCATGTTAATGTAAACTACCTGACACTTACCTGCATTCGGAGCTCTCCAGGGGCGTTTGCAGATCTGCCGCGTAGTGTGTCTGATGCCGCCGCATTCAACCATGGCGAGGAGGGGAGCTCAACGGAGAAGGTCTTCTGGTCTCAGTACGCTGAGGCCGGCCATCCGGTGCCCCCAAGCGACCAGCTGAAGCAGCTGGTCGAACTCCACAAGGTAGCTGAGGAGGCCATGAAGGGCCTTATAGTCCGGCTGTGGCCTGGACAGGCCATGCCTGGGAGCTACTTCGGCCTCGTGCGGCGGCTGGTGGATGCGTGCCCCTGGGTGGAGGTCATCAAGCGCTCCGCCTGTATTGAAGGTGCTTGGCGGGCCCTTGCCCGCACAAAGGTGCACCGGGGCAGGCTGGATGCGGAGAAGCTTCTTACTGATCCGCCGCCACCGGGCAAGGAGTATCGTACACCCGAAATGTATTATAAAACTGTCCTGAAGGGGGCCCACGATATTGCGGATGAATGCCCTAGAGATGTAAATTTTGAGTAAACTCGCTATGTATTATCCTGTGCGCTGAAACATTGTTCATGTGTGCTTTAATCAACGCTTGTTTAATTTAAAATATTACCTTATGTGCGGCCGTTTATAAAATCTAAGAGATGGCAAGTCGTTGGCTTCAGCCCCCAAGCCGCAAGTGCTGGGGTGTTCGGGATAACTTGAGCACTCTTGTTCCCACTTTTGGGTCCATCTAGGGAGGCGCTCAACACAACGAACAAGGCGACCGGACTTATAATGCTTGAACACTCTCACTTAGCCATAGAATTCTATAATTTTAAATTTCGGCGAAGCCCCTAGTATTCGGATGACCGAATTCGGGGCGCTATCCACGCCTTCGTCGGACATTATCCGGAACTTCGCTCGAAGCGGCGTGGGTCTTTAAGGACCCGAAAAAACCTCTCGAACAGCGACCAGTCTCTCGCCTTATCATGCCGGTCAGTTTTAGCTTTCTCCACTGAGGCGCTCACCCGGCTCAACCGGGGCGCAATCGCAGTGGTTCTCCCAGTGCCACCTTAGCCGACGGAACGGAACGTAAGGCACCAAAACGTGGGAGCCGGGCAAACCCAACTATTGACCCAAGACATGATTCGGAGCCGATTCATATAATGCTATAAGTCCGGGGTGCCGTACTTGTGAAAGTGTTCAGACTTATCACACCATAATGTGGGGAACATGAGCCCTTGGTGTCATAGGCCGTATCAAAATATACGGGTGCAAGATGTCATGTAATGAACATATATATGTAATAACAAGCAAAAAGGTGCTGCATCATTTATTAAAGGAAATCTGCTATGAGTGCAGACTGATACAAATAGTGCGGTAAGCAAGGGTTTTGGACTAGTTGAAAATGTCCCCCTCCAGGGATGGGCTGCGGACTTGGTGTATATAATCAAATTTAATGCTCATAATTGAGACCACCTAAGTGTTCGTCGCCGCATGTTTTACTCCCCGGCTGTTGCATCATGAGTTCGGCGGGTTCACCGCCGGACAGGGCCTCTGGCTAACGGAGTCCTGTGTACATAAAGAAGGAAAATAATAATAAGAAAGAGTGGCACACTTGCGAGCCCCTGGTGTGGTCGAGCCGCACTCTGGGTCCATTGTGGTCGTGCCCCTTCCCCTGCGCCCATGGTATCTCCAAAGCGTAATGATGTATGCGGAGGGTTGTTCTTGCAATCATGCGAGAGCGGGGGTTAGGGCCGCATTGCTATGCGTGCTCGGATCATGCCAGGTGGTCTTGGTCGGTGTTGCTTCGGGCGCGTTTGGCTGTATCCGGCCGTTTAACGACCGGACTCGAAAATTGCCTTAAGAGGCTGCTCTGTACTTCTGCCGCGAGAGCAGCTGTATGTTCCTCCGTTCGGAGGGAGCGTTCCGTATTTCCGTTGACCGTGATGACTCCACGAGGGCCTGGCATCTTGAGCTTGAGGTATGCATAA
Source organism: Triticum timopheevii (assembly GCA_963921465.1). NCBI lineage: Eukaryota > Viridiplantae > Streptophyta > Magnoliopsida > Poales > Poaceae > Triticum > Triticum timopheevii. The sequence goes on from OY997262.1 coordinate 291,100,266, forward strand.
TGCGGCACCGCGTTGAATTTTGCAAACGCGGTTCGTCCGAGCAGAGCGTGATAGCCGCTGCAGAATGGGACTATGTCGAAGATTAATTCCTCGCTCCGAAAATTATCCGGGGATCCGAAGACCACTTCCAGTGTGACTGAGCCTGTACAATTGGCCTCCACACCTGGTATGACGCCTTTAAAGGTTGTCTTTGTAGGTTTAATCCTTGAGGGGTCTATGCCCATCTTGCGCACTGTATCCTGATAAAGCAGGTTCAGGCTACTACCGCCGTCCATCAGGACTCTCGTGAGGTGAAATCCATCGACGATTGGGTCTAAACCCAATGCGGCGAATCCGCCATGGCGGATGCTGGTCGGATGGTCTCTTCGATCGAAAGTGATCGGACAAGAGGACCATGGATTGAACTTCGGGGCGACTGGCTCCATCGCGTATACATCCCGTAGTGCACGCTTCCGCTCCCTCCTGAGTATATGGGTTGCGTAGATCATGTTCACCGTCCGCACTTGTGGGGGGAAACCCTTCTGTCCTCTATTGTTCGGCGGTCGGGTCTCTTCCTCGTCGTCACTGTTTAGCCCCTTGTCGTTGTTTTCGGCAATTAACTTGCCTGCCTGCTTGAACACCCAGCAATCTCTGTTGGTGTGATTAGCTGGCTTTTCAGGGGTGCCATGTATCTGGCATAAGCGGTCGAGTGTTCGGTCCAAATTGGACAGACCCGGAGTGGTTCTTTTGAATGGCTTCTTCCGCTGACCGGGTTTAGAGCCTCGGAATCTGGCGTTGACTGCCGTATCCTCCTTGTCGTCGCCGTTAATGCGGCGTTTATTTTTGCTTCGACGCGACCTGCCATTGTGGTCCTTAGTATCTGGACTGCTAGAATTTTTACTGAGGTTGTTGCTGCGAGCTAGCCAGCTATCCTCTCCCACGCAAAAGTGTGTCATTAATGATGTGAGGGCTGCCATTGATTTCGGCTTTTCCTGTCCCAGGTGCCGGGCTAGCCACTCGTTGCGGATGTTATGTTTGAAGGCTGCGAGGGCCTCTGCATCCGGACAGTCGACGATTTGGTTTTTCTTTGTCAAGAACCGTGTCCAGAATTGTCTGGCCGATTCGTCAGGCTGCTGAATTATGTGGCTTAGGTCATCGGCGTCTGGTGGCCGCACATACGTGCCCTGGAAGTTGTCGAGGAATGCGGCTTCCAGGTCTTCCCAACACCCAATTGACTTTGCGTACAAGCTATTAAGCCAATGCCGAGCTGGTCCTTTAAGCTTGAGTGGGAGATACTTGATGGCATGGAGATCGTCGGCGCGGGCCATATGGATGTGAAGAAGATAGTCTTCGATCCAAACCGCGGGGTCTGTTGTTCCATCGTAGGATTCAATGTTTACGGGTTTAAACCCTTCAGGGATTTGATGATCCATTACTTCGTCAGTGAAGCATAGCGGGTGTGCGGCGCCTCTATATTGGGCAATATCACGACGTAGCTCGAGAGAGCGTTGTCTGCTGTGTTCGGCTCGGCCGGGGTTATTGTATCCGGCGCGACGATATTCGTCATGGGTCGTGGGGCGCCCACGTGATCCGTAGATGGATCTGGATTGCCTTGCTTTATCCTCCAATACATCTCGCAAGTCAGGCGTGTTCCCTCTTGGCTTCGTACTTTTGGAGCGATGCCGGGGTACGGTCTTGGTGGAGGGCCTGGATGCCTCTCTGTCGCGACCACGGGGTGGTCGGTCGGCCGTATCGTGCGCTGGTGATGAAGGTATGTATGCTTCTTCCTCTAATCGGGGGAGCAACTTGCGTCTTGGGTAGCTTTTGGAGGGGCGTTCGAGTTTATACTCTTCGGCCGCGAGGACCTCGGTCCATCAATCGGCCAGCAGGTCCTGATCAGCTTGAAGCTGCTGCTGCTTTTTCTTTAGGCTATTTGCCGTGGCGATAAGCCTGCGTTTGAAACGCTCTTGTTCGACGGGATCCTCGGGCACGATGAATTCGTCGTTGTTGAGGCTTGCCTCATCTTCGGAGGGAGGTATATAGTTATAGTCCTCGGCCTCTTTGTCTGCCGCCCTCTCATGAGGGCTTGCTTCTGCATCCTCCTGCGCTGAGTCTTGCTGGAGGGGATTATCTTCGGCACTGTTTGGGGTGTTATTATCTCCTGTGCCGGAATCTCCATTCTTGCTGTGGCGGGATTTAGAGCGGCGCCGCTGACGCCGGCGCTTGGGCTGTTTCTTCGCCGTCCCCATCTTTTGGGGTATCCACCATGTATATGTCGTATGACGAGGTGGTCTTCCAGTGCCCTGTAGGCGCTGGTTCCTGTTCGTCTCCGGCATCGTCGTCCATAGCGTCGATGTCTTCGGAGTCGTAGTCTAGCATGTCGGTTAGATCATCGACAGTGGCTACAAAGTGGGTGGTGGGTGGGCTCTGAATTTCTTCATCGTCCGTATCCCAACCATCCTGGCCATAATCCGGCCAGGACTCTCCGGATAGCGAGAGATGCTTTAGCGATTTTAGGATGTCGCCAAAGGGCGAGTGTTGGAAGATGTCCGCGGCGGTGAATTCCATAACCAGCGCCCAATCAGATTCGATTGGCAGGGGCGTGGGAGGTCTGGAGTCCGGCAAGGAGTCCGGCACCTCGGAGTCACGAGCTTCGCGAGGGGTAAGGTTAGTTTTCAGCTCCATCACCATAGAAGTTGCAGCCCCCGAGGCGGTGTCCATCCACCGGTCCTCGATCTGGGCGATCGGCTCCGGACTAAGGACCGGAGCGGGTTCTTGTGCGGCCACCCAGGCACTGTTTGGCGGCAGAGCTAGATCATGCCCATCGTAACAGTGCGGCACGCTTGGCTGTGGCTCGAGCCCGTCGAAGATCAAGTCCCCGCGGACGTTGGCCATGAAGTTTAGGCTTCCGAATCTGACCTGATGGCCAGGGGCGTAGCTTTTGATCTGCTCCAGATGGCCAAGTGAATTAGCCCGCAGTGCGAAGCCGCCGAATACGAAGATCTGTCCGGGGAGAAAAGTCTCATCCCGGATAGCGTCGTTGATTGAAGACGCCATCGAGCCTATCGGTGACGACACAGAGGAACTCTCAATGAAAGCACCAATGTCGGTGTCAAAACCGGCGGATCTCGGGTAGGGGGTCCCGAACTGTGCGTCTAGGCGGATGGTAACAGGAGACAAGGGACACGATGTTTTACCCAGGTTCGGGCCCTCTTGATGGAGGTAAAACCCTACGTCCTGCTTGATTAATATTGATGATATGGGTAGTACAAGAGTGGATCTACCACGAGATCAAGGAGGCTAAACCCTAAAGCTAGCCTATGGTATTATTGTTGTAATGTATGTTGTGTCCTACGGACTAAAGCCCTCCAGTTTATATAGACACCGGAGGAGGCTAGGGTTACACAGAGTTGGTTACAATGGTAGGAGATCTACATATCCGTATTGCCAAGCTTGCCTTCCACGCCAAGGAAAGTCCCATCCGGACACGGGATGGAGTCTTCAATCTTGTATCTTCGTGGTCTTGGAGTCCGGCGGATGATGATAGTCCGGCTGTCCGGACACCCCCTAGTCCAGGACTCCCTCACCCCCCTTCATGATATTTTGTGTCAAGGACGAGCAGACGGTGGTCCCAGTTAATGCACGTGTTCTTCCTTTATTGCAGCTGCAAGTGGGAACTTAATTACCCAATTCACGTGACACCGCATGGACTAGTCTTTCTTAATATCACCTCTTCTTTAAGTGAAAGAATCTCCTATAAACCACAAATCTTCAAGTTCACAGATAACTAGAAAATCACAAATGCCTGCATCGTTGCAATTTGTCTCACGTTCCTGCCCTCCTTCTCACTATAGTTAGAGACCTCCCTAAAATCACCTATCACCACCCGTGGGTATGATGCTCGGTTATGCAAGTAACGTAAATAAGTCCATGATAGGTATTTCTCATCCCATGTCGTATGAGCATAGAATCTTGTTAACTCCCAAAGCATCAGGTGGCAGCCGAGAACAAGTTGTCAACCAAGTATGGTGACTCGCCCACACCTTCTACTATCATGTGCAGCCCATCACGTGAGGCTTGTGTACAATATTGTGGCTTATCATGATCTTCTGCACAATTGTCACAAAGCATAGTAAGATCTAAGCCAACCATCTAAAATAAAAAATAGGGGAAACTAGCTTAAAAAAACAAGAACGGGGTTTGACTTCTCCTTTTTTCAAATTTTTTCGCATGAAAAATTAATTGAGGTAATTTTTTTGTTTTCCTAGTTTTGCTTTGTGCACAATAAAAACTGAAGGAAATATAACCTAGAGGCAATAATAAAATTGTTATTTTATATTTCCTTATTCATGATAAATGTTTATTATTCATGCTAGAATTGTATTAACCGGAAACTAGATACATGTGTGAATACATAGACAAAACACCGTGTCCCTAGTAAGCCTCTACTTGACTAGCTCGTTGATCAAAGATGGTTAAGTTTCCTAGCCATAGACATGTGTTGTCATCTGATGAACGGGATCACATCATTAGGAGAATGATGTGATGGACAAGACCCATCCGTTAGCCTAGTATAATGATCATTCAGTTTTATTGCTACTACTTTCTTCATGTCAAATACATATTCCTCTGACTATGAGATTATGAAACTCCCGGATACCGGAGGAATGCCTTGTGTGATATCAAATGTTACAACGTAACTGGGTGATTATAAAGATGCTCTACAGGTATCTCCGAAGGTGTTTGTTGGGTTGGCATAGATCGAGATTAGGATTTTCACTCCGAGTATCACAGAGATATCTCTGGGCCCTCTCGGTAATGCACATCATAAGAAGCCTTGCAAGTAATGTGACTAATGAGTTAGTTGTGGGATGATGCATTACGGAATGAGTAAAGAGACTTGCCGGTAACGAGATTGAACTAGGTATGTAGATACCGACGATCGAATCTCGGGAAAGTAACATATCGATGAAAAAGGGAATAACGTATGTTGTCATAACTGTTCGACCGATAAAGATCTTCGTAGAATATGTGGGAGCCAATATGAGCATCTAGGTTCCGCTATTGCTTATTGACCGGAGAGGTGTCTCATTCATGTCTACATAGTTCTCGAACCCGTAGGGTCCGCATGCTTAACGTTCGATGACGATTTGTATTATATGAGTTATGTGATTTGGTGACCGAATGTTGTTCACAGTCCCGGATGAGATCATGGACATGACAAGGAGTATTGAAATGGTCGAGAGGTAAAGATTTATATATTGAATGATAGTATTCGGACACCGGAAGTGTTCCGGAATGTATCGAGTACATATCGGAGTACTGCGGGGGGGGGGGGTTACCAAAACCCCCCGGGGGAAATATGGGCCATAGGAGGGAGCACACCAGCCCACAAAGGGGTGGCGTGCCCTCCCAAGGAAGGAGGCCAAATAGGATTTGGAGGGGGGGGGGGGGCGGGTGTCGGGGTCAAAACCGGTGGATCTCGGGTAGGGGGTCCCGATCCGTGCGTCTAAGGCTGATGGTAACTGGAGGCAAGGGACACGATGTTTTACCCAGGTTCGGGCCCTCTTGATGGAGGTAAAACCCTACTTCCTGCTTGATTGATATTGATGATATGAGTAGTACAAGAGTTGATCTACCACGAGATCGTAGAGGCTAAACCCTAGAAGCTAGCCTATGATGATTATGATTCTGTGCCTAAGGACTAAACCCTCCGGTTTATATAGACACTGGAGAGGGCTAGGGTTTACACGGAGTCGGTTACAAAGAGGGAAATACAATATCCGGATCGCCAAGCTTGTCTTCCACGCAAGGAGAGTCCCATCTGGACACGGGACGAAGTCTTGAGTCTTGTATCTTCATAGTCCAACAGTCCGGCCAAAGTATATAGTCCGGCTGTCCGGGTACCCCCTAATCCAGGACTCCCTCAGTAGCCCCTGAACCAGGCTTCAATGACGATGAGTCCGGCGCGCAGTTTTGTCTTCAGCATTGCAAGGCGGGTTCCATCTCCGAATACTCCAAAGTACTTGTTGTAACGAACAATGTCCGGCTTCCCATCAATGTTGTACTCCTCGGCTTCCGTGCTTCAATAATGACCATCTCCATGTGTCGAGCGAATACGAGGAGCCGGGGCATTTTTGCATTTGCCACCCCGGTCCTGCAAGTAAACCGTCTATTTGAAGGGACGGGGATTCTCAGATCCAAGCTTCACCTTCTTCCCTTGAGCGGGCATCCAACAGAGCGTGCCGAGAAAAAATCATTCTGGCATGGCTGGTCATCGCAGCTCCTCCTCTCGCTCCCGTAGCTTTAGGCCAGGTGATTGGGAAGAATGTTCTATTCCTCAAAACCGCTTAATAGAGCTGCAGACCCAAGGGTTTCTTCCACCGGCGTTCATGGTCCCCATCCGAGCCGTACTAGCCACCTATAATGGCGGGGAGCAAGTAGAGAGATCTCCTAATCCATCCCCGGGGGAGCGAATATGCCTCATCCCGCATCTGCTAAGAGGCGTCGGGTTTCCAATCCACCCATTCCTTCGCGGGCTCCTGGAGTTCTATGGCCTCCAGTTGCACAACTTCACCCCTGCCTCCGTGCTGCACATAGCAGGATATGTTGCCCTTTGTGAACTATTTCTGGGCTGCGAGGCTCACTTCGGGTTATGGAAGAAGTTGTTCTGCCTCGTCCCTCGCAACCAGGGGGAATCCATATGTCAAGTGGGCGGAGCTGAAGTATGGCGCGTCGCCGAGACCGGATACCTATCCAGTACACCCAAAAAGGCACCGGAGAACTGGCCCTCGGAGTGGTTTTATGTTGATGATGTTCCCCTTCCAGATCCAGTCCGGACAGGTCTCCCTGAATTCAGTAATGCTTCGCCGAAGGCACATCGAAGTTGGCGCCCTCAGGCCCCCCAAGAGGAGGATACTAGAGAAATACACTTCCTGATGAGCAGGATAAAGATACTGGCCAAATCAGGGCTGACAATAGTCGAGGTTATGGCAATATGCATAATGCAGGGAGTGTAGCCGCTTCAATATCGGGGGAAGCCCATGTGGCACTACAACGGGGAAGATGATGCCACCCGCTGTGGTCGTAAGGGTCCGGACTCCGCCGCTGCTCTGGCGAGGATATTGTCCGATTTGTATAAAGGAGAAGAAGAAGAATTCCTTCATATTAAACCGTGGGATGGGTTTTCTATGTACAACCCCCCAAGCTGGGTAAGTCATCACTCCTTCCCCCACTTGATTCTGGCGTCCTTTGTCATGATTATTTACCTCGATATTTCTGAGCAAGAACGGAGGAGGGCCGTAGAAGGATTCTCCAGCCCCTCCCCGCAGCCAGAGGCCCCCGGAAGGGCCTTCGATCCAGGACTCGAAGAAGACCAGGATATTACTGTGGAGCTCGTCAACGGGACATTTTATCAGGCGAGCTGCGATAGCGCCTCAGTGGCTATTGTCGCCGACTATCCCGGACTGCTACCTGCATCGCGTGTAAGCAAAGCCAAAAAACCCTATCCTCTAAAGAGGACTCCTTGCTGATGCCATGCCTTATACCTGAAGTGTCATATTTTTGTAGAGACAACAGTCAGAACACGGCGCCGAGCCCCTGGGGGCTCGTCAGCAAAGGGCGTCCGGATCGGGCAGGCTTAAGAGGAGGGTGGTTAGGGCCGAAACGCCACTACAGAGGTATGGTAAAAACCTACTCTGTGATTATTGTGTTTGACATGTGACAGTGCCCTTTGTGTCCTGGCAGAAACAGGAGTAGCCAGACTATATCCGGAGATCCTGCCAATCACGCTTCCACCAGCCAGATTCTAGGACCGGCTTCGAGAGAGGAAGCGGACACGGGGCCAATGCCGAATTGTCCTCTGACAGAGGATGCGGATATGCTCTCTGCCACGAATTCTGAAGTAGAGAGTGCCATGAATCACCGGCGCCGACGGGCCATACTTCACAAAAACATCTTTTTGGAAGAGGCATTTAATGCTTTCAATTCGGGAGACGCATACATCCGAGCTGCTCAAGGCGGGCTTGCCCGGGCGACGGACCAGTATGCCAAAGATATACAGGTAAGAAAATTTGATAAGCATGTATAGCAGTAGCCCCTGAGACTTGAAACAGTTGGAACAACTGTTTTAAGGATCAATTTATGCACAGGTCCTTGTAGATAAGAATGCCCAATTGTCTCGAGAGCTGGAGGAGTGCAAGACCCAGCTGAGGGCCATGGTTGCCAAGCTAGAGGAATCCTAGAAGGCCTCATCTGGTAACATTTGTCTCAATTGTATGGAAATGTACCAGTTATTAAGTGGCTTTGTACGATAAGTCTAACAAAAATTTTTGCAGACAATCCCGGGGTGAATCCGGAGGTCGTAAGAGGTAACGAGTCACATCTCCAAAGGCAGCTAAAAGCTGGCGAGCGTGTTCTTACGCAAGTTAGGCAGGAGAAGAACAATCTTCAAGATGCCAATGTCCGGCTGGGCGTCGAGTTAGGAGATGTTCACTCTCAGTTGGCAGACTCCATGAAGGAGAATAGAAGGCTTCGTCGCGGCATTTATGGTAAGTGCCTAGACGAACTGTAGTACAGCTCGGCGAGGAAGCATATTGAAAGAATTTATATCTATAGGTATGTTGACGGGCCACCCTGAAGAGGAGATGCCAGCGTCTGCAGGCGATTTGCTGCAAGACCTCTCACAGCTACACGAGCGAGCTCGACAGGTGATGCAGGGTACTGCCCAGGCCTTGTGGCCATCAAGCTTCCTGCTAAAAGGCATGGGGGAGCTCGTGGATATGCTCCAAGGAGCACGGTAGCGCTTTCGATTGTGGAAGATGTCAGCCTGCCAACAAGGTGCAAGAGAAGCCTGGGCTATGGTGAAGACGCGCTACACCAAGCTTGACCCGAACCATATGGCCGAAGTCGGACCGGCGGGGCCAGATGGGCAAGAAATTCCCGTGAGTCTGGTGTATGACCAGGTAGCGTTAGCCGCAAAGTATTCCCAAAAGGATTGTAAGCTAGATAGCCTGTTGGATGGTATATAGGAAGAATATAGTCAGTCCAAGTGACTATGTAATTCAATGGACATATGTAGTCCCTAGCCGGATTAAAATCATTTGTCATGGCGGACCTTTTCGCTTCAGCCCCCGAATCCGACAGTCCGGGGTGTATCCGAATACTTGCTCAGTTATGCAGAATCGGGGTATGCGTGGAAACCAGGCGTAGGGGTCATAAGTGCTTGAACAGATAAGTATCCAACTAGTTATGTTATATTACATGGGTAGTAAGAAACATCTTCTAGTGAGAATAGTTCTGTTAGGGGTTCCTTTCCCTAGGTACGCATGCATCAATGTACATGTCTGGACTGCGAACATAGACGCATGATACAAAACTTCTGGGGATTCACGTTGTGATAAACGAAGATAAAAACATCTTTTGGTCACCGACCGAATATTCCCTTAAGAACGCTAGCTTTCGGCTTCACCCAGTCTGAGGTACACATCCGACTGAACTGACAGTAACAATTGCAGAGGTGCTCCCCTTATGCCCTAGCCGAATTAACAGGAACGTAGGGCATAAACACAAGAGCCAGGCAACCCAGCATGGCCACATCTTAAGTCATATCGATGCATATAATGGTGAAGAAAAGGCACATATGGAAAAAGAACGCATATGTGATAGGCAAGAATCCATGAAAGCAATTATATTTAGCTTCCATATAGGAAGCCCCCAGGTATGGCTTACACACATAGTGCGGCCGGAGTGATCCGAGCATCCTCACTGTATTAAGTACTTTGTGTGAAGAAGGAAAAAGGGCGAGAAAGGAAAAAAGGTGGAGGAACGTAATTAAAAAGGAGCGGGTAAGGAGACGAACACTGAGTTCGGCGCTAGGCGTAGAATCTCCGGAGTCTGGCCGCGTTCCATGGGTTCGGCTCGAGTCTGTTATCGGATGCATTACGTAGGCGGTACGCTCCTCCGGTGAGAACTTTATCAATGACGAAGGGACCCTCCCACTTAGGTTTGAGCTTGTCCTTTTCTTCTCTGGCAGGCGTAGAACGAGTTCGCCAATATTATAAGTTTTGGCCCGCACTTCTCTGCTTTGGTACCGTCGAGCCTGCTGCTGATAGAATGCGGAATGGGCTATTGCGACATCGCGCTCCTCCTCCAGGGCATCTAAGTTGTCCTGCCGATCTAACTCGGCTTCCTTCTCTTCATACATGCGCACGCGAGGCGAATCATGTATTATGTTGCAGAGTAGTACTGCTTCTGCGCCGTACACCATAAAAATGGTGTGTATCCGGTGGTGCAATTCGGCGTGGTCCACAGCCCCCAGAGTACGGAGTCGAGCTCCTCGACCCAGTGCGTGTCCGATTCTGTCAAGGATCGCACTAGTCTGGGTTTGATGCCGCTCATGATGAGACCGTTTGCACGTTCAACCTGGCCATTTGTTTGGGGATGGTAGACGGAGGCGTAATCGATCTTAATGCCCATGTTGCCGCACCAAGTTTTCACTTCATTGGCTATGAAGTTTGAGCCATTGTTAGTGATGATGCTGTGGGGGACGTCGTATCGGTGTACAACCCCGAATATGAAGTCTATTACTGGTCCGGATTCGGCCGTTTTGACTGGTTTAGCTTCTATCCATTTGGTGAACTTGTCCACCATGACTAATAAGTATTTTCTATTATGGCTTCCCCCCTTAAGGGGTTCGACCACGTCCAGCCCCTAGACCGCGAAGGGCCAAGTGATGGGGATTGTTTGGAGAGCGGTAGGGGGCATGTGGCTCTGATTGGCAAAGAGCTGGCAACCGACACAGTGTTGGACAAGGTGTTGTGCGTCTGCTCGGGCTGTTGGCCAATAAAAGCCTGTGCGGAAGCCTTGCTGACAAGTGCCCGAGCTGCAGCGTGTTGTCCGCCGAGTCCGGCATGGATTTCAGCCAAGAGCTGCCGCCCTTCCTCTTCGGAGATGCATCTTTGGAGCACTCCGGTCGCAGTTTTCTTATAGAGTTCCCCCTCATGGACTTTGTAGACTTTGGAACGCCGCACGATGCAACATGCTTCATTTTGGTCCTCGGGGAGCTCCTGCCTAGTTAGGTAGGCCAAGAAAGGCTCAGTCCACGAGGCGATTACAGCCATGATTTCGTGGGCCGAAGGTGTTATTTCGGTGGTGGAGCCTCCGATTACGTCTGATAGTTCGGAATCTGGGGGTGTATTCGGATCCGTGCTAGTGTTGCCAGACTCTCCTTCCCATGCCACGGATGGCTTGAACAGCCTTTCCATGAATATGTTGGGTGGGACAGGGTCACGTTTAGCACCGATGCGGGCGAGGATATCCGCCGCTTGATTGTTTTCTCGAGCCACATGGTGGAGTTCGAGCCCCTCGAACCAAGCTAACATTTTGAGGACGGCATTGTGGTAGGCCGCCATTTTCGGATCCTTGGCATAGAAGTCTCCATTTATTTGTGATATTGCGAGGTTTGAATCCCCGCGCACCTCCAGGCATTGAATGCCCATAGAGACTGCCATCCGAAGACCATGCAACAGAGCCTCGTATTCGGCTGCGTTGTTGGAGTCTGTGTATAATATTTGGAGTACGTATTGGACCATGTCTCCGGTGGGAGACGTCAGGACTACGCCTGCTCCCAATCCGGCCAGCATTTTAGAGCCGTCGAAGTGCATGATCCAGTTAGAGTATGCGCAATATTCTTTAGGGAGTTCGGCTTCTGTCTATTTGGCGACGAAGCCTGCCAGTACTTGCGATTTAATGTATGTTATGTCGAACGGATGGAGCTCGATGGTCCATTTAGCAATCCGGCCCGTAGCGTCGCGGTTGTTTATTATGTCGTTGAGTGGTACTTCCGAGGCCACCATAATCGAACACTCTTGGAAGTAGTGTCGTAGCTTCCGGGATGCCATGAAGACCGCGTATGCTATCTTTTGATAGTGTGGGTATCGGGATTTGCATGGGGTGAGGACTGTCGGTGTCAAAACTGGCGGATCTCGGGTAGGGGGTCCCGAACTGTGCGTCTAGGTGGATGGTAACAGGAGACAAGGGACACGATGTTTTACCCAGGTTCGGGCCCTCTCGATGGAGGTAAAACCCTACGTCCTACTTGATTAATATTGATGATATGGGTAGTACAAGAGTGGATCTACCACGAGATCAAGGAGGCTAAACCCTAAAGCTAGCCTATGATATGATTGTTGTAATGTATGTTGTGTCCTACGGACTAAAGCCCTCCGGTTTATATAGACACCGGAGACGGCTAGGGTTACACAGAGTCGGTTACAATGGTACGAGATCTACATATCCGCATCGCCAAGCTTGCCTTCCACGCCAAGGAAAGTCCCATCCGGACACGGGACGGAGTCTTCAATCTTGTATCTTCGTAGTCTTGGAGTACGGTGGACGATGATAGTCCGGCTGTTCGGACACCCCCTAGTCCAGGACTCCCTCAGTAGCCCCTGAACCAGGCTTCAATGACGATAAGTCCGGCGCGCATAATGTTTAGCATTTCAAGGCGGGTTCCTCCCTTGAATAATCCAGAGAAGATCATGAACACCAGGATAGTGTCTGGCTCTGCAAAACAAATTCCACATTCCACCGTAGAGAGAATAAAATGTACACCAGTCCAATCTGCTGACGTATTATGCGGCATGACATCACACCGCTACCAAGCCTATATTTGAATCGTCTTTTATTATACCACCTCAGCACATTTAGCGAAGCGGTTTCCTTGGCACGTCCTGTCGAAGCAGAGATCGTGTTCCCCTTATTCTGGGATTCTCATCAATACGGACGTGGGTAACCCAACCGCGCCATTGATGGTGGCGCTTGGGAGATAAGCGAGTTTTACCGGGCTGGCGGGGGACGCATAGTCTCCGTCCGCCTATATATAAGGGATAAGGATTTACCTTCTCACCTACGCCTTCTTCCTCCTTTGCTTATCCATCTCCGCGCACTCAAGCTCCAACGCCCAAGCTCGCGCATCTCGCCTCGACCTTATCCGACCATGTCCGGAGCAGGAGGCAAATGGTTGGCCTCCACCGTTAAGGAGGAGCACATCACCAAGCTGCGCAGCGCCGGATACCTTCCCGGCGACATTGCGCATCGGCTGCCTGACGAGGGGTAGCTCATCCCCACCCTGGGCCCCATGAGAGGGTTGTTTTCCTCCCCCACTTCCTCCGCGGACTGGGCTTTCCACTCCACCCATTCGTCCGGGGGCTCATGTTTTACTACGGCCTGGATTTCCACGATCTGGTGCCGAACTTCATCCTCAACATCTTGGCGTTTATCGTCGTGTGCGAGGCCTTCCTCTGCATCCGGCCCCACTTCGGCCTGTGGCTCAAGACCTTCAACGTCAAGCAGAAGGTTGTGAAGGGCACGCAAGCGGAATGCGGAGGCGCCATGTTGGGCAAGTTGCCCAATGTCCTTTGGCTCGAAGGGGCTTTCGTGGACTCCGTCAAGGGGTGGCAATCGGGGTGGTTCTACATCACCGAGCCGCGCGAGCCCACATGGGCGGCGGCCCCCGAGTTTAGATATGGCATCCCCACTCAGCTCACCTCCTGGAAAGAGAAGGGCTTGTTGTGGGGCAATCCGAAGGAGCTGACGGGACTCCGAGCCTGCATCCGGAAGCTGGTGACAATAAGCTCAGGCTTGTCGACGTGGTCCAGGTCATGCTCATCCGCCGGATTCTCCCATGCCAAGAACGGGCATTTAATCTGTGGGAGTTCAATCCGGAACAGCACCAGGCGCTAAGCGGGCTCTTCGACACGACATATGAAGGCGCCTGGAGGGTGCTGTTTAAGGGCGCCGAAGCCCCCGCATCCGTGACGGAAGATCGCGGATGTCGCTCGCAGCATCCAGCTGACGAGGTAAGTGATTCAACCCCTTTACGGGACACTTGTGATAAATAGATTGATTCTAAGAAGGTCTCAATCTCTCTTTTCCTTTGACAGGAATGGATGGAGAAGGCCGTGCAGCTCATCTGTCCGGCTCCCATGCCAGAAGACCCAGTGAACGCCCGTCTAGCAGGGCTGCTGGTTCCGGCACCGCACGTGGTGCCAGAGAAGAAGGCCAAGAAGGTGGCTGCGGGGACTCGAAAGAGTTCCCGCAATCAGGTGTCCGACGACGAGGCGGACTCCTCCCCTGAAGAGGAGGAGGAGAAAGAAGACTCTCTCCTGGAGGAGGGAGAGAAGAGGAGGAAGGCTTCCCCAATAGGGGAGGCCGAATGGTCCAAGAGGGGGAGAACTATTCCCCCGGACAGTTTCGCCAACACCATCGTTGGCGAGGAGGAGTGGCCTTCAAGGGCCAGGCGTCCGGCGAGATCGTAAGTATCCGGATTCCTGATATGCAATTTCTTTCGTGTCACCTAGTGTCCTACTAATGCCGCATTCTGTCCGTAGTCCGGCCGATGATGATCTCCCCGCTTCATCGAGCGGGTCGTTGGCCCCATCGGATGTGGATTCACTTCCGACTGCCTCTACCCCCTGCGCCGACGAGGACGCCGAGGTGGGATCCCAGAGAGGGACCCATCGGGAGGAGGCTCCGGAGGCGCCGCCAGGCAGCCTCCCGGACTTTGCGCCGGACTCTACATCAGAACCCGCAGTGGTTCCAGAGTCCGGCAGGTGGCCCCTTTGATAGAAGGGCAAGACTGTGACACCGGCGGCCTCCGTCCAACCGGAGGTGCCGGACAACTTGTTGGAGGCGCTTAAAGGCGCTTCCATCAAGGAAGAACACCGCACTATCATTAGTGCGGTGATTCAGAAGGTTCAGCTCGCCAAGAGCGGGCTGACCGAAGCCTGCAGCAGCCTTCTAACAGGCTTTGAGGTAAGAAGTTATAATTATGTAATGTAATACCGCATAGACAATAGCCCCTGATGCTCAGTTCGGTGTTCGGAAAGAAAAGCCGGACTGAGGGTCTAAGAAGATATACGCAGGGTTGCTTAAAATATGTCAATATGGGTTTGCAGGCTGCATTGCTGACCTCTGCCGCACTGATTGCGGAGGTCGGTGCGTTGAAGCAGGATCTTGAGCGGTCCGAGCAAGAGCTCGGCCATGCCAAGAAGCAGCTCAAGGACAAAGAAGGTGAGTAACACCACTTTGAATAGTTACCTTACAGAAAAGGATTTTGGTTGCAATAAAATTAACAAGGATAATATGGGTATTGCAGGGGCCACGAACGAGGTGGCAGCCCTGAAGGAGGCTATGTCCGCGGCTGAACACAGTGCGGCCGCGGAACGGGCAGAGCGAGAAAAGCAGGAGGCAGATGTGGCGGAAGTACGGCAAGAGCTCCACGCTCTCATGAAGAAGCATGAGAGCTTGGAGCGTGACTCGAAGACTCGAGAGTCCGAGCTTGCCTCGGCTCTCGAAAGTGCCAAGTCTGCCAAGGCCAAGGCCCGTAAGGCCCTTCAAGAGGTTGAAGATGTAAAAAAGATAGCGGCGGGTAAGGCATTTTTCATGCAAAGCAAGCATGTTAATGTAAACTACCTGACACTTACCCGCATTCGGAGCTCTCCAGGGGCGTTTGCAGATCTGCCGCGTAGTGCGTCCAAGGCCGCCGCATTCTATCGTGGCGAGGAGGGGAGCTCGACGGAGAAGGTCTTCTGGTCTCAGTACGCTGAGGCCGGCCATCCGGTGCCCCCAAGCGACCAGCTGAAGCAACTGGTCGAACTCCACAAGGTAGCTGAGGAGGCCATGAAGGGCCTTATAGTCCGGCTGTGGCCTGGACAGGCCATGCCTGGGAGCTACTTTGGCCTCGTGCGGCGGCTGGTGGATGCGTGCCCCTGGGTGGAGGTCATCAAGCGCTCCGCCTGTATTGAAGGTGCTTGTCGGTGTCAAAACCGGCGGATCTCGGGTAGGGGGTCCCGAACTGTGCGTCTAGGCGGATGGTAACAAGAGACGAGGGACACGATGTTTTTACCCAGGTTCGGGCCCTCTTGATGGAGGTAAAACCCTACGTCCTGCTTGATTAATATTGATGATATGGGTAGTACAAGAGTGGATCTACCACGAGATCAAGGAGGCTAAACCCTAGAAGCTAGCCTATGGTATGATTGTTGTAATGTATGTTGTCCTATGGACTAAAGCCCTCCGGTTTATATAGACACGGAGGAGGCTAGGGTTACACAGAGTCGGTTACAATGGTAGGAGATCTACATATCCGTATTGCCAAGCTTGCCTTCCACGCCAAGGAAAGTCCCATCCGGACACGGGACGGAGTCTTCAATCTTGTATCTTCGTAGTCTTGCAGTCCGGCGGATAACGATTGTCCGGCTGTCCGGACACCCCCTAGTCCAGGACTCCCTCAGTAGCCCCTGAACCAGGCTTCAATGACGATAAGTCCGGCGCGCATAATGTTCGGCATTGCAAGGCGGGTTCCTCCCTTGAATAATCCAGAGAAGATCATGAACACCAGGATAGTGTCCGGCTCTGCAAAATAAATTCCACATTCCATCATAGAGAGAATAAAACGTACACTTAGTTCAATCTGCTGACGTATTATGCGGCGTGACATCACACCGCTACCAAGCCTTTGTTTGAATCGTTTTTTACTATACCACCTCAGCACGTTTAGCGAGGCGGTTTCCTTGGCACGTCCTGTCGAAGCAGAGATCGTGTTCCCCTTATTCCGGGATTCTCATCAATACGGACGTGGGTAACCCAACCGTTCCTGTTGCCACGCCTCCTCTATCGAAGGTGAATACCAAACGGTCACGGAGACGGCTCTTGTTATTTTTTCCCCTTTATAAGAGGACCAAGGCTTGCCCTTGTTCTTCAATCTTGCATCAAATCTCCTCCTCGCTCCCAGTTCCAACACCCAGAGCCTCAGATTCGAGCGCTTCGGATCCTTAACCATGTCCGGCTCCGACCTCCAGGGCCGGTGGATTCCCTCCTCCGTTACGGAGGAAGACATATCGAAGTTACGTGAGGCCCAGTACCTGGCTTATGAGGTTTCGCATAGGTTTCCCGCCCAAGGGCAGGCCGTGCCCGCCCCCAAGCCCGGTGAGTTCGTTGTCTTCGTATCCCACCTCCGTCGGGGTTTAGGCTTCTCGACGGACCCCTTCGTGAGAGGACTCATGTTCTATTATGGGCTGGACTTTCACGACTTGGCTCCGGAGTCCATCCTCCACATCTCTGCATTCATTATCGTCTGCGAAGCCTTCCTCCGCGTCACTCCCCACTTCGGCCTGTGGCTGAAGACCTTCAAGGTGGAGCCGAAGATGATCGGGGGGCGTCAAGCGGAGTGCGGCGGGGCGGCCATAAGCAAAAAGGCCGATGCCCCGTGGCCCGAAGGTTCCTTCCAAGAGGAACTCGGACTGTGGCAGCAGGAGTGGTTCTATATCACCGCTCCGAAGGGCAGCAGGCAAAAGCCACCGCCTTTATTCCGCCCAGGACCTCCACGCCAGCTGGTGTCGTGGGTCAACCAAGGGCTCAATTGGGGGCCATCCGAAGACGTGCCCTCACTGCAGGGCCGGATTCGAGACCTCCAAGCGAGGGAGATCGACCTGATCATGGTAATGCAGGTTATGCTGATCAGGCATCTTCTGCCCCGCAAACGCCGTCCTCTCCGTCTATGGGAGTTCAACCCGGAGGGACCTCGGATTCTCCAACACTTTATGGGTGCGACACCCGTGGAGATGTACAAGTTGTTCTTCGGACCGCAGGTGGCATGTCCGGAATTAGCCGAGGACTCGGGCCTAAGCCGCAATCGCCCGGATACTCAGGTAAATAGCTCAGAGTCCGGACTTTCTGTTTATATGCCTTTCTAGAGTTCGCCTCCTGACTCATCACTCTTCACAGGAATGGGTGGCGCGATCAAGGCTGATAAGGTGTCCGGCCCCCCTCCCAGAGACCGCACTGGAGCCCGTGCTGGTCAGAATGTTGGAGGTCGCGCCCACAGAAGGGGGCGAAGGGGAAAACAGAGGAGCTAATATTTCGCCCAAAGGGGCGCCTGAAGAGGGGGGAATCAAGAACCCCTCCCTCCAGGGGGAGAAGAGGACCGCCTCCGAAGATCTGGAGGCCAAAGCCCCTAAGCGCGGGAAGAGATCTTCACCGGGGGGTCCGGCGTCCGAAGAGAATCCGGACGCACAATCATCGCCAAAGGATCAGCCCTCCAGCGAGCCGTGAGTATGAAAAAGGGAATTAATTAGTAAGAAAATGCCTTCATTTGTGCCTCTGTGGGTGACCGAAATATTTATATTGCAGTTCGGATCTGCAGCCTTCTCAGATGAGTTCGTCTTCGGGGGACCTTCTTCCGGAGATGATGGAGAGTGATATGCCTCCGTCTGCAGCGCCGTCAGATAAGGCGGGCGAGCCCGAAGTATCGTCACGGAGGGTATCCCCGAGTCCGGAGGGGCCAGAGAGTTCGGCCCCCACTAGTATCCGGCCGGGAGAACTAAAGAATCTACTTGAGAGGGCATCCATTTCAGAAGATCACCGTGCGTTGATGCGTATGGTGATTGGAAGGATTTCGTCCGCCGAGAGCGGATTGCGCAATGCCGCCATGAGTTTGCTGGCGGGATTTGAGGTATGCGAGAATGACGCACCCATTTGTCTTTTAACAGTTTTGCATATAAAAATGCGCCCTGTATAGATAGTAGCCCCTGGGACTCGGTAGGTTGTCGGGAACGACAGCGTGCCGAGGATCGAAATCTCAAGTAATGAATGCCGCCGTTCCTATGCAGGTGGCGGATAGTCTGAGGGCTAGCCGGACTAGTGAGTTTGCCGAGTTGAGTCGGCAACTTGACATGGCGGATGCGGACATCGCACTTGTCAACCGGTGACTTGACGAGTCGCAAGGTAAACGAGTTCTCCACAGTCGCTTTATTTAAGGGGGTCGAAGCCCTCCTTTGATAAATTATATGTTGTTGTACAGACGGTGCTGCTGCTGTGGAGAGCCTTCGGGCTGAACTTGCTCGAGCTAAGGAGCAAGCCCGAAGGAGTGACGCGGCTGCCTCGAGGGCGGCCGAGGAGTTGAAAGCCGAAAGGGCTCCCGCTCTGCAATGCGGGCTATGAGGGAGGAACTGCGCCAAGCCGGAGATATCGTGGCTGGCAAGCCTTTTCTGCTGCATCGCCGGTTTATGGATGGAAAGTATGCTCAATTTGAGCGGCTGTGGAGTCCGGAGGATCCGTATATGGACTTAGCTGCAAGTGCGGCTGATGCCGTTGAGCACTTCCGGAGCCAGGAGGATCACAAGATGGAAGAGCTATACTGGTCTCAATTCCATAGTCCGGGCCGCTCACTTTCGTTGACAGACCGGTTGGCCAAATGGGCCGAACTAAATAGATTGTCCGGACTTGCCATGACTGACATCGTGGCTCATGTCTGGCCAGAGAGGCCTAAGGCAACGAGCTACTTCGGCTTACTGCAGCAATTCCTTGGAGCGGTGCCGCATATAAAGGAGATGAAGCGGTCGGCCTGCATCGAGGGCGCACGGATGGCTCTTGCCCGTATGAAGGCGCACTGTCCGGAGCTGGATGCCACCGCTGTTGCCGCCCAGGATTCGGATGAAAACCGGCTCCCCGCCGAGCACTATTTCGGGGAAGTTATGCGTGGCGCCCGTGTAATAGAGTCGCAGTGCTTGAAAAATGTCACATTCAAATGAACGTATTTAGCTTGTAAAACTATGATTATGTTATAACTACTTTTTATACTTGTGCGTCCCAAGTAGTAAAACTTCTCCTGTGCGGCCATTTATGTATACATTTGTATAACTTGAAAGATTGCAGTCTTCGGCTTCAGCCCCCACGCATAGAGTGCGGGGGTGTTCGCAAAAATAGCGCGTTTCCACACTTAATCCGACGTCTCGGTCCTGTTTAAGGAGGTGGTAGCGTAGCGAACGAGGCAATCCGGACTATAATGCTTTATCACTTTCACTTAGCCAGTGGAGCTCGAGGGTGGGGCTACGATATAGCCCCTGGTGGCACCGCACATCTCCGAATTCGGGGTGCGTATGTGCCTGACCGGGAAACGGTCCTTCATCAAAGCGGGGAATTCTAAACATTCCGATGGTCGATCGAGTGGTTGACCAGTCTCTCGCTGTATCATGACAGTCAGTTTTCGGCTTTCTCTACCGAGGTGCTCGCCCAGCCGAACTGGGGCACAATCACAGTAGTTCTCCTGGTGCCGCGTTAGCCGGTGATACGGAACGTAAGGCAGCAAAACACAGGAGCCGGGCAAACCCAACATTTGACCAAAGACATGATTCGGAGCTGATGCATATAATGCCTAACTCGAGACGCCGAACACTCCCTAAGGTGTTCGGTCTTTATAATAATGGGCAGAGATGCCCTAAGCCCCTAGTGTCCAGGTACGGGCATGGTCTTCTGACGCGGCCGATGCCAAAACGTCAGGCTCCGCTTTGGCTATAGGAAGAAACCAAGGGAGAATAACAACAAGAGACAGTAAAAAAGGTTTACGCAGGGTCTTAATCTGAAAAGAATCCTCACAACGGGTCCCTACTGCACGTCTGCGCCTGTGTCTCCGTTGTGCCGTTTATTCTGGATGGGTATGCACGTTGTTCATCTGTAAAAAGAGGGGAACGTTTAGTTTGAAAATAAATCATGCGAAAAATATGTGTAAAAGAAGAAATATAAATAATTAAAGCGGGGTTTGTATGAACCCGCGGTTGTTTGTGCGCACAGCCCCCTGTGAAGAGGTATGCGGCTAGGGAGCCCCTAGCCTACTGAAGCCGGATTCGTCTATCCGAGTCCGGGGTCTTTAAGTGACCCTCGCACTGAAATGACGCCACACGGACCGGGCATCTTGAGTGTAAGAGACGCGTAATGCGGTATGGCGTTGAAGCGGACAAAAGCCTTTCGTCCCAAGAGTGCTTGATATTCACTTTCAAATGGGACGATGTCAAAAATTAATTTTTCGCGTCGAAAATTGTTCGGCGATCCGAACACGACTTCTAGTAATATAGAGCCTGTGCACTTGGCGTGAGGGCCTGGCGTCACTCCTTTGAAGGAAGTGCGGCTGTGTCGGATTTTGGTAGGGTCTATCCCCATCCTACGGATTGTGTTCGAATATAGCAGGTTTAAGTCGCTGCCTTCGTCCATTAGGACGTTAGTAAATTGTAATCCGTCTATTATGGGATTCAATATCAGGGGAGTCCGTCCCGCGTTTCGAACGCTTCTGGAGTAGTCCAGGTGGTCGAAAGTGATTGGCTTTGATATCCAATCTCTATGGTTTGCTGGTTTGGACCACGCGAAGCTCTTTTTAGGAAGTGCCGCATTGTTTTTCCGTATTATCACATTAAGTGAGTTTACTGTTTTGACCTCTTGTGGGAAAGTCTTTTGTTTTCCGGTGCTCTGCTGGTGGGGTTTATCTTCTTTGCTTGACGCGTCGAGCCCCTTGTGTTCGGCATTTAGTCGGCCGGACTATTTAAAAACCCAACAATCCCTGTGGGTGTGATTTGCAGGCCTTCCGGGGGTACTGTGGATTTGACATATCCGACCCAAAATCTTGTTTAAGTTGGACAATTCGTCACTGTCATCCTTGAGAGGCTGTGTTTTGTTGTTGGGCCGCGAGCTTTTGAATCCGGCGTTGACTGCCGTGCTCTTTGGGATTTTCTCTTTATTCTGGCGCTGCTCTTTTCTGTGCCGTGATTTTCCGTTTCCATCTCTTATCTCGGATGTACTTGGGTCGCTGGTGCTACATCTTGCTAGCCAGCTATCTTCTCCCGCACAGAAGCGGGTCATGAGGCTTGTTAGTGCGGACATTGTCCTCGGTTTCTCTTGTCCGAGGTGCCTGGCAAGCCATTCGTCTCGGACATTATGATTAAAAGCTGCTAAGGCTTCGGCGTCCGGACAGTCGACTATTTGGTTCTTTTTAGTAAGGAACCTGTTCTAGAATTTCCGCGCTGACTCTCCGGGCTGTTGAGTTATATGACTTAGATCATCTGCATCCAGAGGGCGGACGTAAGTCCCTTGAAAATTTGCTCTAAACGCATCCTCAAGCTCTTCCCAACTTCCAACAGTGTTTTCTGGGAGGCTTTTAAGCCAATGACGGGCTAGCCCTTTGAGCTTGAGGGGTAGGTATTTTATGGCGTGGAGATCGTCTCCTCTGGCCATGTGTATGTGCAGTATATAATCTTCTATCCAGACTCCAGGGTCTGTTGTTCCATCGTAGGCCTCTATGTTTATGGGTTTAAATCCTGTTGGGAATTCGTGGTCCAGCACCTCATCGGTGAAACATAGTGGGTGTGCGGCGCCCCTATATTTGTGTGTGCCGCTATCATCGGGCACTTGATGTGTTGCCTTGCTTCTTGGGGCCTTCTCCTTTGGCTCGTAGATGGACCTGGCTGGGCCATCTATCCTTCCAAGTTCGTTGGTTGGTTTATGAGTGGCGCCGCTGTCAGAATTTGGCCTATCATCTGGCCGTCTATCCAACCAGGCAGCCCCTTTATTTTTGGACGGTGGAGGCTCTATGGCCTCCTCGTCGAATTCTGGTAGCAACTTGCGTTTCGGGTAGCTCTTTGATTGGTGGCCATTGCCGTACTTATCTGCGGTTTTGAGCACTTTGCTCCATCTCATTCTGAGTGTGTCTTTCGCTGTATTGAGCCTCCGTTTTTCCTTCTTCAGGCTTCTTGCAGTACTGACGAGTCTTTTCCGAAGGTTCTTGCTTTCCGGCGGCGTGTCCGGCATGAGGTCGTCCGGGCTGTTGTTTTTGCCGGGCCTGGACTGATTATCTGACTCGTCATGTTCGAACGGTTGCTTATCTGCATGTTCGTCGTCTGCTTGTGAGCCCTGCCGTATTGCAGGCTCCTTGGGAGCGTTGTTGTCGTCGAGGCGGGACTTAGGGCGGCGTCTGCGCCGCCGTTTTGGTCGTTTATCGGCGGGGTCATGTTCTGCCGCTGCCCGTTGGTCCTCGTTATCGCTCTCCTTTGGGGTGTCCACCATATATATGTCATGCGACGAGGTGGTCCTGTCGTGCTATATAAGCTCTGTTTTTTGTTCGTCTCCGGCATCGTCGTCCATAGCGTCGATGTCTTCGGAGTCGTAGTCTAGCATGTCGGTTAGATCGTCGACAGTGGCTACAAAGTGGGTGGTGGGTGGGCTCTGAATTTCTTCGTCGTCCGTACCCCAACCATCCTGGCCATAGTCCGGCCAGGACTCTCCTGATAACGAGAGATGCTTTAGTGAATTCAGGATATCGCCAAAAGGCGAGTACTGGAAGATGTCCGCAGCGGTGAATTCCATAACTGGCGCCCAATCCGGATCGATTGGTAGGGGCGCGGGAGATTCGGAGTCCGGCAAGGAGTCCGGCGCCTCGGAATCACGAGTTTCGCAGGGGACAAGATTAGTGTTCGGCTCCATCGCCGTGGATGTTGAAGCCCCCAGGGCGGCGTCTATCCACCGGCCCTCGATCTGGGCGATCGGCTCCGGGCTAATGGCCGAAGCGGACCCGTGTGCGGCCACTAAGGCACTGTTCGGTGGCAGAGCTAGATCATGCACGTCATCACAGTGCGGCGCGCTTGGCTGTGGTTCGAGTCCGTCGAAGATCAAGTCTCCGCGGACATCGACCATGAAGTTTAAGCTTCCAAATCTGACCTGACGGCCAGGGGCGTAGCTTTCGATCTGCTCCAGATGGCCAAGTGAATTGGCCCGCAGTGCGAAGCCGCCGAATACGAAGATCTGTCCGGGGAGAAAAGTCTCACCCTGGACAGCGTTGCTGGTTGAAGATGCCATCAAGCCTATCGGTGACGACACGGAGGAACTCTCAATGAAAGCACCAATGTCGGTGTCAAAACCGGCGGATCTCGGGTAGGGGGTCCCGAACTGTGTGTCTAGGCGGATGGTAACAAGAGACGAGGGACACGATGTTTTTACCCAGGTTTGGGCCCTCTTGATGGAGGTAAAACCCTACGTCCTGCTTGATTAATATTGATGATATGGGTAGTACAAGAGTGGATCTACCACGAGACCAAGGAGGCTAAACCCTAGAAGCTAGCCTATGGTATGATTGTTGTAATGTATGTTGTCCTACGGACTAAAGCCCTCCGGTTTATATAGACACCGGAGGAGGCTAGGGTTACACAGAGTCGGTTACAATGGTAGGAGATCTACATATCCGTATTGCCAAGCTTGCCTTCCACGCCAAGGAAAGTCCCATCCGGACACGGGACGGAGTCTTCAATCTTGTATCTTCGTAGTCTTGGAGTCCGGCGGATAACGATAGTCTGGCTGTCCGGACACCCCCTAGTCCAAGACTCCCTCAGTGCTCGTCGGGCCCTTGCCCGCACAAAGGTGCACTGGGGCAGGCTGGATGCGAAGAAGCTTCTCACTGACCCGCCGCCACCAGGCAAGGAGTATCGTACGCCCAAAATGTATTATAAAACTATCCTGAAGGGAGCCCGCGATATTGCGGATGAATGCCCCAGAGATGTAATTTTTGAGTAAACTCGCTATGTATTATCCTGTGCGCTGAAAACTTCATTCTTATGCGCCATGAGCAACGCTTGTTTAATTTAAAATATTACCTTCTGTGCGGCCGTTTTATAAAATCTGAGAGATGGCAAGTCGTTGGCTTCAGCCCCCGAGCCGCGAGTGCTGGGGTGTTCGGGATAAACTTGAGCACTCTTGTTCCCATTTTTGGGTCCATCTAGGGAGGCGCTCAACACAACAAACAAGGCAACCGGACTTATAATGCTTGAACACTCTCACTTGGCCATAGAATTCTATAATTTTAAATTTCAGCGAAGCCCCTGGTATTCGGAAGACCGAATCCGGGGCGCTATCCACGCCTTCGTTGGACATTATCCGGAGCTTCGCTCGAAGCGGCATGAGTCTTTAAGGACCCGAAAAGACCTCTCGAACAGTGACCAGTCTCTCGCCTTATCATGCCGGTCAGTTTTAGCTTTCTCCCCTGAGGCGCTCGCCTGGCTCAATCGGGGCGCAATCGCAGTGGTTCTCCCAGTGCCACCTTAGCCGACAGAACGGAACGTAAGGCACCAAAATGTGGGAGCCGGGAAAACCCAACTATTGACCCAAGACATGATTCGGAGCCGATTCATATAATGCTATAAGTTCGGGGTGCCGCACTTATGAAAGTGTTCGGACTTATCACACCATAATGTGGGGAACATAAGCCCCTGGTGTATTGGGCCGTACCAAAATGTACGGGTGCAAGATGTCATGTAATGAACATATATATATTAAAAGTAATGCAATTGCCGTCGAAAAGTGCTGCATTATTTATTAAAGAAAGTCTGCTATGAGTGCGGACAGATACAAATAGTGCGGTAAGCAAGGGATTTGGACTAATTAAACATGTCCCCCTCCAGGGGTGAGCTGCGGACTTGGTGTATATAATCGAATTTAATGCTCGTAATTGAGACCACCTGAGTGTTCGTCGCAACCTTCTTTCTTCCCTGGCTGTTGCATCATGAGTTCGACAGGTTCACCGCCGGACAGGGCCTCTGGTTAACGGAGTCCTGTGTACACAAAGAAGGAAAATAATAATAATAAAAAGGGGGCACACTTGCGAGCCCCTGGTGTGGTCGAGCCGCACTCTGGGTCCATTGTGATCGTGCCCCTTCCCCTGCGCCCATGGTATCTCCAAAGCGTAATGATGTACACGAAGGGTTGTTCTTGCAATCATGCGAGGGCGGGGGTTAGGGACGCATTGCTACGCGTGCTCTGATCGTGCCAGGTAGTCTTCGTTGTATTGCTTCGGGCGCGTTTTGCTGTATCCGGCCGTTTAATAGCCGGACTCGAAAATTGCCTTAGAAGGCTGCTCTGTACTTCTGCCGCGAGGGCCGCTGTATGTTCCTCCGTTTGGAGGGAGCGTTCCGTATTTCCGTTGACCGTGAGGACTCCACGAGGGCCTGGCATCTTGAGCTTGAGGTATGCATAATGCGGCACCATGTTGAACTTTGCAAACGCGGTTCGTCCGAGCAGAGCGTGATAGCCGCTGCGAAATGGGACTATGTCGAAGATTAACTCCTCGCTCCGGAAATTATCCGGGGATCCGAAGACCACTTCTAGTGTGTCTGAGCCTGTACAATTGGCTTCCACACCTGGTATGATACCTTTAAAGGTTGTCTTTGTAGGTTTAATCCTTGAAGGGTCTATGCCCATCTTACGCACTGTATCCTGATAAAGCAGGTTCAGGCTACTGCCGCCGTCCATCAGGACTCTCGTGAGGTGAAATCCATCGACGATTGGGTCTAAGACCAATGCGGCGAATCCGCCATGGCGTATGCTGGTCGGGTGGTCTCTTCGATAGAAAGTGATCGGACAAGAGGACCATGGGTTGAACTTCGGGGCGACTGGCTCCATCGCATAGACATCCCTTAGTGCACGCTTCCGCTCCCTCTTGGGTATATGGGTTGCGTAAATCATGTTCACCGTCCGCACTTGTGGGGGGAAACCTTTCTGTCCTCTATTGTTCGGCGGTCGGGTCTCTTCCTCGTCGTCGCTGTTTAGCCCCTTGTCATTGTTTTCGGCAATTAACTTGCCTGCCTGCTTGAACACCCAGCAATCTCTGTTGGTGTGATTAGCTGGCTTTTGAGGGGTGCCATGTATCTGGCTTAAGCGGTCGAGTATTCGGTCCAAATTGGACGGACCCGGAGTGGTTCTTTTGAATGGCTTCTTCCGCTGACCGGGTTTAGAGCCTCGGAATCCGGCGTTGATTGCCGTATCCTCCTTGTCGTCGCCGTTAATGCGGCGCTTATTTTTGTTTCGACGTGACCTGCCATTGTTGTCCTTAGTATCTGGACCGCCAGAATTTTTACGGAGATTGTTGCTGCGAGCTAGCCAGCTATCCTCTCCCGCGCAAAAGCGGGTCATTAATGATGTGAGGGCTGCCATGGATTTCGGCTTTTCGTTTCCCAGGTGCCGGGCTAGCCACTCGTCGCGGATGTTATGTTTGAAGGCTGCAAGGGCCTCTGCATCCGAACAGTCGACGATTTGGTTTTTCTTTGTCAAGAACCGTGTCCAGAATTGTCTGGCCGATTCGTCTGGCTGCTGAATTATGTGGCTGAGGTCATCGGCATCTGGTGGCCGCACATAGGTGCCCTGGAAATTGTCGACGAATGCGGCTTCCAGGTCCTCCCAACACCCAATTGACTCTGCGGGCAAGCTGTTAAGCCAATGCCGAGCTGGTCCTTTAAGCTTGAGTGGGAGGTACTTGATGGCATGGAGATCATCGCCGCGGGCCATATGGATGTGAAGGAGATAATCTTCAATCCAAACCGCGGGATCTGTTGTGCCGTCGTAGGATTCGATGTTTACGGGTTTAAACCCTTCAGGGATTTGATGATCCATTACTTCGTCAGTGAAGCATAGCGGGTGTGCGGCACCTCTATATTGAGCAATATCATGATGCAGCTCGAGAGAGCGTTGTCTGCTGTGTTCGGCCCGGCCGGGGTTATTGTATCCGGCGCGACGGTATTCGTCATGGGTCATGGGGCGCCCACGTGATCCGTAGATGGATCTGGATTGCCTTGCTTTGTCCTCCAATACGTCTCGCAAGTCCCGCGCGTTCCCTCTTGGCTTCGTACTTTTGGAGCGATGCCGGGGTACGGTCTTGGTTGGGGGCCTGGATGCCTCTCTGTCACGACCACGGGGTGGTCGGTAAGCCGTATCGTGCGCTGGTGATGGAGGTATGTATGCTTCCTCCTCTAATCGGGGGAGCAGCTTGCGTCTTGGGTAACTTTTGGTGGGGCGTTCGAGTTTATACTCTTCGGCCGCGAGGACCTCGGTCCATCGATCGGCGAGCAGATCCTGATCAGCTTGAAGCTGCTGCTGCTTTTTCTTTAGGCTATTTGCCGTGGCGATAAGCCTGTGTTTGAAACGCTCTTGTTCGACGGGATCCTCGGGCATGACGAATTCGTCATCGTTGAGGCTTACCTCATCTTCGGAGGGAGGTGTATAGTTATAATCCTCGACCTCTTCGTCTGCCGCCCTCTCGTGAGGGCTTGCTTCTGCATCCTCCTGCGCTGAGTCTTGCTGGAGGGGATTATCTTCGGCACTCTCTGGGGTATTATTATCTCCTGTGCCGGAATCTCCATTCTTGCTGTGGCGGGATTTAGAGCGGCGCCGCTGACGTCGGCGCTTGGGCTGCTTCTTTAGAGAATCTGCCTCCGCTACTTCTTCGCCGTCCCCGTCTTTTGGGGTATCCACCATGTATATGTCGTATGACGAGGTGGCCTTCCAGTGCCCTGTAGGCGTTGGTTCCTGTTCGTCTCTGGCATCGTCGTCCATAGCATCGATGTATTCGGAGTCGTAGTGTAGCATGTCGGTAAGATCATCGACAGTGGCTACAAAGTGGGTGGTGGGTGGGCTCTGAATTTCTTTGTCGTCCGTATCCCAACCATCCTGGCCATAGTCCGGCCAGGACTCTCCCGGTAGCGAGAGATGCTTTAGCGAATTTAGGATGTCGCCAAAGGGCGAGTGTTGGAAGATGTCCGTGGCGGTGAATTCCATAACCGGCGCCCAATCAGATTCGATTGGTAGGGGCGGGGGAGGTCCGGAGTCCGACAAGGAGTCCGGCACCTCGGAATCACGAGTTTCGCGAGGGACAAGGTTAGTGTTCGGCTCCATCGCCGTGGAAGTTGAAGCCCCCGAGGTGGCGTCCATCCACCGATCCTCCATCTGGGCGAAAGGCTCCGGACTAAGGGCCGAAGCGGATTCGAGTGCGGCCACCAAGGCACTGTTCGGCGGCAGAGCTAGTTCATGCCCATCGTAACAGTGCGACGCGCTTGGCTGTGGCTCGAGCCCGTCGAAGATCAAGTCTCCGCGGACGTCGGCCGTGAAGTTTAGACTTCCGAATCTGACCTGACGGCCAGGGGCGTAGCTTTCGATCTGCTCCAGATGGCCAAGCGAATTAGCCCGCAGTGCGAAGCTGCCGAATACGAAGATCTTTCCGGGGAGAAAAGTCTCACCCTGGACAGCGTTGTTGGTTGAAGATGCCATCAAGCCTATCGGTGACGACACAGAGGAACTCTCAATGAAAGCACCAATGTCGGTGTCAAAACCGGCGGATCTCGGGTAGGGGGTCCCGAACTGTGCATCTAGGCGGATGGTAACAGGAGACAAGGGACACGATGTTTTACCCAGGTTCGGGCCCTCTCGATGGAGGTAAAACCCTACATCCTGCTTGATTAATATTGATGATATGGGTAGTACAAGAGTGGATCTACCACGAGATCAAGGAGGCTAAATCCTAAAGCTAGCCTATGGTATGATTGTTGTAATGTATGTTGTGTCCTACGGACTAAAGCCCTCTGGTTTATATAGACACCGGAGACGGCTAGGGTTACACAGAGTCGGTTACAATGGTAGGAGATCTACATATCCGCATCGCCAAGCTTGCCTTCCACGCCAAGGAAAGTCCCATCCGGACACGGGACGGAGTCTTCAATCTTGTATCTTCGTAGTCTTGGAGTCCGGCGGACGATGATAGTCCGGCTGTCCGGACACCCCCTAGTCCAGGACTCCCTCAAGGACCGTGGATACGTAATATACCAACTTCTGGAGCGGGAATTTGTATCCGTCAGCCTCTCGTTCGACGACGAGCACTGCACTTACAACTTGATGTGTTGCAGCTATGTACAATAGCATAGGTTCGCCAGTATTTGGCGCTGTTAGGACTGGATTACTGGCCAATAAGGTCTTTATTTCGTCCAGTCCGGCCGCTGCTGCATCCGTCCACACGAAGTGTTCAGTGCGCCGAAGAAGGCGGTAAAGAGGTAATGCCTTTTCTCCTAATCGGGAGACAAAGAGGCTTAAGGCAGCCACGCATCCAGCTAGTTTCTGGATATGTTTGAGGTCTGTTGGGATAGCCAACTGTGATAGAGCTTGGATTTTTGCCGGATTTGCTTCAATTCCTCTATTGGAAACAATGAAGCCGAGCAGCTGCCCAGAGGGTACGCCGAAAACACATTTTTCCGGGTTTAGCTTGATGTCATATGTTCGGAGGTTATCGAACGTAAGCCTAATGTCATCTATTAGGGTTTCGACGTGTCTTGTTTTTATGACCACGTCGTCCACGTATGCCTCCACTGTTTTGCCAATATGCTTCTCCAGGCATGTTTGAATCATGCGTTGATAGGTTGCGCCGGCATTTTTAAGCCCAAAAGGCATAGTGTTGAAGCAGAAAGGGCCATATGGTGTTATGAATGCCGTTGTGGCTTGGTCGGACTCTGCCATCTTTATTTGATGGTATCCAGAGTATGCGTCGAGGAAACACAGTGAGTTGTGTCCTGCGGTGGCGTAGATGATTTGGTTGATGCGAGGGAGGGGGAAGGGATCCTTGGGGCAAGCCTTTTTGAGGTCTTTGAAGTCGACGCATAGGCGCCAGGATTTGTCCTTCTTTGGTACCATTACCAGATTTTCCAGCCAATCCGGATGCTTGATATCTCTGATGAATCCGGCCTCAAGTAGCTTGGATAGCTCTTCTCCCATGGCTTGCCGTTTGGGCTCTGAGAAGCGCCTAAGAGTCTGTTTGACAGGCTTGTATCCTTTCAATATATTGAGGCTGTGTTCGGCCAGTCTGCATGGGATGCCCCGCATGTCCGAAGGGTGCCAGGCGAAAATGTCCCAATTCTCGCGTAGGAAGTCTCGTAGTGCGGCGTCCATTATGGGGCTCAACTGTGTCCCGATGGAAGCTGTCTTCGTGGGGTCCGTTGATGGACCTGGAATTTGACTATCTCGTCTGCAGGTTTAAATGATGTGGACTTGGGTCGCTTGTTGAGTATCACGTCATCCCTGTCCACGGTGGCACGCAGCATTGTTAGTTCTTCGGCTGCTAGAGTTTCGGATAATGCTTCCAGGGCTAGTGCTGCGGTTTTATTTTCGGCACGAAGTGCGACATCCGGATCACTGGCTAGAGTGATGATTCCATTGGGTCCGGGCATTTTAAGCTTCATGTACCCGTAATGGGGTATAGCTTGACAGCTTGTGAACGCGTCCCGTCCTAAAAGGGCGTGGTATCCACTGCTGAAAGGAGCCACTTGGAATGTGATTTCTTCGGACCTGTAATTCTCTGGGGTGCCGAATACCACATCGAGTGTGATTTTTCCCGCACACCGTGCTTGCCGACTAGGGATGATTCCCCTGAAGGTTGTGCCGCTTTGTTCAATGTGGCTTTTATCAATTTTCATCTTGTTGAGTGTTTCTTCGTAGATCAAGTTTAATCCGCTTCCGCCATCCAGGAGTACTTTAGTGAGACAAAAGCCATCCACGATTGGGCTAAGGACCACAGCGGCTGGTGCCCGGACTGTCTGGAATTGAGGTTTGTCACTGGCATTTAAAGTTATAGCAGTGTCGTTCCATGGATTTATTTTTGCCAAGTGGCAGATTTTAGCAAAATTTCGATGAGCTCGCTTACGCCTATTGTTTGAGGCAAAAGTCTTGAAGACTGTTAGTACCGTATTGTTTTGTTTGGCGGGATGTTGTTCTGCTTTATGGCTTACAAGAAGATCCTCGCCACTTTTTGCTACCTGCTGGAGTATCCAACATGCTCTAAGGCTATGTGTTGGTGTAGTGTCCGACGTGTTGTGGAGTTTACATGGCCCATTGAGCCATTCTTCCAATACGGTTCCACGCCCTGGGGTGGGCTTTGGTTTCTTGGGGATTGGATCGGCTGACTTACGAGAGTTTGCCCGTTTAGCTCGGACAAAGGTTTTGGTGAGAGCTGGACTATCCCAAAATTCTGTTTGGGTTTTCCAGGCGCTTTCCATCGCACAACACTTCTGTACTATGGCTGCTAAGTCAGCAAAGTGCACTATGTCACGACGACTTATAGCATTAAGGATCCCTTTGTTCGTGCAATTTTTGCAGAAAAGTGAGATTGCGTCTTCCTCACAACAGTCCGTGACCTTGTTTAGCACAAGGAGGAATCTGGCCCAGTAGCGATGTATTGTCTCTTGGGGCTCTTGTCTGATATGGGAGAGACGGTTTAAGTCCAGGTGGGTGGGTGTAGCTGAATTTGGATTCAGATCCGATCTAAACCCCAGGGGCAGAGGAGCTTCCGGGCTTGATAACTCGGGATCCGGGGTGCTGCCCAATTTTTCCGCCCTGATACCCGATTCTAAGTCCGGGGTCTGGGTCATGTTCTCCCGCGAGCGGGTATCCGGCTTAGAGAGCTCGGTAATCCGGACATAATTCGTCCTCAAAATAGAGGGATAATCCGTATGCGGCTCCTCCACTACCGCTGTCTTGTGGGTGATTGGTGGGAATTTAATATCCCTTTGGTCGGGTTTAAGCCCAATCCGGTCATAGTCTGTGGCAACTCCCAAAGCGGCGATGCGATCCAAGAGCTCATTAAGGGAGGAGAACTCCCTTGGATCCATCTGTTTGGCGAGTTCCTAATTGACGTGGAGGCTATTTGTGATGACCCGAGAGGTCATCGTCGGCGCGACAGCCGATTGGGCGACCATGACGAAGCCGCCTAGTCGGAGAGTTTGGCCTACAGCCAGCGCTCCCCCCGAGGCGGTGTTGTCCTTGACAACGAGACGGGCCATCAAACCTTGCAGCATTGACACAGAGGAACTCTCAATGAAAGCAACAATGTCGGTGTCAAAACTGGCGGATCTCGGGTAGGGGATCCCGATCTGTGGGTCTAAGGCTAATGGTAACAGGAGGCAAGGGACACGATGTTTTACCCAGGTTCGGGCCCTCTCGATGGAGGTAAAACCCTACTTCCTGCTTGATTGATATTGATGATATGAGTAGTACAAGAGTTGATCTACCACGAGATCGTAGAGGCTAAACCCTAGAAGCTAGCCTATGATGATTATGATTCTGTCCCTAAGGACTAAACCCTCCGGTTTATATAGACACCGGAGGGGGCTAGGGTTTACACGGAGTCGGTTACAAAGAGGGAAATACAATATCCGGATCGCCAAGCTTGTCTTCCACGCGAAGGAGAGTCCCATCCGGACACGGGATGAAGTCTTGAGTCTTGTATCTTCATAGTCCAACAGTCCGGCCAAAGTATATAGTCCGGCTGTCCGGATACCCCCTAATCTAGGACTCCCTCAGCAGGGCCACCCTCTTTCCTTCTCCCCCTTCCGGTAAAAGGAAAGGGGGGATGCCGAATCCTACTAGGAGCCCAAGTAGGACTCCTCCTACTTGGGGCGCGCCTAGGGCTGCCTCCCCCTCCCTCCTTTATATACATGGGGAGGGGGCTCCTAGAACACACATCAACTATTCCTAGCCATGTGCGGCGCCCCCTCCACAGTTTACGCCTCCGGTCATATTCTTGTAGTGCTTAGGTGAATCCCTCCGCGAATCCCTTCACCATCACCGTCACCATGCCGTCATGCTGACGGAATTCCTTGACACTCTGCTGGATCAAGAGCTCGAGGGACGTTGTCGGTGTCAAAACCGGCGGATCTCGGGTAGGGGGTCCCGAACTGTGCGTCTAGGAGGATGGTAACAGGAGACGAGGGACACGATGTTTTACCCAGGTTCGGGCCCTCTTGATGGAGGTAAAACCCTACGTCCTGCTTGATTAATATTGATGATATGGGTAGTACAAGAGTGGATCTACCACGAGATCAAGGAGGCTAAACCCTAAAGCTAGCCTATGGTATGATTGTTGTAATGTATGTTGTGTCCTACGGACTAAAGCCCTCCGGTTTATATAGACACCGGAGACGGCTAGGGTTACACAGAGTCGGTTACAATGGTAGGAGATCTACATATCGGCATCGCCAAGCTTGCCTTCCACGCCAAGGAAAGTCCCATCCGGACACGGGACGGAGTCTTCAATCTTGTATCTTCGTAGTCTTGGAGTCCGGTGGACGATGATAGTCCGGCTGTTCGGACACCCCCTAGTCCAGGACTCCCTCGGTAGCCCCTGAACCAGGCTTCAATGACGATAAGTCCGGCGCGCATAATGTTCGGCATTTCAAGGCGGGTTCCTCCCTTGAATAATCCAGAGAAGATCATGAACACCAGGATAGTGTCCG
Organism: Triticum timopheevii; assembly: GCA_963921465.1. Lineage (NCBI taxonomy): Eukaryota > Viridiplantae > Streptophyta > Magnoliopsida > Poales > Poaceae > Triticum > Triticum timopheevii. Next base: position 291,134,156 of record OY997262.1, read on the forward strand.
GCTCTGCAAAACAAATTCCACATTCCACCGTAGAGAGAATAAAATGTACACAAGTCCAATCTGCTGACGTATTATGCGGCATGACATCACACCGCTACCAATCCTATATTTGAATCGTCTTTTATTATACCACCTCATCACATTTAGCGAAGCGGTTTCCTTGGCACGTCCTGTCGAAGCAGAGATCGTGTTCCCCTTATTCCGGGATTCTCATCAATACGGACGTGGGTAACCCAACCGCGCCATTGATGGTGGCGCTTGGGAGATAAGCGAGTTTTATCGGGCTGGCGGGGGACGCATAGTCTCCGTCCGCCTATATATAAGGGATAAGGATTTACCTTCTCACCTACGCCTTCTTCCTCCTTTGCTTATCCATCTCCGCGCACTCAAGCTCCAACGCCCAAGCTCGTGCATCTCGCCTCGACCTTCTCCGACCATGTCCGGAGCGGGAGGCAAATGGTTGGCCTCCACCGTTAAGGAGGAGCACATCACCAACCTGCGCAGCGCCGGATACCTTCCCGGCGACATCGTGCATCGGCTGCTTGACGAGGGGCAGGTCATCCCCACCCCCGGGCCCCATGAGAGGGTTGTTTTCCTCCCCCACTTCCTCCGCGGACTGGGCTTTCCACTCCACCCATTCGTCCGGGGGCTCATGTTTTACTACGGCCTAGATTTCCACGATCTGGCGCCGAACTTCATCCTCAACATCTCGGCGTTTATCGTCGTGTGCGAGGCCTTCCTCTGCATCCGGCCCCACTTCGGCCTGTGGCTCAAGACCTTCAACGTCAAGCGGAAGGTTGTGAAGGGCACGCAAGCGGAATGCGGAGGCGCCATGTTGGGCAAGTTGCCCAACGTCCTTTGGCTCGAAGGGGCTTTCGTGGACTCCGTCAAGGGGTGGCAATCGGGGTGGTTCTACATCACCGAGCCGCGCGAGCCCACATGGGCAGCGGCCCTCGAGTTTAGATCTGGCATCCCCACGCAGCTCACCTCCTGGAAAGAGAAGGGCTTGTTGTGGGGCAATCCGAAGGAGCTGACGGGACTCCGAGCCTGCATCCAGAAGCTGGTGAGCAATAAGCTCAGGCTTGTCGACGTGGTCCAGGTCATGCTCATTCGCCGGATTCTCCCATGCCAAGAGCGGGCATTTAATCTGTGGGAGTTCAATCCGGAACAGCACCAGGCGCTAAGCGGGCTCTTTGACACGACATATGAAGGCGCCTGGAGGGTGCTGTTTAAGGGCGCCAAAGCCCCCACATCCGCGACGAAAGATCGCGGATTTCGCTTGCAGCATCCAGCTGGCGAGGTAAGTGATTCAACCCCTTTACGGGACACTTGTGATAAATAGATTGATTCTAAGAAGGTCTCAATCTCTCTTTTTCCTTTGACAGGAATGGATGGAGAAGGCCGTGCAGCTCATCTGTCCGGCTCCCATGCCAGAAGACCCAGTGAACGCCCGTCTAGCAGGGCTGCTGGTTCCGGCACCGCACGTGGTGCCGGAGAAGAAGGCCAAGAAGGTGGCCGCGGGGACTCGAAAGAGTTCCCGCAATCAGGTGTCCGACGACGAGGCGGACTCCTCCCCCGAAGACGAGGAGGAGGAAGAAGACTCTCTCCCGGAGGAGGGAGAGAAGAGGAGGAAGGCTTCCCCAATAGGGGAGGCCGAAGGGTCCAAGAGGGGGAGAATTATTCCCCCGGACAGTTTCGCCAACACCATCGTTGGCGAGGAGGAGTGGCCTTCAAGGGCCAGGCGTCCGGCGAGATCGTAAGTATCCGGATTCCTGATATGCAATTTCTTTCGTGTCACCTAGTGTCCTACTAATGCCGCATTCTGTCCGTAGTCCGGCCGATGATGATCTCCCCGCTTCATCGAGCGGGTCGTTGGCCCTGTCGGATGTGGATTCACTTCCGACTGCCTCTACCCCCCGCGCCGACGAGGACGCCGAGGTGGGATCCCAGAGAGGGACCCATCGGGAGGAGGCTCCGGAGGCGCCGCCAGGCAGCCTCCCGGACTTTGCGCCGGACTCTACATGGGAACCCGCAGTGGTTCCAGAGTCCGGCAAGCGGCCCCTTCGAAAGAAGGGCAAGACTGTGACACCGGCGGCCTCTGTCCAACCGGAGGCGCCGGACAACTTGTTGGAGGCGCTTAAAGGCGCTTCCATCGAGGAAGAACACCGCACTATCATGAGTGCGGTGATTCAGAAGGTTCAGCTCGCCAAGAGCGGGCTGACCGAAGCCTGCAGCAGCCTTCTAACAGGCTTTGAGGTAAGTAGTTATAATTATGTAATGTAATACCGCATAGACAGTAGCCCCTGATGCTCAGTTCGGTGTTCGGAAAGAAAAGCCGGACTGAGGATCTAAGAAGATATACGCAGGGTTGCTTAAAATATGTCAATATGGGTTTGCAGGCTGCGCTACTGACCTCTGTCGCACTGACTGCAGAGGTTGGTGCGTTGAAGCAGGATCTCGAGCGGTCCGAGCAAGAGCTCGGCCATGCCAAGAAGCAGCTCGAGGACAAAGAAGGTGAGTAACACCACTTTGAATAGTTACCTTACAGAAAAGGATTTTGGTTGCAATAAAATTAACAAGGATAATATGGGTATTGCAGGGGCCACGAACGAGGTGGCAGCCCTGAAGGAGGCTGTGTCCGCAGCCGAACGCAGTGCGGCCGTGGAACGGGCAGAGCGAGAAAAGCAGGAGGCACAGGTGGCGGAAGTACGGCAAGAGCTCCAGGCTCTCATGAAGAAGCATGAGAGCTTGGAGCGTGAGTCCAAGACTTGAGAGTCCGAGCTTGCCTCGGCTCTCGAAAGTGCCAAGTCCGCCAAGGCCAAGGCCCGTAAGGCCCTTCAGGAGGTTGAAGATGTAAAAAAGATAGCGGCGGGTAAGGCATTTTTCATGCAAAGCAAGCATGTTAATGTAAACTACCTGACACTTACCCGCATTCGGAGCTCTCCAGGGGCGTTTGCAGATCTGCCGCGTAGTGCATCCGATGCCGCCGCATTCTATCGTGGCAAGGAGGGGAGCTCGACGGAGAAGGTCTTCTGATGTCAGTACGCTGAGGCCGGCCATCCGGTGCCCCCAAGCGACCAGCTGAAGCAGCTGGTCGAACTCCACAAGGTAGCAGAGGAGGCCATGAAGGGCCTTATAGTCCGGCTGTGGCCTGGACAGGCCATGCCTGGGAGCTACTTCAGCCTCGTGCGGCGACTGGTGGATGCGTGCCCCTAGGTGGACGTCATCAAGCGCTCCGCCTGTATTGAAGGTGCTCGTCGGGCCCTTGCCCGCACAAAGGTGCACTGGGGCAGGCTGGATGCGGAGAAGCTTCTCACTGACCCGCCGCCACCAGGCAAGGAGTATCGTACGCTCGAAATGTATTATAAAATTGTCCTGAAGGGAGCCCGCGATATTGCAGATGAATGCCCCAGAGATGTAATTTTTGAGTAAACTCGCTATGTATTATCCTGTGCGCTGAAAACTTCGTTCATATGCGCCATGAGCAACGCTTGTTTAATTTAAAATATTACCTTCTGTGCGGCCGTTTTATAAAATCTGAGAGATGGCAAGTCGTTGGCTTTAGCCCCCGAGCCACGAGTGCTGGGGTGTTCGGGATAAACTTGAGCACTCTTGTTCCCATATTTGGGTCCATCTAGGGAGGCGCTCAACACAACGAACAAGGTAACCGGACTTATAATGCTTGAACACTCTCACTTAGCCATAGAATTCTATAATTTTAAATTTCGGCGAAGCCCCTGGTATTCGGAAGACCGAATCCGAGGCGCTATCCACGCCTTCGTCAAACATTATCCGGAACTTCGCTAGAAGCGACATGAGTCTTTAAGGACCCGAAAAGACCTCTCGAACAGCGACCAGTCTCTCGCCTTATCATGCCAGTCAGTTTTAGCTTTCTCCACTAAGGCGCTCGCCCAGCTCAACCGGGGCGCAATCGCAGTGGTTCTCCCAGTGCCACCATAGCCGATAGAACAGAACGTAAGGCACCAAAACGTGGGAGCCGGGCAAACCCAACTATTGACCCAAGACATGATTCGGAGCCGATTCATATATTGCTATAAGTTCGGGGTGCCGCACTTATGAAAGTGTTCGGACTTATCACACCATAATGTGGGGAACATAAGCCCCTGGTGTATTGGGCCGTACCAAAATGTACGGGTGCAAGATGTCATGTAATGAACATATATATATTAAAAGTAATGCAATTGCCGTCGAAAAGTGCTGCATTATTTATTAAAGAAAGTCTGCTATGAGTGCGGACTAATACAAATAGTGCGGTAAGCAAGGGATTTGGACTAATTAAACATGTCCCCCTCCAGGGGTGAGCTGCGGACTTGATGTATATAATCGAATTTAATGCTCGTAATTGAGACCACCTGAGTGTTCGTCGCAGCCTTCTTTCTTCCCTGGCTGTTGCATCATGAGTTCGGCAGGTTCACCGCCGGACAGGGCCTCTGGTTAACGGAGTCCTGTGTACACAAAGAAGGAAAATAATAATAATAAAAAAGGGGGCACACTTGCGAGCCCCTGGTGTGGTCGAGCCGCACTCTGGGTCCATTGTGATCGTGCCCCTTCCCCTGCGCCCATGGTATCTCCAAAGTGTAATGATGTACGCGGAGGGTTTTTCTTGCAATCATGCGAGGGCGGGGGTTAGGGACGCATTGCTACGCGTGCTCTGATCGTGCCAGGTAGTCTTCGTTGGTATTGCTTTGGGCGCGTTTTGCTGTATCCGGCCGTTTAACAGCCGGACTCGAAAATTGCCTTAGAAGGCTGCTCTGTACTTCTGCCGCGAGGGCCGCTGTATGTTCCTCCGTTCGGAGGGAGCCTTCCGTATTTCCGTTGACTGTGATGACTCCACGAGGGCCTGGCATCTTGAGCTTGAGGTATGCATAATGCGGCACCGCGTTGAACTTTGCAAACGCGGTTCGTCCGAGCAGAGCGTGATAGCCGCTGCAAAATGGGACTATGTCGAAGATTAACTCCTCGCTCCGGAAATTATCCGGGGATCCGAAGACCACTTCTAGTGTGACTGAGCCTGTACAGTTGGCTTCCACACCTGGTATGACACCTTTAAAGGTTGTCTTTGTAGGTTTAATCCTTGAAGGGTCTATGCCCATCTTGCGCACTGTATCCTGATAAAGCAGGTTCAGGCTGCTGCCGCCGTCCATCAAGACTCTCGTGAGGTGAAATCCATCGACGATTGGGTCTAAGACCAATGCGGCGAATCCGCCATGGCGTATGCTGGTCGGGTGGTCTCTTCGATCGAAAGTGATCGAACAAGAGGACCATGGGTTGAACTTCGGGGCGACTGGCTCCATCGCATAGACATCCCTTAGTGCACGCTTCCGCTCCCTCTTGGGTATATGGGTTGCGTAAATCATGTTCACCATCCGCACTTGTGGGGGGAAACCTTTCTGTGCTCTATTGTTCGGCGGTCAGGTCTCTTCCTCGTCGTCGCTGTTTAGCCCCTTGTCATTGTTTTCGGCAATTAACTTGCCTGCCTGCTTGAACACCCAGCAATCTCTGTTGGTGTGATTAGCTGGCTTTTCAGGGGTGCCATGTTTATGGCATAAGCGGTCGAGTATTCGGTCCAAATTGGACGGACCCAGAGTGGTTCTTTTGAATGGCTTCTTCCGCTAACCGGGTTTAGAGCCTCGGAATCCGGCGTTGACTGCCATATCCTCCTTGTCGTCGCCGTTAATGCGGCGCTTATTTTTGTTTCGACATGACCTGCCATTGTTGTCCTTAGTATCCGGACTGCCAGAATTTTTACGGAGATTGTTGCTGCGAGCTAGCCAGCTATCCTCTCCCGCGCAAAAGCGGGTCATTAATGATGTGAGGGCTGCCATGGATTTCGGCTTTTGCTGTCCCAGGTGCCGGGCTAGCCACTCGTCGTGGATGTTATGTTTGAAGGCTGCAAGGGCCTCTGCATCCGGACAGTCGACGATTTGGTTTTTCTTTGTCAAGAACCGTGTCCAGAATTGTCTGGCCGATTTGTCTGGCTGCTGAATTATGTGGCTGAGGTCATCGGCATCTGGTGGCCGCACATAGGTGCCCTAGAAATTGTCGAGGAATGCGGCTTCCAGGTCCTCCCAACAGCCAATTGACTCTGCGGGCAAGCTGTTAAGCCAATGCCGAGCTGGTCCTTTAAGCTTAAGTGGGAGGTACTTGATGGCATGGAGATCATCGCCGCGGGCCATATGGATGTGAAGGAGATAATCTTCAATCCAAACCGCGGGATCTGTTGTGCCGTCGTAGGATTCGATGTTTACGGGTTTAAACCCTTCAGGGATTTGATGATCCATTACTTCGTCAGTGAAGCATAGCGGGTGTGCGGCACCTCTATATTGAGCAATATCACGACGCAGCTCGAGAGAGCGTTGTCTGCTGTGTTCGTACCGGCCGGGGTTATTGTATCCGGCGCGACGGTATTCGTCATGGGTCGTGGGGCGCCCACATGATCCGTAGATGGATCTGGATTGCCTTGCTTTGTCCTCCAATACGTCTCGCAAGTCCGGCGCGTTCCCTCTTGGCTTCGTACTTTTGGAGCGATGCCGGGGTACGGTCTTGGTTGGGGGCCTGGATGCCTCTCTGTCACGACCATGGGGTGGTCGGTCAGCCGTATCGTGCGCTGGTGTTGGAGGTATGTATGCTTCCTCCTCTAATCGGGGGAGCAGCTTGCGTCTTGGGTAACATTTGGAGGGGCATTCGAGTTTATACTCTTCGGCCGCGAGGACCTCGGTCCATCGATCGGCCAGCAGATCCTGATCAGCTTGAAGCTGCTGCTGCTTTTTCTTTAGGCTATTTGCCGTGGCGATAAGCCTGCGTTTGAAACGCTCTTGTTCGACGGGATCCTCGGGCACGACGAATTCGTCGTCGTTGAGGCTTGCCTCGTCTTCGGAGGGAGGTGTATAGTTATAATCCTCGACCTCTTCGTCTGCCGCCCTCTCGTGAGGGCTTGCTTCTGCATCCTCCTGCGCTGAGTCTTGCTGGAGGGGATTATCTTCGGCACTCTCCGGGGTATTATTATCTCCTGTGCCGGAATCTCCATTCTTGCTGTGGCGGGATTTAGAGCGGCACCGCTGACGTCGGCGCTTGGGCTGCTTCTTTAGAGAATCTGCATCTGCTGCTTCTTCGCCGTCCCCGTCTTTTGGGGTGTCCACCATGTATATGTCGTATGACGAGGTGGCCTTCCAGTGACCTGTAGGCGTTGGTTCCTGTTCGTCTCCGGCATCGTCGTCCATAGCATCGATGTCTTCGGAGTCGTAGTCTAGCATGTCGGTAAGATCATCGACAGTGGCTACAAAGTGGGTGGTGGGTGGGCTCTGAATTTCTTCGTCATCCGTATCCCAACCATCCCGGCCATAGTCCGGCCAGGACTCTCCCGTTAGCGAGAGATGCTTTAGCGAATTTAGGATGTCGCCAAAGGGCGAGTGTTGGAAGATGTCCGTGGCGGTGAATTCCATAACCGGCGCCCAATCAGATTCGATTGGTAGGGGCGGGGGAGGTCCGGAGTCTGGCAAGGAGTCCGGCACCTCGGAATCACGAGTTTCGCAAGGGACAAGGTTAGTGTTCGGCTCCATCGTCGTGGAAGTTGAAGCCCCCGAGGTGGCGTCCATCCACCGATCCTCGATCTGGGCTATTGGCTCCGGACTAAGGGCCGAAGCGGATTTGAGTGCGGCCACCAAGGCACTATTCGGCGGCAGAGCTAGTTCATGCCCATCGTAACAGTGCGACGCGCTTGGCTGTGGCTCGAGCCCGTCGAAGATCAAGTCTCCGCGGACGTCGGCCGTGAAGTTTAGACTTCCGAATCTGACCTGACGGCCAGGGGCGTAGCTTTCGATCTGCTCCAGATGGCCAAGCGAATTAGCCCGCAGTGCGAAGCTGCCGAATACGAAGATCTGTCCGGGGAGAAAAGTCTCACCCTGGACAGCGTTGTTGGTTGAAGATGCCATCAAGCCTATCGGTGACGACACAGAGGAACTCTCAATGAAAGCACCAATGTCGGTGTCAAAACCGGCGGATCTCGGGTAGGGGGTCCCGAACTGTGCATCTAGGCGGATGGTAACAGGAGACAAGGGACACGATGTTTTACCCAGGTTCGGGCCCTCTCGATGGAGGTAAAACCCTACGTCCTGCTTGATTAATATTGATGATATGGGTAGTACAAGAGTGGATCTACCACGAGATCAAGGAGGCTAAATCCTAAAGCTAGCCTATGGTATGATTGTTGTAATGTATGTTGTGTCCTACGGACTAAAGCCCTCTGGTTTATATAGACACCGGAGACGGCTAGGGTTACACAGAGTCGGTTACAATGGTAGGAGATCTACATATCCGCATCGCCAAGCTTGCCTTCCACGCCAAGGAAAGTCCCATCCGGACACGGGACGGAGTCTTCAATCTTGTAACTTCGTAGTCTTGGAGTCCGGCGGACGATGATAGTCCGGCTGTCCGGACACCCCCTAGTCCAGGACTCCCTCAAGGACCGTGGATACGTAATATACCAACTTCTGGAGCGGGAATTTGTATCCGTCAGCCTCTCGTTCGACGACGAGCACTGCACTTACAACTTGATGTGTTGCAGCTATGTACAATAGCATAGGTTCGCCAGTATTTGGCGCTGTTAGGACTGGATTACTGGCCAATAAGGTCTTTATTTCGTCCAGTCCGGCCGCTGCTGCATCCGTCCACACGAAGTGTTCAGTGCGCCGAAGAAGGCGGTAAAGAGGTAATGCCTTTTCTCCTAATCGGGAGACTAAGAGGCTTAAGGCAGCCACGCATCCAGCTAGTTTCTGGATATGTTTGAGGTCTGTTGGGATAGCCAACTGTGATAGAGCTTGGATTTTTGCCGGATTTGCTTCAATTCCTCTATTGGAAACAATGAAGCCGAGCAGCTTCCCAGAGGGTACGCCGAAAACACATTTTTCCGGGTTTAGCTTGATGTCGTATGTTCGGAGGTTATCGAACGTAAGCCTAATGTCATCTATTAGGGTTTTGACGTGTCTTGTTTTTATGACCACGTCGTCCACGTATGCCTCCACTGTTTTGCCGATTTGCTTCTCCAGGCATGTTTGAATCATGCGTTGATAGGTTGCGCCGGCATTTTTAAGCCCGAAAGGCATAGTGTTGAAGCAGAAAGGGCCATATGGTGTTATGAATGCCGTTGCGGCTTGGTCGGACTCTGCCATCTTTATTTGATGGTATCCGGAGTATGCGTCGAGGAAACACAGTGAGTTGTGTCCTGCGGTGGCGTAGATGATTTGGTTGATGCGAGGGAGGGGGAAGGGATCCTTGGGGCAAGCCTTGTTGAGGTCTTTGAAGTCGACGCATAGGCGCCAGGATTTGTCCTTCTTTGGTACCATTACCAGATTTGCCAGCTAATCCGGATGCTTGATATCTCTGATGAATCCGGCCTCAAGTAGCTTGGATAGCTCTTCTCCCATGGCTTGCCGTTTGGGCTCTGAGAAGCGCCTAAGAGTCTGTTTGACAGGCTTGTATCCTTTCAATATATTGAGGCTGTGTTCGGCCAGTCTGCGTGGGATGCCCGGCATGTCCGAAGGGTGCCAGACGAAAATGTCCCAATTCTCGCGTAGGAAGTCTTGTAGTGCGGCGTCCATTATGGGGATCAACTGTGTCCCGATGGAAGCTGTCTTCATGGGGTCCGTTGGATGGACCTGGAATTTGACTATCTCGTCTGCGGGTTTAAATGAGGTGGACTTGGGTCGCTTGTCGAGTATCACGTCATCCCTGTCCACGGTGGCATGCAACGTTGTTAGTTCTTCGGCTGCTAGAGCTTCGAATAATGCTTCCAGGGTAGGGCTGCGGTTTTATTTTCGGCACGAAGTGCGACGTCCGGATCACTGGCTAGAGTGATGATTCCATTGGGTCCGGGCATTTTAAGCTTCATGTACCCGTAATGGGGTATAGCTTGACAGCTTGTGAACGCGTCCCGTCCTAAAAGGGCGTGGTATCCGCTGCTGAAAGGAGCCACTTGGAATGTGATTTCTTTGGACCTGTAATTCTCCGGGGTGCTGACTACCACATCGAGTGTGATTTTTCCCGCACACCGTGCTTGCCGACTAGGGATGATTCCCCTGAAGGTTGTGCCGCTTTGCTCAATGCGGCTTTTATCAATTTTCATCTTGTTGAGTGTTTCTTCGTAGATCAAGTTTAATCTGCTTCCGCCATCCAGGAGTAATTTAGTGAGACAAAAGCCATCCAAGATTGGGCTAAGGACCAAAGCGGCTGGTGCCCGGACTGTCTGGAATTGAGGTTCGTCACTGGCACTGAAAGTTATAGCAGTGTCGTTCCATGGATTTATTTTTGCCAAGTGGCAGATTTTAGCAAAATTTTGATGAGCTCGCTTACGCCTATTGTTTGAGGCGAAAGTCTTGAAGACTGTTAGTACCGTATTGTTTTGTTTGGTGGGATGTTGTTCTGCTTTATGGCTTACAAGAAGATCCTCGCCACTTTTTGCTACCTGCTGGAGTATCCAACATGCTCTAAGGCTATGTGTTGGTGTAGTGTCCGACGTGTTGTGGAGTTTACATGGCCCATTAGCCATTCTTCCAATACGGTTCCACGCCCTGGGTGGGCTTTGGTTTCTTGGGGATGGATCGGCTGACTTACGAGAGTTTGCCCGTTTAGCTCGGATAAAGGTTTTGGTGAGAGCCGGACTATCCCAAAATTCTGTTTGGGTTTTCCAGGCGCTTTCCATCGCACAGTACTTCTGTACTATGGCTGCTAAGTCACCAAAGTGCACTATGTCACGACGACTTATAGCATTAAGGATCCCTTTGTTCGTGCAATTTTTGCAGAAAAGTGAGATTGCGTCTTCCTCACAACAGTCTGTGACCTTGTTTAGCACAAGGAGGAATCTGGCCCAGTAGCGATGTATTGTCTCATGGGCTCTTGTCTGATATGGGAGAGACGGTTTAAGTCCGGGTGGGTGGGTGTAGCTGAATCTGGATTCTGATCCGATCTAAACCCCAGGGGCAGAGGAGCTTCAGGGCTTGATAACTCGGGATTCGGGGTGCTGCCCAATTTTTCCGGCCCGATACCCGATTCTAAGTCCGGGGTCTGGGTCATGTTCTCCCGCGAGCGGGTATCCGGCTTAGAGAGCTTGGTAATCCGGACATAATTCGTCCTCAAAATAGAGGGATAATCCGTATGCGGCTCCTCCACTACCGCTATCTTGTGGGTGATTGGTGGGGATTTAATATCCCTTTGGTCGGGTTTAAGCCCAATCCGGTCATAGTCTGTGGCAACTCCCAAAGCGGCAATGCGATCCAAGAGCTCATTAAGGGAGGAGAACTCCCTTGGATCCATCTGTTTGGCGAGTTCCTAATTGATGTGGAGGCTATTTGTGATGACCCGAGAGGTCATCGTCGGCGCGACAGCCAATTGGGCGACCATGACGAAGCCGCCTAGTCGGAGAGTTTGGCCTACATCCAGCGCTCCCCCCGAGGCGATGTTGTCCTTGACAACGAGACGGGCCATCAAACCTTGCAGCAATGACACAGAGGAACTCTCAATGAAAGCAACAATGTCGGTGTCAAAACCGGCGGATCTGTGCATCTAAGGATAATGGTAACAGGAGGCAAGGGACACGATGTTTTACCCAGGTTCGGGCCCTCTCGATGGAGGTAAAACCCTACTTCCTGCTTGATTGATATTGATGATATGAGTAGTACAAGAGTTGATCTACCACGAGATCGTAGAGGCTAAACCCTAGAAGCTAGCCTATGATGATTATGATTCTGTCCCTAAGGACTAAACCCTCCGGTTTATATAGACACCGGAGGGGGCTAGGGTTTACACGGAGTCGGTTACAAAGAGGGAAATACAATATCCGGATCGCCAAGCTTGTCTTCCACGCGAAGGAGAGTCCCATCCGGACACGGGATGAAGTCTTGAGTCTTGTATCTTCATAGTCCAACAGTCCGGCCAAAGTATATAGTCCGGCTGTCCAGATACCCCCTAATCCAGGACTCCCTCAGCAGGGCCTCCCTCTTTCCTTCTCCCCCTTCAGGTAAAAGGAAAGGGGGGATGCCGAATCCTACTAGGAGCCCAAGTAGGACTCCTCCAACTTGGGGCGCGCCTAGGGCTGCCTCCCCCCTCCCTCCTTTATATACATGGGGAGGGGGCTCCTAGAACACACATCAACTATTCCTAGCCATGTGCGGCGCCCCCTCCACAGTTTACGCCTCCGGTCATATTCTTGTAGTGCTTAGGTGAACCCCTCCGCGAATCCCTTCACCATCACCGTCACCACGCCGTCATGCTGACGGAACTCATCTACTTCCTTGACACTCTGCTGGATCAAGAGCTCGAGGGACGTTGTCGGTGTCAAAACCGGCGGATCTCGGGTAGGGGGTCCTGAACTGTGCGTCTAGGAGGATGGTAACAGGAGACGAGGGACACAATGTTTTACCCAGGTTCGGGCCCTCTTGATGGAGGTAAAACCCTACGTCCTGCTTGATTAATATTGATGATATGGGTAGTACAAGAGTGGATCTACCACGAGATCAAGGAGGCTAAACCCTAAAGCTAGCCTATGGTATGATTGTTGTAATGTATGTTGTGTCCTACGGACTAAAGCCCTCCGGTTTATATAGACACCGGAGACGGCTAGGGTTACACAGAGTCGGTTACAATGGTAGGAGATCTACATATCCGCATCGCCAAGCTTGCCTTCCACGCCAAGGAAAGTCCCATCCGGACACGGGACGGAGTCTTCAATCTTTTATCTTCATAGTCTTGGAGTCCGGCGGACGATGATAGTCCGGCTGTCCGGACACCCCCTAGTCCAGGACTCCCTCAGTAGCCCCTGAACCAGGCTTCAATGACGATAAGTCCGGCGCGCATAATGTTCGGCATTGCAAGGCGGGTTCCTCCCTTGAATAATCCAGAGAAGATCATGAACACCAGGATAGTGTCTGGCTCTGCAAAACAAATTCCACATTCCACCGTAGAGAGAATAAAATGTACACCAGTCCAATCTGCTGACGTATTATGCGGCATGACATCACACTGCTACCAAGCCTATATTTGAATCGTCTTTTATTATACCACCTCAGCACATTTAGCGAAGCGGTTTCCTTGGCACGTCCTGTCGAAGCAGAGATCGTGTTCCCCTTATTCCGGGATTCTCATCAATACGGACGTGGGTAACCCAACCACGCCATTGATGGTGGCGCTTGGGAGATAAGCGAGTTTTATCGGGCTGGCGGGGGACGCATAGTCTCCGTCCGCCTATATATAAGGGATAAGGATTTACCTTCTCACCTACACCTTCTTCCTCCTTTGCTTATCCATCTCCGCGCACTCAAGCTCCAATGCCCAAGCTCGCGCATCTCGCCTCGACCTTCTCCGACCATGTCCGGAGCGGGAGGCAAATGGTTGGCCTCCACCGTTAAGGAGGAGCACATCACCAAGCTGCGCAGCGTCGGATACCTTCCCGGCGACATCGCGCATCGGCTGCCTGACGAGGGGCAGCTCATCCCCACCCCCGGGCCCCATGAGAGGGTTGTTTTCCTCCCCCACTTCCTCCGCGGACTGGGCTTTCCACTCCACCCATTCGTCCGGGGGCTCATGTTTTACTACGGCCTGGATTTCCACGATCTGGCGCCGAACTTCATCCTCAACATCTCGGCGTTTATCGTCGTGTGCGAGGCCTTCCTCTGCATCCGGCCCCACTTCGGCCTGTGGCTCAAGACCTTCAACGTCAAGCGGAAGGTTGTGAAGGGCACGCAAGCGGAATGCGGAGGCACCATGTTGGGCAAGTTTCCCAACGTCCTTTGGCTCGAAGGGGCTTTCGTGGACTCCGTCAAGGGGTGGCAATCGGGGTGGTTCTACATCACCGAGCCGCGCGAGCCCACATGGGCGGCGGCCCCCGAGTTTAGATCTGGCATCCCCACGCAGCTCACCTCCTGGAAAGAGAAGGGCTTGTTGTGGGGAAATCCGAAGGAGCTGACGGGACTCCAAGCCTGCATCCAGAAGCTGGTGAGCAATAAGCTCAGGCTTGTCGACGTGGTCCAGGTCATGCTCATCCGCCGGATTCTCCCATGCCAAGAACGGGCATTTAATCTGTGGGAGTTCAATCCGGAACAGCACCAGGCGCTAAGCGGGCTCTTCGACACGACATATGAAGGCGCCTGGAGGGTGCTGTTTAAGGGCGCCAAAGCCCCCGCATCCGCGACGGAAGATCGCGGATTTCGCTCGCAGCATCCAGCTGGCGAGGTAAGTGATTCAACCCCTTTACGGGACACTTGTGATAAATAGATTGATTCTAAGAAGGTCTCAATCTCTCTTTTCCTTTGACAGGAATGGATGGAGAAGGCCGTGCAGCTCATCTGTCCGGCTCCCATGCCAGAAGACCCAGTGAACGCCCGTCTAGCAGGGCTGCTGGTTCCGGCACCGCACGTGGTGCCGGAGAAGAAGGCCAAGAAGGTGGCCGCGGGGACTCGAAAGAGTTCCCACAATCAGGTGTCCGACGACGAGGCGGACTCCTCCCCCGAAGACGAGGAGGAGGAAGAAGACTCTCTCCCGGAGGAGGGAGAGAAGAGGAGGAAGGCTTCCCCAATAGGGGAGGCCGAAGGGTCCAAGAGGGGGAGAACTATTCCCCCGGACAGTTTCGCCAACACCATCGTTGGCGAGGAGGAGTGGCCTTCAAGGGCCAGGCGTCCGGCGAGATCGTAAGTATCCGGATTCCTGATATGCAATTTCTTTCGTGTCACCTAGTGTCCTACTAATGCCACATTCTGTCCGTAGTCCGGCCGATGATGATCTCCCCGCTTCATCGAGCGGGTCGTTGGCCCCGTCGGATGTGGATTCACTTTCGACTGCCTCTACCCCCCGCGCCGACAAGGACGCCGAGGTGGGATCCCAGAGAGGGACCCATCGGGAGGAGGCTCCGGAGGCGCCGCCAGGCAGCCTCCCGGACTTTGCGCCGGACTCTACATGGGAACCCGCAGTGGTTCCAGAGTCCGGCAGGCGGCCCCTTTGAAAGAAGGGCAAGACTGTGACACCGGCGGCCTCCATCCAACCGGAGGCGCCGGACAACTTGTTGGAGGCGCTTCCATCGAGGAAGAACACCGCACTATCATGAGTGCGGTGATTCAGAAGGTTCAGCTCGCCAAGAGCGGGCTGACCGAAGCCTGCAGCAGCCTTCTAACAGGCTTTGAGGTAAGAAGTTATAATTATGTAATGTAATACCGCATAGACAGTAGCCCCTGATGCTCAGTTCGGTGTTCGGAAAGAAAAGCCGGACTGAGGATCTAAGAAGATATACGCAGGGTTGCTTAAAATATGTCAATATGGGTTTGCAGGCTGCGCTGCTGACCTCTGCCGCACTGACTGCGGAGGTCGGTGCGTTGAAGCAGGATCTCGAGTGGTCCGAGCAAGAGCTCGGCCATGCCAAGAAGCAGCTCGAGGACAAAGAAGGTGAGTAACACCACTTTGAATAGTTACCTTACAGAAAAGGATTTTGGTTGCAATAAAATTAACAAGGATAATATGGGTATTGCAGGGGACACAAACGAGGTGGCAGCCCTGAAGGAGGCTGTGTCCGCGGCCGAACGCAGTGCGGCGGCGGAACGGGCAGAGCGAGAAAAGCAGGAGGCACAGGTGGCGGAAGTACGGCAAGAGCTCCAGGCTCTCATGAAGAAGCATGAGAGCTTGGAGCGTGACTCCAAGACTCGAGAGACCGAGCTTGCCTCGGCTCTCGAAAGTGCCAAGTCCGCCAAGGCCAAGGCCCGTAAGGCCCTTCAGGAGGTTGAAGATGTAAAAAAGATAGCGGCGGGTAAGGCATTTTTCATGCAAAGCAAGCATGTTAATGTAAACTACCTGACACTTACCCGCATTCGGAGCTCTCCAGGGGCGTTTGCAGATCTGCCGTGTAGTGCATCCGATGCCGCCGCATTCTATCATGGCGAGGAGGGGAGCTCGACGGAGAAGGTCTTCTGGTCTCAGTACGTTGAGGCCGGCCATCCGGTGCCCCCAAGCGACCAGCTGAAGCAGCTGGTCGAACTCCACAAGGTAGCAGAGGAGGCCATGAAGGGCCTTATAGTCCGGCTGTGGCCTGGACAGGCCATGCCTGGGAGCTACTTCAGCCTCGTGCGGCGGCTGGTGGACGCGTGCCCCTAGGTGGAGGTCATCAAGCGCTCCGCCTGTATTGAAGGTGCTCGTCGGGCCCTTGCCCGCACAAAGGTGCACTGGGGCAGGCTGGATGCGGAGAAGCTTCTCACTGACCCGCCGCCACCAGGCAAGGAGTATCGTACTCCCGAAATGTATTATAAAACTGTCCTGAAGGGAGCCTGCGATATTGCAGATGAATGCCCCAGAGATGTAATTTTTGAGTAAACTCGCTATGTATTATCCCGTGCGCTGAAAACTTCGTTCATATGCGCCATGAGCAACGCTTGTTTAATTTAAAATATTACCTTCTATGCGGCCGTTTTATAAAATCTGAGAGATGGCAAGTCGTTGGCTTCAGCCCCCGAGCCGCAAGTGCTGGGGTGTTCGGGATAAACTTGAGCACTCTTGTTCCCATTTTTGGGTCCATCTAGGGAGGCGCTCAACACAACGAACAAGGCAACCGTACTTATAATGCTTGAACACTCTCACTTAGCCATAGAATTCTATAATTTTAAATTTCGGCGAAGCCCCTGGTATTCGGAAGACCGAATCCGGGGCGCTATCCACGCCTTCGTCGGACATTATCCGGAACTTCGCTAGAAGCGGCATGAGTCTTTAAGGACCCGAAAAGACCTCTCGAATAGCGACCAGTCTCTCGCCTTATCATGCCGGTCAGTTTTAGCTTTCTCCACTGAGGCGCTCGCCCAGCTCAACCGGGGCGCAATCGCAGTGGTTCTCCCAGTGCCACCTTAGCCGACAGAACAGAACGTAAGGCACCAAAACGTGGGAGCCGGGCAAACCCAACTATTGACCCAAGACATGATTTGGAGCCGATTCATATAATGCTATAAGTTCGGGGTGCCGCACTTATGAAAGTGTTCGGACTTGTCACACCATAATGTGGGGAACATAAGCCCCTGGTGTATTGGGCCGTACCAAAATGTACGGGTGCAAGATGTCATGTAATGAACATATATATATTAAAAGTAATGCAATTGCCGTCGAAAAGTGCTACATTATTTATTAAAGAAAGTCTGCTATGAGTGCGCACTGATACAAATAGTGCGGTAAGCAAGGGATTTGGACTAATTAAACATGTCCCCCTCCAGGGGTGAGCTGCGGACTTGGTGTATATAATCGAATTTAATGCTCGTAATTGAGACCACCTGAGTGTTCGTCGCAGCCTTCTTTCTTCCCTGGCTGTTGCATCATGAGTTCGGCAGGTTCACCGCCGGACAGGGCCTCTGGTTAACGGAGTCCTGTGTACACAAAGAAGGAAAATAATAATAATAAAAAAGGGGGCACACTTGCGAGCCCCTGGTGTGGTCGAGCCGCACTCTGGGTCCATTGTGATTGTGGCCCTTCCCCTGCGCCCATGGTATCTCCAAAGCGTAATGATGTACGCGGAGGGTTGTTCTTGCAATCATGCGAGGGCGGGGGTTAGGGACGCATTGCTACGCGTGCTCTGATCGTGCCAGGTAGTCTTCGTTGGTATTGCTTTGGGCGCGTTTTGCTGTATCGGGCCGTTTAACAGCCGGACTCGAAAATTGCCTTAGAAGGCTGCTCTGTACTTCTGCCGCGAGGGCCGCTGTATGTTCCTCCGTTCGGAGGGAGCGTTCCGTATTTCCGTTGACCGTGATGACTCCACGAGGGCCTGGCATCTTGAGCTTGAGGTATGGATAATGCGGCACCGCGTTGAACTTTGCAAACGCGGTTCGTCCGAGCAGAGCGTGATAGCCGCTGCGAAATGGGACTATGTCGAAGATTAACTCTTCGCTCCGGAAATTATCTGGGGATCCGAAGACCACTTCTAGTGTGACTGAGCCTGTACAATTGGCTTCCACACATGGTATGACACCTTTAAAGGTTGTCTTTGTAGGTTTAATCCTTGAAGGGTCTATGCCCATCTTGCGCACTGTATCCTGATAAAGCAGGTTCAGGCTGCTGCCGCCGTCCATCAGGACTCTCGTGAGGTGAAATCCATCGACGATTGGGTCTAAGACCAATGCGGCGAATCCGCCATGGCGTATGCTGGTCGGGTGGTCTCTTCGATCGAAAGTGATCGAACAAGAGGACCATGGGTTGAACTTCGGGGCGACTGGCTCCATCGCATAGACGTCCCTTAGTGCATGCTTCCGCTCCCTCTTGGGTATATGGGTTGCGTAAATCATGTTCACCGTCCGCACATGTGGGGGGGAACCTTTCTGTCCTCTATTGTTCGGCGGTCGGGTCTCTTCCTCGTCGTCGCTGTTTAGCCCCTTGTCATTGTTTTCAGCAATTAACTTGCCTGCCTGCTTGAACACCCAGCAATCTCTGTTGGTGTGATTAGCTGGCTTTTCAGGGGTGCCATGTATCTGGCATAAGCGGTCGAGTATTCGGTCCAAATTGGACGGACCCGGAGTGGTTCTTTTGAATGGCTTCTTCCGCTGACCGGGTTTAGAGCCTCGGAATCCAGCATTGACTGCCGTATCCTCCTTGTCGTCGCCGTTAATGCGGCGCTTATTTTTGTTTCGACATGACCTGCCATTGTTGTCCTTAGTATCCGGACTGCCAGAATTTTTACGGAGATTGTTGCTGCGAACTAGCCAGCTATCCTCTCCCGCGCAAAAGTGGGTCATTAATGATGTGAGGGCTGCCATGGATTTCGGCTTTTCCTGTCCCAGGTGCCGGGCTAGCCACTCGTCGCGGATGTTATGTTTGAAGGCTGCAAGGGCCTCTGCATCCGGACAGTCGACGATTTGGTTTTTCTTTGTCAAGAACCGTGTCCAGAATTGTCTGGCCGATTCGTCTGGCTGCTGAATTATGTGGCTGAGGTCATCGGCATCTGGTGGCCGCACATAGGTGCCCTGGAAATTGTCGACGAATGCGGCTTCCCGGTCCTCCCAACACCCAATTGACTCTGCGGGCAAGCTGTTAAGCCAATGCCGAGCTGGTCCTTTAAGCTTGAGTGGGAGGTACTTGATGGCATGGAGATCATCGCCGCGGGCCATATGGATGTGAAGGAGATAATCTTCAATCCAAACCGCGGGATCTATTGTGCCGTCGTAGGATTCGATGTTTACGGGTTTAAACCCTTCAGGGATTTGATGATCCATTACTTCGTCAGTGAAGCATAGCGGGTGTGCGGCACCTCTATATTGAGCAATATCACGATGCAGCTCGAGAGAGCGTTGTCTGCTGTGTTCGGCCCGGCCGGGGTTATTGTATCCGGCGCGACGGTATTCGTCATGGGTCATGGGGCGCCCACGTGATCCGTAGATGGATCTGGATTGCCTTGCTTTGTCCTCCAATACGTCTCGCAAGTCCCGCGCGTTCCCTCTTGGCTTCGTACTTTTGGAGCGATGCCGGGGTACGGTCTTGGTTGGGGGCCTGGATGCCTCTCTGTCACGACCACGGGGTGGTCGGTCAGCCGTATCGTGCGCTGGTGATGGAGGTATGTATGCTTCCTCCTCTAATCGGGGGAGCAGCTTGCGTCTTGGGTAACTTTTGGAGGGGCGTTCGAGTTTATACTCTTCGGCCGCGAGGACCTCGGTCCATCGATCGGCCAGCAGATCCTGATCAGCTTGAAGCTGCTGCTGCTTTTTCTTTAGGCTATTTGCCGTGGCGATAAGCCTGCGTTTGAAACGCTCTTGTTCGACGGGATCCTCGGGCACGACGAATTCGTCATCGTTGAGGCTTGCCTCGTCTTCGGAGGGAGGTGTATAGTTATAATCCTCGACCTCTTCGTCTGCCGCCCTCTCGTGAGGGCTTGCTTCTGCATCCTCCTGCGTTGAGTCTTGCTGGAGGGGATTATCTTCGGCACTCTCTGGGGTATTATTATCTCCTGTGCCGGAATCTCCATTCTTGCTGTGGCGGGATTTAGAGCGGCGCCGCTGACGTTGGCGCTTGGGCTGCTTCTTTAGAGCATCTGCCTCCGCTGCTTCTTCGCCGTCCCTGTCTTTTGGGGTGTCCACCATGTATATGTCGTATGACGAGGTGGCCTTCCAGTGCCCTGTAGGCGTTGGTTCCTGTTCTTCTCCGGCATCGTTGTCCATAGCATTGATGTCTTCGGAGTCGTAGTCTAGCATGTCGGTAAGATCATCGACAATGGCTACAAAGTGGGTGGTGGGTGGGCTCTGAATTTCTTCGTCGTCCGTATCCCAACCATCCCGGCCATAGTCCGGCCAGGACTCTCCCGGTAGCGAGAGATGCTTTAGCGAATTTAGGATGTCGCCAAAGGGCGAGTGTTGGAAGATGTCTGTGGCGGTGAATTCCATAACCGGTGCCCAATCAGATTCGATTGGTAGGGGCAGGGGAGGTCCGGAGTCCGGCAAGGAGTCCGGCACCTCGGAATCACGAGTTTCGCAAGGGACAAGGTTAGTGTTCGGCTCCATCGCCGTGGAAGTTGAAGCCCCCGAGGTGGCGTCCATCCACCGATCCTCGATCTAGGCGATCGGCTCCGGACTAAGGGCCGAAGCGGATTCGAGTGCGGCCACCAAGGCACTGTTCGGCGGCAGAGCTAGTTCATGCCCATCGTAACAGTGCGACGCGCTTGGCTGTGGCTCGAGCCCGTGAAGATCAAGTCTCCGCGGACATCGGCCGTGAAGTTTAGACTTCCGAATCTGACCTGACGGCCAGGGGCGTAGCTTTCGATCTGCTCCAGATGGCCAAGTGAATTAGCCCGCAGTGCGAAGCCGCCGAATACGAAGATCTGTCCGGGGAGAAAAGTCTCACCCTGGACAGCGTTGTTGATTGAAGATGCCATCGAGCCTATCGGTGATGACACAGAGGAACTCTCAATGAAAGCACCAATGTCGGTGTCAAAACCGGCGGATCTCGGGTAGGGGGTCCCGAATTGTGCGTCTAGGCGGATGGTAACAGGAGACGAGGGACATGATGTTTTACCCAGGTTCGGGCCCTCTTGATGGAGGTAAAACCCTACGTCCTGCTTGATTAATATTGATGATATGGGTAGTACAAGAGTGGATCTACCACGATATCAAGGAGGCTAAACCCTAAAGCTAGCCTATGGTATGATTGTTGTAATGTATGTTGTGTCCTACGGACTAAAGCCCTCCGGTTTATATAGACACCGGAGACGGCTAGGGTTACACAGAGTCGGTTACAATGGTAGGAGATCTACATATCCGCATCGCCAAGCTTGCCTTCCACTCCAAGGAAAGTCCAATCCGGACACGGGACGGAGTCTTCAATCTTGTATCTTCGTAGTCTTGGAGTCCGGCGGACGATGATAGTCCGGCTGTCCGGACACCCCCTAGTCCAGGACTCCCTCAGACGTCATCAAGCTAAATGTGTGTAGAAATCGGAGGTGCCGTATGTTTGGTACTTGATCGGTCAGAACGAGAAGAAGTTCGAATACATCAACCGTGTTGCCTGCTACCTCTTGAGAACTGCGTTGGTTTTCCCTAGAAGAGGAAAGGGTGATGCAGCAAAGTAGTGTAAGTATTTCCCTTAGTTTTTGAGAACCAAGTTATCAGTCCAGTAGGAGGCTCCACAGAAGTCCCTCGTACCTACACAAACAAACAAGAACCTCGCAACCAACGTGATAAAGGGGTTGTCAATCCCTTCATGATAACTTGTGAAAGTGAGATCTGATAGAGATAATAAGATAAGATAAATATTTTTGGTATTTTTATGATATATATTGGAAAGTAAAGATTGCAAATAAAGATAGATCGGAAACTTATATGATAAAAGATAGACCCGGGGGCCATAGGTTTCACTAGTGGCTTCTCTCAAGATAGCATAAGTATTATGGTGGGTGAACAAATTACTGTCGAGCAATTGATAGAAAAGTGCATAATTATGAGATTATCTAGGAATGATCATGTATATAGGCATCACGTCCGCGACAAGTAGATCGAAATGATTCTTCATCTACTACTATTACTCCACACATCGTCCACTATCCAGCATGCATCTAGAGTATTAAGTTCACAAGAACAGAGTAATGCATTAGGCAAGATGACATGATGTAGAGGGATAAACTCAAGCAATATGATATAAACCCCATCTTTTTATCCTTGATGGAAACAATACAATGCGTGCCTTGCGGCCCCTGCTGTCACTGGGAAAGGACACCGCAAGATTGAACCCAAAGCTAAGCACTTCTCCCATTGCAAGAAAGATCAATCTAGTAGGCCAAACCAAACTGATAATTCGAAGAGACTTGAAAATATAACCAATCATACATAAAAGAATTCAGAGGAGATTCAAATATTTCTCATAGATAAACTTGATCATAAACCCACAATTCATCGGATCTCGACAAACACACCGCAAAAAGAGTTACATCGAATAGTTCTCTAAGAAGATTGAGGAGAACTTTGTATTGAGATTCAAAGTGAGAGAAGAAGCCATCTAGCTAATAACTATGGAGCCGAAGGTCTGTGGTAAACTATTCACAACTCATCGGAGAGGCCTTGGAGATGATGTAGAGGCCCTCCGTGGTTGATTCCCCCTCCGGCAGAGCACTGATGAAGGCTCCAAGATGGGATCTCGCGGATACAGAAGGTTGCAGCAGTGGAAATAGTTTTTCGTGGTGCTCCTGGATGTTTTCGGGGTACGTAGATATATATAGGCAAAGGAGGTAGGCCAGGGGTGCCACGAGGGGCCCACGAGGGTGGGGGGCGCGTCCTCCTGCCTCGTGGCCGCATCGGCTACTTCTTGACGTCCACGCCAAGTCTCCTGGATTGCGTTTTGATGACCCAAAAGTATAGGGGATATATCGTAGTCCTTTTGATAAGTAAGAGTGTCGAACCCAACAAGGAGCAGAAGGAAATGACAAGCGATTTTCAGTAAGGTATTCTCTGCAAGCACTGAAATTGTAGGTAATAGATAGTTTTGTGATAAGATAATTTGTAACGGGTAACAAGCAATGAAAGTAAATAAAGTGCAGCAAGGTGGCTGATGACCCGCAAGTATACGGGATAGTTGTAGCCTCTTTCGATAAGTAAGAGTGTCGAACCCAACGAGGAGCTAAAGGTAGAACAAATACTCTCTCAAGTCCTATCGGCCACTAATACGACTCTACGCACGCTTGGTGTTCACTTTACCTAGAACAAGTATGAAACTAGAAAGGTGTGATAGGATAGGTTTGCAAGAAAGTAAAGAACGCGTAAATAAAACTAGGGGCTGTTTAGATAAAGAACAATAAAGTAAATATAGCGAGTGTGGAAAAGTGGTGGTAGGAGTTGTGGAATTGTCCCTAAGCAATTGACTATGTTACTAGACCGGTAATCACTATTGCAATTCTATTTGAGGGAGAGGCATAAGCTAACATACTTTCTCTACTTGGATCATATGCACTTATGATTGGAACTCTAGCAAGCATCCGCAACTACTAAAGATTCATTGAGATAAAACCCAACCATAGCATTAAAGCATCAAGTCCCCTTTTATCCCATACGCAAACAACCTACTTACTCGGGTCTGTGCTTCTGTCACTCACGCCACCCACCATAAGCAAATCATAAACATATTGCAAACCCTACAACGGGAATCCCTCATGCTTGCGCGACACGGAGGGCACAATAGGACATCACCAATAATAAAACATGCAACTCAAACCAATCATAGCAATTCATCAATCACCGATAGGACAATGAAAATCTACTCAGACATCATAGGATGGCAACACATCATTGGGTAATCATATGAAGCATAAAGTGTTGGAAATATGCCCTAGAGGCAATAATAAAATGGTTATTATTATATTTCTTTGTTCATGATAATTGTCTATTGTTCATGCTATAATTGTATTATCCGGAAATCGTAATACATGTGTGAATACATAGACCACAACAAGTCCCTAGTGAGCCTCTAGTTGACTAGCTCGTTGATCAACAGATAGTCATGGTTTCCTGACTATGGACATTGGATGTCATTGATAACGGGATCACATCATTAGGGGAATGATGTGATGGACAGGACCCAATCCTAAGCATAGCACAAAGATCGTGTAGTTCGTTTCGCTAGAGCTTTTCCAAATGTCAAGTATCATTTCCTTAGACCATGAGATTGTGCAACTCCCGGATACCGTAGGAGTGCTTTGGGTGTGCCAAACGTCACAACGTAACTGGGTGACTATAAAGGTGCACTACTGGTATCTCCGAAAGTGTCTGTTGGGTTGGCACGAATCGAGATTGGGATTTGTCACTCCGTATGACGGAGAGGTATCTCTGGGCCCACTCGGTAATGCATCATCATAATGAGCTCAATGTGACCAAGTGTCTGGTCATGGGATCATGCATTGGGTAATAATATGAAGCATAAAGCACCATGTTCAAGTAGAGGGTACAGCGGGATGCGGGAGAGTGGACCGCTGGATATAGAAGGGGGAAGGTGATGGAGAAGTTGGTGAAGATGACGGTGGTGTTGGTGAAGATTGCTGTCGGTGTCAAAACCGGCGGATCTTGGGTAGGGGGTCCCGAACTGTGCGTCTAGGCGGATGGTAACAGGAGACGAGGGACACGATGTTTTACCCAGGTTCGGGCCCTCTTGATGGAGGTAAAGCCCTACGTCCTGCTTGATTAATATTGATGATATGGGTAGTACAAGAGTGGATCTACCACGAGATCAAGGAGGCTAAACCCTAGAAGCTAGCCTATGGTATGAATGTTGTAATGGAGGTTATGTCCTACGGACTAAAGCCCCCCGGTTTATATAGACACTGGAGAGGGCTAGTGTTACACAGAGTCGGTTACAATGGTAGGGGATCTACATATCCGTATCGCAAAGCTTGCCTTGCACGCCAAGGAAAGTCCCATCCGGACACAGGACGAAGTCTTCAATCTTGCATCTTCATAGTCTTGGAGTCCGGCGGACGATGATAGTCCGGCTGTCCGGACACCCCCTAGTCCAGGACTCCCTCAGGAGCCCCTGAACCTGGCTTCAATGACGATGAGTCCGGCGCGCATAATGTTCGGCATTGCAAGGCGGGTTCCTCCTTTGAATAATCCAGAGAAGATTGTGAACACCCGGATAGTGTCCGGCTCTGCAAAATAAATTCCACACTTCACCGTAGAGAGAATAAAATGTACACAAGCTCAATCTGCTGACGTATTTTGCGGCGTGACATCAGACCACTATCAAGCCTTTACTTGAATCGTTTTTTATCATACCACCTCAGCGCGTTTAGCGAAGCGGTTTCCTTGGCACGTCTTGTCGAAGCAGAGATCATGTTCCCCCTTATTCCAGGATTCTCATCAATACGGACGTGGATAACCCAACCGCGCCCGTTGCCACAACTCCTCTATCGAAGGCGAATCCCGAACGGTCACGGAGACAACTCTTGGTATTCCCCCCTCTTTATAATAGGACCAAGGCTTGTTTCTTCTCTTCAATCTTCCATCGAATCCTCTCCTTGCTCCAAGTTCCAGACACTCAGAGCCCCAGATTCGAGCGCTTCGGACCTTCAACAATGTCCGGCTCCGACCTTCAGGGCCGGTGGATGCCCTCCTCCGTCACGGAGGAGGACGTGCTAAAGCTGCGTGAGGCCAAGTACCTGTCTTACGAGGTTTCGCACAGGCTGCCTGCCGAAGGGCAGGCCATCCCCACCCCGGAGCCCGGCGAGTATGTCATTTTTATATCCCACCTCCGTCGGGGTTTAGGCTTCCTGACGGATCCTTTCGTGAGAGGGCTCATGTTTTACTATGGGTTAGAATTCCACGACTTGGCTCTGGAGTCCATCCTCCATATCTCCGCATTCATCGTTGTCTGTGAAGCCTTCCTCCGCATCACCCCTCACTTCGGCCTGTGGCTGAAGACCTTCAATGTGGAGCCGAAGATGGTCGGGGGGCGTCAAGCAGAGTGCGGCGGGTCGGCCATAAGCAGGAGGGCCGATGCCCTATGGCCTGAGGGTTCCATCCAAGAGGAGCTCAGCTTATGGCAGCAGGAGTGGTTCTATATCACCGCTCCGAGGGGCAGCAGGCAGAAGCGCCGCCTCCTTTCCTCTCGGGACCTCCACGACGGTTGATGTCGTGGGTCAACCAAGGGCTAAATTGGGGGCCGTCAAAGGACGTGCCCCTATTGCAGGGCCGGATTCGGGACCTTCAAGCGAGGGAGGTCGATCTGGTCGTGGTGATGCAGGTTATGCTAATTAGGCGTCTCGTGCCCTGCAAACGCCGTCCCCTCCGGCTATGGGAGTTCAATCCGGAGGGACCACGGATTCTCCAACACTTCATGGGTACGACACCCGTGGAGATGTACCGGTTGTTCTTCGGACCGCAAGTGGCGTGTCCGAAATTGACCGAGGACGCCGGCCTAAGCTGCAACCGCCCGGATACTCAAGTAAGTAGCTTTAGTGTTCGGACGTATCATTTGTTCGCCTTTCTTCAATTCACCTTTTAACCCGTTATCCTTCATCAGGAGTGGATAGTGCAAGCGAAGCTGATATGGTGTCCGGCCCCCCTCCCCGAGACCGCACTGGAGCCCGTGCTGGTCAGAATGTTGGAGGTTGCGCCTTCAGAAGAAGGCGAGGGGGAGAACAGAGGAGCTACCACCCCGCCCAAGGGGGCGCTTGAAGAAGGGGGGATCGAGAATCCCTCCCTCCAGGGGGAGAAGAGGACCGCCCCCGAAGACCCGGAGGCCAAAGCCCCTAAGCGGGGTAAGAAATCTTCGCCGGAGGGTCCTGCGTCCGGGGAGACCCCGGCCGCACAGTCTTCTCTTAAGGATCAGCCCTCTTGTAGTTCGGATCTGCAACCTTCTCAAATGAGCTCGTCTTCGGGGGATCTTCGTCCGGAGATGATGGAGAGCGAGACGCCTCCGTCTGCCGTGTCGCTGGATAGGGCGGACGATCCTGAAGTGTCGTCACAGAGGGCGTCCCCGAGCCCGGCAGAGCCGACAAGTTCGGCGCCGACTAGTGTTCGGCCGGGGGAGCTGAAGGATCTGCTTGTGAAGGCGTCCGTCTCAGAAGATCACCGTGCGTTGATGAGCATGGTGATCGGAAGGATTTCGTCCGCTGAAAGCGGATTGCACAATGCCGTCAGGAGTTTGCTGGCGGGGTTTGAGGTACGTAAAAACGACGCTCCTTTTTGACAGTTTTGCACATGAAAGTGCGCCCTGTGTAGATAGTAGCCCCTAAAACTCGGTAGGTTGTCGTAAGCGACGACGTGCCGATGATCAAAATCGCAGGTACTGAGTGCCGCCTTTCCTATGCAGGTGGCGGATAGTCCGGGGGCTAGTCGGACTGATGGAGTTGCCGAATTAATGCGGCAACTCGATGTAGCGGATGCGGACATCGCGCTAGTCAACAAGCGGCTTGACGAGTCGCAAGGTAAATTAATCCTCCGCAGTTACCTATTAAGGGAGCTAAAGCTCACCTCTTACAATATTCATGCACGACGCAGATGGTGCTGCTGCTGTGGAGAGCCTTCGGGCAGAACTTGCTCAAGCCAAGGAGCAGGCAAGAATAAGTAACGTGGCCGCCTTGAGGGCGGCCGAGGAGTTAGAAGCCGAAAGGGCTGCACACTGCCGAAGTAAGGAAGAGGTGGCCGAATTGGCCGTGAAATTGAAGGATGCTGCCGATCGCAATGAGGCTCTTGAAAAGGAGCGCCTATCGGAGCGAGAAGACCTGGTGAAGGCCACCGCCGAAGCCAAGGATGCCCGTTCTGCAATGCGGGCTATGAAGGAAGAGCTGCGTCAGGCCGGAGACATTGTGGCTGGCAAGCCTTTTATGCTACGCCGCAGGTTTACGGATCCGAAGTATGTCCAGCTTGGCCAGCTGTGGGGTCCGGAGGATCCATATATGGACTTAGCGGCGAGTGCGGCGGATGCCGTTGTGCACTTCCAGAGCCAGAAGGATCACAAGACGGAAGAGCTGTTTTGGTCTCAATTCCATAGTCTGGATCGTTCACTTCCGCTGACCGATCGGTTGGCCGAATGGGCTGAGCTGAACAGGCTGTCCGGACTTGCCATGACGGATATCGTGGCTCATGTCTGGCCAGAGAGGCCCAAGGCGACGAGCTATTTTGGCTTATTGCAGCGATTTCTTGGGGCGGTGCCGCATATCAAGGAGATGAAGCGGTCGGCCTGCATAGAGGGTGCGCGGATGGCCCTTGCCCGTGTGAAGACACATTGGACAGAGATGGATGCCACCGCTGTAGCAACCCAGGGTTCGGACGAAAGCCGGTTACCCATCGAGCACTATTTTGGGGAAGTCATGCGTGGTGCTCGTGTAATAGAGTCGCAGTGCTCGAAAAACGTAACGTTCAAATGAACGCTTTTATTTTGTAAAACAATGGTTATGATGTGATCGCTTTTTATACTTGTGCATTCCAAGTATTGAAATATCTCCTGTGCGGCCGTTTATGTATACATGTGTATAACCTAAAAGATGGCAGTCTTCGGCTTCAGCCCCCACGCACAAGGTGCGGGGGTGTTCGCAAAAATAGCGTGTTTTCACACTTAATCCGACGTCTCGGTCCTGTTGAGGAGGTGGTAGCGTAGCAAACGAGGCAATCCGGACTATGATGCTTTATCACTTTCACTTAGCCAATGGAGTTCGAGGGTGGGGCTACTATATAGCCCATGGGGGCACCGCGCTCTTCGAATTCGGGGCGCGTGTGTGCCTGACCGGGAAACGGTCCTTCGTCAAAGCGGGGGAATTCTAAACATTCCGGTTGTCGATCGAGTGGTTGACCAGTCTCTCGTTGTATCATGACAGTCAGTTTTCGGCTTTCTCTACTGAGGTGCTCGCCCAGCCGAACTGGGGCACAATCGCAGTAGTTCTCCTGGTGCCGCGTTAGCCAATGATACGGAACGTAAGGTAGCAAAACACAAGAGCCGGGAAACCCAACATTTGACCAAAGACATGATTCGGAGCTGATGCATATAAGGCCTAACTCGAGATGCCGAACACTCCCTAAGGTGTTCGGTCTTTATGATAATGGGCAGAATAATGCCCTAAGCCCCTAGTGTCCAGGTACGGGCAGGGTCCTCTGACGTGGACGATGCCAAAACGTCGGGCTCCACTCTGGTTATAATGAGAAACCAGGGGATTATAGCAACAAGAGACAGTAAAAAGGTTTACGCAGGGTCTTAATCTGAAAAGAATCCTTGAAACGGGTCCCTACTGCACGTCTGCGCCTGTGTCTCCGTTGTGCCGTTATCCTGGACGGGTGTGCATGTTGTTCATCTGTAAAAAGAGAGGAACTTAGTTTGAAAGGAAATCATGCGAAAAAAGGTATATAAAAAATATTAATATGTAAAGTGGAGTCTATATTAGCTCGTTGTTGCTTATATGCTCAGCCCCTTGTGAAGGGGCGTGCGGCTAGGGAGCCCCTAGCTTGTTTGTGCCGGACTCGTCTAACCGTGCCCGGGATCTTTGCATGACCCTCGCAATGAAATGATGCCACGTGGACCGGGCATTTTAAGTGTAAGAGACACGTAATGTGGTATGGCGTTGAAGCGGACAAAAGCTTGACGTCCCAATAGTGCTTGATAGCCACTTTTGAATGGGGCGACATGAAAGATTAGTTTTTCGCGTCGGAAGTTGTTCGGTGACCCGAACACGACTTCTAGTAATAAGGAGCCTGTGCACTTGGCGTAAGAGCCTGGCGTCACTCCTTTAAAGGAAGTGCGGCTATGTCGAATTTTAGTAAGGTCTATCCCCAACTTGCGGATTGTGTTTGGATATAGCAGGTTTAAATCGCTGCCTCCGTCCATCAGGACTTGTGTAAATTGTAGTCCGCCGATTATAGGATTCAATATCAGAGCAGTCCATCCTGCATTCCGAATACTTCTGGAGTAATCCAGGTGGTCGAAAGTGATTGGTTTTGACATCCAATCTTGAGGTTCTGCTGGGGTGGACCATGCGAGACCCGTCTTAGCGGGTGTCGTATTTTTCCGTATTATCACACGAAGTGAGTTTACTGTTTTAACTTCTTGTGGGAAGGTCTTTTGTTTTCCGGTGCTCTGCTTGTGGGGTTTATCATCATCCTCGCTTGATGCGTCGAGCCCCTTGTGTTCGGCATTTAATCGGCCGGACTGTTTGAAAACCCAACAATCTCGGTGGGTGTGGTTTGCAGGCCTTCCAGGGGTACTGTGGATTTGACATATCTGACCCAAAATTTTGTGTAAGTTGGATAGCTCATCACTGTTATCCTTAAGAGGTAGTGTTTTGTTGTTTGGCCGCGAGCTTTTGAATCCGGTGTTGACCGCCGTATTCTTTGGGCTTTTTTCTTTATTCCGACGCTGATCCTTTCTGGGCCGTGGTTTTCCGTTTCCATCTCTACTCTCGGATGTACTCGGGTCGCTGGTGCTGCATCTTGCTAGCCAACTATCCTCCCCCGCGCAAAAGCGGGTCATGAGGCTTGTCGGTGCGGACATTGTCCTCAGCTTCTCTTGGCCTAGGTGTCTGGCGAGCCATTCGTCTTGGACGTTGTGTTTAAAAGCTGCTAAGGCTTCGGCGTCCGGACAGTCGACTATTTGGTTCTTTTTAGTGAGGAACCTGTTCCAGAATTTCCGCGCTGACTCTCCGGGTTGTTGCGTTATATGACTTAGATCATCTGCATCCGGAGGGCGGACATAACTCCCTTGAAAATTTGCTCTAAACGCGTCCTCAAGCTCTTCCCAACTTCCAAAAGTATTTTCTGGGAGGCTTTTAAGCCAATGACGGGCTGGCCCTTTGAGCTTGAGGGGTAAATATTTTATGGCGTGGAGATCATCTCCTCTGGCCATGTGTATGTGTAGTATATAATCCTCTATCCAGACTCCAGGGTCTGTTGTTCCGTCGTAAGCCTCTATGTTTATGGGTTTAAACCCTGCTGGGAATTCATGATCCAGCACCTCATTGGTGAAACATAGTGGGTGTGCGGCGCCCCTGTATTTGGGTGTGCCGTTGTCTTCGAACACTTGACGTGTTGTGCTGCTTCCTGGGGCCCTCTTTTTTGGCCCGTAAATGGACCTGGCTAGGCCATCTGTTTTCCCAGGGTCATGAGTCGGCTTATGTGTGGCGCCGCTTGTAGATTTGGGCCTATCATCTGGTCGTCTATCCAGCCAGGCAGCCTCTTTGTTTTTTGACTGTAGGGGCTCTATGGCTTCCTCGTCAAATTCTGGCAGTAGTTTGCGCTTTGGGTAGCTCTTTGATTGATGGCCATTGCCGTATTTGTCTGCGGTTTGGAGCACTTTGCTCCACCTCGCTCTGAGTATGTCTTCCGCTGTTTTGAGCTTCCGTTTTTCCTTCTTCAGGCTTCTTGCTGTGGCGACGAGTCTTCCATGAAGGTTTTTGTGTTCCGGTAGTATATCCGGTGTGAGGTCGTCCGGACTGTTGGTTTCGCTGGGATT
The DNA here is from genome assembly GCA_963921465.1 of Triticum timopheevii. Lineage (NCBI taxonomy): Eukaryota > Viridiplantae > Streptophyta > Magnoliopsida > Poales > Poaceae > Triticum > Triticum timopheevii. Next base: position 291,165,578 of record OY997262.1, read on the forward strand.
GGATTGATTATCTGGTTCGCCCTGTTCAGACGGCTGCTTGGTTGCATGTTCGTCGTCCACTGGTTTGCCCTGCTCTAACGCTGGGTCATTAGGAGTGCTGTCTTTGTCGAGGCGGGGCTTAGGGCGGCGTTTGCGTCGCCGCTTTGGTTGTTTATCGGCGGAATTATCCTTAGCCGCACCCCGTTGCTGCTCGTCGTCGCTTCCTTTTGGGGTATCCACCATATATACGCCATGTGTCGGGGTGGTCTTCCAGTGCCCTGCAGATGCTGGTTCTTGTTCGTCTCCGGCATCGTCGTCCATACCGTCGATGTCTTCGGAGTCGTAGTCTAGCATGTCAGTTAGATCGTCGACAGTGGCTACAAAGTGGGTGGTGGGTGGGCTCTGAATTTCTTCGTCGTCCGTATCCCAACCATCCTGGCCATAATCCGGCCAGGGCTCTTCGGATAGCGAGAGATGCTTTAGCGAATTTTAGGATATCGCCAAAGGGCGAGTGTTGGAAAATGTCCGCGGCCGTGAACTCCATGATCGGCGCCCAATCAGATTCGATTGGCAGGGGTGCAAGAGGTTCAGAGTCCGGCAAGGAGTCTGGCACCTCGGAGTCACGAGCTTTACAAGGGACAAGGTTAGTGTTTGGCTCCATCGCCGTGGAAGGTGCGGCCCCTGAGGCGGTGTCCAGCCACCGGTCCTCGGTCTGGGTGATCGGCTCCGGACTGAGGGTCGGAGCGGATTCGTGTGCGGCCACCAAGGCACTGTCCAGCGGCAGAGCTAAATCATGCCCATCGTGACAGCGCGGCACGCTCGGCTGAGGCTCGAGTCCGTCGAAGATCAAGTCCCCGCGGATGTCGGCCGTGAAGTTTAGGCTTCCGAACCTGACCTGATGGCCAGGGGCGTAGCTTTCGATCTGCTCCAGATGGCCACGTGAGTTGGCCCGCAGTGCGAAGCTGCCGAATACGAAGATCTGTCCAGGGAGAAAAGTCTCACCCTGGACGGCGTTGTTGATTGGAGAAGCCATCGAGCCTATTGGTGACGGCACAGAGGAACTCTCAATGAAAGCACCAATGTCGGTGTCAATACCGGCGGATCTCGGGTAGGGGGTCCCGAACTGTGCGTCTAGGCGGATGGTAACAGGAGACGAGGGACACGATGTTTTACCCAGGTTCGGGCCCTCTTGATGGAGGTAAAACCCTACGTCCTGCTTGATTAATATTGATGATATGGGTAGTACAAGAGTGGATCTACCACGAGATCAAGGAGGCTAAATCCTAGAAACTAGCCTATGGTATGAATGTTGTAATGGAGGTTATGTCCTACGGACTAAAGCCCCCCGGTTTATATAGACATCGGAGAGGGCTAGGGTTACACAGAGTCGGTTACAATGGTAGGAGATCTACATATCCGTATCGCCAAGCTTGCCTTCCACGCCAAGGAAAGTCCCATCCGGACACGGGACGGAGTCTTCAATCTTGCATCTTCGTAGTCTTGGAGTCCGGCGGACGATGATAGTCTGGCTGTCCGGACACCCCCTAGTCCAGGACTCCCTCGATTGCGGTGATGATGATGGCCCCCGGCAGCGTTCCGGCGCCACCGGAAGCAAGGAGGAGAGAGCCCCCCTTCTTCTTCTTCTTCCTTGACCTTCTCCCTAGATGGGAGAAGGGTTTCCCCTCTGGTCCTTGGCTCCCATGGCTTGGGAGGGGCGAGAGCCTCTCCGAGATTGGATCTATTTCTCTGTTTTTGCGTTCTCTGCGTTCCCAGATTCTACCCCTTCACCGTTTCCTTTATATCTGGAGATCCGTAACTCCGATTGGGGTGAATCTTTCACTCAGATCTTCCTTGTAAAATTAGCTTTCTTTCGCCAGAAGGAGAGCATCAACCACCTTACGGGTGGACCACGAGGGTCAGGGGTGTTGGGGAACGTAGTAATTTCAAAAAATTTCCTACGCACACGCAAGATCATGGTGATGGCATAGCAACGAGAGGGGAGAGTGATGTCCACATACCCTTGTAGACAGTAAGCGGAAGCGTTATGACAACGCGGTTGATGTAGTCATACGTCTTCATGATCCGACCGATCCAAGCACCGAACGTACAGCACCTCCGAGTTCTGCACACGTTCAGCTCGATGACGATCCCCGGACTCCAATCCAGCAGGGTGTCGGGGATGAGTTCCATCAGCACGACGGCATGGTGACGATGATGATGTTCTACCGAAGCAGGGCTTCGCCTAAGCACCGCAACGATATGACCGAGGTGGAATATAGTGGAGGGGGGCACCGCACACGGCTAAGGAACGATCACGAGATCAACTTGTGTGTCTATGGGGTGCCCCTGCCCCCGTATATAAAGGAGTGGAGGAGGGGAGGGCCGACCCTCTCTATGGCGCGCCCTAGGGGAGTCCTACTCCCACCGGGAGTAGGATTCCCCTTTTCCTAGTAGAACTAGGAGCCCTTCCATGTAGTAGGAGTAGGAGAGAAGGAAAGGGAAGAGAGAAGGGAAGGAAGGAGGGGGTGCGGCCCCTCCCCCTAGTCCAATTCGGACTAGGCCTTGGGGGGCGCGCGGCCTATCCTAGGCAGCCCCTCTCTCTTTCCCGTATGGCCCAATAAGGCCCAATACTTCTCCCGGCGAATTCCCGTAACTCTCCGGTACTCCGAAAAATACCCGAATCACTCAGAACCTTTCCGAAGTCCGAATATAGTCGTCCAATATATCGATCTTTACGTCTCGACCATTTCGAGACTCCTCGTCATGTCCCCGATCTCATCCGGGACTCCGAACTCCTTCGGTACATCAAAACTCATAAACTCATAATATAACTGTCATCGAAACCTTAAGCGTGCGGACCCTACGGGTTCGAGAACAATGTAGACATGACCTAGAACTATTCTTGGTCAATAACCAATAGCGGAACCTGGATGCTCATATTGGCTTCCACATATTCTACGAAGATCTTTATCGGTCAAACCGCATAACAACATACGTTGTTCCCTTTGTCATCGGTATGTTACTTGCCCGAGATTCGATCGTCGGTATCCAATACCTAGTTCAATCTCGTTACCGGCAAGTCTCTTTACTCGTTCCGTAATACATCATCTCGCAACTAACTCATTAGTTGCATTGCTTGCAAGTCTTATGTGATGTGTATTACCGAGAGGGCCCAGAGATACCTCTCCGACATTCGGAGTGACAAATCCTAATCTCGAAATACGCCAACCCAACAAGTACCTTCGGAGACACCTGTAGAGCACCTTTATAATCACCCAGTTACGTTGTGACATTTGGTAGCACACAAAGTGTTCCTCCGGTAAACGAGAGTTGCATAATCTCATAGTCATAGGAACATGTATAAGTCATGAAGAAAGCAATAGCAACATACTAAACGATCGGATGCTAAGCTAACTGAATGGGTCATGTCAATCACATCATTCTCCTAATGATGTGATCCTGTTAATCAAATGACAAGTCATGTCTATGGCTAGGAAACATAACCATCTTTGAATAACAAGCTAGTCAAGTAGAGGCATACTAGTGACACTCTATTTGTCTATATATTCACACATGTATCATGTTTCCGATTAATACAATTCTAGCATGAATAATAAACAATTATCATGAAATAAGGAAATAAATAATAACTTTATTATTGCCTCTAGGGCATATTTCCTTCAGTCTCCCACTTGCACTAGATTCAATAATCTAGATCACATCACCATGTGATTAACATCGATAGTTCACATCATCATGTGATTAACACCCATAGTTCACATCGCCGTGTGACCAACACCCAAAGGGTTTACTAGATTCAGTAATCTAGTTCACATCGCTATGTGATTAACACCCAAAGAGTACTAAGGTGTGATCATGTTTTGCTTGTGAGAGAATCTTAGTCAACGGGTCTTTCACATTCAGATCCGTTATGTATTTTGCAATTTTCTATGTCTACAATGCTATGCACGGAGCTACTCTAGCTAATTGCTCCCACTTTCAATATGTATCTAGATCGAGACTTAGAGTCATCCAGATTGGTGTCAAAACTTGCATCGACGTAACCCTTTACGACGAACCTTTTGTCACTTCCATAATCGAGAAACATATCCTTATTCCACTAAGGATAATTTTGGCCGCTGTCCAGTGATCTACTCCTAGATCACTATTGTACTCCCTTGCCAAACTCAGTGTAGGGTATACAATAGATCTGGTACACAGCATGGCATACTTTATAGAACCTATGGCCAAGGCATAGGGAATAACTTTCATTCTCTTTCTATCTTCTATCGTGGTCGGGTTTTGAGTCTTACTCAATTTCACACCTTGTAACACAGGCAAGAACTCTTTCTTTGACTGTTCCATTTTGAACTACTTCAAAATCTTGTCAAGGTATGTACTCATTGAAAAAACTTATCAAGCATCTTGATCTATCTCTATAGATCTTGATGCTCAATATGTAAGCAGCTTCACCGAGGTCTTTCTTTGAAAAAACTCCTTTCAAACACTCCTTTATGCTTTGCAGAATAATTCTACATTATTTCCGATCTACAATATGTCATTCACATATACTTATCAGAAATGCTGTAGTGCTCCCACTCACTTTCAAGTAAATACAGGCTTCACTGCAAGTCTATATAAAACTATATGCTTTGATCAACTTATCAAAGCGTATATTCCAACTCCGAGATTCTTGCACCAGTCCATAGATGGATCGCTGGAGCTTGCGTATTTTGTCAGCACCTTTAGGATTGACAAAACCTTCTGGTTGCATCATATACAACTCTTCTTTAAATCCATTAAGGAATGTAGTTTTGTTTATTTGCCAAATTTCATAAAAATGCGGCAATTGCTACCATGATTTGGACAGACTTAAGCATCGCTACGAGTGAGAAAATTTCATCGTAGTCAACACCTTGAACTTTGTCAAAAACCTTTTTTGACAAGTCTAGCTTTGTAGATAGTAACACTACTATCAACGTCCGTCTTCCTCTTGAAGATCCATTTATTTTCTATGGTTTGCCGATCATCGGGCAAATCCATCAAAGTCCATACTTTGTTCTCATACATGGATCATATCTCAGATTTCATGGCCTCAAACCATTTTGCGGAATCTGGGCTCATCATCGCTTCCTCATAGTTCGTAGGTTCATCATGGTCTAGTAACATGACTTCCAGAACAGGATTACCGTACCACTCTGGTGCGGACCATACTCTGGAAGACCTACGAGGTTCTGTAGTAACTTGATCTGAAGTTTCATGATCATCATCATTAGCTTCCTCACTAATTGGTGTAGAAATCACTAGAACTGATTTCAGTGATGAACAATTTTCCAATTCGGGAGAAGGTACAGTTACCTCATCAAGTTCTACTTTTCTCCCACTCACTTCTTTTGAGAGAAACTCCTTCTCTAGAAAGGATCCATTTTTAGCAACGAATATCTTGCCTTCGGATCTGGGATAGAAGGTGTACCCAACAATTTCCTTTGGGTATTCTATGAAGACGCACTTCTCTGATTTGAGTTCGAGCTTATCAGGATGAAACTTTTTCACATAAGCATCGCAGCCCCAAACTTTAAGAAACGACAACTTGGGTTTCTTGCTAAACCACAATTCATATGGTGTCGTCTCAACGGATTTAGATGGTGCCCTTTTAACGTGAATGCAGCTGTCTCTAATGCATAACCCCAAAGCAATAGTGGTAAATTAGTAAGAGACATCATAGATCGCACCATATCCAATAAAGTGCGGTTACGACGTTCGGATACACCATAATGTTGTGGTGTTCCAGGTGGCATGAACTGTGAAACTATTCCACATTGTTTTAATTGAAGACCAAACTTGTAACTCAAATATTCGCCTCCGCGATCAGATCGCAGAAACTTTATTTTCTTGTTACGATGATTTTTCCACTTCACTCTGAAATTATTTGAACCTTTCAACTATTTCAGACTTATGTTTCATCAAGTAGATATACCCATATCTGCTCAAATCATCTTGTGAAGGTCAGAAAATAACGATACTTGCCACGAGCATCAACACTCATTGGATCGCATACATCGGTATGTATTATTTCCAATAAGTCAGTAGCTTGTTCCATTGTTCCGGAGAACGGAGTTTTAGTCATCTTGCCCAAAAGGCACGATTCGCAAGCATCAAATGATTCATAACCAAGTGATTCTGAAAATCCATCTTTATGGAGTTTCTTCATGCGCTTTACACCGATATGACCCAAACGGCAGTGCCATAAATAAGTTGCACTATCATTATTAACATTGCATCTTTTGGCATCAATATAATGAATATGTGTATCACTACGATCGAGATCCAACAAACTATTTTATTGGGTGTATGACCATCGAAGTTTTTATTCATTTAAATAGAACAACAATTATTCTCTGATTTTAAATAAATAACCTTATTGCAATAAACATGATCAAATCATATTCATGCTCAACGCAAACGCCAAATAACATTTATTTAGGTTTAACACTAATCCCGAAAGTATAGGGAGTGTGCGATGATGATCATATCAATCTTGGAACTACTTCCAACACTCATCGTCACTTCCCCTTCAACTAGTCTTTGTTTATTCTGTAACTCCTGTTTCGAGTTACTAATCTTAGCAACCGAACAAGTATCAAATACTCAGGGGCTACTATAAACACTAGTAAAGCACACATCAATAACCTGTATATCAAATATACCCTTGTTCACATTGCCATCCTTCTTATCCACCAAATATTCAGGGCATTTCCGCTTCCAGTGACCATTTCCTTTGCAGTGTAAGCACTCAGTTTCAGGCTTTGGTCCAGCTTTGGTCTTCTTCACGGGAGTGACAACTTGTTTGCCATTCTACTTGAAGTTTCCCTTTCTTTCCCTTTGCCCTTTTCTTGAAACTAGTGTGTCTTGTCAATCATCAACACTTGATGCTCTTTCTTGATTTCTACCTTCGTTGATTTCAACATCACGAAGAGCTCGGGAATCATTTTCGTCATCCCTTGCATACTATAGTTCATCTCGAAGTTCTAGTAACTTAGTGATGGTGACTAGAGAATTCTGTCAATCACTATCTTATCTAGAAGATTAACTCCCACTTGATTCAAGCGATTGAAGAATCCAGACAATCTGAGTACATGCTCACTAGTTGAGCGATTCTCCTCCATCTTTTAGCTATAGAACTTGTTGGAGACTTCATATCTCTCAACTCGGGTATTTGCTTGAAATATTAACTTCAATTCCTGGAACATCTCGTATGGTCCATGATGTTCAAAACATCTTTGAAGTCCCGATTCTAAGCCATAAAGCATGGTGCACAAAACTATCAAGTAGTCATAATATTGAGCTAGCCAAACGTTCATAACATCTACATCTGCTCCTGCAATAGGTCTGTCACCTAGTCGTGCATTAAGGACATAATTCTTCTGTGCAGCAATGAGGATAATCCTCAGATCGCGAATCCAATCCGCATCATTGCTACTAACATTTTTCAACAAAATTTTCTCTAGGAACATATCAAAATAAACATATGAAAGCAACAACGCAAGCTATTGATATTACAACATAATTTGCAAAATACTACCAAGACTAAGTTCATGATAAATTGAAGTTCAATTAATCATATTACTTAAGAACTCCCACTTAGACAGACATATCTCTAGTCATCTAAGTGATCACGTGATCCAAATCAACTAAACCATAACCGATCATCACGTGAGATGGAGTAGTTTTCAATGGTGAACATCACTATGTTGATCATATCTACTATATGATTCATGCTCGACCTTTCGGTCTCCGTGCTCCGAGGCCATATCTGCATATGCTAGGCTCGTCAAGTTTAACCTAAGTATTCCGCGTGTGCAAAACTGGCTTGCACCCGTTGTAGATGGACGTAGAGCTTATCACACCCGATCATCACGTGGTGTCTGGGCACGACGAACTTTGGCAACGGTGCATACTCAGGGAGAACACTTCTTGATAATTAGTGAGAGATCATCTTAAAATGCTACCGTCAATCAAATCAAGAATAAGATGTATAATAGATAAACATCATATGCAATCAAAATATGTGACATGATATGGCCATGATCATCTTGCGCCTTTGATCTCCATCTCCAAAGTACTGTCATGATCTCTATCGTCACCGGCACGACACCATGATCTTCATCATCTTGATCTATATCAATGTGTCATCACATGGTTGTCTCACCAATTATTGCTCTTGCAACTATTGCTATCGTATAGCGATAAAGTAAAGCAATTATTTGGCACTTGCATCTTATGCAACAAAGAGACATCCATAGGGCTTCTGCCAGTTGCCGATAACTTCAACAAAACATGATCATCTCATACAACAACTTATATCTTATCACATCTTGACCATATCACATCACAACATGCCCTGCAAAAACAAGTTAGACGTCCTCTACTTTGTTGTTGCAAATTTTACGTGGTTGCTACGGGCTGAGCAAGAACCGTTCTTACCTACGCATCAAAACCACAACGATAGTTCGTCAAGTTAGTGCTACTTTAACCTTCGCAAGCACCGGGCGTAGCCACACTCGGTTCAACTAAAGTTGGAGAAACTGACACCCGCCAGCCACCTGTGTGCAAAGCACGTCGATAGAACCATTCTCGCGTAAGCGTACGCGTAATGTCGGTCCAGGCCGCTTCATCCAACAATACCGCCGAACCAAAGTATGACATGCTGGTAAGCAGTATCACTTGTATCGCCCACAACTCACTTGTATTCTACTCGTGCATATAACATCAACGCATAAAACCTAGGCTCGGATGCCACTGTTGGGGAACATAGTAATTTCAAAAAAATTCCTACGCACACGCAAGATCATGGTGACGGCCTAGCAACGAGAGGGGAGAGTGATGTCCACGTACCCTCGTAGACCGTAAGCGGAAGCGTTATGACAACGCAGTTGATGTAGTCGTACGTCTTCATGATCCGACCGATCCAAGCACCGAACGTACAGCACCTCCGAGTTTTGCACACGTTCAGCTCGATGACGATCCCCGGACTCCGATCCAGCAGGGTGTCGGGGATGAGTTCCATCAGCACGACGGCGTGGTGACGATGATGATGTTCTACTGACGCAGGGCTTCGCCTAAGCACCGCAACGATATGACCGAGGTGGAATATAGTGGAGGGGGGCACCGAACACGGCTAAGGAACGATCACGAAGATCAACTTGTGTGTCTATGGGGTGCCCCTGCCCCCGTATATAAAGGAGTGGAGGAGGGGAGGGCCGGCCCTCTCTATGGCGCGCCCTAGGGGAGTCCTACTCCCACCGGGAGTAGGATTCCCCTTTTCCTAGTAGAACTAGGAGCCATTCCATGTAGTAGGAGTAGGAGAGAAGGAAAGGGAAGAGAGAAGGGAAGGAAGGAGGGGGTGCGGCCCCTCCCCCTAGTCCAATTCGGACTAGGCCTTGGGGGAGCGCGCGGCCTATCCTAGGCAGCCCCTCTCTCTTTCCCGTATGGCCCAATAAGGCCCAATACTTCTCCCGCCGAATTCCCGTAACTCTCCGGTACTCCGAAAAATACCCGAATCACTCGGAACCTTTCCGAAGTCCGAATATAGTCGTCCAATATATCGATCTTTACGTCTCGACCATTTCAAGACTCCTCGTCATGTCCCTGATCTCATCCGGGACTCCGAACTCCTTCGGTACATCAAAACTCATAAACTCATAATATAACTGTCATCGAAACCTTAAGCGTGCGGACCCTACGGGTTCGAGAACAATGTAGACATGACCAAGAACTATTCTTGGTCAATAACCAATAGCGGAACCTGGATGCTCATATTGGCTCCCACATATTCTACGAAGATCTTTATCGGTCAAACCGCATAACAACATACGTTGTTCCCTTTGTCATCTGTATGTTACTTGCCCGAGATTCGATCGTCGTTATCCAATACCTAGTTCAATCTCGTTACCGGCAAGTCTCTTTACTCGTTCCGTAATACATCATCTCGCAACTAACTCATTAGTTGCATTGCTTGCAAGTCTTATGTGATGTGTATTACCGAGAGGGCCCAGAGATACCTCTCCGTCATTCGGAGTGACAAATCCTAATCTCGAAATACGCCAACCCAACAAGTACCTTCGGAGACACCTGTAGAGCACCTTTATAATCACCCAGTTACGTTGTGACGTTTGGTAGCACACAAAGTGTTCCTCCGGTAAACGGGAGTTGCATAATCTCATAGTCATAGGAACATGTATAAGTCATGAAGAAAGCAATAGCAACATACTAAACGATCGGGTGCTAAGCTAACTGAATGGGTCATGTCAATAACATAATTCTCCTAATGATGTGATCCCGTTAATCAAATGACAACTCATGTATCATGTTTCCGATTAATACAATTCTAGCATGAATAATAAACAATTATCATGAAATAAGGAAATAAATAATAACTTTATTATTGCCTCTAGGGCATATTTCCTTCAAGGGGCGCGCCTGGGGGAGTAGGGCGTGCCCCTACCTCGTGACCACCTCGGATAACGTTTCGCATTGATTTTACTTCCCAAAAATCATAAATATTCCAAAAAAAAATCTCCGTCTGTTTTTACCCCGTTTGGACTCCGTTTGATATTGGGTTTCTGCGAAACAAAAAACATGCAACAGACAGGAACTGGCACTGGGCACTAGATCAATATGTTAGTCCCAAAAATAATATAAAAAGTTGCCAAAAAGTATATGAAAGTGAATAATATTTGCATGGAACAATCAAAAATTATAGATACGACGGAGATGTATCAGCATCCCCAAGCTTAATTACTGCTCATCCTCGAGTAGATAAATGATAAAAAAGAATAATTTTTTATGTGGAATGCTACCTAGCATAATCTTGATCATATGTCTAATCATGGCATGAATATTAAGACACGAGTGATTCAAAGCAATAGTCTATCATTTGACATAAAAACAATAATACTTCGAGCGTACCAATAAAGCAATCATGTCTTTTCAAAACAACAAGGCCAAAGCAAGCTTATCCCTACAAAATCATATAGTTTGGCCATGCTTCATTTTCGTCACACAAAATGCCCCCATCATGCACAACCCCGATGACAAGCCGAGAATTTGGTTCATACTTTTTAACGTGCTTCAGCTTTTTCAACCCTCAGGCAATACATGAGCGCAAGCCATGGATATAGCACTATAGGTGGAAGAGAATATAATGATGGAGGTTATGTGGAGAAGACAAAAAATAAGAAAGTCTCACATCAACGCGGCTAATCAACGGGCTATGTAGATGCCCATCAATTGATGTCAATGCTAGGAGTAGGGATTGCCATGCAACGGATGCACTAAGAGCTATAAGTGTATGAAAGCTCAACAAAAGAAACTAAGTGGGTGTGCATCCAACTTGCTTGCTCATGAAGACCTAGGGTATTTGAGGAAGCCCATCGTTGGAATATACAAGCCAAGTTCTATAATGAAAATTCGCACTAGTATATGAAAGTGACAACATAGAAGACATCTATATGAAGAACATGGTGCTACTTTGAAGCACAAGATATGAGACTCACTACATGAAGAACATGGTGCTACTTTGAAGCACAAGTGTGGAAAAAAGATAGTAACATTGCCCCCTTTTTTGGTGGGCTTCTTTGGCCCCGTTTTTTATTTAGGCTTCTTTGGCCTTTCCCCTTTTTTTGTGGGGCAATGTTCTATAATGATGATCATCACACTTTTATTTACTTACAGCTCGATATTACAACTCGATACTGGAACAAAGATATGACTCTATATGAATGCTTCCGGCAGTGTACCCGGATGTGCAATGATCTAGCATAGCAATGACATCAAAAAACGGACAAGCCATGAAAACATCATGCTAGCTATCTTACGATCATGCAAGGCAATATGACAATGAATGCTCAAGTCATGTATATGATGATGATGGATGTTGCATGGCAATATATCTCGCCATGGCTATGGAAATGCCATGGTAGGTAGGTATGGTGACTGTTTTGAGGAAGATATAATGAGGCTTACGTGTGATAGAGTGTATCGTATCACGGGGTTTGGATGCACGTTTGCACCAACTCTCGAGGTGAGAAAGGGCAATGCACGGTACCGAAGAGGCTAGCAATGATGGAAAGGTAAAAGTGTGTATAATCCATGGACTCACATTAATCATAAAGAACTCATATACTTATTGCAAAAGTTTATTAGCCCTCGAAGCAAAGTACTACTACGCATGCCCCTAGGGGGATAGATTGGTAGGAAAAGACCATCACTCGTCCCCGACCGCCACTCATAAGGAAGACAGTCAAAGAAACACCCCATGCTTCAAATTTGTCACACAACGGTTACCATACGTGCATGCTACGGGACTTGCAAACCTCAACACAAGTGTCTCTACAATCCACAACCACCCACTAGGATAACTCTAATATCACCATCTTTATATCGCAAAACTATTGCAAGGAATCAAACATATCATATTCAGCGATCTACAAGTTTATGTAGGATTTTATGACTAACCATGTGAATGACCAATTCCTGTCATCTCTCTAAATAGATATAAGTGAAGCAAGAGAGTTTAATTCTTTCTACAAAAGATATGCCCATGCTCTAACAATTATAAGTGAAGCAAAAGAGCATTCTACAAATGGTGGTTTTCTATGTAAAGAGAAACAGTCAATCCAACTTCTAATGATATAAGTGAAGCACATGAAGCATTCTATAAAGCCATACTCAAAAGATTTAAGTGAAGTACAATGAGCATTCTATAAATCAACCAAGGACTAGCTCATACCAGCATGGTGCATAAAAGAAAAAAAATAAAAACCTAATTGCAAAAGACGCTCCAAGGCTTGCACATAATGCATGAACGAAACGAATCTGAAACATTACCGATACTTGTTGAAGAAAGAGGGGATGCCTCTCCAGCATCCCCAAGCTTAGACGCTTGAGTCTCCTTGAATATTTACTTGGGGTGCCTCGGGCATCCCCAAGCTTGAGCTCTTGCCTCTCTTCCTTCTTCTCACATCGAAACATCCTCTATTAGACACTACATCCACACAAAACTTCAACAGAAAACTCGGTAAGATCCGTTAGTATAATAAAGCAAATCACCACTCTAAATACTGTTGCAAACCAATTCATATTTTGTTTTTGCATTGTGTCTACTGCATTATAACTTTTTCATGGCTTAATCCACCGATATAAATTGATAGTTTCATCAAAACAAGCAAACTATGCATCAAAAACAGAATCTGTCTAAAACAGAACAGTCTGTAGAAATCTGAACATCCACCATACTTATGGTACTCCAAAAATTCTACCAAAATTAGAAAAAATAAAAAAGTTGTACAGAAAGACAATGCAAAAGGAATCAGAACCATTTCACGTTCCAGTTAAAAATGTAAAATTGCGCACTACAGCCAAAGTTTCTGTTCTGCACCGTACAAACCAACAAGCATTGTAAACATCCTAAAGGCAAACCTTGGCACATTATTTTTATAATACAATGGAATTGTACAAGGGGATAATTATTTTTTATGAAAAGTTTCTGTAATTAAGATTCACAAAGTTTCGGTGAGCATGAACAAAGTTCAAGGAGCTCTCCCACTTCAACAATGCTTGTCTCTCTCGCTTTCACTTTCCTTTTTGAAAAAGTTTTTAGGTTCCCTTCTTTATTTTTGTTGTTTTTAAACTATATGAAAGCACTCAACAGAAATAAATGACTCTCTAAAACTTCCGGGTTGTCTCCCTGGCAGCGCTTTCTTTAAAGCCATTAAGCTAGGCATTTAGTGCTCAAGTAATGAATCCACCCGGATCCCAAGGTATATCAAAGCCAATTTTAATTAGCAATGATTTATAATTTAGTAGTGAGCACAAAGTAACATATATCATGCAACAACCAAGTATAACTCTCTTCCTATGCATCGGCATGTCATAAAAGAACAATTCATGCACACATAGTAAAGGCCAATGCATAGTATAAGCAGTTTCTTGCAATTTTATAGTATGGGAAACATAGAGAGGTGAAGAAATAGTTCCTCTCTCATAATAATTGCAAGAAGGAGCAGCAAGCACATGCATATTATATTCATCAAATATCATGTGTAGTAGTAAAAGGCAACCCATCAATATAATCCTTAATAAGTGCAAGCTTCTCCGATATAGTGTAGTCGGGAGAATTCAAAAAGATAATAGGACTATCATGCGTGGGTGCAATAGCAACAATTTCATGTTTAACATAAAGAACTATAGCAAGTTCATCTCCATAAGCATAATTCATATTGGCATCTTGGCCACAAGCATAGCGAGCATCATCAAAAAGGGATATTTCAAGAGAATCAACGGGATCATAACAATCATCATAGCAATCATCATGGCAATCATCATAGCAACCATCCTTCGGTAAGCACGAAGGGGAATTAAATAATGTATGAGTTAGAGGGTTACTCTCATTAGAAGGTGGGTACGGGTAGCTAATCCGCTCCTCCTCCTTTTGTTCTTCGCTCTCCTCATCATCTTTTTCATCCAATGAGCTCACAGTTTCATCAACTTCTTCTTCCATAACTTCCTGCAAAATATTAGTCTCTTGTTGGATAGCGGAGACTTTCTTAATAAGTGCATTAATTTCATAATTGTATTTATAATTCTCATAGCAATATTTGAGGATAGCTAAATTTTCAGATCTATAAATAGCATCATCAAAATCCTCAAACTCTTTACACATAGCTTCAATTTCATAAGCACCCATAAAAGCAACAAATTCTTCTATTTGTTCCACATCATAGTAATCATATATACCATTAGCATAAGAAGCTAAGGTTTTATTATCATTAAAATTTGCATGAAAAGGGAAGGTGTGGAGAATTCATCCTAGAGCAACAAGTATAATCATATTCCACGCATAGTTGCCAAGCATACCACTTCAATATATGAATTTGATCCCATAATAGTTTCCCTTTTTGTGTTGAGCGATAATCCCTAAAGTATTCACGTTGATCCAACGTTACTCCCATTATAAAGTTGAATGGGATTTTCTCAGGATTATCAAAGTAGTACAAAATATTTTTCTCATGATGAGAATCGAGGGTTTTAGGAGTTACCCCATCCTCATGAGTAGCAAGTACACCTAATTTTTTTGGTATTTTGTGTTCCATATCCATAAGTAAAGATAGAGAACAACTAAGAACAGCAAATAAAAATTACTTAGTGATAAAGCAAACAAGCACACACGAGAATATTCACCCCACACTATTGCTCCCCGGCAACGACGCCAGAAAAAAGTCTTGATGACCCGCAAGTATACGGTATAGTTGTAGCCTCTTTCGATAAGTAAGAGTGTCGAACCCAACGAGGAGCTAAAGGTAGAACAAATGTTCTCTCAAGTCCTATCGGCCACTGATACGACTCTACTCACGCTTGACGTTCGCTTTACCTAGAACAAGTATGAAACTAGAAGTACTTTGTAGGTGTGATAGGATAGGTTTGCAAGAAAGTAAAGAACGCATAATTAAAACTAGGGGCTGTTTAGATAAAGAACAATAAACTAAATATAGTGAGTGTGGAAAAGTGGTGGTAGGAGTTGTGGAATTGTCCCTAAGCAATTGACTATGTTACTAGACCGGTAATCACTATTGCAATTCTATTTGAGGGAGAGGCATAAGCTAACATACTTTCTCTACTTGGATCATATGCACTTATGATTGGAACTCTAGCAAGCTTCCGCAACTACTAAAGATTCATTAAGGTAAAACCCAACCATAGCATTAAAGCATCAAGTCCCCTTTTATCCCATACGCAAACAACCTACTTACTCGGGTTTGTGCTTCTGTCACTCACGCCACCCACCATAAGCAAATCATAAACATATTGCAAACCCTACAGCGGGAATCCCTCACGCTTGCGCGACACGGAGGGCACAATAGGACATCACCAATAATAAAACATGCAACTCAAACCAATCATAGCAATTCATCAATCACCGATAGGACAACGAAAATCTACTCAGACATCATAGGATGGCAACACATCATTGGGTAATAATATGAAGCATAAAGTGTTGGAAATATGCCCTAGAGGCAATAATAAAATGGTTATTATTATATTTCTTTGTTCATGATAATTGTCTATTGTTCATGCTATAATTGTATTATCCGGAAATCGTAATACATGTGTGAATACATAGACCACAACAAGTCCCTAGTGAGCCTCTAGTTGACTAGCTCGTTGATCAATAGATAGTCATGGTTTCCTGACTATGGACATTGGATGTCATTGATAACAGGATCACATCATTAGGAGAATGATGTGATGGACAGGACCCAATCCTAAGCATAGCACAAAGATCGTGTAGTTCGTTTCGCTAGAGCTTTTCCAAATGTCAAGTATCATTTCCTTAGACCATGAGATTGTGCAACTCCCGGATACCGTAGGAGTGCTTTGGGGGTGCCAAATGTCACAACGTAACTGGGTGACTATAAAGGTGCACTACAGGTATCTCCGAAAGTGTTTGTTGGGTTGGCACGAATCGAGACTGGGATTTGTCACTCTGTATGATGGAGAGGTATCTCTGGGCCCACTCGGTAATGCATCATCATAATGAGCTCAATGTGACCAAGTGTCTGGTCACGGGATCATGCATTACGGTACGAGTAAAGTGACTTGCCGGTAACAAGATTGAACGAGGTATTGGGATACCGACGATCGAGTCTCAGGCAAGTAACGTACTGATTGACAAAGGGAATTGTATACGGGATTGATTGAATCCTCGACATCGTGTTTCATCCGATGAGATCATCGAGGAGCATGTGGGAGCCAACATGGGTATCCAGATCCCGCTGTTGGTTATTGACCGGAGAGGCGTCTCGGTCATGTCTGCAGGTCTCCCGAACCCGTAGGGTCTACACACTTAAGGTTCGGTGACGCTAGGGTTGAAGAGATATTAGTATGCAGTAACCCGAAAGTTGTTCGGAGTCCCGAATGAGATCCCGGATGTCACGAGGAGTTCCGGAATGGTCCGGAGGTGAAGAATTATATATAGGAAGTGCAGTTTCGGCCATTGGGAAAGTTTCCGGGGTCACCGTTATTGTACCGGGACCACCGGAAGGGTCCCAGGGGTCCACCGGGTGGGGCCACCTATCCCAGAGGGCCCCGTGGGCTGAAGTGGGGAGGGGAACCAGCCCCTGGTGGGCTGGTGCGCCCCCCTTGGGCACCCCCTGCGCCTAGGGTTGGAAACCCTAGGGATGGGGGCGCCTCCACTTGCCTTGGGCGCCGCCCCCCCTTGGAGATCCCATCTCCTAGGGCCGGCGCCCCCCCAAGGGGCCTATATAAAGAGGGGGGAGGGAGGGCAGCCGCACCCCAAGTCCCTGGCGCCTCCCTCTCCCCACGCACCACCTCTCCCTCTTACAGAAGCTTGGCGAAGCCCTGCCGTGATCGCTGCTGCATCCACTACCACGCCGTCGTGCTGCTGGATCTTCATCAACCTCTCCTTCCCCCTTGCTGGATCAAGAAGGAGGAGACATCTTCCCAACCGTACATGTGTTGAACGCGGAGGTTCCATCCGTTCGGCGCTAGGATCTCCGGTGATTTGGATCACGACGAGTACGACTCCCTCAACCCCGTTCTCTTGAACGCTTCCGCACGCGATCTACAAGGGTATGTAGATGCACTCCTCTCTCTCGTTGCTAGATGACTCCATAGATTGATCTTGGTGAACGTAGGAAATTTTTTATTTTCTGCAATGTTCCCCGATAGTGGATCAGAGCTAGGTCTATGCATAGTTACTATGCACGAGTAGAACGCAAAGCAGTTGTGGGCGTAGATGTTGTCAATTTTCTTGCCACTACTAGTCCTATCTTGCTTCGGCGGCATCGTGGGATGAAGCGGCCCTGACCGACCTTACACGTACGCTTACGTGAGACAGGTTCCACCGACTGACATGCACTAGTTGCATAAGGTGGCTAGCGGGTGTCTATCTCTCCCACTTTAGTTGGAGCGGATAAAAAGGGTCCTTATGAAGGGTAAATAGAAATTGTCATATCACGTTGTGGTTTTACGTAGGTAAGAAACGTTCTTGCTAGAAACCTATAGAAGCCATGTAAAAACTTGCAACAACAATTAGAGGACGTCTAACTTGTTTTTGCAGCAAGTGTTTTGTGATGTGATATGGCCAAAGGATGTGATGAATGATATATGTGATGTATGAGATGATCATGTTCTTGTAATAGGAATCACGACTTGCATGTCGATGAGTATGACAACCGGCAAGAGCCATAGGAGTTGTCTTTATTTTTGTATGACCTGCGTGTCATTGAAGAACGCCATGTAAATTACTTTACTTTATTGCTAAACGCGTTAGCCATAGAAGTAGAAGTATTCGTTGGCGTGACAACTTCATGAAGACATGATGATGGAGATCATGGTGTCATGCCGGTGACGAAGGTGATCATGGCGCCCCGAAGATGGAGATCAAAGGAGCAATATGATATTGGCCATATCATATCACTATTTGATTGCATGTGATGTTTATCATGTCTTACATCTTATTTGCTTAGAACGACGGTAGCTTAAATAAGATGATCCCTCGAAATAATTTCAAGAAAAATGTTCCCCCTAACTGTGCAACGTTGCGAAGGTTCGTTGTTTCGAAGCACCACGTGATGATCGGGTGTGATAGATCCTAACTTTCGAATACAACGGGTGTAAGCCAGATTTACACACGCAATACACTTAGGTTGACTTGACGAGCCTAGCATGTACAGACATGGCCTCGGAACACGGAAGACCGAAAGGTCGAGCATGAGTCGTATAGAAGATACGATCAACATGAAGATGTTCACCGATGATGACTAGTCCATCTCACATGATGATCGGACACGACTTAGTTGACTCAGATCATGTTTCACTTAGATGACTAGAGGGATGTCTGTCTAAGTGGGAGTTCATTGAATAATTTGATTAGATGAACTTAATTATCATGAACTTAGTCTAAAAACCTTTGCAAAATGTCTTGTAGATCAAATGGCCAACGCTCATGTCCAACTCAACTTCAACGCGTTCCTAGAGAAAACCAAGCTGAAAGATTATGGCAGCAACTATACGGACTGGGTCCGGAACCTGAGGATCATCCTCATAGCTGCCAAGAAAGATTATGTCCTAGAAGCACCGCTAGGTGAAGCACCAATCCCAGAGAACCAAGACATTATGAACGCTTGGCAGTCTCGTGCTGATGATTACTCCCTCGTTTAGTGCGGCATGCTTTATAGCTTAGAACCGGGGCTCCAAAAGCGTTTTGAGCAACACGGAGCATATGAGATGTTCGAAGAGCTGAAAATGGTTTTCCAAGCTCATGCCTGGGTCGAGAGATATGAAGTCTCCGACAAGTTCTTCAGCTGTAAGATGGAGGAAAATAGTTCTGTTAGTGAGCACATACTGAAGATGTCTGGGTTGCACAACCGCTTGACTCAGCTAGGAGTTAATCTCTCGGATGACACGGTCATTGACAGAATCCTTCAGTCGCTCCCACCAAGCTACGAGAGCTTTGTGATGAACTTCAATATGCAGGGGATGGAAAAGACCATTCCTGAGGTATATTCAATGCTGAAATCGGCAGAGGTAGAGATCAAAAAGGAACATCAAGTGTTGATGGTGAATAAAACCACTAAGTTCAAGAAAGGCAAGGGTAAGAAGAACTTCAAGAAGGACGGCAAGGGAGTTGCCGCGCCCGGTAAGCCAGTTGCCGGGAAGAAGTCAAACAATGGACCCAAGCCTGAGACTGAGTGCTTTTATTGCAAGGGAAGTGGTCACTGGAAGCGGAACTGCCCCAAGTACTTAGCGGACAAGAAGGCCGGCAAAACCAAAGGTATATGTGATATACATGTAATTGATGTGTACCTTACCAGTGCTCGTAGTAGCTCCTGGGTATTTGATACCGGTGCGGTTGCTCATATTTGTAACTCAAAGCAGGAGTTGCGGAATAAGCGGAGACTGGCGAAGGACGAGGTGACAATGCGCGTCGGGAATGGTTCCAAGGTCGATGTGATCACCGTCGGCACTCTACCTCTACATTTACCTACGGGATTAGTTTTAAACCTCAATAATTGTTATTTAGTGCCAGCTTTGAGCATGAACATTGTATCAGGATCTTGTTTAATTCGAGATGGCTACCCATTTAAATCCGAGAATAATGGTTGTTCTATTTATATGAGAGATATGTTTTATGGTCATGCCCCGCTGGTGAATGGTTTATTCTTAATGAATCTCGAGCGTAATGTTACACATATTCATAGTGTGAATACCAAAAGATGTAAAGTTGATAACGATAGTCCCACATACTTGTGGCACTGCCGCCTTGGTCACATTGGTGTCAAGCGCATGAAGAAGCTCCATGCTGATGGACTTTTAGAGTCTCTAGATTATGAATCGTTTCACACATGCGAACCATGCCTCATGGGCAAAATGACCAAGACTCCGTTCTCCAGAACAATGGAGCGAGCAACCAACTTATTGGAAATCATACATACTGATGTGTGCGGTCCAATGAGCGTTGAGGCTCGCGGAGGATATCGTTATGTTCTCACTATCACTGATGACTTGAGTAGATATGGGTATGTCTACTTGATGAAACACAAGTCTGAGACCTTTGAAAAGTTCAAGGAATTTCAGAATGAGGTAGAGAATCAACGTGACCGAAAGATAAAGTTCTTACGATCAGATCGTGGGGGAGAATATTTAAGTCACGAATTTGGTACGCACTTAAGGAAATGTGGAATCGTTTCACAACTCACGCCGCCTGGAACACCTCAGCGTAACGGTGTGTCCGAACATCGTAATCGCACTCTATTGGATATGGTGCGATCTATGATGTCACTTACCGATTTACCGCTATCATTTTGGGGATACACTCTAGAGACAGCTACATTCACTTTAAATAGGGCACCGTCTAAATCCATTGAGACGACACCGTATGAATTATGGTTTGGGAAGAAACCTAAGCTGTCATTTCTAAAAGTTTGGGGATGCAATGCTTATGTCAAGAAACTTCAACCTGAAAAGCTCGAACCCAAGTCGGAAAAATGCGTCTTCATAGGATACCCTAAGGAAACCATTGGGTATACCTTCTACTTAAGATCCGAGGGCAAGATCTTTGTTGCCAAGAACAGGTCCTTTCTGGAGAAAGAGTTTCTCTCAAGAGAAGTAAGTGGGAGGAAAGTGGAACTTGATGAAGTACTACCTCTTGAACCGATAAGTAGCGCAGCTCAGGAAGATGTTCTTGTGGTGCCTGCACCAACTAGAGAGGAAACTAATGATGATGATCAAGGTACTTCGGATCAAGTTACTACTGGCTAAACCTATTGATGGGAGAGGCGAAATTGTAGCTTCCGAATCTCGCTTAATTGAATCTCCTGCTCCAAGTAGAATTTCCAGGCGTTCCGTATACGAACCTCTTCAAACAGGGCTTATTGCTATCGATTCGATGATCCCTATAGGGCGCAACTTCGTAGGTCCACAAGGACATGTTCCACACCAGAGTGGTATGGCAACCCTGTCCTGGAAATTATGTTGTTAGACAACGGTGAACCTTCGAACTATGAAGAAGCAATGGTGGGCCCACATTCCAACAAATGGCTTGAAGCCATGCAATCCGAGATAGGATCCATGTATGAAAACAAAGTATGGACTTTGACAGACTTGCCCGATGATCGGCGAGCAATAGAAAACAAATGGATCTTTAAGAGGAAGACGGACGTGGATGGTAATGTTACCATATATAAAGCTTGACTTGTTGCTAAGGGTTATCGACAAGTTCAAGGGATTGACTATGATGAGACATTCTCTCCCGTAGCGAAGCTGAAGTCCGTCCGAATCATGTTAGCAATTGCCGCATACTATGATTATGAGATATGGCAAATGGACGTCAAAACGGCATTCCTTAACGGTCACCTTAAGGAAGAACTGTATATGATGCAGCCGGAAGGTTTTGTCGACCCTAAGAATGCTAACAAGGTATGCAAGCTCCAACGCTCTATCTATGGGCTGGTGCAAGCATCTCGGAGTTGGGACATTCGCTTTAATGAAATGATCAAAGCGTTTGGGTTTATGCAGACTTATGGAGAAGCCTGCGTTTACAAGAAAGTGAGTGGGAGCTCTGTAGCATTTCTCATATTATATGTGGATGACATACTTTTGATGGGAAATGATATAGAACTTTTGGACAGCATAAAGGCCTACTTGAATAAGTGTTTTTTGATGAAGGACCTTGGAGAAGCTGCTTACATATTAGGCATCAAGATTTATAGAGATAGATCGAGACGCCTCATAGGTATTTCACAAAGCACATACCTTGACAAGATATTGAAGAAGTTCAATATGGATCAGTCCAAGAAGGGGTTCTTGCCTGTGTTGCAAGGTGTGAAATTGAGCTCGGCTCAATGCCCGACCACGACAGAAGATAGAGAAAAGATGAGTGTCCTCCCCTATGCCTCAGCCGTAGGGTCTATCATGTATGCCATGACCTGTACCAGACCTGGTATAAACCTTGCCATAAGTTTGGTAGGAAGGTACCAAAGTAATCCCGGCATGGAACACTGAACAGCGGTCAAGAACATCCTTAAGTACCTGAAAAGGACTAAGGATATGTTTCTCGTATATGGAGGTGACGAAGAGCTCGTCGTAAAGGGTTACATCGACGCTAGCTTCGACACAGATCTGGATGACTCTAAGTCACAAACCGTATACGTGTTTATTTTGAATGGTGGGGCAGTAAGCTGGTGCAGTTGCAAGTAGAGCGTCGTGGCGGGATCTACATGTGAAGCGGAGTACATGGCAGCCTCGGAGGCAGCGCATGAAGCTATCTGGGTGAAGGAGTTCATCACCGACCTAGGAGTCATACCCAATGCATCGGGGCCGATCACACTCTTCTGTGACAACATTGGAGCTATTGCACTTGCCAAGGAGCCCATGTTTCACAAGAAGACCAGGCACATCAAGCGTCACTTCAACTCCATTCGTGAAAATGTTAAAGATGGAGACATAGATATTTTTAAAGTACATACAGACCTGAATGTAGCAGATCCGTTGACTAAACCTCTCTCTAGAGCAAAACATGATCAACACCAGAACCCAATGGGTGTTCGATACATCACAATGTAACTAGATTATTGACTCTAGTGCAAGTGGGAGACTGTTGGAAATATGCCCTAGAAGCAATAATAAAATGGTTATTATTATATTTCTTTGTTCATGATAATTGTCTATTGTTCATGCTATAATTGTATTATCCGGAAATCGTAATACATGTGTGAATACATAGACCACAACAAGTCCCTAGTGAGCCTCTAGTTGACTAGCTCGTTGATCAACAGATAGTCATGGTTTCCTGACTATGGACATTGGATGTCATGGATAACGGGATCACATCAATAGGAGAATGATGTGATGGACAAGACCCAATCCTAAGCATAGCACAAAAATCGTGTAGTTCATTTCGCTAGAGCTTTTCCAAATGTCAAGTATCATTTCCTTAGACCATGAGATTGTGCAACTCCCGGATACCGTAGGAGTGCTTTGGGTGTGCCAAACGTCACAACGTAACTGGGTGACTATAAAGGTGCACTACGGGTATCTCCGAAAGTGTCTGTTGGGTTGGCACGAATCGAGACTGGGATTTGTCACTCCATATGACGGAGAGGTAACTCTGGGCCCACTCGGTAATGCATCATCATAATGAGCTCAATGTGACCAAGTGTCTGGTCATGGGATCATGCATTACGGTATGAGTAAAGTGACTTGCCAGTAACGAGATTTAACGAGGTATTGGGATACCGACGATCGAGTCTCGGGCAAGTAACGTACCGATTAACAAAGGGAATTGTATACGGGATTGATTGAATCCTTGACATCGTGGTTCATTCAATGAGATCATCAAGGAGCATGTGGGAGCCAACATGGGTATCCATATCCCACTGTTGGTTATTGACCGGAGAGGCATGTCGGTCATGTCTGCATGTCTCCCGAACCCGTAGGGTCTACACACTTAAGGTTCGGTGACGCTAGGGTTGAAGAGATATTAGTATGCAGTAACCCGAAAGTTGTTCGGAGTCCCGGATGAGATCCTGGACATCACGAGGAGTTCCGAAATGGTCCGGAGGTGAAGAATTATATATAGGAAGTGCAGTTTCAGCCATCGGGAAAGTTTTGGGGGTCACCGGTATTGTACCGGGACCACCGGAAGGGTCCCGGGGGTGCACCGGATGGGGCCACCTATCCCGGAGGGCCCCGTGGGCTGAAGTGGGGAGGGGAACCAGCCCCTGGTGGGCTGGTGCGCCCCCTTGCCCCCTCCCCCCCGCGCCTAGGGTTGGAAACTCTAGGGGTGGGGGCGCCTCCACTTGCCTTGGGGGGCAAGCCACCCCCTTGGCCGCCGCCCCCCCTTGGAGATCCCATCTCCTAGGGCCGGCGCCCCCCCAAGGGGCCTATATAAAGACGGGGGAGGGAGGGCAGCCGTACCCCAAGTCCCTGGCGCTTCCCTCTCCCCATGCACCACCTCTCCCTCTCGCAGAAGCTTGGCGAAGCCCTACCGTGATCGCTGCTGCATCCACCACCACGTCGTCGTGCTGCTGGATCTTCATCAACCTCTGCTTCCCCCTTGCTGGATCAAGAAGGAGGAGACGTCCTCCCAACCGTACGTGTGTTGAACGCGGAGGTGCCGTCCGTTCGGCGCTAGGATCTCCGGTGATTTGGATCACGATGAGTACGACTCCCTCAACCCCGTTCTCTTGAATGCTTCCGCACACGATCTACAAGGGTATGTAGATTCACTCCTCTCTCTCGTTGCTAGATGACTCCATAGATTGATCTTGGTGAACGTAGGAAATTTTTTATTTTATGCAACGTTCCCCGACATAAAGCACCATGCTCAAGTAGAGGGTACAGCGGGATGCAGGAGAGTGGACCGCTGGATATAGAAGGGGAAGGTGATGGAGATGTTGGTGAAGATGACGGTGGTGTTGGTGAAGATCGCGGTGATGATGATGGCCCCCGGCGGTGTTCCGGCGCCATTGGAAGCAAGGGGGAGAGAGCCCCCCTTCTTCTTCTTCTTCCTTGACCTTCTCCCTAGATGGGAGAAGGGTTTCCCCTCTAGTCCTTGGCTCCCATGGCTTGGGTGGGGCGAGAGCCCCTCCGAGGTTGGATCTATCTCTCTGTTTCTGCATTCTCTGCATTCCCAGATTCTACCCCTTCACTGTTTCCTTTATATCTGGAGATCCATAACTCCGATTGGGGTGAATCTTTCGCTCAGATCTTCATTGTAAAATTAGCTTTCTTGCGCCAGAAGGAGAGCATCAACTGCCTTACGGGTGGACCACGAGGGTCAGGGGCGCGCCTGGGGGGTAGGGCGCGCCCCTACCTCGTGACCACCTCGGATACCGTTTCGCGTTGATTTTACCTCCCAACCGTACCAATTTGTGGTTTTGATACAAGATTGGATACAAGAGATGAACTAAGGTTTGAGAGGAGATGGTTCTGGTGAAGATGTTGATGGAGATTGACCCCCTCCCGATCAGAGGATCGTTGGTGATGACGATGATGATGATTTCCCCCTCCCGAAGGGAAGTTTCCCCGGCAGAACCGCTCCGCCGGAGCCCTAGATTGTTTCCGCCAAGGTTCCGCCTCATGGCGGCGGAGTTTCATCCCGTAAGCTGGCTTATGATTTTTTCCAGGGTAAGAGACTTCATATAGCAGAAGATGGGCACCGGAGGGCCACCAGGGGGCCCACGAGGCAGGGGGCGCGCCCAGTAGGGGTGGGCGCGCCCCCCACCCTCGTGGCCAGGGTGTGGGACCCCTCTGGTACTTTTTTTGCTCAATAATTCTTATTAATTCCAAAAATGACGTTCGTGGTGTTTCAGGACTTTTGGAGCTGCACAGAATAGATTTCCAATATTTGCTCGTTTTCCAGCCCAGAATTCCAGCTGCCGGCATTCTCCCTCTTCATGATAACCCTTGTAAAATAAGAGAGAATAGCCATAAGTATTGTGACATAACGTGTAATAACAGCCCATAATGCAATACATATCGATATAAATGCATGATGCAAAATGGACGTATCACGTTTGTTCCAAAAGATCGCTCCCGAAGGTTTCATTCCGTTTGGACTCCGTTTGATATTCCTTTCCTTCGTAACACTGAAATAGGCAAAAAAACAACAATTCAGGCTGGGCCTCCGGTTAGTAGGTTAGTCCCAAAAATGATATAAAAGTGTAAAGTAAAGCCCATAAACATCCAAAACGGGTAATATAATAGCATGGAACAATCAAAAATTATAGATACGTTGGATACGTATCAAGCATCCCCAAGCTTAATTCCTGCTCGTCCTCGAGTAGGTAAATGATAAAAACAGAATTTTTGATGTGGAATGCTACCTAGCATATTTCTCAATGTAGTTTTATTTATTGTGGCATGAATGTTCAGATCCAAATGATTCAAGAGAAAAGTTCATAAAACATAAAAATAATAATACTTCAAGCATACTAACAAGTAATCATGTCTTATCAAAATAACATAGCTAAAGAAAGCTCATCCCTACAAAATCATATAGTTAGGCCATGCTTAATTTTCATCACACAAAATACTCCCATCATGCACAACCCCGGTTTCAGCCAAGAAATTGGTTCATACTTTTTAACGTGCTTCAGCTTTTTCAACTCTCACGCAATACATGAGAGCAAGCCATGGACATAGCACTATATGTGGAATAGAGTGGTGGTTGTGAAGACAAAAAGGGGGAAGATAGTCTCACATCAACTAGGCGTATCAACGGGCTATGGAGATGCCCATTAATAGATGTCAATGTGAGTGAGTAGGGATTGCCATGCAACAGATGCACTAGAGCTATAAATATATGAAAGCTCGACAAAAGAAACTAAGTGGGTGTGCATCCAACTTGCTTGCTCACGAAGACTAGGGCATTTTGAGGAAGCCCATCATTGGAATATACAAGCCAAGTTCTATAATGAAAAGTTCCCACTAGTATATGAAAGTGACAACATAGGAGACTCTCTATCATGAAGATCATGGTGGTACTTTGAAGCACAAGTGTGGAAAAAGGATAGTAACATTGTCCCTTCTCACTTTTCTCTCATTTTCATTTTTTTATTTGTGGGCTTCTTTAGCCTCTTTTTCTATTTGGGCTTCTTTGGCCTCTATTATTTTTATAAAGTCTGAAGTCTCATCCCGACTTGTGGGGGAATCATAGTCTTCATCATCCTTTCCTCACTTGGGACAATGCTCTAATAATGAAGATCATCACACTTTTATTTATTTACAACTCAATACTTAGAACAAAATATTACTCTACGTGAATGCCTCTGGCGGTGTACAGGGATATGCAATGAACCAAGAGTGACATGTATGAAAAATTATGGAGGTGGCCTTGCCACAAATACGATGTCAACTACATGATTATGCAAAGAGCAATATGACAATGATGGGGCGTGTCATAATAAATGGAATGGTGGAAAGTTGCATGGAAATATATCTCGAAATGGCTATGGAAATGCCAAATAGGTAGTTATGGTGGCTCTTTTGAGGAAGGTAAATGGTGGTTGCATGATACCGGTGAAAGTTGCGCGACATAATAGAGGCTAGCAATGGTGGAAGGGTGAGAGTGCGTATAATCCATGGACTCACATTAGTCATAAAGAACTCATATACTTATTGCAAAAGTTTACTTGCCCTCGAAGCAAAGTACTACTATGCATGCTCCTAGGGGAAGGGTTGGTAGGAGTTAACCATCACGCGATCCCGACCTCCACACATAAGGAAGGCAATTAAAAGAGCACCCCATGCAACAAATTTGTCACACAACTTTTACCATACGTGCATGATACGGGACTTGCCAACCTTAAGTATTTCTCAATTGCATAATTACCCAACTAGCATGACTCTAACATTACCACCTTTATATCTCAAAACAGTTATCAAGCATCAAATTGATCATAGTGTTTAATGCACTTTCTATGATAGTTTTTATTATACCCAACTTGGATGGCCATCATTCTAGGACCAATTTTATAACCATAGCAAATAACATGTTGTTCTCAAATACTCTCAAAATAATATAAGTGAAGCATGAGAGATCAATAATTTCTACAAAACTAAGCCACCGCCGTGCTCTAAAAATATATAAGTGAAGTACTAGAGCAAAACTTGTCTAGCTCAAAAGATATAAGTGAAGCACATAGAGTATTCTAATAAATTCCGAACCATGTGTGTCTCTCCTAAAAGGTGTGTACAGCAAGGATGATTGTGGTAGACTAAAAATCAAAGACTCATATCATACAAGACGCTCCAAGCAAAACACATATCATGTGGTGAATAAAAATATAGCTCCAAGTAAAGTTACCAATAGACGAAGACGAAAGAGGGGATGCCTTCCGGGGTATCCCCGAGCTTAGGCTTTTGGTTGTACTTGAATTATCTTGGGGTGCCATGGGCATCCCCAAGCTTAGGCTCTTGCCACTTCTTATTCCATAGTCCATCAAATCTTTACCCAAAACTTGAAAACTTCACAACACAAAACTCAACAAGAAATCTCATGAGCTCCGTTAGTGCAAGAAAGAAAAACCACCACATAAGGTATTGTAATGAACTCATTATTTATTTATATTGCTGTTAAACCTACTATATTCCAACTTCTCTATGGTTCATACCCCAAGATACTAGCCATAGATGCATTAAAATAAGCAAACAACACACGAAAAACAGAATCTGTCAAAAACAGATCAGTCTGTAGTAATCTGTAAGTTTCGAATACTTCTGGAACTCTAAAAATCCTACCAAAATAGGATGTCCTGGGAAATTTGTATATTGATCTACTTCAAAAAGAATCAACTGAATAGCACGTTTATGTGATTTATTAAAATTATTCTTGTGCCCGCAAAAGTTTCTGTTTTTCAGCAGAATCAAATTAACTATTACCGTAGGTTATCCTATAGGTTCTACTTGGCACAAACACTTATTAAAACATAAAACCACATCTAAACAGAAGCTATATGAATTATTTATTACTAAACAGAAGCAAAAAGCAAGAAACAAAAATAAAATTGGGTTGCCTCCCAACAAGTGCTATCGTTTAACACCCCTAGCTAGGCATAAAAGCGAGAATAGATCTAAGTATTGCCATAATAATAAGATAGATCACGAAAACTCATCTCATATTCCCTACGTTCACAGCAAGTTTTCTTTATGGCAAGCAAAAGTAATCAAAAGGGCTAAATTTAATGGGACAGAAGTCCCCAAGATCAATCTCGGGAGGTATGGGTTCCTCCCTTGGCCCTTCATATTGCACAACTAATTCATCATTATAAGCATTCTTTTGGCAGAAAGTCATGAGCCTCTACTCAAGAGAATATCCTAACTCGTTATTTCGAATAGAAAAATCATTGTTAAGTTTGGAAATTCTATCAACTAGAACATTGGTAGGAACCTTTTTTCTAAGGTTTTCATTAAAAGCAACATAATCTAAAGATTGAAAACACATTATTTCCTCTTGATCGAAGATTATTGCCTCTATGGGAGGACGGCCAGCGTCTAGTCTATAGTGCGCGAAAATTTCTTTGGCTTCTTTTATTATAAATCTGAACTCATGAGCCAAAAAGATAGTAGCTGCACACTTAACAGAAGAATGCTCAATATTGGAAAGCTCTAGGAAAATCCTTTGTATGCAAGGATGCAAATGCATAAATTGTCTTTCAAGTTCAATTATAAGCAAGGATATAGCATCTGCAAGACTACTAGTTCTATGAAGAATAGATCCACCCATAGCGGGCAAAGCACCGACACAAGTAAAGAAATCTTGAATAACCCCCTTTCCAATAATATTACCACTACCGATGCGAATTTTTTTGTATGTAAGATAGGTGGTTCTTCAACAGGATCATCAAAAGCATCAAAATTTTCCATGTTATTACTATCGTTCTTATCAATGATATCCTCCCTGGTTTCAGACATAGCAGCAAAAAAAATGAGGAGCGAGCAAAAAGAGAGGCGAACGAAAAAGAGAGGGCTAATAAAACGGCAAGGGTGAAGCGGGGAGAGGAAAACGAGAGGCAAATGGCAAATAATGTAATGCGAGGGAGATGAGTTTGTGATGGGTACTTGGTATGTCTTGACTTGAGCGAAGACCTCCCCGGCAACGGTGCCATAAATCCTTCTTGCTACCTCTTGAGCACTGCGTTGGTTTTCCCTTGAAGAGGAAAGGGTGATGCTGCAAAGTAGCGTAAGTATTTCCCTCAGTTTTTGAGAACGAAGGTATCAATCCAGTAGGAGGTTCCATAGAAGTCCCTCGTACCTACACAAACAAACAAGAACCTCGCAACCAACGCGATAAAGGGGTTGTCAATCCCTTCACGGTAACTTGCAAAAGTGAGATCTGATAGAGATAATAAGATAAGATATATATTTTTTGAATTTTTATGATATAGATTGGAAAGTAAAGATTGCAAATAAAGATAGATCAGAAACTTATATGATAAAAGATAGACCCGGAGGCCATAGGTTTCACTAGTGGCTTCTCTCAAGATAGCATAAGTATTACGGTGGGTGAACAAATTACTGTCGAGCAATTGATAGAAAAGTGCATAGTTATGAGATTATCTAGGCATGATCATGTATATAGGCATCACGTCCGCGACAAGTAGATTGAAACGATTCTCCATCTACTACTATTACTCCACACATCGACTACTATCCAGCATGCATCTAGAGTATTAAGTTCACAAGAACAGAGTAATGCATTAGGCAAGATGACATGATATAGAGGGATAAACTAAAGCAATATGATATAAACCCCATATTTTTATCCTCGATGGAAACAATACAATACGTGCCTTGCTGCCCCAGCTGTCACTGGGAAAGGACACTGCAAGATTGAACCCAAAGCTAAGCACTTCTCCCATTGCAAGAAATATCAATCTAGTAGGCCAAACCAAACTGATAATTCGAAGAGACTTGCAAAGATAACCAACCATACATAAAAGAATTCAGAGGAGATTCAAATATTTCTCATAGATAAACTTGATCATAAACCCACAATTCATCGGATCTCGACAAACACACCAAAAAAAGAGTTACATCGAATAGATCTCCAAGAAGATCAAGGAGAACTTTGTATTGAGATTCAAAGAGAGAGAAGAAGAAGCCATCTAGCTAATAACTATGGACCCGAAGGTCTGTGGTAAACTACTCACAACTCATCGGAGAGGCCTTGGAGATGATGTAGAGGCCCTCCACGGTCGATTCCCCCTCCAGCAAAGCGCCGACGAAGGCTCCAAGATGGGATCTCGCGGATACAGAAGGTTGCGGCGGTGGAAATAGTTTTTCGTGGTGCTCCAGGATGTTTTCGGGGTACGTAGATATATATAGGCGAAGGAGGTAGGTCCGAGGAGCCACGAGGGGCCCACGAGGGTGGGGGGTGCGCCTACCCCCCTAGGGCGCGCCCTCCTGCCTCGTGGCCGCCTTGGCTGCTTCTTGATGTCCACTCCATGTCTCCTGGATTGCGTTTGTTCCAAAAAGATCGCTCCCAAAGGTTTCATTCCGTTTGGACTCTGTTTGATATTCCTTTCCTTTGAAACACTGAAATAGGCAAAAAAACAGCAATTCGGGCTGGGCCTACGGTTAGTAGGTTAGTCCCAGAAATGATATAAAAGTGTAAAGTAAAGCCCATAAACATCCAAAACGGCTAATATAATAGCATGGAACAATCCAAAATTATAGATACGTTGGAGAAGTATCATTGCTAAACGCTTCTGCTTTCGGACTACGAGGGTATGTGGACACACTCTTCCCTCTCATTGCTATGCATCGCCTAGATAGATCTTGCGTGAGCGTAGGAATTTTTTTGAAATTGCATGCTACTTTTCCCAACAGTGGCATCCGAGCCAGGTCTATGCATAGATGATATGCACGAGTATAACACAACGAGTTTTGGGCGGTGATCGTCATACTGCTTACCACCAATGTCTTATTTTGATTAGGCGGTATTGTTGGATGAAGCGGCCCAGACCAACCTTACATGACCACGTTCATGAGACCGGTTCCACCGACAAACATGCAACTAGTTTTGCATAAATGTGGCTGGCGGGTGTCTGTTTCTCCAACTTTAGTTGGATCGAATTTGACTGCGGCCGTTCCTTGTTGGAGGTTAAAACAGCAAACTTGATAAATCACCATTGTGGTTTTGTGCCGTAGGTAAGAACGGTTCTTGCTAGAAGCCCATAGCAGCCATGTAAAAATTGCAACAACAAAGTAGAGGACGTCTAACTTGTTTTTGCAGGGCATGTTCTGATGTGATATGGTCAAGACATGATTGATATACGTTGTTGTATGAGATGATCATGTTATGTAAAAGTTATCGGCAACTGGTAGGAGCCTTATGGTTGTCGCTTTATTGTATGAAATGCAAACGCCATGTAATTTCTTTACTTTATCACTAAGCGGTAGCGATAGCTGTAGAAGCAATAGTTGGTGAGATGACCACAACGCTACGATGGAGATCAAGGTGTCTAGCCGGTGACGATGGAGATCATAACGTTACTTTGGAGATGGAGATCAAAAGAATAAGATGATGATGGCCATATCATGTCACATATTTTGATTGCATGTGATGTTTATCTTTATGCATCTTATTTTGCTTAGTACGGCGGTAGCATTATAAGATGATCCCTTAACTAAATTTCAAGGTATAAGTGTTCTTCCCGAGTATGCACCGTTGCGAATGTTCTTCGTGCTGAGACACCACGTGATGATCGGGTGTGATAGGCTCTACGTTCACATACAATGGGTGCAAGCCAGCTTTGCACATGCGGAATACTCGGGTTAAACTTGATGAGTCTAGCATGTACAGACATAGCCTCGGAACACTGGAGACTGAAAGGTCGAGCGTGAATCATATAGTAGAGATGATCAACATAGAGATGTTCACCATTGATGACTACTCCATCTCACATGATGATCGGACATGGTTTAGTTGATTTGGATCACGTATCATTTAGATGACTTGAGGGATGTCTATCTAAGTGGGAGTTCTTAAGTAATATGATTAATTGAACTTAATTTATCATGAACTTAGTCCTGATAGTTTTTGCACATCTATGTTGTAGATCAATGGCCCGTGCTACCGTTCCCTTGAATTTTAATGCGTTCCTAGAGAAAGCTAAGTTGAAAGATGATGGTAGCAACTGCACGTACTGGGTCCATAACTTGAGAGTTATCCTCATTGCTGCACAGAAGAATTATGTCCTTGATGCACTGCTAGGTGAAAGGCCTGCTGCAGGAGCAGAAGCTGACATTATGAACGTCTAGCAAGCTCAATCGGATGACTACTCGATAGTTCAATGTGCCATGCTTTACGGCTTAGAATCGGGACTTCAAAGACGTTTTGAACGTGATGGGCCATTTGAGATGTTCCAGGAGTTGAAGTTAATATTTCAAGCAAATGCCCGAGTTGAGAGATATGAAGTATCCAACAAGTTCTATAGATGCAAGATGGAGGAGAACAGTTTTGTCAGTGAGCATATACTCAGAATGTTTGGATATCATAATCACTTGACTCAGCTGGGAGTTAATCTTCCAGATGATTGTGTCATTGACAGAGTTGTTCAATCATAGCCACCAAGCTATAAAGGCTCCGTGATGAACTATAATATGCAAGGGATGGAAAAGACTATTCCCGACCTCTTCGTAATGCTCAAAGCTGCGGAGGTAGAAATCAAGAAGGAGCATCAAGTGTTGATGGTTAACAAGACCACTAGTTCCAATAAAAAGGGCAAGGGAAAGAAGGGGAACTTCAAGAAGAATGGCAAGCAAGTTGTCACTCCTGGGAAGAAACCCAAAGCTGGACCCAAGCTTGAAACTGAGTACTTTTACTGCAAAGGGACTGGTCACTCAAAGTGGAACTGCCCCAAGTATTTGGCAGATAAGAAGGATGGAAAAGTAAACAAAGGTATATTTGATATATATGTTATTGATGTGTACCTTACTAATTCTCGTAGTAGTGCATGGGTATTTGATACCGGTTCAGTTGCTCATATTTGTAACTCGAAACAGGGACTACGGATTAAACGAAGATTGGCTAAGGACGAGGTGACGATGCGCGTCGGGAATGGTTCCAAGGTCGATGTGATCGCTGTCGGCACGCTACCTCTACATCTACCTTCGGGATTAGTTTTAGACTTGAATAATTGTTATTTGGTGCCAGCGTTGAGCATGAATATTATATCTGGATCTTGTTTAGTGCGAGATAGTTATTCATTTAAATCAGAGAATAATGGTTGTTCTATTTATATGAGTAATATCTTTTATGGTCATGCACCCTTCAAGAGTGGTCTACTTCTATTGAATCTCGATCGTGGTGAAACACATATTCATAATATTGATGCCAAAAGATGCAAAGTTGATAATGATAGTGCAACATACTTGTGGCACTGCCGTTTAGGTCATATTGATGTAAATCACATGAAGAAACTCCATGCAGATGGACTTTTGGAATCACTTGATTATGAATCATTTGATACTTGCGAACCATGCCTCATGGGCAAGATGACTAAAACTCCATTCTCCGGAACAATGGAACGAGCCAATGACTTATTGGAAATAATACATACCTTTGTATGCGGTTCGATGAGTGTTGAGGCTCATGGCAGTATCGTTATTTTCTGACCTTCACAGATGATTTGAGCAGATATGGGTATATCTACTTAACGAAACACAAGTCTGAAACATTTCAAAAGTTCAAAGAATTTCGGAGTGAAGTGGAGAATCATCGTAACAAGAAAATAAAGTTTCTACCATCTGATCGTGGAGGTGAATATTTGAGTTACGAGTTTGGCCTTCATTTAAAGCAATGTGGAATAGTTTCACAACTCACGCCACCTGGAACACCACAGCGTAATGGTGTGTCCGAATGTCATAACCGCACTTTATTAAATATGGTGCGATATATGATGTCTCTTACCGGTTTACCACTATCGTTTTGGGGTTATGCATTACAGACTGCCGCATTCACGTTAAATAGGGCACCGTCTAAATCCGTTGAGACGACACCATATGAACTGTGGTTTGGCAAGAAACCTAAGCTGTCGTTTCTTAAAGTCTGGGGATGCGATGCTTATGTCAAAAGGCTTCAGCATGATAAGCTCGAACCCAAAATGGAGAAGTGCGTCTTCATAGGATACCCTAAGGAAACAATTGGGTACACCTTCTACCACAGATCCAAAGGCAAGATCTTTTTTGCAAAAAATGGAACCTTTCTAGAGAAGGAGTTTCTCTCAAAAGAAGTGAGTGGGAGGAAAGTATAAATTGATGAGGTAATTGTACCTTCTCCCAATTTGGAAAGTAGCTCATCCGAGCAAACTATTCTCGTGATGCCTACACCAACTAGAGAGGAAGCTAATGACGATGATCATGAACCTTCAGATCAAGTCTACAAAACCTCGTAGGTCAACCAGAGCACGATCCGCACTAGAGTGGTACGGCCATCCTATTCTGGAAGTCATGTTACTTGACCATGACGAACCTACAAACTATGAAGAAGCTATGATGAGCCCAGATTTTGATAAATGGCTTGAGGCCATGAAATCTGAGATAGGATCCATGTATGAGAACAAAGTGTGGACTTTGGTGGATTTGCCTGATGATCGGCAACCCATAGAGAATAAATGGATCTTCAAGAAGAAGACTAACACTGATGGTAATGTTACTGTCTATAAAGCTCGACTTATTGCAAAAGGTTTTCAACAAGTTCAAGGAGTTGACTACGATGAGACTTTCTCACCCGTAGCAATTCTTAAGTCTGTCCGAATCATGTTAGCAATTGTCGCATTTTATGATTATGAAATCTGGCAAATGGACGTCAAAACTGCATTCCTTAACGGATTTCTTAAAGAAGAGTTGTATATGATGCAACCAGAAGGTTTTGTCGATCCTAAAGGTGCTAACAAAGTGTGCAAGCTCCAGCGATCCATTTATGGACTGGTGCAAACATCTCGGAGTTGGAATATATGCTTTGATGAAGTGATCAAAGCATATGGTTTTATATAGACTTTCGGAGAAGCCTATATTTACAAGAAAGTGAGTGGGAGCTCTATAGCATTTCTAATATTATATGTGGATGACATATTGTTGATTGGAAATGATATAGAATTTCTGGATAGCATAAAAGGATACTTGAATAAAAGTTTTTCAATGAAAGACCTTGGTGAAGCTGCTTATATATTGGGCATCACGATCTATAGAGATATATCAAGACGCTTGATAGGACTCTCACAAAGCACATACCTTGATAAAGTTTTGAAGAAGTTCAAAATGGATCAGTCAAAGAAAGGGTTCTTGCCTGTGTTATAAGGTGTGAAGTTGAGTCAGACTCAATGCCCGACCACTGCATAAGATAGAGAGAAAATGAAAGTCATTCCCTATGCCTCAGCCATAGGTTCTATCATGTATGCTATGTTATGTACCACACCTGATTTGTGCCTTGCTATAAGTTAGTAGGGAGGTACCAAAGTAATCCAGGAGTGGATCACTAGACAGTGGTCAAGAACATCCTAAAGTACCTGAAAAGGACTAAGGATATGTTTCTCGGTTATGGAGGTGACAAAGAGCTCAGCGTAAATGGTTACGTCGATGCTAGCTTTGACAATGATCCATATGACTCTACAAACCGGATACGTGTTTATATTGAATGGTGGAGCTGTTAGTTGGTGCAGTTCCAAGCAGAGCGTCGTGGTGGGATCTATGTGTGAAGCGGAGTACATAACTACTTTGGAAGTAGCAAATGAATGAGTCTGGATGAAGGAGTTCATATCCGATCTAGGTGTAGTACCTAGTGCACTATGTCCAATGAAAATCTTTTGTAACAATAATGGAGCAATTCCCTTGGCGAAGGAATCCGGATTTCACAAAAAGACTAAACACATCAAGAGACGCTTCAACTCCATCCGTGTTAGAATAATTACTTTGTAATCCAGATTATTGACTCTAGTGCAAGTGGGAGACTGAAGGAAATATGCCCTAGAGGCAATAATAAAGTTGTTATTTTATATTTCCTTATTCATGATAAATGTTTATTATTCATGCTAGAATTGTATTAACCGGAAACTTGATACATGTGTGAATATATAGACAAAACACCGTGTCCCTAGTATGCCTCTACTTGACTAGCTCGTTAATCAAAGATGGTTAAGTTTCCTAACCATAGACATGTGTTGTCATTTGATGAACGAGATCACATCATTATGAGAATGATATGATGGACAACACCCATCCGTTAGCTTAGCATAATGATCGTTCAATTTTATTGCTACTGCTTTCTTCATGTCAAATACATATTCCTCCGACTATGAGATTATGAAAATCCACGGATACCGGAGGAATGCCTTGTGTGCTATAAAACATCACAACTTAACTCGATGATTATAAAGATGCTCTACAGGTATCTCCGAAGGTGTTTGTTGGGTTGGCATAGATCGAGATTAGGATTTGTCACTCCGGGTATCGGAGAGGTATCTCGGGGCCCTCTCGGTAATGCACATCATAAGAAGCCTTGCAAGTAATGTGACTAATGAGTTAGTTGTGGGATGATGCATTACGGAACGAGTAAAGAGACTTGCCTGTAACGAGATTGAACTAGGTATGTAGATACCGACGATCGAATCTCGGGAAAGTAACATATGGATGACAAAGGGAATAACGTATGTTGTCATAACGGTTCGACCGATAAAAATCTTCGTAGAATATGTGGGAGCCAATGTGAGCATTCAGGTTCCGCTATTGGTTATTGTCTGGAGAGGTGTCTCGGTCATGTCTACATAGTTCTCTAACCCATAGGGTCCGCAGGCTTAACGTTCAATGACGATTTGTATTATATGAATTATGTGATTTGGTGATTGAATGTTGTTCGGAGTCCCGGATGAGGTCACCGACCTGACGAGGAGTCTCGAAATGGTCGAGAGGTAAAGATTGATATATTGGATGATAGTATTTGGACACCGGAAGTGTTCCGGAATGTATCGGGTACATATCGGAGTACCGCAGGGGAGGGGGGGGTTACCAAAACTCCCCGTGGGAAGATATGGGCCATATGGGCCTTAGGAGGGAGCACACCAGCCCACAAAGGGGTGGCGCGCCCCCAAGGAAGGAGGCCGAATAGGATTAGGAGGAGGGGGTGGCGCCCCCTCTTTCCTTCCTCCCCCTCTCTTCCCTTCTCCCCCTTCTGGTAAAAGGAAAGGGGGAGGCCGAATCCTACTATGAGCCCAAGTAGGACTCCTCCTACTTGGGGTGTGCCTAGGGCTGCCTCCCTCCCCCTCCATCCTTTATATATGTGGGGAGGGGGCTCCTAGAACGCACATAAACTATTCCTAGCCGTGTGCGGCGCCCCCTCCATAGTTTACGCCTCCGGTCATATTCTTGCAGTGCTTAGGCGAAGCCTTGCATGGATCACTTCACCATCACCGTCACCATGCCGTCGTGTTGACGGAACTCCTCTACTTCCTCGAAACTCTGCTGGATCAAGAGCTCGAGGGATGTCATCGCGCTGAATGTGTGCAGAACTCGGAGGTGCCGTACGTTTGGTACTTGATCGGTCAGAACGAGAAGAAGTTTGACTACATCAACCGCATTGGCAAACGCTTCCGCTTTCGATCTATCAGGGTATGTGGAAACGCTCTCCCCCTCTCGTTGCTATGCATCTCCTAGATAGATCTTGCATGAGCGTAGGCAAATGTTTGAAATTGCATGCTACATTTCCCCAAAAAACAAGCAGGTAGAGAGAAGCACACAACTTCAATCAGATTATTTTATGGACGGCTAATATAATACAATGTTTTCTACATAGTTTAATTTTCCTACCACATCCATATAGACAGATCTAATGTTACATGCTCTTGCCCACCCACTACTAGAAATCCCCTTATTTCTGATGGTGAGATCACCGTAGATATTTCTGTTCATCGTCGAATAACACTAAAACCGACAGTACAC
The DNA here is from genome assembly GCA_963921465.1 of Triticum timopheevii. Taxonomy (NCBI): domain Eukaryota; kingdom Viridiplantae; phylum Streptophyta; class Magnoliopsida; order Poales; family Poaceae; genus Triticum; species Triticum timopheevii. Next base: position 291,204,578 of record OY997262.1, read on the forward strand.
CATCGGCAATCTACCGCCGCCTATGCTTCGACGACCATTGCACCAATGAACAATGGTACGGCTGGGTAATATCTTTGCCCATGGTTATAAGCCGACGGTGAGGCATCAGACATGTTAAGCCCACCAGCTGTCTTGCATTATCCCGACGACGCATATGGTTGATAGTTTCCCATCTGGTATTTATTTTCCAAGGGTTATTGCTTCTTGTCAGTTTTCCTAATAGATGACTGTATATTTGAACCACTAGAGTTAGTCATGACTACGAGGAGAACCAAACCGTCAGCTAGTGCAATGGCCGATAGTGCACACATCCCTTCGGAGATCCATTTAGTTGAGGGGCGAGTGAACAAAATCAATTTATATATTTACCAACAATCTAAAGTCCCCTTTGGCTCATTGTATTCCCAAGGGCATTAGTCATCTCTCATACATTGCTTACACCAAGGGGTGTTGCGCAACAAGAAACCATGATTCACAATGCTAATATTTCATAATATTGGCATATCAAATAAATCTCATACACAAGCACATACCAATGACCATATATTATATTTAGCATATCCCCACAAAGTGTTGAGTTGCATCGAAATCACATTAACCAGAATTATCCATCTAGGAAATATCAAGTGCGGAATAGAGAAAAATCACATTTTACATAACTAATTAATTGTCTACTAAGATAAAAAAACATAATCTAAGGCCCTGTTTGGTTTGGAGTTGCAGAAACCACATGAATGGTAGAGAACACAGGATTGCTATAGCAATGCAATGCTAAAACATATGAATCAGAAATTACGGGAAAGATATAGGACTTGGCGTTCGGATTGCAGGAAAGAGAAACAAAGGAATGTGTGGACCCTAGTCACAAAAGATGTTGCAAAACTCATTTTTTTATCCTTGAAAATGTAACTTCATAAGCCGTGGGCCCTAAAACTGAGTCAGCAGAGGCATGTAGGCTGCCTTTCCTTTGCATGGCCTTGGGACTCCGCCCAGAAAATGAGAATTAGTTGTTCTTTTTTTCTTGTGAAACTGAGGGCTGTGGAGCCTTTCCTCTGGAATCTTTCCATGCCAATCCTGCATATCGAACACACTTTTGTGCAACTTTCCTCTGGTTTCTAAATTCCTATAGTCTTCCTGTAATATTCCTACGAACCGAACACACCCTAAAGTGTTTCAAATATTTAGCTGAACATCAGTTTGGCATGACTTGAACATCATCAAATTCATATCCAAACATCGCCATAGTTATCATATTGCTCAGCAGCAATCATCACCATCATCGCCATAGTAGTTATCATATGGCTCACCACCATAGTTATCATACAGCTCACCACCATAGTTATCAGATCATCACCATAGTTATCATATGGCTCATCACCATAAGGATCACCCACACCATAATTTTCATCTCCCTCATTGCCATAGGTGCCATCATCGTCATCATCATCATCATCATCATCATCATTTCCACAACTTGGACTGCCTCTTGTCCTGCTTCCCATTCCCTAAGAAATGACAATAGTAGTTGTAAGTGAGACAAAAAATATGTAATGCAGCTAAATTTAAGTGAGATAATTAACGGGTTAGCTGCTATCTAACTTTATAAGTTAGTGTCTAATGTACAATTGGATATGCATGAACAACAGTGGGAATGCCACATCTACATAACGTTGATGAACTGCAAAATATTAACATGGTCTCTAGTTTTATTAAATACATGGTCTTTAATCACTTTGTGAGGAATCAAAAACTTCAATTCTTAGGAAAACAGAGAAGGAGAACAAACAACCATATGAACTCTCCTATTTTTCTTAAGGAACCATATCAACTCTCGGTATTAAGGGACTAATCAGGTGCTTCTACATGTTCTATCACTATTAAATATCAGGTGATGGAAGGAAAACAGACAATTATGGAAACAATTAAAGTGCAAACACGAGTTCCATGCCAGGGTTACACTTTGTACTTGTGCACTGCGATACATATATTTCCCCAATTAACACATCATATTTCTGCCACTTTGCTAAAGCACACATTAATGTTCAGTTAGATAAACAATCTATATTTGGACACGACCACCACGTAAAGATCAAGAGCTTATAGGCGCTCAGTTGAAAAACTTTTCTTCTGATACATTCCGACTATTTCAAGAGATCATAACATACTCAAAGAAAAATGAGCTAGTGAACCATGAACTGCTTTATTTTTTGCCCAATTTGACTTCCCGAAGGTACTCAGATCAAAGAAAGGTATTCGTGATAGTTTCAGTGTTCATGCATCATAGTCTAACACTACAAACATACAACCTTGACCCTTCAATAGGCCAACAGGTCAAAATCAGATGACTAGTGTGTATAACACAAACATATCAATCCAATTTGAATCAAATAGTGACACCACTTGAGACTAAAATTCCAAGTAAAATTTGAGATAATTCACACGTACATGGAAAAATGAGCACAAGACTACATGTCGCATGAACTCTATAGAAATCGTGCAACAATATGTGATTGCTTAGCACAATACTGCAACAAGATATAGCCATCATGGTCAAGGGGTAGAATTAAGTGAAGGCTTTGGGGTCCTTTTTGCTAGGTACAAATTCATCAAAGCGAAGCATTCAAAATGAAACAAATAGATTTACAACGGACCAAGACGTTTAGTGCATTGACATGATAAGATATTTCAGCAACATAAATGAACCAAACTCCAGTTGTGGTCAGTCAAGTGCCTAACTGAACCTCTCTTCAAGTTTTAGTTAAGGGCGACTGCAAAATGAGAACAGAGTGCAAAGAAAAAAGAAAATATAAAAACAAAAATGGAGGAACAAGGAGGGGTCACTGCCAGACTTGTTGGCACAATGACAATCAGCTAACCTTTTCGGTTTGGTGTTGAGGCACATCACCTCGTCCCCTTTGAAATCCGTCTTCAGAATATGATGTGGAATATGTATCACAGACAAAAGAAACATTATTTAATGGTTCCATTGCTGCAAGCCTACCATCGAGATGGGTTTGACTTGCCAAGTCATATGTTGTTGATTGCATTATGCCATCAAAGTCAACTCCCTTTCTCAGCCAAAGACTATAAACATCAACATGTCAGCACAACCCTATTCACTCAGACTCCAATTTATAAGAGAAGACAAGATTACCTAAACAAAATCTCAATGCCTCAAAGACGCTTGTTGTCCCGCTGCAATTGTTTGTTCTCTCTTTCTGGGTGGTCCTCCTTAGTAGACCGTGCTAGTTGTGAGGCCATCACCCTTTTAGACTTAAACTTTGCCTTCTCTGCTTTGCTAAATAACTCATTAGCAATTCCCAGCCTGCCATGTGGCATCCAACCTGCTGCTTCATAGATGATTTGTCCATCTAAATATGGGTGCTCATCTTCCCAATTTTATCCATGGGCATTTCTCATTGCCTTATCAAAATACTCCTTTAAAAATTTAAAATTAATCGTAAACTACATTGTTATGCACATAGTTTTCATGATGATTCTAATGAACTAAGTCACAAGATTTTACTAACCCAATGATCAACAGTTCTTTGACTGCATACCAACTCTTGATCAATCCCTCGATGCAATTTGTACAGGTGAAGCCAAGCACCTAAAATTTTAGGGTATTTCCCGGTTTTGAGTTTCTGAATTTAAAGAGTGTGACACATCATCCAATGTAAATGAAACTTTCTTATTCAATGGAAGCAGAAAGATGCTTGAGGAAAATAGAGTACCGAAAATTGATGTGTGGCAACAATGTTCTCGCACCACTAAACAGTGGAAGACCGTGTCCCTGTTAGCAAGTCTGTTCCTCTGGATGGTTAAAGATAGCCCTCTAAATTCAGCACTACTCTAGTGCTCACATAGTATACGCCAACCAACATCGGTTCCAAACTCAACCCTTTACAAAAATTAAAGCTTCCTTAGTTGGCCAGCGGTTACCGTCCTCGTCCACTTCTGTTAGTTCTGGAGGCAATCGTCCCTTCTTCTTTAATGTTTGATGGCGGCCACCTTTTCCTCATGCAGCATCTGCTTTACTTTCCTAGTCAAGTATTGATGTCTACAATGCAAGTTTTATTCTTGTAGACTCCGTTAGGCCTCCAAGCGCAGATCGTTTTGTAGGACAGTAGCAAATTTCCCTCAAGTAGATGACCTAAGGTTTATAAGTCCGTGGGAGGTCTAGGATGAATATGGTATCTCTCAAACAACCCTGCAATCAAAAACAAGAAATCTCTTGTGTCCCCAACACACCTAACACAATGGTAAATTGTATAGGTGCACTAGTTCAACAAAGAAATGGTGATACAAGTGTAATATGGATAGTAGATATATGTTTTTGTAATCTGAAATAAAAAAATAAGGTAGCAAGTGATAAAAGTGAGCACAAACAGTATTACAATGCTTAGAAACAAGGCATATGGTTCATACTTTCACTATTGCAATCTCTCAACAAGGCTAACATAATTGAATCATATAACAATACCTCACGTGCGACAAAGAATCACTCCAAAGTTTCTATCGGAGAAAGTAGAACAAAAACCTATATCAACCTATGTGCCTACATTACCCCAATGTCACCACGGGAGTCAGCAAGTTGATTACCAAAACATATATCAAGTGACTCAATAGAATACCCCATTGTGACCACGGGTATCCACATGCAAGCTACATCAAGTGTTCTCAAATCCAAAATATTCAATCCAACATAATGAAACCTCAGAGAGCAAGACTCAATTCATCACAACAAAATAGAGAGGGGAAAACACCATATGATCCGACTATATTAACAAAGCCCATGGTTACATCAAGATCATGTCGGATCAAGAACACGAGAGAGAGAGAGATCAAACACATAGCTACTAGTACATACCCTTAGCCCCGAGGATGAACTACTCCCTCCTCGTCATGGAGACAGTCGGGATGATGAAGATGGCCTATGGTGATGATTTCCCCCCGGTAGGGTGTCGGAAAAGGCCTGTAGATGAGATTGCTTTGGAACAGCGGCTTGCGGCGGCGTGAAAGTTCTAGGTTTTTTTTCTGGGGTTTTCTATATTTATAGGAAGTTTTGGCGTCAGTTTCATGTCAAGGGGCCCACGACGGACCGACGAGCTCATACGACACGCCCTACCCCCAGGGCACGCCCCCTGAGCTCGTCGCTCCCCTAGACTTCGTCTGGTCCACCTCTCAGGCTTCGGGGGTCTCTTCTTCTCCATAAAAAATTACCATAAAGTTTCAGCCCAATCTGAGAACTTTTATTCCTGCACAAAAATAACAGCATGATAATTCTGCTGAAAATAGCATCAATCCAGATTAGTTTCATTCGAATAACATAGAAGTGCACCAAAACCATATAAAATTATTGTAAAGATGGCATGAATACTTCATAAATTATAGATACGTTGGAGACGTATCAAGTACTCCTCCAAAACACCAACTACCTTCTCTTGCTTTGATGGGTCACACTTGAAGTGCCACTACCAAAAACCATCCAAATATTTTGTTAGTTAGTTGTGCTTTTGTGAAAGTGAGCATATGCACAATCATCAAAGCTTCCAACTCTTCATAGATAATCAAAGTAGATTTGTCATGGTTGCGACTAAAATAAACAATTGTAACTACCACCCATCCACCAGTTTTAGAATTATGATTTCTAAATATAATATGTTCACCTCTATTTTTGAATTCCAAGTACTAGTAAAACTGATTCAAAATTCTCAAAGCATTTATAGAACAGTGATGGAAAACGCTTCGGGTCCAATACAGTGCGAGCATAGCCTCACCGTCACAGGATATGAGACCACTCGGGACAGGAAGTTCTCCATGAATCCATATGCAGACTCCTTGAAGAAGCAGTGATGCCTCCCTTTTACTTCCTTGGTTGGAAGGAAGAAGAATGGCCGCCCTGCTTTGGGCCACCAGATGTGGTGGTGTGGTGGAGCCAGACAGCCAATCACCATAGTAGATGTCATAGCCACTCCACAACAACAACCAGATATGAGCTTTATCTCATTCTAAAACTCCATCTTTCATCGCTCCCGTGTTTGCCACCGCATGGACCTTGGAAGCACGAAGGAACGAATCACCTCTAGGAAACATGCAAGCATATTGAAAGATTTCAGCGATGCTCTGCAGCGGCTGGCTAGCAACAAGTACCACCAGGACCGCGAGCTTCATATACACTTCACTGCTCAGATGTGAGCATGCAATGCACTCCCTGACAAGACAGTGTGTGCCACACGGTGAAACCAACCTAGACCTAGACATTGTATATACAAGACTACGTTGAGCACTACTCCGGGAGGTGACGTCGTTAGAGAAGATAGATCGTGGAAGGGACAATGACTTCTTCTCAACTTTCTAAGTGAATATTTTCTTAACCATCCTATTTGTATTGTTTAGTACCAAATTTATTAAGCATATCCTACATACATTAATTGTGAAAACAACATAATGCACTTACAATAGCAATGCTAGATCTTAATTCTTGGAATTTTCTTATACGCAAATGATCTGGAACATAATATCGACCATTCCACATGTTTGTCGATGTTGTCCATTGAAACATATCACCGAGAGTGAAAGTTAACCGCCAGTTATTGCTATCCCCCTTCAGGTATTTTCTGAAATAACCGAGAGCCAAACAGGTATCGTCGGCCATTTTTCACTCATAGGTGAGAGTTTTATAATCACCTTAGGCTATTAAATGTCACCGTCGGGCATTAGATGTAATACCCGTGGGTGTAACAAAAACCATCGAGCATTACATGTAATCCACATGGGTGTACAAAAAACTCTCAGGTATTACAATGAACCACCAGACATTACATGTAATCCCCGTTGGTGTACCAAAAACCGCCGGGCATTATAATGAACCATCGTGCACTAAGTTGAATACCCGAGAGTTGGATATTCACCGTTGGGCATTCTAGTATACTGTCGGCTATTAATGTCAATACCTATGAGTTGAAATTACCATCGGCCATTGACACTACCGTCGGCTATTACTATAATAATCAACGGCCCATCAGCTATTAGAGTTCACCATCGGAAATATGTGGATTTCTGGTAGTGACCGTTGCTGCTTGTGAGCTGCATTGAGATTTCCTCAAAGAGGAGAGGATGATGCAGTACAATAGAGATAAGTATTTCCCTCAGTTAAGAACCATCAATCTAGTAGGAAAACCACACAGAACCTCATTAGCAGCATGTACACACACAAAAGCAAATACTTGCACCCAACGCGATCAAGAGGGTTGTCAATCCCCTTGGTAATTATTTGCAAGGGTCAAATCTCGTAGTAGTAGATCGATAAAATAAAATACAAAATAAAATAAAATAGAAAAAGTGCAGTAAGGTATTTTTGGATTTTATATATGGTAAAAGTAGACCTCGGGGCCATAGTTTTCACTAGAGGCTTCTCTCTCGAACACATAGCATACAGTGGGTACACAAATTACTATTGATATAAAAGCGCATAGTTATGCCGATATTCAAGACAATGATCATGTATATAGGCATCACGTCCAAGACAAGTAGATGTCTCCTGCCTGCGTCTACGACTATTACTCCACCTATCGACCACTATCCAGCATGCATCTAGGGCATTAAGTATAAAACAGAGTAACGCCTTAAGTAAGATGACATGATCTAGACAAAGTAAATCCAACCAATATGAAGAAACCCCATCATTTTCCCCTTAATGGAAATAATACAAATATGTGTCTTGTCCTCTACTTTGTCTCTCGGACATAGAGCACCACAAGATTGAACTCATTAGAAAGCACCTCTCCCATTGCAAGATAAATCAATCTAGTTGGCCAAACCAAACAGATAGATCAAAGAGAAATACAAAGCTATAATAATCATGCATAATAAAGTTCAGAAAAGACTCCATTATTATTCATAAATATTCAAATCATAAACCCACAATTCATCGGATCCCAACAAACACACCGCAAAAGAGAATTACATCAAATAGAACTTCAAGAAGATCGAGGAGAACTTGGTATTGAAGATAAAAGAGAGAGAGAAGAGGCCATCTAGCTACTAGCTATGGACCCGTAGGTCTATGGTGAACTACTCACACATCATCGGAAGGGCAGTAGGGTTGATGTAGAAGCCCTCCGTGATTGATTCCCCTCCAGCAAAGTACCGGAAAAGGCCTCCAGATGGGATCGTGGAAGAATAGAGACTTGCGGCGGCGGAAAAAGTGTTTCAGGTGGTTCTCTATTGGTTTCCCAATTTTAGAGTATTTATAGAGGTGGAATTAGGTCAGACGGAGCCACAAGGGGCCCACAAGCCATCAGGGCGCACCCTGTTGCCTTGCCGTCTCCTCGTTTGCCTTCCGGTCTCCTCCCAAAGCTTCTAGGGTCTTTCTTGTTAAAAAAAATCGTCAAAATTTTTTGTAGCGTTTGGACTCCGTTTGGTACTGATTTCCTGGAAAACTAAAAATAGGCAAAAAAAATAGCAACTGACACTTGGCACTGGGTTAATAGGTTAGTCCCAAAAAATGACAAATAATTGCATATAAAACATCCAAGATTGATACTGTAATAGCATGGAATAAAAAAAATTATAAATACATTGGAGACGTATCACCCCTCAATCCCAACAATTGCCCAAAACCATGCTTAATAGGTCATTAGAGGGGCAATTTTTGTTCTCCTTGTCTAGGGTATCCAATCATGCATGAAACACAAGATTGTAGTTGCTTTTTATACACAAATATATATATAGGGAATCGATGTTTACATGATATAAAGTTCCTACCACAAGGGTTGTGTTGTTTTGTTCCCAACTTTTTTCTTGCTTAATATGATGGATGCCCAAATCAAGAACTAAGATGACCACCCTTTTACGTGTTTTCTTTGAAACATTCATGCACAAAACATTTAGCATGCAAAATGGGGGGTGCCTAGAGAGACACACAACCAACATAGTGGTGTATATGCAAGATAATAGATCCAACAGAAACATAATAGAGCACACATGTTGAGAACTGATACAAAATGAGTTAGGCACACAAGGGGGCAACTTAACTAGAGGTAATAACGTATAACATAAGAAAGTTCTATAAAGGGAATATGTGCCAAGATCAAGTAAGAATGACGTATTTTTCCTTACCTTGGTGTTGTCATTGTGTTTTTTGTTGCGTGTCTATGTGAAGTTTTTGGTTGCTCCGGCGCCCAATGCCACTGGTTTTTTCCTGGTCTATCACTACCCTATAGTGTGGTACTCGACGAAACTTTGGGGGGGGGGGGGGGGGGACTTGGCATTTTACGATAAAAGAGCGAATTTGGAGGGGTTATGGAAATCACGTGCCTTGGCTGGCCTTGGTTGTGGTGGTGGGGACCAGAATTTTGGCTGGATTGTGTGAGCATGAGAGGTAGGACTTGCAATTTTGGGGCGAGGCGCGAGACTATATGCAATACTTACCAAATATAGAAAGATGATAGCTCGCATAAAATAGCAAGTGATTGCACCAACATCATCAGAATAACCCTTAGCTAATAGGGTGAGATTGCGATCTTCGGATAGACGAGTTATGATTGGCCTTGTTTTGATCCCTAGTTATTTTACATAAGTTATAATCTCGATTTCCATTTGGAATTGGCTTTGTCTACCCTTGATACATACCTTAACAGAACTTCCATGGAAAAGAAGTAATAGAGATCGTTCGCTGCAATCAAGTTCTAGGATGACATACATCACGGTTCTTCGGTGCGTAGATGCACATTATGTGTTTCTTCTACTACCATGAACAACCCTGTTTGGGTGTAGTTAACCACATGTTTTTTCCTTCTCAAGATTTGCATGTGGATACCTAGCGATCAATGACAAATACTCCATATAGCTAGATAAGAAATATTTTGGATTCTTGGAACCAAGGTGTAGCTTTCTCATGAATAAGCTCATTGTGTAGCAACATAAAAAACCATTTGTGTGTCACTTAACCATTGAACCTAAGTGAATAACCACCTAGGTCCATCATTGGGATGTCTCACACTTGCTTCACACTGTTGAGAAATAATTATTTTAATTACTGGGTTAATTCTACCTAATGCATAGGGAGTTGCCAATCTAGGCAACCACAGTCGCACATGCTCCATTCCCTCTCTTTACCTTGTAAATTCCCCTATGGGGATGAACATCAATACAAGATATTCTTCATTTATCACTATTCATTGACTTTGTTTATCTACACGTTATCAACACGCCGCCTCTATCAAGAGCAACTTGGACATCATAGGAAGAAGGAGAAGGAAGGAAAGGCGAGCTAATACCACTGATCTTGAGCAATTTGGGCACTCCTTGAGTTTTTTGCTCCAACTACTGGCCAATTCATTGTCTCCTCGCCCCACACCATGGGGGTCAAGGATATGTATTCCCTCCGTCCGGAAATACTTGTCTTAGAAATGGATAAAATATCCATTTCTAAGACAACTATTTCCAGACGGAGGGAGTAGTGATTAGGGAGAGTGTTGAGAATCAGTTAACTTAATTGATTGGGATTAATCGTGACTAAATAACCACATATGCAATTGCCCATCCATGCGACAACATGAGCTTTGTTCCAAATCTTAATCTTGTAATTGTCCCTATGGGGACCCATACACTCCCTCTAATTCTTATTTCTTTGCCCATAAGCACCATTCCACATACCAAGGAGGGCACAACTGAGATTCTTTAGAATGTTTTACCCCTGCGCTAATGGCAACTGCATGGTTTTAAAACTATCATGCTATAAATGTGCGTGCTCGGATTGGCCCTTCTCTGCATGGACCGTCTTCTCTGCATACGCCCCTCACCCGCTTTGCGTGCCGGTAGCCTGCCCACTAATTGCTCTCTATACATGCAATGAATTGGCTCACAAATGCAACAATTTGGATGGGGAAAACATAATAGAGGGACAACATCGGAAGAGAAGGCTTAAAAAGTGGAATGCGCAGACAATTTTGGAAAAAAAATTGAATAAACTTATGCGGAAACAAAAAGGAAAAGGAGGGAGTATGTGCGTGATCAACATCAACAAAGATTACTATTCATTTTGCACTATTCATTGCCTTTGTTTCTCTACACATAGCTTTCCAAATACTCCGGGCACGTGGTAAGCGACACGTAACATGAAATGAAGATTCATCCTCCAAATACAATATGTGTCAAGTGCTCCCATCCATCCTCTCCATTTAATTATTCAGCCGAGTTAAAAGCGAATCTTAAGCTAACTTCTAAGAAATCTCGACCTTCCGTGATACCTGAAGTAACCATAGCAGATAACACTTTGGACTATCTCCATCCGTCTTGTGCTCGACACGTCTCCATCATTTTCAAGGAGTTGTTTTGTTAGAGCCACTCTGTAAGCACTTCCGAGGGAGAAGGGGTCTCTCTTATCCGGATGGGATGCAATAAATTCCTCAGTGTTTGTTTAGGATGGCCTTAGTCTCATGATCCACTTTTTAAGGCGTATTACTATTGGTGTAAGTCTTTTGTAGTCATATTAGTCTAGGTTTCCTTTCTTGTATCCCAAGTCTATTGTTCTATATATTTTGCCCCATGGGCTATGCAGTACAGTCAAGTTGATCTTCTAAATTGGTATCAAAGCCATGTTACAATTCTATGTTGGGTGCTCATGCATCATTGTCTAATTTGTGCCCTAGCTTTCTACCAAGTATGTCACTCTTTTCGTGTTTCCCATATGTCATGCTAGTCCACTAAACCTTTATATATTAGCCTTTTTTTAGTCCTCGTTCTTCTTGGCCCTTTGCTGTTTTCTATAAGATTTCCGTGGCCTTGTTTTGCACCGTCATTGATCTACACACATTCTTTTGTCGCGAGCTTCATTTGTTGTCAGTTTCTTGTGCTACGCTCTTTGTGACATGCTCTTTGTGTTCTCCTCATTTGATTTTCTCTTGGCCTGTGTCGATCTCCTTTCCCGACTGATTCTATCAACTTTGTCTACATTCAACAAGTTTTTGAAGATTCTATGCTACAAGGATTCTTTGAAGACACGGAATTTGGACTTCCACTATTTTTTTTGTTTTATGCTATTGCAGACTGCATTTTTTTTAGAAAATGAGGTTAAACCCCCGGCCTCTGCATCAATCGATGCATGCAACCATCTTTATTAATTATTCCACAAAGGTATGACAAGAACATACATCAATTCACCCGAAGCCACCGCTCACACCTACAAACTCGATAATGTGGAGTGCTCTCATTCCCCATATATAAAACTGGTGTCGTCGCCGATCCATCCACATAACGTATCGGGACCAACAGCCGGTGCAGCCTACCTAAAGCGCACACCACATGCATACGTTTTAGAAGCCGCCATCATCATCGAACCACTGACCCATCTTCAGGAGAGAGATCCGCATCATCCTTGCCATTCCATACATCCTTCGACGCCACCACGGCGCCCAACGGTGCCACCGCCCTGCGCTCATTCGTCCAGACGCGAAGAGTCTGGAAGATCCGTCGTGCGTAGCACCTACCAACCAGGCATGGCTCAGCGTAGCACCTGTCGGTCAGGCATGACTTGACAGCTCCACCGAAGCTCCATGCAAGACGAAGCCGCTCCATCTCCTTCCTCTGTCTTCCAGCGCTGCTCCACAAACGATGCTCCCAAGAGAAAAACGACACCGTAGTACAGCCATCGTCCGATCTAGAAGACTAGATCCTAGGGTTTCCCCCGAAGCAGCACGAGTGGGTCGACAACAGTTACACGATGATGTCTTCATCAAGGTAACGGCGCAAAATGCAGCCATCGCCCGCCAACGGCTCGGTTTTCATCGGCAACTATGTCTCCCCGACTCGTAGCCGGGACTAGATAACAAATCTCGAGATCCGAACACCCAGTCGTAGGCCGGCCACCTCCGATGAAAGAGATGACCACCACCGCCGGCTGCACCGGTCAGAACAGATCTAACCGGAGGTGCCACAGATGTGACCACCAGGCCCTCCATGCCGCCACCGCCGATCCAAAGGCAGATGGCGCGCGCCGCCGCCGCCTCGGAAGTCGTCGCGCCAAAGCCATCGTCGTCGCCAACACTGCCGCCACATCCGCCATTAGGACGTCGATCGGCCGCCACACCGCAATAGTCCATATCTGGGCCGTCATGAATCAGATTGGCGCCGACGCAGTCTAGATCGGGGTCACAGCATCACCCTATGACCCATGAGAGGGAGGAGTGCCTTCGCCGCCGCCGTCGCACGCACGGGCTATGCCCGGCGCCGACCACCGGCGGCGACGGAGGGGAAGGAGAGGAAGGAGCGGTGACCCGGCGGCTAGGGTTGGAGCCCCTCGGTTGCCCGTGCGGGGGGCGACGGGGGGGGAGGGGAGGAGATGGAGAGCAAACCGCATTTGACTCTCTGGGGGAGGGGGAGGGGTGTTATAGTGTATTAGTATTGGTCTAGGTCTCTTTACATAGTTGTATGTCTAGATTTCCTTCCTTGTACTCCTTCATCACCTACTCCTTCCATGGTCCCATTAGATCTAGAAGATTGGAGATACCCACCACCAGCTGGAGCATGAGATCATGCGATAGGATCCCACCATATATGAAATTTGCTGCATCACAGACACGCCAGATAGCTCCCTTGTTCACAAGCTCTAGGCCAATGGCCATACCCAATAGTTTGCCAAGTAGAAATGCGTCCAAAAGGTTACCGGGGGGATAATATTTAGCTCTGAGAACTTGACCACATAAGCTTTCAGGATTCTGGATCAGCCGCCAACTTGCCGCATAAGGAGTGCTTGATTATTCAATTTGAGGATTTGCCCCATCTTTGCTTGCACTTCTAGGATTTGCCCTCCTTTTACTTGTAATTGATTATTTGCCACAAGTTTGATAAAACTTTGATGATTTGCCCTTTCTACCCGGTTTGACATTACACTACAAATTGGATGACTCAAATGCCCTTCTTCCTTGTCTGTTCGTGCCGCAGCCCACTTGTTAACGTGCTGTGCTGCTGCTGCTTCTCTTCCCACGCTCCGGTGCCAAGCCACTGCTACTGCTCCCCACTTTGCTACGGTGCGGGCTAAGAGCTGATGCTGCTTCTCCTCTCCCCACGCGCGCTCCTCCCTCCTCTACAAGGACACGTGCTCAAAGGCACAACTCTGGCGTTTGTCCATGGGCGAGATCCTCGGGCGAAGTGCAACACGTGTAGACCAGTCGAGCTCTCGGAGGAAGGTGCCGCACTTCCTGCATCGGCCACCCATGACGGCGCGGACCGTGCTGTCCGCCATGAGGGTGCTGTCCAAGGTCCAAGTCCGAGGACGGTGGTGGGTGTCCATGACGAGCTCGGACAGCGGCATCCTTGTCCGTGCATGCAGCAGTAGCAGCAGCAATAGCCAGGCGCTCAGGTGCTAGAGCACGGACGCACACAGCACACGCACAGAGTACGCACTCACGCGCGCCCCAGTGCTAGAGCACCCACGCACACAACGCACGCACAGAGCACACACTTATGCCTAGGTCCTAGAGCACCCACGCACACAACGCACGCAGAGCACTCACGCACACATGCACAACCAGGCACACGCACGCCTAGCACACATCGCGCATGCCCAGGTGCTAGATCACGCACGCACACACACAGAGCAATCACGCACACAAGCACGCCCACACACACATCCTCTGTCCGTCCGCCTCGAGGCACCGCTGTCCGTCCGGCTTCTGTTCCTCTCCCCAAGCAGGTGCTTCATGAGCAGAACGGTGGCTGTAGGTCGAGCCCGGCTGCCGCGCACTACCTCGTCATCGCCTTATCCGCGCTCGCCTCCAGCGCCGTGCTTGGAGAGGACCAGATTATCCGCGCTGGGAGAGCAACAAGGCCGGCAGGGGCAGAGCGCCAGAGCCACGGCGACCTCCGCCGGAGCAACACCGGCGGCAGGAGCTCCATCTCCGCCTCAAGTCTTCCCGCCCAGATATGTGCTCGGTCATGGTAAACTGAGCAGGGCAGGGGCAGTTTGGACATTTTACAGTGGGCCCATCTTGCCAGGGGCAAATCATCAAGTTTGTGTCAAAGGTGTGGCAAAAGATCAATGTCAATGAAAACAAGGGCAAATACTAGAAGCGCAAGCAAAGGTGGGGCAAATCCTCAAATTCCCCAATAATGATCACATATCTCAGAAACTAATTCCAAATTATACAAGCATTTGTTTCAGATAATGACACAACCAAAAATTGTATTACTATAAATACTTCTAAATTTTTATTGAAAATGGGTATTGCGCACTGTCCCATGGAGGTAAATAAGTTCCCTGTTTGCTAGAAGATTGTTTGATATGGCGTCGACAACTACTTTTTTTTCGACAGAGGGTGGCGTCGATAACTGCTTCCGCAGTCATTTGTTTCGCAAACATATATTTTGACTGTTAGATGTCTCAGCATTTCAGTTTTCTTGGCGTCTGGCTTTCTTGCCGACGATGTTTCTGGTTTTACACTCGTGCCACTTTGTTTCCCCTGTGCTTCCAATATCATTTTCAGCTATACGTATAGGATTGTCTACTTTTGCCTCAAAAGGAATAAGGAAAGAAAACAATTTCTGGAAAAGAAAAGAAAAAAAAAGGCACCAATACGTAAGAACCACGAGGTGACATAACAAGCACGTGCCGATAAATTACCGAAAAAGACTTTCGCGCCATTTTATATATAAAGCAACGACCAGAAAACATACTGGTGCAAATACACGCCACCACCACACACAACACACACCCAAGGTAAGGTACAAAAGATGCCGGGCGCAGACACACCATCCCAACTACCACCAAGCAAACTACAGATGCACCAAGAAGAACCGCTTGGAGCCGACGGAGACCTCCACCATGAGCTAGCCACCGAGGAGAGGTGAGCCGGACAACGACGAGGCATGGACTCCAACACGGTGCCTCCAAGAAGAGCACAACAAGTGAGTACCGCCAGTGTCCGATCCCGAAGATCAAGTTTTCACCCAGAGCATCAAGAAGGGAGTGGGAACAACTGCGATAGAGCCTTCAAGAAGGAAATGACGTCCGCAGATGCCGCCGCCGGCTAGGTAGAAGTAATGCATCCTGGTGCTCACACCCCTCCGTCGCACCCAAGCGATGCCGAACACCAACAACCATGCTACCCTCGTGGCCAGGGCTGCCCGCCCGCACGTGAGACACCCCCGAGACCAACCAAAGGCATCAACTTTGGTCTAAAAGGCGGCTCCCAACCGACGGAGCAGCAGCAGATGCCCCGCCTCAAATATCGCCGAAACTGCGTAAACACACACTTGGCCGAGGAAAGAGGGGGGGGGGGGGGGAGCAAATGCATCCATGACCGGCACACCCTATGTAGGTGACGGGTGGCCCGACCACGTGGACGCCTTCCATCCTTGTAGCCTACCTCCTCGCCGGAGACCCCCTGTGTCGCTCCACCACGGCAACTGGCGCAGATCCACGCGAGACCACCAATGACCTTCGTCCACCGGCAAGGGATACCAAATCAACCACACCGCCATCAGTCAAAAGTGCTCACTAGAGGCATCAACTCGCTCCGCCTGACCATCCGCCGGAACCGACTGGAGCCCGGCCAGCACGCCCGCCAGATCCACCGCTGCTGGGCTGCCACCCCCACCAGCCGGCGCCGAGGTAAGGGTGGCCGCCCGCAGCCCAAATCGCCCACGACCCACACCGTTGGGTGGACAGACTTGGAGCAGCCGCCGCCGTCTTCTACCAAGCGTGCACCACCACGCCCACATCCATGGGCCAGATCCGGACCTAGCACGCACTCTCTCCATCCAAAAAAACTTATCCCTCAAATAGATGTATCTAGGGACAAGCTTTTTCGGACGGAGGGAGTACACCATGGGTGGCCATCGTGCTGCAGAAGTGCAGAGTGCAGACTTTTGTCAGCCAGTTATAGGGGTTGCCGTTGAGTGTCTAAATCAGCAGTGCTGAGGCTGTCCATACCGTGTTCTGTTCGGTATATGTTGGTTCCAGCCGGCCTCATTTTGCCTTACAACACCAAGAATGTTCAGACACAGTTATAAATATATGGGATTCTCAAAGAATGATTTGATTGGTTGTAAATCGCCATTTCATCGACACTGCTGGTGTTACCCTGTGCATCATGTTGGCTGTTGAATTTGAGAACTGCGTCTGTTTAAAGTACATTTGAATTAACACAAAGTTTCAGCTCCTCTGTTCCTAAATAAAATATGTTTGACATTTCAATTTAAACTGCAAAATCTTCGTACATTTAGAAATAGAGCTACTCCCTCTGATCTATATTACTTGTCGCTCACTTAATACAACTTCTAGTAAGTATTTTTTTTTTTAGATTAACTAAGTAGTACCTGTTCTGCCTTTCTGAACGCTATTTTACTTTCAAACGCTGAAGTTCTCGCAGTTGCAGAACAACATGCAACGTGTTGTGACCTAGTTTTGTTCAGCAACATGTTGGACGCAGTCCCGTTACAGCCGGCCTCAATTTGCCTTGCACGGCAATAATTTCTTCCTCCTACTTTTTTCGCCTCACTTGAACGATGCAAATTGCTCGCATTGCTCAAAATAAAATAATCGATCCTGGCTTTCATACCAGCCAGTGAGCTGCTAGAAAAACCGGCACAGAGCATACCATTGCAACACAGAGAAAGTGGAAAACGCAAGTTTAAACAAAATAGAGAAATATTTTTCGAATGATAGGTTTGAACAACAATTGAGAAAACTTTACTACATCTCATTCGTCCACAACAATTAACAACTTCAACGGATTCATGTATACATCGGACCACTGACTTAACATCAGAAAGGGACTACACAAGAATCAACTTTTATCCTGTATACATTTGAGGGACTATTTGAAATGGGTTTAAGTTTTGTGTGGGCATTGGTATTCAGTTCAAAACCAAACTAAATACCTACGCCCACATAAAAATACACCCATTCTAAACATGCCTTGGGGTATGAATGAACACTCTCCATCTTTTTCATGTGCGCAGGAGTTCAGCCTACATCATGCTTATATGGAGTTCTTTCTAGTCGACGAATATGCTGCTGCGATGAGAGCAGCCCCTACCCCGGAACCCTCCTCCACCACTTTAAGAACGACAGTGGCTGCGATCTCCTCCCCAAGGATCTCCAATACGGCTTCATTCAGATATTCTCTGAATAATGAATATTCTTGGTAGAGGCCGCCCTCGATTGCAATGACTGATCTCTTTGGTACACCCGCTATACTTCGGACTCTGGTGGTGCCACAAAGCGTTCCATCACGACCAAGTTTTTGTAGTATTGCAACAATTCCAGCTGCCGCTAGGCGTGCGGCTCTTTGGGTGATGATGTCGCACACTCTCTGCACCAGTCTGCGAGTCTTCAGAGGAACATTGTGTATCTGTACAACGTAGTGGAAACATTAGAACTAGTCGAAGGACCATCGAACATGTTTTTGCACATCTAACTTATCCACTGTCCTGTGAGAACTAACCTTCAGATGTTCTTCCAGTATTCTTCCGACTTCCTTCAAGTCAAGAGAATCATCCTCACGGATAGCAGATAGACATGGAGTGCTGGATGAGAATATAAGAAGTATCAAAATTTCTATCACTATGTGGAAGATGTTCTTGTTATTTTCTGTTGAGGAAGTGCAAGATGTTCATTGTTATTTTCTGTTGAGGAAATCAGACAAACATATTTGTTAAAGCATACGTCTGAAATGTGCAGGGCAAGCTAAATATAACAACCCTCAGTGGAAATATATTTTAGTGATTAAATCTATAAAGATTTTCGAATATGAAACATCATTATAAGCAATCATCCAATGTCTACAAATCTAACTTATCAAGTAATGCAGTTTATTTGCAGAATAGTACTATAGAATATAAGCATATGTTGTTACCAGAGATTTATTGTAACGAACATGGAACAACTCCAAAATGAAACAGATCATTGGCGATTCAAAATAATTCGGTGATCTCGTGTCATTTTACCATTTAACATAGAAACAAGATAGACACTATGCTTAGTGAACAACAAACAGATACAGTAATGTAGCAAAAGACACAAAGCAATAGGTAACGGGAGAGCAAAGGAGGACCATTACAGGCTAGCATATACTTATAAGAAAACCACATCTTAGGGACAGGAGAAAACATCAAAATTAGGAATGACTTCCAAGGTTGTAGAAACAGGGTAAGGATTAAGGACTAGTTATCACCAGAAGATATTCATTTGCTAAGGCATACATATATTCAAAAGAAGCGAATGCCTAGTATGAAGGTACCTTAAGATGAAAGGGATAGCTAAACCATCAACATCAGTACCAAATACATCCGATTCTTGAGCCATTTTATGGAACACCAGTCTTGCAATCTCCCCAAGATACACACCCGATATCATTTTCTCAAAACCCTAATGTGGTTAAATGTCATCAATTCATAACTATCATAAGCTATTCCAAAAGAGAAAGTTATCATGACGAGTTACCTGGTCATAGTAATTTGGTGTCTCATTATAGAAGCATATGTCATAAGGAGTTAATGGTATTTGCGGAGGACGGAAGCTCCCCCATTCCACATTTACAACCTGATGAACACGGTTAAATGATCAGAATTTCTATGCAGCAATGAAATTTCAAAACGAAATCGATCAACTACAGCAAAAAAGAAGTTCCACACAAAATAAATAAGTGAAGTAAGATACCGTTTGTCCGGAGTTAGTAAGAAGGCGCTGGCATTTTGTGATTGCCTCATTACGTTCAATATAGCAAGCATTGGTGCCAGCTCCAATAATCACCGCAGCTATTGTATCCTCATCATAATAATGCCCCATAGCTAGTGTGCCCACGGTATTATTCATCTAAAATTTGAACATCAAATGCAATCAGCCAAAAGAGACATATATTCTGATATACTCCCTCCGTCCCATAATGTAAGACGTTTTTTGACACTAGTGTCAAAAACGTCTTACATTATGGGACGGAGGGAGTACTAATGAATAATATTGCACACACCGTACTTATAAGCCAACATACCAATGCATTGACCTTCAAATTTAGTCCATTCCTTTCAAGTGCTTCGTTTAAGCACTGAGCAACATCTTGCCCAATCTGATTATCCAGAAGTAAAAGGAACCAGGGTTGAAAAATAAAATGGAATCAACTACAAATATAATACTTAAGAAAAATATTGATGCAATGTGTTATGTAGCATTTATCATGAGAAAAACAAAACTAATTAGTGTCGTAGTTGCATCACATTCACAATAATAAACCTGCCAAACAACAGGTCATTTCAATGTTTCCTGAAAGCCCGTTGTTAACATACACTATTGTGATGTATCAAATGACCCAAGATATTCAAATTTCTCGAGACAACACATCACAAGGCCTGATATGTGCTAGTTGAAATATGAATGTGTTGTTATCGTCTAGCACTAGTGCACCACGTAAGAAATATGACGCTGATGAATGATACTAACATCAGCTCAAGCTTTCACATCGGGCACATCACTCAAACTGAATGCAAGCGATGAAAAAAGAACAATGCAAGGTGTAGTTTTTTTAACTTACAGCCTCTTCAATTGAAAATTCTTTAGTCCACCGTATTAAGGACCCAGAGGTTATGGAAAATTGTCTCATTGGAAAAGAAAATGTAAAACCAAGTGCCCTTCCTTCATCCCCCTCTCTTTCAATGAAATTCTTTAGTGTCGAGGCAATGGAATTGAAAAAATCCTGCAAAGAGAAGAAAAACTCACATACAGAAACGCCAACTAGTAGGGAAGCAGAAACAAAATGTAAAAACATACCTCGCTTCTGCCTTCCATCAATTCTTTTTTGACCGGTTGATGCTCGATCTTTTGATTAATGATTGTAGACCCTGCACCAAGTTCCACTTTCAAGAACCTAAAGCCCGTTCCTCCAATATCAACGGCGTAATATATGCCTTCTTCACTCCTGGTCGCATGCACAATATGAACTACCGTAAGACAATTGTACGACAGGGTATATACAGTAAACTTGTCAGCCTATGGGAAGTAATAAGGATTGCATTATGGACAAAAAGACCATTCTGCAAACTAAGATGACAATGAAGCGTGATATAGAAGAAGGAACGAAAATAGGAGGAGGAAGGATCGGCATATACCCATCCGGGAGCAAGTCGACGCAGGTGTGCAGCATCCGGACCTTGCTGGCGTCCTCGGACGCGAGCCCAGCGAACATCTCGACAGCCAGGGAGTTGACGACCCGCTCCAGCCGCTCCGTGGGCGTGGCGAAGCTCTCCTCTACGTCACGCAGCACCGCCATGGCCCGGAGCCAGCGCCTCCAGGCCACCACCCTCTGCGCCACCATCGCCGTCGCTAATGAGCACGTCACCGCCGCGCAGCCAGCCGCCGCGGCCACCCGGAGCCACCCCGCTCCCCCCATCCCTCCACACGCCGCGCTCAATCACACCCCACTTACCGATCGACCGCGCCCTCTCCGGCGCGCCCCACCTCACAGCCCGCGTACTAGGTGCTCGGCGATATGGCTAGCCCCGTGAGGCGATGGCCGGCAGGAGCTCTGGAGGGACGTAGGCGGGGAAGCAGCGAGAGATGCTGCAAGAGGAGAATGCGGCGAGGACTAAATAGGCGAAGCGAGGGGGGCGAGGATTTATGAGGAATTGGCGGTCACGTCGGCTTCCTTCCACGAAAATAAATAATAAATACGTCCAATCTTCGTCTTCCATAAATCAGAAGATTTCCATAGGCAACAATAAATAGCGACCAATGAATTGTGTCTCTGCTGCAAAATCTTTGAGTATATCTGTTGCAATTTTAGCAGTAAATAAATATATATGTTTGACGCAATACAATATTTTAGATATATATTACTACCTGCTATATATCTTGCATTAATGTTGTATAACTAGTGGCTGTCATTACTGCATCCACGCATTTGACTATCTATATGGCTAACAATTAATGATATCGATCCCAAGATGGATATCAAGAATTGCGTTTGTGCCGAAGAGGGTGTACAATGGTCAAGAAATCATTCTCTTAATCTTCAACATTATCTCGAGATGATGAAGGAAACATCTTCTATCATGGGTCAACTTTAACAATTACTACTCACACGCCTCTGAAACCACATATGTATATTGGAGAAAATGTATCTCTTTAGATTCTATATAAGATTTGAGAGGTCATCCTTTTCTATCCCCGCATTTTTTTCTCAAAAGAACCATCCTTGCCTAGTCTTTTCATGGCAGTGATCATCCTTGCCCAGTTAGCCAAGTTAAGATTTTTTTTTTGAACACAGTACAGACGCAAGCGTTCGTACACTCACCACTATGAACGCACACCCTATCCCTATGAGCACATTCGAGAGACTGAGCCCGCATATCATCTTGAGATTTGCGAAGTCACCATAGGCACCTCGTCATCGACGGGAACGTCTCCTCCCACTGAAAGCACATCGCCGGAAATCCTGAAATAAATACAGAAATAATGCGAGCATCAGGATTTCAACCCTGATGGGCTGGGGATACCACTGTCCCTCTAACCATCCAACCACAGATTGGTTCACGCCAAGTTAAGATTTTCATCTGGTATCTTCATAGAGGAGTTGTGCTAATAAAAGACAATCTCGCTTGACGCAACTAGCAAGGAAGTAAGAAGTCTCTAACTTTTGTACTCCCAATAAGACAATCAAACACTTCTTTCAATGTAAGTTTGCGCGTTCTATATAGTCAGTCATCCAAATAATGTAATATTTGTATTTGCCCACAAGTCTTACCAATATATATGGTCACTGCCCGGACAGAATACCAAATACATTTAGTACGGTAATACGGTGGGAGCGTCTGCCTTACTATGATCGCTTTGGCTACGTAGAAATGATTGTGCTTTTAATGACAATAACTCTTTTTTATGTAGATTATTTACCCAACATGAGTGGAAGCATAATCTCCAGATTATTCCCGGTGCTCCAATTGCACTGACTTTGTATGGGGTCTACACTACATCAAACGGAGTACCAGTCGCTATTCAAGACGTTGTGTATGCGATAGGAGCAGGTGGTTAGGAAGGTTTTACCCAACATGAGTGGCAGCATAATCTCCGGATTGATCCACCTCATCCGTGGACACTGACATAACAAACTCATATGGCTTTACTTTTGTCTACTTGTCATTTTTTATAATAGTTTGTTTGATGGCTCGTTTGTGGTTGTGTACATCTTAGTTATACAGAGGCCGGTGTCGCACATTATGCTTTGTATTCGCTTGATTCTACATTTTGAGGTAATAAAAATGTCATTTGTCGAAAATGTAAGTGAAAGTGGTCTTCTCTCTCTTGCAACTCAGCAAAACTCTTTTACATGGAATCTCTTAAAGAAGGCGACCTCTACCCTAATATACAAACCCTAAGTTTTCAAATCAAGCATGAGATACTTTCGCGTTGTCTTGTAGTCTGTGTTACTATATAACAACGGATGGATAAAAAATTCTAAAATAAAATGAAGGAGGTATACATTGGTGTACAAAATTCTTGTATGTCATAGTTTTTTCTATGAGGGTATAAGATTCGCCTAAAATTGTATCATCTCCCAAATGATGGTGTTAGAGTTGTGATCACACGTAGTCTATGGTGGTAGTGTGTAGTGGTGAAGCATGAACAAGATTTGGGGGGTGGGGGGGGGGGGGGGCACAAACTAGAATCAACTAGGGCGATTAGAGAGGTGCCCGTGGCGACTTCGTCAATCTCGAGACCAGCCGACCCAGCCTCTAGAAGGTGCTCATAGGGGTAGGGTGTGCTTGTGTGCGTTATAACAGTGAGTGTATGTACATGCTTATGAGCATTTATGTCTCTATTGTGTCCCCCCCCCCCCCCCCAAAGGGGCATGAAATATATAAGAGAGCAAAGCAACAACATTAGCTTATGCTTGAAATTTTTCACTCTAGGGGGGAGGGGGATATATGTATTCCACTACGATCATAAGCACATTGTGTTTTATAGGAGTGTGTACAATGGTTGAGAAGACTTATTTCTCTTGTCTATCAACATGATATAGACATGACAATAAAAATATCTTCTACAAAGCATCAACTTTAAGAATTAACGTTAGCATGCCTCTAAACTATATGTTGATCAAGAACAAATTATGAAAGATATGACTAAAACATGATATCTAGTATAATCGAGAAAATGTGTACCTTTAGAATTTAACAATTAAGAAATCACCGTTGCCTACTTATCTCAATGAAAGTAGTTTCCTCTCTATTGTTCCATAACAAAACTCTTATGTGGCATCTATTAAAGAAGGCTAATGTCAACCCTAATTTGCCTGCCTTACTTAGCTCACTGAAAGTAGTCTCATCTCTCTTGCTACCCAGCAAGCACTCTTGCATAGGATCTCTTAAATATGGTTGACATCAACCCTAATATCCACAACCTACTTAGCTTAGCGAGGGTTGTTGCCTCTCTCTTGCTACACGATAAAACTCTTGCGTGGGATCTCTTAAAGAAGGTTGACGTCAAATCTAATATACATGGCATAAGTTTCCAAAATAAGTGGGAGACGTTATCACATTGTCGTCTAGTCCATTACTATGTCAACAACGAATAGAATAAACATTCCAAAAATTTAAGAAGGTGTATAAAGATACGTCTAAAACTGAATCATCTCCTAAGCGATGGTGCTAGACATGTGGGTCACCTTGTCTCTATGCTTACGTCATACGAGGTTTTTATGAGGGTGTATAAAGATGCGCCTAAAAATGAATCATCTCCTAAATGATGGTGCTAGACTGGTGTTCACACGTAGTCTATGGTGGTCATGTGCAAGAGGGTGTATGTAGTTCACCATGATCATAAAAATATTGCGTCTTATAGGAGTGTGTAAAATGGACAATAATAGATCTTTCTCTCAGCCTTCAACGTCACCAGCAGATGGCAATAAAATCATCTTCTGTAATGAATGAACTTCAAGATGGCAATAAACACAACTTCTATGATGAGTCAACTTCAACAATATGTTTACACACTTCTAGAACTATATGCTTATTAAGAATTAGTTATGGGTCTCTATTGTGTCCCCCCCCCCCCCCCCCCCAAAAAAAAGAGGCATGAAAAATATAAGAGAGTAAAGCAACAACATTAGCTTATGCTTGAAAATTTTCACTCTAGGGGGGATGGGGGATATATGTATTCCACTACGATCATAAGCACGTTGTGTTTTATAGGAGTGTGTACAATGGTTGAGAAGACTTTTTTGTTATCTATCAAAATTATATAGAAATGACAATAAAAAATATCTTCTACAAATGGTCAACTTTAAGAATTAACGTTAGCATGCCTCTAAACTATATGTTGATTAAGAACTAGTTATGAAAGATCTGACTAAAACATGATATCCAGTATAATCGAGAAAATGTGTACCTTTAGACTTTAACAATTAAGAAATCACCGTTGCCTACTTATCTGAATGAAAGTAGTTTCCTCTCTATTGCTCTACAACAAAACTCTTATGTGGCATCTATTAAAGAAGGTTGACGTCAACCCTAATTTGCCTACCTTACTTAGCTCACTGAAAGTAGTCTCATCTCTCTTGCTACCCAGCAATCACTCTTGCATAGCGTCTCTTAAATATGGTTGACGTCAACCCTAATATCCACAACCTACTTAGCTCAGCGAGGGTTGTTCCCTCTCTCTGGCTACACGACAAAACTCTTGCGTGCGATCTCTTAAAGAAGTTTGACGTCAAATCTAATATACATGACATAAGTTTCCAAAATAAGTGGGAGACGTTATCACATTGTCATCTAGTCCGTTACTATGTCAACAACCAATAGAATAAACATTCCAAATTTTTAAGAAGGTGTATAAAGATACGTCTAAAACTGAATCATCTCCTAAGTGATGGTACTAGACATGTGGGTCTCCTTGTCTCTATGCTTATGTCATACGACGTTTTTATTAGGGTTTATAAAGATACGTCTGAAAATGAATTATCTCCTAAACGATGGTGCTAGACTGGTGTTCACACGTAGTCTATGGTGGTCATGTGCAAGAGGGTGTGTGTAGTTCACCATGATGATAAAAACACTGCGTCTTACGGGAGTGTGTAAAATGGACAAGAATATATCTTTCTCTCAGCCTTCAACGCTAGCAAGAGCTAGCAATAAAAACAACTTCTATAATGAGTCAACTTCAAGATGGCAATAAAAGCAACTTCTATAATGAGTCAACTTCAACAATATGTTTACACACTTCTAGAACTATATGCTTATTAGAAATTAGTTATGGGTCTCTATTGTGTCCTCCCCCCGCCCCCAAAAAAAGAGCATGAAAAATATAAGAGAGTAAAGCAACAACATTAGTTTATGCTTGAAATTTTTCACTCTAGGGGAGATGGGGATATATGTATTCCAATACGATCATAAGCACATTGTGTTTTATAGGAGTGTGTACACTGGTTGAGAAGACTTATTTCTCTTGTCTATCAACATGATATAGACATGACAATAAAAATATCTTCTACAAAGGGTCAACTTTAAGAATTAACGTTAGCATGCCACTGAACTATATGTTGATTAAGAACTAGTTATGAAAGATATGACAAGAGCATGATACCTAGTATAATCGAGAAAACGTGTACCTTTAGACTTTAACAATTAAGAAATCACCATTGCCTACTTATCTCAATGAAAGTAGTTTCTTCTCTATTGCTCTACAACAAAGCTCTTATGTGGCATCTATTAAAGAAGGTTGATGTCAACCCTAATTTGCCTGCCTTACTTAGCTCACTGAAATTAGTCTCATCTCTCTTCCTACCCAGCAATCACTCTTGCATAGAGTCTCTTAAATATGGTTGACGTCAACCCTAATATCTACAACCTACTTAGCTCAACGAGGGTTGTTCCCTCTCTCTTTCTACACGACAAAACTCTTGCGTGGGATTTTTTAAAGAAGGTTGACGTCAAATCTAATATACATGACATAAGTTTCCAAAATAAGTGGGATACGTTATCACATTGTCGTCTAGTCCATTACTATGTCAACAACCAATAGAATAAACATACCAAAAAATTTAGAAGGTGTATAAAGATACGCCTAAAACCGAATCATCTCCTAAGGGACGGTGCTAGATATGTGGGACACCATGTCTCTATGCTTATGTCATACGAGGTTTTTATAAGGGTATATAAAGATACGTCTAAAAATGAATAATCTCCTAAACGATGGTGCTAGGCTGGTGTGCACATGTAGTCTATGGTGGTCATGTGCAAGAGGGTGTATGTAGTTCACCATGATCATAAAAACATTCCGTCTTACAGGAGTGTGTAAAATGGACAAGAATATATCTTTCTCTCAGCCTTCAACGTCAGCAAGAGATGGCAACAACAACAACTTCTATAATGAGTCAACTTCAAAATGGAAATTAAACAACTTCTATAATGAGTCAACTTCAACAATATGTTTACACACTTCTAGAACTATATGCTTATTAAGAATTAGTTATGGTCTATATTGTGTCCCCCCCCAAAAAAAAGAGGAATGAAAAATATAATAGAGTAAAGAAACATCATTAGCTTATGCTTGAAATTTTTCACTCTAGGGGGGATGGGGGATATATATATTCCACTACGATCATAAGCACATTGTGTTTTATAGGAGTGTGTACAATGGTTGAGAAGACTTATTTCTCTTGTCTATCAAGATGATATAGACATGACAATAAAAATATCTTCTACAAAGGGTCAACTTTAAGAATTAACGTTAGCATGCCTCTAAACTATATGTTGATTAAGAACTAGTTATGAAAGATATGACTAAAACATGATATCTAGTATAATCGAGAAAATGTGTACCTTTAGACTTTAACAATTAAGAAATCACCATTGCCTACTTATCTGAATGAAAGTAGTTTCCTCTCTATTGCTCTACAACAAAACTCTTATGTGGCATCTATTAAAGAAGGTTGACGTCAACCCTAATTTGGCTGCCTTACTTAGCTCATTGAAAGTAGTCTCTTCTCTCTTGCTACCCAGCAATCACTCCTGCATAGCGTCTGTCAGGGATATCTAGCGACATATGCCCGGGGTTGGCTTATCATGGATGGGTTAGGAGTACGTCGTCGGGTCCTAGAAGCAGGAGTGAGCAAGACCGCATACGCCTGTGAATCTTACCCAGGTTCGGGGCTCTCCATGGAGATAACACCCCTAATCCTGCTCTGCGGGGTCTCTACATGATGATTATCATCAATAGAGTAGCGACAAGAGTGCTCCTTGAGCTGATTCGGCTAGAGGAGGAAGAAGAGCAAGGCTAGCCCTATCTTCTCCTTCTATGGGTGTGTGTATGATGGCAAAGGTTCTGAACCCCTTGCATGGGGAAGCTTGGGGGGTTTATGTAGGCCTACCCCCTAAGGGTACAATGGTAATCCGGCAGGGTGTATGACCCGGTCATCAGTTTCCCTAGGCGCCGGCTTCTATGCCGGCTGCTGGGGCCCGCCGCTTGGTAGGGTCCCACCGACTGCCGTGAACTCGACCGATAGGTAGGCCTCACCGTCTGCGGGCCAGGTTGACTGCTTTATACTGTAGCCTCACCCCTGATGACAGAGGCTTTGTCTTGGGGCGCATGGCTACAGTCCCGCCTCCTTGTGTGCGCTCATTATAGCCACACCCCGTCTCATCAGGTTAATGGCGCGCAAACTCCGAGGGGAGGGAGAGCCGCTTGCTAGGAGTCGGCCCCCCTCGTGGCTGTCTTCTGACGGCTCGTCGTCTTCCAACAGTCGACCTCTTAGACCATTCGTCCCAAGAAGCCAGCCGTACTTCCGGGAGGTGTGAGGCTCGTAGCTAGCCCCGATGTCTTGAAATGCCATGGGGTGCCGATGAGGCTACCCGTGGTCAATTACTCCGACAGTAGTCCCCAAAGCTGGTGGGGAGCCGCGGCTGAAATCGAGGAGCCTCAATAGCTTCCTACTCTGAGTGATTTGGTAATCTTGCTTCGTCCGTCTTCTGAGACGCTGAATGTTAGGAGCTGGCCAAAGAGTGGCCGGCCGACTGGTGAATTCGAAACATCGGGGTAGAGGCCGGGTGGTGCGCCAGCCGGGTGACAGGCTTGCCGCCCGTTGCTAGTTCGCCACGCGGTGCCTGCAGGCCAGGCCGGCCTGCCAGCCCACGCGCGCGACGTGACGCCACCGCAGGCCCATGCCCGCCACGCGCGCGGATCTGCTGCAGCCGATGCGAATAGTTACACTTCTGGGGCGCTTTAATTACACATCATTATGGCGCAGAAGGAGCGGGGTCGTGGGGGAATTGGGCGTAGTTAATCCCACGCCCCCCACGTTTTGCCTCATTGTCTCCGCCGCCGCGGTCTATAAATTGGGGGAGGAGGGCGCGGCAGAACGCATGCGCGCTCCCCCCGCTCTCCATCTTCTTTCTCCCTCTATCCTCTGCTCTCTTGCTGCCGTCGTGCTGCTGCTTGCCACCGGTGCGCCGCTGCAGCCTGCCGTTGCAAGACTTCTCCAAATTGCTGCGGTCTCGTCCGCGCTCCGCCGCCAACGAGGAACCACGGGTATGGCGCGCGGCGGTCACTCAGGCGATTGGGACAGCTCCAACATCCACGACAACCATCTTAAGTTCCTCCGCCAGATGCGGTGGCTTCCCCACGCGTCGCATTTGAAGGGTGCGTGTTCCTCTCGAGAGGGAGATGATGTCACTTGAAGCTACGTCGTTATTTCCCCAAAGAGGAAGGGATGATGCAGCACAACAGCGGTAGGTATTTCCCTCAGATATGAAGCCAAGGTTATCGAACCAGTAGGAGAACCAAGCAACACAACGTAAACAACCCCTGCACACAAATAACAACACCTCACAACCCGACATGTTGAAGGGGTTGTCAATCCCTTTCGGGGTATGGTGCCTCAAATTGCGTGTGGATGGGGGAAAGTTGTAATAGATTAAATAAATAGATCATAAATGAAATAAAGTGCAGCAAAGTATTTTTGTATTTTTGGTTTAATTGATCTGAATAAAAAGAGCAAATAAAATAGATCGCAAAGCAAATATATGAGAAAGAAGACCCGGGGGCGTAGGTTTCACTAGTGGCTTCTATCGAGAAAAATAGCAAACGATGGGTAAATAAATTACTGTTGGGCAATTGATAGAACTTCAAATAATCATGACCATATCTAGGCAATGATCATTATATAGGCATCACGTCCAAGATTAGTAGACCGACTCCTGCCTGCATCTACTACTATTACTCCACACATCGACCGCTATCCAGCATGCATCTAGTGTATTAAAGTTCATGGAAAAAAATGAAGTAATGCAATAATAAGGATGACATGATGTAGACAAGATCTACCTATGTAGAGATAGACCCCATCGTTTTATCCTTAGTAGCAACGATACATACGTATCGTTTCCCTTTCTGTCACTGGGATCAAGCACCGTAAGATCGAACCCACTACAAAGCACCTCTTCCCATTGCAAGATAAATAGATCAAGTTGGCCAAACAACACCCAAATATCGGAGAAGAAATACGAGGCTATAAGAGATCATGCATATAAGAGATCAAAGAAACTCAAATAACTTTCATCGATATAAAAAGATATAACTGATCATAAACTCAAAGTTCATCAGATCCCAACAAATACATCGCAAAAAGAGTTACATCATATGGATCTCCAAGAGACCATTGTATTGGGAATTCAGCGAGAGAGAGGAAGCCATCTAGCTACTAACTACGGACCCGTAGGTCTACAAAGAACTACTCACGCATCATCGGAGAGGCACCAATGGAGGTGGTGAATCCCATCCGTGATGGTGTCTAGATTGGATCTGGTGGTTCTGGACTCTGCGGCGACTCGATACATTTCGTTGACTCCCCTAGGGTTTCTGGAATATTGGGGTATGTATAGAGAAAAGAGGTGGCCCGGGGGGCACCCGAGGTGGGCACAACCCACTAGGGTGTGCCTAGGCCTCTTGGCGCGCCCTGGTGGGTTGTCCCCTCCTCGAGACTCCCCCCAGGCATAGCCATGGCCCATTACATTCCTTCTAGTCCAAAAAAAATCTCCGCAAAGTTTCGTTGCATTTGGATTCCATCTGATATTGATCTCCTGCGATGTAAAAAACATGCAGCAAATAGCAACTGGCACTTGGCACTATGTCAACAGGTTAGTACCAAAAAATGATATAAAATGACTATAAAATGATTATAAAATATCCAGGATTGATAATAAAACATCATGGAACAATCAAAAATTATAGATACGTTGGAGACGCATTAGCATCCCCAAACTTAACTCCTACTCATTCTCGAGTAGGTAAGTGATAAAAACAGAATTTTTGATGTGGAGTGTTGTCTATCATGTCATATCATATTGTTTTCTTTATAGCATGGACATTTGGACTTTATGTGATTCAAAGCAATAGTCTAGTTTTGACATAATAATTTAGATACTCAAGCATATCAACAGGCAATTGTGCCTTTCAAAATATCAACACCAAAATAAGTTATCCATAGCCCATCATGCTCAAATATTGATCCATTCATGAAACACACTCGCATATTAGCTACACCCAATACTCAAATATGATCATATTGCCTCTTAGTTGGTGCTTTTATAAAAGAAGATGGAGACTCAAAGTCAAAATAAAAATTGCATAAAGTAAAAGAAAGTCCCTTCACAGAGGGAAGTAGGGATTTGTAGAGGTGCCAGAGCTCAAAGCGAAAAATTAGAGATAAAAACATTTTGGGAGGTGTATCCATCCCACCAACGAAAATGACTTAGAGTTCCCAACACTTCCATGCTAGATATATCATAGGCGGTTCCCAAATAGAAAATAAAGTTTATTCTTTTTTCACCATACTTTCACTTTCCATGGCTAGCCGTATCCACGGTTGCCCTCCATACCAACACTTTCCAAGGAATTTTTTATTTGACAACATAAAGTATTTTTTTTTGCATTTCGGGACTGGGCATCCCTAAAACCTTTGCCTTACGTACTCTTGTGCAATGACAAGTGAATAAACACTCATCTTGAGAATAACACATCCAGCATGGAAAATATTAGCCACCCCTCACCGCTCCGCGAGCGAAACGAACACACAAAAGAGAAGTTTATTTTGAAAATTAGAGATGGCACATTCAAATTTGCTTAGAACGGCAAAAGAATACCGCATATAGGTAGATATAGTGGACTCATGTGGCAAAACTGGTTTAGAGGATTTTGGATGCACAACTAGAGATCATACTTGGTGCAAAATGAAGGCTAGAAAAAGATTGAGAAGCGACCAACCAAGAAATGAATAATCTCATAAGCAAGCATTAAGCATAATTAACACTGAATAATGCACCACAAGTAGGATATAATTTCATTTCATGACTATTGACTTTCGTGCTTGCATAGGGAATCACAAACCTTAACACCAATATTCTTACTAAAGCATAATTACTCATCAACACAACTCACATATCACATCATCATATTTCAAAACTATTACTAAGAATCAAGTTTATTTTGTCCAATTATCTTCATGAAAGTTTTTATTTATCCTTCTTGGATATCTATCACTTTGGGACTAATTTTCATGTGTTGCTTTTCATAAGCTCAAACAAATATAAGTGAAGATCATGAGCATAAATTTTTTCTTTCGCTCAAAATAATTTAAGTGAAGCAAGAGAGAATTTCTTCAAAATTTTACTAACTCTCAAATAAATCTAAGTGAAGCAGGAGAGCATTTCTTCAAAAATAACTAAGCACGCCGTGCTCAAAAAGATATAAGTGAAGCACTAGAGCAAGTCCATAGCTCATAAAAGATTTAAGTGAAGCATAGAGAGCAATTATAACAAGTCATGATATAATTTTGGCTCTCTCAAATAAGTGTGTCCAGCAAGGACTGATGGCTTAAAACACAAAATAAAACAAGCAAAGACTCATATCATACAACACGCTCCAAGCAAAACACATATCATGTGACGAATAAAAATATAGCTTCGAGTAAAATAGTGATGGTCGTTAGAAGAAAGAGGGGATGCCACTCGGGGGCATCCCCAAGCTTAGTTGGTTGCTCATTTTTGGATAAAATCTTGGGATGCCGGGGCATCCCCAAGCTTAGGATCTTCTACCCTTCTTTCATCCACGTAAGATAACCCAAAACTTGAAAACTTCAATCGCACAAAACTCAACAAAACCCTCGTGAGATCGTTAGTATAAGAAAACAAACCACTACTATAAGTACTGTATCAAACCAATTAATATTTTTTTATGTATTATATCTACTATGTTCCAACTTTTCTATGGCAAAAACTCATCAAGGAAAACCATAGAGCCATCAAAATAAGCACACAGCACAAAGAAAACAGAATCTGTTAAAACTGAACAGTCTGTAGCAATCTGACTATTTCGAATACTTATGTAACTCCAAAAATTCTTAAAAATTAGGAAGACCAGGGTAATTTGTGTATTGATCTGCTGCAAAAATAATTGGCATTTTATCACCTTCTGGTGATTCTTAACAATTGTTTTCGTGAGCACCAAAGTTTCCGTTTTTCAGCAAGATCAAACAACTATCACCCAAGAAGATCCTAAAGGCTTTACTTGGCACAAACACTAACTAAAACACAAAAAACACAATCATACCAGTAGCATAGTTGTGAAAATACACAAGAACAGAAAGCAAAAACAAAAAATAAATTTTATTCATTGGGTTGCCTCCCAACAAGCGCTATAGTTTTACGCCCTTAGCTAGGCATAAAGCAAAATCTAAGTTTTGTCATCCTTCTTCTTCTTAATTTTCTTAGAGTTGTTTTCATCACGGGGTTTGGTAAACACAACATAAAACATATTATCCATAGAAACTTTAGCAATCCTTAGTTGGTTTTCATCATAACCCCTTTGATTTCCCGCAACAATCCAAGCGTAATGTTGATTAACATTGTTGAAAACTTGTTGGATTATATCTAGAACGGGTACTTCCTTTTTGAGATTCTCATCAAAGATTTTATTATCCCCAAGCAAATGCCTTAGTGCATTGTCACTATTGTAAAGAATCTCATCTATCACAGGTTTTTCATGATTCATACCATAAAAACCAAAGATTTCCCTAGCTTCCCGTATTATGTAGTCAAACTCATTCATAAGAACAAGAGTGGCCAAGTTTTTAGCCCTAGGATTCTTTATTTCTGGAAGCTCAAAAAACAATCTTTGCAAAGTAGGATGAGTATGAATAAATTTACTTTCAAGTTTCGGAACTAGTGCTGAAATAGCATCCGCATAGGATCTAGTAGTTTTAAGTATAGGAGCATCATCAAGACTCAGATTTCCAACACAATTGAAAATTTCATGGATAGGTTGTTTTCCCATAATGTTCCCTTGCCCCAAGATAAAAGTTTTAGCATCTAGATTACCCATACGTCCAACCTTAGGAGTTAGGCCATCATCTGTTGGTGCCATACTGAAATAACTCATGATTGCAAGCAAAGAATAGATCTGACGAGAAAACGGCGAACGAAAAAAAGAGGCGAATAAAACGGCAAATTTTTGTGAAGTGGGGGAGAGGAAAATGAGAGTAAAATGGCAAATAATGTAAATTGCGAGGAGATGAGATTTGTGATTAGGAAGCTGGTATATGTTGAAGATCCTCCCCGGCAACGGCGCCAGAAATTCCTTTTGTTGTCGCTTGAAGCTATGTTGGTATTTCCCCAAATAGGAAGGGATGATGCAGCACAGCGGCGGTAGGTACTTCCCTCAGATATGAAACCAAGGTTATCGAACCAGTAGGAGAACCAAGCAACACAACATAAACAACCCCTGCACACAAATAACAACACCTTGCAACCCGACGTGTTAAAGGGGTTGTCAATCCCTTTCGGGGTACGGTGCCTCAAATTGTGTGTGGACGGGAGAAAGTTGTAATAGATTAAATAAATAGATCGCAAACGAAATAAAGTGCAGCAAAGTATTTTTGTATTTTTGGTTTAATAGATCTGAATAAAAAGAGCAAATAAAATAGATCGCAAAGCAAATATATGAGAAAGAAGACCTGGGGGCCGTAGGTTTCACTAGTGGCTTCTCTCGAGAAAAATAGCAAACAGTGGGTAAACAAATTACTGCTGGGCAATGGATAGAACTTCAAATAATCATGAAGATGTAACATCCCAAATTTTTAAAATTTGGAATGTTAATAGGATCATTCTTTTCATCATGATCTCTATGCATATTTGAAATTTTCTGATTGTTCAAATCGTTATTGCAACTTAAGGCATATATTTGGAATGAAGATAATATGACTTCTCCCCTATTAGTTATATTTGGAAAATGCTAAGAATATATTCTGGTGTCTATTTGTTTAAAGTGCATTTGTGTTTTAAAAATGTTCATGGTATTTTATATTAGTATTAATATTTTATTGTGTGTTCTGGTATTTTTAGGTATCTATATGTTATTTTGGTTTAGCCATTTAACTGCCCTGTAGTCTGTAGAGTATTAATTTGTCCAGAGTTTACTGTTCACCTGGACCACAGAGAGCGCAACCCAGTCTCTACCCATCGCCCGCGCGCGACGCTGCAGCAGCCGCTAGCAAGCCTTTGGCCCATTATCGCACAGCCTCAGCCACCCTGCAGTTTTTTTCTCTCTGTTTCTGCTCTCTGCCGCTGACGGAAGGGTCCCGCCCGTCATCTCTCAGCTCTAGCCGGTCTCCAGCACGCGCACGATTTCTCCTCTGTTCCGACCCAGGGACTAGCACAGTAAGCACAGAGACATCGAATCTTATCAGGTTTGGGTCGTTACAGATGGCATCAGAGCAGTGTGTTGACTGTAGGACGTGACCCTAGAAAGTGGATTAGAAAGCCATATGAGTGAAAATTATTTTATAAACTAGCTATACTTCTTACTATTTATTAGTAAACCACTCAAGTATGTTGACCAGTTAAGTAGGAACTAGTGTTGAGACCATCATTCATGCTTGTTTTATATTGCAACGTTATCGAGTTAGCGTATCTGATTATGTCCACTTTTTGGTATGAAGATACTAGATTGTTTGCGTGATTGGTAGTTTGTTTGTTAAATAATATCTTGTCGAAATTATTCGACTATATATATATAATATTATCATATTGTTTGTTGTTTGTTGTTTGTTGTTTGTTTGTTGGTGTTATTCGTTGTTGTGTTTTGATGGTTTGATCATATTATGCATATGGGTAGAATATATTTATATATACATAGCTTTTGGCCCTATTATATCTATAACTCATCTATGCTTGCCCACCAGATGCCGTCGAGGCGTGATACTAGACGCATTGCTGCAGGAGGAGAAAACAATAGCAATGATGTACCGCCATACATGCAGCAGTTGCTTCAGGGACAGGCTCAGTTGATCCAGTTTCTTACTCAGAACATGCGAAACAACAACAATAACAACAACAATCCGCCACTACCGCCACCTGTGGATATGCTTACCAGGTTCTTGAGGTTGAATCCTCAGAGGTTCTCCAGTTCCCCTGAACCTATTGTGGCTGATGATTGGCTTCGCTCAGTTAATAGGAATTTGGAGACAGTTAGTTGCACTAATGCAGAGAGAGTGAGGTTTGCCTCACATTTGTTAGAAGGACCAGCCGCAACATGGTGGGACAATTACTTGGTCACTTATCCTATTGCTACTATCACTTGGGAGCAGTTTCAGGCAGGTTTTTGCGCTGCACATGTGTCTGCTGGTGCCATGAGTCTGAAGAAGAAGGAGTTCCGCAGCTTGTGTCAGGGAGGTCGCACTGTGAATGCATATGTGGAGGAATTCAATAATCTTGCACGCCATGCTCCCAACGATGTTAGCACTGATGCAGCTAGACAAGAGAAGTTTCTGGAAGGACTGGATGATGAGTTGAGTATTCAGTTGACGGTGGCAACAGTCAACAATTGTCAGGAGCTTATTGATAAGGCTATTGTACTTGAAGGAAAGTTTCAACAGGTGGAGAACCGCAAGATGAAGGCAAGGGACACAAAGTTCAACTCTGGAGGACCACAGAAGCACCATAATTCGTCAGCATCTTCTGAGTACTATGATTCTGGAGCGGACATTTATAATGGTCATAACCATGATGGGCATAATCATCACAACAACAATGGACACAACCACAATGCTCAGAGGAATGGCAACAACGACCATGACCTTTCGACGCCCACAAAGAAGGATCTAAGCCAAATACTTTGATACAGATGCAGGAACCCAGGACACTATTCAACAAATTGTCCTGAGCTAAGGAAAATGAATTATGACAATGGGAATTCTGGAGAGAACGAGATTGATCACTTCGAAAGTGGACATGTGAATCACACGAGGGTAGGAAGACTAGATAATGCATCAGTCTTTGGTAAGACTCTTAATTAATATCGAGTATTGTGACCGTTCTTTCAGCATTGATGCATCATATTTAGTCGTGTCAAGGGAGATTTGGAAATATGCAATGAGTAAGCCTCGAAACTTTGGAGTATGGATTATATCAAGTACCTATCTTTAACCTTTGCTAGCCAACTCGAATCTCGAGGATGAGATTCATTTTAAGGGGGGTAGATTTGTAACATCCCAAATTTTTAAAATTTGGAGTGTTAATAGGATCATTATTTTCATCATGATTTCTATGCATATTTGAAATTTTCTGATTGTTCAAATTGTTATTGCAACTTAAGGCATATATTTGGAGTGAAGATAATATGACTTCTCCCCTATTAGTTATATTTGGAAAATGCTAAGAATATATTCTGGTGTCTACCTAAATTATCTTGGCTTTGTAGAAACTCAAATTTATTTTATTGTTGTTATTATAATGCCCTTTATATGCTTGTATTGCATAATATATATATTTGTTTAAAGTGCATTTGTGTTTTAGAAATGTTCACGGTATTTTATATTAGTATTAATATTTTATTGTGTGTTCTGGTATTTTTAGGTATCTATATGTTATTTTGGTTTAGCCATTTAATTGCCCTGTAGTCTGTAGAGTATTATTTTGTCCAGAGTTTACTGTTCACCTGGAACGCAGAGAGAGCAGCCCAGTCTCTACCCGTCGCCCGCGCGTGACGCAGCAGCAGCCGCTAGCAGGCCTTCGGCCCATTACCGCATAGCCTCGGCCACCCCGCAGTTTTTTTCTCTTTGTTTCTACTCTCTGCCGTTGGCGAAAGGGTCCCGCCCGTCATCTCTCAGCTCCAACCGGTCTCCAGCACGCGCACGATTTCTCCTCTATTCCAATCCAGGGACTAGCACAGTAAGCACAGAGACATCAAATCTTATCAGGTTCGGGTCGTTACAGAAGATATCCAGGCAATGATCATTATATAGGCATCACGTCCAAGATTAGTAGATCGACTCCTGCCTGCATCTACTACTATTACTCCACACATCGACCGCTATCCAGCATGCATCTAGTGTATTAAGTCCATGGAAAAACGGAGTAATGCAATAAGAACGTTTTTTTCCCACAAAAAAAGCGATGACATGATGTAGACAAGATCTACCTATGTAGAGATAGGCCCCATCATTTTATCCTTGGTAGCAACGATACATATGTGTCATTTCCCTTTTTGTCACTGGGATCAAGCACCGTAAGATCGAACCCACTACAAAGCACTTCTTCCCATTGCAATATAAATAGATCAAGTTGGCTAAACAAAACCCAAATATCGGTGAAGAAATACGAGGCTATAAGAGATCATGCATATAAGAGATCAAAGAAACTCAAATAACTTTCATGGATATAAAAAGATAGAACTGATCACAAACTCAAAGTTCATCAGATCCCAACAAACACACCACAAAAAGAGTTACATCATATGGATCTCCAAGAGACCATTGTATTGAGAATTTAGCGAGAGAGAGGAAGCCATCTAGCTACTAACTATGGACCCGTAGGTCTACAAAGAACTACTCACACATCATTGGAGACGCACCAATGGAGGTGGTAAACCCCATCCGAGATGGTGTCTAGATTGAATCTGGTGGTTTTGGACTCTGCGGCGACTGGATCAATATTTCATCGACTCCCCTAGGGTTTTGGGAATATTGGGGTATTTATAGAACAAAGAGGCGGTCGGTGGGGCACACGAGATGGGCACAACCCACCAGGGCGCGCCTGGGCCTCCTAGCACGCTCTGGTGGCTTTTCCCCTCCTCAGGACTCCCCCAGGCACAGCCAGGGCCCATTACATTCCTTCTGGTCCAAAAAAATCTCCGTAAATTTTTGTTGCATTTGGACTCCGTCTGATATTGATTTCCCGCGATGTAAAAAACATGCAGAAAACAACAACTGGCACTTGGCACTATGTCAATAGGTTAGTACCAAAAAATGATATGAAATGATTGCAAAACATCCAAGATCAATAATAAAATAGCATGGAACAATAGAAAATTATAGATACGTTGGAGATGTATCTGGAGATCTTGTCGGCGACGGCGAACAGCGAGCGTGTCGTCTTCTGGTCGCACTTCCTCCGCGGCTTCGGCCTGCCAGCGAGCGGCTTCCTCCGCTCCTTACTCGACTTCTATGGAGTCCAGCCCGACCATCTCACGCCGAACACGGTGGTGCTGCTCTCTGCCTACATCACCCTCTACGAGGGGTATCTTGGCATGTTGCCCTCGCTTGAGCTATGGGGGGAGCTTTTCTACCTCAAGCTCGGCACCGCCGCCAAGGACGAGGCGGCCCAGTGCGGGGCCTACGTCTCGATGCGTCGCACGGGCTCCGGGGTCCGCTTCCCGGCTCTCGCCCTGCTGCAGTCGGCCAAACTGTGGCAAAAGTCATACTTCTACATCAAGAATATCCACGCGACGCGGGACTATGTCAAACTGTCTGCTTATGCAGTCGGCCCGCCTGCTGAGCCCCGCACCAACTAGAAGTTCCGGCCGAAGAATCTGTCAGCCGCCTGCTCCACCGCTCTCACCCGGCTCCAGGAGATGACAGAGTCGGAGGGCCTCAAGGCCTCGATTCTGCTGGCCGCCTTCGTGGAGCGTCGGGTGCTGCCTCTTCAAGCCCGACCCCACCTGATCAGCAACATGAGTGGGCGTCGGGACCCGTGTCGGATGTCCACCAAAGTGCTACTGGACATGGAGGTGGTCCGGCTGGTAAACTTCTTCTCCGACTGCAAGCTCTCAAAGAAGGAATGGCGGTTCGGCAAGGAGCCGTACAGCCGTGCTAACCCGCCGCTTGTAGTAAGTCTTCTGGTTCTCTTTTTCTTTGCTTGTCCCGATTTCTTCTTGCCACCTGACCACCCAGCCGAGATGCAGCGCTTCCCGGGCCAGATGGCAACTGGCGCGCCGGCCCTATGCCACCAGTACCTGGTGGCCCGCGCGGAGAGCAACACGGACGACCCCGAGCTGGGGGCGGCCGCCATGGAGGAGGATGCCGCCGCAGGAGGCGGCAGTGAGGGAGCGGGCAGCTCTGCAGGAGGTGGCCTCGGGGACTGGCCGGACGACGAGCCGCATCGCACCCTTGGCACCGATGGGACAGGCGCCGACTCTTCAATGGCGCCGACTGGTGCACCCGGTGCGTCGAAGCGTCGGGCCGACGCCGGGTTGTGCGGCAGTCGGCCCAAGAAGCCCAAGGCCTCGGTTGCCACAACCAAGCGGCAAGAGGCCGCGAAGGCGGATATCATCAAGAAGGGCCCGAAGCAGCAAACAATGGTGTCCGCATAAGTGCCTTTGTTGTTTTGTCTTGCGCTTGCTTTTCTTTTTTCTCAAACTTTTCTTAGCTTCTTCTTGCTTCATTGAGCAGGGCCCCGCTTTCAATCTCGCGGGCCCCATCTACTTCGGTGATTGGGGCAGCAGACGGCCCCAAAGTTTCCCGCCGCATGGACCCGCTCGCCGTCCTCCGGGAGGCGACAGAGAAGAACGCGTTGGAGGTGCAACAGGAGCAGGATGCCGTGGCCCGAGCGGAGGCAGATGAGTCTGACGCGGCACGGGCGAAGGCCGAGGAGGCGGCCAAGGCGCAAGCCGATGCGGCAGCCAAGGAGTAGGCAGACGCAGCCGCCAAGGCGTGAGAGGAGGAGGCATCCCGCGACAGGGCTTCGGAGGCCACCGGCCCGCAGCACACGGAGCCGCCGGTGCCGGAGGGCCAGGCGCCGACTGGAGGGGCTAGTGTCGACCAGCCGGCCCTGGAGAAGGGAGAGGCAGAACCCGTCGTCTCGGAGATGGAGGTGCCTCCGCGTGCACCGACTGCTGGTGCGTAGGGCAGTCGGCCTGAAGCGCCGTTGGTGCCGCCATTTGGCGGCGAGCTGGTGGTGGGCCCAATTCCCACGATCCGCGCTCCTGCGTGCCAGCACCCGGTGAGGGCGTCCTTAGCACCAAGGTCAATGGAAATCGGGGCTGCGAGCTCGTTGGTGTCCGACACCGAGGCCACCAGCGCCGCCCCACCGGACTGCACGTCTGGGGCTGGCTCGGGTGTCCTGAACGTGGCTGTGCATGACATCTGACCCATTTCAGCACCCACGACGCCGCTCTCCAGCAATCCATGCAGGAGTTTTTGGCAATGCGTACGACCGTCCGGGTACGCTATTTGCTTCTTGTTTTTCACTTCTTGTGATCTTCCTTGGGGGCGCGCCAGTGCACCCACTCGGTGTAGCCCCCGAGTTCCGGGCCGGCTGCTGAGCAGGCGGCTCGGAACTTCAAGGTGTGCTCCGAGTGCTGAAATCTTTTTTCTTCCGTTGTCTTTGTTGCAGGACTACCACAACCTTCACGCAGCCGCCTACAACTCCCAGCTCCAGGAGCCGACCAAGCGGACCACTGATCTGAACCAGAGCCGAAGTAAGCACTTCATCTTTCTTTCCGGGGGGCCGCATCAGCGCACCCACTGGGTGTAGCCCCCAAGATTCGGGCCGACTGCTGAGCAGTCAGGCCAGATCTTCAAGCAACTACTTTCTTTGCTGGGATGCAAATCTTTCAAGACAAGGAGAGTTTCATTCGGCTTGCCCAAAAAATGGACTATCAGTAATGAGAAATGGGTTGTACATTTTTAAAACACATCAAACCAGCAATTAGTTTTAAAATTCTTTTTTTCATTTCAAGATTTTAAATTCCATTGATTTTTATGCGTGGACAATTATTTGGATTGTATATTGATATAAATTTATTTTTCAAATTAGTTTGAATGTGACTCGAAATTTTAGGATTAAAAACAGTTGGGACCGCACCGAAATATGCAAAATTTCGTCTAATTTTTTAACCGTCGCCACAATATGGGTTGTAATGCTAATAAAAAGAATATGGGCTCCAAAAAAATCCTTAAGAATTAGAAAATGGGCTGTAAATTATTAGAAATAATGGCAGATGGGCTATGTGCTGTTTTCCACACATTTGAGGCTGACTTGCGCCTACTATAGGTTGACGACTTTCCGAGAAAAAGGTTGATGCACACGCAACGCCGTTTCAACTTAGTCAACACATGAGAGCACTGACTATTGGATGTCCATCTAATGGTTGTCTTCAATCTCTTCTCTTCCTGCTCCAGCCGCTCAAACAAGCGCCGGCGAGGCTGCCTGCTCCCTCCTCCCACGGTTGGCTGTGCTGCCGCACAGGCCTCACCGCCCCACTGTACTGCCATCGCCGGCCTAGCCATCCCTCTACTCTCCTAGACCTCATGTTATTATTCGGTGACAGCAGCCTCACACTGCACCTAAATCAGTAAACCCTCGTACTCCCCTCCGCGTGGGAAACAATTGCCGAATCTTCCCCGTCTCCTGGTCATTGCCTTCCTAGGCCTCGTCGTCATCCCCGCCTTGGTGCTCTCGACGCGGCTTGGTCAACATGGTCAAGGAACGACTTCCATCGGAAGAGAACTGTACGTGGAGAGGCTGACAACTGGGTCCACGGCCGCAGCAAGGAAGTGCCTCCTTATTACACACAAAATAATGATTTGTCCACCTGACAGTGGGGACCCACCGGAAGGGCCTCTGTATTTCACGAAAACACACCCCCCCGCTGACAGCTGATACGTACATTTTGCATCATGCCTTTATATCAATATTTATTGCATTATGGGCTGTTACTACACATTATATCACAATACTTATGCCTATTCTCTCTTATTTTATGAGGTTTGCATAAAGAGGGAGAATGCCGGCAGCTGGAATTCTGGGCTGGAAAAGGAACAAATATTAGAGACCTATTCTGCACAACTCCAAAAGTCCTGGAATCCCACGGAGGCACGTTTTGGAATTAATAAAAAATACTGGCGAAAGAATCAACTAGAGGGGCCCATACCCTGGC
The DNA here is from genome assembly GCA_963921465.1 of Triticum timopheevii. Classification (NCBI taxonomy): domain Eukaryota; kingdom Viridiplantae; phylum Streptophyta; class Magnoliopsida; order Poales; family Poaceae; genus Triticum; species Triticum timopheevii. Next base: position 291,247,779 of record OY997262.1, read on the forward strand.
CACGAGGGTGGGGGGCGCGCCCTACCCCTCTGGGCGCGCCCCCTGCCTCATGGGCCCCCTGGCAGGCCTCCGGTGCTCATCTTCTGCTATATGAAGTCTTTCGTCCAAGAAAAAATAAGGAGGAAGCTTTCAGGATGAAACACCGCCGCCACGAGGCGGGACCAATCTAGGGCTCCGGCGGAGCTGTTCTGCCAGGGAAACATCCCTCCGGGAGGGGGAAATCATCACCATCGTCATCACCAACGATCCTCTCAGTGGGAGGGGGTCAATCTCCATCAACATCTTCACCAGCACCATCTCCTCTGAAACCCTAGTTCATCTCTTGTATCCAATCTTTGTCGCAAAACCTTAGATTGGTACCTGTGGGTTGCTAGTAGTGTTGATTACTCCTTGTAGTTGATGCTAGTTGGTTTATTTGGTGGAAGATCATATGTTCAGATCCTCTATGCATATTAATATCCCTCTGATTATGAACATGAATATGATTTGTGAGTAGTTACATTTGTTCTTGAGGACATGGGAGAAGTCTTGCTATAAGTAGTCATGTGAATTTGGTATTCGTTCGATATTTTGATGAGATGTATGTTGTCTTTCCTCTAGTGGTGTTATGTGAACATTGACTACATGACACTTCACCATTGTTTGGGCCTAGAGGAAGGCATTGAGAAGTAATAAGTAGATGATGGGTTGCTAAAGTGACAAAAGCTTAAACCCTACTTTATGCGTTGCTTTGTAAGGGGCTGATTCGGATCCATCTGTTTCATGCTATGGTTAGGTTTACCTTAAATACTTCTTTTGTAGTTGCGGATGCTTGCAATAGGGGTTAATAATAAGTGGGATGCTTGTCCAAGGAAGGGCAGTACCCAAGCACCGGTCCACCCACATATCAAATTATCAAAGTACCAAATGCAAATCATATGAGTGTGATGAAAACTAGCTTGACGATAATCCCCATGTGTCCTCGGGAGATTTTTCCTCCATATAAGAGTTTGTCCAGGCTTTTCCTTTTCTACAAAAAGGATTGGGCCATCTTGCTGCATCTTAGTTACTTTATTTACTTGTTACCCATTACAAATTACTTTATCACAAAACTATCTGTTACTGATAATTTCAGTGCTTGCACAGAATACCTTACTAAAAACGGATTGCCATTTCTTTCTGCTCCTCCTTGGGTTCGACACTCTTACTTATCGAAAGGACTACGATAGATCCCCTACACTTGTGGGTCATCAAGAATCTTTTCTAGTGCCATTGCCGGGGAGTGAAGTGCCTTTGGTAAGGAAAAATTTATATAGTGTGCTGAAATTTACTGTCACTTGTTACTATGGAACATAATCCTCTGAGGGGCTTGTTCGGGGTATCTTCACCCTGACAAGTAGAGAAAAGAGTTTCTCATCAACCTACTTAAAATGTTTACTTTGAAATTCCTTCGGGTATGATAGAGAAACTGCTAGCTAATCCTTTTATAGGAGATGGAACATTACATCCTTATTTGCACCTAATCTATGTGGATGAAGTTTGTGGATTATTTAAGCTTGCAGGTATGCCCGAGGATGTTATCAAGAAGAAGGTCTTCCCTACATCTTTGAAGGGAAAGGCATTGACATGGTTTAGGCTATGTGATGATATGGGATCATGGAATTATAACCGATTGAAATTGGAATTTCATAAGAAGTTTTATCCTATGCATCTTGTTCATCGTGATCGTAATTATATATATAATTCTTGGCCTTGCGAAGGAGAAAGCATCGCTCAAGCGTGGGGGAGGATTAAGTCAATTTTATGTTCATACCCCAATCATGAGCTCTCAAGAGAAATTAGTATTCAAAAAATTTATGCTTGGCTTTCTCTTAATAATCGCTCCATGCACTACAAAAAAAGACACATCCGTGACATTTAGGGCCGAACGAATTTTTTTTCTGTCATACATATGACACTTCTATGACGATAATTGTGACAAAACCCGGTATCATCATCAGATGTGGTGGGCTCCTACTTCTATGACAAAAAATCATGACAGAAAATGGGCTTTTCGTCCTGGGCGGGCCGGAGACGCAGCTGCATGACATTCTTTGGGCCGTCCATGACGGAAAAAACCATGGTAGAAGCGAGGGGGAGGAAAATTTCGGGGAGTTGCCGGTTATGGTGGGAGGTTGGGGGCGGAGCGATGCGCGTTTCTCTCGTACGTACACGCGTGTGTGCAAGGCGTTGGCTCTAACTGAAGCCGAGCAAGTCATTGGGCTCTAACTGAACCCGAGCAATTGCACTGCAGGCTACGCATTACTGAACCCGAGCGATCGATCGATGGCTGTTAACTGAACCCGATGGAGCGATTCCTTCGCTACTGCTGCTAACTGAAGCCGATCGATGCTGCCTCTGGGATGAACAGTGAGCCTTGCGGGGGGGGGGGGGGGGGGGTTGGATGAACAATGAGCGGTGGCGTTGCCTATGGATGAACAGGAACCCGTGGTGTGGAGGGTTGGATGAACAGTAGACGGTGGAGGGGTGGCCGTGGAGGGGTGGTTGAACAGGACCCCGTGGTGTGGAGGGATGTATGAACAGTAGACGGTGGAGGGGTGCCCGTGGAGGGGTGGTTGAACATTAGCCGGTGGAGTAGCGCGCGATGGAGGCTGGATGAACAGGAGCCCGTGGAGGCTGGAGGAGGTCGACGGTAGCCCGTGGAGGCTGGAGGAGGTCGACGGTGGAGATGAACAGTATCTCGTGGAGTCCCATTTTGCGGTACGCCACACCCCTCCCCCCCCCCCGTTTCGACCGTAGCGCTCCAACACAAGTCCATTTCGTCCGTTTTGCGGTACGCCACACCCCTCCCGATCAACAGGACCCCCGTTTCGACCGTAGGAGGTCCGTTTCCTCCGTTTTGCGGTACGCCACACCCCTCCCGATCAACAGGACCCCCGTTTCGATAGTAGGAGGTCCGTTTCCTCCGTTTTGCGGTACGCCAGGCCCCTCCCGATCAACAGGACCCCGTTTCGAACGTGGCCGGTCGAACACAAGGCCGTTTCCTCCGTTGTGCGGTACGCCAAGCCCTCCCGATGAACACGACCATGCATTCCGTTCCGACCTAGCCGGTTGGCTCCGCATGAACACGACGACGACCCTGTTTCTCCGTTCCGGCCCAACCATGTACGTATGCGCGAGTAGGCGTTTGAGACCCTGCCCGTATGTACGTACGTGGCCGTATTTTCTTTCTTGCACCCTCACCGCTTTACGTACGTGTACATGCTACGTGCACGCCTCTACTACGACACGTGCGTGCCTCTACATCGACCAGTATGTACGTACATGTTCGCGACCAGAATGACAACGGTACGTACGCTTCGACCAGGTGGGTCCCAACTGTCAGGCACTTCCTTGCCTGCGAAGATGTAGCTGGTGGGTCCCAGCAGTCAGGGGGGTGAATCGTTTTGGTTTTCTTTCCTCGGACGCACTTCCTTGCGTGCGAAGATGTAGCTGGTGGGTCCTAGCAGTCAGAGGGGCAAATAGTTTTTTTCGGACGCACTTCCTTGCGTGCGAAGATATAGCTGGTGGGTCCCAGCAGACAGGGGGAAACATTTTTTCTTGAAATACGGTGGCCCGTCCGGTGGGTCCCTGCTATCAGGTGGAGGAATAATTATTTTGCTCGTAATGAGGCACTTCCTTGCTGTGGCCGTGGAGCTAGCTGTCAGCCTCTCCACGTACAGTCCACGTCCGATGGAAGCCATTCCTTGACCACGTTGACCACGCCGCGCTGAGAGCACCAGGGCAGTGGACGACGACGAGGCCTAGGAAGGGGACGACGTGGAGCCGGGGAAGACGCGGCAGTGGATGCCCACGCGTAGAGGAGTATGAGGGTTCACTTGTTCGGCTGCGGTGTGAGGCTGCCGTCACCGCAGAATAATAGGGGGTGTGGGTGCGTAGAGGGATGGCCTGGCAGCGGTGGGAGTAGTAGGGGGCTGTGAGGCCTCCGCGGCATCACAGCCGGCCACGGGCGGCAGGAGCAGGCGGCACGACCGGCGCTGCTTTGGGCGGCTGGAGCAAGAAGACCAGAGGTTGAAGAAGCACTACGGCCGTTAGATGGACATCGTACGGTCACTGGAGCTAGAATCGTTCATATATTGACTAAAGTTAACAAAGGCCTCCATCCCAGTCAACTTAGTAGGCCCACTAGTCAGCCTCCCACCAAGGTTGGTCCCAACTAGCAGGGGGGTATTCATTTTTTTGTGCGTAATAAGGAGGAACTTCCGGTGGGTCCGAGCTGACAGCCGGGGAACGTTTTTTTCGTGAAATACGGTGGCCCGGCCTGTGGGTCCCAGCAGTCAGGGGGAAACTTTTTTTCGTGAAATACTGGTGGCCCATCCAATGGGTCCCAGATGTTAGGTGGAGGAATAATTATTTTTCGCGTAATAAGGAGGCACTTCCTTGCGGCTGCCGTGGACCCAGCTGTTAGCCTCTCCATGTACAGTACTCTTCCGATGGAAGTCGGTCGTTGACCACATTGACCACGTCGCGCCGAGAGCACCACGGCGGTGGACGACGGCGAGGCCTAGGAAGGGGACGACGCGGAGCCGAGGAAGACACGGCAGTGGAAGACCACGCGGAGAGGAGTACGAGGGTTCACCGGTTCGGCTGCGGTGTGAGGCTGTCGTCGCCGCAGAATAACAGGGGGGGTGGGTGAGTAGAGGGATGCCCTAGCCAGCGGTGGGAGTAGTAGGGGGAGCTAAGGCCTGCGCGGCAGCACAACCGACCACGGGAGGCGGGAGCAGGCAGTCCCGCCGACGCTGCTTTGGCGGCTGGAGCAAGAAGATCAGAGATTGAAGAAACACGACGGCCGTTGGATTGACATCCAACGGTTACGTCTGCTAGAATCGTTTGTTGACATAGTATATAATAACTAAAAAATCTTGCATACGCGTCAACTAAACAGGCCCACAAGTCAGACCACTCCCTCTTTTTTCAATAATTTATATATAGCTCATGGCAACTTCTTATGCAATTTATTGCCAATTTCGCATATTTCTGTGGGTTCCAAACTATTTTTAATACCGAAATGTCGATCCAGATTTAAAGTACTTTGAAGATATATTTGAATTAGGTTAGTGCCCAGTGAAATAGGAATCTGAAAATGTGAAAAAAATCAGAAACTATAATGTAATTGCCAATTTGTCATCTGTTTTTATATTTACAACCCAGTTCATATTACTTTCAAGGCGTAGAAAAATAAGTAGGCCTGGATTGGGTATTCTTCAGAAAAAATAAACTGGGCTCATTTGCACAAAGAAAAAATAGCTGGGCTGGTCACATGCTGAACATAAAATATAAGCCTGGGCTAGACGGGCCACAGCCCAGTTCAAACCCTGCTCTGTCTCAACAATACCAAACAAAAAAATACTGCTCGAGTAGCTACGTCCCAGGTGTCAGCCGATCTTGTGCTGTTCTCTTGTCTATTGACTATATACGCTCACAATATTGTGGGTCCCAGATGTCAGGAAAACACTAGGAGGAAGCATTTTATTTTTCCATACGCTGACGTGGTGGGCCCCTACTGTCATCCTCTCCACGTACTTCTGCCGATTCCTGTTGTTTGTTGACCATGTTGACAACGCGAGAGGGCGGCGCCGCGGCGAGCGCACCAAAGCGCGCGGAGGACGTTGGCATTAACGATTTAGGAGACAGTGGGGCGGCGATGCGTGCGCTGAGGTGCAGCCAGCCGTGGGAGGCGGAAGCAGGCGGCCCCGACGGCGCTGGTTTGGTTTTGGCGGCTGGAGGAAGACAAGACTGAAGAAACACGACGGACTGTAAAAGCAGCAGGAGTACTTAACAACCTTAACTGAAACCAGCAGGGGCACTTAACAACCAAAGCTGAAAGCAGTATGAGTACTTATACAGGTTCAACCGTACAAAGCACGCCTCGAACAGTGCTACTTTGCCTACAGTTAACCAAGGGTGAGGCCGCCAAGCCCCAGGACAAGGCCCAGGCGCCACCCCACGCATCCACAACCTTCTGAAAGCGGCTTCATCTCGCAACATGGTCAATAAACAGGATATTCGCTTTAGAGCCATGGAAAAGCATGAACATAATCTTCTGTCCTATTCTCCAAGATGGACGGGCCTTCATTATCTGAGACCACCCACGAATAAGTATCTTTTCGCCTCCAAGGGGAATTGAGTAGGTCGACATAAACATCATGTTGTGACCAAGCGCAAGTCTGACCCAACCATGGTCAGGCATCTGTATAGGAACAATAGAACTCGGCAGTTCCTGTTTCAAGAAGATCACGGCTGTAAAACTGTGTATAAGCAATAGTTTATGAACAACATATATAACAGAAAACAGCTCGTACCATAAGTTTCTCGACACAGTTGGACCTGTTCAACGAGTGCAGTAGTGGCACACATATCCCACATGGCCTTCCACCACTGAAACGCCCCACAAGGACCTCAAGACGATCAATAAAGTGTAGGAACATGTGGATGTCGATTCAGCCAACTTCAGTGCCATTAGTAACAGCCGAGTTATTACAGAGTAACAAACGAGCAGACAGCTTAACTCAGAAAAAACCTACACGTGCCACCAATTATAAGACAATATTAGTTAGAAGTAGCATCTTCGTGAGAGATTCGTTGCTACTTCTAAAGTTAAATTGTGATTAGTTAGACAGAATAGGTGGATTAAGAAGTAATCGAGGCAACAAGCAAGAACCAGATACAAAACTAACATGGATGAATAATTGGAACGACGTCAGGGTGGAAGATCGCGGTGAAGATGAGACCAGGTTCTGCTACTTCCATCAACATTCATGCGCCAACACTTGAGAAAGTTTACCCAAGTTCGGCCATAAAAAAGCAGCAATCTTCTTGGTTCATGAACCCAACTCGGAAGCAATATCCATGGATTGTCTTCACTGTGACCATTAAACAAGTGTATTCAGTTATGGCAAGGCCGAGCATCTTGAGTACATGTGTTCTGGCAGAGCAAATAATACACTGCAGGAAAAATAATATGAGAACACAGCATGTTCAAAAAAACCCCACCCTCCCAGATAGAGAAGAGGATTCTAGGAACATACTGTGCGCGTTTCAAAATGCTGTGGTAGGATGAGAAGGAACAAGTGTGGCATCTCGCCGTGGGCGTAGAAATCTGTAGGGTACTCGCACTTTGGGCACTGCAACTGAAACACACTAGATTCAGTACGAAGAAAAATGCATCAACGGCGGAGGCTGCCATCCTAGGATTATCTGCGACCAAGGGACTTGGATTTATCGGGGATGGATGAAGAATTCGTACCTGGTTCTCCATGAGAAAACCCTATGCAATCGCCGAGCGGGGGTTTTCTCTGCACAAGAAGACGAGGGAGAAGGGGATTCAGGCCTAGTGAAATATTGCTGCTTCGTCCATCCAGCTTACTACTAAAGCTGGAAAGGGGTGGTTGTGATTTGACGGCTCATTGGGCATTACTGCGGCGCTACGACCGGGGTGTGTCTACCATGAACTTGTGCACTCTAATTTGTGCATATGGCACGTGGACCCCGTTGCCGTTTACCCCCCATATCAGCGAAAGGAAGTAGAAAGACAGGAGTAACTAGTTACACATAAATATATTTTTTGACAGAGAGATACTCCCTCTGTAAAGAAATATACAAATCATTTATATCACAGGCTCACCTTGCCGAGAAATATACTCCCTCTGCAACGCACGGGCATTATGGGGGTTCAGCTTTTTTTATGGGGGTTCAGCTGAGAATATAATACTTAGATAGGCTCACGGTTCTGGACTTTGGGCCGCAGGCCGACCCTGCATGTTTGGGGGCCCATGTGTTCTACCTCAGCACTTTTCATATTGCAAGTGATCGGTACTGTGCTGGTTTTAGATGCTGTCGCAAGGCGAATACACAAAATTGAATAAAGCACGACAGCTGTTGGAATGAAATCGAACGACAGTTCCTAACCAGCAATCAGAGTTGCAATTCTATCAACGATATACCATGTGATAAATAATACTGTCGTACTACTTATACACACAGGACACTTTTTTCACCATGCCAGATTATTACATCAAAATCTCTCAGAGGATAGATCAGTTCGGCAGTTGCGTGCTGCTACTGAAGAATTTCAAAGTTGATTTGGACCAGCTCTCCTTGCTGAGAAAGTTCGATTTTGACATCATCCCCTACCGCAAGATATGATTTAGATTTGAACCTTGACCATCCTTTAGCATCAATCATCATGCGACCATCCTTTGTACTTACGGTATATTGAGCAGGTTCATTCACACCAAGGCTGCGCATGGTAAGAGAAACTTGGCCGCGGTCGCCCGGATTGTTGAACGACTCCCTCGTTGCTCTAGGAATTCTCTGTTTGAAAACAAGAAGACATACCCAAACAGTTAGATCAACACAGTGAATCATGTGAAACAACATGGAAAGAAAAAAGAACGAAGCACTTGGGCGGTCAATGCTTACCAAGAAGGTGGACATGTCGGTTTTTGTAAGGACTTTGGTATATGAAGTGCGAACTGCAGCCCAGTCTGTTGCCGGTGCAACTGCATGGGCTGGACCAAATGCAAGTGCAAGTGTTGGTGCAGGTGCTGAAGCCGCTGCTGCTGCCGGAGATGGTGCTCCTTGTAGAGTTGGTGCCAGTGTCGATGCCCGATCCTCCGGTAGATCAGACTGATCCGCTGACGTGGTCGGTGCCCAATCCTCAGCTGGATCATACCGAGCTGCTGCCGCTATCAATGCTAGAGCAACTTCCGGTGCTCGATCTGTGCGAGACAGCGGCGATCGTGTTTGGTCTGCTATGATCAGCTTTCTAACTTGACTAGGATCCGTGACCGTGATCCAGTTTTTTTCTTCATTTATTTTAAACGCGAGAAGTACTGATTGTGGCGTTTTTGTTAAACCAAATTGTAGTTCATCATAGGGATTTAGCTTGTACTCAGACAACAGACTGATCCAATTTTTTCCAGTAATATAAGTGATGGATAGTGCCTTCGTTACTGACATGACATAAGAAGTGAAACCTGCAAAAATAGCCATCGTAGAGCAAACCAAACGGTTTATTCTATGATGAATGTCACATGGCAAAACCTGCATCATAAAATTGCAGGAAAAGAAAGAAAACATGTCATTAAATCAATAAGATTTAGACAGTAAATCAATAAGATTTACTTGATGTGACACGAGTGAATCCTTACCAGGAAATCACTATGTTGAAGTACTAAACAGAAGATTGATCGTCCAACTACGCGTGGCATGCAGGGGCCCTGCCTACTCCCACAAGCAGGACAGTCCAAAGGTCGTGACAAATCGTATGGACCGAACATCCATGGGACTGGAAATCCTAGTGGGTGCGATAAACCCTGCAATGCATACAGATATTGGAGTGTAACCATAATTGATAAACCGTCCTCACAAAAAATATGATCTGGATACTTCAAAATGTACAGACTGAATTGAGTGCACAGACATTAGCATAGACCGTTCTCAGGACTGACCACACACCAAAAGCGGCAGTACTAATAAACAATATAGGGTTCACAAACACAAATCAAGTACTGAACAATAGTACTTACTACAGACAAGCAAATTGCACTAACTAAACTCTGCAGACTATTTCTTGCCACTGACCTACGGGATGAACCCTGCACAACTGACTAGGCCATGGACTTCGTGTGAGATGTCTACATGCACCATCACCATCTTGTCAACCTTGGAGAACCTAACAAAGTGGTCTTTCCACTCATAAACATGATGATGAAGACAGGCCGCATTAGATTTGTTGGGAAGATTTACAAGAACCACACCCTTCGTAATCGAAGGCACAGCCAGGAAATTGTTGTGGTCAAGTACAGCCTCGAGAACACGCCTGACAACAATGCTACAGGAAAACACTAGTTCAGGACACGTGGCGACAAGGACATAGCAGCTGGATAGTTCAGCAGTAGAACTCATCATCAGGTCTTCCAGTTCACACGGCATGACTTTGAGAACTTCATCTCCACCGCGGACCTGGTTCTAATTCAAATAGAAACCATATTTCATTACTACCTCCGTTCAGAAATATAAGATGATTTTCGATATTATACTTCATATATGACTACATATACACACAGAAATGAGTGAACAAAGACACTAGAACATGTCTTCAAAGGCATGAGAGCAGAGGGATTACATGCAATATCCATAACACAAGTTACTAAGGCAAATATACCCTCTTAAAAGGTAGCATTGACGTTCATAAAGTACTCCCTCCATCCCAAAATTCTTGTCTTAGATTTGTCTAGATACGGATGTATCAAGTCACATTTTAGTATTAGATACATCCGTATCTAGACAAATCTAAGACAAGAAATTTGGGACAGAGGGATTAGTTGAAAGTAATCTATAAGAAATCAGTGTCAACCTCTCGCATGTTTTGGTCAAAAGAGGAATTTAGAACCGTCATTTGGCACACTAAAATCACATGCAAGATCACCCAGAAAGTTGTACTACCAGTACTAGTACTGTGTGTTAGATGAAAAAACACGATCAAGATCGAGAAAAGATCGTCAACAAGAGACATTACCTGGACTTGCTTAATGAGGGATCCCGGAGAGGGGGGCTTGGACAGGGCGATGGCTTTGAGCTTGTCTGCGGTAGTCTCGGCGGGGTGCTTGCGCTTCTTCGTACCATGAGCCTCGACGGCTTTGGCCAGGGCCATAGACATCATGTCGGCCGGTGCTCCGGCGTCCATCCAAGAGAGGAAGCTGAGAGAGAAGAGTGAAAGGAGGAACGAGATGAGGGAGAAGCGAAGCGAGTGGGGGTTTTCTTCAAGAGAGGAAGCTGAGAGAGAAGAGTGAAATGATGGTTGCTTCGTCCATCCAACTTACTACTGGAAAAGAGGGGGCTTTGTGATTTGACGGCTCATTGGGCATTACTGCGGCGGTTCGATCGGGGTAGTCTACTGTCACTCTACTATGGAGTAATTTAGTGCATGGCTGGTGGACCCAGGTGCTGGCTGTCCCACACGTCGGCGAAAGTGAGTAATTTAGTGCATGGCTGGAGGAGGATCCACACGGTAGAGCGTGTCCACAATTTTTCATTCTGAAGAAAAAAATGATTACAGCAAGCGTTTCCACTCTTACGACGGTGGAGTGCGAAACACGGCAGCCACTTGAACATACACAGTGCTTCTACTACTAGGCATGTGCTGTGGTTCATACGTTAGTACTACACAATCTTGTTGCTGTGTTGTGCGCATGTCAACTACTCCTATATGTAACATAGTACCGCTTTTTCGACTGTCCGGTCGAGAATGAACGGTGAGATCGATGTTAATAGAACTAGGTCCACAGCGCATGGAGAGTACGGTGCTACAGTACTCCACGAAACATGAACCATATGAAGCACATCCTATAGTGTTAGACAGGGTGTATGAAGGGTGCACGGGATGGGAGCAAAAGTTCCCTTCTCGACCCACTTTTGGGTGTTTGGCAGAGTGCATGAAGGGTGCATGAGTCCACACTAGTTGGTTGACAAAAATACACGAAGTGGAAACAACTATATTGAGATGAGAATGCAACCAAACACACCCACACGCTTTGTGCTACAGTGACGGATCTGCACCGTCTGAGTTTGATCCAACGGTCATGTTGCGCCGAGACATGGACATGCCCATGCAGAGGGCGCCTAAACACCACCGAAGTCCCTCTGCTTCTTGAGGCGCATGACGTTGGTGATGCAGGGTGCAACCGCCCGCAGAGCCCACTATCGGTCGACGGGAGCCAGCTCGTCAAAGACGACGTCCAATGGCATGAATGGATTCCGGTGACGGAGCCCTGAAAGGATTCGCCCGGAGACGGCGATGGGAGCGCGCAACCCCTCCTTGTCCAGCTCAGCCCCCACCATCGCGCGGAGATGGCTCAGCTCCTCGGAGATATAGGTGAAGGAGGAGACCAGGTCAGGAAGACACAGCTCGTTAAAGTCGACCGGCTGGTCGAATAGGTTTAGCCCGACGGCCGGCATCATCGCGCTGGCACGACGGTAGGCATCGCGCAGCCGCAACACGTGCGTGGCAACTTGGTTCACCAAGTGGCTGAGGCAATCCTGGACCTCATCACGATCGGCCCGCTCGCGCTCCAGCCGGCTCCCCTGACGGCCTATCATATCTCCCGCTTTCTGCAGCAACGCTGCCGACGCCTCGAGCATCTTTGTGGTGGACGCCTGCCGCTTTTGAAGCTCCGTGAACTCCCGCACATAAAGAAGGAGAATGGCACTCCTCTCCTCCTTGAGCTCATGTAGCTCCACGTCCTTGGCCCTGAGCTCCACATCCTTGGCATGGAGCTCCTGTGTCAGGCGCCTCACCTCGGACTCCGTGATCTGCTGCGCTGCCATGGCACCAGGTAGAAGCAATGGGGAGAGGAAGCAAAGGGGACGAAACGGCTGAAAGGCAATGCAATCTACGGGAAGGCGGAGGGAGCCAGCCGAGGAGCGGGGAATCTTTTGGTTTTCACCACGGTAAAACACCAGTCGACGACTTCTCACATCAGGGAGCAGTGGGTTTTTATAGGCGGAGTCATCGTGACTAATTGCTACCGCGCTTGCTCCCGTCAATCAAAAAATTTAAAATCCTGCGCGCCCAAACGCCAGAGCAACGCCGCGGTGGATATTTAAATTTACCTGCCGGCAAGTAGATAAAAAAAGGGGTGAAAAAACAAATGTAGCGGCAGCCTAGCTAATCGGTCGGACTAGCCCAACTAGCTAGCCACCATGCTTCACTGATGTACTCGGCGGGAAAGGTGGTCTTTCATGATTTGATGACTCATTTACTTGCTTCGGCGCTACGACCGAGGAGGACCCAGAAAACGCGTGGTAGGGCGTCCCATGTTAGGAAGAATATATGCGTGCACCACCCGGGAGGACCCCGAAACTGCGCGGTAGGGTGTGCCACGTCTCGGCACGGAGGAAAAATGTGCGTGTAAAAATATACTGTATTAGACGTAGTACCTATGGTTCGACCTCGGGACACAGCCAGTCGGTTGAGAACACCCCACTAGCCACACAACTTCATCATGCAAACGTGGCACGGTTAGCTCCGTCTCGACCAGCCGCAACGTCTCTTGTTCTAGGTGATTCTTCTATTTTCCAAGCTTTTTTTTAGTTGTAATAACACCACGGCAAGCTAGCACCGCTCTTCATGTGTGCCCGTGCAAAGGTTAGATGATGGAGAGAAGAGAGATTGAGATCGCAGACCTAGGACCACCCGTAAGTGAGACAACGGTCATGCACGTGTTGACGAGGCACTCCCTCTACTCTACTCCATGCAAGTACAGTATAAAATCAAGTTATGGGACAAAGCCAACAACCGTTCGTTTTTTCAGGCTATCGATTTACGCTTTGTAGTCCAGGTTGCCAGTTCGAATCTCGTCTTTTAGATTTGTTAGTTTTAGGTCCAAATTTGATTAATGACAAGTGGGACCCCCGTGTGTTGTTCCGATATTTCAGTGTAGGATGTTTTTTTGAACAAACACTTTGCGCGGTTAGACAAGTAACGGCACGAGTTATACATATTTTGCAAGTTTACCAACAAAAATGACAGCGGCATAGAATATCACATCCAACCTGCAGCTTAGATACTATGGTGATACGAGTTTTTACACCGTTGGAAGTGAGATCCAATGGCTTGGGAGTAGTCTTTGTAATTATGCGCAATTTCCAAAGTCTCCAAAGTTTTTTTTGCAAATAAAACATTCAGGCCTTGTGTGTGCCGCTGCATCTTCAATCCAACGGCTCCCCGGTGCTAATATTAGGTGCTCCCCGTAGCTTAATTACCCGCTACGATGATATGAGCATCTAGGTCGTATGATCAGTGATCAGATGTCACATGCATAGTACTTGTACTTTCTGCGCATTTCCCAAACTCTATCAACCGTATATTGCAAAAACATTCAAACCTCCTACTGTGGGCCGTTAGATCTCAGTGAACTCGTATCACCATAGAATCTATGGTGCGGGAGCATCTCATACTCTCCCGTGTGAGAAAACATAAGGTGCTATCGCAGCTTGGATTCTACGGTGATACGAGCTTGGATGTCGTTTGATCTAAGATCCAATGGCATCTGAGCAGTCTTTGTGCTTGTAAGCAGTGGCCGAACTCTTTTGGGGCTTTTCTGGAAAAAACCATTTGAACCACCGAGGAGGTTTTGGGTCACAAATCCAACACCTCCGAAGAGCTTGTATCACCAAAGCATCTAAGGTGTGGTGGCACATGATATTCTTACATACAGGAGAATATGATGTCCTCCTTCATCTTAGATGCTACGGTGATACAAGCTTCGAGGTTGTTGGATATGGGATCAAAGGGCATCTAAGTAGTTTTTGTACAAATTGTGTGCAATTCTCAAACTCATAAAGGTTTCCTGTAAAAAAATTAAGACACATCATGTGAGCTGCTATATCTCAAATCTACAAGCTCCAAGCAACTCGTATCATCATATAGCATGTAAGGTATGGGGGCACATGATATTCTCCCGGGGAGGAGGGGTGGGGGGTGCACAACCAATCGATGGTTGGGAGGGTGGGAACAAATATAATCTAAACAACCCTAAACAGAGCTCCACAGTTTTATCTAAGGTCGAGGGGTTGACCCCCGACAATCATAGCTCCGCCTAAACACAACATTTGCATGTACTGTAGTACTAGACTTAATATTCATGTTTCAGTTTCATGTTCATTTTAAATATTGAACTGAGGACCATGGATGTCTTACATTTTACTCCCTTCGTTCCTAAATATTAGTCTTTTTAGAGGCTTCAAATGGACTGGCACATACAGATGTATATAGACATATTTTAGAGTCTAGATTCACTCATTTTGCTCCGTATGTAGTCACTTGTTGAACTCTCTAAAAGACTAATATTTAGGAATAGAAGGAGTATTTTTGAACTCGTGTCATACATGCATGGGTTGGAAAAATAGATGCACTATACTTATTGGATTGTTGTCGTGTTCGTGCGTGTGTGTCTGTGTGTGTGTGTGTGTGTGTGTGTGGTCATATGCTTGATACATACAAAGTTTTCTCACATTCATATTGTTCATCTTTTAAATTTGAATTTGCATTGGAAAACTTACTAGGGATACCATGAAATGTGAAATCCATGTTGAGATCACTATATCACAAATTCACTCTAATTCAACGACTCGTCATAAATCAATTACCACGTTGAGATTAGTATTTGCAAGGAAAATATGGGTATTGTAATACACATAGATTCGTTCGGCAATTTAAAAGGTTCCTTTCGTATTCTCAAATGGTAGGACCCAACGGCGTACCAGCCAGACCTTGGCTCGTGTTGATCCTAAAAAAATGGGCTCGTGTCCTTCGGTGGCGTGCGTGGTACGCACATTAGGCCACCCCAACCAGTCGAGCCTCAACGTTTCAAGTCGAAATATCTGGCAGCCAGAATTCCAGCCCTAGGAAATTCCCCTCATGTCCCCGGTCAATAATGACTACCGATGAACAACGGATGGATGCTTTAGTAACTAGACAACGTTACCTACCGTGCCGAGCACGGTTCAATTCCCTCGGTCGCCGCTCGTCAATGTCACCCGTCCACTGCATTTCCTAGTACTACTACTACTACACTAGGATGAGCACATAATTGAGCCTGTTTGTTCGTGCCTAGTACTTTTTTTGTTCGTGCCTAGTACTCGAGTTAATATATCAGGCAATGCACTGGTACGGAGGGATTATCCTTTCCGGTTTATAGGGCTTATCTCAAAATTTTAGTTTTCCCATTTTATAAGTCTCAATTTGGTTGTTCACCATCACATGTTCAGATTTCAAGGTGCAATAAATAATTACATGCAAGTATTAAGAGAAAATTGACCAATGCATGTACTTTATGCATGCATGCATTGCAATTAATGCATTCGTAAACACAATTTTTGAGGAAAACAAGCGCATTAATTAAGTGGTTTTGCAAACTACAACAATTGTTCCACCACTCACCATCTACCTTGGTTGGTGAGATTTTTGAATTGAGCCCTATAAACCGGAAAGGAGGTTTAACTAAGCAATTTTTTTGACCAAATCCTTTCTTAAGAAATACAACAGGACAGATGTATGGCTTGAAAATTTATTGCATGATGCAGGTTATGATATTGTTTCAAATCTTGGGTCTTAAATTTCAGAAAATCCAAAAGGGAGCATAAATTCTTGAAACTGATTACGGTCACGTGATATGGCACAAATATTACTTCGTAAGTTTTTTCTTCAATTCGAGACAAGCTGCTTATGACAAGTTGCACAAATGAAGAGCCAAGATATTTTGGAACAAAGACCTGTCATGTTTTTTTTGAGGGAAAAGACCTATCACGTTAAGGCGAATGCTTTCACTATTGAAACCGTGGGCGTTTACGTGCCGCCACGAGTCACCACTTCTCATCGGCAGGTACCATCCTAGCAAGCGTGTGACTCGACGGGAGGCGTGCAAGCAGACCGCTGCGCCGGCTGTCAGGGAGGCGTGCGAGCAGACCGCTGTGCAGACTCACCGGGAGGCGAGCCCTTTGACCAGGCTCCGCCACCCACCGTCGTCCCAACTGCTCCCACTTTTAATGTCGCCGGCGCCGCAGTTTAAAATCAACCCCGCACTACCCGGTATCGCTATAATCCTCTCTCTTCCTCTCCGATTCTCCTGTCATCTACCTCCAACTAGCCTGACCTAAACGTACGCCATGCGGCATCACGATGGTCTGCCCTTAGTGTTCCAGTTTCATGAGTCTCAAGAACATAAGGCGCTTTGGCACGAGCTTGAACTGGCCTTGCGGGAAGACGCCGCGCCTGTCCCCGCTCCCGTTTCGGCTCCCGTCGCCCCGACTGCGCCAGCGCCCATCCCTGTGGCATTGATGGGCTGGGAGCCGCACATTGTCGCCGAGCTTGAAGCCACGGGGTTCCACAAGGTCCCCGCCGACTTTCACGCGCCCGTGCAGCTGCCAGCGCATGCGCCTGCGCGTGCACTGACGCGCACGCCCGTGCCGGTGCCCGTGCACCTGCCAGCGCATGCGCCTGCGTGTGCACTGATGTGCGCGCCCGTGCCGGTGCCCATGCACACGAACGTCTCCGCCACGCCGTTGACAGCGCCTGTCCCCGCGCGGGTGCCAGTGCCCCCTCAGCGGCATGGATGGCCGTCGTCGACCGCTTCCTTGCACCAACGCCAGTTGCCTCCTCCCGCCAGTTGACTCGCTCCAAAGTCCAGAACATTTTGGCCTTCCTTGAAGCTAGGCCAACGTCCAGGAGTACGCCAACAACAGCGCAAGACGCCGCTGTCACCGTCGGTCAGTGGCCCGACGACACAAAGAGCATGGCAGAGGAGCTGCTTCCCACTGCGAGATGCCCCCGCCGCCGCCGCGTAATCTAAATTTGCCATGAAAAACGTTCGGATTGCCATGCTTAAAATCCGAACGTTTATCATTTCTGTTTATTTTATATCGATCGTCGTATAATTTAAAGTCGGAGTCAGACTGAACAAAATGTATGGTTTGATCGATTGAATGTTCCACTAGAGCCGTATCAAATTAAATATAAAACGTCATCAAGCCACATGTATTCCTTGTCATCCAACGACCTAGACTGCTTCAATGTCGAGTGCTCAACACGTTTAGCGTGCACTTAATTTCATGCCAAAAATAGTGCTAATCACATGACAACACGCAAATAATATCCTAGTAGTTAATATCCGCATGCACTTAATATACTTCCAAATTAATGTGCATTGCACGTACACACTGACTAGTGTTGCTAGTACGTGAAACTGGTGCCGTGACTTGTGAGTTGTGAACGCGTCCAGATATGGTCAACGGCAAAATCGCCTGCGAGTTCTTCCTGTTTTCCCGTGCGTCTAAACGCAGAAGGGGAGGAGAGAGAGAGAGAGCACACATGGAACCCACCAGTAAGTGAAGGCAAATAGTACTAAAATAATATTACATGTTATCCATTAATTAGGCTATGGTAATATAAAAACATTATGTGAACAAAGGGGGTACAACAAACATTGCTATTCTACGTATGTTGCCTATTGACGTGCGGCTTGAAGGCCTGGTCGCATGTTCGATCCTCGTCCTTTATTTTTTAATTTGTATATGGGTCCAAATTTGTTTCATGACATGTGGGCCCCTTAGTGTGTAGTTTGTAGCACTTTAATTTGTGGGTCGAAATTTGTTTCATTCCAAGTGGACTATCTGTGTGTAGTTTTGTAGCTTATTTATAATAATTAAAGAGAACAACATAGTTTTTTCAATAATACCATGGTGCGACGTTGAAGGTGAGAAAGGATGTGCGAGAGAGCGATGACCGAGCCAGAGGGAAGTCAACTAGGGGAGTTGTGTGGGTTGCAACGGCGTTTGGAGTAGTTGTGGGCCGAATGCTATGAAAATATAATCTAAACCGACCGGAATAAATGCCTACCCAAATTAATCCAAGGTTGGAGTGCCCCTCACAATGTAAATAGCTCCGGCTTTGCGAGGGATGGAGAGGTAGTAGCTTCAACGCGTGGGAAGATACGGTATGAGAAATCAAGGTCAATCGAGAGACATATAGATAGAGAGACAAAGTGAGTATGGTCCGACATTCATTGAACAAATATATATATGCTCCGGAGAGATATTGTCCGATTGAGCTTTTGGTAAGGGTGAGGGCTGTAAGATAGAGCTTGAGAGATGATCCAGTCACAGACGTGTAGATATATTTTGTGTGTGGGAGGAAGCAAGGTCAACCGATCACATAGGATCGCCGTGCGATCGAAAGAGTGAGACGGGTTGGAGAGAGTGACCTAGATAGACGATGTGCGTGAGAGAGTATATAGTGTGAATAGGTCGAATTGGGCTCAAACATGGTGATATATCGTTTTTGTCCGAGAAAGAGCGAGGTAATTCGAGACACACACACACACACACACACACACACACACACACACTGAGAGAGAGAGAGAGATTGAGTGAGCGTGGCCCACCATGAGGTCGAAAGAGTGGCGACAGCTTGGATGGACTGACCTAGATAGACAATCTGCGTGAGAGAGTATAGAGTGTGTCGATCGAGGCCCGAACAGGGAGATATATCATTTGTGTGTGAAAGAAAACGAGGTTAAATGAGACTCAGATAAAGAGAGTGAGATTGAGAGAGTGTGGCCCACCGTGCGAAAGAAAGAGTGAGACAGTCTCAAGGGAGTGACCTAGATATACAACGTGCGTTCGTGCGCATGAGAGGTTGGGGGGCTAGATAGGCAATGCATGTATTTAGCGCGAGAGGGTGAGAGGGAGAGGGGAGAGAGAGAGAGAGAGAGAGAGAGAGAGAGCTCGGCATGGGGTGCAATGGCGGGTGTGTGAGGTAAATACATTTGGTAACAGGAGTGGAAAAAGGGGTTGTGTAGTTGAGAGACTTAGAGATCGAAACATGGAGAGAAAGAATGAACGTGTGTTGGAAACCGATAGCTTGCTAAGGTGGTCAGGAGAGGAAGATTGACCGATACAGGAAGTATGTAGCATTTGTGCGCGCGGGGTGGGGGGGGGGACTAAAAACAACATTTGAATGCACATAGTACGAGACTTAATATCGATGTTTCAATTCGGTGTACATTGTAAGATTTGAACCGAGGACCAGGCATACGGGTAATTATTTCGAATTCGTGCCATACTAAGTTTCGAAAAGTTGACATTGGCTCAATTTGTTGTGCTATTTTGTAGGTCATATGTTTGAATCCATCCAAAAGTTTTCTCACTACCATGGTGTTCATCATATACATATGAATTTGTATTAAAAAAAGTAGCGTGGACACAGTGAAATGCGAAATCCACGTTAGAATTGGAGATCGCTACGTGACACACACTCTAATTCAAATAACTAACTACGAGACACACACACTCTAATTCAAATAACTAATTATGTGACACACTCTAATCCACGTTAGTGTGGGTACCGTTTCGATTTTTTTCAAATAACTCCTCATTAATTAATTTATAGTACTCCCTATGTTCACTTTTATAAGACCTTGAAGACATTTCAGATAATGTGCAAAACAGTTCATTTTAAGTTGTCTAAAACGACTTACAAAAGTGAACGGATGGAGTATCTCGTTTCGAATGACGAATTATTGCAAGGAAAACACGGGCATGGTAATACATACAGATTCGTTTGCAAATGAAAGAAGATTCGTTTGCATTCTCAAATGTAGGCGCACCAGGCAGACCAGGGTTGTGTCGGGGTGGACGCTGCTTTGGTGCCTTAAAGGAAACAACCCTTGGGTGACTGACATGTGGGTCAGCCACCTGTTGGGCCCACATGTCATGGACACAAAGGCAAGTGCCTTAAGGCACCGAAGCGTAGTCCTGTCGGGGTGGTCGCGTGTGTCGGACGGACGCGTAGCACCCAGCCACCCACCCCCCTCCCCCCCAAAAAAGGACGACGACAATATAAGTTCGCGCTTCCACGTTTCGGCTTGAAATACCTGGCGGCCCCAATTCTAGCCCTGCAAAATCTCTCTTCTCCACCGTCCCCTTCCGCGCCCAGATTGCTCAAATCCCTAATTTGCCGCCATCCCTCGAATCGCCCCTCGTCTCATCTCTTTCCCCACCATTCCCCACCTCTGTGACGGACGACGACGACGAAGACGACGATTGCGCTGCACCACCGCACCGGAGCTACCTCATCTACGCCCTCGTCCGCCACACCGGGTGGTCCACTGACAACGTCGGCCGCCGCAACCGACGTGCCTCACAGACACCAAGTTCCACCGCATCAGGTGCGCTTCACCGACGCCGTCTCCCAGCTCACCGGGGCTACTTCACCGAGCACATCGTCACACCTCCGCCCACCGAGGTCGTTGGGGCTTCACCAATGGTCTCGTCCACCGCATCGTAGCGCTCCGCTGCCACTCAAGATCTGCATCCATGCGCGGCTAGCCAACGCCAACGCATCACCCTCAATGGCTCTGAAGTGACCCGCACTCTAGCTAGGCGAGCATGCCCAAACGCCGGCCTGAACTAGGTATCCACACATCACTCCCTTGTGCATTGTTTCGACGATGTTTGGATATCCTTTCACTTCTCTCTTAGCTTACACGCCTATGCAACTCTGACTTTAACTCTTATTTCTTCTAGAGATATCATCTGAAACAAGCAAATCCATTTTTTAGCGAAGCATGACAGGGCTACGGGATCTGGTACACATCCTGCACACCCGTATAACCTTGTAAGTATCTGTCCTTCGGTACAACATCAAGGTCGATTCCTCTTATTTGATCAACCATTCGCCGTGTCAAAAATGCAGAGGGGGATGCAAGGAGCACAAGGCCTGCACATCCAAGCAAGTGGTAACATGGACTTATACATGGAACATCCCAAGCGCAAGCAGAGCTGCAACGAGCCTGTACAACGAGCTAACGTAAGTCCCTGCATTTCATTTAATTCATATTGGCATTCGTGTATGATTTGTGTGCAGTGGCTGATCCACGAATTCAAGTTACCAGGGGCGAACATTTAACTTAAAAATACGAAGGCACTTGCACTCTGGAAATCAACATAACTTGAGAAATGTGAAGCTATATGCACTTTGAAAAGCAGCTAATGATCCAAAGTAGTTCAGATTATAAACACTAAATGATGCAAGCACCAAAAAACACAAAATGCAACATGGTGTACAAGGACTACAAACATGGTATGTACCTGCCTGAATTATTCGTTCTTTGGCTGAAAATTTCGAAGTGTAATTGCACGTATAACCAGTGCGCAAACTGCATATCAATATATCTATCTTGCACAAGTATGCCAATAGTTTCAAACAACAGATTAGAAAAGTATTTATGCTACGTTGTCATGATACGGGGACTTTCTGGTAGATGGCCTCGACGTTTCCTCAAGCTATGAAAATGCACTATAATTTGCTTGTCATCAATGCCTGCAAATCTATGTCTCTCTCAACATAGTAGATCATCATTAGACACTAAATCCTTCAATGAGCTTGCAAAATGCTTGCATTAGACCCCTCATTAGACACTATATGTTCATCACCAGGAGCATGTAAAATGTTTGAATCAAATCCTTCCTTAGCAGTCTATTCATTAGACACTTCAGGCTCAAGAACAACATGAGCTTGTATGTTTGCACTGGAAACTTGATTAGATACATCAGATTCAGTCAGTTCAGTATTGATTGGGGGAGTTATAAAATAAGTAGAAATTGGTTTCATTTTCTCATAGATTCCCTACATACAAGCAGTTTTACAACACCGTCAGGTTTAACTATTGGCCAGAAATTGAAGAGTTGAATTAGATATAATCAGGGATGTGATGTACCTGCTCGTTGCGCATGCTACTCTTGCAAGTTGTGACTGTCCGTTTGCGCAAGCTCGATGCCATGCCCGTGCTGCCGCCGCTGCCTCCCACGTAGGCTACACCCAGGGTTGGATCTTCATCTTCTTGTCCTTCTGTTCGCTTGAAGCCCGACGACCGCCCTCCAACAAGGGCGCGAGGAAGTGGTGTGTCAGTCTGTCCAGCGGCGGCTAGGTTAGGAGCGAACCAGACTGGAGGCTAGAGCGAATGAATTGGTATTTTTCCTGTTGTCAATTGATATGGGAGGCGCTCGTTTGGGCCGCGAGCCTGCTATAGGGCCTGCCTTGCACTTATGTTATTGTCCCATCCAAATTGAAACATTTTTCTTCATTTTTACATTGCCTACTCGTGCGTTGGGACGAACAAAACTAGCATGGGCCAACCTGGACGACTCAAACTAGGTGCACACTTTCCAGCCACCTGAGGCAGCCGCCCATACCAGCCCCTATGGTGGCATCGCCCCTTTTTGCGTGTATGATTGGATAGTGAAAAATATTCCAGTGGCGCTTTTGATTTACCCACAGAATGGTTGAATTGCTTGTTTCTATGAACTGAGTTCGCCAATAATATGAAGGATGCCAGTCTTTTCATCCTATTGTAGATTGCTTAGATCTCGATATGCCAAAAGTAATTGCATGAAATATACAGTAAAATCTAGTGTGATGTGTTTGGCTACAACTAGTCTGACTACACGTCCTCATATAACATATCAAGGACGCACCATCTTACCAGATTAACCATTCGACTTACCCATGTAGTGTGGGAAGAAAGAAGTATTGGGACTGCGTATCCAAGCAATTGATGCCATGGACTCCTTTGTACAACCTTGTAAGCGAAAAAGAAGTTGCAGTGTGCCTGTACAAAGAACTAGTGTAAGTTCAGTTACCTGCTTCTCGAAATTTTAGTTAGCCACTTATTGCAAAATTGTTCAATTACGTTGCTTGGCTTAATTTAGTTTGCTACTAATTACATAATGGCACAGCCTGTTAATCATATTGTAGACTGCGCCTATCTATGTGTTTGATACTTACTGTTAAGAACTACCTATTTGCCTTAACTTAAATATCTACTTGTTTGTTTAACTGCTTTGCTGCTGCAACAGCGGGATACAATGATGTTAATAACTACTCCCTCCATCCCATAATATAGGACGTTTTTTGACACTAGCATAGTGTTAAAAAACGTCTTACATTATGGGACGGAGGGAGTACTTTTCAGCATCCAATTGAAACTCTTTAATTCCTTGTTTGTTTAACTGGTTTGCTGTTATAACTCCCAGTTGAGATGTTTTGCTAACTTCAACTTTTCTGAATCCAATTGGAACTTTAATGGAAAAACAGGTTAGCCCAAGATCAAAGAGCGGGGCCCCCATGGACGTTGCATCATCCCACAGCAGTGGCACCGGCCCAATCGTGCATTATGAATTGCCAACTGCTGATGCTCTAGAGGCTAAACTAGTGGTAGAAAGAGATTCTGATTCTGCATTTAGAGATGAAGTTGACATGTTGAGGAAGCAAACAGCACAATCACAAGCAGTACTCAAGACAACCATTTAATATTTGGTGGATTTCAAAATGAAGCAAGCTGAGACTGACCAGATTGTTAAGGTCCTAAAGGAAAAAAGGAAATTAAATTCCTACTTGGTAAATCATAGGTGAAATGTTCTTTCCATAGTTGAATAACCTTTGTGTTGTCTATTCATGTAATCAATCAAACCATTTGTTTTAGAGATCATGTAATAATTTTTTTGTTTTTTGGTTTGTAATTTTATTTGAGCACAAGTCTGTATTAATCGATAAGACTCGGAGACATTTCATTTGGATTGCTGTGCCAGACCTACAAATATGCCAATTAGGCTGAATGTGCATTCAGCAATAGTAGTAGTATAGATGGACCGTGGCACGCATCAGAAAGGGCCAAGATGCTGGCTAAAAAAAGATGTTGTTGTAGCCAAAAAAAAAGTACAGCGGCCTGGCTTATGTATGTTAGTTGATATTATTGATCCATATACTCTATAAGTGTTTATATGTCTATTAGTTCTGTACATTCTTGGTTGATTGACTCGGTATTTGAATCTTGATACATCGCTTGTGTACATATCTAAATGGGAGTACACATTATGCTGCGTGTGACATTTGAGTTGGACATGAAGTGTTCCAAATATTCGAATTCACCTTAAATTGGATACTAGTTTCTGAATTTGAGTATCGGCATTTGTAAACCATATTCATATATGACAGTGGAATACATCTTTGTCGTCCTTTTGAAGATATATAAAAACACATAGAACAATTTATAAAGATTCATATAGGAATACATAATGGATTCGAATTTAGTTGCCAGGGTAAACGTGGATGCTTATTGTCCCAAAATTTGAAAGAAGCTGCAAAATGTCCACTCCCACATCGGCTGCCCGAAGCCAAATGTTTGGGAGATGGAAATTACTGTCTACCCATTACACGGACAATCCATCGGCCCGATTTCCACTGCTCTAAATAGGGGGTAGGTTAGTAACTTCAATTAGACGTGACACGACCGCCTCTGAGCCCATTCCGACACGGTGGGCGTCAAACATGGGCGGCAAAACACATTTGATTCAAGCTCGTCCGAAAGACCTCTGTTTCTCCCTCCATTCCCCATTCATACACGGTGGGCGGCAAAACAAACTCGACTCGGCCGAAATCGATGTAGGCAAATATTTTCAATAGGGGCAGGTTTGTAACTTCACTCAGACGTGACACAACCGCCCTACCTGTCAGCCCCGCTCATACATCGTGGGCGCCAACCATGGGCGCCAACCACCCTCTCCTCGCCCGAAATCGCTCTGGGCAAATATTGGCGAGATGCAAGATTACCGTCCTATCCCGAACCGACGAGACGTCCAAATTTTAAACGGGGGCTAAGTTCGTGAGTTTCCCATATTTCAGACAGGCGTGTCCCAAAAACATGGTTCCCCGTACCTCTCCCTCCATTTTCCCATTCATACACCATCCACGCTAGAACACCCCATCCCCACACCAGCCTCCGTCCGCCACCCCATCCATCGCCGCCGTCCTCCACCACATCCATCGCCACCGTCCTCCACCATGCCGGAGCGCCTACCAAGACCGTGTCGTCCACTGCTAGAGATGGACGTTTCTCATCCACGGCGACGGACCAATAGCCTTGCATCGCGTCCTCTTGCTTCATCGGCGCCGTCGTCCTCTTTGCCGGGGCCGCTCACACGACCTTCTCTTCCACCGCAACGGGACTTATCCCCCGATGCACTCATCTACCGTCGCAGATCTGATTCAACGCCACCGACAGCCATCGCACCCCCAATTCCTACACGACGCCGCAAGAGAGGTGGTACTTCATATCTCCTCAACTTTTTGATCTCAACCAGAAAATAGATCTTAACTTGGTTACTCTACTTTCTTTTCAGCTCTTAGAATTTAGTTCTTAGTTCGAAGCAAACAATGGATGCTAAATATCATTTCTCCGGTTTGCAGCTTCAAATCTGCCATGGCATAGCCATAATACAGTTTAATTGATCATGCTTAGGGTTTAATTGATCATGTTGGTTCCGTGGTGGTTTCTTTAATAGAAATCGGAGGGAAAACCCTATTTTGCTAAAAAAATATGCTTAGAGTTTCCCCCTTTTATGATCACTATACGATCAGAATACGTGCTTCGTGTCATAATAACATTGCTCCATGCATCAAGCTAAACAAGCTTAGATGTTCAAATACGAATCTGATATTATTAAAACAGAGTTGTTTAATTGGTCAGCTAAATGTTCCTAAATTAGTTTTGAAAATGCATGTTCGCCGCTCGGGTGTGTATCTCTACAAGGTGCCCACGGTGGGCCGGCCCACCCTGGGATTTTGGGTCGTCCCAGGCCCCGATTCTCCTCTGTTCTGCTGTGCGCTTCCGATCTCTACTCGCCCCCAGCCGCCTGCCTCGCCGGCGACTTGCCGTCCCCGGACGGCATGACTCTAGGAGGAGACGCCGGACTAACAGGAGGCCAGGAGTCGCTCGCCCAACAGCGTCACCGCTGCCCGGGCGCGCCGCCTTGCCTACCTTCCCAGTCCATTCAGGGCTCAGGCATGCAGCACCCACCAAGCCAACCCGATTTATCCTGAGATACGTCCTCAACACTCAGCAGCCACTCCTCATCACCCATTTTCTAATTGATTCATTACTCATTAGGCAGGACTGTCATTAGGGTTTGTTGTGTGCTTAGTGCTACCTACACTTAATGGTTCATATGTATTTCGGTAATCTTTAGTACCTCCAAAGTTCACAGGGTTTTCAAAATTCCGGCCCTCGGAATAGAAACTAGTCATTTTGGATTGTTGGTCATAGTGACATTGACCCAGATTACTACTACAAGACAGGTTTGTTAACAATTTTACTTGTCTTTCTTACTCATTCGATATAATATCCAATTATTCACGTTGATTAGTTGCAAACAATAAGTGCTAGACAAACTTCTTCATTCAGATTTTGGACGGTCTCTTACTGCCGTTACAATTCTGCATACTTGTCCTAATAAGCTCACAAGTAAATGATTGATTCACTACATCTATGCTTGCCTTGTCATATTTGTTGTCAATATTCTTTTAGGGTGGACCACCCTGTTTCTAAATACTGGAACCGTAGACCTGAGTGAATAGTATTTCTCTATGTGATCTCTTCCATCATGTGTGGGTAACGAACACTGCATTGTATAGAAAGAAAGTGTCATTTCCAACTTTTACATAGGTTTCGATCTTTTACATGGAATACAATCTACCTACTTGATTTGTGTCGCACTACCAACACTCCACCCTTGAAGCTAAACATTACGCCACTCATAATTGCTTAGTTTATTTGTTCAAATACGAATTTCATATGATTCTAATGTTCCTACTTCGGTTTTGAAATGTGTGCCTGCCTGTTATAGAGACATAAGGGGTTTGTATTTCTATGTGTGGTCTGGTCAGCATAGTTGGGGAGGTGAACTTTGCATATGCAGGGGTTTATAGGGAGACACTCTCCGAGTTGAATCCGCAATGCATTCCATAGATAATCTGACTACTTTTTACGTTTTCATGAATCTCAGATTCTGAACAGCATCATAATGATTATGAGCTTGCGTGCATGAAAAGAATAAAGCAGAACAATGCCATGGCCGTCAAACTTGGCATTAAGGACTGAAATCAAGTCTGGATGCAATGCAATGCAAACGCTCTCCACCTACAGATTCATGCTCAGAATATGATCCTAATAGTGATTCTGAGCTAGAGGGAGACCTAAGTCAATGTAGCTCCCTAGTGGAGGAGTCAGAGGAAGATGCCCTATCTTATTCACCCATCAAGGTACTTGCTCTAACTTTCCAAGGTTACATTGCTCGCACATATCTTGCAACTGATGCTTTGCATTGCTTCTACTTTGTTGAACTGCCATTAGCTTAGTTTACACATCGTGTATGTGAATACGCCCTGCCTATCCATTTTCAGTACATATTCCATCTGTCATCATACCATATTTATCCATTCAAATGTTGTTCTTGTGTATCAGACATTCAAAAGGAAGAGGGCGATTGCTGATCGTGGAGGAGCACAAGCAAAGTATTTGGAAAAGGTAGTGGCACCTGATAAATCATATAGCCCATTAGGTGTAGTTGAAATATCACCTGACCCACAAAATACCCCAACTCTAGCAGACTCTAGCCCCACTACACTGGTTATTTCTGATGCCCCAACTCAGCAGACCCCAACTGCAGCAAACAGTATGATTATGCCAGTTCACATAGCACCAGCTGTACGACGCAAAACCCCCATTCCAGCAAAGAGTACACCAAATCCAGTTGCCAAATCCCTTTTTGAACCAGAGAGAGAGCCCCAATTGCAGCAAATAGGACCCCTGTTCCATTTCTTCCCAGTTGAGAAGACGAAGCTTATGTTGTTGTCAGGAACTTTGTGCGCATCTTTCCTTCATGGAAAGATTATACCGTAGACACAGAACAATTTCCAGTCTTCCTCTGCAACTTACGCGTAAGTAATGTACTAATGTTATTCATGGTCATTACTGCATATGTTTCTGCTGACAGAAGACACAAGATTTCATTCTTTTAAATAGGTGAGGAGCAAACTGGATTGTGATGACGAGCAAGAGTTGGTTGCGCTTTTCAAGCACTCGTTGATGAAGTATCGTTCCTACCTGAGGCAAGCGCACTTCGATGGCAAGCCTCTGAACAAAATTTATGTAAAGTCTCCGGTGCTACATTTATCCGATGGTGACTGGAATAATCTTGTTACACATTGGTCTCAGCTGCAGCGTAAGGTACTGTCTATGATATCACATCATAATTTGAACTACGTTTCTGCATTTGCCTTAACGTCTCACTTGTACGAAAACTATTAGCAAAAGAACATTCGTTCTCAAGGGACCACAGAATCTCGCAACTATACTGCACACTGCATTGCTCTCGTGAGTACCTCTTGCCCTGTATGACCATACTTACTTTCATAGCTGTTTGATTATGTAGCATCACTGCACATGTTAGCCTCGTAATCTCTCATTTGGTGGACATTATAAGATCCGTATGGACTCTTACACAAATTTAGAATCAACCCAATGCTTTTGAAGAGGTTTAGCTCTGCAGTCCTCTTGTAAGGACTGGACATGGTCTATCACTGTACTTACATTAACAGCTACTCCCTCCGTCCCATGATATAAGAACGTTTTGTACAGTACACCAGTGTTCGAAACACTCTTGTATTATGGGAAGAGGGATTGGTTCATTTTGTAGCATTCTGCATCTTATCTCCCTCGCCCACCATTTACTAAAAAAGATCAGATCTATATTTAATCTTACCAACAAGTAGAATACACAGACAATGCCAGTGCAGAAGTGTAGCCCATTGCTCTTGTCAGTACATTTTGTCCTGTAATGCTTGTACTTCCAGGGATTGGTTGTTGATTATGTAGCATCAATCTGCATCTTATCTTCACTATCCTCTATCCCTTCCAGTATTATCATATCTATAATTACTCTCTACAAAATGTAGAGTACAGGCAATGCTTATGAAGAAGATTCTGTGCTGAAATTCTTGAGTTATCCTTCCCTTGACATGGAGAAGGGCATTATAAAGCCGGTGTTAACTGTTAATGTAAGTCAGTCCTTCTAAAGCCTTTATCCTCAACTGCTGTTTAATTTGCTCATACTCCCTATCATTTACTGCTGTTTAGTTTGCTGTTTCTACCAAAATGCATGTTCGTAAGAACCATAAGTTCTAAGTTTTACTTGTAAAACCAAATTTCTTATTCATACCATGCACATTACTTAATACTCCCTATATGTATGCTTGGTTTTGTGGATCTATAATCCAGTGTGTGGTGAAGCAACCCACGTTTGCACCTTGTCATCTCTTGTTTTATCTTACTGATGTGGCTGATGATATGAACAACATGCCATGCACATTATCCAAAATAGATACAATGATTTTCTTTGCCCTTCATCTATGCTTGTTATGTTGACATGGTAATCCAGTAGTGTGGTGAAGCTCCCCGCATTATGAACAATGACAAATTATGCTATTGACATTTTGAACTTACTCTTTATTTTCTAATTTGAAATTGGATAGAATTGACAGAACATTTATCATCTTTGTTTATACATGTGCAAAACCTGTCATCTCTCTGCTTTGTTTCAGGGTGATATGCCTGACGGCATGCACAAGTCTGCTGAAGGCTGTGAGACAAACCCAACATATATTGTAGCAAAGAAGGCAAAACATCTTGAAGATAGCGAGACAACCCCAAAGTCTTGTCTTGATGCAGTGTTCAAGTTACTTGAGACTAACAGTCAGACAAGCTCACAGAATTCGTTGTCTGAATCAGTTCGACTTCTTCAGTCCCAAGTTCTTGCAGAAAGGCATTCCGTAACTCAACTTCGACTTGAAGTCCTATCTCTAAGAAAGATTGCGGAGAACACCAATGAGAACTTCATCGCTAAACAGCTACACCTGGAAGCTATGACCGACATGCTAGGCTGGTCTCACAGCCTTGCTCAGCAGCTTGCGCAGCAGTTCCCCCGTAAGGCTAACCTTTCTTGAACTGTCTTGGAAGTGGTCTCGGTTCAGTATTATTTTGTTACGCTGCAATGGTGCCCAGTTTTTGTAATCTGCTTCTTCGTTGCACTTTATGATCACTGGTGGCGAACTTCGATGCCCAGTGGATCTAATATACCTTAAATCCTTTATTGTATACTGTAGGTTTATTCTTAGTTACTATGCCGTAATTTCTTTATTGTGTAGAGTAGGTTTGTTCTTAATTCCTAGTAGTTATTGCCATCATTCGCTATCTAAAAAAAATCAGATGTAGTCGACCGGGCCGAAACATTCGATAACGGGCCAGGTTTTTAGCAGGCCACAATTGGGCCGGCCTGCGTCTTTCTTGGGCCCGAATGATTGGGGCCTTCACACATTGCGCCAGGCCCAAACTTACACCGGCCTATATTTTAGTTGGGCCTTTTGTCGACCCAACGCTTAGTTCGGCCCAGGTAGCGTTGGGCCATTAACAGGCTGAATATTGTACTGGCCTGTTACGGCCGAGATGAAACTACGGGCCTTTAGCAGGCCAAAATGCATGTTGGGCCTCAGTTTTCACTAGTCATCGACGGGCCTTCAGCAGGCCGAAATGTAGACCGGGCCGTTATGGGCCCAGTTAGCTCCCTGGCCGTTAGCAGGCCGAAACATATCTCGGGCCTTAGTTGACCCAGTGATATCATGGGCCTTTAAGAGGCCGAAAGCTTAGTACAAGCATCAACAGGCCGAATTACACGACAGGCCTTTAACAGGCCCAAAGTCACGTTGGGCTTAACTGTTGCCACCTTTAGCACGGGCCGTTAGTGGGCCCGATGTCCCGTCAGACCATATATGGCCCATGGGTAGCACGGGCCATTCCCAGGCCGAAAGTCACACCGGGATGAAATGGGCCCATGTCTACATCAGGCCTCTAACAGGCGGACAGTCACTGGGCTATAGTTGGGCTCGAATGTTCGGCGAACAATTAACGGGCCAGATCTGGCTTTGGGCCGCAAATGGGCCCAAATACTGGGCGAACAATTAACGGGCCAGATCTGGCTTCTGGCCGTAAATGGGCCCAAATATTGGGCGAACAATTAACGGGCCAGATCTGGTTTCGGGCTGTAAATGAGCCTTTATTAAGCAGGCCGTTATTGGGCTGGCCCACTAGTACCTGATTAAGTTCTACGGGCCTTTGACTGGGCTGGCCTTTTAACCTATATGGGCCTCTATTGGGCCTAGCCACATGTCAACGTACCATAGGCATGTCTCCTCCAATGGACGGGCGACATCTGGCCCACTGACGAGCTGACAGGTGTTCCCTTCGGCCAATCAGAATTTTACACATGGAAATTTCCCATTGGCCGGGGCTGTTAACGGGTTATCGGATCCAAAACCTGACCCGATAGCTTAATGGCGTTCCGTTACGATGGATGCCATGTGTCGGTCACCCTTGACGAAAGCACTTCTGTGACGAGCGATTTATCGTCATGGAAGTGGACACTTCCGTGATGATAATTTTGGTAATGTCATGGAACACTTCTACGACAGCACAGGTATGACTATCTTGATTCTATCATAAATTTGTCATGGATGTACATGCATGACAAAAAACACGACCTACTGTGACAAACACGTATCATCACAGAAGTGTATTTTTTTTGTAGTGATGCTCGATAATTCTTGTATTGGTTCTTTTATGATGAAGACTATTGAATTCAAATGGGATTTATTGGAAATAATTAAATGCAACTCTAAAGAATGGGACCTCGACGAAGGTAAGGAGTCAGGTATAATGCCTAAGTTTGATTGTGTTAAATCTTTTATGGATACCGATATTTTCCGTGACTTTAGCACTAAATATGGACTTGACTCTGAGATAGTAGCTTCTTTCTGTGAATCCTTTACTACTCATGTTGATCTCCCTAAGGTGAAGTGGTTTAAATATAATCCTCCCATTGAAGTAAAAGTAGTTGCACCTATTAAAGTTGAAGAAAATACTATCACCTATAATGTTGATCCTATTGTTCCTACTGCTTATATTGAGAAACCACCTTTCCCTGTTAGAATAAAGGATTATGCTAAAGCTTCAATTGTGGTTCGTAAGAGTAATACTAGAACACCTACACCACCTCAGCAAATTAAAGTTGAACCTAGTATTGCTATGGTTAAAGA
Source organism: Triticum timopheevii (assembly GCA_963921465.1). Classification (NCBI taxonomy): domain Eukaryota; kingdom Viridiplantae; phylum Streptophyta; class Magnoliopsida; order Poales; family Poaceae; genus Triticum; species Triticum timopheevii. Next base: position 291,280,363 of record OY997262.1, read on the forward strand.
TCTCTTGGTCGATAATATTGATGGGCATGTTATTTACTTCTGTGATGAAGCTGCTAGAATTATTAGACCTAATACTAAAAATAAACATAGACCTGTTGTAGGCATGCCTGTTATTTCTGTTAAAATAGGAGATCATTGTTACGATGGCTTGTGTGGTATGGGTGCTAGTGCAAGTACAATACCTCATTCCTTATACAAAGAAATTACGCATGATATTGCACCTGCTGAGATGGAGGAAATTGATGTTACAATTAAGCTTGCCAATAGAGACACTACTAGGGAAAATCCTAGCAGCAGCGCGGGTTTTGGGCCTATCAGTAGCGCGGGCAGGGGCGCTACTGATAAGGCGCTACAGCTAATCCTTAGCAATAGCGCGTCTTGACACACGCTACTGCTAAATTGACTTAGTAGCAGCGCTTCTTCACAACATCGCTACTGGTAATTAGTAGTAGCGCTTAACCTTACCCGCGCTACTACTATTATTTAGTATTTTATTTCTTTTCTTTTTCATGTTGTATTCATACACCTTTACACAAGTTTTCATACAACAGGAATTTAGAGATTGGTTTTACATCATAATGAGTTATTACATCATGGGGTGAAAGAACCGTGGACTAGTTTCAAGTCGATGTCCATCCACTTGAAACTAATCCGCGGTTCTTTCACCCAATGATATAATAATATCATCATCATCATATCATTAACAACTTAGCATCATAATACGTCATTGTCATATAACACCTCCTCAAGATCATCGTTTTCATCATTGACGTCACATAACACCTCCTCAAGATCATCATTATCAACTCTAACACATTAGCACATAATAAACATATTGTACCTCATAGGACCTATTACATTCGATTAAGACCTACTACATTTTCTAAGGTAAAATAGCAAAAAACAAGATAGCCCCTGACTCTCCATTATGGAGAATGGAGATTAGCCTGTCTCCAATTCTTGCCTTTCGCTGAATGTTACTTCCAAGAACCTCCTTGCGAATGTCCATACTTTTCATCCATTCTCTGATGATCATGTGTTCACGGGTTTTAGAAATCTGATATGCACAGGTGAGCTCCGTAGATTTACCTGGCAGTATGTTCAGAACTGAGAGGCGACCATGCAGAGACATCAGATGAGGCACACAATCCATCGGGAGTTTCTGTTGAAAAACATAATAATAACTTCGTAGTTAGCAATGATGTACTAGTTTTAGAAGTATGCAAAAGATGCACGGATGTCGTAATAGTAAAAAATCTTACCAGGGTATCTCCAGAGAAGTTATCGTGGTTCAACACATGCACTAGTGGCACGTATTCACCATAATTTGGAGGAGTTCGATAATAGTCATTGTAATTCTCAAGAAGAGTACAAAATGCGATCAGATGATTTTTCTCCTTATACGTTAATTCGGTGTCATCGGTGTAGTGGGTTTTATCTACCATCTTCCGCACAGTCTTTGAAGAATCAAAATAAGTTGTCAATGGAAATAAGCTATCAACTATTTTGAAATAAACAATATAAATTAGTTAATAACTATGTTTGAGAAACTCACATAGCGGTACAATCGGAAGCGTATCAACAAGGACCCAAATGTCCATATTGTCTTCCTCGCTGTCAGGATCACCAAGATCCATGGTGACAATCATACCCTCATAAAAACCATACATTTTGCAGAGTGCTTCCCAATTTTGGCAACCAAAATGGGTTACGCTCCGAGCATTGCACATATTTACTTCAAAATCCATATCATGATGGGTCCTTAGGTGTATTTTCTTTGTTTCAAAATTTTCATGGTCTTCAAAACCCATCCTCTCCAAGACATAGCGTCTTGCATGGCATGGGATAAGCTAGTCAAATTGTAAAATATGAAAATTAGACGTTGAAATAGTTGAAGTCATGCTTAATTACGAAAAAAACACTTGTCGTTGTTGCGTATCGTTTCACAATCGAAGGTCTCCTCGAGCTTAATGCTGAAGTGCCGATCTTCGTCCAGCCGAACAAACCTGTCGCACATACCTCGATCATCGTGGCACCAGCTACACTCCCCCGGGAGACCGTCGTCGTCCGAGTACGACATTTCCTACAATTATAATTCAAAGATTAAACTTGTACATATTCTAGCACAAGTCATGCCAGAATTCACGACAAAATCCGGCATGTCCTTTGCTAAAAAAAGGACATATCGAGCGCCTGAAATTTGCCGGAACAGAAATTAATCAACACTCCGGCAAAACATAGGCCACTCAGAGATGTAAACTGAACATGAACGGCCACTTGGGCAACCACATATCCTATTTGAGCAACAACACAAGATATACAAGGATATTTGGCTGGTCTCACCTCGATGTCGGAGGGGGTCGGTGACTGGGACGACGGCGGGGATGTCGGAGGGGGTCGGTGACGGGACGATGGAGGTCACCTGAAACCATATAAGTTATCACTAATACATCCCGAATAATTGCTTAAACTAAAAAAATAACAACAAATATGACATGTTCAACTAGTTTTATTAATTCAACTAGTTCTTACTAAATATAAACTTACTATAAATAGAAAAAAGCTAGTTATTTCTAAAAATAAAGTAGTTCAACTAGTTATATTAATTATCTTACTAAAAATAGATTAGTTCTGTTAATTCAACTAGTTCAACTAGTTTATTAATTTACTTACTGAACTAGTTCAACTACCACTACTACTACTAAAAATCTAGTACTAACTAAAGCAACAACTAGTACTAGCTAACCCTAAATTAACATCTACTACTACTAAATCTAGTACTAACTAGTGGCAGGGGGTGGGGGGCGACGGAAAGGTAGCTAGCTAGGGGCGGTGAGGTCGAGGGTGGTGGGAGGAGGGCTGCCGGCGGAGGAGGAAGGAGGAGCGGCCGCAGGCGGAGGGAGGAGGGCGGCGACGGAGGAGGGAGGGGCGGCCGCTGGCGGAGGGAGGATGTGCGAGGAGGATGGAGGAGGGACGGAAGGAGGGGAGTACCTTGGTGGCAGACGGACGAAGGCGGCGGCGACGGTGACGCACGACGCCTGTTACGCGGGCAAGAGTGAGAGTGTGAGTGAGAGGGCCGGTCGTGCGCGTGGGGATAAGGTAGGGATAGTTGTAGCGCGTTTGCCCAAACGCACTACAGCTAACCTGAATAGCAGTAGCGCTATTTAGTAAAGTGCGCTACTGCTATAGCTAGCGGGGGGCGAGGTCATGGCAACTATAGCAGTAGCGCTGTATGCGGTGGACGCGCTACTGCTATTTCCCTGTCAGCAGCGTGTTTTGGCGACATGCGCTGCTGCTAAGTAGCAGTAGCGTGGTATTTTGAAGAGCGCTGCTGGTAAGATTCTGTGTATAGGCTTTTCCCTAGTAGTGAGACACTACTTCACCAGTTGGGATTGTTAGGTATGTTGAAGTCTTGTGTGGGAAGGTTAAATATCCTGCTGATTTTCTCGTTCTTGGTTCCCCGCAAGATGACTTTTGTCCCATTATATTTGGCAGACCCTTCTTGAATGCTGTGAATGCTAAGATAGACTATAAAAAGGATGTTGTTACTATTGGTTCGGGGGATATGTCTCATGAGTTTAATTTTGCTAAATTTTGTAGACAACCCCATGATAAAGAATTGCCTAGTAAAGATGAAATTATTGGTCTTGCTTCTGTTGTCATGCCTCCTAATGATCCTTTAGAACAATATTTGCTCGACCATGAAAATGATATGTTTATGAATGAAAGAAGGCAATTAGATGAAGTGTTCTTTAAACAGGGACCTATTTTGAAACACAACTTGCATGTTGAAATCCTAGGGGATCCTCCTCCACCCAAGGGTGATCCTGTGTTTGAGCTTAAACCACTACCTGATACTCTTAAATATGCTTATCTAGATGAAAAGAAGATATATCCTGTTATTATTAGTGCTAACCTTTCAGAGCAAGAAGAAGAGAAATTGCTGAAAACTCTAAAGAAGCACTGTGCTGCTATTGGATATACTCTGGATGATCTTAAGGGCATTAGTCCCACTTTATGCCAGCTTAAAATAAAATTGGAGAAAGACGCTAAACCGGTTGTTGATCACCAATGGCGGTTAAATCCTAAGATGAAAGAAGTGGTAAGAAAAGAAATACTAAAGCTTCTGGAGGCATGTATAATTTATCCCATTGCTGATAGTCAGTGGGTAAGTCCTGTCCATTGTGTCCCTAAGAAGGGAGGTATTACTGTTGTTCCTAATGATAAAGATGAATTGATCCCACAAAGAATTGTTACAGGTTATAGAATGGTAATTGATTTCCGCAAATTGAATAAAGATACTAAAAAGGATCATTACCCTTTACCTTTTATTGATCAAATGCTAGAAAGATTATCCAAACATACACATTTTTTCTTTCTAGATGGTTATTCTGGTTTCTCTCAAGTACCTGTGTCAAAGGAGGACCAAGGAAAGACCACTTTTACTTGCCCTTTTGGTACCTTTGCTTATAGACACATGCCTTTTGGTTTATGCAATGCACCTGCTACCTTTCAAAGATGCATGATGGCCATATTCTCTGACTTTTGTGAAAAGATTGTTGAGGTTTTCATGGATGATTTTTCCATTTATGGAACTTCTTTTGATGATTGCTTGAGCAACCTTGATCAAGTTTTGCAGAGATGTGAAGATACTAATCTTGTCTTGAATTGGGGGAAGTGCCACTTTATGGTTAGTGAAGGTATTGTCTTGGGGCATAAAATTTCTGAAAGAGGTATTGAAGTTGATAAAGCTAAAGTTGATGCTATTGAAAAGATGTCGTGTCCTAAGGACATTAAAGGTATAAGAAGTTTCCTTGGTCATGCTAGTTTTTATAGGATGTTCATTAAAGACTTCTCAAAAATTTCTAGGCCTCTGACTAATCTCTTACAAAAAGATGTCCCTTTTGTCTTCGATGATGATTGTGTAGAAGCATTTGAAATACTTAAGAAAGCCTTGATCTCCACACCTATTGTTCAACCACCTGATTGGAATTTACCCTTTGAAATTATGTGTGATGCTAGTGATTATGCTGTAGGTGCTGTTCTAGGACAAAGAGTTGATAAGAAATTAAATTTTATTCAATATTCTAGTAAAACTCTGGACAGTGCCCAAAGAAATTATGCTACTACTGAAAAAGAATTTTTAGCAGTTGTATTTGCTTGTGATAAGTCCAGACCCTATATTGTTGGTTCTAAAGTAACTGTTCACACTGATCATGCTGCTATTAAATACCTTATGGAAAAGAAAGATGCTAAACCTAGACTTATTAGATGGGTTCTCTTGCTGCAAGAATTTGATTTGCATATTATTGATAGAAAGGGAGCTGAGAACCCCGTTGCAGACAACTTATCTAGGTTAGAGAATGTTCTTGATGACCCACTACCTATTGATGATAGCTTCTCTGATGAACAATTAGCTGCCATAAATGCTTCTCGTACTGCTCCATGGTATGCTGATTATGCTAATTACATTGTTGCTAAATTTTTACCACCTAGTTTCACTTACCAGCAAAAGAAAAGGTTCTTCTATGATTTAAGACATTACTTCTAGGATGACCCACACCTTTATAAAGAAGAAGTAGATGGTGTTATTAGAAGTTGTGTACCTGAGCATGAACAGAAACAGATCTTATGCAAGTGTCACTCCGAGGCTTATGGAGGACACCACACTGGAGATAGAACTGCGCATAAGGTATTGTAATCCGGTTTTTATTGGCCTACTCTTTTCAAAGATGCCTGTAAGTTTGTCTTGTCTTGTGATGAATGTCAAAGAGTTGGTAATATTAGTAGACATCCAGAAATGCCTATGAACTACTCACTTGTTATTGAACCATTTGATGTTTGGGGCTTTGATTATATGGGGCCGTTTCCTTCCTCTAATTAATGGGTATACACATATTTTAGTTGCTATTGGTTACGTTACTAAGTGGGTAGAAGCTATTCCAACTAGTAGTGTTGATCATAACACCTCTATTAAGATGCTTAAAGAAGTTATTTTTCCGAGGTTTGGAGTCCCTAGATATTTAATGACTGATGGTGGTTCACATTTTATTCATGGTGCTTTTCGTAAAATGCTTGCTAAGTATGACGTTAATCATAGAACCGCATCCCCTTACCCCCCCACAATCTAGTGGCCAGGTAGAATTGAGTAATTGAGAGCTTAAATTAATTTTGCAAAAGACTATTAATAGATCTAGAAAGAATTGGTCCAAGAAACTTGATGATGCATTATGGGCATATAGAACTGCATATAAGAATCCTATGGGTATGTCTCCATATAAAATGGTTTATGGAAAAGCATGTCACTTACCTCTTGAGCTAGAACACAAGGCATATTGGGCAATTAAAGAGCTCAATTATGATTTCAAACTTGCCGGTGAGAAGAGGTTATTTGACATTAGCTCACTTGATGAGTGGAGAACCCAGGCCTATGAGAATGCCAAACCGTTTAAAGAAAAAGTTAAAAGATGGCATGAGAAAAGGATACAAAAGCGTGAGTTTAATGTAGGTGACTATGTGTTGCTATTCAACTCTCATTTAAGATTTTTTGCAGGAATACTTCTCTCTAAAGAAGGTCCTTACGTTATCGAGGAGGTCTATCGTTCCGGTGCCATAAAAATCAACAACTTCGAAGGCACAAATCCAAAGGTGGTGAACGGTCAAAGAATTAAACATTATATCTCAGGTAATCCAATAAATGTTGAAACTAATGTTATTGAAACCGTGACCCCGGAGGAATACATAAGCGACACTTTCTAGAACGTTTCAGACTCCGAAAAGGAATAGGTATGTGGTACGGTAAGTAAACCGATTCCAAAACAGTTCTAATAGCGATTTTTCTCCGTTTTGGAATATTTAAGAAAATAGGAAAATAAAAAGTAGTCTGGGAAGGACACGAGGCGTCCACGAGGGTGGAGGACGTGCCCTACCCCCTGGGCGTGCCCCCGGCCTCATGGGCACCTCGTGTGCTCTCCGGACTCCGTTTTCTTGCACGATACTTCTTTTAGTCGGTAAAAATTCATTTTATAATCTCCCAAAGGTTTTGACCCTCGTATCACGCAAATATCCTCTATTCTTGTTTCGAGCTGTTTCTGTCACGGATTAGAGCAAGATGTCTTCTCAAGAGTCAGTTAGGGAGAGCTGGGTGTCTCATCCGACACCGCGACTAGGAGCAAACAGTGATGCTGACCACTTTGGGCCATCAACGGAGGAGGAGATGGAGGCCGACTTGAAAAGGATAGATGCTATGGAGGAGGATCAAGAAGTTACTTCTCATTTCCGAGCCGGATTCACGATGGGGGAACTATAGAGCTCAGCTATTCCAAACTCGGTTATCCCTTCCAATGTTAGATTTCTCTCTTATGAAAATATGAAAAAGAGTGTTACTTGTTCTCCCGCAGCTATGCAACATCCATGGGTGAAAGGAGCTTTAGCCGTCACGGGTAAGCTCCGTAAGGAAATAATGGATCTCAAGCGGCAAGTAAATAAGCTCGAGGAAGAGAATCGTATCCTGAGGGGCATCATCGCCAAGAATATCACATCACCACCCCCAAAGAAGGAGACATAAATACATGGGTATGGGCACTCCCCTTGGCAACTGCCAAGCTTGGGGGGAGGTGCCCCGGTATCGTATCACCATCACACTCCTATCTTTACCATTTTTCTTAGTTTGATCCTTTTGGTAATATCTTGATCTAGTACAATAAAGCTTTAGTATGATTTGGTTTGTGAGTTTTGCTTTATGATCCTTCTATGTAATCGAGTCTGTGAGCTATATATAATAAAGATTAGTTTTGAATCAAGGGCTTGATTATCTTACTATGATCTTGAGGGAATAAAAATAAAAGAAAATAAAGAATAAAAAGAAATAAAGAGATCATATTGATCTTATGGAGAGTGATGACTTCACATATAAAGAGTATGATGAATAAAAGTTGTTGGGAGTTGACAAACATAGTTTTGGTCATCGTTGCAATTAATAGGAAGTAATAAAGAAAGAGAGGTTTCCATATATAAATATACTATCTTGGACATCTTTTATGATTGTGAGCACTCATTAAAATATGACATGCTAAAGAGTTGATGTTGGACAAGGAAGACAATGCAATGGGTTATGTTTTCTTATATCCGAAATAAAGTATATTGTCATGGATCATCCAACATGTTGAGCTTGCCTTTCCCCCTCATTCTAGCCAAATTCTTTGCACCAAGTAGAGATACTACTTGTGCTTCCGAATACCTTTAAATCCAGTTTTGCCATGAGAGTCCACCATACCTACCTATGGATTGAGTAAGATCCTTCAAGTAAGTTGTCATTGTTGCATGCAATAAAAATTGCTCTCTAAATATGTATGACTTATTAGTGTGGAGAAAATAAGCTTTATACGATCTTGTGATATGGAAGCAATAAAAGCGACGAACTGCATAATAAAGGTCCACATCACAATTGGCAATATAAAGTGACATTCTTTTGCATTAAGATTTCGTGCATCCAACCATAAAAGCACATGACAACCTCTGCTTCCCTCTGCGAAGGGCCTATCTTTTATTCTTGTCTTATACTTTATACAAGAGTCATGGTGATCTTCACCTTTCCTTTTTACATTTTATCTTTTGGCAATCACATTGTGTTGGAAAGATCCTGATATATACATATCCAATTGGGTGTAAGTTAGCATGAACTATTATTGTTGACATTACCCTTGAGGTAAAAGGTTGGGAGGCAAAACTATAAGCCCCTATCTTTCTATGTGTCCGATTAAAACTCCATAACCATAAGTATTGCGTGAGTGTTAGCAATTGTGAAAGACTAAATGATAGTTGAGTATGTGGACTTGCTGAAAAGCTATCATATTGACTCTTTCTGATGTTATGATAAATTGCAATTGCTTCAATGACCGAGATGATATTTTGTTAGTTCTTAATGAAGTTTCTAATTCATACTTGACATTGTGAATAGATTATTACTTGAGCATAAAAAATCATATGACAATAATTTTATATATTGTTGTTATAAGAATGATCATGATGCCCTCATGTCCATATTTTATTTTATCGACACCGCTATCTCTAAACATGTGGACATATTTTTCATTATCGGCTTCCGCTTGAGGACAAGCGAGGTCTAAGCTTGGGGGACTTGATACGTACATTTTGCATCATGCCTTTATATCGATATTTATTGCATTATGGGATGTTACTACACATTATATCACAATACTTATGCCTATTCTCTCTTATTTTATAAGGTTTACATGAAGAGGAGAATGCCGGCAGCTGGAATTCTCCGCTGGAAAAGGAGGAATGTTTTGGAATTAATAAAAAATACTGGCGAAAGAATCAACTAGAGGGGGCCCACACCCTGGCCACGAGGGTGGGGGGCACGCCCTACCCCTTGGGCGCGCCCCTGCATCATGAGCCCCCTGGCAGGCCTCTGGTGCCCATCTTCTGCTATATGAAGTCTTTAAATAAGGAGGAAGCTTTTAGGAGGAAACACCGCCGCCACGAGGCAGAACCTTGGCGGAACCAATCTAGGGCTCCGGCGGAGCTGTTCTGCCAGGGAAACATCCCTCCGGGAGGGGGAAATCATCACCATCGTCATCACCAACAATCCTCTCAGCGGGAGGGGGTCAATCTCCATCAAAATCTTCACCAGCACCATCTCCTCTAAAATCGTAGTTCATCTCTTGTATCCAATCTTTGTCCCAAAACCTCATATTGGTACCTGTGGGTTGCTAGTAGTGTTGATTACTCCTTGTAGTTGATGCTAGTTGGTTTATTTGGTGGAAGATCATATGTTCAGATCCTCTATGCATATTAATATCCCTCTGATTAGGAAAATGAATATGATTTGTGAGTAGTTACGTTTCTTCCTGAGGACATGGGAGAAGTCTTGCTATAAGTAGTCATGTGAATTTGGTATTCGTACGATATTTTGATGAGATGTATGTTGTCTTTCCTCTAGTGGTGTTATGTGAACATCGACTACATGACACTTCACCATTGTTTGGGCCTAGAGGAAGGCATTGGGAAGTAATAAGTAGATGATGGGTTGCTAGAGTGACAGAAGCTTAAACCCTAGTTTATGTGTTGCTTCGTAAGGGGCTGATTTAGATCCATCTGTTTCATGCTATGGTTAGGTTTACCTTAAATACTTCTTTTGTAGTTGCGGATGCTTGCAATAGGGGTTAATCATAAGTGGGATGCTTGTCCAAGGAAGGGCAGTACCCAAGCACCGGTCCACCCACATATCAAATTATCAAAGTACCGAACGCAAATCATATTAATGTGATGAAAACTAGCTTGACGATAATCCCCATGTGTCCTCGGGAGCTTTTTCCTCCATATAAGAGTTTGTCCAGGCTTGTCCTTTGCTACAAAAAGGATTGGGCCATCTTGCTGCATCTTAGTTACTTTATTTACTTGTTTCCCATTACAAATTACTTTATCACAAAACTATCTGTAACCGATAATTTCAGTGCTTGCAGAGAATACCTTACTAAAAATTGCTTGTCATTTCCTTCTGCTCCTCGTTGGGTTCGACACTCTTACTTATCGAAAGGACTACGATAGATCCCCTACACTTGTGGGTCATCAACAGCTTGGACCCACCAGCTATATCTTCGAACGCAAGGAAGTGCCTCCTTATTACGCACAAAAAAATGAATACCCAAGCTGCTAGGTGGGACCCGCCATATTTGAAGGCTGACTTGTGGGCCTACTAAGTTGACGCAGACGCAGGGCTTTGTCAACTTAGTCAATATAAACGATTCTAGCTATGGTGACTGTACGATGTCCATCCAATGGCTATCGTGCATCTTCAACCTCTGGTCTTCTTGCTCCAGCCGCCAGATGTCGCTTGAAGCTACTTCGGTATTTCCCCAAAGAGGAAGGGATGATGCAGCACAGCGGCGGTAGGTATTTCCTCATATATGAAACCAAGGTTATCGAACCAGTAGGAGAACCAACCAACACAACGTAAACAACCCCTGCACAAAAATAACAGCCACTCGCAACTCGACGTGTTAAAGGGGTTGTCAATCCCTTTAGGGTAACAGCGCCAGAAATTGGCACGGAGACGGGAGAAAATTGCAATAGATTGAATAAATAGATCGCAAATAAAATAAAGTGCATCAAAGTATTTTTTGTATTTTTGGTTTAATAGATCCGAATAAAAAGAGCAAATAAAATAGATCGCAAAGCAAATATATGAGAAAGAAGACCCAGGGGCCATAGGTTTCACTAGTGGCTTCTCTCGAGAAAAATAGCAACGGTGGGTAAACAAATTACTGTTGGGCAGTTGATAGAACTTCAAATAATCATGATGATATCTAGGCAATGATCATTACATAGGCATCACATCCAAGATTAGTAGACCGGCTCCTGCCTGCATCTACTACTATTACTCCACACATCGACCGCTATCGAGCATGCATCTAGTGTATTAAGTTCATGGAAAAACGGAGTAATGCAATAAGAATGATGACATGATGTAGACAAGATTTATCTATGTAGAGATAGACCCCATCATTTTATCCTTAGTAGCAATGATACATACGTGTTGTTTCCCTTTCTGTCACTGGGATCAAGCACCGTAAGATTGAACCCACTACCGGGCTCCTCTTCCCATTGAAAGATAAATAGATCAAGTTGGCCAAACAAATCCCAAATATCGGAGAATAAATACGAGGCTATAAGCAATCATGCATATAAGAGATCAAAGAAACTCAAATAACTTTCATGGATATAAAAAGATATAACTGATCATAAACTCAAAGTTTATCAGATCCCAATAAACACGCCGCAAAAAGAGTTACATCATATGGATATCCAAGAGACTATTGTGTTGAGCATTCAACGAGAGAGAGAAAGCCATCTAGCTACTAACTACGGACCCGTAGGTCTACAAAGAACTACTCACGCATCATCGGAGAGGCACCAATGGAGGTGGTGAACCCCATCTGAGATGGTGTCTAGATTGGATTTGGTGGTTCTGGACTCTGCAGCGGCTGGATCAATATTTCATCAACTCCCCTAAGGTTTCTGGAATATTGGGGTATTTATGGAGCAAAGAGGCGGTCCGGGGGCACCCGAGGTGGGCACAACCCACCAGGACGCGCCTGGGCCTCCTGGCGCGCCCTGGTTGGTTGTCCCCCCTCAGGACTCCGCCCAAGTGCAACCAGGGCCCAATATGTTCCTTCTGATCCAAAAAAATCTCCACAAAGTTTCGTTGCATTTGGACTACGTCTGATATTGATTTCCTGCAATGTAAAAAACATGCAAAAAACAGCAATTGGCACTTGGCACTATGTCAATAGGTTAGTACCAAAAAATGACTATAAAATGATTATAAAAGATTGATAATAAAAAGCATGGAACAATCAAAAATTATAGATACGTTGGAGACGTATCACCGCCCAAACCATTGCGGGCCATGCCGCCTGCTCCTGCCTCCCGTGGCCGGCTGTGCTGCCGCGCAGGCCTCATCGCCCCACCCTACTACCATCGCTGGCCTGGCCATCCCTGTACTCACCTAGACCTCATGTTATTCTCCGACGACGTCAGCCTCCTACTGCAGCTGAAGTAGTAAACACTCGTACTCCTCTTCGCGTGGGCATCCACTGTCACGTCTTCGCTGGCTCCGCGTCGTCCCCTTCTTAGGCCTCGCCGTCGTCCACCGCCTTGGTGCTCTCAGCGCGGCGTGGTCAACCTGGTCAAGGAACAACTTCGATCGAAAGAGGACTGTACGTGGAGAGGCTGACAGGTGGGTCCACGGCTGCAGCAAGGAAGTTCCTCCTATTACGCGTAAAATAATTATTCCTCCACCAGACAGAAGGGACCCATCAGAAGGGACTCAGTACTTTGCAAAAAAAGTTTCGCCCTAACAGCTGGGACCCACCAGCTACATCTTCACACGCAAGAAAGAGTGTCCATACTACGGGCAAAAAAATGATTCTCCCCCCTAAGAGGTGGGACCCACCAGCTATATCTTCGCACTTAAGGAAGTGCGTCCTTATCCTCCTTGACAGCTCGGTCCCACCCGGTCGAAGCGTACATAGCGTTGTCACGAATGTGTACGTACATACTGATCGACCGGTCCCTCTGCAGCGATGAACTGTGGCTGAGTAAGGAGCGGCACGTGTCGTAGTAGAGGCGCGGACGTAGCATGTCACGTAGTCCTATCTATATCGTGTACACATACGTACAACCACGTCGCAAGAAATTAAATACGGCTACATACGTACATACGGGTGGGGTCTCGAATGCATACTGTGACATCATCCTGTTCATCAACAGCCAACCGGCTGGGTCGCAATGGAGGAAACAGCGTCGTGTTCATCGGGAGGCAACGGAATACGTCGTGTTCATCGAGAGCCAGCCGGCTTGGAAGGAACAGCCAAAGCGAGGTCACGCGTACCATAGAATGGAGGAAACATGCCTCATGTTCGACCACGTACGGTCGAAACGGGGTCATGTTCATCGGGAAGGGTCTGGCATACCACAAAACAAAGGAAACGGACTTGTGTTGGAGTGCCTACGGTTGAAACGGGGTCCTGTTGATCGGCAGGAGTGTGGCATACCGCAAAACGGAGGAAACGGACTTGTGTGGGAGCGCATATGGTCGAAACGGGGTCCTGTTCATCCACCGTCTACTACCTCGCTCCAGCCTCCATGGGCTACTATTCATCCACTATCGACCTCCTCCAGCCTCCACAGGCTACTGTTCATCCAGCCTCCACCGACTACTGTTCATAGAGCCTCCACGGGGTCCTGTTCATCCACCCCCGACCGCCTGGGGTGCAGCGTCCTCCTCGGGGTCCTGTTCATCCAGCGGCAACGGCCTACTACCACGGGGTCATGTTCATCCAACCCCCATCGGGAACTATTCATCCACAGCCAACCAACCGGCTCGACTCACCACGTCTCGACTTGTTCTACGTACCGCGTGCACGGTAGCAACAGTCACTGTTCATCGAGAGGCAACCCAACACCGGTTGGCTACATCTCGCACGGGGGCTCGATCGGCTTCAGTAAGCAGCAGCAATGATTGATCGCTTGTGTTTAGTTAGCGGCGGCGAAGGAATTGCTCGGGTTCAGTCAGTAGCGAATGAATCGTTCGGGTTCAGTTAACAGCCAAGGGATCAATCGCTCGGGTTTAGTAACGTAGCTAGCAGTGTGATCCCTCGGGTTTAGTTAGAGCCCAACGCCTCGCACACACGCGCGTACACGAGAGAAACGCGCAAACCACAGTGCATCGCCTAGCCCCGACCACCCACCATAACCGGGAACTCCCTGATATTTTCCTCACCCTTGCTTCTACCATGATTTTTTCTGTCATGGATGGCCCAAAGAATGTCATGCAGCTACATCTCCGGCCCGCCCAGGATAAAAATCCCATTTTCTATCATGATTTTTTGTCATAGAAGTAGGAGCCCACCACATCTATCATGATAATGGGTTTTGTCACATTTGTCATCATAGAAGTGTCATAAGTATGACAGAAAAATATCGTTTGTCCCAAAATGTCACGGATGTGTATTTTTTTGTAGTGGACTCGGTTACACACACTGATGACTGACACGTGCACTGCTGGGTTACGTATGTCTGTCCCTGTACGTTTGTGCTACCTTGGTTTATGACTAGTCATGTCGACCCGTGTTCTTTGTCATATGGATGCTAGCATCACAATCATATACGTGAGCCAAAATACACAAACTATCCCGACCAAGGTAAAGGTGGCAGTCGAGGGTTACCGTGCATGAGGCCGTAAAGTGATATGATGTATCTTATGCTAGATCGGTGTGACTTGGGATCGGGGTCCTAACATGCAGCCATGACGAAGGCGCTCGCCGATACCATGGACACCAATCCATCCCGGTCAAGTACCATGACTGGCGCCATCGCCACATCCACCCAAGACAATGTCGTACAATGCAGCTTCGGCGGCCTCGTCCCACTGCAGTAAATTGCTCGTGTCCATCTGTGTGGCTTCCACCTCCATCGTTGTCAGATTGTGGGTTCCGGCAAACCCTTGAGGTTCGAACTCTAGGGTGCACACAATGATAATCTCTCCCTAGATCACTCTCGCACGATCTCAAGGCCTAGCTCGCGGAACCCAAAGAACAAGAGACACAAGAGTTTATACTGGTTCGGGCCACCGTTGTGATGTAATACCCTACTCCAGTGTTGTGTGGTGGATTGCCTTCTAGGCTGAGGATGAACACGTACAAGGGATGAACAGCCTCCTAAGGAGAGGTGTTCTTGAGCTCGTTGAGCTTGTCTGTGTGTGGATGGAATGGATCCGATCCTTCATCCGTTGAGTTCTACGGTGGTGGCTAGTCCTATTTATAGAGGCCCTGGTCCTCTTCCCAAATGATGGAGGGAAGGGATCCCACAACAGCCAATTTTGAAGGGGGACAACTAGTCAAGTTATCCTGACTAAAGGTGGTCTTCGCCTGCCAAAGGTTCTGGTGGTGATGTAGCTGTGGGCTCCGTGATGACCTCCATCGTGTCGTCCTGCTGGTCTTGGTCTTATTGCACCGATATGGAAACCTTTTCCTGATGCCTCGGGACTCCTCGCCTGCGCCTGCCTCTTTAGCACCAAAGAGGAAACTGGTACTCTACCCCCGCTGGCGCCCGCCTGGCTTCGATCGTCATGGCTCACATCATGTGAACCTGACGAGATGCCCCTCCGCCTTGATATCTCCGCTCCTTGCGAGCCAGCCTAGAGAGACTACCCCCAAGGAGGTCTTGTGTCGTCCGCCTCGCGAGGCTTGGCCCCTCGCGAGGGTCTTGACTGGTTGTTGATGAAGATGGGTCGTACCAGGACGTTGGCGGAGCCACGCCGTGGGCCGCAGGCAGGCAAGTCTGGGAACCCCGTTCTGAGAATGCCGACAGTAGCCCCCGAGCCAAAGGCGCGCTCATACTTGGCTTCGAGGCAAAGCCAAGGGGCAAGTGCGGAGCGTCGCGGGTCCCAACCGCCTGCGGCCTTGATTGACGTGTGGTGATTGGCAGGATGTGGGCGTCTCCGCTTCCCCTCGCTGCCTTGATATCCGCCTAGCTAGGCGGCCACCGCGATCTACACAGCTCCACCTTCATTGCTGGCGGCGCACTCCCCAACTCCTCCACCTTCTCGAAAACAACAGTCTCCTCCTCCAATCAGACCAGGACCCCATCCTCTCCATTGCCATGGCTCTGAGCCGGCCGAAGAAGGGAAAGAAGAAGCCCCAGGCTCCAGCCGAAGCGCCTCCGGCCTTCGAGCCCGCCGTTGAGCGGTCGGTGGTGCTCAACCAAGAGGCGATGGACAAGGTCCGCCCTGCGCTCGCTGCAGATTCCAACGAGTGGGGGAAGACGGTGGCCTGGCCCGCATCCCGTGCCTCGGTCGACAGGACAGCCACCATGGTCCACATCCATCTTCACGCCCTATGGGCTGGCCTGATTCCCCCCTTCTCCGTCTTCTTCATTGACATACTTTCCCACTACCAGATCAATATGCTGCACCTGGATCCCCAGTCCATCATCCTCCTTGCTGTCTTCACCTTTGTCTACGAGGCCATGGTGGGCATTGCTCCTTTCGTGGCCCTACTTCGCCACTTGTTCTCGTTGCATCTGACCGACCCTCGGCAGTGCTCGGGGTGCGTGAGCTTCCAAGCCATGGCTGCGACAGCCGGCTCGGGGATTGACTTTGAGATCTCACCGTGTGTGAGCGGGTTTCGTTGACAGTGGGTGTACGTGGACACCGGCGTGCTCAGCCCCCTGCTCTCTCTTCCGATGGCACCCACTGCTCCCAGCTCCGGCTGGGGGCATGAGAAGCTCGCTGAACCGCGTCTTGCCCATGTCTGGCACCGGCTAACTAGGCTGAAGGATCTCAATGTGACGGTGCCCATGGTGGTGAAGGAGTTTATCCGGCACCGTATTGCTCCGCTTCCGCGCCACTCTCGTCCAATGTGGACCTTCTCTGGCAGCAAAGACCGCATTAGGCTCCACGGGCCTGGGATTCCTCTTGAGGCACAATGAACTATGCTTGAGCTCCTGACGGGCGACCCGTTGCTAGCCAACATGCCGGAGGAGGGCCGTCTCTTGTACTAATGCTCAAACAAGGTGGAGTTCGCGAGGCAGATGCCCCCTTTCGACCAATGGGGACTATGTCCGGTTGGCATTGAAGGGCCTTGCGAGAGCCCTGTCTTCGTGGCCCCCTGCCTGCCGCCAGCGCGACACTCACCCAAGAAGTGGGCGCAGGGGGCGATCGCTGGCGAATGCTGGCGACACAGCTGCTGAGGAGTCGGTGTCACTTGGGGCTCCTGAAGCGCCATCTCCTGGGGTTTGAGGGATCCGTCCTGAGGAAGCGGTCGGGGGGACAACGCAGTCCGCTGCTCCTGGGGCTGAAGCCCCTGAGGCCCTGGCAGGTCACCGCGAGGCGGAGGACGAGGGCTCCCCGCAGCCCAGCATTCCTGAGGTTGCCTCCTTAGGAGCCACACCAGTCGTGCCCGGCGCTGGTGACCGCACCCAGGGCTTCGGCTGACTCCGACCGGTCTTCGACGCGCTTCACAAGAGGAAGGGGTCTCCAAGCTGCAGCGGTGATGCCTTCCGGCCATTGAAGCAAAGGAAGTACATTGCCATAGACGAGTGAGTACCTTATCTTCATAATTTCTTAAGTGTTGCTTCCCCTCCTGACCATGGTTCCTTAGGGCCCCTTCCGTTAAGGTGATGAAATCTTTCAAGAAGCAACCTCCTCCTACCTCGAGTCCTCCGTTGACCCTGAGCACCTTACGCCAGCCCGCCGCGCCTGGCACGAGGCCGGCCGGAGAGTTGGACGTGCTGACCTTGCATCTTGACCCTGCGTTCTTGTCGTTCCTCCTTCGCGGTCCTGCCTGGGATGCGGAAAGTGTGCCAAGAGCTCCTTCTCTGGTTATTGACCACGGCTGGGTGACCTCAGCCCTGGCCTCTTCTTCGAGCAACGAGCCTCCGCCCCTCCGGGCCCCCGTCGAGGCCCGAAGGGTGACTGGAAAGGCGCCGGCCTCCAACCCCCTTCTGGGAGGAGGCGAGCCACTTCGAACCTCTTCAACGGCCTCCGGCGTGGAGGACGGATCCGGCCGTGCGTTCAAGCTTGCGTGCAAGCAGGGTGCCGTCCATCACGAGCTCTTCCGGGAGGGGATGGGTGCGCTGAGCTAGCTTGGGGAAGAGCTCATGGATGTTGACGCCCGCCTTAAAACCGAGGGCCTTCGGCTGGTGGACAAATGGCATCAACTGAAGGTGGCCATCAATCTCGGGTGTCTCCAGCACGAGCACGCCAACGCGAAGGCCGAGGCATCCCTTGCAACCTCGTGCGAGGCCAGCGCCCGAGCCTTGGAGGAGGTCAGGGAGGCTGACCACTACCACGAGGTCACAGAGAAGCGCAGGCAGTAGCTCTAGGCCCTGAACACCTCCCTGGAGCAGCAGGTGGAGGCGCGCAGAGCTGCCTTGTCGTCGATCAAGGGGGTGCCTTCTGACGAGGAGAAGATCTTGAAGTGCGAGGAAGCACTGATGTTGGAGACCATGGAGCGCAGCCTCGAGCTTGAGAGGTTGGAGACGAGGGAGCGCCAGACTGCTCAGGTGGAAGATGCTGCCATCGCGTGCGAGGCCAGGATCCAGGTGGAAGTTGACTGCAGGGTGGCGGAGGCTCACACAGATCTTGCCAACAGACACGACCTGAATATGAAGCTCTTTGAAGCCGAAGCTGAGGGCAGAACCGTTGCCCTCAGGTCAAGGCTGGCTGAAGCGGAGCAGCGCAAGAAGGCCGCCGTGGCTGCCCTGATCTCCGTGCAGCTGAGTTAGCCTTCGCCCATGCTGAACTGCTCCCACTTCAGCGGCGGGTTACCGAGGCCGAGTCCCTTGTGCAGCAGAGTAGGGAGGAGGCGATCCGCCGATAGTAGTTGCAGCACGAACACACCCCCATGCTCCGGGACCTCACGGCAAGGGCCAACCAGGCGCTAGTCGTCATCTGTGACGAGCACGCCCCTCATCCCCATGCAGAATACTATGTCGGCCATCCCCGCTTCTTCATCGACGTCGTGACGCGCCTAGAGGACCGGGCTAAGAGGGCTCGCGAGCTTGTTGACGAAAATATCCGTGTCCTCCTCAGGTGCATGTTTTCCCGCATCTTCAGTCATCTCCAGAACACCTACCCCCACTTCGACTTCGACGCCGCTGTCGGTGTCAAAACCGGCGGATCTCGGTAGGGGGTCCTGAACTATGCGTCTAAGGCTAATGGTAACAGGAGGAGGGGGACACAATGTTTACCCAGGTTCGGGCCCTCTCTATGGAGGTAATACCCTACTTCCTGCTTGATTGATCTTGATGGATATAACTACTACAAGAGTTGATCTACCACGAGATCTTAATGGCTAAACCCTAGAAGTCTAGCCTACGAGGATATGATTGTTCTGACTAAACTCTAGAAGTTTGAACCCTCTGGTTTATATAGACACTGGGAGGGCTAAGGTTACACAAAGTCGGTTACGGAGAAAGGAATCTACATATCCGAATTGCCAAGCTTGCCTTCCACGCAAAGGAGAGTCCCATCCAGACACGGGACAAAGTCTTGTATCTTGTATCTTCATAATCCGACAGTCCGGCCAAAGTATATAGTCCGGCTGTCCGAGGACCCCTTAGTCCAGGACTCCCTCAGTAGCCCCTGAACCAGGCTTCAATGACGATGAGTCCGGCGCATAGATTGTCTTCGGCATTGCAAGGCGGGTTCCTTCTCCAAACACTTTAATAGTAAATTCCAAACACAAGAATCGTGTCTGGCTCTGCAAAACAAATTCCACACACAACCTTAGAGAGTATAATATTTCACGAGTCCAATCCGCTGACCACTTTTTGTAGCGTGACATCATGCCACTGCCTGGTCATAATTCGAACTGTTTTTTAGCCTGTCGCTCCGTGTTTCGAGGTGCGGCTTCATTGGCACGTCGTGTCAAAGCAAAGATCGTGTCCCCTTATCACGGGATTCTCATCAATATGGGCATGGGTAAACCAACCGTGTCATCTGCATGGTGCTTGGGGGAATGGGCGGATTTTAAGGCGAGCAGGGAGGTGCAAATGACTTTTATTGCCTTTATAAAGGGATAAGGATTCATCCTTGTTCACCCACGCCTTCTCCTTCCTCTGCCCATCCATTCTCGAGCTCCAGCGCCCAAGCTCTCGCCTTCTCCGCCCAGAAAAGCACTCCAATCATGTCCCGATCCAGAGCTGGAGGCAAGTGGATGGCCTCTTCTGTCAAGAAGAAGGACATCAAGGAGCTCCGAGAGGCCGGTTACCTGGCCAAGGAAATCGTTTGTCGACTTCCGGCCAAGGGACAGATCGTCCCTACCCCAGAGCCCCATGAGAGGGTTGTGTTTCTCACAAACTTTGTCCGCAGGCTAGGATTCCCTCTCCACCCGTTTGTCCGTGGACTGATGTTTTACTACGGGCAGGACTTCCATGATTTGGCCCCCAACTCTATCCTCAACATCTCGGCATTCATTGTCGTGTGCGAGGCCTTTCTCCGCATCCCACCTCACTTCGGCCTGTGGCTGAAGACCTTCAATGTGAAGCCCAAGGTGGTGAGCGGCCAACAAGCGGAGTGTTGAGGTGCCATGGTGGGTAAGATGCCCAATGTTACCTGTCCCGAAGGCTCCTTCGTGGAGACTGTAAAGGGGTGGCAATCAGGGTGGTTCTACATCACCGAGCCGCACGACACCAACTGGGCGGCGGCCCCTGCTTTCCGAGCCGGAGTCCCGATGCGGCTCACCTCCTGGCAAGAGAAGGGCCTGTCCTGGGGCTCTCCGAACGAGCTGACGGCGCTCCAAACGCGTGTCCAGAGCATGATTACTAAGAAAGTCTAGCTTGTCAATGTGATCCAGGTCATGCTCGTCCGCTGGATTCTTCCGTGCCAATGCCGAACTTGCTATCTGTGGGAGTTTGATCTGGCCAAGCACCAGACCCTACTAGAGCTCTTCGGCACAACGCACAAAGAAATCTGGAAAGCGCTCTTCAAGGCCACCGAGGCGCCGCCTGCCACGAACGAGGACCGTGGGCATGACCTAACTCACCCAGCTAATTCGGTAAGTTCTCTCATGTTTTCAAGGTATACCCTTTACCGGCATATTTTGAGGAAGGAATCTAAGCCTTCCTACCAATTTTTTTAGGCCTCAATAGATACAGCAGAGTGAATTAACTGTCCGGCTCCGCTACCTGAAGACCAAGAAACCCCACTTCTGAGGAAGATGCTTTTTTCGGCGCCTTATGAGGTGCCGGAGAAGAAGGCCAAGAAGAAGGCCAAGGAGACCAAAGATGATCTCCATCGCAAGGGCGCTTCAGACGAAATGTCTGAAGACGTCGAGGATCACTCCTCCATCGCTGGAGACGACAAGGAGGAGGAAGAAGAAGAGATCTATTCCCCCGTTGTTGGGGGAAGAAAGAAAAGGGCGGCCTCCACACATGGGGAGGCCGAGGTGTCCAAGAAGGGGAAGACTTCCCTTCCATAAAACTCTGCGGCGGCCACCAATAGTGGCGGGGAGTGGGAGCCCAGGGTCAAGCCCCTGGCCAAATCGTAAGTTCCCGGACACAACAATATATCTGGCATTTTTGCTTTATTGTTTTAATGTGCTGGATCATGCACTTGCAGTCCAGCTCAGTCCAACATCGATCTATCCTCCTCTTCGGAGGGATCGCTGGACCCATTGGCGATGAACAGCGAGTCCCTTTCGACGGCCTCCTCCCCAAGGCCGTGAACAACACGGAGGTGTTGTCTTAGAGGATCCCAGGCCAGGGAGAGGATCAGGAGGCCGTCCTGGTGGTGTCGAAGGGCAAAACCCCGGTTGCCGAACACATGGGGGGACGGACCCCTGTGGACACCAACGATGGGGGCCGCATCCAATTCGGCCCACAGCCGAATACAGCTCCGGAGACCCAAGTGGCTCTGGATTCTGGCGGGCCTCCTCTTTCAAATGAGGGGGATGAATCAACGCCACCGCTGACCTCTGTCCATCCAGGGGCACCGGATAGATTACTCGAAGCGTTGCAAGGCGCTCCCATTGTGGAAGAACACCGTACTCTTTGATACGTCTGCAGCGTATCTATAATTTTGATTGTTCCATGCTATTATATTATCCATCTAGGATGTTTTATATGCATTTATATGCTATTTTATAAGATTTTTGGGACTAACCTATTAACCTAGAGCCTAGTGCCAGTTTCTATTTTTTCCTTATTTTCGAGTTTTACAGAAAAAGGAATACCAAACGGAGTCCAATTGACGTGCCAATTCTTGGAGATTATTTTTGGACCAGAAGAAGCCCACGGAGCATCGGAGATGGGCCAGAAGAGTCCTGAGGCACCCACGAGGGTGGGGGCGAGCCCTACCCCCTGGGCGCGCCCCCCTACATCGTGGCCGCCTCGGAGACCCCCTGACTTGTCCCCGACGCCAAAACCTCTTATATATACAGAAACCCCCAGAACATAACCTAGATCAGGAGTTCCACCGTCGCAAGCCTCTGTAGCCACCAAAAACCAATCGGGACCCTATTCCAGCACCCTGCCAGAGGGGGGAGCCCTCACCGGTGGCCATCTTCATCATCCGGGCGCTCTCCATGACAAGGAGGGAGTAGTTCACCCTCAGGGCTGAGGGTATGTACGAGTAGCTATGTGTTTGATCTCTCTCTCTCATGTTCTTGAGGTGGTACGATCTTGATGTATCGCGAGCTTTGCTATTATAGTTGGATCTTATGATGTTTCTCCCCCTCTATCTCTTGTAATGGATTGAGTTTTCCCTTTGAAGTTATCTTATCGGATAGAATCTTTAAGGACTTGAGAACACTTGATGTATGTCTTGCATGTGCTTATCTGTGGTGAAAATGGGATATTCACGTGATTTACATGATGTATGTTTTGGTGATCAACTTGCGGGTTCAGTGACCTTGTGAACTTATGCATAGGGGTTGGCACACGTTTTCATCTTCACTCTCCGGTAGAAACTTTGGGGCACTCTTTGAAGTACTTTGTGTAGGTTTGAATACATGAATATGAGATTGTGTGATGCATATCGTATAATCATACCCACGGATACTTGAGGTGACATTGGAGTATCTAGGTGACATTAGGTTTTTGGTTGATTTGTGTCTTAAGGTGTTATTCTAGTACGAACTCTAGGATAGATCGAACGGAAAGAATAGCTTCATGTTATTTTACTACAGACTCTTGAATAGATCAATCAGAAAGAATAACTTTGAGGTGGTTTCGTACCCTACAATAATCTATTCGTTTGTTCTCCGCTATTAGTGACTTTGGAGTGACTCTTTGTTGCATGTTGAGGGATAGTTATATGATCCAGTTATGTTATTATTGTTGAGAGAACTTGCACTAGTGAAAGTATGAACCCTAGGCCTTGTTTCCTAGCATTGCAATACCGTTCGTGATTACTTTTATCATTAGTTACCTTGCTGTTTTTATATTTTCAGATTACAAAAACCTATATCTACCATCTATACTGCACTTGTATCACCATCTCTTCGCCGAACTAGTGCACCTATACAATTTACCATTGTATTGGTTGTGTTGGGGACACAAGAGACTCTTTGTTATTTGGTTGCAGGGTTGTTTGAGAGAGACCATCTTCATCCTACGCCTCCATGGATTGATAAACCTTAGGTCGTCCACTTGAGGGAAATTTGCTACTGTCCTCCAAACCTCTGCAGTTGGAGGCCCAACAACGTCTACAAGAAGAAGGTTGTGTAGTAGACATCAAGCTCTTTTCTGGCGATGTTGCCGGGGAGGTGAGTGCTTGAAGGTATATCTTTAGATCTTGTAATCGAATCTTTTTGTTTCTTGTTTTATCACTAGTTTAATTTATAAAAGAAAACTACAAAAAATGGAATTAAGGGTGCCTCATATGCTTCATCTTTTTAATGTCTTTTGTGAAAATGATGGGAAGGAAAATTGTGCTCAAGTACTAGAAGAAGAATTACATAGAATGCTTGGCATAAAATATGTGAATAATGAGCATGATTGAAATGTTGTTAGTATGAATTCTTTGAATACAAATGATGCTAATGATATGCAAAGCCACAAGCTTGGGGATGCTATGTTTGATGAAGATGATAGGTTTTGATGAGAAAATTCATTATGATGAAAGGACGCCTCCAATTTATGATTATTATTGTGATGACACGTATGCTATAAATAATAAAGATAACCATGAAACTTGTCATCATGATTTTCATTTTCAATTGGATTATGCTTCACATGATAGTTATTTTGTTGAGTTTGCTCCCACTACTATGAATAAATTTGCTTATGTGGAGAGTAGTAAATTTTCTATGCTTGTAGATCATGAAAAGAATGCTTTATGTGCTGGTTATATGGTTGAATTCATTCATGATGCTACTGAAAATTATTATGAGAGAGGATCATATGCTTCTACGTATTGCAATAATATCAAGTTTCCTCTCTATGTGCTTAAGGTTTCGAAGTTATGCTTGTTTTGCCTTCCTATGCTAGTTGATTATTGTTCCCATAAGTTGTTTGCTCACAAAATCCCTATGCATAGGAAGTGGGTTAGACTTAAATCTGCTATTCATATTCTTCATGATGCTCTCTTTATGTTTCAATTCTTATCTTTTATGTGAGCACCATTGAAATCATCATGCCTAGCTAGGGGCGTTAAATGTTAGCGCTTGTTGGGAGGCAACCCAATTTTATTTTTGTTCTTTGGTTTTGCTCCTGTTTAGTAATAAATAATATATCTAGCCTCTGTTTAGATGTGGTTTTATGTTTTAATTAGTGTTTGTGCCAAGTAGAACCTTTGGGAACACTTGGGTGAAGTCTTTATGATCTTGCTGTAAAAAACAGAAACTTTAGCGCTCACGAGATTAGCTACAATTTTTTACTGGAGAGTGATTTTAGGTTGATTCTTTCTGAAGATGATTAATAGAGAAATTAATCAGGTCCACCAATTTATTTCAGAATTTTTGGATTTCCATAAGTATACTTTTGATACAGATTACTACAGAATGTTCTATTTTTGACAGATTCTGTTTTCATTGTGTTGTTTGCTTATTTTGATGAATCTATGAGTAGTATCGGAGGGTATGAACCGTAGATAAGTTGGAATAGAGTATATATTACACAAATATGAATTTAAAATGAGTTCACAACAGTACCTAAGTGGTGATTTATTTTCTTATACTAACGGAGCTTACGAGTTTTCTATTGAGTTTTGTGTTGTGAAGTTTTCAAGTTTTGGGTAAAGATTCGATGGACTATGGAATAAGGAGTGGCAAGAGCCTAAGATTTGGGATGCCCAAGGCACCCCAAGGTAATATTCAAGGACAACCAAGAGCCTAAGCTTGGGGATGCCCCAGAAGGCATCCCCTCTTTCGTCTTCGTTCATCGGTAACTTTACTTGGAGCTATATTTTTATTTACCACATGATATGTGTTTTGTTTGGAGCATCATTTTATTTTCTTTTGTTTTGCTCGCTGTTTGAATAAAATACCAAGATCTGAAATTCTTAAATGTTAGAGAGTCTTCACATAGTTACATAATTATTTGACTACTCATTGATCTTCACTTATATCTTTTGGAGTAGTTTGTCATTTGCTCTAGTGCTTCACTTATATCTTTTTAGAGCACGATGGTGGTTTTATTTTGAAGAAATAGAAGAACCCTCATTCTTCACTTATATTATTTTTAGAGTCTTAAACAGCATGGTAATTTGCTTTGGTTATGAATTTAGTCCTAATATGATAGGCATCCAAGAGGTATATAATAAAAACTTTCATATAAAGTGCATTGAATACTATGAGAAGTTTGATTCCTTATGATTGTTTTGAGATATGAAGATGGTGATATTAGATTCATGCTAGTTGAGTAGTTGTGAATTTGAGAGATACTTGTGCTAAAGTTTGTGATTCCCGTAGCATGCATGTATGGTGAACCGTTATGTGATGAAGGCGGAGCATGATTTATTTATTGATTGTCTTCCATATGAGTGGCAGTCGGGGATGAGCGATGGTATTTTCCTACCAATCTATCCCCCTAGGAGCATGCGTGTAGTACTTCGTTTTGATAACTAATAGATTTTTGAAATAAGTATATGAGTTCTTTATGACTAATGTTGATTCCATGGATTATACGCACTCTCACCCTTCCACCATTGCCAGCCTCTCTTGTGCCACACAACTTTCACCGGTACCATACACCCATCATATACCTTCCTCAAAAAAGCCATCATACCTACCTATTATGGCATTTCCATAGCCATTCCGAGATATATTGCCATGTTACTTTCCACCGTTCCGTTTATTATGACACGCTCCATCATTGTCATATTGCTTTGCATGATCATGTAGTTGACATCGTATTTGTGGCAAAGCCACCATTCATAATTCTTTCATACATGTCACTCTTGATTCATTGCACATCCCGGTACACCGCCGGAGGCATTCATATAGTGTCATATTTTGTTCTAAGTATCGAGTTGTAATTCTTGAGTTCTAAGTAGATAAAAGTGTGATGATCATCATTATTAGAGCATTGTCCCAGTGAGGAAAGGATGATGGAGACTATGATTCTCCCACAAGTCGGGATCAGACTCTGGACGAAAAAGAAAAAAGAAGAAAAAAAGAGGCCATAAAAAAGAGAAAAGGCCCAAATAAAAAAAATAAAAAATAAAAAAATAAGAGAAAAGGAGAGAAGGGGCAATGCTACTATCCTTTTACCACACTTGTGCTTCAAAGTAGCACCATGTTCCTCATGATAGAGAGTCTCCTATGTTGCCACTTTTATGTACTAGTGGGAATCTTTCATTATAGAACTTGGCTTGTATATTCCAATGACGGGCTTCCTCAAAATGCCTTAGGTCTTCGTGAGCAAGCGAGTTGGATGCACACCCACTTAGTTTCTTTTTGAGCTTTCATACACTTATAGCTCTAATGCTCCATTGCATGGCAATCCCTACTCACTCACATTGATATCTATTTATGGGCATCTCCATAGCCCGTTGATACACCTAATTGATGTGAGACTATCTTCTCCTTTTTGTCTTCTCCACAACCACCATTATATTCCACCTATAGTGCTATGTCCATGGCTCACGCTCATGTATTGCGTGAAGATTGAAAAAGTTTGAGAACATCAAAAGTATGAAACAATTGCTTGGCTTGTCATCGGGGTTGTGCATGATTAAATACTTCGTGTGATGAAGATAGAGCATAGCCAGACTATATGATTTTGTAGGGATAGCTTGCTTTGGCCATGTTATTTTGAGAAGACATGATTGCTTTGTTAGTATGCTTGAAGTATTATTGTTTCATGTCAATATTAAACTTTTGTTTTGAATCTTATGGATCTGAATATTTTTGTCACAATAATGAAGATTACATTGATAAATATGTTAGGTAGCATTCCACATCAAAAATTATGTTCTTATCATTTACCTACTCAAGGACGAGCAAGAACTAAGCTTGGGGATGCTTGATACATCTCCAATGTATCAATAATTTTTGATTGTTCCATGCTATTATATTATCCATCTAGGATGTTTTGTATGCATTTATATGTTATTTTATATGATTTTTGGGACTAACCTATTAACCTAGAGCCCAGTACTAGTTCTAGTTTTTTCCTTGTTTTTTAGTTTTACAGAAAAGGAATACCAAACGGAGTCCAATTGACGTGCCAATTCTTGGAGATTATTTTTGGACCAGAAGAAGCCCATGGAGCATCGGAGATGGGCCATAAGAGTCCCGAGGCACCCACGAGGGTGGGGGCGCGCCCTACCCCCCTGGGCGCGCCCCCCTACCTCGTGGCCGCCTCAGAGACTGATGTCTACTACACAACCTTCTCCTTGTAGACGTTGTTGGGCCTGCAAGTGCACAAGTTTGTAGGACAATAGCAAATTTCCCTCAAGTGGATGACCTAAGTTTGTAGTTCATCACACAAACCTATAATCATGCCAAAATTGTTCATGCCCACAGAGTGTTTGACAAAATGCCAGAGGCATCTAGGCAGGTCTTGGAGGGGTCAAAAATTCCAGGCTAGTGTCTCCTTGGATGCATGAGCGAGTGGTGAAGTTAGTTTGCAAAAGGGATAAACTTGCTAGTGCAAGTTTTGCAAAACTGCACTTCTGGGTAGGGAGTGAATGGTATCATTTCATGAACCAAAAATGATCAAATGAGTGTATTCTCCTGGACTTAGGGGTTTAGTAGGGTGGTCTACAAGTAGGATAAAGAATCAAGGGCCAGAGGGCAAGTAAGACTAAGGTTGTTGTACAAACTATCATGATTGACCAGAATGAAGATGAGGTTGGTTCTCTCAAAAATCTCAAAGATCATCCCTGGATTATTGCATATAATGGAATCATATGCTCCCACTGACATCCCATAATTTTGGTGGAAGCTAGAAACAGGGTAGTGCAAAAATGCCTACTGGACCAGAGAAGAAAAACATGTGTAGCACTCAAAATATGCAATGAATTAAATATATTATTGCTCAAAAGTGATTTAGAGACATCATATGACATCTCCAAATTTTGGTTGGATTTTTAGATAAATATATCAAATGGTTGTAGTTCAAAAAGAGCTCCAAATTTTAAAACAAGTCATTTAATGAATAAAGCTCAGGGTGAAATAATTTAATAAATAAATCTACTGATTGAGAGATGTTTTTAAATGAGAGGGAAAATAAGTCCAACATGTTTTGGAAGGATCCACTTGGGAAAAACTCCTTAATATTAAAAGAAAAGTTTTGAAATCAACAGAGATATTCTTGCAGGCAAAAAATTTAAACTCTTGGCAAAATTTTAATAACTAAAACCTGGTTAAATTTTTGGGGTGTTACAGTATATATGGGTGAAAGGAGTACGTCGGTGGAGCTTGGGGGTCCCACGAGGCAAGGGGCGCGCCCGGGGGGGGGGGGGGGGTGGGCGCGCCCCCCACCCTCGTGGGCAGCCCGTATCTCCCCTGATGTGCACTCTAAGTTCCCGGGGTTGCTTTCCTTCCAAAAATAACTTCTCCAGTTGATTTCGTTCCGTTTTGACTCCGTCTGATATTCCTTTTCCTCGAAACACTGAAATAGGCATAAAACAACAAATCTGGGCTGGGCCTCCGGTTAATAGGTTAGTCCCAAAACAATATAAAAGTGGATAATAAAGCCCAATATTGTCCAAAACAGTAGATAATATAGCATGGAGCAATCAAAAGTTATAGATATGTTGGAGACGTATCAAGCATCCCCAAGCTTAATTCCTACTCGTCCTCGAGTAGGTCAATGATAAAAAAGAATTTTTGATGCGGAGTGCTACTTGGCATAATTTCAATGTAATTCTTCTTACTTGTGATATGAATATTCAGATCCGAAAGATTCAAGACAAAAGTTCATATTGACATAAAAATAATAATACTTCAAACATACTAATAAAGCAATCATGTCTTCTCAAAATAACATGGCAAAAGAAAGTTCATCCCTACAAAATCATATAGTTAGGCTATGCTTCATTTTCATCACACAAAGATGTTCCCAACTTCTATACCCCCGAGGACAAGCCAAGCAATTGTTTCATACTTAAATAATCTCAAACTTTTTCAACCTTCACGCAATACATGAGCACGAGCCATGGATATAGCACTATGGGTGGAATAGAATATGATGATGGGGATTGTGTGGAGAAGACAAAAAGGAGAAAGTCTCACATTGACAAGGATAATCAACGGGCTATGGAGATGCCCATTAATTGATGTCAACATGAGGAGTAGGTATTTCCATACAATGGATGCACTAGAGCTATGAATGCTCAACAAAAGAAAACTAGTGGGTGTGCATCCAACTTGCTTGCTCATGAAGACCTAGGGCATTTGAGGAAGCCCGTCGTAGGAATATACAAGCCAAGTTCTATAATGAAAAATTCCCAGTAGTATAAAAAGGATAACTTATGAGACTCACTACATGAAGAACAAGGTGCTACTTTGAAGCACAATATATGAGACTCACTACATGAAGAACAAGGTGCTACTTTGAAGCACAAGTGTGGAAAAAGAGATAGTAGCATTGCCCTTTTTATTTTTTTATTTTTTTGGGCCTTTCTTTTCTTTTCTTTTTTTTGGCCTTTCTTTTTTTTTGTTTGGGCAATGCTCTAATAATGATGATCATCACACTTCTATTGATTACAACATAAGGATTACAACTCGAAACTTAGAACAATATATGACTCTATATGAATGCCTCCGGCGGTGTACCGGGATGGTGCAATGAATCAAGAGTGACATGTATGAAAAATAATGCATGGTGGCT
The DNA here is from genome assembly GCA_963921465.1 of Triticum timopheevii. Taxonomy (NCBI): domain Eukaryota; kingdom Viridiplantae; phylum Streptophyta; class Magnoliopsida; order Poales; family Poaceae; genus Triticum; species Triticum timopheevii. The sequence continues at coordinate 291,310,672 of OY997262.1, forward strand.
TTGCCACAAATGCGATGTCAACTACATGACCATGCAATGGCAATATGACAAAAGTAATGTATGTCATGATGATGATGATGGAAGTTGCATGGCAATATATCTCAGAATGGCTATGGAAATGCCATAATAGGTAGGTATGGTGGCTGTTTTGAGGAACATATAAGGAGGTTTATGTGTGATAGAGCGTATCGTATCACAGGGTTTGGATGCACCGGCGAAGTTTGCACCAACTCTCAAGGTGAGAAAGGGCAATGCACGGTACCGAAGAGGCTAGCAAAGGCGAAAAGGTGAGAGTGCGTATAATCCATGGACTCAACACTAGTCAAAAGAACTCATATACTTATTGCAAAAATTTAGAAGTCATCGAAAATCAAGTACTACGCGCATGCTCCTAGGGGGATAGATTGGTAGGAAAAGACCATCACTCGTCCCCGACCGCCACTCATAAGGATGCAGAAGCCAGGTACACTTCATGTTTCAAATTTGTTACACAAATTTAACCATACGTGCATGCTATGGGACTTGCAAACTTCAACACAAGCATTTCTCAAATTCACAATTACCCAACTAGCACGACTTTGATATTATCACTCCATATCTCAAAACAATTATCAAGCATCAAACTTATCTTAGTATTCAATTCACACAAAAGAAGGTTTCACATATCTTGAACACTAAGTATATTAACATTAAGCAAATTACCATGCTATTAACGACTCTCAAAATAATCTAAGTGAAGCATGAGAGTTCATATATTTCTATAAAACAAATCCACCAACGTGCTCTAAAAGATTTAAGTGAAGTACTAGAGCAAATGACAAACTACTCCGAAAGATATAAGTGAAGATCAATGAGTAGTTGAATAATTATGCAACTATGTGAAGACTCTCCCATTTAATAATTTCAGATCTTGATACTTTATTCAAACAGCAATCAAAGCTAAAGAAAACATTGCAAGGATAGCACAACTCATGTGAAGAAGCAAAAACTTAGGCTCAACCGATACTAACCGATAGTTGTTGAAGAAGAAAGGTGGGATGCCTACCGGGGCATCCCCAAGCTTGGATGCTTGAGACTTCTTGAAATATTATCTTGGGGTGCCTTGGGAATCCCCAAGCTTGAACTTTTGTGTCTCCCTAATTCATCTCATATCATGGTTTCTCTTTTTATCAAAAGCTTCATTCACAACAAACTCAACAAGAACTCGTGAGATAGGTTAGTATAAACCAATGCAAAACCTTATCATTTTCTACTGTAACAAATCACTAAAATTATTATTCAACATTGAATACTAAATGCCTCTGCATATTTAATACTCCTATCCTCAAATAGAATCATTAGACAAACAAACATATGCAAACAATGCAACCATAACAGCAATCTGCCAAAACAGTACAGTCTGTAAAGAATGCAAGAGTATCACTACTTCCCTGACTCCAAAAATTATGAAATAAAATTCCCACTGTAATAAATTTGTCATATCTAAATATGAAAAAATATTCAACATTATACCACTCTATGACTTTTCTAGGGAATTTTTGCAACAGCGGTAAACTTTCTGTTTTCAAACAGCAACATGTATACTAGCTAAATAAGCATGGTAAAGGCTATCCTTGACTTTTTTATTGAAAATAAAGATGAAAAACATTATTCTAAATAACAGCAAGCAAATAATAACAAAACAAAATGAAGCTCCAAGCAAAACACATATCATGTGGTGAATAAAAATATAGCTCCAAGTAAAGTTACCGATGAACGAAGACGAAAGAGGGGATGCCTTCCGGGGCATCCCCGAGCTTAGGCTCTTGGTTGTCCTTGAATATTACCTTGGGGTGCCTTGGTCATCCCCAATGTTAGGCTCTTTCCACTCCTTGTTCCATAGTCCATCGAATCTTTACCCAAAACTTAAAAACTTCACAACACAAAACTTAACAAAAAACTCGTAAGCTCCGTTAGTGAAAGAAAACAAAACACCACTTCAAGGTACTGTAATGAACTCATTATTTATTTATATTGGTGTTAAACCTACTGTATTCCAACTTCTCTATGGTTTATAAACTATTTTACTAGCCATAGATTCATCAAAAGAAGCAAACAACACAATGAAAACAGAATCTGTCAAAAATAGAACAGTATGTAGTAATCTGTATCAAACGTATACTTCTGGAAATCCAAAAATCCTACCAAATTAGGAAGTCCTAAAAAATTTGTGTACCAATCCATAGCAAAACGAATCAGATCAGAAGCATGCTTCTGTGAATTAACAAAACTAATTTTCTGGGTGCAAAAGTTTCTGATTTTCAGCAGGATCAACACAACTATCACCGTAAGCTATCCTAAAGGTCTTACTTGGCACTTTATTGAAACAAAAGCTATAAATCATGATTACTACAGTAGAATAATCATGTGAACACACAAAAACAGTAAGGATAAGTATTGGGTTGTGTCCCAACAAGAGCTTTTCTTTAACGCCTTTCTAGCTAGGCATGATGATGATAATGATGCTCACATAAAAGATAAGAATTGAAACATAACGGGAGCATCATGAAGCATATGACTAGCACATTTAAGTCTAACCCACTTCCTATGCATAGGGATTTTGTGATCAAACAACTTATGGGAACAATAATCAACAAGCATAGGAAGGCAAAACAAGCATAGCTTCAAGATTTTCAACACATAGAGAGGAAACTTGACATTATTGCAATTCCTACAAGCATATGTTCCTCCCTCATAATAATTTTCAGTAGCATCATGAATGAATTCAATAATATAACCAGCACCTAAAGCATTCTTTTCATGATCTACAAGCATAGAAAATTTACTACTCTCCACATAAGCAAAATTCTTCTCATGAATAGTAGTGGGAGCAAACTCAACAAAATAACTATCATGTGATTGAAAATTAAGATCAAGATGACAAGTTTCATGGTTATCATTATTCTTTAAAGCATACGTGTCATCACAATAATCATCATAGATAGGAGGCATGCTTTCATCATAGTAAATTTGCTCATCAAAGCTTGGGGGACAAAAAATATCATCTTCATCAAACATAGCTTCCCCAAGCTTGTGGCTTTGCATATCATTAGCATCATGGATATTCAAGGAATTCATACTAACAACATTGCAATCATGCTCATCATTCACATATTTCATGCCAAGCATTCTATGTAATTCTTCTTCTAGCACTTGAGCACAATTTTCCTTTCCATCATTCTCACGAAAGATATTAAAAAGATGAAGCGTATGAGACAAGCTTAACTCCATTCTTTCGTAGTTTTCTTTTATAAACTAAACTAGTGATAACACAAGAAACAAAAAGACTCGATTGCAAGATCTAAAGATATACCTTCAAGCACTCACCTAGCCTCCCCGGCAACGGCGCCAGAAAAGAGCTTAGTTGATGGGGTGTGAGTGAGTGCCGCTTACCTAGCCTCCCCGGCAACGGCGCCAGAAAAGAGCTTGATGTCTACTACACAACCTTCTCCTTGTAGACGTTGTTGGGCCTGCAAGTGCACAGGTTTGTAGGATAGTAGAAAATTTCCCTCAAGTGGATGACATAAGGTTTATCAATCCGTAGGAGGCGTAGGATGAAGATGGTCTCTCTCAAGCAACCCTGCAACCAAATAACAAAAAGTCTCTTGTGTCCCCAACACACCCAATACAATGGTAAATTGTATAGGTGCACTAGTTCGGCGAAGAGATGGTGATACAAGTGCAAAATAGATAGTAGATATAGGTTTTTGTAATCTGAAAATATAAAAGCAGCAAGGTAACAAGTGGTAAAAGTGAGCGTAAATGGTATTGCAATGATAGGAAACAAGGCCTAGGGTTCATATACTTTCACTAGTGCAAGTTGTCTCAACAATAATAACATAGATAGATCATATAACAAGCCCTCAACATGCAACAAAGAGTCACTCCAAAGCCACTAATAGCGGAGAACAATCATAGAGATTATGGTAGGGTACGAAACCACCTCAAAGTTATTCTTTCGGATCAATCTATAAAAGAGTTTGTACTAGAATAACACCTTAAGACACAAATCAACCAAAACCCTAATGTCACCTAGATACTCCATTGTCACCTCAAGTATCCGTGGGCATGATTATATGATATGCATCACACAACCTCAAATTCATCCAACCAACACAAAGTACTTCAAAGAGTGCCCCAAAGTTTCTATCGGAGAGTCAAGAACGTGTGCCAACACCTATGCATAGGTTCCCAATGTCACGAAACCCGCAAGTTGATCACCAAAACATACATCAAGTGGCACATGATATCCCATTGTCACCACAGATAATCACGGCAAGACATACGTCAAGTGTTCTCATAAAAGACTCAATCCGATAAGATAACTTCAAAGGGGAAACTCAATTCATCACAAGAGAGTAGAGGGGGAGAAACATCATAAAATCCAACTACAATAGCAAAGCTCGGGATACATCAAGATCGTGCCATAGAGGAAACACGAGAGAGAACCCGAGAGAGAGAGAGAGAGAGAGAGATCAAACACATAACTACTGGTACATACCCTCAGCCCCGAGGGTAAACTACTCCCTCCTCGTCATGGATAGCGCCGGGATGAAGATGGCCACCGGTGATGGGATCCCCCCCCCGGCAGGGCGCCGGAACGGGCTCCCGAGAGGTTTTTGGTGGCTACAGAGGCTTGCGGCGGCGGAACTCCCGATCTATCTTCTGTTCTGGAAGTTTTAGGGTACGTAGGTATATATGGGTGAAAGGAGTACGTCAGTGGAGCTACGGGGGCCCCACGAGGCAGGGGGCGCACCCGGGGGGGCGCCCCCCACCCTCGTGGGCAGCCCGTATCTCCCCTGACGTGCACTCCAAGTTCACTGGGTTGCTTTCCTTCCAAAAATAACTTCTCCAGTTGATTTTGTTCCGTTTTGACTCCGTCTGATATTCCTTTTCCTCGAAACACTGAAATAGGCATAAAACAGCAAATCTGGGCTAGGCCTCCGGTTAATAGGTGTTGGGGAACGTAGTAATTTCAAAAAAATTCCTACGCACACGCAAGATCATGGTGATGCATAGCAATGAGAGGGGAGAGTGTTGTCTACGTACCCTCGTAGACCGAAGCGGAAGCGTTGACGCAACGTAGAGGAAGTAGTCGTACGTCTTCCCGGTCCAACCGATCCAAGCACCGTTACTCCGGCACCTCCGAGTTCTTGACACACGTACAGCTCGATGACGCACCCCGAACTCCGATCCAGCAGAGGTACTGGGAGGAGTTTTGTCAGCACGACGGCGTGGTGACGATCTTGATGTTCAACTATCGCAGGGCTTCGCCTAAGCACTGCTACAATATGACTGGGGTGTAATATCGTGGAGGGGGGCACCGCACACGGCTAAGGAATGATCACGATGATCAACTTGTGTGTCTATGGGGTGCCCTCTGCCCCTGTATATAAAGGAGGGAGGGAGGAGGGGGCCGGCCTAAGGGGGAGGCGCGCCCTAGGAGGGGGAAACCTACTCCAAGTAGGTTTCCCCCTTCTTTTCCTAATCCAAGAAGGAGGGGGAAGGAAGGAGTAGGAGAGGGGGAAGGCAAGGGGGGCGCCCCCCCCCCTTCCTTGTCCTATTCGGACTCAAGGGGAGGGGGCGCGCCACTTGCCCTGGCCGGCCCCTCTCTTTCTCCAATAGGGCCCATCAAGGCCCATTACTTCCCGGGGGGGTTCCGGTAACCCTCCGGTACTCCGGTTTTTCTTCGAAAACTCCCGGAACTATTCCAGTGTCCGAATATAGTCATCCAATATATCAATCTTTATGTCTCGACCATTTCAAGACTCCTCGTCATGTCCGTGATCACATTCGGGACTCCGAACAACCTTCGGTACATCAAAATACATAAAATCATAATGAAACTGTCATCGAAACCTTAAGCATGCGGACCCTACGGTTTGAGAACAATGTAGACATGACCGAGACACGTCTCCGGTCAATAACCAACATCGGGACCTGGATGCCCATATTGGTTCCTACATATTCTACAAAGATCTTTATCGGTCAAAACGCATAACAACATACGTTGTTCCCTTTGTCATCGGTATGTTACTTGCCCGAGATTCGATCGTCGGTATCCAATACCTAGTTCAATCTCGTTACCGGCAAGCCTCTTTACTCGTTACGTAATGCATCATCCCGTAACCAACTCATTGGTCACATTGCTTGCAAGGCTTATAGTGATGTGCATTACCGAGAGGGCCCAGAGATACCTCTCCGACAATCGGAGTGACAAATCCTAATCTCGAAATACGCCAACTCAACAAGTACCTTTGGAGACACCTGTAGAGCACCTTTATAATCACCCAGTTACGTTGTGACATTTGGTAGCACACAAAGTGTTCCTCCGGTAAACGGGAGTTGCATAATCTCATAGTCATAGGAACATGTATAAGTCATGAAGGAAGCAATAGCAACATACTAAACGATCGGGTGCTAAGCTAACGGAATGGGTCATGTCAATCAGATCATTCAACTAATGATGTGATCTCATTAATCAAATAACAACTCCTTGTTCATGGTTAGGAAACATAACCATCTTTGATTAACAAGCTAGTCAAGTAGAGGCATACTAGTGACACTCTGTTTGTCTATATATTCACACATGTATTATGTTTCCGGTTAATACAATTCTAGCATGAATAATAAACATTTATCATGATATAAGGAAATAAATAATAACTTTATTATTGCCTCTAGGTTATATTTCCTTCAATAGGTTAGTCCCAAAAATAATATAAAAGTGGATAATAAAGCCCAATATTGCCCAAAACATTAGATAATATAGCATGGAGCAATCAAAAATTATAGATACGTTGGAGACGTATCAGAGACCCCCCTGACTTGTCCCCGACGCCAAAACCTCTTCAACGTATATTGGCGTCGGGGAGCCTATATTGGGAGTTCCGCCACCGCAAGCCTCTGTAGCCACCAAAAACCAATCGGGACCCTGTTCCGGCACCCTGCCGGAGGGGGGATCCCTCACCGGTGGCCATCTTCATCATGCCGATGCTCTCCATGACAAGGAGGGAGTAGTTCACCCTCGAGGATGAGGGTACGTACCAGTAGCTATGTGTTTGATCTCTCTCTCTCTCTCTCGTGTTCTTGAGGTGGTATGATCTTGATGTATCACGAGCTTTGCTATTATAGTTGGATCTTATGATGTTTCTCCCCCTCTATCTCTTGTAGTGGATTGAGTTTTCCCTTTGAAGTTATCTTATCGGATTGAGTCTTTAAGGATTTGAGAACACTTGATGTATGTCTTGCATGTCCTTATCTGTGGTGACAATGGGATATTCACGTGATTTACTTGATGTATGTTTTGGTGATCAACTTGCGGGTTCAGTGACCTTGTGAACTTATGCATAGGGGTTGGCACACATTTTCGTCTTGACTGCCCGGTAGAAACTTTGGGGCACTCTTTGAATTACTTTGTGTTTGTTTGAATAGATGAATCTGAGATTGTGTGATGCATATCATATAATCATACCCACGGATACTTGAGGTGACATTGGAGTATCTAGGTGACATTAGGGTTTTGGTTGATTTGTGTCTTAAGGTGTTATTCTAGTACGAACTCTAGGATAGATCGAAAGGAAAGAATATCTTCGTGTTATTTTACTACGGACTCTTGAATAGATCGATCAGAAAGAATAACTTTGAGGTGGTTTCATACCCTACAATAATCCCTTCGTTTGTTCTCTGCTATTAGTGACTTTGGAGTGACTCTTTGTTGCATGTTGAGGGATAGTTATATGATCCAGTTATGTTATTATTGTTTAGAGAACTTGTACTAGTGAAAGTATGAACCCTAGGCCTTGTTTCCTAGCATTGCAATACCGTTTGTGCTCACTTTTATCATTAGTTGCCTTGCTGTTTTTATATTTTCAGATTATAAAAACCTATATCTACCATCCATATTGCACTTGTATCACTCTTATGAGTACGTTGATTGAGAAGGTTCAGTCCGCAAAAAGCAGACTGGCCGAAGCCTGCACTAGCCTTCTAAAAGGCTTTGAGGTAAGTAATATAATTGTAAAAGAATATCACAGTGTAGACAGTAGCCCCTGATGCTCCGTTCGGTGTTCGGGAAGAAAAGCCGAATAGAGGATCAAAATAATTTTCGCAGGAGTCTAACATAAGATGTCTATGTGAATAAGCAGGCGTCGCTGCTGGCTGCTGTCGCTCATACTGCGAAGGTCTCCGAACTGAAGCAGAACCTGGAGCGGGCCGAGGGAGAGTTCGGCCTCGTGAAGAAGCGGTTGGAGGACAGCCAAGGTATATTTAGGAAGGATGAATGGTTCGTGTTAACTAAAGTGTCATGAACTTTATTAGGGGCCACGACCGAGGTGGCAGCCCTCATGAAGGCGTTGGCTGAGGCCGAGGACAAAGCGGCCAAGGAAAGCGTCGCACGCGAGAAGCGGGAGGCCCGAGTCAGCGAGGTCCAGCAAGAGCTCTAGGACACCGTCAAGAAGTACGAGTCCTTGGAGCATGATTCTAAGACTCAAGAGTCCGAACTTGCCAAGGCCCGCCAGAGTGCGCGAGATGCCCGAGCCGAAGCCCAGAGTGCCCTCCAGGAAATCCAGGCGGCCAAGAGGATCATGGCGGGTAAGGCTTTTATTATGCAAAGCAAGTGTGTGAAGGAAACGTTCCTTTTACTTACCCGAATTTGGAGTTCTCCAGAAGCGTTTGCGGATCTGCCACACAGCATATCAGATGCTGCAGAGTTCTATCGAGCCGAAGAATGGAGCTCTACGGAGAAGCTGTTTTGGTCTCAATACCTTAGAGCAGAACATCCAGTGCCCTTTAGTGACCAGCTGAAACAGCTGGTCGAGCTGCATAAGGTGGCCGAACTAGCCATGAAGGACCTAATAGTCCGGCTCTGCCGAACCCATGCCCAGCAGCTACTTCGGACTCGTGAAGCGGCTTGTCAGTGCCTGCCCACAGCTTGAAGTTATAAAGCAGTCAGTCTGCATTGAAGGTGCGCGGATGGCCTTTGCCCGCGCCAAGATGCACTGGGCGAAGATGGATGCCAAGAAGTTGATGACCGATGGGCCACCTGAGGGCAAGGAGCACCGCCGATCCGAGCTATATTTTGATAGTGTCCTAGAGGGATACCGCCTTGCGGCGGAGCAATGTGCCAAGGATATCATATTCCCATTAATATATTCATGTTATCCTGTCCTGTAATATGAAACAAGATCTTTATGTAACATAATGCTTGTTTGTTTTTTAAAATTTTACCTCCTGTGCGGCCGTTTATGAAATCTGAGAGTTGGCTAGTCGTCAGCTTCTGCCCCCATGTAGATAGTACGGGGGTGTTCAGGATAAATATAAACACTCTTTACTCCAAATTGTGGTCCTTAAAGGAGGTGTTTAACGCAGCGAACAAGGCAATCAGACTATACAGCTTTATCACCCTCACTTAGCCATAGGAGTTTGACATTGAAAATTATGGCAAAGCCCCTGCTATTCGGAAGACCAAAGTTAGGGCGCTATACACGCCTAATCGGATAAAAACCAATTCCTCTCATAAAGCGGAAAAAATCTCTAAGGATTTGAAAACCTCTCGAACAGCTGACCAACTCTCGCCGCATCATGACAGTTAGTTTTCGGCTTTCTCTACCGAGGTGCTCGTCCGGAAGAACCAAGACACAATCGCAGTAGTTCTCCCTTTACTACCCTAGCCGATATAGCGAAATGTAAGGTAGTAAGCACAAGAGCCGGGCAACCCAACTATTGACCAAAGACATGATTCGGAGCCGATGCATATAATGATATAAGTTCGGGGTGCCGAACTGTACTGTAAAAGTGTTTGGACTTTATTGTCATATTGCGAGGCGTGATGAAGCCCCTAGCGAAGTAATCCGTACCAGAGTGTATGGGTGCAATTGATAAAAAGTACAAAGACAAGGAAAAAATCAAGTAATAAGCTGATATCGCAAATTATTTTCCATTGTAATTTGATTAATACGTCTAGGCGTACTTGTACAAATATTACGATAAGCAAATAAGGCTATTTGACATGCCATGACCAAGACCAAGCTGCGTGCGGGTATGTAAAACAGGTATAGCAATCGTTAGCAGAGACCACCTGGGGATTCCCTTGTATGTCAAAGCTCCTTGACTCCTTGGTGTATACGTCCCGTGATGGGTCCGATGATCAGGTTATCGGAAAGGCCTCAAGAAGAGAAAAACCTGAAAGAAAGAGAAAAGGTGAAGGTATGCGGATCCAGGGCGGTTGAGCTGCATTGTGGCCGCGGTCTAGTTGTGCCTCCATCCATGCCCATGGTATTTTAAGTGCGTAGTTATGTACGCGTGGCGCAAATTTCACCGCTTGATTGGGACTGGGACGGAGGCCGAATTGCCAGTCGAGCTCTGGACAAGCCGGATGGTCCTACTGCAGAGCAGTTCAGACTCGCTTGACGGTGTCCGGGGGCTTTACTACCGAATTGAGGTTCTGCCTAAAAAGGCTACTCTGTACTTCTGCTGCAAGGGCCACGGTGTGCTCCTCAGTACGGAGGGAGCGCTCCGTATTTCCATTTACTGTTATAGCACCGTTTGGTCTGGGCATCTTGAGCTTGAGGTAGGCATAGTGCGGCACCGCATTGAATCTAGCGAATGCGGTTCGTCCGAGCAGTGCATGATAACCACTGCGGAAAGGGACAATATCTAAGATCAACTCTTCGCTTCGGAAATTATCCGAGGAACCGAAGACCACTTCCAGTGTGACTAATACCGTACAGCAGGCCTCTACACCTGGTATGACTCCTTTAAAGGTGGTTTTTGTGGGCCTGATCCTTGATGGATCGACGCCCATTTTGCGCACTGTATCCTGATAAAGGAGGTTTAGGCTGCTGCCACCATCCATAAGGACTCGCGTAAGGTGAAATCCATCAATAATTGGGTCAAGGACCAGTACAACTAAACTGCCATGACGAATACTGGTCGGATGGTCCCTGTGATCAAAGGTGATTAGACAGGAGGACCATGGGTTGAATTTTGGAGCGACTGGCTCCATCGCGTAGACGTCCCTGAGTGCATGCTTGCGCTCCCTCTTGGGGATATGGATGGCGTATATCATGTTCACCGTTTTGATTTGGGGGGGGGGGGGGGTTCTTCTGTCCCCGTGTGTTCGGTGGTCGGGGTTCCTCGTCATCGTCATTGCTTTGCGACCCTTTCTCCTTATTCTCGGCATTTAACTTGTCAGCATGTTTTAATACCCAACACTCCCTATTGGTGTGATTGGCTGGTTTATCAGGAATGCCATGGATTTGGCATGGTCAATCTAGTATGCGGTCCAGACTGGACGGGCCCGGATTGTTTCTTTTAAATGGCTTTTTCCGCTGACCAGACTTAGAGCCACTGAATCTGGCGTTGACTGTCGTGTCTTCGGTGCTATCACCATTGTTTCGACGCTTATGTCTATTGCGTAGGGGCCTACTGTTGTTGTTTCTGGCTTCAGAAGTGCCTGGTTCACTTGTATTGTTGTTGCTACGGGCTAGCCAGCTGTCGTCGCCCTCACAGAAGCAGGTCATGAGTGTCGTAAGGGCTGACATGGACTTCGGTTTTTCCTGGCCAAGGTGTCTCGCCAGCCATTCATCGCGGATGGTGTGCTTAAAGGCCGCTAAGGCTTCGGCATTCGGACAGTCGATGATCTGGTTCTTTTTAGTTAGGAACCGAGTCCAGAATTTCCTGGCTGACCCTCTTGGCTGTTGGATTATATGACTTAGGTCCTCGGCATCCGGAGGTCGGACATATGTGCCTTGGGAGTTGTCGAGGAAGGCGCCCTCCAATTCCTCCCAGCTGCCAATGGAGTTTTCGGGCAGACTGTTTAACCAGTATCTAGCTGGTCCCTTGAGTTTGAGGGGGAGTATTTGATGGCGTGAAGATCATCACCGCGGGCCATATGAATGTGGAGAAGAAAATCCTCAATCCACACCGCGGAGTCTGTTGTGCCATCATATGATTCAATGTTTACGGGTTTAAACCCTTCTCGGAAATCAAGTCCCATTACTTCGTCTGTGAAGCAAAGGGGGTGTGCGGCGCCTCTATATCGGGCCAAGTCGTGATGTAGCTCGGATGGAGCTCATCTACGGTTTTCAGCCCGGACATGGTTATGTTTATCACGTTCAGTCCGATGTCCATTGTCGTGCGTCGAGGCACGCCCCCATGATCCATAGATTGATTTTGTCTGACCTGCTCTCTTTTCCAAATCGTGTCGCAGGTCATGTGTATATCCCCGAGCTGTTGTTTTTCTGTTTGTTCAGCAAGGTAGTGTGGGCTGGTATTCGGCTTGAGGTGCCGCTTTGTCCTGGCCACGTGGTGGCCGGTCAGCCGCATTGTACCTTGGTAGGACGGGCTCCAGCGCCTCGTCATCGAATTGTGATAACAGTTTGCGCTTCAGGTAGCTTTTGGTTGGGCGCTCGAGGCCATATTCCTCGGCTGCCAGGACATCGTTTCATCTTTCATTGAGCCGATCTTGATCAGCTTGAAGCTGCTGCTAATTCTTTTTTAGGCTTCTTGTAGTGGCAATTAGCTGACGCTTAAAGCGTTCCTGTTCGGTGGGCTCCTCGGGCACGATGAAATCTTCATCACCGAGGCTAACCTCGTCCTCGGAGAGCGGAAGGTAGTTGCTATCCTCCGAGTCTTTGCTCATGGCCTGTTTGTCAGGGCTGACTTGCCCATCCTCCCGTTCCTCCTGCTCGGAGGTTGGCTCAACGGGACCTTCATTGTTTTCGGCACCGTCCGGAGTGTTGTCCTCTTCTGTGACAGTATTGATGTTCTTACTATGGCGTGGCTTAGAGCGGCGCTGCTGACGTTGGTGCTTCGGCTGTATCTCAGGAGGTGTATCCTCGATTGGATTTTCATCGTCGTCGTTATTTTCTTTGGGTGTATCCACCATGTATATGTCGTACGAGGAGGTGGCTGTCCAACGCCCTATATGCAGTGGTTCCTGATCCTCTCTGGCATCGTCGTCCATACTGTCAATGTCTTCGGTGTCATAGTCAAGCATGTCGGTTAAGTCATTTACAGTGGCTATAAAGTGGGTGGTGGGTGGGGAACGAATTTCTTCATCATCCACTTCCCATTCGAGCCAGACATAGTTCGGCCGAGAGTCCCCTGACAAGGAGAGGGATCGTAATGAGCTTAACACGTCGCCAAAAGGCGAGTGCTGGAAAATGTCCGCGGAGCTGAACTCTAAGACCGGCACCCAATCAGGTTCGATGGACACGGAGGCACGCGGTCCAGAGCCCATGGCCGGAGACGAGTCCGAGGTTCCGATAACACAAGCCCAGCCTGATGTTGGGTCTGTGTGCGGCTCGAGCGCTGCTGAGTCTGCAGCCTCTGTGGCGGGGTTAAGCTTCCCATCTTTGGACGACGCAGCCCACTCCAGCTCTAGGGCCAGGGTGGTCACAGGTGTTGTCTCCTGCGTGTGGCCCGATGATAGATCTAGGTCATGTTCATCGTGGTGGCCGGGGACAGCCGTCATGGGCTCGAATCTATTGAAGATCAAGTCTCTGCGGATATCGGCCACAAAATTCAGGCTTCCAAATCTGACCTGATGGCCAGGGGTGTAGCTATCGATCTGCTCTAGATGGCCAAGCGAGTTGGCCCGCAGTGTGAAGCCGCCGAATACGAAGATCTATCTTGGGAGAAAGGTCTCCCCTGGACTGCATTGTTGTAGACGATTGATGGAGCCATCAAGCCTATCTTTGACGACACGGAGGAACTCCCAATGAAAGCACCAATGTCGGTGTCAAAACCGGCGGATCTCGGGTAGGGGGTCCCGAACTGTGCGTCTAAGGCCAATGGTAACAGGAGGTGGGGGACACAATGTTTACCCAGGTTCAGGCCCTCTCTATGGAGGTAATACCCTACTTCCTGCGTGATTGATCTTAATGGATATAAGTATTACAAGAGTTGATCTACCACAAGATCGTAATGGCTAAACCCTAGAAGTCTAGCCTACAAGGATATGATTGTTCCGACTAAACTCTAGAAGTTTGAACCCTCCGGTTTATATAGACACCGGGAGGGGCTAGGGTTACACAAAGTCGGTTACGAATAAAGGAATCTACATATCCAAATCACCAAGCTTGCCTTCCATGCAAAGGAGAGTCCCATCCGTACACGGGACGAAGTCTTCTATCTTGTATCTTCATAGTCCAACAGTCCGGCCAAAGTATATAGTCTGCCTGTCCGAGGACCCCTTAGTCCAGGACTCCCTCAGCCGCCATCGCCCCAGTGCCCGAAATAATATGAGACAACCTAGCGTGCTGGGTGGATGACAATGTGGATGCTCTGGTCAGCGCCTTCGCTTCTGAAGACGACACGGTGGTGGTCGTGGCGGATGAGGGCGGCGCGGTTGATGACGGTGAAGATAGTGCTAGCAACAGCGCCAGCAGCATGTCTGGGAGCGATTCAGAAGATGCAGCTAGCGACATGTCCGACTGAGCCCATGCTCCTTTATTTTGAACCTGCACGCGAAAGCTTGGGCACGGCCCCTCAAGGTGTAAGAGAATTTTGGGGAGGGGGAGCCCCTCATGTAACTAGACTACCATTTTATTTCTTAGGCCAGACTTGAAATGCACTTTCGCAAGCTCGCGAGTCCCCCGCGGGCTTGCTGCTATAACTTACCTTAGTCCAGGCAAGCTTCAAACTGATTTGGTAGTTGCTAGTGTGTATTTCTCCCGAGGGGAGACCTTCACGGGTTCGCGAGGCTTTGGGAGCCTGTTGGTCCGCCCGAGAGGGCCTCGCGAGGAGTGAGCGCCAGCCATGGCGGGGTGCGCGCTTAGCGCGGGCATGCCACACCCAACCCCCGCTCGCGAGGTGCTCGGAAGGGGGGGAGGTAGCAGACGCGATTCTCGAAACAAGGCACGGATCTAGAAAACTCAAGAAATCAACACGAACGAGAAAAGACACCCCCCGTGCTTGCCAACGAAAATACAACTTCAAATTCAAATCCAAAAGGCTGCAAATTTGAGCTACAGAAAAGAGGTCGAAAGCAAATGGCCGCATCCGGCACCTAGCTAGTCTTCTTGTCTTCCCACCAGCACGGAGCTAAGTGCTTTCACTGGTTGTGAGCATAGTCATTGGGGGACAGTGTCGATGGCCAGCGCGGAGCATGGTGCTTCCACTAGGACGTGGGTGGGAGCCCCCGAGGCCCGAGGACGGCACCCCGGAGACTCCGGGGCGTGTACAGTCCCACTCATTATTACGTGAGAGTGTCACGAGCGGAGACCTTCACAGGCGCGAGCCTTACTTCATATCACCAGGTGAGGGCCCCGCCCTGCGCCAGCCTCGACCACGTTGGAGCATCCGAAAACCAGGATGAGACCAAGGAGCAAAGAGGACGCTGGCGGCACCCTCGGCGACCATGGGCCCTCTGCCGGGGGGGAAAGGTTCGCCGGCACTTCCCCCGGCAGAGGGTCTACCTCCGTGCCACGCCTGGCTCCGTGCGGAATGGGGGAGAGCCTGGCTCTATGCCTCTCCTGTGCAGCCCCCAGAGCACCACTCCTGTCGTTGGCTGGGCCACTGTCCTGAGGTGTTCGACTACTGTTGCGGCCTAGTTCTCCTGCAGTTCAGGGTTAGCGTAAACTTGCTCCTGCGACATTGACCGTACCCCACCATCGTCGTCGCTGAAGGGGTCGGCGAAGTCTCCGGGTGCCTCGTGAATGGCACGCGCCTCGGGCCCTCCAACTACCCATCCTATTCCGGGGAATGGATCGGAGCCTTCCCCCAGCAAGTATTCTAGCTTCACCATGCGGGGCACATAGGCGTCCGCGATTGCCTCGACAGAATTGCCGCCCAGGTGCCCCATGCCTTGGGCCACGAATTACGGCGTCTGGCCCTGGTGGCTGCACCGCGGTATCCTGGCGTGCCCTTGCGGCGGATCGTCAGCGCTTGTCCCTCCTGGCAATGGTGTGGTCGCGGCGGGACGGATGGCACTAGGGCCCGTGCCCAAGTCACCGGATCCCCCAGGCGCCCCAGGGGGCACGCGGGCTCGCCGGGACCTCGTCGCGCTTCTCCCACAACCTGGGGTGTGGCCAAGGAGCAGAAGGATGGCATACCCTTGCAAGCGGCATCTAGCAGTTCGGTGACCCGCTCCAGTAGTGCATCGCGGCCGCTCTCCGTCAGCCTGCACCGCAACAGCTCTCGCGCCACGATGAGGGTGGCTTGCATGTTTGCCTGCTCCTGTCAGGTGTGTGGTGCCATTGCTACAACGTAACCAGAGGATCATGTGGCGGCGTGCGTGCGAGGGCGGCGGGCGTCGGCCCGCACTGCCCACGTCTGCGGGCGTTGGGCGGCGTGCGGGCCGCCTGGTCAGGGAGTCCTGGATTAAGGGGTCCTCGAACAGCCGGACTATATACTTTGGCCGGACTGTTGGACTATGAAGATACAAGATTGAAGACTTCGTCCCATGTCCGGATGGGACTCTCCTTTGCGTGGAACGCAAGCTTGGATATTCGGATATGTAGATTTCCTTCTCTGTAACCGACTCTGTGTAACCCTAGCCCCCTCCGGTGTCTATATAAACTGGAGGGTTTAGTCCGTAGGACAACAAAAATCATAATCATAGGCTAGCTTCTAGGGTTTAGCCTCTACGATCTCGTGGTAGATCAACTCTTGTAATACTCATATCATCAAGATCAATCAAGCAGGAAATAGGGTATTACCTCCATTGAGAGGGCCCGAACCTGGGTAAAACATTGTATCCCCAGCCTCCTGTTACCATTAGCCTTAGATGCACAGTTTGGGACCCCCTACCCGAGATCCGCCGGTTTTGACACCGACATTGGTGCTTTCATTGAGAGTTCTATTGTGCCATAGCTACAAGGCTTGATGGCTCCCTCGATCATCTTCAACAATGCGGTCCAGGAGGAGGTTTTCCTCCCCGGACAGATCTTCGTATTCGGCGGCTTCGTACTGCGGGCCAACTCACTTGGCCATCTGGAGCAGATCGATAGCTACGCCCCTGGCCATTAGGTCAGGTTTGGAAACTTAAACTATACTGCCGACGTCCGCGGAGACTTGATCTTTGACGGACTCGAGCCCATGATGGGTGCACCGAATAATCACAACGGACATGACTTTGATCTGGCGTCGGACAGTATTCGGGAGATCGCACCCGCGTTGGCGCTGGGAATCAATCCGGAGCAGATCGTGCCTTTCGAGGACGGGTGGATGGACCCCGCCACGGAGGCCGCACACTCATCGGTGTCGGAGCCGAACACTGAACCCGCTTCCTGTGAGGTTGGTGTCATCGGACCCACGGACTCGTCTCCGGTTGCAGGATCCGAACCGCGTACGTCCGTGCCTATCGAATCGGATTGGGCACCCATCATGGAGTTCACCGCCACGGATATTTTTCAGCACTCGCCCTTGGGTGATGTACTGAACTCATTAAGGTCTCTTTCCTTGTCAGGAGATTCTTGGCCGAACTGTGTCCGGCTCAACTGGGGAGCGGACGAGGAAATTCGTGACCCACCCACCACCCACCTTATAGCCAGTATCGATGACTTAATCGACGTGCTTGACTTCAACTCCGAAGACATCGACGGTATGGACGACGATGCAGGAGAAGAACAGGAACCACCACCTATAGGGCGATGGACAGCCACCTCATCGTATGATATTTATATGGTGGACACCCCTAAAGAAAACAATGGCGATGAGGCAATGGAAGATAACCCCTTGGGGAAGCAACCTAGACACCGGCATCATCGGCGCTGCTCCAAGCACCTCCATAGCAAAAATAGTGATACTGACACAAGAGATAACAATCCGGATGGTGCCAAAGACGAAGAAAATCCTGTCCAGCCAGGCTTCGAGCAGGCCGAGCAAGAGGATGGGCAAGCTAGCCCTAAAGAACAGGCAACTGATGGAATCAAAGGACGATAATTACATGCCTCTCTCCGAAGACGAAGTGAGCCTTGGCGACGAAGAATTCATCGTGCCGGAGGATCCCGTCGAGCAGGAGCGCTTCAGACGCTGGCTTATAGCCACTGCAAAAAGCCTGAAGAAAAAGCAGCAACAGCTTCAAGCTGATCAAGATCCACTAACTGACAGATGGACCGAGGTCCTGGCTGTCGGTGTCAAAACCGCGGATCTCGGGTAGAAGGTCCCGATCTGTGCGTCTAGGCTGATGGTAATAGGAAGCAAGGGACACAGATGTTTACCCAGGTTCGGGCCCTCTCGATGGAGGTAAAACCCTACTTCCTGCTTGATTAATATTGAAGATATGGGTAGTACAAGAGTAGATCTACCACGAGACCGTAGAGGCCAAACCCTAAGAGCTAGCCTATGATGGTATGATTGTAATTGTTATCGGCCCTCTAAGGACCAACCTCTCCGGTTTATGTAGACACCAGAGAGGGCTAGGGTTCACATGCAGTCGGTTACAAGGAAGGAAACACAATATCCGGATCGCCAAGCTTGCCTTCCACGCCAAGGAGAGCCCCATCCGGATACGTGCCGAAGTCTTAAGTCTTGTATCTTCACGCTTCAATAGTCCGGACATTGTATACAGTCCGGCTCTCCGGATACCCCCTTATCCAGGACTCCCTCAGTAGCCCCTGAACCAGGCTTCAATGATGATGAGTCCGGCGCGCAGTCTTGTCTTCGGCATTGCAGGGCGGGTTCCTTCTCCGAATACTCCAAAGTAACTATCAAACACTTGAATCGTGTCCGAATCCACAAAATGATCTTTACACACCGCTATAGAGAGAATGATATTTCACAAATGCAATTTGCTGACAACTTTTTTAGACAACATGACATGTCATTACGGTCGGATCATTATTTGAACCGTTTTCCCACAACCAGCCACAGCGCATAATGCGAGGCAGTTTGTTTGACACATCTTGTCAAAGCAGAGATCATTTCCCCTTATCACGGGATTCTCATCAATACGGGTATGGGTAATCCCACCACGCCATCAATCATGGCGCTTGGGAAGCAAGCGATTCCCAACGGGCAAGTGGGGAGGCGCACCGCTTTCGTCGCCTCTATAAAGGGATAAGATTTCCTCATTTTCACCCATGCCTTCTTCCTCCCTTGCCCACTCTTGCCCCCTCGAGCTCCAGCGCCCAAGCCCAAGTCTTCTCCGCACAGCTAAACATGTCCGGAGCAGGAGGCAAGTGGGTGGCTTCCACCGTCAAGGAGAAGCATATCGCAAATCTTCGGGTGGCCGGATACTTGGCCGCAGACATAGCACACCGGCTACCGGACGCCGGGCAGGTCATTCCGACCCCAGGACCCCACAAGAGGGTCGTATTCATCGCCCACTTCGTCCGTGGACTGGGATTTCCACTCCATCCCTTTGTCCGCGGGCTCAGTTCTACTACGGGCTAGATTTCCATGATCTAGCCCCGAATTTCATTCTCAACATCTCGGCGTTCATCGTCGTATGCGAGGCCTTCCTCCGCATCAGGCCTCATTTTGGCCTGTGGCTGCAAATCTTCTATGTGAAGCCGGAGATTGTAAGTGGCCAGCAAGCGGAGTGCGGAGGGGCCATGGTGGGCAAGATGCTAAATGTCACCTGGCTGGACGGTTCCTTTGCGGAGACCGTAAAAGGGTGGCAATTGGGGTGGCTCTACATCACCGAGCCGCGCAGCACCAACTAGGCGGCGGCCCGCGAGTTCCGATCTAGAGCCCCCATGCGGCTCACCTCCTGGGAAAGGAAGGACCTAGCTTGGAGCGAGCCTACAGAGCTGACCGGACTCCAGACCTGCCTCAAGAGCATGAAGGACAAGAACATAAAGCTTGTCAACGTGATCCAGGTCATGCTTGTTCGCCGGATTCTCCCGTGCCAAAGGCGGGCGTTTAACTGTGGGAGTTCGTCCCGGCCGAACACCAGACGCTTCAGAGGCTCTACGGCATGAAGCACAAGGACACATGGAAGGCGTTGTTCAAGGCCTCCAAAGTACATCCTCCCACATCCGAGGACCATGGGCTCCACGCCGCGCGGCAGTAAGGTGAGTTTTCAGGCTATCACCGGATTTAGTCCTTCCCAATATATTCATGGGGGAGCCTTAAGTAGTTATGTATATTTGTTCAAGATTATGTGGAGATAGCGGAGCAGGTTGACTGTCCGGCTCCGCTGCCAGAAGGCCCAGCTGAGGCTCTCCTGATGGAGATGCTGGTCCCGGCACCGTACAAGGTGTCGGAGAAGAAGGCCGATAAGAAGGCCCCGGGGATCCGAAAGGGTCTCTGGCGTAAGGTTGTGCTGGAAGCCTCGTCTGAAGATGATGAGGCACACTCCTCCCACGAAGGGGAGGAGGAAGAAGAAGAAGACGCCCCATCCGGAAAGGATGAGGGGCCTGGGGAGGCAGACCAGGGGACCGGAAAAGGCCCTCGGTGCAAGGCCGTCATACCCACGTCGTCTGACGACGACGAGACAGATTCCTCCCGCGGAGGCAGGGGGACTCAAGAAGAAATTCTACCTCCCCGCACTGGGGAGGAGAAAAAGAGAAAAGTCGCCCCGGAAGGGGAGGCTGGGATGTCCAAGAAGGGAAAGGTGTCCCTTCCGGACTACTCCGCCACGGCCGCTCTCAGCAAGGAGGGGTGGCTGCCCAGGGGGAGGCCCCCAGTGCGATCGTAAGTATCCGCACTCTATCATGACTTTACTTCATAGTTTTTGTATTTATAATGCCGAACATATGTGTAGTCCGGCCAGGGTTCATCCCGAGGTATCTTCTTCCGGGTCCCTGAGCGATTCGGAGATGAATTCGCTTCCGACGGCCACTACTCCTCAGCCCGCGGATGACACGGAGGTGTTGTCCCGAAGGCTCCCAGAGCAGGGGGAGGTGACTCTGGAGACGCCCCAAGGCGAGATTCCAGATGTCGGACATGCAGGGTTCAAGGTCCCCGCAGATCGTGTCGATGAGAGCCATGGTGAGCTGGGATCTTAGCCGCACACTGTTCCAAAACCTTCAATGGTTCCGGACTCAGGAGGACGGCCCCTCGTAAGGGATGGCAAGCCATCTGTGTCAAGGACTTCCATTGCGCCCGAGGCGCCGGATTGTCTGCGGGAAGCGCTTCGCGGCGCTTCCATGGATGAAGAGCACTATACTCTTATGAGTACGGTGATTCAGAAGGTTTCGTCCGCCAAGAGCGGACTAACCGAAGCCTGCACCAGCCTACTAACAGGCTTTGAGGTAAGTAATAAAAATGTATGAGATTACCACCCAATAGGTAGTAGCCCCTGATACTCTGTTTGGTGTTCGGAAAGAAAACCCAAATGAAGGGTCAATTATAATCCGCAGGAGTCTAATAATGAATATTCATGTGAATAAGCAGGCTGTGCTGCTTGCCGCTGCTGCCCGCACAGTCGAGGTTGCCGAACTAAAGCGGGACCTGGAGCAGGCGCAGAGAGAGCTCGACCTCACTAAGAGGCAGCTCGAAGAGAACAAGGGTAAGTGATTCCCCGTTCTTATGTATTTAAGGATAGACAAAATTGGTTAGTCTAACGCCAAAGCGTCGTGACTGTGTAACAGGGGCCACCGCCGAAGTGGCATCCCTGAAGAAAGCGCTGTCCGAGGCCAAAGACAAGGTGGCCTTGGAATGCAAGGAGCGCGAAAAGCAAAGTGCTAGAGTGGGTGAGGTACAGCAAGAGCTCCGGGACCTCGGCAAGAAGTATGAGTCCGTGGAGCATGATCTGAAGATGAAATAGGCCGAGCTTGCGAAGGCCCTTGTGAGTATAAAAGACGCCAAGGCCGAACCCAAGAAGGCACAGTAGGAAATCCAGGAGGCCAAAAAGGTAGCAGCGGGTAAGAAATTCTTTATGCAAAGCAAACATGTGGAGGAGGCGTTTCTTTTACTTACTCGAATTCGGAGCTCTCCAGGGGCATTCGCAGATCTGCCATGCAGCGTGTTAGACGCTGCGGAGTTCTATCGTGCCCAGGAGGGGAGCTCAACGGAGAACCTGTTTTGGTCCCAGTATGCTGGGGCCGAGCACCCAATGCCTCTGAGTGACCAACTGAAGCAGTTGGTCGAACTCCACAAGGCGGCCGAACTGGCTATGAAAGATTTCATAGTCCAGATGTGGCCTTGTGAGCTCCTGCCCACTAGCTACTTCGGCATGATCAAGCGGATGGTGGATGCCTGTCCGCGGCTTAAAGTGATAAAGCGATCCATTTGCATTGAGGGTGCCCACCGGGCCTTTTCCCACGCCAAGGTGCATTGGGGCAAGCTGGATGCGGAGAAGCTGGTGAAGGACGGGCCGCCGGAGGGCAAGGTGCATCGCCATCCCGAGATGTATTATGATGGCGTTATGAAGGCTGCTCGTCTCGTGGCCGATGAGTATACCAAGGACACCATTTTAGAATGAATTCACTTTTGTCATGTTTGTAATTTAAAGACGAAGTTACTTGCGCTATGTAGCACTTTTGTTATTTAAAATATTACCTTCTGTATGGCTGTTTATAAAATTCTGAAAGTAGGCCAGTCGTCGGCTTCCGCCCCCACGTAACTAGTACTGGGGTGTTCGTGGAAAACCCGGAAACTCTTTATCCAAATGTTTGGTCCCTTAAGGAGGTGTCCGGCGCAGCGAACAAGGCAATCGGACTATGCGGCTTTATAACTTTCACTTAGCCATAGAAGTCTACAATTTTAAATTTCGGCGAAGCCCCTAGAATCCGGAAGGCCGAATTGGGGCGCTATACACGCCTAGATCGGACGAAGCTGATTTATCGCCTAAAGCAGAAAATCTTTAAGGATTTTAGGACCTCTCGAACAGCGACCAGCTCTTGCCACATCATGCCGGTCAGTTTTCGGCTTTCTCTACTGAGGTGCTCGTCCGGAAGAACCGGACACAATCGCAGTAGTTCTCCATGTGCTACCTTAGCCGATATAACGGAACGTAAGGTACCAAAACAAGGGAGCCGGGCTAACCCAACTGTAGACCCAAGACATGATTCGGAGCTGATGCATATAGTGCTATAAGTTTGGGGTGCCGCACTATTGAAAGTGTTCGGACTTGTATTGCCGTATTATGGGGCGCCATAAGAAGCCCCTGGCAAACTGAACGTACCAAGGTGTACGGATGCAATATCAAATAAACATTTGTAAGAAAAAATGCTCAAATAAGAATAATAAGCTGACGCTATTGGTGATCTCCCATTGATGAATAATACGTTTAAGCGTATGTTTACAATGGATGCATTAAGCGGAGATAAATAGGACTATTTGACATGTCCTATCAGGGGCAGGCCACGTACGGATAGATAAAACAGGTATAACGATCGTAAATAGATTCCACCTGGGTATTTCCTTCTGTGCGCAACGCCTGTTGCCTCCTTGGTTTTCTCTCCTATGTGAGTCCGGCAATCCGGCTCTTCTGAAGAGGCTGCGCTAAAGCAATGTCCTGAAAGGTAAAGGGGAAAGATTAAGAAGGTATGTAGCGGTGACCCGTACTACTGACTGAGTCGTTGTTACGCCTCCGCCTACGCCCATGGTATCTTGAGTGCGTAATTGTGTACGTGTGGCATGAATGCTGCTTTGATGGGGTTTGAGCGGAGGCCGGACTGCCAGTCGCGCTCTTGGCGTGCTTGATCATCCTATTGCGAGGTGCTCCGGACTCTCTTGACGGTGCTCGAAGTTGTTGTTGATGGATTGGTTTGTCGGAGTAGGCCGCATTGTACTTCTGCCGCGAGGGCTGTAGTATGCTCCTCTGTTCGGAGAGAGCGGTCCATGTTTCTGTTGACTATTATGACCCCGCGCGGTCCTGGCATCTTGAGCTTGAGGTATGCATAGTGTGGTACCGCATTGAATCTAGCGAATGCGGTTCGTCTGAGAAGTGTGTGGTAACCACTGCGGAAAGGGACGATATCGAAGATTAACTCTTCGCTTCGGAAGTTGTCCGGAGATCCGAAGACCACTTCCAATGTTATGGAGCCCGTACAGCGGGCCTCCACTCCAGGGATTACACCTTTAAAGGTGGTTTTGGTGGGCTTGATCCTTGAAGGGTCAATGCCCATTTTGTGCACTGTGTCCTGATAAAGCAGGTTCAGGCTGCTGCCGTCGTCCATAAGGACTCGCGTAAGGTGAAATCCGTCGATGATTGGTTCTAAGACCAATGCGGCCGAGCCGCCATGACGGATGCTAGTAGGATGATCCCTACGATCAAAGGTGATCGGAGAAGCTGACCATGGGTTGAACTTGGGGGCGACTGGCTCCATCGCGTAGACGTCCCGTAGTGCCCGCTTCCGTTCCCGCTTGGGGATGTGAGTGGCGTAGATCATGTTGACCGTTTTCACTTGGGGGGGGGGGAATTTCTTCTGTCCCCCTGTGTTCGGACGCCGGGGCTCTTGGTCATCGTCGCTGTGCAGCCCCTTGTCCTTGTTTTTGGCGTTTATTTTGCCGGCCTGTTTGAATACCTAGCAGTCTCTGTTGGTGTGGTTGGCTGGCTTGTCCGGGGTGCCATGAATTTGGCACAAGCGCTCCAGTATACGGTCCAGACTGGACGGTCCCTAATTGTTTCTTTTGAACGGCTTCTTCCGCTGACCGGACTTGGATCCGCTGAATCCATCGTTTACTGCCGTGTCTTTAGTGATGTCGCCGTTGCTCCGTCGCTTATGTCTGTTGCATCATGGCTTGTCATTATTGTCGTGGACATCTGAAGTGCCGGACTGTGGCGTGGTGCCGCTGCGAGCCAACCAGCTGTCCTCCCCTGCGCAAAAGCGGGTCACTAGTGTTGTGAGAGCTGCCATGGACTTGGGTTTTTCCTGGCCGAGGTGTCGAGCAAGCCACTCATTAAAGATATTATGCTTAAAAGCCGCCAGGGCTTCGGCGTCCGGACAATCGACTATTTGGTTCTTTTTAGTTAGGAACCGAGTCCAGAATTTCCTGGCTCACTCTCCGGGATGTTGAGTAATGTGGCTCAGGTCATCAGCGTCCGGTGGTCGCACATATGTGCCCTGGAAGTTGTCGAGGAATGCGTCTTCCAGGTTTTCCCAACTGCCAATGGAATTTGCTGGCAGGCTGTTTAGCCAGTGTCGGGCTGGTCCTTTGAGCTTAAGGGGAAGGTACTTGATGGCGTGTAGGTCGTCTCCGCGGGCCATGTGAATGTGGAGAAGGAAATCTTCGATCCATACTGCGGGGTCTATTGTGCCATCGTATGATTCGATGTTTACGGGTTTGAACCCTTCTGGGAATTCATGATCCATCACTTCGTCAGTGAAGCAGAGGGGGTGTGCAGCGCCTCTGTGCCGGGCTATGTGGCTACGTAGTTCGAATTGGTCTGGGTTGCTGTGTTCGTCCCTGTCGGACTTGTTGATGATGTATCCGGCATGACGGTTATCATCGCGCGCTGGGGCGCGCCCCCGTGATCTGCAGATCGATCTTGGTTGTCCTGCTTTATTTTCTAGAATATCTTGCAGGTCATTCCTGTTGCCCCGGGCCGTAGTGTATTGGCGTGGGGGTGCGTGCTGGTATTCGGGCTGATATCCCGTTTTATCCCGGCCACGGGGTGGCCGGTCAGCCGTTTGGCGCTCGAGTCCGTATTCCTCGGCTGCCAGGACTTCAGTCCATCTATCTGTGAGCAGGTCTTGATCAGCCTGGAGTTGCTGCTGCTTCTTCTTCAGGCTCCTCGCAGTGGCAATAAGCCGGCGCTTGAAGCTCTCCTGCTCCACGGGATCCTCAGGCACGCCGAACTCATCGTCGCCGAGGCTAATCTCGTCTTCGGAGGGGGGCATATAATTGTCCTCCTCCGGATATCCGTCGGTCGCCTGTTCGTTTGGGCTGACCTGCTCATCTTCCTGTTCGGCCTGCTCGAAGGCAGGCTGGTCAAGGTTGTATTCTTCTTTGGCGTCATCCGGATTGCCTTCATCTCTGGGCCGGTATTGCTGTGGCGGGGCTTGGAGCGGCGCCGACGACGCCCATGCTTTGCTTTTCTCCCTGAGGGGTTATCCTTCGTTGCCTCGTCGCCATTGGTTTCCTTCGGAGTGTCCACCATGTATATATCGTATGAGGAGGTGGCCACCCACCGCCCTGTGGGCGGTGGCTCCTATAATTCTCCTGCATCGTCGTCCATACTGTCGATGTCTTCAGAGTCATAGTCAAGCACGTCGGTTAAATCATCGACCGTGGCAATGAAGTGGGTGGTGGGTGGGCAGCGAATTCCTTTGTCGCCTGCTTCCCACTCAAGCCGGACATAGTTCGGCCTAGAGCCTCCTGACAAAGAGAGAGACTTTAATGAGTTCAGCATGTCGCCCAAGGGCGAGTGCTGGAAGATGTCTGCAGCGGTAAACTCCATTACCGGAGCCCAACCTGGCTCGGCTGGCTCAAGGGTGTGCGGACCGGGACCAACAACCGGATAAGAGTCCGGGGGCCCGGGGTTACAGGATTCCATAGAGGTGAGACCTGTGTTCGGCTCCACCGCCGATGAGTGTGTGGCCTGCGGGGCGGAGTCTAACCCTCCATCTTTAGGCGACGCGGCCTGCTTCGGATTTGAGTCCGGGGTCACTGCAGGGGTAATATCCCGAGTGTTGTCCGACAGCAGGTCAAAGCCATGCCCGTCGTGACTGTCCGATGCTCCTGGCGCAGGCCCAAATCCATCGAAGATCAAGTCTCCGCGAAGGTCAGCCGTGTAGTTCAGGTTTCCAAAACTGATATTATGGCCAGGGGCATAGCTATCGATCTGCTCCAGATGGCCAAGTGAATTGGCCCGCAATGCGAAGCCGCCGAATACAAAGATCTGTCCGGGGAGAAAAGTCTCACCCTGCACCGTGTCGTTGACAATGATTGAAGGAGCCATCGAGCCCTGCAGCGACGACACAGAGGAACTCTCAATGAAAGCACCAATGTCGGTGTCAAAACCGGCGGATCTCGGGTAGGGGGTCCTAATCTGTGCGTATAGGCTGATGGTAATAGGAAGCAAGGGACACATATGTTTACCCAGGTTCGGGCCCTCTCGATGGAGGTAAAACCCTACTTCCTGCTTGATTAATATTGAAGATATGGGTAGTACAAGAGTAGATCTACCACGAGATCGTAGAGGCCAAACCCTAAGAGCTAGCCTATGATGGTATGATTGTAATTGTGATCGGCCCTCTAAGGACCAACCTCTCTGGTTTATATAGACACCGGAGAGGGCTAGGGTTTACATGGAGTCGGTTACAAGGAAGGAAACACAATATCCGGATCGCCAAGCTTGCCTTCCAGGCCAAGGAGAGTCACATCCGGATACGGGCCGAAGTCTTAAGTCTTGTATCTTCACGATTCAATAGTCCGGATGTTGTATACAGTCCGGCTGTCCGGATACCCCCTTATCCAGGACTCCCTCACTGGCTGCCGAAGAATACGGACTCGAACGCCCTAGCAAAAGCTACCCAAAGCACAGGATGCTACCTCAACTCGAGGAGGAGGCTTTAAAGCCCACACTACCAGCGCATGATGCGGCTGACCGGCCGCCCCGCGGTCGTGACAAAATGACATACCAGCCCGAAGTCCAGACCGCACCCCGCCGCCAATCAAACGATAATACCAAGGCCCGGGGCTACACGAAGGACCTACGAGAAGTATTGGAAAACAGAGCACAGCAAGATTGATCTACGGATCACGGGGGCGCGCCACAAGACGTGATGATGACCGTCACGCCGGATACAATAAACTAAAGTCCGGCCGGGCCAAATACAATAGACCGGATTCATTTGAACTACGTCGGGATGTAGCCCGTCATAGAGGCGTCACACACCCCCTATGCTTCACTGATGAAGTTATGCATCACGAATTCCCAGAAGGGTTTAAACCCGTAAATATTGAATCATACGATGGCACAACAGACCCTGCGGTATGGATCGAAGACTTTCTTCTCCACATCCACATGGCCCGCGGCGATGACTTACATGCCATAAAGTACCTACCACTTAAGCTCAAAGGACCGGCTAGGCATTGGCTTAATAGCCTGCCAGCAAGCTCCATTGGCAGTTGGGAGGATCTGGAAGACGCATTCCTCAATAACTTCTAGGGCACTTACGTGCGACCACCAGATGCTGATGACTTAAGTCACATAACCCAGCAGCCCAGAGAGTCAGCCAGGAAATTCAGGACTCAGTTCCTAACTAAAAAGAACCAAATTGTCGACTGTTCGGATGCTGAAGCCTTAGCGGCCTTCAAGCACAACATCTGAGACGAATGGCCCGCCCGACATCTCGGCCAAGAGAAGCCAAAGTCCATGGCAGCCCTCACGACACTCATGACCCGCTTTTGCGTGGGCGGGGACAGCTGGTTGGCTAGCAGCAACGTCACACCCAAAAAATCAGGCGATTCAGACGCCGGGGATAGCAAACGGCAAGCCGCGACGGAATAGACACAAACGCCGCAATAATGGCGACAACATCGAAGACACGACAGTCAATGCCGGATTCAGAGGCTTTAAATCCGGACAGCGGAAAAAGTCATTCAAGAGAAACAGACCGGGCTCGTCCAGTTTGGACCACATACTCGATCGCTCATGTCAAATTCACGGCACCCCTGATAAACCAGCCAACCACACCAACAGGGAATGTTGGGTGTTTAAACAGGCTGGCAAGTTGAATGCCGAAAACAAGGAAAAGGGGTTGCATAGCTACGACGACGAGGAGCCCCGACCGCCGAACACGGGAGGACAGAAGAAATTCTCTCCCCATGTGAAAACAGTGAATATGATATACGCAACCCATATCCCCAAGCGGGAACGGAAGCGTGCACTAAGGGACGTCTATGCGATGGAGCCAGTTGCCCCAAAATTCAACCCATGGTCCTCTTGTCCGATCACTTTCGATCGCAGGGACCATTCTACCAGTATCCGTCATGGCGGTTCGGCCGCATTGGTCCTTAACCCCATCATCGATGGATTCCATCTCACACGAGTCCTCATGGACGGCGGCAGTAGCCTGAACCTGCTCTATCAGGACACAGTGCGCAAAATGGGCATTGACCCCTAAGGATCAAGCCCACAAAAACCACCTTCAAGGGTGTCATACCCGGTGTAGAGGCCTGTTGTACGGGCTCAATCATACTGGAAGTGGTCTTCGGATCTCCGGACAATTTCCAAAGCGAGGAGTTAATCTTCGACATCGTCCCCTTCCCCAGCGGATATCATGCACTGCTCAGACGAACCGCATTCGGCAAATTCAATGCGGTACCACATTATGCATACCTCAAGCTCAAAATGCCGGGACCTCGTGGGGTTATTACAGTTAATGGAAACACAGAGCACTCGCTTTGTACGGAGGAGCACACTGCGGCCCTCGCGGCGGAAGTACAAAATAGCCTTCCTAAGCAAACAGCCAATTCGGCGATAAAGAACCCGGATACCGTCAAGCGAGTCCGGAGTACTCCACAACAGGATCGACCGGCACGTCCAGAGCTCGACTAGCAATTCGGCCTCCGCCCTAGTCCCAGCCAAGCGGCGACATTCGTGCCGCGCATACATAACTACACACTTAAAATACCATGGGCATAGGCAGAGGCACGGCCATGACACGGTCCATAATGCGGCTCGACCGCCCCAGGACACACGCATTATTTCACCCCTTTTTCTTTCAGGTTCCTGCCTTCAGGAGGCTCTTCCGAAAGACCAGCTATCGGACACATAGTGGGACGAACATACCAGGAGGACAAGAAGCATTGGCATACAAGGGAATCCTCAGGTGGTCTCTGATAACAATTGTTATACATGTTTTACATAACCGCATACCGCCCGCTCCTGGTTAGGATGTGTCAAATAGTCCTATTCTGCTTATCGCACTACTTGTATATGTACGCTTTGACGTATCATTTGAATAACAAGGGGAAATAGTATACAGCGTCAGCTTGCTATTAAGTTTATTTGCCCCTTTTTTCTTTACTGCTTATTTATTATACCCGTGCATTTTGGCACGACCAGTTTGTCAGGGGCTTCAGTACCCCATAACCTGGCAAGACAAGTCCGAACACTTTCGACAGTTGAAAGATCGTGGATGTCGCCTAGAGGGGGGGTGAATAGGCGTTTTAAAATAATTACGGTAGAGGCTTGAACAAATGCGGAATAAACCTAGCGGTTAATTTGTCAAGCACAAAACCTACAACAACTAGGCTCACCTATGTGCACCAACAACTTATGCTAAGCAAGATAAGCAACTATGTGATAGCAAGATATATGACAAAGAACAATATGGCTATCACAAAGTAAAGTGCATAAGTAAAGGGCTCGGGTAAGAGATAACCGAGGCACGCGGAGACGACGATGTATCCCGAAGTTCACACCCTTGCGGATGCTAATCTCCGTTTGGAGCGGTGTGGAGGCACAATGCTCCCCAAGAAGCCACTAGGGCCACCATAATCTCCTCACGCCCTCGCACAATGCAAGATGCCGTGATTCCACTAAGGGACCCTTGAGGGCGGTCACCGAACCCATACAAATGGCGACCCTTGGGGGCGGTCACCGAACCCGTACACTTTGGCAACCCTTGGGGGCGGTCATCGGTACCCGTCAAATTGCTCGGGGCGATCTCCACAACCTAATTGGAGACCCCGACGCTTGCCCGGAGCTTTACACCACAATGATTGAGCTCCAAACACCACCAACCATCTAGGGCGCCCAAGCACCCAAGAGGAACAAGCTCAAGGGCACCAAGCACCCAAGAGTAATACGCTTCTCAACTTGTAACTTCCATGTATCGCGTGGAGAACTCAAACTGATGCACCAAATGCAATGGCAAGGGCACACGGAGTGCCCAAGTCCTTCTCTCCCAAATCCCACCAAACTAATACTAGGGAGGAAAATGAGAGGAAGAACAAAAGAAGAACACGAAGAACTCCAAGATCTAGATCCAAGGGGTTCTCCTCACTTAGAGGAGAAAGTGATTGGTGGAAACGTGGATCTAGATCTCCTCTCTCTTTTCCCTCAAGAACTAGCAAGAATCATAGGAGGGATTGAGAGTTAGCAAGCTCGAAGAAGGTCAACAATGGGGGAAGAACACGAGCTCAAAGGATAAGTCTCAAAAGGGAAGAAGACCCCCTTTTATAGGTGGGGAGAAATCCAACCGTTATCCCCTCACTCAGCCCGCACGACGCTGTACTACCGCACGGAGCTGCGGTACTACCGCGGTAGGCTGCAGTACTACCGCTGCAGGTTGTGGTACTACCGCATGTGCAGCACTGGCCAGATGAAGGCCTGTTGGACAAGGCAACGAGCAGTAGAACCGCCGGAGCGGTACTACCGCGCGCCCCTACGGTACTACCGTAAGGCAGGCAACACTAGGCACAGAGAAAGCACGGAAGTAAAAAATTACTTCCGTACCTGGTTCCGCTGAGGGAGGACCTGCGCAAACATCCGGCACGGTACTACCGCACACGAAGAGCGGTACTACCGCGTAGGGCGCGGATGTAAAAAATTACATCTGCCCCTACTTCCGCTCATGCTGCTAAGCCTGGCCAGAGCCCACGGTACTACCGCGCCCGCGGCGCGGTACTACCGCGTAGGGCGCGGATGTAAAAAATTACATCCGCCCCTACTACCGCTCGAGCAGCTGCACCTGGCCTGAGGTCACGGTACTACTGCTCCCACAGAGCGGTACTACCGTGTGCACCTGCAGTACTACCGCAGGAGACTGTGGTACTACCGCAAGGGCCTGCGGTACTACCGCTCCGGAGAGCAGTACTACCGCATGCCCTAGATCAGCAACACTAGGAGTCCTTCATTTTGCAGAGAAGACAATAGAGGGAAACAATAAAACCAGAACTACCATAACTTCTACAAATGAGCTCCGAATTGAGCAAACTCAAGCTTGTTGGATACAAGACAACGAGTAGCATCAAAACAGAGAGGAGAGAAACCTCCAACAGAGAAGAACCGGCAGAACCCCCAACATCGGAAACATCATACAAGATGCATGAGAACTCCATTTTTGATGAACTCGAGCTTGTCATGAAAATGACCAAAAGCTCCAAATCTCACAAGGAGAAGAACCAAACAAGAACCAATAAAGATGATGCAAGGATGCAATGGTTTGAGCTCTCTACGAATGATACGATCAAGCAACTCATCGAGAGCCCCCCTTGATAGTACGGCAATCAATCCTATAACCCGGTCTCCCACAACTACCATGAGACCGGTAAAATAGAAAACCTATCAAGGGCAAACCTTTGCCTTGCACAAAGTCCACTTGAGCTAGATGATGACGATCTACTCCTCCTCAAGATGGACCACCTTTCTTGATTGCGTTGGCTCGATGAAGACTAGTTGATTTCTCCCCCATACTCCACTATGGGTGAGCCACTCTTCCGCTCATCTTCACAAGTCCATTGTCACCACAATGGACAGCAAGCTTCAAGCACTTGATCTCTTTGTGATGCATCACTTGAACTTGCACACCGCAACCTAACCCCACAAAGAACTCTCACGAAGACCATGGGTTAGCACACAAAGCATAATGGACAATGCTTACCATACCATGGGATCACTTGATCCCTCGGTACATCTTGTGCGCTTTGTGTGTTGAATATTTCCAACTCTGTTCATTTGAATGATGTCTTGAAGGTAGACATGAATGATCACACAATCTTCTTCTTCAAGACATGCTTGCAATAAGCTCAACACTCACATGACCTCTGTTGGAAAAGGCAGTGCCTAGGAGGCGCTTAGGCACGCCTAGGCGCTAGGCAATGGCCAAATGCCTCGCCTAGGGCATAAATGGAGGTCTAGGCAGGGCAAGCAAGGAATTTCCTACCCAAGCAAGAAATCATGCCACATATTGCACTGATATGCCAAGCGGGTTATTCCAATGACAGTAGACGGTAATTAACTTATTTATATGCCCTAAACTAATATCAACACCCACATAATAATCACAAATACACTACACGTAAAAACTATATTACCGCCTAGGCCGCACCTAGGACGCTTAGGCACCGCCTAGGCACTAGGCAAAGGCCAACCGCTTCGCTTACGCCTACCGCTTTTTCCAACCTTGCACATGACCAATCTTTGGATAATTCCTTAATAGCACCGTGGTCATCACAAACTCTCCTTGAAACCAACAAATGGACTCCAAGAAAAGCCTATGGACAAACCCTTCAAATATAACTCAAGGCAACCATTAGTCCATAGAGATTGTCATCAATTACCAAAACCAAACATGGGGGCACCGCATGTTCTTTCAACAGTGCGGCACCCCGAACTTATTGAAGGAAATATGCCCTAGAGGCAATAATAAAGTTATTATTTATTTCCTCATATCATGATAAATGTTTATTATTCATGCTAGAATTGTATTAACCGGAAACATGATACATGTGTGAATACATAGACAAAACTATAGTCACTAGTATGCCTCTACTTGACTAGCTCATTAATCAAAGATGGTTATGTTTCCTAACCATAGACATGTGTTGTCATTTGATTAGTGGGATCACATCATTAGAAGAACGATGTGATTGACATGACCCATCCCGTTAGCCTAGCACTTGATCGTTTAGTATTCTGCTATTGCTTTCTTCATGACTTATACATGTTCCTGTAACTATGAGAATTATGCAACTCCCGTTTACCGGAGGAACACTTTGGGTACTACCAAACGTCACAACGTAACTGGGTGATTATAAAGGAGTACTACAGGTGTCTCCGAAGGTAAATGTTGAGTTGGCGTATTTTGAGATTAGGTTTTGTCACTCCGATTGTCGGAGAGGTATCTCTGGGCCCCCTCGGTAATGCACATCACTATAAGCCTTGCAAGCAATCTAGCTAATGAGTTAGTTACGGAATGATGTATTATGTAACGAGTAAAGAGACTTGCCTGTAACTAGATTGAACTAGGTATTGGATACCGACGATCAAATCTCGGGCAAGTAACATACCGATGACAAAGGGAACAACATATGTTGTTATGCGGTTTGACCGATAAAGATCTTCATAGAATATGTAGGAACCAATATGGGCATCCAGGTCCCGCTATTGGTTATTGACCGAGAATGGTTCTAGGTCATGTCTACATAGTTCTCGAACCCGTAGGGTCCGCACGCTTAACGTTTCGATGACAGTTTTATTATGAGTTTATAAGTTTTGATGTACTGAAGTTTGTTCGGAGTCCCAGATGTGATCACGGACATGACGAGGAGTCTCGAAATGGTCGAGACATAAAGATTGATATATTGGAAGCCTATGTTTGGACATCGGAATGGTTCCGGGTGAAATCGGCATTTTACCGGAGTACCGGGAGGTTACCGGACCCCCCCGGGGGGTTATTGGGCCTACATGGGCCTCAAGGGAGAAGAGGGAAGGAGGCAGGAGGGGGCCGCGCGCCCCTCCCCTTCCTAGTCCGAATAGGACAAGGGAAGGGGGGCGGCGCCCCCCCTTTCCTTCTCCTCTTCCTCCTCTTTCCCCCCTTCTCCTACTCCTACTTGGAAAGAGGGAGTCCTACTCCCGGTGGGAGTAGGACTCCCCCCTTGGCGCGCCCTCCTTGGCCGGCGGCCTCCTCCCCCCTGGCTCCTTTATATACGGGGGCGGGGGGCCACCCAAGAGACACACAAGTTGATCTACGGATCGTTCCTTAGCCGTGTGCGGTGCCCCCCTCCACCATATTCCACCTCGGTCATATCGTCGCAGAGTTTAGGCGAAGCCCTGCGCCGGTAGAACATCATCATCGTCACCATGCCGTCGTGTTGACGGAACTCATCTCCGGAGCTCGGCTGGATCGGAGGCCGGAGATCGTCATCGAGCTGAACGTGTGCTGAACTCGGAGGCCCCGTACGTTTGGTGCTTGGATCGGTCGGATCGTGAAGACGTACGACTACATCAACCACGTTGTGCTAACGCTTCCGCTTATGGTCTACGAGGCTACGTGGACGAATACTCTCCCGTCTCGTTGCTATATCATCACCATGATCTTGCGTGTGCGTAGGAAATTTTTTGAAATTACTACGTTCCCCAACAGTGGCATCCGAGCCTAGGTTTTATGCGTTGATGTTATATGCACGAGTAGAACACAAGTGAGTTGTGGGCGATACAAGTCATACTGCTTACCAGCATGTCATACTTTGGTTCGGCGGTATTGTGAGATGAAGCGGCCCGGACCGACATTACGCGTGCGCTTACGCGAGACTGGTTTCACCGTTACGAGCACTCGTGCTTAAAGGTGGCTGGCGGGTGTCTGTCTCTCTCACTTTAGCTGAATCGAGTGTGGCTACGCCCGGTCCTTGCGAAGGTTAAAATAGCACCAACTTGACGAACTATCGTTGTGGTTTTGATGCGTAGGTAAGAACGGTTCTTGCTAAGCCCGTAGTAGCCACGTAAAATTTGCAACAACAAAGTAGAGGACGTCTAACTTGTTTTTGCAGGGCATGTTGTGATGTGATATGGTCAAGACGTGATGCTATATTTTATTGTATGAGATGATCATGTTTTGTAACCGAAGTTATCGGCAACTGGCAGGAGCCATATGGTTGTCGCTTTATTGTATGAAATGCAAACGCCCTGTAATTGCTTTACTTTATCACTAAGCGGTAGCGATAGTCGTAGAAGCAATAGATGGCGTAACGACAACGATGCTATGATGGAGATCAAGGTGTCGCGCCGGTGACGATGGTGATCATGACGGTGCTTTGAAGATGGAGATCACAAGCACAAGATGATGATGGCCATATCATATCACTTATATTGATTGCATGTGATGTTTATCCTTTATGCATCTTATCTTGCTTTGATTGACGGTAGCATTTTAAGATGATCTCTCACTAATTATCAAGAAGTGTTCTCCCTGAGTATGCACCGTTGTGAAAGTTCTTCGTGCTGAGACACCACGTGATGATCGGGTGTGATAGGCTCTACGTTCAAATGCAACGGGTGCAAAAGAGTTGCACACGCGGAATACTCAGGTTATACTTGACGAGCCTAGCATATACAGATATGGCCTCGGAACACGGAGACCAAAAGGTCGAGCGTGAATCATATAGTAGATATGATCAATATAGCAATGTTCACCATTGAAACTACTCCATCTCACGTGATGATCGGACATGGTTTAGTTGATTTGGATCACATGATCACTTAGATGACTAGAGAGATGTCTGTCTAAGTGGGAGTTCTTAAGTAATATGATTAATTGAACTTAAATTTATCATGAACTTAGTACCTGATATTATTTTGCTTGTCTATGTTTGTTTGTAGATAGATGGCTCGTGCTATTGTTCCGTTGAATTTTAATGCGTTCCTTGAGAAAGCAAAGTTGAAAGATGATGGTAGCAATTACACGGACTGGGTCAGTAACCTGAGGATTATCCTCATTGCTGCACAAAAAAGTTACGTCCTGGAAGCACCGCTGGGTGCCAGGCCTGCTGCTGATGCAACTGACGACATTAAGAACGTCTGGCAGAGCAAAGCTGATGACTACTTGATAGTTCAGTGTGCCATGCTTTACGGCTTAGAACCGGGTCTTCAACGACGTTTTGAACGTCATCGAGCATATGAGATGTTCCAGGAGTTGAAGTTAATATTTCAAGCAAATGCCCGGATTGAGAGATATGAAGTCTCCAATAAGTTCTATAGCTGCAAGATGGAGGAGAATAGTTCTGTCAGTGAACACATACACAAAATGTCTGGGTATAATAATCACTTGATTCAACTGGGAGTTAATCTTCCTGATGATAGTGTCATTGACAGAATTCTCCAATCACTGCCACTAAGCTACAAGAGCTTCATGATGAACTATAATATGCAAGGGATGAACAAGACTATTCCCGAGCTCTTCGCAATGCTGAAAGCTGCAGAGGTAGAAATCAAGAAGGAGCATCAAGTGTTGATGGTTAACAAAACCACCAGTTTCAAGAAGAAGGGCAAAGGGAAGAAGAAGGGAAACTTCAAAAAGAACGGCAAGCAAGTTGCTGCTCAAGAGAAGAAACCCAAGTCTGGACCTAAGCCTGAAACTGAGTGCTTCTACTGCAAGCAGACTGGACACTAGAAGCGGAACTGCCCCAAGTATTTGGCGGATAAGAAGGATGGCAAAGTGAACAAAGGTATATGTGATATACATGTTATTGATGTGTACCTTACTAATACTCACAGTAGCACCTGGGTATTTGATACTGGTTTTGTTGCTAATATTTGCAACTCGAAACAAGGACTACGGATTAAGTGAAGATTAGCTAAGGATGAGGTGACGATGCGCGTGCGAAATGGTTCCAAAGTCGATGTGATTGCAGTCGGCACGCTACCTCTACATCTACCATCGGGATTAGTATTAGACCTAAATAATTGTTATTTGGTGCCAGCGTTGAGCATGAACATTATATCTGGATCTTGTTTTATGCGAGACGGTTATTCATTTAAATCAGAGAATAATGGTTGTTCTATTTATATGAGTAATATCTTTTATGGTCATGCACCCTTGAAGAATGCTCTGTTTTTATTGAATCTCGATAGTAGTGATACACATATTCATAGTGTTGAAACCAAAAGATGCAGAGTTGATAACGATAGTGCAACTTATTTGTGGCACTGCCGTTTAGGTCATATCGGTATAAAGCGCATGAAGAAACTCCATACTAATGGGCTTTTGGAATCACTTGGTACTTGCGAACCGTGCCTTATGGGCAAGATGACTAAAACGCTGTTCTCCGGTACTATGGAGAGAGCAACAGATTTGTTGGAAATCATACATACAGATATATGTGGTCCAATGAATGTTGAGGCTCGTGGCGGATATCGTTATTTTCTCACCTTCACAGATGATTTGAGCAGATATGGGTATATCTACTTAATGAAACACAAGTCTGAAACATTTGAAAAGTTCAAAGAATTTCAGAGTGAAGTGGAAAATCATCGTAACAAGAAAATAAAGTTTCTATGATCTGATCGTGGAGGAGAATATTTGAGTTACGAGTTTGGTCTACACTTGAAACAATGCGGGATAGTCTCGCAACTCACGCCACCTGGAACACCACAACGAAATGGTGTGTCCGAACATCGTAATCGTACTTTACTTGATATGGTACGATCTATGATGTCTCTTACCGATTTACCGCTATTGTTTTGGGGTTATGCTTTAGAGACGGCCGCATTCATGTTAAATAGGGCACCATTAAAATCTGTTGAAATGACGCCTTATGAACTGTGGTTTGGCAAGAAACCAAAGTTGTCGTTTCTTAAAGTTTGGGGCTGCGATGCTTATGTGAAGAAACTTCAACCAGATAAGCTCGAACCCAAATCAGAGAAATGTGTCTTCATAGAATACCCAAAGGAGACTATTGGGTACACCTTCTATCACAGATCTGAGGGCAAAATTTTCGTTACTAAATTCGGATCCTTTCTAGAGAAGGAGTTTCTCTCGAAAGAAGTGAGTGGGAGGAAAGTAGAACTTGAAGAGATAACTGTATCTACTCCCTTATTGGAAAGTAGTTCATCACAAGAACCGGTTCCTGTGACAACTACACCAATCAGTGAGGAAACTAATGATATTGATCATGAAACTTCAGATCAAGTTTCTACTGAACCTCATAGGTCTACCAGAGTAAGATCCGCACCAGAGTGGTACGGTAATCCTATTTTGGAAGTCATGTTACTTGACCATGATGAACCTACGAACTATGAGGAAGCGATGATGAGCCCAGATTCCGCAAAATGGCTAGAGGCCATGAAATCTGAGATGGGATCCATGTATGAAAACAAAGTATGGACTTTGGTTGACTTGCCCGATGATCGGCAAGCCATTGAGAATAAATGGATCTTTAAGAAGAAGACTGACACTGATGGTAATGTAACTGTCTATAAAGCTCGACTTGTTGCGAAAGGTTTTCGACAAGTTCAAGGAGTTGACTACGATGAGACTTTCTCACCCGTAGCGATGCTTAAGTCTGTCCGAATCATGTTAGCTATTGCTGCATTTCATGATTATGAAATTTGGCAAATGGATGTCAAAACTGCATTCTTGAATGGATTTCTAGAAGAAGAGTTGTATATGATGCAGCCAGAAGGTTTTGTTGATCCAAAAGATGCTAACAAAGTATGCAAGCTCCAGCGATCCATTTATGGACTGGTGCAAGCATCTCGGAGTTGGAATAAACGTTTTGATAGTGTGATCAAAGCATATGGTTTTATACAGACTTTTGGAGAAGCCTGTATTTACAAAAAGGTGAGTGGGAGCTCTGTAGCATTTCTAGGTTTATATGTAGATGACATATTATTAATTGGAAATGATATAGAATTTCTGGATAGCATAAAGGGATACTTGAATAAAAGTTTTTCAATGAAAGACCTCGGTGAAGCTGCTTACATATTGGGCATCAAGATCTATAGAGATAGATCAAGACGCTTAATAGGACTTTCACAAAGCACATACCTTGACAAAATTTTGAAAAAGTTCAAAATGGATCAGGCAAAGAAAGGATTCTTGCCTGTGCTACAAGGTGTGAAGTTGAGTCAAACTCAATGCCCGACCACAGCAGAAGATAGAGAGAAAATGAAAGATGTTCCCTATGCTTCAGACATAGGCTCTATCATGTATGCAATGTTGTGTACCAGACCTGACGTATGCTTAGCAATAAGCTTGGCAGGAAGGTACCAAAGTAATCCAGGAGTGGATCACTGGACAGCGGTCAAGAACATCCTGAAATACCTGAAAAGGACTAAGGATATGTTTCTCGTATTTGGAGGTGACAAAGAGCTAGTCGTAAATGGTTACGTCGATGCAAGCTTTGACACTGATCCGGACGATTCTAAATCGCAAACCGGATACGTGTTTATATTAAATAGTGGAGCTGTAAGTTGGTGCAGTTCTAAACAAAGCGTCGTGGCGGGATCTACATGTGAAGTGGAGTACATAGCTGCTTCTGAAACAGCAAATGAAGGAGTCTGGATGAAGGAGTTCATTTCCGATCTAGGTGTCATACCTAGTGCATCGGGACCAATGAAAATCTTCTGTGACAATACTAGAGCAATTGCCTTGGCAAAGGAATCCAGATTTCACAAGAGGACCAAGCACATCAAGAGATGCTTCAATTCCATTCGGGACCAAGTCCAAGTGGGAGACATAGAGATTTGCAAGATACATACGGATCTGAATGTTGCAGACCCGTTGACTAAGCCTCTCTCACGAGCAAAACATGATCAGCACGAAGACTCCATGGGTGTTAGAATCATTACTATGTAATCTAGATTATTGACTCTAGTGCAAGTGGGAGACTAAAGGAAATATGCCCTAGAGGCAATAATAAAGTTATTATTTATTTCCTCATATCATGATAAATGTTTATTATTCATGCTAGAATTGTATTAACCGGAAACATGATACATGTGTGAATACATAGACAAAACTATAGTCACTAGTATGCCTCTACTTGACTAGCTCATTAATCAAAGATGGTTATGTTTCCTAACCATAGACATGTGTTGTCATTTGATTAGTGGGATCACATCATTAGAAGAATGATGTGATTGACATGACCCATCCCGTTAGCCTAGCACTTGATCGTTTAGTATTCTGCTATTGCTTTCTTCATGACTTATACATGTTCCTGTAACTATGAGAATTATGCAACTCCCGTTT
The DNA here is from genome assembly GCA_963921465.1 of Triticum timopheevii. Lineage (NCBI taxonomy): Eukaryota > Viridiplantae > Streptophyta > Magnoliopsida > Poales > Poaceae > Triticum > Triticum timopheevii. Next base: position 291,351,198 of record OY997262.1, read on the forward strand.
ACCAGAGGAACACTTTGGGTACTACCAAACGTCACAACATAACTGGGTGATTATAAAGGAGTACTACAGGTGTCTCCGAAGGTAAATGTTGAGTTGGCGTATTTCGAGATTAGGTTTTGTCACTCCGATTGTTGGAGAGGTATCTCTGGGCCCTCTCGGTAATGCACATCACTATAAGCCTTGCAAGCAATGTAGCTAATGAGTTAGTTACGGAATGATGTATTACGTAACGAGTAAAGAGACTTGCCGGTAACGAGATTGAACTAGGTATTGGATACCGACGATCAAATCTCGGGCAAGTAACATACCGATGACAAAGGGAACAACGTATGTTGTTATGCGGTTTGACCGATAAAGATCTTCGTAGAATATGTAGGAACAAATATGGGCATCCAGGTCCTGCTATTGGTTATTGACCGAGAATGGTTCTAGGTCATGTCTACATAATTCTCGAACCCGTAGGGTCCGCACGCTTAACGTTTCGATGACAGTTTTATTATGAGTTTATAAGTTTTGATGTACCGAAGTTTGTTCGGAGTCCCAGATGTGATCACGGACATGACGAGGAGTCTCGAAATAGTCGAGACATAAAGATTGATATATTGGAAGCCTATGTTTGGACATCGGAATGGTTCCGGGTGAAATCGGCATTTTACCGGAGTACCGGGAGGTTACCGGAACCCCCCGGGGGGTTATTGGGGCTACATGGGCCTCGAGGGAGAAGAGGGAAGGAGGCAGGAGGGGGCCGCGTGCCCCTCCCCTTCCTAGTCCGAATAGGAGAAGGGAAGGGGGCGGCGCCCCCCCTTTCCTTCTCCTCTTCCTCCTCTTTCCCCCCTTCTCCTACTCCTACTTGGAAAGAGGGAGTCCTACTCCCGGTGGGAGTAGGACTCCCCCTTGGCGCGCCCTCCTTGGCCGGCGGCCTCCTCCCCCCTGGCTCCTTTATATACGGGGGCGGGGGGCACCCCAGAGACACACAAGTTGATCTACGGATCGTTCCTTAGCCGTGTGTGGTGCCCCCCTCCACCATATTCCACCTCGGTCATATCGTCGCAGAGTTTAGGTGAAGCACTGCGCCGGTAGAACATCATCATCGTCACCACGCCGCCGTGTTGACGGAACTCATCTCCGGAGCTCGGCTGGATCAGAGGCCGGAGATCGTCATCGAGCTGAACGTGTGCTGAACTCGGAGGCCCCGTACGTTCGGTGCTTGGATCGGTCGGATCGTGAAGACGTACGACTACATCAACCGCGGTGTGCTAACGCTTCCGCTTACAGTCTACGAGGGTACATGGACGAATACTCTCCCCTCTCGTTGCTATATCATCACCATGATCTTGCATGTGCGTAGGAAATTTTTTGAAATTACTATGTTCCCCAACACTTATAGCACTATATGCATCAGCTCCGAATCATGTCTTGGGTCAATAGTTGGGTTTGCCCGGCTCCTATGTTTTGGTACCTTACGTTCCGCTATATCGGCTAAGGTAGCGCAGGGAGAACTACTGCGATTGTGTCCCGGTTCTTCCGGACAAGCACCTCAGTAGAGAAAGCCGAAAACTGACTGTCATGATAAGGCGAGAGCTGGTCGCTGTTCGAGAGGTCTCAAATTCTTAAAGATTTTTTCCGCTTCAGGCGAGGAATCGGCCTCGTCCGATTTAGGCGTGCATAGCGCCCCAAGTCCGTCTTTCCGGATACTAGGGGCTTCGCCAAAATTTAAAATTGTAGACTTCTATGGCTAAGTGAGGGAGATAAAGCCATATAGTCTGATTGCCTCGTTCGTGGCACTAAACACCTCCTTAAAAGGACCAAAAACTTGGATAAAGAGTGTTTATACTTATCCCGAACAGCCCAGTACTAGTTACATGGGGGCGGAAGCCGACGACTGGCCAACTCTCAAGAATTTTTAAAAACGGCCGCACAGAAGGTAATATTTTAAATTAACAAGCGCTACATAGTGCACATGAACTGGTTTTCGTAATACAGGATGACATGATTACATCATTCAAATATCACATCCTTCATACATTCATCCGCCACAAGGCGGGCACCCTTAATGACATTGTCATAGTACTGTTCGGGGTGGCGATGTTCCTTGCCCTTCAGCGGCCCCTCCGTCATCAGCTTCTCGGCGTCCATCTTCCCCCAGTGCACCTTCGCACGGGCCAAAGCCCTGCGTGCACCCTCAATACAGACGGACCACTTAACGACTTCAAGCCGCGGATAGGCATTCACTATCCGCTTGACAAAGCCGAAGTAGCTGTTGGGTACGGGCTAGCCAGGCCACAGCCGGACTACGAAGTCCTTCATGGCCCGTTCGGCCGCCTTGTGGAGTTCGACCAATTGCTTTAGCTGGTCGCTCAAGGACATCGGGTGTTCGGCCCCAATATACTGGGACCAAAACAGCTTCCCCGCCGAGCTCCCCTCCTCAGCCCAGTAGAACTTTGCGGCATCAGAGATGCTGCGAGGCAGATCTGCGAATGCTCCTGGAGAGCTCCGAATTCGGGTAAGTAAAAGGAAAGTCTCCTCCACATGCTTGCTTTGCATAATGAAAGCCTTACCCGCAGCTATGTTCTTGGCTGCCTCAATTTCCTAGAGGGCCTTCTGGGCTTCGGCCTTAGCATCTAGTGCGCTCTGACGGGCCTTCGCAAGCTCCGACTCTTGCGTCTTGGAGTCACGCTCCAAGGACTCGAATTTTTTGACGAAGTCCTGGAGCTCTTGCTGGACCTCATCAACTCGCGCCTCTTGTTTTTCGCGCTCAATGCGCTCCCCAGCCGCTTTGTTTTCGGCCTCGGACAGCGCCTTCTTAAGGGCCGCCACCTCGGTCGTGGCCCCTAGCAAAATTTATCATGCTTCTATCAGCATCCATGATTTTTCCTTTTTATAACATTCAGATGGGGTATTGCTTACCTTTGTTTTCCTCGAGCTGCCTCTTCACGAGGCCGAGCTCTTCTTCGGCCCGCCCCAGGCTCTACCTTAGTCTAGAGGCGTCCGTAGTGGCGGCGGCGGCGGCCAGCAGCGATGCCTGCTTATTCACATAGACATAATATGATTAGACTCCTGGGAAGAATATTTGATCCTCTGTTCGGCTTCTCTTGCCGAACACCAAACAGAGCATCAAGGGCTACTGTATACACCATGATACTTTCTCATAATTTAAATTACTTACTTCAAAGCTTGTCAGAAGGCTGGCGCAGGCTTCAGTCAATCCGCTCTTGGCGGACTGAACCTTCGCGATCACCGTGCTCATAAGAGTACGGTGTCCTTCACCAAGGCAAGCACTCTGAAGCGCTTCCACCAGGTTATCCGATGCCTCTGGATGGACAGAGGTCATCGGCACAGATGGCTCGCCCCCTTGGCGGGTGGCTGCCTGCCTGAATCCGGAACCACTGGAGGTTCTGGTGCAGTATCCGGCTGGGGGCCAAGCTTGCTGCGGCCCCCCTCATCCGAATCCATGGGGATCATCCCCCCCCCATGACCCCGGCATCGGGAGTCTCGCCTTGAGGCGTCTCCAGGACTACCTCCTCCTGGCCCGGCATCCTCTGAGATAACACCTCAGTGTCATCCATGGGCCAGGGGGGTGGAAGCCGTCGGGAGCGAATAGCTATTCATCTCTGATGAGCTCAAGGACCCATCCGAGGAGGGCAAGTCGATATGGGCTTTGGGCGGACTGCACAAACAAACCTTGACATAATAAGGAGCCATAAAGCTAAAATATGCAAGAAGTATCCTGACATACGAATACTTATGACTTCGTCAGGGGCTTGGCCCTGGGTAGCCACTCCTCCTCGCTATAGGTGGCGGTTGTGGAGTTGTCCGGAGGGAGGGTCCGTCCCTTCTTGGACCCTTCAGCCTCCCCGGAAGGAGCGGCCTTCCTTTTCTTCTCCCCCTCGTTTTGGGGGAGAGGGTTTTCCTCCTCCTCATCCTCGTTGTCGTTGGAGGAGTGCGCCTTGGTGTCTTCGAACGATGAGTCCGGCACCATGTTGCGCCGAAGACTTTTCCTGGTCCCCACGGCCTTCTTCTTGGCCTTCTTCTCCGGCACCTCATAAGGCGCTGGAACCAGCATCTCTGTCAGGAGAGCAGTTGCTGGATCTTCAGGCAACAGAGCCGGACAGTCGATCCGCTCTGCCGTGGCCACGTATTCCTATCAGATCAGTATGGTGGCTTTACTGAGGAGAGGCACATCTTGCGAAATGTAGAATTCTTACCGCATTGGCATGGTGCTTGGCGCTGACTCCGTGGTCTTCAGAAGTGGGAGGATGGACTTCGCTGGACTTGAATAACACCTTCCAGACGTCTTTGTGCGGTGTGTCAAAGAGCTCTTGCAGTGTCTGGTGTTGGGCCGTGTCGAATTCCCACAGGTTGAATGCCCGTCTTTGACACGGGAGAATCCGGCGAAATAGCATGACCTGGACCACATTGACAAGCTTGATATTCTTGGTTATCATGTTATTAACGCGGTTCTGGAGTCCGGTCAGCTCCGCGGATGCGCCCCAGGCTAGGCCCTTCTTCTTCCAGGAAGTGAGCTGCACAAGGATGCTGGATCGGAATTTAGGGGCCGCCACCCAGTTGGCATCGCGCGGCTCGGTGATGTAGAACCACCCCGATTGCCACCCCTTCACGGTCTCCGCAAAGGAGCCTTCGAGCCAGGTGACACTGGGCATCTTGCCCACCATGGCGCCACCACACTCCTCCTGCTGGCCGACCACTATCTTCGGCTTCACGTTGAAGATCTTTAGCCACAGGCCAAAGTGGGGCCTGATGCGGAGAAAAGCCTCGCACACGACAATAAACACTGAGATGTTGAGCATGAAGTTAGGGGCTAGATCATGAAAATCCAGCCCGTAATAGAACAAGAGCCCGCGGACAAATGGATGGAGGGGGAATCCCAGTCCGCGGACGAAGTGGGCGAGGAACACGACCCTCTCATGGGGTCCCGGAGTTGGAATGGTCTGCCCTGCATCCGGGAGCCTGTGCGCAATATCTGCGGCCAAGTATCCGGCCTCCCGGAGCTTCGTAATGTCCTCCTCCTTGACAGAGGAGGCCACCCACTTGCCTCCCACTCCGGACTAGGGCGCTGGAGCTCGAGCATGCGAGAATGGATGAGCGAGGAAGGAAGTAGGCGTGGGTGAAAGAGGAGAATCCTTATCTCTTTATAAAGGCGGTAGAAACTGTGTGCCTCCCCACTTGCCCGTTAAGATCGCTTATTTCCCAAGCTCTGTGATTGATGGCGCGGTTGGGTTACCCATACCCGTATTGATGAGAATCCCGTGATAAGGGGACACGATCTCTGCTTCGACAAGACGTGTCAAGAAAACCGCCTCGCATTACGTGCGGTAGCTGGTTGTGAAAAACGGTTCGAATAATGATAGAACTGTGGCGTGATGTCATGCTATAAAAAGCTGTCAGCAGATTAGATTTGTGTAATATTATACTCTCTATGGTGGAATGTGGAATTTGTTTTGCAGAGCCGGACACGATCCTTGTGTTCTAAATCTCTTACGAAGTATTCGGAGAAGGAACCCGCCTTGCAATGCCGAAGACAATATGCGCGCCGGACTCATCGTCATTGAAGCCTGGTTCAGGGGCTACTGAGGGAGTCCTGGATTAAGGGGTCCTCGGACAGCCGGACTATATACTTTGGTCGGACTGTTGGACTATGAAGATACAAGATTTAAGACTTCGCCACGTGTCCGGATGGGACTCTCCTTTGCGTGGAATGCAAGCTTGGATATTTGGATATGTAGATTTCCTTCTCTGTAACCGACTCTGTGTAACCCTAGCCCCCTCCGGATAAACTGGAGGGTTTAGTCCGTAGGACAACAACAATCATAATCATAGGCTAGCTTCTAGGGTTTAGCCTCTACGATCTCATGGTAGATCAACTCTTGTAATACTCATATCATCAAGATCAATCAAGCAGGAAGTACGGTATTACCTCCATCGAGAGGGCCCGAACCTGGGTAAAACATTGTGTCCCCTGCCTCCTATTACCATTAGCCTTAGACGCACAGTTCGGGACCCCCTACCCGAGATCCGCCGGTTTTGACACCGACACCTGGAGCACGGAGTTGAGGTCTGCTAGAGTAGATGGCGGTGCCCGAGCGGGCCAGGCCACCCATCGGTTGGCATGGGTCCTCGGATCATCAGACATTAGAGCCGCGGGGCAGCGACGAGTTGGTCGATGGAGAAGAAAGCTTCGGCGCACCCCTACCTGGCACGCTAAATGTCGGATTGTGGGTTCCGGCAAACCCTTGAGGTTCCAACTCTGGGGTGCGCATGAAGATCTCTCTCTCCCTAGCTCGCTCTCACACGATCTCAAGGCCTAGCTCACAAAACGCAAAGAACAAGAGACACAAGTGTGTATACTGGTTCGGTCCACCGTTGTGGTGTAATATCCTACTCCATTGTGGTGTGGTGGATTGCCTTGTAGGCTGAGGATGAACACATACAAGGGATGAACAGCCTCCTGAGGAGAGGTGTTCTTGAGCTCGTTGAGATTGTGTGTGTGCGGATGGAATGGATCCGATCCTTCATCCATTGAGTTCTACGGTGGTGGCTAGTCCTATATATAGAGGCCCTGGTCCTCTTCCCAAATGTTGGCGGGAAGGGATCCCACAATGGCCAATTTTGAAGGGGGACAACTAATACAAGTTATCCTGACTAAAGGTGGTCTTCGCCTGCCAAAGGTTCTGGTGGTAATGTAGTTGTGGGCTCTGCGATGACCTCCGTCATGCCGACCTGCTGGTCTTGGTCTTGTTGCACCGATATGGAAACATTTGCCTGATGCCTCGGGACTCCTCGCATGCGCCTTCCTCTTTAGCACCAAAGAGGAAACTGGTACTCTACGCCCGCTGGTGCCCTCCTGGCTTCGGTCATCATGGCTTACATCATGTGAACCTCGTGAGGTGCCCCTCCGCCTTGATATCTCCACTCCTCGCGAGCCAGCCTAGCGAGGCTGCCCCGGGGAGGTCTTGTGTCGTCCGCCTCGCGAGGCTTGGCCCCTCGCGAGGGTCTTGAGTGGTTGTTGATAAAGATGGTTCGTACCAGGCCATTGGTGGAGCCACGCCATGGGCCGCAGGCAGGCAAGTCTAGGGACCCTCGTTCCCAGAACACCGACAATCTTGTTAAGTGCGGGCACAAGTGGTGGCACAGGAATGGCCGCGAGCGCGCCCATATGCGCAACCTCCTCCAGTGCCTTGTCCATCTTTTCCCACAAGGGGCCCAGAGGATCCTCTCCCCGCTCCTCCTCAACGACACCAAAATAGAAGACTAGCGTGTGCGCCATGGATGACGTGTTTTTTCTGGATTGGATATGGGAATGGTGGGAGAGAAGGGACATCTACTATCTTATAGCCCATCGCAGGCGAGCTCGCCATTAAGGAGAGGTGGTTGGATATATATATATATATATATATATATATATATATATATATATATATATATATATATATATATAGGCGGCCGGAGGGGCGGTTAAAGGATGCGGCGGCTTGATGTTACTCCTTTAGTATGCACAGACTACCAGGGCGGCTGGAGGGGCGGTCAAAGGCATGTCTTCCGATGAGAATATCTGACGTGGCCTAATCGCACGCCTCTAGGCCGCCTGCAAACACGCCTCTAGGACGCCTTCACACATGCAACTGGGTTGCTGCATGACGTAGCCTGCATAGACACCGGCATGTGTCCTTTTCTTACTAATCTCCTAATATAACTCATGAAGGCACCGCACTCTAATAATTTTGGTGACATTAATAACCGTCTGAGATAATATACCAGCTTAACGACGGATAAAAATGTCGCCTAAAATCAGGCTAGAACATCGCCAAAGTTTCTGAGGGCATTGTCCCAAGAGAACACGTGGTGATGGTGGACCATCACAGAAAATGATTTTAGGCAACATTTCATGTTGTGTCACCATGGTTTTTGCCATTGAATAGAGAAGATTTTGTAGCGCACCAGTCATGTGTTGTGGCCACCGTTTTTCCACAATCCTAGCACTATGTGTGACGTGTGACCGCCTCCACTGCACAATCGTCCTTCTGCATCAGGCCATCGTCCATGGTTTGCATCCTACCACTGAATTTAACCACTAGATCAGAAAGGAAGAACCCTCACAATGAACTTTTAATGGTCACTGCAATCCGCAGCGAGGCTGCCGCCAGAGGTGGGCATGGCAAGGCAGCTGCCCGTCCACCTATCATGGGCCACGAGCTTGATCGCTCATGCCAAATTTGGTCGGGCATCGCTAGCCACCAACGCGGGAGGGACCAATCTCCCAGCCACCAACGCGGATGGGCACCATGATCAAGTCAGCCTCTCACAATCGTTAACAACCAATCTGAGCTTTTTTCGCCACTGCTATGCAGCAAGTTGACACCAATGATGGTATCAATCCAGTGCCAGAAGCCCAAGAATAAAAACTTGAGAATTTTGAGGTTTTCTAGGAAAAGCTGGACGGGGAAAATGCATCACCCAAGTAGCAAGCACTAGTCGATGAGACTAGTGAAGTAATTGAAGTTGAGAAGGCAGATCCATTGCCTTCAAGAACTTTGCCTGTTGAGACTTCCTGACCCAGTGAGGAGAATGACAAGAATGATGGGGAGCTAAAAGCTTCCTAAGAGAAAACACCCCCGGTTGCATCTTCTGGACTTCCCACTCGGATGGATGTTGATCTTGCTCCTCGTTCCACTGCTTCTCAGTTGGAAGAGGAAGAAAAGAAACCTGATGAGTTGACGGCTCAAGTAGTTGTTGCACCACCAATTATCACTCAAGCTTTGAGCAAGAGATCATTGTGCCTCCATCAGAGGAGATGAAAGAAAAAGAAAAGGCTCTAGTGCAAGAGAAAGAGACATCCGCTGAAGGAGTTCGAGCGAGTAAAAATGATGGTACTTCAACTTCTTTGAAGCCATCAGTCCAAGGGAAGTCAAGGATGTCTCATGATCCTCTTAAACCCATTAAAGAAGGTGTGCCTACACCTGATGATATTCGGACCCAGCGTATGACCGAAGAAGAATCTCTGAGAAACCCTTTGGAAACATTTCCCCTATTTCTGGTCGAAGATGGCCTGAATGGTCCAGCATTCAATGAACATCTTGATCGTTCTAAGCTTACTTTATTTGGCACCGGTCCATATGAAGGGAGTGAACATCTTTGTCACCAAGGTTCTGGACTGAGGAACAGGCAGTCTACTATGAACACATTATGTTCTACAAGAATCACATATTAAAGCACAAGGTGCTCGACTTTGCTGAACTCGAAAGTTTGCCCTCCTTCCATCGAGCCATTGAGCAAATTGAGCAAGCTTTTCTGAAGGGATTACCGTGCTTCAATCATGGTTGGAATCAAGAGGTTATTCTTCAATTTTATGCCAGTTTGTACATCTTAGGAGACATTATTGACATTAGTACTTGGGTTCTCGGATGGATGACCAAAGAAGATAACGTCATGTGCTCTAATGGTCAGTTCTTAGCTTTGATGAATCTTCCTCGCTTGAGTGTGATGAGACTCAAGAACACATACTGCATTGTTGGGTAGTTTTTGACGCTCAAATTCATCTGCTGATGGACCCAAAGATTGTTGGAGATGCCTGTACCAAAGCTAATCCAACAAATTTGGCATATGGGGACAAAGTGTTGTTCTACATTCTATGCAAATCGGTCACCCCAACAAACTATACCGTGGCACCCAAAGAGAAGAGAACACCCCGTATTCCAGCCCAGAGAACGAGGTAAGTCTCTGGAATACGATACTACTTGGCATAGAACAAATCAGCTCTTTATTACAATCGATATGGGTACAAGGGAATTACATCGGCACGATGACACTGCGCCTGGCAAGGTTGCTCTATGCAAGAAGTAGAACAACTCGAAGTAGCGGAATAACTACTAGCAGCGGAACAACGACGACGATGATGGACTCCACTCCGTAGGGACTTTGGCTGGAATGTTTATCCTAGCTCACAAACTCAAGATCCTCGGCAAACATGCAAGAAGACAAGGCATGACCTGCAATCTGGCATGACACGCCAGGCAAGTACATTGAATGTACTTGCAAGCTCACAACAACCAAAGCAATCAAGACAGACAATAGCATGGCATTTATAGGTTAATTAGCAATGTTGAACATGATACTATCAGAACACATGGCATGGGCACGGTGAACAAAATAGCACTAGAACAATATCATATGAGCATGGCATGAACAAATGATGATACTAGCATGCAACATGTTAACAATATCATGCACCAACTTACTCTGTTTGGGGTTACCTCGTAACCACCACATGTATCACTTACCATCATGGTCATCACACGATCAACTCAGGATAAAATCAAGATTGGTATTAACAATACCGTAGTAATCATTACATGAACACAAGGATCTTGATCTTTACCCTTGATTCTCGCATAACACCATAAATCTCAACCATCTTCGGTATCCTCGATACCACTGTGATCCTCTCACGATCACATGAGGATCAACCACTTCTTTCCATCATCGAACAGGGGTTGTTATTAGTCAGGTTATTATTACTGTTGACCCATAGTGTGACCTACTATGAGCTGGGCCCTTATCCGCGGACACGGCTATTGATAGATTAAACACTCTGCAGAGGTTAGCACATTGTACCCACTCTACGGAACCCAAGGCCTCGTGCTCCCATTCGGGTGGACCAACGGCGTTTCGACAAAACCGATCTACTGCCATGACACTCTCTCGGCCACTCCGACCAACTCCCCTTTAGGCTAAGTCATGGGTGGCCCCAACGTCACCTCATGACACCCAACGGCCACCGTCGTGACAAAGCAAAACAGTCCCAAATGGGGACATGTGCACATAACCAAACTCAGGCTCACAAGGCTTATACCAGCCTACCTGATCAGGGTAGCGCACGCTATAACCTTTCCTAGTTGGTGGCACCGGCGAGAGGCATGACAATAGACCCAGTTAGGACCCTCCCATAAAGGCAAGTGTGGCTGCACTGGTCAGCTTGATTCGGTGGCACTATGACTCAGCCAATAGGTGTTCAAGTTTAATTAATGTCCGGTTAAACTTGAATGCAAAAGATGCTGAGTCATAATAACATGATGAAATAATAATGCGCATGAGCATAATATTAATATAAGCATGGATGAGCAACATAACCATAAGAATCATTAGCATCAAAAATAATGCAACACTTAGAATACTAGATGCAGATGAACATGGCATAGCGATGATCATGCATATCACAGATACTTTTCATAACTGACGCTAATCATGCATCAGATGACATCACTATCACAAGCATGACATGAATACCAACATGAATATGAGAACAAAACTACTAGCAAGCAATTATATGACTAACAGAGTGCAGCATAGCATAACAAGATGATAAGAAGGGATCCACAATCATAACCGAAACAGCAACATCAGAGGTAAATGAGCAAACATTTATTAAACATTTAAGTAGAAACCATGGCTACTGCAAATCCATGATGCAAGTAGCTATCGTGGCTTGCGTGGGGTTGAAGAATACTTCGGAAAGAAGTGCGGTGAAGTCACTGGACGATTTGCCGGACGTTTCTCTCTCAGAGGGGGCTAGATAAGGGCAAGGGTATAAAGGTCATTTTCACAGTGGGACCACCTAGTGAAAATGATACCAACAGATAGAGCTCGGTGAGATGAAGAAGTAGGCGTTGGATTCACCTCAAATGGAGTTACAGTCGCTGAGATACGAGAGTTGGAAGATCAGGGACCAATCTGTAAATATTCCTCCACAAACAAGTCCCTGGCTGCTGAAAACACAAATCGCCTTTTGGAAGAATACGTTTCTGTACAGGGAAAACATATTTTGAGCAGAAACAGAAACAGAATACGCTTTCCGGAGTTGAAAATGTATTTTTTTAAATACGTTTCCACTTACTGAGTTGGGCTAAGGGTGGGAGTCACTTATAGAGGGGTCCCACGGGCAGGGGAGGGGGCCGCTGGCGTCGTCCTCTTCCTCCTGCTCCCTGCGCCCGACACAGACAGAGGAAGAAACAGAGGAGAGGCGCGGCGACGGGCCCGGCTGCCTCCAGCCACCTCCGGCCGGGGCGAAGGCACCGGCGGGCGCGACGCGGAGAGCTGCTCCCTCCTGGAGCAGTAGCAGCGTCGAAGGAGGAGCAAGGCCGCGACGACGGGAGGAGGCAGATACGGAGGCGGCGTCCAACTCCGGGGAGACATGTCCTTGAGGGCTTTGGCGATGAATGGGTGGTGAGGGGCGGCTCGCTGGAGAGAGGGGGAGAGGATGGAGTGGTTGGAAGGGGGAGAGGAGAGCTAGGCTCGCCGAGACCGAAGAAGACCCACGGCAGCCATGGCGGATGGTGATGGAAACAACGAGCTCTGGTGGTGGAACTGGGATAAGGAGCTGTCGTGGGGCTGCGGGGAAGAACGAAGGACCTATATATAGGCAAGGGAGGGCTTCAGGAGAGCTATGGAGCTCTCTAGCTCTCTGCCAATGGAAGTGGGGGAGCTGGTCAGGTCACGGGCACAGCTGCTGGCGCTCGACGACGGCGAAACAGGAGAGGGGCAGGGGCACAAGGCGATGCAGGAGCTCACGGGGAAGATCTAAGACAAGGATGGGCGTCGAGATGAGGAGGAAGAGGGCGGCTACAGGGCACGCGGTTGGCAGAGCATGAGATTTGGCTTGTCTGCTCCGTGGTCACCGTGCGAACACGGCGGCGACATGCACTCTGGGCCGCCAAATGATGTCTGGGCGATAGACCAAACTACCGTGAGTGCCAAGGAAGGAACAACCAAGGGCAGGGGCAAAGAAGAGAAATGCACTTGGCTCCAAAGCAGATCAACATCAAGGTGTTTGTGCTGCGGGAATACAAACACAAGAGGGGATGGGGTCTGAGCTTCGACATGGCTTGATCACAAGCTAAAGCCACTGTGATGGAAAAATATTAGACGAAATGGAGGAGTCTAGAGGGTACTTGCTGTAGAATGCACCATATTGTACATAAATACAAAGTATGAAGTAGCACTCACATATCAAGTTGGATTGAGCTGAATTTTAGAGGAGATGAATTAGTTGACAATATGAAGCTTCTGTAAAAGTTTCATATGTCATTTAGAAATACCAAAATGGTACTTGCTTCATAATGCAGCTCTATGGACAGAATTTAAGAAAAATAGCTGAGGAAAATTTGCTAGATAAAATGAGCCAACAATTTGTGGAGAGAGTTTATATAGATAGGATAATGTCCTAGTAAATTTTCAGATTAATTGAAGCAATATAAAATATAGTTGCTTCACAACCTGAAAATCTGACCAGAAACCAAGATTTGAAGCTGAGTTCACATAGAGTGATGCCATGAGCCCAAATCTTGAGGAGAGTTATTATTTGATCATGTGAAGGACCTTGCAAAGTTTCAACTCATTTGGATTACCCTAGCTAGTACTTCCTTCACAAAGGCTTCCCTCAGACAGGACATTTGAAAAATTGCTCAGGAATATTTACTAGGCAAATTGAGTTGAATTTTGGTATGTGACCCTGATATGGATAGGAAAGAGTTCCCACAAAGTTTGGAGTCAATCAAGAAAACGTAAATGACACTTCCTTCTCAAAAAGCCACTTGGGGCAGAATGAGAAAAGGAATATTTGTGAATTATCTTTGATGATGCCAAGGAAGGGTTTCAACATATCTGTGGAAGATATGACTGAAAAAATTTATGAGAATTATTTGGGAATTTTGGGAGTGACAGAAATATAGGTTGTTTCACAACCTAGGGCAAAAAGAATTTTTCCTTTAATAGAAAAGGAATGTTTCCAATAAAAAGAATATTGGGATTTGGGATAGGATGAAAATGACATGAGCTAGGGATGGTTTTGAGGATGAAAAGCCACTATGAAACCTAGGAAGACATGATCTTCCCAAGTTTTAGGATCACGGAGCCACGGAAAAGCAAATCAAAGCAGTAAACCAAAGGAAATCAAAAGAAAAAGGAAAGGCCAAAATCCAAGGTGGTACATGGACCGAAACCATTGGTGGTATCATGGCAAATGCTCTTCATGCAATACCTCCTGGCATTCAATTTGACCTTCCAGATCTATTCATTTGGCTTATGCAGCTGATGATGCTCAAGTATTGAAGCATTATGCTCCATGGATTATGCATGCCATCGAGAAACTTAGAGAGAAGAAATTATTTTGCCCAAGTTTGCTGAAAGTTTTCACTCGACCAGTCCAGGACACTCTTCGGATTGTCAAAGACATCGGCAAAGGAAAGACTCATGTTGATGCCACGGGCTCTGCTTCAACTCGTGTTCCAAAGGTTAAGAAGGCTACTGTTGAAATTCCTCGAAAGGAAAACCATTCGTTGTATGAAATTTGTCTTTGCACTCAGCAGGCTCTTGAGAGTGATATCAAGCTTGATTGCAAAGTGAAAGTGGAGATGATGACTAAGATTAATTTTCTTCACAATTATGCTCGTCAAGCTCTTCTGCTTGAGAAGGAACAGAAAAAAGCGCTCCTGGACTCTTCTGCGCAAGCATTATACTCACAAGCAGCTCACTACCAAGGGAATCGAGAAGAATTATGATTATTTGGAGTTTTCTAAAGTTCCTCACTTCCAAAGACAAGCTCCAGTGATGCCTCCAAGGTCTAATTCAAACCAGATGAGATAGAAGACACTGCTTGCACTCTAATCTACAAACCAGATGTTCCTCGCTCTAGAGATTCCCAAGCTGATTCCGAACCCAAAGATGGAAGCCCTACTCTAGCCTTGGCCTCCACCATTGCTCATTATGATTTGTCGAATGGTTCGAGTTTCGAGGGTTCTTCAGGCGAGTAGTTCTGCGTGTGCTCTCGTTCCTTTGTTGACAAAACGGGGAGAAGAACATTGAGAGTCTAGATGTGCGGGTCATTTGCAGTGGATTTTCTTTGCTTTCACCATTTGCTTTCCTAGAACAATTTGGTTTTCTACAGTTGAACTATTTGCTTCTTAAGTGGTCATGAAACTTTATAGCACCGCATGTGGTGTTGGTACACCTCATCGTGATGTACCATTAATAACACCTGCAATGCTATATTTTCATTTGTATTTCTATTTGCTGGTGTTGTCGAAAGTTTACTCTCATGCAATGATCATCATCGCTAATCTTGTTTGCAGGGAAGCACAATTGTTTCAAAGAGGATTGAAAATCCTTGTTTCTCTGAAGAGAAATGAATTTGTCTCGATAATATGTATCTCCTATTATGTTTTCCCTTGATATCTAACATGCAGGACAATACATTTGAAAGCATATCTATCTCGTGCAAAATTCATGTACTCCCCTTGCTCTGATATTATTTGAATGTCCAACTTGCAGGGTGGCCATATGTCTCGTGTAGATCCAAACTTTGCTCTGAGAAAATCTTCACGGCTTATTTATGTGACAGATGATTTCAATGTATTCATACTCTTTAACAAATCTTCTTCAAAGATTTTGTGTTGCAGGAAACATCTTAGGTGTCGTCGAGTGCATTGACTGCATCGACGAATGATATCATCTATCAATGTCACTCATACAAAGATTCTCATCGCCTCCTCTTACTTACAAATCTATGCATGACTTTAGTCAAAATCCTCAGTAAGATGCATACTTTCAGGGAGGAGTGTGTTTCATCTTCATAATTATCTCTCATCATTTAATTTCCTTCACATTCCATTCTATTACCCTTCATCTATCTTTTGATGTGCTCTGTTTTGTCAACAATCATCAAAAAGGGGGGAGATTATCGGTGCAATGTTTTGCCTCCTTGTGTTTTGGAGATTGTTTCCAAAAACAAGCATGGGCTGATTTGTTTGCTAGTGCACACACAGATAAATAGTCCATGCAAGCCCAAGGAGAATGTTGTATTCGGTGTCAAGTTCAAGGAACTTCACCGAAGACTTTTTGTTTTGTAGAGAAGGATGAGCTACATTTCGTGAAGACATGTTGGCGAGAAGATTGTGGCGAAGGAGTTGACCCCTTCAAATTATTGCTGGTGTGATGCAATATCTGTTCGGAGTGTCCGAGGAAATATGACTGCTATCGAGGAGATTGAAGGCAAAATGAAGACTGATACGTCTCCAACGTATCTATAATTTTTTATTGTTCCATGCTATTATATTATCTGTTTTGGATGTTTAATGGGCTTTAATATTCTATTTTATATTATTTTGGGACTAACCTATTAACCGGAGGCCGAGTGACAGTTGTTGTTTTTTGCCTATTTTAGTGTTTCACAGAAAAGGAATACCAAACGGAATCCAAACGGAACGAAACCTTCGCGGGGATCTTTCTTGGAACAAACGCAATACAGGAGACTTGGAGTGGAAGTCAGATACGCAACAAGGTGGCCACAAGGCAGGAGGGCACGCCCAGGGGGTAGGCGTGCCACCCACCCTCGTGGGCCCCTCGTAGCTCCACCGACCTACTTCTTTCGCCTATATATACTCTTATTCCCTGAAAACAGCCAGGGGAGCCACAAAACCACTTTTCCACCGCCGCAACCTTCTGTACCCATGAGATCCCATCTTGGGGCCTTTTCTGGCGATCTGCCGGAGGGGGATTCGATCATGGAGGGCTTCTACATCAACACCATACCCTCCCCGATGATGTGTGAGTAGTTTTCCATAGACCTTCGGGTCCTTAGTTATTAGCTAGATGGATTCTTCTGTCTCTTTTGTTCTCAATACAAAGTTCTCCTTGATGTTCTTAGAGATCTATTCGATGTAATACTTTTTGTGGTGTGTTTCCCGAGATCCAATGAATTGTGGGTTTATGATCAAGATTATCTATGAACAATATTTGATTCTTCTCTAAATTCTTATATGCATGATTTGATATCTTTGCAAGTCTCTTCGAATTATCAGTTTGGTTTGGCCTACTAGATTGATCTTTCTTGCAATGGGAGAAGTGCTTAGCTTTGGGTTCAATCTTGCGGCGTCCTTTCCCAGTGACAGCAGGGGAAGCAAGGCACGTATTGTATTGTTGCCATCGAGGATAAAAGGATGGGGTTTATATCATATTTCTTGAGTCTATCCCTCTACATCATGTCATCTTGCTTAATGCGTTACTCTGTTCTTATGAACTTAATACTCTAGATGCATGCTGGATAGCGGTTGATGTGTGGAGTAATACTAGTGGATGCCTATATGTTCATGATCATGCCTAGATATTCTCATAACTATGCGCTTTTCTATCAATGGCTCGGCAGTAATTTGTTCACCCACCGTAATATATGCTATCATGAGAGAAGCCACTAGTGAAACCTATGGTCGTCGGGTCTATTTTACATCATATTAGTTTCCCGTCAACTTGCCAATTTCTGTCGCCATTCTTTTTATTTTGCAATCTTTATTTTCCAATCTATATAACAAAAATACAAAAAATATTTATCTTATTATCTTTATCAGATCTCACTTTTGCAAGTGGCCATGAAGGGATTGACAACCCCTTTATCCCGTTGGTTGCAAGGTTCTTGATTGTCTGTGCAGGTACTAGGTGACTTGTGTGTTATCTCCTACTGGATTTGATACCTTGGTTCTCAAAACCTGAGAGAAATACTTACGCTACTTTGCTGCATCACCCTTTCCTCTTCAAGGGAAAACCAACACATGCTCAAGAGGTAGCAAGAAGGATTTTTGGCGCCGTTGCCGGGGAGATTTGCGCCAAGTCAAGTCAAGATTTGATCTCCCATCAACTAGCCATTTCTGGTGCCGTTGCCGGGGAGATCTATGCCAAGTCAAGACATACCAAGTACCCATCATAAACTCTTCTCCCTCGCATTACATTATTTGCCATTCGCCTCATGTTTTCCTCTCCCCCACTTCTAAAACAATTTTCAAAAACCTTTGCCTTTTCTTCGCCCTCCTTTCGTTCGATCTTGTGTTACCATGTGCCTTCTTTTTGCTTGCATCTTTGCTTGCTAAAAGTTTATGGATCCTCATCCCCTTGATAATCTTTTTAAGAGATCCAATTATGATGAACCAATTTCTAGTGATTTGAGTGCACTAGATTATCTTTATGAGGTTTTGCTTGAAATTCGTGAATCTGAAAAATGTGATGAACAAATTTATGAAGAGATTCAGGATAACTCCTTGAATAAAAATCATGATTGCAATGATTTTACTATAAATTCTCTTGATGTTAATTGTGCTAATAATATGAAAAACCCTAAGCTTGGGGATGCTAGTTTTGCTATGTCTACTACTTGTTGCAATGATCATGACTGGGGTGATTCTTCTTATGATCTTGAAAATTTATTTAAGCCCCATGATGAATATGAGATTGATAATAGTGTTTGCAATAATATTGAAAGTGGGTTTGGAAGAGTGTCAACTTTAGAACCCATATATTTGGAGAATGTTCAATCTTATGGTATTTTTGATAAAAGTGGGTTTGGAGAGGTCATGACTTTAGTTAATGATAATCCCACTATTTTGGAAGAGTGTCAACTTCGCATGCATGTGGATCGTGTTGAGAATATGTTATGTGATAGCTATTTTCTTGAATTTTCTTATGATCCTACATGTAATAATTATGAGAGAGGATAATATGGTTGTAGAAATTTTTATCTTACTAAATTACCTCTCGTCGTGTTGAGATTGCTATCGTCTCTTTCTTCTTCCTTGCATATGCTAATTTTTGCTTGCTATGATAATTTGCTTGCTTATAAAATGCCTATGCATAGGAAGTATGTTAGAATTATATGTGTTTATCACGTGTTTATGATGCTCTCTTTGTGCTTTAATTCTTGTCTTTGATGTGAACATCATTAAAATTATCAATGCCTAGCTAGGGGCGTTAAACAATAGCGCTTGTTGGGAGGCAACCCAATTTTATTTTTTTTCTTTGCTTTTTCCCCCTATTTAATAATAAATAATTCATGTAGCCTGTTTTTATATGTGGTTTTATGTTTTAGTTAGTGTTTGTGCCAAGTAGAACCTTTGGGAAGACTTGGGTGAAGTCTTTGCGATCTTGCTGTAAAAAACAGAAACTTTTGCGCTCACGAGATTAGCTGCCATTTTTTCCTGGACGGTGATTTTAGGTTGATTGTTTTTTAGATGATTAATAGACAAATTACTCACGTCCACCAGTTTATTTCATAATTTTTGGAGTTACAGAAGTATTCGAATGATGCAGATTTCTACAAACTGTTCTATTTTGACAGATTCTATTTTTTGTGTGTTGATTGCTTATTTTGATGAATCTATCAGTAGTATCGGGGGGGGGGTATGAACCATAGAGAAGTTGGAATATAGTAGGTTTAACACCAATATAAATAAAGAATGAGTCAGCTACAGTACCTTAAAGTGGTGGTTTATTTTCTTATACTAACGGAGCTCATGAGTTTTTATGTTGAAGTTTTGTGTTGTGAAGTTTTCAATTTTTTGGGTAAAGATTTGATGGATTTTGGAATAAGGAGTGGCAAGATCCTAAGCTTGGGGATGCCCAAGGCATCCCAAGGTAAAATTCAAGGACAACCAAAAGCCTAAGCTTGGGGATGCCCCGGAAGGCATCCCCTCTTTCGTCTTCGTCTATCGGTAACTTTACTTGAGGCTATATTTTTATTCACCACATGATATGTGTTTTACTTGGAGCATCTTGTATGATTTGAGTCTTGGCTTTTTAGTTTATCACAATCATACTTGGTGTACACACCTTTTGGAGAGACACACATGAATCAAAATCTATTAGAATACTCTATGTGCTTCACTTATATCTTTTGAGCTAGATAATTTTGCTCTAGTGCTTCGCTTATATCTTTTAGAGCACGGTGGTGGTTTTATTTTATAGAAATTTTTAATCTCTCATGCTTCACTTATACTATTTTGAGAGTCTTTTAGAACAGCATGGTAATTTTCTTTGGCTATAGAATTAGTCCTAATATGATAGGCATCCAAGATGGGTATAATAAAAACTTTCGTGTAAAGTGCATTGAATACTATGAGAAGTTTGATTCCTTATGATTGTTTTGAGATATGAAGATGGTGATATTACAGTTAGGCTAGTTGAGTAGTTGTGAATTTGAGAGATACTTGTGTTAAAGTTTGTGATTCGTGTAGCACGCACGTATGGTGAACCGTTATGTGATGAAGTCGGAGCATGATTTATTTATTGATTGTCTTCCTTATGAGTGGCGGTCGGGGAAGAGCGATGGTATTTTCCTACCAATCTATCCCCCTAGGAGCATGCACGTAGTACTTCGTTTCGATAACTAATAGATTTTTGCAATAAGTATGTGAGTTCTTTATGACTAATGTTGAGTCCATGGATTATACGCACTCTCACCCATCCACTATTGCTAGCCTCTCTAATACCGCACACCTTTCGCCGATATCATACACCCACCATATACCTTCCTCAAAACAGCCACCATACCTACCTATCATGGCATTTCATTAGCCATTCCGAGATATATTGCCATGCAACTTTCCACCGTTCTGTTTATTATGACACGATCCATCATTGTCATATTGCTTTGCATGATCATGTAGTTAACAATGTATTTGTGGCAAGGCCACCATTCATCATTCATGCATGTCACTCTTGATTCGTTGCATATCCCGGTACACCGCCGGAGGCATTCACATAGAGTCATATTTGTTCTAAGTATCGAGTTGTAATTCTTGAGTTGTGAGTAAATAAAAGTGTGATGATATTCATTATTAGAGCATTGTCCCATGTGAGGAAAGGATGATGGAGACTATGATTCCCCCATAAGTCAGGATGAGACTCCGGACGAAAAAAACTAAAGAGGCCAAAGAAGCCCAAATAAAAAAAGAGGCCAAAGAAGCCCACCAAAAAATGAGAGAAAAAGAGAGAAGGGACAATGTTACTATCCTTTTTCCACACTTGTGCTTCAAATTAGCATCGTGATCTTCATGATAGAGAGTTTCCTATTTTGTCACTTTCATATACTAGTGGGAATTTTCATTATAGAACTTGGCTTGTATATTCCAATGATGGCCTTCCTCAAAATGCCCTAGGTCTTCGTGAGCAAGCGAGTTGGATGCACACCCACTTAGTTTCTTTTGTTGAGCTTTCATACACTTACAGCTCTAGTGCATCCGTTGCATGGCAATCCCTACTCACTCACATTGATATATCTATTGATGGGCATCTCCATAGCCCGTTGATATGCCTTGTTGATGTGATACTATCTTCTCCTTTTTGTCTTCTCCACAACCACCATTCTATTCCACCTATGGTGCTATGTCCATGGCTCACGCTCATGTATTGTGTGAAAGTTGAAAAGGTTTGAGAACATCAAAGTATGAAACAATTGCTTGGCTTGTCATCGGGGTTGTGCATGATTTAAATATTTTGTGTGATGAAGATAGAGCATAGCCAGACTATATGATTTTGTAGGGATAACTTTCTTTGGCCATGTTATTTTGAGAAGACATAATTGCTTTATTAGTATGCTTCAAGTATTATTATTTTTATGTCAATATTAAACTTTTGTCTTGAATCTTTAGGATCTGAACATTCATGCCACAATAAAGAAAATTACATTGAAAATTATGTTAGCTAGCATTCCACATCAAAAATTCTGTTTTTATCATTTACCTACTCGAGGACGAGCAGGAATTAAGCTTGGGGATGCTGATACGTATCCAACGTATCTATAATTTTTTATTGTTCCATGCTATTATATTATCTGTTTTGGATGTTTAATGGGCTTTAATATCCTATTTTATATTATTTTTGGGACTAACCTATTAACCGGAGGCCCAGTGCCAGTTGCTGTTTTTTGCCTATTTCAGTTTTTCGCAGAAAAGGAATATCAAATGGAATCCAAACGGAACTAAACCTTCGCGAGGATCTTTCTTGGAACAAATGCAATCCAGGAGACTTAGAGTGGAAGTCAGAGATGCAACGAGGCGGCCACGAGGCAGGAGGGCGCGCCCACCACCCTCGTGGGCCCCTCCTAGCTCCACCGACCTACTTCTTTCGCCTATATATACTCTTATTCCCTGAAAACTGCCAGGGGAGCCACGAAACCACTTTTCCACCGACGCAACCTTCTGTACCCGTGAGATCCCATTGTTGGGCCTTTTCCAGCGATCTGCCAGAGGGGGATTCGATCACAGAGGGCTTCTACATCAACACCATAGCCTCTCCGATGATGTGTGAGTAATTTACCGCAGACCTTCGGGTCCATGGTTATTAGCTAGATGGCTTCTTCTGTCACTTTGGTTCTCAACACAAAGTTCTCCTCGATGTTCTTGGAGATCTATTCGATGTAATACTTTTGTGGTGTGTTTGCCGAGATCCGATGAGTTGTGGGTTTCTGATCAAGATTATCTATGAACAATATTTGATTCTTCTCTGAATTCTTATATGCATGATTTGATATCTTTGCAAGTATCTTCGAATTATCAGTTTGGTTTTGCCTACTAGATTGATATTTCTTGCAATGGGAGAAGTGCTTAGCTTTGGGTTCAATCTTGCGGTGTCCTTTCCCAGTGACAGCAGGGGCAGCAAGGCACGTATTGTATTGTTGCCATTGAGGATAAAAAGATGGGGTTTATATCATATTTCTTGAGTTTATCACTCTACATCATGTCATCTTGCTTAATGCGTTACTCTGTTCTTATGAACTTAATACTCTAGATGCATGCTGGATAGCGGTTGATGTGTGGAGTAATACTAGTAGATGCAGAATCATTTCGGTCTACTTGACACGGATGTGATGCCTATGTTCATGATCATGCCTAGATATTCTCATAACTATGCGCTTTTCTATCAATTGCTCGGCAATAATTTGTTCACCCACTGTAACATATGCTATCATGAGAGAAGCCACTAGTGAAACCTATGGCCCCCGGGTCTATTTTACATCATATTAGTTTCCCGTCAACTTGCCAATTTCTGTCGCCGTTCTTTTTATTTTGAAATCTTTATTTTCCAATCTATATAACAAAAATACCAAAAATATTTATCTTATTATCTTTATCAGATCTCACTTTTGCAAGTGGGCGTGAAGGGATTGACAACACCTTTATCGTGTTGGTTGCAAGGTTCTTGATTGTTTGTGCAGGTACTAGGTGACTTGCGTGTTATCTCCTACTGGATTGATACCTTGGTTCTCAAAAACTGAGGGAAATACTTATGCTACTTTGCTGCATCACCCTTTCCTCTTAAAGGAAAAACCAATGCATGCTCAAGAGGTAGCAAAGTCATATCATTTATTTCGTTGTTCTTCTTTTCTTTCTCTTTTGGGTTGTAGGACCTTCATACAACTAAGAGGGGTATAGGTTCTCAAAGCTTAGGTCTGTTGTGATGCTTAGCCAAACCCTACGAAAGACCGAGAGAAATATTTTTATGCTTTGATTGATTACCTGTCAGCAGAAGACGTTGTTCTTTGGTGTTGCATGAGATATCTTTTAGACTGAGTTAGCATTTTTTGATACGCAAGGAATGTTACTATTGTGCCCGAATTCCGACCGTTGGAATCGTGTCATACGGCCATTGGTTGATCCGCATGTCCAACTTGGTCATTTCCCATCAAGGAAGGTTGCAGCTATAAATAGCCACCCCGCTCTAACGTTCCTCGTTGGCTGCTTCGCTTAAGATTTCTGAGAAGATTGATTGAGCATCCCCTCTCTGAGAGATTTGATTTTAAAATCCATAGAGAGAAAACCAAGAGCCAAAACTTAGACAGTGGTTGAGCATCACAGTAGTTTTGAGTTAGAGTTCTTGTACCTATCACTCTTGAGAGCCACGCACTCTCTAGGCGTATAGGTGTTGGCTTGAGTGACGAGGAGTAATTGTCTTCACCAAGCAAAGTCTTCAGCAACCAAGAGTAGTTGTGGTTTGCAAAGAAGTCCGTCGAAGATTTGGAGATCTCCGATAAGTATCTACCACAAGTGAAATCAATTGGAGTCTAATCAGCTCCTAGTTGAAGGAGAATAAGATGGAGAGAGGTTTGCTCCTATTTTGAATCACAAGCCCCTCCAACAAGACATAGTCCTTTGGCAGAAGGATGAGCTGGTCTAAGAAATCCATCTGTGCCATTGAGCACCACTTGTTCACTTTACTTTACTGCATTTCCCGTAGCAGTTTACTTTCATGCTCTGATTCGATAAACTTATCTGATCTATTATAATCTTTTGTATTTTCTCCTGCAGTTCAGGGTTAGTGTAAGCTTGCTCCTGCGACATTGACCGTACCCCACCATCGTCGTCGCTGAAGGGGTCGGCGACGTCTCTGGGTGGCTCGTGAAAGGTCCGTGCCTTGGGCCCTCCAGCTGCCCATCCTAGTCCGAGGAACGGATCGGAGCCTTCCCCCGGCATGTATTCCAGGTTCACCATGCGGGGCATGTAGGCATCTGCGATTGCCTCGCCGGAATTGCCGCTTAGGTGCCTCGTGCCTTGGGCCACGAATCGCGGCGTCTGGCCCTGGTGGCCACTGTGCGGTATCCTGGCGCACCCTTGCGGTGGGTCATCAGCGCTTGTCCCTCCTGGCAATGGCGCGGTCGTGGTAGGACAGCCGGCGCCAGGGCCCGTGCCCATGTCGTCGGATCCCCCTTGTGCCCCAGGGGGCACACGGGCTTGCCGGGGCCTCGCGCGTGCTTCCGCCACAACCTGGGGTGTGGCCAAGGAGCAGAAGGGCGGCGTACCCCTACAAGCGGCATCCAGCAGTTCGGCGAAACGCTCCAGTAGTGCATCGCGACCATTCTTCGTCTGCCTGCACCGCAACAGCTCTTGCGCCATGATGAGGGTGGCTCACATGTTTGCCTGCTCCTGTCGGGTGTGTGGTGCCGTTGCTGTAGCATAACCAAAGGATAATGCGGCGGCACGCGTGCGTCGTGGTGCGAGGGCGGCACGCGTCAGCCTGCGCTGCCCACGTCGACGGGCGTTGGGCGGAGCGCGGGCCGCCTGGAGCGCGGAGTTGAGGTCTTCTGGAGCAGATGGCGGTGCCCGAGCGGGCCAGGCCGCCCATCAGTCGGCTTGGGTCCTCAGATCGTCAGACATCGGAGTCGCGGAGCAGCATGAGTCGGTCGGTGGAGAAGAAAGCTTCGGCGCACCCCTACCTGGAGCGCCAAATGTCGAATTGTGGGTTTCGGCAAACCCTTGAGGTTCGAACTCTGGGATGCGCATGAAGATCTCTATCTCCCTAGCTCACTCTCGCGCGATCTCAAGGCCTAGCTCGCCGAACCCAAAGAACAAGACACACAAGAGTTTATACTGGTTTGGGCCACCGTTGTGGTGTAATACCCTACTCAATTGTGGTGTCGTGGATTGCCTTGTAGGCTGAGGATGAACACGTACAAGGGATGAACAGCCTCCTGAGGCGAGGTGTTCTTGAGCTCATTGAGCTTGTGTGTGTGTGGATGGAATGGATATGATCCTTCATCCATTGAGTTCTACGGTGGTGGCTAGTCCTATCTATAGAGGCCCTGCTCCTGTTCCAAAATGTTGGTGGGAAGGGATCCCACAATGGCCAATTTTGAAGGGGGGCAACTAGTACAAGTTATTCTGACTAAAGGTGGTCTTCGCCTGCCAAAGGTTCTGGTGGTGATGTAGTTGTGGGCTCTGCGATGACCTCCATCCCGCCGTCCTGCTGGTCTTGGTCTTGTTGCACCGATATGGAAACCTTTGTCTGATGCCTCGGGACTCTTCGCCTGCGCCTGCCTCTTTAGCACCAAAGAGGAAACTGGTACTCTATGCCCGCCTGGCTTCGGTCGTCATGGCTCACGTCATGTGAACCTCGCGAGGTGCCCCTCCGCCTTGATATCTCTGCTCCTTGCGAGCCAGCCTAGCGAGGATGCCCCCGAGGAGGTCTTCTGTCGTCTGCCTTGCGAGGCTTGGCCCCTCGCGAGGGTCTTGAGTGGTTGTTGATGAAGATGGGCCGTACCAGGCCGTTGGTGGAGCCACGCCATGGACTGAAGGCAGGCAAGTCTGGGGACCCCCGTTCCCAGAACACCGACAATCTTGTTAAGTGCAGGCACAAGTGGTGGCACAGGAATGGCCGCGAGCGCGCCCATCTGCGCAACCTCCTCCAGTGCCTTGTCCATCTTTTCCCACAAGGGGACCAGAGGATCCTCTCCCTGCTTCTCCTCAATGACACCAAAATAGAAGACTAGCGTCTGCGCCATGGATGACATGTTTTTGCTGGATTGGATATGGGAATGGTGCGAGAGAAGGGACATCTACTATCTTATAGACCGCCGCAGGCGAGCTCGCCATTAAGGAGAGGTGGTTGGATATATATAGGCGGCCAGGGGGCGGTCAAAGGCTGTCGCGGCCTGATCTTACTCCTTCAGTATGCACAGACTACCATGGCGGCTGGAGGGGCGGTCAAAGGCATGTCTTCCAGTGAGAATCTCTGACGTGGCCTAATTGCACGCCTCCTGGCCGCCTGCAAACACGCCTCTAGGATGCCTTCACACACGCAACCGGGTAGCCGCATGAACGTAGCCTGCATAGACACTGACATGTGTCCTTTTCTTACTAATCTCCTAAAATAACTCATGAAGGCACCGCACTCCATTAATTTTGGTGACACTAATAACCGTCCGAGATAATATACCAGCTTAACGATGGATAAAAAAGTCGCCTAAAATCAGGCAAGAATGTCGCCAAAGTTGTCGAGGGCGCTGTCCCGGGAGAACACCTGGTGACGGTGGACCATCATACAAAATGATTTTAGGCAACATTTCATGGTTTTGGCCCCTGAATAGAGCAGACTTTTGAGCGCACCAGTCATGTGTTGTCGCCACCGTTTTTCCACAATCGTAGCACTATGTGTGACGTGTGACCGCCTCCATTGCACAATCGTCCTTCTGCATTAGGCCATCGTCCATGGTTTGCATCCTACCACTGAATTTAACCACTAGATCAGAAAGGAGGAACACTCACATGAACTTTTAATGGTCACTGCAATCCGCAGCGAGGCTGCTGCCAGAGGTGGGCATGGCAAGGTAGCTGCCCCTCCAACTATCATGGGCCACGAGCTTGATCGCTCGTTGTCAAATTTTGTCGAGCATCGCTAGCCACCAACGCAAGAGGGACCACTCTCCCAGCACAATCTTCACGTGCAAATGAACATGAGGATGGGCACCATGATTAAGTCAGCCTCTCACAATCGTTAACAACCAATCTCAGCTTTTTTTTCACCGCCGCTATGCAGCAAGTTGGCACCAATGATGGTATCAATCCAGTGCCAGAAGCCCAAGAATAAAAAGTTGAGGATTTTGAGGTTTTCTAGGAAAAGCCAGACGGGGAAAATGCACCACCCAAGTAGCAAGCACTAGTCGATGAGACTAGTGAAGTAATTGCAGTTGAGAAGGCAGATCCATCGCCTTCAAGAACTTTGCCTGTTGAGCCTTCCGCACCCAGTGAGGAGAATGACAAGAATGAGGGGGAGCTAAAAGCTTCCTGAGAGAAAACACCCCCGGTCGCATCTTCTGGACTTCCCACTCGGATGGATGTTGATCTTGCTCCTCGTTCCACTGCTTCTCAGTTGGAAGAGGAAGAAAAGAAACCTGATGAGTTGATGGCTCAAGTAACTGTTGCACCACCAATTATCACTCAAGCTTCGAGCAAGAGATCATTGTGCCTCCATCAGAGGAGATGAAAGAAAAAGAAAAGGCTCTAGTGCATGAGAAACAAACATCCACTGAAGGAGTTCGAGCGAGTAAAAATGATGGTACTTCAAATTTTTTGAAGCCATCAGTCCAAGGGAAGTCAAGGATGTCTCATGATCCTCTTAAACCCATTAAAGAAGGTGTGCCTACACCTGATGATATTCAGACCCAGCATATGACCGAAGAAGAATCTATGAGAAACCCTTTGGAAACATTTCCCCTATTTCTGGTTGAAGATGGCCTGAATGGTCCAGCATTCAACGAACATCTTCATCATTCTAAGCTTGCTTTATTTGGCACCGGTCCATATGAAGGGGAGTGAACATCTTTGTCACCAAGGTTCTGGACTGAGGAACAGGCAGTCTACTATGAACACATTATGTTCTACAAGAATCACATATTAAAGCACAAGGTGCTAGACTTTGCTGAACTCGAAAGTTTGCCCTCCTTCCATCGAGCCATTGAGCAAATTGAGCAAGCTTTTCTGAAGGGAATCCCGTGCTTCAATCATGGTTGGAATCGAGAGGTTATTCTTCAATTTTATGCCAATTTGTATATATCTTAGGAGACATTATTGACATTAGTACTTGGGTTCTCGAATGGATGACCAAAGAAGATAACGTCATGTGTTCTACTGGTCAGTTATTAGCTTTGATGAATCTTCCTCGCTTGAGTGTGATGAGACTCGAGAACACATACTACATTGCTGGGAAGTTTTTGACGCTCAAATTCATCTGCTGATGGACCCAGAGATTGTTGGAGATGCCTGTGCTGAAGCTAATCCAACAAATTTGGCATATGGGAACAAAGTGTTGTTCTACATTCTATGCAAATCGGTCACCCCAATAAACTGTACCGTGGCACCCCAGCTCAGAGAGACCAGAACACCTCGTATTCCAGTCCAAAGATCAAGGTAAGTCTCTGGATTACGGCACTGCTTGGCATAAAACAAATCAGCTCTTTATTACAATCGATATGGGTACAAGGGAATTACATCGGCATGATGAGACTATGCCTGGCGAGGTTGCTCTATGCAAGCAGTAGAACAACTTGAAGCAGCGGAACCACGACAACGACGATGGACTCCACTCCGCAGGGACTCTGGCTGGAATGTTTATCCTAGCTCACAAACTCAAGATCCTCGGCAAACAAGCAAGCAGACAAGGCATGACCTGCAATCTGGCATGACACGCCAGGCCAGTACATTTAATGTACTTGCAAGCTCACAACAACCCAAGCAATCAAGAAAAACAACAGCATGTCATTTACAGGTTAATTAGCAATGTTGAACATGATACTATCAGAACACATGGCATGGGCAGGGTGAACAAAATATCACTAGAACAATATCATATGCGCATGGCATGAACAAATGATGATACTAGCATGCAACATGTTAACAATATCATGCACCAACTTTCTCTGTTAGGGGTTACCTCGTAACCACCACATGTATAACTTACCATCATGGTCACCACACGATCACCTCAGGATCAAATCAAGCTTGGTATTAACAATACCGTAGTAATCATTACATGACCACAAGGATCTTGATCTTTACCCTTGATTCTCGCATAACACCATAAATCTCAACCATCTTCGATATCCTCGATACCACTGTGATCCTCTCACGATCACATGAGGATCAACCACTTCTTTCCATCATCGAACAGGGTTGTTATTAGTCAGGTTATTATTATTGTTGACCCATATTGTGACCTACTATGAACTGGGACCTTATCGGCGGGCATGGCTATTGATAGATTAAACACTCTGCAGAGGTTAGCACATTGTACCCACTCTACGGAACCCAAGGCCTCGTGCTCCCATTCGGGTGGACCAATGGCGTTCCAACAAAACCGATCTACTGCCATGACACTCTCTCGGCCACTCTGACCAACTCCCCTTTGGGCTAAGTCATGGGTGGCTCCGACGTCACCTCATGACACCCAACGGCCACCGTCGTGGCAAAACAAAACAGTCCCAAACAGGGACATGTGCACATAACCAAACTCGGGCTCACAAGGCTTATACCAGCCTACCTGATCAGGGTAGCGTACGCGTATAACCTTTTCTAGTTGGTGGCACCAGCGAGAGGCATGACAATAGACCCAGTTAGGACCCTCCAATAAAGGCAAGTCTGGTTGCACTGGTCAGCTCGATTCGATGGCACTATGAATCAGCCAACAGGTGTTCAAGTTTAATTAATGACCGGTTAGACTTGAATGCAAAATATGCTGAGTCATAATGAAAGTGCAACTATCCCTGGGTGGTTTTAGTAATTCCTAACAACATATAGCTCATTGAGCCAATGCTACTTCAAGATAAATATTTCAGGAAAGCTCAATGATTGGCATGGCATGGATTAGAAATGTGGACCCCTCAAAATGCTAAGGACAAAAGATTGGCTCAAGCTCTAAAGCTCAAGACTCTACATTTTACTTTTAGTGATCCAAGATCACATTGAGTCCATAGGAAAAGCCAATACTATTAGAAGGGGATGAGGTGTTGCTCAATGGGTTACTTGCTCAAAATGCTTAGTGATATGCTCCAAAAACCCTCAACCACTTTCTCATAAACACATATGTCCCAAACCAAAAGTCAAACTCGGCCCCACCGAAACTTTCTATCCGGCGCCACCGAGTTCAGTTGACATAGCCACTGCCACAAAATCCTAGTAATTTCGGTCTCACTGCTAGAGATCTCGGTCTCACCGAGATGGGATTGCAAACTCTCTGTTTCCCTTCGTAATGTTTCGGTCCAACCGAGATGAGCGATCGGTCCCACCGAGTTCGCAATGCAAACTCTCTGTTTCCCCTTCGTAACGTTTCGGTCTCACCAAGATGAGCGAATCGGTCCCACCGAGTTTGCCTGACCAACTCTCTGGTTAGCTTATTACCAAAATCGGTACCACTGAGTTTGTGTAATCGGTCTCACCGAGATTATGTTATGCCCTAACCCTAATGAAATCCGTCCCACCGAGTTGACATGTCGGTCCCACCGAAAAGCCTAACATTCACATTTTGAACTAAATCGGTCTGACCGAGTTTCATTATTCGGTCCCACCGAGTTTGGTGATATGTGTGTAACAGTTAGATTTTGTGTGGAGGCTATAAATACCCCTCCACCCACTCTTCATTCGTGGAGAGAGCCATCAGAACATGCCTAAACTTCCATCATACATTTTCTGAGAGAGAACCACATACTCATGTGTTGAGGCCAAGATATTCCATTCCAACCATATGAATCTTGATCTCTAGCCTTCTCCAAGTTGCTTTCCACTCAAATCATCTTTCCACCAAATCCAAATCTGTGAGAGAGAGATGAGTGTTGGGGAGACTATCATTTGAAGCACAAGAGCAAGTTGTTCATCATCAACACACCATCTATTACCTTTTGGAGAGTGGTGTCTCCTAGATTGGTTAGGTGTCACTTGGGATCCTCCGTCAAGATTGTGGAGTTGAACCAAGGAGTTTGTACGGGCAAGGAGATTGCCTACTTCGTGAAGATCTACCCTAGTGAGGCAAGTCCTTTGTGGGCGATGGCCATGGTGGGATAGACAAGGTTGCTTGTTCGTGGACCCTTCATGGGTGGAGCCCTCCGTGGACTCATGCAACCATTAACCTTCGTGGGTTGAAGTCTCCATCAACGTGGATGTACGATAGCACCACCTATCGGAACCCCGCCAAAAATCTCTGTGTGTACATTGCGTTTGCTCCCTCCAAACTTCTCCCTTTACCTTCATGTGAAATGTTTTACATTTTGCTGCTATACTCTTAGACTTGCATGTGTAGGTTGGTTGCTTGACTAGTGCTAAGTTGCTAAAATCTGCCAAGACTTAAAATTAGGAAGGGGCTAGATTTTTATTTGGTCAAGTAGTCTAATCACCCCCCCCCCTCTAGACATACTTTCGATCCTAGAAGTGGTATCAGAGCTTTGGTCTCCATTTGCCTTAATTTCCATAGCTTTTCGTGATCATAGCCTTGGTTTCACAACCTAGGAGAGTATGGCGTCTAGCGAGGGAAATTATCAACATAGAGGTCCTTACTTTGATGGTACTAATTTTGCTAGTTGGAAGCGCAAGATGAAAATGCATATTATTGGACATAACCCCGCCGTTTGGGCTATTTTCTGTATTGGCTTGCAAGGTGAATTCTTTGATGGGAGAGAACAGAAGCGTGAAGCTACCGTAGAAGAGTTGAAGATGCTGCAATACAATGCTCAAGCTTGTGATATTCCCTTCAACAGATTGTGCCCCGAAGAATTCAACAAAATCAGCTGTATTGAGAATGCGAAGGAAATTTGGGATACTTTGATTGATATGCACGAGGGTACCAACTCCGTCAAGGAATCCAAACTGGATGTGCTTCAAAGTCAACTTGACAAGTTCAAAATGAAGGATGGTGAAGGTGTCGCTGAAATGTACTCTAGGCTTGCTCTCATCACAAATGAGATTGTCGACTTAGGAAGTGAAGAGATGACCGATAGATTCATCATCAAGAAGATCCTAAGAGCCTTGGATGGAGAATATGATATCGTGTGCACATTGATTCAAAGGATGCCCAACTACAAAGATCTCAAGCCAACAGAAGTCACTGGAAGAATTGTTGTTCATGAGATGTCACTTAAGGATAAGGAAGAGCTCCACAACAAGTCAAGTGGTGCTTACAAAGCCTCATGTGATGCTCCCACATCATCATGTGGGAAACAAACCTTCAATGAAGAATTGAGCTTAATGGTGAAGAACTTCAACAAGTTCTACAATAGTAGAAGCAAGGAGAGAAGTTCCAAGTCAAGGTCCTACAATGACAAAAGATCTTCAAGTCGTGAACGAAATTGCTACAATTGTGGAAGACCCGGACACTACTCCAATGAGTGTACGGCTCCCTAAAAAAGAAGAGAAGATTCTCCCAAAAGAAGAAGTAGAAGAGGAGAATCACCACCAATAGAGAGAAGGAGTAGAGATGATTGTTATGAACGTATATCCTCTCGGAGAAGCAAGGATTCGGAAAGTAAGGACAAATCATCAAAGAGCTACACAAAGCGAAGACATCAAGCTCATGTTGGTGAATGGGTATCTGGCTCCGACTCCGATCATCACTCTGAAAGAAGTTATCACTCTGACTCCGAATATACTCAAGATGAAGGTGTTGCTGGTCTAGCACTTGTATCAACCAACTCCTACGTAATATTTGACTCACCAAATGAAGGAATTGGAAGATGCTTCATGGCTAAAGGCCCAAAGGTATCACACCCCGAGTATGTTGATTTAAATAGTGATGAAGATGATTTGCCAGGAGATGATGATTTACTTGTTGACAACTCTAGTTATGAAAACTATGATGAACTTGCTATTAATCATGATAATCAAGATAAAACGAATGACGATGATAAGAAGGAGATTGAGCATCTAACTAAAGAACCAAACACTCTTAAGTTAGCTCATGAAACTACCTTGGAAGATCATCAAGAACTTCTAAAGACTCATGAGAAGCTATGCTTTGAAAAGCTCAACCTTGAGCAAGAGCATGAGTGCTTAAAAGCAATCAATGATGATCTTCGCAAGAAAAGTTCTTCTTACATTGCCAAGCGTTTACTCTTGTCTACTTACATGACACAAGTAAAATCTAGCAAGAAGAGTAAAAAAGATTCTTCATTTAGTAGTAACAATAACCATGCTAAATCCAATGTTGTTGCTTCTAGTAGTTCTCTTGATTCCACTAATGATTCTCTTAGACAAGTTACAGTTGAGCAAGAAAATAGCTTATTGAAGGGAATTATAGAGAAAGGTGTTTACAAGAGCCTTGCCGGAAGTAAGCAATTTGAGGAAATTGTACGCAAGCAAGGAAGACACCGAAAGAATCAAGGTGTCGGGTTTGAACGAAAGTTCAATGCCAATGGATTTAAGTGGGAAAAAGATCAATATCCCAAGACGAAGTTTGTTCCTCAACAAGAGAAGTATGATCCTACTTATTTCCAAGGAACACAAGCTCAATATGATCTTCCACCACAAGACAACAAGCAAAAAGGTAAGGACAAGCTTCAAGAGGAGATTGATGCATTTGAAGAAGCTCCCAAGGCCTTGGTCAAGTTGGTTCCCAAGACTACATCAAGTTTTACTACATCAAGTACGACTACAACTCCAAGGATTCCCATCAAGATGGTGTGGATCCCGAAGAAGAAGATTTAGAGAGTTCTTGAGGGTGACTCCGCCAACATACTTCACTCATATCTTTTGGCAAGGACATGTGCAAACAACTTCCACATTTTGCACTAGTTCAAGGAGTCACAAACCCTCTTGTTGGTAAGACAAGGGACAAGGTAACCTAATGCTTTCATGGACATCATCTTATGTAAACATCACTCTATGTCTATGGATATCCTTGTTTGTTCCTTGTGGGACTAACCTGTGTAGGTATTGAAAGTGCAACTCACTCCAATGGATTGCTCCGAATGATCTAGATCAACATTGAATATCCACATCTTCAACACCTACATGAAGTCATCATCAACAAACCCAAGGTTAGTTCATCCCTCTTAGGGGGGATATCACATCTAGGAGAGCTTTACTCTAATCAATTGAGCTAAAGCAACTCAAATGATGTGAACATAACAATGCTTTATGTAAAAGTGGTAACCCCACTTGTGCTTAAACGATGAGTATGACCTATGATCAAATGTTCTCATTTGACTCCTAAGTCAATATACTTATATATAGATGGCCTAGTCATTGCCAAATTGCTTGATAGATGCTATAGTGTTTGTGCATGCTTTGTCACATATTTCATTTGCCATTTTATTGTGTGAGCATGTTGATTGCATATTTTACTCATTCAAGGACATCCATTTGTTACTTTGATTGTTTGGCTTTTTCTCTTTTGCCAAATGGATGGACAAGAACGCCTAAGAACTCCCTCTAGCTATCTATGTTTTTCTCGTCTCAAACTCTATTCCTGCTACATCACAAAGTTTGATCAAGTCAGATTCGAACCACGCTGTGTGAGGAGCACTCGGAGTCTCTGATTCGTCATAGACTTAAACTTCCAAAACCTCTTTGTGCATTTCGGTATGACCGAGTCATCCACTTCGGTCACACCGAGTTCACTAAGTTGATCTAGGTTTTCCATCTCGGTGCAATGGATTTGAACTTCTCGGTCACACCGAGTTGTAGTAACCGCTTGCGATTCTGCATCTTGATGCCACCGAGTTGTTCCACTCAGTCACACCGACAGGGTCGGGATATATAAACCCACAGGTGAGATTTTGGAAATTCCTTCAAACTCCTCAGCACGTGTGTGTGTCCTGCTCTGCCTCCTCTGGTCTTCGGATCGTCTCCTCGCCGCCAGCGACCTCCATCCACTAGTTTCCGTCACTGTCAACGAAATCTACTCCATCGTTGCCGCCGTAGAGAACTCCCGCCTAACTAGGGTATGGGTTCGACTCTGTGTGCTATTCCTTAACTCTGATTCATAGAACATTGCTTTGCCATGATCACTACCACGTATGAAAACAATCTATCCATTGAAAACATCCTTTAGGTTAGATTTGATTTGAAAATTTAGGGTTAGGTCTCCGCCGAACGCATCTCGGACCGACCGAGTTGAAGAAATCGGTCTCACCAATTTGGCTTAGGCCATTGCACATGCGATTTCGGTCTGACCGAAAACTACAAATTGGTGCGACCGAGTTTGACTCTCTGTGAAACCCTAGCAGTCTCGGTGCCACCAAACTGTGACTTGGTCTGACCGAGTTCACTAGTTTAGGTTCCAAATTTGCTTTGGTATCACTGAGTTTAACAGATCAGTAGCTTCGAAATGCTTTCTGAGGAGAACTAAAACTAAGTTTTTGAGTCATCTGTTTTGCAAAAACTCCGCACTTTGTGATGCTCATACACTCTACCTCATCTACATCTATTCACAAGGTTTGTTGTTAGTGAGATTGCCAAGATGTCTGACCAGAGCGACAGCCAGAATAGATCTGAAGAACAGGTGTATATGAGTGAGGGTTCAGATCCCTCAAGCAGCTATGATGAGGGCAGTAGGAGCACACCTAGTAACTTGCCCAAGGCAGCCACTAGAACCAGGAAGAAGAGAACCTCATACTCTGAGGATGAGGACTATGTGGCTGTTGAGGATGAGGCCACCTCAAGGAACAAAGTGCTGAAGTAAGAGTACGGCACAGCTGCTGCAACTAAGCCAGGGTTGCACAAGAAGGCACCTGCCAAAAGGATCCCAATGTCTAAGGCCAGAACCTCCACTCAGGAACCCTCCAAGTCAACTGGAGGAGAAGATGCTACTGAGGAAAAGAAAAAGAAGGAGAGAAAAAGGGGAAGATGGTGCAAGAAGGTGGACCCCATGGCTGAATTTGATAAGCATTCTTCTGATGATGAAGAGGGAGAAGAAGATGATGCTCCAGCACCCAAATCTCAGAAGCTTATGGGAGATGCTATCAAGTCAGGGGCTGCCTCATCAAAGCCCAAGACTGCTCCCAAAGCTCAAGCTTAGAAACCCCCAAATCCCAAGAGAAACACCAGGAACATTCCTGCGAAAGAGAAGAACAAGGCCCAAGTGCCTCAAGCTGAAGAAGAGGATGATGAATCTCTTGTTTTGGGAAAACTGAAACCCAAAATTCCAAACCACAATGATGCTCATCTAGTGGCTGAGGACATGCACATCATAAAAGATGCTAGATTGAGATTGTGGAGACAGTCTGATCCCTATGTTGTGAGGAGGAGGACTGCAGTTGATTACAGTTTCCACACAAAAGAACAGCAAGACTTCTATGAGACAATTTTGCTTGACAAGAAGCCTATTGTCTGTGACATGAGATGGGTTGATTGGGAATACATCAAGGAGAAAGAAGATCACTTCCCAGGAGTATATGACAGCTTCAAAGCATGTGGAGTAGATAAGTTTGTTGGGCAGAAGCTCACAAAATGGAATGATGAGCTAGTTATGCAATTTTATTCCACTGCTCACTTCTATCTAGATGGGAAGATAGTATGGATGTCTGAAGGTACTAGGTACCAATCTACTACTGAAGAATGGACCAAGCTGATCAATGCCCCAAAGGAATATGAAGATGACTTGGATGTGTATGCCAAGAAGAAGAAAGACCACAACACTATGGCAAACATGTACAAAGAGATCCCTGATAAAGCTTTGGAGACACACAAGCTTGGATCTGTACACTATCTGTTGTCTGGTCTACCTACCATCAACACCATCCTAAGGCACACTTTGCTACCCAAGTCAGGAGATCACAAGATGATCAGAGGACATTCCATCAACTTGATACAACTGTTTGATGTTCCTTAAAAGTTCAAGGTCATGCGTCTGATTGTGGAGACAATCAAGAGGACAGCTGCTGACCAAAAGAGAAGTTGTGGGTATGCTCCACATATTCAGGAGTTCATCAATTCCAAGATGGGCACAGGTACATACTTGTTGGACAAGGAGCACCTACCCCTGTACCCTGAATTTGAAGACAACACCATTGTGACGAATGAGCAGGAACCATCATCAGCTCAAGCACAAGAGAAGAGAGCTAAAGTTAAGGCTGAGAAAGCTACCAAGATGCCAAGTGTAGAGGAAGAATCTCAAGTTTACCTGAAGAGCAAGCAAGATCAGCTTGCATTTCTGATCCAATCTACTTTGAGGATTGAGAAGGGATTGGCCATCCTGACTCAGAATCAGGAGAGTCTGGAGAGGACCATAGAGACAAAATTTTATGATCTTGATCTGAAGGTTACTGAGATCCAAACAACAGTTGAGCAGCTCCAGGAGGAAGCAGAAGAGAGGAAAGGGAAGGCAACTACTGATGCTTTTCAGCGAGTGCCAAGGAGTCAGAGGTCTGCTGCAGTGCCTATACCAGATATTAGAGATACATCATCTGCACCAGCAGCTACAACTTCAGTGCCACCTCAAGCAGCCACTCCACCAGCTCCAACTACATAAACAGATGCCTTCGTCCTTGGAGTTCTCTCTACACCACCTCCCGAAGACCAAGCCTGAGAAATACATAACACTATGCATTTTCAAACTTTTTGGTAACTTGTTGCCAAAGGGGGAGAAATGTATAGATCATAGGCTTCGAGAGAGTGTGTTTTGCTTCTTTGTCTCTCTTGCTTTTGG
This sequence comes from Triticum timopheevii, assembly GCA_963921465.1. Taxonomy (NCBI): domain Eukaryota; kingdom Viridiplantae; phylum Streptophyta; class Magnoliopsida; order Poales; family Poaceae; genus Triticum; species Triticum timopheevii. Next base: position 291,388,926 of record OY997262.1, read on the forward strand.
TTGAACTTTTTGTGTGCTTGGTTGATACACTATTTCTGTGTGGGATACTTGTTTGATCATGTGTTTGATCATATGCTACCTTAATGATTGCTTGATATTATCTCTTATATTCCATATATGATCATTCACTTTGTTTGGTGATGAGTGCATAATTTTAATTTTCATCATTTTGAGCACTCCACCAAGATGTATGTGACATGAAATAGTAACCCATGATCCTAATCGTTTGTGCATTTGCATTCAAAAGCAAATTTTAAATAATGCACAAATTTAGCGGGAGCTCTTGCTTATCACATACTTCTCAAAGCAACGATGTATTTCAATCTTACGATCATTTGTCGAAGCTTTGATCTATATGTTGTCATCAATTACCAAAAAGGGGGAGACTGAAAGTGCAACTATCCCTGGGTGGTTTTGGTAATTCCTAACAACATATAGCTCATTGAGATAATGCTATTTCAAGATAAATATTTCAGGAAAGCTCAATGATTGGCATGGCATGGATTAGAAATGTGGACCCCTCAAAATGCTAAGGACAAAAGATTGGCTCAAACTCTAAAGCTCAAGACTCTACATTTTACTTTTAGTGATCCAAGACCACATTGAGTCCATAGGAAAAGCCAATACTATTAAAAGGGGATGAGGTTGCTTAATGGGTTACTTGCTCAAAATGCTTAGTGATATGCTCCAAAAACCCTCAACCACTTTCTCATATCCACATATGTCCCAAACCAAAAGTCAAACTCGGCCCCACCGAAACTTTCTATCCGGCGCCACCGAGTTCAGTTGACATAGCCACTGCCACAAAACCCTAGTCATTTCGGTCGCACCGATAGGGATCTCGGTCTCACTGAGATGGGATTGCAAACTCTCTATTTCCCTTCGTAATGTTTCGGTCCAACTGAGATGAGCGGTCGGTCCCACCGAGTTTGCAATGCAAACTCTCTGTTTCCCCTTCGTAACGTTTCGGTCTCACTGAGATGAGCGAATCGATCCCATCGAGTTTGCCTGACCAACCCTCTGGTTAGCTTATTACCAAAATTGGTCCCATCGAGTTTGTGTAATCGGTCTCACCGATATTACATTATGCCCTAACCCTAATGAAATCCGTCCCACCGAGTTGACATGTCGGTCCCACCGAAAAGCCTAACGTTCACATTTTGAACTCAGTCGGTCTGACCGAGTTTCATTATTCGGTCCCACCAGGTTTGGTGATATGTGTGTAACGGTTATATTTTGTGTGGAGGCTATATATACCCCTCCACCCACTCTTCATTCGTGGAGAGAGCCATCAGAACATGCCTAAACTTCCATCATACATTTTCTGATAGAGGACCACCTACTCATGTGTTAAGGCCAAGATATTCCATTCCAACCATATGAATCTTGATCTCTAGCCTTCTCCAAGTTGCTTTCCACTTAAATCATCTTTCCGCCAAATCCAAATCTATGAGAGAGAGTTGAGTGTTGGGGAGACTATCATTTGAAACACAAGAGCAAGGAGTCCATCATCAACACACCATCTATTACCTTTTGGAGAGTGGTGTCTCCTAGATTGGTTAGGTGTCACTTGGGAGCCTCCGTCAAGATTGTGGAGTTGAACCAAGGAGTTTGTACGGGCAAGGTGATCGCCTACTTCGTGAAGATCTACCCTAGTGAGGCAAGTCCTTCGTGGGTGATGGCCATGGTGGGATAGACAAGGTTGCTTCTTCGTGGACCATTCGTGGGTGGAGCCCTTCGTGGACTCATGCAACCGTTACCCTTCGTGGGTTGAAGTCTCCATCAACGTGGATGTATGATAGCACCACCTATCGGAACCACGCCAAAAATCTCCGATGCTATACTCTTAGACTTGCATGTGTAGGTTGGTTGCTTGACTAGTGCTAAGTTGATAAAATCTGCCAAGACTTAAAATTGGGAAAAGGCTAGATTTTTATTTGGTCAAGTAGTCTAATCACCCCCCCCTCTAGACATACTTTCGATCCTACACATAATAACATGATGAAATAATAATGCGCATGAACATAATATTAATATAAGCATGGATGAGAAACATAACCATATGAGTCATTAGCATCAACAATAATGCAACACTTAGACTACTAAATACAGATGAACATGGCATAGCGATGATCATGCATATCACAGATACTTTTCATAACTGACGCTAATCATGCATGAGATGACATCACTATCATGAGAATGACATGAATACCAACATGAAGTATGAGAACAATACTACTAGCAAGCAATTATATGCCTAACAGAGTGCAGCATAGCATAACAAGATGATAAGCAGGGATCCACAATCATAACCGAAACAGCAACATCAGAGGTAAATGAGCAAACATTTATTAAGCATTTAATTAGAAACCATGGCTACTGCAAATCCATCATGCAAGTGTCTATCGTGGCTTGCATGGGGTTGAAGAATACTTCGGGAAGAAGTGTGGTGAAGTCACAGGCCAATTCGCCGGACGCTTATCTCTCAGAGGGGGCTAGATAAGGGCAAGGGTATAAAGGTCATTTTCACAGTGGGACCACCTAGTGAAAATTATAGCAACATATAGAGCTCGGCGAGACGAAGAAGTAGGCGTTGGATTCACCTCAAACGGAGTTACGGTCGCTGAGATACGAGAGTTGGAAGATCAGGGACCAATCTGTAAATATTCCTCCACAAACAAGTCCCTGGCTGCTGAAAATAGAAAGCGCGTTTTGGAAGAATACGTTTCTATACAGGGAAAACATATTTTGAGCAGAAGCAGAAACATAATACGCTTTCTAGAGTTGAAAATGTATTTTGAAAATGTGTTTCCACTTACTAAGCTGGGCCTGGGGCGGGATCACTTAAGAGGGGTCCCACGGGTAGGGGAGGGGGCTGCTGGCATCGTCCTCTTACTCCCGCTCCCTGCGCCCGACAGGGGCAGAGGAAGAAACAGAGGAGAGGCACGGTGACGGGCCCGGCCACCTCCGGCCGGGGCGAAGGCACCGGCGGGTGCGGGGCGGAGCGCTACTCCCTCCTGGAGCAGCAGCGGGGCCGCAATGACGGGAGGAGGCAGATACGGGAGGCGGCGGCCAACTCCGGGGAGACACGGCCTTGAGGGCTCCAGCGATGAATGGGTGGTGAGGGGCGGCTCGCTAGAGAGAGGGGGAGAGGATGGAGTGGTCGGAAGGGGGAAAGGAGAGCTAGGCTCGCCGGGACCAAAGAAGACCCGCGGCAGCCATGGCGGATGAGGATGGAAACAGCGAGCTCTGGTGGTAGAACTGGGAGAAGGAGCTGCCATGGGGCTGCGGGGAAGAACGGAGGACCTATATATAGGTAAGGGAGGGCTTCGGGAGAGCTCGGGAGCTCTCTAGCTCTCTGCCAATGGAAGTGGGGGTGCTGGTCAGGTCACGGGCACGGCTGTCGGCGCTCGACAACGGCGAAACAGGAGAGGGGCAGAGCACAGGGCGATGCAGGAGCTCATGAGGAAGCTCTAGGATAAGGATGGGCGTTGAGACGAGGAGGAAGAGGGCGGCTACAGGGCACGCGGTTGGTAGAGCATGAGATTTGGCTCGTCTGCCCCATGGTCACCGCGTGAACACGACGGTGACATGCGCTCTGGGCTGCCAAACGATGTCTGGACGATAGACCAAACTACCCTGAGTGCCAAGGAAGGAACAACCAAGGGAAGGGGCAAAGAAGAGAAATGCACTTGGCTCCAAAGCAGATCAACAGCAAGGTGTTTGTGCTGCGGGGAGACAAACACAGGGGGATGGGGGCTGAGCTTCGGCATGGCTTGATCACATGCTAAAGCCATTGTGATGGAAAAATATTAGACAAAATGGAGGAGTCTAGAGGGTACTTGTTGTAGAATGCACCATATTGTACATAAATACAAAGTATGAAGTAGCACTCACATATCAAGTTGGATTGAGCTGAATTTTAGAGGAGATGAGTTATTTGACAATATGAAGCTTCTGTAAAAGTTTCATATGCCATTTGGAAATACCAAAATGGTACTTGCTTCACAATGAAGCTCTATGGACAGAATTTAAGAAAAATAGCTGAGGAAAATTTGCTAGATAAAAAGAGCCAACAATTTGTGGAGAGAGTTTATATAGATAGGATAATGTCCTTCAGCTTAATTGAAGCAATATAAAATATAGTTGCTTCACAACCTGAAAATTTGACCAGAAACCAAGATTTGATGTTGAGCTCACATAGAGTGATGACATGAGCCCAAATCTTGAGGAGAGTTATTATTTGATCATATGAAGGACCTTGCAAAGTTTGAACTCATTTGGATTACCCTAGCTAGTACTTTCTTCACAAAGGCTTCCCTCAGACAGGACCTTTGAAAAATTGCTCAGGACTAACTAGGCAAATTGAGTTGAATTTTGGTATGTGTCCATGATATGGGTAGGAAAGAGTTCCCAAAAAGTTTGGAGTCAATCAAGCAAAGATAAATGACACTTCCTTCTCAAAAAGCCCCTTGGGCAGAATGAGAAAAGGAATATTTGTGAATTATCTTTGATGATGCCAAGGAAGGGTTTTGACATATCTGTGGAAGATATGACCCAAACAATTTATGAGAATTATTTGGGAATTTTGGGAGTGACAGAAATATAGGTTGTTTCACAACCTAGGGCAAAAAGAATTTTTCCTTTAATAGAAAAGAAATATTTCCAATAAAAAGAATATTGGGATTTGGGATAGGATGAAAATGACATGAGCTAGGGATGGTTTTGAGGATGACAAGCCACTATGAAACCTAGGAAGACATGATCTTCCCAAGTTTTAGGATCACAGAGCCACGAAAAAGCAAATCAAAGCAGTAACTCAAAGGAAATCAAAAGAAAAAGGAAAGGCCAAAATCCAGGGTGTTACACGGACTGAAACCATTGGTGGTATCATGGCAAATGCTCTTCAGTCAATATCTCTTGGCATTCGGTTTGACCTTCTAGATCTATTCATTTGGCTTATGCAGCTGACGATGCTCAAGTATTGAAGCATTATGCTCCATGGATTATGCATGCCATCGAGAAACCTAGAGAGAAAAAATTATTTTGCCCAAGTGTGCCGAAAGTTTTCACTCGACCAGTCCAGGACACTCTTCGGATTGTCAAAGACATCGGCAAAGGAAAGACTCGTGTTGATGCCACAGGCTCTACTTCAGCTCGTGTTCCAAAGGTTAAGAAGGCTACTGTTGAAATTCATAGAAAGGAAAACCCTTCGTTGTATGAAATTTGTCTTTGCACTCAGCAGGCTCTTGAGAGTGATATCAAGCTTGATCGCAAAGTGAAAGTGGAGATGATGACTAAGATTAATTTTCTTCACAATTATGCTCTTCAAGCTCTTCTGCTTGAGAAGGAACAGAAAAAGCGCTCCTGGACTCTTTTGCGCAAGCATTATACTCACAAGCAGCTCACAACCAAGGGCATCAAGAAGAATTATGATTATTTGTAGTTGTCTAAAGTTCCTCACTTCCAAAGACAAACTCCAGTGATGCCTCAAAGGTCTAATTCAAACCAGATGAGATAGAAGACACTGCATGCACTCTAATCTACAAACCAGATGTTCCTCACTCTGGAGATTCCCAAGCTGATTCTGAACCCAAAGATGGAAGCCTTACTCTAGCCTCGGCCTCCACCATTGCTCGTTCTGATTTGCCAAATGGTTCAAGTTTCGAGGGCTCTTCAGGCGAGTAGTTCCTCGTGTGCTCTCGTTCCTTTTTGCCACTTGTTGAAAAAAGGGGGAGAAGAACATTAAGAGTTTAGATGTGCGGGTCATTTGTAGTGGATTTTCTTTGCTTTCACCATTTGCTTTCCTAGAACAATTTGGTTTTCTACAGTTGAACTATTTGCTTCTTAAGTGGTCATGAAACTTTATAGCACCGCATGTGGTGTTGGTACACCTCATCGTGATGTACCATTAATAACACCTGCAATGCTATATTTGCCTTTGTATTTGTATTTGCAGGTGTTGTCGAAAGTTTACTCTCATGCAATGATCATCATCGCTTATCTTGTTTGCAGGGAAGCAAAATTGTTTCAAAGAGGATTGAAAATTCTTGTTTCTCTGAAGAGAAATGAATTTGTCTCGATAATATGTATCTCCTATTATGTTTTCCCTTTGATATCTAACATGCAGGACAATACATTTGAAAGCATATCTATCTCGTGCAAAATTCATGTACACCCCTTGCTCTGATATTATTTGAATGTCTAACTTGCAGGGTGGCCATATGTCTCGTGTAGATCCAAACTTTGCTCTGAGAAAATCTTCACGGCTTATTTCTGTGACAAATGATTTCAATGTATTCATACTCTTTAACAAATCTTCTTCAAAGATTTTGTGTTGCAGGAAACATCTTAGGTGTCATCGATTGCATTGACTGCATCGACGAATGGTATCATCTATCAATGTCACTCATACAAAGATTCTCATCGCCTCCTCTTACTTACAGACCTATGCATGACTTTAGTCAAAATCTTCAGTAAGATCCATACTTTCAGGGAGGCGTGTGTTTCATCTTCATAATTATCTCTCATCATTTAATTTCCATCGCATTCCATTCTGTTACCCTTCATCTATCTTTCGATGTGCTCTGTTTTGTCAACAATCATTGAAAAGGGGGGAGATTATTGGTGCAATGTTTGCCTCCTTGTGTTTTGGAGGTTGTTGCCAGAAACAAGCATGGGCTGATTTGTTTGCTAGTGCACACACAGAGAAATAGTCCATGCAAGCCCAAGGAGAATGTTGTATTCGGTGTCAAGTTCAAGGAACTTCACCGAAGACTTTTTTTTGTAGAGAAGGATGAGCTACATTTCGTGAATTGCTCGGCAGTAATTTGTTCACCCATTGTAATATATGCTATCATGAGAGAAGCCAGTAGTGAAACCTATGGCCCCCGGGTCTATTTTACATCATATTAGTTTCCCGTCAACTTGCCAATTTATGTCGCCGTTCTTTTTATTTTGCAATCTTTATTTTCCAATCTATATAACAAAAATACCAAAAATATTTATCTTATTATCTTTATCAGATCTCACTTTTGCAAGTGGGCGTGAAGGGATTGACAGCCCCTTTATCGCGTTGGTTGCAAGGTTCTTGATTGTTTGTGCAGGTACTAGGTGACTTGCGTGTTATCTCCTACTGGATTGATACCTTGGTTCTCAAAAACTGAGGGAAATACTTACGCTACTTTGCTGCATCACCCTTTCCTCTTAAAGGAAAAACCAACGCATGCTCAAGAGGTAGCAAAGACATATCATTTATTTTGTTGTTCTTCTTTTCTTTCTCTTTTGGGTCGTAGGACCTTCATACAACTAAGAGGGGTATAGGTTCTCAAAGCTTAGGTCCGTTGTGATGCTTAGCCGAACCCTATGAAAGACCGAGATAAATATTTTTATGCTTTGATTGATTACCTGTCAGCAGAAGACGTTGTTCTTCGGTGTTGCATGAGATATCTTTCAGACTGATTTAGAAAAAAAAATTGATACGCAAGGAATGTTACTATTGTGCCTGAATTCCGATTGTTGGAATCGTGTCATTCGGCCATTGGCTGATCCGCATGTCCAACTTGGTCATTTCCCATCAAGGAAGGTTGCAACTATAAATAGCCACCCCGCTCTAACGTTGCTCATTGGCTGCTCCGCTTAAGATTTCTGGGAAGATTGATTGAGCATCCCCTCTCTGAGAGATTTGATTTTAAAATCCACAGAGAGAAAACCAAGAGCCAAAACTTAGACATTGGTTGAGCATCACAGTAGTTTTGAGTTAGAGTTCTTGTACCTATCACTCTTGAGAGCCACGCACTCTCTAGCCGTATAGGTGTTGGCTTGAGTGACGAGGAGTAATTGTCTTCATCAAGCAAAGTCTTCAGCAACCAAGAGTGGTTGTGGTTTGTAAAGAAGTCCGTCGAAGCTTTGGAGATCTCCGATAAGTATCTACCACAAGTGAAATCAATTGGAGTCTGATCAGCTCCTAGTTGAAGAAGAATAAGATGGAGAGAGGTTTGCTCGTAGGTTGAGTCACAAGCCCCTCCAACAAGACATAGTCCTTTGGCAGAAGGATGAACTGGTCTAACAAATCCATCTGTGCCATCGAGCACCACTTGTTCACTTTACTTTACTACATATCCCGTAGCAGTTTACTTTCATGCTCTAATTCAATAGACTTATCTGATCTATTATAATCTTTTGTATTTTCTTTTATTTCACTCTTTTGGTTCGCTGCATTTCAGTTTGTACTTAGGTTGTGTGCTTGTTTCTTTCTATTCACCTTGTTTTCATTCGGTGTTATACCCGTTTACCTAGCTAGTATTCCTCTCAGCTACACTGTCCTTTTATATTTTCCCAAGCTCCTTTATCTGCTAGCCTACTGCATTACCTTGTTAATAGTCAGACCTTTGATCTACTATGGATGAACAATTATCACATCTTTCCTTGATAGGTTTGTTCCTTTATGAAGTGCATGTTTAGCTTTCGCTCTACCAAACTTACTCCACTGCTATGATTTGGTTCGATTCAAACTTTTGCAAGAATTTTTTAATCTCCCATTCACCCCCCCCCCTATGGTCGATATACTTTCGGTCCTAACAAAGTTCATACAGGCTTGGAGATCACCTACTTCTTGAAGACCTACCTTTAGGGCTGGAAGAAAAGCTCGAAACTCGCGAGCTAAACAAGTAGTTCGTGACTCGGCTCAAATCGACTTGAACTCAAAGAATAACGAGTCGAGCCGAGCTTTAGTTTAAGATCGTTTATAGACCAAGTTAAACGAGCCAATCTCATGAGTACTCGTGTAACTCGTTAGGCTTGATACAATAAATCAGCCACTCCCAATACAAAGAAAGATCAGGCATTAAACAGCCTATGTCCCAGGCGCACAACCCAAGGTCCAGCTGTTGAAGGCCTAGCCTCCTAGGAGACTCATGTGTTACAAGGAAATTACAATTATTTAGTGATATATATGTTTAATATATACATAATCTGTTTTATCATATTTGAGGGCTTTATGTTTATATCTTTAACGAGCTTAACAAGCTAAATGAGCCAGCTCGTGAGTTATACGAGTCGAGCCAATCTTGGGTTTGAGCTTGTTATAGTAACGAGTCGAGTCGAGCTAGCTCGTTAACGAAACGAGCTCTAGTGAGTCGAGCCAAGCTGGCTCGACTCGGCTCGAATTCCAGCCCTGCTACCTTAGTGATTCTAGCTGTTCATAGGTGTATGCCATGGTGGAACAGGTGTGGTTGCTCCTCCGTGGACCCTTCGTGGGTGAGTCCTTCATGACCTTATTCCTCTGTGGATTTTTTCCAAACCGGATCCTTGTGATCTTAGATCCTTTGTAGATCGAAGTCTTCATCAACGTGGATGTAAAATAACACCAACTATCCAGACCATGAGAAAAATCTTCACCGAGCCAATTTTTTTGTGATTATCTCAACTCTATCTCCTTTACTTTGCACTTGCATGTCTTTACTTTCCGTTACCTATAATCTAGACTTTCATGTGTATGGTGCTCTACAGATTGCAAGAAAAGTCTAAAATCTGTGAAGAAATCAAAAGTTGGGAAAAGATTTCATTATTGTTCTTAGGAGTATATCACCCCCTGTTGACATACGTATTGATCCTACAGCTAGGGTCTGCCCTTGGCTCTATTCCGATGAAAAACCAACAAATAGATAATTTTCCTTGTCTTTAGTCACTGTGGAAAAATAATTTCTCCACTAGTCCTTGATTTGGTGCTTTTCAGCAGCTTTTTCACAATTTCCCTCTACAAGTGATACGTGCAAATTAAGAGGATTAAGGCATTAAAATAATGCTACAATGTACAAACTATCATTAGTAAAGAGTTGCTTAGTTATTTATACTTAGAAGTAGTGATGCAAAATGGACGTATCATTGACCTCCGTCAGATGGTACACCAATACCATGGGAAAATATTACACGAGTTGCTTGAAGCTAGAGCACGATCAAATCTGACACAACAAAACTGTTCATTCTGAATCTGCCTTTCAAAAGTCCACTGAAGCCCACGTACACAAGATCACATAGCTAGCAAACATCCAGAGTCTCGCAAAAAAAGGTTTATTTATGGCATATCACACTGATTGGCCTGAATAGGTTCTCTCAGCAGAGAACTTCATTGAGTCCCCAATGCATAACTAGGGAAGTGTGCAATCGACCTTTTCAAAACCTCATCCTATCCCATGTTTTGTATCACAAACTTCTTTTAGCCTCCCCGTACAAGCAAGTAACTCGCCAAGGCTCCTTTCCATCCTCTTTCACTGTCATGTCAATATGATACTTAGAGAAATATCTCAACTCCATGGTATACGGTTTCTTCCAAAAACAATGCACAACCGTCCACTTCTAGCACTATTGGCCAATCCATAAGCATCATCAAAGCCCAAAGTTCATGTCAGTCCCACACGATATTTAGCAATATGTGTCTCCACTACGCATAATATCACTAGTGAATTCTCCTGAGCAAGATCGTGGGGCTCATGAACTATCGCGGAATAGCACAACCCATGACAGCTCCATCATAAACTATCCATTAGGCCCGGCAGTCCTCCACAAGGGAGGCAGTCGATGTTGCCAAGTCATTGCCATTCTATTCGGCCCATTGTTGCCCCATTTGTTTTCCCCTTTGATGGAGATGTCCCATGTTTGAGCTTCTTCATGTCCCGCAGTGGCCGAGAGCTAGGGTGATGGCCATATCGTGTGCGGGCGGGAGTCCAGACACTAGCTGGCAGCGAGCAAAGCTACACACAGAGAATACAATCATCATGAAGAGGGCATGCCAAGGGAGCCCCTATTAGACGCTTTGTGCGTCAAAATGTTGGCAAACAAATAGAAAGCTCCTCATGGGCCAGCCTAGGCTAGCGGTCATAGTCCCATAATCAAACGCCAGTTCCTAGTTTTTTTTACTTTCTTCTTTTGTTTTTGGTTTTCATCCTCTCTTCTCTTTTTATGTTTTTATTTTTTCACATTTATTATTTCACGAAAATTTTAAAAGTTGAGAAGATATTTAAACTACACTAGCATTGTTTTAATTTGAGAAAATTTCTGAGTGCATATTTTTAAGAATTGTGAACCTATCTTGAAATTCATGATTTTAAAAAACTAATTTTTTAAATATTATAAAATTTTGGATTTAAAATCAGTAAGTAAAATTTCCCAATAATAAGAATACATGTCAAAAAGAGTAATAGAAAATCATGAACATATGTTTGTAAGTACAAACCGAGGACACCGAAACAAAACCATTATGACCAAACCCCCAACTCACACAACCCTGTGCATTTGCGCGCATGCGTCCGTGGGAGCCATATTTCGCTATGCTCACACCGCCTCAGGCGCGGGGTGACTGCACCGGCCCACCACTATTGTAGTTCGTGCATTTTTCGGTGTGTTTTCTTTTTATGTCCGGTTTACCATTGTTTTGGGCCGGAGCTTTTCTTGGTGGGTTTTCTTTTACTGCATTTCACTATTTGGCTCGGGTCTTCATCGATTTTTTTTTGTTTTCTTCTTTTATTGTTTTGTTTTGATTTTCCTTCATTTTTTTTACTTCGTCACTGGTTTTCTTTGGTTTTACACTTTTCTTCATTTTAACTCAGTTTTCTTTGTTTTTTCATTGGTTTTGTTTGCTGTTGCTTATTTTCATACTTTTTTTTTCTTGTCTTACTTTGGTACTTTGCTTTTCTGTTTTGCTTTCTTTGTCAATCTTTAATGGTTTTCTTCTCTTAACACAGAGTTACTTTTTTAGTACATAATATAGAGTGTTTAGTGTACACATAAAACTTTTTAATGCATGTTGAACATGTTTAAAATACACAATGTACATTTTTCTTGTAATACATGTTTTGGACACTTCTTTCAATACACGAGAAAAAAAAATTCAAAATAAATTTTGAAACATTTTTAAATGCTAATATTTTTTAAACTATGCAAAAATTTCTGACATTATCTATACAAAAATTCTAATGCTACTAAACATTTTCTATACTAAGCAAAAAAGATCTGTTGTATAATTTTGTTCAGAACTTCACATAAATGTTTCTGAATTCCAAAAACATTTTCTCAATCATGTGAACATTTTTAAAAGGTATCAACTTTTTATTGTGGTAATGTTTTTTTCTACTTTGTTATCATTTTTACAAAATCGCTTTTTAAGTGAATTTATGCTGTTAAATATATTCATTTAAAGCAAAATAAAAAGTAAATAGAAAAATAATAAAAACGAAAACAGTGTGAAGTCAACTCGACGATCCACCTCCTCTCAGGGTCTCCCCAACACCGGCTAGGCCGAGTGTAAGGGTTGGGTTGTAGGCCGGGGGACCTTCTACTCAGCGCTTTAATCACCCGTTAGCGATGTTGGTGTCGCGTAGCGGGCCGGCCCAGCAATCGGCTGAAAATTCAAGTGCGATGGAAATATATCAGATTAATTCAAGCGAAGTGGGACTAGAACTCCAGCAGCCAAAGTCAACTGCACTACGCGCAAACCACTAGACCACGCTCAACTTTCTTGCCTACAATGAGGAAACAGATCGAATTAATCCTTCCCTCAGTGCAACATTAGCATATAGTAGTATTATATTCTCTCAAAAAAAATAGTAGTATTATATACCCACTATAAATTGAATAAAGAAAATAAAAATATGAAAAATAATTCCCAAAACAATGAATTGGATTTTTTTTTCTAAAAACGTATGTACTAATTAGAAAAAATCGCAATAATGGAAAAAGTTTGTGAATTTGAAAAAAGTTCATGAATCTAAAAAAATGTAAAATTCATGAGTTTTAAAACAGTTCATCAATTTGAAAAATAGTTTGAAAGAGTTAATTGATTTGAAAAAATGTTCATCGGTTTTGAATTAAAAAAGCACGAATTTGAAAATAGTTCACGGGGTTATGAAAAAATTTCATCGATTTTGAATTAAAAATCAAGAATTTGAAAGTAGTTCACCAGGTTTTAAAAAAAAGTTCACAGATTTGAAAAAAGTTCACCTATTTTGATAAAAAAAATCATGAATGTGAAAAGAAGTTCATCAAATTTTGTAAAAAAGTTCATTGACTTGAATAAAAGTTATCAAATTTGAAAAAAATCACAATTTTTTTAAAATGTTCATCGAATTGAAAAAAGTTCATCGATTTTGAAAAAATGTCATCGACTCTGAATTGATTTTCTATAGTTTGAAAAAAGTTCATCAAAATTCAAAAAAGCTCATCCACATTGAAAAAAAGTTAATCAATTCTGACAAAAAGTTCACAAATATTAAAAAAGAGCTCATCAATTCATAGAAACATATTATGAAAATTGAGAAATTTTGCGCATTTGCAAAAGAAAAAGGAAACAAAAGAGAAATAGAGAAAAGGTAAAAAAGGAAAAAAAACGCGGGCATCGCAATCTGTAGAAAGAATAAAAGGCAGAAAACAAAGTATATTTGTCACATGCTGTTTGTTCTTTTTAGCACTATGTGGCTTGTTATCCGGGTGGCTGCTGCATTGGTCTGTGAAGTTTCATGTCTCAGGATTGAGGGCCTGTTTGGATGAAGACCTAGACAGTATGCCTGGGGAAATCGGGTGCCTGGAGGTAGCCTGAGATGATGAGGTTATTTGCCTGGCCATGCTAGCCCGGTGCACGTATGTTTGGTTCATGTCCTCGCATATTGCTAAGTATTAAGTAGTTCACAGAGTATTTAGATGTGAGACCGTGCTACAGTTACTACTGCTAGCTCCTGATTACGGCCAGGCTGCACCAAGGCGCAATGAATTGAAAGCCTAGGTCAGGCTAATCATGCTGCTTGGTCTAAACATATCCCTTTTTCAATTGAACCAGGCTAATCACCGTTGCTAGTATAGCCAGGCCAGGCAAACATTTTATCTCACATGACATCCACCAAACAAGTACCAGGCACACTCCAGGAATAGTCCATGCTAGGCATATCGTGTCGTGGACACCAACCAAACTGTCCCCGAATCCATGACAATGTACCCTTTTCCAGTTTTAACAAAAAAGATTAAAAAAGGATGGGCCAGCTGAAGCGCACCAAACAGGGATTGCCCATGTGTAATGTTGTGTGCCTATGTCTTGCTATAAGCAAGACAGATGACCGCCTCCTCAAGCAAGCGCCAGTCTGGCCAGACCCGCGCACGGGAAGCCTTAGGCCTCAAAGCGCTCTGTTTTTCACTGCCTTGTCAATTTTTGTTTCTCGCTTGTAGCTTTCTTCTTTTACTTTTGTTTATATTACAAAATATTCAAAATATACATATAAAATAATTGTTCCTAATGTATAGTAGAAATATATAACATATATAGAAAAGGTAGAATTACAACTTGTATTTAAAAAATCTTTCGCCAAAAAAGTGTGTTTAAAATTTGTTAATTTTTATTAAGAAAATGCTACATGAGTACATAAAAATGTATATTAATATTGTATAAAAACATTCATCAATTTTTTTAAAAAAATGATAATCATGTATTTGAAAAATATTAAACATGTATAAAAAATATTTCAATGTGCACAAATAATCTATAGTATGTTTAAAATATAGGCATAAAACTTAAATATATTAAAATTTTAATGATGTATTTAGAAAATGTTAAACACATGCAAAAAGTGTTCCTTATGTATTCGGAAAAGTAAAGTTTATATAAAAAGTAAACATCAAAACCATATATTTGGACAAAAAATTTATAATTAACATATTAAAAAATGTTATAACACGTATAAAAATGTCCGTAATGTATATGAAAGATGTACATTGCATGTGAAGAAAATTGTTGCCACTAAATAAAGGTTCACAATGTATTTAAAAAAATTGTTGAGCGTGTATTCAAAACATGTATTTAAGAATAAATGTACCATGTATTTAAAAAGTGTTCAAAGTGTATCAACAAAAATGTTTCATATGTACACTAAAATGTACATTGTGTACAGAAAAGAGTAGACATGTTTTGAACAAGAAATTAACCGCTGATAACCGACAAAGAATGCAAGGGAAACTAAAGAACCCAATGAAAATCGAAAAAAGGCAAAAAAACACAATGAAAACAGTGAAAATTGTGAAAACCGAGAAAGAAAAATGAAGAAAATCTAAGAATAGATAAATCAAAATTCAAAATAAAAAGTAGTGAAAACCGAGAAAAGAAACAAAAGAACCAAAGAAAATTATTAAAAAAAGAGATAAAAACCTAGTGAAAACCGAGAAAGAAACGTAGAAAATTGATGCAAAAAGCAAAGAAAACATAAAAACTGAAGAAAAACAGGAAGAAACAAAAAAATAAAAGAAAATAAACAGAAAAAGAACTTCAAGAAAAGTAGAACCTACCATGACCGAACGAGCCACAGCGAGCAAACAAGCTATTCGGCCAGCGCATTTTCATGGTCGTTGTGGGGTGCTGCGGGCGAGGGGAGCTACCATCGTGAGAATAGCTCCCCCGTTCGTGATGATGGAAATAAAGGCAATGAAGGAACAACCTTGAAATAAATAGGCCGTAGGAGTAGGGCACGGCCTAGATCAGACATCAAAGGAGTGTAGTAGAGAACAAAACATGTTTAAAATGTCTTGGACCAGCGAAATAAAAAGAAACTCTAAAAGGAAAGAAAATGGAAAAAATGCTATTCTCACACCGCCTCAGGTGCGGGGTGACTGCACCGGCCCACTACTGTGGAGGCACGTGCATTTTTCGGTGCCTTTCTTTTTATGTTCGGTTTATCACTGTTTTGTGCCGGGGGGTTTTCTTTGTGTTTTTTTGACTAACTACTGCAGGGCACAACCCCACAGTCTTTTATTAAAAACAAAGAGAGTCCAATACAAGTTAACTGTACAATCTAAGGCTAAAGAAAGGAGAAAAGTTAAAAAAAATCTAAACTCACCTAAACTACCTATCTATTACAAAACTCAGTGAAGTTTCTCCAACCATTTTAAAAGGTGAGGTGTAATATGAGCCTTGACCCTATGAGAAAGCAGGGTTAGATCATGTACAAATTTACCACGCCAAACACTAAAAGTAGCTCTTTCCCCTCTGAAGGTCCTGCCATTTCTAAGAATCCATATGTTCCAAGCAACTGTGAGGACCACCTCAAAAAAGAAGCTTCTAGCAAATCTCTTCCTGTACAAAGTGATGCACTCATGAATATTGGAGCCACCAGTCCAGTCAATTTGAAGATAGTTCCAAATTCTGGCGCTGCAGTTACAAGAAAAGAACAAATGTATTCTATCCTCATATGTGTGTTGGTGGCATAGAACACAAAGATTATCCTCCTCAATAGTACGCCAATGCCTTCTTACAAGCAGATCTTTGGTGTTTAGTCTGTTAAAGAAAAGCAACCAAGCAAAAAACTTGATTTTCAGCGTGCACCTACTGCTCCATAACCATTTGCATGGCTCAATAGTGGGCAGGTGAGAATGCATAATGTTGTAGTAGCTCTTTGACGTATAGGCTCCAGAAGGTCCAACCCTGCTTTTCACTATTTGGCTCGGGTTTTCATCTTTTTGTTTTATTCTTTTTTTTTCCTTTTTTTTTACTTCTTCACTGGTTATCTTTGGTATTACACTTTTATTCATTTTAACTTTGTTTTCTTTGTTTTTCACCGATTTTGTTTGCTTTTTCATATTTTCATACATTTTTTTTCTTGTCTTACTTTTGTACTTTGCTTCTATTTTGTTTTCTTTATCGATCTTCAATGGTTTCCTTTTCTTAACACAGAGCTACTTTTTTTAGTAAATAATATACAGTGTTTAGTGTACACATAAAACTTTTTTAATACACGTTGAACATATTTAAAATACACAATGTACAATTTTCTTTCAATACATGTTTTGGACACTTCTTTGAATACACGAACGAAAAAAATTGAAACACATTTTCAAACATTTTTAATGCTAATATTATTGTTTCTAACTATGTGAACGTTTTCTGACATTATCTATACAAACATTATAATGGTACAAAACATTTTCTACACTACACAAAACAATTTTTCATATTGTATTTTTTTCAGAACTTGATATAACTGATTTTGAATTGCAAAAACATTTTCTCATTCTCACGAACATATTTTTAAAGATATCGAATTTTTTATTGCGTGTTTTTTTTCTACTTTGCTATCACTTTTTAATTTTTAAAGACAACTTATGTTGTTAAATATATTCATTTAAAGCAAACTGTAAAGGGAAATAGAAAAACAATAAAAACGAAAACAGAGTGAAATCAGGTCGACGATCCACGTCCTTTCTGGGCCGCCCCAACACCGGCTCCTGATAGCTGTAGGCCCAAGTTGGAGTAGTATGAGGGTTGGGCTGTAGGCTGGGGGAGCTCCTACTCAGCGCTTTAAGCGCCAGTTAACGCTGCTGGCACTTGCAGGCGCCACGTAGCGGGCAGGCCAGCAATCTGCTGAAAAATCAAACGCGATGAAAAAAAGATAAGATTAATACAAGCGAAGTGGCAGAGCAACAAGTTGAGGAGCGTTCCTTCGGGAGCCTCCACAATGATCACATGGGATGGTCTGAGAGCACGCCACTTGGCGCACTCTCAGTCGCCGCCACGTGTCGCGCTCTGAGTGCTCCCTCTGAATTATTATTGTTATTTTTCTGCATGCCTTTTTCTGCATTTTGGATGGGTTTTTCCAGGTTTTTCAACCTTTTGGTTTTCCACCGGTCTTTCATAGCTATTCGGAAAAACAATTGCGTGAAAAAACACATTTTCTTTTTCTTTCTTTCGCGAGAGGCAGGGTCGTGCCTCTTGGAAACGAAAAAAATGCGTTTTATTTTTCTTTTTCTGTGAGAGGCACGGTTTTACTTCCACGAGAGGCATAGCCGTGCCTCTCAAAAACAAAAAAAAAACACGTTTTCTCTTCTTTTTTTGCTTTCGCGAGATGCATGGTTTTGCTTACGCGAGAGCCATCATTTATCTAGCGCGAGAGCCACGGCCGTGAGTCTCGAAACCAGAAAATAACGTGTTTTCAACTTTTTTCGTGAAAGGCACATTTTTGCTTGCGCGAGAGGCATGGATTTGCTTTCAATTGTGCCTCTCGGAAACGGCTTCTGAAAAGGAAAAAAGGTGATCCCGCTCGTTTTTTTCAGCCGGTTTTTTCCTGCGGTTTTTCTTCATGAAAAAATGTTTGTCAAAACCTATCAACATGGGATCTCATTTCGAAAATCTTGATGCAAGGAATCCAATGGTGAAAATGCTTCGAGATTTAGAAGCATGGTTTAAGAGATAAAACTTTTTGAATTGAATAAATAAAATAAAAATATGCAAAAGAATTCACAAAAACAATTAATTTTAAAAAATTGAGAAACGTTCGTACCAATTGAAAAAATTCACGATAATGGAAAAAATTCGTTAATTAGAAAAATGTTCATGAATTTGAAAAAGAAAAAAGCTGTCAAAAGTTCATCAGTTTTAAAAAATAGTTCCAAAAGGCTAATTGATTTTAAAAACCTTCATAGATTTTGAATTAAAAAAATCAACAATTTTAAAATAGTTCACCGGATTACGAAAAAAGTTCATCAATTTTGAATTAAAAAATCTTGAATTCGAAATTAGTTCACCTGGTATTGAAAAAAAATTGAACGGATTTGAAGAAAAATCACCTATTTTATTAAAAAAATACACGAATGTGAAAAAACTTCATCGAATTTTGCGAAAAAGTTCATTGATTTGAATAAAATTTCGTAGAATTTTTCTAAAAAGTTCATCAAATATGAAAAAATTCATAGATTTTGAAAAAATGTTCTTCGACTTTGAATTAATTTTCTTTAATTTGTAAAGAGTTCATCAAAATTGAAAAAGGTTCGTCCATCTTGAAAAAATTTCATCCATTCTGAAAAAAGTTCACAAATTTGAAAAAAGAGTCCACTGATTCTTAAAAACAAATTACAAAAATGGACAAAAATTCGCGCATTCGCAAAAGAAACAGAAGAGAAACAGAGAAATGATAAAAAAGAAAATAAAAATAAAAAACTGTGGGCATCGCGATCTGTAGAGAGAATGAAAGGCGAAAACAAAGTAAATTGTCCCATGCGGCTTCTTCTGCGAGTGGTTGCTGCGTTGTCTCAGGTTCGAATCCTTGACATCCCACCCTTTTTTCAGTTTTAATAGAAAAAGAGAAAATCAGATGACCCGGCCCAAGCGCGGGAGGAGGGTGTGTGCTTCGAGCACTCGCTAGCAAGATGGCTTTTAACGTGTGCCTAACGCGCCAAATGGGGATTGCCGTAGGCCGGCCACACATGTGCGATGGCGTTTGCCTATGTCTCGCTATAAGCGAAACAAATGTCTGCTTCGCCTCAAGCGAGCGCCAGACTGACCGGACCCGCGCGTGGGAGGATTTAGGCCTCAAAGCGCTCTTTTTTCACTATTTTTTTTAACATTTTGTTTTTCGTTTGTTGCTTTGTTCTTTTACTTTTGTTTATATTGCCAAATATTCAAAATATACACATAATTGTTTTCCTAATGTATAGTAGAAATGTACAATATATATAGAAAAGGTAGAATTACAACCTGTATTTAATTTTTTTACAGAAAAACGTGTATTCAGATAATGTTATTTTGTATTTAAAAATTGTTATTTTGTAATTAAGAAAATACTACATGTATATATAAAAATGTTTCTTATGTATACAAAAAGTGCACATTAATATTGTATGAAAAACATACATAAAAAAATATTTGAAAAAAAATATTAATCATGTATTTAAAAAATATTAACCATGTATAAAAAATATATTTCAGTGTGTAAAAAAATGCATAGTATGTTTGAAAAATATGCATAAAATGTAAATATGTCCAAATGTTAATCATGTATTTAAAAATATTGAACACGTGTAAAAAAGTGTTCTTAGGTATTCGAAAATGTACAATTTATATAAAAAGTAGACAACAAAACCATATATTTGAAAAAAGTATGTTAATAACACATTTAAAAAATGTTATAACGCGTATAAAAAATGTTAATAACACATTTGAAAAATGTTATAACGCGTATAAAAAATGTCTGTAATGTAGACGAAAGATGTTCATTGCATGTGAAAGAAAGTTGTTGCCATTAAATAAAGGTTCACAGTCTATTTAAAAAAATGTGGAGCATATATTCGAAACATGTATTCAAGAATAAATGTATATGATGTACACTAAATTTTTTTCAAAGTCTATCAACAAAAATGTTTCTTATGTACACTGAAATGTATGTTGTGTGCAGAAAAGAGTAGACATGTTTTGAACAAGAAATTAACCGCTGAAAACCGACAAAGAAAGCAAGGGAAACAAAATAACCCAATGAAAATAAAAAAAGAAACAAAAAACAGAAAAAATGAAAACAGAGAAGGAAAAACAAAGAAAACCTATAAATAAATAAATAAATAACAAAGAAAAAATAAAAATAAAAACTAATGAAAACCGAGAAGAGAAACAAAAGAATCAAAGAAAATAGAAAAAAGAAAAAAGAACTATTGAAAACCGAGAAAGAAACGTATAAAACCGATGAAAAAAAGCAAAGAAAACAGAAAAACGGGAAGAAACAAAGAAGACCAAAAAACAAAATGAAATGAAACGGAAAAAGAACTTGAAGAAAAGCAGAACCTATCATGACCGAAGGAGCCATAGCGACCGAACGAACGTTATTCGTCTAGCCCATTTGCATGGACGTTGTGGCGCTGCGGGCAGGGGAGCTACCATCCTGATAGTAGCTCCCGTGTTCCTGATGATGGAAAGAAAGGCAATGAAGGAACAACCTTGAAATAAATAGGCCGTAGGAGCAGGGCTCGGCCTAGATCAGACTTCAAAGGAGTGTAGTAAAGACCAAAGCATGTTTAACATGTCTTGGACCAACGAAATAAAAAGAAACTCTAAAGGGACAGAAAATAGAAAAAATGCTTCTCCTTTTCAATAAAATATAGAAAGCCATATAAATTTATGATAAATGAATAATCTTCTTTAAAGTACCCTAAAGACTCAAAGATGCGCCTTAATAGAAAGAGTGGTACCAAATTCAACTGAAAACTAAAGTTCGACTACACCTTAATTAAAACGTAATCGGAATAATCACCAAAATTCGCATTTAAGCCTCCATTCATTGAAGAAAAAACTACGAAAGTTTCTACACCCGTTTCTTTTCCGGATTTTTTCCGAAGATATCACGGCCAGACACATCAGCCCCCAGCAATGTCGACAAGCACAGTTCAAAAAGAATGTCCATAACCATATCTCGCACAACCAATTCACCAGCAAGAGAGGAGCTATGCACTCCTCATGTATAGCTAGCAAACACCACCATCCCCAGCTACCTCTCGAGAAGACCCTGCACACTCTTCCAAAGTACTCCCTCCATCTCATAATGTTTTTACATCAGTGTAGTGTCAAAAGGCGTTTTACATTACGGAACAGAGAAAGTATGTATCTTAATTACACCCCTTGAGGGAAACAGTGTCCAGAAAACGAGGTAAACACCTTCGCTTCTCCCATCCGCACAGCACCCGCTTGCAACCAGCTCTGATCTCCTCGATGCTCCATCGAATGTGTGTGTGTGTGTGTGTGTTTGTGTCGATCCCAGGGCACGGATAGTCTTATCCCCAGGAAATACTTACCGAGCCTTTGAGGAGATGGTCAGACTGGTGAGATTAGGCATCAATCAAGTCGACTGAAACCAAGGACGCGTTACTCTCACCAGAGAAGAGACCACCCATCAGATTGCCAAGCCTTTTCCCCGTTAGGCAGCCACCACACCAGTTAGGCAATTCGCGCGACTGTTGCAGGTCTCCTTTCAGCCCCATGATTACCCCCTAAATCCATACGGGCACCGTTTGGTTTGACACTTGACAGGCGGAGGGCCCTGGGCTTAAACGCCGGTCAGCGTCCGTCCCCGATCAGATGCGCGGCCGGTGGACGAGGACGCCACCGATCGATGGCTACCGTTCGCCGATCAGACCGCGCACGTACGCACGCACATGCGGCCCAGCCTCCCGACCCGGAGGGCGGTCGACGGCGACGGCGACGGGCTCCGGGCTCGGGCGGGCAATCATTGCGCCCGCGCCGCGATGGTCCTGGAGACCGCCCCGGGGCTGTCACGGCAGCGGCGCGTGCTGTGCGAGTGCCGTGTCAGCTGGTGCGTGGCGCGGGGGGGAGAGAGGTCAAGGAGAGGCCGCAGGGTCGGGGGGTGGGGATTCGTTCGTCGACAGGCGGTGGTCGACTGGTCGCGTCCTTTTCCCCGCGCGACTCGTTATGGGGGCCGATCTCGACGTGAGTTGAGATGAGGGCTTGAGGCGGCACGGCAAATCCGCCGTATCCTCTTCCTAATTCCCATGACGTTGCTGTTCCTGCGTAGCTGGCTAGCGTGTGCCGCTTGATGGCCGGGATGGGACACGGCAGCGCGCCGATGTGTCACCCGCCGGGAATTGTGGTTGCTACTTCCACGTTGCTTACAGAATACAGCTTTAAGCGTGTACTACTTACATATAAGTGATATAACATGGCAATTACAGTGTGTTGCAGCGGGGCATAAATATTATGCTATAACGGATAAAAATAGACTTTCTCTATCGATTAAACCATCATTTATTGGCTTATGTAATAAAATGAGATTTGATAGAGTCAATAAGATGTGGGGCAGTCAAGTCCCTTTCGGGAAAATCGATGAAAAATGAAGATGAGAGGGGGGATCAAAATAGCGAGGGGAGGGCGTGCTTAGAGAGGTTGGACAAAGCAAGCAGCAAAAATGGAATGCTATTTTCATAGAAGTAGAAGAAGATAATAAGTGTGGTTGTTTCCTATTAACTGAATGAGGAGTATGGCCGTAAAACCAAAACAGTAAGAACGGTAGTAGTACTCCTCAGTAATGGTGTACTCCATCCATCCGGTGAAAAATGTATATTTGATTTTTAAAATTTGTCCACAAAAGAGTACTTCTATCTTCTCAATGCACTTTAAAATAGAAAAAAGTTTCTTTCTCATCACACGGTAATCAAGACCAATGGCATTTTACACATGGTCTCTACAATTTCTACATGCACTTAGCTCATTCGGGGTTGGGTAATTGAAGATGAGAGAGATGGTGGCTTGCACCTTTCCAATGCATTTTTTACTCTTCTTCATAATTTGTACTAAAATTTCAATTATGTACACTTTTCACCAGACGGAGGGAACAGGTGTCTGATGTAAAACCAAAACTGAATGTGGTCATTTCTGCCCCATTCCATGGAAAACTCACCTTGTGACACCTGGACTGGTAACACGCACACGTGAGAACGAACACTCTCCAGAACAAGGCCCGCTAGTCTTCTTCAGGCCAAAGGCTCTGTTGTGGCACATATTTATTTTGTATTTTCTCTCAAAAAATCGTTTCATTATTTATTCAAAATTAAATTTATTAGTATAATTTTAAGTTTTGGATGTACTAAATTCTAATGGTAGCTTCCTAAAAGTTTAATAAGGCACTTATTTTATATTGGCTACTGAAACAGAAAAAACTTGGCTGGAAAAAGTAGGGTAAACAGGGTCTGATATACATTGTTATGGTATCTTTCACCTGGCTATTCTGATTTGACTTAACAAATCGCAGAGATAGAATTAATACTTTTTAGAGGAAAAACGAATTATAACTTTTGTGTATTAATAAAAGAAATCATATATTGTCTCCAGCATGACCAGTTGATAAAATATGGAAAAATAGGGAAAATGGCCGATACTACTGAAAGAATTCCTCTTTGACTGGTAGGTATTGTAGGTGGTATTCCTATGATCGTTTTAGCAAGCGTTTTCTTTTATGGTTCATATTCTAGATAAGGTTCATCACTATAATAATCGGAGGGGCCATATTGGAAATTCCAAATTCCACGGTGCAGCACGACACAAAGCGATAATGGCAAACTGTGTTAACTATAAGTTCACACAAATACAACCGATTTTATAGCATCCGATATCTCAAACAATTCTACCTACCTCCAAAGAATGATGGACCAAATTAATTTGTGCCATACAAATCAACCGAAGTACCAAACCACATTATTAAGAAGATGAAAAAAAAGAAAAAATTTAGTTTAGTAATGTACTACCTCTGTCCTGGTTTATTGATCCTTACTGTAATATGTTGCCAAATTTTGATCATAAATTTAACTAACAAAATGTTCATGCATGTTATCAAAAATTATATCATTAACATGCACTAACATTTTGTAAGTTAAATCTTTGGTCAAAATTTAGCACTAATTATAAAGGGGGCTAATAAATCAGGACGGAGGTAGTAGTGCCGACCGAAGTACCCAGCTGACAACTCTCGACATTCGTCACCACGTGATGGTGGAAGACGAATAAAGCTGAGCTGGAAATATGATACTATCACATGCTCATGCTCACGGCCGTCATACAGTTGGGCGATACGGTTATCCAAATGTATCTCTATACATATCTTAAGCCAATTTGAGTAGCATACGCTATGATCGCATCCATCGATTGTCAACCGAAAATTTGGTTGCACAGCTCATCGAGTAGGCAGTGAGGGTGCATACACCTATAATTCAATTTTTGTACGCCACGATAAGTAAACAGTCCCACCCCTCAAAGAATAAAAAACTCCGGGCTTCTTAATAAATTGTAATGAGTCGTCAGATTGATCATGCCGAGCTGATTTCCCATGCAAGCAAAAGCACTGCTGAGTATATTTTTCTTTGAACCAAAATATTTAGGACATGTGACATGTTGAATCACAATTTTAATCTGTATGTTAGGGCATCTTCAAGGTGGACCCTTAAACCTCCCGCAACCGTCTAGATCACGGAAGCCATCCAACGCCGATTTGTATCAGTCCGCGGGGCGCTCCGAACGCGATTTCTCTCGCAAACCAGAGACAAAAATTGGGGAGGTTTGCGGGAATCCAGACCGCCCCCAAGCCCGCTTCTGACCGCCCTGGCCTACCAAAAATCCGTCACCCGCCCTTCCCGCGCTTTTCTTTCGATGCACGCACCGTTTACCATGCCGCATTCATGCCGGCCCAGAGCAAGCGGAGGCTGGCATTGATACCACAATGTGACCAGAGGGAGGAAGGGCGGCTGTCGGTGTCAAAACCGGTGGATCTCGGGTAGGGGGTCCCGAACTGTGCGTCTAGGCGGATGGTAACAGGAGACAAGGGACACGATGTTTTTACCCAGGTTCGGACCCTCTCGATGGAGGTAAAACCCCACTCCTGCTTGATTGATATTGATGATATGGGTAGTACAAGAGTGGATCTACCACGAGATCAAGGAGGCTAAACCCTAGAAGCTAGCCTATGGTATGATTGTTGTTCGTCCTACGGACTAAAACCCTCCGGTTTATATAGACACCGGAGAGGGCTAGGGTTACACAGAGTCGGTTACAATGGTAGGAGATCTACATATCCGTATTGCCAAGCTTGCCTTCCACGCCAAGGAAAGTCCCATCCGGACACGGGACGAAGTCTTCAATCTTGTATCTTCATAGTCTTGGAGTCCGGCCAATGATGATAGTTCGGCTATCCGGATACCCCCTAGTCCAGGAATCCCTCAGTAGCCCCCGAACCAGGCTTCAATGACGATGAGTCCGGCGCGCATATTGTTTTCGGCATTGCAAGGCGGGTTCTCCTTCAAATTCCATGTGCTTGCCGAATGGTGTCCGGCTTCCTTATAAATGTTGCGCTTCTTGGCTTCCATGTCCAATAATGGCCCTCTTCCGCGTGTCGTACGAATGCGAAAAGCCAGGATATTTTTACACTTTACCCCTTAGCTGCGCGAATAGGCTGCCTATAAGAGAGGCGAGGATCTAGATCCGAATCACACCATCCTCCTTCCGCGAGTATTCATCGAAGCGCCTCTGACAAAGATCCACTCCATCATGGACAGTCGACGCGGCTCCTCCTCTCGCGCTCCCAGCCCTCAGCTAGGAGATTGGGGGAGATGTTCAGTCCCGCACAACGAGCTAGTGACGCTCCAAGCAGAGGGATATCTTCCCCCAGCCTTTATGGTTCCGGTTCGAGCCGGACTTGCCACCTACAAGGGCGGAAAGCAGGCGGAGAGCGTCCCCAATCCCTCCAAAGGAGAGAGGGTATGCTTCGTCCCTTATCTAATAAGGGGACTCGGATTTCCCATACATCCGTTTCTCCGGGGGCTTCTGGAGTTCTATGGGCTCCAGCTTCACCACCTTACGCCTGCCTCCATCCTGCACATCGCGGGCTTCGTGGCCCTTTGCGAGCTGTTCTTGGGCATCGAGGCCCATTTTGCGTTATGGAAGAGATTGTTTTGCCTCGTACCCCGTTCTTATGAGGGGTCGATATATCAAGTGGGCGGAGCCGAAATATGGTGCATCGCCGGGACCGGATATCTATCCGGAACCCCGAAGAAGGCGTCCGAAGACTGGCCTTAGGAATGGTTTTATATGGAGGGCGCCCCGCTGCCGGACCCAGTTCGGATCGGCCTCCCGGAGTTCAGAAACGCTCCTCTAAAGAAACGCCTGAGTTGGCGCCCGCGGAGCCCTCAACGGGAGAATGATGGGGACGTTCAATATCTGATGGGCCGAATAAGGTTATTGGCTCATTCCGGATTGACCATGATTGGAGTCATGGCCACATGCATCATGCGAGGGGTGCAGCCGCTCCAATATAGGGGCCACCCCATGTGGGATTTCAACGGGGAGGATGACGCCACCCGTCATGGCCGCAAGGGGCCGGGATCGGTTGCCGATCTGGTGAAGATCCTGTCCGGCTTGTACAAGGGGGAGAAGGAGGACTTCCTCTGCGCGAGTCCATTGAATGGATTTTCGATGAACAACCCTCAGAGCTGGGTAAGCGGACGTTTGTCTATCCGATCCATATTCCCAAAGTTAAGTGTCTCACTTTGTGATTTCGACGCAGGAACTGCGCTGGGCCGTAGAGGACATACACAGCCTGGCTCCACAACCAGAGGATCCGGAACGATCCCTTGATCCGGCCTCCGAAGAGGATCCAGACATAAAGGTGGAGCTGAACGATGGGGTGTCCCACCAACTTAGCATGGATAATGCTTTGGTCGCCATTACGGTCGACTACCCCGGTTTATCTCCGGCTTCCCAGGTAACTGTGACCGGAGTCCTGATACCACGACTCATCCATGCTTATTTCTGACCACCATATACTAATGGTGCTCCGCAGGAGGTGCCTTTGAGGCGGGAAGCCGAACCTGCGGCGGCTGACCAACAAGGGGCAGCTCGGCCCAGCAGGTGGAAAAGAAGTGCGGCGCGAATCGAGACGTCGCTGCAACGGTATGGTGCGCCCCCATGTTTCCGGAAAAGATTCTTGGAAGGCATATTAACGCTCGTGGTTTTTTCAGGAGAAAGAGCGCTCGCAGGACTGTGCCCGGCGAGGTTGCCAATCTAGCCTCCACCGGCCAGGCTCCAACACCAGGTCCGGAGGGGGAGGCGAACGCAAGGCGCGCGTCGAGTGCTCCTCCAACGAAGGACGCCAACAGGTTGTCCGCCACCAGATCTGAGGTGGAGAGCGCCATGAATCACAGGCGCCGCCGGACGGTTCTTCGTGACGCATGCTTCTCCCCCGAAGCGTTAAATGCCTTTAATTCGGGTGATGCGCACCTCCGTGCTGCTCAAGATGGTCTAGCCAGAGCCACGGAGCAGTATGTGAAAGACATACGGGTGAGGAATTTTGACAGTTATATAGGCCAGTAGCCCCCGAGACTTAAAATAGTTAGAATAACTGATTTAAGGATCATTTGTTATGCAGGATCTTATGGAGAAGAATACCCACCTGTCCCAGGAGCTTCAAGAGTGCAAGGCCCAACTTGAGGCCGCACTAGCCGCCGCAGGGGGAGCCACAGAGACCCCCTCTGGTAATACATACTTCGAAAGATAAGCAGTTTGTGGAGTGCGGCGTGTGTATAAGTCTGACAATAATATTGCAGATGGCGCCGGACTAGATCCGGACAAGCAACAGCTACTACGCCAGCTGAAGGCCGGCGAGAAGGTGCTTATGAGGGTGCAACAAGAGAGGAACATACTCCAAGATGCCAACACCCAGCTGGGCGAGGAACTAAAAGATGTTCG
The DNA here is from genome assembly GCA_963921465.1 of Triticum timopheevii. Lineage (NCBI taxonomy): Eukaryota > Viridiplantae > Streptophyta > Magnoliopsida > Poales > Poaceae > Triticum > Triticum timopheevii. Next base: position 291,416,959 of record OY997262.1, read on the forward strand.
GGCCCAGCTGTCTGACTCCGTGAAGGAGAATCGGCGGCTTCGTCGCGACATTTATAGTAAGTGCTTGAGCAAACTTTTGAGAAAGAAGAGTTCGGTGAGGAAGTCGATTAACAGAAATATATCTGTAGGTGTGCTCACAGGTCGTCCTGCGGAGGAAATGCCCGGTTCAACGGGTGACCTACTTCCCGAGCTGCTGAAACTGCATGAACGAGTTCGGCAGGTGATGAGCGGTGTCACCCAGGCCTTGTGGCCATCCATCTCCCTACCCGAAGGTCTTGGAGAGCTTGTGGATAGGCTTCAGGGAGCACGGCGGCGCTTCCGGCTATGGAAGATATCGGCCTGCCGTCAAGGCGCCAGGGAGGCCTAGGCCATGGTGAAGACGCGGTACTCGAAGGCTGACCCAAACCACATGGCCGAAGTCGGACCTGTGGGGCCTGATGGGAAGGAGATCCCTGTGAGCTTAGTGTACGACCAAGTAAAGTTGGCCGCAAAGTATTCACAGCGGGACTGTAAACTAGACAGTTTATTAGATGGTATCGAAGAGGAATACCATCAGTCAGCTTGACTATGTAATTTGAAATGACATGAAAAATGCCTTCTAGCCGGATTGTAGATCGTTTGTCATTGCGGACCTTTTTGCTTCAACCTCGGGACCCAACAGTCCGGAGTGTGTCCGAATACCCTCACGGTTATATAAAAACCGGGGCATGCGTGGAGACCAGGCGTAGGGGTCATTAGTGCTTTATCAGACAAGTGCCCAACTAGTTATGTTATATTACATGGTTAGTAAGAAACATCTTCCAGGAAGAATAGTTCCGGTAGGGGTTCCTTTCCCTGGGAGGCATGCCCTAAAGTGCATGTCCGGACTGCGAAAAAAACAGGAAAGCTTCTGGGGGCAGATAAATAAATAGGTAAGAAATCATCTTTCAATTCACCGACCGAATATTCCCTTAAGAACGCTAGCTTTCGGCTTCACCCAGTCTGGGGTACACATTGTAAGTGCATCTAGTGCCCCTTAGTGATTTTGGTGTATTGAAGACTTATAGGTTAAGGGACTAATGAGTTTGTGAGTGTACACATGTCTATAAGTCTATGAGGAGTTTGATATTTACAGAGAAAGTCGACCCCTAAAAATGAAGTTCTTCGACTGAAGACTTTGATATTCTGAAGACTTTATGAAGACTTTGAAAGTGAAGAAATTGGTGTGACCTTGAAGACTTGGTATTCACTTGAGGAACATGAAGCGTGAAGACTTTTGTTTTCGTAGTTTCATTTTCTCTTTCTTGAGTCATAGGAAACACCGTACTGTTAAAGGGGGTCGAGGAAATACTAAGGAAAAATTTCCATGTGATGCTCAACTCAAAATCCTACACCTACCAATCCCTTCGAGTGAAGCCTTTGGAAATCTCATACAGTTCAGTCACTTTCTTCAGTGACAGAGACGAAGTTCTTCTAGTCGCTGATGAATTTGTTCTGACTGAGGAGTTAGGAATTCACCAGTGCGAATTGCCTACACAGTGAGGAACATGATAGCCCTGAGGAATTTGAGAGTCAAATTTCCGACCGTTGCTGTGCTGCGTGCCAGCTGTCCCAAATATCTTATCCACCTAACGGTCATATCATTGAAGGGCATTTATGTCTTATCATGTCGGGCTGCTCCCTAGGCTATAAATAGCCGCCCCCTACAACCACTAGCTGGTTGGCTGCTCCGAGAGAACTTGACACTTGTCATTTGAGAGCAACCCATCCTCCAAGGACTTTGAGCGAAAATCATCAAGTGAGGAAAACCCAAAACCAAACCCCCACAAACCCAAAGTGATTGAGCATCACTGAAGAAATTGATCCTGCGTGGATCCGACGCTTGTTACCTTTGAAGACTATGCTTCTTCCAGACGGTTAGGCGTCATGGTCTAGAGCATCCAAGAGGAATTGTGGATCACCGAGTGACCAAGTTTGTGAAGGTTTGGAAGTCGCCTGAAGACTTACCACGAGTGATTGGACGAGGTCTGTGTGACCTTAGTTCAAGGAGAATACGGTGAGGACTGGGTGTCCTGAGCTGCGTGCTCAGTGACTGGGTGTCCGGGACTGTGTGTCCTCGAGTTTAAATACTCAGCCGCTCTAACCAGACGTACAACTGAGACAGCAGTTGGAACTGGTCTACCAAATCATTGTCTTCACCAACCTAACTGGTTCTATTTCCTCAACCATTTCATTTCCTCATTACTGTGTTGAGTGTTTGTTCATATCTGTGTTTGAAGACTTTGACTGAAGACTTTCTCAATTTTCTCAGTTCAATTTCTTCAGTCTGTTTGTCTTCATCTTGTGTTATCCTGTGATTACGCTTTCTGTACTCTGTGCTAGTCTTCATTTCATCATGATGACCATGTTTGTATTCTGTTATGCTTACTTCTGATTACTTATTCCGCTGCTAGTAGTTCTTCGCTAAGGAATTTCCTCACCGGCAAATTCCTCAGTGAAGAATTCATAAAAATCGCCTATTCACCCCCCCTCTAGTCGATATAACGCACTTTCAATTGGTATTAGAGCCAAGTTACTCCCTTGTTCTGTGTGATTTTGGTTTAACCGCCTGGAGTTTTAGTTATGTCGACCACAGGTATGATCAAGGTCTCGGCTGGGTGTCCTACCTTTGATGGGACGGACTACCCCTACTGGAAAAACAAGATGCGAATGCATCTTGAGGCAATTGACAACGATCTCTGGTATGTTGTGGAAAATGGTGTTCCCTCTGTCTCACCCTCACTGAACGCTACCAATGTGAAGAGATTCAAGCAACTCGATTCTCAAGCGAAGAATATCATATGTGGCCATCTGAGTAAAGGACAATATGGAAGAGTGAGTGCTTTGGAAACTGCTAAGCTTATCTGGGATAGGCTATCCAAAGTGAATGAAGGAGTCTCAACTCAGCGTGACTCTCGAGTTGATGTTCTTCGGAATCTCTTCAACTGCTTCAAAAGACTCGACAATGAAAATGTCCAACAAACCTTTGATCGCCTCACTGACATCTCAAATGAGCTTCAAGCCCTCAGTGCCACTGACATCACTGACCATGAGGTGGTGAAGAAACTGTTGAGATCGCTTGATTCCTCATTTGATACTCTGGGACTGATGATACAAGAATGGGCTGACTACAAGTCTCTTGATCCCGTCGATATCCTCGAAAGGCTAAATACTCACGAGTTCCAGCTTGCTAAAAAGAGAGATCTCTATGGTTAGAGCTATGGCAAACCACGTGGCCTGAAGGCCAAGGTTGTGTCTGAGTCTGAATGTGAGGATTCTGGTAGTAGCCTTGGTGATCCTGAAGAATTGAGACAGGAGCTAGCACTGCTCGTGAAGAAATTCCAGAAGTTCTCAAGACGTGGTCGCTTTGGAAAATCCTCAAGAAGCATTGATTCCTCATCAAGTGACTATAAGAGAAGGCTGTGCCACAAATGCAAGAAACCCGGTCACTATATTAAAGATTGTCCTCAGTGGGAAAAGGAAATGAAGAAGAGGAAATAAAAGGATTACAGTTCTGATGATGCGAAGAAGAAGAAGAAATCGTCAAAATCTTCGTCATCAAAATCTTCGAAGTCTTCATCTCACAAGAAGAGCAGCTCCAAGAAGGCTCGGGCATTCATTGGCAAGGAAATGGACTCTGAAGCTGAATCTGAGGAACATGAGGAAGAGGAGACGTCTGAAGAATCTGAATCTGGTGTGGCGAGTCTGGCCTTCACTACTGCTTTCGTTAGCAAGTCCATCTTCAACACTAAAGAAACTGACCCCACCGACAAGCGTGATGAAGATAATGATGACTACACTCCCACCTATTGCTTCATGGCGAAAGGTGCAAAGGTACTCAAATACACCTCCTCTGAATCTAGTGAAAATGAATCTGATGAGGATCTCAAGCCCAGCTACTCTAAACTTGCTAAGATTGCTGTAAAACAACAAAGGGCTTTTGAAAAGGTTCAAAACATGCTATACAAAAGTGATGATATGTTGGGTGAATAAATGGATCACACTAAAGCCCTGACTGAAAATCTTCAGAGACTTCAGTCTAGGTTTGATAACCTTCAAAGTCATCATAACACTCTCTTATCTGATCATGAGAAACTTTCTTATGAATTTCTTCAAAGAAAGCAAGATCTTGAGAAGCTAAGAGTGAGTTATGAAGATCTTCAGAAGGAGCGCGATTCATTACTTGCTCAACAAATCAGCGCTTCTCAGGAAGAATTTGTTCCTCCATGCTTAAAGTGCATTGAACGTGAATCTGCTAATTCTTCACCTGAATGTTCAAATGCTTCAACTGTTGCAAATTCTTCACCTGCCTCTGCTATCACTAATTCCTCATCTGAGGACATTGCTAGTATCACTGACGATGCAAGGCTGAAGGAATTGTACATGAAAGGCATGTACAAAAGCCTCAAAGGGCATCAGACTCTTTGTGATGTGCTTAAAAAGCAGATCCTCAACAGAAACCCTAGGAAAGAGGGTATCGCCTTTGAGAGGAAACTTAATGCTGATGGAACATATTGGAAGCCTGAGCAGTACCCCAAAACCTCATGGGTTGCTGCAAAGGGACCTCCAGTTGATCCATCTAACTTATCTAGCTTTACATGTGAATCTCCTCATTCTTCTGATGAGTCATTTGACTCCAACTATAAACTGTTCAAAAATCAGAATGGTGAAGTATTTGCTAGATATGTTGGCACTAACTGCAGGAACGGTTCTCCTATGAAGAAAATCTGGGTTCCCAAGAAGTGCCTTGAAAGTCTTCAGGTGAATGTCCTCATGACACCACCAATGAAGAACAGGAACCCCAGATCAAATTCTTCATGTAGACCAAATTCTTCATATGGATCCAAGTCCTCATACGGACCAAATTCCTCACGTGGATCAAATTCCTCAAAAGGATCAAAGTCCTCATATGATTATCATCGTGCTAACAACTCTATTTCGCAGGGTAGAGCTAAGGGCTATGAATATGTGCATTATTCTTCAAACCATTATGTTCATAAGTCCTCGAAGAATTTCTCTGCTTATTCATATGCTTACCCTAACCCCTCTTATATGAAACGAAATGGTTTGGCCTCTATGCCACCATTCTCGTATGGTGCTCGCAGAGTGATGGACTCTTTGCCACCCCTTTAGATGTGGGTGGTGAAGAAAAAGAACTAATCTCTTCTGCAGGGTCAGGTCTCCAGACGTGCTTTAACGTCTGAAGAATTTGCTGGGGACCTGACAAAATTGCCTGAAAGGACGCAGACGAATCATGATGAAATGAACCTTCATTTCACACGTCCTCATACTGCTATATCTGTTTACTGATTGATGAAATTCATCTGATGAACTTGATATCATATTCTTCACAAATGAAGCATATGAGATTGTAAGCTACACTAATTCATCTGCAGGATGATCAACCCAAAGCTACTGAGTGGGTCCTCGATAGTGGATGTACGAATCACATGACTGGTGACAAGAATCTATTGATGGATGCTCCCTTATCACCGTCACATCTGAAGCATATCATCTTTGCTGACAAAGGCAAAAGTCAGGTATTGGGTCTTGGTAAGGTTGCAATCTCTAAGGATAAACACATGGACAAAGTCATTCTTGTTGAGTCCTTAGGATACAACCTCATGTCAGTCTCAATGCTTTGTGATCTTGATATGGTTGTTGTCTTTGGCAAGTATCGCTGTGTTGTGATTATGGAAGCTGACAATTCCAAAGTCTTCGAAGGCTTTAGGAGAGGAGATTTGTATATTGTTGATTTCTCTACAGGACCACAACCAGCCGTGTGTCTACTTGCAAAAGCTTCAGAAGGCTGGCTATGGCATCGACGACTTGGTCATGCAGGCATGAGGAATTTGCACACGCTTGCGAAGAAGAAGCATGTCATTGGCATTGAGAATGTCAAATTCCTCAAGGATCACTTATGCGAAGCCTGTGAAGCTGGAAAAATGACCAAGGCCAAGCATCCAGCGAAGACTATCATGACCACTACTCGTCCATTCGAATTGCTTCACATGGACCTCTTCGGACCTAATCATTACTCAGCAGTCACTAATGATGCATCTCTATATGGTTTTGTCATTGTTGATGATTACTCTCGATATACATGGGTACACATTGTTACTTACAAACATGAAGTGCAGGAAGTCTTCAAACGTTTTTCCTCGAGGGCTTCAACCAATTTTGGTGTGAAGATCAAGCACATCAGAAGTGACAATGGAACTGAGTTCAAGAATTCCGGTCTTGATGACTATCTTGATGAACTTGGTATTACTCATGAGTTATCTGCTCCCTATACTCCTCAGCAAAATGGCGTCATGGAGCGCAAGAACAGAACTCTTGTTGAGATGGCTCGCACTATGCTTGATGAATACAAAACGCCTCATCGTTTTTGGATTGATGCAATTGATACTGCGTGCCACATCATCAACAGAGTATATCTTCACAAATTCTTCAAGAAGACGGCCTATGAACTCCTCACTGACAAGAAACCCAATGTGAGTTATTTCAAAGTCTTCGGTGCTAAATGTTGGATTAGAGATCCTCACCACAATTCTAAATTTGCACCGAAAGCACATGAAGGTTTTATGCTTGGTTACGGAAAGGACTCGCACACAGAGTCTTCAACATTGTTCTTCACAAGATTGTTGACACTGTAGATGTGTGGTTCGAGGAAACTAATGGATCGCAAAGAGAGCACCTACCTTCTGTGTTAGGTGAACCAGCACCTGAGGATTCTATCAAGTTCAAGGCAACTGAGGATGTCATTCCTACTGAAGAATCTGCTGAAGAATTCATTCCAGTTCATGAAGAACATTGAGCCGATGCACCTGAAGAAAATGCTGAGGAAAATAGTGCTGAAGAAAATGCTGATCAAATTCCTCAGCGACAACCAGCTCATCCTCGCATTGCAAAAGAAGTGCAAGTGGAGAAGATCATCGATGACATTAGAGCACCAGGTCCTCTCACACGCTCAAAAGCTTCACATTTATCTAACTTTTGTGGGCACTATGCTTTTGTCTCTATCACAGAGCCCACTAAGGTAGATGAAGCATTTTTGGAGCCGGAGTGGATTCAGGCTATGCAAGAAGAATTACATCAGTTCGAGCTCAACAATGTCTGGGAACTGGTCAAACGTCCAGATCCTCGCAAGCATAATATCATTGGCACAAAGTGGATCTACCGCAACAAGCAAGATGAAAATGGCCTTGTGGTGAGGAATAAGGCACGACTGGTGGCTCAAGGCTATACACAGGTTGAAGGAATTGATTTCGATGAAACTTTTGCACCTATTGCTAGACTTGAGGCTATTCGCATATTACTTGCTTATGCTAACCATCATGATATCATTTTATATCAAATGGATGTGAAAAGTGCATTCCTCAATGGTAAGCTTGAGGAAGAAGTATATGTTGCTCAACCCCCAGGTTTTGAAGATCCAAAGAATCCTGACAAAGTCTTCAGACTTAATAAGGCCCTCTATGGCCTCAAGCAAGCCCCTCGGGCGTGGTATGATACATTGAAGGAATTCTTCGTGAAGAATGGTTTCACACCCGGTTCACTCGACCCTACTCTCTTTACTAAATCTTATGATGGTGAACTGTTTGTGTGCCAAATATATGTTGATGATATTATCTTTGGCTGTACTGACCAACGTTATAGTGATGAATTTGCCTATATGATGAGTGAAGAATATCAAATGTCTATGATGGGAGAGTTGAAATTCTTCTTAGGTCTTCAAATTCGTCAACAACGCAATGGCATATTCATATCTCAGGAGAAATACCTCAAAGATGTACTGAGGAAATTCGGCATGCAAGATTGCAAAGGCGTCAAAATTCCTATGCCCACAAATGGCCATCTATGCACTGATGAAAATGGTATTGACTTCGATCACAAGGTATACCGCTCCATGATTGGTTCTTTATTGTACTTATGTGCATCTAGGCCAGATATAATGCTTAGTGTTTGCATGTGTGCCCGATTTCAAGCTGCACCGAAGGAATCACACCATAAGGCTGTGAAACATATTCTTCGATATCTAGCTCACACACCAACACTAGGATTATGGTACCCCAAGGGCTCTGCTTTTGATCTCATTGGGTATTCTGACTCTGACTATGCTGGTGATCGTGTGGACCGCAAGACAACTTCTGGCACTTGTCATTTCCTCGGACGATCTTTGGTCTGTTGGTCCTCGAAGAAACAGAACTGCGTATCACTGTCTACTGCGGAAGCTGAATACATTGCTGTTGGCTCTTGCTGTGCTCAACTGCTTTGGATGAAGCAAACACTCAAGGACTATGGCGTCAACGTGAAGAATGTGCCTCTCCTATGCGACAATGAGAGTGCCATCAAGATTGCTCACAACCCAGTTCAGCACTCGAAGACAAAGCACATTCATATTCGTCATCATTTTCTTCGTGATCATGTGTTGAAAGACGACATCTCCATCGAGCACGTGAAGACTGAAGAATAGCTAGCTGATATCTTCACTAAGCCCTTGGATGAGAAGAGATTTAGCAAGTTGCGGTGTGAGCTAAATATCTTAGAATCTTCGAATGTTCTTTGAAAAGGACACACACCCTGACACTTATGCAAAATTGATGACTTAGATGTGCAACACATGAAGAAACGTTTTTCTTTAATCAATGAAGAATAACACTCTAAGTGTGAAGAAATTAATGAAGGATTTGATTCTCAGAACCCTACGACAATTGTACGCGGTGTCTGAAATCATCATTCTTATACGGTGGGTCACGCCACCACAAAAAGTTGAAAATCTTCAATTTGAGTTTTTCCTCAGTTTTGAAATTCTTCAACTTTGCAAAATCTTCACTGTTTCCGTCATTTTTCTTCATTGGCTATATATATATATATATATATATATATATATATATATATATATATATATGAGTTTATATCCTCTACAGCATTCACTTATAGCTATTTCTTCAAGTTGCTTTTTCTGCTAAGTGAATGTGATCGGACCCTTCCCCCTCTATGCTATACTCAACCCAATCTATTCACAAATTCTTCATGTGCGTTCTATTTGAAACTCGTTCAAAATCTTCACTGTGTCCTTGTCAGCTGAAGAAATTGCGAATGAAACCTTAAAACAAATCTTATCCAAATTTTCGGTTTTGCCGCTCAAACTGTTCCGCATCCCAAAATGCATTACTCTATTCACCCACGATTGTACACGATCTCAACTACACAGTACGTGGGTGACACATGTCGCGAGAAGGAGAAAGGGTAGGGGCACGTTCATCCCAAATCTTCGGGCGAACAGTTTTTCACCGTGTCTATAAATACCCCTCTCCCCTTCCTCACTTCATTTACTCCACTCGATCGCTACTCTCTCACTCGAGCTCCTCAAACCCTAGCGCCGCCGCTACTCCATCGTCGCCGGTGAGGAAGAGCTTCGCTGCCTCGACCTCGTCGCCGTCGTAGACACGCCGACCGCGGAAATCTTCACTCCGCCGCCGCCGTAGCTGTCTTCCTCTGCCAAGTTAGGGTGTGGGAGATCTAACCTGACGAACTTCACATCTGTTCTTCTCAGTTCGTCGTGTTCTTCACTTCGGGTAATTAAAAGTTACTTTTATTACTCATTTTGATTCTCAAACTTTCCTGAAAATCTTCAAAGGTGTTTATTCTTCATATCTTCACACATATGAACACCTCACACATCATATGATCTTGAACTGTTTCTCTAAGCAATCATTTTCTTCAAGATTCCCTAGTTGTGTGGATCTTTGATCTGTACAACTCTGGAACCTAAGACAAGAACGCTTAGTGAAATTCCTCAAGGTTCATCTGGTCAAATTCCTCAAAACTTGTTCTTTTCGAAAAACCTTATGAGAACGCATATGACCTCTCCAAATTCCTCGCACCTATACTCTGTTCACATGTACTCATGTCTGCTGCTGAATCACTAGGTTCTCATCAACTTAACTCATTTGCAGCGTTCCTCGAAGAAAAACTGCATACTTCTTCAGAGTGTTCAGTTGTTCAAATTCCTCATCTGAAGAATATGGCAGACGGTAAGAAGCCGCAGAAAGGAGGAAAGAAACCTGAGGTTATGACTGCGTTTGAAATCCCTGAGGAAATTTATGCTGGCTATTGCACACCTGATGAAGCAAAATTTGGCAAAGAAAACAAAAATCAGCGCAAGGTGCACATACAGAAGATTGAACGGAGATGGGCAAGGGAATGGAGGGAATACATATATGTGACTCCAAAGTACATGAAGAAATTCGCCCTCAATCCTCCATGCCCAAGAGCTCCATTGGCACCTGGCCAAGTAGCTGACCCCACCAGCATCAAGCGTGGTGAGGACTTTCCTGAAGAATGGGCTAAGCGCCAAGCTAAATTGGCAAGACAAGCCAAGGAGGCAGTGAAGAAATTCAATGAGGATTCTGCCACTGCTACTGCTACTGAGGCCTCGGTCAAACCGAGAAAATCCATGCCAAAGAAGCCTGCTCGTAAGCCAAGTGCTTCACCAACAGCGCCCTCACGACCAAGTTCCTCAGCAATGCCCTCACGGCAAATTCCTCACACTGCTACTGCTCCACCAAAGTCCTCAGCAGCTCCTTCAAAGTCCTTAGCTCCTGTGCATCTGGCTACATGTCAAAGGACTGCTGGTTTCTCGGTTGCCTCTGGTGTCTCAGCAAGTTCCTCAGCTGCACCTATTTCCTCATCAGGCCCCACACTGTTGAAGACTAAAGCAACAACTGGACGCGGTCCTCGGCCAAGTCCAAAGAAGAAACAGGTCACGTTCCATGTGCCTTCTGATGATGAAGCTTCTGATGATGAACTTGCAGAAATCATTAGAGACAGACAAGTGAAGGCCGCTAGAGCCAAAGGCACATCTATGCCACTGCTTTTGGATCCGAAGAAAATCCTCGATTACATTGACCTCTGGCACAAGGATCCAAACACCCCAATGCCTGATTTTCATCTGACTCCTGGTCAAAGTCACATGCTGACCCATTTCATCACTCAAGAGAAATGGAAGTTTGAAAAGGCAAGAGAGATCAAGAAAGCACAATACAGAAAGGAGAAGCTCCTGAAGAAAAATGTTGTCAGAATGACACCTGAGGAACTCCTCAAGGCTCAGTCTGAAATTCAAGCCCTCAGCAAAGACTTTGATGCCTACTATGCTGATTGGCAAGGAGCTAAAGTGAGATTCATCAACCTAACGAAGAAATTCACAAATGTTGCAGCCCCAACGCAACAAGAAAACCCTCAGGCTGTAAACTCTGCTCAGCCTGCTGAAGAACATGCCAGCACCGCTGATGACTTTCAGCCTGCTGAAGAAAATGCTAGTTCCAGGGCTGATGACTCAATTCCAGCCGCTGAAGAAATTGGCAGGGCATCCACTAGTGGTGCGACTGAAGAAACTGAAGAGATCAGGGCAACTGCATCAGTTGCGCCTGAAGAAAATGAACCAGATTCCTCAGCTCCTCCCGCGCCTACACCAACTCCAATTCTTCCATCTGCCTCTGATGCGAAGAAAACCAAGGCTGTAGAGCGAGCTGCAGTGAAGAAACGGAAGGCATCAGCTGCGTCAAATTCTTCAGCTGCGAAGAAAATGAAGCCAATGACCAGCTCATTTGAAAATCCTGTTGATGCTGTTCCAATTTCATCCATGCCATCAAAGGACCTTGTTCCGTTTGGAGAAGACTATAAGATCCCAAGCGGATCTGATGAAGAAAATCATTCTGCTGCTTCGTCAGAGCAGATTGATGAAGAAATTGAAGTGGATGATATCCCTTCAACGCCAATCATTTCCTCACCTATGCCTCAGTTCACAGCTGAAGAGGCTGGTGTTGAGGAAATTGAAGATGAAGATGTGGATAGAGGATGCACCACACCTGTGATGAATGATGACTTTTGGGAAAGTCAGCATCCCAATACTCCTCTATTCACACCTATCCAACAGATTCCTTAGTCCCCTGCAACAACAGTTCAAATGGGCTCTGAAGAAACTCATCCCACTCCCTCTGTGCATGAAGAAATTACAGCCACTAGTGCTGAAGAACCTGCTGCTACTGATCCTCAGGTTGCACACGAAGAGGAACCAGAAATTCCTCAGCCTGAAGAACCTGAGCTCGCGATTCCTGAGGTGGTAATGCAACTCACTGACACCCCTCTGCCAAAGCCAAAGAATCCCTTCTCAAGCAAACAGAAGTTCAAGGCTGAAGACTTCTTTTCGGAGCATGTATTCTTCACTGACTACAACCCCTATGACTCCACTCGCATAAGGAAGAGGCGTTTCTGGACTGCTAGTCAAGCCAACTTCTATTCCTCTGTGCTGTTTGACAAAGACAAAATCTTCGATCATGAACATATTCCTCACGTGGACATGGAATCTCTGCCATGCTTCGAGCCAGTCCTCAGTGTTCTTCACGATGCAGGGTTACTAAATTTCTGCACTGACATCTGTGATTGGAATGAAGAACTCATTCTTCAGTTCTACGCTACACTGCATATCACTGGAGACGCTGAAGATGTCAACTCATGGGTGTTGGACTGGATGACTAAAAACACTCACTACAAGGCATCGGCAACTGAATTGCTTCGTGTCCTTCCTCTTAATCCTCCCCATGACAGTGCACGTTGCACCTACAGTGACCCTGAACTAACAAATCGCTATATGCAAGTGCTCATGAAGCCTTTGAAGCCTGGGCAGGCCCCACGAACCAAATTCCTCGTCAAGGAATTACTCTATGTGCCTCGGACTGTCTATCGCATTCTGAAGAAGACAATGAGTCCTATCAAAGGCCACGACTCAAATGATGAAGAAGTCGTTGGCATCATGAAGAATATGCTTTTCAACATCATTCATGGCGTTCCCATCAACTTCCATGATTTCTTCATGAGGACTCTGGCCAATATTGCTATGTCACCATTCGAGCTGAAGCCCTATGCGCCTTGGATTATGAGATTCATCAGGGCAAGATCTTCACTGAATTACAAAGCTGACACTCTGAACCACGGTAGCTACTTGCCTCCCATTGAAGTACTCAAACGGACAATTTCATCAGATGATGATAAAGGCAAGGCAGCTGCTGTGATCGATGAAGGCATTCGTCCATTGGATGGTCAATTTCGCAAGGCTACATCTTACTCTACCAATGACGACTCTGCCACACATGACTCTGCCGCAAATACCTCAGCCAAGCAAAATCGTCAAGCCACAACACCCAGGGTGATGACTAACCGTGAGTTACTCCTCAGTCTTCATCAGAAGGTTGATCACAATCACAAATGGGTAAAGCATCAGTTTGGTGCACTTCTTCACAATATGACCTAAACACACAATGCAGTGAAGAAGAACCAATACTACCTTCATGAAACCTTCAACCGCACCTGGGCTGTCCTCACTCATGTCAATAGCGCTGGAGAACTGAAGACTATGGGTCTCAAGGAAGAATTTGACTGGTCTGCACCTCCTCCGAAGAAATTCAAGAGGGTCAAAGTCCCTCCACTAGTGGCCAGCTCTTATTCTTCATCGCGTGACACTGATGAGTATGAAGATTTGGACGACACTGCGGCAGGCCCTGCTACAACAAACAACCCCGACAACGCTGGCGCTCCTCCATCGACTTGAAATTCTTCAGGGGCGTTAGTCCTCAGTTTCAATCCTTTTGGTCATTTGATGATAAAGGGGGAGAAATCTGAGTTAGTCTTCAAGCGGGTCTATATTAAGGGCATTTTTTAAGTTACAACTCTCGTTCTTCTAAAAGTTTTATTTGGATCGAGTTGTAATCTTAAACCCGATGGTGCGCTGATACTTTTGTTGCACTATGCTCTGAAACCTTTGATGCTTTATTCGGCATGCTTATTCCTCGTTAATGATATTGCACGCATGCTGAATTTCATCAGGCACCATATTTCATCATGCATTTCAAATTCTTCATATTATATATCAAATGCGTGTATGAATTACAAGATATAGGGGGAGATCTCCATGATTCAACTCTTCAAATGTGCATTGCCTCAAAAGCAAATTCCTCACTATGCACATCTTCAGGGGGAGTTCTTCTATATCTTGCAATCAAATTCCTCAATATCAATATTTACACTTCATATATTTATCCCCATTGAAAACTTAACCTATATTGTCATCAATCACCAAAAAGGGGGAGATTGTAAGTGCATCTAGTGCCCCTTAGTGATTTTGGTGTATTGAAGACTTATAGGTTAAGGGACTAATGCGTTTGTGAGTGTACACAGGTCTATAAGTCTATGAGGAGTTTGATATTTACAGAGAAAGTCGACCCCTAAAAATGAAGTTCTTCGACTGAAGACTTTGATATTCTGAAGACTTTGAAAGTGAAGAAATTGGTGTGACCTTGAAGACTTGGTATTCACTTGAGGAACATGAAGCGTGAAGACTTTTGTTTTTGTAGTTTCATTTTCTCTTTCTTGAGTCATAGGAAACACCGTACTGTTAAAGGGGGCTGAGGAAATACTAAGGAAAAATTTCCATGTGATGCTCAACTCAAAATCCTACACCTACCAATCCCTTCGAGTGAAGCCTTTGGAAATCTCATACAGTTCAGTCACTTTCTTCAGTGACAGAGACGAAGTTCTTCTGGTCGCTGATGAATTTGTTCTGACTGAGGAGTTAGGAATTCACCAGTGCGAATTGCCTACACAGTGAGGAACATGATAGCCCTGAGGAATTTGAGAGTCAAATTTCCGACCGTTGCTGTGCTGCGCGCCAGCTGTCCCAAATATCTTATCCACCTAACGGTCATATCATTGAAGGGCATTTATGTCTTATCATGTCGGGCTGCTCCCTAGGCTATAAATAGCCGCCCCCTACAACCACTAGCTGGTTGGCTGCTTCGAGAGAACTTGACACTTATCATTTGAGAGCAACCCATCCTCCGAGGACTTTGAGCGAAAATCATCAAGTGAGGAAAACCCAAAACCAAACCCCCACAAACCCAAAGTGATTGAGCATCACTGAAGAAATTGATCCTGCGTGGATCTGACGCTTGTTACTTTGAAGACTATGCTTCTTCCAGACGGTTAGGCGTCATGGTCTAGAGCATCCAAGAGGAATTGTGGATCTCCGAGTGACCAAGTCTGTGAAGGTTTGGAAGTCGCCTGAAGACTTACCACGAGTGATTGGACGAGGTCTGCGTGACCTTAGTTCAAGGAGAATACGGTGAGGACTGGGTGTCCTGAGCTGCGTGCTCAGTGACTGGGTGTCCGGGACTGTGTGTCCTCGAGTTTAAATACTCAGCCGCTCCAACCAGACGTACAACTGAGACAGCAGTTGGAACTGGTCTACCAAATCATTGTCTTCACCAACCTAACTGGTTCTATTTTCTCAACCCTTTCATTTCCTCATTACTGTGTTGAGTGTTTGTTCATATCTGTGTTTGAAGACTTTGACTGAAGACTTTCTCAATTTCCTCAGTTCAATTTCTTCAGTCTGTTTGTCTTCATCTTGTGTTATCCTGTGATTACGCTTTCTGTACTCTGTGCTAGTCTTCATTTCATCATGATGACCATGTTTGTATTCTGTTATGCTTACTTCTGAGTACTTATTCCGCTGCTAGTAGTTCTTCGCTAAGGAATTTCCTCACCGGCAAATTCCTCAGTGAAGAATTCATAAAAATTGCCTATTCACCCCCCCTCTAGTCGATATAACGCACTTTCACACATCCGGCTGACCCGGCAGTAACAATCGCAGAGGTGCTCCCTTTACCTCCTAGCCGAACAATTAGGAACGTAGGGGTAAGCACAGGAGCCAGGCAACCCAGCTTGGCCAAAACTTAAGTCATGCATATAATGGTGAATAAAAGGTACATGCGGAAGTGTGACACATGTGTTGGGTATAAGGCCCGTATAAATAAGCTTCTGTTAAAGAAGCCCCCAGGTATAATGAGTGCGGATAGCACGTCAAGTGTGTGCGAACAATGCGCAGACGAGCCACCGAAGGCCCGTGAGAGAAGAAAAAAGGAAAAAAAGAGAGGGGAAAAATAAAAGACAGTTAAAGTATAAAATATAGACGGGGGAGGGAGACGAACTCAGAGTCCGACGCTAGGCGTAGAATCTACGGAGACGGGCTGCATTCCATGGGTTTGGCTCGAGTCGGTTATCTGATGCATTTCACAAACGGTACGCTCCGCCGGTCAGGACCTAGTCGATGATGAAGGGACCTTCCCATTTGGGCTTGAGCTTGTCCTTTTTCTTGTCCGGCAGGCGTAGAACTAGTTCGCCAACATTGTAAGTTTTGGCCCGTACTTCTCTGCTTTGATATCTTCGAGCCTGCTGTTGATAGAATGCGGAACGAGCTTTTGCCATGTCACGCTCCTCTTCTAAGGCGTCCAAACTGTCCTGCCGATCCATCTCGGCTTCTCTTTCTTCGTACATGCGCACGCGAGGTGAGTCATGAATTATGTCGCAGGGCAAAACTGCCTCTGCGCCGTATACCATAAAAAATGGTGTGAATCCGGTAGTGCAGTTTGGCGTGGTCCGCAGCCCCCAGAGTACGGAGTCGAGCTCCTCTACCCAGTGCATGTTAGATTCCTTAAGGGACCGCACTAGTCTGGGTTTGATGCCGCTCATGATTAGATCATTTGCTCGTTCGACTTGACCGTTAGTTTGAGGGTGATAGACTGAAGCGTAGTCGAGCTTGATGCCCATGTTTTTGCACCAGAGTTTAACCTCGTCGACCGTGAATTTCGTGCCATTATCAGTGATGATGCTATGGGGGACGCCGTAACGGTGTACGACCCCATATATGAAGTCTATCACAGGTCCGGATTCAGCCGTTTTAACTGGCTTGGCCTCTATCCATTTGGTGAATTTGTCCACCATGACCAATAGGTATTTTTGCTTGTGGGTTCCCCCTTTAAGGGGTTCAACCATGTCAAGCCCCCAGACCGCGAACAGCCAGGTGATGGGTATAGTTTTGAGGGCAGTGGGTGGCATGTGGCTTTGATTAGCAAAGAGCTGGCAACCAACGCATCGTTTGACTAAGTCCTGAGCATCTGCCCGGGCCGTCGGCCAATAAAATCCTGTACGGAAGGCCTTGCCTACAAGTGCCCGGGCT
Source organism: Triticum timopheevii (assembly GCA_963921465.1). Taxonomy (NCBI): domain Eukaryota; kingdom Viridiplantae; phylum Streptophyta; class Magnoliopsida; order Poales; family Poaceae; genus Triticum; species Triticum timopheevii. The sequence continues at coordinate 291,434,054 of OY997262.1, forward strand.
GCGGCGTGGTGCCCGCCGAGTCCGGCGTGAATTTCAGCCAGAAGATTTCGCCCCTCCTCTTCGGAGATGCACCTTTGAAGGACTCCGGTTGTGCTTTTCTTATAAAGCTCTCCCTCGTGGACCTTGTAGGCTTTAGATCGCCGTACTATGCAGCGGGCCTCGTTTTGGTCTTCGGGAAGTTCCTGCCTGATTAAGTAGGGTAGGAATGGTTCCGTCCATGGGGCAATGACTGCCATTATTTCGTGGGCTGAAGGTGTTATTTCATTGGCAGAGCCACCGATTGTGTCAGAGTGTTCGGTGTTGGGCGGTGCGGTTGGTTCCGGGTTGTTGTTTCTGGACTCCCCTTCCCATAATACGGATGGCTTGAAAAGCCGCTCCAGGAAGATGTTGGGAGGGACGGCGTCGCGCTTTGCGCCGATGCGTGCCAACACATCGGCCGCCTGGTTATTATCCCGAGCTATATGGTGGAATTCGAGTCCTTCGAACCGAGCTGACATTTTTAAGACGGCATTACGGTAGGCTGCCATTTTCGGATCCTTGGCGTCAAAGTCTCCATTTATTTGGGATATTGCAAGGTTTGAATCCCCGCGGACCTCTAGGCGTTGAATGCCCATGGAGATTGCCATTCGGAGACCATGTAGAAGGGCCTCGTATTCGGCTGCATTGTTGGAGTCCGTGTACATTATCTGAAGTATGTATTGGACTGTGTCTCCGGTTGGGGATGTCAGGACGACGCCAGCCCCCAGGCCAGCCAACATTTTGGAGCCGTCGAAGTGCATGATCCAATTGGAGTATGTGTCGTACTCTTTAGGGAGTTTGGCTTCGGTCCATTCAGCGATGAAGTCGGCCAAAACTTGCGACTTGATAGCTCGCCGTGGTTTGTAGGTTATGTCGAATGGTAGGAGCTCAATGGCCCATTTTGCAATCCTGCCAGTCGCGTCGCAGTTGTTTATAATGTTGTTAAGAGGTACTTCAGAGGCTACTGTTATCGAACACTCTTGAAAGTAGTGTCGCAGCTTCCGGGATGCCATGAACACCGCGTACGCTATCTTTTGATAATGTGGATATCGGGACTTGCATGGAGTTAGAACAGTGGATACGTAGTACACTGGTTTTTGAAAAGGGAATTTGTGTCCTTCCGTTTCTCGTTCGACGACGAGCACCGCGCTTACAACTTGATGTGTTGCCGCGATATATAATAACATTGGTTCGCCCAAGTTGGGCGTGGCCAGGACCGGATTTGTTGCCAATATGGCCTTTATTTCTTCGAGTCCGGCCGTGGCGGCATCCGTCCATTCGAAGTGTTCGGTGCGCCAGAGGAGGCGATAAAGGGGTAATGCCTTTTCTCCCAAGCGGGAGATGAAGCGGCTTAGAGCCGCCATGCATCCAGTCAATTTTTGTATTTGCTTGAGGTCTTTTGGGATATCCAATTGTGACAGAGCTTGGATCTTGGCTGGGTTTGCTTCAATTCCTCTACCGGATACAATGAAGCCCAAGAGCTTTCCGGCTGGTATGCCGAAAACGCATTTTTCCGGGTTGAGCTTAATGTCATATGCTCGGAGGTTGTCAAATGTGAGATTCAAATCGTCTACTAGAGTTTCGACGTGTTTAGATTTGACGACCACATTGTCTACGTATGCCTCCATGTTTTGCCGATCTGGGTTGCCAGGCATGTCTGAATCATGCACTGATATGTTGCGCCGGCGTTTTTGAGCCCAAAGGGCATTGTGTTGAAGCAGAATGGTCCGTATGGAGTAATGAATGCCGTTGCGGCTTAGTCTGGCTCCGCCATCTTGATTTGATGGTAGCCGGAGTATGTGTCGAGGAAGCACAATGAATCGTGCCCTGCGGTGGCATCGATAATTTGATCGATGCGGGGAAGGGGGAAAGGATCCTTTGGACAAGCCTTGTTAAGGTCCTTGAAGTCGACACACAGGCGCCAGGATTTGTCCTTCTTTGGTACCATTACCAGGTTTGCTAGCCAGTCCGGATGTTTTATGTCTCTGATGAATCCGGCTTCTAATAGTTTGGCTAGCTCCTCTCCCATTGCCTGTCTTTTGGGTTCGGAAAATTGCGGAGAGCCTGTTTGACTGGCTTGAATCCTTTTAGAATATTTAGGCTGTGCTCTGCCAACCTGCATGGGATTCCTGGCATGTCTGAAGGGTGCCAGGCAAAGATGTCCCAATTTTCCCAAAGGAATTCTCGTAGTGCGGCGTCTACATCAGGGTTTAATTATGCCCCAATGGAGGTCGTCTTTGTGGGGTCCGTTGGATGGACTTGGAATTTGACTATTTCATCCGCTGGCTTAAAAGAGGTGGACTTGGATCTCTTATCGAGTATCACATCATCCCTATTCACCGTGGAGCGCAGCGCAGTGAGTTCCTCGGCCGCTAGGGCTTCGGATAGTGCCTCTAGGGCTAGTGCGGCTGTCTTATTTTCGGCGCGGAGTGCTATGTCCGGATCACTAACAAGAGTGATGATTCCGTTGGGCCCGGGCATTTTGAGCTTCATGTACCCGTAATGGGGTATAGCTTGAAAAATTGTGAATGCCTCTCGCCCTAATAAAGCGTGATATCCGCTGCTGAACGGGGCCACTTGGAACGTGACCTCCTCGGACCTGTAATTGTCCGGCGAGCCGAACACCACATCCAGTGTAATTTTTCCTATGCAGCGTGCTTCCCGACTAGGGATTATTCCTCTAAAGGTTGTGCTGCTTCGCTCAATGCGGCTCCAGTATATTTCCATTTTTCGAAGGGTTTCCTCGTAGATGAGTTTTAATCCGCTGCCGCCATCCATGAGTACCTTAGTAAGGCGAAAGCCGTCCACTATTGGACTGAGGACCAATGCGGCTGGTGCTCGGGCTGTTCGGAATTTAGGTTCGTCACTGGCGTTAAAGGTAATAGCCGTGTCACTCCATGGATTTATTGTTGCTACTTGGTAGACTTCGGTGAGGCTGCGGAGTGTTCGTTTCCACATATTATTTGATGCGAAAGTCTCGAAGACTGTTAATACTGTACTGGTACTGCTGGGCTGGTTCTCTGGGGCTAGAAGCCCTTCACCACTTTTGGCCACCTGCCGTAGTATCCAACATGCTCGAAGGCTATGTGTTGGAGTGGCGCCCTCTGTACTATGGATTTTGCAGGGTCCGCTGAGCCATCCCTCCAGTACGGTTCCGTGCCCTTTTGGGGGTTTTTGCTTTTTGGTTTTTAACCCAAGTGCCTGAATATGATGCACCCTTTTATTTCGGACTAGGGTTGTGTTCGGAGCCGGATTGTCCCAAAATTTGGTTTCGGTTTTCCAGGCACTCTCCATTGCACAGTACTTTCGTACTATGGACGCCAAGTCGGCTAAGCGTGTAATTTCACGGCGACTTATGGCGTTCATGGTTCCCTTGTCTGTGCAATTGTTGCAGAAAATTGAGATTGCGCTTTCCTCACAGCAGTCCTTTATGCTGTCCATAACCAGGAGGAATATGGCCCAGCAATGATGTACTGTTTCAGCGGGCTCTTACCGGATTCGAGATAGATCGCTTGTGTTTGGGTGGGCGGGTGGAATTAAATTCGGAACCCCGTCCAATCTAAGGCTCAAGGGCGGAAAAGTTTCCAAACTTGGAAGCTTGGATTGCTGGATGTTGTCCAACGAATCTGGCCCGCTGCCTGACTTTAGGTTCAGTGCTTGGTTGGCATCCGTCCCTCCGCGGGAATCCGGCATGGAGGGATCAGGAATCCGGACATAACTGGTCCTTAATATAGAAGAAGAGTCGCCGCACTGTTCCTCTACCACAGCAACGTGGTGGGTAGCCTGGGGAGAGTTGATCTCTCTCAGATCGGTTTTAAGCCCAATCCGATCGTAGTCTATAGCGACTCCCAGGGCGGCGATGCGATCCAAGAGCTCGTTTACGGAGGAGAGCTCCATCGAATCTAGCTTCTCGGCGAGTTCCGAGTTGACGTGAAGATCGCTTTTGATGACCCGAGAGGTCATTGTCGGCGCGGCGGCCGAACAGGTGGTCATAAGAAAACCACCTAGCCGGATAGTTTGGCCGGTGGCCAAAGCTCCTTTGGCAACGGTACCGTCTTTAAAGACGGGACGAGGCATCCTTCCTGATTGCGACGGCACAGAGAAACTCTCAATGAAAGCACCAATGTCGGTGTCAAAACCGGCGGATCTCGGGTAGGGGGTCCCGAACTATGCGTCTAGGCGGATGGTAACAGGAGACAAGGGACACGATGTTTTTACCCAGGTTTGGGCCCTCTCGATGGAGGTAAAACCCTACTCCTGCTTGATTGATATTGATGATATGGGTAGTACAAGAGTGGATCTACCACGAGATCAAGGAGGCTAAACCCTAGAACCTAGCCTATGGTATGATTGTTGTTCGTCCTATGGACTAAAACCCTCCGATTTATATAGACACCGGAGGGGGCTAGGGTTAGACAGAGTCGGTTACAATGGTAGGAGATCTACATATCCGTATTGCCAAGCTTGCCTTCCACGCCAAGGAAAGTCCCATCCGGACACGGGACGAAGTCTTCAATCTTGTATCTTCATAGTCTTGGAGTCCGGCCAATGATGATAGTTCGGCTATCCGGACACCCCCTAGTCCAGGACTCCCTCAGCAGCACTGACTGACGTGACCTCTCAACAACCACCGCTTCAATGCGGACGCAGGTTCTCGAGGAACCAACTCCGGCCGCTACGCCGCATTGCAGTGGCTGACTGGGCCTCCGCATGGCCTGGTCGCGGCTATTTAAACCGCGCTCTGGCACCGTCCATATCGCATCCTCCTCCTCTCTCCTCCTCCTCACCGCATCCCCTCCTCCACATCTTCGGTGATGGGCAAGTTCTGGGCGTCGGCGCTGGCAGGCGGTTCTGGGGCGGGATCTGGCGGCTCGTGGAGACGCTGCCCTCGAACTCCGGGGCCGTCGTCCTCGTCGGCTTGCAGCGACGCAACATGGGCGGAGATCGCATCTCCTCCGGCGATGAGGAGGATCAGCAGCTACCGCCGCCGTAGTCCACGCCAGTGGTGCCGGGCCAGGTCTACACTGGCACCGACGTGGAGTTCGAGAAGCTGATGGAGCTGATGCTCCGTCGCTCCATCGTCCACACCAACAGCCCGGCTCGGCCATCGGGGGCGCTCTTCCCCGTGAAGCCGAAGCCGGCATCCCCTCCACGCTCTCCACTACCGCGCAGCCGTGGCATTCAAATCGGACGCCGCGTCAAGGAAGAGCGGCTCTCGCCGCCGCCCCGATGCGTAGTCAAGGAGGAACGACACTCACCGCCGCAGCCCCTGCCCAAGGCGCACGGGCATATTCTGCACTACCTCCGCAGCGGCTCGTCATCGTCGTCGTCGTCCCGGAGCGCCATGACGGCGCGGGAGTACGCCGACCGGGAGCAGCACCGGCAGGAGAGGCGCAACACCACGCGCTAATCCAAGTTTGCGGACTCCGACATCCCGCCGACACACATCGCGGCGGACCCAGACCTGGCATATGCCTGGGCCCTAGACCGCTCCGTGATGACGTCGGAGACGGCCAACCGCCGTCTCCACCGCCTCGACAAGGAGATGGCCAGGTACGACGAGGAATGGTCCCTCGCCGAGATCGTCACCGCTGCCAATGAAGACGCCTCAAACGACCGCCACCCTCTCCCTCAGCCCACGTCCTCGGTGGCCGTGGCCCCACTGCGCATGGCGCAGGAGGAGGCGGAGAGGATAATCCGCGTGCGTCAAGTGACCGCCGGGAAGCTCTGCCGCAGGACCACCACCTTCCGCCGCCCCAAGCCCGACTCTGACTCCGACGACGGGTCGGGCTGAAGGAAATATGCCCTAGAGGCAATAATAAAGTTGTTCTTTTATATTTCCTTATTCATGATAAATGTTTATTATTCATGCTAGAATTGTATTAACAGGAAACTTGATACATGTGTGAATACATAGACAAAACAACGCGTCCCTAGTATGCCTCTACTAGACTAGCTCGTTGATCAAAGATGGTTAAGTTTCCTAGCTATGGACATGAGTTGTCATTTGATAAAGGGATCACATCATTAGTGGAATGATGTGATGGACAAGACCCATCCGTTAGCTTAGCATAATAATCATTCAGTTTTATTGCTTCTGCTTTCTTCGTGTCAAATATATATTCCTCTGACTATGAGATTATGCAACTCCCGGACACCGGAGGAATGCCTTGTGTGTTGGGTTGGCATAGATCGAGATTAGGATTTGTCACTCCGAGTATCAGAGAGGTATCTCTGGGCCCTCTTGGCAATGCACATCATATGAAGCCTTGCAAGCAATGTGACTAATGAGTTAGTTATGGGATGATGCACTATGGAACGAGTAAAGAGACTTGCCTCTAACGAGATTGAACTATGTATAGAGATACCGACAATCGAATCTCGGGCAAGTAACATACCGATGACAAAGGGAATAGCTATGTTGACATTGCGGTTCGACCGATAAAGATCTTCGTAGAATATGTGGGAACCAATATGAGCAACCAGGTTTCGCTATTGGTTATTGACCAGAGAGGTGTCTCGGTCATGTCTACATAGTTCTCGAACCCGTAGGGTCCGCACGCTTAAGTTTGATGACGATTGGTATTATATGAGTTATGTGTTTTGGTGACCGAAGGTTGTTCGGAATCTCAGATGAGATCACATACATGATGAGGAGTCTTGAAATGGTCAAGAGGTGAAGATTGATATATTTGAAGGTTACATTCGGACACCGGAATAGTTTCGGGAAGTTTTAGATATTTTTCGGAGTACCGGGAGGTTACTGGGCCCCCCGGGGAAGTAATGGGCCAACATGGGCCATGGGAGAGAGAGGGGACATCCCACAAGGGGTGGTCGCGCCCCCTCCCCCATGGGAGTCCGAATTGGACTAGGGGACGGGGCGGAACCCCGCTTTCCCTCTCCTACTCCCTCTCCCTTTCCCCCTTTGCTACTCCGGAAAAGGAAAGGGGAATCCTACTAGGACTCCCCCCATGGCGCGCCCCTCTAGGCCGTCCGCCTCCTCCCCTCGTCCTTTATATACGGGGGCAGGGGCACCCCAAAGACACAACATTGTCTTAGCCGTGTGCGGTGCCCCCTCCACCGTTTACTCCTCCGGTAGTATCATCGTAGTGCTTAGGCGAAGCCCTGCGCAGATCACATCACCAACACCGTCATCACATCGTCGTGCTGACGGAACTCATCGACTCCATCGACACTCTGCGGGATCAAGAGATCGAGGGACGTCATCGAGCTGAATGTGTGCAAAACTCGGAGGTGACGTACATTCGGTACTTGATCGGTTGACTCGAGAAGACGTTCAACTACATCAACCGCGTTAAGTTAACGCTTCCGCTTTCGGTCTACGAGGGTATGTGAACACACTCTCCCCTCTCGTTGCTATGCATCTCCTAAATAGATCTTGCGTGAGCGTAGGAATTTGTTTCAAATTGCATGCTACGTTTCCCAACAGTGGCATCCGAGCCAGGTCTATGTGTAGATGATATGCATGAGCAGAACACAAAGATGTGGGCGGTGATCGTCATACTGTTTACCACCAATGTCTTATTTTGATTCGGCGATATTATTGGATGAAGCGGCCCGGACCAACCTTACATGACCGCGTTCATGAGACCAGTTCCACCAACAGACATGCAACTAGTTTTTGCATAAAGGTGGCTGGCGGGTATCTGTTTCTCCAACTTTAGTTGAATCGAATTTGACTGCGGCCAGTCCTTGTGAAGGTTAAAACAACAAACTTGATAAATCACCGTTGTGGTTTTTGTGCCATTGGTTTGTATGGTTGATGCTAGAAGCCCGTAGCAGCCACGTAAAACTTGCAACAAACAAAGTAGAGGACATCTAACTTGTTTTTGCAGGGCATGTTGTGATGTGATATGGTCAAGACATGATGCGATATAAGATTGATGTATGAGATGATCATGTTTTGTAAAAGTTATCGGCAACTGGCAGGAGCCATATGGTTTTCGCTTTATTGTATGAAATACAAGCGCTATGTAATTGCTTTACTTTATCACTAAGAGGTAACGATATTCGTAGAAGCAATGGTTGGCGAGACAACCACGACGCTACGATGGAGATCAAGGTGTCAAGCCGGTGCCGATGGAGATCATGACGTTGCTTCGGTGATGGAGATCATGAGCACAAGTTGATGATGGCCATATCATGTCACATATTTTTATTACATGTGATGTTTATCTTTTACGCATCTTATTTTGCTTAGTACGGCAGTAGAATTATAAGATGATCCCTCACTAAAATTTCAAGGTATAAGTGTTCTCCCCGAGTATGCACCGTTGCGAAAGTTCTTCGTGCTGAGACACCACGTGATGATCGGGTGTGATAAGCTCTACGTTCAAATACAACGGGTGCAAGCCATATTTGCACACACAGAATACTTGGGTTAAACTTGACGAGCCTAGCATATACAGATATGGCCTTCGAACACTGGAGACCGAAAGGTCGAACGTGAATCATATAGTAGATATGATCAACATAGTGATGTTCACCATTGAAGACTACTCCATCTCACGTGATGATCGGACATGGTTTAGTTGATTTGGATCACGTATCATTTAGATGACTTGAGGGATGTCTATATAAGTGGGAGTTCTTAAGTAATATGATTAATTGAACTTAATTTATCATGAACTTAGTCCTGATAGTATTTGCAAATTATGTTGTTGATCAATAGCTTGCGTTGTAGCTTCCCTATGTTTTTTTGATATGTTCCTAGAGAAAACTAAGTTGAAAGATGATAGTAGCAATGATGCGGATTGGGTCCATGGTCTGAGGATTATCATCATTGCTGCATAGAAGAATTATGTCCTTGGTGCACCGCTAGGTGACAAACCTATTACAGGAGCAGATGCAGACGTTATGAACGTTTGGCAAGCTTGATATGATGACTACTTGATAGTTTAGTGCAACATGCTTTACGGCTTAGAACCGGGACCTAAAAAACGTTTTGTACGCCACAGAGCATATGAGATGTTCCAAGAGCTGAAATTGGTATTTCAGGCTCATGCCCGTGTCGAGAGGTATGAGACCTCTGACAAGTACTTTGCCTACAATATGGAGGAGAATAGCTCAACCAGTGACCATGTGCTCAGAATGTCTGAGTACTACAATCTCTTGAATCAAGTGGGAGTTAATCTACCAGATAAGATAGTGACTGATAGAGTTCTCTAGTCATTATCACCAAGTTACGGGAACTTCGTGATGAACTATAATATGCAAGGGATGATGAAAACAATTCATGAGCTCTTCGTGATGCTGAAATCGACGAAGGTAGAAATCAAGAAAAAGCATCACGTGTTGATGGTTAACAAGACCACTAGTTTCAAGAAGATGGGCAAGGGTAAGAAGGGGAACTTCAAGAAGAATGACAAGTAAGTTGTCACTCCCGTGAAGAAGCCAAAAGCTGGACCTAAGCCTGAAACTGAGTGCTTCTGCTGCAAAGGAAATGGTCACTAGAAGCGGAGATACCTCAAATATTTGGTGGATAAGAAAGATGGCAAAGTGAACAAAGGTATATTTGATATACATGTTATTGATGTGTACCTTAATAGTGCTCGTAGTAGCCCCTAGGTATTTGATACCTGTTCGGTTGCTAAGATTAGTAACTCGAAATAGGAGTTGTGCAACAAATAGAGACTAGTTGAGGGTGAAGTGATGATGTGTGTTGGAAGTGGTTCCAAGATTGATATGATCATCATCGCACATTCCCTATACTTTCGGGATTAGTGCTGAACCTAAATAAATGTTATTTGGTGTTTGCGTTGAGCATGAATATGATTAGATCATGTTTATTGCAATGCGGTTATTCATTTAAAAAAGAGAATAATTGTTATTCTGTTTACATGAATAAAACCTTCTATGGTCATACACCCAATGTTGATGGTTTATTGAATCTTGATCGTAGTTATACACATATTCATAATATTGATGCCAAAAGATACAAAGTTGATAATGATAATGCAACATACTTGTGGCACTGCCGTTTAGGTCATATTGGTGTAAAGCGCATGAAGAAACTCCATGCTGATGGGCTTTTGGAATCACTTGATTATGAATCATTTGATGCTTGCGAACCATGCCTCATGGGCAAGATGACTAAAACTCCGTTCTCCGGAACAATGGAACGAGCTAATGACTTATTGGAAATAATACATACCGATGTATGCGGTCTGATGAGTATTTGACCTTCACAGATGAGTATATCTACTTAATGAAACACAAGTCTGAAACATTTGAAAAGTTCAAAGAATTTCAGAGTGAAGTGGAGAATCATCGTAACAACAAAATAAAGTTTCTATGATCTGATCATGGAGGTGAATATTTGAGTTACAAGTTTCACCTTCATTAAAACAATGTGGAATAGTTTCACAGCTCACGCTACCTAGAACACCACAGCTATAAATGTGGAATATTTCATTGTTCTTCTTTTCTTTCTCTTTTGGGTCGTAGGACCTTCATACAACTAAGAGGGGTATAGGTTCTCAAAGCTTAGGTCCGTTGTGATGCTTAGCCGAACCCTATGAAAGACCGAGAGAAATATTTTTATGCTTTGATTGATTGCCTGTCAGCAGAAGACATTGTTCTTTGGTGTTGCATGAGATATCTTTCAGACTGAGTTAGCATTTTTTGATACGCAAGGAATGTTACTATTGTGCCCGAATTCCGACCATTGGAATGTGTCATTCGGCCATTGGCTGATCCGCATGTCCAACTTGGTCATTTCCCATCAAGGAAGGTTGCAGCTATAAATAGCCACCCCGCTCTAACATTGCTCGTTGGCTGCTCCACTTAAGATTTCTGAGAAGATTGATTTAGCATCCCCTCTCTGAGAGATTTGATTTTAAAATCCACAAAGAGAAAACCAAGAGCCAGAACTTAGACGGTGGTTGAGCATCACAGTAGTTTTGAGTTAGAGTTCTTGTACCTATCACTCTTGAGAACCGTGCACTCTCTAGCAGTATAGGTGTTGGCTTGAGTGACGAGGAGTAATTGTCTTCACCAAGCAAAGTCTTCAGCAACCAAGAGTAGTTGTGGTTTGCAAAGAAGTCCGTCGAAGCTTTGGAGATCTCCAATAAGTATCTACCACAAGTGAAATAAATTGGAGTTTGATCAGCTCCTAGTTGAAGGAGAATAAGATGGAGAGAGGTTTGCTCCTATTTTGAATCACAAGCCCCTCCAACAAGACATAGTCCTTTGGCAGAAGGATGAACTGGTCTAACAAATCCATCTATGCCATCGAGCACCACTTGTTCACTTTACTTTACTGCATATCCCATAGCAGTTTACTTTCATGCTCTGATTCGATAGACTTATCTGATCTATTATAATCTTTCATATTTTCTTTTGTTTCACTCTTTTGGTTCGCTGCATTTCAGTTTGTACTTAGGTTATGTGCTTGTTTCTTTCTATTCACCTTGTTTTCATTCGGTGTTATACCCATTTACCTAGCTAGTATTCCTCTCAGCTACACTATCCTTTTATATCTTCCCAAGCTCCTTTATCTGCTAGCCTACTACATTACCTTGCTAATAGTCAGACCTTTGATCTACTATGCATGAACAATTATCACATCTTTCCTTGATAGGTTTGTTCCTTTATGAAGTGCATGTTTAGCTTTCGCTCTACCAAACTTACTCCACTACTATGATTGGGTTCGATTCAAACTTTTGCAAGAATTTTTTAATCTCCCATTCACCCCCCTATGGTCGATATACTTTCGGTCCTAACAAAGTTCATACAAGCTTGGAGATCGCCTACTTCTTGAAGACCTACCTTAGTGATTCTAGCTGTTCATAGGAGTATGCCTGTTGAGTTCTACGGTAGGGTGCGTCGACTGCAAATTAAAATTTCCTATGCGTAGAACAACCAAGAACATGCTACAGGAGATGGATCACAGTTTGTTACCACTAGACGCGCAGTGCCGTGCAACGGAAGAAGAGTTGGGGCAGCGCGTCCGCGTGGATCGTCTCCTCCTCGTCCGATCTCCCTCGAACAGCCGGTCGTCCGATCCCACGTACAAGTTCGCCGGAGTGGCGCAAGTGCACCGCCTCTAATGGTATCCGTGCGTGCAGGAGGAACACCGTGTGGTGGACTGCTGGTCCGATCACACAGTCGGCGGCGAGTGGAGGTGGCTATTTGCAACACATGCAAACCCTAGTCACAGCGCCGAAGCGATCAACCACATGAGTGTGCCGTACCTCCACTTTATATAGGCGTCCGTCACGGGCTCAACACTTGGGCCTCGCACGGACCCTAAAGCCCACAAGTCTACTCTGCCACAATCCGAATACAATTCGGATCACATCCGATCAGTGTCCTCGGATCCGACCTTGTAGGTTCCTTCCCTTAAGCGCGCGACCCCTTAGGTTCAAGTCAGCTTGGTCGCAGTTTGGATCACCTCCGACCTGCACGGTTGGTAGAGGCGTCTAGCAAGGCGTGCCGACCACCAAGCAGACTATGAAGCTGGTTAGGCGAACCTGTACAACATGTCACACTTCTGTTCCCTTTGCCTCACGATATATGTTGTCGGGCTCAAGGCGAGACTGTCATACTTGTGCTAGCCCGACCTCTTTCTCGTTCCAGTGATACCGACCACAAACCGGATTATCTCATAATCCTTGTCGCATGGCCATGCTTATCCTGGTCGGATCACACGAGGGGCCCAGAGTATATCTCTCCTGATCGGAGGGGCAAATCCCATCTTGCTTGACCATGTCCCGCAGCATGGGACTAGACAAACCCGAAACCTACCTTTGTAACTACCCAGTCACGGAGTAGCGTTTGGTCGGCCCAAAGCAAGTCTGTCACCATCCCGAGTACATGCATCAGCTCAGGTCTTAGGACATAGAACGTATGTTGTACTAGAGACTCACAGATGACATATCGCTACGTCTCATAGTTGGGTCTGTCCGACTCAGACCTTATCTTGACTCGGATCCAACTACGTCGAATCTGATCAGACCTTTCCAAGTCCATATTATCCGGTTAGCATCTAATGCTCCATGTCTAGTGAGACCAAGTCATCGACCGTGTCATATGCTAGTCTAGTCGGCTGCGCGTCCACACAGCCCTTTCGACTAGGGCCTTTTAGGACAGTCATCATACAATGCATAGTCCCACAAACAAGTCACGTACTTGCTGATACACATCATTGACAATGTCCAAGGACTATCTTTATTCATAAACACATAGGAAATATCATCATACATGATTGCCTCTAGGGCATATCTCCAACAGTCTCCCACTTGCACTAGAGTCAATCAAATAGACATCGAATGCCCATAGCTCTAACGTGACCCTGATGCTTGGGTTGTGGAAGCGGCTTAGTCAACGGATCTGCAACATGTGCATCCGTATGAATCTTGCATAACTCTACATCACCATTCTTTACGATCTTTCGTATCAGGTGATATTTCCGGTCTATGTGCCTGACCTTGTGGTGATTCCTCGGCTCCTTGGCTTGTGCGATGGCACCAAAATTATCACAATAAAGGTCCAACAGTTTCACCGAGGCTGGGAAAATACCAAGATCATCCAGAAAATGCCGGATCCAAACACCTTCCTTTGCAGGTTCACAAGCCGCAATGTATTCGGCTTCTGTGGTAGAACTGGCCACTGTATCCTGCTTGGAACTCATCCAGTGCACTGCCCCTCCGTTCAGGACGTACACGAATCCGGACTGTGATCGACAATCATCTCTGTCGGTTTGGAAACTAGCATCGGCGTAACCCCTTACAACGAGCTCTTCCTCACCTCCATAAACTAGGAACAACTCTTTAGTCCTTTTCAGGTACTTCAAAATAGTCTTTACCGCCGCCCAGTGACTCTCACCTGGGTTGGCCTGGTATCTGCTTGTTAGGCTTATTGCAAAAGCAACATCAGGCCTTGTACATATCATGGCATACATGATGGATCTGATTGCTGAGGCATACGGAATCCTACTCATCCTGCTTCGCTCATCAGATGTCGAAGGACTCTGAATCTCTCTTAGCCTTATACCATGTGAGAGTGGCAAGAACCCTTTCTTCGCCTCACTCATGTTGAACCGCTTCAACACTTTATCTATGTACATGCTCTGGCTTAAGCCGAGCAGCCTCCTCGATCTATCTCTATAGATCTTAATGCCTAAAATATACACTGCCTCACCAAGATCTTTCATCGAAAACTTGCCATTCAATGATTCCTTGACTGAGTTCAACATCGAAACATTATTTCCGATCAGTAGTATGTCGTCCACATACAAGATCAAAAACACTATCGAGCTCCCACTAAACTTCTTGTATAAACAAGAGTCCTCTTCGCTTTTGATGAAACCGAGACTAGTGACGACCTCATCAAAACGAATGTTCCAACTCCGAGATGCTTGCTTCAACCCATAAATGGATCTCTTGAGCTTGCATACCTTACTAGTGCTAGTCGGATCGACAAAACCCTTGGGCTGTATCATATACACGTCCTCGGTTAAATTTCCATGTAGGAAAGCCGTTTTGACATCCATCTGCCATATCTCGTAATCAAAATATGCAGCTATAGCTAGTATGATCCTCACCGATTTTAGCATCGCTACTGGCGAGTAAGTCTCGTCGTAGTCAATTCCTTGAACTTGTCCATAACCCTTAGCGACAAGCCGAGCTTTGTGGATCTGAACATTTCCATCCACATTGGTTTTCTTCTTAAAGACCCATTTGCAACCAATGGCCATTACGCCAGGCGGCGGATCAACCAAGTCCCAGACTTGATTCTCATCCATGGACTTTAACTCGGATCTCATGGCCTCCAACCATGCCTCGGAATCTGGGCTCACCATCGCTTCCGCATACGTGGTCGGCTCGTCGCTTTCTAGCAACAATACATCACGCACTCTGGGCAATCTTTCCGACCTCCGTGGTTCCGGTGCCGCTTCCACTAAAGGTTCCCTGACTGACTCCGGTATGATCTCATCACCAGCCGAGCCGTCCCCGAGTGGTCCTCGAATTTCTTCGAGTCGAACCGTCCTCCCACTGGCCTCCCGACTGAGAAACTCTTTCTCAAGGAAAACCCCGTTCTGAGAAACAAACACTTTGTTCTCTTCCCGATTGTAGAAGCTATATCCCAAGGTTTCCCTCGGATATCCCACGAATACGCATTTATCCGATTTAGGTGTAAGCTTGTCTGACGTAAGTCGCTTGACAAATGCTTCACAACCCCAAATCTTTAGAGAAGACAAACTGGGACTCTTCCCGGTCCACATCTCATGTGGTGTCTTGTCTACGGATTTTGATGGTACCCTATTAAGTGTGAAAGCTGCAGTTTCTAGAGCGTATCCCCAGAATGACAAGGGTAAATCCGATTTGCTCATCATAGACCGGACCATGTCCAACAAGGTCCTATTCCTCCGTTCCAACACGCCATTTCTCTGTGGTGTACCCGAAGGTGTGAGCTGAGGTACTATACCTCGACTTTTCAGATGATCATCAAACTCCTGGCTCATGTACTCACCTCCACGATCAGATTGCAGAAGCTTTATAGTCTTGCCGAGCTGATTCTCAACCTCGTTCTGAAACTCTTTGAACTTTTCAAAAGTCTCCGACTTGTGCCTCATCAAATAGATATATCCATATCTACTCAAGTCGTCGGTAAAAGTCACGAAGTACTGATAGCCACCTCTGGCAGTTGTGCTCATTGGACCACACACATCACTATGTATAAGTTCCAATAGCTCGGATGCCCTCTCGCAACTCTTTGCGAAAGGAGACTTAGTCATCTTGCCGAGCAAGCATGATTCACATGTCTCGAACGACCCGAAGTCGGACGATGTTAGGAGACCATCATCATGGAGCTTCTTCATGCGTTTCAGACTAATGTGTCCAAGCCGGCAATGCCAGAAGTATGTCGGATTTATCTCATTAGGCTTATGCCTCTTGACATTCACGTTATAGACCGATTCCTGTTCTAGATTCAATATAAATAGCCCATCAATAATGGGTGCATAGGTATGGAACATACCATTCAAAAACATCGAACAACCATTGTCCTTTAAATTGAATTCATAACCTTGACTCATCAAACATGAGGCAGAAATAATGTTCCGACTAAGTGCAGGAATGTAATAACAATTATTCAATTCCATTCACGTTATAGACCGATTCCTGTTCTAGATTCAATATAAATAGCCCATCAATAATGGGTGCATAGCTGTGGAACATACCATTCAAAAATATCGAACAACCATTGTCCTTTAAATTGAATTCATAACCTTGACTCATCAAACATGATAGCTGTGGAACATACCATTCAAAAATATCGAACAACCATTGTCCTTTAAATTGAATTCATAACCTTGACTCATCAAACATGAGGCAGAAATAATGTTCCGACTAAGTGAAGGAATGTAATAACAATTATTCAATTCCATAATGAATCCAGAAGGAAGCTGGAGCTGCATCGTGCCGACCTCTAACGCAGCAACTCTTGCTTTGTTGCCGACCCTGATGTCAATCTCCCCTTGTGCCACACGCCTAGTTCTTACCAGCCCCTGCATCGAGTTGCAAATATGAACAACCGATCTGGTATCAAATACCCAAGAGCTACTAGGTATGTCAGCAAGGTAAATGTCTATAACATATGCAACAAGTGTACCTTTTCCTGAAGAAGCATTTCCGGCCTTCTTGCCATGCTCTGCAAGCCACTTGCTACAGTTCCTCTTCCAGTGACCGGTCTCCTTGCAGTGAAAGCAAATGGTCTTTGAGGCCGGTCCAGACTTCGGCGCAGCGGCAGAGGTTACCGTCTCCGTGCCCTTTGCCTTAGCCTTTTTCTTGGACCAACTCTTCTTGAACTTAGCCGATTTCTGCACCATCAACACTTGATGCGTGCCTTTCTTAATATCCTGCTTTGCCACTTTGAGCATCCCATGCAATTCAGTGAGCTTCTTATCCATGCCATGCATATGATAGTTCGAGATGAACGTCCCATAGCTGGGCGGAAGAGAACCCAGAACAACATCAGTAGCCAGCTCATCCAAGAGCGGGAAGCCCAAACGATCCCAAGCTTGCACATATCCGGTCATCTTGATCACATGTGGGCTCAGTGGATCACCTTCCTTCAGCTTGCAATCCATCAAGGATCGCCAGACGTTGAACCTTTCGGTCCTAGCCTGTGTCTGAAACATGCTCTTGAGACTCTCGATCATATCGTAAGCCTCAATATTTTCGAAATGTTGTTGCAAATCGGGCACCATACAAGCCAGCATCAGACAGCTGATCTCCGTTGATTCATCAACGAGTTTCTGGTAGGCATTCTTAGTTGTGGCATTAGCATTATTGGCAGGTTCCTCTGGAAGTGGATCCTCTAGAACATGTTCCTTTTTATCGTGCTTGAGAACAATTCTCAGATTTCTATACCAGGTGGTAAAGTTTGTTCCATTTAGTTTATCCTTTTCCAGAATTGATTTCAATGCAAAGTTGGGTTGAGCAGGTGGTGCCATTGATCTACAACAGAAAATATGCAATCACTAAGCAATGTGTTTATGTAGAGTAGTTCTAGCCTAAACAGAAGTACTCCCACTAAAGTCAGCATCCCTCCGCAAACTCTCAATGATTCAGGATCCGACTAGCACATGCGACTAGTGAGCTTTAGCATCACTCCTAGCCAACATACCTATCCGGTAAGCAACTCCTTACTAATTGTATCTCTATACGACTCCTGTCGGTCGCAAGGTATCTCATACCCCGGCTCCCAACCTTCTTTGCCACAAGGCCCAAAACCGTTTTGATAGCCTTGTCAAGTTAACCTGATGCAGTGCATGTTCGTGTCTGACACGAACCCTTCAGTTCAAGGACACCCAGCAGCACCCAATTTTATGAGCCCACTACTAGACGTACTTGACATGCGAAGGTGCAACATCGGGGATGGCAATTAGCTTGATATTCATGAGGGATCTTTCTACCATTCTAACATGCATAGAAACAAAGAAGCATAACAATCACAAATAATCACATATTGTGAAATAGTATGGCTCCTTCATGGACGTTCTTCCAGCTCGGCTCCGACTCCAATGACCATCTACGAACTCCATCTTGTTTGTCACGCCGGGACGCCAAGCCACCAACCTGATCTCTATTATCCAACTACTACAACTAGTAATGAATTTACATAGAGTCACAAGTCGACACGCAGGTCGTTATACAATATAATGATAGCACTTTTGCTCCTGCCGGCTGACAAACATGACACGCATGCCACGTATAAATTACACACATGCATCACATACACATGAGCCATACTATTCACATCAAACCTGCAAAACAAAGTTATGCATAGAATCACATTCTACCGGTTTGTGTGTCGGGTAAGAAATACACGGAGCTACGCACACGGCGGTCCCGCTAGCCGATTAGCGAGCGGGGTTCGAAGGGGCAGCGCCCCTCGCGGGTGTGGGCAGCTCCCGACGTTTTCGGAAATCACAGATCGCATCTGAACTCCGTTCATGCCGAATTTTCTGATCTGACCGATCATATCGATCATCGCGAGTATGATTCGGGTTTACGTTTCACTGTTAACCCTGATGGCGGATGACCGACCGATAGGGGTAGATCGTGTCACGACCTCATCGACTCCGATCATCATAAAACATAGCCACTTCAATCCCCATGTGCAGTTGATCTCATCAACCGTGCACATAGCCGATCTTATCAACGACAACTGATCTCATCTGTCGCCTCCACATATCTAATATGCATACGATATGAATCCAAATCCTATAGTAGAGGCTCTGATACCACTGTTGGGTTCTATGGTAGGGTGCGTCGACTGCAAATTAAAATTTCCTACGCGCAGAACAACCAAGAACATGCTACAGGAGATGGATCACAGTTCGTTACCACTAGATGCGCAGTACCGTGCAGCGGAAGAAGAGTTGGGGCAGCGCGTCCGCGTGGATCGTCTCCTCCTCGTCCGATCTCCCTCGAACAGCCGGTCGTCCGATCCCACGTACAAGTTCGCCGGAGCGGCGCAAGTGCACCGCCTCTAACGGTATCCGCGCGTGCAGGAGGAACACCGTGCAGCGGACTGCTAGGTCCGATCACACAGTCGGCGACGAGTGGAGGTGGCTATTCGCAACACATGCAAACCCTAGTCATAGCACCGAAGAGATCAACCGCATGAGTGTGCGGTACCTCCACTTTATATAGGCGTCCGTCGCGGGCTCAACACTTGGGCCTCGCACGGACCCTAAAGCCCACAAGTCTACTCGGCCACAATCCGAATACAGTTCGGATCACATCCGACCAGTGTCCTCGGATCCGACCTTGTAGGTTACTTCCCTTAATTAAGCGCGCGACCCCTTAGGTTCAAGTCGGCTTGGTCGCAGTTTGGATCACCTCCGACCTGCATGGTTGGTAGAGGCCTCTAGCAAGGCGTGCCGACCACCAAGCAGACTATGAAGCTGGTTAGGCTAACCTGTACAACGTGTCACACTTCTGTTCCCTTTGCCTCGCGATATATGTTGTCGGGCTCAAGGTGAGACTGTCATCCTTGTGCTAGCCCGACCTCTTTCTCGTTCCAGTGATACCGACCACAAACCGGATTATCTCATAATCCTTGTTGCATGGCCATGCTTATCCTGGTCGGATCACACGAGGGGCCAAGAGTATATCTCTCCTGATCGGAGGGGCAAATCCCATCTTGCTTGACCATGTCTCGCAGCATGGGACTAGACAAACCCGAAACCTACCTTTGTAACTACCCAGTCACGGAGTAGCGTTTGGTCGGCCCAAAGCAAGTCTGTCACCATCCCAAGTACATGCATCAGCTCAGGTCTTAGGACATAGAACATATGTTGTACTAGAGACTCACAGATGACATATCGCTGCGTCTCATAGTTGGGTCTGTCCGACTCAGACCTTATCTTGACTCGGATCCTACTACGTCGAATCCGATCAGACCTTTCCAAGTCCATATTATCCGGTTAGCATCCAATGCTCCATGGCTAGTGAGACCAAGTCATCGACCGTGTCATATGCTAGTCTAGTCGGCTGCGCGTCCACACAGCCCTTTCGACTAGGGACCTTTTAGGACAGTCATCATACAATGCATAGTCCCACAAACAAGTCACGTACTTGCTGATACACATCATTGACAATGTCCAAGGACTATCTTTATTCATAAACACATAGGAAATATCATCATACGTGATTGCCTCTAGGGCATATCTCCAAAATGCCATGGTGGAACAGGTGTGGTTGCTCCTCCGTGGACCCTTCGTGGGTGAGTCCTTCATGACCTTATTCCTCTGTGGATTTTTTCCAAACCAAATCCTTGTGATCTTAGATCCTTTGTAGATCGAATTCTTCATCAACGTGGATGTAAGATAACACCAACTATCCAGACCATGGAAAAAATCTTCATCGAGCAATTTTTTTGTGATTATCTCAACTCTATCTCCTTTACTCTGCACTTGCATGTCTTTACTTTCCGTTACCTACAATCTAGACTTTCATGTGTATGGTGCTCTACAGATTGCAAGAAAAGTCTAAAATCTGCGAAGAAATCAAAAGTTGGGAAAAGATTCCATTATTGTTCTTAGGAGTATATCACCCCCTGTTGACATACGTATTGATCCTACAGCTAGGGTTTGCCCTTGGCTCTATTCCGATGAAAAACCAACAAATAGATAATTCTCCTTGTTTTTAGTCACTCTGGAAAAATAATTTATCCACTAGTCCTTGATTTGGTGCTTTTCAGCAGCTTTTTCACAATTTCCCTCTACAAGTGATACATGCAAATTAAGAGGATTAAGGCATTAAAATAATGCTACAATGTACAAACTATTATTAGTAAAGAGTTGCTTAGTTATTTATACTTAGAAGTAGTGATGCAAAATGGACGTATCATTGACCTCCGTCAGATGGTACACCAATACCATGGGAAAATATTACACGAGTTGCTTGAAGCTAGAGCACGATCAAATCTGACACAACAAAACTGTTCATTCTGAATCTGCCTTTCAAAAGTCCAATGAATCCCACGTACACAAGATCAAATAGCTAGCAAACATCCAGAGTCTCGCAAAAAAGGTTTATTTATGGCATATCACACTGATTGGCCTGAATAGGTTCTCTCAACAGAGAACTTCATTGAGTCCCCAATGCATAACTAGGGAAGTGTGCAATCGACCTTTTGAAAACCTCATCCTATCCCATGTTTTGTATCACAAACTTCTTTTAGCCTCCCCGTACAAGCAAGTAACTCGCCAAGGCTCCTTTCCATCCTCTTTCACTGTCATGTCAATATGATACTTAGAGAAGTATCTCAACTCCATGGTATACGGTTTCTTCCAAAAACAATGCACAACCGTCCACTTCTAGCACTATTGGCCAATCCATAAGCATCATCAAAGCCCAAAGTTCATGTCAGTCCCACACGATATTTAGCAATATGTGTCTCCACTACGCACAATATCGCTAGTGAATTCTCCTGCACAAGATTGTGGGGCTCATGAACTATCGCGGAATAGCACAACCCATGACAGCTCCATCATAAAATATCCATTAGGCCCGGCAGTCCTCCACAAGGGAGGCAGTCGATGTTGCCAAATCATTGCCATTCTTTTCGGCCATTGTTGCCCCATTTGTTTTCCCCTTCGATGGAGATGTCCCATGTTTGAGCTTCTTCATGTCCCGCAGTGGCCGAGAGCTAGGGCGGTGGCCATATCGTGTGCGGGCGGGAGTCCAGACACTAGCTGGTAGCGAGCAAAGCTACACACAGAGAATACAATCATCATGAAGAGGGCATGCCAAGGGACCCCTATTAGACGCTTTGTGCGTCAAAATGTTGGCAAACAAATAGAAAGCTCCTCATGGGCTAGCCTAGGCTAGCGCTCATAGTCCCATAATCAAACGCCAGTTCCTAGTTCTTTTTTACTTTCTTCTTTTGTTTTTGGTTTTCATCCTCTCTTCTCTTTTTATGTTTTTATTTTTTCACATTTATTATTTCACGAAAATTTTAAAAGTTGAGAAACATTTTTAAATTTGAGAAGATTTTTAAACTACACTAGCATTGTTTTAATTTGAGAAAATTTCTGAGTGCATATTTTTAAGAATTGTGAACCTATCTTGAAATTCATGATTTTAAAAAACTAATTTTTTAAATATTATAAAATTTTGGATTTAAAATCAGTAAGTAAAATTTCCAAATAATAAGAATACATGTCAAAAAGAGTAGTAGAAAATCATGAACATATGTTTGTAAGTACAAACCGAGGACACCGAAACAAAACCATTATGAACAAACCCCCAACTCACACAACCCTGTGCATTTGCGCGCATGCGTCTGTGGGAGCCATATCTCGCTATGCTCACACCGCCTCAGGCGCGGGGTGACTGCACCGGCCCACCACTATTGTAGTTCGTGCATTTTTTCGGTGTGTTTTCTTTTTATGTCCGGTTTATCGCTGTTTTGGGCCGAGGCTTTTCTTGGTGGGTTTTCTTTGACCTCATTTCACTATTTGGCTCGGGTCTTCATCGATTTTTTTTGTTTTCTTCGTTTATTGTTTTGTTTTGATTTTCCTTCATTTTTTTACTTCGTCACTGGTTTTCTTTGGTTTTACACTTTTCTTCATTTTAACTCAGTTTTCTTTGTTTTTCCATTGATTTTGTTTGCTGTTGCTTATTTTCATACTCTTTTTTTCTTGTCTTACTTTGGTACTTTGCTTTTCTGTTTTGCTTTCTTTGTCGATCTTTAATGGTTTTCTTCTCTTAACACAGAGTTACTTTTTTAGTACATAATATAAAGTGTTTAGTGTACACATAAAACTTTTTAATGCATGTTGAACATGTTTAAAATACACAATGTACATTTTTCTTGTAATACATGTTTTGGACACTTCTTTCAATACACGAGAAAAAAAATCAAAATACATTTCGAAACATTTTTAAATGCTAATATTTTTTTAAACTATGCTAAAATTTTCTGACATTATCTATACAAAAATTCTAATGGTACTAAACATTTTCTATACTAAGCAAAAAAATCATGTTGTATAATTTTGTTCAGAACTTCACATAAATGTTTCTGAATTCCAAAAACATTTTCTCAATCATGTGAGCATTTTTTTAAAGGTATCAACTTTTTATCGTGGTAATGTTTTTTTCTACTTTGTTATCATTTTTAAAAAATCACTTTTAAGTGAATTTATGCTGTTAAATATATTCATTTAAAGCAAAATAAAAAAGTAAATAGAAAAATAATAAAAACGAAAACAGTGTGAAGTCAACTCGACGATCCACCTCCTCTCAGGTCTCCCCAACACCGGCTAGGCCGAGTGTAAGGGTTGGGTTGTAGGCCGGGGGGCCTTCTACTCAGCGCTTTAATCGCCCGTTAGCGCTGTTGGTGCCGCGTAGCGGGCCGGCCCAGCAATCGGCTGAAAATTCAAGTGCGATGGAAATATATCAGATTAATTCAAGCGAAGTGGGACTAGAACTCCAGCAGCCAAAGTCAACTGCACTAGTGCAAACCACTAGACCACGCTCAACTTTCTTGCCTACAATGAGGAAACAGATCGAATTAATCCTTCCCTCAATGCAACATTAGCATATAGTAGTATTATATTCTCTCAAAAAAATAGTAGTATTATATGCCGACTATAAATTGAATAAAGAAAATAAAAATATGAAAAAGAATTCCCAAAACAATGAATTGGATTTTTTTTCTTCTAAAAACGTATGTATTAATTGGAAAAAAATCGCAATAATGGAAAAAGTTTGTGAATTTGAAAAAAGTTCATGAATCTAAAAAAATGTAAAATTCATGAGTTTTGAAACAGTTCATCAATTTGAAAAATAGTTTGAAAGAGTTAATTGATTTGAAAAAATGTTCATCGGTTTTGAATTAAAAAAAGCACGAATTTGAAAATAGTTCACGGGGTTATGAAAAAATTTCATCGATTTTGAATTAAAAATCAAGAATTTGAAAGTAGTTCACCAGGTTTTAAAAAAAAGTTCACCTATTTTGATAAAAAAATTCATGAATGTGAAAAGAAGTTCATCAAATTTCGTAAAAAAGTTCATTGACTTGAATAAAAGTTATCAAATTTGAAAAAAAAATCACAATTTTTTTTAAAAATGTTCATCGAATTGAAAAAAGTTCATCGATTTTGAAAAATGTTCATCAACTCTGAATTGATTTTCTCTAGTTTGAAAAAAGTTCATCAAAATTCAAAAAAGCTCATCCACATTGAAAAAAAATTAATCAATTCTGACAAAAAGTTCACAAATATTAAAAAAGAGCTCATCAATTCATAGAAACATATTATGAAAATTGAGAATTTTTTGCGCATTTGCAAAAGAAAAAGGAAACAAAAGAGAAACCGAGAAAAGGTAAGAAAAAAGAAAAAAAACGCGGGCATCACGATCTGTAGAAAGAATAAAAGGCAGAAAACAAAGTAAATTGTCACATGCTGCTTGTTCTTTTTTAGCACTATGCGGCTTGTTATGCGGGTGGTTGCTGCATTGGTCTGTGAAGTTTCACGTCTCAGGATTGAGGGCCTGTTTGGATGAAGACCTAGACACTATGCCTGGGGAAATCGGGTGCCTCGAGGTAGCCTGAGATGATGGGGTTATTTGCCTGGCCAGGCTAGCCCGGTGCACGTATGTTTGGTTCATGTCCTCGCATACTGCTGAGTATTAAGTACTTCACAGAGTATTTAGATGTGAGACCGTGCTACATTTACTACTGCTAGCTCCTAATTACGGCCAGGCTGCACCGAGGCGCAATGAATTGAAAGCCTAGGTCAGGCTAATCATGCTGCTTGGTCTAAACATATCCCTTTTTCAATTGAACCAGGCTAATCACCATTGCTAGTATGGCCAGGCTAGGCAAACATTTTATCTCACATGACATCCACCAAACAAGTACGAGGCACACTCGAGGAATAGTCCATGCTAGGCATATCGTGTCGTGGACACCAACCAAACTGTCCCCGAATCCATGACAATGTACCCTTTTCCAGTTTTAACAAAACAGATTTAAAAAAAGATGGGCCGGCTGAAGCGCACCAAACAGGGATAGCCCATGTGTAGTGTCGTGTGCCTATGTCTTGCTATAAGCGAGACAGATGACCGCCTCGCCTCAAGCGAGCGCCAGTCTGGCCAGACCCGCGCACGGGAAGCCTTAGGCCTCAAAGCGCTCTACTTTTCACTGCCTTTTGTCAAATTTTGTTTCTCGCGTGTAGCTTTCTTCTTTTACTTTTGTTTATATTACAAAATATTCAAAATATACATATAAAATAATTGTTCCTAATGTATAGTAGAAATATATAACATATATAGAAAAGGCAGAATTACAACTTGTATTTAAAAAATCTTTCGCAAAAAATTCTATAAATTTGTTAATTTTTATTAAGAAAATGCTACATGAGTACATAAAAATGTATATTAATATTCTATAAAAAAATTCATCAATTTTTTTTAAATGATAATCATGTATTTGAAAAATATTAAACATGTATAAAAAATATTTCAATGTGCACAAATAATCTATAGTATGTTTAAAAAAATAGGCATAAAACTTAAATATATTAAAATGTTAATCATGTATTTAGAAAATGTTAAACACATGCAAAAAGTGTTCCTTATGTATTCGGAAAAGTAAAGTTTATATAAAAAGTAAACATCCAAACCATATATTTGGACAAAAAAGTTATAATTAACATATTTACAAAAATGTTATAACACGTATAAAAATGTCCGTAATGTATATGAAAGATGTACATTGCATGTGAAAAAAAAATTGTTGCCATTAAATAAAGGTTCACAATGTATTTAAAAAAATTGTTGAGCGTGTATTCAAAATGTGTATTTAAGAATAAATGTACCATGTATTTAAAAAAAGTTCAAAGTGTATCAACAAAAATGTTTCATATGTACACTAAAATGTACATTGTGTACAGAAAACAGTAGACATGTTTTGAACAAGAAATTAACCGCTGAAAACCGACAAAGAATGCAAGGGAAACTAAAGAAACCAATGAAAATCGAAAAAGGCAAAAAAACACAATGAAAACAGTGAAATTGTGAAAACCGAGAAAGAAAAACAAAGAAAATCTAAAAATAGATAAATCAAAATTCAAACTAAAAAGTAGTGAAAACCGAGAAAAGAAACAAAAGAACCAAAGAAAATTGTTAAAAAAAGAGATAAAAAACCTAGTGAAAACCGAGAAAGAAACGTAGAAAATTGATGAAAAAAGCAAAGAAAACATAAAAACTGAAGAAAAATAGGAAGAAACAAAAAAAATAAAAAAATAAACAGAAAAAAGAACTTCAAGAAAAGTAGAACCTACCATGACCGAACGAGCCACAGCAACCAAACAGGCTATTCGGCCAGCGCATTTTCATGGTCGTTGTGGGGTGTTGCGGGCGAGGGGAGCAACCATCGTGAGAATAGCTCCCCCGTTCGTGATGATGGAAATAAAGGCAATGAAGGAACAACCTTGAAATAAATAGGCCGTAGGAGTAGGGTACGATCTAGATCATACTTCAAAGGAGTGTAGTAGAGAACAAAACATGTTTAAAATGTCTTGGACCAGCGAAATAAAAAGAAATTCTAAAAGGAAAGAAAATGGAAAAAATGCTATGCTCACACCGCCTCAGGTGCGGGGTGACTGCACCGGCCCACTACTGTGGAGGTACGTGCATTTTTCGGTGCCTTTCTTTTTATGTCCGTTTTATCACTGTTTTGTGCCGGGGTTTTCTTTGTGGGTTTTTTCTGACTAACTACTGCAGGGCACAACCCCGCAGTCTTTTATTAAAAACAAAGAGAGTCCAATACAAGTTAACTGTACAATCTAAGGCTAAACAGAGGAGAAAAGTTAAAAAAAAAATCTAAACTCACCTAAACTACCTATCTATTACAAAACTCAGTGAAGCTTCTCCAACCATTTTAAAAGGTGAGGTCTAATATGAGCCTTGACCCTATGAGAAAGCAAGGTTAGATCATGTAGACATTTACCACGCCAAACACTAAAAGTAGCTCTTTCCCCTCTGAAGGTCCTGCCATTCCTAAGAATCCATATGTTCCAAGCAACTGTGAAGACCACCTCAAAAAAGAAGCTTCTAGCAAATCTCTTCCTGGCCAAAGTGATGCACTCATGAATATTGGAGCCACCAGTCCAGTCAATCTGAAGATAGTTCCAAATTCTGGCGCTGCAGTTACAAGAAAAGAACAAATGCATTCTATCCTCATATGTGTGTTGGTGGCATAGAACACAAAGATTATCCTCCTCAATAGTACGCCAATGCCTTCTTACAAGCAGGTCTTTGGTGTTTAGTCTGTTAAAGAAAAGCAACCAAGCAAAAACCTTGATTTTCAGCGTGCACCTACTGCTCCATAACCATTTGCAAGGCTCAATAGTGGGGAGGTGAGAATGCATAATGTTGTAGTAGCTCTTTGACGTATAGGCTCCAGAAGATCCAACCCTGCTTTTCACTATTTGGCTCGGGTTTTCATCTTTTTGTTTTATTCTTTTTTTATTTTGTTTTGTTTTTCCTTTTTTTACTTCTTCACTGGTTATCTTTGGTATTACACTTCTATTCGTTTAACTCTGTTTTCTTTGTTTTTTTCACTGATTTTGTTTGCTTTTTCATATTTTCATACATTTTTTTTCTTGTCTTACTTTTGTACTTTGCTTCTATTTTTGTTTTCTTTACGATCTTCAATGGTTTCCTTAACACAGAGCTACTTTTTTTAGTAAATAATATACAGCATTTAGTGTACACATAAAACTTTTTTAATACACGTTGAACATGTTTAAAATACACAATGTACCATTTTCATTTAATACATGTTTTGAACACTTCTTTGAATACACGAACAAAAAAATTGAAACACATTTTGAAACATTTTTTATGCTAATATTATTGTTTCTAACTATGTGAACGTTTTCTGACATTATCTATACAAACATTATAATGGTACAAAACATTTTCTACACTACACAAAACAATTTTTCATATTGTATTTTTTTCAGAACTTGATATAACTGATTTTGAATTGCAAAAACATTTTCTCATTCTCACGAACATATTTTTAAAGATATCGAATTTTTTATTGCCACAATTGTTTTTTTCTACTTCGCTATCACTTTTTGAAAATTACTTTTTAAATTTTTAAAGACAACTTATGTTGTTAAATATATTCATTTAAAGCAAACTGTCAAAGGAAATAGAAAAACAATAAAAACGAAAACAGAGTGAAATCAGGTCGACGATCCACGTCCTTTCTGGGCCACGCCAACACCGGCTCTTGATAGCTGTAGGCCCAAGTTGGAGTAGTGTGAGGGTTGGGCTGTAGGCCGGGGGAGCTCCTACACAGAGCTTTAAGCGCCAGTTAACGCTGCTGGCACTTGCAGGCGCCACGTAGCGGGCAGGCCAGCAATCTGCTGAAAAATCAAACGCGATGAAAACAAATATAAGATTAATACAAGCGAAGTGGCAGAGTAACAAGTTGAGGAGCGTTCCCTCGGGAGCCTCCCCAATGATCACATGGGATGGTCTGAGAGCACGCCACTTGGCACACTCTCAACCGCCGCCACATGTCGCGCTCTGAGTGCTCCCTCTGAATTATTATTGTTATTTTTCTGCATGCCTTTTCCTGCATTTTGGATGGGGTTTTCCAGGTTTTTTCAACTTTTTGTTTTTCCACCGGTCTTTCTTAGCTATTCGGAAAAAATTGCGTGAAAAAACACGTTCTCTTTTTCTTTCTTTCACGAGAGGCATGGCCGTGCCTCTTGGAAACGAAAAAATGCGTTTTCTTTTTCTTTTTCTGTGAGAGACACGGTTTTGCTTCCGCGAGAGGCACAACAGTGCCTCTCAAAAACGAAAAAAACACGTTTTCTTTTCTTTTTTTTTTTGCTTTCGCGAGATGCATGGTTTTGCTTACGCGAGAGCCATCATTTATCTAGCGCGAGAGCCACGGCCGTGAGTCTCGAAACCGGAAAATAACGTGTTTTCAACTTTTTCTGTGAAAGGCACATTTTTGCTTGCGCGAGAGGCATGGATTTGCTTTCAATTGTGCCTCTCGAAAACGGCTTCTGAAAAGGAAAAAAAGGTGATCCCGCTTGGTTTTTTCAGCCGGTTTTTTTCCTGCGGTTTTTCTTCATGAAAAAATGTTTGTCAAAACCTATCAACATGGGGTCTCATTTCAAAAATCTTGATACAAGGAAGCCAATGGTGAAAACGGTTCGAGATTTAGAAGCATGGTTTAAGAGATAAAACATTTTGAATTGAATAAATAAAACAAAAATATGCAAAAGAATTCACAAAAACAATTAATTTAAAAAATTGAGAAACGTTCATACCAATTAAAAAAATTCACGTTAATGGAAAAAAATTCGTTAATTAGAAAAATGTTCACGGATTTGAAAAAGAAAAAAGCTGTCAAAAGTTCATCAGTTTAAAAAATAAGTTACAAAAGGCTAATTGATTTTAAAAACCTTCATAGATTTTGAATTAAAAAAATCAACAATTTTAAAATAGTTCACCGGGTTATGAAAAAAGTTCATCAATTTTGAATTAAAAAAATCTTGAATTCGAAATTAGTTCACCTGGTTTTGAAAAAAAATGAACGGATTTGAAGAAAAATAACCTATTTTATTTAAAAAATACACGAATGTGAAAAAACTTCATCGAATTTTGCGAAAAAGTTCATTGATTTGAATAAAATTTCATAGAATTTTTCTAAAAAGTTCATCAAATTTGAAAAAAGTTCATAGATTTTGAAAAAACGTTCTTTGACTTTGAATTAATTTTCTTTAATTTGTAAAGAGTCCATCAAAATTGAAAAAGGTTCATCCATCTTGAAAAAATTTCATCCATTCTGAAAAAAGTTCACAAATTTGAAAAAAGAGTCCATTGATTCTTAAAAACAAATTACAAAAATGGACAAAAATTCACGCATCCGCAAAAGAAACAGAAGAGAAACAGAGAAATGATAAGAAAGAAGAAAATAAAAATAAAAAACTGTGGGCATCGCGATCTGTAGAGAGAATAAAAGGCGAAAACAAAGTAAATTTCCCCATGCGGCTTCTTCTGCAAGTGGTTGCTGCGTTGTCTCAGGTTCGAATCCTTGACATCCCACCCTTTTTTCAGTTTTAATAGAAAAAGAGAAAATCAGATGACCCGGCCCAAGCGCGGGAGGAGGGTGTGTGCTTCGAGCACTCGCTAGCAAGATGGCTTTTAACGGGTGCCTAAAGCGCCAAATGGGGATTGCCGTAGGCCGGCCACACATGTGCGATGGCGTTTGCCTATGTCTCGCTAAACGAAACAAATGTCTGCCTCGCCTCAAGCGAGCACCAGACTGACCGGACCCGCACGTGGGAGGCCTTAGGCCTCAAAGCGCTCTTTTTTCAGTATTTTTTTGTAACATTTTGTTTTTCGTTTGTTGCTTTCTTCTTTTACTTTTGTTTATATTGCCAAATATTCAAAATATACATATAATTTTTTCCTAATGTATAGTAGAAATGTACAATATATATAGAAAAGGTAGAATTACAACCTGTATTTAATTTTTTTTGCAGAAAAAAGTGTATTCAGAAAATGTTATTTTGTATTTAAAATTGTTATTTTTTAATTAAGAAAATACTACATGTATATATAAAATGTTTCTTATGTATAGAAAAAATGCACATTAATATTGTATGAAAAACATACATAAAAAAATATTTGAAAAAAATATTAATCATGTATTTAAAAATTATTAACCATGTATAAAAAATATATTTCAGTGTGTAAAAAAATGCATAGTATGTTTGAAAAATAGGCATACAATCCAAATATGTCCAAATGTTAATCATGTATTTAAAAATATTGAACACATGTAAAAAAAGTGTTCTTATGTATTCAAAAATGTACAATTTATATAAAAAGTAGACAACAAAACCATATATTTGGAAAAAAAATGTTAATAACACATTTAAAAAATGTTATAACGCGTATAAAAAATGTCTGTAATGTAGACGAAAGATGTTCATTGCATGAGAAAGAAAATTGTTGCCATTAAATAAAGGTTCACAGTCTATTTAAAAATAATGTGGAGCATATATTCGAAACATGTATTCAAGAATAAATGTATATGATGTACACTAAAGAAAATTCAAAGTCTATCAACAAAAATGTTTCTTATGTACACTGAAATGTACGTTGTGTACAGAAAAGAGTAGACATGTTTTGAACAAGAAATTAACCGCTGAAAACCTACAAAGAAAGCAAGGGAAACAAAATAAGCCAATGAAAATAAAAAAAGAAACAAAAAACAGAAAAAATGAAAACAGAGAAGGAAAAACAAAGAAAACCTATACATAAATAAATAAATAACAAAGAAAAATAAAAATAAAAACTAATGAAAACCGAGAAGAGAAACAAAAGAATCAAAGAAAATAGAAAAAAGAAAAAAGAACTATTGAAAACCGAGAAAGAAACGTATAAAACCGATGAAAAAAAAGCAAAGAAAACAGAAAAACGGGAAGAAACAAAGAAGACCAAAAAACAAAATGAAATGAAACGGAAAAAGAACTTGAAGAAAAGCAGAACCTATCATGACCGAAGGAGCCATAGTGACCGAACGAACGTTATTCGTCTAGCCCATTTGCATGGACGTTGTGGCGCTGCGGGCAGGTGAGCTACCATCCTGAGAGTAGCTCCCGTGTTCCTGATGATGGAAAGAAAGGCAATGAAGGAACAACCTTGAAATAAATAGGCCGTAGGAGCAGGCCTTGGCCTAGATCAGACTTCAGAGGAGTGTAGTAGAGACCAGAGCATGTTTAACATGTTTTGGACCAATGAAATAAAAAGAAACTCTAAAGAGACAGAAAATAGAAAAAATGCTTCTTCTTTTCAATAAAATATAGAAAAGCCATATAAATTTATGATAAAAGATTAAAAAGTACCCTAAAGACTCAAAGATGCGCCTTAATAGAAAGAGTGGTACCAAATTCAACTCAAAACTATAGTTCGACTACACCTTAATTAAAACGTAATCGGAATAATCACCAAAATTCGCATTTAAGCCTCCATTCGTTGAAGAAAAAACTACGAAAGTTTCTACACCCGTTTTTTTTTCCGGATTTTTTCCGAAGATATCACGGCCAGACACATCAGCCCCCACCAATGTCGACAAGCACAGTTCAAAAAGAATGTCCATAACCATATCTCGCACAACCAATTCACCAGCAAGAGAGGAGCTCTGCACTCCTCATGTATAGCTAGCAAACACCACCATCCCCAGCTACCTCTCGAGAAGACCCTGCACACTCTTCCAAAGTACTCCCTCCGTCTCATAATGTTTTTACATCAGTGTAGTGTCAAAAAAGCGTTTTACATTACGGAACAGAGAAAGTACGTATCTTAATTACACTCCTTGAAACGAAGGACTGGTGAGATTAGGCATCAATCTCACAAGAGGAGATGGTCAAAAACGAAGGACTGGTGAGATTAGGTAAAAAAGTGATATAACATGGCAATTACACGTGTGTTGCAGCGTGGCATAAATAATATTATGCTATAACGGATAAAAATAGACTTTATCTACCGATTAAACCATCACTTATTGGCTTATGTAATAAAATGAGATTTGATAGAGTCAATAAGATGTGGGGCAGTCAAGTCCCTTCCGGGAAAATCGATGAAAAATGAAGATGAGAGGGGGGGATCAAAATAGCGAGGGGAGGGCGTGCTTAGAGAGGTTGGACAAAGCAAGCAGCAAAAATGGAACGCCATTTTCATAGAAGTAGAAGAAGATAATAAGTGTGGTTGTTTCCTATTAACTGAATGAGGAGTACGGCCGTAAAACCAAAACAGTAAGAACGGTAGTAATACTCCTCGGTAATGGTGTACTTTCCTCCGTCCGGTGAAAAGTGTATATTTGTCTTTTAAAATTTGTCCACAGAAGAGTACTTCTATCTTCCCAATACCACAACAGAGCCTTGGGCCTGAAGAAGACTAGTTGGCCTTGTTCTGGAGAGTGTTCGTTCTCACGTGTGTGTGACACCAGTGTTCGTTCTCACGTGTGTGTGACAGGGTGTCACACACACGTGAGAACGAACACTCTCCAGAACAAGGCCAACTAGTCTTCTTCAGGCCCAAGGCTCTGTTGTGGCACATATTTATTTTGTATTTTCTCTCAAATAAATCGTTTCATTATTTATTTAAAATTAAAATTATTAGTATAATTTTAAGTTCTGGATGTACTAAATTCTAATGGTAGCTTCCTAAAAGTTTAATAAGGCACTTATTTTATATTAACTAATGAAACAAAAAAAACTTTGCTGGAAAAACTAGGGTAAACAGAGTCTGATATACATTGTTATGGTATCTTTCACCTCGCTATTCTGATTTGACTTAACAAATCGCAGAGATAGAATCAATACATTTTAGAGGAAAAATGAATTATATCTTTTATGTATTGACTCATAAGAAAATTATTTGGGATTCTAAAATGAAAGAAATCATATTATCCACTAATAGTGGCCAAATTCACTTGTCTCATTCGGAAGGACACCATCCTTATAACCATCCCTGACTGTTTTTGTCTCCAGCATGACCAATTGATAAAATATGGAAAAAATAGGGAAAATGACCGATACTACTGAAAGAATTCCTCTTTGACTGGTAGGTACTGTAGGTGGTATTCCTATGATCGTTTTAGCAAGCGTTTTCTTTTATGGTTCATATTCTAGATAAGGTTCATCACTATAGTAATCGGAGGGACCATATTGGAAATTCCAAATTCCACGGTGCAGCACGACACAAAGCGATAATGGCAAACTGGGTTAACTATAAGTTCACACAAATACAATAGACTTCATAGTATCCGATATCTCAAACAATTCTACCTGCCTCCAAAGAATGATGGATCAAATTAATTTGTGCCATACAAATCAACCGAAGTACCAAACCACATTATTAAGAAGATGAAAAAAAGAAGAAATTTAGTTTCCTGGTTTATTAGTCCTTACTGTAATATGTGCCAAATTTTGATCATAAATTTAACTAACAAAATGTTCATGCATGTCATAAAAAATTATATCGTTGAAACTTTCAACGATATAATTTTTTATGACATGCACTAACATTTTATCAGTTAAATCTTTGATCAAAATTTAGCATTAATTATAATTGGGGCTAATAAATCAGAACGGAGGTAGTAGTGCCGAACGAACCCAGCTAACAACTCTCGACATTCGTCACCACGTGATGGTGGAAGACGAATAAAGCTGAGCTGGAAATATGATACTATCACATGCTCATGCTCACGGCCGTCATACAGTTGGGCGATACGGTTATCCAAATGTATCTCTATATCTTAAGCCAATTTGAGTAGCATACGCAATGATCGCATCCATCGATTGTCAACCGAAAATTTGGTTGCACAGCTCATCGAGTAGGCAGTGATGGTGCATACACCTATAATTCAATTTTTGTACGCCATGATAAGTAAACAGTCCCACCCCTCAATGAATAAAAAACTCCGGGCTTCTTAATAAATTGTAATGAGTCGTCAGATTGATCGTGCCGAGCTGATTTCCCATGCAAGCAAAAGCACTACTGAGTATATTTTTCTTTGAACCAAAATATTTAGGACATGTGACATGTTGAATCACAATTTTAACCTGTATGTTAGGGCATCTTCAAGGTGGACCCATAAACCTCCCGCAACCGTCTAGATCACGGAAGCCATCCAACCTGATCTGTATCAGTCCGTGGGACGCTCCGGACGCGATTCTCTCGCAAACCAGAGACAAAAATTGGGGAGGTTTGCAGGAATCCGGACCGCTCCCAAGCCCGCTTCTGACCGTCCTCGCCTACCAAAAATCCGTCACCCGCCCTTCCCGCGCTTTTCTTCCGATGCACGCGCCGCTTACCAATGCCGCATTCATGCCGGCCCAGAGCAAGCGGAGGCTGGCATTGATACCATGATGTGAACGGAGGGAGGAAGGGCGGCGCTGACTGACGGGACCTCTCAACAACCGCCGCTTCAATGCGGACGCAGGTTCCCGCGGAACCAACTCCGGCCGCTGCGCCGCATTGCAGTGGCTGACTGGCCCTCCGCATGGCTTGGCCGCGGCTATTTAAACCGCGCTCTGGCACCCTCCTCCACATCTTCGGCGATGGGCAAGTTCTGGGCGTCGACGCTGGCAGGCGGTTCTGGGGCGGGATCTGGCGGCTCGTGGAGACGCTGCCCTCGAACTCCGGGGCCGTCGTCCTCGTCGGCTGGCAGCGACTCGACACGGGCGGAGATCGCATCTCCTCCGGCGATGAGGAGGATCAGCAGCTACCGCCGCCGTAGTCCACGCCAGTGGTGTCGGGCCAGGTCTACACTGGCACCGACGCGGAGTTCGACAAGCTGATGGAGCTGATGCTCCGTCGCTCCATCGTCCAAAACCAACAGCCCGGCGCGGCCACCGGGGGTGCTCCTCCCCGTGAAGCCGGAGCCGGCATCCCCTTCACGCTCTCCACTACTGCGTAGCCATGGCGTCCAAATCGGACGCCGCGTCAAGGAAGAGCGGCTCTCGCCACCGCCCCGATGCGTCGTCAAGGAGGAACGACACTCACCGCCGCAGCCCCTGCCCAAGGCGCACGGGCATATTCTCACTACAAGAAATATGTCAACTTGTGACCTTGACTATTGGTCACTGAAAGGTCATTGTTTTTCATTTGCGACCTTTTTATCACCAAAAACAGAAGGTCAAAAGCTGTCAGTCGTAAACTGAAATTAACGACCTTCTCTGTGAGAAGGTCGTAGACATTTACGACCAAAATAGAAGGTCGTTGAACCCATGACCTTTTGTTTTGGTCACTGGATGTCTGCCCAGGCCACGTCGGATCCGACATGGCAAACTGACATGGCAAAATTACGACCAATTGGAAAGGTCATTACTTAGAATCAGCTCGGTCCATTTCGGTGCTTTAGATGGGCCGAGCCCAATAATTCAGCCTTTATATATATTTTTTTCTTATTAATTTTGGTCAGCTATTTGGGCCAAGCCCTACAATTCAGCCTTCTTATTTTCTGGGCCTAGGCCATTTCACAGTCCGTTTCATTAAGCCTTTTGTTACCGGTTTTTCATAAATGCATAATATTCCAGCCCACTATTGTTTGGGCCATAGCCTTTTTAGAGCCCAAATATTATTCGACCCAATAGAACAATCAATCCTTTTCATTCACAGATTTTGATTTTACACATTTCAACAGCAAACAATCAATAATTCTCTCAATTAAATGATCAAATCCAGAAATCTCTCAATGAAACTCACAACAACACATACATGTTTGCACGATCCAACAAGTGTACATACAATCAAAAACAAATACACAGACACCAAAACATGGTGGCAACATCAACTAAAACTATGGTGCACATCTCTAGGCTTCTTCTAATCTTCGGTAAGAGCAGCAGCCACCTCGACGACATTAGATCCAGATCTACATAAATTAGTAGTGAGATACAGTGGAAGTTAAATGATTGACAATAAAATATATCCATTCAAGAGAATAAAAGTTATACATAAATGCCCAAATGCCTCAGATCAGTAAACAATAAGCATGGCATAGCAAAACTTCTAACCTGATGATGTTCTACTAAGATATTCAAGTTCAGAAAACTTATAGCACCAACTGTAAATCACTATAGAGAACATAAAGGTTCTATTTTAACTTCAATTTTATTAAGTACCGGATGTCTCAACGAAAGCACTATAATCATACATGACCCTTGTTGTGATGTAACAACATGCTACAATTGACTGCTTCCGGAACAAAGTGTGGATTATATAGAAGAGTAGAGATTTGTGTCCCTTGGAAGCACATCAAATGTAAAAAATCTGGACTGGTTAAATAATAATTGTATCCTTCTCTACAAGCACATGAGTAGTTAATAAGTACTAATCCTATCATGTATGGCAGGCTTGCAAGATGGAGATGCATACATGACTAAACACTAACATATTATGGTATGACCAGGGCGAGAAAATCAACAACTCGGTCGACCCAGCATTGAAATCAGATACGATATCCTAAAATAGCAAGAAACAGGAAAAGTAGGCTCATACATCAGGGCCACATCACAACCATGGTCCAGGCTCATACCATAGTACAGCTGGAAAAAACACCAACTTCAAGGTGCAGGCTCTCCTGCGCTGATCGTGACCATCCAGCTGATCATACAGCTTCGTGTACAAGTCACCTGCGCCAAAATAACACTCAGCCGCCACAGGCTGTTGTTAGTCACCAGCTAACACAACATAATTAACAGCCAGCTAAAGTGTAATACAAGATCTTTTCATAGCTGGCATGCATCAATACAGGAATCTGCAATGTTGGATAAGGTGATAAAGAAAAACAGAAATAGTGGGGTTGGAAACATATGCAGCATAATGATAAAACAGAACAATGGATTTAATGTGGCATCCATGCAACACACAAGATATGTGATCCTCATCCAAAAATATACGTAATAATAGTTTCCAAGTACTTGCAGCTAGAGCAAGTATGCAATAGAAGTGACTGCATTACTCCTGATTGCTATCTCCAAAGACAAAGTGCACCTACTATATACACTACTTTAATACAACAAAAGGCTAGCACTAGAAATAACATCTTGCTTGCTCTGGCCATGGAATATTATACTCTGGACAAGAAATACACAACACATTTTCTGGACAGAGAAAGAGACTAGTATCTCAGCACAAGTAACTGCAAACTGACAAAAATGCTTAGGGCAGAACTATCAAAGTGTTTTAACCTCTAGGTTAAAACAACCACATTTTTATTGTCCCTTGTTAGTTGGAAAATCTAGCTATCTCTCCTGTGTAAATATGTACATGTTGGCATTAATTGAAAAAATGGGTATGAACAAGCATGCCCTGCTGCACAATAATGAATGAGAACAATCAGGTACTGGTAGGGGTATATGGTTGCACCATTAGTCAATGCAGGACACTGCCAGAAGCGTAAATGCAGTAGCAACCCTTCTGATGTTTGAGAGCACTCTCACTGTGCTATAATTAACTGCATTTTCATTTTCAGCAACACTTATGGAGCACTTAGTTCTAAATAGCAGTCATGAAACTAGGGAGACCCATCTATGTGAGATTTGGCAAATCAGAAACATAGATAGAGCATCAGTCAACTTCAGGTTTACAATGAATTACAAAGGTACTATACACTGTAACTGAAAGCACACAAACATAAAGGACTAAAAGAATAAACCTTTGTAACAAAGTAACTAGAATTAGCACCAACTGCAAGATGACATGTGGTGCAGCAACTAATTATAGCTAAATGGGTTGTCCAAATACATAGATTATCATTAGATGGATGAAACCAACAAGATCCGATCATACAAATATTCCAGGGTATCCGACTTTGTTATCCAGAAATATCGCATGCGTGTAGTGCACACCAGGATAAATTACAAGACGGAAACACTGGGAGCAAGCAACTGATGTAGTAATAAGCTTTCATGGAATTTTAGTTTATGTCATGCTAAATGCAGCAGGCATGCTTAACTTGATTCACAAGGCTGCACACAACATACACAGTGAACTCTCATGAACAAACACACCACAGCTTTAAAAACGAAAATTCAAGCATCACAGTGCACCATACGAATCAACAATGAAACACTACAGTTCATCAATATCACTAGGCCCAACTAGTGTGTGGTGGGATATCGAACCATTTCGAATTTTTTTCAGTGGATTCCATACAGCAAGGGGGATTTTCCACAACTAGCTCTCAAGAACAAACACACCACAACTTAAAAGGAAATTTCCAGCCTCACAATGCACCATACGAATTAGTGGTGTGTACACAAAATATATACAGGTTCATCCAAAAACAAAACCAACCTCACAGTGCACCGTCTCCTCATAGTGTATCAGTGTGCATGATTCATATAGTATAACAGATAAACAACACAAACCTTTTTGTTTTCTGCGACGACGCCGAGCAGAAACGCAAGGAGGCCAAAACAAGGAGACGGTGAGGGTGATCCCCTTTGCCGAAGTCAAACCCATGGCTCCTGCATAACAATGCCCAAATACTGTCAGGAGAGAGACAAAATCAATAGCAATACAACATGAACGAATGTGTCATCGCGATGGCATAGCAACAACAGTAAATAAATGCAACTAGGTGATCGGCTGTAAATATAGAAAAGTGAATCGCCCACAAACAGCGGATGTCGTTTCTCGTCAGGGACTAGACGATCAGTGATGATGCTCGGCTAACACAAGTACTACAAATTGAAAACATTTATACCACAGGAACAAAGCTAACACAAGAACTACAAATTGAAATCCTTTATTCAACAAGTGCAGAACACAAGTGACAGGTGTAACTAATTACCACACATAAGAGCAGAGAGTCATATGCCATGATTCAGTTCACGGATCAGCAATTTAAAACGACACATCACAAGTCTAAAACTGAAGATATCATATCATTATACGATACTAGTTCCATTGAATTACAGAGAAAGAGAGAGAGAAATAGATAGGGAGAGAGAGCAGCAGCAGCAGTAGGGGGGTCAAACTTCAGAGAAGATCAACAGTGAGATTAGGAGAAGAAGAAGCAAGCGTGGGATGGAGAGAGGAGTAGCAGCGAGCAGCAAGAAAGAGGTTCAGAGAATAAGTGCAGCAGCAGGTTTAGTGGATTCAGAGAAGAGGCAAGCAGCAGGAGGTGCAGCAATAGAGGAGCAATAGCAGGGTTAGCAGCAGCAGGTGAAGGAGAAGGACGGCGGCAGGGGAGAGGACTTGCGTGAAGGAGAAGGACTGGATCATTAACATTATTCAGTATTTCAGTGAGTTGTGTACAGTTGAATCCAACTAACAAATGAAGCACCCCGTATACCTAGAAGGAAATGTGAAATCCAAAGCATACACATATTGCCCAAAGCATATCACATCCAATCAAACATTCAAATCAAGGAGGAAGTTATAGACGTAGGCATTGAAATGGGCACGGGAAGGAAGGGGTAGACAATTCATACCCTAGGGGAACTCCTTGTTGTGGATGTGCAGGTAGGGGTAGGCCTGCAACACGAGAAACAAATCAGACCAGGGTCACGGCCACCACACGACCCGAAATATAGCATAGGCACGAGATCTGACCGGCGGCTCGTCGAAGTGGGGGTGGCCCTTGGAGAGGTTCCAGGCCGCCAGGAGGGTGCAAATGACGGCCTCCATGATGGTGATCTTATCCCACTTGTACGTCTCATCTGCGAGGCGTCATCATCAATCAAACAAGAAAAATTCCCAAATACACGTCAAAATACCGATCGAATCGAGGGATAGAAGAGAGGGAGGGAGGGAGGGTTTGCGAGGTGTACGGACAGGCGTCGTCGTGGGCGGAGGAGGACATGTGGTGCCCGATCGGGGCTGGTGCGTGGGACCTGGCGTGCGTCGCCAGGGAGCGGAGGCCGGATCTCGCCGTCAGGGAGTCCATGGGTGGGTGGTGCTGCCGCTGCTTTCGTGGATGGGGGTCGATTTGGCTGGCTCGCTCGCTGCCATGGATGGGAGGAAGGAGCATAGGGATGGGGTCACCATGGTGTGCTCGGCGCCGCCGGAGGACACCAGATTTAGGAGGGATCGGGCGCCGTAGGTGGTGGTGGTGGCGGCAGCAAGGAGTGGTGTAGGGGAGAGGGAGAGACGACGGAGAGAGGAGCTCGCATTGGTCGGTGGGTGGGTGCGCCGTCGCGTTGGTGAGTTTGGACGAGGGAAATGAGATGGAGGACTAGATCGGGAGGGGGCGGGGAGGAGGTGGCGGCGGCGGCGAGGAGATGGGGACGAGGGAGGAGGGGTGCGATAGGGGGATGGGTCGATGGGATCTGAGCTAGGGTTTGGGCTGCGGGTGGGGTATATCTTTTTTAAAAAAATTCTTTTTTTCTGTCGATAGATGGATGGATGGATGTGTGATGGAGAGATGGATGGATGGATGGATGGGCACCATGTCATCGATCCGTGGGAAGAGTTCTGATTGGTTCGGAAACTCAGTGACTTAAAATAGTTTGCAAGTATTATAAATAGAGCAATTTTGTGAAGTAGCTATCAATTTTTTTTGCAAAAGGGCACCACACAAACTTTCATTAGAGTTAGACCACATTTTATGGATAAGGACCAATTTGTATGCATTTATGATCTTTCTAGCTATTTTTAATCATTTTTCGAGTGGCCGAAATGAGTTTTTTTGTGAAGGACCTACCATATATTTGTTGCAAAATTGTACCAAATCAATTTTCTAAAATACTATGACATATTTGATGCACAATTGACTAAATGGTTAGGTATCAAAAGTTTTTATCCACCTTTGGTGAAAAAGACAAATTTCTGCCGATTCAGTTGGAAACGGGTCAAATTTGAATTGCAGCTGCCTCACAGTTTGCTCTTTATTTTTTCCAAATATCATTTCTAGGTACA
The DNA here is from genome assembly GCA_963921465.1 of Triticum timopheevii. NCBI lineage: Eukaryota > Viridiplantae > Streptophyta > Magnoliopsida > Poales > Poaceae > Triticum > Triticum timopheevii. The sequence continues at coordinate 291,475,531 of OY997262.1, forward strand.
TAAGTATCTATTTAATCAGAGAAACACCAAAAAAAATTCCAAGATTCAACCACTAGCTAGGAACGGTCATTCCCGCCGTTTTGACCGCATTTTGAAACAGGCATAAAAAATTCAAAAAAAAAATCAAAAAATTGGAAAAACTTCGCATTGTGTCATTATATGTGACCAAGTTATCAGGAAAATTTATAAACTTGTAATACGACAATTATTTTAAAAAAGTGTTCTCAGAAACGAGCTATCATGCATGAAGATTCATGGCTTTCAAGCCAAATGATCAATCTTATGGCCACATTCATGACATAGTTTGTTCAAATGATCTTATATTGTGCACAAGGGTGCATCTTGGAATTCCAAACAATGTTTCCTAAGGGAGTTTTCATTTTCTTTGCACGGAAAACTCATTTTCCATTTTTCGAGTGCTCGAAATGAGTTTTTTTGTGAAGGACCTACCATATATTTGTTGCAAAATTGGACCAAATCAATTTTATAAAATACTAGGACATATTTAATGCACAATTAACTAAATGGTTGGGTGTCAAAAGTTTTCATCCACCTTTGGTGAAAAAGACAAAGTCCTACCGATTCAGTAGGAAGCGGGTCAAATTTGAACTGCAACTGCCTCATAGTTTGATTTTTATTTTTTCCAAAAATCATTTCTAGGTACATAAGTATCTATTTAATCAGAGAAACATCAAAAGTTTTTCAAGATTCAACCACTAGCTAGGAATGGTCAAGCCCGCCGTTTTGACCGCATTTTGAAACGGGCATAAAAAATTCAAAAAAAAATCAAAAAATTGGAAAACCTTCGCATTGTGTCATTATATGTGACCAAGTTTCCAGAAAAATAATAAACTTGTAATATGAAAATTATTTTAAAAAAGTGTTCTAAAAAATGAGCTATCATGCGTGAAGATTCATGACTTTCAAGCCAAATGATCAATCTTATGGCCACATTCATGGCATAGTTTATTCAAATGATCTCATATTGTGCACAAAGGTGCATCTTGGAATTCCAAACAATGTTGCCTAAGGGAGTTTTCATTTTATTTGCATGGAAAATTCATTTTCCATTTTCCGAGTGCCTGAAATGAGTTTTTTTTGTGAAGGAACTACCATATATTTGTTGCAAAATTGGACCAAATCAATTTTATAAAATACTAGGTCATATTTAATGCACAGTTGACAAAATGGTTGGGTGTCAAAAGTTTTGATCCACCTCTGGTGAAAAAGATAAATTCCCGCCGATTCAGCAGGAAGCGGGTCAAATTTGAACTGTAGCCGCCTCATAGTTTGCTATTTATTTTTCCAAAAATCATTTCTAGTTACATAAGTACTTATTTAATCATAAATACATGGTTTGGTGGCGATACGTCGAGGTTTGGACGGTGGCCGAGGGCCCCAACTCTAGAGCGCGTAAACTCGCATGCCCGCTGCGTGGTCACCGCGTGACCGCAGCGTTGCCATGTGTTCTGGGCAGCCTAGGCATGTCTAGTGGGTTGGGCACTCCCCAGGTAAGTTCTAGGAAGAAAATCACAACATAAGATTCTCACAAGGAGACTGATCGATGTTCAAACATGAATAAGTAGCCAAGTGTTTGATCAGCGGTACGGGAAATGCACATGGCTAATGGGCATGAGTTTTGGCTGAGGATGATCAGTTACTAAGAAGACTGTCTTCACAAATTTTCATCCCAAAAGGAGGAGCCTAGGTGGTACTTGCTTTGCAAAGTACCACACTGGACATAAATACGAATGTTGAAGCTGGGCTCAAAATAATGAATGGATTCAGCTGGTAGTTGGTGGAGGATGGTTATTTGAGCATAGGAAAGCAGTGTAGAAAATGGATACCATTTGGACATGCCAAAGTGGTACTTCCTTCACAAAGTGTTTTTTTGAACAGAATAGGAAAATGAATATTTTTGAATTATTCTTGAACTAGGCAAGGAAGGTTTTTTTACATATTTGACGAAGATATGACCCAAAGAATTTATGAGATTTTTTTGGGAATTTTGGGAATGACAGAAATATAGGTTGCTTCACAACCTAGGGCAAAAACTACCAGATGGACATGACACATAGGCAACACTGATGAGGTGGCGCCTAGTCATAGCAACCCACCATAATTTACAAGGTTATGACCATCTATATTGGTCATGATCAGCTAGAAATAAGGCAGCGGACCAGTGCTATCTGCTTTATGACCATTTCGTGTAAGGAAATTACGACCGTTTTGACCAAAATGGTCATTATAGTTTAGGGTTTGGAGCCCCCCGAACAGCTTTCGACCAATTGGTCTGAAATGGTCATAGATCTATGACCAATTCTTCCAGGGTCACTGACAGAAGGTCACTAGTTGACATATTTCTTGTAGTGTCTGCACTACCACCACAGCGGCTCCTCGTCGTCGTTGTCCCGGAGCGCCATGACGGTGCGGGAGTACACCGAACGGGAGCAGCACCGGCAGGAGAGGCACAACGCCACGCGCCGATCCAAGTTTGCGGTCTCTGACGTCCCGCCACCACACATCGTGAGGGACCCAGACCTGGCATATGCCTAGGCCCTGGACTGCTCCGTGATGACGTCGGAGACGGCCAACCGCCGTCTCCACCGCCTCGACAAGGAGATGGCCAGGTCCGACGAGGAATGGTCCCTCGTCGAGATCGTCACCGCTGCCAACAACGACGCCTCAAACGATCGCCGCCCTCTCCCTCAGCCCACGTCCCCGGTGGCCGTGGCCCTACTGCGCATGGCGCAGGAGGAGGCGGAGAGGATAATCCGCGAGCGTCAAGCGACCACCGGGAAGCCCTGCCGCGACACCACCACCTTCCGCCGCCCCAAGCCCGACTCTGACTCCGACGGCGGGTCGGGCTGAAGGAAATATGCCCTAGAGGCAATAATAAAGTTGTTATTTTATATTTCCTTATTCGTGATAAATGTTTATTATTCATGCTAGAATTGTATTAACCGGAAACTTGATACATGTGTGAATACATAGACAAAACAACACGTCCCTAGTATGCCTCTACTAGACTAGCTCGTTGATCAAAGATGGTTAAGTTTCCTAGCTATGGACATGAGTTGTCATTTGATAACGGGATCACATCATTAGTAGAATGATGTGATGGACAAGACCCATCTGTTAGCTTAGCATAATGATTGTTCAGTTTTATTGCTACTGCTTTCTTCGTGTCAAATATATATTCCTCCGACTATGAGATTATGCAACTCCCGGACACCGGAGGAATGCCTTGTGTGTTGGATTGGCATAGATCGAGATTACGATTTGTCACTCCGAGTATCGGAGAGGTATCTCTGGGCCCTCTCGGTAATGCACATCATATGAAGCCTTGCAAGCAATGTGACTAATGAGTTAGTTACAGGATGATGCACTACGGAACGATTAAAGAGACTTGCCTCTAACGAGATTGAACTATGTATAGAGATACCAACAATCGAATCTCGGGCAAGTAACATACCGGTGACAAAGGGAATAGCTATGTCGACATTGCGGTTCGACCGTTAAAGATCTTCATAGAATATGTGGGAACCAATATGAGCATCCAGGTTCCGCTATTGGTTATTGACCGGAGAGGTGTCTCGGTCATGTCTACATAGTTCTCGATGTTTGGGAACGTAGTAATTTCAAAAAATTTCTTACGCACATTCAAGATCATGGTGATGCATAGCAACGAGAGGGGAGAGTGTTGTCCACGTACCGTCGTAGACCGAAAGCGGAAGCGTTAGAACAACGCAGTTGATGTAGTCGTACGTCTTCACGGCCCGACCGATCAAGCATCGAAACTACGGCACCTCCGAGTTCTAGCACACGTTCAGCTCGATGACATTCCCCGGACTCCGATCCAGCAGAATGTCGGGGAAGAGTTCCGTCAGCACGACGGCATGGTGATGATCTTGATGTTCTACCATCGCAGGGATTCGCCTAAGCACCGCTACAATATTATCGAGGAGAGCTATGGTGGAGGGGGGCACCGCACACGGCTAAGAGATCAAGAGATCAATTGTTGTGTCTATGGGGTGCCCCCTCCCCCGTATATAAAGGAGTGGAGGAGGGGGCCGGCCAAGGGAGGGTGGCGCGCCCTAGGGGGGAGTCCAACCCCAACCGGGAGTAGGACTCCCCCCTTTCCTATTAGGAGAGGGAGAGGGAAGGAAGAGGTGGGAGGGAAAAAGGAAAGGGGGGCGACCCCCTTCCCAATTCGGATTGGGCTTGGGGGAGGCGCGCCCCCTCCTTTGCTCCTTCTCCCTCCTTTCCACTAAGGCTCAATAAGGCCCATATACCTACCGAGGGGTTCCGATAACCTCCTGGAGCTCCGGTATAGTCCCAATCTCACCCGGAACTTTTCCGGTGTCGAAATATAGTCGTCCAATATATCGATCTTTACGTCACGACCATTTCGAGCCTCCTCGTCAAGTCCATGATCATATCCGGGACTTTGAACAACCTTCGGTACATCAAAACTTATAAACTCATAATAAAACTGTCAACGAAACCTTAAGCGTGCGGACCCTACGGGTTCGAGAACTATGTAGACATGGCCGAGACTCGTTTCCTGGTCAATAACCAATAGCAGAACCTGGATGCTCATATTGGCTCCTACATATTCTACGAAGATCTTTATTGGTCAAACCGCATAACAACATACGTTGTTCCCTTTGTCATCGGTATGTTACTTGCCCGAGATTCGATCGTCGGTATCCAATACCTAGTTCAATCTCGTTACCGGCAAGTCTCTTTACTCGTTATGTAATGCATCATCTCGTAACTAACTCATTAGCTACATTGTTTGCAAGGCTTATAGTGATGTGCATTACCGAGAGGGCCCAGAGATACCTCTCCGACAATTGGAGTGACAAATCCTAATCTCGAAATACGTCAACTCAACAAGTACCTTCGGAGACACCTGTAGAGCACCTTTATAATCACCCATTTACGTTGTGACGTTTGGTAGCTGTAACGCCCTGGATTCGATGCGCCAGGTGTTTGCCAGTTATTCGCCTTCGTTGCCATGTCATTTGCTTGCGTGTTGCATTTTGCCATGTCATCATATGCATTTCATATCTTGTCATCATGTGCATCTCATTTTGCATACGTGTTCATCTCATGCATCCGAGCATTTTCCCCGTTGTTCGTTTTTCAATCCGACACTCCTATGTCCTCCGGCGTCCCCTTTTTGCCTCTTCTCTTGTGACGGTGTTAAACGTTCTCGAAATGGCCCGAGGTTTGCCAAGCGGCCTTGGTATACCACCGGTAGACCGCCTGTCAAGTTTCGTGCCATTTGGAGGTCGTTTGATACTCCAACGGTTAACCGGGTAACCGCAAAAGCCTCTTTTGTGTGCAGCCCAACACCCCTTCCAAAGTGTCCCAAAACCCATCTAAGTCTCTTCCATGCTCTCGGTCGTTCGATCACGATCGCGTGGCCGAAAACCGCTCCTCATTTGGACTCTCCTAGCTCCCTCTACCTATAAATATGCCCTCCCCCTCCAAATTCGCGGTCCAAACCCCCGAAACCCTAGCCTCCACCTACCTCCGCCGCCGGACATGTACGTTTCCCGCCCGGACACGTCCAGCCTCCACCTCACCCCGGCCAATCAGCGCCCGCCACGTCACCCGCGCCGCCGCCCCATCCATTCCCGTCGCACCACGTGTCCCCGCCGCCTGTCCCGCGCCGCCGCGGCCCGCGGGGCCCGAGGCCGGCCCGCGCGGCCCGCACGCCGCCGCCGCCGCCTCCCGCGCACCGCCCGGCTCCCGCGCCGGCGCCCGCCGCCGCCTCGCCGGCGCGCCACGCCGCCCCTCGCCGCCGGTGAGCATCGCCGCCGCCCGCGCCGCCGGCGTCGGCCCTCGCCTCGGCCGCCCTCCGCGGCCCCGTCCGCCCAGCTCCTCCCGCGCCCTGCCGCCTCCTCCGCCCGGCCCGGCCGAGCCCCGCCGCCCGCCCGCGGTTGCCGCCCGCGCCCCGCCGTGCCGCGCCTCGCCGGCCGCGCCTCCTCGCCCTGCCGCCGTCCCAGCCCGCCGCCGGCCGAATCTGGCGAGATCCGGGCCGGGGCCGCCTCCTTCGACCTCCCTGGCCTCCTTCTCCGTCGTCTCCGGCAATCAACTCCGGCGAGTTCTCCGGCCGCTTCGATATCCGTGCAAAGAGGTTGACCTCGATTTTTCCCTAAGTCCCCAAATCCCTGACATAATCATGCCATGTTCATCGCATTGTGTCTCTGCATCCGTAGCTCCGTTTCGTGCGTATAATATGTCAAATTGTTCGTCTCGACGAGTACTTCATTTCATTCCATTGCATCATTTTCATTTGAGCTCATCTTGATGCCCGAAATGCTGTTGGAAGAGTGCATGTTGATGTTAATCTGCTGAAACTGTTATAACTTGCTCATTTATCATTTTTGCCATGATTGATGTGTGCATCCTATGAGGTTGAGCTCTACATGTATGTTGATCTATGCCATGCCATCTTTCCAGTGGTGCCAACCATGTATTTTTGTGAGTTGTGTGCTGAGTGTATCAATCTTGTTAAGTAGTGTACTTGCTGTTGCTGTTTTCCTGACAGATTCTGTTATATTTTGTTGCTATGTTAACATGCTTCTACTAATCATTCTATGCATAATCTGGAGATGTCCTATAAATATGTTTTGATCTACATGTCTTGCTCTATCCATCCATGCCCCTGGTAGCATTTATAGCTTGCTGTAGATTGTTCATATCTTGCTCTAAAGTTGCTTGAAAATGTTGCTGTCAGCCTGTTAACATTAAGTTCACTTGTTCCCATGTGTTTTGCTAGTGTTCCATGCACCCTATGACCTTGCACTTGCCATGCTTAGCTTCACAAACATGCCTTTTTACTGTTGGTTGCCTTGACATGCCATGTATTGCTCTGTAGTGAGTGGTTCAAGCTCACCAACATGCCTACTTATTGTTGTTTCTGCCATGTTTGAATCTGTAATATAACTTGCCATGTTTACATGGGTGCCATCATATTTTCTGATCCTTTTTGGCTCATGGTCAGTAAGGGACTTTTGATCTATGCTTTTAGTAGATTCATGCCATGCCTTTGTTTGCCATGATATGTTCCTGTAACATGTTGTTTGCTTGCTCTAAACATTGCAACCTGATGTTATTTCTGCTAAAGTCTGAAACTGTTATTATTTGCAATCTTACCATGTGTTTTGGAGCATGTTCTAGTTGTTTCTGGAGATAGCTCAGTGTTCATGTTTTGTTATGCTTTACCTGTACTTCATGCCCATGCCTTTTGTTATTATGTTGGGGTGCTATAGCATGTTGTTTTGATGCTTGTAAGATGCCTAGTTGCTGTTTTGGACAGATTGTTGTTATGACTTGTATAGAGTGTATGTGTTGCACCGTTGCTCCGTTTTGAGTGTGCTCTATATGAAACTTGCTTGTTTTTGCATGTAGCTTCATATTATCATGTTGCATCCTTGTTTTGGTGTGTTTGCTTGATGTTTGTATGCATTTTGCATCAATGCCATGTTTAACTTGTTTTGCTCATATCTTCTAGGCCGTAGCTCCGAATCTAATGAACTTTATATGTAACTTGACTAGAATTTCATGTAGTTCATCTTGGTGCTTTTTAACTTGCTGTTTAACAACTTCAACTTAATGTTTATTCAGATCTGGACCAATTTCGAAATTTGCATATGAGGACTTACCGAAATTGTTATATGTTGTTTCCGGCCTCATTTAAACTTGCCTTGATGTGTTGTTCTTGTTTGCATCATCTCTTGCCATGAGTAGCTTCATGTAGCTTTGTCATGCATCATGCTTGTTGTGCATCATGCCTTGTCCATGTGTGGTGTGTTTACTATGTTGTGTGCTTCTTCTCGACAGTTCCCGTTTTGTTGCGATCGTGAGGATTCGTTCGTCTACGCTTGGTTCGTCTTCGTGGCTTCATCTCCTTCATGGATTCGTTCTTCTTCCTTGCGGGATTTCAGGCAAGATGACCGCTACCCTGGATCTCACTACTATCATTGCTATGCTAGTTGCTTCGTTCTATCGCTATGCTGCGCTACCTATTACCTGTTTATCAAGCCATCCCAAATTGCCATGAACCTCTAACCTTTGACACCCTTCCTAGCAAACCGTTGCTTGGCTATGTTACCGCTTTGCTCAGCCCTTCTTATAGCGTTGCTAGTTGCAAGTGAAGTTGAAGATTTCTCCATGGTGGACAGGATTTTGGTTGGGATATCACAATATCTCTTTTATTATTAATGCATCTATATATTTGGTAAAGGGTGGAAGGCTCGGCCTTATGCCTGGTGTTTTGTTCCACTCTTGCCGCCCTAGTTTCCGTCATACCGGTGTTATGTTCCCGGATTTTGCGTTCCTAACGCGGTCGGGTGATTTATGGGACCCCCCTGATAGTTCGCTTTGAATAAAACTTGTCCAGCAAGGCCCAACCTTGGCTTTACCATTTGCCTCACCACCACCTACCTTTCCCTTGGGAGTAATTAACCCAAGGGTCATCTTTATTATAGCCCCCCCGGGCCAGTGCTTGTCTAAGTGTTGGTCCGAACTGAGCAGCCTGCGGGGCCACCTCGGGGAAACTCGAAGTCTGGTTTTACTCGTAGCTTGACTTATCCGGTGTTGCCCTGAGAACGAGATATGTGCAGCTCCTATCGGGATTGTCGGCGCATTGGGCGGCTTTGCTGGTCTTGTTTTACCATTGTCGAAATGTCTTGTAAACCGGGATTCCGAGACTGATCGGGTCTTCCTGGGAGAAGGTCTATTCCTTCGTTGATCGCGAGAGCTTGTCATGGGCTAAGTTGGGACACCCCTGCAGGGTTTAAACTTTCAAGAGCCGTGCCCACGGTTATGTGGCAGATGGGAATTTGTTAATGTCCGGTTGTAGATAACTTGACACCAGATCTGAACTAAAATGCATCAACCGCGTGTGTAGCCGTGATGGTCTCTTCTCGGCGGAGTCCGAGAAGTGAACACAGTTTCTGTGTTATGTTTGACGTAAGTAGGTGTTCAGGATCACCTCTTGATCATTGCTAGCTTCACGACCGTTCCTTTGTTTCTCTTCTCGCTCTCATTTGCGTATGTTAGCCACCATATCATGCTTAGTCGCTGCTGCAACCTCACCACTTTACCCCTTCCTTACCCATTAAGCTTTGCTAGTCTTGATACCCATGGTAATGGGATTGCTGAGTCCTCGTGGCTCACAGATTACTACAACAACAGTTGCAGGTACAGGTTATGCGATGATCTTGACGCGAGAGCGATGTTTGCTTGTTTTGGAGTTCTCCTTCTGCTCCCTCTTCGATCAGGGGATAGGTTCCAGGTCAGCAGCCTGGGCTAGCAGGGTGGATGTCGTTTGAGTTTCTGTTTGTGTTTCATCCGTAGTCGGATGGTGCTCTTATGTAAGATGTTGTTGTATTCATGTGACATTGTATGTATTGGATGTATCCCCACTATTATGTAATGTTGATGTAATGATATCCACCTTGCAAAAGCGTCTCAATATGCGGGTCTATCCTTGGTGGGACCTTCGAGTTCCTTTTGGATAGGGTCGCATATTGGGCGTGACAGTAGCACACAAAGAGTTCCTCCGATAAGCAGGAGTTACATAATCTCATTGTCATAGGAACATGTATAAGTCATGAAGAAAGAAATAGCAACATACTAAACGATCAAGTGCTAAGCTAACGGAATGGGTCAAGTCAATCACATCATTCTCCTAATGATGTGATCCCGTTAATCAAATGACAAGTCATGTCTATGGTTAGGAAACTTAACCATCTTTGATTTACGAGCTAGTCAAGTAGAGGCATACTAGTGACACTATGTTTGTCTATGTATTCACACATGTATTATGTTTCCGGGTAATACAATTCTAGCATGAATAATAAACATTTATCATGATATGAGGAAATAAATAATAACTTTATTATTGTCTCTAGGGCATATTTGCTTCAGTCTCCCACTTGCACTAGAGTCAATAATCTTGATTACACAGTAATTATTATAACACCCATGGAGTCTTGGTGTTGATCATGTTTTGCTCGTGGAAGAGGCTTAGTCAGCGGGTCTGCTACATTCATATCCGTATGTATCTTGCAAATCTCTATGTATCCCACCTGGACTTGGTCCCGGATGGAATTGAAGCGTCTCTTGATGTGCTTGGTTCTCTTGTGAAATCTGGATTCCTTTGCCAAGGCAATTGCACCAGTATTATCACAAAGGATTTTCATTGGACCCGATGCACTAGGTACGACACCTAGTCGGATATGAACTCATTCATCTAGACTCCTTCATTTGCTGCTTCCGAAGTAGCTATGTACTCCGCTTCACATGTAGATCCCGCTACGATGCTTTGTTTAGAACTGCACCAACTGACAGCTCCACCATTTAATATAAATACGTATCCGGTTTGCGATTTAGAATTGTCCGGATCAGTGTCAAGTCTTGCATCGACGTAACCATTTACGACTAGCACTTTGTCACCTCCATAAACAAGAAACATATCCTTAGTCCTTTTCAGGTATTTCAGGATGTTCTTGACTGCTGTCCAGTGATCCACTCCTGGATTACTTTGGTACCTCCCTGCTAAACTAATAGCAAGGCACACATCAGGTCTGGTACACAACATTGCATACATGATAGAGCCTATGGCTGAAGCATAGGGAACTTCTTTCATTTTCTCTCTATCTTCTGCAGTGGTCAGGCATTGAGTCTGACTCAATTTCACACCTGTATTACAGGCAAGAACCCTTTCTTTGCTTGATCCATTTTGAACCTTTTCAAAACTTTATCAAGGTATGTGCTTTGTGAAAGTCCAATTAAGCGTCTCGATCTATCTCTATAGATCTTGATGCCTAATATGTAAGCAACTTCACCGAGGTCTTTCATTGAAAAACTTTTATTCAAGTATCCTTTTATGCTATCCAGAAATTCTATATCATTTCCAATCAATAATATGTCGTCCACATATAATATTAGAAATGCTACAGAGCTCCCACTCACTTTCTTGTAAATACAGGCTTCCCCAAAAGTCTGTATAAAACCATATGCTTTGATCACATTATCAAAGCGTTTATTCCAACTCCGAGAGGCTTGCACCAGTCCATAAATGGATCGCTAGAGCTTGCACACTTTGTTAGCACCTTTTGGATTGACAAAACCTTCCGGTTGCATCATATACAACTCTTCTTCAAGAAATCCATTCAGGAATGCAGTTTTGACATCCATTTGCCATATTTCATAATCATAAAATGCGGCAATTTCTAACATGATTCGGACAGACTTAAGCATCGCTACGGGTGAGAAAGTCTCATCGTAGTCAACCCCTTGAACTTGTCGAAAACCTTTCGCAACAAGTCGAGCTTTGTAGACAGTTACATTACCATCAGCGTCAGTCTTCTTCTTGAAGATCCATTTATTCTCGATGGCTTGCCAATCATTGGGCAAGTCAACCAAAGTCCATACTTTGTTCTCATACATGGATCCCATCTCAGATTTCATGGCCTCAAGCCATTTTGCGGAATCTGGGCTCATCATCGCTTCCTCATAGTTCGTAGGTTCGCCATGGTCAAGTAACATGACTTCCAGAATGGGATTACCGTACCACTCTGGTGCGGATCTTACTCTGATTGACCTACGAGGTTCTGTAGTAACTTAATTTGAAGTTTCATGATCATCATCATTAGCTTCCTCACTTATTGGTGTAGTCGTCACAGGAACCAGTTTCTGTGATGAACTATTTTCCAATAAAGGAGCAGGTATAGTTACCTCATCAAGTTCTACTTTCCTCCCACTCACTTCTTTCGAGAGAAACTCCTTCTCTAGAAAGGATCCATTCTTTGCAACAAATGTCTTGCCTTCGGATCTGTTATAGAAGGTGTATCCAACAGTTTTCTTTGGGTATCCTATGAAGACACATTTCTCCGATTTGGGTTCGAGCTTATCAGGATGAAGCTTTTTCACATAAGCATCGCAGCCCCAAACTTTAAGAAATGACAACTTTGGTTTCTTGCCAAACCACAGTTCATAAGGCGTCGTCTCAATGAATTTTGATGGTGCCTTATTTAACGTGAATGCGGCCGTCTCTAAAGCATAACCCCAAAACAATAGCGGTAAATCAGTAAGAGACATCATAGATCGCACCATATCTAATAAAGTACGATTACGACGTTCAGACACACCATTACGCTGTGGTGTTCCGGGTGGCGTGAGTTGCAAAACTATTCCGCATTGCTTCAAATGTAAACCAAACTCGTAACTCAAATATTCTCCTCCACGATCAGATCGTAGAAACTTTATTTTCTTGTTACGATGATTTTCAACTTCACTCTGAAATTCTTTGAACTTTTCAAATGTTTCAGAATTATGTTTCATTAAGTAGATATACCCATATCTGCTCAAATCATCTTTGAAGGTGAGAAAATAACGATATCCGCCGCGAGCCTCAACATTCATTGGACCACGGATTAAGCGGTTGCTCGCTCCATAGTTCCGGAGAACGGCGTTTTAGTCATCTTGCCCATGAGGCATGGTTCGCAAGTACCAAGTGATTCATTATCAAGTGATTCCAAAAGTCCATCAGTATGGAGTTTCTTCATGCGCTTTACACCAATATGACCTAAACGGCAGTGCCACAAATAAGTTGTACTATCATTATCAACTCCGCATCTTTTGGCTTCAACATTATGAATATGTGTATCACTACTATCGAGATTCATCAAAAATAGACCACTCTTTAAAGGTGCATGACCATAAAAGATATTACTCATATAAATAGAACAACCATTATTCTCAGATTTAAATGAATAACCGTCTCGCATCAAACAAGATCCAGATATAAAGTTCACGCTCAACACTGGCACCAAATAACAATTATTTAGGTCTAAAACTAACCCCGAAGGTAGATGTAGAGGTAGCGTGCCGGCGGCGATCACATCGACTTTGGAACCATTTCCACGCGCATCATCACCTCGTCCTTAGCCAGTGTCCGCTTAATCCGTAGTCCCTGTTTCGACTTGCAAATATTAGCAACAGAACCAGTATCAAATACCCAGGTGCTACTGTGAGTTCTGGTAAGGTACACATCAATAACATGTATATCACATATACCTTTGCTCACCTTGCCATCCTTCTTATCCGCCAAATACTTGGGGCAGTTCCGCTTCCAGTGACCAGTCTGCTTGTAGTAGAAGCACTCAATCTCAGGCTTAGGTCCAGACTTGGGTTTCTTCTCTTGAGCAGCAACTTGTTTGCTATTCTTTTTGAAGTTCCCCTTCTTTTTCCCTTTGCCCTTCTTCTTGAAACTGGTGGTCTTATTGACCATCAACACTTGATGCTCCTTCTTGATTTCTACCTCCACAGCTTTTAGCATTGCGAAGAGCTCAGGGATTGTCTTTTCCATCCCTTGCATATTATAGTTCATCACAAAGCTCTTGTAGCTTGGTGGCAGTGATTGAAGAATTCTGTCAATGACGCTATCATCCGGAAGATTAACTCCCAGTTGAATCAAGTGATTGTTATACCCAGACATTCTCAGTATATGCTCACTGACAGAACTATTCTCCTCCATCTTGCAGCTATAGAACTTATTGGAGACTTCATATCTCTCAATCCGGGCATTTTCTTGAAATATTAACTTTAACTCCTGGAACATCTCATATGCTCCATGACGTTCAAAACATCATTGAAGTCCCGGTTCTAAGCCGTAAAGCATGGTGCACTGAACTATCGAGTAGTCATCAGCTTTGCTCTGCCAGACGTTCACAACATCTGGTGTTGCTCCCGAAGCAGGTTTGGCACCCAGCGGTGCTTCCAGGACATAATTCTTCTGTGCAGCAATGAGGATAATCCTCAAGTTATGGACCCAGTCCGTGTAATTGCTACCATCATCTTTCAACTTTGCTTTCTCAAGGAACGCATTAAAATTCAACGGAACAACAGCACGAGCCATCTATCTACAACAAACATAGACAAGCAAAATACTATCAGGTACTAAGTTCATGATAAATTTAAGTTCAATTAATCATATTACTTAAGAACTCCCACTTAGATAGACATCTCTCTAATCATCTAAGTGATCACGTGATCCAAATCAACTAAACCATAACCGATCATCACGTGAAATGGAGTAGCTTTCAATGGTGAACATCACTATGTTGATCATATCTACTATATGATTCATGTTCGACCTTTCGGTCTCAGTGTTCCGAGGCCATATCTGCATATGCTAGGCTCGTCAAGTTTAACCTGCGTATTCTGCGTGTGCAAAACTTGCTTGCACCCATTGTAGATGGACGTAGAGCTTATCACACCCGATCATCACGTGGTGTCTGGGCACGACGAACTTTGGCAATGGTGCATACTCAGGGAGAACACTTTTATCTTGAAATTTAGTGAGAGATCATCTTATAATGCTACCGTCAATCAAAGCAAGATAAGATGCATAAAAGATAAACATCACATGCAATCAATATAAGTGATATGATATGGCCATCATCATCTTGTGCTTGTGATCTCCATCTCCGAAGCACCGTCGTGATCACCATCGTCACCGGCGCGACACCTTGATCTCCATCGTAGCATCGTTGTTGTTACGCGATCTATTGCTTCTACGACTATCGCTACCGCTTAGTGATAAAGTAAAGCAATTACAAGGCGTTTGCATTTCATACAATAAAGCGACAACCATATGGCTCCTGCCAGTTGCCGATAACTTCGGTTACAAAACATGATCATCTCATACAATAAAATATAGCATCACGTCTTGACCATATCACATCACAACATGCCCTGCAAAAACAAGTTAGACGTCCTCTACTTTGTTGTTGCAAGTTTTACGTGGCTGCTACGGACTGAGCAAGAACCGTTCTTACCTACGCATCAAAACCACAATGCTAGTTTGTCAAGTTAGTGTTGTTTTAAACTTCGCAAGGACCGGGTGTAGCCACACTCGGTTCAACTAAAGTTGGAGAAACAGACACCCGCTAGTCACCCGTGTGCAAAGCACGGCGGTAAAACCAGTCTCGCGTAAGCGTACGCGTAATGTCGGTCCGGGCCACTTCATCCAACAATACCGCTGAACCAAAGTATGACATGCTGGTAAGCAGTATGACTTGTATCGCCCACAACTCACTTGTGTTCTACACGTGCATATAACATCAACGCATAAAACCTAGCTCGGATGCCACTGTTGGGGAATGTAGTAATTTCAAAAAAATTCCTACGCACATGCAAGATCATGGTGATGCATAGCAACGAGAGGGGAGAGTGTTGTCCATGTACCCTCATAGACCAAAAGCGGAAGCATTAGAACAACGCGGTTGATGTAGTCGTACGTCTTCATGGCCCGACCGATCAAGCACCGAAACTATGGAACCTCCGAGTTCTAGCACACGTTCAGCTCGATGACGTTCCACGGACTCTGATCCAGCAGAATGTTGGGGAAGAGTTCCGTCAGCACGACGGCGTGGTGACGATCTTGATGTTCTACCGTCGCAGGGCTTCGCCTAAGCACCGCTACAATATTATTGAGGAGAACTATGGTGGAGGGGGGCACCGCACACGGCTAAGAGATCAAGAGATCAATTGTTGTGTCTATGGGGTGCCCCCCTCCCTCGTATATAAAGGAGTGGAGGAGGGGGATGGCCAAGGGAGGGTGGCGCGCCCTAGGGGGGAGTCCAACCACAACCGGGAGTAGGACTCCCCCCTTTCCTATTAGGAGAGGGAGAGGGAAGGAAGAGGTGGGAGGGAAGAAGGAAAGGGGGGGGCCCTTCCCAATTCGGATTGGGCTTGGGGGGGGGGGCATGCCCCCCTCCTGTGCTCCTTCTCCCTCCTTTCCACTAAGGCCCAATAAGGCCCATATACCTACCGGGGGGTTCTGATAACCTCCCGGAGCTTCGGTATAGTCCCAATCTCACCCGGAACCTTTCCAGTGTCCAAATATAGTTGTACAATATATCAATCTTTACGTCTCGACCATTTCGATAGTCCTCGTCAAGTCCGTGATCATATCCGGGACTCTGAACAACCTTCGGTACATCAAAACTTATAAACTCATAATAAAACTGTCAACGAAACCTTAAGCGTGCGGACCCTACAGGTTCAAGAACTATGTAGACATGACCGAGACTCGTTTCCTGGTCAATAACCAATAGCGGAACCTGGATGCTCATATCGGCTCCTACATATTCTATGAAGATCTTTATCGGTCAAACCGCATAACAACATATGTTGTTCCCTTTGTCATCGGTATGTTATTTGCCCGAGATTCGATCATCGATATCCAATACCTAGTTCAATCTCATTACTGGCATGTCTCTTTACTCGTTACGTAATGCATCATCTCGTAACTAACTCATTAGCTACATTGCTTGCAAGGCTTATAGTGATGTGCATTACCGAGAGGGCCCAGAGATACCTCTCCGACAATCGGAGTGACAAATCCTAATCTCGAAATACGTCAACTCAACAAGTACCTTCGGAGACACCTGTAGAGCACCTTTATAATCACCCAGTTACGTTGTGATGTTTGGTAGCACACAAAGTGTTCCTCCGGTAAGCGGGAGTTACATAATCTCATAGTCATAGGAACATGTATAAGTCATGAAGAAAGCAATAACAACATACTAAACGATCAAGTGCTAAGCTAATGGAATGGGTCAAGCCAATCACATCATTCTCCTAATGATGTGATCCCGTTAATCAAATGACAACTCATATCTATGGTTAGGAAACTTAACCATCTTTGATTTACGAGCTAGTCAAGTAGAGGCATACTAGTGACACTATGTTTGTCTATGTATTCACACATGTATTATGTTTCTGGGTAATACAATTCTAGCATGAATAATAAACATTTATCATGATATGAGAAAATAAATAATAACTTTATTATTGTCTCTAGGGCATATTTCCTTCACTCAAACCCGTAGGGTCCGCACCTTAACGTTTGATGATGATTGGTATTATATGAGTTATGTGTTTTGGTGACCGAAGGTTGTTCGGAATCTCAGATGAGATCACAGACATGACGAGGAGTCTTGAAATGGTCGAGAGGTGAAGATTGATATATTGGAAGGTTACATTCGGACACCAGAATAGTTTCGGGAAGTTTCATATATTTTTTGGAGTACCGGGAGGTTACTGGAACCCCCCGGGGAAGTAATGGGCCAACATGGGCCACGAGAGAGAGAGAGAGGGGACAACCCACAAGGGGTGGCCGCGCCCCCCTCCCCCATGGGAGTCCGGATTGGACTAGTGGAGGGGGCGGCACCCCCCTTTCCCTCTCCTACTCCCTCTCCATTTCCCCCTTTGCTACTCCAGAAAAGGAAAGGGGAATTCTACTAGGACTAGGTGTCCTAGTAGGACTCCCCCCCATGGCGCGCCCCTCTAGGCTGGCCGCCTCCTCCCCTTGTCCTTTATATACGGGGGCAGGGGGCACCCCAAAGACACAACATTGTCTTAGCCATGTGCGGTGCCCCCCTCCACCGTTTACTCCTCCAGTAGTATCATCGTAGTGCTTAGGCGAAGCCCTGCACAGATCACATCACCAACACCGTCATCAGACCGTCGTGCTGACGGAACTCATTGACTCCATCGACACTCTGCGGGATCAAGAGATTGAGGGACGTCATCAAGCTGAACATGTGCAGAACTCGGAGGTGCCGTACATTCGGTACTTGATCGGTTGACTCGAGAAGACGTTCAACTACATCAACCGTGTTAAGTTAACGCTTCCGCTTTCGGTTTACGAGGGTACATGAACACACTCTCCCCCTCTTGTTGCTATGCATCTCCTAGATTGATCTTGTGGGAGCGTAGGAATTTTTTTTCAAATTGCATGCTACGTTTCCCAATAGTGGCATCTGAGCCAGGTCTATGTGTAGATGATATGCACGAGTAGAACACAAGGAGTTGTGGGCAGTGATCTTCATACTGCTTACCACCAATGTCTTATTTTGATTCGGCGATATTGTTGGATGAAGCGGCCCGGACCAACCTTACATGACCGCGTTCATGAGACTGGTTCCACCGACAGACATGCAACTAGTTTTGCATAAAGGTGGCTGGCGGGTATCTGTTTCTCCAACTTTAGTTGAATCGAATTTGACTGCAGCCAGTCCTTGCGAAGGTTAAAACAATAAACTTGATAGATCACCGTTGTGGTTTTTGTGCCGTAGGTTTGTACGGTTGATGCTAGAAGCCCATAGCATCCACGTAAAACTTGCAACAAACAAAGTAGAGGACGTCTAACTTGTTTTGCAGGGCATGTTGTGATGTGATATGGTCAAGACATGATGTGATATAAGATTGTTGTATGAGATGATCATGTTTTGTACAAGTTATCAGCAACTGGCAGGAGCCATATGGTTGTCGCTTTATTGTATGAAATACAAGCGCTATGTAATTTCTTTACTTTATCACTAAGTGGTAGCGATATTCGTAGAAGCAATGGTTGGCGAGACAACCACGACGCTATGATGGAGATCAAGGTGTCAAGCCGGTGACGATGGAGATCATGACGTTGCTTCGGTGATGGAGATCATGAGCACAAGTTGATGATGGCCATATCATGTCACATATTTTTATTGCATCTTATTTTGCTTAGTACGGCGGTAGCATTATAAGATGATCCCTCACTAAAATTTCAAGGTATAAGTGTTCTCCCCGAGTATGCACCGTTGCGAAAGTTCTTCGTGCTGAGACACCACGTGATGATCGGGTGTGATAAGCTCTACGTTCAAATACAACGGGTGCAAGCCATATTTGCACACGCAGAATATTTGGGTTAAACTTGACAAGCCTAGCATATACAGATATGGCCTCGAAACACTAGAGACCAAAAGGTCGAACGTGAATCATATAGTAGATATGATCAACATAGTGATGTTCACCATTGAAGACTACCCCATCTCACGTGATGATCAGACATGGTTTAGTTGATTTGGATCACGTATCATTTACATGACTTGAGGGATGTCTATCTAAGTGGGAGTTCTTAAGTAATATGATTAATTGAACTTAATTTATCATGAACTTAGTCCTGATAGTATTTGCAAATTATGTTGTTGATCAATAGCTCGCGTTGTAGCTTCCCTATGTTTTTTTGATATGTTCCTAGAGAAAACTAAGTTGAAAGATGATAGTAGCAATGATGCGAACTGGGTCCATGATCTGAGGATTATCATCATTGCTGCATAGAAGAATTACGTCCTTGATGCACCGCTAGGTGACAAACCTATTGCAGGAGCAGATGCAGACATTATGAACGTTTGGCAAGCTTGATATGATGACTACTTGATAGTTTAGTGCGACATGCTTTACGGCTTAGAACCGGGACTTAAAAAACGTTTTGTACGCCACAGAGCATATGAGATGTTCCAAGAGCTGAAATTGGTATTTCAGGCTCATGCCCGTGTCGAGAGGTATGAGACCTATGACAAGTACTTCGCCTACAAGATGGAGGAGAATAGCTCAGCCAGTGAGCATGTGCTCAGAATGTCTGAGTACTACAATCGCTTGAATCAAGTGGGAGTTAATATTCCAGATAAGATAGTGATTGATAGAGTTCTCTAGTCATTATCACCAAGTTACGGGAACTTCGTGATGAACTATAATATGCAAGGGATGATGAAAACGATTCACGAGCTCTTCGTGATGCTGAAATTGACGAAGGTAGAAAACAAGAAAAAGCATCAAGTGTTGATGGTTAACAAGACCACTAGTTTCAAGAAGATGGGCAAGGGTAAGAAGGGGAACTTCAAGAAGAATGACAAGCAAGTTGTCACTCCCATGAAGAAGCCAAAAGATGGACCTAAGCCTGAAACTGAGTGCTTCTACTTCAAAGGAAATGGTCACTAGAAGCGGAGATACCTCAAATATTTGGTGGATAAGAAGGATGGCAAAGTGAACAAAGGTATATTTGATATACATGTTATTGATGTGTACCTTAATAGTGCTCGTAGTAGCCCCTAGGTATTTGATACCTGTTCGGTTGCTAAGATTAGTAACTCGAAACAGGAGTTGTGCAACAAATAGAGACTAGTTGAGGGTGAAGTGATGATGTGTGTTGGAAGTGGTTCCAAGATTGATATGATCATCATCGCACATTCCCTATACTTTCGGGATTAGTGCTGAACCTAATTAAATGTTATTTGGTGTTTGCGTTGAGAATGAATAAGATTAGATCATGTTTATTGCAATGTGGTTATTCATTTAAAAAAGAGAATAATTGTTATTCTGTTTACATGAATAAAACCTTCTATGGTCATACACCCAATGTTGATGGTTTATTGAATCTTGATCGTAGTGATACACATATTCATAATATTGATGCCAAAAGATACAAAATTGATAATGATAGTGTAACATACTTGTGGCACTGCCGTTTAGGTCATATTGGTGTAAAGCGCATGAAGAAACTCCATGCTGATGGGCTTTTGGAATCACTTGATTATGAACCATTTGATGCTCGCGAACCATGCCTCATGGTCAAGATGACTAAAACTCCGTTCTCCGGGACAATGGAACGAGCTAATGACTTATTGGAAATAATACATACCGATGTATGCGGTCCGATGAGTATTTGACCTTCACAGATGAGTATATCTACTTAATGAAACACAAGTCTGAAACATTTGAAAAGTTCAAAGAATTTCATAGTGAAGTGGAGAATCATCGTAACAAGAAAATAAAGTTTCTATGATCTGATCATGGAGGTGAATATTTGAGTTACAAGTTTCGCCTTCATTAAAACAATGTGGAATAGTTTCACAGCTCACGCCACCTAGAACACCACATCGTAATGGTGTGTCCGAACATCGTAACCACACTTTTTTGGATATGGTACGATCTATGATGTCTCTTACTGATTTACCACTATTGTTTTGGAGTTATGCATTAGACAGCTACATTCACTTTAAACAGGGCCCCGTCAAAAACCGTTGAGATGACACCGTATGAACCGTGGTTTGGCAACAAACCTAAGCTGTCATTTCTGAAAGTTTGGGGATGTGATCCTTATGTGAAAAGGCTTCAGCCTGATAGGCTCGAACCCAAATCGGAGAAATGTATATTCATAGGTTACCCTAAATAAACAATTGGGTACACCTTGTACCACAAGTCCGAAGGCAAGATGTTTGTAAGAACAAAACCTTTCTAGAGAAGGAGTTTCTCTCGAAAGAAGTGAGTGGGAGGAAAGTAGAACTTGATGAGGTAATTGTACCTACCCTCAACCAAAGTTCCTTTGTTTCGGGCAAGCCCAATTACAAACAAAACAGAAGGTCGGTCCCGTACTCAAACCAAATCAGAAGGGCGGTACTCACTCGGTTGGAAGAATCCCAGGTCGGTCCCATAACCAAACAAATCCCAGTCAAATCTCTAAATGCTTTTGGCATTCTTTTCCCTCGCATTTTCCTAATTCTTTTATTAATATGGGAATGGGAGCAAATAAGGAGGCATCTGAGTCAAGATTCAGACAAGACACTGATTTGTTTACGAAACGCTCTTCATTTTATAGGATCTCCCAGTCCTCAAAAAGTAACCCTCGGTACAAAAAAATTGTACAACGGATTGGCAATCCGCCGCTTTAGTCCACTCGGCCATCTCTCCACGTTCCAAAGCGAAAGGTTTCCGTGATATGATATATGCAAGAAATAAGAAATAACGGTTGCAAAACCCCCTTTTTTCTTTCAAAAGTCTATAAAAATTATATTGCCAATCCCATTTTAGTTATATTCTTTTTTACTTTTATGTTTTATTTGAGAACCCATTGAACGCCTTCTCAAAGGGTTCTCAAAAATTTGAGATAGATCTAATTATTCTTTTTTACTTATTTATGCATTAATAGAGCAGATGAATAAAAAAATGATACCTATTTAGGATAATAATTGGATAAGAGAGCCTCTACCCACCCATTTTATGAAAAAGAAGGTGCATGGTCTTATTCAAATTCAAAGCGCTTCGTAATCTTCAACTAGTTCTGTGCTTCAATATAATTTCCTGGACCGATAGCTACATAAACACATATTACACCTTGCCCTTTTTGATTGAGAATTGTATCTGTGGCTACTGCTCTCTTGCCAGTCTATCTGTCCCCAATAATTAACTCTCGCTGACCGCGCCCTATAGGGATCATCGAATCGATAGGCTTCGGTGGCATTTATCACACGCTTCTGGGACCCGAGACTCTTGAGGAATATTTTCCATTCTTTGGTTATGTCTGGAAAGATAGAAATAAAATTACTACAATTTTGGGTATTCACTTAATTTTGTTAGGTCTAGGTGCTTTTCTTCTAGTACTCAAGGCTCTTTATTTTGGCGGTGTATATGATACCTGGTCCCCTGGGGGGGAGATGTAAGAAAAATTACCAATTTGACCCTCCCTTTTTGGTTAGATACCGCTCCGTTAGGTACTAAGGCTTCTACCTATCACCCAAAGGGTGAGTTTGAGAGCAGTGTTTTTTCCAACGTCAATAGCATTCCGTGAGAAAAGTCATCTACTGATGTTGTCAGCGGAGTCCCTCGTCCATCCATGTATGAATAGCGGTATCCCCCATTTTGGACAGTGATGAGGTAGTCGACGCAATTTGCATGTATATTTGCGTTCGGCTTTTCTATAGTAGCATTGCGATTCCGAATCTTTTTTATTTATGAATATGAACAGAAAAAATTAATTGTATCGTTGGATCGGAGTAGAGGTTTGGTCCATAAAAATTAGGAATCCGGGCAAGTACTCCCCTAATGTGCCGATTGCTAGCGCATCCAGGGCCCCGGCGCCCAGCTCTGCTGGAGAGGCTGTCACTGATCCGAAAAGTGCGTCTGCGGTTCGGATAGACTGATTCTGCGAATGCCTAGCACCAGGAATCAATAAAAAACAAGTGCTAAGTTTCATTTCAGATCAGTGAATAAACCAAAAAAGAGACCTTTCTCGCTTGACGCCACACTATGCTCTACTTCAACAAATGAGAGTTTTCAGTGGAACCGGTGAACCACGCGAGCTGGTTAGATGCGTGGGGCAGAGGCATCGAAACTCATTGCCCAAGGGTATAGAACAATGGTTTCCACATCAAAAACAATAAAAACGAGCGCAAACATATAATAGCGTATTCGGAATTGTACCCAAGCCTGTCCCATGGGTTCTATACCTGATTCATAACTAGAAAGCTTCTCTGGTCCTTCACTAACCGGGGCTAAAAGTCCTGAAATTGAAAATGCCAAAATAGGAATAAGGCTTGCTATTAATAGAAATGTCCAAAAAATATCATATTCGTGAAGCAGAAACATAATGTACTCCCATTAATGTGGAATAGGCGGAACTTAAATTAGTCAATTCAATTCAGCATTGTCAATTTATCCAAAACTTGTCTCTTTTCCTCGGTGAAACGAGAATCTATTTTGTTCAAACAAAAGCGCTTAGTTTAGCCTTTGTTTCCTCTGTGCCGCATCTTCTTTAAATAAGAAGCCCTCATACCTTAATGAAAGGAAAATCATAATTTTTCGTTAGGTATTTAACCAAATAGGATCGTCCAGTTCCTACAGAACCTATCACTAAAATACTAGATAGGGCTAAGCGGAATGAAAAGGGTCACCCAAGTCAGATCATTGCCTACTGGCCACGAGGCTTATGAGGTCAGCGGAGGAGGTGGAGGGAAATGTATGAGATGAGGGATTTGGACTTGCTACACTTACCAGATGCGCCTTCCTCTCGAACTGAGCTATTTCTCTGAAATATACAGTTTTACATCATTACAGGAAATCCTATACATGTGTATTACCACCTAGTATGGAGCCATCCTCGTCTTCAACATAGCGTGAAGACATTCCCATGTTCTTCGATCTAAAGGCAGTATCTTTAGTCTACCCAACTCCCTTGCTGCCTATTTCCTTTTATACGGTCATTCTGTGGGGCTACAAGCACCATCAATTACATTATTTGCCAGATTATTACCAATATAATCATAAAAGGCCAATTTTTCGGGAATTTTAGACCAAGCTTCTGATAAACTAAGATTGTCGGCTAAATCATTGCTAACTCTTCGATATATTTCTCGCTGAAAGTATGCCTGATCCCACCGATAACGAGTAGGCCCATGGAATGAGCCTCCTGCTCTTCCACAGGCGCATCAGGCTCAGGAGAATCCGGTTCCCCGAGCTCAGCACGGCGGAACCGCCTCGCCAGATTGGTGGCTATTGCGATGAATTCACTTTCACCAACAGCTGAGTAATTGAAATTCCTTGCTTCTTCAAGCAGGAGATCCCGAGTATCGGGTGTCGTTAGACTCCCATTCTATAACCTTTGTGCCAAGAGCACATTAAGCTACCTGGGCTGTTCCGCTACCGAAGCGGAGATTTCTCTATTTGTTGAAAGTGGAAAGGAGTCATATTTGAATCGGAAAGTTGGGCTCATTCACTCACACCTTTCTTTGATGATCGATGACTTGGCTTCTTGTTGAAGTAAGCACCTGGCATACCAATTCATTATCCTTGGGGCTCGACTCGCTCCTTCCTATCTACGTATTCAGTGGAGTAGGGGAATGAACTCGTGAAGGAAATGATCTTTATATGGAAATGAAGGAATCCAGAGTAATTAATGAAAAAAGTATTGAGGAATCAAAGGTAGCTCTAGTCAGCCAAATGAATGAACCACCGGGAGCTTGTATGAGAGTTGGTTGGCATGTCAAGTTGCTTTCTCAGACCCTAACATAAACCACCTTATCCTCACTCAGATTGTTCTTTTGGACTGAGCAGAAGCATGACCTCTATCTGACATTTTTCTATCCCTTCTAATCTCTCAATGGCATTTCCATCTCTCGTCGGTCGCAAGGTAGGGAAATGGAGGATTTGTTTCTACCCTGTCCTTTACCGCATCGATGGACTCAATTTTTTTTGACTATTTACTGCAAGGTAACAGCCTCACAGTCCTTTATTAATGACTAAAAAAGAAGTATAGTTACAAGTTACAAATTTATAGGAGAAGAGAAAAGATACTTACAATAAAAGGGTCTAAGAAAGGTTAGCTATCCAAGACATTAAACTATCTTTATATTTACATCTAATCCTATGAGACAGAAGAGAAATGTCATGGATAAAGTTCCTTCTCCAAGCTCTGAAAGAAGGTTGCTCATTTATGAAGATCTTCCCATTCCTTTGAGTCCAAATATTCCAAGTAGCAGTGAAGATAACCTCAGTGAAGAAAGGATGACCGAAGTCCCTCCTAACTGTTTGAGCCATCTCGTATGTGGTTTGGTTCGGTTGAACGGACCAAGAAATCCCAAGATAGTTCCAAACCCTTTGGCTAAAATTGCAAGCAAAGAAAAGATGAGCCCGATCCTCATGTTATGCAAGGTTGCATAGCACACATGTGTCATCCTGGATGATCCAATGACGACGTTGCATCATATCCCTAGTGTTCAAACGATCCATTAAGAGTAGCCAAGCAAACACTTTGAACTTGAGCATGCATGCACACTTCCATTTGAAGATGGGGTCAACCACTAGGTGTGAGAAGCAAGAGTCATAGTATATCTTTGACATAAAAACACCAGACTTCGAAGGCCACTTCCAAATGTCTTTGCTCTCACCATCCAGATTGATCAAAGGCAGCAGGGCCTGGAGCTGTGTGAATTCCTAGTAGGCCTCCTGTGACAGAGGCAAATGGAAATGATCCAAGACATCAAGCCTCTCCATAAACTCCTTGACAGTGATTGCATCGTCAACTACAAATGAATGTAGCCTGGGGAAGCAGTTGTGTAAAAGGACAGCACAATTTCCCAGCTGCCAACGGTCCCGCCAAAAAAGCACCATGTCGCCAACATGAACTTGTGGAACAGGTAGCTTGCAAAAATTAGGATATAAACGCATGACATCACACCACCAAAAGGAGCCACAGATCTGGGTGTTTTGGGGTGGTGACGATGCATAATAAGTGTCCCAAATTAATGATACCCAAGGCACGTCCACTTTATTATAGAACTTGAAGAGATGCTTTAGTAACAAAGCCTCATTTTGAATGCCCAAGTTAAGAACACCCAAACCACCGAAATTCTTAGGGCGACAGACTAAATTCCAAGCAGCCAATGATTAACGTGGGTTATCCGTGTTGCCTCTCCACAGACATTGCCTCATGATTCACTCTAATTGCTGCAAAATGCCCTTGGGAAGAGATACGGTACACAAGAAGTATATTGGCATGGAGCCCAACACCGACTGTAGAAGTTTTAGTCGGCTTCCTTGATTTACCAGGCATGAGGAAGCAGATAAGCGTCGCTCAACACGATCAACCAGAGGCAGCAGATCATAGATTGTTGGCCTAGAAGTTCCCATTGGCAATCCTATATATGTGAATGGCATTGACCCAACATCACATCCGAGCAAAGAAGCCACCCTAGCACCTTCCGCATCAGTCATGTTTACTGGAATGAGCGAAGACTTACTAAAGTTTACACGTAATCCTGTTGACGCCGCAAATGTGTCAAGCATCTCCTTGAAAGCAATAAGCTGATCATCGATCGCAGGCAGAACAATTAAAGTGTCATTGGCATATTGTACGATCGGGTAGTCGCTGGAGCTGGTTGGGATTGGCAGTGAGAGGATGTTCCTGGAACACATCTTGTTGACTACATATTGCAATAAAATCAACCGCAATCACAAAGAGCAACGGTGAGAGAGGATCCCCCTGACGCACGCCCGTTATGCAAACAAAGTGATTGCCCGGCACACCATTGAGAATCACAGAAGAAGATCCCGTAGACAATATACTATTGATCCATCCAGTCCACCGGGAGTCAAAACCCTTGCATTGTAAAATTCTGATAATAAGTTCATGCTCAATTGTGTCGAAGGCCTTCGTGAAATCCAGCTTAAGGAGGACGATGGGTCGTTTCGAGGCTTTGCATTGGTGTATATAATCAAAACACCAGGCCAAGAAATCTTGAATAGAACGACACCGAAGAAAACCATATTGATTGCGGTGGATGCATCTGAGTATCACTTTCTGAAGGTGGTTAGCGAGCAGCTTAGTTAAAAACTTCAAGCATGTTTTGAGCGATGGATTCAATTTTAGTGGATAGAGCTCAACCTGTTGCCATTGTCATTTCAATCACAATTCACTTGGTAGGTAGACGCTTGTTCCGACCTCTATAGTGGCACTTTGACCTTTTCTCAACAACCTCTACTTCTAATCTACTTGAACGGCCCTCTTGTCATTTGACCTAGAATTGAACGAGATGACACCCTATGCTGGTCAAAGAACAACATTAGATGTTATTCGTACAGTAGGTTTGCAACGAGCAGAAGTTATGGTAAAGGGCGCTGGTAGTGGACATAAAAGAGAAGTGAGTCCACATGTTAGCAAATGATTTGGAATTGAAACTGGCTACAGAGGAAACCAAAGCCTCTGCGAGGAAAGCAGAACTCAGCAGTGACTGATCTGCTCGAACCACACTACTTACTTAGGCTCACTTACGAGAGCTCCCCTGACCCAGGTATGAGAGGTCTAGTTCGGTGAGAATAGATAGGGATAGAAAGACCATCCTGGTGCACATGCTATGGGTCTTATTGTTTGTTGGGAAAGCAAGGAAGACTAGCTTTGGCGTGGCGTCTGTTGGACATCCTACACTCTCATCAAATTCGACCTCTACGTCATGGTCAGTAATATCTCCATCTTCAGGTTCCAACCAAATCTTATATAACTTGAGAGTGTCTCTCTAACCGTGTCGGCTCTTGTCTTCGTTCATGCACTACAGATCTCCAATGGCCCCGGTGCGCTATTCGGCCTCGTCCTTGCCTGCTACTACAGGCCGACCCCCAAGAAGGAGAAGAGCGTAAAGCTAAAATATGTCCGGCAATAAGCAGTAGAAGGATAACTCGCAGAAGAAGTTTAATCGCTTCCAGAGATCGAAGCTAGAAAAAGATAAGACTCCACGGCGACACGATTGGGATGACGGACTAGGATAAAGTTGAGCCAAAAGGTCCTGATTCAAGATAAATTCATGAGGAACTGGTATCTCTTTAGGATCCACCCCAGCATCAAGAAATTGGTTAATTGGTAAAGATACATGAATTTGGTGCCCCTGGTAGCTTTTTGTGGCCATGGGAACCGACTGAGACACCCTCAAACCCCCTTTTATTCTAAAAAAAGGGATCGACACTTCTCATATAAATGGAATGGAATTTCTCGAATTTCACACAAGAGATCATCCTCAACAAGGCCTTGTCCTGTATTCACTAAGAAACTATTGTACCAGCTTTTAGCTCTCCCCCTAAGGTGCATAGCCGAAAGTTCTACCTTGTACCAATCCGTAACTTGGTACACCGAAAAGTAATGTTCACACTTTTGTATCCAAGACCTGGCCCCTTCAAATATTGGAAAAGAAACTCTAGGAGGTTGATGTATCTGCTGGCCGGCCGAATCCCCCTGAAAACCATACATGCGGCTCTCCCTGCATGCGGCTCATGCCATTTGAGGTGGCCCAGCCCAGCATTCATTCGCAAATCCTGTAGTGAAATTGAGACTGCTCGACCTCGGAGACTTGGCGAACAAAAAGAAGGAGAGAGTTTGCTTTCGATCTTTTACTGAGATAGCTTTCTCTATACTTGTGCTCCATGGTTAGAATCTAAGGGTCCCCAACGGTTTGGACTTGAGTAGGTTGAAAATAATAAGCAAGACATGCTTTTATTTATTGATAATATCTTTCATTTTGTTCAAGCAGGATCAGAGGTATCCGCTTTATTAGGGAGAATGCCCTCTGCAGTGGGTTATCAACCTACCCTTAGTACAGAAATGGGTTCTTTGCAAGAAAGAATTGCTTCTAGTAAAAAGGGATCTATAACTTCGATTCAAGTAGTTTAAGTACCTGCAGACGATTTGACCGACCCTTCCCAGCTCTTCTTATAGAGAAGGAACTACACTTTGACAGTCATACGAGAGGGAAGAGACTCAAAGTTGAGTGAAAAGTGCAGGGTCATGCTCACTAGAAGAGAAACCAGCAGCTTGAACCACAGAGCTGAACCGCTCAAACCAAGCACGAGGTGGTTGCTTTTTTCCCATAGAGGGCCTTTCGAAGGCGACAAACATGACCATCAGGAACTTCAATACCCAGAGGTGGTTGCATATAGAAAAAACTCATGTAGATCACCATGAAGGAAAGCATTTTTGACATCCATTTGAGAGATTTGCCAAGATCGAGATGCGGCCACAACAATCAGAGTACGAACAAAAATTGAAACAACGCAACCATACTATCTATTTACGATAATTTGATTGCTGACAACACGACAACATCACGCTTCTCTTTCTTATTCTTTTTTATATAATTGTCACTTTACCGGGCCAGAAAAGTGACACCGTCATGTCTCAGGGTCGTTGTACAATGCTGGCGATTACAAAAAATAAGGAGGCGATCTCCCTATCCCTCTTTATCTTTCCACTTCCCTCATTCGGGAACAAACACTTCGCCAAATTCTTTTGAGTCCCGGCCCAGTGAGATATATTGCATACTATTCTTCCTCTTTCATCTGAAAGGGCTTTTTTTATTCTATTTCACTATTTCATTCCATCTAGATCTAAGAAAGAACACAATGCACTGAAATTCCACTAGTAACTAATATACAAAAAAGAATAATAGATACAGGGTATCAAACCTTTATCCATCATTGCTATTGGCATCTTGGCGTTAAACAATTCGTTTATATAAACACTTTTGACATAGCAGAATCCTTCTCAGGTTGATTTGTGTGCCACTCGTCATCAGACAGTGAAACGTCTGGTCTAGCCCTTAGCTGAGGGATCTTCACTCCTGTCCTGCCATAAGGTGGTGCTTAAGCCGCACTCTTGGCTTTAAGCATACCGCTCTCCTGTGAAGATCAATTGTACCAATGCTCCATTTTCCGTCTATAAAGAGAAATAACAAAAAGTAGAGTAGGGAGGACAGACCGATACATAGGCACAACATCGTGCAAAGAAAATGAAAAGTAGGGTCTTCAATAAGAATGATAATTATTCTCTATTTCCATGATCCGCACTATACGCAATGAAATCAACTCCCAGGCTTCCTACCAGCTACCTATTTCTCACTCACAAGAGCTTCGACCTTGCTTAGGAAAAAGAAAGCCGAACCACTCGCAGATGGTATCGGCAACCTTTTAGGGAGCTAGATTCTTTGGAATAAGATAGCTGCCCAGAGCTTGCGACGTACCTACCCCCTGGGCGTAGATAGAATTAGGTAAGATAAAAATCGATTGGAAAGTCCTAAATTAGACCAATTCAATTCCGTCTGCTAGAATAAGAAAAAAAGTGCTTCCGAATTTCTCTCATCCTTTATAATGAGAATTTCTCTTTGTTCAGTAATAACTTAATCTTGCAATAAAACACTCTTGCTTGGAAGGTATGGTAAAGGTAAATTGTTTCTATTTTTTACACTCAGGTAGGTCATGTCGCCTGAATACTGGTGCCCGTTGGATGCATTAAATTGGTTTCGCAGATCTCGCCTCGCACTGGCTTATTTGAGTGGTATGAATTGAATAAAATATCATAATAAGCACGGTCGATCAACATTGGGGTCAGCATTAAGAAAGAGAAACCATGGGATATGGCCACGATGGACTTTATTGAGGGCCCGACACCAGGGAACTATACTCGCTAGCCTAGGAGGCCATGAATCTGTCTAGTCTCGCCATGGGGGTGAGTTTATCTCGTTCCTTACCAATGCACCCAGTTCTCCTCATATTTGATTCTTTTTTTGGTATCATTGGTTCCACATACGTCTTCTGGGCGAGCTTTCTTCACTGTCATCAAAACCAACTTTCAAACCGAAGCAAGAACTCCGTGGTAAGAGAGCAGATACCAATCCTATACAACCCTTAGAATTGCCTCATCCGAACGGATGATTGTCATTGATAAGAGGGGCAGGTGGTATGTTGATACTGAGCCGCTTCCCCTGTAGTTGTTAGCTCGTTCTTGACAAATCCGACTGGGTCTTCAAATCTGGTGTAATCACTAAACGCCCGCTTCCTGGCTCCTCCCTCTTTGCCTAGCGGTTAAGTAGATAGTAGGTCCCCTTGCCCCGCAACCAAGTGTCACTCGTCGAAAGCTGACCAGGAAGACAATAACTGCTATTGCCGTTTTTCTTCTCTACCATGACGAATCAATTGAGTTTTTGTAGGCATCCCTCTTTCCTATGTCCTTCCCCCCTTTGCCCTTTCAAAAGTGGTTACTCCCAATCCAAAGCACCCCTTTTCCATTCATAGAGAGATCCAATCGTCAAAATCAATAAAAAGGCCATCATGGACCAAGATCCAAACAGATCAATCTTGTTAGGAGGTACTGCCCAAGGAAAAGAAAAGGTGACTTCCGGATCAGGGATAGCACAGACTCGCATCAAGGAGTAGAATGACCAAAGCATCGGTTGCTTCCACTTGTTTGTTGCCTTCTTCGACCGACAGACAAGGTACCCCCCCTCTTTTTCTCTTGCGAACCTACGTTGAGCTTGGGACAACCTGCGACTGGCATAGGATATTTCAAAAGAGCTAGGATCCATCCTTGTTCCATTAAAACACTCAAGGGGTTATACGATATATCGGGTGTAGAAGTAGGCCAACACTTCTATTGGCAAATAGGAGGTTTCTAAATTCATGCCCAAGTACTCATCACTTCTTGGGTCGTAATTACTATCTTGCTAGGTTCGGTTGTCATAGCTGTTCGGAATCCACAAACCATCCCGACCGACGGAGATTGGATGCAGTTACTAATTCATGATCTGGCATGTACAGAATGAAAACTTCATTCTCGATTCTACAAGAATTTTTATGAAAGCGTTTTATTTGCTTCTCTTCAATGGAAGTTTCATTTTCCCAGAATGTATCCTAATTTTTGGCCTAATTCTTCTTATGATGAGGGAAGGGGGAAGCTCCAGGAAGGCTTCGCTCGCTCGCTCAAAAAGCTCTAACACTTGTTTATGAGTGGAGTGCATAAGCCCTTACTGAAGTAGGGTGAGGCCTTACTGCACGAGCTCGTAAGTCAAGCACGGCGCAGAGAGCAAAGTGTCTTGCAGCGAGTCAAGCGTACTACGATCAAAAGGAAATGGGGGCGATGCTAAAACTAAAATAGTTCCCCAAAGGGGGCCTCGGGTTGAAAGAGCGAGCTACATTCTTTCATAGAAGATAGAAAATAAGAGGACTGATGTTTTCTCTTGCCATGGAAGGACTTTTGCCTGTGGTGTGGTCCCACCCGTGGGCGGAGTCACCCTCATCCCCCCATTGCTCAGTGCTCCCTGTAGCTTCGCTGGGCCATCCGAGAAATCTGTTCCTGTGATGCCTACACCTACTGGAGAGGAAGCTAATGATAAAGATCATGAAACTTCAGATCAAGTTGCTACAGAACCTCTTAGGTCATGTTACTTGACCATGACGAACATACGAACTATGAAGAAGCTATGATGAGCCCAGGTTCCGATAAATGGCATGAGGCCATGAAATCTAAGATAAGATCCATATATGAGAAAATAGTGTAGACTATGGTAGACTTGCTCGATGATTGGTAAGCCATTGAGAATAAATGGATCTTCAAGAGGAATACAGACGGTGATGGTAGTGTTACTATCTACAAAGCTTGACTAGTCACAAAAGGTTTTCAACAAGTTCAAGGTGTTGACTACAATGAGATTTTCTCAACCGTAGTGATGCTTAAGTCCGTTCGAATCATGTTAGCAATTGCCATATTTTATGAAATCTGGCAAATGGATGTCAAAACTGCATTCCTTAAATGGATATCTCTAAGGAGAGTTGTATATGATGCAACCAGAAGGTTTGCGGTGAAGCCTGTATTTACAGACTTGCGGTGAAGCCTGTATTTACAAGAAAGTGAGTGGGAGCACTACAGTCATTCTGATAAGTATATGTGAATGACATATTGTTGATCGGGAATGATGTAGAATTTTCTGGAAAGCATAAAGGAGAGTTTGAAAGGGGCTTTTCAAAGAAAGACCTCGGTGAAGCTGCTTACATATTGGGCATCAAGATCTATAGAGATAGATCAAGATGCTTGATAAGATTTTCAATGAG
Source organism: Triticum timopheevii (assembly GCA_963921465.1). Lineage (NCBI taxonomy): Eukaryota > Viridiplantae > Streptophyta > Magnoliopsida > Poales > Poaceae > Triticum > Triticum timopheevii. The sequence continues at coordinate 291,508,582 of OY997262.1, forward strand.
TACGTACCTTGACAAGATTTTGAAAGAGTTCAAAATGGTTCAGTCAAAGAAGAAGTTCTTGCTTGTATTACAAGGTGTAAAATTGAGTAAGACTCAAAACCCGACCACGGCAGAAGATAGAAAGAGAATGAAAGTCATTCCCTATGCCTCAGTCATAGGTTCTATAAATTATGCCATGATATGTACGAAACTAGTTGTGTACCTTGCTATGAGTTTGGCAAGGAGTTACGATAGTGATCCAGGAGTGGATCACTAGATAGCGGTCAAAGTTATCCTTAGTTACCTAAGAGGACTAAGGAAATATTTCTCGGTTATGGAAGTGATAAAGAGTTTGTCGTAAAGAGTTATGTTGATGCAAACTTTTACACCGATCCAAATGACTCCGAGTCTCAATCTGGATACATATTGAAAGTGGGAGCAATTAGCTAGAGTAGCTCCATGCAGAGCATTGTAGACATAGGAAATTTGCAAAATACATATGGTTCTGAATGTAGCAGACCCATTGACTAAACTTCTCTCATAAGCAAAACATGATGACACCTTAGTACTCTTTGGTTGTTAATCACATAGCAATGTGAACTAGATTATTGACTCTAGTAAACCCTTGGGTGTTGGTCAAATGCCGATGTGAACTATTGGTGTTAAATCACATGGCGATGTGAACTAGATTATTGACTCTAGTGCAAGTGGGAGACTGAATGAAATATGACCTAGAGGCAATAATAAAGTTGTTATTTTATATTTCCTTATTCATGATAAATGTTTATTAATGCTATAATTTATTAACCGGAAACTTGATACATGTGTGAATACATAGACAAAACAATGTGTCCCTAGTATGCCTCTAATAGACTATCTCGTTGATCAAAGATGGTTAAGTTTCCTAGCCATGGAGATGAGTTGTCATTTGATAAAGGGATCACATCATTAGTGGAATGATGTCATGGATAAGACCCATCCGTTAGCTTAGCATAATGATCGTTCACTTTTATTGCTACTACTTACTTCGTGTCAAATATATATTCCTCCGACTATGAGATTATGCAACTCCCAGACACCTGAGGAATACCTTGTGTGCTATCAAACGTCACAACGTAACTGGGTGATTATAAAGATGCTCTACAGGTATCTCCGAAGGTGTTTGTTGGGTTGGCATAGATCGAGATTAGGATTTATCACTCCGAGTATCGGAGAGGTATCTCGGGGGCCTCTCGGTAATGCACATCATATGAAGCCTTGCAAGCAATGTGACTAATGAGTTAGTTACGGGATGATGCACTACAGAACAAGTAAAGAGACTTGCCGATAACAAGATTGAACTAGGTATAGAGATACCGACGATCGAATCTCGGGCAAGTAACATACCGATGACAAAGGGAATAGCTATGTTGACATTGCGGTTCGATCGATAAAGATCTTCGTAGAATATGTGGGAACCAACATGAGCATCCAGGTTCTGCTATTAGTTATTTACTAGAGATGTGTCTCAACCATGTCTACATAGTTCTCGAACCCGTAGGGTTCGCACGCTTAACGTTCGATGACGATTGGTATTATATGAGTTATGTGTTTTGGTGACCAAAGGTTGTTTGGAGTCCCGGATGAGATCACGGACATGACGAGGAGTCTCAAAATGGTTGTGAGAAGATTGATATATTGGAAGGTTACATTCGGACACCGGAATAGTTTTGGGAAGTTTCGGATATTTTTTGGAGTACCGGGAGGTTACCGGAACCCCCCGGGGAAGTAATGGGCCAACATGGGCCACAGGAGAAAGAGGGGACAAACCACAAGGGGTGGCCCCGCCCCCACCCCCCATGGGAGTCCGAATTGGACTAGGGGAGGGGGCGGCGCTCCCTTTCCCTCTCCTACTCCCTCTCCCTTTCCCGCTCGTTGCTATGCATCTCCTAGATAGATCTTGCGTGAGCGTAGGAATTTTTTTGAAATTGCATGCTACGTTTCCCAACAGGGCGACGATGACGGAGAAGGAGGAGCCGGTCAGCCCGATATTGGCTACGAGGTCACTGTGAAGTATAGAATAGTATATGGTTTTAGTTTTAGGTTTTTAGTTCACCGAACAAAATATCGCCCGGTTTTATGTATAAACTATCCTACTTTCAACAAAATCTGCCATGTTTATATCAAAATTCACCATATTTGCATGATTTTTGTCCGGTTGGTTTGAGTTGTTGTAAAAATGTATGCTGCTAGCGTTGGATGTCGACCTCCCGCATTCGTGTTCGCGGACTGGTCTGCCTATCCGCGGACGGATGCGGAAGGTTTTTTTGCGGGTTGCCCTTGGAGATGCCCTTAGAGCATCTCCAACAACATGTGTATATTTGGATGTCTATATATCCATATAGACAATGGTCTAAAAAGATTTCCTCATACACACATCCACTTTTATAGCAAAATGTCTATATACAGAATGTTTATATTCTCTCTATTTTAATATTATTTTGTAACTACTGTTTTAACAGTGATTCAACAATTCACTTATTGCATCTGCAAAAAATTGGCAGAAATTTGATATGAATTCACATCACCTAAGTAGCAGCAACAATATCAACAAAATCATCAACGATGTCTTGGATAAATAGCATCAGCAGCAAAATTCAGCATGCACGCATATTTAGCAACAGCAGCATACAGGGGTTGCGGTTGAGCTATGGACTACGCCTTCACATCGTCCACGCGTGGACATTGTGAAGGTGGATTTAGAGGATGTGCATGTTTGAACACCCATTTACACGAGCTGTTGAACGCCCGTTTTGGCCTCACGTCGTGGAAAACTAGTATAGACGTCCATATAGACAAGCTATTGGAGATGCTCTTACTCCGCATAGTTCCTCATACGTACAGAACACATTTAGCACTCGGAGTGGTTCTTACACGATAATCATTTCTAAATCATTGACTAATGATGACATGTTTAGGGCTCTTGTTTCAAAGGAATTTCATAGGATTCTTTGAGGGTTAGAATCCTTAGGATTTTTCTTACATTGGTCGTTTGATTCATAGGATTGAATCCTATAGGAATTTTTCCTATGGAATCATGTGTAGTACGTTTCATTGGAAATCTAGCATCCACTCCGGCCTCTTTTTTACATCCTTTGTTTTTGTGTGGCATCAAACACTCTATGCTAATCCTATGGGATTCAAGTGGGCTTGCCGGTCCAATCCTTTATTTTTCCTATTCCTGCGTTTTGAGAATCCTGCGAATCAAAGAGGGGCCTTAGCCTAACTTAAGTGCAATAGGTTCGGCCTCATTTGACGTTTACACTGATGTAGTTTCGGCCTTACCTGACGTTTACACCGATACAGTTTTCGCCGTTTCGCTTGTCAAGCCCAAGTAAAGCAATTCCCATTTGCGATGCCAAACTTCAGCATAGCAAGGACTACAGATATACCCCCTCCCCATCCTTCGGTTTATATGGCTCAATTTGAAAAATATCACCTACCAAGGTAGATGGCGAGTAGTAAAATAATTTTCATAGTTGCATACTCAATAAATGTGTTCATTTTCCTCAAAAAATTGTGCTTACTAATGCATTAGTTGGAGCGGATGCATGCGTGGCCACAAGTGACCAAGTATTGATGGGAGAAGAAGGCCTCCTCTAGCTCCCACCTCCCCTCCCCTCTCTGAAGGAAATATGCCCTAGAGGCAAAAATAAAGTTGTTATTTTATATTTCCTTATATCATGATAACTATTTATTATTCATGCTAGAATTGTATTAACCGTAAACTTGATACATGTGTGGATACATAGACAAAAGACCGTGTCCCTAGTAAGCCTCTACTAGACTAGCTCATTTATCAAAGATGGTTAAGTTTCCTAACCATAGACATGTGTTGTCATTTGATGAATGGGATCACATCATTAGGATAACGATATGATGGACAAGACCCATCCATTAGCTTAGCATTATGATCATTCAGTTTTATTGCTATTGCTTTCTTCATGTCAAATACATATTCCTTCGTCTATGAGATTAGGCAACTCCCAGATACCGAAGGAATGCCTTGTGTTCTATCAAATGTCACAACGTAATTGGGTGATTATAAATATGCTCTACAGGTATCTCTGAAGGTGTTCGTTGGGTTGGCACAGATCAAGATTAGGATTTGTCACTCCGAGTATCGGAGAGGTATCTCTAGCCCCTCTCGGTAATACACATCATAAGCTTGCAAGCAAACGACTAAGGAGTTAGTCACAAAGTGATGTATAACGCAACAAGTAAAGAGACTTGCCGGTAACGAGATTGAACTAGGCATGAAGATACCGACGATCGAATCTCGGGCAAGTAACATACCGATGGACAAAGGGAATTACGTATGTTGTCCTAACGGTTCGACTGATAAAGATCTTCATAGAATATGTAGGAGCCAATATGGGCATCCATGTTCCGCTATTGGTTATTGACCGGAGAGGTGTCTCGGTCATGTCTACATACTTCTCAAGCCCGTAGGGTCCGCACGCTTAATGTTCGATGACGATATAGTATTATATGAGTTATGTGATTTGGTGACCGAATATTGTTCGGAGTCCCGGATGAGATCACGGAAATGATGAGGAGTCTAGAAATGGCCAAAATGTACAAATTGATATATAGGACGATGGTATTTGGACACAGGAAGTGGTCCGAAGGGTACCGGGTACATATCGGGTCACCGGAAGGGGTTCCGGGCATCCGCGACAAAAGTTATGGGCTTAATGTGCCAAGGAGGGGATAGGCCAGCCCACAAGGGGCTAGTGCGCCCCTCCATCTGGCCGGCCAGCTCTAGGGAAAGGAAAGGGGGAGGGCAAGTCCATCCTTCCTTCCCCTCCTCAAGGGAGAAAGGAAAGGGGGGCACCACCTCCCCCTTCTTTCCCCTGGCACCTATACAAGGAAGGGGGAGGCCGAACCAGGGAAGGATCCGAAGTGGGATTCGGCCCAACTTGGGGCGCCCCTTGGCCTCTCCCTCCCACCTATATATATGAGGAGGGGGCACCTAGCACACCCATGACATAATCTTAGCCGTGTGCGGCGCCCCCTCCACGGTTTACTCCCTCGGTCATATTTTTGCAGTGCCTAGGCGAAGCCCTGCGGAGATCACTTCACCGCCATCGTCACCATGTTGTCGTGCTACCGAAACTCATCCACTACCTCGCCGACTTGCTGGATCAAGAAGGCAAGGACATCACCGAGCTGAACTTGTGCAAAACCCGGAGGTGTCGTACATTCGGTGCTTGATCGGTCGGAGCTAGAAGAAGTTTGACTACAACAACCGCGTTGTCAAACACTTCCGCTTTTGGTCTACAAGGGCACGTAGACACACTCTCTCCCCCTTTTTGCTATGCATCTCCTAGATAGATCTTGCGTGAGCGTAGGATTTTTTTTGAAATTGCATGCTACGTTCCCCAACAGTGGCATCAGAGCCAGGTTTATGTGTAGATGATATGCACGAGTAGAACACAAAGTGTTGTGGGCGGTGATCGTCATACTGCTCACCACCAATGTCTTATTTTGATTCAGCGGTATTGTTGGATGAAGCGGCCCGGACCAACCTTACATGACCACGTTCATGACACCAGTTCCACCGACAGACATGCAACTAGTTTTGCATAAAGGTGGCTGGCGGGTGTCTATTTCTCCTACTTTAGTTGAATCGAATTTGAATGTGGCTGGTCCTTATTGAAGGTTAAAACAACAAACTTTATAAATCACCGTTGTGGTTTTGATGCGTAGGTAAGAATGGTTCTTGCTAGAAGCCCATAGCAGCCACGTAAAACTTGCAACAACAAAGTAGAGGAAGTCTAACTTGTTTTTGCAGGGCATGTCGTGATGTGATATGGTCAAGACATGATGAGATATACATTATTGTATGAGATGGTCATGTTTTGTAAAAGTTATCGGCAACCGACAGGAGCCTTATGGTTGTCTCTTTATTATATGAAATGAAAACGCCATGTAATTGCTTTACTTTATCACTATGCGTTAGCAATAATTGTAGAAGCAATAGTTGGCGAGACGACCACGATGCGACAATGGAGATCAAGGTGTCGAGCCGGTGACGATGGAGATCATGACAATGCTTTGGAGATGGAGACCAAAAGCACAAAATGCTGATGGCCATATCATGTCACATATTTTTGATTGCATGTGATGTTTATCCTTTATGCATCTTATTTTGCTTAGAATGGCGATAGCGCATTATAACATGACCCCTTAACTAAAATTTCAAGGTGTAAGTGTTCTCCCTGAGTATGCACCATTGTGACAGTTCGTCGTGCTGAGACACCACGTGATGATCGGGTGTGATAGGCTCTACGTTCACATACAACGGGTGCAAGACAGTTTTGCACATGCGGAATACTCAGGTTAAACTTGACGAGCCTAGCATGTACAGACATGTCCTCAAAACACTGGAGATCAAAAGATCGAACTTGAATCATATAGTAGATATGATCAACATAGAGATGTTCACCATTGATGACTACCCCATCCCACGTGATGATCGGACAGGGGTTAGTTGATTTGGATCATGTATCACTTAGATGGCTTGAGGGATGTCTATTTAAGTGGGAGTTCTTAAGTAATTTGATTAACCGAACTTAATTTATCATGAACTTAGTCCTAATAGTATTTACAAATTATGTTGTAGATCAATAGCTCGCGTTGTAGCTCCCCTTTGTTTTTGATATGTTCCTAGAGAAAACTAAGTTAAAAGATGATAGTACCAATGATGCGGATTGAGTCCGTGATCTGAGGATTATCCTGATTGCTGCACAGAAGAATTATGACCTTGATGCACTGCTAGGTGATAGACCTATTGCAGGAGCAGATGCAGACGTTATGAACGTTTGGCTAGCTTGATATGATGACTACTTAATAGTTTAGTGTGCCATTCTTTACAACTTAGATCCGAGACTTCAAAAATGTCTTGAACGCCATGGAGCATATGAGATGTTCCAAGAACTGAAATTGGTATTTCAGACTCTTGCTCGTGTCAGAAGGTATGAGACCTCTGACAAGTACTTTGCCTACAAGATGGAGGAGAATAGCTCAGCCAGTGAGCATGTGCTCAGAATGTATGGGTACTACAATCGCTTGAATCAAGTGGGAGTTAATCTTCTAGATAAGATAATGATTGACAGAGTTCTCTAGTCACTATCACCAAGCTATTAGAACTTCGTGATGAACTATAATATGCAAGGGATGACGAAAACAATTCCCGAGCTTTTCGCGATGCTGAAATCGGTGAAGGTAGAAAACAACAAAGAGCATCAAGTGTTGATGGTTAAACAAGACCACTAGTTTCAAGAAAAAGGGCAAGGGTAAGAAAGGGAACTTCAAGAAGAATGGCAAGCAAGTTGTCACTCCCGTGAAGAAGCCCAAAAAGCTAGACCTAAGCTTGAAACTGAGTGCTTCTACTACAAAGGAAATGGTCACTGGAAGCGGAACTACCCCAAATATTTGGCGGATAAGAAGGATGGCAAAGTGAACAAAGGTATATTTGATATACATGTTATTGATGTGTACCTTACTAGTGCTCGTAGTAGCTGTCGCGGTACTAAGTCTGATAGTAAGAATAGGGGGTACGTATGAGGAGGCAAGGCCCTAGCTACGGCGAGGATGTACACACGAGTTTTACGAGTTCAGGCCCGTCTCGGAGGAGGTAAAAGCCCTACGTCTCGATGCCCTGAGGCAGTTGACTGGAATATGGATGTGTGTGTTACAGGGGGTGCAGACCCTTTTCCGAGGAGGGGGTGGCTTATATAGAGTGCGCCAGGACCCCAGCCACTTCCATTACAGGGGTTCAATGTACATTAAGATAGGGCATTACTGATAACGCCAGCTATAAAGTGTATTTAATGACCTTTAAGACTACGGAGTGAATGCCTGACCATTGCTGTCCTGAGTGACTCCTAGTCTTCTGTAGGTTGAGTGGTTTCTTGTACAGTTGAATGGCTTCGTCTTGGTCGAGTGATATCAGGAGGGAGGGGTACCCGAGTGAGATGACTGGTCGGGTGGATTGCACTCGACGACTTCAATTGGTACTCTCTGTTGTTCTTTGAATGTCTTTGCTTCTACGGTAGTGACCTTGGGTAGGGCGTGTAGGTCAGGCCTATGACCCTACTCTAGGTCTATGGCATCATCATTAGCCCCCGAATGGATTGAGGTCCAAGTGGAAAGAGGGTGGAAGTTGGTCCTGCCTTGGCTCTCGTGCTTCACCAGTGCCCATGCTGGATTGGAGGCCCACGCTGAGACTTCGTCTTTGTTTCAGTCGCCTTGACCGATTTAGAAGTTGTCGAGTGTACTTATGCTGGCACTCGTCGAGTGTTACTTTGATGTGAAATCTTTGGCGCGATTGGTTACTGCATATCCCGGATCTCACAGGATTCAAAATTTTGGGGAAGCGCGCGAGGCAGAGCGCGCCGTAGTAAGCGAGATGGATAGACAAGGGTGCCTTGATTTTTGTGCCACCTTTTTCGCCACGTACCCGGCGTGCGACTGTTGCCGGATTTGACAAGATTGCTCGGGCCCACTCATCAGCCACTCGGAAGTGGGTCCTTAAAAGGCATCGGGGCCAAGACGTCTACACTGTGCGCCCTCAACCCCCTTCTTCTTTCTCCGTTTCTCCACTGCATCTTCTTCCTCCGCCCTCGACGCCGCTGTCCCGCTAGTGCGTCGCCCGCCACCATGGTGAAGGACAAGACGGTGGCACTGGAGCGTGCGAAAAAGGCGACGGGGGCGGTGAAAGGAAAAAAGACGAATCAAGGGTCATCGTCGAGGTTTGCGCTGCCGCCGGGCTGGATCCAGGGCGATTGGATCCGATCTTCACTCCGGCAAGAGGATCTGGAAGAGCTGGCCACCTCCGGTTTGATCGTTGCTGGGGCCACGAGGTTGCCGAAGGGGGAGACGGAGCCTCAGCCGCGGTCGGGTGAGTGTGTCCTGCTTGCTACCCATGTCGACCGTGGCTTTTCTCTTCCTCCGCATCCTTTTTTCCGGGGCTTCTTGAACTTCTTCGGTGCTCAGCTCCACCACTTCTCTCCCAACACCATCACGTACCTCGTCGTGTTTGTGTCCATGTGTGACAATTTCCTGGGTTGTCGACCGCACTTGGGTCTTTTCAAACACATCTTCACAATCCACTCTTAGACCGTGAAGAAGACGAATTCGAGTGATGAGAGGACGCACGTTATCTAGATGTGCCAGGGTCTAGGGATCCAGATGAGGAAGAGGAGTGCTTTCCCTCTCATGACACTTCCCGAGCCGGTCAAGGGCTGGCAGTCGACATGGTTCTACTGCCAGGATATTGTGACCCCCGGTCAGTCGACCGCCTTCCCCCCTTTTTCCTTGGATCGTGCCCAGCAACCTTCTTCTCTGACCGTGACCACAGCGGAGAGAGTGGAAACGAACATGTTGGTCAAGAGGGTAGTACAGTTGGTCCGTCAGGGTGTAAAGGGCATGGATTGTTTGGAGGTGTTTCTCAGTCGACGCATCCAACCACTCCAAGCTCGTGAGCACTCGATGTGGTTGTACTCGGGAGCCAACGACACTGCTCGGGTTCACCCAGAGGAGGTTACAGATGAGACGGTGGCCCTGTGGCTGAAGGGAATTATAGGAAACATGGACAACCCCAGGGGAGCCAGGAGAGTCGATCCATTCGACACCAACAACCAGCCAGACAAGGTCTGATCTTCGCTACCGAGTGTAGTTCAATCTTTCTTGCAACTGTTTCTGAATCTGACTGATATTTGATTGACTTCTTGTCTTGTAGGTTTATACTGAGATGTACTCAATGCCCAATGGTGAACAAGCCCTGGAGCAAGACCAGGAGGGAGAGGACAGCGTAGAAGAGAGTGGCGACTGGAAATCTCCAGAAGATGACGATGAGGAAGAAAGTGATGAGTCAGACGACGAAGAGGTAGTCGACTCACCACCTCACTCAGAGTGTCGATCCAAGCAACTCCAAGATCCGGCGGGCAGGCGTGGCAAGACCATGGCTCCGAGTACGCACGCACAAAAGCGCACTTGAACTCTGACTCCAGAGCCGACAGAGATGGTCGCCAAGCAACCCAAGGTCGCCCCTTCGAAGTCTCAGAAGACCTTGCCCAAGATCAAGATGGACGTTCCTGTTGCCTCTGGGTGAGTGTTCTACCTTTCTCGTTTTCTTCTACCGACTCATACTTCTGCTTTGACTGAACGGTTTATAAACTTTTCGGTGCTGCAACTTCTGCGACCTCCATGGATGTTGACAAGGCCCCGGGTGATGAGGAGGTTGATGACGTGGCTACTTCAAAAGCTGGTATGCTATTGCCATCTTGAATTTGTTCTGCTGACAGGGTTGTCGGTCGACTGAACTCTTGTGGCTGTTTTTTGTTGCAGCTCCGCGGGATGTCATTGAGCTTCTGAATGATGAGGAAGAAGTGCCTCTGAAATAGAGGAGAAGGAGGGGCAGGGCCTCAAGTGGGAGGACGGCTGAAGGTCAGGTGCCTCAGTCGACATCGGCTCCAGAGACGGTGGTCCAGTGATCCGGAGCTCTGGCTCGGGCCAGTGTTACCTTTGCCAATCCACTGTCAACTGACCGTCCTTCTGGGTCGACTGCTCAGGTCTCCACTGCGCCTGCACAACTCCATGCTTCAGACCCTATGACTGCTCCGACTGTACTGCCGTCCTCGCTCTTCGCTGCATATCATACTCCAGACGACCCGCCGAGTGCCTCCAGGGAGGCCCTTCTCTAGGAAAACCTCGTGATGGAGCAAATGAAGGTAGTGCACGAGGCCAGCCAGGTTGCCTACAATGCAAGTACCGCTCTGCAAGCCAACATCAAGGTTAGTTGGTTTCCGACTGGTCTCTTAACTGGAGGTAGTTGCACCTGTCGCTTCATTGTCTGCGAGGTGTACTTGGATGAGCATTCTGGAACCTTTTATGTGCATCTATTGTGAGTCTACATTTCGCATCCAATCACCCACTAGGGTGTTTCTGACTTAGAGTTGAATAGTAATTCCACTTGAGTCGAGTGTTTTTCTGAACCGGTGGGGGCACGCATAGTGCACCCACTAGGTGTAGTCCCCGAGACCGCGGTCGACTGCTGGTAGTCGGCTGGGGTCTGAGAAGCTCTCCTTTTTTTGTACTCATGCTGGGCAGACCATGCCGAGTGTAAAACCGGACCAGTGAAGGCACGCCAAGTGCACCCACTGGGTGTAGCCTCGAGACTACTGTTGAATGTTTGATTTAGCAGTAGTCTTAGAGCAATTTTCGTTGTGATTGACTTTTGTTTCCATCGACTGACATATCTTATTTTCTCAACTTGTGAAGAAGTCTTCTGATCTTGGAGCCCAATTTTCTGAACTGGAGAAGAAGCAGATCAGCCTCAACTTTGATCTGGAACTGGCCAATAAGAACCTCAAGAAGGCCCAGGACGAAGCAGCTACCATGGAAGGTAACCATTTGTCGACTGTCCACCTTATGACTCTCTCACTTTTTTTTCTTTTAGTCCCTTTGAACCGAGTGACTCCACTCGAACAGATGTGCGTAGTGAAAACCGTCAACTCCAAGCTTGTCTGAAGAATGTTATTTCTTTAGAGAAAATGAAGCAGACTCTGGAGAAGAAGGATCAAGATCTTTCCGCAGCCCAGAAGGAAGCGCGAGAGAAAACGGCACTTGCGGACAAGAAGTTGGCCTTAGTCAACAAGTTGGAAGAGTAGAACTCCAAGTTGAAGACTACCGTTTCTGAAGCCAACCAGGAGGTTGCGCGACTGAAGAAGGACAAGGAAAGCTTGACTGACAAAGTCGGAAGTCTCAAGGCCAAGAAGGGCGAATTAGAGTCTTATCTGGGGCAGCTTGCTTCGAAGTTGGTCTTGAAGCTTGAAGGTATTTCCTCTTGTTCGACTGATTTGTTGATGTCGATTGACACGTCTTGTTAAACTGTCGATTCACTGCTTTTCCGACTGTGCAGAACTTTGTCAAGACTTCGAAGCAGAAACTGGTCGGGTTGAGACAGGTCTTGACCCCATAGACTCTCTTGTCAAAGATGACGTTGCAATGAATGTGCTGTGGTTGGAGTCTCGCTTGGACAGTGCTATGGATTATCTCGCTCGTCTGAAAGTGGCAATGACGTGGATTGACGCTGAACTCTAGCCTCAAATGGAACTCTCACAGGATCTCGAGTCTCTAATGACTCGACTGAATCAAATCCCTGGCCGAGTGCAGAAATGGAAGAAATCATCTGCTCGTTGTGGCGTCGACGTTGCTCTGTCATTGGTCCGGGTGCACTGCAAGGATGTCAGAGAAGACAAGCTGGCAGGATCTCAAGGTTGCCAACACCAAAAAGCTCAGCTTCCAGTCCTTTATGGACACTTTCCTTGACGCCGGCACTCGCATCACAGACAGCATCGACCTTGACAGCTTTTGCGATCCAGCAACTCCTCCTCCTACCGAGTGAACAAACATTATGCCCCACCTTTATTTACCTCGGAATGCCGAGTGGTTATGTAACCGTTAAACTCTTTCAAGATTGATGCCTGAGTACTTCTGCCCGTTGTGGTTCTAAAGTTTTGTGGGATTTATCTGAACTTGGTTTTCCTTGAATATGATGGCTTTGCCTTTGTCGCTTTTGAACGTCTTTCGATTCTGAGTGAACTTGATCTTTTCACCTTTCATCGAATGGCTCAGGCGATGTGTTAAATCGACACCTCATCGTCCTTGCGGATCGGGATGGAGCGTACGTTGTACTTGTGGCGTAGCTCAGAGGATCTTTGTGACTTAGGTGAGTACGGGGTCGCAGCTAAGCCCCCGAGTGAGAGGATTGCTCTCCACTCAGAATGTTTTTAACTTAGGCGAGTACGGGGTCGCAGCTAAGCCCCCGAGTGGGAGGATTGCTCTCCACTCAGAATATTTTTTAACTTAGGAGAATTAGGTTCGCGGCTAAGCCCCCGAGTGGGAGGATTGCTCTCCACTCGGAGTGTTTTTAACTTAGGCGAGTATGGGGTCGCAGCTAAGCCCCTGAGTGGGAGGATTGCTCTCCACTCGTAGGGTTTTTAACTTAGGCGAGTACGGGGTCACAGCTAAGCCCTCGAGTGGGAGGATGCTCTCAACTCGGAATGTTTTTTAACTTAGGCGAGTATGGGGTCGTAGCTAAGCCCCCGAGTGATAGGGTTACTCTCCACTCGGAATGTTTTTTAACTTACGCGAGTACGGGGTCGCAGCTAAGCCCCCCGAGTGGGAGGATTGCTCTCCTCTCGGAATGTTTTCTAACTTAGGCGAGTGCAGGGTCGCAGCTAAGCCTTCGAGTGGGAGGATTGCTCTCCACTCAATTTTTTTTAACATAGGCGGGTACGGGGTCGCAACTAAGCCCTCGAGTGGGAGGATCGCTCTCCACTCGGAGTGTTTTTAACTTAGGCGAGTACGGGCTCGCAGCTAAGCCCCCAAGTGGGAGGATTCCTCTCCACTCGGAATGTTTTTTAACTTAGGCGAGTACGGGGTCACAGCTAAGCCCCCGAGTGGGAGGATTGCTCTCCACTCGGAATGTTTTTTAACTTAGGCGAGTATGGGGTCACAGCTAAGCCCCCAAGTGGGAGGATTGCTCTCCGCTCGGAATGTTATTTTAACTTAGGCGAGTGCAGGGTCGCAACTAAGCCTTCAAGTGGAAGGATTTCTCTCCACTCGGAATGTTTTTTTTGTTAGGCGAGTACGGGGTCGCAGCTAAGCCCCCGAGTGGGAGGATTGCTCTTCACTTGGAATATTTTTTAACTTAGGCGAGTACGGGGTCGCAACTAAGCCCCCGAGTGGGAAGATTGCTCTCCACTCGGAATGTTTTTTAACTTAGTCAAATCAGGTTCGCGGCTAAGCCACCCACCGGGGGCAGAAACAAATGATTACGGGGAACCGATCATTAAGATAATATAAAAACCTTGTTTTTGGTAAGCAAACTAAATTACTTTTATTACAACTCGTCTGGTCGAGTGATTTTAGGTATAGAAAGGACGAAGCAGCACTGCGTTCCTGATACGTCTCCAACATATCTATAATTTTTGATTGTTCCATGCTATTATATTACCCGTTTTGGATGTTTATGGGCTTTACTTTACACTTTTATATCATTTTTGGGACTAACCTACTAACCGGAGGCCCAGCCCGAATTGCTGTTTTTTGCCTATTTCAGTGTTTCGAAGAAAAAGAATATCAAACGGAATCCAAACGGGATGAAACCTTCGGGAGCGATCTTTTTGGAACAAATGCCAACCAAGAGACTTGGGGTGGACGTCAAGCAACGAACGAGGCGGCCACGAGGTTGCCTGGCGTGCCCCCTAGGGGTGGGCGCGCCCCCCACCCTCGTGGGCCCCTCGAGCGTCCACCGACCTACTTCTTCCTCCTATATATACACCCATACCCTGAAACCATCAGAAGCGACCACGAAAACCTAATTCCACCACCGCAACCTTCTGTATCCGCGAGATCCCATCTTGGAGCCTTCGTCGGTGCTCCGCCGGAGGGGGAATCGACCATGGAGGGCCTCTACATCATCTCCAAGGCCTCTCCAATGAGTTGTGAGTAGTTTACCACAGACCTTCGGGTCCATAGTTATTAGCTTGATGGCTTCTTCTCTCTCTTTGAATCTCAATACATAGTTCTCCTCGATCTTCTTGGAGATCTATTCGATGTAACTCTTTTTGCGGTGTGTTTGTCGAGATCCGATCAGTGGTGGGTTTATGATCAAGTTTATCTATGAGAAGTATTTGAATCTCCTCTGAATTCTTTTATGTGTGATTAGTTATCTTTGCAAGTCTCTTCGAATTATCAGTTTGGTTTGGCCTACTAGATTGATCTTTCTTGCAATGGGAGAAGTGCTTAGCTTTGGGTTCAATCTTGTGGTGTCCTTTCCCAGTGACAGCAGGGGCAGCAAGGCACGTATTGTATTGTTGCCATCGAGGATAAAAAGATGGGGTTTATATCATATTGCATGAGTTTATCCCTCTACATCATGTCATCTTTCTTAATGTGTTACCCTGTTCTTATGAACTTAATACTCTAGATGCAGGCAGGAGTCGGTTGATGTGTGGAGTAATAGTACTAGATGCAGAATCGTTTCGATGTACTTGTCACGGACGTGATGCCTATATACATGATCATGCCTAGATAATCTCATAACTATGCGCTTTTCTATCAATTGCTCGACAGTAATTTGTTCACCCACCGTAATACTTATGCTATCTTGAGAGAAGCCACAAGTGAAACCTATGGCTCCCGGGTCTATCTTTTATCATATAAGTTTTCCATCTATCTTTTATTTTCCAATCTATATTATAAAAATACCAAAAATATCTATCTTATTATATTATCTCTATCAGATCTCACTTTCGCAAGTGGCCGTGAAGGGATTGACAACCCCTTTATTGCGTTTGTTGTGAGGTTCTTGTTTGTTTGT
Source organism: Triticum timopheevii (assembly GCA_963921465.1). Taxonomy (NCBI): domain Eukaryota; kingdom Viridiplantae; phylum Streptophyta; class Magnoliopsida; order Poales; family Poaceae; genus Triticum; species Triticum timopheevii. The sequence goes on from OY997262.1 coordinate 291,523,997, forward strand.
GTAGGTGCGTGGGACTTTTGAGGATCCTCCTACTGGATTGATACCTTGGTTCTCAAAAATCGAGGGAAATACTTACGCTACTTTGTTGCATCACCCTTTCCTCTTCAAGGAAAACCAACACAAGCTCAAGACATAGCAAGAAGGATTTCTGGCGCCGTTGCCGGGGAGGTCTTCGCTTAAGTCAAGACATACCAAGTACCCATCACAAACTCATCTCCCTCGCATTACATTATTTGCCATTTGCCTCTCGTTTTCCTCTCTCCCACTTCACCCGTGCTGTTTTATCCGCCCTCTCTTTTCTGGTTGCCCTCCTCATTTTCTTGCTCCTCGCATTTTCTGCCATTATGTCTGAAATTGGGGAAATTACCATTGATATGGGCAATAATAATAACATGGAAAATTTGATGCTCCTGTTGAAGAACCCACTATCTTTCATACAAAAAAATTTGAATTGGTAGTGGTAATATTATTGGAAAAGGGGTTATTCAAGATTTCTTTACTTGTGCCGGTGCTTTACCCTCTATGGGTGGTTCTATTCTTCATAGAACTAGTACTCTCGCGGATGCTATCGCCATGCTTGTAGTTGAACTTGAAAGACAATTTATGCACATGCATCCTTCTATACAAAGGATTTTCCTAGAATTTTCTAATATTGAGCATTCATCTGTTAAGCTTGCCGCTACCATCTTTTTGGCACATGAGTTCATATTTATAATAAAAGAGGCCAAAGAAATCTTTGCGCACTATAGGGTGGACGCTGGCCGTCCTCCCATAGAAGCGATCCTCTTCGATCAAGAGGAAATTAGGCATTTTCAATCTTTGGACTATGTTGCTTTTAATGAAAACCTTAGAAAAAAGGTTCCTACCAATGTTCTAGTTGATAGAATCTCCGAACTTAATAATGATTGCTATTCAAAATAATGAGTTAGGATATTCTCTTGAGTATAGGCATACGAAGTTCTGCCAAAAGAATGTTTATAATGATGAATTGGTTGTGCAATATGAAGGGCCAAAGGAGGAGCCCATACCTCCCGAGATTGATCTTGGGGACTTCTGTCCCATTAAATTTAGCCCTTTTGATTACTTTTGCTTGCCTCAAAGAAAACTTGCTGCTGAACGTAGGGAATATGAAATGAGTTTTCGTGATCTATCTTATTATTATGGCGCTACTTAGATCTATCCTCGCTATTATGCCTAGCTAGGGGCGTTAAACGATAGCGCTAGTTGGGAGGCAACCCAATTTTATTTATGTTTCTTACTTTTTGATTCTGTTCAGTAATAAATATTTCATCTAGCTTCTGTTTATATGTGTTTTATGTTTTAATTAGTGTTTGTGCCAAGTAGAACCTATAGATAACCTACGGTAATAGTTAATTTGATTCTGCTGAAAAACAGAAACTTTGCATGCACGAAAATAATTTTAGTAATTCACAGCAATGTTATTTTGCGTTGATTCTTTTTGCCATAGATCAATAGACAAATTTCCCAGGACTTCCTATTTTTGTAGGATTTTTCGAGTTCCAGAAGTATTCGGAAGTTACAGATTGCTACAGACAGTTCTGTTTTTGACAGATTTTGTTTTCCATGTGTTGTTTTCTTATTTTGATGCATCTATGGCTAGTATCGGGGGTATGAACCGTAGAGAAGTTGGAATACAGTAGGTTTAACACCAATATAAATAAAGAATGAGTTCATTACAGTACCTTATGTGGTGATTTTTCTTTCTTGCACTAACGGAGCTTACGATATTTCCTGTTGAGTTTTGTGTTGTGAAGTTTTCAAGTTTTGGGTAAAGATATGATGGACTATGGAATAAGGAGTGGAAGAGCCTAAGCTTGGGGATGCCCATGGCACCCCAAGATATTCAAGGATAACCAAAATCCTAAGCTTGGGGATGCCCCGGAAGGCATCCCCTCTTTCGTCTTCGTCTGTCGGTAACTTTACTTGGAGCTATATTTTTATTCGCCACATGATATGTGTTTTGATTGGAGCTTCTTGTATGATATGACTCGTTGCTTTTATATTTCCACAATCATCCTTGATGTACACATCTTTTGGGAGAAACCCACATGATTTAGAATTTATTAGAATACTCTATGTGCTTCACTTATATCTTTTGAGCTAGATAGTTTTGCTCTATGTGCTTCACTTATATCTTTTAGAGCACGGGGATGGCTTTATTTTGAAGAAATTGTTGATCTCTCATGCTTCACTTATATTATTTTGAGAGTCTTTTAGAACAGCATGGTATTTGCTATGGTTATAAAATTGGTCCTAGAATGATGGGCATCCAAGTTGGGTATAATAAAAACTATCATAGAAAGTGAATTGGATGCTATGATCAATTTGATGCTTGATAATTGTTTTGAGATATGAGGATGGTAATATTAGAGTCATGCTAGTTGGGTAATTGTGAATTTAAAGAATACTTGTGTTGAAGTTTGTGATTCCCGTAGCATGCACGTATGGTGAACCGCTTTGTGATGAAGTTGGAGCATACTTTATTTATTGATTGTCTTCCTTATGAGTGGCGGTCGGGGACGAGCGATGATCTTTTCCTACCAATCTATCCCCCTAGGAGCATGCAATAGTACTTTGTTTTCAATGGCTTGTAGATTTTTGCAATAAGTATATGAGTACTCTATGACTAATGTTGAGTCCATGGATTATACGCACTCTCACCCTTCCACCACTGCTAGCCTCTCTTGTGCCGCACAACTTTTGCCGGTACCATACACCCACCATATACCTTCCTCAAAACAGCCACCATACCTACCTATTATGGCATTTCCATAGCCATTCCAAGATATATTGCCATGCTACTTTCCAACATTCCGTTTATTATGACATGCATCATCATTGTCATATTGCTCTTTACATGATCATGTAGTTGACATCGTATTTGTGGCAAGGCCACTTCCATAATTTCCATACATGTCACTCTTGATTCATTGCATATCCCGATACACCGCCGAAGGCATTCATATAGAGTCATATTTTGATCTAAGTATCGAGTTGTAATCTTGAGTTGTAAGTAAATAAAAGTGTGATGATCGTCATTATTAGAGCATTGTCCCAAGTGAGGAAAGGATGATGGAGACTATGATTCCCCCACAAGTCAGGATGAAATTTCGGACTTTACAAAAAAAGGCCAAAAAAAGATAAAGGCCAAATAAAAAATGAGAGAAAAAGAGAGAAGGGACAATGCTACTATCCTTTTAACCACACTTGTGCTTCAAAGTAGCACCATGATCTTCATGATAGAGAGTCTCCTATGTTGTCACTTTCATATACTAGTGGGAATTTTTCATTATAGAACTTGGCTTCTATATTCCAATGATGGGGTTCCTCAAAATGCCCTAGGTCTTCATGAGCAAGCAAGTTGGATGCACACCCACTTAGTTCCTTTTGTTGAGCTTTCATACATTTATAGCTCTAGTGCATCCATTGCATGGCAATTCCTACTCACTCAAATTGATATCTATTAATGGGCATCTCCATAGCCCGTTGATACTCCTAGTTGATGTGAGACTATCTTGTCCTTTTTTGTCTTCTCCACAACCACCGTTCTATTCCACATATAGTGCTATGTCCATGGCTCACGCTCATGTATTGCGTGAAAGTTGAAAAAGTTTGAGATTACTAAAGTATAAAACAATAGCTTGGCTTGTCATCGTGGTTGTGCATGATTAAATACCTTATGTGATTAAGATAGATCAACAACCAGACTATATGATTTTGTAGGGATAACTTTCTTTAGCCATGTTATTTTGAGAAGACATGATTGCTTTGTTAGTATGCTTGATGTATTATTGTTTATCATGTCAATATGAACTTTTATTTTGAATCATTTGGATCTGAACATTCATGCCACAATAAACAAAATTACATTGAGAATTATGCTAGGTAGCATTCCACATCAAAAATTCTGTTTTTATCATTTACCTACTCGAGGACGAGCAGGAATTAAGCTTGGGGATGCTTGATATGTCTCCAACGTATCTATAATCTTTGATTGTTCCATGCTAATATATTACCCGTTTTGGATGTTTATGGGCTTTACTTTACACTTTTATATCATTTTTGGGACTAACCTACTAACCGGAGGCCCAGCCCGAATTGCTGTTTTTTTTGCCTATTTCAGTGTTTCGAAGAAAAAGAATATCAAACGGAGTCCAAACGGGACGAAACCTTCGGGAGCGATCTTTTTGGAACAAATGTCAACCAGGAGACTTGGAGTGGACGTCAAGCAACAAACAAGGCGGCCACGAGGGTGCCCAGCGCGCCCCCACCCTCGTGGGCCCCTCGAGCGTCCACCGACCTACTTCTTCCTCCTATATATACACCATACCATGAAACCATCAGAAGCAACCACGAAAAACTAATTCCACCTCCGCAACCTTCTGTATCCGCGAGATCCCATCTTGGAGCCTTCGCTGGCGCTCCGCCGGAGGGGAAATCGACCACGGAGGGCCTCTACATCATCTCTAAGGCCTCTCCGATGAGTTGTCAGTAGTTTACCGCAGACCTTCGGGTCCATAGTTATTAGATTGATGGCTTCTTCTCTCTATTTGAATCTCAATACAAAGTTCTCCTCGATCTTCTTGGAGATCTATTCGATGTAACTCTTTTTGCGGTGTGTTTGTCGAGATCCGATGAATTTTGGGTTTATGATCAAGTTTATCTATGAGAAATATTTTAATATCCTTTGAATTCTTTTATGCATGATTTGTTATCTTTGCAAGTCTCTTCGAATTATCATTTTGGTTTGGCCTACTAGGTTGCAACACATACACTCCAGACAAGATATAACAACAATCTGTCCAAAACAGCAACTAGGTATCTTGCAAGCAGAATGGAGCTATGCTACGGCACCCCAACATGAAAACAGAGGGCATGGGCGTGATGTACAAATAAAGCTTAACAAAACATGAACACTGAGATATCTCCGGAAACCACTAGAACATGCTCAAAAGGACATGGCAAGATTGCAAATAATAACAGTTTCACAGACTTGGCAGAAATTCGTTGGACATGACAGAAATAACATCAGGTTGCAATGATTAGAGCTAGCAAACTACAAGTTACAGCAAGCTATCATGGCAAACTTAAGCATGGCATGCTAATACTAAAAGCACTTGACAATACTTCCTTACTGATCTTATTCCAAAGACCAACAGGAAACATGGTAGCATTCATGCAAACATGGCAAGTAATATGACAAATTCAGACGGTGAAAATAACAGTACATGGCAGGATCAAAGATAAGTAGGCATGTTGGTGAGCTTGTACAACTCATCACAGAGCAATACATGGCATGACAAGGTGACCAACAATAATAAGACAGATTTATGGAGCTAAACATGGCAATGGAATAGTCATAGGGTGCATGGATCACTAGCAAAACACATGGCAAAACTGAACTTCGTGTTAACAGGCTGACAACAACATTATTTAGCAACTTTGGAGCATGATAACAACAAGGTACAACATACTATAAATGCAAACAAGGGCATGGATGGATAGAGCAGAACATGTATGACAAAACAACCTTAGTGAACATCTCCATATTATGCATATAATGGATGGTAGCATCAATCAAACATAGCAACATGATATAGCAGTTTCAGCCTAGCAAAACAGAAACAACAAGTACCCTACTTCACGAGCTTGATGCACTCACTACAAGACTCACAAAAATACATGGATTGCACCACTGTAAAGATGGCATAAAAATGCTCCTAAAACATGTAGACATTATGCTCAAAAGATGCACACATAAAATGCAACGAAAAATGACAAAATAGCAAGTTATAACAGTCTCAGCAGGTTAACATCATATAGCACTCTTGGTAAGATGATTAACGCATCAAGATGAACTCAAACAAGCATGTCACAGTGGAACAAAATAAAGAGCAACACATGATGAACATTTGGACATAATATACACGCAAATTGGAGCAACATGCATCAAGCTGCAAGCATCACAATATAACACATGCTGATATGACATCTGGGGACTTGGTCGTTTTCAGAAGAAGAAGAAACAGGATGAGCGTCAAATAGCAACATGCGCGCAGGACGGGATTTAGGCGTGCTCACCACTGGGCTTTAGCCCAGGACGCTGAGATAAAGCAGGCCAGGTGCTGCTGGGCCTGGCGGCTGGGCCGGCTTGCGGGGCCCACGTGGCCAGTGGTACCCGTCGTCATCCTCCTCGATTCAGAGGGGATCGAGGGAAGGCAGTGGCAGCGGTGGCTTGCGACGGGGACGGCAAGGGCGGTGGGTCGCAGAGGAGGTCGGGACGGGGAGGCTGGTGGCCGGATCCGGTGAGGGGGATCTCATATCCAGCCGGCGGCGCAGCAAAACAAGGTCGGCGGCGACGACAACTGATGCAGTGACGGCGGCGAGCTCCTGGAGTCACAGGGAGAAAGGGAGGGGAAGAAGAGGGGAAACGGGGCAGGGCAACGACGACGACTACCTGGCGACACACTCCGGCGAGGCAGGGGTGGGCACCAGCGAGGGGAGGCGCTCGGGGCGGAGGCAGCTGCGGGATCGGGCTCCTGCCGATCCACTACGAGACAGCGGCGCGATGCGGGCGCCTTGGGCCCAGATTGGCCCGGGGTGGGCCACGGACGGGCTCCGGCGGGCGACGTGGCGGCCTCTGAGTGGGCAGGAGCGGCGGCGCAGATGGAGGCTGGCGAATGGGAACGCGCCAAGTGGCGCTGGAGGGGTTGGCCGGCGCCGGATTTCGAGGAGAGGAGGTGGGAGGCGGCTGGATGATGATTGGGGCGCAGATTTCGAGGAGGAGGAAGGAGAAGGCCAAGAATGGCATGTGGGTGTGCTTAAATAGGGTAGGGGCTTGGTGGGTTTGAGGCCGTTTCGAGCCGTTTGATCTCGATCGGACGGCTCCGGCGAGAGGGGGAGGTTAGCTGGTCCTAGGTGGGGTTAGTGGGCTGTGTAGGAGAGGTCTCGGGCCGAGAGGAGAGAAGAGAAAACGGCCCGACACGGGTTTTTCAGAGACCGAAAATGTCTAACGTTTGACCGGCTATAATGCCGCTATATGTCTAACGGTTGGGCTATCAAACGAGCTCCGAATGCGACGAAACTTGACAGGCGGTCTATTTACACTATAATAAGACCGCACGCCAACTTTCAACCCATTTCGAGAATATTTTTATGCCACTTATAAAATAAGCTTACGGAGGTGTCGCGGCCGCGTGCGAGTGTGGTTGGACTCAGAATGGACAACAGAGAGAACTGGGGGAACCCGAACGGATGCAAGTTTTGAAAAACATGCAGATGAAATGTAGATGATGACATGGAAAAATGCAACACGCAAGCAAATGACATGGCAACAACGATGAATGACTGGAAGACACCTGGCGCATCGGATTCGGGGTGTTACAACTCTCCTCCACTAACAAGAGATCTCGTGCCGAGATCTTAGGAACGAGACGGAAGAGAAAGAGGATGAGGTGAAGTAAGAACACATGGGAAAAGATAAACAAAGTCGAGAGCACTCGGGTAGAAAAGATGAACGGTGAATATGAAGAGAATGAAAAGCTCAAGAAACAAGATAGACTCTGAAACCACTCCGGCTAGACAAGGTAGAAAAAGAATAAGCACGAAAGAATTTGGGCAGCACTCCGGCTGAAAATGGAAGGAATGGAGACATGAACTTCGCAAGATGGGATGACACTTGATGAGATGAACAACGCAATGCCTCTGGAAAAATTAAAAGAATGGAATGAAAAGAACTTAGAAAGAAGGGTTGAACAGAGTTGTTGAGAGAATCAACAACGAAAGAATAAGCTTGTTGTGGACTTATCAAAAACATCTCAAAACTTGAGGTGAAATTATACCACAACCAAATGTCTGAGTAGGTGAGAAGAACGAAGAAATGCAAAACTCCACTTTAGAAGAAAAGGAAGAATTATTTGCACTTCGAGACCCGAGAAGAAAAGATACTTGAACTCCTCCAACAAAATCTTGATGAACTCTTGAAGAATGAATTAAATCATGAAGAACCACCAGGAAGAACTCCGGTGACAAAAGATGATGAGATAGAATGAAGGATGAAAGAATAAGATTAAGGCTTGCGGTGATTTAGATGGAGGTTCCGACGAAATGGCCGAGGAAAATTTGAACTCCTGAAATGAAAAGATGGTAAAAAAACTTGGAACTATAATTTATTCATCAAGAACAAACTCCGAAGGAAGGGATTAATCACTTTGAGGAAATAAGAATAAGATTTATTGTATGATTATCCTTCATCAAATTAAATAGATGACAAGCAATGGATTTTCATACTACTTATTCTTCTTAAAAAGGATTGAGAAGTGACATATCGCAAACTTGAGAAGGTCTTCATGAACCACCGGTAGGATTGAAAAGAACGAATGAATATGATAACAAAGGAAAAAGTATCTGAAGGAACCACCATAAGAATTCGAAAATGGCTGGTGAAAGAGAATGAATCACCGGGAAGAATTAGAAGAACAAATATGCTTGAGGGGATTTAGATGCAAAAGAACGGGAAGAACTCGAACTGATTAAAGAGCACTTGAACGAAGCACTGGGATAATTGGATAATGGTAGCTGAAATGTGAGGACGAAGAATTCTTCTGGAATGATGGCCTCCGGTGAAGCGAAATAGAAATCAACTCCTGAAATACTCCGGATAGGTGAGAAAAAGGAATATCTGACAAATGGAATAATTCGAGAGGATAACATGAATTTAGAACCACGAAACTTCGAGAGAACGGACAAGATTTAAGAGGAACTCTTCTTCGCTCTCCAAATAACGATGAGAAACCCCACCAAAATTGTTAAGGCACTCCAGGGGAATGAAAAGAGAAGAGGTTGAGGCAATAATGAAAATGATTTGAAATTGATCTTGGAAAAGATCTGACTGATGAAATTCATACTTACGTCAAACTTCGAAAAGGATTTGAGAATAGCTCCGGGAAATTAGAAGAGTCAGATAAGATCCTGGGAAAAGACCTGTGGGTTAGGGCCCACTGAAGAGAACAATACGGTTGGAAAGGATTGTTGAAGAGATAGATGATACACCGGAACAATTGAAATATTTGAATGAGGTGATAACCTCGAATTAATTCAAACACAGACGAATCTCCTGAGATGTCTTGAACACTCCAGAAGGATAAACTGGCGAGAGGTGAACAAGCAGGGAAAACACTTGAGCCGAGGGAAAGAATATAATCACTACCAAAAATTGGAATTGAATCCACCGGAGAAGAAAAGGAGATGAAGAATGTCCACCGAGACGAGAATTCACCGGTTGAAATGATTTAGGGAAGACTGAAGAGGCTCCGTATGAATGAAAATTGATGCTCGAAAGAGACTCAGGCTCCGTTAAGAAGAGGGTGGGAGGGCGGGAAAACAAAGGCAACTTGGAAGGGGAAAAACCGATGAATAACTTCAAGAGGAAACACCGGTTGAAAGAATGCAAATGCTTTGCACGAGTAGGATGGATACTCGATTACGTACTCCGGCTCCGAGAAGAAAAAGGGTGGGGGGGTGGGAAAATAAAACAACTGAGGATTAAACTTGGCAAAGAAGAAGAGGCTCGAGTCAACTTGACGAGAAATGCGCCGGATGAAAAGAGCTGAGAACCAACAATCAAAAAACCAACTGCGTGATCCTAAAGAAAGTTTGAAGGGGAAGAGGAGTAATTCAAAACACCTACGTCAAGATTCCTCACCAGAGCGACGAAGGGGCTGAGGATAAAAAGAATTCCTACTCTCCGTATAACTAGACTCCGAAATCATTTTTCCTCTAGAACGGCCAACTACGAAAAATCAAGGGGGCTCCTATGGTCGGTCGAGGCTCTGATACCAACTTGTCACGCCCAATATGCGACCCTATCCTAAAGGAACTCAAAGGTCCCAATAAGGATAGAAGCGCATATCGGAGACGCTTTTGCAAGGTGGATACATTATACCATTACATAATAGTTGGGGATACATACAAGAGGCATACAATGCCACACGAATACAACATCATCATACATAAGAGCAACATCCGACTACAGATGAAACACAAACAGAAGCTCAAACGAAATCCACCCTGCTAGCCTAGGTTGCCGACCTGGAACCTAACCCCTGATCGAAGAAGAAGCAGAAGAAGAACTCCAAAACAAGCAAACATCGCTCTCACGTCATGATCATCTCATAACCTGCACCTACAACTGTTGTTGTAGTAATATGTGAGCCACGAGGACTCAGCAATCCCATTACCATGGGTATCAAGACTAGCAAAGCTTAATGGGTAAGGAAGGGGTAAAGTGGTGAGGTTGCAGCAGGGACTAAGCAAGTATGGTGGCTGACATACGCAAATAAGAGCGAGAAGAGAAGCAAACGAAACGGTCGAGACGCTAGAAGTGATCAAGAAGTGATACTGAAACTACTTACGTTCATACATAACCCAAAAACTGTGTTCACTTCCCGAACTCCGCCGAAAAGAGACCATCACGGCTACACACACGGTTGTTGCGTTTTAATTAAGTCAAGTGTCAAGTTCTCTACAACCGGATATTAACAAATTCCCATCTGCCACATAACCGCGGGCACGGCTTTCGAAAGTTTATACCCTGCAGGGGTGTCCCAACTTAGCCCATCACAAGCTCTCACGGTCAACGAAGGATATCCCTTCTCCCAGGAAGACCCGATTAGACTCGGAATCCCGGTTACAAGACATTTCGACAATGGTAAAACAAGACCGGCAAAGCCGCCTGAATGTGCGGACAAATCCCGATAGGAGCTGCACATATCTCGTTCTCAGGGCACACCGGATTGTCCAAACTTCCGGTAGGCCAGCCCAGAGTTACCCCTGGTGCCCACCGGCGGATGACAGGTTGGACCAACACTCACGACAAGCACTGGCCCCGGGGGGTAAAATAAGATGACCCTCGGGAGCGCGACTCTCAAGGGAAAAAGGCTTAGGTGGCAAATGTTAAAACCAAGGTTGGGCCTTGCTGGAGGAGTTTTATTCAAAGCAAACTGTCAAGGGGTTCCCATAACACCCAACCGCGTAAGGAACGCAAAATCAAGGAACATAACACCGGTATGACAAAAACTAGGGCGGCAAGAGTGGAACAAAACACCAGGCATAAGGTCGAGCCTTCCACCCTTTACCAAGTATATAGATGCATTAATTAAATAAGAGATATTGTGATATCCCAAAATATCCATGTTCCAACATGGAACAAACTTCATCTTCACCTGTGAGCAAAAGCGGTAACATAGCCAAACAACGGTTTGCTAGGAAGGGTGAAAAGGTTAGAGGCTGACATGGCAATTTAGGAGGCTTGAAGAGCAAGCGATAGGTAGCGCAACATAGCAATAGAACGAAGCAACTAGCATAGCAATGATAGTAATGAGATCCAAGGTGACGATCATCTTGCCTGAAATCCCGCTAGGAAAAAGAACAATTCCATGAAGAAGATGAAGCCATGAAGACGAACCAAGCGTAGACAAATGAATCCTCACGATCGCAACAAAATAGGAACTATTGAGAAGAAGCACAACCAGAAAGAAGTAAACACATGGTAAACACACAACACATAAACATGACATGATGCACAACCAAGCATGATGCATGACAAGGCTACATGCAGCTACTCATGGCAAGAGATGATGCATATAAGAGCAACACATCAAAGCAAGTTTAAATGAGGCCAGAAACAACATATAACAATTCCGGTAAGTCCTCATATGCAAATTTTGAATTTGGTCCAGATATGAATAAACCTTATGTTCAAGTTGTTAAACAGCAAGTTAAGATGCACCAAGATGATCTACATGAAATTCCAGTCAAGTTACATATAAAGTTCATTTAGTTCGGAGCTACGGCCTAGAAGATATGAGCAAAACAAGCTAACCATGGCATTGATGCAAAATGCATACAAACCTCAAACACACACCTCAAAACATGGATGCAACATGGCAACATGAAACTACATGCAAAACTAAGTAAGTTTCATATAGAGCATGCTCAAAACGGAGCAACGGTGCAACACATACACTCCAAACAAGATATAACAACAATCTGTCCAAAACAGCAAATGGGCATCTTGCAAGCATCATGAAAATATGCTACAGCACCCCAACATGAAAACAGAAGGCATGGTCATGATGTACAAATGAAGCTTAACAAAACATGAACACTGAGATATCTCCAGAAACCACTAGAACATGCTCAAAAGGACATGGCAAGATTGCAAATAATAACAGTTTCACAGACTTGGCAGAAATTCGTTGGACATGACAGAAATAACATCAGGTTGCAATGATTAGATCTAGCAAACTACAAGTTACAGCAAGCTATCATGGCAAACTTAAGCATGGCATGCTAATACTAAAAGCACTTGACAATACTTCCTTACTGATCTTATTCCAAAGACCAACAGGAAACATGGTAGCATTCATGCAAACATGGCAAGTAATATGACAGATTCAGACAGTGAAAATAACAGTACATGGCAGCATCAATGATAAGTAGGTATGTTGGTGAGCTTGTACAACTCACCACAGAGCAATACATGGCATGACAAGGTGACCAACAGTAATAAGACAGATTTATGGAGCTAAACATGGCAATAGAATAGTCATAGGGTGCATGGATCACTAGCAAAACACATGGCAAAACTGAACTTCATGTTAACAGGCTGACAACAACATTATTTAGCAACTTTGGAGCATGATAATGACAAGCTGCAACAGACTATAAATGCAAACAAGGGCATGGATGGATAGAGCAGAACATGTATAACAAAACAACCTTAGTGAACATCTCCATATTATGCATATAATGGATGGTAGCATCAATCAAACATAGCAACATGATATAGCAGTTTCAGCCTAGCAAAACAGAAACAACAAGTACCCTACTTCACGAGCTTGATGCACTCACTACAAGACTCACAAAAATACATGGATTGCACCACTATAAAGATGGCATGAAAATGCTCCTAAAACATGTAGATATTATGCTCAAAAGATGCACACATAAAATGCAACAAAAATGACAAAACAGCAAATTATAATAGTCTCAGCAGGTTAACATCATATAGCACTCTTGCAACGATGATTAAGGCATCAAGATGAACTCAAACAAGCATGTCATAGTGGAACAAAATAAAGAGCAACACATGATGAACATTTGGACATAATATACATGTAAATTGGAGCAACATGCATCAGGCTGCAAGCATCACAATATAACACATGCTAATATGGCATCTGGGAACTTAGTCGTTTTCAGAAGAAGAAGAAACAGGATGAGCGTCAAATAGCAACATGCGCGCAGGGCGGTATTTATGCGTGCTCACCACTGGGCTTCAGCCCAGGACGCTGAGAGAAAGCAGGCCAGGTGCTACTGGGCCTGGCGGCTTGGCCGGCTTGCGAGGCCCACGTGGCCGGTGGTACCCGTCGTCGTCCTCCTCAATTCAGAGGGGATCGAGGGAAGGCAGTGGCAGCGGCGGCATGCGATGGGGACGGCGAGGGCGGTGGGTCGCAGAGGAGGCCGGGACGGGGAGGCTGGTGGCCGGATCCGGCGAGGGGGATCTCAGATCCAGCCGGCGGCGCAGCAAAACAAGGCCGGCGGCGACGGCAACTGATGCAGTGACGGCGGCGAGCTCCTGGAGTCACATGGGAGAAAGGGAGCTCGTGAGGGAGGGGAAGAAGAGAGGAAACGGGGTAGCGCAATGACGATGACTACCTGGCGACGCACTCTGGTGAGGCAGGGACGGGCACTGGCGAGGGGAGGTGCTCGGGGCGGAGGCAGCTGCGGGGTCGGGCTCCTGCCGATGCAGAGCGAGACAACGGCACGGTGCGGTCGCCTCGGGCCTAGATCGGCCCGGGGAGGGCCGCGGACGGGCTCCGTCGGGCCTGAACGGTGGGAGGGGGCTGATGGGCGACGTGGCGGCCTCTGAGTGGGCAGGAGCGGCGGCGCGGATGGTGGCTGGCGAATGGGAACGCGCCAAGTGGCGCTGGAGGGGTTGGCCGGCACCGAAATTCGAGGAGAGGAGGTGGGACACGGCTGGATGATGATTGGGGGGCATGGATTTCGAGGAGGAGGAAGGAGAAGGCCAAAAATGGCATGTGGTGTGCTTGTCGTGGTTCTAAGTCTGACAGTAGAAAGGGGGGTAGGTAAGGAGAGGCAAGATCTCAGCTATGGCGAAGAGGTACACACGAGTTTTACGAGTTCGGGCCCTTCTCGGAGGAAGTAATAGCCCTACGTCTCGATGCCCGGAGGCGGTCGATTGGATTATGTGTGTGGTATTACAGAGGGTGCGAACCCTTGTCCCAGAGGAGGGGGGTGGCTTATATAGAGTGCGCCAGGAGCCCCGCCCACCTCCATTACAAGGGGCTTAATGTACATAAAGTAAGGGCATTACTGGTAACGGCAGTCTTAAATACTCTTAATGCTCATGAAGACTAAGGAGTGAATGTCCGGCCGTTGTGTGTTCTTCCGACTCCCGGTCTTCAATATAGTCGAGTGATTCCCCATATGGTCGAGTGACGGTGGGGAATGATGATCGAATGATTAGGTCGTTGAGTAATCCTGCATCGTGAAGAACACTGAGGACTGGCTCGAAGCATGGCAGAGATTCCATGTCCACGTGAGGAATATGTTCATGATCGAAGATTTTGTCTTTGTCAAACAGCACTGGGGAATAAAAATTGGCTTGACTAGCAGTCCAGAATCGCCTCTTCCTTATGCGAGCAGAGTCATAGGGGTTGTAGTCAGTGAAGAATACATGCTCGGAAAAGAAGTCTTCAGCCTTGAACTTCTGTTTTCTTGAGAACGGATTCTTTGGCTTTGGCAGAGGGGTGTCAGTGAGTTGCATTACCACCTCAGGAATCGCGAGCTCAGGTTCTTCAGGCTGAGGAATTTCTGGTTCCTCTTCTTGTGCAACCTGAGGATCAGCAGTAGCAGGTTCTTTAGCACTAGTGGCTGGAATTTCTTCATGAACAAAGGGAGTGGGTTGAGTTTCTTCAGAGCCCATTTGAACTGTTGTTGCTGGGGATTGAGGAATCTGTTGGATAGGTGTGAATAGAGGAGTATTGGGATGCTGACTTTCCCAAAAGTCATCCTTCATCACAGGTGTGGTGCATCCTATATCCACATCTTCATCTTCAATTTCCTCAACACCAGCTGAGGGAGTCCTGGACTAGGGGGTGTCCGGACAGCCGGACTATCATCGTCCGCCGGACTCCAAGACTACGAAGATACAAGATTGAAGACTCCGTCCCGTGTCCGGATGGGACTTTCCTTGGCGTGGAAGGCAAGCTTGGTGATACGGATATGTAGATCTCCTACCATTGTAACCGACTCTGTGTAACCCTAGCCCTCTCCGGTGTCTATATAAACCGGGGGGCTTTAGTCCGTAGGACATAACCTCCATTACAACATTCATACAATAGGCTAGCTTCTAGGGTTTAGCCTCCTTGATCTCGTGGTAGATCCACTCTTGTACTACCCATATCATCAATATTAATCAAGCAAGACGTAGGGTTTTACCTCCATCAAGAGGGCCCGAACCTAGGTAAAACATCGTGTCCCTCGTCTCCTGTTACCATCCGCCTAGACGCACAGTTCGGGACCCCCTACCCGAGATCCGCCGGTTTTGACACCGACACCAGCCTCTTCAGCTGTGAACTGAGGCATAGGTGAGGAAATGACTGTCGTTGAAGGGATTGCGTCCACTTCAATTTCTTCATCAATCTGCTCTGATGAAGCAGCAGAATGATTTTCTTCAGCAGATCCGCTTGGGATCTTATAGTCTTCTCCATAAGGAACAATTTCCTTTGATGACATGGAGGAAATTGGAACAGCATCAATTGGATTTTCAAGTGAGCTGGTCATTAGCTTTATTTTCTTCGCAGCCGAAGAATTTGACGCAGCTAATGCCTTCCTTTTCTTCACTGCAGCTCGCTCTGCAGCCTTGGTCTTCTTCACATCAAAGGCAGATGGAAGAATTGGAGTTGGTGTAGGCGCGGGAGGAGCTGAGGAATCTGGTTGATTTTCTTTAGGCGCAACTGATGCAGTTGCCCTGATCTCTTCAATTTCTTCAGGCGCACCACTAGTGGATGCCCTGGCAATTTCTTCAGCGGCTGGAATGGAGTCATCAGCCCTGGAACTAGTATTTTCTTCAGCAGGCTGAAAGTCATCAGCAGTGCTAGCATGTTCTTCAGCAGGCTGAGCAGAGTCTGCAGCCTGAAGATTTTCTTGTTGCGATGGGGCTGCAACATTGGTGAATTTCTTCGTCAGATTTACGAATCTCACTTTGGCTCCTTGCCAATCAGCATAGTAGGCATCAAAGTCTTTGCTGAGGGCTTGAATTTTGGACTGAGCCTTGAGAAGTTCCTCAGGTGTCATTCTGACAACATTTTTCTTCAGGAGCTTCTCCTTTTTGTATTGCGCTTTCTTGAGCTCTCTTGCCTTTTCAAACTTCCATTTCTCTTGCGTGATGAAATGGGTCATCATGTGACTTTGACCAGGAGTCAGAGGTAAATCAGGCATTGGGGTGTTTGGATCCTTGTGCCAGAGATCAATGTAATCGAGGATTTTCCTCGGATCCAAAAACAGTGGCACAGAAGTGCCTTTGGCTCTAGCGGCCTTCACCTGTTTGTCTCTGATGATTTCTGCAAGTTCATCATCAGAAGCTTCATCATCAGATGGCACATGGAATGCGACCTGTTTCTTCCTTGGACTTGGCCGAGGGCCGCGTCCAGCTGTTGCTTTGGTCTTCAACAGTGTGGGGCCTGATGAGGAAATAGGTGCAGCTGAGGAACTCGCTGAGACACCAGAGGCAATCGAGAAACCAGTGGTCCTTTGACATGTAGCCAGATGCACAAGAGCTGAGGACTTTGAAGGAGCTGCTGAGGACTTTGGTGGAGCAGTAGCAGTGTGAGGAATTTGCCATGAGGGCATTGCTGAGGAACTTGGTCGTGAGGGCGCTGTTGGTGAAGCACTTGGCTTACGAGCAGGCTTCTTTGGCATAGATTTCCTCGGCCTGACCGAGGCCTTAGTAGCAGCAGCAGTGGCAGAATCCTCATTGAATTTCTTCACTGCCTCCTTGGCTTGTCTTGTCAATTTAGCTTGGCGCCTAGCCCATTCTTCAGGAAAGTCCTCACCACGCTTGATGCTGCTGGGATCAGCTACTTGGCCAGGTGCCAATGGAGCTCTTGGGCATGGAGGATTTAAAGCAAATTTCTTCATATACTTTGGAGTCACATATCTGTACTCCCTCCATTCTCTTGCCCATCTTCTTTCAATCCTCTGTATGCACACCTTGCGCTGATTTTTGTTTTCTTTGCCAAACTTGGCTTCATCAGGTGTGCAATAGTCCTTATAAATGTCATCAGGGATCTCGACAGCAGTCATGACCTCAGGCTTCTTTCCTCCTTTCTGCGGCCTCTTACCGTCTGCCATATTCTTCAGATGAGGAATTTGAACAATTGAACACTCTGAAGAAGTATGCAATTTTTCTTCGAGGAACGCTGCAAATGAGTTAAGTTGATGAGAACCTAGTGATTCAGCTGTAGACATGAGTACCTGTGAACAAGTTTTGAGGAATTTGGAGAGGTCATATGCGTTCTCAGAAGGTTTTTCGAAAAGAACAAGTTTTGAGGAATTTGACCAGATGAACCTTGAGGAATTTCACTAAGCGTTCTTGTCTTAGGTTCCAGAGTTGTACAGATCGAAAATCCACACAAATAGGGAATCTTGAAGAAAATGATTGCTTAGAGAAACAGTTCAAGATCATATGATGTGTGAGGTGTTCATATGTGTGAAGATTTGAAGAATAAACACCTTTGAAGATTTTCAGGAAAGCTTGAGAATCAAAGTGAGTAATAAAAGTAACTTTTAATTACCCGAAGTGAAGAACACGACGAACAGAGAAGAACAGGTGTGAAGTTCGTCAGGTTAGATCTCCCACGCCCTAACTTGGCAGAGGGAGACAGCTACGGCGGCGGCGAAGTGAAGATTTCCGCAACCGGCGCGAGTACGACGGCGACGAGGTCGAGGCAGCGAAGCTCTTCCTCACCAGCGATGATGGAGTAGCGGCGGCGCTACGGTTTGAGGAGCTCGAGTGAGAGACAGCAGTCGAGCGGAGTAAATGAAGTGAGGAAGGGGAGAGGGGTATTTATAGACACGGTGAAAAACTGTTCGCCCGAAGATTTTGGGACAAACGTGCCCCTGCCCTTTCTCCTTCACGCGACATGTGTCACCCACGTACTGAAAGTTGAGATCGTGTACGATCGTGGGTGAATAGAATAATGCATCGTGGGATGCGGAACGGTTTGAGCGGTAAAACCGAAAATTTGGATAAGATTTGTCTTAAAGTTTTGTTCGCAATTTCTTCAGCTGACAAGGACACGGTGAAGATTTTGAACGAGTTTCAAATAGAACGCACATGAAGAATTTGTGAATAGATTGGGTTGAGTATAGCATAGAGGGGGAAGGGTCCGATCACATTCACTTAGTAGAAAAAGCAACTTGAAGAAATAGCTATAAGTGAATGCTGTAGAGGACATATATATATATATATATATATATATATATATATATATATATATATATATATATATATATATATATATATATATATATATGAAGAAAAACGACGGAAACAGTGAAGATTTTGCAAAGTTGAAGAACTTGAAAAACTGAAGAATTTCAAAACTGAGGAAAAACTCAAATTGAAGATTTTCAACTTTTTGTGGTGGCGTGTCCCACCGTATAAGAATGATGATTTCAGACACCGCGTACAATTGTCGTAGGGTTCTGAGAATCAAATTCTTCATTAATTTCTTCACACTTAGAGTGTTATTCTTCATTGATTGAAGAAAAACGTTTCTTCATGTGTTGCACATCTAAGTCATCAATTTTGCAAAAGTGTTAGGATGTGTGTCCTTTTCAAAGAACATTCGAAGATTCTAAGATATTTAGCTCACACCGCAACTTGCTAAATCTCTTCTCATCCAAGGGCTTAGTGAAGATATCAGCTAGCTGTTCTTCAGTCTTCACGTGCTCGATGGAGATGTCGCCCTACAACACATGATCACGAAGAAAATGATGATGAATCTGAATGTGCTTTGTCTTCGAGTGCTGAACTGGGTTGTGAGCAATCTTGATGGCACTCTCATTATCGCAGAGGAGAGGCACATTCTTCACGTTGACGCCATAGTCCTTGAGGGTTTGCTTCATCCAAAGCAGTTGAGCACAGCAAGAGCCAGCAGCAATGTATTCAGCTTCCGCAGTAGACAGTGATACGCAGTTCTGTTTCTTCGAGGACCAACAGACCAAAGATCGTCCGAGGAAATGACAAGTGCCAGATGTTGACTTGCGGTCCACACGATCACCAGCATAGTCAGAGTCAGAATATCCAATGAGATCAAAAGCAGAGCCCTTGGGGTACCATAATCCTAGTGTTGTTGTGTGAGCTAGATATCGAAGAATATGCTTCACAGCCTTATGGTGTGATTCCTTCGGTGCAGCTTGAAATCGGGCACACATGCAAACACTAAGCATTATATCTGGCCTAGATGCACATAAGTACAATAAAGAACCAATCATGGAGCGGTATACCTTGTGATCGAAGTCAATACCATTTTCATCAGTGCATAGATGGCCATTTGTGGGCATAGGAATTTTGACGCCTTTGCAATCTTGCATGCCAAATTTCCTCAGTACATCTTTGAGGTATTTCTCCTGAGATATGAATATGCCATTGCACTGTTGACGAATTTGAAGACCTAAGAAGAATTTCAACTCTCCCATCATAGACATTTGATATTCTTCACTCATCATATAGGCAAATTCATCACTATAACATTGGTCAGTACAGCCAAAGATAATATCATCAACATATATTTGGCACACAAACAGTTCACCATCATAAGATTTAGTAAAGAGAGTAGGGTCGAGTGAACCGGGTTTGAAGCCATTCTTCACGAAGAATTCCTTCAATGTGTCATACCACGCCCGAGGAGCTTGCTTGAGGCCATAGAGGGCCTTATTAAGTCTGAAGACTTTGTCAGGATTCTTTGGATCTTCAAAACCTGGGGGTTGAGCAACATATACTTCTTCCTCAAGCTTACCATTGAGGAATGCACTTTTCACATCCATTTGATATAACATGATATCATGATGGTTAGCATAAGCAAGTAATATGCGAATAGCCTCAAGTCTAGCAACAGGTGCAAAAGTTTCATCGAAATCAATTCCTTCAACCTGTGTGTAACCTTGAGCTACCAGTCGTGCCTTATTCCTCACCACAAGGCCATTTTCATCTTGCTTGTTGCGGTAGATCCACTTTGTGCCAATGATATTATGCTTGCGAGGATCTGGACGGTTGACCAGTTCCCAGACGTTGTTGAGCTTGAACTGATGTAATTCTTCTTGCATAGCTTGAATCCACTCCGGCTCTAGAAATGCTTCATCTACCTTAGTGGGCTCTGTGATAGAGACAAAAGCATAGTGCCCACAAAAGTTAGATAAACGTGAAATTTTGAGCGTGTGAGAGGACCTGGCGCTCTAATGTCATCGATGATCTTCTCCACTTGCACTTCTTTTGCAACGCGAGGATGAGCTAGTTGTCGCTGAGGAATTTGATCAGCATTTTCTTCAGCACCATTTTCTTCAGCATTTTCTTCAGGTGCATCAGGTCGACGTTCTTCCTGAACTGGAATGAATTCTTCAGCAGATTCTTCAGTAGGAATGACATCCTCAGTTGCCTTGAATTTGATAGAATCCTCAGGTGCTGGTTCATCTAACACAGAAGGTAGGTGCTCTCTTTGCGAGCCATTAGTTTCATCGAACCGCACATCTACAGTGTCAACAATCTTGTGAAGAACAATGTTGAAGACTCTGTAGGTGTGCGAGTCCTTTCCGTAACCAAGCATAAAACCTTCATGTGCTTTCGGTGCAAATTTAGAATTGTGGTGAGGATCTCTAATCCAACATGTAGCACCGAAGACTTTGAAATAACTCACATTGGGTTTCTTGTCAGTGAGGAGTTCATAGGCCGTCTTCTTGAAGAATTTGTGAAGATATACTCTGTTGATGATGTGGCACGAAGTATCAATTGCATCAATCCAAAAACGCTGAGGCGTTTTGTATTCATCAAGCATAGTGCGAGCCATCTCAACAAGAGTTCTGTTCTTGCGCTCCACGACGCCATTTTGCTGAGGAGTATAGGGAGCAGATAACTCATGAGTAATACCAAGTTCATCAAGATAGTCATCAAGACCGGAATTCTTGAACTCAGTTCCATTGTCACTTCTGATGTGCTTGATCTTCACACCAAAGTTGGTTGAAGCCCTCGAGGAAAAACGTTTGAAGACTTCCTGCACTTCATGTTTGTAAGTAACAATGTGTACCCATGTATATCGAGAGTAATCATCAACAATGACAAAACCTTATAGAGATGCATCATTAGTGACTGCTGAGTAATGGTTAGGTCCGAAGAGGTCCATGTGAAGCAATTCGAATGGACGAGTAGTGGTCATGATAGTCTTCGCTGGATGCTTGGCCTTGGTCATTTTTCCAGCTTCACAGGCTCCGCATAAGTGATCCTTGAGGAATTTGACATTCTCAATGCCAATGACATGCTTCTTCTTCGCAAGCGTGTGCAAATTCCTCATGCCTGCGTGACCAAGTCGTCGATGCCATAGCCAGCCTTCTGAAGCTTTTGCAAGTAGACACACGGCTGGTTGTGGTCCTGTAGAGAAATCAACAATATACAGGTCTCCTCTCCTAAAGCCTTCGAAGACTTTGGAATTGTCAGCTTCCATAATCACAACACAGCGATACTTGCCAAAGACAACAACCATATCAAGATCACAAAGCATTGAGACTGACATGAGGTTGTATCCTAAGGACTCAACAAGCATGACTTTGTCCATGTGTTTATCCTTAGAGATTGCAACCTTACCAAAACCCAATACCTGACTTTTGCCTTTGTCAGCAAAGATGATATGCCTCAGAGGTGACGGTGATAAGGGAGCATCCATCAATAGATTCTTGTCACCAGTCATGTGATTTGTACATCCACTATCGAGGACCCACTCAGTAGTTTTGGGTTGATCATCCTGCAGATGAATTAGTGTAACTTACAATCTCATATGCTTCATCAGTGAAGAATATGATATCAAGTTCATCAGATGAATTTCATCAAGAAGTAAACAGATATAGCAGTATGAGGACGTGTGAAATGAAGGTTCATTTCATCATGATTCGCCTGTGTCCTTTCAGGAAATTTTGTCAGGTCCCCAGCAAATTCTTCAGACGTTAAAGCACGTTTGGAGACCTGACCCTGCAGAAGAGATTAGTTCTTTTTCTTCACCACCCACATCTGAAGGGGTGGCAAAGAGTTCATCACTCTGCGAGCACCGTACGAGAATGGTGGCATAGAGGCCAAACCATTTTGTTTCACATAAGAGGGGTTAGGGTAAGCATATGAATAAGCAGAGAAATTCTTTGAGGACTTATGAACATAATGGTTTGAAGAATAATGCACATATTCATAGCCCTTAGCTCTACCCTGCGAGACAGAGTTGTTAGCACGATGATAATCATATGAGGACTTTGATCCTTTTGAGGAATTTGATCCACGTGAGGAATTTGGTCCGTATGAGGACTTGGATCCATATGAAGAATTTGGTCCATATGAAGAATTTGATCTGGGGTTCCTGTCTTCACTGGTGGTGTCATGAGGACATTCACCTGAAGACTTTCGAGGCACTTCTTGGGAACCCAGATTTTCTTCATAGGAGAACCATTCCTGCAGTTAGTGCCAACATATCTAGCAAATACTTCACCATTCTGATTTTTGAACAGTTTATAGTTGGAGTCAAATGACTCATCAGAAGAATGAGGAGATTCACATGTAAAGCTAGATAAGTTAGATGGATCAACTAGAGGTCCCTTTGCAGCAACCCATGAGGTTTTGGGGTACTGCTCAGGCTTCCAATATGTTCCATCAGCATTAAGTTTCCTCTCAAAGGCAATACCCTTTTTCCTAGGGTTTCTATTGAGGATCTGCTTTTTAAGCACATCACAAAGAGTCTGATGCCCCTTGAGGCTTTTGTACATGCCTGTCATGTACAATTCCTTCAGCCCTGCATTGTCAGTGATACTAGCAATGTCCTCGGATGAGGAATTAGTGATAGCAGAGGCAGGTGAAGAATTTGTAACAGTTGAAGCATTTGAACATTCAGGTGAAGAATTAGCAGATTCACGTTCAATGCACTTTAAGCATGGAGGAACAAATTCTTCCTGAGTAGCGCTGATTTGTTGAGCAAGTAATGAATTGCACTCCTTCTGAAGATCTTCATAACTCACTCTTATCTTCTCAAGATCTTGCTTTCTTTGAAGAAATTCATAAGAAAGTTTCTCATGATCAGATAGGAGAGTGTTATGATGACTTTGGATGTTGTCAAACCTAGACTGAAGTCTCTGAAGATTTTCAGTCAGGGCTTTAGTGCGATCCATTTCTTCACCCAACATATCATCACTTTTGTCTAGCATGTTTTGAACCTTTTCAAAGGCCCTTTGTTGTTTTACAGCAATCTTAGCAAGTTTAGAGTAGCTGGGCTTGAGATCCTCATCAGATTCATTTTCACTAGATTCAGAAGAGTTGTATTTGAGTACCTTTGCACCTTTTGCCATGAAGCAATAGGTGGGAGCGTAGTCATCATTATCTTCATCAGGCTTGTCGGTGGAGTCAGTTTCTTCCGTGTTGAAGATGGACTTGCTAACGAAAGCAGTAGCGAAGGCCAGACTCGCCACACCAGATTCAGATTCTTCAGATGCCTCCTCTTCCTCATTTTCCTCAGATTCAGCTTCAGAGTCCATTTCCTTGCCAATGAATGCCCGAGCCTTCTTGGAGCTGCTCTTCTTGTGGGATGAAGACTTCGAGGATTTTGATGACGAAGATTTTGACGATTTCTTCTTCTTCTTCTTCGCATCATCAGAACTATAATCCTTGTATTTCTTCTTCTTCATTTCCTTTTCCCACTGAGGACAATCTTGAATATAGTGACCAGGTTTCTTGCATTTGTGGCAGAGCCTTCTCTTATAGTCACTAGATGAGGAATCACTGCTTCTTGAGGATTTTCCAAAGCGACCACGTCTTGAGAACTTCTGGAATTTCTTCACGAGCAGTGCTAGCTCCTGGCTCAATTCTTCAGGATCACCAAGGCTACTACCAGAATCCTCACATTCAGAGTCAGACACAGCCTTGGCCTTTAGGGCACGTGGTTTGCCATAGCTCGAACCATAGAGATCTCTCTTTTCAGCAAGCTGGAACTCGTCAGTGTTTAGCCTTTCAAGGATATCGGCAGGATCAAGAGACTTGTAGTCAGCCCATTCTTGTATCATCAGTCCCAGAGTATCAAACGAGGAATCAAGCGATCTTAACAGTTTCTTCACCACCTCATGATCAGTGATGTCAGTGGCACCGAGGGCTTGAAGCTCATTTGAGATGTCAGTGAGGCGATCAAAGGTTTGTTGGACATTTTCGTTGTCGAGTCTTTTGAAGCGGTTGAAGAGATTCCGAAGAACATCAACTCGAGAGTCACGCTGAGTTGAGACTCCTTCATTCACTTTGGACAGCCTATCCCAGATAAGCTTAGCAGTTTCTAAAGCACTCACTCTTCCATACTGTCCTTTACTCAGATGGCCACATATGATATTCTTTGCTTGAGAATCGAGTTGCTTGAATCTCTTCACATCGGTAGCATTCAGTGAGGGTGTGACAGAGGGAACACCATTTTCCACAACATACCAGAGATCGTTGTCAATTGCCTCAAGATGCATTCGCATCTTGTTCTTCCAGTAGGGGTAGTCCGTCCCATCAAAGGTAGGACACCCAGCCGAGACCTTGATCATACCTGCGGTCGACATAACTAAAACTCTAGGCGGTTAAACCAAAATCACACAGAACAAGGGAGTACCTTGCTCTGATACCAATTGAAAGTGCGTTATATCGAGTAGAGGGGGGTGAATAGGCGATTTTTATGAATTCTTCACTGAGGAATTTGCCGGTGAGGAAATTCCTTAGCGAAGAACTACTAGCAGCGGAATAAGTACTCAGAAGTAAGCATAATAGAATACAAGCATGGTCATCATGATGAAATGAAGACTAGCCTAGAGTACAGAAAGCGTAATCATAGGATAACACAAGATGAAGACAAACAGACTGAAGAAATTGAACTGAGGAAATTGAGAAAGTCTTCAGTCAAAGTCTTCAAACACAGATATGAACAAACAGTCAACACAGTAAGGGTTGAGGAAATAGAACTAGTTAGGTTGGTGAAGACAATGATTTGGTAGACCAGTTCCAACTGCTGTCTCAGTTGTACGTCTGGTTGGAGCGGCTGAGTATTTAAACTCGAGGACACACAGTCCCGGACACCCAGTCGCTGAGCACGCAGCTCAAGACACCCAGTCCTCACCGTATTCTCCTTGAACTAAGGTCACGCAGACCTCGTCCAATCACTCGTGGTAAGTCTTCAGGCGACTTCCAAACCTTCACACATTTGGTCACTCGGCGATCCACAATTCCTCTTAGATGCTCTAGACCATGACGCCTAACCGTCTGGAAGAAGCACAGTCTTCAAAGGTAACAAGCGTCGGATCCACGCAGGATCAGTTTCTTCAGTGATGCTCAATCACTTTGGGTTTGTAGGGGTTTGGTTTTGGGTTTTCCTCACTTGATGATTTTCGCTCAAAGTCCTCGGAGGATGGGTTGCTCTCAAATGACAAGTGTCAAGTTCTCTCGGAGCAGCCAACCAGCTAGTGGTTGTAGGGGGCGGCTATTTATAGCCTAGGGAGCAGCCCGACATGATAAGACATAAATGCCCTTCAATGATATGACCGTTAGGTGGATAAGATATTTTGGGACAGCTGGCGCACAACACAGCAACGGTCGGAAATTTGACTCTCAAATTCCTCAGGGCTATCATGTTCCTCACTGTGTAGGCAATTCGCACTGGCGAATTCCTAACTCCTCAGTCAGAGCAAATTCATCAGCGACTAGAAGAACTTCATCTCTGTCACTGAATAAAGTGACTGAACTGTATGAGATTTCCAAAGGCTTCACTCGAAGGGATTGGTAGGTGTAGGATTTTGAGTTGAGCATCACATGGAAATTTTTCCTTAGTATTTCCTCGACCCCCTTTAACAGTACGGTGTTTCCTATGACTCAAGAAAGAGAAAATGAAACTACGAAAACAAAAGTCTTCACGCTTCATGTTCCTCAAATGAATACCAAGTCTTCAAGGTCACACCAATTTCTTCACTTTCAAAGTCTTCAGGAAGTCTTCAGAATATCAAAGTCTTCAGTCGAAGAACTTCATTTTTAGGGGTCGACTTTCTCTGTAAATATCAAACTCCTCATAGACTTATAGACCTGTGTACACTCACAAACGCATTAGTCCCTTAACCTATAAGTCTTCAATACACCAAAATAACTAAGGGGCACTAGATGCACTTACAGATCGATATATTGGAAGCCTATATTTGGATATCGGAATCATTCCGGGTGAAATCGGCATTTTACCGGAGTACCGGGGGGGGGGGGTTACCGGAACCCCCCGGGGGGTTATTGGGCCTACATGGGCCTTGAGGGAGAAGAGAGGAGGAGGCAGGAGGGGGCCGCGCGCCCCTCCCCTTCCTAGTCCGAATAGGACAGGGGAAGGGGGGCGGCGCCCCCCCTTTCCTTCCTCTCTTCCTCCTCTTTCCCCCCTTCTCCTTCTCCAACTAGGAAAGAAAGGGAGTCCTGCTCCCGGTGGGAGTAGGACTCCCCCTTGGCGTGCCCCTCCTTGGCCGGCCGCCCCTCCCCTTGGCTCCTTTATATACGGGGGTGGGGGCACCCCATAGACACACAAGTTGATCTTCGTGATCGTTCCTTAGCCGTGTGCGGTGCCCCCCTCCACGATATTACACCTCGGTCATATTGTAGCGGTGCTTAGGCGAAGCCCTGTGACGGTTGAACATCAAGATCATCACCACGCCGTCGTGCTGACAAAACTCCTCCCTAAAGCTCTGCAGGATCGGAGCCCGGGGTGCGTCATCGAGCTGTACGTGTGTCAAGAACTCGGAGGTGCCGGAGTAACGGTGCTTGGATCGGTTGGACTGGGAAGACGTACGACTACTTCCTCTACGTTGCGTCAACGCTTCCGCTTTGGTCTACGAGGGTATGTAGACAACACTCTCCCCTCTCGTTGCTATGCCATCACCATGATCTTGTGTGTGCGTAGGAATATTTTTGAAATTACTACGTTCCCCAACACATACTGCCCACGGCCTTCACGCCGCGGGGGTGATCTTGGGCTATGGGCCGACTGAACTGTATCCGCTGCCACGGATCTGCTGTGTATCCTATTCCGCGACTGAGACACTGCAGATTCTGCTCTCCTGCTGCTCGGAGCAGGGCCCGGATATGTTCCAACCCTCGGCCAGCCTCTGACTGGGAAGGTTGAATCGACTCTGCAATTCGGGCCACAGCAGTGAGGTTCTGAATCGGAGTACGCTATACCTTAGGTGGAGGCGGGAAAATTTGCCGTCGACTAGAGTTGGGAACTCGTTCTCGGGCTCGCTCGTCGAGAGCGCGCTGCAAGTTCTCCAGTCGAGTGCGCTCAGCCAAATTAGCCAAGCGCGCCTCCTCCAAGGCCCGAGCCTCGGGAGTTTCTCCAACAATGGGTGTGTGAAGTGCGTCCATGTTGCGACCACGAAGATCCTCTCTTTGCTGCGAAGAGAGAGGTTCGGGATGGTACTCCTCGTGGCCCCGTGATGGGTCGCCGCCAGCCTCTTCGTCGTCCTCA
Organism: Triticum timopheevii; assembly: GCA_963921465.1. Classification (NCBI taxonomy): domain Eukaryota; kingdom Viridiplantae; phylum Streptophyta; class Magnoliopsida; order Poales; family Poaceae; genus Triticum; species Triticum timopheevii. The sequence goes on from OY997262.1 coordinate 291,551,857, forward strand.
CGGCGAAAGCCAGGCGGGCCACGCGAACCATCGACCATCAGGACTTCCACCGCAGGATCATTGCAATCGCACTCGGACGCCGTCTCCGTGGAGCCAGTCAAGTTTCTTCGGGCTCAATTGCCGCGACTTGATGAGTGGCCGAACGCCGAGCCACCGCATGCCTCACCCACCGCTGAAGTCGCGACCGACCAGATCGCTTGCGGTGGCGAACAGCAGGGAGGGAAGACGTTGCCGGAGTCAACTGATACTGGGTCAACGGCTGCCGAAGAAGGACGCCACGAACGCACACGCAAAAGTGCGCCGCCCCTCGGATGGGGAGCGCCTCGACATCGAGTGGAGCTTCCTGGAGCCACGCCGAGTCGTCGGCGACGAAAACGAGCGCGCCGAGACGGATCTCGCGGCCCTCAACCATCTCGCCGCCGGAAACCATGATGATGATCGGAAAAACTTGCAACTTCACCAACAAGTCGCTAAGACACCTGCCCCACGATGGGCGCCAACTGTCGTGGTTCTAAGTCTGACAGTAGAAAGGGGGGTAGGTAAGGAGAGGCAAGATCTCAGCTATGGCGAAGATGTACACACGAGTTTTACGAGTTCAGGCCCTTCTCGGAGGAAGTAATAGCCCTACGTCTCGGTGCCCGGAGGCGGTCGATTGGATTATGTGTGTGGTATTACAGAGGGTGCGAACCCTTGTCCCAGAGGAGGGGGGTGGCTTATATAGAGTGCGCCAGGAGCCCCGCCCACCTCCATTACAAGGGGCTTAATGTACATAAAGTAAGGGCGTTACTAGTAACGGCAGTCTTAAATACTCTTAATGCTCATGAAGACTAAGGAGTGAATGTCCGGCCGTTGTGTGTTATTCCGACTCCCGGTCTTCAATATAGTCGAGTGATTCCCCATATGGTCGAGTGACGGTGGGGAATGATGGTTGAATGATTAGGTCATCGAGCGGATTCTTAGTCTTCTTATCTTCTGGGGTAGTGACCTTGGGTAGGACGTGTAGGTCAGACCTATGACCCTACCCCAGGTCTGTATCCTCATCAGTGTGCTTAAATAGGGTAGGGGCTAGGGTTTGGTGGGTTTGAGGCTGTTTCGAGCCATTTGATCTCGATCAGACGGCTCCGGCGAGAGGGGGAGGTTAGCTGGTCCTAGGTGGGGTTAGTGGGCTGTGTAGGAGAGGTCTCGGGCTGAGAGGAGAGAAGAGAAAACGACCCGGCATGGGTTTTTCAGAGACCGAAAACGTCTAACGTTTAACCGGCTATAATGCCGCTATATGTCTAACGGTTGGGCTATCAAACGAGTTCGGAATGCGACGAAACTTGACAGGCGGTCTATCTACACTATAATAAGACCGCACGCCAACTTTCAACCCATTCCGAGAATATTTTTATGCCACTTATAAAATAAGCTTACTGAGGTGCCGCAAGCGCGTGCGAGTGTGGTTGGACTCAGAACGGACAACGGAGAGAACTGGGGAACCCAAACGGATGCAAGTTTTGAAAAACATGCAGATGAAATGCAGATGATGACATGGCAAAATGCAACACGCAGGCAAATGACATGGCAACAACGACGAATGACTGGAAACACCTGGCGCATCGGATTCGGGGCGTTACAAGAGGGCCCAAACCTGGATACATTGTGTCCATGTTACTTCCTGTTACCATCGTGCCAAGATCACCAGCTTGGGACCCCCTACCCGAGATCCGCCGATTTGAGCACCAACAACGAGGTTGCTGATAATTGCAATTGGGATTGGGACGGTCGAGCTGGGCGCCGTAATATTGGTACGTGAGCTGGTGTTGACGGGAGCAGAGAATGAGAGAGACGTAGGGAGAAGGAGAGTATACATGGGTTGTGATACCAAATCGGAACAATTATTTATCGTCACTAATCCATCAGCCTCATTCATTGTATACACTGAGAGAGAGAGAGAGAGAGAGAGAGAGAGAGAGAGAGAGAGAGAGAGAGAGAGAGAGAGAGAGAGAGAGAGAGAGAGAGAGAGAGAGATTTGTTAAGGTTACAACAATGTCTCAGGGCAGATATGGCACGGTATCATTCGACACAATACAACTAACCAAAACCTTACTACTAATTTGATTAGGATAAGCATGTTTGGCATGCTTTGCTGCCGAATGTGTACTAATTCTTGTTACTGTAACGATCGTGCTTACTCTCATTATTTTCATGCGGGCTCGATGCCAATCGTTCACATGCATCCCTAGTATCATGTGAATGGGGCATGAAATAGCATCCTCCTCTTCCTGTCAGCTCGTGGGGTAGAGGGGAGTGAAAACTCTATATCTCATATGCCTCCCTCCTTATTTCATTCTTCTCCTTGCCGCCTCATGAGGCTTCTGTCGAAGGAAGTCGCGCGGTTGCTAATGAAGGAGGCAGGGCTTTTCTGATGGTGGAGGTAGTCGGCCAACACTTGGAGGGCGGTGATCTTATACGGCGCATGGGTAGCGGGCGACGTCCGACCACATCTTGTAGGCTTGCCCTGTGTGTGCTGGATCCAATGTGATCTAGCATGTGTAGCCCTAGGCGGGCTAATTTGGCCCAGGCTATGACATTAGTGTGGCGTTCGTGCATGGAGCACATATGTATAGGTAGACGAGCATCACTTGCATGGCTCACCCATCGCCCGGATCTACGACCAAGTGGCTTGTAGAGTTCGGGCGGTGTGTCTGGTGCGGAGGTTGCTAGAAACTGGTGTGACACACTTGACCATCACAAATAAGGTGGTGTCCCTGCAATAAAAAGGTGGTGCGTCAGAAGCAGTGTGATAACATCATCTCTTTCGATAAATTCTCCATAGGCCAACTAATTATATGTGACCGGTATAGATGTGAATAACAACACTAGCGACCAGACACCATCGACATCTGCATGCCGTTTCCTTGTTGAAGGTGTTGGTTCCAAGTTCTGCTTCAAGGGTGATTGCTCTAGTCATGTCTGCCAACATGTGCATGGGGGTTGTGTTTCCTTTTTTACGCCATTGTCTTGGAGCGTTCCAACCTTTTGTCAGCTCGCATGTCACTAGTGGATTATGGTCCACGGTGATAAGCTTTGTGGTAAGATCTTGAAGATGTCGTCACGAGACCGATTCCATGTAGATGATCTCGAAAATTGTTATGTAAACTGATTTGTTAAAATTTGGCTGGAAAAATAAGAGCAAGCCTATTATTTTGGGAGACCATTTCTAATTACACATGGCTGTCATCAATATGAAAGATGCTAAGCTTACGCTTCTATTTGGTGAAGAGAAAGCATCAATTGACATGAGGCAACTCACCTTCCTCACTATTCATGCGAGTTATCCCGCATTTCCGGGACAAAACACTAAATTTGATGAGCAAAGTTTAGAAATGTAAAGCATGAACTGCAATTAACACAATGGGACCTGCACAATAGTGACTGCTGACTGCTAATGATTAATCCCTTCCGTCCATATCTTATGACGTGCTTATCCCTAAACCTCTCGCACGCATTGCTACAGGCGACGGAAATGAACGGATAAACCCTTTACATCCGAGGGGTACTTGTGCAAAGCTTTTGTAGTACATTAACAGCTCCATTTCAGTTGACAATACCAGAGCTACAGGCTAGAGTTGAGATTAGGTGGGAAAGGAGTTCCAGATATCCAGCAAACCATGGTGGCGTTCGTAAGCGGAGCACGTCTATTTCTCAGTTTGGAAAGCAGGGCAGGTTTGGGACACCACTCACTCCTTCAATCTGGGCCGTATTTTGCTCTGCGTGTGCAGCAAGGACCCTTCTTTTCCTAAGAAGAAAACCAGAAAATTCAGTAACCATGCATTGTCATTTCATGATCGGTCTGTGACTGCAATGATATGCTAGCTAGAGAAAAAGAATTGTGCACCAAGCAAGGGCTCCGAGTCGGATGGAGATTCCAAATGAAATCAATAGGAGACACGCTGACACGGGAGAGGCAGGCAGGCAACCAACAGCCCACGCCACAGCCAATGCGGGAGCATCAAATCAAATCAACTTCAAAACTCTTAGGTGCGCCTAGAACATCATACGCCCGCCACCGGCTCCTGTAGCCATTTAAAACATACGTCTGTCAAATCCTCATCCGCCTGATCGGCTAGCTGGCCAGCCCCGTTTGAGGAATTAATTAACTAGTACTCCCTCCGTAAACTAATATAAGAGCGTTTAGATTACTATTTTAGTGATCTAAACACTCTTATATTAGTTTACAGAGGGAGTACTTGAAAATTCCTTGGAATAAATTAGACTCTGAACGTTATCATCTGGAGCAGTATATCGTTGTATCAATTCACACTCAAGTGCTACTACTACTTGTCTCCACTGTGGGTTACACAGGGACGGCCAGAGAGTTGCTCGCGCAGGACATCCGTTGGGTTCGGCGAGATATACGTATCCACAGAAACACACGGACGATACCTACTGCGTCGCGCGTGGATAAGGCGCAGCCGAATTAGTTGACAAAATAATCCAAGTATATAGGTAGATTTGGGAGCAATAAAGGAAGAAAATGGTATGGGCAGGATCGTCTACATCATCCCTAGGCCGTGCGTCCCTCTCTCGAGCACGCGCGAATCGCGGGGGAGCTCCTGACATCCATCTATTCACGAGCTCATGTACCATGTCCATGTAATTCTTTCTTATTTGAATTCTATAGTGGGATGTGATTAGTTGTGTTTCCGACTAATACATATCTTGGAGCTAGTGTGGACATTTCAAAAAGTATAGGAATACTTCGGTCTCGCCGATATATTTCATATTATTTTGGACAAATTCCGTCAAGTTTTGACGAAATTTTGAACCCTACAATATAGTTCTACTTACGCACACATGTGTGTGCGTATCAAATGCATGATGAATCGACGAAGGGAGAGCGTTTACATCTGCTCCCCTTCCATCGTAAATCATACACATACACTACTACAGCAAACCACTACTATAGCGTACGCGTCTGAGCTGCCTCAGCGGTCGCACCCCAACCCAAGCCCTGTACAATACATAATGTGCACATACGTACGGCATACACGCTCTTATACGCGTGTACGCGCGCGTACGTACGGACATACGGACACTAGCTACGCATACGCAGCTAGCTCATCAGAAGCTGATGGGGTAGACGTGCTGCATGTTGGGGTAGAAGAGTCCCCAGTTCTGCTCCACGCCGCTGTCCTTCTGGTTCTCGTTGAACATGGAGAAGACGTAGGTTTCGATGGCGCCCGGGTGGCGGGGGGTGCCGCGCCCGACGTGGTTGATGAGGTACTGGTTGTAGATCCTGGCGTTGGCCGGGGTCGCCGCCGTGCCGCCGCCCGACGGCCACCCGCTCTCCGACACCACGAGCTTCACGTTGGAGCCGCCGTGCTTGGCCATGGCCGTGTAGAAGGCGTCCACGGTGGTGTCGAACAGGTTCTGGTACCCGTAGGAGCCGTCCTGGACCACGGTGCCGGACGCGGTGAAGAGCGCGTAGCTCATGTCCATGGCGCTCGGGTTGTAGGCCCAGGCCAGGTACGGGTAGATGTTGGCCATGAGCGGCGCGCCGGTGCGGGCAAGGAACTGCACCACGGGGCCCATGAACGCGTCCGCCTCCCCGGTGAAGGACCCGGCGGAGGGCGGGCTGTACACGCCGAGGATGGCCTGCGACACCGACGTGGTGACCTTGATGTGGCCCAGCCCGGCGGAGGCGAGGGCGCCCTGCACGTTCTTCATGGCCGGGACGAGGTTCTGGGTGGCGCCGCCGGCGACCTCGTTGCCGACGCAGACGTACCGGAAGGAGACCTTGGGGTAGGCCTGGATGTTGCTCCTGACCCACGAGGCGGCCGCAGCCGGGCTGGCGGCGAGGTTGGAGAGCACGTCGTTAGGCGCCCCGACGACGACGTTGACGCCCGTGCCGCCGACGGCCTGCAGCGCCGCCTGGTCGGGGGCGTACAGCCGCATGGAGTTGATGCCGTTGGACTTGAACATGCTCACGACGGTGCTCGCCGCCGGCAGGTTGTTGGCGCTCATGCCGTAGCACACCCCGATGGACTCGACGCCTGCGCGTAAAGGTACATGTAACTTTGGTTAGTTAATCTTCAAAACTTAATTATTACAGCCGGCCGCATACAAAATTATTCACATCAAGCTAGCACTGTTCCATTGCCATAGAAAATTCCTCCCCGTGACGCTGATGACATGTGATGGAATATAAAAAAGAAATGGAAGAGAAACCAATAAGCAAGAATGGCGGCGATGCATGAACACACACACACAGCCTTTTGACCTGTTGGCGAGGGATAATACTAACTCCCCGAAAAGGACGTTTAACTGAAATCTTGTACGCATGCATGGATGCATGCGTGTAGCTTCTGGCTTTGCATGTTTTTGTCTCTAGACTTTGGTGGCTGATTCGCGACTTAAATAACGTTTTTTACAGTCACGAGTTGGTGTCAGATGCACGCACACGGCCGAGGAACATTGCTATTTTCACGGCCGGCGCCTTGACCGGCTTGTCACTAGCCACTAGCTACCACGAGCAAGGAGAAAAAGGAACTGGATAAATATATATCTTTGGCTACTCGTGTCCGGAGGGACAACCTTAAAGGAAGGAATGAACTTTGACTATAGCTTCCAGTGCAGTGAATCTTTTACCCTAGCTGATTTGCTTGGTTTACCAACTAACTCTACCCTAATTTAGTAAGGTGTCGCACTTGAGAGTTGGTACTGACGTACTGTGCATCAATTACGCAAGTTTTTTTTACAGTACATGTACTCTTAAGAATGCAAATGGTATGGCCTAAATTGTGTAGTACTTGCACGGCACTAGCTAGTTGGATTTATTAACCAAGCGGGCCAGGAATATTGTAGGGGGGCAGAGTAGAGGTCGACCACACGTACATGGCAATTGGCAGGAAGCCTAGGAATGAATACATGGAGAGTAGAGACCTCATGCGTATACATACATATTGGGACAACTCATGTTTCTGGTCCAACGTCCCCAGCACGGCCGTTGGATAGTCCACATACGATCGATGTGGATCGCCATGGCGTGCATGCATATGCATGGCCCTCCGGCTGCGCCTAGCTACGGTCCAATTAACGGTCTAGCTCACGTGCATGACGAAGTACTCCATATAAGTACACGCCACTTAATCCTCCTCTTAACTTCCTGCTCGATCAAGTGCCAACTACTACTAGCAGTACCACTACTACACTGACCTACTATCCTATGCCATAATTCTTTTGAGGCAGACCAAACTTGGAAATGGAAAGGCCACTACTACACTGACCTACTATCCTATGCCATAATTCTTTTGAGGCAGACCAAACTTGGAAATGGAAAGGCCAGCAGAACCAACACCTGGGTCATAGAGTTAGTTAGTGGCTAGTGATCGGTGGCGTCATGTACCATAGGTCCGTCGATCAGTTGCACTTTGAAGATAGGATGCAAGTGAGTCAGTTACTATAACTAGCAGCTGGTGCAATCATTTTCGTTAAACTTAAAGAATGGAGCAGTGGCGGTACTGGCTAGCTGAAATGATCGAGTAGGACCACTGGACTGGCCGGTGCCGCATCGTCCATCGCTGAAAAAACGTCAAGATGAGACCGTCCGCGTACCAAAGGAAGAAGAAAAAGATGGTTAGCGACGGGTGGTTCAGCAGTAGTTGCACCCAATTAATCAGGGAACAAACCACCAATTAAGTGGTAGGGCTCGTGTCAACAGTGCTAGGGCGACACTGTCAAGACATGCATGCACAATTTTGCATGCAGGGAAGAAGAAAAACTTTCTGCCAGGTGATTAACATGGCACTGGAGAAAGGGACACTGGCTTAGCTACTTGTAGGTCGTTAGTTAAACCTTCTGGCTTTGTAAAAAAAGATGGCTAACTGACATCACTGACATGCATGCATGCCCACCAAACATTTCGAGACTTCATTTGCAAGCTTTGGCTTTTGCTGCTTTAGTGTACGATCAACTAGATTGATTTATAGTTAAACAGTTGAAACTACCTAGAAATATCCTTTTCATTGCTTTTAAGATATTAGCTTCCTCGTGGAAAACCTAGAAGTACCTCTTTCAATGTTTTACGTATTATCTAGAAAATATCACTTTTGTTACTTTAAACATATTAATTTCCTTGCGGAACACCTACTTCTTGCAACGTTTTCTTCCCTGGAAAAAACACAATGAAGGTCGATTACACGTGCACTTTTATCTTGGTGCATGCGGATCATATATATTGGTGTATATATACTCTGCAGCAAATTCCAAGACTCCTGATTATTTTAGTGAAAAACGATTTCTACTAAATTTACCATCTCTAGTTTTCAAAAAATATGTATGAAAAGTTACTGTGCTCCCATGCATGACGGACGCATCAAGATAGAGAACGAGACCGGCGGGCGCCGATTAGGCTTTACCATGCGACTGATGGCGCGGGAAGAATAAAACGCAGAACGAAAATCCAAGACTCATGACGTGCACTTTTATCTTGGTGCATGCTAATCTATATATACTCTTCAGCAAAATCCAAGACTCCTGACTATTTTAGTGAAAGCTATTTTTTACAAAAAAAATTACTGTGTTTAGTTCTAAAAAAATCGAAGAGTTACTGTGCTGCCATGCATTGATGGACGCATCAGGAATTTCAGGATAGAGAGTGAGACCGGCGGGCGCCGTTTAGGCTTCACCATGCGACTGATGGCGCGGGAAGAATAAAACGCAGAGCGAAAGCGACATGCACCTAAACAGTGTACTGTGCATCTCAAAAAAAGAGGAAGCTATACTGTGTGACGTTGGTGGGAGAGAGATTTATGTGACCATGCGTGCACCATGGCTAGCTACCTTACCTATAGCTAGCTAATTCTTCTCTTAACGAAAGCTAAGATTAACGTACGTATTACTATCTTCTAAGCAAACTCCCTGCATGACTTGCATGAAAAAAACTGTACCCAATCATTTGGAGAGAGAGAGAGAGAGAGAGAGAGAGAGAGAGAGAGAGAGAGAGAGAAGGAAGGGGAATCACTTTGTGGGATGGAGGCGAAGGCTCCGAGGAGCAATGCCAGAGCGAACATGGAGGCAACGCCTTGGCTCGCCATTCTCTTTCTCTCTGGCTGCGTTGGAGGGGGGCGTGTGGGTGTGATGCCAAGAGTCTCTTTGAAAAAAGCTCTTGTTGTTTCTTTTCTGGTGAGACCACAACGGGGCGCCGGCCCCTTATATAGGATCCGAGGAGACAGTTTGGTCCAATCCACTCGGGAGCGCGCAGGCCCAACGCCTCCAGCGACATTTATTTAGCCCGTTGCGATTGACTACCTAGGCCGTTTGCATGCGTCACCCCCTCTTCTCATAGAGAGAGAGTCTGGTGGTGGGCAGAGGTTATCCGGTACACCAGGTTGTTGTTGCAGGTAGGCAAGGGGGATAATTCATTCATTCATAGTAGCACCAAACAACTTTTGAAAAAATAGTTTGAATTTTGGACTCCACCCATGATGCACCATGAAAGTGAAGTTTCTAGGTCAATGACGGGTCGCGCGGCGTCGGATATGTTCACGTCTTACTCAACGACATTCGGCGGCGGTTTTTTCACGGGAAGACCGTGTTCGGTGGATATCCGACATAACTTACGTAAGAAGAATTGACACCACGGAGTCTTGTTTGCGACAAATTTTTTTTTATCTTTGAAGTTGACATGACTTACGTAGGAAGAACCGGCGCTACGGTTTTGTCGGCTTCGGTGTTCTTTTTATCGTGAAGTGACATATATACAAAGGAAATGATATTTTAGTAATGAATATCCACGGTCAATTTAAAGAGATTTGGTACTACATCAGAAGCCTTTCGTCACCCTACCTTTTACTACCTTATTTCTACATATAATTGTGTTTGTGACTATATTGCAAGAAATCAATGGTATGTGTCATAAGAACATTTGTGTTTTTGGTGTACCTAATTAATTTACATCTTTGTCAAACGGACCACAGAATTACTTGAACCACTTTAATTAAGCATGGCCGTATACTTTTTTCAAACAAGACCTATTCCACTAAACTTTTGGACTTGTTGTCTCAGAAGAGAAGGTATTGAGCTCATCAGCCTCACAATTAAAAAGATGAAAAAGAGCTTTATTAGGAATTGCCATGGAAACACAACACGCGACTTGTCTAAGCGCACCATAAGAGTGAGCTTTTGGCGTAAACACGCATGGTTTTCCCCTGTGGCATGGTGTTGCAATAGCCTCGACAGCAAACTAAGTACTACGTCTCTCCCTCCCAATCCTGGTGATCAGGTGGGATATCCAGATCCGGCCGTTGATAGTTCTTTTACATACAGTATGTGTTGCTATCAGTGGAGTCCGGCCGGCTATGCAACTGCTTTCTAGCTAGTATGAGTGGTAATGACGAGATAATATTAGGTGCACCAAATGTGTAGATTACAGTTAATACGAATATAAAAACTGTACGATGACTCGGGACATATTTTCGGTGCACGAATTATTCGACCGGACCAATTGTATTTAAGAACCGGTCGTGTGTAGGATTAGCTAGCATGCAGCTGGTCTGCTTGGACATATTGGTTTGGGTTAACACATGCGTATGGATGATGAGAAATTTCCTATTGGTGGCTTAGCAGCCCAACTTTTTGACACATATAAGCTGGGCTGCCCTCTTTTGGCACATATATTGAATTGGTCCTACTCCTATATGCTAGCTAAAATGGTCTTCTTGAGACATGCGTTTTGTAGCGAGTTGTATATTGATCAACTTGTGGTTATGATGATGCCTCCAATTAGTACCGTGCATGTAGCCAAGTTAGTTTCTGGCACATCATTGGTTTGGAATTTCCACTAGAGATGCCTACTTTGTCCTGATTTATTCCAAGGGTTAGCAACCTTTTTTTTAAACAAAGGAGGGTTAGCAACTTACCACCAGGATTACAGACTCTCAGGCTTACCAAAACCTGAAAGTCCAAACCTATTTGTCTGATCGATGTGCGCATGTGCACATTTGACTTGAAACCTTTCGCTTTGCTAAAAATCGGTGTCCACCGAATTTCGAAAGGGACCATTATATTGTGGTCGAAATCACGCATAGCCCACAAAGGAACCTAAAGAAGAAGAAAGCACCCACAACACACATGTATAAAAAACAAAACAAAACAAAAACACATGTATACAGCGAGCTAAGCAACAACATACTATGTATGTAGTAGTACAACTTAATTGATCGGTGCCTCCCAACAATTTTGGTTTGATGGAGTTGGTTATCTTGCGCTTTTGCTTAATCTGGCCTATGTGGACACCGATTTGCAAGGTCACCAGCACCGGCCCCGCGGCCTTGTCCTACCCCCCATGGTATGGATGGATGGACGGGAACCCGCTTTGCCTCGTCGGATCGGACGGGGAGGGCCACATGGAAAAGTGCACTCTATCCATATTTCCCCGGGCTTATGTGGACGCAGGGGAACAGCATGTCCTGTCAGCGGTCTGGCGCGTGCGTCGTGGCCTCCAGGATACATGTGTGTTTCATCCTGCCTAGCTACCGTATCTGACCTGGCCTGATCATCATCATCATATCAGGCCGCTTAGGTGTTGGTTTCATCCGTATGATGATCAAGTCCCTGTCGTCGTAGTGGGGAGAGAGTGGTACTAGTTAATACTGTATGTGTGGATTTCAATATAATGCTGTATTCGTTTCTGGGCATCGTGTCCCTTTTTTCCCTTCCCTTTTGGATCAGCATCGATCTAGTCATCCATCACTTTGCTGGATCGGAAATGCTGATTGAATCGGTTCCCTGTTCAACTGTGCACTACTTGCTCAAGAAAGATACGTAGCTGATATGTATGGAAGCTGCAGCAAACTACCGGTACACGTACATATGAGGACATATCATAAAAACGTTTTTTTTTTTTACATTCTGAAATATTTTGCATTTTCATACCGACAAAATCATGCGTTGCGATAAGAGTATTTAAAAAGACAGAAATCTTGAACTACACTCAAATTATTACGGAGAGATCTTACGGGAACATGTATCGACTCCACTAATCCCTCCACCTTGTATTTCATGTGGGCCCCGCTTTGATTTCGAACTAATTCCTCTAATCCCTCCATGTACTCCATAAAGACCTATCCATATAGAAAAGGTCCGTACCTCTAGCATTATACTCATAAAAATAAACTATGATTCCGTCAATGTGTCGTACGTTTCATCCGACACCCCCACGCCCCCTCCCTTCATGTACGCTCTCTCCCACCCTCCATGGGTTTTCCGCCCCCGCCCATTTTTCTATTCTCCCCCCCCCCCCAACACACACACGGCTTTCATCGGACCGACTAAGGTCTATCTCTACTTCTCTATCTCTATCTCCACCTTCTCTATCAACATCTCTTCTCTACTTCTCTGCTTTATATGTCTATCTCTATCTCAATTTTTAAAAAGAACCTAGGTTTTGGCATACATTGTATGTTTGATCTGACACCCCCGTGTCCCTCCCTCCACATACGCTCTCTCCCCACCCCCCACCCGCCATCGGTTTTCTATTTCTTTCCCTTGACGGTTTTCATCGGCTCGGCTAATCTCTATCTATATCTCTATCTTCTCTGCTTCTCTACTTATCTCTACTCATCTAATTTAAATCTCTATCTCTATGTTTAAAAAGAACCTAAGGTTCTTCCATACGCCGTATGTTTCCTCCCCCCTCCCTCAACATACGCTCCTTCCCCACCCTCCGTCGGTTTTCTGCCCCACCATATCCACACAATTTTTGTCAAACCGGCTAATCTCTTTCTCTACTTGTATATCTCTATCTCTTCTCTACGTCCCCACATTACATCTCTATCTCCATCTCTATATTCTGAAGAACCTAAGGTTCCATCATAAGTCGACTATTTCTTTCGACACCCTCACATCCCTCCTTTCACGTACGCTTTGTCCCCATCCTCCATCGGTTTTCCGCCACATAAGGTTTTCACGGGTCGATTGAAATGTAATATTATCCACTAAATGATTTTGGTATTGATGAGAACAACAACAGTGTCCTAATTGTGTGCTTGAGTTTATAAATAGTGCCACGAACATATTCAGAGACACGCATCTTATTGATTTTCGGTTACTTGGCTCGTTTAGGAAATACATACTATATAGACGGTGCGCATCATGGAGATATGATAGGATTTGGATCACGTCACTGACAAAAATGCACCCACAATATGGCAGTGTCCCGGATACGGGGGCCTCCCACAACGTCATCTCCCGGCCCGATGGGCCCGGGAGAGGACCCCCTTGTCGTTTCTGGAGTGGGGCACATTGAGCGGCCCATGACGCATAAACCGAAGGATGCAGAAGACATGACATGTAGTTCAAGATGTCTAATTTCACAGAAGACTCGATTTCCTCGTACGTGGCCGACTAGGATATTGATTGAGGGGCTAGGCTCGTAGAGGACACATTACAATCTCTGGGTAGACACATGTACTCTGCACTTACTACAACGCAACAAACACACATATGTCATCGGGTATTATCTCCTTAGAGAGCTCGAACCTGGGTAAAACCTCATGTCACTGTTACCATCGTACCTAGACGCTAAGCTTTGGATCCCCTACCACAAGATTTATCGGATTTACCTCTGTTAGTGGTGGCTGTTGGGGAATGTTGCAGAAAATAAAAAATTTCCTACGGTTTCACCAAGATCCATCTATGAGTTCATCTAAGCAACGAGTGATAGGAGTGCATCTACATACCCTTGTAGATCGCGAGCAGAAGCGTTCAAGAGAACGGGGATGATGGAGTCGTACTCGCCGTGATCCAAATCACCGATGACCAAGTGCTGAACGGACAGCACCTCCGCGTTCAACACACGTATGGAGCGGATGACGTCTCCTCCTTCTTGATCCAGCAAGAGGGAAGGAGAGGTTGAGGAAGAAGGCTCCAGCAGCAGCACGATGGCGTGGTGGTGGTGGTAGAGATGCAGTACTCCGGCAGGGCTTCGCCAAACAACCGCGGGAGGAGGAAGAGGTGTAGCAGGGGGAGGGAGGCGCCAAGACTCAAGGTGCGGCTGCCCTCCCTCCCCCCTCCTTTATATAGGCCCCCAGGGGGGTGCCGGCCCTAGAGATGGGATCTCTAGGGGGGGCGGCGGCCAAGGGGGGTGGAGTGCCCCCCCAAGGCAAGTGGAGGCGCCCCCTCCCCTAGGGTTCCCAACCCTAGGCGCAGAGGGGGGCCCAGGGGGGGCGCACCAGCCCACCAGGGGCTGTTCCCCTCCCCACTTCAGCCCACGGGGCCCTCCGGGATAGGTGGCCCCACCCGGTGCACCCCCGGGACCCTTCCGGTGGTCCCGGTACAATACCGGGTGACCTCGAAACTTTCCCGATGGCCGAAACAACACTTCCTATATATAAATCTTCATCTCCGGACTATTCCGGAACTCCTCGTGACGTCCGGGATCTCATCCTGGACTCCGAACAACATTCGGTAATCACATACAAGTCTTCTTAATAACCCTAGCGTCACCGAACCTTAAGTGTGTAGACCCTACGGGTTCGGGAATCATGCAGACATGACCGAGACAGCTCTCCGGCCAATAACCAACAGCGGGATCTGGATACCCATGTTGGCTCCCACATGTTCCACGATGATTTCATCGGATGAACCACGATGTCGAGGATTCAATCAACCCCGTATACAATTCCCTTTGTCAATCGGTACGTTACTTGCCCGAGACTCGATCGTCGGTGTCCCAATACCTCATTAAGTCTCGTTACCGGCAAGTCACTTTACTGTACCATAATGCATGATCCCGTGACCAAACACTTGGTCACTTTGAGCTCATTATGATGATGCATTACCGAGTGGGCCCAGAGATACCTCTCCGTCATACGGAGTGACAAATCCCAGTCTCGATCCGTGTCAACCCAACAGACACTTTCGGAGATACCTGTAGTGCACCTTTATAGTCACCCAGTTACGTTGTGGCGTTTGGTACACCCAAAGCACTCCTACGGTATCCGGGAGTTACACGATCTCATGGTCTAACGAAAAGATACTTGACATTGGAAAAGCTCTAGCAAAACGAACTACACGATCTTGTGCTATGCTTAGGATTGGGTCTTGTCCATCACATCATTCTCCTAGTGATGTGATCCCGTTATCAACGACATCTAATGTCCATAGTCAGGAAACCATGACTATCTGTTGATCAACGAGCTAGTCAACTAGAGGCTTACTAGGGACATATTATGGTCTATGTATTCACACGTGTATTACGATTTCCTTATAATACAGTTAGAGCATGAATAAAGACAATTATCATGAACAAGGAAATATAATAATAATCTTTTATTATTGCCTCTAGGGCATATTTCCAACAGTCTCCCACTTGCACTAGAGTCAATAATCTAGTTACATTGTGATGAATCGAACACCCATAGAGTTCTGGTGTTGATCATGTTTTGCTCGCGAAAGAGGTTTAGTCAACGGATCTGCGACATTCAGATCCGTATGTACTTTGCAAATATCTATGTCTCCATCTTGAACATTTTCACGGATGGAGTTGAAACGGCGCTTGATGTGCCTGGTCTTCTTGTGAAACCTGGGCTCCTTGGCAAGGGCAATAGCTCCAGTGTTGTCACAGAAGAGTTTGATCGGCCCCGACGCATTGGGTATGACTCCTAGGTCGGTGATGAACTCCTTCACCCAAATTGCTTCATGCGCTGCCTCCGAGGCTGCCATGTACTCCGCTTCACATGTAGATCCCGCCACGACGCTCTGCTTGCAGCTGCACCAGCTTACTGCTCCACCATTCAACATATACACGTATCCGGTTTATGACTTAGAGTCATCCAGATCTGTGTCGACGCTAGCGTCGACGTAACCCTTTACGACGAGCTCTTCGTCACCTCCATAAACGAGAAACATGTCCTTTGTCCTTTTCAGGTACTTCAGGATATTCTTGACCACTGTCCAGTGTTCCTTGCCGGGATTACTTTGGTACCTTCCTACCAAACTTACGGCAAGGTTTACATCAGGTCTGGTACACAACATGGCATACATAATAGATCCTATGGCTGAAGCATAGGGGATGACACTCATCTCTTCTTTATCTTTTGCCGTGGTCGGGCATTGAGCCGAGCTCAATCTCACACCTTGCAATACAGGCAAGAACCCTTTCTTGGACTGATCCATTTTGAACTTCTTCAAAATCTTATCAAGGTATGTGCTTTGTGAAAGACCTATGAGGCGTCTCGATCTGTCCCGATAGATCTTGAGGCCTAATATGTAAGAAGCTTCTCCAAGGTCCTTCATTGAAAAACACTTATTCAAGTAGGCCTTAATGCTGTCCAAAAGTTCTATATCATTTCCCATCAATAGTATGTCATCTACATATAATATGAGAAATGCTACAGAGCTCCCACTCACTTTCTTGTAAACGCAGGCTTCTCCATAAGTCTGCATAAACCCAAACGCTTTGATCATCTCATCAAAGCGAATGTTCCAACTCCGAGATGCTTGCACCAGCCCATAAATGGATCGCTGGAGCTTGCATACTTTGTCAGCATTCTTAGGATCGACAAAACCTTCCGGCTGCATCATATACAGTTCTTCCTTAAGATGTCCGTTAAGGAATGCCGTTTTGACGTCCATCTGCCATATCTCATAATCATAGTATGCGGCAATTGCTAACATGATTCGGACGGACTTCAGCTTCGCTACGGGAGAGAATGTCTCATCATAGTCAACCCCTTGAACTTGCCGATAACCCTTAGCGACAAGTCGAGCTTTATAGATGGTAACATTACCATCCGCGTCTGTC
Source organism: Triticum timopheevii (assembly GCA_963921465.1). NCBI lineage: Eukaryota > Viridiplantae > Streptophyta > Magnoliopsida > Poales > Poaceae > Triticum > Triticum timopheevii. The sequence continues at coordinate 291,568,646 of OY997262.1, forward strand.
TTCTTCTTAAAGATCCATTTGTTTTCTATCGCTCGCCGATCATCGGGCAAGTCTGTCAAAGTCCATACTTTGTTTTCATACATGGATTCTATCTCGGATTTCATGGCTTCAAGCCATTTGTTGGAATCTGGGCCCGCCATCTCTTCTTCATAGTTCGAAGGTTCACCATTGTCTAACAACATGATTTCCAAGACAGGGTTACCGTACCACTCTGGTGCGGAACATGTCCTTGTAGACCTACGAAGTTCAGTAGCAACTTGATCCGAAGTACCTTGATCATCATCATTATTTTCCTCTCCAGTTGGTGTAGGCATCACAGGAACATTTTCCTGAGCTGCACTACTTTCCTATTCAAGAGGTAGTACTTCATCGAGTTCTACTTTCCTCCCACTTACTTCTTTCGAGAGAAACTCTTTTTCCAGAAAGGATCCGTTCTTGGCAACAAATATCTTGCCCTCGGATCTTAAGTAGAAGGTATACCCAATGGTTTCCTTAGGGTATCCTATGAAGACGCATTTTTCCGACTTGGGTTCGAGCTTTTCAGGTTGAAGTTTCTTGACATAAGCATCGCATCCCCAAACTTTTAGAAACGACAGCTTAGGTTTCTTCCCAAACCATTATTCATATGGTGTCGTCTCAACGGATTTAGACGGTGCCCTATTTAAAGTGAATGTGGCTGTCTCTAGAGCGTATCCCCAAAATGATAGCAGTAAATTGGTAAGAGACATCATAGATCGCACCATATCCAATAGAGTGCGATTACGATGTTCGGACACACCGTTACGCTGAGGTGTTCCAGGCGGCGTGAGTTGTGAAACGATTCCACATTTCCTTAATTGTGTACCAAATTCATGACTTAAATATTCTCCTCCACGATCTGATCATAGAAACTTTATCTTTTGGTCACGTTGATTCTCTACCTCATTCTGAAATTCCTTGAACTTTTCAAAGGTCTCATACTTGTGTTTCATTAAGTAGACATACCCATATCTACTCAAGTCATCAGTGAGAGTGAGAACATAACGATATCCTCCGCGAGCCTCAACACTCATTGGACCGCACACATCTGTATGTATGATTTCCAATTAGTTGGTTGCTCGCTCCATTGTTCCGGAGAACGAAGTCTTGGTCATTTTGCCCATGAGGCATGGTTCGCATGTGTCAAATGATTCACAATCGAGAGACTCTAAAAGTCCATCAGCATGGAGCTTCTTCATGTGCTTGACACCAATGTGACCAAGGCGGCAGTGCCACAAGTATGTGGGACTATCGTTATCAACTTTACATCTTTTGGTATTCACACTATGAATATGTGTAATATTACGTTCGAGATTCATTAAGAATAAACCATTGACCATCGGGGCATGACCATAAAACATATCTCTCATATAAATAGAACAACTATTATTCTCGGATTTAAATGAGTAGCCATCTCGTATCAAACGAGATCCAGATACAATGTTCATGCTCAAACTTGGCACTAAATAACAATTATTAAGGTTTAAAACTAATCCCGTAGGTAAATGTAGAGGTAGCGTGCCGACGGCGATCACATCGACCTTGGAACCATTCCCTACGCGCATCATCACCTCGTCCTTCGCCAGTCTCCGCTTATTCCGCAGCTCCTGCTGTGAGTTACAAATGTGAGCAACGGCACCGGTATCAAATACCCAGGAGTTACTACGAGTACTGGTAAGGTACACATCAATTACATGTATATCACATATACCTTTAGTGTTGCCGGCCTTCTTGTCTGCTAAGTATTTGGGGCAGTTCCGCTTCCAGTGACCCTTCCTTTTGCAATAAAAGCACTCAGTCTCAGGCTTGGGTCCATTCTTTGACTTCTTCCTGGCAACTGGCTTACCGGGCGCGGCAACATCCTTGCCGTCCTTCTTGAAGTTCTTCTTACCCTTGCCCTTCTTGAACTTGGTGGTTTTATTGACCATCAACACTTGATGTTCTTTCTTGATTTCTACCTCTGCCGACTTCAGCATTGAAAATACTTCAGGAATAGTTTTCACCATCCCCTGCATATTGTAGTTCATCACAAAGCTCTTGTAGCTTGGTGGGAGCGACTGAAGGATTCTGTCAATGACCGCCTCGTCCGGGAGGTTAATGTCCAGCTGGGACAGGCGGTTGTGCAACCCAGACATTTTGAGTATGTGCTCACTGACAGAACTATTTTCCTCCATCTTACAACTATAGAACTTGCCGGAGACTTCATATCTCTCGACCCGGGCATGAGCTTGGAAAACCATTTTCAGCTCCTCGAACATCTCATATGCTCTGTGTTGCTCAAAACGCTTTTGGAGCCCCGGTTCTAGGCTGTAAAGCATGCCGCACTGAACGAGGGAGTAATCATCAGCACGTGACTGCCAAGCGTTCATAACGTCTTGGTTCTCTGGGATGGGTGCTTCACCTAGCGGTCCATCTAGGACATATGCTTTCTTGGCAGCTATGAGGATGATCCTCAGGTTTCGGACCCAGTCCGTATAGTTGCTGCCATCATCTTTCAGCTTGGTTTTCTCTAGGAACGCGTTGAAGTTCATGTTGACATGAGCGCTGGCCATTTGATCTACAAGACATATTTGCAAAGATTTTAGACTAAGTTCATGATAATTAAGTTCATCTAATCAAAATATTTCAATGAACTCCCACTTAGATTAGACATCCGTGTAGTCATCTAAGTGTTACACGATCCGAGTCGACTAGGCCGTGTCCGATCATCACGTGAGACGGACTAGTCATCATCGGTGAACATCTCCATGTTGATCGTATCTTCCATACGACTCATGTTCAACCTTTCGGTCTCTGTGTTTCGAGGCCATGTCTGTACATGCTAGGCTCGTCAAGTTAACCCTAAGTGTTTTTGCATGTGTAAAACTGTCTTACACCCGTTGTATGTGAACGTAAGAATCTATCACACCCGATCATCACGTGGTGCTTCGAAACGACGAACTTTAGCAATGGCGCACAGTTAGGGGAGAACACTTTCTTGAATTTGTTATAAGGGATCATCTTATTTACTACCGTCGTTCTAAGTAAACAAGATGCATAAACATAATAAACATCACATGCAATTATATAGTAGTGACATGATATGGCCAATATCATATAGCTCCTTTGATCTCCATCTTCGGGGCTCCATGATCATCTTCGTCACCGGCATGACACCATGATCTCCATCATCATGATCTCCATCATCGTGTCTTCATGAAGTTGTCACGCCAACGACTACTTCTACTTCTATGGCTAACGCGTTTAGCAATAAAGTAAAGTAATTTACATGGCGTTCTTCAATGACACGCAGGTCATACAAAAATAAAGACAACTCATATGGCTCCTGCCGGTTGTCATACTCATCGACATGCAAGTCGTGATTCCTATTACAAGAACATGATCTCATACATCACAATATATTATTCATCATTCATCACAACTTTTGGCCATATCACATCACAAGGCAATTGCTGCAAAAACAAGTTAGACGTCCTCTAATTGTTGTTGCATCTTTTACGTGGCTGCAATAGGGTTCTAGCAAGAACATTTTCTTACCTACGAAAAAGCCACAACGTGATGTCAACTTCTATTTACCCTTCGTAAGGACCCTTTTCGTCGAATCCGCTCCAACTAAAGTGGGAGATACAGACACCCGCTAGCCACCTTACACTAGTGCATGTCAGTCGGTGGAACCTGTCTCACGTAAGCGTACGTGTAAGGTTGGTCCGGGCCGCTTCATCCCACAATACCGCTGAAGAAAAATAAGACTAGTAGCGGCAAGAAAGTTGACAACATCTACGCCCATAACAAATTTGTGTTCTACTCGTGCAATAGAGAATTACGCATAGACCTAGCTCATGATGCCACTGTTGGGGAACGTTGCAGAAAATAAAAAAATTCCTACGGTTTCACCAAGATCCATCTATGAGTTCATCTAAGCAACGAGTGATAGGAGTGCATCTACATACCCTTGTAGATCGCGAGCGGAAGCATTCAAGAGAACGGGGATGATGGAGTCGTACTCGCCGTGATCCAAATCACCGATGACCAAGTGCTGAACGGACAACACCTCCGCGTTCAACACACGTACGGAGCGGATGACGTCTCCTCCTTCTTGATCCAGCAAGGGGGAAGGAGAGGTTGAGGAAGAAGGCTCCAGCAGCAGCACGACGGCGTGGTGGTGGTGGAGATGCAGTACTCCGGCAGGGCTTCGCCAAGCAACCGCGGGAGGAGGAAGAGGTGTAGCAGGGGGAGGGAGGCGCCAAGACTCAGGGTGAGGCTACCCTCCCTCCCCCCTCCTTTATATAGGCCCCCAGGGAGGGCGCCGGTGAAGGAAATATGCCCTAGAGGCAATAATAAAGTTATTATTTATTTCCTTATTTCATGATAAATGTTTATTATTCATGCTAGAATTGTATCAACCGGAAACATAATACATGTGTGAATACATAGACAAACACAACGTCACTAGTATGCCTCTACTTGACTAGCTTATTAATCAAAGATGGTTATGTTTCCTAACCATAGACATGTGTTGTCATTTGATTAATGGGATCACATCATTAGGAGAATGATGTGATTGACATGACCCATTCCGTTAGCCTAACACTTGATTGTTTAGTATATTGCTATTGCTTTCTTCATGACTTATACATGTTCCTGTAACTATGAGATTATGCAACTCCCGTTTACCAGAGGAACACTTTGGGTGCTACCAAACGTCACAACGTAACTAGGTGATTATAAAGGAGTACTACAGGTGTCTCCAAAGGTACATGTTGGGTTGGCGTATTTCGAGATTAGGTTTTGTCACTCCGATTGTCGGAGAGGTATCTCTGGGCCCTCTCGGTAATGCACATCACTATAAGCCTTGGAAGCAATGTAGCTAATGAGTTGGTTACGGAATGATGCATTACGTAACGAGTAAAGAGACTTGCCGGTAACGAGATTGAACTAGGTATTAGATACCGACGATCGAATCTCGGGCAAGTAACATACCGATGACAAAGGGAACAAAGTATGTTGTTATGCGGTTTGACCGATAAAGATCTTCGTAGAATATGTAGGAGCCAATATGGGCATCCAGGTTCCGCTATTGGTTATTGACCAAGAATAGTTCTAGGTCATGTCCACATAGTTCTCGAACCCGTGGGGTCCGCACGCTTAAGTTTTCGATGACAGTTTTATTATGAGTTTATGAGTTTTGATGTACCGAAGGAGTTCGGAGTCCCGGATGAGATCGGGGACATGACGAGGAGTCTTGAAATGGTCGAGACGTAAAGATCGATATATTGGACTAGGGGGCCGGCCCCCTTTCCTACTCTTCCTCCCTCTCCTTCCTTCTCCTTCTCCCTCCCTTCCTTCCCCTCTCCTAGTTGGACTAGGAAAGGAGGGAGTCCTACTCCCGGTGGGAGTAGGACTCCTCCCTGGCGCGCCCTCCCTTGGCCGGCCGCCCCCTCCCCCTTGCTCCTTTATATACGGGGGTAAGGGAGCACCCCATGACACACAAGTTGATCTACGGATCGTTCCTTAGCCGTGTGCGGTGCCCCCCTCCACCATATTCCACCTCGGTCATATCGTCGCGGAGTTTAGGCGAAGCCCTGCACCGGTAGAACATCATCATCGTCACCACGCTGTCGTGCTGACGGAACTCATCCCCGACGCTTTGCTGGATCGGAGCCCGGGGATCATCATCGAGCTGAACGTGTGCTGAACTCGGAGGTGCCGTACGTTCGGTACTTGGATCGGTCGGATCGTGAAGACGTACGACTACATCAACCGCGTTGTCATAACGCTTCCGCTTACGGTCTATGAGGGTACGTGGACGAACACTCTCCCCTCTCGTTGCTATGCCATCACCATGATCTTGTGTGTGCGTAGGAATTTTTTTTAATTACTACGTTCCCCAACAGTGGCATCCGAGCCTAGGTTTTATGCGTTGATGTTATATGCACGAGTAGAACACAAGTAAGTTGTGGACGATACAAGTCATACTGCTTACCAGCATGTCATACTTTGGTTCGGCGGTATTGTGAGATGAAGCGGCCCGGACCGACATTACGCGTACGCTTACGCGAGACTGGTTTCACCGTTACGAGCACTCGTGCTTAAAGGTGGCTGGTGGGTGTCTGTCTCTCTCACTTTAGCTGAATCGAGTGTGGCTACGCCCGGTCCTTGCGAAGGTTAAAATAGCACTTGACGAACTATCATTGTGGTTTTTGATGCGTAGGTAAGAACGGTTCTTGCTAAGCCCGTAGCAGCCACGTAAAATTTGCAACAACAAAGTAGAGGACGTCTAACTTGTTTTTGCAGGGCATGTTGTGATGTGATATGGTCAAGACGTGATGCTATATTTTATTGTATGAGATGATCATGTTTTGTAACCGAAGTTATCGGCAACTGGCAGGAGCCATATGGTTGTCGCTTTATTGTATGAAATGCAAACGCCCTGTAATTGCTTTACTTTATCACTAAGCGGTAGCGATAGTCGTAGAAGCAATAGATGGCGTAACGATAACGATGCTACGATGGAGATCAAGGTGTCGCGCCGGTGACGATGGTGATCACGATGGTGCTTTGAAGATGGAGATCACAAGCACAAGATGATGATGGCCATATCATATCACTTATATTGATTGCATGTGATGTTTATCCTTTATGCATCTTATCTTGCTTTGATTGACGGTAGCATTTTAAGATGATCTCTCACTAATTATCAGGAAGTGTTCTCCCTGAGTATGCACTGTTACGAAAGTTCTTCGTGTTGAGACACCACGTGATGATCGGGTGTGATAGGCTCTACGTTCAAATACAACGGGTGCAAAATAGTTGCACACGCGGAATACTCAGGTTAAACTTGACGAGCCTAGCATATACAGATATGGCCTCGGAACACGGAGACCGAAAGGTCAAACGTGAATCATATAGTAGATATGATCAACATAGTGATGTTCACCATTGAAACTACTCCATCTCACGTGATGATCGGACATGGTTTAGTTGATTTGGATCACGTAATCACTTAGATGACTAGAGAGATATCTGTCTAAGTGGGATTTCTTAAGTAATATGATTAATTGAACTTAAATTTATCATGAACTTAGTCCTGGTAGTATTTTGCAAATTATGTTGTTGATCAATAGCTCGCGTTGTTGCTTTCATGTGTTTATATGTTCCTAGAGAAAATTGTGTTGAAAAATGTTAGTAGCAATGATGCGGATTGGATCCGTGATCGGAGGTTTATCCTCATTGCTGCACAGAAGAATTATGTCCTTAATGCACCGCTAGGTAACAGACCTATTGCAGGAGCAGATGCAGACGTTATGACGTTTGGCTAGCTCAATATGATAACTACTTGATAGTTTAGTGCACCATGCTTAACAGCTTAGGATCGGGACTTCAAAGATGTTTTGAATGTCATGGACCATATGAGATGTTCCAGGAGTTGAAGTTAATATTTCCAGCAAATACCCGAGTTGAGAGATATGAAGTCTCCAACAAGTTCTAAAGCTAAAAGATGAAGGAGAATCGCTCAACTAGTGAGCATGTGCTCAGATTGTCTGGGTACTTCAATCGCTTGAATCAAGTGGGAGTTAATCTTACAGATAAGATAGTGATTGACAGAATTCTCTAGTCACCATCACTAAGTTACTAGAACTTCGTGATGAACTATAGTATGCAAGGGATGATGAAAACGATTCCCGAGCTCTTCATGATGTTGAAATCGACGAAGGTAGAAATCAAGAAAGAGCATCAAGTGTTGATGATTGACAAGACCACTAGTTTCAAGAAAAGGGCAAAGGGAAAGAAAGGGAAACTTCAAGTAGAATGGCAAACAAGTTGTCACTCCCATGAAGAAGACCAAAGCTGGACCAAAGCCTGAAACTGAGTGTTTACACTGCAAAGGAAATGGTCACTGGAAGTGGAAATGCCCTGAATATTTGGTGGATAAGAAGGATGGCAAAGTGAACAAAGGTATATTTGATATACAGGTTATTGATGTGTGCCTTACTAGTGTTTATAGTAGCCCCTGAGTATTTGATACTTGTTCGGTTACTAAGATTAGTAACTCGAAACAGGAGTTACAGAATAAACAGAGACTAGTTGAAGGGGAAGTGACGATGAGTGTTGGAAGTAGTTCCAAGATTGATATGATCATCATCGCACACTCCCTATACTTTCGGGATTAGTGTTAAACCTAAATAAATGTTATTTGGCATTTGCGTTGAACATGAACATGATTTGATCATGTTTATTGCGATACGGTTATTCATTTAAAGTTAGAGAATAATTGTTATTCTGTTTACATGAATAAGACCTTTGATAGTCATACACCCAATGAACATAGTTTGTTGGATCTCGATCGTAGTGATACACATATTCATAATATTGATGCCAAAAGATGCAAAGTTAATAATGATAGTGCAACATATTTGTGGCACTGCCGTTTGGGTCATATCGGTGTAAAGCGCATGAAGAAACTCCATAAAGATGGATTTTTGGAATCACTTGGTTATGAATCATTTGATGCTTGCGAACCGTGCCTTTTGGGCAAGATGACTAAAACTCCGTTCTCCGGAACAATGGAACAAGCTACTGACTTATTGGAAATAATTCATACCGATGTATGCGATCCAATGAGTGTTGATGCTCGTGGCAAGTATCATTATTTTCTGACCTTCACAAGATGATTTGAGCGGATATGGGTATATCTACTTGATGAAACATAAATCTGAAATAGTTGAAAGGTTCAAAGAATTTCAGAGTGAAGTGGAAAAATCATCGTAAAAAGAAAATATAGTTTCTATGATCTGATCGCAGAGACGAATATTTGAGTTACGAGTTTGGTCTTCAATTAAAACAATGTGGAATAGTTTCACAGCTCACGCCACCTGGAACACCACAACGTTATGGTGTGTCCGAACGTCGTAACCGCACTTTATTGGATATGGTGTGATCTATGATGTCTCTTACTGATTACCACTATTGTTTTGGGGTTATGCATTAGAGACAGCAGCATTCACGTTAAAAGGGCACCATCTAAATCCGTTGAGACGACACCATATGAACTGTGGTTTAGCAAGAAACCCAAGTGTTCGTTTCTTAAAGTTTGGGGTTGCGATGCTTGTGTGAAAAAGTTTCATCCTGATAAGCTCAAACCCAAATTGGAGAAGTGCATCTTCATAGAATACCCAAAGGAAACTGTTGGGTACACCTTCTATCACAGATCCGAAGGCAAGATATTCGTTGCTAAAAATGGATCCTTTCTAGAGAAGGAGTTTCTCTCGAAAGAAGTGAGTGGGAGGAAAGTAGAACTTGATGAGGTAACTGTACCTGCTCCCTTATTGGAAAGTAGTTCATCACAAAAATCGGTTCCTGTGACAATTACACCAATTAGTGAGGAAGCTAATGATATTGATCATGAAACTTCAGATCAAGTTTCTACTGAACCTCGTAGGTCTACCAGAGTAAGATCCGCACTAGAGTGGTACGATAATCCTATTCTGGAAGTCATGTTACTTGACCATGACGAACCTACGAACTATGAGGAAGCGATGATGAGCCCAGATTCCGCAAAATGGTTTGAGGCCATAAAATATGAGATGGGATCCATGTATGAGAACAAAGTATGGACTTTGGTGGAGTTGCCCGATGATCGGCAAGCCATATTGTATAAATGGATCTTCAAGAGGAAGACAAATGCTGATAGTAGTCGAAAAAGGTTTTTGACAAAGTTCAAGGTGTTGAATACAATGAGATTTTCTCACTCGTATCGATGCTTAAAAGTCTGTCCGAATCATGTTAGCAATTGCCACATTTTTTGAAAATTTGGCAAATGGATGTCAAAACTACATTCCTTAATGGATTTATTAAAGAAGAGTTGTATATGATACAACCAGAAGGTTATGTCAATCCTAATGGTGCTAACAAAATGTGCAAGCTCCAACGATCCATCTATGGACTGGTGCAAGCATCTCAGAGTTGGAATATACGCTTTGATAAGTTGATCAAAGCATATAGTTTTGTACAGACTTACGATGAAGCCTGTATTTACAAGAAAGTGAGTGGGAGCACTACAACATTTCTGATAAGTATATGTGAATGACATATTGTTGATCGGAAATAATGTAGAATTATTCTGCAAAGCATAAAGGAGTGTTTGAAAGGAGTTCTTTAAAAGAAAGACCTCGGTTAAAGCTGCTTACACATTGAGCATCAAAATCTATATAGATAGATCAAGACGCTTGATAAGATTTTTCAATGAATACATACCTTGATAAATTTTTGAAATAGTTCAAAATGGAACAGTCAAAGAAGGAGTTCTTGCCTGTGTTGCAAGGTGTGAAGTTGAGTAAGACTCAAGTCCCGACCATGGCAGAAAATAGAAAGAGAATGAAAAGTCATTCCCTATGCCTCAGTCATAGGTTCTATAAAGTATGCTATGCTGTGAACCAGACATATTGTATACCTTGCTCTGAGTTTGGCAAAGGAATATAATTTTGATCTAATAGTAGATCACTGGACAGCGTTCAAGAATATCCTTAGTAAGGACTAAGGAGATGTTTCTCGATTATGGAGGTGATAAGAGAGTTCGTTGTAAAAGTTACATCGGTGCAAACTTTTACACTAATCCAGATGACTCTAAGTCTCAAACTGGATACATATTGAAAGTGGGAGCAATTAGCTAGAGTAGCTCCGTGCAGAGCATTGTAGACATAGAATATTTGCAAAACACATATGGCTCTGAATATGACAGACCCGTTGACTAAGATTCTCTCACGAGCAAAACATGATCACACCTTAGTGCTCTTTGGGTGTTAATCACATAAGCGATGCGAACTAGATTATTGACTCTAGTAAACCCTTTGGGTGTTGGTCACATGACGATGTGAACTATGGGTGTTAATCATATACAGATATGAATATTGGTGTTAAATCACATGGCGATGTGAACTAGATTATTGACTCTAGTGCAAGTGGGAGACTGAAGGAAATATGCCCTAGAGGCAATAATAAAGTTATTATTTATTTCCTTATTTCATGATAAATGTTTATTATTCATGCTAGAATTGTATCAACCGGAAACATAATACATGTGTGAATACATAGACAAACACAACGTCACTAGTATGCCTCTACTTGACTAGCTTATTAATCAAAGATGGTTATGTTTCCTAACCATAGACATGTGTTGTCATTTGATTAATGGGATCACATCATTAGGAGAATGATGTGATTGACATGACCCATTCCCTTAGCCTAACACTTGATCGTTTAGTATATTGCTATTGCTTTTTTCATGACTTATACATGTTCCTGTAACTATGAGATTATGCAACTCCCGTTTACCGGAGGAACACTTTGGGTGCTACCAAACGTCACAACGTAACTAGGTGATTATAAAGGAGTACTACAGGTGTCTCCAAAGGTACATGTTGGGTTGGCGTATTTCGAGATTAGGTTTTGTCACTCCGATTGTCGGAGAGGTATCTCTGGGCCCTCTCGGTAATGCACATCACTATAAGCCTTGGAAGCAATGTAGCTAATGAGTTGGTTACGGAATGATGCATTACGTAACGAGTAAAGAGACTTGCCGGTAACGAGATTGAACTAGGTATTAGATACCGACGATCGAATCTCGGGCAAGTAACATACCGATGACAAAGGGAACAAAGTATGTTGTTATGCGGTTTGACCGATAAAGATCTTCGTAGAATATGTAGGAGCCAATATGGGCATCCAGGTTCCGCTATTGGTTATTGACCAAGAATAGTTCTAGGTCATGTCCACATAGTTCTCGAACCCGTGGGGTCCGCACGCTTAAGTTTTCGATGACAGTTTTATTATGAGTTTATGAGTTTTGATGTACCGAAGGAGTTCGGAGTCCCGGATGAGATCGGGGACATGACGAGGAGTCTTGAAATGGTCGAGACGTAAAGATCGATATATTGGACTAGGGGGCCGGCCCCCTTTCCTACTCTTCCTCCCTCTCCTTCCTTCTCCTTCTCCCTCCCTTCCTTCCCCTCTCCTAGTTGGACTAGGAAAGGAGGGAGTCCTACTCCCGGTGGGAGTAGGACTCCTCCCTGGCGCGCCCTCCCTTGGCCGGCCGCCCCCTCCCCCTTGCTCCTTTATATACGGGGGTAAGGGAGCACCCCATGACACACAAGTTGATCTACGGATCGTTCCTTAGCCGTGTGCGGTGCCCCCCTCCACCATATTCCACCTCGGTCATATCGTCGCGGAGTTTAGGCGAAGCCCTGCACCGGTAGAACATCATCATCGTCACCACGCCGTCGTGTTGACGGAACTCATCCCCGACGCTTTGCTGGATCGGAGCCCGGGGATCATCATCGAGCTGAACGTGTGCTGAACTCGGAGGTGCCGTACGTTCGGTACTTGGATCGGTCGGATCGTGAAGACGTACGACTACATCAACTGCGTTGTCATAACGCTTCCGCTTACGGTCTACGAGGGTACGTGGACGAACACTCTCCCCTCTCGTTGCTATGCCATCACCATGATCTTACATGTGCGTAGGAATTTTTTTTTGAAATTACTACGTTCCCCAACATCCGGCCCTAGAGATGGGATCTCTAGGGGGGGCGGCGGCCAAGGAGGGTGGAGTGCCCCCCAAGGCAAGTGGAGGCGCCCCCTCCCCTACGGTTCCCAACCCTAGGTGCAGAGGGGGGCCCAGGGGGGGCGCACCAGCCCACCAGGGGCTGGTCCCCTCCCCACTTCAGCCCACGGGGCCCTCTGGGATAGGTGGCCCCACCCGGTGGACCCCCAGGACCCTTCCGATGGTCCTAGTACAATACCGGGTGACCCCAAAACTTTCCCGGTGGCCGAAACAGCACTTCCTATATATAAATCTTCACCTCCGGACTATTCCGGAACTCCTCGTGACGTCCGGGATCTCATCCGGGACTCCGAACAACATTCGGTAATGACATACAAGTCTTCCTAATAACCCTAGCGTCACCGAACCTTAAGTGTGTAGACCCTACGGGTTCGGGAATCATGCAGACATGACCAAGACAGCTCTCCGGCCAATAACCAACAGCGGGATCTGGATACCCATGTTGGCTCCCACATGTTCCACGATGATTTCATCGGATGAACCACGATGTCGAGGATTCAATCAACCCCGTATACAATTCCCTTTGTCAATCGGTACGTTACTTGCCCGAGACTCGATCATCGGTGTCCCAATACCTCGTTCAGTCTCGATACCTCTCCGTCATACGGAGTGACAAATCCCAGTCTCGGTCCGTGTCAACCCAACAGACACTTTCGGAGATACCTGTAGTGCACCTTTATAGTCACCCAGTTACGTTGTGGCGTTTGGTACACCCAAAGCACTCCTACGGTATCCGGGAGTTACACGATCTCATGGCCTAAGGAAAAGATAGTTGACATTGGAAAAGCTCTAGCAAAACGAACTACATGATCTCGTGCTATGCTTAGGATTGGGTCTTGTCCATCACATCATTCTCCTAGTGATGTGATCCCGTTATCAACGACATCTAATGTCCATAGTCAGGAAACCATGACTATCTGTTGATCAACGAGCTAGTCAACTAGAGGCTTACTAGGGACATATTATGGTCTATGTATTCACACGTGTATTACGATTTCCTTATAATACAGTTATAGCATGAATAAAGACAATTATCATGAACAAGGAAATATAATAATAATCTTTTATTATTGCCTCTAGGGCATATTTCCAACACCATATAGGTCCTACTAAGAGATCACCGCGGAATGATGGGAGTCAAGATCAATGAGTGGTCGGTACCAACATAACTTTTGTGACGGAAGATCTTCGTCTTTGACGACATCGCTCTCGTTGCTGGCTTGACCAACCACCTCAGCCATGTCGAATCCTTCACTCTAGGTCGGACCATTAGATTTAGCAACATGGAGTATACCAGGGATTCCCACGGGGAGCTAGTCTTCACAAGCAGGGTGTCATACCAAGCCGAGGATAAGCGCAAGCTGCTTACCCTGATTCTCATGTTAAATCTAGACTGAGACGAGTGTGAGAATCTTTCATTGGGCCCAACTTTGAAATGCAACCCGACGTCACCTGCTATGGCTCAGGTGTCAGATCAAGGATGGTGGAAGGTGAAGAACCTAGACCCATGTCAAATTGGATCTTGGAGAAGCTTCCTCTAGTCCCGATGTTAGATCGGGCCCAAGAGAAGCGTGAGAAGCTTATTTTGAACAAGATGTTAGATAGAATTCAAAAGCTTGCCATTTTGGACAACCTAATCTCAGTATGCGATTGGATATGGGAGTCCCCAGGGAAAGCTTTCTCTGACGTCGTTGCTGCCTTGTTACGGAGCTAAGAGCTTTTGGTCTTTGCTTTAAGTTTTGATTTATTTAGTGTGTACTAAGTTATTTCATAGGCATTACGCAAGCATGGCTAAAACCTATGATGAAACGAAATCAAAATTATTTGGTCGTACTCCGACCGCCAAGGCGAAAGCATGGCTAGTTATTCACCATGCAGGTACCTTCGACACCTTGGAGAAATTATCTAGCATGCTCTTTGCTTGCTTTTATCCACAAAAGAAGACATATGACACATGATTGGAAACTTTCTGTGAAAACCAAGTGAAAGCTTAAGTAAATCTTATCTAAGGTACCACTCTCTTCTTGACCAATTCCCTCATCACAATTACCCACCATGGATGGTATTGCATTTCTTTTATGAAGGGTCGAACATTCGATGTAAGGGAACTGTAGATCTTGCTTATGGAGTGGCATTTATGGACTTTAGTATTACTCAAGATTGGGGTTTGGTAGACAAAATTCGATTTAATCAAGAGTCTTGGGATTGGGATAAAAGAGGAGTAGACCCCAATAATGGTTGTGTTTAACTTTCTTCGAATTTGGCGAGATGGAGGATGTGAGTGGTTATTTTAATATGGACTCATACGTGGTTTTGCAGATCATAAAAGACAGTTTTGAGCATTTGTAGTCCCCCAAAGAAAATTGGGAGCACTACACCAAGAAAGTCGAGGAGGCGAAGTTGGTGTCGGTTATAAAAAAATTGTAATATTTTAGGTGCACCCCAAATACAACATTCCCATAGAAAGACACCGTGTGAAGGATAGAATATCATGCAAAAAACACAAGAAAAAGGTAGAGGTAAGTTAGTGCGGAACTAAACCTCATATGAATATAATCAAGAAGCTTGTTGTGCCTAAGTAGTGGTTGACAATGAAATATTATTGGATAAAGGCACAACCTCTTACATTAATGGATGCACGAAAGGTAAGAACTCATGTAAACCTATTTTGGCATGTTCCTTCAAGAGCACATCGTATATTGGCTTGTGTGACTTGGGTTATATTATCAATATTATCTTTTATAGCATGTATGCTAAGATTTACAATAATATATCTCCTCGGCTTCGGAACCAACTGACATTATTAAACATACTCATAAAAATGATAGGGAACCTTTTGGTACCTTCAAAATGTCAATGTCATTTTCAGTTCTTTATTTACCTTATTGATCTCTTTGTTTTGAGAATCTCGGAAGATGATCATTGCACCATAGTATTTGGCAAAAGTTTCTTGAATGTTGCAAGAATGGATATGGATCACAAGAAGGCTACAATTACTCTCAAGTTCGGGCAAGAAAGACTCGAATTTCCTTTCTCAACAATCAAAAGCAAACCTTACCCATTAGAACCCAAGGAGGAACAAGAGAAACCTATAGATCCGCTACTATCCACTTTAGAAATTCCAAAGACGAAGTAGAGGGAAGCTTAGTAGAACAAGAAATCGGAGTTGAAGATCATGAAAAAGAAGAGATTGTTCAAATTATGGATGCAACTCCGTTGGTAGATCGTCTTGCCAACAAAGTATATGGAATGCTAGAACGAAAGGGGATGTGGAACTTCCACCTTCGGTCCTCGAACCAATACTGAAGGGCCTAATGTATGAATTTCTTTATATGAAAAGATCCTTGTTATTATAAATGCTAACCTTCCAGGAAAATAAGAAGAAAGACTTATGAAGGTGTTAATAGTAGACTGACAAGCTTTGGGATATTCGCTAAAAGATATAAAAGGTATAATCCCATCCATCTATACGCATAAGATACCCATAGAAGAGGGAACAAAACCAGTTATTTGAAGTTGAAGAAGGCTAAATCCCGACACACAAAAATCAGTAAGAAAATAGGTAATTTGTTTACTGGATGATGATATTATTTTCCCTATCTTTGGTAGTAAGTGGGTTAGTCTAGTTCATTGTATCCGTAAAAAGCGTGGACTTTTAATTGTGACCAATAAAGATAACGAACTAATCCCGACTCGATATTATTGGGTACTGTATGTGGGTTGACTACAGGAAGTTGAACAAAGAGACACGTAAAGACCATTATGTTTTACCATCCATTAATGAGATGCCCGAAAATAGGCTAAAAATACTCCTTTCTGTTACTTGGATGGATACTCCGGGTTTTCTCAAATAGCCATTCAGCCAGAAGATCAAGAGAAAACAACATTTACATATCCCTTCTGTACATATGCTTACGAATAATAAATTTTGGATTATATGACGCACCACCCACTTTTAAAAAATATCTCTCTCTTATCTTTGCTAATTTTACTGAACAAATTGTGAAATTATAGACGATATCTTTGTCCAAGGAACTTCTTTTCATAATTGCTTGAACAATCTTAACAGAGTGTTGCGGAGATGTGTGTGTACGGGTCTTTCCCTGACTTGGAAAAAATGTCGCTTTATGGTGATAGAAGGTGTGGTGCTTGGACATATGATCTCGGGTAAAGGAATATGAATAGACACTACTAGGAGAAAGCTTATAGATAGAACCTTAGCAGTAGCACAGGGCTATGGTGCAGTGCTATTGCTATTTAGCAGTAGTGCGTGGTGTGCACCAGTGCTACAGGTAGGATAGTAGCGGTACCACGGGCCGGCTGACCAATGCTGCTGCTAAGTGGTCTCATCCTCAACCACCGGGGCTGCCCGTAGTGGTAGCGTTCTTCACAAAACATAGCTACTAATAGCCCAACAGCAGTAGCGCGTGTATGTGGCTCACTGCTACCGTTATGTGTGCACGGTGACACCTGGTAGGCCCCCACTTAGCAGAAGTACCTGTTACATACCCACACTACTGCCGCTACACTTAGCAGTAGCGTCGACCCGTGACCAACGCTACTGCTAAGCCAACCTTATTGCCTTCCCGCGGTGGCCCGTCCACCTCACTCTCCCCACACACTCCCTCGCAGCGGTCGCCCGCTCTCACTGCGACCGTCGTCGCCTGCTCTCTTTGTCGCCGCCGTTGCACCGAGGTATCTTGCCGCCCTTCTCTCTCCTCTCGCCATTCAACATCCTCCTCTCCTCCCTCCCTCCTCTCGCAGGTCGTCGTCCTCCTCTCCTCTGGCCTCCCTCTCCTCCCTCCCTCCCTCCTACATTCTCCATTCTGCCTCCCTCCCTCCATTCCTCCTCTCGCCGAACGCCCTCTCCTCCCTCCCTCACTCTCCTTCCTTATGCATTTTCTATTTTATAGTTTGTAGTTTGCTAAATTTATTTGGTAGAATTTTCTAGGTTGAATAAGTAGACAGTAGGTAAAAAAACTAGGTTTATTAGAAATCAAGTTGGATATTCTCATATGCAAGTTCTAGGTTTTAGTGTTTTACTAATTTAGTTTTTGTAGTATATTGAATTTCAGAAGTTTCAAAATTGATTATCAAGTGCATAAAAAATATATGAACATTTTAGGGGAATTATTGGGAGAAGTAAAATCTAACAATGTTGAATTGAAAATGTGAGGCTTGTAATTTTTATGAAATGAAAATGTGAGGCTTGTTTATTTTTGCTACATTGTGCTAGAATGATGTGCTAGTTCTTATATGACTATGAGGATGATTTGTTATCATGATGATGATGATGAGTGTGCTAGAATGATGAGCTAGTTCGTATATGACTATGATGATGATGATGTATGAGTTCTGATATGAATATGATCGATGATAATGATGATGATGAGTTATTATGATCATGATGAGTTGTTATATCATTGGGTGGAAGAAACATGGATTAGATTCATGTGGATAGATCCAAAGTGACAAAAAGTTGGATTAGTAGGACGATCCTACTAATCCCTCTTTTAGTCACTTTGGATCCATCGACATGAATATAATATGTGTTTCTTCCATCCAATGATATAATAACTCTTCATATGACCATAATGATATAACAATCTCTTAATTTCTACTATGTCAAAATTTGTATAGTAATGTATAAATACAGTATAAAATAAAAGAAACGAAATACAGATGAAAAGTAGTAGCGCGGGGTAAGGCCCACACTGCTACTACTTAGCAGTAGTGCTGGTACAGAATAACACTACTGCTAACTGAATTAGTAGTAGCGCAGGCTGACCGGTGCTACTGCTAAAGTTTAGCTGTAGCGCCCTAGCAATAGCGCGGGTGCCCGTGCTACTGCTAGGATAAAGCACTGCGCTACTACTAGGGTTTTCCCTAGTAGTGAGACAATGACAGAATAGAGGTTATAGAGAACTTGCCCTATCCTCATGATGTGAAAGGAATACAAAGTTTCCCTGCATGATGCAGGGCATCATGTGGGTGATTGCATAACAGACAAGGTACTTAAATTCAGGTTTTAGTAACTAACATTATTCAAGGATGGATACATGTATGTTAAAAGTTTTGATGTGTGCCATTGCACAAGTAACATAGGTAAAAGACAAGAAATGCATATGCAATGTAGTTTAGTCTGTGAACCATTTGATACTTCTTGTTTGCGTGTCTGAGTAATTCTCTAGTTGTCGAGGATACGGAAGAACCCTAGTATGTTTAGGTGATGATCCACGATGGGATATGAAATCCTTGTTTGCATGTTTGAGTTAATAACCTTCATGAATGTTGTGTAATGGCGCCCACTCAGCATTTCCACCTTGAATGTCCATGAAGTGTATTACTGTCGTTGTAAAGTTAGGGATGTAGAGGTAAAGAGGTGATTGTAACATCATCTATTCCTTTCCTTTGCAATTGATAGAGGGGCAACAAAGAATAGACCATTGGCTGCGTCCGCGAGGTGACCATTAATTAACATTGTCATAAGCTGAATGTGGGGAGGAACGATAGTAGTGTATGTGATACAGAGATTACGCATGTAGCACGTATGTTCAAGCACCACTATAAACATCAAAATGAGGCTTGTTCGAACCTAGAACTATGCAGTAGCATATGTTATGTTAGAGAATTAGAATGCCTTTACCCATTATTAACTTCATCATCTCCATACTCTCTATTACTCATTTACTTTACTTGCACACTTTTACTTTTCGTGACCTTTTGTTTGTATTATTAGAAACTTCCGCAACCGCTTTGCTTCAGGTCTAAATTAACTTGCAGACACGTTTTATAAATTTCTACAAGAGACAAAGTCCATTTCATGTGCTCCATGTGGGATCGATACCCTTACTTTGAAAAAGATACAAATAAACCATGTATAGTTGCATGCTATTAGGGTTGTTACATTAGAGTGAGCCACTTGGTGGAGTTTGGGAAGCCTCGGCTCATGCACCTCTTCAATGGAGATTAGCATTCCCCAAGAGTGTGAACTTCGAGATACATCTTCATGTCCAAGCTTGTGGTTTATCCTTTTCATACATTTACTTGTGGTGCTTGCTACTCCCTCCTTCCACTTATAAAGGGCCTAATATGTTTTTCAAGGTTACCTTTGACCACGAATTAGCACAATGATATATGACATGCATGTTACACAAAGCATACCATCGATTTCGTATGTGAAAGAAGTCTAATGATATACTTTTTGTATCATACATCTCATATACTAATAATTTTATCATTGATCAAAGGCTACCTTGAAAGACGTAGGCCCTATATATATGAAAGGAGGGAGTAGTTAGATTGTCGCTCTTACTTTCATAGTTGTTAGCTAGCTTGTTGCATCATATATGTTATTCTCACCGTATGTTGCACACTGAGAGATCTTACTTTATCCGCATTACCCCAAATTTGCAAAGAAAAGATGAATTTTGGTAGTTTCATATTCAACCCCTACCCCTCCCCCTTATGGTCGATCATTTCAATCCTTTTATCAACTAATCTCTATTCTATCTATTCTCTACTACTTTACTTATATCTTGTCTATAGTTTATATTATATCTCTATATTTCATAGGAACCTAAGGTTTTGCCATAGGTCGTTTATTTCCTCTGGCACCCCACGTCCCTCCCTCCACGTACGTCCTCTTCCCACCCTCCACCAAATTTGCACCCCACACAGTTTTCTATTCTTTCCCCACACGGTTCTCATCAGACCGGCTAATCTCTATCTCTTCTCTACTTCGGTAAATATGAAAATTGTGGCCCACTACCCGTACAAGAGGAGGATATATCATAAAAACAAATCTTTTACATTCTAAAATATTTTATAGTTCCATACACCAATAAAAACATGTTATTTATTTTTAAATCGAATATTCATGCAATGGTTGAGACAAATATCTGTTATACCCTCTCCTAGCTAACTACTCACATAATCATAGCCTCTTAATTGTACTTATGGTATCCCGGCTACTCTCTGGCCTCATTATGTATACCTAGGAGTTTTTGGTTATTTCTTCATACACAATATTAATTCGGATGATATTTCCAGTAACCTTTTTGTTAGTATAATTGTTTCTAGATGTGCATGTTATCTGCAGATTTTGGAAAAATGGTTTAAATTTACTGTGAATTTAATGTTGGTCAACACATATGTATGTGAGAATAATACCCACAAAAAATTGTGAGAATAACTTTTTTGTGTTTCGAGTACGTTTGATTCTTTTGAGAGACACCAAATGTAATATAGAAGCATTCATGTACTTACCTTGTGACCAGGGAGAATATCCTGTGCTCCGGGGTACCTAAACTTAGGTGCTCCTGCGCGAGCTCTGTCACTGGATTTAGATCCAATGGTGATCTGCAAATGGTCAGGACCTACACATAATTATCGAACTCTTCGGGGTCTTTTTTGCAAAAGTGCACGAACTCTAACCATCGACGCTGGATCTGAGATCGAACAGCTGAGGCGCTCCCGGAGCACCAGATATTCACCCCTGTTGACCAAATACAAATACATACAGAACAAACTCAAGACTGAAAGACTGGAGTTGCGGAGCTCTTAGATTGATGAAATCAAGAGACTAAGCAACACATTATATGTCAACACTCCCCTTCACGTGTGGCTCCCTCAGGTCTAAACGTGGACCGAAAGTGGACTGCAATATAATTGCGCCAGCCGGGTCTTGAACTCAAGACCTCTTGGCTCCGATACCATGTAGAAGTGCATGCTCTAACTAGTGCAACCAAAAGACTGATCTTTTGAAAAAGACTAGGCAGCACATTATACGTCAACAATAACCATCCTACCATGTGTTGGTTCTCGCATGTGATTTATTATGTACCAGCATTTTCGTAGAAATTGTTTGTCATATTTCTTACATAAGGATAATGAAAAATAGGTACGATCTTTACTCTTACCCTAAAGAAAAGGATAATAAAATTTATTTACATTGAATTCATTTATTTTGCGGGAAAATTTATACTCCACTGAATTTCAACCCATGCTCTCTAGGTGAGGCGTAACACAGACTGTGCCGAATGTTTCTCTCAGAAGAGGAAAAACAACATCAAATTGTGTGAATCAGCTTTGGTCTCATTCCCAAGTGGGAGAAAAGCAGTCCAGTGGAAATTGTTTATCGCCGGCAACGCAGAGCCCCATTTTACACAGACAACCGAAAGGCCCTTTAATCCTTCCCCTTGCCTGCTTATGTGGCCGGCGGCGCACACCTTGTCCCGTCATCTGGTAGATCGATCGCTACAGGCTCCCGATCAGGCGTCGTTGCCTTGCTGGAATTCTCTTCTTGGTGCCTTCTCCCGGCGGCTCCCGCCGGCCGCGAGGGGCGGCCGGTTATCTTCTTGGACTGCGATCCTACGTAGGCCCCTGCCCTTTTCTTCCATGTCCTTTTGCCCCCGCTATCTCTCGAGGGCCACCACATCTTCTTTGAGGATCCCTCTGTGTGCGTGTGTGCGTCCCCGGAGCAAACAGCAGCAGCGCTGGACGGACAGAGGTCCGAATTCCGATCGCCTTGAAGAAAACAAGAATAGCTACTGTAGGCCCTACAGCGCCACACACCGGCCGGCCGGCCGTTACTAACTGTACATTGAGATAAGAAGACTCTCTCCGTCTCACGTTGCTCGATGGATGAATTGAATGCACACGTAGAAAGATTGGATCACATTTCTTTCCTAGTCACTCGCTGGAAAAATAAACAAAGGGCTCACATTTTTTCTGGATATTAAAATGCGCCGGTACAATGCACAATGTACACTCCAAAAAGCCATAGCCACCAGTAGCCAGTAGAGTAGACGGTTTTCTTGTAAAATAAATCTATAGCAAGTTGAGCTGAAAGGGAGGTTGATCACTTCAAGGAAGAAGAGATGAGAGCGAGGTGAAAAGGAGGAGGATATATGCATAACGGAATGTCATGCTTGGGACCATGATTAAACCAGGGCCCACAACTGTTACGTGATAAGCGCAGAAGTTATTGGACCAACGGATATTTCTCGGCAAAACGGCGGATAAAGCCGGTAAACCTCACCGTTCGGGCTGGATTTAGACGAGCGAAGTAGACCGGGCTGCGTGTCGTCGATGAAGATCGATCGTTTACTTTTCCCGGCATCTTTTCCTGCCCATCACCTTCATGAATTCATCCATTCGTTCGTTCATTCGCGAGAGTTCCGGCAACTCTTCTTTTCCTTTCCTTGCTCGAGTGGGTCTCCTTCGCGGATAAGCCACAAAAACGACTTGAAGCCCCTGCGCGCCCGATCAGGATAAGTGTAGATAAGACCTCCGTGTCATTTTTACCACACACATCGCAGATTCGCAGGCACACACTCAATGCACCACTGCGTGTATCTACGTACGTGTGTGCCTACGTATACGTGCATAAATACTACGGCGCCGGCGTCTAAAACTTCCGCATTTCGAGGTACTGGCCAGCTCGAGAATGTACGTATATATACCTCGAGAATGCGCTCGTTGGTTATCATATCTACGTATCGAATTGCGTGGGATGGGCGGCACATTGGTCTCCACATGTATATCCATACGTACGTATACATGCATGTAGTGTGTGTGTGTGGTATGAGAGCATAGATCGTGGTCTGTTATTTGACTTGTCTTTGCGCCGACTAACGTATATACACGTGGCATACATAAATATTTTATATCGCCACTGCGTGGTCTATAGCCGTATAAAAACTATGTATATTGCACGAATTCACTTTTGTTTTGGCATAAATAAAAATTTTGTTTATTGATTGCTCGATGTCGACGTGGCTCAGCGAGCCAAAATATAAGAAGCTTGGACCCCATTCGGGCGGAGTTGAGTAGAGAGGATAAGATTTCCGTGTCATCTCAGCATGCCTGAACCATCCATACCTACGTGTATGCGTGCAAAGTGGACGTGTAAGACTGCGCGGTCGATCGACCAGAAGCTGCGAGGGACGTTTTTGTTGGGCTGCGTGGATTTATGCACCGCGTACGCTAGCTATATGTATTCTTCTTCCTTCTTGTCATCGTTGGAGCCTAACTTGTTATTGTCATGCCACGCGTTGCGTCTCCTGAGGTCGTCTGAGAAACGGCCAAACATATCGCAAAATCTCTTGCATCTTCATATCCGAAATTTGCTTGGGCTTCCCATGCATGTAAAAGAGAGAGAAATTTGGCCGGACTTTGTTAAAAAGAATGAAGTGCGAATGGAGTACTACAAAATAACAGTACAACTTATTCTGAATAAATCAATGCAGAGACGACCTGTTCTCCCCTAGCTAAAGTGTGAAAAGAATAGAGAGATTCTTATCGGGAGCAGCTAGCTCGTGTGCATTGTTTTCCAACACGTAAACATCCATATCACCTCATGAAATTGCTTACAAGACTCTACTTCCTTTGATTAAGCCGCCTGTAGCAGTACAAAGTAGGTGTGCTTGGGCGTTGATCCTTGACGTTACTTGGCCCGTGGCTAGTCAAATTGGTGTGGTGTGGTGGCACAAATCATTGCATACGCAAAACTAATAAAATAGCTCATCTTAACAAGTGTGGTTTTCCAAGTTCCAATCGGACATACGTAGCACTACATATATTTTACACCATTGACGGAATATGAAATGACAATTAATGGTACAACATGAAAGGTTGGTTTTCCGTCCTACGCCATCCTCGCTTGGGCAACTCTTTGTAAGGTCTTCAAAAAAAAAAAGTCTTTGTAAGGCCTCGTTTAGTTCCTCAACAATCCTTCCAACTTCCTCGTAGAAAGGAATAGCCGAAGAAGACCTAAGGTGGCGATATGGCGGTGGCGGGAAGCTCGCATTGAGAGAAGCGGTGCGTTTTGGTGACAACCTTGGATGGTGGGAGAAGCAATATACTTACGATAAGGCAACGTCTTGAGTGATGGCGAGAGGCCATGGCCATGAGGGTGGCATCGTTATTGGTGTGACAGATGTCTTGGCGACCGGGCACTCTCGGATTTGAGTGTAGGGGTTTCTTGTAGGGGTGAAAACCTAGCTAGCCACCCATGGCCTACGACGACGACATCCGATGGAATCGTTTCCTCCTAAGGCGCCGTTGTGTCATTCCCTCTCCCTCCCTGGTGCTCTGGGTGAAAAGATTACATCTGCTCTAGATCGAGGAATTATGATGGTGTCGCCTTGAAGTGCATAGTTCTCTAGTCATCCGATAGTTGGTTGGTGGGCGGTGGTGGGAACGTTTGGAGGAGGCTAAGTCTATTGCAATGGGTCTAGCTAGTGTGCAAGCTTGAGCTATAGGGAGCGCTCTTGTCAACCAAGGGCGACGTTTGTCCGTCGATAGGGGTTGGGTGGTCCTCTCACGCAAGAAGATTGAAGGCGGGGCGGTTTCTTCATGCGGTCTGGTTGGGTCCATTCGGCGACTCGATATCTTCGGATGTTGTTGTCCCTACGTCATGTGTACTCCGACTCGACTTACATTTTGGTTCTATCTTAACCAGGTTTCGTCGCGCTTGCCTACTGAGCTCTCCTATGGTATTCTTGATGATATCGACCTTTGTAAATTTTATTGACCTAATCTTGTGCGCGCGGCTGTAGTTCTATAAAGGTGGTTCAACGTTATTTATCTTATGTTACTACACAAGTCGTACTAATTATTGTCTGGAGTAGTGACTGCTCTCACCAAAAGATAATCATTGATCACTTAGAGTAGCCTTGATCGGCACTTATCTTGCACTACTAGCTGAGATGGGTCGGCCGGTATGCATGGTCATAGTTCCGTCACGGCCTTTCGGCCCGTGCATGTGTAACTTTCGCGAGCCCTGTGAGGTAGCTTCTACAAGCAGCCGCCGCTGGCGAGGGTGAGCTCCAAGTGTCGATCGGGCTCTTTGTTAATTGGTAGTAGTAGTAGAAGAGTACACTGCGTCTCCGTGATGGCGTGGTGTGGCGATGGACGTCCGTCCTAATCCGCTTGGCCTGTCCCTCACGCTAGCCATGACATGCCGTTGAGCGAGCGAGGGAGGCATATGCATATGCACAGGTCATTCGTGTGACGCGATGCCCGGACGGAGACGGATCCGATTAAGAAACGGAGGCCGGTCGTTTTGTTAGGTGCTGCGGGCACACGGAGTGCGTAGGACAGTGCACGCACTCGAAACCTTTTTTCTGTTGTTGCGGGTGAGGAGACGTCGTCGTTGGTTTGGTTCCGGTACGGTGCACGCCCGAGGACGGGTACGCGCGAAGGAGGTCGACCGGCGGAGGCAAAAGTGGCACAGAGGCCATAGGCAACCCCCGACTCAAATGACGGAGGCCGGCCGCCCATGCGTGCGTGGCGTGGGTTGGATCGGTTGCGTTTGCGTCGCGTGCTTTTTCACCGGCCGGCGCACGCGACTCCATTCGTGCCCATCGACGGGATGCCGAGTCCGCTCGTGTCACCTGCTGACTGCGGGGACCAGTCGCACGCACCGGGTTTGTTTCGGGGTGCCGTGGTGAGCTCCACCACCGTTCCACGATGGGTGGCCGGCGGGTTTGTTCGATCGAACGGTCGGTTAGCTAGGCCGGCCGGCCGGCGTCGCGCGCCTGCAATTCGGGCGCACGTAATCGTGTCGTGCGCCGACTCTTTCTTTTTGCCTTCAGAAACGGAGGAACGACCCTTGTCGTCAGCGGCTTGGCTTAGCTTTAGCTTGGGATGAACTTTCGGGGAGCTCCTGGCTTGCGCGGTCAGTTATCGCGGCATACATGCGTCTGTGATACGTGACGGCGGTACCACTAGTGTGATACGTGATATGCGTTGCTGTTGCCCAAAAACTTGGAGCTAGCTGCACCAGCGCACGGGCAAGGAGGGTTCTTCTTTTTACTTTTTTTTGAGAAATTCTTCTTTTTACTAATACAGGCCAGGGCTAAGCGGGCTTTAGTCTTGGCCCAGCCCAAGCCCATATGAGGAAGGACCATAGCGGCCCGGCACCATATGGCCCAGCACGGCCCCTTCCTTCGACTATTTTTGGGCCCTCACGGTACATATACAACTGAGCCACTGATACCGCTCACAAAAAACAACTGAGCCACTGATAAGAGTACAACGGCAGCCGTCTAATCAAAATTACACGATGCTTTTTATTGTAAATTTATTTTTTACTGGTCGTTCTACGTCCAGTTGTCTATCCATTGTACTGGCCTTTGCTTTCATCGATGATAATCAGATTTAAGATGCCCTTTGGGTGTCTTTATTCAAAAAAAAAAATTTACACGATGCTGGTTTTCTTGAAAAAAATGCCTTCCGCACTAAAAATTGTGTCATCTCTGTATAACTAAAACTGCCAACAAAAATGTTCGCAGATGTCATTCTTTCCTGGGAACGTTTGCCAGATATCGCGATCATAATACAATTTATTATCTGGTCATGTTGCCGCAGCAACAAAAAAAAAGAATATTTGGTCATGTTGCCGCACAGTGTACGCTTAACTCCCTTCAAAAAAACGTTTGTTAACGAGAACTTGCTGCTTACCCGCACACGAAAAAAAAGATAACTTGCTGCTGGCTACGCACAATACAGTGTGCGTGCCAACGGCCGCCGCCCGTGTGTGCGTTTATAGAGATGAGTGTATGCGTGTGTATATGAGCGTTTATGTCTGTACTGATGCTTAAAAAAAACGGCCGCTGCCCGTTAGCAACGTCAAACGGCAGAACCAGCGCAGAACCTGCCTCAGGGTGTACGCACCTGGCCTAGAAGCTTGGCACGCATGTTGTCTGTTCGTTCAGTTGCGCACGCAAGTGTAAATAAATTTAAAATTTTGCAATTTGAGTATGTCATATACTACTGTATTTGATACGGAAATTATACAAGTTGGCGGGACCATTTCCGTCCGTGACAAAGAAAAAGGCGAGAAAAAAGTGACAACGAAGTAAAGAGTCCAGATTGGAACGGGTGGCCGGACGACCATCGATCCGTGTCCGACCTGACGTCTTTGTGTCGCCGCCGCCGGCGGCCCAGCGCGGCTGTTTGCCTCTGCCTTTGGAAAACGTGGCTGTTTAGTGATTACACTTCTTTTTCAGTTTTTTCTAACGTGGCTCTGATTACAGAGAGCTTCTATATGCTGCTCGCCGCTGCACAGTCGCATGAACGCACAGGGCAAACCGCCGACCAGTTCGGCCCACTGGCGCCACGAGTAGGAACAGTGGCAAAGACAATTATACTGTAGCGTCCTGGCTACTGTGGTGTCCTGTTTTTTCTAGTTTTTCTTCATTCAGTTTTTGCAAAAAAAATGGAAAACGATGTTTCATACATTACGAACATTTTTCAAAAAATTGTGAACATTTTTTGAAAACATGGATATTTTTTTTACAAAATTGAAAATGCAAACATTTTTTAACACGTGAACATATTTTGGAAAAGGTGTATTTTAAAAAATAAGAACATAATTGAAAAGGCCAATATTTTTTAAAGTTTGCGACCTTTAAAAAAATAAGTGTACATTTAAAAAAAATTGAACGTTGTATCAAATTTGTGGGCATTAATCGCATAGAATACCATACTTTCTCAGACCAAATACAACTATGGAAAGAGAGGATTTCATAGTATAAAATATGCACTTTTATATTCCTTTTATTCCCATGCATTCCATTATTTCCGGTGACTATGGATTGGTGTATTATCATTATTCTTCTAATCACTTGTTATTAACATGAAACCATATTTTCACTATAAGAGTCATGTGGAAACGATGTGCGTGAAAGTGGCCAGAGCTCTCATATCCTGTTTGTTTTGGAGAGAGACATAGCTCTCATATCTAGTGGCCGCACAAGCCCAAGATCATATGGAAAAGAACTAAAAATCCACAATGTAAATTTTCTCATGCTAATTGGTGTGGATACTACAGTAAAGTATGTGCCGGAAGAAAATACTTAGAACCTGGTTTTTGCAGACACCCGTGTTGGGTGCCTGCTCGTTTTGATCTGGCCTGACCACGCTGGCAGGCCTGAATGATGTGAATTGTTGTTGCTTCATACTACTACGAAACGGAGCGGGGAAACCCCTTTCTTTCAAAAGAGAGAGGAGAAATGCCTGTTTTAATTTTATGCCGGCTAAAAAAACATGGTCATGTTTTAGTCCAGGTTTTTCTTAACACAGTACAGACGCAAGCGCTTATACATACGCGCATACATTTATCCCTATGAACGCACACATGCACATCCTACCCCTATGAGCACCTCCGAGAGACTGAGCGGCATATCATCAGTGGCGTAGCTAGGGGGTGGCCATGGTGGTCCATGGACCACCCTGGAATTTCCCCATAGCTTGTATATAGTGTAGTAAAAAAATATTTCTTTAAAAATATATAAACTTATGTAAATATTTCTACTGATGGATCACACTGGCTTATTGGGCTGGCTACGCCACTGCATATGATCTTGAGATTTACGAAGTCACCGTATGGGCCTCGTCGTCGACGGAATGTCTCCTCCCACTGAAAGCGCATCGCCAAAAATTCTAAAATAAATCCAGGAATAATGCGGGCACCAGGACTTGAATCTTGGTGGACTGAGAGGAGACGTTGGTTCACGTTTTAGTCCAACTTCGATAGTAGCAAGAACGCATGTATTGAGACATCCAGGGGCGAAGACATGACAAGGGCAATGCCCAAAAATGCTACACTGGTACGTCTCCAACATATCTATAATTTTTTATTGTTTCATGTTGTTTTATGATCAATCTTGAATGTTTTATATATATTTACTTGCAACTTTATATCATTTTTTGGGACTAACCTATTGATATAGTGTCCAATGCCAGTTGTTGTTTCCTGCTTGTTTTTTACTTTACAGAATATCAATATCAAACAAAGTCCAAATCCACGAAACTTTTTGGAGATTTTTTTGGCAGGAAGACACCCAGGAAGCTTCTGGTGGGCACGAGGGGACGCTCGTGGGGCTCACTAGGCACCAGGGCGCGCCCTGGTGGGTAGTAGGGCCCGTGGGCACCCCCTTGACCTACCTCCGCCTCCATAAATACTCTAAATCCCAGAAACCCTAGGGGAGTCGACGAAATACTTTTTCCGCCGCCGCAAGTTTCAGAACCACGAGATCCAATCTAGAGGCCTTTCCCGGCGCCTGGTGGGTAGTAGGGCCCATGGGCACCCCCTTGACCTACCTCCGCCTCCATAAATACTCTAAATCCCAGAAACCCTATGGGAGTCGACGAAATACTTTTTCCGCCGCCGCAAGTTTCAGAACCACGAGATCCAATCTAGAGGCCTTTCCCGACACTCTGCTAGAGGGGGCAACGATCACGGAGGGGTTCTTCATCATCCTTATTGTCCCTCCCATGATGCGTGAGTAGTATACCACAGACCTACGGGTCCATAGTTAGTAGCTAGATGGCTTCCTCTTTTTTTCTTCAATACAATGTTCTCCTCGATGTTCTTGGAGATCTATTCGATGTAACTCTTTTTTGCGGTGTATTTGTTGGGATCCGATGAATGTGAGTTTATGATCAGTTCTATCCATGAATATTATTTGAGTCTTTGCTGAACTCTTTTATGCATGGTTGTTATAGCCTCGTATTTCTTCTCCGATTTATTGCTTTAGTTTGGCCAACTAGATTGATTTATCTTGCCCAGGGAAGATGTGATTGTGATGGGTTCGATCTTGCGATGCTCAATCTTAGGGATAGAAAGAGACATGACACACATGTATCATTGCTATTAAGGGTAACAAGATGGAATTTGTTCATACGTGAGTTTATCTTGTCTACAACATGTCATCGTTCTTATTGCGTTACTCCATTTTTCCATGAACTTAATACACTAGATGCATGCTGGATAGCGGTCGATGTGTGGAGTAATATAAATAGATGCAGGCAGGAGTCGGTTTACTAATCTTGGACATGATGCCTATATACATGATCATTGCCTTGAATATCGTCATAATTATTTGCTTTTCTATCAATTTCCCAACAGTAATTTGTTTACCCACCGTATGCTATTTTCTTGAGAGAAGCCTCTAGTGAAAACTATGGCCCCCGGGTCTATTTCCTATCATATATTAAATCCAAGCTACCTTGCTGTAATTTTTCTTTCTTTATTTTATTTTGTATTTTTGTTAGATCTATTTATCAAAACCTATACAATTTAATCTATCCCAATACCGTTGAGGGAATGACAACCCTCTTACGCGTTGGGTTGCAAGTTTTTGTTGTGTGTGTGCAGGTGTTGTTTACATAGTGTTGCTTGGTTCTCCTACTGGATTGATAACCTTGATTTCATAACTGAGGGAAATACTTACCTCTGCTGTGGTTCATCATCCTCTCCTCTTCTAGAAAATACCAACGATGATACAAGCAATCAGGAAGAATTTCTGGCGCTGTTGCCTGGAAGACATCATCAACATCTATCAAGTACCTATGCATAAACTCTCATCTCGTTGCAATTACTTTATTTGTCATTTGCCTCTCGTTTCATCTCTCCCACTTCTAAAAAGTTTTTTACAAAATACAAAAATATTTTCGTTTATCTTTTCTTGTTTGCTTCTTTGTTTGCTTGCCCACTTTATCGTTATGGATAGTTCCTCCCTTGCCACATGCACCCTTGAGAATGAAGTTCTCAATTTTAAACAAAAGGGAGAAGAAAATTTAAGAGATGCTTGGTATATGATTTGCAACGCTCATAATAGATCAACTCGTAAGCAATCTACTATCGTGCTTCTTCGTAATTTTTATGTGGGAATGACTACTTGGTACATATTTGTGCTTGACACTATTACCAGAGGGAATTTCATGTTGTGTCCCTCTATGTATGCTTTTAATGCTATGGGAAATTTAGTGGGATCACCTCCTATCATTATCAATGAAACAATTTTAACTCTTGAGCACGTTATGCAAAGGCTAGATGCTATTGAAAAGAAAATGCTCACTGTAGAACATACTGAAAATTTGGATAAAAAGATCCATAATCTTGCTAATCGAATTGGGTCGAAGATAGGAGATACTCTTAAATTACTAAAAGAGAAAATACCCGTAGTTAACGAAAGAGTAGAGGAGAGCCCTACTCTGATTGATAAATTGAAAGAAATTTTAGTAATTTGAGCTCAGTTATTTCTTCCATCAAAACTATTGAAAAAAACTCATCCTAGTAAGAATTACAAATCTACCCATGCTCCTAATAACAAGGGCGCCACTTCTAGTAGCAACAATAAAGATCTTAAAATGATTAGTGTTCACCCCGACTTTGCTGAATTGATAAAGAAACCTACTTGCAAAAGTGAATTCTTTAACTTTATCCATAGGAGCGTGATCATTGAAAATACGCATGCTAGATCTATAGGAATTATGGTTGTGTGATTGAGGAGTTGGAAACTAAAGATGACAATACTTGAATCTATGCATTATGCCTAGCTCGGGACATAAAACAATAGCGCTTGTTGGGAGGCAGCCCAATGAATAAAATAAATTTTTCACTTTTTATTTCCGTTTTTGTGTTTTTGCACAATTATGCTTATGTTATGATTGTGTTTTTTATGTTTTAGTTCGTGTTTGTGTCAAGTAATGCCTTTAGGATGGTTTGGGTGATAGTTGATTTGATCTTGTTGAAAAACAGAAACTTTTGCGTCTAGTTCTAAAATTTTGTAAATCCACAAAAAACATGCTTTTGCTCTTAATATTTTTACACATGATTGATATACAAATTGCCCATGCTTTTCCTATTTTTTCATAATTTTTGGAGTTACAGAAGTATGGTCAAAATATAGATTACTACAAACTGTTTCGTTTTTGACATATTCTGTTTTACTTGCATTGTGTGCTTATTTTGATGAATCTATGGATTGTATCGGGGGTATAAGCCATGGTAAAGTTAGGATACATTAGGTATAATGCAATAATAAAATATGAATAGGTTTGCAACAATACTTAAAGTGGTGATTTGCTTTATTATACTAACAGATCTCACAAAGGTTTTGTTAAGTTTTATGTGATTGAAGTTTTCAAGTTTTTGGTGAGATCACGATGGATGAAGGAATAAGGAGTGACAAGAGCCTAAGCTTGGGGATACCCATGGCACCCCAAGTTAATATTCAAGGAGTACCAAGCAACTAAGCTTGGGGATGCCCCAGAAGGCATCCCCTCTTTCTTCTAACGACCATCGGAAATTTTACTTGGAGTTATATTTTTATTCGTCACATATCATGAGTTTTGCTTGGAGCGTATTGTATTATATGAGTCTTTGCTTGTTTTTCTTTTTAGTTTCTCACAATCATCATTGCTGGACACACCTATTTGAATGAGCCATAATGATGCTATGATTTGTTAGAATTGCTCTATATGCTTCACTTAAATTTTTTGAGCTAGGGAATTGCTCTAGTACTTCACTTATATATTTTTTAGAACGATGATGATTTAAATTTTGCAGAAATAATCTCATGCATCACTTAGATTATTTTGGGAGTTAGTAAAATTTGGAATAAATGCTCTCATGCTTCGCTTAGATCATTTTGAGAGTTAGAAAATTTTGAAGAAATATGCTCTCATGCTTCACTTATACTATTTTGGGAGATGAAAATTTTGAAGAAATATTTATGCTCTCGTGCTTCACTTAAATTTGTTTGAAGAGCTTGTTAGTAGCAATGTAAATATGTGAATCTATTCCCAAAGTGATAAATATTCAAGAGGGATATAAAAAAAATCATGAAGATCATTGGACATTATAAACCTGATTCCTTGTAATAGTTTTGAGATATGGAGATAGTAATATGTGAGTCAAGTTGGTGAGTAATTATGCTTTAGTAAGAATATTGGTGTTAAGGTTTGTGATTCCCTATGCAAGCACGAAAGTGAATAGTTATGCAATGAAGTTACATCCTACTTGTGCTGCATTATTCAGTGCTCGTGTTTGTTATGTTTAATGATCGTTTTCATTTCTTGGTTGGTCGCTTCTCAATCTATTTGCTAGCCTTCATTTGTACTAAGCAGGAATATTGCTTATGCATCCAACTCCTTAAACTCGAAGTTGTGCCAAATGAGTCCATCATAACTACCTATATGTGGTATTCCCATGCCGTTCCAAGTAAATTTATATGTGCTAACTCTAATTTTCAAAATGGATTTCCTTTTTGTGTGCCCGTACCGCTCATGAAGCGGCAGGGGGTGGCCAATATTTTCCATGCTAGGTAGGTTATTATCAAGATGAGTGTTTATTCACTTGTCATTGCACGAGAGTGTGGCAGGTGATAGGGATGCCCAGTCCCGAAATGAAAAAAATGAATTTATTCATGTAAACAGAATAACTATTATTTCTGTCTTAAATGAATAACCGTATTGCAATAAACATGATCTAATCATATGCATGCTCAACGCAAACACCAAATAACATTTATTTAGGTTCAACACTAATCCCCAAAGTATAGGGAGTGTGCGATGATGATCATATCAATCTTGGAACCACTTCCAACACACATCGTCACTTCGTCCTCAACTAGTCTCTATTTATTCTGCAACTCCTGTTTCGAGTTACTAATCTTAGCAACCGAACAGGTATCAAATACCCAGGGACTACTATGAGCACTATTAAGGTACACATCAATAACATGTGTATCAAATATACCTTTGTTCACTTTGCCATCCTTCTTATCCGCCAAATATTTGGGGTAGTTCCGCTTCCAGTGACTATTTCCTTTGCAGTAGAAGCACTCAGTTTCAGGCTTAGGTCCAGCTTTGAGCTTCTTCAGGGGAGTGACAACTTGCTTGCCATTCTTCTTGAAGTTCCCTTTCTTCCCCTTTGCCCTTTTCTTGAAACTAGTGGTCTTGTTTAATCATCAAAACTTGATGTTTTTTCTTGATATCCACCTTCATCGATTTCAGCATCACGAAGAGCTCGGGAATCGTTTTCACCATCCCTTGCATATTATAGTTCATCACGAAGTTCCAGTAACTTGGTAATAGTGACTAGAGAACTTTGTGAATCACTATCTGATCTGGAAGATTAACTCCCACTTGATTCAAGTGATTGTAGTACTCAGGCATTATGAGTACATGCTCACTGACTGAGCTATTCTCCTCCATCTTGTTGGCAAAGTACTTGTCATCGAGGTCTCATACCTCTCAACATGGACATGAGTCTGAAATACCAATTTCTTCTCTTGGAACATCTCATATGCTCCGTGGTGTTCAAAACATTTTTGAAATCCAGGTTCTAAGCCGTAAAGCATGGTGCACTAAACTATCAAGTAGTCATCATATCGAGCTTGCCAAATGTTCATAACATCTGCATCTGCATCTGCTCCTGCAATAAGTCCGTCACCTAGCGGTGCATCAAGGACATAATTCTTCTGTGCATCAATAAGGATAATCCTCAGATCACGGACCCAGATCGCATCATTGCTACTATCATCTTTCAACTAAGTTTTAACTAGGAACATATCAAAAACTGAGCTATAACGCGAGCTATTGATCTACAACATAATTTGCAAATACTATCAGGACTAAGTTCATGATAAATTAAGTTCACTTAATCATATTACTTAAGAACTCCCACTTAGATAAACATCCCTCAAGTCATCTAAATGATACGTGATCAAAATCAACTAAACCATGTCCGATCATCACATGAGATGGAGTAGTCATCAATGGTGAACATATCTATGTTGATCATATCCACTAGATGATTCACGTTCGACCTTTCGGTCTCCAGTTTTCTGAGGCCATATCTGTATATGCTAGGCTCGTCAAGTTTAACCCGAGTATTCAGCATGTGCAAAACTGGCTTGCACCTATTGTATTTGAACGTAGAGCTTATCACACCCGATCATCACGTGGTGTCTCAGCACGAAGAACTTTCACAACGGTGCATACTCGGGGAGAACACTTATACCTTGAAATTTTAGTAAGGGATCATCTTATAATGCTACCGCCGTACTAAGCAAAATAAGATGCATAAAGATAAACATCACATGCAATCAAAATATGTGACATGATATGGCCATCATCATCTTGTGCTTTTGATCTCCATCACCAAAGCAACGTCATGATCTCCATCGTCACCGGCTTGACACCTTGATCTCCATCGCAGTGTCGTGGTCGTCTCGCCAACTATTGCTTCTACGACTGTCGCTACCGCTTAGTGATAAAGTAAAGAAATTACAGGGCGTTTGTATTTCATACAATAAGGCGACAACAATAAGGCTCTTGCCAGTTGCTGATAACTTCTACAAAACATGTTCATCTCATACAACAGCGTATATCACATCATGTCTTGACCATATCACATCACAACATGCCCTGCAAAAACAAGTTAGATGTCATCTACTTTGTTGTTGCAAGTTTTACGTGGCTGCTACGGGGCTTCTATCATGAACCGTACTTACCTATGGCACAAAAACCACAACAGTGATTTATCAAGTTTGCTGTTTTAACCTTCACAAGGACCGGCCGCAGCCAAATTCGATTCAACTAAAGTTGGAGAAATAGACACCCGCCAGCCACCTTTATGCAAAACTAGTTGCATGTCTGTCGGTGGAACCGGTCTCATGAACGCGGTCATGTAAGGTTGGTCTAGTCTGCTTCATCCAACAATACCGCCGAATCAAAATAAGACATTGGTGGTAAGCAGTATGATGATCACCGCCCACAACTCTTTGTGTTCTACTCGTGCATATCATCTACGCATAGACCTGGCTCGGATGCCACTGAGAAACATAGCATGCAATTTCAAAAAAATTCCTAGGCTCACGCAAGATCTATCTAGGAGATGCATAGCAAGGAGAGGGGGAGAGTGTGTCCACGTACCCTCGTAGACTGAAAGCGGAAGCGTTAACTTAACGCGGTTGATGTAGTCAAACATCTTCTCGAATCAACCCATCAAGTACCGAACGTACGGCACCTCCAAGTTCTGCACACATTCAGCTCGATGACGTCCCTTGAACTCTTGATCCAGTAGAGGTGTATGCAGGAGATGAGTTCTGTCAGCACGACGGCGTGGTGAAGGTGATGGTGATGTGATCCGCGCAGGGCTTCGCCTAAGCACTACGACAATATGAACGGAGGAGTAAACGGTGGAGGGGGCAACGCACACGACTAAGAACAATTGATCTGTCTAGAGGTGCCCCTGTCCCCGTATATAAAGGAGGTAGAGGGGAGGAGGCCGGCCCTAGGGCGCGCGCCATGGGGGGAGTCCTACTAGGACTCCAGGTCCAATTCGGACCCCCTTTCCTTTTATCGGAGAGGGAAAGGGGGAAGGAGAGGGAGAAGGAGAAGGAAAGGGGGGCGCCGCCCCCTTCCCCACTCCAATTCAGCCTCCTCCCTTGTGGGGGGCGCACCAGCCCCTTGTGGGCTGGTTAGCCTCCCTCCTATGGCCCATGTGGCCCATATCTTTCACTTGGGGGTTCTGGTAACCCCTCCGGTACTTCGGTATGTACCCGATACACTCCGGAACCCTTCCGGTGTCCAAATACTACCTTCCAATATATTAATATTTACCTCTCGCCATTTCAAGACTCCTCGTCATGTATGTGTTCTCATCCGGGACTCTGAACAACCTTCGGTCACCAAAACACATAACTCATAATCTCATATAATACATATCGTCATCGTACGTTAAGAGTGCGGACCCTATGGGTTCGACATGACTGAGACACCTCTCGGGTCAATAACCAATAGCGGAACTTGGATGCGAATATTGGTTCCCACATATTCTAGGAAGATCTTTATCGGTCGAACTGCAATGTCAACATACGTTATTCCCTTTCTCATCGGTATGTTACATGCCCTAGATTCGATCGCCGGTATCTTCATACCTAGTTCAATCTCGTTACCGGTAAGTCTCTTTACTCATTCCATAATGCATCATCCCGCAACTAACTCATTAGTCACATTGCTTGCAAGGCTTCATATGATGTGCATTACCGAGAGGGCCCAAAGATACCTCTCCGATACTTGGAGTGACAAATCCTAATCTCGATCTATGCCAACCCAACAAACACCTTCAGAGATACCTTAGAGCATCTCTATAATCACCTAGTTACGTTGTGATGTTTGATAGCACACAAGGCATTCCTCCGGTGTCCGGGAGTTGCATAATCTCATAGTCGGAGGAATATATATGACATGAAGAAAGCAATAGCAATAAAACTGAACGATCATTAGGCTAAGCTAACAGATGGGTCTTGTCCATGACATCATTCTCCTAATGATGTGATCCCGTTCAACAAATGACAACACATAACCATGGCTAGGAAACTTTAACCATCTTTGATCAACGAGCTAGTCTAGTAGAGGCATACTAGGGACACGGTGTTTTGTCTATGTATTCAGTATTCACACATGTATCAAGTTTTCGGTTAATACAATTCTAGCATGAATAATAAACATTTATCATGATATAAGGAAATATAAAATAACAACTTTATTATTGCGTCTATGGCATATTTCCTTCAGTCTCCCACTTGCACTAGATTCAATGATCTAGTTCACATCGCCATGGGATTTAACATCAATAGTTCACATCTGTATGTGATTAACACCCATAGTTCACATCGCCATGTGACCAACAACCAAAGGGTTTACTAGAGTCAATAATCTAGTTCACATCGCTATGTGATTAACACCCAAAGAGTACTAAGGTGTGATCATGTTTTGCTTGTGGGAGAAGTTCAGTCAACGGGTCTGCCATATTCAGAGTCGTATGTATTTTGCAAATTTTCTATGTCTACAATGATCTGCATGGAGCTACTCTAGCTAATTGTTCCCACTTTCAATATGTATCCAGATTGAGACTCGGAGTCATCCGGATCGGTGTAAAAGCTTGCATCGAAGTTGAAGGAAATATTCCCTAGAGGCAATAATAAAGTTATTATTTATTTCCTTATTTCATGATAAATGTTCATTATTCATGCTAGAATTGTATTAACAGGAAACATAATACATGTGTGAATACATAGACAAACATAGTGTCACTAGTATGCCTCTACTTGACTAGCTCGTTAACCAAAGATGGTTAAGTTTCCTAACCATACACATGAGTTGTCATTTGATTAATGGGATCACATCATTAGGAGAATGATGTGATTGACTTGACCCATTCCGTTAGCTTAGCACTTGATCGCTCAGTATGTTGCTATTGCTTTCTTCATGATTTATACATGTTCCTATAACTATGAGATTATGCAGCTCCCGTTTACCGGAGGAACACTTTGTGTGCTACCAAACGTCACAACGTAACTGGGTGATTATAAATGTGCTCTACAGGTGTCTCCGAAGGTACTTGTTGGGTTGGCGTATTTTGAGATTAGGATTTGTCACTTCGATTGTCGGAGAGGTATCTTTGGGCCCTCTCGGTAATGCACATCACTATAAGCCTTGCAAGCAATGTGGCTAATGAGTTAGTTGCGGGATGATGCATTACGTAACGAGTAAAGAGACTTGCCGGTAACGAGATTGAACTAGGTATTGAGATACCGACGATCAAATCTCGGGCAAGTAACATACCGATGACAAAGGGAATAACGTATGTTGTTATGCGGTTTGAACGATAAAGATCTTCGTAGAATATGTGAGAGCCAATATGAGCATCCAGGTTCCGCTATTGGTTATTGACCGGAGACGTGTCTCGGTCATGTCTACATAGTTCTCAAACCCGTAGGGTCCGCACGCTTAAAGTTCGATGATGGTTATATTATGAGTTTATGTGTTTTGATGTACCAAAGGTAGTTCGGAGTCCCGGATGAGATCGGGGACATGATGAGGAGTCTCTAAATGGTCGAGACATAAAGATCGATATATTGGACAACTATATTCGGACTTCGGAAAGGTTCCGAGTGATTCGTGTATTTTTTGGAGTACCGGAGAGTTACGGGAATTCACCGGGGAGTATATGGGCCTTATTGGGCCATACGGGAATAGAGGAGAGAGGCCAAAAGGAAGGAGGTGCGCGCCCCCCTCTGGTCCGAATTGGACAAGGGGTGCAGCCCCCTTTTCCTTCTCCCTCTCCCCATCTTTCCTTCTCTCCTACTCCGGAAAGGAAAGGGGAATCCTACTAGGACTTGGGAGTCCTAGTAGGACTCCCCACACTTGGCGCGCCCCCTCTAGGGCCGGCCTCTCCCTCCCTCCTTTATATACGGGGGCAAGGGGGCACCTCTGGTTACAATGATTGATCCCTTGGTTCTCTTAGCCGTGTGCGGTGCCCCGTCCACGATAATCCACCTCGATAATATCGTAGCGGTGCTTAGGCGAAGCCCTGCGTCGGTAGAACATCATCATCGTCACCATGCCGTCGTGCTAATGGAACTCTCCCTCAAAGCTCGGCTGGATCGGAGTTCGAGGGACGTCATCGAGTTGAACGTGTGCAGAACTCGGAGGTGCCGTGCGTTTGGTACTTGATCGGTCGGATCGTGAAGACGTACGACTACATCAACCGCGCTGTGCTAATGCTTCTGCTTTTGGTCTACGAGGGTATGTGGACACACTCTCCCCTCTCGTTGCTATGCATCACCATGATCTTGCGTGTGCGTAGGAAATTTTTGAAATTACTACGTTCCCCAACAGTGGCATCCGAGCCAGGTTTTATGCGTTGATGTTATATGCACGAGTAGAACACAAGTGAGTTGTGGGCGATACAAGTCATACTTTGGTTCGACGGTATTGTTGGATGAAGCGGCCCAGAGCGACATTAAGCGTACGCTTACGCGAGACTGGTTCTACGTGCTTTGCACATAGGTGGCTGGCGGGTGTCAGTTTCTCCAACTTTAGTTGAACCGAGTGTGGCTATGCCCGGTCCTTGAGAAGGTTAAAACAGCACTAACTTGACGAACTATCGTTGTGGTTTTGATGCGTAGGTAAGAACGGTTCTTGCTCAGCCCGTAGCAGCCACGTAAAACTTGCAACAACAAAGTAGAGGACGACTAACTTGTTTTTGCAGGGCATGTTGTGATGTGATATGGTCAAGACGTGATGCTATATTTTATTGTATGAGATGATCATGTTTTGTAACCGAGTTATCGGCAACTGGCAGGAGCCATATGGTTGTCTCTTTATTGTATGCAATGCAATCGCCCTATAATTGCTTTACTTTATCACTAAGTGGTAGCGATAGTCGTAGAAGCAATAGTTGGCGAGACGACAATGATGCTATGATGGAGATCAAGGTGTCGCGCCGATGACGATGGTGATCATGATGGTGCTTCGAAGATGGAGATCAAAAGCACAAGATGATGATGGCCATATCATATCACTTATATTGACTGCATGTGATGTTTATCTTTTATGCATCTTATCTTGCTTTGATTGATGTTAGCATTATAAGATGATCTCTCACTAAATTTCAAGATAAAAGTGTTCTCCCTGAGTATGCACCGTTGCCAAAGTTCGTCGTGCCCAGACACCACGTGATGATCGGGTGTGATAAGCTCTACGTCCATCTACAACGGGTGCAAGCCAGTTTTGCACACGCAGAATACTCAGGTTAAACTTGACGGGCCTAGCATATGCAGATATGGCCTCGGAACACTGAGACCGAAAGGTCGAGCGTGAATCATATAGTAGATATGATCAACATAGTGATGTTCACCATTGAAAACTACTCCATTTCTCGTGATGATCGGTTATGGTTTAGTTGATTTGGATCATGTGGTCACTTAGATGATTAGAGGGATGTCTATCTAAGTGGGAGTTCTTAAGTAATATGATTAATTGAACTTAAATTTATCATGAACTTAGTCCTGGTAGTATTTTGTAAATTATGTTATAGATCAATAGCTCGCGTTGTTGCTTTCATATATTTATTTTCATATGTTCCTAGAGAAAACTGTGTTGAAAGATGTTAGTAGCAATAATGCGGATTGGATTCGTGATCTGAGGATTGTCCTCATTGCTGCACAGAAGAATTATGTCCTTGATGCACCGCTAGGTGACGGACCTATTGTAGGAGCAGATGCAGACGTTATGAATGTCTGGCTAGCTCAATATGATGACTACTTGATAGTTTAGTGCACCATGCTTAACGGCTTAGAATCAGGACTTCAAAGATGTTTTGAACGTCATGGGCCATATGAGATGTTCCAGGAGTTGAAGTTAATATTTCAAGCAAATACCCGAGTTGAGAGATATGAAGTCTCCAACAAGTTCTATAGCTAAAAGATGGAGGAGAATTGCTCAACTAGTGAGCATGTGCTCAGATTGTCTGGGTACTACAATCGCTTGAATCAAGTGGGAGTTAATCTTCCAGATAAGATAGTGATTGACAGAGTTCTCTAGTCACCATCACCAAGTTAGTAGAACTTCGTGATGAACTATAGTATACAAGGGATAACAAAAACGATTCCCGAGCTCTTCGTGATGTTGAAATCGACAAAGGTAGAAATCAAGAGAGAGCATCAAAGTGTTGATGATCTACAAGACCACTAGTTTCAAGAAAAGGGCAAAGGGAAAGAAAGGGAACTTCAAGTAGAATGACAAGCAAGTTGTCACTCCCATGAAGAAGCCCAAAGCTGGACCAAAGCCTGAAATCGGGTACTTCTACTGCAAAGGAAATGGTCATTGGAAGCGGAAATGCCCTGAATATTTGGTGGATAAGAAGGATGGCAAAGTGAACAAGGGTATATTCGATATACAGGTTATTGATGTGTAACTTACTAGTGTTTATAGTAGCCCCTGAGTATTTGATACTTGTTCGGTTGCTAAAAATTAGTAACTCGAGACAGGAGTTACAGAATAAACAAAGATTAGTTGAGGGTGAAGTGACGATGTATGTTGGAAGTGGTTCCAAGATTGATATGATCATCATCACACACTCCCTATACTTTTGGGATTAGTGTTAAACCTAAATAAATGTTATTTGGCGTTTGGTTTGATCATGAATATGATGATTTGATCATGTTTATTGCAATACGGTTATTCATTTAAAGTCAGAGAATAATTGTTGTTCTGTTTACATGTATAAAGCCTTCGATGGTCATACACCCAATGAAAATAGTTTGTTGGATCTCGATCGTAGTGATACACATATTCATAATATTGATGCCAAAAGATGCAAAGTTGATAATGATAGTGCAACTTATTTGTGGCACTGCCATTTAGGTCATGTTGGTGTAAAGCGCATGAAGAAACTCCATGCTGATGGGATTTTGGAATCACTTGATGCTTGCGAACCATGCCTTATGGGCAAGATGACTAAGACTCCATTCTCCGGAACAATGGAGCGAGTAACTAACTTATTGGAAATAATACCTACTGATGTATGCAGACCAATGAGTATTAAGGCTCGTGGCGAGTATCGTTATTTTCTGACCCTCACAGATGATTTGAGCAGATATGGGTATGTCTACTTGATGAAAAATAAGTCTGAAATAGTTGAAAGGTTCAAAGAATTTCAGAGTGAAGTGGAAGATCATCGTAACAAGAAAATTTCTGCGATCTGATCGTGGAGATGAATATTTGAGTTACGAGTTTGGCCTTCATATAAAACAATGTGGAATAGTTTCACAGCTCACGCCACCTGGAACACCACAGCGTTATGGTGTGTCTGAAAGTCGTAGCCGCACTTTATTGGATATGGTGCGATCTATGATCTTACCGATTTACCACTATCATTTTGGGGTTATGCATTAGAGATAGCTGCATTCACTTTAAATAGGGCACCATCAAAATCCGTTGAGGCAACGCCTTATGAACTGTGGTTTGGCAAGAAACCAAAGTTGTCGTTTTGTTTGGGGTTGCGATGGTTATGTGAAAAAGTTTCAACCTGATAAACTCGAACCCGAATCGGAGAAGTGCATTTTCATAGAATACCCAAAGGAAACTATTGGGTACACCTTCTATCACAGATCCGAAGGCAAAATATTCGTTGCTAAGATGGATCCTTTCTAGAAAAGGAGTTTCTCTCGAAAGAAGTGAGTGGGAGGAAAGTAGAGCTTGATGGGGTAACTGTACCTGCTCCCTTATTGGAAAGTAGTTCATCACAGAAATCAGTTCTAGTGATTCCTACACCAATTAGTGAGGAAGCTAATGATGATGATCATGAAACTTCAGATTAAGTTACTACAGAACCTCGTACGTCTTCCAAAGTACAATTCGCACCAGAGTGGTACGGTAATCATGTTATGGAAGTCATGTTACTAGACCATGATGAACCTATGAACTATGAGGAAGCGATGATGAGCCTAGATTCCGCGAAATGGCTGGAGGCCATGAAATCTGAGATAGGATCCGTGTATGAGAACAAAGTGTGGACTTTGGTGGACTTGCCCGATGATCGGCAAGTCATTAATAATAAATGGATCTTCAAGAGGAAGACGGACACTGATAGTAGTGTTACTATCTACAAAGCTCGACTTGTCGAAAAAGGTTTTTGACAAAGTTCAAGGTGTTGAATATGATGAGATTTTCTCACTCGTGTCGATGCTTAAGTCTGTCCGAATCATGTTAGCAATTGCCACATTTTATGAAATCTGGCAAATGGATGTCAAAACTGCATTCCTTAATGGATTTATTAAAGAAGAGTTGTATATGATGCAACCAGAAGGTTTTGTCAATCCTAAAGGTGCTAACAAAATGTGCAAGCTCCAGCGATCCATCTA
This sequence comes from Triticum timopheevii, assembly GCA_963921465.1. Classification (NCBI taxonomy): domain Eukaryota; kingdom Viridiplantae; phylum Streptophyta; class Magnoliopsida; order Poales; family Poaceae; genus Triticum; species Triticum timopheevii. The sequence continues at coordinate 291,612,800 of OY997262.1, forward strand.
TGGACTGGTGCAAGTATCTCAGAGTTGGAATATGCGCTTTGATAAGTTGATCAAAGCATATAGTTTTATACAGACTTGCAGTGAAGCCTGTATTTACAATAAAGTGAGTGGGAGCACTACAACCTTTTTGATAAGTATATGTGAGGGACATATTGTTGATCAGAAATGATGTAGAATTTTTATGGAAAGCATAAAGAAGTGTTTTAAAGGAGTTCTTTAAAAGAAAGACCTCAGTAAAGCTACTTACATATTGAGCATCAAGATCTATTGAGATAGATCAAGATGCTTGATAACATTTTCAATGAGTACATACCTTGACAAGATTTTGAAGTAGTTCAAAATGGAACAGTCAAAGAAAGAGTTCTTGCTTGTGTTTCAAAGGTGTGAAATTGAGTAAGACTCAAATCTCGACCACGGCAGAAAATAAAAAGAGAATGAAAGTCACTCCCTATGCCTCAGTCATAGGTTCTATAAAAGTATGCCATGCTATGGACCAGACCTATTGTATACTCTGCCCTGGTTTGGCAAGGGAGTAAAATAGTGATCTAGGAGTAGATCACTGGACATTAGTCAAAAATATCCTTAGTGGAATAAGGATATGTTTCTCAGTTATGGAGGTGACAAGAGGTTCGTCGTAAAGGGTTACGTCGATGCAAGATTTGACACTGATTCAGATGACTCTAAGTCTCAGTCTGGATACATATTGACAGTGGGAGCAATTAGCTAGAGTAGCTCCGTATAGAGCATTGTAGACATAGAATATTTTTGCAAAATACATACGGCTCTGAATGTGACAGACCCGTTGACTAAACTTCTCTCACGAGCAAAATGATCACACCTTAGTACTCTTTGGGTGTTAATCACATAGCGATGTGAACTAGATTATTGACTCTAGTAAACCCTTTGGGTGTTGGTCACATGACGATGTGAACTATGGGTGTTAATCATATACAGATATGAATCTTGGTGTTAAATCACATGGCGATGTGAACTAGATTATTGACTCTAGTGCAAATGGGATACTGAAGGAAATATGCCCTAGAGGCAATAATAAAGTGATTATTTATTTCTTTATTTCATGATAAATGTTTATTATTCATGCTAGAATTGTATTAACCGGAAACATAATACATGTGTGAATACATAGACAAACATAGTGTCACTAGTATGCCTCTACTTGACTAGCTCGTTAATCAAAGATGGTTAAGTTTCCTAACCATACACATGAGTTGTCATTTGATTAATGGGATCACATCATTAGGAGAATGATGTGATTGACTTGACCCATTCCGTTAGCTTAGCACTTGATCGTTCAGTATGTTGCTATTGCTTTCTTCATGACTTATACATGTTCCTATAACTATGAGATTATGCAACTCCCATTTACCGGAGGAACACTTTGTGTGCTACCAAACATCACAACATAACTGGGTGATTATAAAGGTGCTCTACAGGTGTCTCCGAATGTACTTGTTGGGTTGGCGTATTTTGAGATTAGGACTTGTCACTCCGATTGTCGGAGAGGTATCTCTGGGCCCACTCGGTAATGCACATCACTATAAGCCTTGCAAGCATTGTAACTAATGTGTTAGTTATAGGATGATGTATTACGGAACGAGTAAAGATACTTGCCAGTAACAAGATTGAACTAGGTATTGAGATACCGACGACCGAATCTCGGGCAAGTAACATACCGATGACAAAGGGAACAATGTATGTTGTTATGCGGTTTGACCGATAAAGATCTTCGTAGAATATGTGGGAGCCAATATGAGCATCCAGGTTCCGCTATTGGTTATTGACCGGAGACGTGTCTCGGTCATGTCTACATAGTTCTCGAACCCGTAGGGTCCGCACGCTTAAAGTTCGATGATGGTTATATTATGAGTTTATGTGTTTTGATGTACCAAAGGTAGTTCGGAGTCCCGGATGAGATCCGGGACATGACGAGGAGTCTCGAGATGGTCGAGACATAAAGATCGATATATTGGACGACTATATTCGGATTTCGGAAAGGTTCCGAGTGTTTCGGGTATTTTTCGGAGTACCGGAGAGTTACGAGAATTCGCCGGGGAGTATATCGGCCTTATTGGGCCATACGGGAATAGAGGAGAGAGGCCAAAAGGAAGGAGGCGCCCCCCCTGGTCCGAATTGGACAAGGTGTGCAACCCCCTTTTCCTTCTCCCTCTCCCCCTCTTTCCTTCTCTCCTACTCCAGAAAGGAAAGGGGAATCCTACTAGGACTTGGGAGTCCTAGTAGGACTCCCCACACTTGGCGCGCCCCCTCTAGGGCCGGCCTCTCCCTCCCTCCTTTATATACGGGGGCAGGGGGTACCTCTAGTTACAACGATTGATCCCTTGGATCTCTTAGCCTTGTGCGGTGCCCCCCTCCATGATAATCTATCTCGATAATATCGTAGCGGTGCTTAGGCGAAGCCCTGCGTTGGTAGAACATCACCATCGTCACCACGCCGTCGTGCTGATGGAACTCTCCCTCAAAGCTCGACTGGATCAGAGTTCGAGGGACGTCATCGAGTTGAACATGTGCAGAACTCGGAGGTGCTGTGCGTTCGGTACTTGATCGGTCGGATCGTGAAGACGTACGACTACATCACCCGCGTTGTGCGAACGCTTCCGCTTTCGGTCTATGAGGGTACGTGGACACACTCTCCCCTCTCATTGCTATGCATCACCATGATCTTGCGTGTGCGTAGGAAATTTTTGAAATTACTACATTCCCCAACAGACGTAACTCTTTACGATGAACTCTCTATCACCTCCATAATCGAGAAAAAATTCCTTAGTCCTCTTAGGTAACTAAAGATAACTTTGATCCTTGTCCAGTGATCCACTCCTGGATCACTATCGTACCCCTTTCCAAACTCATAGAAAGGCATACAACTTGTATGGTACATAGCATGGCATACTTTATAGAACCTATGACTGAGGCATAGGGAAGGACTTTCATTCTCTTTCTATCTTCTGCCGTGGTTGGGCTTTTAGTCTTACTCAACTTTTCACCTTGAAATACAGGCAAGAACTCCTTCTTTGACTGATCCATTTTGAACTCTTTCAAAATCTTGTCAAGGTATGTACTCATTGAAAAATCTTATCAAGCATCTTGATCTGTCTCTATAGATCTTGATGCCCAATATGTAAGCAGCTTCATCGAGGTCTTTCATTGAAATAATTTCATTCAAGTATCCTTTTATGCTATCCAGAAATTGTATATCGTTTCCAATAAACAATATGTCATCCACATATAATATCAAAAATGCTACAGAGCTCCCACTCATTTTCTTGTAAATACAGGCTTCTCTAAAAGTCTGTATTAAAACCATATGCTTTGATCACCTTATCAAAACGTATATTCCAACTCCGAGATGCTTGCACCAGTCCATAGATGGATCCCTGGAGCTTGCACATTTAATTAGCACCTTTAGAATCGACAAAAACTTTCTGGTTGCATCATATACAACTCTTTTTAATAAATCCATTAAGGAATGCATTTTCTATATCCACTTGCCAGATTTCATAAAAGGCAATTGCTAACATGATTCAGACAGACTTGACCATCGATACGCGTGAGAAAGTCTCATCATAGTCAACACCTTGAACTTGTCGAAAACCTTTTTTCGACAATTCGAGCTTTGTAGATAGTAACACTACCATCACCGCCATTTATTTTCTTTGGGTCACCGATCATCGGGAAAATCCACCAAAGTACACACTTTGTTCTCATACATGGATCCTATCTCAGATTTCATGGCCTCAAGCCATTTCTCGGAATCTGGGCTCATCATAGCTTCTTCATAGTCCATAGGTTCATCATGGTCAAGTAACATCACTTCCAGAACAGGATTATCGTACCACTCTGGTGCGGATCGTGCTCTGGTTAACCTACGAGGTTCTGTAGCAACTTGATCTGAAGTTTCATGATTATTATCATTAGCTTCCTCTCTAGTTGGTGTAGGAATCACCGGATTGTATTTCCCGGGTGAGCTACTTTCCAAATTGAGAGAAGGTACAATTACCTCATCAAGTTTTACTTTCCTCCCATTCACTTCTTTCGAGAGAAACTCCTTCTCTAGAAAGGTTCCATTCTTGGCAACAAAGGTCTTGCCTTCGGATCTGTGGTAAAAGGTGTACCCAATTGTTTTCTTAGGGTATCCTATGAAGACGCACTTCTCCGATTTGGGTTTGAGCTTATCAGGCTGAAGCCTTTTGACATAAGCATCGCATCCCCAAACTTTAAGAAACGACAGCTTAGGTTTGTTGCCAAACCACAGTTCATATGATGTCGTCTCAACGGATTTTGACGGTGCCCTGTTTAAGGTGAATGCAGATGTCTCTAATGCATAACCCCAAAACGGTAGTGGTGAATCGGTAAGAGACATCATAGATCGCAACTATTACGCTGTGGTGTTCCCGGTGGCATGAGTTGTGAAACTATTCCACATTGTTTTAAATGAAGGCCAAACTCGTAACTCAAATATTCACCTCCACGATCAGATCGTAGAAACTTTATTTTTTTGTTATGATGATTCTCCACTTCACTCTGAAATTATTTGAATTTTTCAAATGTTTTAGACTTGTGTTTCATTAAGTAAATATACCCATATCTACTCAAATCATCTGTGAAGGTCAGAAAATAACGATACCCGCCACCAGCTTCAATACTCATCGGACTTCATACATCGGTATGTATTATTTCCAATAAGTCATTAGCTCGTTCCATTTTTCCGGAGAACGGAGTTTTAGTCATCTTGCCCATAAGGCACGGACCGCAAGTATCAAACGATTCATAATCAAGTGATTCCAAAAGTCCATCTTTATGGAGTTTCTTCATGCGCTTTACACCGATATGACCCAAATGGCAGTGCCATAAATAAGTTGCACTATCATTATCTACTTTTGCATCTTTTGGCATAAATATTATGAATATGTGTATCATCATGATCGAGATTCAATAAACCATTAACATTGGGTGTATGACCATAGAAAGTTTTATTCATGTAAACAAAATAACAATTATTTCATGTCTTAAATGTATAACCGTATTGCAATAAACAAGATCTAATTATATTCATGCTCAACGCAAACACCAAATAGATTTTTTTATGTTCAACACTAATCCCGAACTATAGGGAGTGTGTGATGATTATCATATCAATCTTGGAACCACTTCCAACACACATCGTCACTTCACCCTCAACTAGCCTCTATTTATTCTGCAACTCCTGTTTCGAGTTACTAATCTTAGCAACTGAACACGTATCAAATACCCATGGACTACTACGAGCACTAGAAAGGTACACATCAATAACATGTATGTCAAATATACCTTTGTTCACTTTGCCATCCTTCTTATCCGCCAAATATTTGGGGTAGTTCCGCTTCCAGTGACCATTTCCTTTGCACTAGAAGCACCCAATTTCAAGCTTAGGTCTAGCTTTGAGCTTCTTCAGGGGAGTGACAACTTGCTTGCCATTGTTCTTGAAGTTCCCTTTCTTTCCCTTTGCCCTTTTCTTGAAACTAGTGGTCTTGTTTAATCATCAACACTTGATGTTTTTTCTTGATATCTACCTTCATCGATTTCAGCATCACGAAGAGCTTGGGAATCGTTTTCATCATCCCTTGCATATTATAGTTCATCACGAAGTTCCAGTAACTTGGTGATAGTGACTAGAGAACTTTGTGAATCACTATCTGATCTGGAAGATTAACTCCCACTTGATTCAAGCGATTGTAGTACTCAGGCATTATGAGTACGTGCTCACTGACTGAGCTATTTTCCTCCATCTTGTTGGCAAAATACTTGTCATCAAGGTCTCATACCTCTCGACACGGACATGAGTCTGAAATACCAATTTCTTCTCTTGGAACATCTCATATGCTCCGTGGTGTTCAAAACGTTTTTGAAATCTAGGTTCTAAGCCGTAAAGCATGGTGCACTAAACTATCAAGTAGTCATCATATCGAGCTTTCCAAACGTTCATAACATCTGCATCTGCTCCTGCAATAGGTCCCTCACCTAGCGGTGCATCAAGAACATAATTCTTCTATGCAGCAATGAGAATAATGTTCATATCACAGACCCAGACTGCATCATTGCTACTATCATCTTTCAAATAAGTTTTCTCTAGAAACATATCAAAAACATATGGGAGCTATAATGCGAGCTATTGATCTACAACATAATTTGCAAATACTATTGGGACTAAGTTCATGATAAATTAAGTTCAATTAATCATATTATTTAAGAACTCCCACTTAGATAGACATCCCTCAAATCATCTAAATGATACGTGATCAAAATCAACTAAACCATGTCCGATCATCACATGAGATGGAGTAGTCATCAATGGTGAACATCTCTATGTTGATCATATCCACTATATGATTCACATTCGACCTTTCGGTCTCCAGTGTTCAGAGGCCATATCTGTATATGCTAGGCTAGTCAAGTTTAACCCGAGTATTCCACGTGTGCAAAACTGGCTTGCACCCATTGTATTTGAACGTAGAGCTTATCACACCCGATCATCACGCGGTGTCTCAACACGAACAACTTCCAACAATGGTGCATACTCGGGGAGAACACTTATACCATGAGATTTTAGTGAGGGGTCATCTTATAATGCTACCGCCGTACTAAGCAAAATAAGATGCATAAAGATAAACATAACATGCAATCAAAATATGTGACATGATATGGCCATCATCATCTTGTCCTTTTGGTCTCCATCACCAAAGCAACATCATGATCTTCATCGTCACCGGCTTGACACCTTGATCTCCATCATAGCGTCATGGTCGTCTCGCCAACTATTGCTTCTACGACTATTGCTATCGCTTAGTGATAAAGTAAAGCAATTACATGGCGTTTGTATTTCATACAATTAAGCGACAACCCTAAGTATCCTGCCAGTTGTCGATAACTTTTACAAAACATGATCATCTCAAACAACATCGTATATCACATCATGTTTTGACCATATCACATCACAACATGCCCTGCAAAAACAAGTTAGACGTCCTCTACTTTGTTGTTGCAAGTTTTACGTGGCTGCTATGGGCTTCTAGCATGAACTGTACTTACCTACGACACAAAAACTGAAGAAAATATGCCCAAGAGGCAATAATACAGTTATTATTTATTTCCTTATTTCATGATAAATGTTTATTATTCATGCTATAATTGTATTAACCGAAAACATAATACATGTGTGAATACATAGACAATATAGTGTCACTAGTATGCCTCTACTTGACTAGCTCGTTCATCAAAGATGGTTAAGTTTCCTAACCATATACATGAGTTGTCATTTGATAAACGGGAACACGTCATTAGGAGAATTATGTGATTGACTTGACCCATTCCGTTAGCTTAGCACTTGATCATTTTAGATTAGCGCTATTGCTTTCTTCATAACATATACATGTTCCTACGACTATGAGATTATGCAACTCCTGATTACCAGAGGAACACTTTGTGTGCTACCAAACGTCACAACGTAACTGGGTGATTATAAAGGTGCTCTACAGGTGTCTCCAATGGTACTTGTTGAGTTGGCATAGATCGAGATTAGGATTTATCACTCCGATTGTCGGAGAGGTATCTCTGGGCCCTCTCGGTAATGCACATCACTATAAGCCTTGCAAGCAATGTGACTAATGAGTTAGTTATGGGAGGATGCATTGCGAAATGAGTGAAGAGACTTGCCAGTAATGAGATTGAGCTAGGTATTGAGATACCGACGATCAAATCTCGGGCAAGTAACATACCGATGACATAGGGAACAACGTATGTTGTTATGCGGTTTGACCGATAAAGATCTTCGTAGAATATGTAGGAGCCAATATGAGCATGGAGGTTCCGCTATTGGTTATTGACCGGAGACGTGTCTCGGTCATGTCTACATCGTTCGGAGACGATCGGTATTATGAGTTGATGTGTTTTGATGTACCGAAGGTAGTTCGGAGTCCCGGATATGATCACGGACATGACGAGGAGTCTCGAAATGGTAGAGAAATAAAGGTCGATATATTGGATGACTATGTTTGGACTTCGGAAGTGTTCCGGGCAAGTTCGGGCATATACCGGAGTACTGGGGGGTTACCGGAACCCCCCGGGGGGAGTATAATAGGCCTTATGGGCCTTAGTGGAGAAGAGGAGGGGGGAGGCGCCCCCCTTGCCTTCCCCTCTCTCTGCTCCTTCCCCCTTATCATACTCCTACTGGGAAATAAGGAGTCCTACTCCCGGTGGGAGTAGGACTCCCCTCTTGGCGCACCCTCCTCCTGGCCGGCCAGCTCCCCCCTAGCTCCTTTATATACGGGGGCATGGGGCACCCCAAGACACATAAGTTGATCATTGATCTTTTAGCCGTGTGCGGTGCCCCCCCTCCACCATAATCCACCTCGGTCATATCGTACCGGTGCTTAGGCAAAGCCCTGCGTCGGTAGCTTCATCAACACCGTCATCATGTTGTCGTGCTGACAGAACTCTTCCTCGAAGCTCTACTGGATCGTGAGTTCGTGGGACGTCACCGAGTTGAATGTGTACAGATCGCAGAGGTGCCGTACGTTCGGTACTAGGATCGGTCGATCGTGAAGACATACGACTACATCAACCGCGTTGTCATAGCGCTTACGGTTATGGTCTATGAGGGTACGTGGATGACACTCTACCCTCTCGTTGCTACGCATCACCATGATCCTGCGTGTATGTATGATTTTTTTTGAAATTACTACATTCCCCAACAGTGGCATCCGAGCCAGGTTTATGCGTAGATGTTATATGCACGAGTAGAACACAAGTGAGTTGTGGGCGATACAAGGCATACTGCTTACCAGCATGTCATACTTTGATTCAGCGGTATTGTTGGATGAAGCGGCCCGGAACGACATTACGCGTACGCTTACGCGAGACTGGTTCTACCGACGTGCTTTGCACATAGGTGGCTGGAGGGTGTCAGTTTCTCTAACTTTAGTTGAACCGAGTGTGGCTACGCCCGGTCCTTGTTGAAGGTTAAAATAGCGCTAACTTGATGAAATATCGTTGTGGTTTTGATGCGTAGGTAAGAATGGTTCTTGCTCAGCCCGTAGCAGCCACGTAAAACTTGCAACAACAAAGTATAGGACGTCTAACTTGTTTTTGCAGGGCATGTTGTGATTTGATATGGTCAATACATGATGCTAAATTTTATTGTATGAGATGATCATGTTTTATAACAGAGTTATCGGCAACTGGCAGGAGCCATATGGTTGTCGCTTTATTGTATGCAATGCAATCGCCATGTAATTGCTTTGCTTTATCACTAAGCGGTAGTGATAGTCGTAGAAGCAATAGTTGGCGAGACGACAATGATGCTATGATGGAGATCAAGGTGTCACGCAGGTGACGATGGTGATCATAACGGTGCTTTGAAGATGGAGATCAAAGGCACAAGATGATGATGGCCATATCATATCACTTATATTGATTGCATGTGATGTTTATCTTTTATGCATCTTATTTTGCTTTGATTGGCAGTAGCATAATAAGATGATCTCTCACTAAATTTCAAGGTATAAGTGTTCTCCCTGAGTATGCACCGTTGACAAAGTTCGTCGTGCCGAGACACCACATGATGATCGGGTGTGGTAAGCTCTACATTCACATAAAATGGGTGCAAGCCAGTTTTGCACACACAGAAATACTCAAGTTAAACTTGACGAGCCTAGCATATGCAGATATGGCCTCGGAACACTGAGACCGAAAGGTCGAACGTGAATCGTATAGTAGATATGATCAACACAGTGATGTTCACCATTGAAAACTACTCCATTTCCCGTGATGATCGGAACTGGTTTAGTTGATTTGGATCACGTGATCACTTAGATGATTAGAGGGATGTCTGTTGCTACCTCTTGAGCACTGCGTTGATTTTCCCTTGAAGAGGAAAGGGTGATGCAGCAAAGTAGCATAAGTATTTCCCTCAGTTTTTGAGAACCAAGGTATCAATCCAGTAGGAGGCTCCTCAAAAGTCCCTCGTACCTACACAAACAAACAAGAACCTCGCAACCAACGCGATAAAGGGGTTGTCAATCCCTTCACGGAAACTTGCGAAAGTGAGATCTGATAGAGATAATAAGATAAGATAAATATTTTTGGTATTTTTATGATATAGATTGGAAAGTAAAAGATGCAAATAAAAGTAAATCAGAAACTTATATGATAAAAGATAGACCCGGGGGCCATAGGTTTCACTAGTGGCTTCTCTCAAGATAGCATAAGTATTACGATGGGTGAACAAATTACTGTCGAGCAATTGATAGAAAAGTGCATAGTTATGAGAATATCTAGGCATGATCATGTATATAAGCATCACGTCCGCAACAAATAGATCGAAACAATTCTGCATCTACTACTATTACTCCACACATCGACCGACTCCTGCCTGCATCTAGAGTATAAGTTCATAAGAACAGAGTAACGCATTAAGCAAGATGACATGATGTAGAGGGAGAAACTCAAGCAATATGATATCAACCCCATCTTTTTATCCTCAATGGCAACAATACAATACGTGCCTTGCTGCCCCTGCTGTCACTGGGAAAGGACACCGCAAGATTGAACCCAAAGCTAAGCACTTCTTGCATTGCAAGAAAGATCAATCTAGTAGGCCAAACCAAACTGATAATTTGAAGAGACTTGCAAAGATACCTAATCACACATAAAAGAATTCAAAGGAGGTTCTCGACAAACACACCGCAAAAAGAGTTACATCGAATAGATCTCCAAGAAGATCGAGGAGAACTTTGTATTGAGATTCAAAGAGAGAGAAGAAGCCATCTAGCTAATAACTATGGACCTGAAGGTCTGTGGAAAACTACTCACAACTCATCAAAGAGGCCTTTGAGATGATGTAGAGGCCCTCCATGGTCGATTCCCCCTCTGGTGGAGTGCCGACGAAGGCTCCAAGATGGGATATCGCGGATACGGAAGGTTGCGGCGGTGGAAATAGTTTTTCGTGGTGTCCCTGGATGTTCTCGGGGTATGTGGATATATATAGGAGGAAGAAGTAGGTTGGTTGAGCCACGAGGGGCCCACAAGGGTGGGGGCGCGCCCACCCCCCTAGGGCACGTCGGGCACCCTCGTGGCCGCCTCGTTTGCTGCTTGACGTCCACTCCAAGTCTCCTGGATTGCGTTTGTTCCAAAAAGATCGCTCCCGAAGGTTTCATTCCGTTTGGACTCCGTTTGATATTCCTTTCTTCGAAACACTGAAATAGGCAAAAAAATAGCAATTCGGGCTGGGCCTCCGGTTAGTAGGTTAGTCCCAAAAATGATATAAAAGTGTAAAGTAAAGCCCATAAACATCCAAAACGGGTAATATAATAGCATGGAACAATCAAAAATTATAGATACGCTGGAGACGTATCAAGCATCCCCAAGCTTAATTCCTGCTCGTCCTCGAGTAGGTAAATGATAAAAACAGAATTTTTGATGTGGAATGCTGATACTTAGATCTATTATGCGTGCCACTTATGAATTGAATGCCAAAGACGGCGGAAGCGGTTTGTGGATCATCAGTGTCTATGGGACTCCATTTCCCATAAGGAACAGCTGACCAGGTTAACTCCTATCTTCACGAGGCTGGTATCATTGTTGCTTAGGTTCCGGGGCTGTCATCGCGTCGCTCCTCTCCGTGCAAGAAATTTGGCCAAGACAATAGCCAGGGACTAGCCAGTGAGTACTTTGAATGTACTCGCAAACATTATGAACACAGGTATAATATAACAATGATGTGCTGAAAATATTTTATGCTCATGACGTCAGTCACAAAATATAAATAAAACTCTGATGCGTGCAAGCATGTTATTTATGAATATGCAATAACATAGTAGTATTAAAATTATGAAATAAATAAGAAACATGCCACAGTCGGGCGTCTTAGCAACACCACATAAAGGGCTTTAAAAGAAATGCCATAGTCGGGCGTCTTAGCGACACCACATAAAGGGCTTTAAAAGAAATGCCACAGTCGGGCGTCTCAGCGACACCACATAAAGGGCTTTAAAAGAAATACCGCAGTCGTGCGTCTTAGCGACACCACATAAAGGGCTTTAAAAGAAATGCCACAGTCGGGCGTCTTAGCGACACCACATAAAGGGCTTTAAAAGAAATGCCACAGTCGTGCGTCTTAGCGACACCACATAAAGGGCATTAAAAGAAATGCCACAGTCAGGCGTCTTAGCGACACCACATAAAGGGCTTTAAAAGAAATGCCACAGTCGGGCGTCTTAGCGACACCACATAAAGGGCTTATAAAAGAAATGCCACAGTCGTGCGCCTCAGCGACACCACATAAAGGGCTTATAAAAGAAATGCCACAGTCGGGCATCTTAGCGACACCACATAAAGGGCTTATAAAAGAAAACACGGTAAATATCCAGGTGGAAGAACCAACCCAGGGATATTCGATAATTCCAAAAATATCATGGGTTAGTCAACAATAATAATAATCATAATTATCACAAGTCACAAGTTGTGATTCCAGTTCTGGTTAACAGTTTCACCTCCGAAGACCGACACTTGACCCATCCCAGACTGTAGTCCTTAATCATGGACACGGCTATTCGAATAGGTTTAATCTCTGCGGAGGGTGTACTCTTTACCCACGAGTAACGGATTCCTTTAGTCCATCGGGACTAATTCCGTCTACGGTCTTTTAAATGAAAACGCACCTGACTTGCACACACCAGCTTAACTCACCGGTGTCTGGAATCACCCATGACACTCGTTAAGCAAAACTCTAAGTGGGGAGGCTACAACCTCGATTAGCATGGGATCACAAAATTTATACCGCGCTCAAAACTGGGGAAGCTACCCCCTCGGCTACAACCGAAACACCCATGCCCCCTGACAGGATGACTGGCTTTAATCCATGGCCGTGGTACCCTCATCTCGGCCCCTCTGTACGGTGTGTGCTAGAAAGGGGTTGACAAATTACTGAACCGTACTCTACTTGTTGTAGAGACGAGTGGTAGTACGAAGCAAGTATGGGGGTTACTGGCACAAGACTCGATCTACGGTCGACTCAGGAGGTTTATAATTTCCCTGCATGACATGTATAACAAAAATATTTCAACCAACAGAATCACCGCTCATAATACCTCACTATGCCATACCGGACATAACCGTCCCGACGGATACCGGCGACAAACTCATGCCTACCCAAGGCAGAGGTTTTCCCGGATTCCTTCCGGCATGCATGCAAGGCACATGAGGATGATTATCATCACAAGTGTGTTCATTTCCAACAGCATGGAAATCACTAATATGCACTCATGCATATGATCATATCACATGCAATAACAAGCCCTTCGAAATGAGGTGGTGTTATAAACGTGTCAACGAACACACCAAATATATTATGCCGGGATTCATAATGCTTGCCTTCAGGTCATGGGAAAGCAGGGTGCATTCCAAAACATCTTGAAATCTCCAAAAATCCTATTAAAAGAATGTATTTGAATTAACACACAAAAATCCAAACAGTACAAAAGTTGTTTTGAAAATTTTTCAAATAAATCCTAAAATAAACTAGACAATATTTGAAAGAGGTAGGAGAAAGAATTAATTTATTTGGAGCTGTATTTAAAAAGATACAGCTGGTCAAAGTTTGGTCAAAATCTGTTATTTAAATAAAAACAAAAAAGGAAAACGTTACGAAATATACGTACACGTCGAAGGCGCATTTTGGAAATGCGCTTCCACTTAACCCACGTGGACTGGGCGGGGTCATTGACAGTGGGTCCAGGGGGCCCACTGGTCAGGTTTGACCAGTCCATCCCTCCTTCTTCCTCCTTCGCCCGAATGGAGGCGGGGCGACAGCGATCAACGCCGGCGAACGGCTGCTCCCCGCGGGCTCCAGAGAGTCGGGATGGATCCGCAAGACCGGGGCGGTCCTCACGATGGTCGACGGGTCGGTGGGGGTGGAGGGAGTCACCGACGGTGAGCTACGCGGCGGAGGAGGCCTCGGGTGCAAAGTGGTTTTGGGGCTGCGGTGGCTCCCGATCGAAATCGAGTAGGGGGAAAGGTTCACGGGAGGGAGAGAGTGTTCCTGGTGGAGAGAGTGGAGAGGGGGGAGGCCCTGGTTGCGCCGGAATGGCCGGGACCGTGGCGGCGGCTATGGTTGCCGGAGATGGGGAAGGAGGCCTCCCCGAGTTGATTTGCTGCCAATGGGGTTCCTAGGGAGATGGTTTGGGACTGCCTGCGTGCGGGGTTGAGCTCGGGGCTCCTTATATAGGCGATGGAGGTCGGTTTCGAGGCGACCGGCGATAAGGATGAGGGCGAACCGCCATGCTGTAGCTTGGGCGACGTGGCAGCGACGAGCGCTAGGGGACACACTTGCGGATGAGCACGCACTGCTCCAGGAGGCAGGTGGCAAGCGCTGGTGGCTTGGGGCGGTGCTGGCTAGTGCAGGAGCGGTCGGTCGGCGGTGGCGGCTAGCGTCTGGCCTGTCGGAGACGTGGCGAGAGTTGCGAGGTTGGTGGGTGCAGAAGGGGGCACTGCGTGCTGGCTGCGGTCGGTCACGGGCCGGATTGGGTGCGGGGGTGGGACGCGGCGACTCGGGCGCACGTGTGTGCCAAACGCACGCTCTGGGCGCGCCCAGTGCACGCCCGGGACATGCTCGACGAAATGCCAGGGCAGCCTAGAGGGTTCCAAACCACAAGAGAGTTAGCAGAAAGGGGTTATAGGCTAGGGCAAATCCATGAGACATGCTGGATAGGTCAGGGGCTCAAGTTCACAATGTAAACTTGAAATCATGCCAAAACTGGCTATGCACCCAGGGTGTTTGACAAAATGCCAAAGGCACCTAGGCAGTTCTTGGGGTGGCCAAATCTCCCAGGGTGGATTCTCTTTAGGAGAAAGAGGGGGTGGTGAAGTTAGTTTGCAAAAAGGAGAAACTTGCTAGTGTAAGTTTTGCAAAACTACACTTCTGGACAGGGAGTAAATGGCATCATTACATGGACCAAAATTGTTCCAAAGAGTGCATGCTCCTGGACTTAGGGGTTTTGCAGGGTTGACTACAAGCATGAGAAAACACAAGGTCACTAGAGAAATAAATAATAGGGTTTCAGTAGAAAACACAAGTCTGGTCCAGAATGAAAAAGAGGTTGGTTCACTCAATTTTTCCAAAGAACAACACTAGGTTTTTGCATAAAGTTGGATGGCATGCTACCACTGACATCCCATAATTTTGGTGGAGGCTCTAGGGAAATATTTAATTAGGCTATAGTGCAAAAGTTTCCACTGGACCAGATTTGAAAAACAGGTGTAGAACTCAAAATATGCAATGAAATAATTATATTATTGCACAAAAGTGATTTAGAGACATCACATGATATCTCCAAATTTTGGTTAGATTTTTAGATAAATTTATCAACTGGTTGCAGTACAAAAAGAGCTCCAAAATTTAAAGAAAGTCATTTTAATGAATAAAGCTTAGAGTGAAATAATTTAATAACTAAATCTACTGATTGAGAAACTGTTATACAGAGAGCATAGAAGTCCAATATATTTTGGAAAGCTCCACTTGGGAAAAAGATAAAACTCCTTAACAATAAAAGAAAAGTTCTGAAATCACAGAAAAATTCCAGAATGAAAATTTTTAAAACTCCTGGCAAAATTTTAATATATAAAACTTGGTTAAATTTTTGGGGTGTTACAGCGCACATGAGAATAATTTTAATAAATCACAGAAACGTGCTTTTGTGTTGATTCTTTTTGCAATAGATCAATAGACAAATTGCCCAGGACTTCCTATTTTTGTATACTGTTCTGTTTTTGACATATTCTATTTTTCGTGTGTTGCTTGCTTATTTTGATGCATCTATGGCTAGTATCGGGGGGTATGAACCATAGAGAAGTTGGAATACAGTAGGTTTAACACCAATATATATAAATAATGAGTTCATTACAGTACCTTATGTGGTGGTTTTTCTTTCTTGCACTAACGGAGCTTATGAGATTTCCTGTTGAGTTTTGTGTTGTGAAGTTTTCAAGTTTTGGGTAAAGACTTGATGGACTATGGAATAAGAAGTGGCAAGAGCGTAAGCTTGGGGATGCCCATGGCACCCCAAGATAATCCAAGGGCAACCAAAAGCCTAATCTTGGGGATGCCCCGAAAGGCATCCCCTCTTTCGTCTTCGTCTATCGGTAACTTTACCTGGAGCTATATTTTTATTCGCCACATGATATGTGTTTTGCTTGGAGCGTCATGTATGATATTAGCCTTCGCTTTTTAGTTTACCACAATCATCCTTGCTGTACACAACTTTTGGGAGAAACCCACATGATTTGGAATTTATTAGAATACTCTATGTGCTTCACTTATATCTTTTGAGCTAGATAATTTTGCTCTAGTGCTTCACTCATATCTTTTAGAGCACGGCGGTGGCGTTATTTTGTAGAAATTATTGATCTCTCTTGCTTCACTTATATTATTTTGAGAGTCTTTTAGAATAGCATGGTATTTGCTATGGTTAAAAATTGGTCCTAGAATGATGGGCATCCAAGTTGGGTACAATAAAAACTATCATAGAAAGTGAATTGGATGCTATGATCAATTTGATGCTTGATAATTATTTTGAGATAGGGAGGTGGTGATATTAGAGTCATGCTAGTTGGGTAATTGTGAATTTAAAGAATACTTGTGTTGAAGTTGGCAAGTCCCGTAGCATGCATGTATGGTGACCGTTGTGTAACAAATTTGAAACATGAGGTGTTCTTAGATTGTCATCCTTATGAATGGCGGTCGGGGACGAGCGATGGTCTTTTCCTACCAATCTATCCCCCTAGGAGCATGATCGTAGTGCTTGGTTTTTAATGACTTGTAGATTTTTGCAATAAGTATATGAGTTCTTTATGACTAATGTGAGTCCATGGATTATACACACTTTTACCTTTCCATCATTGCTAGCCTCTTTGGTACCGTGCATTGCCCTTTCTCACCTTGAGAGTTGGTGCAAACTTCGCTGGTGCATCCAAACCCCGTGATACGATACGCTCTATCACACATAAACCTCCTTATATCTTCCTCAAAACAGCCACCATACCTACCTATTATGGCATTTCCATAGCCATTCCGAGATATATTGCCATGCAACTTTCCACCGTTCCGTTTATCATGACACGCATCATCAGTGTCATATCGCCTTGCATGATCATGTAGTTAACATTGTATTTGTGGCAAAGCCACCTTCATAATTTTTCATACATGTCACTCTTGATTCATTGCCCATCCCGGTACACCGCCGAAGGCTTTCATATAGAGTCATATCTTGTTCTAGTTTTGAGTTGTAATTCATCAGTTGTAAATAAATAGAAGTGTGATGATCATCATTATTAGAGCATTGTCCCTTATAAAAAAGAAGAAAGGCCAAAAAGAAAAAAGAAAGGCCAAAGAAAAAAATAAAAAAATAAAAAGGGGGGCAATGTTACTATCTTTTTCCACACTTGTGCTTAAAAGTAGCACCATGTTCTTCATATAGAGAATCTCATTTGTTGTCACTTTCATATACTAGTGGGAATTTTTCATTATAGAACTTGGCTTGTATATTCCAACGATGGGATTCCTCAAAATGCCCTAGGTCTTCGTGAGCAAGCAAGTTGGATGCACACCCACTTAGTTTCTTTTGTTGAGCTTTCACACATTTATAGCTCTAGTGCATCTGTTGCATGGCAATCCCTACTCCTCATGTTGACATCATTTGATGGGCATCTCCATAGCCCGTTGATTATCCTTGTCAATGTGAGACTTTCTCCTTTTTTGTCTTCTCCACACAACCTCCACCATCATATTCTATTCCACCCATAGTGCTATATCCATGGCTCATGCTCATGTATTGCGTGAAAGTTGAAAAAGTTTGAGATTACTTAAGTATGAAACAATTGCTTGGCTTGTCATCGGGGGTGTGCAAGATGAGAGCATTCTTGTGTGACGAAAATGGAGCATGACCAAACTATATGATTTTGTAGGGATGAACTTTCTTTAGCCATGCTATTTTGAGAAGACATGATTGGTTTGTTAGTATGCTTAAAGTATTACTATTTCTTATGTCAATATGAACTTTTATTTTGAATCATTTGGATCTGAACATTTATGCCACAATAAAGAAAATTACATTAAGGATTATGCTAGGTAGCATTCCACATCAAAAATTCTATTTTTATCATTTACCTACTCGAGGACGAGCAGGAATTAAGCTTGGGGATGCTTGATACGTCTCCAACGTGTCTATAATTTTTTATTGTTCCATGCTATTATATTACCCATTTTGGATGTTTATGGGCTTTACTTCACACTTTTATATAATTTTTGGGACTAACCTACTAACTAGAGGCCTAGCCTGAATTGCTGTTTTTTTTGCCTATTTTAGTGTTTCAAAGAAAAGGAATATCAAGCAGAGTCCAAACGGAATGAAATCTTCGGGAGCGGTCTTTTCAGAACAAACGCAATCCAGGAGACTTGGAGTGGACGTCAAGCTTCAAACGAGGCGGCCACGAGGGTGCCCGGCGCGCCCTAAGGGGGTGGGCGTGCCTCCCACCCTCGTGGGCCCCTCGTTGCTCCACCGACGTACTTCCTTCGCCTATATATACTCTCGTACCCTGAAAACATCCAGGAGCACCACAAAAACCTAATTCCGCCGCCGCAACCTTCTCTATCCGCGAGATCCCATCTTGGAGCCTTTGCCAGCGCTTCGCCGGAGGGGGAATCGACCACGGTGAAGGAAATATGCCCTAGAGGCAATAATAAAGTTATTATTTATTTCCTCATATCATGATAAATGTTTATTATTCATGCTAGAATTGTATTAACCGGAAACATGATGCATGTGTGAATACATAGACAAATATATAAGTCACTAGTATGCCTCTACTTGACTAGCTCATTTATCAAAGATGGTTATGTTTCCTAACCATAGACATGTGTTGTCATTTGATTAATGGGATCACATCATTAGGAGAATGATGTGATTGACATGACCCATTCCGTTAGCTTAGCACTTGATCGTTTAGTATATTGCTATTGCTTTCTTCATGACTTATACAAAGTTCATGCAACTATGAGATTGTGCAACTCCCGTTTACCGGAAGAACACTTTGTGTGCTACCAAATGTCACAATGTAACTGGGTGATTATAAAGGTGCTCTACAGGTGTTTCCGAAGGTACATGTTGGGTTGGCATAATTCGAGATTAGGTTTTGTCACTCCGATTGTCGGAGAGGCATCTCTGGGCCCTCTCGGTAATACTCATCACCTAAGCCTTGCAAGCATTGTAACTAATGAGTTGGTTATGAGATGATGTATTACGGAACGAGTAAAGAGACTTGCCAGTAACAAGATTGAACTAGGTATTGGATACCGACGATCGAATCTCGGGCAAGTAACATACCAATGACAAAGGGAACAACGTATGTTGTTATGCGGTTTGACCGATAAAGATCTTCGTAGAATATGTAGGAACCAACATGGGCATCCAGGTCCCGCTATTGGTTATTGACCGAGAATGGTTCTAGGTCATGTCTACATAGTTCTCGAACCCGTAGGGTCTGCACGCTTAACGTTACGATGACAGTTTTATTATGAGTTTACAAGTTTTGATGTACCGAAGTTTGTTCGGAGTCCCGGATGTGATCACGGACATGACAAGGAGTCTCGAAATGGTCGAGACATAAAGATTGATATATTGGACGACTATATTCGGACACCGGAAGTGTTCCGGGTGATTTCGGAGAAAACCGGAGTGCCGGGGGGGTTACCGGAACACCCCGGGAGAGTTAATGGGCCACATGGACCTTGGTGGGAAGAGAGAGGGCCGGCCAGGGTGGGCCGCGTGCCCCCTCTCCCTCTGGTCCGAATTGGACTAGGGGGGGGGGCGGTACCCCCTTTCCTTCCCCCCTCTCCCCCTTCCTTCCCCCTCCTAGTAGGAGTAGGACTCCTCCTTTATATACGGGGGCGGGGGGGCACCCCATAGGCACACAAGTTGATCTACGGATCGTTCTTAGCCGTGTGCGGTGCCCCCCTCCACCATATTCCACCTCGGTCATATCGTCGTGGAGTTTAGGCGAAGCCCTGCGCCTGTAGAACATCATCATCGTCACCACGCCGTCGTGCTAATGGAACTCATCTCCCGAGCTCGGCTGGATCGGAGGCCGGAGATCGTCATCGAGCTGAACGTGTGCTGAACTCGGAGGCCCCGTGCGTTCGGTGCTTGGATCGGTCGAATCATGAAGACGTACGACTACATCAACCGCGTTGTGCTAACGCTTCCGCTTACGGTCTAAGAGGGTACGTGGACGAACACTCTTCCCTCTCGTTGCTATGCCATCACCATGATCTTGCGTGTGCGTAGGAATTTTTTTGAAATTACTACGTTCCCCAACAGTGGCATCCGAGCCTAGGTTTTATGCGTTGATGTTATATGCACGAGTAGAACACAAGTGAGTTGTGGGCGATACAAGTCATATTGCTTACCAGCATGTCATACTTTGGTTCGGCGGTATTGTTGGATGAAGCGGCCCGGACCGACATTACGCGTACGCTTACGCGAGACTGGTTCTACCGACGTGCTTTGCACACAGGTGGCTGGCGGGTGTCAGTTTCTCCAACTTTAGTTGAACCGAGTTTGGCTACGCCCGGTCCTTGCAAAGGTTAAAACAGCACCAACTTGACGAACTATCGTTGTGGTTTTGATGCGTAGGTAAGAAACGTTTCTTACTAAAACCCGTAGCAGCCACGTAAAACTTGCAACAACAAAGTAGAGGACGTCTAACTTGTTTTTGCAGGCCATGTTGTGATGTGATATGGCCAAGACGTGATGCTATATTTTATTGTATGAGATGATCATGTTTTGTAACCGAAGTTATCGGCAACTAGCAGGAGCCATATGGTTGTCGCTTTATTGTATGAAATGCAAACGCCATGTAATTGCTTTACTTTATCACTAAGCGGTAGCGATAGTCGTAGAAGCAATAGATGGCGTAAACGACAACGATGCTACGATGGAGATCAAGGTGTCGCGCCAGTGACGATGGTGATCACGACGGTGCTTCGGAGATGGAGATCACAAGCACAAGATGATGATGGCCATATCATATCACTTATATTGATTGCATGTTATGTTTATCCTTTATGCATCTTATCTTGCTTTGATTGACGATAGCATTTTAAGATGATCTCTCACTAACATTATCAAGAATTGTTCTCCCTGAGTATGCACCGTTGCCAAAGTTCATCGTGCCCAGACACCACGTGATGATCGGGTGTGATAAGCTCTACGTCCATCTACAACGGGTGCAAGCCAGTTTTGCACACGCGGAATACTCAGGTTAGACTTGACGAGCCTAGCATATGCAGATATGGCCTCGGAACACGGAGACCGAAAGGTCGAGCGTGAATCATATAGTAGATATGATCAACATAGTGATGTTCACCATTGAAAACTACTCCATCTCACGTGATGATCGGTCATGGTTTAGTTGATTTGTATCACGTAATCACTTAGATGACTAGAGAGATGTCTGTCTAAGTGGGAGTTCTTAAGTAATATGATTAGTTGAACTTAAATTTATCATGAACTTAGTACCTGATAGTATTTTTCTTGTCTATGTTTGTTTGTAGATAGATGGCTCGTGCTGTTGTTCCGTTGAATTTTAATGTGTTCCTTGAGAAAGTAAAGTTGAAAGATGATGGTAGCAATTACACGGACTGGGTCCGTAACCTGAGGATTATCCTCATTGCTGCACATAAGAGTTACGTCCTGGAAGCACCGCTGGGTGCCAGGCCTGCTGCTGATGCAACTGACGACGTTAAGAACGTCTGGCAGAGCAAAGCTGATGACTACTCTATAGTTCAGTGTGCCATGCTTTACGGCTTAGAACCGGGCCTTCAACGACATTTTGAACGTCATGGAGCATATGAGATGTTCCAGGAGTTGAAGTTAATATTTCAAGCAAATGCCCGGATTGAGAGATATGAAGTCTCCAATAAGTTCTACAACTGCAAGATGGAGGAGAATAGTTCTGTCAGTGAACATATACTCAAAATGTCTGGGTATAATAATCACTTGATTCAACTGGGAGTTAATCTTCCGGATGATAGCGTCATTGACAGAATTCTCCAATCACTGCCACCAAGCTACAAGAGCTTTGTGATGAACTATAATATGCAAGGGATGAACAAGACTATTCCCGAGCTCTGCGCAATGTTAAAAGTTGCGGAGGTAGAAATCAAGAAGGAGCATCAAGTGTTGATGGTCAACAAGACCACTAGTTTCAAGAAAAAGGGCAAAGGAAAGAAGAAGGGGAACTTCAAGAAGAACAGCAAGCAAGTTGCTTCTCAAGAGAAGAAACCCAAGTCTAGACCTAAGCCTGAAACTGAGTGCTTCTACTGCAAGCAGACTGGTCACTGGAAGCGGAACTGCCCCAAGTATTTGGCGGATAAGAAGGATGGCAAAGTAAACAAAGGTATATGTGATATACATGTTATTGATGTGTACCTAACTAGAGCTCGTAGTAGCACCTGAGTATTTGATACTGGTTCTGTTGCTAATATTTGCAACTCGAAACAGGGACTACGTAATAAGTGAGCACTGGCCAAGGACGAGGTGATGATGCGCATGGGAAACAGTTCCAAAGTCGATGTGATCGCGGTCGGCACGCTACCTCTACATCTACCTTCGGGATTAGTTTAAGACCTGAATAATTGTTATTTGGTGCCAACGTTGAGCATGAACATTATATCAGGATCTTGTTTGATGCGAGACGGTTATTCATTTAAATCAGAGAATAATGGTTGTTCTATTTATATGAGTAATATCTTTTATGGTCATGCACCCTTGAAGAGTGGTCTATTTTTACTAAATCTCGATAGTAGTGATACACATATTCATAGTGTTGAAACCAAAAGATGCAGAGTTGATAACGATAGTGCAACTTATTTGTGGCACTGCCGTTTGGGTCATATCGGTGTAAAGCGCATGAAGAAACTCCATACTGATGGGCTTTTGGAATCACTTGATTATGAATCACTTGGTACTTGCGAACCGTGCCTCATGGGCAAGATGACTAAAACGCCGTTCTCCGGAACTATGGAGCGAGCAACTGATTTGTTGGAAATCATACATACTGATGTTTATGGTCCAATGAATGTTGAGGCTCGCGGCGGGTATCGTTATTTTCTCACCTTCACAGATGATTTGAGAAGATATGGGTATATCTACTTGATGAAACACAAATCTGAAACATTTGAAAAGTTCAAAGAATTTCAGAGTGAAGTGGAAAATCATCGTAACAAGAAAATAAAGTTTCTACGATCTGATCGTGGAGGTGAATATTTGAGTTACGAGTTTGGCCTACACTTGAAACAATGTGGAATAGTTTCGCAACTCACGCCACCTGGAACACCACAACGAAATGGTGTGTCCGAACGTCGTAATCGTACTTTACTTGATATGGTACGATCTATGATGTCTCTTATTGATTTACCGCTATCGTTTCAGGGTTATGCTTTAGAGACGGCCGCATTCACGTTAAATAGGGCACCATCAAAATCCGTTGAGACGACGCCTTATGAACTGTGGTTTGGCAAGAAACCAAAGTTGTCGTTTCTTAAAGTTTGGGGTTGCGATGCTTATGTGAAGAAATTTCAACCAGATAAGCTCGAACCCAAATCGGAGAAATGTGTCTTCATAGGATACCCAAAAGAATGGATCCTTTCTAGAGAAGGAGTTTCTCTCGAAAGAAGTGAGTGGGAGGAAAGTAGAACTTGATGAGATAACTGTATCTACTCCCTTATTGGAAAGTAGTTCATCACGAGAACCGGTTCCTGTGACAACTACACCAATTAGTGTGGAAGCTAATGATAATGATCATGAAACTTCAGATCAAGTTTCTACTGAACCTCGTAGGTCTACCAGAGTAAGATCCACACCAGAGTGGTACGGTAATCCTATTCTGGAAGTCATGTTACTTGACCATGATGAACCTATGAACTATGAGGAAGCGATGATGAGCCCAGATTCCGCAAAATGGCTAGAGGCCATGAAATCTGAGATGGGATCCATGTATGAAAACAAAGTGTGGACTTTGGTTGACTTGCCCGATGATCGGCAAGCCATTGAGAATAAATGGATCTTTAAGAACAAGACTGACGCTGATGGTAATGTTACTGTCTATAAAGCTCGACTTGTTGCAAAAGGTTTTCGACAAGTTCAAGGGGTTGACTACGATGAGACTTTCTCACCCGTAGCGATGCTTAAGTATGTCCGAATCATGTTAGCTATTGCTGCATTTCATAATTACAAAATTTGGCAAATGGATGTCAAGACTGCATTCTTGAATGGATTTCTAGAAGAAGAGTTGTATATGATGCAGCCGGAAGGTTTTGTTGATCCAAAAGGTGCTGACAAAGTGTGCAAGCTCCAGCGTTCCATTTATGGACTGTTGCAAGCATCTCGGAGTTGGAATAAACGCTTTGATAGTGTGATCAAAGCATATGGTTTTATACAGACTTTTGGAGAAGCCTGTATTTACAAGAAAGTGAGTGGGAGCTCTGTAGCATTTCAAATTTTATATGTAGATGACATATTATTAATTGGAAATGATATAGAATTTCTGGATAGCATAAAGGGATACTTGAATAAAAGTTTTTCAATGAAAGACCTCGGTGAAGCTGCTTACATATTGGGCATCAAGATCTATAGAGATAGATCAAGACGCTTAATAGGACTTTCACAAAGCACATACCTTGACAAAATTTTGAAAAAGTTCAAAATGGATCAGGCAAAGAAAGGATTCTTGCCTGTGCTACAAGGTGTGAAGTTTAGTCAAACTCAATGCCCGACCACACTAGAAGATAGAGAGAAAATGAAAAATGTTCCCTATGCTTCAGCCATAGGCTCTATCATGTATGCAATGCTGTGTACCAGACCTGACGTGTGCTTAGCAATAAGCTTAGCAGGAAGGTACCAAAGTAATCCAGGAGTGGATCACTGGACAGCGGTCAAGAACATCCTGAAATACCTGAAAAGGACTAAGGATATGTTTCTCGTATATGGAGGTGTCAAAGAGCTAGTCGTAAATGGTTACGTCGATGCAAGCTTTGACACTGATCCGGACGATTCTAAATCGCAAACCGGATACGTATTTTTATTAAACGGTGGAGCTGTAAGTTGGTGCAGTTCTAAACAAAGCGTCGTGGCAGGATCTACATGTGAAGCGGAGTACATAGCTGCTTCTGAAGCAGCAAATGAAGGAGTCTGGATGAAGGAGTTCATTTCCGATCTAGGTGTCATACCTAGTGCATCGGGACCAATGAAAATCTTCTGTGACAATACTGGAGCAATTGCCTTGGCAAAGGAATCCAGATTTCACAAGAGGACCAAGCACATCAAGAGACGCTTCAATTCCATTCGGGACTAAATCCAAGTGGGAGACATAGAGATTTGCAAGATACATACGGATCTGAATGTTGCAGACCCGTTGACTAAGCCTCTCTCACGAGCAGAACATGATCAGCACGAAGACTCCATGGGTGTTAGAATCATTACTATGTAATCTAGATTATTGACTCTAGTGCAAGTGGGAGACTGAAGGAAATATGCCCTAGAGGCAATAATAAAGTTATTATTTATTTCCTCATATCATGATAAATGTTTATTATTCATGCTAGAATTGTATTAACCGGAAATATGATGCATGTGTGAATACATAGACAAATATATAAGTCACTAGTATGCCTCTACTTGACTAGCTCATTAATTAAAGATGGTTATGTTTCCTAACCATAGACATGTGTTGTCATTTGATTAATGGGATCACATCATTAGGAGAATGATGTGATTGACATGACCCATTCCGTTAGCTTAGCACTTGATCGTTTAGTATATTGCTATTGCTTTCTTCATGACTTATACAAAGTTCCTGCAACTATGAGATTGTGCAACTCCCGTTTACCGGAAGAACACTTTGTGTGCTACCAAACGTCACAATGTAACTGGGTGATTATAAAGGTGCTCTACAGGTGTTTCCGAAGGTACATGTTGGGTTGGCATAATTCGAGATTAGGTTTTGTCACTCTGATTGTTGGAGAGGTATCTCTGGGCCCTCTCGGTAATACTCATCACCTAAGCCTTGCAAGCATTGTAACTAATGAGTTGGTTATGAGATGATGTATTATGGAACGAGTAAAGAGACTTGCCAGTAACGAGATTGAACTAGGTATTGGATACTGACGATCGAATCTCGGGCAAGTAACATACCGATGACAAAGGGAACAACGTATGTTGTTATGCGGTTTGACCGATAAAGATCTTCGTAGAATATGTAGGAACCAATATGGGCATCCAGGTCCCGCTATTGGTTATTGACCGAGAATGGTTCTAGGTCATGTCTACATAGTTCTCGAACCCGTAGGGTCCGCACTCTTAACGTTACGATGACAGTTTTATTATGAGTTTACAAGTTTTGATGTACCGAAGTTTGTTCGGAGTCCCGGATGTGATCACGGACATGACGAGGAGTCTCGAAATGGTCGAGACATAAAGATTGATATATTGGACGGCTATATTCGGACACCGGAAGTGTTCCGGGTGATTTCGGAGAAAACCGGAGTGCCGGGCGGGTTACCGGAACCCCCCGGGAGAGTTAATGGGCCACATGGGCCTTGGTGGGAAGAGAGAGGGGCGGCCAGGGTGGGCCGCGCGCCCCCTATCCCTCTGGTCCGAATTGGACTAGGAGGGGGCGGCGCCCCCCTTTCCTTCCCCCCTCTCCCCCTTCCTTCCCCCTCCTAGTAGGAGTAGGAAAGGAGGAGTCCTACTCCTACTAGGAGGAGTCCTACTCCTACTAGGAGGAGGATTCCTCCTCCCTAGGTGCGCCCAAGGGCCGGCCGGCCTCCCCCCTTGCTCCTTTATATACGGGGGCGGGGGGCACCCCATAGACACACAAGTTGATCTACGGATCGTTCCTTAGCCGTGTGCGGTGCCCCCCTCCACCATATTCCACCTCGGTCATATCGTCATGGAGTTTAGGCGAAGCCCTGCGCCGGTAGAACATCATCATCGTCACCACGCCGTCGTGCTGACGGAACTCATCTCCGGAGCTCGGCTGGATCAGAGGCCGAAGATCGTCATCGAGCTGAACGTGTGCTGAACTCGGAGGCCCCGTGCGTTCGGTGCTTGGATCGGTCAGATCGTGATGACGTACGACTACATCAACCGCGTTGTGCTAATGCTTCCGCTTACGGTCTACGAGGGTACGTGGACGAACACTCTTCCCTCTCGTTGCTATGCCATCACCATGATCTTGCGTGTGCGTAGGATTTTTTTTGAAATTACTACGTTACCCAACACACGGTTGGCCTCTACATCATCTCCAAGGCCTCTCCGATGAGTTGTGAGTAGTTTACCACAGACCTTTGGGTCCATAGTTATTATCTAGATGGCTTCTTCTCTCTCTTTGAATCTCAAT
This sequence comes from Triticum timopheevii, assembly GCA_963921465.1. NCBI lineage: Eukaryota > Viridiplantae > Streptophyta > Magnoliopsida > Poales > Poaceae > Triticum > Triticum timopheevii. Next base: position 291,640,319 of record OY997262.1, read on the forward strand.
ACAAAGTTCTCCTCGATCTTCTTGGAGATCTATTCGATGTAACTCTTTTTGCGGTGTGTTTGTCGAGATCCGATGAATTGTGGGTTTATGATCAAGTTTATCTATGAGAAGTATTTGAATCTCCTCTGAATTCTTTTATGTGTGATTAGTTATCTTTGCAAGTCTCTTCGAATTATCAGTTTGGTTTGGCCTACTAGATTGATCTTTCTTGCAATGGGAGAAGTGCTTAGCTTTGGGTTCAATCTTGCGGTGTCCTTTCCCAGTGACAGCAGGGGCAGCAAGGCACGTATTTTATTGTTGCCATCAAGGATAAAAAGATGGGGTTTATATCATATTGCATGAGTTTATCCCTCTACATCATGTCATCTTGTTGTGTTACTCTGTTCTTATGAACTTAATACTCTAGATGCAGGCAGGAGTCGATCGAAACGATTCTGCATCTACTACTATTACTCCACACATCGACCGACTCCTGCCTGCATCTAGAGTATTAAGTTCATAAGAACAGAGTAACGCAACAAGATGACATGATGTAGAGGGATAAACTCAAGCAATATGATATAAACCCCATCTTTTTATCCTCGATGGCAATAATACAATACGTGCCTTGCTGCCCCTGTTGTCACTGGGAAAGGACACTGCAAGATTGAACCCAAAGCTAAGCACTTCTCCCATTGCAAGAAAGATCAATCTAGTAGGCCAAACCAAACTGATAATTCGAAGAGACTTGCAAAGATAACTAATCACACATAAAAGAATTCAGAGGAGATTCAAATATTTCTCATAGATAAACTTGATCATAAACCTACAAATTCATCTGATCTCGACAAACACACCGCAAAAAGAGTTACATCGAATAGATCTCCAAGAAGATCGAGGAGAACTTTGTATTGAGATTCAAAGAGAGAGAAGAAGCCATTTAGCTAATAAGTATGGACCCGAAGGTCTGTGGTAAACTACTCACAACTCATCGGAGAGGCCTTGGAGATGATGTAGAGGCCCTCCGTGGTCGATTCCCCCTCCGGCAGAGCGCCGGCGAAGACTCCAAGATGGGATCTCGCGGATACAAAAGGTTGCGGCGGTGGAAATAGTTTTTCGTGGTGCCCCTGGATGTTCTCGGGGTACGTGGATATATATAGGAGGAAGAAGTAGGTTGGTTGAGCCACAAGGGGCCCACGAGGGTGGGGGGCGTGCCCACCCCCCTAGGGCGCGCCGGGCACCCTCGTTTGTTGCTTGACGTCCACTCCAAGTCTCCTGGATTGCGTTTGTTACAAAAAGATCGCTCCCAAAGGTTTCATTCCGTTTGGACTCCGTTTGATATTCCTTTTCTTCGAAACACTGAAATAGGAAAAAAAACAGCAATTCAGGTTGGGCCTCTGGTTAGTAGGTTAGTCCCAAAAATGATATAAAAGTGTAAAGTAAAGCCCATAAACATCCAAAACGAGTAATATAATAGCATGGAACAATCAAAAATTATAGATACGTTGGAGACGTATCATCTATCTAAGTGGGAGTTCTTAATTAATTTGATCAATTGAGCTTTAATTTATCATGAACTTAGTGCCTGATAGTATTTTGCTTGTCTATGTTGTTGTAGATAGATGGCATGTGCTGTTGTTCCGTTGAATTTTAATGTGTTCCTTGAGAAGGCTAAGTTGAAAGATGATGGTAGCAATTACACGGACTGGGTCCGTAACTTGAGGATTATCCTCATTGCTGCACAGAAGAATTACGTCATGGAAGCACCGCTAGGTGTAAGACCCGCTGCAGGAGCAACGTCGGACGTTGTAAATGTCAGGCAGAGCAAAGCTGATGACTACTCGATAGTTCAGTGTGCCATGCTTTACGGCTTAGAACCAGGACTTCAACGACGTTTTGAACGTCATGGAGCATATGAGATGTTTCAGGAGTTGAAGTTAATATTTCAAGCAAATTCCCGGATTGAGAGATATGAAGTCTCCAATAAGTTCTATAGTTGCAAGATGGAGGAGAATAGTTCTGTCAGTGAACATACACTCAAAAGGTCTGGGTATAATAATCACTTGATTCAACTGGGAGTTAATCTTCCTGATGATAGTGTCATTGACAGAATTCTCCAATCACTGACACCAATCTACAAGAGCTTCGTGATGAACTATAATATGCAAGGGACGGAAAAGACAATTCCCGAGCTCTTCGCGACGCTAAAGGCTACGGAGGTAGAAATCAAGAAGGAGCATCAAGTATTGATGGTCAACATGACCACCAGTTTCAAGAAAAAGGGTACAGGGAAGAAGAAGGGGAACTTCAAGAAGAACAGCAAACAAGTTGCTGCTCAGGAGAAGAAACCCAAGTCTGGACCTAAGCCTGAGACTGATGCAAAGGGACTGGTCACTGGAAGCGGAACTGCCCCAAGTATTTGGCGAATAAGGAGGCAAGGTGAACAAAGGTATATGTGATATACATGTTATTGATGTGTACCTTACTAAAGCTCGCAGTAGCACCTGGGTATTTGATGCTGGTTCTGTTGCTAACATTTGCAACTCGAAACAGGGACTACGGATTAGGCAAAGATTGGCTAAGGATGAGGTGACGATGCGCGTGGGAAATGGTTCCAAAGTCGATGTGATCGCGGACGGCACGCTACCTCTACATCTACCTTCGGGATTAGTTTTAGACTTGAATAATTGTTATTTGGTGCCAGCGTTAAGCATGATCATTACATCTGGATCTTGTTTTGATGCGAGACGGTTATTCACTTAAATCTGAGAATAATGGTTGTTCTATTTATATGAGTAATATCTTTTATGGTCATGCACCCTTGAAGAGTGGTCTATTTTTATTGAATTTCGATTGTAGTGATACACATATTCATAATGTTGAAGCCAAAAGATGAAGAGTGTAACTTATTTGTGGCACTACCGTTTAGGTCATATTGGTGTAAAGCGCATGAAGAAACTCCATACTGATGGACTTCTGGAATCACTTGATTATGAATCACTTGGTACTTGCGAACCATGCCTCATGGGCAAGATGACTAAAACGCTGTTCTTCGGAACAATGCAGCGAGCAACAGATTTGTTGGAAATCATACATACTGATGTATGTGGTCCGATGAATATTGAGGCTCGCAGTGGGTATCGTTATTTTCTCACCTTCACAAATGATTTAAGCAGATGTGGGTATATCTACTTAATGAAACATAAGTCTGAAACATTTTAAAAGTTCAAAGAATTTCAGGGTGAAGTGGAAAATCATCGTAACAAGAAAATAAAGTTTCTACGATCTGACCATGGAGGAGAATATTTGAGTTACGAGTTTGGTCTTCATTTGAAACAATGCGGAATAGTTTCGCAACTCACGCCACCTGGAACACCACAACATAATGGTGTGTCCGAGCATCGTAACTGCACTTTATTAGATATGGTGCGATCTATGATGTCTCTTACTGATTTACCGCTATCATTTCGGGGTTATGCTTTAGAGACGGTTGCATTAACGTTAAATAGGGCACCATCTAAATCCGTTGAGATGACGCCTTATGAACTGTGGTTTGGCAAGAAACCAAAGTTGTCGTTTCTTAAAGTTTGGGGCTGCGATGCTTATGTGAAAAAACTTCAACCTGATAAGCTCGAACCCAAATCAGATAAATGTGTCTTCATAGGATACCCAAAAGAGACTGTTGGGTACACCTTCTATCACAGATCTGAAGGCAAGACATTCGTTGCTAAGAATGGAGCCTTTCTAGAGAAGGAGTTTCTCTTGAAAGAAGTGAGTGGGAGGAAAGTAGAACTTGATGAGGTAACTATACCTGCTCCCTTATTGGAAAGTAGTTCATCACAGAAACCGGTTTCTGTGACACCTACACCATTCAGTGAGGAAGTTAATGATATTGATCAAGAAACTTCAGATCAAGTTACTACCAAACCTCGTAGGTCAACCAGAATAAGATCCGCGCTAGAGTGGTACGGTAATCCTATTCTGGAGGTCATGTTACTTGACCGGCGAACCTACGAACTATGAGGAAGCGATGATGAGCCCAGATTCCGCAAAATGGCTTGAGGCCATGAAATCTGAGATGGGATCCATGTATGAGAACAAAGTGTGGACTTTGGTTGACTTGCCCGATGATCGGCAAGCCATCGAGAATAAATGGATCTTCAGGAAGAAAACTGACGCCGACGGTAATGATACTATCTACAAAGCTCGACTTGTTGCAAAAGGTTTTTGACAAGTTCAAGGGGTTGACTAGATGAGACTTTCTCACCCGTAGCGATGCTTAAGTCTTCCGAATCATGTTAGCAGTTGCCACATTTTATGATTATGAAATTTGGCAAATGGATGTCAAAACTGCATTCCTGAATGGATTTCTAGAAGAAGAGTTGTATATGATGCAACCAGAAGGTTTTGTCAATCCAAAAGGTGCTAACAAAGTGTGCAAGCTCTAGTGATCCATTTATGGACTGGTGCAAGCCTCTCGGAGTTGGAATAAATGTTTTGATAGTGTGATCAAAGCATATGGTTTTATACAGACTTTTGGAGAATCCTGTATTTACAAGAAAGTGAGTGGGAGCTCTGTAGCATTTCTAATATTATATGTGGATGATATATTGTTGATTGGAAATGATATAGAATTTCTAGATAGCATAAAAGGATACTTGAATAAGGATTTTTCAATGAAAGACCTCGGTGAAGCTGCTTATATATTGGGCATCAAGATCTATAGAGATAGATCAAGATGCTTAACTGGACTTTCACAAAGCACATACCTTGATAAAGTTTTGAAAAGGTTCAAAACGGATCAAGCAAAGAAAGGGTTCTTGCCTGTGTTACAAGGTGTGAAGTTGAGTCAGACTCAATGCCTGACCACTGCAGAAGATAGAGAGAAAATGAAAAATGTTCCCTATGCTTCAGCCATAGGCTCTATCATGTATGCAATGCTGTGTACCAGACCTGATGTGTGCCTTGCTATTAGTTTAGCAGGGAGGTACCAAAGTAATCCAGGAGTGGATCACTGGACAACGGTCAAGAACATCCTGAAATACCTGAAAAGGACTAAGGGTATGTTTCTCGTTTATGGAGGTGACAAAGAGCTCATCGTAAATGGTTACATCGATGCAAGCTTTGACACTGATCCGGACAATTCTAAATCGCAAACTGGATATGTGTTTATATTGAACGGTGGAGCTGTCAGTTGGTGCAGTTGTAAACAAAGCGTCGTGGCGGGATCTACGTGTGAAGCGGAGTACAAAGCTGCTTCGGAAGCAGCAAATGAAGGAGTCTAGATGAAGGAGTTCATATCCAATCTAGGTGTCATACCTAGTGCATCGGGTCCAATGAAAATCTTTTGTGACAATACTGGTGCAATTGCCTTGGCAAAGGAATCCAGATTTCATAAGAGAACCAAGCACATCAAGAGATGCTTCAATTCCATCCGTGACCAAGTCCAGGTGGGAGACATAGAGATTTGCAAGATACATACAGATCCGAATGGTGCATACCCGTTGACTAAGCCTCTCTCATGAGCAAAACATGATCACCACCAAGACTCCATGGGTGTGAGAATCATTACTGTGTAATCCAGATTATTGACTCTAGTGCAAGTGGGAGACTGAAGGAAATATGCCCTAGAGGCAATAATAAAGTTATTGTTTATTTCCTTATTTCATGATAAATGTTTATTATTCATGCTATAATTATATTAACCGGAAACATAATACATGTGTGAATACAAAGACAATATAGTGTCACTAGTATGCCTCTACTTGACTAGCTCATTGATCAAAGATGGTTAAGGTTTCCTAATCATAGACATGAGTTGTCATTTGATAAACGGTATCACATCATTAGGAGAATGATGTGATTGACTTGACCCATTTCGTTAGCTTAGCACTTGATCATTTTAGTTTACTGCTATTGCTTTCTTCATAACATATACATGTTCCTACGTGTAGCGACCAGACCTCAAACAGTCTGATCTCTGTGCATCAGTGCCATCCCTGGATTGGTAATGCTGACATGCACAGTACTTGAAGGATTTATAACAGAGTAGCAATCACACACTTATTACATCGAATGTCTCCAAAGAGAACTTATTACAATAAATATGCTTAAGGCCATCTAATAACGATAACAGCGGAAGGCTTGGAAGATAAAGCGAGTCCATCAACTCCAACGGCATCACTGAGTGAAAGATCACGACCTAAGGCACCTTGTCGTCTGAAAAGTCTGCAACATGAAGGTTGCAGTCTGGAAACGGGTCAGCACATGGAATAAGCTGGCAATGTAACACATAGAGAGTAACGAACAGAATAATGCTATCACTACATGCATATATGGCTGGTGGAAAGCTCTATGGTTACATTTTTGCATAAAGCCATTTTTTCCTTACAACAAAGGAATAAATTTTATTTAACTATCATGGTGGTTGTTAAACATTGAGAAGATTCCTCCAACTCAATCCCAATTAAGCATCATCATTAACCCATTCAAATTAAATCAAGTAACATGGTGAGATTCACATGATAATCCAAGAAACTAGATACTCAAAACGTCCATAACCAGGGACACGGCTAACCATGATTAGTTTGTACACTCTGCAGAGGTTTGCGCACTTTTCCCCGCAAGACTCGATCTCCTCCGTTAGATTTCTCGCACTACATGGTGTTTGAGAAACGGATGACCGAGACACAGTCTTTCAGAAGCATTAACTCTTTACTTTGGGTAGACAGTACCAACCTACATCCCCTACATCTGCTAGCCTACCACTGAAAGAGGTCACGCAACATACTCAACTATGCTAGAGCCCATAGTAGCTTGTGGCTGCACACGGAAGTTTCTAGCATGAATAATCTTATGATCCTTTTGAGCCTAGGTGGCAGTCCATAGGAGAATCACACGGTACCCCAGGATTTCCAAAAATACAGGCAACACTGGGTTCCCTAGGTGCCTCAGTCCACCCAGATGTGTATTAAAGTTGCCACCTTAAGTTGAACCATTAATTAACAATCTCACATCTGTCATGGATACACTCACCCAATCCACATATACAAGCATAGCATAGAAATATAAGCAAACGTAGAAGTAACTCCCAAAGGTTTGGTAATAAACAGGACAATAGGTACTACCTCATCTACCTCCCAAAACCCACATATTAATCAGATCCTAACCATGCAATTGTTTGGGGATTGATCTAATACAATAAAACTGGGTAGTAAAGAGGTATGATCAAAGTGTTGCTTGCCTTGCTGATGATCCGTGAAACCTAGAGACTCATAGTAGCACGCTGCGCACTCCGGGTACTCTATCGCAAACAAACAAGCATACAATAAGCACTCATCTAATGCACGGATAAAACTAAAATAAGAGATCTAACCAGAAAGTTCAACTTAAGAACTCCGGTTTGCAAAAATAATCAAATCAAATGAAGAAACGAAACTCAAAGGCGAATGAAACAAGCTTCATTTACTAAACTTGACCTAAGTCAAATTTTACACTAGCAAAAACTTGTTTAAGTTGGTTAAACAGAAAGAGGGTTTCGAGACGAAACTCTAGGCGCTTGAATCGCCTGATTCCGATAAACAAGCGAAAAGATAAACTAAAACGAAAATCAGGGCAGAAATCGCGATCGAAAATAATCGCGGAAAAGCCTGGAAAAAGAAAAGCTGACGAACAGGCTAACGAACGAACGTTCGCTGTCTGCGGCTAAATGGTGAAAACCGTTCGTTAAAACGAACATACGGATGAACGTCCACTAAATAAACTAAACTGAGAAAAAAAACCGAACCGGATCTGAAAAAATGGATCGAGGGTTTCGAAAAAAACCAATCGGTTCTTCCGAGAAAACCGGTGGCAACGGCTATACCTCCGGCGAGGTCCAGAGAGGCGGGCTCCGGCGGGGCGGGACAGGCGGCGGCGGCGGCCACTCCGCGGGGCAGCGGCGGCGCGACGGGGGGTGGGGTCGGCGGCGACGGCTGGCGGCGGGGCAGCGTGAGGCGCGGCGGCGGCGGCGGATCCGGCGGCGGCGGCGGGGTCGGCTGAGGCGGGACTAGGGTTTGGGGGCGGCTCGCGCCTCCGCTTAAAAAGGCCGGCCGGGCAAAGTCCTAGTCGGGCACGGCCCGGCTAGGTCGGTTGACTTTTTTTGTAAAATTATTCCACGCAGAAAAATAAATAAAAGAAATACTAAACGGACTCCAAAATCCGGAAATAAATTTTCCCTGTCCTCTAAAAATATAGCAGACAAAGTGAACATTTATTTGGGCCTATAATGCAACTTTGAAAAACGCATATTTTTCCCAATTCAAATAAAATAGCGATAAAACTCCAAAATAAAATCTTATTTGATTTTATTATTAAATCTCCAATATTTCTTTATTTTGCGAAAGTCATTTTATTCCCTCTCTCTTATTTTTATAAAAGAAATATACGAAGATAAAATAATTAAAATCAATATGAAAATAACAAAATCCCCAACTCTCTCCGTGGGTCCTTGAGTTGCGTATAATTTCTAGGATCAAGCCAAAATGCAACAAAGATATGCAATGATGATCTAATGTATAACATTCCAAATTGAAAATTTGGGATGTTACAAACCTACCCCCCTTAAGATGAATCTCGCCCTCGAGATTTGGGTTGGCTAGAAAATAGGTGTGGGTGGTCCTTCTGTAGGTCTTCCTCTCGCTCCCGGGTGGCTTCATCCTCGGTATGGTGGCTTCACTGAACTTTGCAGAACTTGATAACCTTGCTGCGCGTGACTCCGCTGGCAAACTCGAGAATCTTGACTGGTTTCTCCTCATAGGTCAAATCACTATCCAACTGAATCGCTTCCAGTGGCACTATATCTCTCAGAGGGATATCGGCCATCTCTGCGTGGCACTTCTTCAACTGGGAAACGTGGAACACATAATGAACTCCCGACAATCCTTCAGACAATTCCAACTTGTAAGCAACTTCTCCCATACACTCCAAAACTTTGTATGGTCCCACAAAACATGGTGCTAACTTTCCCTTAACTCCAAAACGCTTAACTCCTCGAAGTGGGGACACTCGAAGATAAACTCTGTCTCCAACTTCGTAAACTGTCTCCTTGTGTTTAGAATCCGCATAACTCTTCTACCTGGACTGGGCTACTTTGAGTCTATCGCAAATCAGCATAACCTTCTCTTCAGACTCTTTAATCAAATCTGGTCCAAACAACTGATGGTCTCCAACTTCATCCCACAACAACGGTGTCCTGCACCTCCTTCCATACAAAGCTTCAAAAGGGGCCATCTTCAAACTAGATTGATAACTGTTGTTGTAAGAGAACTCTGCATAAGGTAAATTGTTGTCCCAACTAGATCCATAATCTAGCGCACAAGCTCTCAACATGTCCTCCAGAATCTGATTGACTCTTTCGTTCTGTCCATCTGTCTGTGGATGAAAGGTTGTACTAAACTCTAGCCTGGTACCCAAAGTTTCGTGCAACTGATTCTAGAACTTTGAGTTAAACTGGGTTCCTCTATCTGATACAATGGTCCTCGGAACTCCATGCAAACATACAATCCTGGTCATGTATATCTTGGACAACTTAGCACTGGTGTAAGTGGTCTTTACTGGGATGAAATGAGCTACCTTCGTCAAACGATCAACTACAACCCATATCGAGTCATAGCCTGAACGTGTCCTGGGCAATCCCGTGATAAAATCCATGCCTAGCTTATCCCACTTCCATTCGGGTATTGGCAATGGCTGTAGCAATCCTGCTGGCTTCTGATGCTCTGCCTTTACTCTTTTACATACATCACAAACTGCTACATACTCCGCAATATCCTTCTTCATTCCGGTCCACCAGAAACTATCCTTCAAATCCAAATACATCTTGGTGTTCCCTGGGTGAATCTAATACGGTGAATCATGGGCCTCCTGCAGAATCAACTTCCTGATCTCCGGGTCATTAGGCACATAAACGCGGTCCTCAAACCATAAGGTATCGTGCTCATTCTCACGAAATCCCTTAGCTTTTCCTTTGCTCATCTTCTTCTTTATCCCGGCAATCTCCTTGTCGGAATTCTGAGCTTCTCTGATCTTATCCATCAATGTAGACTGAATCTCCAATGCTACTACATAGACTCTCGGAACTATCTCCAAACATAGCTCGCGAAGATCCTCGGCTAACTCCTAGGGTAACTCTCCGGTCATGAGTGTGTTGACATGGCTCTTGCGGCTCAACGCATCGGCTACTACGTTAGCCTTTCCTGGGTGATAATGCAGCCTCATATCATAATCCTTAATGAGCTCCAGCCATCTCCTTTGCCTGAGATTCAACTCCTTCTGCGTGAAGATATACTTCAAACTCTTGTGATCCGTGTACACCTCACAATGGTTTCCGATGAGAAAATGCCTCCATGTCTTCAACGCATGCACTACGGCTGCTAACTCTGTGGCACAATTCAACTCATGGGGTTTAAGCTGTCGTGAGGCGTAAGAAACAACTCTTCCCTCCTGCATAAGCACTGCTCCAAGTTCTCGACGTGAAGCATCGCAATATACTTCATAATCCTTGCGCTGATCTGGCAGAATCAACACTGGTGATGTAACCAAACGTTTCTTCAACTCCTGAAAACTGGCCTCACATTCCTCAGTCCATTTGAACTTGGTGTTCTTCTTCAACAACTCCGTCATGGGTTTTGTAATCTTTGAAAAATTCTCAATGAACCTCCGGTAGTATCCTGCGAGTCCAAGAAAACTCCGGATCTCTCCAACTGACGTGGGTGCTTCCCAATTTTTCACAGTGAAAACTTTGGTGGGGTCTACTGCTATTCCTTCTCCGGATATAACATGTCTGAGGAATCCAACTTCCGTCAACCAAAATTCACACTTGCTGAACTTGGCATATAACTGATGTTCTCTGAGCTTCCCAAGTACCAAACACAATGCTCCTTATGCTCCTCTTCATTCTTTGAGTAGACCAAAATATCATCAATGAACACCACGATGAACTTATCCAGAAACTCCATAAACACCTTGTTCATCATGTTCATAAAATAGGCAGGTGCATTAGTCAGACCAAATGACATAACAGTATACTCATATAACCCATACCTTGTGTAAAAGATGTCTTAGGTATATCCTGCTCTCGAATCTTCAGCTGGTGGTATCCTGATCGCAGATCGATCTTGGAAAATACTTTTGCTCCTTGCAACTGGTCAAACAGATCATTGATCATCGGCAATGGGTACTTGTTCTTGATTGTCACTTCATTCAATCCCCGATAATCAACAACCATCCTCAACGATCCATCCTTCTTTTCCACTAGAAGCACTGGTGATCCCCAAGGTGACGAACTTGGGTGAATATAACCTTTATCCAGTAACTTCTTAATCTGCTTCTTAATTTCCTCCAAATTCTTTGCGGGCTCCTGTACGGTCTCTTACATATTGGTCCTCTGCCTGGCAAAAGCTCGATCAGGAACTCAATGTCTCTATCTGGTGGCATGCCTAGCAACTCCTTTGGAAATATGTCAGAGAAATCCTTCACCACTGGTACTTCCTCCTGTACAACTCCTGATAAGGAATTCACTTGAGTCCTCTTCGGCACATGCCAGGATACATACTTGATCCTTCTTCCTTCTAGGGTGGTAAGCAAGCTCGACTTACTCGCGCATTCAATGTTCCCTCACATACTTCGATAACCAATCCATGCCTAATATCACATCTAGTCCTTGTGACTCCAATTCAATTAGGTCTGAGGGAAACATGTAGTTACCAATTCTTAATGGTAACAGATCACACCATAGACTAGCCATATACTCCGCTCCTGGAGAGGTTACTAACATGGGTGACCTAAGGGCTTGGGTTGGCAGTTTATTCTTATCCACAAATCCCCTTGATATGTATGAATGCGATGCACCAGTATCAAAAAGAATGATTGCAGTAAATGACTTAACCAAAAACTTACCTATTGCTGCATCTGGCTGGGCTTCAACCTCCTCCATGTTAACGTGGTTCACCTGTCCCCTGTTGAAAAGGTTGGGCTTCTTCCCAGAGCTTCCATTGCCATTTCCATTTTTAGCTTCAGGACATTCAGTGGCATAATGTCCAGTCTTTTGGCACTTGAAACAGGTAATGTGGCTTAGATCCCTCTTGGCTGATGTTGATGGGTTGGTACGGTTCAGTCTGTTGCTTCCTCCATTCCCATTTCCATTCTTGGGGCCACTATGGTTGTGCGAACTCCCTCCATTGTGATTGTGACCTCCATGGGTATGCTGAAAAGGTCCTCCTGAGTTCGGGGTAAAACAAGGCTTCTGTTGAGCTCCAGAATTGTACTTCCCTTGTCCATACTTCCTCTTGCGGCTGTCAATCTACTGCTGCTTCCCTTCAATCATGAGAGCTTGGTCTACCAACTCCTGGTAGTTGTTGAAAGTTTCCACCATCAACTGCATGCTTAGTTCATCATTCAGTCCTTCCAGAAACTTCTCCTGCTTAGCTGCATCCGTAGCTGTGTCATCTGGGGCATAACGTGCTAATTTACTAAAATCATCCACATACTGGCCAACTGTACGTTCTTCGTGGCGCAAGTTGCGAAACTCACGCTTCTTCATGGCCATAGCTCCTGCTGAAACATGGGCAGTACAGAAAGCCTGCTGAAACTGGTCCCATGTGACAGTGTCGATGGGGTAAGTGGCAGTGAAATTCTCCCACCATGATGCTGCGGGTCCATCAAGCTGATGTGCGGCAAAACGCACTCTCTCCGCATCTGTGCATCCTGCAGTGGTTAACTCCCTTCCAATCTTGCAGAGCCAATCATCTACAACTATCGGCTCGGTGCTACTAGAGAACACCGGCGGATTGAGCCTCAAGAAACGGGCTAAGTGATCAACAGGTGGTGGTGGTGGGTTGTTGTTGTTGTTGTTGTTGTTGTTGTTGTTGTTGTTGTTGTTGTTGTTGTTCCCTTGGTTCTGATTCTGGACTAGTATCTGCATCAATGCATTCTGCTACTAGATCAACTGAGTGAGCTCCGGTGGGAATGCAAATCCATTGTCACGTCTCGGAGGCATATGAGGGTTTAGAAGAGATGAGAAAGTAGAATAGAATGAGGTCTAGAGAGAAAACACTACCCATATGCACATGAGACAAACACAAACATATCACTTCAATCAATTCAAACAAGGGCAAACAACGGTCTAACTATCGTTACAAGGTGCTCGGACTATACTATATACATGGGGGAATACTACTACTGTTATGGTGGTCGACTAGAAAAACTGATCGGTCAAAGACTCCATGATATCTACTCCAGCTTCATCAACAAAGTCATCATCGCTATCGCCGGGGTCCGAGTCGGTGTCGTCGATAATGATGTAGTTCTCCGGGCAAGTGCAATCATCGTCATCTCCTCTTGGCGCGAGGTATCCCATGAATACTTTTAGCTTCTTCTTCAGGTCATCATTCTTCACCACGAGTGTCGTCATTTCCTCCTCATATCCATCGCGTGTAGACTTGAGTTCTTCTTCCAGCTCCGTGATCCTGGTCATAGCCTTCTTCAGATCTATCATGCCTGCGCACATCTGGTTCTCCTGGCGGCGAATGTGCTGGTTTAACTCCTGGATGAAAGCTGCCATAGATCTATCCTTCCTGGTGTTGATCATCTCCCATTGCTCATCTCGGCGCCCACAAATCTGGTAGATAGTATCCTTGAGATCCTTAAGGTAAACTTCTCCAATGCGTCCCATGGTGATGTGGGCTGTCATGCTCTTTCCTAGACTCCAGGTTGGTGCATCAAAGGAAAACTCTATGGGCTCAGTGACTGGTATGAACGTCCTTCCTGGAACTTAAACTTGAATCATCCAACGCTCCTCTTCTGGCAAGGTGGCGATGTAGGTCCCGGTGAAACTTGGTACTCCGATATTCAGGTATCTAGTGACTTCCTTCAAGTGGCGTCCGAAGGGTGTATCTTCATCCGGTTGTGTGAAATTGTTCCTTGCATCTGTCATCCTAAAGAGTACAAAAGGGAGAGGAGTTAGAAATGAGAAGAGAGTAGTGATCTAGGGCTTTGGCTTAGTGGTCGTGTCCTACAGTCAGCCTGTGCTCTGATACCATCTTGTAGCAACCAAACCTCAAATAGTCTGATCTCTGTGCATCAGTGTCATCCCTGGATCGGTAATGTTGACACGCACAATACTTGAAGGATTTATAACAGAGTAGCAATCACACACTTATTACATTGAATGTCTCCAAAGAGAACTTATTACAATAAATATGGCTTAAGGCCATCTAATAATGATAACAGCGGAAGGCTTGGAAGATAAAGCGAGTCCATCAACTCCAACGGCATCACCGAGTGAAAGATCACGACCTAAGGCACCTTACTCGTCATTTGAAAAGTCTGCAACATGAATGTTGCATCCCTGAAACGGGTCAGCACATGGAATATGCTGGCAATGTAACACATAAAGAGTAATGAACAGAATAATGCTATCACTACATGCATATATGGCTGGTGGAAAGCTCTATGGTTACAGTTTTGCATAAAGCTAATTTTTTTCCTACGACAAAGGAATAAATTTTATTTAACTATCATGGTGGTTGTTAAACATTGAGAAGGTTCCTCCAACTCAATCCCAATTAAGCATCATTATTAACCCATTCAAATTAAATCAAGTAACATGGTGAGATTCACATGATAATCGAAGAAACTAGATACTCAAAACGTCCATAACCGGGAACACGGCTAACCATGATTAGTTTGTACACTCTGTAGAGGTTTGCGCATTTTTCCCCGCAAGACTCGATCTCCTCCGTTGGATTTCTGGCACTACATGGTGTTTGAGAAACGGATGGCCGAGACACAGTCTTTCAGAAGCATTAACTCTTTACTCTGGCTAGACAGTACCAACCTACATCCCCTACATCTGCTAGCCTACCACTGAAAGAGGTCACGCAACATATTCAACTATGCTAGATCCCATAGTAGCTTGTGGCTGCACACGGAAGTTTCTAGCATGAATAATCTTATGATCCCTTTGAGCCTGGGTGGCAGTCCATAGGAGAATCACACGGTACCCCGGGATTTCCAAAAATACAGGCAACATTGGGTTCCCCAGGTGCCTCAATCCACCCATATGTGTATTAAAGTTGCCACCTTAAGTTGAACCATTAATTAACAATCTCACATTTGTCATGGATACACTCACCCAATCCATGTCTACAAGCATAGCATAGCAATATAAGCAAACGTAGAAGTAACTCCCAAAGGTTTGGTAATAAACAGGACAATAGGTACTACCTCATCTACCTACCAAAACCCACATATTAATTAGATCCTAACCATGCAATTGTTTGGGGATTGATCTAATACAATAAAACTGGGTAGTAAAGAGGTATGATCAAAGTGTTACTTGCCTTGCTGATGATCCGTGAAACCTAGAGACTCGTAGTAGCACGCTGCGCACTCCGGGTACTCTATCCCAAACAAACAAGCATACAATAAGCACTCATCTAATGCACGGGTAAAACTCAAATAAGAGATCTAACCAAAAAGTTTAACTTAAGCTCCGGTTTGCAAAAAGAATCAAATCAAACGAAGCAACAAAACTCAAACGGCAAAACAAACAAGCTTCGTTTACTAAACTGGAGCTAAGTCAAATTTTACAGTAGCAAAAACTTGTTTAAGTTGGTTAAACAGCAAGAGGGTTTTGAGACGAAACTCTAGGCGCTTGAATCGCCTGATTCCGATAAACGAGCGAAAAAGATAAACTAAAATGAAAATCAGGGCAGAAATCACGATCGAAAATAATTGCGGAAAAGCCTGGAAAAAGAAAAACTGACGAACAGGCTAACGAACGAATGTTCGCGGTCTGCGGCTAAACGGTGAAAACCGTTTGTTAAAATGAACGTACGGACGAACGTCCGCTAAATAAACTAAATCGAGAAAAAAAACCAAACCGGATCTGAAAAAATATGGATCCAGGGTTTCGAAAAAAACAATCGGTTTTTCCGAGATAACCGACGGCGGCTGCTATACCTCCGATGAGGTCCAGTGAGACGGGCTCCAGCGGGGCGGGACAGGCAGTGGCGGTGGCGCCTCCGCGGGGCGGCGGCGGCGCGACGGGAGGCGGGGCGGCGGCGGCGGCGCGACGGGAGGCGGGTCGGCGGCGACGGCTGGCGGCGGGGCGGTGTGAAGCGCAGCGGCGGCGGCGACTGGCGGCGGGGGGGAGTCGGCTTAGGCGGGGCTAGCGTTTGGGGGCGGCTCGGGCCTCCGCTTAAAAAGGCCGACCGGGCGAAGTCCTAGTCAAGCACGGCCCGGCTAGGTCGGTTGACTTTTTTTTAAAATTATTCCGGGCAGAAAAACAAATAAAAGAAATGCTAAACTAACTCCAAAAATCCTGAAATAAATTTTCCCCGTCCTCTAAAAATATAGCGGACAAAGTGAACATTTATTTTGGCCTATCATGCAATTTTGAAAAACGCATATTTTCTCTAATTCAAAAAAAATAGCGATAAGACTCCGAAATAAAATCTTATTTGATTTTATTGTTAAATCTCCAACATTTCTTTATTTTGGGAAAGTCATTTTATTCCGTCTCTCTTATTTTTATAAAAGAAATATACGAAGATAAAATAATTAAAATCATAAGATCCTCTTTTCAAAATTTTAGAAAAACTCAAACATGAAAATAACGAAATCTCCAACTCTCTCTGTGTGTCCTTGAGTTGCGTAGAATTTCTAGGATCAAGCCAAAATGCAACAAAATATGATATGCAATGATGATCTAATGTATAACATTCCAAATTGAAAATTTGGGAGGTTACACTACGACTATGAGATTATGCAACTCCCGATTACCGGAGGAACACTTTGTGTGCGACCAAATGTCACAACGTAACTGGGTGATTATAAAGGAGTACTACAGGTGTCTCCGAAGGTACATGTTGAGTTGGCGTATTTCGAGATTAGGTTTTGTCACTCCGATTGTCGGAGAGGTATCTCTGGGCCCTCTCGGTAATACTCATCACTTAAGCCTTGCAAGCATTATAACTAATGAGTTAGTTATGAGATGACGTATTACAGAACGAGTAAAGAGACTTGCCGGTAACGAGATGGTACTTGTTGAGTTGGCATAGATCGAGATTAGGATTTGTCACTCTGATTATCGTAGAGGTATCTCTGGGCCCTCTCGGTAATGCACATCACTATGAGCCTTGCAAGCAATGTGATTAATGAGTTAGTTATTGGATGATGCATTACGGAACGAGTAAAGAGACTTGCGAGTAACGAGATTGAGGTAGGTATTGAGATACCGATGATCGAATCTCGGGCAAGTAACATACCGATGACAAAGGGAACAACGTATGTTGTTATGCGGTTTGACCGATAAAGATCTTCGTAGAATATGTAGGAGCCAATATGAGCATCTAGATTCCACTATTGGTTATTGACCGGAGATGTGTATCGGTCATGTCTACATAGTTCTCGAACCCGTAGGGTTCGCACGCTTAACGTTCGGTGACGATCGGTATTATGAGTTTATTGAAGGAAATATGCCCTAGAGGCAATAGTAAAGTTATTATGTATTTCCTCATATCATGATAAATGTTTATTATTCATGCTAGAATTGTATTACCCGGAAACATAATACATGTGTGAATATATAGACAAACATAGTGTCACTAGTATGCCTCTACTTGACTAGCTCGTGAATCAAAGATGGTTAAGTTTCCTGACCATAGACATGAGTTGTCATTTGATTAACGGGATCACATCATTAGGAGAATGATGTGATTGACTTGACCCATTCTTTTAGCTTAGCACTTGATCATTTAGTATGTTGCTATTGCTTTCTTCATGACTTATACATGTTCCTATAACTATGAGATTATGTAACTCCCGCTTACCAGAGGAACACTTTGTGTGCTACCAAACGTCACAACATAACTGGGTGATTATAAAGGTGCTCTACAGGTGTCTCCAAAGGTACTTGTTGAGTTCACGTATTTCTAGATTAGGATTTGTCACTCCGATTGTCAGAGAGGTATCTCTGGGCCCTCTTGGTAATGCACATTACTATAAGCCCTGCAAGCAATGTAGCTAATGAGTTAGTTACGGGATGATGCATTACGTAACGAGTAAAGAGACTTGCTGGTAACGAGATTAAACTAGGTATTGAGATACCGACGATCGAATCTCGGGCAAGTAACATACCGATGACAAAGGGAACAATGTATGTTGTTATGCGGTTTGACCGATAAAGATCTTCGTAGAACATGTAGGAGCCAATATGAGCATCCAGGTTCTGCTATTGGTTATTGACCGGAGACGAGTCTCGGTCATGTCTACATAGTTAGATGGCGGTTATATTATGAGTTTATGTGTTTTGATGTACCGAAGGTTGTTCGGAGTCCCAGATGTGATCATGGACATGACGAGGAGTCTCGAAATGGTCGAGACATAAAGATCGATATACTGGACGACTATATTTGGACACCGGAATGGTTCTGGGTGAGATTGGGACAATACCGGAGCTTCAGGAGGTTATCGGAACCCCCCGGGAGGTATATGGGCCTTAATGGGCTTTAGTGGAAAGGAGGGGAAAGGAACAAGGGAGGGGGCGCCCCCCCCCCCCCCAATCCCAATCCGAATTGGGAGCGGGGCCGGCCCCCCTTTCCTTCCTCCCTCCTTCCTCTTCCTTCCCTCTCCCTCTCCAAATAGGAAAAGGAGGAGTCCTACTCCCGGTGGGAGTAGGACTCCCCCCTTGGGCGCGCCTCCTCCCCTTGGCCGGCCCCCTCCTCCACTCCTTTATATACGGGGGAGGGGGCACCCCATAGACACAACAATTGATCATTTATCTCTTAGCCGTGTGTGGTGCCCCCCTCCACCATAGTCCTCCTCGCTAATATCGTAGCAGTGCTTAGGCGAAGCCCTGCGTCGGTAGAACATCATCATCGTCACCACGCCGTCGTGCTGACTGAACTCTCTCTCAAAGCTCGGCTGGATCGGAGTTCGAGGGACGTCATAGAGCTGAACGTGTGCAAGAACTCGGAGGTGCCATGCGTTCGGTACTTGATCTGTCGGATCGTGAAGACATACGACTATATCAACCACGTTGTGCTAACGCTTCCGCTTTCGGTCTACGAGGGTATGTGGACACACTCTCCCCTCTCGTTGCTATGCATCACCATGATCTTGCGTGTGCGTAGGAAATTTTTTGAAATTACTACGTTACCCAACATTTATGTGTTTTGATGTACCGAAGGTAGTTCGGAGTCCCGGATATGATCATGGACATGACGAGGAGTCTCGAAATTGTTGAGAGATAAATATCAATATATTGGATGACTATGTTTCGACTTCGGAAGTGTTCCGAGCAAGTTTGGGCATATACCAGAGTATAATGGGCCTTATGGGCCTTAGTGGAGAAGAGGAGGGGCGGCCAGGGCAGGGCGCACGCCCCCTCCCCCTCTAGTCCGAATTGGACAAGGAGGGAGGGCGGCGCCCCCTTCCCTTCCCCTCTCTCTCCTCCTTCCCCTTCTCCTTCCCGGTGGGAGTAGGACTCCCCCCTTGGTGCGTCCTCCTGGCTGGCCGCCTCCCCCCTAGCTCCTTTATATACCAGGGCAGGGGGGCACCCCAAGACACACAAGTTGATCATTGATATTTTAGCCATGTACGATGCCCCCCTCCACCATAGTCCACCTCGGTCATATCGTAGTGGTGTTTAGGCGAAGCCCTGCATCGTTGATGACCCACAAGTATAGGGGATCTATCGTAGTCCTTTCAATAAGTAAGAGTGTCGAACCCAACGAGGAGCAAAAGGAAATGACAAGCGGTTTTCAGTAAGGTATTCTCTGCAAGCACTGAAATTGTAGGTAACAGATAGTTTTGTGATAGGATAATTTGTAACGGGTAACAAGCAATGAAAGTAAATAAGGTGCAGCAAGGTGGACCAATCCTTTTTGTAGCAAAGGACAAGCGTGGACAAATTCTTATAATGAGAAAAGCGCTCTCGAGGACACATGGGAATTATTGTCAAGCTAGTTTCATCACGCTCATATGATTCGCGTTCGGTACTTTGATAATTTGATATGTGGGTGGACCGGTGCTTGGGTACTGCCCTTTCTTGGACAAGCATCCCACTTATGATTAACCCTTATTGCAGCAACTACAAAAGAAGTATAAAGGTAAACCTAACCATAGCATGAAACTAGTGGATCCAAATCAGCCCCTTACGAAGCAACGCATAAACTAGGGTTTAAGCTTCTGTCACTCTAGCAACCCATCATCTACTTATTACTTCCCAATGCCTTCCTCTAGGCCCAAATAATGGTGAAGTGTCATGTAGTCGACGTTCACATAACACCACTAGAGGAGAGACAACATACATCTCATCAAAATATTGAACGAATACCAAATTCACATGACTACTAATAGCAAGACTTCACCCATGTCATCAAGAACAAATGTAACTACTCACAAAGCATATTCATATTCATGATCAGAGGAGTATTAATATGCATTAAGGATCTGAACATAGGATCTTCCACCAAGTAAACCAATTAGCATCAACTACAAGGAGTAATCAACACTACTAGCAACCCACAGGTACCAATTTGTGGTTTTGATACAAGATTGGATACAAGAGATGAACTAGGGTTTTGAGAGGAGATGGTGCTGGTGAAGATGTTGATGGATATTGACCCCCTCCCGACGAGAGGATCATTGGTGATGACGATGATGATGATTTCCCCCTCCCGGAGGGAAGTTTTCCCGGCAGAACAGCTCCCGGAGCCCTAGATTGGTTCCGCCAAGGTTCAGCCTCGTGGCGGCGGAGTTTCGTCCCGTAAGTTTGCTTATGATTTTTTCCAGGGTAAGAGACTTCATATAGCAGAAGATGGGCACCGGAGGGCCAACAAGGGGCCCACGAGACAGGGTGGCGCGTTCAGTAGGGGGGTGCGCCCCCACCCTCGTGGCCAGGGTGTGGGCCCCCTCTAGTACTTTCTTTGCTCAATAATTCTTATTAATTCCAAAAATGATTTTCATGGAGTTTCAGGACTTTTGGAGCTGTGTAGAATACGTTTCTAGTATTTTCTCCTTTTCCAGCCAGAATCCCAGCTGCCGGCATTCTCCCTCTTCATGATAAACCTTGTAAAATAAGAGAGAATAGCCATAGGTATTGTGACATAACGTGTAGTAACAGCCCATAATGCAATAAATATCGATATAAAAGCATGATGCAAAATGGACGTATCAGTCGGTAGCTTCTTCAACACCGTCATCACGTCGTCGTGCTGATGGAACTCTCCCTCGAAGCTCTACTGGATCGTGAGTTCGTGGGACGTCACCGAGCTGAACATGTGCAAATTGCGGAGGTGCCGTACTGAAAGGATCGATACGGTCGACTAGAGGAGGGGTGAATAGGAGACTACAAATTTTAGTCTTTCTTGTAGATTTTATGGCTTAGCGGATAAAAGAGTTCTCTAGATATGCAACTAGGTGAATGCAACCTATATGACAAGTAAGCTCCAAGATAAATATGCTAGGCAACAAACTACTTAGCAAGCCAACAAGCATACAACAACAAGGAAAGGTGCGGGAAAGGATTTACCACAAGTGAGACGAGGACGCGGATTTTAACCCGAAGTTCACTCTTCCTTAGGGAAGAGCTAATCTTCGTTTGGAGCGGTGCCGGAGCCAAAGCTTGCGGAACGCCACCGAAGGCTCACCGTATTCTCCTTCGAGTCACCCCCAACGGATGAGCCTCGAATCACTCGGGGTTGGTCTTGAAGGCGACCACCACACCTTTACAAACTTCTCCGGAGCACACCACAAGCAAGGAAGCTTCCGGAGGAACCTCTAGCCGCCTAGGAGCCCAAGCTCCAAGAGTAACAAGTCAATGGGGAAGAAATGTTGCGGGGAACGCGGTTTGGTTTGGTCAAGATGTAGGTCGGGTCTTGCTCTCCCAATCCCCAAAGTTTCAACAAGTTTGGGTGGAGGGATTGAGAGTATTGAGCAAAAGGAGGTGTAGCAATGGTGGAGCTCAACAAGACATTAGGGTTAAGGGTTGGAGGTGGAAGAAGGCCCTTTATATAGTGTGCAGGGGCTGGTGGGGATTTCTGCCCGTTGGACCCCGTGCGCACGGGCTAAGTCAGCCCCGTGCACACGGGATACTCAGAGACAATCAGGCCACCCTGTGCGCACGGGGGTTAAAAGACCCCGTGCGCACGGGGTACCCAGAGAGTTATGCAGTACCCCGTGCGCACGGGAGTCAAAAGACCCCGTGCGCACGGGGTACCCAGTAACTTTCTGTTGCAACTTTCTGAGTACCACAGCATACACACTAGGCCCTTATTAGGTGCTCGGAGTGGGAAGGGTAAGAGAGTGAGGCTCGGAAATGGCATTCCCACACGACATTTATCCACACAGACCCCTCTTGATAGTGCGGTCTTTCCTACGACTCGAAGCAAACCAAAACTAAACCTTCGAAGCGTCGAAAGACAATGCCTTTGTCCTTTTTGAAATGGGGGGTCGCACATCTCCATCGCGGGCACTTAGAACCAATAACCAGAGATAAACTTTAGCAACCGATATTAGTTCAACTAACCACATTGTCATCACACCAAAATAAAGCATAAGTGCCACTTAGCACTTTCAATCTCCCCCTTTTTGGTGCATTGATGACAACGTGGTTAGAGCATGGCATGGAGGATAAATAGATAGAAAGCCAAGGAACAAATAATGATCATGATAGCTCCCCCTAAATGTGTGCCCGAAAACAAGAATGCATCTAGAACACTCATAGGAGGTTCGACCAAGATCATTATAGAAACGTCATGAGTTTCAACAAAATAAACCTATAACGGTGCCTAGAACTCATGACACAGTGTGGGAGAGCAAATAATGTGAGACCCAATAAGCATAAGAGGATAATGGCAAGGTTCAATAATAAAGCTAGAGTCTCACAACCACATAGACAGAAGGTAAATAAGAGTATCTCAAGCCAACTAAAACCAACCAACAGCGAGAAACACAAGGCTTGAGATCTCAACACACCCACGAATGCACACCACACACCACTTCTCCCCCTTTGTCATCAATACAACAAAAAGGAGACAAATGTTGACACGAGACCCATTAGACAAGAGGAGGAGCACTCGAGGCATCATCATCATCATCAAAACGCCACCCGGCCATTGGGAAAGACCGAGCAGTGGCATCACTGTCGACGTCCTCTGAACCTGGACCGACCTCCTCACCAGCAGCAGCCCTTGCTGCCTTCTGCTCACACTGAACAAGATTCTCCTTGTTGATTTCCTTGATCTGATGACGCTGAATGGACTGACACATCTTAAACATGTTGCTCAAGGTCTTGAACAGTGACTTCTTCTCTCCCTTGGCAAAGATGGCCTCAGAACCAACAGACTTGGCCCGACCATGAGGGATCCGTGCAGTAGAGGACATGCCTGGAGTGTAGGTAGCACGATCCTCAGGCCTAGGGTTGCGCCCCTTCTTGATAGGCACATAGGGAGCAGGAGCAGCAGGGGTCCAGTTGGAGTTGCGCTTGGGGACAGAAGTCTTGAAGCTGGCAATGTACTTTGCTGGACAAACGGTCTCAATCAATGCCTGTATGAAAGGAGGATAGATCAAGGACTTGTTCTCTTGAACACACTGACGCAGCTCGTAGTACATGAAGTCCAGAACATCCACTTTCTTCTTCTGATGAAGATACACAAAGACATCAAGCATGGAGCTCCGAATGTTATGGGAATCCCCGGCCTTTGGAGTGAGGGTATACCTCAGGATATGGCGCATGGTATCATAGAGGGGCAAGAGGTCTTTGATTGACCCAGTGACAAATGACTTCTCTTGTTTGTAAGCAAAGGCAATCTCATCTTTAGTGCGCTGCCCACTTTCCTGAACGGGTAGGTAATGATCTCGGAGAACTTTGCCATAGGAGCTGAGTACTGATGCGTTCCGGACATCCAGGTGAGGGTGCGAGCAGAATCATTGGAGAAGTACAGAGTGGCAAAGAACTGCATCACTAGATCTTCATTATAGGGGTGGTTGAAGGTGACAAACGGAATCAGACCCAGTCGACCAAGAGCGGAGTACACACCGGGATACAGATGGTCATTGTCGCGCAAACTCTCAGTGCTGACTTGCTTGTGAGGGGCAAACTTCTTGGACTTGGTCATAAGAAGCTCATGATAGACCCTTTGCTGAAACTCATTCTTGAACCAGGGATCCACTCCCATACCAGTGGCAGCAACATACGGATGGCTCTGTCTCTCAGCCCAGAGCTCTGGCTTGGTCCACTTGACAAGAGGCAAATTCCGGAGGTCACGCCCGCCCGGAATGGCTTGCTCTGGACTAGACTCCTCATCCTCTTCTTCACCTTCCTCACCACGATCATCTTTTTCTTCTATCTCATCATCATTATTGGGATTGGCGTAGTAAACATCATCTTGCGAGTCATAGTCTTTCTTAGAATTGTCGGAAGCCTCTACAACGGGCCGCTTTGAGACAGCACGTCGAACAAGGCCCTGACCAGACCCAGACCCCTGACCCATGCCTTCAGACGGCTGACGATGAGCAATGGTGAAGTCCTCTGATCCTCTTTTTCCACGCTTGCGACGAAGCTCAGACCTCTTGTCAGCGGAGTCTGAAACACACGCAAACACCCAACAACACAAAGCACGAACCACAAATGAGTACAAGTGCAAGATGAATGGCAAGGGGATAGACAAAAATCTAGGCAAAAAGTTCCTGGATAGCCCGTGTACACGGGGGTTTAGACCCCGTGGGCACGGGGGTCCCGTGCGCACGGTACAAGACCGTGGACACGGGGCCCCGTGCGCACGGGGGTCAAACACTCCGTGGACACGGGGGTCTCTCAGCAGCAGCCACTACCAGGATGAACTCCGGGAGTGGGTGAAGCAGAGGGACCATAGGATCTAAGCACTAGACTTCTATCTACCAACAATTTGAGGCCAAATGAATCTAGGGAGCAAAGAAACCCTAAGGCAAGAGAAAAAAGAAAGAAACACATGGAAAAAGACCAAGGAGGCAGGACCAACCGGAGGAGGACCCCATCTGGATGCAGATCCACAAAGGAAGAACCCCGACGAAGCCCGGAGGAGCTCCGGCGAGGGGAGGCGACAGCGGCGGCGCTGGAGGCTTTCTGGGGAGTGGAGGGGGTGAATGGGTGGGAAAGAGCCCGAGCCTCCCCCACGCCCCACCTTCAGGACCAGAAACCGCAGGCCCCGTGCGCACGGGCTAAGAGATCCCCGTGTGCACGGTACAGAGCCCGTGGGCACGGGGGCCCCGCGGGCACGGTACAGGCCCGTGCGCACGGGATACTCAGGAACTTTGACATGAGTGGATTTGTTTTAAATACAGGGCTGAGTGTATACTATTACCCCTACTTCACAAAGCACTCAGTCGATATTTCTGAATACGCCGTGAGGAAAGACCTATCACTATGGAAAAAGGAATATGTGGAGCACTTGTACCAAAAGAGAAGTAGGAAGAACAAAACACAAAAAAGAAAAAAACAACACACCACACAGGCGAAACAAACACGGACACATCCTTCAAGTGAGGGCGGTGGCCAAGGCCACCATGTTGAAGCACAAGTACCACCTAAAGTGGCTAATGTGAAAGATTGGGTTTGATTTATGCACTTCCAGGATAAGATAGCTCATGGGTTGAGCTAGCTCCCCCTAGACATGTGCCTACATCTAAGCAAAATAGTACATGAGTATGTGTGTATGAGCAAGAGTTTCATCTGAAGTTACTAATATCCACGATATTTAGCTCATGCCTTAACTCCCGGAATCTTGCTTCGTCAAGAGGCTTGGTGAAAATGTCTGCAAGTTGATTCTCGGTGTTGACATGGAGTAACTCAATGTTTCCCTTGGCCACATGATCTCTAATGAAATGATGACAAATCTCAATATGCTTGGTCTTGCTATGTTGAACCGGATTCTCGGCGATCTTGATGGCACTCTCATTGTCACACCAAAGAGGCACTTTGTCACATTTGACACCATAATCCATCAAAGTTTGCCTCATCCATAATAATTGGGCACAACAACTTCCAGCAGCAATATACTCGGCTTCGGCTGTGGAGAGAGATATACAATTTTGCTTCTTTGAAGACCAAATTACCAACGACCTTCCTAAAAATTGACATGAACCAGAGGTGGACTTGCGATCAACCTTGTCTCCGGCCCAATCCGAATCCGAGTAACCCATTAACTCAAATGAAGATCCCTTGGGATACCAAAGGCCTAAGTTTGGGGTATGAACCAAATATCGAAGGATCCTTTTCACTGCCGAATAGTGGATCTCCTTAGGAGCAGATTGAAATCTTGCACACATACACACACTCAACATAATATCTGGCCTAGATGCACAAAGGTAAAGCAGGGAACCGATCATAGAGCGATATACCTTTTGATCCACTTCTTTACCATTTGGATCAAGATGAAGTTGACCATTTGTGGCCATGGGTGTCTTCTTTGGCTGGATATCTTGCATTTTGAATCTCTTGAGCATGTCTTGGATATAACGAGATTGATTGATGAAGGTTCCGCCTCTTAATTGCTTCACTTGAAAACCAAGAAAGAACTTCAACTCTCCCATCATGCTCATCGCAAATTCCTTAGTCATAAGATTCTCAAACTCAACGTTAATAGAATGGTTAGTTGACCCAAAGATAATTTCATCAACATATATTTGGCAGACAAACAACTCTCCTTTTACCCTCTTTGTAAAGAGAGTGGAATCTATTACCCCAATCTGGAACCCTTTCTCGCTTAGGAACGCCGTAAGGTGATCATACCAAGCACGAGGTGCTTGTTTGAGTCCATAAAGTGCCTTATGGAGTTCATAAACGTGAGAGGGATGATCGGGGTCTTCAAAACCGGGAGGTTGCTTGACATACACTAACTCCTTAAGAGGACCATTAAGAAAAACGCTCTTAACATCCATTTGATATAATTTGAAATCATGATGAGAGGCATAAGCAAGTAAGATGAGAATGGATTCGAGACGGGCAACGGGGGCAAAAGTTTCAACAAAGTCCAAACCTTCAACTTGGGTGAAACCTTGTGCCACTAACCTTGCCTTGTTCCTTATTACTTGTCCATATTCATCTTGTTTGTTCTTGAAAATCCACTTTGTTCCAATGACATTATGAAATTCCTTGGGTCTTTCTACAAGGGTCCATACTTTGTTGCGTGTAAAGTTGTTGAGTTCTTCATGCATGGCATCTACAATCCGGATCGTCAAGTGCATCTTCCACCTTAAGGGGTTCAACACAAGAGACAAACGAGTGATGTTCACAAAAGTTTGCCAAACGTCTACGAGTAGTTACCCCCTTTTTGATGCTTCCGTAGATGTTCTCGGTGAGGTGTTGAAGATGTTTCAGCTTGGCGGCCAATTTTTGCTCTTTGCGGTCAAGCTCTTCTTCACTTGGTTTTGGACTTGATGAGGAGGCTTGCCCTTGAGATTGCTTTAACCTTGGAGACACTCTTCTATTTGCAACCACAGGTTCTTGCTCTGTAGGAAGTGATGTCGATGAAGACACATGTGGTTGGGGTTGATCTTGATCCTGATCATGACTTTGAGCTTGATCTTGAGCCTCAACGATTGGTTCTTCATTATTCGGACGAGTTTGCTCTTGATCTTGCTCAGGAATATGAGGGTCTTGATCTTGTTCTTGGATAGGTTCATTATTTCCCGAAGCATCTTGGACAAGTGGCGTTGGTGATGACTTCCCTTGAGGAGAATCCTCAAGAGGGGCTCTTACTCCTTCTTCTTCTACTTGGACATGGGGTGTTTCTTGTGGGAGAATGTGGCCTATCCCCATTGTCCTTATAGCTTGTGAAGGAGCCTCATCACCTACAACACTAGGAACAATTTGCTCCATGCGGGAGCCGTTATCTTCATCAAACTCCACATTTACCGTTTCCTCAGTGCATCCGGTGGATTTATTGAGAACTCGGTAAGCATGAGAGTTTGATGCATATCCAACAAATATGCCCTCATAAGTTCTAGACTCAAATTTAGCTAACCGGGATTTTTTGTTTAAAATGAAACACTTACAACCGAATACCCGAAAGTATTTGACGTTGGGCTTTCTCCCGATTAGGAGCTCATAATGGGTCTTGTTCTTGAGCTTGCGGAGATAAAGTCGGTTTGAAGCATGGCACGCGGTGTTGATGGCTTCTGCCCAAAGCTTGTATGGTGATTTGTACTCATCAAGCATGGTCCTAGCCATCTCAATAAGAGTCCGATTCTTCCTCTCCGCAACCCCATTTTGTTGGGGAGTATATGGTGAGGCATATTGGTGCTTTATCCCCTCTTCACTCAAGAAATAATCCATTGTATAGTTTTTGAACTCGGTGCCATTGTCACTCCGGATTGCCTTGATCTCACAGTTATGTTGACGTTGAGCTTCTTTGGCAAAGTTGATGAAGGTTTCTTGAGTTTCATCTTTAGTCTTGAGAAAGAACATCCAAGTATATCTTGTGAAGTCATCAACAATGACAAGGCAATATCTCCTTCCTCCCAAACTATCATATGTGGGAGGCCCAAAAAGATCCAAATGGATAAGCTCGAGGGGCCTCAAGGTGGTGATGATAGTCTTCACCTTGTGAGCTTTTTCATGAAGCTTTCCGGCAATGCAAGCACTACAAGGACGATCTTTGGCAAAAGACACATTGGTTAGTCCAAGAATGTGCTCCCCCTTTAAGATAGCTTGTAAGTTCCTCATGCCCACGTGGGCTAGTCTACGGTGCCATAGCCACCCCACGTCGGCCTTGGCCATTAGGCATGTTGCAAGATGAGTTTTCTCTTTCGAGAAATCAACCACGTAAAGGTTGTCTTCAACATGCCCAACGAAGACCACTTTGAGATTGCTTCTCTTAAAGACGGTCACATGGAATTCACCAAAATGTGAATCATATCCGGCACGAGCCAATTGAATAGTTGAAAGTAAATTGTAGTGAAAGGATTGGACAAGCATGACATTTGAAAGAGATGAATCATTAGAGATTACCACCTTGCCCAAACCTAATACCTTGCCCTTGCTATTGTCACCGAAGGAGATGTTCGAAGAGGCCTTGAGTGAATCAACGAACTCCACGAGCATCTCCCTTTCTCCGGTCATATGATTTGTGCATCCACTATCGATCACCCATTGAGTTCCACCGGAGACATAGTCCTACAATAATCAAGCTTTGGTTATAGGTAACCATTTTGCAATGGGTCCTGGAGAGTTAGCAACAAGGATCTTGGGAACCCAAATAGTCCAAGCATAATCATCATAGTTAGTTCCAACAAATTTTGCAAAGGTATGGCCATCATCTCCTCTCATGAGAACGTATGATGGATTGTTCTTGTCGGCAAAATCCTTGGGAATGGCCTTGTCCCTAATGACCTTTCCATTCCCAACACCCTTTAATTCCTTCTCCTTCTCCTTGTGCCCTTCATGCACAAACACTACCTTTTGGGGAAGGGAAGGAGTCGGACCGATTTTCTTGTTGGTCTTCTTCTTCTTTTTCTTACCACTCTTGGATGCGGGATTAAACCCAACTCCCTCCTTGGCAACACACTCCTTTTGGTTGCTCAAGAGGTCGTTTAGATTTTTCTCCCCTTGGATGCATGACACAAGCCCTTTCTCAATTTGAGCTTTCAACTTCTTATTTTCCTCTTGAAGGAAAGTGCAATCATGAGCAAGGTTAGCAGTACAAGCATCATCATTTAAATCAATATGAGGTGCGCAAGTGAGAGCCTTAATGGTTGTAGCTTTTAGTTGTGCATAAGACTCGGTGAGGGCAATGAGGTCACCTTTGACAACCTTGGAACTAATCACAAGGAACTCATGCTCCTCAACAAGTTTTGTATGGTCAACTAGAAGCTTTTCAACTCTAACGTTAAGAGCATCTGTATTCTCAAGAGCAAGTTGCAAAGCATCATTGGTTTTAACAAAGTCAATTTGATGAGCAGATAAGGCTTCCTCAAGTGATGCTCTCATGACACCCTCTTCATTAAGTTCGTGCTCGAGTAGATCCACTCTCTCCTTTTCCTCTATAAGGAGGTTCTCAACGTTCTCAATAAAGTCATCGCGTTCGGCAAGTGACTTAAGGAGATCGCCAAAACGAGCACGAGCTTCACCATGAAGAGTTTTCATGAAAGCCATTAAGGATTCCTCATCATTATCCACACCCTCCTCACACTCATCCTCCACTATCTCACATGAGACATTGGGAGTGTAGTTGTCGGGTTTCTTGGGTTCAGACTTTGTTTTTACCTCTTTGGCCATGAGGCACCGATGAGTGAATGGCTTGTCCTCGTTTGGAGAGTCGAAGAGGCCGGTGGTGGAGGAGGTAGTGGCATGCATGGCAAAGGCGGCCGTGCCCACTTGATCGTCATCACCGTCATCTTCATCTCCAGACATGTATTCTTCATGAACAAGAGCCTTGTCATCCTTCCTCTTTGCAAACTTGGTGAACTTCTTCTTCTTAAGCACAAGCTTCTCGGACTTGTCTTCACGTCTCTCATATGGACAATCATGAACAAAGTGTCTTGGGCTATCACAATTGTAGCATTTCCTTCGTCCAAAAGATCTTCCTTGAAGATTTCTTCCTTTGTTTGCCATGGTCCCGGAGTACTTTTTGACTAAGAGAGCCAAGTCTTCCGCCAAATCATTTGCCGGACACGAGGTATCAATTTCCTCCTCACCAATCTCTTCACTCACTTCTTCCTCCCTCGAGGGTTGGCTCACAACTTTCTTGGCCTTCAAGGCAAGATTGGAGTTCTTGGTTGCTTGAGCTATTGCGAATGTTTTCTTGGACTTGGTTTCCAAAAGAACATGGGTAGAGAAGGTGGAAACAACTTGAGCCGAAGTCAGCTTGTGATAGTCCGGACGTTGATGAACCATCATGACCATGGTATGTTCCGTGAGAACCATAGCATCTATGAACTTGTCCTTGATGAAGTCATCATTTGCCCAAGTGCATCCAAAGGTTCTCAAGTTGAGCACAAGAGACTTCAACCTTCGGTAAACCTCTTCTGCGGACTCACCCTCATTCCTCACAAAGAGATTGACTTCTTGTTTGAGCAAGGCCAATCGAGATCTTCGAATTGCTTCATCTCCTTCAAGAGCCTCCTCAAGGCAATCCCAAATTTCCTTTGCGGTTTTGAGAAGAGCAATGGAGTCACTATAGTCTTCAGTCACAGTGTTGCGAAGCATGTTGTGTGCGGTAGCATTGAGTTGATCGTCAATTGCTTCTCTTGGAGTGAGATTCATTGGGTCCTTGGGGTTGAATCCATTGACCACAATCCACCACAATTGAGTTGAAGCACTGCGCATGTGAGACTCCATATCTAGCTTCCACTTAGCAAAGGCATTAGCTTTCAAAGTGGGCGGAGGCCCAACAGGATTAATGCGGGGATGCTGCAAGGGTTGAGGAGAGTAAAAGGGTTCCACGGCATTGTACTTGGGAACTTGAGTACAAGCCGGAGAAGCAAGAGGTTCCCTCGAGTCATCCGCATCATGAACTTCATTTGGATTAAATGAGTTTGATGCGGACGTTGATGGCTTTAAGCGGACATCAATTTCCTCCTTGACCGAGGCCCGAACCTCTTTCATCATAGAGACTTTGAGGTCTGCAAACATTGAAAGAAGATTGGCCACAGTCAAGGGAGCATTCGGGTTAGGAGGAGTGGCGGGAGCAACGACAGGAGCACCAAGTGGCTCGATCGCGGCGGGGGGTTGGTTTTGACCATCCTCCGCAAAGGGTAAGCCACCTCCCTCATTCCCTAGATCGACCATATCCTCTAAGGTTGTAAAACCTTATATTAGAGCACGAGGCTCTGATACCAATTGAAAGGATCGATACGGTCGACTAGAGGGGGGGTGAATAGGAGACTACAAATTTTAATCTTTCTTGTAGATTTTAAGGCTTAGCGGATAAAAGAGTTCTCTAGATATGCAACTAGGTGAATGCAACCTATATGACAAGTAAGCTCCAAGATAAATATGCTAGGCAACAAACTACTTAGCAAGCCAACAAGCATACAACAACAAGGAAAGGTGCGGGAAAGGATTAACCACAAGTGAGACGAGGACGCGGATTTTAACCTGAAGTTCACTCTTCCTTGGGGAAGAGCTAATCTCCATTTGGAGCGGTGCCGGAGCCAAAGCTTGCGGAACGCCACCGAAGGCTCACCGTATTCTCCTTCGAGTCACCCCCAACGGATGAGCCTCGAATCACTCGGGGTTGGTCTTGAAGGCGACCACCACACCTTTACAAACTTCTCCGGAGCACACCACAAGCAAGGAAGCTTCCGGAGGAACCTCTAGCCGCCTAGGATCCCAAGCTCCAAGAGTAACAAGTCAATGGGGAAGAAATGTTGTGGGGAACGCGATTTGGTTTGGTCAAGATGTAGATCGGGTCTTGCTCTCCCAATCCCCAAAGTTTCAACAAGTTTGGGTGGAGGGATTGAGAGTATTGAGCAAAAGGAGGTGTAGCAATGGTGGAGCTCAACAAGACATTAGGGTTAAGGGTTGGAGGTGGAAGAAGGCCCTTTATATAGTGTGCAGGGGCTGGTGGGGATTTCTGCCCGTTGGACCCCGTGCGCACGGGCTAAGTCAGCACCGTGCGCACGGGGTACTCAGAGACAATGACGCCACCCCGTGCGCACGGGGGTCAAAAGACCTTGTGCGCACGGGGTACCCAGAGAGTTACGTAGTACCCCGTGCGCTCGGGGGTCAACAGACCCCGTGCGCACGGGGTACCCAGTAACTTTCTGTTGCAACTTTCTGAGTACCACAGCATACACACTAGGCCCTTATTAGGTGCTCGGAGTGGGAAGGGTAAGAGAGTGAGGCTCGGCAATGGCATTCCCACACGACATTTATCCACACAGACCCCTCTTGATAGTGCGGTATTTCCTACGACTCGAAGCAAACCAAAACTAAACCTTCGAAGCGTCGAAAGACAACGCCTTTGTCCTTTTTGAAATGGGGGGTCGCACATCTCCATCGCGGGCACTTAGAACCAATAACCTGAGATAAACTTTAGCAACCGATATTAGTTCAACTAACCACATTGTCATCACACCAAAATAAAGCATAAGTGCCACTTAGCACTTTCACGTACATTCGGTACTAGGATCGGTCGATCGTGAAGATGTACGACTACATCAACCGCGTTGTCATAATGCTTCCGCTTACGGTCTACGAGGGTACGTGGATGACACTCTCCCCTCTCATTGCTATGCATCACCATGATCTTGCGTGTACATAGGATTTTTTTTGAAATTACTACGTTCCCCAACAAAAACCACAACGGTGATTTATCAAGTTTGTTGTTTTAACCTTCACAAGGACCGGCCGCAGTCAAATTTGATTCAACTAAAGTTGGATAAACAGACACCCGCCAACCACCTTTATGCAAAACTAGTTGCATGTCTATCGGTGGAACCAGTCTCATGAATGCGGTCATGTAAGGTTGGTCTGGGCCGCTTCATCCAACAATACCGCCGAATCAAAATAAGACATTGGTGGTAAGCAGTATGATGATTACCGCCCACAACTCTTTGTGTTCTACTCGTGCATATCATCTACGCATAGACCTGACTCGGATGCCACTGTTGGGAAATGTAGCATGCAATTTCAAAAGATTTCCTACGCTCAAGCAAGATCTATAAAGGAGATGCATAGCAACGAGAGGGGGAGAGTGTGTCCACGTACCCTTGTAGACCGAAAGTGGAAGCGTTAACTTAACGCAGTTGATGTAGTCGAATGTCTTCTCGAATGAATCGATCAAGTACCGAACATACGGCACCTCCGAGTTCTGCACACGTTCAGCTCAATGACATCCCTCGAACTCTTGATCTAGTAGAGGTACGAAGGAGATGAGTTCCGTTAGCACGACGGCGTGGTGACGGTGATGGTGATGTGATCCACGCAGGGCACTTCGCCTAAGCACTATGACAATATGACCAGAGGAGTAAACGGTGGAGGGAGGCACCGCACACGGCTAAGAACAATTGGTCTGTCTAGAGGTGCCCCATGCCCCCGTATATAAAGGAGGTAGAGGGGAGGAGGCCGGCCCTAGGGCGCGCCCCATGGGGGGAGTCCTACTAGGACTCCAAGTCCAATTCGGACCCCCCTTCCTTTTACCGGAGAGGGAAAGGGGGAAGGAGAGGGAGAAGGAGAAGGAAAGGGGGGCGCCGCCCCCTTCCCCACTCCAATTCGGCCTCTTCCCTTGTGGGGCCGCATCAGCCCCTTGTGGTCTGGTTAGCCTCCCTCCTATGGCCCATATGGCCCATATCTTTCACCAGGGGGTTCCGGTAACCCCTCCGGTACTCCAGTATGTACCTGATACACTCCGGAACCCTTCCTGTGTTTGAATACTACCTTCCAATGTATCAATCTTTACCTCTAAAATATTTCGAGACTCCTCGTCATGTCTGTGATCACATTCGGGACTCTGAACAACCTTCGGTCACCAAAACACATAACTCATATAATACATATCTTCATCGAACGTTAAGCGTGGGGACCCTACGGGTTCGAGAACTATGTAGACATGACTGAGACACCTCTCCGTTCAATAACCAATAGCGGAACCTGGATGCTCATATTGGTTCCCCACATATTCTACGAAGATCTTTATTGGTCGAACCGCAATGTGAACATACGTTATTCCCTTTCTCATCGGTATGTTACTTGCCTGAGATTTGATCCTCGGTATCTTCATACCTAGTTCAATCTCGTTACCGGTAAGTCTCTTTACTCATTCTGTAATGCATCATCCCGCAACTAACTCATTAGTCACATTGCTTGCAAGGCTTCATATGATGTGCATTATCGAGAGGGTCTAGAGATACCTCTCTGATACTCGGAGTGACAAATCCTAATCTCGATCTATGCCAACCCAACAAACACCTTCGGAGATACCTGTAGAGCATCTTTATAATCACCCAGTTACGTTGTGACGTTTGATAGCACACAAGGCATTCCTCCGGTGTTTGGGAGTTGCATAATCTCATAGTCGGAGGAATATATATGACATGAAGAAAGCAGTAGCAATAAAACTGAACGATCATTATGCTAAGCTAATGGATGGGTCTTGTCCATCACATCATTCTCCTAATGATGTGATCCCTTCAACAAATGACAACACATGTCCATGGCTAGGAAACTTTAACCATCTATGATCAACGAGCTAGTCTAGTAGAGGCATACTAGGGACACTATGTTTTGTCTATGTATCCATACATGTATCAAGTTTCCGGTTAATACAATTATAGCATGAATAATAAACATTTATCATGATATAAGGAAATATAAAATAACAACTTTATTATTGCCTCTAGGGCATATTTCCTTCACAAAGACATTCTTTGCCATCATCCAATTCTTTGCCGTCGGTTGGCGGACGGCAAACGTTCTTTGTCGTCCGCTAGCAGATGGCAAAGAGGTGGGTGGGGTCCAGTGGAGGTCCAAACCCTAACGGCCCGCCAGCCCCACCTCTTTGTCATCCGCTGGCGGACGGCAAAAGTTGAGTATGTAATGGCCCTCCCACCCCCTCTCTCTCTTCTCTCTCTTCCCTCCCTGACGCGACCCCCCACGCGCACCCGACCCCAACCACCGCCAGCCACCGTGCCCTCGACCCCCATCACACGCCCGTCACCCCATCTATGCCTCCCCGCGGTCGTCCCGCCGCCCTGCCCCCTCCCCTACGGCCGCCCGACACCCCTCCACTGAGCCGCCCCATCCACGTCACCCCGCTGCCCCGCAGCCGTCCCGCCGCCCCGGCTCCCCTCCACCGGGTCGCCCCTCCTCCCGCGACCGCCCCGCCCCCTCCCCTGCGGCGGCCGTCTCGCCGTCCTGGCAGGCCGCGGTGCCGCCCCCTCCCCTGCGCCGGAGCTACTCCACCGGTCTGCCCCCCTCCTCCACCGGCAGCCCCTCCCCTGCGGTGAGTTCCTCACCCTTTTTCTATTTTTATAATTTTACTTTTAGGTTTATGTTTTAGTTTAGTTTACTTTTAGTTAAGAAGAAGAAGAAGAAGAAGAAGAAAGGGAGGAATAGAAGTTTAGATTAGGTTTTTTTTCTGTTTTTTAGGTTTAGTTAGTGTAATTTAGGTTTAGATTAGTTTTTTTTCTATTTTTTAGGTTTAGGTTTATATTTAGTTTAGTTTAGGTTTAGTTAAGAAGAAAGAAGAAAGATGAAAAAAACAAAATAAGAAGAAGAAGAAGAAGGAGAAGAAGAAGAAGAAGAAGAAGAAGAATAAGAAGAAGAAGAAGAAGAAGAAGAAGAAGAAGAAGAAGAAGAAGAAGAGGAGGAGGAGGAGGTTAGGGGTGCATCGGCGCCGAAGAAACCAGGTCGAGGTTCGGGGTGCGTCGGCGCCGACGGAACCGGGTCGAGGATTGCCGGTCGCCAAGAGGTCAAGGGTCGGGGCAGAGGGTCGAGGATCAAGGGGCGAGGGGTCGATGTTCGAGGATCTTCTGGTCCGAGTGCTGACTGACTGGTGTCGTAGCTTAAGACGAGGACGTCCCCGAGCTGAAAGTCGTGAGAGTGGTTGAACTGCTTCCATCTGTGTTACCGAAGTTCCTTCCCTTTGAGAGGAAGTACGTCTCTGTTGGAGCGGTGTGGAGGCACAATGCTCCCCAAGAAGCCACTAGGGCCACCGTATTCTCCTCATGCTCTCAGACAATGCGAGATGTCGTGATTCCACTATTGGTGTCCTTGGAGGCCGTGACTGAACCTTTACAAACAAGGTTGGGGCAATCTCCACAACTTAATTGGAGGCTCCCAACGACACAACAAAGCTTCACCACAGTGGAATATGGCTCCGCGGTGACCTCAACCGTCTAGGGTGCTCAAACACCCAAGAGTAACAAGATCCGCAAGGGATTAATGGAGGGAATCAAATTTCTCTTGGTGGAAGTGTAGATCGGGGCCTTCTCAACCAATCCCTAGAAAATCAACAAGTTTGATTGGCTAGGGAGAGAGATCGGGTGAAAATGGAGCTTTGAGCAACAATGGAGCTTGGGGAGGGAAGAGGTGGTCAACTTGGAGAAGAAGACCCCCTTATATAGTGAGAGGAAAGATCCAACCATTACCCACTTACTCAGCCCGCGATACTACCGCACCAACTTGCGGTACTACCCCAAGCCCTTGCGGTACTACCGCTCGATGGTGTGGTACTACCGCTCCCGCGGCAGAGACCAGACGAGGCCATGTTGCATTAAAGCAACGAGCGATAGAACCGCCGGAGCGGTACTACCGCGAATCCTTGTGGTACAACCGCCAGGTAGGGTTTGACTAGGCTAGGAAGGCACGGACTAATAAAATTACATCCGTGGCTACTTCCGCTGAGTTTCGATCTGTGCAAAAATCCGACACGATACTACCTCATGCAGGGAGTGGTACTACCGCGTAGGGCGCGGATGTAAAAAATTACTTCCGCCGCTACTTCTATGCATGTCACTCTGCTGGGCTAGAGGCCACGGTACTACCGCGCCTGATTGGCAGTACTACCGCGTAGCACGGTACTACCGCTTCCCTGTCCAGTACTACCGTGGGCCACCACGGTACTACTACTCCCTTGAGCGGTACTATTTCATGCCTCAGCACAATAGCACTTGGAGTCCTTCATTTTGTAAAGACACGGATAAACGGTCGGTGCTCCAAAGAAGCAAAGGAAAGTTGGTGCAAAGGAACAGACGTGTACGTGATGATTCCACCCTAACCTTTTCGAAAGGGGACCCCCTCTTAATAGTACGTCTTTCCTATGACTCAAATCCACCGGAAAGAAACATAGAGAAACACCGTCTTCACTAGGCTCCAAGGGGCACCGAATCGTCTTGTGCCTAGACATGAGATATCTAAAATGCTCAATGCAAATGGTTAGTCTACAAATGCATTGTCATCAATCACCAAAACCACATAGGGAGAAATATGCCCTTACAGAAGGTGTGGAGGTGTGTCTTCAGTGGATGTGACGAGATTCGGCTGGTGGTTGTCTTTGGTGGACCTATGTAGATTTAGTATTCATTTGTGCATTGATGCGTTTACATGTTGAATCCTTTCGATATACATTTCTCTTCATGGGAGGTGGTTAGAGCAAATCCAACGCGCCGACCCATTCGTTCGCGCATGTCCGTTTGGGTTGCCGCGGACAAAAAAGACGGCCCAACACGTCGACCCAAACAGACGCACGTCCTCTTTTTGTCCGCCTGCCGACCCATTCGCAGCCCAAATTTGAGTCTCATTTGCGTCAGCGCGGACACAAAATGGACGCGCGCGAGCGCGCCTACTCCTACACCTGGTCCGCTAGTCGGTGGCACAGCTACCACCATTTCCCTCCACTTTCCCGAAACCCTCCCGCCTGGTCGCGCTACCGGCCGCTCGCCATGGATGACGCACTGACCCTCAATACTATCGCCGGCCTTGCCTCCCTCGCCTCTTCTGGCCTCACCTCTGCCGCCTCCGCTAAAGACAAGCCCCGCCCACACATGCAAGACCGCGGCGCCACCCAAGAAGAAGAAATAGCCGACGGTCGAGGAGCAGGTTGTGTAGTCGGCCAAGAGGAAGGGTCGGAGGCACGCGCATGACGCAAATGATAAAGCGGCGGCCGTCGCCACCCTCGGCACCACCGCACAGCACGAGGAAACCAACGCCTAAGTCGCCGCAGCAATGAGGGAGGCCCTGATCTACCTAGGGTTAAACCCTGGCCAGCACGGGCTCGTCGGCACTGTCGTGGCCACGACCAGCACGGGCTCGTCGGCATTTCCTCGGATGGTGCTGCCAGAGTCACCGAGCGCGTCTGCCACATACCCGATTCCCGGCTTCCACGTCTACTCGCAAGTCTCCCGCTTCTTCGGGGAATGCTCGCCGGAGGTGAGCATGGTGGCGCCGTCCATGCCCGCGCACGCGCCAGTGGCCATCGACCTCAACACCACGCCGGTGGCCGGTGCATCATCCTTCGAAGGGGCTAGGAAATGCCTGCGGGAGATGCCAGCCGACATGCTCACCGGTGCCTACAACCTGTTTGATATAATGTCGGCGACCGGTGACAATGAAACAGCCAACCGCTTCATCATCGAGAATATCATCTTCGAAGGTGGTGCGGCGGCCGCGGCCGTGGCCTCTGATGGTGGTGCCGCTACGGCTGCCTATGACCCCGAGGAGACCCAAAGCCAAGACAACCGAGCGCCATTCACATCGGACACCTATGATCAAGATGGCATGGACGACACCTTCTTGCAAGATTAGGTCGACCTGGGCAACTTCCCACTCGACCACGAGTTCCCGGAGGACTACGGCCTCAAGGAAGAGGATGAAATGGACATCGACGGGGAGCCTTTGTTCTAGGACGACCTCGCCAACCAAGCCTGGGAGAAGCCGAAGCGCAAGAGCAAGCGGGCGAAGGCATACACACTGTACAAGGACAAACTCCTTTGTGAGTGTTGGAGGGACATTGGGCAAGACCCCAAGGTTGGCGCCGAACAAAAGGCATCAACCTTTTGGCTTCGTTTTAATCATGAGTATCATGAACGCATGAAGTTTGCACCATACCAAATTCAAAGCAAGCGTGGGCGGGTGTCCCTCTGGAAGTGATGGAGACTGATACAACAAGAGTGCAACAAGTTGTGTGCCACCCTTGAGAGCATCAAGGCATGCCCCATGAGTGGCATCGACATGAAAGATATGGTATACATGCTCCCCTCTTCGTCTTTGTTCCAGTTATGCTTCCATGTCCATTTGCCCATATGCTTGCATGCTATTCATTTATAGGCATTCCTATTGGGGAATGCAGTAATTTCAGAAAAAATCCTATGATCACACAAGATCTATCTCTAGGTAATGCATAGCAATGAGAGGGGAGAGTGTTGTCGACGTACCCTCATAGACCGAAAGCGGAAGCGTTATGACAACGCGGTTGATGTAGACGAACGTCTTCGCGATCCAACCGATCAAGTACCGAACACACGGCACATCCGTGAACTGCACATGTTTAGCTTGGTGACGTCCCTCGAACTCTAGATCCAGCTGAGGCCAAGGGAGAGTTCCGTCAGCACGACAGTGTGGTGATGGTGATGATGAAGTTACCGGCACAGGGCTTCTCCTAAGCACTACGATGATATGACCGAGGTGGAATTCTGTGGAGGGGGCACCGCACACGGCTAAACAATCAACTTGTGTGTTCTAGGCTGCCCCCCTGCCCCTGTATATAAAGGAGTGAGAGGGAGAGGCAGTCGGCCCTAGGGGGGCGCGCCAAGGTGTGGAGTCCTACTAGGACTCCCTAGTCCTAGTAGGATTCCACCTCCCATATGGAGTAGGAAAGGGGGAAGGGAGGAGGAGAAGGAAAGGGGGGTCGGCCCCCTTATCCTAGTCCTAATCGGCCTCCTGCCCAAGGGGGGCGCACAAGCCCCTTGTGGGCTGGTGGGCTTTCCTCTTATGGCCCATAAGGCCCATAACTTCTCCACGGGAGTTCCGGTAACCTCCCGGTACTCCAGAAAAATGCCCGAACCACTCAGAACCATTCCGATGTCCAAATGCAACCTTCCAATATATGAATCTTTATGTCTCGACCATATAGAGACTCCTCGTCACATCCGTGATCTCATCCTGGACTCTAAACAAATTTCGGTCATCAAATCACATAACTCATAATACAAATCGTCATCGAACGTTAAGCGTGAGGACCCTACGGGTTCGAGAACTATGTAGACATGACCGAGACATATCTCCAATCAATAACCAATATTGGAACCTGGATGCTCATATTGGCTCCCACATATTCTACAAAGATCTTTATCGGTCAAACCGCATAACAACTTACGTTGTTACCTTTGTCATCGGTATGTTACTTGCCCGAGATTTGATCGTCTGTATCATCATACCTAGTTCAATCTCGTTACCGGCAAGTCTCTTTACTCGTTTCGTAATACTTCATCCCACAACTAACTCATCAGTCACAATGCTTGCAAGGCTTATAGTGATGAGTATTACCGAGAGGGCCCAGAGATACCTCTCTGAAACACGGAGTGACAAATCCTAATTTTGATCTATGCCAACCCAACAAACACCTTCGGAGACACCTGTAGAGCACCTTTATAATCACCCATTTACGTTGTGAAGTTGGTAGCACACAAAGTGTTCCTCCGGTATTCGGGAGTTGCCTAATATCATAGTCTGAGGAACGTGTATAAGTCATGAAGAAAGCAGTAGCAATGAAACTGTAATGATCATAATGCTAAGCTAACGGATGGGCCTTGTCCATCACATCATTCTCCTAATGATGTGATCCCGTTCATAAAATGACAACACATGTCTATGGTTAGGAAACATAACCATCTTTGATCAATGAGCTATTCAAGTAGAGGCATACAAGGGACTATATGTTTTGTCTATGTATTCACACATGTACTAAGTTCCCGGTTAATACAATTCTAGCATGAATAATAAACATTTATCATGATATAAGGAAATAAATAATAACTTTATTATTGCCTCTAGGGCATATTTCCTTCAGTCTCCCACTTGCACTAGAGTCAATAACCTAGTTCATAATGCCATGCGATTTAACACCAATAGTTCACATCTGTATGTGATTAACACCCATAGTTCACATCGCCATGTGACCAACACTCAAAGGGTTTACTAGAATCAATAATCTAGTTCACATCGCTATGTGATTAACACCCAAAGAGTACTAAGGTGTGATCATGTTTTGCTCGTGAAAGAAGTTTAGTCAACGGGTCCGTCACATTCAGAGTCGTATGTATTTTGCAAATATTCTATGTCTACAATGCTCTGCATGGAGCTACTCTAGCTAATTGCTCCCACTTTCAATATGTATCCAGATTGAGACTTAGAGTCATCCGGATCGGTGTAAAAGCTTGCATCGACGTAACTCTTTATGATGAACTCTTTATCACCTCCATAACCGAGAAATATTTCCTTAGTCCTCACTAAGGATAATTTTGATCGTTGTCCAGTGATCTACTCTTAGATCACTATTGTACCCCCTTACCAAACTCATGACAAGGTGCATAATAGGTCTGGTACATAGCACATCATACTTTATAGAACCTATGACTATGGCATAGGGAATGACTTCCATTCTCTTTCTATCTTCTGTCGTGGTCGGGGTTTGAGTCTTACTCAACTTTACACCTTGTAATACAGGCAAGAACTTCTTCTTTGACTGATCCATTTTGAACTCTTTCAAAAAACTTGTCAAGGTATGTATTCATTGAAAAATCTTATCAAGCGTCTTGATCTATCTCTATAGATCTTGATGCCCAATATGTAAGAAGCTTCACCGAGGTCTTTTATTGAAAAACTCTTATTCAAGTGTCCCTTTATGCTATCCAGAAATTCTATATCATTTCCAATCAACAATATGCCATCCACATATAATATTAGAAATGCTACTGAGCTCTCACTCACTTTCTTGTAAATACAGGCTTCTCCAAAAATCTGTATAAAACCATATGCTTTGACCACACTATCAAAGAGTTTATTCCAACTCTGAGAGGCTTGCACCAGTCCATAAATGGATCGCTGGAGCTTGCACACTTTGTTAGCACCCTTTGGATCGACAAAACCTTCTGGTTGCATCATATACAACTCTTCTTTAAGAAATATCCATTTAAAGAATGTAGTTTTGACATCCATTTCCCAGATTTCATAAAATATGGCAACTGCTAACATGATTCGAATGGATTTAAGCATCGCTACAGTTGATAAAATCTCATTGTAGTCAACACCTTGAACTTGTCAAAAACCTTTTTGGGATAAGTGATAACCCACAAGTATAGGGGATTGCAACAGCTTTCGAGGGTAGAGCATTCAACCCAAATTTATTGATTCGACACAGGGGGAGCCAAAGAATATTCTTGAGTATTAGCAGTTGAGTTGTCAATTCAACCACACCTGGATAACTTAGTATCTGCAGCAAAGTATTTAGTAGCAAAAGTGGTATAATAATAATAGTAATGGTAGCAAAAGTAAAGATAAATGTTTTTTGGTTTTTGTAGTAGTTGTAACAGTAGCAACGGAAAAGTAAATAAGCGAAGAACAATATGTGAAAAGCTCGTAGGCAATGGATCAGTGATGGATAATTATGTCGGATGCGATTCCTCATGCAATAGTTATAACATAGGGTGATATAGAACTAGCTCCAATTCATCAATGTAATGTAGGCATGTATTCCATAAATAGTCATACGTGCTTATGGAAAAGAACTTGTATGACATCTTTTGTCCTACCCTCCCGTTGCAGCGGGGTCCTTACGGAAACTAAGGTATATTAAGGCCTCCTTTTAATAGAGAACTGGACCAAAGCATTAACACATAGTGAATACATGAACTCCTCAAACTACGGTCATCACCGAGAAGTATCCCGATTATTGTCACTTCAGGGTTGTCGGATCATAACACATAATAGGTGACTATAGACTTGCAAGATAGGATCAAGAACACACATATATTCATGAAAACATAATAGGTTCAGATCTAAAATCATGGCACTCGGGCCCTAGTGACAAGCATTAAGCATAGCAAAGTCATAGCAACATCAATCTCAGAACATAGTGGATACTAGGGATCAAACCCTAACAAAACTAACTTGATTACATGGTAAATCTCATCCAACCCATCACCGTCCAGCAAGCCTACGATGGAATTACTCACGCATGGCGGTGAGCACCATGAAATTGGTGATG
The DNA here is from genome assembly GCA_963921465.1 of Triticum timopheevii. NCBI lineage: Eukaryota > Viridiplantae > Streptophyta > Magnoliopsida > Poales > Poaceae > Triticum > Triticum timopheevii. The sequence goes on from OY997262.1 coordinate 291,684,028, forward strand.
GAGGATGGTTGATGATGACGACGGTGATGAATCCCCCTCTCCGGAGCCCTGAACGGACTCCAGATCAGCCCTCCCGAGAGAGATTAGGGCTTGGCGGCAGCTCCGTGTCATAAAACGCGATGAAACTTTCTCTCTGATTTTTTTCTCCCCGAGACGGAATATATGGAGTTGGAGTTGAGGTCGGAGGAGGTCAGGGGGCCTAGAAGATAGGGGTCCGCGCCCTAGGGGGGCGCGCCCCCTGTCTCGTGGACAAGCTGTGGGACCCCTGGCATTAATTCTTTCGCCAAAAATTCTTATTAAATCCAAAAAGTGCCTCCATGGATTTCCAGGACATTCCGAGAACTTTTCTTTTCTACACATAAAACAACATCATGGCAGTTCTGCTGAAAACAGCGTCAGTCTGGGTTAGTTTCATTCAAATCATGCAAGTTAGAGTCCAAAACAAGGGCAAAAGTGTTTGGAAAAGTAGATACATTGGAGACGTATCAACTCCCCCAAGCTTAAACCTTTGCTTGTCCTCAAGCAATTCAATTGATAAACTGAAAGTGATAAAGAAAAACTTTTACAAACTCTGTTTGCTCTTGTTGTTGTAACATGAAAAGCCAGCATTCAAGTTTCAGCAAATATTATGAACTAACCATACTCACAATAACACATAGGTCTCACAATTAGTCATATTAATAACGTAATCAGCTAGCGAGCCATAATAATAAAACTCAGATGACAACACTTTCTCAAAATAATCATAACATGATATAACAAAATGGTATCTTGCTAGCCCTTTCTGATACCGCAAAACATAAATGCAGAGCACCTTTAAAGATCAAGGACTGACTAAACATTGTAATTCATGGTAAAAGAGATCCAGTCAAGTCATACCCAATATGAACCAATAATAATGAATGCAAATGACAGTGTGCTCTCCAGCGGGTGCTTTTAATAAGAAGGGATGATGACTCAACATAAAAGTAAATGGATAGGCCCTTCGCAGAGGGAAGCAGGGATTTGTAGAGGTGCCAGAGCTCAGTTTTAAAATAGAGATTGAATAACATTTTGAGCGGCATACTTTCGCTGTCAACGCAACAACTATGAGATGGTTGTATCTTTCATACTACATGCATTATAGGCAGTTCCCAAACAGAATGGTAAAGGTTTATACTCCCCCAACCACCAACAAGCATCAATCCATGGCTTGCTCGAAACAACGAGTGCCTCCAACGTACAACAGCCCTGGGGGAGTTTTGTTTAATTATTTTGATTTGCTTTGATCTTTTTGGATCATGGGACTGGGCATCCCGGTTACCGGCCCTTGCTCGTGAATGAGGAGCGGAGTCCACTCCTCGTGAGAATAACCCACCTAGCATGGAAGATAAAGGCAGCCCTAGTTGAAACATGAGCTGCTCGAGCATACAAAACAGAATTTCATTTGAAGGTTTAGAGTTTGGCACATACAAATTTACTTGGAACGGCAGGTAAATACCGCATATAGGAAGGTATAGTGGACTCATATGGAACAACTTTGGGGTTTAAGGAGTTTGGATGCACAAGCAGTATTCCCGCTTAGTACAGGTGAAGGCTAGCAAGAGACTGGGAAGCGACCAACTGAGAGAGCGACAACAGTCGTAAACATGCATTAAAATTAATTCACACCGAGCACAAACATGAGTAGGATATAATCCACCTTGAACATAAATATCATGAAGGCTATGTTGATTTGTTTCAACTATATGCGTGAACATGTGCCAAGTCGAGTCACTCAATTCATTCAAAGGAGGATACCATCCCATCATATCACATCATAATTATAACTCATAGCTAATCAAGCACAGCACAAGTAACTATAATCTCTAAATGTCATTGCAAATATGTTTACTTCATAATAGCTAACTCGGGAACGATGAATCATCATATTTACAAAAACAAGAGAGGCCGAGTTCATACCAGCTTTTCTCATCCCAATAAGTCCATCATATATCGTCATTATTGCCTTTCACTCGCACGACCGAACGATGTGTATAATAATAAGAGTGCACATGCATTTGACTAAGCTGGAATCTGCAAGCATTCAACTCAAGAGAGAAGACAAGTAATATGGGCTCTAAGTTAAATAAACAATCATGCATATAAGAGCCACTAAGCATTTTCAATATGGTCTTCTCAACCCCCCAAAGGAAAGAAAAGAAAAGAAACTATTTACACGGGAAATCTCCCAACAAGTAAAAGAAGAACGAGAAATCTTTTTGGGTTTTCATTTTAATTTCTACTACAAGCAAGGAAATTAAACTAACTAAATTTTTTTTCTTAAGGTTTATCAAACACACAAGAAGAAAACTAGAAAAAGAAATTTAAACTAGCATGTATAATACAATGAAAGAGTATGAGCACCGATGACTAGTGTGTGAACATGAATGTAAAGTCGGTGAGAAATACGTACTCCCCCAAGCTTAGGATTTTGGCCTAAGTTGGTCTAATACCAAGGACCGCCGCTACTCTCCCCAGTGTAGTGGGAGGTGTAGTCAGGATACCACTGGCTGGTCATCTCCGGATCCCACTGGACAGATGATGCACGATAAGGGTCCAGCTCAGGTTCAGGTTCTGGAGTAAAAGCTTGAGCTCGGTGATTGTTCACCGCTTCCGGCGTGACAAGGCAATTTTCTGCAAGCAAATCAAATAACAGAGGTGCAGGCAAAATAATAAACTCAAAGTGTTTCTTATTGAATCTAAGTCTATACAAGAGCATCTTCTCTTCGTTGTCAACAATAAACTTGTGTGCTACCATGCTCTTGTAATCTAAAATGTGAGGAGGTAATTTTGTCTCCTCCTCCTCAAGGTGCCTAATGGGTATCTGAAAATGGTCAGCAAGACGTGCAGCATAGATACCTCCAAATATGGGGCCTTTTGTACGATTCAGGGCTAGTCGTTTAGCAACGACGGCACCCATACTAAAAGTATTGTCTCCTAGCAAAGCATGTTGAAGAATAATAATATCTGGAACGCTCAAATTTCCACTATTTCCACGACCAATCAAGCATCTACTAGCAAATATGGCAAAGTAGCGTAAAACAGGAAAGTGTATGCTAGAGACCTTCGCCTCGGAGCCTTTCTTTGGCTCCTCTACTGCAATAGTATTAACAAAGCCACCCACATCGTCACGATGGGGTTCATCTAATTCTCCCTCATAAGGTATCCTACATACCGCACAAAAATGACGCAAAGACATTTCTTTGAATTCATCATATAAATGAAATGATACTGCAGGCGGTGACTTCTTTGGATAATAATAAAAGTTTTGCACGAAAGTATTGGTGAGTAAGAGATACTGATCGATTCGGTCGTTCATGAAACCGGTGAGGCCTGCAGTCTTGATTAAAGCATAAAAGTCTTCATTAATTCCGGCTTCTTTCAAGAAATCCTCACATGGCCATTCGCACGACCGTACTTCCGCTAAGCGAGGAAGATTATACTTGGAAATTTCCTTCTCTTTGGCTTGTTTTTCCTGAGAGCTTTGGCTAGAAGAGCCTTTGAAAAGCCTCCTTAACATTTTCTGAAAATTTCTGAAATTTTAGTAGCTTCAAAATAAAAGTGAATAAAACTAAACAAGATTGATAGCAACTACTCCTACAAGTGCCTAGAGCCTATATCATGCATTGGAATTGCTTGGGACCTCAAAAATTTAACATGCAAGCTCAAGAACATGGTCACCTATGCAGCAAAAATTTGCAATGAATAAAGCACTAGAACAAAAACTAATTGGACCAATGGAGGAGTCACATACCAAGCAACAATCTCCCAAAGCAGTTTTGTGAATGGAGCTTTGAGCTAAGAGATCGAAAATCGTAGCAAAACGAGCTAGAACTCGTGCTTGAGCTTGATGGGGATTTTTTTGGGTAGAAAATGAAGTGTGTGGGTGCTGGCATAAGTGGAGGGGAGCCACCAGGGGCCCACGAGACAGGGGGCGCGCCCTACAGGGGGGCGCGCCCTCCTCTCTCGTGGCCTGGTGCTTGCCCCTTCTGCAGTGTTTTCAGTGCCTAAAATCCTCAAATATTCCAGAAAAAATCATACTAAATTTGCAGGGCATTTGGAGCACTTTTATTTTCGGACTATTTTTTAATGCACAGATAATTCAGAAAACAGACGGATAATACTATTTTTGCTTTATTTATTCTAAATAACAGAAAGTAAAAAGAGGGTACAGAAGGTTGTGCCTTCTAGTTTCATCCATCTCGTGATCATCAAAATGAACCCACTAACAAGGTTGATCAAGTCTTGTAAACAAACTCATTCCAAATAACACGGAACTGGAGAAATTTCGAATAACACTAAGTTACCTCAACGGGGATATGAAAATCCCCAACAATAAGAATATCATACTTTTTCTTGACAGTAGGGAGAGTGAGGGAGTCCTGGACTAGGGGGTGTCCAGATAGCCGGACTATCATCATCGGCCGGACTCCAAGACTATGAAGATACAAGATTGAAGACTTCGTCCCGTGTCCGGATGGGACTTTCCTTGGCGTGGAAGGCAAGCTTGGCGATACGGATATGTAGATCTCCTACCATTGTAACCGACTCTGTGTAACCCTAGCCCTCTCCGGTGTCTATATAAACCGGAGGGTTTTAGTCCGTAGGACGAACAACCATTACAACAATCATACCATAGGCTAGCTTCTAGGGTTTAGCCTCCTTGATCTCGTGGTAGATCCACTCTTGTACTACCCATATCATCAATATCAATCAAGCAGGAGTAGGGTTTTACCTCCATCGAGAGGGCCCAAACCTGGGTAAAAACATCGTGTCCCTTGTCTCCTGTTACCATCCGCCTAGACGCACAGTTCGAGACCCCCTACCCGAGATCCGCCGGTTTTGACACCGACATTGGTGCTTTCATTGAGAGTTCCTCTGTGTCGTCATCGATAGGCTTGATGGCTTCTTCAATCAACAACAACGCAGTCCAGGGTGAGACTTTTCTCCCCGGACAGATCTTCATGTTCGGCGGCTTTGCACTGCGGGCCAATTCGCTTGGCCATCTGGAGCAGATCGAAAGCTACGCCCCTGGCCATCAGGTCAGGTTTGGAAGCCTAAACTTCACGGGTGACATCCGTGGAGACTTGATCTTCGATGGATTCGAGCCACAACCGAGTGCGCCGCACTATCATGGTGGGCATAATTTAGCTCTGTCACCGGACAGTGCCCTGGAGGCCGCACATGAGTCCGCTCTGACCCATAGTTCGGAGCCGACCGCGCAGATCGAGGACAGGTGGCTGGACACCGCCTCGGGGGCTGCAACTTCTACGGTGATGGAGCCGAATACTGACCTTGTCCTTTGCAAAACCCGTGACTCCGAGGTGCCGGACTCCTCGCCGGACTCCGAACCTCCTGCGCCCCTGCCAATCGAATCCGATTGGGCGCCGATCATGGAGTTCACTGCTGCGGACATCTTTCAGCACTCACCCTTTGGCGACATCCTGAATTTGCTAAAATATCTCTCATTATCAGGAGAGCCCTGGCCGGACTGCGGTCAAGATGGTTGGGATGCAGACGACGAAGAAATTCAAATCCCACCCACCACCCACTTTGTAGCCACTATCGAAGACTTAACCGACATGCTAGACTACGACTCCGAAGACATCGACGGTATGGACGACGATGCCGGAGACGACCAAGAACCAGCGCCTATCGGGCACTGGAAAGCCACCTCAATTCATGATATATACATGGTGGACACCCCAAAAGGGAGCGATAACGAGGAGCAACGGGACACGGCGAAGGATAATTCCCCCAAAAAACAACCAAAACGGTGACGCAAGCGCCGCCCAAAGTCCCGCCTCGATAACAACAGCACTCATAATAACCCAGCCATAGAGCAGGGCAAACCAGTGGGTGACGAACATGCAGCCAAGCAACCATCCGAACAGGATGAATCGGATAATCAACTCATCCTCGATGAAAACAACAGTCCAGACGATCTCACGCCGGACACACCACCGGAGCACAAGAACCTTCAAAAAAGGTTTGTCGCCACTGCAAGAAGTTTGAAGAAGGAGAAACAGAAGCTCAAAACAGTGGAAGACATACTCAGAATGAGGTGGAGCAAAGTACTCAAGACCGCGGACAAATATGGCAATAGCCACCAAACAAAAAGCTACCCGAAGCGCAAGCTGCTGCCCGAATTCGACGAGGAGGCCGTAGAGCCCCCACAATCAAAAAACAAAGAGGCCGCCTGGCCGGATAGACGACCAGATGATAGGCCAAGAGCGGCAAGCGGCGCTGCACACAAGCCGGCAGGCAACGCACATAAAAAAGATCCTCGCAAAATGGATGGCCCGGTCAGGTCCATTTATGGGCCAAAGAAGAGGGCCCCAGGAAGCAACACAACACGCTGAGTACTTGAAGATAACGGCACACCCAAATACAGGGGCGCCGCACACCCACTATGTTTCACCGATGAGGTGCTGGATCATGAATTTCCACCTGGGTTCAAGCCCGTAAACATAGAGGCATACGACGGAACAACAGACCCCGGAGTCTGGATTACATCCTGCATATACATATGGCTAGAGGAGATGATCTCCACGCCATAAAATATCTACCCCTCAAGCTCAAAGGGCCAGCTAGACATTGGCTCAAAAGCCTCCCAGAAAATACCATTGGAAGCTGGGAAGAGCTCGAGGACGCGTTTAGAGCAAATTTTTAGGGGACTTATGTCCGCCCTCCGGATGCAGACGATTTAAGTCACATAACCCAACAGCCCGGAGAATCAGCGCGCAAATTCTGGAACAGGTTCCTCACAAAAAAGAACCAAATAGTCGACTGTCCAGACGCCGAAGCCTTAGCAGCTTTTAAACATAATGTCCGAGACGAATGGCTCACCAGACACCTCGGCCAAGAGAAGCCGAGAACCATGGCCGCGCTAACAAGCCTCATGACCCACTTCTGCGTGGGGGAAGAAAGCTGGCTAGCAAGATGCAGCACCAGCGACCCGAGTACATCCGAGATCAGAGATGGAAACAGAAAATCACGGCGCAGAAAGGACCAGCGCCGACACAAAAAAAAAGAGCCGAAAGTGCACGGCGGTTAACGCCGGATTCAAAAGCTCGCGGCCGAACAACAAAACACTGCCCCTTAAGGACAATAGTGACGAGCTATCCAACCTAAACAAAATTTTCGATCGGATATGTCAAATCCACAGTACACCCGGGAAGCCTGCAAACCACACCCACCGAGATTGTTGGGTCTTCAAACAGTCCGGCCGACTCAACGCCGAACACAAGGGGCTCGACGCGCCAAGCGAGGATGACGACGAACCCCACCAGTAGAGCGCAGGAAAACAAAAGACTTTCCCACAAGAAGTCAAAATAGTAAACTCACTTCATGTGATACCACGGAACAACAGCGCGGCACTCGCTGAAGTACGTGTCGCACGGTCCACCCCAGCGGAACCCGAGATTGGATGTCAAAACCAATTACTTTCGACCACCTAGACTACTCCAGAAGCGTCCGAAACGCAGGATGGACTGCTCTGATATTGGATCCTATAATCGACGGATTACAATTTACACAAGTCTTAATGGATGGCGGCAGCGATTTAAACCTGCTATACCCGGACACAATCCGCAAGTTGGGGGTAGACCTTACTAAAATTCGACATAGCCGCACTTCCTTTAGAGGAGTAACGCCAGGCCCTTACGCCAAGTGCATGGGATCCTTACTACTAGAAGTTGTGTTCGGGTCACCCGACAACTTCCGACGCGAAAATCTAATCTTTCATGTCGCCCCATTCAAAAGTAGCCATCAAGCACTATTGGGACGTGAAGCTTTTGTCCGCTTTAACGCAATACCACACTACGCGTCTCTTACACTTAAAATGCCCGGTCCACGCGGCATCATCTCATTAAAAGGTCGTTCAAGACCCCAGACACGGCTAGACGAGTCCGGCATAAATAAACTAGGGGCTCCCTAGCCACACACCCCTTTACAAGGGGCTGTGCATATGAGCAATAAGGAGCCAACAAAAGCTCAACTTTATTCATTTATTCATGCTCTGTTTTAAATACATTTTTGACACAATTTCTTTTCAAACTAAGTTCCTCTCTTTTACAGATGAACAGTGTGTTACACCCGTCCAGGATACAGCACAACGGAGACACAGGCGCAGACGTGCAGTAGGGACCCGTTGCAAGGATTCTTTTTAGATTAAGACCCTGCGTAAACCTTTTTTGCTGTCTCTTGTTGCTATACATCCCCTAGTTTCTAATCATAACCAGAGAGGAGGCTGGCGTTTTGGCATCGGCCGCGTCAGAGGATCTTGCGTGTACCTGGACACTAGGGGCTTAGGGCATTGATCTGCCCGTCATCATAAAGACCGAACACCTCAGGGAGTGTTCGGCATCTCGAGTTAGGCCTTATATGCATCAGCTCTGAATCATGTCTTTGGTCAAATGTTGGGTTTGCCCGGCTCCTGTGTTTTGCTGCCTTACGTTTCGTATCATCGGCTAACGCGGCACCAGAAGAACTACTGCGATTGTGCCCCGGTTCGGTCGGGTGAGCACCTCAGTAGAGAAAGCCGAAAACTGACTGTCATGATGTAGCGAGAGACTGGTCAACCACTCGATCGACTTCCGGAATGTTTAGAATTCCTCCGCTTTGACGAAGGACCGCTGCCCGGTCAGGCACACACGCGCCCCAAGTCTGGAGAGCGCGGTGCCCCTAGGGGCTATATCATAGCCCCACCTTCGAACTCCTATGGCTAAGTGAAAGTGATAAAGCATTATAGTCCGGTTGCCTCGTTTGCTACGCTACCACCTCCTTCACAGGACCAAGATGTTGGACTAAGTGTGAAAATGCGCTATTTCGCAAACACCCCCGCACCATGTGCGTGGGGGATGAAGCCGAAGACTGCCATCTTTCAGGTTATACACAAGTATACATTAACGGCCGCACAGGAGATATTTCAATACTTGAACGCACAAGTAGAAAAAGTGTTTACATTATAAATATCGTTTTACAAGCCATAAAGATCATTTGAACATGACACTTTTTGAGCACTGCGACTCTATTTCACGAGCACCACGCAGAACTTCCCCAAAATAGTGCTCGGCGGGTAACCGGCTCTCGTCTGAACCTCGGGTTGCAACATCGGTGGCATCCATCTCCGTCCAGTATGTCTTCACACGGGCGAGGGCCATCCGTGCACCCTCTATGCAGGCCGACCGCTTCATCGCCTTTATATGCGGCACCGCCCCAAGGAATTGCTGCAATAAGCCGAAATAACTCTTCGGCTTGTGCCTATCCGGCCAGACATGAGCCACGATATCCGTCATGGCAAGACCGGACAATCTATTCAGCTCAGCCCACTCAGCCAGCCGATCGGTCAGCGGGAGTGAACGATCCGGACTGTGGAATTGAGACCAAAAAAGCTCTTCTGTCTCGTGATCCTTTTGACTTCGGAAGTTCACAACAGCATCTGTCGCACTCGCCGCTAAATCCATATAAGGATCCTCCGGACCCCACAGCTGGCCAAGCTGAGCATACTTCGGATATGTAAACCTCCTGCTCAGCAGAAAGGGCTTGCCAGCCGCAATATCTCCGGCCTGGCGCAGCTCCTCCTTTACAGCCCTCATTGCAGAACGGGCATCCCTGGCTTCGGTGGTGGCCTTCCTCGGGTCTTCTTGTTTCGCTCGGCGTTCTCTTTCAAGAACCTCATAGCGGTCGGTAACTTCTTTTAGCTTCACGGCCATTTCGGCCATTTCCTCCCTGCTTCGGCAGTGAGCAGCCCTTTCGGCTTCTAGCTCTTCGGCCGCCCTCGAGGCAGCCACATCACTCCTTCTGGCCTGCTCCTTGGCTCGAGCAAGTTCTGCCCGAAGATCCTCCACAGCAGCGGCACCATCTGCATTAAGTATACATGTTGTAAGGAGTGCGCTTCGGCTCCCTTACTAGGTGACCACAGAGAAACAACATACCTTGTGACTCGTCAAGTCGCTTATTAACCAGCGCGATGTCCGCATCCGCAACGTCGAGTTGCCGCTTTAGTTCGGCAACTCCATCAGTCCGGCTGGCCACCGGACTATCCGCCACCTGCATAGGAAAGGCGAAAATCAATACCTCGATTTTGATCCTCGGCACGCTGTCGCTCTCGACAACCTACCGAGTCTCAGGGGCTACTATCTATACAGGGCGCACTTTATGCGTAAAACTGTCAAAAGGTATGACATTTTTACGTACCTCAAACCCCGCCAGCAAGCTTCTGACGTGTCACGCCCAATATGCGACCCTATCCAAAAGGAACTCGAAGGTCCCACTAAGGATAGACCCGCATATTGAAACGCTTTGCAAGGTGGATATCATTACATCAACATTACATAATAGATAGGGATACATACAAAAGGCATACAATGCCACACGAATACAACATCATCTTACATAAGAGCACCATCCGACTACGGATGAAACACAAACAGAAACTCAAATGACATCCACCCTGCTAGCCCAGGCTGCCGACCTGGAACCTATCCCCTGATCAAAGAAGAAGCAGAAGATGAACTCAAGCAAGCAAGCATCGCTCTCGCGTCAAGATCATCGCATAACCTGTACCTGCAACTGTTGTTGTAGTAATCTGTGAGCCACGAGGACTCAGCAATCCCATTACCATGGGTATCAAGACTAGCAAAGCTTAATGGGAAAGGAAGGGGTAAAGTGGTGATGTTGCAGCAGCGGCTAAGCATGATATGGTGGCTAACATACGCAAATAAGAGCGAGAAGAGAGCAAATGGAACGGTCGTGAAGCTAGCAATGATCAAGAGGTGATCCTGAACTCCTACTTACGTCAAACATAACCCAAAACCATGTTCACTTCCCGGACTCCGCCGAAAAGAGACCATCACGGCTACACACATGGTTGATGCGTTTTAATTCGGATCTGGTGTCAAGTTATCTACAACCGGACATTAACAAATTCCCATCTGCCACATAACCGCGGGCACGGCTCTTGAAAGTTTATACCCTGCAGGGGTGTCCCAACTTAGCCCATGATAAGCTCTCGCGATCAATGAAGGATATTCCTTCTCCCAGGAAGACCCGATCAGTCTCGGCATCCCGGTTTACAAGACATTTCGACAATGGTAAAACAAGACCAGCAAAGCCGCCCGATGCGCCGACAATCCCGATAGGAGCTGCACATATCTCGTTCTCAGGGCAACACCGGATAGGTCAGCCTACGAGTAAAACCAGACCTCGAGTTGCCCCAAGGGGGCCCCGCAATCTGCCCGGTTCAGACCAGCACTTAGACAAGCACTGGCCCGGGGGGGCTAAAATAAAGATGACCCTCGGGTTGGCCGACCCAAGGGAAGGGTATAGGTGGTGGTGAGGCAAATGGTAAAACCAAGGTTGGGCCTTGCTGGACAAGTTTTATTCAAAGCGAACTGTCAGGGGGGTCCCATAAATCACCCGACCGCGTTAGGAACGCAAAATCCAGAAACATAACACCGGTATGACGGAAACTAGGGCGGCAAGAGTGGAACAAAACACCAGGCATAAGGCCGAGCCTTCCACCCTTTACCAAGTATATAGATGCATTAAAAATATAAGAGATATTATGGTATCCCAACATAACCCTGTCCACCATGGAGCAATCTTCAACTTCACCTGCAACTAACAACGCTATAAGAGGGGCTGAGCAAAGCGTTAACATATCCAAACAACGGTTTGCTAGGAAGGGTGTCAAAGGTTAGAGGTTCATGGCAATTTGGGAGGCTTAAGGAACAAGTGATAGGAAGCGCAACATATCGATAGAACGAAGCAACTAGCATAGCAATGATAGTAGTGAGATCCAGGGTAGCGGTCATCTTGCCTGAGATCACGCAAGGAAGAAGTACGAGTCCATGAAGAAGATGAACGGGCTAGTCGAACGAATCCTCACAACCGCAACATTACCGGAACTAAGAAGCAACACCGGAAACAAACAAACAACATGGTAAATGCACGAGCATAATCATGGCATGATGCACAAACAAGTATGATGCATGTCCGATTTAATGAGGCATGGCATGGCAAAGTGCAACAAACAATGCTACAAGTTAAGTGGAGCTCAATATGCAACGAGTTGCATATTGACGAAACACCACATCCGAGTTATTTAGTTTGCTCTCGTTTAGATACACAACAATATTAAATGTTCATAAACATGGTAAGGGGTGTAACAAAAGTAAACTAACTATTTAGGCAAGTTTAAATGAGGCCGGAACAACAAACAACATTTTCGGAAAATCCTCATATGCAATTTATGAATTTGCTACTGTTCTGCCCTAAAACATTTGTTAAACAGGAAAATAAAGTCCACCATGTTAAACTAGGCATTTTTCCACCCCATTTACATATAAAGTTTATTAAAATTGGAGCTACGGTTATTTAGTTATGAAATAAACCATTTTAACATGTCATTTGAGCAAATTAATGCAAACAGCAATTTAAACTTTTTTAACATGGATGAAAATGGCATATTATTAATCTAGATGAAAAACTAAGCCTTTTTCATGTTTGAAATATTTTAATCCGATGCATGGTTGTGGAGTTATTATATGCATGAACAACAGGGGTCGATCTGTAAATCATAAATTCCTGGGTTAAAAGCTAAATTTGCAGATCTGAAAAAAAAATGCTACGGGCCGAATCTGCACTTGGTCCAACAGTGGAAGGGGGCGCAGCGGGTCTGATGCTCACCATGGGCCTAGGCCCGGTCGGATCTGGAGGAGGCCGGCATGGGGCTGCTGGGGTGTGGCCTCACCCATGGGCTCTGGCCCGCTTGGTGGAGGAGGTTGGCCGACGTAGGGGCTTGGCGCGGGATGCGGCCCACGCGGGCGAGCAGAGGAGGCTCGCGCGGCCGACGTGCCTGGCGACGCGGTCAACGCGTGAGGCAGAGGGACTCGAACTCGAGCTCCTGAACGAAGACGAATGCGGCAGCGGGCGCAGGCGAGAATGGGGTCTACGGCGCGGCAGCGGGGAAGGCCGGCGAGGTGGAGATGGGGCGGATCTGGCTGGCCGGCACTGGATCCGGGCAACGACGGCGCGGACGGAGCTTAGGGGCGGCCATGGCGTTTTCCTGTCTAGCAAGGAGAGAGGGAGATGAGTCCGAGATGAGGAGCAAGGGAAAGGAGAGGCGCGCGACGGGGGCTCGCCTGGGGCTGCTGCTGTGGCGGCGCTCAATGGCCGCGTGCTGGAGAGGAGCTCCGACGAGGGGCAACGGGCGTCGAGAGAGACGAGGACGAGTGTTCCTGCTCGGGACGACGAGGCACGGTCCAGGTGGCTGGGACGCCGGCGTGAGGACGCTCGGGGTGGCACGAGGCCTCGGGAGGCGACGGGCAGACGAGCTCGGGTTCCTGCAGGATTTGGGCGTCGATGGTGGTTGGGCAGGAGGGAAATAATGAGGAGAAGGTGGAGGCTGCGAGGGGATTGGGCGCTGTTGGATCCCGAGGGGATTTGTTGGAGTGGCGGCGCGGCTGTGAGGATGGGACATGAGGCCTAGAAATTAGGGTTGGTCTACTTATATAGTAAAAGAATTTTAGGAAGGGCTAGAATGACCCTCGGATCGAAATCGTACGGCTGAGGAAAAAATAGGTTAGGACGTCCAATTAAGAAAACGGAGATGTTTTATAGATGTTTGGAGATGATCCGGATCCATCGGTGACGACTGCCCGGGTCGGGTTCGGGACAGTTTTCGGACGCGCGCAAGGGGCTCGATGGTTGTGCAGAGAGGTTAGGTGGTCAGACAAGAGGGATTCGAGAAACTCGGTTGGCCTCGGAACGGTCAAAGAAGGCAAGGGGGGACACGGCAACTACGAATGGGTGCAAGTTTTATGAAAAACATGCAGATGCAATGCGCATGATGCTATGAGATGAGATGCAAGACATGAACAACATGCAAAACAAAAGACAAAACCCAACCACGAAGGTAAAATCATATCGCATCTCCGGAAAAGGCAAGAGTTGGAGTTACGAATATGGAAAGTTGTATCCGAGGCGTTACAACACTCCACCACTACGAGAGGATCTCGTCCCGAGATCTAGGATGGCACCGGAGGAAAAAGGAAGAGGAGAGGTAAAACAGAGTTGCTCCTTTGACGAATGAGTGAAACCAAGAACCATGAGAGGTTGAGCAATTTAAAAGAAAGAGTACCACAGAGATGAACGAGATTGCAAAAAATCCGTTAGAAAAGAGGAACAAGGAGTATTATGAGAACTTGAATGTTGAAAGACATGGAAATAAGAACTTCACGAATGAAAAGAATATGACCACCTCGGTATAATGAGATAGCCAAGGAACAAGAATGACAAAATTTGGACAGCACTCCGGTAGAAAAGAGAAGAAAACTTGATGAGATGAAAAGATATTGAAGAGATGATACAACACTCCGGTTAAAATGATAAGCCAGAAAAGAAGATGATCCTCACCAAACGAGGTGATGGGTGAAGAGCACAACATCACAATGCCTCCGTAATGAAAGAATAGAAGTTAGACTGTTGGGATAAAGGGACGGAGAAGAAAATGACAACTTTTGCCACAAGTGAACTTGGAAAGCATCCTTGCAAAGAAGAATCGAACGGAGTTGTTGGAAAATCAACAACGAGAAGCACAAGCTTGTTGTGGGCTTATGGAAAACATCTCGAGATATGAGGTGACAACCGGCCCCTAATGGAAACCATTAATTTGATTGAGAGCACCAAAGAGATGAAAAACTTCTTCACCTAGATGAGAAGGAGAAAATTGGATCATAGATACGCACCACAAATAGCAACATTCCTTTGGGAAGGCTTTAGGTGAAATCTATACCAAGATAACTCCAGAGAAGAGATTGATGGATTTAAAATACCTCATTCTTGACAACATGTGAATCGCGAAACATGAATAAAAAAAATTGTCAAGAATGATATAACACCATCTCAAAAGATAAGTTAGAAAGAATTGCACTTTGGAATGCAAGATGAAGAATACTTGAGCTCCTCAAAACAAAACATGTGTTGAGCACCATGTTTATTTTTAGAGTATAGCTTGGCTGATCTTAACTTCAAGAGAAATCTTGAAGAACCATTGAAGAATGAAAAGAATCCTTGACGAACCACCATGTAGAGCCTCCATGAAGAACTCCGGTAAAAAAAGGATGATAGAAAGAAAGAGAAGTTAGAAAACACAAGCTGAACCCTTGCAATGATTTAGATGGAGCTTCGCGACGAGATAATTAAGAGAGCTTGGAACTCCGAAAAGAAATATGAAGCCTCTCGAACCGAGAATGTGATATGATGACCAACTCCGGAAAGAAAGATGAATCACTTGTAATCAATAATTTATTCATCATGAATAATCTCCATAAAAAGAATTGAGTCACCTCGAGGAAATAAAAATAAGATTTATTGTATGCTTATCCTTCATCAAATTAAATTGATGACAAGCAATGGATTTGGCATACTACTTATTCCCGTAGAAAGGATTAAGAGAGATATAGCACAAACTTGAGAAGGTATTGATGGAACCACCGGTGGGATTGAAACAACGAATATTTGATATGATAACGAAGGAAGTGAAATCTTGAACAAACCACCGTAAGGATTGACAATGAAAGTAGCAAAGACACAATTCACCGGGAAGAATTGGAAAACGAATGAAGATACTTGAGGGGATTTAGATACATGAGAACGAAGAGATCATGAACTGATTAGAGGATATTTGAACGATGCACCGGTAAGATTTAGAGAACGATAGCTACACGCTGAGAATGAAGAATTATGACCTGATGGCCTTTGGAGGAAAGAAACGGAAACAACTCAAGAAATGCTCCGGATGGTAAGAAAAGAATTGTCACAATCAAAACAATTATGAGGATAGCATGAAGCTAGAACCATGAATATTCAAGAGAATGGACCAAGATTTAAGAGAAATCCGTCTTCGGTCTCCAAATGTTGAGAATGATGATGAGAACCACCATGAATTGTTGAGATACTCCGGAAGGATTAAAAAGAGGAAAGGTTGAGCCAGAGATGAAAATGATTTGAAAGCGATCTTGGAGACGACATCTGACTGATGAAATTCATTCTTACGTCAAACTCGAAAAGAATTAGGAATGGCTTCGGAGTAATTAGAAGAGTCAAGTAAGATCCTGGGAAAAGACCTGTGGGTTAGGGCCCACTCAAAATGAAACACCGTTGAAAATGATTTTAAAGAGAGATTGCACCGGTTGAATTAAATGGCTTGAAAGAGATAATAATCTCTAAATAGCTTGAACGGATTGATAATGGAGACACAAATCTTCTGAGATATCTTCAGCACTACAGAACAAATGAATAGGAAGAAGTGAATGACTAAGAGGTGCATCGGCATGAGAAAGCATTAGAAACGAGGAAAAGAATATGATGAATATCGAAAGCTTGAATTGGATCCACCGGAGAAGCAAAAAGAACGGAGGATGATGGACTCAAAGCTCTGTTAGCATCTTTCTGAGAATCACCGGATAAGAACATTGACGGGAAAAGAGTGGAGAAACTTCACATGAATAAATGGATACTTGATTAAAATAAATGAGTCCTTCAAGAAAAGGGTGGGAGGGTGGGGAAAAACAAAGACAACTAGGGATGAACGAAACAAACACCGTTGAGAAAACTTAGAATTGATCTTGCGGATGGGGAGAATGATGGGATCATCTCAAAGAGAAGCGCACCGGTTGGAAAAGAATTAACATGACAACCTCAATGATCAAAAGGATTAGTATTCACATAGCAATATGGGAACACCATTTAGGAAAGGTATGAATTCAACATTTGACTTCAAAGCAACTCGAATACCACAAATAAAACAAAACAAAGGATTTGGCTTGCTGAAATAAGCCGAAACAAACATATGATAGAGATTTACCCAATCCCATATATGCATCTGTCGGAAAGATATTCTAGGAGCTACTTGAATTCCCACCTATAAACTCCCGAAACTTTCTGGTTATGCAATCTGGTGTTGGGGATACAGGGGAAGCAATATATCTCACCCAAACTAACAATCCCTACATCCAGCTGTATCCATCCGTCAACACATAACCAAGAAAACTCTGGAAATCGTGTACCTCAACCTTCGAAAAGCATCCGTTATACAAGCTATGGCAATACTCCCGAACTCCCCAGTACTGGGTGACGTCGAGGTTATCTCACCAACAACTGCATAAAAGAGATTTTCGATGTCGGCAAAACTCAGGTATTCTAGAACTACAACGATAAAATTATGACGACAACACCTCGGAGCTCAACTCCCCGGGACACTGCCACAACCCCTAAATGTCAGGAGGCACCAAGAACAATGTTCTCGTCATAAGAATATCGGAACGATCCCAAGATACCCGCGTGATCCTAAAAAAATTAGTGAAATTTGAGGAGAGGAAAGTCAAAACATCTACGTCAGGAGTCCTCACCAGAGCGATGAAGGGGGCTGAGGAGTAAAAAGAATCCTACCGATATATATAATCCTAAGACTCAAAATATTTTTCTTCTAGACTCAACAACGGCCAACAATCAAGGGGGCTCCTAGGGTCGGCCGAGGCTCTGATACCAACTTGTCACGCCCAATATGCGACCCTATCCAAAAGGAACTCGAAGGTCCCACTAAGGATAGACCTGCATATTGAAACGCTTTGCAAGGTGGATATCATTACATCAACATTACATAATAGATGGGGATACATACAAAAGGCATACAATGCCACACGAATACAACATCATCTTACATAAGAGCACCATCCGACTACGGATGAAACACAAACAGAAACTCAAATGACATCCACCCTGCTAGCCCAGGCCGCCGACCTGGAACCTATCCCCTGATCGAAGAAGAAGCAGAAGATGAACTCAAGCAAGCAAGCATCGCTCTCACGTCAAGATCATTGCATAACCTGTACCTGCAACTGTTGTTGTAGTAATCTGTGAGCCACGAGGACTCAGCAATCCCATTACCATGGGTATCAAGACTAGCAAAGCTTAATGGGAAAGGAAGGGGTAAAGTGGTGAGGTTGCAGCAGCGGCTAAGCATGATATGGTGGCTAACATATGCAAATAAGAGCGAGAAGAGAGCAAATTGAACGGTCGTGAAGCTAGCAATGATCAAGAGGTGATCCTGAACTCCTACTTACGTCAAACATAACCCAAAACTGTGTTCACTTCACGAACTCCGCCGAAAAGAGACCATCACGGCTACACACACGGTTGATGCATTTTAATTCGGATCTGGTGTCAAGTTATCTACAACCGGACATTAACAAATTCCCATCTGCCACATAACCACGGGCACGGCTCTCAAAAGTTTATACCCTACAGGGGTGTCCCAACTTAGCCCATGATAAGCTCTCGCGATCAACGAAGGATATTCCTTCTCCCAGGAAGACCCGGTCAGTCTCGGAATCCCGGTTTACAAGACATTTCGACAATGGTAAAACAAGACCAGCAAAGCCGCCCGATGCGCCGACAATCCCGATAGGAGCTGCACATATCTCGTTCTCAGGGCAACACCGGATAGGTCAGCCTACGAGTAAAACCAGACCTCGAGTTGCCCCGAGGGGGCCCCGCAGTCTGCCCGGTTCAGACCAGCACTTAGACAAGCACTGGCCCGGGGGGGCTAAAATAAAGATGACCCTCGGGTTGGCCGACCCAAGGGAAGGGTATAGGTGGTGGTGAGGCAAATGGTAAAACCAAGGTTGGGCCTTGCTGGACAAGTTTTATTCAAAGCGAACTGTCAGGGGGGTCCTATAAATCACCCGACCGCGTTAGGAATGCAAAATCCGGAAACATAACACCGGTATGACGGAAACTAGGGCGGCAAGAGTGGAACAAAACACCAGGCATAAGGCCGAGCCTTCCACCCTTTACCAAGTATATAGATGCATTAAAAATATAAGAGATATTGTGGTATCCCAACATAACCCTATCCACCATGGAGCAATCTTCAACTTCACCTGCAACTAACAACGCTATAAGAGGGGCTGAGCAAAGCGGTAACATAGCCAAACAACGGTTTGCTAGGAAGGGTGTCAAAGGTTAGAGGTTCATGGCAATTTGGGAGGCTTAAGGAACAAGTGATAGGAAGCGCAACATATCGATAGAACGAAGCAACTAGCATAGCAATGATAGTAGTGAGATCCAGGGTAGCGGTCATCTTGCCTGAGATCACGCAAGGAAGAAGTACGAGTCCATGAAGAAGATGAACGGGCGTAGTCGAACAAATCCTCACAACCGCAACATTACCGGAACTAAGAAGCAACACCGGAAACAAACAAACAACATGGTAAATGCACGAGCATAATCATGGCATGATGCACAAACAAGTATGATGCATGTCCGATTTAATGAGGCATGGCATGGCAAAGTGCAACAAACAATGCTACAAGTTAAGTGGAGCTCAATATGCAACGAGTTGCATATTGACGAAACACCACATCCGAGTTATTTAGTTCGCTCTCGTTTAGATACACAACAATGTTAAATGTTATTAAACATGGCAAGGGGTGTAACAAAAGGAAACTAACTATTTAGGCAAGTTTAAATGAGGCCGGAACAACAAACAACATTTCCGGAAAATCCTCATATGCAATTTATGAATTTGCTACTGTTCTGCCCTAAAACATATTTTATTGTTGTTAAACAGGAAAATAAAGTCCACCATGTTAAACTAGGCATTTTTCCACCCCATTTACATATAAAGTTTATTAAAATTGGAGCTACGGTTATTTAGTTATGAAATAAACCATTTTAACATGTCATTTGAGCAAATTAATGCAAACGGCAATTTAAACTTTTTTAACATGGATGAAAATGGCATATTATTAATCTAGATGAAAAACTAAGCCTTTTTCATGTTTGAAATATTTTAATCCGATGCACGGTTGTGGAGTTATTATATGCATGAACAACAGGGGTCAATCTGTAAATCATAAATTCCTGGGTTAAAAGCTAAATTCGCAGATCTGAAAAAAAAATGCTACGGGCCGAATCTGCACTTGGGCCAACAGTGGAAGGGGGGCGCAGCGGGTCTGATGCTCACCATGGGCCTAGGCCCGGTCGTATCTGGAGGAGGCCGGCATGGGGCTGCTGGGGTGTGGCCTCACCCATGGGCTCTGGCCCGCTTGGTGGAGGAGGCTGGCCGATGTAGGGGCTTGGCGTGGGATGCGGCCCACGCGGGCGAGCAGAGGAGGCTCGCGCGGCCGACGTGGCTGGCGACGCGGTTAACGCGTGAGGCAGAGGGACTCGAACTCGAGCTCCTGAACGAAGACGAATGCGGTAGCGGGCGCAAGCGAGAACGGGGTCTACGGCGCGGCAGCAGGGAAGGCCGGCGAGGTGGAGATGGGGCGGATCCGGCTGGCCGGCGCCGGATCCGGGCAACGACGGCGCGGACGGAGCTCAGGGGCGGCCATGGCGTTTTCCTGTCCAGCAAGGAGAGAGGGAGATGAGTCCGAGATGAGGAGCAAGGGAAAGGAGAGGCGCCCGATGGGGGCTCACCTGGGGCTGCTGCTGCGGCGGCGCTCAACGGCGGCGTGCTGGAGAGGAGCTCCGACGAGGGGCAACGGGCATCGAGAGAGACGAGGACGAGTGTTCCTGCTCGGGACGACGAGGCACGGTCCAGGTGGCTGGGACGCCGGCATGAGGACGCTCGGGGTGGCACGAGGCCTCGGGAGGCGACGGGCAGAGGAGCTCGGGTTCCTGCAGGATTTGGGCGTCGATGGTGGTTGGGCAGGAGGGAAATAACGAGGAGAAGGTGGAGGCTGCGAGGGGATTGGGCGCTGGTGGATCCCGAGGGGATTTGTTGGAGGAGGATGGGACATGAGGCCTAGAAATTAGGGTTGGTCTGCTTATATAGTAAAAGAATTTTAGGAAGGGGCTAGAATGACCCTCGGATCGAAATCGGACGGCTGAGAAAAAATAGGTTAGGACGTCCAATTAAGAAAACGGAGATGTTTTATAGATGTTTGGAGATGATCCGGATCCATCGGTGACGACTACCCGGGTCGGGTTCGGGACAGTTTTCGGACGCGCGCGAGGGGCTTGATGGTTGTGCACAGAGGTTAGGTGGTCAGACAAGAGGGATTCGAGAAACTCGGTTGGCCTCGGAACGGTCAAAGAAGGCAAGGGGGGACGCGGCAACTATGAACGGGTGCAAGTTTTATGAAAAACATGCAGATGCAATGCGCATGATGCTATGAGATGAGATGCAAGACATGAACAACATGCAAAACAAAAGACAAAACCCAACCACGAAGGTAAAATCATATCGCATCTCCGGAAAAGGCAAGAGTTGGAGTTACGAATATGGAAAGTTGTATCTGGGGCGTTACATGACGGCATCATGCAACCCGCCTTCGGCAGACGAAATTCTTCCAATCACCATACTCATCAGTGTACGGTGACCTTCTGAGATAGACGCCCTCTCAAGCAGATCCTTCAGCTCCCCCGGTCGCACACCAGTTGGTGCCGAACTCTCCGGTCCTGCCGGACTCGGGGATACCCTCCGTGATGACACCTCAGGTTCGTCCGCCCTATCCGATGGTGCGGCAGATGGAGGCGTCTCGCTCTCCATCATCTCCTGACGAAGGTCCCCCGAAGACGAGCTCATCTGAGAAGGACGGAGATCCAAACTACAAGGTAAAAACTTCGGTTATCCTCAGAAGCAAAAATAGGGATGTCTCTTATTACAGAACCCCCCTTTTTCTACTTACGGCTCGCTGAAGGGCTGATTCCTTAGGGGAGATAGTGCGGCCGGGGCCTCCCCGGACGCAGGACCCTCAGGTGAAGATCTCTTCCCCCGCTTCGAGGCCTTGGCCTCTGGGTTTTCGGAAGCAGTCCTCTTCTCCCCTTGGAAGGGGGGATTCTCGATTCCCCCTTTCTCAAAAGCCTCCTTGGTAGAGGCGGTAGTATCCCTGTTCTCCCCTTTGCCTTCCTCTGAAGGCGCAACCTTCAGCATCCTGACCAGCACGGGATCCGGCGCGGTCTCCGGGAGGGGGGCCGGACATCGTATCAGTTTCGCTTGCGCTATCCACTCCTATTCAAGAGACGATGGGTTAAAAGGCAAATTCAAGAAGGCGCAAACTAACGGTGTGTCCGGACGCAGGGCCACTTACCTGAGCATCCGGGCGATTGCAGCTTAGGCCGGAATCCTCGGTCAATTCCGGACACATCTCTTGTGATCCGAAGAACAATTTATACATCTCCATGGGTGTTGTACCCATGAAGTGTTGGAGAGCTCGTGGCCCCTCTGGATTGAATTCCCACAGGTGAAGGGGGCGACGCTTGCAGGGCAGAAGACGCCGAATCAGCATAACCTGCATCACCATGACCAGATCGATCTCCCTCTCTTGGAGGTCTCGAATCCGGCCCTGCAATAGGGGTACGTCCTTTGACGGCCCCCAGTTGAGCCCTTGGTTGACCCACGACATCAGCCGCTGTGGAGGGCCCGAGCGAAAGATGGGCAGCGGCTTCTGCTTGCTGCCCCTAGGAGCGGTAATATAGAACCACTCCTGTTGCCACAAGCCGAGCTCCTCCTGGAAAGAGCCCTTGGGCCATGGAGCATCGGCCCTTCTGCTTACAACCGCCCTGCCGCACTCAGCTTGACGCCCCTCGATCATCTTCGGCTCCACATTGAAGGTCTTGAGCCACAAACCGAAGTGGGGAGTAGTGCGGAGGAAGGCTTCGCAGACAACGATGAATGATGAGATGTGGCGGATAGACTCCGGAGCCAGGTCATGGAATTCCAGCCCGTAGTAAAACATAAGCCCCCTCACAAAAGGATCCATCAGGAAGCCTAAACCCCGACGGAGGTGGGAAACGAACACGACGCTCTCGCCGGGCTCGGGAGTAGGAATGACTTGCCCTTTGGCGGGCAACCTATGCGAAATCTCGCAGGTCAGGTACCTGGCTTCTCGCAGCTTTAGCACGTCCTCCTCCGTAACGGAGGAGGGCATCCATTGGCCCTGAAGGTCGGAGCCGGACATTGTTGAAGGTCCGAAGCGCTCGAATCTGGGGCTCTGGGTGTTGGAACTCGGGGCGAGGGGTAGATTTGATTGAGGATTGAAGAAAGGAAACGAGCCTTGGTCTCATTATAAGCACATACGTAAGAAAATAGGTCTAATCATTTCAGCAAAGCGCTCAAAATCCTCATCATCCTTTGACTTGGATGGTTTAGGAGGAAAGGGCATGGGTTTCTGAACCCATGGTTCTCTTTCTTTACCGTGCTTCCTAGCAACAAAATCTCTCTTATCATAATGTTGATTCTTTGATTGTGGGTTATCAAGATCAACAGCAGGTTCAATCTCTACATTGTTGTTTTTGCTAGGTTGAGCATCTACACGAACATTATCATTAACATTATCATTAGGTTCATGTTCATCACCTGATTGAGTTTCAGCATCAGAAATAGAAATATCATTGGGATTCTCAGGTGTGTCTACGACAGGTTCACTAGAAGCATCAAAGTCCTATCGTCTTTCTTTTTCTTCTTCTTAGAAAAACTAGGTGCCTCTAAATTATTTCTCTGAGAATCTTGCTCGATTCTCTTAGGGTGGCCTTCAGGATACAAAGGTTCTTGAGTCATTCTACCAGTTCTAGTAGCCACTCTAACAACAAAGTCATTTTTATTATTTAATTCCTCAAGCAAATCATTTTGAGCTTTAAGTACTTGCTCAGCTTGAGTAGCAACCATAGAAGCATATTTGCTAACGAGGTGAAGTTCATCTTTAACTCTAGCCAGATTATCACCTACGCGATCTATCTCGAAAGCAGTATTCTTTAACTCTCTACCAACATAAGCATTAAAACTTTATTGTCTAGCCATAAAGTCATCAAATTCATCTAAGCATGGGCTATGAAATTTAGTAGAGGGTATTTCAACTTTATCATATCTATAGAGAGAATTTACCTTTACTACCTGTGTCGGGTTATCAAGACAATGTAGTTCTTCAGGCGGTATATTAAGACCATGTATTTCTTCAATAGGAGGTAAATTCTTAACATCTTCAGCTTCAATACCTTTTTCTTTCATTGATTTCTTTGCCTCTTGCATATCTTTAGGACTGAGAAATAAAACACCTCTCTTCTTTGGAGTAGGTTTAGGAATAGGCTCAGGAGTTGGCTCAATTGGTTCAGGAATTACTTCAGGAGTTGGCTCGGGAAGAGTCCAATTATTTTTGTTAGTCAACATATTATTCAATAATATTTCAGCTTCGTCGACTGTTCTTTCCCTGAAAACACAACCAGCACAACTATCCAAGTAGTCCTTGGAAGCATTGGTTAGTCCATTATAAAAGATATCAAGTATTTCATTTTTCTTAAGAGGATGATCAGGAAAAGCATTAAGTAACCGGAGAAGCCTCCCCCAAGATTGTGGGAGACTCTCTTCTTTGATTTGCACAAAATTATATATTTCTCGCAAGGCAGCTTGTTTCTTATGAGCAGGGAAATATTTAGCAGAGAAGTAATAAATCATATCCTGGGGACTACGCACACAACCAGGAGCAAGAGAATTATACCAAGTCTTAGCATCACCCTTTAATGAGAACAGAAAAATCTTAAGGATATATAAATAGCGAGACTTCTCATCATGAGTAAACAGGGTGGCTATATTATTCAACTTGGTGAGATGTGCCACAACAGTTTCAGATTCAAGGCCATAAAAAGGATCAGATTCAACTAAAGTAATAATATCAGGATCAACAGAGAATTCATAATCCTTATCAGTAACACAGATAGATGAAGTAGCAAAAGCAGGATAGGGTTTC
The DNA here is from genome assembly GCA_963921465.1 of Triticum timopheevii. Taxonomy (NCBI): domain Eukaryota; kingdom Viridiplantae; phylum Streptophyta; class Magnoliopsida; order Poales; family Poaceae; genus Triticum; species Triticum timopheevii. The sequence goes on from OY997262.1 coordinate 291,708,807, forward strand.
ACTAGCATTAAGAGACTGCTGCTTCCATTTAGCTAATAATTTCTTAAGATCATTTCTATCATTGCAAGCAAGAATTTCCATAGCAGCTTTTTCACTCATAACATAACCCTAAGGAACAACAGGTAATACATAATCATTGGGGGAACCTTCATCATCACTATCATCAATAATAGGTTCTTCAATATTTTCATTCCCCCTAACTCTAGCAAGTTGTTCATCAAGAAATTCACCTAGTGGCAAAGTAGTATCACGCGCAGAAGTAGTTTCATCATGCATAGCAGAAGTGGCATCATCAATAACATGCGACATATCAGAATTCATAGCAGTAGCAGATTTAGGTGTCGCAAGCCTACTAATAACGGAAGGAGAATCTAGTGCAAAGCAAGATGGCCGTTCCTTACCTCCCCTCGTAGTTGAGGGCAAAGTAGTAGTTCGATCGTCTTTCAAGTTCTTCATAGTGATCAACAGATATAAATCCCAAGTGACTCAGAGAATATATCTATGCTCCCCGGAAACGGCGCCAGAAATTAGTCTTGATAACCCACAAGTATAGGGGATCGCAACAGCTTTCGAGGGTAGAGTATTCAACCCAAATTTATTGATTCGACACAAGGGGAGCCAAAGAATATTCTTGAGTATTAGCAGTTGAGTTGTCAATTCAACCACGCCTGGATAACTTAGTATCTGCAGCAAAGTATTTAGTAGCAAAAGTGGTATGATAATAACAGTAACGGTAGCAAAAGTAAAGATAAATGTTTTGGGGGTTTTATAGTAGTTGTAACAGTAGCAACGGAAAAGTAAATAAGCGAAAAACAATATGTGAAAAGCTCGTAGGCAATGGATCATTGATGGATAATTATGTCGGATGCGATTCCTCATGCAATAGTTATAACATAGGGTGGTATAGAACTAGCTCCGATTCATCAATGTAATGTAGGGATGTATTCCGTAAATAGTCATACGTGCTTATGGAAAAGAACTTGTATGACGTCTTTTGTCCTACCCTCCCATTGCAGCGGGGTCCTTACGTAAACTAAGGGATATTAAGGCCTCCTTTTAATAGAGAACCGAACCAAAGCATTAACACATAGTGAATACATGAACTCCTCAAACTACGGTCATCACCGAGAAGTATCCCGATTATTGTCACTTCGGGGTTGTCAGATCATAACACATAATAGGTGACTATAGACTTGCAAGATAGGATCAAGAACACATATATATTCATGAAAACATAATAGGTTCAGATCTGAAATCATGGCACTCGAGCCCTAGTGACAAGCATTAAGCATAGCAAAGTCATAGCAACATCAATCTCAGAACATAGTGGATACTATGGATCAAACCCTAACAAAACTAACTTGATTACATGGTAAATCTCATCCAACCCATCACCGTCCAGCAAGCCTACGATGGAATTACTCATGCACGGCGGTGAGCGTCATGAAATTGGTGATGGAGGATGGTTGATGATGACGACGGCGACCAATCCCCCTCTCCGGAGCCCCGAACGGACTCCAGATCAGCCCTCTCGAGAGAGATTAGGGCTTGGCGGCGGCTCCGTGTCGTAAAACGTGATGAAAATTTCTCTCTAATTTTTTTCTCCCTGAAACGGAATATATGGAGTAGGAGTTGAGGTCGGAGGAGGTCCAGGGGGCCCACGAGATAGGGGGCCGCGCCCTAGGGGGGGGGCGCCCCATGTCTCATGGACAGGTTGTGGGCCCCATGGCATTAATTCTTTCGCCAAAAATTCTTATTAAATCCAAAAGGTGCCTCCGTGGATTTCCAGGACATTCCGAGAACTTTTCTTTTCTACACATAAAACAACATCATGGCAGTTCTGCTGAAAACAGTGTCAGTCCGGGTTAGTTTCATTCAAATCATGCAAGTTAGAGTCCAAAACAAGGGCAAAAGTGTTTGGAAAAGTAGATACGTTGAAGATGTATCAATAAGTCGAGCTTTGTAGATAGTAACACTACTATCAGTGTTTGTCTACCTCTTGAAGATCCATTTATTTAATATGGCTTGCCGATTATCGGGCAAGTCCACCAAAGTCCACACTTTGTTCTCATACATGGATGCCATCTCAGATTTCATGGCCTCAAGCCATTTCGCGTAATCTGGGCTCATCATCGCTTCCTCATAGTTCGTAGGTTCATCATGGTCTAGTAACATGACTTCCAAAATATGATTATCGTACTACTTTGGTGCGGACCGTACTCTGGAAGACCTACGAGGTTCTGTAGTAACTTGATCTGAAGTTTCATGATCATCATCATTAGCTTCCTCACTAATTGGTGTAGGAATCACTGGAACTGGTTTCTGTGATGAACTACTTTCCAATTCGGGAGAAGGTACAGTTACCTCATCAAGCTCTACTTTCCTCCCAGACACTTCTTTCAAGAGAAACTCCTTCTCTAGAAAGGATCCATTCTTAGCAACGAATATCTTGGCTTCGGATCTGTGATAGAAGGTGTACCCAACAGCTTCCTTTGGGTATCCTATGAATATGCACTTCTCCGATTTGGGTTCGAGCTTATCAGGTTGAAGTTTTTCATATAAGCATCGCAGCCCCAAACTTTAAGAAATGACAACTTTGGTGTCTTGCCAAACCACAGTTCATAAGGCTTCGTCTCAACGGATCTTGATGGTTCCCTGTTTAACGTGAATGTAGCTGTCTCTAATGCATAACCCCAAAACAATAGTGGTAAATCGGTATGAGACATCATAGATCGCACCATATCCAATAAAGTTTGGTTACGATGTTCAGACACACCATTACCCTATGGTGTTCTAGGTGGCGTGTGTTGTGAAATTATTTCACATTGTTTTAAATGAAGGCCAAACTCGTAACTCAAATATTCTCCTCCACGATCAGATCATAGAAACTTTATTTTCTTGTTACGACGATTCTCTACTTCACTCTGAAATTCTTTGAACTTTTCAAATGTTTCAGACTTGTGTTTCGTTAAGTAGGTATACCCATATCTGCTCAAATCATCTGTGAAGGTCAAAAAATAACAATACCCGCCACGAGCATCAATACTCATTGGACCGCATACATCAATATGTATTATTTCCAATAAGTCACTATCTCGTTCCATTGTTCCGGAGAACGGAGTTTTAGTCATCTTGCCCATAAGGCACGGTTCGCAAGAATCAAATGATTCATAATCAAGTGATTCCAAAATTCCATCTTTATGGAGTTTCTTCATGCGCTTTACACCGATATGACCCAAACAACAGTGCCACAAATGAGTTGCACTATCATTATCAACTTTGCATCTTTTGGCATCAATATTATGTGTATCATTATAATCGAGATTCAATAAACCATTAACATTGGGTGTATGACCATAGAAGGTTTTATTCATGTAAACAGAATAACAATTATCCTCTGTCTTAAGTGAATAACCGTATTGCAATAAACATGATCTAATCATATTTATGCTCAAGGCAAACAGCAAATAACATTTATTTAGGTTCAACACTAATCCCGAAAGTATAGGGGTTGTGCGATGATGATCATATCAATCTTGGAACTACTTCCAACACACATCGTCACTTCACCCTGTTTCGAGTTACTAATCTTAGCAACTGAACAAGTATCAAATACCCAGGGGTTACTATGAACACTAGTAAAGTACACATCAATAATATGTATATAAAATATACCTTTGTTCACTTTGCCATCCTTCTTGTCCACCAAGTATTTGGGGTAGTTCCGCTTCCAGTGACCATTTCCTTTGCAGTAAAAGCACTTAGTGTCAGGCTTAGGTCCAACTATGGGCTTCTTCATGGGAGTGACAACTTGCTTGCCATTCTATTTGAAGTTCCCTTTCTTTTCCTTTGCCCTTTTCTTGAAACTAGTGGTCTTGTTTAATCATCAACACTTGATGCTTTTTCTTGATTTCTACCTTCATCGATTTCAGCATCACGAAGAGCTCGGGAATCATTTTCGTCAACCCTTGCATACTGTTGTTCATCACAAAGTTCCAGTAACTTGGTGATGGTGACTAGAGAACTCTGTCAATCACTATCTTATCTGGAAGATTAACTCCCACTTGATCCAAGCGATTGTAGTACCCAGACAATCTGAGCACATGCTCACTGCTTGAGCTATTCTCCTCCATCTTTTAGCTATAGAACTTGTTGGAGACTTCATATCTCTCAACTTGGGTATTTGCTTGAAATATTAACTTCAACTCCTAGAACATCTCATATGGTCCATGACGTTCAAAACGTCTTGAAGTCCCGTTTCTAAGTCGTAAAGCATGGTGCACTAAACTATCAAGTAGTCATCATATTAAGCTAGCCAACTGTTCATAACGTCTACATCTGCTCCTGCAATAGTTTTGTCACCTAGCGATGCATCAAGGACATAATTCTTCTATGCAGCAATGAGGATAAACCTCAGATCACGGACTCAGTTTGCATCATTGCTACTATCATCTTTCAACTTAGTTTTCTCTAGGGACATATAAGAAACATAGGGAAGCTACAACGCGAGCTATTGATCTACAACATAATTTACAAAATACTATCAGGACTAAGTTCATGATAAATTAAAGTTCAATTAATCATATTACTTAAGAACTCCCACTTAGATAGACATCCCTCTAGTCATCTAAATGATCATGTGATCCAAATCAACTAAACCATGTCCGATCATCACGTGAGATGGAGTAGTTTTCAATGGTGAACATCACTATGTTGATCATATCTACTATATGATTCACGCTCCACCTTTCGGTCTCCAGTGTTCCGAGGCCATATCTGCGTATGCTAGGCTCGTCAAGTTTAACCCAAGTATTCTGCATGTGCCAAACTGACTTGCACCCATTGTATGTGAACGTAGAGCTTATCACCCAATCATCACATGGTGTCTTGGCACGAAGAACTGTAGCAACGGTGCATACTCAGGGAGAACACTTATACCTTGAAATTTAGTAAGGGATCATCTTATAATGCTACCGCCGTACTAAGCAAAATTAGATGCATAAAAGATAAACATCACATGCAATCAAAATATGTGACATGATATGGCCATCATCATCTTGTGCTCATGATCTCCATCACCGAAGCATCGTCATCATCTCCATCATCACCGGCGCGACACCTTGATCTCCATCGTAGCATCGTTGTCGTCTTGCCAACTATTGTTACTACGACTATCACTGTTGCTTAGTGAAAAAGTAAAACAATTACATGGCGATTGCATTGCATACAATAAAGTGACAACCATATGGCTCCTGCCAGTTGCCGATAACTTTGTTACAAAACATGATCATCTCATACAACAAATTATATCAACCATGTCTTGACCATATCACATCATAGCAAGCCTTGCAAAATCAAGTTAGATGTCCTCTACTTTGTTGTTGCAAGTTTTACGTGGCTGCTACGGGCTTCTAGCAAGAACCGTTCTTACCTATGCATCAAAACCACAACGATTTTTCGTCGAGTGTGCTATTTTAACCTTCAACAAGGACCGGGCATAGTCAAACTTGATTCAACTAAAGTTGGAGAAACAGACACCCACTAGCCACCTGTGTGCGAAGCACGTCGGTAGAACCAGTCTCATGAACGCGGTCATGTAATGTTGGTCTGGGCCTCTTCATCCAACAATACCACTGAATCAAAGTATGACATGCTGGTAAGCAGTATGACTATTATCGCCCACAACTCTTTTGAAGGAAATATGCCCTAGAGGCAATAATAGAGTTATTATTTATTTCCTTATTCCATGATAAATGTTTATTATTCATGCTAAAATTGTATTAACCGAAAACATAATACATGTGTGAATACATAGACAAACATAGTGTCACTAGTATGCCTCTACTTGACTAGCTTGTTGATCAAAGATGGTTGTGTTTCCTAGCCATAGACATGAGTTGTCATTTGATTAACGGGATCACATCATTAGAAGAATGATGTGATTGACTTGACCCATTCCGTTAGCTTAGCACTTGATCGTTTAGTATGTTGCTATTGCTTTCTTCATGACTTATACATGTTCCTATGACTACGAGATTATGCAACTCCCGTTTACCGGAGGAACACTTTATGTGCTACCAAACGTCACAACATAACTGGGTGATTATAAAGGAGCTCTACAGGTGTCTCCGAAGGTACATGTTGAGTTGGCATATTTCGAGATTAGGATTTGTCACTTCGATTGTCGGAGAGGTATCTCTGGGCCCTCTCGGTAATGCACATCACTATAAGCTTTGCAAGCAATGTGGCTAATGAGTTAGTTGTGGGATGATGCATTACATAACGAGTAAAGAGACTTGCTGGTAACGAGATTGAACTAGGTATTGAGATACCGACGATCGAATCTCTGGCAAGTAACATACCGATGACAAAGGGAACAACGTATGTTGTTATGCAGTTTGACCGATAAAGATCTTCGTAGAATATGTGAGAGCCAATATGAGCATCCAGGTTCCGCTATTGGCTATTGACCGGAGACGTGTCTCGGTCATGTCTACATTGTTCTCGAACCCATAGGGTCCGCACGCTTAAAGTTCGATGACGGTTATATTATGAGTTTATGAGTTTTGATGTACCGAAGGTTGTTCGGAGTCCCGGATGTGATCACGGACATGACGTGGAGTCTCGAAATGGTCAAGACATGAAGATTGATATATTGGAAGCCTATATTTGGATGTCAGAAGTGTTCCGGTTGAAATCGGGATTTTACCGGAGTACCGGGGGGTTACCGGAACCCCCCCCCCCCCGGGGGGGGGGGGGGGCTTGATGGGCCTACATGGGCCTTAGTGGAAATAGAGGGCAGCAAGGGGAGTGTGGGGCGCGCCCCCCCAAGGCCCAAACCGAATTGGTTTAGGGCAAGGGGCCAGGCCCCCTCTTTCCTTCTCCTCCTCTCCCTTTCCTCCCCCCTTGGCGCGCCTCTCCCTGGCCGGCCGCCTCCTCCCCTTGATACTTTACATACGGGGGCAGGGGGGCACCCCATAGAGACAACAATTGATCTCTTGATCTCTTAGCCGTGTGCGGTGCCCCCTCCACCATAGTCCTCCTCGATAATATTGTAGCGGTGCTTAGGTGAAGCCCTGCAACGGTAGAACATCAAGATCGTCACCACGCCTTCGTGCTGACGGAACTCTCCCTCGACACTCGGCTAGATCGGAGTTCGAGGGACGTCATCGAGCTGAACGTGTGCTAGAACTCGGAGGTGTCGTAGTTTCGGTGCTTGATCGGTCGGGCCGTGAAGATGTACGACTACATCAACCGTGTTGTTCTAACACTTACACTTTCGGTCTACGAGGGTACGTGGACATACTCTCCCCTCTTGTTGCTATGCATCATCATGATCTTGCGTGTGCGTAGGAATTTTTTTGAAATTACTACGTTCCCCAACAGTGGCATTCGAGCCAGGTTTTATGCGTAGGTGTTATATGCACGAGTAGAACACAAGTGAGTTGTGGGTGATACAAGTCGTACTGCTTACTAGCATGTCATACTTTGGTTCGGCGGTATTGTTGGACGAAGCGGCCCGGACCGACATTACGCGTACGGTTACGCAAGACTGGTTCTACCAACGTGCTTTGCACACAGGTGGCTGGCGGGTGTCAGTTCTCCAACTTTAGTTGAACCGAGTGTGGCTACGCCCGGTCCTTGCGAAGGTTAAAACAGCACTAACTTGACGAACTATCGTTGTGGTTTTGATGTGTAGGTAAGAATGGTTCTTGCTCAGCCCGTAGCAGCCACGTAAAATTTGCAACAACAAAGTAGAGGACGTCTAACTTGTTTTTGCAGGGCATGTTGTGATGTGATATGGTCAAGACGTGATGCTATATTTTATTGTATGAGATGATCATGTTTTGTAACCGAGTTATCGGTAACTGGCAGGAGCCATATGGTTGTCACTTTATTGTATGAAATGCAAGTGCCCTGTAATTGCTTTACTTTATCACTAAGCGGTAGCGATAGTCGTAGAAGCAATAGATGGCGAAACGACAACGATGCTACGATGGAGATCATGGTGTCGCACCGGTGACGATGGTGATCACAACAGTGCTTCGGAGATGGAGATCACAAGCACAAGATGATGATGGCCATATCATATCACTTATATTGATTGCATGTGATGTTTATCCTTTATGCATCTTATTTTTGCTTTGATTGACGGTAGCATTATCAGATGATCTCTCACTAATTATCAAGAAGTGTTCTCCCTGAGTATGCACCATTGCTAAAGTTCTTCGTGCTGAGACACCACGTGATGATCAGGTGTGATAGGCTCTACGTTCAAATACAACGGGTGCAAAATAGTTGCACACACGGAATACTCAGGTTAAACTTGACGAGCCTAGCATATACAGATATGGACTCGGAACACGGAGACTGAAAGGTCGAGCGTGAATCATATAGTAGATATGATCAACATAGTGATGTTCACCATTGAAAACTACTCCATCTCACGTGATGATCGAACATGGTTTAGTTGATTTGGATCACGTGATCACTTAGATGACTAGAGAGATGTCTGTCTAAGTGGGAGTTCTTAAGTAATATGATTAATTGAACTTAAATTTATCATGAACTTAGTCCTGGTAGTATTTTGCAAATTATGTTGTAGATCAATAACTCGCATTGCTGCTTTCATATGTTTATTTTGATATGTTCCTAGAGAAAATTGTGTTGAAAGATGTTAGTAGCAATGATGTGGATTGGATCCGTGATCTGAGGTTTATCCTCGTTGCTGCACAGAAGAATTATGTCCTTAATGCACCGCTAGGTGACAGACCTATTGCAGGAGAAGATGCAGACATTATGAACGTTTGGCTAGCTCAATCTGATGACTACTTGATAGTTTAATGCACCATGCTTAACGGCTTAGAATCGGGACTTCAAAGACATTTTGAACATCATGGACCTTATGAGATGTTCCAGGAATTGAAGTTAATATTTCGAGCAAATACCCGAGTTGAGAGATATGAAGTCCCCAACAAGTTCTATAGCTAAAAGATGGAGGAGAATCGCTCAACTAGTGAGCATGTGCTCAGATTGTCTGGGTACTACAATCGCTTGAATCAAGTGGGAGTTAGTCTTCCAGATAAGATAGTGATTGACAGAGTTCTCTAGTCACCATCACCAAGTTACTAGAACTTCGTGATGAACTATAGTATGCAAGGGATGACAAAAATGATACCCGAGCTCTTCGTGATGTTGAAATCCACGAAGGTAGAAATCAAGAAAGAGCATCAAGTGTTGATGATTGACAAACCACTAGTTTCAAGAGAAGGGCAAAGGGAAAGAAAGGGAACTTCAAGTAGAATGACAAGCAAGTTGTCACTCCCGCGAAGAAGCCCAAAGATGGACCAAAGCCTGAAACTGAGTGCTTACACTGCAAAGGAAATGGTCACCAGAAACGGAAATGCCCTGAATATTTGGTGGATAAGAAGGATGGCAAAGTGAACAAGGGTATATTTGGTATACAGGTTATTGATGTGTGCCTTACTAGTGTTTATAATAGCCCCTGAGTATTTGATACTTATTCGGTTGCTAAGATTAGTAACTCGAAACAGGAGTTACATAATAAACAGAGACTAGTTGAGGGGAAGTGACGATGAGTGTTGGAAGTAGTTCCAAGATTGATATGATCATCATCACACACTCCCTATACTTTCGGGGTTAGTGTTAAACCTAAATAAATGTTATTTGGCATTTGCATTGAGCATGAATATGATTTGATCATGTTTATTGCAATACGGTTATTCATTTAAAGTCAGAGAATAATTGTTGTTCTGTTTACATGAATAAAATCTTCAATGGTCACACACATCTCGATCGTAGTGATACACATATTCATAATATTGATGCCAAAAGATGCAAAGGTTAATAATGATAGTGCAACTTATTTATGGCACTGTCGTTTGGGTCATATCGGTGTAAAGTGCATAAAGAAACTCCATAAAGATGGATTTTCAGAATCACTTGGTTATGAATCATTTGATGCTTGCGAACCGTGCCTTTAGGCCAAGATGACTAAAACTCCATTCTCCAGAACAATGGAACGAGCTACTAACTTGTTGGAAATAATACATACCGATGTATGCGGTCCAATGAGTGTTGATGCTCGTGGCGGGTATCGTTATTTTCTGACATTCACAGATGATTTGAGCAGATATGCGTATATCTACTTAATGAAGCACAAGTCTGAAACATTTGAAAAGTTCAAAGAATTTCAGAGTGAAGTGGAGAATCATCGTAACAAGAAAATAAAGTTTCTACAATCTGATCGTAGAGAAGAATATTTGAGTTACGAGTTTGGCCTTCATTTTAAACAATGCAGAATAGTTTCACAGCTCACGCCACATGGAACACCACAGCGTAATGGTGTGTCCGAACATCATAACCGCACTTTATTGGATATGGTGCGATCTATGATGTATCTTACCAATTTACCACTATCGTTTTGGGCTTATGCATTAGAGATAGCTGCATTCACTTTAAATAGGGCACCATCTAAATCCGTTGAGACGACATCGTATGAACTATGGTTTAGCAGTAAACCTAAGCTGTTGTTTCTTAAAGTTTGGAGTTACGATGCTGATGTGAAAAAGGTTTCAACCTGATAAGCTCGAACCCAAATCGCAGAAGTGCGTCATCATAGAATACCCAAAGGAAACTGTTGGGTACACCTTCTATCACAGATCCGAAGGCAAAACATTCGTTGCTAAGAATGAATCCTTTCTAGAGAAGGAGTTTCTCTTGAAAGAAGTGAGTGGGAGGAAAGTAGAGCTTGATAAGGTAATTTGTACCTTCTCCTGAATTGGAAAGTAGTTCATCACAGAAATCAGTTCCAGTGATTCCTACACCAATTAGTGAGGAAGCTAATGATGATGATCATGAAACTTCAGATTAAGTTACTAGAAAACCTCGTAGGTCTTCCAAAGTATAGTCCGCACCAGAGTGGTACGGTAATCCTGTTCTGGAAGTCATATTACTAGACCATGATGAACCTACGAACTATGAGGAAGCAATGATGAGCCCAGATTCCGCGAAATGGCTTGAGGCCATGAAATCTGAGATGGGATCCATGTATGAGAACAAAGTGTGGACTTTGGTGGAGTTGCCCGATGATCGGCAAGCCATATTGTATAAATGGATCTTCAAAAGGAAGATAGACGCTGATAGTAGTGTTACTATCTACAAAGCTCGACTTGTCGCAAAAAAGGTTTTCGACAAGTTCAAGGTGTTGACTACAATGAGATTTTCTCAATTGTAGCGATGCTTAAGTCTGTCCGAATCATGTTAGCAATTGCCACATTTTATGAAATCTGGCAAATGGATGTAAAAAATGCATTCCTTCATGGTTTTCTTAAAGAAGAGTTGTATATGATGCAACCAGAAGATTTTGTCAATCCTAAAGGTGCTAACAAAATGTGCAAGCTCCAGCGATCCATCTATGGACTGGTGCAAGCATCTCAGAGTTGGAATATATGCTTTGATAAGTTGATCAAAGCATATAGTTTTATACAGACTTGCGGTGAAGCCTGTATTTACAATAAAGTGAGTGGGAGCACTACCGCCTTCTGATAAATATATGTGAGTAACATATTGTTGATCAGAAATGATGTAGAATTTTTCTGGAAAGCATAAAGGAGTATTTGAAAGGAGTTCTTTAAAAGAAAGACCTCAGTAAAGCTACTTACTTACTGAGCATCAAGATCTATTGAGATAGATCAAGACGCTTGATAAGTTTTTCAATAAGTACATACCTTGTCAAGATTTTGAAGTAGTTCAAAATAGAACAGTCAAAGAAAGAGTTCTTGCCTGTGTTGCAAAGGTGTGAAATTGAGTATGACTCAAATCCCGACCACGGCAGAAAATAGAAAAGAGAATGAAAGTTATTCCCTATGCCTCAGTCATAGGTTCTATAAAGTATGCTATGCTATATACCAGACCTATTGTATACCTTGCTCTGAATTTGGCAAGGGAGTACAATAGTGATCTAGGAGTAGATCACTGGACATTGGTCAAGAATATCCTTGGTAAGGACTAAGGAAATATTTCTCGATTATGGAGGTGATAAAAGAGCCCATCGTAAAGAGTTACATCGGTGCAAGCTTTTACACCGATCCAGATGACTCTAAGTCTCAATCTGGATACATATTGAAAGTGTGAGCAATTAGCTAGAGTAGCTCCGTGTAGAGCATTGTAGACATAGAATATTTGCAAAATACATACGGCTCTGAATGTGACAGACCCGTTGACTAAGCTTCTCTCACGAGCAAAACATGATCACACCTTAGTACTCTTTGGGTGTTAATCACATAGCGATGTGAACTAGATTATTGACTCTAGTAAAACCTTTGGGTGTTGGTCACATGACGATGTGAACTATGGGTGTTAATCATATACAGATATGAATACTGATGTTAAATCACATATCGATGTGGACTAGATTATTGACTCTAGTGCAAGTGGGAGACTAAATGAAATATGCCCTAGAGGCAATAATAAAGTTATTATTTATTTTCTTATTTCATGATAAATGTTTATTATTCATGCTAGAATTGTATTAACCGGAAACATAATACATGTGTGAATACATAGACAAACATAGTGTCACTAGTATGCCTCTACTTGACTAGCTTGTTGATCAAAGATGGTTGTGTTTCCTAGCCATAGACATGAGTTGTCATTTGATTAACGGGATCACATCATTATAAGAATGATGTGATTGACTTGACCCATTCCGTTAGCTTAGCACTTGATCGTTTAGTATGTTGCTATTGCTTTCTTCATGACTTATACATGTTCCTATGACTATGAGATTATGCAACTCCCGTTTACCGGAGGAACACTTTATGTGCTACCAAACGTCACAACGTAAATGGGTGATTATAAAGGAGCTCTACAGGTGTCTCCGAAGGTACATGTTGAGTTGGCGTATTTCGAGATTAGGATTTGTCACTCCGATTGTCGGAGAGGTATCTCTGGGCCCTCTCGGTAATGCACATCCCTATAAGCCTTGCAAGAAATATGGCTAATGAGTTAGTTGCGGATGATGCATTACGTCACGAGTAAAGAGACTTGACGGTAACGAGATTGAACTAGGTATTGAGATACCGACGATCGAATCTCGGGCAAGTAACATACCGATGACAAAGGGAACAACGTATGTTGTTATGCGGTTTGACCGATAAAGATCTTCATAGAATTTGTGGGAGCCAATATGAGCATCCAGGTTCCACTATTGGTTATTTACTGGAGACGTGTCTCGGTCATGTCTACATTGTTCTCGAACCCGTAGGGTCCGCACGCTTAAAGTTCGATGATGGTTATATTATGAGTTTATGAGTTTTGATGTACCTAAGGTTGTTCAGAGTCCCGGATGTGATCACGGACAAGACGAGGAGTCTCGAAATGGTCGAGACATGAAGATTGATATATTGGAAGCCTATATTTGGATGTTGGAAGTGTTCCGGGTGAAATCGGAATTTTACCGGAGTACCGGGGGGTTACCGAAACCCCCCCGGGGGCTTAATGGGCCTACGTGGGCCTTAGTGGAAATATAGGGCAGCAAGGGGAGTGTGGGGCACCCCCTCCCCCCAAGGCCCAAACCGAATTAGTTCAGGGCAAGGGGGTCGGGCCCCCTCTTTCCTTCTCCTCCCACTACAGGAATCTGCTACTTTGCCATCTGCCACGGCGGACGGCAAAGGCATGGATGGCGGACGGCAAAGACCTTTGCCGTCAGCTGCGGACGGCAAAAGGTGACGGCAAAGTAGGGGACGACAAAGAGCTGCGTTGTCGTCTGCTTCGGGCAGCTGACGGCAAAGGGGCCTTTGCCATCAGCAGCGGACGGCAAAGAAGACGGATGGCAATAAATGCGTTGTTACTCCGTTAGGTGGTTAACAGCAGGCCTTTGCCGTCCGCTGCGGACGGCAAAGCCTTTGCCGTCAGCTGTTGATGGCAAACTGACCAAATTGGTCAGCCTCCCAGGAAGCATAGTTGCCTGCCATGTGGCCTCTTTGTCGTCCGCTGCTGATGGCAAAGAGCCCTTTGCCGTCGGTGGCAGACGGCAAAGAGCCTGCATATTGTCTCTTTTTCTGTTTTTTTTTAATCCAACAATTTTCACAGCAAATATATATGACATATATAGATATATTTCCATATCACATATCCAGCACATAAGTTTCATATCACATATCACATATCACATCAGTTTCATCCATACACATTGTTCATACATAAGCAAGTTCCATCCATACACATTGTTCATACATAAGCAAGTTCCATCCATATACATATTACAATGCAAAGTTTCGTCAAGATAGCAAGTTCTATCATAGCAAGCTAGATACAATGCAAAGTTTCATCAAAGGAAAAGCAAGCACTCCATCATAGCAAGCTAGCTTCCATGAAGTGAATGAAATCTGCAAAATGGTAAATAAGAAAGTTAGAAATAGGTGACTAGAACAAGAATAAGACTAGAACAAGAAGTATATGTCATTTATGAGCTAACTTAGGTGAAATGGATCATATATGAGCTAACAAAGTTCAAATGGGTTGTTTATGAGCTAACTTAGTTGAAATGGATCATTTATGAGCTAACTTAGTTGAAATGGGTCGTTTATGAGCTAACTAAGGTGAAGGGCATCGTTTTTGAGCTAAGTAAGGTGAAATGGATCGTTTTTTAGCTAACTTAGGTGAAATGGATCATTTATGAGCTTTTATGAGCTAACTTAGTTGAAATGGGTCGTTTATGACCTAACTTAGGTGAAATGGATCATTTAAGAGCTAATTTAGGTGAAATGGATCGTTTTTAGCTAACTTAGGTGACATTGATCGTTTAGGAGCAAATCTAGGTGAAATGGGTCATTTTGGAGCTAACCCACGTGAAATGGGTCATTTCGGAGCTAACCTAGGTGAAATGGGTCATTTTGGAGCTAACCTAGGTGAAATGGGTCATTTTAAAGCTAACGTAGGTAAAATGGATCATTTACGAGCTAATCTACTAAAATGGGTCATTTTAGAGCTAACTTGGATAAATTGGATCACTTGTAAGCTAACTAAGATAAAATGAGTCATATTAGAGCTAACTTAGGTAAAATGGATCGTTTATGAGCTAACTAAGTTAATTATGCAATTTTTGACATAAGTAAGCTTATTAAGTCATTTTGAAGGAAAAGAAGCTAACTCTAGGTCATTATGGTAAGCATATTGGAGGAAATAAAGCTAAGTCTAAGTCTAGAGAAACTTATCGTGATCAGGGAGGTGTAGGAGCGGGCTAGCTCGTGCCGGTAGCTGGAGAAGGATCGTGCGATGCGTTTCTGGAGTTAAGCTGCACCAAAGATCATTCCCAATGTCTCGTTAGCATTATGACACTCAAATGTTAAGACTAGCAAGTAATGTCCATTCAAATTAAACTCACCGTGCTCCCAGGAGCAATCACTGGCATCGGCGGAGCGGTCTGACCGGACTTCTCGCACATAGACTGCACATTTGGTTTTCACAACAGAGTCATACTAGTTAGTAATGAGACTCAAATGTTAAGACTAGCAAGTAATCTGCAGAAGAAACTTACCACAAGGAGCTCATACATGGCCCTTGCCTGCATGTCATTTCGTGCCCTCTCCTCCTCCAACATCTTTGTCGTCCTCTCCTCCAACTCCCGCTGCCTCTCCGCCGCCTCCGCCAGAAGTTTCTCCGTTCTATCTCTCTCACTCTGTATAGCAGCCTGCAACACCACTCACATGACCATTTGTAATCATTGATGGAAGCGCACACAATGTAATGGAGAAAGATAGCTGAGTACGTATAACTAACCTTGATGGCGAGTTGGACTGGCTGTTCACGAGGCCTTATCTCAGGAGCGGAGCTCGACTGGCGCGCCTTGATCTCCGAGAGAGTGCTAGGACAACGGATAAGTCCATCTCCCATGGCTATGGAGCCATGGGACCTCCCGCCACCAGATATCATCAGCAACTCTGTATCAATGGGACCCTGGCTCGGGTTAAAGTCCTCCCCTTTCCTCGCCTTCCCCTGATCTCTATATTGCACGAGCTTGTCGTGGGAGGAGATGTTGGTGAAGTTCTTTGGATCATCAAGGTCAGACGCAGAGAATGCCTTGACTTTCTTGTAAGAGCCAGTGTGGGCCATGGCATACAGGTCATACACCTCTGGCACCTTATCCGCCTTATTGTAGCGTGCCTGAAAGAGAGAAACAAAGTAAATTAGTAATTAAAGGGCTAAAGCTAGCATGATGAATGAATTGCATGAATCATGAAGCAAACCACATACCTAGTTCCGCCCGTACTGAAATAAGTTGGAGCTGCCTTGGTGGTGTGGCACACCTTCCATTTGGGCACGTTTGTCCTTGGCCTCGTTGTGGGTGGCCCGCCATTCTTTTGAGCACCACCCATCGACCAACACCTCCCAACAATCCATCCGATCCGCACACCATCTCTGAGGGGCCTAAGTTAGCAAATAGAAACTTCAGCGCTACGGCTATGAATTACTAAATGAAGGAATTAAGTACAGGGCCTTAATAATTACCTTCATGTACTGCTCCTTACTCAAGAACTTATCGCGGCACTCCTGCTTGGACTTCTTGATACCACGGTCGGCGTAGTAGTCTCGAACAGACTGCACCCGAGCCTCATGCTGTAAGTTCTGAAGTAGGCGCTTGCACACCTTGTGGATAACATCTGCCGCCTCCTCCTCGTATCCCTCCTCACACCTGTAGAATGTCTGCAATCAAATGAGACAATATTGATTAGTACAATTAATAACTAGCTAGTTGAAGATTTTTAATTTTGTAAAGGAGAAATTACCCAGAACTTTCTGATCACCATGTCTGCCCTCGTCTTGCACAAGACACCGTCGATAATCTCACCCGGCGGGGCCGGGGCAGCCAAGTAGTGCTCCCAACTCAATCCAACCTCTGGAAGCCGACCCTCACCAGGCAACGTGACAAACCCCGGAAAGTTTTGCCGAATCAGAACTCCAAGGACGGAGTTGGGCCGGCGGACACTTTCATGGTGGTCCCAACCCCTGCAGCATGACAAGGCCAACGCAT
Organism: Triticum timopheevii; assembly: GCA_963921465.1. Taxonomy (NCBI): domain Eukaryota; kingdom Viridiplantae; phylum Streptophyta; class Magnoliopsida; order Poales; family Poaceae; genus Triticum; species Triticum timopheevii. The sequence goes on from OY997262.1 coordinate 291,725,863, forward strand.
TAGTTATTTGAAGAAACGTGAATGCAGAAGGTACAAAAAGATTAAATGCACTTACCTCTCCCCATCAGGGAAAATCAACCACCTCTGCTCGTGGGTCGCCGGCACGGACGGGAGCCGTGTAGCACCACGCTGGTAGACGTTGCCCCCCTCCTCCCCCTCCTCCTCAAAATCAGTCGGCTCCCCGCCATCATCAGCATGGCCACTCGGCTCCCCGCCATCATCAGCATGGCCACTCGGCTCCTCAGGCTGACCCGACCAAGTACCCCATCCAGACATGTGCTCCTCCGGGGTCTCGTGGGCCCAACTCTCGTGGACCGAAGGCCCGTTGACCCGAGGCTCGTGGGCCGAAGACCCGTGGACCGGAGGCTCGTGGACCGGAGTCCGTGTAGCCTCCTCCTCAGACGAGTCCACCCTAGCAGTCACGTGCTCGGGTGAAACAGCTGGGGGCTGCGGCAAGGAAGGCGCCGTAAGAGTCACCCTACCTCCTCTCCCGCGACCACGTGCTCCACCTCGGCCCTTCTTCTTACCTCGTCCCCTGTTGGGCACCGCGGTCGATGAAGAAGGGCCCGGCGGTGTCGCCATACTGTCCAGCAACGCTCGGCAGAGAGGTGCATGTGAAATGGAAGACCTCAGACTACGCGCCGACGAAGAAGGGGCCTCGGCGCGCTCCCGACCAGCGCCCACCATCTTTCAACACCTGCCATGACAAAGAATAAACGAAATTAGTACAACATGAAAAAAAGTACCGACATGAATAATAATATGTATATCACTTAAGTGTATCATCATCAAGTACAACATAAACAACTGCACATTTAAAACTACCCGATCAACACAATTATATATGATGTTTTTCATAACAAAATCAAAAAATATATGACCTAACTAATAATTCACAAATATATGACCCCGTCGGCCTCTGGAAGGCCAAAGAACACCTTTTCGGGAGGTGTCGGGGGTCGGGGTGTCGTGTCGGTGTCGGGGTGCCGTGTCGGGGTCGGGGTCGGGGTCTTGAGGTCGGGGTGCCGGGTCGGGGTCGGGGTGCCGTGTCGGTGTCGGGGTCGGGGTGTCGGGTCAGGCTCGGGGTCGGGGTGTCGGGTCAGGCTCGGGGTCGGGGTGTCGGTGTCGGGGTCGGGGTCGGGGTCTCGGGGTCGGGTGTCGGGTCGGGGTGCCGGGTCGGGATCGGGGTGTCGTGTCGGTGTCGGGGTCGGGGTGTCGGTGTCAGGGTCGGGGCGCCGGGTCGGGGTCGGGGTGCCATGTCGGTGTCAGGGTCGGGGTGTCGGGTCAGGCTTGGGGTCGGGGTGTCGAGGTCGGGGTCGGGGTGTCAGGGTCGGGGTCGGGGTCGGGGTCTCGGGGTCGGGGTGTCGGGTCGGGGTGCCGGGTCGGGGTCGGGGTGCCGTGTCGGTGTCGGGGTCGGGGTGTCGGGTCAGGCTCGGGGTCGGGGTGTCGGGGTCGGGGTCGGGGTCGGGGTCTCGGGGTCGGGGTGTCGTGTCGGGGTGCCGGGTCGGGGTCGGGGTGCCGGGTCGGGTCGGGGTTTTTTCCTCTTTTTTTCTTTTCTTCTTCTTCCTCTTCTTCCTTTTCTTCCTTTTTTCCTTCTTCTTCTTCTTCTTCTTCCTCCTTTCCTTTTTCCTCTTCTTCTTCTTCTCCTCTCCTCTTTTTTCTTCTTATTCTTCCTCTTCTTCTTTTTTCTTCTCATCCTCCTCTTCTTCTTCTTCCTTTCCTTTTTCCTCTTCTTCTTCTCCTCCTCTCCTCTTTTTTTCTTCTTCTTCCTCTTCTTCTTTTTTCTTTTCCTCCTCCTCTTCTTCTTCTTCCTTTCCTTTTTCCTCTTCTTCTTCTCCTCCTCTCCTCTTTTTTTCTTCTTCTTCTTTTTCTTTCCTAAAACTGAAATAAACCTAAAACTAAACCTAAATCTAAACCTAAATCTAAAACTAAAACTAAAACTAAAACTAAATCTAAACTAAACATAAACCTAAAACTAAAAAAAAGAAAAAAAAGGAAAAAACTAAATCTAAACCTAAAACTAAACTAAAACTAAACCTAAACCTAAAACTAAACCTAAAACTAAAATAAAACTAGATCTAAACTAAACATAAACCTAAAACTGAAAACAGAAGGAAAAAAAGGAAAAACAGAGGAGGTAGAGCTCACCTGGGCTGGTGGAGGAGGTGTCCGGTGGAGGAGGGGGGCGGGGCGGCCTGGGGCGGCGGCGCCGGGCCCGGCGAGGTGGGGCGCGGGGGGGCCAGGGCGCGGCGGCGCCGAGACGGCAGGGCGGCGGGGGCGGCGGGGTGGGGGGCTGGTGGGGCAACGGCGCCGGGCGGCAGTGGCGACGAGGCGGGGGGCGGTGGAGGAGGGGGACAGGGCGGCCTGGGGCGGCGGCGCCGGGCCCGGGGCGGTGGGGCGCGGGGGGGCTGGGGCGCCGGGGGGCCGGGCCGCGACGGCAGGGCGGCGCGGGCGACGGGGCGGGGGGCCGGTGGGGCGACGGGGCGGTGGGGCGACCGGGCGGCGGCGAGTGCTGGGGGCGGCGGCACGCGTGTGGGAGCAGGAGAGAAACAGAGAGAGAGGGCGGGGTGGGGCGCGCCGTTAGATATGTTGAATGTTTGACGTCCGCCCTCTTTGCCGTCCGCTTTTTTGCTCTTTGTCGTCTGCTAGCAGACGGCAAAGAGGGGGGCCGTTAAGTATTTTTTAAACAGCTCCTCAGTGGGGGGCCCCCTCCCTCTTTGCCGTCTGCTGGCCGACGGGAAAGAATCTTTGCCGTCAGCTAGCGGATGGCAAAGAACTGGCTGATGGCAAAGACTTTCTTTGCCATCAGCCAGTTCTTTGCCGTCTGCTTTTCGGTAGCTGATGGCAAAGAGCTTATTTGCCGTCCGCTAGCGGACGGCAAAGAGCTGGCAGATGGCAAAGTAGCTAATTCCAGTAGTGTCCTCTCCCTTTCCTTCCCCCTCTCCTACTCCTACTAGGAAATAGGAGGAGTCCTACTCCTAGTGGGAGTAGGACTCCCCCTTGGCGCGCCTCTCCCTGGCCGGCCGCCTCCTCCCCTTGCTCCTTTATATACGGGGGCAGGGGCACCCCATAGAGACAACAATTGATCTCTTGATCTCTTAGCCGTGTGCGGTGCCCCCCTTCACCATAGTCCTCCTCGATAATATTGTAGCGGTGCTTAGGCGAAGCCCTGCGACGGTAGAACATCAAGATCGTCACCACGCCGTCGTGCTGACGGAACTCTCCCTCGACACTCGGCTGGATTGGAGTTCGAGGGACGTCATCGAGCTGAACGTGTGCTAGAACTCGGAGGTGCCGTAGCTTCGGTGCTTAATCGGTCGGGCCGTGAAGACGTACGACTACATCAACCGCGTTGTTCTAACGCTTTCGCTTTCGGTCTACGAGGGTACGTGGACATACTCTCCCATCTTGTTGCTATGCATCACCATGATCTTGCGTGTGCGTAGGAAATTTTTTGAAATTACTACGTTCCCCAACATCTTTGTGTTCTACTCGTGCATATAACATCTACGCATAGACCTGGCTCGGATGCCATAGTTGGGGACTGCAGTAATTTCAAAAAAAAATCTACGATCACGCAAGTTCTATCTCTAGGTAATGCATAGCAACAAGAGGGGAGAGTGTTGTCTACGTACCTTCGTAGACCGAAAGCGGAAGCGTTATGACAACGCGGTTGATGTAGTCAAACGTCTTCGCGATCCAACCGATCAAGTACCGAATGCACGGCACCTCCGCGATCTGCACACGTTTAGCTCGGTGACGTCCCTCGAACTCTAGATCCAGCTGAGGCCGAGGGAGAGTTCCGTCAGCACGACGGCGTGGTTACGTTGATGATGAAGTTACCGGCGCAGGGCTTCGCCTAAGCACTACGATGATATGACCGAGGTGGAAATCTGTGGAGGGGGGCACCGCACACGGCTAAACAATCAACTTGTGTGTTCTAGGGTGCCCCCATGCCCCTGTATATAAAGGAGGGAGAGGGAGAGGCAGCCGGCCCTAGGGGGCGCGCCAAGGTGTGGAGTCCTACTAGGACTCCCTAGTCCTAGTAGGATTCCACCTCCCATATGGAGTAGGAAAGGGGGAAGGGAGAAGTAGAAGGAAAGGGGGGGCCCTTCTCCTAGTCCTAATCGGCCTCCTTCCCAAGGGGGGGCGCACCTGCCCCTTGTGGGCTGGTGTGCTTCCCTCTTATGGCCCATAAGGCCCATAACTTCTCCCGGGGGGTTCCGGTAACCTCTCAGTACTCCGGAAAAATGCCCGAACCACTCGAAACCATTTCGATGTCCAAATGCAACCTTCCAATATATGAATATTTATGTCTCGACCATTTCGAGGCTCCTCGTCACGTCCGTGATCTCATCCAGGACTCCGAACAAACTTTGGTCATCAAATCACATAACTCAATTCAAATCGTCATTGAACGTTAAGCGTGCGGACCCTACGGGTTCGAGAATTATGTAGACATGACCAGGACATATCTCCGGTCAATAACCAATAGCGAAACCTGGATGCTCATATTGGCTCCCACATATTCTATGAAGATCTTTATCGTTCAAACCGCATAACAACATACGTTGTTCCCTTTGTCATCGGTATGTTACTTGCCCGAGATTTGATCGTCGGTATCATCATACCTAGTTCAATCTTGTTACCGGCAAGTCTCTTTACTCGTTCCGTAATACTTCATCCCGCAACTAACTCATTAGTCACAATGCTTGCAAGGCTTATAGTGATGAGTATTAGTGAGAGGGCCAGAGATACCTCTCCGAAACACGGAGTGACAAATCCTAATCTCGATCTATGCCAGCCCAACAAACACCTTCGGAGACACCTGTAGAGAACCTTTATAATCACCCATTTACGTTGTGACGTTTGGTAGCACACAAAGTGTTCCTCCGGTATTCGGGAGTTGCATAATCTCATAGTCTGAGGAACGTGTATAAGTCATGAAGAAAGCAGTAGCAATGAAACTGTAACGATCATAATGCTAAGCTAACGGATAGGTCTTGTCCATCACATCATTCTGCTAATGATGTGACCCCGTTCATCAAATGAAAACACATGTCTATGGTTAGGAAACATAACCATCTTTTATCAACGAGCTAGTCAAGTAGAGACATACTAGGGACTATATGTTTTGTCTATGTATTCACACATGTACTAAGTTTCTGGTTAATACAATTCTAGCATGAATAATAAACATTTATCATGATATAAGGAAATAAATAATAACTTTATTATTGCCTCTAGGGCATATTTTCTTCAATTCTAAGCTTTGGAGACATTCAAGGTCCAACATGAGGGCAAGTGCTTCAACCTCTCCCATTGTTGGATGGTCATCAGCGGGGAGGAGAAGTTCAAGGCGCAATATGCCGCCGTCATGGCGCGTGGGGGGGGGAGGAAGTCGTGGAGGATCTTGGGGAGAGCAAAAAGCCACGGCCACAGGGGAAGACCAACTCCAAGAAGGAGGACAAGCGCGATACGGTGTCGATTGCCTTGCTTGCAACCGTGGAGGGCATGATGAGCAAGAAGGACACAAGGGAGGAGAAGCGCCGGCAAGACAAGGAAGAACAAATGAATGCCTTCATGGAGATCTAAGGAGGAGGCTTGAGCTTGATGCGGAGAAGCAAGCCAAGATGCTCGAGATGGAGGCTGCCAATGCCAAGACCAAGGCGAAAGAAGTGGCACTCGCTAGCATGATGACAAGGGTGGATATCATGAAGGTGGACCTGAACACCGTGTCACCGAGGAAGAGGCCATGGTTCGAGAAGATGCAGGCCGACATGCTCAAATTCGATGACGAGTGATCAATGGCGGAGAGCGTCATCCCTTTTTTGTATGTCGGCAAGTGTGTTGGCATGACCACGAGCCGAGATGGCGTGATCGAATTCCCACCCCTTTTCATGTGCTGTCATGTGTGTCGCCCGCTGACAAGTGCGCCAGCATGAACTATGTGGTGGGTTTTTTGGAGGCTGGCATTGTATGCCGGCCGCTGGCATGGCGTCGACATGAACTTTGGGCGATGGCATGGCAGCTAGCATGATCTATGGCCGTTGTCGTTTTTAATTTATGTGTGGACGTGAAATGAGTCGCCCGCGTTGGGCGCACGGCCGATCCATAAAAAAAAGAGGGCGAACGCCGAGGGGCGGCCGACCCAAACGGGCGAAAATCGGACAAAGCGTCCGTTTGGGTCGGCGCGTTGGAGTTGCTCTTAATATTCTGGTGTGCTGGTCTTTTCATGACTTAGCATGATGACTTTCCGACTGTCTACTGCAACAAAGTTTTTCTGGCTCTAGTGATAGATGAGCGATGACGGCGCGCCTTGGGCTCGCTCAAGTGTTTGTAGTTCTCGCTAGATGGTTGAACATGGATGTATTTTTTATTACTTCGTGCTCTTTGCAATGTTTGATGAAGTACATCAGAAGTTTTTCTAAAAAAATTAAAAAAATCTGGTTACATAAACGAGCTGATGAAGCACGGAAAGGTTGGCCTGTGCGTTGTGGGCTGTGGCGATTGGGCGGAGGATGAGGCGCGTGTGAGCCACACCACGCCAGGCTACACCTTCCTCCGCCGCACACCGCGCCCCCGAACCCCTCTGAAAATCACGAGCGCACATCATCCCCACCGGCCACCGCTCGCATTTTTACAACAGCCATGGCCACGGCGGCCTCGCCGCCGACAGTAGCCTCCGCTCGGGCGTCGGCGATCCGCTCCCGCGCTGGCCGCCTCTCCCTCCCCTCGGCCCTCCCGGCGGACGGCCGTGGTGACACTGCCACCACCTACAAGGAGCTCGGTAGGTCCGCCTTCGCAGTTGTTTAGTGAATCAATCAATTACACTGATTGGAAATTATATGATCCTAGATTTTCCATGATTAAGATCAGTACCGACTGTACAGTTGAATTTGAGTAAAATGTGCCACCTGAATGCAACCAATGTACGAGCCAGATTTGAACGTCTTGCTAAACTGCTAGCATAAAACAAGAACTAAAAGAACTGATTCTGATGCCATTTGTTGGTTCATTTTATTAAGGCTTGTACTCCTGGAAAAGGAGGATCGAAGATGCGGTTATCCGAGTCGAGTTGTCTGCATCCAATGCACTGGAGAGGGAGGAAGCACGGAGAATCAAACATGAAGAAGTATTGCAAAACCGTAATTTGTGGGACAATCCAGCCAAGTCACACGAGACGCTCTCTGCTCTGTCTGATGCCATCAGAGCGGTTGATCATCTCAAAGACCTTCTATATAAGGTGCTTGCTTAGATGCATAATGTGAGTTCAGTGAACTGTTTTACTTTGTCCAAAATTTGAACAAAGGAAACACGCTTTATATAGCACGCTGTTCAGGCATAAGGACCAAGCATCCATGCTTGAGAAGCAGAATATGGACTAAATGATGTGCCCAGTTAATTGCCTTCACTAATCATTAGAAATTATGAATTAGAGTGTCCTTCCTTTTTTGCTTTGATTCTGAACTATGGAAATGGTAGGTGAGAGCTTAGCATATTTTGTTGCTGATGCTCATTAGATATAACTTGCAGGCTGAAGAGGCTAAATTGATAAGTCAACTAGCAGGCATGGATGTCATAAACGGAGAGCTATTTAAGCAAGCATATGATATCTCTTTGGATGCTAGTGAGTTTCTAGATCGTTACCAGATGTACAAGCTTCTTAAGGGTCCATATGACAAGGAAGGAGCTTGTATCATTGTCACTGCTGGATCAGAGGGTGTCGCTTCAGAGGTCGGTTCATTGCAGCGACATTGGATAAGTTAAAATATTGATCAAAGCTTGATGATGTTACAATTAGGCAACACCAATATAGCACTGATCATAATACCACTCTACTTCCTAATTCTGTTATCATTAATTTGTCTTTAATTGGATTTATGTACTATGCTATTAAGACAACAAATGTTGATATCTTAAAACAGTAGAGTAAAAAAACAATCTAAAGGATGGCCATTGCTAATATTTCTTTCAAACTTTAGTCCATAGTTATCAGCACTTCAATGATATAGTATAGAAGTACATCTGTCCATGTTTATCTGAACTAGTCGTTTGATCATCCCCACCCTTCTGATTGCAGCTATGGGCAGAGAAGCTATTTGACATGTATACAAGTTGGGCACGCAGGCAAGGTTGCAAAGAAGGACTGGTAGAGAAGATCGCATCAACAAGTGGTCATACCCAGTTTGCAGCGATGGAGATTGAATCAGAGTACATGTTTGGCACCCTTTCTGGAGAAAAAGGAATGCACAAAATGATCTACTCTACTGTTGAAAATTCTGGCACTGACAAGGTGATTCCATTTTATATTCCTATTTGTTACGATATTTCTCAGTCCAAACAATTAGACACAAAGGTTACATCAATAAAACCTTAGCCGTACTTCCAGAACCATTTCAATAGAGCAGACTCGTGTGCATGTTCTGAATATATCTATGTCAGCGAGCTATTACAAAATACAGAAGTGCCACCTAGATACTGAGTAAAAGACAGAAGTATGTCACGCTCCCTAAAGAATTGGAGAAAATTAGGACATGGACTTCAATGCAAATTTTAAAATGTTCAAATTAAATTTACATTTTCTTACACCCAATTATGTTGGCGTCAATCAGAACCCACAATATGCATTCTGTGAAGTCCCACCTGTGACCTTTGGCCTCTGGGTTCTAGAATGTTAAGTCTCCCCAATTCAAATCCTTCTCATTTACTTTTCTGGAGAAACTGTGGTACGATGTTCTGGAGGCCCAGATTGTGTGTGCAATTTCTGGCATAACCTTCTCCTTGTGCATTTTGCATCAGAAGGCATTTTACCATGATCTTATCCTTGCGATGCTTGATACTATAATGGATTTGTTTTTATCATGAGCTTTTCCTAACAATGCTTCGTATCAGAATGGCTAACTCTAAACCTACCAAAGCTTCCAGGCGATTTCAGCTAGAGTCGATATTATTCCTCTCTTCTTGGATAGACCAGTTAATTTTCACTTGGACGACAACGATCTGGAGATTTCTCCAATACCCAGTGAATGTGAAAATCGAGACCGAAGAAATGGCGCCACTGTGAGAGTTCAACACATACCGAGTGGAGTTACTGCCGAAAGCTCAGGTAAGGGACACAAATGTAGAATGTTCATGCAAGTGGGAACCCGCACATAGCTGCAGGCTAAATGTACTGGATTGGTCTCTCCACAGGTGAAAGAAGCTATTTCGCAAACAAGCTAAAAGCCGTGAGCAGGCTGAAAGCAAAGCTCCTTATCATAACAAGAGAACTAAGACTACCAGACCCGAAGATGATCGGAAAACAAGCCGTGGAGGAAGGATGCAACCGCGAGACGAGACGATATACGTTTGGCCCCCAGGAATTGGTCCATGATCTGAACACGGGCATCCAGTTGTCAGACCTCAACTCGGTCCTGGAAGGCGACATCGAACCGTTCATCAGGGGCCGTATTGTTTCAAGACATGGATGATGATACGCAAGAATTCGTGTGCAGTTCTGTAAATCCAATTTTGCTGATACAGATATAGCACATTACCAGAGGATGACCTCTATAACATGGGTCACATTTCAAGCCAAAAAGGCAAATATACCAGGTATAGGAAAGCATGTTCTCTCACGAGCCGCTTACTCTGACAATCCGACTCATCATGTACCGGATGCAGATGCTCTTTCCCTGTCAAGCTTGCGAGCGTGGGCGCGCACGGCGCGCCAATGCTCGTCGAGCGCCGCCTTGTGCTTGTCCTTCAGCCCCCGCTGCCGGTTCAGCGCGACGCCGAGCGCCATCATGGCGTGGTCCTGGCACTCGATCTTCGCCGGCGCGAGCAGGTGCTGGGGGATGTGGCCATAGTGCTGACTGCCGTCGGCCTCTATGTACGGCAGGAACGGCTGGGCGTAGAGGACGGCCCCGAGCCAGTACTCGGACAGGCTCCTCCAGTTCTTCACCTGCTCCGCCATGTGCGCCGGCAGCACCCCTCGCCGGGCCGCGTTGCACATCATGTGCCCGAGCGCGCCGCCGACGCTCCTGAACCTGATGGCTTCGCTGACCATCACCGACATGGTCATCAGCGATCTTGCGATCTCCTGCTGGGTGCCGGCGTTGGCCGCGAGCTGCCCCGCCGCCGCTTCGAGCTCCTCCTTGCCGAGGGTGAGTGACTCGAGTGCCGTCTTGGCCACTCTCGCCATGTCGCCGTAGCTATCGCGGAACGAAATCGGCGTCGCGCTGGCGATGAGAGAGCCACCGAGGAACACGGACCACAGACCGTCCGAGCTCCGGTAACCGGAGATGTAGAGGTTGTCTGCGCGTATCCGGAGCAGCGACGACTGCCCGGAGCCGCATCGGAGCGTGACGCCGAACCATGGGGCCTTGCGTGGGTCCTCTGCTTGTGGAGGAAGCAAGACGAGCTCCAGGTGGCGCGTCGCCCCGGCGTGGAGCACGAGCTGGTCGCGCACGCTGGAGACGAAGCTGCCGTAGGATGGGCCCCGGGTGACGTCCAGCTCCGCCATGAACGCCGGGTTCTCCATGGCAGATTATTTGATACTGGTTGACAACGGCGAAAGAAGATGGGTAGCCAGCAAGAACTGGTCACTTGGTCAGCACGCGGCACTGGGTCATGCACATCATCGCAGTAGTTCGGGCTAGCTTGACATCGTAGTGGGTTGTGAAAACGTGCTTGTCTGACTCGTTTGCTTATTTTACCGTTTGGCTAAAATACGTTGTAATACTAACTTCTTTTTGGTGGGCAACGATGCTGCAACAAGAAAAGGTGATAAAAAGGCCCAGTAGGTTAATCACTTGAACAACATTCAAAAACCCGAGGGAAGGGTGCGCGTTTTTTTTTTGTTGTTTTTTTTTTTTTGCAGGTGCGCGTTCCAGTATAAGTCTGACAAATTTAGCCTTCGATTCAGTGATTGCCAGATGCTGGCAATACATGTGCATTTCAGAGGAAATCCTCGGATAAAACATGGGCAACCGGAACCTTGGCTAGCCGAATTTACCCAAGGAGCGAACCAAATAGGCCAACGCTGAAAAACTTAATCAAAGTGCAAGGCTAACCCGTCTGCCAGCTAGCATAATATCAGAGTCTGCCACACCATATAATCAAATTTCCGGTGGCACATGAATACAGAAAAACGTCATGAACAAAAAGGGTTACGCATATCCTGGACAAAAACAAACATAAGTATACACGGCACCATAGAATCCTGACAACGGAACATCCTTTTTTTCACTATCATGTTCTCACAATGTCATTAGCATCTTCATGCTACCATGTCGCTTAAATGCTGTGATGGCTCCAAGAGAGTGCCTCAGTAGGGTCTGTAGCGTGGTTGTACTCTTGATCTGCTGCTACTTCCACTGGGACCATAACCATACTGAAACGTGAGGAAGATTTGTTAGCCAATGTCTCATAACTCACAAGTGATAATCGAGAAAGTCGAAGAGCTGAGTGAGAAACTAATTTGAAGCCTATGCCGCTTCACAAAAATATACATGAAGAAGATGAAAACAGTAGTAGCTTTAGTTAATGCTCTCTACTTACATCATAACCAAGACTGCCAGAGAACTGGCCATAAGACATCATCGGGCTGTAAGCTCCATATGGCCCAGGTGGTTCCATGTACCCGCCTCGACTGGGGCCACCCTCCACGGGTGCAGCTGAGTCTACAGCAACCTGGGGAGAGAAAACGCAAGGCAGATCAATGAATTAATCTCCGCACTGGCATTTTTGGCAGGCTGAGCTGAGGCAGTGGCTCTTGTTGTCTCACCTCCTGTCCCAAAATTTCATGACTTCTTCGCGCTACACGATCTGCTACACCGTCCTCAGCAAAAGTAACAAAACCAAAACCACGGTGGCCGCTCTTTTTAGGATCCTACGATAGCACTAGGGTTTGTAAGTTGTCAAAAGACTAAACACTACCAATAATGATGGGAGAGCCAAACCTTTGGAATGTATGCATCCACAATTCTGCCAAATCGGCCAAAATAATCCCATAAATCATCAGTATTTGCTTCTTGTGGGAGTCTACCAATGAATATCTTTTTGCTTGATACAGGGGGCTCATTCAAGTATCCTCCTAGCCAATTTTGATGCAATATTCAGTAACAATCGATTGTTTCCAAGTCAAAATATCAGGCAAAGTGTAGAGCTCAAGACTTACTTCCATAAGCTGGCCCAGGATGATCATACAGTGTTGGTACGCCCAGAGCTGCATATCTGGTAGCAGCTGTAATGTATGCATTGTATGAGCCATAACCACCCTCGCCCTGTGCTCCTCCCCCCCTCCTTGGAGGGTGCCTCACTTCTTCATCCTGCTATGTAGGAGGGAAAGCAATATCGTAAGTGGATAACTAGAGCACCAGTGTGAGGCTGCCAAAGCCCTTGTCCTTGATCTCTTTATCCCTCTTAATCAAGTAAAACCTAATCTCAAAATGTGTGCATGTCTGTGCAGTATTCAAACAGCTCTGATGAGCAATTATTGTGGTTGTGTCTCATATGGGATCACCAAGCCATAACACTATAATCATGTGCTTTTCACATCCCTGAGTATAATCATGTGCTTATGTTCAGTCTGTGTTTATGTTCTTTATATGGTTTCATACTGCCTCCATTTTCCAGTACATTGAAAATGTATCATTTATTACTGTTAGATGCTACAGTTCTTCATTAATTCTACCATTACAACAATTTTCAACCTGTATAGAAACATTTGCTTGTACAGGTTCATCAAACAAGAAAAGCATATACATTTGCTATGACCTTCCAACTTCTTAAGTAACACATTGCAAAACAACCCGGACCAGTTCAACCGCAAAACAATCCACCACTTTGCAAGCACTAGAAGGAGTAAATTGGTAGGATCATGGTACGATTAGATATTACAACCCGAACCAGTTCAACCCCAAAACAATCCTTCCTACTTCCTAGACTAAACGATAGTGTCAAGTCATCAACCCTGGGTGTTAGTTCTAGTTTAAGTATTAGAGATGGAGCACACAAAATAATCAAGTCGTCAACCCTGGCTGTTAGTTCTAGTTTAAGTATTAGAGATGGAGCACACAAAATAATACATGTATTCCAGTTCAAACACTGAGCTAAGTGAATTGTGAAATGTACCTTCGGAGTTGCACGATCAACAACAACTGTTGTGCCATCAATCTCATGATTTTCTTGCATGACATTGTCCACGCATTCTACAAATTACAGTTCAAAGTTACAAACTAAATCTAAACAGGTTGTTGAGGAACACTATATTACTCGTGGTAAACGGTGAAGCAAATGGAAGTTCCAAGAATAATTTAGGAATGCAGCAAATTAAAATCAAATCCTAGCTCATGCCTCATGCACAAGTGAAGTAGATGAGAACAAATAAGCACTTAGGCAGAAGAATGTAAGATCGTAGACCTGAGTCAAAACTCTAGTTACAAAACAGACAATAATCAGTTAAAAATGTAAGCTAGTGCGGGCATTGCTGCTACAACCCTACTGCATGAATTTAAGGTAATGGGTGATGGTGAAATTCATAGGGGGTCTTGCAGTACTGCGGCGGCACTACAAGCACCAGTCCCACCATTATATTGCTAATAGTACAAAGGCAATGTTTTTGCATCACATGGAAGACCAAAGTTATACTCCCCTGATCCAAATTAATTGACACAGCCTCTATACAATGTACATACAAATTAATTCGGATCGGAGGGAGTAACACTATTCCTCTATTTAGTTCAATCTGACCTACCAATGCATTAATTAAATAAACGTCTCTTAGAAGATTCTATACACGTACCTGCACTCTGAAAAGTGACAAACCCAATTCCACGATGTTCTTTTGAACCCAGTTCCTGCACGAGATCGGTGGGAGAACAAAACCCATGTTAGCAGAAGCATCTTGACTCAAACTGCAATTTTTCTGTAGAATATTTTGGACATAATCATGGAATGGTTGCATCAAACAGGTGGCCAGCAAATAAAAAAAGATATTACAGGGACTAGAAAATAAAGGAAATTGGGCATGTGAAAATCCAATTCCACCCGTCTTGTCTATTCTAACTAAAGTGATGCAAGCGAGCTGACCAGACTCCTCAACAGGCTGTATGCTTTCACAGGTGTCTAGCGGTAGACAAGTCTGTAAGCTTGAACCCCCATCTATGTCCATCACAATAATCTGGGTTTGTTAGATATGGAAGCTCCAAAGACTAGATGAAAAATCATTATAACTTCTAAGGTAAGTTGTCTCAAAGATTCTTAAGTTATACTGGACGAATCTCTCTTCAACAGTACACACTTGACAAATCAAGGCACTGTGTCTTGTCAGGTGTTCAAAACTAATCGAACACATGTGGGGGAAGTAGCTTGACCATAGTATAACAGGTTCTTTAGTACCAAACAAGTTAAGGTAAGCTATGTAACAGGTTTATGCGTTCAATTATGTTGAAATATGTCCTGAAGATGCTTGAACAGCATCAATTTTAATTGTCAGTCAAAAGAAAACTAGAACATTCTTTGGTATTTGCCTCCTTGAGTGATCGTGAATGGCCAGGAAAGGTGTTAAGTCATTAAATCAGTAATTTGGTGATCTTTAACGTGAAAAGTAACTTCCACTAAAACAGTGCAAACGTTGGCTGGAAATATCTTCAATGTACTATCAAAAAAGAGAAGGTTGCAGATATTAACATACAGAAAATTGATGCCAATCAGCAACTGTTTTTGTTGTTTGTATATTACCAGAGTTTTAGTAAATACACTAACATGAACAAAACTAGATGACAGCACTTCGATCTAGAATATTATATATCTCGTATCAGCTTAACTTCCTCACCTTGGGCATATAAAGATCTGTTATTTCTCCAAAAGTTTGAAAATGCCTGTTCAAACAATCTCAACGCTTAGACAAGTTCATATATTGAAGGTTGCGTAGATCAACAATGGCAAAACATGTACTGGAGCTCACCTGCGAAACATTGACTCATCCACAGACTGTGGAATCCGAGCAACAAATATCCTAGTAGCTTTCTTGTTTCCTGGACCTCGCATTTCTTCCTGTGTTTAGAACTCAATCACAAAGTTACCAAAAAAGGCAAGCAAAGGTCTGGCACTGAAGATCTGTCGTATGCTGCATATGGTAGATGAAATTTTCTACTTTTTGCTAATATTTACCTTGGGAGTCGCTATCTTCACTTCCAGAGTTCGGTCTCCAAGAATATGCTCAGAATTAACGACATTCTAAAAATAGTATACAGAGAATCAGAGTTAATACAGGCGACAGGAGAGAATCATATATAACTAAACTAGTCAAAAGATGCCATCAAATCATATCCTAATCACTTCTCAAAACTTTCTTCATTCGGTTGACTAAAGCATGATCAGGACAAAGGAAAATGTATTGCTTTGCTCAGAAATGTCTGTACTTCCGGCACACTCCCTTCGTTCCAAAATATAAGGAATATTAGCTTTTCCTAAAAGTCAAACTTATCTATATCTGACCAATGTTTATATCCACATCTACAATACCAAATAAATGAAATATGAAAATATATCTTATGATGGATCTAATGATAATGATTTGGTAATGTGATTATTGATACTTGTCTCCATAAACCTGGTCAAACATAAAGAAATTCGACTATCAGAAAAATAATACACCTTATATTTTGGAACGAAGGGAGTATTGTTGATGGCTAGAACACTGATAAAGTACCCATCTTGACCTAACAAATTTTTGTTACAGTTTAACATTTACAGTTACACTTTAGATAGTGTTAAATATGATTGGTTTGAGCGAAGCAATAGCATGTATTAAATGACTAGTTGCCCATTTTCTTTAAATGGTTGATAAACAAGCAAGATGCTATTACAGGACGTTAAAACTGAGGAGAATCTCACTCAGTGGGGATCAACTAGATGTACAGTATACAGCCACAAGACAGGTAAAAACAAAAAGATCTTTGTTGCAAAAGGCAATTTAGAGGTTAGTTATGTACATTGTCAAGGAATGAAAGGTAAACAATAGAGAGTAAGCATCCGTCATCTGTCGAACTGTACATTACCATTTGCCACTGGCCTCAGATAAGATACAATTGAAGTCCTAATAAACTGAAGGGATTCCCGTTTATTACCTTTGCATCCTCTACTGACGAAAACGTCACGTATCCAAAACCACGAGATCGACCAGATGAGCGATCCTGACATTTTGTAAAGGTACAAAACATGTTGGTAAATTATTAGATTGGAAATGAGCAATAAAACATGATTTGAATAAAAAATGATGTAGCCCAAAGCTAGGAAAACAAAATTCAGGCGTCCATTAAAGAAACAAATGACATAATAGAGAAAGATAAAAACACAAAGTCAAACTTGTTTTGATTGCAATAAGAATAATATCCATGTGCGCCTTGGGAAATCAAGGGCAGACCATCAATTAGACAAGAGACAGTTCAGTTTACAATGTTGCTTAAAAAATGATGAATATTAAGTATAAACTTATTTGAAACATCAGCGCTGAAAAACTGAGGAACGACACAAGAAAGACTATGCTTCATCAAATTGATTGCGGATGTTGAATTGTCACAAACCTTCATAACAATGCAATCATCCAGGGGGCCAAACTTGCTCATGTACTCTTTTAATCCTTCTGTATCCACATCCCAGGGGATTCCAAGAACCTAAGCGCATGAAGTGCTCACCCTTGTTACTCCTGGAGGAAGGCATCCCTAAAATAGATCTCGTGAAATAAAAAAAGGATTAGTAACTAACCACAAGCTTTGAAGCCATGCTATCACTACGCAGCTCTCCTGTACTTCTCAGGCCAAGAAAACTCCCGATCTATGCTTCTTCAGCGACACCCGGGTGTTGCTCTTATCGAGCTATGTGTCCAAAGGAAAAGGTTCCCAAGTCTGAGACTCTCCCCTCACTCTTGACGCTGGATTGGCGACCTCCACTCTTTATCGATCTCACTCAGCTCACGGTAGTAACTAGTAAAACAATGGTAAAAGTTACTCGATTAGTACTTCAACATCTAAGGCATGAAGAACAGTAGCAGCATGTTGTTATAATTATTACTCGTCTACAGTAAAAACAAAGGTAGAGAAAACTAAAACACAGGGCAATGGAGGCAGCAGGGACGCGGTGTCCCCGGCGGGATTGAGGCGTCGGCGATAACGCTAAGGTAGGTCACAGGATTCAGGCGGAAGGGGAAGCAAAGGCACACGGGATGGTAGGGTTCGGCTCTGGATGGACATGATGTAGAAGAACTAATCAGGATAAAATCGCGCCGCAATTTTCAAACCATCGAGAAATTCCAAATCTGACGGCGCGTCAAGCCATCTTCTTGGAGCGCCTAAATCTCGAATTGCTCCGGGGAAGAGGCTGAATTCCCTGGCGCGGAAACCCACGGGGCAGGAACGGACCTACGTCTCGCGGAACGAAGGGGGGAAGAGGTGGGAAGAGGAACGCACCTGACGAGGAGGAGAAGAAGAAGGGGATTACGGCGGCGGAGAGGCGAGGTCGATGGATCGCCCCTGGCTCCGAGACTGAGGAGAGAGGACGGGGTCGGGGAGCAGATTTGGGGTCTTTGTCAGCAGAAGAAATCAGGTTACGGATTAATGTGGCGGTGTGCGCCCAGGTCCTTCGTACAATTCAAATTTATAGTCTACCCCAATTACAACCGTTTCTTTTTTTTTTCTTTTTTGCGGGTCTACTGTACCAACTTTTATTTATTTCAAAAAAAAATTATATTGTTGCAAGACATCATCATCTACAAGACCACAACGAGGCCAAAAATTAACGAACAACAAAATCCGCCTGGTCTATATATATCTTATGGTGCCACATTGGTACGTAATAGCTAGGGTTTTTTCAGTGTTTTAAAACGCATAGGAGGATTTCGTGGGCGGCTCTCAGCTGCCATAGCATGCAATATCGGCGATTGCGGCAATTCTCTAGTGGGGATAGATGATTTAAAGGTTGTTATTGAATTTGGCTCGTTTAGCGGGACTTTTATACGATTTTGCGGTGGTTACCATATCGTGGCGTTCAGGCTCCTCGGCGGCAATGCTGACGTGATCATGGCGATTTTGCGGGCAATTTAAAAATTGCAGTTTCCCCCCATCTTCTTGCACTAAGGTCGGCTATCCCCACCACGACCACACCAGCCACCACGAATTATAACTACAGGCGGTCGCTAGGTAGTCGAGGCATGCCCGCTCGACATTGCTCATCGGTTATTGCCCACTAAAGTCAAACTTGATACGTTGTGACCAAAGCCTAACATAAATCAAAACTTTTCTTGTATTTCCTACCCATATGCAAATCAATCAAATCTTATCAAAGTCTAGAATATTATGGGTATAAGATTTATGTTTGACATCACGGGTGTTGAACCATTAGAATATGTATGCCCTCATTCCAACGCACACAGTTTGGATTTTTAGACTTTCACAGCTACTTCAAGTAATCATAATATGAATCAACATGTGTAGTGTATGTTTAAAATCCCATAACCTGTTACACGGTGGGAGAATAAAGTGAATAGAATTTTATTTTTTTGGCATGCTACACTGAAACTACTTAAGAGTAATCTTGGGGCAACACGCAATTGATCTTTCATGTGATGAAGTTTAATAGTGTTGTGGTGGTACAAATTTATATTGACATGTTGGTTCGATCCTATGGGAGGATCAGACTATGGATTCATATCCTACATGCAATCTAAAAAAAAGATCATTTTTCAGTTAGTCATTTGCTAAACATAGCAACCGATTTAGCCACTCAAAATCTGGTGTGTTTTGTAGTTAGATTATAATCTATTTTTTCAAACAAAGTTGTAATTTATTCACTGACTAATTTTGCATAGCAGATAACAAAATAAATCTAAGCAAGGCCACAATGCAGAAAGTTGACCAATTTGATAGTTTCTACATGCGGTCACACGACGGGCATATGTACACAAATGCCATAAAGCTTTGAGACACCAGATTTACAATAGCCAACGAAGGAGATAACTTAGCAAAAGTGAGTATAAGTTCAGCCACTAAACTATAAACTTGAGGCACATCAGAGAGATTCTGCAAACGGGGGCGCCTCAAGATCAACCTCTTGCCTCATGACACAGGTCATGAGCCACTCACTGCTGAATGTCTTTATGCCTCTTTTTGATGCATCCATTGCAAGCTCCATGCCTTCTTCACATGCCAAGAAGATTGTCTTTGAGGGCTCATCTATGTCATCTAGCCTACTGATGATCTGCAAAGTAAATAGATGTGAATAGACATAGAATAGCTTTTGTAATTATGTTCTCTTAGGAACTAACAATAGAAACACTCCAAATGATGGACTCATGCAAAATTTGGAATTGACCCAAAATTATTCTCGAGAGCTTACTAGTAATGCCATCTAGTTAATACTTGCAGTTCTGTCTGTAAGCAAATCATTTTAAAACATTTCCATAAATAAAACCACATGTCAAGCGGTATAAGTTTGCACTTGAACTTCAATGGCGACATGTGTTATTTAAAGATGTTGCAGCAGAACTTCATGCCTCACATAATAGAGCGTAGAAATTGGAATGCCCTTAAATATAGGACCTCCAGGTTCTAGAATGTTTCGTCGGATGGTAATTGGATAAGTTCTGCTAAATCTGTAACATGTTCAAGAAGTTTGGCCATACATGAGTGCCACATGGCAGGATGATCTTTAGTTACCTTGCCACCAGAGGATTTGATAACTGGAGAGAGGACACCAGGAGATGGTTCGATGTGCTTGGTCAAACAGAAAGTGTAGCCAGAAAATAACAAGCAAGGCCTCTCTTTAGCCCTCATAACTGCATCTCTCATTTCAGACTTGTACTTCATCCTATATTCTTCATCATCCAGAACATGTTCTGCTTCACCTACAAAACAACAGAAAAGTGCAAGGTAAGAAAACAGCATAAGTTGTTTCTTTTGCTCACACTTTTAATTTCTTCCATTGCACAGAAACACATGGCAATAATTGGTTACCTAGCCATCTCAAGTTTCGACTCACCTACAAATTCCCCTTGTTTGAAGCTCTGTTTCAGCCAGTTTGGAGAAACTATCCAAGCCCTGCAATCAGTATATGGCCCAGTCAACTGAAAACTATTTCTCCACAGTGAGCACTATGCTTCAACAACTATATGTGAAATGTAATTCAGTATAAAACATGGAATGGAAATTGTATTATAGTTTGAAACGTGATGAACTGGGTTGTGTAAGGAAAATGTAGATGAAAACTAACCCAGAGTTCAAAGCAATACAAAAGTTCATAGTCCTTCGAGCTTTTCCGGTAACGACATGTGTGCATGAACTTCCTTCGCACGTAACAACTCCCCCAAGCGTTTCAACTACCTGCACCATAATTTAAAATCCAACACAGTTAGAAGCAAGACAAAGAACTAAATTAGTGCAAAAACAGAGTATGAACTTTTTTCTAAAAGAAAAATAGATTGCAGTTTTCATCAATGCGCCAGTGACAGTTTCTTTAGTAAGCACATACTCATACATTGCTTTATTTTGGAAATGCCGCTCACATTTCCTCAAAAGTAAGGTTTATGTAGAAATTACCTCTGTAAGCCGAGTCTTCTTTGTTTCATCTGCAATATTCATGAGCATAACTGAAGGCCTTCCATTGGAACAGGTAGTGGCCTTAGCATCTCCTGATATTTTGTTGTCAATGTGGACTACCATACTAGGAGTCAAAGGTGTGCTATTTATGGTCAGCGATTTGTCACAGATATCATTCTGTCTCATGTCTTGTGTATGGTCAGCGTGACCGCTGCATCTTACTCTTTTTGACTTCAGTGAAGACGACGAGGATTCATATGTCCGTTTCTTTGGTTGTTGATCAGATAATGAGCATCCTTCACTACCAGCAGAAGCTTCATTTATTACCACTTTTGCAGTCTTGCTGACTTTGTGGCATCCAGTGGTCTGGGGAGACAACTTTTCACAGGAGGGAACTACAGTATTCATATCACCAGGAGAAATGCCTGAAAAATATCACAGAGGATCGGTATTAGGCATGTCACAGAATTTTCTGCATATGCACCAATGCTTATAGGATTTAGCCAGGTGTATTGTCCTTGCTCCTAAGGTTTGAATGAAATCAAACTTGATAAACAAATAAGTTACAGACTTGTCAAGTACTATTGCAATGTATATATTGGCATGACGCTTCTCTATGGCCAGATTCTGTGTATCATGGCTACTGTATGGCCAGACTATGTATCATGGTTCCTCCTAATTTATAAAAAAACGGAGTTCTTAATTGCCCAACTCGGATATAAAGTTATGACCAATTCTACTGGAATTAGTGGCTCTAAGGTATCTGAACCAGAAAATTTACATAATTATGACTTCATGAAGACTTACTATCTGGTACCACGGCATGTAGCTGAGAAGTTTGCAATTCTGCCAGTGAGTTTTTGGACGTAGTTGGCAAATCCTTCTTAATGTGTGTAACCATAAGTGTTGAACTGCCTGGAAAGCATAATGCCCTCTTGATATCAGCCCTTACTGGAATTCTGCGAATCTTACCTTTAGTATCCACCTCTCCAACAGACACAAAACCCTGTGATGCACTCAGTAGAACAGACCAGTCATATCATTAGCATAACCTTGCAATTCTTGGCTGGATAACCATGTTATTAAAGTAGGATACAAAATAGGAGGATATTTTGTAAAAAAAAAATCACTAACAGAACAATGACTTAAATGAGCAAAGGAAGTTCATTTACTCTGAACTGAAATTCATCTGGTTGCTTTACAAGTAGGCCTGTTCAAAACCTGAGCCTGGCAGGCTTTTTGGTCTGGGATTCAAAAAGCCCAACCAAAAATTGCCAGCACGAATAAATGCTAACCTTTGTGGATCTAAAATACATCATTTAAATCACTTTCGGAATAAAATAGTGATTATTTTCCCATCAACTACTCCTCTTGGGCTTTCAGGCCAAAAACCAAGCTGGGACACGGACACCCATGATCAGGTATACTTATAAGTAGCTAAGTGTTGCTAATGGCATTGAACAATTATATAAGAACTCCTATTAGAAGCATAAGAGTGCAGATACTACGGACTGTCAAAATACAAAAGTATAACAAGTCAAGCATGTTTTCTTCATTTCTATTTGCCGAATGTTTCTCTTGCCAGCAATGCAAGCACAAGATTACCAAACTATTTAGCATTTGCCAAACTTTGTATTAGGATATATTTATTATACAAAAAGAAAACTGAAACAGATAGAGATATCAAATTCCCATTTCCACTTGCCTGTTTAAGCCAAAATCCTTCAGAGACCTTATCTGCCCAACAGAATATATTGGTAACACCAACATTGTGAAGACGCTGGCTAAGTTCCTTATACAACAGATGACCAAAACCCTGGGATAATATTAAAACAACTACCTTAATTATGAACCTTTTAGAGAAAAAGTAGACTATTGTGTACATTTCATTCGCCATGTGTACTTTAGAGTGCAGAAATGGCATTTACTAAGAAAAACATAAAATAAGTGAAATGTGTTCATTATTAGTTTGCACTGTCTTTTAATTTAGACTGAGAACGTCAAGCAAATATAACTGAATGCTTTGTATGCCATAAGAGATCTAATTGTAGTCCAGGAAGTAGTTTTTTTAGGCGACTTGTCTACCTTTTAGTAATATACTACTTCCCTCATAATCCAAGGATAGCTAAGGTAAGGTGTGTTCCCGTCAAAAAAGGGGTAAGGTGTGTTACATTAGATGAATTGTAAATACCATATGATTTTTTGTAGGATATAAAGAACTTATGATGAGAGTCCATATATGGTATGTAGTATAAATAACCAGTAAGGGAGAAATTACCAACAAGGCATGCAGAAGTATTCAATTTTAGTAACATGAAATCGGAATGGATCTTGCAAAAGGGATGGTAGTTCTGAAGTTTAAGAGGGTTTATGAATGGCATACCACACGTTGAAAAGGCGATGTCACGGCTGCCAGGGGTATTTCAGCATATTGTGTGTCAGCTGGCACTATCTGATATGATACAGCAGCTATGATCTGTGTGACAGAAGATTTTAACTTTAACCAAACCTGGCATGGTAGTTCAGTTGTAAAAAGCAAGGAGTAACGTAAAGCAAGTGGGCAGATAAATGAATAGAGTAGTATTTATGCATTATGTGGTCAAATAGGGCGATGCGTGGGTAAGGTACTAATGATGCTTAATGCTTACCTCTTCAGGCCCATCGAGTGAACTAGACCTCAGAATTAGAGTCTTGTACTTCCTGGGGAAGAAACGAACATGAAACCATAATGTTAACTCTTTTCTACCCTTCCGAACAATAGCATAGTAATAATATTTACTCTCTGTGCTCTTATAAACAAACAAAATAGAATAATGTCAAAGGCAAAACTCCGGCAATAATTTCGCCGGTGCCATCAATTAAATAGAAGAAGATTTTTACCCATTCATTATGCACTTTTCGAGAAATCCTGATTTTCTCCCAGTGTCAGCAGCATAGTCCATAGTTGGAAGTTCCTTCTTATAAAGCCTCAGAACTTCCTAAACAATTAAGAGCAAAATTCACATTACCACAATATTTTTGGTGCAATCATTAATGCTTTGGCATTAAATATTATCCCTGCAGTATTATATCAGCCAATTAAAAACTGAACTCTAGCTTTGAGAAACATAATGCCACAGTAATCACAGTTCAATTAGTATTTTTACTACAACTATATTTTAAGTTAACTTCATATCTAGTTGTACCAGTGTGTATAGCCAATATGCATCCATGTAATCCTTCAATTTATGTGTTCTGAGAAAATCGCTGTAAAATGTGTAGACTACAATCAAGTACTCTACAGTATCAGAAAGTAAAACTCAGACAAGATAGCACTTGTTTGTCCCTGATGCAACAGAAAGCTAAATACAAAAGGTTATAAATGTTAGGTTACCTGGAGCAAAGATTTATTTAGGCTATCAGCCTCATTGGGGTTCAGAAGGATGAAACCAGAACCCTCACCTGCAGACAATACAGATGTTACATCAGAGCAGTTAACAGAACCAACACTGATTCGACTCCCCTACTTGTTCTTCTCTCATAAGAAAATGGCCCGCACACTCCAACACTATTACACTAACCAGTCCCATCGGAAGAACTCCTGGCTCCATCGACTGCACAGGGATCATTGAGAAAAAAGCTGTGGCATCAAGAACGGCATCTAGGACAAAAGCAGAATAAAGGAAATGCGGGGAACACGGTATTCCTCGCGCCATACCCGTGATCAAGATCTTCGCGCCCCTGGCTCCCGAAATGGTGAGATTCTGCTCCGTGGACACGCACCTTAGGCCGCTCCCGTGGATCTCCACCTTGCAGTTGCCTGCAAAACGGGTGGTTTCGCCTTGTGGGTGAGGCACAATCTACCGCCTGGTTGGGGAATCGTCGCGTCGGGGGTAGGGTTCCGCGTACCGATGGAGAGGGCGGGGGACGGGGCCTCGGCGCCGCCGGCCTTCGCCTTCGCCTTCGTCTTCCGTGGTCTTCCCATCTGGTGATCCACTTGCTCGGATGGTTCGCGGATATTCAGCAGGGACTCGAGCCTCGACTCTGACGCAGCTATGGCTAATGGCTGATTGGGATGCGAAAAGAGGAGTTTGGGCGGGGTGGGGGTGTGATTTGGAGTTTGGGCGGGGATTTCCGCGCCGGAACGAAAAGAGGAAATGATAGGTTTTTTTTCTAGTACGCCAAAGGCATCCATTATCTTTATACTTCAGTATAAAGTTAATACAAAGTTAGATCATCTACTCCCTCTGTTTTTAAATATAAGTCTTTGTAGTGATTTCACTATGGACTATATATGAAGCGGGATGTATGTTGATGCATTTTAGAGTGTAGATTTACTCATTTTGCTCCATATATAGTCCATAGTGAAATCTCTACAAAGACTTATATTTAGGAACGGAGGGAGTAGAAGGGAGAAGAACAATGTACAAGATGCCTGAAGATGGAACAAGACTCTATCTTAGGCACACGCCCATTACACCCCACACATTAGACTAAGCCTACATTCTCACAAAACGAGCTAAAACCTCCTCCACCTAGTCCTGCCGCCTTCCACTCCTTCAGTTCCGCCAAGATGGCGTTAGCCAAGTCAGGGCATGTAATTGTTGATTCAATCTATTGAAAACTCTCGCGTTGCGTTGCTTACAGAGGGCCCAAATTGTAACGATGACAAGGGTGTCAAAACCACACTTCCCGCCACTTATGAAGTTTCGTCGCCCCTCCAGCCATCAATCCAACAAGTGATCCTAAGCCTCCGGAATGCGGCCCTGCAGACCCAAAGCAGCAAAGATGTTGTGCCACACCTCCCTAGCATACACGCACTGCACCAAGATCTGCTCCGCGTTGTCCTCCTCTTGAAGACAGGTGTGGCATGTCGATGGTAGCTCCTGCAGCCCATGCCTCGCTCTCTTGTCCGACGTCCAAATCCTATGTTGCACCGCCAGCAAGGCAAATATCTTACACTTGAGAAGCGCCCAGCTTCTCCAAATGCATGAGGCGTATGGCACCCTCTCCATTCCGAGGCACAATCGGTGATAGGTAGATCTAGTTGTGTAGTTACCGGACGGGTCCGCCGGCCACGAGAAAGAATCCTCACTGGAAGGGTCACGAATGACCGTGCTTATAGCCATTTCAAGATGCAAGAGTTGCAGGTGGCCCCCAAAGTTTAGCTCCCCAATCAAATCCATCAACCACCTACCATTGTCCAAACTCTCCTGAACCGTCCTTTTGTTAACGGTTCGCGTGTCCACTTGAGAGTGTATGAATGGAGCTATATCTTTCACGGAGAAGCCGTGTATCCATCTATCCCTCCAGAACAAAACCTTATTTCCTCTCCCAACTTCAATGTGAACTAAGCTATCAAAAACCGCACGGGCTTCCCGGTCCACTGTCATCGGTAATCCTTGACACGGCCTCTCCGGGTCTGTCCTCCTTAGCCACTCCCAACGAACTCTTAGAGGCAAACCTTGGAGCCGTAGATCTCGCACCCCCAGACCGTCAAGCCAAGTTGGCTTACAAACCCGATTCCAAGTAACCAAGCATTGACCTCCGTTGGCCTTGTTTTTGCCGGCCCAAAATAAACCACGCATCCATTGGTCAATATCCTCGAACACCCACAACGGAGCTGTTGGGGAACGTAGCATGCAATTTCAAAAAAATCCTACGATCACGCAAGATCTATCTAGGAGATGCATAGCAACGAGAGGGGGAGAGTGTGTCCACGTACCCTCGTAGACCGAAAGCGGAAGCGTTATGTCAACGCGGTTGATGTAGCCGAACGTCTTCACGATCCAACCGATCTAGCACCGAATGTACGACACCTCCGAGTTCAGCACACGTTCAGCTCGATGACATCCCTCGAACTCTTGATCCAGCAGAGGGTCGATGGAGAGTTTCGTCAGCACGACGGTGTGATGACGGTGTTGATGACGTGGTCCGCGCAGGGCTTCGCCTAAGCACTACGATGATACTATCAGAGGAGTAAACGGTGGAGGGGGGCACCGCACACGGCTAAGACAATGTTGTCCCTTTGGGGTGCCCCCCTGCCCCCTTATATAAAGGAGGAGGGGAGGAGGCGGCCGGCCAAGGGGCGCGCCAAGTGTGGGGAGTCCTACTAGGACTCCCAGTCCTAGTAGGATTCCACCTTCCTTTTCGGAGAAGGGGAGAAGGGGAAAGAGGTGGAGGAGAAGAAGGAAAAAAGGGGGGCGCGCCCCCACCCCTAGCCCAATTCATTTTGGGCTAGGGGGCGCGCGCCACCACCTCGCCGCCGGCCTCCTCTCTCCACTAGGGCCCATGAAGGCCCAATAGTCCCCCAGGGGGTTCCGGTAACCTCCCGGTACTCCGAAACTTATCTGATACTTCCCGAAACTATTCCGGTGTCCGAATGTAACCTTCCAATATATCAATCTTTACCTCTCGACCATTTTGAGACTCCTCGTCATGTCTGTGATCTCATCCGGGACTCCGAACAAACTTCGGTCGCCAAAACACATAACTCATAATACAAATCGTCATCGAATGTTAAGCGTGCAGACCCTACGGGTTCGAGAACTACGTAGACATGATCGAGACACATCTCCGATCAATAAACAATAGCGGAACCTGGATGCTCATATTGGCTCGTACATATTATACGAAGATCTTTATCGGTCAAACTGCACAACAACATACGTTCTTCCCTTTGTCATCGGTATGTTACTTGCCCGAGACTCGATCGTCGGTATCTTCATATCTAGTTCAATCTCGTTACCGACAAGTCTCTTTACTCGTTCAGTAATGCATCATCCCGTAACTAACTCATTACTCACATTGCTTGCAAGGCTTATAGTGATGAGCATTACCGAGAGGGCCCAGAGATACCTCTCCGATACACGGAGTGACAAATCCTAATCTCGATCTATGCCAACCCAACAAACACATTCGAAGACACCTTTAGAGCATCTTTATAATCACCCAGTTACGTTGTGACGTTTGATAGCACACAAGGTGTTCCTCAAGTATTCGGGAGTTGCATAATCTCGTAGTTAGAGGAACATGTATAAGTCATGAAGAAAGCAATAATAAAACTTAACGATCATTATGCTAAGCTAATGGAGGGGTATTGTCCATCACATCATTCACTAATGATGTGATCCCATTCATCAAATGACAACACATGTTTATGGTCAGGAAACATAACCATCTTTGATTAACTAGCTAGTCAAGTAGAGGCATACTAGGGACACTTTCTTTTTTCTATGTATTCACACATGTACTAAGATTCCGGTTAATACAATTCTAGCATGAATAATAAACATTTATCATGATATAAGGAAATATAAATAACAACTTTATTATTGCCTCTAGGGCATATTTCCTTCAGGAGCATCTTCAATCATGAAATGGTGTATGGGCTTGACCGCAATAACCGTTTTCACAAGCACCAGCCTTCTCGGACGGTGCAACAATCCCCTCTGCCATGCCGGAGCAAAGATCTTAGCTTGATCCAACATAGGTTGCCATTCAGCTCTAGTGAGTTGCCTTATCACCAGCTGCATACCAAGGTATTTACATGGTAAGTTTCCTAGGCGACAATTAAGTATCGACTCCACATGATTCTTGTCCGCTTCGTTCCCGTGGATCATGATAGCCAAAGATTTATGGCAATTCACCCGCAAACCTGATGCAGCACCAAACACCTGAAGAATATATGTGATGAAAGTAAGGTCCAGCTCCCTCGGCTTAACAAATAGGGCCACGTCATCCGCATAGATCGACACAAACTGATGTGTCGCAATGCCAGTAAAAGTACTGATCACACCCATACTAGCGGCTTTGATCCTGATCTTGGAGAGCACATCCATTGCGATCACGAACAACAAAGGCAAGACGGTGTCGCCCTGCCTGAGACCCTTGAAATGCATGAAGCTTTTCCCAGGCACCCCATTCACAATTACTTTAGAGCTAGCTGTCCTGAGTAATATGGAGATCCAATCACACCATTTTTGACCAAAGCCTTTTCTTCTCATCACCTCAAAAAGAAATGGCCAAGCAAGCGAGTCGAACGCACGTGAAATGTCCAGCTTCAGGAAAACTCCCACCTCTTTCCTGGCATGGATATTCCTAGCAACTTGCCTCACCAATAGGAAATTATCATGAAGATGCCTACCACATATGAAAGCAGATTGATTGGCCGTCACAATCTCCTTCATTCTTTGTCGAGCCCGGTTAGCTAACATCTTGGCAAAAATATTGGCCGCGCTATGGGTTAGACTAATTGGTCGGAAATCCCCCACTTCCTCTGCATCTGGCTTCTTAGGAATGAGCACAATATGTGCCCAATTAATCTTGCCAAAACCACGTCCATCGCCAACATATAATTTTAGGAACAATGCCATAACATCGTGCTTAATGATATTCCAAGCCTTTTGATAGAATGCGTTTATGAACCCGTTCGGCCCCGGAGCCCTATCCGGAGGCATCTCCTTAATGGTGTTCCACACTTCTTCCTCCGTGAAAATAGCGTCAAGATCTGAAAGCTCATGCTCCTCCATGTCTAGGAAATCCAGGTCCACTTCCGCCTCCCGCGTCGATGTACGTCCCAATAGTTGTTCATACGCCTCCGTAAAGATATCTTCCTTCCTTTCTTGTTCTGTTATCAGCTATCCATTATGCCTAAGATGGGTGATAAAATTCTTGGACCTCCTACCGTTAGCCACGGCTTGAAACAACTTGGTGTTGGCATCACCTTCCCTAATCCAGCGGAGACGCGACCTTTGCCTCTCGATCGTATGTTGTAGAGAGGCCAACCCCAGGAACACCCTTTTTAGCAGGCTCCTTAACCACCTTTCTTCCAAAGTCAGCGCACGGGCCTCCATGGCTCTATCCAGCCGTAGGATGACATAGTTAGCAATCGCCATCTGGATCTTTATATTCCTGGTCTTCCTCTGCCCCCGAGCTTGCAAAGCTGCAACAGTGTTCCTAAGCAAAGTGTCTAGTAATACGTCTCCAACGTATCTATAATTTTTTATTGTTCCATGCTATTATATTATCTGTTTTGGATGTTTAATGGGCTTTAATATGCTCTTTTATATTATTTTTGGGACTAACCTATTAACCGAGGGGCCAATGCTAGTTTCTATTTTTTTGTGCCTATTTTAGAGTTTTGCGGAAAAGGAATACCAAACAGAGTCCAAACGGAATGAGACCTTCGCGATGATCTTTCTTGGACTGAAAGCAAACCAGAAGACTTGGAGATGAAGTCAGAGACATAACAAGGAGTCCACGAGGCAGGAGGGCATGCCCCCCACCCTCGTGGGCCCCTCGTAGCTCCCCTGACCTAGTTCCTTCGCCCATATATACTCTTATACCCTAAAAACATCGGGGGAGCCACGAAACCACTTTTCCACCGCCTCAACCTTCTGTACCCGCGAGATCCCATCTTGGGGCCTTTTCAGGTGATCCGCTAGAGGGGGATTCGATCACGGAGGGCTTCTACATCAACACCATTACCTCTCCGATGAAGCGTGAGTAGTTTACCACAGACCTTTGGGTCCATAGTTATTAGCTAGATGACTTCTTCTCTCTCTTTGAGTCTCAATACCAAGTTCTCCTCGATGTTCTTGGAGATCTATTCGATGTAATACTCTTTTGCGGTGTGTTTGCCGAGATCCGATGAATTGTGGATTTGTGATCAAGATTATCTATGAATATTATCTGGTTCTTCTCTGAATTCTTATATGCATGATTTGATATCTTTGCAAGTCTCTTCGAATTATCGGTTTAGTTTGGCCTGCTAGGTTGATCTTTCTTGCAATGAGAGAAGTGCTTAGCTTTGGGTTCAATCTTGAGGTGTCCTTTCCCAGTGATAGTAGGGGCAGCAAGGCACGTATTTTATTGTTGCCATCGAGGATAAAAAGATGGGGTTTTCACCATATTGCTTGAGTTAATTCCTCTACATCATGCCATCTTGCTTAATGCGTTACTCCATTCTTTATGAACTTAATACTCTAGATGCATGCTGGATAGCAATCGATGTGTAGAGTAATAGTAGTAGATGCAGGCGGGAGTCGGTCTACTTGACACGGATGTGATGCCTATGTTCATGATCATTGCCTTAGTCATCATAATTATGCACTTTTCTATCAATTGATCGGCAGTAATTTGTTCACCCACCATAATTCATGCTATCTCGAGAGAAGCCACTAGTGAAACATATGGCCCCTGGTCTCTCTTCCATATTACTGAATCTTGTTTACATCTTGCTAGTTTCTGATCTATTATTTTACAATCTTTACTTTCCAATCTATAAACCAAAAATACCAAAAATATTTACTTTACCGTTTATCTATCTCTATTAGATCTCACTTTTGCGAGTGACCGTGAAGGGATTGACAACCCCTTTATCGCGTTGATTGCAAGTTCTTGATTGTTTGTGCAGGTATTCAGTGACTTGTGCGTCGTCTCCTACTGAATTGATACCTTGGTTCTCAAAACTAAGGGAAATACTTACGCTACTTTGCTGCATCACCCTTTCCTCTTCAAGGGAAAACCAACGCAAGCTTAAGAGGTAGCAAGAAGGATTTCTGGCGCCGTTGCCGGGGACATCTACGGCAAGCCAAGCCATACCAAGTACCCATCATAAACTCTTCTTCCTAGCATTACATTATTCGCCATTCGCCTCTCGTTTTCCTCTCCCCCACTTCTAAACGATTTTCGAAAACCTTTGCCTTTTCTTTGCCCCTCTTCCGTTCGTCTCTTTCCGCTTGCTTCTTGTGTGCTTGTGTGTTGATTGCTTGTCCCGATGGCTCAAGATAATACTAAATTGTGTGACTTTTCCAACACCAACAACACTGATTTTATTAGCACTCCCATTGCTCCTACTACCAATGCTGAATTTTGTGAAATTAATGCCGCTTTGTTGAATCTTGTTACGAAAGATCAATTTTCTGTCCTTCCTAGTGAAGATGTCGCATCCCATCTAAACAAATTCGTTGATTTTGTGCGATATGCAAAAGAAGAAAGATGTGGATAATGATATTGTTAAATTGAAGCTATTTCTGTTTTCGCTTAGAGATCATGCTAAAACTTGGTTCTCATCTTTGCCTAAAAATAGTAT
Source organism: Triticum timopheevii (assembly GCA_963921465.1). Lineage (NCBI taxonomy): Eukaryota > Viridiplantae > Streptophyta > Magnoliopsida > Poales > Poaceae > Triticum > Triticum timopheevii. The sequence goes on from OY997262.1 coordinate 291,757,516, forward strand.
TGATTCATGGAATAAGTGCAAAGATGCTTTTATCTCTAAGTATTTTCCTCCCGCTAAGATCATCTCCCTTGGGAACGATATTATGAATTTTAAGCAACTAGATCATGAGCATGTTGCACAAGCTTGGGAGAGGATGAAATTAATGATACGTAATTGCCCTACACATGGTTTGAATTCGTGGATGGTTATACAAAAAATTTATGCCGGATTGAATTTTGCTTCTAGAAATCTTTAAGATTCGGCCGCGGGAGGCACGTTTATGGAAATCACTTTAGGAGAAGCTACTAAGCTCCTAGATAATATTATGGTTAATTATTCTGAATGGCACACCGAAAGATCCACTAGTAAAAAAGTTCATGCGATTGAAGAGATTAATGTTTTGAGTGGAAATATGGATGAACTTATGAAATTATTTGCTAATAAAAGTGTTTCTTCTGATCCTAATGATATGCCTTTGTCCACTTTCATTGAGAATAATAATGAATCCATGGATGTGAATTTTGTTGGTAGGAACAATTTTGGTAACAACGCGTATAGAGGCGATTTTTAATCCTAGGCTGTTTCCTAGTAATTCCTCTAATATTTATGGCAATTCCTACAAAAACTCTTATGGAAATTTTAATAATATGCCCTCTGATTTTGAGAATAGTGTTAAATAATTTATGAGTTCGCAAAAGAATTTCAATGCTTTGATTGAAGAAAAATTGCTTAAGATTGATGAATTGGCTAGGAACATGGATATAATTTCTCTTGATGTTGATTCTTTGAAACTTAGATCTATTCCACCTAAGCATGATATCAATGAGTCTCTCAAAGCCATGAGAATTTCCATTGATGAGTGCAAAGAAAGAACCGCTAAGATGCGTGCTAAAAAGATTTGTTTGTAAAAGCGTGTTCTTCTAGTTTTCATGATAATAATGATGAAGATCTAAAAGTGATTTGATGTGACTCCTATTAAATCTTTGTTTTCCAATATGAATCTTGATAAATATGGGACTGGAGATGAGTCAACTTTAGTTAAAAGGCGTCCCAATGATTTGGAGTTTTTAGATCTAGATGCAAAAATTGATAAAAGTGGGATTGAAGAGGTCAAGACTTTAAGTAGCAATGAACCCACTATTTTGGATTTCAAGGATTTTAATTATGATAATTGCTCTTTAATGGATTGTATTTCCTTGTTGCAATCCGTGTTAAATTCTCCTCATGCTTATAATCAAAATAAAGCTTTTACTAAAGATATCGTTGATGCTATGATGCAATCTTTTGAAGAAAAGCTTGAACTAGAAGTTTCAATCCCTAGAAAATTTTATGATGAGTGGGAACCTACTATCAATATTGGGATTAAAGATTATGAATGCTATGCTTTGTGTTATTTGGATGCTAGTGTTTCCACGATTCCAAAAACTTTGTGTGATGTGCTAGGTTTCCGTGAATTTGATGATTGTTTTTTGAATTTGCATCTTGCGGATTCCACCATTAAGAAACCTATGGGAAGAATTAATGATTTTCTTATTGTTGCAAATAGGAATTATGTGCCCGTAGATTTCATTGTTCTTTATATAGACTGCAATCCTACATGTCCTATTATTCTTGGCAGACTTTCCTTAGAATGATTGGTGCAATTATTGATATGAAAGAAGGAAACATTATATTCCAATTTCCGTTAAGGAAGGGCATGGAACCCTTTCCTAGGAATAAAATTAAATTTCCTTATGAATCTATCATGAGAGCCACTTATGGATTGCATATCAAATATGGCAATACCTAGATCTATTCGTGTTTTAATGCCTAGCTAGGGGCGTTAAACGATAGCGCTTGTTGGGAGGCAACCCAATTTTATTCTTGTTCTTAGATTTTTGCTCCTGTTTAGTAATAAATTATTCATCCAGACTTTGGTTAGATGTGGTTTTAAGTTTAAATTAGTGTTTGTGCCAAGTAGAACCTTTGGGAAGACTTGGGTGAAGTCAATGCGATCTTGCTGTAAAAACAGAAACTTTTGTGCTCACGAGGATAGCTGTAATTTTTTACAGAAGAGCGATTTTAGGTTGATTCTTTTGCATAAGATTAATAGACAAATTCCTCACGTCCACAAATTTATTTAAGAATTTTTGGAGTTACAGAAGTATTTTAAAGTTACAGATTGCTACAGACTGTTCTGTTTTTGACAGATTCTGTTTTTCGCGTGTTGTCTGCTTATTTTGATGAATCTATGAGTAGTATCGGGGGGTATGAACCATAGAGAAGTTGGAATACAGTAGGTTTTACACCAATATAAATAAATAATGAGTTCACAACAGTACATTAAAGTGGTGATTTATTTTCTTATACTAACGGAGCTCATAAGATTTTCTGTTGAAGTTTTGTGTTGTGAAGTTTTCAAGTTTTGGGTAAGGATTTGATGGACTTTGGAATAAGGAGTGGCAAGAGCCTAAGCTTGGGGTATTCCCAAGGCACCCCAAGGTAAAATTCAAGTACAACCAAAAGCCTAAGCTCGGGGATTCCCCGGAAGGCATCCACTCTTTCGTCTTTGTCTATCGGTAACTTTACTTGAGGCTATATTTTTATTCACCACATGATATGTATTTTGCTTGGAGCGTCTTCTATGATTTGAGTCTTTGCTTTTTAGTTTACCACTACCATACTTGCTGTACACACCTTTTGGAAGAGACACGCATGAATCGTAATTTATTAGAATACTCTATGTACTTCACTTATATCTTTTGAGCTAGACAATATTGCTCTAGTGCTTCACTTATATCTTTTTAGAGCATGGCGGTGGTTTTATTTTATAGAATTGTTGAACTCTCATGCTTCACTTATATTATTTTGAGAGTCTTTTAGAACAGCATGGTAATTTGCTTTGGTTATAAAATTAGTCATAATATGATGGGCATCCAAGATGGGTATAATAAAAACTTTCATATGAAGTGCATTGAATACTATGAGAAGTTTGATTATTTATGATTGTTTTGAGATATGAAGATGGTGATATTAGAGTCATGCTAGTAGAGCAGTTGTGAATTTGAGATATACTTGTGCTAAAGTTTGTGATTCCCGTAGCATGCACGTATGGTGAACCGTTATGTGATGAAGTTGGAGCATGATTTATTTATTGATCGTCTTCCTTATGAGTGGCGGTCGGGATGAGCGATGGTCTTTTCCTACCAATCTATCCCCCTAGGAGCATGCGCATAGTACTTAGTTTTGATAACTAAAAGATTTTTGCAATAAGTATGTGAGTTCTTTGTGACTAATGTTGAGTCTATGGATTATACACACTCTCACCCTTCCACCATTGCTAGCCTCTCTAGTACCGCGCAACTTTCGCCGGTACCATACACCCACCATATACATTCCTCAAAACAGTCACCATACCTACCTGTTATGGCATTTCCATAGCCATTCCGAGATATATTGCCATGCAACTTTCCACCGTTTCGTTTATTATGACATGCTCCATCATTGTCATATTGCTTTGCATGATCATGTAGTTAACATCATATTTATGGCAAAGCCACCGTTCATAATTTTCATACATGTCACCCCAGATATTCAAGGATAACCAAAAGCCTAAGCTTGGGGATGCCCCGGAAGGCATCCCCTCTTTCGTCTTCGTCTATCGGTAACTTTACTTGGAGCTATATTTTTATTCGCCACATGATATGTGTTTTGCTTGGAGCGTCTTGTATGATATTAGTCTTTGCTTTTTAGATTACCACAATCATCCTTGCTATACACACCTTTTGGGAGAAACCCACTTGATTTGGAATTTATTAGACTTCACTTATATCTTTTGAGCTAGATATTTTTGCTCTGGTGCTTCACTTATACCTTTTAGAGCACGGCGGTGGTTTAATTTTGTAGAAATTGTTGATCTATCATGCTTCACTATATTATTTTGAGAGTCTTTTAGAACAGCATGGTATTTGCTATGGTTATAAAATTGGTCCTAGAATGATGGACATCCAAGTTGGGTATAATAAAAACTATCATAGGAAGTGAATTGGATGCTATGATCAATTTGATACTTGATAATTGTTTTGAGATATGGAGGTGGTGATATTAGAGTCATGCTAGTTGGGTAATTTCGAATTTAAAGAATGCTTGTGTTGAAGTTGGCAAGTCCCGTAGCATGCACGTATGGTAACCGTTGTGTAACAATTTTGAAACATGAGGTGTTCTTAGATTGTCATCCTTATGAGTGGCGGTGAGGGACGAGCGATGGTCTTTTCCTACCAATCTATCCCCCTAGGAGCATTCGCTTAGTGCTTGATTTTTGATGACTTGTAGATTTTTGCAATAAGTATATGAGTTCTTTATGACTAATGTGAGTCCATGGATTATACGCACTTTTACCTTTCCATCATTGCTAGCCTCTTCGATACCATGCATTGCCCTTTATCACCTTGAGAGTTGGTGCAAACTTCGCCGGTGCATCCAAACCCCATGATACGATACGCTCTATCACACATAAACCTCCTTATATCTTCCTCAAAACATCCACCATACCTACCTATTATGGCATTTCCATAGCCATTTCGAGATATATTGACATGCAACTTTCCACCGTTCCATTTATCATGACACGCGTCATCATTGTCATATTGCCTTGCATGATCATGTAGTTGACATCGTATTTGTGGCAAAGCCACCATGCATATTGTTTCATACATGTCACTCTTGATTCATTGCCCATCCTGGTACACCGCCGGAGGCATTCATATAGAGTCATATCTTGTTCTAGTTTTGAGTTGTAATTCATGAGTTGTAAATAAATAGAAGTGTGATGATCATAATTATTAGAGCATTGTCCCATAAAAAAGAAAAAGGAAGAATAAAGGCCAAAGAAAAAAAAGGAGAGGCCAAAAAAAAGAAAGGCCCAAAAAAAGGAAATAAAGAAGGGGGGCAATGTTACTATCCTTTCCCACACTTGTGCTTCAAGCACCATGTTCTTCATATAGAAAGTATCTTATGTTGTCACTTTCATATACTAGTGGGAATTTTTCATTATAGAACTTGGCTTGTATATTCCAACGATGGGCTTCCTCAAAATGCCCTAGGTCTTCGTGAGCAAGCAAGGTGGATGCACACCCACTTAGTTTCTTTTGTTGAGCTTTCATACATTTATAGCTCTAGTGCATCCGTTGCATGGCAATCCCTACTCCTCATGTTGACATCAATTGATGGGCATCTCCATAGCCCGTTGATTAGCCTCGTCAATGTGAGACTTTCTCCTTTTTTGTCTTCTCCACACAACCTCCATCATCATATTCTATTCCACCCATAGTGCTATATCCATGCCTCATGCTCATGTATTGTGTGAGAGTTGAAAAAGTTGAAGCGCGTTAAAAAGTATGAACTAATTGCTTGGCTGAAACCGGGGTTGTTCTTGATGGGAGTATTTTGTGTGATGAAAATGAAACATAGCCTAACTATATGATTTTGTAGGGATGAACTTTCTTTAGCCATGTTATTTTGAGAAGACATGATTGCTTAGTTAGTATGCTTGAAGTATTACTATTTCTTATGTCAATATGAACTTTTATTTTGAATAATTTGAATCTGAACATTCATGCCACAATAAACAAAATTACATTGAGAATTATGCTAGGTAGCATTCTACATCAAAAATTCTGTTTTTATCATTTACCTACTCGAGGACGAGCAGGAATTAAGCTTGGGGATGCTTGATACGTCTCCAACGTATCTATAATTTTTTATTGTTCCATGCTATTATATTACCCGTTTTGGATGTTTATGGGCTTAAATTTACACTTTTATATCATTTTTGGTACTAACCTACTAAGCGGAGGCCCAGCCTGAATTGTTGTTTTTTTGCCTATTTCAGTGTTTCGAAGAAAAGGAATATCAAACGGAGTCCAAACGGAATGAAACCTTCGGGAGCGATCTTTTTGGAACAAATTCAATCCAGGAGACTTGGAGTGGACGACAAGCAGCAAACGAGGCAGCCACGAGGGTGCCCGGGGCGCCCTAAGGGGGTGGGCGCGCCCCCACCCTCGTGGCTCAATCGACATACTTCTTCCTCCTATATATATCCATGTACCCCAAAAACATCCAGGAGCACCACGAAAAACTATTTCCACCGCCGCAACCTTCTGTATCCGCGAGATCCCATCTTGGAGCCTTCGCCGGCGCTCCGCCGGAGGGGGAATCGACCACGGAGGGCCTCTACATCATCTCCAAGGCCTCTCCGATGAGTTGTGAGTAGTTTACCACAAACCTTCGGGTCCATAGTTATTAGCTAGATGGCTTCTTCTCTCTCTTTGAATCTCAATACAAAGTTCTCCTCGATCTTCTTGGAGATCTATTCGATGTAACTCTTTTTGCGGTGTGTTTGTCGAGATCCGATGAATTGTGGGTTTATGATCAAGTTTATCTATGAGAAATATTTGAATCTCCTCTGAATTATTTTATGTATTATTGGTTATCTTTGCAAGTCCCTTCGAATTATCAGTTTGGTTTGGCCTACTAGATTGATCTTTCTTGCAATAGGAGAAGTGCTTAACTTTGGGTTCAATCTTGCGGTGTCCTTTCCTAGTGACAGCAGGGGCAGTAAGGCATGTATTGTATTGTTGCCATCGAGGATAAAAAGATGGGGTTTATATCATATTGCAAGAGTTTATCCCTCTACATCATGTCATCTTTCTTAATGCGTTACTCTGTTCTTCATGAACTTAATACTCTAGATGCAGGCAGGAGTCGGTCGATGTGTGGAGTAATAGTAGTAGATGCAGAATCGTTTTGATCTACTTGTTGCAGACGTGATGCCTATATACATGATCATGCCTAGATATTCTCATAACTATGCACTTTTCTATCAATTGCTTGACAGTAATTTGTTCAGCCACCATAATACTTATGCTATCTTGAGAGAAGCCACTAGTGAAACCTATGGCCCCCGGGTCTATCTTTTATCATATAAGTTTCCGATCTACTTTTATTTGCATCTTTTACTTTCCAATCTATATCATAAAAATACCAAAAATATTTATCTTATCTAATTATCTCTATCAGATCTCACTTTCGCAAGTTACCATGAAGGGATTGACAACCCTTTTATCGCGTTGGTTGCGAGGTTCTTGTTTGTTTGTGTAGGTGTGTGGGACTTTTGAGGAGCCTCCTACTGGATTGATACCTTGGTTCTCAACAACTGAGGGAAATACTTACGCTACTTTGCTGCATCAGCCTTTCCTCTTCAAGGGAAAACCAACGCAGTGCTCAAGGGGTAGCAGTATTGAGTTGTAATTCTTGCGTTGTAAGCAAATAAAAGTGTGATGATCTTCATTATTAGAGCATTGTCTCATGTGAGGAAAGGATGATGGAGACTATGATTCCCCCACAAGTCGGGATGAGACTCCGAACAAAAAATAAAAATAAAATAAAAGAGGCCATAAAAAAGAGAAGGCCCAAATAAAAAATGAGACAAAAAGAGAGAAGGGACAATGCTACTATCTTTTTTCCACACTTGTGCTTCAAAGTAGCACCATGATCTTCATGATATAGAGTATCCTATGTTGTCACTTTCATATACTAGTGGGAATTTTTCATTATAGAACTTTGCTTGTATATTCCAATGGTGGGCTTCCTCAAAGTGCCCCAGGTCTTCGTGAGCAAGCAAGTTGGATGCACACCCACTTAGTTTCTTTCTTAGCTTTCATACACTTATAGCTCTAGTGCATCCGTTGCATGACAATCCCTACTCACTCACATTGATATCTATTGATGGGCATCTCCATAGCCCGTTGATACGCCTAGTGTTGGGGAACGTAGTAATTTCAAAAAAAAAAACTCCTACGCACACGCAAGATCATGGTGATGCATAGCAACGAGAGGGGAGAGTGTTGTCCACGTACCCTCTCGTAGACCGTAAGCGGAAGCGTTATGACAACATGGTTGATGTAGTCGTACGTCTCACTACAAAAAAAAGACACATCCGTGACATTTTGGACCAAACAAAAAAAATTATGTCATACTTATGACACTTCTATGACAATACTTGTGACAAAACCCGGTATCATCATAGATGTGGTGGGCTCCTACTTCTATGACAAAATATCATGACAGAAAATGGGCTTTTCATCCTGGGCGGGCCGGAGACGCAGCTGCATGACATTCTTTGGGCCGTCCATGACGGAAAAAACCATGGTGGAAGCGAGGGCGAGGAAAATTTCGGCGAGTTCCCAATTATGGTGGGTGGTCGAGGGCCGAGCGATGCATGTTTCTCTTGTACACGTACGCGCGTGTGTGCAAGGCGTTGGGCTCTAACTGAACCCGAGCGAGGCGTTGGGCTCTAACTAAATCCGAGCGATTGCACTAGCTACGTTACTGAACCCGAGTGATTCCTTCGCTACTGCTGCTAACTGAAGCCGATCGATGCTGCTCTAGATGAACAGTGAGCGTTTGCTGCGGGGTTTGGATGAACAGTGAGCATTGCAGGGGGGTTTGGATGAACAGTCCCGATGGGGGTGGATGAACAGGACCCCGTGGTGTTGCATCTGGATGAACAGGACCCTGATCAATCGAGCCGGTTGGGGCTGGATGAACAGGACCCCGTGGAGGGCTGGATGAATAGGACGACCCCGTGGAGGGCTGGATGAACAATAGATGATGGAGGGGTGGATTAATAGTAGCTCGTGGAGGGGTGGTTGAACAGGGAGCCGGTGGAGAGGGCTGGTTGAACAATAGCCGGTGGAGTAGCGCGTGGTGGAGGCTGGATGAACAGGAGCCCGTGGATGAACAGTCACAGGTGGAGGCTGGAGGAGGTCGACGGTGGATGAACGGTAGCCCGTGGAGGCTGGAGGAGGTCGACGGTGGAGATGAACAATATCCCGTGGAGTCCCGTTTTGCGGTACGCCACACCCCTCCTGATGAACAGGACCCCCGTTTCGACCGTAGCGCTCCAACACAAGTCCTTTTCCTCCGTTTTGCGGTACGCCACACCCCTCCCGATCAACAGGATCCCGTTTTGACCGTGGGAGGTCCAACACAAGGTCGTTTCCCCCATTCTGCGGTACGCTAGGCCTCATTTCCATCGCCTGTTCCGTCCAAGCCCTCCTGATGAACACGACGACACATTCCATTCGGACCCAACCTGTTGGCTCCCCATGAACACGACGATGATGTTGTTTCTCTGTTCCGACCCAGCCATGTACACGAGCCCTGGTCGTACGTATGCGCAAGTAGGCATTCGAGACCCCGCCCTTATGTACGTACGTGTCTGTATTTTCTTTCTTGCACCCTGGCCGTTGTACGTACGTGTACATGCTACGTGCGCGCCTCTACAACGACACGTGCGCGCCTCTACATCGACCAATATGTATGTACACGTTCGCGACCAGAATGACAACGCTACATACGCTTCGACCAGGTGGGTCCCGACTGTCAGGCACTTCCTTGCGTGCGAAGATGTAGCTGGTGGGTCTCAGCAGTCAAAGGGGCGAATCGGTTTTTTGCCCGGACGCACTTCCTTGCGTGCGAAGATGTAGCTGGTGGGTCCCAGCAGTCAGGAGGTGAATAATTTTTTCTGTAATATGGACACACTTCCTTGCATGCGAAGATGTAGCTGGTAGGTCCCAGCAGTCAGGGGGGAAACGTTTTTTCGTGAAATACAGTGGCCCGTCCGGTGGGTCCCTGCTGTCAGGTGGAGGAATCATTATTTTCCGCGTAATAAGGAGGCGCTTCCTTGCTGCGTGATACGTCTCCAACGTATCTATAATTTTTTATTGTTCCATGCTATTATATTACCTGTTTTGGATGTTTATGGGCTTTACTTTACACTTTTATATCAATTTTGGGACTAACCTACTAACCGGAGGCCCAGCCCGAATTGCTGTTTTTTTGCCTATTTCAGTGTTTCGGAGAAAAGGAATATCAAACGGAGTCCAAACGGAATGAAACCTTCGGGAGCGACCTTTTTGGAACAAACGCAATCCAGGGGACTTGGAGTGGAGGTCAAGCAACAAACGAGTCGGCCACGAGGGTGCCCCGGCATGCCCTAAGGGGGTGGGCGCGCCCCCACCCTCATGGGCCCCTCATCGCTCAACCGACATACCTCTTCCTCCTATATATATCCATGTACCCCAAAAACATCCAGGAGCACCACGAAAAACTATTTTCACCGCCGCAACCTTCTGTATCCGCGAGATCCCATCTTGGAGCCTTCGCCGGTGCTCCGCCGGAGGGGGAATCGACCATGGAGGGCTTCTACATCATCTCCAAGGCCTTTCCGATGAGTTGTGAGTAGTTTACCACAGACCTTCGGGTCCATAGTTATTAGCTAGATGGCTTCTTCTCTCTCTTTGAATCTCAATACAAAGTTCTCCTCGATCTTCTTGGAGATCTATTCGATGTAACTCTTTTTGCGGTGTGTTTGTCAAGATTCGATGAATTGTGGGTTTATGATCAAGTTTATCTATGAGAAATAATTGAATCTTCTCTGGATTCTTTTATGTATGATTTGTTATCTTTGCAAGTCTCTTTGAATTATCAGTTTGGTTTTGCGTACTAGATTGATCTTTCTTGCAATAGGAGAAGTGCTTAGCTTTGGGTTCAATCTTGTGGTGTCCTTTTCGAGCGACAACAGGAGAAGCAAGGCACGTATAGTATTGTTGCCACCGAGGATAAAAAGATGGGGTTTATATCATATTGCATGAGTTTATCCCTCTACATCATGTCATCTTTCTTAATATGTTACTCTGTTCTTCATGAACTTAATACTCTAGATGCAGGCAAGAGTCGGTCGATGTGTGGAGTAATAGTAGTAGATGCAGGCAGGAGTCGGTCTACTTGTCACGGACGTGATGCCTATATACATGATCATGCCTAGATATTCTCATAACTATGCACTTTTCTATCAATTGCTCGACAATAATTTGTTCACCCACCATAATACTTATGCTATCTTGAGAGAAGCCACTAGTGAAACCTATGGCCCCCGGGTCTATCTTTTCTCATATAAGTTTTCCATCTACTTTTTATTTGCATCTTTTATTTTCCAATCTATATCATAAAAATATCAAAAATATTTATCTTATCTTATTATCTCTATTAGATCTTACTTTTGCAAGTTACCGTGAAGGGATTAACAACCCCTTTATCGCGTTGGTTGCGAGGTTCTTGTTTGTTTGTGTAGGTGCGTGCGACTTTTGAGGAGCCTCCTACTGGATTGATACCTTGGTTCTCAACAACTGAGGGAAATACTTGCGCTACTTTACTGCATCACCCTTTCCTCTTCAAGGGAAAACCAACGCAGTGCTCAAGAGGTAGCAAGAAGGATTTCTGGCACCGTTGCCGGGGAGGTCTTCCCTCAAGTCAAGACATACCAAGTACCCATCACAAACTCATCTTCCTCGCATTACATTATTTGCCATTTGCCTCTCGTTTTCCTCTCCCCCACTTCACCCTTGCCGTTTTATTCGCCCTCTCTTTCCCGTTCTCCTGTCTTTTCCGGTTGCCCTCCTCTCTCTCTTTCTCCTCGCGTTTTTCTGCCGTTATGTCTGAAATTGGGGAGATTATCGTTGATATGGACAATGATGATAACATGGAAAATCCTGATGCTCCTGTTGAAGAACCCCCTATTTTACATGCTAAAAAGTTTCGAATCGATAGTGGTAATATTATTGGAAAAGGGGTTATTCAAGATTTCTTTACTTGTGCCGGTGCTTTACCTTCTATGGGTAGTTATATTCTCCATAGAACTAGTAGTCTTGTGGATGCTGTCGCCATGCTTATAGTTGAACTTGAATGACAATTTATGCACATGCATCCTTGTATACAAAGGATTTTTCTAGAATTTTCTAATATTGAGCATTCTTCTGTTAAGCACGCAACTAATATCTTTTTGGCACATGAGTTCAAATTTATAATAAAAGAAACGAAAGAAATTTTTGCGCACTATAGGGTGGACGCTGGCCGTCCTCCCATAGAGGCGATCCTCTTTGATCAGGAGGAAATAATGCATTTCCAATCTTTGGACTATGTTGGTTTTAATGAAAACCTTAGAAAAAAGGTTCCTACCACTGTTCTAGTTGATAAAATTTCTGAACTTAATAATGATTTTGCTATTCAAAATAATGAGCTAGGATATTCTCTTGAGTGCAGACTCAAGAGGTTATGTCAAAAGAATGTTTATAATGATGAATTGGTTGTGCAATATGAAGGGCCAAAGGAGGAACCCATACCTCCTGAAATTGATCTTGGGGACTTTTGTCCCATTAAATTTAGCCCTTTTGATTACTTTTGCTTGTCTCAAAGAAAACTTGCTTCTGAACGTAGAGAATATGAGATTAGTTTTCGTGATCTATCTTATTATTACGGCACTACTTAGATCTATCCTCGCTTTTATGCCTAGTTAGGGGCGTTAAACGATAGCGCTTGTTGAGAGGCAACCCAATTTTATTTTAGTTCCTTGCTTTTTGCTTCTGTTTAGTAATAAATATTTCATCTAGCTTCTGTTTATATGTGGTCTTATGTTTTAATTAGTGTTTGTGCCAAGTAGAACCTATAGGATAACCTACGGTGATAGTTAATTTGATTCTACTGAAAAACAGAAACTTCTACGCGCACGAAAATAATTTTAGTAAATCACAGGAATGTGATTTCGCATTAATTCTTTTTGATACAGATCAATAGGTAAATTTCCCAGGACTTGCTATTTTGGTAGGATTTTAAGAGTTCCATAAGTATTCGAAAGTTACATATTGCTACAGACTGTTCTGTTTTTGACAGATTCTGTTTTTCGTGTGTTGTTTGCTTATTTTGATGCATGTATGGCTAGTATCGGGGGGTATGAACCATAGAGAAGTTGGAATACAGTAGGTTTAACACCAATATAAATAAAGAATGAGTTCATTATAGTACCTTATGTGGTGGTTTTTCTTTCTTGCACTAACGGAGCTTATGAGATTTCCTGTTGAGTTTTGTGTTGTGAAGTTTTCAAGTTTTGGGTAAAGATTTGATGGACTATGAAATAAGGAGTGGCAAGAGCCTAAACTTGGGGATGCACATGGCACCCCAAGATATTCAAGGATAACCAAAAGCCTAAGCTTGTGGATGCCCTGGAAGGCATCCCCTCTTTCGTCTTCGTCTATCGGTAACTTTACTTGGAGCTATATTTTTATTCGCCACATGGTATGTGTTTTGCTTGGAGCGTCTTGTATGATATTAGTCTTTGCTTTTTAGATTACCTCAATCATCCTTGCTGTACACACCTTTTGGGAGAAACCCACCTGATTTGGAATTTATTAGAATACTCTATGTGCTTTACTTATATCTTTTGAGCTAGATATTTTTGCTCTGGTGCTTCACTTATACCTTTTAGAGCACGGCGGTGGTTTAATTTTGTAGAAATTGTTGATCTATCATGCTTCACTTATATTATTTTGAGATTCTTTTAGAACAGCATGTATTTGCTTTTGTTATAAAATTGGTCCTAAAATGATGGGCATCCAAGTTGGGTATAATAAAAACTATCATAGGAAGTGAATTGGATGCTATGATCAATTTGATACTTGATAATTGTTTCGAGATATGGAGGTGGTGATATTAGAGTCATGCTAGTTGGGTAATTGCGAATTTAAAGAATGCTTGTGTTGAAGTTGGCAAGTCCCGTAGAATGCACGTATGGTAACCGTTGTGTAACAATTTTGAAACATGAGGTGTTCTTAGATTGTCATCCTTATCAGTGGCGGTGAGGGACGAGCGATGGTATTTTACTACCAATCTATCCCCCTAGGAGCATGTGAATAGTGCTTAGTTTTTGATGACTTGTAGATTTTTGCAATAAGTATATGAGTTCTTTATGACTAATGTGAGTCCTTGGATTATACGCACTTTTACCTTTCCATCATTGCTAGCCTCTTCGGTACCGTGCATTGCCCTTTCTCACCTTGAGAGTTGGTGCAAACTTCGCCGGTGCATCCAAACCCCGTGATACGATACGCTCTATCACACATAAACCTCCTTATATCTTCCTCAAAACAGCCACCATACCTATTTATTATGGCATTTCCATAGCCATTCCGAGATATATTGCCATGCAACTTTCCACCGTTCCGTTCATCATGACACGCATCATCATTGTCATATTGCCTTGAATGATCATGTAGTTGACATCATATTGTGGCTAAGCCACCTTCATAATTTTTCATACATGTCACTCTTGATGCATTGCCCATCCCGGTACTCCGCCGGAGGCATTCATATAGAGTCATATCTTGTTCTAGTTTTGAGTTGTAACTCATGAGTTGTAAATAAATAGAAGTGTGATGATCATCATTATTAGAGCATTGTCCTTAAAAAAAGAAAAGAAAGAAAGGCCAAATAAAAAAAAGGCCAAATAAAAAAGGGAGAAAGGCCAAAAAAAGAGAAGGGGGACAATGCTACTATCTTTTTCCACACTTGTACTTCAAAGTAGCACCATGTTCTTCATATAGAGAGTCTCATTTGTTGTCACTTTCATATACTAGTGAGAATTTTTCATTATAGAACTTGGCTTGTATATTCCAACGATGGGCTTCCTCAAAATGCCCTAGGTCTTAGTGAGCAAGCAAGTTGTATGCACACCCAATAGTTTCTTTTTGTTGAGCTTTCATACATTTATAGCTCTAGTGCATCCGTTGCATGGCAATCCCTACTCCTCATGTTGACATCAATTGATGGGCATCTCCATAGCCCGTTGATTAGCATCGTTAACATGAGACTATATTCTTTTCTGTCTTCTCCACACAACCTCCATCATCATATTCTATTCCACCCATAGTGCTATATCCATGGCTCACGCTCATGTATTGCGTGAAAGTTGAAAAACGTTTGAGATTACTAAAGTATGAAACAATTGCTTGGCTTGTCATCGGGGGTGTGCAAGATGAGATAATTCTTGTGTGAAAAAAATGGAGCATGACCAAACTATATGATTTTGTAGGGATACTTCTTTAGCCATGCTATTTTGAGAAGACATGATTGATTTGATTAGTATGCTTGAAGTATTACTATTTCTTATGTCAATATGGACTTTTATTTTGAATCATTTGGATCTGAACATTCATGCCACAATAAAGAAAATTACATTAAGAATTATGCTAGGTAGCATTCCACATCAAAAATTCTGTTTTTATCATTTACCTACTCGAGGACGAGCAGGAATTAAGCTTGGGAATGCTTGATACGTCTCCAATGTATCTATAATTTTTTATTGTTCCATGCTATTATATTACCTATTTTGGATGTTTATGGGCTTTACTTTACACTTTAATATCATTTTCGGGACTAACCTACTAACCGGAGGCCCAGCCCGAATTGATGTTTTTTTTGCCTATTTCAGTCTTTCGAAGAAAAGGAATATCAAACGGAGTCCAAACGGAATGAAACCTTCGGGAGCAATCTTTTTGGGACAAACGCAATCCAGGGGACTTGGACTGGACGTCAAGCAACAAACGAGGCGGCCACGAGGGTGCCCGGCGCGCCCCTGGGGGTGGGCTCTTCCCCCACCCTCGTGGGCCCCTCGAGCGTCAACCGACCTACTTCTTCCTCCTATATATATCCACGTACCCCGAAAACATCCAGGAGCACCACAAAAAACTATTTCCACCGCCGCAACCTTCTATATCTGCGAGATCCCATCTTGGAGCCTTCGTCGGTGCTCTGCCAGAGGGGGAATCGACCACGGAGGGCCTCTACATCATCTCCAAGGCCTCTCCGATGAGTTGTGAGTAGTTTACCATAGACCTTCGGGTCCATAGTTATTAGCTAGATGTCTTCTTCTCTCTCTTTGAATCTCAATACAAAGTTCTCCTCGATCTTCTTGGAGATCTATTCAATGTAACTCTTTTTGCGGTGTGTTTGTTGAGACCCGATGAATTGTGGGTTTATGATCAAGTTTATTTATGAGAAATAATTGAATCTTCTCTGAATTCTTTTATGTATGATTTGTTATCTTTGCAAGTCTCTTCGAATTATTAGTTTGGTTTGGCCTACTAGATTGATCTTTCTTGCAATGGGAGAAGTGCTTAGCTTTTGGTTCAATCTTGTGGTGTCCTTTCCCAGTGGCAGCAGGGGAAGCAAGGCACGTATTGTATTGTTGCCATCGAGGATTAAAAGATGGGGTTTATATCATATCGCATGAGTTTATCCCTCTACATCATGTCATCTTTCTTAATGCGTTACTCTGTTCTTCATGAACTTAATACTCTAGTTGCAGGCAGGAGTCGGTCAATGTGTGGAGTAATAGTAGTAGATGGAGAATCATTTCGATCTACTTGTTGCGGACATGATGCCTATATACATTATCATGCCAAGATATTCTCATAACTATGCACTTTTCTATCAATTGCTTGACAGTAATTTGTTCACCCACCGTAATACTTATGCTATCTTGAGAGAAGCCACTAGTGCAACCTATGGCCTCGGGTCTATCTTTTATCACATAAGTTTTCCATCTACTTTTTATTTGCATCTTTTATTTTCCAATCTATATCATAAAAATACCAAAAATATTTATCTTATCTTATTATCTCTATCAGATCTCACTTTCGCAAGTTACCATGAAGGGATTGACAACCCCTTTATCGCGTTGGTTGCGAGGTTCTTGTTTGTTTGTGTAGGTGCGTGGAACTTTTTAGGAGCCTCCTACTGGATTGATACCTTGGTTCTCAAAAACTGAGGGAAATACTTACGCTACTTTACTGCATCACCCTTTCCTCTTCAAGGGAAAACCAACACAGTGCTCAAGAGGTAGCACGGCGGCCGTGGACCCAGCTGTCAGCCTCTCCACGTACAGTCCACGTACGGTGGAAGTTGTTCGTTGACCATGTTGACCACGTCGCACCGAGAGCACCAGGGCGGTGGACGACAGCAAGGCCTATGAAGGGGACGACACGGAGTCGGGGAAGACTCGCAGTGGATGCCCACGTGTAGAGGAGTATGAGGGTTCACTGGTTCGGCTGCTGTGTGAGGCTGCCATCGCCGCAGAATAACAGGGGGTGTGGGTGAGTAGATCGATGGCCTGGCCAGCGGTGGGAGTAGTAGGGGCAGTGAGGCCTCCACGGCATCACAGCCGGCCACGGGAGGCAGGAGCATGCGGCACGACCAGCGCTGCTTTGGGCGGCTGGAGCAAGAAGACCAGAGGTTGAAGAAGCACTACGGCCGTTGGATGGACATCGTACAGTCACTGGAGCTAGAATCATTCATATTGACTAAGTTGACAAAGGCCTTCGTCCCAATCAACTTAGTAGGCCCACAAGTCAGCCTCCCACCAAGGTGGGTGCCAGCTAGCAGGGGGAGTATTCATTTTTGTGTGCGTAATAAGGAGGCACTTCCGGTGGGTCCGAGCTGACAGCGGGGGGAACGTTTTTTCGTGAAATACGGTGGCCCATCCGATGGGTCCCAGCAGTCAGGGGGAAACGTTTTTTTTTTTCGCGAAATACGGTGGCCCGTCCTGTGGGTCCCTGCTGTCAGGTGGAGGAATAATTTTTTTCCGCGTAATAAGGAGGCACTTCCTTGCGGCTGCCATGGACCCAGCTGTCAGCTTCTCCACGTACAGTATTCTTCCGATGGAAGTCGGTCGTTGACCACATTGACCACGCCGCACCGAGAGCACCAGGGCGGTGGACGACGGCGAGGCCTAGGAAGGGGATGACGCAGAGCCGAGGAAGACGCGATAGTGGAAGCCCGCGCGGAGAGGAGTACGAGGGTTCACTGGTTCGGCTGCGGTATGAGGCTGCCGTCACTGCAGAATAACAGGGGGTGTGGGTGAGTAGAGGGATGCCCTAGCCAGCGGTGGTAGTAGTAGAGGACGGTGAGGCCTGCGCGGCAGCACAGCTGGCCACGGGAGGCGGGAGCAGGCAGTCCCGCTGGCGCTGCTTTGGCGGCTGGAGCAAGAAGATCAGAGATTGAAGAAACACGACGGCCGTTGGATTGACATCCAACGGTTGCGTCTGCTAGAATCGTTTGTTGACGTATATAATAACTAAAAAAATCTTGCATACACGTCAACTTAACAGGCCCACAAGTCAGACCATTCCCTTTTTTTAATAATTTATTTATAGCTCATTGCAACTTCTTATGCAATTTATTGGAGTCCATTTTTTTGGTTGGCCAGGGCCAATTTCGCATATTTCTGTGGGTTCCAAACTATTTTTAATACCGAAATGTCGAGCCAGATTTAAAGTATTTTGAAGATATATCTAAATTAGGTTAATGCCCAGTGAAATAGGAATCTGAAAATGTGAAAAAATTCAGAAATTATAAAGTAATTGCCAATTTGTCATCTGTTTATATATTTACAACCCATTTCATATTACTTTCAAGATTTGCAGGCGTCTTGAAAGAGTTGGAGCCCATCAGGGCGTAGAAAAATAAGTAGGCCTGGATTGGGTATTCTTCAGAAAAAATAAACTAGGCTCATTTTCACAAAGAAAAAATAGCTGGGCTGGTCACATGGTGAACATAAAATATAAGCCTGGGCTAGACGGGCCACAACCCAGTTCAAACCCTGCTCCATCTCAACAATAACAAAAAAATACTGCTCGAGCAGCTACGTCCTAGGTGTCAGCCGATCTTGTGCTGTTCTCTTGTCTATTGACTATATACGCTCACAATGTCGTGGGTCCCAGATATCAGGAAAACACTAGGAGGAAGCATTTTATTTTTTCCATACGCTGACATGATGGGCCCCTACTATCATCCTCTCCATGTACTTCTGCCGATTCCTGTTGTTTGTTGACCATGTTGACAACGCGAGAGGGCGGCACCGCGGCGAGCGCACCAAAGCACGCGGAGGACGACGGCGAGGCCTCGAACGTCAGTGTTAACGATTTAGGAGATGGTGGGCCGGTGATGCATGCGCTGAGGCACAACCAGCCATGGGAGGGGGAAGCAGGCGGCCCCACCGGCGCTGGTTTGGTTTTGGCGGCTGGAGGAAGACAGGACTGAAGAAACACGATAGACTGTAAAAGCAGCAGGAGTACTTAACAACCTTAACTGAAACCAGCAGGGGCACTTAACAACCAAAGCTGAAAGCAGTATGAGTACTTATACAGGTTCAACCGTACAAAGCACGCCTCGAACATTGCTACTTTGCCTACAGTTAACCAAGGGTGAGGCCACCAAGCCCCAGGACAAGGCCTAGGTGCCACCCCGCGCATTCACAACCTTCTGAAAGCGGCTTCATCTCGCAATGTGGTCAATAAACAGGATATTCGCTTTAGAGCCAAAAGCATGAACATAATCTTCTGTCCTATTCTCTAAGATGGACGGGCCTTCATTATTTGAGACCACCCATGAATAAGTATCTTTTCACCTCCAAGGGGAATGGAGTAGGTCGACATAAACATCATGTAGTGACCAAGCGCAAGTCTGACCCGACCATGGTCAGGCATCTATATAGGAACAATAGAACTGGGCAGTTTCTGTTTCAAGAAGATCACAGCTGTAAAACTGTGTATAAGCAATAGTTTATGAACAACATATATAACAGAAAACAACTCGTACCATAAGTTTCTCAACACAGTTGGACCTGTTCAACGAGTGCAGCAGTGGCACACATATCCCACGTGGCCTTCCACCATTGAAACGTTCCACAAGGACCTCAAGACGATTAATAAAGTGTAGGAACTTGTGGATGTCGTCCCAGTCAACTTCAGTGCCATCAGTAACAGCCGAGTTATTACAGAATAACAAACGAACAGCCTGCTTAACTCTGAAAAAACCTACACGTGCCACCAACTATAAGAAAATATTAGTTAGAAGTAGCATCTTCGTGAGAGATTCGTTGCTACTTCTAAAGTTAAAGTGTGATTAGTTAGACATAATAGGTGGATTAAGAACTAATCGAGACAACAAGCAAGAACCAGATACAAAACTAACATGGATGAACAATTGGAATGACGTCGAGGTGGAAGATCGCAGTGAAGATGAGACCAGGTCCTGCTAATTCCATCAACATTCGTGCGCCAACTTTCAGTCCGTAACACTTGAGAAAGTTTATCCAAGTTCGGCCATAAAAAAAGCAGCGATCTTCTTGGTTCATGAACCCAACTCAGAACTTATATCCATGGCTTGTCTTCACTGTGACCATTAAACTGGTGTATTCAGTTATGGCAAGGCCGAGCATCTTGAGTACATGTGTTCTAGCAGAGCAAATAATGCACTGCAGGAAAAATAATATGAGAACACAATGTATTCCCTATCCAAATCTAGAAATAACTTCCTCCTTCACATCAGTGGTGACCATCGTACTGGTAGTACCTTTTATCCAAATATAGCAATCCAAGTTTCCAAATTAGTCAACAACATGTTCAAAAAAAACCACCCTCTCGGATAGAAAATAGGATTCTAGGAACATACTGTGCGCATTTTAAAATCCTGTGTTAGGATGAGAAGGAACAAGTGTAGCGTCTCGCCAAGGACGCAGAAACCTGTAGGGTCCTCGCACTTTGGGCACTACAAAAGAAACACACTAGATTCAGTAGGAAGAAAAATGCATCAACGGCGGCGGCTGCCATCCTAGGATTACCTGCGACCAAGGGACTTGGATTTATCGGGGATGGATGAAGAATTCGTACCTGGTTCTCCATGAGGAAACCCTATGCAATCGCCGAGAGGGGTTTTTCTCTAAACAAGCAGACGAGGGAGAAGGGGATTCAGGCCCAGTGAAATATTGCTGCGTTGTCCGTCCAGCTTACTGCTAAAGCTGGAAAGGGGGGGGGGGTGATTTGACGGCTCATTGGGCATTACTGCGGCGCTACGACCGGGGTGTGTCTACCGTGCAGTTGTGCACTCTAATTTGTGCATATGGCACGTGGACCCCGTTGCCGGATGCCCCACATATCAGCGAAAGGAAGTAGAAAGACAGGAGTAACTAGTTACACATAAATATATTTTTGACAGAGAGATACTCCCTCTATGAAAAATATACAAATCTTCTATATCACAACTTTATACATAAGAAAAATCAAGGGGAATATATATAACATATATAATTATAAAAGACAGAGTTGTTTTTAACACAGTATAGACGAGTTGGTGATGATGGTGTGCCTGCCATCCTGCAATATAGGCCGTCCGATTTATATCTGACAGATCGGAAGGAAACTATGGAAATTTTGCAAAAAAGTACCCACACACCTCTCCACATTTGCAAATAAGGCCTTCCCTCTTTCATCCTTTTCTCTCATAAGATAAAATACTCATACAAATGCATCTTGATGTTACGTGCAACGCACGGGCATTATGGGGGTTCAACTGAGAATATAATACTCAGACAGGCTCACGGTTCTGGACTTTGGGCCGCAGGCCCACCCTGCATGTTTGGGGGCCCATGTGTTCTACCTCAGCACTTTTCATATTGCAAGCGATCGGTACGGCGCTGGTTTTAGATGCTATCGCAAGGCGAATACACAAAATTGAATAAAGCACGACAGCGGTTGGAATGAAATCGAACGATAGTTCCTAACCAGCAATGAGAGTTGCAATTCTATCAATGATATACCATGTGATAAATAATACTGTCGTACTACTTATACACACAGGACACTTGTTTCACCATGTCAGATTATTACATCAAAATCTCTCGGAGGATAGATCAGTTCGGCAGTTGCGTGTTGCTACTGAAGAATTTCAAAGTTGATTTGGACCAGCTCTCCTTGCCGAGAAAGTTCAATTTTGACATCATCCCCTACCACAAGATATGATTTAGATTTGAACCTTGACCATCCTTTAGTATCAATCATCATGCGACCATCCTTTGTACTTATGGTATATTAGCAGGTTCATTCACACCAAGGCTGCGCATGGTAAGAGAAACTTGGCCGTGGTCGCTCGGATTGTTGAACGACTCCCTCGTTGCTCTAGGAATTCTCTGTTTGCAAACAAGAAGACATACCCAAACAGTTAGATCAACACAGTGAATCATGTGAAACAACATGGAAAGAAAAAAGAACAAAGCACTTGGGCGGCCAATGCTTACCAAGAAGGTGGACATGTCGATTTTTGTAAGGACTTTGGTATATGAAGTGCGAAATGCAGCCCAGTCTGTTGCCTCTGCAACTGCTTGTTCGGTTGCCGCTGCACGGGCTGGAGCAGATGCAAGTGCAAGTGTTAGTGCAGGTGTCAAAGCTGTTGCTGCTGCCGGAGATGGTGCTCCTTGTAGAGCGGTGCCGTTGTCGGAGCAGGTGCCGATGTCGATGCCCGATCCTCCGGTAGATCAGCCTGATCTGCTGACGCGGTCGGTACCCAATCCTCAGCTGGATCAGACTGAGCTGTTGCCGCTGTCAGTGCTAGAGCAACTACCGGTGCTCGATCCGTTGCTAAAGGTGGTACCGATGTGCGAGACAACGGCAATCGTGTCTGGTCTGCTATGATCAGCTTTCTAACTTGACTAGGATCCATGACCGTGATCCAGTTTTTTTCTTCATTTCTTTTAAATGCGAGAAGGACTAATTGTGGCGTTTTTTGTTAAAACAAACTGCAGTTCATCATAGGGATTCAGCATGTACTCAGACAACAGATTGCTCCAATTTTTTCCAGTAATATAAGTGATGGATAGTGCCTTCATTACTGACACGACATAAGAAGTGAAACCTGCAAAAATAGCCATCGTAGAGCAAACCAAACGGTTTATTCTATGACAAATGTCACATGGCAAAACCTGCATCATAAATTGCAGGAAAAGAAAGAAAACATGACATTAAATCAATAAGATTTAGACAGTAAATCAATAAGATTTACTTGATGTGACACGAGTGAATCCTTACCAGGAAATCACTATGTTGAAGTACTAAACAGAAGATTGATCGTCCAACTACGGGTGGCATGCAGGGGCCCCGCCTACTCCCACAAGCAGGACAGTCCAAAGGTCGTGACAAATCGTATGGACCGAACATCCGTGGGACTGGAAATCCTGGTGGGTGCGATAAACCCTGCAATGCATACGGATATTGGAGTGTAACCATAATTGATAAACAGTCCTCACAAAAAAGATGACCCGGATACTTCAAAATATACTGACTGAATTGAGTGGACAGACATTAACATAGACCATTCTCAGGACTGACCACACACCAAAAGCGGCAGTACTAATAAACAATACAGGGTTCACAAACACAAATCAAGTACTGGACAATAGTACTTACACAGACAAGCAAAGTTGCACTAATTAAACTCTGCAGACTATTTCTTGCCACCGACCTACGGGATGAACCCCGCATAACTGACTAGGCCATGGACTTCGTGAGAGATGTCTACATGCACCATCACCATCTCATCAACACCTTAGAGAACCTAACAGAGTGGTCTTTCCACTCATAAACATGATGATGAAGATAGGCCACATCAGATTTGTTGGGAAGCTTTACAAGAACCACACCCTTCATAATCGAAGACACAACCAGGAAATTGTTGTGGTCAAGTACAGCATTGAGAACACGCCTGACAACAATGCTACAAGAAAACACTAGTTCAGGACACGTGGCCACAAGGACACATCAGCTGGATAGTTTAGCAGTAGAACTCATCCTCAGGTCTTCCAGTTCACACGACATGACTTTGAGAACTTCATCTCCACTGCGGACCTGGTTCTAATTCAAACAGAAACCATATTTTATTACTACCTCCGTTCAAAAATATAAGATGATTTTCGATATTATACTCCATATATGACTACATCTACGCACAGAAATGAGTGAACAAAGACACTAGAACATGTCTTCAAAGGCATGAGAGCAGAGGGATTACTTGCAATATCCATAACACAAGTTACCGAGGCAAATATACCCTCTTCAAAGGTAGCATTGATGTTCATAAAGTACCCCCTCCGTCCCAAATTTTTTGTCTTAGATTTGTCTAGATACGGATGTATCAAGTCACATTTTAGACATCCGTATCTAGACAAATCTAAGACAAGAAATTTGGGATAGAGGGAGTAGTTGAAAGTAATCTATAAGAAATCAGTGTCAACCTCTTGCATGTTTTGGTCAAAAGAGGAATTTAGAACCGTCATTTGGCACACTAAAATCACATGCAAGATCACCCAGAAAGTTGTACTACTAGTACTAGTACTGCGTGGTAGATGAAAAACATGATCAAGATCGAGAAAAAGATTGTCAAGAAGAGATATTACCTGGACTTGCTTAATGAGGGATCCCGGAGAGGGGGGCTTGGACAGGGCGATGGCTTTGAGCTTGTCCGCGGTAGTCTCGGCGGGGTGCTTGCACTTCTTCATACCATGAGCCTCGACGGTTTTGGCCAGAGCCATAGACATCACGTCGGCCGGTGCTCCAGCGTCCATCAAAGAGAGGAAGTTGAGAAAGAAGAGTGAAATGAGGAACGAGATGAGGGAGAAGCGAAGCGAGTGGGGGTTTTCTTCAAGAGAGGAAGCTGAGAGAGAAGAGTGAAATGATGGTTACTTTGTCCGTCCAACGTACTGTTGGAAAGGAGGGGGTTTTGTGATTTGACGACTCATTGGGCATTACTGCGGTGCTTCGATCGGGGTAGTCTACCGTCACTCTACTACGGAGTAATTTAATGCATGGCTGGTGGACCCAGATGCTGGTCGTCCCACACGTCGGCGAAAGTGAGTAATTTAGTGCATGGCTGGAGGAGGATCCGCACGGTAGAGCGTGTCCACTGTTTTTCTGAAGAAAAAATGATTACAGCAAGCGTTTCCACTCTTACGATGGAGGAGTGCGAAACATGGCAGCCACTTGAACATACACAGTGCTCCTACTACTAGGCATGTGCAGTGGTTCATACGTCAGTACTACATAATCTTGTTGCTAGTTTAGTAAGATACGACGATAACAAATGATGTTGTGTGCATGTCAACTATATGAACAATAATGTAGTAACATAGTACTGCTTTTTCGACTGTTTGGTCGAGAATGAATGGTGGGATCAATGTTAACAGAACTAGGTCTACAGTGCACGGAGAGTACGGTGCTATAGTACTCCACGAAACATGAACCATATGAAGCACGGGTAGTGTTAGGCAGGGTGTATGAAGGGTGCACAGGATGGGAGCAAAAGTTCCCTTCTCGACCCACTTTTGGGTGTTTGGCAGAGTGCATGAAGGGTGCATGAGTCCACACTAGTAGGTTAACACAAATAGATGAAGAGGAAACAACTATATTGAGATGAGAATGCAACCAAACACACCCACATGCTTTGTGCTACAATGACTGATCTGCACCATCTGAGTTTGATCCAACGGTCATGTTGCGCCAAGACATGGACATGCCCATGCAGAGGGCGCCTAAACACCACCGAAGTCCCTCTGCTTCCCGAGGCGCACGCCGTTGGTGATGCAGGGTGCAACCGCCCACAGAGCCCGCTCTCGGTCGACGGGAGCCAGCTCGTCAAAGACGGCTTCCAATGGCACGAATGGATTCTGGTGACGGAGCCCTGAAAGGATTTGCCCGGCAACGGCGACGGCAACCCGCAACCTCTCCTTGTCTAGATCCGCCCCCACCATCGCGCGGAGACGGCTCAGCTCCTTGTAGATATAGGTGAAGAAGGAGACCAGGTCAGGAAGTCGCAGCTCATTGAAGTCGACCGGGTGGTCGACCGGGTTTAGCCCGACGACCGGCATGGTCGCGCTGGCACGACGGTAGGCATCGCGCAGCCGCAACACGTGCGTGGCAACTTGGTTCACCAAGTGGCTGAGGCGATCCTGGACCTCGTCACGATCGGCCCGCTCGCACTCCAGCCGGCTCCCCTAACGACCTATCGTATCTACCGCTTTCTGCAGCAACGCCGCCGACGCCTCGAGCATCTTTGTGGTGGACGCCTACCGCTTTTGAAGCTCTGTGAACTCCCGTGCATAACGGAGGAGCATGGCACTCCTCTCCTCCTTGAGCTCACAGAGCTCCACGTCCTTGGCCCTGAGCTACGCATCCTTGGACTGGAGCTCCTGTGTCAGGCACCTCACCTCGGACTCCGTGATCTACTGCGCCGCCATGGCACCAGGTAGAAGCAATGGGGAGAGGAAGCAAAGGGGGCAAAACGGCTGAAAGGTAATGCAATCTACGGGAAGGCGGAGGGAGCTAGCCGAGGATCGGGGTATCTTTTGGTTTTCACCATGATAAAACACCAGTCGACGACTTCTCACATTAGGGAGTAGTGGGTTTTACAGGCGGGGTCATCATGACTAATTGCTGCCGCGCCTGCTCCCGTCAATCAAAAAATTAAAAATCCTGTCGCGCCTGCTCCTTTAAATAAAAAAATTAAAAATCATGCCGCACCCAAACACCAGAGCAATGCCGCGGTGTATATTTAAATTTACCTGCCAGCAAGTAGATAAAAAAAGGGGTGAAAAAACAAATGTGGCGGCGGCCTAGCTAATCGGTTGAACTAGCCCAACTAGCTAGCCACTGTGCTTCACTGATGTACTCGACGGGAAAGGTGGTCTTTCGTGAGTTGATGACTCATTTACTTGCTTCGGTGCTATGACCGAGGAGGACCCAGAAAACGTGCGGTAGGGCATCCCATGTCAGGAAGAATATATGCGTGCACCACCCGGGAGGACCCCGAAACCGTGCGGTAGGGTGTGCCATGTATCGGCACGGAGGAAAAATGTGCGTGTAAAAATATACTGTATCAGACGTAGGACCTATGGTTCGACCTCGGGACCCAGCCAGTCGGTTGAAAACACCCACTAGCCACACAACTTCATCATGGTAACATGGCATGGAGGATAGGTGTGGTTAGCTTCGTCTCGACCAGCCACAACGTCTCTTGTTCTAGGCGATTCTTCTATTTTCCGAGCTTTATTTTAGTTGTAATAACACCATGGCAAGCAAGCGCCGCTCTTCGTGTGTGCCCGTGCAAAGGTTAGACAATGGAGAGAAGAGAGAGATCGCAGACCTGGGACCCACGGGTAAGTGAGTCAACGGTCATGCATGTGTTGACGAGGCACTCCCTCTACTCTACTCAACGTAATACTGTATAAAATCAAGTTATGGGACAAAGCCAACAACCGTTGTTGTTTCAGGCTATTGACTTACTCTTTGTAGTCCAGGTTGCTTGTTCGAATCTCGTCTTTCAGATTTGTTAGTTTTAGGTCCAAATTTGATTAATGACAAGTGGGACCCCCGTCTGTTGTTCGGATATTTCAGTGTAGGATGGTTTTTTTGAACAAACACTTTGCGCGGTTAGACAAGTAACGGCACGGGTTACACGTATTTTGCAAGTTTACGAACAAAAATGACAGCGGCATAGAATATCACATCCACCACGCAGCTTAGATGCTATGGTGATACGAGTTTTTACACCGTTGGAAGTGAGATTCAATGGCTTGGGAGTAGTCTTTGTAATTATGCGCAATTTCCAAACTCTCCAAAGGTTTTTTGCAAATAAAACATTCAGGCCTCGTGTGTGGCGCTGCATCTTGGATCCAATGGCTCCCCGTTGCTCATATTAGGTGCTCCGCGTAGCTTAATTACCCGCTACGGTGATATGGGCATCTAGGCCGTATGATCAGTGATCAGATGGCACATGCATAGTACTTGTACTTTCTGTGCATTTCCCAAACTCTCTCAGTAGTATATTGCAAAAACATTCAAACCTCCTACTGTGGGCTGCTAGATCTCCGTGAACTCGTATCACCATAGAATCTACGGTGCGGGAGCACCTCATATTCTCCCGTGCGAGAAAACATAAGGTGCTATCGCAGCTCGGATGCTACAGTGATACGAGCTTCGAGGTCGTTTGACCTGAGATCCAATGGCATCTGAGCAGTCTTTGTGCTTGTAAGCAGTGGTAGAACTCTTTGGGGGCTTTTTTTGCAAAAAACCATTCGAACCACCGAGGAGGTGTTGGGTCACAAATCCAATGGCTCCAAAGAGCTTGTATCACCAAAGCATCTAAGGTGTGGTAGCACATGATATTCTTACATACAGGAGAATATGATGTCCTCCTTCATCTTAGATGCTACAGTGATACGTGCTTCGAAGTTGTTGGATATGGGATCCAAGGGCATCTGAGTAGTTTTTGTACAAACTGTGTGCAATTCTGAAACTCATCAAGGTTTCCTGTAAAAATATTAAGACATCATGTGAGCTGCTATATCTCAGATCTACAAGCTCCAAGCAACTCGTATCGGCATATAGCATCTAAGGTATGGGGGCACATGATATTCTCCTGGGGAGGAGGGGTGGGGGGTGCACAACCAATCGGTGGTTGGGGGGGGGGGACAAATATAATCTAAACAACCCTAAACAGAGCTTCACAATTTTATCTAAGGTCGAGGGGTTGACCCCCGACAATCATAGCTCCGCCTAAACACAACATTTGCATGTACTGTAGTACTAGACTTAATATTCATGTTTCAGTTTCATGTTCATTTTAAATATTGAACTGAGGACCATACATGTCTTACATTTTTCTCCCTTCGTTCCTAAATATTAGTCTTTTTAGAGATTTCAAATGGACTGGCACATACGGATGTATATAGACATATTTTAGAGTGTAGATTCACTCATTTTGCTCTGTATGTAGTCACTTGTTGAAATCTCTAAAAGACAAATATTTAGGAATAGAAGGAGTATTTCTGAATTCGTGTCATACATGCATGGTTTGGAAAAATAGATGCACTATACTTATTGGATTGTTGTTGTGTTCGTGCGTGTGTGTGTGTCTCTCTCTCTCTCTCTCTCTGTGTGTGGTCATATGCTTGATACATACAAAGTTTTCTCGCCTCCATATTGTTCATCTTTTAAATTTGAATTTGCATTAAAAACTTACTAGGGATACCATGAAATGTGAAATCCACGTTGAGATCACTATATCACAAACTCACTCTAATTCAACAATTCGTCATAAATCAATTACCATGTTGAGATTAGTATTTGCAAGGAAAATACGAGCATTGTAATACACATAGATTCGTTCGGCAATTTAAAAGGTTCCTTTCGTATTCTCAAATGGTAGGACCCAATGGCGTACCTGCCAGACCTTGGCTCGTCTTGATCCTAAAAAAAACCGGGCTCGTGTCCTTCTAGTGGCGTGCGTGGTACGCACATTAGGCAACCCCAACCAGTCGAGCCTTAACGTTTCGAGTCGAAATATCTGGCGGCCAGAATTCCAGCACTAGGAAATTCCCCTCATGTCCCCGCTCCATAGTGACTACCGATGAACAACAGAGGGATACTTTAGTAACTAGACAATGTTACCTACCGTGCCGAGCATGGTTCAATTCCCTCGGTCGCCGCTCGCCAAGGTCACCAGTCAACTGCATTGCCTAGTAGTACTACTACTACACCAGGATGAGCATAGAATTGAGCCTGTTTGTTCGTGCCTAGTACTTGAGTTATATATCAGGCAATGCACTGGTACGGAGGGATTATCCTTTTACTCTGCATATGTAACTTGTCTGAAGTCTAACTAAGCAAAATGTTTGACCAAATACTTTCTTAAGAAATACAACAGGACAGATGTATGGCTTGAAAATTTATTGCATGATGCAGGTTATGATATTGTTTCGAATCCTGGATCTTAAATTTCAGAAAATCCAAAAGTGACCATAAATTCTTGAAACTGGGCATGGTCATGTGATATGGCACAAATATTACTGTCGTGGTCCTAAGACTGACAGTAGAATGGAGGGTAGGTATGAATCTTAGATATGGTGAAGTTGTACGCGCAAGGTTTACAAGTTCAGGCCCTTCACGGTGGAAGTAAAAGCCCTACGTCTCGGTGCCCGGAGGCGGTCGACTGGATTATATGCGTGTACAGTTACAGGGGGTGCGAACCCTTGTCCCAGAGGAGGGGGTGGCTTATATGGAGTGCGCCAAGACCCCATCCATCCTCCGTTACAAGGAGTTCAATGTACATAAAGACGGGGCGTTACTGATAACGCCAGCCATAAGTGCTATTAATGACCTCAAAGACTACGGAGTGAACGCCTGATCGTTGCAGTTCCAAGTGACTTCTGGTCTTCAGGAGGTCATGTGGTTTCTTGTATGGTTGAGTGACACCAGGAAGGAGGGGTACCCGAGTGATATGATTGGTCGAGTGGATTGCACTCGACGCCTTCACTTGGTATTCCTTGTTGTCTCTTGGACTTCTTTGCTTCTAGGGTAGTGACCTTGGGTAGGGCGTATAGGTCAGGCCTGTGACCCTACCCTAGGTCTGTATCCTCATCATTAGCCCCCGAATGGATTAAGGTCCGAGTGGAAAGAAGGTTGAAGTTGATCTTGCTTCGAGCCTTGCGTCTCACGAGTGTTTTACGCAGGATGGAAGACTCACCGTCGGTGTCAAAACCGGCGGATCTCGGGTAGGGGGTCCCGAACTGTGCGTCTAGGCGGATGGTAACAGGAGACAAGGGACACGATGTTTTTACCCAGGTTCGGGCCCTCTCGATGGAGGTAAAACCCTACTCCTGCTTGATTGATATTGATGATATGGGTAGTACAAGGGTGGATCTACCACGAGATCAAGGAGGCTAAACCCTAGAAGCTAGCCTATGGTATGATTGTTGTTTGTTTGTTGTGTCCTATGGACTAAAACCCTCTGGTTTATATAGACACCGGAGAGGGCTAGGGTTACACAGAGTCGGTTACAATGGTAGGAGATCTACATATCCGTATTGCCAAGCTTGCCTTCCACGCCAAGGAAAGTCCCATCCGGACACGGGACGAAGTCTTCAATCTTGTATATTCATAGTCTTGGAGTCCGGCCGATGATGATAGTTCGGCTGTCCGGACACCCCCTAGTCCAGGACTCCCTCAGTAGCCCCTGAACCAGGCTTCAATGACGACGAGTCCGGCGCGCATATTGTCTTCGGCATTGCAAGGCGGGTTCCTCCTCCGAATAATTCATAGAAGATTGTGAACATCAGGATAGTGTCCGGCTCTGTAAAACAAATTCCACATACCACCGTAGAGAGAATAATATTTACACAAGTTCAATCTGCTGACGTATTTTGTGGCGTGACGTCACACCACTACCAAGCCTTTACTCGGATCGTTTTTATTATACCACCTCAGCGCGTTTAGCGAAGCGGTTTCCTTGGCACGTCTTGTCGAAGCAGAGATCGTGTTCCCCTTATTCCGGGATTCCCATCAATACGGACGTGGGTAACCCAACCGCGCCCGTTGCCACGCTCCCTCCATCGAAGGCGAGTTCCAAACGGTCACGGGGACGGCTCTTGGTATTCTCCCTCTTTATAATGAGACCAAGGCTCGTTCTTTTTCTTCAATCCTCAATCGAGTCCGCCCCTCGCCCCGAACACTCAGGGCTCCAGATTCGAGCGCTTCAAACCTTCGGCAATGTCCAGCTCTGACCTACAGGGCCGGTGGATGCCCTCCTCCGTCACGGAAGAGGACGTGCTAAAGCTGAGAGAAGCCAGGTACTTAACCTACGAGATTTCGCATAGGTTGCCTGCCCAAGGGCAAGTCATTCCTACTCCCGAGCCAGGCGAGAGTGTTGTGTTCGTGTCTCACCTCCGTCGGGGTTTAGGCTTCCCGATGGACCCCTTCGTGAGGGGGCTCATGTTTTACTATGGGTTGGAATTCCACGACTTGGCTCCGGAGTCCATCCTCCATATCTCATCATTTATTGTCGTCTGTGAAG
The DNA here is from genome assembly GCA_963921465.1 of Triticum timopheevii. Taxonomy (NCBI): domain Eukaryota; kingdom Viridiplantae; phylum Streptophyta; class Magnoliopsida; order Poales; family Poaceae; genus Triticum; species Triticum timopheevii. Next base: position 291,789,097 of record OY997262.1, read on the forward strand.
CCTTCCTCCGCACTACCCCTCACTTCGGTTTGTGGCTCAAAACCTTCAACGTGGAGCCGAAGATGATTGAAGGGCGTCAGGCAGAGTGCGGCAGGGCGGTTGTAAGGAAGAGGGCCGATGCTCCATGGCCCGAGGGCTCTTTTCAGGAAGAGCTCGGCTTGTGGCAACAGGAGTGGTTCTATATTACCACTCCCAGGGGCAGCAGGCGGAGGCCGCCGCCCGTCTTTCACTCAGGTCCTCCACAACGGCTGACGTCATGGGTCAGCAAAGGGCTTGACTGGGGGCCGTCCAAGGACGTACCCCTATTGCAGGGCCGGATTCGAGACCTCCAAGAGAGGGAGATCGATCTGGTCGTGGTGACGCAGGTCATGCTGATTCGGCGTCTTCTGCCCTGCAAACGTCGCCCCCTCCGCATGTGGGAATTCAATCCGAAGGGACCACGGGATCTCCAAAACTTCATGGGTACGACACTCGTGGAGATGTACAAACTGTTCTTCGGATCACAAGAGATGTGTCCGGACTTGACCGAGGACGCCGGCCTAAGCTGCAATCGCCCGGATACTCAAGTAAGTAGCCCTGTGTCCGGACATATCGTCCATTTATTTATAATGGATTTGCCTTTTAACCAGCTATCCCTTGGACATGAGTGGATAGCGCAAGCAAAACTGATACAGTGTCCGACCCCCCTCCCTGAGACCACGTCGGATCCCGTGTTAGTCAAGATGCTGGAGGTTGCGCCTTCAGAAGAGGGCGAAGGGGAAAACAGAGAAACTACCACCTCCGCTAAGGAGGCTTTCAAGAAAGGGGGAATCGAGAATCCCTCCTTCCAGGGGGAGAAGAGGACCGCTTCCAAAGATCCGAAGGCTAAGGCCTCAAAGCGGGGGAAGAGATCTTCACCAGAGGGTCCTGCGCCAGGAGAAGCCCCGACCGCACTATCTCCCCAAAGGAATCAGCCCTCCAGCAAGCCGTAAGTAGAAAAAGGGGAGTTTTGTAATAAGGGACATCCCTATTTTTGCTTCTGAGGATAACCGAAGTTTTTACCTTGCAGTTCGGATCTCCGCCCTTCTCAGCTGAGCTCATCTTCAGGGGACCTTCGTCCGGAGATGATGGAGAGCGAGACGCCTCCATCTGCCGCACCGTCAGGCGGGGCGGACGACCCTGAGGTGTCATCGCGGAGGGTCTCCCTGAGTCCGGCAGGGCCAGAGAGTTTGGCACCAACTGGTGTACGGCCGGGGGAGCTAAAGGATCTACTCGAGAGGGCGTCTATCTCAGAAGATCACCGTACATTAATGAGTACGGTGATTGAAAGAATTTCATCCGCTGAGAGCGGGTTGCATGATGCCGTCAGAAGTTTACTGGCGGGGTTTGAGGTACGTAAAAATGACATGCCTTTTGACAGTTTTGCACATAGAGTGCGCCCTGTATAGATAGTAGCCCCTAAGACTCGGTATGTTGTCAGAAGTGACAGTATGCCGAGGATCATAATCTCAGTTTTGATATGTCGCCATTCCTATTCATGGGGCGGAGCGTTCGGTGGCCAGCCGGACTGATAGAGTTGCCGAACTAAAGCGACAACTGGATGTTACGGATGCGGACATCACGCTGGTTAATAGGCGACTTGACGAGTCACAAGGTGAGTGGTTTCTCCGTGGTCACCTGGTAAGGGAGCTGATGCCCATTCATTACAACAGGTATGCTTGATGCAGATGGTGCCGCTACTGTGGAAAACCTTCGGGCAGAGCTTGCTCGAGCCAAGGAGCAAGCCAGAAAAAGTGATGCGGCTGCCTCGAAGGCAGCGGAGGAGCTAAAAGCCGAAAAGGCTGCTCACTGCCAAAGCAGGGAGGAGATGGCTGGAATGGCCGTGAAATTAAAAGATGCTACCGACCGCTATGAGGTTCTTGAAAGAGAACACCAAGCGGAGCAAGAGGACCTGAAGAAGGCCACCGCCGAAGCCAAGGATGCTCATTCTGCAATGAGGGCTATAAAGGAGGAGCTGCGTCAGGCCGGAGATATTGCGGCTGGAAAGCCCTTTCTGCTGCGCAGGAAGTTCACGGATCAGAAGTATGCCCAGTTGGGCCAGCTGTGGGGTGCGGAGGATCCTTATCTGGATTTGGCGGCGAGTGCGGCGGACGCGGTCTTGCACTTCCGGAGCCAAAAGGATCACGAAATGGAAGAGCTTTTTTGGTCTGAATTCCATAGTCCGGAGCGTCCCCTTCCTTTAACCGATCGGTTGGCTGAGTGGGCTGAGCTGAATAGATTGTCCGGATTTGCCATGACGGATGTGGTGACTCATCTGTGGCAGGAAAGGCCTAAGCCAAAGAGCTATTTTGGCTTACTGCAGCAATTCCTGGGGGCGGTGCCGCATATCAAGGCGATGAAGCGGTCGGCATGCATAGAGGGTGCACGGATGGCTCTCGCCCGTGTTAAGACATACTGGGCAGAGATGGATGCCACTAATGTTGCATCCCGGGGTTCGGACAAGAGTCGGTTACCCGCCGAGCACTATTTTGGGGAAGTCCTGCAGGGCGCTCGTTTAATAGAGTCACAGTGCTCGAAAAATGTTATGTTCAAGTGATATGTATGATTTGTGAAACCATATTTGTAATGCAACGACTTTTTATACTTGTGCGTTCAAGTATTGAAATATCTCCTGTGCGGCCGTTAATGTATATGTGTATATAACCTGAAAGATGGCAGTCTTCGGCTTCAGCCCCACGCACATGGTGCGGGGGTGTTTGCAAAAGGGCGCATTTTCACACTTAATCCAACGTCTTGGTCCTGTGAAGGAGGTGGTAGCGTAGCAAACTAGGCAACCGGACTATAATGCTTTATTACTTTCACTTAGCCATAGGAGTTCGAAGGTGGGGCGACGATATAGCCCCTAGGGGCACCGCGCTCTCTGAATTCGGGGCGCGTATGTGCCTGACCGGGAAACGGTCCTTCGTCAAAGCGGAGGAATTCTAGACATTCCGGTAGTCGATCAAGTGGTTGACCAGTCTCTCGCCATATCATGACAATTAGTTTTCGGCTTTCTCTACTGAGGTGCTCGCCTGGCCGAACCCGGGCACAATCGCAGTAGTTCTCCTGGTGCCGCGTTAGCCGATGATACGGAACGTAAGGCAGCAAAACACAGGAGCCGGGCAAACCCAACATTTGACCAAAGACATGATTCGGAGCTGATGCATATAAGGCCTAACTCGAGACGCCGAACACTCCCTGAGGTGTTCGGTCTTTATGATAACGGGCAGAACAATGCCCTAAGCCCCTAGTGTCCAAGTACGGGCGAGAACTTCTGACGCGACTGATGCCAAAACGCCAGCCTCCTCCTCGGTTATGGTAAGAAACCGGGGGATGTGTATCAACAAGAGACAGTAAGAAAGGTTTACGCAGGGTCTTAATCTAAAAAGAATCCTTGCAACGGGTCCCTGCTGCACGTCTGCGCCTGTGTCTCCGTTGTGCTGTATCCTGGACGGGTGTAGCACGCTGTTCATCTGTAAAAGAGAAGAACTTAGTTTGGAAAGGTATCATGCAAAAAATGTATTTAAAACAGGGTATGAAAAAATGAATGGAGTTGAGCTTTTATTGGCTCTCATTGTTCATGCGCACAGCCCCTTGTGAAGGGGTATGCGGCTAGGAAGCCCCTAGTTTATTTATGAAGGACTCGCCTAGCCGTGTCCGTGGTCTTGAACGACCTTTTAAAGAGATGATGCCGCGTGGACCGGGCATTTTAAGTGTAAGAGACGCGTAATGCGGTATTGCGTTAAAGCGAGCGAAAGCTTCACGTCCCAATAGTGCTTGGTGGCTACTTTTAAATGGGGTGATATGGAAGATTAGCTTTTCGCGACGGAAGTTGTCAGATGAACCAAACACAACTTCTAGTAGTAAGGAGCCCGTGCAATTGGCATAAGGGCCTGGCATCACTCCTTTGAAGGAAGTGCTGCTATGGCGAATTTTGGTGGGGTCTATCCCCATTCTGCGGATTGTGTCCGGATATAGCAGGTTTAAATCGCTACCGCCATCCATTAGGACTTGTGTAAATTGTAGTCCGTCGATTATAGGATCCAATATCAAAGCAGTCCATCCTGCGTTTCAAATACTTCTGGAGTAATCCAGATGGTCGAAAGTAATTGGTTTTGACATCCAAACTCGGGATTCCACTGGGGTGGACCGTGCGGCATGTGCTTTGGTAGATGCCGCCGTATTTTTCCTTGTTATCACTTGAAGTGAATTCACTGTTTTGATTTCCTGTGGGAAGTTCTTTTGTTTTTCGGCGCTCTGCTTGTGGGGTTCGTCATCGTCCTCCGCTTGGCGTGTCAAGCCCCTTGTGTTCGGCGTTGAGTCGGCCGGACTGCTTGAAGACCCAAAAATCTCGGTGGGTATGGTTTGCACGCTTCCCGGGGGTACTGTGGATTTGACATATCCTATCCAAAATTTTGTTTAGGTTGGATAGCTCATCACTGTTGTCCTTAAGAGGCAGTGTTTTTTTGTTCGGCCGAGAGCTTTTGAACCCGGCGTTGACCGCCGTGCTCTTTGGGTCATTTTCCTTATTCCGGCGCTGATCTTTTCTGCGTCGTGATTTCCCATTTCCATCCCTGACCTTGGATGTACTCGGGTCGCTGGTGCTGCATCTTGCCAGCCAGCTATCTTCCCTTGCGCAAAAGCGGGTCATGAGGCTTGTTAGCGCGGCCATTGTTCTTGGTTTTTCCTGGACGAGGTGTCTGGCGAGCCATTCGTCTCGGACGTTATGTTTAAAGGCTGCTAGGGCTTCGGCGTCCGGCAGTCGACTATTTGGTTCTTTTTGGTGAGGAACCTGTTCCAGAATTTGCATGCTGACTCTCCGGGCTGTTGAGTTATGTGACTTAAATCGTTTGCATCCGAAGGGCGGACATAAGTTCCCCGGAAATTTGCTCAAAACGCATCCTCGAGCTCTTCCCAACTTCCAATTGTATTTTCTGGGAGGCTTTTGAGCCAATGCCGAGCTGGCCCTTTGAGCTTGAGGGGTAGGTATTTTATGGCGTGGAGATCGTCTCCTCTAGCCATGTGTATGTGTAGGATATAATCCTCAATCCAGACTCCGGGGTCTGTTGTTCCGTCATATGCCTCTATGTTTACGGGTTTGAATCCCGTTGGAAATTCATGATCCAGTACCTCATCGGTGAAACATAGTGGGTGTGCAGCGCCCGTGTATTTAGGTGTGCCGATATCTTCGAACACTCGGCGTGTTGTGTTGCTTCTTGGGGCCTTCTTTTTTGGCCCGTAGATGGACCTGACCGGGCCATCCTTTCTGCAAGGATCCTTATATGGATCGTGTGCCGGCTTGTGTGCGGCGCCGCCTGCCGCTCCTAGCCTGTCATCTGGTCGTCTATCCATCCAGGCGGCCTCTTTGTTTTTTGACTGTGGGGGCTCTACGGCCTCCTCGTCAAATTCTGGCAACAGTTTGCGCTTCGGGTAGCTCTTTGCTTGATGACTATCGCCGTATTTATCTGCGGTCTTGAGTACTTTGCTCCATCTTATTCTGAGTACGTCTTCCGCTGTTTTGAGCTTCCGCTTCTGCTTCTTCAAACTTCTTGCAGTGGCGACGAGCCTTTTGTGAAGGTTCTTATGCTCCGGTGATGTGTCCGGCGTGAGATCGTCTGGACTGTTGTTTTCGCCGGGGATGGGTTGCTCGTCCAATTCATCCTGTTCGGATGGTTGCTTGGTGGCATGTTTGTCGTCCACTGGTTCGCCCTGCTCTGGGTCAGTATGGGTGCTGTTGTTATCGAGGCGGGACTTTGGGCGGCGCTTGCGTCGCCGTTTTGGTTGCTTTTTAGGGGAGTTATCCTTCACCGCGTCTCGTTGTTCCTCGTTATCGCTTCCTTTTGGCGTACCCACCATGTATACGTCGTGAGTTGAGGTGGCTTTCCAGTGCCCACTAGGCGCTGGTTCTTGATCGTCTCTGGCATCGTCGTCCATACCGTCGATGTCTTCGGAGTCGTAGTCTAGCATGTTGGTTAGATCATCGACAGTGGCTACAAAGTGGGTGGTGGGTAGGCTTTGAATTTCTTCGTCGTCCGCATCCCAACCGTCCTGACCGCAGTCCGGCCAGGGCTCTCCTGATAATGAGAGATACTTTAGCGAATTCAGGATGTCGCCAAAAGGTGAGTGTTGAAAGATGTCCGCAGCGGTGAACTCCATGATCGGTGCCCAATCGGATTCGATTGGAGGGGGCGCGGGAGGTTCGGAGTCCGGCGAGGAGTCCGGCACCTCGGAGTCACGAGCTTCACAAGGGTCAAGGTCAGTATTCGGCTCCATCGCTATAGAGGTTGCAGCCCCCGAGGCGGTGTCTAGCCACCCATCCTCGATCTGCGCAGTCGGCTCCGAATTAGGGATCGGAGCGGACTCATGTGCGGCCTCCAGGACACTATCCGGCAGCAGAGCTAAATCATGCCAACCGTGACAATGCGGCGCGCTCGGCTGTGGATCGAACCCATCGAAGATCAAGTCTTCGCGGATGTCAGCCGTGAAGTTTAGACTTCCAAATCTGACCTGACGGCCAGGGGCGTAGCTTTCGATCTGCTCCGGATGGCCAAGCGAATTGGCCCGCAGTGCAAAGCCGCCGAATACGAAGATCTGTCCGGGGAGAAAAGTCTCATCCTGGACTGCGTCGTTGTTGATGATCGAAGGAGCCATCGAGCCTATTGGTGACTACACAGAGGAACTCTCAATGAAAGCACCAATGTCGGTGTCAAAACCGGCGGATCTCGGGTAGGGGGTCCTGAACTGTGCGTCTAGGCGGATGGTAACATGAGACAAGGGACACGATGTTTTTACCCAGGTTCGGGCCCTCTCGATGGAGGTAAAACCCTACTCCTGCTTGATTGATATTGATGATATGGGTAGTACAAGAGTGGATCTACCACGAGATCAAGGAGGCTAAACCCTAGAAGCTAGCCTATGGTATGATTATTGTTCGTTTGTTGTGTCCTACGGACTAAAACCCTCCGGTTTATATAGACACCAGAGAGGGCTAGGGTTACACAGAGTCAGTTAGAATGGTAGGAGATCTACATATCCGTATTGCCAAGCTTGCCTTCCACGCCAAGGAAAGTCCCATCCGGACACGGGACGAAGTCTTCAATCTTGTATCTTCATAGTCTTGGAGTCCGGCCGATGATGATAGTTCGGCTATCCGGACACCCCCTAGTCCAGGACTCCCTCACTCACGTTGGAACTTCAGCTTTGTTCCAGTCGCCTTGATCAATTCAGAAAGTTGCCGAGTGAATTTGCAACATCATCTGTCGAGTGTTGTTTCGGGGCGCATAATCTTTGGTGCGATTGATTGCAGTGTATCCTGAATTTCACGGGATTCGAAATTTCGGGGAAGCGCGCGGGACGGAGCGTGCCGAAGTAAGCGGGGTGGATAAACAGGAGCGCCTCGATCTCTGTGCCACCTTTTTCGCCATGTACGTCGCGCGCGATTGTTGCGGGATTTGACACGATCGCCTGGACCCACGCGTCAGCCACTCGGAAGCGGCCCTTTATAAGGCGACGGAGCCGAGGCGCCTACATTGTGCGCTTCTATTTTCTCCCCTCTTCCTTAGCTTCTCCACTGCATCCGGCTCCTCCGCTCTCGACGCCACCGCTCCGCCACCATGGTGAAGGACAAGATGGCGGCGCTGGAACGCGCGAAGAAGGCGACGGGGGCGGCGAAAGGCAAGAAGCAGAATCGCAGGTTGTCATTGCGCTCGGCGCTGCCGCCAGGTTGGATCCAAGGCGATTGGATCCGGTCTTCACTCCGGCAGGAAGATCTGGACGAGCTGGTGGAGTCCGGGCTGATTGCCAAGGGTGTAGTGAGGCTGCCGGAGGGGGAGACGGAGCCGCAGCCTCGACCGGGTGAGTGTGTTCTACTCGCCACCCATGTCGACCGGGGCTTCTCGCTTCCTTCGCACCCCTTCCTCTGGGGCTTCTTGAACTTCTTCGGTGCCCAACTCCCTCACTTTTGTCCCAATACCATCACATTCCTTGCTGCATTAGTGTCTATGTGCGAGAACTTTCTGGGGTGTGGACAGCACTGGGGTATTTTCAAGCATATTTTCACCATCCGTTCTCAGTCGGTGAAGAAGGCAAACACGAGTGATGAGAAAACACATGTCATTCAGATGTGTGGGGGTTTGGGTATCCAGAAGAGGCAGAGGAGCTCTTTCCCTTCCATGACTCTCCCTAAATCGGTTAGGGGCTGGCAGTCGACCTGGTTCTACTGCCAGGACCTCGCAACTCCAGGTCAGTCGACCGGAATTCCCCACTTCACCTTTGATCATGTTCAGACTCCTTCCTCACTGAAAGTGACTGCTGCTGAGAGCGTGGAGACGAACATGCTAGTTGAGAGGGTGGTCCAACTGATCAATCAGGGCAGCACTGGCATGGACCTGCTGGAAGTATTCCTCAGTCGATGCATCCAGCCTCTCCAGGCCCGTGACCATCCCATGTGGATGTACTCTAGGGATAATAACACTGCTCAGGTTCATCCAGAAGAAGTACCGGCCAAGACAGTGGCCCTGTGGTTGAAGAGCATTACGGGCAACAAGGACAACCCCAGAGGAGCTATGAGAGGCGTCCCCTTCAGTGATGGCAATCAGCCAGACAAGGTGTGTCCTCCATTCCGACTGTTTTTTAATACACATTCCGACTGTTCTTGAGCCCGGCTGACTTTTACTCGACTTCTTGTCTTGTAGGTTTTTACTGAGATGTATTCGATGCCCAATGGTGAACAAGTTTTGGATCAAGGCCAGGAGGGAGAGGCCAGTGCGGAGGAGAGCGGTGATTGGGAATCCTCGGACGGTGAAGAGGAAGAGGAAAGCGACGAGTCTGACGACGAAGAGGCGGTCGACTCGCCGCCTCACTCAGAACGCCGATCCAAGCAACACCATGACCCGGCGGGCGGGCGCGGTAAGAACGTGGCCCCAAGCACCCAAACGCAGAAGCGCACTCGGACGTCGACTTCGGAGCCAACAGAGAAAGTTGTCAAGCATCACAAGGTTGCTCCTCCAAAGGCTCGGAAGACTCTGCCGAGGATCAAGATGGATGTCCATGTTGCCTCAGGGTGAGCATCTTTCCTGTGTTTATCTCTGCCGACTGATTCTTTTGTTCTAATCAAATGGATCGTGTACCTTTCTAGCCCAACCTCTGCCACGACTGACATAGATATTGACAAGGCCCAAGGAGATGAGGAAACCAATGATGCGGCCACCTCCCGAGCTGGTAAGTCCACTCGACCAAAACTTATTTTGTCGATTGAGTCATCGGTCGATTGAATTTCTGATGTTTTCTTTTCGCTGCAGCTCCACGAGACATTGTCGTGCTTCCTGATGATGATGAAGAAGAAGCGCCTCTAAAGTAGAAGAGGAGGAGAGGTAGGGGCTCGAGCGGGAGAGCGCTTGAGGTTCAAGTCCCTCAGTCGACGCCGGTGCTTGAAATGGTGGTCGAGCGATCTGGAGATCCGGTTCGGACCAACGTCACATTCGCCGACCCGCTGATGACTGATCGCCCGTCAGGGTCGACTGCTCCGACTCCTGCTACTCCAGTGCAACTCCATGCATCCGACCCAATGGTTGCATCGGTCGCCTTGGCGCCATCACTCTTTGCTTCGTACCAAACTCCAGACGACTCGCCGAGTGCCGCCAGGGAGGCTCTTTGCCAGGTGAATCTTGTTATGGAGCAAGTGAAGGTGATGCACGAGGCCAGTCAGGTGGCCTATAATGCCATCACCGCTCTGCAGACTAACGTCAAGGTCAGTTAACTTCCGACTGAACTTTTGAATCAGGAAAAACTGTCATTGTTGCTTCGCTCCCATATGTGCATCTATTATCATGGGTCTATGTTTCATATCCGATCACCCACTGGGTGTGCCTGCCTTGGAGTTTAACAGGTCTTCTACTCCAGTCGACTCATGCTGAGTCGAGTGTTTTGTCCGAACCAGTGGGGGCACGCAGAGTGCACCCACTGGGTGTAGTCCCCGAGACCACGATCGACTACTGCAGTCGGCTGGGGTCTAAGAATCTACTTTTTTTTACTCACGCTGGGCAGACCATGCTGAGTGTTGATCCAAACTAGTGGGGGCACGCTAAGTCCACCCACTGGGTGTAGTCCCCGAGACTACTATTGAATGTTTGATTCGGCAGTAGTCTTAGAGTTATTTTCACTGTGATTGTTTTTTTGTCGACTGATATATCTCTCCCGCTGACTACAGAGGTCTTGTGATCTTGGGGCTCAACTTTCTGAGTTGAACAAGAAGCAAATCAGCCTCAATCTTGATCTTGAATTGGTGAAGAAGAACCTCAAGACTGCTTAGGAAGAAACATCCATCATGGAAGGTAACCAATCGTCACTTGTCCACCTTGTGACTCGCGCTTCTTGTTTTTTTTTCTGTCTCTTTGAACCGAGTGACTTCACACGAACAGATGTGCGTAGTGAAAACCGTCAGCTTCAAGCTGGTCTGAAGAGTGTTGTTTCTTTAGAGAAAATGAAGGAGGCTCTGGAGAAGAAGGATTTGGATCTTGCTGCTGCTCAAAAGGAGGCGCGAGAGAAGATAGCGCTTGTGGACAAGAAGCTGGCTTCAGTCGGCAAGTTGGAAGAGGAGAACTCAAAGCTGAAGACCGCCATCTCTGAGGCCAATCGGGAGGTTGAGCAACTGAAGAAGGACAAGGAGAACTTAACCAATGAAGTCGGAAGCCTCAAAGCCAAGACAAGTGAGCTGTAGTCCTATCTGGGACAACTTGCTGCCAAACTGGTCCTGAAGCTTGAAGGTATCATCGTTCGACTAATTAGTTGTCGTCGATTGGAACATTTTGTTATACTACCAACTCACCATTTTTTTCTGATTGTGCAGAACTTTTCCAGGACTTTGAGGCTGAGACTGGGCGGGTCGAGACGGGTCTTGACCCCATCAATTATCCTGTTAAATATGATGTTGCGATGAACTTGCTGCGGTTGGAATCACGCATGGACAGTGCTGTTGCTTATGTGGCTTGACTGAAGGCGGCGATGACTCGGGTTGATGCCGAACTCTGGCCTCAGGCAAAACTTTCACAAGATCTCGAGTCGCTGATGACTCGACTGAATCAGATCCGTGGCCGAGTGCAGGAATGGAAGAAATCATCTGCTCGCTGTGGCGCTGATGTTGCCCTGTCATTGGTCCGAGTGCACTGCAAAGACGCCAGAGAAGACAAGCTGGCGGCCCTCAAGGTTGCGAACACCAAGAAGCACACCTTCCAGTCCTTCATGGACACCTTCCTTGAGGCTGCCACGCGCATTGCAAACAACAATGACCTTGACAGTTTCTGTGATCCAGCCAGCCCCTCTCTTGACGAGTAACAGAAAAACATTATGTCCCACGCTTATTTGCCTCGGAATGCCGACTGATCGTGTAATCGTTAAACTCTTTCAGGCATAATGCCTGAGTACTCTTGTCTGCTGCAGTTCTGAACTTTTGTGGGGTTTATCCGAATTTGGATTTCTTTGAATATCGTGGCTTTTACTCTATTTCTGATTGTCCCTTGGTTCCGAGTGGATTTGATTTTCTCACCCTTTGCCGAATGAAAGTACATTGTACTTGTGACGGAGCTCAAACGCGGTGTTCAGTCGACACCTCGTCGTCCTTGCGGATAGGACGGAACATTGTGAAGGAAATATACCCTAGAGGCAATAATAAAGTTATTATTTATTTCCTCATATCATGATAAATTTTTATTATTCATGCTAGAATTGTATTAACCGGAAACATGATACATGTGTGAATACATAGACAAACATAATGTCACTAGTATGCTTCTACTTGACTAGCTCATTAATCAAAGATGGTTATGTTTCCTAGCCATAGACATGTGTTGTCATTTGATTAATGGGATCACATCATTAGGAGAATGATGTGATTGACTTGACCCATTCCGTTAGCTTAGCACTCGATCGTTTAGTATGTTGCTATTGCTTTCTTCATGACTTATACAGAGTTCCTATAACTATGAGATTATGCAACTCCCGTTTACCGGAGGAACACTTTGTGTGCTACCAAACGTCACAACGTAACTGGGTGATTATAAAGGATCTCTACAGGTGTCTCCGAAGGTACATGTTGAGTTGGCGTATTTCGAGATTAGGTTTTGTCACTCCGATTGTCAGAGAGGTATCTCCGGGCCCTCTCGGTAATGCACATCACCATAAGCCTTGCAAGCAATGTAGCTAATGAGTTAGTTACGGAATGATGCATTACGTAACGAGTAAAGAGACTTGGCGGTAACAAGATTGAACTAGGTATTGGATACCGACGATCGAATCTCGGGCAAGTAACATACCGATGACAAAGGGAACAACGTATGTTGTTATGCGGTTTGACCGATAAAGATCTTCGTAGAATATGTAGGAGCCAATATGAGCATCCAGGTTCCGCTATTGGTTATTGACCGAGAATAGTTCTAGGTCATGTCTACATAGTTCTCGAACCCGTAGGGTCCGCACGCTTAACATTATGATGACAGTTTTATTATGAGTTTATAAGTTTTGATGTACCGAAGGTTGTTCGGAGTCCCGGATGTGATCACGGACATGACGAGGAGTCTCAAAATGGTCGAGACATAAAGATTGATATATTGGAAGCCTATATTTGGATATTGGAATCGTTCCGGATGAAATCGGGATTTTACCGGAGTACCGGGGGGTTACCGGAACCCTCCCGGGGGTTAATGGGCCTACATGGGCCATGAGGGAGAAGAGGAGGGCCGGCTAGGGCAGGCCGCGCGCCCCCTCCCCCTAGTCCGAATAGTACAAGGAAGGGGGGGGGGCGGCGCCCCCCTTTCCTCTTTCCCCTCCCCCCTTTCCTTCTCTACCAAGGCAAGAGGGGGGAGTCCTACTCCCGGTGGGAGTAGGACTCCTCCAGGCGCACCCCTAGGGGCCGGCCGCACCCCTAGGGGCCGGCTCCACCTCCCCCCTCCCTCCTTTATATACGGGGGCAGGGGGGCACCTCTAGACACACAAGTTGATCTTCGTGATCGTTCCTTAGCCGTGTGCAGTGCCCCCCTCCACCATATTCCACCTCGATCATATCGTTGCGGTGCTTAGGCGAAGCCCTGCTTCGGTAGAACATCATCATCGTCACCACGCCGTCGTGCTGATGGAACCCATCCCCGACACCCTGCTGGATCGGAGTCCGGGGATCGTCATCGAGCTGAACGTGTGCTGAACTCGGAGGTGCCGTACGTTCGATGCTTGGATCGGTCGGATCGTGAAGACGTACGACTACATCAACCGTGCTGTCATAACCTTCCGCTTACGGCCTACGAGGGTACATGGACAAAACTCTCCCCTCTCATTGCTATGCATCACCATGATCTTGCGTGTGCGTAGGAATTTTTTTGAAATTACTACCTTCCCCAACAGTGGCATCCGAGCCTAGGTTTTATGCGTTGATGTTATATGCACGAGTAGAACACAAGTGAGTTGTGGGCGATACAAGTCATACTGCTTACCAGCATGTCATACTTTGGTTCAGCGGTATTGTGAGATGAAGCGGCCCGGACCGACATTACGCGTAAGCTTACGCGAGACTGGTTTCACCGTTACGAGCACTCGTGCTTAAAGGTGACTAGCGGGTGTCTGTCTCTCTCACTTTAGTTGAACCGAGTGTGGCTACGCCCGGTCCTTGCGAAGGTTAAAACAACACTAACTTGATGAACTATCGTTGTGGTTTTGATGCGTAGGTAAGAACGGTTCTTGCTCAGCCCGTAGCAGCCACGTAAAATTTGCAACAACAAAGTAGAGGACGTCTAACTTGTTTTTGCAGGGCATGTTGTGATGTGATATGGTCAAGACATGATGCTATATTTTATTGTATGAGATGATCATGTTTTGTAACCGAAGTTATCGGCAACTGGCAGGAGCCATATGGTTGTCGCTCTATTGTATGAAATGCAAACGCCCTGTAATTGCTTTACTTTATCACTAAGCGGTAGCGATAGTCATAGAAGCAATAGATGGCGTAACGACAACGATGCTACGATGGAGATCAAGGTGTCGCGCCGGTGACGATGGTGATCACGACAGTGCTTCGGAGATGGAGATAACAAGCACAAGATGATGATGGCCATATCATATCACTTATATTGATTGCATGTGATGTTTATCCTTTATGCATCTTATCTTGCTTTGATTGACGGTAGCATTTTAAGATGATCTCTCACTAAAATTATCAAGAAGTGTTCTCCCTGTGTATGCACCGTTGCGAAAGTTCTTCGTGCTGAGACACCACGTGACGATCGGGTGTGATAGGCTCTACGTTCAAATACAACGGGTGCAAAACAGTTGCACACGCGGAATACTCAGGTTAAACTTGACGAGCCTAGCATATACAGATATGGCCTCGGAACACAGAGACCGAAAGGTCGAACGTGAATCATATAGTAGATATGATCAACATAGTGATGTTCACCATTGAAACTACTCCATCTCACGTGATGATCGGACATGGTTTAGTTGATTTGGATCACGTGATCACTTAGATGACTAGAGAGATGTCTGTCTAAGTGGGAGTTCTTAAGTAATATGATTAATTGAACTTAAATTTATCATGAACTTAGTACCTGATAGTATTTTGCTTGTCTATGTTTGTTGTAGATAGATGGCTCGTGCTATTGTTCCGTTGAATTTTAATGCGTTCCTTGAGAAAGCAAAGTTGAAAGATGATGGTAGCAATTACACGGACTAGGTCCATAACCTGAGGATTATCCTCATTGCTGCACAGAAGAATTACGTCCTGGAAGCACCGCTGGGTGCTAGGCCTGCTGCTGATGCAACTGACGACATTAAGAATGTCTGGCAGAGCAAAGCTGATGACTACTCGATAGTTCAGTGTGCCATGCTTTACGGCTTGGAACCGGGTCTTCAACGACGTTTTGAATGTCATGGAGCATATGAGATGTTCCAGGAGTTGAAGTTAATATTTCAAGCAAATGCCCAGATTGAGAGATATGAAGTCTCCAATAAGTTCTATAGCTGTAAGATGGAGGAGAATAGTTCTGTCAGTGAACACATACTCAAAATGTCTGGGTATAATAATCACTTGATTCAACTGGGAGTTAATCTTCCTGATGATAGTGTCATTGACAGAATTCTTCAATCACTGCCACAAAGCTACAAGAGCTTCGTGATGAACTATAATATGCAAGGGATGGACAAGACTATTCCCGAGCTCTTCGCAATGCTAAAAGCTGCGGAGGTAGAAATCAAGAAGGAGCATCAAGTGTTGATGGTTAATAAGACCACCCGTTTCAAGAAAAAGGGCAAAGGGAAGAAGAAGGGGAACTTCAAGAAGAACAACAAACAAGTTGCTGCTCAAGAGAAGAAACCCAAGTCTGGACCTAAGCCTGAGACTGAGTGCTTCTACTGCAAGCAGACTGGTCACTGGAAGCGGAACTGGCCCAAGTATTTGGCGGATAAGAAGGATGGCAAAGTGAACAAAGGTATATGTGATATACATGTTATTGATGTGTACCTTACTAATGCTCGCAGTAGTACCTGGGTATTTGATACTGGTTCTGTTGCTAATATTTGCAACTCGAAACAGGGACTACGGATTAAGCGAAGATTGGCTAAGGACGAGGTGACGATGCGCGTGGGAAATGGTTCCAAAGTCGATGTGATCGCGGTCGGCACGCTACCTCTACATCTACCATCGGGATTAGTTTTAGACCTAAATAATTGTTATTTGGTGCCAGCGTTGAGCATGAACATTATATCTGTATCTTGTTTGATGTGAGACGGTTATTCATTTAAATCAGAGAATAATGGTTGTTCTATTTATATGAGTAATATCTTTTATGGTCATGCACCCTTGAAGAGTGGTCTATTTTTATTGAATCTCGATAGTAGTGATACACATATTCATAATGTTGAAGCCAAAAGATGCAGAGTTGATAATGATAGTGCAACTTATTTGTGGCACTGCCGTTTAGGTCATATCGGTGTAAAGCGCATGAAGAAACTCCATACTGATGGACTTTTGGAATCCCTTGATTATGAATCACTTGGTACTTGCGAACCGTGCCTCATGGGCAAGATGACTAAAACGCCGTTCTCTAGAACTATGGAGCGAGCAACTGATTTGTTGGAAATCATACATACTGATGTATGTGGTCCAATGAATATTGAGGCTCGCGGTGGGTATCGTCATTTTCTCACCTTCACAGATGATTTGAGCAGATATGGGTATATCTACTTAATGAAACACAAGTCTGAAACATTTGAAAAGTTCAAAGAATTTCAGAGTGAAGTGGAAAATCATCGTAGCAAGAAAATAAAATTTCTACGATCTGATCATGGAGGAGAATATTTGAGTTACGAGTTTGGTTTACATTTGAAACAATGTGGAATAGTTTCGCAACTCACGCCACCCGGAACACCACAAATGGTGTGTCCGAACGTCGTAATCGTACTTTACTAGATATGGTGCGATCTATGATGTCTCTTACTGATTTACTGCTATCATTTTGGGGTTATGCTTTAGAGACAGCCGCATTCACGTTAAATAGGGCACCATCAAAATCCATTGAGACGACGCCTTATGAACTATGGTTTGGCAAGAAACCAAAGTTATCGTTTCTTAAAGTTTGGGGCTGCGATGCTTATGTGAAGAAACTTCAACCAGATAAGCTCGAACCCAAATCGAAGAAATGTGTCTTCATAGGATACCCAAAAGAGACTATTGGGTACACCTTCTATCACAGATCTGAGGGCAAGATTTTCATTGCTAAATTCGGATCCTTTCTAGAGAAGGAGTTTCTCTCGAAAGAAGTGAGTGGGAGGAAAGTAGAACTTGATGAGGTAACTGTACCTGCTCCCTTATTGGAAACTAGTTCATCACATAAATCAGTTCTGTGACAAATACACCAATTAGTGAGGAAGCTAATGATATTGATCATGAAACTTCAGATCAAGTGTCTACTGAACCTCGTAGGTCTACCAGAGTAAGATCCGCACCAGAGTGGTACGGTAATCCTATTCTGGAAGTCATGTTACTTGACCATGATGAACCTACGAACTATGAGGAAGCGATGATGAGCCCAGATTCCGCAAAATGGCTAGAGGCCATGAAATCTGAGATGGGATCCATGTATGAGAACAAAGTATGGACTTTGGTTGACTTGCCCGATGATCGGCAAGCCATTGAGAATAAATGGATTTTTAAGAAGAAGACTGACGCTGATGGTAATGTAACTGTCTACAAAGCTCGACTTGTTGTGAAAGGTTTTCGACAAGTTCAGGGGGTTGACTATGATGAGACTTTCTCACCCGTAGCGATGCTTAAGTCTGTCTGAATCATGTTAGCAATTGCTGCATTTTATGATTATGAAATTTGGCCAATGGATGTCAAAACTACATTCTTGAATGGATTTCTGGAAGAGGAGTTGTATATGATGCAACTAGAAGGTTTTGTTGATCCAAAAGGCGCTAACAAAGTGTGCAAGCTCCAGCGATCCATTTATAGATTGGTGCAAGCATCTCGGAGTTGGAATAAACGCTTTGATAGTGTGATCAAAGCATATGGTTTTATACAGACTTTTGGAGAAGCCTGTATTTACAAGAAAGTGAGTGGGAGCTCTGTAGCATTTCTGATATTATATGTAGATGACATATTATTAATTGGAAATGATATAGAATTTCTGGATAGCATAAAGGGATACTTGAATAAAAGTTTTTCTATGAAAGACCTCGGTGAAGCTGCTTACATATTGGGCATCAAGATCTATAGAGATAGATCAAGACGCTTAATTGGACTTTCACAAAGCACATACCTTGATAAAGTTTTGAAAAAGTTCAAAATGGATCAGGCAAAGAAAGGGTTCTTGCCTGTATTACAAGGTGTGAAGTTGAGTCAAACTCAATGCCCGACCACAGCAGAAGATAGAGAGAAAATGAAAGATGTTCCCTATGCTTCAGCCATAGGCTCTATCATGTATGCAATGCTGTGTACCAGACCTGACGTATGCTTAGCAATAAGCTTAGCAGGGAGGTACCAAAGTAATCCAGGAGTGGATCACTGGACAACGGTCAAGAACATCCTGAAATACCTGAAAAGGACTAAGGATATGTTTCTCATTTATGGAGGTGACAAAGAGCTAGTCGTAAATGGTTACGTCGATGCAAGCTTTGGAAAACTAATTTTAGAAAATACTTTTTGGCCAAATTATTTTTGTAAGAAAATACTATATTGCTCTATGCAGATGGCATGATCATTGGGCAGAAGCTTTGGGCAAGGAGATGAGGTATAGAAGGTGGAGTTGTGTTGACTTTAAAGAGCACTTGAAAATCACAGAAAGAAAACCAACTCCAAATAAAAGCCAAATAGTGCAAGAGTTTTTGTCAAACCACACTTTATCATGATATATTAGCTTAAGTGTTGTGGCATGAAAATCAGGGTGTGACACACCTACCCCCTTACAAGAATCTCGTCCCTGAGATTCCCGAACTAGGCGTGGAAAGGAATACGAAAACTTGATCCGGGGTAGTCTTCTTGTCCTCATACCGCTTGTGCTTCCGAGTGGTGCTCCATTGAACCTTGAAGTACTCGATGGCGTGGCTTCGTGTATGACATCCTGCTTGATCCATATTGCCATTAGGATCTTTCGCGTAAGTCATATTGGGCTGGAGGTCGATGGCTCTGTGATCGATGTCCTTATAGAGACCGGACTAGTTAGAAAGTCAGAAACACTTTCGGAGTGGTGTTGTGTGTAAAAAAAATGTTGTGCACAGTGGGTGACTCAGGTGGTAGCTCTGGCTAGTCGTCGTCTACTCTTCATCTTGCGGCGATCTTGGAGGGGGTCGATAAATCTTGGTGTGAGCTTCCCTTTGACATGGAAACACTTGGTTCCATTGAGAGAAGTGGCTTGCAGATACACCTGGTCTTTGACGCGGAGGTTTACTTCTTGATGATGGTGGTTGGTTTAGGTCTCTTTGACGCAGAGGTTTACTTCTTGATGATGGTGGTTGGTTTAGGTCTTCCTCCTTGACATGGCGATCTTCAGACGTTCATTAACCAGTTGAACGATTCTTCTTCCGTCTTCGGGTAGACAAGTATGTCATGAAATAAAGATGACAACTAACTTGTCCAGGTACTCTATGAAGTCTATGGGGTACATAATTAGGCTAGGGCACTGGTGGTGGTAACGGTTGAGTGTTGGCCATGGTTTACTTGACCTAGAGCCAAAGCCCATGGTCATGATCCGACCATGTTGTGGCTTGGTAGGGCTTAAGGGTTTCAAGGATTCTAGTGTGCGAGCGAACATTTATCATCTTATCTTTAAGCACAGTTTCTGAGATGCCAATTGTTCTATCTAGTCCTCTAAAAAATCACCTTATACCGCTGAAAGCATCATTTCGTATAGGTCAATTCCAATCATCACTCATGTTATTCATATCCTCATGACTCGAGAGGAGGTCTAACAAAACCACATATGTCTATGATCCCCGAACTCATATGTATGGCTACCCCTAAAAATCCATGGGTAGAGCATACAAGCTGCTAAGCTTGGATTTAATCACCACTATCCAAGTGCTCAGTCTATTGATCCAAGGTCCATGTTAGTGCACCTCTATCCTAAGGAAACACGTGGTATGCCACTCCAAGATCTTGTTTCCTTCCTATGAATCAACTCCAATAGCCCATTAACTTCCATTAATCACTACATAATCCATTAATTCTACAAATCCAATGTCTATGGTGCTCCACGCGATCTCCTAAAGTCATACCATCCCCAAATGCTTGAAAAGGGTTATCTTTACTATAGTCAGTCCACCAATTCCCATTATCGGGGTCAAGTAACTTCCAACCTCCAGCTTATATAGATCCTTAAATCAGTTCCAATCTCCTAGTTTATTGTCCATCGAGGAACATGGTATCACGATCAAGATCATCAGTCTAAATCCAATTCACTCTGAATCCTGCAGGCTTACTCAGCATCTATACTCAACTAGGATCACCTATTTAAATCCAAATCTCTTGTCCAACGAGGAATCCTACATGTTTCCCTCAAGTTATTTACGTAATATCAACTGTCTCCTATCAATATCATCTGATCAAGTCAAATCCTTGCAGGAGTTTTAGCTTGCGATCATAATTGTCCTATAAATCCAATTTACTCAGGGGTAATGAAAGCTATGCTACTCTATAATCATGATCCCACCAAGTTCATCTACCAACATGGAAGCCTTATAATCCACCAAAGAGTCTCAGATAATTCCTCAAGGTCACTGATATAAACTCATCAAGTCATTTGTCCTCTGTTCATATATCCCCAAATTGGTCTTTCCTATGTCATCGTCAGTTTTGGTGCTATCTTAGGATGATAATGTGCTCGTTCGCTATGTTCACTAGTTCCATAATGAACCCAGTGTTGAGCAAGGTTACGAATGTTTAACTGGTTCCCTTGCAAGTCTGTGGGTTAAGCACATGGTTAAGGATTCGAGATGGGTTATCTCATGAAGTCTCGAAGGGTCTAGGGATGGGGTTCCAGTCATGAGGGATAAACATAACTCTACGGGGCTGTACTTGGTCGAATAGGCAGCAACAAAAGTCTTCAGTGCTAGTTGGTCGCCGAAGTAGAACCCTTGGTGCATCTTGTCTTGCTTGTCTTCAGTTGAGGAGAGAGATGAGAGGGAAAAATAGCATAGAGGAGGGGAATGCCTAAAGGGGGTTCTATAGTGCAAGTGCAAACAAACGGGTGCCAAAAGGGGCCAAACAAAAGAAAACAAGGAAGGTGATATAGTCGCGTACTTGTTGCCTAGGGCAAAAGTGCGACTTATATCAAGACACAAAATAAAAGCAAGCAACACACAGTCATGGTTCTATTCGAACCATCATACGGACTCGACTGCGCATAGGGGGTACATGACTCATCCTACCCTAGGGGTTCTCAGACTAAGTAGTCGTGCTTTACTTCGTGCCTCATGTAGTCTTTTGGGTTTTCCTTAGGTGTTGCTACGTCTCTTGTAGTTGTTCGATGAAACAATTCCGGGTTGAGCCTGAAGATTCTTCAACAACTTCTCGCCTGTTGAAGTGATGGGGTGAAGGTGGCTCCTCGTAGCACGCATTGATTTGGTCTTCTGTTGTCTTCTTAATCATGATGACCCTTCTGCCTTCTAAGGCGTCGACGGTACCAGGTAGGTAATCCCTTATGCGATGATATTAACAAGGCATAGTAGAGGTCCAACATGTCGGTTACATTGATGAAAACATCGACACCAAGAGCGGGGGATGAATAGAACCGTTTTCCTGCTCACTATAGTGAGGCGGGCCAAATGGCAAGGTTCTCATCCACCTGTGGTTGCCGATACAACAACGGTAAGGACATGATTGCTCTATTAGCGTGTCTTACACCCTGATCGTCATAGGACAAGGTTGCATCATCCTGGGGCAAATTCAAAGGTGTCACCATCCTCTGGGTTTTCATGTCCTCATTCTTCAAAGGCGTATCTTCTGTTGGC
Source organism: Triticum timopheevii (assembly GCA_963921465.1). Lineage (NCBI taxonomy): Eukaryota > Viridiplantae > Streptophyta > Magnoliopsida > Poales > Poaceae > Triticum > Triticum timopheevii. Next base: position 291,810,601 of record OY997262.1, read on the forward strand.
ATCGTCTTGTTGTGGTGTCGCGAATCTTGGGTTCAGAAGAGGTGGGTGAGTGTTTGGCAAGGCGTCTTCCTTCTCTGTTACCCATGAGGATTACAGGGAATCTGGTGGTCAGGGGCTTAAAGGTACTAGCGACCATTTGCAATAGTTTTGAAGGGGAAGAGATCGATAAGGAAAATATATCTTAGTTTTTGAAAAACTCAGAGGGGAAGAGAAGTGTAGATAGTTTTCCAAAGTTAGTAATAGTTTGAAAACAGTTTTAACCTAACTAACGACCATGCTAGCTAAGGCTTCCTATAGTCAGGATGGCTCTGATACCAGCTCTGTGGGGACCCCGACTCATAAGTCATGATCACCGAATGCACGTGTACCATGATCCCAGAGACCAATGCTCACTGAACACACAGAAGCTGAATAATAAGAGCCTTACATCCACACATACCGTCTTACACAAATTATGACCATTATGGTCAAGTCTTACACAGATAAAGACATAAGGGATGAATACCAAATAAACTTAAGCAGCGGAAATCTTCGTCGATAAGCAGAACCCATGCCATCTGCCTTAACCCTACATGCATTCTGATTGGGAAACGTCCTAGTTCGCATGTTCGTCTCCAGAGAACTCTTCTTCGAACTCCTGTTCTTCCATGCCTGGCCAATTAAATAACCAGTGGCAATCCAATGAGTACTTTGAATGTACTCGCAAGCAACCCACGACCGGCACAAGGCACAATGATGCAATGATATAGCACTAAGTAGGTATTTTGCAGAAAGCTAGTTTTGAGTGCAATGACATGATCTATGTAAAGTATGCATCATGAGAGTACAAACATCCGCATGAACAAGTTACAGATATCAACATAAGCGGAGTTGGACACCAATCCAACTTGATCATCATGTTAAGCCATCTGACTTAACCCAAATAGTTTTATCAACACACACACACGGTTTGTAAAACTCTGGACGTAGTTTAAGCAGCACCGCCCAACTGTCCTTGAACGTGGACACGGCTATTCGAATAGTTTTACACTCTGTAGAGGTTGCACACTTTACCCACAAGATCCGGGGAACTTCCGTGTCATCCATGACCCGCGGTACCTCAAGTACCCGGGGTAAGCACCCGATCACTATCTTTCCCTAGACGACACTAACAAGGAGTCCACTCGTTGTTCCATATCCTCACGATGTACATCATACGAGACTCACTCGAGATCGTAACATCCGAGAGGGGACACAATGGTGTATCCGGTGCCCTGTGAAAACAGTCATGGCCGCCCTACCTGGCACGACCCCGTCCCAAGAGAGAGCACCAACTCTCCCCCTTCACTAGTAATGCGGGCTCCAAGCTAGTATTGGCCTAGGTAATCAATAATGCCCTTTCCCATACAATGGTAGAGTGGTTGCGCATGTAAGGTTGGGACAGTCGACAAATCTTAAATCTAATCTGTTTTCGAAAACAACACACACACTTGCCTCGGTACACCACTTCGTCATCAAGTGGTTACCCATCTCATTATCTCCCTCGGGCATAAGTGGCACCCGACGGGGTTTTCGAAAAGTCTTTTGAAAATACTTTGTCTCCATCACCATGCATATACCTGTCCATTTTTGCGTAGCATCTACTTTAGCATCCTATCTACTCCCACCGGCATAACCCTCATAAGAAGGTAGGGTCATGCACAATGCAAGTATCAACGAGGAAGTAACAGAGGCAACCCATCAAGGTGGTTACCACCTCATCATGATTCCTTGCAACAACAATATGGTGCTATATGACATGCATAAAAAGGGTTTCATAGACATGGTCAAAGGGTTGCTTGCCTGTTTTAACAAAGTCTTCGAGGTCTTCAAATATCTCTGGTCCAACTCTGAGCATTTCGTCTACTTCATCAACTATCATCAGAAACAACCAGAATAAGCAACACGACAAGGCAACAATAAAAGTGATATAAAAAATGTGAGTTGGACTTTTCTAGGATACCTATGGTCATATGAGGAATGACCAAGGTGATTTCACTGGAAGTGGATCAACGGATATTTCTATACATTTCGATATGATGGAATCAAGGGATTTGTGGATTTGCAAGAAGTGTACAGAAATATTATTTTGAAAAATGAGCAAAGACACCCATTTAACAAGTAATAATTTTAGAAGAACCTAGGAGTTGGTTTCACTGGATTTGGAGTTCAAATGATTTTTCTATGAATTTGTAAACTTGTCTATACATGGAGAAATGGACCAATATTTTATATGACACAGAAGGTATTGTGAAAAATGTTCCAAACCTATTTTATGAGCTTAGAAGTATCTAGGAATTTGAATAATTTCATTTGGATCAAAAATGGGCTTTCTGTGATTTTCTAAAGTTTATCACAGAAATGAAAAGGTGGCATTTCATAAACATTTGTGTAGGAAATGTTTTTGGAAAATGTGCAAACAGCACCATGTGATAGATCGAGAATTTAGGAATTACTAGAATTTTGAATCATCTAGTTTGGAGTCAATTTGATTAGTCTATGGATTTTACAAGTCTACAGCTAAAGAAAAAGAAAAATAGTTTACCAAAATGGGCCGGATCTGGGCGGCGGTTGGGCGCAACGGGCAAGATTTAGTGGCAGGGCCCCACTGGGCCGGTCCGGCGGCTCGGTCGCACATGCGCAGGGGGCCGCGTCGAAGGCGGGTTCGCCCATATACGCCTTCGCGCGAGGGAGACGGCAATGACGGAAGCCGTCTCCACTTAAACGGGCGGGGCCCGCTATCGGCGTCGCTGACTTGCGGGTCCCGCACCAACTCTCTCTCTCCTCCCTCCTCCTCCTTCTTCCTCCCGACAGGCAGAGGCAGGGGACAGACGGCGAGCGCGCCGGCAACAATATTGGCCGCTCCGCTGCGCCCGGGGCCAGGCCGATGGTCTAGGCGGAAGCCCCGTTCCACGCCGCGCCCAGAGGTGGTTGCGCTGGACGCGGGGAGCGCCCGACTTGGGCGGAGCGTCGGCCATGGTGGAGACCGGTGACGGCGAGGATGAGCATGGCGAGGCAGGAATGGGGAGGAGGTCCTAGTGTGCGGGAGAGGCTTCTTGGGGTCGTAGGAGTCCTCGGGATGGGTCAGTGGGAGCGGGAAAGCAACGATGGCTCGGTTACGCTCGAGGGCATGACGGCAGTACTCCGGTCATGGAGGTGGGAAGAGGGCACAAGGGGGATATTGGGCATATCCGAGAGGTTCACGGGAGTGATGGGGGTCCATCAGAGGAGAGGAAGAGCTCGGCGGAAGGCTCTATATAGGGGGGGCACCAGTGCACCATGGGCAGTGTCCATGGACGTGCTCGGGTGAGCTCGTGGAGGGATAAGGAGGGCGAGGGAGGAAGGGGCCGACAGTGTTGCGTGTCGTGGACGCTGAGGCGCCCTCGGGGGACATGATTCCGGCGCCCAAGGTCGACGGGAGGCCTTGGAATGGGCGTGCTACAATGCCGGAGAGCGCTGTAGCATGCTCCAGAGCGCGAGCTCTGCACGCCATGGCATTGTTTATGTGCGAGGGGCATGTCCACTAGTGTCTGGGGCTTTGTGGGGTGAGCAAACAAAGGGGAGGTGGCCTTGGATGCCCTGGTGAACCACTAGGAGAGGAGAGAGGTTGAGGGAGAGAGAGAAAAGGGTTATCTAGAGAGGTAAATGGGTTTTTTTACCCCTCAATCATTGAGCTTTGGAAGAGGGGGAGCTACTGGAGGTTGCTGGTGATCAGGTTCAGCTGTGGTAAAAATGTGGAGTGAAGGAGATTAGTGTAGGGGGGTGAAAGCAGTGACTTTTTGCAATGACCAGAAGGTGTTTGATGCAAATTTGGGTAAGCAAGTGAACTCCATTTGGCATGAGACTCCACAGGGTGAAATGGCACATATAATTAGGGCCTTCCACCAATTTGGAGCTTATTTGGGCAAATTTTCCAATGCAACTTTTCTAAACCCTAAAAATTAGCAGAAATGAACTTGTGTAGATCTAGTTGAGCAAATCACTCCCCTTGATGAACTAGTTGGAGTAGTGGCCTAATTTGGTCATGCAAACATGCTCATAAAAGTTGGGGTCAAGGAGAGAAAGTTGGTAGTACAAAGTTGTTCAAATTTGATTCTGGTCAGAGAGGGTTTTGGGGCATTTTGGTGAAACAAAATTACCCTAATTGAGATGAGTCTTTGCAAGGTGATCACTATATGCATTTGTGACTTGCTGGATTTTCCTTGGATTTTTATGAAAATATTTCCTGTAGAAATATTTCAAATCCTTGAAATGGGCAGAAATGGTTTTGGGAGGTTTTGTCCAATATTTTTAACATTACCATGTGTTGAAACTCTTATATATGGACAATATATGTCCTATGAGTTTCCCTAAATTTTGTCAAAATATTTTTGAAGCATTAAAATAATTTTAACCTATTAAAGACCATTTCTGGCCTAAATAAAAAGCCTTTAAATAAAATAGCAAAATAACTTTTAAAATTATATTTTTGTGGTTTTTGGGAGTCCTATATCTATTAGGTTTCAAATATACTCTTTGAGATATCTTTCTCACCCCAAATCAAGTACTTGCAGTGCAAACCTCAATTCAGGGGTTTTTGGAAAACTAATTTTAGAAAATACTTTTTGGCCAAATTATTTTTGTAAGAAAATACTATATTGCTCTATACACATGGCATGATCATTGGGCAGAAGCTTTGGGCAAGGAGATGAGGTATAGAAGGTGGAGTTGTGTTGACTTTAAAGAGCACTTGAAAATCACAGAAAGAAAACCAACTCCAAATAAAAGCCAAATAATGCAAGAGTTTTTGTCAAACCACACTTTATCATGATATATTAGCTTAAGTGTTATGGCATGAAAATCAGGGTGTGATAGTAGGGGGGTGGCTTATATAGAGTGCGCTAGGACCCCAGCAACCCTCCATTATAAGGAGTTCAATGTACATAAAGACGGGGCGTTACTGATAACGCCAGCCATAAGTGCTATTAATGACCTTTTTTTTGAGGGGCTTAGATAGTAGGAAAGGCTCCTACTGCATTTGTATTGCTATTATCACATCCAACCAAAGTTACAAGGGTTACATTGTGTATGTACAAGTGTGGGGGTAGTGGAATGCTAGGGAAAGAGAGAGAAGGTGGGTCACAGTTGATTTGAATGTATAGTACCACTAAGCTATAGAGCTAAGTACGTCAGCCACCATATTTCTTTTGTTGTTGGGCATCCTGTAGGCAATGTTGGCAAAATCTCTCCTGAATCTCGCCTCCCAGGATGGGATTGAGGGGTCAGTCTTGCGGAAGTATTTGTTGTTCCTCTCCTTCCAAAGGCTCCATGTTGCCACTAAGAAGACTTCCATGGCCATCTTTCTGGGATTTAATGTCTTGAAGTGTGTCATGAGGTCGAGTCTGTCACCTTGCAATGGCCAGAGGATGTTGAGCTTGTTCCAGCATGCGGCACTAAAGGTGCATTGGAAAAAGAGATGTTCAACCGTTTCTTCTACATCTTGTCCACAGAGTAGGCAATTCAGATTGGTGCCAATGTTGTAATGCCTTCTTTTAAGCATGTTTCTTGTATTAAGGCAATCAGAGAGGAGAAACCAACCGAAGACCTTAATCTTAGGGATGCACTTTGTCTTCCACAGCCAATGATAGGCATCATGAGGAATTATCTCTCTAAAGTAGAAGGTGTAGTAGGCCGTGGTTTTAAAGGCTGCCGATCCCCAAGTGCAAAGCCAGGCATCTTTGGAGGAAGTTATTGTGGCGGTGCTGACATTGGTTTGGAGGGCTCGCAATTCATCAAACGCTTGTACCGAGAGGGGCAAGTGAAAGGCCTGGTTAAGAGGGTGATTGATAGAAATTCCCGCGTGGAGGCATCTTCATTGCTCGAGAAGGAGAAAGCACGCGGGTATGTGTCTGTCAAGATGGAGTTGTTCCAATCGTCCTTCCAGAATAAAACGGTGTCCCCCGCACCAATTTTAACATTAGTGATCCCTCGGTAGGTGGGCATGAGCTGAATGAGTTGTCGCCACCAGAACGAGCCACAAGGGGCAGCTGCATGGGGGACAGTGGAGGCATAGTACGTGTCCCAGATGAGGTGCACCCAAGGTGTGTCGAACTTGTTGTAGAACTTGTGTAGGAGCTTCAGAAGCATTGCATCATTTTGAACCTTTAGGTTGAGAACTCCGAGGCCACCATTTTGTTTTGGTCGACACACCATATCCCAGGCTGCGAGCGAGTTACTTTTCTCACCATCTTCTGTTTTTTTGGTCCAGAGGCCATGTCTTCGAATCTTGTCAAATTGCTCAACAATCTTAGGTGGTAGTTTGAGGACTCCCATTGGGTAAATCGCCAACGAGGTGACGAGAGAGTTCATGAGAGCCAGCTTGCCCGCATACGACATAAGTGACAATGCTGCGGTGATTCTTCTTTCAGCCTTGCAGATCCAGGGAGTTAAGTCAAGGACTGTGGGTTTGGATGTTCCCAGAGGTAAACCCAGATATGTGAATGGTAGCTGCGCACAGGCACAACCGAAGATTTCCGCAATTTCTTTGTATGTCTCCTCTGGAGTGTTTAAAGGAATAAGTGTTGAATTGTGGAAGTTAATATGCAACCCCACTGAATCCGCGTAGTCCGTGAGGATCTGTTTCATGCAATTCGCCTGGAGGCGACAGGCCGGCATTACAATGATTGTGTCGTCCGCATATTGAATGACCGGGAATTGATTGTCACGGCCAGAGGGAATCGGCAGACGTAGAGTGTTATTATGCATGGCGTCATTAATGGCAGTTTGGAGCAAATCCGCAGTGAGTACAAAGAGCAAGGGGGACAGCGGGTCACCCTGACGAATGCCACACTTGCACCAGAAATGCTTGCCCGGGACCCCATTAAGTAGCATGGAGGATTTACCTGAAGAGGTGATGCATTTAAACCAGGCAATCCATTTGTCATTGAATCCCATACCCTTCATAATCTATATTATTGCTGAGTGTTGCACCGTGTCAAAAGCTTTGGCGAAGTCAAGTTTAAGCAAAACAATCTCTCGTTTGGATGCTTGGCATTGATGTATGTACTCAAAGGCCTAGGCTAAGCAATCATGGATGGTGCGGCCCTTAAGGAAACCATATTGATTCTGATGTACGATTTTCAGGATGATTTTCTGTAAGCGATTAGCGAGAAGTTTGGTGATCAACTTAAGGCAGCAGTTGAGTAGCGTAATAGGCCGGTAGTCATTGACCGTTTCTGGAGATCTGGTCTTAGGTGAGGGTAATATGTCCGTAATTGAGGCTTTCCAGATTAAGATTGCCCTCATGAAATTCCGTACAGAGGCGGTAGAAGTCATCTTTTATCACCGGCCAACAGGCTTTGAGAAATGCACCGTTGAAGCCGTCAGGGCCAGGGGCCCGGTCAGGAGGCATTTCATTAACTACAACATCAATCTCTTGCGTAGTGAAGGGAGTGGTGAGGCTGTCAAAATCCACATTTTCACGTAGCATCTGGGAAAGGTTGAATTTCATTTGTGGTGGCTTCGTTGTCCCCAAACGAGCTTTGAAGGCCTCAAACAAAATAGACTCTTTTCCAGCATGGTCCTCAACCACTATGTCATCAGTGATTTTCAAGCTGGAAATGAAGTTTTTGCGGTATCGTTCCGTGGCCACTTCTTGGAAGAATTTAGAATTCTCATCACCAAATTTGATCCAGCGAGTAGTGCATCGTTTCTTCCAGTAATCTTTTTGATGCTGAAGGAGTCTGATCAGATGTTTTTTGAGAATGGATTGAAAGTTATGCTCTTGCCTTGTCAACATTCGGTGGTCAGCAATGTGGTCAATCTCAAGGAGAGCTTTATTAGTATTAGCAATGGCAGTCTTAAGCCTTGAAATTTTCTTGCTCCACTGACTGAGGGCATGTCTCAAATTTTTAAACTTTTGGCAGAGGTTTGTAGCAGCATTAGCAGATTTACCAAATTTGAGTGTTTTACTCCAAGCATTGGCCACCACCTCCATGAAACCAGGGTGTGCAATCCAAAAGGTTTCAAACCTGAAGATTTTGCTTTTAGGAATGTTGGTTTGAATGACTACCGAGCAAGGCGTATGGTCTGATACTGGACGCCCGAGGGGATTGACCATGGTATTCGGAAAAGAGGAGGTCCAATTGAGGGTGGTGAAAAACCAGTCAAGTTGTTCTAATAATGGATTCTGTTGCATATTAGACCAAGTGTAGTGTCTCCCTTTGATTGGTAGTTCAGTGAGGTTTTGCTCTCTGATGAAGTCACTAAAAGTGAACATATCATGAACATTGCCACCAGGCTTGTTCCTGTTACCAGGTGAGCGAATGTAGTTGAAGTCGCCAAGAATGAGCCAGTCCTCTGTTGGTGGTATATCAATATCGAAAAGCCATTGGGTAAATCTATCACGCATTTCTCCCTGGCAAGGACCGTATATGTTCACCAAATTCCAAGTGTGTGAAGACATCATGGAAGTGAAGGTTACGCCCAACGCAAATTGTTCTTGGATAAAGATGTGACCCAAGAATAAGGAACTACACCAGATCGTTATAATCCCGCCCGAAGCGCCAATTGATGGAATAAACGCAAATGAATCAAAACACGGTGGACAGATAGTCTTAAGGACACTAGCATTAAAGTCTTGCATCTTCGATTCTTGCAAGCAAATGATAGAGCAGCCCGAAGAGCTGATCGCATTAGACAACGCTAATAGCTTTTTAGGAGAGTTCAAGCCGCGAACATTCCAACACAGTACGTTCCAGTTATGCAAAAGAGACATAAAAACCGCGAAGAGAAGGTGCAAATCTTAGGTAGAGGGTGTAGCCGGCTCCACGACGGTCCCATTGAGCGCATCTTCAGTGAGCTCCTCAGCTGGAACTGCACAAAGTTGCACTCCAATTTGCTGCATTGTGGCAATTGCATTGGGAGGAGGGATTTCAGCAGCATCATTATCAGACAAGGAGGTGGTGTGAGGCACAGCAGAAGGAGTAACCCGTGGCTTCACCTTGGACTTAGAAGGGAGAGAATCCTGATTGTGATTGACACGGAAACCATCATATTTATTCTGCCTAGTGCTTCGACGAAGAGGAGCAGTGCTGAGGGGGCAACAGATTTCCCCTTGCGGCCAAGTACTCTGGTTTCATCAGTAGAGGAAGAAGGAGCTAGGTTCTCCTGCATAATTATCACAGACTGAAGGCCAAGGGGCATGGTATTAGTGCCCTCAGACACGGGCATGACTTCCACTGGGACCATCGAGACCTCAGGAGCAGATTGGTTGTTAGCTGTGAATTCAGTAATATCAGATACCTGCCGCGGTTTAGAAACTGCCACTAGTTGGAGCTGTTTAGAAATTTCAGACACTTGGAGTGGATCCGGTGTAAGATCACCAACAGAAAGTGCAGAAGGACTTGGGGCAGGGATCACCTGTTCTGCAAGTTGTGGTGAGGTAGCATCTAGGTGTTCCACCTAGGAGGCCGGCTCGGGAAGAAGCAGAGGGCCTTCCGTAGTATTAGCAGCCTCATCGATGGCAGAAAGCCTTGCAGAGTTGGTGTTGACTGAAATCATAGCTCCCTCAACCTGGGTGAACTGCAGTGTGTTGTTGTGTGCAGTGATTTGAATCTCCACACGCTCTGAATCAGTCCGAACACCATAAGCATTACGCCACGGACCCATAGAGGCCAAGTAGGGGCGGAGAGCATTGTATATTGAGAGGTTAAGCTGCTGGCGGGGGACTGGTTCAGACAGCAGGAGAGACAGCAGCTGGTTACCTTGGTTGGACAGGGCAAAGCGAATACCTTGGTTGTGCAATTCCACAGAGACCGTCAGAAGGTCCTGGTTGAGTTCAGGATTGACATTCAGACCAGCATTTTCCATTATAATCAGGGCGTCGCCCGAGCTTGCCGCACTTGAGCTGTCAGACAGAGTGATTGAATCATTCCAGGCATCAGCAGCATTATCAGTGATGTTGTGTTCTTGGACTACGCCATCCATAACAGAGAGGCCCTGGGCAGCTAGCCAGGATTGGTAGTTCATCAAATGGGCAGGCATGGCAATAGGCTGCGCAGGTGGGGAAGGGGGCCAAGCACCCCAACCCTCATGAGGAGGAGCTTGATCATGTCCTGCAGGGGCGTCATTGTTGGGAGCTGCATTTTGGACAAGCCAGTTATGCACCTGCTGTTGATAGAGCTGCTCCGCTGTCAGGTCAGGTTCGAACTGTGGGTGGGGGTTGCCATCTAGGGGCGGTGGTTCTTCTCCTGCCGGAGGAACTTCAGCCAACATAGCGTTCCAGTCCCTGCTGCGGAGAATTGTCACTTGCACAGTCCAGCAATCTCGAGCCCCACCAAGCTGCCATACCACAAAGCTCTTGGGAATCAATCTGAGATGGATTACTTGAGCTTTAATGAGCATGAACCTCCTATCTTGCCTCGGATTGTACCAATTAATCAGCGATCCATAACCCCCTAATGCTTTGGTGATATAGTAATCAGTTTGGTAGTCATAGGGGAAACCAAAGAACATAATCCAGACAGTAGGACCAAAAGTAGTGATTCTCCTATTGAGTGCTTCATTATGTGGAACAAAGGTAATGAGTAAATCCTCATCCTCAAGCTCAAGAGGAGTTGCAACCGCAGAATCACGAAGAAAAGAGTTGGCAAATCCAAAGATCCCAATGCCAAAGGGGTGGTCACTTTCTTCAGTGGTAAAGAGGTGAGCCTCATGAAGCAAACCTTGCACGGCAGTGCAGACGACAGCACGTCGGTGAAGAGGAACATAGGCGCTGGTCTCAGCAATCGCCAAGAAGTCGTGGTTCAGAGGCGGGATGGGTCCAACCACCATCCCACTGTGCACCAAACGATCAGCAGGTCCGGGCTCGACGGCGAAGCCCGGCGGCAAGAAAGGCACCGGATTGAGGGGGTAGTTGGCCATGGCGGCGAGGTGGAGCGGTGGTCGAGTAGTCAATGTCGATGGAAGTGATGTGTGGGGGGAAGGTGGTGGCAGGGGGGCGATGCTGGTATTGGGTGGGGACGTTTGGAAACTCGAGGCAGAATGGCGACCGTCCGGGGTATTTTTGGAATGGATGGTATTTTTTGGGACCCATTTCCATTGTTGATGCCACCGTCTAACATGGCAATTAGAAGCCACATGCCTGTAAGCCCCACAAAAGGTGCATCTATTTTTTGAGCAAGAAATCAGACCCTGTGCGGAAGAATGGCTAGTCGATGAGGAGATTACGGAGTGATTAATCATCTTGCCATGCTGCAGAAATTGATTGTCAGTATTTTGGGCTGGCGGAGGGTGCTGAGCGGAGCGGTTAGGGCAATTGAAAGCCTTATGGTCCGGGGCTGAGCAATTAATGCAAATTAACCTGGCGGTGCAGCAAGATCGGTTGTGTCCCCATTGCAAGCAATGAGCACAAAGTGCGGCCCAGCAATCCGCTAGCGTGGATATTTCTTTTTCCGAGTAATCAGCTTGGGCCAAATCAGCCTTATGCTGGGCTGATAGAATAGGGGGCCAATACTTATGCGGAGGGGCATATTTGAAGGCCGAGGATAAAAAACTCTGTGGTAGTGGTGGATAGGCAAGCCATAATGGGCATTTAAAGGCCCCAAGCATCAAAAATGATCGTGGTTGATTGTCCTCAAATTTTGCCTGGGCGAGATAAATGTCCCTTAGCCGTAAACGGTCCTCTCGGGGCGCTGTTACCGCGTCAGCATTGAATACCTGAGAAAAAGAACCAAATCTGATAGGTGGAGGCTCACAATGATGAACATGTTTATGGGTATGATCCGAAGGAATATGATGAACAGACGTCGACATGGATGCTTCCTTCGAATGTTTATTGGAAAATACCATCTGCTTGATCGGCAACAATTCAAATTTGCTTAATTCTTTCACCGAATCATGACTGAAAACCGCAACAGTAGTGTGGCTAGAGAGACAGGGTGAAATGGCCATCGGTTGACGGGCCGAAATGCAAGTGAGCTCTTCATCAGCATGCCAACCAAAATTGCCAAGGTGGCTACGGTTGAATTTACCATTGAACAAGTGAAAATGGCATATGAAGTCCGGCCAGATACGATCCTTTAGTCCATAGATAAAATGACCAACCTTGTTGTTGGCCACCGAAAACCGAAAACTCCGAGAGTTCAAATGAGTGACCATGAAACCAGCAGCAACTCCACCAATGCAACATTGAAGAGCAATGCCCACCGATTCCACCGAAAGAGGAAAGGAGGCGGACGAAAAAGAGACCACCAAGAAGAACTCTTTGGAATCCCGAGAAGGAGAGAAATGTACCGTAGAACCAAATTTTCTCCTCACCTGATCGGCCAGGGCTAGGCCAGGAGCAAAATCCCAATGCAGCAAGCCTTCCATCATGGAAATCCCTAGTGGAAATCGCCATTGGAGAGGGTGGAGCAGGTGGGGGAGAGAGGGGGGAGGGGGGAGGTGGAGGGAGCCATCAACGTGATGTTCTTTTGCACTAAGGGGTTGAGGATACAAACAAATAAGCGCATGACAACCTCTCGCTATTAATGACCTTAAAGACTACAGAGTGAACGCCTGGCCGTTGCAGTTCCGAGTGGCTTCTGGTCTTCAGGAGGTCGTGTGATTTCTTGTATGGTCGAGTGACACCAGGAAGGAGGGGTGCCCGAGTGATATAATTGGTCGAGTGGATTGCGGTCGACGCGTTCACTGGGTATTCCTTGTTGTCTCTTGGACTTCTTTGCTTCTAGGGTAGTGACCTTGGGTAGGGCGTATAGGTCAGGCCTGTGACCCTACCCTAGGTCTGTATCCTCATCAATTACTCCGTATTTTTTTCTTCAATTTGAGACAAGCTGCTTATGACAAGTTGCACAAATGAAGAGCCAAGGTATTTTGGAACAAAGACCTATCACTTTAAGGCGAACGCTTTCACTATTGAAATCGTGGGCGTTTACGTGCCGCCACGAGTCCCGCTTCTCATCGGCAGGTGCCGTCCGAGCAAGCATGTGAATCAACGGGAGGTGTGCGAGCAGACCGCTGCGTCGGCTGACAGGGAGGCGTGTGAGCAGACCGCTGTGCAGGCTTACCGGGAGGCGAGCCCTTTGACCAGGCTCCGCCACCCACCTTCGTCCCAACTGCTCCCACTTTTAATGTCATCAGTGCTGCAGTTTAAAATCAACCCCGCACTACCCGGTATCGCTACAATCTTCTCTCTTCCTCTCTGATTCTCCTGTCATCTACCTCCAACTAGCCTGACCTAAATGTACGCCATGCCACATCACGATGGTTTGCCCTTAGTCTTCCAGTTTCCTGAGGAAGACACCCAGCCGGAGTCTCAAGAACATAAGGCGCTTTGGGACGAGCTTGAACTGGCCTTGCGGGAAGACGCCGCGCCTGTCCTGGCTCCCGTTCCGGCTCCCGTCACCCCGACTACGCCAGCGCCCATCCCCGTGGCTTTGATGGGCTGGGAGGCGCACATTGTCGCCGAGCTTGATGCCACGGGGTTCCATGAGGTCCCCGCCAACTTTCACGTGTCTGTGCACCTGCCAGCGCATGCACTTGGGCGTGCACTGACGCGCACATCCGTGCACCTGCCAGCGCATGCGCCTGCGTGTGCACCGATGTGCGCGCTCGTGCCAGTGCCCATGCACACGAATGTCTCCGCCACGCCGTTGACAGCGCCTGTCCCCGCGCGGGTGCCAGTGCCCCCCTCGGCGGCATGGATGGCTGCCATTGATCGCTTCCTTGCACCAACGCCAGTCGCCTCCTCCCGCCAGTTGACTCGCTCCGAAGTCCAGAACATTTTGGCCTTCCTTGAAGCTAGGCCAACGTCCAGGAGTACGCCAACAACGGCGCAAGACGCCGTCGTCGCCGTCAGTCAGTGGCCCGGCAACACATAGAGCATGGCAGAGGAGCCGCTTCCCATTGCAAGATGCCCCCGCCGCCGCCGCGTAATCTAAATTTGCCATGAAAAACGTTCGAATTGCCATGCTTAAAATCCGAATGCTTATCATTTCCATTTACTTTATATCGATCGTCATATAATTTAAAGTCGGAGTCAGACTGAACGAAATCTATGGTTTGATCGACTGAATGTTCTGCTAGAGCCGTATCAAATCAAATATAAAATGTCATCAAGCCACATGTATAATGTATTCCTTGTCATCCAACGACCTAGACTGCTTCAATGTCGAGCGCTCAACACGTTTAGCGTGCAGTTAATTTCATACCAAAATAGTGCTAATCGCATAATAACACGCAAATAATATCCTACTTAATATCCGCATGCACTTAATATATACTTCCAAATTAACGTGCATTGCACATACACACTGACTAGTGCTGCTAGTACGTGAAACTGGTGCCGTAACCTGTGAACGCGTCCAGATATGGTCAACGGCAACATCGCCCGCGAGTTCTTCATGTTTGCCCGTGCGTCTAAGCGCAGAAGGGGAGGAGAGAGAGGAGCACACATGGAACCCACCAGTGAGTGAAGGCGAATAGTACTAAAAATAATATTACATGTTATCCATTAAATAGACTGTGGTAATATAAAAACATTATGTGAACAAAGGGGGGTACATGTCGGGGGTTGGGTGCGACATATGCCAAAGGATGGCTTATCATGGTGGGGGCGAGTAGAACGTTGCCGGTGCCTGGAAACGGGATGAGGCTAAGACATGCACGCCAGCGGATCTTACCCAGCTTCAGGGCTCTCCGAGGAGATAAGACCCCTACTGCTGCTCTGCGGGGTCTCCGCATGGTCACTAAGGCAAAGTGAGTACAAGGTTGCTCCTTGAGCTATTTCTGGAGGTAGGAGAAGGCAAGGTTAGCTTTCCCCTCCCTGTATGATCTGGTCTAGTGCTAATGGATTCCAACCCTTTGCATGGGTGCCCTGGGGGTTTATATAGGCCTACCCCCCAGGGGTACAATGGTAAAACCGGCTGGGTGCGGGTCCCAGCCGTCTGTCTCTCAGGCCGCCGTCTTCTCTGCCGACTGGTGGGTCCCGCCGACCTGCCTGGTACGGGGCCGACAGCCCTTGTCCACTGCGGGCGGGTCTTGCCGGCTGCAGATTACTGTAGCCGTGCTTCTAATGACGCTGGCTCGGTCATGGGGTCATGGCAACAGTGCCGCCGCTTGACGGGTGATCACTGTTGCCATTCCCCGTCGTGTCTGGTTAATGGTGTGTGGGGCCCGTGGGAGGGGCTGACCGACTCCTGGGGGCCAACTCCTAACGGGTCCGTCTCTTGCGCTCTTGCCGTCTTCAGTACTCCCGCTGACTGGTGGGCCCTGCCGTCTCCGGGCCGTACAGACAGGCCGTCATGGGCATAGGGCTCCGCCCCCAAGGGCTGATGTCAGGGCCGGCATGGCAACAGTGCCGCGCCGGACGGAGATCTCCGTCGGTACGGCGCACTGTGGCCATGCCTGTCCTTAATGAACAGGGTGGTTGGAGTCACAGGCCGACTCCCAATAGCCGGCCTCTCCGGAAGTCGCCGGACAGGAGTCGGCTCATCCTGGAGTCGCCTCTGGGACTCGGCTCGTCTTGGAGTCACCTCTGGGACTTGGCTCGTCTTGGAGTCACCTCTGGGACTCGAGGGGCGTGGCCTGCCCTGATGTCTTGAAAGGTTCCGGGGCTCGGGTTAGCCTACCTGTGGCCCATTACTCTGATAGTAGTCCCCGAAGCTGGTGAGGCTCCGAGGGTGACATGTTGTGGGGCCTCAACAATTTCATTCTTTGGTGGTGGAGTTTGGGCCTTGCTGGCCGTCTTCCTTCAAGCCGACTATCTGGAGTCGGACTCGCAGTGGGCCGTCTTGCCCCCTGAGGATTTGAATGGCGCGGCGGGAACCAGGCGGCGTGCGTGGCACGCTTCCCCGCGGACCCGTCGCGCAGCGCCACGCGACAGGGGTAGTCTGCTCACCCACACGCGTGATGGGACAGGCCGTCGGGCGGGGCCCACCACTACCGCGCCTCGGCCCGCGAACGGATCCGTTGCGGCCGTGCGGACGATTGGGTTTCCCACGTCATTACTGCGCGCAGTAACTTCGTGGGGTAAATCGTGGGGGGCGTGGGGTCTCACGCACAGTTAATCCCACGCCCGCCCCATCGGCTTCTCAGCCTACGGGCCTATAAGTATGCAGGAGGAGCGGGACGACAAAACACGCGCACCCATTCTTCCCTGCTCCCCTGCCTCCTCTTGCCTCTCCTACTTCTTGCCGTCGTCGCACCAACCCACGCCGCGCCTGCAGCGATGAGTTCCTCCTCCAATGCCGCGGCCCCTGCCGTGTGCTCCGGCGTGTGGGACGGCTCCGAGGTGGACGACGACCTTATCGAGCTCCTCCACAAAACGCGTCGGCTCCCTGGCGAGCACCTGGTGCGAGCCCGCGCCGCGCCGGCGAGGGAAATAAGGCCGGCGCCAGAAGAGGGCGAGCGGGTCATATTCCGCTCGCACCTCATGCGCGGCCTGGGGCTGTCGGTGAGCGGCTTCTTCCGCTCCTTCTTGGAGTTCAACGGGCTCCAGCCGCACCACCTCACTCCGAACACGGTGGTGCTGCTGGCCGCCTTCGCCACCGTGTGCGAGGGTTTTCTTGGCGTTCTCCCCACCATCGAGCTATGGGGAGAGTTCTTCCAGTCCAAACTTGGCACGCATGTCACTGGCATACCGGCTCAGTGCGGCGCCTTCATCGCGATGTGACGGTCGACCACCGACAATCCATTCCCCTCCATCGCGCTGATTAAGTCAGTGAAGATGTGGCAGCGGTCATACTTCTACGTGAAGAACATCGCCCCAGAGGGAGACTGGGTCAACCTGCCGCCCTACGAAGCCGGCGCGCCGGTTGGGAGGCTTCCCAGCTGGTCCCACCGGGCCAAGACGCTGACTCCCGCAGGTGCCGCCGCCGTCGCGCGACTCCGAGTGCTGACGCAGTCGGAGGGCCTGGTTGGGGCCGACTTGCTGGCCGCCTTCGTGGCATGCCGAGTCCTCCCGCTCCAAGGCTGACCTCATCTGATCTGTCAGATGAGCGACCATCGGGACCCGAGTCGGATGTGCACCAGAGACATGCCCCATGCGGAGGTGGCGAACATGGTGAACCACATCGCGAACTGCGAGCTTGCGGCGGACTGGCAGTTCAGCAAAGAGCCGTACTCGCGCGCCAACCCCCCGCCAATGGTAAGTCGTATTTTTGTTCTTCTGTTTTTCTTTGTAGTCGAATCCGACTTCTGATACTCTTGGTTTCTCCGAGTCAGAACCCCCTCAACCAGCCTGCAGCCGGCGCCACGAGACTGCCCCGCGAGTTTGCTCCAGATCGAGCAGAGAGCGATGTTGATGACCCCGACTTGGGGGCGGCGGCAATGGAGGCTGACGCCGAAGGCGGAGGAGGAGGAGGAGTGGAAGGCGGCTTCAGGCCCTCGGTGACCTTCGCCGACTGGCCAGACGACGACGCCGAAGGGGAAGTCGCCCCGCGCCGCCAATCGAAAGCCGACCATCCAGGCGCGAGTTCCTCCGCCAGCTTGGCCGGTCAAGTCGGCGCGAAGAAGCACCGGGCCGGGCCGAGTTCGCTCGGCGGCCGGCCGAAGAAGTTTAAGGGGGCGACCGCCAGGACCAAGCGGGAGGAGGCGGTAGTGAAGGCCAACCGCTTCCGCAAGGAAGTGAAGAAGCCGCCGCTAGTCTCTGCGTAAGTGTCCTTCGTCTTGTTTTCTTTTGATGAATCTCTTCCGAGTCTTATATACTCCTTCTTTGCTTCAGGGCCCCCCTTTCCCTTGAGAGGGTCGCCGTCCCCTCCGTCATGGGGTCGGCCGAGACGTCCGCCAACACTCGGTGGATTGACCCCGCCGCCGATCTCCGGGAGGCGACGGAGCGAAACATGCGGGAGAAGCGCGGCGAGGAGGAGGCCGACCGCCTGGAGAAGGTGGAGGCCAAGAAAGCGGCGGCCTCCACCCAGAAGAAGCTGGAGGAGGCCGAAGCCGCCGTCGCAGCAAGACGGCGAGCTGAGGAGACCACGCAGCGCCAGTCGGCGTTGCTCGTCATCCCGCTGAACTCCGCACCGCCGCCCCCGGAGTTCATCGGGCAGACTGGAGAAGCCGGCGGGGAGAACCCCATCGTGGAGAAGGACGGTGGAGAAGTCTCTGCGTCGGGCACGGCCGCGCCGCCACCGCTGCCTCCACCACCGTCTGGGAGTGAGCATGGCAAGTAGCCGGCAGGCCCGCCAGTGCCACCGACTGAAGATGAGGCCGTGGCGAAGCTGCTCCTTCAAGTCGCCTCACCGGCGCGCTGCCGCCTTGAGAAGGCGATTTCGGCGCCATGCCCCTTGGAGGCCGGTGCCGCCAGCTCAGCCATCCCAGATGCCGAGGCGACAAGCGCCGCGCCTACTGGGTGGGTGCGAGGAGGCGGCAATGGTCCGCTGAACCAGGCGCTCCTGGACGTCCAGGTGAAGCTGCGAGCTGAGGGCGAGGCCATCCAGGGCTGCACCAAGGCACATCTAGCATCGTGAGCGGCTATTCGGGTATGCCTTCTTCTTTGATTTTGTCTTTTTTCGTTCTTCTCTGTGGGGGCACGCCAGTGCACCCACTGGGTGTAGTCCCCGAGTTTCGGGCCGGTTGCTGAGCAGGCGGCCCGGAACTCAATCTGGCGAGTTCCTCATATTTGTCTTTGTCTAAAATACTTGCTACAGGAATATCACAACCTCCGTGTCACCGCCTTCAACCGCAACGTTGAGCAGCTGGGGAAGCGGACCGCCAACTTGTCGGAAAGCTGGAGTAAGTCGTTCTTCTTTTCCGTGGGGGCGCGCTGGCGCACCCGCGGGCTGTAGTCCCCGAGATTCAGGCCGACTGCTGAGCAGTCGGGACGGATCTTCCCGGCGACCTTCCTCGTTGACGACTTAACATCCTTTCCCTTTGTTCTTCAGAAGCCAATGCCGCTCTTCAGGAACGGTTGGGTGAAGCCAACACCGCCCTACGCGCCAAGGAGGAGGAGTGCAGCAAGCTCGCCATAGAGCGCGACCTGCTGGCCGCGCAGCTGGCGGAGCAGAAGGAGCTGCTTAAGGCGGCACAGGACGAGGCGGAGAAGAGAGAGACTGCCCTCCTGGCCGAGTTCGAAAGCGAGCGCTCCTCCTGGACCGACAAAGAGGCGATGCTGACCTCCGGCTTCCATGAGATCGAAGACATCGTCGACGGTGAGTTTCTTTGTTTTCTTTCTTTGAGCCGCCGACTGTAAGTCAAGCCGACTCCTGACTCTTTCTCTTGCTTCTTTTTGCTTTGGCAGACTTCTTCCCCGGCCACTCGCAGGCGGTCACTCGAGCCATTGAGGTTGATCGCAAGGCGCGGAGAGCAAATGGCGAGGAGATCGCCGCCAACGCCCCCCCTGACCATCGACGAGCAGCTCCTGAGCATCGAGACTCGTCTGCGGCTGGCCCATCAGCGGTTGCGCCGGCTTCAACGCGCCGGTGCTCAGGCAATTGCCGCCCTGTGGCCGGGCATGCCGGCTCTGTGCACTCCCAGTCGGACTGCCGACTGGCTGGAGGTCGCAGCTGGCCGTCTTGAGGCTTGGAAGGGTTCCTCGGCCTAGGCTGGAGCGCGCCGGGCCTTGGAATTCATCAAGGCTTGGTATCTGGGGCTGGACCTGGACCGGCTGGCCGCGTTCCGGTCAGAGGCCCAGGCAGAGCTGGTGGCTGTGGAGGGCGCCCTCGTCGAGCGTGCGGCGGCGATTGCCGACTACACCGACACCAGTGTCTTCGTTCCTGAGCGGGCCGCAAACGGCGAGGAGGTGCCACTGGAGTGGTTCGGGATGAACCCGGACTACGACGAGAACTCGGCGGAGGTGATCGGCTCCAGCGCCGAGGAGGAAGACGAGGCAGAGGACGGAGGCACCAGAAGACGGAGCGGACGACCAGCCTCAGCTCAACCGCGCCTCCAGCAACGAGCCGCGTCCGACTGAGCCGGCCGCTGCCAGAGACGATCAAGCCGAGACTGCCCAGCCGACCGCTCCGGCGCCTGACACCGCCGTCTCCACCGACCCTCCGAACCCGTCCGCCGCTTCTTAGGCTGCCGTCTTGCCTTTATTTTACCTGCTTTAGTAGTCTTTGAAAGAACTTATTAATTCGCACAATTCCACCCGCGGGGTGTATTTTGAACTTGGCCAGAGGCCTATGTTATGTAAATATCTATCCGACTTCTATCTTTCCTTGCTCGTTGCTCTTTTGGCTTTTTCCTTTGCCGTCTTCCCATAGTCGCCGCTTTGCCAGACGGACAACTGCTCTGCGGACTGCCGCTGGGTCAAATGCTTGGCTATTTTAGGGAAGGCAAGTACTTGGCCTTTTTTAGAGTCTTTTAGCAAGTTGGATAGAAGGCGGCAAGCCGACTATTCAAGGGTCGGCTCTGCGAAGAGAGGCTGGAAGCCGGCTTGGGCTATGCTTACGCTTTGAGTCCTTAGCCAGTTTTTCGTGTGGGCGCTCATTCTTCCTTACTCTCTGCCCACCAACAGTCGCTCTGCGAGCTGCGACTTCTGACAGGAGATGGCTTAAGCGCCGCACACTACTTGTCCGACTGCAGGGAGCATTTCATAGCGCAAGACGGCGAGTCCCCGGGCCGACTAATCGAACCCGGTGCCAAGCAGCATAATAAAGAGTAGCATACTCGAAGGCATAATTCTTATCATACAGATAACAAAAAAGGCAGTCCCCGAGCTTGTCTCGGGGGGCCCAAAGTCTCGGTACTTTAATACAAAGGATAGCGTGGTACATACTGCATCAATTGTAAAATCCTCAGAGAAGATTTGCGTTCCATGGTCGTTCTGACTCTTTGCCGGAGTCATCCCTCTTGCGTGCTCGCGGCTTCTGGGCGTCGATTAGGTAACAGGAGTCGTTGCCCATCACTTTGCTGATGATGAAGGGGCCTTCCCAAGGCGCCGACAGCTTGTGCTGGCCGGCTGTTCGCTGGATCAGTCGGATCACAAGGTCGCCCTCTTAAAAAGATCTCGGCCTGACCTTCCTGTTGTAGTATCGGCGCAGACTCTGCTGGTAGATGCTGGACCGGCTGAGTGCCAACAGCCGGCCCTCTTCCAGCAG
Source organism: Triticum timopheevii (assembly GCA_963921465.1). NCBI lineage: Eukaryota > Viridiplantae > Streptophyta > Magnoliopsida > Poales > Poaceae > Triticum > Triticum timopheevii. Next base: position 291,831,636 of record OY997262.1, read on the forward strand.
ATCAACACCGTCTTGACGTGCTTCTTCTGCTTCCTCTTCGGTGTACACGGTGACTCGTGGAGAGTCGAATTCTATGTCCGTCGGGATGACGGGTTCGGCACCGTAGACAAGGAAGAAAGGCGTGAAGCCGGTTGACTTGTTTGGAGTCGTGCGCAGACTCCAGAGGACGGCTGGCAGCTCCTCAAGCCAACAGCCGGCCAAACGCTCGAGTGGTTCAACCAGTCGAGGCTTGATGCCAGATAGGATGAGGCCGTTTGCTCGCTCCACTTGGCCGTTTGACTGCGGATGGGCAACGAACGCTAAGTCCAGTCGGATGCCCTGCGTCATGCAGAAATGGGCCAAGGCGCCTTTGGCAAAATTTGTGCCATTGTCGGTGATGATGCTGTGCGGTATGCCGTACCGAATCGTGATGTCGGCGATGAAAGTCACTGCAGTCGGACCGTTCAACTTCTTGATGGGCTTTGCTTCTATCCACTTGGTGAACTTGTCCACTGCGACGAGTAAGTGAGTTAGGCTGCCTCGGGCCGTCTTGAATGGTCCCACCATGTCCAGGCCCCAAACTGCAAAGGGCCATGCGATGGGGATTGTCTTCAGTGCAGAAGCCGGCTGAAGCGGCTTGGAGCGGAACTTCTGACATCCCTTGCATTTTTGGACTAATTCCTTGGCCTCTTCCAGGGCAGTTGGCTAGAAGAAGCCGTGCCAAAAGGCTTTGGCGACGAGTGCTCTTGAGGCCGCATGGTGGCCGCACTCCCTTGATGGATATCTCTGAGAATTGCTTGGCCTTGCTCTGGCTCAACGCAGCGCTGGTAGACACCAGTGACGCTGCGCCTGACCAGCTCTCTGTTGATTATGGTGTAGGCTGCCGCTCGGCGTTGCACTTGCCGAGCCAAGATTTCATCGGTTGGTAGCTCTTTGTTCACTAGAAACTTGAGGATGGGCTGCGCCCATGAGGGTGCTGCTATTTCTTCGATCGCCACCACTACGACTTGGACAAGGGCGGCTGGGCTGGGGGGCGGCGGGTTGGAGTCTGCGGCCATTTGCTGGATTGACGGAGTCCCCGGGCCGACTGGCGCAGTCCCCGGTCCGACTGGCACAGTCCCTGGGCCAAGTTCTGAAGTCTTTGGGCCGGTTGCCGCAGTCCCCGGGCCGGGTTCCGAAGTCCCCGGGTCGGCTTCGACTGCGATTTTCTTGGGGCCGTCTGCTGGGGCTCTTGAGTCAGATCCAACTTCTTCGGGGGGAGCCGGCACAAAGATGGAGTCTGATTCTGGTGAAGGCTTGATAGACAGCTTAAGGAGGCGCTGAAGAGCGATGCCGGATGGTATCGCTTGGCGGGTGGAGCCGACTCGTGCCAAGGCGTCTGCTTGGTCGTTGTCATTTCTTGGCACGTGAAGGAACTCGCACCCCTCGAAGTATCCGCTGAGTTGCCGCACCAAGAAGCGGTAGCTCGCCATGTTTGCATCTTTGGCGTCCCAGTCGCTAGATGACTGTTGGACCACCAAATCGGAGTCGCCATAGCACAGGATCCGGCGAATGCCGTGTTCTTTGGCAAGCCGGAGCCCGTGAATGAGCGTCTCGTATTCGGCGACGTTGTTGGAGGCAGCAAAGTGGATCTGCAGTGCATACTTGAGCTTTTCGCCTTTAGGGGAGGTGAGGACGACGCCGGCTCCCAAGCCGGTGCGCATCTTGGAGCCGTCGAAATGCATCCGCCAATGGGTGGAGTCAGGCGCTGGCAGCAGGTACTGGGTCTCGGCCCAGTCGACGAGGAAGTCGGCCAGTGCTTGCGACTTGACGGCGGTGCGGGGCTGGTAGTAGATGGTGTAGGGAGCCAACTCTATGGCCCATTTGGCCACTCGGCCGGAAGCATCTCGGCTCCCAATGATCTCGGCCAGCGGGGCTGTGCAAACCACAGTGATTGGATGCTCTTGAAAGTAAGGCTTCAACTTCTTGGCGGCAAAGTGCACGCCGTAGCACATCTTCTGGTAGTGGGGGTAGTTCTGCTTGGAGGTCGACAGTACCTTGCTCAGGTAATATACCGGTCTCTGGACAGGGAGCGCCTTGCCTTCCTCCTTGCTCTCAACTACAATGACTGTGCTGACTACCCGACTAGTGGCGGCAATGTATAGGAGCATGGGCTCTTTAGGAGTCGGAGCCGCCAGCACAGGGGGAGTAGTCAACATCTTCTTCAGTTGGAGAAATGCTTCATCCGCCTTGTGGTTCCACTCGAAAAAGATGGTCTTCTTCATCAGTTGGTACAAAGGGAGAGCCTTCTCGCCCAGTCGACTGATGAATCGGCTGATGGACGCCAAACAGCCCGTGAACTTCTACACATCTAACAGTCGGCTGGGTACCTCCATCCTCTTGATGGCCTTGATCTTCATAGGGTTGCACTCTATGCCGTGTTCAGAGACCAGGAAGCCAAGGAGTTGGCCGGCTGGTACTCCGAAGACGCACTTCTCAGGGTTGAGCTTGATCTAGAATCGGCGCAAGTTCTCGAAGGTTTCTTTGAGGTCTTCCATCAGTGTCCCATGCTTTTCCGTCTTCACCACTACATCATCTACGTAGACGTGGGCGTTTCTGCCGAGTTGCTTGAGGAGGCACTTCTGCATGCAACGCTGAAAGGTGGCGCCAGCATTCCTTAAGCCGAACGTCATGGTCAGGTAGCAGAAGGCTCCGAACGGCATGATGAAGGCGGTCTTCAATCTGTCTGCCGGGCTCAGTTTGATCTGGTGATACCCTGAGTATGCATCTAAGAAGCTCAACAGCTCGCATCCGGCTGTGGAGTCTATCACCTGATCAATTCTCGGCAGAGCAAATGGGTCCTTGGGGCAGGCTTTGTTGAGGCTTGTGTAGTCAATACACATCCGCCACTGTTTGTTCTTATTCAACACCAGGACCGGATTTGCCAACCATTCTGGAAAAAATACTTCCATAATGAAGCCGGCGGCTAGGAGCTGGGCTATCTCTTCTCCCACAACTCTTCTCTTCTCTTCGGACAGGCGGCGCAAGGGCTACCTGACGGGCTTCACATTGGGTCGGACGTGTAACTTGTGCTCAACGAATTCCGTCGGTACACCTGGCATGTCTTTAGGGGACCATGCGAAGATGTCCCGATTCTCACGGAGGAAATCGATGAGCTCGCCTTCCTATTTGCTGTCAAGGTTTGCACCTATGACAGCGTACCTCTCTGGGTGCTCCGGGTCCAAGGGTATCTTCTTGGTCTCTTTGGCCGGCTTGAACGAGCCCTCAGCTTCCGACTCCTTGGGGTCGGGCGACATCTCTGGCTGCTTTCCGGCCATCGCCACGACCCGATCAAGAAGCCGCTTCTCAGCTGCGATCACCAGGGACTTGGCCAGCCGACTGCTCTCAGCTGCGCAAGTAGATGTCTTCCTGTAGTCGCCGGCTATGGTCAGAATTCCCTTAGAACTTGGCATCTTCATCTTGAGGTAGGCGTAGTGGGGAAGCGCCATGAACTTGGCCAAAGCAGGTCAGCCAAGTAACGCATGGTATGGGCTTTCGAGGTCCACCACTTCAAACCAGACTGGCTCTCGGCGGAAATGATCTTTGTCTCTGAAGAGGACGTCTATCAGGATCTTGCCGATTGGTGAGCAGGAAAGGCCAGGTACAATGCCATGGAACACAGTCCGGCTGCTCTGCAGCTGTCTTTGCTTGATTCCTAACTTCTCCATGGTATCCTTGTACAGGATGTTGATGCTACTACCTCCATCTATCAACACTCGCGAGAAGCGGGTGGCCTGCCTATCTGTGGCTAGAGTAGCACTCAGAACCAAGGCATAGGAGCCTGGATTCGGCATCACCTCTGGGTGATTAGCTCTGCTCCAACTGATAGGCTTCTCGGACCAATGCATAAATTCTGGGGCGTCTGATGCTACTGCATTTACTTCTTGCTACTGCAGCCGCCTGCTGTGTCGATCATCAACCACACTGGTGAACACCACATAGGCTCCATGCTCTTCTGGGTACTCATCTCGTACTGCGCTGACTGGCCTGGTAGCTGGCTGCTGGGGCGGCGGTGGAGGCGGCAGACCAGCAGGCGGGGGAGGAAGGAGGCCGTCTCCCTTGGTGATTCTGGTAAGCCAGTGGCACTTTCGGGTGGTGTGGTTTGACGGCTTCGCGCCGCTGTGGAACTTGCAAGGACCGTCTAGAGTCTGCTCGTAAGAGAAGGCCGGCAACCAGTTGGACTTGCCGCCTTTCTGTCGCTTGGTCGGAGGCTGCCCCTCCGGCTGTTGATCTTCGACTGTTGCAACCTGCCGACTGCTGGAAGTTGGCTGTGGAGCCTTGCGCTTGTTGTCGTTCTATTGTTGTCGCCGACTGGCGTCTCCAGCCGGAGTTCTGGGAGCCTGAGGGGCCGTTTTGCCAGTCGCACTAATTTGAATCTCCATCTTCATGGAGGAGTCGGCCGTGGCATATTTGTCTGCTATGATCAGCAGTTCGTCGAGGGTTTCCGGCTCGTCGCAGAGTAGCTTGTGCTTGAGGAGAGTGCCCTCTCGGCACCCGGCGGTGAAGTACTCGATAGCCTGCACCTTGTGCACGCCCTCGCAGGAGTTCCGAAGCTCGGCCCAGCGCGTGAGGTAGTCGCGTGTTGACTCGTTAGGGCCTTGCACGCACAAGGAAAGCTGGAGCGGCTTGGGAGGTCACTTGTACGTGCTCGTGAAGTTGTGGATGAGGCCTCGGTGAAGTCGACCCAGCTGTTGATGCTTCGGGGCTTCAGACTATTCAACCATGTCCGAGCCGTGCCCTGGAGCATGAGTGGAACGTACTTCACGGCAACACGCTTGTTGCCGTTCGCTATGTTGATGGCGGTGGAGTAGTCAACTAGCCAGTCTTCCGGCTTCACGGAGCCGGTATACTTGGGCGTGTCTCGGGGGAGCGTGAACCCTTTGGGAAAAGGCTCGTCTCAGATGCGGGGTCCGAAACAGGGCGGACCCAACTCATCTTCTTCTTCCAGCGCCAGGGATCGGTGGAGTCGGTCGATCCGATGGCGGGCGTCATTTTCTCCGACTCCCTCTCGGCGGCCAAGGCGGCCATCGAGAGTCGGATGCTCAACAGGCGGTGGGGAAACTCGCTGTTCTCTTCTTGGTGGGGGAGGCAGATAGTCGCCCTGCCGTTCCACTGCTCTCGGGTGGCCGTCTTGGTCGCACTCGATGGTGATGCGAGTCTGACTGTGACTGACATCCGGCTCTTTGTCTTTTCTGCCGCGGACTCCACCAGTCGGTGTCCGAGACGTCGCGCCTTGATCTCGGCGGGGAGGCAAGTCGTCGTCTGGCCGTTGCGGCGCCTTTGTGCGGCCGTCGGCTGCATTCTGCGCGGCAACCGCGTCGAGGAGCTGCTGGACTCGCTCCGTCATCATGCGGCGCTCTTCGCCTTCAAAGTTCTTCAGCTCGTCAGTAGCCGCCTGGGCGGTGCGAATGTTCTCCATGGGCGTGGCGTATATGGGGCGATTGGCCCCAAATAGGTTGGCGATGGTCACGCCGCGCTGCCAGACCGCGCCTAGGCGGCTAGGCCCAGTCGGAGCCGGCGAGCCGCCCACAGCGCGATCCATCTCGCGCTGGTAGGCTTTTGACAAGCGCCTCATGCTTGCCAGCTTCTTGGCGCCTTCGATGATCTGAAGGCGGCGTGTCTCCAGCGTCTCGGCGTCTGCGTCTTCTGGAATAGGCACAGTCAGGTCTTGTAGAGCCGCGTCGAGTGGGTCGTGAGCTCCCTCACCGGAACGCTCGTCGTGACTGATGACGAGCTCCTCTGTGATGGCGCTTCCGCTGCTTTCCTCATGAGGGAGCGGCTCGTCGTAGACCACCACATTGGTGGGGAACGCGTCGAGCGATGCGGCGTCGGAGTCGACCAGCATCGGGTCGGTGGAGCCTACGGACTCCAAGTCCACGGCAGGCTCGCCGGTGACATGGAGTTGGTCGAGGAGGCCCGCGAGGAGGTTCTCGGGGCCGCCCGTGCCTGCATCGGATGCAGGTTCGTCGGAGAGGCGAACCTCGCCGACAAGTTTGGCGAGGCAGCTCGCTGCACAAGCGGCCTCAGCGCCGCGCAACGCGTCGATGCAGACTCCGTCTGGCGAGCCTGGCTGGCTGTGCTCGCCAGGGAGGAAAAGGGTTCCCGTCCAGAACAGATCTCCGGACGACGGTGCACCTCGCCCCATGGTGGGCGCCAAATGTTGGGGGTTGGGTGCGACATATGCCAAAAGATGGCTTATCATGGTGGGGGCGAGTAGAACATCGCCGGTGCCTGGAAACGGGATGAGGCGAAGAAATGCACGCCGGTGGATCTTACCCAGCTTCAGGGCTCTCCGAGGAGATAACACCCCTACTGCTGCTCTGCAGGGTCTCCGCATGGTCACTAAGGCAAAGTGAGTACAAGGTTGCTCCTTGAGCTGTTTTTGGAGGTAGGAGAAGGCAAGGCTAGCTTTCTCCTCCCTGTATGATCTGGTCTAGTGCTAATGGATTCAAACCCTTTGCATGGGTGCCCTGGGGGGTTTATATAGGCCTACCCCCCAGGGGTACAATGGTAAAACCGGCTGGGTGCAGGTCCCAGCCGTCTGTCTCTCAGGCCACCGTCTTCTCCGGCAACTACTGGGGCCCGCCGACTGGTGGGTCCCGCCGACTTGCCTGGTACGGGGCCGACAACCCTTGTCCGCCGTGGGCGGGTCTTGCCAGCTGCAGATTACTGTAGCCGTGCTTCTAATGACGCTGGCTCGGTCATGGGGTCATGGCAACAGTGTCGCTGCCTGACGGGTGATCGCTGTTGCCATTCCCCGTCGTGTCTGGTTAATGACGTGTGGGGCCCGTGGGAGGGGCCGGCCGACTCCTGGGGGCCGACTCCCAACGGGTCCGTCTCTTGGCGCTCTTGCCGTCTTCAGTACTCCCGCTGACTGGTGGGCCCCGCCGTCTCCGGGCCGTACAGACAGGCCGTCGTGGGCACAGGGCTCCGCCCCCAAGGGCTGATGTCAGGGCCGGCATGGCAACAGTGCCGCGCCGGACGGAGATCTCCGTCGGTACGGCGTACTGTGGCCATGCCTGTCCTTAATGAACAAGATGGTTGGAGTCACAGGCCGACTCCCTATAGCCGGCCTCTCCGGAAGTCGCCGGACAGGAGTCAGCTCATCCTGGAGTCGCCTCTGGGAGTCGGCTCATCTTGGAGTCGCCTCTAGGACTCGGCTCGTCTTGGAGTCGCCTCTGGGACTCGGCTCGTCTTGGAGTCGCCTCTGGGACTCGGCTCGTCTTGGAGTCGCCTCTGGGACTCGAGGGGCGTGGCCTGCCCCGATGTCTTGAAATGTTCCGGGGCTCAGGTTAGCCTACCCGTGGCCCATTACTCTGACAGTACAGCAAACATTGTTGTTCTACGTATGTTGCCTATTGACGTGCGGCTTGAAGGCCCTGGTCGCATGTTCGACCCTCGTCCTTTAGTTTTTAATTTGTATATGGGTCCAAATTTGTTTCATGACATGTGGGCCCCTCGGTGTGTAGTTTGTAGCACTTTAATTTATGGGTCGAAATTTGTTCCATTCCAAATGGACTATCAGTGTGTAGTTTTGTACTTATTTATAATAATTAAAGAGAACAACAGAGTTTTTTGCAATAATACCATGATGCGATGTTGAAGGCGAGAAAGGACATGCGAGAGAGCGATGACCGAGCCAGAGGGAAATCAACTAGGGGAGTTGCGGGGGTTGGAACGGTGTTTGGAGTAGTTGTGGGCCGAATGCTACGAAAATATAATCTAAACCGTCCGGAATAAATGCCTACACTAATTAATCCAAGGTTGGAGTGCCCCTCGCAATGTAAATAGCTCCGGCTTTGCGAGGGATGGAGAGGTAGCTTCAATGCGTGGAAGATAGCGTGAGAAAGCAAGGTCAATCGAGAGACATATAGATAGAGAGACAAAGTGAGTGTGGTCCGACATTCATTGAACAAATATATATGCTCTGGAGAGGTATTGTCCGATTGAGCTTTTGGCAAGGGTGAGGGCTGTGAGATAGAGCTTGAGAGATGATCCAGTCACAGACGTGTAGATATATTTTGTGCATGGGAGGAAGCAAGGTCAATCGATCACATAGGGTCGTCGTGCGATCGAAAGAGTGAGACGGCTTGGAGAGAGTGACCTAGATAGACAATGTGCGTGAGAGAGTATACAATGTGAATAGGTCGAACTGGGCTCAAACATGGTGATATATCATTTTTGTCCGAGAAAGAGCGAGGTCAATCGAGACATACAAAGAGAGAGAGGGGGATATATATATATATATATATATATATATATATATATATAGAGAGAGAGAGAGAGAGAGAGAGAGAGAGATTGAGCGAGCGTGGCCCGCCATGAGGTCGAAAGAGTGGGGGCGGCTTCGATGGACTGACCTAGATAGACAATCTATGTGAGAGAGTATAGAGTGTGTCGATCGAGGCCCGAACAGGGAGATATATCATTTGTGTGTGAAAGAAAACGAGGTTAAACGAGACTCAGATAAAGAGAGCGAGATTGAGCGAGTGTGGCCCGGCGTGCGGAAGAAAGAGCGCGAAAGTCTCGAGGGAGTGACCTAGATAGACAATGTGCATGTGTGCGCATGAGAGGTTGGTGGGCTAGATAGGCAATGCATGTATTTAGCGCGAGAGGGTGAGAGGGAGAGGGAGAGAGAGAGAGAGCTCGACATGGGGTGCAATGGCGGGTGTGTGAGGTAAATACATTTGGTAACAGAGTGGGAAAAGGGGTTTGTGTAGTTGAGAGAGTTAGAGATCGAAACATGGAGAGAAAGAATGAACGTGTGTTGGAAACCGGTAGCTTCCTAAGGTGGTTAGGAGAGGAAGATTGACCGATACAGGAAGTATGTAGCGTGTGTTTGGGGGGGGGGGGGGGCTAAAAGCAACATTTGAATGTAGATAGTATGAGACTTAATATCGATGTTTCAATTCGGTGTACATTGTAAGATTTGAACTGAGGACCATGCATATGGGTAATTATTTCGATTTCATGCCATACTAGGTTTCGAAAAGTTGACATTGACTCGATTTGTTGTGCTATTTTGTAGGTCATATGTTTGAATCCATCCAAAAGTTTTCTCACTACCATGGTGTTCATCATATACATATGAATTTGTATTAAAAAGGTAGCGTGGATACAGTGAAATGCGAAATCCACGTTAGAATTGGAGATCGCTATGTGACACACACTCTAATTCAAATAACTAATTATGTGACACACACTCTAATCCACGTTAGCGTGGATATCGTGGATACCATTTTGATTTTTTTTCAAATAACCCCTCATTAATTAATTTATAGTACTCCCTATGTTCACTTTTATAAGACCTTGAAGACATTTCAGACAATGTGCAAAACAGTTCATTTTAAGTTGTCTGGAACGACTTACAAAAGTGAACGGAGGGAGTATCTCGTTTCGAATGACTAATTATTGCAAGGAAAACACGGGCATGGTAATACATACAGATTCGTTTGCAAATCAAAGAAGATTCATTTGCATTCTCAAATGTAGGTGCACCAGGCAGACCAGGGTCGTGTCGTGGTGGTCGCGTGTGTCGGACGGACGCGTAGCACACAGCCACCCACCCCTCCCTCCCTCCCCCACTCCCCCCAAAAAAGGACGATGACAAAATAAGTTCGTGCTTCCATGTTTCGGATTGAAATATCTGGCGGCCCCAATTCCAGCCCTACAAAATCTCCCTTCTCCACCGTCCCCTTCCGTGCCCAGATTGCCCAAATCCCTAATTCGCCGCAAACCCAAGCAAAGTTCGAATCGCCCCTCATCTCGTCTCTTTCCCCACCCCTGTGCCAGATGACAGCGACGAAGACGACGGTCGCGCTTCACCACCGCACCGGAGCTATCTCATCTATGCCCTCGTCCACCGCACCGAGTGGTCCACCGACAACCTCGGCCGCCGCAACCGACATGCCTCACAGACACTGACTTCCATCGCATCAGGTGCGCTTCACCGACGCCGTCTCCCAGCTCACCGGGGCTACTTCACCGAGCACATCATCGCATCTCCGCCCCCTGAGGCTGTTGGGGCTTCACCAATGGTCTCGTCCACCGCATCGTAGTGCTCCGCTGCCACTCAAGATCTGCATCCATGCGCGGCCAGCCAACGCCAGCGCATCACCCTCAACGGCTCTGAAGTGACCCGCACTCTAGCTAGGTGAGCATGCCCAAACGCCGGCCCGAACTAGGTATCCACACATCACTCCCTTGTGCACTGTTCCGACGATGTTTGGATATCCTTTCACTGCTCTCTTAGAATACACGCCTATGCAACTCTGACTTTAACTCTTATTTCTTCTAGAGATTGTCGGTGTACAAAAGTAGGGGTTCCCCTTTTGACCCCTTTACTTGTGCACGGGCAGTCAGAGCCTCCCGCCATGGCCATGCACAGACACGACAAGAAGGGAGAGCCGGAGAGAAACCGAGGCCACAAGGCAAACGAAGCAACAACAAGGACCAAGGCCACAAAGATCAGATAGGCGTAGCAGGTTCCCCCGGCAAGGACCCTTGCCGGGGCAGCCTAAGCAACCTCGGCAAGACCCTTGCTGGGGCAGCTCGCCCGCGCCAGCCAAAGTGAGCCACCCTTGAGCCCACCAACGTTCGACAAACACGTTGGGACAAGGCTCGGGAGGCACCTCTGTGGTGGCATGCAGATCTTTGTGAAGACAAAGAAGAGACAAGATCAAATGAGGATAGGAAGGCAACCATCCTCACCGAAGAAACCCACGAGACCCCCGGCAAGGTCCCTTGCCGGGGAAACCAGCACGCCACGGCAAGACCCTTGCCGGGATACCCGGCAAGACCCTTATCAGGCCACCCGACAAGGCCCTCGCCAAGCGCACTGGCAGGGCCACCACCAGGCCCGCGCCAACCAAGTCTTCACCGCCGTTCACATACAGCTGCCAACCCAACCAGCTGGGCAGGCACCTACGTGGAAGCATGCAATCCTTCGTGGAGGCTCCACCACCGCGCCACCTCAGCTGCTTGCCTGCCTACATGGCGCCGCATGCATCGCTGGCCAGGGCGCGTGTCGAAGCATGAAGGAGCGGCGACGGACGGGACGGGCCTCGCTCCCATCCCCGATAAGGCGAAGGGACACCTAAGCCTCACATTAAATGCGTCTTGTCCTGTAATACTAGCGATAACTTCGCAAACGCTGTAGCACTTTCCACCTTCTGTGTGCCACTATGGCAGCCCCTTTCGCCTATAAAAGGAGGCCCATGGCACACAGAGAAGGGATTCGGCTCTTTTGAACCCCTCAGCACCCAGAGCTAGTTTGAGAGCTCAAGAACACTAATACATCCACCAAAGTAGGATCGTAGGGTTTTACGCATCTTTGCGGCCTGAACCTGGGTAAATCCCCCTTGTGTCATCTGTTAGTCCCGCTCTTCTCACGATCCCCGCGCCCTGCAACCGTAGAAGGGATTCCAGTGATCCCATAGGTGTCGTTTCCCACCGACAGAGATATCATCTGAAACAAGCAAATCCATTTTTTTAGCGAAGCATGACGGCGCTACGGGGTATGGTACACATCCTGCACACCCGTATAACCTTGTAAGTATCTGTCCTCCAGTACAACATCGAGGTCGATTCCTCTTATTTGATCAACCATTCTCCATGTCAAAAATGCAGAGGGGGATGCAAGGAGCACAAGGCCTGCACATCCAAGCAAGTGGTAACATGGACTTGTACATGGAACATCCCACACTACTAGAAAAAAGGCTGTTAGTGGCACACCAGTTTTTGCTATTAATGGCGCACTATAGGTGCACCACTATTAACATGCCACTAGTAACAAATAGTAATGGCACACCTCTGGTGCGCCATTAGTATCCCAGATAATAGTGGCGCACCACATAGCGCGCCATTACTATGTCCAACAGTGCGCCATTACTATGCCTCCTAGGGGGCCATATTTACCTTCACGTATGCCCCCAAGTGCGCCATTACTATGCCCCATAATGCGCCACTGGTATTTAGCCTTGGTGCGCCACTAATGCTCAATATGGTGCGCCACTACTGGGGGCCATATTTGCCACTATGAATATTAGGATTTTGTTTTTGTTTTTTGGTATTTGCATAGGTTACAAAATACGTTACAACACAGAATATAAACATCACACAATAGAATTCATCATATTAGTCTCCAAATTCGAAATAGCGAACAAAGTTCAAACATTAGCCAAGTTTAGGTCTCGAGACATTAGCAAAGTTCATCATATTAGCCCAGTTTGTCGTCACATTACAAAGTCGATATCGATCATCTAAACTACCATCACATAGAAGAGAGATGCAGTCACGATGAGCATCATCGCGATGAAACTGGTCCTCATCTGGTTCCTCCTCCACTCCCTCCTCTCTCCCGCTAGATAGCGCGCGTATCTAGCTTCCGCCTCCACCCTAGTGGTGTACCCTTTGTAACTGTTACCGCTGAAACGGTGAACCTGTCTCCGACACTCCTCCCAGTCGTCATAGACTCCGGGAACCTTACCCTTGTACACAACATACGATGGCATCTCTATGCACTAGACAAACAAAACATTAGTAGCAATTCACAGATAATATATAAGCAATATATAAGTATGCAACAAAAGGATCGGAAGAGAAAAGCAACACATTAATAGCACGATTCATGGACCTACTAATAAATAGCATCGATTACATATAAGTTGAATGACTATCCAAACTAAAGATACATACAAGTTCATTAAAATTTAATTACAACATGAGCTAATCGATATTTTAGAACTACATAGCATCAATACTTTCGACTCGACTCAGGGACTAGAGCGTGGATGAAGCCGCCGTCTATCGTGATGGTCATGAATGTGCGGTCGTTGTCAGCCTGCATTTGTAGCATTGTTTCTATTTCACTGTTGGATGGTCGATATTTGAGGTAGAACTGCCCCAAGGTACGAAGGACATCTTGAAAGATGATTTCCGCAAACTCCGTCTGGATGCGAAAGAATTCTTGTCTGATGTCCCCGTCCTGGATTTGCTGACAAGCGTGCGGCCCGGTATTTGAGATTATTTGGTAGCATAATGTGATTATGGTCCCATACGATCGCCCGCATGTGATGGAGGGTGTAGTAGGCATCCTTCTCACTACCAGGCGGCTGCTTGACGCAGGGGAACATCGTTACATGGGTGAACACGTGCTTGCCGTACCTACAAATTGGCTCCTGAAGGTGCCTCCAGAGTTGGCGTAGCCAGGGAGAGCATCATCAAGAACTTTCCTGATATTTGTGTAGTCTTTCTTCGACTGGCGGTCCGAGTCGAAATACGTGGCCATGGAATATTTCGGGCTTAAGAGGATGAGTGTGCAATGTGTGTCACTGCACAAAACACGGAATGTTAGAAAAAAGAACGATCGAAATCTAAGAAATCATATGTTACGGGGCGTTGAGGGGATGACTTGCTTGGAAAAGTAAGGCAGAAGTTATCCTTATCTGGGTTTGCCAGAATGATGCCTTCGAGGTATGAACTCGCGACTTTTCGGTCCCCAGCGCTGCCCAAGATCTTGGCACGCATGTAAAAGGATTCGACTATCACGCTGTCCGGGGTCTTGTCTATAATGATCCGCATCTCCATACTGAGCAAAAATAGCCGAATGAAGGTGTAGTGCAGCGGATGAAGGTTAAACATAGCGAAGATGTCATCAAACCGCAGGATGATCATACGCCCGATGGTGCTATCGACAAAGCCCTTGCCCTCTGGCACCTTGGCCATGAAAACCGGGTATGCCACATCATTCTCGGAGAGATGCCGCTTCTGCATAGAACGAACACAGTCATGCAGACTCTGCATAGCACCGGTTGCAGCATTGAGCAGATTAGTCGGTAGCATCAGCCTACCCACCACATGCACCCTCCTCGAGATATCCTTAGGTATTGGTGGCCTGTCCTGAGCATGGATCGTACTTGGTGCCGGCTGGCTCGCACCCTTGTTATTTTTTCTTTTCCGTCCCTTCTGCTCCTTCTGCTATAATGGGATCGAGTTCTGCTCAGAGACCACCTTCTTGAGTGTGTTGGGGCTGATAATATTTCGCACCTTGGCTATTTGAGTCTCGGTGAAGGCAGCAGCTGGAGGCGTCTCCTGAGAACTGAATGCCAGACGACGCTTGTTGCAATTGGGTTTCTCCGTGGTACCAGCTAGATCGCAATCGTCTTTTGTAGGGTTGGGTTCTTGAGAAGGAGGCCCCAAGAATTCTTCACTATACCCATGTTCGTTGAAGTACTTATCGATGTTGGAAAATGTACCATCGTCGTCATCTGGATCCTGTGCCATATGCATGTCCGGATCAGCTGACGGCGGTAGCGTTGCGGCGGTCTTGCCATGGCTTGGCACCGACACGACTGGTGGTGTTGTCTGTGGGGTGGTGTCCCCCTCCCCAAAACGAATCTGGCTCTTCGGCCAAAGCAGGGGCCAGCTTAAGCAGGCGCTGAGGGTCATCATATCATCTTCGTCGGCCCCAAGGGGTCGAAACGGAGGTAACAAGTCGTCGCAGCCCCGCAGCACCCGAACCAGTCGAACCCTATACACGATGGGTGGCATCGGATTACTGTGGAACACGCGGTTGCCCGGTTGAACGATTTTGGCCTTGGCGACATCGATCAACTCGCCGTCCACGAAGTGCAAGAGAGTGCATGGAATGTCGGCGGCGCCCTGCGAAAACATGTAGGGCATCAGGGATGCCCAGTCAAAGGCAAGGAGATGAAGTCATCAGCCGAGGCTTAATTACCGTGATGGCGTCGAGCTCGGCTAATGTCGAGGCACCACCAACGGCAGGCGTGCAAGTGACAGAGGGGCCACTTGCTGCCGAGGTGCCGGCCAACGTATTCTTCCCACACCCGAGTGAATTAAGCTCCAATGCCGGTACCGACGCCGGAGACACCAATGTCGCCTCCACCGGAGACACCAATGCCGGCGCGTTGTGCAAGTTGCTGCCCGTGAAGCTGGGAATCGGGGGTGGCCCCTATTGGTCACCCGCAATCCACCCCCACAGCCCCTCAAGCAAGGAAGGCATAATGGCAGTGATCATCGCTCCCAGGTTGTCTCGCACTTGCTCTTGGACTATCTCCGGAATCCGCGCCACTTGTGCCTTGAGTTCTTTAACCTCGTGCTCCTGGCTTTCCGAGCTGGTCTTTCTCTCCTTTCGCCCAGCCTTATAGTATTCCGACCATTTCATGGACAAGCCTTTGCCGGCCACACGACCAGCTGACGACGGCTTACTGAACTTATCCTTGTGTTTCACTACGTTCAACGCCCTATTTAAAGTGGTGTCCCAAGGGGCACATGGGGAGCTCTGAGACCCTGCGCTACTGCTTTCAGTTTCCTGCGGAAGGAACGCGGACCATTTAGAAATTTGGGTTCATTAATTAGAATGCAACCATATGGAGCTAATTACGTGGGGGTGTATTCCTTACCAGAACAAGCTCAAACGCCTTCACCTTTGGATCCGTGGTAAGCTCCTTTGTTACCGGGTCCACCTTGTACCGGGCCCTGACATAGTTCCTGGTGTGCTTTTCATGGTATTTATCAAAGAGGGGCGGTATGCCTTGCTCGGCAGGCTCCGCGTCCTCCTTGTCCCATTTAGGTTCCGCCACTCTGTAACCGCCGGGACCGAGTTTGTGGACCCCTAAGTTTAAGTCCCGCATATCTTTCCCCCACTGACTTAATTCCGCAGATGCGTTGCTCTCGCACTTGATCTTGAGCTCCAGGTAGTCAGCTTCGCTGATCGAAGGATTTGTCTCCTTGATCTTCTCATAACTATCACCACTTAGAATCCTTCTCTTCACCGCGGCTCTCCAAGTATCCAGGGCCGTGCTCATCTTCATGAGGGAGGCACTATTCACTTTATTCCCTGAGAGGCATGTGTTTGCGAAGTCACCGGGGAACTTGTATTGTTCGTGCAGCTTCGTGAAGAGGAGGTTGTGCAAATTCCCTTGGTCACGATGCCTTAGGTTCTCGGAGTTGATCGAGACGGTGCTCCGGAGAATGCACCCGAGTTGTCCCGCGTACCCACTGACTAATTCTTTGGGTGCCGTTGGATGCCCACTGGAGGACACTTCAGTAAATTCCTCCTTGACGGTGCCGAGCACGTTCGGGCGCCGGTCCTTCCATTGCCTCTTCGGTTGGCTGCATATGTGCGTTCGCTGCCATCATCAGTGGTGGCATCCCCGGTGGCACCATCAGTGGTGTCATCCCCGACGCCACTAGGGGTTGTGTAGTCGGGATCAGTGTCTTCCGCGGTGTCCTCATAGCGGTGAGGTTCTTCCTCCATCTCCTGGGACAGCTGCCAGAATGGCTTGCCCGAACTGCCGGCCTCATTGTTGTCGGCCATGTTCACTCTAAATAGGAAAAAGGCTAGAATGATTAATTTTAAGACGGTGGCGAAAGCATTTTGCCACGTACGCAAGTGAGGACGCCTAGGTGTTCATCACATTGCTGAGCCAGCAGCGGATGGGTAATAACAAGGTCGAAACTAGGGGCCATGTACTAGTTAAATTAAGCAAAAACTGTATTTGTATTCACCCAGAAAGAGACATTTGTGCCTCTCATCTATGCCAGCACAACCTAGTTGATCTTTTACTATGTATGCATAGCTAACAGTCTTAACATCCTCAAGGGCAGTCCTAAAGCATCGTGTCGCGGCGAGCCTGGGCAGCAATGTGTCACAACAAGCCTGGGCAGCGAGGTGCACCACCAAGTGCGACGGTCTAAGAATGAGACCAATGCCTAATGCATACCCCTACTCACTAGAATGAGACCAATGCCAAGTTTAACTCAGGCTGACAACAACAAACTTCACACCATGAATGAAACTGCAGATGGACAAAACAGAAATGCCCATTCAGTTAACTTAACTCACTTGCTGATTTAACTTAACTCACTTGCTGATTTGCTGATTTGCTTCGGTTGAGAATCGGGCACCTTCTAGGTCAAGAAAATTGGGCATGACCTTTGCTAATTTTCTTGACCTAGGAGTGCCCCATTCTCAACCGAAACGGAAATTAATCAACATTTCGGGAGAAAGGGGTACTTCATATCTCATGAAAGCAAATAGTGGTAACAAGATCAATTATGTACTATTGCAGCAAAGATGCAGGTAATAGATTGAATTCTCTAAACAAAACTGATATTTTTGTAAGTAAATAGCTTTCACCCTAACAAACTTAAAACATGGACATTAAGCTCCTAAAACCGATCTGGATGCGCTTAATCATTCTATAGCAACACTATAGCAGCAGTTCGGGATTTTTTGGATGCCTATAACACTGTAACACTATAGTAGCATTGCAAACACTATAGAAGCAGATTTGGATGGAACAATTATGGTTGCAAGTCAGCGGCTCATCGAGCGGATGAGAAAATGGGAAAATCCCAGTCAGAGATGTGACCGGCACTTAAAAATGCCTCGCTGCCGCGCGGAGGAGATGTGGCCGCAGCGCAACAGAAACCCTTCCCATGGTGCTCCCACAGTAGCTCGCAAGGACGGCTCGCAGCAGCTCGCGGTGGTCAGATCCGGAGAGCAGCATCGTCGATGAGGTCGAGCGAGAGCTCCTGCGGCTCGGTTGCACAATGGCGGTGACCTATAGGAAAGAAAAAAGTGAGGCGGCGACCTATGGCGGATAACAGGGGAAATGAGATGAAGGAAAGGAGAGCCGGCTAGAGCATGCAGCGGCGGTGTACCTCGAGGCGGCGGAGACTGCTGAAAGGATCGAGAAGAGGTGTCTAGAGGGAGGTGAATAAACTCTAAGTAAGAAAAGTTGCAGTTTTTAATCTCTTTAAGTTGAAGTGGAGTTTGGCACAAGTTTTAACATTCACAATACATATCAAGCAAGCATGACAAGAGTATATGAGCAACGGAAAGTAAAGCATGCGAATTGCAAGAATGTAAAGGGATGGGATTGGAGTGTGCAAACGCAAGAGACACGGGGATTTTTTATCCGTGGTTCCGATAGGTGGTGCTATTGTACATCCACGTTGATGGAGACTTCAACCCACGAAGGGTAACGGTTGCGTGAGTCCACAGAGGGCTCCACCCATGAAGGGTCCATGAAGAAGCAACCTTGTCTATCCCACCATGGTCGTCGCCCACGAAGGACTTGCCTCACTCGGGTAGATCTGCACGAAGTAAGCGATCTCCTTGCCTTACAAACTCCTTGGTTCAACTCCACAATCTTGACGGAGGCTCCCAAGTGACACCTAGCCAATCTAGGAGACACCACTCTCCAAGAGGTAACAAATGGTGTGTTGATGATGAACTCCTTGCTCTTGTGCTTCAAATGATAGTCTCCCCAACACTCAACTCTCTCTCACAGGATTTGGATTTTTTAGAAAGAAGATTTGAGTGGAAAGCAACTTGGGAAATGCTAGAGAACAAGATTTATGTGGTAGGAATGGAATATCTTGACCTCAACATAAGTGTAGGTGGTCCTCTCTCAAAAAATGTATGTTGGAAGTGTAGGCATGTTCTGATGGCTCTCACCACGAATGAAGAGTGGGTGGAGGGGTATATATAGCCTCCACACAATATCTAACCGTTCCACACAATTTACCAAACTCAGTGGGACCAAATCGTGAAACTCGGTCAGACCGATTTAGTTCATAATGTGACCGTTAGGCATTTTGGTGGGACTGATATAATCAACTCGGTAGGACCGATGTGCTAGGGTTAGGGTGAAGCCTCAACTCAGTTTGACCGATTACACAAACTCGGTGGGCCCGATTTGGGTAATAAGCAAAACAGAAAGTTGGCCAGGCAAACTTGGTGGGACCGATTGCATACCTCGATGGGACCAAAATTATTGCAATAGGCAACAGAGAGTTTGCAAGCCCATCTCGGTGAGACCGATCCCATCGGTGAGACTGACTTGATTAGGGTTTCTGGCAGTGGCTATGTCATCTGAACTCGGTGGCGCCAGATAGAAAGATTCGGTAGGGCCGAGTTTGACTTTTGGTTTGGGACATATGTGGATGTGATAAAGTGGTTGAGGGCTTTGGAGCATATCACTAAGCACTTTGAGCAAGCAAGCCATTAAGCAACACCTCATCCCCTCTTAATAGTATTGGCTTTCCTATGGGCTCAATGTGATCTTGGATCACTAAAAGTAAAATGTAGAGTCTTGTGCTTTGAGCTTGAGCCAATCCTTTGTCCTTAGCATCTCAAAGGGGTTCCACATCCTCTAGTCCATGCCACTCCATTGTTGAACTTATCTGAAACTTACTAGGTAAGAGTATTAGTCCAACAAGAGATATGTTGACATTAATTACCAAAATCACCCAGGGAGCACTTGTGCTTTCAATCTCCCCCTTTTTGGTAATTGATGACAACATACATCAGAGCTTTAGATAAAGATATAGAGAATAACAAGTAAAGCTTTGGAAAGACATGTAACATGCATAGGCTCCCCCTACATGTATGCAATCATGTAAATATGGAATATAGGAGCACGTGAATGCATAAGCATGACAAAGTAAGCAATGTGTTACATGTATCTTGGCTATATGCATCAGAGCAAATGGTTTGAATATAGGAAATGTACCTTCATGCTCATGAGTCCTTCCTGCAAACAGTATATTCATCAGCAAGAAATCCTCATATACATGACTGTGATGCATATACTTACCTTGTGGTCTTGAGTTGGCTTAGGAAGGAATGAACCTGCGTAAACAAGGTTAGATAACACAGATACACCTACTAGCCAGAGCAAACAAAAGAAACCACAAGAGTACCAAGACTGGATGACATGTAGAGAGTGAGTACTGAGTACCCCATTGGATATAGACATGTCCCCAAAGGTAAAGATGTGTAATGAATTCAAGGATTTACTTCCCTTAGATGTCTTGCTCCCCCTGAATCTAGAATGGGATACTGGGAGAAGATAGGGAACAGAAAAATAGAGCAAAGAAAAGAAACAGAGCTAATGCAAACAATCAAATATGAACATGTCTTTCCCCTCTTAAAGACATGTGACTTCTCTCCTCTTAAACACCAAGCATCTGGGGTCTTTTGAAGTGATACTCCTGTCTCCTTGTAGAAGAACTCTCTTTCCCTGAGTATTCTCTCCCCCTATAGAAATGATTAAGCTTTGATGTGATCTCTCTCTCCCCCTTTGACATCAATTTTTGTTACAAATGGGTTTGGTCCTTGAGTCATAGAACAAAGCAGCAAGTCGAATGTGATGCTGGTAGAGGACAAGAATCATTGAGTGGAGCTGGATCAAAAAGAATGCAGGAACAAGTGGCAATCTATCTTTCCTGCAGTGAAATTGGTGGCACCGAGTTGTGTGCCTCGGTTGCACCGAAAGAATTCGGTTGGACCGAAAACAACAGACCGGTGTGACCGAGATCATCACAGAGAAAACACTTGTCACCTCAGCTCACTAGTCAAGTAAGATCTCACAAGGATTTGCAAGGAATTAACTGAAGGATTTGCAAAGAATTGGATGCAGGGAATGCAGAACAAAAAGAAACAGAAAAGAAATCTAGATGAAGTTTTTTTGAAAGGGGAAACAAATATGCATGAGACAAATGCAAGAGCACAGAAAAGAACATAAGAGAACTTCATCTAGAATTGGTCGGCGATAATGTCACCTATGTTAGAGTATATGACTTAGGAGTCAAGTGAGATCACTTGATCATAGGTCATACTCATCGTTTGAGCTCAAAATGGGGTTACCATTTTTCGTTTAAGCATTTTGATGTATTCACATCTTTTTGAGTTGCTTTGACTCATGACTTGGAGTAAAGCTTCTCTAAGATGGAATAACATACCTTGGGTGGTGGTGTTGATCGTGATCATGTAGTTGAACTTGTGTGGGTTTCTCAAGGTTGATGTAGCTCATCAAGAGTTGGGAGATCCACTTGGAATTTGAGTTCATCTACCTACATGGGTTAGTCTTGCAAGGAAGAGCACTTGTGTATCCAAATGACAATCATAAAACTCAATATAGAATTTGTCAAAGGATATGTTTGAAGGGTTTCGTGCTTCCTTGTCTTCAACCACCATTGTGTAGAGACTTGGTGATGTACAAATTTGCTCAAGATGTGAGTGGGTTGCAATCTCGTAGATTTAGATTCATCCAAGTACCTACAACGGTTAGATGACATGCAAGGGTGCAAATATATCCAAGACATATGAATAGCAACATGAAAGAAAATATCAAGGATTAGTCAAAGGCTCATGCCTTGCATGTATCCAAAAAGAGTTCCTACTCCAAGTTTGAAGCATCAATGATGTTCAATTCACCTCTCAAACGGCAAAAGACTTTCTCATCAAGCGGTTTGGTGAATATATCTGCTAATTGCTTATCGGTGCGAACATGCTTAAGATTAATGTCCCCTTTGGCAACATGATCTCGAATGAAATGATGATGAACATCAATATGCTTAGTTCGAGAGTGTTGCACGGGATTGTGAGCAATCTTGATAGCACTTTCATTGTCACAAAGCAATGGAACATGTTTCACATATATCCCCTAATCCTTGAGAGTTTGGGTCATCCAAAGTAACTGAGCACAACATGAACCAGCGGCAATGTATTCCGCTTCGGCGGTGGATAAGGATACCAAGTTTCGTTTCTTGGAGGACCAAGACACAAGAGATCTACCAAGATATTGACAAGTACTCGAAGTGGGCTTTCTATCAACCTTGTCCCCGGCATAGTCCGAATCGGAGTAACCAACAAGATCGAAAGAAGACCTCTTAGGATACCAAATGCCAAAATTTGGTGTGTGTATGAAGTATCTCACTGTCCTTTTCACAGCCTTAAGATGACATTCTTTAGGGGCCGCTTGATATCGTGCACACATGCACACACTTAGCATAATATCAGGACGAGAGGCACATAGATATAACAATGAACCAATCATGAAGCGGTAAACCTTTTGATCAACCGGTTCACCATCTTTGGTCAAATCAAGATGTCCACTAGTAGGCATGGGTGTAGTCATACATTTGCATTCTTGCATATTGAACTTCTTGAATAAGTCCTTGGTGTACTATGTTTGAGAGACAAAGGTACCTTCCTTAGTTTGCTTGATTTGCAAACCGAGAAAGAATTTGAGTTCACTCATCATAGACATCTCAAACTTCTCTGACATTAGCTTTCCAAATTTCTCACTAAAGTGAGGCTTAGTCGAACCAAATATAATATCATCAACATAGATTTGGCACACAGATAGTTCTCCATTAACCCTTTTAGTAAAAAGAGTAGAATCAATTTTTCCAATTTCAAAGCCTTTTTCAATAAGGAACTTGGTCAATCATTTATACCACGCTCTAGGAGCTTGTTTAAGACCATAAAGATCTTTGTGAAGTTTGTAAACATGATTAGGTTTCTTAGGATTGACAAAGCTGGGAGGTTGCTTAACATAAAATTCCTTCTCTATTTCACCATTTAGAAAAGCACTTTTAATGTCCATTTGGTACAAGGTGATATCATGGTGATTAGAAGAGGCAAGTAAGATGTGAATGGACTCAAGTCTAGAAACGGGGGCATATGTCTCACCATAGTACATACCTTCTACTTGAGTGTAGCCTTGGGCGACAAGACATGCTTTGTTGCGAACTACTTGTCCATCTTCATCTTGCTTGTTGCGAAACACCCATTTGGTACCAATGACGTTGTGGCTGTTGTCGGGCTTCTCGACCAATGTCCAAACTTGATTTCTCTCAAAGTTGTGTAGCTCTTCATGCATGGCGTTTATCCAATCCGGATCTTCCAATGCTTCTTCAACCTTCATAGGTTCAATGCTAGAGATGCATGAATAATGTTCACAAAAGTTAGCCAAACGAGTTTTAGAGCGAGTGATTCTCCCGGTTTGGATATCATTGTAGATTTGCTCGACGGGATGGTCTTTGGCGACTCTTGCTCGAACTCGTGGAAGCTTTTGCTTGGATCTGGGTGGAACATCTTCTTCATCTTGTTCTTCTTCTTGGCCTTCTTCATTGTTGACGTTGTCGTTCTCTTGTCATGGTGGAGAAGGAGGTTGTTGATGTTCATCTTGGTGTACTTCCTCGTTTTCTTTGTCTTGCTGTGTCCCACTTGTGGATGCTTCCGTATCAACTCTTGGTTCACCTTGTCGTGAGGTGGAAGCTTCCACTTGGACGGACGAGGTGCTCTCCTTCACCTTCGTTGGACGAATCTTGCCAATAGACAAGTCTTGGATTGCTTCCGAAGGGTCTTTGTCTCCTACATCAATTGGCAATTGCTCTACTTGCGAGCCGGTAGATTTATCAAACTTCACATCTACTGTCTCTTCAACCTTTTGGGTGAAATTATTGTAGACACGATAAGTGTGAGAGTTTGAGCCATAACCAAGTAGGAAACCTTCATGAGATTTAGGAGCAAATTTACAACGACGATGCTTATCAACAATGTAGCACTTTGAGCCGAATACTCGAAAGTATCCAACTTGGGGTTTGTTACCGGTGAGGAGCTCGTATGCCGTTTTGTCGAGCAGCTTGTGAAGATACAAGCGATTTGTTGCATGACAAGCTGTCTCAACCACTTCTACCCAAAAGTGCTTTGGCGTCTTGTACTCATCAAGCATCGTTCTCGCCATTTCGATGAGAGTCCGGTTCTTCCTCTCAACAACTCCATTTTGTTGAGGTGTGTACGTAGCCGAGAACTCATGTGAAATCCCTTCTTCGTCAAGAAAGGTGTCCACATTTGCGTTCTTGAACTCCGTTCCATTGTCACTGTGAACCTTCTTGATCTTCACTTCAAATTGATTTTGGGCCTTCCTAGCGAAGTTTTTGAAGATCTTTTGGACCTGCGATTTATCATCGAGAAAGAACACCCACGTAAATCTTGAAAAATCATCGACTATGACTAGACCAAAAGAATTTCCACCGAGACTTTTGTAAGCGTTGGGACCGAGAAGATCCATGTGAAGTAGCTCGAGCGGCCTCCTTGTGGTCATGATGTTCTTCACGGGATGCCTTCCTCCAACCTGTTTACCTGCTTGATAAGCACTGCAAAGTCTATCCTTATCAAATATGACATCGTTAACGCCGAGGATATGATTACCTTTAATAAGCTTGTCAAGGTTTCACATGCCCACATGACCTAACCGTCTATGCCACAACCAGCCTTTAGAGGATTTAGCAATCAAGTAAGTTCTAGGTTGAGCCTTTTTAGTGAAATCAACAATGTAAAGATCACCTCTATGTATACTGGTAAATACCATTTTATGATTATCTCTACGAAACACTTGGCAGTCTACCTTGGTAAATAGGACATTGAAACCAAAGTCAGCTAGTCTAGAAACAGTAAGCAAATTATAGCCAAGAGATTCAACGAGCATGACATTTTGTATGGAGCTATCATGTGAGATGGCCACCTTACCGAGGCCAACCACCTTACCCTTTGAGTTATCACCAAAAGTGACATACTTTCGAGGGCCGTCGTTTTCAGCAAGCTCACGGAACATATCTTTATCTCTGGTCATGTGATCGGTACATCCACTATCAAGAACCCATTCCTTTCCTCCTGCCACGTATCCCCGAAGATTTTCCATAAGACCAAAGTGTCTCATTGCATCATCAAGATCAAAGTCACTATCATCATCCTCATCATAGTATCCATGTTCAACATCGTCATGTGATGGATCAATTCCTAGAGAGGATGATTCATTAGAATGAGTTTGACAATGATCTTATTTATGAATTCTAATAGTTTCGGAAATAATATTGCTAATAATTCCAACATCTCCTTTGGCACGCATAAGATTTGTAAGCTCAAATAGACAATCACCAAACTTAGGATCATTGGAATTCATCTTACTCAAGGCAATAGAGTTATGGATAATTTCATCTAGATTTTGCAAGGAATAATTTGGAAAACGTTCCTCAAGAAATTTCCATATGGTGTAGGCACACTTAAGAGTAGGCAAGCAACCTATCAAGTTTCTAGGCAAACCTCTAGTGATAAGCTCAACAGTTCTAAGATTGCGAATCATGTCAATTAACTCATCAAGGGTAGGATGCATAGGATCAACATGAGGTGCACAAGGGCTAGTAATGTACTTGTTCAAATGATATTCATTGAAATTCACAAGCATCTCATTTTTCCACTCATGAAAATACTCTCCATCAAGTATAGGCACTCTATGTCTAAGACTCCCCAAAGTAGACTCATCCATCTTCCTCCAATGGTGTTTAAAACAAAGCAATGGAGACCAAAGCTCTGATAACAATTGAAAGGATCGAGAAGAGGTGTCTAGAGGGGGGTGAATAGACTCTAAGTAAGAAAAGTTGTAGTTTTTAATCTCTTTAAGTTGAAGTGGAGTTTGGCACAAGTTTTAACATTCACAATACATATCAAGCAAGCATGACAAGAGTATATGAGCAACGGAAAGTAAAGCATGCAAATTGCAAGAACATAAAGGGATGGGATTAGAGTGTGCAAACACAATTTGGAGACACGGAGATTTTTTATCCGTGGTTCCGATAGGTGGTGCTATCGTACATCCACGTTGATGGAGACTTCAACCCACAAAGGGTAACGGTTGCGTGAGTCCACGGAGGGCTCCACCCACGAAGGGTCCACGAAGAAGCAACCTTGTCTATCCCACCATGGCCGTTGGCCACGAAGGACTTGCCTCACTCGGGTAGATCTTCACGAAGTAGGCGATCTCCTTGCCCTTACAAACTCCTTGGTTCAACTCCACAATCTTGACGGAGGCTCCCAAGTGACACCTAGCCAATCAAGGAGACACCGCTCTCCAAGAGGTAACAAATGGTGTGTTGTTGATGAACTCCTTGCTCTTGTGCTTCAAATGATAGTCTCCTCAACACTCAACTCTCTCTCACAGGATTTGGATTTGGTGGAAGAAGATTTGAGTGGAAAGCAACTTGGGGAAGGCTAGAGATCAAGATTTATGTGGTAGGAATGGAATATCTTGACCTCAACACAAGTGTAGGTGGTTCTCTCTCAGAAAATGTATGTTGGAAGTGTAGGCATGTTCTGATGGCTCTCACCATGAATGAAGAGTGGGTGAAGGGCTATATATAGCCTCCACACAAAATCTAACCATTACACACAATTTACCAAACTCGGTGGGACCGAATCGTGAAACTCGGTCAGACCGGTTTAGTTCATAATGTGACCGTTAGGCATTTCGGTGGGACCGATGTGCTAGGGTTAGGGTGAAGCCTCAACTCTGTTTGACCGATTACACAAACTCGGTGGGACTGATTTGGTTAATAAGCAAAATAGAGAGTTAGCCAGGCAAACTTGGTGGGACCGATTGCATACCTCGGTGGGACCAAAATTATTGCAATAGGCAACAGAGAGTTTGCAAGCCCATCTCGGTGAGACCGAGATCTCATCGGTGAGACCGACTTGATTAGGGTTTCTGCCAGTGGCTATGTCATCTGAACTCGGTGGCACCGGATAGAAAGATTCAGTAGGGCCGAGTTTGACTTTTGGTTTGGGACATACGTGGATGTGAGAAAGTGGTTGAGGGCTTTGGAGCATATCACTAAGCACTTTGAGCAAGCAAGCCATTAAGCAACACCTCATCCCCTCTTAATAGTATTGGCTTTCCTATTGACTCAATGTGATCTTGGATGACTAAAAGTAAAATGTAGAGTCTTGTGCTTTGAGCTTGAGCCAATCCTTTGTCCTTAGCATCTCAAAGGGGTTCCACATCCTCTAGTCCACGCCACTCCATTGTTGAACTTATCTGAAACATACTAGGTAAGAGTATTAGTCCAATAAGAGATATGTTGACATTAATTAACAAAATCACCCAGGGAGCACTTGTGCTTTCAACTGAAGGTGCTGCTCGCCAGCGATGAAGATGAGGCGGCACACGGGATCTAACGCGCGAGAGGAGCACGGGTGCCTTCGCTGTGCTCACGCGAGTGGGAGAAACCCTCCGATGGCAGTGGAGAAGAAGGGGTAGTTGGTGGAGAAGAAGGCGCTGGAGATGCGGCGGTGTAGTGGGTCGAGGTAGCACAGTGGGTCTAGGAAGCGGCGGCGTTGGTCGGGGGCAGCAAGTCGGGGGCAGCAAGTTGAGGGCTGAGAGAGGTGTGAGATTGGGGATTGGGGATTTTAGTGGGGGGAGGGTTAGGAATGGCGCACCTTTTAGGGGTGCGCCATAAACATTGGTATATCAATGGCGCACCTTTTAGGGGTGCGCCATAAACACCGTGATAGCAATGGCGCACCTTCTCCTGGTGCGCCATTACTAACTTTTTTGATTTTTTTGATTTTTAGTTGCATGTAATAATTTAAGATTTGAGATAAAAGAAAAGGAAAATGCAAATGGAGTGATAAAACCATTGTGCAAAGATTTAGAATTAGATGACATGGTTGAAATCAAGTGATACATGTAATAATTTAGTTGCATGTAATAATTGAGCTTGCCACTGACACACACACGTGACCGACACGCCGTGATTTGATCTTAGCTATATTTTCACAATCTTCTTTCCCTTCTTTCTCGCGGTTGAATAATTTAGCCCCGAAATCCCTTGAATTGATCTTGTCTTGAACGGATGTCCTTTAGGTAGGGTGGTCCTACTTCTTCTTGTGGTGTATGGTACTTCATCGTCGTCGACATCTTCCATCTTCGGGTCGCCTTACTTGTCGAAGTCTTGCTCATTGGCGATTCCATCCATTCCGATGATGTTCCTTTTGCCTCTCCTCACGACAACACGACTGAGCTTTGACGGGTCGGTAATGAAGAAGCATTGGTCCACTTGGGAAGCCCGTACCCATGGCTCATTTTTCGCGATGACGTTTGCGCCCGCGGTCTTGGATTTGGCTTCGGGTATAACCATGGTGGTGAAATACTGGTCTTATTTTAGGACGCTCTTGGCCCATCTAACACGAATCATCGGGACCTTCTCTCCAGCGTAGCTCAGCTCCCAGATCTCCTCGATCCTTCTGTAGTATCTGTCCTTGTCGTTACCGGTGTAGGATTCCATCGTTACCCCGGAGTTCTGATAATCGCTCTTCATGTCCTTTTCCTCGGTGTAGAATGTGTAGCCGTTGATATCGTACGCCTCATAGGTCATTAGGTTGTGCTCGGCGCCCTGTGACAAGGCGAATATGAGTTTTACTTCCGCGGAAGAATCCTCATGTAAAGGGTACGACAGAAGCTTCCCCTTGAACCAATGCGTGAAACATGAGTTGTGCTCTTTGATTATATCTCTGTCCGTCCTCTGTTGGCCTTGGTCATTGTACGTCTTCTCAATAAAGGTTTTGTGCTCTACCACCCAAGGATCGACCACGTCTATGTGTTGTAGCGCGAATAGGTTTGCTCTTTCAAAGTCGGCGAGTCGACCCTTGAAGTCGACATGCATTCGCGGCGACCCTCACGGTGACCCCATCCAGCGAGCCTACTGAGGTGCCTATTGACGGGTAGACCAACGGGGTTCTCGATGCCTAGATAATTCGTGCAGTAGGAGATGCACTCTTTGGTCAGAAAGCCCTTGGCTATGCTTCCATCTGGACGTGCCCTGTTGCGAACGTATCCTTTGATGACACCATTCATCCTTTCGAACGGCATCATCTGTGCAGGAACATCGGCCCGAGTTGGATGATATCCTCCACGATATGGACCAGCAGATGCACCATAACATCGAAGAATGCGGGTGGGAAGTAGACCTCAAGCTCACATAGTATCACCACGATCTCTTCCTGTAGCCTTCTGAGTTGCCTCACGCCAACCGACTTTCAAGAGATGACGTCGAAAAAGTTGCATAGGCCAAATAGCGTTTCACGGACGTGCGCATCCATGCTTCATCAGCACGTGACAATCGTGAGACTTCATCCTGCTGAACTTCTGCTTCGCTGAGTCTAGGTATCTGCTTATCTTCCCTGCGTAACCGTAAGGAAGTTTTACTCCTACGAGGCAGGTGAAAAACTACTCGATCTCCTTCTGACTTAGAGTGAAGCACGCGGGAGGGCAGTCATATTCGATCTTCTTGGCCTTTTTGCCTTTGCAACGACTTTCCGTGTCCTTCGCCTCATCATCATCATCATCATCATCATCATTAGGGCATTTTGCGTGAAGCTCCTCCCTGATGCCTATTGATTGCAAGTCTGCCCTTGCTTTCGGCCCATCTTTGGTCCTCTCTGGCATGTTGAGCAGGGCACCAAGCAGAATCTCGCACACGTTCTTCATGATATGCATGACATTAAGGCTGTGAGGCACATGGAGGATCTTCCAGTACGGCAAGTCCTAGAAAATAGACCTCATTTTCCATACCTTCGGCAGCGGCTCTGGCGCCTTTCGCTTCTTTCTCGGCGGTGGGCACTCTTTCCAATTTTTCAACAGCTCATCTATTTCCTCGCCGCTCCTTGTACGTGGGGGGTCTTCGGGGTTTGGTTTCACCATCGAACAGATCCTTGCGTTTTCTCCATGAGTCATCATCGTAAAGCCACCTTCGATGTCCCATGAACACGGTTTTCGAAGACCCAGGATCTCTATCTAGTTGGCAATACGTTGTTTCATCCATGCACCTGACGCATGCACAAAATCCGTGGACCACCTGCCCCGCGACATATCCGTAACCGAGATAGTCATGCACCATCGTGAGCAGTGCGGCTCTCATAGGGAAATATTCTTTCGCTGCGGTGTCCCACGTATTGGCTGGCGTTTTCCACAGCGTGTCTAGCTCCTCTTTCAGCAGCCCCAGATACAGATTGATGTTGTTCCCTAATTGTTTCGGCCCTTCAATTAGCATACTCATGTGAATGTACTTCCTCTTCATGGACATCCAGGGGGAAGGTTGTACATCCACACAAAGACAAGCCAGGTGCTATGTGTGCTTCTCTGGCTACCAAACGAATTGACTCAATCGGTGCTCGTGCCCAGCACGATGTTCCTTGGATCATCCCCAAATTCTGGGTGTTCGAAGTTCAACGCTTGCCACTGGCTCGCATCCTTAGGGTGACTCAGCATCTTGTCTTTTTTATTTATCTCCGAATCATTTCCGTCATCTTCTCGCTTCTTCTCCTCCCTATACGCGTGCCAATGCAGGAGCTTTGCTAGCTTAAGGTCCGTGAAATACCGCTGCAGACAAGGAGTGATCGGAAAGTACCACACCACTTTTCGAGGAGCTTTCTTCCTCTTCTTGTAACGAGTGATGCCGCACACCTGACATATGGTAGACTCCGTGTGCTCGTCCCGATAAATGATGCAATCATTCATGCACACATGGTATTTCACGTGCGGTAAATCAAGAGGACACTCGATTTTCTTCGCCTCCTCGAAATTGGTCGAGCACTTGTTCCCCTTGGGAAGACGTTCGTCCCAGAATGACATGTTCTCGTCGAAGCATGCGTCGGTCATTTTGTGTTTTACCTTCATCTCCAGAGCCATGAGCATTACTTTTAGGCGGGTATCCTCTGGCCTGCATCCTTCATACAATGGAGTAACCGCGTATATCTCCAGTTGATCCAACTTGGCTTTCTCTCGGGCGGTAGCTCTTGCGTTACCCGTCTTCTTTAGAAGCAGCTCTTGAATATGAGGGTCCTGCACCCAGCCCATCGATGGTCCATCATCGTCTGCTCCGGCATCTTCATCTTCATGATCATGCCCTTCGTCTTGATCTTCCTCATCATCATGTCCGGCATCTTCTACATGATGACTGTGTCTTGCATCTACTTCATGATCATGTCCTGGAGATTCTTCGTCTTCTCGCCCGCCCTCGCCGCTATTGTCTTGCTGCCCTTCCTTATTTCTTGCCCGGCCCCCATGGACGACTTCATAATCATCTTCATCACCTTGCCACCGATAGCTATCCATGAAACCACGCACCAGCAGGTGGTCCCGCACCTGTCTAGAATCTGGATCCATAAGGCTCCTCAGCTTGCATCTTCGACATGGACATCTTATCTCCGTCTCGTTCTTTTGAAGCATCTCGGCCTTCGCAGAGCTCAAAAACCTATTCAAGATGCCTTTGGTCATCGTGCGGACCATGGTCGCCTGCGGGGTAGAGCAAAATGATATTTTAGAACCGAATTTTTTTTGGCATGACTTTGCCTAAAAATAGGACCAAAAAGAATGCATAGTGCCAAATTCTCGCCGAAACAGAAATGAATCAACATTCCGGCAAAATATTGGCAACTACCGCATTTCAAATACCGGTACCTGCAAACACAAACATATGCAACACCACAAACATACATAGATCTAGGCCATAAAAAGTGTGTACATTGTTGGAGGGAGAAAAAAGTAGATCTAGAACATAAAGAAAGCTTTCCCCTTACTTACCTATAAAAAAAAGGAAATTTAACCACTTAATTTGGGTGAATCTATGGTGCAAATGAGGTGAGGAGGAGGAGGCAGCCGAGACCAAGCTTGGTAGAGATGGAGAGAATGAAGTGGGGAAAGTGAGTGTGGTAGGTGGCTGTCAAAAATATCTAGCTGCTCTCAGGTTACCAATGGCGCACCTCCTAGGAATGCGCCATTGGTAACCAGGGTTACTAATGGCGCACCTGGTGTGTGGTGCGCCATTACTAGTTTTGAAAAAAAATTAAAAAAAAATTGCTAGTAGTGGCGCACCGTGGGTGTGGTGCACCATTACTAGTTAAAACTAGTAATGACACACTATCCCCTGGTGCGCCACTGCTAAGTGTGGGAAGGGTGTGGGGCTAGGACAAAACTAGTAATGGCGCACCACACACCAGGTGCGCCATTAGTAATATGGCCACTAATGGCGCACCTATATCTAGTGCTCCACTGCTATATAGTAGTGGCACACCTAGCTATAGCCTTTTTCTAGTAGTGCCAAGCGCAAGCAGAGCTGCAGTGAGCCTGTACAACGAGCTAGCGTAAGTCCCTGCATTTCATTTAATCTGTACTGGCATTTGTGTATGATTTGTGTGCAGTGGCGGATCCACGAATTCAAGTTACCAGGGGTGAACATTTAACTTAAAAAATACGAAGGCACTTGCACTCCAGAAATCAACATAACTTGAGAAATGTGAAGCTACATGCACTTTGAAAACCAGCTAATGATCCAAAGTAGTTCAGATTATAAACACTAAATTATGCAAGCACCAAAAAATACAAAATGCAACATGGCGTACAAGGACTACAAACATGATCTGTACCTGCTTGAATTATTCGTTCTGTGGCTGAAAATATCGAAGTGTAATTGCACCTATAACTAGTGCGCAAACTGCATATCAATATATCTATCCTGCACAAGTATGCCAATAGTTTCAAACAACATATTAGAAAGTATTTATGCTATGTAGTCATGATACGGGGACTTTCTGGTAGATGGCCTCGACGTTTCCTCAAGCTATGAAAATGCACTATAATTTGCTTGTCATCAATGCCTGCAAATCTCTTTGTCTCTCTCAACATAGCAGATCATCATTAGACACTAAATTCTTCAATGAGCTTGCAAAATGCTTGCATTAGATCCCTCATTAGACACTATATGTTCATCACCAGGAGCATGTAAAATGTTTGCATCAAATCCTTCATTAGCAGTCTGTTCATTAGACACTCTAGGCTCAAGAACAACATGAGCTTGTATGTTTGCACTAAAAACTTGATTAGATACATCAGATTCAGTCAGTTCAGTATTGATTGGGTGAGTTATAAAATAAGTAGAAATTGGTTTCATTTTCTCATAGATTACCTACATACAAGAAGTTTTACAACACCGTCAGGTTTAACTATTGGCCAGAAATTGAAGATTTGAATTAGATATAATCAGGGATGTGATGTACCTGCTCGTTGCGCATGCTACTCTTGCAAGCTATGACTGTCTGTTTGCGCAAGCTCGATGCCATGCCCATGCCGCTGCCTCCCACACAGGCTACTCCTAGGGTTGGATCTTCATCTTTTTGTCCTTCCGTTCACTTGAAGCCCGACGACCGCCCTCCAACGAGGGCTCGAGGAAGTGTTGTGTCGGTCTGTCCAGCGGCGGCTAGGTTAGGAGCGAACCAGACTAGAGGCTGGAGCGAATGAATTGGGATTTTTCCTACTGTCGATCGATATGGGAGGCACTCGTTTGGGCCGCGAGCCTGCTATAGGGCCTGCCTTGCACTTATGTTATTGCCCATCCAAATTGAATTTTTTTTCTTCATTTTTTACATTGCCTTCTCATGCGTTGGGACGAACAAAACTAGCCTGGACCAACCCGAACGACTCAAATTAGGTGCACACTTTCCAGCCACCTGAGGCGGCCGCCCATACCAGCCCCTATGGTGGCATCACCCCTTTTTGCGTGTATGATTGGGGTAGTAAAAAATATTCCAGTGGCGCTTTTGATTTACCCACAGTATGGTTGAATAGCTTGTTTCTATGAACTGAGTTCGCCAATAATGTGAAGATGCCAGTCTTTTCATCCTATTGTAGAGTGCTTAGATCTCGATATGCCAAAAGTAATCGCATGAAATATACAGTATAAGCTAGTGTGATGTGTGTGGCTACAACTAGTCTGACTACACGTCCTCATATAACATATCAAGGATGCACCATCTTACCAGATTAACCATTCAACTTACCAATGCAGTGTGGGAAGAAAGAAGTATTGGGATTGCGTATTCAAGCAATTGATGCCATGGACTCCTTCGTACAACCTTGTAAGCGATAAAGAAGTTGCAGTGTGCCTGTACAAAGAACCAGCATAAGTTTAGTTACCTGCTTCTCGGAATTTTAGTTAGCCACTTATTGCAAAAAATTTCAATTACGTTGCTTGGCTTAATTTAGTTGCTACTGATTACATAATGCCACATCCTGTTAATCCTATTATAGATTGTGCCTATCTATGTGTTTGATACTTACTGTTAAGAGTTACCTGTTTGCCTGAACTTAAATAGCTACTTGTTTGTTTAACTGTTTTGCTACTGCAACAATGGGTTACAATGATATTAATAACTACTTTTCAACATCCAATTGAAACTCTTTAATTCCTTGTTTGTTTAACAGGTTTGCTGTTATAACTCCCAGTTGAGATGTTTTGCTAACTTCAACTTTTCTGAATCCAATCGGAACTTTAATAGCAAAACAGGTTAGCCCAAGATCAAAGAGCGAGGTCCCCATGGACACTGTATCATCCCACAGCAGTGGCACCGGCCCAATCGTGCATTATGAATTGGCAACTGCTGATGCTCTAGAGGCTAAACTAGTGGTAGAAAGAGATTCTGCTTCTGCACTTAGAGATGAAGTTGACATGTTGAGGAAGCAAACAACACAATCACAAGAAGTACTCAAGAAAACCATTAAATATTTAGTGGATTTCAAAACGAAGCAAGCTGAGACTGACCACATTGTTAAGGCCCTGAAAGGAAAAAAGGAAATTAAATTCCCACTTGGTAAATCATAGGTGAAATGTTCTTTCCATCGTTGAATAACCTTTGTGTTGTTTGTTCATGTAATCAATCAAACCATTTGTTTTAGAGATCATGTAATAATTGTTTTTTTTGTTTTTTGGTTTGCAATTTTATTTGAGCACAAGTCTGTATTAATTGATAAGACTCGGAGACATTTCATTTTGATTGCTGTGCCAGACCTACAAATATGCCAATCGGGCTGAATGTGCATTCATCAATAATAGTAGTATAGATGGACCATAAGTGGCACGCATCGGAAAGGGCCAAGATGATGTAGTAGCTTGGCTAAAAAAAGGATGCTGTTGTAGCAAAAAAAGTACAACGGCCTGGCTTATATATGTTAGTTGATATTATTGATCCATATACTCTATAAGTGTTTATATGTCTGTTAGTTCTATATATTCTTGGTTGATTGACTCGGTATTTGAATCTTGATACATCACTTGTGTACATATCTAAATGGGAGTACATATTATGCTGCGTGTGACATTTGAGTTGGACATGAAGTGTTCCAAATATTTGAAGTCACCTTAAACTGGATTCTAGCTTCTGAATTTGAGTATCGGCATGTGTAAACCATATTCATATATGACAGTGGAATACATCTTTGTTGTCCTTTTGAAGATATATAAAAACACATAGAATGATTTATAAAGATTCGTGTAGGAATACAAAATGGATTCTAATTTAGTTGCCAGGGTAAACGTGGATGCTTATTGTCCCAAAATTCGAAAGAAGCGGCAAAATGTCCACTCCCATGTCGGCTGCCCGAAGCCTAGTGTTTGGGAGATGGAAATTACTGTCTACCCATTACACGGACAATCCATCGGCCCGATTTCCACTGCTCTAAATAGGGGTAGGCTAGTAACTTCAATTAGACGTGACACGACCGCCTCTGAGCCCATTCCGACACGGTGGGCGCCAAACATGGGCGGCAAAACACATTTGATTCAAGCTCGTCTGAAAGACCTCTGTTTCTCCCTCCATTTCCCCATTCATACACGGTGGGCGGCAAAACAAACTCGACCCGGCCGAAATCAATGTAGGAAAATATTTTCAATAGGGGCAGGTTTGTAACTTCACTCGGACATGACACAACTGCCCTACCTGTCAGCCCTGTTCATACACCGTGGGCGCCAACCACGCGCTCCTTGCTCGAAATCGCTCTAGGCAAATATTGGCGAGATGCGAGATTACCGTCCTATCCCCAACCAACGAGACGTCCAAATTTTAAACGGGGGCTAAGTTCTTAACTTTCCCATATTTCAGATAGGCACGTCCCAAAAACATGGTTCCCCATACCTCTCCCTCCATTTTCCCATTCATACACCGTCCGCGCTAGAACACCATCCCCACACCAGCCTCCGTCGCCACCCCATCCATCATCGCTGTCCTCCACCCCATCCATCGCCGCCGTCCTCCACCACATCCATTGCCACCATCCTCCACCATGCTGGAGCGCCTACCAAGACCGCGTCGTCCACTTCTAGAGATGGACGTTTCTCATCCACGGCGATGGACCAATAGCCTTGCATCGCGTCCTCTCGCTTCATCGGCGCCGTCGTCCTCTTTGCCGGGGCCGCTCACACGACCTTCTCTTCCACCACAACGAGACTTATCCCCCGATGCACCCGTCTACCGTCGCAGATCTGCTTCAACACCACCGACAGCCATCGCACCCCTAATGCCTACACGGCACCGCAAGAGAGGTGGTACTTCATATCTCCTCAACTTTTTTATCTCAACCAGAAAATAGATCTTAACTTGGTTACTCTACTTTCTTTTCAGCTCTTAGAATTTAGTTCTTAGTTCGAAGCAAACAATGGATGCTAAATGGTTTGCAGCTTCAAATCTGCCATGGCACAGTCATAATACGGTTTAATTGATCATGCTTAGGGTTTAATTGATCATGTTGGTTCCGTGGTGGTTTCTTTAATAGAAATCAGAGGGGAAACCCACTTTTGCTAAATAAATATGCTTAGAGTTTCCCCCTTTTATGATCACTATACGATCATAATACATGCTTCGTGTCATAATAGCATTGCTCCACCCATCAAGCTAAAAAAGCTTAGTTGTTCAAATATGAATCTGATATTATTAAAACAGTGTCATTTAATTGGTCAGCTAAATATTCCTAAATTAGTCTCAAAAATGCATGTTCGCAGCTCGGGTGTGTATCTCTACAGGGTGCCCACGGTGGGTCGGCCCACCCTCGGATTTTGGGTCGTCCCAGGCCCCGATTCCCCTCTGTTCTGCTGCGCGCTTCGGATCTCTACTCGCCCCTAGCCGCCTGCCTCGCCGGTGACTTGCTGTCCCCGGACGACATGACTCTAGGAGGAGACATCGGACTAACAGGAGGTCTGGAGCCGCTCGCCCAACAACGTCACTGCTGCCCGGCCGCGCCGCCGTGCCTACCTTCCCAGTCCGTTCAGGGCTCAGGCATGCAGCACCCACCAAGCCAACCCGACTTATCCTGAGATACGTCCTCTACACTCTACAGTCACTCCTCATCACCCATTTTCCAATTGATTCATTACCCATTAGGCAGGACTGTTATTAGGGTTTGTTGTGTGCTCAGTGCTACCTACACTTAATGGTTTAGATGTATTTTGGTAATCTTTAGTACCTGTAAAGTTCACAGGGTTTTCAAAATTCCAGCCCTTGGAACAGACACTAGTCATTTTGGATTGTTGGTCGTAGTGACATTGACCCAGATTACTACTGCAAGCCAGGTTTGTTGACAATTTTACTTGTCTTCCTTACTCATTCGATATAATATCCAATTATTCACGTCGATTAGTTGCAAACAATAAGTGCTAGACAAACTTCTTGATTCAGATTTTGGACGGTCTCTTACTGCAGTTACAATTCTGCATACTTGTCCTAGTAAGCTCACAAGTAAATGATTGATTCACTACATATATGCTTGGCTTGTCATATTTGTTGTCAATATTCTTTTAGGGTGGACCACCCTATTTCTAAATACTGGAACCATAGACATGAGTGAATAGTATTTCTCTATGTGATCTCTTCCATCATGTGTGGGCAACGAACACTGTATTGTATAGAAGGAAAGTGTCATTTCCAGCTTTTACATAGGTTTCGATCTTTTACATGGAATACAATCTGCCTACTTGCTTTGTGTTGCACTACCAACACTCCACCCTTGAAGCTAAACATTATGCCACTCATAATTCCTTAGTTTATTTGTTCAAATACGAATTTCATATGATTCTAATGTTCCTACTTCAGTTTTGAAATGTGTGTCTGCCTGTTATAGAGACATAAGGGGTTTGTATTTCTATGTGTGGTCTGGTCAGCACGGTTGGGGGGTGAACTTTGCATATGCAGGGGTTTATAGGGAGACACTCTTCGAGTTGAATCCGCAATGCATTCCATAGATAATCTGACTACTTTTTATGTTTTCATGAATCTCAGATTCTGAACAGCATCATAATGATTATGAGCTTGCGCGCATGAAAAGAATAAAGCAGAACAATGCCATGGGTGTCAAACTTGGCATTAAGGGACTGAAATCAAGTCTGGATGCAATGCAATGCAAATGCTCTCCACCTACAGATTCATGCTCAGAATATGATCCTAACAGTGATTCTGAGCTAGAGGGAGACCTAAGTCAATGTAGCTCCCTAGTGGAGGAGTCAGAGGAAGATGCCCTATCTTATTCACCCATCAAGATGCTTGCTCTAACTTTCCAAGGTTACATTGGTCGCACATATCTTGCAACTGATGCTTTGCATTCCTTCTACTTTGTTGAACTAACATTAGCTTAGCTTACACATCATGTATGTGAATACGCCCTGCCTATCCATTTTTAGTACATATTCCATCTGTCATCATACCATATTTATCCATTCAGATGCTGTTCTTGTGTATCAGACGTTCAAAAGGAAGAGGGCGATTGCTGATCCTGGAGGAGCACAAGCAAAGTATTTGGAAAAGGTAGTGGCACCTGATAAATCAAATAGCCCATCAGGTGTAGTTGCAATGTCACCTGACCCGCAAAACACCCCAACTCTAATAGACTCTAGCCCTACTACACTGGTCATTTCTGATGCCCCAACTCAGCACACCCCAACTGCAGCAAACAGTTAGATTATGCCAGTTGACATAGCACCAGCTCTACGATGCAAAACCCCCATTCTAGCAAAGAGTACACCAAATCCAGTTGCCAAACCCCTTTTTGAACCAGAGAGAGCCCCAATTGCAGCAAATAGGACCCTTGTTCCATTTCTTCCCAGTTTAGAAGATGAAGCTTATATTATTGTCAGGAACTTTGTGCGCATCTTTCCTTCATGGAAAGATTATACCGCAGACACAGAACAATTTCCAGTCTTCCTCCGCAACTTACGCGTACGTAATGTATTAATGTTATTCATGGTCATTACTGCATATGTTTCTGATGACAGAAGACACAATATTTCATTCTTTTAAATAGGCGAGGAGCAAACTGGATTGTGAAGACGAGCAAGGGTTGGTTGCGCTTTTCAAGCACTCGAAGTATCGTTCCTACCTGAGGCAAGCACACTTCGATGGCAAGCCTCTAAACGAAATTTCTGTAAAGTCTCCCGTTCTACATTTATCTGACGGTGAATGGAATAATCTTGTTACACATTGGTCTCGGCTGCAGCGTAAGGTACTATCTATGATATCACATCACAATTTTAACTACATCTCCACATTTTCCTTAACGTCTCACTTGTACGAAAACTGTTAGTAGAAGAACATTCATTCTCAAGGGACCACAGAATCTCGCAACTATACTGCACACTGCATTTCTCTTGTGAGTACCTCTTGCCCTGTATGACCATAC
The DNA here is from genome assembly GCA_963921465.1 of Triticum timopheevii. Taxonomy (NCBI): domain Eukaryota; kingdom Viridiplantae; phylum Streptophyta; class Magnoliopsida; order Poales; family Poaceae; genus Triticum; species Triticum timopheevii. The sequence continues at coordinate 291,870,803 of OY997262.1, forward strand.
TTACTTTCATAGCTGTTTGATTATGTAGCATCACTGCACATGTTAGCCTCGTTATCGTCCATTCACTACAAAAAATACACATCCGTGACATTTTGGGCCGAACGAATTTTTTCTGTCATACATATGACACTTCTATGACGATAATTGTGACAAAACCTGGTATCATCATAGATGTGGTGGGCTTCTACTTCTATGAAAAAAAATCATGATAGAAAATGGGCTTTTCATCCTGGGTGGGCCGGAGACGCAGCTGCATGACATTCTTCGGGCCGTCCATGACGAAAAAAACCGTGGTAGAAGCGAGGGCGAGGAAAATTTTGGGGAGTTCCTAGCTGCGGTGGGTGGTCGGGGGCCGAGCAATGTGCTTTTCTCTCGTACACATACGCGCGTGTGTGCGATGTTGGGGAACGTTGCAGAAAATTAAAAAATTTTCCTACGGTTTCACCAAGATCCATCTATGAGTTCATCTAAGCAACGAGTCATGGGAGAGAGTTTGCATCTACATACCACTTGTAGATCGCGTGCGGAAGCTTGCAAGGTGATGATGGAGTCGTACTCGACGTGATTCAGATCACCGATGTCCAAGTGCTGAACGGACAGCACCTCCGCGTTCAACACACGTACGGGACGGGAGACGTCTCCTCCTTCTTGATCCAGCAAGGGGGAAGGAGAGGTTGAGGAAGCTCGCTCCAACGGCAGCACGGCGGCGTGGTGGTGTTGGTGCAGCAGTACTCCGACAGGGCTTCACCAAGCGCTTACGGAGGAGGAGAGGTGTTGGGGAGGGGAGGGGCTGCGCCTTGGAGATGTCTGTAGCAGCCCTCCCCCCACCCCTCTATTTATAGGGGAAGGGGCAAGGGGGGCCGACCCCTCTAGATGGGATCTAGAGGGGGGGGCGGCGGCCAGGGAGGGGAGGCTTGCCCTCCAAGCAAGGGGGGCGCCCCCCTTAGGGTTTCCCCCCAACCCTAGGCGCATGGGCCCAAGGTGGGGGGCGCGCCAGCCCTCCAGGGGCTGGCTCCCTTCCCTTTGCGGCCCATGTGGCCCTCCGGGAGGGGTGGCCCCTCCCGGTGGACCCCCGGAACCCATCCGGTGGTCCCGGTACATTACCGATAGACCCCCGAAACTTTCTGGTGTCCGTATGACAACTTCCCATATATAAAACTTCACCTCCGGACCATTCCGAAACTCCTAGTGACGTCCGGGATCTCATCCGGGACTCCGAACAACATTCGGTAGTCACATACTAGTCTTCCTAATAACCCTAGAGTCACCGAACCTTAAGTGTGAAGACCCTACGGGTTCGGGAGACATGCAGACATGACCGAGACGACTCTCGGGCAATAACCAACAGCGGGATCTGGATACCCATGTTGGCTCCCACATGATCCTCGATGATTTCATCGGTTGAACCACGATGTCGAGGATTTGATCAAACCCTGTATGCAATTCCCTTTGTCAATCGGTACGTTACTTGCCCGAGACTCGATCGTCGGTATCCCAATACCTTGTTCAGTCTCGTTACCGGCAAGTCACTTTACTCGTACCATAATGCATGATCCCGTGGCCAACACCTTGGTCACTTTGAGCTCATTATGATGATGCATTACCGAGTGGGCCCAGAGATACCTCTCCGTCATACGGAGTGACAAATCCCAGTCTCGATCCGTGTCAACCTAACAGACACTTTCGGAGATACCTGTAGTGCACCTTTATAGTCACCCAGTTACGTTGTGACGTTTGGTACACCCAAAGCACTCTTACGGTATCCGGGAGTTACACGATCTCATGGTCTAAGGAAGCGATACTTGACATTGGCAAAGCTCTAGCAAACGAACTACACGATCTTTGTGCTATGCTTAGGATTGGGTCTTGTCCATGTGATCCCATTATCAACGACATCCAATGTCCATAGCCAGGAAACCATGACTATCTGTTGATCACAACGAGCTAGTCAACTAGAGGCTCACTAGGGACATATGGTGGTCTATGTATTCACATGTGTATTACGATTTCCGGATAATACAGTTATAGCATGAATAAAAGACAATTATCATGAACAATGAAATATAATAATACTTTTATTATTGCCTCTAGGGCATATTTCCAACAGTCTCCCACTTGCACTAGAGTCACCAATCTAGTTACATTGTGATGAATCGAACACCCATAGAGTTCTGGTGTTGATCATGTTTTGCTCGCCTGAGAGGTTTAGTCAACGGATCTGCGACATTCATATCCGTATGTACTTTGCAAATTTCTATGTCTCCATCTTGAACATTTTCACGGATGGAGTTGAAACGACGCTTGATGTGCCTGGTCTTCTTGTGAAACCTGGGCTCCTTGGCAAGGGCAATAGCTCCAGTGTTGTCACAGAAGAGTTTGATCGGCCCCGACGCATTGGGTATGACTCCTAGGTCGGTGATGAACTCCTTCACCCAAATCGCTTCATGCGCTGCCTCCGAGGCTGCCATGTACTCCGCTTCACACGTAGATCCCGCCACGACGCTCTGCTTGCAGCTGCACCAGCTTACTGCTCCACCATTCAACATATACACGTATCCGGTTTGTGACTTAGAGTCATCCAGATCTGAGTCGAAGCTAGCGTCGACGTAACCCTTTACGATGAGCTCTTCGTCTCCTCCATAAACTAGAAACATGTCCTTTGTCCTTTTCAGGTACTTCAGGATATTCTTGACCGCTGTCCAGTGTTCCTTGCCGGGATTACTTTGGTATCTTGCTACCAAACTTACGGCAAGGTTTACATCGGGTCTGGTACACAGCATGGCATACATAATAGATCCTATGGCTAAAGCATAGGGGATGACACTCATCTCTTCTTTATCTTTTGCCGTGGTCGGTGACTGAGCTGAGCTCAATCTCACACCTTGTAACATAGGCAAGAACCCTTTCTTGGACTGATCCATTTTGAACCTCTTCAAAATCTTATCAAGGTATGTGCTTTGTGAAAGACCTATGAGGCGTCTCGATCTATCTCTATAGATCTTGATGCCTAATATATAAGCAGCTTCTCCAAGGTCCTTCATTGAAAAACACTTATTCAAGTAGGCCTTAATGCTGTCCAGAAGTTCTATATTATTTCCCATCAAGAGTATGTCATCTACATATAATATGAGAAATGCTACAGAGCTCCCACTCACTTTCTTGTAAACACAGGCTTCTCCATAAGTCTGCATAAACCCAAACGCTTTGATCATCTCATCAAAACGAATATTCCAACTCCGAGATGCTTGCACCAGTCCATAAATGGATCGCTGGAGCTTGCATACTTTGTTAGCGTTCTTAGGATCGACAAAACCTTCCGGCTGCATCATATACAGCTCTTCCTTAAGATGTCCGTTAAGGAATGCCGTTTTGACGTCCATCTGCCATATCTCATAATCATAGTATGCGGCAACTGCTAACATGATTCGGACAGACTTCAGCTTCGCTACGGGAGAGAATGTCTCATCGTAGTCAATCCCTTGAACTTGTCGATAACCCTTAGCGACAAGCCGAGCTTTATAGATGGTAACATTACCATCCGCGTCTGTCTTCTTCTTGAAAATCCATTTGTTTTCTATCGCTCGCCGATCATCGGGCAAGTCTGTCAAAGTCCATACTTTGTTTTCATACATGGATTCTATCTCGGATTTCATGGCTTCAAGCCATTTGTTGGAATCTGGGCCCGCCATCGCTTCTTCATAGTTCGAAGGTTTACCGTTGTCTAACAACATGATTTCTAGGACAGGGTTGCCGTACCACTCTGGTGCGGAACGTGTCCTTGTGGACCTATGAAGTTCAGCAGCAACTTGATCTGAAGTACCTTGATCATCATCATTGTTTTCCTCTTCAGTTGGTGTGGGCATCACAGGAACATTTTCCTGCGCTGCACCACTTTCCCGTTCGAGAGGTAGTACTTCATCGAGTTCTACTTTCCTCGCACTTACTTCTTTTGAGAGAAACTCTTTTTCCAGAAAGCATCCGTTCTTTGCAACAAAGATCTTGCCCTCGGATCTTAAGTAGAAGGTATACCCGACAATTTCCTTAGGGTATCCTATGAAGACGCATTTTTCCGACTTGGGTTCAAGCTTTTCAGGTTGAAGTTTCTTGACATAAGCATCGCATCCCCAAACTTTTAGAAACGACAGCTTAGGTTTCTTCCCAAACCATAATTCATACGGTGTCGTCTCAACGGATTTAGACGGTGCCCTATTTAAAGTGAATGTAGCTGTCTCTAGAGCGTATCCCCAAAATGATAGCGGTAAATCGGTAAGAGACATCATAGACCGCACCATATCTAATAGAGTGCGATTACGACGTTCGGACACACCGTTACACTGAGGTGTTCCAGGCGGCGTGAGTTGTGAAACGATTCCACATTTCCTTAAGTGTGTACCAAATTCGTGACTTAAGTATTCTCCTCCACGATCTGATCGTAGGAACTTTATCTTCCGGTCACGTTGATTCTCCACCTCATTCTGAAATTCCTTGAACTTTTCAAAGGTTTCAGACTTGTGTTTCATTAAGTAAACATACCCATATCTACTCAAGTCATCAGTGAGATTGAGAACATAACGATATCCTCCGCGAGCCTCAACGCTCATTGGACCGCATACGTCGGTATGTATGATTTCCAACAAGTTGGTTGCTCGCTCCATTGTTCCGGAGAACAGAGTCTTGGTCATTTTGCCCATGAGGCATGGTTCGCATGTGTCAAACGATTCATAATCAAGAGATTCTAAAAGTCCATCAGCATGGAGCTTCTTCATGCGCTTGACACCAATGTGACCAAGGCGGCAGTGCCACAAGTATGTGGGACTATCGTTATCAACTTTACATCTTTTGGCATCCACACTATGAACATGTGTAATATTACGCTCGAGATTCATCAAGAATAAACCATTGACCATCAGAGCATGACCATAAAACATATCTCTCATATAAATCGAACAACCATTATTCTCAGACTTAAATGAGTAGCCATCTCGTATTAAACGAGATCCAGATACAATGTTCATGCTCAAAGTTGGCACTAAATAACAATTATTAAGGTTCAAAACTAACCCCGTAGGTAAATGTAGAGGCAGCGTGCCGACGGCGATCACATCGACTCTGGAACCATTCCCGACGCGCATCGTCACCTTGTCCTTCGCCAGTCTCCGTTTATTCCGCAGCTCCTGCTGTGAGTTACAAATATGCGCAACGGCACCGGTATCAAATACCCAGGAGTTACTATGAGTACTGGTAAGGTACACATCAATTACATGTATATCAAATATACCTTTGGTGTTGCCGGCCTTCTTATCCGCTAAGTATTTGGGGCAGTTCCGCTTCCAGTGACCCTTCCCCTTGCAATAAAAGCACTCAGTCTCAGGCTTGGGTCCATTCTTCGACTTCTTCCCGGTAACTGGCTTACTAGGCGCGGCAACATCCTTGCCGTCCTTCTTGAAGTTCTTCTTGCCCTTGCCCTTCTTGAACTTAGTGGTCTTATTGACCATCAACACTTGATGTTCTTTCTTGATTTCAGCCTCTGCTGACTTCAGCATCGAGAACACTTTAGGAATGGTCTTTTCCATCCCCTGCATGTTGTAGTTCATCACAAAGCTCTTGTAGCCTGGTGGGAGCGACTGGAGGATTCTGTCAATGACCGCCTCATCTGGGAGGTTAATGTTCAGCTGGGTCATACGGTTGTGCAACCCAGACATCTTCAGGATGTGCTCACTGACAGAACTGTTTTCCTCCATCTTACAACTATAGAACTTGTCGGAGACATCATATCTCTCGACCCGGGCATGAGCTTGGAAAACTAGTTTCAGCTCTTCGAACATCTCATATGCTCCGTGATGCTCAAAACGCTTTTGGAGCCCCGGTTCTAAGCTGTAAAGCATGCCGCACTGAACGAGAGAGTAATCATCAGCACGAGTTTGCCAAGCATTCATAATGTCTTGGTTCTCTGGGACGGGAGCGTCACCTAGCGGTCCTTCTAGGACATATTGCTTCCTGGCAGCTATGAGGATGATCCTCAGGTTCCGGACCCAGTCCGTATAGTTGCTGCCATCATCTTTCAGCTTGGTTTTCTCTAGGAACGCGTTGAAGTTCATGTTGACATGAGCGTTGGCCATTTGATCTACAAGACATATTTGCAAAGGTTTTTAGACTAAGTTCATGATAATTAAGTTCTAATCAAATTATGAACTCCCACTCAGATTAGACATCCCTCTAGTCATCTAAGTGTTACACGATCCGAGTCGACTAGCCCGTGTTCGATCATCACGTGAGACGGACTAGTCATCGTCGGTGAACATCTCCATGTTGATCGTATCTTCCATACGACTCGTGTTCGACCTTTCGGTCTCCGTGTTCCGAGGCCATGTCTGTACATGCTAGGCTCGTCAAGTTAACCCTAAGTGTTTTTGCTGTGTAAAACTGTCTTACACCCGTTGTATGTGAACGTAAGAATCCATCACACCCGATCATCACGTGGTGCTTAGAAGCGACGAACTGTAGCAACGGTGCACAGTTAGGGGAGAACACTTCTTGAAATTTTGTAAGGGATCATATTATTTACTACCTCGTCCTAAGTAAACAAGATGCATAAACATAATAAACATCACATGCAATTATATAGTTGTGACATGATATGGCCAATATCATATAGCTCCATTGATCTCCATCTTCGGGGCTCCATGATCATCTTGTCACCGGCTTGACACCATGATCTCCATCATCATGTCTTCATGAAGTTGTCACGCCAACGACTACTTCTACTTCTATGGCTAACGCGTTTAGCAATAAAGTAAAGTAGTTTACATGGCGTTCTTCAATGACACGCAGGTCATACAAAAAATAAAGACAACTCCTATGGCTCCTGCCGGTTGTCATACTCATCGACATGCAAGTCGTGAATCCTATTACAAGAACATGATTTCATACATCACAATTCATCATTCATCACAACTTCTGGCCATATCACATCACATGATCAATCGCTGCAAAAACAAGTTAGACGTCCTCTAATTGTTATTGCATCTTTTACGTGGCTGCAATTGGGTTCTAGCAAGAACGTTTTCTTACCTACGAATAACCACAACGTAATTTTGTCAACTTCTATTTAACCTTCATAAGGGCCCTTTTCATCGAATCCGCTCCAACTAAAGTGGGAGAGACAGACACCCGCCAGCCACCTTATGCAACTAGTGCATGTCAATCGGTGGAACCGGTCTCACGTAAGCGTACGTGTAAGGTTGGTCCGGGCCGCTTCATCCCACAATACTGCTGAAGCAAGAAAAGACTAGTAGAGGCAAGCAAGTTGACAAGATCCACGCCCACAACAAAATTGTGTTCTACTCGTGCATTAGAGAACTACGCATAGACCTAGCTCTGATACCACTGTTGGGGAACGTTGCAGAAAATTAAAATTTTTCCTACGGTTTCACCAAGATCCATCTATGAGTTCATCTAAGCAACGAGTCATGGGAGAGAGTTTGCATCTACATACCACTTGTAGATCGCGTGCGGAAGCTTGCAAGGTGATGATGGAGTCGTACTCGACGTGATTCAGATCACCGATGTCCAAGTGCTGAACGGACAGCACCTCCGCGTTCAACACACGTACGGGACGGGAGACGTCTCCTCCTTCTTGATCCAGCAAGGGGGAAGGAGAGGTTGAGGAAGCTCGCTCCAACGGCAGCACGACGGCGTGGTGGTGTTGGTGCAGCAGTACTCCGACAGGGCTTCGCCAAGCGCTTACGGAGGAGGAGAGGTGTTGGGGAGGGGAGGGGCTGCGCCTTGGAGATGTCTGTAGCAGCCCTCCCCCACCCCTCTATTTATAGGGGAAGGGGCAAGGGGGGCCGACCCCTCTAGATGGGATCTAGAGGGGGGGCGGCGGCCAGGGAGGGGAGGCTTGCCCCCCAAGCAAGGGGGGCGCCCCCCTTAGGGTTTCCCCCCCAACCCTAGGCGCATGGGCCCAAGGTGGGGGGCGCGCCCAGCCCTCCAGGGGCTGGCTCCCTTCCCTTTGCGGCCCATGTGGCCCTCCGGGAGGGGTGGCCCCTCCCGGTGGACCCCCGGAACCCATCCGGTGGTCCCGGTACATTATCGATAGACCCCCGAAACTTTCCGGTGTCCGTATGACAACTTCCCATATATAAAACTTCACCTCCGGACCATTCCGGAACTCCTCGTGACGTCCGGGATCTCATCCGGGACTCCGAACAACATTCGGTAGTCACATACTAGTCTTCCTAATAACCCTAGCGTCACCGAACCTTAAGTGTGAAGACCCTACGGGTTCGAGAGACATGCAGACATGACCGAGACGACTCTCGGGCAATAACCAACAGCGGGATCTAGATACCCATGTTGGCTCCCACATGCTCCTCGATGATTTCATTGGTTGAACCACGATGTCGAGGATTCGATCAAACCCTGTATGCAATTCCCTTTGTCAATCGGTACGTTACTTGCCCGAGACTCGATCGTCGGTATCCCAATACCTTGTTCAGTCTCGTTACCGGCAAGTCACTTTACTCGTACCGTAATGAATGATCCCGTGGCCAACACCTTGGTCACTTTGAGCTCATTATGATGATGCATTACCGAGTGGGCCCAGAGATACCTCTCCGTCATACGGAGTGACAAATCCCAGTCTCGATCCGTGTCAACCCAACAGACACTTTCGGAGATACCTGTAGTGCACCTTTATAGTCACCCAGTTACGTTGTGACGTTTGGTACACCCAAAGCACTCTTACGGTATCCGGGAGTTACACGATCTCATGGTCTAAGGAAGAGATACTTGACATTGGCAAAGCTCTAGCAAACGAACTACACGATCTTTGTGCTATGCTTAGGATTGGGTCTTGTCCATCACATCATTCTCCTAATGATGTGATCCCGTTATCAACGACATCCAATGTCCATAGCCAGGAAACCATGACTATCTGTTGATCACAACGAGCTAGTCAACTAGAGGCTCACTAGGGACATATGGTGGTCTATGTATTCACACGTGTATTACGATTTCCGGATAATACAGTTATAGCATGAATAAAAGACAATTATCATGAACAATGAAATATAATAATACTTTTATTATTGCCTCTAGGGCATATTTCCAACATGCGAGGCATTGGCTCTAACTGAACCCGAGCAAGGCGTTGGGCTCTAACTGAACCTGAGCGATTGCACTACAGGCTACGCGTTACTGAACCCGAGCGATCGATCGATGGCTGTTAACTGAACCCGATCGAGCGATTCGTTCGCTACTGCTGCTAACTGAAGCCGATCGATTGGATGAACAGTGAGTGTTGCGGGTGGGGGGCGTTGGATGAACAGTGAGCGGTGGTGGTGGATGAGCAGGACCCCGTGGAGTGGAGGGCTGGATGAACAGGATGACCCCCTGGAGGGCTGGATGAACAGTAGACGATGGAGGGGTGCCCGTGGAGGGGTGGTTGAACAGTGGCCCGTGGAATAGCGCGCGGTGGAGGCTGGATGAACAGGAGCCCGTGGAGGCTGGAGGAGGTCGACGGTAGCCTATGGAGGCTGGAGGAGGTCGATGGTAGCCGGTGGAGATGAACAGTATCCCGTGGAGTCCTGTTTTGCGGTACGCCACACCCCTCCCGATGAACAGGACCCCCATTTCCATCGTAGCGCTCCAACACAAGTCCGTTTCACCCATTTTGCGGTACGCCACACCCCTCCCGATGAACAGGACCCTCGTTTCGACCGTAGCGCTCCAACACAAGTCCGTTTCGTCCGTTTTGCGGTATGCCACACCCCTCCCAATCAACAGGACCCCTGTTTCAACTGTAGGAGGTCCGTTTCCTCCGTTTTGCAGTACGACAGACCCCTCCTGATGAACAAGATCTTGTTTCAAACGTGGCCGGTCGAACACAAGGCCGTTTCCTCCGTTCTGCGGTACGCCAGGCCTTGTTTCCATCGCCTGTTCCGTCCAAGCCCTCCCGATGAACACGACGACGCATTCCATTCCAACCCAGCCGGTTGGCTCCCCATGAACACGACGACAACGTTGTTTCTCCGTTCCGACCCAGCCATGTACACGAGCCCTAGCCGTACGTATGCGCGAGTAGGCGTTCGAGACCTCGCCCGTATGTACACATACATGGCCGTATTTTCTTGCACACTGGCCGTTGTACGTACGTGTACATGCTACGTGCGCGCCTCTACTACAACATGTGCGCGCCTCTACATCGACCAGTATATATGTACGTACACGTTCGCGACCAGAATGACAACGCTACGTTTGCTTCGACCAGGTGGGTCCCGACTGTCAGGCACTTCCTTGCGTGTGAAGATGTAGATGTTGGGTCCCAGCAGTCAGGGGGGCGAATCGATTTTTTATTTTTTGCCCGGACGCACTTCCTTGTGTGCGAAGATGTAGCTGGTGGGTCAAAGCAGTCAGGGGGAGAATCTTTTTTTTCGGACGCACTTCCTTGCGTGCAAAGATGTAGCTGGTGGGTCCCAGCAGTCGGGGGGAAACGTTTTTTTCGCGAAATACAGCGGCCCGTCCGGTGGGTCCCAGCTGTCAGGTGGAGGAATCATTATTTTCCGCATAATAAGGAGGCACTTCCTTGCTGCGGCGTGGACCCAGCTGTCAGCCTCTCCACGTACACTCCACGTCTGATGGAAGTCGGTCCTTGACCACGATGACCACGCCGCGCCTAGAGCACCATGGTGGTGGACGACGACGAGGCCTAGGAAGGGGACGATGCAGAGCCGGGGAACACGCGGCAGTGGATGCACACGCGGAGAGGAGTATGAGGTTTCACTGGTTTGGCTGCGGTGTGAGGCTGCCGTCGCCGCAGAATAACAGGGGGTGTGGGTGAGTGGAGGGATGGCCTGGCGAGCGGTGGGAGTAGTAGGGGGCAGTGAGGCCTCTGTGGCAGCACAGCCGGCCACGGGAGGCAGGAGCAGGCGGCACGACCGGCGCTGCTTTGGGCGGCTGGAGCAAGAAGACCAGAGGTTGAAGAAGCACGACGGTCGTTGGATGGACATCGTACGGTCACTGCAGCTAGAATCATTTATATTGACTAAGTTAACAAAGCCCTTGGTACATCAACTTAGTAGGCCCACAGGTCAGCTTCCGAAACGGTGCGCCCCAGATGTCTGGGGGAGGAATCATTTTTTGGGCGGGTGAAGCTAGAATATCCGAGATTGAAGAAGAAGCACGGCATCCGTTGGATGGACATCCAACGGCCACTGCTACTAGAACCGTGTGTTGACTATAAGTTGACAATGCCTTGCATACACATCAACTCTCTTTTTTAGGGGACGCGTCAACTTAGTAAGGCCAGAAGTGTGTGGCAGAGAACTTAAAGCCCATTTGAGATTTGTAAGAATGTGCAACCCATTTTTGAATTCTAATGGAATTTACTACAGCTCATTTAGAGTTTGTTAAAAGTACAGCCCATTTCAACCAGCCATTCAAAACAGAATTCAATAAAATTTCCCACATTTTGATGGGATCCGAAATATTTTTATCCCGAAATTTCTAGTCAGATTAAATAAAATTTCAATATAAATTTATATTACGTAAAAGTCCAACGAAACATTGCGCTCGCAACAATTAATGAAATTAAAATTTTCAATATCCAAAAATAATATTTTATAAAGTAATTACGTGTTTGGTGCATTTTTTATAGTTACTACCCAGTTTTTATAATTACATCCCATTTATTATTTCTTAAAGCCCATTTTCTTGTTAAGCCTAATGCATCCCTCCTAGGAAAGATTTGCAGCCCAGCGGGGCGGAGAATAACAACTTGACCTTGCCTGGGTATTCCTAAAAAAGGTATAGCTGGGCTAGCCATTTTCAGCTTGAAAAAATAATAATATCTGGGCTAGATATCTGGCCTGGGCTAGACGGGCCACATCCCGCCCAGTTAATACCTGCAGCGATGTTTTCGTTGTTGTTCAGAGGAGAAAAATTAATATCTGGGCTAAACATCAAAAAACTCTGCAGTGCTGACACCTCAAAAACACAAATACTGCTCGAGCTGCTTGGTCCCAGCTGTCGGCCGCTTCTTGTGCAATTCTCTCGTTTATTGACTACTCCCTCCTTTCCGGTTTATAGTGTTCAATTCAAAAATCTCACCAATCAAGGTAGATGGCGAGTGATGGAATACTTTTTGTAGTTTTGCAAAAGCACCTAATTAATGCTCTTGTTATCCTCAAAAAATTATGTTTATCAATGCATTAATTGCAATGCATGCATGCGTAAAGTACATGCATTGGTCAATTTTCTCTTAATACTTGCATGCAATGATTTAATGCACCTTCGAATCTGAAATGTGATGGAAAACAACCAAATTGAGCCTTATAAAATGCAAAAACTAAAATTTTGAGATAAGCCCTATAAACCGGAAAGGAGGGAGTACATAGGTTGACAATGGTGTGGGACCGTGATGTCAGGAAACAAGGAGGAAGCAAAATAAATTATAGTTATATATATATATACATACACACACACACACACACACACAGATATATAATAAGGAGGCACTTGCGTACGTGAGGCTATGGCCCTGGTGGGTCCCCATTGTCATCCTCTCTTTTCTTTCTTTTGTTTAGGATTGGCAAGAGGATGGCTGCCTCGGCTTCAAAAGTAAAGTCATCTCCTCGCCCGCGCGCGCTTTCCACCCGAAACAGTCAGCGCCGCCCGCCCCGCTTCCCGGTGCAGGCGATTTCTCCGTCTTCAAACGACACAAGTGTCGTCCGTCCGTCCATCTGCCGCCCACATTAATGATACTCGGTTGCCGAGGCGGCTACTCCAGCGCCACACGTCCGTCCCTCCGCCGCCCACCATTGCTATATAAACTGCTGCATGGGTCATAGCCGCAGTCATCCGCATCCGTTCCCTTTCTCCTATCCACACCACTACTGCCCACCATGGCTTCCTCGCACTCCAGCGCTCTTCAGGACGGGCGAACGGCGGACCACAAGGAGATGGCAGCCATTGCTGCCGACCGGCTGGCCGGCAGGCAGCCGGAGAACGACGACGTCCCAATGGAGAACATGGTAGTCAACGATCCGGCGCCAACCCCCTCCTCCGCGCCATCCTCGCTGGTGCATTGCACCATGACCATCGGCGAGGCATGTGCCCAATATATGGACACGGTGAGGCAGATGCGTGAGGAGCAGTTCTGGGAGGCGCAGGCCGACGCCGCCTACAACCACCATCTCCTCCAGGAGCACCTGCAAGTGGAGGAGCAGATCGCCACGGAGCGGGTGGAGCAGGAGGTGCCGCTCGACTCGTACCTCTCCGCCCGCGAGGGCCGCCTCGAGCGCTGGCGATACCGCATGCGGGTGGCGGAGGCTGTGGCTGCCTACAAAGAGGGCGATGAAGCGGGCGAGGCACTGTTTGGTGAGACCGAGGACGAGACAGAGGACAATGCCAGCTCCGACGAGTGCCCGCTCCGCTGGCGTCGATGAGGCCCTGCTCCGTCGAGGCCCTGCAGTGCCAACAACAAGGCAGAGGACACCGCCGGCTCCGCCGAGGCCCCGCCCTGCCAACAACGAGGCAGAGGACATCGCTGGCTCAGCCGAGGCCCCACCCTGCCGGCAACGAGAGGGAGGATTTCCACCGCTCCGCCGAGGCGCCGCCCGCCGTCAACAAGACAGAGGACATCACCGGCTGTGCCGAGGCCCCGCCCCGCTGCCAACGAGGCTACACCACACAGAAAACAAGGAAGAGTAGAACACGGTAGGTCGCCGCCGCTCGGGTCCAAGTAAGGTCACCGTTGCTACCCTCCGGTTGAAGCCAAGCTAGGCGGGTTGACCATTGACGGCTGGTTAGCTTCTTGGCGGCGACGTGGAGTCGGAGAGCTGTGCTGGAGAAGAACGCTACTTCTACTTAACTGCTGGTGAAGTTGACTGACTGACACGTGGGCCCAACAGGCCACATGTCAGTTATGCAACTGCACCTGCAGTTAAGTCACTGAAGCTTCTGTTTGGCTCAGCGGGACACAGGTGGGTAGCTTCGGTTAATTAATTATACCTCCAGCGCACCCCTTTTTAGTTGAAGAATGTATGAAATGTAATGAAATCCGGCATGTTTATATGAAATCCGACCGTGTATGAATGAATTTATTTCGATTAGTTTGAATTCCTGTATCACTGGCATTGGATGAACATGCAAAACAATACGTACTAGCATTATTCCCAGGGTGATCACCTCGTTTGCAGCAGCTTCACATGTACTCCCTCTGGTCCTTTCTAGTCTGCATACAAGTTTTGTCTGCAGTCAAAGTATCTCTACTTTCACCAATCTTATACAAAAGAGTATGCATTTTCACAATGTGCGAAGTAAAAAGGAACATAAGGAGTACAAAGAGTTTGAGCAGCTTTTTAGCGTTTCTGTACATTGCAATCAAACACACAGGGCTGGAAATTCAGAGAACATTCAAAACAATCAATGATTATGCATCTTAGCGACTCACATGTCAGAGGCAATATTTACTTCTCAACTAAAGAATAAAGAAAAAATTGATCGACGCTGCTGACAGCAAAGGGCGTCCCATTCGAAAATATCAAATGCATGTCTTGCTAAACTCAATAAGCAAAATTTGACAAGGTTGTCCCATTCCAAAATATCAAATGCCTACGATTGTGGAATGGGCAGGGTTTGCCATTAGTTCGGACATTGACATGGCACCTCGTGCTAAATAAACCAGCTATTCTTTTTGTGCAGTTCCACAAAAATCAACCAAATTCACGCGTAGCTTGTATGATTTCACCCTTATATGTTGCAATGGCTTGAACTTATCGACACCTCCTTTCTTGTGGTGGAAATGAATGATTCGATGTATTCATGAACATTTTGTGCAGTTCCCATTGAAATCAAGCTGAGCACCCCTGTTTGCACAAATACAAAAAAAGTGATTAGTATAAAGCAAACTGTACTATGAATTGACTGTTTAAGCAGGCACCTACATGGTCCATGTAGAGCACACTTTTAGAAAAATGGAACTCACCAGAAAGAATCCTAGAATAACATTGTACTCGCGCATCACAACAAAAAAATGGAGATTTGTCAATCCTTCTGAGCTGAAGTTAGTTTGGTCTTATGGGGAGTAATGTAACCATCCTTCAACTGCTCCTTCTGATGAGAAGATAGACAGGGCTTCTTCATCCTAGCATAATTGGAACTAGTCATTTCACGTACTCCATATTCTTCTTTAGAGGAAGATGATCCTGTTGTGAAAAGACAAGAGGACTACTAAATGCTAGCATCCCTGTTTGCTCGAAAAAAAGGAAAGGAAATATTTAAAACAGCACAGATGAAGCACTTCTCAAGAACAATACCACTTTTTCATGACAGTATCCAAATAGTAGCACAACACCAATAGAGATGACAAAGCCCAATCATATGGATGAAATCAGTGGGCGAGTACCAACCTTTGTCAGGAGGCTTATTGTGTAGAGCATACAAATGAAGCACTTCTCAGGAACCATCTGTTGCTATCTACTGTGGTGGCCATGCTTACTATATACTCCTCAATTAGTTTAATGTTTCCAACATCTTCTTGTGCAGTTCTACTAAAATATATGGTATCTTCAAAGAAGATCCCTATTTGCATAAGTAGAGATAATTACATATTACCTTAAGAGTTTCATCAAATCAGTGGCAAAACAATTGCTTGTTCCAGCCATAGCAATAAATTAAGATGCAAAACTATATCATTACTTGTGTCATCACTGTGCAGTGCTTCATTACAGCACCGGGAGTTGATTTTTGTTTTTCCGCTTGTTCTTCCCCTTCATCACTTGGTTCGATAAAAGGCAAGCTTCTCCTTCAATGTAAGATTTGGCATGCCAATTAGGGAGCACAAGTATAGCACGAAACAATGACATTAATTTTCCGATGAAAGTGGCAAAATACAGGCCAACAGTTGTGAAATATCCTTATCTTACCTCAATGGGATATTACGGTGCACATACAGATTGGAAGTCTTGTCTCCATTTGTGCAGTTCACTAAAATCAAGCAACATTACCATACAAGTAGCACAACATATGAAAGCACACTGCAAAATCATGTGAAAGAAGGCTAGTACTGACCTCTCATGATGCGGAATTCAAATAACTCCACAAGAAGAAGATCTGAACCAAATTTGCCAACACGGATAGGAAGTAAGATCTCCTCTTGTGCAGTTCCACTAAGATCAAGCAATCAAGCAACATTGTCGGTGTGACATTTTGGTTGAACTGCACAAAACACTCTTAAAACAAAAGTGTTTTGTGCAGTGAAACAAAAGGTCACAATGGCAACGAGGTCAAGTAGATAACCCTGTTTACACAGAGGTGCAAAGGAAACAACTAGTGGTCAATAACGGTGGATGACACAGAAGCCAACAAAAAGAAGCATCTACCTTATCTAGATGGAAAGAAAGCAAGATAGTATCATTTCTCAAACGGTGGCATTGATTAATATTAACATAGAGATTATATTAACAATAAAATTCGTTAAACGTGTAATTTTCTTTTAACTATGGCATTGCATCAATTTTCTAGCGGCATTATTAGAGGGTGTTTGTTTACAGGGACATTTTGGTGTAGGGACTAAAAAACTCCGTGTCAGTCCCATCTAAACCAAACAGGAGGGACTTTTAGGGACTAAAAGTGGGCATTTTTGGGACTAAAGAAAGAAGACCCCGAGGGAGTCTCTTTGGGACTTTTTCCAACAGTTGCCCCTGCCACGCATCACACCTTGTCTCTATTAGTTCATTACTAGGGGTAACATGGTATTTTAGCATGTCATTTAATAACCTCTAGTACATGTTTAGTCCTTGGAACCAAGCACGCAGGGACTAGGGAGTTTTTAACCAAACAGGGCCTTAGATTAACAACAGCTAAAGAGTTGCACGGGATAGTGGACGCACCAGCACCATGTGCATCTACCGATGTACTGTGGTCATGCACAGTCTGTTGCAACAAAGAACAAACAACCAAGGAGCATATTTGTGTTGGTCCCAGTTTTGTTATCTTTAGACACCTTTCCCTATGTGAGCACAGCAAATCTAGTCCTGCTCAAACTCTACAGCCTTGTCCCCCAAAACAAAAGATCAGTTTGTTACAGATGTGCGTACTGTGTTTGTCATTGTTTTCCCTTTTCGACCAACGTAGGTGCTGGATAGTCAGTCTGTATTAGTACTTTCGCCCCTTCCTTTCCTCTTTGAACCACGTCCAAGATTTATGTGATACAACTTTCCCCACTAATTTCCCCCACTCCTTTCCTCTTTGAACCACGTCCTAGATTCATGGTATACATGCAGCTAGAGCAATGCATGTGGAATAAGTAAATTATACCTTAAGGTTATTGGGGCGTGGTTCGGTGGGCAACGGGACGATGGCGAAGAAGAAGGGGTCGGAGGCCCTCCCGCGTTGTCGTTGGGTGAAAGTGAATAGCTGCGCCGGTAGTGGATTCCCTCCCTCGCCGACGGCGACAGCGTTAAGCCTCCTTCCCTTCCCGACGGACGGATCTTGCCGGCTCTTTGAGCAGCAGTGAGGGGAGAGAGAGGCCAACGAAGTCTTGTTTAGATCTGGAGAGGGTGAGAGAGTGTGAAGAGACCAACTACAAGCGCTAAGGCTCCAGCGTGTATATATATACTTGAGAGAGAGTGTGAAGCATGCAAACCCTAGAAAACAAGCGCCGAGGCTGCAGCTTATAGAGTACGTGATGAGGTGATTATACGGTCACTACGAGATTGTATAGCTCTGTATCCATCCATTTTGACCAGTCAAAGAATCCTCGTGGCACAAATTATGCTCAAGTGTAGTTATCGAACCCGAGACCTCAAGTTTTTTTTTGAGTGGAACCCGAGACGTCAAGTTTGATGAGCGAATAGGCTAACCAGCTACACAACCCTCCTGTTATGTTCAACGAGAGGAAAATAACCTTTTATACATTCCTGCATTCGTGTGACAAGCATGCCGTGTTTTTTTGTGTGTGTGGGAGTCATTGGGATTTAAATCATAATTGTGTCATGTGGCTTTGGTGGTAAGACTATCCACAGTGGTGTAGAAATAATGCGGCCTTAGTCACCTTACCTCTCTCCACGTAGTACGTTGGGTCCCACCAGTCAGAGGGTGAAACAAACAAATTAATAAGAAAAAATAAAAGCGCTAGCGGTGTATCTTACCTCACACATCTCGCTACTGCTCGGGCACACATTGTCCAATTGATCCCTCTATTCGCTCACGTGCTATTTTAAGTCAATTTTGGGCACTTGTATTCGACCCAAGTTAGTGTGTCACCGTATCTCGTACTTACTACTACCTCCATCTAGGTGTAATAAGTCACCTTAGAAGGTGCAGCGGGACCAAGGTGCGTGCGTGCGCGCGCGCGCGCGCGCGTGTGTGTTTAACAACAGGTGTGTGTTAGAGAGAGCAACAGATCGACCTACTCCTACAGAGAGATGGTGTGTAGTGTACGATTTTAGCCGCGAGAGTTGGTGCATCCTCTCATTTCCGGGCGTGTCCGGCAGGGACAGGCGGACAACTGCCACGCCCGCTCCTGACCAGCCTGGCCCACCTAAAGCCCCTCCATCACCCGCGTGCGCTTCCCGCCCGAAACGGTCAACACCGCTCCAAAGAATCGGTGCCGCATTCATGCCCGGGCAGAGCGGACGCGACCTCTCACTGGTGCAAGAGTGATGGTTGCTTCGTCCGTCCAACTTACTGCTGGGTCTATGTGATTTGATTGCTCATTGGTCTTTATTACTGAGGTGGTAGGACTGCTGGATGTCCCACGCTTTCGGAGAAAGGAGGTACTCCCTCTGTCTAGGTGTATAAGTCATCTTACGAAAATCAAATAATCCCAAAACACTAAGGCGCGTTGCATTAACTTCTACCTCGTTTCTTGTTTCTTTGACATATCAACCAATAAGAAATGAGGGGTGTGCATGCTTTTAATGACTTGAGACTATCAAACACGACATGCAGTGGTTAGTTCATTGCATGCAATAGTATTAATTAGCAAATAAACATTAACGTCTCTCATTTTCCCTCCTCCTTGGTCACGGCATGCTCCGACAACTCCCTCCATCTCAACCCGCGCCTTGCTATTCCGAAATTACAACGCACGCGGAAACTCCCACCTCCCGTGAAATCCCGACACGTGAAATGCTCGTGGTACCCCTGAACCGAAAGAACCGCCTCAAATCGGTGCGGGTACTTTCGTAACTTACCCCACATTTCGGACAAGCGTGTCCCTAAGCCATGGTTCCCCACTGCCATCCCATCCGCCCACCCATTCATACACCGAGGCCGCAAAAACCCGCGACGAAGCCCCACACCCTGCTCCGTCTGCCACCCAGCCGGAGCCTCTTCCCCGATGACGTTGTCCACAACAACACCTCGACATCCCTCATCCACCATACCGGATGAGGATCCGTCGTCGATCTCGTCATCCCGCCAGTTCAGCCACCCCGTCTCCACCTCCAAGGAGCTGCCCCGATGTTCCCCTCGTCTTTCGCGCCACCTCCATTCCCACACTGCTGTCTTCACCTGCACCACCGGAAGAGCATCATCATCACCGTTTCCTCGGATGAAGCTGCGGCCTAATCGGCGCCACCAAAGAGGTTGTACACTAATCGCCGCATTTTCTTCTTGATTCGATCTCACGATGCTGCCGGTGCTCGGTCCCGAGCCGACACGGCGCGGCTCCATCCACGGCGGCGTCGCTGGCCACTTCCTCCACGACATCGCTCCCTCGGCGGCGACGTCCACATCAGTAGGAGTTGCTACTGCTTTAGCTCTCGCTCGCGCTGCTGCTCTGCTCTTGCTCTCGATCCCCTGCCTGGTCTGCTCTTGCTATTGCTCTTGCTCGCGCTGCTGCTCTCGCTCTTGCTCTTGCTTGCGATGCTGCTTTGATTTAGCTACTTCAGTCGACTGAATTGACTTTTGGGTTAGTCGATTTTCAGGGGGTGGGGGGCTCGCCAGGGTGCAGGAAGAACCAGCCGTAGCAGGGTGGGGGCGGTGGTCGCCGGCGGTGGCGGGGCGGTGGTGTGGGGATCGCCGGAGAAAAAGCTCGGCATGGGGGGGGGGCTAGAGGGATGGACGGGGCGGCGGCGGACCGGTGGTGGGGAGTGTTTTCAGGGAGGGCGGGGCGGCGCACCGCCGGCCGCGGGTGGCGGGGGGCTGGTGTTTGGCCGGTGGTGGCTGGCGGCTCAGGGGGGTGGAGGTTGAAGATGAACCGCAGTCCCTTGATTTCGTATCCAATGGCTGCAAAATCGACTGACCAGAGATGAAAAAGTCAGTCGACCGACGTGTAGCCTCACCTTGCTAGTGCGTTCAGTTTCGACAGCAAAATTCAGTTTCGACAGCAAAATTCAGTTTTGAGAGTTAAGTTCAGTTTCGACAGTTAAGTTCAGTTTCGACAGTTAAATTCAGTTTCGACAGTTAAGTTCGGAGATGAGCGGCTGATGTATTTTACATCTAGCACTTTGTGGTTATGTATTTTACGTGTATTGGAGATGCTATTAGAATTCTACTCAGGTTAACCTTGTCCCTCTTGTCCTGCTTCAGCCTCGGCGTCGCACAACTCACCGGAGCTGCTCCAACAATGAAACCCTCCATCACAGCGGAGCAGTACCTCAGGCTCCATCTCCAAATGCCTAAGATCTTCTTCCCCTCCTCCGGCAGCCAAGTCAGCTGGAGCATCCTCACCGGCCAACCCAATCATGCTGAGATCAACATGGCTTCGCCAAAGAGGTTGTACACTTGTTGCATCTCTTTTTTACTCTACATGTTATATATATTGTCCACTGAGCACATGTAGTAACGGGAAATACAATTATTTTATCCTACTATATGACAAGCAGTGAGGTACCAGGCAACTTAGCTTTTCGTGATGGACTCTCTTGAATGCCATCATTATTTATCTCTGCGCGTTTGAGCTGTGAATTTGTCGATGGCCCTGGGAGTTGAGCTAGTAGGGCAGTGGCCTGGGTCCAAAGTAATAGAAGTAGCACAAAAACATTTCTTTAGTGTAGGCTTTTCCTTGCTCAAGCCTGCCTACTAGAATCGCCAGTGCTTGAAAGGAAAAGTGAATGAAAAACATAGGAATTGGGAAGTTTCCTATGGTACTACTATTCATGAATTTGGTTCAAAGGAATGGAGCAAAGGAAAACTGTAGGATTTGTTCCTTTAGTATCTCCTTGAAATAAAAAACGTAGGAATTTTAATTTTCACTTGTCCTCCTTTTCAAATTCCTATTCATGAAGCACAAGACTAAGAGATAGTAGCATAATAGCTTTATAATCGTACATTTCTAGTGGTTTGACTTAATCTCACCATGCTTCTTTGCATCCTGTGATCTTCCAACTGTTGTGAATCAAAAACCCAGATTGGCAGAAATCCTGTGTTTTTAGATTCTCTATTTTGCACGTGCATTGCTATCCTATTCCTATCTATTTCCTATCTCTTCATTGTTGGAATCCTCCAATTCAAACGAGCCCTTACAGAATTACTCCTCTTACAGATAGTTGTCAAAGAAAACCTTGCATGGTTTGTCCCGCTCCTACTGCGCCGTCGTCCACCCCAGCTCAACTGCTCCAACGACAGAAGGGTCCAGCACAACAGGGATCCGGCCTCCAGACTGTCATTCGCCGCCTCAGATCTTCTTCCCCGCCGCCAGCAGCCATTAAAACTGCATTACCATCATCAACCGAGCAGATGACCTCGAGGACTACACGGGTTCGCAAGAGAGGTCACACTCTTTTGTGTCTTCTTACGTTATGCATCACTTAATATTACATGCTACTTTATCATCCTGTTCATCGATTAGACTCCGAGTCAGCTCCAAACTAATGGTCAAACTTGAGTTTTTAAATGGTTGTGTGGGTACATATTGGGGCCGCAATCAATAGTATCTATCTACTATCTGGTTAATCTCCGGTGTCTACTATGAGTTTCATGTTGGGTGGGAAACAAACAGTAAAGTAGCCATTATCTGTATTTTTTAACTGAAGCCATTATCTGCCTGCTATTATTGGTTTTGGGTCTATCCATAGGTTGCTACCATCACTCTAGATTTCTGCATGCACTCCTTACATAATCTCACTATGTTTTATTCCTATGCATGACAGTTATTGTAAACAATGGAACTGAACATGTAGAGCAAAAGAGACGAGCCTTGCGTGGCAATAAAATTTCATGCAGACGTCGCTCCATGGTAGGCGCAAAGGCAGCCCCCCTCCACACATTTCGGATTGTAATCGAGAGGAAGATATCTGTTCTGAGGTGGATTCAGAAGGAGAAGACAACTCCTATTTACCCCCTGAGGTCTTCGCTCTAACTTGGCATGCTTATGTTGGTTATATCATGCATATGGTGTCTTGCATTGCTTACTTTATACATCAAATATGTCATCTACTTAGTCTACACATCCTTTATGTGAATGCCATCTATTTAGTTTATTCATTGTTTATGTGAATTATGCAACGCCATCTTGTTTAGTCAGTCATCATATATGTGAATTTTGCAATGCCATCCTGCTTAGCCAGTCATCTTATATGTAAATTATATTAGGCCATCCTTTTTTTCGTTACATATTACATTTGTCAACAATGTTAGTACGTTCAACTGATCTTCGTGTGCATCAGCCATTTGACACGGTGATGGCAAATTCTGGAGTGAAAATAAGGTCTTCAGAGCAGACTATGCTATCTGACGAAGCGCATATCTCGCTGGTTACGGATAGCTCCTCAGAGGAGGACTCAGAGACAGATGACCAGTCCTATTCCCCCCCGAGGTGTATGCTCTAACTTGGCAGGGTTATGTTGCTCATATCATGCGTATGGTGTCTCGCATTGCTATGTCATTTGATTAGTTTAGACATGCTTTGTGTGAATGCCACCTGTTCAGTGTCTAATTACCATATATGTGAATTATGCATTGCCATCTTGTTGCAAGACATTATATATGTGAATTATACAACACTATCTTGTTGCAAAGGCATTATATATGTGAATTATGCAATGCCATGTTGTTTAGCCAATCATCATGTATGTGAATAATATCATGCTATCATTTTTTTGTATTACGTGTTCCATTTGTCGACAACGTTTGTATATTCAACTACTCTTCTTGTGCATCAGCCATTTGAAGCGGTGATGGAAGTATCTGGAGTGAAAACAAGGTATTCAGAGCAAACGATGCTACCTGCTGAAGCAGACATCTTGCTGGTTACAGAGAGCTCCTCGGAGGAGGATTCAGAGACTGATGACCAGTCCTATTTCACCCCTGAGGTCTATGCTCAAACTTGGCAGGGTTATATTGCCCATGTCATGCATGTTGTCTTGCATTGCTTAGTTTTTACATCATATATGGATTGCCATCTGCTTACTTGCTTACTATATAAATCATATATTTGAATTATATCATGCCATCATGTTTACATAGTACATGCACATCATCTATCTGAATTATGCCATGGCAACCCATTTAATAAAGACATCATATAGTTATATCGTCTCATCATGTTTAGTGTTTACAGTCATCATATTTTGAATTATGGCATTCTATCCGTGAATGTATGTGAATTATGGCAAGCCAACCTATTTAATAAACACATTATATAGTTATATCATGTCATCCTGTTTACATAGTCATCATATTTTGAACTATGTCTTTCCATCTTTTTTAGTTAGCCATCATAATGTGAAATTGTGTCATGCTATCCTGGTTAGTTAGCCATCATATATGTGAAATTGTGTCATGCTATCCTGTTTGGTTAGACAACATAAATATGAATTATTTCATGCCCTCTTTTATTCCCCACTATCCATTGCACCTGTCTATCATACAATGTCTATACTTTCAATTAATTTTCTTGTTTATCAGCCATTTGAATTGGAGAGGGTGATGGCAGTATCTAAGGGAGTAACAACACGGTCTTCAGAAAAGATAGTGCTACCAGTTGATGCAGATAGAACCACGGTTGTACTTGCCTAAGGACCAGATCCACCACACATAACCCAGACTCTCGTAGATTGTACCCCTACCCAGTTGGACAGAGAACCAGCTACACCCCTTCTAACCCCAACCTCGGCAGATAGTAACCCAGTTCCAGTTGACATAGCACCGTCTCCACCACAGAGCACCCAAACACGAGCAGTTAGTAAGGGAACTGCAGTGCCCAAAGCACGAGGACCACCACTCTGAATCCCAACTCAATGCTTAAAGGAGAAGAAGATTTGTTCTCAGGTCAGGTTCTGTAGCTATGGTTCATACTCCTTTGCTCTTGCATTACTGTATTTACTCATACCAACTATTTTCAAATTTGAAGGATGGAACTGAAACTCCAATGGTGCAACAGGTATGTTTCAAACATGTTTCTTTAACTGGTTTGCTGTTGTAACCTGCTCTATGTTGATTTCAGTTTCAATTGAATAAACAGTTATGTTCTCATGTCATGCACATTAAAAGTGTTGTTATTGCTCTATAGTTTCCCACACTTATATTCTGTCTATTCTGCTTTGTCTTGAACAAATATTATTTGAACTGTGTCTCTATCTTGATTTGGCAACAAAAACTAGAATGATATAGACCATAAAGTGACCATGGTACATAGATATATGTTTGTTTCATGCTGTTATCCTGTGCACTTTACTACTGAACTCATTTACCAAAATGAGTTTCATATACAACATGGTAAACCTGTGATGTGTCTGCTTGTTTCTCTTTTGGAATGCGGATAAAAAATTGGAGAACAGTACCGCGTTATGCAATGGTAAATGAAGTAATGCATATAAGGTTCAAGATAGTGAGACATCCCTGTTGGTCTCCAAGAAAGCTGATAAAACTATCTTCACGACAGTGAGAGAACCCAAAAGTCCTGTCTTGATGTAGTGTTTGAGTTACTGGGCACTACTGCTGGCACAAGCTCTTCAAACTCGCTGCCTGAATCAGTTCATCTTCTTGAGTCTCAACTTCAACTTGAAAGACATCAATCAGATGTGTTGCGAGAGGAAGCTGAAGAACTGAGGAAGTCCCTGCAGAATTCAGATGCATATTTCCTGGTGCAACAACAGGCGTTGGAGGATTTAAGCGCCAAACAAGAGAAAGTTAATAAGCTTGCTAAGCATCTTGCCAGCATTATGGTTACCCAGGATATTGTTTCTTGAGATCTACTGAAGTGGTTTTAGTTCTGGATTTGTTTTGGTGCGACATTTATTTGCGCCGGTCGCCAACTTTGATAACCAGTGTATATGATATGCTGCTTTGTTCCCCATATTTGCACTGGTGGCGAACTTTGATGCCTAGTGGATGTAATATGTGTAATAGCCGTGATAGCCTAGCGTTAGTTGCTTGCTTATTTATTTCCTTGTTGTCTTGTTTATTTGTTTGCTTGTAGTCATTGCAGTTCTTTTTCCACGGTTTGCTTGTGGCTATAATAACCTATTTTTTAAAACTAGGCCACAATAACTATGGCTAATATTTACTGTAGTGACACTAGGCCTCATACGGGCCATAGAAATAGTGGGCCTTCTACGGGCCGTAGAAACAATGGGCCTTCTACGGGCTATATCATCAATGGGCCTTATACGGGTCGTATGATCGATTGCCCAAACATGGGCCAAATAGACCGCATTATGGCCGTAAACGGGCTAGAGTTGGAATCGTCCGTTCATGGGCCGACCATAACGGGCCATCGTTAATAGGCTGTATTTGATGACGCTATGAAAATGGGCCCAACGTATTAACGGACCACAAACGGGCCGATTGTAACCACGGGCTGAATTTGGCCCACAAGAAGAAAATGACAGCAACGGGCCGTAAGTAAACGAATGCTGGAAATGAGCCCAAGAATAAATGGGCTCTGAGAAGGCCGAAAGATAACATGGGCTAGAAAGGGCCCAACGGAATAACGGGCCATTAATGGGTATAAAGTGATACACTATTCATTACGGGCCAGTTTCAGCACGGGCCATTAATGGGTGTAAAGTGATACACTGTTCATTACGGGCCAGTTTCACGACGGACCATTAATGGGCCTAGAGTTACAAAGGGCCTCATATGGGTCGAAATACGTCATGTGCCATACATGGGCCAGAAGTGAAAACGGGCTGGAATCATATTAGATAGCCCAAATAACGCTACTGGGCCTAATTCGGGTAGGGCGTAACGGGCCTTGGGTTAGCGGGCTGTAAATGGGCTATATGCGAACATGCTATTAACAGGCTTTCCATGGGCCGGCCCGCCACCTTTTGACCAAGTCAAATGGGCCGGCCTTTTCACAGGAATGGGCCTCTGTTGGGTCGTGCCACGTGTCGACGTATCATAGACGCCTTCTGTCCAATGAGTGGATGACATCTGTCCCAACGACGAGCCGACACGTGTTTCCTCCAGCCAATGATGATTTTACATGTGGAAAATCCCCATTGGTCGGGGCTGTTAACGGGTTATCGGATCCAAAACCCGACCTGATAGCTTAACAGCGTTCCGTTACGGTGGATGCCACGTGTCGGTCACCCTTGACGAAAGCACTTTTGTGACACGCGATTTATCGTCATGGAAGTGGACACTTCCGTGATGATAATTTTGGTAATGTCATGGAACACTTCTACGACAGCACAGGTATGACTATCTTGATTCTGTCATAAAATCGTCATGGATGTACATGCATGACAAAAAACGCGACATACTATGACAAACACGTATCATCACGGAAGTGTATTTTTTTGTAGTGATTTGGTGGACATTATAAGATCCGTATGGACTCTTACATAAATTTAGAATCAACCCAATGCTTTTGAAGAGGTTTAGCTCTGCAGTCCTCTTGTAAGGACTGAACATCGTCTATCACTGTACTTACATTAACAGCTACTCCCTTCGTCCCATAATATAAGAACATTTTGTACAGTACACTAGCGTTCAAAACACTCTTGTATTGTGGGAAGAGGGATTGGTTCATTGTGTAGCATTCTGCATCTTATCTCCCTCGCCCACCATTTACTAAAAAAGATCATATCTATATTTAATCTTACCAACAAGTAGAATACACAGACAATGCGAGTGCAGAAGTGTAGCCCATTGCTCTTGTCAGTACATTTTGTCCTATAACGCTTGTACTTCCAAGGATTGGTAGTTGATTATGTAGCATCAATCTGCATCTTATCTTCATTATCCTCTATCCCTTCCAGTATTATCATATCTATAATTACTCTCTACAAAATGTAGAGTACATGCAATGCTTATGAAGAAGATTCTGTGCTGAAATTCTTGAGTTATCCTTCCCTTGACATGGAGAAGGGCATTATAAAGCCGGTGTTAACTGTTAATGTAAGTCAATCCTTCTAAAGCCTTTATCCTCAACTGTTGTTTAATTTGCTCATACTCCCTATCGTTTACTGCTGTTTAGTTTGTTGTTTCTACCAAAATGCATGTTCGCAAGAACCGTAAGTTCTAAGTTTTACTTGTAAAACCAAATTCCTTATTCATACCATGCACATTACTCAATACTCCCTATATGTATGCTTGTTTTTGTGGATCTATAATCCAGTGTGTGGTTAAGCAGCCCACGTTTGCACCTTGTCATCTCCTGTTTTATCTTACTGATGCGGATGATGATATGAACAACATGCCATGCACATTAACCAAAATAGATACAATGATTTTCTTTGCCCTTCATCTATGCTTGGTAATCCAGTAGTGTGGTCAAGCTCCCCGCATTATGAACAATGCCAAATTATGCTATTGATATTTTGAACTTACTCTTTATTTCCTAATTTGAAATTGGACGGAATTGACAGCATAGTTATCATCTTTGTTTATACACGTGCAAAACCTATCATCTCTCTGCTTTGTTTCAGGGCGATATGCCTGATGGCATGCACAAGTCTGCTGAAGGCTGGGAGACAAACCCAACATATATTGCAGCAAAGAAGGCAAAACATCTTGAAGATAGCGAGACAACCCCAAAGTCTTGTCTTGATGCAGTGTTCAAGTTACTTGAGACTAGTAGTCAGACAAGCTCATAGAATTCGTTGTCTGAATCAGTTCGACTTCTTCAGTCCCAAGTTCTAGCAGAAAGGCATTCTGCAACTCAACTTCGACTTGAAGTCCTATCTCTAAGAAAGATTGCGGAGAACAACAATGAGAACCTCATCGCTAAACAGCTACACCTGGAAGCTATGACCGACATGCTAGGCTGATCTCACAGCCTTGCTCAACAGCTTGCGCAGCAGTTTCCCCACAAGTCTAACCTTTCTTGAACTATCTTGGAAGTGGTCTTGGTTCAGTATTATTTTGTTACGCTGCAATGGCACCCAGTTTTTGTAATCTCCTTCTTCGTTGCGCTTTATCATCACTCGTGGCGAACTTCGGTGCCTAGTGGATGTAATATACCTTAAATCCTTTATTGTATAGTGTAGGTTTATTCTTAGTTACTATGCCGTAATTTCTTTATTGTATAGAGTAGGTTTGTTCTTAGTTCCTACTAGTTACTGCCATCATTCGCTATCTGTAAAAAATCAGATGTAATTGACCGGGCCGAAACATTCGACTCTAACGGGTCTGATTTTTAGCGGCCCATAATTGGGCCGGCCTGCGTCTTTCTTGGGCCCAAATGATTGGGGCCTTCACACTTTGCGCCAGGCCCATAACTTACACCGGCCTATATTTTAGTTGGGCCTTTTGTGGACCCAGTGCTTAGTTTGGCCTAGGTAGCGTTGGGCCATTAACAGGCTGAATATTGTACTGGCCTGTTACGGCCCAGATGAAACCATGGGCCTTTAGCAGGCCAAAATGCATGTTGGGCCTCAATTTTCACTAGTCGTCGACGGGCCTTTAGCAGGCTGAAATGTAGACCGGGCCTTTTTGGGCCTAGTTAGCTCATGGGCTGTTACCAAGCCGAAACATATCTCGGGCCTTAGTTGGCCCACTGATATCATGGGCCTTTAAGAGGCCGAAAGCTTAGTACAGGCATCAACGGGCCGAATTATGCGACATGCCTTTAACAGGCCCAAAGTCACGTTGGGCTTAACTGTTGCCACCTTTATCACGGGCCGTTAGTGGGCCCAATGACCCGTCAGACCATATATGTCCCATGGGCAGCACGGGCCATTCCCAGGTCGAAAGTCACACCGTGCTGAAATGGGCCCATGTCTACATCCGGCCTCTAACATGTCGAAAGTCATTGGGTTGTAATTGGGCCCAAATATTCGGCGAACAATTAACGAGCCAGATCTGGCTTCGGGTCGTAAATGGGCCCAAATATTCGGCGAACAATTAATGGGCTAGATCAGGCTTCGAGCCATAAATGGGCCTTTATTAAGCAAGCCGTTATTGGGCTGGCCCACTAGTACCTGAGTAAGTACTCGGTCGGCCTTTTTAACCTATATGGGCCTCTGTTGGGCCTAGCCACGTGTCGACGTATCATAGGCATGTCTCCTCCAATGGACGGGCGACATCTGGCCCACTGACGAGCTAACAGGTGTTCCCTCCGGCCAATCAGAATTTTACACGTGGAAATTTCCCATTTGTCCCGGCTGTTAACGGGTTACCGGATCCAAAACCGGACATGATAGCTTAACGGCGTTCCGTTACGGTGGATGCCACGTGTCGGTCACCTTTGACGAAAGCACTTTTGTGACGCATGATTTATCGTCATGGAAGTGGACACTTCCATGATGATAATTTTGGTAATGTCATGGAACACTTCTACGACAACACAGGTATGACTATCTTGATTCTGTCATAAAATCGTCATGGATGTACATGCATGGCAAAAAACGCGACCTACTGTGACAAACACGTATCATCACGGAAGTGTATTTTTTTGTAGTCTCTTCACGATCGACCGATCCTAGTACAGAACGTACGGCACCTCCGCGATCTGCACACGTTCAGCTCGGTGAAGTCCCACGAACTCACAATCTAGTAGAGCTTCGAGGGAGAGTTCCGTCAGCACGATGGCGTGATGACGGTGTTGATGAAGCTACCGATGCAGGGCTTAGCCTAAGCACTGCAACAATATGACCGAGGTGGATTATGGTGGAGGGGGACACCGCACACGGCTAAAAGATTAATGATCAACTTGTGTGTATTGGGGTGCCCCCTGCCCCCGTATATAAAGGAGCAAGCGGGGAAGGCGGCTGGCCTAGGAGGAGGGCGCGCCAAGTGGGGAGTCCTACTCCCACTAGGAGTATGACTCCCCTTTACTAGTAGGAGTAGGAGAAGGGGGAAGGGAAGGAGAGGAGGAGAAGGAAGGAGGGGGCGCCAGCCCCTCTCTCTCTCCCCTAAACCCCATTAAGGCCCATATACTCCCTGGGGGTTCCGGTAACCTCCCGGTACTCCGGTATTTATCCGGTGACCCCCGGAACCCTTCCGGTGTCCGAATATAACCTTCCAATATATCAATCTTTATGTCTCGACCATTTCGAGACTCCTCGTCATGTCCGTCATCTCATCCGGGACTCTGAAAAACCTTCGGTACATCAAAACACATAAACTCGTATTACCGATCGTCACCGAACGTTAAGCGTGCGGACCCTACGGGTTCGAGAACTCTGTAGACATGACCGAGACACGTCTCGGGTCAATAACCAATAGCGGAACCTGGATGCTCATAGTGGCTCCTACATATTCTACGAAGATCTTTATCGGACAGACCGCATAATAACATACGTTGTTCCCTTTGTCATCGGTATGTTACTTGCCCGAGATTCGATCGTCGGTATATCAATACCTAGTTCAATCTCGTTACTGGCAAGTCTCTTTACTTGTTCCGTAATGCATCATCCCGCAACTAACTCATTAGTCACATTGCTTGCAAGGCATATAGTGATGTGCATTACCGAGAGGGCCCAGAGATACCTTTCCGACAATCGGAGTGACAAATCCTAATCTTTATCTATGCCAACTCAACAAGTACCATCGGAGACACTTGTAGAGCACCTTTATAATCACCCAGTTACGTTGTGACGTTTGGTAGCACACAAAGTGTTCCTCCAGTATTCGGGAGTTGCATAATCTCATAGTCATAGGAACATATATAAGTCATGAAGAAAGCAATAGCAACAAACATAAACGATCAAGTGCTAAGCTAACGGAATGGGTCAAGTCAATCACATCATTCTCTAATGATGTGATCCCATTAATCAAATGACAACTCATGTCTATTGTCGGATTTCGGGTTCCGGTAGACCCTTGAGGTTCGAACACTGGGGTGCGCGTGGAGATTTCGCCCTCTGCCTACCTGCTCCTCGCCAAATCGCTAGGATCTAAACTACTAAACAGAACAACACAAGAGACAAAAGGTTTATACTGGTTCAGGCCACCATTGTGGTGTAATGCCCTACTCCAGTGTGTGGTGTGGTGGATTGCCTCTTGGGCTGATGATGAACAATAAAAGGAAGAACAGCCTCGCGAGGGTCTGTTCTTGGCTGGTGTGATGAATTGCTAGGAGAAGTTTAGTCGCTCTATCTACTGGTTTCTTGGTGAGGATCCAGATATCTCTACCCTGGGGGTGGCTAGTCCTATTTATAGGCAAAGGCCCTGGGCCTCTTCCCAAATATTGAGCGGGAAGGGCGCCAACAATTGGCCATTTTGAAGGGGAACAGTGGGTACACCTATCCTGACTAAAGTTGGTCCTCGCCTGCCAAAGGCTCTGGTGGTGACGCCTGCTTGGGCTCCACAATGACTTCCTCCCTGCCGTTGGGCTGGTCTTGGTCTTGTTGCACCAAAATGGATGCCTTTGCTTGATGCTCTCGCCTGCACTAAAGAGGAAAGGAGGACACTGCGTTGGCTGGCGCCCGACTGGCGCCCTTGGTCGTCATGGCTTGCATCATGGGCACCTCGCGAGGTACCCTGCCTTGAACTCTCCGCCTCCTCGTGAGCCCGCCTGATGAGGCCGTGCCTGAGGAAGCTCCCTGTCGTCCGCCCCGCGAGGCTTGGCCCCTCACGAGAGTCTTGAGCTTGTGTTGATGAAGATGGGCTGTGCTGGGCCCCCTTTGAGCCACGCCGCAGGCCGCAGGCAGGCAAGTCTGGGGACCCCCGTTCCCAGAACGCCGACAGTAGCCCCCAGGCCCACGGCGCACCCGGACTTGGCCGAGTAGAGAGGCGAAAGGGCAAGTGCCAAGCGTCGCGGGGCCTAACAGCCTACGGTCTTGGGCGCCGCATGGCGGTTGATTGGACGTGGGCGGCACTGTTCCCCCACGCCTCCTTATTTTATGCCTTGCTAGGCGGACTCGCTGCCACACACAGCCGCTCCCCTTTCCGCTGCTTGAGCGCTCTCTGTCCTTTCTCCTCTCAAACTCCAGTTTCGGCATCCAATCCAATCTCGAACCTTCCCCCTCCCCTTTCTGCCGTCATGGCTCCGCCGAAGAAGGGAAGAGGGAAGAAGCCCATGCCGCCGCCTCGCTCATCGTCGGCGGCGGCCCCCGCCGTCGATCGGCCAATCATAATCAATCAAGAGGGCTTGGGCAAGGTCAGCTCGGCCCTGGCCACCATCTTCAATGAATGCGGGAGGACGACGGCCTGGCCCGCGTCCCGCTGCTCCATTGACAGGATTGCCATTGAGGTCTGATACTTCGCCGACGCCCTGTGGGCGGGACTGGTTCCCCCCTTTTCTGATTTCTTCAACGTCGTGCTTTCCCATTATCAGATCCATATGATGCATCTGGGTCCTGAATCCATCACTCTTCTCGCTATATTCGCTTTCGTTTGTGAGGCAATGATGGGCATCCTTCCTTAGGTTGCCTTGCTGCGCCACTTCTTCTCTCTGCGCCTTGTCGACCCCACCCAATGTTCGGGGTGCGTGAGCTTCGTCGCTGCGCTTGATACATCGGCTTCAGGGATTGACTTCAGTCTTCCTGCGCCCGCGCCTGGGTTTCGCGAGTGGTGGCTGTATGTGGACGTAGGGGTGCCCAGCCCCCTGCTGATGGAGCCATCTTCGCCTGCTGTCCCCAACTCTGCCTAGGGCCAGGAGACACTCGCGAGCCCCTGGCTCGCCTTTGTCTGGCGTCGCTTCGAGTTCTTGAGGGAGCTCGGCGTGACGGTGCCCAAGGTGGTGAAGGAGTTCTTGCTACGCCGTGTTGCCCCTCTCCAATGCCATTCTCATCGGATGTGGGCCTTCAGCGGTCGTGGGGATCGTATGCGGCTCCAGGAAGAAGACCTGACGCCTGAAGCGCTGAGGAAGGTGCTCTTGGTCTTGACTGGGGATCCTTCCCCCGGCGGCATCCGGCAAGGGGGGGCCTTGCTGTACCTCTGCTCGAATAGAGGTGACTTCGTGAGTCAGATGCCCATCTTCGACGAATGGGGGCCACGCCCTGCTGGCCTCCAAGGGCCTCGCGAGAACCCAGTGGTGGTGGTCGCCCTCGCAGCCGGCCAGGGCGACTCTTCCTCAAGTGGCCGAGCAGGGAGGCATGAGCCTCTGGAGGCCGAGGGTGCCCCCACCAAGGTGAGAGCACTGGGCGGCGCTCATGAGGGAGCGGCCCCTGAGGCCCGTGCTGCCGTAGCTGAAGGCGGCGAGCAGCCGCCCGAAGTGCCTGCGGCTGAGGCCCCCGAGGCCCCAGCTGCTCTTCTTGGTGAGGCGACCGGCGGCGCGCATCAGGCAGATGCCCCCGACACGGGTCATCTTGGTGCTTCCTCTTCATTGCAGGCTGACCCCTGCGCTCAACTCTTGGGTCGCTTTTGCGTGGACTTTGAGGCCCTCCGGAAGAGAAGGGAGGCCCTAGGCGATGATTACCCTTGCCGCCTGCTGAAGCGTAGGAAGTACTTCGCCATTGATGAGTAAGCCTTCTCCCTTCCCAGCTCCTGATTCTTCTGTTGCCTTTCCTGATCCTTGCTCCGCAGGGCCCTTCCTTCCGAGCTCATGGAGGTGGCTGAGGAGCCATCCCCCTCGCCTCCGCCCTCTCCGCCGTCTTCCATCGCTCCGAGCAGCAGGGCCCTTGTGGTGAGGCCGGTTGGTGAGACGAACCATCCCGAGGCGCAACGCGGCCCTGCGCTCCCCGCGGCCTTCCTTCGCGAGCCTTCTCATGGCATAGCTAGCCTGCCGTGGGCTTCTCGTCTGGTGGTGGACCGTGATTGGCTGGGGTACTCCCTGCACTGTTCACTTGGTGATGGATTGTCTCCAGGTCGGGCTTCTGGCAGGGCGTGCCCGGTCGCCTCAAGGGCGCCAGCCCCCAGCCCCCTGCCCGGAAGGGGAGTGCTGATCCGTGCCCCATGGCGCTCGCTTGGGGCGGATGATGGTGTGGAAGACGTACTCGAGCGTGCCCGGGAGCGTCGCGCTCTTCGCCAAGGGTTTCTCCGGAGGGCGGCTGACGCGGTGAGCCTGCTTGGTGAAGAGCTCGCTGATGAGGACGCGCGCCTTGAGGCCGAGGGCCTGCACCTGGTTGCAGAGAGGCGCGAGCTGGAAGCGGCTGTCGCCCTCGCGCGCCGTCAGCGCGATCTCGATGATGAGGAGGCCAAGGCGTCGCTGGCAGCCTCTCGGGAGGTCCGTTCCCGGGTCGTCGAAGAAGCCCGAGAAGCTGACCGACTGCGAGAGGCCACGGAGGAGCAGGCACGAGAACTTCTGGCCCGGTGCCGCTCATTGGAGGAGCAGGTGGAGCTGCGTGAGGCGGCCCTTGCGTCGATGAAGGTGGTCTCCGGCAACCCAGCGGAGCTCCAGAAGCGTGAGGAGGCGCTGACACTGGAAGCCGCCGAACGCGCATGCGAGTACGAGTGCCTAGAGACAAGGGAGCGCTTGGTGACACTGGCGGAGGACGATGTCGCTGCGCGGGAAACCCGTGTCTCGGAGGAGGTCATACATCAGGTGGCGACGGCGCGCCTGGACCTCAAGCGCGAGTTCGAGGAGAGGCTGGAGTTGATCCGGACTGAGGTCAAAGGCAGGACCGCCGTCCTGAGGACCAAGCTGGAGGAAGCGACGCGGCGGGTTGATGCTTTGCGGGCCGCACTTGAGGTGGCGCAAGGGGAGTCAACTACTTCCCATGCCGAGGCGCTTCTTCTTCGCCAACGGGTGGACGAGGCTAAGGCCGTCGCGCGCCAGAATGTGGACGAGATACGTCAGCGGCGGCTCATGGAACATGAGCACGCCCCCATGCTCACCACGCTTCGGGAGAGAGCCAACATGGCCTTGGGTAACATCTGCGAGGTGGCAGTTGGCGAGCCGCACACCGTTAACTACGCCGGCAACCTTCAGTTCTTCACTGACATTGTGACGCAGCTGGAGGCGCGGTCGGTCAGGGCCAATAGGTTGGTGGAGAAGAGGAGCCACGCCCTGCTCGGGCGGGCCTTTTCCCGCGTCTTCAGCCATCTCCGGAACATGGATCCTCACTTCGACTTCGACGCCGCCATCGCCCCAGTCCCCCAGGCCATCCAGGACGACCTGGCGTACTGGGTGGAAGACAACGTGGACGCTCTTGTCAGGGCCTTCGCTTCAGATGATGATGGCGCAATCATGGCTGCCGACGAGGGTGGCGTGGTGAACGGCCCTGACGCTGCTGACGACAATGTGGAGGGTGATGGCGAGGCCAGCGAGGCCAGCGACAGTTCGGGCGGCGCTCCTGAGGATGCATTGGGGGATTTATCCGACTAACGGCGCATTGCTCCTGTTTCCTTACCCTGCATGAATAGAACTCAGGCTTTTGCCCTGATGGTTGTAAGAGCATTTTTGGGAGGGGGTGCCCCTCATGTAAAACTTATGTTCAGCGTACTAGTGAATGCTACTTCACCCACACGCCCGTGCCAAGTGGTTGGCCATGAGCCGGCTGGCTAGTTTACCTTTGTCCCGAGCGGGTCCTGAGATAACTTGTGGGAGGCCATGGTGCCTCGAATGCCTCCTGATCGAATCTGTGGGATCTACAGTGAAAAACCTCCTGAGAGGGTATGTCGGCGGCAGTCTGGGTTGCACGCAAGCTAGGCCAGACCCAGCTCGCGAGGGGCTCATGAGGGGAGGTAGCTGAGGCGAGGTCGTAACCGAAACGCGAGAGATTGCTCGAACGAGACTAAGCACCCCTTCCCCAAACACACACAAATCTCAAATTCGAGTCCAACTTAAATCCAGCGGGGGAAAGCAACAACCAAGAGAAGAGCAATGAAAGCAGAAAAAGGCCGCGTCCGGCACCTAGTCTAGTCTTGGACGTCTTCTCACCAGCGCGGAGCTAAGTGCTGCCACTGGGCATGGGAGGGAGCCCCAGGGCCTGAGGCCGGCACCCCTGAGACTCTGGGGCGTGTACAGCCCCACTCATTATTACGTGAGAGTGTCACGGGGCGGCGAGCTTCACAGGCACTGGGCCTTCTTCACAGGTACCGGCCTTGCTTCATATCGCCAGACGAGGGCCCTGCCTTGTGCCACACTCTAGTGCCATCGACGACGACCGGAAACCAGGACGCCGCCGATGGGGTAGAGCGGTCGCCAGCGGTTCCCCCGACGACCACGGGTCCTCCACCAGGGGCAGGCCATGAGGCACCTCCCTAGCGGAGGGCCTACCTCCTGGGAACGCCTTGCTCCGAACGCCGTGATGGTGATGTCGGATCCTGGCCCCTCCCCGGCAGCCCCCGTCGCCCTCCTCCTGAGGGGTAGGAGACTGCAGGAGCGGGGCAGCTGCTTGCTATGGCGACCTGCACCTCCCGCGACCCATGATTAGCGTATGCCTGCCCCTGAGGAATTAGGGGTACCCGATAATCGTCGCTTCCAGCGTGGCCGATGGGGCCGTTCCGGGGTTCCTGGAAGAGCTCAGCTTCTGGCGCCTCGTCCCCCCAGCTTGGGCTGAGGAGCGAGCCTTGTTCGCCTTCACTCGGGTGCCCTCGGTCCATCATGTGGGGCACGTACTCTTCTGGGGCCGTCATCCCGAAGGCCGCGCCGTAGTGCTCCGCCTGCCATGCAGCTCTGCTTGATGTGCCAACCTGGGGGTGGTAGCGCGGCGGCCCACTGGGGCCATGGGTCGCGACGAGTCCTTCTTCGCTGGCGGGGAGCGGAGTCAGTGCTGCCACTGGCTCGGTGCTGACAGCTTCGCTGGTGTTGGAGTAGCCTTGGAGCCCGCGGGTGCGCGCGGGCCCCCGCGCGGGCCGCCCTGAGTCTGAGGCGGGAGCTGAGTGCAGAAGGGGTGAGCCCCTGAGGCGGCGAAGCCCAGTAGCTCTGCCACCCGCTCTAGTAGCACGTCGCGGCCGCCTTCCATCAGCCTGCACTGCAGCAGCTCTCGGGCCACCGTGAGCGCGGCCCTTGAGTTCGCCTGCTCCCGGCGGGTGTACGGCGTCGTGGCCCCGGCGTGGTTGGAGGCCATTGCTGCCGACCGCGTCTGCCGCGGTGTTAGAGCTGTCGGGGCCTGTCCGCGCCGCCCACGGCCTGCAGCGCCCTGCGGACCGCGAGCTGCCTGGGGCATGGGGTCGCCCGGGGCGAGGGGCTCTGTGCGGGCGGGCCAAGCCACCCAGGGATCAGGGTTGCCCGCCTGGTCGCCGGACATGGTGATGACGATGCGACGGGACGCGAAGTGGCAGAAGGTGGATCCCGGCGCACCCCTACCCGGCGCGCCAAATGTCGGATTTCGGGTTCCGGCAGACCCTTGAGGTTCGAACACTGGGGTGCGCGCGGAGATTTCGCCCTCTGCCTACCTGCTCCTCGCCGAATCGCTAGGATCTAAACTACTAAACAGAACAACACAACAGACACAAGGTTTATACTGGTTCAGGCCACCATTGTGGTGTAATACCCTACTCCGGTGTGTGGTGTGGTGGATTGCCTCTTGGGCTGATGATGAACAATACAAGGAAGAACAGCCTCGTGAGGGTCTGTTCTTGGCTGGTGTGATGAACTGCTAGGAGAAGTTCAGTCGCTCTATCTACTGGTTTCTTGGTGAGGATCCAGATCTCTCTACCCTGGGGGTGGCTAGTCCTATTTATAGGCAAAGGTCCTGGGCCTCCTCCCAAATATTGAGCGGGAAGGGCGCCAACAATTGGCCATTTTGAAGGGGAACAGCGGGTACACCTATCCTGACTAAAGTTGGTCCTCGCCTGCCAAAGGCTCTGGTGGTGACGCCTGCTTGGGCTCCACAATGACTTCCTCCCTGCCGTTGGGCTGGTCTTGGTCTTGTTGCACCAAAATGGATGCCTTTGCTTGATGCTCTCGCCTGCGCTTGCTCCCTTTGCACCAAAAAGGAAAGGAGGACACTGCGCGGGCTGGCGCCCGACTGGTGCCCTTGCTTGTCATGGCTTGCATCATGGGCACCTCGCGAGGTACCCTGCCTTGAACTCGCCGCCTCCTCGTGAGCCCGCCTGATGAGGCCGTGCCTGAGGAAGCTCCCTGTCGTCCGCCCCGCGAGGCTTGGCCCCTCGCGAGGGTCTTGAGCTTGTGTTGATGAAGATGGGCTGTGCTGGGCCCCCTTTGAGCCACGCCGCAGGCCGTAGGCAGGCAAGTCTGGGGACCCCCGTTCCCAGAACACCAACATCTATGGTTAGGAAACACAACCATCTTTGATTCAACGAGCTAGTCAAGTAGAGGCATACTAGTGACACTTTGTTTGTCTATGTATTCACACATGTACTAAGTTTCCGGTTAATACAATTCTAGCATGAATAATAAACATTTATCATGATATAAGGAAATATAAATAACAACTTTATTATTGCCTCTAGGGCATATTTCCTTCAGTCTCTCACTTGCACTAGTGTCAATAATCTAGATTACATAGTAATGATTCTAACACCCATGGAGTCTTGGTGCTGATCATGTTTTGCTCGTGAGAGAGGCTTAGTTAACGGGTCTGCAACATTCAGATCCGTATGTATCTTACAAATCTCTATGTCTCCCTCCTTGACTTGATCGTGGATGGAATTGAAGCGTCTTTTGATGTGCTTGGTTCTCTTGTGAAATCTAGATTCCTTTGCCAAGGCAATTACACCAGTATTGTCACAAAAGATTTTCATTGGACCCGATGCACTAGGTATGACACCTAGATCGGATATGAACTCCTTCATCCAGACTCCTTCATTTGCTGCTTCCGAAGCAGCTATGTGCTCCGCTTCACACGTAGATCCCGCCACGACGCTTTGTTTAGAACTGCACCAACTGACAGCTCCACCGTTCAATATAAACACGTATCCGGTTTGTGACTCAGAGTTATCCGAATCAGCGTCAAAGCTTGCATCGATGTATCCATTTATGACGAGCTCTTTGTCACCTCCATAAATGAGAAACATATCCTTAGTCCTTTTCAGGTATTTCAGGATGTTCTTGACCGCTGTCCAGTGATCCACTCCTGGATTACTTTGGTACCTCTCTGCTAAACTAATAGCAAGGCACACATCAGGTCTGGTACACAACATTGCATACATGATATAGCCTATGGTTGAAGCATAGGTAACACCTTTCATTTTCTCTCTATCTTTTGCAGTGGTCGGGTATTGAGTCTCACTCAACTTCACACCTTGTAACACAGGCAAGAACCCTTTCTTTGCTTGGTCCATTTTGAACTTCTTCAAAACTTTATCAAGGTATGTGCTTTGTGAAAGTCCAATTAAGCGTCTTGATCTATCTCTATAGATCTTGATGCCCAATATATAAGTAGATTCACCGAGGTCCTTCACTGAAAAACTCTTATTCAAGTATCCTTTTATGCTATCCAGAAATTCTATATCATTTCTAATTAACAATATGTCATCCACATATAATATCAGAGATGCTACAGAGCTCCCACTCACTTTCTTGTAAATACAGTCTTCTCCAAAAGTTTGTATAAAACCATATGCTTTGATCACACTATCAAAACGTTTATTCCAACTCCGAGATGCTTGCACCAGTCCATAGATGGATCACTGGATCTTACACAATTTGTTAGCATCCTTTGGATCGATAAAACCTTCAGGTTGCATCATATACAACTCTTCTTCCAGAAATCCATTCAGGAATGGAGTCTTTACATCCATTTGCCAAATTTCATAATCATAAAATGCGGCAATTGCTAACATGATTTGGATGGACTTAAGCATCACTACGGGTGAGAAGGTCTCATCGTAGTCAACTCCTTGAACTTGTCGAAAACCTTTCAAAACAAGTCGAGCTTTGTAGACAGTAACATTACCATCAGCGTCAGTCTTCTTCTTGAAGATCCATTTATTCTCGATGGCTTGCCGATCATCGGGCAAGTAAACCAAAGTCCACACTTTGTTCTCGTACATGGATCCCATCTCAGATTTTCATGGCCTCAAGCCATTTCGCGGAATCTGGGCTCATCATCTCTTCCTCATAGTTCATAGGTTTGCCATGGTCAAGTAACATGACCTCCAGAACAGGATTACCGTACCATTATGGTGCTGATCTTATTCTGGTTGACCTACGAGGTTTGGTAGTAACTTGGCCTGAAGTATCATGATCATTATCATCAGCTTCCTCACTAATTGGTGTAGGGATCACAGGAACTGATTTTGTGATGAACTACTTTCCAATAAGGGAGCGGGTACAGTTACCTCATCAAGTTCTACTTTCCTCCCACTCACTTCTTTCGAGAGAAACTCCTTCTCTAGAAAGGATCCATTCTTAGCAACAAATGTCTTGCCTTCGGATCTGTGATAGAAGGTGTACCCAACAGTCTCCTTTGGGTATCCTATGAAGACACATTTCTCCGATTTGGGTTCAAGCTTATCAGGTTGAAGCTTTTTCAAATAAGCATCGCAGCCCCAAACTTTAAGAAACGACAACTTTGGTTTCTTGTCAAACCACAGTTCATAAGGTGTCGTCTCAACGGATTTAGATGGTGCCCTATTTAACGTGAATGCAGCCGTCTCTAAAGCATAACCCCAAAACGATAGCGATAAATCAGTAAGAGACATCATAGATCACACCATATCTAATAAAGTGCGGTTACGACGTTCGGACACACCATTATGTTGTGGTGTTCCGGGTGGCGTGAGTTGCGACACTATTCTGCATTGTTTCAAATGAAGACCAAACTCATAACTCAAATATTCTCCTCCACGATCAGATTGTAGAAACTTTATTTTCTTGTTACGATGATTTTCCACTTCACTCTAAAATTCTTTGAACTTTTCAAATGTTTCCGACTTATGTTTCATTAAGTAGATATACCCATATCTTCTCAAATCATCTGTGAAGGTGAGAAAATAACGATACCCGCCGCGAGCCTCAATATTCATCGGACCACATACATCAGTATGTATGATTTCCAACAAATCTGTTGCTCGCTCCATAGTTCCGGAGAACGGAGTTTTAGTCATCTTGCCCATGAGGCATGATTCGCAAGTACCAAGTGATTCATAATCAAGTGATTCCAAAAGTCCATCAGAATGGAGTTTCTTCATGCGCTTTACACCAATATAACCCAAACGGCAGTGCCACAAATAAGTTGCACTATCCTTATCAACTCTGTATCTTTTGGCTTCAATATTATGAATATGTGTATCACTACTATCAAGATTCAATAAAAATAGACCACTCTTCAAGGGTGCATGACCATAAAAGATATTACTCATATAAATAGAACAACCATTATTCTCAGATTTAAATGTATAACCATCTCGCATCAAACAAGATCTGGATATAATGTTCATGCTCAACGCTGGCACCAAATAACAATTACTCAGGTCTAAAACTAATCCCGAAGGTAGATGTAGAGGTAGCGTGCCGACCGCGATCACATCGACTTTGGAACCTTTTCCCACACGCATCGTCACCTCGTCCTTAGCTAATCTTTGCTTAATCCGTATTCCCTGTTTTGAGTTGCAAATATTACCAACAAAACCAGTATCAAATACCCAGGCACTACTGCGAGCATTAGTAAGGTACACATCAATAACATGTATATCATATATACCTTTGTTCACCTTGCCATCCTTCTTATCCGCCAAATACTTGGGGCAGTTCTGCTTCCAGTGACCACTCCCTTTGCAGTAGAAGCATTCAGTCTCAGGTTTAGGTCCAGACTTGGGCTTCTTCACTTGGGCA
Source organism: Triticum timopheevii (assembly GCA_963921465.1). Lineage (NCBI taxonomy): Eukaryota > Viridiplantae > Streptophyta > Magnoliopsida > Poales > Poaceae > Triticum > Triticum timopheevii. The sequence continues at coordinate 291,912,714 of OY997262.1, forward strand.
GCAACTTGCTTGCCATTCTTCTTGAAGTTCCCCTTCTTCCGTTTACCTTTTTTCTTGAAACTGGTGGTCTTGTTGACCATCAACACTTGATGCTCCTTCTTGATTTCTACCTCCGTAGCCTTTAGTATTGCCAAGAGCTTGGGAATTGTTTTGTTCATCCCTTGCATATTATAGTTCATCACGAAGCTCTTGTAGCTTGGTGGCAGTGATTGAGCAATTCTGTCAATGACACTATCATCCGGAAGATTAACTCCCAGTTGAATTAAGTGATTATTATACCCAGACATTTTGAGTATATGTTCACTGACAAAACTATTCTCCTCCATCTTGCAGCTGTAGAACTTATTGGAGACCTCATATCTCTCAATCTGGGCATTTGTTTGAAATATTAACTTCAACTCCTGGAACATCTCATATGCTCCATGACGTTCAAAACGTCGTTGAAGCCCCGGTTCTAAGCCGTAAAGCATGGCACACTGAACTATCGAGTAGTCATCAGCTTTGCTCTACGAGACGTTCACAACGTCCGGCGTTGCTCCTGCAGCGGGTCTAGCACCTAGCGGTGCTTCTAGGACGTAGTTATTCTGTGCAGCAATGAGGATAATCCTCAAGTTATGGACCCAGCCTGTGTAATTGCTACCATCATCTTTCAACTTAGCTTTCTCAAGAACGCATTAAAATTCAACAGAACAACAGCTTGGGCAGCTATCTACAACAACATAGACATGCAAAATACTATCAGGTACTAAGTTCATGATAAATTAAATTTCAATTAATCAAATTACTTAAGAACTCCCACTTAGATAAACATCCCTCTAATCATCTAAGTGATCACGTGATCCATATCAACTAAACCATGCCAGATCATCACGTGATATGGAGTAGTTTTCAATGGTGAACATCACTATGTTGATCATATATACTATATGATTCATGCTCGACCTTTCTGTCTCAGTGTTCCGAGGCCATATCTGCATATGCTAGGCTCGTCAAGTTTAACCTGAGTATTCTACATGTGCAAAACTGGCTTGCACCCGTTGTGTGTGAACGTAGAGCTTATCACACCCGATCATCACGTGGTGTCTCGGCACGACGAACTTTCGCAACGGTGCATACTTAGGGAGAACACTTATACCTTGAATTTAGTGAGAGATCATCTTATAATGCTACCGTCGATCTAAGCAAAATAAGATGCATAAAAGATAAACATCACATGCAATCATTATAAGTGATATGATATGGCCATCATCATATTGTGACTTTGATCTCCATCTCCAAAGCATCGTCATGATCACCATCGTCACCGGCGCAACACCTTGATCTCCATCGTAGCATCATTGTCGCCTCACCAACTATTGCTTCTACGACTATCGCTACCGCTTAGTGATAAAGTAAAGCAATTACATGATGATTGCATTTCATACAATAAAACCGACAACCATGTGGCTCCTGCCAGTTGCTGATAACTCCGTTACAAAACATGATCATCTCATACAATAAAATATAGCATCATGTCTTGACCATATCACATCACAACATGCCCTGTAAAAACAAGTTAGACATCCTCTACTTTGTTGTTGCAAGTTTTACGTGGCTGCTACAGGCTAAGCAAGAACCGTTCTTACCTACGCATCAAAACCACAACGATATTTCGTCAAGTATGTGTTGTTTTAACCTTCACAAGGACCGGGCGTAGCCACGCTCGATCCAACTAAAGTTGGAGAAACTGACACCCGCCAGCCACCTGTGTGCGAAGCACGTCGGTAGAACCAGTCTCGCGTAAACGTACGCGTAATGTCGGTCCGGGCCGCTTCATCCAACAATACCGCCGAATCAAAGTATGACATGCTGGTAAGAAGTATGACTAGTATCGCCCACAACTCACTTGTGTTCTACTCGTGCATATAACATCTACGCATAAACCTGGCTCGGATGCCACTGTTGGGGAACGTAGTAATTTCAAAAAAATTCCTACGCACACGCAAGATCATGGTGATGCATAGCAACGAGAGGGGAGAGTGTCGTCCACGTACCCTCGTAGACCATAAGTGGAAGCGTTATGACAACGCGGTTGATGTAGTCGTATGTCTTCACGATCGACCTATCCTAGTATCGAGCGTACGACACCTCCGCGATCTGCACATGTTCAGCTCGGTGACGTCCCACGAACTCACGATCCAGTAGAGCTCCGAGGGAGAGTTCCATCAACACAACGGCGTGATGATGGTGTTGATGAAGCTACTGACGCAGGGCTTCGCCTAAGCACCGCAACGATATGGACGAGGTGGATTATGGTGGAGGGGGCACCACATACGGCTAAAAGATCAATGATCAACTTGTGTGTATTGGGGTGCCCCCTGCCCCCGTATATAAAGGAGCAAGGGGGGAGGCGGTCGGCCTAGGAGGAGGGCGCGCCAAGGGGGGATTCCTACTCCCACTAGGAGTAGGACTCCCCTTTCCTAGTAGGAGTAGGAGAAGGGGGAAGGGAAGGAGAGGAGGAGAAAGAAGGAGGGGGCGCCGCCCCTCCCCCCTAGTCCAATTCGGACTAGGCTTGGGGGGGACACGTGGCCCAGCCCTAGCCAGCCCCTCTCTCTCTCTGCCCTAAAGCCCATTAAGGCCCATATACTCCCCGGGGGGTTTCGGTAACCTCTCGCTACTCCGATATTTATCCGGTGACCCCCAGAACCCTTCCGGTATTACCGATCGCAACGAACGTTAGGCGTGCAGACCCTACGGGTTCGAGAACTATGTAGACATGACCAAGACACGTCTCCGGTCAATAACCAATAGCGGAACCTGGATGCTCATATTGGCTCCTACATATTCTATGAAGATCTTTGTCGGTCAAACCGCATAACAACATACGTTGTTCCCATTGTCATCGGTATGTTACTTGCCCGAGATTCGATCGTCGGTATCTCAATACCTAGTTCAATCTCGTTACCGGCAAGTCTCTTTACTCATTCTGTAATGCATCATCCCGCAACTAACTCATTAGTCACATTTCTTGCAAGGCTTATAGTGATGTGCATTACCGAGAGGGCCCAGAGATACTTCTCTGACAATCAGAGTGACAAATCCTAATCTTGATCTATGCCAACTCAACAAGTACCATCGGAGACACCTGTAGAGCACCTTTATAATCACCCAGTTATGTTGTGACATTTGGTAGCACACAAAGTGTTCCTCCAGTATTCGGGAGTTTCATAATCTCATAGTCATAGGAACATGTATAAGTCATGAAGAAAGCAATAGCAACAAACTGAACGATCAAGTGCTAAGCTAACGGAATGGGTCAAGTCAATCACATCATTCTCCAATTATGTGATCCCGTTAATCAGATGGCAACTCATGTCTATGGTTAGGAAACACAACTATCTTTGATTCAACGAGCTAGTCAAGTAGAGGCATACTAGTGACACTTTGTTTGTCTATGTATTCACACATGTACTAAGTTTCCGGTTAATACAATTCTAGCATGAATAATAAACATTTATCGTGACATAAGGAAATATAAATAACAACTTTATTATTGCCTCTAGGGCATATTTCCTTCACCTAGTTGATGTGAGACTATCTTCTCCTTTTGTCTTCTCCACAACCACCATTCTATTCCACCTATAGTGCTGTATCCATGGCTCACGCTCATGTATTGCGTGAAGATTGAAAAAGTTGGAGAACATCAAAAGTATGAAACAATTGCTTGGCTTGTCATCGAGGTTGTGCATGATTAAATATTTTGTGTGATGAAGATAGAGCATAGCTAGATTATATGATTTTGTAGGGATACCTTTCTTTGGCCATGTTATTTTGAGAAGACATGATTGCTTTGTTAGTATGCTTGAAGTATTATTATTTTTATGTCAATATTAAACTTTTGTCTTGAATCTTTCAGATCTGAACATTCATGCCACAATAAAGAAAATTACATGAATAAATATGTTAGGTAGCATTCCACATAAAAAAATATGTTTTTTATCATTTACCTACTCGAGGACGAGCAGGAATTAAGCCTGGGGATGCTTGATACGTCTCCAGCGTATCTATAATATTTGATTGTTCCATGCTATTATATTATCTCTTTTGGATGTTTAATGGGCTTTAATATGCTCTTTTATATTATTTTTGGGGCTAACATGTTAACCAAGGGCCCAATGCCAGTTTCTTTTTTCTTCTTCCTGTTTTAGAGTTTTGCAGAAAAGGAATACCAAACGGAGTCCAAACAGAATGAAACCTTCGCGATGATCTTTCTTGGACCGAAAGCAAACCAGAAGACTTGGAGATGAAGTCAAATATGTAACGAGGAGGCCACGAAGCAAGAGGGCGCGCCACCACCCTTGTGGGCCCCTCGTAGCTCCCATAACCTAGTTCCTTCGCCTATATATACTCTTATACCCTAAAAACATCAGGGGGAGCCAGGAAACCACTTTTCCACCGCTGCAACCTTCTGTACCCGTGAGATCCCATCTTGGGGCCTTTTCTGGCGATCTGCCGGATAGGGATTCGATCACGGAGGGCTTCTACAACAACACCATTACCTCTTCGATGAAGCATGAGTAGTTTAACATAGACCTTCGGGTCCATAGTTATTAGCTAGATGGCTTCTTCTCTCTTTGATTCTCAATACCAAGTTCTCCTCAATTTTCTTCGAGATCTATTCGATGTAATACTCTTTTGCGGTGTGTTTTCCAAGATCCGATGAATTGTGGATTTATGATCAAGATTATCTATGAATATTATTTGGTTCTTCTGTGAATTCTTATATGCATGATTTGATATCTTTGCAAGTCTCTTCGAATTATCGGTTTAGTTCGGCCTACTAGATTGATCTTTCTTGCCATGAGAGAAGTGCTTAGCTTTGGGTTCAATCTTGCGGTGTCCTTTCCCAGTGACAGTAGGGGCAGCAAGGCACGTATTGTATTGTTGCCATCGAGGATAAAAATATGGGGTTTTCATCATATTGCTTGAGTTACCTTAATGTGTTACTCCATTCTTTATGAACTTAATACTCTAGGTGCATGCTGGATAGCGGTCGATGTGTAGAGTAATAGTAGTAGATGCAGGCAGGAGTCGGTCTACTTGACACAGATGTGATGCCTATGTTCATGATCATTGCCTTAGATGTCATCATAATTATGCACTTTTCTATCAATTGCTCGGCAGTAATTTGTTCACCCACCGTAATTCATGCTATCTCAAGAGAAGCCACTAGTGAAACCTATGCCCCCTGGATCTCTTTTCCATATTATTGAATCTCTTTTACATCTTGCTAGTTTCCGATCTATTATTTTGCAATCTTTACTTTCCAATCTATAAACAAAAAATACCAAAAATATTTAGTTTACCGTTTATCTATCTCCATTAGATCTCACTTTTGCGAGTGACCGTGATGGGATTGACAACCCCTTTATCGCGTTGGTTGCAAGTTCTTGATTGTTTGTGCAGGTATTCGGTGACTTGTGCGTTGTCTCCTATTGGATTGATACCTTGGTTCTCAAAACCGAGGGAAATACTTATGCTACTTTGCTGCATCACCCTTTCCTCTTCAAGGTAAAACAATCGCAAGCTCAAGAGGTAGCATCTAGCCTCTTAAAGAGATCCGCAATTGAGTCGTCGCATGGCCAAGCATCCTTAATGGCCTGCTCGAAACTGTCCAACTGGGTCCAATATAGCTCAAACCTAACCTTCTCTTAGCACAAAACGGGGCATAGGTGGACAAATGTAGCGGTGCATGATCCGAGATGTTGGTAGATAAAGCTTGGACAAGAACATCCGGAAAATTCAGCTCCCACTCCACCGAGACAAGAACTCAATCAATCTTGGTCATAACCACATGCTCCCGCTCATTCGACCAGGTGAAGCGTCTACCATGCATGTAAAGCTCCTTAAGCTCATTGTTATCCACAAAGGTCTTAAACCTCCTCCTCGTGGTTCGGTTAAGATTGGCATTGCTTTTCTCATTAGCGCTTAAAATCATGTTGAAATCACCAAGCACCGTCGAAGGCCCTGGGCACAAATCCCCCCTAAGCTGAAGCTCTATCAAGAATTGGGTCTTAAGCTCATCACCTTGAGGTCCTTAGACCACCATTAGCCACCATTCCCACCCATCCTTGTTTTTCACATGCCCCGTGAGGGAGTAGGTATCCATACTAATGTTAGTGATCTCCAAGATATATCTATCCCAACCCAGGAGAATTCCACCCTAGTATCCGTAGCTGGCAGGTAGGCAAAGCCATCAAAAGATGGCCCTATGCATTGCATTACCACAAAAGTATCGATTACATCAAGTTTGGTCTCTTGAAGACAAACCAAATTAACCTTAGCATCACGAATGAATTCCCTCACCGCATTCCGCTTCGACATGTTGTTGAGCCCCCTCATGTTCCAACATAGCACCCGCGGGTTCCAATCCATAGGGATCAAGTGAATCACCCGCCTCCCACAACCACTAATGGAAAAGATCAAGTCGCCCAATCACCACTACCGTGCCGGAGCTCATCACATGAGCCAGGGCACCTCCTTACCGAACAGTGCTGCAATCACCCGGATGTGATGCTCCCTCAAAGGAGAGTCAAATATCTCTGCCAACTCTGCAATGTTATCATCATGTCCCTCCAAGTCTTCTGGCACAATGCCCAAAGCCCGCATGAGCACATTCTCCGCCTGGGTGGCTGATAACCCACAACTGTAGGGGATCGCAACAACTTTCGAGGGTAGAGTATTCAACCCAAATTTATTGATTCGACACAAGGGGAGCCAAAGAATATTCTTAAGTATTAGCAGTTGAGTTGTAAATTCACTGGATAACTCAGTATCTGCAGCAAAGTATTTAGTAGCAAAGTAATATGATAGTAATGGTAACAATGGCAAAAGTAAAGATAGCAGTTTTGTAGTAATTGTAACAGTAGCAACGGAAAAGTAAATAAGTGAAACACAAGATGTGAAAAGCTCGTAGGCATTGGACTTGTGATGGATAACTATGTCGGATGCGATTCCTCATGTAATAGCTATAACATAGGGTGACACAGAACTAGCTCCAATTCATCAATGTAATGTAGGCATGTATTCCGAATATAGTCATACGTGCTTATGGAAAAGAACTTGCATGACATCTCTTGTCCTACCCTCCCGTGGCAGCGGGGTCTTGGTGGAAACTAAGGGATATTAAGGCCTCCTTTTAATATAGAACCTGAACAAAGCATTAGCACATAGTGAATACATGAACTCCTCAAACTACGATCATCACCGAGAAGTATCCCGATTCTTGTCACTTCGAGGTTGTCGGATCATAACACATAATAGGTGACTATAGACTTGCAAGATAGGATCAAGAACACACATATATTCATAAAAACATAATAGGTTCAGATCTAAAATCATGGCACTCGGGCCCTAGTGACAAGCATTAAGCATCGCAAAGTCATAGCAACATCAATCTCAGAACATAGTGGATACTAGGGATCAAACCCTAACAAAACTAACTTGATTACATGGTAAATCTCATCCAACCCATCACCGTCCAGCAAGCCTGTGATGGAATTACTCACGCACGGTGGTGAGCATCATGAAATTGGTGATGGATGATGGTTGATGATGACGACGGCGATGAATCCCCCTCTCCGGAGCCCCGAACGGACTCTAGATCAGCCCTCCCGAGAGAGATTAGGGCTTGGCGGCGGCTCCGTGTCGTAAAACGCGATGAAACTTTCTCTCTGATTTTTTTCTCCGTGAAACGGAATATATGGAGTTGGAGTTGAGGTCGGTGGAGCCTCAGGGGGCCCATGAGACAGGGGGGCGCACCCAGGGGGGAGGGCGCGCCCCCACCCTCGTGGACAGGGTGTGGTCCCCCTGGTCTTGATTCTTTCGCCGGTATTTTTTATATTTTCCAAAACTTATCTCCGTGGATTTCCGGGTCATTCCGAGAACTTTTGTTTTCTACACATAAAACAACATCATGGCAGTTCTGCTGAAAACAACGTCAGTCCGGGTTAGTTTCATTCAAATCATGCAAGTTAGAGTCCAAAACAAGGGCAAAAGTATTTGGAAAAGTAGATACGTTGGAGACGTATCAACTCCCCCAAGCTTAAACCTTTGCTTGTCCTCAAGCAATTCAGTTGATAAACTGAAAGTGATAAAGAAAAACTTTTACACACTCTATTTGCTCTTGTTGTTGTAAATATGTAAATCCAGCATTCAAGTTTTCAGCAAGTATTATGAACTAACCATACTCACAATAACACTTAGGTCTCACAATTACTCATATCAATGGCATAATTAGCTAGCGAGCAATAATAATAAAACTCGGATGACAACACTTTCTCAAAACAATCATAACATGATATAACAAAATGGTATCTCGCTAGCCCTTTCTGAGACCGCAAAACATAAATGCAGAGCACCTTTAAAGATCAAGGACTGACTAAACATTGTAATTCATGGTAAAAGAGATCCAGTCAAGTCATACCCAATATAAACCAATAGTAATGAATGCAAATGACAGTGTGCTCTCCAGCGGGTGCTTTTTAATAAGAAGGTGATGACTCAACATAAAAGTAAATAGATAGGCCCTTCGCAGAGGGAAGCAGGGATTTGTAGAGGTGCCAGAGCTCGATTTTAAAATAGAGATTGAATAACATTTTGGGCGGCATACTTTCACTGTCAACGCAACAACTATGAGATGGCGATATCTTCCATACTACATGCATTATAGGCAGTTCCCAAATAGAATGGTAAAAGTTTATACTCCCCCACCACCAACAAGCATCAATCCATGGCTTGCTCGAAACAATGAGTGCCTCCAACTAACAACAGCCCTGGGGGAGTTTTGTTTAATTATATTGATTTGCTTTGATCTTTTTGGATCATGGGACTGGGCATCCCGGTTACCGGCCCTTTCTCGTGAATGAGGAGCGGAGTCCACTCCTCTTGAGAATAACCCACCTAGCATGGAAGATATAGGCAGCCCTAGTTGAAACATGAGCTGCTCGAGCATACAAAACAGAATTTCATTTGAAGGTTTGGAGTTTGGCACATACAAATTTACTTGGAATGGCAGGTAGATACTGCATAGAGGAAGGTATGGTTTACTCATATGGAATAACTTTGGGGTTTAAGGAGTTTGGATGCACAAGCAGTATTCCCGCTTAGTACAGGTGAAGGCTAGCAAAAGACTGGGAAGAGACCAACTGAGAGAGCGACAACAGTCGTGAACATGCATTAAAATTAATTCACACCGAGTACAAGCATGAGTAGGATATAATCTACCATGAACATAAATATCGTGAAGGCTATGTTGATTGTTTCAACTACATGCATGAACATGTGCCAAGTCGAGTCACTCAATTCATTCAAAGGAGGATACCATCCCATCATACCACATCATAATCATTTTAATAGCATGTTGGCACGCAAGGTAAACCATTATAACTCATAGCTAATCAAGCATGGCACAAGCAACTATAATCTCTAAATGTCATTGCAAATATGTTTACTTCATAATAAGCTGAATCAGGAACGATGAACTCATCATATTTACAAAAACAAGAGAGGTTGAGTTCATACCAGCTTTTCTCATCTCAATCAGTTCATCATATATCGTCATTATTGCCTTTCACTCGCACGACCGAATTATGTGTATAATAATAATAGTGCACGTGCATTGGACTAAGCTGGAATCTGCAAGCATTCAACTCAAGAGCGAACACAGAGTAATATGGGCTCCAAATTAAATCAACAATCATGCATATGGGAGCCACTAAACATTTTCAGTATGGTCTTCTACTCTCGACCCCCAAAGGAAAGAAAAGAAAATAAAACTATTTACATGGGAAAGCTCCCAACAAACAAGAAGAAGAACGAGAAATCTTTTTGGGTTTTCATTTTAATTTCTACTACAAGCATGGAAATTGAACTAACTAATTTTTTTGGTTTTCTTAAGGTTTATCAAACACACAAGAAGAAAGCGAGAAAAAGAAAATTAAACTAGCATGGATAATACAATGAAAGAGTATGAGCACCGACGACTAGAATGGTGTGCGAACATGAATGTAAAGTCGGTGAGAAATGCGTACTCCCCCAAGCTTAGGCTTTTGCCTAAGTTGGTCTATTGCCATGGACCGCGGCTACTCTCCCCGGTGTACTGAGGGGTGTAATCAGGATACCACTGGCTGGCCATCTCCTCCGGATCCCACTGGTAGGATGATGCACGATAAGGGTCCAGTGAAGGTTCCGGCTCATGTTGAGGCTCTGGAGTGGACGCTTGGCCTCGATGAGTGTACATCGCTTCCGATGTGACAAGAAAATTATCTGCAGTCAAATCAAACAATAGAGGAGCAGGCAGAATAATAGTCCCATTGTGTTTCTTATTAAATCTCAGGTTATATAGAAGCATCTTATCTTCGTTGTCAACAATAAACTCATGCGTAACCATGCTCCTGTAATCTAAAATATAAGGAGGCAATATTGTCTCCTATTTTTCATGGTGCCTAATAGGTATCTCAAAATGTCTAGCAAGACGTGCAGCATAGATACCTCCAAAGATGGGACCTTTTGTACGATTCAGGCTTAGCCGTTTAGCAATGACGGCACCCATACTAAAACTATTATCACCAAACAAGGAATGGTGAAGAATAATAATATCAGGAACATTGAAGTTTCCACTATTTCCACGACCAATTAAGCATCTACTAGCAAATATGGCAAAATAGCGTAAAACAGGAAAGTGTATGCTATAGATTCTCGCATCGGACCCCTTCTTTGGATCCCCTACAGTGATAGTGTTAACAAAGCCATCCACATATTTACGATGTGGTTCATCTAATTTACCCTCAAAGGGTATTTTACATACCGCGCAAAAATTACGTAAAGACATTTCCCTAAATTCATCATATAAATGAAATGACACTGAAGGCGGTGACTTCTTAGGATAATAATAAAAGTTTTGCATGAAAGTATTGGTGAGTAAGAGATACTGATCGATCCGGTCGCGGAGGAAATCGGTGAGGCCTGCATTCTCGATCAAGGAATAAAAGTCTTCATAAATTCTGGCTTCTCTCAAGAAATTATCGCATGGCCATTCACACGGCCGAAATTCTGCTATGCGAGGAAGATTATACTTGGCCTTTTCCTTCTCTTTAGCTTGTTTTCCTGGGAGCCTTGGCTAGAAGAGCCCCTCAAAAACCTCCTTAACATTTTATGAAAATTTCTGAAATTTAGTTACTTCAAAATAAAAGTGAATAAAACTAAACAAGATTGATAGCAACTACTCCTACAAGTGCCTAGAGCCTATATCATGCATTAGAATTACTTGGGACCTCATAAATTTAACATGCAAGCTCAAGAACATGGTCACCTATGCAGCAAAAATTTGCAATGAATAAAGCACTAGAACAAAAACTAATGGGACATTTACATCTATGCCCCTAATTTGCACCCACTCTCAGATTTACCCCTAATTTCAAAGCCTGCTCAAATTTGCCCCTCCGCCGTTAGGTGCACTTACAGAAATGCCCTTCTGTGCCGTTACCGTCCGGTCAAAGCTGGTCAAAGCTGGTCAAAGGGCATTGACCGTCCTGAAAAAAATAGCAAAAAAGTTCTAAAAAATCTGAAAATTTGTGAGATCAAAGATACTCAGGTTCGCAAGGTGCGTGCAAATTTTCGTGCTGTTTGGGCATTTCAGGAGCTCGTGTCAAAGGAAAAACAATAAATATGTAAGCTTGTGAACAGTAAATTCAAAAAAATAGCAAGAAAATTCAAAAAAATATGAATTTTTTTGGTATCAAAGAGGCTATAGTCTACAAGCTGCGTGCAAATTTTTGTTGTGTTTGGACATTGGAGGGGCTTGTGGAGAAAAAAACAAAATTTGGCTCGAGAAAAAACTTGGGAAAAAATGACTATTGTGTTTTTTCTTGCTAGAGCTCCTCACATGTCATTTCATCACAAAAACTTGCAAGCACCTTGTGCACCCAAGCCTCTTTGATGCCAAATTTTTTCATATTTTTTTGAATTTTCTTGCTATTTTATTTCAAATTTACTGTTCACAAGTGTGCATATTAAATGTTTTTCCTCGCCACGAGCTCCTAGAATGTCCAAATAGCACGAAAATTTGCACGCACCTTGCGCACATGAGTATCTTCAAACTCACAAAAATTTAGATTTTTTAAAATTTTTTTGCTATTTTTTTCAGCACGGTCAAAGTTGTTTGACCGGACGGTAACGGCGCAGAAGGGCATTTCTGTAAGGGCACCTAACGGCGGAGGGGCAAATTTGAGCAGGCTTTCGAATTAGGGGTATATCTGATTAGGTGGTTCGAGTTAGGGACAGAAATGCAAATGGCCCAAAACTAATTGGACCAATGGAGGAGTCACATAACAATCAACAATCTCCCAAAGCAGTTTTGTGAATGGAGCTTTGAGCAAGGAGATCGAAAATCGCAGCAAAATGAGCTAGAACTCGTGCTTGAGCTGGATGAGGATTTTTTTTGGGAAGAAGATGGAGTGTGTGGGTGCAGGAATAAGTGGAGGGGGGCCACCGTGGGCCCACGAGACAGGGGGCGCGCCCAGGGGGTGTGGGTGCGCCCTCCACCCTCGTGGCCAGGTGCTTGCCCCCTCTGTAGTGTCTTCAGTGCCTAAAATCCTCAAATATTCCATAAAAATCATACTAAATTTGTAGGGCATTTGGAGCACTTTTATTTTCACGATATTTTTTCATTGCACGGATAATTCAGAAAACAGACGGATAATACTATCTTTGCTTTATTTATTTTAAATAACAGAAAGTAAAAAGAAGGTACAGAAGGTTGTGCCTTCTAGTTTCATCCATCTCATGATCATCAAAATGAATCCACTAACAAGGTTGATCAAGTCTTGTTAACAAACTCATTCCGAATAACACGGAACCGGAGAAATTTCGAATAACACTAAGTTACCTCAACGGGGATATGAACATCCCCAATAATAAGAATATCATACTTTTTCTTGACAGTAGGAAGAGGAAATTCAAAACCTCCAATAATGATAGTTAGACTTTTTCTAATAGAATTGATGCTATGAACTTGAGATTGTTTCCTCGGAAAATGTACCGTATGCTCATTACCATTAACATGAAAAGTGACATTGCCTTTGTTGCAATCAATAACAGCCCCTGCAGTATTCAAAAAGGGTCTACCAAGGATAATCGACATACTATCGTCCTCGGGAATATCAAGATAACAAAGTCCATTAAGATAGTGACATTTGCAACCACAACAGGCACATCCTCACAAATACCGACATGTATAGCAGTTGATTTATCAGCCATTTGCAAAGATATTTCAGTAGGTGTCAACTTATTCAATTCAAGTCTACAATATAAAGAGAGAGGCATAACACTAACACCGACTCCAAGATCACATAAAGCAGTTTTAACATAATTTCTTTTAATGGAGCATGGTATAGTTGGTACCCCTAGATCTCCAAGTTTCTTTGGTATTCCACCCCTAAAAGTGTAATTAGCAAGCATGGTGGAGATTTCAGCTTCCGGTATCTTTCTTTTATTTGTAATGATATCCTTTAAGCATATCAGTTAAGAGCATACGTAAGAAGATAGGTCTAATCATTTCAGCAAAGCGCTCAAAATCCTCATCATCCTTTGTCTTGGATGGTTTAGGAGGAAAGGGCATGGGTTTCTAAACCCATGGTTCTCTTATTCTACCGTGCTTCCTAGCAACAAAATCTCTTTTATCATAACGTTGATTCTTTGATTGTGGGTTATCAAGATCAACAACAGGTTCAATTTCTACTTCATTATTTTTGCTAGGTTGAGCATCAACATGAACATTATCATTAATATTATCACTAGGTTCATGTTCATCACCTGATTGTGTTTCAGCATCAGAAATAGAAATGTCATTGGGATTCTCAGGTGTGTCTACGACAGGTTCACTAGAAGCATGCAAAGTCCTATCCTTTTTCTTTTTCTTTTTCTTCTTTTTGGAAGAACTAGGTGCCTCTAAATTATTTATCTGAGAATCTTGCTCGATTTTCTTAGGTGGCCTTCAGGATACAAAGGTTCCCGAGTCATTCTACCAGTTCTAGTAGCCACTCTAACAGCAAGGCCAGGTTTATTATTTAATTCATCAAGCAAATCATTTTGAGCTTTAAGTACTTGCTCAGCTTGAGTAGCAACCATAGAAGCATATTTGCTAATGAGTTTAAGTTCGCCTTTAACTCTAGCCATACAATCACTCAAGCGTCCTATCTCGAAAGCATTATTCTTTAATTCTCTACCAACATAAGCATTAAAACTTTCTTGTCTAGCCATAAAATCATCAAATTCATCTAAGCACGGGCTATGAAATTTAGTAGACGGGATTTCAACTTTATCATATCTATAGAGAGAATTTACCTTTACTACCTGTGTCGGGTTATCAAGACAATGTGGTTCTTCGACAGGCGGTATATTAAGACCATGTATTTCTTCAATAGGTGGTAATTCTTAACATCTTCAGCTTTAATGCCTTTTTCTTTCATTGATTTCTTTGCCTCTTGCATATCTTCAGGACTGAGAAATAGAACGCCTCTCTTCTTAGGAGTGGGTTTAGGAATAGGCTCAGGAGTTGGATCAAGTGGTTCAGGAATTGCCTCAGGAATTGGCTCAGGAAGAGTCCAATTATTTTCATTAGTCAACATATTATTCAATAGTAATTTAGCTTCATCAACTGTTCTTTCCCTGAAAACACAACCAGCACAACTATCCAAGTTGTCCTTGGAAGCATCGGTTAGTCCATTATAAAAGATATCAAGTATTTCATTTTTCTTAAGAGGATGATCAGGCAAAGCATTAAGTAATCGGAGAAGCCTCCCCCAAGCTTGTGGGAGACTCTCTTCTTTGATTTGCACAAAATTATATATTTCCCGCAAGGCAGCTTGTTTCTTATGAGCAGGAAAATATTTAGCGGAGAAGTAATAAATCATATCCTGGGAACTACGCACACAACCAGGATCAAGAGAATTAAACCAAGTCTTAGCATCACCCTTTAATGAGAATGGAAATATCTTAAGGATATAATAATAGCAAGACTTCTCATCATTAGTAAACAGGGTGGCTATATCATTCAACTTGGTAAGATGTGCCACAACAGTTTTAGATTCAAGGCCATAAAAAGGATTAGATTCAACCAAAGTAATTATTTCAGGATCAATAGAGAATTCATGATCCTTATCAGTAACACATATAGGTGAAGTAGCAAAAGCAGGGTCAGGTTTCATTCTAGCATTAAGAGATTGCTGCTTCCATCTAGCTAATAACTTTTGAAGATCATATCTATCTTTGCAAGCAAAAATAGCTCTAGCAGCTTCCTCCTCCATAACATAACCCTCAGGAACAACAGGTAATTCATAATCAGGGGGAGAACTTTCATCATCACTATCATCAATAATATCATATTCAATAATTTCATTCTCTCTAACCCTAGCAAGTTGTTCATCAAGAAATTCACCTAATGGCAAAGTAGTATCACGCACAGAAGTAGTTTCATCATAAGTATCATGCATATCATAAGTGGCATCATCAATAACATGCGACATATTAGAATTCATAGCAGTAGCAGGTTTAGGTGTCGCAAGCTTACTCAAAACAGAAGGATAATCTAGTGCAGAGCTAGATGACAGTTCCTTACCTCCCCTCGTAGTTGAGGGAAAAATCTTGGTTCTTTTGTCTTTCAAGTTCCTCATAGTGATCAACAGATATAAATCCCAAGTGACTCAAAGAATAGAGCTATGCTCCCCGGCAACGGCGCCAGAAATTAGTCTTGATAACCCACAATTGTAGGGAATCGCAACAGCTTTCGAGGGTAGAGTATTCAACCCAAATTTATTGATTCGACACAAGGGTAGCCAAAGAATATTCTTAAGTATTAGCAGTTGAGTTGTCAATTCAACCACACCTGGATAACTCAGTATCTGTAGCAAAGTATTTAGTAGCAAAGTAATATGATAGTAATGGTAACAATGGCAAAAGTAAAGATAGCAATTTTGTAGTAATTGTAACAGTAGCAACGGAGAAGTAAATAAGCAAAACACAAGATGTGAAAAGCTCGTAGGCATTGGACCAGTGATGGATAATTATGCCGGATGCGATTTCTCATGTAATATCTATAACATAGGGTGACACAGAACTAGCTCCAGTTCATCAATGTAATGTAGGCATGTATTCCGAATATAGTCATACATGCTTATGGAAAAGAACTTGCATGACATCTTTTGTCCTACCCTCCCGTGGCAGCGGGGTCCTGGTGGAAACTAAGGGATATTAAGGCCTTCTTTTAATATAGAACCTGAACAAAGCATTAGCACATAGTGAATACATGAACTCCTCAAACTACGGTCATCACCGAGAAATATCCCGATTATTGTCACTTCGGGGTTGTCGGATCATAACACATAATAGGTGACTATAGAATTGCAAGATAGGATCAAGAACACACATATATTCATAAAAACATAATAGGTTCAGATCTAAAATCATGGCACTCGGGCCCTAGTGACAAGCATTAAGCATAGCAAAGTCATAGAAACATTAATCTCAGAACATAGTGGATACTAGGGATCAAACCCTAACAAAACTAACTTGATTACATGGTAAATCTCATCCAACCCATCACCGTCCAGCAAGCCTACGATGGAATAATCACGCATGGCGGTGAGCATCATGAAATTGGTGATGGAGGATGGTTGATGATGACGACGGCGACGAATCCCCCTCTCCGGAGCCCCGAACGGACTCCAGATCAGCCCTCCCGGGAGAGATTAGGGCTTGGCGGCGGCTCCGTATCGTAAAACGCGATGAAACTTTCTCTCTGATTTTTCTCTCTGCGAAACAGAATATATGGAGTTGGAGTTGAGGTCGGTGGAGCCTTAGGGGGCCCACAAGACAGGGGGTGCACCCAGGGGGGAGGGCACGCCCCCCACCCTCGTGGACAGGGTGTGGGCCCCTGGTCTTGATTCTTTCGCCAGTATTTTTTTATATTTTCCAAAATTTATCTCCGTGGATTTTCAGGTCATTCCGAGAACTTTTGTTTTCTACACATAAAACAACATCATGGCAGTTCTGCTGAAAACAACGCCAGTCCGGGTTAGTTTCATTCAAATCATGCAAGTTAGAGTCCAAAACAAGGGCAAAAGTGTTTGGAAAAGTAGATACGTTGGAGACGTATCAGTGGCCTTGGACTTGGAAGTCGGGGCCCGCTTGGCACTCCTCGTCGCTCTACGCGACATGTATGGCTCAGCCTCCGGCCGAAGTGTGGATTGCACCTTGAGGAGGAGTGGTGGCGCCAACTTCCTCACAAGAGCGTTGCAAAACCACCTGAGCTTCCCAAAGGCTATCGACTCCTGTGGTGTCATGCCGTCGTTGCTAGCCATAACCCGGTTTTGCATGTCCAATTCTACATCCTGCATGATCGGAACCGGAACCAGCGAATCCGGACGCGTCACTTGTGCACGCACCTCCTCCCATGCCGGGGATTCTTCCTCGATGATTAGTTTGTCCTCATCCTTCTCCGGTGCCCCCAAGTTAGTCTCCATCACCAGTTTCTCGGGATGCGAGCTGTCCCCACCCACCACTTCCAAAACAGCCGTCTCCACCATCGAGACCCCACGTCCCGGATCCTCTATGGCCGTTCCCGCCTCCCGATCGCAGCTAGCCATAGCCGCCTCCATTGGGAGTGCCGCCGCACCCAAGGACACAGCCACCGACTGGATCTCCTCCTGCACAGGCCCCACGCCTGTCTCATCCAATCCAAACCTGATGACAGACTGATCTTCCTCTGGCTGCGCAACCAAGACCAGCGCATAATCCACCATGGGTCCCACCTTATCCTGCACACTTCACTACCCAATCCCAGCCTGGGCAACTGATGTCTCCACATGCTCCAGCTCCAGAAGGATCTCCACCGGTCCCATCTACGGGTCCCGCTGAGGCATCTCACTCGCATCGGCGCCCCAAGCATTCAAACTACTCGGCCTGGGCAAAGCGGTCTCCCCCTCCCTTCCAACGGCTCCACCCAGGCGGTCAAAAGTAGATTGGCACCGCGTCAGCCTATCCTGGACCATGATGATGGGCCCACTGCCCCTCCCCACCTGCCGAACCGACGCCATGGGAGGGATCCTCCAGTCCGCCGGCTCCTGGGCTCCGAGCACCGCACCGACGTAGGTCCGACCAGCCGGAGCATCAGCCCTGCCGCCCGCATTGTCACCTCGGAGTATGTAATAATATTTCTATTGTTCATAGAAATTCAGATATCAGTTAATTTGCAAATATTATCTGGTTGGCAACGCTTCACAAAATTAGGTGAAAAAAACTTCCATGATACAACTTTGAGGGTGCACTTTGGTCTTGCGGTGCTGGTTTAACACTTCTTTATCCGCAATATTCATGTACAACTTAATGGTTTAACACTTCTTTATCCGCAATGTTCGTGTACAACTTAATTGATTAAACTCTGCTTTGTTTCTTTTCTCTAGGCTCTAGGCGAAAGCTTTGGATTCGACGGGGGTCGATGCCGGTGATGAGGCCTCTGGCGAGCGTCCCTCCTTGAGGCATCGATTGCAAATATTGGGGTTTGTGAATTTTGTGAGGATGTTCTTCGAGATGTGGCGCGTGTTCATACATATTGCTCAAAACAACTTTGTTCTATCACTATACTGTAACTTTGAAAACCAATTTTTGTTTTTGATTAAATAATGTATTGACAGTGTGTTCCTCAACGCCGCATCTGCCCTTTTGCCACTGGCCGCTCCTACAGGCAAGAGGGTCGCCGCCCACCTGTTCTCCGCGCTCCCCAGTAGGCATATGAACAAACATAATGACACGCTAGGCCGTGACATTCTCGTGATTGCAGTATTGCCTGTCCGTGACTTCTTGCTTATGTGTGATCTCTGGTCCAGCTGACATGATAAAAAAGGATTCGAGTTCCATGAGCACATATTTTTTCCATTATTATTTTTATTAGTCACTAGCTCATGGCTTTCTCATCGATAGGATGACAAAGAAGAGCAATTGCCTCTTAATGACTCGGTTTTCCTCTGTACCTCAGATAAAATGCAGTGATGGGGTCAAGATTTTTCACCGAGAGGTGAGATTTTGTCTTGCTGTTGAGGTTTGAGATTCTGTGTTGCACGCACAATGATAAGCTACATCCAAGTACCGACTCATTATGGCATTCGCATGGGGTACTTTATGTCTTATAACTTTTATATAGGTTATTGAAATTGGGTTAACTTTCCACTTGATTATAGAATTTTTCTCGCATCTTCAAATATAATCTATAATAGTCCAGACATGCATTTAAGTACTGACACGTTTAGAATGGTGTAAGCATATTAAGGTATCTAATATAATTAGTTATGTCTCTACTATAATGTATACTGCTAAAATATAGCATTTTCTAAAACTCATTTAAATTATAGTCGATTGATAAGAAGTTTGGTGCTATGAAAATATTTTTCTATGCATATTAGTTCTCATATCTGGTTGTAATATTAGTCAAGACATTAGACGTGCGTTGCGCGTGCACACTTGCTAGTGTGTAAAGCGAGGGACATGACTGAAATCACGTAGGTAGGCCCCAGCATGTCAAACCACATGGATGGGATCCAGCGGGTGAAATACAGGGACTTAAATGAAGAAATGTGTTGAATACAGAGATACTATTGGTCGGAGAACCATCTGTAGAGCGGCACGGGTAAAAAGAGGTTTCCACTCAGCACAGGCGTGACGAATGAAGCCTCCACGCGCTGCCGTCGGTCTTCATTTGTCATTTGAGTGAGGCGAGGCGCCTGATGAAGATGTCGTAGGCGTCGTCCCTGTCGAGCATGCTGACCCGGACGTACCTCGGATCCGCGCCGAACTGGTCCCCGCTCCTCGTCAGGATCTTGTGGCCGCGGAGGAACCCCGCGCAGTCCTCCACGTCCTCCCTGTCGCACCGCAGCCACGCGAACGCTGCAGAAAGAGATCAAACAATGCCGCGAGGTGAGTGACTGAGAGCTGAGAGCACGCGAGACGTTAGGCCATGGCGTGAGCGTGCTACGTACCATGGTTATTGGCGGCCGTCTCGTTGGCGAAGTTGCAGCGGCCGGAGGTCTCCTCGGGCAGGCTGAAGATGCCGGACGCGGCGGCGGCCTCGCGCAGCATCCTCCAGCGCTCCACCATCTTGCGCCGCCCGAAGTCGAACAGCCGGTGACGCGAGGCCGAGGCGCCGCCGTCGTAATCGTACCCGTCGGAGACCGCCCTGAGCACCTTGGCGGCGCGCAGCTGCGCGTCCTTGGACACGCTGACGGTGTTGAGCTCCACGAACTTGGTCATCCTCCGCGCCACCTCCCGGTCCTTCACCAATGCCCACCTGCAGAAGCATCGCTTTTCGTTTCAGGCTGGGCAGTTCAGACCTCAGAGTAACGTTCTTGTCTGAGATGAAGTTGCGGCGAGCGACACGTACCCGATCCTCGTGCCGGCGTGCCCGGTGCTCTTTGACATGGTGAAGAGCATGATGTCATGGTCGGCCCGTCGAGTGATTGGGGTGTACTGCGGCCAGTAGTAGGCAAGGTCATGGACCGCCTTCCCGGCTCCACCGGAGCCCAGCACGGCGTCGCGGATGGCGCCGTCGGGGTTGTTCGGGGAGCACACCAGCTCGATGTAGGCGTCGCCGACGAACGAGTTTGCGTCGCCGGCCCAGCGGAACGACCCGGACTGGAGGAAGTCCGTCACGGCAGGATACCACTGCATCCATGATCCATGATCAGATCAAGAGTGACTTTGTATGTAAACTTAACTTAGGGAGCGACTAACGGTCTGAACTTGAGAGGTTTTTTTTGTAATACATATCGCACTTACCGAGTAGTAGGGCGCCGTGGAGACGACGCTGGTGGGCTCGACGGCATCCGCCGGCGACAGGGCGTAGAGCGCCGCCATGAGGAGCTGCGTGGAGCCTGTGCCGACGAGGACGTGGTAGCCGTCCACGGCGGCGTTGCCGACCGTGCGGTGGAGGCGGCGCACCTGCTGATCGAAATCAGGCTCCATGAACCAGCACACGTTACTGACGTCGGAGAAGTAGCTCATCGTTTGCCACCCCGGGATGACGAGCTCCGCCGCGTCGCCGGTCTCCCTCCAGAAGGCCTCAAACATGGTCGGGTCCCCGCTGCAGCCGACAGAACGAATGTCAGTCAAACGCGTTTGTAGAATGAGATGGCCTCCATGACATTGTCTGACACTGAACAAGGACATGCTCCGCCGGGAAGAACACCTCTCGCCGGCTTTCCAAATTGGAGACATTTCAATGTAGAAATTTACTACAGAGAAAAATTGAATGAACGGGGGCTTACTGGTCCAGATTAATAACAGAGTCGGAAGTCACTGCCGGCTTCCCGGTCGACGGCGCCCTCGCCGCCGCGCCGCTGGTGCCCGGCTGCGGGTGTTGCTGACCAGGAGAGACGATACCGGGATGGTGCGGGTGGCTGACGATGTACTGGTGGAGTAGGAGCGCGAGTGCGACGACATTGAACGCGACGGAGGCAAAGATGGCGACTCGCCATAGTGGCATGCGCCCCGCCGGCCGCCTCCTGCCGGTGACCTGGGTGGGTGAGAATACGCTGCTGCCGCCTCTTGGCATTGCTCCCCGGAGCGCCGGGCCGCCGCCGTTCGCGTGCTCCTCCCGGTTGGGCGCGCCACCGCCGCAGGGAGAAGCGATCACGTGCGCCGACGGCGGCATTTGGCTGCCGTTCCCTTGGAACTCCGCCGCCGTGCGCCGTCGGGACGCCAGCATGACGCCCGGAGGAATCGAGGCTTTTCTTGTGTGAACCAGCCCAGCGAAAATGAAAAGAACACCACCCTTTAAAACTACCCTTCAGATTTTGAAGACCTCGTGCCAGACGGGTCGGTCCACAACAACCCTTCACCGAGCGAACACGGTTTTGCGCCGGTGGCTTTTGCTCTACAAATAACGCGTGACATCGGCACTTTATTGCCTAAAGAACAAAGTTTTATTTGACTAACCAACAAAGTCATACAACCACGAAAATGAGAAGCCCAGAGTAGCCAGCTTGATTGATATGAGCGACGACGGAACCAACAACACAGGGCGTGTTTTGGTTGCCCTAGGCTACAGTAGCTGCATTGTATAGCCTTATCAACTCAGTCTGGCTATGCAAATGCAGTCTTAAATGCATCATCTACAAGTTGTTTGGTTGCCTGCATGTCCTCTTGTCTGCATGGGCTCAACCACACTGTCTGGTGTTTGGTTGCCTGCATGTTAGTGGACAAATCGAAGGCACGGTGTTTGGTTGTATGCAACGCCTGGTGTGTGGTAACATTTTTGGTTAGTTAGTAAGGTTACCAGCACACTTCGGCACAACCATGTAGCACACATCATAAGCAGAGCAGAGTATAAACAGAGAATCAACTACTTAACAACATATTTCAGATAAATAGTACCACACTTCATAACAGTTCAACGCATAAACCATAAACAGTTCAAAGCAGACTTGATGGTAATTAAGGAGGTGCCCCGACCCTACTCCTTGGCGGCGAAGGCTTCGTCGTGCTTCCCGCACTTGTTGACGACCTCAATGACATCCTCGTCGAAGATGCTGACCTTGAGGGTGTCGGGAGTGAGGAGCTTGAACGTCACCATGTAGACAATCTTGATCTGATGAACAGCTGCGTAGGTGGCCCAACCCTGATCCAGGGTCACCCTGCCGTTCATCAGCTTCACCGTCACCTTTCAGGAGCAGTCGGTGTTGTTTCTGAGCTTGAACTCCATCGGCACGGCGACGAAGTGCTTGGTGAAGTCCAGGGGCATGGGGATGCACTCAAGCTTCGGTGCAAGGATGACCTTGCAGAAGTGAGTTGGGCCATCCTCCTCATGGTAGTGGTCGTAGTTGCGGCGCTTGTTGCTGGGAGGGGGGGCTCCTCCATGCGCTCGTCATCACCAACCTCAGGCGTCTTTGGGTCTTCCTCGGCGGTGGGCGGCAGCACAACCTCCTCGGGCATTGGATGAATGGGTCACTTGCCCTTGTTGTCAATGGCTGGGAGCACCTCCGCGCCCATCTCATTGCTCTCCTCGATCTGCACACAATTCATGGAGTTAGGCACAGCACGGAGTTCATGGCTTATTGAAGAGCATGTAGTTAAAACAGCATGACTGTCACTCTTCCTTCTCTCCATCACCCTTATATTTACTCACCCTGCCCACCACTACTTATCCACCCCCTCTGTTCTCTCACTATCAACCTTCCTCCTCTCCATCGCCATGAGCTCCAGCTCCAGCTCCAACGCCAACCCCTTCCCGTGGGGTATTGGCTGGAGGGCCTTCTTTCTCGGGTGGTAGGGTGGTCGGCTGGTGACCGCACCAAGTTCGAGAACACCATAGAGGTGTGCTCGAACTTCGGCTCCATGCCTTAGATGCAGAAGGAATCTAATGCAGTGCTCATGAGGGCCACTGCACAAGAGCTGAAGATGGTGATTCCTGACCCAGCGAAGGGCGCGATGGCAGTCGACATCATTCGCTGGGCCATGAATCAGGCCGTCTCCGACGACGCTAAACATAGAAAGAAGTGGTCCAATTACAAGAGCTACTGGGCTCCTAATGACCGTCGTGCCGCAGTGTACTGGGAGAGGGCAATTGTGCCACCGACGGTCATCAGTGGGGAGCCTAAGGAGGAGGAGGAAGAACCGGTGCAGATGCCAGCGAGGGCGCCGGAGCCAGGCCGTCGTACCTGGCAGATCGACCTCGACTTCACCGAGGAAGACGACGACGACCCGCCACCCCGCACGATGTTGAACAAGAAGATGAAGGACAAGCACTCGACCCGCCGCTCCGCACGCCGGTGGCGGCGGCCGCGGTTAGCCAGTGTCTGTTCTGTACCCCCAATCCCCCAATCCCCCTTCTATTCCAACCGCATCTACCTCTATTCCGATCTTGCTTGAACTACTATAAACTCGTATGTACTTGTATGGATTAGTATGAACTACTATGAACTGCCATGCTTATCTACCTCTATTCCCCATTCCTCTCTCCATCGTGAATCGAATCTACAGCCGGATCGAACGCGAAAAAGTAGTGCATGACGAACAGAGAAGTGCTTACCGCCATTGTCGCTGGCCAGGTGATGATCCACTCGCCGATGATGGAGTCCGGTGGTCTTCTTGCTCTCCTCCGATCCGCCGCCACCAGTGAGAGTTGGAAGAGTGGGGGAGAGTGGGGAGAGGGAGCGGTGAGGGGCGGTGAGGCTAATAACTGTCGGCGCTTCGGGAAGCAACGCGACTTCTCGAGCGTGGTCGCCGCCGCCCACGTGCACCGCTCGGTGTTGGTGAACATAGTATTTCAAAATTTTCCTACGCACACGCAAGATCATGGTGATGCATAGCAACGAGAGGGAAGAGCGTTGTCCACGTACCCTCGTAGACCAAAAGCGGAAGCGTTAGCACACCGCGGTTGATGTAGTCGTACGTCTTCACGATCCGACCGATCCAAGTACCGAACGTACGGCACCTCCGAGTTCAACACACGTTCATCTCGATGACGTCCCACGAACTCCGATCCAGCAGAGCTTTGCGGGAGAGTTCCGTCAGCACGACGGCGTGATGACAGTGTTAATGATGCTACCGACGCAGGGCTTCGCCTAAGCACCGCTACGATATTACCGAGGTGGAATATGGTGGAGGGGGGCACCGCACACGGCTACGAGATCAATGATCAATTGTTGTGTCTAGAGGTGTCGCCCTGCCCCCGTATATAAAGGAGCAAGGGGAGGGGGCCGGCGGCCTCATAGGTTGCGCCCCAAGGGGGGAATCCTACTCCTACTAGGAGTAGGTTCCCCTTTCCTAGTCCAACTAGGAGGGGAAGGAAAGAGGAGGAGGGGAGAAGGAAAGAGGGGGCCGGCCCCCAAAGCCCTAAACCAATTCGGTTTGGGCCTAGGGGGGCGCACCCCACACTTTCTTGGTGCCCTCTATTTACACTAAGGCCCATGAAGGCCCATTGACCCTCCTGGCGAATTCCCGTAACTCTCCGGTACTCCAAAAAATACCCGAATCACTCGGAACCTTTCCGGTGTTCGAATATAGTCGTCCAATATATCGATCTTTACGTCTCGACCATTTCAAGACTCCTCGTCATGTCCCTGATCTCATCTGGGACTCCGAACTACCTTCGGTACATCAAAATACATAACTCATAATATAAATCGTCACCAAACTTTAAGCATGCGGACCCTACGGGTTCGAGAACTATGTAGACATGACCGAGACACGTCTCTGGTCAATAACCAATAGCGGAACCTGGATGCTCATATTGGCTCCCACATATTTTACGAAGATCTTTATCGGTCAAACCGCATAACAACATACGTTGTTCCTTTTGTCATCGGTATGTTACTTGCCCGAGATTCGATCATCGGTATCTCAATACCTAGTTCAATCTCGTTACCGGCAAGTCTCTTTACTCATTATGTAATGCATCATCCCGCAACTAACTCATTAGTCACATTGCTTGCAAGGCTTATAGTGATGTGCATTACCGAGAGGGCCCAGAGATACCTCTCCGACAATCGGAGTGACAAATCCTAATCTCGAAATATGCCAACTCAACATGTACCTTCGGAGACACCTATAGAGCTCCTTTATAATCACCCAGTTATGTTGTGACGTTTGGTAGCACACGAAGTGTTCCTCCGGTAAACGGGAGTTGCATAATCTCATAGTCATAGGAACATGTATAAGTCATGAAGAAAGCAATAGCAACATACTAAACGATCAAGTGCTAAGCTAACGGAATGGGTCAAGTCAATCACATCATTCTCTAATGATGTGATCCCGTTAATCAAATGACAACTCATGTATATGGCTAGGAAACTTAACCATCTTTGATTCAATGAGCTAGTCAAGTAGAGGCATACTAGTGACACTCTGTTTGTCTATGTATTCACACATGTATCAAGTTTCCGGTTAATACAATTCTAGCATGAATAATAAACATTTATCATGAAATAAGGAAATAAATAATAACTTTATTATTGCCTCTAGGGCATATTTCCTTCAGTCTCCCACTTGCACTAGAGTCAATAATCTAGTTCACATCATCATGTGATTTAACACCAATATTCATATCTGTATATGATTAATACCCATAGTTCACATCGACATGTGATCAACACCCAAAAGGTTTACTGGAGTCAATAATCTAGTTCACATCGTTATGTGATTAACACCCAAAGAGTACTAAGGTATGATCATGTTTTGCTCGTGAGAGAAGTTTAGTCAACGGGTCTGTCATATTTAGAGCCGTATGTATTTTGCAAATATTCTATGACTACAATGCTTTGCATGGAGCTACTCTAGCTAATTGCTCCCACTTTCAATATGTATCCAGATTGAGACTTAGAGTCATCTGGGTTGGTGTAAAAGCTTGCACTGATGTAACTCTTTACGATGGGCTCTTTTATCACCTCCATAATCGAGAAATATTTCCTTAGTCCTTACTAAGGATATTCTTGACCACTGTCCAGTGATCTACTCTTAGATCAAAATTGTACTCCCTTGCTAAACTCAGAGCAAGGTATACAATAGGTCTGGTACACAGCATAGCATACTTAATAGAATCTATGTCTGAGGCATAGGGAATGACTTTTCATTCTCTTTTCTATTTTCTACCATAGTCGGGTTTTGAGTCTTACTCAACTTCACACCTTGCAAAGAACTCCTTCTCTGACTGTTCCATTTTGAATTACTTCAAAATCTTATCAAGGTATGTACTCATTGAAAAATCTTATCAAGCATCTTGATCTATCTCTATAGATCTTGATGCTGAATGTGTAAGCAGCTTCACTGAGGTCCTTCATTGAAAAACTTTTATTCAAGTATCCTTTTATGCTATCCAGAAATTCTATATCATTTCCAATCAACAATATGTTGTCCAACATATAATATCAGAAATGCCACAGAGCTCCCACTCACTTGTAAATACAGGCTTCTCCAAAAGTCTATATAAAACCATATGCTTTGATCAACTCATCAAGCATATATTCCAACTCTGAGATGCTTGCACCAGTCCATAGATGGATCGCTGGAGCTTGCACAATTTGTTAGCACCTTTAGGATTGACAAAACCTTATGGTTGCATTATATACAACTCTTCTTTAATAAATCCATTAAGGAATGCAGTTTTAACATCCATTTGCCAGATTTCATGAAATGTGGCAATTGCTAACATGATTCAGACAGGCTTAAGCATCAATACGAGTGAGAAAATCTCATTGTATTCAACACCTTGAACTTGTCGAAAAACTTTTTGTGACAAGTCGAGCTTTGTAGATAGTAAGACTACTATCAGTGTCTGTCTTCCTCTTGAAGATCCATTTATTTTCTATGGCTTGCCGATCATCGGGCAAGTCCACCAAAGTCCACACTTTGTTCTCATGCATGGATCCCATCTCAGATTTTATGGCCTCAAACCATTTCGCGGAATCTGGGCTCATCATCGCTTCCTCATAGTTCGTAGGTTCATCATGGTCTAGTAATATGACTTCCAGAACAGGATTACCGTACCACTCAGGTGCGGATCTTACTCTGGAAGACCTACGAGGTTCGGTAGTAACTTGATCTGAAATTTCATGATCATCATCAATAGCTTCCTCACTAATTGGTGTAGGAATCACAGGAACTGATTTCTGTGATGAACTACTTTCCAATAAGGGAGCAGGTACAGTTACCTCATCAAGTTCTACTTTCCTCCCACTCACTTCTTTCGAGAGAAACTCCTTCTCTAGAAAGGATCCATTCTTAGCAACGAATAATTTGCCTTTGGATCTGTGATTAGAAGCTGTACCCAACAATCTCCTTTGGGTATCCTATGAAGACGCATTTCTCCGATTTGGGTTCGAGCTTATCAGGTTGAAACTTTTTCACATAAGCATCGCAATTCCAAACTTTAAGAAACGCAGCTTAGGTTTATTGCTAAACCATAGTTCATATGGTGTCATCTCAACGGATTTAGATGGTGCCCTATTTAACGTGAATGCAGTTGTCTCTAATGCATAACCCCAAAATGATAGTGGTAAATCGACAAAAGACGTCATAGATCGCGCCATATCCAATAAAGTGCGGTTACGACGTTCGGACACACCATAACGCTGTGGTCTTTCGGGTGGCGTGAGCTGTGAAACTATTCCATATTGTTTTATATGAAGGCCAAACTCGTAACTTAAATATTCTCCTCCACGATCAGATCATAGAAACTTTATTTTCTTGTTACGATGATTCTCCACTTCACTCTGAAATTCTTTGAACTTTATAGATGTTTCAGACTTGTGTTTCATTAAGTAGATATACTCATATCTGCTCAAATCATTTGTGAAGGTCAAAAAATAACGATACTTGCCACGAGCATCAACACTCACTGGACCGCATACATCGGTATGTCTTATTTCCAACAAGACAGTAGCTCGTTCCATTGTTCCGGAGAACGGAGTTTTAGTCATCTTGCCCAAAAGGCACGGTTCGCAAACATCAAATGATTGATAACCAAGTGATTCCGAAAATCCATCTTTATGGAGTTTCTTCATGCGCTTTATACCGATATGACCCAAACGGCAGTGCCACAAATAAGTTGCACTATCATTATTAACTTTGCATCTTTTGGCATCAATATTATGAATATGTGTATCACTACGGTCGAGATCCAACAAACTATTTTCATTGGGTGTATGACCATTGAAGGTTTTATTCATGTAAATAGAACAACAATTATTCTTTGACTTTAAATGAATAACTGTATTGTAATAAACATGATCAAATCATATTCATGCTCAATGCAAACGCCAAAAAACATTTATTTAGGTTCAACACTAATCCCGAAAGTATAGGGAGTGTGCGATGATGATCATATCAATCTTGGAACCACTTCCAACACACATCGTCACTTCACCCTCAACTAGTCTCTGTTTATTCTGTAACTCCTGTTTCGAGTTACTAATTTTTAGCAACCGAACAAGTATCAAATACTCAGGGGCTACTATAAACACTAGTAAGATACATATCAATAACCTGTATATCAAATATACCCTTGTTCACTTTGCCATCCTTCTTATCTACCAAATATTCAGGGCATTTCCGCTTCCAGTGACCATTTCCTTTGCAGTAGAAGCACTCAGTTTCTGGCTTTGGTCCAGCTTTGGGCTTCTTCGCGGGAGTGACAACTTGCTTGTCATTCTACTTGAAGTTCCCTTTCTTTCCCTTTGCCCTTTTCTTGAAACTAGTGGTCTTGTCAATCATCAACACTTGATGCTCTTTTCTTGATTTCTACCTTCGTCGATTTCAACATCACGAAGAGCTCGGGAATCGTTTTCGTCATCTCTTGCATACTATAGTTCATCACGAAGTTCTAGTAACTTGGTGATGGTGACTAGAGAACTCTGTCAATCACTATCTTATCTGGAAGATTAACTCCCACTTGATTCAAGCGATTGTAGTACTCAGACAATCTGAGCATATGCTCACTAGTTGAGCGATTCTCCTCCATCTTTTAGCTATAGAACTTGTTGGAGACTTCATATCTCTCAACTCGAGTATTTGCTTGAAATATTAACTTCAACTCGTAGAACATCTCATATGGTCCATGACGATCAAAACGTCTTGAAGTCCTGTTTCTAAGCCGTAAAGCATGGTGCACTAAACTATCAAGTAGTCATCATATTAAGCTAGCCAAACGTTCATAACGTCTGCATCTGCTCCTGCAATAGTTTTGTCACCTAGCGGTGCATCAAGGAGATAATTCTTCTGTGCAGCAATGAAGATAAACCTCAGATCACGGACTCAGTCTGCATCATTGCTACTATCATCTTTCAACTTAGTTTTCTCTAGGAACATATAAAAACATAGGGAAGCTACAACGCGAGCTATTGATCTACAACATAATTTGCAAAATACTATCAGGACTATGTTCATGATAAATTAAAGTTCAATTAATCATATTACTTAAGAACTCCCACTTAGATAGGCATCCCTCTAGTTATCTAAATGATCATGTGATCCAAATCAACTAAACCATGTCCGATCATCACGTGAGATGGAGTAGTTTTCAATGGTGAACATCACTATGTTGATCATATCTACTATATGATTCACGCTCAACCTTTCGGTCTCCAGTGTTCCGAGGCCATATCTGCATATGCTAGGCTCGTCAAGTTTAACCCGAGTATTCTGCGTGTGCAAAACTGGCTTGCACCCGTTGTATGTGAACGTAGGGCTTATCACACCCGATCATCACATGGTGTCTCGGCACGAAGAACTGTAGCAACGGTGCATACTCAGGGAGAACACTTATACCTTGAAATTTAGTAAGGGGTCATCTTATAATGCTAGCGCCGTACTAAGCAAAATTAGATGCATAAAAGATAAACATCACATGCAATCAAAATATGTGACATGATATGGCCATCATCATCTTGTGCTTGTGATCTCCATCTCCGAAGCACCGTCATGATCACCATCGTCACCGGCGCGACACCTTGATCTTCATCGTAGCATCGTTGTCGTCTTGCCAACTATTGCTTCTACGACTATCGCTACTGCTTAGTGATAAAGTAAAGCAATTACAGGGCGATTGCATTGCATACAATAAAGCGACAACCATATGGCTCCTGCTAGTTGCCGATAACTCGGTTACAAAACATGATCATCTCATACAATAAAATATAGCATCACGTCTTGACCATATCACATCACAACATGCCCTGCAAAAACAAGTTAGACGTCCTCTACTTTGTTGTTGCAAGTTTTATGTGGCTGCTACGGGCTGAGCAAGAACCGCTCTTACCTACGCATAAAAACCACAATGATAGTTCGTCAAGTTAGTGCTGTTTTAACCTTCTCAAGGACCGGGCGTAGCCACACTCGGTTCAACTAAAGTTGGAGAAACTGACACCCGCCAGCCACCTATGTGCAAAGCACGTCGGTAGAACCAGTCTCGCATAAGCGTACGCGTAATGTCGGTCCGGGCCGCTTCATCCAACAATACCGCCGAACCAAAAGTATGACATGTTGGTAAGCAGTATGACTTGTATTGCCCACAACTCACTTGTGTTCTACTCGTGCATATAACATATGCGCATAAAACCTCGCTCGGATGCCACTGTTGGGAAACGTAGTAATTTCGAAATTTTCCTACGCACACGCAAGATCATGGTGATGCATAGCAACGAGAGGGGAGAGTGTTGTCCATGTACCCTCGTAGACCGAAAGCGGAAGTGTTAGCACAACGCGGTTGATGTAGTCGTACGTCTTCACGATCCGACCGATCCAAGTACCGAACGTACGGGACCTCCGAGTTCAGCACACGTTCAGCTCGATGACGTCCCACGAACTCCGGTCCAGCAGAGCTTTGTGGGAGAGTTCTGTCAGCACGACAGCGTGATGACGGTGTTGATGATACTACCGACGCAGGGCTTCGCCTAAGCACCGCTACGATATTACCGAGGTGGAATATGGTGGAGGGGGGCACCGCACACGGCTACGAGATCAATGATCAATTGTTGTGTCTAGAGGTGCCCCCTGCCCCCGTATATAAAGGAGCAAGGGGAGGGGGCTGGAGGCCTCATAGGTTGCGCCCCAAGGGGGGAATTCTACTCCTACTAGGAGTAGGTTCCCCCTTTCCTAGTCCAACTAGGAGGGGAAGGAAAGAGGAGGAGGGGAGAAGGAAAGAGGGGGCCGGCCCCCAAAGCCCTAAACCAATTCGGTTTGGGCCTAGGAGGGTGCACCCCACACTTCCTTGATGCCCTCTATTTCCACTAAGGCCCATGAAGGCCCATTGACCCTCCCGGCGAATTCCCGTAACTCTCCGGTACTCCAAAAAATACCCGAATCACTCGGAACCTTTTCGGTGTCCGAATATAGTTGTCCAATATGTCGATCTTTACATCTCGACCATTTCGAGACTCCTCGTCATGTCCCTGATCTCATATGGGATTCTGAACTACCTTCGGTACATCAAAACACATAACTCATAATATAAATCGTCACCGAACTTTAAGCGTGCGGACCCTACGGGTTCGAGAACTATGTAGACATGACCGAGACACGTCTCTGGTCAATAACCAATAGCGGAACCTGGATGCTCATATTGGCTCCCGCATATTCTACGAAGATCTTTATCAGTCAAATCGCATAACAACATACGTTGTTCCTTTTGTCATCGGTATGTTACTTGCCCGTCGTCGGTATCTCAATACCTAGTTCAATCTCGTTACCGGCAAGTCTCTTTACTCATTATGTAATGCATCATCCCGCAACTAACTCATTAGTCACATTGCTTGCAAGGCTTATAGTGATGTGCATTACCGAGAGGGCCCAGAGATACCTCTCCGACAATCGGAGTGACAAATCCTAATCTCGAAATACACCAACTCAACATGTACCTTCGGATACACCTGTAGAGCTCCTTTATAATCACCCAGTTACGTTGTGACATTTGGTAGCACACAAAGTGTTCCTCCGGTAAACCGGAGTTGCATAATCTCATGGTCATAGGAACATGTATAAGTCATGAAGAAAGCAATAGCAACATACTAAATGATCAAGTGCTAAGCAAACGGAATGGGTCAAGTCAATCACATCATTCTCTAATGATGTGATCCCGTTAATCAAATGACAACTCATGTCTATGGCTAGGAAACTTAACCATCTTTGATTCAACGAGCTAGTCAAGTAGAGGCATACTAGTGACACTCTGTTTGTCTATGTATTCACACATGTATCAAGTTTACGGTTAATACAATTCTAGCATGAATAATAAACATTTATCATGAAATAAGGAAATAAATAATAACTTTATTATTGCCTCTAGGGCATATTTCCTTCACGCGGGCCTGGCCTTGAAGAAACTGCCGATTCGGGCGTTCCCAGGGAGCTCGGCCCAAGAGTGCTTTAAGGTTCGTGCCATGCGGGGCAAACAGTAAAAGCAGGCAACCAATCGGCCCGTTTGCGTCCCGCGCGAGCCAGGCCGGGCCTCATGTGGGCAACCACACACGCCCAGAAAGATCGTGGGCTAGTACGCACAAGTACCACGAAAGCAATAATGTACCTATACCTACGCATGGGTTTACGAAACCTTACGCAAATCCACTTCCCACTAACCAAGCCGCCCTCCCTATTTTCAGGGTAGAGAGAAAGTGGCATCATAGTAGAGAGGACCAAATGCATCAGCAACATGCGCAAGCAACGCACAGGTAGAGGGGACCAACACAAGAAACCCTTTTGATTGATCCTCCTACACATGTGAGTAGGCAAGGAGACGCATAAAATGCCCCTTCCACACAAATTTGCTCAGGCTTCATTTTTTAAAACGCGGTCCAGGACTCGATTCATTAAAAACAACCAAAGAAAGTTGTATGTTTCTTAACATAAAACCAAACGAAAACCGTCACAAACGCCCGCAGAAAAAGGCGCGCAGGGCGACCTGGCAACCCACACAAAAATGCACACACCATCGAGGTTTCAACCTGGTGCCATCGTCATCACATCTCTGCAAGGGCAACTGCAACTTCACCATCGACCTCTGGTGCAACGACCGCTGTGATAGCCGGGGCAAGTGGCCCTGTGCGCTCGCCGGCTTAGGTTTTATCTGAGATCTTAGAGGCTTTAGAAACTTTGTTAATGGTGGAAGTTACCCCGGCGACTCAGGCACAACATAAGGTGGACGTTGCAAAACTAAGAGATGAGATAGCTCAGGCCAAGGAGGAGCTTGATGGTGAGAATGCTAGGATGGCAACAAAGCGAGCCACCTTGAATGCGGAATCACAACGGATTCAAGCAGAAACTTTCCGCTTAAGCTTGGATCAGAATGCATCAAATGTCATTCTTCGCAGGAGGCACCAAAGTCGTCTGCCTCTGGAGTTTGATGCAAGGACTCTTTTCAATACGCCTGGGGTAGGACCAAGTAACCCGCCCGACGTGACCCGGGCCCCTGATGCGCCTAGGACTGGAGCGGCGGCTCAGCCCCGCGCAGCAAACCCGCCCCGTGTAGATTTAAACCTACCTCATCGAGTCTCAACACCTCCGGGTCACTTCTCTAACCCATTGGACAACATGATTGTTGGGGCCTCACGGCTGGCGGCTCTCCTGGTGGAAGGTTAGTCTCCTGCAACAGTCGAGGCTAGGAAGGTTTTGGAGCTTCTTCAGACGGCAGTTGCCCAGCAGGTAGGTTACTCCTACAACCGTGATCGAATCCACTCAACTCCGTGTCAGAGTCAAAGTTACATCCGGTGCATTGAATCGCTAATGGTTTCCAGCAGTGAACGGCACCGAGGCCCGCCCCGTGGTAATCAAGACGCTCAGATCCAAGCGGATCAAACTCGTGCACGCCAAGAGGCGGGGCTGACGGCTCAGCTGGAGGCCCTTCGACAACCTCAAATGAACCCTTTAGCATCTATAGAAGTCGGGATGACTTCCACGACAGTAGGTGTGCCGTGCTTAGAGTTGGCTCTACGCAATGAGCGCTTGCCCAAGGATTTCAAGGCCCCTCGAAAAGTACCCAATTACACGGCGGATCAGCCTCCGTATGCTTGGATTGAGAGCTACGAGTTGTCCATGGAGATGTTGGATGTTAATGATGTTGTGTGTGCCAAATATTTCACCATCATGTTAGATGGCCCGGCTCGCACCTGGCTAAAGGGGTTGCCTCCTAATTCCATCAACTCATGGACTGAATTGAAGACGCGTTTCATTCAGAATTTTAAAGATACATGTAAGCAGCCTTTGTCGATCATTGATGACCCACAAGTATAGGGGATCTATCGTAGTCCTTTCGATAAGTAAGAGTGTCGAACCCAACGAGGAGCAGAAGGAAATGACAAGCGGTTTTCAGTAAGGTATTCTCTGCAAGCACTGAAATTGTAGGTAACAGATAGTTTTGTGATAACATAACTTGTAACGGGTAACAAGCAATGAAAGTAAATAAAGTGCAGCAAGGTGGGCCAATCCATTTTGTAGCAAAGGACAAGCCTGGACAATTTCTTATAATGATAAAAGCGCTCCCGAGGACACATGGAAATTATCGTCAAGCTAGTTTTCATCATGCTCATATGATTCGCGTTCAGTACTTTGATAATTTGATATGTGGGTGGACCAGTGCTTGGGTACTGCCCTTTATTGGACAAGCATCCCACTTATGATTAACCCCTATTGCAAGCATCCGCAACTACAAAAGAAGTATTAAGGTAAACCTAACCATAGCATGAACTAGTGGATCCAAATCAGCCCCTTATGAAGCAACGCATAAACTAGGGTTTAAGCTTCTGTCACTCTAGCAACCCATCATCTACTTATTACTTCCAAATGCCTTCCTCTAGGCCCAAATAATGGTGAAGTTTCATGTAGTCGACGTTCAGATAACACCACTAGAGGAGAGACAACATACATCTCATCAAAATATCGAATGAATACCAAATTCACATGACTACTAATAGCAAGACTTCACCCATGTCCTCAGGAACAAACGTAACTACTCACAAAGCATATTCATGTTCATAATCAGAGGAGTATTAATACGCATTAATGATCTAAACATATGATCTTCCACCAAGTAAACCAATTAGCATCAACTACAAGGAGTAATCAACACTACTAGCAACCCAGGTACCAATTTGTGGTTTTGATACAAGATTGGATACAAGAGATGAACTAGGGTTTTGAGAGGAGATGGTGTTGGTGAAGATGTTGATGGAGATTGACCCCCTCCCGATGAGAGGATCATTGGTGATGACGATGGTGATGATTTCCCCCTCCCGGAGGGAAGTTTTCCCGGCAGAACAGCTCCGCCGGAGCCCTAGATTGGTTCCGCCTCGTGGCGGCGGATTTTCGTCCCGTAAGCTTGCTAATGATTTTTTTTTCAGGGTAAAAGCCTTCATATAGCAGAAGATGGACACCGGAGAGCCACTAGGGGGCCCAGGAGACAGGGGGCGCGCCCCCCACCCTCCTGGCCAGGGTGTGGGCCCTCTCTGGTATTTTCTTCGCTCATTAATTCTTGTTAATTCCAAAAGTGACTTCCCTAGAGTTTCAGGATTTTTGGAACTGTGCAGAATAGGTTTCCAATATTTGCTCCTTTTCCAGCCAGAATTCCAGTTGTCGGCATCCTCCCTCTTCATGATAAACCTTGTAAAATAAGAGAGAATAGCCATAAGTATTGTGACATAATGTGTAATAACAGCCCATAATGCAATAAATATTGATATAAAAGCATGATGCAAAATGGACGTATCAACTCCCCCAAGCTTAGACCTTGCTTGCCCTCAAGCGGAAGCCGAAATCGAAAAATATGTCCACATGTTTAGAGATAGAGGTGGCGATAAAAATAAAATACGGACATGAGGGCATCATGATCATTCTTATAACAGCAACACACACACACACACACACACACACACACACACACACACACACACACACACACACACACACACACACACACATATATATATATATATATATATATATATTGTCATATGATTTCTCATACTCAAGTAACAATCTATTCACAATGTCAAGTGTGGTTCAGAAACTTCATTGAGAACTAACAAACTATAATCTCAGTCATTGAAGCAATTACAATTTATCATAACGTCAGAAAGAGTCAAGAATAGAGCTTTTCAGCAAGTCCACATACTCAACTATCATATAGTATTCTACAATTGCTAACACTCACGCAATACTTATGGTTATGGAGTTTCAATCGGACACTGAGAAAGATAGGGGCTTATAGTTTCGCCTCCCAATGTATTCACCTTTGGGTGATGTCAACAATAATAGCTCATGCTAACTTACATCCAATTGGATATATGTATTAGGATCTTTCCAACACGAGGTGCTTGCCAAAGGATAAAATGAAAAAGAGAAAGGTGAAGATCACCTTGACTCTTGCATAAAGTAATGACATAAAGTAAAAGATAGGCCCTTCGCAGAGGGAAGAAGAGGTTGTCATGTGCTTTTAGGGTTGGATGCACAAAATCTTAATGCAAAAGAACATCACTTTATATTGCCACTTGTGATATGAACCTTTATTATGCAGACCGTCGCTTTTATTACTTCCATATCACACGATCGTATAAAGCTTATTTTCTCCGCACTAATAAGTCATACATATTTAGCGAGCAATTTTTATTGCTTACAACATGACAACTTATTTGAAGGATCTTACTCAATCCATAGGTAGGTATGGTGGACTCTCATGGCAAAACTGGGTTTAAGGATATTTGGAAGCACAAGTAGTATCTCTACTTCGTGCAAGGAATTTGGCTAGCATGAGGGGGAAAGGCAAGCTCAACATGTTTGGAAGATCCATGACAATATACTTTAACTGAGATGTGAGAAAACATAAACCATTACGTTGTCTTCCTTGTCCAACATCAACTCTTTAGCATGTCATACTTAATGAGTGCTCACAATCATAAAAGATGTCCAAGATAGTATATTTATATGTGAAAACCTATCTTTCCTTATCACTTCCTATTAATTGCAACGATGACCAAAACTATGTTTGTAAACTCTCAACAACTTTTATGCCTCATACTCTTTATATGTGAAGTCATTACTATCCATAAGATCAATATGAACTCTTTTATTTCTTTTTATTCTTTCTACTTTCTCAAGATCAAAGCAAGATAGCAAAGCCCTTGACTCAACACTAATCTTTATTATAGATAGCTCACGGACTCGATTGCATAAAGAGATCACAAAGCAAAACTCAAAACTACTTCATACCAAAACTTCAATCTACTAGATCAAGATACTACTAAAAGGATCGAACTAAGAAAAACGGTAAAGATAGGAGTGTGATGGTGATACGATACCGGGGCACCTCCCCCAAGCTTGGCAGTTGCCAAGGGGAGTGCCCATACTCATGTAATTATGTCCTCGGAGGTGATGAAGGTGGTGATGATGATGGTGGATAATCGCACATCGAGCGTAAAAGCTCCTCCAACTTGCGGATAATGCCCTTGAGTCCGACGATATGATCCTTCAACAAAATATTTTCCTGTGTGCGATACTTGTTTTGTATGCGAGCTAACTCAATCATCCTGAAAGCTTCAATCTCAGTTGGAGTAAAGAGGTTAAGTAGAGGTTGAGGGATGTCTTCTTCTTCCACCGCCGGAGCTTGATCCTCCATGGCCTTCTTGATCCCTTCATCATTGTTGATCTCCTCCGGTTCTTCTCTTTTTAGCTCTATCTTCAATAGCCAAGCATCCTTGTCTTCGTTGTTGAAGGAGGGTGATGTCATGATGTTCTAGATCTGCCAGAAAAACAGCTCGAAACAAAAACAGAGGATTTTTGCATGATACGGTGGTCAAAACCTTCGGGGGATTATATAATGAATTTTTACCAACCAAAAGAAGTAACGTGCAATAAAACGGGGTCCGGGAGGCACACGAGGTGCCCACGAGACAGGGGGGCGCGCCCAGTAGGGGGGGCGCCCTCCACCCTCGTGGAGGCCTCGTGTCCTTCCCGGATTACTTCTTGCTTTCCAAAATTCTTAAATATTCCAAAACGGAGAAAAATTGCCATTAGAATTGTTTTGGAGTCGATTTACTTACCGTACTACATACCTATTCCTTTTCGGAGTCTGAAATATTCTGGAAAGTGTCCCTTATGTATTCCTCCGGTGTTACGGTCTCAATAATATTGGTTTCAACATTGATAGGATTACCTGAGATATAATGTTTGATTCTTTGACCGTTCACAACCCTCGGACTTGTGCCTTTGAAGTTGTTGATTTTTATGGCACTGGAACGATAGACCTCCTCGATAACGTAAGGACCTTCCAATTTAGAGAGAAGTTTTCCTACAAAAAATCTTAACGAGAGTTGAATAGCAACACATAATCACCTACGTTAAACTCACGCTTTTGTATCCTTTTGTCATGCCATCTTTTGACTTTTTCTTTGAACAGCTTGGCATTCTCATAGGCTTGAGTTCTCCATTCATCAAGTGAGCTAATATCAAATAACCTCTTCTCACCGGCAAGTTTGAAGTCATAGTTGAGATCTTTAATAGCCCAATATGCCTTATGTTCAAGTTCAAGAGGTAAGTGACGTGCTTTTCCATAAACCATCTTATACGGAGACATACACATAGTACTTTTATATGCAGTTCTATAGGCCCATAATGCATCATCAAGTTTCTTGGACCAATTCTTTCTAGATCTATTCACAGTCTTTTGCAAAATTAATTTGAGCTCTTTATTGCTCAACTCTACTTGACCACTAGACTGTGGATGATAAGGAGATGCAATTCTATGATTAACATCATACTTAGCAAGCATCTTACGAAATGCACCATGAATAAAGTGTGAACCACCATCAGTCGTAAGATATCTAGGGACTCCAAACCTCGGAAAAATAACTTATTTAAGCATCTTAATAGAGGTGTTATGATCAGCACTACTAGTTGGAATAGCTTCTACCCACTTAGTAACGTAATCAACAGCAACTAAAATATGTGTGTAACCATTAGAGGCACGAAAAGGACCCATATAATTAAAGCACCAAACATCAAATGGTTCAATAACAAGAGAATAGTTCATGGGCATTTATTGATGTCTACTAATATTACCAATCCTTTGGCATTGATCACAAGACAAGACAAACTTACGGGCATCTTTGAAGAGAGTAGGCCAATAAAAACCAGATTGCAATACCTTATGTGCAATTCTATCTCCAGCGTGGTGTCCTCCATATGATTCGGAGTACCACTTGCGTAGGATCTATTCATGTTCATGCTCAGGTACACAACATCTAATAACACCATCTACTCCTTCTTTGTAAAGGTGTGGGTCATCCCAGAAGTAATGTCTTAAATCATAAAAGAACTTTTTATTTTGCTGGTACGTGAAACTAGGTGGTATAAATTTAGCAACAATGTAATTAGCATAATCAGCATACCATGGAGCAGTACGAGAAGCATTAACGGCCGCTAATTGTTCATCAGGAAAGCTATCATCAATAGGTAGTGGGTCATCAAGAACATTCTCTAACCTAGACAGGTTGTCTGCAACAGGGTTCTCAGCTCACTTTCTATCAATAATATGCAAATCAAATTCTTGGAGCAAGAGAACCCATCTAATAAGTCTAGGCTTAGCATCTTTATTTTCCATAAGATATTTAATAGCAGCATGATCAGTGTGAATAGTAACTTTAGAATCAACAATATAAGGTCTGAACTTATCACAAGCAAATACAACTGCTAGGAACACTTTTTCAGTAGTAGCATAATTTCTCTGGGCAATATCGAGAGTTTTACTAGCATACTGGATAATATTTAATTTATTATCAACTCTTTGCCCAAGAACATCACCTACAGCATAATCACTAGCATCACACATAATTTAAAAGGGTAAATTCCAGACAGGTGGTTGAACAATAGGTGCAGTGATCAAAGCTTTCTTAAGTATTTCAAATGCTTCTACACAATCATCATCAAAGACAAAAGGAATATCTTTTTGCAATAAATTAGTCAGAGGCCTAGAGATTTTAGAAAAGTTCTTAATGAACCTCCTATAAAAACCGGCATGACCAAGGAAACTTCTTATACCTTCAATGTCCTTGGGACATGGCATCTTTTCAATAGCATCAACTTTAGCTTTATCAACTTCAATACCTCTCTCAGAAATCTTATGCCCCAAGACAATGCCTTCATTAACCATAAAGTGGCACTTTTCCCAATTCAAGACGATACTAGTGTCTTCGCATCTCTGCAAAACTCGATCAAGGTTGCTCAAGCAATTATCGAGGATCCATAAACGGAGAAGTCATCCATGAATACCTCACAAATCTTTTCACAAAAGTCATAGAATATAGCCATCATGCATCTTTGAAAGGTAGCAAGTGCATTACATAAACTGAAAGGCATACGTCTATAAGCAAAAGTACCGAAAGGGCAAGTAAAAGTAGTTTTTGATTGATCCTCCGCTGACACAGGTATTTGAGGGAAACCAGAATAACCATCTAGAAAGCAAAAATGTGTGTGTTTGGATAGTCTTTCTAGCATTTGATCAATAAAAGGTAAAGGGTAATGATCTTTCTTAGTAGCTTTATTTAGTTTACGGAAATCAATTACCATCCTATAACCAGTAATAATTCTGTGCAGGATCAATTCATCTTTATCATTAGGAACGACAGTAATACCTCCCTTTTTAGAACACAATGAACAGGACTTACCCAATCACTATCAGCAACGGGATAAATTATACCTGCCTCAAGGAGCTTTAGTATCTCCTTTATTACCACTTCTTTCATCTTAGGATTTAACCGTCATTGAGGATCTCTAACTGGTTTGGCATCTTTCTCCAATTTTGTTTTGTGTTGACATAGA
The DNA here is from genome assembly GCA_963921465.1 of Triticum timopheevii. Lineage (NCBI taxonomy): Eukaryota > Viridiplantae > Streptophyta > Magnoliopsida > Poales > Poaceae > Triticum > Triticum timopheevii. Next base: position 291,954,090 of record OY997262.1, read on the forward strand.
GTGGGACTAATGCCCTTAAGATCATCCAGAGTATATCCAATAGCAGCACAGTGCTTCTTCAGAGTTTTCAATAATCTTTCCTCTTCTTGCTCTGAAAGGTTTGCACTAATAATAACAGGATATATCTTCTTTTCATCAAGATAAGCATATTTAAGATTATTAGGTAATGGTTTGAGCTCAAACACGGGACCACCCTTTGGTGGAGGGGGATCCCCTAGGATTTCAACAGGTAAGTTGTGTTTCAGAATAGGACCCCGTTGAAGGAATACTTCATCTATTTCCCTTCTTTCATTCATAAACATATCATTTCCATGGTCTAGCAAATATTGTTCTAACGGATCAGTAGGAGGCACGGCAATAGAAGCAAGACCAATAATCTCATCCTTACTAGGTGATTCTTTATCACGGGGTTGTCTATGAAACTTAGCAAAATTAAACTCATGAGACATATCCCCTAAGCCAATTGTAACAATACCCTTTTCACAATCAATCCTAGCATTAACAGTATTCAAGAAGGGTCTACCAAATATAATGGGACAAAACACAAAAGTCATCTTGTGGGGAACCAAGAACAAGAAAATCAGCAAGATATTTAACTTTCCCACACAAGACTTCAACATCTCTAACAATCCCAAATGGCTTAATAGTATCCCTATTGGCAAGCTTAATAGTAACATCAATATCTTCCATTTCAGCGGGTGCAATATCATGCATAATTTATTTATATAAGGAAATAGGTATTGCACTAGCACCCATATCACATAAGCCATGATAACAATGATCTCCTATTTTAGTAGAAATAACATGCATGCCTACAACAGGTCTATGTATCTTAGCATCGGGTCTAGCAATATTAGCAGTTTCACCACAGAAGTAAATAACATGCCCATCTATATTATCATCCAAGAGATCTTTAACCATAGCAATACTAGGTTCAACTTTGATTTGCTCAGGGGGTGTGTAAGTTCTAGTGTTACTCTTACGAACAACAGTTAAAGCTTTAGCATGATCCTTTATCCTAACAGGAAAAGGTGGTTTCTCAACATAAGTAGTAGGAACAATAGGATTATTATAAGTGATAGTCTTTTCTTCAACTGTAATAGGTGCAACTACTTTTAATTCAGTGGGAGGATTATATTGAAACCACTTCTCCTTAGGGAGATCGACGTGAGTAGCAAAAGATTCACAAAAAGCAGCTACTATCTCAGAGTCAAGTCCATATTTAGCGCTAAATCCACGAAAAGCATCGGTATCCATAAAAGATTTAACACAACCAAACTTAGGTGTTATACCTGACTCCTTACCATCATCGGAACCCCAATCTTCAGAGTTGCGTTTAATTCTTTCCAATAAATCCCACTTGAATTCAGTAGTCTTCAGCATATAAGAGCCAGCACAGGAAGTATCGAGCATGGTGCGATCATTGAGAGAAAGCCGAGCATAATTTTTTGAATAATCATTTCTCTTGAGAGCTTTGGGGCATGAATATAACATTGACTTAAGCCTCCCCCAAGCTTGAGCGATGCTTTCTCCTTCGCGAGGCCAGAAATTATATATGTAATTACGATCACGATGAACAAGATGCATAGGGTAGAACTTCTGGTGAAATTCCAACTTCAATCGTTTATACTTCCAAGATCTCGTATCATCACATAGCCTATACCATGTCAATGCGTCTCCCTTCAAAGATAAAGGGAAGACCTTCCTCTTAACAACATCATCAGGAATACCTGCAAGCTTAAATAATCCACAAACTTCATCCACAAAGATAAGGTGTAAATCAGGATGCAATGTTCCATCTCCTGCAAAGGGATTAGCTAGCAGTTTCTCTATCATACCCGAAGGAATCTCAAAGTAAACATTTTCAGTAGGTTCAGTAGGTTGAGGAGCAACTCTTTGCTCTACTAGTCGGGGCGAAGATACCCCGAACAAGCCCCTCAAAGGATTAGTTTCCATAGTAACAAGTGACAGAAAAATTCAGCACACTATATAAATGTTTCCTTACCAAGTTCCACTCACCAAAGGCGCTTCACTCCCCGGCAACGGCGCTAGAAAAGAGTCTTGATGACCCACAAGTATAGAGGATCTATCGTAGTCCTTTTGATAAGTAAGAGTGTCAAACCCAACGAGGAGCAGAAGGAAATGACAAGCGGTTTTCAGTAAGGTATTCTCTGCAAGCACTGAAATTGTAGGTAACAGATAGTTTTGTGATGAGATAATTTGTAACGGGTAACAAGCAATGAAAGTAAATAAAGTGCAGCAAGGTGGCCCAATCCTTTTTGTATCAAAGGACAAGCCTGGACAATTTCTTATAATGAGAAAAACGCTCCCAAGGACACATGGGAATTATCGTCAAGCTAGTTTTCATCACGCTCATATGATTCGCGTTCAGTACTTTGATAATTTGATATGTGGGTGGACCGGTGCTTGGGTACTGCCCTTTCTTGGACAAGCATCCCACTTATGATTAACCCCTATTGCAAGCATCCGCAACTACAAAAGAAGTATTAAGGTAAACCTAACCATAGCATGAAACTAGTGGATCCAAATCAGCCCCTTACGAAGCAACGCATAAACTAGGGTTTAAGCTTTTGTCACTCTAGCAACCCATCATCTACTTATTACTTCCCAATGCCTTCCTCTAGGCCCAAATAATGGTGAAGTGTCATGTAGTTGACGTTCACATAACACCACTAGAGGAGAGACAACATACATCTCATCAAAATATCGAACGAATACCAAATTCACATGACTACTAATAGCAAGACTTCACCCATGTCCTCAGGAACAAATGTAACTACTCACAAAGCATATTCATGCTCATAATCAGAGGAGTATTAATATGCATTAAGGATCTGAACATATGATCTTCCACCAAGTAAACCAATTAGCATCAACTACAAGGAGTAATCAACACTACTAGCAACCCACAGGTACCAATTTGTGGTTTTGATACAAGATTGGATACAAGAGATGAACTAGGGTTTTGAGAGGTGATGGTGCTGATGAAGATGTTGATGGAGATTGACCCCCTCCCAATGAGAGGATCGTTGATGATGATGATGGTGATGATTTACCCCTCCCGGAGGGAAGTTTCCCTGGCAGAACAGCTCTGCCGGAGCCCTAGATTGGTTCCGCCAAGATTCCGCCTCGTGGCGGCGGAGTTTCGTCCCGTAATCTTGCTTACGATTTTTTCCAGGGTAAAAGCCTTCATATAGCAGAAGATGGACACCTGAGGGCCACCAGGGGGCCCAGGAGACAGGGGGCGCGCCCCCCACCCTCCTGGCCAGGGTGTGGGCCCCCTCTGGTATTTTCTTCGCTCGGTAATTCTTATTAATTCCAAAAGTGACTTTTGTGGAGTTTCAGGATTTTTGGAGCTGTGCAGAATAGGTTTCCAATATTTGCTCCTTTTCCAGCCAGAATTCCAGCTGCCGGCATCCTCCCTCTTCATGATAAACCTCGTAAAATAAGAGAGAATAGCCATAAGTATTGTGACGTAATGTGTAATAACAGCCCATAATGCAATAAATATTGATATAAAAGCATGATGCAAAATGGAAGTATCAATCATCGACCTAGACACTTGCATCCAGCGTGAGGATGAGTCAACCTCCCATTGGGTTTGCTGGGTCTCAGCTATTATCCACTCGTCGGATAGCATCAATGCTAGTTCTGCTATTTTAATTTTGGAGAAAAATTGTCGGTTTATTCCCCACAAACAGAAGCTAGGGTGGCTTAAACGTCATTGTAATGACATGGGAGAGCTCATGGAGGCTCTTATTAAATACGCCGACTCAGACAATACTAAGGATCCTGAGTCAGATGAAGAAAGGTCCGGTAAGGGGAAGAAAAACGGCAAGGGGCAGCAACAGAATACAACAGGTCAGAGTCAAGGTAACAATGGCAAGAGCAAGTACGCTGACGGTGGATTGGACTTTGTGGCCAACACTAATGCACAGATCGGTGATCGTCGTCGCAAGGGAAAATTCCAGCCCCAGTCTGGAGGGCTGAAGTTCAATTTAGAGGCGATATTGAACCAACCTTGTCCAAAACATAGTCGTCCCGATAGGCCATCAACCCACCTATGGAAACATTGCAATATCATGAGGGAGTATAAGAATTCCAGCCTTCACCAGGACCACAATAACGGTAACGGCGCGCACGGCGGGTCAGGCTCCGGTTCACACGCATCCGGCTTTGGAGGTGGCGGTTCAAATTCCGGTTTTCAAGGTCAGGGCAATCATGGCAGCTTTAACCAGCAGCCAAATCAGGGCAATCAGCAACAACAATCAGGGTATCAGAGCAACCCAAAGCAGCTAAGTAGCAGCCAGTATCATGTTTTTACTACTAGCTTATGCAAGCAAGACTAGAAAGTTCATAAGCGAGCGGTGAGTGCAGTTGAGCCGGCCGTACCTCGATACTTACGATGGTCAGAGCAGCCAGTCGTATGAAGCCGTGAGGATCACCCACTCTGGGTTGATAATCCGGGTCAGCTAGCTTTGGTGCTGGCTCCCCAGGTTGTAGGTTACAAGTTCACTAAGGTGCTCATGGACGAAGGTAGCAGTATCAACATTTTTTTCATCCTTTATTATGATACTTTTTGCTAGATGAATCTGACTAACAAAGATCTTAAGCCATCCTCTACAGTCTTTCATAGAGTGGTGCCTGGTAAGTCGGCCTACCCGGTTGGTAAGATTGCCTTGGAAGTAGCTTTTGGCAATGAACACAATTATAGGGCAGAGACATTAACCTTTGAAGTGGTCAAGATCAAAAGCCCCTATCATGCTCTGTTTGGATGGTCGGCTTATGCCAAATTTATGGCACGACCTTGTTATGTGTATCTGCAGCTTAAAATGCTGGGTCGCAAGGGTACCATCACAGTGCATGGTGACAGGAAAATAGCTCTGGAATGTGAAGAAGGTGATGTTGCTTATGCTGAGTCTGTCTGTGCAATGGAGGAGCTGAATTTTTATAAAGACAATGTTGACCCGGCGGATATGACACCTTTGAAGAAGCCAACAATAGAGCATGACCCTTTGTTGAAGTTTAAGTCGGCGGAAGACACCAAACAGGTTTACTTTGTCCCTGGCGATTCATCCAAACAATTCACCATTGGTGCTAATATGGATCCAAAATAGGAAGCGCACTCATCGAGTTCATCTGTGAGAACCGGGACATCTTTGCATGGAAACCTTCAGACATGCAAGGTGTACCGAGGGAACTCGCTGAGCACACTCTCAATATCGATCCCAAGTTTAAACCGGTCAAACAATTCCTTCGTCGTTTTAATGAAGAGAGGCGTAAGGCCATTGGAGAAGAAGTAGCCCGGCTCTTAGCAGTTGGGTTCATCATTGAAGTTTTTCACCCTGAGTGGTTGGCTAACCCGGTGCTGGTGCTTAAGAAAAATGGCACTTGGCGCATGTGTGTGGATTACACAGACCTTAATAAAGCTTGCCCAGCTGATCCCTTTTCCCTCCCCCGTATTGATCAGATCATAGATGCTACGACGGGTTGTGAGCTTTTGTGTTTTCTAGATGCTTATTCTGGATACAATCAGATCAAGATGACAGTCAAAGACCAAGAGAAGACGGCTTTCATCACACCTTTTGGAGCTTTCTGCTATGTGTCTATGCCTTTTGGGCTTAAGAGTGCCTAGGCGACTTATTAGTGTTGTGGGCATAACTGCTTTCACAGTCAGATTGGGTGCAATGTTCATGCCTATGTGGATGATATTGTTGTGAAACCCAGAAAGAATGAGACTCTGTTGGAGGATCTGAAAGAGACCTTTGATAATCTTCGGGTTTACAAGATGATGCTTAACCCGGCCAAGTGCATTTTTGGTGTGCCTGCAGGCAAGCTCTTGGGTTTTTTGGTCTCTGGGAGTGTTGGAAATATGCCCTAGAGGCAATAACAAAAGTATTCTTATTATATTTCTTTGTTCATGATAATTGTCTTTATTCATGCTATAACTGTATTATCCGGAAATCGTAATACACGTGTGAATACATAGACCATAATATGTCCCTAGTAAGCCTCTAGTTGACTAGCTCGTTGATCAACAGATAGCCATGGTTTCCTGGCTATGGACATTGGATGTTGTTGATAATGGGATCACATCATTAGGAGAATGATGTGATGGACAAGACCCAATCCTAAGCATAGCACAAGATCGTGTAGTTCGTTTGCTAGAGCTTTTCCAATGTCAAGTATCTTTTCCTTAGACCATGAGATCGTGTAACTCCCGGATACCGTAGGAGTGCTTTGGGTGTACCAAACGTCACAACGTAACTGGGTGACTATAAAGGTGCACTACAGGTATCTCCGAAAGTGTCTATTGGGTTGACACGGATCGAGGCTGGGATTTGTCACTCCGTATGACGGAGAGGTATCTCTGGGCCCACTCGGTAATGCATCATCATAATGAGCTCAAAGTGACCAAGTGGTTGGTCACGGGATCATGCATTATGGTACGAGTAAAGTGACTTGCCGGTAACGAGACTGAACAAGGTATTGGGATACCGACGATCGAGTCTCGGGCAAGTAACATACCGATTGACAAAGGGAATTGTATACGGGGTTGATCGAATCCTCGACATCGTGGTTCATCCGATGAAATCATCGAGGAGCATGTGGGAGCCAACATGGGTATCCAGATCCCGCTGTTGGTTATTGACCGGAGAGTCGTCTCGGTCATGTCTGCATGTCTCCCGAACCCGTAGGGTCTACACACTTAAGGTTCGGTGACGCTAGGGTTATTAGGAAGACTTGTATGTGATTACCGAATGTTGTTCGGAGTCCCGGATGAGATCCCAGACATCACGAGGAGTTCCGGAATGGTCCGGAGGTGAAGATTTATATATGGGAAGTTGTCATGTGGACACCGGAAAGTTTCGGGGGCGTATCGGTATTGTACCGGGGCCACCGGAGAGGTTCCGGGGGTCCACCGGGAGGGGCCACCCCTCTCGGAGGGCCTCATGGGCCGCAAGGGGCAGGGAACCAGCCCTTGGAGGGCTGGGCGCCCCCCCTCCCCCCTTGGGCCCATGCGCCTAGGGTTGGGGGGGAATCCCTAGTGGGGGTGCCCCCCTTTGCTTGGGGGCAAGTCCCCCCTCCCTGGCCGCCCCCCCCCCCCCCTCTAGATCCCATCTAGAGGGGCCGGCCCCCCTTGCCCCTTCCCCTATAAATAGAGGGGTGAGGGGAGGCCTGTTGGACACAACCCAAGGCGCAGCCCCTCCCCTCCCCAACACCTCTCCTCCTCCATTACGTGCTTGGCGAAGCCCTGTCGGACTACTGCTGCACCAACACCACCACGCCGTCGTGCTGCCGTTGGAGCAATCTTCCTCAACCTCTCCTTCCTCCTTGCTGGATCAAGACGGAGGAGACGTCGTCCGTTCTGTACGTGTGTTGAACGCGGAGGTGCTATCCGTTCAGCACTTGGTCATCGGTGATCTGAATCACGGCGAGTACGACTCCATCATCACCCTTCCCTTGAACGCTTCCGCACGCGATCTACAAGTGGTATGTAGATGCAATCTCACTCCCTTGACTCGTTGCTTAGATGAACTCATAGATGGATCTTGGTGAAACCGTAGGAAAAATTTTAATTTTCTACAACGTTCCCCAACAGTGGTATCAGAGCTAGGTCTATGCGTAGTTCTCTATTTCACGAGTAGAACACAATTTTGTTGTGGGCGTGGATCTTGTCAACTTGCTTGCCACTACTAGTCTTTTCTTGCTTCAACGGTATTGTGGGATGAAGCGGCCCGGACCAACCTTACACGTACGCTTACGTGAGACCGGTTCCACCGACAGACATGCACTAGTTGCATAAGGTGGCTGGCGGGTGTCTGTCTCTCCCACTTTAGTTGGAGCAGATTCGATGAAAAGGGTCCTTATGAAGGGTAAATAGAAGTTGACAGAATCACGTTGTGGTTATTCGTAGGTAAGAAAACGTTCTTGCTAGAACCCAATTGCAGCCACGTAAAAGATGCAACAACAATTAGAGGACGTCTAACTTGTTTTTGCAGCAATTGTCATGTGATGTGATATGGCTAGAAGTTGTGATGAATAATGAATGATATATTGTGATGTATGAGATCATGTTCGTGTAATAGGAATCACGACTTGCATGTCGATGAGTATGACAACCGGCAGGAGCCATAGGAGTTGTCTTTATTTTTTTGTATGACCTGCGTGTCATTGAAGAACGCCATGTAAATTACTTTACTTTATTGCTAAACGCGTTAGCCATAGAAGTAGAAGTAGTGGTTGGCGTGACAACTTCATGAAGACACGATGATGGAGATCATGATGATGGAGATCATGGTCTCATGCCGGTGACAAGATGATCATGGAGCCCCGAAGATGGAGATCAATGGAGCTATATGATATAGGCCATATCATGTCACTACTATATAATTGCATGTGATGTTTATTATGTTTATGCATCTTGTTTACTTAGAACGACGGTAGTAAATAAGATGATCCCTTACAACAATTTCAAGAAGTGTTCTCCCCTAACTGTGCACCGTTGCTAAAGTTCGTCGTTTTGAAGCACCACGTGATGATCGGGTGTGATAGATCCTTACGTTCACATACAACGGGTGTAAGACAGTTTTACACATGCAAAAACACTTAGGGTTAACTTGACGAGCCTAGCATGTACAGACATGGCCTCGGAACACAAAGACCGAAAGGTCGAACACGAGTCGTATGGAAGATACGATCAACATGAAGATGTTCACCGACAATGACTAGTCCGTCTCACGTGATGATCGGACACGGCCTAGTCGACTCGGATCGTGTAACACTTAGATGACTAGAGGGATGTCTAATCTGAGTGGGAGTTCATTGTAATAATTTTATTAGATGAACTTAATTATCATGAACTTAGTCTAAAACCTTTGCACATATGTCTTGTAGATCAAATGGCCAACGCTCATGTCAACATGAACTTCAACGCGTTCCTAGAGAAAACCAAGCTGAAAGATGATGGCAGCAACTATACGGACTGGGTCCGGAACCTGAGGATCATCCTCATAGCTGCGAGGAAACAATATGTCCTAGAAGGACCGCTAGGTGACGCTCCCGTCCCAGAGAACCAAGACGTTATGAATGCTTGGCAGTCTCGTGCTGATGATTACTCCCTCGTTCAGTGCGGCATGCTTTACAGCTTAGAACCGGGGCTCCAAAAGCGTTTTGAGCAACACGGAGCATATGAGATGTTCGAGGAGCTGAAACTAGTTTTCCAAGCTCATGCCCGGGTCGAGAGATATGAAGTCTCCGACAAGTTCTATAGTTGTAAGATGGAGGAAAATAGTTCTGCCAGTGAGCACATACTCAAAATGTCTGGGTTGCACAACCGCCTGACTCAGCTGGACATTAACCTCCCTGACGAGGCGGTCATTGACAGAATCCTTCAGTCGCTCCCACCAAGCTACAAGAGCTTTGTGATGAACTACAATATGCAGGGGATGGTGAAGACCAATCCTGAAGTATTTTCAATGCTGAAGTCAGCGGAGGTTGAGATCAAGAAAGAACATCAAGTGTTGATGGTCAATAAGACCACTAAGTTCAAGAAGGGCAAGGGCAAGAAGAACTTCAAGAAGGACGACAAGGATGTTGCCGCGCCCGGTAAGCCAGTTGCCGGGAAGAAGTCAAAGAATGGACCCAAGCCTGAGACTGAGTGCTTTTATTGCAAGGGGAAGGGTCACTGGAAGCGGAACTGCCCCAAATACTTAGCGGATAAGAACAACACTAAAGGTATATTTGATATACATGTAATTGATGTGTACCTTACCAGTACTCGTAGTAACTCCTGGGTATTTGATACCGGTGCCGTTGCTCATATTTGTAACTCACAGCAGGAGCTGCGGAATAAGCGGAGACTGGCGAAGGACGAGGTGACGATGCGCGTCGGGAATGGCTCCAAGGTCGATGTGATCGCTGTCGGCACGCTACCTCTACATTTACCTATGGGATTAGTTATAAACCTTAATAATTGTTATTTAGTGCCAAGTTTGAGCATGAACATTGTATCTGGATCTCGTTTGATACGAGATGGCTACTCATTTAAATCCGAGAATAATGGTTGTTTTATTTATATGAGAGATATGTTTTATGGTCATGCCCCGATGGTCAATGGTTTATTCTTAATGAATCTCGAGTGTAATATTACACATATTCATAGTGTGAATGCCAAAAGATGTAAAGTTGATAACGATAGTCCCACATACTTGTGGCACTGCCGCCTTGGTCACATTGGTGTCAAGCGCATGAAGAAGCTCCATGCTGATGGACTTTTAGAGTCTCTCGATTATGAATCATTTGACACATGCGAACCATGCCTCATGGGCAAAATGACCAAGACTTCGTTCTCCGGAACAATGGAGCGAGCAACCAACTTGTTGGAAATCATACATACCGATGTGTGCAGTCCAATGAGCGTTGAGGCTCGCGGAGGATATCGTTATGTTCTCACTCTCACTGATGACTTGAGTAGATATGGGTATGTCTACTTAATGAAACACAAGTCTGAGACCTTTGAAAAATTCAAAGAATTTCAGAATGAGGTAGAGAATCAACGTGACCGAAAAATAAAGTTCCTACGATCGGATCGTGGAGGAGAATATTTAAGTCACGAATTTGGTACACACTTAAGGAAATGTGGAATCGTTTCACAACTCACGCCGCCTGGAACACCTCAGCGTAACGGTGTGTCCGAACATCGTAATCGCACTCTATTGGATATGGTGCGATCTATGATGTCTCTTACAGATTTACCGCTATCATTTTGGGGATACGCTCTAGAGACAGCTACATTCACTTTAAACAGGGCACCGTCTAAATCCGTTCAGATGACACCGTATGAATTATGGTTTGGGAAGAAACCTAAGCTGTCGTTTCTAAAAGTTTGGGGATGCGATGCTTATGTCAAGAAACTTCAACCTGAAAAGCTCGAACCCAAGTCGGAAAAATGCGTCTTCATAGGATACCCTAAGGAAACCATTGGGTATACCTTCTACTTAAGATCCGAGGGCAAGATCTTTGTTGCCAAGAACGGATCCTTTCTGGAAAAAGAGTTTCTCTCGAAAGAAGTAAGTGGGAGGAAAGTAGAACTCGATGAAGTACTACCTCTCGAACGGGAAAGTAGTGCAGCTCAGGAAAATGTTCCTGTGATGCCTACACCAACTGAAGAGGAAAATAATGATGATGATCAAGGTACTTCGGATCAAGTTGCTACTGAACTTCGTAGGTCCACAAGGACATGTTCCGCACCAGAGTGGTACGGCAACCCTATCCTGGAAATCATGTTGTTAGACAACGGTGAACCTTCGAACTATGAAGAAGCGATGGCGGGCCTAGATTCCAACAAATGGCTTGAAGCCATGAAATCCGAGATAGAATCCATGTATGAAAACAAAGTATGGACTTTGACAGACTTGCCCGATGATTAGCGAGCGATAGAAAACAAATGGATCTTTAAGAAGAAGACGGACGCGGATGGAAATGTTACCATCTATAAAGCTCGACTTGTCGCTAAGGGTTATCGACAAGTTCAAGGGATTGACATTATGAGACATTCTCTCCCGTAGCGAAGCTGAAGTCCGTCCGAATCATGTTAGCAATTGCCGCATACTATGATTATGAGATATGGCAGATGGACGTCAAAACGGCATTCCTTAACGGACATCTTAAGGAAGAGCTGTATATGATGCAGCCGGAAGGTTTTGTCGATCCTAACAATGCTAACAAAGTATGCAAGCTCCAGCGATCCATTTATGGGCTGGTGCAAGCATCTCGGAGTTGGAACATTCGCTTTGATGAGATGATCAAAGCGTTTGGGTTTATGCAGACTTATGGAGAAGCCTGCGTTTACAAGAAAGTGAGTGGGAGCTCTGTAGCATTTCTCATATTATATGTAGATGACATACTCTTGATGGGAAATGATATAGAACTTCTGGACAACATTAAGGCCTACTTGAATAAGTGTTTTTCAATGAAGGACCTTGGAGAAGCTGCTTACATATTAGGCATCAAGATCTATAGAGATAGATCGAGACGCCTCATAGGTCTTTCACAAAGCACATACCTTGATAAGATTTTGAAGAAGTTCAAAATGGATCAGTCCAAGAAGGGGTTCTTGCCTGTGTTGCAAGGTGTGAGATTGAGCTCGGCTCAGTCCCCGACCACGGCAAAAGATAAAGAAGAGATGAGTGCCATCCCCTATGCTTCAGCCATAGGATCTATTATGTATGCCATGCTGTGTACCAGACCTGATGTAAACCTTGCCATAAGTTGTTAGGAAGGTACCAAAGTAATCCCGGCAAGGAACACTGGACAGCGGTCAAGAATATCCTGAAGTACCTGAAAAGGACAAAGGACATGTTTCTCGTTTATGGAGGTGACGAAGAGCTCGTCGTAAAGGGTTACGTTGACGCTAGCTTCGACACAGATCTGGATGACTCTAAGTCACAAACCGGATACGTGTATATGTTGAATGGTGGAGCAGTAAGCTGGTGCAGCTGCAAGCAGAGCGTCGTGGCGGGATCTACATGTGAAGCAGAGTACATGGCAGCCTCGGAGGCAGCGCATGAAGCAATTTGGGTGAAGGAGTTCATCACCGACCTAGGAGTCATACCCAATGCGTCGGGGCTGATCAAACTCTTCTGTGACAACACTGGAGCTATTGCCCTTGCCAAGGAGCCCAGGTTTCACAAGAAGACCAGCCACATCAAGCGTCGTTTCAACTCCATCCGTGAAAATGTTCAAGATGGAGACATAGATATTTGCAAAGTACATACGGATCTGAATGTCGCAGATCCGTTGACTAAACCTCTCTCGCGAGCAAAACATGATCAACACCAGAACTCTATGGGTGTTCGATTCATCACAATGTAACTAGATTATTGACTCTAATGCAAGTGGGAGACTGTTGGAAATATGCCCTAGAGGCAATAATAAAAGTATTATTATTATATTTCTTTGTTCATGATAATTGTCTTTATTCATGCTATAACTGTATTATCCGGAAATCGTAATACACGTGTGAATACATAGACCATAATATGTCCCTAGTAAGCCTCTAGTTGACTAGCTCGTTGATCAACAGATAGCCATGGTTTCCTGGCTATGGACATTGGATGTCGTTGATAACGGGATCACATCATTAGGAGAATGATGTGATGGACAAGACCCAATCCTAAGCATAGCACAAGACCGTGTAGTTCGTTGGCTAGAGCTTTTCCAATGTCAAGTATCTTTTCCTTAGACCATGAGATCGTGTAACTCCCGGATACTGTAGGAGTGCTTTGGGTGTACCAAACGTCACAACGCAACTGGGTGACTATAAAGGTGCACTACAGGTATCTCTGAAAGTGTCTGTTGGGTTGACACGGATCGAGACTGGGATTTGTCACTCCGTATGACGGAGAGGTATCTCTGGGCCCACTCGGTAATGCATCATCATAATGAGCTCAAAGTGACCAAGTGGTTGGTCATGGGATCATGCATTACGGTACGAGTAAAGTGACTTGCCGGTAACGAGACTGAACAAGGTATTGGGATATCGACGATCGAGTCTCGGGCAAGTAACATACCGATTGACAAAGGGAATTGTATACGGGATTGATCGAATCCTCGACATCGTGGTTCATCCGATGAAATCATCGAGGAGCATGTGGGAGCCAACATGGGTATCCAGATCCCGCTGTTGGTTATTGACCGGAGAGTCGTCTCGGTCATGTCTGCATGTCTCCCGAACCCGTAGGGTCTACACACTTAAGGTTCGGTGATGCTAGGGTTATTAGGAAGACTTGTATGTGATTAACGAATGTTGTTCGGAGTCCCGGATGAGATCCCGGACATCACGAGGAGTTCCGGAATGGTCCGGAGGTGAAGATTTATATATGGGAAGTTGTTATGCGGACACCGGAAAGTTTCGGGGGCGTATCGGTATTGTACCGGGGCCACCGGAGAGGTTCCGGGGGTCCACCGGGAGGGGCCACCCCTCTCGGAGGGCCTCATGGGCCGCAAGGGGCAGGGAACCAGCCCCTGGAGGGCTGGGCACGCCCCCCCTTGGGCCCATGCGCCTAGGGTTGGGGGAAAAACCCTAGTGGGGGCGCCCCCCTTTGCTTGGGGGGCAAGTCCCCCCTCCCTGTCCGCCGCCCCCCTCTAGATCCCATCTAGAGGGGCCGGCCCCCCTTGCCCCTTCCCCTATAAATAGAGGGGTGAGGGGAGGGCTGCTGGACACAACCCAAGGCGCAGCCCCTCCCCTCCCCAACACCTCTCCTCCTCCGTTACGTGCTTGGCGAAGCCCTGTCGGAGTACTGCTGCACCAACACCACCACGCCGTCGTGCTGCCGTTGGAGCAATCTTCCTCAACCTCTCCTTCCTCCTTGCTGGATCAAGACGGAGGAGATGTCGTCCGTTCCGTACGTGTGTTGAACGCGGAGGTGTTGTCCGTTCAGCACTTGGTCATCGGTGATCTGAATCACGGCGAGTACGACTCCATCATCACCCTTCCCTTGAACTTCCGCACGCGATCTACAAGTGGTATGTAGATGCAATCTCACTCCCTTGACTCGTTGCTTAGATGAACTCATAGATGGATCTTGGTGAAACCGTAGGAAAAATTTTAATTTTCTGCAACGTTCCCCAACAGAGAGAGGAATCGAGGCTAACCCAGAGAAAATCAAGGTTATCACCTCGCTAGCTAAGCCGGCGTGTGTTAATGATGTTCAATGACTGGTGGGTCATATTGCAGCTTTAAGCCGGTTTATAAGCCGCCTGGGAGAGAAGGCTATTCCTCTGTACCAGATGATGAAGAAAATAGATCATTTTATTTGGAGTGATGCTGCCAATAAGGCGTTTGAAGCACTCAAGAAGCAACTAGCTGAGCTGCTAGTTCTCGTAGCTCCTACTGAGAAGCAACCTTTGCTCTTATATGTGGCAGCAAATAGCAGAGTCGTCAGCGTAGCAGTTGTGGTGGAAAGGAAAGAGCCGGGTAAGGAGTATCCAGTCCAATGGCCGGTTTATTATGTCAGTGAGGTTTTGATTGAGTCAAAACAAAGATACCCGCATTGGTAGAAACTGGTATATGGGGGTGTTCATGGCCAGTCGCAAATTGAAGCAATATTTTCTTAGTCATCCCATTACTATGGTCAGCTCTGCTCCCTTAGGCGATATTATTCAGAATAGGGAGGCCACATGCAGAGTGACTAAGTGTGCCATTGAACTTGGTCCCCATGGGTTGAAATATATGCCAATGACAGCTATCAAGTCATAGGCTCTTGTGGATTTCATCAATGATTGGACAGAGTTGCAGACACCAGAGGAAAAGCCAGATAACACTTACTAGATGATTCATTTTGACGGGTCAAGGCAGCTGCAGGACTCGGGGGCTGGAGTTATCTTGACTTCCCCACGAGGTGATAAATTTTGTTATGTGTTACGACTAATGTGCCCTTGCACTAATAATGCAGCTGAGTATGAGGGTTTGCTCCATGGCCTTCGGGTGGCTAAAGAGATGAACTTAAGCTGGGTGAGGTGCTTTGGCAACTCGGATTGGTGGCTCAGCAGGTCTCAGGCACTTGGGATTCTAAAGACCCGCTTATGGCGGCTTATCGCCGGGCGGTTGACAGTATTGCTGGCCATTTCAAAGGTTATCAAGTGGAACACGTTGATCGTAGAAAGAATGAGGCGGCGGATGCTTTAAGCTGGATAGGATCTCAGCGTAAGCCGGTGCCACCCAATGTTTTTCTTGACATATTGCATAACCCTTCAATTAAGCTACCAACAGAAGAGGATCTTGCAATCCCTGGCCCATAGGCACAGTTGGTGGCGGCTCTTCATGCTATTCCGGATTGGACGGTTCCTTATTTGGCTTATATGACTGATTTGCATCATGCTTTTATATCGATATTTATTGCATTATGGACTGTTATTACACGTTATGTCACAATACTTATGGCCATTCTCTCTTATTTTACAAGGTTTACATGAAGAGGGAGAATGCCGGCAGCTGGGACTCTGGGCTGGAAAAGGAGCAAATACTGGAGACCTATTCTGCACAGCTCCAAAAGTCCTGAAACTCCGCGAAAGTCATTTTGGGAATTAATAAAAAATATTCAACGGAAGAAATACCTGAGGGGGGCCACCCACCACCCACGAGGGGGGAGGGCGCGCCCTACCCCCTGGGCGCGCCCCTGCCTCGTGGGCCACCTGGCAGCCCTCCAGTGCCCATCTTCTGCTATATGAAGTATTTTACCGTGGAAAAAATCATAAGCAAGCTTACGGGACAAAACTTCGCCGCCACGAGGCGGAACCTTGGCGGAACCAATCTAGGGCTCCGGCGGAGCTGTTCTGCCGGGGAAACATCCCTCCGGGAGGGGGAATTCATCACCATCGTCATCATCAACGATCCTCTCATTGGGAGGGGGTCAATCTCCAGCAACATCTTCACCAACACCATCTCCTCTCAAACCCTAGTTCATCTCTTGTATCTAATCTTTGTGCCAAAACCTCAGATTGGCACCTGTGGGTTGCTAGTAGTGTTGATTACTCCTTGTAGTTAATGCTAGTTGGTTTATTTGGTGGAAGATCATATGTTCAGATCCTTAATGCATATTAATACTCCTCTGACTATGAACATGAATATGCTTTGTGAGTAGTTACGTTTGTTCCTGAGGACATGGGTGAAGTCTTGCTACTAGTAGTCATGTGAATTTGGTATTCGTTCGATATTTTGACGAGATGTATGTTGTCTCTCCTTTAGTGGTGTTATGTGAACGTCGACTACATGACACCTCACCATTATTTGGGCCTGGAGGAAGGCATTGGGAAGTAATAAGTAGATTATGGGTTGCTAGAGTGACAGAAGCTTAAGCCCTAGTTTATAAGTTGCTTCGTAAGGGGCTGATTTGGATCCACTAGTTTCATGCTATGGTAAGGTTTACCTTAATACTTCTTTTGTAGTTGCGGATGCTTGCAATAGGGGTTAATCATAAGTGAGATGCTTGTCCAAGAAAGGGCAGTACCCAAGCACCGGTCCACCCACATATAATATTATCAAAGTAACGAACGCGAATCATATGAACGTGATGAAAACTAGCTTGACATAATCCCCATGTGTCCTCGAGAGCTCTTTTCTCATTATAAGAACTTGTCCAGGCTTGTCCTTTGTTACAAAAAGGATTGGGCCACCTTGCTGCACCTTATTTACTTTCATTGCTTGTTACTCTTTACAAATTATCTTATCACAAAACTATCTCTTACCTACAATTTCAGTGCTTGCAGAGAATACCTTACTGAAAACCGCTTGTCATTTCTTTCTGCTCCTCTTTGGGTTCGACACTCTTATCGAAAGGACTTGGTATATCCCCTACACTTGTGGGTCATCAATGACCCGGGGAGAGTTGCCTAAGGATGAAACGTTGGCCAGGCAAATAACCCGGAGGTCCAAGTCGATGACCATTGTCAATGGCAGTTGCACCGATGTAGCGTCACATGTGTGTTCCAGCGATGTATTTCCCCTGAAGAAGACCGTGAGATTCTAATAGAGATTAATTAAGGAGACTGTGGCCATCACACTGGGTCTAAGTCTCTTGTGGCTAAAGCTTTTCGTCATGGGTTTTATTGGCTGACGGCTCATGCTGACGCAGAAGATCTGGTTTGCAAGTGTGACGGTTGTCAGAAATTTTTCCAGACGAGCTTATGTGCCAGCTCAAGAATTCAGGATGATTCCAATCACTTGGCCATTTGCAGTCTGGGGGCTGGATATGGTTGGACCTTTCAAAAGATCCAAGGATAAAAAAACCTCCTTTTGGTGGCGGTGATAAATTTACAAAGTGAGTTGAGGCAGAGCCGATCAGCAAGGGCGATACGGCAACGATGGTTCAATTCATTAAGAAGGTGATCTTCCGCTTTGGCTACCCGCATAGTATTATAACTGATAATGGCACTAATCTATCCAAAGGTGCTATGAAAGAGTTTTGTCAATGAGAACATATCTGTCTTGACGTTTCCTCTGTAGCTCATCTCCAGTCCAATGGTCAAGATGAACAAGCCAATCAAGAAATCTTGAGAGGAATCAAACCCCGGCTTATGGTCCCTTTTCAACGGATGCCGAGTTGTTGGGTTGAGGAGTTGCCCTCTGTGCTGTGGAGTATAAACACCACACCCAACAGATCGACGGGTTACACACCTTTCTTCATGGTTTACGGGGTTGAGGCGGTTCTTCCAAGTGATATCCGTCATGACTCGCCCCGCGTGGCCGCTTATGTTGAAGCTGATAATGAAAAAGCACATCAGGATGCACTTGATTTGTTGGATGAAGAGCATGACCTGGGCGGCTCATTCGGCGATATACCAGCAAGATCTGCGTTGTTATCATAGCCGCCGGGTTAAAACTCTAACCTTGCAAGAAGCTGACTTGGTGCTCCGGCTCATCCAGGATCAAACAGATATGCACAAATTATCCCCGCCTTGGGAAGGGCCTTTTATGGTCAGCAAGAATCTGAACAATGGGTCATACTACCTCATTGATATACGAGAAAATAAGGACTTGCGCACATCGGAGGAGGAAACCCGCCGGCCATGGAACATTGCTCATCTGTGACCATATTACACTTGAGCCACCGGCTCTTGTGATTTACATTCCTTTGTCAATGTATATATTTGATCAGTATAATAAAGTCGGCATCCCTGAAAATTCGGGGCCTCTGTCGTTTCATTTCAAAAAATTGAGTCTTTATTGTCTGTTCATAAGGTCACTTGAGGGCTTCCTGCTCAATGAGCATAGCTGTTCACACCCTCTTGATCCCGTTTTGAAGCCGACTCATTGGTCACTTGGGGGCTTCCTCCTCAATGAGCATAGCTGTTCACACCCTCTTGATCCGGTTTTCAACCCGACTCATTGGTCACTTGGGGGCTTCCTGCTCAATGAGCATAGCTGCTCACACCCTCTTGATATGGTTTTCAAGCCAACTCATTAGTCACTTGGGGGCTTCCTACTCAATGAGTATAGTTGTTCACACCCTCTTGATCCGGTTTTCAAGCCGACTCATTGGCCACTTGGGGGCTTCCTGCTCAATGAGCATAGCTGTTCACACCCTCTTGATCCGGTTTTCAAGCTGACTCATTGGTCACTTGGGGGCTTCCTACTCAATGAGCATAGTTGTTCACACTCTCTTGATCCGGTTTTCAAGCCGACTCATTGGTCACTTGGGGGCTTCCTGTTCAATGAGCCTAGCTGTTCACACCCTCTTGATCCGGTTTTCAAGCCGACTCATTGGTCACTTGGGGGCTTCCTGCTCAATGAGCATAGCTGTTCACACCCTCTTGCGGTTTTCAAGCCGACTCATTGGTCACTTGGGGGCTTCCTGCTCATCGAGCAAAGCTGTTCACACCCTCTTGATCAGTTTTCAAGCTGAATTTGAGTTAAACATGCATGTTTGCAAGATGCTACTTCGCCAGGTGACCCGCCACACTCTTGACAGTCAATCTTTTCAATAAGACCCTGAGCTAGTCAAGGTTAAAACGACGACATTTGTCACGAGAGAGCCGGCTTACAGAGAGCTGATAAACTCACCTGCTGTTGTAGTCTCTCCGCCATGTGGCCTGTTTGTATTTTTAACAGTTAATCTTTTCAATAAAACCTTGAACTAGCTAAGGTTAAAATAATGGATTTGTGTCACGTGAGAGCCGGCTTATGGGATAAAAACTGATTTTTTTTCAAAAAAAAAATAGAGCTACAGTCTTCTGGACCTGTAAAGCTTTCGGCTTACAGAGTTATAGCATCATTATGATACTGGTTTACAGGTATGACTTCATATTTGAATAAATACTTGGGTTTTTTAACCCGCCCTAGTTATAGACTTTAAGTCGCCAGAATATATTGTATTGGAAATTATGACCTGCCCTGGCGGTTGTATATGTTGTTCACTATGTATGCAGGAACCTTGCAAAAATATGATATTCCTTGCAGGCTCACCAATGGTGCATCGCAAGTTCATCAGCAGTTTATAAAGCTAAAACATGCATGATGGCATGACAGATCATTGTTTTTACTAGCCTATTACATGGCTTCCCAAGCCCAAATGATTAAGAGTTTTTTCTAAAAGAGACGATGTCCTGCAGTTGGAGAGCCGCCCCGTGGATCAGTTATCCTGGTCTTGGCGAGTTGAAGCTTCCGAGTCATCCTGCGTCGGTTCTTCTTCTTCTTCTTCCGCCGTCTGGAAGTTAGGCGATGACCAGTTGATGCCAGTCAAGGCTTGAAATTCAGCTTCAACATTGATAAGTTCGGATGGATCAATTTTAGGAGCAAAAGTGTGCTTACGCATTGGAGGGATGAGATCCACAACATCGTAAGCCGGCGCCGTCACTTTTGAGTTTTCGTTGTATAAGCCGCCTGATATCTGGATAGGTCAGTTTCTTCGGCGAGCTTGCTTGCCAGTGGGAGCATTTCCTTCACACAAGCAGCAAAGTCCTCTTGATGAAAGGGAGACCCGTCTTCTTTAAAGTTTGGGCAGCTAGTGGCCAGCTCTGCCGGGTCTAGTTCTGCCTACCATGCTTTCACCCTGCTCAAGGCAATAATAGCGCTGGCTCTAGCAGATGATCGCTTTATCTCTTCAATTCTTGCGGGCGGGACAGAGAGTTTGTTCAAAACCTCCCTGAGAAGTGAAGGTGCTTGCTTGGTGTGAGAGATGGCGACTATTGTGCGTTGAGCACCTGTGTATAATTGCTCCACCAGAGTGTAAACCGCCTTTAGCTTTACCAGCATATCCTGGCCAAGGTTGGTACTCCTGGGGCCTGTTAAATAAACATGCAATTAAGTCGCCAGGCGGGTTAAGAGTTGAGCATTGGAAATGATTAAAATATCCAGAATTACTTACCAAAGATAGCAGTTGTCATCTCAGAAATATGGTGTTTCAAGCCGGTCAGCTTTGCGATGGTATCTTTCAATGCAGATTCAGCAGCCTCTACTCTTTGGATTAACACCGGCCTTTTCATTCTCCTAGGCGGTTCTCTCTGAAGAAAATCCGGTTTTGAGTTTTTCCTATTCATCCAGGCTGAATTTAAACTTCACATTAGCTTTGTGTGTTTCAGTTTCCTGTTGTTCCAGCCGGTTCTTCAGTTCTGACAAGTTGGGATTCAGTATCAGCCAAAGCATCCTGCAAATCAGAGTTATAAAAAATTATAAACATCTTGGCCAAACATTTTACAGATAAGTCTCAAGAATGTTGCATGCAAAGTACTTGACACTTGGGGGCTAATGTGTGTGGAAGTTTTTTCTTGCATCTGTATTTTATGAACCGGTTCATCTTTATCAGGATAAGCCAGCCCATGAAGGCTAGGATCTAGAGTTTTCTTTCAAATAATGAGAATGAACCGGCTGAGCTTTATCAAGATAAGCCAGCCCATGAGGGCTATGATGTCAAAGATTGAAGAAACATATGGACAAGTCTTAACCCTACTCAAACAGATCTTTTCCTACGGATAAGACTTGGGGGATGGATGACTATATGTGTAAAGGAAACAGATGTTCATACCTCATATTTCTGGCGTAGTTTCTTCACCAAGTTTGCTTGCAGATCACGACCAATATGCAGCTGGCTTAGATAACCAGAGTACGGTTCACTGATGCCCAAGTGTGAGAAATTGGCAATATCAAATTTGGCTTTGCCCTTTTCAATTTACTCCTCTTTAGCAGAATGTCTGGCCAAAATAGTGGGGTTCCCAGGTTCAATGTAAGCAGTTCCAATAATAATGACATCCTCAACAGTTTTTTGCGAAGGAGTCTCTTCAACAGGTTTGATGGGATTTGGCGGCTCAATGCTGGACGGGTCAACACCCATTGGGTCCACTGTAACATCGTGCGATTCTGGTGGCGGGTCATCAGTAACGGCCTCAAAAGCTTCAGGTATGATCTGTTTTTCTGACTCAGCAACTTTTGGATCTTCGGCTCGTTTATTCAACTTCAACTTTTTTTGCTGGGTTTAGCAACACCACTGAAAGCAAGACTTATGACGATGTTAAAATATCAATTTGAAAGGTGTTCAAAAGAAAACAAAAATGTTAAATGTTCTCACCCAGGTGCGACTTTGAAGAGAGGAATCTGAGTCCCCGTTGAGTCGCCATAAAATGAATGAGAACTTCCCTGATAATTTGAGTCGAATGAAATAAGCGGCTGGCAAATAAAACCAGCTTTTAGGAAAGGAGAGGGGTGAAGTTTGTAGCACCTCTTTTCGGCATTTCCGAGCAACCGGCGTGTTGGGAAAACCGGAGGAAAGGTTCCATAGCCGCTATTTCGGGTTGTGCGTCGAGCTTCATGTTGTTGTTTCTTAAAGTTTGGATCCAAGTAAGCTAAACGGTGAGAAAATCTTACTTTCCGGCTCGCTTGTCGAGCTGTCCGTCTTTGCAAAGGCTCTGAGTCAGAGGAAAAGGATAGTTACCTCTTCACCGTCTGTGTTGCTGGCCTCTGCGTCGTCCTGATAGCAATAAGTGTCAATAAGATAATTAAAAAATGAGCCAAGCGAGTCAAGGTCTACCTCCGACTCATCATCATTCAAAACAAACAGCTCTGAGGTGTTTGTTTTCTTCTGGTTCTTTCCCCTACCCTTTTTGGCCGGCTTGTCTTGAAGTTTTTTGTTCCAAAAGGAGAGTCAGCCTGCAGAAATCAAGCGATTGTGAGAAGACAATTTATGTAAATAAGGAATGAGTTAGAAATTGCTCAAAGTTACTTACAGCTGGAGGCTTGTTAAGGGTGCAGAAGGGATTCAACCCCGTCTTACTACAAGTTTCCAAGATCTCGTTAAGCAGCGTTTTGGTCATTCTGTTGATCTCATCATCCTTCAGTCGCACTTGGCAGTGATGCTGTGGATCTTTGGCATCGCCGGTGTATTCACACATTAAGCCGGGCCAGCAGCTCAATGGTAAAATTCTCCAAGCAACCCAACATCGGACTAAATCAACTCCGGTCAACCCGTTGGTCATTAAGGCTCTTGTCTTTGAAAAGATGGGCATATACTTAGCCCGTTCTTCGGCGCTGATTCGGTCTGAGAGGGGATGTCTTGAGCTAAGCCGGTTTTCACGGAAACCCGGCAGAGGATTTTCACCAGCTGGAGAGGTATCTTGGCAATAAAACCAAGTTTGGTTCCAGTCCTTCCGGTAGATGGGAAGTGCGGCTGCAGGAAAGACAACTTCCTTTTGTCTTTGAATAGAAATTCCGCCCAGTTCTAAGTTGAGTCCATCTGTGAACTCAGTCTGGCGGTTCAAGTAATAAAATTCTCTGAACAAATCCACAGTCGGTTCTTCTTGAAGATACACTTCGCAAAAAACTTGGAAGTTGCGGATATTGGACACGGAATTGGGTCTGATGTCTTGAGGGTGGAGTTGAAAGAAATGCAGCGCATCATAGAATTTTTTTTTGAGCTGGGTGGCGAGAAACCCCGGAGCATATGATCAGCAAAGACTATGACCTCGCCTTCCTTTGGGGCGGGTGTGGCCTCATTTCCCGGAGCTCTCCAGTGGATAACATCTTTGGGTGCTAAGACGCCCACTCGAACATGTTCATTGAGAAATTGCTCCGTAACAGTGGAGACGACCCAGTTGCATGAGGTGACGGTTTTGGTCATTTTTGTTGATGAAAAACCTAGAAAGAGAAGTGTTGCTGGGTCAAGGTTATGATGTTAAGCCGTCCAGTGATCAGAAAGCAAGTGCGTCAAGCAAAGTCAATTCGTATGCAGAGAATACATGCTATCGAGGTTGGCATGATTAAACCAGCAAGACACCGCCGGGTTATACGGATGCTGGATATACACTGACGGCTTAAAGCGGGCCTAACAGTGTTTGGCGGGTTATGGCCTATCAGATAAGCCACCCGTGCGCCTTGAGTGCATAGGTATTTGTAGATCTATAAGTGAAATTTTGCTAAGTACCAAATAAACAAGTTCCATAGATTAGTTCTACGTTTTGGATCTACTGCAGTTCAAAAATAGAAGGAAATTGCTTAACCTAGCGTGCCGCGGATGAACTACTGCATCCAAGTTTAATCTGAAACAGATGGGAGGCATCTACAAGTATATGTGGGTGTTGCAAACAAGAATCGCGTAGCTCCTGTGCTATTGAGAGATTGAATAAGGCATGAACGGAAGTATTGCAAAGAATTCCATGGAATGGCCGACGAACACAGATGAACTTGGCAAACCCTAATGCAGATTTTTAATGAAAGGGGATGCGTACCTGGCGATGGAGAGGGAGAGCGGAAGTGCACCGCATTTCTCTGGTCCGTTCAGGTCGATGCAGCGGCCGGTGCTGACGTTGCTGAGGGCAGACGGCGGCAGCGGAGCTCGGGTTGCAGTGGCATCGTGAGGAAGGAGACGAAGAGGAAGAGGCGGGGGTAAAAGATGAAGAAGGAGGCCCCCTATCCCTATTTATAAGGAAGTAAAAAAGATGGCATGTGCAAGAATCGAGGAGGCAGAATGATTATGCTGGTAATACGGGCGCCTCGATTTTTGGAATGTTCATTAAGATAAGGATCCGTTGAGATATCCGGAGTCTTGTGCGCAATTAATGCATATGATGTCATGGCGGGTTATTATGGTTCTGCCATGTGACTTCATGCGACTTATGCCAGACTGGTGGAAAATCAGCAAGTATATATTCTGCTAAGTGGAACGGTGTGGTTGATGTGAACAGATTCAAATCAATCTGGGGCCTAATGTTGGGAATATAACTCCCAGGCATGACCCGCCCAGGAGGGGTCGGGTCATACCATTGGCGACTTAAGATGAGAAGGCCCAATGAGGTCCAAGAGTACAGATGGCGGTTCGTAGTGCAAGCTTATTGAAGGTCCAAGACCCGGAGAAGGCTCGAGGCCCAAGGGCGTGAGCCGCCATGTGTTAAACTTATTCTATAAGGTAGGTTTAGTTAGAAACCGAGCCGGTCACGATTGTGTGAGCCGTCCGGGGCTCTGTAAGCCGCCGAGGACATCAACCTGTATATAAAGGGGTGTCCCGGCGGCAGGTTAACTCAAGAAACAAGCAATCGAAAGCTAGTTCAAGCATATTCGCTCCCTGGTAATCGAAACTCAAGAAATACAACTAAAAGCAGGAGTAGGCTTTTACCTCCACCGCGAGGGGCCGAACCTGGGTAACTCTTGTGTCATTTGTCCCGTTCAACCCCTTCAAGCTAACCTAGTTGCGATGACTCCACACCTCAGTCCTGCCAGATGAGACCGACTACCAAAACTCAGTTGCAACCCTGCTCCGTCCGAAGCCGCCATCGTTGCCACACAAGAAGCCGCGGATGACCTCCACGGGTACCTGCCGACCGCAATGTCGCGAGCGTCCAGCCCATGGAGCGCACAAATATGATCTGATGCTCTTCAAGGCGACGCCCCAAAGAGGGAAGCAATGATGACGATGTCATCGCCCGACCTAGCCGGGCCTTAGGTTTTCACCCGAAGAGCACGATCCAATGGTTGCGGAGGATACGGGTCTCCACATCGGCGCCTCCCAAGAGGTGAGACGACGTCCACGGAGGCCGCCGTTGCCGTCTGGCAAGACCGGACATGCTTCCGCCCTGAGCATACCCACCACCGCCACCCCAACTACACCACCGCTGACCCACCCACCTCTCGCAGAGCCACCGCGTCAGCAACACCGGAGAGCCACCAGCATCACACCTCCCTGTCAGACGACAGGCCAGATCCAGCCGACCTACTAGATCCAGCGTCATCCCGCAGTTGCACTGCCACAGGACCCAGCTACCGGCCGCCGGCAGCAGTGAGCAAGGCGCACCCCAGCGAGCTGGAGGAGACCAGGCTGCCATCCGACCGTGCCAAACCGAACAGATCATCAGATCCCATGGAACGCGCTTCAAGGCGACGCCCCAAAGAGGGAAGCGATGATGACGATACCGTCGCCCGACCCAGCCGGGCCTTAGGTTTTCACCCGAAGAGCACGATCCAAAGGTTGCAGAGGATACGGGTCTCCACAGTGGCGCCTCCCGAGAGGTGAGATGACGTCCACAGACGCCGTCGTTATCGTCAGCAAGACTGGACAAGCTTTCGCCCGAAGCATACCCACCACCGCCACCCACGCACTGCACCACCGCTGGCCCACCCACCTCTCGCAGAGCCACCGCGCCGGCAGCACCAGAGAGCCACCAGTATCACACCTCCCCGTCACACGACGGGCCAGATCCAACCGGCCTACCAAAGCTACAGGACCCAACTACCAGCCGCCAACAGCTACGAGCAAGGCGCACCCCGGCGAGCCGGAGGAGCCCAGGCTGCCATCTGGCCGCGCCGAACCGAACAGCTGGCGGCCATGAGGGCGGAGGCGCAACCGAAGCCTCCTCGAGCCACCTCCAGAGGAGCACAATGCCGAGAGGATGCCGGACCGCGCTAGGCGATCCGTCGACCGCAGGGGTGGGGCAGGCCATAGATCGGGAGGAGGAGCCTCCCCCACCACGAGAGCGCGCGCCCGTGAGAGCTCCCCGCCGCCGCCGTCCGCTGAAAGGGCTTAGCCCGCCGGCATCCTCCAGTGGCTGCGAGAGGGAAGGAGGCACTAGGAAGGGGTGTCGGCGGCACAGGCTAGGGCGCCGCAAGAGCAACGCAGGCATGGGGATGTGTTTTTCTGTCTTGGTCAGACTTCACGTGCATTACGAACCGCAAGAACCAACTCGACGCACCTAGACCAGCGCTCATGCTCTCCTGACGCATACCAATTTTCCGTCGCCGCAAATTCAGATCATTCGTACTGAGTTGGTGTGACATATGGCACAGGTGCACAACCAGTATCACAACTTTGGCTGCTGTCATCGCCAGCAAACAGAATCATAGTGTCATGCCCCAGAGGTCATGCCCTCTTCGTGGGACTGCCCTGGAAAATGGGCCGTGGAACTTGGGCTGGGCCTAGTGGCAAGGATCTGGAGCAATGCTATATAAAGAGGCGCGTGTCACAGGAGATGGGGGGAACGATTGAAACGTCTGAAGCCTCTCATCCTTTTGCTCCTGTTCCTCACCTCCCTGCTATCTGTATCTCCCTCTTGTTGCTAATTCTCACCTCAAATCTCTTCTCTTGTATCCGAGATCGGTACTGATCTGATTGCTCACCCCATGTATGTGCTTGGGTCGTGACAATTTGGTAATCAGAGCCAACAAAAAATCACCAACCCACTTCCTGCCTATCACCTATTCGACGAAATGCCTGAGAGTGAGTTCCACCTGCGCATGCGCTTGCTGCTCGAGCTGACGCAGGTGGGAACCGTGGCTGAGTACACGACATTGTTCTGGGAGCGTCTACACCATGTGTTGCATCTTGACTCCAGTCTAAGCATCAAGAGCTTTGTCCACCCGTACATCGATGGCTTGCGCAAGGATATTCAAGTAGCTGTGCACCCGCAATCGCCATCTAGCATCACCAGAGCGTCCTGCCTTGCTAGAATTAGGGAGGAAGAGATCATGAAGGATGAGGCCATGGCTGTCGAGGAGCGTGGCAATGGCTACGACCATGGAGTTCATGGTCTCATGCCTACTGAGACCCTCTGCATCGTCTCCACCAAGCTCGAGGTCCCAGTGTTGTGCAGTGCAGATCGCGGCGTCGACGCCAGCAGCCTTGCTGCTCCAACACCGATCATGTGCTCAACGGATTACCCAAGTTGTGACGCCACCATCGACATCTCCCCTGATCTTGCAACCTCTGCTATGTGTGGCGAAGCTCTCGACACCAACACCTTAAGTGTCGCCACACCAACCCCGTGGTGGCGACCGATTCCTTCCCTCAAGTTCGTCATGATGACGCCCACCAGGTTTTTGTTGAAAGGCTTTGTGTTTACGGACGTGTTCATGTCAGGTGTGACACCAGGTTTGAAGCCACAAGGGACGGTGGTCCGGCCGGCACCATGGCCCTCTTTCCTTGACAAGGACAGCAGTACAGCTCGTGGCGGCATCATCGAGCCACCATCGAGCGCCGCCACGGTGTTAATCAGGGAGGTGGCTCCCTGTGTGAGTTGGCAAGGAATGATGAGAGAGGATATTTACAGTGCAAAGGTGTGCTGGGGGAAGCTCTCTTTCTGGCCTCGGCTGCACTCACACAAAACAACCCCTCAATCTCTTAGGCAAGCAGGAGACATCAACCGCAGCAACTCAAGCCTTGGGAACATCGACTGGTATTGGTGGCTTATTTTCAATGAGTCCTTGGAAGTAATGTATGCTCTAGCAGAATCAGAGGTGCGGCACTTAAGGCGTAATCCCTCCAACTCTCCTTGGTGTTTGGTGGACGTGTTCTGGAGGTTCCAAAACTACTGGTCTGATCCTCAAAATGTACGGTTAGCTGATATGAGTTTTGAAGCTCTATTTTCTGCTGGACAACACAACACTGGACTCCCTTTGCAAGTCTTGGGTGTTGGTTCAATTCTGAACATATTGTTCAGTGAAGCTGCACCTAGTTCACTAATGACAGAGTGCCAGGTGGATGGATGTCTATGGAGAGCACAATATGCACCTTGTTGTATCTTGGGGAAATCCATCAAAGAGAAGCATTTGCTTATTTGTGCAGCAGCTAATCAGGCCCTAATATTATGCAGAGCAGAAGTGGAACTCTTTAGTGAAGCCTATCGCCCTTCAACTATTTTTGCCCACAGCACAGTGTGGCAAAAGCCAACTTGCAGTAATATCATTGCATCTTCTGTGTTTACTTGGCGGTTCAGTGCTACAGATGTTCTTCGCTATAAGTCGATGCAGTCTTCATGTAAGGTAGACAGTGCCATTGTTCATAATTCCTCATGGAAAACCAGTGGTCGCTGTGAAGGCATGCCTTTATATTGGTGGTCTCTTCAAAATGAATTTTCCACACTATTTTCTGCAACTAAAGCGAGCGTGCTGCACCACATTGATTGGTCGTCTGATTTTAAATTTGTACATCAAGCTCATGCTATTGGTCATGCTACTTTGCATTTGGGATCTGCAAAATAGATGGATACTAGGATCCCTGAAGCTCTTAGAACACTCTATGTTATTATGCAACCTGAAGATCTCAGGACACTCTATGTTCCAGTTACTATGCAGCCTGAAGCTCTCAAGACACTCTATGTTATTCAGTTGGATAATGGAATTTTAAGCATTACAGTCCAAGGGCAGTTGAAGAATCCCTTTCTTGTTCATGTGCATAATCTTGGTAAACTGAAAATGGATGCTTACCCCTGCTGTATTCTCGCGAGCTTTGTTCCAGAATTAAACCATGCTAGTGTCCATGCCTTTGATTCTAAGCCAGTTCTGCAAACAAAATGTCCAACAGTAGTGTCTTGGTGGCTTACAGCTCAAGAGATATACTCTCTATGTCACACGACAAGACTCAGTTACGAGATGTGGCACATACAGCTTGATGGAAAGATATCTTTTGGTGGTGAAGCTAATGTTTATCTCTCACTGGAGTGGCTCAAGCTACCGGTGGTGGAACTTCAGTTCTCCACTCCGGGTGGCTATCTTTTCGGTTATAATATTTTCCTATGGATCTGGAGTTGCCTTTTGATCCAGGAGACCATAAGTTACAACAGGTTCTTCTTAACATTAGTG
This sequence comes from Triticum timopheevii, assembly GCA_963921465.1. Lineage (NCBI taxonomy): Eukaryota > Viridiplantae > Streptophyta > Magnoliopsida > Poales > Poaceae > Triticum > Triticum timopheevii. The sequence goes on from OY997262.1 coordinate 291,983,665, forward strand.
GTGTATCCATTGGATATATACATCTGCACGAGAATAGAGGAGCTTTGACATATCATTTGCCCTGGTGGTGTACAACGCTATATTTCACGATGGAAGTTATGCAAGTTGACAGTGGGTGTTTTTATCTGGTTGTATGGCTCCTCGACATCATTGGAGAGTTTGATCTCACCACATTATGGTGTTTATTGGAGGACAAAATGTCAAGGAGGGCGACTACAACTGATAAGAAAGTAAGCAAACTGGTTGGTTATTATATTCTTGCTGGTTTTGATGTTCTGAGTGATGGAACCATATTCCAATCTCGGAAAGCATTGTACATGTTGCCTGAACCCAGCCCTGGATGGACGCTCACGAAGTGGCATATGTTTGAGATAAATTCCAACATGAATATCTTTCTAGCAGTTTTGGTTGAAAACAGTTGCACACCAGGGAGTTTCATAGTTGTCAAGTATACTCTGCTCCTACCACATTCCATTGGTGTTCAGGGAGGAATTATGTTACATACTCAGAACCTGCATGGTCACCCAGCTTGCTCAGACTACTCGGAATATGTATGCACATCATGTTATCTTGACCCAATGGACGGAGAAAACAACCCAATTTTTCCATCAGATATGGCAGTGATCTCTGCGCAGCTGAAGTGTGACAACTTTAATATCTCTTGGAGTAGTTGGCATCACATCTTTCGGGTCGACTGGCCAAACCCATTTCTGCAGCAACAGGTTGTTAAGCTCGTAGGAGTACCCGAGAGACAATCTCCATGGGACCCGGGTGGTGTCCGCTTCGTCGACATTATTGAACTTCTCATTGAGCTGCTAGTACCATGGGATCCGGGTGGTTCACATCACCGGCTTGAGGACAAGCCGCATTTTAAGGGGGCGAGAATGTCATGCCCCAGAGGTCATGCCCTCTTCGTGGGACTGCCCTGGAAAATGGGCCGTGGAACTTGGGCTGGGCCTAGTGGCAAGGATCTGGAGCAATGCTATATAAAGAGGCGCGCGTCACAGGAGACGGGGGGAACGATTGAAACGTCTGAAGCCTCTCATCCTTTTGCTCCTGTTCCTCACCTCCCTGCTATCTGTATCTCCCTCTTGTTGCTAATTCTCACCTCAAATCTCTTCTCTTGTATCCGAGATCGGTACTGATCTGATTGCTCACCCCATGTATGTGCTTGGGTCGTGACACATAGATCCACAGCCAACTCGTGTATCATTATTTATTGCAACAGATGGAGGGAGACTTGCTATCGGAGAACACAAAAATCAACGGAGCAAACTAGGATCATTCACCTACTGGGAAAAGACAGGTCCTTTTCGGGGAGCATTCCTTCTGGAGACAATGCGTGTCAAAGGGGGGAACCAAGAAACCGCTGCAAGCAAATCTTTACTTTGCTTGAGGATGCGAGGCGATGAAGTCAACTGCTGATTTGATGGAATCGATCTTCTCTGCCTCATTGTCAGGGATCTCAAAGCTGAATTCTTCCTCAAAGGCCATGACGATCTCGACGGTGTCCAGGCTGTCCAACCCGAGGTCCTTCTGGAAATGCGCATTAGGGGTCACCTGCATGATTTAGCGGGGCATTAGAGCGGATTAAGGGCAGTTTAAAGCATCTGCATAGTACTCCTATCAATTAACTAATCTTCAGATAACAGACATTACAAAAGGTGAGAAACAACACTACACATGCGATTCAAGTTAAGTGTAGAGAGAACCAATGCAAATATAGATGGACAATAGAAGTGCCACAGAGACTATAAAACAATTAAACAGAAAATGGCTGCAGATACTAAACAGAAAGTGCTGGCGTGCAGGCAGTCGACCGCACAAATTGCCGTCTTAAATTCTTGACAGCAAGAAACAAAATTCAGCGCTTATTTGTTTCACAGCCCTACAAAAGATACTTGTACGCGTAGCACAGAGTATCTAGTACAGGCCAGTGGCCAACTTTGGCACAGTTTTGACCTACCTGTCGGGTCTAGTCACCCTTAGACCCAAAGCAATGGCTTGCAATAACCCTATACAGCACACTCATGATTAGCTCAACTACACTAAGCTTGATTAAAACTGCTCAACTTGTATATAAATTTTAGTTAGCATGCTTGACCTCAGCCTGACAAACTCAAAGGACTGCAACAAAACAAACAGAAAGGTACCAACACGCCATTCCATTTTTGTAACAGAGTATGAACTTAGCAGTAGCATTTGATTAATGCCATCCGTCTGAGACCATCAGCATTGAAATTATTTCCCCATATTGAGCTTTGTGCAATTCACACCACAAATTCATGCTAAAATACTTAACAAAATTAGCAAACTTAATAACCACAACAAATAGTAAAAATATCCACAAAGCACATCACAGATAGCTGAAATAATGTCTATGCAATAAGACAAGGACAAAAAAATCAAACAATGTTACAAATATAACTACCCGGCACACATACATTAATTAATTTCAGATAAGACATATACAAAAAAATGGTTCTAGGAAGAAAAACTGGTTCAAACTAACAAAGTTCGTCGATAATATAGTGACCTAATTTAAAATAGGAAATTAAAGGTCTATTACTGTAGAATAAATGAACATTTGCCCACTTGACAGTCATATATACAAAAAAAATCAAACAATATTACCAATATAACTACCCAGCACACATACATTAAACTAATTTCAGATAGACATATATACAAAACTAAAGGTCTATTACTTAACACATGGTAGAATAAATGAACATTTGTCCACTGACAGTTATTAAACTAAATTCAGATAGACATATATGCAAAACAAAATAGGTTTTAGGAAGAAAAACTGGTTCAAAATAACAAAGTTCGTGGATAGTACATTGACCTAATTTCAAATAGGAAACTAAAGGTCTATTACTTAACACATGGTAGAGTAAATGAACATTTGCCCACTTGACAGTCATGGGAAGTATATTAACAAGATGTCCACTACTTCAAAAATTAGGTAACAGAAACGGGGAAATAAAATTTAAACACGGAACTAGAAGAGACAACCGAATAAAACAGAGTCAACATTGTACTAACAGTGAACTTTTGCACTAAAGGCATAGAATCACCGAGTTAATCTGCACATATCGATGCAGAACTATGCCATTATAGTTTATAGAGGTGCTCAATGTCAACTGCGGACCAAATCAGTCCATAACCAGATATGTACCCAAATTCGGTTCTAGGAAGAAAAACTGGTTCAAAATAAAGAAGATCATCAATAATATATTGACCTAATTTCAAATAGGAAACTAAAGGTATACTCCTGACAGTCATGGGAAACGGTCCACTACTTCCAAAATTAGATAACAGAAACGGGGAAATAAAATTTAAATGCGGAACTAGAAGAAACAACTTTAGAAAACAGAGTCAAACATTGTACTAATAGTGAATTTTGGCAATATAAAGGCATAGAATCGCCCAGTAAATCTGCACACGTCAATGCGGAATTAGACCATCGTAGAGGTGCTCAATGTCCACCGAGGACCAAATCAGTCAATAATCAGACATGCACCCAAATCACTTTTCCTAAACTATCTTACATAATCGTCAAGAAAATAGCAGAGATACCACAGTCTGCTCTACCCCTTTCCTTTCCAGCCTACCCAAAATGCGCGATTTGCCAAGCCTACAAGTTTTTAATCGCCTATAACTTCGTAATCGTCTCTAATTTACGCCCAGACCTTATTGGACGATCCAGTCCACTCGATAACACGAGGCAACAGACCAGCGACGGGAGCCAAAACCCTATATGCATGCCTACACGGTACGGGATCCGAATCCTTCGACCAAAAGTACGGGATGCACAAGCGCACGATTGTCGCGCTTACCTTGGAGGGCTCGATCTTCTGGAAGTTCTTGATGACGGAGACGACGCGGTCGGCGACCTCGCCCTTGTCGAGGAACGATCCCTTCTCCACCTCCGAGGTGGAAGACAGGAGCCTGGCGACGGGGACGCTCCCCGCTGCCGCCGCAGCGACCGCGGGGCGCGCCACCGGCACGCGGAGGTGGTTCAGGAGGGCTCTCCTCGCCGCCGCCATCGCCATTCCCCTCTCGTCTCGGTTGGTGCAGTCGTGCGGCGAGTGGAGAGGACAAGGGCAACGTGGGCGACCTGCGGTGGTCCGGGCTGATGCTAATCGTGATCGATCGATCCTACAAATCGGGGCCCATTCCGAAGCTCGTGGGCCGGATGTTAAGGACAGATCTATCTCATAGCTGACGTAACCTGCGGCCTATTTGCCTAAAAAAAACTACGGCTTATTAGCAAAGTGCCCATTATTCTAAAAAAGAAAGTGTCCATAATCTCAAAAAAAATGCCCGTGCTCGCAGCTTGATCGCTGAAACGAAAGTTTAGGGTTTGATTTGAAGAACGGCGGCCGCCTTTGGTTGCTATTTTGGCGTTGAGATGTAAGGGGACCTTGGATCATTAAAAAAAAAATGGTCTTCTTCAGCATTTTAGCAACTGGCATGGTTCGAGCTTACGAGTTCTAAACCCTACAAAACTGCCCTTTGCGATATGGAAGATTTCTGCCAGAAAGTACTCAACGGTCGCCCACGTTAAGACAAAGATGAAGAGTACGGTGTCCAACACCCCCCCCCCCCCCCCCCCAAAAAAAAGTTTTCTCATGGCTCATACTCCAAAACCGTGTGTGGACGGCAGATTGGCTAGTCAAGAGTGGTTGGCTAAACTATGACATGTGCAAGCTTTGCAACCACGTCCCGAAGGCGGTAGCCCGTATTCTTTTCCAGTGATCCTAGCTCTTGCATGCCTTCAACACAGTTAAATCTTGGTGGACTCATGTGGTAGATGGCAGTGGTGGCACGCAAAAGACAACTTCAACTCTTCTCATGCTTGTTTATTGTGAGCTTTGGAAGGAGCGCAATGTGGGAGTCTTCAACAACAAATGTTTGCCATCGGCCGTTGTCTTTTTGCGCATTCGCTTTGAATCTAAGAATTGGGTCTTGACGCGGGCCAAACGCTTGGGTAGTATTATGTCAGGAGAGCAGACTTTTGTTTCTGGCCTTCAAACTTGTGTCTCACTTTGTAAAACTCCCTCTTATTTAATGAATGTGGCAAATTCTTTGTCTCTTTTTAAAAAATAAAAAGAATATGATATCGTTTCGGTAGCTTCCGGGTACGGGACAAATTAAGCGTAGAGACCCACGAGAAGAGCACAACAAGCACCGCACTAAGCAGGTCGGTGGGGCTACTGGGAGAGAGCATGAGGACACGTCAATCTGAGAGGTACTTGTCGTCGACCTTGGAACGAATGGTTTGGGCGCGTTAAGCTTCAGCTTTTCAGGGGACTAGAGGGACCCCATGCTAGTCTAGTGTTAGATGTTTATTGGTATGTGCCGATTTAATTAGTTTAGTCTTTGAGCTCATCCATTGATTTCCATCATGCATGGATTCGCCACTAGACTGTCTTAACTATCTTGAGGTTATTATACAAGGGGCAGTGGCTATAGCCTATAGCACACATATTCTTCGATGCTGCAAAGTGCAGTTGCTTTTACTATAAAAAATACCAGCTGAGGATCAGCTCCATGAACAAACAAATCCATTGCATTGCATTACAGTACATCATCAACGATGATGGATGGTTACACACCCCAATCCAAAAGGAGAAACGAGAGAAATAAGGGCAAAGTCACAAGCACACATGTAGGACAGCGCATACACAAGCATACACAGCTCAGATACAAAGCAACGACATAACGAGATGATATAACTCGTGGATTCTGGATACTCTTGAGTCTTGATAGGAAACACTGATCAAAACTTGCCTCCTAATAATAAGAAGAAAATAAGCTCGTGTGCTTTCGCCGTCCGATCTAGACGCAGCACAGGTCGCACAGCCAGCAGCAGCACAGTGCGGCGACACTGAAAAGCATCCATCACCGAAATTAGTGGCAGGCTCTTACATCGTTGTGATGCGGCGGGTGAATTTATATACTAGCTCAAGCTGTCAAGCATATAGTATTAAGTTAAACACAAAATGTGTAACGAAACGACGAGAGCTTGTGCGTGTATACCATGCATCGAGGAAACCAGTTTTGCGGCCGCGTTGCCTTGTCTCTTCCCGGCGCGGCGAGCCGTCGCTGCTCGCCGGCACCGTGCCCACTGTCGTCGGGTAGCCTGAAAAGATCGAACCAGGTGATCCAGGTTAACAACAGACTAAACTTGAGCGGCTTAAAAAAATACAGACTAAACTTGAGAAAATAACACTAAACAAGCACGTTATTTTGTAGTACTAAATCAGCGAGAATTAATATGAATCGTACGGAGCGGTATTTTTTGCTGCATCCAGAGAGAGAGTGAACATTCTACTACTGTAGTATTTTTTGCTGTATTTAGAGTAGCAATTAACTGATCGGGCAGTAGCTAGTTACCTGCCGGTGGCTGCAGGTCCCTGTGGTTGCTCTCCATCCTTCTATACTTACACAAACTCTGGCTCCGAGGCTTCTTCGAGCACTCGATTGTCGTCGTTCGACCGTGTGATTTAGTTGAGAAGAAGCGTAATCGCCAGCGTTATATATATAGCCCAGGAGAGCTAGCGGCCTAGCGCTGACCGTGCATGAGGCCATGGGCACGTAGGATGGACCCGCCGTCTGCAAAGATATTCTTGTCTCACCACTTTTTTTCGCTGGAAGAAAATGGAATTTGAGATGCCTGAGATCAATCGAGGTGCAGCTCGAATCTGCCTTTTGCCTTGCTGCCGGTGGGAAATTCTCAACTAACCGGTGGCTTATTTTTGACACGCTAACAACGGTGGAAAACCAGAGAGGACTATTTGTCGGCAGCCAGCGCTAACTTGCCGTTTATTCTGGAAAGTGACCAGGCAATATGATAGTACTGGGTGTGCACTCGCGAGCGAATCATTTTTATTCTTAGGATAAGAAAATAATATTTTCATATCCAGGGATTCAAAAAACAAATTATATAATGGTTCGAGCAGTTAGGATAACAAAATAACAAAAGGATCAACTGGCCTTCTGCGTTCAAAGCAAATCTCATTTCTACGGTTTCCAGCATATAGGGGCGCGTTTGGTAGGCTGCATAGAGCCCAACCAGGCCCTGGAGGAATGAAAATGGGATGTTTGGTTGCGTGCAATGAGGTCTGGCTCACATCGGCACGGAACTTAAAGCACCCCAAGAGCCTGGCTCGATGGGAACGCTCGAATCAGCCGTTTCCAGCGAGCCAGGTGGAGTCGGGCGCAAAAGGAAAACGCGGCGTAGGGCGCGGTGCAGGGGGGATTCGGTCGGAGATGGTGGGATCGGAAATCTGCGAAGGCGGGATGGCGCGAAATATACCCTCACCACCCCATTTACTCGCTCACCCTAGCTCTAGGACAAGCTATCCTCTGTTATTAGCACCAGTGGCGGCGAAGACTCAGATATGCGGCTGCGACGGCGGCGGCGGTGGAGGAAGCAACAACACTCCCAGGCTCCGGCAGCTGCTTCTCCCCTTCTTCTTCGATTCCATTCGGCCATCCTCGTCTCTGCCATGTCTCCCCTGAACCGAAGCTGGTAAGCTAGCCCCTCCCCTCCTACGCTAGGACCGTTTAGGGTCAGTAGCGCCTAGGATGACCACATCATGGATGTCTCTTAGGTTGTTGATCAACGGACGAAGCTTCTAGTTCAGGCAGCATCGCTGATAGTTGTGGTTCAGGCCTTGATCATGTTGGTTCATAAGAGAGTTGTTCGTCGGAATGAGATGCCTCTCATCCGGATGGTCCGATGTTAATCCGGGATCAGGAGAGGATAGTGAATCTGAACTAAATCTACAACTGCAACTACATAGAGGCTTCGTGGATGCTTAGAATGAAAAGTGCACCATTTTCCAGACTTGTCCAGACCTTCGGGAGCAGGGGGCTACTAGAAGATAGCATCCACACCAGTGTTGAAGAGCAAGTGGCCATGTTTCTTCATGTTGTTGGCATAACCAGAGGTTCAGGTTTATGCACGACACATTTAGGAGATCAATGGAGACCATCTCCGGGTACTTCAAGCAAATTTGTATGCTATTGGGGAACTCAGAGGAGAGATGTTCGTGTCACCAAGCGGGCGGACTCCTAGCAAGATTCGCACTAGCCCAAGATGGTATCCATACTTCAAGTTGAGCACTGACAGTATGTTGTTTATGCCTTCATATGTTGTTATTGTTCTGTTGTAGCCATAACACCATCTTGTAATGCCATTCCAGAATTGCATTGGCGCAATAGATGGTACTCATGTCAGTACCAGAGTGTCGAGGTCACAAGCTACATCATATAGAGGGAGAAAGCACTACACAAGCCAGAATGTGTTTGCTGTTTGTTGACTTTGATCTGAAGTTTACATATGTCTTGGCTGGCTGGGAAGGATCAGCACATGATGCTAACATTCTCAGTGACAACATCAGTAGACCTGATGGCATCAACATCTCAGATGGCAAGTTCTACCTAGGAGATGCTGGCTATGCTTGTCGGACAGGTGTTCTTCCACCCTTGAGTAAAACCAGGTACCATCTGAACGAATTCTCTGGTAGGAACTATCCTAGGACTCCATAGGAGTCGTTCAATCTCAGACACTCCAATCTTAGAGTTACTGTTGAGTTGGCATTTGGAGCTATGAAGAATATGTTTAAGATCCTGAATCAAAAGTCATTCCACCCTTACCCTACCCAGGTCAAGCTTGTTCTTGCATGTTGCATCATTAACAACTGGATCCTGCAATGGGGAGTTGATGAACTTGTGCCCGAGGAGGAGATGCGACTCCTGATGATGTGATCAGCTCCGACCATGGTGTGGAGTCGTTCGACAATGATGCATGGAAGAATAAAAGGTTGGATTGGGCTCGTGCAATGTGGGATAACAGAGGTCGGACCAGGATCTGAAGGAGAAGAAGAAGAGGCAACAACAGCAACAGAAGAAGAGAAAGAGAAGAAGGAGAGGAGGAGGATGAACTTCCACGTAGCATCGTTGAACTTTCGACTAGTCATCCATATTGGCTCTTAATAATTTGTACTATCATTTGCTAGTATCTAGGATAAACTGACATTTGTTTCCTAGCTAGGAGAAGCGTTGTGTATGGTAAGGTCATCACTAGTGAAAAGTGGTGATCACATCTTTACCCGGTTGCAACCAAACAACGTGTTGTTTGTCTAACAACAGTGAAGTAGGCAACCAAACAGCGTACTAACTCATTGCTCCCCTCATGCAAAGAGCCTAATGCAGACAACCAAACTATATACAGATGTTGGTTTTTAGTCTGCATTAGCTGCTCAGCCCAACCGGGACAAGTATACAAAATGCTCTCAAACAGGCAACCAAACACGCCCTAGTGATTTGCGTGCATACCAATTTTTTTTTGAGCATCAGTACAGACACAAGCGCTCATATACACGCGCATACACTCACCCCTATGAACGCACACACGCATACCCTACCCCTATGAGCACCTCCGAGAGACTGAGCCGGCATATCATCATGAGATTTACGAAGCAACCGTAGGCGCCTCGTCGTCGACGGAAACGTCTCCTCCCACTGAAAGCGCATCGCCGGAAATCCTGAAATAAATCCAGGAATAATGCGAGCACCAGGATTTGAACCCTGGTGGGTTGGGGATACCACTGTCCACCTAAGAGCATCTCCAATAGCTTGTCTATATGGATGTCTATACTCGTTTTTCACGACGTGAGCCCAAAACAGGCGTCCAACAGCTTGTCTATATGGTCGTCCAAATATACACATCCTCTATATTGACCGCGACAATGTCCACGCTTGGCCAATGTGAAGGCGTTGTCTAAACTCAGCTGCAGTCATGATTTCTTCCTCTCCCCAGCGACGGCCCACCTGTCATGGTCCCTGTATATAGACATTCTAATGCAAAACTGAACGTGTATATAAGAGAATCTTTTTAAACCATTGTCTATATAGACATTCAACTATACACAAGCTATTGGAGATGCTCTAACCATCTCAACCACAGGTTGGTTCGCCGTGCATACCAATTGACGAGCACGTGGCTCAGAATGCATACCGGCATACCGCGTATGAGCTGTTTTGGGCTCCTTTTCTACTAGAGAACCTTCAAAGAATGACAAAGTCGAAAACACGTGCCACATGGACAAAGTACGGACCGACGGAGGCATCGGATTCCGAGACTTTAGCAGGCAGTTCTAGCTTATCAGACAGTACCTGCTTGATGTTCAACACGCACAGCGTCTTATCCTATCGCCAGAAACACAAGCACGACACTGGTCAAATATTGTCCCGATCTTCCCTCCGCCCTAGTCAAATTATTCCCCATCTATACCGACACCTAAAATAGGACTGTGAGCAAAAAGGTTACAGGTGTATGAATTAAAAGAAGATGAAGCACCCCGTAGAAGGGACTGGACGAGTTGAGTGCAGATTTATTATACTATCAACCTGATCAGCATGCAATTTCAAACGTCCAGCGAGGCATGACATGTTAATTTGATGGAAACGTTATTGTGCTGGGAGAGCATGGCAAATTCCTTTAGCAATCACGACAAATCCTGACAATAAACTGAACTAGGCGGATTTGCCACGCTTGCTAAAAAAATTGCCATGAAAAAGTTATAATTTCTGAAACAGTACACTTCCGTCCAGGAGATCTTTGCATAGATCAAACTGTAGATCTTTGCATGTACACACAGACAGCACATATTTACAAGTTCCAGTTCCAATTCCCAAACTTAGGCTCAATCAGAAATACGAACAACCAGATTGCTGCAAACCTCAGCAAGTTTGACCTAACAGAACGCCTCCTGCCATCGACGAATTTGATTTCCTTTTTCCTGAAAATATCAACTGTTACACCCAATGCAATATAAAGATCAAACCATTAGTTAAGACCATCAGAAGATAACTGATGCATAAGAGCCGGGTTTAGGCTTTAGGGCAGAGACAGCAGTCAAAACAGATAAAAATACAACTTCCATTCGGTACACAGCGCAACAAAACTTGTTCTGCCCTCGATTACATTTGCACTACAAGATCAAGCTATGTGCTAAGGTCGACAGCTTCACTCTTTTGATGTTATGACAAGAAGGCCCAGCGCGCCAATCAGAAGGTACTGCAGCAACAGGCATCACATATTAGCATTTCATCAGTGCTTCCAACTCAGGAAGACTGGTCATCGGTACTTAATAAAAGAAATAGACATACCTTAATGATCGGCTTCTCGGTCATCACAATCGTAACCCACCCAACATATGGTAGATAGCTGTTCATAGAACAAATGGTTAATGCCAGCTGAATTACTTTTCACCAGTATGAAGGCAGACATATGTGAATGTGAAACAAATTTTCCAGAAACTCACCCTACAGCCCGCCCCATAATGTGATGCTTCTGAAGCCAAAGCTGCCCTTGTGCATACAGAAGTCGGTCATCCCCAAAATTATTATCGCCTGAAAAGGCAGTTAGTCACTTGAGATACAGCAGTGCAGTGGCACCCAATTTAAATTCTAAATTGCTAGCTGTTGATTCAAACAGAAAATGACAGATACCTTTTGTGAGGATATCAACTTCTCCACTTTCTTGCCGTTCATGAACCTATACAGAGAGAAAAGTAAACTCAAAACAAGCATGAAAGGACTTACACATCTAATATGTATATATATGGTGATTGATCACATGACTTCACAGTTTTATTACCTTGATCACACGGTGAACAATTGGAATTTCACGGCCCTGCATAAATAAATGTCCAAATGTAATCTTAGTGTCTTGAACATCAAATACAAGCACACACAATGAAATATAGGACAAAATCATGGATTCATGACCCAGCTAATAATTTACGGCTTACAAAGTAAAATAATTGAGTAGGACTTACATCAATATTAAAAACAACTATTTCTCCAGTGCGGATAGGTTCTTTGCTCATGTGCAAAAACAGAATATCGCCCTGCAAAACAGACAATTAATGATACAGGGACACTATGCAAATGATAACACCCACTTTAGCCTACAAAACGCAAAAATGGCACTGAATAAGAACAGAAAACTGAGAACATTGCATGGTGGTAACAGTAATCCAAAAGGAAACTTGGATGGCGATAGAATAGTCCTTCATACAACCCAATGGAAGCCAATTATATTCTTATTCATATGAGAAAAATCATGGGAATAATCCACTTTATGTGCTGCACATGCAACTTTGGGATTTCATATTGGTCAAATATTAACTTCAAATTACAAAAACGAATGTGTATGTCCACTTGTGCGCGTGCTTGGGTACCCTCTAATTCGACTCTGTCCGTTCACTTGGAAAGGATTTTATCAAAATTCCCGTCTAACCCAGAGGATAAAGTCGAATTAGAGAGTATCTAAAATGGCCCTCAAGAATCTAATGATCAGATACATATACAAAATTTAAGGGGTTCTCGCACTGCGTAAGTAGGCAACAAACCCTTTTAAATCCAGGCTCCATGCTACCAGAAAGAACCACCACAACTGGCGATTCGCTTCCTGTCGCGACCATTAACCCCTTCCATATGATCAATGCCGAGGTAACAATCATACCTGCCAAGGGAAAAAATCATGAATTCCTCCATGAGAACATTGTTGCAATCAACAATTACCAATATCTAAGAGCAGCAAAACCACAATTAACTAACAAATACAATGAGGTGCCATGCTCCCCTCTGTCCCTATATATTACGAATTTATAAACTGATTTTCAGAAGCAAGGAGCATCAACAAGCAATATCGCTAGTAGTGGTAAAAACAACACGGCCGAAAATCCCAGTTTAGTCCTCTATAAGGCTGTCAATCCAATGGAGTGGCTCGTGTACATTTCAGTGCGTGTGATTCTTCCAAGAAAACAACTTCATAAAGCTCTTAGGACCAGATCAAGAACCCCAGAAGCCTTCATGACCCAAATCACTATTTTCTTTAGATCCTCCCTGCCTCAATCTGGCATGCCTAAACACGAAAACTACCATACAGAACCGCGCCTTTCGGATCAAAACCCCAAACTGGTCCACAGGGTAAACCCCTAACTTTGAATCCCGCCGCGACACAACCGAAAATACATCTACCAAATACGCGGAGACGAAGAAGAGATGGGAGAGCGAAAGAGACGTCACCGAGGCTGATGATCTGCGTGACGACCTGGCGGACCTGCATCGACCGGATTGACTCCACCTGGTCGCCGATGAACCCCATCTCGCCCGGCTGGCTCTGGGCGGGGATCTCTCTCCCGGCGACGTTTCTTCCGAGGGGAGGGGGCGGCGAAGAGCTCAGGATTGCGAGGACTGAACAGAACGAAGGTCTGCGTTTTTTCGTCTCCTTTTTGCAGACAGGACCCCGCGGACGCTGGATATTAGCTTCCGATCCGACGCGGCTCGGTACACGTCAGAGGACGGATTTTAGTGCGTTGGATAGATATCGGACGGATAGCAAGCTCGGTGTTAATGCGTTCGGCTCATTTCGACGCGGTTCATGTCAGCTAATCCATATCTGTTCGTTGAATTGGGATCGGATGGCTACGCAGGTTCCATTCTTTGAATCTTGGAATTTTTTTTGGTGGACCGTAAAGTAGCCCGGGGCCCTATTGGGTTGTATTCTCAAAACAAAAGGCCCTATTGGGTTGTAGGATATCTGTTTCTATTTCCTCAAAAAAAAGGATATCTGTTTCTAAAAATAAATGTAAGATATTTCTAGAATCCCTCTAAAAGGATATTTGTAAAATTTCAAAAAACTTTAACAAAAATCCCTTTGGGTGGAGTATTAAGAAAACTTTGGATTTTTATGGAAATTCTATCCACTCCCTCTGCCCCATTCAATTGACGCGGCTCATTCACATGCCAAGGAGTGATTTTTCTATAGGTCGTGATAGTTAATTAGGGCCGGAGGGAGTATTAAAACTAGATGATACCCCACATGTTGTTGTGGAATTTTTTGCAATATATTTTATTAAGATTTAATTGTGTGAAACATGAATATTTGAAGTAATAATATGAGAACTAAAACTGAAAATACATACCATGCTTTATTGTGCTTAATTGTTGTATGGTTGTAAAATATTCATTAAATGTAAATAGCATAATAGAATGTAAATACTCATGCATGTTAAGGTGGCTTTCTTCTACTCCCTCCTTCCATCTATATAGGTCCTAATGCGTTTTTTGAGGCTAACTTTGACCAAACGTTAGAGCAATAATATATGACATGCAACTTACACAAATCATACCTTCAAATTTGTATGTCAAAGGAGCTTCCAATAATATAATTTTCATAGTATACATCTCATGTGCTATTAATCTTGTCAATAGTCAAAGGTTGTCTTGAAAAACACATTAGGCCCTGTATAGATGGAAGGAGGGAGTATGCATGGTTACATGTTGCGGTGGGCTTTTATCATGCATGTTGTAGGAGATGCCATGCTTGCATCTTAAGAGAAATAAGATAATGGGGCTACCTACTTAGATATAGAAGATTTCAACATCCATATTTGGAAGACCTATCATCGCCTCATTGTACCTCTCATCTCATCTTTACCATTGCCACCACCAGCCCATCCTCTTTCGCATTGCCGCCTTCACTATACTGCATCCTTCCTCTCCCTAATTCTCACCACCTCAACTTTCCAAACTCATCCTCTTTAGCATCGCCCACCGGCTACATGCTGCCTCACAAGATATTGATTGCCCTACAAGAATATCCCCACAAGCCCAGGGGACTGGTTTAACTTGTCTGGTGAGGTATTGGCTTCGCCATCGCCGGTCAGCCTTCTACCTCCCTCCCTCCTTCATGTCCTCTCATCTCGTCGTGTTTGCTATTGATACCCCCTCCCATTCGCACTTCACTCCTTCTGACTCGGTCTCTCCCTCATCTCCCCTCTCCCTCACTTCGCTCGTCGCCATTCTTCATCCCATAGTTCACTCCTCCCTCCACTGTTGCTCTCATTTTCTCTCCCTCGCGATTTAACGGAGTGAGTCACTTCATCCAATAAAATACTATGGGGTAAAAATTGGTGCGACGTATTATTAAATTTTATAAACCTATGATTTATATCGGTTTGCGTTGTTTGGGTACAATATGTGATACGTTTATGTTTTAATTTCATTTTCAATTGGAGTTAACATAGGTATTGTGGTATTCTTCACATTAACAAGGTTTGTTTATATTTACTTTTGCTTATAATGCTGAAATTTCATTAAAAATAATCAATCTTTCGCGGGAAATTTCTATCACCTAGAAATACCTCACAGAGATAACTAGAGTTCACCACCCATCCATCGCCCTATTGAGCATGACTACTACGCATTTGCACTTGCACATTATTATCGAGAAGGAGGGTCAACCCTCGGCCTTTGCATCCATTGATCCACACAACCACATATTATTGATTATTCAACAATGTTAAGTAAAGCCAAGCATGGATGCAAAACAAGTCAGTTTTAAAAAAGAGAAAAGAGAAAAGAAACATGATTTCCAAATAGATCTGCTTCGACAGTGAATTTGTAACGTTGAAATTTCATTGAAAATATTTCATCTTTCGCAGGAATTTCTATCTCCTAGACGTACTTCTTAAGACTATAACGAGACTTCAACATCCATTCCTCAACATAGTTTTAAACAATCGGGCTATGCGAAATAGCGGCATCCTGCTCAAACAGGTATATGCAACTATAGCGGGCATTAGAGTGGCGTTTTGGCTCTTAGGTGTAGGTACACCTATTATGAAATATGTATAACAAACACATTTCAAAATGTTAAAAAAATTCGAGAAAAAATCCCGCATGTACATCCGAACATTCTGTGTACACACACAAAATTTCGGTGAAAAGGACATTTTTTGTGGCATGTATTAAAAAATGCCTCGTGAATAGCTGTAATCAAGCATAAGAAATTGTCTTTTTTACACAAGGAAAAAAATCGTCCTTTTTCATCGAAATTTGGTGCACGCACATATAACGTCTGGATTTATACGTGGGATTTTTCTCTTTTTTTAACTTTTTAAAATGTGTATTTAGACAACGGGTGCATATACACCTACGAGCCAAAGTGAATTTCCGGGCCATAGCTTGCTATTTTGTAATTCTACCGGACAATTGTATATGAAAACCATTTAGTGGCACCCTAATCAAACTGCTATAGCGTGGCTATGGCCGTCTATCTAAAACCTTGTTCATCGTGTAAAATAGGGTCTAGTATATTGTCCTTGTACACGTATTTGTATACGTATGTAATTGTAATTGTGATCCTCTATATATTGAGACGTGAGGCTGGATGTTAACCACCCACGCAAAACCCTAAACCTGTGTTTTTAACTTGGTATCAGGCCGGGCCGCCGCCGCAAGTTCCTCGCGCCGCCGCCCGATCCTCTCTCCACGCAGCCTCTACTTCCGATCGCTGCGCGAGCTAGCCAAGCTAGCGATCCATCCGCCGCGTGAGCTAGCCAAGCTAGCCATCCATCCGCCGCGTGAGCTAGCATCCATCCGCCGCAAGTGCGTTCCATCCATCTGCGCCGCCGCTTTCGATCGCAGTTGCCGCGCGTGCCATCTCCCGCGACTTGCTCCACTGCCGCCGCGCGCTGTCTCATCCACGCCACCGCTGCGATGTCATCCGCCGCTATGTCCGTCGCCCAAACTAGCGGCGCGATCGTCTCTTCTCCCGTCGCCTCGATCCCCGCCGCGCTCGCCGTCCCGACGATCTCCGTCCGCCTCGGTCGCCACAACTTCATGCTCTGGGGGGGCATCACCAGCACCGTTCTTGCCGGTGCCAACCTCCATGGACACCTCGATGGCACCAAGGCGGCATCGGCCAAAACACTCGTTGTCGGCACCGGCGACGCTGCTACCACCGTCGCCAACCCGGAGTACCACCAATGGTGGGTTCAAGATCAGCGCGTCAAGGGGCTTCTTCTCACCTCCATGGATGAGGATATTGCATGCCAACTTATTGGCTGCGAGTCGGCGCATACGGTATGGACAGCCGTCGCCGCCATGTTCGGCGCCCAGAGCCGCGCCAATGTCCGCCACATCCGGCGGCAACTTCAGTCGCTGAGGAAGGATGATCTGTCTGCCGCGGAATACATGCACAAGATGAAGGCCCTGGCCGACACTATGGCCGCCGCCGGCTCTCCGATCCGGGATGATGAGCTTATCGATCACATCCTCACTGGCCTCGGCTCCGCCTACAACTCCATCGCCGCCTCCTTGGGCGTGAGTAATGCACCCATGCCCTACTCCAGTTTTTACTCATTGGTTCTGTCCTTCGAGGCGCTGCAGGCACAACAGAGTGCGGTGGAGGGGTGGTCTCCCTCCGCGAACGCCGTGACCCGTTCGGGTTCGTACGGCGCGGGCGGACGCGCGCCCTACTCTGATCCCTATCCCTCCCATGGTGGGGGGCGCTCGGCTGATGGACATGGCCAGCCAGGGCAGAACCGCCAGGGCGGTAATGGCGGCAACACCGGCGGCCGTGACCGCAATGCTGGTTATGCCGGCAATGGCCGGCAAGGTGGAGGAGGCAACGCCGGCAACAACAACGGCGGAGGAGGTGGGCGTCGCAACCGCTGGCGTCCCCGGTGCCAAATTTGCAAGAACTGGGGCCATGAAGCCGATGACTGTCGCAAGCGCTATGATCAGGATCACAACTCCCGCTCCGCCAACTCGGCCTCCACCAACACCGTCGACTTTCCTTGGGTGTTGGATACCGGGGCTACGGATCACTTGACTAATGATCTTGAGCGCCTCCAGGTTCATGAGCGCTATGACGGCAAGGATCAGGTTCAGGTGGCCAATGGTGCAGGTTTGTCTATTTCACACATTGGTCATTCGCGTTTACCTGGTTCATCTCTTAAACTGCGCAACATCCTTCATGTTCCACACATCAGCCAGCATCTTCTCTCTGTTTATCGTCTTCTTTGTGATAATGACGTGTTTGTTGAATTTCACCGTCGTTTTTTCCTTGTTAAGGACAAAGCAACCAGGCGCATCATCCTTCACGGTAGAAGTTACGGGGGGGGGGGGGGGGGTCTATCCGGTCCCCTTCGCTCGTGCGTCATCTTTATCGTCTCACCGTGCCTCCTCCGGTGTTCGAGTTTCGTCGTCGCAATGGCATCAATGTCTT
This sequence comes from Triticum timopheevii, assembly GCA_963921465.1. Lineage (NCBI taxonomy): Eukaryota > Viridiplantae > Streptophyta > Magnoliopsida > Poales > Poaceae > Triticum > Triticum timopheevii. The sequence continues at coordinate 292,001,771 of OY997262.1, forward strand.
GGTCATCCTACAAATAATGTGGTCACTTCCATTGTTCGGAGTCATGAACTTCCGTGTTCTAGTTCAAATAATTCATCGTTAGTTTGTGATGCATGTCAGCGTGCTAAGAGTCATCAACTACCTTATTCTACTTCGTTTCACATCACTACTGTACCTCTTGAATTAATACATTCAGATGTTTGGGGACCCGCTCTTGCTTCATCGGGAGGGTACAAATATTATGTTAGTTTTATTGATGACTACACGCGCTTCACCTGGATTTATTTGCTTAAACACAAGTCTGATGTTGAGCAAGTTTTCTACAACTTTCAGGCTCATGTCGAACGCCTTCTGGATTATAAAATCAAAGCCGTTCAGTCTGACTGGGGTGGTGAATACCACAAACTCCATCGCTACTTTCAACACACGGGCATCTCTCACCGAGTGTCATGTCCGCATACCTCTCAGCAGAACGGTATTGCCGAGCGCAAACACCGACACTTGGTCGAGACCGGTCTTGCCTTGCTTGCGCACTCCTCTCTTCCACTTCGGTTTTGGGATGAGGCTTTTCTTACGGCATGTTACCTCATCAACCGTATGCCCACTCCGGTTCTCAACAAGGACACACCTTTGTTTCGTCTGTTTCATGTTCAGCCCAACTACTCTTCCCTTCGGATTTTTGGGTGTGCTTGCTGGCCTAGTCTCCGCAAGTACAATGCTCACAAACTTGAGTTTCGGTCCAAGATGTGTGTTTTCCTTGGCTATAGTCCTTTGCATAAGGGCTATAAGTGTCTTGACCGTACCTCCGGTCGGATATACATCTCTCGTGATGTTGTTTTCGACGAGACTGTGTTCCCTTACTCTGAACCCGGCGTTTCGGTTGATCCTGCATCTCTTGAACATGCACTCACTTTTCCCTCCGATGAACCGGTTCCGGATGTCCATGTGCGCAAATATGACCTGTCCTATTTGTCATCTAACTTGTCTTTTGCAGGTGATATTGCTTTGAGTTCCCCCCAGGTACATGTTGCTGCTCCGACGCCTCCTGATGCGCCCGACGTGCATGTCCCGCCGCCCGAGGCGGATGCGGCTGCCTCGCCTGATGGCGTGACCGCGGACGCGGCTGGGTCGCCACCCTCGCCCGATGCGGCTGGGTTGCCACCCTCGCCCGGTCCGTCGCCCGGGCCGCCGCCCTCACCTGGGCCGGTCCCACACACCATCGTCTCTCGGCCCGTGTCGCCTCCTGCTGAGGTCCCCTCAGCCACGACACCCTCGGCCGAGCCCTCGTCGCCGTCGTCTTCTCTTACTAGCGATGCAGCTCCGGCGCATGCTATGGTTACACGCCATCGTGATCATACGCGCAAGGAGAAGTCTTACACTGATGGCACGGTTCGGTACGACTCTCGCCGTCGTGCCTTCTTCGCCGCGCCGGTTTCCCATCGTGATGCTCTGGGTGAACCTGCCTGGCGTGCCGCCATGTCCGAGGAGTTTGCTGCTCTCCGTCACACTAACACCTGGGTGTTGGTGCCTCGGCCACCTGGTGTTAATATAGTGAGCTGCAAGTGGATTTTCAAAACCAAGCACCGTCCGGATGGGTCTGTTGATAAGCACAAAGCTCGTCTTGTTGCTCGTGGTTTCACTCAACAGCACGGGATTGACTACGGAGATACTTTTAGCCCGGTGGTGAAGCCTGCCACGGTTCTCTTGGTTTTGTCTCTTGTTGTGTCTCGTGGCTGGAGCCTCCGACAGATTGATGTGAGCAATGCCTTTTTACATGGGTTCTTGGCCGAAGATGTGTACATGCAGCAGCCACCTGGGTTCGAGGATGCCACTTATCCCTCTCATGTCTGCAAACTTCAACGGTCTATTTATGGTCTCAAGCAGTCACCCCGTGCCTGGTATGCTCGTTTGAGTCAGCGTCTTTTGCAGCTCGGTTTTGTTGCCTCCAGATCAGATGCATCTCTGTTCATCTTCTCCCAGGGTACTATACAGATATACATGCTGGTGTACGTTGATGATATTGTGATTGCTGGCTCTACCCCCGCCGTGGTGGATCGTCTTGTGCAGTCGTTGTCTGCTAGCTTTCCCATCAAAGATTTGGGTCGCCTCGAGTACTTTCTTGGTTTGGAAGCGTCCTTTCATTCAGGGGGCATGACCTTGACGCAGAAAAAGTATGCTTTAGATCTTCTTCATCGCGTCAACATGGAGAACTGCAAGGCCACTTCCACTCCGCTTGCTACATCCGAGAGTCTCTCACGTCATAGTGGTGCACTACTGGGTAGAGATGACTCCTTTCGGTATCGCAGTGTGGTTGGGGCACTTCAGTATTTGACCCTTACTCGTCCGGATATCTCCTTCGCAGTGAACAAAGTGTGTCAGTTCCTGTCTCAGCCAACGGTGGATCATTGGGAAGCAGTCAAGCGTATTCTGAGATATGTCAAAGGTACGCTAGACATGGGACTACGGATTCGTAAGTCCAGATTCACTGGAGTGAGTATATTCACCGATGCAGACTGGGCAGGCTGTGTTGATGATAGGCGCTCCACTGGTGGTTTTGCTATATTTGTTGGACCTAACCTTGTATCTTGGAGCTCGAAGAAGCAACCCACAGTCTCGAGATCAAGCACCGAGGCAGAGTATAAGGCATTAGCCAATGGCGCGGCTGAAGCCATTTGGATAGACTCGGTTCTCACAGAACTTGGAGTCCCACGGCAGCGCACTCCTATATTGTGGTGTGATAACTTAGGGGCAACTTACCTAACGGCGAATCCAGTGTTTCATGCTCGGACCAAACACATTGAGATTGATTTCCACTTTGTGAGAGAACGAGTAGCTGCTTGTGAACTGGAAGTCAGGTTTATTTCTACAGATGATCAGTTAGCGGATGTATTTACTAAACCCGCTACTAGACAGATGCTAGACCGTTTTAGAACCAATCTGAATCTTGTATGTAGTTCAGATTGAGGGGGCATGTAAAATAGGGTCTAGTATATTGTCCTTGTACACGTATTTGTATACGTATGTAATTGTAATTGTGATCCTCTATATATTGAGACGTGAGGCTGGATGTTAACCACCCACGCAAAACCCTAAACCTGTGTTTTTAACTCATCGCCCTATTAAGCATGGCCATTGCACATTTGCACTTGCACATCAAAAGCTGGGACTCAAAATCGCAAGACGACCAAAAGTATATGTTAAATACAGAAAATTCGATGATACAAAGATACAAGGCCTTGATACGATGCAAGATATCTACGCATTGTAGACCACATAGGACTAGATCATGACGTAAAACATGTAGCAGAGCATGACCGAATTAATTATGTATAAGATCTCCGAGGACGTAGAGCCGCATCCAGAGCCTGTGGTGATCTGTAACCGTGGGCATGCATGCTGCATGCATCCCCTTCAATCGCAGCACAGCTCGCAAAGCCAGCAGCAACAGAGCGCGGCAAGGCTGGAGAAGACGAATTAAGGAGAAAAACGCCAGGGTCAGTAAGCCAAAATGAGATTGAAATGAAAGAAGAAAAACATGGTGAGCATTTCTAGCCATGCGCGCACCATCCTTCGATGAAACTGGTCTCCCCACGCCCACGCCCAGGCTTGGTCCTGCGGCGCCACGGCCCGCAGCAGCATTTCCTCCGGCCGCCTGCCTGCTGTTTCGGGTCCACCGTCGGGTAGCCTACGTAGCAATTGGTCAAGTGAAATAAAATTAGAGCTGAGATAGATAGATCATTGACGACTCACTGAAGAGTTAGCCACTGGAGCGTGTTCTTCGACATGGAGATGATGTTTTGGGATTGATAGATCGATCGTCACCTGGAGGAGGCTGCGGCTGTCCGTTCTCCATATCGACGGATCGATCGATCTCAGATTGATCCTTTGTTCGTTCGAGCTGTGTATGCAACTACTATGTAGACAGGCAGCGGCATGTATATATATATGTGCACGCATGGCTGTGCCTCCCTCGATCGATCCATATACTTTCCCGCATGTGAATTACTTCTATTTCCAATTCATTCATTTCGGTTTATATATTATTCCCCAATTCCGAAAGCAGGCAGAAAGGAACGTGGACGTAGCGTGCGCGCATGCGTGTGCTGATCTAGCGAATAAAGAGATCTATCATGTTCGACAAGTCATCTATGTCGGTTAGTCGACGGAGATCGAGCTCAGCTACGTACTCCGGGCGGGGGAGCTCGGCGGCGTAGCGTCACCGACCATGTGCGGACCTCAGAGGACGCGTGTGCATGCAGCTGCTGCATGGCCGGCCGCTACGTAAGAGCATGCATTCTGGCTTAATTAAACCGCGCCACCGAGGAGAGGAGGGAATAGGTTCCCGGCTCTGACGTTGCGCGCTCTCCGGTTTCTTCCGTCCAGGTCGAATGTCTGGACTTTGCAAAAGGATTCCTTTGTTCTGCCACTTGAAAGGCTACAGCTATACCGTTTGAAAGTTTTCGCGATTTGTTTGCCTTTTAATGTAAGCTTGATCGTCTGTCAATGTCGACACATTCGTGTGGTGGGGGTATATGTACCCCTTTTTTTCTTCCAGTATCTAGGATATAAAGTTGCAAAGTGTGCTTGATATATATTCCACCGACCAAACACTCGCGCGCTATCGTGTTCCCACAGGCTGCCCGACCACAGTCCCATGTTATCTACTCCCTCCGTTCCTAAATATTTGTCTTTCTAGACATTTTAAATGACTACCACATACGGATGTATGTAGACATATCTTAAAGTATAGATTCACTCATTTTGATTCGTATGTAGTCACTTGTTGAAATATCTACAAAGACAAATATTTAGGAACGAAGGGAGTATCATCCAACCCATTTTGCCTTTTTTTTGTTGCAAAACTTCCGCTCTATTCATTAAACATTATGGCGGTACAAAGAACACCACAAGTCATATAAATTACATCTATGTCCATAGATCACCTAGCGGCGACTACAAGCACGGGAACAAGCAGAAGGCGTGCCGCCGTCATCGTCCCTCCCTCACCAAAGCCGGCAAACCTTGTTGCAGTAGACAGTCGAGATGTATTCCATTACCAATTCCTCAATTATCAATAGAGATTTCTATGAATCCAACGAACAATGAAAAGTAGTAATATAAGAAGAGTTCGTCTTGCTAGGTCCAAAGGACAGGCACACCAGAACAACAATTGTCGCCGAAGAAGAGAAACGTTAGAGCATCTCCAACAGCCGCGCTAAACTAGCGCCGCGCCGCAAATTAGACCGTTTTAGCGTGCGCGCAACGCGGCGGGTCGCTCCAGCGGGCGCGCAAAAACGGCGCCCGCGCTATAACGGGTTGGACGCGCGGTTGTAAACACTTACCCGCGCGGCGTATTTCGGGCGCCAGCTACAGCGCGCGGCACACTCGAGCGCTCGCGCCGCACTCTCTCCTCTCCTCGTCCTACGCCCCGCGCGCGCCGGCGCCGGCGCCCTGCCACCCACCCATGGACGCGCACACCGGTGCCCCGCTCACCCCGCTGTACATCCGCGACCCCCTCGCCGCCGCCGCCGCCGCAGCCGCCGCCGCCGCCGGAAACCCTAGCGCGGGAAGCGCTGGCGTCGCCACCGCCGGAGCTCCGCCGAGCGTCGGCCTCGCGCGCAGCCTCTTCTTGCCGCCGCGGATGACCACGGCGCCGGGTGGCGTCGCGCCGGCGCCGTCCCGTGCCGCCGCCGCACCGTCGAAGAAGGTCCCCAATGCGGCGCGGACGAAGAAGGGCAAAACATCCGCGAAGAAAAACAAGGCGGCGGACGGCTCCGGCAGCACGAAGGCGAGGGGGAAGAAGCTTGCAGGGCGTTCGACGGCCGCGGCGGCTACCGAAGCGCCGGCGAGCTCACTCGTTGAGCCGGGCGCCGACGCGCACCACGTGTTCGACGAAATGCCCCCAAGGTGAAAAAATTTCCAACTTTTCTTTTCTTCTTATTTTTTTAATGCATCATCACATATAGATAGCTTATTTGCATTGTTCAAAAAACTTTGTAGTCTCAACGATGATGCATACATGTCCACTATGGGTGTTGGGTCCAACAATTCGCATTGGTCTCAAACCAATGACATCCATTTTAAAGACCATGAGTTTGAGGTGGACGAGGAGGGTGAGGGAATTGTCGAGGCGCCGAAAGGAAGAGCGGGCAATTACTCCACCAACGATGACAAGTTACTATGCTATACTTATTTGCAAGTGTCGAGGGATCCATCCATTGGAGGTGATCAAAGTAGAGACGCGTATTGGGGGCGAATGAAAGAACACTTTGATGCTCACAACGTGAGTGGAATTGACTGCTCTGAGAGATCACTTCGGTCCCGATGGTCGACAATCAACTCGGATTGTCAAAAGTGGGCGGCCGCACAAAAGTCAGTGGACAAGATTAACCCAAGTGGCACAAATGAGGATGATCGAGTAAGTGGCATCTCATATATGTTCATCATACTTGTTTTTGGTGACTGAAGTGCTAACTTGTTTTGTTTTTCTTGTAGTACAACATTGCACAAAACTTGTTCAAAGAAGAGACAAGGACAACCAAGAAGGGGAAGATCAAGAAAGGCAGGATCTTTACCTTGCCTCATTGCTATGAAGTGTTAAAGGATGATGAGAAATGGACGAAGCGTGATGGTTTGGAGGATTTGCATTTGAGCAACAAACGGATGCGAGCAATTGAGATGAATGATGATGATGAGGAGGATGATGCATCAAGTGATGACGGCAAGAGAAGCCCCACACCCAACTCGGTTTCATACGCGAAGCCAAAACGACTGGATGGGTGCAAGAAAGACAAAACCGAAAAAAAGAAGAGGAAAGGAGATGATGAGCTCAAAAATGTTATGGAAGCTATTGTGAAGGCAAGGGTCGAAGCCAATGAGGTGAGGAAAATGGCAAGTAACCAAGATGCCGTGGCCGAGGAGAGGAGGTTGGCGGCCGAGGAGAGAAGGGTGGCGGCCGAGGAGAGAAAGGTGGCTTTGGAGGAGAGGAAAGTGAGAAATGAGGAGCGAGCTAAGTTGTTGGAATGGGAGAAGCACTTGTTCTTCTTGGACACATCTAACCTCAATGCGGCGCAAAAGGAGTATGTCAATCTTGCCCAACAAAAAGTCTTGATCCAAAAAAGAGCCATGGTTCGTGCAATGGATGGCGGTGGCCTCGGCGCCATGGGTGGCGGTGGCCTCAGCGCCATGCGAGGCATGGGTGGCTTCGGAGCCATGGGAGGCATGGGTGCACATCCGGCCGCCATGGGAGGCATGGGTGCACCTCCGGCCGCCATGGGAGGCATGGGTGGCTCTGGAGCACCCTCCGACGCTATGGCCGCCATGGGAGGCATGGATTTTGCTTCTCTCATGGGAGGCATGGGTGCACCTCCGGCCGCCATGGGTGGAATGTCTTTCGATGTGCCTTCTCACACACATTCTCATGAAGATGCCGTTGAAGATCTTGCCAACACCGTCGGAGCTTCACGTGATGCGGTGCGTGATGAGGAGAGGGAGGAACATTCATCTTCGGAGGCGGAAGAGTCGTCTTCGGAAGATGAGGACGAATACGAGGAAGATGAAGATTGATGTGTCTTTCATGTCTTGAACTTTAGTTTGCATTTGAACTTGGTTGGATGAACTTGTGGACATGATTTTGAACTTGTGGGCATGAACTTTTATTCATCAACTTGTTTGTGTCAAATTTCACATGTTCATTGCATTTTGATGAATGTTTCAAACTCATTTTGTGTCCAAAATATCATATATGCATAAGCCCGGCGAGTCGCGCGCGCTGTATTTTTACGCTCTGCTGGAGCGGCGCGCGCGTGCGCTGCATTATAGCGCGTCTGCTGGAGCCAGCGCAGGCGGGCGCGCTAAACCAGCCGCAGCGCGCGCGGCAAACAGGTTTTTTGCGCGCGGCGCTTTAGCGCGGTTGTTGGAGATGCTCTTAAATTGAAAGGATCCAACATGTACACACGAACGCAGACCAGATCCGAGATCCACCGAAAATAAACATCGAGCGAATCCCACGAGTTTCACCGGAGACATACCTCCACACTCCCTCCACGACCCTAGATGCACTGCCGAGACGGGGCAAAGCGGGGAAAATCTTATTCTATCTTCAGGGAGCCGTCGCCACCTCGCCTTCCTGAGCATAACCACTTTGAACTGAGTAATAACATCAACATGTGAACACGTGGTTTCAACAGGGAAACCCTCAAATCGGGGTAAAAATCACCGGCCAAAGACACCCAAATCTTTTGTTCTCCAATGAAGGTTAAACAATTTCACAGAGGAGTTAGTTTGAAAAGTTAAGTAAAATGTTTGTAGATTCTTTGTAGGTGCCCCCCTAATTCAACTGGGGTGGCCCCCTTCAACCCCCCTCCCCCTATTTACCAATCATAATCATCAACATCAGCTTGCTTGTAAAAATTGAAGTAACCTTTTGTAGACGTATCATTAGGCCTTGTACAATGCAAGGTGCTTAGAGAAATAAATCAGGCTTTCCTTAAATACTGGTGCTTATTTACACTTAACTAAGCGTCTCTCCTGTAGAAATAGACACCGGTGCTTCAAAAAAACTCAGTTTATTTTTCTAAGCACCTTCCTAAACATTTCCCATTGTACAAAGCCTTACTCTAGTATAGCCAACTACAGCCAACTGCCAAGCTACCAAAAGAAACACAAGGACATGAGACCATCAATGACTTCACACGATCATCAAATCTCACCTCCTCGTGGTACCAAAAGAAAAACCAATATGGTACAAATTTCTTTAGATATGCATGTGGTGTGGGCTTTATATTAACTTAAAGCTGGTCGCTTTCCGTCGTATCTTCGTTCTAAAAAAATGTATCATCTCCTCATCCATCCAATCTGCTGCCCCGTTCTTCGATCAGTCGAAGCACAACTGACAGAACCAGCAGCAGCAGAGCGTAGAGATGCTGAGATCAAACAAGAAGCATGAGAAGCGGAAATCCAATTTGGCTCTACGGAGCATATACTCCTGCGTGTCAAAAATATATTTTGCCAATGTTAAAAATATTAAAAGATATGTGTTCATTGTCACACCCAAATGCTACTTGCAAATATTTAAGGGGAAGGTTAAGCATTTTGACATGTGAAAAAAAACAAGTCGAACAACAAACGTCACTCCCAAATGTTACCCTTAATTTTGTTTCTTTTTACCGACGAAGCACTGCTATCCGTTTCGCATGAAAATTGTCAAGCTCGCTTGTTACACTAACATGAACATCTACAATGAAAACCAGATTTTTATTTTTTTACTATTTATTTTTTATTTAGAGAGTAGTTTTTCTACACCCAGACTCGGTGCACCCATGGTGCATCCATGCAAATAAAGTACCAAAACATTTCAAAATATTCTAAAACTTTGTGTAAATGATTATCAACAAATGTTATGGGTGGTTGCAAACTTTGGTGCTCAAATAATATTCGAGGAGCTCTCTACAAAAAAAGACAAATTCACTGAAAATTAGTCAAACTGGAAGCTCCCTGTTTGAGTAGATTTTGTAATTTTATCTTTTTCTAGAGAGCTCCTCGAATGTTATTTTACCATCAAACTTTGCAAGCCCCCATAACATTTGTTGATGAACATTTTCACAAAGTTTTATAATATTTTGAATTTTTTACTATGTTTTCTTGCGTGGATGCACCGTGAGTGCACGTAAGGTGGGTGCAGCCACTACTTTTCTTTTAATTTACAGTTCATTACGGAGCATATGCTCCAGAGCCAAAACGGCCATCCCAGAACCATCATAAGGCTTTTTAATCAGAGCCCGGCTGATAAATTAATTTAGAAAAACGGAAATGTTAACGCCCACACGTGCGGGCGTTTGCACATTGCTCACACGCCTCCATCACCACTCATTTTGCCACGTATAAATAGATGACATCAGCAGAATTTTTTTTTTTGGTTTTCGGCTTAAAAATGTTGTATCTCCTAAATAAAAAAGCGAACTAAAAATCCGTTTTCACCATTAAATCCGTTTCGACGAGATCTTCAAAACTAGACCCCATGTTGATATGTTTTGACGATATTTTTTTTTGCCAGAAGTTGCCACGATGTTTACACTGCAGTTGCCATGTGACAATTTTATTTTGTAGATCATGGCAATTTTAGTATTTTGATGATGGCAACTCCAGTACTTTGACCATGAAAATTATTTTTTGTATGAACCATGGCAATTTTACGTGCATGTATCATGGCAATTTTAGTTTATGGTTCATGGCAAGTCTAGTTTCTTAATTTCCCGTTTTATAAATGTCAAAATTTTCTTTTAAATGTAGAAGAAAATAGCTGAAACATATCATGGCAACTTCAGTGTAAACATCATGGCAATTCATATGCAATATACATGGGAACTTTTAATCCAAAAAAATTTCATCAAAACATATCAACATGGGATCTAGTTTCGAAGATCTCATCGTGAGGGATTTAATGGTGAAAACGGATTTTCAATCGGATTTTTCGTTTAAGAGATAAAACATTTTAAAAACTGAAAATCCAAAAAGATTCTTGCATGCATGCATGCGATGACGTGGCAATCTGTTTACATTAGAGACGTGTGGTGCGTCTCCCTTCCTGCCACACGTGTGGCAGTTAGCGCGACCCTATAAAAATCGATCCATTCGCAATTCATGTATGTAATGCACGCACCATCCCTTCTTCATCTTCTTCTTCCTTCCCTTGCCCTGCTCCCCGTCCGAACAATCACCCACCGTAGGGTAGCCGGCGATAATACGCCCGAAGAGAAATGTGTTGGCTGCAGCAAGCTGATTAAGAGTTTGATGTGTGGATCGACCGTCAGTTCATGACCTCACCTGGCGGAGGGGGCGGATTGTTCGTCATGTTCCTCTCCGGCAGTACCGATAAATCGAGAGGTTCAATGCAATGCTTCGATCTCTGGCTGGCTGCTGCTGCCGACTGATTTGGATGGTTAATGTGTTGAGCGAAGAAAATTAAGGTGCGAGAGGCAGGGCCTCCATGCGGGCGATCGAGCACGTAGCTAGCTTGAGTTCTTCGAATATATTCTTGAGTCGCTCTCCTCACGTCTTCCAGGCGGTTGCAGCAGTCCAGGATAAATGAGATCGAATATTATACTCTACATTTGGACGATGCAAATGGCCTCCCTTTGCTTTTCGGTGTAGCCTAGCCTGGCTGCTATATGGTGCCAAGAGAATCTCAACACGATTACCCGAGCGGAAATCACTGCGGTCAATGTCAAGATCTGTATACCTTCTGCCGCTGCCAGGAAGATCGGATACGATATGGAATGTAAAAATTGTCAACCGGGCGGTAAAATCTGCTGATATTGCTTACCACTTTCACCGACCAGCGACAAGGTAAGATCGTGTTGTAGACGCGGACATATCTATGCGTCGCCGTTGTGTTCTAAAAAGAAAAGCAGATTCGTGCTGCGATAGCTTGAGGCATGGCTGCCGACCACTTTGCCGATTCCCCAGCTTGCTTCCGCTGCTTTTAGTACCCACGCCTTTCACCAAGGAATCCCGTGCCAAAAATCCTACACTTCAGTGTTATGCGTTGACAAGCTGAAAACTCCTGCTAGGTGTCGGGACCACATGATCTCCTTTCACTCCTTTCATCGGAGGAAGTCAGTCTCTCAATCTCAGGGCACTTGAAATGCCAAAGCAAGGACTGCTGTATATACCAGCTCAGTAATAAATTAGCCGAATGTGACTCCAGAGTATTGGATGCAGAAGTTTTACAGTAACCTATACTAGTACACTAAGCTTTCGTCCTCGACACAACATAGCAATAGAAAAACTGCATCAGAACAGTACTGAAAACTTTATATCGGGCTCAGGAAAGTTCGGATATCACTCGCTCGCACTTCTCCTCAAGGATCTTCACGGCCTCTGTGAAGAGCACCTCTGGCGGTAGAGCTCCGATGGACTCGATTGTAACTAAACCAGCAGAAACAAGCAACAAAAAAAGACACTGATTAGCAGCAGGCTAGAAGAACCGGAACCACCGCAAAAAAAAAAGAAAAAAGAAGAAGAATCAGAACCATTATAAACATGTCATTTGCTACTTACAAATGAAGTGGTCTCTAACACGCCGTAGCTCTACTTGATCATCGGCCAGTCTGACACATTCCCTACAAAGGGTGCATGCTCTTGGCTTTGCAACAACTGCTCTCTTCTCCCCTGGACAATGGAGATATAAGGGGTGAACATAAGCTTTGGGCAAGAACGCAGCTTGGAAAAATAAAGGCACAACATATGGGCACCTATAAACACTAGACACTTTCCATGTTGACACCACGCGGATTATCTAGTTGCTTTTGATCTCTTGACCCTTCTACTTGTTGAACTTTGAACCAATTTATTCCCATGTTGAGGACATTTGGCAAGTTAGAAATGCTTCAAAAACAACCATCTTAGTGATCTAAACTTAAGTAATTAGGGTCCAGTGAGTGCTTGAGTCCTAGTTAAATGCCAACATAAATGGACTAAAGTGCTCGTAGACATCCAAATAAATTGGAACTGGTCAGACAGGCCAACAATAGCAGGAGTTATAGACAATAAAGACAACTTGGGACTGCAGAGTTGAAGTTAACCTTTAGAAGATACCTCTGGAGTTGAATTGAACTAGAAATTGTGGACCAAGTTAGTTGACCTATATAAAGGACTAGTGTGTAACCATTTTGGTCAAGCAATTAATAAACAGAAGTTCCAATAAGCCTCAGGAACAAGCCCTGCCACTGGATTACAGAGCGCGGTCTTTCTGAACATTATCCCCAATTTACCCATCGCGGACAAAGGTCCATAACAACTTAGTGTCAAGCCAATTGCTGCTCTGCAATTAGAGTACTCATGTGTTCATTCCTGCACTTCAGAACCTTCCGTGGCCACCTAGAATCCATATAATTTTGCGGACGCTGTCTAACCAAAAATAGCTAAAATGTTAGTGCCTTGCTCTTCTTTCTTTTTTTCTGCTTTGAATCCTAAAGTATTAATCGCCTGTTTCCAGAGTGTGCTATTGCCAAATTATGGGGGAGTGAGTTTCTGAATTGGTTGGGAAGATACTGGTATGTGCTATGGTTGAATTGCTAGTCCCTGTTTGGTGATTCCAAACTTACACCTATTGATATTATATCTTCAGCAGTGATGTGATTTGAATGGAAACCGAGAAATTATTCACTGTTCCTGAGGATTGCTGCTTCCGGATGGAGGTACCATGATAGAGAGAGAGAGAGACGGGGTCAAGTGCTAGGAGATTGTTGTGCTGGGGCTATACGTTACAACGTATTGGGACTTTGGAAACGTCAATGGGGTCACAGAAATATGGCTGGCGCCATGGGAAAAGAAATGCTCAAGGGAGATGTGGTGATCCTGGAAGAACTGAGAGACCCTGCACATGCTATGATGGTTATTTGCAGCAACAATGGAATGTTTGTGTACTGTGGGAGCCATAGGAAAGGAAATGCTCAAGGGAGATGTGGTGACCCTGGAAGAACTGAGAGAGACCCTGCACATGCTGTGATGGTTATTTGCAGCAACAACGGAATGTTTGTGTACTGTGTTTTTGTCTCTGTAAAGCTAGCGGTGCCAGGACTCTAGTGGCTATAAGGCCAACTCCACCGCGCGACCCTATCCTGTCAAGCCCCGTCCGTTTGGGGTAAAACGGACAAACGAGGCGGCCCAGCGCGCGGGAGCAAACGGACTTTTGTCCGTTTTGTGTCCGCTTTCGACCCATCCGCGGCCCAAGTTTGCGCCGCTTTTGGGGCGAAACGGACAGCGCGCGGACGGGCGGGACGCGCGCGCTTGTCCGCCCCTGGCCCGCCTGTCGGTGACACAGAGCAAAAAAACCCCGCGGCCCCTTTGGCGCCATTCCCCCCCAAACCCTCCCACGTCCCGCCCGTCCCACTCCCTCCCCCGTCCATGGCCGACGCCCAGCCGAACTCCGGTTGGCTGGCTGTCGACCCGCCCAGAATGGCCAAGAAGAAGAAGGGCAAGGCGCCAAGGAAGCCGCGGTCGGAGTGCACGCCGGAGGAGATCGCCAAGTTGGACGCGGAATCGGCGAAGAGGAGCCGGAGGGCGGTCGCCAAGACCAACGTCGCCGCGGCCAAGAGAGCCGCCGAGCGAGCTGCGATTGAGGCCGCGCGGCACAAGGCCGAGGTCGAGGAGAAGGAGGCCATCATCAGCAAAGCGCACGCCCTTCTCATGGCCGGCATTTGTCGCCCGCCCGGTTTCTCTGGAGGGGCCGTCGGTCCGGCGAGCACAGGGTCGTCGATCGCCCGGCCTCCGCACTGCCAGTCGCGGACGACGCCCTTGTCGCCCGGCTTTCCTCCGCCAAGGCACGACGGCCAGACCCGTTTCGGTGGGTCGTCGGACGTGAGCGTGATCGCGCCGTCCACACCACGCCCCTCGGCCGTCATCGACCTCAACGTCACCCCTGGGTCCAGCAGCGGCGGCCGGCCGGCCGTCGAGATGCAAAGAAAGCAAGCACGGCCGCCGTTTACCGGCACCTTGCCGTCCCCCCGCGTCTTGTTCGACGGAATGCCAACCCCAACGGCACCGGTCGACAACCCCTACTACGACCAGTTCATGGAGGAAGTGATCTACGACGGCGGCCACGTCCCTGCCTTCGACCCCGAGGAGACCCAAAGTCAGGATGGCCGCGGCCAGTTCACTGCCGATGAAGAGGCCGACGACCGTGCTGACTACGACCATGGTGACTCGTGGCATGAAGACGATGACATCTATGTCGAAGGTGATGGTGATGAAGAAGAAAGCAATGACGTTGACATTAGTGGCGCGCCATTGTTCATCGACGAGTTGACACAAAGAGCGGAAGCACAAAAGAAGAGGAAGAGCATTCGCACGGGTTCATACACACAAGATGAGGACAAGTTGATTTGCCAAGCTTGGATGGAGATTAGCCAAGATCCACGGACGGGCGCGCAACAAAAGGGTATTGTTTTTTGGACGAGAGTCCACAAAACATTCCATGAAAGGAAGTTGTTTAAGCCCTACCGATTTGAAAGCAACCGTGGCGTCGGCTCGATTCAAAAGAGATGGTTGTTCATCCAACAAGAGTGCAACAAGTATCAAGCCGCATTTGAGAGCGTTCAAGCACGGCCCGTGAGTGGTACCGGCGTTGGAGACATGGTATGCTCTCCTTCTTTGCCCTTTTCTTGCTACGGCCATGAGACTTCGGCCTTGTACATGTTTGCATGGTCACTTGTTCATATGGTGTAGGCATTTCAATCTTTGGAGGCATTCAAGGCCCGGCACAATGACAAGCCGTTCACTCTTACGCATTGTTGGACTATGATCAACAATTGCCCTAAGTTCAAGGACCAATACCGTGAACTCCAAAGGAAGAGAGGCCTGAAGACGGCCAAGTTCGCCGGAGGTGGAGATGGCGAGGCGTTGAAGAGGCCGAGGAGCAAGACCAACTCCAAGGTTGATGACATTCGTGATGCCTCATCCATGGCATTGCATGACACTCTGCATGGCATGATGTCGCAAAAGGATGTGAGGGACGAGAAGAAGCGGCAAAGCAAGGACGAGCAAATGAAGCAATACCTAGAGCTTCAAACGAAGAAGCTTGAGATGGAGGAGGCGGCCAAGAGAAGGAAGCTTGAGATGGAGGAGACGGCCCGGCAGAGGCAGCTTGACATGGAGGAGGCGGCCCGGCAAAGGCAGCTCGACATCGAGGCCGAGAACGTCAAGGCCAGGCAAAGGCAGCTCGACATCGAGGCCACCAATGCCGCCACCAAAGCTAAGGAGGTGGCCCTCGCGATCATGAGCGTGGACTTGTCGAAGATGAGCGAGAAGACGAGGGCCTGGTTCGAGGCCAGGCAGAAGGAGATGCTCGACGCCGACGGCCTGAACTAGGTCGTCCGATCGGCTGTGGCCGTTCTTTTTTGGAGGCTGGCATGGGTGCCGCCCGCCCGCTGGGCCGCTGGCCGTGTGCCGGCGAGAAAAACATTCATTTTGAAGGTCGGCTGTGTTGCCGGCCGCTGGCTGTGTTGCCGGCGAGGACAACCATTCATTTTGGAGGCTGGCTTTGTTGCCGGTGTGCGTGCTGAACTGGGGCCGTAGGGCTTGGCATTTGAAACGTTTCTCTTTTTTAAAAAAATGGACGCGGACAGGATGGGGTAAAGGATGCGGCCGCGCGCTGGGCGCACGGCCACCGCATCCCAGGACAGGCCCGGACACGACCCCATCCCCTTGCCCAAACGGACAGAATCCGGACAAAACGGATGTCCGTTTGGGGTCGCACGGTGGAGTTGGCCTAATGATCTAGTAGTCATGGAGGTTGTGTCCATCTTCAGCGTAGTGGTGGTATAGAAAAGCTCAAACCGAGGACTGCAGTTAATTAGATCTTCCATTTTCAATGGAAATGAAACTAGGCCTAGGACTTTTTATTTGTAAAATTTAGGCAATATCACAAAATGATGATCTGGTAGACATGGTGTTACTAGGATTTTTTTCGAGAAAACGCAAAAGACCTTGTGTTACTAGGATTGACAAACCCCTCCCTTGCTACTCAGATACAACAGTCAATAAACAAGCACACCAGCAGCTACTAAAACTTCTCAGCCTCTCGAAATAGGAAGTCAAAGACAAGTTACCCTTTCCCAGGTCTTCAATGTCAAAAACATTAACTGGGCATCTTTTCACTAGCTCCTCTGCGTCACCATTTTTAATTTCTTTGAGAAGAACAACCTACATGATAACAAAACAATCAGCAGTGGAGACGAATAGTTTGCAGTTACTCGACATATAATTACTGGAAATGCCATAACACGAATCTTACCTCAGGGAGCATCCTGTACCAGGCTGTAGCAACTGGAGACCACTTCGCATGAACTTTCCCCACTCCCTTAACAGCATGTGCCTCAAGCTCAATAGCCTGAAATAGAACAAAAAATATTAGAACACGTGATGATTGACTATTAACACAAACGGCACTCCCTGAAAATGCATAAAAGAATTTTGAAGTAGCATCAAAAAATTCTATTAGGCATACACTGACTCACATAAACTTAGACTTGATTATTTAAATCATGACAAAAAGGTTATTCATCTAAATGAAGGTACCAAGTAATATAACTATTAGTAACAAAATAACCTGTCCTGGCCCAAGCCTGGCAATTGTTATGTCATTATACTTCACACCGAGAGGCCTTTCAGAGGTATTCTGTTGGCTTTGACCAAAGGATGTGGAGGTCCTCTGATTGTCCCCAGATTGTGCAGGAGATGCCATAGTTAATTGACTGCCTTCTGGCAACCACTCCAATTGACCAGACTTAACTGCGAGCAAGGAAAGCTGTAAGCAACTGTATACTGCTAAAGCCCAATCATATCACATGAATAAAATTGGATAATGCTAACAGTATATACTACCCCTCCGTACCAAAATAAGTGTCAACTTTAGTAAAACTTATTTTGCAATGGAGGGAGTATATAGGAACAACAACAACAAGCTAACAAAACTGAAATGTCTAATTAATCATTGACATAAGATGCAGTTATTTAGCAAAGTGACTTATTGATGATTGATTAAGATAAGAGATTATGAGATTGGGCACTGCATGACTTCTAAGTCAAACAATGTTACAAGAATGGACATAAGCAGAGGTACAGTACCAAGAACCAAATATCCACTATTTGAATCTTTGTTCTAATACATATCAGCAAAATAGGTTTGCTTAGGTGCTTTAGGTTGCACACAAGATATTCAAAAAGTAAAAGGCATATATGCATTTAGTTTCAAAAGCAATGAACAGACATGATACAGAAGAATAAGCCGAGGCTAATTATAGACGACGAAATAATTTGTTGATGATATACATTTGAAGGACAAAGTTCCCAATAAGAAAATGGTAAGATGATTGGAAACTGTACTAGAATCCAGCTTGCAGGCAAAGAATATATACCTGTAAGCCTTTGGGAACCCTTTTCACATGAAACATGCAGTTTGTACACAATAGTGTTCCTTTCATTTGGGACATCATCTACAAAAGAAAGGAAAAGCATAAGCTGGATGCAACCACGTTTATGAATGTGAAACTACAGATATTTATGACACTGACCAGAGATATAATCAAAAAGCCTTGGATCAGCATCAAGTGGAATAAGGCCTAGTCGGTGTGAAAGGACCTCATCTGCTATAACTGAGGTATTGTCAACCATGAAGACTTTCTCAATGGCCATTGTAGGAACCTATGAATTAATATTACACAGTACATATATAATGCTTAGATGTTAAACATGAAACATATTGGAATACCCAGCAAATAGTTTTTGAGATGGTGCAGATGACAACAATGTGCATACCTCTGCAATGAGGATTCTCCGGAAAGCATTAGCTATCGATGCATCAACGCCAATCATATCAAACTCCATATCCTCATCTGTAAGTCGATTTATCTCGATTTTAAAGTTTTTGCAGAACTTCTCAACTGAGACACTAGTATCAACTCCCATAGCAGCAAAAGCCCCCGAGTATTGAAACCCTTCTGTCTTTTGAAACATAAAGAGAAAACATAAAAATTAAGATATGAGCTATCCATATAATCATATGACAGCCTTCAATAACAGTAAACAGAAAAAATGCTTAAAAATCATATGTAAGATCGTAAATGCCCAATCTGTTCCCAAAGTAGCAACATTTTGCCAGTATATCTGGACAATTATGACACAGCATATAAATACTGCAAAACTTTAAAAAATGATTTTGGTTTGCAACCAAATTCCTCCAAGTAAATACCTCACCTTGCCAACCTTTTCTATCTAAACCGAGCACAAGTAAACAGGCAGTGATATTTAAGAGAACATGTTCAGCCTTTTTAACAGAAGCAAAATAGCACATCAAAACGGTGGTGAAAACCAAAATCACCTTCATTTCAATATATTATACTGATTGGCCAATTGGATGATAAGAGAGAATGATTTACGTTCCTATGGGAAATTAGGTTATTATTAAATAAGAAGTCTACACTACAGAGGACATGATTCCTGCGAAAAAAATGTCACCGCAAACAATTTAAGCGCATAAAACACTGCACACGGGCAAAATAGGTGTACGAGAATCACTAAGAGGTAAAGAAGCAAAAGAACGGGGTAGGGAGTAGATGGATACATGAGTGGGGGCATCGGCCTTGCAGAGAACGCGGGTGCGCTGGAGCTCAAGAAAGTCTGGCAATGAGGAACCATCGCGGTTTCCCATCCCCGCGGGAGCGAAGCGGGGCTGGGGGAGGGGGCGGCGACCGTGGCCTAGTGGCGGCGGCGCGGTCGGAGACGGGAGAGGACGAGGGCACGAGGCGGCTGGTTAAGGAGAAGAGAGAGAGGCTGAGCGAATATACAAGCTTGCTGGGCGCGGCGGCGGCGGCGGCGGGGCAAAGGTTCTTCTCTTCTACAGGGAGCAAAACCCTTCTGCGCTCGCTCCTTGGGCCCCGGTGTCAGCTGCCCTGAGAGCTGTCTTGGTGGGCCGTGCATCCCGTGCTGCCTGATTGCCTTGCTGTAAGCGGATTAGCCTCTCATCCACCGTACAATCTCAATCCAACGGCTGTCGTAGCCTCATCTTACATCCTAGTTGTTCACGAATTTCGTTTTATTTAAAAAAATCACTTCTTGGACCGCAAAATGAGGGGTGCAGCTGTCATTGGATAGAGAGGGCTAAAGCAACTCTAGCAGAGTCGCCACACTGACGATCGCCATAATGCATATGGAACGCGCTTCATATGGATATAGAGGTTGTCGAGACAACACGCAAACACAGTGTTATCATATCTCAACCTTCATATTTTTTTCCCGTTTTCTCATTCAAACACTTAGATTCTCTCCAAAAATAAATGTTTGACACATCAAGAAATCATGGACATATCTAGTTTTAGAGAAGTTGCAAAAACAAAAATATTAACGAGCGACATGTCCAAATCACACTGCGTCGTTGTGTGAACCAACCCTTTTTGTCGGAGTGTGCACCAGCCCTCCTCCTCTGCTGTGAGTATTGTGCTCTTCTTTGAGGTTTCTCGAATGTATGATGATATCTCGCAGCTTCTCAAAAAATTCTTGAGCCCCTGGAGCCATTGTATCCGGATACATCATGTTGAACTGATTTTTTTAAACAGAGGCAAAAGGTGATGAACTGATTCTGGTCGTGTAGGCGGGCATCTTTTATCTGACCCACCTTAGTTTGAAGCCTACTCCACTCCATCTCCGACTTAAGTTGGAGCATCTTCTTTGTCTAGCCGACGTTGTTTGCTCTCTTGCATAGCATCCTATCTCGCCTTCTTCTCTTCGTTATTCTTCTCCTCCAACACAAGCTTTTATTGCTTCCTTTTCCTCTCTTCACCCCCTTGGTGCAAGGACTAGTGCTAGCCGCCGGAATGGTACTTCTAGGCACATTTATCATTTCCTCGTCATCAACATCATCTCCGTCGTCATCCACCTTCGAAGAGGAATTGGCGCCCTTCACAAATTTTGGATTGTCGTCCTCATACCTCATCTTCCACTTCTTATGCTCTTCCGACAAATCCGAACAATGTAGGAGGCAAAATGGATTGCCCTTCAACTTGACCATTTGTTTGTACCTCTCTTGAGCTATCTCGTCCTAAAACATACAAATGCATAAAATGATGAGAATGTTCAAAGTAATGGAAATATGGCAATGAAACAACAACAAAATTGCTCACATATTGAGCAATGGTTGAACCGCTAGGAGGAGCGTGCTTCACTTGCTCCTTGCAACCCGCTTAACGGTTGCACACGTCTTGAACGTACCCCATCGTTTTGTGAGAGATTTGAGCGTATGTTTTGTTCTCCGCCCAAGATAAAATATGAAACGCTCCTCAATGCACTTCCAATACTCTCATGCTGACTGATTATTCCCGACGATCACATCAAGGAGATACCTTGTCATGCCCAGACAAACGCAACATCCTCATCAGGCTTAAAGTTATTTCTCTGAATTGCCTTCTTCTTTGATGAGTCGGTGGCATCGAAATGATCAAATTCCATATCTTGGACGGAATCATGATAGGAAAGCGACAACGATGCGCCCTCAAAATCAACATCTTTTGTTCTGAATTCAACAATCATTATATAGAGAAAATCATCATTGTTGAGGGTCAATTCTCCAAAATTGAGGATGTCACCACTAAGTCACAAACATTGCACATTAGCCAACATTTTTGCACGGTTACATCGCATTCAATCGAACAAAACCCTAATACACGGCAAAGATTTTTTTACCTCATGGTTGTTGCCGATCCAACGCACGATTGGGAAGCCGCCCTTGTTTAGCCGGCTGTCTGAGGAAGCAAGGAGGGGCAAAGGCACCCGCAGCACCCTTCCTCTTCTTCTAGTTTGGTTCCTTTGCTAAGGACCGCCGCAACACTCTAGGCGAAGGCAAAGGCATCTCCACTCGAGACTCTTCACTGGTAGGGTAGAGGTCGGTCGTCGCGACTGTTGAAGTCATTGGGTCTGACTCCAAAAACAAACATCTAGACACGGACATGTCTATGTGTTGTCGTTGTATTTCATAAAGCAGATTCCCACTTTGCCGATTACCCGTTTGTTTCCGCTGCTCCATGATGTCTACTACACAACCTTCTTCTTGTAGACGTTGTTGGGCCTGCAAGTGCACAGGTTTGTAGGACAGTAGCAAATTTCCCTCAAGTGGATGACCTAAGGTTTATCAATCCGTAGGAGGCGTAGGATGAAGATGGTCTCTCTCAAACAACCCTGCAACCAAATAACAAAAAGTCTTTTGTGTCCCCAACACATCCAATACAATGGTAAATTGTATAGGTGCACTAGTTCGGCGAAGAGATGGTGATACAAGTGCAATATGAATAGTAGATAAAGGTTTTTGTAATCTGAAAATATAAAAACAGCAAGGTAACTAATGATAAAAGTGAGCGTAAACAGTATTGCAATGATAGGAAACAAGGCATAGGGTTCATACTTTCACTAGTGCAAGTTCTCTCAACAATAATAACATAGATAGATCATATAACAATCCCTCAACATGCAACAAAGAGTCACTCCAAAGCCACTAATAGCGGAGAACAAACATAGAGATTATGGTAGGGTACGAAACCACCTCAAAGTTATTCTTTTTGATCTATCTATTGAAGAGTTCGTAGTAAAATAACATAGAGCTATTCTTTCCGCTCGATCTATCATAGAGTTCATACTAGAATAACACTTTAAGACACAAATCAACCAAAAACCTAATGTCACCTAGATACTCCATTGTCACCTCAAGTATCCGTGGGCATGATTATACGATATGCATCACACAATCTCAGATTCATCCAACCAACACAAAGTACTTTAAAGAGTGCCCCAAAGTTTCTACCGGAGAGTCAAGAAAATGTGTGCCAACCCCTATGCATAGGTTCATGGGCGGAACCCGCAAGTTGGTCACCTAAACATACATTAAGTGGCACGTGATATCCCATTGTCACCACAGATAAACACGGCAAGACATACATCAAGTGTTCTCAAATCAAAGACTCAATCCGACAAGATAACTTCAAGAGGGAAACTCAATTCATCACAAGAGAGTAGAGGGGTAGAAACATTATAAGATCCAACTATAATAGCAAAGCTCGCGATACATCATGATCGTGCCATAGAGAGAACACGAGAGAGAGAGAGAGAGAGAGAGAGAGAGAGAGAGAGATCAAACACATAGCTACTGGTACATATCCTCAGCCCCGAGGGTGAACTACTCCCTCCTCGTCATGGATAGCGCCGGGATGATGAAGATGGCCACCGGTGATGTGTTCCCCCTCCGGCAGGGTGCCGGAACGGGCTCCCGAGAGGTTTTTGGTGGCTACAGAGGCTTGCGGCGGCGTAACTCCCGATTTATTTTGATATTCGATGTTTTTAGGGTACGTAGGCTTATATAGGCGAAAGAAGTCGGTCGGGGGAGCCTCGAGGGGCCCACGAGAGGGTAGGGCGCGCCCAGGGGTGGGTGCGCCCCCCTATCTCGTGGCCTCCTCGATGATCTTCTGACGTGAACTCCAAGCCTCCTGGATCATAATCTTCCCAAAAATCACGCTGCCGAAGATTTCATTCCGTTTGGACTCCGTTTGATATTCCTTTTCTTCGAAATACTGAAACAGGCAATAAAACAACAATATGGGTTGGGCTTCCGGTTAGTAGGTTAGTCCCAAAAGTAATATAAAAGTGTATAATAAAGCCCATAATCATTCAAAACAGATAATAAAATAGCATGAATGCTTCATAAATTATAGATACGTTGGAGACGTATCACTCCACGACTTTCATCGTGGAGGCTGCTCAAAAGTCCTTGATGGGTCTCAGATATCGGGATCACATAATCCATTTTCTAAATAAAAAAACACTTATCCAAATTTTCTTTGAAAACGTCCTCTCATGTATACGACTGGGAATGTATCCGGTGCACCCGCATTTGTGGTGCTACCGGTGCACCGGATGCCATAAACTATTTTAAAAAATCTGAAAAGAAAAATCTAGCACGTTAACGCAACATCAATGTATGATGTCACAAAATTTTGTATAAAAATTTAAAATATTTTTTGAGATACAAAGCTGACAAATTTGACATCGGTGTGATAATGGGTCAAATCTAAAGCCCAAGTTATGTTGTGTACTACTCAGTGTTGAATTTACGATTTTTGTTTTTTGTGTTATGTTTTGAATTTTGATTCGAAATTTTGTGACAACATACATTGATGTTGTCTGAGTGTGCTAATTTTTTTCCAGAAATTTTAAACATTTTAAAAGCATAATATGAGTTCGGTGCACCGGTAGCACCACAAGTTACGGTGCACCACAAGCTCCGGTGCACCAGATATTTTCCCGTATAGGATTTGATGTTTGGGGAAGTGCATCGATGAACCCGTGTACATATGAACCCACTTTGGAAAATATATTTCTAAATGCTAAAAGGAAAATCTGAAAAAGGCTTGCACGAATACGCCTTCATGTTTTATCTGCGAGCATAAAGTTTCATGGAAAAATAACTTTTTTTTTGGCCCGTGCAAAAAAGACAAAAAATTAGGACACTATTTAGAAACGCTGAAATTTATCTTTTTGCGGAGACAAAATGGAAAGTCATTTTTTCACAAAACTTTATGCCGCGCGCACACATTTGCGAACATTTATGCGTGGAATTTTCTTTTGAATTTTTTGACATTTTAAAACATGTTTAAAATGCATTTTCAAAAAGTGGGTGCATATGCCCATGGGTTGACGTTTGTTTCCAGATTTCAAGCTTACCAACCGCAAGTTAGTTTCACCAAATCGAAGATTTTACCATTTCTCTCCACACTATCCAAGCCTGGGCAGTACGCGTGTCTGATTCACACTTACTGGATCTGCAACAGTAACAACAGATATAACGAAAAAACTATGCCTCATCATTTGCTGCATAACTGTATGTCGTAACCAAGGTTCTCCAGAAGAAGAGGAAAAACCTAAACTAAACTAGTTTACAAAATTAGCAAATTACGTACATGAAAATCTAGAACAGTCATTGGTTATCTTGTCCTTCTACACCTGCCGATTCGTCATTCCGAGATAGGAAGTAGGCATTAAATCACAAGCACTGAAAAGCAGGCGAAAAATTTCCTAAAGGAAATCCCAGTCATGTCCTCTGCTTTTTTTCTGTAATGCGGTGATCTCAGCTGGAAAGAATCCGTGACAAAATGTCTTGTGCATACTGGAGGAACATCTTGAAACCTTTTTTGTACACCCGAAAATCTTTCTCATGTTGTGTCAGCAAGATACAGGATGGTGAGATAGGACATCAGATAAAATCTTCAGGCACAAGCACCAGTCAAACTATAGCCCAGAATTTCTTCCTACAAATCAACACCTGCTCTGGCCTGTTTTCCTCATTTTCCAACGTGTGAGTGGTGACATCCCATAGGAACTTTGGCGCGAGATCACTGATTCTTGAGAATGTGGTATTCTCATCTCTGATAATGATAAAACCCTGCATGTCCAAAATTATTGTAATGCAGAATGGATTATTGTCTATGAATTTAATTTCCATCACTATATTATCATATTTGATCTATGGTATTCGAGAAAGAGAAACATAGAAGCTCATGCGACACAAAAATATTTCTAAGTGGCGAGAAAGGTTGCTTGCAATTTATACTGCATTAGGTACAAATCATTTATTGCATATGGCCAATTGTTATACATTGAGTGATTAGACCACATACTATCGTATTTCCCTGGACAAATCATTTTTTGCACATGACCATTTATGATATTTCAATCAGTAATTAAGTGGCCTTGCACAAAACCGTCATAAGGCATGTTCCACACCATTCGGGGAAATTTTAAATCAAATTGAAAATTAGTCCTTAACAAATCTAGTAAAGTGATTAAATAAAAACCTGACTGATGGCATGTTCAAACATCGAAGGAGCAGTTTTCACTAGAAAAATGATGTGCTCCCTCCGTTCACTGTTATAAGACGTTTTGCATATTTCAATATGGACTACATACGGACTGAAACGAGTGAACAAACACACTAAAATGCGCCTATATATATCCGATTCAGAAAAAGTTAGAACATCTTATAATAGTGAACGGAGGGAGTACTTCTTTAAGAAAATAGATCCAATGACAAGAGAAGACATTTCCATTCTATTTGTCTGTGAAGATACAACAAGTAGATATACCTAAAATATTAGATATTTAAAGCAACAAGACTGTGCTTAGGCATCTATTGTGAGATGAACATGAATCACTCTTTCAATGAACATGAATCACTCTTTCAATGAACACGAATCACTCTTTCAAAAATTAAAACCTTTGGTAGAAGGAAGAAGAAAAATACTGTTCTTACAAACATTGGCAACCTAGATATGATATGCAATGCGTAAATACATATTTGAATCAAGGCCACGTATTTCGAGTCTAACTTTGACCGTCGATTTGGCCATTAAAACATATGTTGTATACTTATATGTACTAAAAAGTACTCCCTCCGTCCCAAAATACTTGTCGGAGAAATGGATGAAAATGGATGTATCTAGAACTAAAATATGTCTAGATACATATATTTCTCCGACAAGTATTTCCGGACAGAGGGAGTATACCATTGGAAAGTTTTTTCAAATATGAATCCAATTATATACTTTTTGTGGCATGTAACTCATATTTTGTTGGTCAAAACAACGGTCAAAGACAGACACAAAATACAAGGTAGTTGTGTATATAAAAAGGAGGGAGTATATATCAATATTACCTGTGGACGAATGATGCGATCTATTTCTAGCATGATATCTTCCAATAAGCAACCTCCTACATGACCTTGATAATGTGAAAAGAGGTGGAAAGCATGTAGCAAATCATATGACCTAGGATATGTTGAGAATGGCTGACACCTGCAGCATAATGGTATTTGTTTCGTCATAACAAGGGAAATAGAGGTTTATATGCTCAGAAGAAATACTAACCAGTCATGGTAGGAACCAATTAACCCCCGGTCATAGATAGCAGGCAGTGTGTTGATGGTTGTATAGGGTACTATATTCATAATCCAGACAGGATCAGTGCTTAGTGCCATAGCAAATCCACCATAATTAGCATTCATGTCCATGATATTCCGTATGCTAGTCTTTTCAACACCAAGAAATGACCAGTACTTGCGAACCTGGTCCCGCCAGAACTGGTTATTATTCTCAAACTTCTCTGGAGTAACTCCTAGAAAACATATTCCAGAAAATAGTTTATACTTATACATATGTTCTACGTGATCGAGCCAAAGATCAAACTAGATTTACCTAAAAAATTATTAGTACAATTTAAATCACAGATGGTACATCTGCAATTTACAGAAATATTTGTGTGCTTCAAGAAGTAACATGTCATATTTGTGAAATGCCACACCCAAACTGTTTTCCTATCACTCAAAATTATTGTCTTGCTCAATTAAAGCCTTATGTGAGCAATAATATCAACATTTCAATAGTAAGGTCAAGGAATGTCAAATAGGACTCTGCCACAAGAATGACTTCCAGGGTTGGCAGGCCGTTAGGCAGAAAATATAACTCTTCTCGAGGCCCCCACCGATGCCTCCGGACTTCCTAACGTCGTTGTCAACCGCCACATCCCAACCTGGGAAATTCTTAACCCGATTCCCTTCCGGGGTCTAAGTGCTGGGGTTACCCTTCCCTTAGGATTGGCTTGCTAACACCAAGGAAAGTTTGATGTTCAGTGCTCCAAAATTGGTCAGCTCTTTAAAAACCTTAATATTTGAAGGGACAAAAAAAAAGCTTTAAACAACAGGCCTACGCTCAGAAAAACTCCAGTAAGCCACTGACAGTCAGCTAGTTGCAGGTACCACAGCCAATAACACTACACAATAAGCATACTTGCTTTTTTTTCGATTTTCAAACATATGTTAAACATAGAGGAACTAGTTTCACTTCAAAATTTTGAGCTCCAGAATGGAACATGGCCCAAACATGCAGAACCAAAACTAGCTCGTTCTTTCTCTTTTGTAGGCAATGGAAATGGACTGACCTATTATTTCCAAACTCCTCGAATAAAATAACAGGCGTTCAGGTCTGGAAGGCAGTTTCTGAATTTTTGATTGGTCCGTGTTCAACCGAACACAGTTCATTAATGGAGCTTGCCATGAAGAAGTGTCACTGGGGTCACAGATATTCAGGATCCCCGTATCAGCATTTTTCTGTCGGCAAGATTCATCTTCAGGTTTGATCCATATAGCAGTCTGAACATGCTTAGCAATAAGCTTCCAACACATTGCTGATGTGATATTAATTAGCTTCTCCCAAATAATAGGGAAATCTTTATCTTTTCTATAAGCTGGTGGAGCAGAATATACAAAATATCCATTAGGTCGCAAAAGACGATCGACCTCTTTGAGCAATATTCCATCTGCAAAAAAGAAAAGAGCTACTGGTTGAATGGTGCGTTTCTAAAGTAGAATTCATAAACAAAGGATCATCATCAGAAGGAACATTTAGTAGAACAAAAATATCAATGATGAAAGAGGACACATTTTTATGCGAACCAACTTACTTTTAAGGGCTTGTTACAATAAACTGAAAACAGAACATAACTAACTAGACCCCACATAAAAACGCTGTCGCATCTCAAATTTTGAAATGTGCTCCGTAGGTTAGCATAAACACTAACAGTATGTGAATCTTACCATTTTCATGCCAGTCAACACGACATCGGGAGCAATGAACCATTTCAAATGAATTTCCAGGATATGGCAATTGCTTTGTGGCCAACACAGAGATCATTGCACCGATCCCACGCTCTAAAGCAAACTGGATTTGATTCTCATGGCCATCTTTTGGCGCGAATGACATAGTATGAATATCTAGGGGAAGAAGATAAGCAGAGAAGCTGGCAACACCGCATCCAACATCCAAAACTTGAACAACTCCTGCGGAACGGAGATCACCAGTACTATTGGTTGTCATATTTCCTAGCCTGCATTGATCCATTACAGAAATTATCTCACTGAAAGATCTTTTGTACAGAGATACAAGAGGGCAGCAACATAAGATTGCTATTATTTGGTGTTTATGCTTCAAGTAGGACGTATGCTGAAGACGAACAATATCAGATCAAAGTTGACAATGCTCAGAATTTTGCTACTAGGCATCACACCCAAATATTGATTTAGAAGATATTACAAGGATCAAACCATTTACAGCCTAAATATTAAACTACACACCAGGAAATTAGGCAAGCAATCCAAGGTTACCTCTCTATGTATTCTGATGCACCACGCTTGAAGTGAGTGCCACCGCCAGGAAACCACCAAA
This sequence comes from Triticum timopheevii, assembly GCA_963921465.1. Lineage (NCBI taxonomy): Eukaryota > Viridiplantae > Streptophyta > Magnoliopsida > Poales > Poaceae > Triticum > Triticum timopheevii. The sequence goes on from OY997262.1 coordinate 292,030,561, forward strand.
GCTTACCATTCTCATGCACCCAATTCTGTCCTCCTTTTACCTCAGAAAGGTGTGAATGGTTCACATTACTACGCCATACATAGTCCCGACTTGTTGGCCATCTTATCGGTATCTTGTAGTCATTTGGTGGGGGCACCAAACAGAACAAGCTCTCCTCTCGTGGAGGGCATTTAGCTTCAAGATCCTCGTGTCTAGATCTATCCAGGTTCCTTAAGCTTCTAATATAGGCGGCATCATGACAGGGAATATACTCGTTGTATTCCAAAGGGCACACATCAAGTCCATAATCAGGAACTGAGATTGACGCCGTTCGATAAGTAACACCAACTTTGTTTGTGAACTCCGAAGCATCTGCAAGTGGAAATCAAACAGGTTTAACCTCTTTGGCATGGAAACGTTCAAAAGGTACACTAGGAATTCTAGATAGATGCGCCACATGGTACATTTCTGGAGTAAGCTGCAACTCAGAGAAATAGAAAAACAAATCTAGAACCAGGACAAACTGTCAAGACCAAACTGATAGTATAGCTTTGCGTATGAACTGAGACAAACTACGTCAAGGCCCAGCAGATTTACATCTTGTCGGAGACAAGCGCGGCAATTTCGGAGAGTGAATTTCTCAAGCATTACACCTCTAGTGACAACGTAGGAGCATCTGAGATAAAGCTTAAAGCCGCGGCGCGTATTGGACAGAACTGAACAAATAATTGCGATCCAGCGGCGGATCGACAGGGGAGGCGTGCTCTGTGGCCCGGGAGCAGCGAGTAGATAGGTACCTTGGGGATTGGAGGAACCGGGCGACCGGGGGACGGAAGGGGGCAATATGAGCGCGGGGGAGGCGGAGGACTGGAAGAGGGTGCCGGCGTAGAAGGAAGCGGCGACGAGGGCGACGCCCAGCAGGAGCAGCTGCACCGACCGCGGCTCCGCCGACGCCGGCGAACACCACCGCCCCATTATGCTGCTCTCACTCTCACTTCCCCTTCCTCAGCGTCAAAGACGATCTCTACTTGGAGGAGATGGGGGGACTGAGTTCATCCCCCTTCCTCTATTTCTTTTTCCATTAAAAAAACACTTCCTCCCTTTTAGAATAGTACTTTGAATCTTAGGTTTCCTTAGGATAAAATCCTCTATTAGTGTATATAACGTTATGTGACATAAAATTAATTTCATCTCCATACTCCCTCTACAAATAAACTAACACGTCTTATATTAGTTTATAGAGGGAATACTTATTTTGTGTTTATAATCTTATATTCCAGATCAATCTCCCCTTCGTCTCGCTGGGATTGTCGTCTCTCTTTTGTTGTGTAGTAACATCTTTTTTGTGCAGCTTTGGTGTCGTGGCGACATCGCTTCAGCGATGATGGCAGTGTTGCTTCGAAGTCTTCAACTCAACTTTCAATCTCGGTGGCACTTGGTTAGGCGTGGTTGAGGAGAAGATGTTTTTATCATGGGTATTATCCGCGACATCCTCATCACCTAATAACTCCTTTCAAGCCTTTGTGAACAAGGTCATCATCCTTGACTGGTGCTACTTGTCGGCTGTGTATAGGGTGGTGCCCCCATAGTATAACGTGCGATTGTCGATCTCGTATACACATGACTCAATGAAGATTTGATCCTCTATTGGTTTTTGCAAGTATTTCAATGGTCAAATTTCTTGATGTCGTCTATCACCAGCGAGAACTATGGTGACCAACGACGATAAGACCTCTCCCAATGCATTGGTGCTAAAGTGGGGTGCTAAGTGCATCAAAATGCTTAGCAACTAATGTCCCCAATGCATTGATGCTTAGTTTTTGTAGCTAAGCCTCCTCTATTTAATTGTTTAATATTAAAACTCCTTCATGTATTGGTTGGTAGTCTTTTTGTCTAGGTTCAAGTGCTTAGCATTGGTTCTTATTGGGGTCACCACAATGCTCTCTCTCCTCTTTAATTGTTGTGCCACATCATTTTTCTGCCTATGTGGCACCCTTAGCACCTGTACACCGTGGAGCACTGGGAAGGGCCTAAGTTAGGATGCACTCTGACGGAATTTTTTAGGCATAGGTTTATGGTTGTGGTCTCACATTTGATTTATGGTTGCTTTTGTGTATGTGGTCCAGTTGCCCCCATTATTGGACTCGATGATGTCATTATCTAATATAAGTAACACTTGATTTTAAAAAATGATGAGACACATTATTAGAAACAATGGTGTTCGACTTATTTTAGCATTCTTTTCACTACTTGAGCTTGAATGGGGAGTTGTGTTCAAATTTCAAAGTAAAATTGTTGCGAAATGAGACAATCCCTCTCTGGAGAATTCCTTCCGAGTATTTTTCTATGAATTTTGGAAATGTATTCTTTAGTAAATGTGCCAAGGGCGGATATATCAAAGGATTAGAGTTCTCCCTTTTTACACTCAATTGTGATCTAAACGCCTTATATTTCTTTACGGAGGGAGTACTTGACAACCTATGTGATCGCATAACCTATTTTATACTTTTTATAAGTCTGACTTTTGTCCATCTTCTTTCTCGTTTCTTTAAAATTTGGATGTCATTTTCTGTGAGCCATTCAAAGACATCACATCACTTAAAAAATCCCTATATTTGAGGTGCTGTAAAATTCATATCACTTGATATCCTATTTGTTTGTGTTATTTTGGACTAAGTTTCGCAAGTTCAGTTAATTTCCCACGGTAACAGAAAAAAGATCAAGGTCCTTCTTCAATCACTCCCAGGCCTTCCCACAGACGAAAACAAACGAAAGAATGAAAGCTGCATATCCATCGCCTCAGGTGTACGGGGTAATACCTTGATTATTACACACACAAAAAACATGTAATACCTTGACGAGATGAATAGAAATGATTCTCAGAAAATAAAAATATGCAAATTCGTTCCAATCTTTCAGAACTCTCTTTTTTTTATGAAATAACAACTTTAAATTTTATAACACATCTTAATGAGGTTTGCAGGTTCAGTTCACATAGATTCTCGGTGTCGTCCAGCGATGTACAATGATCAAACATATCAGAATTCAGAACATGACAATTCCCACCAGAAACACAAGCTCTGTACTTTCAACATTTTTGTGATCAAAGAGAAATATAGGTGCTATTTCATGGGTATAAGATCTATGCCGGGGCTCAAGCGATCTCTCAAGAACAATGCCTACAGGATGGTGATACAAATGTACGTTGCACAGCTGAACTGAACGCATGTCAAGGTGTGGCCTGTGACAATGCAGATCCAATCTGACACATGAGAGGGTACACTGGACTGAACTCCTTGTCTCCACGGGACCTCACCTTCATCTCATAGTCGTCCAGGGTTGCCTTCACGCCCTTCCAGATCTGATCCTCGCCTTGTGAATCAAGCCAGAGAGAGTACTGCAGCGGCGTCAGCTTGTTCCGCTGTAAGGGCGAGTGTAGCTCATCCGGCCCTCGCGAATATAGGTGGTGGAGGATCACGCTGGGTGGCAAGTCCTGAAGGAGTGGAGACTTGTCAAGCTGAGATGTCTCCAGGAATAGGACGGGGCGGAATGCACGTAATGCCCGGTATGGCGAGCCCAGCTGCTCCACTGGAAACAGATTCTGACCGACAGCTAGCTCCAGCTCGGCCATGTCCCTAGCCATTCTCAACTTCCCTGCTTCAGAGAGTGGCCTGACAAGAGAAGCATGTCTTATGAAGAATATAAGGATCCTTGAGGCCATCCTTCTAACCATTATGGTACATATGGTCTCCGAGCGGGAGGCTGATGATGGCAGAAGCTTTGACAAGAACTCGCTGCGGAAGTGGACGGCACACTTCTGAAGCTCCTCCATGTAGGCTGATGCATTATTGTCCATCGCTCCATCCATTCCATCAGCTCCAAAGTCCTGCTCGTGCATTTGCAGAATGCATGATTCCAGACGATCGAGCATTGCTTGGAATAGGGAGGTCACCGAATCACAAGCAACCCCATATATTACCCCGAGAGATGTGGAAAGGACTTCAGAAGCAACATTTGGGAGTGTTGACAGGATGCTTGAAATACGTGTGTGGACCTCGTGGAGATGTAGACACAGAGCAAAGTTTTTTAATTGAGCTGGAGTCACTGTGCCAGTAACTTGACGGGCTTCAGGTCCAGTAGAAATCTACATTTGAAGCAAAATATATGTCAGCAAATGCGCACAATAATGGAAGTGATGCCAATAACTGCACAAGTGCATGCACATATACAAGGCAGCACATACGAGGAAAGAAGAGAGGCATTATCAAATGCATATGAAGGATAGACAGACAGTGAGACTATAAATAAGGAAATGAAATAGAAGACTGTCATCTAGCAGCACCAACAGGTATAGCCATTGCAGTTATAGGCTCAGATGATGCGTGCCCCTTTTACTTCCCTGGAAAGGCAATCCAGCCTTTCTGTAGGAAAAGATTGAGGGACAGCTGACACTACTGAATGGGAATGCACATGAAGACAGGGATACATTAAGCAGTGTGCTACAGGACAGCATTTTCTCATGATTTCTCCTGTTTGATGTACTCTATTTATTTTCTTCCGTTACTTGCAGCATTCGTAACAGAACAAAAAGTTTAGTCAATGAAACCAACAAGAAAGCACTACTTTTATGGATGCAACCACAGCTACCACAACCCGGGGGAAAGCTGACCCAAACAATCACAGACCTGACTAAAACCTGCATATTTATTGGTCTCAATGAGTAAGTTTGATTTTCCGACAAGTGTGAGCAGGAGTTTTGAAGTCCAGAAGATGAGAAGAATCAAACTATGAGCGGCATCTAGTAATAAAGGTCAGGACGGGAGGTGACTGATTAGGATCCCACTCAACTCAGGAGTGAAAAACCAACCCGCTCAAGACAATGAGCTAGCAGATACAACTATAATCGCCTAAGGAGACAACACTGATTTTCTGCTTCTCGGGCATGCGGAAACCATGCGTATGGCAGAAGCCAAGGGAAAATGCTTCTCCCTAGTTGGAAGGGATTAAGATCAAAGCATCCTTAAAGCTGAAGCACAACTGCTCAAGCCCATCGACACATGTCCCAAGCCAAGGTTAGAGAAATTCAACACTGTGGAGCAAAAACAAGTATAGACAAGTTTCAAACACATTACTGGGAACTTATACTCAATGCAGCCTGACATGGGGAGCATTTGTTAAAATTTGATGAATAAATTGAGAAAGCAAAAACTACCTACAAACTTGCAAAAATAATTAGTAGAAAATAGTGTGTACCTGATATTCAGCTCTTTGTGCTAAAAGAAGCAAGATCTTTCCAATTTCACGTAGAACAAGAAGCAGCAAATGCCCATGAGTTCGCACAACTTCAATTTCCTCTTGGATGCGAGATATTAGCCTTGATATTTGATCCTTCGATGGTATACTTCCACGGTTCGACATAGGAAATATGCTATTGATGTAATCAGAAAGGCGACTCTGACTAAGAGCCAAAAAGGCGGTCTGGAATATCTCAATGGCTGCAACCATGTGATCTTTTCCTTCAGGAGTAAGCGCTGGAAGGGTACCCTTTACATCAGTATCTCTTGAAATCCTCTCAAGAAGGTTCTCAATCATTGAGAACAGTCTAGGATATCCAAGAGTAAATATTTCCTTGACAAAGCTTGACGCAGTAAAGACGGATTTCAGCTGACTTGCAAAGGCCTTAACAATTGCATCCCATACTCTCTCTGTCAACAGAGGCTCACCCTCCTGCAAAAGAATTTCTGTCAGTATAAGTTCAACCACATAGAACAAATAATTATTTAAGAAAGAACAAGGAAGGGATCAAGACACAGGATGTGCCTGTTAAGTGTTAGCGCCATACTTTGGAAACAAGCGAACATACCAAATATACTAAACTATCGTTGCAAGTGTAAACAAATTTGAGGCAATGTAGGAACTAGGAACAGTCACATAGAAAAATTTAGAATCTGATTGCAGATAAAACATGGAACACCCCACTTCAACTCTGAAGAACAGAAGCTGTGATTATGGAAGCTAGAAGAGGCTATGCCTTTACCAATGTATCAGTCTAGTCTACATTTGAAGGCTGGGTACCATGAATAGATATTCAGGTGGGGGAGCTCCCCCCTCTGGTGATTCTCAAAAAAAAAAAAGATATTCCCTCCGTTTTTATTTACTCTGCATATTAGAGTTAACTGAAGTCAAACTTCGTAAAGTTTGACCAAGTTTATAGAAAAAAGTACAAACATTTACTATAACAAATCTATATGATGTGAAAGTACCATTCAATAATAAATCTAATGGTATTGATTTGTTATTGTATATGTTAATATTGACTAAAGCTAATACGCGGACTAAATAGAAACAGAGGGAGTACTTAATTTAACCATCTAACTGATATCTTATACCTGATCCTAGGCATGCACTAGCTTAGCCCTAGCGAAAACTATTACTCCCTCCGTCCGGAAAAGCTTGTCCCTCAAATGGATGTATCTAGCACTAAGTTAGTGCTAGATACATCCATTTGAGGGACAACCTTTTTCGGACGGAGGGAGTAGATGATAACAGAATCATCAGTTTCAATCAACAGAAGGGCTGACTGCTCTCGACGACGGGGTGGTAATGAGATGCTGGGAGATGGGAGTTATTGGTGGATTGAGTGGGGGGAGGATTGCCCTCCCAATTCGAAGTTTTTTCCAGAAAGTTTCAACCATCATTAACTATGACAACAGTCGCGACCGGCTATTAAGATCCTCATGACTATGGCAGCACGGTACGCTCCGCCCTCTCGTGACCTCTACTCTAATCGAAAGACTAGAGGCCCCTACGGGAGGAAAAGTAGGACCATTTTGTGTAATCAATAACATTGCTATTTGATATACCATATAATCCCCACCCGCAAAACTAAAGTCTAGTCAACATAAGAACTGAAAAACAGTGAAACCTAAACATATAATGGTATATTCATTTTCTGTGTGCATATGTCATTTCGTATCTCTTTGACTGCCTATATATCTCATAATTCTCAAGTGACAGTCATACTGCAAAAAAAAAATCATGATATAGAGCCTTTTCAATGCATCTTGGTTCTAAATTGTCATTTCCATCAATTTGAAATCCTCATCATTAATTCAAAGATCGTGGCTCACCTGCCAAACCTCCTCAAGGAACAGCATTTGTGTGAACGGCACACGCTTCTTGGTGAGCACAGTCTGCAGCTGCCATGCAGCGGTGACTGCCCGATGCAGCTCCTCCATGCACTGCCTCATCCTTTCCCATAGTGCATCCGCTGCCCTCTTACTGCCACCAAGCTGTGGCGTGCCGCTTCTCTGAACGCCTCCAGGGCCGCCTCCACCACCAGCCATCGATATCGCCTTCATGTCCAGTGCCACGGTCACGCTCTTCGCCCCTGCTGCTTTGCACTTCCCCACGAGCCCCTCAACCGCCGGCTTCAGTTCTCCAAGATTGTAGTACACCTGCAGACCGCACCAGATGTCGTTCTGGTTCGACTCGGTGATGCCACGGTCGATCACAGCACTGGCCTCCGATCGGAGCTTGGAGGCCGCAGCATCAACCTTGCGCATTTCCTCATCAACGGCATTGATGCCGGAGAGGTTCTTCTCCTCGTATAGGAGGCGGATCTCGCGATGGAGCTCAGCCTGGCGGGCGAGGTCGGGGGCAGGGGAGGAGGCGAGGAGGCGTGAGGAGAGGCGGACGAGACGGTGGGAGTGGAGGAGGAGGTCGGCGGTGGCGAGTAGGCTGGAGAGGGAGGAGGAGGAGAGCGCGAGGTGGGCGCGCGGCGCCGAGAGGTGAGATGAGAGTAGGGAGAGGTGGGAGAAGAGGAGGCGGAGGTTGGAGGGGAGACTGGAGAGGGAGGCGGAGGCGGAGCGGAGGGAGAGGAGGTGCGAGAGGAGGAGCGGATGTCGGCGCAGCACCTCGGCGCGGAGGTGGCGACGGAGGAGGCGGATGGCGTCCTGCAGCTGCTCGGCGCGGGAGGCGGCAAGGCCGGAGGAGAGCGCGGCGGAGGAGAAGTCGGAGGGGGAGAAGGACGGGGAGAGGAAGGCGGAGAGGACGGGATCGGAGGCGAAGGCGTCGAGCGGGGAGGCGGGGTCGGGGGAGGAGGAGGTGGGGGAAGGAGGCGAGGCGAAGGAGCTTCCGGTGATGAGGTCCTTGGACGTCGGCGAGAGCAGGAGACGCGGCGTGGCTGGGGCGGCCATGGCGGTGGCCGTCGCCGGGGCGGGTGGTGGATCTGGGGGTAGGAGAGATCCGGAAGACTCACTACTCACTAGGCGTCATTTGGTCGCTAGAAGGTTGAGAAAATTGGCTAATTTCACGAAAAATACCCTTTTCCACTAAATTTCGATTTTTAACATGAATGTCAGCGCTTTATTTTTATTCACTGTCACGCTGTATTGACAGAGGGAACAATTTTTTACATTACGAAAGCCGATATCTTTTTTCAGGATGAAAGTAGATCTTATTCAACTACTCCCTCCGTTTCATAAGGACATGTACAATAGGGACAACATAATGTAGCATGTACCATGTAGGCTGAGACCATTGTATAAGTTTTTTCTGTCCAATGCACGCATAAATTGACCGGACCACATATGCGTCATACCTCCCTTACATTTCCCTCTACGCATGCAGCGGACTGGTTCTTTTCTCTTCCTTCCTTTCACTTCTGGACGAAGCACCCGTCTCCTCTGCAAGAGGTCGTTCATCTCTGTAGGCACTAGCCTTTTTCCTTCTCTCCTCCACATCAGCAACTTTTTCTATGGAGCAACACTCCAAGTTGGAGCGTTGGCCATGCCCTAATATACGAGCGTTAGTAGTTGCCATCACAACTACTTAGCCGTTCAGTTAATCCCCACAACCACGATGTGCTTGAACCTATGCCGGGGAAGTAAAGGATGACTCTCATGATGATAACCCACGCCAAAGACCCGTCGCCGGCTGAAGCTTCTTGCAGGTTCATATAGGAGTACATCAACTCTTTGTTGTGCATCTAGAAATACCCACATAGTGACATTCTCAATGAAAAAAATGTCATTGCACATTACAGGATAGATAAATGCTTCAACATCGGCATAGCAGCACACTAGTACAGTAGGTGATGACTGGAGCTAAACCGGACCACCTGAAGGTTGAACAAAATTGAACTCATACGGTTATTTTGTGGCAACAGACAGATCGGCTAAAGCCGAAATGGTGCTGGGAGAGACTACAAGAGCCTTATTTTCACAACATGCAAAGGGTCTCTTACATGCGATAGTGCGCTCCAAACTGAATTAGCTGCTTGGTGAGAGAGAATTGCATTGGTTTTAGAGCGTACAATTCATCGTATTATTGCTGAGATGGACTATACAGAAGTCGTAACCATGATCAAATTTCCGACTACAGATTAATCGTGCAATATGGCCTGGATACGTGATCATAATGTCTTCCATGCCAAAGAATAATCATTAGAAACAAGAAACATAAGAGTTTTTATATGCTAATAATAACTAGCCAATATATCCGTACGTTGCAACGGGAGAAAAAATCATTGCACTCGCCTAGCCTATAATAAGTCTGGAAAAATGTGCTTTCAGCTTACCATATTCTTTGCAAAACAACCAAGAAATATATGCATTGTTTGGTTTGTGTCAACGCTCGTGCTTTGCTATGGAACAAACACCAATGGCCATGATCCAGATGACACAACACCCCTGCTTCACCACAAAACAATAGTTGCCACAATGAATTGCTAATAATTCATGTCTTTATCTACCGGCTAAACTATATAATGGAAATCATTGACGATGAAAACTTGAAAGTAGCTAAAGAATGAATAGGAAGGTAAATAATTCAACATTGGGTGTGGCTAGGTCTTAGTCGACTGAGACTTCAGTCTCGGTCAAGTGACATAACATGTACAAAAAAGAAGAAGAAACTGAAAAGAAAATTTTGCACAAATCTCGATGTAAGATCTTGCGAATATAGTATCAACTGAGACGTAACCAACCCTTAGTCGACTAAGATTTAGCAAGACTGTTCAACATTGTAAGTCATGTTTTGTCAAATGGGACCTAAATTCAAAACCCTACTTAGTTAAGATTTAATGATTGCACAAAATCCACACTTTGTGTAGGAATAACTTGTCCTCTTTCATCTGTCAGATTATTTACGTGGGGCCAGGTGAACTTGTAGTGCAACAGCTCTAACTCTACCCGTTATTTACTTATAATGCGGACCTTACTGGTTTCCTTCCAATGAATTTACACGTGCTTTCCTTAGTTGCAAATCTAAAATTCCCATAAGGGGCCTACAGCCAACAGAGAAGCAACTCGTACGGGTGGTTGTTCGGTCGAGACTTCTTCGCAGAGGTATTGTGTTTGACTCCCACCCCCCGCCCGCGTTTTATTCTATCACTTGACCGCATTTTTTTAAGTGGACGAAGGGCGACCATTTAAATTATAGGAAATTCTATCTTTTGAGCAGAAAGTGTACAGTGCACTGGCGGTTGTTCGCTCGAGGCCTCTGCATAGAGGTTGTGGGTTTGACTCCCATCCGGATCGCTTATTTTTTTATCACTTGACCCTTTTTTTCCCAATTTAAACCAGTAACGCGGGTTTATTACCAAAAAACTCACGGGGGTTCTGCAAAACGCCACGACGGATCAAGAATACCTATTTGCTTTATTAGTAGGTATAGATATGCTACAGAAGTACAAGAATTGGAAAATAACCGAGACGAGATGAGCCAACAAATTATTGAGCTTGTAATACAAATACCAAGTACAGACGCCTTGTCCCAACTTATAAGGAAACCATTTCGTCAAACGTATAGTATAAAAACCAAATACTCCCTAGAAGCATATAGATAGAAATGCTCAATGGCAATGGGCATATTTGCAGCGGAGCCACAACCTCAAACATTGTTCCTATACTTATCTGCACTAAAAAGGATAGAGAGTGACCCATGTACATTGAGGGATACACTAAAGTCAGTTATGTGCCTCAGCTTGGTTTGAGAAAAAGGCAAAACCAACTATTTATATACCTAACACACCAACAAATCAAATGCAGCTTCCACTACATGTCAATAGCTCTAGAAAAAACATAAATATGATACAATATTTAATTGTAAGCATACAACAAATAGTACCACTCAGAGTTTGTTGTTGCCATTCCTCAAAACAGAAATTTTCTACCTTTTAAAATTACAACAAAGAGTATCATTGTTTAAGTTTCTAAGAAAAAAGAGAAGAAAAGTTGAGAACTGTGGGTTCAACATGAGATTTGAACTTATAAACAGCCACGGCGAGGATAGGGAAGTGATCATTTCAAGGAGATAACTTTGTCTAGCTTTATATTCTCTCATGTTGAATTTTGAAAAGGTTTTTTTTTCTGTTATTATGTTGAAACTATGACAACATGTTTATGCCAGGATAAAATCAACACGACCAGTGAAACAAGGATCATGACATCACATATTTACATAGGGTCTTTTACATCTGTGTCCCTAACTTGAACCCACTACTCATATTTGCCCTTAATTTCAAAGCCTGCTCAAATTTGCCCTTCTCCCGTTAGTTGCACTTATAAAAATGCCCTTCCGTGCCGTTTCCGTCCAGTCAAAGCTGTTTGACTGGTAACTGGCCGTTTATTTGACATTTTTGCCCCTGCATGTTTTTTAGTCTAAGAAACAGAAGAAATAGGAAAGAACACTGTAGCAATTGGGCCATGATGCTCTAGCAAGCAGGCTTATTCCAGCCCAGCCAACCCAGCCGAGGTTATCTTCAACCTCGTGCACGGCACCCCCGCACTAGAGAGCATGTGTTCTCCACCATCGCCATTAGCACGGCCAGCGACCAAAACTTACCGCCCCTCCGTGTCTCCGACGTCCGCCACGATGCGCTCTACCAATCCACTGAAGAACTCGACCTAGGACAGCCCAGGCCAAGCAAATCGACCTCGGCTTCGTCGCCTCCGACCGAAGACCGCCGGCGTCGATTCGTGACCTCTCCCCTCTCCCCTCTCCTGATGAGCACACCTACAGCCCTGCTGCATACCCGCCTTCTCTCCCCTCTCCTTTACCTTTCATTTTTGCGCCATAGCAAGTCTATCACCGTAGCAGTCCACTGTCGCCGCCGGTGTGCTCTTTCCCGATGATGTTGTCCTGACTCGTCCCAGTGAAGCTCCCTTCCGTTCTCCTGGAGCATCCAGGAAGCCAGCGCGCCCGTCCGCGAGCTCGCCGGCAAGACACGACCCTATCCCCGTCGAGCCAGTGGCAGCGCCGCCGCTGGCCTTGTTCGTGTCGGCGACTCCAGCCACCCTGCGCACTCCAGCTAGCAACCCTGGATGAGGGAGAGGCAACGCTAGCTACCCTGCACCTCAGCGGCCGTCCCCTGGTCCTCCCGGTGAGCCTCCGTCGTGGATTTTGGTCGCCGGTAACTAATCTCCGATGAGGTATTTAATTAAGCGTTAATTACCCCACTAACAGCCATCCTAAGCTACTGCCACATGGCCCCACTGACATAATTAACCGTTGTTTTGGATAACATTAAGCACAATAGCCCCACTAGCCACTTTGACCACGGCTTAATTAAAACAATATATTGCAAAAAATATTGGTAAGCAAATGACATGTGGGCCCAACATCTACTTTGAATAGTCATTTTCTTTTTTCCTTTTTCTACTTTGGACCCACATGTAAGTGTGTGAGAGAGGGGGTGAGAGAAAGGGTTTTTTGGTTTTATTTTTTAGAGTGGATCCCACCAGTAAGTGACACAAGGAGAAAGGGGTAGAAATGTCAAATAAACAGCCAAATACCGGTCAAACAGGTTTGACTGGACGGAAACGAAACGGAAGGACATTTTTATAAGTGCAACTAACGGCAGAGGGGCAAATTTGAGCACACTTCGAAATTAGGGGTAAGTCTGAGTAGGTGGTTCGAGTTAGGGACAGAAATGCAAATGGCCCATTTATATAGGATATAAAACAAATACAAGAGAGGCAGCTAAAAAGGAAAATAAGAAACCTTGATCCGGTACAAAGAAGCAGCAACCTCAAAGATATACGCCCTGCAAAATAAAGTAGAAGAACTCATTAGGACAAAGAACCATGATAACTACTCAGATGCTTTGCATTTAGCATATTAGTCTATTAAAAACTTCAAAACGTAGTATTATGATGATAACCAAAAGCCATCTATCATGCACTGGGCACTCTAGTTGATGGTCAGAACATGAGTTTGGTTTTTTTATGAGACATTAAGTCCATCTGTGTAGATGCCTGACATAGTGACCTCCTTAATCCATAGGATGAGCATTTTAGGATTATTTGGAGACCACCTTCACAAAATTCACCTATGGATCTGTAGGTTCCAGTACTAACTACTTGTATAGTTTTTTTTTACAAAACTTTGTGACAAAAAGGACAATTAAAATTGGACAGGACGAGCGATATTGGATTCAAGTAACCACTTACACAAAATCCACCTTTCACGAAATACTGGACCGATGAGCAATTTGTAATTTTAAACGAGAGATTGAGTGAGTTAACTACTTTTATAGCCTTTCTAAAAAAAACTTGTGCCGAAAACGACCATTAATACTGGTCCAGACACGAGTGATATTGGATTCAAGAAAAACACATATTTGTAGCTATAAGCAGTGCCACTTACCTTAACTTCAAAGGCAACACCAACAAGAAAAGCAGGCAAGATCAACAAGAGCACCAATTCCTAGCAGCAGCAAGAACAAACCGACCAGTTTCTAGCAGCAGCAGCAAGATGAACCGGAAGAAAAGGTGTTCATTATGAGATGGGCATTTCATCGAATAATAGGAAAATACGGGAAAGACACCTCACCTCAAGGATGAAGGTAAGAACTCATAAGAATGGGAATGCAGAACAGAGGCTTGTAGCTTATAACTAGTTCAGTAAGGGTTTTTTTTTCCAGTTGGCTGGATAATCTGCCGATGATATGATTGCTGTGAATAATATGTGTTGCCTATGTGCTCATGAAACAAAAAAAGTCTTCAAAAGGTGGTTTTCCTATGCATTTTGAAATGCGTAAAGTAACCTATTGCATTATTTTACTTGTGTCTTAGTTCTTCCAAACATATAGTTTTTAAATATAGTGGAAGTTATTTACTCAATTCTACAATTTTCAGAAAAAGCGTGGTATCAGAAAAGAACGAATAGAGAAAGAATCAACATGGATCTTGTCCTGGTTTTATCCCATCTCGGAGGTATAATTTTTTTCACCCAATATTGTTATGAAATGTCTTCGAGATTCCAAGATAATTTATCTCCACCATTCTTTCGTTGTTCCATAGGTACCTTTTCTATGCATTATTCTCCACTAGTTCTGATTTATCTATCATCTCACCTCATTTTGTCAACTACTCAAGTGAAAAAAATATCAATAGATAATCTCATGCTTAATCCAATGGAACATAAATAATCTTGGTAGATCCAAGTATGGAATGAAGAAATTCAACATTATCACCTATTTTCTTTACATTGCATGCCTGAGAAGCACAATCCTATTTCTTTACATTCAACCTTTTGTTTAATACTTGAAACTGCAAATGAAATTCCAAGAATGCTATGTTCAAGAACAACTATGATTGATCCTTGAGAAATGTGCAGGTACATGATACGTTCCAATGTATCTACTTTTCCTAACGCTTCTCCTCTTGTTTTGGACTGATTTGAATGAAACTAACCCCGGACTGACGTTGTTTTCAGCAGAACTACCATGGTGTTGTTTTTGTGCAGAAATAACAGTTCTTAGAATGGAACGAAACTTTGCGAGGAATTTTTACCCAATAAAAGAGAATTTATGGAGCCAAGAGCCACCTGAGGGGGAAACCTGGGTGGGCACAACCCACCAGGGCACGCCTTGTTGGGGAACGTAGTAATTTCAAAAAAATTCCTACGCACACGCAAGATCATGGTGATGGCATAGCAACGAGAGGGGAGAGTGTTGTCCACGTACCCTCGTAGACCGTAAGCGGAAGCATTATGACAACGTGGTTGATGTAGTCGTACGTCTTCACGATAGACCGATCCAAGCACCGAACGTACGGCACCTCCGAGTTCAGCACACATTCAGCTCGATGACGATCCCCGGGCTCCGATCCAGCAAAGCTTCGGGGATGAGTTCCATCAGCACGACGGCGTGGTGACGATGATGATGTTCTACCGACGCAGGGCTTCGCCTAAACTCCGCGACGATATGACCGAGGTGGAATATGGTGGAGGGGGGCATCGCACACGGCTAAGGAACGATCCGTAGATCAACTTGTGTGTCTAGGGTGCCCCCTGCCCCCATATATATAGGAGCAAGGGGGGAGGCCGGCCAACCCTAGGGGGCGCGCCAAGGAGGGGGGGAGTCCTCCTCCTAGTGGGAGTAGGACTCCCCTTTCCTAGTCCAACTAGGAAGGAGGAAGGGGGAAGGAAAGAGAGGGAGAGGGAGAGGGAAAGGGGGGGCCGCGCCCCCTCCCCTAGTCCAATTCGAACTCCTCAAGGGGGGGGGGCACCTCCTGGGCTGCTGCACTCTCTCTCCCCTCAGGCCCACTAAGGCCCAATACTTCCCTCGGGGGGTTTCGGTAACCCCTCCGGCACTCCGGTTTTCTCCGAAATCACCTGGAACACTTCCAGTGTCCGAATATAGTAGTCCAATATATCAATCTTTATGTCTCGACCATTTCGAGACTCCTCGTCATGTCCGTGATCACATCCGGGACTCCGAACAAACTTCGGTACATCAAAACTTATAAACTCATAATGAAACTGTCATCATAACATTAAGCGTGCGGACCCTACGGGTTCGAGAACTATGTAGACATGCCCTAGAACTGTTCTCGGTCAATAACCAATAGCGGAACCTGGATGCGCATATTGGTACCTACATATTCTACCAAGTTCTTTATCGGTCAAACCGCATAACAACATACGTTGTTCCCTTTGTCATCGGTATGTTACTTGCCCGAGATTCGATCGTCGGTATCCAATACCTAGTTCAATCTCGTTATGTAATGCATCATTCTGTAACTAACTCATTAGCTACATTGCTTGCAAGGCTTATAGTGATGTGCATTACCGAGAGGGCCCAGAGATACCTCTCCGACAATCGAAGTGACAAAACCTAATCTCGAAATACGCCAACTCAACATGTACCTTTGGAGACACCTGTAGTACTCCTTTATAATCACCCAGTTACGTTGTGACGTTTGGTAGCACCCAAAGTGTTCCTCTGGTAAATGGGAGTTGCATAATCTCATAGTTATAGGAACATGTATAAGTCATGAAGAAAGCAATAGCAATATACTAAACGATCAAGTGCTAGGCTAACGGAATGGGTCATGTCAATCACATTATTCTCCTAATGATGTGATCCCATTAATCAAATGACAACACATGTCTATGGTCAGGAAACATAACCATCTTTGGTTAATAAGCTAGTCAAGTAGAGGCATACTAGTGACGTTGTGTTTGTCTATGTATTCACACATGTATTATGTTTCTGGTTAATACAATTCTAGCATGAATAATAAACATTTATCATGATATAAGGAAATAAATAATAACTTTATTATTGCCTCTAGGGCATATTTCCTTCAGTCTCCCACTTGCACTAGAGTCAATAATCTAGATTATATAGTAATGATTCTAACGCCCATGGAGTCTTGGTGCTGATCATGTTTTGCTCGTGAGAGAGGCTTAGTCAATGGGTCTGCAACATTCAGATCCGTATGTATCTTGCAAATCTCTATGTCTCCCACTTGGACTTGTTCCCGAATGGAATTGAAGCGTATCTTGATGTGCTTGGTCCTCTTGTGAAATCTGGATTCCTTTGCCAAGGCAATTGCACCAGTATTGTCACAGAAGATCTTCATTGGTCTCGATGCACTAGGTATGACACCTAGATCGGAAATGAACTCCTTCATCCAGACTCCTTCATTTGCTGCTTCCGAAGCAGCTATGTACTCCGCTTCACATGTAGATCCCGCCACGACGCTTTGTTTAGAACTGCACCAACTTACAGCTCCACCATTTAATAAAAACACATATCTGGTTTGCGATTTAGAATCGTCCGGATCAGTGTCAAAGCTTGCATCGACGTAACCATTTACGACTAGCTCTTTGTCACATCCATATACGAGAAACATATCCTTAGTGCTTTTCAGGTATTTCAGGATGTTCTTGACCGCTGTCCAGTGATCCACTCCTGGATTACTTTGGTACCTTCCTGCCAAGCTTATTGCTAAGCATACGTCAGGTCTGGTACAGAGCATTGCATACATGATAGAGCCTATGGCTGAAGCATAGGGAACATCTTTCATTTTCTCTCTATCTTCTGCTATGGTCGGGCATTGAGTTTGACTCAACTTCACACCTTGTAGCACGGGCAAGAACCCTTTCTTTGCCTGATCCATTTTGAACTTTTTCAAAATTTTATCAAGGTATGTGCTTTGTGAAAGTCCTATTAAGCGTCTTGATCTATATCTATAAATCTTGATGCCCAATATGTAAGCAGCTTCACCGAGGTCTTTCATTGAAAAACTTTTATTCAAGTATCCTTTTATGCTATCCAGAAATTCTATATCATTTCCAATTAATAATATGTCTTCTACATATAATATCAGAAATGCTACAGAGCTCCCACTCACTTTCTTGTAAATACAGGCTTCTCCAAAAGTCTATATAAAACCATATGCTTTGATCACACTATCAAAGCGTTTATTCCAACTCCGAGATGTTGCACCAGTCCATAAATGGATCGCTGGAGCTTGCACACTTTGTTAGCACCTTTTGGATCAACAAAACCTTCTGGCTGCATCATATACAACTCTTCTTCCAGAAATCCATTCAAGAATGCAGTTTTGACATCCATTTGCCAAATTTCATAACCATGAAATGCAGCAATAGCTAACATGATTTGGACAGACTTAAGCATCGCTACGGGTGAGAAAGTCTCATCGTAGTCAACCCCTTGAACTTGTCGAAAACCTTTCGCAACAAGTCGAGCTTTATAGACAGTTACATTACCATCAGCGTTAGTCTTCTTCTTAAAGATCCATTTATTCTCATCGGGCAAGTCAACCAAAGTCCATACTTTGTTCTCATACATGGATCCCATCTCAGATTTCATGGCCTCTAGCCATTTTGCGGAATCTGGGCTCATCATCGCTTCCTCATAGTTCGTAGGTTCATCATGGTCAAGCAACATGACTTCCAGAATAGGATTACCGTACCACTCTGGTGCGGATCTTACTCTGGTAGACCTACGAGGTTCAGTAGAAACTTGATCTGAAGTTTCATGATCAATATCATTAGCTTCCTCACTAATTGGTGTAGTTGTCACAGGAACCGGTTCTTGTGATGAACTACTTTCCAATAGGGGAGTAGGTACAGTTACCTCATTAAGTTCTACTTTCCTCTCACTCACTTCTTTCGAGAGAAACTCCTTCTCTAGAAAGGATCCGATTTTAGCAATGAAAATCTTGCCCTCAGATCTGTGATAGAAGGTGTACCCAATAGTCTCTTTTGGGTATCCTATGAAGACACATTTCTCCGATTTAGGTTCGAGCTTATCTAGTTGAAGTTTCTTCACATAAGCATCGCCATCCCCAAACTTTAAGAAACGACAACTTTGGTTTCTTGCCAAACCACAGTTCATAAGGCGTCGTCTCAACGGATTTTGATGGTGCCCTATTTAACGTGAATGCGACCGTCTCTAAAGCATAACCCCAAAACGATAGCGGTAAATCAGTAAGAGACATCATAGATCGCACCATATCTAGTAAAGTACGATTACGACGTTCGGACACACCATTTCGTTGTGGTGTTCCGGGTGGCGTGAGTTGCGAAACTATTCCGCATTGTTTCAAATCTAAAACAAACTCGTAACTCAAATATTCTCCTCCACGATCAGATCGTAGAAACTTTATTTTCTTGTTACGATGATTTTCCACTTCACTCTGAAATTCTTTGAACTTTTCAAATGTTTCAGACTTGTGTTCCATTAAGTAGATATACCCATATCTGCTCAAATCATCTGTGAAGGTGAGAAAATAACGATACCCGCCGCGAGCCTCAACATTCATTGGACCACAAACATCAGTATGTATGATTTCCAACAAATCAGTTGCTCGTTCCATAGTTCCGGAGAACGGCGTTTTAGTCATCTTGCCCATGAGGCATGGTTCGCAAGTACCAAGTGATTCATAATCAAGTGATTCCAAAAGCCCATCAGTATGGAGTTTCTTCATGCGCTTTACACCGATATGACCCAAATGGCAGTGCCATAAATAAGTTGCACTATCGTTATCAACTCTGCATCTTTTGGTTTCAACACTATGAATATGTGTATCACTACTATCGAGATTTAATAAAAATAGACCACTCTTCAAGGGTGCATGACCATAAAAGATATTACTCATATAAATAGAACAACCATTATTCTCTGATTTAAATGAATAACCGTCTCGCATCAAACAAGATCCAGATATAATGTTCATGCTCAACGCTGGCAGCAAATAACAATTATTTAGGTCTAAAACTAATCCCGATGCTAGATGTAGAGGTAGCGTGCCGACCGCGATCACATCGACTTTGGAACCATTTCCCACGCGCATCGTCACCTCGTCCTTAGCCAATCTTCGCTTAATCCGTAGTCCCTGTTTCGAGTTGCAAATATTAGCAACAGAACCAGTATCAAATACCCAGGTACTACTGCGAGCACTAGTAAGGTACACATCAATAACATGTATATCACATATACCTTTGTTCACTTTGCCATCCTTCTTATCCGCCAAATACTTGGGGCAATTCCGCTTCTAGTGTCCAGTCTGCTTGCAGTAGAAGCACTCAGTTTCAGGCTTAGGTGCAGACTTGGGTTCTTCTCTTGAGCAGCAACTTGTTTGCTGTTCTTCTTGAAGTTCCCCTTCTTCTTCCCTTTGCCCTTTTTCTTGAAACTGGTGGTCTTGTTAACCATCAACACTTGATTCTCCTTCTTGATTTCTACCTCCGCGGCTTTTAGCATTGCGAAGAGCTCGGGAATAGTCTTGTCCATCCCTTGCATATTATAGTTCATCACAAAGCTCTTGTAGCTTGGTGGTAGTGATTGAAGAATTCTGTCAATGACACTATCATCAGGAAGATTAACTCCCAGTTGAATCAAGTGATTATTATACCCAGACATTTTGAGTATGTGTTCACTAACAGAACTATTCTCCTCCATCTTGCAGCTATAGAACTTATTGGAGACTTCATATCTCTCAATCCGGGCATTTGCTTGAAATATTAACTTCAACTCCTGGAACATCTCATATGCTCCATGACGTTCAAAACATCGTTGAAGACCCGGTTCCAAGCCGTAAAGCATGGCACACTGAACTATCGAGTAGTCATCAGCTTTGCTCTGCCAGATGTTCTTAACGTCGTTAGTTGCATCAGCAGCAGGCCTGGCACCCAGCGGTGCTTCCAGGACGTAATTCTTCTGTGCAGCAATGAGGATAATCCTCAGGTTACGGACCCAGTCCGTGTAATTTCTACCATCATCTTTCAACTTTGCTTTCTCAAGGAACACATTAAAATTCAACGAAACTACAGCACGAGCCATCTATCTACAACAAACATAGACAAGCAAAATACTATCAGGTACTAAGTTCATGATTAATTTAAGTTCAATTAATCATATTACTTAAGAACTCCCACTTAGACAGACATCTCTCTAGTCATCTAAGTGATCACGTGATCCAAATCAACTAAACCATGTCCGATCATCACGTGAGATGGAGTAGTTTCAATGGTGAACATCACTATGTTGATCATATCTACTATATGATTCACGTTCGACCTTTTGGTCTCCGTGTTCCGAGGCCATATCTGTATATGCTAGGCTCGTCAAGTTTAACCTGAGTTCTCCGCATGTGCAACTGTTTTGCACCCATTGTATTTGAACGCAGAGCCTATCACACCCGATCATCACGTGGTGTCTCAGCACGAAGAACTTTCGCAATGGTGCATACTCAGGGAGAACACTTCTTGATAATTTAGTGAGAGATCATCTTAAAATGCTACCGTCAATCAAAGCAAGATAAGATGCATAAAGGATAAACATCACATGCAATCAATATAAATGATATGATATGGCCATCATCATCTTGTGCTTGTGATCTCCATCTTCGAAGCACCGTCGTGATCACCATCGTCACTGGCGCGACACCTTGATCTCCATCGTAGCATCATTGTCGTTACGCCATCTATTGCTTCTACGACTATCGCTACCGCTTAGTGATAAAGTAAAGCAATTACAGGGCGTTTGCATTTCATACAATAAAGCGACAACCATATGGCTCCTGCCAGTTGCCGATAACTTCGGTTACAAAACATGATCATCTCATACAATAAAATATAGCATCACGTCTTGACCATATCACATCACAACATGCCCTGCAAAAACAAGTTAGACGTCCTCTACTTTGTTGTTGCAAATTTTACGTGGCTGCTACGGGCTTAGCAAGAACCGTTCTTACCTACGCATCAAAACCACAACAATAGTTCGTCAAGTTAGTGCTGTTTTAACCTTCGCAAGGACCGGGCGTAGCCACACTCGATTCAGCTAAAGTGAGAGAGACAGACACCCGCCATCCACCTTTAAGCACGAGTGCTCGTAACGGTGAAACCAGTCTCGCGTAAGCATACGCGTAATGTCGGTCGGGGCCGCTTCATCTCACAATACCGCCGAACCAAAGTATGACATGCTAGTA
Source organism: Triticum timopheevii (assembly GCA_963921465.1). Taxonomy (NCBI): domain Eukaryota; kingdom Viridiplantae; phylum Streptophyta; class Magnoliopsida; order Poales; family Poaceae; genus Triticum; species Triticum timopheevii. The sequence goes on from OY997262.1 coordinate 292,052,292, forward strand.
AGCAGTATGACTTGTATCGCCCACAACTCACTTGTGTTCTACTCGTGCATATGACATCTACGCATAAAACCTGGCTCTGATGCCACTGTTGGGGAACATAGTAATTTCAAAAAAATTCCTACGCACACGCAAGATCATGGTGATGGCATAGCAACGAGAGGGGAGAGTGTTGTCCACGTACCTTCGTAGACCGTAAGCGGAAGCGTTATGACAACGTGGTTGATGTAGTCGTACATCTTCACGATCGACTGATCCAAGCACCGAACGTACGACACCTCCGAGTTCAGCACACGTTCAGCTCGATGACGATCCCCGGGCTCCGATCCAGCAAAGCTTCGGGGATGAGTTCCCTCAGCACGACGGCGTGGTGACGATGATGATGTTCTACCGGCGCAGGGCTTCGCCTAAACTCCACGACGATATGACCGAGGTGGAATATGGTGGAGGGGGGCACCGCACACGGCTAAGGAACGATCCGTAGATCAACTTGTGTGTCTAGGGTGCCCCCCTGCCCCCGTATATAAAGGAGCAAGGGGGGAGGCCGGCCGGCCCTAGGGGGCGCGCCAAGGAGGGGGGGAGTCCTCCTCCTAGTGGGAGTAGGACTCCCCTTTCCTAGTCCAACTAGGAAGGAGGAAGGGGGAAGGAAAGAGAGGGAGAGGGAGAGGGTAAGGGGGGGCCGCGCCCCCTCCCCTAGTCCAATTCGGACTCCTCAAGGGGGGGCACCTCCTGGGCTGCTGCCCTCTCTCTCCCCTCAGGCCCACTAAGGCCCAATACTTCCCCTGGGGGGTTCCGGTAACCCCTCCGGCACTCCGGTTTTCTCCGAAATCACCCGGAACACTTCCGGTGTCCGAATATAGTCGTCCAATATATCAATCTTTATGTCTCGACCATTTCGAGACTCCTCGTCATGTCCGTGATCACATCCGGGACTCCGAACAAACTTCAGTACATCAAAACTTATAAACTCATAATGAAACTGTCATCGTAACGTTAAGCGTGCGGACCCTACGGGTTCGAGAACTATGTAGACATGACCTAGAACTATTCTCGGTCAGTAACCAATAGCGGAACCTGGATTCCCATATTGGTTCCTACGTATTCTACGAAGATCTTTATCGGTCAAACCGCATAACAACATACGTTGTTCCCTTTGTCATCGGTATGTTACTTGCCCGAGATTCGATCGTCGGTATCCAATACCTAGTTCAATCTCGTTACCGGCAAGTCTCTTTACTCGTTATGTAATGCATCATTCCGTAACTAACTCATTAGCTACATTGCTTGCAAGGCTTATAGTGATGTGCATTACCGAGAGGGCCCAGAGATACCTCTCCGACAATCGGAGTGACAAAACCTAATCTCGAAATATGCCAACTCAACATGTACCTTTCGAGACACCTGTAGTACTCCTTTATAATCACCCAGTTACGTTGTGACGTTTGGTAGCACCCAAAGTGTTCCTCCGGTAAACGGGAGTTGCATAATCTCATAGTTACAGGAACATGTATAAGTCATGAAGAAAGCAATAGCAATATACTAAACGATCAAGTGCTAGGCTAACTGTCACACCCTAGCTAGTTATGCATTAGAGTGTTGCATCATGTCTATTTTTTCTCATTAGAAACTTGAAATGGGGATGACAGAACCCCCAGCCCCCTCTGAAACCAACTAGGGTTTACTAAAAACTTTTTCAATGAACCTGAAATGCCCTTCTAAAATGTCCATCATTTTTGTCTTGGTTCAGAACCTCTGCCAAAAGTGATGCACAATTTCCTAGGTCATCTTAGGGTCTTTGAATTAAATCATAAATATTTGAATTTGGGCATTTAAAATTATATAAAATATTTCAAATGCTCAAATATCTCCAAACTAAAATGTTTCATGTTGGAAATAATCCAACTATGGACCAGGAGCAGTTTGGTGATTTTAGGAGTTACCTAAGTATTTTTAATAATTCAACAAAGTTGCAGAAAAATAGAAAAGGAAAATAATAGGAGAGGAAACTTACCTGGCGCCCAACACCCGACCCACCTGCCGGCCCAGCCTAGCGCCGCGCCAGCGAGCTGCTTGCCGGCCAGGCAGGCAGGCAGGTGCCCGACGGCGGCCGTAGCGTGCGCCATGCAGCTGGCCGTCGCCTTACTTCACCTCCTTGCCTTGTTGCTGGATGGATGAACTCCACGTCGAGCCGTGAACCCCCAGGACACCTCCATTCTTCCCCAACTCCTCTCTCTCGCTCTCCCACGCCATGGCCGACGCCACCGCCGCTGCTCCATCGTCGTAGCCGCGCTCCCCGCCGCCCGCGCTCCGTCTCGTTGTGTCCAGGAGCTCCACCGCCGCCCACTTCGTCGAGCTAACCGAGCCCCGAGCCCTCGCAAGGCCCGAGTCCACCGCATCGACCTCGACCGAACCGCCGTCGCCGGAGATCCCCTTCAACGCCATCGTCGCTCCGGCCCGTCCCCAGTTGCACCAAGTGCTTCGTCGAACTCCCTGTGAGCTTAGCCATCTTCCCCTCCCTTCTTTTCTTGCCCCCGAGCTTTGTAGTGACCTCCCGGAGCTCAACCGCACCCACCGTCGCGGAGCTCGTCGCTGACGTGCTCCCGGTCACCCTCCGGCCACCACTTGGTGTCCATCGTGCTCACCACGTCACGTAGCACCTAACCAACTACTCCCCGCACCTCACCGCACACCCTAGCCCGAGTTCGCTTTCACCCGAACTCCGGTGGCCGCCAAAGTCGCCGCCGACGCCAACTCCGGCCACCCCGACCCCAACGGACTCCACCAAGAGCCGCGGCTCGTCCTCAGCTCCACCCCGATGCCCTCCGCGACCCTTTTGGTGGCCGGAACGGCCAAAACCACTTCCGCCGCCGCATCGGGCTCGCCGGCGGCTAAACGCCGGCGCTGCTGGCTTTGACTTTGACCACGGGTGGGCCCTGGTTGACTCCGATGAGTCAATGACAGGTGGGGCCCAGCCCTGTTAACTAAATAGGTTTAGTTTTAATTAAACTTTAACTAAACTAATAACCCTGACACCCTGGACCCACAGTCAGGTTTGACCTGGACGTCTCCGTTGACCCTGACGTCATTCTGACGCATGGCTGACGCAATAAATTAATTTCTGGATTTATTCTAATATAGGAAATTCCAGAATATAGTTTAAACTTCAAAAATTCATAACTTTTAATCTGTAACTCCAAATCAAACAAGTTATATATGAAAAATGATCAGAAAAATCCAATCTATCCATCTGTACTGTTTCCATGCATGATTAAACAAGTTAACTTGATGTTTAATGCAGAACAAGATAAAACACTTTAAAGGGCCATGTATGAGTTTGAAATTTGAATCTTTGGTTCAAATTGGTTCAAACCCTTCTGGTCTTAGTTGCATTAGCCCAACACACTCATATTGCCATGTTTCATGCATGCATCATATTGTCGCACATTGTTTGGTGATGGCTGTGTATCGGTGTTCTTTGCGGCAGGTTCTGCCCCCGAGGAGTACCATGATTACCCTAGCGAAGAGCATTATCAGTGCACCGACCCATCAGGCAAGCAACCAACCGTTTGATCATATCGATACAATCCCATGTTCTCGCTCTTGCTCTCTTTTACTGCATTAAGACAACGCGTTTCAAACTGCTGTGTGTTACGGTAGTTGAACCCATTTCCTCTGCATGACCTGTCATTGCCACAGTAACTAGATGAAACCCACTAGCATGTGTAGGAGTTGTTTTAGCCATATGTATGTGTTGTTCCTACCTTGCTATGCCTGCTATGCTTAGAGTCGTGTCAGGTCTGGTTCATCTGGGTGATGGGCTAGAGTGAAATGTTCATGTCAGTATGGGAGTGGTGTGTTGAACACGATTTGGTAAAGGTATCGATGAGAGGCCATGTAGGAGTACATGGTGGGTTGTTTCATTGAAGCCGTCCTTAAGCACTGAGATCTGTATGTGTGATTTAAGACTCAGCTACTACCATGCATTGGGCCCGAAACCAATGGACCCTCTCGACTTCTTATTCACCCTAGTTCTCTGTCCAGGAGTTGCAAGTAGTTTCTGGTGTTTGTAGCCTACTGGAGGCCATGGACAGCGCTGACCGTAGGGGTGGGCTGTGATGCGGTAGGTACGTGGCCGGGTGTACCGGATGCCCGTTTGGTATCTCGGGAACCCTGTTCACATCGTTTGGGGCCGTGAGCGATACTTCGGCCGGATCTCCTCATGGATGGAACCCAAATAGGCGATAAACCTGGACTAGAGACTTAGGTGTTTGGGTAGGTCATGGCCGACACCCACGTTGGGCTTCCGCTTGAAGGTTGCCGAGTACATGTCGTGTAAACGACGGTAAGTGGTGAGAGCGTGTATGAAGAAGTACACCCCTGCAGGGTTATCATGATCTATTCGAATAGCCGCGTCCGCGGTAAAGGACTACTTGGTTGCTTATACAGTTCATAGACAAGTAAATGGAAACTACTAAAAGCCTCAAGATAAGCGTGAGTGCCGAGGATGGCTCCGCCGTAGGAAGACGAAGGTGGATCCTCGGTAGTGTATTGAAGTGGTGAGTAGTGGACTCGTGTGCGCAAAACCATTTCAAGTTGGAGTCTCGTAGGATAGCTTAGCCAAGAGTCAAAGCTGGCTTGCTGCAATAACTCCACCAACCCTTCTTGATAATGTGCATGTATGTAGGATCTGATGTAAGTCTTGCTGAGTACCTTTGTACTCATGTTGCTATAATTTACATTTTTACAGAAGACGCTGCAACCCCTTCTGATGGGTTCTTCATAGACGTTGACATCAATGAGTAGGCTAAGGCCCAGGTGGTGATCCTGAGCTTGTGAAGGACCACGTAGTATAGCTAGGCTTTCCAAGCCTCTTTTATTTTACTCGTTGTCTGTACTCAGACATGTTACTTCCGCTGTTGGTTTGTATGACTGTATGACTTGAATGCTGGGTCATGTGACCCGTACTTGTGTGTATGCTATGTATGGCTCTCTGAGCCTTTAAATAAAGTACTTGTGTCGTAGAGTCATGTTGTGATGCCTTGTTGTATTTGCACATATCGAGCATATTGTGTGTATGATTGAAATGCTTGGTATGTGTGGGATCTGACTATCTAGTTGTTTATCTTTAGTAGCCTCTCTTACCAGGAAATGTCTCCTAGTGATTCCACTGAGCCATGGTAGCTTGCTACTGCTCCGGAACACTTGGCTGGCCGGCATGTGTCCTTCTTCGTTCCTGCATCTGTCCCTTCGGGGAAATGTCACGCATTGAGTACCGGAGTCCTGTTAGCCCGCTACAGCCCGGTTTACCGGAGTCCTGCTAGCCCAGTGCTACAGCCCGGAACTTACTTGCTGATGACCAACACGTTCGATGCTGGGTCATGGATGCCTGTCCCTGTAAGTCTGTGCCACTTTGGGTTTACAACTAGCCATGTCAGCCCGGGCTCCTTTTCATATGGATGCTAGCAACACTATCATATACGTGTGCCAAAAGGCGCAAACGGTCCTGGGCAAAGGTAAGGCGACACCCGTGGGGATACCGTGCGTGAGGCCGCAAAGTGATATGAGGTGTTACAGGCTAGATCGATGTGACATTGAGTCGGGGTCCTGACAGCGTTGGCATCAGAGCCGGACTGCCTGTAGGTTCTCCAAGCCAAACTGGTCGATGTTGAGTCTAGAAATGCTTTAGTTATATATAAGGGAATTGATTGTGGGATGGTACGTAAGGCTCTTTTTACTTCTTTACCTCATGGCATTCTGATCTGAGTCAGTCCATTCTTCCACCGGGGGTTAAGGAATTAGGATCTCTTCTCTCTATCAGGTTCACGTGTTACTAATCAGTAGTACCTTATAGGTTTGATGGATACAAGCCTAGTTCAGTTCTACTACCACATTATGTTGCTAAGATGGACCTGGAACTTTGATATGATGTTGTTGAGTGTGTATGAAATCCTTGTCAAATGTCTCAAAATCCTTTTTGAGCATTTACAGCTGTTATGCTGTCGAAATTTTGCTAGAAATTCTAATGCCTTTGCATTATGGTTGTGCTTTCAGATGGCCACTCGCGACCAAAATCAAGTGGTTCGCCTGACTCGATGCCTAGATGTACCCGGCCATACTGCTATGTTGGTCAGGGTAATGACTGAGGCTGGATACCGTTGGTATCCTGAGTACACGGTCGAAGAGCAATTTCGAGACTTTAATCAAAGCCAGTATCTTTGCACTGTCAGGATATTTCCATCTTATCCTGGATCCACCGAGCCCCTTCACTGCTCTTATGGACTCGGGGTTACTGTTGAGATGGCTGTGCAGGATGCCGCCTACTCTATGATGACCATCATGCGAGTCAGGACTGGCCTATTTCGGGACTCTGATTTCCGGTATATGCCAGCATCATTTCCGGGAGCACAAGGGTATCTCCAGGCTATCTATGCTGACCCCACTCAGGAGGATTCACGGACTCGCACCACTGCTGAGTTGCTCGAGGATAAGGACCGTGAAAACCGGGCCTTGAGGCTAGAGCTTTTCAATACCCGTGCTGACCATTGGGCCACGTTGACTCGGTTTGCACCGGCTGTGCAAGCTGGATATTCGGATATGCGCGATCTCTATCCTGTGAGATCTGCTCTGCCAGATGTGATGGGTTGGCGTGATGTAGGAGGCATCACCCCACCTCGTGGTCCCCGCAGGCCACCGTTTGTTGGTCCAAGACCTCACCCTAGCCCTTTTGGTCCACAAGCTCCGCGAGATCATCTGTTTCCGGATGATCATGTTGAGCTTCCTGGCTATGGAGGTGACTTCTACGAGGGCTACTACGGAGACGTCTGAGTTAGTAGTAGTTCCACTAGTACTGTAACAGTTGTATTTCCGCTGTCCTGCGTGACTTGTGGAATATGACTTAGTGTGTAGTAATTCCGGGGGTGTAGGAAAATTATGTATAGGAGCTTGGGATGCCTCCAATGAGATGTAATCCTCCTCTCACCGCAGTAGTACTTGTTTGTCTTGTACTAAGCCTCGTATGGTGTGTATGACGATGGAATAAAAGAAGTAGTTTCTGTATCTACCATGTCATACAGATGATCATCTTGCATTCTGAGTTGTCCATTACATTCTACATTCTATGTCGGAATCTGAGCATTTTGGACTTAACCATTGTCTTGTTTTTCCTAGGATGGTTAACACGCGCAAAAACCCTGCTCCCCAAGAGCAGGCCGAAGGCAGTGAAGTCAGGAATGCAAATCTGCCTCACCCTCCTTCCCTAGCCGAAGTTATGCTGGAAGCCGAGAGAAACAAGCGGGAGACCAACCGTTTGTTGGAGCGCATCGAACAGAACACATCACACCATCAGAGAAATAACTTGGTGTCACTCAGTGATTTCATCAAGTTACACCCGCCTACCTTCCACCACTCCGTCGAGCCTCTCGACGCCGATGACTGGCTTCGCAGCATTACTCACAAACTGCGTTCTGCACTTGTAGCTGAGGCTGATAGGGTCACCTTTGCTGCATATCATCTCGAAGGCCCCGCCAGTCTCTGGTGGGAGAATTATGAAGCTATGCGCCCAGCGGGCCATGTCACTACTTGGGCTGAATTCAGCGAGGCTTTCCGTGAACATCACATTCCGGAGGGTCTCATGGATCGTAAACGTGAGGAGTTCTGTAGCTTCACTCAAGGTCGACTCTCTGTTGACGCTTACAGCAGGGAGTTCGGTAACCTTGCACGTTATGCAACTGAGGAAGTTTCTACCGATGCCAAGAAGCAGGCAAGGTTCCATAAGGGACTTAGTCCTGAGCTCCGTCGTGACCTCCGTCTGCATGAGTGCACCTCTTTTCATAAGCTTGTGAATAAAGCCATCAGTGCTGAGACGGGACAGACTGATTTCGATGCATCACGCAAGCATGGCCGTGATTTGGGTTCTTCATCCGGTGCTGGACCCCAGAAGCGCCGTGTATGGGTGCCTAACACTGCCCTGCCACCCAGATATACACCGAGGCCATCCTTTCAGGTGCCTCGCCCAGCTCAGCAATATGCACCAGCCAAGCCCTATGGTGGTCCAACCAACAATGCTCCTCCACGCACTAGTTCCATGACGTGCTTCAAGTGTGGGGAATCAGGCCACTATATGCGCGAGTGCCCCCAAACCAACCCCAACCAGACAGCAAAAACTGTTGGCCGTGGCAAGCCGACAGGGAAAGTGTTCGACGCCAAGCCGGCCACCACTGCACGTGGCCATGTTAATTGTGTCTCTGCGGAAGAGGCTCAAGAAGATCCCAACGTCGTTCTCGGTACACTTCTTGTAAATTGCCACACGGCATCTGTTCTTTTCGATACAGGAGCATCTCATTCATTTATATCCGAGAACTATGCTCGCTTGCATAACACCGCCTTCTGTGACATGCCTTCCACCATGGAAATTTCCACTCCGGGTTCTAGATGGCAAACCTCTAGTGTAAGCCATGGAAATGAAATTCAAGTCGACAGACTTGTTTTTCTTGCATCTTTGATAGCTCTCAAATCTTCAGATATTAACATCATCTTGGGTATGGATTGGATGTCAGCCCATCATGCCAAGATTGATTGTTTCTCTAGGACTGTTCAACTCACACACCCTTCAGGAAAGATAGTCAATGTCTTGACCCGAGTAGCTAAACGATGACTATTTTCTCTTAACGCCAGCCCCTTGCCAGACCTCGAAGACGTTCCGGTAGTCCGTGATTTCCCAAATGTTTTTCCAGAAGAACTGCCAGGTATTCCACCTGACAGAGATGTCGAATTTGTGATAGATCTCATACCAGGAACTGTCCCAATTTCCAGAAGACCCTATAAGATGGCACCATTTGAACTAGCCGAACTTAAGAAACAACTTGATGAGTCCTTGAAAAAGGGTTTCATCCGACCTAGTTCATCTCCTTGGGCTTGCCCCGTCCTCTTCGTCAAGAAGAAGGATGGTACGGACCGGATGGTTGTAGATTATCGACCAGTTAACTTGGTCACAATTAAGAACAAGTATCCGCTCCCCAGGATCAACGACCTGTATGATCAGCTCGCTGGATCCTCAGTCTTCTCTAAAATGGATTTGAGGTTGGGCTACCATCAAATCAAAATCAGGAACGGGGACATTCCGAAAACGGCCTTTGTTACTCGTTATGGCCAATACGAGTACACCGTCATGTCCTTCGGTTTAACCAACGCTCCAGCCACCTTCTCTCGGTTGATGAACTCAATCTTCATGGAGTATTTGGATAAATTCGTCGTGGTTTACCTCGATGATATACTCATCTACTCCAAGAATGAGGAAGAACATGCCGAACATCTAAGGCTAGTGTTGAAGAAACTTCGAGAGCATCGCCTTTATGCCAAATTCTCTAAATGTGAATTTTGGTTGTCAGAAGTGACCTATCTAGGACATGTAATTTCTGGTAAAGGTATTGCTGTTAATCCTGAGCGAGTTCAAGCCATCCTTAATTGGACTCCACCTGAATCGGTCAAGCAAGTTCGGAGTTTTCTGGGCTTGGCGAGCTATTGCCGTCGCTTTGTCGAGAATTTCTCCAAAGTTGCCAAACCTCTAACTGAACTCCTCAAGAAAGATAAAAAGTTCGAATGGACTCCACAATGTGAGCACAGCTTTCAGGAACTGAAAAGACGCCTGACATCTGCTCCCGTACTGGTACCACCAGATTTTTCCAAGGACTTTGTTATCTACTGCGACGCCTCGCGACAAGGACTAGGCTGTATTCTCATGCAAGATCGACACGTAATTGCTTACGCTTCACGGCAATTGCACCCACATGAGGAGAATTATCCTACTCATGATCTAGAGCTTGCAGCTGTAGTCTATGCACTTAAAATCTGGCGACATTACCTCCTCGGTAATCGTTGTGAGATATTCACTGATCACCAAAGTCTGAAGTACATCTTCACCCAACCGGATTTGAATCTCAGGCAAAGACGTTGGGTCGAGTTGATCACAGATTTCGACTTAGGAATAACTTACACCCCAGGGAAAGCCAATGTCATGGCTGATGCGCTAAGTCGTAAATCTTATTGCAATAATATGATGTTGCAGCAAAGTCAACCACTTCTCCATGAGGAATTTCGGAAACTTAACCTTCACATCGTTCCTCAAGGATTCCTTTCCACCTTGGTGGAAAAACCTACCCTTACGGATCAGATCATCAAAGCACAGAAGGTAGATCCGGGAATCTCTCGCATCAAGAGAAACATAAAGAAAGGAGTTGCGAATTGTTTCTCCATTAATGAACAAGGAGTCGTATACTTTGGAAATCGCCTAGTGGTCCCCAAGGTGCGAAACCTGAGGCGATTGATCCTTAAGGAAGCTCATGAATCTCCTCTTACTATTCATCCCGGTAGCACTAAGATGTATCAGGACCTACGCCAGAGGTTCTGGTGGACTAGGATGAAGAGAGAAATTGCTCAGTATATTGCTAATTGCGATGTCTGCCGTCGTGCAAAAGCAGAGCATCAACGGCCTGCTGGCACCCTTCAACCCCTAGCTATTCCTAAATGGAAATGGGATAAAATTGGTATGGACTTCATCACCGGTTTTCCCAGGACCAAGAGAGGGAATAATGCTATCTTCGTCGTTATCGATCGTCTTTCCAAAGTGGTCCATTTCCTACCTGTTCGTGAGAGTATAACTGCTAGTCAGTTAGCAGACTTGTACATGTCCCGAATAGTGTCTCTCCATGGTGTTCCGTTGGAAATTAACTCAGATCGAGGAAGTCTTTTCACCTCTCAATTTTGGGAAAGTTTCCAAAATGCTATGGGAACCCGCCTTTCCTTTAGCACCGCTTTTCACCCTCAATCAAGTGGTCAAGTAGAACGCGTCAACCAGATTCTAGAAGACATGCTTCGAGCTTCTGTTATCTCATTCGGAATGGATTGGGAGAAATGCCTTCCATTTGCCGAATTCGCTTATAACAACAGTTATCAGTCTAGCTTGGGTAAAGCCCCTTTTGAAGTTCTCTATGGACGACGGTGTCGAACACCCCTTAATTGGTCAGAAACCGGGGAAAGACAATTCTTTGGCCCGGATATGATCCAGGAAGCAGAAGAGCAAGTTCGCATTGTTCGTGAAAAGTTGAAAACAGCCCAATCTCGTCAAAAGAGTCAATATGACTGAAAACATAGGGCTATGACGTTTGAGGTTGACGAGAAGGCTTACCTTCGGGTTACTCCTCTGAAGGGAACCCATCGTTTCGGTATCAAAGGCAAATTGGCTCCTCGTTACATTGGACCTTTTCGCATTCTCGCTAAACGAGGAGAAGTTGCCTACCAATTGGAACTACCTCCGCATCTCTCCAGAGTCCACGATGTCTTCCACGTTTCTCAACTCAGGCGTTGCTTCTCGGATCCTATCCATGGAGTGGACCACGAAACGCTTGATCTCCAAGATAATCTCACGTATCGAGAGTACCCCGTTCGTATTCTCGAACAGGCCGAGCGTATCACTCAACGTCATAATATCAAGTTTCTCAAGGTTCAATGGTCGCACCATTCTGAGAAGGAAGCAACCTGGGAAAGGGAGGATCGTCTTCGACTTGAGTATCCCGCCTTCTTCTCGGAAGAACCTAAATCTCGGGACGAGATTCTTTTGAGTGGGGGTGAGTTGTCACACCCTAGCTAGTTATGCATTAGAGTGTTGCATCATGTCTATTTTTTCTCATCAGAAACTTGAAATGGGGATGACAGAACCCCCAGCCCCCTCTGAAACCAACTAGGGTTTACTAAAAACTTTTTCAATGAACCTGAAATGCCCTTCTAAAATGTCCATCATTTTTGTCTTGGTTCAGAACCTCTGCCAAAAGTGATGCACAATTTCCTAGGTCATCTTAGGGTCTTTGAATTAAATCATAAACATTTGAATTTGGGCATTTAAAATTATATAAAATATTTCAAATGCTCAAATATCTCCAAACTAAAATGTTTCATGTTGGAAATAATCCAACTATGGACCGGGAGCAGTTTGGTGATTTTAGGAGTTACCTAAGTATTTTTAATAATTCAACAAAGTTGCAGAAAAATAGAAAAGGAAAATAACAGGAGAGGAAACTTACCTGGCGCCCAGCACCCGGCCCACCTGCCGGCCCAGCCCAGCGCCGCGCCAGCGAGCTGCTTGCCGGCCAGGCAGGCAGGCAGGTGCCCGACGGCGGCCGTAGCGTGCGCCACGCAGCTGGCCGTCGCCTTACTTCACCTCCTTGCCTCGTTGCTGGATGGATGAACTCCACGTCGAGCCGTGAACCCCCAGGACACCTCCATTCTTCCCCAACTCCTCTCTCTCGCTCTCCCACGCCATGGCCGACGCCACCGCCGCTGCTCCATCGTTGTAGCCGCGCTCCCCGCCGCCCGCGCTCCGTCTCGTTGTGTCCAGGAGCTCCACCGCCGCCCACTTCGTCGAGCTAACCGAGCCCCGAGCCCTCGCAAGGCCCGAGTCCACCGCATTGACCTCGACCGAACCGCCGTCGTCGGAGATCCCCTTCAACGCCGTCGTCGCTCCGGCCCGTCCCCAGCTGCACCAAGTGCTTCGTCGAACTCCCTGTGAGCTTAGCCATCTTCCCCTCCCTTCTTTTCTTGCCCCCGAGCTTTGTAGTGACCTCCCGGAGCTCAACCGCACCCACCGTCGCGGAGCTCGTCGCTGACGTGCTCCCGGTCACCCTCCGGCCACCACTTGGTGTCCATCGTGCTCACCACGTCACGTAGCACCTAACCAACTACTCCCCGCACCTCACCGCACACCCTAGCCCGAGTTCGCTTTCACCCGAACTCCGGTGGCCGCCAAAGTCGCCGCCGACGCCAACTCCGGCCACCCCGACCCCAACGGACTCCACCAAGAGCCGCGGCTCGTCCTCAGCTCCACCCCGATGCCCTCCGCGACCCTTTTGGTGGCCGGAACGGCCAAAACCACTTCCGCCGCCGCATCGGGCTCGCCGGCGGCTAAACGCCGGCGCTGCTGGCTTTGACTTTGACCACGGGTGGGCCCTGGTTGACTCCGATGAGTCAATGACAGGTGGGGCCCAGCCCTGTTAACTAAATAGGTTTAGTTTTAATTAAACTTTAACTAAACTAATAACCCTGACACCCTGGACCCACAGTCAGGTTTGACCTGGACGTCTCCGTTGACCCTGACGTCATTCTGACGCATGGCTGACGCAATAAATTAATTTCTGGATTTATTCTAATATAGGAAATTCCAGAATATAGTTTAAACTTCAAAAATTCATAACTTTTAATCTGTAACTCCAAATCAAACAAGTTATATATGAAAAATGATCAGAAAAATCCAATCTATCCATCTGTACTGTTTCCATGCATGATTAAACAAGTTAACTTGATGTTTAATGCAGAACAAGATAAAACACTTTAAAGGGCCATGTATGAGTTTGAAATTTGAATCTTTGGTTCAAATTGGTTCAAACCCTTCTGGTCTTAGTTGCATTAGCCCAACACACTCATATTGCCATGTTTCATGCATGCATCATATTGTCGCACATTGTTTGGTGATGGCTGTGTATCGGTGTTCTTTGCGGCAGGTTCTGCCCCCGAGGAGTACCGTGATTACCCTAGCGAAGAGCATTATCAGTGCACCGACCCATCAGGCAAGCAACCAACCGTTTGATCATATTGATACAATCCCATGTTCTCGCTCTTGCTCTCTTTTACTGCATTAAGACAACGCGTTTCAGACTGCTGTGTGTTACGGTAGTTGAACCCATTTCCTCTGCATGACCTGTCATTGCCACAGTAACTAGATGAAACCCACTAGCATGTGTAGGAGTTGTTTGAGCCATATGTATGTGTTGTTCCTACCTTGCTATGCCTGCTATGCTTAGAGTCGTGTCAGGTCTGGTTCATCTGGGTGATGGGCTAGAGTGAAATGTTCATGTCAGTATGGGAGTGGTGTGTTGAACACGATTTGGTAAAGGTATCGATGAGAGGCCATGTAGGAGTACATGGTGGGTTGTTTCATTGAAGCCGTCCTTAAGCACTGAGATCTGTATGTGTGATTTAAGACTCAGCTACTACCATGCATTGGGCCCGAAACCAATGGACCCTCTCGACTTCTTATTCACCCTAGTTCTCTGTCCAGGAGTTGCAAGTAGTTTCTGGTGTTTGTAGCCTACTGGAGGCCGTGGACAGCGCTGACCGTAGGGGTGGGCTGTGATGCGGTAGGTACGTGGCCGGGTGTACCGGATGCCCGTTTGGTATCTCGGGAACCTTGTTCACATCGTTTGGGGCCGTGAGCGATACTTCGGCCGGATCTCCTCATGGATGGAACCCAAATAGGCGATAAACCTGGACTAGAGACTTAGGTGTTTGGGTAGGTCATGGCCGACACCCACGTTGGGCTTCCGCTTGAAGGTTGCCGAGTACACGTCGTGTAAACGACGGTAAGTGGTGAGAGCGTGTATGAAGAAGTACACCCCTGCAGGGTTATCATGATCTATTCGAATAGCCGCGTCCGCGGTAAAGGACTACTTGGTTGCTTATACAGTTCATAGACAAGTAAATGGAAACTACTAAAAGCCTCAAGATAAGCGTGAGTGCCGAGGATGGCTCCTCCGTAGGAAGACGAAGGTGGATCCTCGGTAGTGTATTGAAGTGGTGAGTAGTGGACTCGTGTGCGCAAAACCATTTCAAGTTGGAGTCTCGTAGGATAGCTTAGCCAAGAGTCAAAGCTGGCTTGCTGCAATAACTCCACCAACCCTTCTTGATAATGTGCATGTATGTAGGATCTGATGTAAGTCTTGCTGAGTACCTTTGTACTCATGTTGCTATAATTTACATTTTTACAGAAGACGCTGCAACCCCTTCTGATGGGTTCTTCGTAGACGTTGACATCAATGAGTAGGCTAAGGCCCAGGTGGTGATCCTGAGCTTGTGAAGGACCACGTAGTATAGCTAGGCTTTCCAAGCCTCTTTTATTTTACTCGTTGTCTGTACTCAGACATGTTACTTCCGCTGTTGGTTTGTATGACTGTATGACTTGAATGCTGGGTCATGTGACCCGTACTTGTGTGTATGCTATGTATGGCTCTCTGAGCCTTTAAATAAAGTACTTGTGTCGTAGAGTCATGTTGTGATGCCTTGTTGTATTTGCACATATCGAGCATATTGTGTGTATGATTGAAATGCTTGGTATGTGTGGGATCTGACTATCTAGTTGTTTATCTTTAGTAGCCTCTCTTACCGGGAAATGTCTCCTAGTGATTCCACTGAGCCATGGTAGCTTGCTACTGCTCCGGAACACTTGGCTGGCCGGCATGTGTCCTTCTTCGTTCCTGTGTCTGTCCCTTCGGGGAAATGTCACGCATTGAGTACCGGAGTCCTGTTAGCCCGCTACAGCCCGGTTTACCGGAGTCCTGCTAGCCCAGTGCTACAGCCCGGAACTTACTTGCTGATGACCGACACGTTCGATGCTGGGTCATGGATGCCTGTCCCTGTAAGTCTGTGCCACTTTGGGTTTACAACTAGCCATGTCAGCCCGGGCTCCTTTTCATATGGATGCTAGCGACACTATCATATACGTGTGCCAAAAGGCGCAAACGGTCCCGGGCAAAGGTAAGGCGACACCCGTGGGGATACCGTGCGTGAGGCCGCAAAGTGATATGAGGTGTTACAGGCTAGATCGATGTGACATTGAGTCGGGGTCCTGACACTAACGGAATGGGTCATGTCAATCACATTATTCTCCTAATGATGTGATCCCATTAATCAAATGACAACACATGCCTATGGTCAGGAAACATAACCATCTTTGGTTAATAAGCTAGTCAAGTAGAGGCATACTAGTGACGTTGTGTTTGTCTATGTATTCACACATGTATTATGTTTTCGGTTAATACAATTCTAGCATGAATAATAAACATTTATCATGATATGAGGAAATAAATAATAACTTTATTATTGCCTCTAGGGCATATTTCCTTCAGTCTCCCACTTGCACTAGAGTCAATAATCTAGATTACATAGTAATGATTCTAACACCCATGGAGTCTTGGTGCTGATCATGTTTTGCTCGTGAGAGAGGCTTAGTCAATGGGTCTGCAACATTCAGATCCGTATGTATCTTGCAATTCTCTATGTCTCCCACTTGGACTTGGTCCCGAATGGAATTGAAGCGTCTCTTGATGTGCTTGGTCCTCTTGTGAAATCTGGATTCCTTTGTCAAGGCAATTGCACCAGTATTGTCACAGAAGATCTTCATTGGTCCCGATGCACTAGGTATGACACCTAGATCGGAAATGAACTCCTTCATCCAGACTCCTTCATTTGCTGCTTCCGAAGCAGCTATGTACTCCGCTTCACATGTAGATCCGCCACGACGCTTTGTTTAGAACTGCACCAACTTACAGCTCCACCGTTTAATAAAAACACGTATCCGGTTTGTGATTTAGAATCGTCCGGATCAGTGTCAAAGCTTGCGTCGATGTAACCATTTACGACTAGCTCTTTGTCACCTCCATATATGAGAAACATATCCTTAGTCCTTTTCAGGTATTTTAGGATGTTCTTGACCGCTGTCCAGTGATCCACTCCTGGATTACTTTGGTACCTTCCTGCCAAGCTTATTGCTAAGCATACGTCAGGTCTGGTACACAACATTGCATACATGATAGAGCCTATGGCTGAAGCATAGGGAACATCTTTCATTTTCTCTCTATCTTCTGCTGTGGTCGGGCATTGAGTTTGACTCAACTTCACACCTTGTAGCACGGGCAAGAACCCTTTCTTTGCCTGATCCATTTTGAACTTTTTCAAAATTTTATCAAGGTATGTGCTTTGTGAAAGTCCTATTAAGCGTCTTGATCTATATCTATAAATCTTGATGCCCAATATGTAAGCAGCTTCACCGAGGTCTTTCATTGAAAAACTTTTATTCAAGTATCCTTTTATGCTATCCAGAAATTCTATATCATTTCCAATTAATAATATGTCATCTACATATAATATCAGAAATGCTACAGAGCTCCCACTCACTTTCTTGTAAATACAGGCTTCTCCAAAAGTCTGTATAAAACCATATGCTTTGATCACACTATCAAAGCGTTTATTCCAACTCCGAGATGCTTGCACCAGTCCATAAATGGATCGCTGGAGCTTGCACACTTTGTTAGCACCTTTTGGATCAACAAAACCTTCTGGCTGCATCATATACAACTCTTCTTCCAGAAATCCATTCAAGAATGCAGTTTTGACATCCATTTGCCAAATTTCATAATCATGAAATGCAGCAATAGCTAACATGATTCGGACAGACTTAAGCATCGCTACGGGTGAGAAAGTCTCATCGTAGTCAACCCCTTGAACTTGTCGAAAACCTTTCGCAACAAGTCGAGCTTTATAGACAGTTACATTACCATCAGCGTCAGTCTTCTTCTTAAAGATCCATTTATTCTAAATGGCTTGCCGATCATCGGGCAAGTCAACCAAAGTCCATACTTTGTTCTCATACATGGATCCCATCTCAGATTTCATGGCCTCTAGCCATTTTGCGGAATCTGGGCTCATCATCGCTTTCTCATAGTTCGTAGGTTCATCATGGTCAAGCAACATGACTTCCAGAATAGGATTACCGTACCACTCTGGTGCGGATCTTACTCTGGTAGACCTACGAGGTTCAGTAGAAACTTGATCTGAAGTTTCATGATCAATATCATTAGCTTCCTCACTAATTGGTGTAGTTGTCACAGGAACTGGTTCTTGTGATGAACTACTTTCCAATAGGGGAGTAGGTACAGTTACCTCATTAAGTTCTACTTTCCTCCCACTAACTTCTTTCGAGAGAAACTCCTTCTCTGGAAAGGATCTGATTTTAGCAACGAAAATCTTGCCCTCAGATCTCTGATAGAAGGTGTACCCAATAGTCTCTTTTAGGTATCCTATGAAGACACATTTCTCCGATTTAGGTTCGAGCTTATCTGGTTGAAGTTTCTTCACATAAGCATCGCAGCCCCAAACTTTAAGAAACGACAACTTTGGTTTCTTGCCAAACCACAGTTCATAAGGCGCCGTCTCAACGGATTTTGATGGTGCCCTATTTAACGTGAATGCGGCCGTCTCTAAAGCATAACCCCAAAACGATAGTGGTAAATCAGTAAGAGACATCATAGATCGCACCATATCTAGTAAAGTACGATTACGATGTTCGGACACACCATTTCATTGTGGTGTTCCGGGTGGCGTGAGTTGCGAAACTATTACGCATTGTTTCAAATGTAAAACAAACTCATAACTCAAATATTCTCCTCCATGATCAGATCGTAGAAACTTTATTTTCTTGTTACGATGATTTTCCACTTCACTCTGAAATTCTTTGAACTTTTCAAATGTTTCAGACTTGTGTTCCATTAAGTAGATATACCCATATCTGCTCAAATCATCTGTGAAGGTGAGAAAATAACGATACCCGCCGCGAGCCTCAACATTCATTGGACCACAAACATCAGTATGTATGATTTCCAACAAATCGGTTGCTCGCTCCATAGTTCCGGAGAATGGCGTTTTAGTCATCTTGCCCATGAGGCACGGTTCGCAAGTACCAAGTGATTCATAATCAAGTGATTCCAAAAGCCCATTAGTATGGAGTTTCTTCATGCGCTTTACACCGATATCACCCAAACGGCAGTGCCACAAATAAGTTGCACTATCGTTATCAACTCTGCATCTTTTGGTTTCAACACTATGAATATGTGTATCACTACTATTGAGATTCAATAAAAATAGACCACTCTTCAAGGGTGCATGACCATAAAAGATATTACTCATATAAATAGAACAACCATTATTCTCTGATTTAAATGAATAACCGTCTCGCATCAAACAAGATCCAGATATAATGTTCATGCTCAACGCTGGCACCAAATAACAATTATTTAGGTCTAAAACTAATCCCGATGGTAGATGTAGAGGTAGCGTGCCGACCGCGATCACACCGACTTTGGAACCATTTCCCACGCGCATCGTCACCTCGTCCTTAGCCAATCTTCGCTTAATCCGTAGTCCCTGTTTCGAGTTGCAAATATTAGCAACAGAACCAGTATCAAATACCCAGGTACTACTGCGAGCACTAGTAAGGTACACATCAATAACATGTATATCACATATACCTTTGTTCACTTTGCCATCCTTCTTATCCGCCAAATACTTGGGGCAGTTCCGCTTCTAGTGTCCAGTCTGCTTGCAGTAGAAGCACTCAGTTTCAGGCTTAGGTGCAGACTTGGGTTTCTTCTCTTGAGCAGCAACTTGTTTGCTGTTCTTCTTGAAGTTCCCCTTCTTCTTCCCTTTGCCCTTTTTCTTGAAACTGGTGGTCTTGTTAACCATCAACACTTGATGCTCCTTCTTGATTTCTACCTCCGCGGCTTTTAGCATTGCGAAGAGCTCGGGAATAGTCTTGTCCATCCCTTGCATATTATAGTTCATCACAAAGCTCTTGTAGCTTGGTAGCAGTGATTGAAGAATTTTGTCAATGACACTATCATCAGGAAGATTAACTCCCAGTTGAATCAAGTGATTATTATACCCATACATTTTGAGTATGTGTACACTGACAGAACTATTCTCCTCCATCTTGCAGCTATAGAACTTATTGGAGACTTCATATCTCTCAATCCGGCATTTGCTTGAAATATTAACTTCAACTCCTGGAACATCTCATATGCTCCATGAAGTTCAAAACATCGTTGAAGACCCGGTTCCAAGCCGTAAAGCATGGCACACTGAACTATCGAGTAGTCATCAGCTTTGCTTTGCCAGACGTTCTTAACGTCGTCAGTTGCATCAGCAGCAGGCCTGGCACCCAGCGGTGCTTCCAGGACGTAATTCTTCTGTGCAGCAATGAGGATAATCCTCAGGTTATGGACCCAGTCCGTGTAATTTCTACCATCATATTTCAACTTTGCTTTCTCAAGGAACGCATTAAAATTCAATGGAACAACAGCACGAGCCATCTATCTACAACAAACATAGACAAGAAAAATACTATCAGGTGCTAAGTTCATGATAAATTTAAATTCAATTAATCATATTACTTAAGAACTTCCACTTAGACATACATCTTTGTAGTCATCTAAGTGATCACGTGATCCAAATCAACTAAACCATGTCCGATGATCACGTGAGATGGAGTAGTTTCAATGGTGAACATCACTATGTTGATCATATCTACTATATGATTCACGTTCGACCTTTTGGTCTCCGTGTTTCGAGGCCATATCTGTATATGCTAGGCTCGTCAAGTTTAACCTAAGTTCTCCGCGTGTGCAACTGTTTTGCACCCGTTGTATTTGAACGTAGAGCCTATCACACCCGATCATCACGTGGTGTCTCAGCACGAAGAACTTTCGCAACGGTGCATACTCAGGGAGAACACTTCTTGATAATTTAGTGAGAGATCATCTTAAAATGCTACCGTCAATCAAAGCAAGATAAGATGCATAAAGGATAAACATCACATGCAATCAATATAAGTGATATGATATGGCCATCATCATCTTGTGCTTGTGATCTCCATCTTCGAAGCACCGTCGTGATCACCATCGTCACCGGCGCGACACCTTGATCTCCATCGTAGCATCGTTGTCGTTACGCCATCTATTGCTTCTACGACTATCGCTACCGCTTAGTGATAAAGTAAAGCAATTACAGGGCGTTTGCATTTCATACAATAAAGCGACAACCATATGGCTCCCGCCAGTTGCCGATAACTTCGGTTACAAAACATGATCATCTCATACAATAAAATATAGCATCACGTCTTGACCATATCACATCACAACATGCCCTGCAAAAACAAGTTAGACGTCCTCTACTTTGTTGTTGCAAATTTTACGTGGCTGCTATGGGCTTAGCAAGAACCGTTCTTACCTACGCATCAAAACCACAACAATAGTTCGTCAAGTTAGTGCTGTTTTAACCTTCGCAAGGACCGGGCGTAGCCACACTCGATTCAGCTAAAGTGAGAGAGACAGACACCCGCCAGCCACCTTTAAGCACGAGTGCTCATAACGGTGAAACCAGCCTTGCGTAAGCGTACCCGTAATGTCGGTCCGGGCCGCTTCATCTCACAATACCGCCGAACAAAAGTATGACATGCTGGTAAACAGTATGACTTGTATCGCCCACAACTCACTTGTGTTCTACTCGTGCATTTGACATCTACGCATAAAACCTGGCTCTGATGCCACTGCGGGGGAACATAGTAATTTCAAAAAGTTTCCTACGCACACGCAAGATCATGGTGATGGCATAGCAACGAGAGGGGAGAGTGTTGTCCACGTACCCTCGTAGACCGTAAGCGGAAGAGTTACGACAACATGGTTGATGTAGTCGTACGTCTTCATGATCGACCGATCCAAGCACCGAACGTACGACACCTCCGAGTTCAGCACACGTTCAGCTCGATGACGATCCCCGGGCTCCGATCCAGCAAAGCTTCGGGGATGAGTTCCGTCAGCACGACGGCGTGGTGACGATGATGATGTTCTACCGGCGCAAGGCTTCGCCTAAACTCCGCGACGATATGACCGAGGTGGAATATGGTGGAGGGGGGCACCGCACACGGCTAAGGAACGATCCATAGATCAACTTGTGTGTATAGGGTGCCCCCCTGCCCCCGTATATAAAGGAGCAAGGGGGGAGGCCGGCCGGCCCTAGGGGGCGCCCCAAGGAGGTGGGGGGGAGTCCTCCTCCTAGTGGGAGTAGGACTCCCCTTTCCTAGTCCAACTAGGAAGGAGGAAGGGGGAAGGAAAGAGAGGGAGAGGGAGAGGGAAAGGGGGGGCCACGCCCCCTCCCCTAGTCCAATTCGGACTCCTCAAGGGGGGGGGGGGCGCCACCTCCTGGGCTGCTGCCCTCTCTCTCCCCTCAGGCCCACTAAGGCCCAATACTTCCCCCGGGGGGTTCTGGTAACCCCTCCGGCACTTCCGGTTTTCGAATATAGTCGTCCAATATATCAATATTTATGTCTCGACCATTTCGAGACTCCTCGTCATGTCGATGATCACATCCAGGACTCCGAACAAAGTTCGGTACATCAAAACTTATAAACTCATAATGAAACTGTCATCGTAACGTTAAGCGTGCAGACCCTACGGGTTCGAGAACTATGTAGACATGACCTAGAACTATTCTCGGTCAATAACCAATAGCGGAACCTGGATGCCCATATTGGTTCCTACATATTCTACGAAGATCTTTATCGGTCAAACCGCATAACAACATACGTTGTTCCCTTTGTCATCGGTATGTTACTTGCCCGAGATTCGATCGTCGGTATCCAATACCTAGTTCAATCTCGTTACCGGCAAGTCTCCTTACTCGTTATGTAATGCATCATTCCGTAACTCACTCATTAGCTACATTGCTTGCAAGGCTTATAGTGATGTGCATTACCGAGAGGGCCCAGAGATACCTCTCCGACAATCGGAGTGACAAAACCTAATCTCGAAATACGCCAACTCAAGATGTACCTTTGGAGACACCTGTAGTACTCCTTTATAATCACCCAGTTACGTTGTGACATTTGGTATCACCCAAAGTGTTCCTCCGGTAAACGGGAGTTGCATAATCTCATAGTTACAGGAACATGTATAAGTCATGAAGAAAGCAATAGCAATATACTAAACGATCAAGTGCTAGGCTAACGGAATGGGTCATGTCAATCACATTATTCTCCTAATGATGTGATCCCATTAATCAAATGACAACACATGCCTATGGTCAGGAAACATAACCATCTTTGGTTAATAAGCTAGTCAAGTAGAGGCATACTAGTGACGTTGTGTTTGTCTATGTATTCACACATGTATTATGTTTTCGGTTAATACAATTCTAGCATGAATAATAAACATTTATCATGATATGAGGAAATAAATAATAACTTTATTATTGCCTCTAGGGCATATTTCCTTCAGTCTCCCACTTGCACTAGAGTCAATAATCTAGATTACATAGTAATGATTCTAACACCCATGGAGTCTTGGTGCTGATCATCTTTTGCTCGTGAGAGAGGCTTAGTCAATGGGTCTGCAACATTCAGATCCGTATGTATCTTGCAAATCTCTATGTCTCCCACTTGCACTTGGTCCCGAATGGAACTAAAGCGTCTCTTGATGTGCTTGGTCCTCTTGTGAAATCTGGATTCCTTTGTCAAGGTAATTGCACCAGTATTGTCACAGAAGATCTTCATTGGTCCCGATGCACTAGGTATGACACCTAGATCGGAAATGAACTCCTTCATCCAGACTCCTTCATTTGCTGCTTCCGAAGCAGCTATGTACTCCGCTTCACATGTAGATCCGCCACGACGCTTTGTTTAGAACTGCACCAGCTTACAGCTCCACCGTTTAATAAAAACACGTATCCGGTTTGCGATTTAGAATCGTCCGGATCAGTGTCAAAGCTTGCATCGACGTAACCATTTACGACTAGCTCTTTGTCACCTCCATATACGAGAAACATATCCTTAGTCCTTTTCAGGTATTTCAGGATGTTCTTGACCGCTGTCCAGTGATCCACTCCTGGATTACTTTGGTACCTTCCTGCCAAGCTTATTGCTAAGCATACGTTAGGTCTGGTACAGAGCATTGCATACATGATAGAGCCTATGGCTGAAGCATAGGGAACATCTTTCATTTTCTCTCTATCTCTTGCTGTGGTCGGGCATTGAGTTTGACTCAACTTCACACCTTGTAGCACGGGCAAGAACCCTTTCTTTGCCTGATCCATTTTGAACTTTTTCAAAATTTTATCAAGGTATGTGCTTTGTGAAAGTCCTATTAAGCGTCTTGATCTATATCTATAAATCTTGATGCCCAATATGTAAGCAGCTTCACCGAGGTCTTTCATTGAAAAACTTTTATTCAAGTATCCTTTTATGCTATCCAAAAATTCTATATCATTTCCAATTAATAATATGTCATCTACATATAATATCAGAAATGCTACAGAGCTCCCACTCACTTTCTTGTAAATACAGGCTTCTCCAAAAGTCTGTATAAAACCATATGCTTTGATCACACTATCAAAGCGTTTATTCCAACTCCGAGATGCTTGCACCAGTCCATAAATGGATCGCTGGAGCTTGCACACTTTGTTAGCACCTTTTGGATCAACAAAACCTTCTGGCTGCATCATATACAACTCTTCTTCCAGAAATCCATTCAAGAATGCAGTTTTGACATCCATTTGCCAAATTTCATAATCATGAAATGCAGCAATAGCTAACATGATTCGGACAGACTTAAGCATCGCTACGGGTGAGAAAGTCTCATCGTAGTCAACCCCTTGAACTTGTCGAAAACCTTTCGCAACAAGTCGAGCTTTATAGACAGTTACATTACCATCAGCGTCAGTCTTCTTCTTAAAGATCCATTTATTCTAAATGGCTTGCCGATCATCGGGCAAGTCAGCCAAAGTCCATACTTTGTTCTCATACATGGATCCCATCTCAGATTTCATGGCCTCTAGCCATTTTGCGGAATCTGGGCTCATCATCGCTTCCTCATAGTTCGTAGGTTCATCATGGTCAAGCAACATGACTTCCAGAATAGGATTACCGTACCACTCTGGTGCGGATCTTACTCTGGTAGACCTACGAGGTTCAGTAGAAACTTGATCTGAAGTTTCATGATCAATATCATTAGCTTCCTCACTAATTGGTGTAGTTGTCACAGGAACCGGTTCTTGTGATGAACTACTTTCCAATAGGGGAGTAGGTACAGTTACCTCATTAAGTTCTACTTTCCTCCCACTAACTTCTTTCGAGAGAAACTCCTTCTCTGGAAAGGATCTGATTTTAGCAACGAAAATCTTGCCCTCAGATCTATGATAGAAGGTGTACCCAATAGTCTCTTTTAGGTATCCTATGAAGACACATTTCTCTGATTTAGGTTCGAGCTTATCTGGTTGAAGTTTCTTCACATAAGCATCGCAGCCCCAAACTTTAAGAAACGACAACTTTGGTTTCTTGCCAAACCACAGTTCATAAGGCGTCGTCTCAATGGATTTTGATGGTGCCCTATTTAACGTGAATGCGGCCGTCTCTAAAGCATAACCCCAAAACGATAGCGGTAAATCAGTAAGAGACATCATAGATCGCACCATATCTAGTAAAGTACGATTATGACATTCGGACACACCATTTCGTTGTGGTGTTCGGGTGGCGTGAGTTGCGAAACTATTCCGCATTGTTTCAAATGTAAAACAAACTCGTAACTCAAATATTCTCCTCCACGATCAGATCGTAGAAACTTTATTTTCTTGTTACGATGATTTTCCACTTCACTCTGAAATTCTTTGAACTTTTCAAATGTTTCAGACTTGTGTTTCATTAAGTAGATATACCCATATCTGCTCAAATCATCTGTGAAGGTGAGAAAATAACGATACCCGCCGCGAGCCTCAACATTCATTGGACCACAAACATCAGTATGTATGATTTCCAACAATAGTCACCTACTACGTGTTATGATCCGGCAACCCTGGAGTGACAATAGTCGGGACCACTCCTGGTGATGACCGTAGTTTGAGGAGTTCATGTATTCACCATGTGTTAATGCTTTGT
The DNA here is from genome assembly GCA_963921465.1 of Triticum timopheevii. Taxonomy (NCBI): domain Eukaryota; kingdom Viridiplantae; phylum Streptophyta; class Magnoliopsida; order Poales; family Poaceae; genus Triticum; species Triticum timopheevii. Next base: position 292,077,865 of record OY997262.1, read on the forward strand.
TCCGGTTCTCTATTAAAAGGAGGCCTTAATATCCCTTAGTTTCGAATTGGACCCCGCTGCCACGGGAGGGTAGGACAAAAGATGTCATGCAAGTTTTTTCCATAAGCATGTATGACTATTTACGGAATGCATGCCTACATTATATTTATCAACTGGAGATAGTGCCGTATCGCCCTAGGTTATGAACGTCACATGATGAATATCATCTAACAAATTACTGATCCAATGCCTACGAATTTATCTTATATTGTTTCTGCTAAGTACCTACTGCTATCGTTACTGTTGCACTTGTTACAAAATTACCGCTGTCACCGTTACTGTTACTATTACTGCTATCACTATTATCAAAACTATCATACTACTCTGCTACTGATCACTTTGCTGCAGATAATTAATCTCCAGGTGTGGTTGAATTGACAACTCAGCTGTTAATACTTACAAATATTCTTTGGCTCCCCTTGTGTCGAATCTATAAATTTGGGTTGGATACTCTACCCTCGAAAACTGTTCGATCCCTATACTTGTGGGTTATCAAGACCTTTTTCTGGCGCCGTTGCCGGGGAGCATAGCTATATTTGTTGAGTCACTTGGGATTATTATCAATTATTCACTATGAAGAATCTGAAGGATGCTAAGACTAAGATTTTTCCCTCTAAGACGAGGGGAGGTAAGGGACTACCATCTAGCTCTGCTTTAGATTCACCTTATGTTATAAGTAAACTTGCAACACCACCACATGCTATCAATCCTGATATGTCGCAAGTTATTGATGATGCTACTTCTACTATGAATGATGCTTATGATGATGCTAGTACCATGCTTGATGATAATGTGCCACTAGGTGAATTTCTTGATGAACAAATTGCTAGAGTAAGACAACATGATATTGTTGAATCTGATGATGAGCTTGAAACTGAAAATCTTGAAACACCTGCTAGAACTATCCTTCCTAGATATGAATTGCCTAAGGTACCGGAAGGTTATGTTATGAATGAGGAGACAACTAGAGATATTCTTGCTTGTAAGGATAGTGATGATCTAGAAAAAATATTATGCAAGTATAAAGAAAAATCTCTGAATGCTAGAATGCAATATGATCCTAAATTTTCTACCTCACCTATCTTTATTGATGATAAGGATTATGAATTCTCTGTCGACCCAGAGTTAATTAACTTGGTTGAATCTGATCCTGTCCATGGTTATGAAACTGAAACTGTTGTGGTACATCTTACTAAGTTGAATGACATAGCCACCCTTTTTACTCATGATGAGAAAACTTGCTATTACTATATTCTCGAATGATTTCCGTTCTCATTAAAGGGTGATGCTAAAGCTTGGTACAATACTCTTGCTCCTGGTTGTGCGTGTAGTCCCCAGGATATGATTTATTACTTCTCTGAAAAATATTTTCCTGCTCATAAGAAACAAGCTGCCTTATAGGAAATATTTAACTTTGTGCAAATTGAATAAGAGAGTCTCCCACAAGCTTGGGGGAGGCGTCTCCAATTGCTTAATGCTTTGCTTGATCATCCTCTTAAGAAAAATGAAATACTTGATATCTTCTATAATGGACTAACTGATGCTTCTAGGGACTTCCTAGATAGTTGTGCTGGTTGTGCTTTCAGGGAACAAACTATTGGGCAAGCTGAAGAATTATTGAATAACATATTGAAAAATTATGATGATTGGACTCTTCCTGAACCACCGCCTAAACCCACTCAGAAGAAGAGGGGTATATTATATCTCAGTCCTGAAGATATGCAAGAGGCAAAGAAAACTATGAAGGAAAAAGGTATTAAAGCTAAGGATGTTAAAAATTTACCTCATATTGAAGAAATACATGGGTTTGATACACCACCACTACCTAAGGTGGTAGAGGTAAATTCTCTAATGAAATTCAATGATAATGACAATCCTCACAATATGCACCCTAGCCAATGCCTTTATGAGTTTGAGAATTACACTAGAAAACAAGATCACTTAAATGCAAATGTTATGAAACAATTGAAATATAATTCTGATATGATTGCTCGCTTGAGTGACTTGCTATTTAGAATGTCAAATGATGTTAGAGGTGTGGGAAAACATGCTTCTATGGTACAAACCCAGTTAGAACAAGTTGCTAAATCTCAAAGAGAATTGCTTGATGAAATGAATAACAATGTACATGACTTTGCTGTTAGAGTTGCAACTAGAGGAGGTAAAATGACTCAGGAACCACTTTATCCTGAGGGACACCCCAAAAGAATTGAACAGGATTCACAAAGGAACAACACCACTGCACCTAGTCCTTCTAAAAAGAAGAAGAAAAAGAAAAATGATAGGACTTTGCATGCTTCTAGTGAACCTGAAGTAGAAAAACCTCCTGATACTGATAATGATGTTTTTATTTCTGATGCTAAAACTCAATCTGGTAATGAACATTCACCTAGTGATAATGAAAAATATATTGCTGATGTTCATGAAGATACTCGACCAAACAATGAAAAAGAACCAGATAATGATGTTGAAATAGAACCAACTGTTGATCTTGATAACCCACAACCCAATAGTACATGTTATGATAAAAGAGACTTCATTGCTAGAAAACACGGTATAGAAAGAGAACCGTGGGTTCAAAAACCTATGCCTTTTCCACCCATGTCAACTAAAAAGAAAGATGATGAAGAATTTGAAGTCTTTACCGAAATGCTGAGGCCAGTATTTTTGTGTACTCGCTTGACTGATATCTTGAAAATGCCTCCTTATGCAAATTACATGAAAGACATCATCACTAGTAAGAGAAAAATACCGGAAGCTAAAATGTCCACTATGCTTGCTAATTATACTTTTAAAAATGGAGCACCTACAAAACTTGGAGATCCGGGAATACCAACTATACCTTGCTCCATCAAAAGAAACTATGTGAAAACTGCTTTGTGTGATTTAGGAGCTGGTGTTAGTGTTATGCCTTTCTCTTTTTATACTTGATTTGAACAAACTCACACCTACTGAAATATATTTGCAAATGGCTGACAAATCAACTGCCATACCTACGGTATTTGTGAGGATGTGCCCATTGTTGTTGCTAATGTTACTATTTTGACTGACTTTGTTATACTTGAGATGTCCAAGGATGAGAACATGTCGATTATCCTTGGTAGACCCTTCTTGAATACTGCAGGGGCCATTATTGATTGCAATAAAAGCAGGGCCACTTTTCATCTTAATGGTAATGAGCATACGGTGCACTTTCCGAAGAAACAATTCCAAGTGAATGGTATTAATGTTATTGAAAAATCTCCAACAATCACTATTGGAGGTTTTCAACTACCTCTACCTACTCTTAAAAAGAAATATGAAATGCTTATTGTTGGGGACATTCATATCCCCATTGAGGTAACTTAGTGATTTACGAAAGTTCTTCGGTTTCATGCTAACCAAAAGTGGTTGTCAATAAGACTTGATCAACCTTATTAATGGATCATTTTTTAGTGGTATGAAGTTGATGAATTTAGTAAGCACTACCTTCTGTCCCTACCTTTTGTTTTCTGTTTTTAGTAGTTATATAAAATAAAATGCCATGTTTTGCCTATTTTCTGATTTTCTCATGCAATAAAAAAATGACCCAAAAAATAAAAGTTCTCAGAATGCTTTGAAAATTTAATACATTTTTTTGAATATTTAAGAATTTCTTGTGCAAATAGTATTAGAGGGAGGTGCACCAGGTGGGCACAACCCACCTGGGCATGCCAGGACCCCCAGGCGCGCCCTGGTGGGTTGTGGTCCCCACGTGGGCCCCCTCACTTATATCTTCATCCCACATCATCACCTACCTCCAGAAAAAAAATCACCATTGCTCTCTCTCCTCTCTCTCTTCCTCCCTCCCTCCCTATCTCTCTTTCTCTCTCTCTCTCATGTTCTTGCTCTCAAACCCGCAGATTTCGATCTCTTTACTCAAAGCTCCATTTCCGAAACCATTTCAGGGGATTGTTGCTTGGTATGTGACTCCTCCGTTTGTCCAATTAGTTTTTGTTTTAGTGGTTTATGTTTTGAATAATTATCTAGTCTTGGTGCTGCTGTAGAAGAGCTTGCATGTTGAATTCTTAGAGTTCTAAGTAGTTTGAATGCTTGCTATGGCATCTACGTATCCTATGAGTAGTTGCTATCAATCTTGTAAAGTTTTGTTGAATAATTTTTTGTCATCTAAAAATTTTCAGAAAATTGTACGCGAATATGATGAACCTTTTTGGAAGGAGTTCTTCCAGGAGGAGATCCTCTGGGGCATCCTCTAGTGACAGCTCCGCTCGTCGGTCTTATGTCGAACCAAGTGAGAGTTCCATACGAGATGCCCCCACCAAAACATGCTTATGGCCATGTGATGATTATATGGTGAGCGTGGGCATTAAGGAGGAATTTGAGCAATATGTTCACAATGTCGACCTCGGTCCCTACATTTCAGATAAGTGCAATCAACACCACATTCTCACTGAATCATTTGTCAAAGGATTTAAATTCCATCCCCGTGAGTCTAGGGTGTCATTTAAACTGTATGAAAATTCATTTACCTTATTACTAGAGAGACTTTCTCAACACTACAAAATCCCATTCTGGGGTTCGCTAGATGAACCACCAAGAGCTGAGTTCCAAACATTCCTGAACAATCTTTGTTGCAGTGAGACGAGGGGAGTAACGCAAGGTAAAATAAAGAGCATTCATCTTCCCGCAATACAGTACTTTGCATTATTCAATGGGAAATGTATTGTAGGTAAACAACATTGTAGTATACTTTGTGCTCCAGACTTGAGCCTCTTGCACACTGCTCTCACCGGTGACAAAAGATATAATCTTGGAGCGACCAGGTTGCAACATAACGCTAATAGTGGTTAGTTTTATGGTGGAATTTATGCCACACGCCTAGCAAGAGAGCTGGGTGTTGCACCTTTGCCATATGACCCTATTTTACCCACGCAGTATTTAGACTTTGATGCTATGAATCGTCATAAGATCCTTAAGGGTAAACCTGATAACTTCACCTACAAATTATTGTTTAGTCAAGACTTCGTTGTATACACATATTTGCATGCGCCTGCTCTCTTTGATGCTCACAGCAAGGGAAGATATTTTGTTCTTGAGAGCGAGGCTCGAGCTCACAATGCGGCGATTGAGGCTGCACGGCAGGCCGAGGCATCCGCACCGAGAGCCTCCGTGAGCTACCACTCCGACTATTATCCAGGCTACTGATAGATTACCAAGTTAGCCCAAAAGCCTAAGCTTGGGGGAGTACGTGTTTCTCACCGACTTTACATTCATTTTCACACATTTCAGTTGTTGGTGTTCACACTTTTTCATTGTATTATCCATGTTAAATTTTATTTTCTTGCTTTCTTCTTGTGTGTTTGAAAAACTTGAGAAAATACAAAAATATTTCATGCTTCTTTTTGATTTTTCTTCCTAGTTTAAATTTTTGTAGCACTAAAAAGAAAACCCAAAAAGATTTCCTTGTTCTTCTTTTACTTGTTGGGAGCTTTCCCATGTAAATAGTTTTTCTAGTTTTTTGCCTTTTCCCTTTTATTTGCTTGTTCAAGAAAATCAAAAACTCCAAAAATATTTTAGTGTGTTTCTTTGAATTTCTTTTCTGGTTATTGAGTTGTACCAAGGAGAAGACCACGATGAAAATGATGAGTGGCTCTCATGTGCATAATTGTTGATCTAACAAAGAGCCCAGTTTACCCTGTCTTCTCCCGTTGAATAAAATGTTTGCATATTCTAGCTTAGTCCACGACATTCTTGCACTATTATTATTTTCATATCGTTCGGTCGTGCAAGTGAAAGGCCATAATGACGATATTCAATGAACTGGCCGTGGTAGAGAGAAACGTGTATGAACTCGACTTGTTCTGTTTTTGTAAATAGGTTTAACCTAGTATCCATGATTCAGCTCATTATGATTAAACATGTTTGCAATGACAATTAGAGATTATAGTTTCTCATGCCATGCATAAGTAGCTAGGAGTGGATAATGATTTATCTTGGATATCAACATTGCATTAAAATGATTGTGATGTAGTATGATGATATGGTATCCTCCTCTGAATGTTCGAGTGGCTTGACTTGGCACATGTCCATGCATGTAGTTGAATCAAAACCAACATAGCCTCTATGATATTTATGCTCATGGTGTTCAAATCCTACTCATGCTAGTGTCTAGTGTTACTTATGAATAATGCATGTTCATGACCGTTGTTGCTCTCTAGCTGGCCGCCTCTCAGCCTATTTGCTAGCCTTCGCCTGTACTAAGTGGGACTTCTGCTTGTACATCAAAAACCTTGAACCCAAGTTATTCCAGATGAATCCACCATACTTACCTATATGTGGTACTACCCTGCCGTCCTAAGTAAATTTGCATGTGCCATCTCTAAAAACTTCAAATAAATATTCTTTTTTGTGCCTGGATCGTTCATGGAATGACAGGAGGTAGTCGGTATCTTCCATGCTAAGCGGGTTATTCTCAAGTCGAGTGTTTATTCACTCGCCATTGCACGAGAAAAGGGCGATAATAGGGATGCCCAGTCCCAAACTACAAAAATAATTTATCTCTCAAATAATCAAACAAAAACTCCCAATGGAGTCATAACCTTTACTTTTCCGCTTGGGAACCACCACTAGCATGCTTAGCATGGAAGATATTGATAACTGATAGTCGTGAAGTAAATGAGAAGGGTGCATGTCTCAAAATATCATTTACCTCTGTTTTAAAACTTGAGCTCTGGCACCTCTGCAAATAACTGCTTCCCTCTGCGAAGGGACTATCTATTTACTTTTATGTTGTGTCACCACCTTCTAAAATAAGCGCCAGAACCTGAGAGCACTGCTGTCATGCTGATGCATTGTGTGTAGCTAATGTGGGTGCATCATGACTGGATCTTTTCTACCATGAATTACAATGTTTAGTCACTGCTTGAACTTTGGAGGTGCTCTGCATTTATATTTTGCTGTCTCAAAAAGGCCTAGCGAGATACCACTATTGTCATATTATATCATGGTTGTTTTGATAACGTGCTGCTATTCGAGATATCTTAATATTGCTCGCTAGCTGATTATGTCATTGATATGAGTTAATATAATTTTTAAGAATTATTATCGGCATGGTTAGTTATAATATTGGCTAAAAACTTGGGTGCTGTTTAAGCTTATTTATGCAAACAAGAGCAAAAGAGTTCGTAAAAGTTTTTCCTTTTAACTTTCAGTTTATCAACTGAATTGCTTGAGGACAAGCAAAGGTTTAAGCTTGGGGGAGTTGATACGTCTCCAACATATCTACTTTTCCTAATGCTTTTCCTCTTGTTTTGGAGTCTAATTTGCATGATTTGAATGAAACTAACCCCGGACTGACGCTGTTTTCAGCAGAACTACCATGGTGTTGTTTTTGTGCAGAAATAAAAGTTCTCAGAATGGAACGAAACTTTGCGAGGAATTTTGTACCCAATAAAAGAGAATTTTTGGAGCCAAGAGCTACCTTAGGGGGGCACCTGGGTGGGCGCAACCCACCAGGGCGCGCATGCCTCCCCAGGCGCGTCCAGGTGGGTTGTACCCACCTGGTGGCCCCGCAGACCCTAAAACCGATGCTATAAAATCCTATTTTTCCAAAAAAAAATCAGGGAGAAAGAATTATCGCGTTCCATGAGACGGAGCCGGCATCACCTCCTGTTCTTCATCAGGAGGCCAGATCTGGAGTCCGTTTGGGGCTCCGGAGAGGGGGATCTTCGCTCTTTGTCATCACCAACCCTTCTCCATTGCCAATTCCATGATGCTCCCCACCGGGAGTGAGTAATTCCTTCGTAGGCTCGCTGGTCGGTGAGGAGTTGGATGAGATTCATCATGTAATCGAGTTAGTTTTGTTAGGGCTTGATCCCTAGTATCCACAATGTTCTGAGATTGATGTTGCTATGACTTTGCTATGCTTACACTACAAAAAAATACACTTCCGTCATGATACGTGTTTGTCACAGTAGGTCACGTTTTTTGTCATGCATGTACATCCATGACGATTTTATGACAGAATCAAGATAGTCATACATGTGCTGTCGTAGAAGTGTTCCATGACATTACCAAAATTATCATCACGGAAGTGTCCACTTCCATGACAATAAATCGCGCGTCACAGAAGTGCTTTCGTCAAGGGTGACCGACACGTGGCATCCACTGTAACGGAACGCCGTTAAGCTATCAGGTTGGGTTTTGGATCCGATAACCCGTTAACAGCCCCGACCAATGGGAAATTTCCACGTGTAAAATTCAAAACACGTGTCAGCTCGTCAGTGGGTCAGATAGGCGCCTATGATATGTCGACACGTGCCATGGCCCACCACTGGCCCATTTAGCTTACAAAGCCGACCCATTTGACTTGGTCAAAAGTTAACGGGCTGGCCCATGAAAAGCCTGTTAATGGTCTCTTTGCAAATAGCCCATTTTAAGACCCGTTAGGCCCTAAAGGAAATCGGCCCAACAACGTCATGTGGGCCGTCGAATATAACACCAGCCCATTTCACTTTCGGCCCATGTATTGCCCACGACGTCTTTCGGCCCATATTAGGCCTTCGTATCTTTCGGCCCTTTATAGGCCCGTAGTGACTCTAGCCCATAATGAACAGTAATTTTCTTTATACTCGTTAACGGCCCGTGATTTACATGGGCCGTTTCCAGCCCGTGTTAGCTTTCGGCCTATTGACGGCCCATACGTTCTTGGGATCCTTTTCGGCCCTCGATTACTTCCGACCCGTTACTGGCCTGTTCCCCTAATGGGCCAAATTTGGCCCATGGCAAGAGCTGGCCCATTACTGGCCTGTTACCCTAATGGGCCAAATTCAGCCCATGGCAAGAGTCGGCCCGTTTCTGGCCTGTTAACCCGCGTCGTTTCCCGCCCGTCCTATATTCTGGCCCATTAATGACCCGTTATGCTTGTGATAGAATTAAGCCTTTCCTGTCCTACGGCCTGTTAACGGCCCGTTACCATGCTGGGCCGATACCAATTACGCTCGTTTACGACCCATGTAGACCCATTTATCCGACGACCCGAGGCCCACCGATTCTATGGCCCTGTTGGAGGCCCATTTATCGACGGCCCGTAGGAGACCCATGGATCCTACGACCCGTAGGAGACCCATGGATCCTACGGCCCGTATATGGCCCATGGTAGTTGCGGCCACTAGAAAACCAGGGAAAAAGAAGACTAGGAAATAAATAAGGCCGAAGCTAACGCTAGGCTATTAAGGCGATTGCACAAATTACATCCACTCGACATCAAAGATCGCCACCAATGCAAATATAGGGAACACCCTACACTATACAAAAATGGCTTGCTATTTTTTTCAGCCAGTGGCTGCACGTTAAGAATAAATTTTGTATCGCACCAAAACAAATTACAATTATATAACAAAAGGAAGGTTGGAATAAAACTTAACAGTCTAGCAGATAAATGCACCACCAGAAGTTCAAAAGCTCAGTTCATTTGACCTGACTGTTACGTTTTCATGCTGTATTGTCCGATGGAGCACCATAACCCTCGCCTTCATTTCCCCTAGGCTCCTGAACAACATAGCAAATGTCTGATAGTCTGGTTTCAAAACCATGCATATCTTGACGACATCGAACAATGTCTCTCCTTGTTTCACAAAGGGTCTCTATTAGGGAATGGACTTGTGTCTGGAGCGCAGATACAACATTGCTTTGAGCTTGCATATCTTGATCATGAGGCAGTTTGGACGATATTGCCTTAACAACCAACCCAGTATTACGTAGGAACGTGCTTTTGGCACTGTTAGTGGATAGGTACTGACCCACTGCAGCAAGAGCTGACATTGCGGTTATAGTTGCCTCGCCACCTTCAGAAGGTGGCGGTTCCACCATTTTTTCCATAGCTCGCTGAAAAGTTGAGGTTTTACATTAGTAGCATCAGAACAGAAGATATTAAGGAGGCAGCAAAACCAAACAAAATAGCTTTGGTCTATATACATAACTTATTCTAGTGAACCCATGTAAAATATTAGTTGTATTTTATTGCAAAGTACATAATAAAACCAAGTTCCAAACATATGACCATGTACCATCGCTAATGTATTGTCTATTTCTTCACATTGTATTGAGGGCTAAGGATAAAGAGATGAAGTTTATAATACGGTAAGCATAGTATGACATCATTCATATCACAAAACAATTGAGAACAGACAAACAGGCAATTGTAACGTTGTGTGGGCAATTCTAGCACGGAACTAGATTATGGGTCAAGATCAAAGGAACATCACTCCTCTCCTTTAAACCTTGTAAGGTGCAATGATACGCTAAGACAATAGTGTATAAAATTGAAAAGAGTAATAGACATTGGCTGTAAACCATGCAGTTCAAGGCACAAGTCAGAGTAAGTAGTAGTTAAAAGGCATGAGGATTAAGGACTTACAACAGCGGCTTTGACTGGTGTAGTCATGCCCTTCTTCTTGCTGGTGTGACAGTCCTTGAAGATTTCCACAACATTTGGTTCAGGTACTTTTTGGTCCTTGGGGGCTTTCCTCTGCATTTCTAACAAGTCAATATAGATATGATAATATGGTACAACGAAAAGAGTGAAACAACATCTAATTACAAGAGTCTCGCAGTGTGCAATATAGCTACGAGATCCTGTCATCTATTGGAATTTCACTTTCGTACGGTTGGCCTTGTTCTTTGAACTGTTCACCTACAAGAAGATAGATTTGTGTGGCACATGCGTAAATAGGACTTCAACATGTGATCTGATCACATATATATAATGTACCTAATACTTCAGATCAGACCAGTGTTTAACAAGGCCCCTCCAGTCTTCATCCGATATATTTTCCACTGGAAATGTTTGGGAAAGTTCATTGTTAGCCTTACCTTCAAAGTGAGTTTTCCTCAAGTTATACCGATACTATCGCAGAGCAGACTTGAAAACATGGGTGCAAGCTTGTCTGGTTGCATCATCTTGGCTATCTAACTTGAACCTCATATGTTGAAAATTATGGGAGTCTCATTATCAGCAACCTAGAAAGTATGGGACAGAGCAAGATGATATTACTAGTTTCCATACATAACCATACTTACAGATAAATGGTCGAGGAAGGTGTTGAACTGGATTTTGTCTTTGTCATTCCTGTACTGAATCCATGTTGGGAGGATACATACATGACACCTAACGGCAACCGCTGCCTCTGATACTAACTTGGCTGACTCTATAGCATCACGTGGCCTTTTTAAACCTGCCTCAAAACGGATCTCCATTCTTCCTCCTCTAGATTTAGTTAACCTATCGAGCAATGTCCCTGATGTTTGTTTCCTCTTGCACCTAGGTGCTAGTCCAACATGAACATAGGAAGTGTTAGTGTACATCAAACTGTGATACTACATATAAAGAAGCATGCAACTGTAACTTGACTCCAACAACTACCTTCTTGCTGTTGAAGCTCACAAGGTTCATCTGATATTGCCAACTCGTCTTGTGTCAAGAGTGCTTGGGAAGTAGTGTCAAGTGGCAAGGGAGCTTGGGAACATGCTGCTAGCTCAGTTGACGCACGAGTAAGTCGTGCAGCTGGTAGTACTGTGGTAGGTGTTGCAAGAACTAGGGCTGTTTCTGCTTGTTTGGTGGCAGCTATTTGTTTCTGTTTGGCCTTTTTGCAGCTCGTGTAGCATGGGATGCCGTGTTTGTAGAATTTTCCACTGGACTTTGACCTTCTATTGCACCATCAGTACCAGCAGAATCTGCAGGATTCATCCGCTTCTCATTCCCTGCCATTCTGTGTTTCTTCCTCTTGCTCTGTGCCATGTTAAGTCAAGCCGACAAGAAAAACGAATAACAATTTAGTTCTTCAAAACAAATTGATGCGTGATGCAGACAAACTGAACTTTGATGTTAGACAACCACATGATAGGAGGATGTAATATGTATGAAAAATAGGACGGAAGAGATAACCAGAACTATGATGTGTAAACTAAGAAGAAGACATTTCACCAAATTAGAAGCAATGCAATGGAAGGTAGACACCATATGAAAGATGCTACAAATATCGCTCTGCCAAGTTAACAGTGTCTCATCATAGATGGCGTTTAAACAAATGTGAAGCAGTACAAGAAATAAATCATATGCAAGATGCAAACAACATCACACTACCATGTTAGATGTCTCTCGTCATTAGTGCCATTGCATATTCACAGCATTGCATATTCACAACTTATGATGTGTAAACTAAGGAGAAGGCATTTCAACAAATTAGAAGCAATGAAAGCTAGACACCATATGAAAGATGCAACGAATATCACTCTACTAAGTTAAAACTGTCTCGTCATAAGTGCCATTTCAACAAATTAGTAGTACAAGCTAGAAAAGAATGTGAGATGTAACCTATATCACACTCCGAAGTCAAACGTGTCTTATGATAAGTGATTGTTGCAGGTTACACAACAGTAGTAATTTGATATAAGAACATGGTGTGATAGACAGATATTGTATGTTCTAGAAACAGGAACACATGTCTTATTCAAGTATAATGTGTAAAGTAAGCAGATGGAATTCAACAAAATTATAAGAAATACAAGCTAGACATCACACATAACATGCAACCACATATAACAGTGCCAAGTTAGAGGGAGCACCGGTGATGCTGCACTAGGGGAGACGTGCTCATCATAAACACAACTTTGTTGAGTGTCTATGCATGTGTTGTCTTGGAAATCATCTTGGGGGTGTGGAGGAGTAGAAACTGTAGAGGCCCTCCGTTCGAAAGGAGCACCTTTATCCGCTGCCTTGCTAACTTCCTTCCTCTTTATTGATTTTGAATTGTCAAGTAAAACTGACAAGAAAAAGCAATAAAATTCTTCAGAACTCATTCATGCATGATACTGACAATCACTACTTTGATGTAAGGCAAACACATGATACCAGGATGGAATATGTACGAAAAACAGGACGACATGGCATGTTCAAAACTGTTTGTGTAAACTAAGCAGAAACCATTCTAGCAAATAAGAAGCAATGCAAGCTAGACACCACATGAAAGATGCAACCAATATGACTCTGCCAAGTTAAAAGCATCCCATCATAAATGAAATTTCAACAAATTAGAAGCAGCGCATGCTATAAATCATATGAAATATGCAACTAATATCGCACTGCATATACTAAAGGTGTCTCGTCATATTGATTGACGCGGGATACAAAAAAAACAATAGTTTTATGTAAGGACATGCTTAATAGACAGATGTACTATGTACTAAATACAGGAAGGCATGTCACATTAACAGGTATAATGTATAAGCTAAGTAGACTAGCACATGCAGTTTAACTAGATTGGAAGAATTACAATCTAGACACCATATGCAACATGCAACCACATATCACGCTGCCAAGTTAGAGCAAGCACCTGCGATTCTAGTGTAGGGGAAATGCTGCAATCAACTACAGAGCTACGTCCACTATCTTCATCTAGCATTTCTGTTTCTTGAGAATCATGCCGGGAGGCTGACGCTGCATTCTTTAAATGAGGAGTAGTCCCCTTGCCTGCCTGCCTCATCATAAGTGATTGATGAGGGATACACAAGAACATTAGTTTGATGTAAGAACATGGTTAATACACAGATGTACCAGTATGTACCAAAAATAGAAAGGCATGTCATATTCAAAGGTATAATGTGTAAGCTAAGCAGATGCAATTTAACCAAATTGGAAGCAATACAAGCTAGACATCCGGCTGGAGTGGTGAGCATGATCATCTAGGACCTGAGAGCCTGGTGGGAGGCGGGCTGCTTCGCCACCATCGCAACTTTTCAGTTGGCTTCCAGGTGATGCCTATCTTTGCTGGGCTTGTCACTGGCTCGGCCAGTGCCCTGACTAGCTATTTGTCTTCTAGTGCTCACGGGATGGTGGTTCATGTAAAAACATATCTTTCCTTATCAAAGACCGACTTCGTCCTTTCGAATACAAGCTAGACACCATATGGAACATGCAAACACATATGTCACCATGAAGTTAAAGCAAGCACCTGGGATGGTGGTTCATTGCGAGCGAGGTCATCAACTCCAGAGCTACGTTTACCATCTCCATCTGCTGACACTGCACCCTTTATAGCGCTGTAACGTGTCGTGCCTAGCCGCGAAGAAAGCTGGCGTGACTTCTCTCTTTTCTTTGCTGCTTCTCTTTCGGCAGACTCTGAAATACCCTTGCATAAAAACACAATAGTGAGAGTATAGGTGAAGTGTGTGCAGAATTAGTGCACTGTAAAAGTAGCAGATAGCAGGTGGCTGGAAAATAAATGACAGGAGACATATGATAGCTCTACAACATTGCATGGCAAACAAAATTAGATTCTACTCCGTATGATTTTGTAATATATGAGCACAGGAAATGCAGGTACTCCTCCAGCACACCACCACATGTGGTCATATCTAAGATAACAGTCGACTGAAAATAAATAGGCCAGCCAATTTTTTTAATGAACCGTCTGATCTATAAGGAACGGGCAGATGGCCTTCGTCTACCTCCCGCCAGTCACTGTTGACAATCTTTCTCAAACCGCCAGCGACCACCGGCCCAGACCCCTGCCTCCGCCACCCCGCCCTCCCCTCGACCTCACACCACCGCCGTGCTTGGCAGCGCCCCCAGGCCATCCCTTTAATCCCGGCCAACCTCTAGATTGGGCGCCAGTAGCTCTAGGCCGCACACGCCCCTAAGATAAACACCAAGGCGCTGCTTCCCCGGCGTAATAGGCGTACTAGCGCCTGTTACGCTGGGGAATGCTTCCGTTAATTGGGAATCAACTGGCCAGAAATTGAAATTCAGGGGGGCGACGGACCTCTAGCTAAGGTGAAATAGTATATGAGGAGAAACCTTGTGCATCGCGAGTTACTAGGAACATCTAGTATCAAGAAGAAGCGGTCAACTAGTGTCTTCTGTGGGATGAATACCCTGCAAGCAGAGATGTAAGATTTGCACGAATATGAGAAGAGGAGTACCATTTTCGGTTGCCGATGTGGTCACCTCCACATGTCGTGCCGATCTTCTTCTTTTTACCGGGGAAACCAATGTTCTGGAGGGTGCAGGCTTGGACGAACCCATGGACAAATTGTTTACTGTGTTTCCATGGCCGTATGTCGGCGAAGGGGAAGCAGATCCGAGGCAGCGAAGGACGGCGTAGCAGGAACAACTCTGGTGCGGTGGAGGGTGGTGAAGTTGGAGCGGCAGCGGTGAGGCGCAGGACGGCGTGGTTGAACTGGCTCGGGTACGGGCGGCTCGGCCTCGGCTTCAACTACTAGCTGTGGAGGGTATTGCGGTTGAGGTTGCGGTGGACGACGACGTCGGGGTATCAGCCCCGGCGTGATGGAGGAGGGCGACAGTTGATGGGTGGGATGGGGTGGCGGACGGAGGACGCCGGGGTTTCGCGGCTGGTGGAGAGGTAGTTTTGGTGCCCACGGAGTACGAATGGGGAATCAGACAGGTGGGGGGGGAACCATGTTTCGGTCTGGGATGCACTTGTTTTTGGCTTTTTTGAACAGAATATGGGACGCGCTTGTTTGAAATTTGGGGAAAGTACAAACTTTGCCCCCCTCTTAAATTTCGGACCTACTGCGGGTCGGGGGTAGGATGGTAATCCCAGGTGTCCCAAATAGTGGGTGGGAGCGATTTCGGCCGCGCGCATGTGTGCTTAGGCGGCCATTGTGTATGAATGTTTTTCGGAGGCAGTTGCATGGCTTCTAGATGAAGCTACAAACCTATCCCGGTTTAGACCTTTGGACGTCGGGCCGGTAGGTTTCACGGGTCGGAGTTATTAGAAAAGTATTTTCCTTGTACTACCAAAAATTGGTCTCACGCGGTTTCGGGCGAGTAGAGGCTCTTTTAGCGCTTCGTTCGAAATTTTGAAACACAAGCATTCACGTTTAGAGTACTCTTGAACTATGAGGTTTGACCTAAATAGACAACGTTATATTTGACCTTGTATGTTTGAAAACCTCATTAAATTATCCGCTTATTTTTGAAATTTTGACACTTGAAAATCCTATAACTACGATTATTTTGGAATGGAGGAGCTAAATTTGAATCTATTTTGTACATGACTACATATGCTATTATGTACAAAATCAGAGCAAAGATTGGTGCCCCCATAATTTAGGTATGGTTTACAAATGCCATGATATCAAATTCAAATAATTGAATGGACTTCATGTTGAATTTAAATTTTTAAACGACCTTAAGTTGAATTCAAATGCATGCTAGTTCATAGGTAGCTATTTATAATGTTCATTGTGTAACTTTCGTATGTATAATGTGCTTTACACACAGAACATGAACTACTCACGTTTATATTCGATTGCTAAAGCGATGCATTGTCTGGAGTTCAAAATACTAACTATGTGGATCAGTTGTGTCGAATAATAACATAGACATGCTCAAATTCGATAGAATCTAGATGTCTGATGGATCAATGACCGCTCCTTACGCGAATTGCAAATATCATGATCCCATCCTAATATTTGGATAGAATTTATATCTTTAATCAATGTGTACATGAGTCTTTTACATGTAGTTTCACTCTCCATCGGTAGTCACACATGCTCACACACTCTCTCCCGAGGTGTCTTTCTCGCACACATGCTCTAGATATAACCCTCCCTCCTTCTCGTAACCATTTACAACTGTTTTCACTAACCTTTATCACAAGCACTCTTCCTCTCGCAAACATACACACGCACAATCCCCATCGACCCTTTCTATATACATTGACCTGCCTACGTGTCTCATGTACGCACATTATCTTTAGGCCTGTCTCTCACACATTGTCTCACACCTCTCTTCCTAATCGACGAGTATGGTTCTAGCAGAGCATTCTATAGGATGCCCCTTAAAGTTAGGTTGGATGAATAGTAATATCAGAGATAAAGGGGTTACCTTAGTCCGAGAACCTAGGGTTACAGATCCTAGCCGGCTTTGTCAGTGGACATAGAGTCCTTCACAGTTCTGCTATGTTTGTCTTGTATGACTAGTCATCCATGGGTCTTCCTAAATGCGTCATGGGCCGACCAATGTGGCGCAGGACGGAACCAAACGAAGGGCCTCACCTCGACCCACCGTACCTCATGCGGTGACACACCCTCTGCCCCCACGTCTCATTATCTTCTCACACCCACACATACCAACACAAACACCACACACACAGAAAATTTCTCCTGGTGCCTCTGTTCCCTCCCCCCTTGCATATACACACTCAAGGGAATGGAATCTCTCGTCGTGACGTCATATTCGTCTCTCTCTCTAGACCACTCTCATTTCTCGTGCTATCTCTCCCACGCCCCCCGTCGGCCCCTCTATCCATGCCTCTCTCAAATATGTAATACACACACATACCTCTCTAGGCCCCACAAATGCATCAACTACACATTCACACATGTTACATCACGTACCCCATTGATCTAAAAAGCCCTCTCTTCACATTTATTTCGCATACAACATTCCTTTTGAATAAAGTGTGGCCAAAAATTTATTTTAGAGTTTCTACATATATACAACATTACAAAGTTATATGGAGGAGTACGAACGCTAATTTGCATTGCATGGTGCCCATAATGATATTTATTCCGCACTGTGAATTTGTATATTTTTATACTATATACAAAGTTAGTCATAATAAAGAGAAACGAAGAGCATCTCTCTCTCCATCGCATACCGCCCCTGTACGCCCCTTTCACGTATGCACACAAAACTATCTCCAGGTCCTCTAAAAGTAAGCCCCCAAAAAATTCACGCATGTTTCATCTTTCTCTCGCGATATATGCAATGACGATCATTGTATTTGAAGCGAAAGCACGATATGTACATTGGACTTCAGAATCCACTCATTACGGTCACCATTTACGTTTAGTGGTTATTATACAGTCACGGGCTCACCGTACAACTCTGTATTTGCTCATGACATGACTAGTTGACCAGTTAAACGCTCCAGTTGGCACCTCTAGTGTTGCATCACATTATCTCACTACCATCGTGCGCACGTGTCGACTTGTATCTACTCTACATCTACACTCTTATAAAATACATAAAATACACTCTTATAAAAAATAGAGTTGGTGATGATGGTGTGCCTGCCATCCTGCAATATAGGCCGTTCGATTTATATCTGACGGATAGGAAAGAAACTATGGCAATTTTGCAAAAAGGCACCCACATACCTCTCCACATTTGCAAATAAGGCCTTCCCTCGTTCATCCTTTTCTCTCATAAGATAAACTAGTCATACAAATGCATCTTGATGTTACATGCAACGCACGGGCATCTTGCTAGTAAGAATGAAAACAAATGACAAAAAAATTATTTGGACGGTGGTTCGAAGTCATGACCGCGGGCACAACAGACAAGGTGGCCTTGTATTGGTATGCTGAGCCGTCTGTTTTAACACACATGAGCTGGTGTGGTGATTATACACACACGCACGCATGCGAACGAACTGCATCCATGCAACACTCACACAAACACATGCACCCACGCACGCACGCAACACTCACACGTACACACGCAGCCATGCACGCACGCAACACTCACACGCACACACGCACGCATGCATGCACACACCAGTAGACCACACGACCAACACACACTCTCACGCTCAAGTGCTCAACCTACACGTGCATGCGCACACATCAGGCCCTGACAGACACATACACAACCAGGTGATTCCCGCGCACGGGTTGGAGTCTTGTCGCGCCTGCGTAAATTTGTGTTTATCTGACCCTTTCCCTATGCGAACTGACAGGTGGGACCCACAAGGAACATGGTCAATTTAACTAGTCAATATGGCACCACGCAGACTATTTGGACGGTCAACAGAGTGCAATCCGATGCTGAACCGTGAGAAAGTGACCGTATAATCACCGCAAAACGTGTATAGTGGCCGTAATCAGCTTATTCCGAAGTTCGGTGACCGTATTACGCTTTTCTCTCTGTAGGCCCTCCAAAACTACATCTCTACACGTTCTCGCATGTTACATCTAACAACTATGCAATACATCACTACTACTACACTCTAACACAATAAATCATATGTGTTTTTAGTTTTACTAGATATCATATTGTTACTTATAATTATTCAATTTGCATACATTAAAATTGCCTTTGAAATGTATGGCCAGTATCATCTACCGCGCAGGAAAAATCCCGCCCTTTCCTGTTTAATCGGGTTTGTATTGATGGGTCGTGCGAAACAACAAAATTATAGTACTATACAGTACAAGTGACAGTTCACTGGGCCATCGTGTCGTCTACTCCTCCGTCGTAAGAGTGGAGCGCTCGCTTTCATAAATCTTCTAGTCCCTTTCGCCGACATGTGGGACATCAAGCTACCGGGTCCACATGCCATACCGGAATACATTGCAGAGCAGCCGGGGTGAAGCACCCCAGTCATGGCGCTGGCGTAGTAATGAGCAATGAGGCATCAAATCACAAAGCTGCACCTTTCCCGCAGTTAAGTTGGAGGGACGAAGTAATAATGCTAAAAAAAGAAGTTGGAGGGACGAAGCAACCATCATTTCACTCGTTGGTGAATCCGCTTCTCCCTCATCTTCTTCAACTTAACCACGTGTTGCTTCTGTTGTTGTTCTGCCTCATGTGGGATGCAGATCGGCTTGGTAAAGCACTGACACGTGGGACCGCATGTTAGAAAACCGCCAGGACAACGTCCTCTGAAAATAAGAAACCTCCCCCGCCATCCACGCGGGAAAATCACCTCCTTTTTACTAATCTTGATTCTATTATTTTTTAGATCAATATAATTGAGATTTGTATAGATAGCACACAGGAGCAAAACCAAGTGGTACGGTTAAGGGCATCCATAATGTGTAGCCAAATGTGAAAATAGCTTTTGGCATCGTGGGAACCATTGTGGACGGTGTTGCCAAAGCCAAAAAGATGGAACCGAAGCTCCTTGATTGATTGATTGAAGGAATAGAAAAATGCAATGTCTCTCCTCTTTCTCCCATGCTTGGACGCATGTAGTACTATATAAAGCACAGAGTCTACTCCCCTGTCCCTTCTATCACAAATCACAAAGCAGTGAGGCTCCAAATCACAAAAGCACGGACGAAGCAACCATCATTTCACTCTTTGCTGACTCCGCTTCTCCATCGTCTTCTTCGAGAAACCAACTCACCGCTAGTACTCCTAGTAGTACTAGTCCTTTGGTTCAACAGACTTCCTGGATGCAAATAAGGCGGTTGTCTCGGCTTGCTGGCGGCACTTGCAAATGACTTACCATGGTCTCCCTCAATGGTGTTCTCCATCGAACGCACTTCGCCAAACCACAAAAAAAAGATATCATCGACGTCACCGCAATGGGGAAGGAAGTCAAATATAGTTACTACCTCCATTTTTTTGTACACAAGGCCAGTATATCAAAATTACAATTTGCAAAAGGCCACTAACACTAATCGCAAAATTGATGGGGTTTGCCTCGTACTAGCAACCAAGGACATTAATATCCCCTGCATGCATGCGGAAGTGAGAAGGTTGGTTTGCATGGCGTTGCATTAATCAAGCGATGATGAGTGGGATGGTTAGCTCTTTGGTCTTTGGAGAAAAACAAATACGCATTAATTGACACGTGAAACGAGGATTTGTATCGATTAAATCCCGCGAAGGAAAACCCCGCCTTTCTTTTTTAACACGAGTACTCCTAGTACGTACGTACTTATCCAGTTTGGGTCTAGGCCTTGCATTGCCAAACTTCGCCACACATTTTTGCCAAGCTTGCCTAAAGTTTTCAAAATGAGAAGGAGGTACGCTCGCGCACGACTGTCGCAGTCGCACCGCACCCTAACACGGTCGCTCCTGCACGCCACGGTCACACAACACCCTCACACAGTCGCTCCTGCATGCCGCAAACCCAACCAAGGGAACACACCCTCACTGACATGTGCTGTCGCATGTGAACAAACCAAACTCGGCCATCCTATAGCTGACACATAATTTTCGTTCATAGAGTATGTTTATCCAACCGCATGTTGGGGAGTATCCGTACGGCCCGTGCGGTGGTCTGTTGGGGAAGAAGAAGAGGTGAGGAAGAAGGAAAGAAGGGTTAGGAGACGTAGGATATTCATCCAACCGCCTGAAATGGTAGACTGACCCAAGTCAGGCGACTTGCATAACAAATATATGTTTTTACACAGCAAATGATCCATAAAAACAACAACATAAAGAAAAACTATCACTGCTCGCGGAAAGAGACGGCCTCGTCGTCTTTGGCTGCCAGCGCGAACCAACCGTAGCTGCTAACTTGTGTCTCCGCACCGTGGTTGTCCTCGGCCTCTAGCTACTCGTTTAAGCGGAGCGTGCGGGCGCTCTGCACGGACGAGAGCATAGCCTGGTTCAAGTTGAGGACGTCCGGTTCCGCCTGCAGGAGGGCCTCGATGGCAGTGGCATCCGCGCACTCCTTGTCGAGTCGAGCCTCCGCCGCCCAGTTCAAGTCCAGGACGTCCGGTTCCGCCTGCAGGAGGGCGTCGATGAGAGCGGCATCCACGCGCTCTGCGTCGAGTCGAGCCTCTGCTGCCCAGTTCAAGTACAGGACATCCGGTTCCGCCTGCAGGAGGGCCTTGATGGCAGCGGCATCTGCGCGCTCCGCCTCAAGTTGAGCCTCCGCCGCCCGGTTCACATCCACGACATCCGGTTCCGCCTGCAGGAGAGCCTCGATGGCAGCGGCATGCGCGCGCTCCGTGTCGAGTTGAGCCTCTGCCTCCCGGTCCTCCTTTAGTATCGCCATGTTGAACCGCTAGTCCGCCTGCACCATGGGGGACTCGGATGCCGGCACGAAGTCGACGTCCATCATCTCATACCCATCGGGGGCCTTCTGCACCGTGACCTGCGCCATGAACATTGGATCGGCTTCCTCCTCCTCGTAGCTTGGCTCTAGAGAACTCAGGGATTGGCCAACCGCAAAGCGAGCTTGGGAACGGAGGTCTGTGGCACTGACCGCTGCCGTGATTTCTGCGCTGCGCTCCGGCGTCAGCATCTTGGAGTAAGTGATCTTGCGGCGCACCATGGCTTTCCGGCGAACTAGGGGACACTTGATGCGGGCTAGGGGATCGAAAGGTGGGGGAATGGGCTGGAGATTAGGTGTGGTTTTAGGGAAGTGGCTGGCGTAGGCCGAGCAGCGAAGGTTCTGGTGTGAATAGTGGTTCCGGTGACGACCGGCCAATCGGTTTTGACTGTACATCGCTCTTGTCGCGTTCGCGTTACAGCCCGGCACGCTGGACCCTCCATGCCGCTTACCGAATGGAACGCGCTTCGTCTTGCATTTTCGCTTGCTTGTGGGACCGCAGTTGAGAGCAAACCGACGTCCCTTCCCCTCCCCCGCCCGCGTCATTTATTATACCACCACTCACTCCATTTTATGCGGAGTAAATAAAAATAGAGGGAGTATACTACGGATGAGGATCCCCTGACGTGGCCGAACCCATTGAGTAACTGACATGCGGGGCCTAGAAAGCATGGGGTCCGCCAGTAAGTGACCGAAAGGGAGGGTAAGGCAGGGATACCTACGTCAGAGGATCCACTTCCACTACTACTCCATCCTTCCATTTACTATACAGGGCCTAATGCGTTTTTCGAGGCTAATTTTGACCAAATGTTAGAGCAATAATATATGACATGCAACTTACACAAAGCATACGGTCAATTTCGTATGTGAAAGGAGTTTCCAATGATATAATTTTCACATTATACATCTCATGTACTATTAATCTTGTCAATAGTCAAATGCGGTTTTAAAACGCATGAGAGCATGGTTAATAATATAGCCAGTCGATGGCTATGAGGGACTGCCATGTCATCTATAGCCATCATCTATTATATGCACTCATACGGTAGTGTGGGCTATAAGGTTGGCTATTTCCCGCAAAAAATATATAAGGTTGGCTATTGTATTAGTACTTTTTTCCATCTCCTCTCTATCTTTTTCTTCATATTTATTGTACTAGTGTTTAACTAGGAATGCGTATATAGCTAAGGCTCTTCCATGAGAGCTCACTGAGCCCTTACTTTTTCACATCTCTCTCCTCCACATAGGCCCTATATAAATGGATGGAGGGAGTACAGATGTTGTCAGTACTCCACGTGTACTATTGGACAGGGAGTTTAAAAAAGTTACTATTGGACTGGCTATACGTGGCGAAATCCTAGTAGGAAGAGCATGCACGAGAACAAGCACATTCATGTGGTTGAAAACAAATTGGAAACCATCTTGAGTACAAATCTAGGAGTACGTACGAATCTAACAATATTGATTGGGCGTTGTTGAATGTTGATACCTTTTTGATGAAAGTAGAGATACTTTGACTACACATAAAACTTATATGTAAACTAGAAAGGATAGGAGGGAGTATATTGTACGTTCAAAAACAAAACGAACATTGAATACCCTTTATATATGATTTGCGGATGCTATGATCACCGGTTCAAAATTTTGAATCCGCCTTAGGTATCACGTGCCCCCACTCGTTCCCTCTCGATTTCATCTCGGGATCTGGAGATCTATTAAAAGAGGACTAGGGTGGGTACATGCGAATGATACTTGGTGGAATGTTCAAATGAGGCATGCGGGAGGATGGACCCGACTGGAGGGCGACATGATCGATGGAGAAGAGGGTTGGAGAGGAATGAGAAATAAGCAAACGCCACATGATTATACTTGAACGGCTCAAATAAACAATAAGTTGTCTCGCTTGGAATACATAGTGAAATGCCTAATGCGCAACACGGAGCACTGATGCTCGAATATGGCCAGGAAAACAGGGAAACCGACATGTGGGGCACATCCGTCGGGACGACGTAGCGCAGACTAGTCCAATGGAGGAGCTGGCCCACGACCTCCTCACCACCGACAAGCGTTCATGTGGGTCGTTGGGGCCAACAACGGGGCGAAACTCCAACACTGCCTCTGGACACGGCGACCGCGGTGAGCGACACATTCATATCGTTGCATACATGATAGAGCCTATGGCTAAAGCATAGGGAACATCTTTCATTTTCTCACTATCTTCTGCTGTGGTCGGGCATTGAGTTTGACTCAACTTCACACCTTGTAGCACGGGCAAGAACCCTTTCTTTGCCTGATCCATTTTGAACTTTTTCAAAATTTTATCAAGGTATGTGCTTTGTGAAAGTCCTATTAAGCGTCTTGATCTATATCTATAAATCTTGATGCCCAATATGTAAGCAGCTTCACCGAGGTCTTTCATTGAAAAACTTTTATTCAAGTATCCTTTTATGCTATCCAGAAATTCTATATCATTTCCAATTAATAATATGTCATCTACATATAATATCAGAAATGCTACAGAGCTCCCACTCACTTTCTTGTAAATACAGGCTTCTCCAAAAGTCTGTATAAAACCATATGCTTTGATCACACTATCAAAGCGTTTATTCCAACTCCGAGATGATTGCACCAGTCCATAAATGGATCGCTGGAGCTTGCACACTTTGTTAGCACCTTTTAGATCAACAAAACCTTCTGGCTGCATCATATACAACTCTTCTTCTAGAAATCCATTCAAGAATGCAGTTTTGACATCCATTTGCCAAATTTCATAATCATGAAATGGAGCAATAGCTAACATGATTCGGACAGACTTAAGCATCGCTACGGGTGAGAAAGTCTCATCGTAGTCAACCCCTTGAACTTGTCGAAAACCTTTCGCAACAAGTCGAGCTTTATAGACAGTTACATTACCATCAGCGTCAGTCTTCTTCTTAAAGATCCATTTATTCTCAATGGCTTGCCGATCATCGGGCAAGTCAACCAAAGTCCATACTTTGTTCTCATACATGGATCCCATCTCAGATTTCATGGCCTCTAGCCATTTTGCGGAATCTGGGCTCATCATCGCTTCCTCATAGTTCGTAGGTTCATCATGGTCAAGCAACATGACTTCCAGAATAGGATTACCATACCACTCTGGTGCGGATCTTACTCTGGTAGACCTACGAGGTTCAGTAGAAACTTGATCTGAAGTTTCATGATCAATATCATTAGCTTCCTCACTAATTGGTGTAGTTGTCACAGGAACCGGTTCTTGTGATGAACTACTTTCCAATAGGGGAGTAGATACAGTTACCTCATTAAGTTCTACTTTCCTCCCACTCACTTCTTTCGAGAGAAACTCCTTCTCTAGAAAGGATCCAATTTTAGCAAAGAAAATCTTGCCCTCAGATCTGTGATAGAAGGTGTACCCAATAGTCTCTTTTGGGTATCCTATGAAGACACATTTCTCCGATTTAGGTTCGAGCTTATCTGGTTGAAGTTTCTTCACATAAGCATCGCAGCCCCAAACTTTAAGAAACGACAACTTTAGTTTCTTGCCAAACCACAGTTCATAAGGCATCGTCTCAACGGATTTTGATGGTTCCCTATTTAACGTGAATGCGGCCGTCTCTAAAGCATAACCCCAAAACGATAGCGGTAAATCAGTAAGAGACATCATAGATCGCACCATATCTAGTAAAGTACGATTACGACGTTCGGACACACCATTTCGTTGTGGTGTTCCGGGTGGCGTGAGTTGTGAAACTATTCCGCATTGTTTCAAATGTAAAACAAACTCGTAACTCAAATATTCTCCTCCAGATCGTAGAAACTTTATTTTCTTGTTACGATGATTTTCCACTTCACTCTGAAATTCTTTGAACTTTTCAAATTGTCGGTGTACTAAAGTAGGGGTACCTTAGTATCCTGAACTTGTGCACGGGCAGTCGCAGCGCCCCGCGGCAAGGCTTGCCGGGTGACCGCCAAGATCCTCCATAGTCCCTATCAGTGCCATTCAAGAACAAAGTGTTTTAATAAGAAGAAAAGGCCTCGGCAAGAGGAGTTTGCCGGGAAGGACAAGGCCCTGGCAAGAGGAGCTTGCCGGGAAGGCCAACCAAGGCTTTTCAAGGAGCTTGCCGCGACGCACCGCGCGTCCCGGCAAGATCCGGCGAGCGACAAGCTTCCGGACGCGACAAGATAACGACCGCAGCAAGGCGCTTGCCGCGGCGAAGCCACCACTCTGTGCCCTCACTCCAGCACATCCGACGACGTGTCGCCACATGATCGTTCTAGGCGCACGTGGCGGGCGGCCGTGCAGCCAAGCGGTGCGAGGTGGCGAGCAAAGATGACGAGATGGCCATCGTGGCGAACGGTGGCGCCCCTAACGGTCGCTTTTCTGCACTGTTTAGGCGACCAGACGGGCATTAAATGCTCTTGTCCCCTGCCGTCAGAGTTAGGTAGGGGGCACTGTAGAAGCAGTTGTACCAACCACAACTTTTTACACTTTTACCCCTGCACGCGTTGCCACCTGTCGGTGACCCCTTTAGCCTATAAAAGGAGGCCCATGTGCAACGTAGAGGGGTTTTGACTCATTCGAAACTACAGAACGCTCACGCTCTCGAGCAAGAACACAATACAACCACAAAGCAGCAGTAGGAGTTTTATCTCTCCGGAGAGCTCCGGAGCTGGGTAAAATCCCTCGCATGCTTCGCCTCGATCCGCTCTTCGTGCGGCCTCCGCTCCCTGCCGGACCAAAAAGGGGCCCTGCCCCATAGGTGTTCGTTTCCCACGACATCTTTGGTGCGCCAGGTAGGGGGCATCGAGGTTGTGTGAACCTGATCCGGTGTTCACGCGTGCTACATCATCATCTTTATCGACATGCCACCAAAGAAGAAGGCTTCGGAGGTGGCTGGTCCGTCTACGTCGATCCCACCACCACTGGAGCAAGCGGGTGGTGGAGTAGACGCCGGCGGAGAAGCGGGCGCCAACGAGGGAGCTCATGATGCTGCCAGGTCCAAGGACAAGGCGGCACAGACCTCGGCGTCCGTACACGCACCACGCCCATCTCAGGAGGCGCGGGACCGACAACGCCATGGTACGCGCGGTACCATACGTTCGTTGGGTCAAGGCCAAGCTGGTGCATCTCGGGACGCTCAAGATCAGCATGCACGTCAACATGCTGGCACGAGCGCGGCGCGGTCGCCTGGACGAGATGCTGCTCCTTCTAACATTGTTAGAAGTACGAGCATATCTCGCTCCTCGCGCCGTTCACCGCCACCACCCAAGACTCCAGAAGAAGCGTTGGCCCGAGCTCAACTGCTTCTAGATTACCCTCCAGCGCCAGACAAGATCGACGATTGGAGGGCCACCATTCAGAGTCTCATCGGCTTCGCCAATGGCGACACTCCCCGGCAACCGAGCACATCGAGGCCGCGGCAAGACGCCCAGGCGCAAGCCGGTGGCGACAAGACCGGTGGGGGTGCAACCACCGTGCACTCCCCACCCCGAAGGCCAAGATCGCCGACTCGCCGGGTCAACCTTGTTGGAAAGAAGCCCTAGAGGCAATAATAAAAGTATTATTATATTTCATTGTTCATGATAATTGTCTTTTATTCATGCTATAACTGTATTATCCGGAAATCGTAATACACGTGTGAATACATAGACCTCAATATGTCCCTAGTGAGTCTCTAGTTGACTAGCTCGTTGTGATCAACAGATAGTCATGATTTCCTGGCTATGGACATTGGATGTCGTTGATAACGGGATCACATCATTAGGAGAATGATGTGATGGACAAGACCCAATCCTAAGCATAGCACAAAGGTCGTTTAGTTCGTTTGCTAGAGCTTTGCCAATGTCAAGTATCTCTTCCTTAGACCATGAGATCGTGTAACTCCCGGATACCGTAGGAGTGCCTTGGGTGTATCAAACGTCACAACGTAACTGGGTGACTATAAAGGTGCATTACAGGTATCTCCGAAAGTAGCTGTTGGGTTGACATGGATCGAGACTGGGATTTGTCACTCCGTATGACGGAGAGGTATCTCTGGGCCCACTCGGTAATGCATCATCATAATGAGCTCAAGGTGACCAAAGTGTTGGCCACGGGATCATGCATTACGGTACGAGTAAAGTGACTTGCCGGTAACGAGACTGAACAAGGTATTGGGATACCGACGATCGAGTCTCGGGCAAGTAACGTACCGATTGACAAAGGGAATTGTATACAGGGTTTGATCGAATCCTCGACATCGTGGTTCATCCGATGACAACATCGAGGAGCATGTGGGAGCCAACATGGGTATCCAGATCCTGCTGTTGGTTATTGACCTGAGAGCGTCTCGGTCATGTCTGCATGTCTCCCGAACCCGTAGGGTCTACACACTTAAGGTTCGGTGACGCTAGGGTTATTAGGAAGACTAGTATGTGACTACCGAATGTTGTTCGGAGTCCCGGATGAGATCCCGGACGTCACAAGGAGTTCCAGAATGGTCCGGAGGTAAATATTTATATATGGGAAGTCCTATTTTGGCCACCGGAAAATGTTCGGGATTTTTCGGTATTGTACCGGGAAGGTTCTAGAAGGTTCCGGAGTGGGGCCCACCTGCATGGGGGGACCCACATGAACGTGAGTAGTGGGGGAAAGGCCCCACACCCCTGGTCAAGGCGCACCAAGATCCCCCCTTAGAAGGAATAAGATCATATCCCGAAGGGATAAGATCAAGATCCCTAAAAAGGGGGGATAACAATCGGTGGGGAAGGAAATGATGGGATTTCTTTCCTCCCACCTTGGCCAACGCCCCAATGGACTTGGAGGGCAAGAAACCAGCCCCTCCACCCCTATATATAGTGGGGAGGTGCATGGGAGATCAAGACAAGCCAAGGCGCAGCCCCTCCCCTCCCCAACACCTCTCCTCCTCCATAAGTGCTTGGCGAAGCCCTGTCGGAATACTACTACTCCAACTGCACCACGCCGTCGTGCTGCCATTGGAGCGTTCTTCCTCAACCTCTCCTTCCCCTTGCTGGATCAAGAAGGAGGAGACGTCTCCCGTCCCGTACGTGTGTTGAACGTGGAGGTGCTGTCCGTTCAGTACTTGGTCATCGGTGATCCGAATCACGTCGAGTACGACTCCATCATCACCATCCCCTTGCAAGCTTCCGCACGCGATCTACAAGTGGTATGTAGATGCAAACTCACCCCTTGACTCGTTGCTTAGATGAACTCATAGATGGATCTTGGTGAAACCGTAGGAAAAATTTTAATTTTCTGCAACGTTCCCCAACAGTGGCATCATGAGCCAGGTCTATGCGTAGTTCTCTTTGCACGAGTAGAACACAATTTTGTTGTGGGCGTGGATCTTGTCAACTTACTTGCCTCTACTAGTCTTTTCTTGCTTCAACGGCATTGTGGGATGAAGCGGCCCGGACCAACCTTACACGTACCCTTACGTGAGACCGGTTCCACCGACTGACATGCACTAGTTGCATAAGGTGGCTGGCGGGTGTCTGTCTCTCCCACTTTAGTTGGAGCGGATTCGATGAAAAGGGCCCTTATGAAGGGTAAATAGAAGTTGACAAAATCACGTTGTGGTTATTCGTAGGTAAGAAAACGTTCTTGCTAGAACCCAATTGCAGCCACGTAAAAGATGCAACAACAATTAGAGGACGTCTAACTTGTTTTTGCAGCGATTGATCATGTGATGTGATATGGCCAGAAGTTGTGATGAATGATGAAGTGTGATGTATGAGATCATGTTCTTGTAATAGGATTCACAACTTGCATGTCGATGAGTATGACAACCGGCAGGAGCCATAGGAGTTGTCTTTATTTTCGTATGACCTGTGTGTCATTGAAGAACGCCATGTAACTTACTTTACTTTATTGCTAAACGCGTTAGCTATAGAAGTAGAAGTAGTCGTTGGCGTGACAACTTCATGAAGACACGATGATGGAGATCATGATGATGGAGATCATGGTGTCAAGCCGGTGACAAGATGATCATGGAGCCCCGAAGATGGAGATCAATGGAGCTATATGATATTGGCCATATCATGTCACAACTATATAATTGCATGTGATGTTTATTATGTTTATGCATCTTGTTTACTTAGGACGACGGTAGTAAATAAGATGATCCCTTACAAAATATCAAGAAGTGTTCTCCCCTAACTGTGCACCGTTGCTACAGTTCGTCGCTTCTAAGCACCACGTGATGATCGGGTGTGATGGATTCTTACGTTCACATACAACGGGTGTAAGACAGTTTTACACAGCGAAAACACTTAGGGTTAACTTGACGAGCCTAGCATGTGCAGACATGGCCTCGGAACACGGAGACCGAAAGGTCGAACACGAGTCGTATGGAAGATACGATCAACATGAAAATGTTCACCGACGATGACTAGTCCGTCTCACGTGATGATCGGACACGGGCTAGTCGACTCGGATCGTGTAACACTTAGATGACCAGAGGGATGTCTAATCTGAGTGGGAGTTCATAATATGATTAGAACTTAATTATCATGAACTTAGTCTAAAACCTTTGCAAATATATCTTGTAGATCATATGGCCAACGCTCATGTCAACATGAACTTCAACGCGTTCCTAGAGAAAACCAAGCTGAAAGATGACGGCAGCAACTATACGGACTGGGTCCGGAACCTGAGGATCATCCTCATAGCTGCCAGGAAACAATATGTCCTAGAAGGACCGCTAGGTGACGCTCCCGTCCCAGAGAACAAAGACATTATGAATGCTTGGCAAACTCGTGCTGATGATTACTCCCTCGTTCAGTGCGGCATGCTTTACAGCTTAGAACCGGGGCTCCAAAAGCGTTTTGAGCATCACGGAGCATATGAGATGTTCGAAGAGCTGAAACTAGTTTTTCAAGCTCATGCCCGGGTCGAGAGATATGATGTCTCCGACAAGTTCTACAGTTGTAAGATGGAGGAAAATAGTTCTGTCAGTGAGCATATTCTCAAGATGTCTGGGTTGCACAACCGTATGACCCAGCTGAATATTAACCTCCCCGATGAGGCGGTCATTGACAGAATCCTCCAGTCGCTCCCACCAAGCTACAAGAGCTTTGTGATGAACTACAACATGCAGGGGATGGAAAAGACCATTCCTGAAGTGTTCTCGATGCTGAAGTCAGCAGAGGCTGAAATCAAGAAAGAACATCAAGTGTTGATGGTCAATAAGATCACTAAGTTCAAGAAGGGCAAGGGTAAGAAGAACTTCAAGAAGGACGGCAAGGAGGTTGCCGCGCCTGGTAAGCCAGTTACCGGGAAGAAGTCAAAGAATGGACCCAAGCCTGAGACTGAGTGCTTTTATTGCAAGGGGAAGGGTCACTGGAAGCGGAACTGCCCCAAATACTTAGCGGATAAGAAGGCTGGCAAGACCAAAGGTATATTTGATATACATGTAATTGATGTGTACCTTACCAGTACTCGTAGTAACTCCTGGGTATTTGATACCGGTGCCGTTGCTCATATTTGTAACTCACAGCAGGAGCTGCGGAATAAACGGAGACTGGCGAAGGACGAGGTGACGATGCGCGTCGGGAATGGTTCCAGAGTCGATGTGATCGCCGTCGGCACGCTACCTCTACATTTACCTACGGGATTAGTTTTGAACCTTAATAATTGTTATTTAGTACCAAGTTTGAGCATGAACATTGTATCTGGATCTCGTTTAATACGAGATGGCTACTCATTTAAGTCTGAGAATAATGGTTGTTCGATTTATATGAGAGATATGTTTTATGGTCATGCTCCGATGGTCAATGGTTTATTCTTAATGAATCTCGAGCGTATTATTACACATGTTCATAGTGTGGATACCAAAAGATGTAAAGTTGATAACGATAGTCCCACATACTTGTGGCACTGCCGCCTTGGTCACATTGGTGTCAAACGCATGAAGAAGCTCCATGCTGATGGACTTTTGGAGTCTCTTGATTATGAATCATTTGACACATGCGAACCATGCCTCATGGGCAAAATGACCAAGACTCCGTTCTCCGGAACAATGGAGCGAGCAACCAACTTGTTGGAAATCATACATACCGATGTGTGCGGTCCAATGAGCGTTGAGGCTCGCGAAGGATATCGTTATGTTCTCACTCTCACTGATGACTTGAGTAGATATGGGTATGTCTACTTAATGAAACACAAGTCTGAGACCTTTGAAAAGTTCAAAGAATTTCAGAATGAGGTAGAGAATCAACGTGACTGAAAGATAAAGTTCCTACGATCAGATCGTGGAGGAGAATACTTAAGTCACGAATTTGGTACACACTTAAAGAAATGTGGAATCGTTTCACAACTCACGCCGCCTGGAACACCTCAGCGAAACGGTGTGTCCGAACGTCGTAATCGCACTCTATTGGATATGGTGCGGTCTATGATGTCTCTTACCGATTTACCGCTATCATTTTGGGGATACGCTCTAGAGACAGCTACATTCACTTTAAATAGGGCACCGTCTAAATCCGTTGAGACGACACCGTATGAATTATGGTTTGGGAAGAAACCTAAGCTGTCGTTTCTAAAAGTTTGGGGATGCGATGCTTATGTCAAGAAACTTCAACCTGAAAAGCTCGAACCCAAGTCGGAAAAATGCATCTTCATAGGATACCCTAAGGAAACTGTCGGGTATACCTTCTACTTAAGATCCGAGGGCAAGATCTTTGTTGCCAAGAACGGATGCTTTCTGGAAAAAGAGTTTCTCTCGAAAGAAGTAAGTGGGAGGAAAGTAGAACTCGATGAAGTACTACCTCTCGAACGGGAAAGTGGTGCAGCTCAGGATAATATTCCTGTGATGCCCACACCAACTGAAGAGGAAACCAATGATGATGATCAAGGTACTTCGGATCAAGTTGCTACTGAACTTCGTAGGTCCACAAGGACACGTTCCGCACCAGAGTGGTACGGCAACCCTGTCCTGGAAATCATGTTGTTGGACAACGGTGAACCTTCGAACTATGAAGAAGCGATGGCGGGCCCAGATTCCAACAAATGGCTTGAAGCCATGAAATCCGAGATAGAATCCATGTATGAAAACAAAGTATGGACTTTGACAGACTTGCCCGATGATCAGCGAGCGATAGAAAACAAATGGATCTTTAAGAAGAAGACGGACGCGGATGGAAATGTTACCATCTATAAAGCTCGACTTGTCGCTAAGGGTTATCGACAGGTTCAAGGGATTGACTACGACGAGACATTCTCTCCCGTAGCGAAGCTAAAGTCCGTCCGAATCATGTTAGCAATTGCCGCATACTATGATTATGAGATATGGCAGATGGACGTCAAAACGGCATTCCTTAACGGGCATCTTAAGGAAGAACTGTATATGATGCAGCCGGAAGGTTTTGTCGATCCTAAGAACGCTAACAAAGTATGCAAGCTCCAGCGATCCATTTATGGGCTAGTGCAAGCATCTCGGAGTTGGAATATTCGCTTTGATGAGATGATCAAAGCGTTTGGGTTTATGCAGACTTATGGAGAAGCCTGCGTTTACAAGAAAGTGAGTGGGAGCTCTGTAGCATTTCTCATATTATATGTAGATGACATACTCTTGATGGGAAATAATATAGAATTTCTGGACAGCATTAAGGCCTACTTGAACAAATGTTTTTCAATGAAGGACCTTGGAGAAGCTGCTTATATATTAGGCATCAAGATCTATAGAGATAGATCGAGGCGCCCCATAGGTCTTTCACAAAGCACATACCTTGATAAGATTTTGAAAAGGTTCAAAATGGATCAGTCCAAGAAAGGGTTCTTGCCTATGTTACAAGGTGTGAGATTGAGCTCGGCTCAGTCACCGACCACGGCAAAAGACATAGAAGAGATGAATACCATCCCCTATGCCTCAGCCATAGGATCTATTTTGTATGCCATGGTGTGTACCAGACCTGATGTAAACCTTGCCGTGAGTTTGGTAGCTAGATACCAAAGTAATCCCGGCAAGGAACACTAGACAGCGGTCAAGAATATCCTGAAGTACCTGAAAAGGACAAAGGACATGTTTCTCGTTTATGGAGGAGACAAAGAGCTTGTCGTAAAGGGTTACGTCGACGCTAGCTTCGACTCAGATCCGGATGACTCTAAGTCACAAACCGGATACGTGTATATGTTGAATGGTGGAGCAGTAAGCTGGTGCAGCTGCAAGCAGAGCGTCGTGGCGGGATCTATGTGTGAAGCGGAGTACATGGCAGCCTCGGAGGCAGCGCATGAAGCGATTTGGGTGAAGGAGTTCATCACCGACCTAGGAGTCATACCCAATGCGTCGGGGCCAATCAAACTCTTCTGTGACAACACTGGAGCTATTGTCCTTGCCAAGGAGCCCAGGTTTCACAAGAAGACCAGGCACATCAAGCGTCGTTTCAACTCCATCCGTGAAAATGTTCAAGATGGAGACATAGAAATTTGCAAAGTACATACGGATCTGAATGTCGCAGATCCGTTGACTAAACCTCTCTCGCGAGCTAAACATGATCAACACCAGAACTCTATGGGTGTTCGATTCATCACAATGTAACTAGATTGGTGACTCTAGTGCAAGTGGGAGACTGTTGGAAATATGCCCTAGAGGCAATAATAAAAGTATTATTATATTTCATTGTTCATGATAATTGTCTTTTATTCATGCTATAACTGTATTATCCGGAAATCGTAATACACGTGTGAATACATAGACCTCAATATGTCCCTAGTGAGCCTCTAGTTGACTAGCTCGTTGTGATCAACAGATAGTCATGATTTCCTGGCTATGGACATTGGATGTCGTTGATAACGGGATCACATCATTAGGAGAATGATGTGATGGACAAGACCCAATCCTAAGCATGGCACAAAGGTCGTTTAGTTCGTTTGCTAGAGCTTTGTCAATGTCAAGTATCTCTTCCTTAGACCATGAGATCGTGTAACTCCTGGATATCGTAGGAGTGCCTTGGGTGTATCAAACGTCACAACGTAACTGGGTGACTATAAAGGTGCATTACAGGTATCTCCGAAAGTAGCTGTTGGGTTGACATGGATCGAGACTGGGATTTGTCACTCCGTATGACGGAGAGGTATCTCTGGGCCCACTCGGTAATGCATCATCATAATGAGCTCAAGGTGACCAAAGTGTTGGCCACGGGATCATGCATTACGGTACAAGTAAAGTGACTTGCCGGTAACGAGACTGAACAAGGTATTGGGATACCGACGATCGAGTCTCGGGCAAGTAACGTACCGATTGACAAAGGGAATTGTATACAGGGTTTGATCGAATCCTCGACATCGTGGTTCATCCGATGACAACATCGAGGAGCATGTGGGAGCCAACATGGGTATCCAGATCCCGCTGTTGGTTATTGACCTGAGAGCGTCTCGGTCATGTCTGCATGTCTCCCGAACCCGTAGGGTCTACACACTTAAGGTTCGGTGACGCTAGGGTTATTAGGAAGACTAGTATGTGACTACCGAATGTTGTTCGGAGTCCCGGATGAGATCCCGGACGTCACGAGGAGTTCCGGAATGGTCCAGAGGTAAAGATTTATATATGGGAAGTCCTATTTTGGCCACCGGAAAATGTTCGGGATTTTTCGGTATTGTACCGGGAAGGTTCTAGAAGGTTCCGGAGTGGGGCCCACCTGCATGGGGGGACCCACATGAACGTGAGTAGTGGGGGAAAGGCCCCACACCCCTGGTCAAGGCGCACCAAGATCCCCCCTTAGAAGGAATAAGATCATATCCCGAAGGGATAAGATCAAGATCCCTAAAAAGGGGGGATAACAATCGGTGGGGAAGGAAATGATGGGATTTCTTTCCTCCCACCTTGGCCAACGCCCCAATGGACTTGGAGGGCAAGAAACCAGCCCCTCCACCCCTATATATAGTGGGGAGGCGCATGGGAGATCAAGACAAGCCAAGGCGCAGCCCCTCCCCTCCCCAACACCTCTCCTCCTCCATAAGTGCTTGGCGAAGCCCTGTCGGAATACTACTACTCCAACTGCACCACGCCGTCGTGCTGCCATTGGAGCGTTCTTCCTCAACCTCTCCTTCCCCTTGCTGGATCAAGAAGGAGGAGACGTCTCCCGTCCCGTACGTGTGTTGAATGCAGAGGTGCTGTCCGTTCAGTACTTGGTCATCGGTGATCCGAATCACGTCGAGTACGACTCCATCATCACCATCCCCTTGCAAGCTTCCGCACGCAATCTACAAGTGGTATGTAGATGCAAACTCACCCCTTGACTCGTTGCTTAGATGAACTCATAGATGGATCTTGGTGAAACCGTAGGAAAAATTTTAATTTTCTGCAACGTTCCCCAACAAACCTCGACACTGACTCCACAGCATCATCAGATCCGCGAGCTCGTCGTGACCAGCGCCAAGTTCTTCAAGAACGACAGCAAGAAGACGCTCGTACTCGCATCGAGCATCGAAGAGAAGCGCGGCGTCAATCAGACCAGCGCGCTGGGCCCACTGTCGACATGCATGCGCCAGGGGAACCAGGCGACTTGCCGTACGCGGTAGGTTGCCCTGCGTTTACTCGTGAGCTGCGGCAAGTCCAGTGGCCCAGTACCAAGAACTTCAAGCCAGATGTACCAGAGAAGTACGACGGCAGGTTGCATCCGTCAGAGTTCCTCAGCATCTACACCATCGCGGTGCAAGCTGCCGGGGGGCGCGATGAGAAGATCCTCGCCAACTACTTCCCACTGGTACTCAAGCCCAACGTCAGATCCTGGCTTATGCACTTGCCGGACAACTCCATCTCCTCATGGGAAGACCTGTGCCATCAGTTTGTCGGCGCCTTCACAGGCGGCCACAAGCCCCATGGCCAGGAGAGCGATCTTCATCTGCTCGCCCAGAAGGAAGGAGAACCCCTGCGCAAGTACATTCAGAGATTCAGCCAAGTGCAGCGCGACATCCCAGATGTCCACCCTGCCGCGGTCATCAGCGCGTTCCATCAGAACGTGCGTAAACGCAGGATGCGGGAGGAGATGGAGATGTGCAAGATTAGAGACGTCAATGAGCTATACGCCCTGGCCGACAGGTGCGCACATGCTGAAGAGGGGAGGAAACTCCCCGGAGAGAATGCAGGAGCAGAAGGGTCTGACAGTGAGGATGCCGTCCCGGCAAGGAAAAACCGGCGGCCGAACAACAGAAAGAGGAAAGCAAAGGATGTGCTAGTCGTCGAGCAGTCCGGCAATGGAGGTGGCGCCGAGAAGGCCAAAGCTAGTAACTCCGGCGAGGCCGTGGTGTCCGCCGACAAGCAGGACGGCTCCGGCAAGCAGTACTGCAAGATCCACCGCACCAAGGGCCATGATCTCCAGACCTGCAAGAAAGTTGAGTAGCTTGTTGAACTGCAGAAGCTGAGTACGAGCGACGCGACAAGGAGAAGGCCCAGGAGGGTACTAGTGGATCCGGCAAGAAGCGCCCCGGCCGGGGAGGACGCCGCGGCAAGGCCAAGCAGCGGCAAGGAGACAGACCTCCCCGCGGCCGCGACAAGGACGAAGATGAAGATGAAGATGAGGATATGGATGATGACGAGGCCGACGGGCAGGAGTTTCAGAAAGCCACAGAGGTTCTGTGCATTGACGGCGGTGCTTCTCTGCATACTTCGCACCGCCAGCTCAAACAGTGGGTGCGGGAAGTTAATGCAGCAGAACCATCAGTTGAGTCACGCAAGCCTCTGTAGTGGTCCAGCACGCCTATTATCTTGATGTTGAGGACCACCCTGATCGCATAACCGCGGTCGGGTGCTTGCCGATGTTGGTTTCGCCAACTATCCGCAACCTCAAGGTCACAAAGATGCTGGTTGACGACGGGGCCGGCTTGAATCTGATCTCCTCCGCGGTACTCAAGAAGCTCCAGATCCCCGACAACGAGCTCGAAGAGACCGGCACATTCCAAGGAATCAACCCAGGAAGGAGCAAGCCGAAAGGGAAGATCACGTTGCCAGTGACATTTGGCAGCGAGCTGAACTTCAGAACAGAGAAAGTCACTTTTGACGTTGCTGATTTCCCATTGCCCTACAATGGGATACTCGGTCGTCCAGCGCTCGCCAAGTTCATGGCAGCCTCTCACTATGCCTACAACGTGCTCAAGATGCCCGGTCCGATAAGTGTCATTTCTGTCCCTGGCGACAAGAAGGATGCCCTTATCTGTACCGACAAGATTTACCGAGAAGCGGCAGCCGCGGCAGATCACAAGCCACTTGCCGCTGAAGCTCCCGGGGGGAAGAAGAAGGCCAAGTCCGGCAAGAGCTCTGATGCCCACTTCGGCAAGCGCACCTCTTCGGAGTGCTGCACTACCGTCGAGGATGCACCACCGAGCTCCACCGGCAAGTGTAAGAAGGCAAAGACAGCTTCACCAGAGACCAAGAAAGTGGCCGCAAGGAGGACGGCGCTGGTGGTACCTTCACCATCAGTGCCACGCTTGACCCTAAATAGGAAAGCGCGCTCGTTGCTTTCCTGCGGGCAAATGTCGACGTGTTTGCATGGCAACCGTCTGACATCCCCGGTGTTCCCAGGAAAGTAATTGAGCACCACCTTGCCGTCTGTCCTCACGCGTGGCCCGTCAAGCAGAGAGTCAGGAAACAAGCAGTGGAGCGACAAGAATTCATTGCAGAAGAGATCAAGAAGTTGGAAGCAGCAGGCCTTGTCAGAGGAGTGCTCCATCCCACGTGGTTAGCCAATCCTGTAGTCGTGCGTAAGGCGAACGGAAAATGGAGGCTTTGTATTGACTTCACTAATGTTAATAAAGCTTGTCCCAAAGACCCATTTCCCTTGCCGCGCATTGAGCAGATTGTCGACTCCACGGCAGGATGTGATTTGCTTTCATTTTTTGATGCATATTCAGGATACCATCAGATCTTCATGGCAGAAGAGGATGAGGAGAAGACCGCATTCATCACCCCGTGTGGCACATACTGTTTCGTACGGATGCCCTTTGGTTTGAAGAATGCTGGTTCAACATTTGCAAGAGTAGTCAGTCATGCTTTTGAGCCACAGTTGCACAGAAATGTAGAAGCTTACATGGATGACATAGTGGTCAAGAGCAAGGACAAAGCAACTCTGATCCAAGATTTGGACGAGACCTTTGCAAATCTGCGCAAGATCAATCTCAAGTCGAACCCCGAGAAGTGCGTATTTGGAGTACCTTCCGGCAAGCTCCTCGGGTTCTTCGTGTCTCAGCGGGGAATTGAAGCCAACCCCGACAAGATCAAGGCCATTGAGCAAATCAAAGCACCGAAGCGCCTCAAGGATGTACGAAGGCTTGCCGTCTGCGTGGCTGCTCTCAGCAGGTTCATCTCTAAGTCTGCTGAGCGCGCCCTGCCATTTTTCAAAATATTGGAAAAGGCAGGTCCAATGAAATGGACTCCGGAAGCGGAGGCTGCGCTGCAGGACTTGAAGAGATACCTGTCCTCCACTCTGATACTTGTTGCACCTAAGCCGCAAGAGAAGTTGCTGCTATATCTAGCGGCAACCAATCAAGTGGTTAGTGCTGCGTTAGTAGCGGAAAGGGAGGCTGATGATGAGCCAGCGACCACGGCAAGCGCATCCAGCGACAAGCAGGGGGCTTCCCCGGCAAGCTCTGGTCCCGACAAGGACGGATCTGCGCAGACACAGGAAGAGAAACAGAAGAAGATGGTGCAGTGCCCAGTTTATTTTGTCAGTTCCCTTCTGCAGGGGGCTAGATCAAGGTACTCTGGTGTGCATAAGTTGCTCTTCGGCCTTCTCATGGCCTCGAGGAAGCTGCGCCACTACTTTCAAGCACATGAGATCACAATTGTCACTCGCTTTCCGTTGAAGAGGATATTGCAGAATCCAGAAGCAACAGGCAGGATCGTCGAGTGGGCACTGGAACTGTCTAGCTTTGGCCTTAAGTTTGAGAGTACTTCAACTATCCAGAGCCGAGCATTGGCAGAATTCATAGCAGAATGGACGCCAACACCAGATGAAGAAATTCCAGAAACGAGCATCCCCGTCAAGGAGGCAAGCAAAGAGTGGCTGATGTACTTTGATGGTGCCTTCTCGCTGCAAGGCGCAGGTGCGGGCGTGCTGCTTGTCGCAGCCACCGGAGAGCACCTCAAGTACGTGGTCCAGATGCACTTTCCCAAGGAGCAAGCGACAAACAATACTGCAGAGTATGAGGGTTTGCTTGCCGGACTCAGGATCGCGGCAGACCTTGGGATCAAGAAGCTTATTGTTAGGGGTGACTCGCAGCTTGTCGTCCGCCAAGTAAACAAAGATTATCAGAGTCCATTGATGGAAGCTTACATTGATGAAGTGAGAAAGTTGGAAGAACACTTTGACGGCCTGCAAATGGAACATGTTCCGAGAGCTCAGAACGACATTGCAGATGGCTTGTCGAAGTGCGCCGCACTTAAGTTACCTGTGGAACCAGGGATCTTTGTGCTCAAGCTGACTCAACCATCTGTAACACCATCAACTGGACAAAGCAAGAAGAGGAAGTTGATTTCCAGTGACTACTTTCCGGCAGAGCTCCCCGAAGCCGCCGCCAAGAAGGTCCTCAAGATCAACACCAAGAGAGCTGAGGAGCAGTCTGCTCCGACAAGCCCTAGGGTTTGTTCTGTTGAAGCAGACGCTCCCGACAAGTTTTGCTCCGACAAACTTGCCGGGGAACATCACGCTCCGGCTGAGCCTCAGGTTCTTGCCGTAGAAGCGGATGTTCCTGCAACATCATTTGTGCCTTTAGTCCTTGTTGTCGAGCCGCAAGCTCCAGCATGGGCACAGCAGATTGTCCGTTTCCTTCAGACAGGAGAACTTCCCGAAGAGCAAGAAGAAGCGGAGAGAGTAGCCCGGCAATCAAGTATGTACCAGTTTGTTGACGACATGCTGTACAGAAGAAGATTCAACGGAGTGAAATTGAAGTGCATTCCCCGGGAAGATGGACAGGAGCTATTGGCGGAGATACATGGAGGCATATGTGGTTACCACATTGGCGCAAGAGCACTTGCGGGCAAGGCATTCCGGCAAGGTTTCTTTTGGCCAACAGCCCTCCAAGATGCAACTGCACAAGTAACCAAGTGTGAAGCGTGCCAGTTCCATTCCAAGCAGATACACCAGCAAGCTCAAGCTCTCCAGACGATCCCTTTATCCTGGCCATTTTCGGTCTGGGGGCTCGACATCCTCGGCCCCTTCCCCCGAGCTGTCGGGGGCTTTGGGTACTTGTACGTTGCAATCGACAAGTTCACAAAGTGGCCGGAAGTGGAGGCAGTGAGGAAGGTGACAGCACAGTCAGCAGTCAAGTTCTTCAGGTCGATTGTTTGCCGTTTCGGAGTCCCTAACAGGATCATCACCGACAACGGCACGCAATTCACGAGCCGCACCTTCATGCAGTACGTCCAAGACCTTGGCGCCAAGGTCTGCTTCGCTTCTGTTGCCCATCCGAGAAGCAACGGTCATGCGGAGAGGGCAAACGCTGAAGTGCTGCGCGGGCTCAAGACCAGGACTTTCGACAGGCTGCACAAGTGCGGAAAGAACTGGATTGAGGAGCTGCCGGTGGTTCTTTGGTCGATCAGGACGATGCCAAATCGAGCCACTGGCCAGACGCCTTTCGCTCTAGTTTATGGAGCAGAGGCAGTTCTCCCCACGGAACTCGTATACGGATCGCCTCGAGTGCTCGCTTATGATGAGCTTGAGCAAGAGCAGCTGCGGCAAGATGACGCGTTGCTCCTTGAGGAAGATCGTCTTCAGGCTGCTGTACGAGCTGCTCGCTACCAGCAAGCTTTGCGCCGCTACCATAGCCGCAAAGTTAATGCCAGGAGTCTCGAGGAGGGCGACCTTGTTCTTCGGCGCGTTCAATCCGCCAAGAATTCCAACAAGTTGACGCCGAAGTGGGAAGGACCTTATCGGGTAAAGCGAGTCACTAGGCCTGGCGCCGTCCGCCTTGAGACCGAAGATGGCTCTCTGGTGAGCAACTCCAGGAACATTGAGCATCTTCGTAAGTTTTACCCATAAGGCGCAGTTGCCGGAACCCGTTCCGGCAACCACCTTTTGTACAAGCCTTGCCGCTGTTGCATGTAACCCTTTGTACAAAGCCGGGCGCAGTTCCTGTGCGTAAATAAAGATCATGTGCTCCCCACATCTTGTCAAATTTCATGCTTTTTCATTTTTTGCATGTATTATCTGACACTTTGTGCAGCACTTGCCCCCGGTAAGCAATAACGAGCCTTAAGGCTCCATATCTTTATTTTCTTTTCTTTCTTTTTCTTGAAGAAACGGAAAGGTTCCCTCGCGCACAAGTTTGCCGGGGGGGGGGGGAGGAGAAGATAACAGTGTGGACCAGGCGTCGTTCAAGAAAGTATCGCCTTGCCGGGACGCAAACAACAGAAAAGCTAAGTCGCCAAAGTTTGAGCATAACCAGTTTTGAAAATTTTAAAGTTATCTTCCTTGAAACGACCCTGCTTTGTATGGAAAACCTGTGCGCGGAGGAACCAACTCGTAGCTAGCTGCGCCCTTACTTTGTTTCGAGTCCGCTCAACAACTTAAGTGTGCTGCAACTAGTTGCGACAAGGTTTCTTGCCGAAAGTAGCACCGCCAGCAGGTTGCTGATGTTCCACACTCAGCGCTCGTGGCAAGGGTGCCTATGCCGGCAAGTTCCCTAAAAGCGTAGGGTAAAAGCATACAAAGGAAGGAATCAAGTAAAGGAAATAACATAGCAAATATTGCCCAATATAAAGTTATATTACAAAGATAACTTGCCGCGCTCTAATAGATTGTTCTCGTAACATGTCTAGCAGCGGCAAGGAAAAGAAGAAACAGGCGGTCTAATCTACGCGGCCGCCATCAACCCTCTTGACTTCATTCACCTTGTCCACAATGGGTGCGACAAGGGCCTTGAGTTCTTCAAGATCAGCGCCCACCGGCAGCTTCTTGAGGACATTGGTGAGGTTGAGGCCTGGATTGCGGAAGGCCACCTTCACCAACACTTTCTCCAGGACTCGGGCGCAGATCATGCGCGACTCGTCGGCCAGCTGCTTCGGGATCCTTTCCCGGAGCTGCTGGAGCGCCGTCGCCACGCCCTTGAAGAACAGAGTGAGCTTGGCGCTGGGCTGGAGGTTCTCGTCAGAGGAGTACCCGAAGCCCACCATGTCCAGTTGCGCTAGCTCCTCGTCGATGACTGCAGCAATGTTTACGAGGCCCTCTGTCCAGAGCTCCACCATAGCCCTAAAGGTGTTTTGAGTCTCGGCGGCCCTCGTTAGCAACTCTTCGTTGGCCTTGATCTCCCCCTTCAAGTCCTCCTCTTGTTTCTTGGCGCCGTCTAGCGTCTCAGTCAGCGTGGCCAGCTTCAGCTCCAGATCAGCATTTGAGTCTTTGGCGGCGCTCAGTTCTTTGCCCTTCTTAGCAAGTTGGCCCTGCAGTTCACCATGAGCGAGGGCATCCTTCTCATGCTCGCGCTGGAGCGCGGCAAGCTCTTCGTCCTTCCTCATCAGATCAGCCTCCAGCTGCGTCACCTTCACCTCCAGCTCCGTCTTGGCAGCCTCGGCAGCTGAAGCGGCATCCTTCGCTTCTTTGAGGGCCCCGCCAAGTGATTGCTCGCGCGCAGCAAGCTCCTCCTCGTAGCTGTCCAGATTGACTTTCCGCTGTGTTAGCTCACCTTCCCGTGTGGACAGCTCCTCGGGGGCAAGCCGCTGTTGCTCCTCGGCTTCGGCCTTCTCAAGGATGAACGCCTTCCGCACTTCGACGAGCTGCGCCCGCTCCTCTGCAATAGCCCGGAGAGCTTCCTGGTTGCGTTCCCGGAGTTCCTCCGCGCGCTTCTCAATATCTGCTCCCGCTTGCGCGACAAGCACTTCCCGGGACTCCACCTTGGCTTGTCGGGCGCGGTAGAGCGACACCAGCTTCCGGAGCAGTTGCTCCTCCTTGGACTCGCCGCTGCTGCTGCTTGGCGCGTCAACCAGCGTTAGCTCAGCGGAGGCGAGCACTTCCCCGTCAAATGTCTCCCCTTCAACCGGCGCCCTGGAGCTCGACGCCCAGGGAAGCTTGATGAAGACACCCTCGCCGGCCTTCAAGTAGGCGCCGGGCTGGGGCTCTTCGGAGCCCGGCGCTGCATCAGCGGTGGAGGGGTCGGCGGTCGGTGTAGCGCCTTGCGCTCCTGCGCCCTCAGGGTCGTCAGTACGATCTCCAGACCCCTTGCCGGCTCCTGCGCCAGCAGCCTTGGCGGCCTCTTCGTCGGCAGGATCATCAGCGCCGGCCTCTTCCTCGGTGGCGGCGGCATCATCGGTGTTGCCGCGCGCGTCTTCCTCGCCGGTGGCCTCGGTCTCCATCGGCTCCACCGAAGGAGGATCTGAAGACAGGAAGAGGAAGAAAAAGTCAAGCAAATATCCAAAAAGAAGATCAGAAGAAGAAGAACCCAAGGGAAGTATTCCGACAAGAAGGGTTACCTGTGCTGGGCTCTGTAGTCATGGGCTCCGCCACCGGAGGTTCACTGGTCCCGTCCCTTGCCGGAGAACTACCCCTTGCCGGGGACCTCTCCCTTGCCGGAGAGCGTTCCCTTGCCGGGGAACCTTCCCTTGGCGGTGTAGTTGAAGCAGATATCACCTCAGGAGCGGCATCCGGTTGCTCCTGGTGGGCCTGTTCTGCTCCTACACAAGCAAATCAACAGACAAGATATCAGCAAAGAAAGAACACCTATGCGCACCCAACAGCGGGAAGTAAGACTATATACTTACGCTGGGGGCTGCGCTGGGGGCTGCTTCGAGAAGTGATTGCCGGCTCCGACAAGGTGGTCTCGGACGCGCCCTCTGTCGACACGACGGGATCGTCCTCGACGACAACCACGGGGACCTTGGCCCTCTTCGCCGCTCTCTGGGCCAGAGTCCTGAAAAGGAACAAGGTTCAGAAGAAAGCAGATTAGATACAAGATAAGAAACCGCAAGAATTGAAGAAATACAGACACAACAGAGAAACTTACTCCTCTTCTTCCTCCTCGTCGGAGCTGAGCGTGGAGAGGTCGAAGTCCGGTACTCTTTCAGCATGGCGAGGCAGAGAAGTAGGTTCCCTTGGCCGCTTGGCGGGAGCTGCGACAGGATCAGAAGTGGCGTCCCGAGAGGACCCCGCTCCAGTCGCCGGTGCGGCATGAGATGCTCCCGCGGCAACGGTGCTTGTCACGGTGGAGCGTGTCCCGCGG
The DNA here is from genome assembly GCA_963921465.1 of Triticum timopheevii. Taxonomy (NCBI): domain Eukaryota; kingdom Viridiplantae; phylum Streptophyta; class Magnoliopsida; order Poales; family Poaceae; genus Triticum; species Triticum timopheevii. The sequence continues at coordinate 292,122,844 of OY997262.1, forward strand.
CGCGGCGGCTGTTGACCCGTCTGCCGCCCTGCTATGTCTCCGGTCCTGCGGAGGCGCCTTCTTGGTGGAGCTGGGGGCTGCGCTGCGGGCCCTGCTTGCGGCAAGCTGCTCGGGGATGGCGGGCCACTCGCACCCTCGGCGGGCTCGCTTGACTCGGCATCGGGCGTGGCAAGTTCTTCCTCGACATCCATCCGCTGGCGCTCGACAAGGCTTGCCGCCTCTGCCGCGTCTGCCTCCTCCACTGTGAACCCAAACTCGCCCGCAGCGGCAGCTGCTGCCGCCTCCTCCGCCCTAGTGGCGATGCGCTGCATCTCCTGTTCGGTGGTGTCGCGGGTGAGGCTTCTCTTCTCGTCGGCATGGACCTCTACCTCCACCAGGCTATCGAAGAACTGCTGTACGACGTCGTCGGCAGGTTCTTGCCAAGTTGGAATGATTCCGTGCGAATCACACAACGGCATCATCGCGCAGATGCGGTCGCGCGAGGAGTTATTGCATAAGGGAACAACGCCTGCCGGCAGCCTGAACCACTCGGGATGATCGGGGGCGTGCTTGAACAGCTCCCTGAGCATCCCATCCAACTCCAAGACAGTAAAATTGAAGTTGAGGCCCGGGCGCAGCCTCATGATGTCCGCCGGGCCCCCGAACAGCCAGGTGGGCCTCCCCTTCTCCTGCAGAGGGGCGATGCGGCGGCGAAGAAAGTCCATGCCAACAGCACCTACGGTCAGCCCGACAAGCCTAAGTCGCAAGATCCGGGTGGTGGCGATCTTCAGCCTAGCGTCGTCCGGCGCCAAGGCGCTCCAATCGTTGCCGCGCACCACTGGGGTTTGGCGCAGGGCAGTGAACAGCTGCGGGTTCTCATCAACAATCCAACACCATTCAGCCCTCCACTCATCCCATTTGCTGCGAAGCTCCCCCTCCAAGTAGACCTCCTTCTTGCCGGCTCTCGAGATCCAGGCGACCCCGCCAGCTAAGGGCTCTCCTCTCTCGACCCGGGGCATGAAGTAGTGACGGAAGAGGGCTACGTAGGGGTGGACTCCGACAAAGTTTTCGCAGAGATGTGCGAAAACTGCCATGGCCAGGACAGCATTAGGGGTGAAATCGAGGAGATGAAACCCGTAGGTGTTCATGATGTCACAGAAGAATTCAGAAAAGGGCGGGCAGAGCCCGCAATGGAAGAACAGTGTGAAGAAGGGGTATCCTCTTGGAGCCCGTTTCGAAGTGGAAGCGGCGGCGGAAAGTACCTGCGTGCGCGGGTGCACTCGCGTCTCCGTCGACCAGAAGAGATAGAACCACTCCCTCAGTTCCTTCGCGGGGAGCTTAGGGGGGAAAGTTGCCCGCTCCTTCCGCAGCGCCTCAAGCCGCTGCGCCTCGGTCGACTTCGCGGCTTTCCCCTTTCCGGCCTTTGGAGCCATGGCGGAGGCGGTGGAGGAGATCGAGAGCGTTGGCGGCGACGGCGGCGGTGGGGGGCGGAGCGCTATTCTCTTTCGGCTTTGGAAGCGGAGGGGAGCGGCGGAGATTTCTGAGGATGGAACCACAAGTGGCAAAGGTGGGGGAACGGCCCCTGTTTCCCCTGCTTATAAAGAGGAGGGGGCGAACGTTACGCTTTCTCCAAATAAAGAATCACCCACGATCTCTCCCACGACGCCGCATTCGACGCGTGCCGTTACGGGAGGGCACGGTGGATACGGAGTCAGATACGGTGTGGACCCAGGCCGCGTGTGCCCGTGCCCTGCTTTCGGCCTGGCCCAACAGTGCTCGGCACCGTGTATGGCCCATGCCCGGGGGCTCCTGTCGGTGTACTAAAGTAGGGGTACCTTAGTATCCCGAACTTGTGCACGGGCAGTCCAGCGCCCCGTGGCAAGGCTTGCCGGGTGACCGCCAAGATCCTCCATAGTCCCTATCGGTGCCATTCAAGAACAAAGTGTTTTAACTAAGAAGACAAGGCCCCGACAAGAGGAGTTTGCCGGGAAGGACAAGGCCCCGGCAAGAGGAGCTTGCCAGGAAGGCCAACCAAGGCTTTTCAAGGAGCTTGCCGCGACGCACCGCGCGTCCCGGCAAGATCCGGCAAGCGACAAGCTTCCGGACGCGACAAGATAACGACCGCGGCAAGGCGCTTGCCGCGGCGAAGCCACCACTCTGTGCCCTCGCTCCAGCACATCCGACGACGTGTCGCCACAGGATCATTCCAGGCACACGTGGCGGGCGGCTGTGCAGCCAAACGGTGCGTGGTGGCGAGCGAAGATGACGAGATGGCCATTGTGGCGAACGGTGGCGCCCCTAACGGTCGCTTTTCTACACTGTTTAGGCGACCAGACGGGCATTAAATGCTCTTGTTCCCTGCCGTCAGAGTTAGGTAGGGGGCACTGTAGAAGCAGTTGTACCAACCACAACTTTTTACACTTTTACCCCTGCACGCGTTGCCACCTGTCGGTGACCCCTTTAGCCTATAAAAGGAGGCCCATGCGCAACGTAGAGGGGGTTCGACTCATTCGAAACTACAGAATGCTCACGCTCTCGAGCAAGAACACAATACAACCACAAAGCAGCAGTAGGAGTTTTATCTCTCCGGAGAGCTCCGAAGCTGGGTAAAATCCCTCGCGTGCTTCGCCTCGATCCGCTCTTCGTGCGGCCTCCGCTCCCTGCCGGACCGAAAAGGGGCCCTGCCCAATAGGTGTTCGTTTCCCACGACACAAATGTTTCAGACTTGTGTTCCATTAAGTAGATATACCCATATCTGCTCAAATCATGTGTGAAGGTGAGAAAATAACGGTACCCGCCGCGAGCCTCAACATTCATTGGACCACAAACATCAGTATGTATGATTTCCAACAAATCAGTTGCTCGCTCCATAGTTCTGGAGAACGGCGTTTTAGTCATCTTGCCCATGAGGCACGGTTCGCAAGTACCAAGTGATTCATAATCAAGTGATTCGAAAAGCCCATCAGTATGGAGTTTCTTCATGCGCTTTACACCGATATCACCCAAACGGTAGTGCCACAAATAAGTTGCACTATCGTTATCAACTCTACATCTTTTGGTTTCAACACTATGAATATGTGTATCACTACTATCGAGATTCAATAAAAATAGACCACTCTTCAAGGGTGCATGACCATAAAAGATATTACTCATATAAATAGAACAACCATTATTCTCTGATTTAAATGAATAACCATCTCGCATCAAACAAGATCCAGATATAATGTTCATGCTCAACGCTGGCACCAAATAACAATTATTTAGGTCTAAAACTAATCCCGATGGTAGATGTAGAGGTAGCGTGCCGACCGTGATCACATTGACTTTGGAACCATTTCCCACGCGCATCGTCACCTCGTCCTTAGCCAATCTTCGCTTAATCCGTAGTCCCTGTTTCGAGTTGCAAATATTAGCAACAGAACCAGTATCAAATACCCAGGTACTACTGCGAGCACTAGTAAGGTACACATCAATAACATGTATATCACATATACCTTTGTTCACTTTGCCATCCTTCTTATCCGCCAAATACTTGAGGCAGTTCCGCTTCTAGTGTCCAGTCTGCTTGCAGTAGAAGCACTCAGTTTCAGGCTTAGGTGCAGACTTGGGTTTCTTCTCTTGAGCAGCAACTTGTTTGCTGTTATTCTTGAAGTTCCCCTTCTTCTTCCCTTTTCCCTTTTTCTTGAAACTGGTGGTCTTGTTAACCATCAACACTTGATGCTCCTTCTTGATTTCTACCTCCGCGGCTTTTAGCATTGCGAAGAGCTCGGGAATAGTCTTGTCCATCCCTTGCATATTATAGTTCATCACAAAGCTCTTGTAGCTTGGTGGCAGTGATTGAAGAATTCTGTCAATGACACTATCATCAGGAAGATTAACTCCCAGTTGAATCAAGTGATTATTATACCCAGACATTTTGAGTATGTGTTCACTGACAGAACTATTCTCCTCCATCTTGCAGCTATAGAACTTATTGGAGACTTCATGTCTCTCAGTCCGGGCATTTGCTTGAAATATTAACTTCAACTCCTGGAACATCTCATATGCTCCATGACGTTCAAAACGTCGTTGAAGAGCCGGTTCTAAGCCGTAAAGCATGGCACACTGAACTATCGAGTAGTCATCAGCTTTGCTCTGCCAGACGTTCTTAACGTCGTCAGTTGCATCAGCAGCAGGCCTGGCACCCAGCGGTGCTTCCAGGACGTAATTCTTCTGTGAAGAAATGAGGATAATCCTCAGGTTAGGGACCCAGTCCGTGTAATTGCTACCATCATCTTTCAACTTTGCTTTCTCAAGGAACGCATTAAAATTCAACGGAACAACAGCACGAGCCATCTATCTACAACAAACATAGACAAGCAAAATACTATCAGGTGCTAAGTTCATGATAAATTTAAGTTCAATTAATCATATTACTTAAGAACTCCCACTTAGACAGTCATCTCTCTAGTCATCTAAGTGATCACGTGATCCAAATCAACTAAACCATGTCCGATCATCACGTGAGATGGAGTAGTTTCAATGGTGAACATCACTATGTTGATCATATCTACTATATGATTCACGTTCGACCTTTCGGTCTCCGTGTTCCGAGGCCATTTCTGTATATGCTAGGCTCGTCAAGTTTAACCTGAGTTCTCCGTGTGTGCAACTATTTTGCACCCGTTGTATTTGAACGTAGAGCCTATCACACCCGATCATCATGTGGTGTCTCAGCACGAAGAACTTTCACAACGGTGCATACTCAGGGAGAACACTTCTTGATAATTTAGTGAGAGATCATCTTAAAATGCTACCATCAATCAAACCAAGATAAGATGCATAAAGGATAAACATCACATGCAATCAATATAAGTGATATGATATGGCCATCATCATCTTGTGCTTGTGATCTCCATCTTCGAAGCACCGTCGTGATCACCATCGTCACCGGCGCGACACCTTGATCTCCATCGTAGCATCGTTGTCGTTACGCCATCTATTGCTTCTACGACTATCGCTACCGCTTAGTGATAAAGTAAAGCAATTACAGGGCGTTTGCATTTCATACGATAAAGCGACAACCATGTGGCTCCTGCCAGTTGCCGATAACTTTGGTTACAAAACATGATCATCTCATACAATAAAATATAGCATCACGTCTTGACCATATCACATCACAACATGCCCTGCAAAAACAAGTTAGACGTCCTCTACTTTGTTGTTGCAAATTTTACGTGGCTGCTACGGGCTTAGCAAGAACCGTTCTTACCTACGCATCAAAACCACAACGATAGTTCGTCAAGTTAGTGCTGTTTTAACCTTCGCAAGGACCGGGCGTAGCCACACTCGATTCAGCTAAAGTGAGAGAGACAGACACCCGCCAGCCACCTTTAAGCACGAGTGCTCGTAACGGTGAAACCAGCCTCGCGTAAGCGTACGCGTAATGTCGGTCCGGGCCGCTTCATCTCACAATACCGCCGAACCAAAGTATGACATGCTGGTAAGCAGTATGACTTGTATCGCCCACAACTCACTTGTGTTCTACTCGTGCATATGACATCTACGCATAAAACCTGGCTCTGATGCCACTGTTGGGGAATGTAGTAATTTCAAAAAAATTCCTATGCACACGCAAGATCATGGTGATGGCATAGCAACGAGAGGGGAGAGTGTTGTCCATGTACCCTCGTAGACCGTAAGCGGAAGCGTTATGACAACGTGGTTGATGTAGTTCAGCAACGTAGTTCAGCACACGTGGTTGATGTAGTTCACAATCGACCGATCCAAGCACCGAACGTACGGAACCGCCAAGTTCAGCACACGTTCAACTCGATGACGATCCCCGGGCTCCGATCCAGCAAAGCTTCGGGGATGAGTTCCGTCAGCACGACGGCGTGGTGACGATGATAATGTTCTACCGGCACAGGGCTTCGCCTAAACTCCACGACGATATGACCGAGGTGGAATATGGTGGAGGGGGGCACCGCACACGGCTAAGGAACGATCCATAGATCAACTTGTGTGTCTAGGGTGCCTCCTGCCCCCGTATATAAAGGAGCAAGGGGGGAGGCCGACCGGCCCTAGGGGGCGCGCCAAGGAGGGGGGAGTCCTCCTCCTAGTGGGAGTAGGACTCCCCTTTCCTAGTCCAACTAGGAAGGAGGAAGGGGGAAGGAAAGAGAGGGAGAGGGAGAGGGAAAGGGGGGGCCGCGCCCCCTCCCCTAGCCCAATTCAGAGTCCTCAAGGGGGGCGCGCCACCTCCTGGGCTGCTGCCCTCTCTCTCCCCTCAGGCCCACTAAGGCCCAATACTTCCCCCGGGGGGTTCCGGTAACCCCTCCAGCACTCCGGTTTTCTCCGAAATCACCCGGAACACTTCCGGTGTCCGAATATAGTCGTCCAATATATCAATCTTTATGTCTCGACCATTTCGAGACTCCTCGTCATGTCCGTGATCACATCCGGGTCTCCAAACAAACTTCAGTACATCAAAACTTATAAACTCATAATGAAAATGTCATCGTAACGTTAAGCGTGCGGACCCTACGGGTTCGAGAACTATGTAGACATGACCTAGAACTATTCTCGATCAATAACCAATAGCGGAACCTGGATGCCCATATTTGTTCCTACGTATTCTATGAAGATCTTTATCAGTCAAACCGCATAACAACATACGTTGTTCCCTTTGTCATCGTTATGTTACTTGCCCGAGATTCGATCGTCGGTATCCAATACCTAGTTCAATCTTGTTACCGGCAAGTCTCTTTACTCGTTATGTAATGCATCATTCCATAACTAACTCATTATCTACATTGCTTGCAAGGCTTATAATGATGTTCATTACCGAGAGGGCCTAGAGATACCTCTCCGACAATCGGAGTGACAAAACCTAATCTCGAAATACGCCAACTCAACATGTACCTTTGGAGACACCTGTAGTACTCCTTTATAATCACCCAGTTACGTTGTGACGTTTGGTAGCACCCAAAGTGTCCTCCGGTAAACGGGAGTTGCATAATCTCATAGTTACAGGAACATGTACAAGTCATGAAGAAAGCAATAGCAATATACTAAACGATCAAGTGCTAGGCTAACGGAATGGGTCATGTCAATCACATTATTCTCCTAATGATGTGATCCCATTAATCAAATGACAACACATGTCTATGGGCAGGAAACATAACCATCTTTGATTAATAAGCTAGTCAAGCAGAGGCATACTAGTGACGTTGTGTTTGTCTATGTATTCACACATGTATTATGTTTTCGGTTAATACAATTCTAGCATGAATAATAAACATTTATCATGATATGAGGAAATAAATAATAACTTTATTATTGCCTCTAGGGCATATTTCCTTCAATCTCCCACTTTCACTAGAGTCAATAATCTAGATTACATAGTAATGATTCTAACACCCATGGAGTCTTGGTGTTGATCATGTTTTGCTCGTGAGAGAGGCTTAGTAAATGGGTCTGCAACATTCAGATCCGTATGTATCTTGCAAATCTCTATGTCTCCCACTTGGACTTGGTCCCGAATGGAATTGAAGCGTCTCATGATGTGCTTGGTCCTCTTGTGAAATCTGGATTCCTTTGCCAAGGCAATTGCACCAGTATTGTCACAGAAGATCTTCATTGGTCCCGATGCACTAGGTATGACACCTAGATCGGAAATGAACTCCTTCATCCAGACTCCTTCATTTGCTGCTTCCGAAGCAGCTATGTACTCCGCTTCACATGTAGATCCCGCCACGACGCTTTGTTTAGAACTGCACCAACTTACAGCTCCATCGTTTAACAAAAACACGTATCCGGTTTGCGATTTAGAATCGTCCGGATCAGTGTCAAAGCTTGCATCGACGTAACCATTTACGACTAGCTCTTTGTCACCTCCATATATGAGAAACATATCCTTAGTCCTTTTCAGGTATTTCAGGATATTCTTGACCGCTGTCCAGTGATCCACTCCTGGATTACTTTGGTACCTTCCTGCCAAGCTTATTGCTAAGCATACGTCAGGTCTGGTACACAGCATTGCATACATGATAGAGCCTATGGCTGAAGCATAGGGAACATCTTTCATTTTCTCTCTATCTTCTGCTGTGGTCGGGCATTGAGTTTGACTCAACTTCACACCTTGTAGCACGGGCAAGAACCCTTTCTTTGCCTGATCCATTTTGAACTTTTTCAAAATTTTATCAAGGTATGTGCTTTGTGAAAGTCCTATTCAGCGTCTTGATCTATATCTATAAATCTTGATGCCCAATATGTAAGCAGCTTCACCGAGGTCTTTCATTGAAAAACTTTTATTCAAGTATCCTTTTATGCTATCCAGAAATTCTATATCATTTCCAATTAATAATATGTCATCTACATATAATATCAGAAATGCTACAGAGCTCCCACTCACTTTCTTGTAAATACAGGCTTCTCCAAAAGTCTGTATAAAACCATATGCTTTGATCACACTATCAAAGCGTTTATTCCAACTCCGAGATGCTTGCACCAGTCCATAAATGGATCGCTGGAGCTTGCACACTTTGTTAGCACCTTTTGGATCAACAAAACCTTCTGGCTGCATCATATACAACTCTTCTTCCAGAAATCCATTCAAGAATGCAATTTTGACATCCATTTGCCAAATTTCATAATCATGAAATGCAGCAATAGCTAACATGATTCGGATAGACTTAAGCATCGCTACGGGTGAGAAAGTCTCATCGTAGTGAACTCCTTGAACTTGTCAAAAACCTTTCGCAACAAGTCGAGCTTTATAGACAGTTACATTACCATCAGCATCAGTCTTCTTCTTAAAGATCCATTTATTCTCAATGGCTTGCCGATCATCGGGCAAGTCAACCAAAGTCCATACTTTGTTCTCATACATGGATCCCATCTCAGATTTCATGGCCTCTAGCCATTTTGCGGAATCTGGGCTCATCATCGCTTCCTCATAGTTCGTAGGTTCATCATGGTCAAGCAACATGACTTCCAGAATAGGATTACCGTAACACTCTGGTGCGGATCTTACTCTGGTAGACCTATGAGGTTCAGTAGAAACTTGATCTGAAGTTTCATGATCAATATCATTAGCTTCCTCACTAATTGGTGTAGTTGTCACAGGAACCGGTTCTTGTGATGAACTACTTTCCAATAGGGGAGTAGGTACAATTACCTCATTAAGTTCTACTTTCCTCCCACTCACTTCTTTCGAGAGAAACTCCTTCTCTAGAAAGGATCCGATTTTAGCAACGAAAATCTTGCCCTCAGATCTGTGATAGAAGGTGTACCCAATAGTCTCTTTTGGGTATCCTATGAAGACACATTTCTCCGATTTAGGTTCGAGCTTATCTGGTTGAAGTTTCTTCACATAAGCATCGCAGCCCCAAACTTTAAGAAACGACAACTTTGGTTTCTTGCCAAACCACAGTTCATAAGGCGCCGTCTCAACGGATTTTGATGGTGCCCTATTTAACCTGAATGCGGCCGTCTCTAAAGCATAACCCCAAAACGATAGTGGTAAATCAGTAAGAGACATCATAGATCGCACCATATCTAGTAAAGTACGATTACGATGTTCGGACACACCATTTCGTTGTGGTGTTCCGGGTGGCGTGAGTTGCGAAACTATTCTGCATTGTTTCAAATGTAAAACAAACTCATAACTCAAATATTCTCCTCCACGATCAGATCGTAGAAACTTTATTTTCTTGTTACGATGATTTTCCACTTCACTCTGAAATTCTTTGAACTTTTCAAATGTTTCAGACTTGTGTTCCATTAAGTAGATATACCCATATCTGCTCAAATCATCTGTGAAGGTGAGAAAATAACGATACCCGCCGCGAGCCTCAACATTCATTGGACCACAAACATCAGTATGTATGATTTCCAACAAATCAGTTGCTCGCTTCATAGTTTCGGAGAATGGCGTTTTAGTCATCTTGCCCATGAGACATGGTTCGCAAGTACCAAGTGATTCATAATCAAGTGATTCCAAAAGCCCATCAGTATGGAGTTTCTTCATGCGCTTTACACCGATATCACCCAAACGGCAGTGCCACAAATAAGTTGCACTATCGTTATCAACTCTGCATCTTTTGGTTTCAACACTATGAATATGTGTATCACTACTATCGAGATTCAATAAAAATAGACCACTCTTCAAGGGTGCATGACCATAAAAGATATTACTCATATAAATAGAACAACCATTATTCTCTGATTTAAATGAATAACCGTCTCGCATCAAACAAGATCGAGATATAATGTTCATGCTCAACGCTGGCACCAAATAACAATTATTTAGGTCTAAAACTAATCCCGATGGTAGATGTAGATGTAGCGTGCCGACCGCGATCACACCGACTTTGGAACCATTTCCCACGCGCATCGTCACCTCGTCCTTAGCCAATCTTCGCTTAATTCGTAGTCCCTGTTTCGAGTTGCAAATATTAGCAACAGAACCAGTATCAAATACCCAGGTACTACTGCGAGCACTAGTAAGGTACACATCAATAACATGTATATCACATATACCTTTGTTCACTTTGCCATCCTTCTTATCCGCCAAATACTTGGGGCAGTTCCGCTTCTAGTGTCCAGTATGCTTGCAGTAGAAGCACTCAGTTTTAGGCTTAGGTGCAGACTTGGGTTTCTTCTCTTGAGCAGCAACTTGTTTGCTGTTCTTCTTGAAGTTCCCCTTCTTCTTCCCTTTTCCCTTTTTCTTGAAACTGGTGGTCTTGTTAACCATCAACACTTGATGCTCATTCTTGATTTCTACCTCCGCGGCTTTTAGCATTGGGAAGAGCTCGGGAATACTCTTGTCCATCCCTTGCATATTATAGTTCATCACAAAGCTCTTGTAGCTTGGTGGCAGTGATTGAAGAATTCTGTCAATGACACTATCATCAGGAAGATTAACTCCCAGTTGAATCAAGTGATTATTATACCCAGACATTTTGAGTATGTGTTCACTGACAGAACTATTCTCCTCCATCTTGCAGCTATAGAACTTATTGGAGACTTCAATCTCTCAGTCCGGGCATTTGCTTGAAATATTAACTTCAACTCCTGGAACATCACATATGCTCCATGATGTTCAAAACGTCGTTGAAGACCCGGTTCCAAGCCGTAAAGCATGGCACACTGAACTATCGAGTAGTCATCAGCTTTGCTCTGCCAGACGTTCTTAACGTCGTCAGTTGCATCAACAGCAGGCCTGGCACCCAGCGGTGCTTTCAGGACGTAATTCTTCTATGCAGCAATGAGGATAATCCTCAGGTTATGGACCCAGTCCGTGTAATTGCTATCATCATCTTTCAACTTTGCTTTCTGAAGGAACGCATTAAAATTCAATGGAACAACAGCACGAGCCATCTATCTACAACAAACATAGACAAGCAAAATACTATCAGGTACTAAGTTCATGATAAATTTAATTTCAATTAATCATATTACTTAAGAACTCCCACTTAGACATACATCTCTCTAGTCATCTAAGTGATCACGTGATCCAAATCAACTAAACCATGTCCGATCATCACGTGAGATGGAGTAGTTTCAATGGTGAACATCACTATGTTGATCATATCTACTATATGATTCACGTTCGACCTTTCGGTCTCCGTGTTCCGAGGCCATATCTGTATATGCTAGGCTCGTCAAGTTTAACCTGAGTTCTCCGCGTGTGCAACTGTTTTGCACCCGTTGTATTTGAACGTAGAGCCTATCACACCCGATCATCACATGGTGTCTCAGCATGAAGAACTTTCGCAGCGGTGCATACTCAGGGAGAACACTTCTTGATAATTTAGTGAGAGATCATCTTAAAATGCTACCGTCAATCAAAGCAAGATAAGATGCATAAAGGATAAACATCACATGCAATCAATATAAGTGATATGATATGGACATCATCATCTTGTGCTTGTGATCTCCATCTTCGAAGCACCGTCGTGATCACCATCATCACCGGCGCGACACCTTGATCTCCATCGTAGCATCATTGTCGTTACGCCATCTATTGCTTCTACGACTATCGCTACCGCTTAGTGATAAAGTAAAGCAATTACAGGGCGTTTGCATTTCATACAATAAAGCGACAACCATATGGCTCCTGCCAGTTGCCGATAACTTCGGTTACAAAACATGATCATCTCATACAATAAAATATAGCATCACGTCTTGACCATATCACATCACAACATGCCCTGCAAAAACAAGTTAGACGTCCTCTACTTTGTTGTTGCAAATTTTACGTGGATGCTACGGGCTTAGCAAGAACCGTTCTTACCTACGCATTAAAACCACAACGATAGTTCGTCAAGTTAGTGCTGTTTTAACCTTCGCAAGGACCGGGCGTAGCCACACTCGATTCAGCTAAAGTGAGAGAGACAGACACCCGCCAGCCACCTTTAAGCACGAGTGCTCGTAACAGTGAAATCAGTCTCGCGTAAGCGTACGCGTAATGTCGGTCCGGGCCGCTTCATCTCACAATAGCCGAACCAAAGTATGATATGCTGGTAAGCAGTATGACTTGTGTCGCCCACAACTCACTTGTGTTCTACTCGTGCATATGACATCTACGCATAAAACCTGGCTCTGATGCCACTGCTAGGGAACGTAGTAATTTCAAAAAATTTCCTACGCACACGCAAGATCATGGTGATGGCATAGCAACGAGAGGGGAGAGTGTTGTCCACGTACCCTCGTAGACCGTAAGCGGAAGCGTTATGACAACGTGGTTGATGTAGTCGTACGTCTTCACGATCGACCGATCCAAGCACCGAACGTACGACACCTCCGAGTTCAGCACACGTTCAGCTCGATGACGATCCCCGGGCACCGATGCAGCAAAGCTTCGGGGATGAGTTCCGTCAGCACGACGGCGTGGTGACGATGATGATGTTCTACCGGCGCAGGGCTTCGCCTAAACTCCGCGACGATATGACCGAGGTGGAATATGGTGGATGGGGGCACCGCACACGGCTAAGGAACGATCCGTAGATAAACTTGTGTGTCTAGGGTGCCCCCTGCCCCCATATATAAAGGAGCAAGGGGGGAGGCCGGCCGGCCCTAGGGGGCGCGCCAAGGAGGGGGGGGGGAGTCCTCCTCCTAGTGGGAGTAGGACTCCCCTTTCCTAGTCCAACTAGGAAGGAGGAAGGGGGAAGGAAAGAGAGGGAGAGGGAGAGGGAAAGGGGGGGGGGGGCCACGCCCCCTCCCCTAGTCCAATTCGGAGTCCTCAAGGGGGGGGGGGGGGGGCCACCTCCTGGGCTGCTGCCCTCTCTCTCCCCTCAGGCCCACTAAGGCCCAATACTTCCCCGGGGGTTCCGGTAACCCCTCCGGCACTCCGGTTTTCTCCGAAATCACCCGGAACACTTCCGGTGTCCGAATATAGTCGTCCAATATATCAATCTTTATGTCTCGACCATTTCGAAACTCCTCGTCATGTCCGTGATCACATCCGGGACTCCAAACAAACTTCAGTACATCAAAATTTATAAACTCATAATGAAACTGTCATCATAATGTTAAGCGTGCGGACCCTACGGGTTCGAGAACTATGTAGACATGACCTAGAACTATTCTTGGTCAATAACCAATGGCGGAACCTGGATGCCCATATTGGTTCCTACGTATTCTATGAAGATCTTTATCGGTCAAACCGCATAACAACATATGTTGTTCCCTTTGTCATCGGTATGTTACTTGCCCGAGATTCGATCGTCGGTATCCAATACCTAGTTCAATCTCGTTACCGGCAAGTCTCTTTACTCGTTATGTAATGCATCATTCCGTAACTAACTCATTAGCTATATTGCTTGCAAGGCTTATAATGATGTGCATTACCGAGAGGGCCCAGAGATACCTCTCCGACAATCGGAGTGACAAAACCTAATCTCGAAATACGCCAACTCAACATGTACCTCTGGAGACACCTGTAGTACTCCTTTATAATCACCCAGTTACGTTGTGACGTTTGGTAGCACCCAAAGTGTTCCTCCGGTAAACGGGAGTTGCATAATCTCATAGTTACAGGAACATGTATAAGTCATGAAGAAAGCAATAGCAATATACTAAACGATCAAGTGCTAGGCTAACGGAATGGGTCATGTCAATCACATTATTCTCCGAATGATGTGATCCCATTAATCAAATGACAACACATGTCTATGGTCAGGAAACATAACCATCTTTGGTTAATAAGCTAGTCAAGTAGAGGCATACTAGTGACGTTGTGTTTGTCTATGTATTCACACATGTATTATGTTTTCGGTTAATACAATTCTAGCATGAATAATAAACATTTATCATGATATGAGGAAATAAATAATAACTTTATTATTGCCTCTAGGGCATATTTCCTTCGGTCTCCCACTTGCACTAGAGTCAATAATCTAGATTACATAGTAATGATTCTAACACCCATGGAGTCTTGGTGTTGATCATGTTTTGCTCGTGAGAGAGGCTTAGTCAATGGGTCTGCAACATTCAGATCCGTATGTATCTTGCAAATCTCTATGTCTCCCACTTGGACTTGGTCCCGAATGGAATTGAAGCGTCTCTTTATGTGCTTGGTCCTCTTGTGAAATCTGGATTCCTTTGCCAAGGCAATTGCACCAGTATTGTCACAGAAGATCTTCATTGGTCCCGATGCACTAGGTATGACACCTAGATCGAAAATGAACTCCTTCATCCAGACTTCTTCATTTGCTGCTTCCGAAGCAGCTATGTACTCCGCTTCACATGTAGATCCCACCACGACGCTTTGTTTAGAACTGCACCAACTTACACCTCCACCGTTTAATAAAAACACGTATCCGGTTTGCGATTTAGAATCGTCCGGATCAGTGTCAAAGCTTGCATCGACGTAACCATTTACGACTAGCTCTTTGTCACCTCCATATACGAGAAACGTATCCTTAGTCCTTTTCAGGTATTTCAGGATGTTCTTGACAGCTATCCAGTGATCCACTCCTGGATTACTTTCGTACCTTCCTGCCAAGCTTATTGCTAAGCATACGTCAGGTCTGGTACACAGCATTGCACACATGATAGAGCCTATGGCTGAAGCATAGGGAACATCTTTCATTTTCTCTCTATCTTCTGCTATGGTCGGGCATTGAGTTTGACTCAACTTCACACCTTGTAGCACGGGAAAGAACCCTTTCTTTGCCTGATCCATTTTGAACTTTTTCAAAATTTTATCAAGGTATGTGCTTTGTGAAAGTCCTATTAAGCGTCTTGATCTATATCTATAAATCTTGATGCCCAATATGTAAGCAGCTTCACCGAGGTCTTTCATTGAAAAACTTTTATTCAAGTATCCTTTTATGCTATCCAGAAATTCTATATCATTTCCAATTAATAATATGTCATCTACATATAATATCAGAAATGCTACAGAGCTCCCACTCACTTTCTTGTAAATACAGGCTTCTCCAAAAGTCTGTATAAAACCATATGCTTTGATCACACTATCAAAGCGTTTATTCCAACTCCGAGATGCTTGCACCAGTCCATAAATGGATCGCTGGAGCTTGCACACTTTGTTAGCACCTTTTGGATCAACAAAACCTTCTGGCTGCATCATATACAACTCTTCTTCCAGAAATCCATTCAAGAATGCAGTTTTGACATCCATTTGCCAAATTTCATAATCATGAAATGCAGCAATAGCTAACATGATTCGGACAGACATAAGCATCGCTACGGGTGAGAAAGTCTCATCGTAGTGAACCCCTTGAACTTGTCAAAAACCTTTCGCAACAAGTCGAGCTTTATAGATAGTTACATTACCATCAGCGTCATTCTTCTTCTTAAAGATCCATTTATTCTCAATGGCTTGCCAATCATCGGGCAAGTCAACCAAAGTCCATACTTTGTTCTCATACATGGATCCCATCTCAGATTTCATGGCCTCTAGCCATTTCGCGGAATCTGGGCTCATCATCGCTTCCTCATAGTTCGTAGGTTCATCATGGTCAAGCAACATGACTTCCAGAATAGGATTACCGTACCACTCTGGTGCGGATCTTACTCTGGTAGACCTACGAGGTTCAGTAGAAACTTGATCTGAAGTTTCATGATCAATATCATTAGCTTCCTCACTAATTGGTGTAGTTGTCACAGGAACCGGTTCTTGTGATGAACTACTTTCCAATAGGGGAGTAGGTACAGTTACCTCATTAAGTTCTACTTTCCTCCCACTCACTTCTTTCGAGAGAAACTCCTTCTCTAGAAAGGATCCGATTTTAGCAACGAAAATCTTGCCCTCAGATCTGTGATAGAAGGTGTACCCAATAGTCTCTTTTGGGTATCCTATGAAGACACATTTCTCTGATTTAGGTTCGAGCTTATCTGGTTGAAGTCTCTTCACATAAGCATCGTAGCCCCAAACTTTAAGAAACGGCAACTTTGGTTTCTTGCCAAACCACAGTTCATAAGGCGTCGTCTCAACGGATTTTGATGGTGCCCTATTTAACGTGAATGCGGCCGTCTCTAAAGCATAACCCCAAAACGATAGTGGTAAATCAGTAAGAGACATCATAGATCGCACCATATCTAGTAAAGTACGATTACGACATTCGGACACACCATTTCATTGTGGTGTTCGGGTGGCATGAGTTGCGAAACTATTCCGCATTGTTTCAAATGTAAAACAAACTCAAATATTCTCCTCCACGATCAGATCGTAGAAACTTTATTTTCTTGTTACGATGATTTTCCACTTCACTCTGAAATTCTTTGAACTTTTCAAATGTTTCAGACTTGTGTTTCATTAAGTAGATATACCCATATCTGCTCAAATCATCTGTGAAGGTGAGAAAATAACGATACCCGCTGTGAGCCTCAACATTCATTGGACCACAAACATCAGTGTGTATGATTTCCAACAATAGTCACCTACTACGTGTTATGATCCGGCAACCCTGGAGTGACAATAGTCGGGACCACTCCTGGTGATGACCGTAGTTTGAGGAGTTCATGTATTCACCATGTGTTAATGCTTTGTTCTGGTTCTCTATTAAAAGGAGGCCTTAATATCCCTTAGTTTCGAATTGGACCCCGCTGCCACGGGAGGGTAGGACAAAAGATGTCATGCAAGTTTTTTCCATAAGCATGTATGACTATTTACAGAATGCATGCCTACATTATATTTATCAACTGGAGATAGTGCCGTATCGCCCTAGGTTATGACTGTCACATGATGAATATCATCTAACAAATTACAGATCCAATGCCTACGAATTTATCTTATATTGTTTCTGCTAAGTACCTACTGCTATCGTTACTGTTGCACTTGTTACAAAATTACCGCTGTCACCGTTACTGTTACTATTACTGCTATCACTATTATCAAAACTATCATACTACTCTGCTACTGATCACTTTGCTGCAGATAATTAATCCCCAGGTGTGGTTGAATTGACAACTCAGCTGTTAATACTTACAAATATTCTTTGGCTCCCCTTGTGTCGAATCTATAAATTTGGGTTGGATACTCTACCCTCGAAAACTGTTGCGATCCCTATACTTGTGGGTTATCAAGACCTTTTTCTGGCGCCGTTGCCGGGGAGCATAGCTATATTTGTTGAGTCACTTGGGATTATTATCAATTATTCACTATGAAGAATCTGAAGGATGCTAAGACTAAGATTTTTCCCTCTAAGACGAGGGGAGGTAAGGGACTACCATCTAGCTCTGCTTTAGATTCACCTTCTGTTATAAGTAAACTTGCAACACCACCACATGCTATCAATCCTGATATGTCGCAAATTATTGATGATGCTACTTCTACTATGAATGATGCTTATGATGATGCTAGTACCATGCTTGATGATAATGTGCCACTAGGTGAATTTCTTGATGAACAAATTGCTAGAGTAAGACAACATGATATTGTTGAATCTGATGATGAGCTTGAAACTGAAAATCTTGAAACACCTGCTAGAACTATCCTTCCTAGATATGAATTGCCTAAGGTACCGGAAGGTTATGTTATGAATGAGGAGACAACTAGAGATATTCTTGCTTGTAAGGATAGTGATGATCTAGAAAAAAATATTATGCAAGTATAAAGAAAAATCTCTGAATGCTAGAATGCAATATGATCCTAAATTTTCTACCTCACCTATCTTTATTGATGATAAGGATTATGAATTCTCTTTCGACCCAGAGTTAATTAACTTGGTTGAATCTGATCCTTTCCATGGTTATGAAACTGAAACTGTTGTGGCACATCTTACTAAGTTGAATGACATAGCCACATCTTACTAAGTTGTGGCACATCTTACTAAGTTGTGGCACATCTTACTAAGTTGAATGATGAGAAAACTTGCTATTACTATATTCTCGAATGATTTCCGTTCTCATTAAAGGGTGATGCTAAAGCTTGGTACAATACTCTTGCTCCTGGTTGTGCGTGTAGTCCCCAGGATATGATTTATTACTTCTCTGAAAAATATTTTCCTGCTCATAAGAAACAAGATGCCTTATAGGAAATATTTAACTTTGTGCAAATTGAATAAGAGAGTCTCCCACAAGCTTGGGGGAGGCTTCTCCAATTGCTTAATGCTTTGCTTGATCATCCTCTTAAGAAAAATGAAATATTTGATATCTTCTATAATGGACTAACTGATGCTTCTAGGGACTTCCTAGATAGTTGTGCTGGTTGTGCTTTCAGGGAACAAACTATTGGGCAAACTGAAGAATTATTTAATAACATATTGAAAAATTATGATGATTGGACTCTTCCTGAACCACCGCCTAAACCCACTCAGAAGAAGAGGGGTATATTATATCTCAGTCCTGAAGATATGCAAGAGGCAAAGAAAACTATGAAGGAAAAATGTATTAAAGCTAAGGATGTTAAAAATTTACCTCATATTGAAGAAATACATGGGCTTGATACACCACCACTACCTAAGGTGGTAGAGGTAAATTCTCTAATGAAATTCAATGATAATGACAATCCTCACAATATGCACCCTAGCCAATGCCTTTATGAGTTTGAGAATTACACTATAAAACAAGATCACTTAAATGCAAATGTTATGAAACAATTGAAATATAATTATGATATGATTGCTCGCTTGAGTGACTTGCTATTTAGAATGTCAAATGATGTTAGAGGTGTGGGAAAACATGCTTCTATGGTACAAACCCAGTTAGAACAAGTTGCTAAATCTCAAAGAGAATTGCTTGATGAAATGAATAACAACGTACATGACTTTGCTGTTAGAGTTGCAACTAGAGGAGGTAAAATGACTCAGGAACCACTTTATCCTGAGGGACACCCCAAAAGAATTGAATAGGATTCACAAAGGAACAACACCACTGCACCTAGTCCTTCTAAAAAGAAGAAGAAAAAGAAAAATGATTGGACTTTGCATGCTTCTAGTGAACCTGAAGTAGAAAAACCTCCTGATATTGATAATGATGTTTTTATTTCTGATGCTGAAACTCAATCTGGTAATGAACATTCACCTAGTGATAATGAAAAATATATTGCTGATGTTCATGAAGATACTCGACCAAACAATGAAAAAGAACCAGATAATGATGTTGAAATAGAACCAGCTGTTGATCTTGATGACCCACAACCCAAGAATACACGTTATGATAAAAGAGACTTCATTGCTAGAAAACACGGTATAGAAAGAGAACCGTGGGTTCAAAAACCTATGCCTTTTCCACCCATGTCAACTAAAAAGAAAGATGATGAAGAATTTGAACGCTTTACTGAAATGCTGTGGCTAGTATTTTTGTGTACTCGCTTGACTGATATCTTGAAAATGCCTCCTTATGCAAATTACATGAAAGACATCATCACTAATAAGAGAAAAATACTGGAAGCTAAAATGTCCACTATGCTTGCTAATTATACTTTTAAAAATGGAGTACCTACAAAACTTGGAGATCCGGGAATACCAACTATACCTTGCTCCATCAAAAGAAACTATGTGAAAACTGCTTTGTGTGATTTAGGAGCTGGTGTTAGTGTTATGCCTTTCTCTTTTTATACTTGATTTGAACAAACTCACACCTACTGAAATATATTTGCAAATGGCTGACAAATCAACTGCCATACCTACGGTATTTGTGAGGATGTGCCCGTTGTTGTTGCTAATGTTACTATTTTGACTGACTTTGTTATACTTGAGATGTCCGAGGACGAGAACATGTCGATTATCCTTGGTAGACCCTTCTTGAATACTACAGGGGCCATTATTGATTGCAATAAAAGCAGGGCCACTTTTCATCTTAATGGTAATGAGCATATGGTGCACTTTCCGAAGAAACAATTCCAAGTGAATGGTATTAATGTTATTGAAAAATCTCCGGCAATCACTATTGGAGGTTTTCAACTACCTCTACCTACTCTTAAAAAGAAATATGAAATGCTTATTGTTGGGGACATTCATATCCCCATTGAGGTAACTTAGTGATTTATGAAAGTTCTTCGGTTTCATGCTAACCAAAAGTGGTTGTTAATAAGACTTGATCAACCTTATTAATGGATCATTTTTAGTGGTATGAAGTTGATGAATTTAGTAAGCACTACCTTCTGTCCCTACCTTTTGTTTTCTATTTTTAGTAGTTATATAAAATAAAATGCCATGTTTTGCCTATTTTCAGATTTTCTCATGCAATAAAAAAATGACCCAAAAAATAAAAGTTCTTAGAATGCTTTGAAAATTTAATACATTTTTTTGAATATTTAAGAATTTCTTGTGCAAATAGTATTAGAGGGAGGTGCACCAGGTGGGCACAACCCACCTGGGCATGCCAGGACCCCCAGGCGCGCCCTGGTGGGTTGTGGTCCCCACGTGGGCCCCCTCACTTATATCTTCATCCCACATCATCACCTACCTCCAGAAAAAAAATCACCATTGCTCTCTTTCCTCTCTCTCTCTCTCTCCCTCCCTCCCTCCCTATCTCTCTCCCTCTCTCTCTCTCATGTTCTTGCTCTCAAACCCGCAGATTTCGATCTCTTTACTTGAAGCTCCATTTCCGAAACTATTTCAGGGGATTGTTGCTTGGTATGTGACTCCTCTGTTTGTCCAATTAGTTTTTGTTTTAGTGGTTTATGTTTTGAATAATTATCTAGTCTTGGTGCTGCTGTAGAAGAGCTTGCATGTTGAATTCTTAGAGTTCTAAGTAGTTTGAATGCTTGCTATGGCATCTACGTATCCTATGAGTAGTTGCTATCAATCTTGTAAAGTTTTGTTGAATAATTTTTTGTCATCTAAAATTTTTCAAAAAATTGTACGCAAATATGATGAACCTTTTTGGAAGGAGTTCTTCGAGGAGGAGATCCTCTAGGGCATCCTCTAGTGAAAGCTCCGCTCGTCGGTCTTATGTCGAACCAAGTGAGAGTTCCATACGAGATGCCCCCACCAAAACATGCTTATGGCCATGTGATGATTATATGGTGAGCGTGGGCATTAAGGAGGAATTTGAGCAATATGTTCACAATGTCGACCTCGGTCCCTACATTTCAGATAAGTGCAATCAACACCACATTCTCACTGAATCATTTGTCAAAGGATTTAAATTCCATCCCCGTGAGTCTAGGGTGTCATTTAAACTGTATGAAAATTCATTTACCTTATTACTAGAGAGACTTTCTCAACACTACAAAATCCCATTCTGGGGTTTGCTAGATGAACCACCAAGAGCTGAGTTCCAAACATTCCTGAACAATCTTTGTTACAGTGAGACGAGGGGAGTAACGCAAGGTAAAATAAAGAGCATTCATCTTCCCGCAATATAGTACTTTGCATTATTCAATAGGAAATGTATTGTAGGTAAACAATATTGTAGTATACTTTGTGCTCCAGACTTGAGCCTCTTGCACACTGCTCTCACCGGTGACAAAAGATATAATCTTGGAGCGATTGTTGCACACAGGTTGCAACATAACGCTAATAGTGGTTAGTTTTATGGTGGAATTTAGGCCACACGCCTAGCAAGAGAGCTGGGTGTTGCACCTTTGCCATATGACCCTATTTTACCCATGCAGTATTTAGACTTTGATGCTATGAATCGTCATAAGATCCTTAAGGGTAAACCTGATAACTTCACCTACAAATTATTGTTTAGTCAAGACTTCGTTGTATACACATATTTGCATGCGCCTGCTCTCTTTGATGCTCACAGCAAGGGGAGATATTTTGTTCTTGAGAGCGAGGCTCGAGCTCACAATGCGGCGATTGAGGCTGCACGGCAGGCCGAGGCATCCGCACCGAGAGCCTCCGTGAGCTACCACTCCGACTATTATCCAGGCTACTGCCTGATTACCAAGTTAGCCCAAAAGCCTAAGCTTGGGGGAGTACGTGTTTCTCACCGACTTTACATTCATTTTCACACATTTCAGTTGTTGGTGTTCACACTTTTTCATTGTATTATCCATGTTAAATTTTATTTTCTTGCTTTCTTCTTGTGTGTTTGAAAAACTTGAGAAAATACAAAAATATTTCATGCTTCTTTTTGATTTTTCTTCCTAGTTTAAATTTTTGTAGCACTAAAAAGAAAACCCAAAAAGATTTCCTTGTTCTTCTTTTACTTGTTGGGAGCTTTCCCATGTAAATAGTTTTTCTAGTTTTTTGCTTTTTCCCTTTTATTTGCTTGTTCAAGAAAATAAAAAACTCCAAAAATATTTCAGTGTGTTTCTTTGAATTTCTTTTTTGGTTATTGAGTTGTACCAAGGAGAAGACCACGATGAAAATGATGAGTGGCTCTCATATGCATAATTGTTGATCTAACAAAGAGCCCAGTTTACCCTGTCTTCTCCCGTTGAATAAAATGTTTGCAGATTCTAGCTTAGTCCACGACATTCTTGCACTATTATTATTTTCATATCGTTCGGTCGTGCAAGTGAAAGGCAATAATGACGATATTCGATGAACTGGCCGTGGTAGAGAGAAACGTGTATGAACTCGACTTGTTCTGTTTTTGTAAATAGGTTTAACCTAGTATCCATGATTCAGCTCATTATGATTAAACATGTTTGCAATGACAATTAGAGATTATAGTTTCTCATGCCATGCATAAGTAGCTAGGAGTGGATAATGATTTATCTTGGATATCAACATTGCATTAAAATGATTGTGATGTAGTATGATGATATGGTATCCTCCTCTGAATGTTCGAGTGGCTTGACTTGGCACATGTTCATGCATGTAGTTGAATCAAAACCAACATAGCCTCTATGATATTTATGCTCATGGTGTTCATATCCTACTCATGCTAGTGTCTAGTGTTACTTATGAATAATGCATGTTCATGACCGTTGTTGCTCTCTAGCTGGCCGCCTCTCAGCCTATTTGCTAGCCTTTGCCTGTACTAAGTGGGACTTCTGCTTGTACATCAAAAACCTTAAACCCAAGTTATTCCAGATGAATCCACCATACTTACCTATATGTGGTATTACCCTGCCGTCCTAAGTAAATTTGCATGTGCCATCTCTAAAAACTTCAAATAAATATCCTTTTTTGTGCCTAGATCGTTCATGGAATGACAGGAGGTAGTCGGTATCTTCCATGCTAAGCGGGTTATTCTCAAGTCGAGTGTTTATTCACTCGCCATTGCACGAGAAAAGGGCGATAATAGGGATGCCCAGTCCCAAACTGCAAAAAGAATTGATCTCTCAAATAATCAAACAAAAACTCCCAATGGAGTCATAACCTTTACTTTTCCGCTTGGGAACCACCACTAGCGTGCTTAGCATGGAAGATATTGATAACTGATAGTCGTGAAGTAAATGAGAAGGGTGCATGTCTCAAAATATCATTTACCTCTGTTTTAAAACTTGAGCTCTGGCACCTCTGCAAATAACTGCTTCCCTCTGCGAAGGGACTATCTATTTACTTTTATGTTGTGTCACCACCTTCTAAAATAAGCGCCAGAACCTGAGAGCACTGCTGTCATGCTGATGCATTGTGTGTAGCTAATGTGGGTGCATCATGACTGGATCTTTTCTACCATGAATTACAATGTTTAGTCACTGCTTGAACTTTGGAGGTGCTCTGCATTTATGTTTTGCTGTCTCAGAAAGGCCTAGCGAGATACCACTATTATCATATTATATCATGGTTGTTTTGATAACGTGCTGCTATTCGAGATATCTTATTATTGCTCGCTAGCTGATTATGTCATTGATATGAGTTAATATAATTTTTAAGAGTTATTATCGGCATGGTTAGTTATAATATTGGCTAAAAACCTAGGTGCTGTTTAAGCTTATTTATGCAAACAAGAGCAAAAGAGTTCGTAAAAGTTTTTCCTTTTCACTTTCAGTTTATCAACTGAATTGCTTGAGGACAAGAAAAGGTTTAAGCTTGGGGGAGTTGATACGTCTCCAACGTATCTACTTTTCCTAATACTTTTCATCTTGTTTTGGAGTCTAATTTGCATGATTTGAATGAAACTAACCCCGGACTGACGCTGTTTTCAGCAGAACTACCATGGTGTTGTTTTTGTGTAGAAATAAAAGTTCTCAGAATGGAACGAAACTTTGCGAGGAATTTTGTACCCAATAAAAGAGAATTTCTGGAGCCAAGAGCTACCTTAGGGGGGCACCTGGGTGGGCGCAACCCACCAGGGCGCGCATGCCTCCCCAGGCGCGTCCAGGTGGGTTGTACCCACTTGGTGGCCCCGCAGACCCTAAAACCGATGCTATAAAATCCTATTTTTCCAAAAAAAAATCAGGGAGAAAGAATTATCGCGTTCCATGAGACGGAGCCGCCATCACCTCCTGTTCTTCATCGGGAGGCCAGATCTGGAGTCCGTTTGGGGCTCCGGAGAGGGGGATCTTCGCTCTTTGTCATCACCAACCGTTCTCCATCGCCAATTCCATGATGCTCCCCACCGGGAGTGAGTAATTCCTTCGTAGGCTCGCTGGTCGGTGAGGAGTTGGATGAGATTCATCATGTAATCGAGTTAATTTTGTTAGGTCTTGATCCCTAGTATCCACTATGTTCTGAGATTGATGTTGCTATGACTTTGCTATGCTTACACTACAAAAAAATACACTTCCGTCATGATACGTGTTTGTCACAGTAGGTCGCGTTTTTTGTCATGCATGTACATCCATGACGATTTTATGACAGAATCAAGATAGTCATACCTGTGCTGTCGTAGAAGTGTTCCATGACATTACCAAAATTATCATCACGGAAGTGTCCACTTCCATGACGATAAATCGCGCGTCACAGAAGTGCTTTCGTCAAGGGTGACCGACACGTGGCATCCACTGTAACGGAACACCGTTAAGCTATCGGGTTGGGTTTTGGATCCGATAACCCGTTAACAGCCCCGACCAATGGGAAATTTCCACGTGTAAAATTCAAAACACGTGTCAGCTCGTCAGTGGGTCAGATAGGCGCCTATGATATGTCGACACGTGCCACGGCCCACCACTGGCCCATTTAGCTTACAAAGCCGACCCATTTGACTTGGTCAAAAGTTAACGGGCTGGCCCATGAAAAGCCTGTTAACGGTCTCTTTGCAAATAGCCCATTTTACGACCCGTTAGGTCCTAAAGGAAATCGGCCCAACAACGTCATGTGGGCCGTCGAATATAACACCAGCCCATTTCACTTTCGGCCCATGTATTGCCCACGACGTCTTTCGGCCCATATGAGGCCTTCGTATCGTTCGGCCCTTTATAGGCCCGTAGTGACTCTAGCCCATAATGAACAGTAATTTTCTTTGTACTCGTTAACGGCCCGTGATTTACATGGGCCGTTTCCAGCCCGTGTTAGCTTTCGGCCTATTGACGACCCATACGTTCTTGGGATCCTTTTCGGCCCTCGATTACTTCCGACCCGTTACTGGCCTGTTCCCCTAATGGGCCAAATTCGGCCCATGGCAAGAGCTAGCCCATTACTGGCCTGTTACCCTAATGGGCCAAATTCAGCCCATGGCAAGAGTCGGCCCGTTTCTGGCCTGTTAACCCGCGCCGTTTCCCGCCCGTCCTATATTCTGGCCCATTAATGACCCGTTATGCTTGTGATAGAATTAAGCCTTTCCTGTCCTACGGCCTGTTAACGGCCCGTTACCATGCTGGGCCGATACCAATTACGCTCGTTTACGACCCATGTAGACCCATTTATCCGATGACCCGAGGCCCACCGATTCTACGGCCCTGTTGGAGGCCCATTTATCAACGGCCCGTAGGAGACCCATGGATCCTACGGCCCGTAGGAGACCCATTGATCCTACGGCCCGTATATGGCCCATGGTAGTTGCGGCCACTAGCAAACCAGGGAAAAAGAAGACTAAGAAATAAATAAGGCCGAAGCTAATGCTAGGCTATTAAGGCGATTGCACAAATTACATCCACTCGACATCAAAGATCGCCACCAATGCAAATATAGGGAACACCCTACACTATACAAAAATGGCTTGCTATTTTTTTCAGCCGGTGGCTGCACGTTAAGAATAAATTTTGTATCGCACCAAAACAAATTACAATTATATAACAAAAGGAAGGTTGGAATAAAACTTAACAGTCTAGCAGATAAATGCACCACCAGAAGTTCAGAAGCTCAGTTCATTTGACCTGACTGTTACGTTTTCATGCTGTATTGTCCGATGGAGCACCATAACCCTCGCCTTCATTTCCCCTAGGCTCCTAAACAACATAGCAAATGTCTGATAGTCTGGTTTCAAAACCATGCATATCTTGACAACATCGAACAATGTCTCTCCTTGTTTCACAAAGGGTCTCTATTAGGGAATGGACTTGTGTCTGGAGCGCAGATACAACATTGCTTTGAGCTTGCATATCTTGATCATGAGGCAGTTTGGATGATATTGCCTTAACAACCAACCCAGTATTACGTAGGAACGTGCTTTTGGCACTGTTAGTGGACAGGTACTGACCCACTGCAGCAAGAGCTGACATTGCGGTTATAGTTGCCTCGCCACCTTCAGAAGGTGGCGGTTCCACCATTTTTTCCATAGCTCGCTGAAAAGTTGAGGTTTTACATTAGTAGCACCAGAACAGAAGATATTAAGGAGGCAGCAAAACCAAACAAAATAGCTTTGGTCTATATACATAACTTATTCTGGTGAACCCATGTAAAATATTAGTTGTATTTTATTGCAAAGTACATAATAAAACCAGGTTCCAAACATACGACCATGTACCATCGCTAATGTATTGTCTATTTCTTCACATTGTATTGAGGGCTAAGGATAAAGAGATGAAGTTTATAATACGGTAAGCATAGTATGACATCATTCATATCACAAAACAATTGAGAACAGACAAACAGGCAATTGTAACGTTGCGTGGGCAATTCTAGCACGGAACTAGATTACGGGTCAAGATCAAAGGAACATCACTCCTCTCTTTTAAATCTTGTAAGGTGCAATGATACGCTAAGACAATAGTGTATAAAATTGAAAAGAGTAATAGACATTGGCTGCAAACCATGCAGTTCAAGGCACAAGTCAGAGTAAGTAGTAGTTAAAAGGCATGAGGATTAAGGAATTACAACAGTGGCTTTGACTGGTGTAGTCATGCCCTTCTTCTTGCTGGTGTGACAGTCCTTGAAGATTTCCACAACATTTGGTTCAGGTACTTTTTGGTCCTTGGGGGCTTTCCTCTGCATTTCGAACAAGTCAATATAGATATGATAATATGGTACAACGAAAAGAGTGAAACAACATCTAATTACAAGAGCCTCGCAGTGTGCAATATAGCTACGAGATCCTGTCATCTGTTGGAATTTCACTTTTTTACGGTTGGCCTTGTTCTTTGAACTGTTCACCTACAAGAAGATAGATTTGTGTGGCACATGCGTAAATAGGACTTCAACATGTGATCTGATCACATATATATAATGTACCTAATACTTCAGATCAGACCAGTGTTTAACAAGGCCCCTCCAGTCTTCATCCGATATATTTTCCACTGGAAATGTTTGGGAAAGTTCATTGTTAGCCTTACCTTCAAAGTGAGTTTTCCTCAAGTTATACCGATACTATCGAAGAGCAGACTTGAAAACATGGGTGCAAGCTTGTCTGGTTGCATCATCTTGGCTATCTAACTTGAACCTCATATGTTGAAAATTATGGGAGTCTCATTATCAGCAACCTAGAAAGTATGGGACAGAGCAAGATGATATTACTAGTTTCCATACATAACCATACTTACAGATAAATGGTCGAGGAAGGTGTTGAACTGGGTTTTGTCTTTGTCATTCCTGTACTGAATCCATGTTGGGAGGATACATACATGACACCTAACGGCAACCGCTGCCTCTGATACTAACTTGGCTGACTCTGTAGCATCACGTGGCCTTTTTAAACCTGCCTCAAAACGGATCTCCATTCTTCCTCCTCTAGATTTAGTTAACCTATCGAGCAATGTCCCTTATGTTTGTTTCCTCTTGCACCTAGGTGCTAGTCCAACAACGAACATAGGAAGTGTTAGTGTACATCAAACTGTGATACTACATATAAAGAAGCATGCAACTGTAACTTGACTCCAACAACTACCTTCTTGCTGTTGAAGCTCACAAGGTTCATCTGATATTGCCAACTCGTCTTGTGTCAAGAGTGCATGGGAAGTAGTGTCAAGTGGCAAGGGAGCTTGGGAACATGCTGCTAGCTCAGTTGACGCACGAGTAAGTCGTGCAGCTGGTAGTACTGTGGTAGGTGTTGCAAGAACTAGGGCTGTCTCTGCTTGTTTGGTGGCAGCTATTTGTTTCTGTTTGGCTTTTTTTGCAGCTCGTGTAGCATGGGATGCCGTGTTTGTAGAATTTTCCACTGGACTTTGACCTTCTATTGCACCATCAGTACCAGCAGAATCTGCAGGATTCATCCGCTTCTCATTCCCTGCCATTCTGTGTTTCTTCCTCTTGCTCTGTGCCATGTTAAGTCAAGCCGACAAGAAAAATGAATAACAATTTAGTTCTTCAGAACAAATTGATGCGTGATGCAGACAAACTGAACTTTGATGTTAGACAACCACATGATAGGAGGATGTAGTATGTATGAAAAATAGGATGGAAGAGATAACCGGAACTATGATGTGTAAACTAAGAAGAAGACATTTCACCAAATTAGAAGCAATGCAATGGAAGGTAGACACCATATGAAAGATGCTATAAATATCGCTCTGCCAAGTTAACAGTGTCTCATCATAGATGGCGTTTAAACAAATGTGAAGCAGTACAAGAAATAAATCATATGCAAGATGCAAACAACATCACACTACCATGTTAGAGGTCTCTCGTCATTAGTGCCATTGCATATTCACAGCATTGCATATTCACAACTTATGATGTGTAAACTAAGGAGAAGGCATTTCAACAAATTAGAAGCAATGAAAGCTAGACACCATATGAAAGATGCAACGAATATCACTCTACTAAGTTAAAACTGTCTCGTCATAAGTGCCATTTCAACAAATTAGTAGTACAAGCTAGAAAAGAATGTGAGATGTAACCTATATCACACTCCGAAGTCAAACGTGTCTTATGATAAGTGATTGTTGCAGGTTACACAACAGTAGTAATTTGATATAAGAACATGGTGTGATAGACAGATATTGTATGTTCTAGAAACAGGAACACGTGTCTTATTCAAGTATAATGTGTAAAGTAAGCAGATGGAATTCAACAAAATTATAAGCAATACAAGCTAGACATCACACATAACATGCAACCACATATAACAGTGCCAAGTTAGAGGGAGCACCGGTGATGCTGCACTAGGGGAGACGTGCTCATCATAAACACAACTTTGTTGAGTGTCTATGCATGTGTTGTCTTGGAAATCGTCTTGGGGGTGTGGAGGAGTAGAAACTGTAGAGGCCCTCCGTTCGAAAGGAGCACCTTTATCCGCTGCCTTGCTAACTTCCTTCCTCTTTATTGAGTTTGAATTGTCAAGTAAAACTGACAAGAAAAAGCAATAAAATTCTTCAGAACTCATTGATGCATGATACTGACAATCACTACTTTGATGTAAGGCAAACACATGATACCAGGATGGAATACGTACGAAAAACAGGATGACATGGCATGTTCAAAACTGTTTGTGTAAACTAAGCAGAAACCATTCCAGCAAATAAGAAGCAATGCAAGCTAGACACCACATGAAAGATGCAACCAATATGACTCTGCCAAGTTAAAAGCGTCCCATCATAAATGAAATTTCAACAAATTAGAAGCAGCGCATGCTATAAATCATATGAAAGATGCAACTAATATCGCACTGCATATACTAAAGGTGTCTCATCATATTGATTGACGCGGGATACAAAAAAACAATAGTTTTATGTAAGGACATGCTTAATAGACAGATGTACTATGTACTAAATACAGGAAGGCATGTCACATTAACAGGTATAATGTATAAGCTAAGTAGACTAGCACATGCAGTTTAACTAGATTGGAAGAATTACAATCTAGACACCATATGCAACATGCAACCACATATCATGCTGCCAAGTTAGAGCAAGCACCTGCGATTCTAGTGTAGGGGAAATGCTGCAATCAACTACAGAGCTACATCCACTATCTTCATCTAGCATTTCTGTTTCTTGAGAATCATGCCGGGAGGCTGACGCTGCATTCTTTAAATGAGGAGTAGTCCCCTTGCCTGCCTGCCTCATCATAAGTGATTGATGAGGGATACACAAGAACATTAGTTTGATGTAAGAACATGGTTAATACACAGATGTACCAGTATGTACCAAAAATAGAAAGGCATGTCATATTCAAAGGTATAATGTGTAAGCTAAGCAGATGCAATTTAACCAAATTGGAAGCAATACAAGCTAGACATCCGGCTGGAGTGGTGAGCATGATCATCTAGGACCTGAGAGCCTGGTGGGAGGCGGGCTGCTTCGCCACCATCGCAACTTTTCAGTTGGCTTCCAGGTGATGCCTATCTTTGCTGGGCTTGTCACTGGCTCGGCCAGTGCCCTGACTAGCTATTTGTCTTCTGGTGCTCACGGGATGGTGGTTCATGTAAAAACATATCTTTCCTTATCAAAGACCGACTTCGTCCTTTCGAATACAAGCTAGACACCATATGGAACATGCAACCACATATGTCACCGTGAAGTTAAAGCAAGCACCTGGGATGGTGGTTCATTGCGAGCGAGGTCATCAACTCCAGAGCTACGTTTACCGTCTCCATCTGCTGACACTGCACCCTTTATAGCGCTGTAACGTGTCGTGCCTAGCCGCGAAGAAAGCTAGCGTGACTTCTCTCTTTTCTTTGCTGCTTCTCTTTCGGCAGACTCTGAAATACCCTTGCATAAAAACACAATAGTGAGAGTATGGGTGAAGTGTGTGCAGAACTAGTGCACTGTAAAAGTAGCAGATAGCAGGTGGCTGGAAAATAAATGACAGGAGACATATGATAGCTCTACAACATTGCATGGCAAACAAAATTAGATTCTACTCCGTATGATTTTGTAATATATGAGCACAGGAAATGCAGGTACTCCTCCAGCACACCACCACATGTGGTCATATCTAAGATAACAGTCGACTGAAAATAAATAGGCCAGTCAATTTTTTTAATGAACCGTCTGATCTATAAGGAACGGGCAGATGGCCTTCGTCTACCTCCCGCCAGTCACTGTTGACAATCTTTCTCAAACCGCCAGCGACCACCGGCCCAGACCCCTGCCTCCGCCACCCTGCCCTCCCCTCGACCTCACACCACCGCCGTGCGTGGCAGCGCCCCCAGGCCATCCCTTTAATCCCGGCCAACCTCCAGATTGGGCGCCAATAGCTCTAGGCCGCACACGCCCCTAAGATAAACACCAAGGCGCTGCTTCTCCGGCGTAATAGGCGTACTAGCGCCTGTTACGCCGGGGAATGCTTCCGTTAATTGGGAATAAACTGGCCAGAAATTGAAATTCAGGGGGGCGACAGACCTCTAGCTAAGGTGAAATAGTATATGAGGAGAAACCTTGTGCATCACGAGTTACTAGGAACATCTAGTATCAAGAAGAAGCGGTCAACTAGTGTCTTCTGTGGGATGAATACCGTGCAAGCAGAGATGTAAGATTTGCACGAATATGGGAAGAGGAGTACCATTTTCGGTTGCCGGTGTGGTCACCTCCACATGTCGTGCCGATCTTCTTCTTTTTACCGGGGAAACCAATGTTCTGGAGGGTGCAGGCTTGGACGAACCCATGGACAAATTGTTGACTGTGTTGCCATGGCCGTATGTCGGCGGAGGGGAAGCAGATCCAAGGCGGCGAAGGACGGCGTAGCAGGAACAACTCTGGTGCGGTGGAGGGTGGTGAAGTTGGAGCAGCAGCGGTGAGGCGCAGGACGGCGTGGTTGAACTGGCTCGGGTACGGGCGGCTCGGCCTCGGCTTCAACTACTAGCCGTGGAGGGCATTGCGGTTGAGGTTGCGGTGGACGATGACGTCGGGGTATCAGCTCCGGCGTGATGGAGGAGGGCGGTAGTTGATGGGTGGGATGGGGTGGCGGACGGAGGACGCCGGGGTTTCGCGGCTGGTGGAGAGGTAGTTTTGGCGCCCACGGAGTACGAATGGGGAATCAGACAGGTGGGGGGGGAACCATGTTTCGGTCTGGGACGCGCTTGTTTTTGGCTTTTTTGAACAGAAGATGGGACGCGCTTGTTTGAAATTTGGGGAAAGTACAAACTTTGCCCCCCTCTTAAATTTCAGACCTACTGCGGGTCGGGGGTAGGATGGTAATCCCAGGTGTCCCAAATAGTGGGCGGGAGCGATTTCGGCCGCACGCATGTGTGCTTAGGCGGCCATTGTGTATGAATGTTTTTCGGAGGCAGTTGCGTGGCTTCTAGATGAAGCTACAAACCTATCCCGGTTTAGACCTTTGGACGTCAGGCCGGTAGGTTTCACGGGTCGGAGTTATTAGAAAAGTATTTTCCTTGTATTACCAAACATTGGTCTCACGCGGTTTCGGGCGAGTAGAGGCTCTTTTAGCGCTTCGTTCGAAATTTTTAAACACAAGCATTCACGTTTAGAGTACTCTTGAACTATGAGGTTTGACCTAAATAGACAACATTATATTTGACCTTGTATGTTTGAAAACCTCATTAAATTATCCGCTTATTTTTGAAATTTTGACACTTGAAAATCCTATAACTATGATTATTTTGGAATGAAGGAGCTAAATTTGAATCTATTTTGTACATGACTACATATGCTATTATGTACAAAATCAGAGCAAAGATTGGTTCCCCCATAATTTAGGTATGGTTTACAAATGCCATGATATCAAATTCAAATAATTGAATGGACTTCATGTTGAATTTGATTTTCTAAACGACCTTAAGTTGAATTCAAATGCATGCTAGTTCATAGGTAGCTATTTATAATGTTCATTGTGTAACTTTCGTATGTATAATGTGCTTTACACACACAACATGAACTACTCACGTTTATATTCGATTGCTAAAGCGATGCATTGTCTGGAGTTCAAAATACTAACTATGTGGATCAGTTGTGTCGAATAATAACATAGACATGCTCAAATTCGATAGAATCTAGATGTCTGATGGATCAATGACCGCTCCTTACGCGAATTGCAAATATCATGATCCCATCCTAATATTTGGATAGAATTTATATCTTTAATCAATGTGTACATGAGTCTTTTACATGTAGTTTCACTCTCCATCGGTAGTCACACATGCTCACACACTCTCTCCCGAGGTGTCTTTCTCGCACACATGCTCTAGATATAACCCTCCCTCCCTCTCGTAACCATTTACAACTGTTTTCACTAACCTTTATCACAAGCACTCTTCCTCTCGCAAACATACACACGCACAATCCCCATCGACCCTTTCTATATACATTGACCTGCCTACGTGTCTCATGTACGCACATTATCTTTAGGCCTGTCTCTCACACATTGTCTCACACCTCTCTTCCTAATCGACGAGTATGATTCTAGCAGAGCATTCTGTAGGATGCCCCTTAAAGTTAGGTTGGATGAATAGTAATATCAGAGATAAAGGGGTTACCTTAGTCCGAGAACCTAGGGTTACAGATCCTAGCTGGCTTTGTTAGTGGACATAGAGTCCTTCACAGTTCTGCTATGTTTGTCTTGTATGACTAGTCATCCATGGGTCTTCCTAAATGCGTCATGGGCCAACCAATGTGGCGCAGGACGGAACCAAACGAAGGGCCTCACCTCGACCCACCGTACCTCATGCGGTGACACACCCTCTGCCCCCACGTCTCATTATCTTCTCACACCCACACATACCAACACAAACACCACACACACAGAAAATTTCTCCTGGTGCCTCTGTTCCCTCCCCCCTTGCATATACACACTCAAGGGAATGGAATCTCTCGTCGTGATGTCATATTCGTCTCTCTCTCTCTAGACCACTCTCATTTCTCGTGCTATCTCTCCCACGCCCCCCGTCGGCCCCTCTATCCATGCCTCTCTCAAATATGTAATACACACACATACCTCTCTAGGCCCCACAAATGCATCAACTACACATTCACACATGTTACATCACGTACCCCATTGATCTAAAAAGCCCTCTCTTCACATTTATTTCGCATACAACATTCCTTTTGAATAAAGTGTGGCCAAAATTTTATTTTAGAGTTTCTACATATATACAACATTACAAAGTTATATGGAGGAGTACGAACGCTAATTTGCATTGCATGGTGCCCATAATGATATTTATTCCGCACTGTGAATTTGTATATTTTTATACTATATACAAAGTTAGTCATAATAAAGAGAAACGAAGAGCATCTCTCTCTCCATCGCATACCGCCCCTGTACGCCCCTTTCACGTATGCACACAAAACTATCTCCAGGTCCTCTAAAAGTAAGCCCCCAGAAAATTCACGCATGTTTCATCTTTCTCTTGCGATATATGCAATGACGATAATTGTATTTGAAGCGAAAGCACGATATGTACATTGGACTTGAGAATCCACTCATTACGGTCACCATTTATGTTTAGTGGTTATTATACAGTCACGGGCTCACCGTACAACTCTGTATTTGCTCATGACATGACTAGTTGACCAGTTAAACGCTCCAGTTGGCACCTCT
Organism: Triticum timopheevii; assembly: GCA_963921465.1. Taxonomy (NCBI): domain Eukaryota; kingdom Viridiplantae; phylum Streptophyta; class Magnoliopsida; order Poales; family Poaceae; genus Triticum; species Triticum timopheevii. The sequence continues at coordinate 292,157,874 of OY997262.1, forward strand.
AGTGTTGCATCACATTATCTCACTACCATCGTGCGCACCTGTCGACTTGTATCTACTCTACATCTACACTCTTATAAAATACATAAAATACACTCTTATAAAAAATAGAGTTGGTGATGATGGTGTGCCTGCCATCCTGCAATATAGGCCGTTCGATTTATATCTGACGGATAGGAAAGAAACTATGGCAATTTTGCAGAAAGGCACCCACATACCTCTCCACATTTGCAAATAAGGCCTTCCCTCATTCATCCTTTTCTCTCATAAGATAAACTAGTCATACAAATGCATCTTGATGTTACATGCAACGCACGGGCATCTTGCTAGTAAGAATGAAAACAAATGACAAAAAAATTATTTGGACGGTGGTTCGAAGTCATGACCGCGGGCACAACAGACAAGGTGGCCTTGTATTGGTATGCTGAGCCGTCTGTTTTAACACACATGAGCTGGTGTGGTGATTATACACACACGCACGCATGCGAACGAACTGCATCCATGCAACACTCACACAAACACATGCACCCACGCACGCACGCAACACTCACACGTACACACGCAGCCATGCACGCACGCAACACTCACACGCACACACGGACGCATGCATGCACACACCAGTAGACCACACGACCAACACACACTCTCACACTCAAGTGCTCAACCTACACGTGCATGCGCACACATCAGGCCCTGACAGACACATACACAACCAGGTGATTCCCGCGCACGGGTTGGAGTCTTGTCGCGCCTGCGTAAATTTGTGTTTATCTGACCTTTTCCCTATGCGAACTGACAGGTGGGACCCACAAGGAACATGGTCAATTTAACTAGTCAATATGGCACCACGCAGACTATTTGGACGGTCAACAGAGTGCAATCCGATGCTGAACCGTGAGAAAGTGACCGTATAATCACCGCAAAACGTGTATAGTGGCCGTAATCAGCTTATTCCGAAGTTCGGTGACCGTATTACGCTTTTCTCTCTGTAGGCCCTCCAAAACTACATCTCTACACGTTCTCACATGTTACATCTAACAACTATGCAATACATCACTACTACTACACTCTAACACAATAAATCATATGTGTTTTTAGTTTTACTAGATATCATATTGTTACTTATAATTATTCAGTTTGCATACATTAAAATTGCCTTTGAAATGTATGGCCAGTATCATCTACCGCGCAGGAAAAATCCCGCCCTTTCCTGTTTAATCGGGTTTGTATCGATGGATCATGCGAAACAACAAAATTATAGTACTATACAGTACAAGTGACAGTTCACTGGGCCATCGTGTCGTCTACTCCTCCGTCGTAAGAGTGGAGCGCTCGCTTTCATAAATCTTCTAGTCCCTTTCGCCGACATGTGGGACATCAAGCTACCGGGTCCACATGCCATACCGGAATACATTGCAGAGCAGCCGGGGTGAAGCACCCCAGTCATGGCGCTGGCGTAGTAATGAGCAATGAGGCGTCAAATCACAAAGCTGCACCTTTCCCGCAGTTAAGTTGGAGGGACGAAGTAATAATGCTAAAAAAAGAAGTTGGAGGGACGAAGCAACCATCATTTCACTCATTGGTGAATCCGCTTCTCCCTCATCTTCTTCAACTTAACCACGTGTTGCTTCTATTGTTGTTCTGCCTCATGTGGGATGCAGATCGGCTTGGTAAAGCACTGACACGTGGGACCGCATGTTAGAAAACCGCCAGGACAACGTCCTCTGAAAATAAGAAACCTCCCCCGCCATCCACGCGGGAAAATCACCTCCTTTTTACTAATCTTGATTCTATAATTTTTTAGATCAATATAATTGAGATTTGTATAGATAGCACACAGGAGCAAAACCAAGTGGTACAGTTAAGGGCATCCATAATGTGTAGCCAAATGTGAAAATTGCTTTTGGCATCGTGGGAACCATTGTGGACGGTGTTGCCAAAGCCAAAAAGATGGAACCGAAGCTCCTTGATTGATTGATTGAAGGAATAGAAAAATGCAACGTCTCTCCTCTTTCTCCCATGCTTGGACGCATGTAGTACTATATAAAGCACAGAGTCTACTCCCCTGTCCCTTCTATCACAAATCACAAAGCAGTGAGGCTCCAAATCACAAAAGCACGGACGAAGCAACCATCATTTCACTCTTTGCTGACTCCGCTTCTCCATCGTCTTCTTCGAGAAACCAACTCACCGCTAGTACTCCTAGTAGTACTAGTCCTTTGGTTCAACAGACTTCCTGGATGCGAATAAGGCGGTTGTCTCGGCTTGCTGGCGGCACTTGCAAATGACTTACCATGGTCTCCCTCAATGGTGTTCTCCATCGAACGCACTTCGCCAAACCACAAAAAAAAGATATCATCGACGTCACCGCAATGGGGAAGGAAGTCAAATATAGTTACTACCTCCATTTTTTTGTACACAAGGCCAGTATATCAAAATTACAATTTGCAAAAGGCCACTAACACTAATCGCAAAATTGATGGGGTTTGCCTCGTACTAGCAACCAAGGACATTAATATCCCCTGCATGCATGCGGAAGTGAGAAGGTTGGTTTGCATGGCGTTGCATTAATCAAGCGATGATGAGTGGGATGGTTAGCTCTTTGGTCTTTGGAGAAAAACAAATACGCATTAATTGACACGTGTAATGAGGATTTGTATCGATTAAATCCCGCGAAGGAAAACCCCGCCTTTCTTTTTTAACACGAGTACTCCTAGTACGTACGTACTTATCCAGTTTGGGTCTAGGCCTTGCATTGCCAAACTTCGCCACACATTTTTGCCAAGCTTGCCTAAAGTTTTCAAAATGAGAAGGAGGTACGCTCGCGCACGACTGTCGCAGTCGCACCGCACCCTAACACGGTCGCTCCTGCACGCCATGGTCACACAACACCCTCACACAGTCGCTCCTGCATGCCACCAACCCAACCAAGGGAACACACCCTCACTGACATGTGCTGTCGCATGTGAACAAACCAAACTCGGCCATCCTATCGCTGACACATAATTTTCGTTCATAGAGTATGTTTATCCAACCGCATGTTGGGGAGTATCCGTACGGCCCGTGCGGTGGTCTGTTGGGGAAGAAGAAGAGGTGAGGAAGAAGGAAAGAAGGGTTAGGAGACGTAGGATATTCATCCAACCGCCTGAAATGGTAGACTGACCCAAGTCAGGCGACTTGCATAACAAATATATGTTTTTACACAGCAAATGATCCATAAAAACAACAACATAAAGAAAAACTATCACTGCTCGCGGAAAGAGACGGCCTCGTCGTCTTTGGCTGCCAGCGCGAACCAACCGTAGCTGCTAACTTGTGTCTCCGCACCGTGGTTGTCCTCGGCCTCTAGCTACTCGTTTAAGCAGAGCGTGCGGGCGCTCTGCACGGACGAGAGCACAGCCTGGTTCAAGTTGAGGACGTCCGGTTCCGCCTGCAGGAGGGCCTCGATGGCAGTGTCATCCGCGCACTCCTTGTCGAGTCGAGCCTCCGCCGCCCGGTTCAAGTCCAGGACGTCTGGTTCCGCCTGCAGGAGGGCGTCGATGAGAGCGGCATCCACGCGCTCTGCGTCGAGTCGAGCCTCTGCTGCCCAGTTCAAGTACAGGACATCCGGTTCCGCCTGCAGGAGGGCCTTGATGGCAGCGGCATCTACGCGCTCCGCCTCAAGTTGAGCCTCCGCCGCCCGGTTCACATCCACGACATCCGGTTCCGCCTGCAGGAGAGCCTCGATGGCAGCGGCATGCGCGCGCTCCGTGTCGAGTTGAGCCTCTGCCTCCCGGTCCTCCTTTAGTATCGCCATGTTGAACCGCTAGTCCGCCTGCACCATGGGGGACTCGGATGCCGGCACGAAGTCGACGTCCATCATCTCATACCCATCGGGGGCCTTCTGCGCCGTGACCTGCGCCATGAACATTGGATCGGCTTCCTCCTCCTCGTAGCTTGGCTCTAGAGAACTCAGGGATTGGCCAACCGCAAAGCGAGCTTGGGAACGGAGGTCTGTGGCACTGACCGCTGCCGTGATTTCTGCGCGGCGCTCCGGCGTCAGCATCTTGGAGTAAGTGATCTTGCGGCGCACCATGGCTTTCCGGCGAACTAGGGGACACTTGATGCGGGCTAGGGGATCGAAAGGTGGGGGAATGGGCTGGAGATTAGGTGTGGTTTTAGGGAAGTGGCTGGCGTAGGCCGAGCAGCGAAGGTTCTGGTGTGAATAGTGGTTCCGGTGACGACCGACCAATCAGTTTTGACTGTACATCGCTCTTGTCGCGTTCGCGTTACAGCCCGGCACGCTGGACCCTCCATGCCGCTCACCGAATGGAACGCGCTTCGTCTTGCATTTTCTCTTGCTTGTGGGACCGCAGTTGAGAGCAAACCGACGTCCCTCCCCCTCCCCCGCCCGCGTCATTTATTATACCACCACTCCCTCCATTTTATGCGGAGTAAATAAAAACAGAGGGAGTATACTACGGATGAGGATCCCCTGATGTGGCCGAACCCATTGAGTAACTGACATGCGGGGCCTAGAAAGCATGGGGTCCGCCAGTAAGTGACCGAAAGGGAGGGTAAGGCAGGGATACCTATGTCAGAGGATCCACTTCCACTACTACTCCATCCTTCCATTTACTATACAGGGCCTAATGCGTTTTTCGAGGCTAATTTTGACCAAATGTTAGAGCAATAATATATGACATGCAACTTACACAAAGCATACGGTCAAATTCGTATGTGAAAGGAGTTTCCAATGATATAATTTTCACATTATACATCTCATGTACTATTAATCTTGTCAATAGTCAAATGCAGTTTTAAAACGCATGAGAGCATGGTTAATAATATAGCCAGTCGATGGCTATGAGGGACTGCCATGTCATCTATAGCCATCATCTATTATATGCACTCATACGGTAGTGTGGGCTATAAGGTTGGCTATTTCCCGCAAAAAATATATAAGGTTGGCTATTGTATTAGTACTTTTTTCCATCTCCTCTCTATCTTTTTCTTCATATTTATTGTACTAGTGTTTAACTAGGAATGCGTATATAGCTAAGGCTCTTCCATGAGAGCTCACTGAGCCCTTACTTTTTCACATCTCTCTCCTCCACATAGGCCCTATATAAATGGATGGAGGGAGTACAGATGTTGTCAGTACTCCACGTGTACTATTGGACAGGGAGTTTAAAAAAGTTACTATTGGACTGGCTATACGTGGCGAAATCCTAGTAGGAAGAGCATGCACGAGAACAAGCACATTCATGTGGTTGAAAACAAATTGGAAACCATCTTGAGTACAAATCTAGGAGTACGTACGAATCTAACAATATTGATTGGGCGTTGTTGAATGTTGATACCTTTTTGATGAAAGTAGAGATACTTTGACTACACATAAAACTTATATGTAAACTAGAAAGGATAGGAGGGAGTATATTGTACGTTCAAAAACAAAACGAACATTGAATATCCTTTATATATGATTTGCGGATGCTATGATCACCGGTTCAAAATTTTGAATCCGCCTTAGGTATCACGTGCCCCCACTCGTTCCCTCTCGATTTCATCTCGGGATCTGGAGATCTATTAAAAGAGGACTAGGGTGGGTACATGCGAATGATACTTGGTGGAATGTTCAAATGAGGCATGCGGGAGGATGGACTCGACTGGAGGGCGACATGATCGATGGAGAAGAGGGTTGGAGAGGAATGAGAAATAAGCAAACGCCACATGATTATACTTGAACGGCTCAAATAAACAATAAGTTGTCTCGCTTGGAATACATAGTGAAATGCCTAATGCGCAACACGGAGCACTGATGCTCGAATATGGCCAGGAAAACAGGGAAACCGACATGTGGGGCACATCCGTCGGGACGACGTAGCGCAGACTAGTCCAATGGAGGAGCTGGCCCACGACCTCCTCACCACCGACAAGCGTTCATGTGGGTCGTTGGGGCCAACAACGGGGCGAAACTCCAACACTGCCTCTGGACACGGCGACCGCGGTGAGCGACACATTCATATCGTTGCATACATGATAGAGCCTATGGCTAAAGCATAGGGAACATCTTTCATTTTCTCACTATCTTCTGCTGTGGTCGGGCATTGAGTTTGACTCAACTTCACACCTTGTAGCACGGGCAAGAACCCTTTCTTTGCCTGATCCATTTTGAACTTTTTCAAAATTTTATCAAGGTATGTGCTTTGTGAAAGTCCTATTAAGCGTCTTGATCTATATCTATAAATCTTGATGCCCAATATGTAAGCAGCTTCACCGAGGTCTTTCATTGAAAAACTTTTATTCAAGTATCCTTTTATGCTATCCAGAAATTCTATATCATTTCCAATTAATAATATGTCATCTACATATAATATCAGAAATGCTACAGAGCTCCCACTCACTTTCTTGTAAATACAGGCTTCACCAAAAGTCTGTATAAAACCATATGCTTTGATCACACTATCAAAGCGTTTATTCCAACTCCGAGATGATTGCACCAGTCCATAAATGGATCGCTGGAGCTTGCACACTTTGTTAGCACCTTTTAGATCAACAAAACCTTCTGGCTGCATCATATACAACTCTTCTTCTAGAAATCCATTCAAGAATGCAGTTTTGACATCCATTTGCCAAATTTCATAATCATGAAATGGAGCAATAGCTAACATGATTCGGACAGACTTAAGCATCGCTACGGGTGAGAAAGTCTCATCGTAGTCAACCCCTTGAACTTGTCGAAAACCTTTCGCAACAAGTCGAGCTTTATAGACAGTTACATTACCATCAGCGTCAGTCTTCTTCTTAAAGATCCATTTATTCTCAATGGCTTGCCGATCATCGGGCAAGTCAACCAAAGTCCATACTTTGTTCTCATACATGGATCCCATCTCAGATTTCATGGCCTCTAGCCATTTTGCGGAATCTTGGCTCATCATCGCTTCCTCATAGTTCGTAGGTTCATCATGGTCAAGCAACATGACTTCCAGAATAGGATTACCGTACCACTCTGGTGCGGATCTTACTCTGGTAGACCTACGAGGTTCAGTAGAAACTTTATCTGAAGTTTCATGATCAATATCATTAGCTTCCTCACTAATTGGTGTAGTTGTCACAGGAACCGGTTCTTGTGATGAACTACTTTCCAATAGGGGAGTAGGTACAGTTACCTCATTAAGTTCTACTTTCCTCCCACTCACTTCTTTCGAGAGAAACTCCTTCTCTAGAAAGGATCCGATTTTAGCAACGAAAATCTTGCCCTCAGATCTGTGATAGAAGGTGTACCCAATAGTCTCTTTTGGGTATCCTATGAAGACACATTTCTCCGATTTAGGTTCGAGCTTATCTGGTTGAAGTTTCTTCACATAAGCATCGCAGCCCCAAACTTTAAGAAATGACAACTTTAGTTTCTTGCCAAATCACAGTTCATAAGGCGTCGTCTCAACGGATTTTGATGGTTCCCTATTTAACGTGAATGCGGCCGTCTCTAAAGCATAACCCCAAAACGATAGCGGTAAATCAGTAAGAGACATCATAGATCGCACCATATCTAGTAAAGTACGATTACGATGTTCGGACACACCATTTCGTTGTGGTGTTCCGGGTGGCGTGAGTTGTGAAACTATTCCGCATTGTTTCAAATGTAAAACAAACTCGTAACTCAAATATTCTCCTCCACGATCAGATCGTAGAAATTTATTTTCTTTTTACGATGATTTTCCACTTCACTCTGAAATTCTTTGAACTTTTCAAATTGTCGGTGTACTAAAGTAGGGGTACCTTATTATCCCGAACTTGTGCACGGGCAGTCGCAGCGCCCCGCGGCAAGGCTTGCCGGGTGACCGCCAAGATCCTCCATAGTCCCTATCAGTGCCATTCAAGAACAAAGTGTTTTAACTAAGAAGAAAAGGCCCCGGCAAGAGGAGTTTTCCGGGAAGGACAAGGCCCTGGCAAGAGGAGCTTGCCGGGAAGGCCAACCAAGGCTTTTCAAGGAGCTTGCCGCGACGCACCGCGCGTCCCGGCAAGATCCGGCGAGCGACAAGCTTCCGGACGCGACAAGATAACGACCGCAGCAAGGCGCTTGCCGCGGCGAAGCCACCACTCTGTGCCCTCGCTCCAGCACATCCGACGACGTGTCGCCACAGGATCGTTCTAGGCGCACGTGGCGGGCGGCTGTGCAGCCAAGCAGTGCGAGGTGGCGAGCGAAGATGACGAGATGGCCATCGTGGCGAACGGTGGCGCCCCTAACGGTCGCTTTTCTGCACTGTTTAGGCGACCAGACGAGCATTAAATGCTCTTGTCCCCTGCCGTCAGAGTTAGGTAGGGGGCACTGTAGAAGCAGTTGTACCAACCACAACTTTTTACACTTTTACCCCTGCACGCGTTGCCACCTGTCGGTGACCCCTTTAGCCTATAAAAGGAGGCCCATGTGCAACGTAGAGGGGTTTCGACTCATTCGAAACTACAGAACGCTCACGCTCTCGAGCAAGAACACAATACAACCACAAAGCAGCAGTAGGAGTTTTATCTCTCCGGAGAGCTCCGAAGCTGGGTAAAATCCCTCGCATGCTTCGCCTCGATCCGCTCTTCGTGCGGCCTCCGCTCCCTGCCGGACCAAAAAGGGGCCCTGTCCCATAGGTGTTCGTTTCCCACGACATCTTTGGCGCGCCAGGTAGGGGGCATCGAGGTTGTGTGAACCTGATCCGGTGTTCACGCGTGCTACATCATCATCTTTATCGACATGCCACCGAAGAAGAAGGCTTCGGAGGTGGCTGGTCCGTCTACGTCGATCCCACCACCACCGGAGCAAGCGGGTGGTGGAGTAGATGCCGGCGGAGAAGCGGGCGCCGACGAGGGAGCTCACGATGCTGCCAGGTCCAAGAACAAGGCGGCACAGACCTCGGCGTCCGTACACGCACCACGCCCATCTCAGGAGGCGCGGGACCGACAACGCCATGGTACGCGCGGTACCATACGTTCGTTGGGTCAAGGCCAAGCTGGTGCATCTCGGGACGCTCAAGATCAGCATGCACGTCAACATGCTGGCACGAGCGCGGCGCGGTCGCCTGGACGAGATGCTGCTCCTTCTAACATTGTTAGAAGTACGAGCATATCTCGCTCCTCGCGCCGTTCACCGCCACCACCCAAGACTCCAGAAGAAGCGTTGGCCCGAGCCCAACTGCTTCTAGATTACCCTCCAGCGCCAGACAAGATCGACGATTGGAGGGCCACCATTCAGAGTCTCATCGGCTTCGCCAACGGCGACACTCCCCGGCAACCAAGCACATCGAGGCCGCGGCAAGACGCCCAGGCGCAAGCCGGTGGCGACAAGACCGGTGGGGGTGCAACCACCGTGCACTCCCCACCCCGAAGGCCAAGATCGCCGACTCACCGGGTCAACCTCGACACTGACTCCACAGCATCATCAGATCCGCGAGCTCGTCGTGACCAGCGCCAAGTTCTTCAAGAACGACGGCAAGAAGACGCTCGTACTCGCATCGAGCGTCGAAGAGAAGCGCGGCGTCAATCAGACCAGCGCGCTGGGCCCACTGTCGACATGCATGCGCCAGGGGAACCAGGCGACTTGCCGTACGCGGTAGGTTGCCCTGCGTTTACTCATGAGCTGCGGCAAGTCCAGTGGCCCAGTACCAAGAACTTCAAGCCCGATGTACCAGAGAAGTACGACGGCAGGTTGCATCCGTCAGAGTTCCTCAGCATCTACACCATCACGGTGCAAGCTGCCGGGGGGCGCGATGAGAAGATCCTCGCCAACTACTTCCCACTGGTACTCAAGCCCAACGTCAGATCCTGGCTTATGCACTTGCCGGACAACTCCATCTCCTCATGGGAAGACCTGTGCCATCAGTTTGTCGGCGCCTTCACAGGCGGCCATAAGCCCCATGGCCAGGAGAGCGATCTTCATCTGCTCGCCCAGAAGGAAGGAGAACCCCTGTGCAAGTACATTCAGAGATTCAGCCAAGTGCAGCGCGACATCCCAGATGTCCACCCTGCCGCGGTCATCAGCGCGTTCCATCAGAACGTGCGTAAACGCAGGATGCGGGAGGAGATGGAGATGTGCAAGATTAGAGACGTCAGTGAGCTATACGCCCTGGCCGACAGGTGCGCACATGCTGAAGAGGGGAGGAAACTCCCCGGAGAGAATGCAGGAGCAGAAGGGTCTGACAGTGAGGATGCCGTCCCGGCAAGGAAAAACCGGCGGCCGAACAACAGAAAGAGGAAAGCAAAGGATGTGCTAGTCGTCGAGCAGTCCGGCAATGGAGGTGGCGCCGAGAAGGCCAAAGCTAGTAACTCCGGCGAGGCCGTGGTGTCCGCTGACAAGCAGGACGGCTCCGGCAAGCAGTACTGCAAGATCCACCGCACCAAGGGCCATGATCTCCAGACCTGCAAGAAAGTTGAGTAGCTTGTTGAACTGCAGAAAGCTGAGTACAAGCGACGCGACAAGGAGAAGGCCCAGGAGGGTACTAGTGGATCCGGCAAGAAGCGCCCCGGCCGGGGAGGACGCCGCGGCAAGGCCAAGCAGCGGCAAGGAGACAGACCTCCCCGCGGCCGCGACAAGGACGAAGATGAAGATGAAGATGAGGATATGGATGATGACGAGGCCGACGGGCAGGAGTTTCAGAAAGCCACAGAGGTTCTGTGCGTTGACGGCGGTGCTTCTCTGCATACTTCGCACCGCCAGCTCAAACAGTGGGTGCGGGAAGTTAATGCAGCAGAACCATCAGTTGAGTCACGCAAGCCTCTGTAGTGGTCCAGCACGCCTATTATCTTTGATGTTGAGGACCACCCTGATCGCATAACCGCGGTCGGGTGCTTGCCGATGTTGGTTTCGCCAACTATCCGCAACCTCAAGGTCACAAAGATGCTGGTTGACGGCGGGGCCGGCTTGAATCTGATCTCCTCCGCGGTACTCAAGAAGCTCCAGATCCCCGACAACGAGCTCGATGAGACCGGCACATTCCAAGGAATCAACCCAGGAAGGAGCAAGCCGAAAGGGAAGATCACGTTGCCAGTGACATTTGGCAGCGAGCTGAACTTCAGAACAGAGAAAGTCACTTTTGACGTTGCTGATTTCCCATTGCCCTACAATGGGATACTCGGTCGTCCAGCGCTCGCCAAGTTCATGGCAGCCTCTCACTATGCCTACAACGTGCTCAAGATGCCCGGTCCGATAAGTGTCATTTCTGTCCCTGGCGACAAGAAGGATGTCCTTATCTGTACCGACAAGATTTACCGAGAAGCGGCAGCCGCGGCAGATCACAAGCCACTTGCCGCTGAAGCTCCCGGGGGGAAGAAGAAGGCCAATTCCGGCAAGAGCTCTGATGCCCACTTCGGCAAGCGCACCTCTTCGGAGTGCTGCGCTACCGTCGAGGACGCACCACCGAGCTCCACCGGCAAGTGTAAGAAGGCAAAGACAGCTTCACCAGAGATCAAGAAAGTGGCCGCCAAGGAGGACGGCGCTGGTGGTACCTTCACCATCAGTGCCACGCTTGACCCTAAATAGGAAAGCGCGCTCGTTGCTTTCCTGCGGGCAAATGTCGACGTGTTTGCATGGCAACCGTCTGACATCCCCGGTGTTCCCAGGAAAGTAATTGAGCACCACCTTGCCGTCTGTCCTCACGCGCGGCCCGTCAAGCAGAGAGTCAGGAAATAAGCAGTGGAGCGACAAGAATTCATTGCAGAAGAGATCAAGAAGTTGGAAGCAGCAGGCCTTGTCAGAGGAGTGCTCCATCCCACGTGGTTAGCCAATCCTGTAGTCGTGCGCAAGGCGAACGGAAAATGGAGGCTTTGTATTGACTTCACTAATGTTAATAAAGCTTGTCCCAAAGACCCATTTCCCTTGCCGTGCATTGACCAGATTGTCGACTCCACGGCAGGATGTGATTTGCTTTCATTTCTTGATGCATATTCAGGATACCATCAGATCTTCATGGCAGAAGAGGATGAGGAGAAGACCGCATTCATCACCCCGTGTGGCACATACTGTTTCATACGGATGCCCTTCGGTTTGAAGAATGCTGGTTCAACATTTGCAAGAGTAGTCAGTCATGCTTTTGAGCCACAGTTGCACAGAAATGTAGAAGCTTACATGGATGACATAGTGGTCAAGAGCAAGGACAAAGCAACTCTGATCCAAGATTTGGACGAGACCTTTGCAAATCTGCGCAAGATCAATCTCAAGTTGAACCCCGAGAAGTGCGTATTTGGAGTACCTTCCGGCAAGCTCCTCGGGTTCTTCGTGTCTCAGCGGGGAATTGAAGCCAATCCCGACAAGATCAAGGCCATTGAGCAAATCAAAGCACCGAAGCACCTCAAGGATGTACGAAGGCTTGCCGTCTGCGTGGCTGCTCTCAGCAGGTTCATCTCTAAGTCTGCTGAGCGCGCCCTGCCATTTTTCAAAATATTGAAAAAAGTAGGTCCAATGAAATGGACTCCAGAAGCGGAGGCTGCGCTGCAGGACTTGAAGAGATACCTGTCCTCCACTCTGATACTTGTCGCACCTAAGCCGCAAGAGAAGTTGCTGCTATATCTAGCGGCAACCAATCAAGTGGTTAGTGCTGCGTTAGTAGCGGAAAGGGAGGCTGATGATGAGCCAGCGACCACGGCAAGCGCATCCAGCGACAAGCAGGGGGCTTCCCCGACAAGCTCTGGTCCCGACAAGGACGGATCTGCGCAGACACAGGAAGAGAAATAGAAGAAGATGGTGCAGCGCCCAGTTTATTTTGTCAGTTCCCTTCTGCAGGGGGCTAGATCAAGGTACTCTGGTGTGCATAAGTTGCTCTTCGGCCTTCTCATGGCCTCGAGGAAGCTGCGCCACTACTTTCAAGCACATGAGATCACAGTTGTCACTCGCTTTCCGTTGAAGAGGATATTGCAGAATCCAGAAGCAACATGCAGGATCGTCGAGTGGGCACTGGAACTGTCTAGCTTTGGGCTTAAGTTTGAGAGTACTTCAACTATCCAGAGCCGAGCATTGGCAGAATTCATAGCAGAATGGACGCCAACACCAGATGAAGAAATTCCAGAAACGAGCATCCCCGTCAAGGAGGCAAGCAAAGAGTGGCTGATGTACTTTGATGGTGCCTTCTCGCTGCAAGGCGCAGGTGCGGGCGTGCTGCTTGTCGCACCCACCGGAGAGCACCTCAAGTACGTGGTCCAGATGCACTTTCCCAAGGAGCAAGCGACAAACAATACTGCAGAGTATGAGGGTTTGCTTGCCGGACTCAGGATCACGGCAGACCTTGGGATCAAGAAGCTTATTGTTAGGGGTGACTCGCAGCTTGTCGTCCGCCAAGTAAACAAAGATTATCAGAGTCCATTGATGGAAGCTTACATTGATGAAGTGAGAAAGTTGGAAGAACACTTTGACGGCCTGCAAATGGAACATGTTCCGAGAGCTCAGAACGACATTGCAGATGGCTTGTCGAAGTGCGCCGCACTTAAGTTACCTGTGGAACCAGGGATCTTTGTGCTCAAGCTGACTCAACCATCTGTAACACCATCAACTGGACAAAGCAAGAAGAGGAAGTTGATTTCCAGTGACTACTTTCCGGCAGAGCTCCCCGAAGCCGCCGCCAAGAAGGTCCTCAAGATCAACACCAAGAGCGCTGAGGAGCAGTCTGCTCCGACAAGCCCTAGGGTTTGTTCTGTTGAAGAAGACGCTCCCGACAAGTTTTGCTCCGGCAAACTTGCCGGGGAACATCACGCTCCGGCTGAGCCTCAGGTTCTTGCCATAGAAGCGGATGTTCCCGCAACATCATTTGTGCCTTTAGTCCTTGTTGTCGAGCCGCAAGCTCCAGTATGGGCACAACAGATTGTCCGTTTCCTTCAGACAGGAGAACTTCCCGAAGAGCAAGAAGAAGCGGAGAGAGTAGCCCGGCAATCAAGTATGTACCAGTTTGTCGACGACATGCTGTACAGAAGAAGATTCAACGGAGTGAAATTGAAGTGCATTCCCCGGGAAGATGGACAAGAGCTATTGGCGGAGATACATGGAGGCATATGTGGTTACCACATTGGCGCAAGAGCACTTGCGGGCAAGGCATTCCGGCAAGGTTTCTTTTGGCCAACAGCCCTCCAACATGCAACTGCACAAGTAACCAAGTGTGAAGCGTGCCAGTTCCATTCCAAGCAGATACACCAGCAAGCTCAAGCTCTCCAGACGATCCCTTTACCCTGGCCATTTTCGGTCTGGGGGCTCGACATCCTCGGCCCCTTCCCCCGAGCTGTCGGGGGCTTTGAGTACTTGTACGTTGCAATCGACAAGTTCACAAAGTGGACGGAAGTGGAGGCAGTGAGGAAGGTGACAGCACAATCAGTAGTCAAGTTCTTCAGGTCGATTGTTTGCCGTTTCGGAGTCCCTAACAGGATCATCACCGACAACGGCACGCAATTCACGAGCCGCACCTTCATGCAGTACGTCCAAGACCTTGGCGCCAAGGTTTGCTTCGCTTCTGTTGCCCATCCGAGAAGCAACGGTCATGCGGAGAGGGCAAACGCTGAAGTGCTGCGCGGGCTCAAGACCAGGACTTTCGACAGGCTGCACAAGTGCGGAAAGAACTGGATTGAGGAGCTGCCGGTGGTTCTTTGGTCGATCAGGACGATGCCAAATCGAGCCACTGGCCAGACGCCTTTCGCTCTAGTTTATGGAGCAGAGGCAGTTCTCCCCACGGAACTCGTATACGGATCGCCTCGAGTGCTCGCTTATGATGAGCTTGAGCAAGAGCAGCTGCGGCAAGATGACGCGTTGCTCCTTGAGGAAGATCGTCTTCAGGCTGCTATATGAACTGCTCGCTACCAGCAAGCTTTGCGCCGCTACCATAGCCGCAAAGTTAATGCCAGGAGTCTCGAGGAGGGCGACCTTGTTCTTCGGCGCGTTCAATCCGCCAAGAATTCCAACAAGTTGACGCCGAAGTGGGAAGGCCCTTATCGGGTAAAGCGAGTCACTAGGCCTGGCGCTGTCCGCCTTGAGACCGAAGATGGCTCTCCGGTGAGCAACTCCAGGAACATTGAGCATCTTTGTAAGTTTTACCCATAAGGCGCAGTTGCCGGAACCCGTTCCGGCAACCACCTTTTGTACAAGCCTTGCCGCTGTTGCATGTAACCCTTTGTACAAAGCCGGGCGCAGTTCCTGTGTGTAAATAAAGATCATGTGCTCCCCACATCTTGTCAAATTTCATGCTTTTTCATTTTTTGCATGTATTATCTGACACTTTGTGCAGCACTTGCCCCCGGTAAGCAATAACGAGCCTTAAGGCTCCATATCTTTATTTTCTCTTCTTTCTTTTTCTTGAAGAAACGGAAAGGTTCCCTCGCGCACAAGTTTGCCGGGGGGGGGGGGGGGGGGCAGGAGAAGATAACAGTGTGGACCAGGCGTCGTTCAAGAAAGTATCGCCTTGCCGGGACGCAAACAGCAGAAAAGCTAAGTCGCCAAAGTTTGAGCATAACCAGTTTTGAAAATTTTAAAGTTATCTTCCTTGAAACGACCCTGCTTTGTATGGAAAACCTGTGCGCGGAGGAACCAACTCGTAGCTAGCTGCGCCCTTACTTTGTTTCGAGTCCGCTCAACAACTTAAGTGTGCTGCAACTAGTTGCGACCAGGTTTCTTGCCGGAAGTAGCACCGCCAGCAGGTTGCTGATGTTCCACACTCAGCGCTCGCGGCAAGGGTGCCTATGCCGGCAAGTTCCCTAAAAGCATAGGGTAAAAGCATACAAAGGAAGGAATCAAGTAAAGGAAATAACATAGCAAATATTGCCCAAGATAAAGTTATATTACAAAGATAACTTGCCGCGCTCTAATAGATTGTTCTCGTAACATGTCTAGCAGCGGCAAGGAAAAGAAGAAACAGGCGGTCTAATCTACGCGGCCGCCATCAACCCTCTTGACTTCATTCACCTTGTCCACAATGGGTGCGACAAGGGCCTTGAGTTCTTCAAGATCAGCGCCCGCCGGCAGCTTCTTGAGGACATTGGTGAGGTTGAGGCCTGGATTGCGGAAGACCACCTTCACCAACACTTTCTCCAGGACTCGGGCACAGATCGTGTGCGACTCGTCGGCCAGCTGCTTCGGGATCCTTTCCTGGAGCTGCTGGAGCGCCATCGCCACGCCCTTGAAGAACAGAGTGAGCTTGGCGCTTGGCTGGAGGTTCTCGTGGGAGGAGTACCCGAAGCCCGCCATGTCCAGTTGCGCTAGCTCCTCGTCGATGACTGCAGCAATGTTTACGAGGCCCTCTGTCCAGAGCTCCACCATAGCCCTGAAGGTGTTTTGAGTCTCGGCGGCCCTCGTTAGCAACTTTTCATTGGCCTTGATCTCCCCCTTCAAGTCCTCCTCTTGTTTCTTGGCGCCGTCTAGCGTCTCAGTCAGCGTGGCCAGCTTCAGCTCCAGATCAGCATTTGAGTCTTTGGCGGCGCTCAGTTCTTTGCCCTTCTCGGCAAGTTGGCCCTGCAGTTCACCATGAGCGAGGGCATCCTTCTCACGCTCGCGCTGGAGCGCGGCAAGCTCTTCGTCCTTCCTCTTCAGATCAGCCTCCAGCTGCGTCACCTTCACCTCCAGCTCCGTCTTGGCGGCCTCGGCAGCTGCAGCGGCATCCTTCGCTTCTTTGAGGGCCCCGCCAAGTGATTGCTCGTGCGCAGCAAGCTCCTCCTTGTAGCTGTCCAGATTGACTTTCCGCTGTGTTAGCTCACCTTCCCGTGTGGACAGCTCCTCGGGGGCAAGCCGCTGTTGCTCCTCGGCTTCGGCCTTCTCAGGGATGAACGCCTTCTGCACTTCGACGAGCTGCGCCCGCTCCTCTGCAATAGCCCGGAGAGCTTCCTGGTTGCGTTCCCGGAGTTCCTCCGCGCGCTTCTCAATATCTGCTCCCACTTGCACGACAAGCACTTCCCGGGACTCCACCTTGGCTTGTCGGGCGCGGTAGAGCGACACCAGCTTCCGGAGCAGTTGCTCCTCCTCGGACTCGCTGCTGCTGCTGCTTGGCACGTCAACCAGCGTTAGCCCGGCGGAGGCGAGCACTTCCCTGTCAAATGTCTCCCCTTCAACCGGCGCCCTGGAGCTCGACGCCCAGGGAAGCTTGATGAAGACACCCTCGCCGGCCTTCAAGTAGGCGCCGGGCTGGGGCTCTTCGGAGCCCGGCGCTGCATCAGCGGCGGAGGGGTCAGCGGTCGGTGTAGCGCCTTGCGCTCCTGCGCCCTCAGGGTCGTCAGTATGATCGCCGGACCCCTCGCCGGCTCCTGCGCCAGCAGCCTTGGCGGCCTCTTCGTCGGCAGGATCATCAGCGCCGGCCTCTTCCTCGGTGGCGGCGGCATCATCGGTGTTGCCGCGCGCGTCTTCCTCGCCGGTGGCCTCGGTCTCCATCGGCTCCACGGAAGGAGGATCTGAAGACAGGAAGAGGAAGAAAAAGTCAAGCAAATATCCAAAAAGAAGATCAGAAGAAGAAGAACCCAAGGGACGTTTTCCGACAAGAAGGGTTACCTGTGCTGGGCTCTGTAGTCATGGGCTCCGCCACCGGAGGTTCGCTGGTCCCGTCCCTTGCCGGAGAACTACCCCTTGCCGGGGACCTCTCCCTTGCCGGAGAGCGTTCCCTTGCCGGGGAACCTTCCCTTGGCGGCGTAGTTGAAGCAGATAGCACCTCAGGAGCGGCATCCGCTTGCTCCTGGTGGGCCTGTTCTGCTCCTACACAAGCAAATCAACAGACAAGATATCAGCAAAGAAAGAACACCTATGCGCACCCAACAGCGGGAAGTAAGACTATATACTTACGCTGGGGGCTGCGCTGGGGGCTGCTTCGAGAAGTGATTGCCGGGTCCGACAAGGTGGTCTCGGACGCGCCCTCTGTCGACACGACGGGATCGTCCTCGACGACAACCACGGGGACCTTGGCCCTCTTCGCCACTCTCTGGGCCAGAGTCCTGAAAAGGAACAAGGTTCAGAAGAAAGCAGATTAGATACAAGATAAGAAACCGCAAGAATTGAAGAAATACAGACACAACAGAGAAACTTACTCCTCTTCTTCCTCCTCATCGGAGCTGAGCGTGGAGAGGTCGAAGTCCGGTACTCTTTCAGCACGGCGAGGCAGAGAAGTAGGTTCCCTTGGCCGCTTGGCGGGAGCTGCGACAGGATCAGAAGTGGCGTCCTGAGAGGACCCCGCTCCAGTCGCCGGCGCGGCATGAGATGCTCCCGTGGCAACGGTGCTTGTCACGGTGGAGCATGTCCCGCGGCGCGGCGGCTGTTGACCCGTCTGCCGCCCTGCTATGTCTCCGGTCCTGCGGAGGCGCCTTCTTGGTGGAGCTGGGGGCTGCGCTGCGGACCCTGCTTGCGGCAAGCTGCTCGGGGATGGCGGGCCACTCGCACCCTCGGCGGGCTCGCTCGACTCGGCATCGGGCGTGGCAAGTTCTTCCTCGACATCCATCCGCTGGCGCTCGGCAAGGCTTGCCGCCTCTGCCGCGTCTGCCTCCTCCACTGTGAACCCAAACTCGCCCGCAGCGGCAGCTGCTGCCGCCTCCTCCGCCCTAGTGGCGATGCGCTGCATCTCCTGTTCGGTGGTGTCGCGGGTGAGGCTTCTCTTCTCGTCGGCATGGACCTCTACCTCCACCAGGCTATCGAAGAACTGCTGTACGACGTCGTCGGCAGGTTCTTGCCAAGTTGGAATGATCCCGTGCGAATCGCACAACGGCATCATCGCGCAGATGCGGTCGCGCGAGGAGTTATTGCATAAGGGAACAACGCCTGCCGGCAGCCTGAACCACTCGGGATGATCGGGGGCGTGCTTGAACAGCTCCCTGAGCATCCCATCCAACTCCAAGACAGTAAAATTGAAGTTGAGGCCCGGGCGCAGCCTCATGATGTCCGCCGGGCCCCCGAACAGCCAGGTGGGCCTCCCCTTCTCCTGCAGAGGGGCGATGCGGCGGCGAAGAAAGTCCGCGCCAACAGCACCTACGGTCAGCCCGACAAGCCTAAGTCGCAAGATCCGGGTGGTGGCGATCTTCAGCCTAGCATCGTCCGGCGCCAAGGCGCTCCAATCGTTGCCGCGCACCACTGGGGTTTGGCGCAGGGCAGTGAACAGCTGCGGGTTCTCATCAACAATCCAACACCATTCAGCCCTCCACTCATCCCATTTGCTGCGAAGCTCCCCCTCCAAGTAGACCTCCTTCTTGCCGGCTCTCGAGATCCAGGCGACCCCGCCAGCTAAGGGCTCTCCTCTCTCGACCCGGCGCATGAAGTAGTGACGGAAGAGGGCTACGTAGGGGTGGACTCCGACAAAGTTTTCGCAGAGATGTGCGAAAACTGCCATGGCTAGGACAACATTAGGGGTGAAATCGAGGAGATGAAACCCGTAGGTGTTCATGATGTCACAGAAGAATTCAGAAAAGGGCGGGCAGAGCCCGCAATGGAAGAACAGTGTGAAGAAGGGGTATCCTCTTGGAGCCCGTTTCGAAGTGGAAGCGCCGGCGGAAAGTACCTGCGTGCGCGGGTGCACTCGCGTCTTCGTCGACCAGAAGAGATAGAACCACTCCCTCAGTTCCTTCGCGGGGAGCTTAGGGGGGAAAGTTGCCCGCTCCTTCCGCAGCGCCTCAAGCCGCTGCGCCTCGGTCGACTTCGCGGCTTTCCCCTTTCCGGTCTTCGGAGCCATGGCGGAGGCGGTGGAGGAGATCGAGAGCGTTGGTGGCGACGGCGGCGGTGGGGGGCGGAGCGCTATTCTGTTTCGGCTTTGGAAGCGGAGGGGAGCGGCAGAGATTTCTGAGGATGGAACCACAAGTGGCGAAGGTGGGGGAACGGCCCCTGTTTCCCCTGCTTATAAAGAGGAGGGGGCGAACGTTACGCTTTCTCCAAATAAAGAATCACCCACGATCTCTCCCACGACGCCGCATTCGACGCGTGCCGTTACGGGAGGGCACGGTGGATACGGAGTCAGATACGGTGTGGACCCAGGCCGCGTGTGCCCGTGCCCTGCTTTGGGCCTGGCCCAACAGCGCTCGGCACCGTGTATGGCCCATGCCCGTGGGCTCCTGTCGGTGTACTAAAGTAGGGGTACCTTAGTATCCCGAACTTGTGCACGGGCAGTCCAGCGCCCCGCGGCAAGGCTTGCCGGGTGACCGCCAAGATCCTCCATAGTCCCTATCGGTGCCATTCAAGAACAAAGTGTTTTAACTAAGAAGACAAGGCCCCGACAAGAGGAGTTTGCCGGGAAGGACAATGCCCCGGCAAGAGGAGCTTGCCGGGAAGGCCAACCAAGGCTTTTCAAGGAGCTTGCCGCGACGCACCGCGCGTCCCGGCAAGATTCGGCAAGCGACAAGCTTCCGGACGCGACAAGATAACGACCGCGGCAAGGCGCTTGCCGCGGTGAAGCCACCACTCTGTGCCCTCGCTCCAGCACATCCGACGAGGTGTCGCCACAGGATCATTCCAGGCGCACGTGGCGGGCGGCTGTAGAATGGGGGTTCGACTCATTCGAAACTACAGAATGCTCACGCTCTCGAGTAAGAACACAATACAACCACAAAGCAGCAGTAGGAGTTTTATCTCTCCGGAGAGCTCCGAAGCTGGGTAAAATCCCTCGCGTGCTTCGCATCGATCCGCTCTTCGTGCGGCCTCCGCTCCCTGCCAGACCGAAAAGGGGCCCTGCCCAATAGGTGTTCGTTTCCCACGACACAAATGTTTCAGACTTGTGTTCCATTTAGTAGATATACCCATATCTGCTCAAATCATGTGTGAAGGTGAGAAAATAACGATACCCGCCGCGAGCCTCAACATTCATTGGACCACAAACATCAGTATGTATGATTTCCAACAAATCAGTTGCTCGCTCCATAGTTCCGGAGAACGGCGTTTTAGTCATCTTGCCCATGAGGCACGGTTCGCAAGTACCAAGTGATTCATAATCAAGTGATTCGAAAAGCCCATCAGTATGGAGTTTCTTCATGCGCTTTACACCGATATCACCCAAACGGCAGTGCCACAAATAAGTTGCACTATCGTTATCAACTCTACATCTTTTGGTTTCAACACTATGAATATGTGTATCACTACTATCGAGATTCAATAAAAATAGACCACTCTTCAAGGGTGCATGACCATAAAAGATATTACTCTTATAAATAGAACAACCATTATTCTCTGATTTAAATGAATAACCATCTCGCATCAAACAAGATCCAGATATAATGTTCATGCTCAACGCTGGCACCAAATAACAATTATTTAGGTCTAAAACTAATCCCGATGGTAGATGTAGAGGTAGCGTGCCGACCGCGATCACATTGACTTTGGAACCATTTCCCACGCGCATCGTCACCTCGTCCTTAGCCAATCTTCGCTTAATCCGTAGTCCCTGTTTCGAGTTGCAAATATTAGCAACAGAACCAGTATCAAATACCCAGGTACTACTGCGAGCACTAGTAAGGTACACATCAATAACATGTATATCACATATACCTTTGTTCACTTTGCCATCCTTCTTATCCGCCAAATACTTGGGGCAGTTCCGCTTCTAGTGTCCAGTCTGCTTGCAGTAGAAGCACTCAGTTTCAGGCTTAGGTGCAGACTTGGGTTTCTTCTCTTGAGCAGCAACTTGTTTGCTGTTCTTCTTGAAGTTCCCCTTCTTCTTCCCTTTTCCCTTTTTCTTGAAACTGGTGGTCTTGTTAACCATCAACACTTGATGCTCCTTCTTGATTTCTACCTCCGCGGCTTTTAGCATTGCGAAGAGCTCGGGAATAGTCTTGTCCATCCCTTGCATATTATAGTTCATCACAAAGCTCTTGTAGCTTGGTGGCAGTGATTGAAGAATTCTGTCAATGACACTATCATCAGGAAGATTAACTCCCAGTTGAATCAAGTGATTATTATACCCAGACATTTTGAGTATGTGTTCACTGACAGAACTATTCTCCTCCATCTTGCAGCTATAGAACTTATTGGAGACTTCATATCTCTCAGTCCGGGCATTTGCTTGAAATATTAACTTCAACTCCTGGAACATCTCATATGCTCCATGACGTTCAAAAGATCGTTGAAGAGCCGGTTCTAAGCCGTAAAGCATGGCACACTGAACTATCGAGTAGTCATCAGCTTTGCTCTGCCAGACGTTCTTAATGTCGTCAGTTGCATCAGCAGCAGGCCTGGCACCCAGCGGTGCTTCCAGGACGTAATTCTTCTGTGCAGAAATGAGGATAATCCTCAGGTTAGGGACCCGGTCCGTGTAATTGCTACCATCATCTTTCAACTTTGCTTTCTCAAGGAACGCATTAAAATTCAACGGAACAACAACACGAGCCATCTATCTACAACAAACATAGACAAGCAAAATACTATCAGGTGCTAAGTTCATGATAAATTTAAGTTCAATTAATCATATTACTTAAGAACTCCCACTTAGACAGACATCTCTCTAGTCATCTAAGTGATCACGTGATCCAAATCAACTAAACCATGTCCGATCATCACGTGAGATGGAGTAGTTTCAATGGTGAACATCACTATGTTGATCATATCTACTATATGATTCACGTTCGACCTTTCGGTCTCCGTGTTCCGAGGCCATTTCTGTATATGCTAGGCTCGTCAAGTTTAACCTGAGTTCTCCGTGTGTGCAACTATTTTGCACCCGTTGTATTTGAACGTAGAGCCTATCACACCCGATCATCACATGGTGTCTCAGCACGAAGAACTTTCGCAACGGTGCATACTTAGGGAGAACACTTCTTGATAATTTAGCGAGAGATCATCTTAAAATGCTACCGTCAATCAAACCAAGATAAGATGCATAAAGGATAAACATCACATGCAATCAATATAAGTGATATGATATGGCCATCATCATCTTGTGCTTGTGATCTCCATCTTCGAAGCACCGTCGTGATCACCATCGTCACTGGCGCGACACCTTGATCTCCATCGTAGCATCGTTGTCGTTACGCCATCTATTGCTTCTACGACTATTGCTACCGCTTAGTGATAAAGTAAAGCAATTACAGGGCGTTTGCATTTCATACAATAAAGCGACAACCATATGGCTCCTGCCAGTTGCCGATAACTTTGGTTACAAAACATGATCATCTCATACAATAAAATATAGCATCACGTCTTGACCATATCACATCACAACATGCCCTGCAAAAACAAGTTAGACGTCCTCTACTTTGTTGTTGCAAATTTTACGTGGCTGCTACGGGCTTAGCAAGAACCGTTCTTACCTACGCATCAAAACCACAACGATAGTTCGTCAAGTTAGTGCTGTTTTAACCTTCGCAAGGACCGGGCGTAGCCACACTCAATTCAGCTAAAGTGAGAGAGACAGACACCCGCCAGCCACCTTTAAGCACGAGTGCTCGTAACGGTGAAACCAGCCTCGCGTAAGCGTACGCGTAATGTCGGTCCGGGCCGCTTCATCTCACAATACCGCCGAACCAAAGTATGACATGTTGGTAAGCAGTATGACTTGTATCGCCCACAACTCACTTGTGTTCTACTCGTGCATATGACATCTACGCATAAAACCTGGCTCTGATGCCACTGTTGGGGAATGTAGTAATTTCAAAAAAATTCCTACGCGCACGCAAGATCATTGTGATGGCATAGCAACGAGAGGGGAGAGTGTTGTCCACGTACCCTCGTAGACCGTAAGCGGAAGCGTTATGACAACGTGGTTGATGTAGTCGTACATCTTCACAATCGACCGATCCAAGCACCGAACGTACGGAACCGCCAAGTTCAGCACACGTTCAGCTCGATGACGATCCCCGGGCTCCGATCCAGCAAAGCTTCGGGGATGAGTTCCGTCAGCACGACGGCGTGGTGACGATGATAATGTTCTACCGGCACAGGGCTTCGCCTAAACTCCACGACGATATGACCGAGGTGGAATATGGTGGAGGGGGGCACCGCACACGGCTAAGGAACGATCCATAGATCAACTTGTGTGTCTAGGGTGCCTCCTGCCCCCGTATATAAAGGAGCAAGGGGGGAGGCCGTCCAGCCCTAGGGGGCGCGCCAAGGAGGGGGGAGTCCTCCTCCTAGTGGGAGTAGGACTCCCCTTTCCTAGTCCAACTAGGAAGGAGGAAGGGGGAAGGAAAGAGAGGGAGAGGGAGAGGGAAAGGGGGGGCCGCGCCCCCTCCCCTAGTCCAATTCGGACTCCTCAAGGGGGGCGCGCCACCTCCTGGGCTGCTGCCCTCTCTCTCCCCTCAGGCCCACTAAGGCCCAATACTTCCCCCGGGGGGTTCCGGTAACCCCTCCGGCACTCCGGTTTTCTCCGAAATCACCCGGAACACTTCCGGTGTCCGAATATAGTCGTCCAATATATAAATCTTTATGTCTCGACCATTTCGAGACTCCTCATCATGTCTGTGATCACATCCGGGTCTCCAAACAAACTTCAGTACATCAAAACTTATAAACTCATAATGAAAATGTCATCGTAACGTTAAGCGTGCGGACCCTACGGGTTCGAGAACTATGTATACATGACCTAGAACTATTCTCGATCAATAACCAATAGCGGAACCTGGATTCCCATATTTGTTCCTACGTATTCTATGAAGATCTTTATCGGTCAAACCGCATAACAACATACGTTGTTCCCTTTGTCATCATTTTTTTACTTGCCCGAGATTCGATCGTCGGTATCCAATACCTAGTTCAATCTCGTTACCGGCAAGTCTCTTTACTCTTTATGTAATGCATCATTCCATAACTAACTCATTATCTACATTGCTTGCAAGGCTTATAATGATGTGCATTACCGAGAGGGCCTAGAGATACCTCTCCGACAATCGGAGTGACAAAACCTAATCTCGAAATACGCCAACTCAACATGTACCTTTGGAGACACCTGTAGTACTCCTTTATAATCACCCAGTTACGTTGTGACGTTTGGTAGCACCCAAAGTGTTCCTCCGGTAAACGGGAGTTGCATAATCTCATAGTTACAGGAACATGTATAAGTCATGAAGAAAGCAATAGCAATATACTAAACGATCAAGTGCTAGGCTAACGGAATGGGTCATGTCAATCACATTATTCTCCTAATGATGTGATCCCATTAATCAAATGACAACACATGTCTATGGGCAGGAAACATAACCATCTTTGATTAATAAGCTAGTCAAGTAGAGGCATACTAGTGACGTTGTGTTTGTCTATGTATTCACACATGTATTATGTTTTCGGTTAATACAATTCTAGCATGAATAATAAACATTTATCATGATATGAGGAAATAAATAATAACTTTATTATTGCCTCTAGGGCATATTTCCTTCAATCTCCCACTTGCACTAGAGTCAATAATCTAGATTACATAGTAATGATTCTAACACCCATGGAGTCTTGGTGGTGATCATGTTTTGCTCGTGAGAGAGGCTTAGTAAATGGGTCTGCAACATTCAGATCCATATGTATCTTGCAAATCTCTATGTCTCCCACTTGGACTTGGTCCCGAATGGAATTGAAGCGTCTCTTGATGTGCTTGGTCCTCTTGTGAAATCTGGATTCCTTTGCCAAGGCAATTGCACCAGTATTGTCACAGAAGATCTTCATTGGTCCCGATGCACTAGGTATGACACCTAGATCGGAAATGAACTCCTTCATCCAGACTCCTTCATTTGCTGCTTCCGAAGCAGCTATGTACTCCGCTTCACATGTAGATCCCTCCACGACGCTTTGTTTAGAACTGCACCAACTTACAGCTCCATCGTTTAATAAAAACACGTATCCGGTTTGCGATTTAGAATCGTCCGGATCAGTGTCAAAGCTTGCATCGACGTAACCATTTACGACTAGCTCTTTGTCACCTCCATATATGAGAAACATATCCTTAGTCCTTTTCAGGTATTTCAGGATATTCTTGACCGCTGTCCAGTGATCCACTCCTGGATTACTTTGGTACCTTCCTGCCAAGCTTATTGCTAAGCATACGTCAGGTCTGGTACACAGCATTGCATACATGATAGAGCCTATGGCTGAAGCATAGGGAACATCTTTCATTTTCTCTCTATCTTCTGCTGTGGTCGGGCATTGAGTTTGACTCAACTTCACACCTTGTAGCACGGGCAAGAACCCTTTCTTTGCCTGATCCATTTTGAACTTTTTCAAAATTTTATCAAGGTATGTGCTTTGTGAAAGTCCTATTCAGCGTCTTGATCTATATCTATAAATCTTGATGCCCAATATGTAAGCAGCTTCACCGAGGTCTTTCATTGAAAAACTTTTATTCAAGTATCCTTTTATGCTATCCAGAAATTCTATATCATTTCCAATTAATAATATGTCATCTACATATAATATCAGAAATGCTACAGAGCTCCCACTCACTTTCTTGTAAATACAGGCTTCTCCAAAAGTCTGTATAAAACCATATGCTTTGATCACACTATCAAAGCGTTTATTCCAACTCCGAGATGCTTGCACCAGTCCATAAATGGATCGCTGGAGCTTGCACACTTTGTTAGCACCTTTTGGATCAACAAAACCTTCTGGCTGCATCATATACAACTCTTCTTCCAGAAATCCATTCAAGAATGCAGTTTTGACATCCATTTGCCAAATTTCATAATCATGAAATGCAGCAATAGCTAACATGATTCGGACAGACTTAAGCATCGCTACGGGTGAGAAAGTCTCATCGTAGTCAACCCCTTGAACTTGTCGAAAACCTTTCGCAACAAGTCGAGCTTTATAGACAGTTACATTACCATCAGCATCAGTATTCTTCTTAAAGATCCATTTATTCTCAATGACTTGCCGATCATCGGGCAAGTCAACCAAAGTCCATACTTTGTTCTCATACATGGATCCCATCTCAGATTTCATGGCCTCTAGCCATTTTGCGGAATCTGGGCTCATCATCGCTTCCTCATAGTTCGTAGGTTCATCATGGTCAAGCAACATGACTTCCAGAATAGGATTACCGTAACACTCTGGTGCGGATCTTACTCTGGTAGACCTATGAGGTTCAGTAGAAACTTGATCTGAAGTTTCATGATCAATATCATTAGCTTCCTCACTAATTGGTGTAGTTGTCACAGGAACCGGTTCTTGTGATGAACAACTTTCCAATAGGGGAGTAGGTACAATTACCTCATTAAGTTCTACTTTCCTCCCACTCACTTCTTTCGAGAGAAACTCCTTCTCTAGAAAGGATCCGATTTTAGCAACGAAAATCTTGCCCTCAGATCTGTGATAGAAGGTGTACCAAATAGTCTCTTTTGGGTATCCTATGAAGACACATTTCTCCGATTTAGGTTCGAGCTTATCTGGTTGAAGTTTCTTCACATAAGCATCGCAGCCCCAAACTTTAAGAAACGGCAACTTTGGTTTCTTGCCAAACCACAGTTCATAAGGCGTCATCTCAACGGATTTTGATGGTGCCCTATTTAACGTGAATGCGGCCGTCTCTAAAGCATAACCCCAAAACGATAGTGGTAAATCAGTAAGAGACATCATAGATCGCACCATATCTAGTAAAGTACGATTACGACATTCGGACACACCATTTCATTGTGGTGTTCGGGTGGCGTGAGTTGCGAAACTATTCCGCATTGTTTCAAATGTAAAACAAACTCAAATATTCTCCTCCACGATCAGATCGTAGAAACTTTATTTTCTTGTTACGATGATTTTCCACTTCACTCTGAAATTCTTTGAACTTTTCAAATGTTTCAGACTTGTGTTTCATTAAGTAGATATATCCATATCTGCTCAAATCATCTGTGAAGGTGAGAAAATAACGATACCCGCCGCGAGCCTCAACATTCATTGGACCACAAACATCAGTATGTATGATTTCCAACAATAGTCACCTACTACGTGTTATGATCCGGCAACCCTGGAGTGACAATAGTCGGGACCACTCCTGGTGATGACCGTAGTTTGAGGAGTTCATGTATTCACCATGTGTTAATGCTTTGTTCTGGTTCTCTATTAAAAGGAGGCCTTAATATCCCTTAGTTTCGAATTGGACCCCGCTGCCACGGGAGGGTAGGACAAAAGATGTCATGCAAGTTTTTTCCATAAGCATGTATGACTATTTACAGAATGCATGCCTACATTATATTTATCAACTGGAGATAGTGCCGTATCGCCCTAGGTTATGACTGTTACAAAATTACCGCTGTCACCGTTACTGTTACTATTACTGCTATCACTATTATCAAAACTATCATACTACTCTGTTACTGATCACTTTGCTGCAGATAATTAATCTCCAGGTGTGGTTGAATTGACAACTCGGTTGTTAATACTTACAAATATTCTTTGGCTCCCCTTGTGTCGAATCTATAAATTTGGGTTGGATACTCTACCCTCGAAAACTGTTGCGATCCCTATACTTGTGGGTTATCAAGACCTTTTTCTGGCGCCGTTGCCGGGGAGCATAGCTATATTTGTTGAGTCACTTGGGATTATTATCAATTATTCACTATGAAGAATCTGAAGGATGCTAAGACTAAGATTTTTCCCTCTAAGACGAGGGGAGGTAAGGGACTACCATCTAGCTCTGCTTTAGATTCACCTTCTATTATAATTAAACTTGCAACACCACCACATGCTATCAATCCTGATATGTCGCAAGTTATTTATGATGCTACTTCTACTATGAATGATGCTTATGAGGATGCTAGTACCATGCTTGATGATAATGTGCCACTAGGTGAATTTCTTGATGAACAAATTGCTAGAGTAAGACAACATGATATTGTTGAATCTGATGATGAGCTTGAAACTGAAAATCTTGAAACACCTGCTAGAACTATCCTTCCTAGATATGAATTGCCTAAGGTACCGGAAGGTTATGTTATGAATGAGGAGACAACTAGAGATATTCTTGCTTGTAAGGATAGTGATTAGCTAGAAAAAATATTATGCAAGTATAAAGAAAAATCTCTGAATGCTAGAATGCAATATGATCCTAAATTTTCTACCTCACCTATCTTTATTGATGATAAGGATTATGAATTCTCTGTCGACCCAGAGTTAATTAACTTGGTTGAATCTGATCCTTTCCATGGTTATGAAACTGAAACTGTTGTGGCACATCTTACTAAGTTGAATGACATAGCCACCCTTTTTACTCATGATGAGAAAACTTGCTATTACTATATTCTCGAATGATTTCCGTTCTCATTAAAGGGTGATGCTAAAGCTTGGTACAATACTCTTGCTCCTGGTTGTGCGTGTAGTCCCCAGGATATGATTTATTACTTCTCTGAAAAATATTTTCCTGCTCATAAGAAACAAGCTGCCTTATAGGAAATATTTAACTTTGTGCAAATTGAATAAGAGAGTCTCCCACAAGCTTGGGGGAGGCTTCTCCAATTGCTTAATGCTTTGCTTGATCATCCTCTTAAGAAAAATGAAATATTTGATATCTTCTATAATGGACTAACTGATGCTTCTAGGGACTTCCTAGATAGTTGTGCTGGTTGTGCTTTCAGGGAACAAACTATTGGGCAAGCTGAAGAATTATTGAATAACATATTGAAAAATTATGATGATTGGACTCTTCCTGAACCACCGCCTAAACCCACTCAGAAGAAGAGGGGTATATTATATCTCAGTCCTGAAGATATGCAAGAGGCAAAGAAAACTATGAAGGAAAAATGTATTAAAGCTAAGGATGTTAAAAATTTACCTCATATTGAAGAAATACATGGGCTTGATACACCACCACTACCTAAGGTGGTAGAGGTAAATTCTCTAATGAAATTCAATGATAATGACAATCCTCACAATATGCACCCTAGCCAATGCCTTTATGAGTTTGAGAATTACACTATAAAACAAGATCACTTAAATGCAAATGTTATGAAACAATTGAAATATAATTATGATATGATTGCTCGCTTGAGTGACTTGCTATTTAGAATGTCAAATGATGTTAGAGGTGTGGGAAAACATGCTTCTATGGTACAAACCCAGTTAGAACAAGTTGCTAAATCTCAAAGAGAATTGCTTGATGAAATGAATAACAACGTACATGACTTTGCTGTTAGAGTTGCAACTAGAGGAGGTAAAATGACTCAGGAACCACTTTATCCTGAGGGACACCCCAAAAGAATTGAA
The DNA here is from genome assembly GCA_963921465.1 of Triticum timopheevii. Lineage (NCBI taxonomy): Eukaryota > Viridiplantae > Streptophyta > Magnoliopsida > Poales > Poaceae > Triticum > Triticum timopheevii. The sequence continues at coordinate 292,187,917 of OY997262.1, forward strand.
TAGGATTCGCAAAGGAACAACACCACTGCACCTAGTCCTTCTAAAAAGAAGAAGAAAAAGAAAAATGATAGGACTTTGCATGCTTCTAGTGAACCTGAAGTAGAAAAACCTCCTGATATTGATAATGATGTTTTTATTTCTGATGCTGAAACTCAATCTGGTAATGAACATTCACCTAGTGATAATGAAAAATATATTGCTGATGTTCATGAAGATACTCGACCAAACAATGAAAAAGAACCAGATAATGATGTTGAAATAGAACCAGCTGTTGATCTTGATAACCCACAACCCAAGAATACACGTTATGATAAAAGAGACTTCATTGCTAGAAAACACGGTATAGAAAGAGAACCGTGGGTTCAAAAACCTATGCCTTTTCCACCCATGTCAACTAAAAAGAAAGATGATGAAGAATTTGAACGCTTTACTGAAATGCTGAGGCTAGTATTTTTGTGTACTCGCTTGACTGATATCTTGAAAATGCCTCCTTATGCAAATTACATGAAAGACATCATCACTAATAAGAGAAAAATACCGGAAGCTAAAATGTGCACTATGCTTGCTAATTATACTTTTAAAAATGGAGTACCTACAAAACTTGGAGATCCGGGAATACCAACTATACCTTGCTCCATCAAAAGAAACTATGTGAAAACTGCTTTGTGTGATTTAGGAGCTGGTGTTAGTGTTATGCCTTTCTCTTTTTATACTTGATTTGAACAAACTCACACCTACTGAAATATATTTGCAAATGGCTGACAAATCAACTGCCATACCTACGGTATTTGTGAGGATGTGCCCGTTGTTGTTGCTAATGTTACTATTTTGACTGACTTTGTTATACTTGAGATGTCCGAGGACGAGAACATGTAGATTATCCTTGGTAGACCCTTCTTGAATACTACAGGGGCCATTATTGATTGCAATAAAAGCAGGGCCACTTTTCATCTTAATGGTAATGAGCATACGGTGCACTTTCCGAAGAAACAATTCCAAGTGAATGGTATTAATGTTATTGAAAAATCTCCGGCAATCACTATTGGAGGTTTTCAACTACCTCTACCTACTCTTAAAAAGAAATATGAAATGCTTATTGTTGGGGACATTCATATCCCCATTGAGGTAACTTAGTGATTTATGAAAGTTCTTCGGTTTCATGCTAACCAAAAGTGGTTGTTAATAAGACTTGATCAACCTTATTAATGGATCATTTTTTAGTGGTATGAAGTTGATGAATTTAGTAAGCACTACCTTCTGTCCCTACCTTTTGTTTTCTGTTTTTAGTAGTTATATAAAATAAAATGCCATGTTTTGCCTATTTTCTGATTTTCTCATGCAATAAAAAAATGACCCAAAAAATAAAAGTTCTTAGAATGCTTTGAAAATTTAATACATTTTTTTGAATATTTAAGAATTTCTTGTGCAAATAGTATTAGAGGGAGGTGCACCAGGTGGGCACAACCCACCTGGGCATGCCAGGACCCCCAGGCGCGCCCTGGTGGGTTGTGGTCCCCACATGGGCCCCCTCACTTATATCTTCATCCCACATCATCACCTACCTCCAGAAAAAATCACCATTTCTCTCTTTCCTCTCTCTCTCTCCCTCCCTCCCTCCCTATCTCTCTCCCACTCTCTCTCTCATGTTCTTGCTCTCAAACCCGCAGATTTTGATCTCTTTACTTGAAGCTCCATTTCCGAAACTATTTCAGGGGATTGTTGCTTGGTATGTGACTCCTCTGTTTGTCCAATTAGTTTTTGTTTTAGTGGTTTATGTTTTGAATAATTATCTAGTCTTGGTGCTGCTGTAGAAGAGCTTGCATGTTGAAATCTTAGAGTTCTAAGTAGTTTGAATGCTTGCTATGGCAACTACGTATCCTATGAGTAGTTGCTATCAATCTTGTAAAGTTTTGTTGAATAATTTTTTGTCATCTAAATTTTTTCAGAAAATTGTACGCAAATATGATGAACCTTTTTGGAAGGAGTTCTTCGAGGAGGAGATCCTCTAGGGCATCCTCTAGTGAAAGCTCCGCTCGTCGGTCTTATGTCGAACCAAGTGAGAGTTCCATACGAGATGCCCCCACCAAAACATGCTTATGGCCATGTGATGATTATATGGTGAGCGTGGGCATTAAGGAGGAATTTGAGCAATATGTTCACAATGTCGACCTCGGTCCCTACATTTCAGATAAGTGCAATCAACACCACATTCTCACTGAATCATTTGTCAAAGGATTTAAATTCCATCCCCGTGAGTCTAGGGTGTCATTTAAACTGTATGAAAATTCATTTACCTTATTACTAGAGAGACTTGCTCAACACTACAAAATCCCATTCTGGGGTTTGCTAGATGAACCACCAAGAGCTGAGTTCCAAACATTCCTGAACAATCTTTGTTACAGTGAGACGAGGGGAGTAACGCAAGGTAAAATAAAGAGCATTCATCTTCCCGCAATACAGTACTTTGCATTATTCAATGGGAAATGTATTGTAGGTAAACAATATTGTAGTATACTTTGTGCTCCAGACTTGAGCCTCTTGCACACTGCTCTCACCGGTGACAAAAGATATAATCTTGGAGCGATTGTTGCACACAGGTTGCAACATAACGCTAATAGTGGTTAGTTTTATGGTGGAATTTATGCCACACGCCTAGCAAGAGAGCTGGGTGTTGCACCTTTGCCATATGACCCTATTTTACCCACGCAGTATTTAGACTTTGATGCTATGAATCATCATAAGATCCTTAAGGGTAAACCTGATAACTTCACCTACAAATTATTGTTTAGTCAAGACTTCGTTGTATACACATATTTGCATGCGCCTGCTCTCTTTGATGCTCACAGCAGGGGGAGATATTTTGTTCTTGAGAGCGAGGCTCGAGCTCACAATGCGGCGATTGAGGCTGCACGGCAGGCCGAGGCATCCGCACCGAGAGCCTCCATGAGCTACCACTCCGACTATTATCCAGGCTACTGCCTGATTACCAAGTTAGCCCAAAAGCCTAAGCTTGGGGGAGTACGTGTTTCTCACCGACTTTACATTCATTTTCACACATTTCAGTTGTTGGTGTTCACACTTTTTCATTGTATTATCCATGTTAAATTTTATTTTCTTGCTTTCTTCTTGTGTGTTTGAAAAACTTGAGAAAATACAAAAATATTTCATGCTTCTTTTTGATTTTTCTTCCTAGTTTAAATTTTTGTAGCACTAAAAAGAAAACCCAAAAAGATTTCCTTGTTCTTCTTTTACTTGTTGGGAGCTTTCCCAGGTAAATAGTTTTTCTAGTTTTTTGCTTTTTCCCTTTTATTTGCTTGTTCAAGAAAATCAAAAACTCCAAAAATATTTCAGTGTGTTTCTTTGAATTTCTTTTCTGGTTATTGAGTTGTACCAAGGAGAAGACCACGATGAAAATGATGAGTGGCTCTCATATGCATAATTGTTGATCTAACAAAGAGCCCAGTTTACCCTGTCTTCTCCCGTTGAATAAAATGTTTGCAGATTCTAGCTTAGTCCACGACATTCTTGCACTATTATTATTTTCATATCGTTCGGTCGTGCAAGTGAAAGGCAATAATGACGATATTCGATGAACTGGCCGTGGTAGAGAGAAACGTGTATGAACTCGACTTGTTCTGTTTTTGTAAATAGGTTTAACCTAGTATCCATGATTCAGCTCATTATGATTAAACATGTTTGCAATGACAATTAGAGATTATAGTTTCTCATGCCATGCATAAGTAGCTAGGAGTGGATAATGATTTATCTTGGATATCAACATTGCATTAAAATGATTGTGATGTAGTATGATGATATGGTATCCTCCTCTGAATGTTCGAGTGGCTTGACTTGGCACATGTTCATGCATGTAGTTGAATCAAAACCAACATAGCCTCTATGATATTTATGCTCATGGTGTTCATATCCTACTCATGCTAGTGTCTAGTGTTACTTATGAATAATGCATGTTCATGACCGTTGTTGCTCTCTAGCTGGCCGCCTCTTAGCCTACTTGCTAGCCTTTGCCTGTACTAAGTGGGACTTCTGCTTGTACATCAAAAACCTTAAACCCAAGTTATTCCAGATGAATCCACCATACTTACCTATATGTGGTATTACCCTGCCGTCCTAAGTAAATTTGCATGTGCCATCTCTAAAAACTTCAAATAAATATCCTTTTTTGTGCCTAGATCGTTCATGGAATGACAGGAGGTAGTCGGTATCTTCCATGCTAAGCGGGTTATTCTCAAGTCGAGTGTTTATTCACTCGCCATTGCACGAGAAAAGGGCGATAATAGGGATGCCCAGTCCCAAACTGCAAAAAGAATTGATCTCTCAAATAATCAAACAAAAACTCCCAATGGAGTCATAACCTTTACTTTTCCGCTTGGGAACCACCACTAGCGTGCTTAGCATGGAAGATATTGATAACTGATAGTCGTGAAGTAAATGAGAAGGGTGCATGTCTCAAAATATCATTTACCTCTGTTTTAAAACTTGAGCTCTGGCACCTCTGCAAATAACTGCTTCCCTCTGCGAAGGGACTATCTATTTACTTTTATGTTGTGTCACCACCTTCTAAAATAAGCGCCAGAACCTGAGAGCACTGCTGTCATGCTGATGCATTGTGTGTAGCTAATGTGGGTGCATCATGACTGGATCTTTTCTACCATGAATTACAATGTTTAGTCACTGCTTGAACTTTGGAGGTGCTCTGCATTTATGTTTTGCTGTCTCAGAAAGGCCTAGCGAGATACCACTATTATCATATTATATCATGGTTGTTTTGATAACGTGCTGCTATTCGAGATATCTTATTATTGCTCGCTAGCTGATTATGTCATTGATATGAGTTAATATAATTTTTAAGAGTTATTATCGGCATGGTTAGTTATAATATTGGCTAAAAACCTAGGTGTTGTTTAAGCTTATTTATGCAAACAAGAGCAAAAGAGTTCGTAAAAGTTTTTCCTTTTCACTTTCAGTTTATCAACTGAATTGCTTGAGGACAAGAAAAGGTTTAAGCTTGGGGGAGTTGATACGTCTCCAACGTATCTACTTTTCCTAATACTTTTCCTCTTGTTTTGGAGTCTAATTTGCATGATTTGAATGAAACTAACCCCGGACTGACGCTGTTTTTAGCAGAACTACCATGGTGTTGTTTTTGTGCAGAAATAAAAGTTCTCAGAATGGAACGAAACTTTGCGAGGAATTTTGTACCCAATAAAAGAGAATTTCTGGAGCCAAGAGCTACCTTAGGGGGGCACCTGGGTGGGCGCAACCCACCAGGGCGCGCATGCCTCCCCAGGCGCGTCCAGGTGGGTTGTACCCACTTGGTGGCCCCGCAGACCCTAAAACCGATGCTATAAAATCCTATTTTTCCAAAAAAAATCAGGGAGAAAGAATTATCGCGTTCCATGAGACGGAGCCGCCATCACCTCCTGTTCTTCATCGGGAGGCCAGATCTGGAGTCCGTTTGGGGCTCCGGAGAGGGGGATCTTCGCTCTTTGTCATCACCAACCCTTCTCCATCGCCAATTCCATGATGCTCCCCACCGGGAGTGAGTAATTCCTTCGTAGGCTCGCTGGTCGGTGAGGAGTTGGATGAGATTCATCATGTAATCGAGTTAATTTTGTTAGGTCTTGATCCCTAGTATCCACTATGTTCTGAGATTGATGTTGCTATGACTTTGCTATGCTTACACTACAAAAAATACACTTCCGTCATGATACGTGTTTGTCACAGTAGGTCGCGTTTTTTGTCATGCATGTACATCCATGACGATTTTATGACAGAATCAAGATAGTCATACATGTGCTGTCGTAGAAGTGTTCCATGACATTACCAAAATTATCATCACGGAAGTGTCCACTTCCATGACGATAAATCGCGCGTCACAGAAGTGCTTTCGTCAAGGGTGACCGACACGTGGCATCCACCGTAACGGAACACCGTTAAGCTATCGGGTTGGGTTTTGGATCCGATAACCCGTTAACAGCCCCGACCAATGGGAAATTTCCACGTGTAAAATTCAAAACACGTGTCAGCTCGTCAGTGGGTCAGATAGGCGCCTATGATATGTCGACACGTGCCACGGCCCACCACTGGCCCATTTAGCTTACAAAGCCGACCCATTTGACTTGGTCAAAAGTTAACGGGCTGGCCCATGAAAAGCCTGTTAACGGTCTCTTTGCAAATAGCCCATTTTACGACCCGTTAGGCCCTAAAGGAAATCGGCCCAACAACGTCATGTGGGCCGTCGAATATAACACCAGCCCATTTCACTTTCGGCCCATGTATTGCCCACGACGTCTTTCGGCCCATATGAGGCCTTCGTATCTTTCGGCCCTTTATAGGCCCGTAGTGACTCTAGCCCATAATGAACAGTAATTTTCTTTGTACTCGTTAACGGCCCGTGATTTACATGGGCCGTTTCCAGCCCATGTTAGCTTTCGGCCTATTGACGACCCATACGTTCTTGGGATCCTTTTCGGCCCTCGATTACTTCCGACCCGTTACTGGCCTGTTCCCCTAATGGGCCAAATTCGGCCCATGGCAAGAGCTGGCCCATTACTGGCCTGTTACCCTAATGGGCCAAATTCAGCCCATGGCAAGAGTCGGCCCGTTTCTGGCCTGTTAACCCGCGCCGTTTCCCGCCCGTCCTATATTCTGGCCCATTAATGACCCGTTATGCTTGTGATAGAATTAAGCCTTTCCTGTCCTACGGCCTGTTAACGGCCCGTTACCATGCTGGGCCGATACCAATTACGCTCGTTTACGACCCATGTAGACCCATTTATTCGATGACCCGAGGCCCACCGATTCTACGGCCCTGTTGGAGGCCCATTTATCGACGGCCCGTAGGAGACCCATGGATCCTACGGCCCGTATATGGCCCATGGTAGTTGCGGCCACTAGCAAACCAGGGAAAAAGAAGACTAGGAAATAAATAAGGCCGAAGCTAACGCTAGGCTATTAAGGCGATTGCACAAATTACATCCACTCGACATCAAAGATCACCACCAATGCAAATATAGGGAACACCCTACACTATACAAAAATGGCTTGCTACTTTTTTCAGCCGGTGGCTGCACGTTAAGAATAAATTTTGTATCGCACCAAAACAAATTAAAATTATATAACAAAAGGAAGGTTGGAATAAAACTTAACAGTCTAGCAGATAAATGCACCACCAGAAGTTCAGAAGCTCAGTTCATTTGACCTGACTGTTACATTTTCATGCTGTATTGTCCGATGGAGCACCATAACCCTCGCCTTCATTTCCCCTAGGCTCCTAAACAACATAGCAAATGTCTGATAGTCTGGTTTCAAAACCATGCATATCTTGACGACATCGAACAATGTCTCTCCTTGTTTCACAAAGGGTCTCTATTAGGGAATGGACTTGTGTCTGGAGCGCAGATACAACATTGCTTTGAGCTTGCATATCTTGATCATGAGGCAGTTTGGACGATATTGCCTTAACAACCAACCCAGTATTACGTAGGAACGTGCTTTTGGCACTGTTAGTGGACAGGTACTGACCCACTGCAGCAAGAGCTGACATTGCGGTTATAGTTGCCTCGCCACCTTCAGAAGGTGGCGGTTCCACCATTTTTTCCATAGCTCGCTGAAAAGTTGAGGTTTTACATTAGTAGCACCAGAACAGAAGATATTAAGGAGGCAGCAAAACCAAACAAAATAGCTTTGGTCTATATACATAACTTATTCTGGTGAACCCATGTAAAATATTAGTTGTATTTTATTGCAAAGTACATAATAAAACCAGGTTCCAAACATACGACCATGTACCATCGCTAATGTATTGTCTATTTCTTCACATTGTATTGAGGGCTAAGGATAAAGAGATGAAGTTTATAATACGGTAAGCATAGTATGACATCATTCATATCACAAAACAATTGAGAACAGACAAACAGGCAATTGTAACGTTGCGTGGGCAATTCTAGCACGGAACTAGATTACGGGTCAAGATCAAAGGAACATCACTCCTCTCTTTTAAACCTTGTAAGGTGCAATGATACGCTAAGACAATAGTGTATAAAATTGAAAAGAGTAATAGACATTGGCTGCAAACCATGCAGTTCAAGGCACAAGTCAGAGTAAGTAGTAGTTAAAAGGCATGAGGATTAAGGACTTACAACAGTGGCTTTGACTGGTGTAGTCATGCCCTTCTTCTTGCTGGTGTGACAGTCCTTGAAGATTTCCACAACATTTGGTTCAGGTACTTTTTGGTCCTTGGGGGCTTTCCTCTGCATTTCGAACAAGTCAATATAGATATGATAATATGGTACAACGAAAAGAGTGAAACAACATCTAATTACAAGAGCCTCACAGTGTGCAATATAGCTACGAGATCCTGTCATCTGTTGGAATTTCACTTTTGTACGGTTGGCCTTGTTCTTTGAACTGTTCACCTACAAGAAGATAGATTTGTGTGGCACATGCGTAAATAGGACTTCAACATGTGATCTGATCACATATATATAATGTACCTAATACTTCAGATTAGACCAGTGTTTAACAAGGCCCCTCCAGTCTTCATCCGATATATTTACCACTGGAAATGTTTGGGAAAGTTCATTGTTAGCCTTACCTTCAAAGTGAGTTTTCCTCAAGTTATACCGATACTATCGAAGAGCAGACTTGAAAACATGGGTGCAAGCTTGTCTGGTTGCATCATCTTGGCTATCTAACTTGAACCTCATATGTTGAAAATTATGGGAGTCTCATTATCAGCAACCTAGAAAGTATGGGACAGAGCAAGATGATATTACTAGTTTCCATACATAACCATACTTACAGATAAATGGTCGAGGAAGGTGTTGAACTGGGTTTTGTCTTTGTCATTCCTGTAGTGAATCCATGTTGGGAGGATACATACATGACACCTAACGGCAACCGCTACCTCTGATACTAACTTGGCTGACTCTGTAGCATCACGTGGCCTTTTTAAACCTGCCTCAAAACGGATCTCCATTCTTCCTCCTCTAGATTTAGTTAACCTATCGAGCAATGTCCCTTATGTTTGTTTCCTCTTGCACCTAGGTGCTAGTCCAACAACGAACATAGGAAGTGTTAGTGTACATCAAACTGTGATACTACATATAAAGAAGCATGCAACTGTAACTTGACTCCAACAACTACCTTCTTGCTGTTGAAGCTCACAAGGTTCATCTGATATTGCCAACTCGTCTTGTGTCAAGAGTGCTTGGGAAGTAGTGTCAAGTGGCAAGGGAGCTTGGGAACATGCTGCTAGCTCAGTTGACGCACGAGTAATTCGTGCAGCTGGTAGTACTGTGGTAGGTGTTGCAAGAACTAGGGCTGTCTCTGCTTGTTTGGTGGCAGCTATTTGTTTCTGTTTGGCTTTTTTTGCAGCTCGTGTAGCATGGGATGCCGTGTTTGTAGAATTTTCCACTGGACTTTGACCTTCTATTGCACCATCAGTACCAGCAGAATCTGCAGGATTCATCTGCTTCTCATTCCCTGCCATTCTGTGTTTCTTCCTCTTGCTCTGTGCCATGTTAAGTCAAGCCGACAAGAAAAACGAATAACAATTTAGTTCTTCAGAACAAATTGATGCGTGATGCAGACAAACTGAACTTTGATGTTAGACAACCACATGATAGGAGGATGTAATATGTATGAAAAATAGGATGGAAGAGATAACCGGAACTATGATGTGTAAACTAAGAAGAAGACATTTCACCAAATTAGAAGCAATGCAATGGAAGGTAGACACCATATGAAAGATGCTACAAATATCGCTCTACCAAGTTAACAGTGTCTCATCATAGATGGCGTTTAAACAAATGTGAAGCAGTTCAAGAAATAAATCATATGCAAGATGCAAACAACATCACACTACCATGTTAGAGGTCTCTCGTCATTAGTGCCATTGCATATTCACAGCATTGCATATTCACAACTTATGATGTGTAAACTAAGGAGAAGGCATTTCAACAAATTAGAAGCAATGAAAGCTAGACACCATATGAAAGATGCAACGAATATCACTCTACTAAGTTAAAACTGTCTCGTCATAAGTGCCATTTCAACAAATTAGTAGTACAAGCTAGAAAAGAATGTGAGATGTAACCTATATCACACTCCGAAGTCAAACGTGTCTTATGATAAGTGATTGTTGCAGGTTACACAACAGTAGTAATTTGATATAAGAACATGGTGTGATAGACAGATATTGTATGTTCTAGAAACAGGAACACGTGTCTTATTCAAGTATAATGTGTAAAGTAAGCAGATGGAATTCAACAAAATTATAAGCAATACAAGCTAGACATCACACATAACATGCAACCACATATAACAGTGCCAAGTTAGAGGGAGCACCGGTGATGCTGCACTAGGGGAGACGTGCTCATCATAAACACAACTTTGTTGAGTGTCTATGCATGTGTTGTCTTGGAAATCGTCTTGGGGGTGTGGAGGAGTAGAAACTATAGAGGCCCTCTGTTCGAAAGGAGCACCTTTATCCGCTGCCTTGCTAACTTCCTTCCTCTTTATTGAGTTTGAATTGTCAAGTAAAACTGACAAGAAAAAGCAATAAAATTCTTCAGAACTCATTCATGCATGATACTGACAATCACTACTTTGATGTAAGGCAAACACATGATACCAGGATGGAATATGTACGAAAAACAGGATGACATGGCATGTTCAAAACTGTTTGTGTAAACTAAGCAGAAACCATTCCAGCAAATAAGAAGCAATGCAAGCTAGACACCACATGAAAGATGCAACCAATATGACTCTGCCAAGTTAAAAGCGTCCCATCATAAATGAAATTTCAACAAATTAGAAGCATCGCATGCTATAAATCATATGAAAGATGTAACTAATATCGCACTGCATATACTAAAGGTGTCTCGTCATATTGATTGACGCGGGATACAAAAAAACAATAGTTTTATGTAAGGACATGCTTAATAGATAGATGTACTATGTACTAAATACAGGAAGGCATGTCACATTAACAGGTATAATGTATAAGCTAAGTAGACTAGCACATGCAGTTTAACTAGATTGGAAGAATTACAATCTAGACACCATATGCAACATGCAACCACATATCATGCTGCCAAGTTAGAGCAAGCACCTGCGATTCTAGTGTAGGGGAAATGCTGCAATCAACTACAGAGCTACGTCCACTATCTTCATCTAGCATTTCTGTTTCTTGAGAATCATGCCGGGAGCTGACGCTGCATTCTTTAAATGAGGAGTAGTCCCCTTGCCTGCCTGCCTCATCATAAGTGATTGATGAGGGATACACAAGAACATTAGTTTGATGTAAGAACATGGTTAATACACAGATGTACCAGTATGTACCAAAAATAGAAAGGCATGTCATATTCAAAGGTATAATGTGTAAGCTAAGCAGATGCAATTTAACCAAATTGGAAGCAATACAAGCTAGACATCCGGCTGGAGTGGTGAGCATGATCATCTAGGACCTGAGAGCCTGGTGGGAGGCGGGCTGCTTCGCCACCATCGCAACTTTTCAGTTGGCTTCCAGGTGATGCCTATCTTTGCTGGGCTTGTCACTGGCTCGGCCAGTGCCCTGACTAGCTATTTGTCTTCTAGTGCTCACGGGATGGTGGTTCATGTAAAAACATATCTTTCCTTATCAAAGACCGACTTCGTCCTTTCGAATACAAGCTAGACACCATATGGAACATGCAACCACATATGTCACCGTGAAGTTAAAGCAAGCACCTGGGATGGTGGTTCATTGCGAGCGAGGTCATCAACTCCAGAGCTACGTTTACCGTCTCCATCTGCTGACACTGCACCCTTTATAGCGCTGTAACGTGTCGTGCCTAGCCGCGAAGAAAGCTAGCGTGACTTCTCTCTTTTCTTTGCTGCTTCTCTTTCGGCAGACTCTGAAATACCCTTGCATAAAAACACAATAGTGAGAGTATGGGTGAAGTGTGTGCAGAACTAGTGCACTGTAAAAGTAGCAGATAGCAGGTGGCTGGAAAATAAATGACAGGAGACATATGATAGCTCTACAACATTGCATGGCAAACAAAATTAGATTCTACTCCGTATGATTTTGTAATATATGAGCACAGGAAATGCAGGTACTCCTCCAGCACACCACCACATGTGGTCATATCTAAGATAACAGTCGACTGAAAATAAATAGGCCAGTCAATTTTTTTAATGAACCGTCTGATCTATAAGGAACGGGCAGATGGCCTTCGTCTACCTCCCGCCAATCACTGTTGACAATCTTTCTCAAACCGCCAGCGACCACCGGCCCAGACTCCTGCCTCCGCCACCCTGCCCTCCCCTCGACCTCACACCACCGCCGTGCGTGGCAGCGCCCCCAGGCCATCCCTTTAATCCCGGCCAACCTCCAGATTGGGCGCCAATAGCTCTAGGCCGCACACGCCCCTAAGATAAACACCAAGGCGCTGCTTCCCCGGCGTAATAGGCGTACTAGCCTGTGACGCTGGGGAATGCTTCCGTTAATTGGGAATCAACTGGCCAGAAATTGAAATTCAGGGGGGCGACGGACCTCTAGCTAAGGTGAAATAGTATATGAGGAGAAACCTTGTGCATCGCGAGTTACTAGGAACATCTAGTATCAAGAAGAAGCGGTCAACTAGTGTCTTCTGTGGGATGAATACCGTGCAAGCAGAGATGTAAGATTTGCACGAATATGGGAAGAGGAGTACCATTTTCGGTTGCCGGTGTGGTCACCTCCACATGTCGTGCCGATCTTCTTCTTTTTACCGGGGAAACCAATGTTCTGGAGGGTGCAGGCTTGGACGAACCCGTGGACAAATTGTTGACTGTGTTGCCGTGGCCGTATGTCGGCGGAGGGGAAGCAGATCCAAGGCGGCGAAGGACGGCGTAGCAGGAACAACTCTGGTGCGGTGGAGGGTGGTGAAGTTGGAGCGGCAGCGGTGAGGCGCAGGACGGCGTGGTTGAACTGGCTCGGGTACGGGCGGCTCGGCCTCGGCTTCAACTACTAGCCGTGGAGGGCATTGCGGTTGAGGTTGCGGTGGACGATGACGTCGGGGTATCAGCTCCGCGCGTGATGGAGGAGGGCGGTAGTTGATGGGTGGGATGGGGTGGCGGACGGAGGACGCCGGGGTTTCGCGGCTGGTGGAGAGGTAGTTTTGGCCCCCACGGAGTACGAATGGGGAATCGGACAGGTGGGGGGGGAACCATGTTTCGGTCTGGGACGCGCTTGTTTTTGGCTTTTTTGAACAGAAGATGGGACGCGCTTGTTTGAAATTTGGGGAAAGTACAAAATTTGCCCCCCTCTTAAATTTCGGACCTACTGCGGGTCGGGGGTAGGATGGTAATCCCAGGTGTCCCAAATAGTGGGCGGGAGCGATTTCGGCCGCACGCATGTGTGCTTAGGCGGCCATTGTGTATGAATGTTTTTCGGAGGCAGTTGCGTGGCTTCTAGATGAAGCTACAAACCTATCCCGGTTTAGACCTTTGGACGTCGGGCCGGTAGGTTTCACGGGTCGGAGTTATTAGAAAAGTATTTTCCTTGTACTACCAAACATTGGTCTCACGCGGTTTCGGGCGAGTAGAGGCTCTTTTAGCGCTTCGTTCGAAATTTTTAAACACAAGCATTCACGTTTAGAGTACTCTTGAACTATGAGGTTTGACCTAAATAGACAACATTATATTTGACCTTGTATGTTTGAAAACCTCATTAAATTATCCGCTTATTTTTGAAATTTTGACACTTGAAAATCCTATAACTACGATTATTTTGGAATGGAGGAGCTAAATTTGAATCTATTTTGTACATGACTACATATGCTATTATGTACAAAATCAGAGCAAAGATTGGTTCCCCCATAATTTAGGTATGGTTTACAAATGCCATGATATCAAATTCAAATAATTGAATGGACTTCATGTTGAATTTGATTTTTTAAACGACCTTAAGTTGAATTCAAATGCATGCTAGTTCATAGGTAGCTATTTATAATGTTCATTGTGTAACTTTCGTATGTATAATGTGCTTTACACACACACCATGAACTACTCACGTTTATATTCGATTGCTAAAGCGATGCATTGTCTGGAGTTCAAAATACTAACTATGTGGATCAGTTGTGTCGAATAATAACATAGACATGCTCAAATTCGATAGAATCTAGATGTCTGATGGATCAATGACCGCTCCTTACGCGAATTGCAAATATCATGATCCCATCCTAATATTTGGATAGAATTTATATCTTTAATCAATGTGTACATGAGTCTTTTACATGTAGTTTCACTCTCCATCGGTAGTCACACATGCTCACACACTCTCTCCCGAGGTGTCTTTCTCACACACATGCTCTAGATATAACCCTCCCTCCCTCTCGTAACCATTTACAACTGTTTTCACTAACCTTTATCACAAGCACTCTTCCTCTCGCAAACATACACACGCACAATCCCCATCGACCCTTTCTATATACATTGACCTGCCTACGTGTCTCATGTACGCACATTATCTTTAGGCCTGTCTCTCACACATTGTCTCACACCTCTCTTCCTAATCGACGAGTATGATTCTAGCAGAGCATTCTGTAGGATGCCCCTTAAAGTTAGGTTGGATGAATAGTAATATCAGAGATAAAGGGGTTACCTTAGTCCGAGAACCTAGGGTTACAGATCCTAGCCGGCTTTGTCAGTGGACATAGAGTCCTTCACAGTTCTGCTATGTTTGTCTTGTATGACTAGTCATCCATGGGTCTTCCTAAATGCGTCATGGGCCGACCAATGTGGCGCAGGACGGAACCAAACGAAGGGCCTCACCTCGACCCACCGGACCTCATGCGGTGACACACCCTCTGCCCCCACGTCTCATTATCTTCTCACACCCACACATACCAACACAAACACCACACACACAGAAAATTTCTCCTGGTGCCTCTGTTCCCTCCCCCCTTGCATATACACACTCAAGGGAATGGAATCTCTCGTCGTGACGTCATATTCGTCTCTCTCTCTCTAGACCACTCTCATTTCTCGTGCTATCTCTCCCACGCCCCCCGTCGGCCCCTCTATCCATGCCTCTCTCAAATACGTAATACACACACATACCTCTCTACGCCCCACAAATGCATCAACTACACATTAACACATGTTACATCACGTACCCCATTGATCTAAAAAGCCCTCTCTTCACGTTTATTTCGCATACAACATTCCTTTTGAATAAAGTGTGGCCAAAAATTTATTTTAGAGTTTCTACATATATACAACATTACAAAGTTATATGGAGGAGTACGAACGCTAATTTGCATTGCATGGTGCCCATAATGATATTTATTCCGCACTGTGAATTTGTATATTTTTATACTATATACAAAGTTAGTCATAATAAAGAGAAACGAAGAGCATATCTCTCTCCATCGCATACCGCCCCTGTACGCCCCTTTCACGTATGCACACAAAACTATCTCCAGGTCCTCTAAAAGTAAGCCCCCAGAAAATTCATGCATGTTTCATCTTTCTCTTGCGATATATGCAATGCCGATCATTGTATTTGAAGCGAAAGCACGATATGTACATTGGACTTCAGAATCCACTCATTACGGTCACCATTTACGTTTAGTGGTTATTATACAGTCACGGGCTCACCGTACAACTCTGTATTTGCTCATGACATGACTAGTTGACCAGTTAAATGCTCCAGTTGGCACCTCTAGTGTTGCATCACATTATCTCACTACCATCGTGTGCACCTGTCGACTTGTATCTACTCTACATCTACACTCTTATAAAATACATAAAATACACCCTTATAAAAAATAGAGTTGGTGATGATGGTGTGCCTGCCATCCTGCAATATAGATCTGACGGATAGGAAAGAAACTATGGCAATTTTGCAAAAAGGTACCCACACACCTCTCCACATTTGCAAATAAGGCCTTCCCTTGTTCATCCTTTTCTCTCATAAGATAAACTAGTCATACAAATGCATCTTGATGTTACGTGCAACGCACGGGCATCTTGCTAGTAAGAATGAAAACAAATGACAAAAAAATTATTTGGACGGTGGTTCGAAGTCATGACCGCGGGCACAACAGACAAGGTGGCCTTGTATTGGTATGCTGAGCCGTCTGTTTTAACACACATGAGCTGGTGTGGTGATTATACACACACACACGCATGCGAACGAACTGCATCCATGCAACACTCACACAAACACATGCACCCACGCACGCACACAACACTCACACGTACACACGCAGCCATGCACGCATGCAACACTCACAGGCACACACGCATGCATGCATGCACACACCAGTAGACCACACGACCAACACACACTCTCACGCTCAAGTGCTCAACCTACACGTGCATGCGCACACATCAGGCCCTGACAGACACATACACAACCAGGTGATTCCCGCGCACGGGTTGGAGTCTTGTCGCGCCTGCGTAAATTTGTGTTTATCTGACCTTTTCCCTATGTGAACTGACAGGTGGGACCCACAAGGAACATGGTCAATTTAACTAGTCAACATGGCACCACGCAGACTACTTGGCCGGTCAACAGAGTGCAATCCGATGCTGAACCGTGAGAAAGTGACCGTATAATCACCGCAAAACGTGTATAGTGACCGTAATCAGCTTATTCCGAAGTTCGGTGACCGTATTACGCTTTTCTCTCTGTAGGCCCTCCAAAACTACATCTCTACACGTTCTCGCATGTTACATCTAACAACTATGCAATACATCACTACTACTACACTCTAACACAATAAATCATATGTGTTTTTAGTTTTACTAGATATCATATTGTTACATATAATTATTCAGTTTGCATACATTAAAATTGCCTTTGAAATGTATGGCCAGTATCATCTATCGCGCAGGAAAAATCCCGCCCTTTCCTGTTTAATCGGGTTTGTATCGATGGATCGTGCGAAACAACAAAATTATAGTACTATACAGTACAAGTGACAGTTCACTGGGCCATCGTGTCGTCTACTCCTCCGTCGTAAGAGTGGAGCGCTCGCTTTCATAAATCTTCTAGTCCCTTTCGCCGACATGTGGGACATCAAGCTACCGGGTCCACATGCCATACCGGGGTGAAGCACCCCAGTCATGGCGCTGGCGTAGTAATGAGCAATGAGGCGTCAAATCACAAAGCTGCACCTTTCCCGCAGTTAAGTTGGAGGGACGAAGTAATAATGCTAAAAAAAGAAGTTGGAGGGACGAAGCAACCATCATTTCACTCGTTGCTGAATCCGCTTCTCCCTCATCTTCTTCAACTTAACCACGTGTTGCTTCTGCTGTTGTTCTGCCTCATGTGGGATGCAGATCGGCTTGGTAAAGCGCTGACATGTGGGACCGCATGTTAGAAAACCGCCAGGACAACGTCCTCTGAAAATAAGAAACCTCCCCGCCATCCACGCGGGAAAATCACCTCCTTTTTACTAATCTTGATTCTATAATTTTTTAGATCAATATAATTGAGATTTGTATAGATAGCACATAGGAGCAAAACCAAGTGGTACGGTTAAGGGGATCCACAATGTGTAGCCAAATGTGAAAATAGCTTTTGGCATCGTGGGAACCATTGTGGACGGTGTTGCCAAAGCCAAAAAGGTGGAACCGAAGCTCCTTGATTGATTGATTGAAGGAATAGAAAAATGCAACGTCTCTCCTCTTTCTCCCATGCTTGGACGCATGTAGTACTATATAAAGCACAGAGTCTACTCCCCTGTCCCTTCTATCACAAATCACAAAGCAGTGAGGCTTCAAATCACAAAAGCACGGACGAAGCAACCATCATTTCACTCTTTGCTGACTCCGCTTATCCATCGTCTTCTTCGAGAAACCAACTCACCGCTAGTAGTCCTAGTAGTACTAGTCCTTTGGTTCAACAGACTTCCTGGATGCAAATAAGGCGGTTGTCTCGGCTTGTAGGCGGCACTTGCGAACGACTTACCGTGGTCTCCCTCAATGGTGTTCTCCATCGAACGCACTTTGCCAAACCACAAAAAAATATATCATCGACGTCACCGCAATGGGGAAGGAAGTCAAATATAGTTACTACCTCCATTTTTTTGTACACAAGGCCAGTATATCAAAATTACAATTTGCAAAAGGCCACTAACACTAATCGCAAAATTGATGGGGTTTGCCTCGTACTAGCAACCAAGGACATTAATATCCCCTGCATGCATGCGGAAGTGAGAAGGTTGGTTTGCATGGCGTTGCATTAATCAAGCGATGATGAGTGGGATGGTTAGCTCTTTGGTCTTTGGAGAAAAACAAATACGCATTAATCGACACGTGAAACGAGGATTTGTATCGATTAAATCCCGCGAAGGAAAACCCCGCCTTTCTTTTTTAACACTAGTACTCCTAGTACGTACGTACTTATCCTGTTTGGGTCTAGGCCTTGCATTGCCAAACTTCGCCACACATTTTTGCCAAGCTTGCCTAAAGTTTTCAAAATGAGAAGGAGGTACACTCGCGCACGACTGTCGCAGTCGCATTGCACCCTCACACGGTCGCTCCTGCATGCCGCGGTCACACAACACCCTCACACAGTCGCTCCTGCATGCCGCAAACCCAACCAAGGGAACACACCCTCACTGACATGTGCTGTCGCATGTGAACAAACCAAACTCGGCCATCCTATCGCTGACACATAATTTTCGTTCATAGAGTATGTTTATCCAACCGCATGTTGTGGAGTATCCGTACGGCCCGTGCGGTGGTCTGTTGGGGAAGAAGAAGAGGTGAGGAAGAAGGAAAGAAGGGTTAGGAGACGTAGGATATTCATACAACCGCCTGAAATGGTAGACTGACCCAAGTAAGGCGACTTGCATAACAAATATATGTTTTTACACAGCAAATGATCCATAAAAACAACAACATAAAGAAAAACTATCACTGCTCGCGGAAAGAGACGGCCTCGTCGTCTTTGGCTGCCAGCGTGAACCAACCGTAGCTGCTAACTTGTGTCTCCGCATTGTGGTTGTCCTCGGCCTCTAGCTACTCATTTAAGCGGAGCGAGCGGGTGCTCTGCACGGACGAGAGCACAGCCTGGTTCAAGTCGAGGACGTCCGGTTCCGCCTGCAGGAGGGCCTCGATGGCAGTGGCATCCGCGCACTCCATGTCGAGTCGAGCCTCCGCCGCCCGGTTCAAGTCCAGGACGTCCGGTTCCGCCTGCAGGAGGGCGTCGATGAGAGCGGCATCCACGCGCTCTGCGTCGAGTCGAGCCTCTGCTGCCCAGTTCAAGTCCAGGACATCCGATTCCGCCTGCAGGAGGGCCTTGATGGCAGCGGCATCCGCGCGCTCCGCCTCAAGTTGAGCCTCCGCCGCCCGGTTCACATCCACGACATCCGGTTCCGCCTGCAGGAGAGCCTCGATGGCAGCGGCATGCGCGCGCTCCGTGTCGAGTTGAGCCTCTGCCTCCCGGTCCTCCTTTAGTATCGCCATGTTGAACCGCTAGTCCGCCTGCACCATGGGGGACTCGGATGCCGGCATGAAGTCGACGTCCATCGTCTCATACCCATCGGGGGCCTTCTGCGCCGCGACCTCCACCATGAACATTGGATCGGCTTCCTCCTCCTCGTAGCTTGGCTCTAGAGAACTCAGGGATTGGCCCACCACAAAGCGAGCTTGGGAACGGAGGTCTGTGGCACTGACCGCCGCCGTGATTTCTGCGCGGCGCTCCGGCGTCAGCATCTTGGAGTAAGTGATCTTGCGGTGCACCATGGCTTTCCGGCGAACTAGGGGACACTTGATGTGGGCTAGGGGATCGAAAGGTGGGGGAATGGGCTGGAGATTAGGTGTGGTTTTAGGGAAGTGGCTGGCGTAGGCCGAGCAGCGAAGGTTCTGGTGTGAATAGTGGTTCCGGTGACGACAGGCCAATCGGTTTTGACTGTACATCGCTCTTGTCGCGTTCGCGTTACAGCCCGGTATGCTGGACCCTCCACGCCGCTCACCGAATGGAACGCGCTTCGTCTTGCATTTTCGCTTGCTGATGGGACCGCAGTTGAGAGCAAACCGACGTCCCTCCCCCTCCCCCGCCCCCGTCATTTATTATACCACCACTCCCTCCGTTTTATGCGGAGTAAATAAAAACAGAGGGAGTATACTACGGATGAGGATCCCCTGACGTGGCCGAACCCATTGAGTAACTGACATGCGGGGCCTAGAAAGCATGGGGTCCGCCAGTAAGTGACCGAAAGGGAGGGTAAGGCAGGGATACCTACGTCAGAGGATCCACTTCCACTACTACTCCATCCTTACATTTACTATACAGGGCCTAATGCGTTTTTTGAGGCTAATTTTGACCAAATGTTAGAGCAATAATATATGACATGCAACTTACACAAAGCATACGGTCAAATTCGTATGTGAAAGGAGTTTCCAATGATATAATTTTCACATTATACATCTCATGTACTATGAATCTTGTCAATAGTCAAATGCGGTTTTAAAACGCATGAGAGCATGGTTAATAATATAGCCAGTCGATGGCTATGAGGGACTGCCATGTCATCTATAGCCATCATCTATTATATGCACTCATACGGTAGTGTGGGCTATAAGGTTGGCTATTTCCCGCAAAAAATATATAAGGTTGGCTATTGTATTAGTACTTTTTTCCATCTCCTCTCTATCTTTTTCTTCATATTTATTGTACTAGTGTTTAACTAGGAATGCGTATATAGCTAAGGCTCTTCCATGAGAGCTCACTGAGCCCTTACTTTTTCACATCTCTCTCCTCCACATAGGCCCTATATAAATGGATGGAGGGAGTACAGATGTTGTCAGTACTCCACGTGTACTATTGGACAGGGAGTTTAAAAAGTTACTATTGGACTGGCTATACGTGGCGAAATCCTAGTAGGAAGAGCATGCACGAGAACAAGCACATTCATGTGGTTGAAAACAAATTGGAAACCATCTTGAGTACAAATCTAGGAGTACGTACGAATCTAACAATATTGATTGGGCGTTGTTGAATGTTGATACCTTTTTGATGAAAGTAGAGATACTTTGACTACACATAAAACTTATATGTAAACTAGAAAGGATAGGAGGGAGTATATTGTACGTTCAAAAACAAAATGAACATTGAATACCCTTTATATATGATTTGCGGATGCTATGATCACCAGTTCAAAATTTTGAATCCGCCTTAGGTATCACGTGCCCCCACTCGTTCCCTCTCGATTTCATCTCGGGATCCGGAGATCTATTAAAAGAGGACTAGGGTGGGTACATGCGAATGATACTTGGTGGAATGTTCAAATGAGGCATGCGGGAGGATGGACTCGACTGGAGGGCGACATGATCGATGGAGAAGAGGGTTGGAGAGGAATGAGAAATAAGCAAACGCCACATGATTATACTTGAACGGCTCAAATAAACAATAAGTTGTCTCGCTTGGACTACATTGTGAAATGCCTAATGCGCAACACGGAGCACTGATGCTCGAATATTGCCGGGAAAACAGGGAAACCGACATGTGGGGCACATCCGTCGGGACGACGTAGCGCAGACTAGTCCAATGGAGGAGCTGGCCCACAACCTCCTCGCCACCGACAAGCGTTCATGTGGGTCGTTGGGGCCAACAACGGGGCGCAACTCCAGCACCGCCTCTGGACACGGCGACCGCGGTGAGCGACACATTCATATCGTTGCATACATGATAGAGCCTATGGCTGAAGCATAGGGAACATCTTTCATTTTCTCTCTATCTTCTGCTGTGGTCGGGCATTGAGTTTGACTCAACTTCACACCTTGTAGCACGGGCAAGAACCCTTTCTTTGCCTGATCCATGTTGAACTTTTTCAAAATTTTATCAAGGTATGTGCTTTGTGAAAGTCCTATTAAGCGTCTTGATCTATATCTATAAATCTTGATGCCCAATATGTAAGCAACTTCACCGAGGTCTTTCATTGAAAAACTTTTATTCAAGTATCCTTTTATGCTATCCAGAAATTCTATATCATTTCCAATTAATAATATGTCATCTACATATAATATCAGAAATGCTACAGAGCTCCCACTCACTTTCTTGTAAATACAGGCTTCTCCAAAAGTATGTATAAAACCATATGCTTTGATCACACTATCAAAGCGTTTATTCCAACTCCGAGATGCTTGCACCAGTCCATAAATGGATCGCTGGAGCTTGCACACTTTGTTAGTACCTTTTGGATCAACAAAACCTTCTGGCTGCATCATATACAACTCTTCTTCCAGAAATCCATTCAAGAATGCAGTTTTGACATCCATTTGCCAAATTTCATAATCATGAAATGCAGCAATAGCTAACATGATTCGGACAGACTTAAGCATCGCTATGGGTGAGAAAGTCTCATCGTAGTCAACCCCTTGAACTTGTCGAAAACCTTTCGCAACAAGTTGAGCTTTATAGACAGTTACATTACCATCAGTGTCAGTCTTCTTCTTAAAGATCCATTTATTCTCAATGGCTTGCCGATCATCGGGCAAGTCAACCAAAGTCCATACTTTGTTCTCATACATGGATCCCATCTCAGATTTCATGGCCTCTAGCCATTTTGCGGAATCTGGGCTCATCATTGCTTCCTTATAGTTCGTAGGTTCATCATGGTCAAGCAACATGACTTCCAGAATAGGATTACCGTACCACTCTGGTGCGGATCTTACTCTGGTAGACCTACGAGGTTCAGTAGAAACTTGATCTGAAGTTTCATGATCAATATCATTAGCTTCCTCACTAATTGGTGTAGTTGTCACAGGAACCGGTTCTTGTGATGAACTACTTTCCAATAGGGGAGTAGGTACAGTTACCTCATTAAGTTCTACTTTCCTCCCACTCACTTCTTTCGAGAGAAACTCCTTCTCTAGAAAGGATCCGATTTTAGCAACGAAAATCTTGCCCTCAGATCTGTGATAGAAGGTGTACCCAATAGTCTCTTTTGGGTATCCTATGAAGACACATTTCTCCGATTTAGGTTCGAGCTTATCTGGTTGAAGTTTCTTCACATAAGCATCGCAGCCCCAAACTTTAAGAAACGACAACTTTAGTTTCTTGCCAAACCACAGTTCATAAGGCGTCGTCTCAACGGATTTTGATGGTTCCCTATTTAACGTGAATGCGGCCGTCTCTAAAGCATAACCCCAAAACGATAGCGGTAAATCAGTAAGAGACATCATAGATCGCACCATATCTAGTAAAGTACGATTACGACGTTCGGACACACCATTTCGTTGTGGTGTTCCGGGTGGCGTGAGTTGTGAAACTATTCCGCATTGTTTCAAATATAAAACAAACTCGTAACTCAAATATTCTCCTCCATGATCAGATCATAGAAACTTTGTTTTCTTGTTACGATGATTTTCCACTTCACTCTGAAATTCTTTGAACTTTTCAAATGTTTCAGACTTGTGTTCCATTAAGTAGATATACCCATATCTGCTCAAATCATCTGTGAAGGTGAGAAAATAACGATACCCGCCGCGAGCCTCAACATTCATTGGACCACAAACATCAGTATGTATGATTTCTAACAAATCAGTTGCTCGCTCCATAGTTCCGGAGAACGGCGTTTTAGTCATCTTGCCCATGAGGCACGGTTCGCAAGTACCAAGTGATTCATAATCAAGTGATTCCAAAATCCCATCAGTATGGAGTTTCTTCATGCGCTTTACACCGATATCACCCAAACGGCAGTGCCACAAATAAGTTGCACTATCGTTATCAACTCTGCATCTTTTGGTTTCAACACTATGAATATGTGTATCACTACTATCGAGATTCAATAAAAATAGACCACTCTTCAAAGGTGCATGACCATAAAAGATATTACTCATATAAATAGAAAAACCATTATTCTCTGATTTAAATGAATAACCGTCTCGCATCAAACAAGATCCAGATATAATGTTCATGCTCAACGCTGGCACCAAATAACAATTATTTAGATCTAAAACTAATCCCGATGGTAGATGTAGAGGTAGCGTGCCGACCGCGATCACATCGACTTTGGAACCATTTCCCATGCGCATCGTCACCTCGTCCTTAGCCAATCTTCGCTTAATCCGTAGTCCCTGTGTCGAGTTGCAAATATTAGCAACAGAACCAGTATCAAATACCCAGGTACTACTGCGAGCACTAGTAAGGTACACATCAATAACATGTATATCACATATACCTTTGTTCACTTTGCCATCCTTCTTATCCGCCAAATACTTGGGGCAGTTCCGCTTCTAGTGTCCAGTCTGCTTGCAGTAGAAGCACTCAGTTTCAGGCTTAGGTGCAGACTTGGGTTTCTTCTCTTGAGCAGCAACTTGTTTGCTGTTCTTCTTGAAGTTCCCCTTCTCCTTCCCTCTGCCCTTTTTCTTGAAACTGGTGGTCTTGTTAACCATCAACACTTGATGCTCCTTGATTTCTACCTCCGTGGCTTTTAGCATTGCGAAGAGCTCGAGAATAGTCTTGTCCATCCCTTGCATATTATAGTTCATCACAAAGCTATTGTAGCTTGGTGGCAGTGATTGAAGAATTCTGTCAATGACACTATCATCAGGAAGATTAACTCCCAGTTGAATCAAGTGATTATTTTACCCAGACATTTTGAGTATGTGTTCACTGACAGAACTATTCTCCTCCATCTTGCAGCTATAGAACTTATTGGAGACTTCATATATCTCAATCCGGGCATTTGCTTGAAATATTAACTTCAATTCCTGGAACATCTCATATGCTCCATGACGTTCAAAACGTCGTTGAAGACCCGGTTCCAAGCCGTAAAGCATGGCACACTGAACTATCGAGTAGTCATCAGCTTTGCTCTGCCAGACGTTCTTAATGTCATCAGTTGCATTAGCAGCAGGCCTGGCACCCAGCGGTGCTTCCAGGACGTAATTCTTCTGTGCAGAAATGAGGATAATCCTCAGGGTACGGACCCAGTCCGTGTAATTGCTACCATCATCTTTCAACTTTGCTTTCTCAAGGAACGCATTAAAATTCAACGGAACAACAGCATGAGCCATCTATCTACAACAAACATAGACAAGCAAAATACTATCAGGTGCTAAGTTCATGATAAATTTAAGTTCAATTAATCATATTACTTAAGAACTCCCACTTAGACAGACATCTCTCTAGTCATCTAAGTGATCACGTGATCCAAATCAACTAAACCATGTCCGATCATCACGTGAGATGGAGTAGTTTCAATGGTGAACATCACTATGTTGATCATATCTACTATATGATTCACGTTCGACCTTTCGGTCTCCGTGTTCCGAGGCCATATCTGTATATGCTAGGCTCGTCAAGTTTACCCTGAGTTCTCTGCGTGTGCAACTGTTTTGCACCCGTTGTATTTGAACGTAGAGCCTATCACACCCGATCATCACGTGGTGTCTCAGCACGAAGAACTTTCACAACGGTGCATACTCAGGGAGAACACTTCTTGATAATTTAGTGAGAGATCATCTTAAAATGCTACCGTCAATCAAAGCAAGATAAGATGCATAAAGGATAAACATCACATGCAATCAATATAAGTGATATGATATGGCCATCATCATCTTGTGCTTGTGATCTCCATCTTCGAAGCACCGTCGTGATCACCATCATCACCGGCGCGACACCTTGATCTCCATCGTAGCATCGTTGTCGTTACGCCATCTATTGCTTCTACGACTATCGCTACCGCTTAGTGATAAAGTAAAGCAATTACAGGGCGTTTGCATTTCATACAATAAAGCAACAACCATATAGCTCCTGCCAGTTGCCGATAACTTCGGTTACAAAACATGATCATCTCATACAATAAAATATAGCATCACGTCTTGACCATATCACATCACAACATGCCCTGCAAAAACAAGTTAGACGTCCTCTACTTTGTTGTTGCAAATTTTACGTGGCTGCTACGGGCTTAGCAAGAACCGTTCTTACCTACGCATCAAAACCACAATGATAGTTCGTCAAGTTAGTGCTGTTTTAACCTTCGCAAGGACCGGGCGTAGCCACACTCGATTCAGCTAAAGTGAGAGAGACAGACACCCGCCAGCCACCTTTAAGCACGAGTGCTCGTAACGGTGAAACCAGTCTCGCGTAAGCGTACGCGTAATGTCGGTCCGGGCCGCTTCATCTCACAATACCGCCGAACCAAAGTATGACATGCTGGTAAGCAGTATGACTTGTATCGCCCACAACTCACTTGTGTTCTACTCGTGCATATGACATCTACGCATAAAACCTGGCTCTGATGCCACTGTTGGGGAATGTAGTAATTTCAAAAAAATTCCTACGCACACGCAAGATCATGGTGATGGCATAGCAACGAGAGGGGAGAGTGTTGTCCACGTACCCTCGTAGACCATAAGCGGAAGCGTTATGACAACATGGTTGATGTAGTCGTACGTCTTCACGATCGACCGATCCAAGCACCGAACGTACGACACCTCCGAGTTCAGCACACGTTCAGCTCGATGACGATCCCCGGGCTCCGATCCAGCAAAGCTTCGGGGATGAGTTCTGTCAGCACGACGGCGTGGTGACGATGATGATGTTCTACCGGCGCAGGGCTTCGCCTAAACTCCGCGACGATATGACCGAGGTGGAATATGGTGGAGGGGGGCACCGCACACGGCTAAGGAACGATTCGTAGATCAACTTGTGTGTCTAGGGTGCCTCCTGCCCCCGTATATAAAGGAGCAAGGGGGGAGGCCGGCCGGCCCTAGGGGGCGCGCCAAGGAGGGGGGGGAGTCCTCCTCCTAGTGGGAGTAGGACTCCCCTTTCCTAGTCCAACTAGGAAGGAGGAAGGGGGAAGGAAAGAGAGGGAGAGGGAGAGGGAAAGGGGGGGCCACGCCCCCTCCCCTAGTCCAATTCGGACTCCTCAAGGGGGGGGGGCGCCACCTCCTGGGCTGCTGCCCTCTCTCTCCCCTCAGGCCCACTAAGGCCCAATACTTCCCCCAGGGGTTCCGGTAACCCCTCCGGCACTCCGGTTTTCTCCGAAATCACCCGGAACACTTCCGGTGTCCGAATATAGTCGTCCAATATATCAATCTTTATGTCTCGACCATTTCGAGACTCCTCGTCATGTCCGTGATCACATCCGGGACTCCAAACAAACTTCAGTACATCAAAATTTATAAACTCCTAATGAAACTGTCATCGTAACGTTAAGCGTGCGGACCCTACGGGTTCGAGAAATATGTAGCCATGACCTAGAACTATTCTTGGTCAATAACCAATAGCGGAACCTGGATGCCCATATTGGTTCCTATGTATTCTATGAAGATCTTTATCGGTCAAACCGCATAACAACATATGTTGTTCCCTTTGTCATCGGTATGTTACTTGCCCGAGATTCGATCGTCGGTATCCAATACCTAGTTCAATCTCGTTACCGGCAAGTCTCTTTACTCGTTATGTAATGCATCATTCCATAACTAACTCATTAGCTACATTGCTTGCAAGGCTTATAATGATGTGCATTACCGAGAGGGCCCAGAGATACCTCTCCGACAATCGGAGTGACAAAACCTAATCTCGAAATACGCCAACTCAACATGTACCTTTGGAGACACCTTAGTACTCCTTTATAATCACCCAGTTACGTTATGACGTTTGGTAGCACCCAAAGTGTTCCTCCGGTAAATGGGAGTTGCATAATCTCATAGTTATAGGAACATGTATAAGTCATGAAGAAAGCAATAGCAATATACTGAACGATCAAGTGCTAGGCTAACGGAATGGGTCATGTCAATCACATTATTCTCCTAATGATGTGATCCCATTAATCAAATGACAACACATGTCTATGGGCAGGAAACATAACCATCTTTGATTAATAAGCTAGTCAAGTAGAGGCATACTAGTGACGTTGTGTTTGTCTATGTATTCACACATGTATTATGTTTTCGGTTAATACAATTCTAGCATGAATAATAAACATTTATCATGATATGAGGAAATAAATAATAACTTTATTATTGCCTCTAGGGCATATTTCCTTCAGTCTCCCACTTGCACTTGAGTCAATAATCTAGATTACATAGTAATGATTTTAACACCCATGGAGTCTTGGTGTTGATCATGTTTTGCTCGTGAGAGAGGCTTAGTCAATGGGTCTGCAACATTCAGATCCCTATGTATCTTGCAAATCTCTATGTCCCCCACTTGGACTTGGTCCCGAATGGAATTGAAGCGTCTCTTGATGTGCTTGGTCCTCTTGTGAAATGTGGATTCCTTTGCCAAGGCAATTGCACCAGTATTGTCACAGAAGATCTTCATTGGTCCCGATGCACTAGGTATGACACCTAGATCGGAAATGAACTCCTTCATCCAGACTCCTTCATTTGCTGCTTCCGAAGCAGCTATGTACTCCTCTTCACATGTAGATCCCGCCACGACGCTTTGTTTAGAACTGCACCAACTTATAGCTCCACCGTTTAATAAAAACACGTATCCAGTTTGCGATTTAGAATCGTCCAGATCAGTGTCAAAGCTTGCATCGACGTAACCATTTACGACTAGCTCTTTGTCACCTCCATATATGAGAAACATATCCTTAGTCCTTTTCAGGTATTTCAGGATGTTCTTGACCGCTGTCTAGTGATCCACTCCTGGATTACTTTGGTTCCTTCCTGCCAAGCCTATTGCTAAGCATACGTCAGGTCTGGTACACAGCATTGCATACATGATAGAGCCTATGGTTGATGCATAGGGAACATCTTTCATTTTCTCTCTATCTTTTGCTGTGGTCGGGCATTGAGTTTGACTCAACTTCACACCTTGTAGCACGGGCAAGAACCCTTTCTTTGCCTGATCCATTTTGAACTTTTTCAAAATTTTATCAAGGTATGTGCTTTGTGAAAGTCCTATTAAGCGTCTTGATCTATATCTATAAATCTTGATGCCCAATATGTAAGCAGCTTCACCGAGGTCTTTCATTGAAAAACTTTTATTCAAGTATACTTTTATGCTATCCAGAAATTCTATATCATTTCCAATTAATAATATGTCATCTACATATAATATCAGAAATGCTACAGAGCTCCCACTCACTTTCTTGTAAATACAGGCTTCTCCAAAAGTATGTATAAAACCATATGCTTTGTTCACACTATCAAAGCGTTTATTCCAACTCCGAGATTCTTGCACCAGTCCATAAATGGATCGCTGGAGCTTGCACAGTTTGTTAGCACCATTTGGATCAACAAAACCTTCTGGCTGCATCATATACAACTCTTCTTCCAGAAATCCATTCAAGAATGCAGTTTTGACATCCATTTGCCAAATTTCATAATCATGAAATGCAGCAATAGCTAACATTATTCGGACAGACTTAAGCATCGCTACGGGTGAGAAAGTCTCATCGTAGTCAACCCCTTGAACTTGTCGAAAACCTTTCGCAACAAGTCGAGCTTTATAGACAGTTACATTACCATCAGCATCAGTGTCGTGGATTTGTCACGGCAGATGTCCTAGTGAAAGGACATAGTCGTGGAGCCATCGCTACGAGTTTACTTGAAGGGGTTTAAAGCAGACACAAAGACACGAGGGTTTTATACTAGTTCGGCCCCTTCAATGAAGGTAAACAAGCTTCGCCTATCACTCCAATGGCTAGTTGTGATGGAATTGATGTAGTCTCGATGGCTAGGGAGCAAACAAGCTTCGCCTAGGCTCGAGTTGTTGTTTTCTGTCCTGAACCGCCGCCGGGTTGTCCCCTTATATACACGGGTGACGCCCGTCGGTCCATAGAGTCCCAACCGGTTCATACTCGTATCCCGGTTGGTATCTCTCTATTCCTAACTTACAATACAAGTTATACATCAGGCCGGTTTACGGCTACATGTTCTAAACCGACTACGGGCCTTGGGCCTTCATCTGCTTATATCACTAATGAAGTTAACCCGGCCCAAGTAGGCCGGTTTACACCTAGTAGTAATATCCCCAACATTAGGCCCCAGATTGATTTGAACTGGTTCATGTCAATCCTTCACAAAACCTTGTGTCTTGGATATCTTCTGGTAATTGGTAAACCGCCATGTCGTCATCATCTTTGGTTGCTGTAAACCGGCATGACGTCATCATTTTTGGTTGCTGTAAACCGGCATGACGTCATCATGAAATTTATAACGCCCTCTTTTAATAACAGCTCCTGGATCCGCGCGCTTGACCTAGCTCGGTTGCCTTATAAATAAGACCGAAGGGTCATTTCTTCTCTTTCCCCTTCGTCCCTTCTTCTTCCTCACGCCGCCAGCTTTGGAGTTCCGCCTCCGCCGTCGACCTCTGCCTCGTCTCGGGCCGCTGCATCAACCTGAACGCACCAGAGTATTGCGGCATCTCTCCGCACCTTCTCCGTTCCCGGTAAGCTTTCTCCTCTTCTTGACCTAGATCTGTTCTTAGGGTTCCATGTTCATGCTATGTTCATCGCGCGCTCATATCTATTCTCTGACCTTGAATGAATCCGTGAACTCCTGCTGTGTTTAGTAGTGAGCTCTAAGCATCCGCTTGTAATTTCTCATCTAAGCCCATAGATCTCCCGCACATATCCGCTTAATGGTTCACTTCTGTTTCTGCCTTACTCTTCGAAATATTTTCTGTTTTCGTGAGCTTGCTGTAGATCCGCGGCTGTAACAAGATTTTGTGAAACTTGTTTCTGCATACCTAGTTATCCGTAGCTTCAATTGCTTCTGATGCTTAGGTCAGGCGGTTTAACTTTACCATAGAAAAGATTGCTAAACCGGTATATATCATTACTCCCCTGGTTGAACCGCCAGAATCCATATGATACCGCGTTGTAGAAGACTGGTTTATAGGTACTGCCTCTAGTTTATCGTAGCTAGATCAACACCTTTTTATCCGGCATGTCCTTGAACCGGATTAGCTATTTCTTGTAGATCTCGTCATGGCCAAACAAGTGTATGAGTGCAATTGGGTTCCCTCCGCATCACAGAATCACAGTTGGACGATCTAGTCCTGATCGGCGCTTTGGATGGTAAAGATACGATCCACTAGAGTGTTCCTGGAGATGAATGTCCTCCCACACCCCAGGAAGGAGAGGTCGGGGTCTTCGCAGATCACATGGCCCAGGGCTTCAAACCGCCCGGTTCTAAATTTTATCGGGATGTGTTAGCCAACTTTCAGCTCCATCCACAGGATATTGGCCCCAACTCCGTCACCAATCTATGTCACTTTCAAGTACTTTCTGAGGCATACCTTCAAGAGGAGCCTTCAGTCGAGCTGTTTAGAGATCTCTTTCATCTGAACCGTCGCACTGACTTCACCGACGGTCCTAATACTGAACTGGGCGGTATGGCCATTCAGAAGAGGAAAGAAATCACCTATCCCCATGTCAAACTCCATACTCACCCCAAGGAGTGGAATGCAACTTGGTTTTACTACAAGGATACATCTCCTGACAATGAAAATCCCTTGCCTGGCTTCCGTCCGGAATGGCTCAACAACACTCACCCTTTTCCACAAAGGTTAAGCGCCAAGGATAGAATTAAATATGCTCCTCAACTGTCTAAGCTCCGAGCCTTTATGGCCAACGGTTTAACAGGAATAGACCTTGCACGCTGCTGGATATCATGGAGTGTACTGCCTCTGAGCCGGCGCCCCGGTTTGATGTGCAAGTACACTGGTAGCGTCGATGACCCACTCCGACATACTAAAATCCAAGTCTCCGACGACGAAGTCACAGAATCTGTAAAGAAGATGTTGAATGAACCGGAGCACCTCTGTGCTCAAACCGGTCTGCTTCCTTACTGCACCGCCAACAAACCGCCATCGGTAAGATTTTAATTGCTCTATTATTGAACCTGTTACTGCTTTATCTGCCTGACCTTTAATTACTGCTGATCCAGAGTGATAATCCGTTTTGGAGCAAGAAACTTCCACAAGATAAAACGGAGAAGGCAGGGCGGCCAACCCGGCCCAAGACCAAGGTTATCAAGAAACCAGCTCGTAAGAGAAAAACCACCGCTTCATCTGACCCAGCTATTGATGATGATGTGGGTAATCCGGATCTTGAGGTAGAACTTGATTCACTTGGCTTACTTTTTACACGCCTTATTGATGATGATGCTTGTCAGGATGACGCTGAAGCCAACAATGCGGGATTCGTTGAGGTAACTATTCTCTCTTCCGATTCAGAAATCTTGCCTTTGCCAAAATTTCGCCGGGCAAACCGGAAAGTTAAATTTTCTCATCCTCTTGCTTATTTGGATCCCAAATTTCTTATGAAGACCCAGCAACACGAGGCTCGCCGCACAACCCGGCACAGCGGCCAGGTAGTTACCTCTGCCGGTTTACCGAACAGTCCGGTTCGAAAACGCCGCTCCGAGGTCTCCGACCTTTTTATTGATTTAAATCCTAAAGCGGGTTTCTTCCGTCAACCTCTTAATCCATCCGACTCCGATTATCAGGTCACTTCTCATTCATCGTCTGGTGAATCGTCGGCCACTCAGCTACCACCATTGAAAATAGTTGCTGGGTAAGTTAAACTGAACATATGCTTCCAGTATACTGCCTAATGGCTTATGCCTTTCCTTGACTTTTGTTTTTCTTTCAGGGCCAAACCGAAACCAAGCAAGAAAGCCCGCCTGGATAAAGCGGCTGAAGAAGATGTAGCCCCAGAACATGATCAAGCGCTGGATCTTGAAATGTTTGCTCCTGAAGATATTCCCAATGATCCTCCTTTGCAAGATGACGTTATTCCCGAAGAAGGGCTTATTAATACTCCAGCTTCTGCTGATCCGCCTGCCAGCTCCGTCCGGATTGAGAAATCCCACACTCCTGCTGACAAACCGGCCGCACCAACACAAACCGGCGAGTCCAAAGATGATGACGTTGTGATTACCGGTGTGGGCCGCTTTGAACCCGGGAATCCTGTCACCCTTACCAAGCATACCATCAATGAGGATTTTTCCGCTTTGAACAAAGGAAAATGGGATGTTGAACTAGAGACATATGCTGCTCTGAGTGCCCAAGATCTTCACTCCGGCTATTTAAACCGGCTTTACAATAGCCGTGACTGTGAAGCTGGCCTGGTCAAGATGATGAGGGATAAATTTGAGGTAATTTGCTTCTTTTCTTGCTGCCATTGCATCCATCCTTCTAGCCCCCAAGGGCCGGTTTGTAACCTTGGTCAAACCGGGACTTGATCCTGAACATTTTTGAAACCCATCGGTATAGCCCTCAAAGGCCGGTCTAACTTAGCATAAGTAAACCGGGGCTCCAATAGAAAACTGTCCTTAGAACATAATTTGATCAAATAGCCATTAGCCCCCAAGTGCCAAGTTGAATACTTGTATTGAGCTTGGGACTTTGCAATCTAGTAATATATAAAAATTGAAGGTGCATTAGCCCCCAAGTATCAGGCATATAACTTTGTTATGTGGTTGATACTTCAATTTCTTGGATCCCTTGTGTAAAGCTTAAACACTGTCTGTATGCAGGCTGAGGTGAAAATCAAGGAGGACCGGATTGCCGATTTGCAGGAGGCCTTGAAAACCCAGCAGGCTGAAACAGATAAGGCAAAGCAAGAATTAACCAACGCCTTGAGCACTGCTGAACAGCTGAAAGAAGGATTCAAGAAAGAGCGGGCTGACTGGGCCACCGAGAAGGTCGCTTTGACCAAAAGAGCGGAAAATGCTGAAGCTGCCCTTAAACCGGTGGTGGATGAACTGACGGCCGTACAGCGGCAAATACACTCCATGACTGCTGTGATCTTTGGTAAGCTCCTTTTAACTTCTGTGATAATTTGAACCTACTGTAGCGTAAATCCGGTTTGAGACCATTACTATCTTGTTGTAGGCACACGCATTGGGCACTTAGGAAATGATGCGCGAAAGAAACTGAAGGCTGCCTACACCTTGGTGGAACAATTGTATACCGGAGCCCAGCGGATCATCACCACAGCATCTCATAACAACCCGACACCCTCTTTAATCCAGGACACTCTTAGCAACTTGTCAATGCTTCCAGGCCGGATTGAGGAGCTGAAAAAATCCGCTGCCCGAACCGGAGCCATTAATGCCTTGATCCGGGCAAAGGCATGGGTGCCAGATTTTGATCCTGTGGAAGCAGCTCAAGGCTATCCCAGCCTGAAAGAAGATGGCTCTGAATTCAACGAAGAGGATTTAAGGGCAATAAACCGTGCAGTGCGCCCTCTGGCTTGTCAGCTAGCTGAAGAAGCAGACTTGACGCATTATCAAGCACAATATAATGATCAGAACAAGCGAGTGCCTGCCCTGACTCTTGAAGCGGAGAATCTGATCCCTCCAATCCGTAAGCACACTTATGCTCCTGATATTGAACCGTCTTCCCTGATCCATGAAGAGGCTGTTTTCCAAGCTTTAATGGGAATCGACTGGACCACTGTTGATTTCCAGCCAATGGGTAGAGACGAGGAAGCTGAAGCGGCGGAGGATGAGGAGCAGGCTTGAACCGGAAGCCGGTTTGGATAGCTGTCTTTGACATCTTCCCAAAAGAACAATGATCTTGTTTGGGCACCGTGCTGCCTTGTAATAGGATAGTTAATACTTCTGCTTGGAATATGCCTTCGTGCATAAGTACTGAAGCTTTTGTTTGAAAAACTTCAATTCATATTTCCTGCAATCAGAAAAATTTGAACTTCGGTGGCGGTTATACTGCCAGCCGGTTTATGATTTTGATATGTGTATCAGTAATATAACAAATAGGTGATACATAAATACCTGCCATGTTTGGGCATGAAGCTGGCTTAGCCAAGCCTGAAGCGGCGGTTTTATAAACCATTACCATCAAAAAAAAGGGGGGAGAAAATAGCTCCCGTATAAACCATACTGAATCAATACGAGCCCCCTGCTACTCCATGATGTTAACAGGAAAAGGTAAACCGGGCATACTCCTCCAGATTAAAGGGGAATCAAATCCATCGGCTGAACCGGAAAAAGGTGTTTGTTGACATAAAAGAAATCCAACAAAAACAAAGAACAAACAAGCCATGAAAATAACATGGAAGCAAAGGCAATGATAAAAACCGTTTGCAAAAATATGCTATACTAAGCTGATCAGATGGTGTTACCATGGTCGGACAGGACCAAGCCCCCAATAGGAGTGACAATGATTCAAGTCAGCCAGGTCTCAAAATGATTCGTGGCATATATGC
Source organism: Triticum timopheevii (assembly GCA_963921465.1). Taxonomy (NCBI): domain Eukaryota; kingdom Viridiplantae; phylum Streptophyta; class Magnoliopsida; order Poales; family Poaceae; genus Triticum; species Triticum timopheevii. The sequence continues at coordinate 292,223,073 of OY997262.1, forward strand.
CAGATCAAGAGGCGTGACAATGCTTCGGGTTCGACCATGCCCCAAAGTGATTTTGTGGCCTTAGGCCGACCAAGAGGCGTGACTGGTTCAGACTTGACCATGTCCCCAAATGATCTGGTGGCTGTCGCCTATCAAAGGGTGTCGCGTTGGTTCAGACACGACCAAGGCCCCCAGTGATATATAAAAAGCAAATGTCAAGGGGTAAACCGGAGGCCGTTTTAAACAGAGCCACTCCGTGTAACCACGCATGATAAGAAAGACAGAGACCCCGCTTTAGCTGAGGCTCCGGTTTGATATATCAAAGATAATATATACATTGTCATGATATGTACATAGATAGAGCCGATGGCTCAAGTATAGTAAGGCCGAAGATGAGCTATGTTCCATGGCCTGTTGGTCTCCTCCTCTGATGTACGTGAGTCTTGATGCGCTCGAATATCAATCAGATAGTACGGCCCGTTGTGCAGATTCTTGCTGACCACGAAAGGTCCTTCCCAAGGTGGGGATAACTTGTGCATATCTGTCTAGTCCTGGATTAGTCGAAGCACAAAATCTCCTTCTTGAAAAGCTCTGGTTCTAACCCGGCGACTGTGATAGCGACGAAGATCTTGTTGGTAAATCGCCGAACGGGCAGCCGCTAGATCGCGCGCCTCGTCCAATAGGTCCAAAGCGTCTTGCCGTGCTGTCTCATTGCCCGTTTCAACATAAGCTGCCACACGAGGCGAATCGTGCCGGATATCACTAGGGAGAACTGCCTCTGCTCCATATACCATAAAAAATGGTGTGTATCCTGTGGACCGGTTTGGCGTAGTATTGATACTCCAGAGCACAGTTGGTAGCTCTTGAACCCAACATCCCGGTGTTCTTTGCAATGGGACCATAAGCCGGGGTTTGATGCCTCGCAAGATCTCTTGATTAGCTCGTTCTGCCTGTCCATTGGACTGGGGGTGCGCCACTGATGACACGTCAAGTCGGATGTGTTCACGTTCACAGAACTCCTTCATAGCCCCCTTGGATAAATTTGTACCATTGTCAGTAATGATACTGTGCGGAAAGCCAAACCGGAAAATCACCTTTTTGATGAACTGCACCGCTGTTGCTGCATCGCACTTGCTGACAGGCTCTGCTTCAACCCACTTGGTAAATTTATCAACTGCCACCAAAAGGTGGGTTTTCTTATCCTTGGATCTTTTAAAAGGTCCGACCATATCCAGCCCCCAAGTTGCAAACGGCCATGTTATTGGAATCATCCTCAATTCTTGAGCCGGCACATGCGCACGCCTTGAAAATTTCTGACATCCATCGCACTGTTTAACCAAGTCCTCCGCATCAGCATGTGCTGTCAACCAGTAAAACCCGTGACGAAACGCCTTTGCCACCAGAGACTTTGAACTGGCATGGTGTCCACAATCCCCTTCATGGATTTCTCTTAAGATTTCACAGCCTTCCTCAGGAGAAACACAACGTTGAAATGCCCCTGATACACTGCAACGATGCAATGCACCATTGAGAATCGTCATGGACTTGGATCGCCGGACTATCTGCCTTGCTAGAATTTCATCTTCTGGCAACTCCCCCCGGGTCATGTATGCAATATAAGGAACCGTCCAATCCGGAATAGCATGTAATGCTGCCACCAATTGAGCCTCCGGGTCAGGAATAGCTAAATCCGCTTCACCTGGGAGCTGGACTGACGGTTTGTGCAACACGTCCAAAAAGACATTAGGCGGGACCGGTTTGCACTGAGAACCCAACCGGCTTAAAGCGTCCGCCGCTTCATTCTTCCGACGGTCCACATGATCCACTTGATAACCCTTGAAGCAACCTGCAATATTATCCACTTCCCGATGATATGCAGCCATGAGCGGGTCCTTAGAATCCCAAGTGCCAGACACCTGTTGAGCCACAAGGTCCGAGTCACCGAAACACTTAACCCGTCTTAAGTTCATCTCTTTAGCCATCCGGAGACCATGGAGCAAGGCTTCGTACTCAGCTGCATTGGTAGTACAAGGGAACATTAAGCGGAGAACATAACAGAACTTATCACCTCGTGGGGAAGTTAATATGACTCCAGCCCCCGAGCCTTCCAATTGCCTGGATCCATCAAAATGAATAGTCCAATATGTGTGATCCGGCTTTTCCTCTAGCGCTTGTAACTCCGTCCAGTCATTGATGAAATCAACAAGTGCTTGAGACTTCACCGCCGTCCGAGGTACATACTTCAGTCCGTGTGGCCCAAGCTCTATAGCCCACTTGGCAATCCGGCCAGTCGCCTCCCGGTTCTGTATGATATCACCCAAGGGAGCTGAACTGACCACTGTGATGGGGTGCCCTTGAAAATACTGTTTCAACTTCCGGCTGGCCATGAAGACACCATAGACCAGCTTCTGCCAATGCGGATACCTTTGCTTGGATTCAATAAGCACCTCGCTGATATAATAAACCGGCCGCTGAACCGGATATTCCTTGCCTGCCTCCTTGCGTTCCACCACAATAGCCATGCTAACTACTCGAGCATTAGCTGCTACGTATAATAATAGTGGCTCCTTGTCAACCGGAGCTGCAAGAACCGGCGGATTGGCTAACTGCCGCTTCAAGTCCTCAAATGCTTCATCAGCAGCCGGACTCCAGACGAAATTGTCTGTCTTCCTCAGCATTTGGTACAAAGGGATGGCCTTCTCTCCGAGGCGGCTGATAAACCGGCTCAGTGCAGCGATTCAGCCCACCAAACGCTGAACATCGTTGATACACTTTGGTTTAGCTAGGGAGGTAATAGCCGTAATCTTCTCCGGGTTAGCTTCAATTCCTCTGTTAGATACCAGGAAACCCAGTAACTTGCCTGCCGGAACACCGAAAACACACTTGGCCGGATTAAGCATCATCTTGTAAACTCGCAAGTTGTCAAAGGTCTCCTTCAAATCATCCACCAGCGTCTCCTTCTGCCTTGACTTTACTACAATATCATCCACATAGGCGTGCACATTGCAGCCGATCTGTTTATGCAGGCAATTCTGTACACACCATTGATAGGTGGCTTGGGCACTCTTGAGCCCGAAGGGCATAGATACATAGCAAAAGGCTCCAAAGGGAGTAATAAATGCTGTTTTCTCCTGGTCCTTAACCGCCATCTTGATCTGATGATATCCAGAGTATGCATCCAAAAAACTCAAACGCTCACAACCCGTCGTGGCATCAATGATCTGGTTAATGCGGGGGAGGGAAAAAGGATCCGCCGGACAGGCCTTGTTAAGATCTGTGTAATCTACACACATACGCCAAGTGCCATTTTTCTTAAGGACCAGCACCGGATTAGCAAGCCACTCTGGATGGAACACCTCAACGATAAAACCAGCTGCTAAAAGCCTGGCCACTTCCTCTCCAATGGCTTTGCGCCTTTCTTCGTTAAACCGGTGGAGGAATTGCTTCACCGGTTTATACTTAGGATCCACATTAAGAGTGTGCTCAGCGAGTTCCCTCGGTACACCTAGCATGTCGGACGGTTTCCATGCAAAAATGTCCCGATTCTCACGGATGAACTCGATGAGCGCGCTTTCCTATTTGGGATCTAGGTTGGCACTGATAGTGAACTGCTTGGACGAATCGCCGGGCACGAAGTCAACAAGCTTGGTCTCAGCTGCCGATTTGAACTTCAGATCTGAATCATGCTCTGTAGTTGGCTTCTTCAAAGGGGTCATATCTGCCGGATCAACATTGTCCTTATAATACTTCAACTCTTCCGTGGCACAGACCGACTCTGCATAAGCCGCATCACCTTCCTCACATTTCAAAGCGACCCTACGGCTCCCATGAACCGTTATCGTCCCCTTGTAACCCGGCATCTTGAGCTGTAAGTAGATATAACAAGGCCGCGCCATAAACTTGGCATAAGCCGGCCGCCCAAACAAGGCATGATACGGGCTCCGGATCTTCACCACCTCAAAGGTTAATTTTTCCGACCGAGAATCGTGCTCGTCCCCAACAATCAGTCTTCTTCTTAAAGAACCATTTATTCTCAATGGCTTGCCGATCATCGGGCAAGTCAACCAAAGTCCATACTTTGTTCTCATACATGGATCCCATCTCAGATTTCATGGCCTCTAGCCATTTTGCGGAATCTGGGCTCATCATCGCTTCCTCATAGTTTGTAGGTTCATCATGGTCAAGCAACATGACTTCCAGAATAGGATTACCGTACCACTCTGGTGCGGATCTTACTCTGGTAGACCTACGAGGTTCAGTAGAAACTTGATCTGAAGTTTCATGATCAATATCATTAGCTTCCTCACTAATTGGTGTAGTTGTCACAGGAACCGGTTCTTGTGATGAACTACTTTCCAATAGGGGAGTAGGTACAATTATCTCATTAAGTTCTACTTTCCTCCCACTCACTTCTTTCGAGAGAAACTCCTTCTCTAGAAAGGATCCGATTTTAGCAACGAAAATCTTGCCCTCAGATCTGTGATAGAAGGTGTACCCAATAGTCTCTTTTGGGTATCCTATGAAGACACATTTCTCAGATTTAGGTTCGAGCTTATCTGGTTGAAGTTTCTTCACATAAGCATCGCAGCCCCAAACTTTAAGAAACGACAACTTTGGTTTCTTGCCAAACCACAGTTCATAAGGCGCCGTCTCAACGGATTTTGATCGTGCCCTATTTAACGTGAATGCGGCCGACTCTAAAGCATAACCCCAAAACGATAGCGGTAAATCAGTAAGAGACATCATAGATCGCACCATATCTAGTAAAGTACGATTACAATGTTCGGACACACCATTTCGTTGTGGTGTTCCGGGTGGCGTGAGTTGCGAAACTATTCCGCATTGTTTCAAATGTAAAACAAACTCGTAACTCAAATATTCTCCTTCACGATCAGATCGTAGAAACTTTATTTTCTTGTTACGATGATTTTCCACTTCACTCTGAAATTCTTTGAACTTTTCAAATGTTTCAGACTTGTGTTCCATTAAGTAGATATACCCATATCTGCTCAAATCATCTGTGAAGGTGAGAAAATAACGATACCCGCCGCGATCCTCAACATTCATTGGACCACAAACATCAGTATGTATGATTTCCAACAAATCAGTTGCTCGCTCCATAGTTCCGGAGAACGGCGTTTTAGTCATCTTTCCCATGAGGCACGGTTCGCAAGTACCAAGTGATTCATAATCAAGTGATTCCAAAAGCCCATCAGTATGGAGTTTCTTCATGCGCTTTACACCGATATCACCCAAACGGCAGTGCCACAAATAAGTTGCACTATCGTTATCAACTCTGCATCTTTTGGTTTCAAAACTATGAATATGTGTATCACTACTATCGAGATTCAATAAAAATAGACCACTCTTCAAGGGTGAATGACCATAAAAGATATTACTCATATAAATAGACCAACCATTATTCTCTGATTTAAATGAATAACCGTCTCGCATCAAACAAGATCTAGATATAATGTTCATGCTAAACGCTGGCACCAAATAACAATTATTTAGGTCTAAAACTAATCCCGATGGTAGATGTAGAGGTAGCGTGCCGACCGCGATCACACCGACTTTGGAACCATTTCCCACACGCATCGTCACCTCGTCCTTAGCCAATCTTCGCTTAATCCGTAGTCCCTGTTTCGGGTTGCAAATATTAGCAACAGAACCAGTATCAAATACCCAGGTACTACTGCGAGCACTAGTAAGGTACACATCAATAACATGTATATCACATATACCTTTGTTCACTTTGCCATCCTTCTTATCCGCCAAATACTTGGGGCAGTTTCGCTTCTAGTGTCCAGTCTGCTTGCAGTAGAAGCACTCAGTTTCAGGCTTAGGTGCAGACTTGGGTTTCTTCTCTTGAGCAGCAACTTGTTTGCTATTCTTCTTGAAGTTCCCCTTCTTCTTCCCTTTTCCCTTTTCTTGAAACTGGTGGTCTTGTTAACCATCAACACTTGATGCTCCTTCTTGATTTCTACCTCCGCGGCTTTTAGCATTGCGAAGAGCTCGGGAATAGTCTTGTCCATCCCTTGCATATTATAGTTCATCACAAAGCTCTTGTAGCTTGGTGGCAGTGATTGAAGAATTCTGTCAATGACACTATCATCAGGAAGATTAACTTCCAGTTGAATCAAGTGATTATTATACCCAGACATTTTGAGTATGTGTTCACTGACAGAACTATTCTCCTCCATCTTGCAGCTATAGAACTTATTGGAGACTTCATATCTCTCAATTCGGGCATTTGCTTGAAATATTAACTTCAACTCCTGGAACATCTCATATGCTCCATGACGTTCAAAACATCGTTGAAGACCCGGTTCCAAGCCGTAAAGCATGGCACACTGAACTATCGAGTAGTCATCAGCTTTGCTCTGCCAGGCGTTCTTAACGTCGTCAGTTGCATCAGCAGCAGGCCTGGCACCCAGCGGTGCTTCCAGGACGTAATTCTTCTGTGCAGCAATGAGGATAATGCTCAGGTTATGGACCCAGTCCGTGTAATTGCTACCATCATCTTTCAACTTTGCTTTCTCAAGGAACGTATTAAAATTCAATGGAACAACAGCACGAGCCATCTATCTACAACAAACATAGACAAGCAAAATACTATCAGGTACTAAGTTCATGATAAATTTAAGTTCAATTAATCATATTACTTAAGAACTCCCACTTAGACATACATCTCTCTAGTCATCTAAGTGATCACGTGATCCAAATGAACTAAACCATGTCCGATCATCACGTGAGATGGAGTAGTTTCAATGGTGAACATCACTATGTTGATCATATCTACTATATGATTCACGTTCGACCTTTCGGTCTCCGTGTTCCGAGGCCATATCTGTATATGCTAGGCTCGTCAATTTTAACCTGAGTTCTCCGCGTGTGCAACTGTTTTGCACCCGTTGTATTTGAACGTAGAGCCTATCACACCCGATCATCACGTGGTGTCTCAGCATGAAGAACTTTCGCAACGGTGCATACTCAGGGAGAACACTTCTTGATAATTTAGTGAGAGATCATCTTAAAATGCTACCGTCAATCAAAGCAAGATAAGATGCATAAAGGATAAACATCACATGCAATCAATATAAGTGATATGATATGGCCATCATCATCTTGTGCTTGTGATCTCCATCTTCGAAGCACCGTCGTGATCACCATCGTCACCGGCGCAACACCTTGATCTCCATCGTAGCATCATTGTCGTTACGCCATCTATTGCTTCTACGACTATCGCTACCGCTTAGTGATAAAGTAAAGCAATTACAGGGCGTTTGCATTTCATACAATAAAGCGACAACCATATGGCTCCTGCCAGTTGCCGATAACTTCGGTTACAAAACATGATCATCTAATACAATAAAATATAGCATCACGTCTTGACCATATCACATCACAACATGCCCTGCAAAAACAAGTTAGACGTCCTCTACTTTGTTGTTGCAAATTTTACGTGGCTGCTACGGACTTAGCAAGAACTGTTCTTACCTACACATCAAAACCACAACGATAGTTCATCAAGTTAGTCCTGTTTTAACCTTCGCAAGGACCGGGCGTAGCCACACTCGATTCAGCTAAAGTGAGAGAGACAGACACCCGCCAGCCACCTTTAAGCACGAGTGCTCGTAACGGTGAAACCAGTCTCGCGTAAGCGTACGCGTAATGTCGGTCCGGGCCGCTTCATCTCACAATACCGCCGAACCAAAGTATGACATGCTGGTAAGCAGTATGACTTGTATCGCCCACAACTCACTTGTGTTCTACTCGTGCATATGACATCTACGCATAAAACCTGGCTCTGATGCCACTGCTGGGGAACGTAGTAATTTCAAAAAATTTCCTACGCACACGCAAGATCATGGTGATGGCATAGCAACGAGAGGGGAGAGTGTTGTCCACATACCCTCGTAGACCATAAGAGGAAGCATTATGACAACATGGTTGATGTAGTTGTACGTCTTCACGATCGACCGATCCAAGCACCGAACGTACGACACCTCCGAGTTCAGCACACGTTCAGCTCGATGACGATCCCCGGGCTCCGATCCAGCAAAGCTTCGGGGATGAGTTCCGTCAGCACGACGGCGTGGTGACGATGATGATGTTCTACCGGCGCAGGGCTTCACCTAAACTCCGCGACGATATGACCGAGGTGGAATATGGTGGAGGGGGGCACCGCACACGGCTAAGGAACGATCCGTAGATCAACTTGTGTGTCTAGGGTGCCCCCTGCCCCCGTATATAAAGGAGCAAGGGGGGAGGCCGGCCGGCCCTAGGGGGCGCGCCAAGGAGGGGGGGGAGTCCTCCTCCTAGTGGGAGTAGGACTCCCCTTTCCTAGTCTAACTAGGAAGGAGGAAGGGGGAAGGAAAGAGAGGGAGAGGGAGAGGGAAAGGGGGGGCCACGCCCCCTACCCTAGTCCAATTCGGACTCCTCAAGGGGGGGGGGGCGCCACCTCCTGGGCTGCTGCCCTCTCTCTCCCCTCAGGCCCACTAAGGCCCAATACTTCCCCCGGGGGGTTCCGGTAACCCCTCCGGCACTCCGGTTTTCTCCGAAATCACCCGGAACACTTCCGGTGTCCGAATATAGTCGTCCAATATATCAATCTTTATGTCTCGACCATTTCGAGACTCCTCGTCATGTCCATGATCACATCCGGGACTCCGAACAAAGTTCGGTACATCAAAACTTATAAACTCATAATGAAACTGCCATCGTAATGTTAAGCGTGCGGACCCTACGGGTTCGAGAACTATGTAGACATGACCTAGAACTATTCTCGGTCAATAACCAATAGCGGAACCTGGATGCCCATATTGGTTCCTACATATTCTACGAAGATCTTTATCGGTCAAACCGCATAACAACATACGTTGTTCCTTTTGTCATCGGTATGTTACTTGCCCGAGATTCGATCGTCGGTATCCAATACCTAGTTCAATCTCGTTACCGGCAAGTCTCTTTACTCGTTATGTAATGCATCATTCCGTAACTAACTCATTAGCTAGATTGCTTGCAAGGCTTATAGTGATGTGCATTACCGAGAGGGCCCAGGGATACCTCTCCGACAATCGGAGTGACAAAACCTAATCTCGAAATACGCCAACTCAACATGTACCTTTGGAGACACCTGTAGTACTCCTTTATAATCACCCAATTACGTTGTGACGTTTGGTAGCACCCAAAGTGTTCCTCCAGTAAACGGGAGTTGCATAATCTCATAGTTACAGGAACATGTATAAGTCATGAAGAAAGCAATAGCAATATACTAAACGATCAAGTGCTAGGCTAACGGAATGGGTCATGTCAATCACATTATTCTCCTAATGATGTGATCCCATTAATCAAATGACAACACATGTCTATGGACAGGAAACATAACCATCTTTGGTTAATAAGCTAGTCAAGTAGAGGCATACTAGTGACGTTATGTTTGTCTATGTATTCACACATGTATTATGTTTTCGGTTAATACAATTCTAGCATGAATAATAAACATTTATCATGATATGAGGAAATAAATAATAACTTTATTATTGCCTCTAGGGCATATTTCCTTCAGTCTCCCACTTGCACTTGAGTCAATAATCTAGATTACATAGTAATGATTCTAACACCCATGGAGTCTTGGTGCTGATCATGTTTTGCTCGTGAGAGAGGCTTAGTCAATGGGTCTGCAACATTCAGATCCGTATGTATCTTGCAAATCTCTATGTCTCCCACTTGGACTTGGTCCCGAATGGAATTGAAGCGTCTCTTGATGTGCTTGGTCCTCTTGTGAAATCTGGATTCCTTTGCCAAGGCAATTACACCAGTATTGTCACAGAAGATCTTCATTGGTCCCGATGCACTAGGTATGACACCTAGATCGGAAATGAACTCCTTCATCCAGACTCCTTCATTTGTTGCTTCCGAAGCAGCTATGTACTCCGCTCCACATGTAGATCCCGCCACGATGCTTTGTTTAGAACTGCACCAACTTACAGCTCCACCGTTTAATGAAAACACGTATCCGGTTTGCGATTTAGAATCGTCCGGATCAGTGTCAAAGCTTGCATCGAAGTAACCATTTACGACTAGCTCTTTGTCACCTCCATATACGAGAAACATATCCTTAGTCCTTTTCAAGTATTTCAGGATGTTCTTGACCGCTGTCCAGTGATCCACTCCTGGATTACTTTGGTACCTTCCTGCCAAGCTTATTGCTAAGCATACGTCAGGTCTGGTACACATCATTGCATACATGATAGAGCCTATGGCTGAAGCATAGGGAACATCTTTCATTTTCTCTCTATCTTTTGCTGTGGTCGGGCATTGAGTTTGACTCAACTTCACACCTTGTAGCACGGGCAAGAACCCTTTCTTTGCCTGATCCATTTTGAACTTTTTCAAAATTTTATCAAGGTATGTGCTTTGTGAAAGTCCTATTAAGCGTCTTGATCTATATCTATAAATCTTAATGCCCAATATGTAAGTAGCTTCACCGAGGTCTTTCATTGAAAAACTTTTATTCAAGTATCCTTTTATGCTATCCAGAAATTCTATATCATTTCCAATTAATAATATGTCATCTACATATAATATCAGAAATGCTACAGAGCTCCCACTCACTTTCTTGTAAATACAGGCTTCTCCAAAAGTCTGTATAAAACCATATGCTTTGATCACACTATCAAAGCGTTTATTCCAACTCCGAGATGCTTGCACCAGTCCATAAATGGATCGCTGGAGCTTGCACACTTTGTTAGCACCTTTTGGATCAACAAAACCTTCTGGCTGCATCATATACAACTCTTCTTCCAGAAATCCATTCAAGAATGCAGTTTTGACATCCATTTGCCAAATTTCATAATCATGAAATGCAGCAATAGCTAACATGATTCGGACAGACTTAAGCATCGCTACGGGTGAGAAAGTCTCATCGTAGTCAACCCCTTGAACTTGTCAAAAACCTTTCGCAACAAGTCGAGCTTTATAGACAGTTACATTACCATCAGCGTCAGTCTTCTTCTTAAAGATCCATTTATTCTCAATGGCTTGCCGATCATCAGGCAAGTCAACCAAAGTCCATACTTTGTTCTCATACATGGATCCCATCTCAGATTTCATGGCCTCTAGCCATTTTGCGGAATCTGGGCTCATCATCGCTTCCTCATAGTTCGTAGGTTCATCATGGTCAAGCAACATGACTTCCAGAATAGGATTACCGTACCACTCTGGTGCGGATCTTACTCTGGTAGACCTACGATGTTCAGTAGAAACTTGATCTGAAGTTTCATGATCAATATCATTAGCTTCCTCACTAATTGGTGTAGTTGTCACAGGAACCGGTTCTTGTGATGAACTACTTTCCAATAGGGGAGTAGGTACAGTTACCTCATTAAGTTCTACTTTCCTCCCACTCACTTCTTTCGAGAGAAACTCCTTCTCTAGAAAGGATCCGATTTTAGCAACGAAAATCTTGCCCTCAGATCTGTGATAGAAGGTGTACCCAATAGTCTCTTTTGGGTATCCTATGAAGACACATTTCTCCGATTTAGGTTCGAGCTTATCTGGTTGAAGTTTCTTCACATAAGCATCGCAGCCCCAAACTTTAAGAAACGGCAACTTTGGTTTCTTGCCAAACCACAGTTCATAAGGCGTCGTCTCAACGGATTTTGATGGTGCCCTATTTAACATGAATGCGGCCGTATCTAAAGCATAACCCCAAAACAATAGCGGTAAATCAGTAAGAGACATCATAGATCGCACCATATCTAGTAAAGTACGATTACGACGTTCGGACACACCATTTCGTTGTGGTGTTCGGGTGGAGTGAGTTGCGAAACTATTCCGCATTGTTTCAAATCTAAAACAAACTCGTAACTCAAATATTCTCATCCACGATCAGATCGTAGAAACTTTATTTTCTTGTTACGATGATTTTCCACTTCACTCTGAAATTCTTTGAACTTTTCAAATGTTTCAGACTTGTGTTTCATTAAGTAGATATACCTATATCTGCTCAAATAATCTGTGAAGGTGAGAAAATAACGATACCCGCCGCGAGCCTCAACATTCATTGGACCACAAACATCAGTATGTATGATTTCCAACAATAGTCACCTACTACATGTTATGATCCGGCAACCCTGGAGTGACAATAGTCGGGACCACTCCTGGTGATGACCGTAGTTTGAGGAGTTCATGTATTCACCATGTGTTAATGCTTTGTTCCGGTTCTCTATTAAAAGGAGGCCTTAATATCCCTTAGTTTCGAATTGGACCCCGCTGCCACGGGAGGGTAGGACAAAAGATGTCATGCAAGTTTTTTCCATAAGCATGTATGACTATTTACGGAATGCATGCCTACATTATATTTATCAACTGGAGATAGTGCCGTATCGCCCTAGGTTATGACTGTCACATGATGAATATCATCTAACAAATTACTGATCCAATGCCTACGAATTTATCTTATATTGTTTCTGCTAAGTACCTACTGCTATCATTACTGTTGCACTTGTTACAAAATTACCGCTGTCACTGTTACTGTTACTATTACTGCTATCACTATTACCAAAACTATCATACTACTCTGCTACTGATCACTTTGCTGCAGATAATTAATCTCCAGGTGTGGTTGAATTGACAACTCAGCTATTAATACTTACAAATATTCTTTGGCTCCCCTTGTGTCGAATCTATAAATTTGGGTTGGATACTCTACCCTCGAAAACTGTTGCGATCCCTATACTTGTGGGTTATCAAGACCTTTTTCTGGCGCTGTTGCCGGGGAGCATAGCTATATTTGTTGAGTCACTTGGGATTATTATCAATTATTCACTATGAAGAATCTGAAGGATGCTAAGACTAAGATTTTTCCCTCTAAGACGAGGGAAGGTAAGGGACTACCATCTAGCTCTGCTTTAGATTCACCTTCTGTTATAAGTAAACTTGCAACACCACCACATGCTATCAATCCTGATATGTCGCAAGTTATTGATGATGCTACTTCTACTATGAATGATGCTTATGATGATGCTAGTACCATGCTTGATGATAATGTGCCACTAGGTGAATTTCTTGATGAACAAATTGCTAGAGTAAGACAACATGATATTGTTGAATCTAATGATGAGCTTGAAACTGAAAATCTTGAAACACCTGCTAGAACTATCCTTCCTAGATATGAATTGCCTAAGGTACCGGAAGGTTATGTTATGAATGAGGAGACAACTAGAGATATTCTTGCTTGTAAGGATAGTGATGATCTAGAAAAAATATTATGCAAGTATAAAGAAAAATCTCTGAATGCTAGAATGCAATATGATCCTAAATTTTCTACCTCACCTATCTTTATTGATGATAAGGATTATGAATTCTCTGTCGACCCAGAGTTAATTAACTTGGTTGAATCTGATCCTTTCCATGGTTATGAAACTGAAACTGTTGTGGCACATCTTACTAAGTTGAATGACATAGCCACCCTTTTTACTCATGATGAGAAAACTTGCTATTACTATATTCTCGAATGATTTCCGTTCTCATTAAAGGGTGATGCTAAAGCTTGGTACAATACTCTTGCTCCTGGTTGTGCGTGTAGTCCGCAGGATATGATTTATTACTTCTCTGAAAAATATTTTCCTGCTCATTAGAAACAAGCTGCCTTATAGGAAATATTTAACTTTGTGCAAATTGAATAAGAGAGTCTCCCACAAGCTTGTGGGAGGCTTCTCCAATTGCTTAATGCTTTGCTTGATCATCCTCTTAAGAAAAATGAAATACTTGATATCTTCTATAATGGACTAACTGATGCTTCTAGGGACTTCCTAGATAGTTGTGCTGGTTGTGCTTTCAGGGAACAAACTATTGGGCAAGCTGAAGAATTATTGAATAACATATTGAAAAATTATGATGATTGGACTCTTCCTGAACCACCGCCTAAACCCACTCAGAAGAAGAGGGGTATATTATATCTCAGTCCTGAAGATATGCAAGAGGCAAAGAAAACTATGAAGGAAAAAGGTATTAAAGCTAAGGATGTTAAAAATTTACCTCATATTGAAGAAATACATGGGCTTGATACACCACCACTACCTAAGGTGGTAGAGGTAAATTCTCTAATGAAATTCAATGATAATGACAATCCTCACAATATGCACCCTAGACAATGCCTTTATGAGTTTGAGAATTACACTAGAAAACAAGATCACTTAAATGCAAATGTTATGAAACAATTGAAATATAATTCTGATATGATTGCTCGCTTGAGTGACTTGCTATTTAGAATGTCAAATGATGTTAGAGGTGTGGGAAAACATGCTTCTATGGTACAAACCCAGTTAGAACAAGTTGCTAAATCTCAAAGAGAATTGCTTGATGAAATGAATAACAATGTACATGACTTTGCTGTTAGAGTTGCAACTAGAGGAGGTAAAATGACTCAGGAACCACTTTATCCTGAGGGACACCCCAAAAGAATTGAACAGGATTCACAAAGGAACAACACCACTGCACCTAGTCCTTCTAAAAAGAAGAAGAAAAAGAAAAATGATAGGACTTTGCATGCTTCTAGTGAACCTGAAGTAGAAAAACCTCCTGATATTGATAATGATGTTTTTATTTCTGATGCTGAAACTCAATCTGGTAATGAACATTCACCTAGTGATAATGAAAAATATATTGCTGATGTTCATGAAGATACTCGACCAAACAATGAAAAAGAACCAGATAATGATGTTGAAATAGAACCAGCTGTTGATCTTGATAACCCACAACCCAAGAATACACGTTATGATAAAAGAGACTTCATTGCTAGAAAACACGGTATAGAAAGAGAACCGTGGGTTCAAAAACCTATGCCTTTTCCACCCATGTCAACTAAAAAGAAAGATGATGAAGAATTTGAACGCTTTACTGAAATGCTGAGGCCAGTATTTTTGTGTACTCGCTTGACTGATATCTTGAAAATGCCTCCTTATGCAAATTACATGAAAGACATCATCACTAATAAGAGAAAAATACCGGAAGCTAAAATGTCCACTATGCTTGCTAATTATACTTTTAAAAATGGAGTACCTACAAAACTTGGAGATTCGGGAATACCAACTATACCTTGCTCCATCAAAAGAAACTATGTGAAAACTGCTTTGTGTGATTTAGGAGCTGGTGTTGGTGTTATGCCTTTCTCTTTTTATACTTGATTTGAACAAACTCACACCTACTGAAATATATTTGCAAATGGCTGACAAATCAACTGCCATACCTACGGTATTTGTGAGGATGTGCCCGTTGTTGTTGCTAATGTTACTATTTTGACTGACTTTGTTATACTTGAGATGTCCGAGGACGAGAACATGTCGATTATCCTTGGTAGACCCTTCTTGAATACTGCAGGGGCCATTATTGATTGCAATAAAAGCAGGGCCACTTTTCATCTTAATGGTAATGAGCATACGGTGCACTTTCCGAAGAAACAATTCCAAGTGAATGGTATTAATGTTATTGAAAAATCTCCGGCAATCACTATTGGAGGTTTTCAACTACCTCTACCTACTCTTAAAAAGAAATATGAAATTCTTATTGTTGGGGACATTCATATCCCCATTGAGGTAACTTAGTGATTTACGAAAGTTCTTCGGTTTCATGCTAACCAAAAGTGGTTGTTAATAAGACTTGATCAACCTTATTAATGGATCATTTTTTAGTGGTATGCAGTTGATGAATTTAGTAAGCACTACCTTCTGTCCCTACCTTTTGTTTTCGGTTTTTAGTAGTTATATAAAATAAAATGCCATGTTTTTCCTATTTTCTGATTTTCTCATGCAATAAAAAAATGACCTAAAAAATAGAAGTTCTCAAAATGCTTTGAAAATTTAATACATTTTTTTGAATATTTAAGAATTTCTTGTGCAAATAGTATTAGAGGGAGGTGCACCAGGTGGGCACAACCCACCTGGGCATGCCAGGACCCCCAGGCGCGCCCTGGTGGGTTGTGGTCCCCACGTGGGCCCCCTCACTTATATCTTCATCCCACATCATCACCTACCTCCAGAAAAAAAATCACCATTGCTCTCTCTCCTCTCTCTCTCCCTCCCTCCCTCCCTATCTCTCTCTCTCTCTCTCATGTTCTTGCTCTCAAACCCGCAGATTTCGATCTCTTTACTCGAAGCTCCATTTCCGAAACTATTTTAGGGGATTGTTGCTTGGTATGTGACTCCTCTGTTTGTCCAATTAGTTTTTGTTTTAGTGGTTTATGTTTTGAATAATTATCTAGTCTTGGTGCTGCTATAGAAGAGCTTGCATGTTGAATTCCTAGAGTTCTAAGTAGTTTGAATGCTTGCTATGGCATCTACGTATCCTATGAGTAGTTGCTATCAATCTTGTAAAGTTTTGTTGAATAATTTTTTGTCATCTAAAAATTTTCAGAAAATTGTACGCGAATATGATGAACCTTTTTGGAAGGAGTTCTTCGAGGAGGAGATTCTCTGGGGCATCCTCTAGTGACAGCTCCGCTCGTCGGTCTTATGTCGAACCAAGTGAGAGTTCCATACGAGATGCCCCCACCAAAACATGCTTATGGCCATGTGATGATTATATGGTGAGCGTGGGCATTAAGGAGGAATTTGAGCAATATGTTCACAATGTCGACCTCGGTCCCTACATTTCAGATAAGTGCAATCAACACCACATTCTCACTGAATCATTTGTCAAAGGATTTAAATTCCATCCCCGTGAGTCTAGGGTGTCATTTAAACTGTATGAAAATTCATTTACCTTATTACTAGAGAGACTTGCTCAACACTACAAACTCCCATTCTGGAGTTCGCTAGATGAACCACCAAGAGCTGAGTTCCAAACATTCCTAAACAATCTTTGTTACAGTGAGACGAGGGGAGTTACGCAAGGTAAAATAAAGAGCATTCATTTTCCCGCAATACAGTACTTTGCATTATTCAATGGGAAATGTATTGTAGGTAAACAACATTGTAGTATACTTTGTGCTCCAGACTTGAGCCTCTTGCACACTGCTCTCACCGGTGACAAAAGATATAATCTTGGAGCGATTGTTGCACACAGGTTGCAACATAACGCTAATAGTGGTTAGTTTTATGGTGGAATTTATGCCACACGCCTAGAAAGAGAGCTGGGTGTTGCACCTTTGCCATATGACCCTATTTTACCCACGCAGTATTTAGACTTTGATGCTATGAATCGTCATAAGATCCTTAAGGGTAAACCTGATAACTTCACCTACAAATTATTGTTTAGTCAAGACTTCATTGTTTACACATATTTGCATGCGCCTGCTCTCTTTGATGCTCACAGCAAGGGAAGATATTTTGTTCTTGAGAGCGAGGCTCGAGCTCACAATGCGGCGATTGAGGCTGCACGGCAGGCCGAGGCATCCGCATCGAGAGCCTCCGTGAGCTACCACTCCGACTATTATCCAGGCTACTGACTGATTACCAAATTAGCCCAAAAGCCTAAGCTTGGGGGAGTACGTGTTTCTCACCGACTTTACATTCATTTTCACACATTTCAGTTGTTGGTGTTCACACTTTTTCATTGTATTATCCATGTTAAATTTTATTTTCTTGCTTTCTTCTTGTGTGTTTGAAAAACTTGAGAAAATACAAAAATATTTCATGCTTCTTTTCGATTTTTCTTCCTAGTTTAAATTTTTGTAGCACTAAAAAGAAAACCCAAAAATATTTCCTTGTTCTTCTTTTACTTGTTGGGAGCTTTCCCACGTGAATAGTTTTTCTAGTTTTTTGCTTTTTCCCTTTTATTTGCTTGTTCAAGAAAATCAAAAACTCCAAAAATATTTCAGTGTATTTCTTTGAATTTCTTTTCTGGTTATTGAGTTGTACCAAGGAGAAGACCACGATGAAAATGATGAGTGGCTCTCATATGCATAATTGTTGATCTAACAAAGAGCCCAGTTTACCCTGTCTTCTCCCGTTGAATAAAATGTTTGCAGATTCTAGCTTAGTCCACGACATTCTTGCACTATTATTATTTTCATATCGTTCGGTCGTGCAAGTGAAAGGCAATAATGATGATATTCGATGAACTGGCCATGGTAGAGAGAAACGTGTATGAACTCGACTTGTTCTGTTTTTGTAAATAGGTTTAACCTAGTATCCATGACTCAGCTCATTATGATTAAACATGTTTGCAATGACAATTAGAGATTATAGTTTCTCATGCCATGCATAAGTAGCTAGGAGTGGATAATGATTTATCTTGGATATCAACATTGCATTAAAATGATTGTGATGTAGTATGATGATATGGTATCCTCCTCTGAATGTTCGAGTGGCTTGACTTGGCACATGTTCATGCATGTAGTTGAATCAAAACCAACATAGCCTCTATGATATTTATGCTCATGGTGTTCATATCCTACTCATGCTAGTGTCTAGTGTTACTTATGAATAATGCATGTTCATGACCGTTGTTGCTCTCTAGCTGGCCGCCTCTCAGCCTATTTGCTAGCCTTCGCCTGTACAAAGTGGGACTTCTGCTTGTACATCAAAAACCTTGAACCCAAGTTATTCCAGATGAATCCACCATACTTACCTATATGTGGTATTACCCTGCCGTCCTAAGTAAATTTGCATGTGCCATCTCTAAAAACTTCAAATAAATATCCTTTTTTGTGCCTGGATCGTTCATGGAATGACAGGAGGTAGTCGGTATCTTCCATGCTAAGCGGGTTATTCTCAAGTCGAGTGTTTATTCACTCGCCATTGCACGAGAAAAGGGCGATAATAGGGATGCCCAGTCCCAAACTGCAAAAAGAATTGATCTCTCAAATAATCAAACAAAAACTCCCAATGGAGTCATAACCTTTACTTTTCCGCTTGGGAACCACCACTAGCGTGCTTAGCATGGAAGATATTGATAACTGATAGTCGTGAAGTAAATGAGAAGGGTGCATGTCTCAAAATATCATTTACCTCTGTTTTAAAACTTGAGCTCTGGCACCTCTGCAAATAACTGCTTCCCTCTGCGAAGGGACTATCTATTTACTTTTATGTTGTGTCACCACCTTCTAAAATAAGCGCCAGAACCTGAGAGCACTGCTGTCATGCTGATGCATTGTGTGTAGCTAATGTGGGTGCATCATGACTGGATCTTTTCTACCATGAATTACAATGTTTAGTCACTGCTTGAACTTTGGAGGTGCTCTGCATTTATGTTTTGCTGTCTCAGAAAGGCCTAGCGAGATACCACTATTGTCATATTATATCATGGTTGTTTTGATAACGTGCTGTTATTCGAGATATCTTATTATTGCTCGCTAGCTGATTATGTCATTGATATGAGTTAATATAATTTTTAAGAGTTATGATCGGCATGGTTAGTTATAATATTGGCTAAAAACCTGGGTGCTGTTTAAGCTTATTTATGCAAACAAGAGCAAAAGAGTTCGTAAAAGTTTTTCCTTTTCACTTTCAGTTTATCAACTGAATTGCTTGAGGACAAGCAAAGGTTTAAGCTTGGGGGAGTTGATACGTCTCCAACATATCTACTTTTCCTAATGCTTTTCCTCTTGTTTTGGAGTCTAATTTGCATGATTTGAATGAAACTAACCCCGGACTGACGCTGTTTTCAGCAGAACTACCATGGTGTTGTTTTTGTGTAGAAATAAAAGTTCTCAGAATGGAACGAAACTTTGCGAGGAATTTTGTACCCAATAAAAGAGAATTTCTGGAGCCAAGAGCTACCTTCGGGGGGCACCTGGGTGGGCGCAACCCACCAGGGCGCGCATGCCTCCCCAGGCGCGTCCAGGTGGGTTGTACCCACCTGGTGGCACCGCAGACCCTAAAACCGATGCTATAAAATCCTATTTTTCCAAAAAAAATCAGGGAGAAAGAATTATCGCGTTCCATGAGACGAAGCCGCCATCACCTCCTGTTCTTCATCGGGAGGCCAGATCTGGAGTCCGTTTGGGGCTCCAGAGAGGGGGATCTTCGCTCTTTGTCATCACCAACCCTTCTCCATCGCCAATTCCATGACGCTCCCCACCGGGAGTGAGTAATTCCTTCGTAGGCTCGCTGGTCGGTGAGGAGTTGGATGAGATTCATCATGCAATCGAGTTAGTTTTGTTAGGGCTTGATCCCTAGTATCCACTATGTTCTGAGATTGATGTTGCTATTACTTTGCTATGCTTACACTACCAAAAAATACACTTCCGTCATGATACGAGTTTGTCACAGTAGGTCGCGTTTTTTGTCATGCATGTACATCCATGACGATTTTATGACAGAATCAAGATAGTCATACCTGTGCTGTCGTAGAAGTGTTCCATGACATTACCAAAATTATCATCACGGAAGTGTCCACTTCCATGACGATAAATCGCGCGTCACAGAAGTGCTTTCGTCAAGGGTGACCGACACGTGGCATCCACCGTAACGGAATGCCATTAAGCTATCGGGTTGGGTTTTGGATCCGATAACCCGTTAACAGCCCCGACCAATGGGAAATTTCCACGTGTAAAATTCAA
This sequence comes from Triticum timopheevii, assembly GCA_963921465.1. Classification (NCBI taxonomy): domain Eukaryota; kingdom Viridiplantae; phylum Streptophyta; class Magnoliopsida; order Poales; family Poaceae; genus Triticum; species Triticum timopheevii. The sequence goes on from OY997262.1 coordinate 292,243,561, forward strand.
AACACGTGTCAGCTCGTCAGTGGGTCAGATAGGCGCGTATGATATGTCGACACGTGCCACGGCCCACCACTGGCCCATTTAGCTTACAAAGCCGACCCATTTGACTTGGTCAAAAGTTAACGGGCTGGCCCATGAAAAGCCTGTTAACGGTCTCTTTGCAAATAGCCCATTTTACGACCCGTTAGGCCCTAAAGGAAATCGGCCCAACAACGTCATGTGGGTCGTCGAATATAATACCAGCCCATTTCACTTTCGGCCCATGTATTGCCCACGACGTCTTTCGGCCCATATGAGGCCTTCGTATCTTTCGGCCCTTTATAGGCCCGTAGTGACTCTAGCCCATAATGAACAGTAATTTTCTTTATACTCGTTAACGGCCCGTGATTTACATGGGCCGTTTCCAGCCCGTGTTAGCTTTCGGCCTATTGACGGCCCATACGTTCTTGGGATCCTTTTCGGCCCTCGATTACTTCCGACCCGTTACTGGCCTGTTCCCCTAATGGGCCAAATTCAGCCCATGGCAAGAGCTGGCCCATTACTGGCCTGTTACCCTAATGGGCCAAATTCAGCCCATGGCAAGAGTCGGCCCGTTTCTGGCCTGTTAACCCGCGCCGTTTCCCGCCCGTCCTATATTCTGGCCCATTAATGACCCGTTATGCTTGTGATAGAATCAAGCCTTTCCTGTCCTACGGCCTGTTAACAGCCCGTTACCATGCTGGGCCGATACCAATTACGCTCGTTTACGATCCATGTAGACCCATTTATCCGACGACCCGAGGCCCACCGATTCTACGGCCCTGTTGGAGGCCCATTTATCGACGGCCCGTAGGAGACCCATGGATCCTACGGCCCGAATATGGCCCATGGTAGTTGCGGCCACTAGCAAACCAGGGAAAAAGAAGACTAGGAAATAAATAAGGCTGAAGCTAACGCTAGGCTATTAAGGCGATTGCACAAATTACATCCACTCGACATCAAAGATCGCCACCAATGCAAATATAGGGAACACCCTACACTATACAAAAATGGCTTGCTATTTTTTTCAGCCGGTGGCTGCACGTTAAGAATAAATTTTGTATCGCACCAAAACAAATTACAATTATATAACAAAAGGAAGGTTGGAATAAAACTTAACAGTCTAGCAGATAAATGCACCACCAGAAGTTCAGAAGCTCAGTTCATTTGACCTGACTGTTATGTTTTCATGATGTATTGTCCGATGGAGCACCATAACCCTTGCCTTCATTTCCCCTAGGCTCCTAAACAACATAGCAAATGTCTGATAGTCTGGTTTCAAAACCATGCATATCTTGACGACATCAAACAATCTCTCTCCTTGTTTCACAAAGGGTCTCTATTAGGGAATGGACTTGTGTCTGGAGCGCAGATACAACATTGCTTTGAGCTTGCATATCTTGATCATGAGGCAGTTTGGATGATATTGCCTTAACAACCAACCCAGTATTACGTAGGAACGTGCTTTTGGCACTGTTAGTGGACAGGTACTGACCCACTGCAGCAAGAGCTGACATTGCGGTTATAGTTGCCTCGCCACCTTCAAAAGGTGGCGGTTCCACCATTTTTTCCATAGCTCGCTGAAAAGTTGAGGTTTTACACTAGTAGCACCAGAACAGAAGATATTAAGGAGGCAGCAAAACCAAACAAAATAGCTTTGGTCTATATACATAACTTATTCTGGTGAACCCATGTAAAATATTAGTTGTATTTTATTGCAAAGTACATAATAAAACCAGGTTCCAAACATATGACCATGTACCATCGCTAATGTATTGTCTATTTCTTCACATTGTATTGAGGGCTAAGGATAAAGAGATGAAGTTTATAATATGGTAAGCATAGTATGACATCATTCATATCAGAAAACAATTGAGAACAGACAAAGAGGCAATTGTAACGTTGTGTGGGCAATTCTAGCATGGAACTAGATTACGGGTCAAGATCAAAGGAACATCACTCCTCTCTTTTAAACCTTGTAAGGTGCAATGATACGCTAAGACAATAGTGTATAAAATTGAAAAGAGTAATAGACATTGGCTGCAAACCATGCAGTTCAAGGCACAAGTCAGAGTAAGTAGTAGTTAAAAGGCATGAGGATTAAGGACTTACAACAGCGGCTTTGACTGGTGTAGTCATGCCCTTCTTCTTGCTGGTGTGACAGTCTTTGAAGATTTCCGCAACATTTGGTTCAGGTACTTTTTGGTCCTTGGGGGCTTTCCTCTGCATTTCGAACAAGTCAATATAGATATGATAATATGGTACAACGAAAAGAGTGAAACAACATCTAATTACAAGAGCCTCGCAGTGTGCAATATAGCTACGAGATCCTGTCATCTGTTGGAATTTCACTTTCGTACGGTTGGCCTTGTTCTTTGAACTGTTCACCTACAAGAAGATAGATTTGTGTGGCACATGCGTAAATAGGACTTCAACATGTGATCTGATCACATATATATAATGTACCTAATACTTCAGATCAGACCAGTGTTTAACAAGGCCCCTCCAGTCTTTATCCGATATATTTTCCACTGGAAATGTTTGGGAAAGTTCATTGTTAGCCTTACCTTCAAAGTGAGTTTTCCTCAAGTTATACCGATACTATCGCAGAGCAGACTTGAAAACATGGGTGCAAGCTTGTCTGGTTGCATCATCTTGGCTATCTAACTTGAACCTCATATGTTGAAAATTATGGGAGTCTCATTATCAGCAACCTAGAAAGTATGGGACAGAGCAAGATGATATTACTAGTTTCCATACATAACCATACTTACAGATAAATGGTCGAGGAAGGTGTTGAACTGGGTTTTGTCTTTGTCATTCCTGTACTGAATCCATGTTGGGAGGATACATACATGACACCTAACGGCAACCGCTGCCTCTGATACTAACTTGGCTGACTCTGTAGCATCACGTGGCCTTTTTAAACCTGCCTCAAAACGGATCTCCATTCTTCCTCCTCTAGATTTAGTTAACCTACAGAGCAATGTCCCTGATGTTTGTTTCCTCTTGCACCTAGGTGCTAGTCCAACAACGAACATAGGAAGTGTTAGTGTACATCAAACTGTGATACTATATATAAAGAAGCATGCAACTGTAACTTGACTCCAACAACTACCTTCTTGCTGTTGAAGCTCACAAGGTTCATCTGATATTGCCAACTCGTCTTGTGTCAGGAGTGCTTGGGAAGTAGTGTCAAGTGGCAAGGGAGCTTGGGAACATGCTGCTAGCTCAGTTGACGCACGAGTAAGTCGTGCAACTGGTAGTACTGTGGTAGGTGTTGCAAGAACTAAGGCTGTCTCTGCTTGTTTGGTGGCAGCTATTTGTTTCCGTTTGGCTTTTTTTGCAGCTCGTGTAGCATGGGATGCCGTGTTTGTAGATTTTTCCACTGGACTTTGACCTTCTATTGCACCATTAGTACCAGCAGAATCTGCAGGATTCATCCGCTTCTCATTCCTTGCCATTCTATGTTTCTTCCTCTTGCTCTGTGCCATGTTAAGTCAAGCCGACAAGAAAAACAAATAACAATTTAGTTCTTCAGAACAAATTGATGTGTGATGCAGACAAACTGAACTTTGATGTTAGACAACCACATGATAGGAGGATGTAATATGTATGAAAAATAGGACAGAAGAGATAACCAGAACTATGATGTGTAAACTAAGAAGAAGACATTTCACCAAATTAGAAGCAATGCAATGGAAGGTAGACACCATATGAAAGATGCTACAAATATCGCTCTGCCAAGTTAACAGTGTCTCATCATAGATGGCGTTTAAACAAATGTGAAGCAGTACAAGAAATAAATCATATGCAAGATGCAAACAACATCACACTACCATGTTAGAGGTCTCTCGTCATTAGTGCCATTGCATATTCACAGCATTGCATATTCACAACTTATGATGTGTAAACTAAGGAGAAGGCATTTCAACAAATTAGAAGCAATGAAAGCTAGACACCATATGAAAGATGCAACGAATATCACTCTACTAAGTTAAAACGGTCTCGTCATAAGTGCCATTTCAAAAAATTAGTAGTACAAGCTAGAAAAGAATGTGAGATGTAACCTATATCACACTCCGAAGTCAAACGTGTCTTATGATAAGTGATTGTTGCAGGTTACACAACAGTAGTAATTTGATATAAGAACATGGTGTGATAGACAGATATTGTATGTTCTAGAAACAGGAACACGTGTCTTATTCAAGTATAATGTGTAAAGTAAGCAGATGGAATTCAACAAAATTATAAGCAATACAAGCTAGACATCACACATAACATGCAACCACATATAACAGTGCCAAGTTAGAGGGAACACCGGTGATGCTGCACTAGGGGAGACGTGCTCATCATAAACACAACTTTGTTGAGTGTCTATGCATGTGTTGTCTTGGAAATCGTCTTGGGGGTGTGGAGGAGTAGAAACTGTAGAGGCCCTCCGTTCAAAAGGAGCACCTTTATCCGCTGCCTTGCTAACTTCCTTCCTCTTTATTGATTTTGAATTGTCAAGTAAAACTGACAAGAAAAAGCAATAAAATTCTTCAGAACTCATTCATGCATGATACTGACAATCACTACTTTGATGTAAGGCAAACACATGATACCAGGATGGAATATGTACGAAAAACAGGACGACATGGCATGTTCAAAACTGTTTGTGTAAACTAAGCAGAAACCATTCCAGCAAATAAGAAGCAATGCAAGCTAGACACCACATGAAAGATGCAACCAATATGACTCTACCAAGTTAAAAGCGTCCCATCATAAATGAAATTTCAACAAATTAGAAGCAGCGCATGCTATAAATCATATGAAAGATGCAACTAATATCGCACTGCATATACTAAAGGTGTCTCGTCATATTGATTGACGCGGGATACAAAAAAACAATAGTTTTATGTAAGGACATGCTTAATAGACAGATGTACTATGTACTAAATACAGGAAGGCATGTCACATTAACAGGTATAATGTATAAGCTAAGTAGACTAGCACATGCAGTTTAACTAGATTGGAAGAATTACAATCTAGACATGATATGCAACATGCAACCACATATCACGCTGTCAAGTTAGAGCAAGCACCTGCGATTCTAGTGTAGGGGAAATGCTGCAATCAACTACAGAGCTACGTCCACTATCTTCATCTAGCATTTCTGTTTCTTGAGAATCATGCCGGGAGGCTGACGCTGCATTCTTTAAATGAGGAGTAGTCCCCTTGCCTGCCTGCCTCATCATAAGTGATTGATGAGGGATACACAAGAACATTAGTTTGATGTAAGAACATGGTTAATACACAGATGTACCAGTATGTACCAAAAATAGAAAGGCATGTCATATTCAAAGGTATAATGTGTAAGCTAAACAGATGCAATTTAACCAAATTGGAAGCAATAAAAGCTAGACATCCGGCTGGAGTGGTGAGCATGATCATCTAGGACCTGGGAGCCTGGTGGGAGGCGGGCTGCTTCGCCACCATCGCAACTTTTCAGTTGGCTTCCAGGTGATGCCTATCTTTGCTGGGCTTGTCACTGGCTCGGCCAGTGCCCTGACTAGCTATTTGTCTTCTGGTGCTCACGGGATGGTGGTTCATGTAAAAACATATCTTTCCTTATCAAAGACCGACTTCGTCCTTTCGAATACAAGCTAGAAAGCATATGGAACATGCAACCACATATGTCACCGTGAAGTTAAAGCAAGCACCTGGGATGGTGGTTCATTGCGAGCGAGGTCATCAACTCTAGAGCTACGTTTACCGTCTCCATCTGCTGACACTGCACCCTTTATAGCGCTGTAACGTGTCGTGCCTAGCCGCGAAGAAAGTTGGCGTGACTTCTCTCTTTTCTTTGCTACTTCTCTTTCGGCAGACTCTGAAATACCCTTGCATAAAAACACAATAGTGAGAGTATGGGTGAAGTGTGTGCAGAACTAGTGCACTGTAAAAGTAGCAGATAGCAGGTGGCTGGAAAATAAATGACAGGAGACATATGATAGCTCTACAACATTGCATGGCAAACAAAATTAGATTCTACTCCGTATGATTTTGTAATATATGAGCACAGGAAATGCAGGTACTCCTCCAGCACACCACCACATGTGGTCATATCTAAGATAACAGTCGACTGAAAATAAATAGGCCAGTCAATTTTTTTAATGAACCGTCTGATCTATAAGGAACGGGTAGATGGCCTTCGTCTACCTCCCGCCAGTCACTGTTGACAATCTTTCTCAAACCGCCAGCGACCACCGGCCCAGACCCCTGCCTCCGCCACCCCGCCCTCCCCTCGACCTCACACCACCGCCGTGCTTGGCAGCGCCCCCAGGATATCCCTTGAATCCCGGCCAACCTCCAGATTGGGTGCCAGTAGCTCTAGGCCGCACACGCCCCTAAGATAAACACCAAGGCGCTGCTTCCCCGGCGTAATAGGCGTACTAGCGCCTGTTACGCCGGGGAATGCTTCCGTTAATTGGGAATCAACTGGCCAGAAATTGAAATTCAGGGGGGCGACGGACCTCTAGCTAAGGTGAAATAGTATATGAGGAGAAACCTTGTGCATCGTGAGTTACTAGGAACATCTAGTATCAAGAAGAAGCGGTCAACTAGTGTCTTCTGTGGGATGAATACCGTGCAAGCAGAGATGTAAGATTTGCACGAATATGGGAAGAGGAGTACCATTTTTGGTTGCCGGTGTGGTCACCTCCACATGTCGTGCCGATCTTCTTCTTTTTACCGGGGAAACCAATGTTCTGGAGGGTGCAGGCTTGGATGAACCCATGGACAAATTGTTGACTGTGTTGCCGTGGCCGTATGTCGGCGGAGGGGAAGCAGATCCGAGGCGGCGAAGGACGGCGTAGCAGGAACAACTCTGGTGCGGTGGAGGGTGGTGAAGTTGGAGCGGCAGCGGTGAGGCACAGGACGGCGTGGTTGAACTGGCTCGGGTACGGGCGGCTCGGCCTCGGCTTCAACTACTAGCCGTGGAGGGCATTGCGGTTGAGGTTGCGGTGGACGACGATGTCGGGGTATCAGCTCCGGCGTGATGGAGGAGGGCGGCAGTTGATGGGTGGGATGGGGTGGCGCACGGAGGACGCTGGGGTTTCGCGGCTGGTGGAGAGGTAGTTTTGGTGCCCACGGAGTACGAATGGGGAATCGGACAGGTGGGGGGGGGAACCATGTTTCGGTCTGGGATGCGCTTGTTTTTGGCTTTTTTGAACAGAAGATGGGACGCGCTTGTTTGAAATTTGGGGAAAGTACAAACTTTGCCCCCCTCTGAAATTTCGGACCTACTGCGGGTCGGGGGTAGGATGGTAATCCCAGGTGTCCCAAATAGTGGGCGGGAGCGATTTCGGCCGCGCGCATGTGTGCTTAGGCGGCCATTGTGTATGAATGTTTTTCGGAGGCAGTTGCGTGGCTTCTAGATGAAGCTACAAACCTATCCCGGTTTAGACCTTTGGACGTCGGGCCGGTAGGTTTCACGGGTCGGAGTTATTAGAAAAGTATTTTCCTTGTACTACCAAACATTGGTCTCATGCGGTTTCGGGCGAGTAGAGACTCTTTTGGCGCTTCGTTCGAAATTTTGAAACACAAGCATTCACGTTTAGAGTACTCTTGAACTATGAGGTTTGACCTAAATAGATAACGTTATATTTGACCTTGTATGTTTGAAAACCTCATTAAATTATCCGCTTATTTTTGAAATTTTGACACTTGAAAATCCTATAACTACGATTATTTTGGAATGGAGGAGCTAAATTTGAATCTATTTTGTACATGACTACATATGCTATTATGTACAAAATCAGAGCAAAGATTGGTGCCCCGATAATTTAGGTATGGTTTACAAATGCCATGATATCAAATTCAAATAATTGAATGGACTTCATGTTGAATTTGATTTTTTAAACGACCTTAAGTTGAATTCAAATGCATGCTAGTTCATAGGTAGCTATTTATAATGTTCATTGTGTAACTTTCGTATGTATAATGTGCTTTACACACACAACATGAACTACTCACGTTTATATTCGATTGCTAAAGCGATGCATTGTCTGGAGTTCAAAATACTAACTATGTGGGTCAGTTGTGTCGAATAATAACATAGACATGCTCAAATTTGATAGAATCTAGATGTCTGATGGATCAATGACCGCTCCTTACGCGAATTGCAAATATCATGATCTCATCCTAATATTTGGATAGAATTTATATCTTTAATCAATGTGTACATCAGTCTTTTGCATGTAGTTTCACTCTCCATCGGTAGTCACACATGCTCACACACTCTCTCCCGAGGTGTCTTTCTCGCACACATGCTCTAGATATAACCCTCCCTCCCTCTCGTAACCATTTACAACTGTTTTCACTAACCTTTATCACAAGCACTCTTCCTCTCGCAAACATACACACGCACAATCCCCATCGACCCTTTCTATATACATTGACCTGCCTACGTGTCTCATGTACGCACATTATCTTTAGGCCTGTCTCTCACACATTGTCTCACACCTCTCTTCCTAATCGATGAGTATGATTCTAGCAGAGCATTCTGTAGGATGCCCCTTAAAGTTTGGTTGGATGAATAGTAATATCAGAGATAAAGGGGTTACCTTAGTCCGAGAACCTAGGGTTACAGATCCTAGCCGGCTTTGTCAGTGGACATAGAGTCCTTCACAGTTCTGCTATGTTTGTCTTGTATGACTAGTCATCCATGGGTCTTCCTAAATGCGTCATGGGCCGACCAATGTGGCGCAGGACGGAACCAAACGAAGGGCCTCACCTCGACCCACCGGACCTCATGCGGTGACACACCCTCTGCCCCCACGTCTCATTATCTTCTCACACCCACACATACCAACACAAACACCACACACACAGAAAATTTCTCCTGGTGCCTCTGTTCCCTCCCCCCTTGCATATACACACTCAAGGGAATGGAATCTCTCATCGTGATGTCATATTCGTCTCTCTCTCTCTAGACCACTCTCATTTCTCGTGCTATCTCTCCCACGCCCCCCGTCGGCCCCTCTATCCATGCCTCTCTCAAATACGTAATACACACACATACCTCTCTAGGCCCCACAAATGCATCAACTACACATTCACACATGTTACATCACGTACCCCATTGATCTAAAAAGCCCTCTCTTCACGTTTATTTCGCATACAACATTCCTTTTGAATAAAGTGTGGCCAAAAATTTATTTTAGAGTTTCTACATATATACAACATTACAAAGTTATATGGAGGAGTACGAACGCTAATTTGCATTGTATGGTGCCCATAATGATATTTATTCCGCACTGTGAATTTGTATATTTTTATACTATATACAAAGTTAGTCATAATAAAGAGAAACGAAGAGCATCTCTCTCTCCATCGCATACCGCCCCTGTACGCCCCTTTCACGTATGCACACAAAACTATCTCCAGGTCCTCTAAAAGTAAGCCCCCAGAAAATTCACGCATGTTTCATCTTTATCTCGCGATATATGCAATGACGATCATTGTATTTGAAGCGAAAGCACGATATGTACATTGGACTTCAGAATCCACTCATTACGGTCACCATTTACGTTTAGTGGTTATTATACAGTCACGGGATCATCGTACAACTCTGTATTTGCTCATGACATGACTAGTTGACCAGTTAAACGCTCCAGTTGGCACCTCTAGTGTTGCATCACATTATCTCACTACCATCGTGCGCACCTGTCGACTTGTATCTACTCTACATCTACACTCTTATAAAATACATAAAATACACTCTTATAAAAAATAGAGTTGGTGATGATGGTGTGCCTGCCATCCTGCAATATAGGCCGTCCGATTTATATCTGACGGATAGGAAAGAAACTATGGCAATTTTGCAAAAAGGTACCCACACACCTCTCCACATTTGCAAATAAGGCCTTCCCTCGTTCATCCTTTTCTCTCATAAGATAAACTAGTCATACAAATGCATCTTGATGTTACGTGCAACGCACGGGCATCTTGCTAGTAAGAATGAAAACAAATGACAAAAAAATTATGTGGACGGTGGTTCGAAGTCATGACCGCGGGCACAATAGACAAGGTGGCCTTGTATTGGTATGCTGAGCCGTCTGTTTTAACACACATGAGCTGGTGTGGTGATTATACACACACGCACGCATGCGAACAAACTGCATCCATGCAACACTCACACAAACACATGCACCCACGGACACACGCAACACTCACATGTACACACGCAGCCATGCACGCACGCAACACTCACACGCACACACGCACGCATGCATGCACACACCAGTAGACCACACGACCAACACACACTCTCACGCTCAAGTGCTCAACCTACACGTGCATGCGCACACATCAGGCCCTGACAGACACATACACAACCAGGTGATTCCCGCGCACGGGTTGGAGTCTTGTCGCGCCTGCGTAAATTTGTGTTTATCTGACCTTTTCCCTATGCGAACTGACAGGTGGGACCCACAAGGAACATGGTCAATTTAACTAGTCAACATGGCACCACACAGACTATTTGGCCGGTCAACAGAGTGCAATCCGATGCTGAACCGTGAGAAAGTGACCGTATAATCACCACAAAATGTGTATAGTGACCGTAATCAGCTTATTCCGAAGTTCGGTGACCGTATTACGCTTTTCTCCCTGTAGGCCCTCCAAAACTACATCTCTACACGTTCTCGCATGTTACATCTAACAACTATGCAATACATCACTACTACTACACTCTAACACAATAAATCATATGTGTTTTTAGTTTTACTAGATATCATATTGTTACTTATAATTATTCAGTTTGCATACATTAAAATTGCCTTTGAAATGTATGGCCAGTATCATCTACCGCGCAGGAAAAATCCCGCCCTTTCCTGTTTAATCGGGTTTGTATCGATGGATCGTGCGAAACAACAAAATTATAGTACTATACAGTGCAAGTGACAGTTCACTGGGCCATCGTGTCGTCTACTCCTCCGTCGTAAGAGTGGAGCGCTCACTTTCATAAATCTTCCAGTCCCTTTCGCCTACATGTGGGACATCAAGCTACCAGGTCCACATGCCATACCGGAATACATTGCAGAGAAGCCGGGGTGAAGCACCCCAGTCATGGCGCTGGCGTAGTAATGAGCAATGAGGCGTCAAATCACAAAGCTACACCTTTCCCGCAGTTAAGTTGGAGGGATGAAGTAATAATGCTAAAAAAAGAAGTTGGAGGGACGAAGCAACCATCATTTCACTCGTTGCTGAATCCGCTTCTCCCTCATCTTCTTCAACTTAACCACGTGTTGTTTCTGCTGTTGTTCTGCCTCATGTGGGATGCAGATCGGCTTGGTAAAGCACTGACACGTGGGACCGCATGTTAGAAAACCGCCAGGACAACATCCTCTGAAAATAAGAAACCTCCCCCGCCATCCACGCGGGAAAATCACCTCCTTTTTACTAATCTTGATTCTATAATTTTTTAGATCAATATAATTGAGATTTGTATAGATAGCACACAGGAGCAAAACCAAGTGGTACGGTTAAGGGCATCCACAATCTGTAGCCAAATGTGAAAATAGCTTTTGGCATCGTGGGAACCATTGTGGACGGTGTTGCCAAAGCCAAAAAGATGGAACCGAAGCTCCTTGATTGATTGATTGAAGGAATAGAAAAATGCAACGTCTCTCCTCTTTCTCCCATGCTTGGACGCATGTAGTACTATATAAAGCACAGAGTCTACTCCCTGTCCCTTCTATCATAAATCACAAAGCAGTGAGGCTTCAAATCACAAAAGCACGGACGAAGCAACCATCATTTCACTCTTTGCTGACTCCGCTTCTCCATCGTCTTCTTCGAGAAACCAACTCAATGCTAGTACTCCTAGTAGTACTAGTCCTTTGGTTCAACAGACTTCCTAGATGCAAATAAGGCGGTGTCTCGGCTTGCAGGCGGCACTTGCAAACGACTTACCGTGGTCTCCCTCAATGGTGTTCTCCATCGAACGCACTTCGCCAAACCACAAAAAAAAGATATCATCGACGTCACTGCAATGGGGAAGGAAGTCAAATATAGTTACTACCTCCATTTTTTTGTACACAAGGCCAGTATATCAAAATTACAATTTGCAAAAGGCCACTAACACTAATCGCAAAATTGATGGGGTTTGCCTCGTACTAGCAACCAAGGACATTAATATCCCCTGCATGCATGCGGAAGTGAGAAGGTTGGTTTGCATGGCGTTGCATTAATCAAGCGATGATGAGTGGGATGGTTAGCTCTTTGGTCTTTGGAGAAAAATAAATACGCATTAATCGACACGTGAAACGGGGATTTGTATCGATTAAATCCCGTGAAGGAAAACCCCGCCTTTCTTTTTTAACACTAGTACTCCTAGTACGTACGTACTTATCCTGTTTGGGTCTAGGCCTTGCATTGCCAAACTTTGCCACACATTTTTGCCAAGCTTGCCTAAAGTTTTCAAAATGAGAAGGAGGTACACTCGCGCACGACTGTCGCAGTCGCACCGCACCCTCACACGGTCGCTCCTGCACGCCGCGGTCACACAACACCCTCACACAGTCGCTCCTGCATGCCGCAAACCCAATCAAGGGAACACACCCTCACTGACATGTGCTGTCGCATGTGAACAAACCAAACTCGGCCATCCTATCGCTAACACATAATTTTCGTTCATAGAGTATGTTTATCCAACCGCATGTTGTGGAGTATCCGTACGGCCCGTGCGGTGGTCTGTTGGGGAAGAAGAAGAGGTGAGGAAGAAGGAAAGAAGGGTTAGGAGACGTAGGATATTCATCCAACTGCCTGAAATGGTAGACTGACCCAAGTCAGGCGACTTGCATAACAAATATATGTTTTTACACAGCAAATGATCCATAAAAACAACAACATAAAGAAAAACTATCACTGCTCGCGGAAAGAGACGGCCTCGTCGTCTTTGGCTGCCAGCGTGAACCAACCGTAGCTGCTAACTTGTGTCTCCGCACCGTGGTTGTCCTCGGCCTCTAGCTACTCGTTTAAGCGGAGCATGCAGGCGCTCTGCACAGACGAGAGCACAGCCTGGTTCAAGTCGAGGACGTCCGGTTCCGCCTGCAGGAGGGCCTCGATGGCAGTGGCATCCGCGCACTCCGTGTCGAGTCGAGCCTCCGCCGCCCGGTTCAAGTCCAGGACGTCCGGTTCCGCCTGCAGGAGGGCGTCGATGAGAGCGGCATCCACGCGCTCTGCGTCGAGTCGAGCCTCTGCTGCCCAGTTCAAGTCCAGGACATCCGGTTCCGCCTGCAGGAGGGCCTTGATGGCAGTGGCATCCGCGCGCTCCGCCTCAAGTTGAGCCTCCGCCGCCCGGTTCACATCCACGACATCCGGTTCCGCCTGCAGGAGAGCCTCGATGGCAGCGGCATGCGCGCGCTCCATGTCGAGTTGAGCCTCTACCTCCCGGTCCTCCTTTAGTATCGCCATGTTGAACCGCTAGTCCGCCTGCACCATGGGGGACTCGGATGCCGGCACGAAGTTGACGTCCATCGTCTCATACCCATCGGGGGCCTTCTGCGCCGCGACCTCCGCCATGAACATTGGATCGGCTTCCTCCTCCTCGTAGCTTGGCTCTAGAGAACTCAGGGATTGGCCCACCGCAAAGCGAGCTTGGGAATGGAGGTCTGTGGCACTGACCGCCGCCGTGATTTCTGCGCAGCGCTCCGGCGTCAGCATCTTGGAGTAAGTGATCTTGCGGCGCACCATGGCTTTCCGGCGAACTAGTGGACACTTGATGCGGGCTAGGGGATCGAAAGGTGGGGGAATGGGCTAGATATTAGGTGTAGTTTTAGGGAAGTTGCTGGCGTAGGCCGAGCAGCGAAGGTTCTGGTGTCAATAGTGGTTTCGGTGACGACCGGTCAATCGGTTTTGACTGTACATCGCTCTTGTCGCGTTCGCTTTACAGCCCGGCACGCTAGACCCTCCACGTCGCTCACCGAATGGAACGCGCTTCGTCTTGCATTTTCGCTTGCTTGTGGGAGCGCAGTTGAGAGCAAACCAACGTCCCTCCCCCTCCCCCGCCCGCGTCATTTATTATACCACCACTCCCTCCGTTTTATGTGGAGTAAATAAAAACAGAGGGAGTATACTACGGATGAGGATCCCCTGACGTGGACGAACCCATTGAGTAACTGACATGCGGGGCCTAGCAAGCATGGGGTCCGCCAGTAAGTGACCGAAAGGGAGGGTAAGGCAGGGATACCTACATCAGAGGATCCACTTCCACTACTACTCCCTCCTTCCATTTACTATACAGGGCGTAATGCGTTTTTCGAGGCTAATTTTGACCAAATGTTAGAGCAATAATATATGACATGCAACTTACACAAAGCATACGGTCAAATTCGTATGTGAAAGGAGTTTCCAATGATATAATTTTCACATTATACATCTCATGTACTATTAATCTTGTCAATAGTCAAATGCGGTTTTAAAAACACATTAGAGCATGGTTAATAATATAGCCAGTCGATGGCTATGAGGGACTGCCATGTCATCTATAGCCATCATCTATTATATGCACTCATACGGTAGTGTGGGCTATAAGGTTGGCTATTTCCCGCAAAAAATATATAAGGTTGGCTATTGTATTAGTACTTTTTTCCATCTCCTCTCTATCTTTTTCTTCATATTTATTGTACTAGTGTTTAACTAGGAATGCGTATATAGCTAAGGCTCTTCCATGAGAGCTCACTGAGCCCTTACTTTTTCACATCTCTCTCCTCCACATAGGCCCTATATAAATGGATGGAGGGAGTACAGATGTTGTCAGTACTCCACGTGTACTATTGGACAGGGAGTTTAAAAAAGTTACTATTGGACTGGCTATACGTGGCGAAATCCTAGTAGGAAGAGCATGCACGAGAACAAGCACATTCATGTGGTTGAAAACAATTTGGAAACCATCTTGAGTACAAATCTAGGAGTACGTACGAATCTAACAATATTGATTGGGCATTGTTGAATGTTGATACCTTTTTGATGAAAGTAGAGATACTTTGACTACACATAAAACTTATATGTAAACTAGAAAGGATAGGAGGGAGTATATTGTACGTTCAAAAACAAAATGAACATTGAATACCCTTTATATATGATTTGCAGATGCTATGATCACCGGTTCAAAATTTTGAATCCGCCTTAGGTATCACGTGCCCCCACTCGTTCCCTCTCGATTTCATCTCGGGATCCGGAGATCTATTAAAAGAGGACTAGGGTGGGTACATGCGAATGACACTTGGTGGAATGTTCAAATGAGGCATGCAGGAGGATGGACTCGACTGGAGGGCGACATGATCGATGGAGAAGAGGGTTGGAGAGGAATGAGAAATAAGCAAACGCCACATGATTATACTTGAACGGCTCAAATAAACAATAAGTTGTCTCGCTTGGACTACATAGTGAAATGCCTAATGCGCAACACGGAGCACTGATGCTCGAATATGGCCGAGAAAACAGGGAAACCGACATGTGGGGCACATCCGTCGGGACGACGTAGCGCAGACTAGTCCAATGGAGGAGCTGGCCCACGACCTCCTCGCCACCAACAACCGTTCATGTGGGTCGTTGGGGCCAACAACGGGGCGCAACTCCAGCACCGCCTCTGGACACGGCGACCGCGGTGAGTGACACACTCATATCGTTTCTAGACACGGTTGGTTTCAGTGTGCCGAGGGTGGCGTTAGTGCTGTGGCACGACCAACAATATGTTTGGTTTGTGCCCAGGGTTGCCCCATCAAAGCATTGGGTAGCCAAAATTTTGGTTGAGGTATTGGTTGCCCATGATTTGGCCGACATTGGCAAGAAAAATGAACTAGAGTTGGCTAGAGTTCATTAGCATGCCAAAAAAATGGCAACCATCCAAACAAAGACCAATCTTTGGGTCATGACCAAAATTTTGGTTGAGGTATTGGTTGCCCATGATTTGGCCGACATTGGCAAGAAAAATGAATAGAGTTGGCTAGAGTTCATTGGAATGCCAAAAAAATGGCAACCATCCAAACAAAGACCAATCTTTGGGTCATGACCAAAATTTTGGTAAGGTGCACTTTGGCCACAATCTAAACACATCCCAACACTCGGCTCGTCGAGGATGCACTGGGTGCCGCAACGCGTCCGCGGAGTGGTGTAGCACAGCCAACTGCATCCTCTGGACCTGAGATCATGCCGGGTCATCTTGCTTTTTCAATGACATGCAGGGATCGCATGTGAGCAAAGGGCATCTCCAACGTTGCCACGACCGCAGCTGACTACCCTAGCACACCAAAATCATCGTCCCTCGCGCCGTCGTGCGGTGCATTCCCAGCCGGCGCCAGCTGCCCGCATTCATGCCGTCCATTCGTATGTTGTCGTTAAGAGGCTCGGTACCCGAGGAACCAACTCCGGCGACTTAATGACGCACACGGACGCTTGGCCTCACCGGAATGCGCTACTTAAAGCGGCAACGCCCAGCTAACCTCCACACCATAGCGCATCGTCCTCCTACCTGGCACCACATCTGCCATGACCGCAAGTGCGAACGCTCTGTGGGAGAGCTTGTCTTTGGGGATGAAGCTCGAGGTCACCGCCCTCTCTCAAGTCGCCTCTCGCGACGCAATAGCAGCGTAGCCGGACGCGAACGCGACCGCACAAGCGGTGGCCACGCTGGCAGCCGATGACGGGAGCACCGTCAGCCACGCATCCTACTTGCCGCCGTCCAACGTCCGGCACCGCCGAGGTCAGGGACTCCTCCGAGGATGAGTAGGGCATGGGAGGTGGCAGGGCATGGTGTGCCAACTGGCCGGTCCGTATCCCGTGCTCTACTCTTCCTCGCCGGAGACCGCACCTTCACTTCACGGGTCTTGAACCCCGCCCCCGTACATAGAGATCGCAGATGGAGGACGTCGGTCGCCACCGTAGAATAGGTTTAGGGTCGGGTTTCTTTTATTTTTCTGTCCTATAAAAGTTCGAAATGTAATGAAAATCTTCCATGTTTGCATTAATCTCGGCCGGTGTATATGAACTTTCACAATAATATACATATTGTAGGAGTACTAGCAAGATGCCCATGCGTTTTTACGGAAGATCAAGATCTTGTGGGAGAAAAGGATGAACGAGGGAAAGCCTTATCTGCAAATGTGGAGAGGAGTGTGGGTAAATTGTCATAGTTTCCTTCCTATCCGTTAGATATAGATCGGACGGCCTATATTGCAGGATGACAGGCACACCATCATCACCAACTCTGCTTTTTATTGAACTGAGACAAATCTAACATGTGAAGTAAAATAAACACATAGGGTCTATACATACACAATTTATCTTAGGCACTCCAATAGTACGTCCACTACACATTCACGCATTTCACATCTTTCTACATCTACGGGAACCTACGAAAGGGTTAACATAAATTGCCTCTCTCTCTCCTCCCCTGATTTTCATGGTGGTGGGCCCCTCCCTCCCCCAATCTACAATCAACAGCTCACACATTTCACATTACATTAATTACATAACTGGGATTATGTAGGTGTAGCATTACTCGTCCTAAAAAATCCAACTAAGCCAACCTCCCAGCATATCGCGCGGGAAAAGACCCGGCCGCGCCGTTTTAGTCGGGATTACCGGATTACTAGTAGTAGTATCGATGGATCGCGCGAAGCAACAATTTTTTTTGAGGGGGCCAAGCACCTAGTTTAAAAGGAAAAAAGGCGGTACACTCACAACACTCCTGTCGCGGTCGCATTGCACCCCACACACGTTCGGTCCTGCACATGGCTCACGCAAACGGAACACGCTTCGGCTTGCCTCTTCAGTGATACGTGGGATTGCACTTGGAGAAACCGACCATGCGCCAAACTCCCCCCACCCACCGCGCGAAAATCCCCCTCCCCACAAAAATCCCCCCAAATCCGATTCAACCGCCCTTTGGCCAACTAGCCAATAATATTCCCCAAACCCGCCTCCCCCCGTCCCCCTCCACTACATTCGCTCCGCCAAAGCCGCCCTCCCCGCCACGCCGATACGTCGGTGCCGCGGTTCGTCGAGGGGGTGCACGACGATCCTCTCGCTCCCACAGTACGCTCTTGTAGACTGCCGTCCTCTAGCCGCGCCGCCACCTCTGGCTACGTTCTTGTGGAGGCGCACGGCGGTCAGCGCCACCACTGCTGGCGACGTTCGTGTGGAGACGCACGGCGGTCAGCTTCTCCCATGGTACGCGCATTCTAGACCGAGGCCCCGTTCATGTCGGTGTAGCGCTGAATGTTAGCTGATAGACGCTGTTACTCTCACTGTTTGCCGAAGTAGTTTACTGTCAATATGCTCCGCTTAAGAAGCTTCCTTGCCCTGTTCTGCACTCAATCTGCTTAGCTGAGATGGCATGCCAAGGCCGATTAGTTGCTAAAATATCCTGCCATATATTTATTGTGACATAGATTGCCATGGTCTAGTAGCCAATCTGTTAGGTGAAATAGCTCTACACCATTTTATACTCGATCTTTGTTGCTGCGATGGCCTTCGATAGTTCGATGGCTGTGTGCTCGGCCTCATTTACTGCTGAAATAGCCTGCCATAATTTAGCACTCAAATCTGTTTGCTGAATTAGCTTTACATATATTTCGTTACTTAGATCTGCTCATCCAAATATCTTGCCATAGCTTTAGACATCGACCTAGGTATTTTTTCTGGACTTCATAAAAAGCATATATGTTTTTCCTATAATATCTAGTAGAAAAACTAATTTGTATGTCTAACAGATGGATAGGACTTGGATAACTTCTGCTCGAAGATTCTCTGCTGCATATGTCGAGCGGGTTGAAAACTTCATGAACTTTATCAGAGCTGAGTACGATGGTCCGAAATCAGATGTGCTCTGCCCGTGTAGTAGTTGTATGAATTTAGTTACAAGACCCCAGTCAACTGTGTAAAATCATCTACACTTGTATGGGATGTTGGTCACATATACTAGGTTGGTTCATCATGGTGAAGCTGTGAACGTCAATGTTATTGACTACGTGGAAGCAGCTGATCACCATCTTGATCTGCCTGATGCTCAGGTGGAAGAGGAGGAGGAGGAGGTGGTGGCGGAGCCAGTGAGTTTGACCAACATTGAAACAATGCTACGAAATTCTCATGCATTCCGTGAACTTTCACTTGCAGAAGAAAAACGGTGGGCCCGCATGTTGGAACAATGCAACGTGGCTGTCACCCCAGGAAACAAGCTGTCAGTATTCTCAGCTATGGTCACCTTTCTTCAGGTGAAGACATCTGAGCGGATGACAAACAAATCATTCGATGCGATGTTGGCTGCTTTCCGCAAATCTTTCCCAGATGCGTCTGAGCTGCCACACACCTACAGTAAAATGAAGAATTTCCTTCGTGCAGTTGGAATGGGATATGATATGATCCATGTTTGTAAGAATAATTGTGTTTTGTTCCGGAAGGATTATGCCAACTTAAGTGAATGCCCGAAATTTAAATCATCAAGATGGAAAGATGGCGATGCTATGAAGAGGATTCCTCATAATGTTCTGAGACATTTTCCAATTACACCAAGATTGCAGAGGTTGTTTCATGATGCTGAAACAAGAGAGGATGTACTGTGGCATTCTAGGAACCAGGAGTACAGAGATCAGAATGTAATGAGCCATCCATCTCATGGTAGTGAGTGGAAAAGCTTCAATTATAAACACAAAAAGTTTACCGCTGACCCGAGAAACATTAGACTTGGCTTAGCTTCAGATGGATTTAACCATTTGGCCACCAGAGCGCCACATATAGCATGTGGCCAGTGCTTGTTATCCCTTACAACATGCCTCCAAATGTCTGCACCAAAGAATCAAACTACATGATGGCCTTGCTCATCCTAGGTCCAAAAAGTCCTGGAAAGGATTTTGATTTGTTCATGGAGCCTCTTGTGGAGGAACTTCAACAACTATGGAGGGGTGTTCTCACTCGTGACCTATATAGCAGCCCACCAGCTGATTTCTTTCTGCGTGCTGTTATAATTTGGTGCATCCATGATTATCCGGCTTTGGGAATTATGTCAGGGCGAACGACACATGGTTACAATGCATGTGCTCGCTATGACAGGAATCCACTGTCATACGCAATACTTAGCAAGATCGGTTACATTGGACACCGACTTTTCCTTACCAAGGACAAGCCACATCCTAGAAAGTACCGAAGACATGTGTTTAATGCAAAGCATGAAAACCATGATGCGCCAAAGAGGCTCACCGCCGATGAGTTGCAAGTGGAATTTGAGAAGGTCAGGCATATTACACTAGGAAACCATCCTGGTAATGGTAGCGGGAAAAGGAAGCATGGCAGCGCAGAAGAGAGATTATTGTTTACCCGCAGGTTCACTTTGTGGGACTTGGAGTATTGGAAAGATTTGGATCTGCGGCATATCTTGATGTGATGCACATCGAGAAAAATATATGTGACAACATTATCGGCACACTTCTTAATATTGAAGGCAAGACGAAAGATACCTTAAAATCTAGGACAAGGTAAAAAGAAAAGAATTCTGCGAGGTCCTGTCACGTGTGATATTCCCACATGGATTTGCTTCCAACCTTGAAAGGAGAGTCAGTGCAGATGGAAACAAGGTACAAGGGTTGAAAACTCATGACTGCCACGTGCTACTTCAAAGGGTTTTACCTGTTATCCTTAGAGGATTGGGCCGCCCTGACTTATACAGAGCAGTTGCAGAGTTGGGACAATTCTTTAGGGAATTCTGCAGTAGAAATATCAGGATAGATGCTTTGGAGCATCTTAGAGACAAGATACCAACTATCCTATGCAACCTTGAGAAGATATATCCTCCAGCCTTCTTTGATGTGATGGTGCATTTGGCTGTTCATCTACCTGATGAGGCACTACTTAGAGGTCCAGTGCAGTATGGCTGGATGTACCCTATTGAAAGGCGGCTAGGCACTTTCAGGGCTATGTTAGGAATAGAGCTAGACCCGAGGGTTCCATTGTAGAGGCCTACATTGCTACAGAAGCGTTGACATTCTGCTCAAAATACATTGAAATAGCTGATCAGCTTAGCAAAGAGGTGGGTGAAGACAATCCCGGGCTCAATGTTTTCGATTATTCTGTTCGAGTTACAGGGAAGAGTCGACAAGAGGACAAACCTAAAGATTTGGACAAAATGATTTGGTATGTGTTGAATAACTTTCCTAAGATACTACATTATATGAAGTAAGTGCAGTACTGCAGCTTATACATCGTATCTACTAAACTTGCAGCACATTCTTATATATTTAGATGTTTGACGCGATCACTATGTTGTGCAGCATCTACAAAAAGGAGTTACTGCGGCAAAATCCAAGAAACATTGACAAACTGGTTATGGCAGGATTTGCGAAATGGTTCAAGAACCATGTAAGCTTTTGAATTGCACTGTCAGTTTTTTTAATATATTGAGTACATAAGATGATCAGCTTGTCTATTTTCTAACCATAGGTTAAGAAGATGCGGGAGGATGGGCAGGAAGTTTATGATGCCCTTTACTCACTAGCAATGGGTTCTGATACTTGGGTAAGACATTATGAATCTTGTGTTGTTGGAGATGTGCGCTACAACATCCTTGCACAAGACGAAGGCAGGAAGATACAAAACAGTGCGATCATGAGCACGGATACGTATGACAAAGAGACAACTAAAATGTATGCTAACGTAACAGACATTGTTCAGTTGTAGTATATCTCTAGTTTCGAGGATCATCAGTGTGTGGTTCTGTTGTGCTATCGTTGGTATAACCTGTTTTCCAGGATCACAAAACCCAGAGCTGATGATTATTTCAAATCCATCAATGTCAAGGCGGCGTACCAGACCAACGAGCCTTTTCTTTTGGCTAATCAAGCAACACAAATATTTTTCTTGGAAGACACATTTGCACGTAGCGATGACTGGAGAGTATTGCAAAGGTTTGAGCAGAGGAATTCGTTTAATGAAGTTGCACAACAAGATGATGCTTACACTGCTCCTGATGTACAAGATAACACAGATGTTCCTAAAATCTTTGAGAACCATCACGTCAATGACGCCGGTGAAAAGATTGCCTGTCGTGCTGTGGACATAGAGTTGATGAAGAAGAAGCCAACGTTCGAGGACATTGAGGACGACGAAGAAGATGACACCGTGCGGAATTACGATTCAGACTGATACACATGGCGAAGATGTTAACGCTACTGCTGCGGATGATGATTACATTGCTTTTGTCGTATTTGCTTGTCAGAAGACGTTTTTTATCTACTATGTGAAATTGTGTTTGCTATGACAACTGAAACCTGATGAACATGTTGTTTAGTATTTTGCTATGAGAACATCAATTGTTATGTATGCTGATTTGTGTTGGGTGATTTTATGACAACTAAAACATGATGACATTGTTGTTTAGTTGTACTCACATTTGGCTGTGAAACTTGAATTTGATGACATCGTTTGCTGTTGGACTGCAATTTGCTCGACGTCTTCGAATGAGAACAAAGCTGACCCGACAGGGCCTCTGCTATTTATTTATTTATGAGCAAAAGGGGATATCGCCTGATTTACGTTAATAGAAATCATTAGACGTTCACAACACTACGCCCAGCCTGCTACACAGGTTTCATTTATTACTAGTTTCAGCTAAGTGCTCATGTCATAGCCACCGAATACATCACGAGTGCTACATACACTGCAAATAAAGAGACAATCATCCTACAGAGCACATCGATTTTTCCCATTATCTTCACAAGCTCTTTCATCTCCTCATTGCAGTCAAGGACGTTCAACAGCTGTTGCTTGGCCATGATTAGAGGAACTGCATCTCTAACCTTCTGCTCTGCATCTTCCTCTTCTGCCGTTCCTTCAGTTACTTGTCCAACACCCTAACCTACTGGTATTGGGATTCCTCGGCTAACCAAATAATCAGCATAGTTGCATTCCCCCACATCAGCAACTTCCCAGAAATACAAATCACATGAATCTTCCCTTTTCTGCACGAATCAAATTGGAAGATCATCAACCAAACTATTAAAAAATCAGCAACTGAAAGCAGTAGAACAACACTTAAACATATTATTACCCCATGATTCGGGAATTTGTATAAGACTCGACCAGGGTTGAGGATTGTGGTTGAGACGTGACGGATGACTCTGCGTGATTTGCAGCAATGGCACCACACCGACGGCAGCGGGTTGCGATGAGCAATCGGCTGTGGTGCGCGTGCCGGCGGGGGTGTGATGAGACCCACAGGCAATGGTACAGGTGGCGACTTGGCAGATATCTGGTTGTTGCCTGCTGAAGAGCAGGTGGACGAGCAACCAACGGACATGGTTGCTGCAGCCAGTGCTTCTGATGCTAGGCAGAGTAAGTAGATAAGAGGAGAAGCGAACGTTGGATATGTCAGTTTCATTACTTGCAGAGTAGCATAGCACCATATATAGTCATAGTCTAGGTTTGGATTCGAACCAGCTATAGGAGCACGTCTCTCTTTTTTCTAAAACTCGGCAACGTCTCTTTACTGGTACACTAGCTTGTTCTGTATGCCTTCCCAAGTCTTTGATTTTCTTTCCCTTTTTTTGCGAGGAAGGAACGAGGACAAAATTGAGAGTTCCTGGGACTCGAACCCAAGACCTCTCAGTTGAAAACCAAGGGTTCTAGTCACTTATGTCGCGAACGTTCCATGTGAGGAGGACGGTAGACGAACGCATTTTCCTCGCAGTTTTCTTCCTATATATAAAAATTATGCTACTTGGTGTCCGCTTAGTCAACAAACGATTGTGCCAACCTTGACCGTTGGATTGACATTCAACGTCTGTCTCGTTTCTTCAGTTTCTTCTTCCTCGAGCTGCCAAAGCCAAACCAGCACCGGTGGGACCGCCTGCTCCTGCCTCCCACGGCTGGCTGTGATCTTCCCTGGTTCCTGTTCGTTCCCGTCCGAGGCCTCACCATCGTCCTCCACCTTGGTTCGCTCGCCGCGGCGCCCCCCTCCGGTGTTGTCAACATGGTCAACAACCGAGAGGAATAAGGAGATGACTGTACATGGTGAGGATGACAGTAGGGACCTAGCAGCGCGCACAGTAATTTTGTTTTTTCGGGACGGAGAAGGGTATCAACTGGGTTGTGTAGGACCCGTGGCCCATCTAGCCCAGGCTTTTATTTCATATGTTTAGCACATGACTAGCCCAATTTGCTTTTTTCCTTTCTGAAAAATGGCTAGCCAGCTATTTTGTTTTTTTGCAGAATAACCAACATAGGCCTACTTCCCTTTCTACGCCCTGCTGGGCCGGAAATCTTTCAAGATGAGGAGGGATGCATTTTGCCCAGAAAATGGGCTATAAGTAATAAGAAATGGGCTATAAGTAATAAGAAATGGGCTATAAGTAATAATAAATTGGCTGTAAAATGAAAAAATACAGCAAACAAGCAATTAGTTCCAAAATACTGTTTTCTTTCGGATTTTGATATTTTAAATTTCATTGTTTTTGTGCGGGTAAAATTTCATTGAATTTAAATTAAGGTATATTTAGATTTAAAATTAATTTGAATCTGGCTAGAAATTTCTGGTTGTATGCTGTTTGGGACAGATTTGGAGGCTGACTTGTGGGTCTACTAGGTTGACGTGTACTTTGGCTTTGTCAACTTAGTCCACAAACGATTCTAGCAGCAGTGACCGTTGGATGTTAATCCAACGGCCTTGCTGCTTCTTCAATATCTGATCTTCTTGCTCCAGCCGCCCAAGCTAGCTCTGGTGGGACTGCCTACTCCCACCTCCCGTGGCCGATTGGGCTGCTGCACAGGCCGCACCGCCCCACCCTACTTCATTGCTGGCCAGGCCATTCCTCTACTCACTCACACCTCCTGTTATTTTCCGGCGACGGCAGCCGGACCAGTAAACCCTCGTACTCCCCACCGCGTGGGCAACCATTGCCGAGTCTTCCCCGGCTTCGTGTCGTTCCCTTCCTAGGCCTCGCCGTCGTCCACCGCCATGGTGCTCTCGGCACGGCCTGGTCAACGTGGTCAACAAACGACATCCATCGGCCGTGGACTGTACGTGGAGAGGCTGACAGCTGGGTCCACGGCCGCACACAAGGAAATGCCTCCTTATTACGCGCAAAATAATGATTCCTCCACCTGACAGCTGGGACCCACCGGAAGGCCTCTGTATTTCGCGAAAAAAACGTTCCCCCCGCTGACATGTCGGGCCCACCAGCTAGATCTTCGCACGCAAGGAAGTGCCTCCTTATTACGCACAAAAAAATGAATACCCCCTGCTAGCTGGGACCCACCATAGTGGGAGGATGACTTGTGGGCCAACTAAGTTGATGGGGACGGAGGGCTTTGTCAACTTAGTCAATATGAACGATTCTAGCTCCAGTGACCGTAAGATGTCCATCCAACGCCCGTAGTGCTTATTCAACCTCTGGTCTTCTTGCTCCAGCCGCCCAAAGCAGGGCCGGTCGTGCCGCATGCTCCTGCCTCCCGTGGCCGGCTGTGCTGCCGCGGAGGCCTCATGGCCCCTACTATTCCCACTGCTGGCCAGGCCCTGCGGCAATGGCAGCCTCACACCGCAGCCGAACCAGTGAACCCTCGTACTACTCTCCGCGCGGGCTTCCACTACCGCGTCTTCCCCGGCTCCGCGTCGTCCCCTTCCTAGGCCTCGCCGTCGTCCACTGCCGTGGTGCTCTCGGCGCGGCATGGTCAATGTGGTCAAGGAACGACTTCCATCGGACATGGACTGTACGTGGAGAGGCTGACAGCTGGGTCCACGGCCGCAGCAAGGAAGTGCCTCCTTATTACGCGGAAAATAATGATTCCTCCACCTGACAGCTGGGACCCACCAGATGAGCCACTGTATTTCGCGAAAAAACATTTCCCCTGACTGCTGGGACCCACTAGCTACATCTTTGAACGCAAGGAAGTGCGTTCGGGCAAAAAAACGATTCGCCCCCTTACTACTGGGACCCACAAGCTACATCTTCGCACGCAAGGAAGTGCGTCCGGGCAAAAAAAACGATTCGCCCCCCTGACTGCTGGGACCCACCAGCTACATCTTCGCACGCAAGGAAGTGCGTCCGGGCAAAAAAAAATGATTCGCCCCCTGACTGCTGGGACCCACCAGCTACATCTTCGCACGTAAGGAAGTGCGTCCGGGCAAAAAAGACGATTCGCCCCCTAACAGCTGGGACCCACCAGCTAAATCTTCACACGCAAGGAAGTGCATCCGGGAAAAAAATGATTCGCCCCCTGACTGCTGGGACCCACCAGCTACATTTTCGCACGCAAGGAAGTGCCTGACAGTCGGGACCCACCTGGTCGAAGCGTACGTAGCGTTGTCATTCTGGTCGCGAACATGTACGTACGTATATACTGGTCGATGTAGAGGCGTGCACGTGTCGTAGGAGAGGCGCGCACGTAGCATGTACACGTACGTACATCGGCTAGTGTGCAAGAAAGAAAATATGGCCACGTATGTGTACATACGGGTGGGGTCTCAAACGCCTACTCGCGCATACGTACGGCCAGGGCTCGTGTACATGGCTGAGTCGGAATGGAGAAATAGTGTCGTCGCCATGTTCATGGGGAGCCAACCGGCTGGGCCGGAACAGAATGCGTCGTCGTGTTCATCGGGAGGGCTTGGACGGAACAGGCGATGGAAACGAGGCGTGGCGTACCGCAGAACGGAGGAAACGGCCTTGTGTTCGACCGACCATGTTCAA
This sequence comes from Triticum timopheevii, assembly GCA_963921465.1. Taxonomy (NCBI): domain Eukaryota; kingdom Viridiplantae; phylum Streptophyta; class Magnoliopsida; order Poales; family Poaceae; genus Triticum; species Triticum timopheevii. The sequence continues at coordinate 292,270,299 of OY997262.1, forward strand.
AACAGGATCCTGTTCATCGGGAGGGGTCTGGCGTACCGCAAAACGGAGGAAATAGACCTCCTACGGTCGAAACAGGGGTCCCGTTGATCGGGAGGGGTGTGGCGTACCACAAAACGGATGAAATGGACTTGTGTTGGAGCGCTACGGTCGAGACGGGGGTCCTGTTGATCGGGAGGGGTGTGGCATACCGCAAGATGGACGAAACGGACTTGTGTTGGAGCGCTACGGTCGAAACGGGGGTCCTGTTCATCGGGAGGGGTGTGGCGTACCACAAAACAGGACTCCACGAGATACTGTTCATCTCCACCGTCGACCTCCTCCAGCCTCCACGGGCTACCGTTGACCTCCTCTAGCCTCCACGGGCTCCTGTTCATCTAGCCTCCACCGCGCGCTACTCCACCGGCTACTGTTAAACCACCCCTCCACGGGCACCCGTCCATCGTCTACTGTTCATCCAGCCCTCCACGAGGTCGTCCTATTCATCCAGCCCTCCACACCACGGGGTCCTGTTCATCTAGAGGCAACGCCACCACTCACTGTTCATCCAAACCCCCTGCAACGCTCACTGTTCATCCAATCAATCGGCTTCAATTAGCAGCAGTAGCGAAGGAATCGCTCAATCGGGTTCAGTTAACAGCCATCGATCGATCGCTCGGGTTCAGTAACGCGTAGCCTGCAGTGCAATCGCTCGGGTTCAGTTAGAGGCCAACGCCTCGCTCGGGTTCAGTTAGAGCCAACGCCTCACACACATGCGCGTACGTGTACGATAGAAACGCACATCGCTCGGCCCCCGACCGCCCACCGTAACCGGGAACTCCCCGAAATTTTCCTCGCCCTCGCTTCTACCATGGTTTTTTCCGTCATGGACGGCCCAAAGAATGTTATGCAGCTGCGTCTCTGGCCCGCCCAGTATGAAAAGCCCATTTTTTGTCATGATTTTTTGTCATAGAAGTAGGAGCCCACCACATCTATGATGATACCGAGTTTTGTCACAATTATCGTCATAGAAGTGTCATATGTATGACAATTTTTTTTCGTTTGGCCCAAAATGTCACGGATGTGTCTTTTTTTGTAGTGTTAATGCTTGTCACTTTGGGCTCGGGTGCCATTTATGTTATCACCATTATATCCATGTTCTAGATCCGATCTTGCAAGTTATAGTCACCTACTACGTGTTATGATCCGTCAACCCCGGAGTGACAATAGTCGGGACCACTCCCGGTGATGACCGTAGTTTGAGGAGTTCATGTATTCACCATGTGTTAATGCTTTGTTCCGGTTCTCTATTAAGAGGAGGCCTTAATATCCCTTAGTTTACAATTGGACCCCGCTGCCACGGGAGGGTAGGACAAAAGAGGTCATGCAAGTTTTTTCCATAAGCATGTATGACTATTTACGGAATACATGCCTACATTATATTTATTAACTGGAGCTGGTGCCGTATCGCCCTAGGTTATGACTGTCACATGATGAATATCATCCAACAAATTACCGATCCAATGCCTACGAATTTATCTTATATTGCTTTTGCTAAGTTACTACTGCTATCGTTATTGTTGCACTTGTTACAAAATTACCGCTGTCACCATTACTGTTACTATTACTACTGATTATCAAAACTATCATACTACTCTGCTACTGATCACTTTGCTGCTGATAATTAATCTCCATGTGTGGTTGAATTGACAACTCAGTTGCTAATACTTACAAATATTCTTTGGCTCCCCTTGTGTCGAATCTATAAATTTGGTTTGAATACTCTATGCACGAAAACTGTTGCCATCCCCTATACTTGTGGGTTATCAGTACATATGCCAGAACACAACACTTACTATTTCCTATTACCATATCCTTCATTAAGAAAAAAAATCCTACATAAGCTTGACCCAGCCGAATGACTAACAAACATATGCCAAGGCCATTGCATGAATTAGTCAGGAACTTCTCAGCACAAGAACTTACATTGGAAGGAGGCAAAATGAATATGCGGCTTGCTCCAAAAGCAACTGGAAGGTGACCGAGCGGACAATACCAGCTTGGACGGATGACGACGATGAAAAACACATAGGCCTACATTAGGAAAAATGCAGCAGCCAGCGAGTGGGTAAATCAAAATCATAGAAAAATATAGCAGCTAAAAACTTTCGGGTGTGTACTAAAAAGCAAACAACATGCATATATTTAGTAAAGTGTATATGCACATAAGCATGACTATCAACATCATATGAGGATTTGTCAAATGGGGAATACCGCAACCATTTTTCAAATTTGCATACTACTTGAGAAAGTAAATAATAAACCGACACTCACAACTAAGTTGTAGAGTTCTACTGTTTTCTCTTTACAATCCCAATAAAACAATATAGTTGTTCCGCAAGTAATTACATGACATGATGGTCTACAGCTACAAGAAGGCTGGGTGAAGTCTATGACGGTTTCTTTTCCAAGCAAGGAGAAGGTGTTGGGTAACGCAGTAATTTCAAAAAAATTCCTAGGCACACGCAAGATCCATCTAGGTGATGCATAGCAACGAGAGAGGAGAGTGTTGTCTACGTACCCTCGTAGATCAAAAGTGGAAGCGTTATGACAACGCGGTTGATGTAGTTGTATGTCTTCACAATCCGACCGATCCTAGTACCAAAAGTACGACACCTCCGTGATCTGCACACATTCAGCTCGGTGACGTCCCACGAACTCTCGATCCAGCTGAGTGTCGAGGGAGAGCTTTGTTAGCACGACGGCGTGATGATGGTGATGATGAAGCTACCGGCACAGGGCTTCGCCTAAGCACTACGACGATATGACCGAGGTGGATTATGGTGGAGGGGGGCACCACACACGTAAAAGACAACGATCAACTTGTGTGTCTATGGGGTACCCCTCCCCCGTATATAAAGGAGTGGAGGAGGGGTAGGGCCGACCCTCTTCTATGGCGCGCCCTAGGGGAGTCCTACTCCCACCGGGAGTAGGATTCCCCCCCTTCCAAGTAGGAGTAGGAGAGGAAGGAAGGAGGACAGAGGGAGGAAGGAAAGGGGGGCCGGCCCCCCTCCCAATTTGGATTGGGCTTGGGGGGGGGGGGGGGGCGCCCCCTCCTAGGCCGCCTCCTCCTCTCTCCCACTAAGGCCCATACACTCCCCGGGGGTTCCGGTAACCTTCCGGTACTCCGGTAAATGCCCGAACTCACCCGGAACCATCCAATGTCCAAACATAGCCATCCAATATATCGATCTTTATGTCTCGACCATTTTGAGACTCCTCGTCATGTCCGTGATCACAACCGGGACTCCGAACAACCTTCGGTACATCAAAACACATAAACTCATAATACCGATCGTCACAGAATGTTAAGCGTGCGGACCCTACGGGTTCAAGAACTATGTAGACATGACCGAGACTCATCTCCGGTCAATAACCAATAGCGGAACCTGGATGCTCATATTGGTTCCTACATATTCTACGAAGATCTTTATCGGTCAAACCGCATAACAACATACGTTGTTCCCTTTGTCATCGGTATGTTACTTGCCCGAGATACAATCGTCGGTATATCAATACCTAGTTCAATCTCGTTACTGGAAAGTCTCTTTACTCGTTCCGTAATACATCATCCCGCAACTAACTCATTAGTCACATTGCTTGCAAGGCTTATAGTGATGTGCACTATAGAGAGGGCCCAGAGATACCTCTCCGACAATCAGAGTAACAAATCCTAATCTCGATCTATGCCAACTCAACAAACACCATCGGAGACATTTGTAGAGCATCTTTATAATCACCCAGTTACTTTGTGATGTTTGATAGCACACAAAGTGTTCCTCCGGTACTCGGGAGTTGCATAATCTCATAGTCATAGGAACATGTATAGGTCATGAAGAAAGCAATAGCAACATACTAAACGATCAAGTGCTAAGCTAACAGAATGGGTCATGTCAATCACATCATTCTCTAATGATGTGATCCCGTTAATCAATTGACAACTCATGTCTATGGCTAGGAAACTTAACCATCTTTGATTCAACTAGCTAGTCAAGTAGAGGCATACTAGTGACACTCTGTTTGTCTATGTATTCACACATGTACCATGTTTCTGGTTAATACAATTCTAGCATGAATAATAAACATTTATCATGATATAAGGAAATATAAATAACAACTTTATTATTGCCTCTAGGGCACATTTCCTTCAGTCTCCCACTTGCATTAGAGTCAATAATCTAGATTACGCAGTAATGATTCTAACACCCATGGAGTCTTGGTGCTGATCATGTTTTGCTCGTGAGAGAGGCTTAGTCAACGGGTCTGCAACATTTAGATCCGTATGTATCTTGCAAATCTCTATGTCTCCCTCCTTGACTTGATCGCGGATGGAATTGAAGCGTCTCTTGATGTGCTTGGTTCTCTTGTGAAATCTGGATTCCTTTGCCAAGGCAATTGCACCAGTATTGTCACAAAACATTTTTATTGGACCCGATGCACTAGGTATGACACCTAGATCGGATATGAAATCCTTCATCCAGACTCCTTCATTTGCTGCTTCTGAAGCAGCTATGTACTCCGCTTCACACGTAGATCCCGTCACGACACTTTGCATAGAACTGCACCAACTGACAGCTCCACCGTTCAATATAAATACGTATCCGGTTTGTGACTTAGAGTCATCCGGATCAGTTTCAAAGCTTGCATCAACATAACCATTTACGACAAGCTCTTTGTCACCTCCATAAACGAGAAACATATCCTTAGTCCTTTTCAGGTATTTTAGGATGTTCTTGACCGCTGTCCAGTGATCCATTCCTGGGTTACTTTGGTACCTCCCTGCTAAACTAATAGCAAGGCACACATCAGGTCTGGTACACAGCATTGCATACATGATAGAACCTATGGCTGAAGCATAGGGAATGACCTTCATTTTCTCTCTATCTTCTGCAGTGGTCGGGCATTGAGTCTGACTCAACTTCACACCTTGTAACACAGGCAAGAACCCTTTCTTTGCTTGATCCATTTTGAACTTCTTCAAAACTTTATCAAGGTATGTGCTTTGTGAAAGTCCAATTAAGCGTCTTGATCTATCTCTATAGATCTTGATGCCCAATTTATAAGCAGCTTCACCGAGGTCTTTCATTGAAAAACTCTTGTTCAAGTATCCTTTTATGCTATCCAGAAATTCTATATCATTTCCAATCAACAATATGTCATCCACATATAATATTAGAGATGCTACAGAGCTCCCACTCACTTTCTTGTAAATACAGGCTTCTCCAAAAGTCTATATAAAACCATATGCTTTGATCATGCTATCAAAACGTTTATTCCAACTCTGAGATGTTTGCACTAGTCCATAAATGGATCGCTGGAGCTTGCACACTTTGTTAGCATCCTTTGGATTGATAAAACATTCGGGTTGCATCATATACAACTCTTCTTCCAGAAATCCATTTAGGAATGCAATCTTTACATCCATTTGCTAAATTTCATAATCATAAAATGCAGCAACTGCTAACATGATTCAGACGGATTTAAGCATCGCTACAGCTGAGAAGGTCTCATCGTAGTCAACTCCTTGAACTTTTCAAAAACCTTTTGCAACAAGTCGAGCTTTGTAGACAGTAACATTACCATCAGCGTCAGTCTTCTTCTTGAAGATCCATTTATTCTCGATGGCTTGCCGATCATTGGGCAAGTCAACCAAAGTCCACACTTTGTTGTCATACATGGATCCCATCTCAGATTTCGTGGCCTCAAGCCATTCAGAATATGGGCTCATCATCGCTCCCTCATAGTTTGTAGGTTCGTCATGGTCAAGTAACATGACCTCCAGAACCGGATTACCGTACCACTCTGGTGCGGATCTTACTCTGGTTGACCTACGAGGTTCAGTAGTAACTTGATCTGAAGTTATATGATCATCATCATTAGCTTCCTCACTAATTGGTGTAGGAGTCACAGGAACTGATTTCTGTGATGAACTACATTCCAATAAGGGAGTAGGTACAATTACCTCATCAAGTTCTACTTTCCTCCCACTCACTTCTTTCGAGAGAAACTCCTTCTCTAGAAAGGATCCCTTCTTAGCTACAAATGTCTTGCCTTCAGATCTGCGATAGAAGGTGTACCCAATAGTCTCCTTTGGGTATCCTATGAAGACACATTTCTCTGATTTGGGTTCGAGCTTATCAAGTTGAAGCTTTTTCACATAAGCATCGCAACCCCAAACTTTCAGAAACGACAACTTGGGTTTCTTGCCAAACCACAGTTCAAAAGGTGTTGTCTCAACGGATTTAGATGGTGCACTATTTAACGTGAATGCAGCCGTCTCTAAAGCATAACCCCAAAACGATAACGGTAAATCAGTAATAGACATCATAGATCGCACCATATCTAATAAAGTGCGGTTACGACGTTCGGACACACCATTACGCTATGGTGTTTCGGGTGGCGTGAGTTGCGAAACTATTTCGCATTGTTTCAAATGAAGACCAAACTCGTAACTCAAATATTCTCCTCCACGATTAGATCGTAGAAACTTTATTTTCTTGTTACGATGATCTTCCACTTCACTCTCAAATTCTTTGAACTTTTCAAACGTTTCAGGCTTATGCTTCATTAAGTAGATATACCCATATCTGCTCAAATCATTTGTGAAGGTGAGAAAATAACGATACCAGACTCGAGCCTCAACATTCATCGGACCACATACATCAGTATGTATGATTTCCAATAAATCTGTTGCTCGCTCTATTGTTCCGGAGAACGGCGTTTTAGTCATCTTGCCCATGAGGCATGGTTCGCAAGTACCATGTGATTCATAATCAAGTGATTCCAAAAGTCCATCAGAATAGAGTTTCTTCATGCGCTTTACACCTATATGACCCAAATGGCAGTGCCACAAATAAGTTCCACTATCATTATCAACTCTGCATCTTTTGGCTTCAATAATATGAATATGTGTGTCACTACTATCGAGATTCAATAAAAATAGACCACTCTTCAAGGGTGCATGACCATAAAAGATATTACTCATATAAATAGAACAACCATTATTCTCAGATTTAAATGAATAATTGTCTCGCATTAAACAAGATCCAGATATAATGTTCATGCTCAACCCTGGCACCAAATAATTATTATTCAGGTCTAAAACTAATCCCGAAGGTAGATGTAGAGGTAGCATGCCGACTGCGATCACATCGACTTTGGAACCATTTCACACGCGCATCGTCACCTCATCCTTAGCCAATCTTCGCTTAATCCGTAGTCCCTGTTTCGAGTTGCAAATATTAGCAACAGAATCAGTATCAAATACCCATGCACTACTGCGAGCGTTAGTAAGGTACACATCAATAACATGTATATCACATATACCTTTGTTCACCTTGCCATTCTTCTTATCCGCCAAATACTTGGGGAAGTTTCGCTTCCAGTGACCAGTCCCTTTGCAGTAGAAGCACTCAATCTCAGGCTTAGGTCCAGACTTGGGATTCTTCACTTGAGAAGCAACTTGCTTGCCATTCTTCTTGAAGTTCCCCTTCTTCCCTTCACCCTTTTTCTTGAAACTGGTGGTCTTGTTGATCATCAACACTTGATGTTCTTTCTTGATTTCTACCTCCACAACCTTTAGCATTGCGAAGAGCTTGGGAATTGTCTTATCCATCCCTTGCATATTATAGTTCATCGTGAAGCTCTTGTAGCTTGGTGGCAGTGATTGAAGAATTCTGTCAATGACACTATCATCAGGAAGAGTAACTCCTAGTTGAATCAAGTGATTGTTATAACCAGACATTTTGAGTATATGCTCACTGACAGAACTATTCTCCTCCATTTTGCAGCTGTAGAACTTATTGGGCACTTCATATCTCTCAGTCCGGGCTTTTGCTTGAAATATTAACTTCAAGTCCTGGAACATCTCATATGCTCCATGATGTTCAAAACGTCGTTGAAGTCCCAGTTCTAAGCTGTAAAGCATGGCAGACTGAACTATCGAGTAGTCATCAGCTTTGCTCTGTCAGATGTTCATAACATCTGGCGTTGCTCCTGCAGCGGGTTTGGCACCTAGCGGTGCTTCCTGGACGTAATTCTTCTGTGCAGTAATGAGGATAATCCTCAAGTTATGGACCCAGTTCGTGTAGTTGCTACCATCATCTTTCAACTTAGCTTTCTCTAGGAACGCATTAAAATTCAACGGAACAACAACACGAGCCATCTATCTACAACAACATAGACATGCAAAATACTATCAGGTACTAAGTTCACGATAAATTAAAGTTCAATTAATCAAATTACTTAAGAACTCCCACTTAGATAGACATCCCTCTAATCATCTAAGTGATCAAGTGATCCAAATCAACTAAACCATGTCCGATCATCACGTGAGATGGAGTAGTTTTCAATGGTGAACATCACTATGTTGATCATATCTACCATATGATTCACGCTCGACCTTTCGGTCTCAGTGTTCCGAGGCCATATATACATATTCTAGGCTTGTCAAGTTTAACCCAAGTATTCTGCGTGTGCAAAACTGGCTTGCACCCGTTGTATGTGAACGTAGAACTTATCACACCCGATCATCACATGGTGTCTCGGCACGATGAACTTTCGCAACGGGGCATACTTAGGGAGAACACTTGTACCTTGAAATTTAGTGAGAGATCACCTTACAATGCTACTATCGAACTAAGCAAAATAAGATGCATAAAGGATAAACATCACATGCAATCAATATAAGTGATATGATATGGCCATCATCATCTTGTGCCTTTGATCTCCATCTCCAAAGCACCGTCATGATCACCATTGTCACCGGCTTGACACCTTGATCTCCATCGAAGTATCGTTGTCGTCTCGCCAACTATTTCTTCTACAACTATTGCTACCGCTTAGTGATAAAGTAAAGCAATTACATGGCGATTGCATTTCATACAATAAAGCGACAACCATATGGCTCCTGCCAGTTGCCGATAACTCTGTTACAAAACATGATCATCTCATACAATAAAATTTAGCATCATGTCTTGACCATATCACATCACAACATGCCCTACAAAAACAAGTTAGACATCCTCTGCTTTGTTGTTGCAAGTTTTACATGGATGCTACGGGTTGAGCAAGAACTGTTCTTACCTACGCATCAAAACCACAACAATTATTTCGTCAAGTGTGCGGTTTTAACCTTCAAAAAGGACCGGGCGTAACCACACTCGATTCAACTAAGTTGGAGAAACTGACACCCGCCAGCCACCTGTGTGCGAAGCACGTCGGTAGAACCAGTCTCGCGTAAGCGTCGCGTTATGTCAGTCCGGGCCGCTTCATCCAACAATACCGCCGAATCAAAGTATGACATGCTGGTAAGCAGTATGACTATTATCGCCCACAACTCTTTGTGTTCTATTCATGCATATAACATCTACGCATAGACCTGGCTCGGATGCCACTATTGGGTAACACGGTAATTTCAAAAATTTCCTACGCACACGCAAGATCCATCTAGGTTATGCATAGCAACAAGAGGGGAGAGTGTTGTCTACATACCCTCGTATATCGAAAGCAGAAGCGTTATGACAACACAGTTGATGTAGTCGTACGTCTTCACAATCCGACCGATCCTAGTACCGAAAGTACGGCACCTCCGCGATCTGCACACGTTTAGCTCAGTGACATCCCACAAACTCTCGATCCAGCTGAGTGTCGAGGGAGAGCTTCATCAGCACGACGACGTGATGACGGTGATGATGAAGCTACCGGCGCAGGGCTTCGCCTAAGCACTACGACGATATGACCAAGGTGGATTATGGTGGAGGGGGGCACCGCACACGGCTAAGACAATGATCAACTTGTGTGTCTATGGGGTGCCCCCTCCCCCGTATATAAAGGAGTGGAGGAGGGGGAGGGCCGGCCCTCTTCTATGGCGCGCCCTAGGGGAGTCCTACTCCCACCGGGAGTAGGATTCCCCCCTTCCAAGTAGGAGTAGGAGAGGAAGGAAGTAGGAGAGAGGGAGGAAGGAAAGGGGGGGCGGCCCCCCTCCCAATTCAGATTGGGCTTGGGAGGGGGGGCGCCCCCTCCTAGGCCTCCTCCTCCTCTCTCCCACTAAGGCCCAATAAGGCCCATACACTCCCCGGGGGGTTCCGGTAACCTCCTGGTACTCCGGGTAAATGCCCGAACTCACCCGGAACCATTTCGATGTCCAAACATAGCCACCCAATATATCAATCTTTATGTCTCGACCATTTCGAGACTCCTCGTCATGTCCGTGATCACATCCGGGACTCCGAACAACCTTTGGTACATCAAAACACATAAACTCATAATATCGATTGTCTCAGAACGTTAAGCGTGCGGACCCTACGGGTTCGAGAACTATGTAGACATGACCGAGACTCATCTTCGGTCAATAACCAATAGCGGAACCTGATGCTCATATTGGTTCCTACATATTCTATGAAGATCTTTATCGGTCAAATCGCATAACAACATACGTTGTTCCCTTTATCATCGGTATGTTACTTGCCCGAGATTCGATCGTCGGTATCTCAATACCTAGTTCAATCTCGTTACCGGCAAGTTTCTTTACTCATTCCGTAATGCATCATCCCGCAACTAACTCATTAGTCACATTGCTTGCAAGGCTTATAGTGATGTGCATTACAAAGAGGGCCCAGCGATACCTCTCCGACAATCGGAGTGATAAATCCTAATCTCGATCTATGCCAACTCAACAAACACCATCGGAGACATCTGTAGAGCATCTTTACAATCACCCAGTTATGTTGTGACGTTTGATAACACACAAAGTGTTCCCCCGGTATTTGGGAGTTGCATAATCTCATAGTCATAGGAACATGTATAAGTCATGAAGAAAGCAATAGCAACATACTAAACGATCAAGTGCTAAGCTGACGGAATGGGTCAAGTCAATCACATCATTCTCTAATGATGTGATCCCGTTAATCAAATGACAACTCATGTCTATAGCTAGGAAACTTAACCTTCTTTGATTCAACGAGCTAGTCAAGTAGAGGCATACTAGTGACACTCTGTTTGTCTATTTATTCACACATGTACTAAGTTTCTGGTTAATACAATTGTAGCATGAATAATAAAAATTTATCATGATATAAGGAAATATAAATAACAACTTTATTATTGCCTCTAGTGCATATTTCCTTCAGAAGGCCGATGCAGCTTTCGTCTACAGCTACAAGAATTCCATCAGCAGGTTCGCGGGTCGCCGTGTTGAGGAGTGAGTTCCCCTCTTGCTACTCTCCTCTCACAGTCAACTGAATCCCTTTAGTTAGCAGTAAAACTACAGTTGCAAGAGTTTTTTAACTACATGATGCAAGTTGATAGTCAACTAAGGCAAACAAATAGTATAATCTTTAAGATCAAGTTGGTAATTTTAGTCAGACTTGTTCTCTTTGTCAAGGTTTGTCTCTTCCCTATCATATTTCTTCCTTAAAAGATCAAGGTACCAAACAAACTAAGAAAGCCAACAGAAATACTTATAGGAATATAGCTAGATCCGAGAGCATCTCCTGAGCAGGAAGAAACAAATATCCACTTTGCATAAACTTAGCCGAGGTACCCAACAAACTTAAATAGAAAACAAAATTTCTACATGGAAGCCTAGCTATATCTGAGCATCTTGTCGACTGAAAGAAACTAAAAAAATACCCTCTGTAGGAACCTAGGTAGACATGAAGATCTCCTTGACAAGTAGGGTGAAGAAGCTCACCCATCCTCTCCAATAAGGAATAACAGTCTGCACACTTCAGAATGAAATTAATTAGAATTCTAGATGAGGGAACAAAAAAAGCTTCAGATGTGTGCAGTCATGGAAAAAGAAGGAGTCACACACGCATGTTGAAGGAGAGGATAGGAGGCGGCGGCTGCACACTCAGAAGGAATCACTCACCTTGACCTGGTGCTTCACCGTAGTCGAGGACACGACAGCCCCCGATGCACACATGAGAGGGCTACTGGATTTGAAGAGGATAGGAGGTGGCAGCTGTTGAACTCACCACCGGCTATGGCGCAACTGCCCCTCTCGACCGTGCAGGCCACATCAGAGGAGGCGGGGTGGAGGCGGTGCGTCAGGCCGACCAGCGGCTGCAGTTGCTCCTACTGCTCCGGCCAGTGAGCGTCCATCCATGGCTGATCCTGCCTCCTTGCTCCGGCTGGCAAGCCTCCCTCCACGGTCGACCCCGTCCTCATTTGCCGCTGCACCAACCCCCGCTGCCCCCTTTGATCTCCAACGTATCTATAATTTTTTGATTGTTCCATGTTGTTATATTATGATTCTTGGATGTTTTACCATTATTTTATAGCAACTTTATATCATTTTTTGGGACTAACCTATTGACATAGTACCCAATGCCAGTTGCTGGGTTTTCCTTGTTTTTTACTTCGCAGAATATCAGTACCAAACAAAGTCCAAATTCCATGAAAAATTTTGTACCAAAAGACAACTTGGGAGCCAAGGAAGCACCTAGGGGGAGGCCCGTGGGGCCCACAAGACACCAGGGCACGCCAGAGGCCCCTGGTATGCCCTGATGGGTGTGGGGCCCACAGGGGTTTCCTCTACCGCCTCTCAGCTCTATAAATCTCCAAAAATTCCAGAAACCATAGGGGAGCAGACGAAACACAATTCCAACCACCGCAAGTTCCAGAACCACGAGATCCAATCTACACCATCACGGAGGGGTTCATCATCTCATTGGTGCCTCTTCGATGATGCGTGAGTAGTCCACCATAGACCTATGAGTCCGTAGGCAGTAGCTAGATGTCTTTATCTCTCTTTTTGATTTTCAATGTAATTGTCTCTTGGAGATCTATTTGATGTAATGACTTTTTGCGGCGTGTTTGTTGGGATCTGATGAAGATCGAGTTTATGATTAGTTTATATCCACGAATATTATTTGAGTCTTCTTTTGATCTCTTATGCATGATTACTTAGCCTCATATTTCTTCTTCAAATCTATGATTTAGTTAGGTTAACTAGATCAATTTTTCTTGCCATGGGAAGAGGTGCTTCGTGATGGGTTCGATCTTACGGTGTCCTCACCTAGTGACAGAAGGCGTAGCGAGACACATATGTATCATTTCTATTAAGGATAACAAGATGGGGTCTATTCCTACATGAATAGATCTTGTCTACATCATGTCGCCGTTATTATTGCATTACTCCGTTTCTCCATGAACTTAATACACTAGATGCATGCTGGATAGCGATCGATGTGTGGAGAAATAGTAGTAGATGCAGAATCGTTTCGGTCTACTAATCTTGGACGTGATGCTGATACGTCTCCAACATATATATAATTTTTGATTGTTCCATGTTGTTATATTATCATTCTTGGATGTATTACAATCATTTTATAGCAACTTTATATCATTTTTTGGGACTAATCTATTGACATAGTGCCTAGTGCCAGTTGCTGTTTTTTGCTTGTTTTTCACTTCGCAGAATATCAGTACCAAACGGACTCCAAACACAGAGAAATTTTTTGGAGAATTTTTTCGGACTAGAAGACACAAGATGGGCCAAAGAAGTAACAGAGGGGAGCGGGCACAACCCACCAGAGCGCGCCTCTTCGCCCTATAAATACGCAAATATTCCAAAAAAAACCTAGGGGAGTCAACGAAAAACAATTCCAGCCGCCGCAAGTTCCAGAACCACAAGATCCAATCTACACACCATCACGGATGGGTTCATCATCCACATCTATGCCTCTCCGATGATGCGTGAGTAGTTCACCATAGACCTACAGGTCCATAGGTAGTAGCTATACGGCTTCTTCTCTCTTTATGATTCTCAATACAATGGTCTCTTGGAGATCTATTTGATGTAACTCTTTTTGCAGTGTGTTTGTTGGGATCCGATGAACTTTGAGTTTATGATCAGATATATATCCATGAAAGTTATTTGAGTTTTCTTTGACCACTTATATGCATGATTACTTATGGCCTCGTATTTCTTCTTCGAATCTTTGGTTTAGTTAGGCTGACTAGCTAGATCGATTTTTCTTGCCATGGGAAGAGGTGCTTTGTGATGGGTTTGATCGTGTGGTGTTCTTTCCCAGTGACAGAAGGGGCAGCAAGACACACATGTATCGTTGCTATTAAGGATAACAATATGGGGGCTATTCCTACATGAATAGACCTCGTCTACATCATGTCATCGTTCTTAATGCATTACTCCGTTTCTCCATGAACCTAATACACTAGATGCATGCTGGATAGCGGTCGATGTGTGGAGTAATAGTAGTAGATGCAGGCAGGAGTCGGTCTACTAATGTTGGACATGATGCCTATAATGATCATTGCCTGGATATCGTCATAATTATTTGATGTTCTATCAATTGCCCAATAGTAATTTGTTTACACATCGTATGCTATTTTCTCGAGAGAAGCCACTAGTGAAATCTACGGGCCCCGGATCTACTTTCCCATCATATATTTTCAGATTTGCATTGCTATTTGCTTTTTCCTTCATTTGCATCTTTTATTTTCAGAACTATATTATCAAAACCCCAAAAATACCTTGCTGCAATTTTTTATTTCGCGTTTTATCGAGATCTATTTATCCAATCTATCATGATTTTTAACCCGTCAGCTTGACAATTTCTGGCACCGTACCCGTAGAGGGATTGACAACCCCTCATAAGCGTCGGGTTGCAAGTATTTGTTCTTTATGTGCAGGTACCGTTTACATAGTGTTGCTTGGTTCTCCTACTGGATTGATACCTTGGTTTCATAGCTGAGGGAAATACCTAATGTAGCTGTATTGCATCATCCCTTCCTCTTTGGGGAAATACCGATGTAGTTCAAGCGACATCAAATGCCTATATAATGATTATTGCCTTGGATATCGTCATGATTACTTGATCTTCTATCAGTTTCCCAACAGTAATTTGTTTACCACCATATGCTATTTTCTCGAGAAAAGCCACTAGTGAAATCTACGTCCCCCCGGGTTTATCTTTTATTATATTGTTTCCGATCTATTTTTCACCGCTTTTGTTTTCAGATCTATTATTCCAAAAATCCAAAAATACCTTCCTGCACTTTTTATTTGCATCTTTTATTTAGTATTTTATTCAGATCTATTTGTCCAAACTCATATTATTTAATCTATCTTTTACCGGGGAGGGATTGACAACCCCTCTTATGCATTGGGTTGCGAGGTTTTGTTCTTTGTGTGCAAGTACCATTTACATAGTGTTGCTTAGTTCTCCTACTGGTTTGATAACCTTGGTTTCATAACCGAGGGAAATACCTACTATAGCTATACTGTATCATCCCTTCACTGGTACGCGTCAGTGCTATACAAACGGTTTTTAACCCCTTTCCGTAACGACATTTGAAACCATCGCCAAGTGAGTGTGGGCGATAGGGGGGTCCTTCCCACACAACCCAGATACCATCGGGATAGGTGAGAGTGTCCTGGACTAGGGGGTACTCACCATGTTGTCTCCCGACCATCTAGATCGGGCCGAGGACCCCCATGGTGGTTCACTCATGGGCCACTTCGGGGAGCCCATGCCGCATACAAGGGAGATCCCACAAGACTTGGCGCCCAAGACGAGGATTCTCGTAAACCCTAGGCCTCTGGTGTGTTATATAAACCAAGGCCATGCTAGTCAATAGACAATTTAATATTCATTACGACAATCTCGTGGTAGATACATGTACTCTATACTATACCCACATCGAAAATAATCAAGCAGGAGTAGGGTTCACCTCTTAGAGAGGGCCAGAACCTGGGTAAACACCATGTCCCTCGTCTCCTGTTAACCATCGCTCCAAGACGCCTAGCTCAGGACCCCTACTACGAGACACGCCGGATATAGAACCGACATTGGTGCTTTCATTGAGAGCCTGCTGGGTGTTGAACGCGGTTCGATGGGTTTCTTATCTACATCCGTTCTTAACTCGCTGATCATGATCGACGGAAATTTTGGCGGCAGCATGAACAAGGTGATATTCTTCTGATTAGATCGTTCTGCAATGAATAATTTATTTCAATCCCTGTTGCTAGTCTGCATCAATTCTTCGCAGATCAATATTTTAGGTAGCCGTGCGCACGAGCGACAGGCATGACCGTTCTTTGATTGTCCAATCATGGACGCATTGTGGGCGGCTGTCCGCGAAGTGTACAAGAGCACCAGCCGAATACTAGTACCACTAGTGGTCACATCCGAGATGACCGGATGCCACTTTTTTCCTCCGCCGGCCGAAGCCCTAGGCCAAATCCCTTGGCTGATTCCCTGCTACTAGTATGGTTGCCGTAAAAAAAGAATCTACTCCACGTTAAGCATCGGGGAAGTTATTCAATTTGTTAATTGGTATTATTAGTATAAGTGCAACACGATCTTTGAGATCTAATCAATGCATAGTGTGCCTTAGCTTTCCTTTTCTAATCCACGTGAAGGACAAATCTAATGCTTGAATTTTTCTTGATTCTTCGTCAATTGCCACCACAACTTCTCTTGGAGGACGGTTTAGTTTAGTACTAGGTCACCTGGGATCTTGAAGAATTTCGTCTTCGGTCCGCTATGTGCAGAATTATTCCATGTTTTGTATTTCCTAACTATTCGGTTAGCATGTAAAGTTATTACGCATGGAATTTTTCTGTTGGTCTGTACTGCATTATTCTTGCAGAAATACACCGACGCCCGTACTTGGTATCTGCGCCAATATGGCATTGGAACCTTCATCAAATCGACCCTGACGCTCAGGCCATGCTTGCTGGATTGTTCACTGCACATAAATAAATTATGCGATGTTTTTCCAACTATTATCATTGGCTTGCACCATTATTATGTGTGTAGGTAATCAACTTCGATTGCGTCACACGGTCACATAGGTCCTGCTGGGTGATCGACGCAGGTCGATGGGATGATCGGAACGAGATCAAGTTTTTTTAGCGGCGTCCTTGTCCGATGCCTGGCAATACGCCAGATCTGAGGCCTATTGTTACTGGCAGCACACCCATACCCTGTGCTGTGGAGGTGATCCGACCAGCAACGCTGCATCTGCGAGATCACGCACGCGCAATTACTTCTGATGTGGAGCAGTACACCAGGCCGGCATGGGTCATCTATGCGGCAAACCACAAGGAGATTCAACCCCCCTTTTCCTCTTTGTTTAATATTTACTTAATTAAGGATGAGGCAGTCTATGCTTTTTAGCTCGTGGTCTGTCTTGCATGTACTTTTTCATGTACTGAATTGATTTGACCCTTGCAAGAGAAGTAATAGTATTATACTAGTACTTGCTAATACTTGCGTGAGACGCTAGACCTCCTGCGCCATATTTGACTGAGATCTGATGTTGATTGCTACATCATCTGTGGATTGCCTCATGAACCATCAGGTGCCATTATTCCAGTTAATTATTATGTACGGATTATTGTCCAGAATATATATGTTTTCCTATTGTACTTTGTTTTTTGTATGCAGATTGCTGCGGCCGACATCTCCCGACGATCCGATATGTTGTCATTAACAGCGGCCGCGCCATACTGTCGCCTCCGTGGCGCACGCGAACAAATTCTGATCGCTGGAAAACTATTACTAGATGCAAATCCACGAAAACCCGCATGTGTCTCTTCGGACCGCTACAACAAATTAGCCAGTTTCCGTCCACAGTTCGGCCAACGCCACATCTAGAGCATGGGCCGCCCTGCAAATTCAGGCTTTGCCACGCCTTCACCACATCACGCCGACGCCCTGCATCGACATTGACTTCAATAATAGACTTCGGCTGCATCACGCGGTCACTTCGGCAAGCCGACGTCATCGTCCCAATCGGCATAAATCGGCTCGCGTGATCACCTTGTTGGTCGAATTGCCATATCGACATGTTCGGTTGCCTCGGGGACTTTGGCATCGCTGAGAGAGATCTACCTCATCGAGTGTTCGGTAGACGGGCCAAATTTCTTTTATCACTCATTTTGCATAAATTATTTATTATGCTATGATTTTTAAATTTATTATTATTATTATTATCTCTCGCTTGCACTATTTTCTATGCACAGGTAAATGATCCGGGTTGGGAAGCGCTGTCACCTCGGTGTACCGGTGTACCACGCCACCTCGGCTAGACCGGGGGCTTCATCATCACTTCATTAACCCACGCTGGGGACTTCGCGTCATACTGCCAGCCTGCTCCGTCGCCTCGGTCAGACTGGGGGTTCCACCTCGCCGCATTGGCTGTGCTATCTCAGCAACTCGGAGTGCCGTACTCTACGCTCTGCCACCTCAGGACCGGCTTGGGGGCTGGGACCTCGTTCCGCCGTAAGCTCGGGCCGCGCATCGACACCGAGCACATTAACCAGCTAAGTTGCTTCCATGCTCAGTTTTTTTTCTTGTTCGGTTTGACCAAACATATTTGTGTTAAAAACTTAGTTTGTCAACAAACATTGTTTGTTAAAAACACTTCCTTTCCCATGTTAACCGGGGGGATCTTAAATTTATATGAGCTATTTTATAATAATTGTTCTTCTTCTTAGTCGTTGCAAAGTCTTTTTCTATCACTCCTTTTTTCGACGCGAGTGTGTGGTCAATAGCGGATACCCTAATTTCTCTCTCAAAGCCGCTAGAGTTTAGTTTGCTAAACTGGCCTAAAGAGAAGTACTCCGCCTTCAGGATAGGAGGTTGAGGCCATAGGCTGACTGATACGTCCATTTTGCATCATGCTTTTATATCAATATTTATTGCATTATGGGCTATTATTACACATTATATCTCAATACTTATGGCTATTCTCTCTTATTTTACAAGGTTTATCATGAAGAGGGGGAATGCTGGCAGCTGGAATTCTGGCTGGAAAAGGAGCAAACATTGGAAACCGATTATGCACTGCTCCAAAAATCCTGAAACTCCACGGAAGTTATTTTTGGAATTAATAAGAATTATTGAGCGAAGAAACTACCAGAGGGGGCCCACACCAAGGCCAGGAGGGTGGGGGCGCGCCCACCCCTACTGGGTGCGCCCCCTGTCTCCTAGGCCCCCTGGTGGCCCTCTGGTGCCCATCTTCTACTATATGAAGGCTTTTACCCTAGAAAAAGTCAGAGGCAAGCTTACGGGACGAAACTCTGCCGCCATGCGGCGGAACCTTGGCGGAACCAATCTAGGGCTCCGGCAGAGCTATTTTGCCGGGGAAACTTCCCTCTGGGAGGGGGAAATCATCACCATCGTAATCACCAACGATCCTCTCATCGGGAGGGGGTCAATCTCCATCAACATCTTCACTAGCACCATCTCCTCTCAAAACCCTAGTTCATCTCTTGTATCCAATCTTGTATCAAAACCACAAATTGGTACCTGTGGGTTGCTAGTAGTGTTGATTACTCCTTGTAGTTGATGCTAATTGGTTTACTTGGTGGAAGATCATATGTTCAGATCCTGAAAAGTGCGTTATATCGACTAGAGGGGGGGGTGAATAAGCGACTTTTATGAATTCTTCACTAAGGAATTTGCTGGTGAGGAAATTCCTTAGCGAAGAACTACTTGCAGCGGAATAAGTACTCAGAAGTAAGCATGACAGAATACACACATGGTCATCATGATGAAATGAAGACAAACACAGAGTACAGAAAGCGTAAACACAGGATAACACAAGATGAAGACAAACAGACTGAAGGAATTGAACTGAGGAAATTGAGAAAGTCTTCAGTCAAAGTCTTCAAACACAGATATGAACAATCACTCAACACAGTAATGAAGAAATGAAAGAGTTGAGGAAATAGAAACAGTAAGGTTGGTGAAGACAATGATTTGGTAGACCAGTTCCAACTGTTGTCTCAGTTGTACATCTGGTTGGAGCGGTTGAGTATTTAAACTCGAGGACACACAGTCCCGGACACCCAGTTGCTGAGCACGCAGCTCAGGACACCAAGTCCTCACCATATTCTCTTGAACTAAGGTCACATAGACCTCGTACAATTGCTCGTGGTAAGTCTTCAGGCGACTTCCAAACCTTCACAGACTTCGGTCACTCGGCGATCCACAATTCCTCTTGGATGCTCTAGACCATGACGCCTAACCGTCTGGAAGAAGCACAATCTTCAAAGGTAACAAGCGTCGGATCCACGCAGGATCAATCTCTTCAGTGATGCTCAATCACTTTGGGTTTGTAGGTGTTTGGGTTGGGGTTTTTCCTCACTCAATGATTTTCATTCAAAGTCCTCGGAGGATGGGTTGCTCTCAAATGACAAGTGTCAGTTTCTCTCAGAGCAGCCAACTAGCTAGTGGTTGTAGGGGGTGGCTATTTATAGCCTAGGGAGCAGCCCGACATGATAAGACATAAATGCCCTTCAATGATATGACCGTTATGTGGATAAGATATTTTGGGATAGCTGGCGCATAGCACAACAACGGTCGGAAATTTGACTCTCAAATTCCTCAGGGCTATCATGTTGCTCACTGTGTAGGCAATCCGCACTGGCGAATTCCTAACTCCTCAGTCAGAACAAATTCCTCAGTGACCAGAAGAACTTCGTCTCTGTCACTGAAGAAATTGACCGAACTGTATGAGATTTCCAATGGCTTCACTCGAAGGGATTGGTAGGTGTAGGATTTTGAGTTGAGCATCACATGGAAATTTTTTCTTAGTATTTCCTCGACCCCCTTTAACAGTACGGTGTTTCCTATGACTCAAGAAGGAGAAAAACAAAACTATGAAACCAAAAGTCTTCAAGCTTCATATTCCTTGCATGAATATCAAGTCTTCACGGACACACCAATTTCTTCACTTTCAAAGTCTTCATGAAAGTCTTCAGGAATACCAAAATCTTCAGTCGATATTCATTTTTAGGGGTCGACTTTCTCTGTAAATATCAAACTCCTCATAGACTTATAGACCTGTGTACACTCATAAACACATTAGTCCCTTAACCTATAAGTCCTCAATACACCTATATCACTAAGGGGCACTAGATGCACTTACAATCTCCCCCTTTTTGGTGATTGATGAAAATATAGGTTAAGTTTTCAACGGGGATAAACATATGAAGTGTAAGTACTGATATTGAGGAATTTGATTGCAAGATATAGAAGAACTCCCCCTAAAGATTGCATAGTGAGGAATTTGCTTTTGAAGCAATGCACACTTGAAGAGTTGAACCATGGAGATCTCCCCCTATATCTTGTAATTGACATATAATATGAAGTTTGAAATGCATGATGAAATATGGTGCTTGAAGACATTCAGCATGTGTGCAATAATATTAACGAGGAACAAGCATGCAGAATAACGCATCAAACGTATCAAAGCATAGTGCATCAAAAGTATCAGAGCACCATCGGTTTTAAGATTACAACTCGATCCAATAAAAGTTTCAGAAGAGCGAGAGTTGTAACTTAGAAAAAAAACGCCCATATAATAGACCCGCTTGAAGACTAACTCAGATTTCTCCCCCTTTGTCATCGAATGACCAAAAGGATCAAAACTGAGGACTAACGCCCCTGAAGAATATCAAGTTGATGGAGGAGCGTCAGTGTTGTCGGGGTCAGTTGTCGTAGTAGGGCCTACCGCAGTGTCGTCCAAGTCTTCATTTTCACCAGTGTCGCGCGATGAAGAATAAGAGCTGGCCACCAAGGAAGGAACCTTGACCATCTTGAATCTCTTCGGTGGAGGTGCAGACCAGTCTAATTCTTCCTTGAGACCCATGCTCTTCAGATCTTCTGCGCTGTAGACATGAAATAGAATAGCCCAGGTACGGTTGAAGGTTTCATGGAGGTAGTAGTGGTTTTTCTTCACTGCATTATGTGTGGAGGTCATGTTGTGAAGAATTGAACCAAACTGACGCTTGACCCATTTATGATTGCGATCAACTTTTTGATGAAGACTGAGGAGTAACTCACGATCTGTCATCACCCTAGGTGCTGTGGCTTGAAGAATTTGCTTGGCAGAGGTGTTGGCGGCAGAGTCACGTGTGGCAGAGTCATCATTGGTGGAGTAGGATGCAGCCTTGCGAAATTGACCATCCAATGGACGAATGCCTTCATTGATCACAGCAGTTGCCTTGCCTTTGTAATCAGATGAGGAAAATGTCCATTTGAGGACTTCAATTGGAGGCAAGAAGCTGTCGTGGTTCAGAGTATCAGCCTTGTAATTGAGTGAAGACCTTGTCCTGATGGACCTCATAATCCATGGTGCATAAGACTTCAGCTCAAAAGGTGACATAGCAATGTTCGCCAGAGTCCTCGTGAAGAAATCATGGAAGTTGACGGGAATGCCATTAATGATATTGAAAAGCATATTCTTCATGATGCCAACGACTTCTTCATCATTTGAGTCGTGCCCTTTGATAGGACTCATTGTCTTCGTCAGAATGTGATAGACAGTCCGAGGCACATATAGTAATTCCTTGACGAGGAATTTGGTTCGAGGGGCCTTCTCTGGCTTCAAAGGCTTCATCAGCACTTGCATGTAATGATTTGTAAGCTCAGGTTCACTGTAGATGCAACGAGAACCATCAAGGGGAGGACTGAGTGGGAGGGCATGAAGCAATTCAGTTGCTGGTGCCTTGTAGTGAGTATTTTCTGATATCCAGTCCAGCACCCATGAGTTCACATCTTCAGAATTTCCTGTGATGTGCAGCGTTGCATAGAATTGAAGAATGAGTTCTTCATTCCAATCACAGATGTCAGTGCAGAAATTCAGCAATCCAGCATCGTGAAGAACACTGAGGACCGGCTCAAAGCCTGGCAGAGATTTCATGTCCACGTGAGGAATGTGTGCATGATCGAAGACTTTGTCTTTGTCGAATAGCATAAAGGAATAGAAATTGGCTTGACTAGCGGTCCAGAAACGCCTCTTCCTTATGCGAGCAGAATCATAGGGATTGTAGTCTGTGAAGAACACATGCTCGTTAAAGAAATCTGCAGCCTTGAACTTTTGCTTCTTTGAGAATGGATCATTTGGCTTGGGCAGAGGAGTGTCAGTGAGTTGCATCACAACCTCAGGAATTGCAATCTCCGATTCTTCAGGCTGAGGAATTTCTGGTTCCTCTTCAGTGGCAGTCTACATGTTCAAAGGATCAGCAGCAGCAGTTTCTTCAGCACTAGTGGCTGGAATTTCTTCATGCACAGACGAGGCAGGATGAGTTTCTTCAGAGCCTATTTGAATGGTTGGTGCAGGGGACTGAGGTATTTGTTGTATTGGGGTGAAGTGTAGAGAATTGGGATGCTGACTTCCCAAAAGTCATCATTCATCACAAGCGTAGTGCATCCAATATCCACGTCTTCATCTTCAATTTCTTCAACGCCAGCCTCTTCAGCTGTGAACTGAGGCATTGGCGAGGAAGCAGCAGGCGTTGAAGGGATTGCATCCACTTCAATTTCTTCATCAATCTTCTCTGATGAAGCAGCAGAATGATTTTCTTCATCAGATCTGCTAGGGATCACATATTCTTCACCAAAAGGAACAAGGTCCTTTGATGGCAGGGTGGAAATCGGAACAACATCAATTGGATTTGCAAGTGAGCTGGTCATAGGCTTCATTTTCTTTGGAGCTGAAGAATCTGAAGCAGATGATGCTTTCCTTTTCTTCACTGCAACTCTCTCTGTAGCCTTGGTCTTCCTCACATCTGATGAAGATGGAAGGGTAGGAGTTGGTGTAGGTGCAGGAGGAGCTGAGGAATCTGTTTGAATTTCCTCAGGCGCAACTGATGCAGTTGCCCTGACTTCTTCATTTTCTTCAGGCGCACCACTAGTGGATGCCCTGGCAATGTCTTCAGCGGCTGGAATGGAGTCATCAACCCTAGAACTAGCATTTTCATCAGCAGCCTGAAAGTCATCAGCGGTGCTGGCATGTTCTTCAGTTTGCTGAGTAGAGGCTTCAGCTTGAGGAATTTCTTGTTGTGATGGGGCTGCAACATTGTTGAACTTCTAAGTCAGTCTAACGAACCTGACTTTGGCTCCTTGCCAATCAGCATAATAAGCATTGAAATCATCACTGAGGACTTTGATTTCAGACTGGATCTTGAGGAGTTCATCAGTTGTCATTTTGACAACATTTTTCCTCAGAAACTTCTCTTTCCTGAACTGAGCCTTCTTGATTTGCCTAGCCTTCTCAAATTTCCATTTCTCTTCAGTGATGAAATGGGTCAGCATGTGACTTTGGCCAGGAGTCAAATGAAAATCAGGCATAGGAGTGTTTGGGTCCTTGTGCTAGAGATCAATGTAGTCGAGGATCGCCTTTGGATCCAAAAGCAGTGGCACATTTGTGCCTTTGGCTCTAGCGGCCCTTTCTTGCCTGTCTCTGTTGATTTCTGCAAGTTCATCATCATCAGCTTCATTGTCAGATGTCACTTGGAAGGCAACCTGTTTCTTCTTCAGATTTGGCTGAGGACCTCGACCAGCTGTTGCCTTTGTCTTCAGCAGAGTGGGGCCTGATGAAGAGTTTGGTGCAGCTGAGGAACTCGCTGAGACACCAGAGGCAACAGAGATGCATGCAGTCCTTTGGCACGTGGCCAGATGTACAGGTGTTGAGGACTTTGCCGGAGCAACTGAGGACTTTGGTGCAGGAGCTGAGGACTTTGGAGGAGCAGGAGCAGCATGAGGAACTGGCCGTGAGGGCTTTGAAGAATCTGGCCATGAGGGCTTTGAAGATTCTGGCCATGAGGGCATTGCTGATGAAGCACTTGGCTTGTGAGCGGGCTTCTTTGCCATAGATTTTCTAGGCCTGACAGAGGCCTCAGTGGCAGCAGCAGTAGCAGAGTCTTCATTGAATTTCCTCACTGCTTCTTTGGCTTGTCTTGCCAACTTGGCTTGGCGTTTGGCCCATTCTTCAGGGAAATCCTCACCACGCTTGATGCTGGTGGGGTCAGCTTCTTGGCCAGGTGCCAATGGAGCTCTTGGGCATGGAGGATTTAGAGCGAATTTCTTCATATACTTTGGAGTTACATATCTGTACTCCCTCCATTCTCTTGCCCATCTCCTTTCAATCCTCTTTATGCGCACCTTGCGCTGATTTTTGTTCTCCATTCTGAACTTAGCCTCATCAGGTGTGCAATAGTCAGCATAGATGTTCTCAGGTATTTCAAACGCAGTCATGACCTCAGGCCTCTTTCCTCCTTTCTGTGGTTTCTTACCGTCTGCCATATTCTTCAGTTGAGGGATTTGAACAATCGAATTCTCTGAAGAAGTATGCAAATTTTCTTCGAGGAACGCTGCAAATGAGTTAAGTTGATGAGAACCTAGTGATTCAGCAGCGGACATGAGTACCTGTGAACAGAGTATAGTTGCGAGGAATTTGAAGAGGTCATATGCGTTCTCAGAAGGTTTAAAAAAACAAGTTTGAGGAATTTGACCAGATGAGTCTTGAAGAATTTCACTAAGCGTTCTTTGTCTTAGGTTCCAGAGTTGTATAGATTGAGGATCCAAAGAGTTGTATAGATTGAGGATCCACACAATTGAGGAATCTTGAAGATAAATGATGCTTAGAGAAACGAATCAAGAACAGATGACTAGTGAGGTGTTTTGTGTGTGAGGATTTGAAGAATAAAACACCTTTGAAGATTTTGTAGAGAAAATTTGAATCAAAGAGGGCAGTAAAAGTAACTTTTAATTACCCTAGATGAAGAACACGACGAACTGAGAAGTGTAGATTTGAAGCTCGTCAGTTCAGATCTTCCACGCCCTAACTCGGCGAAGGAAGACAGCTACGGTGGTGGCGGAGTGAAGATTTCCGCTGCCGGCGCGAGTACGACGGCGACGAGGTCGAGGCAGTGAAGCTCTTCCTCACCGACAACGATGGAGTAGCGGCGGCACTAGGGTTTGAGAAGCTCGCGTGAGAGAGAGAGCGGTCAAGCGGAGTAGAGGAAGTGAGGAAGGGGTGAGGGGGTATTTATAGTCGCAGTGAAAAATTGTTCGCCCGAAGATTTAGGACGAACGTTCCCCTGACCCTTCTCATTCGCTTGACATGTGTCACCCACGTACTGAAAAGTGGAGATCGTGTTAGATCGTGGGTGAATAGGTAAGTCTATCGTAGGGAGCGGAACGGTTTGGGCGGCAAAGCCGAAAATTTTGATAAGATTAGTTTTAAAGTTCCGTTCGCAATTTCTTCAGCTGACAAGGAAACGGTGAAGATTTTGAACGAGTTTCAAATAGAACGCACATGAAGAATTTGTGAATAGATTGGGTTGAGTATAGCATAGAGGGGGAAGGGTCCGATCACATTCACTTAGCAGAAAATGCAACTTGAAGAAATAGCCATAGGTGAATGCTATAGAGGACATAAACTCATATACATATATAGCCAATGAAGAAAAACGATGGAAACAGTGAAGATTTTGCAAAGTTGAAGAATTTGAAAAACTGAAGAATTTCAAAACTGAGGAATTTCAAAAATAAAGATTTTCAACTTTGGTGGTGGCGTGACCCACCGTATAAGAATGATGATTTCAGACACCGCGTACAATTGTCGTAGGGTTCTGAGAACCAAATTCTTCATTAATTTATTCACACTTAGAGTGTTATTCTTCATTGATTGAAGAAAAACGTTTGTTCATGTGTTGCACATCTAAGTCATCAATTTTGCTTAAGTGTTAGGATGAGTGTCCTTTTTCAAAGAACATTCGAAGACTCTAAGATATTTAGCTCACACTGCAACTTGCTAAATCTCTTTTCATCCAAGGGCTTTGTGAAGATATCGACTAGCTGATCTTCAGTCTTCACATGATCAATAAAGATGTCGCCCTTCAACACATGATCACGAAGAAAATGATGACGAATCTGAATGTGCTGTCTTCGAGTGCTGAACTGGGTTGTGAGCAATCTTGATGGCACTCTCATTGTCACAGTAGAGAGGCACATTCTTCACATTGATGCCGTAGTCCTTGAGATTTTGCTTCATCCACATCAATTGAGCACAGCAAGAACCAGCAACAATGTACTTAGCTTCAGCAGTAGACAGTGATACGCAGTTCTGTTTCTTCGAGGACCAACAGGCCAAAGATCGTCCGAGGAAATGACAAGTACCAGATGTTGACTTGCGGTCCACACGATCACCAGCATAGTCAGAGTCAGAATATCCAATGAGATCAAAAGTAGAGCCTTGGGGTACCATAGTCCTAGTGTTGGTGTGTGAGCTAGATATCGAAGAATATGCTTCACAGCCTTATGGTGTGATTCCTTCGGTGTAGCTTGAAATTGGGCACACATGCAAACACTAAGCATTATATCTGGCCTAGATGCACATAAGTACAATAAAGAACCAATCATGGAGCGGTATACCTTGTGATCGAAGTCAATACCATTTTCATCAGTGCATAGATGGCCATTTGTGGGCATAGGAATTTTGACTCCTTTGCAATCTTGCATGCCGAATTTCCTCAGAACATCCTTGAGGTATTTCTCCTGAGATATGAATATGCCATTGTGCTATTGACGAATTTGAAGACCTAAGAAGAATTTCAACTCTCCCATCATAGACATTTGATATTCTTCACTCATCATATAGGCAAATTCATCACTATAACGTTGGTCAGTATAGCCAAAGATAATATCATCAACGTATATTTGGCACACAAACAATTCACCATCATAACATTTAGTAAAGAGAGTAGAGTCGAGTGAACCGGGTGTGAAGCCATTCTTCACGAAGAATTCCTTCAAAGTATCATTCCACGTCTGAGGGGCCTGCTTGAGGCCATAGAGGGCCTTGTTGAGTCTGAAGACTTTGTCAGGATTCTTTGGATCTTCAAAACCTGCGGGTTGAGCAACATATACTTCTTCCTCAAGCTTACCATTGAGGAATGCACTTTTCACATCCATTTGATATAAAGTGATATTATGATGGTTAGCATAAGCAAGTAATATGCGAATAGCCTCAAGTCTAGCAACAAGTGCAAAAGTTTCATCGAAATCAATTCCTTCAACCTGTGTGTAGCCTTGAGCTACAAGTCGTGCCTTATTCCTCACCACAAGGCCATTTTCATCTTGCTTGTTGCGGTAGATCCACTTTGTGCCAATGATATTATGCTTGCGAGGATCTGGACGTTTGACCAGTTCCCAGACATTGTTGAGCTAGAACTGATGTAATTCTTCTTGCATGGCCTGAATCCACTCAGGCTCCAGAAATGCTTCATCTACCTTAGTGGGCTCTGTGATAGAGACAAAAGCATAGTGCCCACAAAAGTTAGATAAATGTGAAGCTTTTGAGCGCGTGAGAGGACCTGGTGCTTCAATGTCATCGATGATCTTTTCAACTTGCACTTATTTTGCAACACGAGGATGAGATGGTTGTCGTTGAGGAATTTGATCAGCATTTTCTTTAGCACCATTTTCTTCAGCATTTTCCTCAGGTGCATTAGCTCGACGATCTTCACGATCTGGAATGAATTCTTCAGTAGATTCTTCGGTAGGAATGACATCCTCAGTAGCCTTGAACTTGATAGAATCCTCAGATGCTGGTTCATCTATCACAGAAGGTAGGTGCTCTCTTTGTGAGCCATTAGTCTCATCGAACCGCACATCTACAGTTTCAACAACCTTGTGAAGAGTGTTGTTGAAGACTCTGTAGGTGTGCGAGTCCTTTCTGTAACCAAGCATAAAACCTTCATGTGCTTTCGGTGCGAATTTAGCATTGTGATGAGGATCCCTAATCCAACATTTAGCACCGAAGACTTTGAAATAACTCACATTGGGTTTCTTGTCAGTGAGGAGTTCATAGGCAGTCTTCTTGAAGAATTTGTGAAGATATACTCTGTTGATGATGTGGCACGCGGTATCAATTGCATCAATCCAAAAATGATGAGGCGTTTTGTATTCATCAAGCATAGTGCGAGCCATCTCAACAAGAGTTCTGTTCTTGTGCTCCACGACGCCATTTTGCTGAGGAGTATAAGGAGCAGATAACTCATGAGTAATACCAAGTTCATCAAGATAGTCATTAAGACCGGAATTCTTGAACTCAGTTCCATTGTCACTCCTGATGTGCTTGATCTTCACACCAAAGTTGGTTGAAGCCCTCGAGGAAAATTTTGAAGACTTCCTGCACTTCATGTTTGTAAGTAACAATGTGTACCCATGTGTAGCGAGAATAATCATCAACAATAACAAAGCCATATAGATATGCATCATTAGTGACTGTTGAGTAATGATTAGGACCGAAGAGATCCATGTGAAGCAATTCAAATGGTCGAGTGGTAGTCATGATAGTCTTCGCTGGATGCTTGGCCTTAGTGATCTTCCCAGCTTCACAGGCTCCACATAAGTGATCCTTGAGGAATTTGACATTCTCAATGCCAATGACATGCTTCTTATTCACGAGGGCGTGCAGATTCCTCATGCCAGCATGACCAAGTCATCGATGCCATAGCCAGCCTTCTGAAGCTTTTGCAAGTAAGCACACGGCAGGTTGTGGTCCTGTTGAGAAATCAACAATGTACAAGTCTCCTCTCCTAAAGCCTTCGAAGACTAACTTTTGCCTTTGTCAGCGAAGATGATATGCTTCAGATGTGATGGTGCTAAGGGAGCATCCATCAATAGGTTCTTGTCACCAGTCATGTGATTTGTACATCCACTATCGAGGACCCACTCGTTTGCTTTGGGTTGATCATCCTGTAGATGAATTAGTGCAACTTACGGTCTCATATACTTCAGCAATGAAGAATATGATATCAAGTTCATCAGTTCAATTTCATCAAGCAATAGCACAGATAAGCAGTGTGAGGACGTGTGAAATGAAAGTTCATTTCATCATGATTCGCCTGCGTCCTTTCAGGCACTTTGTCAGGCCCCTAGCAAATTCTTCAGATGTTAAAGCACGTCTGGAGTCCTGACCCTGCGGAGGATTAGTTCTTTTTCTTCACCACCCACATCTGGAGGGGTGACAAAGAATTCATCACTCTGCGAGCACCATAAGAGAAAGGTGGCATGGACGCCAGTCCACTTCGTTTCACATAACAGGGGTTAGGGCAAGCATATGAATAAGCAGAGAAATTCTTCGAGGACTTATGAACATAATGATTTGAAGAATAATGCACATATTCATAGCCCTTAGCTCTACCCTGCAAAATAGAAGGGTTAGCACGATGATGATCATATGAGGACTTTGATCCTTTTGAGGAATTTGATCCACGTGAGGAATTTTGTCCGTGTGAGGACTTGGATCCATATGAAGAATTTGGTCCATATGAAGAGTTTGATCTGGGGTTCCTATTCTTCACTGGTGGTGTCATGAGGACATTCACCTGAATACTTTCAACATAACTTTTGGAACCCAGATTTTCTTCATAGGGGAACCGTTCCTGCAGTTAGTGCCAACATATCTAGCAAATACTTCACCATTATGATTTTTGAACAGTTTATAGTTGGAGTCAAATGACTTATCAGAAGAATGAGGAGATTCACATGTAAAGCCAGATAAGTTAGATGGATCAACTGGAGGTCCCTTTGCAGCAACCCATGAGGTTTTGGGGTACTGCTCAGGCTTCCAATATGTTCCATCAGCATTGAGTTTGCTCTCAAAGGCAATACCCTCTTTCCTAGGGTTTCTGTTGAGGATCTGCTTTTTAAGCACATCACAAAGAGTCTGATGCCCTTTGAGGCTTTTGTACATGCCTGTCATATACAATTCCTTCAGCCCTGCATCGTCAGTGATACTAGCAATGTCCTTAGATGAGGAATTAGTGATAGCAGAGGCAGATGAAGAATTTGTAACATTTGAAGCATTTGAACATTCAGGTGAAGAATTAGCAGATTCACGTTCAATGCACTTTAAGCATGGAGGATCAAATTCTTCCTGAGTAGCGCTGATTTGTTGAGCAAGTAATGAATCGCGCTCCTTCTGAAGATCTTCATAACTCACTCTTAGCTTCTCAAGATCTTGCTTTCTTTGAAGAAGTTCAAGAGAAAGCTTCTCGTGATCAGATAAGAGAGCGTTATGATGACCTTGAAGGTCGTCAAACTTGGAATGGAGTCTCTGAAGACTTTCAGCCAAGGCTTTTGACTGATCCATTTCTTCACCCAACATATCATCGCTATTATTTAGCATGTATTAAACTTTTTCCAAGGCTCTTTATTGTTTAGTGGCCAGGGAAGCAAGTTTGACATAACTAGGTCCAAATCCGCCGCCAGATTCATCATCACTAGATTCGGATAGGTAGGATTCGGTTACCTCAGCACCGTTTGCCATAAGGCAGGGGGTAGACGATGATGATTCGGGTTCGAATGTCATCGCATTGAGAGATTCCTTGTAATCCTCAAACCAAGGATCATGACAAGTCCGATGACCTTCATAGACCTCAGAGAGATGGTCCGAGATTAGCTTCGTGTGATTGAGATGCATGATGTTCCTGAACTGATTTCGGGATAGATGAAAGTGCGTTATATCGACTAGAGGGGGGGTGAATAGGTGATTTTTATGAATTCTTCACTGAGGAATTTGCTGGTGAGGAAATTCCTTAGCGAAGAACTACTTGCAGCGGAATAAGTACTCAGAAGTAAACATAACAGGATACAAACGTAGTCATCATGATGAAATGAAGACTAGCACAGAGCACAGAAAGCGTAAACACAGGATAACAAGATGAAGACAAACAGACTGAAGAAATTGAACTGAGGAATTTGTGAAAGTCTTCAAGCACAGATATGAACAACATACAACACAGTAATGAGAAAATGAAAGAGTTGAGGAAATAGAACCAGTTAGTTGGTGAAGACAATGATTTGGTAAACAAGTTCCAACTACTGTCTCAGTTGTACGTCTGGTTGGAGCGGCTGAGTATTTAAACTCGAGGACACGCAGTCCCGGACACCCAGTCACTGAGCCGCAACTCAGGACACCCAGTCCTCACTGTATTCTCCTTGAACTAAGACCACGCGGGTCTCGTCCAATCACTCATGGTAAGTCTTCAGGTGACATCCAAACCTTCACAGACTTGGTCACTCGGCGATCCACAATTCCTCTTCGATGCTCTAGACCTGACGCCTAATCGTCTGGAAGAAGCACAATCTTCAAAGGTAACAAGCGTCGGATCCACGTAGGATCAATTTCCTCAGTGATGCTCAATCACTTTGGGTTTGTGGGGGTTTGGTTTTGGGATTTTCCTCACTTGATGATTTTCGCTCAAAGTCCTCGGAGGATGGGTTGCTCTCAAATGACAAGTGTCAAGTTCTCTCGGAGCAGCCAACCAACTAGTGGTTGTAGGGGGCGGCTATTTATAGCCTAGGGAGTAGCCCGACATGATAAGACATAAATGCCCTTCAATGATATGACCGTTAGGTGGATAAGATATTTTGGACAGCCGGCGCGTAGCACAGCAACGGTCGGAAATTTGACTCTCAAATTCCTCAGGGCTATCATGTTCCTCACTGTGTAGGCAATTCGCACTGGCGAATTCCTAACTCCTCAGTTAGAGCAAAGTCCTCAGTGACCAGAAGAACTGCGTCTCTGTCACTGAAGGAATTGACTGAACTGTATGAGATTTCCAATGGCTTCACTCGAATGGATTGGTAGGTGTAGGATTTTGAGTTGAGCATCACATGGAAATTTTTCCTTAGTATTTCCTCGACCCCCTTTAACAGTACTGTGTTTCCTATGACTCAAGAAAGAGAAAATGAAACTACGAAAACAAAAGTCTTCACGCTTCATATTCCTTGAATGAATACCAAGTCTTCAAGGTCACACCAATTTCTTCACTTTCAAAGTCTTCAGAAAGTCTTCAGAATATCAAAGTCTTCAGTCGAAGAACTTCATTTTTAGGGGTCGACTTTCTCTGTAAATATCAAACTCCTCATAGACTTATAAACCTGTGTACACTCACAAACGCATCAGTCACTTAACCTATAAGTCTTCAATACACCAAAATCACTAAGGGGCACTAGATGCATTTACAATCTCCCCTTTTTGGTGATTGATGACAACATAGGTTAAGTTTTCAACGGGGATAAACATATGAAGTGTAAATACTGATATTGAGGAATTTGATTGCAAGATATAGAAGAACTCCCCCTGAATATGTGCATAGTGAGGAATTTGCTTTTGAGGCAATGCACATTTGAAGAATTGAATCATGGAGATCTCCCCCTATATCTTGTAATTCATACACGCATTTGATATATAATATGAAGAATTTGAAATGCATGATGAAATATGGTGCCTGATGAGATTCAGCATGCGTGCAATAATATTAATGAGGAATAAGCATGCAGAATGACACATCAAAAGTATCAGAGCACAGTGCATCAAGTCAGAGCACCATGCACCGTCCAAAAGTATCAGGGTACCATCGGATTTAAGATTACAACTCGATCGAATAAAAGGTTTCGGAAGAACGAGAGTTGTAACTTAACAAAACGCCCATAGTATAAACCCGCTTGAAGACTAACTCAGATTTCTCCCCCTTTTTCATCAAATGACCAAAAGGATCGAAACTGAGGACTAACGCCCCTGAAGAATTTCAAGTCGATGGAGGAGCGCCAGCGTTGTCGGGGCCGTTCGTTGAAGGAGGGCCTGCCGCAGTGTCATCCAAATCTTCATGCTCATCAGTTTCACGCGATGAAGAATAAGAACTGGCCACCAGATCAGGAACTTTGACTCTCTTGAATTTCTTCGGAGGTGGTGCAGACCAGTCAAATGCTTCCTGGAGACCCATAGTCTTCAGTTCTTCCGCGGAATATACATGAGTGAGAATAGCCCTGGTGCGGTTGAGGGTTTCATGAAGGTGATACTGATTTTTCTTCACTGCATTATGGGTTGAGGTCATGTTGTGAAGAATTGCAGCAAACTGATGCTTCACCCATTTGTGATTGCGATCAACCTTCTGATGAAGACTGAGGAGTAACTCACGGTCAGTCATCACCCTAGGTGCTGTTGCTTGAGGCTTTTGCTTGGCTGATGTATTTGCGGTAGTGTCATGTGTTGCAGAATCGTCATTGGTGGAGTAAGATGTAGCTAGACAAAATTGACCATCCAATGGACGATGTCCTTCATCGATCACAGCAGCTGCCTTGCCCTTGTCATCAGATGATGAAACTGGTCGCTTGAGGACTTCAATGGGCGGCAAGTAGCTACCATGGTTCAGAGTGTCAGCCTTGTAATTCAGTGAAGATCTTGCCCTTATGAATCTCATAATCCAAGGCACATAGGGCTTCAGCTCAAAAGGTGACATAGCAACATTAGCCAGAGTCCTCATGAAGAAATCATGGAAGTTGACGGGAACGCCATGAATGATGTTGAAAAGCATGTTCTTCATGATGCCAACGACATCTTCATCATTTGAGTCGTGGCCTTTGATAGGACTCATTGTCTTCGTCAGTATGCGATAGACAGTCCGAGGCACATAAAGCAATTCCTTGACGAGGAATTTGGTTTGTGGGGCCTGCCCTGGCTTCAAAGGCTTCATGAGCACTTGCATATAATGATCTGTCAGTTCGCGGTCATTGTAGATGCAACGTGCACTGTCATGGGGAGGATCAAGAGGAAGGACACGAAGGAATTCAGTTGTTGGTGCCTTATAGTGAGTGTTTTCTGTCATCCAATCCAGCACCCATGAATTGACATCTTCAGCATCTCCGGTGATATGCAAAGTGGCATAGAACTGAAGAATGAGTTCTTCATTCCAATCACAGATATCAGTGCAAAAATTCAGTAGTCCTGCATCATGAATAACTCGGAGGACTGGCTCGAAGCACGGCAGAGATTCCATATCCACATGAGGAATATGTTCATGATCGAAGATTTTGTCCTTGTCAAAGAGCACTGAGGAATAGAAGTTGGCTTGAGTAGCAGTCCAGAAACGTCGCTTCCTTATGCGAGCAGAGTCATATGGATTGTAATCAGTGAAGAACACGTGCTCAGAAAAGAAGTCTTCAGCCTTGAATTTTTGCTTGCTAGAGAACGGATTCTTCGGTTTGGGCAGAGGAGTGTCAGTGATTTGCAGCACAACCTCAGGAATCACGATCTCAGGTGCTTCAGGCTGAGGAATTTCTGGTTTCTCTTCTTGTGCAGTTGGTGGATCAGCAGCAGCAGGTTCTTCAGCACTAGCGGCTGGAATTTCTTCATGAACAGACGATGTGGGATGAGTTTCTTCAGAGCCCATTTGAACAGTTGTAGCCGGGGACTGAGGAATCTGTTGAATAGGAGTGAAGAGAGGAGTATTGGGATGCTGACTTTCCCAAAAGTCATCGTTCATCACTGGTGTAGTGCATCCAATATCCACATCTTCATCTTCTTTTTCAATTTCCTCAACACCAGCCTCTTCAGCTGTGAACTGAGGCATAGGTGAGGAAACGACTGGCGTTGAAGGGAATGTTTCCACTACAATTTCTTCATCAAACTGCTCTGAGGTAGCAACAGAGTGATTTTCTTCATCAGATCCGCTTGGGATCTTGTAGTCTTCTCAATAAGGAACAATCTCCTTGGATGACATGGAGGAAATTGGAATGGCATCAATAGGATTTTCAAGCGAGCTGGTCATTGGCTTCATTTTCTTCGTAGCCGAAGAATTTGACGTAGCTGATGCCTTCCTTTTCTTTACTGCAGCTCGCTCTGCAGCCTTGGTCTTCTTCACTTCATAAGCAGAAGGAAGGATTGGAGTTGGTGTTGGCGCAGGAGGAGCTGAGGACTGTGGTTCATGTTCTTCAGGCGCAACAGGTGTAGTTGCCCTGATCTCTTCAGTTTCTTCAGGCGCACCACTAGTGGATGCCCTGGGAATTTCTTCAGCGGCTGGAATGGAGTCGTCAGCCCTGGAACTTGTGTTTTCATCAGCAGGCTGAAAGTCATCAGCAGTGCTGGCATGTTCTTCAGCAGGCTGAGCAGAGTCTGCAGCCTGAGGATTTTCTTGTTGCGATGGGGCTGCAACAGTTGTCATTTTCTTCGCCAAATTGACGAATCTCACTTTGGCTCCTTGCCAATCAGCATTGTATGCATCGAAGTCCTTGCTGAGGGCTTGGATCTCAGATTGAGCCTCGAGAAGTTCTTCAGGTGATAGTCTGACAACGTTCTTCTTCAGAAGCTTCTCCTTTCTTGCTTGTGCTCTCTTTATCTCACGAGCCTTTTCAAACTTCCATTTCTCTTGAGAGATGAAATGGGTCAGCATATGACTTTGACCAGGAGTCAGAGGCAGATCAGGCATTGGAGTGTTTGGATCCTTATGCCATAAGTCAATGTAGTCGAGGATCTTCTTCGGATCCAGAAGCAGAGGCACAGGTGTTCCTTTGGCTCTGGCGGCCTTCGCTTGTCTGTCTCTGATGATTTCTGCAAGTTCTTCTTCAGAAGCCTCGTCATCAGAGGGCACTTGGAAAGCAACCTGTTTCTTTCTTGGACTTGGCCGAGGACCGCGTCCAGCTGTTGCTTTTGTCTTCAGCAGTGTGGGGCCTGATGAGGACATTGGTGCAGCTGAGGAACTCGCTGAAACACCAGAAGCAATTGAGAAACCCTGAGTCCTTTGACATGTAGCCAGATGCACAGGAGTTGAGGACTTGGAGGGAGCTGCTGAGGACTTTGGTGGAGCAGCAGTAGTCTGAGGAATTTGCCGTGAGGGCGCGGCTGAGGAACTGGGCCGTGAGGGCGCTGATGGTAAAGCACTTGGCTTGCGAGCAGGCTTCTTCGGCATTGATTTCCTCGGCTTGACCGAGGTCTCAGCGGCAGCAGCAACAGCAGAATCCTCATTGAATTTCCTCACTGCCTCCTTGGCTTGTCTTGCCAATTTTGCTTGGCGCCTAGCCCATTCTTCAGGAAAGTCTTCACCACTTCTGATGCTAGTGGGATCAGCGACTTGGCCAGGTGCCAATGGAGCTCTTGGGCATGGAGGATTTAAGGCGAATTTCTTCATGTAATTTGGAGTAACATATCGATATTCCCTCCATTCTCGTGCCCATCTTCGGTCAATCCTCTGAATGCGCACTTTGCGCTGATTCTTGTTTTCTTTGCCAAACTTGGCTTCATCAGGTGTGCAATAATCCTTGTATATTTCATCAGGGATCTCGAAAGCAGTCATGACCTCCGGTTTCTTTCCTCCTTTCTGAGGTCTCTTTCCTTCAGCCATTTTCTTCAGATGAGGAATTTGAACAATTGAACACTCTGAAGAAGTATGCAGTTTTTCTTCGAGGAACGCTGCAAATGAGTTAAGTAGATGAGAACCTAGTGATTCAGCAGCGGACATGAGTACCTGTGAACAGAGTGTAGGTGCGAGGAATTTGGAGAGGTCATATGCGTTCTCAGAAGATTTTTCGAAAAGAAAAGTTTTGATGAATTTGACCAGTTGAGCCTTGAGGAATTTCACTAAGCGTTCTTGTCTTAGGTTCCAGAGTTGTACAGATCGAAAATCCGCACAATTGAGGAATCTTGAAGAATTGAGTGCTTAGAGAGATGGATCAAGAACATACAGTGTGTGAGGTGTTCATATGTGAAGATTTGAAGAATATAACACCTTTGAAGATTTTCAGAAAAGTTTGAGAATCAAAGCGAGTAATAAAAGTGACTTTTAATTACCCGAACTGAAGAACATGACGAACAGAGATGAACAGCGGTGAAGTTCGTCAAGTTAGATCTCCCACGCCCTAACTTGGCAGAGGGAGACAGCTACGGCGGCGGCGGAGTGAAGATTTCTGCAGCCGGCGCGGGTACGACGGCGACGAGGTCGAGGCAGTGAAGCTCTTCCTCACCGGCGGCGATGGAGTAGCCGCGGCGCTAGGGTTTGAGGAGAGCTCGAGCGAGAGATAGCGACCGAGCGGAGTAAATGAAGTAAGGAAGGGGAGAGGGGTATTTATAGCCACGGTAAAAACTGTTCGTCCGAAAATTTTGGGACGAACATGCCCCTGCCCTTTCTTCTTCACGCGACATGTGTCACCCATGTACTGTGCAGATGAGATCGTGTAAGATCGTGGGTGATTATAATAATGCATCGTGGGATGCGGAACGGTTTGAGCGGTAAAACCGAAAATCTAGATAAGATTTGTTTTTAAAGTTTCGTTCGCAATTTCTTCAGCTGACAAGGACACAGTGAATACTTTGAACGAGTTTCAAATAGAACGCACATGAAGAATTTGTGAATAGATTGGGTTGAGTATAGCATAGAGGGGGAAGGGTCCGATCACATTCACTTAGCAGAAATCACAACTTGAAGAAATAGCAATAAGTGAATGCTGTAGAGGACATAAACTCATATTTATATATATAGCCAATGAAGGAAAACGACGGAAACAGTGAAGATTTTGCAAAGTTGAAGAATTTGAAAAACTGAAGAATTTCAAAAATGAGGAAAAACTCAAATTGAAGATTTTCAACTTTTTGTGGTGGCGTAACCCACCGTATAAGAATGATGATTTCAGACACCGCGTACAATTGTCGTAGGGTTCTGAGAATCAAATTCTTCATTAATTTCTTCACACTTAGAGTGTTATTCTTCATTGATTGAAGAAAAACGTTTCTTCATGAGTTGCGCATCTAAGTCATCAATTCTGCATAAGGGTAAGGATGTGTGTCCTTTTCAAAGAACATTTGAAGATTCTAAGATATTTAGCTCACACTGCAACTTGCTAAATCTCTTCTCGTCCAAGGGCTTAGTGAAGATATCAGCTAGCTGTTCTTCAGTCTTCACATACTCGATGGAGATGTCGCCCTTCAACACATGATCACGAAGAAAATGATGACGAATCTGGATGTGCTTAGTCTTCGAGTGCTGAACTGGGTTGTGAGCAATCTTGATGGCACTCTCATTGTCACAGAGGAGAGGCACATTCTTCACATTGACACCATAGTCCTTGAGGGTTTGCTTCATCTAAAGCAGTTGAGCACTGCATGAGCCAGCAGCAATGTATTCAGCTTCAGCAGTAGACAGTGATACGCAGTTCTGTTTCTTTGAGGACCAACAGACCAAAGATCGTCCGAGGAAATGACAAGTGCCAGATGTTGACTTGCAGTCCACACGATCACCAGCATAGTCAGAGTCAGAATATCCAATGAGATCAAAAGCAGAGCCCTTGGGGTATCATAATCCTAGTGTTGGTGTGTGAGCTAGATATCGAAGAATATGCTTCACAGCCTTATGGTGTGATTCCTTCGGTGCAGCTTGAAATCGGGCACACATGCAAACACTAAGCATTATATCTGGCCTAGATGCACATAAGTACAATAAGGAGCCAATCATGGAGCAGTATACCTTGTGATCGAAGTCAATACCATTTTCATCAGTGCATAGATGGCCATTTGTGGGCATAGGAATTTTGACGCCTTTGCAATCTTGCATGCCGAATTTCCTCAGTACATCTTTGAGGTATTTCTCCTGAGATATGAATATGCCATTGCGCTGCTGACGAATTTGAAGACCTAAGAAGAATTTCAACTCTCCCATCATAGACATTTGATATTCTTCACTCATCATATAGGCAAATTCATCACTATAACGTTGGTCAGTACAGCCAAAGATAATATCATCAACATATATTTGGCATACAAACAGTTCACCATCATAAGATTTAGTAAAGAGAGTAGGGTCGAGTGAACCAGGTGTGAAGCCATTCTTCACGAAGAATTCCTTCAATGTATCATACCACGCCCGAGGGGCTTGCTTGAGGCCATAGAGGGCCTTATTAAGTCTGAAGACTTTGTCAGGATTCTTGGGATCTTCAAAACCTGGGGGTTGAGCAACATATACTTCTTCCTCAAGCTTACCATTGAGGAATGCACTTTTCACATCCATTTGATATAAGATGATATCATGATGGTTAGCGTAAGCAAGTAATATGCGAATAGCCTCAAGTCTAGCAACAGGTGCAAAAGTTTCATCAAAATTCAATTTCTTCAACCTGTGTGTAGCCTTGAGCTACTAGTCGTGCCTTATTCCTCACCACAAGGCCATTTTCGTCTGGCTTGTTGCGGTAGATCCACTTTGTGCCAATGATATTATGCTTGCGAGGATATGGGCGATTGACCAATTCCCAGACATTGTTCAGCTCGAACTGGTGTAATTCTTCTTGCATAGCCTGAATCCACTCCGGCTCCAGAAATGCTTCATCTACCTTAGTGGGCTCTGTGATAGAGACAAAAGCATAGTGCCCACAAAAGTTAGATAAATGTGATGCTTTTGAGCGTGTGAGAGGACCTGGTGCGCTAATGTCATCGATGATCTTCTCCACTTGCACTTCTTTTGCAACGCGTGGATGAGTTGGTTGTCGCTGAGGATTTTGATCAGCATTTTCTTCAGCACCATTTTCCCCATCATGTTCTTCAGGTGCATCAGCTCGACGTTCTTCATGAACAGGAATGAATTCTTCAGCAGATTCTTCAGTCGGAATGACATCCTCAGTTGCCTTGAGCTTGATAGCATCCTCAGGTGCTGGTTCATCTAACACAGAAGGTAGGTGCTCTCTTTGCGAGCCATTAGTTTCATCGAACTGCACATCTACAGTGTCAACAATCTTGTGAAGAACAATGTTGAAGACTCTGTAGGTGTGCGAGTCCTTTCCGTAACCAAGCATAAAACCTTCATGTGCTTTCGGTGCAAATTTAGAGTTGTGGTGAGGATCTCTAATCCAACATTTAGCACTGAAGACTTTGAAATAACTCACATTGAGTTTCTTGTCAGTGAGGAGTTCATAGGCAGTCTTCTTGAAGAATTTGTGAAGATATACTCTGTTGATGATGTGGCAAGCAGTGCCAATTGCATCAATCCAAAAACGCTGAGGCATTTTGTATTCATCAAGCATAGTGCGAGCCATCTCAACGAGAGTTCTGTTCTTGCGCTCCACGACACCATTCTGCTGAGGAGTATAGGGAGCGATAACTCATGAGTAATACCGAGTTCATCAAGATATGCATCAAGACCGGAATTCTTGAACTCAGTTCCATTGTCACTTCTGATATGCTTGATCTTCACACAAAAGTTGGTTGAAGCCCTCGAGGAAAATCGTTTGAAGACTTCCTGCACTTCATGTTTGTAAGTAACAATGTGTACCCATGTATATCGAGAGTAATCATCAACAATGACAAAACCATATAGAGATGCATCATTAGTGACTGCTGAGTAATGATTAGGTCCGAAGAGGTCCATGTGAAGCAATTCGAATGGACGGGTAGTGGTCATGATAGTCTTCACTGGATGCTTGGCCTTGGTCATTTTTCCAGCTTCACAGGCTCCGCACAAGTGATCCTTGAGGAATTTGACATTCTCAATGCCAATGACATGCTTCTTCTTCGCAAGCATGTTCAAATTCCTCATGCCTACGTGACCAAGTCGTCGATGCCATAGCCAGCCTTCTGAATCTTTTGCAAGTAGACACACGGCTGGTTGTGGTCCTGTAGAGAAATCAACAATATACAGATCTCCTCTCCTAAAGCCTTCGAAGACTTCGGAATTGTCAGCTTCCATAATCACAACACAGCGATATTTGCCAAAGACAACAACCATATCAAGATCACAAAGCATTGAGACTGACATGAGATTGTATCCTAAGGACTCAACAAGCATGACTTTGTCCATGTGCTTATCCTTAGAGATAGCAACCTTACCAAGACCCAATACCTGACTTTTGCCTTTGTCAGCAAAGATGATATGCTTCAGAGGTAACGGTGATAAAGGAGCATCCATCAATAGATTCTTGTCACCAGTCATGTGATTTGTACATCCACTATCGAGGACCCATTCAGTGGTTTTGGGTTGATCATCCTGCAGATGAATTAGTGTAGCTTACAATCTCATATGCTTCATCAGTGAAGAATATGATATCAAGTTCATCAGATGAATTTCATCAAGCAGTAAACAGATATAGCAGTATGAGGACGTGTGAAATGAAAGTTCATTTCATCATGATTCGCCTGCGTCCCTTCAGGCATTTTTGTTAGGTCCCCAGCAAATTCTTCAGACGTTAAAGCACGTCTGGAGACCTGACCCTGCAGAAGATATTAGTTCTTTTTCTTCACCACCCACATCTGGAGGGGTGGCAAAGAGTTCATCATTCTGCGAGCACCAAATGAGAAAGGTGGCAAAGATGCCAAACCATTTCGTTTCACATAAGAGGGGTTAGGGTAAGCATATGAATAAGCAGAGTAATTCTTTGAGGACTTATGAACATAATGGTTTGAAGAATAATGCACATATTCATAGCCCTTAGCTCTACCCTGCGAGACAGAGTTGTTAGCACAATGATAATCATATGAGGACTTTGATCCAGTTGAGGAATTTGATCCATGTGAAGAATATGGTCCATATGAGGACTTTGATCTGGGGTTCCTGTTCTTCATGGGTGGTGTCATGAGGACATTCACCTGAAGACTTTTAACATAACTTTTGGGAACCCAGATTTTCTTCATAGGGGAACCGTTCCTGCAGTTAGTGCCAACATATCTAGCAAATACTTCACCATTCTGATTTTTGAACAGTTTATAGTTGGAGTCAAATGACTCATCAGAAGAATGAGGAGATTCACATGTAAAGCCAGATAAGTTAGATGGATCAACTGGAGGTCCCTTTGCAGCAACCCATGAGGTTTTGGGGTACTGCTCAGGCTTCCAATATGTTCCATCAGCATTGAGTTTCCTCTCAAAGGCAATACCCTCTTTCCTAGGGTTTCTGTTGAGGATCTGCTTTTTGAGCACATCACAAAGTGTCTGATGCCCTTTGAGGCTTTTGTACATGCCTGTCATGTACAATTCCTTCAGCCCTGCATTGTCAGTGATACTAGCAATGTCCTCGGGTGAGGAATTAGTGATAGCAGAGGCAGATGAAGAATTTGTAACAGTTGAAGCATTTGAACATTCAGGTGAAGAATTAGCAGATTCACGTTCAATGCACTTTAAGCATGGGGGAACAAATTCTTCCTGAGAAGCGCTGATTTGTTGAGCTAGTAATGAATCGCGCTCCTTCTGAAGATCTTCATAACACACTCTTAGCTTTTCAAGATCTTCCTTTCTTTGAAGAGATTCAAGAGAAAGTTTCTCGTGATCAGTCAAGAGGGTATTGTGTTGATCTTGAAGGGCGTCAAGCTTGGAGTGAATTCTCTAAAGACATTCACCCAATGCTTTTGGCTGATCCATTTCTCTGCGCAACATTTTATCACTTTTGTCTAGCATATCTTGAGTTTGTTCTAAAGCCGTTTGTTGTTTAGTGGCAATGCAAAAA
This sequence comes from Triticum timopheevii, assembly GCA_963921465.1. Lineage (NCBI taxonomy): Eukaryota > Viridiplantae > Streptophyta > Magnoliopsida > Poales > Poaceae > Triticum > Triticum timopheevii. The sequence goes on from OY997262.1 coordinate 292,313,368, forward strand.
AGTTTGGTATAGCAGGATTCAATATCATCATCAGATTCATCATTGTCAGATTCATCATTATCAGATTCATCATCACAAGACTCGGATGAGGAGCATTCGGTTACCTCAGCACCGTTTGCCATGAGACAAGATGCAGAAGATGATGATTCTGGCTCGAAAGTCATCGTTTTGAGAGATTCCTTGAAGTCCTCAAACCAGGGATCATGATGAGTTCGATGACCTTCATAGACATCAGAGATTCGGTCCCAGATGAGCTTCGAATTGCCAAGATGCATAATTCGCCTGAATTAATCTCTGGATAGGAAGGAGCAGATGATATCCTTCGCTATGATGTCAAGTCGAGTGTACTTGCGAATATCATCAGCATTCGTCGTCTTGCATAAATCAGTAAGACCAATCTCAGTGACGGTCCACAGCTCGCTGTTCCTTGCCATGAGGCGCTTCCTCATCATAGCTTCCACTTGGGATAGTCATGACCGTCAAAGATAGGGCATGTCACTTTCTTCATACCTGCGGTCGACATAACTAAAACTCCAGGCGGTTAAACCAAAATCACACAGAACAAGGGAGTACCTCGCTCTGATACCAATTGAAAGTGCGTTATATCGACTAGAGGGGGGTGAATAGGCGATTTTTATGAATTCTTCACTGAGGAATTTGCTGGTGAGGAAATTCCTTAGCGAAGAACTACTTGCAGCGGAATAAGTACTCAGAAGTAAACATAACAGGATACAAACATAGTCATCATGATGAAATGAAGACTAGCACAGAGCACAGAAAGCGTAAACACAGGATAACAAGATGAAGACAAACAGACTGAAGAAATTGAACTGAGGAATTTGTGAAAGTCTTCAAGCACAGATATGAACAACATACAACACAGTAATGAGAAAATGAAAGAGTTGAGGAAATAGAACCAGTTAGTTGGTGACGACAATGATTTGGTAAACCAGTTCCAACTGCTGTCTCAGTTGTACGTCTGGTTGGAGCGGCTGAGTATTTAAACTCGAGGACACGCAGTCCCGGACACCCAGTCACTGAGCCGCAACTCAGGACACCCAGTCCTCACTGTATTCTCCTTGAACTAAGACCACACAGGTCTCGTCCAATCACTCATGGTAAGTCTTCAGGTGACTTCCAAACCTTCACAGACTTGGTCACTCGGCGATCCACAATTCCTCTTGGATGCTCTAGACCTTGACGCCTAACCGTCTGGAAGAAGCACAGTATTCAAAGGTAACAAGCATCGGATCCACGCAGGATCAATTTCTTCAGTGATGCTCAATCACTTTGGGTTTGTGGGGGTTTGGTTTTGGGATTTTCCTCACTTGATGATTTTCGCTCAAAGTCCTCGGAGGATGGGTTGCTCTCAAATGACAAGTGTCAAGTTCTCTCGGAGCAGCCAACCAACTAGTGGTTGTAGGGGGCGGCTATTTATAGCCTAGGGAGCAGCCCGACATGATAAGACATAAATGCCCTTCAATGATATGACCGTTAGGTGGATAAGATATTTTGGACAGCTGGCGCGCAACACAGCAACGGTCGGAAATTTGACTCTCAAATTCCTCAGGGCTATCATGTTCCTCACTATGTAGGCAATTCGCACTGGCGAATTCCTAACTCCTCAGTTAAAGCAAAGTCCTCAGTGACCAGAAGAACTGCGTCTCTATCACTGAAGGAATTGACTGAACTGTATGAGATTTCCAATGGCTTCACTCGAATGGATTGGTAGGTGTAGGATTTTGAGTTGAGCATCACATGGAAATTTTTCCTTAGTATTTCCTCGACCCCCTTTAACAGTACGGTGTTTCCTATGACTCAAGAAAGAGAAAATGAAACTACGAAAACAAAAGTCTTCACGCTTCATATTCCTCGAATGAATACCAAGTCTTCAAGGTCACACCAATTTCTTCACTTTCAAAGTCTTCAGAAAGTCTTCAGAATATCAAAGTCTTCAGTCGAAGAACTTCATTTTTAGGGGTCAACTTTCTCTGTAAATATCAAACTCCTTATAGACTTATAAACCTGTGTACACTCACAAACGCATCAGTCACTTAACCTATAAGTCTTAAATACACCAAAATCACTAAGGGGCACTAGATGCACTTACAATAGACAAGAGCAGATGACATCCTTCGCTGTGAGGTTAAGCAGTGTGTACTTGCGAATGTCATCAGCCTCTGCCATATTGCATAGATTGGTAAGACCGATCTCGGTGACGGTCCACAGTTCGCTGTCCATAGCCATGAGTCGCTTTTTCATCATGGCCTTCCATCGAGGATACTCATGACCGTCAAAGATGGGGCAGAAAATGTTCCTCGATCCTGCAGTCGACATAACTAGAACTCCAGGTGGTTAAACCAAAATCACACAGAACAAGGGAGTACCTTGCTCTGATACCAATTGAAAGTGCGTTATATCGACTAGAGGGGGGGTGAATAGGCGATTTTTATGAATTCTTCACTGAGGAATTTGCCGGTGAGGAAATTCCTTAGCGAATAACTACTTGCAGCGGAATAAGTACACATAAGTAAGCATGACAGAATACACACATGGTCATCATGATGAAATGAAGACAAACACAGAGTACAGAAAGCGTAAACACAGGATAACACAAGATGAAGACAAACAGACTGAAGAAATTGAACTGAGGAAATTGAGAAAGTCTTCAGTCAAAGTCTTCAAACACAGATATGAACAATCACTCAACACAGTAATGCAGAAATGAAAGAGTTGAGGAAATAGAACCAGTAAGGTTGGTGAAGCCAATGATTTGGTAGACCAGTTCCAACTACTGTCTTAGTTGTACGTCTGGTTGGAGCGGTTGAGTATTTAAACTCGAGGACACACAGTCCCGGACACCTAGTCGCTGAGCACGCAGCTCAGGACACCAAGTCATTACCGTATTCTCCTTGAACTAAGGTCACACAGACCTCGTCCAATCACTCGTGGTAAGTCTTCAGGCGACTTCCAAACCTTCATAGACTTCGGTCACTCGGCGATCCACAATTCCTCTTGGATGCTCTAGACCATGACGCCTAACCGTTTGGAAGAAGCACAGTCTTCAAAGGTAACAAGTGTCAGATCCACACAGGATCAATCTCTTGAGTGATGCTCAATCACTTTGGGTTTGTAGGTGTTTGGGTTGGGGTTTTTCCTCACTCGATGATTTTCGCTCAAAGTCCTCGGAGGATGGGTTGCTCTCAAATGACAAGTGTCAGTTTCTCTCGGAGCAGCCAACCAGCTAGTGGTTGTAGGGGGCGGCTATTTATAGCCTAGGGAGCAGCCCGACATGATAAGACATAAATGCCCTTCAATGATATGACCGTTATGTGGATAAGATATTTTGGGACAGCTGGTACGTAGCACATCAACGGTCGGAAATTTGACTCTCAAATTCCTCAGGGCTATAATGTTCCTTACTATGTAGGCAATCCGCACTGGCAAATTCCTAACTCCTCAGTCAGAACAAATTCCTCAGCGACCAGAAGAACTTCGTCTCTGTCACTGAGGAAATTGACTGAATTGTATGAGATTTCCAATGGCTTCACTCGAAGGGATTGGTAGGTGTAGGATTTTGAGTTGAGCATCACATGGAAATTTTTCCTTAGTATTTCCTCGACCCCCTTTAGCAGTACGGTGTTTCCTATGACTCAAGGGAGAACCACTGCGATTGTGCTTCCAGCTCGCTTGGTTAAGCGCCTCAGTGGAGAAAGCCGAAAACTGACTGTCACAATAAGCGTAAACTGGTCAGCGATCCGATGAATGTGTTAAACTATATGATCGGTGGAGGTCACCCCGTGTTAAACAATGGCCCATTCATAACAGTGGCCAAGGTGTTATCGGCTTGACATCAGCTATCGCTGAACACTAACCGGGGGCTAGTAGCTGGCCTTCCAGCTTTAAGCTCCTATGACTAAGTGAAAGTTATAAAGCCCGCATATCTGATTGCCTCGTTTCGGCTAATACAACTGCCTTCAGGCACCGAGACGTCGGCTAAGGGTTGTTTTTTTATTGCGGAAACACCCTGCATAGCATCTACAAGGGGGTGGAAGCCGACGATGGGCCACTTTCAACTGATAAACGGTCGCAATGGAGTCAAAATAAACATATCATCAGCATTTGTATTCAGTATACAAGTGCTGCCTTCCATAACCATCGTTATAAAGCCATAAATATGCATCAATTTGACTTAAGATTTTGGCCAAGCTGGGTTGCCTGGGTCCTGTGCTTACCCCTACGTTCCAGATTGTTCGGCTAGGCAGTAAAGGGAGCACCTCTGTGATTGTTACTACCGGTTCATCCGGGTTAGTACTTCAGACTGGGTGAAGCCGAAAGCTAGCTATCTTAAAGGATACAATTGGTCGGCAACGACGGAAGTGAAATTCAGGTTCGCTAAAGACCACATAGTTCGGGCACTTTCCCCAAACTAAATCCTAAATATTTTCCTCCCGCATTGATCAAAGCTGAGGTTTCTTGATCATGATCAGCATGAGAACCCAAAGAAAGGAACCGATAGAGGAACTATTTTCTTGGGAAGATGTTTCTTAATATAACATATCTCTCCGCATACCTTTGTTTATAAAACCGTATGACCTGATTGCCTCGTTTGCCATAAATCTTTGCCCTCACAAAGGCTTTATAAAGTGGGACAAACACTCCCTGGCTACTGGCCAAGGAGGTTGAAGCCGATGGTCGGTCAATAAAGTTTTGTACAATGCGGATCCGAGAATTAATGATGTAAAGTACTTGGATACATAGAATCATTACACATAAATTGTGAGCAAAAATCAATTTTATCACAGCCAATCTTTTAAAGAGTCAATGGCACAGTATCTTTGAGACAACCGAGCAACTGACGTAACGCTCTCATAGTTCCTTATTGGCATTGATTTCCTATCTATTAAGCCCCTTGAGGCCGACCTTGGCAAGCTCAGCTTTCATTAGCTCTAAGTCCTTTATGAGATCTTTATTCTCTTTCCGAGAAGTTTGTGTTAAACACAACAAAATTTTCTGTCAAATGGATATCGATCCTTAATTCGGCCACCGTGCCCACATTAAGGCTCGGGGGACTACTGGGCTTCACGCTTATCATTTACAAATATTAAAGGGGCACATCGATCCCCTGATCTAGTGTTGCCACCCGACCAGTGGCTCGGGGGCTACTGCATTTCCTATTCAATGCAGTAAATTCAAAGTGCTCAGTGTTCGGCTTGACCGAACTACGGGCAAACGCATCATCGGACAATAATAGGTCCCATATGGAACCTATCCGGTATTAAGCTAATATATTACGGCGACTTCTCAAAACCTTCTCTTGAGGGTCCGTCCGTCGATCACTATCTCCTCTAATGTGCATCTCAGATTTTAGGTCGACACACACCTTGAGGGATACTGGCTATATACATCAGCACATAAATTTCACAGCTAGAAAGCAATCCGGCATAAAGCTTGGATGCAAGTGACTAAATCCATATAGGATGTTTCCGACATAAAGCTCGGCCGTGAGCGGCTGGCTCCATAGAGAACTTTTCAGCATTAAGCTCAGATAAACTTTTTCAAACACGATGTACTCTGTGCCTTCTTAGTTGCAGTCTGGCATTGGAGCTCAGCTGCAAAAAGGAAGCTCGGCTACAGTCTGGCAATGGAGCTCAGATGCAGTCCTGCGTTGGAGTTCGGCTGCCGAGGATACCTCAGATGCAGTCCGGCGTCGGAGCTCGGACGCAAGAGGACACTGCCGCCCGGGAACAACTTCAAACCCGATGTGTGGCATAAAAATAACAAGGCATCGATAAAGGCCGAAAACTTAAAGGGGCTCCTCGGATACCCAATATGTAAACTCTTCGGATTCACTTCGGCGATCCTCAAGATTGAAGATGGGAAGATTTGTTGAACCAGTTTTCAAGACCGACGACCGAAGATGAAGAACAATTCGGAAGAATCAAGGAACGTCCCCAACTTGAAGAACGGTTCAGGGGGCTACTGACGGTGTCCTGGACTAGGGGGTACTCACCATGTCGTCTCCCGACCAGCCGGATCAGGCTGTGGACCCCCATGGCGGTTCACTCATGGGCCACTTCGGGGAGCCCATGCTGCATACAAGGAGATCCGACAAGACTTGGCGCCCAAGACGAGGACTCTCCTAAACCCTAGGCCTCTGGTGTGTTATATAAACCGAGGCCAGGCTAGTCAATTGACAATGTAATATTCAGTACCACAATCTCGTGGTAGATACAAGTACTCTGTTGTAGGACCTTGAGAAGAGGTGTCTAGAGGGGGGGGTGATTAGACACTAAGTACCAAAGTTGTAGTTTTTAAGTTTCTTAGAGTTTGGGTAGAGTTTAGGCACAATTTCAACATTCACAATACATATCAAGCAAGCATGCAAAGAGTATATGAGAAGCGGAAAGTAAAGCATGCAACTTGCAAGAAAGTAAAGGGAAGGGTTTGGAGGATTCAAACGCAATTGGAGACACGGATGTTTTTGGCGTGGTTCCGATAGGTGGTGCTATCGTACATCCACGTTGATGGAGACTTCAACCCATGAAGGGTAACAGCTGCGCGAGTCCAGGAGGGCTCCACCCACGAAGGGTCCACGAAGAAGTAACCTTGTCTATCCCACCATGGCCGTCGCCCACGAAGGACTTGCCTCACTAGCGGTAGATCTGCACGAAGTAGGCGATCTCCTTGCCCTTACAAACTCCTTGGTTCAACTCCACAATCTTGTCGGAGGCTTCCAAGTGACACCTAGCCAATCTAGGAGACACCACTCTCGAAGAAGTAACAAATGGTGCGTTGATGATGAACTCCTTGCTCTTGTGCTTCAAATGATAGTCTCCCCAACACTCAAGTCTCTCTCATAGGTTTTGGATCTGGTGGAAAGAAGATTTGAGTGGAAAGCAACTTGGGGAAGGATAGAGATCAATATTCATATGGTAGGAATGGAATATCTTGGCCTCAACACATGAGTAGGTGGTTCTCTCTCAGAAATGGTAAGTTGGAAGTGTAGGTTCGTTCTGATGGCTCTCTCCACGAATGAAGAGGAGGTGGAGGGGTGTATATAGCCTCCACACAAAATCTAACCATTACACACAATCTACCAAACTCGGTGGGACCGAATCGTTAAACTCGGTCAGACCGATTCAGCAAATAATGTGACCGTTAGGGTTTTTGGTGGGACTGACATGCATCTCGGTGAGACCGATTCGGTTAGGGTTAGGGCATACTGTAATCTCGGTAAGACCGATTACACAAACTCGGTGAGACCGATTTTGGTAATAAGCTTTCCAGAGAGTTGGTCAGGCAAACTCGGTGGGACCGATTACTCAAACTCGGTGGGACCGATTTTGGTAATAAGTTATCCAGAGAGTTGGCATTGTAATCTCGGTAGTACCGATTGCTCAAACTCGGTGAGACTGATTTTGATAATGGACATACACAGAGAGATTACAATCCCATCTCTGTGAGATCGAGATCCCTATCGGTAAGACCGATTTGCTTAGGGTTTGTGGCAGTGGCTATGACTTTTGGAATCGGTGGCGCCGGATAGGAAGAATCGGTGTGACCGATTTTGGCTTTAGGTTTAGGTCATTTGTGGAAGTGGGAAAGTAGTTGAGGGTTTTGGAGCATATCACTAAGCACATGAAGCAAGAGGCTCATTAAGCAACACCTCATCCCTCCTTGATAGTATTGGCTTTTCCTATAGACTCAATGTGATCTTGGACCACTAAAAATGCAAAATGAAGAGTCTTGAGCTTGAAGCTTGAGCCAATCCTTTGTCCTTAGCATCTTGAAGGAGTTCCCACATCCTTTAGTCCATGCCACTCCAATGTTGAACTTATCTGAAACATGCTAGATAAAAGTGTTAGTCCAACAAGAGATATGTTGACATTAATTACCAAAACCACCTAGGGAGCACTTGTGCTTTCATCTGTACTATACCCACATCAAATATAATCAAGCAGGAGTAGGGTTTAACCTTTTAGAGAGGGCCCGAACCTGGGTAAACACCATGTCCCTCGTCTCCTGTTACCCATCACTCCAAGATGCCTAGCTCAGGACCCCTACTACGAGATACGTCGGATATAGAACCGACAATAGGCCCTCATGGAGCTCATGTGCGATCGGACGAGGCCTCGAAACCCAATCATTTCCATTCGTATGTACATCCCACACGGTGAATCCCTGAAAAACATTTCCCTTCATATGTATATCACACATAGTCAATCCAAGGAATATGTTTCTGTTTGTATGTACATCCCACACAGTCAATCCAGGGAAAACGTTTCTGTTTGTATGTACATCCCACACAATCAATCCAGGGAAAATGTTTCCGTTTGTATGTACATCCCACACAATCAATCTAGGGAAAATGTTTCCGTTCGAATGTACATCCCACACAGTCAATCCAAGGAAAATGTTTCCGTTCGTATGTACATCCCATACAGGTTTATTTATAGGCTCATGTGCGATAGGTGTAACTATCACACACGCTCTGCCTTGGTTAACCGTTTGATTTTATCAACTACATCACGCAGGATTTGATGAAGAAAACTGTGTGGCATTGGGCTATCCATCACAAGCGCTTTTACTGCTAGATCCGTTTGCAAAGTTCCATGACACATTTAGCAGGTTTATTAGTTTATAATTAATAATTCCAGTATTACGCAAATTCACATTTCATATCGAACAACTATTTGCCAATTTCATATCAGGCACATAAATATATTTTAACATCACAGTACGATAGCTACCTGAAAACAACACAGTATAACATATAGGTAGTTCAACTTCATAAGAACAATATTAGAACAATATATTCATTTCCCTAATCAAGATCATCTAGGTTCGTCTTATCCACCTCTGCTTTCAGTTCAGTAAGAACCTGTTTTGCATTGGCCAACTAGGAAAGTGCCTCCTCCTTCGCCAACACCATCTTAGCAAAGTCTGATTTAAAAAATCTAAGCTCATTCTCTACCTTCCTCTTTTTATCCCGCATCTTCAAATATTCTTCAGCGTTGACAACACTTTCTCTAAGCCTACCTCTGTTTTCTTCCTCATACATGCTCCAGAGCTTTGCTAGGCACATCTTCAAAGAATGTGGCCACTCTTGATCAACCCACTCCAAGTAAGAACACTTTCGTTCATCCCATAGAAACTCACCAATGCTTATTTTGAAAAACTGAAGAAACATGTTAATTATGACATATCTTCTCAAAAAGATCAATGTGCAAATGAATTAATTTCTACTGAGACAACAACCAAATTGTGAAACATCACAAGCTATATTACTCATGTACAATAAATAACAAATTGAACATTTTATGAGGAAGGTAAATATAACTGCAACATCATAGCGACAACGTTTGGATGACAGCAAATTGATACTAACAGGTGTGTACATGCACAAATTTAGTAACATAGAACTAATAGCACTAAGGCCGTCCACTATGTATGCCAAAACTGGTGTAAAGACAATTGTTGCTACATCTCGCACCGGTGCCCTACACTTGCGAGCCGATGCATCGGAAAAAAATCAGGGACCCAGACTCCGGAGTACCTAGTTGCTCCGATGCCCAGTTTCTTTGTGCCATAAAGATTTAGTATTTTACTGCTTGATTGCTCAGATGTGTGGACCAAAGTTGGCTACACAAACTGCTGAAGCAGTGCCAAATAATTTTCTAATGTCACCGCTGATGACATGGCAACAATTTTAGATACTAGCTACAAACTGTGACACTATCTTAGGATGCGTTTGGTTGAAGGTGTGGTATGAATGGGTTGGGACCATGACAGTGTCTGAATCACATCTAACAAATGATTTGTTACAACGAAAGAGGGTCTAACCTTCTCTGCACATGCTAGAAACTTCCTCCCACTATCCACAGATTCAAACGCAACTAGCTTCACGCATGGAGATTGATGGTGACAACGAGTAGATAGACCTTCAGCCACCCCGCTCCATTCGTTGCCACTAATGGTCCTAGGGAGCTATAAGAGGAAGAAATGACTCAATCGACCGTCGTGTAAAAATCCTTCGTTCCAAGTCATATCCCAAGAGAGAGAAGAGAGGCATACCTGGGTGGTGAAGGAGTCGTCGGAGGAGGAGGAACCGCTGAAGAGGTCTTTGAAGAAGACCATGCCCCTCCCCCGACAGTAGGATGCGAGACGACGAGAGCGAGGAAGTGGCTATAGCTTAGGAAGGAAGGACGAAAGGAGGAAACAGGGGAAATGTAACTTGTGGTCAGGGAGAAAAGGGGGTGGGGAAGGGGGGGCTAGATATTTCGGCGGTAGGCCAAAAATTTCGAAATGTGGTGGGAAACTTTGTGCGGGGTGCCTGAGGGTGTCCTGGGTTAAGGGGTCTCGGGCGTCCGGGCTGTGTGACGTGGGCCGGACTGATGGGCCATGAAGATACAAGACAGAAGACTTCCCCCTGTGTCGTGGGAAACGAGCACCTATGGGGCAGGGCCCCTTCTCGGTCCGGCAGGGAGCGGAGGGCGCACGAAGAGCAGATCGAGGCGAGGCACGCGGGGGATTTTACCCAGCTTCAGAGCTCTCCGGAGAGATAAAACTCCTACTGCTGCTTTGTGTTTATACTCTGTTCTTGCTCGAGAGCGTGAGTGTGTTGTAGTTTCGAATGAGTCGAACCTCCTCTACGTTGCGCATGGGCCTCCTTTTATAGGTTAAAGGGGTCACCGACAGGTGGCAACGCAGACAGGGGTATAAAAGTAAAAAGAGGGGTTGGTACAACCGCTATCTACAGTGCCCCCTACCTAACTCTGACGGCAGGGGAAAAGGGCATTTAATGCCCGTCCGGTCGCCCAAACAGTGTAGGAAACGACCGTTAGGGGCGCCACCGATCGCCACGATGTCCTTCTCGTCATCTCCACTTGCCACCTCGCACCGCTTGGCTGCACAGCTACCCACCATGTGCGCCAGGAACGATCCTGCGGCGACACGTCGTCGGATGCGCTGGAGCGTGGGCGCAGAGTGTGGTGGCTTCGCCGCGGCAAGCGCCTTGCCGCGGTCGTTGTCTTGTCGCACCCGAAAGCTTGTCGCTCGCTGGGTCTTGCCGGGACGTGCGGCGCGTCGCGGCAAGTTTCTTGGTTTGCCTTCCCGGCAAGCTCCTCTTGCCGGGGCCTTGTCCTTCCTGGCAAGCTCCTCTTGCCGGAGTCTTGTCTTCTCAGTCAAAACACTTTGTTCTTGAATGGCATCAATATGAGCTACGGAGGATCTTGGCAGACGCCCGGCAAGCCTTGCCGCTGGGTGCTGCGACTGCCCGTGCACAAGTTCGGGATACTAAGGTACCCCTACTTTAGTACACCGACAGGAGCCCCCGGGCCTGGGCCACACACGGTGCCGAGCGCTGTTGGGCCAAGCCCAAAACAGGGCATGGGCACGCGCGGCCTAGGTCTGTACCAAATCTAGCTCCATATCCACCGCGCCCTCCCGCAACGGCATGCGTCAAACGCGGCGTTGTGGGAGAGATCGTGGGCAATTCTTTAATCAAGAAAGGTATAACGTTCGCCTCCCCTCTTTATAAGCAGGGGAAACAGGGGCCGTTCCCCTATCTTCGCCACTTGCGGTTTCTTCCTCAGAAAGCTCCGCCGCTCCCCTCCGCTTCCCAAGCCGAAAGAGAGCAGCGCTCCGTCGCCCGTCGCCGCCGCCCGTCGCCGCCGCCCTCCTCCGCCGCTTCCGCCATGGCTCCGAAGACCGGAAAGAGTGCGAAGTCGGCCGAGGCACTGCGGCTTGAGGCGCTGCGCAAGGAGCGAGCACTTCCCCCCCCCCCCCCCCGAACTCACCCCGAAGGCGCTGCGGGAGGAGTTCTATCTCTTCTGGTCGACGGAGATGCGGGCGCATCCGCGCACGCAGACACTCTCCGCCGAAGCTTTTACTTCGAAGCGGTGCCCAAAAGGGTACTACTTCTTCCCATTGTTCTTTTATTGCGGGCTCTGCCCGCCCTTTTCCGATTTCTTCTGCGACATTATCAACACGTACGGGCTCCATCTCCTCGACTTCACCCCCAACACCGTTCTGACCATGGCGGTTTTCGCGCATCTTTGCGAGAACTTCATCGGAATCTACCCCAACGTAGCCCTTTTCCGCCACTATTTCATGCCCCGGGTCGAGAAAGGAGAGCCCTTGTCTGGCGGGGTCTCCTGGATCTCGAGGGCCGGCAAGAAGGAGGTGTATCTGGAGGGGGAGCTCCGCAGCAAATGGGACGAGTGGAGGGCTGAATGGTGTTGGATTTTTGACTCAGATCCGCAGCCATTCACCAATTTGCGCCAAGCCCGAGTGGTGCGCGGCGGCGACTGGAGCGCTCTGGCGGCGGATGATGCTAAGTTGAAGATCGCCACCACCCGGATTCTGCGACTCAGGCTTGCCGGGCTCACTGTAGGGGCCGTTGGCGCGGACTTCCTTCGCCGCCGCATCGCCCCCCTGCAGGAGAGGGGGAGGCCCGCCTGGCTGTTCGGGGGCCCGGCAGATATCATGAGGCTGCGCCCAGGCCTCAATTTTAACTTCACTGTCTTAGAGTTGGACGGGATGCTCAAGGAGCTGTTCAAGCACGACCCCAACCACCCGGAGTGGTTCAGGCTGCTGCAGGGTGTCATCCCCCTGTGCAACAACTCCTAGCTCGATCGCATCCGCGCAATGATGTCGGAGTGCGACTCGCACGGGATTATCCCAACTTGGCGGGAGCCCTCCGACGACGTCGTGCGGCAATTCTTCGACGGCTTGGTGGAGGTAGCAGTCCGTGCCGACGAGCAGAGGCTCCTCACCCGCGATACCACTGACGACGAGATGCGGTACATCGCCACCAGGGCGGAAGAGGCGGCGGCAGCCGCCGCCGCGGGCGAGTTTGGTTTCACGTTGGAGGAGGCAGAGGCGGCCGAGGCGGCAAGCCTTGCCAACCGAGAGGACCTTGGCGGGGAGGTCGTTGGCGAGGGGGAGCCCGAAGCCGAGGCGAGCGAGCCTGCCGGGGGCGCAAGTGGCCAGCCATCTTCAAGCAGCTTGCCGCAGACGGGGCCCTCAGCGCAGCCCCCAGCCCAACCAAGGAGGTGCCTTCGCAGGACCGGAGACACAGCAGGGCGGCATACGGGCCAATAGCCGTCGCGCCGCGGGACACGCTCCACCGTGCCAAGCACCGCTGACACGGGAGCATCTCATGCCGCGCCGGCAACTGGAGAGGGGTCTTCTTGGGCCGCCACTTCCGATCCTGCTACAGCTCCCGCCAAGCATCCAAGGGAGCCTACTCCTCCGCCTCGTCACGCAGAAAGGGTACCGGACTTCGACCTTTCCGCGCTCAGCTCCGACGAGGAGGAAGAAGAGGAGGAGGAGTAAGACTTTCTTCCTGTTGTATTTATACTTCTTCGTTTCTTGCTGTTTCTTGTCTTGTATCTGATCTGCTTCCCTCTGAACCTCATTCCATTTCAGGACTCTGGCCGAGAGAGCGGCGAAGAGGGCCAAGGTCCCCGTGGTAGTCATCGAGGATGATCCTGCTGTGACAGCAGAGGACGCATCCGAGACCACTGTGACGGACCCGGCAACCTCTCCCCGGAGCAGCCCCCAGTGCAGCCCCCAGCGTAAGTACTTGTTCACTTCCTGTTGTGGGGCGCGCATGGGTGTTCTTTCCTTGTTGACATCTTGATTGTTGATTTTCTTGTGTAGGAGCAGAACAGGCACATCAGGAACAACCAGAAGCCGCTCCTAAGGTGCTATCTGCTTCGACTACGCCGCCAAGGGGTGATTCCCCGACAAGGGAGCATTCTCCGGCAAGGGAGCGGTCCCCCGCAAGGGGCGGGACCAGTGAGCCTTCGGTGGTGGAACCCATGGTCACAGAGCCCAGCACAGGTAACCCTCCTTGTGGAAAATTTTCCTTTGGGTTCTTCCTTTTCTGGTCTTCTTTTTTGGATATTTGCTTGACTTTTCCTTCCTCTTCCTGTCTTCAGATCCCCCTCCCACAGATCCGATGGAGACTGAGGCCACCGGCGAGGAGGACGCACGTGGCAACACTGAAGATGTCACCGCCGCCGAGGAAGAGGCCGGCGCTGACGACCCCGCCGGCGAAGAGGCCGCCAAGGCTGCCGGCGCAGGAGCTGGCGAGGGGTCCGGCGATCACACTGACGACCCCGAGGGCGCAGGAGCGCAAGGCGCTACACCGACCGCCGACCCCTCTGCCGCTGATGCAGCACTGGGCCCCGAGGAGCCCCAGCCCGGCGCCTACTTGAAGGCCGGCGAGGGTGTCTTCATCCATCTTCCCTGGGCGTCGAGCTCCAGGGCGCCGATCGAGGGAGAGTCTTTTGACAGAGAGGTGCTCGCCTCCGCTGGGCTGACAGTGGTTGACGCACCAAGCAGCAGCGGCGGCGAGTCCGAGGAGGAGCAGTTGCTCCGGAAGTTGGTGTCACTCTATCGCGCCCGCCAAGCGAAGCTGGAGTCCCGGGAAGCGCTTGTCGCGCAGGCGGGAGTTGACATAGAGAAGCATGCGGAGGAGCTCCAGAGCCGCAACCAAGAGGCCCTCCGGTCCATTGCAGAGGAGAGGGCGCAGCTTGTTGAGGCGCGGAAGGCCTTCATCCTCGAGAAGGCAGAAGCCGAGGAGCAGCAGCGGCTTGCTGCCAAGGATCTGTCGACGCGACAAGGCGAGCTGACGCAGAGAAAGGTCAACTTGGACAGTTATGAAGAGGAGCTCGCCGCACGCGAGCAATCACTTGGCGGGGCACTCAAGGAAGCGTAGGACGCTGCCGCAGCTGCTGAGGCTGCCAAGAAGGAATTGGAGGTGAAGGTGACGCAGTTGGAGGCTGAACTGAAAGGGAAGAATGAGGAGCTTGCCGCACTCCAGCGCGAACGCGAGAAGGATGCCCTTGCTCATGGCGATCTGCAAGTTCAACTTGCCGATAAGGTCAAGGAACTGAACGCCGCCAAGGACTCGAATGCTGATCTGGAGCTGAAGCTGGTCACGCTGACTGAGACGCTGGACAGCGCCAAGAAGCGAGAGGATGACTTGAAGAAAGAGATCAAGGGCAACGAGGAGCTGCTAACGAGGGCCGCCGAGACTCAAAACACTTTCAGGGCTACGTTGGAGCTCTGGACGGAGGGCCTCGTCAACATTGCTGCAACCATCAACGAGGAGATGGCGCAACTAGACTTGGCGGGCTTCGGGTATTCCTCTGACGAGAACCTCCAGCCCAGCGCCAAGCTTACTTTGTTCTTCAAGGGCGTGGTGACGGCTCTCCAGCAACTCCGGGAAAGGATCCCAAAGCAACTGGCTGACGAGTCGCGCGCCATCTGTGCCAGAGTCTTGGAGAAGGTGTTGGTGAAGGTGCTCTTCCGCAATCCAAACCTCAACCTCACCAATGTTCTCAAGAAGCTGCCGGCGGGTGCTGATCTTGCAGAGCTCAAAGCCCTTGCCGCACCCATTGTGGACAAGGTGAATGAAGTCAGAAGGGTCGACGGCGATCGTGTAGACTAGGCCGCCCTTTTCCTCCTTTTTCTTGCCGCTGCTGGACAGGAACAATCCATTAGAGCGCGGCAAGTTATTTATTGTAATATAACTTTATTCTGGGTAGTATTTGATATGTTATTTCCTTTACTTGATTCCCTCCCTTGAATGTTTTTACCCTACGCTTTTAGGAAACTTGCCAGCGCAGGCACCCTTGCCGCGAGCGCTGAGTGCGAAACATCAGCAGCCTGCTGGCGGTGTTGCCTCCGGCAAGAAACCTTGTCGGAACTAGTCGCAGCACACTTACGTTGTTGAGCGGACTCGAAACAAAGTAAGGGCGCAACTAGCCACGAGTTGGTTCCTCCGCGCACAGGTTTTCCATACAAAGCACGGTCGTTCAAGGAGGATAACTTAAAAAATTTAAAACTGATTGTGCTCAAACTTTGGCAACTTAGATTTTCTGTCATCTGCGTCCCGGCAAGGCTATACTTCTTTGAACGACGCCTGGTCCACACCTTTATCCTCTCCTCCCCCCCCCCCCCGGTGAACTTGTGGGCGAAGGAACCTTCTTCTTGAGAAAAAGGAAGAAGAGAAAATAAAGATATGGAGCCTTAAGGCTCGTTATTGCTTACCGGGGGCAAGTGCTGCACAAAGTTTCAAATAATACATGCGAAAAAATAAAGAGGCATGAAATTTGACGAGATGTGCGGAGCATATGATCTTTATTTATGCACGGGATCTGCGCCCGGCTTTGTACAAAGGGTTACATGCAACAGCGGCAAGGCTTGTACAAAAGGTGGTTGCCGAAACGGGTTCCGATAACCGCGCCTTATGGGTAAAACTTACGAAGATGTTCTATGTTCCAGGAGTTGCTCACCGAAAAGCCATCTTCGGTCTCAAGGCGGACAGCGCCGGGCCTAGTGACTCGCTTCACCCGATAAGGGCCTTCCCACTTCGGCGTCAACTTGTTGGAATTCTTGGCGGATTGAACGCGCCGAAGAACAAGGTCGCCTTCCTCAAAACTTCTGGAATTAACTTTGCGGCTATGGTAGCGACGCAAAGCTTGCTGGTAGCGAGCAGCTCGTACAGCAGCCTGAAGACGATCTTCCTCAAGGAGCAGCGCGTCATCTTGCCGCAGCTGCTCTTGCTCAAGCTCATCATAAGAGAGCACTCGAGGTGATCCGTGTACGAGTTCCGTGGGGAGAACTGCCTCTGCTCCGTAGACAAGAGCAAAAGGCGTCTGGCCAGTGGCTTGATTTGGCGTCGTCCTGATCGACCAAAGAACCACTGGTAGCTCCTTGATCCAATTTCTTCCGCACTTGTGCAGCCTGTCGAATGTTCTGGTCTTGAGCCCGCGCAGCACTTCAGCGTTCACCCTCTCCGCTTGACCATTGCTTCTCAGGTGGGCAACAGAGGCGAAGCAGATCTTGGCGCCAAGATCTTGGACGTACTGCATGAAGGTGCAGCTCGTGAACTGTGTGCCATTGTCGGTGATGATCCTGTTAGGGACTCCGAAACGGCAAACAATCGACCTGAAGAACTTGACTGCTGACTGTGTTGTGACCTTCCTCACTGCTTCCACTTCCGGCCACTTTGTGAACTTGTCGATTGCCACGTACAAGTACTCAAAGCCCCCGACAGCTCGGGGAAAGGGGCCGAGGATGTCGAGCCCCCAGACCGAAAATGGCCAGGATAAAGGGATCGTCTGGAGAGCTTGAGTTGGTTGATGTATCTGCTTGGAGTGGAACTGGCATGCTTCACACTTGGTTACTTGTGCAGTTGCATCCTGGAGGGCTATTGGCCAAAAGAAACCTTGCCGGAAAGCTTTGCCGGCAAGTGCTCTTGCGCCAATGTGGTGACCACATATGCCTCCATGTATCTCCGCCAACAGCTCCTGTCCTTCTTCCCGGGAAATACACTTCAATTTCACTCCGTTGAATCTTCTTCTGTACAGTATGTCGTCGACAAACTGGTACATACTCGATTGCCGGGCTACTCTTTCCGCTTCTTCTTGCTCTTCGGGAAGTTCTCTTGTTTGAAGGAAACGGACGATCTGTTGTGCCCATGCCGGAGCTTGTGGTTCGACGACAAGGACTAAAGGCGCAAATGCTGCTCCGGGAACATCTGCTTCCACGGCAAGAATCTGCGATTCAGCCCGAGCTTGATGTTCCCCGGCAAGCTTGCCGGAGCAAAACTTGTCGGGAGCGTCTGCTTCAACGAAACAAACCCTAGGGCTTGTCGGAGCAGATTGCTCCTCAGCACTCTTTGTGTTGATCTTGGGGACCTTCTTGACGGCGGCTTCGAGGAGCTCAGCCGGAAAGTAGTCGCCAGAAACCAACTTCCTCTTCTTGCTCTGTCCAGTTGCTGGTGTTACAGATGGTTGAGTCAGCTTGAGCACAAAGATCCCTGGTTCCACAGGCAATTTGAGTGCGGCGCATTTTGACAGGCCATCTGCAATGTCGTTCTGAGCTCTCGGAACATGTTCCATCTGCAGGCCGTCAAAATGCTCTTCCAACTTCCTCACTCCATCAATGTAGGCTTCCATCAACGGACTCTGATAATCTTTGTTCACTTGACGGACGACAAGCTGCGAGTCACCCCTGACAATGAGCTTCTTGATCCCAAGGTCTACAGCGATCCTGAGTCCGGCAAGCAAGCCTTCATACTCTACAGTATTTTTTGTGGCTTGCTCCTTGGGAAAGTGCATCTGGACCACGTACTTGAGGTGCTCTCCGGTGGGTGCGACAAGTAACACACCTGCACCTGCGCCTTGCAGCGAGAAGGCACCGTCAAAGTACATGATCCATTCTTTGCTTGCCTCCTTGACGGGGATGCTCGTCTCTGGAGTTTCTTCATCAGGTGTCAGCGTCCATTCTGCTATAAATTCTGCCAATGCTCGGCTCTGGATAGTTGAAGTACTCTCAAACTTGAGGCCAAAGCTTGACAATTCCAGTGCCCACTCGACGATTCTGCCTGTTGCTTCCGAATTCTGCAATATCCTCTTCAACGGAAAGCGAGTGACAACTGTGATCTCGTGTGCTTGAAAGTAATGGCGCAGCTTCCTCGAGGCCATGAGAAGGCCGAAAAGCAACTTCTGCACACCAGAGTACCTTGATCTAGCCCCCTGCAGAAGGGAACTGACAAAGTAAACTGGGCGCTGCACCATCTTCTTTTGTTTCTCTTCCTCTGGCTGCACAAATCTATCCTTGTCGGGACCAGAGCTTGTCGGGGAAGCCCCCTGCTTGTCGCTGGATTCGCTTGCCGTGGCCGCTGGCTCATCATCCGCCTCCCTTTCCGCTACTAACGCGGCACTAACCACTTGATTGGTTGCCGCTAGATACAGCAGCAACTTTTCTTGTGGTTTAGGTGCGACAAGTATTGGAGTGGAGGATAGGTATCTCTTCAAGTCCTGCAGCGCAGCCTCCGCTTCCGGAATCCATTTCATTGGACCTGCCTTTTTCAAAATTTTGAAAAATGGCAGGGCGCGCTCAGCAGACTTAGAGATGAACCTACTGAGAGCAGCAACGCAGCCGGCAAGCCTTCGTACATCCTTGACGCGCTTCGGTGCTTCGATCTGCTCAATGGCCTTGATCTTGTCGGGATTAGCTTCAATCCCCCTTTGGGATACAAAGAACCCGAGAAGCTTGCCGGAAGGAACTCCAAACACGCACTTCTCGGGGTTCAACTTGAGATTGATCTTGCGCAGATTTGCAAAGGTTTCGTCCAAATCTTGGATCAAAGTTTCTTTGTCCTTGCTTTTGACCACTATGTCATCCATGTAAGCTTCTACATTTCTGTGCAGCTGTGGCTCAAAAGCATGAATGACTACTCTTGCAAATGTTGAACCAGCATTCTTTAGTCCGAAAGGCATCCATACAAAGCAGTACGTGCCACATGGAGTAATGAATGCGGTTTTCTCTTCATCCTCTTGTACCATGAAGATCTGATGATATCCTGAGTATGCATCAAGAAATGAAAGCAAATCACATCCGGCCGTGGAGTCGACAATCTGGTCAATGCGCGGCAAGGGAAATGGATCCTTGGGACAAGCTTTATTAACATCAGTGAAGTCAATACACAGCCTCCATTTCTCGTTCGCCTTGCGCACGACTACAGGATTGGCCAACCACGTAGGATGGAGCACTCCTCGGACAAGGCCTGCTGCTTCCAACTTCTTGATCTCTTCTGCAATGAACTCTTGGCGTTCCACCACTTGCTTCCTAACTCTCTGCTTGACAGGCCGCGCGTGAGGGCAGATGGCAAGGTGGTGCTCAATTACTTTCCTGGGAACACCGGGGATGTCAGATGGTTGCCATGCAAACACATCGACATTCGCCCGCAGGAAAGCAACGAGCGCGCTTTCCTATTTAGGGTCAAGCGTGGCACTGATGGTGAAGGTACCACCAGTGCCGTCCTCCTTGGCGGCCACTTTCTTGGTCTCTGGTGAAGCTGTCTTTGCCTTCTTGCACTTGCCGGTGGAGCTCGATGGTGCGTCCTCGACGGTAGCGCAGCACTCCGAAGAGGTGCATTTGCCGGAGTGGGCATCAGAGCCACTCTTGCCGGACTTGGTCCAAGCCTCCATTTCCCGTTCGCCTTGCGCACGACTACAAGATTGGCCAACCACGTAGGATGGAGCACTCCTCGGACAAGGCCTGCTGCTTCCAACTTCTTGATCTCTTTTGCAATGAACTCTTGGCGTTCCACCACTTGCTTTCTAACTCTCTGCTTGACGGGCCGCGCGTGAGGGCAGACGGCAAGGTGGTGCTCAATTACTTTCCTAGGAACACCGGGGATGTCAGATGGTTGCCATGCAAACACATCGACATTGGCCCGCAGGAAAGCAATGAGCGCGCTTTCCTATTTAGGGTCAAGCGTGGCACTGATGGTGAAGGTACCACCAGTGTCGTCCTCCTTGGCGGCCACTTTCTTGGTCTCTGGTGAAGATGTCTTTGCCTTCTTGCACTTGCCAGTGGAGCTCGATGGTGCGTCCTCGACGGTAGCGCAGCACTCCGAAGAGGTGCGTTTGCCGGAGTGGGCATCAGAGCCACTCTTGCCGGACTTGGTCCAAGCCTCTATTTCCCGTTCGCCTTGCGCACGACTACAGGATTGGCCAACCACGTAGGATGGAGCACTCCTCGGACAAGGCCTGCTGCTTCCAACTTCTTGATCTCTTTTGCAATGAACTCTTGGCATTCCACCGCTTGCTTCCTAACTCTCTGCTTGACGGGCCGCGCGTGAGGGCAGACGGCAAGGTGGTGCTCAATTACTTTCCTGGGAACACCGGGGATGTCAGATGGTTGCCATGCAAACACATCGACATTCGCCCGCAGGAAAGCAACGAGCGTGCTTTCCTATTTAGGGTCAAGCGTGGCACTGATGGTGAAGGTACCACCAGTGCCGTCCTCCTTGGCGGCCACTTTCTTGGTCTCTGGTGAAGCTGTCTTTGCCTTCTTGCACTTGCTGGTGGAGCTCGATGGTGCGTCCTCGACGGTAGCGTAGCACTCTGAAGAGGTGCGTTTGCCGGAGTGGGCATCAGAGCCACTCTTGCCGGACTTGGTCTTCTTCTTCCCCCCGGGAGCTTCAGCGGCAAGTGTCTTGCGATCTGTTGCGGCTGCTGCTTCCCGGTAGATCTTGTCGGTACAGATAAGGGCATCTTTCTTGTCGCCAGGGACAGAAATGACACTTATCGGACCGGGCATCTTGAGCATGTTGTAAGCATAATGAGATGCTGCCATGAACTTGGCGAGCACTGGACGGCCAAGTATCCCATTGTAGGGCAATGGGAAATCAGCGACGTCAAAGGTGACTTTCTCTGTCCTGAAGTTCAGCTCGCTGCCAAATGTCACTGGCAGTGTAATATTCCCCTTCGGCTTGCTCCTTCCTGGGTTGATTCCTTGAAAGGTACCAGTCTCTTCGAGCTCGTTGTCGGGGATATGGAGTTTCTTGAGCACCGCGGAGGAGATCAGATTCAAGCCGGCCCCGCCGTCAACTAGCATCTTTGTGACCCTGAGGTTGCGGATAGTTGGCGAAACCAACATTGGCAAGCACCCGACCGCAGTTACACGATCAGGGTGATCCTCAACATCAAAGATGGTGGGCATGCTGGACCACTTCAGGGGCTTGCGCGACTCAACCGACGGTTCTGCTGCATTTACTTCTCGCACCCACTGTTTGAGCTGGCGGTGCGAAGTATGCAGAGAAGCACCGTCGTCGACGCACAAAACCTCTGTTGCTTTCTGAAATTCCTACTCGTCGGTCTCATCCTCGTCCATCTCATCATCTTCGTCTTCGTCTTCGTCCTTGTCGCGGCCGCGGGGAGGTCTCTCTCCTTGCCGCTGCTTGGCCTTGCCACGGCGCCCTCCCCGGGCGGGACGCTTCTTGCCGGATCCTCCTCCACCTTCTTGGGCCTTCTCCTTGTCGCGTCGCTCGTATTCAGCCTTCTGTAGCTCAACAAGCTGCTCAACCTTCTTGCAGGCCTGGAGATCATGGCCCTTGGTGCGGTGGATCATGCAGTACTGCTTGCTGGAGCCGTCCTGCTTGTCGGCGGCCACCACAGCCTCGCCGGAGTCACCAGCTTTGGCCTTCTCGGCGCCACCTCCGTTGCCGGACTGCTCGACAACTAGCACATCCTTAGCTTTCCTCTTTCTGTTATTCCGCCTCCGGTTCTTCTTTGCCGGGGCGGCATCCTCACTGTCAGATCCTTCTGCTCCTGCGTTCTCTCTGGGGAGTTTCCTCCCCTCTTCAGCACGTGCACACTTGTCGGACAGAGCATATAGCTCGCTGACATCTCTGATTTTGCACATCGCCATCTCCTCCCTCATCCTGCGACTACGCACGTTCTGATGGAACGCGCTGATGACCGCGGCAGGGTGGACGTCTGGGATGTTGCGCTGCACCTGGCTGAATCTTTGAATGTACTTGCGCAGGGGTTCTCCTTCCTTCTGGGCGAGCAGATGAAGATCGCTCTCCTGGTCATGGGGCTTGTGGCCGCCTGTGAAGGCGGCGACAAACTGATGGCACAGATCTGCCCATGAAGAGATGGAGTTGTCCGGCAAGTGCATGAGCCAAGATCTGACATTGGGCTTGAGCACCAACGGGAAGTAGTTGGCGAGGATCTTCTCGTCGCGCCCTCCGGCAGCCTGCACCGCGATGGTGTAGACGCTGAGGAACTCCGACGGATGTATCCTACCATCGTACTTCTCGGGTACATCTGGCTTGAAGTTCTTGGTACTGGGCCACTGGACCTGCCGCAGCTCACGAGTGAACGCAGGGCAACCTACCACGTACGGCAAGTCGCCTGGTTCCCCTGGCGCATGCATATCAACAGTGGGCCTAGCGCGCTGGTCTGATTGACGCCGCGCTTCTCTTCGACGCTCGATGCGAGTACGAGCGTCTTCTTGTCGTCGTTCTTGGAGAACATGGCGCTGATCGCGACGAGCTCGCGGGTCCGACGACGCGGTGGAGTCGGTGTCGAGGTTAGCCCGGTGAGTCGGCGATCTTGGCCTTCGGGGCGGGGAGTGCACGGTGGTGGCACCCCCACCGGTCTTGTCGCCACCGGCTTGCGCCTGGGCGTCTTGCCGGGGCTTCGACATGCTCGGTTGCCGGGGCTTGTCGCCGTTGGCGAAGCCGATGAGGCTCTGGATGGTAATCCTCCAGTCGTCGATCTTGTCCGGCGCTGGAGGGTAATCTAGTAGCAGTTGGGCTCGGGCCAAAGCTTCTTCTGGGGTTTTCGGCAGCGGGGGCGAACGACACGAGGAGCAGGATATGCTCAAACTTCTAACAGTGTTAGAAGGAGCAACATCTCGTCCAGGCGACCGTGCCGCGCTCACGCCAACATGTTGGCGTGCATGTTGGCCTTGAGCGTCCCGTGATCCGCCAGCTTGGCCTTGTTCTAACGCGAGCACGGTGCTAGGAGCACCATGGCGTTGTCGATCCCGCGCCTCCTGAGAGGGACGCGGTGCATGCACGGACGCCGAAGTTTGTGGGGCCTTGTCCTTGGATCTGGTGACGATGTGAGTCCCCCCGTCGGCGCCCGTTCCTCCGCCGGCGTCTACCCCACCGCCCGTTTGCTCCGGTGGCGGTGGGATGGATGCGGACGGGCCAACCACCTCCGAAGCCTTCTTCTTCGGTGGCATGTCGATGAAGATGATGATGTAGCGCGCGGGGGATTTTACCCAGCTTCGGAGCTCTCCGGAGAGATAAAACTCCTACTGCTGCTTTGTGTTTATACTCTGTTCTTGCTCGAGAGCGTGAGTGTGTTGTAGTTTCGAATGAGTCGAACCTCCTCTACGTTGTGCATGGGCCTCCTTTTATAGGTTAAAGGGGTCACCGACAGGTGGCAACGCAGACAGGGGTATAAAAGTAAAAAGAGGGGTTGGTACAACCGCTATCTACAGTGCCCCCTACCTAACTCTGACGGCAGGGGACAAGGGCATTTAATGCCCGTCCGGTCGCCCAAACAGTGTAGGAAATGACCATTAGGGGCGCCACCGATCGCCACGATGGCCTTCTCATCATCTCCACTTTCCACCTCGCACCGCTTGGCTGCACAGCTACCCGCCACGTGCGCCAGGAACGATCCTGCGGCGACACGTCGTCGGATGCGCTGGAGCGTGGGCGCAGAGTGTGGTGGCTTCGCCGCGGCAAGCGCCTTGCCGCGGTCGTTGTTTTGTCGCACCCGAAAGCTTGTCGCTCGCTGGGTCTTGCCGGGACGC
Source organism: Triticum timopheevii (assembly GCA_963921465.1). Classification (NCBI taxonomy): domain Eukaryota; kingdom Viridiplantae; phylum Streptophyta; class Magnoliopsida; order Poales; family Poaceae; genus Triticum; species Triticum timopheevii. The sequence goes on from OY997262.1 coordinate 292,337,518, forward strand.
GCGGCGCGTCGCGGCAAGTTTCTTGGTTTGCCTTCCTGGCAAGCTCCTCTTGCCAGGGCCTTGTCCTTCCCGGCAAGCTCCTCTTGCCGGAGTCTTGTCTTCTCAGTCAAAACACTTTGTTCTTGAATGGCATCAATATGAGCTATGGAGGATCTTGGCGGACGCCCGGCAAGCCTTGCCGCTGGGTGCTGCGACTGCCCATGCACAAGTTCGGGATACTAATGTACCCCTACTTTAGTACACCGACACCCTGTGTCCGGATGGGACTCTCCTTTGCGTGGATGGCAAGCTTGGCGTTCGGATATGAAGATTCCTTCCTCTATAAACCGACTTTGTACAACCCTAGGCCCCTCCGATGTCTATATAAACCGGAGGGTTTAGTCCATAGAGGCAATCACAGTCATACATGCTAGACATCTAGGGTTTAGCTATTACAATCTCGTGGTAGGTCAACTCTTGTAATCTTCATATTCATCAAGATCAATCAAGCAGGAAGTAGGGTATTACCTCCATCAAGAGGGCCTGAACCTGGGTAAACATCGTGTCCCCCCGTCTCCTGTTATCATCGACCTTAGATGCACAGTTCAGGACCCCCTACCCGAGATCCGCCGGTTTGACACCGACATTGGTGCTTTCATTGAGAGTTCTGCTGCATCGTCATCAGAAGGTTCGATGGCTCCATCAGACATCTCCAAAAATGCTGCCCTGGAGGAGGTTTTCCTCCCCGGCCAGATCTTTGTGTTCGGCGGCTTCACACTGCGGGCCAACTCGCTTGCTCGTGTAGAGCAGATCGACAGCTACGCCCCAGGTCACCAGATTAATTTTGGAAATCTGGACTGTGTTGCTGATATCCAAGGGAACTTGATCTTCCAAGGGTTCACAACTCCAACCTCTGCTCTGGCCTTAGATCCAGAGCACATCACCAGGTTTGAAGACGGGATTCCTGAGCCCGCCGGACTATCTGCGGCCACTAAGCCCGATACGGGAGAGCCGAAGGAAAGAGTGTCGCTGGCAACCATCATGAAGCTGGATTCTTCTCCGGACACTGGCTCTGAACCCTCAGAGTCAGCATCGTGTGAGCTTGGCCAAGGAGTCTCCTTCCTGCCGTACTCCACGGGCTCTCTCCTCCCTGGCCAAACCTCGCCTTTAAGCGAGGCTCTGGACTTGATGCGATCCCTCATCATTACAGAGGAGCAACGTCCGAACTACGCCCAAACCGAACTAGGGGATGAGTGCGGGGAATTTTATGTCCCACCCACCACCCACTTCATAGCCACTGTCGAGGACTTAACTGACATGCTCGATTATAGCTTCGAAGACATTGACGGTATGGACAATGATGCCGGAGAGGAGCAGGCCCCAAACCCACCATTTACCGGACGCTGGACGGACACCTCTTCGTATGATTTGTACATGGTGGATACACCCAAAGAGAGTAACGGTGATAACGATAAAGATCCAGTCGAGGATAAACCTCTTGAGATACCGCCAAAGCGCCGATGTTAGCGGCGCCGCTCTAAATCACGCCGTGGAAAAGACAGCAATGCCGGCATGAGAGATAGCAATACTCCGGATGATGCCAAAGACCAAGAAGACCCCATCGAGCCAACTTCCGAACAGGACGAACGGGAAGATGGGCAAGTCAGCCCTGATGAACAGGCTGCAAAGAAAGACTCGGAGGACAGTAATTGTCTGCCACTCTCCGAGGACGAGGTGAGCCTCGGCAATGAAGACTTCATCGTGCCTGAGGAACCCCTCGAGCAGGAGCGCTTTAAACGCCGGCTAATAGCCACCGCAAGGAGCCTGAAAAAGAAGCAGTAGCAGCTTCAAGCTGATCAAGATATACTCAATGACAAGTGGACTAATGTCCTGGTAGCCGAGGAATATGGCCTCGAGCGCCCAACCAAAAGTTACCTGAAGTGTAAACTGCAACCTCAATTCGATGACAAAGCATTTGAGCCCGTACCATCAGCGCGTAACGCAGCTGACCGACCACCACGTGGCCGGGACAAAATGGCAACTCAAGCCGAACACCAGCCCATTCTACCGAGCCGTAAAGGTAGAGACACAACAGCTCAGGGATATACATATGACCTGTGGCAGGACCTGGAAAATGGAGCAGGTCAGACCAGATCAATCTATGGATCACGGGGGCGTGCCCCGGCGTGCGACGACGGCTATCTAGCCAGACGCGACAAGCATAACCACATTCGGGCCGAAAACCGCAGACAGACTCCATCCGAGCTATGTCGCGACTTGGCCCGATATAGAGGCACCGCACACCCCCTCTGCTTCACTGATGAAGTAATGGATCACGAATTCCCAGAAGGGTTTAAGCCCGTGAACATCGAATCATACGATGGAACAAGAGATCCCGCGGTATGGATTGAGGATTTTCTTCTCCATATTCATATGGCCCATGGTGATGATCTTCATGCCATCAAATACCTCCCGCTAAAACTTAAGGGACCAGCTCGGCACTGGTTAAACAGCCTGCCAGAAAATTCCATTGGCAGCTGGGAGGAATTGGAAGACGCCTTCCGCGACAACTTCCAAGGTACATATGTCCGACCTCCGGATGCTGATGACTTAAGTCACATAGTTCAACAGCCCGGAGAGTCAGCCATGAAATTTTGGACTAGGTTCCTCACTAAAAAGAACCAGATCACAGACTAAGGCATAGCCTAGTGGTGGGAAGGGGTTGATGCCTTCCCACCCACCCAGGTTCAAGGCATGGTACTTGCAATTTGGGTTTGTTGCACCAATCATAATGTAGGGGGTTCCCTTAAAGTCTTTCTATCAAAAAAAAGAACCAGATCGTCGACTGTCCGGATGCCGAAGCCCTAGCAGCCTTTAAGCATAGCATCCATGAGGAATGGCTCGCCCGACACCTCGGCCAAGAAAAGTCGAAGTCCATGGCAGCCCTGACGGCACTTATGACCCGCTTTTGTGCGGGTGAGGATAGTTGGCTAGCCCGTAGCAATAATAATGCAAGTGAACCTGGCACCTCTGAAGCCAGAAATAGCAACGGCAAGCCCCGACACAACAGGCACAAGCTTTGAAGCAACGGTGACAACACCGATGACACGACGGTCTACGCCGGATTCAGTGGCTCCAAGTACGGTCAGCGGAAGAAGCCATTTAAAATAAACAATCCGGGCTCATCCAGCATGGACCGCATACTCGACCGTCCATGTCAGATTCACGGCACCCACGATAGACCAGCCAATCATACCAACAAGAGCTATTGGGTCTTTAAACAGGCTGGCAAGTTAAATACCGAGAACAAAGAGAAGGGGTCGCAAAGTGAGGACGATGACGAGGAGCCCCGTCCGCCGAACATAGGGGGACATAAGAAATGCCCCCCAGGTTAAAACAGTGAGCATGATATACGTTACCCATATCCCCAAGAGGGAGCGCAAACGCGCGCTCAGGGACGTCTACGCGATAGAGCCAGTAGCCCCAAAATTCAACCCATGGTCATCCTGCCCGATCACCTTCGATCGTAGGGACCATCCGACTAGTATCCGTCATGGCGGTTCAGCCACGCTGGTCCTCGACCCAATCATCGATGGATTCCACCTCACGTGAGTCCTCATGGATGGTGGTAGCAGCCTCAACCTGCTCTATCAGGACACAGTCCGCAAGATGGGCATTGATCCATCAAGGATCAGGTCCACAAAAACTACCTTTAAAGGAGTAATAGCAGGTGTGGAGGCCCGCTACACGGGCTCAATTACATTGGAAGTCGTCTTCGGATCTCCGGACAACTTCCGAAGCAAAGACTTAATCTTTGATATCGTCCCGTGGCTATCACGCACTGCTCGGACGAACGACATTTGCTCGATTCAATGTGGTGCCGCACTATGCTTATCTCAAACTCAAGCCCAGACCACACGGTGTCATAACAGTCAATGGAAACAAGGAACGCTCCCTTCGTACCGAGGAGCACACCGCAGCCCTGGCAGCGGGAGTACAGAGCGGCCTTATCAAGCAAAACTTTAATTCAGCGGCCAAGCTCCTGGTCACCGTCAAACGCGTCCGGACTACTCTGTAGTAGGACAGTCCAGCTCGTCGGGAGTTCGACTAGCAATTTGGCCTCCATCTCAGTCCCGACCAAATAGCGGCGTACGTACCGCGCGTACATTACGCACTCAAAATACCATGGGTAAGGACGGAGGCATAACGCGATTGTGGTCCATAATATGGCTCGACCTTCCCTGGACACACATACTTTCCCTTTTTTATTTTTTTTTTCCTTTTTAGGTTTGTTTTCCACAGGCCCCTCACGACGGCCTGATCATCGATCATTTTGAAGGATGAATATACCAAGGCGGCAGGCAACACAGATGTGTGAAGGAATCTCTAGGTGGTCTTCTTGACGATCACTCTACCTGTTTTCCGGACCCGCACGTAGCTCCCCCTTGGCCTCGACATGTTAAATAACCCTGTTGCTTATCGCACTATTTGTACAAATACGCTTTGACGTATTACTCAAATTATAATGGAAACAGTTTGCGGCCCAACTTATGTGGCACTGGCTTACTACTTAATTTTTATTTCGCTATTCTTATCGATTGCACCCGTACACTTTGGTACGCTTCAATTCGCCAGGGGCTTTATTGCGCCCCATACTACGGCAACAAAGTCCGAACACTTTTTATAGTGTAGTTCGGCACCCCGAATTTAGCATTATATGCATCGGCTCCGAATCATGTCTTTGGTCAATAGTTGGGTTGCCCGGCTCTTGTGCTTACTACCTTACGTTCCGTACTATCGGCTAGGGTAGTAAAGGGAGAACTACTGCAGTTGTGTTTCTGGTTTATCCGAGTAAACACCTCGGTAGAGAAAGCCGAAAACTGACTGTCATGATGTGGCGAGAGCTGGTCAGCAATTCGGAGGTTAAAATCTCTTGCAATTTTTTCCCGCATTATGCGATGGATCAGCCTCCACTCAATCAGGTGTCTACAACACCCTAGTCCGGATTAACAAATACTAACTAGGGGTGCGCCTACATTTCTATTGTCAAACTCCTATGGCTAAGTGAGGGTGATAAAGCCACATAGTCTGTTTGCCTGGTTCGCTGCACTAAACACCTCCTTCAAGGACCAAACTCTTGGATCAAGAGTGTTTAGTTTCAACCCGAACACCCCCGTACTACCTACGTGGGGGCTGAAGCCGATGACTGGCCAACTCTCAGATTTACTAAAAACGGCCACACAGGAGGTAACATTTTAAGTAAACAACAAGCATTATATTACATATCGGCTTTGTTTCATAATACAGGACGGGATAACATGAATGTATTCATTCGAAGATAATTTCGTTTGCACACTGGCCCTCTATAATGCGGGATCCCTTCAGGACATCATCAAAATACCACTCGGGCGTGCAGTGCTCCTTGCCCGCGGGCGGTCCCTCGGTCGCGAGCTTGACGGCGTCCATCTTCGCCCACTGCACCTTGACACGGGCGAAGGCCATCCGCGCACCTTCGATGCAGACGGACCGCTTGATGGCATCAAGCCGTGGGCAGGCATTGACCATCCGCTTCACCAGCCCGAAGTAGCTGCTGGGTATGGCTTCGACAGGCCATAAACGGATTATCAAATCCTTCATGGCCAGTTTGGCCACCCTCTGCAGTTCGGACAGCTGTTTCAGTTGATTGCTAAAGGGCACCGGATGCTCTAGCGCAAGGTATTACAACCAGAACATCTTCTCCGTTGAGCTCCCCTCTTCGGCTTGGAAGAATTCCATAGTGTTAGCAACACTGCGCGGCAGATCCGCAAAGCTCCTGGAGAACTCCAAATCCGGGTAAGTAAGAGGTACCTTTTCTTCACATATTTGCTCTGCATAATAAAGGCCTTACCCACCGCAATTTTCTTGGCCTCCTGGATTTCCTGGAGGGTGCCCTGGGTTTCAACACGGGCCTCGTGTGCACTTTGGCAGGCCTTCTCAAGATCGGACTCTTGGTCTGCAATCTTGTGCTCCAAGGACTCACATTTCTTTACGGTGTCCTGGAGCTCCTGCTGGACCGCCCCAACCCTCGCCTCGTGTTTTTCGCGGGCAGCTTGTTCCTTTGCCGCTCTCTTCTAGGCCTCGGCCAGCGCATTTTTAAGGGACTCCACCTCGGTCGCAGCTCCTATGAAATATCATGATAACATGATTAACACAATCAATTCATACCTTTCTAGATGTGAATAGGCCATGGCATACCTTGCTTGTCCTCTAGTTGTTTCTTCACACGACCGAGCTCTTCCTCGGCCCGCTCCAGACTCCGCTTCAGTTTGGAGACTTCCGCAGAATGAGAGGTCGCAACCAGCAACGACGCCTGCTTATTCATATAGATATGTGTGGTTAGTCTCCTGCGAAAACTATTTGATCCTCTGTCCGGCTTTTCTTTCGGAACACCAGACAGAGTCTCAGGGGCTACTTTCTATACTATGATATTCTTTTTGCATAATTATATCACATACCTCAAAGCCTGTTAGAAGGCTGATGCAGGCTTCGGTCAGTCCGCTCATAACCGACTGAACCCCCTCAACCACCGTACCCATAAGGATACGGTGTTCCTCAACAATGGAAGCGCTTTGCAGCGCTTCCAGTAGAGTATCCGGTGCCTCTGGATGGACAGAGGACACCGGTGGAATAGGTGCACCTCCTTCTTTCGAAGGAGGCTTCTTGCCTGATTCCGGAGCCGTATGGGTCTCTGGAAAGGTATTCGGCTGGGGGGCGAATTGGATATGGCCCCCATTTCCAGTCTCCGGGGGGATTTTCTCCCCCATGTGTCCGGCGGCCGATGTATTACCCTCTAACGCCACCCTGACGGACTCTTGTACCTCTCCCTGGCCTGGGAAGGTCTTTTGGGATAGCACATCAGCGTCGTCCGTGGCCTTGGGAGAGGAGGCGCCGACAGTGACCCGCTGTGCATCACATTTGGATCCAGCGAACCCCCCGAAGATGAGGACCGCTGGGGGCGGGCGTGGGCCGGACTGCATCGCATGATTTGACATATTAAAACCACAAAGTAAAGAAGTTGGATATACATGTGTAAGTGCCTTTGAGTACTTATGATTCGGCTAGGGGCTTCTCCCTGGGGCGCCACTCGGAGCTGCTATCAATGTCCAACGCGGAGTTGTCCGCGAGGGAGACCTTCCCCTTCTTGGACGCGTCGGCCTCCAGATCCATGGAGGCCTCCCTTTTCTTCCTTCCCCCCTCGGGGGGGGGGGAGTTGCTTTCCTCCTCCTCTTCCTCATCGTTGGTGGCAGGAGGGGAGTGGGTTTCGGCGTCTTCGGACGTCACGTTCGAAGTGCCTTTACGGCGGAGTCCGCCTCTTCCCGCCTGGCCCTTCTTCTTGGCCTTCTTCTCCAGCGCCTGGTAGGGCGTCGAGACCAGCATCTTCGTCAGAAGTGGCATAGCTGGGTCTTCAGGCAGCGGAGCCAGACACTGGATCCGCTCTTCCCTCTTTGTCCAGCCCTGAAAAGACAGATAAGGGAAGCTTAGACATCTCCCTTGAGGGTACGGGTGAAGGATACACCTTGAAATACGAAAAACTTACTGGACTGGTGGGATGGGTTAGGTTGTACCCACGGTCCTCGGTCATCCTCGTCCACGTCTCATTGGCCTGAAAGAGCACCTTCCAGACGTCTTCATGTGTAGTGATGAAGAACTGTTGCATGGTCTGGTGCTTGGCCGGATCGAACTCCCACAAATGGCAAGTCCGGCTTTGGCAAGGAAGGATCCGGTGAAAAAGCATCACCTGGATCACATTGACGAGCTTGATGTTCTTGTCCACCATGCTGCTGATGCACGTCTGAAGCGTTGTCAGCTCGTCCAGTGAAGCCCAGTCCAGGCCCTTCTCTAGCCAGGAGGTGAGCCGCATCGGGGCCCCAGAATTAAATTCGGGAGCCGCGGCCCAGGTGGCATCATGAGGCTCTGTGACGTAGAACCACTGGTGTTGCCACCCTTTGATGGTCTCCATGAAGGTACCTTTTGGCCATGAGACATTGGGCAACTTGCTCACCATAGCACCTCCGCACTCTGCATGTTGACCACCCACCACCTTCGGCTTCACATTGAAGATCTTTAACCACAATCCAAAGTGGGGTGGGATGCGGAGGAAGGCCTCGCACACGACAATGAATGCCGAGATGTTGAGGAAGGAGTTTGGGGCAAGATCATGGAAATCCAGCCCATAGTAGAACATGAGTCCACAGACGAATGGGTGGAGAGGAAATCCCAACCCGCAGACGAAGTGGGGTATGAATACCACCCTCTCATGGGGCTCCGGGGTGGGGATGATCTGCCCCTTTGCTGGAAGCCGGTGGGCGATTTCCTGGGTTAAGTATCCAACCTCTCGGAGCTTCGTGATGTCCTTCTTCTTGATGGAGGAGACCATCCACTGGCCCTGCGCTCCCGATTCAGACATTGGCGGAGTGCTTTTTTGAGGCAGAAAGGATGGAAGCTTGGGCGTTGGAGCTCGAGAATGGGTGGGCAGAGAGAAGGAAGGCATAGATGAAGGGGTGAATCCTTATCCCTTTATAAAGGCAGAGAATGTCAAGCGCCCCCCACTCGCCTTAAAATTCGCCTATTCCCCAAGGGTCGTGAAGACGGCGCGGTCGGATTACCCACGCTTGTATTGATGAGAATCCCACAATAAGGGGACACGATCTGTGCTTCGACAAGACATGCCAATGGAAACCGCATCTCGAAACATGTAGCGGGAGGCCAGAAAATGGATCAAAATAATGACCGGGCAGGAGACATGACGTCTCGCTACAGAAGCTGTTAGTAGATGGGACTCATGAAATATTATACTCTCTGCAGTTGTGTGTAGTACTTGTTTTGCAGAGCCGGACACGTTTTCTGTGTTCAGAGGCTGCTTTGGAATATTCAGAGGAGGAAAAACAATCTGCGTGCCGGACACATCGTCATTGAAGCCTGGTTCAGGGGCTACTAAGGGAGTCCTGGATTAAGGGGTCCTCGGGCATCCGGGCTGTGTGACATGGGCCGGACTGATGTTCCATGAAGATACAAGACAGAAGACTTCCCCCTATGTCCGGATGGGACTCTCCTTTACGTGGATAACAAGCTTGGCATTCGGTTATGAAGATTACTTCCTCTGTAAACCGACTTTGTACAGCCCTAGGCCCCTCCGGTGTCTATAAAAACCAGAGGGTTTAGTCCGTAGAGGCAATCACAATCATACAGGCTAGACATCTAGGGTTTAGCCATTACGATCTTGTGGTAGGTCAACTCTTGTAATCTTCATATTCATCAAGATCAATCAAGCAGGAAGTAGGGTATTACCTCCCTCAAGAGGGCCCGAACCTGGGTAAACATCGTGTCCCCCATCTCCTGTTACCATCGACCTTAGACGCACAGTTCGGGACCCCCTATCCAAGATCCGCCGGTTTTGACACCGATAGTGCCACTGGACACCATTCACTTTGAACGATTGTGTGCATCGCAAACGTTCTTCTGCTTTACGTGCATGGGATGAGCTTGATAATTCAAATTTTGGTGAAAATTTCCCCGGGTATGTCATTGCATAACTTAACATTGCTTGCTAATTTGGGCACACAAAAGAGCGTACAACAAATAGACCACACTTACTGAATCGAGCAATTTTAGTAACTAAACAGAGCCAGTTGACCTAAACATTGCTCTAACAAAAGATCAACATTAAAAACAAAGCCTAAGTATGCATAATTTTAACAAAACCGCCGCCGTGCCGGCCTATGCATCGCCGGTGTGAGATGAGACATTGATGACTTGTCCTGGCGACATGCCGCCGTTGGTGGACACCATGCCCCCCCTACTGAAGTCGACCACGTCCTCATCCTCGTCCTCGGTGCCACCCTCAAGGTTGTGGTACTCGTAGTAGTGGCTGCGCCAGAGCTCGTGTTGGTACTCCACCGCTGATTCCTCGACAGACAGACTCTTCTCTACCTCAACCTCAGCCACACGCAACTCCTCCTCCCGGCGCTCCTCGATCTCCGCTGCCTCCTGCATCTCCAGCTCCCGCTTGGCGACCTCATGAGGAAGCAGGTGCTCCATGGACCTCGCCGCCTTTTCAGACGTGGGTTGCATGCTGGATTCTGAGATGGCCTGGAATATCTTCGCGTGGATGGCCTCGACCCGGGCCAGTGCGACATCGGTGGCATGGACGGCAGCTCGAGCGCTCCCAGCGTTTGAAGCCGCCGTCGCAGCAGCAGCTGCAGCTGCCCTGTCGATTGCCGCAGACGCCCTCTCGGCGGAAGTGGCCACGCTCAATGCGGATGCGGTGGCACTCCGGCGTAGGCGGCTGTGCTCTCGATGCAGGCGGTGGCGCTCGGGGGGGGGAGGGGGATGCGGCCATCGCACGGGCCTTCACAAAGCGTTTCCACGTCGTCATCTTTGCAAGAAGGGGGTGCGGGAATGGGGATCGGGATTCATGGATTCGGGGGTTGCCGACACTGGAGCAGACGAGCCGGCAAAGCTTAAGGAGGAAGACTTAAATAGACCCAGAAAATTTTTTATTAGCTGTGAAAGGCGAATTTAGAGTAAAGTGGCAATGGATGGTGTTTTAAATGTACGAGAAAATTTGTAGTACTAATACAACTGTCATGTCAAGTTTTGGAAAATTTGAGGGGTCACTTGACCTTTTAAGACATTTAAGTGATTTTGTAGCCATTTAATGACCGTAATTAAAATTTGAACTACATGTACATGCAACAACTAACCATAACGGTGTGAAAAGTCATATTTTCTGTACGTGTGTGTGATTTAATTCCATGTGTAGTAAATTGGAAGGAATTTTCAAACATACTGGTCTAACGGCTATGACACAATTAAGCATGGAGTGCCATGGCATTTAAATTCCAAAAAAATTAAAAAAGATCAAAAACACATGAAACCTTGGTTGATGTAATGTCATGCCACCAAGGTGATGTGGTAAAACTTTTGGCATGTTTTACAAAAGTTTGGACACACACCCCTCACAAACCGGAGCAAACTCACTAGAAGGCTCGTGGTACCGAGAGGGAACAATGCATGTTTGATGACGAACAGGAGATACCTTCCTCTTACGACCTTCAATTTTTTTCTTCGTGTAACGTGCACTAATACAACTATCATGTCAAATTTTGGAAAGTTTCAGGGGTCATTTGACCTTATGAAGACATTTAAGTGATTTCCTAGCCATTTAATGACCGTAATTCAAATTAGAACTAGATGTACATGCAACGGCTAACTATAACGGGTTGAAAAATCATATTTGTGTACTTGTGTGCGATTTAATTCGATGTGCAGTAAATTGGAAGGAATTTTCAAACATATTGGTCTAACAGCTATGACACAATTAAGCATGGAGTGCCATGGCATTTAAATTCCAATTTTTTTAAAAAAAGATCAGAAACACATGAAACCTTGGTTGATGTAATGTCATGCCACCAAGATGATGTGGTAAATTTTTTGGCATGTTTGACGAAAGTTTGGACACACACCCCTCACAAACCGGAGCAACTCACTAGAAGGCTCATGGTTCTGAGAGGGAACAATGCATATTTGATGATGAACGGGAGATAGCTTCCTCTTGTGGCCTTCAAATTTTTTCTACGTGTAACATGCACTAATACAACTGTGATGTCAAATTTTGGAAAATTTCAATGGTCATTTGACCTTTTGAAGACATTAATTAAGTGATTTTCTAGCCATTTAATGACCATAATTCAAACTAGAACTAGATGTACATGCAACAGCTAACCATAAGGGTTTGAAAAATCATATTTGTGTACTTGTGTGTGATTTAATTCCATGTGTAGTAAATTGGAACGAATTTTCAAACATATTGGTCTAACGGCTATGATACAATTAAGCATGGATTGCCATGGCATTTAAGTTCCAAAAAAATAAAAAAAGATCAGAAACACATGAAACCTTGGTTCATGTAATGTCATGCCACCAAGATGATGTGGTAAAATTTTTGGCATATTTGACAAAAGTTTGGACACACACCCTCACAAACCGGAGCAACTCACTAGAAGGCTCGTGGTTTCGAGAGGGAACAATGCATGTTTGATGACGAACGGGAGATAGCTTCCTCTTACGGCCTTCAAATTTTTCTACGTGTAACGTGCACTAATACAACTCTCATGTGAAAATTTGGAAAATTTCAGGGGTCATTTGACCTTTTGAAGACATTTAAGTGATTTTCTAACCATTTAATGACCGTAATTCAAATTTGAACTACATCTACATGCAACGGCTAACCATAACGGTTTGAAAAATCATATTTGTGTACTTGTGTGCGAGTTAATCCCATGTGCAGTAAATTAGAAGGAATTTTCAAACATATTGGTCTCACGACATAGACACATGCATATGTTTGCATGGAGTGCCATGGCATTTTAATTCCAAAAAATTAAAAAATGATCAGAAAAACATGAAACCTTGCTTGATGTAATGTCATGCCACCAAGATGATATGGTAAAAAAATTGGCATGTTTGGACACACACCCCTCACAAACCGGAGCAACTCACTAGAAGGCTAGTGGTTCCGAGAGGGAACAATGCATGTTTGATGATGAACAGGAGATAGCTTCCCCTTACGGCCTTCAAATTTTTTCTATGTTTAACATGCACTAATACAACTGTCATGTGAAAATTTGGAAAATTTCAGGGGTCATTTAACCTTTTAAAGACATTTAAGTGATTTTCTAGCCAATTAATGACCATAATTCAAATTTGAACTACATCTACATGCAACGGCTAACCATAACGGTTTGAAAAATTATATTTTTGTGTACTTGTGTGCGAGTTAAAAAATCTTCAGACGACGTAAATATCTGGTGTTCAAATAAGAAAATGTAAAGATCTGGCAAGAAAACCGCCCCCACACGATTGGCACTCTATTTCGCTTCGGGGTTTGGAAGGTGAATGACGGGGGTTATTAATCAGACACGGTTCTGTATTGGAAACCGTCAGATATTATGTTCACACACAGATTCTAATGCGGGAATCATGTGTAATTCAAACTACAGTACTCGTAAATTCCGGCGACCGGCGTGTGTACTGTTCCCGTCGATCTAGATTCCGGCCGCCAATAAATACTACCTTGCTCACGTCGTCCCGCCTGCATTCTCTTCTACATCCTCCCCTCGCTCGCCCTCTCTCTCTCTCTCTCTCTCTCTCTCTCTCAAAGCTCTGCCATGGCGCCGCCGATCTTCCCACGCGCCGACAGGGAGTCGCCGCCCCCCGAGGACACTCAGTCAAAGAGCAGTGACGAGGAGGACCCCTACGCGCCGCCGGACGAGGTTGCGCCGGACCCCCCAACTTTGGATTTGTTTTGGGGCCAGTAAAATCTTTTTCTGTGGAAGTCACTGCCATCGGCTGAGAAAGCCAGGCAAGTGGCGTTCAAGAAGGAGATGGCGGAGGAGGAAGCCAGGTACCAGGCGTCCTGTGAAGCCCGTGATGCTGCCTGGGAAAAGGAGAAGGTGGAGCTTTGGGGGCGGGTCTGTCATCGTGCGGAGGAGGTGTACAAAGACGAATACTTTGCGAGGAAGGTCAAAGGCGCTAGGCGCCTCATCGCTGCGTGGAGGTGGGCCGATATGTTCCAGCGTGCCACCGACGAGGAGCTTCGGTGGGCACCCAATGAAATGGCAAGATCGTTCACGCTTCTCCACCAGCAAGAGGCAAATTGGTACGTCAAGCGCTGTGAGGCGGAGGAGGTGGAGTACTGCCTCCGCGCTCGGAAGACGCCACGCATCAGGAGGGATTGTTAGTTTTATTATTGTTCGTTTTCAATTTTTTGCATTGTACCAAGTAGTTAAGTATCATCACGTATATGTGATGATATTATATATATTCTGTGATGAACTAATGAACAATTAATATATATATATATATATATTATGAATTCCATTTTCTATCTGTTTTTGTATACTAATTTGAATCTAGCTATTATCATCCACATATACAGAATGGAAAGCGTATACACACACATTGAAACAGAACATATAAGAACGGAAAACAGAGTACACACATTGAAACAGAGCAATACTATGATTGCTGTTAATACATTGCTATCCACGTCGAAACGACTCAAAAAAATAAAACGTGTCCATGAGACCATGACCAGCAGCCCTTGCCTACGGTAGCTCTTGGCTCTGCTGAACTCGTGCAGCGTTCGTCCAAGCGGTCGACACGCTCGCTGTACATCTGGAGCGCGATCTCGATCTCCAAGTTGGCTTTTTCATCGGAGATCACCAGCTCGAGGATACGATGACCTTGTTCCTCTACTGTGCCCAGGTGGACACCTGGGCCAAGGAGGCGGTCGAGCCTACCGACAACCACGTTGGCATCAAGCGGGCGGTGGACAAGGCGGCCAGTGCGACCCATGCGAACGGCACTGCGGGCATCCGGTGCAAGTACGGCGTGGCCGGCCTCTGGTGCAAGTACGGCACAGAGGGCCTCTGCCCATTCCTAGCGAGGAATGGGGGTACTGACGGGACGTGTACCCAGCTACGATGATGTGTCGACAGCAGGCAGGCGCTGATGGATCTGCTCTTGCTGTGCGGTGCGCCGCACGTCTCGCTCTGCGGTGCTCCAGCGGTCTCGCCGTGCAACAAGCCACACCCTATCAGCGTAGACGCGCCTAGCTTGCTCTATGGCGCGCCATCAATCATGTTGTGCGGTGAGCTGCAGCCTCTTGGCGCTGACATGCCTATCTTGATCCGTGGCGGTCGCCGATGTGGGTCCGGAGCTCCTCTGCCGTCGCGCCGGGGCCGAGCATCGGGTACCCGTCGGCAGAGAAGTGCCACTACCAGGGAAGACGGCAGCCCGACGACACGAGCAGGCCATACCGGCACAGCTCCGCTGTCTCCGGGTTGCCGAGGCTCGAAGGCCAGAAGCTCGGGGCGTCGTCGCCGCCAGCGCTGCTGCTCTCGTGGTGGTAGGCCATCACCGATGCTGGTTCTTGTTGACGGAAGGAGTCAGGGTGTGAGCTCGGGTGTGGGGGGACGGTGGCCGGGGTGGGGTCTTATTGTCGTCCGAGCGACGTGAGTCGAGCGGTCGGGCCGGCACAGGCATTACTGATCATTAATGCTGGCGCCTCGGGGCGGGACGCGATGACGGGATGGGGCAGCAGGGGGTGGAAGGCGAGGCGGCCATCGACAGACAGGGCATTGGGGGGTGGCAGGCGCTGTAGTTTGAACGTGCGTCGCGCATCTGTTTGAACGGGCGATGCGGCTGGACGGCACACGTCACGCTGGGCATGTGGGGTGACGTGTTGGAGTACATTTTGTCGTCAGCTGGCGGACAGCAAAGGCCGCCGTTTGCCACCTAACGTGGCTAACGTATGGTTTTTGCTGTCCATGTTCTTTGTCGTCTGCCACCGACGTCAAAGTGCCTTTGCCGTCCGCTTTGAGGAAGCAGACGACAAATAACCTTGTTATCGTCGCTCTCTTTGCCGGGTAGGTGAAGGAAATATGATCTAGAGGCAATTATAAAGTTGTTATTTATATTTTCTTATATCATGATAAATGTTTATAATTCATGCTAGAATTGTATTAACCAGAAACTTAGTACATGTGTGAATACATAGACAAAACAGAGTGTCCCTAGTATGCCTCTACTTGTCTAGCTCGTTAATCAAAGATGGTTATGTTTCCTGACCATAGACATGTGTTGTCATGTGATGAACGGGATCACATCATTAGAGAATGATGTGATTGAAAAGACCCATTCGTTAGCTTAGCATAATGATCATTTAATTTTATTGCTATTGCTTTCTTCATGACTTATACATGTTCCTCTGACTATGAGATTATGCAACTCCTGAATACCGGAGGAACACCTTGTGTGCTATCAAATGTCAGAACATAACTGGGTGATTATAAAGATGCTCAACAGGTGTCTCTGAAGGATTTGTCACTCCGTGTATCGGAGAGGTATCTATGGGCTCTCTCGGTAATGCACATTACTATAAGCCTTGCAAGCAATGTGACTAATGAGTTGGTTATGGGATGATGCATTACAGAACGAGTAAAGAGACTTGTCGGTAACGAGATTGAACTAGGTATGATGATACCGATGATCGAATCTCGGGCAAGTAACATACCGATGACAAAGGGAATGACGTATGTTGTCATGCAGTTTGACCGATAAAGGTCTTCGTAGAATATGTAGGAGCCAATATGAGCATCCAGGTTTTGCTATTGGTTATTGACCGGAGATGTGTCTCGGTCATGTCTACATAGTTCTCGGACCCATAGGGTCCGCACGCTTAATGTTCGATGACGATTTGTATTATGAGTTGTGTGTTTTGGTGACCGAAGTTTGTTCGGAGTCCCGGATGAGATCACGGACATGACGAGGAGTCTCAAAATGGTTGAGAGGTAAAGATTCATATATTGGAAGGTAGTATTTGGACATAGGAATGGTTTCGAGTGGTTCGGGTATTTTTCCGGAGTACCGAGAGGTTACCGGAACCCCCCGGGGAAGTGTTGGGCCAACATGGACCTAAGGGAGAGAGAGGGAAGCCCGCGGGGATGGCCGTGCCCCCCTGCTAGGGATTCTGAATAGGAAAAGGAGGAGGGGGCGCCCCCCTTCCCTTTCACTCTCCCTCTCCTTCCTTTTCCCTCTGGTGGAGAAAGGAAGGGGGGCGAATCCTACTTGGACTAGGAGTCCAAGTAGGACTCCCGTCATGGTGGGCACACGGCAGATGCCATGGGATGGCTAAAGATAGGAGGAGGCTCGAGGGCACTGGTGGGCTCCAGAGGCGAGGTCGGCATGAGCGAGCGCGAGGCGCAAGACATACCCAGGTTTGGAGCTCTCCGGAGAGATAACACCCCTAGTCCTGCCGAGTGTAGTTGATATGTATGAGTACAGAGTCACTCCTGGAGCTATATGGAGGGAGAAGGGAGGATGGCCAAGGCTTAGGCGGCTCCCTCTCCTCAGGTGTGGCTTGCTAGGTGTGAGAGTGGGTGGATGCGTGAGTGTATTCTGTCTGTATGCATGAGGGCTCCTGGGGGGTTTTATAGGTCAACCCCCTAGGGGTACAAGGGTAATGTTACAAGGCCGTCGGGCTGGGTTGTCAGTGTCCAGGAACCCGGTGCTGGGACCCGCCGGGTGCCAGGTCTGGCAGGGTTCCCCGGGCGCGGGCCCCGTGCGCCTAGGGGCACAGTGTGCCATCTTGTCGATCGTCAGGGCATGGCCGAGTCGAGTCGGCTACAGGGGCGCTCCGTTAGGTCGCCGCTTGCTGGCGTCATGGGTGACGATGATTGGACTGTTGCCACGCCGTCCATGGTCAGCAAGTAGGTGGGGAGCATTGTTGCCACGCCCGGCTGACCAGAGGCATGGGCGGGGCACTATGGCTTTGGTCATCAGTTGGTGGAGACACGTCCCATCATACGGGCGGGATGGGACGGCCACTAACCCTCGGCCGGGTTGGAGAGCACGCCAAGGGTGGAGCTGGCTTGTTGGGGAAGTTCTGAGTTGGTTGTAGGGACCGAGTTGAGGAGTCTGGCCGGGTCGAGGGACTTGGCCGGGTTAAGGGACTTTGGCCGGGTCGAGCGACCCGGCCGAGTGCGAGCCAGATTGAGGGGCAATGCTGGCCCTGTTGTTTTTGAAAAGGATCTGGGTTCCGTTGCCTGCCCGGGGTTCATCCCCCAGACAGTAGTCCCCGAAGCTATGAAGGTGCACCGTCTTTGGATGGGAGGGCCTTCGCAGCTTCCCACCTTGCGGAGACGAATTTGGTGACTGCCGGGTCCGGTAACACCCACTGTGTGCCCGCTTCCGGAAGCCGGATCGCGGCATCCCGGTCATGGCGGGAAACCGAGGAGTTCGACGAATCTTGGGCAATCTTTTGGGCCTCACGCGGCCGCCATGTGGCGGCTGGAAGCCGGAGGGGCCTGATAGGCCACGCGCGTGACAGGACGGGGTGACGCCCCGGGGCCCGCCGCCTCATGCCCTCGGCCCACGCGCACGGATTTTTTGCAGCATCCGCGGGTCAGTTGCCATTCTGTAGGCAGTTACTGCGTGCGTACGTGCACACTTATTGCGGGGAAGTGGGAGGGGCGAGCGCAAACGATCCCACTTCCCGACATTTCAAACCGTGGCCTATAAATTGGGGGTGAAGGGAGCGGCGGAGATTGTTCGTGCTCGTGCTCCCCTGCCTCTTCATCCGTCCTCTACTTCTTGCGACCACTGCCAGCTGCGACGCCCGCTGGCTTGAGCACAGCTCTCTTGCCATCTTCTTTCTTCTCTCTTCCGGGCTCGTGTTGATGGCGCTGCCGTCAGGATCGTGGATGGGTTCGACCGTCACCCTCGATGACATAGCCTACCTCCGTGACACCAGGCACCTTCTGGGGGCGTCGGAGGTCGAGGCACACCTTCCGCAGGGCGAGCAAGAGCCGCGGCCCGAGGGCTCGGAGCGTGTGGTCTTCCTGCCTCACTTCAAGCGCGGGTTTAGGCTCCCTACGAGCAGCTTCTCCTATGACTTCCTGGAGTTCTTCGGGCTCCAGCCCCATCATCTTGGCGCCGGCGCCATTGTGCAGCTGTCGGGCTTCATCACCCTCTGCGAGGGGTACCTGGGGGTCGAGCCCTCGATCGACCTCTGGGTGCGCTTCTTCTCCTTGAAGCAGCAGGGGCCGAAGGCCGGGAAGATGTCCGAGTGCGGGGCCGCCGTCGTCACCAAGTGGTCGGGCGCTAACTTCCTGAGGATGCCGCTAGAGGATTCTGCCAAGAAATGGTAGAATTCTTTCTTCTACGTCAGCAACCTCGGTGCGGACCGCATCAACGTGCCACCGTTCATCAATTCACCGCCGTGGGCGAAGCAGAACTAGGGGTACTACCCCAAGCACCCGTCGCAAGAGGTGCTCAACCTGTGCAAGCGGGTATCGGTGATGAAGGAGCTGGAGAAGCTCACCAGCACCGACCTCATCACCGCCTTCATCGTCCGGTGGGTGCTGCCGCTGAAGTAGCGCAACCACCTCATCGGTCAGATGACCGGCCTCCAAGACCCCAACCGCATGGTGAACATGCGGCTAGCAACGGAACAGGTCGCGTGCCGGGTCAATGACATCTCCAAGGCCAATCTGTAGGTTGACTGGGAGTCCGGGAAGGCCCCGTACAGCCATGCGAACCTGGCACCTTGGTGAGTCCTTGGTCTCCGTATTTCACTGCTGCTTATCTTCTGGTTCGCCCTGACACGACACGGGAGGTGCTTCTGAATGCCATCCGGTATCCCTACGACTGGCGCGGGCGCAGGTGGTGCGCGTTGCCTCAGAGGAGCCCGAGGCCCATGGCAGAGGGGAGGCGGCAGCCGCTGACGCGGGTGTAGGGCGCCGAGCGGGTGAGTCTTGTTTTTACTTCTTGAGCTGCCGGTCATGGGACGGCATTGGGGGTGCTGACATGAGACGTTGGTGTTGCGGCGCGGGGTGGAGGAGGCGGCGATGCATCCGGAGCCGGGTCGTCCAGGGGGCGTGGGCGGCGAGGCGGCCGCACGGGAAGGACAGCGTCGCGCCGCGGGCCCCGACCATAAAGCGCACGACGGACCCGGCCGAAGGTGCGAAGCCGCCGGCCAAGAGGAGGCGCGGCGCTCCGCATGAGAGGATGGCGAGGCCCACTATTTCGGTGGTGCCGGGTGAGTGCCCCTTTTTGTTCGAGCCGAGTGGCCGAGCGGCTCTACTTGGCTTTGCGTACTTACTTTTGTCTTGGGTTTCAGGTCGCCGATCTCGCTGGCGATGGCGGTGGCGGATGCCGCGTCCGCTGAGGGTGCCGCATTCTGGAGGAGCCGGTCCGGCACCGTCGACCGGGACGAGGAGGAGGCGCGGGTGGATCCAAACCTCGGTTTGGACCCGGCCGACACCAAGAGCCTGGCCTGGCGGGACTGGAACTGGGCCGAGGCGGAGTTGGAGGCGGCGTTGACCCAGGCTTGGGTTAGCACCGCGGCGACGTGGGCGTGAGTCGGCGTGGCCGGAGATGCCGGCGGGGACTGTGGCGGCGGCGACGGTCTTTGTGCCGGCGTCGGAGGGGGAGCACGGCCAAGGCGGCCATGCGGACGTGATGGACCTCGACTAGGAGGTCGTGGTTGTTGGGGAGGACACCCTGCCGCAGACCGACGTGGTCGAGCAGGCGGGGGTCAATGGAGGCGGCGGCGATGCCGTCTTGGGGGAGGCATCGCGGACGGTGCCGGAGGGGGCATCCCGGGCGCCAGTGAGCGAGGCGCCGCCGATGGTGGAGCCTCAAGCCACTCCACCCATCGAGCCGGCGTCGGTGCCAGAGAGGGAACCAGAGAAGGCGCCGACCTCAGGGGAGGCGGCCGGCGGGGAGCACGCCCTGGTGCTCAGACCCGGAGGTCGCCAGGTTGCCGGGCCGCGGTCATCGCGGACAGGGACCTGCGAGATCCCCTTTGGGCCTCTGTCCCAGGAGGAGGCGGCGATGGCCACCGTGACCTGGCGCCGGCGAGGGCAGACGGACCGGATCCAGGCCTTCGCCCAGGCCGAGGTCGAGGCGACGTAGGAGCTGGAGCGCGCCGTGTTTGTAAGTTTTTCATTGCGTTCTGCTTTTCTCTTTTCGTTGCTTCTTCTTCGTGGGGGCATGCCAGCGCTCCCACTGGGTGTAGCCCCTGAGATTCGGGCCAACTGCGTAGCAGTTGGGTCGAATCTTATCTTGCTCGCTTGCGTTGATCGTTACTTTCTGCAGCAACTGGACTCCTACCGGGTCGGCGTCTTCAACCGGCTCCTCGAGACACACCGGCGTCTCAAGGAAAGTCTCGCCGCCAAGGAGGAGGAGCTCCGTGTCGTGGCAGGTACTTTTCTTGCATGCTCTTTTCTAGTGGGGGCGCGCTAGCGCACCCACTGGGTGTAGCCCCCGAGATTCGCGCCAACTGAGTAGCAGTTGTATCGAATCTTAAAGTAGTACTTTGTTGCTGAGTTTCTCTTCTACAACCGAGGTGCTGTCTTGGAGGACCCGGCTGATTCGAGCTGATTTTCACTACGACCGGCTTGTTGCAGATGTTGGCCGGCTTGGAGCCGAGGTGGAGAAGGTGAGGGCAGAGGCTACAGCAGCCCGGCAGGCGCTCGATGAAGCCAGCCGGCTGCATGAGTAGCTGGCGGGCGACCAGGGCCGCCTTGAGGCCGAGTTGGAGCGCCTCAAGGTGGAGGCCGCCAAGGTCGTGGAGGCGCAGCAGGCCCTTGCCTAGGCGGACCAGCAACACGGCAAGCTAGCCGAGGACAAGGGGCAGCTCCAGGCCGAGGTGGAGCACCTGAAGGTGCTGGTGGCCACGGCAGAGGAGACCCAGCAAGGGGAGACCCGGCGCCGCGAGGAGGCCGAGGACAAGGACGCCGAGCTGAAGGTTGCCCTTGCCAAGATCGCTAATCTGGAGCATACGCTCCAGGAGCATGACCGCACCATCGCCCGGGAGCGGCACAGTACGTTGCTCGATGCGCAGCACCTGGACGACAGTAAGTGCTTTCCTTTGGTTTTGTTGTTGCCGGATTGGGACTGCGACTTTTCTTCCTTAGTGACTTTCTTCTGATTTGCTTTTCTTTTCGACAGGGTCCTTCCCGAAGACCCGTCAGCTGGCGGAGGAGGCGGTCCGCTTTCAGCGCGACCCGCAAGGGATCGTCGGCTCCGGGACTAACCTGCGGGTGGCCTGGACCTTCCCGGAGGTCGTGACCGTCGTTGAGGCCTGTCTGGGAGTCTTGAGCGAGAAGATGGGGTGGCTTTTTGAGGCCGGAGCGGCGATGATGGCGACCCTCTGGCCGGGTTCCGTCGCGCCGAACAGCTTCACGTGGTTGGCGCGCTGGTTGGAGGCGGGGCCAGATCGGCTTCATGACTAGCGGGTTTACGCCGCTCGTGCTGGTGTCGAGATGCCGCTTAGGTTCGTGATGTCTTGGCATCTGGACCTATCGCTGGACGTGTTGATGGGCCAGTGAGCTAGCTCGTAGAGCCAGCTGCAGACGGAGGCTAGCCGGATTGCTGCTCGGGCCAGCTACATCACCGGGTTCACCTTCCACGACGTGTTCCGGCCGAAGCGGGTGAAAGATGGCGGAGACGTGCCTGCTGATGACTACAGCTTGCTTCTGGACGACCTGGAGGGTAGCTCTGAGGAGACGGACATCTACCGCGATGCGGAGATCAGGGAGGAGGATAACGGCACCTCAACGGACCCGGGAGCTGCGCGATCCGTCGATGGGAACGCCTGATTTTTAACTTGGTAAAAATTTCTATTAGGTAGCAGGTCCACCCACCCACTGGGGGTTAATTGGGTGTAATCAACTCTGGTCTTGGTCCTGTTTCTGAATTTATGATGTATGAGCTGCGTGGATGTTTACGCCTTTGCTTTTTGTTTTTTGGAGCCGTTTTCGTGCAACTTTCCCCCTTCGCCCCCCCCCCCCCCCCCCCCCCCCGCGAGTCTGACGGCCGAGGCTCCGGTCCATGACAAGGGGTTAGGCCTTTGGGAGGAGCGTATAATACTTAGGCTTTCAAAACGTTGAGCGTGAGCGTAACACCCACTGGGCCGGCTGGCGGCAATCCGGCGGGCCTGGGTTGGCGAGCAGCCGGTCATGCGGCAACTTAAAGTGTTGAGGCCGGGTTGAGCGACCCGTCGGTATGCAGGAACTTCGTGGGTGGTTGCGCCTTTGCCTTTCGTCTTTAGAGCCGTTTTCTTGCAGCTTTCCCCCTTTGGGTTTCCCCCCGCGAGTCTGGCGGCCGAGGCTCCGGTCCATGACAAGGGGTTCGGCCTTTGGGAGGAGCGTACAATACTTAAGATTTTGAGACGTTGAGCGCGAGCGAAACACCCACTGGGACGGCTGGCGGCAATCCGGCGGGGCTGGGTTGGCGAGCAACCGGCTGTGCGGCAACTTAAAGTGGTGAGGCCGGGTTGAGCAACCCGGCGGTTCTTGTCTTAGTGTTCACGGCGTGCTGGTGCTTTGGTCTCATGCGCTTGCTGGCCAACATCCGAAGCCGGTTCTACGGCTTAGGGCGAAACGAGAGGCCTTGGAGATCCAACGGGTTAGGAGCCGCTAAGGGGAACGGCGGGTGGCCAAGCCGGCCAGCCCCCGAACCCTCGGGTCAGGTGAGCCGGTTCGGTGGTCGGGTTGGTTTAACTGGAAAGTAATGCACAAATGTAGGAGACACAATAGCTTGGTCGCAAAAGGGCAACCCCCAAGCGTCGTTCGGGGATCCCATAGTTTTCAGATGATTACAAAAGGCAGTGATACATACGTGCACACGTCTAACTGTAAAATGGGTGGAGGAGCTCTGCATTCCATGGCCGGGTTGTTTCTTCGCCGGCGGTGTCCCTCTTGCGCTTGTTTGTCTTGTGGGCGTCGATGAGGTAGTACGCGTTGCGGTGGCACAAGGCACTGATGACGATGAAGGGGCCCTCCCATGGGGAGGACATCTTGTGCTGGCCGGTCTGCTCTTGGACGAGCCGGAGGACGAGGTCTCCCTCTCGAAAAGTGAGGGGCTTGATCTTCTTGCTGTGGTAATGCCTCAGGCCTTGCTGGTAGATGGCTGAGTGACTGAGCGCTAGGAGATGTGCTTCTTCGAGCAGGTCGACGATGTCTTCGCGGGCTTCCTTTGCTTCGGCTTCCATGTACATCGTGACATGCGGCGAGTCAAACTCTAAGTCGGTCGGGATGACGGCTTATGCTCCGTAGACGAGGAAGAATGGGGTGAACCCGATCAACCTGTTTGGCGTGGTGCGGAGACTCCAGAGGACGGCCGGCAACTCGTCTAGCCAAATGCCGGGTGAACGGATGAGGGGCTCGACGAGTCGAGGTTTCATGCCGAATAGGATGAGACCGTTAGCCCGCTTGACCTGGTCGTTGGACTACGGATGTGTGACGGAAGCCAGGACGAGGCAAATGCCGGAGACAGAGCAGTACTGCGCGAGCGCGCCCTTGGCGAAGTTGGTGCCATTGTCCGTGATAATGTTGTTCGGCATGCTGTAGCGCACCGCGATGTCCTTGACGAATCGAACGGCCGTCGGCCCGTCCAGCTTTTTGATCGGCTTTGCTTCGATCCACTTGGTGAACTTGTCCACCGCCACCAGCAGATGCGTCATGCCACCTCGAGCGGCCTTAAAGGGCCCCACCATGTCAAGTCCCCAGACCGCAAAGATCCACGCGATCGGGATGGTATGGAGTGCCGACGCCGGCTGGTGGCTGTGCTTGCTGAAGCGCTGGCATCCCTCACACTTGAGGACGAGTGACTCCGCGACTTCGAGGGCCGTGGGACAGTAGAAACCTTGGCAGAAAGCTTTTGCCACCAGGGAACGCGAGGCGGTATGGTGCCCGCATTCGCCCTGATGTATGTCGAGGAGGATCTCGATGCCCCTGTCTTGCTCGACGCAGCGCTGAAAAACGCCTGTGGAGTTGCGCTTGACGAGCTCGTTGTTGATGATGTTGTAGGCGGACGCTCGGCGCTGCACTTGCCGGGCTTCGGTCTCGTCCATGGGGAGGACCCCGCTCTCCAGGAACTCCGAGATGGGCAGGGCCCAGGATGGTGCCGTCACCACGGCGAAGACGGCCACCACGGCGGGTTCCGGGGCGGCAGCCCCTAAGCCGGGTTCAGCAGCCCCCGAGTCGGGGACGGCGGCGGCCTAGTTGGTGGAGGCAGTCCCCGGGCTGGGTTGAGGTGCGGCCGGGTCGGCTGGGACGTGGATGGACTCGGAGTCCGGAGACGGCTTTACGGACGGCTTGTGCAGATGCTCGAGGGAGACACCGGACGGAATGGACTGCCGGGACGAGGCGATCTTGGCGAGCGTGTCAGCGGCCTTTTTTTCTGCGCGTGGGACGTGAAGGAACTCGCAGCCTTCGAAGAATCCAGACATCTTCTGGATGAGGAAGCGGTACCTTGCCATGTTGGAGTCATGGGCGGCCCACTCCCCGGAGCACTACTGCACCACCAGGTCCGAGTCGCCGTAGCACAGGATGCATCGGATGCAGAGTTCCTTGGCAAGCCGGAGGCCGTGCACAAGGGCTTCATAATCGGCGACGTTGTTGGAGGCTGCAAAGTGGATCTGGAGTGCGTATTTGTGCCAGTCGCCCTTGGGGGAGGACGGCATGATGCCGGCCCCTAGGCCGAGTCGCATCTTCGAGCCGTCGAAGTGCATGCGCCAGTGCGTCGAGTCCGGTGGCGGCGACAGGTACTGGGTCTCGGTCTAGTCGACGAGGAAGTCGGCCAAAGCTTAGGACTTGATCATGGTGCGGGGCTCGTAGAGGATGGTGTGGCCGGCTAGCTCAAGCGCCCACTTGGCGACCCAGCCAGAGGCGTCCCGGCACCCGATGATTTCACTGAGAGGGGCCATGCTAACCACAGTTACCACATGCTCTTGGAAGTACTGCTTCAGTTTCTTGGCGGTGAAGTACACGCCGTAACACATCTTCTGGTAGTGCAGGTAGTTCTGCTTCGAGGCGGAGAGCACCTCGCTCAGGTAGTAGACGGGACATTGGACGGCTTGGACCTTGTCATTCTCTGGTCGCTCAACCACCATCACCGTGCTGATTGACCGCGAGGTGGCAGCGATATAGAGCAACAACGGCTCCTTCTCGGCCGGTGCAGCCAGGACTGGTGCGGTGGAGAGCATGCGCTTGAGATCCCGGAAAGCTTCATCCGCCTGGTCGTTCCACTCGAACGGCGTCTTCTTCTTAATCAGCATATACAGGGGCAAGGCCCTCTCGCCCAGCCGACTAAGAAACCGGCTGACCAAGGCCAAGCATCCGGTGAATTTCTGTACATCGCGCAGCTGAGCAGGCTTGCGCATGCGCTCGATGGCCTTGATCTTCTCCGGGTTTGCCTCAATGCCGCGCTCCGAGACGAGGAAGCCGAGTAGCTTCCGGGATGGAACACCGAAAACGCATTTTTTCGGGTTGAGCTTGACCTTGTATTCGCGCAGGTTGGCGAAGGTCTCCTTCAGGTCGTTGAGGAGCGTGAGGTGCTACTTGGTCTTCACCACGATGTCGTCCACCTAGACATGGATGTTGCAGACGAGTTGTGGCAGCAAGCATTTCTGTATGCAGCGCTGGAAAGTGGCGCCGATGTTCTTCAGGCCGAACGACATGGTGATGTAGCAATACGCCCCAAAGGGCATGATGAAGGACGTCTTCAGGGCGTCGTCCGGGTCTAGCTTGATCTGGTGAAAGCCGGAGTAAGCATCCAAGAAGGTGCGAGCTCACACCCGACAGTGGAGTCAATGACTTGGTCGATCCGCGGGAGGGTGAACGGGTCTTTGGGGCATGCCTTGTTCAGGCTGGTGTAGTCGATACACATGCGCCAGGTCTTGTTCTTCTTCAAGACAAGGACTGGATTGGCCAGCC
This sequence comes from Triticum timopheevii, assembly GCA_963921465.1. Classification (NCBI taxonomy): domain Eukaryota; kingdom Viridiplantae; phylum Streptophyta; class Magnoliopsida; order Poales; family Poaceae; genus Triticum; species Triticum timopheevii. The sequence goes on from OY997262.1 coordinate 292,363,824, forward strand.
ACTTGGGGTGAAACACTTCCATGATGAAGCCGGCCGCCAAAAGCTTGGCGACCTCTTCACCGATGGTCCTTCTCTTCTCTTCGGAAAAATGTCGTAGGGGTTGACGGACAGGCTTGGCGTCCTTGCGGACGTGAAGTTTGTGCTCGGCGTACTTCCTCGGGATACCCGGCATGTCCTTTGCGGTCCATGCAAAGATATCCCGATTCTCATGGAGGAAATCGACGAGCTCGCCTTCCTGTTTGTTGTTGAGGCGGGTGCCCACGACAACGTACTTGCTGCAGCTGGGGTCCTCCGAGATTAGCTTCACCTTCTTGGTCTCCTTGGAGGTTTTGAACACGGCCTCATCGGCCAGCTCCTCAGCCGGGATCTGTGCGGCCGACGCCTCTTGGGCCAAGGCGACGATCCGGTCGAGTTGGTGCCACTCCTCCTCTATGACCAGCGACTCGGCTAGTTTGGCGCCGTCTTGGGCGCACTCCAGGGACTTGCGGTAGTCGCCGGTGATGGTGATGAGGCCCTTTGGACCCGGCAGCTTCATCTTCAGGTAGGCATAGTGGGGGACCACCATGAACTTGGAGAGCATGGGCCGGCCCAGTAGGGCATAGTACGCGCTGGATAGGTCCACCACCTCGAACCAGGAAGTCAAGCCGGATCTGGCCGATCGGAGAGCAGGAGAGGCCGGGAACGATGCCGTGGAAGATCATCCGGGTCGGCTCCAGGTCTTTGGCCTCGAGGCCGAGCTTGGTTAGGGTGTCGTTGTAGAGGATGTTGATGCTGCTGCCGCCGTTGATGAGAACTCGAGAGAACTTGCACGTGCGTCGGGGCGCGATGATGGTGGGGTCGAGGACGAGGGCGTAACCACCCGGGTTCGGCATGATGGCTCGGTGGTCCCCCCGGGTCCAGGTGACCAGGTGTTCCGACCAATGCGTGTATTCCGTCTTTGCCGGGATGACGGTGTTCACCTCCTACTGAAGGACGGGCTCACTGCGCTTGTCGTTGCCGAGGCTGGTGAAGACGACGTAGGTCGCGTTCTGGGCCGGGTAGGCGTCGTCGCGCATCGCGCCACCAGCTGGTGGCAGCGGTGGAGCTGGCTGCCCCGCTCCCGGATCCGGGGCCGGAGGCGGCGGGATGTCACCCCTCGTGATGCGCTTGGTGATGGCGCACTTTCGGAGCGTGTGTGTGGATGGCCTTGTGCTGCTGTGGTGCTTGCAGGGAGCGTCGAGCATCTCTTCAAAACTCATGGCGGGTTGTCACGTCGCCTTGCCAGTCTGCCGGCGCTTGGTGGCCGGGTCGACCGTGGGCGCCTGCTCGGAGGCCACGACGAGCCGATTGTCGTAGCGCTGGGTCGGCTGATCGGCCTTGTGCTTGTTGTTCTGCTGGTTGTGCTGATGCCGGCTTCCTTCACCAGTTGGCTTCGGAGCGGGAAATGGCTTTGCTTTGCCGACTTCATCTAGCGCCACCTGGATCTTCATGGCGGAGTCGGCGTTGGCGTACTTATCTGCCGTCACCATGAGCGCGGCCATGGTGGCCGGCTCAAAGCGGAAGAGCTTGTGCTTGAGGAGGGTGCCGTCTCGGCATACGTTTACGAAGTACTGGATCGCTTGGACTTCGTGGACGCCTTCGCAGCTATTCCGGAGCTCGGTCCAGCGTGCGAGGTACTCGTGGCCGGTTTCCGCCGGCCCCTGCACGCACATGGCGACCTGACTGGGGCGGCCGGGTCGTTTTTAGGTGCCGGTGAAGTTGCGTACGGAGGCCTGCTCAAAGTCGACCCACGTGTTGATGCTGCCGGCCGGCAGACTGTTCAACCAGGTGCGGGCCGACCCCTGGAGCAGGAGGAGCGTGTAGCGCATGGCAAGGCGTTGGTTACCGCCGGCGATGTCGATGGCGGTGGTGTAGTCGGTGAGCCAGTCCTCCGGCTTCACGGTGCCATTGTACTTGGGGGTGTCACGGGGGAGCGTGAACCCTTTAGTAAAAGGCTTGCCCTGGATGTGCGGTCTGAAGCACGCCAGCCCGACCGGGCCGGTCTCCTCCAGCTCCTGGGAGAGGGTGAGTCGGTCGAGGCGGCGACGAGCGTCGGTGTCGTCGATGGTGCGCGGGCCAGACGGTCGGCGACCGCACCGCGGGGGGCCGGGTCGATCGTAGTGGAACGTCGGCCGGGTTGGAGCAGGGGGTCGAGGCGGCGCCGGGCCTCCAAGGCCGGCTCATTGCCCAAACCGCCGGCAGCCATCGGGGCGGGGTTGCGGTGGGTCCGGGTGCGACCAGAGTGTGCCTCGCCGGGTGGTGAAGACGCCGTGTGCTGGTTGTCGCCGGGTCCAGCAACACGGACGAAGCCGAATCCGGCCGGTCTGGCGAGCCGGTTGAGGCAGTCCTGCTGTCAGATTTTGGATTCCGGCAAAACCCTTGAGGTTCGAACTCTGGGGTGCGCACACAGATCTCCTCCTACCTAATCACGCCCTCACCCTCACCGCGATCTCAAAGCCTAGCTCGACGAACCCACAACACAAGAGACACAAGATTTATACTGGTTCGGGCCACCGTTGTGGTGTAATACCCTACTCTAGTGTGGTGTGTTGGATTGCCTCTTGGGCTGAGGATGAATAGTACAAGGGAAGAACAGCCACCTGAGGTGAGGTGTTCTTGTGCTCGATGAACTCATGTGGGTGAGGATGATCTGAATCAGTTGCCTCCTACTGTGGTGGCTAGTCCTATTTATAGAGTCCTGGTCCTCTTCCAAAATATTGAGCGGGAAGGGATGCCACAACGGCCAATTTGAAAGGGGACAACTAGTACGAGCTATCCTGACTAAAGGTGGTCTTCGCCCGCCAAAGGCTGGTGGTGACGCCGTCTTGGGCTCCACGATGACCTCCGTCCTGCCGTCCCGCTGGTATTGGTCTTGTTGCACCGATATGGAAACCTTTGCTTGATGCCTTGGGACTCCACGCCTGCGCTTTCCCCTTTAGCACCAAAGAGGAAACGAGGACACTGTGCGCACTGACGCCCGCCTGGCTCCAGTCATCATGGCTGATGTCGTAGGAACCTCGCGAGGTTCCCCTTGCCTTGATCTCTTCGCCCCTCGCGAGCCAGCCTGGCGAGGCAGCTCCCGAGGAGGTCTTGTGTCATCTGCCTCATGAGGCTTTGCCCCTTGCAAGGGTCTTGAGTGTTTTGCTGGTGAAGATGGGCTGTATAGGGCCGCTGGTGGAGCCACACCGTGGGCCGCAAGCAGGCAAGTCTGGGGACCCCCATTCCCAAGACGCTGACACCTGCTGCGCGTTGGCCGCAGCGAGGAGGTCATTCACCCTCTTGAGGCGGTCCTATAGTTCTTCGCCCGCGAGCTGGTCCAGGCCGACCGCGGCCGCCTGGGCAGCGTGCATGTTCTTCACGGGAGTCTCGTAGACGGGAGGGAGAGCACTGAAGGCGCGCCCGATCGCGCCGCCCTGGGCCCGCACGTCGGTGACCCAGCTCGTCTCGGGCGCGTACGGTGTGAAGCCATAGGCGGTGCTGCGCTCTAGTTGAGCAGAATCAACGCGGCGCTGCGTGGCAGCGAGCGTCTCGGTAACGTCCAGTAGGCGCTGGTGGTCCTCGTTGAGACGAGTCCGGGCTTCAGCGATGTTGGAGGCGTCGATGTCGGTGCTGAAGGGAACGCAGAGGCTCTGCATCATGGCGCGCAGCGGGTTGGGCGAGCCGGCCCCGTCCGCTGTGGCCTTAGCTTCGGCGGCCTTCCTCGCCGCGCTCGACGAGGAGGAGGCACCGGTGTTGGTGACAAAAAACTCCACGCAGAGGTCCATCGCTCCGGCGGGAGCACCATCGTCGATGGAGAGCGGGCAGTCAGAAAAGCTAAGTACCTTGCTAGGGTACTCGTCGGCCGTAGGCGCATCGAGGATGCGCAGCGTGGTGAAGGAGGTGGTGAGTGCGTTGATGACGTCGTCTGCTAGCATGACGGGCTCGTCGGAGTCGGAAAGGAGCCCCGTCTGGAGCATGCTCCTGGCCAGGACCTCGAGCTGCCCCACGGTGGGCGCCAACTGTCAGTGTGGGCGCACGGCAGATGCCATGGGATGGCTAACGATAGGAGGAGGCTCGAGGGCACTGGTGGGCTCTAGAGGCGAGGTCGGCATGAGCGAGCGCGAGGCGCAAGACATACCCAGGTTCAGGGCTCTCCGGAGAGATAACACCCCTAGTCCTGCCGAGTGTAGTTGATATGTATGAGTACAGAGTCGCTCCTGGAGCTGTATGGAGGGAGAAGGGAGGCTGGCCAAGGCTTAGGCAGCTCCCTCCCCTTGGGTGTGGCTTGCTAGGTGTGCGAGTGGGTGGATGGGTAAGTGTATTCTTCCCATATGCATGAGGGCTCCTGGGGGGTTTTATAGGTCAACCTCCCAGGAGTACAAGGGTAATGTTACAAGGCCGTAGGGCCGGGTTGTTAGTGTCTGGGAACCCGGTGCTGGGACCTGCCGGGTGCCAGGTCTCGCCGGGTTCCTTGGGTGCGGGACCCATGCGCCTAGGGGCACTGTGTGCCGTCTTGTCGGTCGTCAGGGCGTGGCCGATTCGAGTCGGCTACTGGGGTGCTCCGTCAGGTTGCCGCTTGCTGGCGTCATTGGTGACGATGATTGCGTTGTTTCCATGTCGGCCCTGGTCAGCGAGTAGGTAGGGGCACTGTTGCCATGCCCGGCTGACCAGAGGCATGGGCGGGGCACTGTGGCTTTGGTCATCAGTTGGTGGAGACTCGTCCCATCGTACGGCCGGGATGGGACGACCGCTGACCCTCGGCCGGGTTGGAGAGCACGCCAAGGGTGGAGCTGGCTTGTTGGGGAAGTCTTGAGTTGGTTGTAGGGGCCGAGTTGAGGAGTCTGGCTGGGTCGAGGGACTTGGCCGGGTCGAGGGACTTTTGGCCGGGTCGAGCGACCCGGCCGAGTGCGAGCCGGATTGAGGGGCAATGCTGGCCCTGTTGTTTTTGAAAAGGATCCGGGTTCTGTTGCCTGCCTGGGGTTCATCCCCCCGACAACTCCCCCCATTGCGCGCCCCTCCTGGCTGCCGACCTCACTCTCGCCTCCTTTATTTACGTGGGCAGGGGGCACCCCAAAGGCACATCAATTGTTTTCTTAGCCGTGTGTGGTGCCCCCTCGATAGTTTACTCCTCCGATCATAGCATCGTAGTGCTTAGGCGAAGCCCTGCGCGGATCACATCACCAACACCGTCGCCACGCTGCCATGCTGACGTAACTCTCCCGCGACCCTCTATTGGATCAAGAGTTCGAGGGACGTGATCGAGTTGAACGTGTGCTGAACACGGAGGTGCCGTACGTTCGGTACTTGGACCGGTTGGATTGTGAAGACGTTCGACTACATCAACCGCGTTAACCTAACACTTCCGCTTTTGGTCTGAGAGGGTATGTGGACACACTCTCCCCTCTCGTTGCTATGCATCTCCTAGATAGATCTTGCATGATCGTAGGAATTTTTTTGAAATTGCATGCTACGTTCCCCAACAGTGCCATCCGAGCCAAGTCTATGCATAGATGATATGCACGAGTAGAACACAAAGAGTTGTGGGCGATAATAGTCATACATCTTACCACCAACGTCTTACTTTGATTCGGCGGTATTGTTGCATGAAGCGTCCCAGACCGACATTACATGACCACGTTCATGAGACTGGTTCTACCGACGTGCTTTACACATAGGTCGCTGGCGGGTGTCTATTTCCCCAACTTTAGTTGAATCGAGTTTGACTACGGCCGGTCCTTATTGAAGGTTAAAACAACACACTTGACGAATGATGTCTACTACACAACCTTCTTCTTGTAGACGTTGTTGGGCCTCCAAGTGCAGAGGTTTGTAGGACAGTTGCAAATTTCCCTCAAGTGGACGACCTAAGGTTTATCATTCCATGGGAGGCGTAGGTTGAAGATGGTCTCTCTCAAACAACCCTGCAACCAAATAACAAAGAGTCTCTTGTGTCCCCAACACACCAAATACAATGGTAAATTGTATAGGTGCACTAGTTCGGCAAAGAGATGGTGATACAAGTGCAATATGGATGGTAGATATAGGTTTTTGTAATCTGAAAATATAAAAACAGCAAGGTAACTAATGATAAAAGTGAGCGTAAACGGTATTGCAATGCTAGGAAACAAGGCCTAAGGTTCATACTTTCACTAGTGCAAGTTCTCTCAACAATAATAACATAACTGGATCATATAACTATCCCTCAACATGCAACAAAGAGTCACTCCAAAGTCACTAATAACGGAGAACAAACGAAGAGATTATTGTAGGGTAGAAACCACCTCAAAGTTATTCATTCTGATCGATCTATTCAAGAGTCCGTAGTAAAATAACACGAATCTATTCTTTCCGTTTGATCTATCATAGAGTTCATACTAAAATAACACCTTAAGACACAAATCAACCAAAACCCTAATGTCACCTAGACACTCCAATGTCACCTCAAGTATCCGTGGGTATGATTATACGATATGCATCACACAATCTCATAATCATCTATTCAACCAACACATAGAACTTCAAAGAGTGCCCCAAAGTTTCTACCGGAGAGTCAAGACAAAAATGTGTGTCGACCCCTATGCATAGATTCCCAAGGTCACGGAACCCGCACGTTGATCACCAAACATACATCAAGTGAATCAATAGAATACCCCATTGTCACCACGGGTATCCCACGCAAGACATACATCAAGTGTTCTCAAATCCTTAAAGACTCAATCCGATAAGATAACTTTGAAGGGAAAACTCAATCCATTACAAGAGAGTTGAGGGGGAGAAACATCATAAGATCCAGCTATAATAGCAAAGCTTGTGATACGTCAAGATCGTGCCGAATCAAGAACACAAGAGAGAGAGAGAGAGATCAAACACATAGCTACTGGTACATACCCTCAGACCCGAGGGTGAACTACTCCCTCCTCATCATGGAGAGCGTCGGGATGATGAAGATGGCCACCAGTGAGGCATCCCCCGCTCCTCCAGGGTGCCGGAACAGTGTCCCGATTGGTTTTTGGTGGCTACAGAGGCTTGCGGCGGCGGAACTCCCGATCTAGGTTATTTTCTCGAGGTTTCTGTATTTATAGGAATTTTTGGCGTAGGTCTCACGTCAGGGGGTCTCCGAGTCGTCCACGAGATAGGGGCCCACGCCCAGGGGGTGGGCGTGCCCCCCACCCTCGTGGACAGCCTGGGACTCTTCTGGCCCAACTCTTTTTCTCCGGGGGCTTCTTTTGGTCTATAAAAAATCATCAAAAATTGGCACCACGTGGTATTCCTTTTCTGCGATACTCCAAAACAAGGGAAAAACAGAAACTGGCACTGGGCTCTGGGTTAATAGGTTAGTCCCAAAAATCATATAAAATAGCATATAAATGCATATAAAACATCCTAGACGGATAATATAATAGCATGGATCAATCAAAAATTATAGATATGTTGGAGACGTATCAAGCATCCCCAAGCTTAATCCCTGCTCGTCCTCGAGTAGGTAAATGATAAAAACAGAATTTTTGATGTGGAATTGTACCTAACATATTTATCAACGTAATCTTCTTTATTATGGCAAGAATATTCAGATCCATAAGATTCAAGACAAAAGTTTAATATTGACATAAAAATAATAATACTTCAAGCATACTAACCAAGCAATTATGTCTTCTCAAAATAACATAGCCAAAGAAAGCTCATCCCTACAAAATCATATAGTTTGGCCATGCTTCATTTTTGTCACACAAAATGTTGTCATCATGCACAACCCCGATGACAAGCCAAGCAATTGTTTCATACTTTAGTATTCTCAAACTTTTTCAACTTTCATGGAATATATGAGCGTGAGCCATGGACATAGCATTATGGGTGGAATAGAATATGATGATAGGGGTTGTGTGGAGAAGACAAAAAAGTAGAAAGTCTCACATTGACGCTGCTAATCAATGGGCTAGGGAGATGCCCATCAATTGATGTCAATGCGATGAGTAGGGATTGCCATGCAACGGATGCACTAGAGCTATAAATGTATGAAAGCTCAACAAAAGAAACTAAGTGGGTGTGCATCCAACTTGCTTGCTCATGAAGACCAAGGGCATTTGAGGAAGCCCATTGTTGGAATATACAAGCCAAGTTCTATAATGAAAATTTCCCACTACTATATTAAAGTGACAAAATAAGAGACTCTCTACCATAAAGATCATGGTGCTACTTTGAAGCACAAGTGTGGAAAAAGGATAGTAGCATTGTCCCTCCCTTTTTTTAGGCCTTCCTTTTTTATTTTTGCCTTTTTTTTATTTGGCCTTTCCCTTTTTTTGGCCTTTCTCTTTTTTTTCATGGGACAATGCTCTATTAATGATGATATCACACTTCTATTTATTTTCATCTCAATGATTACAACTCAATACTAGAACAACATATGACTCTATATGAATGCCTCCGGTGGTGTACCGGGACGGGCAAGGAATCAAGAGTGACATGTATGAAAAAATATGCATGGTGGCCTTGCCACAAATACGATGTCAACTACATGATCATGCAAGGCAATATGACAATGATGAAGCGTGTCATAACAAATGGAACGGTGGAAAGTTGCATGGCAATATATCTCGGAATGGCTATGGAAATGCCATAATAGGTAGGTATGGTGGCTGTTTTGAGGAAGATATAAGGAGGTTTATGTGTGATAGAGCGTATCATATCATGGGGTTTGGATGTACCGGCGAAGTTTGCACCAACTCTCGAGGTGAGAAAGGGCAATGCATGGTACCGAAGAGGCTAGCAATGATGGAAAGGTGAGAGTGCGTATAATCCATGGACTCAACATTAGTCATAAAGAACTCACATACTTATTGCAAAAATCTACAAGTCATCAAAACCAAGCACTACGTGCATGCTCCTAGGGGGATAGATTGGTACGAAAAGACCATCGCTCGTCCCCGACCGCCACTCATAAGGAAGGCAATCAAATAACACCTCATGCTTCAAATTTGGCAGACAACATTTGCCATACGTGCATGCTACGGGACTTGCAAACTCTAACACAAGTATTTCTCAAATTCACAATTACTCAACTAGAACAACTTTAATATCACCATCTTCATATCTCAAAACAATCATCAAGTATCAAACTTCTCATAGTATTCAATGCACTTTATATGAAAGTTTTTATTATACCCATCTTAGATGCCTATCATATTAGGACTAGTTTCATAACCAAAGAAAATTACCATGCTGTTCTAAAAGACTCTCAAAATAAAATAAGTGAAGGATGAGAGATCAATAATTTCTTCAAAATAAAACCACCGTCATGCTCTAAAAGGATATAAGTGAAGCACTAGAGCAAATGACAAACCACTCCGAAAGATATAAGTGAAGATCAATGAGTAGTCGAATAATTATGCAACAATGTGAAGACTCTCTAACATTTAAGAATTTCAGATCTTGTTATTTTATTCAAACAGCAAGCAAAACAAAATAAAAATAAAATGACGCTCCAAGCAAAACACATATCATGTGGTGAATAAAAATATAGCTCCAAGTAAAGTTACCGATGAACGAAGATGAAAGAGGGGATGCCATCCGGGGCATACCCAAGCTTGGGCTCTTGGTTATCCCTGAGTATTACTTTGGGGTGCCTTGGGCATCCCCAATCTTAGGCTCTTGCCACTCCTTATTCCATAGTCCATCGAATCTTTACCCAAAACTTGAAAACCTCATAACACAAAACTCAACAAAAAACTCGTAAGCTCCGTTAGTATAAGAAAATAAATCACCACTTTTGGTACTGTTGTGAACTCATTATAAATTCATATTGGTGTAATATCTAATGTATTCCAACTTCTCTATGGTTCATACCCTCCGATACTACTCATAGATTCATCAAAATAAGCAAACAACACATAGAAAACATAATCTGTCAAAAACAGAACAGTCTGTAGTAATCTGTATCAAACGTATACTTATGGAACTCCAAAAATTCTGAAATAAATTGTTGTACCTGAGGAATTTGTCTATTAATCATCTGCAAAAAGAGTCAACCTAAAATCACTCTCCAGTAAAAAATGGCAGCTAATCTTGTGAGCGCAAAAGTTTCTGTTTTTTACAGCAAGATCGCAAAGACTTCACCCAAGTCTTCCCAAAGGTTCTACTTGGCACAAACACTAATTAAAACATAAATCCACATCTAACCAGAGGCTAGATGAATTATTTATTACTAAACATAGCAAAATGCAAAGAACAAAAATAAAATAGGGTTGCCTCCCAACAAGCGCTATTGTTTAAAGCCCCTAGCTAGGCACGATGATTTCAATGATGCTCACATAAAAGATAAGAATTGAAACATAAAGAGAGAATCATGAAGAATATGACTAGCACATTTAAGTTTAACCCACTTCCTATGCATAGGGATTTTGTGAGAAAACAACTTATGGGAACAATAATCAACTAGCATAGGAAGGTAAAACAAGCATATCTTCAAGATTTTCAACACATAGAGAGGAAACTTGATATTATTGCAATATGTAGAAGCATATGATCCTATCTCATAATAATTTTCAGTAGCATCATGAATGAATTCAACCATATAACCAGCACATAAAGCATTCTTTTCATGATCTACTTGCATAGAAATTTTACTACTCTCCACATAAGCAAATGTATTATCATCAATAGTAGTGGGAGCAAACTCAACAAAATAACTATCATGTGAAGCATAATCCAATTGAAAATTAAAATCATGATGAAAAGTCTCATGGTTATGTTTATTCTTTATAGCATACATGTCATCACAATAATCATCATAAATAGGAGGCATGCTTTCATCATAATAAATTTGCTCATCAAAACTTGGGGGACTAAACATATCATCTTCATCAAACATAGCATCCCCAAGCGTGTGGCTTTGCATATCATTAGCATCATGGGTATTCAAAGAATTCATACTAACAACATTGCAATCATGCTCATCATTCACATATTTTATGCCAAGCATTCTATGTAATCCTTCTTCTAGTACTTGAGCACAATTTTCCTTCCCATCATTTTCACGAAAGACATTAAAAAGATGAAGCATATGAGACAACCTTAATTACATTTTTTGTAGTTTTGTTTTATAAACTAAACTAGTGATAAAAAAAGAAACTAAAAGATTCGATTGCAAGATCTAAAGATATACCTTCAAGCACTCACCTCCCTGGCAACGGCGCCAGAAACTGCTTGATGTCTACTACACAACCTTCTTCTTGTAGACGTTGTTGGGCCTCCAAGTACAGAGGTTTGTAGGATAGTAGAAAATTTCCCTCAAGTGGATGACCTAAGGTTTATCAACCCGTGGGAGGCGTAGGTTGAAGATGGTCTCTCTCAAACAACCCTGCAACTAAATAACAAAGAGTCTCTTGTGTCCCCAACACACCCAATAGTAAATTGTATAGGTGCACTAGTTCGGCGAAGAGATGGTGATACAAGTGCAATATGGATGGTAGATATAAGTTTTTGTAATCTGAAAATATAAAAACAACAAGGTAACTAATGATAAAAGTGAGCATAAATGGTATCGCAATGCTGGGAAACAAGGCCTAAGGTTCATACTTTCACTAGTGCAAGTTCTCTCAACAATAATAACAGAATTGGATCATATAACTATCCCTTAACATGCAACAAAGAGTCACTCTGTCGGTGTACTAAAGTAGGGGTGCCTTAGTACCCCGAACTTGTGCACGGGCAGTCGCAGCGTCCCGCGGCAGGGCTTGCCGGGCGTCCGCCAAGATCCTCCGTCATTCTTATTGATGCCATTCAAGAACAAAGTGCTTAATTGAGAAGACAAGACCCCGGCAAGAGGAGCTTGCCGGGAAGAGACAAGGCCCCGGCAAGAGGAGCTTGCCGGGAAGGCCAACCAAGGCTTTTCAAGAGGCTTGCCGTGACGCGCCCCGTGTCCCGGCAGGGTCCGGCGGGCGACAAGCTTGCGGGTGCGACGAGACAACGACCACGGCAAGGCGCTTGCCGCGGCGAAGCCACCACTCTGCGCCCACGCTCTAGCACATCCGACGACGTGTCGCCCCAAGATCGTTCCTGGTGCACGTGTCGGGCGGCTGTATAGCCAAGCGGTGCGAGGTGACAAGTGGAGATGACGAGAAGGCCATCGTGGCGATCGGTGGCGCCCTTAACGGTCGTTTTCTGCACTGTTTGGGCAACCGGACGGGCATTAAATGCCCTTGTCCCCCGCCGTCAGAGTTAGGTAGGGGGCACTGTAGATAGCGGTTGTACCAACCCCCTCTTTTTACTCTTTTACCCCTCTCTGCGTTGCCACCTGTCGGTGACCCCTTTAGCCTATAAAAAGGAGGCCCATGCACACGTAGAGGGGGTTCGACTCATTCGAAACTACAACACACCCATGCTCTCGAGCAAGAACAGAATATAGACACTAAGCAGCAGTAGGAGTTTTATCTCTCCGGAGAGCTCCGAAGCTAGGTAAAATCCCTCGCGTGCATCACCTCGATCTGCTCTTCGTGCGCCCTCCGCTCCCTGCCGGACCGAAAAGGGGCCCTGCCCCATAGGTGCTCGTTTCCCACGACATCTTTGGCGCGCCAGGTAGGGGTCGTCGAGGTTGTGCGAACCTGATCCGGTCTTCGCGCGCGCTACATCAACATCTTCATCAACATGCCACCGAAGACGAAGGTTTCGGAGGTGGCCGCTCCGTCCACGTCGATACCACCGGCGCCGGAGCAAATGGGCGGTGGGGTAGACGCCGGCGGAGGAACGGGCGCTGACGGGGGGACTCACATCGTCACCAGATCCAAGGACAAAGCCCCGCAAACTTCGGCGTCTGTACATGCACCGCGTCCCTCTCAGGAGGCGCGGGATCGACAACGCCATGGTGCCCCTGGCACCGTGCTCGCGTTGGAGCAAGGCCAAGCCGGCGGATCGTGGGACGCTCAAGGCCAACATACACGTCAACACGTTGGCGCGAGCGCAGCACGGTCGCCTAGACGAGATGTTGCTCCTTCTAACACTTTTAGAAGTTTGAGCATATCCCGCTCCTCGCATCGTTCGCCCCCACTGCCGAAAACCCCGGAAGAAGCGCTGGCCCGAGCCCAACTGCTACTAGACTACCCTCCAGCGCCGGACAAGATCGACGACTGGAGGATGACCATCCAGAGCCTCATCGGCTTCTCCAACGCCGACAAGCCCCGGCAACCAAGCACATCGAAGCCGCGGCAAGACGCCCAGGCGGAGGCCGGAGGCGACAAGACTGGTGGGGGTGCCACCACCGTGCACTCCCCACCCCGAAGGCCAAGATCGCTGACTCGCCGGGCCAACCTCGACACCGACTCCACCGCGTCGTCGGACCCGCGAGCCCGTCGCGATCTACGCCAAGTTCTCCAAGAACGACGACAAGAAGACGCTCGTACTCGCATCGAGCGTCGAAGAGAAGCGCGGCGTCAGTCAGACCAGCGCGCTGCGCCCACTGTTGATATGCATGCGCCAGGGGAACCGGGTGACTTGCCGTACGCGGTAGGTTGCCCTGCGTTCACTCGTGAGCTGCGGCAGGTCCAGTGGCCCAGTACCAAGAACTTCAAGCCAGACGTGCCCGAGAAGTACGATGGCAGGATACATCCGTCGGAGTTCCTCAGCGTCTACACCATCATGGTGCAGGCTGCCGGGGGGCGCAACGAGAAGATCCTCGCCAACTACTTCCCGCTGGTGCTCAAGCCCAACGTCAGATCTTGGCTCATGCACTTGCCGGACAACTCCATCTCTTCGTGGGTGGACCTGTGCCATCAGTTTGTTGGCGCTTTTACGGGCGGCCACAAACCCCATGGCCAGGAGAGCGATCTTCATCTGCTCGCCCAGAAAGAAGGAGAACCCCTGCGCAAATATATACAGAGATTCAGCCAGGTGCAGCGCAACATCCCAGACGTCCACCCTGCCGCGGTTATCAGCGCGTTCCATCAGAACGTGCGTAACTGCAGGATGAGGGAGGAGATGGCGATGTGCAAAATCAGGGATGTCAGCGAGCTATATGCTCTGGCCGACAAGTGTGCACGTGCTGAGGAGGGGAGGAAACTCCCCGGAGAGAACGCAGGAGCAGAAGGATCTGACAGTGAGGACACCCCTCCGGCAAAGAAGAACCGGAGGCGGAATAACAGAAAGAGGAAGGCTAAGGATGTGCTAGTTGTCGAGCAGTCCGGCAACGGAGGTGGTGCCGAGAAGGCCAAAGCTGGCGACTCCGGCGAGGCTGTGGTGGCCGCCGACAAGCAGGACGGCTCCGGCAAGCAGTACTGCAAGATCCACCGTACCAAGGGCCATGACCTCCAGGCCTGCAAGAAGGTCGAGCAGCTTGTTGAGCTACAAAAAGCTGAATACGAGTGCCGCGACAAGGAGAAGGCCCAGGAAGGTGGCGGAGGATCCGGCAAGAAGCGCCCTGCCCGGGGAGGGCACCGCGGCAAGGCCAAGCAGCGGCAAGGAGATAGGCCTCCCCGCGGCCATGACAAAGACAAAGACGAAGACGAAGATGATGAGATAGATGAGGATGAGACCGATGAGCAGGAGTTTCAGAAAGCGACAGAGGTTTTGTGCGTTGACGGCGGTCCTTCTCTGCACACCTCGCACTGCCAACTCAAACAGTGGGTGCGGGAGGTAAATGCAGCAGAACCGTCAATCGAATCGCGCCAGCCCCTAAAGTGGTCCAGCACGCCCATCATCTTTGATGTCGAGGATCACCCTGATCGCATAACTGCAGTCGGGTGCTTGCCGATGTTGGTTTCGCCAACCATCCGCAACCTCAAGGTCACAAAGATGCTGGTTGACGGTGGGGCCGGCTTGAATCTGATCTCCTCCGCAGTGCTCAAGAAGCTCCAGATCCCCGACAGCGAGCTCGAAGAGACTTGTGCCTTTCAAGGAATTAATCCAGGAAGGAGCAAGCCGAAGGGGAAGATCACACTGCCAGTAACGTTTGGCAGCGAGCTCAACTTCAGGACAGAGAGAGTCACATTTGACGTTGCTGATTTCCCATTGCCCTACAATGGGATACTCGGCCGACCAGCGCTTGCCAAGTTCATGGCAGCCTCTCACTATGCCTACAATGTGCTCAAGATGCCCGGTCCGATAAGTGTCATTTCTGTCCATGGCGACAAGAAAGATGCACTTATCTGTACCGACAAGATCTACCGGGAAGCAGCAGCCGTAGCAGAACGCAAACCACTTGCCGCTGAAGCTCCCGAGGGGAAGAAGAAGACCAAGTCCGGCAAGAGTAGCTCTGATGCCCACTTCGGCAAGCGCACCTCTTCAGAGTGCTGCGCTACCGACGAGGACGCACCATCGAGCTCCACCGGCAAGTGCAAGAAGGCGAAGACAGCTTCACCGGAAACCAAGAAAGTGGATGCCAAGGAGGATGGCACTGGTGGTACCTTCACCATCAGTGCCACGCTTGACCCTAAATAGGAAAGCGCGCTCGTTGCTTTCCTGCGGGCGAATGTCGACGTGTTTGCATGGCAACCGTCTGACATCCCCGGTGTTCCCAGGAAAGTGATTGAGCACCACCTTGCCGTTTGTCCTCATGCGTGGCCCGTCAAGCAGAGAGTTAGGAAGCAAGCGGTGGAACATCAAGAGTTCATTGCAGAAGAGATCAAGAAGTTGGAAGCAACAGGCCTTGTCCGAGGGGTACTCCATCCAACGTGGTTAGCCAATCCAGTAGTCGTGCGCAAGGCGAACGGGAAATGGAGGCTTTGTATTGACTTCACTGATGTTAATAAAGCTTGTCCCAAGGATCCATTTCCCTTGTCGCGCATAGACCAGATTGTCGACTCCACGGCAGGATGTGATCTGCTTTCATTCCTTGATGCATACTCAGGATATCATCAGATCTTCATGGCAGAAGAAGATGAAGAGAAGACCGCATTCATTACTCCATGTGGCACGTACTCCTTTGTACGGATGCCTTTCGGACTAAAGAATGCTGGTTCGACGTTTGCAAGAGTAGTCAGTCATGCTTTTGAGACACAACTGCACAGAAATGTAGAAGCTTACATGGATGACATAGTGGTCAAGAGCAAAGACAGAGCTACTTTGATCCAAGATTTGGATGAGACTTTTGCAAATCTGCGCAAGATCAATCTCAAGTTGAACCCCGAGAAGTGCGTATTTGGAGTTCCTTCCGGCAAGCTTCTCGGGTTCTTTGTGTCCCAGAGGGGGATTGAAGCCAATCCCGACAAGATCAAGGCCATTGAGCAGATCGAAGCACCGAAGCGCATCAAGGATGTGCGAAGGCTTGCCGGCTGTGTAGATGCTCTCAGCAGGTTCATCTCTAAGTCCGCAGAGCGCGCCCTGCCGTTTTTCAAAATTTTGAAAAAGGCAGGTCCAATGAAATGGACTCCGAAAGCGGAGGCCGCACTCCAGGATTTGAAGAGGTACCTGTCCACCACTCCAACACTTGTCGCACCTAAGCCACAAGAAAAGTTGCTGCTATACCTAGCGGCAACCAATCAAGTGGTTAGTGCTGCGTTAGTGGCGGAGAGGGAAGCGGATGATGAGCCAGTGGCCGCGGCAAGCGCATCCAGCGACAAGCAGGGGGCTCTTCCGGCAAGCTCTGGTCCCGACAAGGATGAATCAGCACAGCCATAAGAAGAGAAACAAAAGAAGATGGTGCAGCGCCCAGTTTATTTTGTTAGTTCCCTTCTGCAGGGGGCTAGATCAAGGTACTCTGGAGTGCAGAAGTTGCTCTTCGGCCTTCTCATGGCCTCAACGAATCTGGGCCATTACTTTCAAGCACATGAGATCACAGTTGTCACTCGCTTCCCGTTGAAGAGGATATTGCAGAATCCAGAAGCAACAGGCAGGATTGTCGAGTGGGCACTAGAATTGTCAAGCTTTGGCCTCAAGTTTGAGAGTACCTCAACTATCCAGAGCCGAGCATTGGCAGAATTTATAGCAGAATGGACGCCAACACCTGATGAAGAAACTCCGGAGACGAGCATTCCCGTCAAGGAGGCAAGCAAAGAATGGATCATGTGCTTTGATGGTGCCTTCTCGCTGCAAGGCGCCGGTGCGGGCGTACTACTTGTCGCACCCACCGGAGAGCACCTCAAGTACGTGGTCCAGATGCACTTCCCTAAGGAGCAAGCGACAAACAATACTGCAGAGTACGAAGGTTTGCTTGCCGGACTCAGGATCGCGGCAGACCTTGGGATCAAGAAGCTCATTGTCAGGGGTGACTCGCAGCTTGTCGTCCGTCAAGTCAACAAGGATTATCAGAGTCCGTTGCTGGAAGCTTACATTGATGAAGTGAGAAAGCTAGAAGAGCATTTTGACGGCCTGCAGATGGAACACGTTCCGAGAGCTCAGAACGACATTGCAGATGGCCTGTCAAAATGCGCCGCACTCAAGTTGCCTGTGGAACCAGGGAGTTTTGTGCTCAAGCTGACTCAACCATCTGTGACACCATCAATTGGACAGAGCAAGAAGAGGAAGTTGATTCCTGGTGACTACCTGCCGGCAGAGCTTCCCGAAGCCGCCGTCAAGAAGGTCCCTAAGATCAACGCCGAAGGCGCTGAGGAGCAGTCTGCTCCGGCAAGCCCTAGGGTTTGTTCCGTTGAAGCAGAAGCTCCCGATAAGTTTTACTCCGGCAAGCTTGTCGGAGGACGTCAAGCTCTGGAAGAGGTGCAGCTCCTCGCCGTAGAAGCGGATGTTCCCGCAGCAGCTGAGAACAACACTAAGAGCGCTGAGGAGCAAGATGCTCCGGCAAGCCCTAGGGTTTGTTCCGTTGAAGCAGAAGCTCCCGACAAGTTTTGCTCCGGCAAGCTTGTCGGGGAATGTCAAGCTCCGGCAGAGCCGCAGGTTCTTGTCATAGAAGCGGATGTTCCCGCAGCGGCAGATTTGCCTTTAGTCCTTGTTGTCGAGCCACGAGCTCCAACATGGGCGCAGCAGATTGTCCGTTTCCTTCAGACAGGAGAACTTCCCGAAGAACAAGAAGAAGCGGAAAGAGTAGCCTGGCAGTCAAGTATGTACAAGTTTGTCGACAACACACTGTACAGAATAAGGCTCAATGGTGTGAAATTGAAGTGCATTCGCTGGGAAGATGGACAACAGCTGTTGGCAGAGATACATGGAGGCATATGTGGTCACCACATTGGCGCAAGAGCACTTGCCGGCAAAGCGTTCCGACAAGGTTTCTTCTGGCCGACAGCCCTCCAGGATGCAACTGCACAAGTAACCAAGTGTGAAGCGTGCCAGTTCCATTCCAAACAGATACACCAGCCAGCTCAAGCTCTCCAAACGATCCCTTTATCCTGGCCATTTTCGGTCTGGGGGCTCAACATCCTCGGCCCTTTTCCCCGAGCTGTCAGGGGCTTTGAGTATTTGTACGTTGCAATTGACAAGTTCACAAAGTGGCCGGAAGTGGAACCAGTGAGGAAGGTGACAGCACAGTCAGCAGTCAAGTTCTTCAGGTCAATTGTTTGCCGTTTCGGAGTCCCTAACCGGATCATCACCGACAATGGGACACAGTTCACGAGCCGCACCTTCATGCAGTACGCCCAAGATCTTGGCGCCAAGATCTGCTTCGCTTCTGTTGCTCACCCGAGAAGCAACGGTCAAGCAGAGAGGGCGAACGCTGAAGTGGTGCGCGGGCTCAAGACCAGAACTTTCGACAGGCTGCACAAGTGCGGAAGAAACTGGATCGAGGAGCTGCCGATGGTTCTTTGGTCGATCAGGACGACGCCAAATCGAGCCACCGGCCAGACACCTTTTGCTCTAGTCTACGGAGCAGAGGCAGTTCTCCCCACAGAACTCGTATATGGATCGCCTCGAGTGCTCGCTTACGATGAGCTTGAGCAAGAGCAGCTGTGGCAAGATGACGCGTTGCTCCTCGAGGAGGATCGTCTTCAGGCTGCTGTACGAGCTGCTCGCTACCAGCAAGCTTTGCGCCGCTACCATAGCCGCAAAGTTAATGCCAGAAGTCTCGAGGAAGGCGACCTTGTTCTTCGGCGCGTTCAGTCCGCCAAGAATTCCAACAAGTTGACGGCAAAGTGGGAAGGCCCTTATCGGGTGAAGTGAGTCACTAGGCCCGGCGCTGTCCGCCTTGAGACCGAAGATGGCTTTCCGGTGAGCAACTCCTGGAACATCGAGCATCTTCGTAAGTTTTACCCGTAAGGCGCGGTTGCCGGAACCCGTTCCGGCAACCACCTTTTGTACAAGTCTTGCCGCTGTTGCATGTAATCCTTTGTACAAAGCCGGGCGCAGACCCTATGCATAAGTAAAGCTTGTGTGCTTCACGCTTTCTGTCAATTTCATGCATTCTTTCTTTTTTAGCATGTACTATCTGACACCTTGTGCAGCACCAAGCCCCGGTAAGCAATAACGAGCAATAAGGCTCCATGTCATTATTTTCTCTTCTTTTCTTTTTTCACAAAGAGAAGAAAGTTTCCCTCGTGCACAAGTTTGCCGGGGGGGAGGAGGGGATAATGGTGTGGACCGGGCATCGTTTAAGAAAGGTTCCGCTCTTGCCGGGAAGCAAACGACAGAAAAGCTAAGTTGCCAGAGTTTGAGCAATTAGTTTTTAAATTTTTAAGTTATCTTCCTCGAACGATCGTACTTTGTATGGAAAACCTGTGCGCGGAGGAACCAACTCGTAGCTAGTTGCGCCCTTACTTTGTTTCGAGTCCGCTCAACAACTTAAGTGTGCTGCGACTAGTTGCGGCAAGGTTTCTTGCCGGTAACGGAACCGCCAGCGAGCTGCTGATGTTCCGCACACGGCGCTCGCGGCAAGAGTGCCCATGCCGGCGAGTTCCCTAAAAGCGTAGGGTAAAAGCATACAAAGGGAGAGATCAAGTAAAGGAAATAACATAGCAAATACTACCCAGGATAAAGTTATATTACAAGAATAACTTGCCGCGCTCTAATGGATTGTTCCCGTGACATGTCTAGCAGCGGCAAGAAAAAGGAGGGAAAAGGCGGCCTAATCTACACGATCGCTGTCGATCCTTCTGACTTCATTCACCTTGTCCACAATGGGTGCGACAAGGGCCTTGAGCTCTTCAAGATCAGCACCCGCCGGCAGCTTCTTGAGGACGTTGGTGAGGTTGAGGCCCGGGTTGCGGAAAAGTACCTTCACCAACACCTTCTCCAAGACTCTGGCACAGATGGCGCACGACTCGTCAGCCAACTGCTTTGGGATCCTTTCCCGGAGTTGTTGGAGAGCCGTCGCCACGCCCTTGAAGAACAAAGTAAGCTTGGTGCTGGGCTGGAGGTTCTCGTCGGTGGAGTACCCGAAGCCCGCCAAGTCCAGCTGCTCCAGCTCCTCGTGGATCGTTGTAGCGATGTTGACAAGGCCCTCCGTCCAGAGCTCCACTGTGGCCCTGAAGGTGTTTTGAGTCTCAGCAACCCTCGTCAGCAGCTCTTCGTTGCCCTTGATTTCTTTCTTCAAATCATTCTCTCGCCTCTTGGCGGTGTCCAGCGTCTCCGTCAGTGAGGCCAGCTTCAGATCCAGATCAGCACTTGAGTCCTTGACGGCGTTCAGCTCCTTGACCTTGTCAGCAAGCTGAACTTGTAGATCGCCATGGGCAAGGGCATCCTTCTCGTGTTCGCGCTGGAGTGCGGCAAGCTCCTCATTCTTCCTTTTCATGTCAGCCTCCAGCTGCGTCACCTTCACTTCCAGTTCCTTCTTGACGGCCTCGGCAGCTGCGGCAGCATGCTTCGCTTCCTTGAGCGCCCCGCCAAGTGATTCCTCCCGTACGGCGAGCTCCTCTTCGTGGCTGTCCAGATTAACTTTCCTCTGTGTCAGCTCACCTTCCCGCCTGGACAGTTCCTCGGCGGCGAGCCTCTGTTGCTCCTCGGCTTCAGCCTTCTCAAGGATGAACGCCTTCTTCGCCTCGACGAGCCGCGCCCTCTCCTCCGCAATGGAACGGAGGGCCTCTTGGTTGCGGCTCTAGAGCTCCTCCGCGTGCTTCTCTATATCAACTCCCGCCTGCGCGATAAGCGCTTCCCGGGACTCCAACTTCGCTTGCCGGGCGCGATAGAGTGACACCAACTTCCGGAGCAACTGCTCCTCCTCGGACTCGCCGCTGCTGCTGCTTGGCGAGTCAACCACTGCCAGCCCCGCAGAGGCGAGTACTTCCCCGTCAAACTCCTCTTCTTCGACCGGCCCCCTGGAGCTCGACGTCCAGGGAAGCCTGATGAAGACACCCTTTCCGGCCTTCAAGTAGGCGCCGGGCTGGGGCTCCTCGGAGCCCGGCGCTGCATCAGCGGCAGAGGGGTCGGCGGTCGGTGTAGCGCCTTGCACTCCTGCGCCCTCCGGGTTGTCAGTACGATTGCCAAACCCCTCGCCAGCTCCTGTGCCAGCAGCCTTGGCGGCCTCTTCGCCGGCAGGATCCTCAGTGCCGGCCTCTTCTTCGGCAGCGGCGGCATCTTCAGTATTGTCGTGTGCATCCTCCTCGCCGGTGGCCTCGGTCTCCATCGGGTCTGTGGGAGGGGGATCTGAAGACAGGAAGAGGAAGAAAAAGTCAAGCAAATATCCAAAAAAGAAGATCAGAAAAAAAAAACCCAAGGGAAAATTTCCGACAAGGAGGGTTACCTGTGCTGGGCTCCGTGGACATAGGCTCCACCACCGAAGGCTCACTGGTTCCGTCCCTTGCCGGGGACCTCTCCCTTGCCGGAGAGCGCTCTCTTGTCGGAAAGTCGCCCCTTGGCGGCGTAGTCGAAGTAGATAGCACCTCTGGAGCGGCTTCTGGTTGCTCCTGATGGACCTGCTCTGCTCCTACACAAGCAAGTCAACAATCAAGATATCAGCAAAAGGAAAATCACCCATGCGCGCCCCACCACAGGAAATAAACCAAATACTTACGCTGGGGGCTGCGCTGGGGGCTGCCTCGAGGAGATGGCGCCGGGTCCGTCAAGGTAGTCTCGGACGTGTCCTCTGCTATCACAGCAGGATCGTCCTCGATGATAACCACGGGGACCTTGGCCCTCTTCGCCGCTCTCTCGGCCAGAGTCCTGAAATGGAACAAGGTTCAGAGGGAAGCAGATCAGATGCAAGACAAGAAACAACAAAAATCAAAGAAATACAAATACAACAGGAAGAAAGTCTTACTCCTCCTCCTCTTCTTCCTCCTCATCGGAGCTCAGCGCGGAGAGGTCGAAGTCCGGTATCCTCTCTTCGCGGCGAGGCGGAGGAGTAGGCTCCCTTGGACGCTTGGCGGAAGCTGCGGCAGGGTCAGGAGTGGCGGCTCGGGAAGACCCCGCTCCAGCTGCCGGCGCGGCTTGCGACGCTCCCGTGGCAACGGTGCTTGCCGCGGTGGAGCGTGTCCCACGGCGCTGTGGCTGTCGGCCTGCCTGCCGCCCTGTCGTGTCTCCAGTCCTACGGAGGCGCCTTCTTGGTTGCGCTGGGGGCTCCGCCTGTGGCAAGCTGCTCGAAGATGGCTAGCCACTTGCGCCCCCGGCAGGCTCGCTCGCTTCGGCTTCGGGCTCCCCCTCGCCAACGACCCCTCCGATAAGGTCCTCTTGGTCGGCAAGGCTTGCCACCTCGGCCACCTCTGCCTCCTCCAACGTGAAGCCAAATTCGCCCGCGGCGGCGGCTGCCGCCGCCTCTTCGGCCCTGGTAGCGATGTACCGCATCTCATCGTCGGTGGTGTCGCGGGTGAGGAGCCTCTGCTCGTCGGCGCTGACTGCTACTTCCACCAGGCTGTCGAAGAATTGCCGCACGACGTCGTCGGCGGGCTCCTTCCAAGTTGGGATAATCCCGTGCAAGTCGCACTCCGGCATCATCGCACGAATGCGATCACGACTGGAGTTGTTGCACAGCGGGATGACGCCCTGTGGCAGCCTGAACCACTCCGGATGGTGGGCGTCATGCTTGAATAGCTCCTTGAGCATCCCGTCAAGCTCCAGAACAGTAAAGTTGAAGTTGAGGCCTGGGCGCAGCCTCATGATATCCGCCGGGCCGCCAAACAGCCAGGCGGGCCTCCCCCTCTCCTGCAGAGGGGCGATGCGACAGCGGAGAAAGTCCGCGCCAACGGCTCCGACTGTGAGCCCGGCAAGCCTGAGACGCAGGATCCGGGTGGTGGCGATCTTCAGCTTGGCGTCCTCCGCCCCCAGAGCACTCCAATCGCTGTCGCGCACTACTCGGGTCTGGCGCAAGGTGGTGAAGGGCTGCGGGACTGCATCGGCAATCCAGCACCACTCAGCCCTCCACTCGTCCCATTTGCTGCAGAGCTCTCCCTCCAGATACACCTCCTTCTTGCAAACCCTTGAGATCCAAGAGACCCCTCCCGACAAGGGCTCTCCTTTCTCGACCCGGGGAATGAAATAATGGCGGAACAGAGCAACGTTGGGGTGGACTCCGACAAAGTTCTCGCAAAGATGCGCGAACACCGCCATTGTCAGAACGGCGTTGGGGCTGAAGTCGAGGAGATGGAGCCCGTATGTATTCATGACATCGCAGAAGAAATTGGAAAAGGGCGGGCAGAGCCCGCAATAGAAGAACACCGGAAGGAAGTAGTACCCTTTTGGGCACTGCTTCGAAGTAGAAGCTTCGGCGGAGAGCACCGGCGTGCGTGGATGCGCCCGCGTCTCCGTCGACCAGAAGAGGTAGAACTCCTCCCGCAGCGCCTTCGGGGTGAGCTCGGGGGGGAAAAGTGCTCGCTCCTTGCGCGGCGTCTCGAGTCACAGCGCCTCAACCGACTTCTTGGCCTTCCCGGTCTTCGGAGCCATGGCGGAGGCGGCGGGGGAGCGCGGAGGCGTTGGTGGCGACGGCGGCGATGAGCGGCGGAGCGCTGCTCTCTTTCGGCTTGGGAAGCGGAGGGGGGCGGCGGAGCTTTCTGAGGAAGAAACCGCAAGTGGCGAAGGTGGGGGAACGGCCCTGTTTCCTCTGCTTATAGACAGGAGAGGCGAATGTTACGCCTTTCTTGATTAAAGAATTGCCCATGATCTCTCCCACGACGCCGCGTTTGACTCGTGCCATTACGGGAGAGCACGGCAGATACGGAGTCAGATTGGGTTTGGGCCCAGGCCGCGCGTGCCCGTGCCTTGTTTTGGGCCTGGCCCAACAGCGCTCGGCACCGTGTATGGCCCAGGCCCGGGGGCTCCTGTCGGTGTACTAAATTAGGGGTGCCTTAGTACCCCGAACTTGTGCACGGGCAGTCGCAGCATCCCGCGGCAGGGCTTGCCGGGCGTCTGCCAAGATCCTCCGTCATTCCTATTGATGCCATTCAAGAACAAAGTGCTTAATTGAGAAGATAAGACCCCGGCAAGAGGAGCTTGCCGGGAAGAGACAAGGCCCCGGCAAGAGGAGCTTGCCGGGAAGGCCAACCAAGGCTTTTCAAGAGGCTTGCCGCGACGCGCCCCGCGTCCCGGCAGGGTCCGGCGGGCGACAAGCTTGCGGGTGCGACGAGACAACGACCACGGCAAGGCGCTTGCCGCGGCGAAGCCACCACTCTGCGCCCACGCTCCAGCGCATCCGACGACGTGTCGCCCCAAGATTGTTCCTGGTGCACGTGTCGGGCGGCTGTGTAGCCAAGCGGTGCGAGGTGACAAGTGGAGATGATGAGAAAGCCATCGTGACGATCGGTGGCGCCCTTAACGATCGTTTTCTGCACTGTTTGGGCGACCGGACGGGCATTAAATGCCCTTGTCCCCCGCCGTCAGAGTTAGGTAGGGGGCACTGTAGATAGCGGTTGTACCAACCCCTCTTTTTACTTTTTTACCCCTCTCTGCGTTGCCACCTGTCGGTGACCCCTTTAGCCTATAAAAAGGAGGCCCATGCGCACGTAGAGGGGGTTCGACTCATTCGAAACTACAACACACGCACGCTCTCGAGCAAGAACAGAATATAGACACTAAGCAACAGTAGGAGTTTTATCTCTCCGGAGAGCTCCGAAGCTGGGTAAAATCCCTCGCGTGCATCACCTCGATCTGCTCTTCGTGCGCCCTCCGCTCCCTGCCGGACCGAAAAGGGGCCCTGCCCCATAGGTGCTCGTTTCCCACGACACACTCCAAAGTCACAAATAGCAGAGAACAAACGAAGAGATTATTGTAGGGTACGAAACCACCTCAAAGTTATTCTTTCTGATCGATCTATTCAAGAGTCCATAGTAAAATAACACGAAGCTATTATTTCCGTTTTATCTATCATAGAGTTCGTACTGAAATAACACCTTAAGACACAAATCAACCAAAACCCTAATGTCACCAAGACACTCCAATGTCACCTCAAGTATCCGTGGGTATGATTATATGATATGCATCACACAATCTCAGAATCATCTATTCAACCAACACATAGAACTTCAAAGAGTGCCCCAAAGTTTCTACCGGAGAGTCAAGGCGAAAACGTGTGCCAACCCCTATGCTAGGTCACAGAACCCACAAGTTGATCACCAAAACATACATCATGTGAATCAATAGAATACCCCATTGTCACCACAGGTATCCCACGCAAGACATACATCAAGTGTTCTCAAATCCTTAAAGACTCAATCCGATAAGATAACTTCGAAGGAAAAACTCAATCCATCACAAGAGAGTAGAGGGGGAGAAACATTATAAGATCCAACTATAATAGCAAAGCTCGTGATACATCACGATCGTACCGAATCAAGAACACGAGAGAGAGAGAGAGATCAAACACATAGCTACTGGTACATACCCTCAGCCCCGAGGGTGAACTACGCCCTTCTCATCATGGAGAGAGCTGGGATGATGAAGATGGCCACCGGTGAGGGATCCCCCCCTCTGGCAGGGTGCCGGAACAGGGTCCCGATTGGTTTTTGGTGGCTACAGAGGCTTGCGGCGGCGGAACTCCCGATCTAGGTTATTTTTTGGAGGTTTTTGTATTTATAGGAATTTTTGGCGTAGGTCTCACGTCAGGGGGGTCTCCGAGTCGTCCACGAGATATGGCCCCACGCCCAGGGGGTGGGCATGCCCCCACCCTCGTGGACAGCCCGGGACACTTTTGGCCCAACTCTTTTACTCCAGGGGCTTCTTTTGGACCATAAAAAATCATCAAAAATTGGCACGTCAATTGGACTCCGTTTGGTATTCCTTTTCTGCGATACTCAAAAACAAGGAAAAAACAGAAACTGGAACTGGGCTCTAGGTTAATAGGTTATTCCCAAAAATCATATAAAATAGCATATAAATGCATATAAAACATCCTAGATGGATAATATAATAGAATGGAACAATCAAAAATTATAGATACGTTGGAGACGTATCAACGTAAATCGTTGTGGTTTTGATGCGTAGGTAAGAACGGTTCTTGCTAGAAGCTCATAGCAGCCACGTAAAACTTGCAACAACAAAGTAGAGGACGTCTAACTTGTTTTTGCAGGGCATGTTGTGATGTGATATGGTCAAGACATGATGTGATATAAATTATTGTATGAGATGATCATGTTTTGTAAAAGTTATCGGCAACTAGCAGGAGCCTTATGGTTGTCACTTTATTGTATGAAATGCAATCGCCATGTAATTGCTTTACTTTATCACTATGCGGTAGCGATAGTTGTAGAAGCAATAGTTCGCGAGACGACAACGACACTACGATGGAGATCAAGGTGTCAAGCCGGTGACGATGGAGATCGTGGCAGTGCTTTGGAGATGGAGATCAAAGACACAAGATGATGATGGTCATATCATGTCACATATTTTGATTGCATGTGATGTTTATCTTTTATGCATCTTATTTTTCTTAGTACGGCGGTAGCATTATAAGATGATCCCTCACTAAATTTCAAGGTATAAGTGTTCTCCCTGAGTATCCACCATTGCTATAGTTCGTCGTGCCGAGACAACACGTGATGATCGGGTGTGATAAGCTCTACCTTCACATACAATGGGTGCAAGCCAGTTTTGCACGTGCAGAATACTCGGGTTAAACTTGACGAGCCTAGCATATGCAGATATGGCCTTGGAACACTGAGACTGAAAGGTCGAACATGAATCATATAGTAGATATGATCAACATAGAGATGTTCACCATTGAAAACTACTCCATCTCACGTGATGATCGGACATGGTTTAGTTGATATGGATCACGTGATCATTTAGATGACTAGAGGGACGTCTATCTAAGTGGGAGTTCTTAAGTAATATGATTAATTGAACTCTAATTTATCATGAACTTAGTACCTGATAGTTTTTGCATATCTATGTTGTTGTAGATCAATGGCCCGTGCTACCGTTCCCTTGAATTTTAATGTGTTCCTCAAGAAAGCTAAGTTGAAAGATGATGGTAGCAACTACACGGACTGGGTCCGTAACTTGAGGATTATCCTCATTGCTGCACAAAAGAATTACGTCCTAGAACCACCGCTAGGTGAAAGCCCCGCTATAGCAGCAACTCCGGACATTATGAACGTCTGGTAGAGCAAAGCTGATGAATACTCGATAGTTCAGGGTGCCATGCTTTACGGCTTAGAATTGGGACTTCAAAGATGTTTTGAACGTCATGTAGCATATGAGATGTTCTAGGAGTTGAAGTTAATATTTCAAGCAAATGCCCGAGTTGAGAGATATGAAGTCTCCAACAAGGTCGATAGCTGCAAAATGGAGGAGAATAGTTCTATCAGTGAACACATACTCAGAATGTATGGGTACCATAACCACTTGACTCAGCAGGGAGTTAATCTTCCCGATGATAGTGTCATTGACAGAGTTCTTCAATCACTACCACCAAGCTATAAAGGCTTCGTGATGAACTATAATATGCAAGGGGTGAAAAGACAATTCCTTAGCTCTTCGCAATGCTAAAGGCTATGGAGGTAGAAATCAAGAAGGAGCATCAAGTGTTGATGGTTAACAAGACCACTAGTTTCAAGAAAAAGGGCAAAGGGAAGAAGGGGAACTTCAAGAAGAACGGCAAACAAGTTGCTGCTCCCGGGAAGAAGCCCAAGTCTGGACCTAAGCCTAAAACAGAGTGCTACTACTGCAAAGGGACTAGTCACTAGAAGCGGAACTACCCCAAGTATTTGGCGGATAAGAAGGATGGCAAAGTGAAAGGTATATTGGATATACATGTTATTGATGTGTACCTTACTAATGCTCATAGTAGCATCTGGGTATTTGATACTGGTTCTGTTGCTCATATTTGCAACTCGAAACAGGGGCTACAGATTAAACGAAGATTGGCTAAGGACGACGTGACGATGCGCGTGGGAAATGGTTCCAAAGTCGATGTGATCGCCATCGGAATGCTACCTCTACATCTACCTTCGGGATTAGTTTTAGACCTAAATAATTGTTATTTGGTGCCAGCGTTGAGCATGAACATTATATCTGGATCTTGGTTGATGCGAGACGGTTATTCATTTAAATCAGAGAATAATGGTTGTTCTATTTATATGAGTAATATCTTTTATGGTCATGCACCCTTGATGAGTAGTCTATTTTTGTTGAATCTCAATTGTAGTGATACACATATTCATAATATTGAAGCCAAAAGATGCAAAGTTAATAATGATAGTGCAACTTATTTGTGCCACTGCCGTTTAGGTCATATTGGTGTAAAGCGCATGAAGAAACTCCATGCTGATGGGCTTTTGGAATCACTTGATTATGAATCACTTGATGCTTGTGAACCATGCCTCATGGGAAAGATGACTAAGACTCCGTTCTCCGAAACAATGGAGCAAGCAACTGACTTATTGGAAATAATACATGCTGATGTATGTGGTCCGATGAGTGTTGAGGCTCGCGGCGGGTATCGTTATTTTCTGACCTTTATAGATGATTTGAGTAGATATGGGTATATCTACTTAATGGAACATAAGTCTGAGACATTTGAAAAGTTCAAAGAATTTCAGAGTGAAGTGGAAAATTATCGTAACAAGAAAATAAAGTTTCAACAATCTAATTGTGGAGGTGAATGTTTGAGTTATGAGTTTGATCTTCATTTCAAACAATGTGGAATAGTTTCGCAACTCACGCCACCTGGAACACCACAACATCGTAGGATTTTTTTTGAAATTGCATGCTACATTTCCCAACAGCAGGTTTGGCATCAGTGACAGACAACAAAGGCCTTTGCCGTCCACTTTTGGTGCCTTTGCCATCTGCCATGGTAGATGGCAAATAAGCAGATTCTTGTAGTGCACGATGCACGCCGCGGTAATCGCGGACAAGCCACACGACGCGCGAGGAGTGGTCACCCTAGATTTTTGAACCAGCCAACGTAAGAACTCGGCAAGCGCACCAGTCGTCGGATTCCAGGCAGGATCGTTGGGTCAAAACAGGCAGTCAAAATCGAACGGGCCACGCGAGCACATTGACCAGACTAGAGGCGATCGAACGGGCAGAACGACGGAAATCGAGGGAGCCCTCAGATGGGCGGGTTGGCCAGCCTTCTTATAGGTTAGAATAACTCCATGCTTAATGCCTACCTCCCGAGTAAAAGTACAATTAGCCATATTTAATATAATTTCAGTAGTTGCATAAGGACATAGATTGAGACTATCATAAACAGATTTGGGAATAGTGGAAACACTAGCCCCTAGATCACATAAAGCACTGAATTTATTCAATCGAATCTCATTCTCTATAGTGGGTTCAAAAGCATCTTCTTACTTAGCTGGTAACTTACTGTAAAGCTTCTTTCTTTCATCATCAAGTTCACGTACCTTGGTGTCGGTGTAACAAAGTAGGGGTCCCTTTTTGTACCCCTTTACTTGTGCGCGGGCAGTCGCAGCCCCACGCCCATGGCCACGCTTGGCGGGGCAGAAGAGGCAAAGGCTACCAGATCTGCGCTCGAGGCTAGAAACACAAAGAGCAGAAGGGCGAGGTGAACTCCCCGGGCAAGGCCCTTGCCGGGGCGGCCTCCATAGCCCCGGCAAGAACCTTGCCGGGGCAACTTGCCCAATGCCAGCAGGGCTGCCAGCCTTGAGCCTGAGAGTTCCAACGCCCTCAACCACATTGGAACCAAAGTTCGGGAGGTGCCTCCGTGGTGGCATGCAGATATTTGTGAAGACCAAGAACATGCAAGATTAGATGAGAATCAGAAGACGAAGATCCTCGGCAAGATCCTTACCGAGGATACCTATGAGTCCCCCCGGCAAGACCCTTGCCGGGGACGCCCACGATGCCACGACAAGACCCTTGCCAGGGCCCCGACAAGACTCTTGTCAAAGACATCTGCGGGCCGCAGCCAGGCCCACATCTGCCAAGACTCCACCGTTGTTCCCATGCAGCTGCCAGCCCACCAACTAGGCAGGCACCTGCGTGGTGACGTGCGGCCTCCAGGCCAACCCAGCAAGCACCTACGTGGTGGCATGCAAATCTTCGCGAAGACTCTGCCACCGCACCAACTCAGCAGCCAGCCAGCTAGCATGGCACTACACGCCTCATCAGCTCGAACGCGCATCGAAGCCAGGCGAGGTGGCGACAACTGGGACGAGCTTCCTTGCCGTCCCCGATAAAGCTTGAAGGAAACGTCGGCAGCGCATTAAATGCATTTGTCCTTCGGTGCCAGGAGATAGACTCGACTACTGTACAACTTTCCACCTCTTGTGTGCCACTGTGGCAGACCCTTTTGACTATAAAAGGAGGCCCGCGGCGTACTGAGGAAGGATTCGGACTTTTTTGACCCTGCATGCTTTTTAGTTAGTCCAAGAACACCAGATAAACATAAACCAACAGGAGTAGGGTATTACGCATCACTTGCAGCCCGAACCTAGATAATCCCCCTGCGTTGATCTCTCAATCCTCTCTTTCGATAGCCCTGCGCCCGCCAACCATAGCAAAAGGGATTCCTTGTGATCCCGTAGGTGTCGTTTCCCCCGACACTTGGTTGCAACTTTCTCAAATAAGACATTATATGCTTCGTTATTAAATACCTCAGGTAGTGGATATTTCCTTGATATCATCTTCACAAAATCAACAACGGTGTAACTATAGTCTGGCACATGGCTTGCATCCAGCTCTTCGGTCTTCTCATATTTGCTTCTAACTATCTTAACATCTTCAACCGGGTTAGGTTCTGGTTTACCTACAAACTTGGCTAAGATTAATGTTTTGCTCTCTGCAATTTTAGCCACTTGTGCCTCCATATTCTTGGATCTTCCTTCAAGTATTTGCACATCATTTGTTAGTCCAACAACCTTAATGGTCAATTGACCAAGTAAGTTATCATGATTCTTGAAGATATTCTTGAGTTTTCATTCTGCTTAGTTCGACTAGCAATAATTTTTTTAGGAGTTTCTTCAAGAGTATTTCTATTGCTGCTATTAGCTCCATTGAAATTATTTGATGCCCCTCCATTACTAGGATAATGAAGTCTAGGAGCATAACCATTATTTTTCCGTTGGGATTATAGCTATTATGAGCAATAAAATTCACATCACTAGTTTATTCATTAGTGATGGCATTCACATTTACCTCATCTTTACCTTTCGTCATGGAGATAAGTTCATCAAGTTTGGCTGTCAACTCTGTGCTACTTTCTTCAATGACATTCACCCTCTTGGTAGTGGCTCTCTTAACATGCCATTGGGCATGGTTTTCTTACATATCATCGAGTAGTTTCTTGACTTCATCTATGGGCTTTCCCATAATTGTTCCTCCAGCAGCTGTATCAAGCATAGTTTTTGACATGTGATTTAAGCCATTATAAAACATACGAAGGATTAACCATTCCTCCATTACATGATAAGGACAGTTCCTTAGAGCTTCTTTCATTCTATCCCACGCAAGCGCTAGTGGCTCACGTTCTTCCTGCTTGAAACTTGTAATATGAGAATGTAATTGCATAATCTTTGTAGGTGGACAAAACATAGATAAAAAATTGCTGCAACAATCAACCCAAGAAGTAATAATGCCTCTAGGTAGAGCTAGAAGTCACTCCTTTGCTTCTCCTCTCAAAGAGAAAGGAAAGAGACGCAACTTTAAAGTGCCAGGGTCATAACTATAATGTGTGTCATGTTGCACAGTTCGGTAAAATTATGCAAGTGCATACCAGCATCTTCAGAAATAGAGCCTCCAAATTGGTCCTGTTGAACCATGGAAACTAACTTTGGTTTGATCTCATACTCATCGGATGCAACCTCATGCTGTGCTATGGGTTCAGGCATGAAGTTGTTGTTGGGAGTAGCAAAACTCCCAAGATTATGAGCCATAGTAATGTTTTTGGTTTTTCTCAACTGACAAGACTAGCAACAAAAATAAAACTTACACTATAAATAGAAACTTAAAAACAAAAACTTAAACTTAACTCTAACAAAAACTCTAAACACAAAGACTAGGGATACAAAACTCGTCCCTGGCAACGACGCCAAAAAAGGGCTTGATACCTCCTTTTATTGATTCGATATTGAAATACAAAAGTGTATCCTGCACCCATTTCTCCAGAGGTGACCCTGGGTTATCGAACCCATCAGAGGAAGATTCCCTGGAAGCGATGGTCTCTAGCAAGCTTATGTAAAGTGTCAATTCCATCTTTTGACTGGATCAGGCAAGCAAATAGTGATTCAAACACTTATAATAAAATGAGGTATGGGTATGAGGTCTTAATGCATACAACCATGTATTTGTGTTGGGACCGGGTATGTCCTTAATTTGTGCGCTTGAAGTCACCCATTGGGATGTGCTTGTTACGGATCGAAGTGGGGGATGTGTCAAAATAACATCTTCACTGGGACGCGTCCTACATCAAGAATCGGTTGTCCTACCGCAGGCCCTATCTGTCGCGCGGGGTTGCCATGATAATTAATATAATTAAATCAGACAGGAGCTTTGTAACGACTACACCTCATGAATCATCAAGGATAGGATCCGTGTTACCCTACTGAAGCTTACTGTTACCGGTGTTTGGTATAACACATCACGGTCTCCTTGCTCCTAGCCTCACGGGTGCTTGATCTCCATGATCTTGGGTACCTGCAAGGATGAAGATCGTGGACAAGACAAGAGACATCTATGGAACAATTTTATTTCACACATACATGATGTTAATTCAAAGCACTTCCATTGATCCCCACAACAGATACAAAGGGTGGCAAGACCCATGCCTTAACCCATACCTTACCGAACTACTCACACATGGAGATCAGATCGCGAGAAGTAAACATTGAAGAACACATCTTGAAAATGGATTAATTGCAAACATGTCTTACATTAGATGCCTTGTGCGATGCACGATTACAAGTATGAACTAGATGAGGAAGCACTATGGTGGTCATGGTCACTATGGAGATGGAAATGGCGGCGGCTAGGGTTTGTGGATGATGATGAAGATTATGATGTTCTAGCTTTTATTGACGCTCCCATGTTGACATTTCGATGATGTCCCCTTTATAAAAGTTGTTCATGTAGACGATCTGCCTTGGTTTCCATGCCATACGGGCGCTCACACCCGTATGGAATGCCATCTTTTGCCCTCTCTTCGCAGGTGCGCCTCCTGATAATTCCTTCTTTCTTCATTTCCATTCCCTTGCATATTCCCACATGATTTCTTCCCTTTCCAGCCCATTTCCCATGGAAACACACCAAAGCTAGGATTTGTGGAATCCTTTGCATTTATTAGTCATTAGTAGCAACATCGGAGTGAATATCTCTTTTTAAATTGAAACATATCAGTTTAAACTAAGGCAGATGAGTGTAAAAATATCACTCATCAGTCTTACCAGGACCCTTTAAACTTCATCTTTTGGAGTTTGGAGATGAATCTGAGCTAGTTGATTTAATTTTTGCTCTCCCTCATCTTGAGCTTCTTCTTGATATGGTTTTCTTCAGATAGAACAAAATGGAAATTTAATCATCCATCCCCCCATTCATAGAGATAGTTTTCATTTTGATATAAGCTCCTGCAACATTCATAAAAGAAGTTCCAACAATAATAGGATAATCTTGATCCTCTGAAATCATCGATACATAAATATCAATGAGATAAATGAGTGATCCTATTATAATGTTAACATCTTTAAGGACGCCACAAGGTATTCTATCTGTCTTATCTGCAAGCCTAATAACAACATCAGTTGGCTCAAGGGTATGTCGAGAAAGCTCCTCATAATTTTTTGCATAAAGAGTGTAAGGAATAATATTGACTGGGGACCCAGGGTCACACAATCCAAAGTACACTACTAGAAAAAGGTCTATAGATAATATGGACATTAATGGCACCACACATGTGGTGCGCCACTCCTATATAGCAGTGGCGCACCATGTGTTGGTGCGCCATTAGTGTGATGGACACTAATGGCGCACCACACCCACGGTGCGCCACTACTAACAAACTTTTTTTCCAAAACTAGTAATGGCGCACCAGGGCACAATGCGCCATTACTAGTTTTAACTAGTAATGGCGCACCACTCAACCCGTGCGCCACTACTAACAATTTTTTTTTACTTTTTTTTTCATAACTAGTAATGGCGCACCAGTGTATAGTGCGCCATTACTAGTTCAAACTAGTAATGGCGCACCACACACACACACGGTGCACCACTACTAACATTTTTTTTGCAAAACTAGTAATGGCGCACCACCTGACTGGTGCGCCATTAGTAACCAGGGTTACTAATGGCGCATTTGTAGGTGGTGTGCCATTAGTAACCTGGGACCAGCTAGATATTTTGGACAGCCACCTACCACACTCACTTTCCCCACTTCATTCTCTCCACCTCCTCCTCCAAGCTTGTCTCGGCTGCCTCCTCCTCCTCACCTCATTTGCACCATAGATTCATCCAAATTAAGTGGTTAAATTACCTTTTTTTGATAGGTAAGTAAGGGGAAAGCTTTGTTTATGTTGTAGATCTACTTTTTTCTCCCTCCAACAACGTGCACATGCACTTTTTATGGCCTAGCTAGATCTATGTATGTTTGTGGTGTTGCATATGTTTGTGGTGTTGCATATATGTTTGTGTTTGCATGTACCGGTATTTGAAATGTGATAGTTGCCAATATATTGCCGGAATGTTGATTCATTTCCGTTTCGGCGAGAATTTGGCACTATGCACTCTTTTTGGTCCTATTTTTAGGCAAAGTCATGCCAAATTTTTTCTTGGTTCTAAAATATCGTTTTGCTCTACCCCGCAGGCGACCATGGTCCGCACGATGACCGAAGGCATCATGAATAGGTTTTTGAGATCCGCAAAGGCCGAGATGCTTCAAAAGAACGAGACAGAGATAAGATGTTCGTGTCGAAGATGCAAGCTGAGGAGCCTTATGGACCCAGATTCTGTATAGGTGCGGGACCACCCGCTCTTGCGTGGTTTCATGGATGGCTATCAGTGGCAAGGTGATGAAGATGATTATGAAGTCGTCCATGGGGGCCGGGCAAGAAATGAGGAAAGGCAGCAAGACAACCGCGGCGAGGGCGGGCGAGAAGACGAAGAATCTCCAGGACATGATCACGAAGTAGATGCAGTACATAGTCATCATGTAGAAGATGTCGGACATGATGATGAGGAAGATGCCGGAGCAGACGAAGGGCATGATCATGAATATGAAGATGCCAGAGCAGACGACAATGGACCATCGATGGGCTGTGTGTAGGACCCTCATATTCAAGAGTTGCTTCTCAAGCAGACGGATAGCGCAAGAGCTACCGCCCGAGAGAAAGCCAAGCTGGATCAACTGGAGATAGATGCGGTTACTCCATTGTATGAGGATGAGGCCCGAGGATACCCGCCTGAAAGTAACGCTCATGGCTCTGGAGATGAAGGTATAACACAAAATGACCGATGCATGCTTCGACGAGAACATGATTCTGGCACGAATGTCTTCCCAAGGGGAACAAGTGCCCGACCAGTTTCGAGGAGGCAAAGAAAATCGTGTGTCCTCTGGATTTACCGCACGTGAAATACCATGTGTGCATGAACAATTGCATCATTTATCGGGACGAGCACATGGAGTCTACCATATGTCCGGTGTGCGGCGTCACTCGATACAAGAAGAGGAAGAAAGGTCCTCGAAAAGTGGTGTGGTACTTTCCGATCACTCCTCGTCTGCAGCGGTATTTCGCGGACCCTAAGGTAGCAAAGCTCCAGCGTTGTCACGCGGATAGGGAGGAGAAGAAGTGAGAAGATGACGCAAATGATTGATACGTCTCCAACGTCTCTATAATTTTTGATTGTTCCATGCTATTATATTACCCCTTTGGATGTTCATAGGCTTTATTTTACACATTTATATCATTTCTGGGACTAACCTACTAACCAGAGGCCCAGCCCGTATTGCTGTTTTTTAGCCTATTTCAGTATTTCGAAGAAAAGGAATATCAAACGGAGTCCAAACGGAATGAAACCTTCGGGAGCGTGATTTTTGGAACGAACGTGATCCAGAGGACTTGGAGTGCAAGTCAAGAAGCAGCCGAGGCTCCCACGAAATAGGAGGGTGCCTCCCCCCTATAGGGCACGCCCCCCTGTCTCGTGGGCCCCTCGGGCGTCCACCGATGTACTTCTTCCTCCTATATAAGCCTACGTACCCCGAAAACATCCAGGGAGCAGACAAAACACAATTTCCACCATCGTAACCTTCTGTATCTGCGAGATCCCATCTTGAAGCCTTCGCCGGTGTTCTGCTGGAGGGGGAATCAACCATGGAGGGCTTCTACATCAACACCCTTGCCCCTCCGATGAATTGTGAGTAGTTTACCATAGACCTACGGGTCCAGAGTTATTAGCTAGATGGCTTCTTCTCTCTTTTTGGATCTCAATACAATGTTCTCCCCCTCTCTTGTGGAGATCTATTCGATGTAAACTCTTTTTGCGGTGTGTTTGTCGAGATCTGATGAATTGTGGGTTTATGATCAAGTTTATCTATGAATAATATTTGAATCTTCTCTAAATTCTTTTATGTATGATTGAGTTATCTTTGCAAGTCTCTTCGAATTATCAGTTTGGTTTGGCCTACTAGATTGATCTTTCTTGCCATGGGAGAAGTGCTTAGCTTTGGGTTCAATCTTGCGGTTTCCTTACCCAGTGATAGAAAGGGTTGCAAGGCACGTATTATATTGTTGCCATCGAGGATAACAAGATGGGGTTTCTATCATATTTCTTGAGTTTATCCCTCTACATCATGTCATCTTGCTTAATGTGTTACTCTGTTCTTATGAACTTAATACTCTAGATGCAGGCAGGAGTCGGTCGATGTGTGGAGTAATAGTAGTAGATGCAGGCAGGAGTCGGTCTACTTGTTGCGGACGTGATGCCTATATACATGATCATGCCTAGATAATCTCATAATTATTCGCTTTTCTATCAATTGCTCGATAGTCATTTGTTCACCCACTGTAATACTTATGCTATCTTGAGAGAAGCCACTAGTGAAACCTATGGCCCCCGGGTCTATCTCTTATCATATTTGCTTCCAATCTACTTTTATTTGCATGTTTACTTTTTGCATCTATATTATAAAATACCAAAAATATATTTATCTTATCTTACTATCTCTATCAGATCTCACTTTCGCAAGTGGTCGTGAAGGGATTGACAACCCCTTTATTGCTTTGGTTGCGAGTTCTTTGTTTGTTTGTGTAGGTGCGTGGGACTTTTGAGGAGCCTCCTACTGGATTGATACCTTGGTTCTCAAAAACTGAGGGAAATACTTACGGTACTATTGCTGCATCACCCTCTCCTCTTCGAGGAAAACCAACGCAAGCTCAAGACGTAGCAAGAAGGATTTCTGGCGCTGTTGCCAGGGAGGTCTTCGCTCAAGTCAAGACATACCAAGTACCCATCACAAACCCATCTCCCTCGCATTTACATTATTTGCCATTTGCCTCTCGTTTTCCTCTCCCCCACTTCACCCTTGCCGTTTTATTTGCCCTCTCTTTCCCAATCTCCTCCTCTCCTTTTCGCTAGCCATTTTCTGTTTGCTTGTGTGTTGGATTACTTGTTGCCATGGCGCAAGAAACACCAAATTGTGTGATTTATCGAATACCAATAATAATGATTTCCTTAGTACTCCGATTGCTCCTCTTAATGATGTTGAGTCTTGTGAAATCAATACTGCTTTGCTGAATCTTGTTATGAAAGATCAATTCACCGGCCTTCCTAGCGAAGATGCCGCTACTCATCTAAACAACTTTGTTGATTTGTGTGATATGCAAAAGAAGAAAGATACAGATAACGATATTGTCAAATTGAAGTTATTTCCGTTCACTTAGAGATCATGCTAAAGTTTGGTTTTCGTCTTTGCCTAAAAATAGTGTTGATTCTTGGAACAAGTGCAAAGATGCTTTTATCTCTAAGTATTTTCCTCCCGCTAAGATTATCACTCTTAGGAACGACATTATGAATTTTAAACAACTTGATCATGAGCATGTTGCCCAATCTTGGGAAAGAATGAAATTGATGCTTCGCAATTGCCCTACTCATGGTTTGAATTTATGGATGATCACACAAAAATTTTATGTCGGTTTGAACTTTTCTTCTAGAAATCTCTTACATTCGGCCACGGGAGGCACGTTTATGGAAATCATGTTAGGAGATGCTACAAAACTTCTTGATAATATTATGGCTAATTATTCTCAATGGCACACCGAAAGATCTTCTAGTAAAAAAGTGCATGCTATAGAAGAAATCAATGTTTTGAGTGGAAAGATGGATGAACTTATGAAATTGTTTGCTAATAAAAATACTCCTCTTGATCCCAATGATATCCCTTTGTCTTCCTTGATTGAGAATAATAATGAATCTATGGATGTGAATTTTGTTGGTAGGAATAGTTTTGGAAACAATGCTTATAGAGGAAACTTTAATTCTAGACCGTTCCCTAGTAATTCCTCTAATAATTATGGAAATTCCTACAATAATTCTGATGGTAATTTTAATAAGATGCCCTCTGATTTTGAGAATAGTGTGAAAGAATTTATGATTTCTCAAAATAATTTTAATGCTTTGCTTGAAGAAAGTTGCTCAAAGTTGATGATTTGGCTAGGAACATTGATAGACTTTCACTTGATGTTGATTCTCTTAAACTTAGATCTTCTCCTCCTAAGCATGATATCAATGAGTCTATCAAAGCAGCGAGAATTTCCATTGATGAGTGCAAGGAAAGAACCGCTAGATTGTGTGCTAAAAAGGATAGCTTTATAAAAGCGTGTTCTTCTAGTTTCCATGAAAATAATGATGAGGATCTTAAAGTTATTGATGCATCTCCTATTAGATCTATGTTTGCAATATGAATTTTGATGATTATGGGACTGATGATGAATCAACTTTGCCTAGAAGGCGTCCAAAGAATTCAGAGTTTTTAGATCTTGATGCTAAATTTGGTAAAAGTGGATTGGAGAGGTCACAACTTTAAATAGCATTGAACCCACTATCTCGGATTTCAAGGAATTTTATTATGATATTTGTTCTTTAGAAGGTTGTATTTCCTTGTTGCAATCCGTTGTTAATTCTCCTCATGCTTATAGTCAAAATAAAGCTTTTACCAAACATATTGTTGATGCCTTGATGCAATCTTATGATGAAAAACTTAATTTGGAAGTTTCTATACCTAGAAAACTTAATGATGAGTGGGAACCTACTATAAAGATTAGAATTAAAGATCATGAGTGTTTTGCTTTGTGTGATTTGGGTGCTAGTGTTTCCACGATTCTGAAACCTTTATGTGATATTCTAGGTTTCCATGATCTTGATGAAGTCTCTTTAAATTTGCACCTTGCGGATTCCACCATTGAAAAGCCTATGGTAAGGATCAATGATGTTCTTATTGTTGCAAATAGAAATTTGGTGCCCGTGGATTTTATCGTTCTTGATATAGATTGCAATCTTTATTGCCCTATTATTCTTGGTAGACCTTTCCTTAGAACGATTGGTGCGATTATTGATATGAAGGAAGGGAATATTAGATTCCAATTTCCATTAAAGAAAGGCATGGAGCACTTTCCAAGAAAGGAAGTCAAATTACCTTATGAATCTATCATGCAGGCTACTTATGAATTTAGTGCCAAAGATGGCACTCGTTAGATCTATCTTCGCTTTTATGCCTAGCTAGGGGCGTTAAACGATAGCGCTAGTTGGGAGGCAACCCAATTTTTTTATGTTTTTTGTTTTTGCTCCCGTTTAGTAATAAATCTTGCATCTACCTTCTGTTTAGATGTGTTTTTAAATTTTAATTAGTGTTTGTACCAAGTAGAACCTATAGGATAACCTACGATGATAGTTGATTTGATTCTGCTGAAAAACAGAAACTTTGCGCGCACGAATATAATTTTGTTAAATCACAGAAACGTGCTTTTGTGTTGATTATTTTTGCTTCTGATCAATAAACAAATTTTCCAGGACTTCCTATTTTGGTAGTATTTTTAGAGTTCCAGAAGTTTGCGTTAGTTACAGATTGCTACAGACTGTTCTGTTTTTGACAGATTCTGTTTTTCGTGTGTTGTTTGCTTATTTTGATGCATCTATGGCCAATAAAATAGTTTATAAACCATAGAGAAGTTGGAATACAGTAGGTTTAACACCAAAATAAAAAATAATGAGTTCATTACAGTACCTTATGTGGTGGTTTTGTTTTCTTTCACTAACGGAGCTTATAAGATTTCCTGTTGAGTTTTGTGTTGTGAAGTTTTCAAATTTTGGGTAAAGGTTTTATGGACTATGGAATAAGGAGTGGAAAGAGCCTAATCTTGGGGATGCCCATGGCACCCCAAGATATTCAAGGAGAGCCAAAAGCCTAAGCTTGGGGATGCCCCAAGAAGGCATCCCCTCGTTCGTCTTCGTTCATTGGTAACTTTACTTGGAGCTATGTTTTTATTCGCCACATGATATGTGTTTTGCTTGGAGCGTCGTGTATTATATTAGTCTTTGCTTTTTAGTTTACCACAATCATCCTTGCTGTACACACCTTTTGTGAGAAGCCTATTTAATTAGAAATTGCTAGAATACTCTATGTGCTTCACTTATATCTTCTGAGCTTGATAGTTTTTGCTCTAGTGCTTCCCTTATATCTTTTAGAGCACGGTGGTGGCTTATTTTTGAAGAAATTGCTAGTCTCTCATGCTTCACTTATATATTTTTGAGAGTATTTTAGAACAGCATGGTATTTGCTATGGTTTTAAAGTTGGTCCTAGAATGATGAGCATCCAAGTTGGGTATACTAAAAACTATCATAGGAAGAGAATTGGATGCTATGATCAATTTGATGCTTGATAATTGTCTTGAGATATAAAGGTAGTAATGTTAGGGTCATGCTAGTGGGTAATTATGAAATTGAGAAATACTTTTGTTGAAGTTGGCAAGTCCCGTAGCATGCACGTATGGTAAAAGTTGTGTGCCAAATTTGTTGCATGAGGTGCTCTTTTGATTGTCTTCCTTATGAGTGGCAGTCAGGGACGAGCGATGGTATTTTCCTACCAATCTATCCCTCTTGTGGCATGCATAGTAGTACTTTGCTTCGAGGGCTAAGTAGACTTTTGCAATAAGTATATGAGTTCTTTTTAACTAATGTGATTCCATTGATATACACACACTCATCCTTCCACTTTGCTAGCCTTTACTATTACCGCGCAACTTTCGCCGGTATCACGAACCCTTTATTTACCTTCCTCAAAACAGCCACCATACCTACCTATTATGGCATTTCCATAGCCATTCCAAGATATATTGCCATGCAACTTTCCATCGTTCCATTTATTATGACATGTTCCATCATTGTCATATTGCTCTTTGCATGATCATGTAGTTGACATCATATTTGTGGCAAAGCCACCTTCATAATTTTCATACATGTCGCTCTTGATTCATTGCATATCCCAGTACACCGCCGGAGGCATTCATATAGAGTCATATCTTGTTCTAGCTTTGAGTTGTAATTCTTGAGTTGTAAATCAATAAAAGTGTGATGATCTTCATTATTAGAGCATTGTATTAGTGAGGAAAGGATGATGAAGACTATGATTCCCCCACAAGTCGGGATGAGACTTCGGACTTTAAAAAAAAAGAAGAGAGAAAGGCCCAAAAAAAAGCCCAAAGAAAAAAAAAGAAAAGAAAAAAAGAGAAAAAAATTAAAATGAGAGAAAAAGATAGAAGGGACAATGCTACTATCTCTTTTTCCACACTTGTGCTTCAAAATAGCACCATGATCTTCATGATAGAGAGTCTCCTATGTTGTCACTTTCATATACTAAGTGGGAATTTTTCATTATAGAACTTGGCTTGTATATTCCAGTGATGGGCTTCCTCAAAATGCCCTAGGTCTTCGTGAGCAAGCGAGTTGGATGCACACCCACTTAGTTTCTTTTGTTGAGCTTTCATATATTTATAGCTCTAGTGCATCTGTTGCATGGCAATCCCTACTCACTCACATTGATATCTATTAATGGGCATCTCCATATAGCCCGTTAATACGCCTAGTTGATGTGAGACTATCTTCTCCCTTTTTGTCCTCGCAACCACCACCATATACCACCATAGTGCTATGTCCATGGCTTGCGCTCAGGTATTGCGTAAGAGTTGAAAAAGCTGAAGCGCGTTAAAAAGTATGAAACAATTGCTCGGCTCGTCATCGGGGTTGTGAATGATGGGTGTATTTTGTGTAATGAAGATGAAGCATGGCCTAACTATATGATTTTGTAGGGATAAGCTTTCTTTGGTTATGCTATTTTGATAGGACATGATTATTTGTTAGTATGCTTTGAAGCATTATTATTTTTATGTTTTATAAGCTTTAATTTTGAATCATTTGGATCTGAACATTCATGCCACAATAAAGAAAATTACATTAAGAATTATGCTAGGTAGCATTCCACATAAAAAAATTCTTTTTTATCATTTACCTACTCTAGGACGAGCAGGAATTAAGCTTGGGGATGCTTGATACGTCTCCAACGTATCTATAATTTTTGATTGTTCCATGCTATTATATTACCCCTTTTGGATGTTTATGGGCTTTATTTTACACATTTATATCATTTTTGGGACTAACCTACTAACCGGAGGCCCAACCCATATTGCTGTTTTTTTTCCTATTTCAGTATTTTGAAGAAAAGGAATATCAAACGGAGTCCAAACGGAATGAAACCTTCGGGAGCGTGATTTTTGGAACGAACGTGATCCAGAGGACTTGGAGTGCAAGTTAAGAAGCAGCCGAGGCTCCCACGAGATAGGAGGGCGCACCCCCCTGTCTTGTGGGCCCCTCGGGCGTCCACCGACGTACTTCTTCCTCCTATATAAGCCTACGTACCCCGAAAACATCCAGGGAGCAGACGAAACACAATTTCCACCACCGTAACCTTCTGTATCCGCGGGATCCCATCTTGGAGCCTTCGCCGGCGTTCTACCGGAGGGGGAATTGACCATGGAGGGCTTCTACATCAACACCCTTGCCCCTCCGATGAGTTGTGAGTAGTTTAGCACGTACCTACGGGTCCATAGTTATTAGCTAGATGGCTTCTTCTCTCTTTTTGGATCTCAATACAATGTTCTCCCCCTCTCTTGTAGAGATCTATTCGATGTAAACTCTTTTTGTGGTGTGTTTGTCGAGATCCGATGAATTGTGGGTTTATGATCAAGTTTATCTATGAATAATATTTGAATCTTCTCTGAATTCTTTTATGTATGATTGAGTTATCTTTGCAAGTCTCTTCGAATTATCAGTTTGGTTTGGCCTACTAGATTGATCTTTTCTTGCCATGGGAGAAGTGCTTAGCTTTGGGTTCAATCTTGCGGTGTCCTTACCCAGTGACAGAAAGGGTTGCAAGGCACGTATTGTATTGTTGCCATCGAGGATAACAAGATGGGGTTTATATCATATTGCTTGAGTTTATCCCTCTACATCATGTCATCTTGCTTAATGCGTTACTCTGTTCTTATGAACTTAATACTCTAGATGCAGGCAGGAGTCGGTCGATGTGTGGAGTAATAGTAGTAGATGCAGGCAAGAGTCGGTCTACTTGTTGCGGACGTGATGCCTATATACATTATCATGCCTAGATAATATCATAATTATTCGCTTTTCTATCAATTGCT
Source organism: Triticum timopheevii (assembly GCA_963921465.1). Lineage (NCBI taxonomy): Eukaryota > Viridiplantae > Streptophyta > Magnoliopsida > Poales > Poaceae > Triticum > Triticum timopheevii. Next base: position 292,407,699 of record OY997262.1, read on the forward strand.
CGACAGTAATTTGTTCACCCACCGTAATACTTATGCTATTTTGAGAGAAGCCACTAGTGAAACCTATGGCCCCCGGGTCTATCTCTTATCATATTTTCTTCCAATCTAATTTTATTTGCATCTTTACTTTTTGCATCTATATTATAAAATACCAAAAATATATTTATATTATCTTACTATCTCTATCAGATCTCACTTTCGCAAGTGGCCGTGAAGGGATTGACAACCCCTTTATTGCGTTGGTTGCGAGTTCTTTGTTTGTTTGTGTAGGTGCGTGGGACTTTTGAGGAGCCTCCTACTGGATTGATACCTTGGTTCTCAAAAACTGAGGGAAATACTTATGCTACTATTGCTGCATCACCCTCTCCTCTTCGAGGAAAACCAACGCAAGCTCAAGACGTAGCAATGATCCGGAGATAAATAAAAAAGACAAGATGCTGAGTCACCCTAAGGATGCGAGCCAATGGCAAGCGTTGAACTTCGAACACACAGAATTTGGGAACGATCCAAGGAACATCGTGCTGGGCACGAGCATCGATGGAGTCAATCCGTTTGGCAGCCAGATAAGCACCTGGCCTGTGTTTGTGTGGATGTACAACCTTCCCCGCTGGTTGTGCATGAAGAGGAAGTACATTCACATGAGTATGCTAATTGAAGGCCGAAACAACCAGGGAACAACATCAATCTATATCTAGGGCTGCTGAAAGAGGAGCTAGACACGCTGTGGAAAACGCTAGCCAATACGTGGGATGCCGCAGAGAAAGAATATTTCCCTATTAGAGCCGCACTGCTCACGACGGTGCAGGACTATCTCTGTCACGGGTATGTCGCGGGGCAGGTGGTCCACGGATTTTCCGGATGTGTCAGGTGCATGGATGACACAACATATCTCCAGCTAGATAGAGATCCCGGGTCTTCGAAAACCATGTTCATGGGACATCGAAGGTGGATTCGCGACGATGACTCATGGAGAAAACGCAAGGATCTGTTCAATGGTGAAACCAAACCCCGAAGACGCCCGCGTACGAGGAGCGGCGAGGAAATAGATGAGTTGTTGAAAACTTGGAAAGATTGCCCACTGCTGGGAAAGAAGCAAAAGGCGCCAGAGCCGAGAAAGAAGCAAAAGGCGCCAGAGCCGCTGCTGAAGGTATGGAAAACGAGGTCTGTTTTCTGGGATTTGCCATACTGGAAGATCCACCGTGTGCCTCACAACCTTGATGTCATGCATATCACGAAGAACATGTGCGAGAGTCTGCTTGGTACCCTGCTCAACATGCCAGAGAGGACCAAAGATGGGCCAAAAGCAAGGGCAGACTTGAAATCAATGGGCATCAGGGAGGAGCTTCACACTAATGATGATGATGATGAGGCGAAGCAGGACACAGAAAATCGTCGCAAAGGCAAAAAGGCCAAGAAGACCGAAAATGACTTCCCTCCCGCATGCTTCACTCTAAGTCAGGAGGAGATCGATCAGTTTTTCACCTGCCTCGTAGGACTAAAACTTCCTTACGGTTACGCGGGGAAGATAAGCAGATACCTAGACTCAGCGAAGTAGAAGTTCAGCGGGATGAAGTCTCACGACTGTCACGTGCTGATGACGCAGATACTTCCAGTTGCAATCCGTGGGATCATGGACGCGCACGTCCATGAAACGCTATTTGTCCTATGCAACTTTTTCGACGTCATCTCTCAGAAGTCGGTTGGCGTGAGGCAACTCAGAAGGCTACAGGAAGAGATCGTGGTGATACTATGCGAGCTTGAGATGTACTTCCCGCCCGCATTCTTCGACGTTATGATGCATCTGCTGGTCCATATCGTGGAGGATATCATCCAACTCGGACCGACGTTCCTGCATAGCATGATGTCGTTTGAAAGGATGAATGGTGTCATCAAAGGATACGTTTGCAACATGTCACGTCCAGAGGGAAGCATAGCCAGGGGCTTTCTGACCGAAGAGTGCATCTCCTACTGCTCGAATTATCTAGGCATCGAGAACCCTGTTGGTCTGCCCGTCAACAGGCACCTCGGCAGGCTCGCTGGATGGGGTCACCGTGAGGGTCGCCGCGAAATGCATGTCAACTTCGAGGGTCGACTCGCCGACTTTGAAAGAGAAAACCTAGTCGCGCTACAACACATAGACGTGGTCGATCCTTGGGTGGTAGAGCACAAAACCTTTATTGAGAAGACGTACAATGACCGAGGCCAATAGAAGACGGACGAAGATATAATCAAAGAGCACAACTCATGTTTCACGCGTTTGTTCAAGCAGAAGCTTCTGTCGTACCCTTTACATGAGGATTCTTCCGCGAAAAAACAACTCATATTCGCCTTGTCACAGGGCGCCGAGCACAACCTGATGACGTATGAGGCATATGATATCAACGGCTACACATTCTACACCGAGCGAAAGGACATGAAGAGCGATGGTTATCAGAACTCCAGGGTAACGATGGAATCCTACACTGGTAACGACAAGGACAGATACTATGGAAGGATCGAGGAGATCTGGGAGCTGAGCTATGCTGGAGAGAAGGTCCCGATGTTCCGTGTCAGATGGGCCAAGAGCGTCCTAAAAGAAGACAGGTATTTCACCACCATGGTTATACCCGAAGCCAAATCCAAGACCGCGGGCGCAAACGTCACCTCAAAAAATGAGCCATGGATACTGGCTTCCCAAGTGGACCAATGCTTCTTCATTACCGACCCGTCAAAGCCCAGTCGTGTTGTCATGAGGAGAGGCAAAAGGAAGATCATCGGAATGGATGGAGTCGCCAATGAGCAAGACTTCGACAAGTACGGTGAACCGAAGATGGAACATGACGACGACGATGAAGTACCGGCATGCACCACAAGAAGAAGCAGGACCACCCTACCTAAAGGACGTCCGTTCAAGAGAAGAACTCCATTTGTGAAAAATAAGGGCAAGAAGATTGTGAACAGATAGCTAGCTAAGATCGATTGTATTTAAAATGTAGCCTTCATTTCTCGATTGTATTTCGACATATTGAAATGATATTTCTTCTGTTCTAGTGTCCTCATGAATATTTATTTATGTTTATTATGGTATTGAATTTCTAACTCACAAAAGGTATTGAATTTGTTAATATTTTTTGAACTCATGAATATTTTTAAATTTCATGGGCACTTTTTGAATTCATGAATATTTTTTTCAAATTTGATGATATTTTTTCATATTCATAAATGTTTTACCAATTCACAAATGAATGCAACTAAAAATCCAAAAAAAATATTGATGTATTTTTAAATAACAAATTTGATGATATTTTCAAATAACAAATTTGATGATATTTTTTTCATATTCATAAATATTTTCAAATAACAAATTTGATCATATTTTTTCACATTCATAAATGTTTTCAAATTTGATCGTCATTTCTAAAAAATTATTAGACGCAACTAAAAAAATAAAAAAGGGTACTTATGGCGCACCCCCCGCGCCAGATCCCCCTCCATCTCGATCGCTATCCCCCCTTGCCAGATCCCCCTCGCCACCGAGCACCCCCGCACCCTCCCCCGCTCCACCGCCGCCGACTACCCCCCGCACCCTTCCCCGCTCCACCGCCGCCGCCGACCCCCCGCACCCTCCCCCGCTCCACCGCCGCCAACGACCCCCGCACCCTCCCCTGTCTCCTTGCTCGGTTCCCCCGAACGGAATCGGCTGAGCGCACCACCCACCCCCTCCCTTCCCCCCGAGCGAGACCTAGGGTTCAATCCGCCACTGCCGGCCCTCCGCTAGGCAACAAAAAATCCTAAAAAAATTACTAATGGCGCACCGCTAGGAGGTGCGCCATTGCTATCCAAAAAAATTTACTAATGGCGCACCGCCAGGAGGTGCGCCATTGCTATCAAAAAAAAATTACTAATGGCGCACCGCTAGGGGGTGCGCCATTGCTAACCATCCCCCCACTAAAATCCCCAATCCCCTTTCTATCTTCCCCAATCGATCACATCTCACTACGCCGCCCACTGCCCCGACCCGTACTGCGCCGCCGCTGCCCCCGCGCCCCCGCCGGCTCCCCCGCGCCCGCTCCGCCGCCGGAGTCGCCGCCGGAGCACTAGGAGGAGGAGGACCACGTCCACCAGGAGGAGGAGGCCCGCTGGAGCACGTCTTCTTCCTCCGACCGACCCCATCTCGCCATCACCACCGCTGCTCCGGTCAGTCCCCTGCTCCTTCTGCTCCTTCTGACACACAGTCAGCCCCCTGCTCCTTCTCGCCACCGTCCCTAACCCATTGCCGGTGACAGAGGATCCGTCTCGCCGTCGTATGCTCGAGGCCGCAGCTCCTCCGTCAGCCCCTTCTATTTCACCGAGCGGCTTCACCTCCGACGTCCGTCGCCCGTGCAACCTCGCCGCCGTCCGTCACAACCCGGCCCCTGCGCAGGTGCCCCTCCCCTCTCCTCTTCCCCTTCCTTTGCCCCATGCCTGATTGAGCCAATGCACCAAGTAGTAGGATTTTTTTTGTAGAAGAAGTTCTGGTCCAAATAGAAGGATTTTTTTGTAGCCACCCTCCACTCGTGAATCTGTACCTGCACATTAAATTTCTTTGGTTATGGATGTAAGCAATTCATATCAATGTGACCATTTCCTGTGCAAGTGAGAACATAATCTGATTTATATGACTTTGTGATGTCTACTACACAACCTTCTTCTTGTAGACGTTGTTGGGCCTGCAAGTGCACAGGTTTGTAGGACAGTAGCAAATTTCCCTCAAGTGGATGACCTAAGGTTTATCAATCCGTAGGAGGCGTAGGATGAAGATGGTCTCTCTCAAGCAACCCTGCAACCAAATAACAAAGAGTCTCTTGTGTCCCCAACACACCCAATACAATGGAAAATTGTATAGGTGCACTAGTTCGGCGAAGAGATGGTGATACAAGTGCAAAATAGATAGTAGATAAAGGTTTTTGTAATCTGAAATAATAAAAACAGCAAGGTAACTAATGATAAAAGTGAGCGTAAACGGTATTGCAATGATAGGAAACAAGGCCTAGGGTTCATACTTTCACTAGTGCAAGTTCTCTCAACAATAATAACATAGATAGATCATATAACAAGCCCTCATCATGCAACAAAGAGTCACTCCAAAGCCACTAATAGCGGAGAACAAATGTAGAGATCATGGTAGGGTACAAAACCACCTCAAAGTTATCCTTTCTGTCTATCTATTCAAGAGTTCGTAGTAAAATAACATAAAGCTATTCTTTCCGCTCGATCCATCATAGAGTTCATACTAGAATAACACCTTAAGACACAAATCAACCAAAACCCTAATGTCACCTAGATACTCCATTGTCAGCTCAAGTATCCGTGGGCATGATTATACGATATGCATCACACAATCTCAGATTCATCCAACCAACATAAAAGTACTTCAAAGAGTGCCCCAAAGTTTCTACCGGAGAGTCAAGAACATGTGCCAACCCCTATGCATAGGTTCCCAATGTCACGAAACCCGCAAGTTGATCACCAAAACATACATCAAGTGGCACATGATATCCCATTGTCACCACAGATAATCACGGCAAGACATACATCAAGTGTTCTCATAAAAGACTCAATCCGATAAGATAACTTCAAAGGGGAAACTCAATTCATCACAAGAGAGTAGAGGGGGAGAAACATCATAAGATCCAACTACAATAGAAAAGCTCGGGATACATCAAGATCGTGCCATATAGAGGAACACGAGAAAGAACACGAGAGAGAGAGAGAGAGAGAGAGAGATCAAACACATAGCTACTGGTACATACCCTCAGCCCCGAGGGTGAACTACTCCCTCCTCGTCATGGATAGTGCCGGGATGATGAAGATGGCCACTTGTGATGGGTTCCCCCTCCGGCAGGGTGCCGGAACGGGCTCCTGAGAGGTTTTTGGTGGCTACAGAGGCTTGCGGCGGCGGAACTCCCGATCTATCTTCTGTTTTGGAAATTTTAGGGTATATTGGTATATATAGGAGGAAGAAATACGTCAGGGGAGCCACGAGGGCCCCACGAGGGTGGAGGCGCGCCCAGGGGGGTGGGCGCGCCCCCTACCTCATGCCTTCCTCGTTTCTTTCCTGACGTGGACTCCAAGTCTCCCGGGTTGCTTTCCTTCCAAAAATAGCTTCTCCAGTTGATTTCGTTCCGTTTTGACTCCGTCTGATATTCCTTTTCCTCGAAACACAGAAATAGGCATAAAACAGCAAATCTGGGCTGGGCCTCCAATTAATAGGTTAGTCCCAAAAATAATATAAAAGTGGATAATAAAGCCCAATATTGCCTAAAACAGTAGATAAAGTAGCATGGAACAATCAAAAATTATAGATACGTTGGAGACGTATCACTTTGCATCTTAAATTTTGTGCGTTTTATGGTTGTAAGCCCTTCATATTATCATGAAACGTTTGATGTGGCCATTTGACGTGCAAGGTGAGAACAAAACATGAGTTATCTGAATTTGCACATTAATTTTTGTTCGTTTTATGGCTGTAAGCATTTCATATTGTCTTTAAATGTTTTGAATGGCCATTGTTGTGCAGTTGAGAACAGAATGTGAGCTATCCCACTTTGCACATTAAATTCCATGCGTTTTCTGGCTGTAAGCACTTCATATTGACTTGAAATGTTTGATGTGGCCATTTGTATCAGATGCTTTATGGCTTATATCCCAATACGCATCAGATGTGGCCATTTGTTTAGATGCCAATAGGCATCAAATGTTTTGCTTCATAGCTTGTATCCCATCTTAAACCATAAGCCATAAGAAGCTTCACACTGACGCTAACCCATGCAAAGAATAATTGTTGGTTTAACTGCTTAGTTCAATTAAATTTCATATGTAACAACAAGAACAGAGTTCTGTCCATGTTTAAAAAATAAAAGTATTCAGAAAGTAGTAGACTAGCAGCTATAACAAGTGCAACTAATATCCAGTATTACTATTACCCATGCTGACACATTCACAACTACCAGAGCCAGTTGCACGAATAGTAGCATAAAGTATACAGGGTACCTTTGTTCCTTCAATTAGGGGGACTTTTTTACTTTTGCGTCCTTAAGTACATCAGCATCCTACTCCAAATACTTTGACACGACCATATTTAAGTTCACTGACAACTTTGACCCCATCCCCAAATTTTTCCAGGAAAGGAACCAGAAAATAATCGAGGAACACAGACTAAACTTAAAACATATTGGTAGCAGTTGCAAGTCACTGGTATATGAAACAGAGCGTTACCTTAGGCTTATAATTTACTGCCTAAAATGAGCTAATGTAATAATGTGACAGCATGTGATCTCGTAAATTGGAACAGCATCTGAAAGAAACATCTAACCTCGTAATAAAATACATATGCATGACAACATAGTTTGTAAAGAAAAAATATGATGGAAACTGTGGCACAAATTCAGTTTAATGTTTGACACAACTGTCCAGTACCAAAGACTTAGGAGTACTGCAAAATATTAAGATAATGGTAACTGGCTTTTCTTCTTATTGACAACACGCGGATTGATGGTTTGATAGGCTCCTAATGGTTCATGTATCATCACTTACTGACATCCCAAACATATGCAGAAATATGCCAATATGGCCTAGACCTACAACTATCTCCTGCTATGGATGTTTGGCTGAACCGGATAAATTAATGCAATATGTGCTGAACAATTTTACAACATGTCCTTGTACAAGCTTGTTGTGACACTTTTTTTGTCCTAAGTTCCAATTTTACAGAGAGATGCCTCCTAGAGTTACTAAAGTACATTCTTCTAGAGCTCATGATAATAATAGTCATGTTGGGACTCGTGTAAGGAAGTAACAAAACATACTAGTCTTTAGTTCACTGTTTTCTTCTTTCTTCTGTTTTTACCTGCTACCTGAATGTAATGGCTATAAAGCCCCCTTTCTCCTTTCATTTGAACCATGTTGTTGAATTGGGTTAAACCCTAGCCGCCAGAGGCATTCTTTACCCTATGCGCTCCCTTCCAAGTAATAAAAACCCTAAAGCCAAGTGCATGTTCCACTTAAAGTTCTCTGAATGTTTAGTGTTAGTCTTTCGAATAGTTGTTTTCTTGACATAACTGCATTTTGAAATATTCGCCAGATGTAGTTGTGAGCACAAACTGGCAGTTAATTTAGACATCTTTTTATATAAGTTTCATTCAGGTACAAGGCAAGATTCAGTTTAGAGATTTTGTTTTCGTTTTTGTGGTTCAGTGTTGTCATTGTCCTAGCCCATGCTTGATGTTTATGGTATTTGAGAATGTAGTTGGATATTGATGTAGGACAGATGCCCCTGGCTTGGGCTTGTGGTTCAGTTTTGTAGGACTGATGCCCCTGGCTTGGGCTTGTGGTCTTTGAGAATGTAGTTGGATATTGATGTTTTTTGAGAAACACAGTACCAGCATGTCGATAATGATTCTGGCAGCAGTGTGAGGCAGCAGTGTGCGGCGCAGTTCCTTCATTGGATAATGATTTTGCAGGTACCCCGAGAGGCCCTTGAGTTTGACGGAATGTCGATTAACTTCCGTTCTGGCAAATTCAGTTACTCCATATGTCCTATTTTCAGCAAAGGTCATGCTGAAATTTTCCGCGAATTTTAGCATGGCTTTGCTAAAAATAGGACATATGGGGTACTTGCGACTAATGCATGGGCCGGGGTATCTTAGTACTTAATTAAGTAGGATCAACTGCCCCTTTATTCTTAATGTTAGTTAACTCTTAATCATCTGAGCAAGTCATCGACACACCAATCAAGCTCCTCATCCACTGTGATCAGAAAGAAACTATGAAAATGACACAACAGAAGACAATACCCCCCGATCTAGTCTAAACACACTGGTTGGCTAGTAGTTAGTGTAGGTGTATATATACACATATATACACATGGATCCACCTACATCCTGGAAATCCATTTAATCAGAGGAAGACGATGAAGAAGAGGAGGAGGAGGAGGAGGAGGAAGTGAGGTTGGTTAGCCAAGAGTCAAACCCTAAATGATAAAACCTTGGCTTTTAGGGTGCCTCGGTGTCGATAAAAACCTAAATGATGAAACATTAGCCCTTAGCGAATTCCTCGAGAATTAGGTTATTTGGTCAACTTAGAGATCTTGTTCCTTGACAATAACCAACTTTTTGACCAAACTTTTTTCCTATTTAGAGTGAACATGGCCCACAACGATGAGGCCAGCGGTTCGGGCAGACAATTCTGGGAGCTGTCCCAGGAGATGGAGGAAGAACCCCACCGCTATGAGGACGTCGCGGAAGACACCGATCCTGACTACACAACCCCTAGTGGCGTTGGGGATGACACCACTGATGGTGCCTCCGAGGATGCCACCACTGATGATGGCCGTGCACGCACAGATGGAAGCCAACCGAAGAGGCAACGGAAGGACCGGCGCTCGAACGTGCTCGGCACCGTCAAGGAGGAACTTACTGAAGTGTTCTCCGAGGGGCATCCAACGGCGCCCAAAGAATTAGTCAAGGGGTACGCGGTTCAGCTCGGGTGCATTCTCCGGAGCACCATCTCGATCAACACTGAGAACCTAAGGCATCCTGACCGAGGGAGTTTGCGCAGCCTCCTCTTCACGAGGATGCACGAACGATACAAGTTCCCCGGTGACGTCGCAAACAAACGCCTCTTAGGGAATAAAGTGAACAGTGCCGCCCTCATGAAGATGAGCACGGCCCTGTCTACTTGGAGAAGCACGGTGAAGAGAATGATTGACAAAGGTGATAGTTATGAGAAGATCAAGGCGAAGAATCCTTCGATCAACGAAGATGACTACAAGGAGTTCGAGATCGAGTGCAAGAGCGGCGCAATCGTGGAATCAAGTCAGTGGGGGAAAGATATGCGGGACTTGAACTTAGGGGTCCACCAACTCGGTCCCGGTGGTTACAGAGTGGCGGAACCTATATGGGACAAGGAGGACGCGGAGCGTGCCGAGCAAGGCCTACCGCCCCGCTTCGAGAAATACCATGACAAGCAGACCAGGAACTATGTCAGGCCCCGGTACAAGGTGGATCCGGTAACAAAGGAGCTTACCACGGATGCGAAGACCAAGGCGCTTGAGCGTGTTCTGGTAAGGAATACACCCCCCCCCCCCCCCCCCCGCGCGTAATTAGCTCCATATGGTTGCATTCTAATTAATGAAGCCAAATTTCTAAATGGTTCACATTCCTTCTGCAGGACACTGAAAGCAGTAGCGCGGGGTCGTCTCAGAGATCCCCTTGGGACAACACTTTAAATAGGGCGTTGAACATAATGAAAAACAAGGATAAGTTTAGTAAGCCGTCGTCAGGTAGTCCTGTGGCCGGCAAAGGCTTGTCCATGAAATGGTCATCATACTATAACACTGGTGGGCGAAAGGAGAGAAAGACTAGCTCGGAAAGCCAGTCGCGTGAGGTTCAAGAACTCAAGGCACAAGTGGCGCGGATTCCGGAGATGGTCCAAGAGCAAGTGCAACACCAACTAGGAACGACGCTCACCGCCATTGTGCCTACCTTGATTAAGGGGCTGCAAGCGTGGATTGCGGGCGGCAAACAGGGGCTGCCCTCGGCTCCCAGCTTCACAGCCAACAACTCGCACAACGAGCAGGCGGCGCCATTGGTGTCTCCGGTGGAGGCGGTATTGGTGTCTCCGGCGCCGGCGCGGGGATTGGAGCTTAATGCACCCGGGTGTGCGAAGAATACGCCGGTCGGCACCTCGGCAGCAAGCGGCCCCTCCATCATTTGCACGCCCGTCGTTGGCGGTGCCTCAACATTAGCCGACCTCGACGCCATCACGGTAACTTCATCTCCTTGCCTTTGACTGGGCATCCCTGACGCCCTACATCTTTTCGCAGGGCGCCGGCACCGACGTCCCATGCACTCTCCTGCACTTCGTGGGCGGCGAGTTGATCGATGTCGCCAAGGGTAGAATCGTTCAACCAGGCAACCCCGTGTTCCACAGTAATCCGATGCCACCCACTGTGTATAGGGTTGAACTAGTTCGGGTGCTGCCAGGCTGCGACGACTTGTTACCTCTGTTTCGACCCGCTGGGGCCGACGAAGATGATGTGATGACACTCAGCGCCTGCGTAAGCTGGCCCCTGCTTTGGCAGAAGAGCTAGATTCGTTTGGGGGCGGGGGACACCACCCCACAGACGACACCACCAGTCGTGCCGGCGCCAAGCCATGGCAATACCGCCGCAACGCTACCGGACATGCCGGACATGCATATGGCGCAGGATCCGGACATGCATATGGCACAGGATCCGGACGACGACAACGACGACGATAGTGCATTTACCAACATCGATAAGTACTTTGCCGAACATGGGTACGTTGACGAATTCTTGGGGCCTCCTTCTCAAGAACCCAACCCTGCAAAAGACGACCGTGATCTAGCTGGTACCGCGGAGAAACTCAATTGCAACAGGCGTCGTCTGGCGTTCAGTTCTCAGGAGACGCCTCCAGCTGCCGCCTTCACCGAGCCTCAGATAGCCGAGGTGCGAAATATTATCAGCCCCAACACACTCAAGAAGGCGGTCTCTGAGCAGAACTCGATCCCATTACAGCAGAAGAAGAAGGGGCGGAAACGAAAGAATAACAAGGGCGGTGCGAGCCAGCCAGCACCGAATACGATCCATGCTCAGTACGGGCCACCTTCACCTAAGGATATCTCGAGGACAGTGCATGTGGCGGGTAGGCCGATGCTACCGACTAATCTGCTCAATGCTGCAACTGGTGCTATGCGGAGTCTGCATGACAGTGTTCTTTCTTTGGAGAAGCGGCTTCTCTCCGAGAATGATGTGGCAACCCAGTTTTCATGGCCAAGGTGCCAGAGGGCAAGGGCTTTATGGATAGCGTCATCGGGGGTACGATCATCCTGCGGTTTGATGACATCTTTGCTATGTTTAACCTTCATCCGCTGCACTACACCTTCGTTTGGCTATTTTCGCTGTGTATGGAGATGCGGATCATTAGAGACAAGACCCCGGACATCGTGATTGTCGACCCCTTCTACATGCGTGCCAAGATCTTGGGCAGCGCCGGGGACCGGCAAGTCGTGAGTTCACACCTCGAAGGCGTCATTTTGGCAAACCCAAATAAGGATAACTTCCTCGTGCCTTACTTTCCTGAGTAAGTCATCCCCTCACCGTCCCGTAACATATGATTTCTTAGATTTCGATCGTTCTTTTTTTTCTAACATTCCATGTTTTGTGCAGTGACACACATTGCACACTCATCCTCTTAAGCCCAAAATATTCCATGGCCACGTATTTCGACTCGGACCGTCAATCGAAGAAAGACTACACAAATATCAAGAAAGTTCTTGATGATGTTCTCCCCGGCTACGCCAGATCTGGAGGCACCTTCAGCAGGACAATTCGTAGGTACGGTAAGCACATGTTCACCCACAATACGACGTTCCCCTGCGTCAAGCAGCCGCCTGGCAGTCAGAAGGATGCCTACTACGCCCTCCATCACATGCGGGCGATCGTACGGGACCATAATCACCTTCTGCTACCAAATAATCTCAAAGATTGGGCCACACGCTTGTCGGCAATTCAGGGCGCGGACATCAGACAAGAATTCTATCGCATCCAGTCGGAGTTTGCGGAAATCATCCATCAAGATGTCCTTCATACCTCGGGGCAGTTCAACCTCAGATATCAACCGTCCAATAGTGAGATAGAAACAATGCTACAAATGCAGGCTGACAACGCCCGCGATTTCATGACCATCACGAAAGATGGCGGCTTCATCCACGCTCTGGTCCCTGAGTTGAGTCGAAAGTAGTGATGCTATGTAGTTCTGAAATGTCGATTGGCTCATGTTGTAATATTAAACTTTAATGAACTTGTATGTCTCTTTGGTTTGGACAGTCGTTCAACTTATATGTAATCGATGCTATTTATTAGTAGGACCATGAATCGTGCTATTAATGTGTTGCTTTTCTCTTCCGATCCTTTTGTTGCATACTTATATATTGCTTATGTATTGTCTGTGAATTGCTACTAACGTTTTGTTTGGCTAGTGCATAGAGATGCCATCGTATGTCGTGTACAAGGGTAAGGTTCCCGGAGTCTACGACGACTGGGAGGAGTGTTGGAGATAGGTTCACCGTTTCAGCGGTAACAGTTACAAAGGGTACACCACTAGGGCGGAGGCAGAAGTTAGATACGCGCGCTATCTAGCGGGAGAGAGGAGGGAGCGTTGAAGGAACCGGATGAAGACCAGTTTCATCGCAATGATGCTCATCATGATGACTGCAGCTCTCTTCTATGTGATGGTAGTTTAGATGATCGATATTGACTTGTAATGTGAAGACAAACTCGCTAGTCGCGGTCTCGAGACTTGCAATGTTCTAACTTTGTTTGGTATTTTAAATTCAGAGACTAATATGATGAATTGTATTCGGAGACTAATCTTCTACTGTATTCCATAAATCTGCTGTTTATATGTTGTGTTGTCTATATTCTGTGCAGTAATATGTTTTGTAACATGTGCAAATATTATAAAAGAAAAAAATCCCTAATATTCATACTAGTGGCACACCACTCTGCACTTTAGTGACGCACTGCAATAAGCACACTAGTGGCACATCATCTACAAGTGCGCCATTAGTACCAGAGCACATGGGTAAATATGCCCCCTGGGAGGCATACTAATGGCGCACCGTGTGATATACTAAAGGCGCACTCCCTGGTGCGCCATTAGTATCTAGTATACTAATGGCACACCAGGGGTGCGCCATTAGTATTAATTACTAATGGCATGATGCTAGTGCCTTTTCCTACTAGTGGTAAGACTTGCTTCCGAAGGAGCATGATAAAATTTGTTTACCTGCATCCTTACCTTCGGTACACTGATACATCTCCAACGTATCTACTTTTTCTCATGCTTTTCCTCTTGTTCTAGACTCTAATTTGCATGATTTGAACGAAACTAACCCCGGACTAATGTTGTTTTCAACAGAACTACCATGGTGTTGTTTTTGTGCAGAAATAAAAGTTCTCGGAATGGAACGAAACTTTGCGAGGATTTTTTTATCAATAATAAGAATTTTTGGAGCCAAGACCTGCCGGAGAGGGGCACCTGGGTGGGCACAACCCACCAGGGTGCGCCCCCTCTCCTGGCGTGCCCAGGTGGGTTGTACCCACCTGGTGGCCCCGCTGACGACCCCCCTGATACTATAAATTCACATATTTCCAAAAAAAATTAGGAAGAAAAGAATTGTCTCAATCCACTAGACACAGCCGCCGCCAAGCCCTGTACTTCATCGGGAGGGCAGATCTGGAGTCCGTTTGGGGCTTCGGAGAGGGGGGTCTTCGTTCTTCGTCATCACCAACCCATCTCCATCGCCAATTCCATGATGCTCCCCACCGGGAGTGAGTAATTCCTTCATAGGCTCGCTGGTCGATGAGGAGTTGGATGAGATTCATCATGTAATCAAGTTAGTTTTGTTAGGGCCCGATCCCTAGTATCCATTATGTTCTTAGAATGATGTTGCTATGACTTTGCTATGCTTAATGCTTGTCACTTTTGGTCGGGTGCCATGAACTCAGATCTGAACCGTTTATGAATTCATCATTATATCCATGTTTTAGATCCGATCTTGCAAGTTATAGTCACCTACTATGGTTATGATCCGACAACCCCAGAGTGATAACAACCGAGCCCACTCTCGGTGATGACCATAGTTTGAGGAGTTCATGTATTCACTATGTGTTAATGCTTTGTTTCGGTTCTCTATTAAAAGGAGGCATTAATATCCCTTAGTTTCCAATATGGACCCCGCTGCCATGGGAGGGAAGGACAAAAGATGTCATGCAAGTTCTTTTAATAAAGCATGTATGACTATTTATGGAATACATGCCTACATTACATCGACGAACTGGAGCTAGTACCGTATCGCCCTAGGTTATAACTGTCACATGATGAATATCATCCAACAAGTCACTGATTCAATGCGTAAGAATTTATCCTATATTGTTCTTGCTAAGTTACTACTGTTATCATCACTGTTACACTTGCTACAAAATTACTACTATCACTGTTACTGTTACCGTTGCTGTTGTCACTACTATCAAAACTATCAAACTACTTTGCTACTGATCACTTTGCTGCAGATATTTAATCTCCAGGTGTGGTTGAATTGACAACTCAGCTGCTAATACCTTCAAATATTCTTTGGCTCCCCTTGTGTCAAATCTATAAATTATTTGGGTTGAATACTCTACCCTCAAAAACTATTGCGATCCCCTATACTTGTGGGTTATAAAGACCTTTTTCCGGTGCCGTTGCCGGGGAGCATAGCTATATTTGTTGGGTCACTTGGGATTATTATCATATTATCATATGAAGAATCTGAAGGATACTAAGCCTAAGATATTTCCCTCAAGTACGAGGGGAGGTAAAAAACTGCCATCCAGTTCTGCTTTAGATTCACCTTCTGTTATGAGTAAACTTGCAACACCACCACATGCTATGAATCCTAATATGTCACAAGTTATTGATGATGCTACTTCTACTATGAATGATGCTTATGATGATGCTAGTACCTTGCTTGATAATGATGATGTGCCACTTGGTGATTTTCTTGATGAACAAATTGCTAGAGTAATACAACATGATGTTGTTCAATCTGATGATGAGCTTGAAACTGAAACTCCTGAAACACTTGCTAGAACGAGCCTTCCTAGATATGAAATGCCTAAGGTACCGGAAGGTTATGTTATGAGTGAATAAGCAACTAGAGATATTCTTGCTTGCAATGATAGAGACGATCTAGAGAAATTACAATGCAAGTATAAAGAAAAATCTCTGAATGCTAGAATGAAATGTGATCCTAAGTTTGCTACTTCACCTATCTGTATTGCTGATAAGGATTATGAATTCTCTATAGACCCAGAGTTAATTACTTTGGTTGAATCTGATCCTTTCCATGGTTATGAAACTGAAACTGTTGTGGCACATCTTACTAAGTTGAATGATATAGCCACCCTTTTTACTCATGACGAGAAAACTCGCTATTACTTTATTCTCAAATTATTTCCTTTTTCATTAAAGGGTGATGCTAAAGCTTGGTACAATACTCTTACTCCTGGTTGTGTGCGTAGTCCCTAGGATATGATTTATTACTTCTCTGAAAAATATTTTCCTGCTCATATGAAACAATCTGCCTTACAGGAAATATTTAACTTTGTGCAAGCTGAAGAACAGAGTCTCCCACAAGCTTGGGGGAGGCTTTGCTAATTACTTAATGCTTTGCCTGATCATCCTCTTAAGAAAAATGAAATACTCGATATCTTCTATAATGGACTAGCTGATGCTTCTAGGGACTTCCTAGATAGTTGTGCAGGTTGTGTTTTCAGGGAACGAACTATTGCTCAAGCCAAAGAATTATTGAATAACATATTGAAAAATTATGATGATTGGACTCCTCCTGAACCACCGCCTAAACCCACTCCAAAGAAGAGGGGTATATTATATCTCAGTCCTGAAGATATGCAAGAGGCAAAGAAATCTGTGAAGGAAAAAGGTATTAAAGTTGAGGATGTTAAAAATTTACCTCCTATTGAAGAAATACATGGACTTAATACACCACCACTGCCTAAGGTGGTAGAGGTAAATTCTCTTATGAAGTTCAGTGAAAATGATAATCCTCACAATATGCATCCTAGTCAATGCCTTTATGAGTTTGAAAACTATATTAGAAAACAAGATCATTTCAATGCAAGTGTTATGAAACAATTGAAATATAATTCTGATATGATTGCTCGCTTGAGTGACTTGTTATTTAGAATATCAAATGATGTTAGAGGTGTTGGAAAACATGCTTCTATGGTGCAAACCCAGTTAGAACAAGTTGCTAAATCACAAAGAGAATTACTTGATGAAATGAATCGTAATATGCATGACTTTGCCGTTAGAGTTGCAACTAGAGGAGGTAAATTGACTCGGGAACCACTTTATCCTGAGGGACACTCAAAAAGAATTGAACAAGATTCACAAAGAAATAACACTAGTGCACCTAGTCCTTCTAAAAATAAAAAGAAAAAGAAAAATGATAGGACTTTGCATACTTGTAGTGAACCTGAAATAGAAAAACCTCCTGATAATGAAAATGAAACTTCTATCTCAGATGCTGAAACTCAATCTAGTAATGAACTCTCACCTATTGATAATGAAAAATATAATGTTGATTTTCATGTGCCCAACCGAATAATCAAAAAGAACGAGATAATGATGTTGAGATAGAACCACCTGTTGATCTTGATAACCCACAACCTAAAAATAAAAGATATGATAAAAGAGACTTTGTTGCTAGAAAACATGGTAAAGAAAGAGAACCGTGGGTTCAAAAACCTGTGCCTTTTCCACCCAAGACAACTAAAAGGAATGATGATGACGAATTTGAACGCTTTGCTGAAATGCTGAGGCCAGTCTTTTTGCGTACTCGCTTGACTGATATCTTGAAAATGCCTCCTTATGCAAAGTATATGAAAGACATCATGACAAATAAGAGAAAAATACCGGAAGCTAGAATCTCCACTATGCTTGCTAATTATACTTTTAAAGATGGAGTACCTAAAAAACTTGGAGATCCGGGAATACCAACTATACCTTGCTCTATGAAAAACAATTATGTGAAAACTTCTTTGTGTGATTTAGGAGCTGGTGTTAGTGTTATGCATTTCTCTTTATATAAAAGACTTGATTTGAATAAACTCACACCTACTGAAATATCTTTGTAAATGGCTAACAAGTCAACTGCCATACCTATCGGTATCTGTGGGGATGTGCCCGTTGTTGGTGCTAATGTTACTGTTTTGACTGACTTTGTTATACTTGAGATGCCTGAGGACGACAACATGTCGATTATCTTTGGTAGACCCTTCTTGAATACTGTAGGAGCTGTTATTGATTGCAATAAAAGCAAGGTCACTTTTCATATTAATGGTAATGAGCATACGGTGCACTTTCCGAAGAAACAATTCCAAGTGAATGGTATTAATGTTATTGAAAAATCTCCGACAATCACTATTGGAAGTTTTCAAATATCTCTACCTACTGTCAAAAAGAACTATGAAATGCTTATTGTTGGGGAGATGCATATCCCCATTGAGGTAACTTAGTGATTTACGAAAGTTCTTCGGTTTCATGCTAATCGAAAGTGGTTGTTAATAAGACCTGATCAACCTTATTAATGAATCATTTTTGAACGGTATGATGAATTTAGTAAGCACTACTCTCTGTCCCTACTTTTTATTCTCTGTTTTTATTAGTTAAATAAAATAAAATGCCATGCTTTGTCTATTTTCTGAATTTCCCGTGCAATAAAAAATGACCCAAAAATAAAAGTTCTCAGAATGCCCTGAAAACTTTATACGATTTTTTCTAAATATTTAAGAATTTTTGGTGCAAATAATACCAGAGGGGGGTGCACCAGGTGGGCACAACCCACCAGGGCGCGCCAGCACCCCCTAGCGCGCCCTGGGGGGTTGTGGTCCCCACGTGGGCCCCCTCACTTATCTCTTTAGCCCACATAATCACCTACCTCCAGAAAAAAAATCCCTCATACTCACTTTCCCGTGTTCTTGAGCTCAAACCCGCGGATTTCGATCTCTTTGCTCAAAGCTCCATTTTCGAAACTGTTTCGGGGATTTGTTGCTTTGTATGTGACTGCACCACTTGTCCAATTAGTTTTTGTTTTAGTGGTTTATACTTTGAATAAATAGCTACTCTTGGTGCTCCTATAGATGTGCTTGCATGTTGAATTCTTAGTGTTCTAAGTAGTTTGAATGCTTACTATGGCCTCTATGTATCCCTATGAGTAGTTGCTATCAATTTTGTAAAGTTTCGTTAACAAATTTTTGCCACCCCAAAATTTTTATTTTTCAGAAAATTATACGCGGACATGATGAACCTATTTGTAAGGAGTTCTTCGAGGAGACAATCCTCGGGGGCATCCTCTAGTGATAGTTCTGCTCGTCGGTCTTATGTTGAACCAAGTGGAAGTTCCACGTGAGATGCCGCCACCAAAACATGCTTATGGCCTTGCGATGAATATATGGTGCATGTGGGCATCAAGGAGGAATTCAAGCAATATGTTCACAATGCCGGTCTTGGTCCCTACATTTCAAATAAGTGTGAACAGCGCCATCTTCTCACTAAATCATTTGTCAAAGCGTTTAAATATTTTCCACATGAGTCTAGGGTGTCGTTTATGCTTTATGATAACCCATTTAATTTTCCACTAGAGAATTTTGCTTACCATTGCAAACTTCCATTTTGGGATTCGCTTGATGAGCCATCAAAGGATGAGTATGAGTCTTTCTTGACTAGCCTTTGTTACGGTGAAAATAGGGGTGCGGCAAGGAAGAATAAAGAGCATTCACTTTCCTGCAATTCAGTAATTTGCATTATTTAACGGGAAGTGCATAGTAGGCAAGCAAGACTGTAGCATACTTTGTGTGCCAGACTTGAGCCACGTTCATACCGCTCTCACGGGCGAAAGGAACTATAACCTTGCGGCGATTGTTGCACGTAAACTTCAGCATAACGCCAAAAGTGGCTGGTTCTATGGTGGAATTTATGCCACACGCCTAGCATGAGGGCTGAATGGTTCACCTTTGCCCTTTGATCTTATCCTACCCACGTAGTATTTAGATTTTGACACCTTAAAGGATCATAAGATTCTCAAGGGAAGGGTTGAGGACTTCAGTTATAATCTGATGTTTAACCAATCACATATTGTGGACACATATTTGCCTGCTCCTGTTCTCTTTGATTATAACAGCAAGGTAAGATATTTTGTTCTTGAGAGTGAGGCCCGAGCTCACAACGCAGTAGTGTTGGCGGCACGGCGTGCTAAGACGTCCGCACCAAGAGCCTCTATGAGCTACCATGCTGACTACTACCCTCTAGGCAACTGATTGACTACCAACTTAGCCCAAAAGCCTAAGCTTGGGGGAGTACATGTTCTCACCGACATTATATTGATGTTCACATATCATTCTGTTTGTCGGTGCTCACACTTTTTCATTGTATCACCCATGCTTAGATTTATTTTTCTTGCTTTCTTCTTGTGTGTTTGGAAAAGTTAGAAAAACCAAAAATATTAGTTGTAGTAATTTACTTTCTATGCATGCTTAGTAGTAGAACTAAAATAAAAAACAAAAAGATTTCCCTGTTCTTCTTTTGCTTGTTGGGAGCTTTCCCATGTAAATATTTTTTCTCGTTTTTGCTTTTCCCTTTTATTTGCTTGCCGAAGAAAACCAAACACTCCAAAAATATTTCATTGTGTTTCTCTGAATTTCTTTTCTTTTTATTCGAGTTGTACCGAGGAGAAGACCACGATGAAAATGTTGAGTGGCTCTCATATGAATAATTGTTGAACTAATAAGAGCCCATTTTACCTTGTTTTCTCCTGTTGAATAAAATGTTTGCAGATTCCAACTTAGTCCATGGCACTCTTGCACTACTATTATTTTCATATCATTCGGTCGTGCAAGTGAAAGGCAATAATGACGATATTCGATGAGCTGGTCGTGGCAAAGAGAAACTGGTATGAACTCTACTTGTTCTTGTTGTGTAAATATGTTTACCTAGTGCCTATGATTCAGCCCATTATGATTAAACATGTTTGCAATGACAATTAGAGATTATAGTTTCTCATGCCATGCATAAGTAGCTGGGAGTGGATAATGATTTATCTTGGATATCAACATAGTGTTAAAATGATTGTGATGTAGTATGATGATATGGTATCCTCCTCTGAATGTTCGAGTGGCTTGACTTGGTACATGTTCATGCATGTAGTTGAATCAAAACCAACATAGCCTCTATAATATTTATGTTTATGGTGTTCATATCCTACTCATGCTAGTGTCCAATGTTACTTATGCATAATGCCTAGTTATGATCGTTGTTGCTCTCTAGTTGGCCGCTTCCCAATCTTAATTGCTAGCCTTCGCCTGTACTAAGTGGGAATTATGCTTGTACATCAAAAACCTTGAACCCAAAGTTATTCCAGATGAGTCCACCATACCTACCTATATATGGTATTACTCTGCCGTCCTAAGTAAATTTGCATGTGCCACCTCTAAAAACTTCTAAAAAATTATCCGTTTTGTGTGCCTAGATCGTTCATGGAACAACAGGAGGTGGTCAATATCTTCCGTGCTAAGCAGGTTATTCTTAGGCCAAGTGTTTATTCACTCACCATCACACAAGAAAATGGGCGGTAATAGGGATTCCCAGCCCCGAACTCAAAAATGCAAATAATTAAACAAAACTCCCCAGGACTGATGTTGGTATGGATGGCACCCGTTGTTTTGGACAAGCCGTGGAGTGTGATTGATGGTGGAAGGGGAGTAAACATTTACTTTTATCGCTTGGGAACCGCCACTAGCATGCTTAGCATGGAAGATGTTGATAACTGATGGTCGTGAAGTGAATGAGAAGGGGGCATGTATCAAAAGATCATTTATCTCAATTTTAAAAACCGAGCTCTGGCACCTCTGCAAATCACTGCTTCCCTTTGTGAAGGGACTTTCTATTTACTTTTATGTTGTGTCACCACCTTCTAAAAATAAACGTTAGAAACTGAGTAGAGCACAGCTGTCATGATTTATGCATTGTGTGTAGCTAACGTTGGGTGCATCATGATTGGATCTTTTCTACCATGAATTACAATGTTTAGTCGCTGCTTGAACTTTGGAGGTGCTCTGCATTTATGTTTTGCGGTCTCAGAAAGGGCTAGCGAGATTCCATTGTTGTCATATTATATCATGGTTGTTTTGACAACATGCTGCTATTTGAGATATCTTATTACTGCTCGCTAGCTGATTATGTCATTGATATGAATCATTATAAGCTTTAATTGTTATTGTTGACATGGTTAGTTATAATCACTACAAAAAAAGACACATCCGTGACATTTTGGGCCAAACGAAAAAAATTATGTCATACATATGACACTTCTATGACAATAATTGTGACAAAACCCGGTATCATCATAGATGTGGTGGGCTCCTACTTCTATGACAAAAATCATGACAGAAAATGGGCTTTTCGTCCTGGGCGGACCGGAGACGCAGCTGCATGACATTCTTTGGGCTGTCCATGACAGAAAAAACCATGGTAGAAGCGAGGGCAAGGAATATTTCGGGGAGTTCCCGGTTACGGTGGGCGGTCGGGGGCCGAGCGATGCGCGTTTATCTCGTACACGTACGCGCGTTTGTGCGAGGTGTTGGCTCTAACTAAACCCGAGCAAGGCATTGGGCTCTAACTGACGCATTCTGTTGCCTCCCCATGAACACGACGCATTCTGTTGCCTCCCCATGAACACGATGACGATGTTGTTTCTCTGTTCCAACCCAGCCATGTACACGAGCCCTGGCCGTACGTATGCGTGAGTAGGCGTTCGAGACCCCGCCCGTATGTACACATACGTGGCCGTATTTTCCTCTTGCACCCTGGCCGTTGTACGTATGTGTACATGCTACGTGCGTGCCTCTACTACGACACGTGCGCGCCTCTACATCGACACATGCGCGCCTCTACATCCACTAGTATATATGTACATACACGTTCGCGACCAGAATGACAACGCTACGTACGCTTCGACCAGGTGGGTCCCGACTATCAGGAACTTCCTTGCGTGTGAAGATATAGCTGGTGGGTCCCAGCAGTCAGGGGGGCGAATCGTTTTGTTTTTTTTTTGCCCGGACGCACTTCCTTGAGTGCGAAGGTGTAGCTGGTGGGTCCCAGCAGTTAGGGGGGCGAATCATTTTTTTTTCGGACGCACTTCCTTGCGTGTGAAGATGTAGCTGGTGGGTCCCGGCAGTCAGGGGGTAAAGCATTTTTTTCGGACGCAATTCCTTGCGTGCGAAGATGTAGCTGGTGGGTCCCAGCAGTCAGGGGGTGAATCATTTTTTCGCGAAATACGGTGGCCCATCCGGTGGGTCCCCACTGTCAGGTGGAGGAATAATTATTTTGCGTGTAATAAGGAGGCATTTCCTTGCGGCTGCCGTGGACCCAGCTGTCAGCCTCTCCACGTATAGCCCATGTCCGATGGAAGTCGTTCCTTGACCAGGTTGACCACGCCGCGCCGAGAGCACCACGGCAGTGAACGACAGCGAGGCCTAGGAAGGGGACGACGTGGAGCCAGGGAAGACGCGGCAGTGGATGCACACGTGGAGAGGAGTACGAGGGTTCACTGGTTCGGCTGCGCTACCGTCGCTGCAGAATAACAGGGCATGTGGGTGAGTGGAGGGATGGCCTGGCCAGCGGTGGGAGTAGTAGGGGGCGGTGAGGCCTCCGCGGCAGCACAGCCGGCCACGGGAGGCAAGAGCAGGCGGCACGACCGACGCTGCTTTGGGCGGTTGGAGCAACAAGACCAGAGGTTGAAGAAGCACGACGGCCGTTGGATGGACATCGTACGGTCACTGCAGCTAGAATCGTTTATATTGACTAAATTGACAAAGCCCTTGGTACGTCAACTTAGTAGGCCCACAGGTTGGCTTCCGAAACGGTGCGCCCCATATGTCAAGAGGAGGAATCATTTTTTGGGCGGGTGAAGCTAGAATATCCAAGATTGAAGAAGAAGCACGGCATCTGTTGGATGGACATCCAATGGCCACTGCTGCTAGAGCCGTGTGTTGACTATAAGTTGACAAAGCCTTGCATACGCGTCAACTCTGTTTTTTTAGGGGACGTGTCAACTTAGTAAGGCCAGAAGCGTGTGGCAGAGAACTTATAGCCCATTTGAGATTTGTAAGAATGTGCGGCCCATTTTTGAATTCTAATGGAATTTACAACAGCCCATTTACAGTTTGTTATAAGTACAACCCATTTCAACCAACCGTTCAAAACAGAATTCAATAAAATTTCCCACATTTTGATGGGATCCGAAATATTTTTATCCCGAAATTTCTAGTCAGATTAAATACAATTTCAATATAAATTTGTATTACATAAAAATCCAACGAAACATTGCGCTCGCAACAATTAATGAAATTAAAATTTTCAATATCCAAAAATAATATTTTATAAAGTGATTATGTGTTTGGTGCATTTTTTTATAGTTGCTGCCCACTTTTTATAATTACATCCCATTTATTATTTCTTAAAGCCCATTTTCTTGTTAAGCCTAATGCATTCCTCCTAGGAAAGATTTGCAGCCCAGCGGAGCGGACAATAACAACTTGACCTTGCCTGGGTATTCCTAAAAAAAGTATAGCTGGGCTAGCCATTTTCAGCTTGAAAAAAATTAATCTCTGGGCTGGATATCTAGCCTAGGCTAGACGGGCCACAGCCCGCCCAGTTAATACCTGCAGCGATGTTTTCGTTGTTGTTTAGAGGAGAAAAATTAATATCTGGGCTAAACATCGAAAAACTTTGCATTGCTCACACCTCAAAAACACGAATACTGCTCGAGCTGCTTGGTCCTAGCTGTCGGCCGCTTCTTGTGCAATTCTTTCATTTATTGACTACTCCCTCCTTTCCGGTTTATAGTGCTCAATTCAAAAATCTCACCAATCAAGGTAGATGGCGAGTGGTGGAATACTTTTTGTAGTTTTGCAAAAGCACCTAATTAATGCTCTTGTTATCCTCAAAAAATTATGTTTATCAATGCATTAATTGCAATGCATGCATGCATAAAGTACATGCATTGGTCAATTTTCCCTTAATACTTGCATGCGATCATTTAATGCACCTTGGAATCTGAACATGTGATGGAAAACAACCAAATTGAGCCTTATAAAATGGAAAAACTAAAATTTTGAGATAAGCCCTATAACCGGAAAGGAGGGAGTACATAGGTTGACAATGGTGTGGGACCGTGATGTCAGGAAACCAGGAGGAAGCAAAATAAATTATAGTTATATATATATATATATATATATATATATATATATATATATATATATATATATAATAAAGAGGCACTTGCGTACGTGTGGCTATGGCCCTGGTGGGTCCCCATTGTCATCCTCTCCAAGTAAAGTCATCTCCTCGCCGCGCGCGCTTTCCGCCTGAAACAGTCAGTGCCGCTCGCCCCGCTTCCCGGTGCAGGCGATTGCTCCGCCTTCAAACGACACAAGTCCCGTCCGTCCGTCCATCTGCCAGCCACATTAATGATACGCGGTTGCCATGGCGGCTACTCCGGCGCCACACGACCGTCCCTCCGCCGCCCACCATTGCTATATAAGCTGCTGCGCCGGCCATAGCCGCAGTCATCCGCATTCGTTCCCTTTCTCCTGTCCACACCACTACTGCCCACCATGGCTTCCTCGCGCTACAATGCTCTTCGGGACGGGCGGACGACAGACCACAAGGAGATGGCAGCCATTGCTGCCGACCGGCTGGCCGGCAGGAAGCCGGAGGACGATGACGTCCCAATGGAGAACATGGTAGTCGACGATCCGGCGCCAACCCCCTCCTCCGTGCCATCCTGGCTGGTGCATTGCACCATGACCATCGGCGAGGCCCGTGCCCAATATATGGACACGATGAGGTAGATGCGTGAAGATCAGTTCCGAGAGGCGCAGGCCGACGCCGCCTACAACCACCATCTCCTCTAGGAGCACCTGCAGGCGAAGGAGCAGATCACCGCGGAGCGGGCGGAGCAGGAGGTACTGCTCGACTCGTACCACTCCGCCCGCAAGGGCCGCCACGAGCGCTGGCGGTACCGCATGCGGGTGGCGGAGGCTGCGGCCGCCTACAAAGAGGGCGATGAAGCGGGCGAGGCATTGTTTGGCGAGACCGAGGATGAGGCAGAGGACAATGCCAACTCCGACGAGTCCCCGCTCCGCTGGCGTCGACGAGGCCCTGCTCCGCCGAGGCCCCGCGGAGCCAACAACGAGGCGGAGGACACCACCGGCTCCGCCGAGGCCCCGCCCCGCCAACAATGAGGTAGAGGACATCGCCGGCTCAGCCGAGGCCCCACCCTGCCAGCAACATGGGGGAGGATATCCACCGCTCCGCCGAGGCGCCGCCCGCCGGTAATGAGACAGAGGACATTGCCGGCTTTGCCGAGGCCCCGCCCCGCTGCCAACGAGGCTGCGCCACATAGAAAATGAGGAAGAGTAGAACAAGGTAGGTCGTCGCTGCTCGGGTCCAAGTAAGGCCACCGCTGCTACCCTCCGGTTGAAGCCAAGCTAGGAGGGTTTACCATTGACGGCCGGTTAGCTTCTTGGCGGCGACGTGGAGTCGGAGAGCTGCGCTGGAGAAGAACGCTGCTTCTACTTAATTGCTGGTGCAGTTGGCTGACTGACACGTGGGCCCAACAGGCCACATGTCAGTTACGCAACTGCACCTGCAGTTAAGTCACTGAAGCTTCTGTTCGGCTCAGCGGGACACAGGTGGGTAGCTTCGGTTAATTAATTATACCTCCAGCGCACCCCTTTTAGTTGAAGAATGTATGAAATGTAATGAAATCCGGCATGTTTATATGAAATCCGACCGTGTATGAATGAATTCATTTCGATTAGTTCGAATTCCTGTATCACTGGCATTGGATGAACATGCAAAACAATACGTACTAGCATTATTCCCAGGATGATCACCTCGTTTGCAGCAGTTTCACATGTACTCCCTCCGGTACTTTCTAGTCTGCATACAAGTTTTGTCTATAGTCAAAGTATCTCTACTTTGACAAATCTTATACAAAAAAGTATGCACTTTCACAATGTGTGAAGTTAAAAGGAACAGAAGGAGTACAAAGAGTTTGAGCAGCTTTTTACCGTTTCTGTACATTGCAATCAAACACACAGGGCTGGCAATTCATGGAGAACATTCAAAACAATCGATGATTATGCATCTCAGCGACTCACTTGTCAGCGGCAATATTTACTTCACAACTAAAGAATAAAGAAAAAATTGACCGACGCTGCTGACAGCAAAGGGCGTCCCATTCGAAAATATCAAATGCATGTCTTGCTAAAATCAATGAGCAAAACTTGACAAGGTTGTCCCATTCCAAAATACCAAATGCCTACGATTGTGGAATGGGTAGGGTTTGCCATCAGTTTGGACATTGACATGGCACCTCGTGCTAAATAAACCAGCTGTTCTTTTTGTGCAATTCCACCAAAATCAACCAAATTCGCGCGTAGCTTGTATGATTTCGCCCTTATATGTTGCAACGCCTTGAACTTATCGGCACCTCCTTTCTTGTGATGGAAATGAATGAGTCGATGTATTCATGAACATTTTGTGCAGTTCCCATTGAAATCAAGTTGAGCACCCCTCTTTGCACAAATACAAAAAAGTGATTAGTATATAAAGCAAACTGTACTATGAATTGACAGTTTAAACAGGCACCTACATGGTCCATGTAGAGCACACTTTTAGAAAAATGAAACTCACCGGAAAGAATCCTAGAACAACATTGTACTCGCGCATCACAGCAAAAAAATGGAGATTTGTTAGCCCTTCTGAGCGGAAGTTAGTTTGGTCTTGTGGGGAGTAATGTAACCATCCTTCAACTGCTCCTTCTGATGAGAAGATAGACAGGGCTTCTTCATCCTGGCATAGTCGGAACTAGTCACTTCACGTACTCCATATTCTTCTTTAGAGGAAGATAATCCTGTTGTGCAAAGACAAGAGGACTACTAAATGCTAGCATCCCTGTTTGCTCGAAAAAAAGGAAAGGAAATATTTAAAACAGCATAGATGAAGCACTTCTCAAGGACAATACCACTTTTTCATGACAGTATCTAAACAATAGCACAACACCAATAGAAATGACAAAGCTCAATCATATGGATGAAATCAGTGGGCGAGTACCAACCTTTGTCAGGAGACTTATTGTGTAGAGCATACAGATGAAGCACTTCTCCAGAACCATCTATTGCTATCTACGGTGGTGGCCATGCTTACTATATATTCCTTGATTAGTTTAATGTTTCCAACATCTTCTTGTGCAGTTCCACTAAAATATATGGTATCTTCAAAGAAGATCCCTGTTTGCACAAGTAGAGATAATTATGTATTACATTAAGAGTGGCATCAAATCAGTGGAAAAACAATTTCTCGTTCTAGCCATAGCAATAAATTAAGATGCAAAACTATATAATTACTTGTGTCATCACAGTTCCAGTGCTTCATTACGGCACCGGGAGTTGATTTTTGTTTTTCTTCCGCTTGTTCTTCCCCTTCGTCACTTGGTTCAATAACAGACAAGCTTCGCCTTCAATGTAAGATTTGGCATGTCAATTAGGGAGCACAAGTATAGTACTAAACTTAATTTTCTGATGAAAGTGGCAAAATACAGGCCAACAGTTGTGAAATATCCTTATCTTAGCTCAATGGGATATTACGGTGCACATACAGATTGGAAGTCTTGTCTCCATTTGTGCAGTTCACTAAAATCAAGCATTATCATACAAGTAGCACAACATATGAAAGCACACCGCGGAATCATGTGAAAGAAGGCTAGTGCTGACCTCTCATGATGCGGAATTCAAACAACTCACAAGAAGAAGATCTGAACCAAATTTGCCAACACGGATAGGAAGTAAGATCTCCTCTTGTGCAGTTCCACTAAGATCAAGCAATCAAGCAACATTGTCGGTGTGACATTTTGGTTGAACTGCACAAAACACTCTTAAAACAAAAGTGTTTTGTGCAGTGCAACAAAAGGTCACAATGGCAACAAGGTGAAGTAGATAACCCTGTTTACACAGAGGTGCAAAGGAAACAATTAGTGGTCAATAACGGTGGATGACACAGAAGCCAACAAAAATAAGCATCTACCTTATCTAAATGGGAAAGAAGGCAAGACAGTAGCATTTCTCAAATGGTGGCATTGATTAATATTAACATAG
This sequence comes from Triticum timopheevii, assembly GCA_963921465.1. Lineage (NCBI taxonomy): Eukaryota > Viridiplantae > Streptophyta > Magnoliopsida > Poales > Poaceae > Triticum > Triticum timopheevii. Next base: position 292,436,524 of record OY997262.1, read on the forward strand.
AGATTATATTAACAATAAAATTCGTTAAACATGTAATTTGCTTTTAACTGTGGCATTGCATCAATTTTCCACCGGCATTATTAGATGGTGTTTGTTTACAGGGACATTTTGGTGTAGGGACTAAAAAAACTCCATGTCAGTCCCATCTAAACCAAACAGGAGGGACTATTAGGGACTAAAAGTGGGCATTTGGGACTAATGAAAGAAGACTCCGAGGGAGTCTTTTTGGGACTTTTGCCAACAGTTGCCCCTGCCACGCATCGCACCTTGTCTCCATTAGTTCATTACTAGGGGTAACATGGTCTTTTAGCATGTCATTTAATAACCGCTAGTCCATGTTTAGTCCCTGGAACCAAGCAGGTAGGGACTAGGGAGTTTTTAACCAAATGGGGCCTTAGATTAACAACAGCTAATGAGTTGCACGGGACAGTGTATGCACCAGCACCATGTGCATCTACCGATGTACTGTGGTCATGCACAATCTGTTGCAACAAAGAACAAACAACCAAGGAGCATATTCGTGTTGGTCCCAGTTTTGTTATCTTTAGACACCATTCCCTATGTGAGCGCAGCAAATCTAGTCCTGCTCAAACTCTACAGCCTTGTCCCCCAAAACAAAACATCAGTTTGTTACAGATGTGTGTACTGCGTTTGTCATTGTTTTCCCTTTTCGATCAACGTAGCTGCTGGATAGCCAGTCTATACTAGTACTTTCGCCCCTTCCTTTCCTCTTTGAACCACGTCCTAGATTTATGCGATACAACTTTCCCCACTACTTTCCCCCCTTCCTTTCCTCTTTGAACCATGTCCAAGATTCATGCTATACAACTTTCCCCCTTCATTTCCTCTTTGAACCACGTCCTAGATTCATGCTATATACAACTTTTCCCACTCCTTTCCTCTTTGAACCACGTCCTAGATTCATGGTATACATGCAGCTAGAGCAATGCATGTGGAGTAAGTAAATTATACCTTAAGGTTCTTGGGGCGTGGTTCGGTGGGCGACGAGACGGCGGTGAAGAAGAAGGGGTCAGAGGCCCTCCCGCACCGCCGCTGGGTGAAAGTGAACAGCTGCGCCAGTAGTGGATTCCCTCCCTCGCCGACGGCGACAGCGTTAAGCCTCCTTCCCTTCCCGGCGGACAGATCCTGCCGGCTCTTTGAGCAGCAATGTGGGGAGAGAGAGGCCAACGAAGTCTTGTTTAGATCTAGAGAGGGCGAGAGAGTGTGAAGAGAGCAACTACAAGCGCTGAGGCTCCAGCGTGTATATATATACTGGAGAGAGAGTGTGAAGCGTGCAAACCCTAGAAAACAAGTGCTGAGGCTGTAGCTTATACGTGATGAGGTGATTATACAGTCACTATGAGATCGTATAGCTCCGTATCCATCCATTTTGACCAGTCAAAGAATCCTCCTGGCACAAATTATGCTCAAGTGTAGTTATCGAACCCGAGACCTCAAGTTTGATGAGCGAACAGGCTAACCACCTACACAACCCTCCCATTATGTTCAACGAGAGGAAAATAACCTTTTATACATTCCTGCATTCGTGTGACAAGCATTCCATTTTTTGTGTGTGTGTGGGAATCATTGGGATTTCAATCATAATCATGTCATGTGGCTTTGGTGGTAAGACTATCCACAATGGTGCAGAAATAATGTAGCCTTAGTCACCTTACCTCTCTCCACGTAGTACGTTGGGTCCCACCAGTCAGAGGGTGAAACAAACAAATTAATAAGAAAAATTAAAAGCGCCAGCGGTGTATCTTACCTCACACATCACGCTACTGCTCGGGAACACTGTCCAATTGATCCCTCTGTTCGCTCACGTACTATTTTAAGTGAATCCTTATTATAACATGCACACGATTTTTTGGGCACTTGTATTCGACTTAAGTCAGTGTGCCACCGTATCTCGTATACTTACTACTCCCTTCGTCTAGGTGTAATAAGTCACGTTAGAAGGTGCAACGGGACCAAGGTGTGCATGCGCGCGTGTGTGTGTGTGTGTGTGTGTGTGTGTTTAACAGCATGTGTGTGTTAGAGAGAGCGACAGATTGACCTACTTCTACAGAGAGATGGTGTGTAGTGTACGATTTTAGCCGCGAGAGTCGGTGCATCCTCTCATTTCTGGGCGTGTCCGGTAGGGACATGCGGACAGCCGCCACGCCCGCTCCTGACCAGCCTGGCCCACCCAAAGCCCCTCCATCGCCCGCGCGCGCTTCCCGCCTGAAACGGTCAGCGTCGCTCCAAAGAATCGGTGCCTCATTCATGCCAGGGCAGAGCGGACGTGACCTCTCACTGGCACAAGAGTGATGGTTGCTTCGTCCATCCAACTTACTACTGCGTCTATGTGATTTGATGGCTCATTGGTCTTTATTACTGAGGTGGTAGGACTGCTGGATGTCCCACGCTTTCGGCGAAAGGAGGTACTACTAGATTACAATTTTCTCCATTCTTACAGCGAAGGAGTGCAAGAGCAGTGAAAGCACGCAGGCTCAGTGATTACATGGCCCACCTCAGACTATAACCGGATGACAAATGTGGTAGCCAAACTAAATAAACTCCCATCACCATTTAGATCATCCCACATAAGGAAAAAAGATCAGCCAACTCCTACTGCATAATGGGATTATATTTTTCTTTTTGACATGTTAATGGGACTTAAAAGCTCACTTACATGCATGCTACCGGTGCATGCTTGCATGCAGACATGTTGATGTGATTTAAAACCCACTCACATGCATGCCATGGTATTTCTGCATGCTTGCATGTGGCTTAGTGCGGAGCCTCTCAACGTCTAGATCAGATGGCTATTATGGACTGATTTAGTTCATCTAACGGCTACATTAATTTTGATGATGTGGCTCAAGGAGAGGATAGAGAATTCCTAGTGGTGGGGGCTAGCTATGACTAGTAGATAAGTCTTTGTAGAGATTCCACTAGGTGAACTACATACGGAACAAAATGAATGAATCTACACTTAAAATGCATCTATATACATCCGCATGTGGTTCATGGTGAAATCTCTACAAAGACTTATATTTAGGAACGGAGGAAGTACTAGTATAGTACGTACTGTAATTTATCAGCGAGATAAATTTGTACAATGCTATGAAGCTTCCAGCTTCTGTTACATGTATCTTGCGTCCAAGGTTGCCCGTTGCAACATTTCATCAAATACAAAGATACTAACATGCATGCTATTGCATCTCAATGATTGACAGATCATAGCAAATATGTACTCCCTCCGTTCCAAAATAAGTGTCTCAACTTTGTGCAAACTTTAGTACAAAGTTGTACTACTACTAAAGTTGACACTTATTTGGGAACAGAGGCAGCTAAAGAGAAAACGATCGATGTAGTCCCTAGCCCTTGAACCATGAACCCTAACCAGGCTTCAATTTGCTGGCAATGTTCGAGCTTCCTAATAAATGAAGTTTGCAACCTTTTGACCATCGGATCATTTTGTGCAGTTTCACCAAAATCGAGATGAGCATCCCTGTGGCAAAGAAATTGAAGAAGCGTCATTAGAATAATATTACTGGGACTAGTTGATGAGACATAAACTCATCACAAATACAGTACATAGAAGATAGTAGAGGTATGTGCGGGGCAAAGAAGTAGAGAAATATTCACAGGGAGTGATGTGGGCAGCTGGAGCAGTGGTGCAAGCCGGCTGTAAAGGGAGTTGTACCTGAGGGACGTAGCTCAACCTTGAGGAGGGCGGCGGGAGGCGGCAACTACCCATGTCGCGGCAGTGAGCAAGGGACGAAGGCAACCTCATCGGCTTTGTGAGAGAGAACGGCGGGGACCCCTGATCGGGACGTGCCGATAGTGGGTTTTCGCCGTCGGCGACAGCGACCACATCTACACTAAGCATCCACCCCTTCCCCCAGCGGACGTGATCCGCCGGGATGTTAGAGATGTGGTCATAGTCTATTTGTGCGAGAGAGTGTGAAGAGAGCAACCCCAGCAATCAACTATGTAGGCTGGCCCGTCCTGACTATGTATATAGTGGAGCGGTTTCATTTTCTCTCCATATGAACTTGTCATATTGCGTACATGCCACTGAAGAAAAAAAACTTTATTTATGAATGACGCGGCACCTACTACTCGTTCTCCTATAACCTTGCGCTTGGCATCTCCAAAATATTAACCTTGCGATTAGCTCTTCACCTCTTCGGGAAGTCGAGCAATAATGGTAGTGCAGTATATATCGTTTTGGCTATATGAGACCGAATGAATTGCTGCACGTCCACCACGTGGGCGAGGGTCAAGGGGCGAGGGAGAGTGCTACATACGGAGCAAAATGAGTGAATCTACACTCTAAAATATGTCTATACACATCAGTGTTTGGAGTATGTACTAGTAGTTCATATTGAAATCTACTAAAGGACATATATATTCCAAACAATATGATATAATCTCTATAACCAAGGTAGTAGGGACGAGGAGTAAACGGAGGGAGTAGTAAATTTTTCTCCTCGTCCTGCGAGCCACCGCGCGCATGGGCGAGGGAGCGGGCGTAAGGCGGAGTGTAATGCCCACGTTGCGGCTATATCTCCCACGTGTTGAAGCACGACTTAGAGGCATAACCGCATGGTGGTTTTGTCGCAAGAAGGGTCATCTTCACACAATCCCATGTAATGAACAAGAATGGGATAACGAGAGTTGGCTTACAATCGCCACTTCACACAATACATAAATAAATCATACATCATCCAAAATACACTCATAGACCGACTACGGTCAAATTCAAATGAAAAGAAGACAACCCCAAATGCTAGATCCCCGATCGTCCCAACTGGGCTCCACTACTGATCATATGGAAACGAAACATAGTAACGACCAAGGTCCTCATCAAACTCCCACTTGAGCTCGGTTGCGCCACTCGCGCTGGTATCCTCGGCACATGCATCTGTTTTGGTAGAATCTGTGAGTCACGGGGACTCAGCAATCTAACACCCGCGAGATCAAGACTATTTAAGCTTGTAGGTAGGAAAGGGGTAATATGGTGGAACTGCAGCAAGCACTAAGCATATATGGTGGCTAACATACGCAAGTGAGAGCGAGAAGAGAAGCAAAGCATCGGTCGAGAAGCTAGAAGTGATCAAGAAGTGATCCTGAAACTACTTACATTCATACATAACCCAAACCGTGTTCACTTCCCGGACTCCACCGAGAAGAGACCATCACGGCTACACACGCGGTTGATGCATTTTAATGAAGTCAAGTGTCAAGTTCTCTACAACCGGACGTTAACAAATTCCCATCTGCCTCATAACCGCGGGCATGGCTTTCGAAACATAATACCCTACAGGGGTGTCCCAACTTAGCCCATCATAAGCTCTCACGGTCAACGAAGGATATACCTTCTCCCGGGAAGACCCGGTCAGTCTCGGAATCCTGGTTCGCAAGACATTTCGACAATGGTAAAACAAGACCAGCAAAGCCGCCCAATGTGCCGACAAATCCCGATAGGAGTCGCATGTATCTCGTTCTCAGGGCACACCAGATAAGTCAAGCTACGAGTAAAACCAGGCCTCGAGTTTCCCCGTGGTGGCCCCGCAGGCTGCTCGGTTCGGACCAACACTCGGAGGAGCACTGGCCGGGGGGGGGCTAAAATAAGATGACCCTCGGGCTCGCGAAAACCCAAGGGAAAAAGGTATAGGTGGCAAATGGTAAAACCAAGGTTGGGCCTTGCTGAAGGAGTTTTATTCAAAGCGAACTGTCAAGGGGGTCCCATAAATCACCCAACCGCGTAAGGAACGCAAAATCAAGGAACATAACACTGGTATGACGGAAACTAGGGTGGCAAGAGGGGAACAAAACACCAGGCATAAGGCCGAGCCTTCCACCCTTTACCAAGTATATAGGTGCATTAATTAAACAAGAGATATTGTGATATCCCAAAATATCCATGTTCCAACAAGGAACAAACTTCATCTTCACCTGCAACTAGCAACGCTATAAGAGGGGCTGAGCAAAAGCGGTGACATAGCCAAACAATGGTTTGCTAGGAAAGGATGGTTAGAGGCTTGACATGGCAATATGGGAGGCATGATAAACAAGTGGTAGGTAGAGCTAACATAGCGATAGAGCGAGCAACTAGCAAAGCAAAGATAGAAGTGATATCGAGGGTATGGTCATCTTGCATGCAAAGTTCTCAGAGTTGTCGAAAGCTTGATCCTCGTTAGCGTACTCAACAGGTTCCTCATTCACATACTCGTCTCTCGGCTCTAACCAAAGCAAGAACACAAGCAATGGAACCACAATAAATCACGGTGCAATGCACAAGCAACATGATGCAATACATGGCATGATATGCGAGATGTGATATGCAATGCTTATGCATGCTCCGGAATGAAAATGATGAACAAGACATCAACTTGGCAAAAAAAGTATGCCGCTGGAAGATGAGACGATTTCGATTGAAATCGATATAAAGATCACCGGAATCGGATGCACGGTTTGCAAATGGCAAGCAAAACAAGAATGACACAAATCTGCGGTTAACAGCATGATAGCACTTAGAATACATCAATAAACTATGCTACAGCACCCCAACATAACAACAAAGCATATGGCAGTGATCTACAGGAGATGCTTGACAAAAGAGGAACACTGAGCTACGGCTAAATCACACAATAGCAGGTTCAAACAAACATTACAAAAATGCAAAAGATATCAGCTTGGACATGGCATAAACAGCATCAGGTAGCAATGTTCAGACCAAGCAATCAACATGCTACAGGAACATATCATAGAAACTTAAGGCATGTAATGATAGTACTAAATGCATAGAACAAAAGTCCTTTACTGACCATGAGCCAAAAAGGATCAGAAGATATGATGGCACCCATGTAAACATAGCAAGTTTCGTTAACAGAATCAGGAAACAGAGCATGGCATTAACAGCATTACAAAGGCATCTTTGCGAGCTCGATTCACTCACCACATGTCATTGCATGACAAGATAAGCATAGCACCAGCAATAATACATGTTTATGAAACTAAACATGGCAAGAACAAGTTTATAGCATGCAAAGATCAACTACAACAACCTTGGCAAAATTGAATAACATGTAAACAATCTGCCAGGAAACATTTTATAGCAAAAGTAGAGCAAGAAAATGACATGCTAGACTGCTCCATAATTGCAAACAGGGGCCTGGATGGATAGGTCATAACCATATGTTCAGAACATCCTTACTGAAGTTTCTCAAATTATGCATGGATCTCTCTGTAGCATCAAGTTTACATGGCATCAAAATAACAGCAGAACAGGGACTGAAATCAGCAACATCACGAAGCCTAGTTTGCATGCTTGTTCTAGTCACCACATAACTCACAAAAATACATGGCAAGCACCTCTGAAAATATGACATGGCATAGTTCAAAACACATGTAGAGCTCATGCCCATAAGATGCACACAATAAATGTAGCAAAATTGACAAATACCCACAATCTGTTAAGAATCAGGAACTAACATTATATAGCACTCTTGCATCAGAGATTTGGGCATCGAGATGACCTCAAATGAACATGGCCCAATGGAACAAAATGAAGAGCACATCGTAATGAACATTTTGATATATCGTGCGCATGAAATGGAGCTACGGATGCAGAGATATGATGCGATGAATATGGCTAAATAATGCAAAAATAAAAGACGAGATTTCGGGGTCAACCTAGGTTTTGACCCGGTTCAGATCTGGATCTGGGCGCGCGAACCGAGGTTGGCTGGAGTAGCGGCCAGAGTTGGAGAGGAGGGAGGCGAGGTGGCCGCCGGCAGCGGGGCCGAGGCGACGGGCGGAGGCGGCGGTTGGCGTGGAGGTGCAGCGTCGGGACGGCGAGGTCCGGCGTGGTGGTGCCGGCGACGGGGCGGCGAGGTCCAGCAGCCGGTGGGCGGGGACGCGGGCGGCGGCTGGCGGGCGGCGGATGGGACGGCGGCCGGCGGAGGCGGCCGGCGCTCGGCCGGCGCGGGGCGGCGCTCGGGGAAGGGTGGCGGCGACCCCGATCCGGGCCTGGAGGGCCTCCCGCGGGCTCGCGGGCCGGCGGCGGAGAGAGCGGTGGCGCGCCACGTGGCGGATGGAGATTGGCTCGAGCGCGGCGGCGGTAGGGAGCGGGCTAGGGTTTGGGGATCCGGAAATTTTGGAGGGGTGCACATATTTATAGGTAGAGGGAGCTAGGGGACTCCAAATGGGGTGTAGTTTTCGCCCACACGATCGTGATCCGACAATGGAGAGCATGGAAGAGACTTAGATGGGTTTTTGGGCTGTTTTGGAGGGGTGTTGGGCTGCAACCCAAAAGAGGCCTTTGCGGTTATGCGGTTAACCGTTGGAGTATCAAACGAGCTCCAGATGATACGAAACTTGACAGGTGGTCTACCGGTGGTGTACCAAGGCCACTTGGCAAGCCTCGGTCCATTCCGAGAACGTTCCACACCCGCACACGAAAAGAGACAAGAGGGGTGCGCCGGTGCATGTGGGAGTGTCGGATTGCAAAACGGACAACGGGGAAAATGCTCGGATGCATGATACGAACACGTATGCAAATGAGATGCACATGATGACATGATATGAAATGCATGACATGAACAAAATGCAAAATGAAAGACAAAGCCCAACCACGGAGGGAAAACCATAGCACATAGCCGAAAATGTCAAGAGTTGGAGTTACAAATGTGGAAAGTTACATCCGGGGTGTTACAACACTCCACCACTACAAGAGGATCTCGTCCCAAGATCTAGGACTGAAAGAACTCCGGCTATTCAGAACGTAGGTGATCCTCGCGCTCCCAGGTGGCTTCTCGGTCGGAATGGTGTGACCACTTCACTTTCAGGAATTTGATTGACTTGTTGCGAGTCTTGCACTCGGTCTCTTCAAGAATAGCAACGGGGTGCTCATGATAAGAGAGATCTTCTTGGAGGTCAATTTCTTCGAAGTTGATAGTGCGCTCAGGATTCTTGAAGCACTTGCGAAGCTGTGACACGTGAAACACATCATGCACGTTTACAAAGTTGGACGGAAGCTCAAGTTGATAGGCAAGATCGCCTCTTTTGCCAATGATCTTGAAAGGACCCACGTATCTAGGGGCAATCTTCCCTTTGATACTGAAGCGACGAGTGCCTTTCATTGGAGAGACGCGGAGGTAGACATGGTCTCCGATTTCAAAAGCCACATCACGGTGCTTGTCATCATAATGGCTCTTCTGGTGCGATTGCGCGGCTTTGAGATTCTTACGAATGACTTTGCACATTTCTCCGGCTTCTGTGATCAAGTCGTTGCCAAGAAGTTGGCGTTCACCTGTCTCGGACCAATTGAGAGGAGTACGACACTTTCTGCCATAGAGAATTTCGAATGGGGCCTTGCCCAAACTCGCTTGGAAGTTGTTATTGTAGGAGAACTCGGCATATGGAAGACAATCTTCCCACTTCATGCCAAAGGAAATGACACAAGCCCTGAGCATATCTTCGAGGATTTGATTGACTCGCTCGACTTGGCCACTTGTTTGAGGATGGAAAGTTGTGCTGAAACGAATGTTGGTGCCCATGGCCTTCTGAAAGGAGTCCTAGAACTTTGAAGTGAAAATGCTTCCACGATCTGAAGAAATCAATTGTGGAATGCCGTGCATGGAGACAATTCTGGAGGTGTATAGCTCTGCCAACTCAGCTGCTGTGATAGATTCTTTGATAGGAAGGAAATGAGCCACTTTAGTAAGCTTGTCAATGACAACGAAGATAGCATCATTTCCACGCTTGGACTTAGGAAATCCAGTCATGAAGTCCATCTCGATATGATCAAACTTCCATTCTGAAATAGCAAGAGGTTGGAGGAGACCAGCTGGTCTTTGGTGTTCTGCTTTCACCCTTCTGCAGACATCACATTCATTCACGAATTGAGCAATCTCTCGCTTCATTCGAGTGCACCAATACAACTTCTTGAGGTCATGGTACATCTTCGTACTTCCAGGATGAATGGATAGGAGGGAATTGTCTGCCTCGTTCATGATGACTTTTCTCAGATCACCTTTAGGAACCACAATTCGGTCCTCGAAGAAAAGAGTATCTTTGTCATCCAAGCGATAGCACTTATACTTGGAAATGCCCTTGTCGATACCACGTTTCACCTTTTTCACCATGGTATCCAGGAGTTGTGCCTCACGAATTTGATCTTCCAAAGTAGGAGAGACTATGAGGTTGGCAAGAAAGCCTTGAGGAACAACTTGAAGATTCAGCTTGCAGAAAGCTTCACAAAGATCCGGTTGGAAGGGCTTGAGAATTAAACTGTTGCAATAAGCCTTTCTGCTCAAAGCATTTGCAATCACATTCGCCTTGCCAGGAGTATATTCAATACTTGGATTGTACTCTTGAATCATTTTGACCCATCGAGTTTGTCTGAGGTTGAGGTTGGGTTGAGTGAAGATATACTTGAGGCTCTTGTGATCGGTGAAAATGTCCACTTTCCTTCCCAACAAGAGATGTCTCCATGTTATCAATGCATGGACAACTGCCGCCAACTCAAGATCGTGAGTGGGGTAGTTCTTTTCATTGGGCTTCAACTGACGAGAGGTATAGGCCACAACTTTCTTCTCTTGCATTAACACAGCACCGAGACCTTGAAGAGAAGCATCACAGAAGACTTCGAATGGCTTCGATTCATCAGGAGGAGTTAAGACAGGAGCTGTGACTAGCTTCTCTTTGAGGGTGTTGAAAGCAACGTCACACTCAGGCGTCCAGACATACTTGACATGCTTCTGAAGGAGGTTGGAAAGAGGCTTTGCAATCTTAGAGAAATTCTCAACGAATCTTCGGCAATAGCTTGCAAGACCAAGAAAACTGCGGAGCTGCTTGACATTCTGAGGAGGTTCCCAATTCACAATTGCAGACACCTTCTCGTGATTAACAGTGATGCCCTTGGCGGAGATGATGTGACCAAGATAAAGAACTTCATCAAGCCAGAACTCACATTTGGAAAACTTCGCATAGAATTGATGCTCTCTGAGCTTGTCGAGCACCAATCGCAAATGTTTGGCATGATCCTTCTTATTCTTGGAGAAGACCAAAATATCATCGAGATACACCAGGACGAATTCATTGGTGTAGGGGTTGAAGATGAAGTTCATCATTCGAGAGAATGTTGGAGGAGCATTGACAAGGCCGAAAGACATGATAGTATATTCATAAGAACCATAGCTTGTTCTGAATGCTGTCTTGGGAATATCTTGTTCACGAATGCAAATTTGATGATAACCCATCCGAAGGTCAAGCTTGGAGAATACTTTAGCACCTTTGAGTTGCTCGAATAGCTCATTGATGTTGGGAAGTGGATACTTGTTCTTGATTGTCTTCTTATTCAATGGACGGTAATCGACGCACAGTCGGTCCGTGCCATCCTTCTTCTGGACAAAGAGAACTCCACAACCCCATGGATATGAACTCGGTCTGATCAAACCCAGACGCTCTTGTTCATCGAGCTGTTTCTTCCATTCCTTCAGTTCTTCAGGTCCAAGCTTGTATGGACGCTTGCAAACGGGTTCAGTGCCGGGCTCAAGATCGATAACGAACTCGACTGGCCGGTGCGGAGGCATACCCGGAAGCTCTTATGGAAAGACATCTTGGTACTCACAAATGACTGGAATCTGAGAGATAGCATCCAACTCACCCTCCTCATTGAGAGAGAATAACCGAATGGTTTCATCACGAGCGGCATAGATGATAACATCCTCAGAAGAGTGTGTCAATTGAATCTCTCTGACCACACAATCAAGTTGAGCTTTGTGCTGAGAAAGCCAGTCCATCCCGAGAATTAAATCAATATCCGAGTCACCAAGGACAATTGGTTTAGCCAGAAATCTGTAGTCGCCCATCTTGATTGTGGTATCTAGAAACACCAAACTGGAGCTCAACCGTTTACCCGGAGAAACGACATCCATGGGTTTACCCAAATGTGAAGAAGTGAAATCATGCTTGGCAAAAAACGATCTTGACATGAAACAATGCGATGCACCAGTATCAAATAAGACTTTTGCGGGAATAGAGTTAACTGGAAGGTTACCCATGATCACATCTGAAGAATCCTCTGCCTGAGCTGCATTCATCATGTTCACCTTTTCATGCTTTGGATTATGCTTGATCACTGCATTGCTTGAAGATCTCACAGGAGGAGGAGGAGGAAGGCGCCTTTGGTTGAAGCACTTGTTTGCGTAGTGACCTTTCTGCTGGCACTTGTTGCAAGTCACCTCTGAGAGCGGACGGGGATAAGGAGCATATGACCTTGGAGCTTGAGAAATTGACTTGTTCTGATAGCCTGGGTTGGGTGGGTGGGAAGATCCACGACCACCTGAGTTGTTCTGCTGATAAGGCTGACGAAACGGAGGAGGAAGGTAGAACTTCTACTACTTAGCTGCCACTTGAGAGGAAGAAGAAGACTGAACTGCATCCCTGATTCTCTTCTTAGAAGCCTCACACTTGAGTTGAGCACCTTCTTGCTTGAGGGCCATATTGTAGAATTGATCAAACTGAGTAGGCTCAACAAGAACGAGAGCTAATTGCAGATCCTCTCTAAGGCCACCTCTGAATTGATAGATCATACTCTTTTCATCATGAACATCTTGTTTAGCGAAGCGAGCAAGTTTCTAAAACTGCTTGTTGTATTCGTACACTGACATGTTGCCTTGCTTGAGATTGCGGAACTCCTCATGCTTGCTCTCAACAACACTGGTAGGAATGTGGTGAGCTTTAAAGTCCCGACAGAAATCAGTCCAAGTAATCACTCGACCTCCTCTGGAATCCTTGTATTGTTGGAACCAATCAGCTGCTTGGTCCTTGAGCTGAAAAGAAGCGAACTTGACATAGTCCTCAGGCCTAACATTGCTACATTCAAAATTCTTGTTGACATCCACGAGCCAATCATCGGTGTCTGTGGCCTCGGCACAGTAGCTGAAAGACTTCGGCTGATTTGCAAGGAACTGGTTGAGGATAGGAAACTGAGGCTGATGATTGAATTGCCCTTGACCTTGATTCCCTTGGTTGCCTTGGCCTTGGTTGCACTCTTGCATCAGCTGAATCAACAACTGAGCATTGGCGTTTGTGGTTGCCATCAAAGTTTGCCATGCCTCCGGAGGCGGAGGTGGAGGTGGAGGGTTCGCCTGACTCCCATCATTGCATTCCGGATTCTGACGCGTTGGCGGAGCCATCCTGAAGAGGGTGACATCCGTTAGCATCTTGATAGACAGATAGACAAGTTGAATCAACGGATAGAAATTGCAACATATAGTCTTCACAATAAACATTCGAACAAGGATGAACGAATGAATTCCAAAGTAAACATCACGTCCATTAAGGTGAGAAGCCACTTGATAAGAGATTGATGAATGAAAATAACAAGGTACGACTGGAACAGATAAGTGGTAAGGATTACCCAATCACAAACCAAATATCTGCGGGAAGAAATGCTAGAGCTACTTGAATCCCACCTATAAACTCCCAAAACTTTCTGGTTATGCAATCAGGTGTTGGGGATACAAGGGAAGCAATATATCTCACCCAAACTAACAATCCCTACATCCAGCTGTATCCATCCGTCAACACATAACCAAGAAACCTTCGGAAATCGTGTACCTCAACCTTCGAAAAGCATCCATTATACGAGTCATGGCAATACTCCCGAACTCCCCAGTACTGGGTGACGTCGAGGTTATCTCACCAACAACTGCATAAAAGAGATTTTCGATGTCGGCAAAACTCAGGTATTCCAGAATGTAACGATAAAATTGTGACGACAACACCTCGGAGCTCAACTCCCCAGGACACTGCCACAACCCCTAAATGTTAGGAGGCACCAAGAACAATGTTCTCGTCACAAAACCATCGGAACATTCCAAGATACCCGCGTGATCCTAAAATTTTTTAGTGAAATCTGAGGAGAGGAGAGTCAAAACTTCTACGTCAGGAGACCTCACTAGAGCGACGAAGGGACTGAGGAGTAAAAGAATCCTACTCTCCGATATATATAATCCTAAGACTCAAAACATTTTTTTTGTTCTAGACTCAAAAACGCCAGCAATCAATCAAGTAGGGGGCTCCTAAGTCGGGGATGGCTCTGATTACCAACTTGTAACGCCCACGATGCGGCTATATCTCCCACGTGTCGAAGCACGACTTAGAGGCATAACCGCATGGTGGTTTTGTCGCAAGAAGGGTCATCTTCACACAATCCCATGTAATGAACAAGAATGGGATAACGAGAATTGGCTTACAATCGCCACTTCACACAATACATAAATAAATCATACATAATCCAAAATACACACATAGACCGACTACGGTCAAATTCAAATGAAAAGAAGACAACCCCAAATGCTAGATCCCCGATCGTCCCAACTGGGCTCCACTACTGATCATCTGGAAACGAAACATAGTAACGACCAAGGTCCTCATCAAACTCCCACTTGAGCTCGGTTGCGCCACTCGCGCTGGTATCCTCGGCACCTGCATCTGTTTTGGTAGAATCTGTGAGTCACGGGGACTCAGCAATCTCACACCCGCGAGATCAAGACTATTTAAGCTTGTAGGTAGGAAAGGGGTAATATGGTGGAACTGCAGCAAGCACTAAGCATATATGGTGGCTAACATACGCAAGTGAGAGCGAGAAGAGAAGCAACGCATCGGTCGAGAAGCTAGAAGTGATCAAGAAGTGATCCTGAAACTACTTACATTCATACATAACCCAAACCGTGTTCACTTCCCGGACTCCGCCGAGAAGAGACCATCACGGCTACACACGCGGTTGATGCATTTTAATGAAGTCAAGTGTCAAGTTCTCTACAACCGGACGTTAACAAATTCCCATCTGCCTCATAACCGCGGGCACGGATTTCGAAAGATAATACCCTGCAGGGGTGTCCCAACTTAGCCCATCATAAGCTCTCACGGTCAACGAAGGATATACCTTCTCCCGGGAAGACCCGATCAGTCTCGGAATCCCAGTTCGCAAGACATTTCGACAATGGTAAAACAAGACCAGCAAAGCCGCCCGATGTGCTGACAAATCCCGATACGAGTCGCACATATCTCGTTCTCAGGGCACACCAGATAAGTCAAGCTACGAGTAAAACCAGGCCTCGAGTTTCCCCGTGGTGGCCCGGCAGGCTGCTCGGTTCGGACCAACACTCGGAGGAGCACTGGCCCGGGGGGGCTAAAATAAGATGACCCTCGGGCTCGCAAAAACCCAAGGGAAAAAGGTATATGTGGCAAATGGTAAAACCAAGGTTGGGCCTTGCTGGAGGAGTTTTATTCAAAGCGAACTGTCAAGGGGGTCCCATAAATCACCCAACCGCGTAAGGAACACAAAATCAAGAAACATAACACCGGTATGACGGAAACTAGGGTGGCAAGAGGGGAACAAAACACCAGGCATAAGGCCGAGCCTTCCACCCTTTACCAAGTATATAGGTGCATTAATTAAACAAGAGATATTGTGATATCCCAAAATATCCATGTTCCAACAAGTAACAAACTTCATCTTCACCTGCAACTAGCAACGCTATAAGAGGGGCTGAGCAAAAGCGGTGACATAGCCAAACAACGGTTTGCTAGGAAAGGATGGTTAGAGGCTTGACATGGCAATATGGGAGGCATGATAAACAAGTGGTAGGTAGAGCTAACATAGCGATAGAGCGAGCAACTAGCAAAGCAAAGATAGAAGTGATATCGAGGGTATGGTCATCTTGCCTGCAAAGTTCTCAGAGTTGTTGAAAGCTTGATCCTCGTTAGCGTACTCAGCAGGTTCCTCGTTCACGTACTCGTCTCCCGGCTCTACCCAAAGCAATAACACAAGCAATGGAACCACAATAAATCACGGTGCAATGCACAAGCAACATGATGCAATACATGGCATGATATGCGAGAGATGATATGCAATGCTTATGCGTTCTCCAGAAGGAAAATGATGAACAAGGCATCAACTTGGCAAACCAAGTATGCCGCTGGAAAGATGAGATGATTTCGATTGAAATCGATATAAAGATCACCGGAATCGGATGCACGGTTTGCAAATGGCAAGCAAAACAAGAATGACACAAATCTGCGGTTAACAGCATGATAGCACTTAGAATACATCAATAAACTATGCTACAGCACCCCAACATAACAACAACGCATATGACAGTGATCTACAGGAGATGCTTGACAAAAGAGGAACACTGAGCTACGGCTAAATCACACAATAGCAGGTTCAAACAAACATTACAAAAATGCAAAAGATATCAGCTTGGACATGGCATAAACAGCATCAGGTAGCAATGTTCAGAGCAAGCAATCAACATGCTATAGGAACATATCATAGAAACTTAAGGCATGGAATGATAGTACTAAATGCATAGAACAAAAGTCCTTTACTGACCATGAGCCAAAAAGGATCAGAAGATATGATGGCACCCATGTAAACATAGCAAGTTCCGTTACCAGAATCAGGAAACAGAGCATGGCATTAACAGCATTACGAAGGCATCTTTGCGAGCTCGATTCACTCACCACAAGTCATTTCATGACAATATAAGCATAGCACCAGCAATAATACATGTTTATGAAACTAAACATGGCAAGAACAAGTTTATAGCATGCAAGGATCAACTACAACAACCTTGGCAAAATTGAATAACATGCAAACAATCTGCCAAGAAACATTTTATAGAAAAAGTAGAGCAAGCAAATGACATGCTAGACTGCTCCATAATTGCAAAAAGGGGCATGGATGGATAGATCATAACCATATGTTCAAAACATTCTTACTGAAGTTTCTCAAATTATGCATGGATCTCTCTGTAGCATCAAGTTTACATGGCATCAAAATAACAGCAGAACAGGGACTGAAATCAGCAACATCACGAAGCCTAGTTTGCATGCTTGTTCTAGTCACCACATAACTCACAAAAATACATGGCAAGCACCTCTGCAAAGATGACATGGCATAGTCCAAAACACATGTAGAGCTCATGCCCATAAGATGGACACAATAAATGTAGCAAAAATGACAAATACCCATAATCTGTTAAGAATCAGGAACTAACATTATATAGCACTCTTGCATTAGAGATTTGGGCATCGAGATGACCTCAAATGAACATGGCCCGATGCAACAAAATGAAGAGCACATCGTAATGAACATTTTGATATATGATGCGCATGAAATGGAGCTACGGATGCAGAGATATGATGCGATGAATATAGCTAAATAATGCAAAAATAAAAGACTCGGGAGATATCGTGGTCTACCTAGGTTTTGACCCGGTTCATATTTGGATCCGGGCGCGCGAACCGAGGTTGGCCGGAGTAGCTGCCGGAGTTGGAGAGGAGGGAGGCGAGGTGGCCGGCGGCGGTGGGGCCGAGGCGACGGGCGGAGGCGGCGGTCGGCGTGGAGGTGCAGCGTCGGGGCGGAGAGGTCCGGCGTGGTGGTGCGGGCGATGGGGCGGCGAGGTCCGGCAGCCGGCGGGAGGGGGTGCGGGCGGCGGCCGGCGGGCGGCGGACGGTACGGCGGCCGGCGGAGGCGGACGGCGCTCGGGCGGCGTGGGACGGCGCTCGGGGACGGGTGGCGGCGACCCTGATCCGGGCCTGGAGGGCCTCCCGCGGGCTCGCGGGCCGGCGGCGGAGAGAGCGGCGGCGCACCACGTGGCGGATGGAGATTGGCTCGAGCGCGGCGGCGGTTTCGTCTGGCGCGGACTGGACGTGTCCGGCGCGCGCAGGGAGCGGGCTAGGGTTTCGGGATTCGGAAATTTTGGAGGGGTGCACATATTTATAGGTAGAGGGAGCTAGGAGACTCCAAATGGGGTGTAGTTTCGCCCACACGATCGTGATCCGACGACGGAGAGCATGGAAGTGACTTAGATGGTTTTTTGGGCTGTTTTGGAGGGGTGTTGGGCTGCAACCCAAAAGAGGCCTTTGCGGTTATGCGGTTAACTGTTGGAGTATCAAACGAGCTCCAAATGATACGAAACTTGACATGTGGTCTACCGGTGGTGTACCAAGGCCACTTGACAAGCCTCGGTCCATTCCGAGAACGTTCCACACCCGCACACGAAAAGAGACAAGAGGGGTGCGCCGGTGCATGTGGGAGTGTCGGATTGCAAAACGGACAACGGGGAGAATGCTCGGATGCATGAGACAAACACGTATGCAAATGAGATGCAGATGATGACATGATATGAAATGCATGACATGAAAAAAATGCAAAACGAAAGACAAAGCCCAACCACGGAGGGAAAACCATAGCACATAGCCGAAAATGGCAAGAGTTGGATTTACAAATAGGGAAAGTTACATCCGGGCTGTTACACGGAGCAAGCTTCACCTCATCCTGCGAGCCACCGCGCCCGTGGGTGGGGGGAGACGGTGTACTAAGCAAGCTTCTCCTCATTCTGCGAGTTGATGGGACACATCAAAAGTACTCCAGTGTATAGAGCCTTGCCTCTAAGGTAGGCCCCACGTGGTTTGCCTCTTTTTTAAATTTAACATAACGCGTCACGTTGCAATTTGTTTGTTCACCCGTGGTAGACGATCCTCCCTCCACCAAGTGGACAACCAGTACACGTGCCAAAGTACCACGTGGGCTGCCTTTTTCGTACAAAAATGAGATCCACCGTGTAACCGTGCGGGTGTGGTTGGGAAAGAGACGGGAGTACGTGCGCCGTGCATGCACCTCTTCTCTTCGTGCACGTCCCCCACCTACGTGGGTGTGTGTGAGAGATACAAACCGCGTTCGTGAGTGTTTTTTGTTTTGGGGTGGGGTGGGGTGGGGTGGGGGTTGATTTCGTGAATTATTTGTGGGAATATGTGTCGATGACATCTCAAACAAAATTTTGCATGCAATGTGTGTGAAATGGAGGCCTATCCATATCATATATAGCGGGTCGGGCAATCCACGAGAAGAGAGGGAGGGGTCATAGCTATCGATAGAGTCGAAGAGAGGATCAAGTGGGTGGGTGCGAGATCGATGAAGAGAGCCATCAAAATTGTGTGTGTGTGCAAGTCAAAGATATAGGGCGACTGGCCTACCGAAATCTTAGAGGGCACATGTCAAGTTTGTGTGTGGTAGGGATACATGACTAGAGCGCTCTATGTATCAGTGTGTGTGGGGGGGTGAGGGAGGGGTAGGCAGAGGCCTAACTATAGAGGTAGAATGACTCATATATGTGTTGAGAAGGAGAGACCCAGCTATGTCTTGAGGGAGATCGGTCGACATCCATACATAACTGAAGGACGGGAAATATGATGGGACAGAGAGAGAGAGGATAGAGAGGGGAGGGAGAGGGGTAGAGTGCTGGATGGGTGATGGAGTTGCTTCTCGAAGATGGTGGGAGAGGCCTACTAGACAAACTGAGGGTGGAACTACAATGTTATCAATAAGAGTGGGGATGTGTTTCTGTGTGTGCCTGTGCGTGATAGATCTGTCGGGACGCATCCATGGATGATGAAGGGGAACCATGTGTTTGGTAAGCAAACCTAACTAGATCGGTAGATCAATTGTTGTTTGTCAGAGGAAGGGAGAGACACAACTAATGAGGTAGATCGATCGACGCGTGTGTAAAAACGAGTTATAAGGACCTAGCTAGCTATATGTATAGCGAGAGATAGGTCGGTGTACGTCCATTTATTAGAGGCAAATAAGGCCCAGCGAGACGGATAGACAGAGAGAATGGAGCTAGGAGGTGGTGCGAGAGGCCCAGCTACTAGCTAGATAGGGGGAGGAGTGTGCGGTTGTGAGATCGATGAAAAGAGGGGCGAGAGTTTACACGTGTGTGTGACCGTATGAGAGACACGAGGCAAGGACACATAAAGGAGGAGATTGAAGGTGTGTGTGTATGTTGTAGGCAGGCATCGCTGGAGAGGTTTATCGATCGGTGTGTGTCGGAAAGGAGTTGTGGAGACTCTGGGAGAACGACCTAAAGAAAAAAAATGAATGTGCCCGGTGGATAGAATGCCGAGGGAGGGGGAGGGCGAGGAGGGCGTGTGCATGCACGAGAGAAAGTTAGTGATAGCTACAAAGGTTAGAGGATTGTGTGGGTGTAAGAGACTAACAAAGATCATAATTTGATATGAAAGCGGATTCATATATTTGAATAGGAGATCATAGTGTTTTAAACATTGCATGCATGAATATAGTAGTGATACACGTGTTGTGCACATGTTATACCATAATGTGATAATGCATGGCGTTTGCAACTCACAGCTAAATGCCGAACAATCTAAACCATACTATACATCAAACAATCTCACATTTTATTTGAATTTGTGATAATGTGTGGCATTTGCAGCTTACAACTAAATATCGAACAATCTAAACAATACTATATATCGAACATTCTCACATTTTATTTGAATTTGTGGTAATGTGTGGTGTTTGCAACTCACATCTAAATACTTGTAGGCGTAGGGGGCGGGGCACCATACATAATGTGATAAACACATTATACATATGAGACATGGTTTAGATTATGAAGATCTAGCTAGAGCTAGAAATGTAATGTGATTTGAAATTAAAATAAAGTGGATTCCAAAAATCGAGTTCGAGTTCATATAGTACACATAGTTCATATACAACTCGAGACTAATCATGTGGTGTGCTGTGAAGATAATACACAAACGATGGTTTAACTTGACAATAATGATGATTGTAGATCTTATTAAAACAGAGAAACGAATTCAAATGCTTTGACTTCACAACAATCATTATTGTAGATCTTATTCAAATAGAGAAATGAATTCAAATTTAGTTCATATTGAAGCGGTAGTATATACGTTTGGAATGCACTAAAACGTTCATTTGAGTAGTAGGTTGCATGCGTTATACACGTAGCAAAATATTTTAATTGAACATAACATGAATTCAAAGTTTTGAATGACATTTGTAGTGCGCATTGATTTGGTACAGTACACGTTAGGCTTGTCCAGAAATTTCAACCCGCGCCTTGTTAGCCCGAAATATTTAAGATATATCTTTGTCTCGTCGTGCTTCGACAACTCCCTCCATCTCAACCCGCGCCTTGCTATTCCAAAATTACAACGCGCATGAAAACTCCCACATCCTGTGAAATCCCGACACGTGAAATGCCTGTGGTACCCCTAAACCGAAAGAACCGCCTCAAATCGGTGGGGGTACTTTCGTAACTTACCCCACATTTCGGACAAGCGCGTCCCTAAGCCATGGTTCCCCACTGCCATCCCATCTGCCCACCCATTCGTACACCGAGGCCGCGAAAACCCACGAAGAAACCCCACACCCTGCTCCGTCCGCTACCCAGCCGGAGCCTCTTCCCCGACGACGTCGTCCACAGCAACACATCGACGTCCCTCATCCATCGTACCAGATGAGGATCTGTTGTCGATCTCGTCGTCCCACCGGTTCAGCCACCCCGTCCTCCACCTCCAAGGAGCTGCCCCGACATTCCCCTCGTCTTTCGCGCCACCTCCATTCCCACACCGCCGTCTTCACCTGCACCACCGGAAGAGCATCATCATCACCGTTTCCTCGGATGAAGCTGCGGCCTAATCGGCGCCACCAAAGAGGTTGTACACTAATCGCATTTTCTTCTTGATTCAATCTCACGGTGCTGCCGGCGCTCGGTCCCGAGCCGACACGGCGCGGCTCCATCCACGGCGGCATCGCCAGCCACTTCCTCCATGGCGTCGCTCCCTCGGCGGCGACGTCCACATCAGTAGGAGCTGCTACTGCTTTAGCTCTCGCTTGCACTGCTGCTCTGCTCTTGCTCTCGGTCCCCTGCCTGGTCTGTTCTTGCTATTGCTCTTGCTCGCGTTGCTGCTCTTGCTCTTGCTCTTGCTTGCGATGTTGCTCCGATTTAGCTACATTCAGTCGACTTAATCGACTTTTGGGTCAATCGATTTTCAAGGGGTGGGGGGCTTGACGGGGTGATGGAAGAACCAGCCTCAGCGGGGAGGGGGGCTCGCGGAGAGGTACCCCACTATCTATCTTAGGGTTCAGGGTGGGGGCGGTGGTCGCCGGCGGTGGCGGGGCATTGGCGGGGCGGTGGCGTGGGGATCGCCAGAGAAAAAGCTCGGCACAGGAGGGCTAGAGGGATGGCCAGGGCGGCGACGGACCGGCGGTGGGGAGTGTTTTAGGGGCGGGCGGGGCGGCGCACCGCCGGTCGCGGGCGGCGGGGGGCTGCTGTTTGGCCGGTGGTGGCTGGCGGCTCAGGGGGGTGGAGGTTGAAGATGAACCGCAGGCCCTTGATTTCATATCCAACGACTGTAAAATCGACTGACAAGAGATGAAAAAGCCAGTCGACCGACGTGTAGCCTCACCTTGCTAGTGCATTCAGTTTCGACAGCAAAATTCAGTTTCGACAGCAAAATTCAGTTTCTACAGTTAAGTTCAGTTTCGACAGTTAAGTTCAGTTTCGACAGTTAAATTCAATTTCAACAGTTAAGTTCAGAGATGAGTGGTTGATGTATTTTACATCTAGCACTCTGTGGTTATGTATTTTACGTCATGTATTGGAGATGCTATTAGAATTCCACTCAGGTTAACGTTGTTCGTTTTCTCTCGTGTCCTGCTTCAGCCTCGGCTTCGTACAACTCACCAGAGCTGCTCCAACGACGAAACCCTCCATCACAGCGGAGCAGTACCTCGGGCTCCATCTCCAGACGCCTAAGATCTTCTTCCCCTCCTCCGACAGCAAAGTCAGTCGGAGCATCCTCACCGGCCAACCCAATCACGCTGAGATCGACATGGCTTCGCCAAAGAGGTTGTACACTTGTTGCATCTCTTTTTTACTCTACATGTTATATATATTGTCCACTGAGCACACGGATTTGTTCCTTTAGTGTCTCCTTGAAATAAAAAATGTAGGAATTTTAATTTTCACTTGTCCTCCTTTTCAAATTCCTATTCATGAAGCACAAGACTAAAAGATAGTAGCATAATAGCATTATAACCGTACATTTTCTTGTGGTTTGACTTAATCTCACCATGCTTCTTTGCATCCTGTGATCTGATACGTCTTCAACGTATCTATAATTTTTTATTATTCCATGCTATTATAGTGCCCCTTTTGGATGTTTATGGGCTTTATTTTACACATTTATATCATTTTTGGGACTAACCTACTAACCGGAGGCCCAGCCTGTATTACTGTTTTTTTGCCTATTTCAGTATTTCGAAGAAAAGGAATATCAACCGGAGTCCAAATGGAACGAAACCTTCGGGAGCGTGATTTTTGGAACGAACGTGATCCACGGGACTTGGAGTGCAAGTCAAGAAGCAGCCGAGGCGGCCACGAGAGGGTAGGGCGCCCCCCCCCCCTATAGGGCGCGCCCCCTGTCTCGTGGGCCCCTCGGGTGGCCACAGACGTACTTCTTCCTCCTATATAAGCCTACGTACCCCGAAAACATCCAGGGAGCCAGCGAAACACAATTTCCACCGTCGTAACCTTCTGTATCTGCGAGATCCCATCTTGGAGCCTTTGCCGGCACTCTGCCGGAGGGGGAATCGATCATAGAGGGCTTCTACATCAACACCATAGCCCTTCCGATGAGTTGTGAGTAGTTTACCACAGACATTCTGGTCCATAGTTATTAGCTAGATGGCTTCTTCTCTCTTTTTGGATATCAATACAATGTTCTCCCCCTCTCTTGTGGAGATCTATTCAATGTAAACTCTTTTTGCAGTGTGTTTGTCGAGATCCGATGAATTGTGGGTTTATGATCAAGTTTATCTATGAATAACATTTGAATGTCCTCTGGATTCTTTTATGTATGATTGAGTTGTCTTTGCAAGTCTCTTCGAATTATCAGTTTGGTTTGGCCTACTAGATTGATCTTTCTTGCCATGGGAGAAGTGCTTAGCTTTGGGTTCAATCTTGCGGTGTCCTTACCCAGTGACAGCAGGGGTTGCAAGGCACGTATTGTATTGTTGCCATCGAGGATAAAATGATGGGGTTTATATCATATTTCATGAGTTTATCCCTCTACATCATGTCATCTTGCTTAATGCGTTACTCTGTTCTTATGAACTTAATACTCTAGATGCAGGCAGGAGTCGGTCGATGTGTGGAGTAATAATAGTAGATGCAGGCAGGAGTCGGTCTACTTGTCATGGACGTGATGCCTATATACATGATCATGCCTAGATAATCTCATAATTATTCGCTTTTCTGTCAATTGCTCGACAATAATTTGTTCACCCACCGTAATACTTATGCTATCTTGAGAGAAGCCTCTAGTGAAACCTATGGCCCCCGGGTCTATCTCTTATCATATTTGCTTCCAATCTACTTTTATTTGCATCTTTACTTTTTGCATCTATATTATAAAATACCAAAAATATATTTATCTTATCATACTATCTCTATTAGATCTCACTTTCGCAAGTGGCCGTGAAGGGATTGACAACCCCTTTATTGCGTTGGTTGCGAGTTCTTCGTTTGTTTGTGTAGGTGCGTGGGACTTTTGAGGAGCCTCCTACTGGATTGATACCTTGGTTCTCAAAAACTGAGGGAAATACTTACGCTACTATTGCTGCATCACCCTTTCCTATTCAAGGAAAACCAAAGCAAGCTCAAGACGTAGCAAGAAGGATTTCTGGCACTGTTGCCGGGGAGGTCTTCGCTCAAGTCAAGAAATACCAAGTACCCATCACAAACTCATCTCCCTCGCATTTACATTATTTGCCATTTGCCTCTCGTTTTCCTCTCCCCCACTTCACCCTTGCCATTTTATTCGCCCTCTCTTTCCCAATCTCCTCTCTCTCTCTTTTGCTTGCCTTTTTCTATTTGCTTGTGTGCTTGTTTGTCCTTATGGCTTTGCCTAAGAGTACCGACCACCTTCTTACAAGGATGGAAGAGATTGAATCAAATATTAGAAGCTTTATGAATTTACAATTTGAGCATAATAATTTCTTCTGAAAAGAGCTTAAGGAACAAAAAGGTTTTTGGGGGTTTATGAACAAAGAGCTTGATGATATGAATAAAGAATTTTATGGTGTGAACTCTTAAATTGCCCGTATTGAAAATGCTATAGCCAAAAATTTTGATAAGCAAGCTACCTTAGTCAATAAGATGGCCGCCAAACCAGAAAAGTTAGATGAAAATAATGATGAAGATCTTAAAGTTATTGATTCATCTCCTATTAGATCTTTGTTTTGCAATACGAATCTTCATAATTATGGGACTGATGATGAGTCAACTTTACCTAGAAGGCGTCCCAAGAATTCAGAGTTTTTAGATCTTGATGCTAAATTTGGTAAAAGTGGGATTGGAGAGGTCATGACTTTAAATAGTATTGAACCCACTATCATGGATTTCAAGGAATTTGATTATGATAATTGTTCTTTAGAAGGTTGTATTTCCTTGTTGCAATCCGTTGTTAATTCTCCTCATGCTTATAGTCAAAATAAAGCTTTTACCAAACATATTGTTGATGCCTTGATGCAATCTTATGATGAAAAACTTAATTTGGAAGTCTCTATACCTAGAAAACTTAATGATGAGTGGGAACCTACTATAAAGATTAGAATTAAAGATCATGAGTGTTTTGCTTTGTGTGATTTGGGTGCTAGTGTTTCCACGATTCCGAAAACTTTATGTGATATTCTAGGTTTCCATGATCTTGATGATTGCTCTTTAAATTTGCACCTTGCGGATTCCACCATTAAAAAGCCAATGGGAAGGATCAATGATGTTCTCATTGTTGCAAATAGAAATTTGGTGCCCGTAGATTTTATCGTTCTTGATATAGATTGCAATCTTTCTTGCCCTATGATTCTTGGTAGACCTTTCCTTAAAACGATTGGTGCAATTATTGATATGAAGGAAGCGAATATTAGATTCCAATATCCATTAAAGAAAGGCATGGACCACTTTCCAAGAAAGAAAGTCAAATTACCTTATGAATCTATCATGCGAGCTACTTATGAATTTAGTGCCAAAGATGGCACTACTTAGATATATCTTCACTTTTATGCCTAGCTAGGGGCGTTAAACGATAGCGCTAGTTGGGAGGCAACCCAATTTTCTTTGTGTTTTTTGTTTTTGTTCCTGTTTAGTAATAAAGCTTGCATCTACCTTCTGTTTAGATGTTTTTTTATCTTTTAATTAGTGTTTATGTCAAGTAGAACCTATAGGATAACCTATGATGATAGTTGATTTGATTCTGCTGAAAAACAGAAACTTTGCACGCACGAATTTAGTTTTGTTAAATCACAGAAACATGATTTTGTGTTGATTCTTTTTCCTGATGATCAACAGACAAATTGTCCAAGACTTCCTATTTTTTTAGGATTTTTAAAGTTCCAGAAGTTTGCGTTAGTTACAGATTTCTACAGACTGTTCTGTTTTTGACAGATTCTGTTTTTCGTGTGTTGTTTGCTTATTTTGATGCATCTATGGCTAGTAAAATAGTTTATAAACCATAGAGAAGTTGGAATACAGTAGGTTTAACACCAAAATAAATAAATAATGAGTTCATTACAGTACCTTATGCGGTGGTTTTGTTTTCTTTCACTAGCGGAGCTTATAAGATCTCCTGTTGAGTTTTGTGTTGTGAAGTTTTCAAGTTTTGGGTAAAGCTTTTATGGACTATGGAATAAGGAGTGGCAAGAGCCTAAGCTTGGGGATGCCCATGGCACCCCAAGATATTCAAGGATAGCCAAAAGCCTAAGCTTGGGGATGCCCCGGGAAGGCATCCCCTCTTTCTTCTTCGTTCATTGGTAACTTTACTTGGAGCTATATTTTTATTCGCCACATGATATGTATTTTGCTTGCAGCGTCGTGTATTATATTAGTATTTGCTTTTTAGTTTACCACAATCATCCTTGATGTACACACCTTTTGGGAGAAGCCTACTTGATTAGAATTTGCTAGAATACTCTATGTGCTTCACTTATCTCTTTTGAGCTTGATAGTTTTTGCTCTAGTGCTTCACTTATATCTTTTAGAGCACGGTGGTGACTTAATTTTGAAGAAATTGCTAGTCTCTCATGCTTCACTTATATCTTTTTGAGAGTCTTTCAGAACAGCATGGTATTTGCTATGGTTACAAATTTGGTCCTAGAATGATGAGCATCCAAGTTGGGTATAATAAAAACTATCATAGAAAGAGAATTGGATGCTATGATCAATTTGATGCTCGATAATTGTTTTGAGATATGGAGGTAGTGATATTAAAGTCATGCTAGTTGAGGTGATTATGAAAAATACTTGTGTTGAGGTTTGTGATTCCCGTAGCATGCACGTATGGTGAACCGCTTTGTGATGAAGTTGGAGCACAATTTTATTTATTGATTGTCTTCCTTATGAGTGGTGGTTGGGGACAAGCGATGGTCTTTTCCTACCAATCTATCCCCCTAGGAGCATGCGCGTAGTACTTCGTTTTTGATGACTTCTAGATTTTTGCAATAAGTATATGAGTTCTTTTGACTAATGTTGAGTCCATGGATTATACGCACCCTTTCACCCTTCCACCATTGCTAGCCTCTCTTGTGCCGCACAACTTTCGCCGGTACCATACACCCACCATTACCTTCCTCAAAACAGCCACCATACCTACCTATTATGGCATTTCCATAGCCATTCCGAGATATATTGCCATGCAACTTTCCACCGTTCCGTTCATATGACATGCATTATTTTTGTCATATTGCTCTTTGCATGATCATGTAGTTGACATTGTATTTGTGGCAAGTCCACCTTCATAATTTTCGTACATGTCGCTCTTGATTCATTGCATATCCCGGTACACCGCCGGAGGCATTCATATAGATTCATATCTTGTTCTAGCTTTGAGTTGTAATTCTTGAGTTGTAAATCCGTAAAAGTGTGATCATCTTCATTATTAGAGCATTGTCCTAGTGAGGAAAGGATGATGGAGACTATGATTCCCCCACAAGTCGGGATGAGACTTCGGACTTTACAAAAAAAAGAGAAAAAAGAAAGAAAAAAGGAAGGCCAAAAAGAACAAAAAAAGAAAGGCCAAAGAAAAAAAAGAAAAGAAAAAGAAAAGAAAAAATATAAAATGAGAGAAAAGGAGAGAATGGACAATGCTACTATCTCTTTTTCCACACTTGTGCTTCAAAGTAGCACCATG
Organism: Triticum timopheevii; assembly: GCA_963921465.1. NCBI lineage: Eukaryota > Viridiplantae > Streptophyta > Magnoliopsida > Poales > Poaceae > Triticum > Triticum timopheevii. Next base: position 292,464,622 of record OY997262.1, read on the forward strand.
ATCTTCATAATAGAGAGTCTCCTATGTTGTCACTTTCATATACTAGTGAGAATTTTTCATTATAGAACTTGGCTTGTATATTCCAATGATGGGCTTCCTCAAAATGCCCTAGGTCTTCGTGAGCAAGCGAGTTGGATGCACACCCACTTAGTTTCTTTTGTTGAGCTTTCATATATTTATAGCTCTAGTGCATCGGTTGCATGGAAATCCCTGCTCACTCGCATTGATATCTATTAATGGGCATCTCCATAGCCCATTGATACGCCTAGTTGATGTGAGACTATCTTCTCCTTTTTGTCTTCTCTACAACCACCATTCTATTCCACATATAGTGCTACGTCCATGGCTCACGATCATGTATTGTGTGAAAGTTGAAAAAGTTTGAGATTATTAAAGTATGAAACAATTGGTTGGCTTGTCATCGGGGTTGTGCATGATTAAATACTTTGTGTGATGAAGATAGAGCAACAGCGAGACTATATGATTTTGTAGGGATAACTTTCTTTGGCCATGTTATTTTGAGAAGACATGATTACTTTGATTAGTATGCTTGAAGTATCACTATTTCTTATGTCAATATGAACTTTTATTTTGAATCATTTGGATCTGAACATTCATGCCACAATAAAGAAAATTACATTGAGAATTATGCTAGGTAGCATTCCACATCAAAAATTCTGTTTTTATCATTTACCTACTCGAGGACGAGCAGGAATTAAGCTTGGGGATGCTTGATACGTCTTCAACGTATCTATAATTTTTGATTGTTCCATGCTAATATATTACCCCTTTTGGATGTTTATGGGCTTTATTTTACACATTTATATCATTTTTGGGACTAACCTACTAACCGAAGGCCCAGCCCGTATTGCTGTTTTTTTGCCTATTTCAGTATTTCGAAGAAAAGGAATATCAAACGGAGTCAAAACGGAATGAAACCTTCGGGAGCGTGATTTTTGGAACGAACGTGATCCAGAGGACTTGGAGTGCAAGTCAAGAAGCAGCCGAGGCGGCCACAAGAGGGTAGGGCGTGCCCCCTATCTCGTGGGCCCCTCGAGCGGCCACCGACGTACTTCTTCCTCCTATATAAGCCTACGTACCCCAAAAACATCCAGGGAGCCAACGAAACACAATTTCCACCGCCGTAACCTTCTGTATCCACGAGATCCCATCTTGGAGCCTTCGCCGGCGCTCTGCCGGAGGGGGAATCGATCACGGAGGGCTTCTACATCAACACCATAGCCCTTCCGATGAGTTGTGATTAGTTTACCACAGACCTTCGGGTCCATACTTATTATCTAGATGGCTTCTTCTCTCTTTTTGGATCTCAATACAATGTTCTCCCCCTCTCTTGTGGAGATCTATTTGATGTAAACTCTTTTTGCAGTGTGTTTGCCGAGATCTGATGAACTGTGGGTTTATGATCAAGTTTATCTATGAGTAATATTTGAATCTCCTCTGAATTCTTTTATGTATGATTGAGTTATCTTTGCAAGTCTCTTCGAATTATCAGTTTGGTTTGGCCTACTAGATTGATCTTTCTTGCCATGGGAGAAGTGCTTAGCTTTGGGTTCAATCTTGCGGTGTCCTTACCCAGTGACAGCAGGGGTTGCAAGGCACGTATTGTATTGTTGCCATCGAGGATAAAAAGATGGGGTTTATATCATATTGCATGAGTTTATCCCTCTAAATCATGTCATCTTGCTTAAGACATTACTCTGTTCTTATGAACTTAATACTCTAGATGCAGGCAGGAGTCGGTCGATTTGTGGAGTAATAATAGTAGATGCAGGCAGGAGTCGGTCTACTTGTCATGGACGTGATGCCTATATACATGATCATGCCTAGATAATCTCATAATTATTCGGTTTTCTATCAATTGCTCGACAGTAATTTGTTCACCCACCGTAATACTTATGTTATCTTGAGAGAAGCCTCTAGTGAAACCTATGGCCCCCGGGTCTATCTCTTATCATATTTGCTTCCAATCTACTTTTATTTGCATCTTTACTTTTTGCATCTATATTATAAAATACCAAAAATATATTTATCTTATCATACTATCTCTATTAGATCTCACTTTCGCAAGTGGCCGTGAAGGGATTGACAACCCCTTTATTGTGTTGGTTGCGAGTTCTTTGTTTGTTTGTGTAGGTGCGTGGGACTTTTGAGGAGCCTCCTACTGGATTGATACCTTGGTTCTCAAAAACTGAGGGAAATACTTACGCTACTATTGTTGCATCACCCTTTCCTCTTCAAAGAAAACCAACACAAGCTCAAGATGTAGCATGATCTTCCAATTGTTGTGAATCAAACACCCAGATTGGCAGAAATCCTGTGTTTTTAAATTCTCTGTTTTGCACGTGCATTCCTATCCTATTCCTGTCTATTTCCTATCCCTGCATTGTTGTAATCCTCCAATTCAAACGAGCCCTTACAGAATTACTTCTCTTACAGATAGTTTTCAAAGAAAACCTTGCGTGGTTTGTCCCGCTCCTGCTGCGCCGTCGTCCACCCCAGCTCAGCTGCTCCAACGACAGAAGGGTCCAGCACAGCAGGGTTCCGGCCTCCAGACTGTCTTTCGCCGCCTCAGATCTTCTTCCCCGCTGCCGGCAGCCATGAAAACTGCATTACCATCATCAACCGAGCAGATGACCTCAAGGACTACATGGGTCCGCAAGAGAGGTCACACTCTTTCGTGTCTGCTTACGTTATGCATCGCTTAATATTACATGCTACTTTATCGTCCTGTTGACCGATTAGACTCTGAGTCAGCTCCAAACTAATGGTCAAACTTGAGTTTTTAAATGGTTGTGGGGTACATATTGGGGCCGCAATAAATAGTATCTATCTACTATCTGGTTAATCTTCGGTGTCTACTATGAGTTTCATGTTGGGTGGGAAACAAACAGTAAAGAAGCCATTATATGTATTTTTTAATTGAAGCCATTATTTGCCTGCTATTATTGGTTTTGTGTCTATCCACAGGTTGCTACCATCACTCTGGATTTCTGCATGCACTCCTTACATAATCTCACTATGTTTTATTCCTATGCATGACAGTTATTGTAAACAATGGAACTGAACATGTAGAGCAAAAGAGACAAGCCTTGTGTGGCAATAAAATTTCATGCAGACGTTGCTCCATGGTAGGCGCAAAGGCAGCCCCCCCCCTCCACGCATTTCGGATTGTAATCGAGAGGAAGGTATCTGTTCTGAGGGGGATTCAGAAGGAGAAGACAACTCCTATTTACCCCCTGAGGTCTTTGCTCTAACTTGGCATGCTGATGTTGGTTATATCATGCATATGGTGTCTTGCATTGCTTACTTTATACATCAAATATGTCATCTGCTTAGTTTAGAAATCCTTTGTGCGAATGCCATCTATTTAGTTTACTCATCGTTTATGTGAATTATGCAACGCCATCTTGTTTAGCCAGGCATCATATATGTGAATTTTGCAATGCCATCCTGCTTAGCCAGTCATCTTATATGTAAATTATATCAGGCCATCCTTTTTTTGTTACATATTACATTTGTCAACAATGTTAGTACATTCAACTGCTCTTCGTGTGCATCAGCCATTTGACACGGTGATGTCAAATTCTGGAGTGAAAACAAGGTCTTCAGAGCAGACTATGCTATCTGCCGAAGCGCATATCTCGCTGGTTATGGATAGCTCCTCAGAGGAGGATCCAGAGATAGATGACTAGTCCTATCCCCCTCCCCCCCCCCCCCCGAGGTGTATGCTCTAACTTGGCAGGGTTATGTTGCTCATATCGTGCGTATGGTGTCTCGCATTGCTATGTCATTTGATTAGTTTAGACATGCTTTGTGTGAATGCCACCTGTTTAGTGTCTAATTACCATATATGTGAATTATGCATTGCTATCTTGTTGCAAGACATTATATATGTGAATTATACAATGCTATCTTGTTGCAAAGGCATTATATATGTGAATTATGCAATGCCATGCTGTTTAGCCAATCATCATGTATGTGAATTATATCATGCTATCATTTTTTTGTATTACGTGTTCCATTTGTCGACAACGTTTGTATATTCAACTAGTCTTCCTGTGCATCAGCCATTTGAAGCGGTGATGGAAGTATCTGGAGTGAAAACAAGGTATTCAGAGCAGACAATGCTACCTGCTGAAGCAGACATTTTGCTGGTTACAGAGAGCTCCTCAGAGGAGCATTCAGAGACTGATGACCAGTCCTATTTCCCCCCTGAGGTCTATGCTCAAACTTGGCAGGGTTATATTACCCATGTCATGCATGTTGTCTTGCATTGCTTAGTTTTTACATCATATATGGATTGCCATCTGCTTACTTGCTTACTATATAAATCATATATTTGAATTATATCATGCCATCATGTTTACATAATACATACACATCTTCTATCTGAACTATGGCATGGCAACCCATTTAATAAAGACATCATATAGTTATATCATCTCATCATGTTTAGTGTTTACAGTCATCATATTTTGAATTATGGCATTCTATCTGTGAATGTATGTGAATTATGGCATGCTAACCTATTTAATAAACACATTATATAGTTATGTCATGTCATCCTTTTTACATAGTCTCATATTTTGAACTATGTCTTTCCATCTTTTTTAGTTAGCCATCATAATGTGAAATTGTGTCATGCTATCCTGTTGAGTTAGCCATCATATATGTGAAATTGTGTCATGCTATCCTGTTTGGTTAGACAACATAAATATGAATTATTTCATGCCCTCTTTTATTCCCCACTATCCATTGCACTTTTCTATCATACAATGTCTATACTTTCAATTACTTTTCTTGTTTATCTGCCATTTGAATTGGAGAGTGTGATGGCAGTATCTAAGGGAGTAACAACACGGTCTTCAGAAAAGATAGTGCTACCAGTTGATGCAGATAGAACCACGGTTGTACTTGCCCAAGGACCAGATCCACCACACATAACCCAGACTCTCGTAGATTGTACCCCTACCTAGTTGGACAGAGAACCAGCTACACCCCTTCTAACCCCAACCCCGGCAGATAGTAACCCAGTTCCAGTCGACAGAGCACCATCTCCACCACAGAGCACCCAAACACGAGCAGTTAGTAAGGGAACTACAGTGCCCAAAGCACGAGGACCACCACTCCGAATCCCAACTCAACTCTTAAAGGAGAAGAAGATTTGTTCTCAGGTCAGGTTCTGTAGCTATGGTTCATACTCCTTTGCTCTTGCGTTACTGTATTTACTCATACCAACTATTTTCAACTTTGAAGGATGGAATTGAAACTTCAATGGCACAACAGGTATGTTTTAAACCTGTTTCTTTAACTGGTTTGCTGTTGTAACCTGCTCTATGTTGATTTCAGTTTCAATTGAATAAACAGTTATGTTCTCATGTCATGCACATTACAAGTGTTGTTATTGCTCTATAGTTTCCCACACTTATATTATGTCTATTCTGCTTTGTCTTGAACAAATATTATTTGAACTGTGTCTCTATCTTGATTTGGCAACAAAAACTAGAATGATATAGACCATAAAGTGACCATGGTACATAGATATATGTTTGTTTCATGTTGTTATCCTGTCCACTTTACTACTGAACTCATTTACCAAAATGAGTTTCATATACAACATGGTAAACATGTGATGTGCCTGCTTGTTTCTCTTTTAGAATGTGGATAAAATATTGGAGAACAGTACCGCGTTATCCAATGGTAAAGGAAGTAATGCAGATAAGGTTCAAGATAGTGAGACATCCCTATTGGTCTCCAAGAAAGCTGATAAAAACTATCTTGACGATAGTGAGAGAACCCAAAAGTCCTATCTTCATGTAGTGTTCAAGTTACTGGCCACTACTGCTGGCACAAGATCTTCGAACTCGCTGCCTGAATCAGTTCGTCTTCTTGAGTCTCAACTTCAAGTTGAAAGACATCAATCAGATGTGCTGCGATAGGAAGCTGAAGGACTGAGGAAGTCCCTGCAGAATTCAGATGCATATTTCCTGGTGCAATAGCAAGCGCTGGAGGATTTAAACGCCAAACATGAGAAAGTTAATAAGCTTGCTAAGCATCTTGCCAGCATTATGGGTACCCAAGATATTGTTTCTTGAGATCTTCTGAAGTGGTTTCAGTTCTGGATCTGTTTTGTTGCGGCATTTATTTGCGCTGGTCACCAACTTTGACAACCGGTGTATATGATATGCTGCTTTGTTCCCTATATTTTCATTGGTGGCGAACTTTGATGCCCAGTGGATGTAATATGTGTAATAGCCATGATAGCCTAGCGTTAGTTGCTTGCTTATTTATTTCCTTGTTGTCTTGTTTATTTGTTTGCTTGTAGTCATTGCAGTTCTTTTTTCGCGGTTTGCTAGTGGCTGCAATAACCTATTTTTTAAAACTAGGCCACAATAACCATGGGCTAATATTTACTGTAGTGACACTAGGCCTCCTACGGGCCGTAGAAACAGTGGGCCTTCTACGGGCCGTAGAAACAATGGGCCTTCTACGGGCCGTAGAAACAATGGGCCTTCTGCGGGCCGTATCATCAATGGACCTTATACGGGCCGTATGATCGATTGGCCAAACATGGGCCAAACAGACCACATTATGGTTGTAAATGGGCTAGAGTTGGAATCGTCCGTTCATGAGCCGACCATAACTGGCCATCGTTAATAGGCCGTATTTGATGACACTAGGAAAACGGCCCAACATATTAATGGACCACAAACGGGCCGACTGTAACCACGGGCTGAATTTGGCCCACAAGCAGAAAATGACAGTAACGGGTCGTAAGTAAACGAATGCTAGAAATGAGCCCAAGAATAAATGGGCTCTGAGAAGGCCAAAACATAACATGGGCTGGAAACGGCCCAATGGAATAACGGGCCGTTAATGGGTATAAGGTGATACACTGTTCATTACAGGCCAGTTTCACCACAGGCCGTTAATGGGTGTAAAGTGATACACTGTTCATTACGGGCCAGTTTCACCACGGGCCGTTAATAGGCCAAGAGTTACAAAGGGCCTCATATGGGCCGAAAGACGTCATGGGCCATACATGGGCCAGAAGTGAAAACGGGCTGGAATCATATTGGATGGCCCAAATGACGCTACTGGGCCTAATTCGGATAGGGCGTAACGGGCCTTGGGTTAGCGGGCTGTAAATGGGCTATATGCGAACAAGCCATTAACAGGCTTTCCATGGGCCGGCCCACCACCTTTTGACCAAGTCAAATGGGCCGGCCTTTTCACAGGAATGGGCCTCTGTTGGGTCGTGCCACGTGTCGACGTATCATAGGCGCCTTCTGTCCAATGAGTGGACGACATCTGTCCCAACGATGAGCCGACACGTATTTCCTCCAGCCAATGATGATTTTACACGTGGAAAATCCCCATTGGTCGGGGCTGTTAACGGGTTATCGGATCCAAAACCCGACCCGATAGCTTAACGGTGTTCCGTTATGGTGGATGCCGCGTGTCGGTCACCCTTGACGAAAGCACTTCTGTGATGTGCGATTTATCGTCATGGAAGTGGACACTTCCGTGATGAAAATTTTGGTAATGTCATGGAACACTTCTACGACAGCACATGTATGACTATCTTGATTATATCATAAAATCGTCATGGATGTACATGCATGACAAAAAATGCGACCTACTGTGACAAACACGTATCATCACGGAAGTGTATTTTTTTGTAGTGAATGTTGGCTGAAAACCTGGGTGTTGTTTAAGCTTATTTATGCAAACAAGAGCAAAAGAGTTCGTAAAAGTTTTTCTTTCTCACTTTCAGTTTATCAATTGAATTGCTTGAGGACAAGCAAAGGTTTAAGCTTGGGGGAGTTGATACGTCTCCAATGTATCTACTTTTTCTCACACTTTTCCTCTTGTTTTGGACTCTAATTTGCATGACTTAAATGAAACTAACCCCGGACTGACGCTGTTTTCAGCAGAACTACCATGGTGTTCTTTTGTGCAGAAATAAAAGTTCTCGGAATGGAACGAAACTTTGTGAGGATTTTTTATATCAATAATAAGAATTTCTGGAGCCAAGACCTGCCGGAGAGGGGCACCTGGGTGGGAACAACCCACCAAGGCGCGCCCCCCTCTCCTGGCGCGCCAGGTGGGTTGTACCCACCTGGTGGCCCTGCTGACGACCCCCTTGATACTATAAATTCACATATTTCCAGAAAAAAAAATCAGGAAGAAAAGAATTATCGCAATCCATGAGACGAAGCCACCGCCAAGCCCTGTTCTTCCTCGGGAGGGCCGATCTGGAGTCCGTTTGGGGCTCCGGAGAGGGGGATCTTCATTCTTCATAATCACCAACCCATCTCCATCGCCAATTCCATGATGCTCCCCACCGGGAGTGAGTAATTTCTTCGTAGGCTTGCTGGTCAGTGAGGAGTTGGATGAGATTCATCATGTAACTGAGTTAGTTTTGTTAGGGCCCGATGCCTAGTATCCACTATGTTCTTAGATTGATGTTGCTATGAATTTGCTATGCTTAATGCTTGTCACTTTGGGCCTGGGTGCCATGAACTCAGATCTGAACCATTATGAATTCATCATTATATCTATGTTTTAGATCCGATCTTGCAAGTTATAGTCACCTACTACGGACTACGGTTATGATTAGACAACCCCGGAGTGACAACATCCGGGCCCACTCTCGGTGATGACCGTAGTTTCAGGAGTTCATGTATTCACTATGTGTTAATGCTTTGTTCTGGTTCTCTATCAAAAGGAGCCTTAATATCCCTTAGCTTCCAATATGGACCCAGCTGCCACGGGAGGGTAGGACAAAAGATGCCATGCAAGTTCTTTTAGTAAAGCACGTAGGACTATTTGTTACTACTATATCCTTAGTAAAGCACATCTTACTAAATTGAATGATATAGCCACCCTATTCACTCATGAGGAAAAAATTTGTTACTACTATATCCTTAAGTTATTTCCATCCTCATTAAAGGGTGTTGCTAAAACATGGTTTAATTCTCTTACACCTGGTTGTGTGCGTAGTCCCCAGGATATGATTTATAACTTTTCTGCTAAATATTTCCCCGCTCACAAGAAACAAGTTGCTTTAAGGGAAATATATAATTTTGTGCAAATTGAAGAAGAGAGTCTCCCACAAGGGGAGGCTTCTCCGATTACTTAATGCTTTGCCTGATCATCCTCTCAAGAAAAATGAAATACTTGATATCTCTTATAATGGACTAACCGATGCTTCCAAAGACCACCTGGATAGTTGTGCTGGTTGTGTTTTCAGGGAAAGAACTGTTGAGCAAGCTGAATTGCTATTGAATAATATATTGAGTAATGATAATGATTGGACACTTCCTGAACCAACTCCTAAGCCAACTACAAAGAAAAGGGGTATTCTATTTCTCAGTCCTGAAGATATGCAAGAGGCAAAGAAATCTATGAAAGAAAAGGGTATTGAAGCTGAAGATGTTAAGAATTTACCACCTATTGAAGAGATACATGGTCTTGATAACCCTACACAGGTAGTAAAGGTAAATTCTCTCTATAGATTTGATGAAGGTGATATTCCTCGTAGTAAGTCTGCCAGCTAATGCTTAGATGAGTTTGATAATTTTATTGTTAAACAAGAAAACTTCAATGCTTATGTTGGCAGACAATTGAAACGTAATGCTTATATGATTGAACACTTGAGTGATTATATGTCTAGAGTTAAAGGTCAACTTAAACTTATTAGTAAACATGCTTCTATGGTTACCTCTCAGTTAGAACAAGTGCTTAAAGCTCAAAATGATTTGCTCAGTGAATTAAATAATAAGAAAAATGATAATGTTGTTAGAGTTATGACTAGAGGGGGTAAAATGACTCAGGAACCTTTGTATCCTGAGGGCCACCCTAAGAGAGTTGAGCAAGATTCTCAAAGAACTAATGTCGATGCACCTAGTCCTTCTAAGAAGAAGAAAAAGAAAAATGTTAGGACTTTGCATGCTTCTAGTGAACCTGTTGTTGACACACCTGAGAATCCCAATGATATTTCTATTTCTGATGCTGAAACACAATCTGGTGATGAACATGAACCTAGTGATAATGTTAATGATGATGTTCATGCTCAACCTAGCGATAATAATGATGTAGAGATTGAACCTATTGTTGATCTTGATAGCGCACAATTAAAGAATCAACTTTATGATAAGAGAGACTTCATTGCTAGGAAGCACGGTAAAGAAAGAGAACCATGGGTTCAGAAACCCATGCCTTTTCCTCCCAAACCATCCAAGAAAAAGGATGATGAGGATTTTGAGCGCTTTACTGAAATGGTTAGACCTATCTTTTTGCGTATGAGTTTGACTGATATGCTTAAAATGAATCCTTATGTTAAGTATATGAAAGATATTGTTACAAATAAAAGAAAGATACCGGAAGCTGAAATTTCCACCATGCTTGCCAATTATACTTTTAAAGGTGGAATACCCAAGAAACTAGGAGATCCAGGAGTACCAACTATACCATGCTCCATTAAAAGAAACTATGTTAAAACTGCTTTATGTGATCTTGGAGCCGGTGTTAGTGTTATGCCTCTCTATTTATATCGTAGACTTGATTTGAATAAGTTGACACCTACTGAAATATCTTTGCAAATGGCCGATAAATCAACTGCTATACCTGTCGGCATTTGTGAGGATGTGCCTGTTGTGGTTACAAACGTTACTATTTTAACGGACTTTATTATTCTTGATATTCCCGAGGATGATAATATGTCGATTATCCTTGGTAGACCCTTTTTGAATACTGCAGGGGCTGTTATTAACTGCAACAAAGGCAATGTCACTTTTCATGTTAACGCTAATGAGCATACGATACACTTTCCGAGGAAACAACCTCAAATCCACAGTATCAATTCTATTGGAAAAATTTCAACGATTACTATTGGAGATTTTGAATTCCCTCTTCCTACTGTGGATGTGCATATCCCCGTTGAGGTAATCTAGTGTTATTCGAAAATTCTCCGGTTTCATGCAATTCGGAAAGAGTTTGTTAACAAGACTTGATCAACCTTGTTAATGGATTCCTTTTGATGAGCATGAGATGGATGAAGTTAGAAAGCACAACTCTCTGTACCCTCCTTTTACTTTCTGTTATTTAGATTAAATAAAGAAAAATTAGTATTTTCTGTCTGTTTTCTGAATTATCCTTGCAATAAAAAATACCCCAAAAATAAAAGTTCTCCAAACATCCCGAAAATGAAATATGATTTTTTGTAGAATATTTAAGAATATCTGGCACTTAGAACACACCAGGGGGCCCCACCATCTGGCCACGAGGGTGCAGGGCACGCCCACCCCCTGCGGCGCGCACCCCTGCCTCATGGGTCCCACGTGGACCCCCTCCACTTATTCTAGCACCCACTCACTTCGTCTTCCTCCAGAAAAAATCCTCCCATAGCTCAAACTCGTGTTCTAGCTCATCTTGCTGCCATTTTTGATCTCCTTGCTCAAAGCTTCATTCACAAAACTGTTTTGGGGGATTTTTCTTTGATATGTGACTCCTCCAATGGTCCAATTACTTTTTGTTCTAGTGCTTTATTTATTGCAAATTTTTGTGCTTAGGTGACCCTATTCTTGAGCTTGCATGTCAAATTTATATGGTCCCAAGTAGTTCTAATGCATGATATAGCCTCTAGGAACTTGTCAGAGTAGTTGCTATCAATCCTGTTGAGTTTGGTTCACTTTTATTTTGAGTCACTAAAAATTTCAGAAATTTTCAGAGGGAGAAAATGTTGAAGAGGTTGTTGAGAGGTTCTTCGAGCCGAAGCTCGAAGGATAAGCAAAATGAAGAGGATAAAAAGCCCAAATATAATCTTCCTCGCACTGCGGAGGTTCGGTTGTGCGAATGGCCTTGTGATGAGTTCTTGAGAGCTTCCAGAATTTATGATGAATTTTATTACTTGGCTGAGAATGCAGGCCTCACCGACTTCCTCCACGACCAGCGCGAACAGTATCTCCTACTCACTAATATTTTCATGCAAAAAAATTATTTCCACGCTAAGAAATCTCCACCTCCATTGGAGTTTCATTTATATGATGAGGTAAAGGAGATGTCACTCCATGATTTTTGTCGGGTCTGCAAGATACCCTTTGTGGGCAGCATTGAGGAACCACTCCGTAGTGATGTGGATGGATTTATTGATAGAATTGTTCTAGGAGAAACGAGAAAAGTTTCCGATGCGAGAATTACTAGTATACATTTTTCCTGTTCTACGTTACTTTGCAATATTTGCTAGTAGATGCTTAATTGGTCGCGGGAACAGTGGAAATCTTAGTGCTCCTGATCCAGTCATTTTGCTCCATGCTTTGTTTCGTGATACAACTTTCAGCTTAGGCGCTATTATTGCTAAATGATTAAGTTTGAACCGTACAAAGGGCCCATCTTCGGAGGCATCTTTGCTTTGTGCCTTGCTGCACACTTTGAGATACCTATTAGGCATTATGAGAAAGAGGAAAAGTTGTTGCCCCCTGTTTTTCTAGATTATAAGAGTATGATAGCACATGACTTTATTGTTAAAAATAAGAAGAAAATGCTTAAGTATAATTTGATATTTGGTAAAACTCACTATGAGGTTATTACCCTGCCTGCACCTTATTTGTTTAATATACTTTCAGGCACGTACCTCATCTTGCCAGAGGCCATTTATGCACACTAGAGCCTGACACAAGTTCCAGAGCCTGAGCCTAAGCCACCACTTGACCCTTATCGACAGTCTGTTTATCAGTGGGATCCGGAGGAGATCGCCAACCAGTGGCACCCAGAGGACACTCCTCCGTACACCGGAGAGAGTAGCTTCGATTCGTGGCCATAGACCAACTTAGGCCAAAATCCTAAGCTTGGGGGAGTACGTATTTCTCACCGATATTACATTCATGTTCACACACTCATGCCAGTTATCAGTGATCATACTTTTTCATTGTACTATTCATGCTAGTTTATTTTCTTTTCTAAGCCTTCTTGTATGTTTGAAAAACCTTAAGAAAAAACAAAAAAAAATTGTTGTAGCTATTAGCTAGTTTACTTTCCATGCCTGTAGTAGTAGTAGTAATTAAAAGAAAACCCGAAAAGATTTCTCGTTCTTCTTTTGCTTGTTGGGAGCTTTCCCGTGTAAATAGTTTTATTTCTTTTCTTTTCTTTGGGGGTCGAGAGGAGAAGACCTTGATGAAAATGTTGAGTGGCTCTCATATGCATTATTGTTGATTTAACTAAGATCCCATATTACCTTGTCTTCTCCCTTGCATTAAATGCTTGAAGATTCCAGCTTAGTCCAATGCACGTGCACTATTATTATTATCCACACCGTTCGGTCGTGCGAGTGAAAGGCAATAATGGTGATATATGATGGACTGATTGAGATGAGAGAAGCTGGTATGAACTCGACTTATCTTGTTTTTGTAAATATGATTAGTTCATCATTCCTGATTCAGCCTATTATGAATGAAACATGTTTGCAATGACAATTAGAGATTATAGTTGCTCATGCCATGCTTAATTTGCTAGGAGTTTATAATGGTTTACCTTGCGTGCCAACATGCTATTAAAGTAGTTGTGATGTGGTATGATAGGGTGGTATCCTCCTTTGAACGATTCGAGTGGCTTGACTTGCCACATGTTCATGCATGTAGTTGAAACAAAATCAATATAGCCTCCACGATATTTATGTTCTTGGTGAATTATATCCCACTCATGCTTGCACTCAGTGTTGATTAATTTTAATGCATGTTCATGACTGTTGTCGCTCTCTAGTTGGTCGCTTCCTAGTCTTTTTCTAGCCTTCACTTGTACTAAGCGGGAATACTGCTTGTGCATCCACTTCCATAAACCCCAAAGTTATTCCATATGAGTCCACCATACCTTCTTATATGCGGTATCTACCTGTCGTTCCAAGTAAATTTGTATGTGCCAAACTCAAAACTTTCAAACGAAATTCTGTTTTGTATGCTCGAATAGCTCATGTATCAACTAGGGCTGTCTATATCTTCCATGCTAGGCTAGTTATTCTCACGATGAGTGGACTCTGCTCACCATTCACGAGAAAATGGACGGCAACCGGGATGCCCAGTCCCATGCTCAAATCAAAATAATTGCAAACAAAACTCCCCCAGGATTGTTGTTAGTTGGAGGCACCCGTTGTTTCGGGCAAGCCATGGATTGATGCTTGTTGGTGGTGGGGGGGGGGGGGGGGTATAAACTTTACAGTTCTATTTGGGAACCGCCTATAGTGTGTGTAGCATGGAAGATATCGAGAACTCTTGGTTGTTATGTTGACAATCAAAGTATGCCACTCAAAATATTATTTATCTCTATTTCAAAACTCGAGCTCTGGCACCTCTATAAATCCCTGCTTCCCTCTTTGAAGGGCCTATATATTTACTTTTATGTTGAGTCATCATCCTCTTATTAAAAAGCACTAGTTGGAGAGGACCACTGTCATTTGCATGCATTACTATTAATTTACATTGAGTATGACTATGACTGGATCTCTTTTACCATGAATTACAATGTCTAGTCAGTCCTTGATCTTCAGAGGTGCTCTCATTTATGTTTTACGGTCTCAGAAAGGGCTAGCAAGATACCATCTTGTTATATCATATTATGATTGTTTTGAGAAAGTATTATCATCTGAGATTTATTATTATTGCTCGCTAGTTGATTATGCCATTGATATGAGTAAACATGAGACCTAAATTTTATTGTGAATATGGTTAGTTCATAATCTTTGTTGAAAACTTGAATGCTGGCTTTACATATTTGCAACAACAAGATTAAACTGAGTTTCTAAAAGTTTTTCTTTATCACTTTCAGTTTGTCAACTGAATTTCTTGAGCTCAAGCAAAAGGTTTAAGCTTGTGGGAGTTGATACGTCTCCAACGTATCTACTTTTCCAAACACTTTTGCCCTTGTTTTGGAAGTTATTTTTGTGCAGAAATAAAAGTTCTCGGAATGACCTGAAACTTCACGGAGAATATTTTTGGAATTTATAAAAAATAATGGCGAAAGAATCAGCATCAGGGGGCCCACACCCTGTCCACGAGGGTGGAGGGTGCGCCCCCTGCCTCGTGGGCCCCCTGAGACTCCACCGACCTCAACTCCAACTCCATATATTCACGTTCGAGGAGAAAAAAAACAGAGAGAAGGATTCATCACGTTTCACGATACGAAGCCGCCGCCAGGCCCTAATCTCTCTCGAGAGAGCTGATTTGGAGTCCGTTCGGGGCTCCGGAGAGGGGAATCTGCCGCCGTCGTCATCATCAACCATCACCAATTTCATGATGCTCAACGTCGTGCGTGAGTAATTACATCGTAGGCTTGCTGGACGGTGATGGGTTGGATGAGATTTATCATGTAATCGAGTTAGTTTTGTTAGGGTTTGATCCCTAGTATCCATTATGTTCTGGGATTGATGTTGCTATGACTTTGCTATGTTTAATGCTTGTCACTAGGGCCCGAGTGCCATGAATTCACATCGGAACCTATTATGTTTTCATGAATATATGTGAGTTCTTAATCCTATCTTGCAAGTCAATAGTCACCTACTATGTGTTATGATCCGGCAACCCCGAAGTGACACTAATCGGGACCACTCCTGGTGATGACCGTAGTTTGAGGAGTTCATGTATTCACTAAGTGTTAATAATTTGGTCTGGTACTCTATTAAAAGGAGGCCTTAATATCCCTTAGTTTCCAATAGGACTCCGCTGCCACGGGAGGGTAGGACAAAAGATGTCATGCAAGTTCTTTTTCATAAGCACGTATGACTATATTCGGAATACATGCCTACATTACATTGATGAACTGGAGCTAGTTCTATGTCACCCTATGTTATAGCTATTGCATGAGGAATCGCATTCGACATAATTATCTATCACTGATCCATTGCCTACGAGCTTTTCACATATTGATCTTTGCTTAGTTACTTTTCCGTTGCCACTGTTACAATTACTACAAGAACTGCTATTGTTACTTTTGCCACCGTTACCGTTACTTCCATACTACTTTTCTACTAAATACTTTGCTGCAGATATTAAGTCTTTCAGGTGTGGTTGAATTGACAACTCAGCTGCTAATACTTGAGAATATTTTTTGGCTCCCTTTGTGTCGAATCAATAAATTTGGGTTGAATACTCTACCCTCGAAAACCGTTGCGCTCCCCTATACTTGTGGGTTATCAGGGAGTCAAGTCCAACATAAAAGAAGTTCACAATTAAACAATCATGATAATGGTGTTCAGGGCATGCGGAGAGTATACCTTGATACCTTATGTATGCATCTACCAGCTTTTCACCTAGTCTTTGTCCAAAGCTGCTGATCTTACTTCTTATCTTATATAATTTTCCTTTAGGATAATAATGAGCATAGAATGCAGCTAATAGCTCTGCCCAATTACTTAAGGTACTTATGGGCTGATGCAACAGCCTTTCAACAGCTTTAAATAAGGAAATATTTTATCTTTAATCTCCTCATTAGATAACTCCTACAGCTGAAAAGTGCCACATGTAGTGTTAAAGTCTTTAATATGCTTATAAGGACTTTCATTTCCATCACCTCGGAATGTATTCTTTTTCAATATATTGATTAATCAAGGGTTTATCTCAAATACTTTACCAGATAGGTCATGACCAATAGATATAAAGTTCTCTCCTCGAGTCGGTCCTGCTACTAGTTGTACCCCTACCTAATAAATTTCTTCTTCAAGGACCATGGTTGCTCGCAATCTAGAAAAACCGTTAGAACACAAAATAATTCAAAATTCAAGGCAAAGCCCAAAAGCGCTCAGCTCCCCGGTAACAGCGCCAGAAAAATCTTGATGGTCTGCAAGTGCACAAGGTTTAGTTGTAGCCTTAAGTAAAAGTATCGATCCCACAGGGAGCACAGGAATCAGACTTATGCCTCTTGTGGTGAATTATGTATTTTTTATGCCTGTAGATAATTATAGACTTAAAGCAAAGTGAGGGCGGTAATAAATTGTGATTGAGTAGTAAATTAACTTTTAAAGCAAATAAGATAACAGTAAATAGAGACCAGTGAATGATGAAACAGAGGAGTAAGGCGTCCTCAGGGAGTCCGGAATCCCCATTAGTATGTTTCTAGCGCACCTATGCATGAGCGTAGTATGAGATGGATACTTCAGCCACTTTTGACATTATGCTAGCTGGAGCCGGTTACAGTACATGTTCTACTCGAAGTAGACTTCACGCCACGCACGCCACCATCATAGTATCCCCCTAGGGTTACAACAAATGATAATTAAGGGTTTACCCCCATGGACGCGGGCTCTCTAAGGGTTCCCCGTAATTCCCCTATCAATTGCAAAGGTTAGGAGCAAAAGGCTTTTACTTACACCTCGAATTACCTCCACATCATAGCCCTTTACAACGATAGTGATATACTTCATGGCCATAAGGCACAAATGTTGAGTGGGGACCGTTCACAACATTCACGAAGTTATTAAACTAAGCATTAAATAGGGAATCTCATATCCAAAATGATGTTTCAGATCATACAGATACCAAGGTTCATCCATATCCCCGAGAACTAGGGGTAACTCACACATGGAGACAACAAACATCATGACAAGGGTAATGGCATACATGGACAAATGATTCGAATAATACACAAGGTGATCCACTAGGGTTCTTGATGTTACAATGATGATGATGATGATGATGATGATGATGATGATGATGATGATGATGATGATGATGATGATGATGATGATGATGATGATGATGATGAAGCCCCCTTGTGCGTGGTGAGGAAGATCCCCCTCTTCTCCCTACCAATCCCTCCTCCGGATGAACGCCGGAGGCTAGGTCTTTGCCTTCTAGACGAGTTTCTGGTGTCTCTGGGCGTCAGATCCACGATCCAATTTTACGAGCTGGAAATAGTTGATTCGGGGGCGGCGATGACACTCCATACAACCGCCCATACGAGAGGGCACGGTCATATGAAATGATGTCTTTTTCCCTGGAAGCGCAACGATGATGTCTTCTTTGGCCTTCTTGCATGATTCTTTTATGGTAGGCAACTATCACTTTAAATACGTGATTCACTAACATTTTCGGGGGCTTGTTCCATATTATGCTAAATGGTCCAAAAGGCATCACCTAAGGGATTATCAACAAAAATAGGTGCGTGAACGCGGTAAAATTCCACAAAGCCTACTATGTAGGCACAACATGCATACTGAAATTATCACATAAATTGGACTCATCAAGATACACATATGGCCGAGGCACTGGCCTTATAGTTTGGTCTCAATTCGGCAACTACAGTTGGATGTATTGCATAGAGGTGAACTCCGAGTGTCCGACAACATCGAGGTGTAGAGACAATGAAGAAAGGAGGTCGCTCTTTCGGTCTATCGGCGGCAGTATTTGACGATATTTATCACCTTGCGTGTGATTGTTCGCATATTATTTTTGAGCATGCTCCTAGAGAGCCTAATTATGCTGCCCATGATTTAGCCACACTAGCTAGAAGTAAGGTGAGTGTGAAGATCCACTTGTAGAGATTGTTGATACTCTTGTCAGAGATACTATGGTGATCACCTTGTAATAAAAAGTACTCTGATGTAAAAAAAACATACAAAACTTGCCATCCCTTTTACAATAAAACGAACCCATGGTTAAAAAAGATTCAAAAAATAATTTATATATATATATAGAAAACAAACATTGATATGACTAGATGATTAAATATATTTGCCTTGACTTTAAAAAAACATTTTCCATGTAAAAGAAACTATTTGACATATTTCTGAATTTTTTTCATGGTTCAAAGAAAATGCCATGGATGTAAAATTTCATTGTCCATCAGAAATGCAATTTGCCATGGCTCCGAAGTTGAATTTGCAAAAAAAACTAAAATTGTAAAACTCGCCACCTAAATGAACTGACCGATATTTTTTGATAATGCAAAAAGAATAATTCCAAAATTGACATTCGAGTTTACGGAACTATTTAGGATTTGCCATAGTGTTTTTTTCACAATCGCAAAGTTTTACAAACACTTTGATTTCTAAAAAAGGTGTGGCAGGAATAATCTAGTAACATCTCTAAATAATGCTCACATGGCAATGTCCCAGGATTGCAATGTCAAAAATTAACATGGGAAAAAAAATAGAATGAGCAAATAGAGACAAAAACTACGAACAAACAATTGCCATGTCAGATATATATTAAAAATTGACATGCTATTTTAATTTAAATTTCCATGTGTTGTATGCGAGATTTTATGTGTATGTAAAAAATAACACAAAATTATGGACAAAAAATGCCATGGCAAATAAGATTTTATGTGTAGGTTTGCCATGCTTAAAATAATATGAAGCAAATTTGCCATTCGTTGTGGAGTTAAATTGCCATGGGATTTAAAGTTAATTTGCCCATGCTTGCAAAGGTTAATTTGCCATGGGATTTAAAGTGAATTTCTCATGGGTTTTTGAAAATAAAATTGCCATGTGAAAACGTAAGAAAATGCCATCGGGTGGATGCAAGGTTAATTTGCCATGGACTTCGAGTTAAAAATGCCATGGGTTTTTAAAATAAATTGCCATGACCTGTATTTGCTGTTATATTGACATGTATGTAAAAAGGTTAAAAATTGCCATCCCAATATAGGTAATTTTGGCATGGCAAAAAAAAGTAAGAAAATTGGTATGGCAAATTTAGAAGTAAACATTTCATGGCAAAAAGAAAGTGAAGAATTTGCCAGAGCATTATAGGTAAATTTGCCGTGTCAATATAGGTTAATTTGAAGGCATTATAGGTAAATTTGTTGTGTCAATATAGGTGAATTTGCCATGGCAACTAAAAGGTAGTTTTGCCATGGTGACCAAAAAATGTGGCACCTTAGCAGAAAGAAAGTAATGCACTGTTCAAACAGTATGGCAAGTTTACTCATTTTGTGGCCATGAACAACCCATGGCAATAGTATGAACAATCATGGCAAAAAGTATGAAAAAGAAACATGGCAGAAGCCGATATACACCCTGCAGTGAACAGTCATAGGTTTACTGCTTTGCTAAAGTTCAACAAAGATACAGTGCCCTATACTAAGTATTAATACGATGACTATGTTTGTCATGATCATGCTACTGAAAATTTTGTCGTGTTTCCCACACTAAAACTACCCCAACTCACCCCTTCAAAAATTGCCAACCGCATCCATAGAAAAAATAGCCATCTTATTAAGAAAGTTGCCATGGTACAACTACCATGGTGTTTTGCGTGCTTGTCTAGCCAATGCATATGGATGTAATCCTTCATGGATATCTGCTCAATCTACTCTAAAACTGAAAATGCTACTCCTCTACAAATAGTGATACTGCAATCACAAAAATATATTGCGCAACTGCTGCATCATGGCATGCCAAATTTGCAGAAAATGAACAGAACAAAAACTGAAAGCGCCAAGGGCGGTACATAATTATACAAACGTTTCTCAAGGCTAATTTACATATCTCTCATACATGGCAAAATTAGACACACATATGTAGTAGAACAAAAACCAGCATGACAACTTTTGCTAAACAAAATCCATGGTATATGAAAAAGTCATAGCAAAAAAACATGGCAACTACTCCAGAATTTTCGGTGGCAAATTGCTGTGCACTGATATTTTTATGATTTGGCATGATAGCTAGTTGTCCCAACTATTTGTATCTGGCACTGATTCTCCCTTTTTTAGTTGCAAAGTTGCAGGCAAATTATTATTGAGCATTGACACGTGTTAGTTTTTGTTTCATGATTAATAACGGAACCAAAGGGAGAGAGCCGTTTTGGTTGCAATCAAGTACTGAACTCAAGTGGTAGACTTTTTAAACGAGGGCAGAAGACCATTTCCATTAATAAACGTCATGCATGATAGGAGTTCAAGTAAGAGCACGTGAAAATAAAGAATCAGCATATATTTTACTTATTCCAGGAACTGAAGACAACTCATAATGCTCTTTTTTTCCTAAGCTTATTCTGAGTTCAAATTAGAGAGGACTTGGCAGTCTCATCCGAGGCACTTGCAACTACCATCTTTATGGCAAATACCACCTGGGCAGCCCGCTTTTTTGCAGGCAGTAACACAGCCTTGTTGCGTACAATCGTACTGGTAGGGTTCCTGTTTGCCGCATATGCCACTTTCACTTTCCAGACCTATAAAGGTAAAAAGGAAAAAAATGTGAATCAGAACCGACAGCAGTTCGTAATTAAACTCAGATAATCTGGAAAAAAACGTACTTGTACTATGCAAATATCAGGATAGAAGAGGCGAACGAATACAAAAACAGGGGCAACAACTAGTGGTAAGTTATATCCCATTGTCATCGTTGAAGTTATGATGGAATCAATATACCAGGATGGAGTCAACAACCACATGGCTAGTACTGGCAGTTCAAAACTAGTACCAAAAACATGTATTAAGATATGTTCCGCGGCAGTAAAGGGGTGCTAATCATAAGACACGGGCAAAACAACCATGCCAATGTTAAAATTTAGATTGTATACTTGAGTCATGGACCATCGAACAAAAACATGCAATAGATTCAGATTTCTCTGTATCCGTGGGTGCAGCAGGCCATGCAATAGATTCAGACTTGTCTGTAATTCATAAGTGACCCTCAAATTGACCTTTAAATATAAAACTGGTAGGAATATTATTTCCGACGAATATCATTGGAAACAGGAGAATCAAGCAAGAGGATTTAATCTGGCTCCCGGAAACCACAAATTTCTCTATAGTAAAGTTGATAAGCTCTCCAGGAAAGAAATGTACCTATGTTGTTTCTCCCTGATACTTGACTCGTCAAGCAAGTGGTCGAAATCAGCAAAAGAGCCATCAAGCACACAAACCTTAAGTTAATTAGAGCCATAACGAAGTTTTTGACTATTTCCTTGATTCCTTCTACTATTGTATTTTTGGTCGTGCTTGTGGTGTTTAGTTGGATCCTTCTGCTGCTGTTTATATAGGTATAGAGGCGCCTTGGAGTACCATATTTTGCCGTTTTATTATTATTATTACTTCCTGCATTAGTGTTTCCTTTGTATGGTTCGCGGTAATTAATTAAGATCCTCCAGTAATAGGCACATCATGGAATATCCTTTGGATGTCGATTTATTCGCTCCAAAATATACCATACAAAATTAATTACTAGTATCCCGTGACAGGATTATATCAGTTATTGGCTCCTAAACATTACTACGAAATTTATTAGTTTTCCATGACAGCATTATGGCATTTATTGGTTCCCAAAAAATACTACTTAGTACAAAGTTATTAATTAGTTTTCCATAACAAGATTATGGCATTTACTGCTGTCTCCCAAAAATTACATACAAAAATTATTTTGCATTCCGTAACAAGATTATGGCATTTACTGCTGTCTCCCAAAAATTACATAAGAAATTAATTAATATCCTTTTTTTTGCGGGTGAAATTAATTAATATCCTTAACAAGACTATTGCATTTATTGGCTTCCAAATTACATACACAATTAATAAGTATTCCATCACAAGACCATACTACAGTGATCTTTTGACCAGCCATAATACCTCCATCCCAGGGAAATTTATTCTAAAATTTTCAAATAGTTCCAACAATCAGGGACGGATGCGACCTGAATTACTTCAAAACCTTCTCTTGCACAATGACTATATTGGCTCGTGCAATGCATTGTCCAGAAATAGGCAAATGATATAGAGATTATTCAAGTTATTGATGTGTCGGAATGAACATTATGATTCATCTCATAAGACTACTACTTTCTTTTTTTTTTTGACTGGAACACCGTGCATTCCAATTACCAAGGACCAACCAGATCGGTGGTCACAACACAAGTTACATTGTCAGGGAGGTTTGAGAGCCAAACAAATTCGTTCCCATAGGCGCCACTACAGCCCAAAGCAGCCAGTACATGGGCTGGGGCATTACAAGTGCGTGGACAGTGGTAGACATTCCACTTAATAAAACCGAACTGGAGCAGGTATTTGAGCTCGCGAAAGATGGCACCCAGTGAGGATCGATCAAGAGTTCCAGAATTGATGGCCTGCACAAGAGCCAAGCAATCAGTCTCAAAAACAACATGACCCATGCCATGGTCTTCAGCAAACCGGACCGCATGCAGCAGGGCAGAAGCTTCAGCATGAAGAGCATCGGACATGTTTTCCAACACGCCGGCGGCCGCGAAGAGGACGTCTCCAGCATGGTCCCGAGCAATGCACCCCCAGCCACCAGGTTGTGACAGGCCCCTAAACGCTGCATCAATGTTGATTTTAACCACATCCAGAGCTGGCTTGACCCATTTCTGAATCCTCTGCACTCTTGGCTGTACAGGTTTTGCATTGTATTCCCGCCATTCAGTGACATGTCTGGTAACTGAAGACTGAAACTCCTCCACTGATGCTCTGTTTTGGTTATGATTCGCTTTATTCCTCTCTGTCCACCACAACCACATGAGGCAAATTGCTCTTAGTTTTACATCCTCAGGTATACGAAAGAGCTCGTCCAACAGCCGGCGAGATGTTTGGCATTCAAGCAGGCTATGACGAACACCCTCGCCACAAGCTCTCCACATTTTCTTTACCTCTTTGCAGCGCAGAAACAAGTGCCCTCCGTCCTCCGGCAGTCGATGGCACACCACACAACTTGTGTCCAGCTCAACTCCAATGTGCTCCACATTTCGCAGCAAAGGGTGACTATTGTGTGCCAATCTCCACATGAAGTGATGTACCTTCCCGGGGCAATTCACCTGCCAGAGGTGCAGCCACATTTTCTTTTCCTCCTCCCACCCCGACAAGCATTCACCAGTTTGCCACTGGCATTGGCGCCGAAGAAGGTGGTAGGGTGTGCGTGTGCGTTCATAGGGGTGAGAGTTTGTGCTGTTTTCTCAAAAATAAAAACATTAAACATGCTAATAATTTTATCTTTTTGGATCGCCAGTGCATATTGATAACTAACATGGTTTTAGCGATGAGCAGGGAATTGGATGAGGAGATGCAAAATTCTTGAACTCTTACATGTAAAACCAGGAGCAAACAGAACTTGTCTGGTGGCTGAGGAATGGTCATCTGATAGGCACTTTGAGTTGGGATCAATTGGTATCAACAATTACTGACCAATGATCATCGTGTTGGCATTTTTGTTTTGTCAATGTCACAATCATATGATTAATCTGTAGAAGCAAAGAAACACAATTTGGTCAGATGTGCATTAGACTTGAAATATATTTTTTGGTGGCAACTAAAAAAGATATACGGTGAATACCTGCCAATGTTGCTTATCTTCATACTAATGCCACCAATTATTGATTGTTGTGACATAAGTGTTCCTAGGGTAGCTTGAGCATGTGATATCACTTTATCCATCTGCAGCACCATTTGGTGTAAACGTTGTTGCAAAATGAAAATGATTATCGATGAAATAATGGTGCATGCACCTGTTAGAGAAGGGGTTTCATAGAAAGGGCCAAATGGCAAACCTAAGATTATTAAGGTATGGAATAACTCAAGGAAGAATAGAACTGTGTCTTTAACAATTACAGTTAGTTGCGGAACACCTTAGCAGCATCACACCAAATAAACTAAAGGAAAAAGGTGAAAAAAGACAAGAATTTCAGAATGGTTTGGGGATGCTGTTCTGTTGCCAATCAAGAATGCAATATCTATTTGGGATTACGACTAGGGTTTTCCCAATTTTGTTACTCGGGTGGAGACCATAACATGAAAAAACTGCTTGAAATACCATTTGTGGTCGTGCATGCCACTCCATATTCCTCACAGTCACTAGCAAGAACAAGCACTTGCATAATATTTCTAAAATCTGAATGTGTCCACCTGCACAACAAAACATAACTTGTAAAAGTTACTTATCATCGAAATAAAACTGGTAACGCAAGTCTTCATGCTCACAGAAAATAAATAATAATGCAGTTTCTTAACTGTATATCTGACATAGCTAACAAAGTTACACAATCACTCCAAATTTACCAAGATAAATAGCATCTTCCTAGCAAAATACAGGGACACAAATTCTAACAAAACCATTGCATTAATTCTGCTGCACAATAAAGGTATAATATAACTTACTGTATGTTATACGATATTGAGGCATGATTAAGGTAACTTTGGAGCATATGGGCGTAAAATAAACACAAATGTCAAAACCTTTCGGATTTTATCTGCATCTAATTCAGTTAAACACAACCATTTTTGTTAGGCACATCCCTCATCAGAATATTTGCAGCTAAGAACATGTCCACATAGTTGAATGCATAAATAATCTGAAGCATAAAAAAATTGGTTTCAAACACACATTTCAGTATCCAAACAACATAGTGTTGTGTGTTTCCATGTAGATGTAAGCAAACCTGATGAACCAAATGATATGATACCAAATCATTTTCTTTTTCAAAGTAACAGAGTTATAGAGAATGGATACCACATCACAAACTGGCAGTGTATGTGTGGTCAGTTTTGCGACAGAGCAATGGATGCTCCACATCCAAACTTCAATTAGTTTCCACACATGGAAATCCTACTAGTTAAAAGACAATCATTTCTCTAGAACATCGCACATGGCACACATACTCTTCCCGCTTACAAAAGTGCGACAACAATCGGACTGCGCACAACATGGGTCACTGAGACCCAGCTCAAACTTCCCTCCATGAAGTTTGAGCTCTCACTGTCAGAGCTGCTCACTGTCAGACTATATCTAATCTTTTGTCCAGCCTTGGAGAACACCAGTGTCTCTGGGTAGACTCGCACTGTAAGAGATTTGGGAATTTCCATCTTCAGTGTGTATATGGAATTTGATGGGCCCACGTTTGTCACAGTTCTGTGCACTGTGAACGGCCTTGTCTTGAGTGGCACCGTTATGGTAGGGTAGTTGAGTTGTGCTTCAGGTATCTTGGGAAGCATTTTGCAGGACAACCTCGGGTCACGCGTAATGAATGCCAAGTCCTCATCACCAAGGAGAGCACATATGTAGCCGGCATATTCAGTAATGCCAAGGTCATACACAAGGCCTGGATCAACTGCTTTTGTAGGGTTGACATGGCCAGCACCCATGGCGTACGCAGTTGCCCTCTGATGCTGCTCGTCCAAGATCGGGCCACCAGTGCTGTCCGTGATGTCAGCAGTGGTGAGGATGGCTGACTTGATAGCAGCAGCAGACCAGTCAGGATGGCAGCTCTTGACAAGCGCAGCAACGCCACTGACATGTGGAGTCGACATGGACGTCCCTGATTTAATGTGGAATGGCCCAGATCCAAGCATGGTGAGTGGTGGCCATGCAGCAATGACGTTGAGCCCAGGTGCCAATATATCTGGCTTTAGCACACCGGGGCTGAACGTGCCGGGACCGCGGGATGAGAATGCTGCGACCGTGGGAGATGGACGGACGCCAAGCACAGTGTTCTTGTATATGACTTTGGCACTGGCTTTGCTTGTTGTCCTCACATACTCTGTGATATTATTGCCATCAGCCACAGTCACCTGCACCACATTGCCATAGTCCTCGAGAAGGGTGGTGAAACCAGCAGCTTTCCTGTTTATTAGCACTACACCAGCCGCCCCGGCACTAAAGATGCCACTGATGTCGGTCTTGTTGATTGATGGCCCAGTGTCATTCATTGGTCCTGTGCTATGGCAAATCACAATTTTGCCGGCCACATTTTTTCCAGGCAATGACTTGCAATGCTTGTTCAAATGCAGAGGAAAAGATTTGGGCTTGGAGCTTGAGTTTGTAATCTGGTTAAAAGCCTCTCCATTGATGCGATTGCCGTTCCCAAGCTGCACAACAGTCTCGAAGCTTCGGTCCACTGAGCCAGCTGCAACTGTGAGCAACCATGGTGCAGAATTTGCAAGAAACGATTTGGGTCCATTATTCCCAGCTGCAGCCACGACAACGATGCCCTTTGCTACTGCACTGAGTGCACCAATGGCTACCGGGTCTGCACTGAACTCAACATCATAAACAGGGGCAAGGGAGAGTGAGAGCACATCAACCCCATCCTTGATAGCTTCATCTATCCCCGCAATGATGTCAACGGAGTCACACCCACGAAGCGTACACATGCTGTACATGGCCAGATGTGCACGTGGAGCAGTCCCGGCTGCTGTGCCCCTGCCGAGACCCTGTGCCGAGGCACCACTGAAAAAGTTCCCAGCAGCCGTGGACGAGGTATGTGTCCCATGCCCTATGACATCTCCAGAGTCATTGACGGTGATGAACTTCGCACCAATCAATTTGTTATTGCAATGGGCAGCAGCAGTACCATGGCATGAGCCCTTCCACTTTGATGGGGGTGGCGGGATGCCACTGTCATCAAAGGAAGGGTGCTCTGAGTATATGCCGGTGTCCAGGACCCCGATTATGACTCCTTGCCCATAGTTGGTGTCCCTCCACAGCCCGGCATCTTTCTCCAGTCCGAGAAACTTCTGAGTGTGAGTAGTGCTGGGACGCCAGAGATGGTCTGGAAACGCCCGCACAAACTCTTTCCTCTGGGACACCATGGCGAGGTCGGCTTCGGTGAGCCTCACGGCAAACCCCGTGAAGACCTCGGTGTAGGTATGGATGAGGCGTGGCTCATGGGAGCCAGCGAGAGGCATTGGCAGGAAAGAATCCTGCCACCAGCGGTGGTCGTCCTCGGTGCCGGCGTCGACGGGTGGCCTCAGCAGCACAATGTATGTGCGATGGCTTGGAGAGAGGCCTGCACCTAGGTCGTCGCATACCGCAGGTGCAGGAGCATGCAGGAGCATGAGGGTGAGCGAGAAAAGTGAGATCAGGAGGTTGGCGAAGGATGCCATGGCTGGAGCTGCGATTCCGAAAGGAAGCTGGGGGGCGACGCCAATGTGCGTGAGCTTGGTGTGTGAGGAGGAGAGGTGGTGGTGGTGGTGGAAGTGGCGCACAGGATCTTCCTCGGCCGGAAGGGGGGCACGGCACGGCGCAGAGCAGCAAATGCTTCTTCCTCTTTCGCTCACTCTACCTCGGTTGGATTTGTGAGAGAAAGAAAGATGGGCAGAGCACAAGAATGGCTTCGGGGCCTCAACGTTAAATGCTGCGTGCTGAACCTTGCACGCACGCCCTAGATGCTCCTGTGCCTATACGTGACGTGAGTCAAATCAGATTGTTCGGTCTGGTTCGTCCTTGAGCTATATATGGCTAGGGAGAGGGCCGTGTCGTCTGTGGGGTGGCTGGGAAAAAGATTCCAAACGAAAAGGCTTCCTGCATTGCGACGGCATGGAGCGTTCCTACCTGGACGCCACAGAGCTCCACCGAATAATCTTTGTATCATGTATCTAATCACATCGATCAGGGGAGTAGTAGTCTAGAGACAGAAAGCTAAGGTAAGAGTTTCGATCAACATATCTGATAGTCCCTGCAAAGCACACAAGGGCAAGGCTATCCTTCATAGACACTGGTGTGTGTCGAGCTTGCGCTGGTGGAGTGGAGAGAAAGCCTCCAAACAAACAAAGGTTCGACCGCGTCAGCGCGCAGCTTGCAGAGCTGATGGGGAAAATGGCGGAGGAGGGAACAGAGAAGTGACCCAAAGGGAGAGAGGACTAGTGGCGGTGGTGGGTGCACTGCAAGAGAGAGGGGTTGAGCTTCCGTGATTCCATCCATGGAAAAAGAGGAAGCTATGCTGCTGGCGGGTGGCGGTGAAAGTGGCCGAGAGGACGACGCTACGTGTCGAGTGTTGCGCTAGCCTGGTTTCAGCTTCAGCTAAACTAACATCAAAATAGCGGGATGTTTAGTGGAGCTAAGCCATATTTAGTGCTTTTGATTTGATGGAAAAATCAGTGGCAAACCAAAGCATTAGGATTTGGAACAGAGAGGAGGGAGGAGCTCAGCTTGCCTGGCGATGGATGATCTGGACGAGGGCACGAGGCACATGGTCGCCTTCGTCTTCGTGGCGCGGAAGCGGAAGCAGACGGCGCCTCCTCGCCGCTGCACAACCTCCCTGCCGTACTCCACCAACTCGCCGGCGCTGCACCTGCCGACCCCGTGCACTCCGCCTCAGGCCCTCGGCGACCAACTCCTGCCGCGACCTTCGGGCCGGGCCGCCGCTCTGCGTCTCCCGCCCGCGGCTGCCTCGCACTTGGCCCCACCACGACCACGCCTCCGTCCAGCGCTTCCCCCCTTCCGCCATCTCCATCCATGGCCCGGGCCTTGGGTGGCTGGAGTTCCACCGGAGGGAGAAACAAGGGGAAAAGTGGATGGAGTTGTGTTGTACTAGTACTACGTCGAGAAGGAGCCACCCTGCCGTAAGCCTCTCAATGGAGTATTTATTTTTCACTTCTTCTTCGATACAACCCCCTGAAAACATCAACGGTCCAAATCGTCCTATACCCCTTCGCCTGAAAACTTAAAAAAGGGTAGGATGGTCATTGCCCCTGCCCCTTCCCCAGTCCCGCCCCCGCGACGTACTCGCGCGGCCCGTCGACGTACGTACGTCTACGCGTTTTTTTTTTTACTGTGGCGATATACGTTCTTTTTACCGCGTCGGTGGTCAAGCGCGTCGGTGGTCAAACCGCGCGTCGCCCGCTGAAAGCGCGTCGTGGCGCGTGAACTACGGCCCGCCGCCCCGTCCCGTCGCCTCGTCTGCCGCACCGTCCCGTCCGTCCCCTCGTCTGCCGCCCCGCCGCCCCGTCCCCTCGTCTGTCGCGCTGCCGCCCTCGACTGCCGTCGAATTGATAGCCCAACGACCCGTCCGCCCGCTGCCCCGCCGTCTCCCTATAAATCTCACCCCCGTCCGCCCGTCGCCGCAAACACCGCTCCCCGCCCGACGCCGCAAACACCGCTCCTCTCCCGTCTCCACCTCCCAAAAGGCTGCCGGCGACATGTCGTTCCACCGCGGCAGCAGCTCCGGCACCGGCGGCGACGACGGACCCAGTGCGTGGCCGTCGAGCCTGAGCACGCCGGAGACGGAGGAGCTTTACCGGTTCGGGCTCCTCGTGCCGCCAGGTTGCCGTCTTCCGCACGACTGGAAGCTCGACAAGGACGGCTACCCGAGGCGCGGGCCCGGCGCCACCGCGGAGGAGAAGCGGACCGGCGGCCGCAACAACATCGCCGGCCGTCACGCGTTCTGGGACAGCAAAGACTACGCCGCCGTCATCGGCGCGTACCGGCTGGCGGAGTCCGGCGTCACGCCTGACCTCATCGGTGACCGTCGCCGCCTTCTTGTCCCGCGCCCCCGTCCAGCAGCGCGCGGCCGTCGGGCTCCTCCACCACCTGCGCCGGCGCCCGCCGATCCCCCCGCCCCGCCGGAGGTGGAACTGCCGCCGGAGCAGTTGGTTCTTCGGGAGGACGGCGATCCCGACGATATGTCGGGTTACCTCGTCGCCCTGCGCGCGTCGGCGGCTGCAGCGGCGGCTGCAGAGGCGGCGGCGGCTGCAAGGGAGGCCGCCGAGCAGGCGGCAGCGATCCAAGCGGCGGCGGCATTCCGCCAGTGGTCCCGCAGGCGGAGGCGGAGGCGCCGGAGTCGTCGGACGACGACGTCATCGACTGGGAGCGGTTAGCCCAGGTCAGCGACGACGACGACGGCGGCGGGGGTGACAGCGGTGACGTCGGGGAGGTCATCGATCTGTTGGCTAGCGACGAGGAGGAGTAGTAGTTTTTTAAAAAAATGTTCTAAGTATGAACTATGTATCGTTTAGGTTCGAAAAAACTTGTTTGGTTTCGGTATTGTTGAATGGACTATGTAAAATATATCTATGTTCAATCTAGTTTGTTTGAGTCTTGTTTAAATTTGTCTTCAAAGTTTGTTCAAAAAATTAGCTAAATATTGAACGCTTATTTTGAGAAAAATTGAAAAATTTTCGACCCATGCATAAAAATGTTCACAATATATTTAAAAAATTTGCATCGAATATACATAGCACAGAATAAGGTATGCAATTAACGGAAAATTGTAGAATAAAAAAATCATGAAAACACATAAAATAAAAAATAAAAAGTGTATGTAAATGTTTATAAAGTGTTTTAGAAATGTTCAGATTTTGTTTAAATATGTCCATATAGTAAAGCCGGTGGATGAAAAAATTGAAATTTTGAAATAAAAAATATAACAAATAAAAAACAAAAAAAATTAAAAAGGTGAGATATTTTAATTCATTAACATTTTCTGAAATATTAATAAATTCATTAACATTTATGAATCAGAGAATATTTTTAAATTCATTAACATATATGAATGAATACAAGAATTTTTAAATTCATTTACATTTTCCGAAATATTTTTAAATTATTTAAATTTATGAACTAGAGAATATTTATAATTCATTAATATTTATGAATCCGAGAATTTTTGAATTCATTAACATTTTCTGAAATAGTTTTAAATTCATTAACATATATGAATGAATACAAGAATTTTTAAATTCATTTACATTTTCCGAAATATTTTTAAATTATTTAAATTTATGAACCAGAGAATATTTATAATTCATTAATATTTATGAATCCGAGAATTTTTGAATTCGTTAACATTTTCTGAAATAGTTTTAAATTCATTAACATATATGAATGAATACAAGAATTTTTAAATTCATTTACATTTTCCGAAATATTTTTAAATTATTTAAATTTATGAACCAGAGAATATTTATAATTCATTAATATTTATGAATCCGAGAATTTTTGAATTCATTAACATTTTCTGAAATAGTTTTAAATTCATTAACATATATGAATGAATACAAGAATTTTTAAATTCATTTACATTTTCCGAAATATTTCTAAATTATTTAAATTTATGAACCAGAGAATATTTATAATTCATTAATATTTATGAATCCGAGAATTTTTGAATTCATTAACATTATCTGAAATAGTTTTGAATTCATTAACATTTATGAATTTTCTGGAAAATGGTAGAAAATCCATACGGACTCGAAACGGGACAATTTTTTGCGTGCGTGCCCTGCTAGGGCACAGTAGCACGTGGAAAAAAATTGGGCATGTTTGGCGAATGCGAAGCAGAGAGGTGCGACCGAGGGTCCCCTCCGGCCATACCGAAACCACCCCCTTCCACAGCAAGTACCTGAGCGGTTTGACGGATTGCACCCAACTTCTGGGAGCGCGTGTGGGGCCCCACCCGGGCACCCCACGGCCAAAATGAACGAAATCCGACAACGAACGCACGTTGCGTCACGTCCGGGCAGTATTTTCTGGGTTTTCTGCCCGGAAAATGGTAGAAAATCCATACGGATTCGAAACAGGACAATTTTTTGCGTGTGTGCCCTGCTAGGGCACAGTAGCACATGGAAAAAAATTGGGCACGTTTGGCGGATGCGAAGCGGAGAGGTGCGACCGAGGGTCCCCTCCGGCCATACCGAAACCACCCCCTTCCACAGCAAGTACCTGAGCGGTTTGACGGATTGCACCCAACTTCTGGGAGCGTGTGTGGGGCCCCACCCGGGCACCCCATGGCCAAAATGAACGAAATCCGACAACGAACACACGTTGCGTCACGTCCGGGCAGTATTTTCTGGGTTTTTTGCCCGGAAAATGGTAGAAAATCCATACGAACTCGAAACGGGACAATTTTTTGCGTGCGTGCCCTGCCAGGGCACAGTAGCACGTGGAAAAAAATTGGGCACGTTTGGCGTTTGCGAAGCGGAGAGGTGCGACCGAGGGTCCCCTCCGGCCATACCGAAACCAACCCCTTCGACAGCAAGTACCTGAGCGGTTTGACGGATTGCACCCAACTTCTGGGAGCGCGTGTGGGGCCCCACCCGGGCACCCCACGGCCAAAATGAACAAAATCCGACAACGAACGCACGTTGCGTCACGTCCGGACAGTATTTTTTGGGTTTTATGCCCGGAAAATGGTAGAAAATCCATACGGACTCGAAACGGGACAATTTTTTGCGTGCGTGCCCTGCTAGGGCACAGTAGCACGTGGAAAAAAATTGGGCGCGTTTGGCGGATGCGAAGCGGAGACGTGCGACCGAGGGTCCCCTCCGGCCATACCGAAACCACCCCCTTCAATAGCAAGTATCTGAGCGGTTTGACGGATTGCACCCAACTTCTGGGAGCGCGTGTGGAGCCCCACCCGGGCATCCCACAGCCAAAATGAACGAAATCCGACAACGAACGCACGTTGTGTCACGTCCGGGGAGTATTTTCTGGGTTTTGTGCCCGGAAAATGGTAGAAAATCCATACGGACTCGAAACGGGACAATTTTTTGCGTGCGTGCCTTGCTAGGGCACAGTAGCACGTGGAAAAAAATTGGGCACGTTTGGCTAAGTTAAAAAAGAGCCTATTTGATTAAGTTAAAAAAATTGGTTAAGATAAAAAAATTTGATACAGTTAAAAAAATGTGCCTATTTTATTTAGTAAAAAAATGAGGCCCTGCAAAAAAACGCCGACCGTCTCGCTAACCGACGCGCATGCGTGCATGGGGCCGTCCCACTAACAACGACGCCGCAATCAGCGCTCGGGCGACGTCGTTAGCCGACATGCATGCAAAATTTCCTTCTACGTCAGCCCGTCTCGCCGCCGCCGCGATCTGCACGTGCTGCCACCGTACGCCGCCCGTCGCCCCACACTCCAAAACGGCGCCGGTGCGGCCGCGCCGGCCTGCCCTGACCTGACCCGTCGCCCTGTATACGCTGCCGCTGCCTCTCCCACCGTCGCCCCACCGTACAAACGTCGTTGATGCGCCCGCGCCAGCTTGCGTCCCCTGACCCGTCGCCACTATACGCCGCCGGTGCCTCTCCCACCGTCGCCGTCGTGTAAGTTTTTTTTTTCCAGTTTTTTTATACGACGAGGCGCATAGCAGTATGATGGTATGTGACAGAAATCTATTTGATGCAGTATGAATATCGACGGTGTGATTCCATGTTCTGTTCAAAAGTGGGTTAGCCTAGTTGACAAACTGTCACCCAGTCAGAAATTCAGGTTTTATGAAACGGATATGCAGGGCATGTTTAGGATACCATCGATAAAGATGCGTGATTTTTTGCTTCACTTTTTACTCCAAGGTTACAATCCGAGTAGCAAAAAATTCATGGTTGAAGAGAGTTCTAGAAGTACTGCTGGATGTAAAGGTCTTATTTCACTAAGGCCTGATGATGTGTACTGCATATTTGGTTGGAAAAACAATGGAGTGGATGTTTTTGGGTTTCTTAGTACTGAAGGAGAAAAAGCAACCAAAAAAATACCTGTTAGTTTTGTTAGCAAGAAAAATGGTAAGATCATGATTGATGATCTCATAGAAAAGATTGTGAAGAATAAGAGCACTGATGATGACTTTATTCGGACGACATTTCTAGTTCTCTTAGGAACTATAATTGCACCAGTGTCTCATGAATACGTTCCGAAAAAATACTATGCCTTAGTGCAAAATATTAAGTTGATAAGGAAGTTCAACTGGAATGCATTCACTTCACGATTCTGTTTATCGGAGATTGTTAAGCTTCTGCAGGACGGCCATGTTAGGCAGTGGCCCCAGGGGAACCTCGCCCTTTTGCAAGTACGTTCTATTTATTAATTTCAACACTTCTGTTATAAAATGTCACGGAAGAACATGTAATTTAATTAGTTTATGTGTTTTGCAGTACCTATACTGGGAGAAGGTGCAACCAATCACCGGTCCAAAATATGATCCGTTGGCATTGTTGAGCCCGCTGATGAGGAACTGGACGGAAGATATGGCTGTGAGAAGAGACAAATACGACTATGAATATGGTCGTGGTGTTGGGATGGTAATCCTAGTAATCATGTTTTTTTACATTTATGAAATAAAGTAAAGTGTGCATATGGTTTGCATGTATAATTCTCTTGTTGCACTTGTAGATCGATGACAACATTACAGAGGAGTATAGGCTGAAAAAAATTGCGGAAGAAGAAGCTCAAAAAACCAAGAAAGCTAGTAGCAAAAAATCTAACGTTACTGGAACGAGGAAAGAGGGCAGTACCTCGGAGGCTTCGAGCCAGAAGCCTACTATGGACCGGATTTTGAGTGAGATGAATGAGCTTCGGAAGGAAATGCTTCGTTTGCCAGAGTTATGCGCACAGGTAACACTTGAGCACGTCTCTTTAATGTCCATCACTGAATTGAAGAACTAAGATGAAATGTTTTCTTGCAGAGGATGATTGAGAAACTGAACAAAACCGGCGTCTCCTACAAACCCAGTAACCTGGAAGAGGACGAAGGGAATCTGTACGGAGGCATTAATGAGTCTTCAAATGATGGTGGACGTCCGCAAAAAGAGTTTGTATATCAAAAAGATGATTCAGACCGGTTCCGCACACCTTCCAAAATGAATTTGCAAAAGGATGATAACGTCGTTGATGTAACTTCTCGTGGAAACACACCTTTTTACTGCACACCTGAGTACTGGGATAGTTTCAAGGGTGATATGGATGATCCTGTCCAAGTACCAGAAGTATCAGATGAAAAAGCTGCCACATCTGTAGAGACGGACGAAATCGCATTGCATGCATCGGTTGGTTCTCAAGGAGTACAAGAGGAAGTGGAGGAGGTTACTGGCAGGCGCAAGCGCAGAGGATCACAACATGTCAGGTCTCCTTATGTGGTCCCTAAACCGAACAAACGTGCAAAACGTTCTGCCAAAGAAAGTAAGTTTTTTGTGTTTCTAATTGTTATTGCGTAATAATTATTTATGTATTTGCGTTTATAAGTATTTGAGTTGTGCGTTACAGAATTGTTCCAAAATGGTGATGTTAACAAATCTGGTGATGAGTATGATGTGGTGAAAGCGTCCATCAAGTACGTGCGTGCGCATGAGCATTCACAAAAACATGCCAAAACAGAAATTTTCAATGATGGCATGGAAGAAGGTCTCACTGTGCGGAGAGCTTGTCAGATTATTAACCATGAGTGGCTAAGTGGCGACGTAAGTTAATTTCATATATTGTTTTACAATTGATTCGAAAATGCCATTGTTAATTCTAACACATTATTTATAGGTAATTAATGCATACTCATCATTTTTGGTCGACAAAGTTAATGATGATCGTTTCATGTTGACAACTTGGAGGATACATTGGTTGCTTCACATTAGACCCGGAAAGAAGACCGCCGGTAACGATTATGAAGCAGAGTCGCATAGTAATGGACCCGTGAACAGATGTGAGGACGAGTATTTCAAAAAATCAAAGGTAAGTTTGATTGTTAACACGGTACATACATACGATAGTATGTGATGATTGTGTTTTATGGTCCTTGTGATGCAGACTTACATTCCTCTAAACAAGCAAAATAATCACTGGATTACTGTCGTCATGCATAGCGGGAAGAGAGAGTTTCATGTTCTTGACTCGTTGATGACCGGAAAACTTGACAGTGTTACTAGAGAACTCGTTGAGGACCTGGTAGGTTTAACTTTCAAATGTGCATTTGGTAACATTCGTTTTCTTTAGTACACTGAATGACATTCTTTCCACCATGTTTATTATATCTTTAGAGAAAACAACTAGCAAAAGATATCCAAGAAGCAAATGCAACCGGAATTGTGAATTATCCGGATGTTTCCAATTGGCCTATTCAAACGTATGACATGCCAAAACAACATGATGGGTGAGTTCTTACTTCGACAGAATGTCGGTCTTGTATGTACATTAGATATTTAATCTTTGTAAATTGTATGCACTAGGAATTCATGTGGAATATTTCTCCTTCGATGCTTTCAATATTGGGATGGTGACAAATGGATAGGCTTATTTTCACAGGTACGCAAGTCATGTTTGGACTACGATGTACAATGAACGCTGTGCTAACACCATTTTTTTTTCAGACCTCAATTGATGATTCGAAAGAGTTAATGATTGCGCAACTTATCTTTTCGGAAAGAAACAAGCTTGATGAAGTGAAAAACAAAGTTATTCGGATATCAAAGAAGAAGAAATAGATGCGGCACGGAGGAGTTTTGCATGTGATTGGGTGGTACTGGAGGACTTTATTTTCCAAACGCTTTGCGCACTTGCTTATAAATTTTATGTAATAGACTCTGCTTCCGAATAGTTATATGTAATAGACTCGACACTTTTCCAAATGTTTTTTATGTCCACATGATATTTTGTTTCATAAATATTATATAATCATTCTTTTTTTTGTTTACATGATTTTTTTGTTGCCGAATAGTTATATGTAATCATATAATCGTGTCGTCGTTAAATTTTTGTGCACTAAACTATGGCAGCACACTGCGTGTTACTTTGTTAGCAAAAACTTGGTTTACAGCACACTGGGTGTTAGTCTAGTTTAGAAAAGCGTAAAAAATATTTTACATAAAAAAAATGCCCGCCCGTCTCCACAGCGTGTCTTAGTAAGCCCGTCGCTATCAAGCCCACCGGGCGATTACGATAGGCGTTTCGGAGCACGCCGTGGAAACCAGGCCCAACAGGGCAGCATCGACGCGACACATCGACGAGGTAGTAATCAGAGGAGTTCAATGTGACGACGGGAGCTGAGTATATAAACTGGTCGTCGTCCCCTTCGGCCGGCGAGGTGGGACTAAACTTGCGTCGGCCGCGGGGCGACGTGGACACAGCCACACGCGACGTGGGCCGGCCCAAAAAGGCACTGGACGGCGCGGTCTTCTCGACGGCTCGACGCGCCGTGGGCCGGCCCAAAAAGGCAATTGACGGCGCGGTCTTCTCGACGGCTCGACGCGCCGTGGGCCAGCCCAGTTACCACCGCTGAGACGCCGCGCCAGTGAAACCGACGCAAGTTTAGTCCCACCTCGCCGGCCGAAGGCGACGACGACTAGTTTATGTACTCAGCTCCCGTCGTCGCATTGAACTCCTCTGATTACTACCCCGTCGATGTGCCGCGTTGATGCTACCCTGTTGGGCCTGGTTTCCACGGCGTGCTCCGAAATGCCTGTTGTAGTCGCCTGTTGGGATTGATAACGACGGGCTTACTAAAACACGTTGTGGAGACGGGCGGGCATTTTTTTCATTTTTTTTCAACAACAGTTCACAGAGTACTTCTCTTATTTTAATATATTTGACAGCCGATGGCACTTTAGTAAATACATGCAGAATTCATAAAATAAACAATGAATAGTGAATATTTATATCAACAACAATGATGTCTCAACATAACAATTGTCACCACAGTAATTTTATTGTAGTGGACAGAAAATAACAAGTCTGAAATGACAACGGTCCGTAGGCAATAATCTTGTTTCACACATATAAAATACTCAACACGAACATAAATTTTACAAATGTTTTTCATATAAATGGAAGAGGTAAAACACTCGCATCGTCTTCACTTGAGTCTTCAAGCCCAGTTGCTGCATACAAAAAAATATGAGAATCAATGCACCGTTAATGAAACAACAAAACTGACATAAACAAATAATAGACATACTCTTCATTTTTGCTGCATGTGCTCCTGTTATGACCTGAGCCGCTGCATATGCTACATTTTCGTCTAGATTTCTCGTCAAATGCTTTAGGCCTCTCATTTTTTGTCACATCTGGGCCACCCTTACCGCGACCTCTACTGTTCTGCTTAGGTGCGCCCTTGGTGGAAACCTTTACTGGATCACGAACCAAAATATGATCTCGGTTAGGCTCAAATGGATTACTGTTCACGAAGCTTCGCTGAATATCATCTTCATTTCCCTGAATATCCTTATTCACTATAATATCATCCAGAGCTGCCATCAACTTGTCGAATAAGAAAGGATTACTGCATGCGACATGACAGGCTTCTGAAGATTTGATGATCAACTCACTATATCTAGCTCTGTCCTCACCACTCGACCAACCCCCACGCAAACAAATCGCTGGTGCGCTTCACGGGCAGTCCAGCTCGTGCTTTTTTTGAGAATCTTCGCAGGACACAACACTTGGGTATCACAGGTAAGTTCAGTGCATTCAAAACATGAATAATATGCTTGCAAGGAAGCCCTTTGCGAGTCATACTTCGGCAACTGCACTTTATAGTTTCTGCCGAGTTACCTGGCGTATAGTCCACATTAAATCTGTGATCCCTGTTATTCTTCCACGCAACCACAAATCTCTGACTATCGGTCCCTGTCAGTCTATCAATTACCTCAAACTCCTATACCTTCTTCATATCTTGTTGCAACATATAAAAGTTTGCCTGCGTGAATGCTTTCGCAGCATATTATGTTTGGCCAGACACTCAGTCACTGTTACTGGAAGAGTCTGTGAGGCCGTGTAGTCATCATAAGCTTCATTCTCACGGAGGCGAACAATACAATTCTCGTAGTGTACAATCATGTCAACGATCGTCATACCATAG
The DNA here is from genome assembly GCA_963921465.1 of Triticum timopheevii. Classification (NCBI taxonomy): domain Eukaryota; kingdom Viridiplantae; phylum Streptophyta; class Magnoliopsida; order Poales; family Poaceae; genus Triticum; species Triticum timopheevii. The sequence goes on from OY997262.1 coordinate 292,503,904, forward strand.
TCAAGATGAAGGTGCAGGCTGGAGTTCAGACTCTCACTCCTCTGATTACTGCGCATACCAAGGAAAAACCCACCAGACAAATATGATGCAGCCCAAAGCGTCCTCTTCCTGTACATCCTATGGAGCCATGTTTTCGTTTTCTCCGTCTGCCATTTGCGCACAAACGCGGCCCATCTCTCCTCAAAAACCTTATGTGTAGTGGCATAGTACAATAATGCCCTAAACTCCTTCAATGACTTGTGGTTGAGGTGTTTCTGCATATTCTTTTCAATATGCCATGAACATAGACGATGCCACACGTCAGTAAGAACCTTCCTAATAGCCCTTATCATCGCTGCATCTACATCTGTAATTACAGATTTGGGCCTCTTCTGACAGTTAGCTTTCAAGAACGTGTTAAGCAACCAGACATATGTAGCCTCAGTCTCGTCTGAAACAATGGCGCAGGCGAATACCGTAGTGCAACGGTGGTTGTTCAGACCCACAAAAGGGATGAACGGCATTCCATACTTGTTCATCTTGTATGTGCTATCGAACACAACAACATCACCATAGTCTAGATAATCCCGGCGTGACTGTGAATCACACCAGAAGAGGTTTTGGAGCCTGCCTTCAGCGTCAACCGTGTGCTCAAAGAAGAAGTCTGGATCTCTGTCCTTTCTGGTCAACATGATTCCTACGGCAGTATCAGCATCACCTTGTGCAAGCAATTTCATCTTCTCCCTATAGCACATGTTATACAGCTTTGTCCTCTGAAATGGTGACTTTGCATACGACCCATACCTGCTAACGATGTTGTAAAAAATGATATGTTTTCTTATCCCAGCTCCAGCCATAGCTAAGATCTCAGCTCTTTCAAATGCTTTGATCTGATTATGAGATCGGAGGAAAGGGACTTCGTCCGGTCATGCAAGAGTGTGGTTGTGATCATCGGAGAAACTGCTGACATACCAAAGATTGAGCTTTTTATCAAGCTTAACTGTCAAATGGGCTTCGCATAAGAATCGACTCTCCGGTCTAAGCCTGCGGGTCCGGCCTTCCATGGTACAGAACTTGGCCTGTCGTTTTCCTGCGGCTGAACAGAGATACCTCCTCAAGCGCGGAGTCCTTGCGCGATCCTTCGAAAATTTTAGCGAGTCCTTCCTGATGCTGAACCCACGTTCTCTCGCGTGCTTGTTGTAGAACGTGTACACCTCGTCTAATGACCTGAATGTCTTTACCATCACTGCCCAATGCCTATCAAGTGACTCTTGCTGATATTCATCATAGCACATGTCAAGGTCAAACTGATCATCATCGCTGTGCTCATCATTCCCGCTAGGACCATCGACACCTTCCTGCAAAATATGACATATAACCTTGCATGTCAATCTGTTCTTGTATTCTTACTAACCATAAATAATGTAAAGAACTTACTTGGCTACCGCTCACACTACGAGATGCATGGACCTCGCTCTCGGCATTGTCATCATCTATATTATTACGCTCATTGTCACCAATAGCATTTATCTGTGCACATGTAAAGTAACATAAGTGGTCATACAATTTTAATGTCAATCATTTCTCTACAATTTTTTCAACATACCTGGCTCACACTATCTGCATAAAATTGTTCATCTATATCATATTCCTCATCGTCAGCATTGCCATGTAGCTGTACAAATTTAAAAGGACATGTTAGTGTCAAATAACTAGTTTTTATTCAATATGTTTTGGTCAACGTTGAAGGCACTTACATTACCACTGTATGATTCATCCTGACTCATATAGTTGTCTCCGGGAGGTTGGTTCGCATTCAATGACGAGGATCCATTATCGTTACCGGAATCATCACTGGCGTATCCGGTTACTTGCTCCATCTATGCACATACAAATAAGGTGTGAGATCAATGCCAACATTCCACAAAACATCATCGCGAATACAGTAAATTTGTCAACAGTGACATGACTATGTGGCATGCATACAAATTTGAATATACAAAATCATTATGAGGTCATTAAGAGGTCACTACTCTCCTCTCTTATTTACCTAAGTAGGGAATCATTTTGCATTAAAAAAATGCACAAAAATGCAATGGACAAATCAAAATCATCAGAAAAAGAACAAAAAGAGCCATCCTAACCTACTGTGCGCCGTCGAGGGGTCCTCGCCTGGGGTCGACGCCGATGCGTTGCTGCCACCCACGTCGTGGAGGGCGCGTACCAGGACAGAGACGGCGAGCGAGCGAGCGCTGGGCGTTTCACCGGCGACACGCGCGTGTGGTCACTACGGACGCCGTCGGTGCTCGCGACTAGACGGGCACGTCGGGGTCGACGTCGTGACGACGGTGGACCACGGCGGCGTTGATGCTGCTAGGGTTTCCTAGGCGGGGATGGGGTGTCGGTTTCACGGCGCGTGGGTGACTATGGACGCCGCCCGACGTCGTGACAGCGGTGGACCACGGCGGTGTTGATGCCGCTAGGGTTTCGTACGTGGAGATGGGGTGTCGGGGTGGGGCGTACTTTTTCTTTCCTTTCCCGATCGCACTACCGAACCGCACGCGTACGACGCGTCGGAGTACGGGGCGCGACGTACACGGGCGGCCGGCCCTACGACGGACGGCGGGTACAGTGTACATAATTTAGTATGGACAATACTACCCCTTATACGTTTATTGGGGGGGGGGGGGGTTGTGCCGAAGTCCTTCTCTTTATTTTTTCTTCTTCTGCATTAAACCCAATCCTGTACTCATATGATGAGGCACAATTCATTATCTATAATCTATAATACCTAAATAGTTCATCCCCACTATCCTATTTCTCTTAACATGCAGCCTATCCACATCAGCAAGACGGCCACGTCAGCGATTCACTACCGACTTACAAGTGGGACCCACAATGAGCTGAAATGGCCACATCACCGGCAGTTACTAGCTGAAAAGGGAACGGGCCACAGGCTAGGCAAACCGTCTCTCTCCCTGGATTGAGCCCAGTCATGCGTTCTCAGCCTTTCCCGGATCCATCTGCCCCCTCCTTTCCCCTTCCCGACCCTCAATCTTTCCCCGTGCCGCAGGTCATAGCCAGAGGAGCTCTCTTCCGACGTTGCTCTGCTTTGACCCCTCCTCACGCCAGCGGCCTGTGGTCAGAGCAGGAGGAGCGGCCTCGGATAGATCAGACACGGTCATCCCGGCGCGCCCCGGTTGCAGTAGGAGTTGATCCCTCACGACGTTGCTCTGCTTCGACCCATCCTGTCCTCGCGTAGGCGGCTTCTCCACACCTGTGGCCAGAGCAGGAGGAGGGATGGATCGGACACAGCCATCCAGGTGCGCCCTGATTCCAGCGGGACTTGATTTAGTTTCTGTTATTTGCGGCAGGTGAGCGGAAGGCGGATCCGACAGGGGCGGCTATGCGCGCTACACTTCTACGGCAGAGCGGTGCATCTGTCGCTCATCGGGGATGGCTGCTCGTGCGTTGCTGGGCAGAGGCGAATGTGTGTGCGAGTGCTAGGCGGCGAACAAGGTGAAGGGCCCCCCAAGTATGTAAGTATTTCTTTGCATTATTAGGCCTACAATTTATGTCCGCGGTAAATAAAGGCAATTGGGGCTAGCCCATTGCAAAAGTAGTACTCCCTCCGTTCCAAAATAGATGACCCAACTTTCCCTCAGTTCCAAAATAGATGACCCAACTTGGAGTAGCAGCAATCGTATATGAAAAGTCTAATACATCGCCGTAACCCAACCATTGACTCGCAGGATCCAGGAATACATGCATGCATCGCCATAACGGATGCAGCAGGCGACGCCTTTTCATCTTACGCCAGATCGTGGTAGATGAACCAGCAGAGCTTTTTCAAGAGGAGGTCGGGATATCAAGGGACGCGGTGTACGCAGGAGATCAGCGGCAGATCAGTGCTGCCGTGTTTCAATTATAGAGGTGAGTATTACAGGCCGGTCGACATCTTTGACTATTTGTACAATTAATTGTTCCGGTTCTACGGTTTGATACTGATGTTCATGTGGTGCTATAGATCTGAAGAGAAGAAATAAGTTCTCGATGCTGCTCATGGTTGTTAGTTTTTAGATGAACTGAGCAATGACGGCATAATTGGGTAATTAACTCTTGATTTAATCATCAGCACAACTAGATATGAGTAACTTTTCACTATCGCGGCACCATAAATTTGGTTTTTAAAGATATGAAGGTATTTATTATTTAAGCTTGGAAGGTATGAAAAAATATTTTCCCCATCGCTCATATGGATTTGCTCATCTATCTAATTTCTCATATACTCCTATTTGTCGTAACAGTCTTACCATAGTCATTACAAGAACTCAAAATGAGAATTCAACTATGCATTTTGGATGCAAAATTTTTAGTGCTATTCTTGGAGTCTTCTATTCCTTTTGTTACTTCAAATAATATACTTCTACATATATAGTTTAAGCATGACATTAAACATGACTTTGCATCACGCACCATTGTCTACTTTCTTCATAGCCCATTATTTTGATGTTTATGTTAAGGGCCCAGGTTTTAGTTTCGCCCGGGGCACCTAAAATCTCAAGACCGGCCCTGCTGGACTGATTTGGCCGTCGTTGATGATTTTGCTTGCTAAGATTCAGTTGTTTGAGCTACATGCCCGTCCCTCAAGACCTTGAGCCAGTTGACTATTGTATGGTAATATTTTTCATATCTAACATTTTTTATCGATTAGATTAACTAAATTGGGTTCCGTTATTCTTCTAGGTATATGTTCCTTGAACTGCATAATTAGAAGTTTTGTGTCGGAAATAAATAATTGGTTCAGTTTGATGTGATTTGGCCGTGGTTGCCCCTTTGATGATTCTTTTACACTACCATTCCTGTTAATTTAGTTTCAGCTTTGCTTTATTTTACATGCATGTCCATTCTAAGACATGAATCATTTTAGGTTTGGACCTTTTCTTGATGGATGGGGCTCCTTTCAATTTTAGTTCTTATGCTTTCACCTATGCAGATATAGAGGGTTCTCAATTTGTTTTTTTTTTCGGGTATGTATGTTGTTGCAGGATTTGGGTCGAGATAGAATATACTCATGAAATTTATCTTTGTCGTCGTTGGTTTCCAATGTTAATAGAGAAAATACTCCTGGATTTTATTTGAGTGGCATTTTCTATACGTCATCATTGATTACCAATATTAACAATTTTGTGCCCCCTTTCTTTGTAATACATTGTTGCTTTTGAAGTCTTTTACATATAGGCATGCAATGTTCTCAAAGTTTATTCCATATATAGGCGCATAGGATTGTATAGTCGATCAGATGACTCGGTCATACTAAGTAACGTCATTTGAGAAGACATTTTTTTTCTAAATTGCATGTTAGTTAATCGTGAGTTTATCCTCAATTTCATATAGGTGAGAAAACATTGTACCACCACACCGACAATACTTTCTCTTGCTTTTCCTTCTTTTTCTTTTTCAATGTGCACCCTTCACACGAGCTGATTGGAGTGCTATAATGTCCCGCCGCAACGCGCGGGCAATCATCTAGTTAATTGAATCCATCGGTCAGCAAAACCCGTTCAGTCCATCATTCTCCTCAGAAAACACCATTCTGACCGGACATATGCTTTATGAAGATCGAGCTTCACCACACATAGTCCATTTTTACTGGTCTCCCTCTTGATTCGATGAATGCATTCGTATGCAATGAGAATATTATCCTACACAAAAACACTTCTCCTCTGTTCAATCACCCTCGGCAAAATAACCTTTGGGCACGTGATTAACATTTTTCGAAATTATCTTATAGACCATATTATACATGCTAATGGGCTGAAACCGGCAGGCCGCCCCGACCCAGTCCGTCTTGGACCGGGTCCTAGTGTCCCCCGAGTGGGACCTCCGCTGCTCCCTTGCCTCCCTTCGCGTCATCACCCGGATTGACTCGGATCATGTCCCTCTGCTCCTCTCTTCGGCTGACGAGCGTCCTCCCATCACCCCTCGATTCCGGTTCGAGACCTTCTGGCTCTCCCAAAATGGGTTCATCGATGCGGTTGGCGCGCGATGGACCGAGGCTCGCGCCCACCCCCATCCCCGTCCCCCCTCGTCCATTGACTCATCGAATTTCTGTGCGAAGCGCGGGCGGCAGTTCATGAAGGGGTGGGGCGCTAACCTGGGCCGTGACCTCCGAGAGCGCAAGAAGGCGTTGTTATCCGCGATTCAGGCTCTTGACTTGCGCGCTGATTCGGTGGGGCTCTCTCTGGACGAATGGCTTTCCCGGTACGACCTGGAAGATCAGCTCTCCGTGATCTACACCGATGAGGAGGCCTATTGGCGCCTCCGTGGCGCTCAGAAATGGGTCCTGAAGGGCGACGCGAATACGGCATACTTTCAGGCCATTGCCAATGGCCGCCGTAGACGCAACTCCATCCCTCTCTTGTGGGATGGTGAGACGCTCCTTCATGACCCTCGCGACATCCGTTCCCACGTCGACGGATTCTATAGATCCTTATTCTCTGCCGCTCCTCGGAGCGGCCTCTCGCTTGCCCCCGACTATTGGGTTGGGCCCCAGTTGGTGTCGGATTCGGAGAACGCGGCTCTCACGGCCCCCTTTTCCGAGCAAGAGGTCTGGGATGCTATCAAGGGCATGAACCCCTCTTCTGCACCTGGTCCGGATGGCCTCCCTGTTAAATTCTTCCAGACCTTCTGGAACGTGATTAAATCGGAGGTCATGGCTATCTTCGGCGAGTTCTTCGTAGGCGCCATTGATCTTGGACGCCTCAACTACGGGATCATCTCTCTCATCCCAAAGGTGCCTGGGGCGTCCGACATCCGTCATTTTCGCCCGATCACTATCATTAACGTGATCTTCCGGATCCTGGCCAAAGGGTACGCCAATAGGGTGACCCTGCTGGCTGACCGTATGACGCACCCCAACTAGTCGGCCTTCATTAAGGGCCGTTACATCCTGGATGGGGTCCTTGTCCTTCATGAAGTCCTCCATGAGGTTCGCTCCAAAAACCTCAAGGCGGTTTTCCTGCAGATTGACTTCCATAAGGCGTATGACACGGTTAGCTGGCCCTTCCTTCGGGAAGTCCTTCGGAAGGGATTCGATGACCGGTGGATAACGAGGGTAATGCAGATGGTCACTTGCGGGCGCACTGCCGTGAACATAAATGGTGAGATCAGCCCTTTCTTCCCCACCCTATGTGGGGTCCGACAAGGTGACCCCTTCTCCCCGTTCTTGTTCAATATGGTCGTCGACGCGCTAGCGTCCATTCTTGATAAGGCGAAAGCTGCGGGCCATATTCGAGGGATTACGCCCCACCTCGCCGGTGGCTCTGGGATCTCCATCCTCCAGTATGCTGACGACACTATCATCATGGTCGAAGGCTCGGAGACGAATATCGCCAACCTTAAGTTCCTCCTTCTCTGCTTCCAACAGATGTCGGGCCTCAAGATCAACTTCGCCAAGAGTGATGTGATGGTGATGGGATACTCCCCTGCGGAGGCGTTGGCCATCGCCAACAGGCTTAATTGCCGCATGGGTTCCTTCCCCACAACCTACCTGGGGACGCCCATTAGTGACTCCAGGCTCACCGTCGCGGACTTGCGCCCCTCCGTGGTCAAGCTCCAAACCCGCATTGAGCCATGGCAGGGGGTGGCTATCCAAAGCGGCCCGGACGATCCTCATCAACTCTTCCCTCTCCAGCCTTCTCTTGTTCCTCATGAGCTTCTACAGCCTCCACGAGACCCTTCACAAGGAGATCGCCAAGATCCAGTCCCGTTTTTTCTGGGCGGGCAACAACGACAAGCAGAAGTATCATATGGTCAGTTGGCCTGATATCTGCAAGCCCCGGGAGCAAGGTGGCCTTGGCATCATGTGCTCTAAACGGATGAATATCGCCCTCCTCTCGCGCTGGCTTTGGCGCATCTCGCAAGGGCACGGTGGCCTCTGGCTTGACATCATCCGGAACAAATACTTGCGAGGACAACCCCTCGCCTTTTGCCAGAAGTCCGGTGGATCTCAGTTCTGGCAGTCGATTGTCCAGCTTCTCCCGGTCCTCCGTATCGGGACCTCTATCTCGGTGGGTTCAGGAGCGTCGGCGTTGTTCTGGTTTGATTGCTCGGTTGGGGACGCTCCCTTCGCGGCCCGCTTCCCCGGCCTCTTCTCCATCTCCGTTGACCCCTTGATTTCTGTTGATAGGGCCCTTCTTGACTTAGGGCGCCTTGCTTTCCGGCGGGCCTTTGGCCCCATGGAATCCGTTGCCTGGCATGAGTTACTTGACTGTGTTGCTCTCCACGAACCGATGGTGGATGGTGGCCCCGACCTGGTGCGATGGCGCCTTGAGCCTTCAGGCCAATTCTCCATCAAGTCGCTGTACTTGGCCATCGCTCCTTCTTCCGCCCCCCTTCCTCTGTCGATGGTGTGGTCCATCCGCCTGCCCCTGAAGATCTGTATCTTCATGTGGCAATGGATTCGCGGTCGGATCCCGTCTGGGGTGGAGGTGCGCAAGCGTAATGGCCCGGGTACTGGCGTTTGCCCGCTGTGTGGGGTTCCTGAAGACTCGAATCACATTTTCTTCTCCTGCGTTTCTGCTCAGTTCCTTTGGAGCTGCTTTCGTGAAGCAATTGGTGGAAATTGGTGTCACACCAACTTCCCTGACTTATTTGCCGAACTCCAGTTGGCCCCCGTGGCCTCTCGCCACATTAGGTGGCTCGAGATCGGGGTCCTTGCCTGGACCCTCTGGACTGTCCGCAATAAGCTTGTGATTCAGCGCACTCCTCTTCATCGGGCTTCTGACGCTCTTTACAAACTCTCGGGTTTCTTGCAGCTTTGGCGGCCGCTTAGCCGCCCCCTGGACCGCGACGCCATCTCAGCCTTCATCGCCGACCTTCGCTCGATGGCCGTCCGCCTATCGCCGCCGCCTCCGCCGAAACCAAACTAGGCGGTCTCTTCGTCCGGCGCGTTCTGTTGTTGTTTTTATTTTTCTCAGGGCTTGTTGAGCTGTGCCCTCAGCAGAACCTTTGTACTGTGTTGTGAGACTTGGGGGTGTGTGTGTGGACCTGACATTGTATGTGTGCTCTGTGGCGGTTTGCTTTATTTATAAAGCGGGGCGAAAGCCTTTTTCGGTAATGGGCTGAAACTGAGTATTCTTGGTTGAACCATCTACCTTTGGAACTAAGACAATAAATGTGTCATTTCAGCCCACCCACATTACTCCTGAATTCACTACCTCCAAAACTTCTTTTACCATATCCAGCCCAATCAAACTCCAAAATCTTGCTAGTTAGGATTACTAATTTGCCCTTGCCACTAAGACCTTTCATAGTGTTCTTGCAAAAAAAAGGACCTTTCATAGTGGGTGGTATCATAAGGCGGTATCATGCATATGATACTAGGATGCGCTACTATCTCCGTAGTGCGTAGTATCATATTGGTATCTTAGATGACCCGACGCCTGAGGTCTGATTAGTGACAGCTGCTCCGAGGTTCATGAACATCAAAGTTTCCAAAAGCATAAGCAAAAGCCGATGTGTAATTGACAAGTGGCTCCAGCCTACATGCTCCACTTGTCAGTCTCATTGTATTGAAATCATTTACCTTTATTGAATATATACTTACAAACAACACATACAAGTACAAAACTGTGGTCAAAAGGGAATACCTTGGAAAACCCATTTATTTTCATTGGCTATTGCCTACAAATAGCACACAGCGTCCACCATTAGATACCTTAAGAGTTTAATTACCAAGGACTTCACCAGCACTACTCTGATGATTTGGGGAAACCAGAAAGCTTTTCTCCAATGACGCGCTGTGCTTCGGCAACTAGCCTCTTGACAACTTCCCTTGCTGGTACAATCTCGGTGATTAGCCCAACACCCTGGCCAGCATACATAGCCATGCTATCGATATCGCCTGTTGTTGTCGCGTTAGGAACAGTACCAGCAAACCGATGTATATCCTTGTGCTGGCATTGTGAAACCATTGCTTAGTTCTCCATTATTAAGTTCTAGATGCACAAGTATGAAGTGTGCATTTAAGGTTTGGAATGAGTGAACTCCTCTACTGAGCTACATCTTGTACAAACAGAATAATAGATGACCATGATTAATCACAACTATGGTACACTACAAGTAGAACTTTACTTTTTCAACCTACATTGAAGTAACATGACGAAAAATCATTTCGCGCTTAAAGCGTAAATATGTGCATTATGTGGTTTTGCAACTATATGCCCAGGAAACAGACCCAGGTTGAATTGAAAAACCAGAAGTTAATAAATAATCAACATTTTTTAGATTCTTTTCCCCGAGGATCGTATCAATGAAATCATTCTGAGCTTGGATGGCCATTTAAAATCTGATCGTTTCAGCTCTAACTTGCAAAGTAGCTAGGTTCAGTTGTGGTGCTTGTTTGGGTAAATAAAATAGGAGCTCTTGGGCTGGAGCAGCCTTTCCCATGTCCAAGAGCTCCTAAAGCTAGCTGACATGCTTAAATTTGACTAACAGTTCCAAAGGCACATCTTGAAGACTCATGTTTCCCATTGGGAACTAAACAAAGTGCTCCTGATAAAGCGCATTCACTCAGCATCATGCCTATATATAGTACCAGGGTAAAACTTTTAGAGGGTGAAGTACTTCACATTGCTGATCAAAACAGGAAAAGCATAAAAAGTCACAACAAAGATGGTTTCAACTTCATGCAGTCAAAAGAAAAAAAATGGTTTCAACTTCTAAATGCAGAATGAGGGGGCAAATTCAACAAAAATAAACAACCAATACATACCACGCCATGGATGATAGAATGGCCTATAATAGGCTGATTTTCCTCTGTTTCATGATCTGGGAGATTCTTCCACTCAACATAGAAAGGTGTCTTCAGGACACGTTGTGGAGCACCAGGCCATCTAGCACGCCCGAAAACATTTGTATAGTCCGTGCAATTCATCTCGATTAGCTTTTGCTTATACAGCGGATGCGCAAAGCTTTCCTCGGTGGCTACAAACCTGAACATTAAGGAGTTTTATAATGCGAAAATGAGAGCATCCATAAGTATAATGAAGAGCTCTGCTTGACATATAATCATACAAAGACAAGATTGAGCGAGTACCTAGTTCCTAAGCAAACACCATGAGCACCAAGTGCCAATGCAGCAGCGTAGCCACGGCCATCTACGATTCCACCAGCGGCGATAACCAAAACAGTACTATCCGAAACTAGATCCACTACTCTCGGCAGCAACGGTAGCAAACCCTCCTTTTTATTCAAAGAAGAAAAGCTGTTTGAGTTGAAAGCCCATGAAGGCAATTAAATAGAAACAGACTTGCAAGGTATATTATGCTTCCAAAGATGACACCACAAAAGGAGCCTTAAGCTAAATGAGTAGCCTGGAATATATCACGGGCACATGGTGTAGATTGTTATTGCATGTGTGCTTGCTTCTTGGTAGACTGCCTAACAGCATTTCAAAATACTGAAGCTAGAAAACAACATGGAAATAGTGTGTAGTGACTTTACTTGACCAATCACATGCCCCCCTGCTTCACGGCCTTGAACGATAATTCCATCTACACCAGCTTCCTTAGCTTTTGCTGCCTCCTCAAGGTTACCAACCTGTTCAAGTCACAAAGGAAAAAAAAATCTAAATATCCATAATCTACAGAACAAGTGCAAGGACTTACATGCTCATATCATCATCATAGAGCACCAAAACCTTGACTACAGGTCACACATTCGCACTTATTGTGAAATTCTTCGTACCAACAAGGAGTTCATAAAAACCTGAATGTTCTACATCAGATGCTAGTCCTAGTTGTTCATCAATATCACAAATCACCCTATGATCCCAGCAGTCCTAGGAAATTGGAGAGAAATGAGTAACACGCATTTTTCTTATAAACTCAAATTTATGTTCACTACAGATAAGAAGTATTTCTTTTATGAAAAGGATCACATTCTAAAACTTGACATAACAGTACTATAGTTTCTTACTAGACCTCCAAAAGAAGCTTACTCCCTCCTTCCATCTATATAGGGCCTAATGCGTTTTTCAAGACCGCCTTTGACTATTGATAAAATTAATACTACATGACATGCATAATGTGAAAATTATATCATTGAAAGCTCCTTTCACATACGAATTTGATGATGTGCTTTGTGTAAGTTGCATGTCATATATTATTGCTCTAACATTTGGTCAAAGTTAGCCTCGAAAAACGCATTAGGCCCTATATAGATGGAAGGAGGGAGTATAAAATTTCAAATGTACTTGTTAGAATAGCTGCAAGTGTGCACTGATAGTAGAAAGCTCTGATTTCTTTGTTTTGGGTTGCGGGATACAAAGAGAGGGGCCATAGGCGGAGAACACACGGGAGCACGAGTCTCTCAACAGGGCTCTGATTTCTTTGTTGGAAAGGCTGATCCATAATAAGTGTCGCAGTTTTGAACTGCCTACATTCAAAAGTGCGACACTTATTGGAGGGGGTATGATTTAATTAGGTATACCGATGACTTCATGTTTGCTGCAGAACAGAGTCCATATAAGAAACTCTAGCCCCTTCCGTTCTTAGTCCAAGTATCATTGTGAGAGACCAAATTCTGTTGGAAGTCTCCATCTGTCTATATAACATAAAAGCCCATTCTGCTGTTGTTCATTACATTTGGCACCAAAACCATTGAAGAACAGAACACTTGTTTGAAGTTGGACATATACAGAATAAGGCCCAGTCAACGTACTCTAGCTAACGACCACCGGCCACCGCCCTCCAATGATTTAGCAAGTTTGATACTCCCTCCGTAAACTAATATAAGAGTGTTTAGATTACTATTTTAGTGATCTAAACGCTCTTATATTAGTTTACAGAGGGAGTACATACCATTCACAAGTTTTGACTAATTAACGAAGGTGTTAAGTAACCATATCTACCTAACGGCCACCAGACTTTGCCCTCTCACAACTGTCAAGAACAAATGATTTTGCTCCAACTAATTCTGTCTAATTAGTCAGGAGTCTAGTCTAGTACTACAATGACAAAATGTTAATTACGGAAATTGGAACGAACATAGACTAGGAAAATGCAATCAGACAAGGAAAGTGGTAATAAGAACGGCACAACAAGTGTTTAAGTACAGTTCAGAAATATAATGTTAAGTAAGCACAAGCCGCGGCCGGGTTTCCTCCATTCCGGTGAAATGCCCTTCAGATAAGGTTCTCACCTGATGCAAGACCTTGACGCCGGCACGGTGGGCCTCGTCGACTCGCTCCTTGGGGAACTCGCCCCAGTACACTTGCAGCACGGCGAGCTTCTCCTCCAGCACGACCCTCAGATTCTCCTCGTGCGGGAAGGCCAGCACGATGGCCGCCCCGAATGGCTTCTCGGTCAGGCTCCTAGTCCTCCGTATCAGCTCCCTCACGTGGTCCGGCGCCGGCTGCAGGCAGGTAGGGGACTCCGGTGATTAGCCAAGACTGACAGAGCGCATGTAAATAGCAAAGAGGGTGCGAAAGTCGAGGTACCCAATCAGGAAGGCGGAGGAGGCCTATGGCGCCAGCGTTGGCGACGGCGGCGGCGAGCTCCGGGCCGGAGATGTCGGGGCCGAGCGGTGCCTGCACGACGCCGTAGTCGAACCCCAGGACACCCTTCCACCCCATTTTCTTCCTAGTCTAGTGCCGCAGTTAACGACGGTGTATGGCCGGCCGATCCTGATAGTCGCGGGGGAGTTCTGCCCGCGGCCGGCGGATCCATAAATAGGCCATGACGACGAGCCGTGAGCAGGCAGCGAGCTGCGTGCTCCAGGGGCCGAGTCCGTCCACGGCGCCGGGCGTCAGCGGGGACGTCGCCGCGCACGGCGGCTGGTCGTTTTCCCCACGTGACGGATGGATAAGCAGGGCTGGAAAAGGGCTACTTCGTGACCTGGTGTTTTTTTGCGTGGTCTGGAGCGTGGCTGTTTGGTTGTTGTGAGCTAGTAAATGAGTAGCAGCCAGTGAGTCGGCTCCACTTTGACTCGCACTCGTTGACTAATGAGTCATTGAGTCGAGATGGGTTTCAAATTGAACTCGTAAACAATCGAGTTGAACGAGTTGAGCTGACGTGCTACTCATTTAACTTGTTATAAGCTCGTTAATTGGAAAAAAAAATCTCGAATACACACGAGTGTACTATATACTCCCTCCGTTCCTAAATATAAGTCTTTGTAGAGATTTCACTATGGACTACATACGGAGCAAAATGGATGAATCTACACTCTGAAATGCATTTACATACATCCGTATGTGGTTCATAGTGAAATCTCTCCAAAGACTTATATTTAGGAACGGAGGGAGTACTTATTAGAGAAGGAATGGGGTAAAGAGACCCTTCACGTTGGCGGTTACATCACATGTTACAACCCCAACTCCGCCCAACACATGTTACTATTCTATTTCACCTAGGCCTACCTCTAGTGCCGCTATAACGGTACCTACGTCCGCCTTTAGGAGGCCTGCCATCTCCCACGTTTTCCCCTCTTCGATTATAGAGCGGAATACCCTAGTGATCGAGGGTGTTTCTCCGTCAAAAACTATCGCGTTTCGGGGCTTCCATAGCTTCCACATTACCATGATGATGAATGCCCATGTGTCTTTGGCGCTCATGGCGCTTTGGCTCTTTTCCATGCACCATTCCACTGCAGCCATTCCGGTCGTTGGTGTCCATTGTGGCTTGTTCATGGCCGTGCACACCTTTGTCCACACTTCTCTCGCGAAGACGCAACCAAGCAGGATGTGGTTGATGCTCTCTAGCTCTTGATCACAAAATGGACAACGCTCCTGGTGGTCTAGGCCTCTTCGCGCAAGTCTATCCGATGTCCAACATCTGTTTTGTAGGGCAAGCCATGTAAAGAAGCGGCATTTGAGCGGGGCCTTTGATTTCCATGTGAACGTAGCGGCCGGTGCTATCTCACGACCCCAAAATCGCGCCGCATAGGCCGATCGTGTGGATTCCTGCCCATCCTTCTCCCAAGCCCATCTTAATGAGTCTTCCTCCTCAGGCACAAGTTGGATCTCCGTAACTATGTTAATTGAAATGAGATGATGTAAGTATCAAAGTTGGGGTTAGAATCGCCTCCCTCCCTCTAGCCCCCGCGTCATCCGCTCGGGCGACACGGGAGGCAACTAGGGTTTCCACCTAGCGCCGCCATCCCTCGCCTCGTCCCCCCTCGTCGCCACCCGAGGAGGCCGTCGGCAAGCCTGCACGGTCGTCGGTGACGGTGGCGGCGAGGCCCTGCTCGCTCCGTTCCTGATGGAGGATTCCGGGTCGGGGGTGGTGGCCCTTCATGGCGCGGCGATGGCGCCCTCCCGGCTGGCAGTGTCCGTGGGTGATCCTGGCCGACGTTCCTGACCACGCGGGTAGTGTGACGGCGACGGGTGGTGGCTGCGGCGTGGAGATCTCCCTCTTCGCCAGATCTGAGATTCAGCTCCCTCATCCTCATCATTTTCAACAGCTTCGATCGCCAGAATGGTGCTGATGGGTACCCGGTGGTGTGGTTTTGGGACAGTGGGAAACCATCGGTCGGCTGGTCCGGCCCGGCGGCATCGACGCCCTTGGGCGCCGCCCTTCCTCCTTGGAGGTGCAGCCGAGGTCCCACCCATATCCACCCCCGTACCCCTCCCAGGTGAAAGCCCAAAATCCGTCTTGGATTGGGCGGTGACGGCGCGCTACGCGTCATGTCCTCCTTGGAGGTGCCACCTGGGGAGCTTGCGTTCGGGTGAGGGGCAGCAAAGGTGGAGTTTTGGGCGGCTCTAGTTATCAGGTGGCAGCGGTTGGTCTAGTTCGCATGGATGTCTATCCCCGCTCCCTCAAGGGTGGTGCTCCTCAGCGGTGGCATGTTTGGCTCAGCTCCAGCGGTACGGCGTTTGCGATCAGGCTGTAGGGAATAGGGTTCCTCTTCCCGGCAATAGCAACACGCCCCTGGTCGTGGATGCACGGTGTTTTTCTTCAGTGGCCGGCGACTCTTGCTCCTCGACATTCTACGGCCTCTCCTGATGTCCTTGCTGCTCGTTCTTCAGTGGCTGCTCCCGGTGGCTTTCCTGCTGTCTTTCAGGTATCCTAGGTTGCGTCGGTGTGTCAGATGAGGTGTGCTCATGTCCTAGGTGGTTGTGCTCTGTGGCTGTTCCAGGACTCGAGGTCGGCACCTCTCCTGCTCTAGGGTGAGCGTCTCTCATGTCCGTCAGTGGCGCTTTCGATCCAAGGCGAGAGGGTAGGGTCCCTCTACAGTGAGAGCGAAGGAAGATGCTTGGATTCTGATGACCCACAAGTATAGGGGATCTATCGTAGTCCTTTCGGTAAGTAAGACTGTCGAACCCAACGAGGAGCAGAAGGAAATGATAAGCGGTTTTCAGTAAGGTTTTCTCTGCAAGCACTGAAATAGTAGGTGATAGATAGTTTTGTGATAAGATAATGGAAACAAGCAAAAGTAAATAAAACAAATAAATTGCAGCAAGGTGGCCCAATCCTTTATGTAGCAAAGGATAAGCCTGGACAAATTCTAATAATGAAGAAGAAGCTCCCGAGGACACATTGGGAATTATCGTCAAGCTAGTTTTCATCACGTTCATATGATTCGCGTTCGGTACTTTGATAATTTGATATGTGGGTGGACCGACACTTGGGTACTGCCCTAACATGGACAAGCATCCCACTTATGATTAACCCCTATTGCAAGCATCCGCAACTAAAAAAGGAGTATTAAGGTAAACCTAACCACAACATTAAACATATGGGTCCATATCAACCCCTAACGAAGCAACGCATAAACTAGGGTTTAAGCTTCTGTCACTCTAGCAACCCATCATCTACTTATTACTTCCCTATGCCTTCCTCTAGGCCCAAATAATGGTGAAGTGTCATGTAGTCGACGTTCACATAACACCACTAGAGGAGAGACAACATACATCTCATCAAAATATCGAACAAATACCAAATTCACATGACTACTAATAGCAAGACTTCACCCATGTCCTCAGGAACAAACGTAACTACTCACAAGCATATTCATGTTCATAATCAGAGGGGTAATAATATGCATAAAGGATCTGAACATATGATCTTCCACCAAGTAAACCAAATAGCATCAACTACAAAGAGTAATCAATACTACTAGCAACCCACAGGTACCAATTTGTGGTTTTGATACAACATTGGATACAAGAGATGAACTAGGGTTTTGAGATGAGATGGTGTTGGTGAAGATGCTGATGGAGATTGATCCCCTCCCGATGAGAGGATTGTTGGTGATGACGTTGGTGATGATTTCCCCCTCCCGGAGGGAAGTGTCCCCGGCAGAACAGCTCCGCCAGAGCCCTAGATTGATTCCGCCTCGTGGCGGCGGGGTTTCGTCCCGTAAGATTGCCTACAATTTTTTTCAGGGGAAAACCCTTCATATAGCAGAAGATGGACACCAGAAGCCCACCAGGGGGCCCAGGAGATAGGGCGCGCCCTACAGGGGGGCGCCCCCCTGTCTCCTAGACAGGGTGTGGGCCCCCTGGCCTATTTCTTTTGCCCAAAAATTCTTATTAAATCTAAAAAGTTGTTTCGTGGAGTCTCGGGTGTTCTGGAGTTGTGCAGAATAGGTTTCCAATGTTTGCTCCTTTTCCAGCCAGAATTCCAGCTGCCGGCATTCCCCCTCTTCATGGTAAACCTTGTAAAATAAGAGAGAATAGCCATAAGTATTGAGATATAATGTGTAATAACAGCCCATGATGCAATAAATATTGATATAAAAGCATGATGCAAAATGGACGTATCAACTCCCCCAAGTTTAGATCTATCATTAATGTGTAATAACAGCCCATGATGCAATAAATATTGATATAAAAGCATGATGCAAAATGGACGTATCAACTCCCCCACGAACATTCTCTAGCCTAGACAAGTTGTCTGCAACGGGGTTCTCAACTCCCTTTCTATCAATAATATGCAAGTCAAATTCTTGAAGCAAGAGAACCCATCTAATGAGTCTAGGCTTAGCATCTTTCTTTTCCATGAGATATTTAATAGCAGCATGATCAGTGTGAATAGTAACTTTGGAATCAACAATATAAGGTCTAAACTTATCACATGCAAACAAAACTGCTAAGAATTCTTTTTCAGTAGTAGCATAATTTCTCGGGGCAGTATCAAGAGTCTTACTAGCATAATGGATAACATTCAATTTCTTATCGACTCTTTGCCCTAAAACAGCACCTACCGCATAATCACTAGCATCGCACATAATTTCAAAAGGTAAGTTCCAATCAGGTGGCTGAACAATAGGTGTAGTGATCAAAGCCTTTTTAAGTGTTTCAAATGCTTCTACACAATCATCATCAAAGACAAAAGGAATATCTTTTTGCAATAAATTAGTCAGAGGCCTAGAGATTTTAGAAAAGTCCTTAATGAACCTCCTATAAAAACCGGCATGACCAAGGAAACTTCTTATACCTTTTATGTCCTTGGGACATGGCATCTTTTCAATAGCATCAACTTTGGCTTTATCAACTTCAATACCTCTCTCGGAGATCTTGTGCCCCAAGACAATGCCTTCATTAACCATAAAGTGACACTTTTCCCAATTCAGGACGAGACTAGTGTCTTCGCATCTCTGCAAAACTCGATCAAGGTTGCTCAAACAATCATCAAAAGAGGATCCATGGACGGAGAAATCATCCATGAATACCTCACAAATTTTTTCACAAAAATCAGAAAATATAGCCATCATGCATCTTTGAAAGGTAGCAGGTGCATTACATAAACCAAAAGGCATACGTCTATAAGCAAAAGTACCAAAAGGACAAGTAAAAGTAGTTTTAGATTGATCCCCCGCTGAAACAGGTATCTGAGAGAAGCCAGAATAACCATCTAGGAAGCAAAAATGTGTGTGTTTGGATAGCCTTTCTAGCATTTGATCAATAAAAGGTAAAGGGTAATGATCTTTCTTAGTAGCTTTATTTAACTTATGGAAATCAATTACCATCCTATAACCTGTAATAATTCTTTGCGGGATCAATTCATCTTTATCATTAGGAACAACAGTAATACCTCCCTTTTTAGGGACACAATGGACAGGGCTTACCCATTCACTATCAGCAACGGGATAAATAATACCTGCCTCAAGGAGTTTTAGTATCTCCTTTCTTACCACTTCCTTCATTTTGGGATTTAATCGTCTTTGAGGATCTCTAACTGGTTTGTCATCTTTCTCCACTGAGATTTTGTTTTGACATAATGTGGGACTAATGCCCTTAAGATCATCCAGAGTATATCCAATAGCAGCTCGGTGCTTCTTCAGAGTTTTCAATAATCTTTCTTCTTTCTCTGAAAGGTTAGCACTAATAATAACAGGATATATTTCTTTTTCATCAAGATAAGCATACTTAAGATTATCAGGTAATGGTTTGAGTTCAAACACGGGATCACCCTTGGGTGGAGGAGGATCCCCAAGAATTTCAACGGGAAGGTTATGTTTCAGCATAGGTTCTTGTTTAAGGAACACTTCATCTATTTCTTCCCTTTCCTTCATAAACATATCGTTTTCATGGTCTAGCAAATATTGTTCTAACGGATCAGTTGGTGGAATAGCAATGGAAGCAAGACCAATAATTTCATCCTTACTAGATGGTTCCTCTTCACGGTGTTGTCTATGAAATTTTGAAAAGTTGAACTCATGAGACATATCACCTAGACCAATAGTAACTACATCCTTTTCGCAATCTATCCTAGCATTAACGGTGTTCAAGAAGGGTCTACCAAATATAATGGGACAAAAGCTATCTTGTGGGGAGCCAAGGACAAGAAAATCAGCAGGGTATTTAGTTTTCCCATAGAAGACTTCAACATCTCTAACAATTCCCATTGGTGAAATAGTATCTCTATTGGCAAGTTTAACTGTGACATCAATATCTTCTAACTCAGTAGGTGCAATATCGTGCTTAATTTCTTTGTATAAGTCAATAGGTGTCGCACTAGCACTAGCACCCATATCACATAAGCCATGATAACAATGATCTCCTATTTAACAGAAATAACATGCATGCCTACCAAAGGTCTCTGTTTATCTTTAGCACATGGTTTGGCAATTCTAGCAGTTTCATCACAGAAATAAATAACATGCCCATCAATATTATCAGACAGGAGATCTTTACAATAGCAACATTAGGTTCAACTTTGATTTGCTCAGGATGTGTATAAGTTCTAACATTGCTCTTACGAACAACAGTCGAAGCTTTAGCATGATTTTTTTATCCTAACAGGAAAAGGAGGTTTTTCAACATAAGCAGTAGGAAAAATAGGATCACTATATGTAATAGTCTTTTCTTCGACTGTAATAGGTGCAACTACTTTCACTTCAACATGAGGATTATATTTAAACCACTTCTCTTTAGGGAGATCAACGTGAGTAGCAAAAGTTTCACAAAAAGTAGCTACTATCTCAGAGTCAAGTCCATACTTAGAGCTAAATCCACGGAAAGCTTCTGTATCCATAAAAGATTTAACACAATCAAACTTAGGTGTCATACCTGACTCCTTACCATCGTCGGAACCCCAATCTTCAGAGTTGCGTTTAATTCTTTCCAATAAGTCCCATTTGAAATCAATAGTCTTCAGCATATAGGAACCAGCACAGGAAGTATCGAGCAAGTTGCGATTATCAAGAGAAAGCCGAGCATAAAAATTATGAATAATCATTTCCTGAGAGAGCTCATGATTGGGGCATGAATACAACATTGACTTAAGCCTCCCCCAAGCTTGAGCGATGCTTTCTCCTTCGCGAGGCCAGAAATTATATATGTAATTACGATCACGATGAACAAGATGCATATGATAGAACTTCTGGTGAAATTCCAACTTCAATCGCTTATAATCCCAATATCTCGTATCATCACATAGCCTATACCATGTCATTGCATCTCCCTTCAAATATAAAGGGAAGACCTTCCTTTTAACAACATCATCGGGAATACCTGCAAGCTTAAATAATCCACAAACTTCATCCACAAAGATGAGGTGTAAGTCGGGATGCAATGTTCCATCTCCTGCAAAAGGATTAGCTACTAGTTTTTCTATCATACCCGCAGGAATCTCAAAGTGAATATTTTCATAAGGTTCAGTAGGTTGAGGAGCATCTCTTTGCTCTTCTGGTTGGGGTGAATATACCCCAAACAAGCCCCTCAAAGGATTAGTTTCCATAGTGACAAGTAACAGAAAATTTCAGCACACTATATAAATGTTTCCTTACCAAGTTCCACTCACCAAGAGCGCTACGCTCCCTGGCAACGGCGCCAGAAAAGAGTCTTGATGACCCACAAGTATAGGGGATCTATCGTAGTCCTTTCGATAAGTAAGAGTGTCGATCCCAACGAGGAGCAGAAGGAAATGATAAGCGGTTTTCAGTAAGGTTTTCTCTGCAAGCACTGAAATAGTAGGTGATAGATAGTTTTGTGATAAGATAAATGGTAACGAGCAAAAGTAAATAAAGTAAATAAATTGCAGCAAGGTGGCCCAATCCTTTATGTAGCAAAGGATAAGCCTGGACAAATTCTAATAATGAAGAAGAAGCTCCCGAGGACACATTGGGAATTATCCTCAAGCTAGTTTTCATCACGGTCATATGATTCGCGTTCGGTACTTTGATAATTTGATATGTGGGTGGACCGACACTTGGGTACTGCCCTAAAATGGACAAGCATCCCACTTATGATTAACCCCTATTGCAAGCATCCGCAACTACAAAAAAGAGTATTAAGGTAAACCTAACCACAACATTAAACATATGGGTCCATATCAACCCCTAACGAAGCAACGCATAAACTAGGGTTTAAGCTTCTGTCACTCTAGCAACCCATCATCTACTTATTACTTCCCTATGCCTTCCTCTAGGCCCAAATAATGGTGAAGTGTCATGTAGTCGACGTTCACATAACACCACTAGAGGAGAGACAACATACATCTCATCAAAATATTGAACGAATACCAAATTCACATGACTACTAATAGCAAGACTTCACCCATGTCCCCAGGAACAAACATAACTACTCACAAAGCATATTCATGTTCATAATCAGAGGGGTAATAATATGCATAAAGGATGTGAACATATGATCTTCCACCAAGTAAACCAAATAGCATCAACTACAAAGAGTAATCAACACTACTAGCAACCCACAGGTACCAATTTGTGGTTTTGATACAAGATTGGATACAAGAGATGAACTAGGGTTTTGAGATGAGGTGGTGCTGGTGAAGATGTTGATGGAGATTGACCCCCTCCCGATGAGAGGATCGTTGGTGATGACGTTGGTGATGATTTCCCCCTCCCGGAGGGAAGTGTCCCCGGCAGAACAGCTCCGCTAGAGTCCTAGATTGATTCCGCCAAGGTTCCGCCTCGTGGCGGCGGAGTTTCATCCCGTAAGCTTGCCCACGATTTTTTCCAGGGGAAAACCCTTCATATAGCAGAAGATGGACACCAGAAGCCCACCAGGGGGCCCATGAGATAGGGGGGTGCACCCTACAGGGGGGGAGGGGCGCCCCCTGTCTCCTGGACAGGGTGTGGGCCCCCTAGCCTATTTCTTTTTCCCAAAATTTCTTATTAAATCTAAAAAGTTGTTTCGTGGAGTCTCAGGTGTTTTGGAGTTGTGCAGAATAGGTTTCCAACGTTTGCTCCTTTTCCAGCCAGAATTCCAGCTGCCGGCATTCCCCCTCTTCATGGTAAACCTTGTAAAATAAGAGAGAACAGCCATAAGTATTGAGATATAATGTGTAATAACAGCCCATGATGCAATAAATATTGATATAAAAGCATGATGCAAAATGGACGTATCAGATTCCTCCATCCTTGGACTCAGTCATGTCCGTAACTCCATTCTGTTTTGGCGGGTCCTCGTCATGCTCATGCTGCTCACAATCCTTGGTTCTTGTTTGTTGCGGTCTGCGGTGATGAGGATACAGACCTAGGGTAGGGTCACAGGCCTGACCTATACGCCCTACCCAAGGTCACTACCCTAGAACCAAAGGAGTCCAAGACACAACAAGGAGTACCCAGTGAAGGCGTCGAGTGCAATCCACTCGACCAACCATATCACTCGGGTACCCCTCCTTCCTGATGTCACTCGACCATACACAAACCACTTGACCTACTGAAGACCAGGAGTCACTCAGAACTACAACGGTCAGGCGTTCACTCCGTAGTCTTTAAGGTCATTAATAGCACTTATGACTGGCGTTATCAGTAATGCCCCGTCTTTATGTATAATTAACTCCTTGTAACGGAGGAGGGCTGGGGTCCTGGCGCACTCTATATAAGCCACCCCCTCCTCTGGGATAAGGGTTCGCACCCCCTGTAACACCACACGCATATAATCCAATCGACCGCCTCCGGGCACCGAGACGTAGGGCTTTTACTTCCACCGTGAAGGGCCTGAACTCGTAAGTCTTGTGTGTACAACTTCATCATAGCTGAGATCTTGCCTCCTCATACCTACCCCTTATTCTACTGTCAGTCTTAGAACCACGACAGTTGGCGCCCACCATGGGGCAGGTGTTTTAGCGACTTTTGGGTGAAGTTGCGATTTTTCCGATCCCTATCATCATGGTTTTTGGTGGTGGATTGGCTGAGGGCCACGAGATCCGTCTCGGCGTGCTCGTCTTCGTCGCCGACTCCTCCTCCTGGCTTCAGGAAGCTCCCCTTGACATCGAGGCGCTCCCCGTCCGAGGGGCGACACACTTTCGCGCGTGCGTACGCGGCGTCCTTCTCCGGCATCCGTCGACCCAGTATCGGTCGGCTCCTGTGGTGTCCTCTCTCCCCGCTGTTCGCCGTCGCAAGCGATCCGGTCAGTCGCGGCTTCAGCGGTGGGTGAAACATGCGGTGGCTCATCATTCGGCCACCCATCAAGCCGTGGCAATCTAGCTCGACGAAACTCTCTATGGCCTGTTCGACCTGTCAACTGGCTTCATCGAGACCGCATCCGAGTGCGATAGCAGCGACCCTGCGGCTGAAGTTTTGATGGTCGACAGACCGCATAGTCCGCCTGGCTTGCGCCACGACGACGACGGTGATGGTGGCGGCGATCCATCACGCGTTCACGAGGAGTACCGTCTCGAACCTCTCTCTTCACAGCAGAGAGAAGAACTTCATCGCCGCAACATGGATGCACTCCACACGCCCATCGTTGGGGAAACCCCCAAGGCTCGGGCCTTGGAAGAGGTGCGCCTGGCCAATTTGGTTGAGTGCACTCGACTGGAGAACCTTCAGCACGCACTCGATGAGCGTGCTTGGGAGCAGAACCCTGAGTCCAGTCGACAACAGCTTTTTCCGCCTCAACCTAAGGTATATCGCACTCCGATTCAAAATCTCACAGCTGCGGCCCGTATAGCAGAGTCAATTCAGCCTTCCCAGTCGGAGGCTGGCAGAGGTTTGATGCAGATCCGGGCCTTACTCTGGGCAGCAGGAGAATAGAACACAGCAGTGTCTTAGTCGCGGAATAGGATTCATAGCAGGTCCGTGGTGGCGGATATAGTTCAGCCGGCCCACAGCCCAAGATCGCCCCTGCGGCGTGAAGGTCGTGGGCATCAGCAGGATCAATACAGGAACCATGGGCGGTATGATCACCGACTCGGCCATGACGACCATCGTCGAGTGCCCACACCTCCTCCGAGGAGTGGGTCATATGTGCCTCGGCAATACGATGACAGACGCCTTCACAGTGGCGAGCGCAGAGTACCGGTCAACCCAAGAGAGCCAGCCTTCGATGCGAGATCTATTCTCGTTCAAGGTCTAGTCGACCGGAACAGAGCGCACAGGGAGGACCTTGACAGAGATCGTTCGACTGGCAGCAGAGTTCATGTTTCGGGTCCAGAATGATTCAGCAGAGCCATCAGGGCTGCAGTGATTCCTCCCAACTTTAGGTTGGAGACTGGAGTTAGCAAGTTCACTAGAGAGTCTAAGCCTGAAACTTGGCTTGAGGATTACCGAGTGGCTGTGCAGATTGGTGGCGCTAATGATGAAGTGGCCATGAAGCATCTTCCTATGATGTTGGAAGGGTCAGCCAGAGCGTGGTTGACTCGGTTAACCCCTGGCAGTATATTCAGTTGGGAGGAGCTTGCCCAAGTATTTGTCAGAACTTTTGAAGGTACTTGCAAGCGGCCAGCAGGATTAATAGAGTTGCAGCATTGCATGCAAAAACCGAGTGAGACTCTAAGGGATTACATTCAGAGGTGGACCACTTTGCATCACATAGTGGAAAATGTATCTGAGCACCAAGCAGTGTGTGCCTTCAAGGAAGGCGTTAAATATCGAGAGTTGGTCCTGAAGTTTGGTCGGACTGGTGATATGTCCCTGACTCGGATGATGGAAATAGCCACTCGGTACGCTAACAGAGAAGAAGGGGATCGACTCCGCAGTGGAAAGAGTAAACCAGTCAGCCAGGACGCCGGTGGAGGCAATTCCAATCGGAAACAGAAATGTAAGGTTGAACCTGCAGCGCCTGGTGAAATTGCGGCAGTAGTACTTCAAGGAAAGTTTAAAGGGAAACCTAAGGGGCCCTGGACCCCAAAGAAGGTAAAAGATCAAGCGGGAAATGATGTGTTAGATTTACCATGTCACACTCATACGAAGAAGGATGAAGAGGGTAATCTGATTTATTCTAAGCACACCACTCGGCAATGTCGACTCCTGATCCAGCAATTCCGAGAGAAACAGCCTAGTGAAAACGAAAAGGAGTCATACAAGGACGAGGACGAAGGGGAAGACGATGGTTATCCTAAGGTCAATTCCACCCTGGTGATTTTTGCGGATGTTGAGAGCAAAATTCGATTGAAAGTTATGAACAGAGAAGTAAATATGGTTGCCCCGGCAACGACGAGCGTATAGCCACTCTTGGGAGGCAAGCATTGGTAGTCGACCCAGTTGTTGAAGGCACTCGACTGACCAAAGTGCTAATGGATGGTGGTAGCGATCTGAATATCCTTTACGCTGAAACCTTAAAGGGGATGGGCATTCTGATGTCCAAGCTTAGCGAAAGCAATATGAGTTTTCATGGCGTTATCCCTGGAAATAAAGCCGAATCACTCGGCCAGATTTCCCTTGACGTGGTTTTCAGTGATTCCAAGAATTACCGCAAGGAAAAGTTGACATTTGAAGTAGTTGATTTCCAGAGTGCTTATCATGATATTCTGGGTAGGCCTGCTTATGCATGTTTTATGGCTCGGCCATGTTACGTGTACCTCAAGCTGAAGATGCCTGGCCCCAGAGGAGTGACCACAGTCACTGGCAATCGGCCAAAGGCAGAGGAATGCTTCCAGAAGGGTTCTAAAATTGCCGATGCACAAATAGCAGCAGTTGAATTACAAGAGTATCAGAAAAATGGAGATCCGAGTGATTTATTATGAGCCAAGAAGCCTGCCACATATTCTGCATTTCAGTCGTCTGGAGAAACGAAGCCGATTCATATTCACCCAACCGATACCAATGCTGCACCTACTCGTATCTCAACAACACTCGACAACAAATAGGAAGAAGCGCTCATCCAGTTCCTCCATGAGAACTGAAACATCTTTGCATGGAAAGCTTCTGACATGCCGGGTGTACCCAGGGGACTGGCTGAGCACCGTTTGCGATTTGATCTGAAGGCAAAACCTGTCAAAGAGCATCTTCGACGGTCCGCTGTGCAGAAGAGAAAAGCAATTGGCGAGGAAGTGGCTCAGCTCCTAGCAGCGGAGTTCATCCGAGAGATTTACCACTCCGAGTGGCTTACCAATGTGGTCATGGTCCCTAAGAAGGATGATTCACTTCGTATGTGCATCGATTTCAAGCATATAAATCAGGCCTGCCCGAAAGATCATTTCCCTCTCCCCTGCATCGATCAGATTGTCGACTCGACTGCGGGGTGTGAGCGCTTGTCTTTTCAAGATGCATATTCCGGGTATCATCAGATCCGACTGTATGGTCCCGATGAAATAAAAATGGCTTTCATCACCCCATTCGGGTGCTTTTGTTATGTCACCATGCCATTTGGTCTCAAAAATGCTGGCACCACATTCATGAGGATGATTCAGAAGTGCTTGCTCACTCAAATCAGTTGGAATGTGGAAGCATATATGGATGACATTGTAGTCAAGTTGCGTAAGGGTTCCAACCTGCTGACCGACCTCGCAGAAACCTTTGCCAACCTAAGAAGGTATGATATCAAGCTTAATCCGTCAAAGTGCACGTTCGGAGTCCCAGGTGGAAAGTTACTCGGTTTCCTCGTTTCTGATGTTGGAAGTGGCCATGAAGCATCTTCCTCTGATGTTGGAAGGGTCAGCCAGAGCGTGATTGACTCGGTTAACCCCTGGCAGTATATTCAGTTGGGAGGAGCTTGCCCGAGTATTTGTCAGAACTTTTGAAGGTACTTGCAAGCGGCCAGTAGGATTAATAGAGTTATAGCATTGCGTGCAAAAACCGAGTGAGACTCTAAGGGATTACATTCAGAGGTGGACCACTTTGCATCACACAGTGGAAAATGTATCTGAGCACCAAGCAGTGTGTGCCTTCAAGGAAGGCGTTAAATATCGAGAGCTGGTCCTGAAGTTTGGTCAGACTGGTGATATGTCCCTGACTCGGATGATGGAAATAGCCACTCGGTACGCTAACAGAGAAGAAGGGGATCGACTCTGTAGTGGAAAGAGTAAACCAGTCAGCCAGGGCGCCGGTGGAGGCAATTCCAATCGGAAACAGAAACGTAAGGCTGAACCTGCAGCGCCTGGTGAAATTGCGGCAGTAGTACTTCAAGGAGAGTTTAAAGGGAAACCTAAGGGCGCTGGACCCCTAAGAAGGTAAAAGATCAAGCGGGAAATGATGTGTTGGGTTTACCATGTCACATTCATACGAAGAAGGATGAAGAGGGTAATCTGATTTATTCTAAGCACACCACTCGGCAATGTCGACTCCTGATCCAGCAATTCCGAGAGAAACAACCTAGTGAAAAGGAAAAGGAGTCAGATAAGGACGAGGACGAAGAGGAAGACGATGGTTATCCTAAGGTCAATTCCACCCTGGTGATTTTTGTGGATGTTGAGAGCAAAAGTCGATTGAAAGTTATGAACAGAGAAGTAAATATGGTTGCCCCGGCAACGACGAGCCTATAGCCACTCCTGGGAGGCAAGCATTGGTAGTCGACCCAGTTGTTGAAGGCACTCGGTTGACCAAAGTGCTAATGGATGGTGGTAGTGGTCTGAATATCCTTTACGCTGAAACCTTAAAGGGGATGGGCATTCTGATGTCCAAGCTTAGCGAAAGCAATTTGAGTTTTCATTGTGTTATCCCTGGAAAGAAAGCCGAATCACTCGGCCAGATCGCCCTTGACGTGGTTTTCAGTGATTCCAAGAATTACCGCAAGGAAAAGTTGACATTTGAAGTAGTTGATTTCCAGAGTGCTTATCATGCTATTCTGGGTAGGCCTGCTTATGCATGTTTTATGGCTCAGCCATGTTACGTGTATCTCAAGCTGAAGATGCCTGGCCCCTGAGGAGTGACCACAGTCACTGGCAATTGGCAGAAGGCAGAGGAATGCTTCCAGAAGGGTTTTAAAATTGCCGATGCACAAATAGCAGCAGTTGAATTCCAAGAGTATCAGAAAAATGCAGATCCGAGTGATTTATTACGAGCCAAGAAGCCTGCCATAGATTCTGCATTTCAGTCGTCTGGAGAAACGAAGCCGATTCATATTCACCCGACCGATCCCAATGCTGCACCTACTCGTATCTCAACAACACTCGACAACAAATAGGAAGAAGCGCTCATCCAGTTCCTCCGTGAGAACTGAGACATCTTTGCATGGAAACCTTTTGACATGCCGGGTGTACCCTGGGGACTGTCTGAGCACCGTTTGCGATTCTATCCGAAGGCAAAACCTGTCAAAGAGCATCTTCGACGGTGTCGGTGTCAAAACTGGCGGATCTCGGGTAGGGGGTCCCGAACTGTGTGTCTAGGCAGATGGTAACAGGAGACAAGGGACACGATGTTTTTACCCAGGTTCGGGCCCTCTCGGTGGAGGTAAAACCCTACTCCTGCTTGATTAATATTGATGATATGGGTAGTACAAGAGTAGATCTACCACGAGATCAAGGAGGCTAAACCCTAGAAGCTAGCCTATGGTATGATTGTTGTTCGTCCTACGGACTAAAACCCTCCGGTTTATATAGACACCGGAGAGGGCTAGGGTTGCACAGAGTCAGTTACAATGGTAGGAGATCTACGTATCCGTATCGCCAAGCTTGCCTTCCACGCCAAGGAAAGTCCCATCCGGACACGGGACGAAGTCTTCAATCGTGCATCTTCATAGTCTTGGAGTCTGGCCGACGGTGATAGTTCGGCTATCCGGACACCCCCTAGTCAAGGACTCCCTCAGTAGCCCCCGAACCAGGCTTCAATGACGATGAGTCCGGTGCGCATATTGTCTTCGGCATTGCAAGGCGGGTTCTCCTCCAAATTTCATGTACTCGCCGAATGGTGTCCGGCTTCTTATAAATGCCGCGCTCCTTGGCTTCCATGACCAATAATGGCCAACTTCCACATGTCGTACGAATGCGAGAAGCCAGGGCATTTTTACATTCCACCCCCTAGCTGCGCGAATGAGCTTCATATAAAGAGAGGCGAGGATCCAGATCCGAATCACACCATCCTCTTCCCACGAGTATTCATCGGAGCGCTTCTGACCAAAAATCCATTCCATCATGGACAGTCGACGCGGCTCCTCCTCTTGCGCTCCCAGCCCTCAGCCAGGAGATTGGGGAAAATGCTCGGTCCCGCATAGTGAGCTAGTGACGCTCCAAGCCGAGGGATTTCTTCCCCCAGCCTTTATGGTTCCGGTTCGAGCCGGACTTGCCACCTACAAGGGCGGAAAGCAGGCAGAGAGCGTCCCGAATCCCTCCAAAGGAGAGCGTGTATGCATCGTCCCTTATCTAATAAGAGGACTCGGATTTCCCATACACCCGTTTCTCCGGGGGCTCCTGGAGTTCTATGGGCTCCAGCTTCACCACCTTACGCCTGCCTCCATCCTACACATCGCGGGCTTCGTGGCCCTTTGCGAGCTGTTCTTGGGCGTCGAGGCCCATTTTGCGCTATGGAAGAGATTATCCTGCCTCGTACCCCGTTCTCATGAGGGGTCGATATATCAAGTGGGCGGAGCCGAACTATGGCGCATGGCCGGGACCGGGTATCTATCCGGAACCCTGAAGAAGGCGTCCGAAGACTGGCCTTCGGAATGGTTTTATATGGAAGACGCACCGCTACCGGACCCAGCTCGGATCGGCCTCCCGGAGTTCAGCAACGCTCCTCTGAAGAAACACCTGAGTTGGCGCCCGCGGAGCCCTCAACGGGAGAATGATAGGGACGTCCAGTATCTGATGGGCCGAATAAGGTTATTGGCCCATTCCAGATTGACCATGATTGGGGTCATGGCCACATGCATTTTGCGAGGGGTGCAGCCGCTCCAGTATAGGGGCCACCCCATGTGGGATTTCAACGGGGAGGATGATGCCACCCGTCATGGCCGCAAGGGGCCGGGATTGGTAGCCGATCTGGTGAAGATCCTGTCCGGCCTGTACAAAGGGGAGAAGGAGGACTTCCTCCATGCTAGTCCATTGAACGGATTTTCCATGAACAACCCTCGGAGCTGGGTAAGCGGACGTTTGTCTAGCCGATCCATATTCCCAAAGTTAAGTGTCTCACTTTGTGATTTTGATGCAGGAACTGCGCCGGGCCATAGAGGATATACACAGCCTGGCTCCACAACCCGAGGATCCAAAACGATCCCTCGATCCGGCCTCCGAAGAGGATCCAGACATAAAGGTGGAGCTGATCGATGGGGTGTTTCACCAACTTAGCATCGACAATGCTTTGGTCGCCATTACGGCCGACTACCCCGGAATATCTCCGGTCTCCCAGGTAACTGTGACCGGAGTCCTGATACCATTACTCATCCATGCTTATCTGACCACCGTATACTAATGGTGTTCCGCAGGAGGTGCCTTCGAGGCGGGAAGCCAAACCTGCGGCGGCTGGCCAACAAGGGGCAGCTCGGCCCAGCAGGCGGAAAAGAAGTGCGGCGCGGATCGAGACGTCGCCGCAATGGTATGGCGTGCCACCACGTTTCCAGGGAAGATTCCTGGAAGGCATATTAACATTCACGGTTTTTTCAGGAGAAAGAGCGCTCGCCGGGCTGTGTCCGGAGAGATTGCCAATCAAGCCTTCGCCAGCCAGGCTCCAACGCCAGGTCCAGAGGGGGAGGCGAACGCAAAGCGCGC
Source organism: Triticum timopheevii (assembly GCA_963921465.1). NCBI lineage: Eukaryota > Viridiplantae > Streptophyta > Magnoliopsida > Poales > Poaceae > Triticum > Triticum timopheevii. The sequence continues at coordinate 292,535,166 of OY997262.1, forward strand.
GTCGGGTGCTCCTCCAATGGAGGACGCCGACCGGTTGTCCGCCACTAGATCTGAGGTGGAGAGCGCCATGAATCACAGGCGCCGCCGGACAGTTCTTCGTGACACATGCTTTTCCCCGGAGGCGTTAAATGCCTTTAATTCGGGAGATGCGCACCTCCGTGCCGCTCAAGATGGTCTAGCCCGAGCCACGGAGCAGTATGTGAAAGACATACGGGTGAGGAATTTTGACAGTTATATATGCCAGTAGCCCCCGAGACTTAAAATAGTTAGAATAACTAATTTAAGGATCATTTGTTATGCAGGATCTTACGGAGAAGAATACCCACCTGTCCCAGGAGCTTCAAGAGTGCAAGGCCCAACTGGAGGACGCACTAGCCGCCATGGGAGGAGACACAGAGACCCCCTCCGGTAATATATACTTTCGAAAGAGAAGTAGTTTGTGAAGTGCGGCGTGTGCATGGGTCTGACAATAATATTGCAGATGGTGCCGGACTAGATCCGGACAGGCAGCAGCTACTACGCCAGCTAAAGGCTGGCGAGAAGGTGCTTACAAGAGTGCGGCAGGAGAAAAATAACCTCCAAGATGCTAACACTCAGCTGGGCGAGGAACTAAAAGATGTTCGGATCCAGCTGTCTTACTCCGTGAAGGAGAATCAGCGGCTTCGTCGCGGCATTTATAGTAAGTGCTTGAACGAACTTTTGAAAAGAAGAGTTCGGCGAGGAAGTCGATTAACAGGAATATGTCTGTAGGTATGCTCACAGGCCGTCCTGCAGAGGAAATGCCCGGTTCAATGGGTGACCTACTTCCCGAGCTGCTGCAACTGCACGAACGAGTTCGTCAGGTGATGAGTGGCGTCGCCCAGGCCTTATGGCGGTCCGTCTCCCTACCCGAATGTCTTGGAGGGCTTGCGGAGAAGCTTCAGGGAGCACGGCGGCGCTTCCGTCTGTGGATGATATCGGCCTGCCGTCAGGGCACCAGGGAGGCCTGGGCCATGGTGAAGACGCGATACATGAAGGCTGACCCAAACCACATGGCCGAGGTCGGACCTGTGGGGCCTGATGGGAAGGAGATCCCTGTGAGCTTAATGTACGGCCAAGTAGAGTTGGCTGCAAAGTATTCCCAACGGGACTGTAAACTAGGCAGCCTGTTAGATGGTATTGAAGAGGAATACAATCAGTCAATTTGACTATGTAATTTAAAATGACATGTAAAATGCCTTCTAGCCAGATTGTAGATCGTTTGTCATTGCGGACCTTTTCGCTTCAACCTCGGGACCCGACAGTCCGGAGTGTGTCCGAATACCCTCGTGGTTATAGAAAAAACCCGGGCATGCATGGAGACCAGGCGTAGGGGTCATTAGTGCTTTATCAGACAAGTGCCCAACTAGTTATGTTATATTACATGGTTAGTAAGAAACATCTTCCAGGGAGAATAGTTCCGTTAGGGGTTCCTTTCCCTGGGAGGCATGCCCTAAAGTGCATGTCCGGACTGCGAAAAAAGCAGGAAATCATCTGGGGGCAGATAAATAAATAAATAGGTAAGAAATCGTCTTTTAGTTCACCGACCGAATATTCCCTTAAGAACGCTAGCTTTCGGCTTCACCCAGTCTGAGGTACACATCCGGCTGACCCGGCAGTAACAATCGCAGAGGTGCTCCCTTTACCTCCTAGCCGAACAATCGGGAACGTAGGGGTAAGCACAGGAGCCAGGCAACCCAGCTTGGCCAAAACTTAAGTCATATAGATGCATATAATGGTGAATAAAAGGTACATGCGGAAGTGTGACACATGTGTTGGGCATGAAGCCCGTATAAATAAGCTCCTGTTAAAGAAGCCCCCAGGTATAATGAGTGCGAGTAGCACGTCAAGCGTGTGTGAACAATGCGCGGACGAGCCTCTAAAGGCTTTAAGAAAAAAGGAGGGAGAAAGAGAGAAAATAAAAGACAGTTAAAGTATAAAATGTAGACGGAGGAAGGAGACGAACTCAGAGTCCGGCGCTAGGCGTAGAATCTTCGGAGACGGGCTGCGTTCCATGGGTTCGGCTCGAGTCGGTTATCCGATGCGTTTCGCGGACGGTATGCTCCGCCGGTCAGGACTTGGTCGATGATGAAGGTACCTTCCCATTTGGGCTTGAGTTTATCCTTTTTCTTGTCCGTCAGGCGTAGGACTAGTTCGCCAACATTGTAAGTTTTGGCCCGTACTTCTCTACTTTGATATCTTCGAGCCTGTTGTTGAGAGAATGCGGAACGAGCTTTTGCTACGTCGCGCTCCTCCTCTAAGGCGTCCAAACTGTCCTGCCGATCCAGCTCGGCTTCTCTTTCTTCGTACATGCGCACGCGAGGTGAGTCATGAATTATGTCGCAGGGCAAAACTGCCTCTGCGCCGTACACCATAAAAAATGGTGTGAATCCGGTAGTGCGATTCGGTGTGGTCCGCAGCCCCCAGAGTACAGAGTCGAGCTCCTCTACCCAGTGCGTGTTAGATTCCTTGAGGGACTGCACTAGTCGGGGTTTAATGCCGCTCATGATTAGACCATTTGCTCGCTCGACTTGACCGTTAGTTTGAGGGTGATAGACTGAAGCATAGTCAAGCTTGATGCCCATGTTTTTGCACCAGAGTTTAACCTCGTCGGCCGTGATGTTTGTGCCATTATCAGTGATGATGCTATGGGGGACACCGTAACGGTGTACTACCCCTGATATGAAGTCTATCACGGGTCCGGATTCGGCCGTCTTAACTGGCTTGGCCTCTATCCATTTGGTGAATTTATCCACCATGACCAATAGGTATTTTTGCTTGTGGGTTCTGTTGGGGAACATAGTAATTTCAAAAAATTTCCTACGCACACGCAAGATCATGGTGATGGTATAGCAACGAGAGGGGAGAGTATTGTCCATGTACCCTCGTAGACCGTAAGCGGAAGCGTTATGACAACGCGGTTGATGTAGTCGTACGTCTTCACGATCCGACCGATCCAAGTACCGAACGTACGGCACCTCCGAGTTCAGCACACGTTCAGCTCGATGACGATCCCCGGACTCCGATCCAGCAGGGTATTGGGGATGAGTTCCATCAGCACGACGGCGTGGTGACGATGATGATGTTCTACCGAAGCAGGGCTTCGCCTAAGCACCGCCTACGATATGACCGAGGTGGAATATGGTGGAGGGGGGCACCGCACACGGCTAAGGAACGATCACGTAGATCAACTTGTGTGTTCTGGGGTGCCCCCTGCCCCCGTATATAAAGGAGCAAGGGGGAGGGGGCCGGCCAAGGGGAGGAGGCGCGCCCAAGGGGGAGAATCCTACTCCAAGTAGGATTCCCCCTTCTTTCCTAGTCCAAGTAGGAGAGGGGAAGGAAGGGGAGAAGAAGGAGAAGGAAGGAGAGGGAGGAGAAGAAGGAAAGGGGGCCCGGCCCCCTAGTCCAATTCGGTTTGGGCTAGGGGGGCCGCGCGCCCTACCTCCTCTCTTCCACCACTTGGCCCATGATGCCCATTGTTTCTTCCTCGTATTCCCGTAACTCCCCGGTACCCCCGAAAATACCCGAATCACTCGGAACCTTTCCGAAGTCCGAATATAGTCGTCCAATATATCGATCTTTACGTCTCGACCATTTCGAGACTCCTCGTCATGTCCCTGATCTCATCCGGGACTCCGAACTCCTTCGGTACATCAAAACTCATAAACTCATAATATAACTGTCATCGTAACGTTAAGCGTGCGGACCCTACGGGTTCGAGAACTATGTAGAAATGACCTAGAACTGTTTCCGGTCAATAACCAATAGTGGAACCTGGATGTTCATATTGGCTCCTACATATTCTACGAAGATCTTTATCGGTCAAACCGCATAACAGCATACGTTGTTCCCTTTGTCATCGGTATGTTACTTGCCCGAGATTCGATCGTCGGTATCCAATACCTAGTTCAATCTCTTTACCGGCAAGTCTCTTTACTCGTTACGTAATGCATCATTTCGTAACCAACTCATTGATCACATTGCTTGCAAGGCTTATAGTGATGTGCATTACCGAGAGGGCCCAGAGATACCTCTCCGACAATCGGAGTGACAAATCCTAATCTCGAAATACGCCAACCCAACATGTACCTTCGGAGACACCTGTAGAGCTCCTTTATAATCACCCAGTTACGTTGTGACGTTTGGTAGCACACAAAGTGTTCCTCCGGTAAACGGGAGTTGCATGATCTCATAGTCATAGGAACATGTATAAGTCATGAAGAAAGCAATAGCAACATACTAAACGATCAAGTGCTAGGCTAACGGAATGGGTCAAGTCAATCACATCATTCTCTTAATGATGTGATCCCGTTAATCAAATGACAACACATGTCTATGGTTAGGAAACATAACCATCTTTGATTAACGAGCTAGTCAAGTAGAGGCATACTAGTGACATTAAGTTTGTCTATGTATTCACACATGTATCATGTTTCCGGTTAATACAATTCTAGCATGAATAATAAACATTTATCATGAAATAAGGAAATAAATAATAACTTTATTATTGCCTCTAGGGCATATTTCCTTCAGTCTCCCACTTGCACTAGAGTCAATAATCTAGTTCACATCACCATGTGATTAACACCCATAGTTCACATCACCATGTGGTTAACACCCATAGTTCACATTGTCATGTGATCAACACCCAAAGGGTTTACTAGAGTCAATAATCTAGTTCACATCGCTATGTGATTAACACCCAAAGAGTACTAAGGTATGGTCATATTTTGCTTGTGAGAGAAGTTTAGTCAACGGGTACATTCAGAGCCGTATGTATTTTGCAAATATTCTATGTCTACAATGCTCTGCACGGAGCTACTCTAGCTAATTGCTCCCACTTTCAATATGTATCCAGATTAAGACTTAGAGTCATCTGGATCAGTGCCAAAACTTGTATCGACGTAACCCTTTACGACGAACCTTTTGTCACCTCCATAACCGAGAAACATATCCTTATTCCACTAAGGATAATTTTGACCAATGTCCAGTGATCTACTCCTAGATCACTATTGTACTCCCTTGCCAAACCAGGGCAGAGTATACAATAGGTCTGGTCCATAGCATGGCATACTTTTATAGAACCTATGACTGAAGCATAGGGAATGACTTTCATTCTCTTTCTATTTTCTGCTGTGGTCAGGATTTGAGTCTTACTCAATTTCACACCTTGTAACACAGGCAAGAAAACTCTTTATTTGACTGTTCCATTTTGAACTACTTCAAAATCTTGTCATGGTATGTACTCATTGAAAATCTTATCAAGCGTCTTGATCTATCTCAATAGATCTTGATGCTCAATATGTAAGTAGCTTTACCGAGGTCTTTCTTTGAAAAACTCCTTTCAAATACTCCTTTATGCTTTGCAGAATAATTCTACATTATTTCCGATCTACAATATGTCATTCACATATACTTATCAGAAATGCTGTAGTGCTCCCACTCAGTTTCTAGTAAATACAGGCTTCACCGCAAGTCTGTATAAAACTATATGCTTTGATCAACTTATCAAAGCGTATATTCCAACTCTGAGATGCTTGCACCAGTCCATAGATGGATCGCTGGAGCTTGCGTATTTTGTCAGCACCTTTAGGATTGACAAAACCTTCTGGTTGCATCATATACAACTCTTCTTTAAATCCATTAAGGAATGTAGTTTTGTTTATCCATTTGCCAGATTTCATAAAAATGCGGCAATTGCTAACATGATTTGGACAGACTTAAGCATCGCTACGAGTGAGAAAATTTCATCGTAGTCAACATCTTAAACTTTGTCAAAAACCTTTTTCGACAAGTCTAGCTTTGTAGATAGTAACACTACTATCAACGTCCGTCTTGCTCTTGAAGATCCATTTATTTTCTATGGTTTGCCGATCATCGGGAAAATCCATCAAAGTCCATACTTTGTTCTCATACATGGATCATATCTCTGATTTCATGGCCTCAAACCATTTTGCGGAATCTGGGCTCATCATCGCTTCCTCATAGTTCGTAGGTTTATCATGGTCTAGTAACATGACTTTCAGAACAGGATTACCGTACCACTCTGGTGCGGACCGTACTCTGGAAGACCTACGAGGTTCTATAGCAACTTGATCAGAAGTTTCATGATCATCATCATTAGCTTCCTCACTAATTGGTGTAGGAATCACTGGAACTGATTTCAGTGATGAACTATTTTCCAATTTAGGAGAAGGTACAATTACCTTATCAAGTTCTACTTTCCTCCCACTCACTTCTTTCGAGAGAAACTCCTTCTCTAGAAAGGATCCATTTTTAGCAACGAATATCTTGCCTTCGGATCTGTGATAGAAGGTGTACCCAACAGTTTCCTTTGGGTATTCTATGAAGACGCACTTCTCCGATTTGGGTTTGAGCTTATCAGGATGAAACTTTTTCACATAAGCATCGTAGCCCCAAACTTTAAGAAATGACAACTTGGGTTTCTTGCTAAACCACAGTTCATATGCTGTCGTCTCAACGGATTTAGATGGTGCCCTATTTAACGTGAATGTATTTGTCTCTAATGCATGATCCCAAAACGATATTGGTAAATCGGTAAGAAACATCATAGATTGTACTATATCCAATAAAGTATGGTTATGACGTTCGGACACACCATTATGATGTGGTGTTCCAGGTGGCATGAATTTGTGAAACTATTCCACATTGTTTTAATTGAAGACCAAACTCGTAACTCAAATGTTTGTCTCTGCGATCAGATCGTAGAAACCTTATTTTCTTGTCACGATGATTTTCCTCTTCACTTTGAAATTCTTTGAACTTTTCAAATGTTTCAGACTTATGTTTCATCAAGTAGATATACCCATATCTGCTTAAATCATCTGTGAAGGTCAGAAAATAACGATACCCGCCACGAGCCTTAATACTCATTGGTCTGCATAGATCAGTATGTATTATTTCCAACAAGTTTGTTGCTTGTTGCATTGTTCCGAAGAACGGAGTTTTAGTCATCTCGCCCAAAGGCACGGTTCGCAAGCATCAAATGATTCATAACCAAGTGATTCCGAAAATCCATCTTTATGGAGTTTCTTCATGCGCTTTACACCGATATGACCCAAACGGCAGTGCCACAAATAAGTTGCACTATCATTATTAACTTTGCATCTTTTGGCATCAATATTATGAATATGTGTATCACTACGATCGAGATCCAATAAACTATTTTCATTGGGTGTATGACCATTGAAGGTTTTATTCATGTAAACAGAACAACAATTATTCTCTGACTTTAAATGAATAACCGTATTGCAATAAACATGATCAAATCATATTCATGCTCAACGAAAAAGCTAAATAATATTTATTTAGGTTTAACACTAATCCCGAAAGTATAGGGAGTGTGTGATGATGATCATATCAATCTTGGAACTACTTCCAACACTCATCGTCACTTCCCCTTCAACTAGTCTCTGTTTATTCTATAACTCCTGTTTCGAGTTACTAAATTTTTAGCAACCGAACAAGTATCAAATACTCAGGGGCTACAATAAACACTAGTAAGGAACACATCAATAACCTGTATATCAAATATACCCTTGTTCACTTTGCCATCCTTCTTATCCACCAAATATTCAGGGCATTTCCACTTCCAGTGACTATTTCCTTTGCAGTGTAAGCACTCAGTTTCAGGCTTTGGTCCAGTTTTGGTCTTCTTCACGGGAGTGACAACTTGTTTGCCATTCTGCTTGAAGTTTCCCTTTCTTTCCTTTTGCCCTTTTTATTGAAACTAGTGGTCTTGTCAATCATCAACATTTGATGCTCTTTCTTGATTTCTACCTTCGTTGATTTCAACATCACGAAGAGCTCGAGAATCGTTTTCGTCATCCCTTGCATACTATCGTTCATCACGAAGTTCTAGTAACTTAGTGATGGTGACTAGAGAATTCTGTCAATCACTATCTTATCTGGAAGATTAACTCCCACTTGATTCAAGCGATTGTAGTACACAGACAATCTGAGCACATGCTCATTAGTTGAGCAATTCTCCTCCAACTTTTAGCTATAGAACTTGTTGGAGACTTCATATCTCTCAACTCGGGTATTTGCTTGAAATATTAACTTCAATTCTTGGAACATCTAATATGGTCCATGACGTTCAAAACATATTTGAAGTCCCGATTCTAAGCCGTTAAGCATGGTGCACTAAACTATCAAGTAGTCATCATATTGAGCTAGCCAAACGTTCATAACATCTACATCTGCTCCTGCAATAGGTTTGTCACCTAGCGGTGCATCAAGGACATAATTCTTCTGTGCAGCAATGAGGATAAACCTCAGATCACGGATCCAATCCGCATCATTGCTACTAACATCTTTCAACACAATTTTCTCTAGGAACATATCAAAATAAACATATGAAAGCAACAACGCAAGCTATTGATCTACAACATAATTTGCAAAATACTACCAGGACTAAGTTCATGATAAATTTAAGTTCAATTAATCATATTACTTAAGAACTCCCACTTAGACAGACATCTCTCTAGTCATCTAAGTGATCACGTGATCCAAATCAACTAAACCATAACCGATCATCACGTGAGATGGAGTAGTTTTCAATGGTGAACATCACTATGTTGATCATATCTACTATATGATTCACGCTCGACCTTTCGGTCTCCGTGCTCCGAGGCCATATCTGCATATGCTAGGCTCGTCAAGTTTAACCTGAGTATTCCGCGTGTGCAAAACTGGCTTGCGCCTGTTGTAGATGGACGTAGAGCTTATCACACCCGATCATCACGTGGTGTCTGGCCACGACGAACTTTGGCAACGGTGCATACTCAGGGAGAACACTTCTTGATAATTAGTGAGAGATCATCTTAAAATGCTACCATCAATCAAAGCAAGAATAAGATGTATAATAGATAAACATCATATGCAATCATAATATGTGACATGATATGGCCATGATCATCTTGCGCCTTTGATCTCCATCTCCAAAGTACTGTCATGATCTCTATCATCACCGGCACGACACCATGATCTTCATCATCTTGATCTATGTCAATGTGTCATCACATGGTTGTCTTACCAACTATTGCTCTTGCAACTATTTCTATCGTATAGCGATAAAGCAAAGCAATTATTTGGCACTTGCATCTTATGCAACAAAGAGACATCCATAGGGCTTTTGCCAGTTGCCGATAACTTCAACAAAACATGATCATCTCATACAACAACTTATATCTTATCACGTCTTGACCATATCACATCACAACATGCCCTGCAAAAACAAGTTAGACGCCCTCTACTTTGTTGTTGCAAATTTTACGTGGCTGCTACGGGCTGAGCAAAAACCGTTCTTACCTACGCATCAAAACCACAACGATAGTTCGTCAAGTTAGTGCTGTTTTAACCTTCGCAAGGACCGGGCGTAGCCACACTCGGTTCAACTAAAGTTGGAGAAACTGACACCTGCCAGCCACCTGTGTGCAAAGCACGTCGGTAGAACCAGTCTCGCGTAAGCGTACGCGTAATGTTGGTCCGGGCCGCTTCATCCAACAATACCGCCGAATCAAAGTATGACATGCTGGTAAGCAGTATGACTTGTATCGCCCACAACTCACTTGTGTTCTACTCGTTCATATAACATCAACGCATAAAACCTAGGCTCGGATGCCACTGTTGGGGAATGTAGTAATTTCAAAAAATTTCCTACGCACACGCAAGATCATGGTGATGGTATAGCAACGAGAGGGGAGAGTATTGTCCATGTACCCTCGTAGACCGTAAGCGGAAGCGTTATGACAACGCGGTTGATGTAGTCGTACGTCTTCACGATCCGACCGATCCAAGTACCAAACGTACGGCACCTCCGAGTTCAGCACACGTTCAGCTCGATGACGATCCCCGGAATCCGATCCAGCAGGGTATCGGGGATGAGTTCCATCAGCACGACGGCGTGGTGACGATGATGATGTTCTACCGACGCAGGGCTTCGCCTAAGCACCGCTACGATATGACCGAGGTGGAATATGGTGGAGGGGGCACTGCACACGGCTAAGGAACGATCACGTAGATCAACTTGTGTGTTCTGGGGTGCCCCCTGCCCCCGTATATGAAGGAGCAAGGGGGAGGGGGCTGGCCAAAGGGAGGAGGCGCGCCCAAGGGGGAGAATCCTACTCCAAGTAGGATTCCCCCTTCTTTCCTAGTCCAAGTAGGAGAGGGGAAGGAAGGGGAGGAGAAGGAGAAGGAAGGAGAGGGAGGAGAAGAAGGAAAGGGGGGCCGGCCCCCTAGTCCAATTCGGTTTGGGCTAGGGGGGCCGCGCACCCTACCTCCTCTCTTCCACCACTTGGCCCATGAGGCCCATTCCTTCTTCCTCGTATTCCCGTAACTCCCCGGTACCCCCGAAAATACCCGAATCACTCGGAACCTTTCCGAAGTCCGAATATAGTTGTCCAATATATCGATCTTTACGTCTCGACCATTTCGAGACTCCTCGTCATGTCCCCGATCTCATCCGGGACTCCGAACTCCTTCGGTACATCAAAACTCATAAACTCATAATATAACTGTCATCGTAACGTTAAGCGTGCGGACCCTACGGGTTCGAGAACTATGTAGACATGACCTAGAACTATTTCCAGTCAATAACCAATAGTGAAACCTGGATGTTCATATTGGCTCCTACATATTCTACGAAGATCTTTATCGGTCAAACCGCATAACAACATACGTTGTTCCCTTTGTCATCGGTATGTTACTTGCCCGAGATTCGATCATCGGTATCCAATACCTAGTTCAATCTCGTTACCAGCAAGTCTCTTTACTCGTTATGTAATGCATCATTTCGTAACCAACTCATTGGTCACATTGCTTGCAAGGCTTATAGTGATGTGCATTACCGAGAGGGCCCAGAGATACCTCTCCGACAATCGAAGTGACAAATCCTAATCTCGAAAGATGCCAACCCAACATGTACCTTCAGAGACACCTGTAGAGCTCCTTTATAATCACCCAGTTACGTTGTGACGTTTGGTAGCACACAAAGTGTTCCTCCGGTAAACGATAGTTGCATAATCTCATAGTCATAGGAACATGTATAAGTCATGAAGAAAGCAATAGCAACATACTAAACGATCAAGTGCTAGGCTAATGGAATGGGTCAAGTCAATCACATCATTCTCTTAATGATGTGATCCCGTTAATCAAATGACAACACATGTCTATGGTTAGGAAACATAACCATCTTTGATTAACGAGCTAGTCAAGTAGAGGCATACTAGTGACATTAAGTTTGTCTATGTATTCACACATGTATCATGTTTTCAGTTAATACAATTCTAGCATGAATAATAAACATTTATCATGAAATAAGGAAATAAATAATAACTTTATTATTGCCTCTAGGGCATATTTCCTTCAGGTTCCTCCTTTAAGGGGTCCAACCATGTCAAGCCCCCAGACCGCGAACGGCTAGGTGATGGGTATAGTTTTCAGGGCGGTGGGTGGCATGTGGCTTTGATTAGCAAAGAGCTGGCAACCGACGCATCGCTGGACTAAATCATGAGCATCTATCCGGGCCGTTGGCCAATAAAATCTTGTACGGAAGGCCTTGCTTACAAGGGCCCGGGCTGCGGCGTGGTGCCCACCGAGTCCGGCATGAATTTCAGCCAGAAGATTTCGCCCTTCCTCTTCGGAGATACACCTTTGAAGGACTCCAGTTGTGCTTTTCTTATAGAGCTCTCCCTCATGGACCTTATAGGCTTTAGATCGCCGTACTATGCAGCGAGCCTCGTTTTGGTCCTCGGGAAGTTCCTGCCTAGTTAAGTAAGCTAGGAATGGCTCGGTCCACGGGGGAATGACTGCCATTATTTCGTGGGCTGAAGGTGTTGTTTCATTGGCAGAACCGCTGATTGTGTCAGAATGTGCGGTGTCGGGCAGTGTGGTTGGGTCCGGATTGTTGTTTCTGGACTCCCCTTCCCATAGTACGGAAAGCTTGAAAAGCCGTTCTAGGAAGATGTTGGGAGGGACGGCATCGCGCTTTGCGCCGATGCGTGCCAATACGTCCGCTGCTTGATTATTATCCCGTGCTATGTGGTGAAATTCGAGCCCTTCAAACCGAGTTAACATTTTCAGAACGGCGTTACGGTAAGCTGCCATTTTCGGATCCTTGGCGTCGAAGTCTCCATTTATTTGGGATATCGCGAGGTTCGAATGTAGAAGGGCCTCGTATTCGGCTGCGTTGTTGGAGTCCGTGTACATTATCTGAAGTATGTATGGGACTGTGTCTCCGGTTGGGGACGTCAGGACGATGCCAGCCCCCAGGCCGGCCAACATTTTGGAGTTGTCGAAGTGCATGATCCAATTAGAATATGCGCCGTACTCTTTAGGGAGTTCGGCTTCAGTCCATTCGGCGATGAAGTCGGCCAAAACTTGCGACTTGATAGCTCGCTGTGGTTTATAGGTTATGTCAAATGTAGGAGCTCGATGGCCCATTTTGCAATCCTGCCGGTTGCGTCGCGGTTGTTTATAATGTCATTGAGAGGTACTTCAGAGGCTACTATTATCGAACACTCTTGAAAGTAGTGTCGGAGCTTCCGGGATGCCATGAACACTGCGTATGCTATCTTTTGATAATGTGGATACCGGGACTTGCATGGAGTTAGGACAGTGGATACGTAGTACACTGGTTTTTGAAGAGGGAACTTGTGTCCGTCCATTTCTTGTTCGACGACGAGCAGCGCGCTTACAACTTGATGTGTTGCCGCGATATGTAATAGCATTGGTTCGCCCAAGTTGGGCGCAGCCAGGACTGGATTTGTTGCCAATATGGCCTTTATTTCTTCGAGTACGGCCGTGGCGGCATCCGTCCACTCGAAGTGTTCGGTGCGCCGGAGGAGGCGATAAAGGGGTAATGCCTTTTCTCCTAAGCGGGAGATGAAGCGGCTTAGAGCCGCCATGCATCCAGTCAATTTTTGTATTTGCTTGAGGTCTTTTGGGATATCCAATTGTGACAGAGCTCGAAACTTGGCTGGGTTTGCTTCAATTCCTCTACCGGATACAATGAAGCCCAAGAGCTTTCCGGCTGGTACGCCGAAAACGCATTTTTCCGGGTTGAGCTTGATGTCATATGCTCGGAGATTGTCGAATGTGATCCTCAAGTTGTCTACTAGAGTTTCGACGTGTTTGGATTTGACGACCACATCGTCTATGTATGCCCCACTGTTTTGCCCATCTGATTTGCCAGACACGTCTGAATCATGCGCTGGTATGTTGCGCCAGCGTTTTTGAGCCCGAAGGGCATTGTGTTGAAGCAGAATGGTCCGTATGGAGTAATGAATGCCGTTGCGGCTAGGTCTGGCTCCGCCATCTTGATTTGATGGTAGCCGGAGTATGCGTCGAGGAAGCACAATGAATCGTGCCCTGCGGTAGCGTCGATAATTTGATCGATGCGGGGAAGGGGGAAGGGATCCTTTGGGCAAGCCTTGTTAAGGTCCTTGAAATCGACACACAGGCGCCAGGATTTGTCCTTCTTTGGTACCATTACCAGGTTTGCTAGCCAGTCCGGATGTTTTATATCTCTGATGAATCCGGCTTCTAGTAGTTTGGCTAGCTCCTCTCCCATTGCCTGTCTTTTGGGTTCGGAAAATCGCCGAAGAGCCTGTTTGACTGGCTTGAATCCTTTTAGGATATTTAGGCTGTGCTCTGCCAGCTGGCGTGGGATTCCTGGCATGGCTGAAGGGTGCCAGGCAAAAATATCCCAATTTTCCCATAGGAATTCTCGTTGTGCGGCGTCTATATCAGGGTTTAATTGTGCCCCAATGGAGGCCGTCTTTGTAGGGTCCGTTGGATGGACTTGGAATTTGACTATTTCGTCCGCTGGCTTAAAAGAGGTGGACTTGGATCTTTTGTCAAGTATGACGTCGTCCCTGTTCACCGTGGAGCGCAGCGCTGTGAGTTCCTCGGCCGCTAGGGCTTTAGATAGAGCCTCTAGGGCTAGTGCGGCTGTCTTATTTTCGGCGCGGAGCGCTACATCCGGATCACTAGCGAGGGTGATGATTCCGTTGGGCCCAGGCATTTTGAGCTTCATGTACCCGTAATGGGGTATAGCTTGAAAAATTGTGAATGCCTCTCGTCCTAATAAAGCGTGGTATCCGCTGCTGAACGGGGCCACATGGAACGTGATCTCCTCGGACCTGTAGTTGTCCGGCAAGCCGAATACCACATCTAGTGTGATTTTTCCTGTGCAGCAAGCTTCCCGACTAGGGATTATTCCTCTGAAGGTTGTGTTACTTCGCTCAATGCAGCTCCAGTCTACTTCCATTTTTTGAATGGTTTCCTCGTAGATGAGGTTTAATCCGCTGCCGCCATCCATGAGTACATTAGTAAGGAGAAAGCCGTCCACTATTGGACTGAGGACCAATGCGGCTGGTGCTTGGGCTGTTCGGAATTTAGGTTCGTCACTGGCATTAAAGGTAATAGCCGTGTCACTCCATGGATTTATTGTTGCTACTTGGTAGACTTCGGCAAGGCTGCGGAGTGTTCATTTTCGCATATTATTTGATGCGAAAGTCTCGAAGACTGTCAATACCGTACTGGTACTGCTGGGCTTGTTCTCTGGGGCTAGAAGCTCTTCGCCACTTTTGGCCACCTGCCGTAGTATCCAACATGCTCAAAGACTATGTGTTGGAGTGGCGCCCTCTGTACTATGGATTTTGCAAGGTCCGCTGAGCCATCCCTCCAGTACGGTTCCGTGCCCTTTAGGGGTTTTTTGCTTTTTGGTTTTTAACCCAGGTTCCTGAATATGATGCACCCTTTTATTTCGGACTAGGGTTGTGTTCGGAGCCGGATTGTCCCAAAATTTGGTTTCAGTTTTCCAGGCGCTCTCCATCGCACAGTACTTTCGTACTATGGACGCCAAGTCGGCGAAGCGTGTAATTTCACGATGACTTATGGCGTTCATGATTCCCTTGTCCATGCAATTATTGCAGAAAATTGAGATTGCGCTTTCCTCACGGCAGTCCTTTATCCTATCCATAACCAGGAGGAATCTGGCCCAGTAATGGTGTACTGTTTCAGCGAGCTCTTGCCGGATTCGGGATAGACCGCTTGTGTTTGGGTGGGTGGGTGGAATTAAATTCGGAACCCCGTCCAATCTAAGACTCAAGGGTCGGAAAGTTTCCGAACTTGGAAGCTTGGTTTGTTGGATGTTGTCTAATGAATCCGGCCCGCTGCCTGACTTTAAATTCAGGGCTTGATCGACGTCCGTCCCTCCGCGGGAATCCGGCATGGAGGGGTCGGGAATTCGGACATAGCTTGTCCTTAATGTAGAAGAAGAGTCGCCGTGCTGTTCCTCCACCACAGCAACGTGGTGGGTAGCCTAGGGAGAGTTGATCTCTCTCAGATCGGTTTTAGGCCCAATCTGATCATAGTCTGTAGCGACTCCCAGGGCGGCGATGCGATCCAGGAGCTCATTTAAGGAGGAGAGCTCCATCGGATCTAGTTGCTCGACGAATTCCGAGTTGATGTGGAGATCGCTTTTGATGACCCAAGAGGTCATCGTCGGCGTGGCGGCCGAACAGGCGGTCATAAGAAAACCGCCTAGCCGGATAGTTTGGCCGATGGCCAAAGCTCCTTTAGCAATGGTGCCGTCTTTAAAGACGGGACAAGTCATCCTTCCTGATCGCGACGGCACAGAGGAACTCTCAATGAAAGCACCAATGTCGGTGTCAAAACCGGCGGATCTCGGGTAGGGGGTCCCGAACTGTGCGTCTAGGCGGATGGTAACAGGAGACAAGGGACACGATGTTTTTACCTAGGTTCGGGCCCTCTCGGTGGAGGTAAAACCCTACTCCTGCTTGATTAATATTGATGATATGGGTAGTACAAGAGTAGATCTACCACGAGATCAAGGAGGCTAAACCCTAGAAGCTAGCCTATGGTATGATTGTTGTTCGTCCTACGGACTAAAACCCTCCGGTTTATATAGACACCGGAGAGGGCTAGGGTTACACAGAGTCGGTTACAATGGTAGGAGATCTACGTATCCGTATCGCCAAGCTTGCCTTCCACGCCAAGGAAAGTCCCATCCAGACACGGGACAAAGTCTTCAATCTTGCATCTTCATAGTCTTGGAGTCCGGCCGACGGTGATAGTTCGGCTATCCGGACACCCCCTAGTCCAGGACTCCCTCAGACGGTCCGCCGTGCAGAAGAGAAAAGCAATTGGCGAGGTAGTGGCTCAGCTCCTAGCAGCGGAGTTCATCTAAGAGATTTACCACTCCGAGTGGCTTGCCAATGTGGTCATGGTCCCTAAGAAGGACGATTCACTTCGTATGTGCATCGATTTCAAGCATATAAGTTGGGCCTACCCGAAAGATCATTTCCCTCTCCCCTGCATCGATCAGATTGTCGACTCGCCTGCGGGGTGTGAGCGCTTGTGTTTTCTAGATGCATATTCCGGGTATCATCAGATCCGACTGTATGGTCCCGATGAAATAAAAACGGCTTTCATCACCCCATTCGGGTGCTTTTGTTATGTCACCATGCCATTTGGTCTCAAAAATGTTGGCGCCACATTCATGAGGATGATTCAGAAGTGCTTGCTCACTCAAATCAGTCGGAATGTGGAAGCATATATGGATGACATTGTAGTCAAGTTGCATAAGGGTTCCGACCTGCTGACCGACCTCGCAGAAACCTTTGCCAACCTAAGAAGGTATGATATCAAGCTTAATCTGTCGAAGTGCATGTTCGGAGTCCTAGGTGGAAAGTTACTCGGTTTCCTCATTTCTGATGTTGGAAATGGCCATGAAGCATCTTCCTCTGATGTTGGAAGGGTCAGCCAGAGCGTGGTTGACTCGGTTAACCCCTGGTAGTATATTCAGTTGGGAGGAGCTTGCCCGAGTATTCGTCAGAACTTTTGAAGGTACTTGCAAGCGGCCAACAGGATTAATAGAGTTACAGCATTGCGTGCAAAAAATGAGTGAGACTCTAAGGGATTACATTCAGAGGTGGACCACTTTGCATCACACAGTGGAAAATGTATCTGAGCACCAAGCAGTGTGTGCCTTCAAGGAAGGCGTTAAATATCGAGACTGGTCCTGAAGTTTGGTCGAACTGTTGATATGTCCCTGACTCGGATGATGGAAATAGCCATTCGGTACGCTAATAGAAAAGAAGGGGATCGACTCCGAAGTGGAAAGAGTAAACCAGTCGGCCAGGACGCTAGTGGAGGCAATTCCAATCGGAAACAGAAACATAAGGCTGAACCTGCAGCACCTGGTGAAATTGCGGCAGTAGTACTTCAAGGAAAGTTTAAAGGGAAACCTAAGGGGCCCTGGACCCCTAAGAAGGTAAAAGATCAAGCGGGAAATGATGTGTTGGATTTACTATGTCACATTCATACGAAGAAGGATGAAGAGGGTAATTTGATTTATTCTAAGCACACCACTCGGCAATGTCGACTCCTGATCCAGCAATTCCGAGAGAAACAGCCTAGTGAAAAGGAAAAGGAGTCAGACAAGGATGAGGACGAAGAGGAAGATGATGGTTATCCTAAGGTCAATTCCACCATGGTGATTTTTGCGGATGTTGAGAGCAAAAGTCGATTGAAAGTTATGAACAGAGAAGTAAATATGGTTGCCCCGGCAACGACGAGCGTATAGCCACTCCTGGGAGGCAAGCATTGGTAGTCGACCCAGTTGTTGAAGGCACTCGATTGACCAAAGTGCTAATGGATGGTGGTAGCGGTCTAAATAGCCTTTACGCTGAAACCTTAAAGGGGATGGGCGTTTCGATGTCCAAGCTTAGCGAAAGCAATATGAGTTTTCATGGCGTTATCCCTGGAAAGAAAGCCGAATCACTCGGCCAGATCTCCCTTGACGTGGTTTTCGGTGATTCCAAGATTACCGCAAGGAAAAGTTGACATTTGAAGTAGTTGATTTCCAGAGTGCTTATCATGTTATTCTGGGTAGGCCTGCTTATGCACATTTTATGGCTCGGCCATGTTACGTGTACCTCAAGCTGAAGACGCCTGGCCCCAGAGGAGTGACCACAGTCACTGGCAATCGGCAGAAGGCAGAGGAATGCTTCCAGAAGGGTTCTAAAAGTGCCGATGCACAAATAGCAGCAGTTGAATTCCAAGAGTATGAGAAAAATGCAGATTCGAGTGATTTATTACGAGCCAAGAAGCCTGCCACAGATTCTGCATTTCAGTCGTCTGGAGAAACGAAGCCGATTCATATTCACTCGACCAATCCCAATGCTGCACCTACTCGTATCTCAACAACACTCGACAACAAATAGGAAGAAGCGCTCATCCAGTTCCTCCGTGAGAACTGAGACATCTTTGCATGGAAACCTTCTGACATGTCGGGTGTACCCAGGGGACTGGCTGAGCACCGTTTGCGAGTCGATCCGAAGGCAAAACCTATCAAATAGCATCTTCGACGGTCCGCCGTGCAGAAGAGAAAAGCAATTGGCGAGGAAGTGGCTCGGCTCCTAGCAGCGGAGTTCATCCGAGAGAGTGACCACTCCGAGTAGCTTGCCAATGTGGTCATGGTCCCTAAGAAGGAGGATTCACTTCGTATGTGCATCGATTTCAAGCATATAAATCAGGCCTGCCCGAAAGATCATTTCCCTCTCCCCTGCATCGATCAGATTGTCGACTCGACTGCGGGGTGTGAGCGCTTGTCTTTTCTAGATGCATATTGCGGGTATCATCAGATCCGACTGTATGGTCCCGATGAAATAAAAACGGCTTTCATCACCCCATTCTGGTGCTTTTGTTATGTCACCATGCCATTTGGTCTCAAAAATGCCGGCGCCACATTCATGAGGATGATTCAGAAGTGCTTGCTCACTCAAATTAGTCGAAATGTGGAAGCATATATGGATGACATTGTAGTCAAGTTGCGTAAGGGTTCCGACCTGCTGACCGACCTTGCAGAAACCTTTGCCAACCTAATAAGGTATGATATCAAGCTTAATCCGTCGAAGTGCACGTTGGGAGTCCCAGGTGGCAAGTTACTCGGTTTCCTCGTTTCTGAACGGGGGATCGACGCGAACCCAGAGAAAGTCGGTGCCATCCTCCGAATGAAACTCCCTGTGCGTGTACATGACGTTCAAAAGCTTACTGGTTGTTTGGCCGCCTTGAGTAGATTCATTTCTCGTCTCGGTGAAAAGGCCTTGCCTCTTTACCGACTGATGAAGAAATCTGATAAATTTGAGTGGACTAATGAAGCTGACGCAGCATTTGCAGAGCTCAAAGCCCTGCTTTCCACCCAGCCGATGCTTGCTGCACCAATCAACAAAGAGCCTTTACTGCTTTACATTGCAGCCACTGGACAAGTTGTCAGTACAGTACTCACGGTGGAGCGGGAGGAAGAAGGAAAAGCCTATAAAGTTTAGCGCCCAGTGCATTATCTTTCTGATGTTTTGACTCCATCTAAGCAGAGATATCCGCATTATCACAAGCTTGTTTATGGAATCTGCATGACCATGAAGAAGGTTGCACACTATTTCTTTGATCACTCCATTACAGTCGTCAGGGATGCACCATTATCTGAAATTCTGAACAACAGAGATGCAACTAGTCGAGTGGAAAAATGGGTGATTAAACTCCTCCCATTGGATATCAAGTTTGAGGCAAAGAAAGCTATCAAGTCCCAAGCAATTGCAGATTTCCTTGCCGAGTGGGTTGAGCAACAACTGTTGACACAGGTTCACTCGGAGCATTGGACCATGTTTTTCGATGGCTCTAAGATGCTGAATGGTTCCGGTGCTGGGGTGGTATTGGTATCACCCCGTGGGGACAAGCTCAACTATGTTCTCCAGATTCATTTTGATTCCTCCAACATGTCAGTACCCCGACCCAATGCCACATCGATCTAGCATGTAACACCTCATATCACTTTGCAGCCTCACGCATGGTATTACCACGGGTGTCGCCTCACCTTGCCCGGGACCATTTGCGCCTTTTGGCACACGTATATGATAGTGTCACTAGCATCCATATGATAGGGAGCCCGGGCTGACATGGCTAGTCGTGAACCCAAAGTGGCACTAACTTACAGGGACAGACATACATGACCCAACAATGAACATGTCAGTCATCAGCGAGTGAATCCGGGCTGTAGCACTGGGCTAGCAGGACTCTGGTAGTCATCGCGTGACATTTCCCCATAGGGACAGACACATGAACGAAGAAGGACACATGCCGGCCAGCCTAAGTGTTCCGGAGCAGTAGCAAGCTACCATGGCTCAGTGGAAGCACTAGGAGACATTTCCCGGTAAGAGAGGCTACCAAGGATAAACAACTAGATAGTCAGATCCCACACATACCAAGCATTTCAATCATACACACAATATGCTCGATATGTGCAAATACAACATGGCATCACAACATGACTCTACAACTCAAGTACTTTATTTAAAGGCTCAGAGAGCCATACATATCATACACACAAGTACGGGTCACACGACCCAGCATTCAAGTCATACAAACATACAAGCCAACAGCGGAAGTAACTTGTCTGAGTACCGACAACTAGGAAATAAAAGAGGCTTGAGAAAGCCTAACTATACTACACGGTCCATCGTGAGCTCAGGATCACCACCTGGGCTTCAGCCTACTCGTCGACATCGACGTCAATGAAGAACCCATCAGAAGGGGTTGCTGCATCTTTTGTAAAACGTAAATTAAGCAACATGAGTACAAAGGTACTCAGCAAGACTTACATCAGATCCTACATACATGCACATTATCAAGAAGGGATGGTGGGGTTATTGCGGCAAGCCAACTTTGACTCTTGGCTAAGCTATCTTACGTGACACCAACTTGAAATTGTTTTGCGCACTCGAGTCCACTACACACCACTTCAATACACTACCGAAGATCCACCTCCGTCATCCTATGGAAGAGCCATCCTTGGCACTCACGCTTATCTTGAGGCTTCTAGTAGTATCCATTTACTTTTCTATGAACTGTATAGGCAACCAAGTAGTCCTTTACCACGGACGCGACTATTCGAATAGATGATGTTAACCCTGCAGGGGTGTACTTCTTCATACATGTTTCCACCACTTAGCGTCTGCACACGACATGTGCTCGGCAGACTTCAAGCAAAAGCCGACGTGGGTGTAGACCACGACCTACCTAAACACCTAAGTCTCTAGTCCAGGTTTATCACCTATTCAGGTTCCATCCGCAGGGAGTCCGGCCGAGGTTTCCACATACGGCCCCGAACGATGTGTACAGGGTTCCGAGACACCTAATGGGTGCCCGGCATACCCGGCCACGTACCTACCGCATCACAGCCCACCCCGCGGGTCAGCACTGCCCACGCCCTCCAGTAAGCTACAAACACCAGAAACTACTTGCAACTCCTGGACACAGGACTAGGGTGGATAAGAAGTCGATTGAGTCAATTAAGGATCCCAATGTATGGTAATAGCTGATTCTTAAATCACATATACAGACCTCGGTGCTTAAGGACGGTTCCAATGAAACAACCCACCATGTACTCCTACATGGCCTCTCATCGATACCTTTACCAAATCACATTCAACACATCACTCTCATTACCGCCATGATCATTTCACTCTAGCCCATCACCCAGATGAACCAGACCTGACACGACTCTAAGCATAGCAGGCATAGCAAGGTAGGAAACACATAACATGGCTCAATCAACTCCTACACATGCTAGTGGGTTTCATCTAGTTACTGTGGCAATGACAGGTCATGCAGAGGAAATGGGTTCAACTACCGTAGCACACAGCAGTTTGAAACGCGTTGTCTTAATGCAGTAAAAGAGAGCAGAGGCGAGAACATGGGATTGTATTAATATGATCAAATGGTTGGTTGCTTGCCTTGCAGGTCCGTGGACTGGTATTGCTCCTCGTTAGGATACTCGCGATACTCTTCGGGGGCAGAACCTGCCGCAGAGAGCACCGATATACAATGATCACCAAACAATGTGCAACAATATGATGCATGCATGAGACATGGTAAAATGAGTGTATTGGGCTAATGCAACTAAGACCAGATGGGTTTGAACCATTTTGAATCAAAGATTCAAGTTCCAAGCTGATATATGGCCCTTAATAGTGCTTTATCATGTTCTGCACTGAACAGTAGGTTAACTTGCTTAAACATGCATGATACCAGTACAAATGGATAGATTGGATTTTTTCTGATCATTTTTCATATATAACACTTTGCATTTGGAGCTACAGATTAATTTCTATGAATTTTTGAAGTTTGTAACAATTTTTGGAATTTCCTGTATAAGAATAAATCAAGTAATTGAGTTATTGCGTCAGCATTGCGACAGGGTGACATTAGCGGTCAACGGGGACGGTCCAGGTCAAACCTGACCAGTGGGTCCCGCGTGTCAGTGTCATTAGACTAACTAATTTTAGTTAGTACTAACCCTAGGTTAATTAGCATGGCTGGGCCCCACCTGTCAATGACCCAGGGGGGTCAAACTGGGCCCACCCAAGGTCAAACCCGGTCAATGGGGTCAAACTCGCCGACGTTTAGCCGCCAGCGAGGCCAAACGCGGCGGGGTAGTGCGGGTTTCGTGCTCCGGCGACCAAAAAGGCGGCGGAGGGCATCTATGTGTAGCTAGGGACAAGTCGCGTCCAGTGGTGTCAGTGGTTGGGCTCGGGGTCGCCGAAAACGGCGCCCGCGATGACCTTGGCGGTTGCCGGAGCTCGGGCGAGCTCGACCTCGTCGCTAGGAGGCACGGCGAGGAGCATGGGGTAGTGTTGTGGGCTCCTAGAGGTGCGGTAAGGCTAACGGGCAGGGTGGCGTGGCCGTTGCGTGGCCGGAGTCTCGTCGGCGAAGAGCTCGGCGGCGACACGTGCGGGTGAGCTTCATGCAGTCGCTATGGTGCTCGAGAGAGGGAACGGAGAGGATGGGGAGGTAGCTAGGCTCACGGTGGTCACGACGGAGCAGATGGCGAGGTCGGGGACGAGCTGCTGCAGTGGTGACGAAGATGTGGATCTCCGGCGACGGTCGGTGACGACGGGGTCGGTGGAGGCGGTGCAGAGCGTGTGAGCGCTTGGGGCTCGGCTAGCTCGACGAAGCAGATGGCGGCGGAGCTCAGGGACACGGCGGGGTGGTGCGAGGACGACGGTGGGCGCGACTACATCGACGGTGCGGCGGCAGCTGCGTCGGCCATGCCGGGAGAGGGCGAGAGAGAGAATAGGGGGGAGAGTGAGATGTCCAGGGGCTCGGGGTGGCACCGAGGAGGCCCTTCAAGGCGTCTTGCTGGCACGGGCGACGCAGGCAGGCAGGGAGGTGGCGTGGTGAGCTCGGCGGCGTCGCGGTGTCCCTCCTGTGCCTACTGGCAGAGGTGGGTGGTGACTGGCACGGGCCAAGTGGGCCGGCCCAGCCAGGTAAGTGGCCACTGGCCTTTCTCTCTCTCTCTCTCTCTCTCTCTCTCTCTTTTGTCATTTAATTTGTTTTTCTATTTTTCTGTAGATGTTTGGCTTTATTAAAAATACTAAAACGTTTCCATAAATCCTGAAAATAATTGTGGGCTCTGTTGGGATTATTCCTAACAGCCCTCATTTAAATCCAGAATTATTTGGGCATTTAAAATATTTTATAGCATTTAAATGCCCAAATGCAAATAGGTAAATAATTAATCCAGTGACCTTATGTGTCCTAGAAAAATGTGAACCAATTTTGGCAGAGGTTCTGGACCAGACAAAAATGATGGACATTTTGGAAGGGCATTTCAGGTTCATTGAAAATATTTTTAGTAAACCCTAGTTGGTTTCAGGGGGGCTGGGGGTTCTGTCATCCCCATTTTCAGTTTCTGATGAAAGTTAAACATGATGCAACACTCTAATGCATGAACTTTCTAGGGTGTGACAAATCACCCACTCAGAAAAATCTCTTCCCGAGATTTAGGATCCTCCGGAAAGAAGGCGGGATACTCAAGTCGAAGACGATCCTCCCTTTCCCAGGTTGCTTCTTTGTTAGAATGGTGCGACCATTGAACCTTGAGAAACTTGATATTATGACGTCGAGTGGTACGCTTGGCTTGGTCGAGGATACGAATGGGGTACTCTCGATACGTGAGATTGTCTTGAAGATCAAGCATTTCGTGGTCCACTCCATGGATAGGATCCGAGAAGCAACGCCTGAGTTGAGAAACGTGGAAGACATCGTGGACTCTGGAGAGATGTGGAGGTAGTTCCAATTGGTAGGCAACTTCTCCTCGTTTGGCAAGAATGCAAAAGGGTCCAATGTAGCGAGGAGCCAATTTGCCTTTGATACCGAAGTGATGGGTTCCCTTCAGAGGAGTAACCCGAAGGTAAGCCTTCTCGTCAACCTCAAAAGTCACAGCCTTATGTTTTCGGTCATATTGGCTCTTTTGACGAGATTGGGCTGTTTTCAACTTTTCACGAACAATGCGAACTTGCTCTTCTGTTTCCTGGTTCATATCCGGGCCAAAGAATTTTCTTTCCTCGGTTTCTGACCAGTTAAGAGGCGTTCGACACCTTCTTCCATAGAGAACTTCAAAAGGGGCTTTACCCAAGCTGGATTGATAGCTGTTGTTATAAGCAAATTCGGCAAATGGAAGGCATTTCTCCCAATCCATTCCGAATGAGATAACAGAAGCTCAAAGCATGTCTTCTTGAATCTGGTTAATGCGTTCTACTTGACCACTTGATTGAGGGTGAAAGGCGGTGCTAAAGGAAAGACGGGTTCCCATAGCATTTTGAAAACATTCCCAAAATCGAGAGGTGAAGAGACTTCCTTGATCTGAGTTGATTTCCAATGGAACACCATGGAGAGACACTATTCGGGACATATACAAGTTTGCTAGTTGGCTAGCGGTTATACTGTCGCGAACAAGCAAGAAATGGTCCACTTTGGAAAGACGACCGATAACGACAAAGATAGCGTTATTCCCTTTCTTGGTCCTGGGAAAGCCGGTGATGAAATCCATACCAATTTTATCCCATTTCCATTCAGGAATAGCTAAGGGTTGAAGGGTGCCAACAGGCCGTTGATGCTCTGCTTTTACACGACAACAGACGTCGCAGTTAGCAATATACTGAGAAATTTCTCTCTTCATCCTAGTCCACCAGAACCTCTGGCGTAGGTCCTGATACATTTTGTTGCTACCGGGATGAATGGTGAGAGGAGACTCATGAGCTTCCTTCAGGATCAACTATCGTAGTTGCCGCTTCTTGGGAACCATTAAGCGGTTTCCTAAGTACACGACACCTTGATCATTCACGGAGAAACATGTAGCAACTCCGCTGGCAATGTTCTCCTTGATCCGAGATATCCCCTTGTCATACCGCTGAGCGGTTATGATATGATCCGTAAGGGTAGGTTTCACCATGAAGGTGGAAAGGAGTCCTTGAGGAACAATGTGAAGGTTAAGCTTTCGAAGTTCCACATGGAGAAGTGGTTGACTTTGTTGTAACATCAGATTGTTACAATAAGATTTACGACTTAGTGCGTCAGCCATGACATTGGCTTTTCCTGGGGTGTAAGTTATCCCTAAGTCGAAATCTGTGATCAACTCGACCCAACATCTTTGCCTAAGATTCAAATCTGGTTGGGTGAATATATACTTCAGACTTTGGTGATCGGTGAAGATTTCGCAACGATTACCGAGAAGGTAATGTCGCCAGGTTTTGAGTCCATGGACTACAGCTGCAAGCTCTAGATCATGAGTAGGATAATTTTCCTCATGTGGGCGCAATTGCTGTGAAGCATAAGAAATTACGTGACGATCTTGCATGAGAATGCAACCTAGTCCTTGTCGCGAGGCATCGCAATAGATAACAAAGTCCTTGGAGAAATCTGGTGGTACCAGTACGGGAGCAGATGTTAGGCGTCTTTTTAGTTCCTAAAAACTGTGCTTGCACTGTGGGGTCCACTCGAACTTTTTATCTTTCTTGAGGAGTTCAGTTAGAGGTTTAGTAACTTTGGAGAAGTTCTCGACAAAGCGGCGACAATAGCTCGCTAAGCCAAGGAAACTCTGAACTTGCTTGACCGATTCAGGTGGAGTCCAATTAAGAACGGCTTGAACTCGCTCAGGATTGATAGCAATACCCTTACCAGGGATTACATGGCCTAGATAGGTCACTTCTGGCAACCAAAATTCACATTTAGAAATTTGGCATAAAGGCGATGCGCTCGAAGTTTCATCAACACTAGCCTTAGATGCTCGGCATGTTCTTCCTCATTCTTGGAGTAGATGAGTATATCATTCAGGTAAACCACGACGAATTTATCCAAATACTCTATGAAGATTGAGTTCATTAACCGAGAGAAAGTGGCTGGGGCGTTAGTTAAACCGAAGGACATGACGGTGCACTCGTATTGGCCATAACGAGTAACAAAGGCCGTTTTGGGAATGTCCCCGTTCTTGATTTTGATTTGATGGTAGCCCAACCTCAAATCCATCTAAAAGAAGATTGAGGATCCAACGAGCTGATCATATAGGTCGTTGACCCTGGGGAGCGGATATTTGTTCTTTATTGTGACCAAGTTGACATGTCGATAACTACAACCATCCGATCCGTACCATCCTTCTTCTTGGCGAAGAGGACGGGACAAGCCCATGGAGATGAACTAGGACGGATGAAACCCTTTTTCAAGGACTCATCGAGTTGTTTCTTAAGCTCGACTAGTTCTAGTGGTGCCATCTTATAGGGTCTTCTAGAGATTGGGACAGTTCCTGGAATAAGATCTATCACGAACTCGACATCTTTGTCAGGTGGAACACCTGGCAATTCTTCTTGAAAGACATCCGAAAAGTCACGGACTATCGGAACGTATTCGAGGTCTGGCAAAGGACTGGCATTAAAAGAATATAGCTGTCGCTTAGCTACTCGGGTCAAGACATTGACTACCTCTCCCGATGGGTGTGTAAGTTGAACAGTCCTAGAGAAACAATCAATCTTGGCATGATGGGCTGACATCCAGTCCATACCCAAGATGATATTAATATCCGAAGATTTGAGAGCTATCAATGATGCAAGGAAAACAAGTCTGTCAACTTGGATTTCATTCCCATGGCTTACTCTAGAGGTTTGCCATCTAGAACCAGGAGTAGATATTTCCATGGTGGAAGGCATGTCACAGAATGCGGTGTTATGCAAACGAGCATAGTTTCCGGATATGAATGAATGAGATGCTCCAGTATCGAAAAGAACAGATGCCGGATGGCAGTTAACAAGGAGCGTATCGAGAACGACGTTAGGATCCTCCTGAGCCTCTTCAGCTGAGACATAGTTCAAATGGCCACGTGCAGCGGTGGCCGGATTGGTGTAGTACACCTTCCCTGTTGGATTGCCACGGCCAATAGCCTTCCAGACTGGTTGGGGTTGGTCTGGGGACACTCTCGCATGTAGTGGCCCGGTTCTGCACACTTGAAACACGTCACAGAACTGGTGCGTGGAGAAACATTGTTGGTTGGTCCACCATAGGGCTTAGCTGGTGCATACTGCTGAGCTGGACGAGGCGCCTGATAGGATGGCCTCGATGTGAACCTGGGGTGGCAGGGCGGTGTTAGGCACCCACACCCGGCACTTTTGAGGGCCAGAACCGGATGAGGAACTAGTGTCATGGCCATGCTTGCGTGTCGCTTCGAAATCAGTCTGACCTATCTCAGCACTGATGGCCTTGTTCACAAGCTTCTGGAAGGAAGTGCATTCGTGCAGGTGGAGATCACGGCGAAGCTCGGGGCTAAGTCCCTTGCGGAACCTTCCTGCTTCTTGGCATCGGTGGAAACTTCCTTAGTTGCATAACTTGCTAGGTTACCAAACTCCCTGCTGTATGCATCCACAGAGAGTCTACCTTGGGTGAAACTACAGAACTCCTCACGCTTATGATCCATAAGACCCTCCGGAATGTGATGTGCACGGAAAGCCTCACTGAATTCTGCCCAAGTAGTGACCTGGCCAGCTGGGCGCATGGCCTCATAATTCTCCCACCTGAGACTGGTGGGGCCTTCAAGATGATAGGCAGCAAAAGTGACCTTATCAGCCTCAGCTACGAGTGCAGAATGTAGCTTGTGGGTAATGCTGCGAAGCTGTAGGACCTTGAAGTATGTCTAGAGGGGGGTGATTAGACTACTTGACCAAATAAAAACTTAACCTTTTCCCAATTTTAGAGTTTGGCAGATTTTAGCTATCTTAGGAAAAGTCAAGCAATCATCACACAATTCAAACAAGCATGCAAAGAGTATATAGGCAGCGAAAATTAAAGCATGCAACTTGCAAGAAAGTAAAGGGAAGGGTTTGGAGGATTCAAACGCAATTGGAGACACGGATGTTTTTGGCGTGGTTCCGATAGGTGGTGCTATCGTACATCCACGTTGATGGAGACTTCAACCCACGAAGGGTAACGGTTGCGCGAGTCCACGGAGGGCTCCACCCACGAAGGGTCCACGAAGAAGCAACCTTGTCTATCCCACCATGGCCATCGCCCACGAAGGACTTGCCTCACTAGCGGTAGATCTTCACGAAGTAGGCGATCTCCTTGCCCTTACAAACACCTTGGTTCAACTCCACAATCTTGTTGGAGGCTCCCAAGTGACACCTAGCCAATCTAGGAGACACCACTCTCCAAGAAGTAACAAATGGTGCGTTGATGATGAACTCCTTGCTCTTGTGCTTCAAATGATAGTCTCCCCAACACTCAACTCTCTCTCATAGGATTTGGATCTGGTGGAAAGAAGATTTGAGTGGAAAGCAACTTCGGGAAGGCTAGAGATCAAGATTCATATGGTAGGAATGGAATATCTTGGCCTCAACACATGAGTAGGTGGTTCTCTTTCAGAAATGGTAAGTTGGAAGTGTAGGTTTAATCTGATGGCTCTCTCCATGAATGAAGAGGAGGTGGAGGGGTATATATAGCCTCCACACAAAATCTAACCGTTACACACAATTTACCAAACTCGGTGGGACCGATTCAACAGACTCGGTCGGACCGATTTAGTAAACCTAGTGACCGTTAGGATTTTCGGTGGGACTGACATGCAACTCGGTAGGACCGATTCGGTTAGGGTTAGGGCATAACGTAATCTCGGTAAGACCGAATACACAAACTCGGTGAGACCGATTTTGGTAATAAGCTTTCCAGAGAGTTGGTCAGGTAAACTCGGTGGGACCGATTTGCTCTTTTCAGTGAGACCGAAATGTTACAAAAGGGAAACAGAGAATTTACATTGCAATCTCGGTGGCACCAATCGCTTACTTCGGTTAGACCGAAACATTATGAAGGGAAACAGAGAGATTACAATCCCATCTCGGTGAGACCGAGATCCCTATCGGTAGAACCGATTTGCTTAGGGTTTGTGGCAGTGGCTATGACTTTCAAACTCAGTGGCGCCGGATAGGAAGAATCGGTGTGACCGATTTTGGCTTTGGGTTTAGGTCATTTGTGGATGTGAGAAAGTAGCTGAGGGTCTTGGAGCATATCACTAAGCACATGAAGCAAGAGGCTCATCAAGCAACACCTCATCCCTCCTTGATAGTATTGGCTTTTCCTATAGACTGAATGTGATCTTGGATCACTAAAATATAAAAATGAGGAGTCTTGAGCTTTTGAGCTTGAGCCAATCCTTTGTCCTTAGTATTTTGAGGGATCCACTTTCATCATCCGTGCCATGCCATTCATTGAGCTTTCCTAAAATAATAGTCTTGGAATAGCATTAGCTCAATGAGCTATATGTTGTTATGAATTACCAAAACCACCTAGGGATAGTTGCACTTTCAATCTCCCCCCTTTTTGGTAATTGATGACAACAAATAGATCAAAGCTTCGACAAATGATAGTAAGATTGAAAAACATCGTCGCTTTGGGAAGTATGTGATAAGCAAGAGCTCCCCCTAAATTTGTGCATAGTTTAAGATTTGCTTTGGACTGCAAATGCACAAGGAATTAGGCTCATGGGTTACTCTTCCATGTCACATACATCTTGGTGGAGCGCTCAAAATAATAAAGATTGAATACATGCACTCATCACCAAGCAAAGTGAATGATCACATAGGATAGATAAGATAATATCATCAAACATGCATAAGTGTAGCTTATGATCAAACACATGATCATCAATGTCTCACAAGAATAGCATAGTATCTCAAGCACTCAAAAGCAAACAAGTTTTAACCACCAAATCAAAGCAAGAGAGAACAAAAGCAACACTCTCTTTCTGGAAGCCTATGATCTATACATTTTTCTCCCCCTTTGGCAACAAGTTACCAAAAAGTTCTTAGAAAATGCATAGTGCTAGATCGACTCTCAGGCTTGATCTTCAGGTGGTGGTGTCCGGATAACTCCAAGAACGAAGGCTTCAGTTGAAATAGAGGGTGCTGGAGTTGATGCTGGAGCTGGTTGCACTGGAGCTATAGGAGCTGTAGCTGGTGCAGATGATGTTGCTCTAGTGTCTGTCACAGGCACTGCAACTGACTTGTGGGCTCTAGGTACTCTAGCAAATACATTAGTGGTAGTCTTGCCCTGCCTCTCCTGCATGTCATCCTGTAGCTGCTCCACAACAGACTGAATCTCAGTTACTTTGACATCTAGATCATGGAATTTGAGTTCCATGATTCTTTCCAAGCTCTCCTAATTTCGAGTGAGGGTGGCCAATCCCTTCTCAATCCTCAGAGTTTATGCTATCAAGTAACCAAGCTGCTCCTGCTTGTTCTTCAAGAAATACTCAGATGCCTCCTCTTGAGTTGGCATCTTGGCAGCCTTCTCCTTCCTTGCCTTCTCCTTCTTCTCTTGAGCATGTACTGATGATGGATCATTCTCATTCATGACAACCTGATTGTCCTCAAAGTCTGGATAAAGTGGAAAATGTTCCTTATCCAATAGATATTTGCCTGTGCCCATCTTTGAGTTAATCAACTCCTGAATCTGAGGGGCATATCCACAGCTCCTCTTCTGATCTGCTGCAGTCCTCTTAATGGTTTCAACCATAAGGCTCATGACCTTAAATTTCTGTGGCACATCAAACAAATGCAACATGTTGATTGCATGCCTTCTGATCATGTTGTGGTCACTAGACTTAGGCAACAGAGTGTGCCTCAGAATCCAGTTGATAGTTGGCAGCCCTGACAGAAGAAAGTGGACTGATCCAAACTTATGTGTCTCAATAGCTTTGTCTAGGATCTCCTTGTACATGTGTGCCATGGAATTGTGGTCCATCTTCTTCTTGGC
The DNA here is from genome assembly GCA_963921465.1 of Triticum timopheevii. Lineage (NCBI taxonomy): Eukaryota > Viridiplantae > Streptophyta > Magnoliopsida > Poales > Poaceae > Triticum > Triticum timopheevii. Next base: position 292,566,363 of record OY997262.1, read on the forward strand.
ATAAATATCCAAGTCATCTTCACTTTCCTTTGGGGCATTGATCAGACTTGCCCACTCCTCAACTGTTGACTGGTACCTTGTACCTTCAGACATCCAGACTATCCTCCCATCTGGATAGAAGTGTGCTGTGGAGTAGAATTGCATGATAAGTTCATCATTCCAGTTGGTGAGCTTTTGCTCAACAAAATCAGCAACTCCACAAGCAACAAAACTTTCTTGCACTCCAGGATAGTGCTCTTCATTGTCCTTCATGTAGGTCCAGTCAACCCACCTCATATCACATACTATGGGCTTCTTATCCAACAAGATTATCTCATAGAAGTCCTGCTGTTCCTTTGTATGGAACCTGTAATCAACAACAGTTCTTCTTCTTGAGGCATATGGATCTGACATCCTCCATAGCCTCAACCCTGAGTCCTTTCTAATCCTCATGTCCTCAGCCACAGGATGGGCATCATTGTGGTCTGGTATCTTGGGCTTGAGCTTCCTTAGGACCTGTCCTTCTTCATCTTCCTCATCAGCAACATTAGGCACTAGGGCCTCCTTCTTCTCAGAAGCTGGAATACTCCTAGTATTCCTCTTTGGTGCAAGCTTGGGCTTGGGGGTAGCTTTGGGTGCTTCCTTGGGCTTAGATGTTGCAGCCCCTGATCTAATAGCATCACCCATAAGCTTTGTGCCTTGGGTGCTGGTGCAGCAACCTCTTCTTCCTCTTCAGAGTCCCTTCTCATTGAGGGCTTTTCAAGAACCTGGGCAATTGTGGTTCTTGCTCTCTTCTTCTTCTTATCCTGAGCAGCTTCATCCTCTGATTCAATGGTAAACTTCATAGTTTCTCCAGTAGGAACTTTCTTGGATTTGGAAGTTATGACTTTCTTTGCAGGTGCCTCTTTGGGTTCAGTCTGTTTAGGCACTTGAGTGGACCTTCTGACCTTGGGCATGGGTGTCCTTTTGGCAGGAACCTTCTTATTCAGTCTAGGCTTTGTGCTATGTGCTGAGCCATACTCCTTTTGAGTACTACCTTCTTGGAAGTAGCCTCATCCTCTTCAGCTCTATAATCCTCATCTTCAAAGTCTGAAGTTCTCTTCTTCCTTTGCTTGGTAGCAGCCTTAGGCAGATTACTTGGGGTGCTCCTGCTCCCATCATCTGAAGAACTTGAGGGACTAGTGCCCTCACTCATCTGAACCTGCTCTTCTGACCTGTTCTGGCTATCACTCTGGTCTAACATGCTGCAAACACTGACTGCTGACCCTGTGAAGAGTTATAGATGAGATAGTGAGCATCACAAAATGCAGAGATTTTTGCAAAAGAATGATTCAAAAATTCAGTTTTAGTTTTCCACAGAAAGCATTTCGGATCAACCGATTTTCAAACTCGGTGATACCGAAGCGGTTTTGGAATCTAAACTGATGAACTCGGTTGGACCGAGTCACAGTTCGATGGCACCGAGACTGCTAGGGTTTCACAAAGTCCTAAAATCGGTCTCACCGATTAGTAATTCTTGGTCAGACTGAGAGTTACTAGTGCAATGGCATTAGCCAAATCGATGGGACCGAGTTTTTCAACTCGGTGGGTCCGAGATGGTTTCGGCGGAAACCTAACCCTAAAATTTTGAATCTCATCTAATCTATGGATTGCATTGACTGGATAGGAGTGTTTCAATCGTGGCAAGAATCAATAAGAACACAATGTGTTAGGAATCGGACGAGGATAGCACAGTGATCGAGTCCATACCCTAGCTTGGCGATGAACTCACTACGGCGGCAACGGCGGGGTTGAAATCCGTTGACGACGGCGGAGACCAGCGACAGGAGGCGGCTGGCGACGAGGAGACGATCCGGAGACCCTGGAGGCAGAGCGAGCTATTGCGCGGGCGAAGGAGTTTGGAGGAATTTCCAAATTTTTGCCCGTGACTATATATAGCCCGACCCTGTCGGTGTGACCGAGTGGAACAACTCGGTGGCACCGAGATGCATAACTGTGTACAGTTACAGCAACTCGGTGTGACCGAAAAGTTCAAATCGGTTGCATCGAGATTGAAAACCTAGATCGACTTAATGATCTCGGTGGGACCGAAATGTAGGAATCGATCAGACCGAGAATCACAGAGAAGTTTTGGAAGTTTAAGTCTATGATGAATCGGGGACTCCGAGTGCTCCTCACACAGAGTGGTTCGAATCTGACCTGATCAAATTTTGTGATGTAGCATGAATAGAGTTTGAGACGAGAAAAGCATAGATAGCTAGAGAAGGTTCTTAGGCATTCTTGTCCATCCACTTGGCTAAAAGAAAAGAAGCCAATCAATCAAAACAACAAGTGGATGTCCTTGAATGAGTAAAATATGCACCAATATGCTCACACAATAAGATGGCAAATGAAATATGTGGCAAAGCATGCACAACCAATTCTAGCATCTATCAAACAATTGGAGATGACTAGGTCATCTATATATGAGTATATTGACTTAGGAGTCAAATGAAAACATTTGACCATAGGTCATACTCATCGTTTAAGCTCAAGTGGGGTTACCACTTTTACATAATGCATTGATGTGTTCACACCATTAGAGTTGCTTTGACTCAATTCTTAGAGTTAAGCTCCCCCTAGATGTGAGATCCCCCCTTAGAGGGATGAACTAACCTTGGGTTTTATCGATGATGACTTCATGTAGGTGTTGAAGATGTGGATGCTCAATGTTGATGTAGATCGTTTGGAGCAATCCGTTGGAGTGAGTTGCACTTTGAACTTACCTACATGGGTTAGTCCCACAAGGAACAAACAAGAATATCCATAGACATAGAGTGATGCACGCACAAGATGATGTCCATGAAATCATTAGGTTACCTTGTCCCTTGCCTTACCAACATGAGGGTTTGTGACTCCTTGAACTAGTGCAAGATGTGGAAGTTGATTGCACTTGTTCTTTCCATAATGATATGAGTGAAGAATGTTGGCGGAGTCACCCTCAAGAACTCTCTAGTTCTTCTTCTTCGGGATCCACATCATCTTGATGGGAATCCTTGGAGTTGTAGTTGTACTTGATGAAGTAGAACTTGACGTAGTCTTGGGAACCCACTTGAACGAGGCCTTAGGTGCTTCTTCAAATGCATCAATCTCTTCTTGAAGCTTGTCCTTGCCTTTGTTCTTGTGGTCTTGTGGTGGAGGATCATCTTGAGCTTGTGTTCCCTTGAAGGAAGTAGGATCATACTTCTCTTGTTGAGGAACAAACTTCGTCTTGGGGTATTGATCTTCTTCCCACTCAAGTCCATTGGCATTGAAGTTTCGTTCAAAACCAACACCTTGATTCTTACGGTGCCTTCCTTGCTTGCGTACAATTTCCTCGAATTGCTTACTCCCGGCAAGGCTCTTGTAAACACCTTTCTCTATAATTCCCTTCAATAAGCTATTTTCTTGCTCAAGTGTAACTTGGCGAAGAGAATCATTAGTGAAACCAAGAGAACTACTAGAAGCAACAATATTGGATTTGACATTATTATTGTTACTACTAGAGGAAGGATCTTTCTTGTACTTGTTACTAGACTTGACTTGAGGCATGTAAGTAGATAAGAGTAAACGCTTGGCAATGTAAGAAGAACTTTTCTTACGGAGATCATCATTGATTGCTTTTAAGAACTCATGCTCTTGCTCAAGATTGAGCTTTTCAAAGCGTAACTTCTCATGAGCCCTTAAAAGTTCTCGATGATCTTCGAATATAGTTTCATGAGCTAACTTAAGAGTGTTTAGTTCTTTAGTTAGAAGCTCAATCTTCTCCTTATCATTGTCATTCGTTTTATCTTGATTAGCATGATTAATTGACGTTTCATCATAGTATCCATCACTAGAGTTGTCAACAAGTAAATCATCATCCACAAGCAAGTCATCTTCATCACTATCGAAATCAACATACTCAGGATGTGTTACCTTTGGACCTTTGGCCATGAAGCATCTTCCAATTCCTTCATTTGGTGAATCAAATATGTCGTAGGAGTTGGTTGACACAAGTGCTAGACTGGCAACACCTTCATCTTGAGTATATTCGGAGTCGGAGTGATAGCTTCTCTCAGAGTGATTGTTGGAGTCGGAGCCGGATACCCATTCACCAACATGAGCTTGATGTCTTCATTTTGTGTAGCTCCTTGATGACTTGTCCTTCCTTTCCGAATCCTTGCTTCTCCGTGAGGGTCTTCGTTCATAACGATCATCTCTACTCCTCCTCTCGCTTGGTGGTGATTCTTCTCTTTTGCTTCTTCTTTTTGGAGAATCTTCTCTTCTTTTGTAGGGTGCTGTACACTCATTGGAATAGTGTTCGGGTCTCCCACAATTGTAGCAATTGCACTCTCGACTAGAAGATCTTTTGTCATTGTAAGACCTTGACTCGGAGCTTCTTTCTTTGCTTCTACTCTTGTAGAATTTGTTGAAGTTCTTCACCATTAAGCTCAATTCTTCATTGAAGGTTTGTTTCTCACTTGATGATGTGGGGGATTCACTTGAGGCTTTGTAAGCACCACTTGACTTGTTGTGAAGTTCCTCCTTATCCTTGAGTGACATCTCATGAGCAACAATTCTTCCAATGACTTCCGTAGGCTTGAGATCTTTGTAGTTTGGCATCATTTGGATCAATGTGCACACGGTATCATACGTTCCATCCAATGCTCTTAAGATCTTCTTGATGATGAGTTTTTCGGCCATCTCTTCACTCCCTAAGCCGGCAATCTCATTTGTGATAAGAGCAAGCCTAGAGTACATTTCAGCGACACCTTCACCATCCTTCATTTTGAACTTGTCAAGCTGACTTTGGAGCACATCCAACTTGGCTTGACGGATTCGGTACCTTCATGCATATCATCAAGGTATCCCAAATTTCCTTTGCATTCTCAAGACGGCTGATTTTGTTGAATTCTTCGGGGCATAATCCGTTGAAGATGATATCACAAGCTTGAGCGTTGTATTGAAGCATCTTCAATTCTTCCGCATTAGCTTCACAGTTCGGTTCTCTCCCATCAAAGAATTCACCTTGCAAGCCAATACAAATAATTTCCCAAACGGCAGGGTTATGTCCGAGAATATGCATTTTCATCTTATGCTTCCAACTAGCAAAATTAGTACCATCAAAGTAAGGACCTCTACGGTGATAATTTCCCTTGCTAGATGCCATACTCTCCTAGGTTGTGAAACCAAGGCTATGACCACCAAAAGCTATGGAAATCAAAGCAAATGGATACCAAAGCTCTGATACCACTTGTAGGACCTTGCAGTATGTCTAGAGGGGGGGGGGGGTGATTAGACTACTTGACCAAATAAAAACTTAACTTTTTCCCAATTTTAGAGTTTGGCAGATTTTAGCTATCTTAGGACAAGTTAAGCAATCATCACACAATTCAAGCAAGCATGCAAAGAGTATATAGGCAGCGGAAATTAAAGCATGCAACTTGCAAGAAAGTAAAGGGAAGGGTTTAGAGGATTCAAACACAATTGGAGACACGGATGTTTTTGGTGTGGTTCCGATAGGTGGTGCTATCGTACATCCACGCTGATGGACACTTCAACCCACGAAGGGTAACGGTTGCACGAGTCCACGGAGGGCTCCACCCACGAAGGGTCCACGAAGAAGCAACCTTGTCTATCCCACCATGGCCATCGCCCACGAAGGACTTGCCTCACTAGCGGTAGATCTTCACGAAGTAGGCGATCTCCTTGCCCTTACAAACACCTTGGTTCAACTCCACAATATTGTTGGAGGCTCCCAAGTGACACCTAGCCAATCTAGGAGACACCACTCTCTAAGAAGTAACAAATGGTGCATTGGTGATGAACTCCTTGCTCTTGTGCTTCAAATGATAGTGTCCCCAACACTCAACTCTCTCTCATAGGATTTGGATCTGGTGGAAAGAAGATTTGAGTGGAAAGCAACTTGGGGAAGGCTAGAGATCAAGATTCATATGGTAGGAATGGAATATCTTGGCCTCAACACATGAGTAGGTGGTTCTCTTTCAGAAATGGTAAGTTGGAAGTGTAGGTTTAGTCTGATGGCTCTCTCCACGAATGAAGAGGAGGTGGAGGGGTATATATAGCCTACACACAAAATCTAACCGTTACACACAATTTACAAAGTCGGCGGGACCGATTCAACAGACTCGGTTGGACCGATTTAGTAAACCTAGTGACCGTTAGGATTTTCGGCGGGACTGACATGCAACTCGGTAGGACCGATTTGGTTAGGGTTAGGGCATAACATAATCTCGGTAAGACCGATTACACAAACTCGGTGAGACCGATTTTGGTAATAAGCTTTCCAGAGAGTTGGTCAGGTAAACTCGGTGGAACCGATTTGCTCTTTTCGGTGAGACCTAAATGTTACAAAAGGGAAACAGATAATTTACATTGCAATCTCGGTGGGACCGATCGCTCACTTCGGTTAGACCGAAACGTTACAAAGGGAAATAGAGAGATTACAATCCCATCTCGGTGAGACCGAGATCCCTATCGGTAGAACCGACTTGCTTAGGGTTTGTGGCAGTGGCTATGACTTTCAAACTCGGTGGCGCCGGATAGGAAGAATCGGTGTGACCGATTTTGGCTTTGGGTTTAGGTCATTTGTGGATGTGAGAAAGTAGCTGAGGGTCTTGGAGCATATCACTAAGCACATGAAGCAAGAGGCTCATCAAGCAACACCTCATCCCTCCTTGATAGTATTGGCTTTTCCTATAGACTGAATGTGATCTTGGATCACTAAAATATAAAAATGAGGAGTCTTGAGCTTTTGAGCTTGAGCCAATCCTTTGTCCTTAGTATTTTGAGGGATCCACTTTCACCATCCATGCCATGCCATTCATTGAGCTTTCCTGAAATAATAGTCTTGGAATAGCATTAGCTCAATGAGCTATATGTTGTTATGAATTACCAAAACCAGCTAGGGATAGTTGCACTTTCAGAAGCCAATCATCAGCGTCGAGGGGCTCGACGGAGTGATGGAAAGTGGGTGGATGTAACTTGATGAAGTCACTGAGCGACACTAAGTTATTCCTCTGGTGCAGTAGCTGTGTTCTGTTCGATGCGTTCCAGCAAACGGTTAGTCTCCCATTTGTTCCTCTTGGCCTCCAGCATGACCTCTGCCAGAGAAGGAGGATGAGGCAGGTTCGCATCTCTAGCTCCACTGCCTTCAGCTTGCTCCGGGGGAGCAGGGTTGTTGCGGGTGTTGACCATCCGGCAGACTAGACCGCATGGGGTACAGATCCCGCATATCCATATACCCAGCCTGCACAGCAGGTGCAAACCGAGTCAAAGTGGCCCAGTGATCAGACCGGAGGTTGAAAAGCTCCAATCGCAAGGCACGATTTTCACGGTCCTTATCCTCAATCATTTGTGCGGTAGTGCGGAGTAGCGAATCCTCATGAGAAGAGTTGGTGTAAATAGCTGTGAAGTAACCTTCTGCCCCACGGAGTGACGCTGGCATATAGCGGAAGTCAGTGTTCCGAAGCAAGGCAATTCTAGCCTGCATAATAGTCATCATCGAATAAGCAGCGTCCTGCACGGACATCTCGATGGTAACCCCAAGTCCATATGAGCAATGGATGGGTTCAGTGGATCTAGGATAGGAAGGGAATATCCTGACTGTGCAGAGGTATTGGCTTTGATTGAAATCTCTATACTTCTCCTGAACGGTGTACTCGGGATACCTGATATGTCTCCAACGTATCTATACTTTTGATTGTTCTGTGCTATTATATTACCCCTTTTGGATGTTTATGGGCTTTATTTTACACATTTATATCATTTTTGGGAGTAACCTACTAACCAGAGGCCCAACCCGTATTGCTGTTTTTTTGCCTATTTCAGTATTTCGAAGAAAAGGAATATCAAACAGAGTACAAACGGAATGAAACCTTCGGGAGCGTGATTTTTGAAATGAACGTGATCCAGAGGACTTGGAGTGCAAGTCAAGAAGCAGCCGAGGACTCCACGAGATAGGAGGGCGCCCCCCTATAGGGCATGCCCCCTGTCTTGTGGGCCCCTCGGGCATCCACCGACGTACTTCTTCCTCCTATATAAGCCTACGTACCCCAAAAACATCCAAGGAGCGGACGAAACACAATTTCCACCACCGTAACCTTCTGTATCCGCGAGATCCCGTCTTGGAGCCTTCGCCGGCGCTCCGTCGGAGGGGGAATCGACCACGAAGAGCTTCTACATCAACACCCTTGCCCCTCCGATGAGTTGTGAGTAGTTTACCATAGACCTTCGGGTCCATAGTTATTAGCTAGATGGCTTCTTCTCTCTTTTTGGATCTCAATACAATGTTCTCCCCCTCTCTTGTGGAGATCTATTCGATGTAAACTCTTTTTGCAGTGTGTTTGTCGAGATCCAATGAATTGTGGGTTTATGATCAGGTTTATCTATGAGAAATATTTGAATCTTCTCTGAATTCTTTTATGTATGATTGAGTTATCTTTGCAAGTCTCTTCGAATTATCAGTTTGGTTTGGCCTACTAGATTGATCTTTCTTGCCATGGGAGAAGTGCTTAGCTTTGGTTTCAACCTTGCGGTGTCCTTACCCAGTGACAGAAAGGGTTGCAAGAGGCACGTATTGTATTGTTGCCATTGAGGATAACAAGATGGGGTTTATATCATATTGCTTGAGTTTATCCCTCTACATCATGTCATCTTGCTTAATGCCTTACTCTGTTCTTATGAACTTAATACTCTAGATGCAGGCAGGAGTCGATCGATGTGTGGAGTAATAGTAGTAGATGCAGGCAGGAGTCAGTCTACTTGTTGCGGACGTGATGCCTATATACATGATCATGCCTAGATAATCTCATAATTATTCGCTTTTCTATCAATTGCTCGACAGTAATTTGTTCACCCACCGTAATACTTATGCTATCTTGCGAGAAGCCACTAGTGAAACCTATGGCCCCCGGGTCTATCTCTTATCATATTTGCTTCCAATCTACTTTTATTTGCATCTTTACTTTTTGCATCTATATTATAAAATACCAAAAATATATTTATCTTAACTTACTATCTTTATTAGATCTCACTTTCGCAAGTGGTTGTGAAGGGATTGACAACCCCTTTATTGCGTTGGTTGCGAGTTCTTTGTTTGTTTGTGTAGTTGCGTGGGACTTTTGAGGAGCCTCCTACTGGATTGATACCTTGTGTCGGTGTACTAAAGTAGGGGGGTACCTTAGTATCCCGAACTTGTGCACGGGCAGTCGCAGCGACCCGCGGCAGGGCCTGCCGGGCGTCCGCCAAGGTCCTCCACGGCTACTTTGACGCCATTCAAGATCGAAGTACTCAAACCAAGGCCCCGGCAAGAGGAGCTTGCCGGGAAGGCCAACCAAGGTCCCGGCGAGAGAAGCTGGCCGGGAAGAAAACAAAGGCCCTGGCAAGAGGAGCTTGCCGGGAAGACCGACCAAGGCATCTCCAGAAGACTTGCCGCGGCGCCCCGCGCATCCCGGCAAGGCCCGACGGCCGGCAAGCTTGCCGGCACGACAAGAGAAGGGCCACGGCAAGGCACTCGCCGCGGCAAGGCGGCCACCCAAGGTCCAGCGCATCCAGCGACGTGCCACCCCAGGGCCACCCCAGTGGCACGTGGCGGGGCGTTGTGTAGCCATGCAGAGCGAGGTGGCAAACGGAGCTGACGGAGACGCCATCGTGGCAATCGGTGGCGCCTCTAAACGGTCATTTCCTTGCACTGTTGGGGCGACCGGACGGGCATTAAATGCCCTTGCCCCCTGCTGTTAGAGTTAGGTAGGGGGGGCACTGTTGGTAGCAGTTGTACCAACCCGCGTTTTTACCTTTCTACCCATCTTTCTACGCTGCCACCTGTTGGTGCCCCCTTCAGACTATAAAAGGGAGGCCCATGGGCACGTAGAGGGGGTTCGGAATTTTGATTCCGCAGCTTGAGGGTTCGGTCTATTCGACACACAACACCACCATGCGCTCGCTCTCGAGCAAGATCAAATAAAAACACAAAGCAGCAGTAGGAGTTTTATCTCTCCGGAGAGCTCTGAAGCTGGGTAAAAATCGCCCGACTCCCAGCGCGCGCGCCCGACCTCGATCCGCTCTGCGCGCGGCCTCCGCCCCCCTTGCCGGACCAGAAGGGGCCCCCCGTGCCCCATAGGTGCCCGGGGCCGCAGGAGGAAAGGAAGCGGCCCCCGACATCTTTGGCGCGCCAGGTAGGGGGCGCGTCGAGGTCGTGAGCATCTGATCCGGTCTCCGCGCGCGCTGCATCAACGCCTTCATCAACATGCCACCGAAGAAGAAGCCTTCGGAGGTGGCCGCTCCGTCTACATCGATTCCGCCACGGCCGCCGGAGCAAACGGGCGGTGGAGTGGACGCCGGCGGAGGAGTGGGCGCCGACGGTGGGACTCACGTCGTCACCAGATCCAAAAACAAGGCTCCGCAAGCGTCGGCGACCGTGCAGACACCGCACCCTTCCCAGGAAGTGCAAGATCGACAACGCCCCGGTGCTCCTAGCACCGTGCTCGCGTTGGAACAAGGCCAAGTTGGTGGGTCGCGAGACGCTCGAGGTCAGCAGGCACGCCCGCATGCTGGCGCGAGCGAGATACGGTCGCCCGGGCGGGGTGTTGCACCTCCCAATCCAGTTGGGAGTCCGAGCACATCCCGCTCCTCGCGCCGCTCGTCGCCACCACCACCCAAGACGGCAGAGGAAGCGCTGGCCCGAGCCCAGCTGCTTCTAGACTACCCTCCGACGCCGCACAAGATCGACAACTGGAGGATGACCATATACAGTCTCATCAGCTTCGCCAACGGCGACAAGCCCCGGCAACCGAGCGCATCGAGGCCCCGGCAAGGCGCCCAGGCACAAGTCGACACCGACAAGACCGCTGGGGGTGCCACTTCCGTGCACTCCCAGCCCCGAAGGCCAAGATCGCCGGCTCGTCGGGCCAACCCCGGCGGCGACTCCACTGCGTCGTCAGACCCGCGAACCCGACGCGATCAACGCCACATTCTCCAAGAACGGCGGCACGAAGACGCTCGCACTCGCATCGAGCGCAGAAGGGAAGCGCGACGTCAATCCGACCAGCGCGCTGGGCCCACTATCGATATGCACGCACCCGGGGAACCAAGCGACTTGCCGTACGCGGCAGGTTGCCCTGCGTTCACCCGCGAGCTGCGGCAAGTCCAGTGGCCTAGAACCAAGAACTTCAAGCCATACGTGCCCGAGAAGTACGATGGCAGGATACATCCATCGGAGTTCCTCAGCATCTACACCATCGTGGTGCAGGCTGCCGGAGGGCGCGATGAGAAGATCCTCGCCAACTACTTCCCGCAGGTGCTCAAGCCCAACGTCAGATCTTGGCTCATGCACTTGCCGGACGGTTCCATCTCTTCATGGGAGGACCTGTGTCATCAGTTTGTCGGCGCCTTCACAGGTGGCCACAAGCCTCATGGCCAGGAGAGTGACCTCCACTTGCTCGTCCAGAAGGAGGGAGAACCCCTGCGCAAGTACATACAGAGATTCAGCCAAGTGCAGCGCAACATCCCAGACGCCCACCCCGCCGCAGTTATCAGTGCGTTTCATCAGAACGTGCGTAACCGCAGGATTAGGGAGGAGATGGCGATGTGCAAGATCAGAGACGTCAGCAAGCTCTATGCTCTGGCCGACAAGTGTGCACGGGCTGAGGAGGGGAGGAAAATCCCCGGAGAGGTTGCAGGAGCAGAAGGATCTGACAGTGAGGATGCCGCCCCGGCAAGGAAGAACTGGAGGCGGAACAACAGGAAGAGAAAGGCTAAAGATGTGCTAGCTGCTGAGCATTCCGGCAACGGAGGCGGCTCCGACAAGGCCAAAGCCGACGACTCCGGCGAGGCTGTGGTGGGCGCCGACAAGCAGGATGGCTCCGGCAAGCGGTACTGCAAGATCCACCGCACCAAGGGCCATGATCTCCAAACCTGCAGGAAAGTGGAGCAGATGGCGGAACTACAGAAAGCCGAATACGAGCGCCGCGATAAGGAGAGAGCCCAGGGAGGTGGCGGAGGATCCGGCAAGAAGCTTCCCGCCCGGGGAGGACACCGCGGCAAGGCCAAGCCGCAGCAAGGAGATAGGCCTCCCCGCGGCCGCGACAAGGACTGTTGGCAGAGATACATGGAGGCATATGTGGTCACCACATTGGCGCAAGAGCACTTGCCGGCAAAGCTTTCCGGCAAGGCCTCTTCTGGCCGACAGCCCTCCAGGATGCAACTGCACAAGTAACCAAGTGTGAAGCGTGCCAGTTCCATTCCAAACAGATTCATCAACCAGCTCAAGCTCTCCAAACAATCCCTTTGTCCTGGCCATTTTCGGTCTGGGGGCTCGACATCCTCGGCCCCTTCCCCCGAGCTGTCGGGGGCTTTGAGTACTTGTACGTTGCAATCGACAAGTTCACAAAGTGGCCTGAAGTGGAGCCAGTGAGGAAGGTGACAGCACAATCAACAGTCAAGTTCTTTAGGTCGATTGTTTGCCGTTTCGGGATCCCTAACAGGATCATCACCGACAATGGCACACAGTTTACGAGCCACACCTTCACGCAATACGTCCAAGATCTTGGCACCAAGATCTGCTTCGCTTCTGTTGCTCACCCAAGAAGCAATGGTCAAGCGGAGAGGGCAAACGCTGAAGTGCTGCGCGGGCTCAAGACCAGAACTTTTGATAGGCTGCATAGGTGCGGAAAGAATTGGATCGAGCAGTTGCCGGTGGTTCTCTGGTCGATCAGGACGACACCAAATCGAGCCACTGGCCAGACACCTTTTGCTCTTGTCTATGGAGCAGAGGCAGTTCTCCCCACGGAACTCGTATATGGATCGCCACGAGTGCTCGCTTATGATGAGCTTGAGCAAGAGCAGCTGCGACAAGATGACGCGCTGCTCCTCGAGGAGGATCGTCTTCAGGCTGCTGTGCGAGCTGCTCGCTACCAGCAAGCTTTGCGCCGCTATCATAGCCGCAAGGTTAACGCCAGAAGCTTCGAGGAAGGCGACCTTGTTCTTCGGCGCGTTCAATCCGCCAAGAATTCAAACAAGTTGACGCCGAAGTGGGAGGGCCCTTATCGGGTGAAACGAGTCACTAGGCCCGGCGCTGTCCGCCTTGAGACAGAAGATGGCATTCTGGTGAGCAACTCCTGGAACATAGAACATCTTCGCTAGTTTTATCCATAAGGCGCGGTTGCCGGACCCGTTCCGGCAACCACCTTTTGTACAAGCCTTGCCGCTGTCACATGTAACACTTTGTACAAAGCCGGGCGCAGCTCCCGTGCATAAATAAAACTCTATGTGCCCTGCACATCTTGTCAAATTCAGTGCATATTTATTTTTCTTGCATGAATATCTGACACTTCGTGCAGCACTCTCCCCCGCAACAAGGAAAGAATAGAAGGGCGCACTGGCCCCTGGGCCCCGGCAAATCAGCGTCGCTGGGGGTTGCGAGTACCAAGATTCCTCCGCGGCAAGTCAGGGCCCCCGGGGGCTGCGACGCCGGCGGCAAGGACGAAGCAAGGTGCACCGGCACCTGGGTCTTGGCGAGCCAAAGTTGCCGGGAGCTGCGGGTACCAAGGTTCACCCCCGGCAAGCCAGAGTCGCCGGGGGCTGTAATATCAGATAAGCTTTTCATCCCTCGTCATGCATCCTCTTATGGACTGGGGAATGCGAGGCCACGTCCTTGAACGAGCGTGCCTTGTATAGAAAAACCTATGCGCGGAGGAACCGGCTCGTAGCTAGTCGCGCACCGACTGTTGTTCCGAGTCCGCTCGACAACTTGGGTGAACTGCGGCTAGCTCAACGACAAGGTTTCTTGTCGGTCGCGGCACCGCCGGCAGGGAACCAACTCGTAGCTATTTGCCTTACTGTCGTTTCGAGTCCGCTCAACGACTTAAGTAAGCCGCGACTAGCTCTGCGACAAGGTTTCCTATCGGTTGCAGTTCCGTTGCCGGCGTTCCGCACTCGGCGCTCACGGCAAGGTGCCCGCACCGGCAAGTTCCCTAGAAGCGTAGGGTGGGAACATACAAGGCACAAAATCAAGTAAAGGACGTAATCCGGCAAGCATTCCCCTCTTTTCATTAAAAAAACATCCCAATTTAGTACAAGTCCATAGAGGATGAAAAACATGATAGAGAGGATTACAAATTTTAAATACTGCTAAGGCCCGAAGGCTTACAAATTAAAAGATAAGATGCCCGTAATCCCCCTCCTGTTTCTCTCTTCAGGAGGTAGGTCAAGGAGGCCCCGGCAAGAGAAGCTTGCCGGGGAGGGCAAAAGGAGCGCCTAGGCGAACTACGGGTGCCAGAAGACACCAAGAGAACATCCCGGGGGCCGGCCAGGAGCTTGGCGGAGACGGAGGCGCCGGAGGCAGAGCTCGAAGACGGGGCGGCAGGACGTCAGCACACTGTCGAGGGCACCTCGCCCTCGTACTCCGACTTGACGGCCTTGCCGCCACCCCTCTTCCTCTTCCGCAGCCTCCCTACGCCAGCCGCCCAAGGAGACGGCCCCGGGGAGTTCAGAAGGCCGGCCACCCGAATGATGGGGTCGCCGGTGGCGCGCGCGAGGCAGCGTCCGGCACCTAGTCGGACCCGCCGTCCTCGTCGTCGCTATCGCTCCCCTCCTCGTCACTCTCGCTCGAGGAGGGGCCTTCGCTATCGGAGGAGTTGTCCACACAGCACCTTGCCCGGATGCCGGAGTCCCCGAAGACCTTGACGGAGAGGAGGTCACCCTCCATTAACTTAAAATGGAGGGTAAACCCCGCCGTCAAGCTGTGGATACGGGCGAACGTCTTCCATCCACGGTCAAGATACATCACGCCAGGGGCTGGGGATGCAACGTGGACTCGCGTGCCGCTGATCCCGCAGCCCCTCATCTGCAATCTCAGCATCTCGGGCGGGTCCGGTTCCATCGCACTTGCGAACGGAGTTGGAAGCCGGAGGCGACGACGAGGCGCTCGACGCAGCCTGACGAAGAACTCGCAAGGGTCATCCCCCATGTGGACCGCCGTGGGGGGAGGAACCGTTGGCGGGGGCGAAGCTGGCACGCCGCCCCGTCCGCCTCTTCCCCGCGCACCTCGGCCTCGTCCTCGACCTCGTCCACGACCACGCCCCCTCCCTCTTCCCCTTATGGCCGGTTCCCCCGCCAAGGGTGCGAGAGAGGGAGAGGTGCGCTGCCTGGCGGCAACCCTCGCCGCCACCGATGAGGAGCCAGGATTCCCTTTCTCCATGGTGAATGGGAGAAAGGAGAACAGAAGTTGAAGAAAGAAGGAGATGAGAGAGTGTGGGCATCCGTGCCCCCCTCCTGCTCTTTATAAAGGAGCAGGGTCGGAGCCCGGCCGCCCCGCTCTGCGAATCAAGGCACGGGAGGAGCAGGGAATCGGGACCGACCCGCTGCCTCTGCTCGCGACGGCCCGGATTCCCACTCCCACCATCCGTGACCCCAAGTGCATGGGAGCTACGTGGTGGGGATGCAGAGCCGAGGTGACGGGTGAGGCGGCCTCGCCCCACCCCGTGATCGTGGGGTTGGATGCCTCGAAAACCGCGCACCGGCCCCATCCACTAAATGCACCATGCCCCCACGCCTACCTCCGTTTAGGTAGGAGGGCCGTGAGCCATCCCCTTCATCATGGCTTGATGCATGCTCGCGAGGCTCAGCCCCGCACGCGCCACCCACGTCACCCACGACGCCGCGTTTGTCGCGTGCCGATCTGGGCGTGCGCGGTGGAAGCGGAGTCCGATGCGGTGTGACCTAGGCCGCGCGTGCCCGTGCACTGTTTTGGGCCTGGCCCAACAGCGCTCGGCACCGTGTATGGCCCAGGCCCGGGGGCTCCTGTCGGTGCACTAAAGTAGGGGGGTACCTTAGTATCCCGAACTTGTGCACGGGCAGTCGCAGCGACCCACGGCAGGGCCTGCCGGGCGTCCGCCAAGGTCCTCCACGACTACTTTGACGCCATTCAAGATCGAAGTACTCAAACCAAGGCCCCGACAAGAGGAGCTTGCCGGGAAGGCCAACCAAGGTCCCGGCGAGAGAAGCTGGCCGGGAAGAGAACAAAGGCCCCGGCAATAGGAGCTTGCCAGGAAGACCGACCAAGGCATCTCCAGAAGACTTGCCGCGGCGCCCCGCGCGTCCCGGCAAGGCCCGGCGGCCGGCAAGCTTGCCGGCACGACAAGAGAAGGGCCGCGACAAGGCACTCGCCGCGGCAAGGCGGCCACCCAAGGTCTAGCGCATCCAGCGACGTGCCACCCCCGGGCCACCCCAGTGGCACGTGGCGGGGCGTTGCGTAGCCATGCAGAGTGAGGTGGCAAACGGAGCTGACGGAGACGCCATCGTGGCAATCGGTGGCGCCTCTAAACGGTCGTTTCCTTGCACTGTTGGGGCGACCGGACGGGCATTAAATGCCCTTGCCCCCTGCTGTCAGAGTTAGGTAGGGGGGGCACTGTTGGTAGCAGTTGTACCAACCCGCGTTTTTACCTTTCTACCCATCTTTCTACGCTGCCACCTGTTGGTGCCCCCTTCAGACTATAAAAGGGAGGCCCATGGGCACGTAGAGGGGGTTCGGAATTTTGATTCCGTAGCTTGAGGGTTCGGTCTATTCGACACACAACACCACCATGCGCTCGCTCTCGAGCAAGATCAAATAAAAACACAAAGCAGCAGTAGGAGTTTTATCTCTCCGGAGAGCTCCGAAGCTGGGTAAAAATCGCCCGCCTCCCAGCGCGCGCGCCCGACCTCGATCCGCTCTGCGCGCGGCCTCCACCCCCCTTGCCGGACCAGAAGGGCCCCCCCGTGCCCCATAGGTGCCCGGGGCCGCAGGAGGAAAGGAAGCGGCCCCCGACACCTTGGTTCTCAAAAACCGAGGGAAATATTTACGCTAGTATTGCTGCATCACCCTTTCCTCTTCAAGGAAAACCAATGCAAGCTCAAGACGTAGCAATACCATCGGTAACCAGCCTTGATCATTATGCAGACCAACATAGCGGTGTGGCCAGGTACATTGAGGCACCGAGTCAGACGGACAACTTGATTCTGGGAGCGGGAGGCCATCTGAAACATGTTGTAATGCAAAGGCATTAGAATTTCTAGCAGAAATTGGACAGCATAACGGCTGTAAATGCTCAAAAAAGGATTTTGAGACACTTTGCAAAGGATTGCATAGACATCAATAACATCATATCAAGGTTCTAGGTCCATCTTATCAACATAATGGGGTAGTAGAACTAAACTAGGCTTGTATCCATCAAACCTATAAGGTACTACTGATTAGTAACACGTGAACCTGATAGAGAGAAGAGATCCTAATCCTTAACCCTCGGTGGAAGAGTGGAGTGACTCATATCAGAATGCCATGAGGTAAAGGAGTAAAAAGAGCCTTACGTTCCATCTCATAATCAATTCCCCTGCATATAACTAAAGCATTTATAGACTCAACATCGACCAGTTTGGCTTGGAGAACCTACAGGCAGTCCGGCTCTGATGCCAACGCTATCAGGACCCCGACCCAATGCCACATCGATCTAGCATGTAACACGTCATATCACTTTGCGGCCTCACGCACGATATTCCCACGGGTGTTGCCTTACCTTGCCCGGGACCGTTTGCACCTTTTGGCACACGTATATGATAGTGTCGCTAGCATCCATGTGACAGGGAGCCCGGGCTGACATGGCTAGTCGTGAACCCAAAGTGGCACTAACTTACAGGGACAGGCATACATGACCCAGCAATGAATGTGTCAGTCATCAGCGAGTGAATCCGGGCTGTAGCACTAGGCTAGCAGGACTCCGTAGTCATCGCGTGACATTTCCCCGTAGGGACAGACACAGGAACAAAGAAGGACACATGCCGGCCAGCCTAAGTGTTCCGGAGCAGTAGCAAGCTACCATGGCTCAGTGGAAGCACTAGGAGACATTTCCTGGTAAGAGAGGCTACCAAGGATAAACAACTAGATAGTCAGATCCCACACATACCAAGCATTTCAATCATACACACAATATGCTCGATATGTGCAAATACAACATGGCATCACAACATGACTCTACACAACAATGAAGCTGAATATGAAGCGCTTTTATACGGATTGCGTATGGCCATTTCACTCGGCGTCCGTCGCCTCATGGTATAAGGTGACTCGGATTTGGTGGTTAATCAAGTAATGAAAGAGTGGGATGTCAGGAGCCCAGCTATGACTGGTTATTGCAACGCAGTAAGAAAGTTGGAAAAGAAGTTTGAGGGATTGGAGCTTCACCATATACCCTGACTGAAAAATCAAGCTGCAGATGACTTGGCAAAGATAGGATACAAGAGAGAGACCATTCCCAGCAATGTGTTTTTGGAACATATTCACGCACCTTTTGTTCAGGAAGATCCTTTTACTGAAGAGCCCCCATAGCCTAAGAGTACCACAGATCCGACCGAAGTTGAAGTCCCAGCCATGGTCGACTTGATCATGGAGGTTTTGGTCGTCACTCCCGACTGGACAGTGCCATACATTGCATACATTCTTAGGAAAGAACTTCCATAGGATGAAGAAGAGGCTCGGCAGATCGTCCGACGATCCAAAGGCTTTACTGTGATAAGAGGACAGCTGTTCAGAGAAAGTGTAACTGGAGTTAGCCAGAAATGCATCACGCCAGACACTACAAAAAAAATACACTTCTGTGATGATACGTGTTTGTCATAGTAGGTCGCGTTTTTTGTCATGCATGTACATCCATGACAAATTTATGACAGAATCAAGATAGTCATATCTATGCTGTCGTAGAAGTGTTCCATGACATTACCAAAATTATCATCACGGAAGTGTCCACTTCCATGACGATAAATCGCGCATCACAGAAGTGCTTTCGTCAAGGGTGACCGACACGTGGCATCCACCGTAACGGAACGCCGTTAAGCTATCGGGTCGGGTTTTGGATCCGATAGCCCGTTAACAACCCCGACCAATGGGAAATTTCCACATGTAAAATTCTTATTGGCCGGACGAAACACGTGTCAGCTCATCAGTGGGTCAGATAGGCGCCTATGATATGTCGACATGTGCCACGACCCACCACTGTCCCATTTAGCTTACAAAGCCGGCCCGTTTGACTTAGTCAAAAGTTAACGGGCTGGCCCATGAAAAGCCTATTAACGGTCTCCTCGCAAATAGCCCATTTTACGGCACGTTAACTCACGGCCCGTTAGGCACTAAAGGAAATCAGCCCAACAATGTCATGTGGGCCGTCGAATATAACACCAGCCCATTTCACTTTCGGCCCATGTATGGCCCACGACGTCTTTCGGCCCATATGAGGCCTTCGTATCTTTCGGCCCTTTACAGGCCCACGGTGACTCTAGCCCATAATGAACAACAATTTTCTTTGTACCCGTTAATGGCCCATGATTTACATGGGCCGTTTCCAGCCCGTGTTAGCTTTCGGCCTATTGATGGCCCATACGTTCTTGGGCTCCTTTTCGACCCTCGATTACTTCCAGCCCGTTACTGGCGTGTTCCCCTAATGGGCCAAATTTGGCCCATGGCAAGAGTCGGCCCGTTACTGGCATGTTCCCCAAATGGGCCAAATTCGGCCCATGGCAAGAGTCGGCCTGTTACTGGCCTGTTACCCTAATGGGCCAAATTCGGCCCATGGCAAGAGTCGGCCTGTTTCTGGCCAGCCCGTCCTATATTCTGGCCCATTAACGACCCGTTATGCTTGTGAAAGAATTAAGCTTTTACAGTTCTACGGCCTGTTAACGGCCCGTTACCGTGCTGGGCCGATACCAATTACGCCCAATTACGGCCCATGTAGGCCCATTTATCCGACGGCCCGAGGCCCACCGATTACAGGCCCATTTATTGACGGCCCGAGGCCCACCGATTACAGGCCTATTTATCGACGGCCCGTAGGAGACCCATGGATCCTACGGCCCGTATATGGCCCATGGGTAGTTGCGGCCACTAGCAAACCAGGGAAAAAGAAGACTAGGAAATAAATAAGGCTGAAACTAACACTAGGCTATTAAGGCGATTGCACAGATTACATCCACTCGGCATCAAAGATTGCCACCAGTGCAAATATAGGGAACACCCTACACTATACAAAAATGGCTTGCTGTTTTCTTCAGCCGGTGGCTGCACGTTAAGAATAAATTTTGTATCGCACCAAAACAAATTACAACTATATAACAAAAGAAAGGTTGGCATAAAACTTAACAGTCTAGCAGATAAATATGCACCACCAGAAATTCAGAAGCTCGATTCATTTGACCTGACTGTTACGTTTTCATGTTGTATTGTCCGATGGAGCACCATAACCCTCGCCTTCATTTCCCCTAGGCTCCTGAACAACATAGCAAATGTATGATAGTCTGGTTTCAAAACTATGCATATCTTGACGACATTGAGCAATTGAGGGAGTCCTGGACTAGGGGGTGTCCAGATAGCCGGACTATCATCATCGGCCGGACTCCAAGACTATGAAGATTCAAGATTGAAGACTTTGTCCCGTGTCCGGATGAGACTTTCCTTGGCGTGGAAGGCAAGCTTGGCAATACGGATATGTAGATCTCCTACCTTTGTAACCGACTCTGTGTAACCCTAGCCCTCTCCGGTGTCTATATAAACTGGAGGGTTTTAGTCCGTAGGACGAACAACCATTACAACAATCATACCATAGGCTAGCTTCTAGGGTTTAGCCTCCTTGATCTCGTGGTAGATCCACTCTTGTATTACCCATATCATCAATATCAATCAAGCAGGAGTAGGGTTTTACCTCCATCGAGAGGGCCCGAACCTGGGTTAAAACATCATCTCCCTTGTCTCCTATTACCATCTGCCTAGACGCACAGTTCGGGACCCCCTACCCGAGATCCGCTGGTTTTGACACCGACATTGGTGCTTTTATTGAGAGTTCCTCTGTGTCGTCACCGATAGGCTTGATGGCTCCTTCAATCATCAACAACCACGCAGTCCAGGGTGAGACTTTTCTCCCCGGACAGATCTTCGTGTTCGGCGGCTTTGCACTGCGGGCCAATTCGCTTGGCCATCTGGAGCAGATCGAAAGCTACGCCCCTGGCCGTCAGGTCAGATTTGGAAGCCTAAACTTCACGGCTGACATCCGCGGAGACTTGATCTTTGATGGATTCGAGCCACAGCCGAGCGCACCGCACTGTCACAATGGGCATGATTTAACTCAGCCGTCGGACAGTGCCTTGGAGGCCACACATGAGTCCGCTCCGACCTCTAGTTTGGAGCGGACCATGCAGATCGAGGACAGGTGGCTGGACACCGCCTCGAGAGCTGCAATCTCTACAGCGATGGAGCCGAATACTGACCTTGTCCCTTGTGAAGCTCGTGACTCCGAGGTGCCGGACTCCTCGCTGGACTCCGAACCTCCTGCGCCCCTACCAATCGAATCCGATTGGGCGCCGATCATGGAGTTCACCGCCGCGGACATCTTTCAGCACTCACCCTTTGGTGACATTCTGAATTCACTAAAGCATCTCTCGTTATCAGGAGAGCCCTGGCCGGATTGCGGTCTGGACGGTTGGGATAGGATGACGAAGAAATTCAAAACCCACCCACCACCCACTTTGTAGCCACCGTCGACGATCTAACCGACATGCTAGACTACGACTCCGAAGACATCAACGGTATGGACGACGATGCCGGAGACGACCAAGAACCAGCACCTACGGGGCACTGGAAGGCCACCTCGTCATACGACATATACATGGTGGACATCCCAAAGGATGGGAACGGCGAAGAAGCAGCGGAGGCAGATTCCCCTAAGAAACAGCCCAAGCACCGACGTCAGCGGCGCCGCTCTAAATCCCGCCACAGCAAGAATGGAGATTCCGGCACCGGAGATAATAACACCCCAGAGAGTGCCGAAGACAACCCCCTCCAGCAAGATTCATCGTAGGAGGACGAAGAAGCCATCCCTCACGGGAGAGCGGCAGACGACAAGGTCGAGGATGATAATTACATGACCCCCTCCGGAGACGAGGCAAGCCTCAACGACGACGAATTTGTTGTGCCCAAGGATCCCGTCGAACAAGAGAGTTTTAAACGCAGGCTTATGGCCACGGCAAACAACCTAAAGAAAAAGCAGCAACAGCTCAGAGCTGATCAAGACCCGCTGGCCGACAGATGGACCGAAGTCCTCGCGGCCGAAGAGCATGAACTCGAACGCCCCTCCAAAAGTTACCCAAAGCGCAAGTTGCTCCCCCAATTAGAGGAGGAGGAGGAGTATAAACCCTCATCACCAGCACACAATACGGTAGACCGACCACCTCGTGGTCGCGACAGAGAGGCATCTAGGCCCTCTACCAGAACCGTACCCCAGCACTGCTCGAAAAGTGCGAAGCCAAGGGGGAATGCGCCGGACTTGCGAGACATATTGGAGGACAAGGCAAGACAATCAAGATCGATCTACGGATCACGTGGGCGCCCCATGATGCGCGACGACTACCGTCGTGCCGGATATAGCAACTCCGGTCGGGCCGAACACAGTAGACAAAGCTCTCTTGAGCTACGTCGTGATATTGCCCAGTACAGAGGTGCCGCACACCCACTATGCTTCACAGATGAAGTAATGGATCATCAAATCCCTGAAGGGTTTAAACCCGTAAACATTGAATCCTATGATGGCACAACAGACCCTGCGGTTTGGATCGAAGACTATCTCCTTCATATCCATATGGCCCGCGGTGACGATCTCCACGCCATCAAATATCTCCCACTCAAGCTTAGACGACCAGCCCGACATTGGCTTAACAACCTACCAGCAAAGTCAATTGGGTGTTGGGAGGACCTAGAAGCCGCATTCCTTGACAACTTCCAGGGCACATATGTGCGACCACCAGATGCCGATGACCTAAGCCACATAATTCAGCAGCCAGACGAATCGGCCAGACAATTCTGGACACGGTTCCTAACAAAGAAAAATCAAATCGTCGACTGTCCGGATGTAGAGGCCCTCGCAGCCTTCAAGCACAACATCCGCGACGAGTGGCTGGCCCGGCACCTAGGACAGGAAAAGCCGAAATCCATGCCAGCCCTCACATCACTCATGACCCGCTTCTGTGCGGGGGAGGACAGCTGGCTAGCCCGCAGTAACAACCTCAGCAAAAATGCTGGCAGTCCGGATACTAAGGACTGCAATGGCAGGTCGCGTCGAAACAAAAACAAACGCCGCGTTAACGGCGATAACACTGAGGATACGGCAGTCAACGCCGGATTCAGAGGCTCTAAACCCGGTCAGCGGAAGAAGCCATTCAAAAGAACCACTCCGGGTCTGTCCAATTTGGACTGAATACTCGACCGCTCTTGCCAGATACATGGCACCCCTGAAAAGCCAGCTAATCACACTAACAGGGATTGTTGGGTATTCAAGCAGGCCGGCAAGTTAATTGCCAAAAACAATGACAAGGGGCTGCATAGCGATGACGAGGAAGAGACCCGGCCGCCGAACAGTAGAGGACAGAAGGGTTTCCCCCCACAAGTGCGGATGGTGAACATGATATACGCAACCCATATACCCAAGAGGGAGCAGAAGCGCGCACTTAGGGATGTATACGCGATGGAGCTAGTGGCCCCGAAGTTCAATCCATGGTCCTCTTGCCTGATCACTTTTGATCGAAGGGACCACCCCACCAGTATCTGCCATGGCGGATTCGCCGCATTGGTTTTAGACCCAATCGTCGATGGATTTCACCTCACCAGAGTCCTGATGGACGGCGGCAGCAGCCTGAACCTGCTTTATCAGGACATAGTGCGCAAGATGGGCATAGGCCCCTCAAGGATTAAACCTACAAAGACGACCTTCAAAGGCGTCATACCAGGTGTAGAGGCCAATTGTACAGGCTCAGTTACACTGGAAGTGGTCTTCGGATCCCCGGATAACTTCCGAAGCAAGGAGTTAATCTTCGATATAGTCCCGTTCCGCAGCGGCTATCATGCTCTGCTCGGACGGACCGCATTTGCATAGTTCAACATGGTGCCGCATTATGCATACCTCAAGCTCAAGATGCCAGGCCCTCGAGGAGTCATCACGGTCAACGGAAACACGGAACGCTCCCTCCGAACGGAGGAACATACAGCGGCTCTCGCGACAGAAATACAGAGCAGCCTCTTAAGGCAATTCTCAAGTCCGGCCGTTAAGCGACAGGACATAGCCAAGCGCGCCTGGAGTAACATACATCAAGACCACCTGGCACGTTCCGAGCATGCATAGCAATGCGGCCCCAACCCCAGCCCTTGCATGATTGCAAGACTAGTCCTTCGCGTACATCATTACGCTCTAGAGATACCATGGGCATAGGGGGAGGGGCATGACCACGACAGGCCTAGAGTGCGGCTCAACCACACCAGGGGCTCCCAAGTGTGTCGCTCTTTCTTTTTCTTCTTTCTTTTTCTTACCCACAGGACTCCGTTCACCAAAGGCCCTGTCCGGTAGCAAACCTGCTGAACTAACGATGCAACAGCCAGGGAAGGAGAAAGGCTACGACGAACACTCAGGTGGTCTCCATTACGAGCATTAAATCTATTTCATACACCATTCCGCAGCCTACCCCTGGAGGGGGGACATATTTAAATAGTCCAATCCCTTGCCTACCGCACTATTTGTATCGCTCTGCATTCATAGCAATATTTCTGAATAAACAATGCATCGCTTTTTGCTTATAATTGCATCTCCTTTTTATATATGCTCGTTTATGACATTTTGCACCCGTACACTTTGGTACGTTCCCCGCATTATGGTGTGATAAGTCCGCACACTTTCACAAGGGCGGCACCCCGAACTTATAGCACTATATGCATCGGCTCCGAATCATGTCTTGGGTCAATAGTTGGGTTTGCCCGGCTCCCATGTTTTGGTACCTTACGTTCCGTTTTATCGGCTAAGGTAGGACTGGGAGAACCACTAAGATTGCGCCCCGGTTGAGCTGGGCGAGCGCCTCAGTGGAGAAAGCTAAAACTGACCGTCATGATAAGGCGAGAGCTGGTCGCTGTTCGAGAGGTCTTTTCGAGTCCCTAAAGACTTATGCCGCTTAGAGCGAGGAACCGGCTTTGTCCGGCCCAGGCGTGGATAGCGCCTCGAACTCGGTCTTCCGAATACTAGGGGCTTCGCCGAAATTTAAAATTATAGAATTCTATGGCTAAGTGAGAGTGTTCAAGCATTATAAGTCCGGTTGCCTTGCTCGTCGTGTTGAGCACCTCCCTAGATGGACCCAAAAATGGGAACAAGAGCGCTCAAGTTTATACCGAACACCCCAGCACTCGTGGCATGGGGGCTGAAGCCGACGACTTGCCATCTCTCAGATTTTATAAACGGCCGCACAGAAGGTAATATTT
This sequence comes from Triticum timopheevii, assembly GCA_963921465.1. Taxonomy (NCBI): domain Eukaryota; kingdom Viridiplantae; phylum Streptophyta; class Magnoliopsida; order Poales; family Poaceae; genus Triticum; species Triticum timopheevii. The sequence continues at coordinate 292,591,669 of OY997262.1, forward strand.
TAAATTAATAAGCGTTGCTTAGTGCATATGAACAAAGTTTTCAGCGCACAGGATAACACATTGCGAGTCTACTCATATTACATCTTTGGAGGAGTCATCCGCAATCTTGCGGGCACCCTTCAGGACACTCTTATAGTACATTTCGGGCGTGCGATACTCCTTGCCCGCCGGCGGCGCGTCCGTTAGAAGCTTCTCAGCATCCAGCCTGCTCCAGTGCACTTTTGCACGGGCAAGGGCCCGACGGGCACCTTCAATGCAGGCGGAGCGCTTGACGACTTCCACCCAGGGACACGCATCCACCAGCCGCCGCACTAGGCCGAAGTAGCTCCCAGGCATGGCTCCCTCGGGCCACAGCCAAACTATGAGGCCCTTCATGGCCTGTTCGGCTACCTTGTGGAGCTCGACTAGCTGCTTTAGCTGGTCGCTAAGGGGCACCGGATGTCCGGCCTTAGCATACTGAGACCAGAATACCTTCTCCGTCGAGCTCCCCTCCTCGGCCCGGTAGAATGCGGCGGCATCGGACATGCTGCGAGGCAGATCTACAAACGCTCCTGGAGAGCTCTGAATTCGGGTAAGTAACAGGTAATTCACTTTCACATGCTTGCTTTGCATGAAAAAAGCCTTACCTGCTGCTATTTTCTTCAAATCCTCGACCTCCTGGAGGGCCTTGTGGGCTTCGGCCTTAGCAGCTTTTGCGCACTCAAGAGCCGATGCAAGCTCGGACTCTCGAGTCCTCGAGTCGCGCTCCAAACCCTCATGTTTTTTCATGAGAGCCTGGAGCTCTTGCTGCACCTCCACCACCCTCGCCTCCTGCTTCTCCCGCTCGGCTCGCTCCGCGGCCGCCTTGTGTTCGGCCGCAGACACCGCCTACTTCAGGGTCGCCACCTCGTTCATGGCCCCTAGAGAACCCACGTTATCCTTGTTATTTTTCTTGAAACCAAAATCCTTTTATGTAAGGTACAAATTTAACACGGTGTTACTCACCTTCCCTGTCCTCGAGCTGCTTCTTAGCACGGCCGAGCTCACTCTCGGACCGCTCGGGGTTCTGCTTCAAAGCATCGACCTCCACAGTCAGTGCGGTGGAGGTCAGCAATGCAGCCTGCAATCCCATATTAACATAATTTTTAGACCTCCTGCGTATATCTTTTTAGATCCTCAGTCCGGCTTTTCTTTCTGTAACGCCCCGAGACCGACGCTTCAGTTGCCCTTCCATTTATTTTAGTTGTTGACGTGTGTTTATTATGTTTGTTGCATTATCATAATTGTTTTGCATATTTCATTCTATATGTTATGCCATGATCATGTTGAGTGCCTTGTCATTTTTGCTTCTTGCATCATGTCCATCATATATTATATTGCATTGCACCATCCTTGCTTTGTTCTATGCTTCATGATATTGCCTATGTCATTTTTGTTGCATTTGCATCATGATCATCATGCCTTGGCTTGCATATTTAAGTTTTATTGCGTGTTCTTGTGTGAACCCTCTTCTTCTTATCTCCACCTCATCATTTCACCATGCACATACCAGCAGCCACTCATCAAGTTCACCCAAGTTTCTATCCCATCCAAATTTCTCCTTATTTATTCCTATCGTTTCCATGTGACATTTTTCCTATATCAGAAAATGTTCATTCTTTTCCTATAAATTCTGCACTTTGCCTACATCCTCTCTGCTAATTTTCAGCCGATTTGAAAGTGTTTTGGTGGGGTTAAAAAATGGCTCAAATTTGAATTTAATTCAAACTTGAATTATTTTTATATCCTTAAAAATGCCCAAAGCAATTTATTAAAATTCTGCACAAATTCTGGACTCCAGGGATATTCTCATGTCTCTCTCCACCCTCTCCATTATTCCTGTGCTTTTCTGTCTTGTTTTCTGTCTGAAGAAAAGAGAAGAAGAGAAGCAGCAGTGGCAACGGCGCAGCCCACCAGCACTCACTCCCCTCAGCCACCTGGGCCTTTCTTTCCTCGGCCTAGCCGAGCCGAACGGCAACCTGCCCCGCTACAGCGCCGTCTCCCTCCTCTGCCTTCAGGAGCGCCAACGCCGTGAGCTCTACTTCACGGACGTCGAGGCCAGCACGTCCCGCGCCCCTATAAAGCTAATGCCTTGCCCCTAGGGTTTCCCTCTTTCCCCCTCAGCCGCCGCCACCTCTATCTTCTCCGTTCGTCTCCTCTTTCGATCCCAAGTGAGGAAGCAGAGAGAGTTCAGAGAAGAACCGCTGAGCGCGTTCCGCCGTCGTTTGTGAGGCCTCCTCGTCGTTTTCTTCAACTTCAAGCAAGGCCAGGATCAAGAAGGGTCCAGGGATGCCGCGATCTTCTTCCTCGACTTCGTCTGCTTCCTCTGCGTCGCCAACTCACGCGCCTGGCGTCCTCTCCTGCTTCCTTCTTCCTCAGACAGGAACCGCGTCGGGTTCAGAGCTCGTCCGCGTTTTATTCCTCCATGTTTCAGCCGGAGTGCTGCCTAAACCTTTTCCGTCTTATTCGTTTCTTATCTCCTTCTAATCGGAGTGGTTTCATAGTCTATCTCATTCCCCGAGCTTTCGATTCTCGTCATTCTCGTCGTTCCTCTCTTCTTCTCGAGTGCTCTCGATTCTTTGATTCTTCTCTTGAGTTCTTGTTTCACCTCTTCCTCTTTCTCTTCCGTCTTGTTCCTAAGATCTTGGGACGAGATCTCTTGTTAGTGGAGGAGAGTTGTAACGCCCCGAGACCGACGCTTCAGTTGCCCTTCCATTTATTTTAGTTGTTGACGTGTGTTTATTATGTTTGTTGCATTATCATAATTGTTTTGCATATTTCATTCTATATGTTATGCCATGATCATGTTGAGTGCCTTGTCATTTTTGCTTCTTGCATCATGTCCATCATATATTATATTGCATTGCACCATCCTTGCTTTGTTCTATGCTTCATGATATTGCCTATGTCATTTTTGTTGCATTTGCATCATGATCATCATGCCTTGGCTTGCATATTTAAGTTTTATTTGCATGTTCTTGTGTGAACCCCTCTTCTTCTTATCTCCACCTCATCATTTCACCATGCACATACCAGCAGCCACTCTTCAAGTTCACTCAAGTTTCTATCCCATCCAAACTTCTCCTTATTTATTCCTATCGTTTCCATGTGACATTTTTCCTATCTCAGAAAATGTTCATTCTTTTCCTATAAATTCTGCACATTGCCTACATCCTCTCTGCTAATTTTCAGCCAATTTGGAAGTGTTTTGGTTGGGTTAAAAAATGGCTCAAATTTGAATTTAATTCAAACTTGAATTATTTTTATATCCTTAAAAATGCCCAAAGCAATTTATTAAAATTCTGCACAAATTCTGGACTCCAGGGATATTCTCATATCTCTCTCCACCCTCTCCATTATTCCTGTGCTTTTCTGTCTTGTTTTCTGTCTGAAGAAAAGAGAAGAAGAGAAGCAGCAGTGGCAACAGCGCAGCCCACCAGCACTCACTCCCCTCAGCCACCTGGGCCTTTCTTTCCCCGGCCCAGCCAAGCCGAACGGCCACCTGCCCCGCTACAGCGCCGTCTCCCTCCTCTACCTTCAGGAGCGCCAACGCCGTGAGCTCTGCTTCACGGACGTCGAGGCCAGCACGTCCCGCGCCCCTATAAAGCCAACGCCTCGCCCCTAGGGTTTCCCTCTTTCCCCCTCAGCCGCCGCCACCTCTATCTTCTCCGTTCATCTCCTCCTTCGATCCCAAGTGAGGAAGCAGAGAGAGTTCAGAGAAGAACCGCTGAGCGCATTCCGCCGTCGTTTGTGAGGCCTCCTCGTCGTCTTCTTCAACTTCAAGCAAGTCCAGGAGCAAGAAGGGTCCAGGGATGCCGCGATCTTCTTCCTCGACTTCGTCTGCTTCCTTTGCGTCGCCAAGTCACGCGCCTGGCGTCCTCCCCTGCTTCCTTCTTCCTCGGACAGGAACCGCGTCGGGTTCAGAGCTCGTCCGCGTCGCCTCTGGTTCGTCTCCGTGGCCGTCTGCGTGACCTAGGGTGAGCTAGGTATACCTGCTTCCCTCCTTCTTCTTTCTGTCGCGTTTAGGTCACCAGAGTCACTACTAGGTCCATGCCATCGTCGTGCTCTCGATGCTCCGGCTATATTTGAAACTTTCAGTGTAGTTGCTGTTCCTCTACATCACCCGCAGGTCAAGTCCCACGCTCGCGTAGCATGCCCACGTCTTCGCATCTCCCAGCACAGTCATCACCTCGCCGTGCCTCGCTGCCGCGGCCGAGATGAGCTCCTGCTCGAGCTCGTTCTCAAAGCCCTTGTTCTGCCGCTCGCACACACGCATCTGCACACCCGCACACCGCAGCTCGCCCGTAAGCCTCCCCATGCCCACCTAGCGCCTGTCGCCGCCATCTCGCCATGACCGCGCCCGAGTCAAGCGCGAGTTCGAGCTCGAGTCGCTGCACGCACGCGTTCTGTAGTTAACCCTCACCAGTTTCCGCACGTCCGCCGTTGTCTTATAGCCGCAGTCGCTGCCGCGTTTGCTCGCCGACGACACCTCCGAGTACCCTGTGTGTTCACTGGAGTCATGGCCCTTTTCCTCCACTAACAAGCAGCTATCGCAGTGGCTAGTAGCGATGCATCCATCCGTGAGGTCCTGGGTTCAAGCCCAGCTCTCCCTCCCTTTTCATTTTTGTTGTTGTTGTTTCAGTTATTCCACATGCACACTCATCCTTGCTGCATCAGCAAGTTTCGCTGCTCGTTTGCGTCCAGCCACGGCCACAGAGCAAGCCATCTCTGTTAACGTTTTCGTTTCGTCAGATCAACGCCAGAACATAGTTCATATTGAGCATAAGGCATTCCTTAGCAAAGTTCTATCTTAGCCCATCTGGTTAACAACGCATGCATGTACCCGAGAGGTCTTGGGATCAAGTCCCAGGTGCCCCTTGTTCTTTTTCATCAACTTTTGCACCAATTTTTGGCTCACTCAGATCAAGCCCCTTGTTCTTCTTCATGTCGGGCCTAGCACCTCCTTTTATCACCATAACACTTGTATCCCAGTGGTCTTTAGAGTGTGCATCGATCCAGCAGGTGTGGGGTTCGAATCCCAGGAGACCCTTTTTCTGCACTGTCTCCTTTTAATTTTCCCCTCACACACACTCTTCCATTTCGGACCAGGTCCATCTTGGGCTTTGCACAGTGCGTTGTATTCAGCCCGTAGACGTTTTTTTTCCATTCTGTGATTTTGTCACATATCCAGTGCATGCATATTTTCAGAAATGCCATTAAAATTGCATTGCTCATATTTAAATATCCAAGCATCCAAATGAAACATGTCATGTATGTAAAATGCTTAGAATTTCATGTACTTTCACAATATCCAACTTTCATCCATGTTAAAATATTTAAAACTGCTGTTTGCATTAATTTGCATAAATGCCATGTTAAAATGGTTTAATTCATAACTAAATAACCGTAGCTCCAATCTTAATAAACTTTATATGTAAATGGGCTAGAAAAATGCATAGATTAACATGGTCCCCTTTGTTTTACTGTTTAACAATATTCAAATATGTTTTAGGGCAGAACAGTAGCTAATTCAAAATATGCACATGGGGATTTTCCGGAATTGTTGTTTGTTGTTCCGGCCTCATTTAAACTTGCCTAGATAGGTAGTTTTCATATGCTTCACCTCTTGCCATGTTAACCAACATTTAATATTGTTGAGTAGTTTAAACTGGAGAGAACTAAATAATTGTTGTGAAGTTTCGTCAATATGCAACTCATTGCATGTTGAGCCCCACTTAACTTGTAGTTTTGTTTGTGCACTTTGCCATGCAATGCATATTTAAATCGGACATGCATCATGCTTGATTGTGCATCATGCCTTGGTTATGGGATGGTTGTTTACCATGTTGTTTGCTTCTTTCCGGTATTGCTTCTTCTTGATAGTTCTGGTAACGTTGCGATTGTGAGGATTCGTTCGGCTACGCCCGTTCGTCTTCTTCATGGACTCTTTCTTCTTCCTAGCGGGATTTCAGGCAAGATGACCGTCACCCTGGATATCACTACTATCATTGCTATGCTAGTTGCTTCATTCTATCGCTTTGCTGCGCTTCCTATAACTTGTTCTTCAAGCTTCCCAAATTGCCATGAACCTCTAATCTTTGACACCCTTCCTAGCAAACCGTTGTTCGGCTATGTTACCGCTTTGCTCAGCCCCTCTTATAGCGTTGTTAGTTGGTAAAGGGTGGAAGGCTCGGCCTTATGCCTGGTGTTTTGTTCCACTCTTACCGCCCTAGTTTCCGTCATACCGGTGTTATGTTCCCGGATTTTGCGTTCCTAACGCGGTCGGGTGATTTATGGGACCCCCCTGACAGTTCGCTTTGAATAAAACTCCTCCAGCAAGGCCCAACCTTGGTTTTACCATTTGCCTCACCACCACCTACCTTTCCCTTGGGAGTAATTAACCCAAGGGTCATCTTTATTTTAGCCCCCCCGGGCCAGTGCTTGTCTAAGTGTTGGTCCGAACTGAGCCGCCTGCGGGGCCCCCTCGGGGGAACTCGAGGTCTGGTTTTACTCGTAGCCTGTCTCATCCGGTGTTGCCCTGAGAACGAGATATGTGCAGCTCCTATCGGGATTGTCGATGCATCGGGCGGTCTTGCTGGTCTTGTTTTACCATTGTCGAAATGTCTTGTAAACCGGGATTCCGAGACTGATCGGGTCTTCCTGGGAGAAGGAATATCCTTTGTTGATCGCGAGAGCTTATCATGGGCTAAGTTGGGACACCCCTGCAGGGTATAAACTTTCGAGAGCCGTGCCCGCGGTTATGTGGCAGATGGGAATTTGTTAATGTCCGGTTGTAGATAACTTGACACCAGATCCGAATTAAAATGCATCAACCGTGTGTGTAGCCGTGATGGTCTCTTTTTGGCGGAGTTCGGGAAGTGAACACGGTTTTGGGTTATGTTTGACGTAAGTAGGAGTTCAGGATCACCTCTTGATCATTGCTAGCTTCATGACCGTTCCTTTGTTTCTCTTCTCGCTCTCATTTGCGTATGTTAGCCACCATATATGCTTAGTCGCTGCTGCAACCTCACCACTTTACCCCTTCCTTTCCCATTAAGCTTTCCTAGTCTTGATACCCATGGTAATGGGATTGCTGAGTCCTCGTGGCTCACAGCTTACTACAACAATAGTTGCAGGTACAGGTTATGCGATGATCATGACACGAGAGCGATGTTTGCTTGTTTGGAGTTCTTCTTCTGCTTTTTCTTCGATCAGGGGATAGGTTCCAGGTCGGCAGCCTGGGCTAGCAGGGTGGATGTCGTTTGAGTTTCTGTTTGTGTTTTATCCGTAGTCGGATGTTGATCTTATGTATGTGGTATTGATGTATTCGTGTGGCATTGTATGCCTTTTGTATGTATTCCCATCTATTATCTAATGTTGATGTAATGATATCCACCTTGCAAAAGCGTTTCAATATGCGGGTCTATCCTTGGTGGGACCTTCGAGTTCCTTTTGGATAGGGTCGCATATTGGGCGTGACACTTTCTGAACACCAAACCGAGCATCAGGGGCTACTGTCTATGCGGTATTACATTACATATTTTAAATTTCTTACCTCAAAGCCCGTTAGAAGGCTGCTGCAGGCTTCGGTCAGCCTGCTCTTGGCGAGCTGAACCTTTTGAATCACCGCACTCATTATAGTGCGGTGTTCTTCCTCGATGGAAGCGCCATTGAGCGCCTCCAACAAGTTGTCCGGCGCCTCCATTTGGACGGAGGCCGCCGGTGTCACAGTCTTGCCCTTCTTACGAAGGGGGCGCCTGCCGGACTCCGGAACCACTACAGGTTCCGGTGTGGAGTTCGACGCAAATTCCGGGAGGCTGCCTTGCGGCACCTCCGGAGCCTCCTCCTAATGGGTCCCCTCCTGGGATCCCACCTCGGCATTGTCAGCGCCACGGGGAGTTGAGGCGGTCGGAAGGGAATCCACATCCGACGGAGCCAAGGACCCGCTTGATGAAGCGGGAAGATCGTCCTAGGCCGGACTACAGGTAGTATGCGGCACTAGAAGGACACTACGTGGCACAAAGAGAAATTATAAATCATTCAGGAGTCCGGATACTTACGATCTTGCCGGGGGCTTGGCCCCTGAGGGCCACTCCCCGTCGCCGTCACCAGCGTTGGCGGAGCAGTCCGGAGGAAGGGTCCTTCCCTTCTTGGACCCTTCGGCCTCCCCCGTTGGGGAAGCCTTCCTTTTCTTCTCTCCCCCCTCTTGGGGAGATCCTCTTTCTCCTCCTCGTCTTCGGGGGAGGAGTCCGCCTCGGAGCCATCGGATGACGAGTCCGATACCACCTGGCGCCGGGAACTTCTTCGGGTTCCCGTGGCCTTCTTCTTGGCCTTCTTCTCCGGCACCACATAAAGTGCCGGGACTAGCAGCCCCATCAAACGGGTATCCGCTGGGTCTTCGGGGAGGGGAGCCGGACAGTTAACCTGTCCGGACGTCCTCTGCCAGTCCTGTTAAAGGCATTGGGAGTTTTAGATCCCACATAGAGTCAAACTATGAAAGAAATGAATGTCCCATAAAGGATAACATAGCTTACCGCACCGGCCGGGCGCTGCGTGCTAAATCCGCGATCTTCAGTTGCGGATGCGGGGGCTTCTCCGCCCTTGAACAGCACCCTCCAGGCAGCTTCATACATTGTGTCGAAGATCCCTCTAAGGGTCTGGTGCTGTGCCGGATCAAACTCCCACAGATTGAAGGCCCGTTGTTGGCAGGGGAGAATCCGGCGGACGAGCATGACCTGGATCACGTTGACAAGCTTAAGTTTCTTGTTCACCAGGGTCCGGAGACAGGACTGGAGTCCAGTCAGCTCCTCCGAACTGCCCCATAGCAAGCCCTTCTCTTTCCAGGAGGTGAGCTGCATGGGGGTACCAGATCTGAACTCGGGGGCCGCTTCCCATTTAGGGTCACGCGGCTCGGTGATGTAGAACCACCCCGATTGCCACCCCTTGACGGATTCCACAAAGGCGCCCTCGAGCCAAGTGACGTTGGGCATTTTGCCCACCATGGCGCCTCCGCACTCCGCTTGAACGCCCTTCACCACCTTCGGCTTGACATTGAAGGTCTTTAGCCACAAGCCGAAGTGGGGCTGGATGCAGAGGAAGGCCTGGCACACGACGATAAACGCCGAGATGTTGAGGATGAAGTTTGGCGCCAGATCGTGGAAGTCTAGGCCGTAGTAGTACATGAGCCCCCGGACGAAGGGATGTAGTGGGAAGCCTAGTCCGCGGAGGAAGTGGGGAAGGAATACGACCCTCTCATGGGGCCTAGGGGTGGGGATGAGCTGCCCCTCGTCGGGCGGCCGATGCGCGATGTCGCTGGACAAGTATCCGGCGCCGCGCAGTTTTTCGATGTGCCCCTCCGTAACGGAGGAGGCCATCCACTTGCCTCCTGCTCCGGACATGGCTGGAGAAGGTTGAGGCGAGGTGTGCGGACTTGGGCGTTGGAGCTCGAGTGCGTGGAGATGGATAGGCAAAGGAGGAAGAAGGCGTAGGTAAAGAGGGTGGATCCTTATCCCCTTATATATGGGCGGACGAAGACTATGCGCCCCCACCGGCCTGGTAAAACTCGCCTATCTCCCAAGCGCCACAATCAATGGCGCGGTTGGGTTACCCACGTCCGTATTGATGGGAATCCCAGAATAAGGGGAACACGATCTCTGCTTCGACAAGACGTGCCAAGGAAACCGCTTCGCTAAACGCGCTGAGGTGGTATAATAAAAATGATTCAAGTAAAGGCTTGGTAGTGGTGTGACATCACGCCCCAAAATACGTCAGTAGATTGAACTTGTGTACATATTATTCTCTCTACGGTGGTATGTGGAATTTATTTTGTAGAGCCGGACACTATCCAGGTGTTCACTATCTTCTATGAATTGATTCGGAGGAAGAACCCGCCTTGCAATGCCGAACAATATGCGCGCCGGACTCATCGTCATTGAAGCCTGGTTCAGGGGCTACTGAGGGAGTCCTGGACTAGGGGGTGTCCGGATAGCCAGACTATCATCATCGGCCGGACTCCAAGACTATGAAGATACAAGATTGAAGACTTGGTCCCGTGTCCGGATGGGACTTTCCTTGGCGTGGAAGGCAAGCTTGGCAATACGGATATGTAGATCTCCTACCTTTGTAACTGACTCTGTGTAACCCTAGCCCTCTCCGATGTCTATATAAACCGGAGGGTTTTAGTCCGTAGGACAAACAACCATTACAACAATCATACCATAGGCTAGCTTCTAGGGTTTAGCCTCCTTGATCTCGTGGTAGATCCACTCTTGTACTACCCATATCATCAATATCAATCAAGAAGGAGTAGGGTTTTACCTCCATCGAGAGGGCCCGAACCTGGGTAAAAACATCGTGTCCCTTGTCTCCTGTTACCATCCGCCTAGACGCACAGTTCGGGACCCCCTACCCGAGATCCGCCGGTTTTGACACCGACAACAATGTTTCTCCTTGTTTCACAAAGGGCCTCTGTTAGGGAATGGACTTGTGTCTGGAGCGCAAATACAACATTGCTTTGAGCTTGCATATCTTGATCATGAGGCAGTTTGGACGATATTGCCTTAACAACCAACCCAGTATTACGCAGGAACGTGCTTTTGACACTGTTAGTGGACAGGTACTGACCCATTGCAGCAAGAGCTGACATTGCGGTTATAGTTGCCTCGCCACCTTCAGAAGGTGGAGGTTTCACCATTTTTTTCCATAGCTCGCTGAAAAGTTGAGGTTTTACATTAGTAGTACCAGAACAGAAGATATTAAGGAGGTAGCAAAACCAAAGAAAATAGCTTTGGTCTATATACAGAACTTATTCTGGTGAACCCATGTAAAATATTAGTTGTATTTTATTACAAAGTACGTAATAAAACCAGGTTCCAAACATATGACCATGTACCATCGCTAATGTATTGTCTATTTCTTCACATTGTATTGAGGGCTAAGGATAAAGAGACAGAGTTTATAATACGGTAAGCATAGTATGACATAATTCATATCACAAAACAACTGAGAACAGACAAACAGGCAATTGTAACGTTGTGTGGGCAAGTCCAGCACGGAACTAGATTACGGGTCAAGATCAAAGGCACATCACGCCTCCCTTTTAAACCTTGTAAGGTGCAATGCTATGCTAAGACAATTGTGTATAAAATTGGAAAGAGTAATAGACATTGGCTGCAAACCATGCAGTTCAAGGCACAAGTCAGAGTAAGTAGTAGTTAAAAGGCATGAGGATTAAGGACTTACAACAACGGCTTTGACTGGTGTAGTCATGCCCTTCTTCTTGCTGGTGTGACAGTCCTTGAAGATTTCCATAGCATTTGGTTCAAGTACTTTTGGTCCTTACGGGCTTTCCTCTGCATTTCGAATAAGTCAATATTGATCTGATAATATGGTACAGCGAAAAGAGTGAAACAACAGCTAATTACAAGAGCCTCGCAGTGTGCAATATAGCTACGAGATCCTGTCGTCTGTTGGAATTTCACTTTCGTATGGTTGGCCTTGTTCTTTGAACAGTTCACCTACAAGAAGATAGATTTGTGTGGCACATGCGTCAATAGGACTTCAACATGTGATCTGATCACATATATATAATGTACCTGATACTTCAGATCAGACCAGTGTTTAACAAGGCCCCTCCAGTCTTCATCCAATATATTTTCCACTGGAGATGTTTGGGAAAGTTCATTGTTAGCCTTGCCTTCAAAGTGAGTTTTCCTCAAGTTATACTGATACTATCGCAAAGCATACTTGAAAACATGGGTGCAAGCTTGTCTGGTTGCATCATCTTGGCTATCCAACTTGAACCTCATCTATTGAAAATTATGGGAGTCTCATTATCAGCAACCTAGAAAGTATGGGACAGAGCAAGACGATATTATTAGTTTCCATACATAACCATACTTACAGATAAATGGTCGAGGAAGGTGTTGAACTAGGTTTCGTCTTTGTCATTCCTGTACTTAATCCATGCTGGGAGGATACGTACATGACACCTAACGGCAACCGCTGCCACTGATACTAACTTGGCTGACTTTGTAGCATCACGTGGACTTTTTAAACCTGCCTCAAAATGGATCTCCATTCTTCCTCCTCTAGATTTAGTTAACCTATCGAGCGTTATCCCTGATGTTTGTTTCCTCTTGCTCCTAGGTGCTAGTCCAACAATGAACATAGGAAGTGTTAGTGTACATCAAACTGTGAGACTACATATAAAGAAGCATGCAACTATAACTTGACTCCAGTAACTACCTTCTTGTTGTTGAATCTCACAAGGTTCATCTGATATTGCCAACTCATCTTGTGTCGAGAGTGCTTGGGAAGTAGTGTCAGGTGGCAAGGGAGCTTGGGAACATGCTGCTAGCTCAGTTGATGCACGAGTATGTCGTGCAGCTGGTAGTACTATGGTAGGTGTTGCAAGAACTAGGGCTGTCTCTGCTTGTTTGGTGGCAGCTATTTGTTTCTGTTTGGCTTTTTTTGCAGCTCATGTAGCATGGGATGCCGTGTTTGCAGAATTTTCTGCTGGACTTTCACCTTCTATTGCACCATCAGTACCAGCAGAATCTGCAGGATTCATCCGCTTCTCATTCCCTGCCATTCTGTGTTTCTTCCTCTTTCTGTGTGCCATGTTAAGTCAAGCCGACAAGAAAAATGAATAACAATTTAGTTCTTCAGCACAAATTGATGCGTGATGCAGACGAACTGAACTTTGATGTTAGACAACCACATGATAGGAGGATGTAATATGTATGAAAAATAGGACGGAAGAGATAACCAGAACTATGATGTGTAAACTAAGAAGAAGACATTTCACCAAATTAGAAGCAATGCAATGGAAGGTAGACACCATATGAAAGATGCTACAAATATCGCTCTACCAAATTAACAGTGTCTCAGCATAAATGGCGTTTAAACAAATGTGAAGCAATACAAGAAATAAATCATATGCAAGATGCAAACAACATCACACTACCATGTTAGAGGTCTCTCGTCATTAGTGCCATTGCATATTCACAGCATTGCATATTCACAGCTTATGATGTGTAAACTAAGGAGAAGGCATTTCAACAAATTAGAAGCAATGAAAGCTAGACACCATATGAAAGATGCAACGAATATCACTCTACCAAGTTAAAATTGTCTCGTCATAAGTGCCATTTCAACAAATTAGTAGTACAAGCTAGAAAAGAATGTGAGATGTAACCTATATCACCCTCCGAAGTCAAACATGTCTTATGATAAGTGATTGTTGCAGGTTACACAACAGTAGTAATTTGATGTAAGAACATGGTGTGATAGACAGATATTGTATGTTCTAGAAACAGGAACACGTGTCTTATTCAAGTATAATGTCTAAAGTAAGCAGATGGAATTCAACAAAATTAGAAGCAATACAAGATAGACATCACACATAACATGCAACCACATATAACAGTGCCAAGTTAGAGGGAGCACCAGTGATGCTGCACTAGGGGAGACGTGCTCATCATAAACACAGCTTTGTTGAGTGTCTATGCATGTGTTGTCTTGGAAATCATCGTGGGGGTGTGGAGGAGTAGAAACTGTAGAGGCCCTCTGTTTGGAAGGAGCACCTTTATCCGCTGCCTTGCTAACTTCCTTCCGCTTTATTGATTTTGAATTGTCAAGTAAACCAACAAGAATAAGCAATAAAATTCTCTCTTCAAAACTCATTCATGCATGATACTGACAATCACTACTTTGATGTAAGGCAAACACATGATACCAGGAACTGTTTGTGTAAACTAAGCAGAAACCATTCCAGCAAATAAGAAGCAATGCAAGCTAGACACCACATGAAAGATGCAACCAATATGACTCTGCCAAGTTAAAAGCATCCCATCATAAATGGAATTTCAACAAATTAGAAGCAGCACATGCTAAAATCATATGAAAGATGCAACTAATATCGCATTGCATACACTAAAGGTGTCTCGTCATATTGATTGATGCGGGATACAAAAAAACAAAAGTTTTATGTAAGGACATGCTTAATAGACAGATGTACTATGTACTAAATACAGGAAGGCATGTCACATTAACAGGTATAATGTCACATTTACAAGAGTATAAGCTAAGCAGACTAGCACATGCAGTTTAACCAGATTGGTAGAATTACAATCTAGACACCATATGCAACATGCAACCACATATCACGCTGCCAAGTTAGATCAAGCACATGCGATGCTAGTGTAGGGGAAATGCTGTAATCAAGTACAGAGCTACGTTCACTATCTTCATCTAGCATTTCTGTTTCTTGAGAATCATGTCAGGAGGCTGACGCTGCATTCTTTAAATGAGGAGTAGTCCCCTTGCCTGCCTGCCTCATCATAAGTGATTGATGAGGGATACACAAGAACATTAGTTTGATGTAAGAACATGGTTAATACACAGATGTACTAGTATGTACCAAAAACAGAAAGGCATGTCATATTCAAAGGTATAATGTGTAAGCTAAGCATATGCAATTTAACCAAATTGGAAGCAATACAAGCTAGACATCCGGCTGGAGTGGTGAACATGATCATCTAGGACCTGAGAGCCTGGTGGGAGGTGGGCTGCTTCGCCACCATCACGGCTTTTTAGTTGGCTTCCAGGTGATGCCTGTCTTTGTTGGGCTTGTCACTGGCTCGGCCAGTGCCCTGACTAGCTATTTGTCTTCTGGTGCTCACGGGATGGTGGTTCATGTAAAAAATATCTTTCCTTATCTTAATAAAGACCGACTTCGGCCTTTCGAATACAAGCTAGACACCATATGGAACATGCAACCACATATGACACCGCAAAGTTAAAGCAAACACCTGGGATGGTGGTTCATTGCGAGCGAGGTCATCAACTCCAGAGCAACGTTTACCATCTCCATCTGCTGACACTGCACCCTTTATAGCGCGGTAACGTGTCTTGCCTATCAGCATACGAAGCTGGAGCGACTTCTCTCTTTTCTTTGCTGCTTCTCTTTCGGCAGGAGAGTCTGAAATACCATTGCATAAAAACACAATAGTGAGAGTATGGGTGATGTGTGTGCAGAACAAGTGCACTGTAAAAGTAGCAGATAACAGGTGGCTGAAAAATAAATGACAGGAGACATATGATAGCTCTACAACATTGTGTGGCAAACAAAATTAGATTCTACTCCGTATGATTTTGTAATATATGAGCACAGGAAATGCAGGTACTCCTCCAGCACACCACCACATGTGGTCATATCTAAGATAACAGTCGACTGAAAATAAATAGGCCACTCGATTTTTTTAATGAACCGCCCGATCTATAAGGAACAGGCAGATGGCCTTCGTCTACCTCCCGCCAGTCACTGTTGACGATCTTTCTCGAATCGCCAGCGACCACCAGCCCAGACCCGTGCCTCCGCCGCCCCGCCATCCCATCGACCTCACACCACCACCATGCTTGGCAGTGCCCCCAAGCTGTCCCTTTAATCCCGGCTGACCTCCAGATCGGGCGCCAGTAGCTCTAGGCTGCAAACGCCCCTAAGATAAACACCAAGGCGCTGCTTCCCCGGCGTAATAGTCGTACTAGCGCCTGTTACACCGGGGAATGCTTCTGTTAATTGGGAATCAACTGGCCAGAAATTGAAATTCAGCGGGGCGACGGACCTCTAGCTAAGGTGAAATAGTATATGAGGAGAAATCTTGTGCATCACGAGTTACTAGGAACATCTAGTATCAAGAAGAAGCGGTCAACTAGTGTCTTCTGTGGGATGAATACCGTGCAATCTGAGACGTAAGATTTGCACGAATAAGGGAAGAGGAGTAACTTCTTCGGTTGCCGGTGTGGTCACCTCCACATGTCGCGCTGATCTTCGTGTTTTTACCGGGGGAAACCGATGTTCTGGAGGGTGCAGGCTTGGACGAACCCATGGACAAATTGTTGACTGTGTTGCCGTGGCTGTATGTCAGCGGAGGGGAAGCAGATCCGAGGCGGCGAAGGACGGCGTAGCAGGAACAACTCTGGTGCGGTGGAGGGCGGCGAAGATGGAGCGACAACGGTGAGGCACATGACGACATGGTTGAACTGGCTTGGGTACGGACGGCTCGGCCTCGGCTTCAACTACTAGCTGTGGAGGGCGTTGCGGTGGACGATGACGTAGGGGTATCGGCCCCGGCGTGATGGAGGAGGGCGGCGGTTGATGGGTGGGATGGGGTGGCGGACGGAGGATGCCAGGGTTTCGCGGCTGGTGGAGAGGTAGTTTTGGCGCCCACGAAGTAAGAATGGGGTATCAGACGGGTGGGGGGAACCATGTTTCGGTCTGGGACGCGCTTGTTTTTGGCTTTTTTGAACAGAAGATGGGACGCGCTTATTTGAAATTTGGGGAAAGTACAAACTTTGCCCCCCTCTTAAATTTCGGACCTACTGCGGGTCGGGGGTAGGATGGTAATCCCAGGTGTCCCAAATAGTGAGCGGGAGCGATTTTGGCCTCACAAATGTGTGCTTAGGCGGCCATTGTGTATGAATGTTTTTCGGAGGTGGTTGCGTGGCGTCTAGATGAAGCTACAAACCTACCCCGGTTTAGACCTTTGGACGTCGGGCCGGTAGGTTTTACAGGTCGGAGTTATTAGAAAAGTAATTTCCTTGTACTACCAAACATTGGTCTCATGCGGTTTCTGGCAAGTAGAGGCTCTTGTGGCGCTTTGTTCGAAATTTTGAAACACAAGCATTCACGTTTAGAGTACTCTTGAACTATGAGGATTGACCTAAATAGACAACGTTATATTTGTCCTTGTATGTTTGAAAAGCTCATTAAATTATCCTCTTCCTTTTGAAATTTTGACACTTGAAAATCCTATAACTACGATTATTTTGGAATGGAGGAGCTAAATTTGAATCTGTTTTGTACACGACTACATATGCTATTATGTACAAAATTAGAGCAAAGATTGGTACCCCCATAGTTTAGGTATGGTTTACAAATGCCATGATATCAAATTCAAATAATTGAATGGACTTCATGTTGAATTCGATTTTTTAAACCACCTTAGGTTGAATTCAAATGTATGCTAGTTCATATGTGGCTATTTATAAATGTCCATTGTGTAACTTTCGTATGTATAATGTGCTTTACACACACAACATGAACTATACTCATGTTTATATTCGATTGCTAAAGCGATGCATTGTCTGGAGTTCAAAATACTAACTATGTGGCTCAATTGTGTCGAATAATAACATAGACATGCTCAAATTCGATAGAATCTAGATGTCTGATGGATCAATGACCGGTCCTTACACAAATTGCAAATATAATGATCCCATCCTAATATTTGGATACAGTTTATATCTTTAATCAATGTGTAGAGTAGTCTTTTACGTGTAGTTTCACTCTCCATCGGTGGTCTCTCACACATGCCCACACACTCTCTCCCGAGGTGTCTTTCTCGCACACATGCTTTAGATATAACCCTCCCTCCCTCTCGTAACCATTTACAACTGTTTTCACTAACCTTTATCACAAGCACTCTTCCTCTCGCAAACATACACACGCACAATCCTCATCGACCCTTTCTATATACATGGACCTGCCTACATGTCTCATGTACGCACATTATCTTTACGCCTGTCTCTCACGCATTATCTCACACCTCTCTTCCTAATCGACGAGTATGATTCTAGCAGAGCATTCTGTAGGATGCCCCTTAAAGTTAGGTTGGATGAATAGTAATATCAGAGATGAATGGATTACCTTAGTCCGAGAACCTAGGGTTACAAATCCTAGCCAGCTTTGTCAGTGGACACAGAGTCCTTCACAATTCTGTTATCTTTATCTTGTACGACTAGTCATCCATGGGTCTTCCTAAATGTGTCATGGGCCGACCAATGTGGCGCAGGATGGAACCGAACGAAGGGCCTCACCTCGACCCACCGGACCTCACGCGGTGACACACCCTCTGCCCCCATGTCTCATTATCTTCTCACACCCACACATACCAACACAAACACCACACACACAGAAAATTTCTCCTCGTGCCTCTATTCCCCCCCCCCTTGCATATACACACTCAAGGGAATGGAATCTCTTGTCGTGACGTCATATTCGTCTCTCTCTCTCTCTAGACCACTCTCATTTCTCGTGCTATCTCTCCCACGCCCCCCCGTCGGCCCCTCTATCCATGCCTCTCTCGAATACGTAATACACACACACCTCTCTAGGCCCCGCCAAATGCATCAACTACACATTCACACATGCTACATCACATACCCCATTGATCTAAAAAGCCCTCTCTTCATGTTTATTTTGCATACAACATTCCTTTTGAATAAAGTGTGGCCACAAAATTATTTTAGTGTTTCTACATATATACAACATTACAAAGTTATATGGAGGAGTATGAACGCTAATTTGCATTGCATTGTGCCCACAATGATATTTATTCCGCACTATGAATTTGTATATTTTTATACTATATACAAAGTTAGTCATAATAAAGAGAAATGAAGAGCATCTCTCTCTCCATCGCATACCCCCCCTGTACGCCCCTTTCACGTATGCACACAAAACTATCTCCAGGTCCTCTAAAAGTAAGCCCCCAGAAAATTCATGCGTGTTTCATCTTTCTCTCGCGACATATGCAATGACGATCATTGTATTTGAAGCGAAAGCACGATACATACATTGGACATTATAATCCACTCATTACGGTCACCGTTTACGTTTAGTGGTTATTATACTGTCACGGGCTCACCGTACAACTTTGTATTTGCTCATGACATGACTAGTTGACCAGTTAAACGCTCCACGTGGCACCTCTAGTGTTGCATCACATTATCTCACTAACATCGTGCCCACCTCTCGACTTGTATCTACTCTACATCTACACTATTACAAAATAATACATAAAATACACTCTTAAAAAAACATAGTTGGTGATGATGGTGTGCCTGCCATCCTGCAATATAGGCCGTCCGATTTATATCTGACAGATAGGAAAGAAACTATGTCAATTTTGCAAAAAGGTACCCACACACCTCTCCACATTTGCAAATAAGGCCTTCCCTCATTCATCCTTTTCTCTCACAAGATAAACAAGTCATACAAATGCATCTTGATGTTACGTGCAACGCACGGGCATCTTGCTAGTAAGAATGAAAACAAACGACAAAAAACTATTTTGACGGTGGTTCGAAGTCATGACCACGGGCACAACGGACAAGGTGGCCTTGTATTCGTATGCTGAGCCGTCTGTTTTAACACACAGGAGCTGGTGTGGTGATTATACACACACGCACGCATGCACACGAACTCCATCCACGCAACACTCACACAAACACATGCACCCATGCACGCACGCAACACTCACACATACACACGCAGCCACGCACGCACGCAACACTCACACGCACACACGCACGCATGCATGCACACACCAGTACACCACACAACCAACACACACTCTCACGCTCAAGTGATCAACCTACACGTGCATGCGCACACATCAGGCCCTGACAGACACATACATAACCAGGTGATTCCCGCGCACGGAATGGAGCCTTGTCGCGCCTGCGTAAATTTGTGTTTATCTGACCTTTTCCTATGCAAACTAACAGGTGGGACCCACAAGGAATGTGGTCAATTTAACTAGTCAACATGGTGCCATGCAGACTATTTGGCCGGTCAACAGAGTGCAATCCGATGCTGAACTGTGAGCAAGTGACTGGATAATAACCGCAAATCGTATATAGTGACTGTATTTAGCTTATTCTGAAGTTCGGTGACCGTATTACGCTTTTCTCTCTGTAGGCCCTCCAAAACTACATCTCTACATGTTCTCGCATGTTACATTTAACAACTATGCAATACAACACTACTACTACACTCTAACACAATAAATCATATGTGTTTTTAGTTTTACTAGATATCATATTGTTACTTATAATTATTCAGTTTGCATACATTAAAATTGCCTTTGAAATGTATGGCCAGTATCATCTACCGCGCGGGAAAAATCCCGCCCTTTCCTGTTTAATCGGGTTTGTATCGATGGATCGTGCGAAACAACAAAACTATAGTACTATACAGTACAAGTGACAGTTCACTGGGCCGTCGTGTCGTCTACTCCTCCGTCGTAAGAGTGGAGCGCTTGCTTTCATAAATCTTCTAGTCCCTTTCACCGACATGTGGGACATCAAGCTACCGGGTCCACGTGCCATACTGGAATACAGTGCAGAGCAGCCGAGGTGAAGCACCCCAGTCATGGCGCCGGCGTCGTAATGAGCAATGAGGCGTCAAATCACAAAGCTGCACCTTTCCCGCAGTTAAGTTGGAGGGACGAAGTAATAATGCTAAAAAAAGAAGTTGGAGGGACGAAGCAACCATCATTTCACTCGTTGCTGAATCCGCTTCTCCCTCATCTTCTTCAACTTAACCACGTGTTGCTTCTGCCGTTGTTCTGCCTCATGTGGGACGCGGATCAGCTTGGTAAAGCACTGACACGTGGGACCGCATGTTAGCAAACCGCCAGGATAACGTCCTCCGAAAATAAGAAACCTCCCCCGCCATTCGCGCGGCAAAATCACCTCCTTTTTACTAATCTTTGATTCTATAATTTCTTAGATCAATATAATTGAGATTTGTATAGATAGCACACAGGAGCAAAACCAAGTGGTACGGTTAAGGGCATCCACAATGTGTAGCCAAATGTGAAAATAGCTTTTGGCATCGTGGGAACCATTGTGGACGGTGTTGCCAAAGCCAAAAAGATGGAACCGAAGCTCCCTGATTGATTGATTGAAGGAATAGAAAAATGCAACGTCTCTCCTCTTTCTCCCATGCTTGGACGCATGTAGTACAGTATAGAGCACAGAGTCTACTCCCGTGTCCCTTCTATCACAAATCACAAAGCAGTGAGGCATCAAATCACAAAGCATGGACAAAGCAGCCATCATTTCACTCTTCGCTGACTCCGCTTCTCCATCGTCTTCTTCGAGAAACCATCTCACCGCACTAGTACTCCTAGTAGTAGTACTAGTAAAGGACTTGCTGGATGCAAAGAAGGCGGTTGTCTCGGCTTGCAGGTGGCACTTGTGAATGACTTACCGTGGTCTCTCTCAATGGTGTTCTACGTCGAACGCACTTCGCCAAACCACAAAAAAAATCGTCAACGTCACTGCAGGAATACAAATATAGTTTCAACCTCCATTTTTTTGTACACAAGGCTAGTATATCAAAATTACAATTTGCAAAGGGCCACTAACACTAATCGAGGCAAAATTGATGGGGTTAGCAACCAAGGACATTAATATCCCCTGCATGCATGCGGAAGTGAGAAGGTTCGTTTGCATGGCGCTGCATTAAACAAACGATGAGGAATGAGATGGTTAGCTCTTTGGTCTTTCGAGAAAAAAATACGCATTAATTGACACGTGAAACGAGGATTTGTATCGAAGGAAAACCCCGCCTTTCTTTTTTAACACTGTACTCCTAGTACGTACGTACTTATCCTGTTTGGGTCTTGGCCTTGCATTGCCAAACTTCGCCACACATTTTTGCCAAGCTTGCATAAAGTTTTCAAAATGAGAAGGAGGTACACTTGCGCACGGCTGTCGCGGTCACACCGCACCCTCACACGGTCGCTCCTGCACGCCGTGGTCGCACCGCACCCTCACACAATCGCTCCTGCACGCCGCAAACCCAACCAAGGGAACGCACCCTCACTGACACGTGCTGTCGCATGTGAACAAACAAAACTCAGCCATCCTATCGCTGACACATAACTTTTGTTCATAGAGTATGTTTATCCAACCGGAGTATCCGTACGGCCCATGAGGTGGTCTGTTGGGGAAGAAGAAGAGGTGAGGAAGAAGGAAAGAAGGGTTAGGAGACGTAGGATATTCATCCAACCGCCTGAAATGGTAGACTGACCCAAGTCAGGCGACTTGCATAACAAATAGTATGTTTTTACACAGCAAAATATCTATAAAAACAACAACAAAAAGAAAAACTATCACTGCTCGCGGAAAGAGACGACCATGTCGTCTTTGGCTGCCGGCGCGAACCAGCCGTCGCTGCCAACGTGTGTCTCCGCACCGTGGTTGTCCTCGGCCTCCAGCTACTCGTTCAAGCGGAGCGTGCGGGCGCTCTGCACGGACGAGAGCACAGCCCGGTTCAAGTCGAGGACGTCCGGTTCCACCTGCAGGAGGGCCTCGATGGCAGCGGCATCCGCGCGCTCCGCGTCGAGTCGAGCCTCCGCCACCTGGTTCAAGTCCAGGACTTCTGGTTCCGCCTGCAGGAGGGCATGAGAGCGGCATCCGCGCGCTCCGTGTCGAGTCGAGCCTCCGCTGTCCGGTTCAAGTCCAGGACTTATGGTTCCGCCCGCAGGAGGGCGTCGATGAGAGCGGCATCCGCGCGCTCTATGTCGAGTCGAGCCTCTGCCGCCCGGTTCATGTCCAGGACGTCCGGTTCCGCCTGCAGGAGGGCCTCGATGGCAGCGGCATCCGCGCGCTCCACCTCAAGTTGAGCCTCCGCCGCCTGGTTCACATCCACGACATCCGGTTCCGCCTGCAGGAGAGCCTCGATGGCAGCGGCATGCGCGCACTCCGCGTCGAGTTCAGCCGCTGCTTCTCGGTCCTCCTTTAGTATCGCCATGTTGAACCGCTGGTCCGCCTGCACCATGGGGGACTTAGACGCCGGCACGAAGTCGACGTCCATTGTCTCATACCCATCGGGGGCCTTTTGCACTGCGACCTCCGCAGTGAACATTGGATCGGCTTCCTCCTCCTCGTAGCTTGGCTCCAGAGAACTCGGGGATTGGCCCGCCGCAAAGCGAGCTTGGGAACGGAGGTCTATGGCGCCGACCGCCGCCGTGATTTCTGCACGGCGCTCGGGCGTCAGCATCTTGTAGTAAGTGATCTTGCGGCGCACCATGGCTTTCCGGCGAACTAGGGGACACTTGATGCGGGCTAGGGGATCGAAAGGTGGGGGAATGGGCTGGAGATTTGGTGTGGTTTTAGGGCAGTGGCTGGTGTAGGCCGAGCAGCGAAGGTTCTGGTGTGAATAGTGGTTCCGGTGACGACCGGTCAATCGGTTTTGACTGTACATCGCTCTTGTCGCGTTCTCGTTGCAGCCCGGCATGCTGGACCCTCCACGTCACTCACCGAATGGAACACGCTTCGTCTTGCGTTTTCGCTCGCTTGTGGGGCCGCAGTTGAGAGCAAACCAACGTCCCTCCCCCTCCCCCGCTCATGTCATTTATTATACCATCACTCCCTCCGTTTTATGCGGAGTAAATAAAAACAGAGGGAGTATACTACGGATGAGGATCCCCTAACATGGCCGAACCCATTGAGTAACTGACATGTGTGGCCTAGCAAGCATGGGGTCTGCCAGTAAGTGACCGAAAGGGAGGGTACGGCAGGGATACCTACGTCAGAGGATCCACTTCCACTATACTACTTTGACCAAATGTTAGAGTAATAATATATGGCATGCAACTTACACAAATGTTAGAGTAATAATATATGACATGCAACTTACACAAAGCATATAGGGTCTAATGCGTTTTTCGAGGCTAACTTTGACCAAATGTTAGAGTAATAATATATGACATGCAACTTACACAAAGCATATGGTCAATTTCGTATGTGAAAGGAGTTTCCAATGATATAGTTTTCACATTATACATCTCATGTACTCCCTCCGTCTAGGTGTGTAAGTCATCTTACAAAAACCAAATAATCCCAAAACACATAGGCGCGGTGCATTAACTTCTACCTCGTTTCTTGTTTCTTGACATATGAACCAATAAGATATGAGGGTGTGCATGCTTTTAATGACCTGAGACTATCAAACATGACATGCAGTTGTTAGTTCATTGCATGCAATACTATTAATTAGCAAATAAACATTAATGTCTCTCGTTTTCCCCTCCTCCTTGGTCACGGTGCATAGCCTAGGATGACTTACTCACCTATGTGAACGGAGTACTATTAATCTTGTCAATAGTCAAATTGGAAACCATCTCGAGTACAAATCTAGGAGTACGTACGAATCTAACAATATTGATTAGGCGTTGTTGAATGTTGATACCTTTTTTTATCATAGTAGAGATACTTTGACTACACATAAAACTTATATGTAAAGTAGAAAGGATAGGAGAGAGTATATTGTACGTTCAAAAACGAAACGAACATTGAATACCCTTTATATATGATTTGCGGATGCTATGATCACCGGTTAAAAATTTTGAATCCGCCTTAGGTATCACATGCCCCCACTCGTTCCCTCTCAATTTCATCTCGGGGTCCGGAGATCTATTGAAAGAGGACTAGGGTGGGTACATTCGAATGATACTCGGCGGAATGTTCAAATGAGGCATGCGGGAGGATGGACTCGACTGGAGAGCGACATGATCGATGGAGAAGAGGGTTGGAGAGGAATGAGAAATAAGAAAACGCCACATGATTACACTTGAACGGCTCAAATAAACAATAAGTTGTCTCGCTTGGCCTACATAGTGAAAGGCCTAATGTGCAACGCGGAGCACTGATGCTCGAATATGGCCGGGAAAACAGGGAAACCGACATGTGGGGCACAGCCATCGGGACGACGTAGCGCAGACTAGTCCAATGGAGGAGCTGGCCCACGACCTCCTCGCCACCGACAACCATTCATGTGGGTCGTTGGGGCCAACAACAGGGCGCAGCTCCAGCACCGCCTCTGGACACGGCGACTGCGGTGAGCGACACGCTCATATCGTTGATAGACACGGTCGGTTTCAATGTGCCGAGGGTGGCGTTAGTGTTGTGGCACGACCAACGGTATGTTTGGTTTGTGCCCAAGGTTGCCCCATCAAAGCATTGGGTAGCCAAAATTTTGGTTGAGGTATTGGTTGCCCATGATTTGGCCGACATTGGCAAGAAAAATGAACTAGAGTTGGCTAGAGTTCATTGGCATGCCAAAGAAATGGCAACCATCCAAACATAGACCAATCTTTGGGTCATGACCAAAATTTTGGTAAGGTGCACTTTGGCCACAATCCAAACACACCCCAACACCCGGCTCGTTGAGGATGCACGGGGCGCCGCGATGCGTCCGCGGAGTGGTGTAGCACGGCCAATTGCATCCTCTGGACCTGAGACCATGCCGGGTCGTCTTGCTTTTTCAATGACATGCGGGGGATCGCATTTGAGCAAAGGGCATCTCCAACGTTGCCACGACCGCAGCTGACTACCCTGGCACACCAAAGCCCTCGTCCCTCATGCCGTCGCGTGGCGCGTTCCCAGCCGGCGCCAGCTGCCCGCATTCATGCTGTCCATTCGTATGTCATTGTTAAGAGGCTCGGTGCCCGAGGAACCAACTCCGGCGACTTAATGACGCACCCGTATGCTTGGCCTCACCGGAATGCGCTACTTAAAGCGGCAACGCCCAGCTAACCTCCACACCATAGCACATCGTCCTCCTACCTGGCACCACATCCGCCATGACCGCAAGTGTGAACGCTCTCCGGGAGAGCTTGTCTTCGGGGATGAAGCTCGAGCTCTCCGCCCTCGCTCAAGTCGCCTCTCGCGACGCAATAGCGACGTAGCTGGACGCGGACGCGACCGCACAAGCGGTGGCCACGCTGGCGGCCGACGACGGGAGCACCATCAGCCACGCGTCCTACTTGCCGCCATCCAACGTCCGGCACCGCCGAGGTCGGGGACTCCTCCAAGGATGAGTAGGGCATGGGAGGCGGCAGGGCATGGTGTGCCAACTGGCCGGTCCGTATCCCATGTTCTACTCTTCCTCGCCGGAGACCGCACCTTCACTTCATGGGTCTTGAACCCCGCCCCCGTACATAGAGATCGCAGATGGAGGACGTCGGTCGCTGCCGTAGAATAGGTTTAGGGTCGGGTTTCTTTTATTTTTCTGTCCTATGAAAGTTCGAAATGTAATGAAAATCTGCCGTGTTTGCATTAATCTCGGCCGGTGTATATGAACTTTCATAATAATATACATATTGTAGGAGTACTAGCAAGATGCCCGTGCGTTGCCCGGAAGATCAAGATCTTGTGGGAAAAAAGGATGAACAAGGGAAAGCCTTATCTGCAAATGTGGAGAGGAGTGCGGGTAAATTGTCATAGTTTCCTTCCTATCCGTTAGATATAGATCGGACGGCCTATATTGCAGGATGACAGGCACACCATCATCACCAACTCTGCTTTTTATTGAACCGAGACAAATCTAAAAAACCCAACTAAGCCAACCTCCCAGCATATCGCGCGGGAAAAGACCCGGCCGCGCTGTTTCAGTCGGAATTACCGGATTACTAGTAGTAGTATCGATGGATCGCGCGAAGCAACATTTTTTTTAGGGGGAGAAGCACCTAGTTTAAAAGGAAAAAAGGTGGTACACTCACAACACTCCTGTCGCGGTCGCATTGCACCCCACACACGTTTGGTCCTGCACACGGCTCACGCAAACGGAACGCGCTTCGGCTTGCCTCTTCACTGACACATGGGATTGCACTTGGAGAAACCGACCATGCGCCAAACTGCCCCCGCCCACCACGCGAAAATCCCCCCCCCCCCCCCCACACAAAAATTCCCCCCAAATTTGATTCAACCTTCTTCGGCCAAATATTCCCCAAACCCCCCTCCTCCCCCGTCCCCCCTCCACTCCATTCGCTCCGCCAAAGCCGCTCCCCCTGCCGCGCCGATACATCGGCGCCACGGTTCGTCGAGGGGACGCACGGCGATCCTCTCGCTCCCATAGCACGCTCTCGTAGACTGCCGTCCTCTAGCCGCGCCGCCACCTCTAGCTACGTTCTTGTGGAGGCACAGGGCGGTCAGCGCCGCCACCGCTAGCGATGTTCGTGTGGAGACTCACGGCGGTCAGCTTCGCCCACGGTACACGCATTCTAGACTGAGGCCCCATTCATGTCGGTGTAGCGCTGAATGTTAGCTGATAGACGCTGTTAATCTCACTGTTTGCCGAAGTAGTTTACTGTCAATATGCTCTGCTTAAGAAGCTTCCTTGCCCTGTTCTGCACTCAATCTGCTTAGCTGAGATGGCATGCCAAGGCCGATTAGTTGCTAAAATATCCTGCCATATATTTATTGTGACGTAGATTGCCATGGTCTAGTAGCCAATCTGTTAGGTGAAATAGCTCAACACCGTTTTATACTCGATCTTTGTTGCTGTGATGGCCTTCGATAGTTCGATGGCTGTGTGCTCGGTCTCATTGACTGCTGAAACAACCTTCCATAATTTAGCACTCAAATCTGTTTGCTGAATTAGCTTTACATATATTTCGTTACTTAGATCTGCTCGTCCAAATATCTTTCCATAGCTTTAGACATCGACCTAGGTATTTTTTTCTGGACTTCATAAAAAAGCATATATGTTTTTCCTTTAATATCTAGTAGAAGAACTAATTTGTATGTCTAACAGATGGACAGGACTTGGATAACTTCTGCTCGAAGATTCTCCGCTACATATGTCGAGGGGGTTGAAAACTTCATGAACTTTTTCAGAGCTGAGTACGGTGGTCCGAAATCATATGTGCTCTGCCCGTGTAGCAGTTGTATGAATTCAGTTACAAGACCTCAGTCAACTGTGAAAAATCATCTACACTTGTATGGGATGTCGGTCACATATACTAGGTGTGTTCATCATGGTGAAGCTGTGAACGTCAATGTTATTGACTACGTGGAAGCAGCAGATCACCATCTTGATCTGCCTGATGCTCAGGTGGAAGAGGAGGAGGAGGTGGTGGTGGCGGAGCCAGTGAGTTTGACCAATATTGAAACAATGCTACGAAATGCTAGTGCATTCCGTGAACTTTCACCTGCAGAAGAAAAACGGTGAGCCCGCATGTTGGAACAATGCAACGTTGCTGTCACCCCAGGAAATAAGCTGTCAGTATTCTCAGCTATGGTCACCTTTCTTCAGGTGAAGACATCTGAGTGGATGACCAACAAATCATTTGATGCGATGTTGGCTGCTTTCCGCAAATCTTTCCCAGATGCGTCTGAGCTGCCACACACCTACAGTAAAATGAAGAATTTCCTTCGTGTAGTTGGAATTGGATATGATATGATCCATGTTTGTAAGAATAATTGTGTTCTATTCCGGAAGGATTATGCCAACTTAAGTGAATGCCCGAAATGCAAATCATCAAGATGGAAAGATGGCGATGCTGTGAAGAGGGTTCCTCATAATGTTCTGAGACATTTTCCAATTACACCAAGATTGCAGAGGTTGTTTCATGATGCTGAAACAAGAGAGGATGTACTGTGGCATTCTAGGAACCAGGAGTACAGAGATCAGAATGTAATGAGCCATCCATCTCATGGTAGTGAGTGGAAAAGCTTCAATGATAAACACAAAGAGTTTGCTGCTGACCCGACAAAACATTAGAATTGGCTTAGCTTCAGATGGATTTAACCCATTTGGCCACCAGAGCGCCACATATAGCATGTGGCCAGTGCTTGTTATCCCTTACAACATGCCTCCAAATGTCTGCACCAAAGAATCAAACTACATGATGGCCTTGCTCATCCTAGGTCCAAAAAGTCCTGGAAAGGATTTTGATTTGTTCATGGAGCCTCTTGTGGAGGAACTTCAACAGCTATGGAAGGGTGTTCTCACTCGAGACCTATATAGCAGCCCACCAGCTGATTTCTTTCTGCGTGCTGTTGTAATTTGGTGCATCCATGATTATCCGGCTTTGGGCACTATGTCAGGGCGAACGACACATGGTTACAATGCATGTGTTCGCTGTGACACGAATCCGCTGTCATACGCAATACTTAGCAAGATCTGTTACATTGGACACCGTCGTTTCCTTGCCAAGGACAAGCCGCATCCTAGAAAATACCGAAGACATGTGTTCAATGCAAAGCATGAAAACCGTGATGCACCAAAGAGGCTCACCGCCGATGAGTTGCAAGTGGAATTAGAGAAGGTCAGGCATATTCCACCAGGAAACCATCCTGGTAATGGTAGCGGGAAAAGGAAGCGTGGCACGGTATAAGAGATATTATTGTTTACCCGCAGGTCCACTTTGTGGGACTTGGAGTATTGGAAAGATTTGGATCTGCGGCATAATCTTGATGTGATGCACATCGAGAAAAATATATGTGACAGCATTATCGGCACACTTCTTAACATTGAAGGCAAGACGAAAGATACCTTAAAATCTAGGATTGATTTGACACACCTGGGTATCAAAAAGGATTTGCAGGTGCAAGATGAAGGTAAAGCACGGGATATGGCACCAGCTGTGTACGTCTTGGACAAGGTAAAATGAAAAGAATTCTGCGAGGTCCTGTCACGTGTGAGATTCCCACATGGATTTGCTTCCAACCCTGAAAGGAGAGTCAGTGCAGATGGAAACAAGGTACAAGGGTTGAAAACTCATGACTGCCACGTCCTACTTCAAAGGGTTTTACCTGTTATCCTTAGAGGATTGGGCCGCCCTGACTTATATAGAGCAGTTGCAGAGTTGGGACAATTCTTCAGGGAACCCTGCAGTAGAAATATCAGGATAGATGCTTTGGGGCGTCTTAGAGACAAGATGACAACTATCCTATGCGACCTTGAGAAGATATATCCTCCAGCCTTCTTTGATGTGATGGTGCATTTGGCTGTTCATCTACCTGATGAGGCACTACTTAGAGGTCCATTACAGTATGGCTGGATGTACCCTATTGAAAGGCGGCTAGGCACTTTCAAGGGCTATGTTAGGAACAGAGCTAGACCCGAGGGTTCCATTGCAGAGGCCTACATTGCTACAGAAGCGTTGACATTCTTCTCAAAATACATTGAAACAGCTGATTGGCTTAGCAAAGAGGTGGGTGAAGACAATCCCGGACTCAATGTTTTCGAGTATTCTATTCGAGTTACAGGGAAGAGTCGACAAGAGGACAAACCTAAAGATTTGGACAAAATGGTTTGGTATGTGTTGAATAACTGTCCTGAGATACTACCTTATATCAAGCAAGTGTAGTACTGCAGCTTATACATCGTAATCTACTAAACTTGCAGCACATTCTTATATATTTAGATGTTTGACGCGATCACTATGTTGTGCAGCATCTACAAAGAGGAGTTACTGCCACAAAATCCAAGAAACATTGGCAAACTAGTTATGGCAGGATTTGCGAAATGGTTCAAGAACCATGTAAGCTTTTGAAGTGCACTGTCAGTTTTTTTAATATATTGAGTACATAAGATGATCAGCTTGTCTATTTTCTAACCATAGGTTAAGAAGATGCGAGAGGATGGGCAGGCAGTTGATGATGTTCTTTACTCACTAGCAATGGGTCCTGATACTCGGGTAAGACATTATGAATCTTGCATTGTTGGAGATGTGCGCTACAACACCCTTGCATGAGACGAAGGCAGGAAGACACAAAACAGTGCCATCATGAGCACGGATACGTATGACAAAGAGACAACTGAAATGTATCCTAACATAACAGACATTGTTCAGTTGCAGTATATCTCCAGTTTCGAGGATCATCGGTGTGTGGTTCTGTTGTGCTGTCGTTGGTATAACCTGTTTTCTAGGATCGCAAAAGCCAGAGCTGATGATTATTTCAAATCCATCAATGTCAAGGCGGCGTACCAGACCAATGAGCCTTTTATTTTGGCATATCAAGCAACACAGATATTTTTCTTGGAAGACACATTTGCACGTAGCAATGACTGGATAGTATTACAAAGGTTTGAGCAGAGGAATTCGTTTAATGAAGTTGCACAACAAGATGATGCTTACACTGCTCCTGATGTACAAGATAACACAGATGTTCCTAATATCTTTGAGAACCATCGCGTCAATGATGCCGGCGAAAAGATTGCCTGTCGTGCTGTGGACATACAAGAGTTGATCAAGAAGAAGCCAACGTTCGAGAACGTTGAGGACAAAGAAGAAGATGACACCATGGGGAATTATGATTCAGACTGATACACATGGCGAAGATGTTGACGCTGCTGCTGCGGATGATGATTACATTGCTTTTGTCATATTTGCCTGTCAGAAGACGTTTTTTATCTACTATGTGAAATTGTGTTTTCTATGACAACTGAAACCTGATGAGCATGTTGTTTAGTATTTTGCTGTGAGAACATCACTTGTTATGTATGCTGATTTGTGTTTGGTGATTGTATGACGAAACAACTAAAATATGATGACATTGTTGTTTAGTTGTACTCATATTCGACTGTGAAACTTGAATTTGATGACATAGTTTGCTATTGGACTGCAATTTGCTTGACGTCTTCGAATGAGAACAAAACTGACACGATAGGGCCTCTGCTATTTATTTATTTATATGAGCAAACGGGGATACCCCCTGATTTTGGTTAATACAAATCATTAGATGTTCACAACACTACGCCCAGTCTGCTACACAGGTTTCATTCATTACTAGTTCAGCAAAGTGCTCATGTCGTAGCCACTGAATACATCACGTGTGCTACATACACTGCAAATAAAGAGACAATCATCCTACAGAGCACATCGATTTTGCCCATTATCTTCACAAGCTCTTTCATCACCTCATTGCTGTCAAGGCTGTTTAGCAGCTGTTGCTTGGCCATGATCAGAGGAACTGCATCTTTAACCTTCTGCTTTGCATCTTCCTCTTCTGCCGTTCCTTCAGTTACTTGTCCAACACCCCAACCTGCTGGTATTGGGATTCCTCGGCTAACCAAATAATCAGCGTAGTTGCATTCCCCCACATCAGCAACTTCCCAGAAATACAAATCACACGAATCTTCCCTTTTCTGCACGAATCAAATTGGAAGATCATCAACCAAACTATTAAAAAAAGCAGCAACTGAAAGCAGCAGAACAACACTTAAACATATTATTACCCCATGATTCGGGCATTTGTAGAAGACTCGGCCAGGGTTGCGGATTGTGGTTGAGACGTGACGGATGACTCTGCATGATTTGCAGCTGTGGCACCACACCAACGGCAGCGGGTTGCGATGAGCAATCGACTGCGGTGCGCGTGCCGGCAGGGGTGTGATGAGACCCACACGCGATGGTACGGGTGGCGACTTGGCGCATATCTGGTTGTTGCCTGCTGAAGAGTAGGTGGACGAGCAGCCAACGGACATGGTTGCTGCGGCCAGAGCTTCTGATGCTAGGCAGAGTAACTAGAGAAGAGGAGAAGCGAACGTCGGATATGTCAGTTTCATTACTTACAGAGTAGCATAGCACCATATATAGTCATAGTCTAGGTTTGGATTCAAACCAGCTACAGGAGCACGTCTTTCTTTTTTCTAAAACTCGGCAACGTCTCTTTACTGGCACACTAGCTTGTTCTGTACGCCTTCCCAAGTCTTCGATTTTCTTTCCTTTTTTTGCAAGGAAGGAAGGAGGACAACATTGAGAGTTCCTCAGACTCGAACCCAAGACCTCTCGGTTGAAAACCAAGGGTGCTAGTCACTTATGTGGCGAACGTTCACTATGAGGAGGACGACAGAGAACGCATTTTCCTCGCAGTTTTCTTCCTATTTATAAAAAAGTATGCTACTTGGTGCCCGCTTAGTCAAAAAACGATTGTGCCAACCTTGACCGTTCGATTGACATCCAACGTCTGTCGCGTTTCTTCAGTCTCTTCTTCCTCAAGCCGCCAAAGCCAAACCAACGCCGGCGGGACCGCCTGCTCCCGCTTCCCACGGCTGGCTGTGATCTTCCCCGGCTCCTTTTCGTTCCTGTCCGAGGCCTCACCATTGTCCTCCGCCTTGGTTCGCTCACCGCGGCGCCGCCCTCTGGTGTTGTCAACATGGTCAACAACCGAGAGGAATAAGGAGATGACTGTACATGGTGAGGATCACAGTAGGGACCCAGCAGCGCGCGTAGTAATTTTGTTTTTTCGGGACGGAGAAGGGTATCAACTGGGTTGTGCGGGACCCATGGCCCGTCTAGCCCAAGCTTTTATTTCATATGTTTAGCACATGACCAACCCAGTTTGTTTTTTTCCTTTCTGAAAAATTGCTAGCCAGGTATTTTGTTTTTTGCAGAATAACCAACATAGGCCTACTTGCTTTTCTACGCCCTGCTGGGCCGGAAATCTTTCAAGACAAGGAGGGATGCATTTTGCCCAGAAAATGGTCTATAAGTAATAAGAAATGGGCTATAAGTAATAACAAATGGGCTATAAGTAATAATAAATGGGCTGTAAAATGAAAAAAATACAGCAAACAGGCAATTAGTTCCCAAATATTGTTTCCTTTTGGATTTTGATATTTTAAATTTCATTGTTTTTGTGCGGGTAAAATTTCATTGAATTTAAATTAAGGTATATTTAGATTTAAAATTAAATTGAATTTGGCTAGAAATTTTGGGTTGTATGCTGTTTGGGATAGATTTGGAGGCTGACTTGTGGGTCTACTAGGTTGACGTGTACTTTGGCTTTGTCAACTTAGTCCACAAACGATTCTAGCAGCAGTGACTGTTGGATGTTAATCCAACGGCCGTGCTGCTTCTTCAATATCTGATCTTCTTGCTCCAGCCGCCCAAACCAGCTCCGGTGGGACTGCTTGCTCCCGCCTCCCGTGGCCGGCTGTGCTGCCGCACAGGCCGCACCGCCCCACCCTACTTCATTGCTGGCCATGCCATTCCTCTACTCACCCACACCTCCTGTTATTTTCCGGCGACGGCAGCCAGACCAATAAACCCTCGTACTCCCCACCGCGTGGGCAACCATTGCCGAGTCTTCCCCGGCTCCGTGTCGTTCCCTTCCTAGGCCTCACCGTCGTCCACCGCCATGGTGCTCTCGGCGCGGCCTGGTCAATGTGGTCAACGAACGACATCCATCGGTCGTGGACTGTATGCGCAAAATAATGATTCCTCCACCTGACAGCTGGGACCCACTGGAAAGGCCTCTGTATTTCACGAAAAAAATGTTCCCCCCGCTGACATGCTGGACCCACCAGCTATATCTTCGCACGCAAGGAAGTGCCTCCTTATTACACAAAAAAAATGAATACCCACCCTGCTAGATGGGACCCACCATAGTGGGAGGATGACTTGTGGGCCAACTAAGTTGACGTGGACGGAGAGCTTTGTCAACTTAGTCAATATGAACGATTCTAGCTCCAGTGTCCGTACGATGTCCATCCAACGGCCATAGTGCTTCTTCAACCTCTGGTCTTCTTGCTCCAGCCGCCCAAAGCAGCGCCGGTCGTGCCGCGTGCTCCTGCCTCTAGTGGCCGGCTGTGATGCCGCGGAGGCCTCACCGCCCCCTACTACTCCCACCGCTGGCCCAGGGTATCCCTCTACTCACCCACACCCCCTGTTATTCTGCGGCGACGGCAGCCTCACGCCGCAGCTGAACCAGTGAACCCTTGTACTCCTCTCCACGCGGGCTACTTGCTGCATCTTCCCCGGCTCCGCTTTGTCCCCTTCCTAGGCCTCGCCATCGTCCAGACCACCCCCCTGGTGCTCTCGGCGCGGCGTGGTCAATGTGGTCAATGACCGACTTCCATCGGAAGAGTACTGTACGTGGAGAGGCTGACAGCTAGGTCCAGGCAACCGCAAGGAAGTGCCTCCTTATTATGCGCAAAATAATTATTCCTCCACCTGACAGCAGGGACCCACCGTACGGGCCACCTTATTTCACGAAAAAAACGATTCCCCCCTGACTGCTGGGACCCACTGGACGGGCCAACATATTTCTTGAAAAAAACATTCCCCGCGCTATCAGCTCGGACCCACCGGAAGTGCCTCCTTATTACGCACAAAAAATGAATACTCCCCTTCCTAGCTGGGACCCGCCATGGTGGGAGGCTGACTTGTGGGCCTACTAAGTTGACTGGGACGGGGGCCTTTGTCAACTTTTGTCGGGGGTTGGGTGCGACATATGCCAAAGGATGGCTTATCATGGTGGGGGCGAGTAGAACGTCGCCGGTGCCTGGAAATGGGATGAGGCGAAGACATGCACGCCGACGGATCTTACCCAGCTTCAGGGCTCTCCGAGGAGATAACACCCCTATTGCTGCTCTGCGGGGTTTCCGCATGATCACTAAGGCAAAGTGAGTACAAGCTTGCTCCTAGAGCTGTTTCTCGAGGTAGGAGAGGGCACGACTAGCTCTCTCCCTTCTATGTGGTTTGTCTAATGCTCACGGATGCGAACCCTTTGCGTGGGTGCCCTGGGGGGTTTATATAGGCCTACCCCCCAGGGTTACAATGGTAAAATCGGCTGGGGCGGGTCCCAGCCATCTGTCTCTCAGGCGCCGTCTTCTCCGCCGGCTGGCCTGGTACGAGGGCGTCAGCCCGTGTCCGCCGCGGGCGGGTCTTGCCGACTGCAGATTACTGTAGCCGTGCTTCTAATGACGCAGGCTTGGTCATGGGGTCATGGCAACAGTGCCGCCGCCGGCGGGCGATCACTGTCGCCATTCCCCTATCGCGTCTGGTTAATGGCGTGTGGGGCCCGTGGGAGGGGCCGGCCGACTCCAGGGGGCCGACTCCCAGCGGGTCCGACTCTCGGCGCTCTCGCCGTCTTCAATACCCTCGCTGACTGGTAGGCCCCACCGTCTCCGGGCCGTACAGACAGGAGGTCGTGGGTATAGGGCCCCGCCTCAAGGGCTGATGTCAGGGCCGGCATGGCAATAGTGCCGCGCCAGGCGGAGATCTCCGAGGGTACGGTGCACTGTGGCCATGCATGCCTTTAATTACCAGGGTGAGTGGGAGTCGCGGGCCGACTCCCCATAGTCGGCATCCTTGGAGTCGCTTCTGGGACTCGGCTCGAATGAGAGTCGCCTCTGGGACTCCGCTCGAATGAGAGTCGCCTCTGGGACTCGGCCCAAATGAGAGTCGCTTCTGGGACTCGACCCAAATGAGAGTCGCCTCTAGGACTCGGCTTGTCTTGGAGTCGCGGCAGGTACTTGAGGGGCGCAGTCTGCCCCGATGTCTTGAAAGGTTCTGGGGCTCGGGTTAGCCTACCCGTGGCCCATTACTCCGACAGTAGTCCCCGAAGCTGTTGAGGCTCCGAGGGTGATACGTCGCGCGCCTCAACAGCTTCATTCTTCCGAAGAGGGAATGCAGGCCTTGACGGCCATCTTCCTTCGGGCCGACTGGTTGGAATCGGATCCCATCGGGGGCCGTCTTGCCTCTCGAGGAGTTTCGAACGTCACGGCGGGAACCAGGCGGCATGTCTGATACGCTTCTCGCGGTCGCCCACCACGGCCCCGTCGCGTGGCGCCACGTGGCAGGGGCAGTCTGCCTGCCCACGCGCGCGACGGTACGGGCCGTCAGGCGGTGCCCGCCGCTACCGCGCCTCGGCGCTCAAACGGATCCGCTGCGGCCGTGCAGGCAGTTGGGTTCCCCGCGTCGTTACTACGTGCAGTAATTTCGTGGGCTTAATCATGGGGGGCGTGGGGTCTCGCGCGTAGTTAATCCCCACGCCGCCCCTCGGCTTCTCAGCCTACGGGCTTATAAATAGGCGGGGGGGGGGGGGGGGGACGGCGAAGCCCGCGCTCGTTCTTCCCTGCTCCCCCCGCTTCCTCCTTCTTTTTCTTCCTGCCTTTGCCGCACCATGCCGCACCGCACCGCAGCGATGAGCTCTTCCTCCGCCGCGGCTCCCGCCGTTCGCTCCGGCGTGTGGGATGGCTCGAGGGTGGACGACAACACCATTGAGCACCTCCGCAGGACGCGCCGGCTCCCCGGCGCGCACCTGGTGCGAGCCCGCGCCGCGCCGGAGGGGGAGATAAGGTCGGCGCCGGAGGAGGGCGAGCGGGTCATATTCCGCTCGCACCTCATGCGCGGCATGGGCTTGCCGGCGAGCGGCTTCCTCCGCTCTTTCTTGGAGTTCAACGGACTCCAGCCGCACCACCTCACCCCGAACACGGTGGTGCTGCTGGCCGCTTTCGCCACCCTGTGCAAGGGTTTTCTCGGCGTTCTACCCACCCTCGAGCTGTGGGGAGAGTTCTTCCAGTCAAAGCTCGGCACACACGTCGCCGGCATACCGGCTCAGTGCGGCGCCTTCATCGCAATGCGAAGGTCGACCGCCGACAATCCATTCCCCTCCATCGCGCTGATCAAGTCAATGAAGATGTGGCAGCGGTCGTACTTCTACGTGAAGAACATCGCCACGGAAGGCGACTGGGTCAACCTGCCGCACTATGAAGCCGGCGCGCCGGCTGGGAGGCTTCCCAGCTGGTCCAATCGGGCCAAGACGCTGACTCCTGCCGGCGCCGCCGCCGTCGCGCGACTCCGAGTGCTGACCCAGTCGGAAGGCCTAGTCGGAGCCGACTTGCTGGCCGCCTTCGTGGCGTGCCGAGTCCTCCCACTCCAAGGCCGACCTCATCTGATCTGTCAGATGAGCGACCGCTGAGACCCGAGCCGGATGAGCACCTGGGAGATGCCCCACACGAAGGTGGCGAACATGGTGAATCACATCGCAAACTGCGATCTCGCGGAAGACTGGCAGTTCGGCAAGGAGCCGTACTCGCGTGCCAACCCTCCGCCTGTGGTAAGTCAAATCTTTTGTCTTCTGTTTTTCTTTGTAGCCGAATCCGACTTCTGATCTTCTTGTTTCTTTGAGTCAGAACCCCCTTATCCAGCCTGCGGCCGGCGCCACGGGGCCGCCTCGCGAGTTTGCTCCAGATCGAGCGGAGAGCGACATCGACGACCCCGACTTGGGCGCGGCGGCGATGGAGGCCGACGCCGAAGGCGGAGGAGGAGGAGCGGAAGGCGTATTCCGGCCCTCGGCGACCTTCACCGACTGGCCAGAGGACAAGGCCGACGGCGAAGTCGTCCCGTGCCGCCAACCGAAAGCCAGCCATCCAGGCGCGAGTTCCTCCGCCGGCTTGGCCGTTCAAGTCGGCGCGAAGAAGCGTCAGGCCGCACCGAGTTCGCTCGGCGGTCGGCCAAAAAAGTTCAAGGGGGCGGCTGCCGCAACCAAGCGGGAGGAGGCGATCGTGAAGGCCAACCGCTTCCGCAAGGAAGTGAAGAAGCCGCCGCTAGTCTCTGCGTAAGTGCCGACTTCCTTTGTCCTGCTTTCTTTGATGGGTCTTTCCCGAGTCTTTTTCATTCTGCTTTTTGCTTCGGGGCCCCTCTTTCTCTTGAGAGGGTCGCAGTCCCCTCTGTCATGGGGTTGGCCGAGACGTCCGCCAACACTCGGCGGATTGACCCCGCCGCCGACCTCTGGGAGGCGACAGAGCGCAACGCACAGGAGAAGCGCAACGAGGAAGAGGCCGACCGTCTGGAGAAGGCGGAGGCCGAGAAAGCGGCGGCCTCCGCCCAGAAGAAACTGGAGGAGGCCGAAGTCGCTGCCGCAGCCAAACAGCGGGCGGAGGAGACCGCGCGCTGTCAATCGGCGCTGCTTGTCATCCCGCTGAACTCCGTGCCGCCGCCCCCGGAGTTCACGGGACAGACTAGAGAAGTCGGCGGGGAGCACTCCATCGTGGAGAGGGACGGTGGCAAGGCCTCCGCATCGGGCTCGGCCTCGCCGCCACCACCGCCTCCACCGCATGGCAAGCAGCCGGCGGGTCCTCCAGCGCCGCCGGCTGAGGACGAGGCGGTGGCAAGGATGCTTCTTCAAGTCGCCTCACCAGCGCGCCGCCGCCTTGCGATGGCGGTCTCGGCGCCACGCCCCTTGGAAGCCGGCGCCGCTAGCTCGGCCATTCCAGATGCTGAGGCATCGAGTGCCGCACCTACTGGATGGGTGCGAGGAGGCGGCGACGGTCCGCTGAACCAGGTGCTCCTGGACGTGTAGGCGAAGCTGCGAGATGAGGGCGAGCCATCCAGGGCTGCACCAGGGCGCATCTGGCATCGCGAGCGTCTATCCGGTACATTTTTCTTTTTTGACTTTGTCTCTTCTCGTTCTTCTCTGTGGGGGCGCGCCAGCGCACCCACTGGGTGTAGTCCCCGAGTTTCGGGCCGGCTGCTGCGTAGGCGGCCCGGAACTCAATCTGGCGAGTTTCTCATTTTTGTCCTTGTCCGATTTTTTATCACAGGAGTATCACAACCTCCGCGTCACCGCCTTCAACCGTAATGTTGAGTGGCTGGAGAAGCGGACCGCCGACTTGTCGGAGAGCTGGAGTAAGTTCTTCTTTTTTGCGGGGGCGCGCTGGCAGACCTGTGGGCTGTAGTCCCCGAGATTCGGGCCGACTGTTGAGCAGTCGGGTCGGATCTTCCCGGCGACCTTTGTTGTTGACGACTTAACGTCTTTTCTCCTTGTTTTTCAGAGGTCAATGCCGCTCTTCAGGAACAGTTAGGCGAAGTCAGCACGGCCCTTCGCGCCAAGGAGGAGGAGTGCGGCAAGCTCGCCAGAGAGCGCGACTTGCTGGTCGAGCAGTTGTCGGAGCAGAAGGACCTGGTGAAGGCGGCTCGGGACGAGGCGGGGAAGAAAGAGACCGCTCTCCTGGCCGAGTTCGAGATGGAGCGCTCCTCCTAGACTGACAGGGAGGCGATGCTGACTTCCGGCTTCCACGAGATAGAGGACATTGTTGATGGTGAGTTTCTTTGCTTTCTTTCCTCGAGCTGCCGACTGTAAGTCAAGCCGACTGCTGATTTTCTCTTTTGCTTCTTCTTGTCTTGGCAGACTTCTTCCCCGGCCACTCGCAGGCGGTCTGTCACGCCCAATATGCGACCCTATCCAAAAGGAACGCGAAGGTCCCACCAAGGATAGACCCGCATATTGGAACGCTTTTGCAAGGTGGATATCATTACATCAACATTACATAATAGATGGGGATACATACATAAGGCATACAATGCCACACGAATACAACATCATCTTACATAAGGGCACCATCCGGCTATGGATGAAACACAAACAGAAACTCAAACGACAGCCACCCTACTAGCCCAGGCTGCCGACCTGGAACCTATCCCCTGATCGAAGAGGAAGCAGAAGAAGAACTCCAAAACAAGCAAACATCGCTCTCGCGTAATGATCATCGCATAACCTGTACCTGCAACTGTTGTTGTAGTAATCTGTGAGCCACGAGGACTCAGCAATCCCATTACCATGGGTATCAAGACTAGCAAAGCTTAATGGGAAAGGAAGGGGTAAAGTGGTCAGGTTGCAGCAGCGACTAAGCATGATATGGTGGCTAACATACGCAAATGAGAGCGAGAATAGAAACAAAGGAACGGTCGTGAAGCTAGTAATGATCAAGAGGTGATCCTGAACTCCTACTTACGTCAAAGATAACCCAAAGACCGTGTTCACTTCCCAGACTCCGCCGAGAAGAGACCATCATGGCTACACACGCGGTTGATGCATTTTAATTCGGATCTGGTGTCAAGTTGTCTACAACTGGACATTAACAAATTCCCATCTGCCACATAACCGCGGGCATGGCTCTCGAAAGTTTATACCCTGCAGGGGTGTCCCAACTTAGCCCATGATAAGCTCTCGTGATCAACGAAGGATATACCTTCTCCCAGGAAGACCCGATCAGTCTCGGAATCCCGGTTTACAAGACATTTCAACAATGTAAAACAAAACCAGCAAGACCGCCCGATGCGCCGACATCCCGATAGGAGCTGCACATATCTCGTTCTCAGGGCAACACCGGATAAGCAAAATGTACAGGTACCGACGTAACCCAAGTTGCCAAGGGATGGTCCCGCACGGTGCTCTAGTTTGGACCAACACTTAGACAAGCATTGGCCCGGGGGGGGGCTATAATAAAGATGACCCTTGGGTTAATTACTCCCAAGGGAAAGGTAGGTGGTGGTGAGGCAAATGGCAAAACCAAGGTTGGGCCTTGCTGGAGGAGTTTTATTCAAAGCGAACTGTCAGGGGGGTCCCATAAACCACCCGACCGCGTAAGGAACGCAAAATCAGGGAACATAATACCGGTATGACGGAAACTAGGGCGGCAAGAGTGGAACAAAACACCAGGCATAAGGCCGAGCCTTCCACCCTTTACCAAGTATATAGATGCATTAATAATATAAGACATATTGTGATATCCCAACAATAATCCTGTGCACCATGGAGCAATCTTCAACTTCACCTGCAACTAGCAACGCTATAAGAGGGGCTGAGCAAAAGCGGTAACATAGCCAAACAACGGTTTGCTAGGAAGGGTGTCAAAGGTTAGAGGTTCATGGCAATTTGGGAGGCTTTAAGAGCAAATGATAGGTAACGCAGCAA
Source organism: Triticum timopheevii (assembly GCA_963921465.1). Taxonomy (NCBI): domain Eukaryota; kingdom Viridiplantae; phylum Streptophyta; class Magnoliopsida; order Poales; family Poaceae; genus Triticum; species Triticum timopheevii. The sequence continues at coordinate 292,632,760 of OY997262.1, forward strand.
AGCGAAAGAACAAAGCAACTAGCATAGCAATGATAGTAGTGAGATCCAGGGTATCGGTCATCTTGCCTGAAATCCCGCTAGGAAGAAGAACGAGTCCATGAAGAAGATGAAGCCACGAAGACAAACCACACGTAGACGAACGCATCCTCACGATCGCAACAAAACGGGAACTATCGAGAAGAAGCACACAACATAGTAAACACACCACACATGGACAAGACATGATGCACAACAAGCATGATGCATGTCAAAGCTACATGAAGCTACTCATGACAAGAGATGATGCAAACAAGAACAACACATCAAGGCAAGTTTAAATGAGGCCGGAAACATGTAACAATTCCGGTAAGTCCTCATATGCAAATTTTGAAGTTGGTCCAGAACTGAATAAACCTTATGTTCAAGTTGTTAAACAGCAAGTTAAGATGCACCAAGAGGATCTACACGAGATTCTAGTCAAGTTACATATAAAGTTCATTAGATTTGGAGCTACGGCCTAGAAGATATGAGCAAAACAAGTTAAGCATGGCATCGATGCAAAATGCATACAAACATCAAGCAAACACCTCAAAACAAGGATGCAACATGATAATATGAAACTACATGCAAAATCAAGCAAGTTTCATATAGAGCACACTCAAAACGGAGCAACGGTTCAACACATACACTCTATACAAACTATGACAACAATCTGCCCATAACAGCAACTAGGCATATTGCAAGCATCAAAACAACAAGCTACAGCATCCCAACATAATAACAAAAGGCATGGGCATGAATTACAGGTAAATCATGACAAGACATGAACACTGAGCTATCTCCAGAAACAAATAGAACATGCTCAAAAGGACATGGAAAGATTGCAAATAATAACAGTTTCAGACTTATCAGGAAATAACATCAGGTTGCAATGTTTAGAGCTATCAAACAACATGTTACAGGAACTTATCATGACAAATAAAGGCATGGCATGAATCTACTAAATACATAGAACAAAAGTCCCTTACTGACCATGAGCCAAAAAGGATCAGAAGATAAGATGGCACCCATGTAAACATGGCAAGTTATATTACAGATTCAAACATGGCAGAAACAACAATAAGTAGGCATGTTGGTGAGCTTGAACCACTCACTACAGAGCAATACATGGCATGGCAAGGCAACCAATAGTAAGAAGACATGTTTATGAAGCTAAGAATGTCAAGATCAAGGTCATAGGGTGCATGGATCACTAGAAAAGCATATGGCCAAAACTGAACTTCATGTTAACAGGCTGACAGCAACATCATTTAGCAACTTTGGAGCAAGATAACAACATGATAAATCAGGCTATAAATGCAACCAGGGGAATGAATGGATAGATCAAGACATTTATAACAAAACATCCTTAGTGAACATCTCCATAATAATGCACGAAATGACTTGTAGCAGCAGGTTTACATAGCAACAAAATATAACAGAATCTGTCAGGAAAATAGCAACAGCAAGTACCCTACTTAGCCAGCTTGAAGCACTCAGCACACAACTCACAAAAATACATGGATTGCACCTCTGGAAAGATGGCATAGCATAGATCAAAACACATGTAGACATCAACCTCATAGGATGCACACATCAAACATGGCAAAAATGACAAATGAGCAAGTTATAATAGTTTCAGCAGATTTACATCACATAGCACACTTCCAACAGCATTTCGGGCATCAAGATGAGCTCAAATGAAAATGATGCAATGGAATGAAATGAAGTACTCGTCGAGACGAACAATTTGACATATTGCACACACGAAACGGAGCTATGGATGCAGAGTTATGATGCGATGAACTTGGCATGATTATGCAAAATAATCGGGGACTTGGTGATGAAAACGACCTCGGGGAAAGTCAACGCGGCCGGATTTCGCCGGAATCTCGCCGGAGAGGAGGGAGATGGCCGGAGACGGGCGTGGGGGCACCGGACGAGGTCGGCGGAGGCGGGGACGAGGGGCTTCCGGGCGGATCTTGCCGGATCCGCCCCGGATCAAGGCGCGGCGGAGGCGGCGGCCCCTGGCGGCGCGGCGAGGAGGCGAGGACGCGAGGCGACGGGGCCGGGAGGCGGCACGAGGCCGGGAGGCGGCACGCGGCCGGGAGGCGGCGGCGGCAGGCGGGAGCGGCGCGCGGCCGGGAGGCGGCGGCGGCCGGCGGGAGCGGGCGCGCCCACGGGCGAGGCGGCCCGAGCGACGGGGGCGGCGGGCTCGCGCGGGCCTGCTGTGGGCCTGGCGGGCCGCGCGGCGGCGGAGGAGAGAGAGGAGGAGCGGGGCGACGTGGCGGCGGCGGATTCGCCGGCGGGCGGCGGCTGGACATGTCCGTCGGCGGAAGAAATGTCCGGCGGCGCGGATAGGGTTTGATCTAGGGTTAGGGGTGGATTAGACCGTGAATTTCGGAGGGGAAGGTGTATATATAGGTAGAGGGAGCTACGAGAGTCCAAATGAGGAGCGGTTTTCGGCCACACGATCGTGATCGAATAACCGAGAGCATGGAGGGGAGTTTGCTGGGTTTTGGGGCACTTTGGAAGGGGTGTTGGGCTGCAACAAAAGAGGGCTTTTGCGGTTACCCGGTTAACCGTTGGAGTATCAAACGACCTCCAAATGGCACGAAACTTGACAGGCGGTCTACCGGTTGTAACCAGGGCCGCTTGGCAAACCTCGGTCCATTCCGAGAACGTTTAATACCCGCTCGCAACGAGAGAAGAAGGGGACGCCGGAGGACATAGGAGAGCCGGATTGCAAAACGGACAACGGGGAAAATGCTCGGATGCATCAGACGAACATGAATGCGAAATGAGATGCACATGATGACATGATATGAAATGCAGATGATGACATGGCAAAAGGCAACACGCAAGCACATGACATGGCAACGACGGTGAATAACTGCCAAACAACTGGCGCATCGAATCCGGGGCGTTACAACACTCCTCCACTAGCAAGAGATCTCGTCCCGAGATCTTAGGACCGAGCCGGAAGGGAAAAAGGATGAGGTGAAACAAGAACTCAAGAGAAGAAGCAAAGAATCGAGAGCACTCGAGAAGAATAGAGAAACGATGAGAATGACGAGAATCGAAAGCTCACTGGATCAGATAGACTATGAAATCACTCGTTCTAACTGGGGTGGTTAGAATGAGAAAAGAAACGGATAAGACTGAAAGGATTTAGGAAGCACTTCGGCTGAAACATGGGGGGAATAGAACATGAGCTTGAGAGGATGGAATGATACTTGATGAAGACATGACACAAAACCTCCGGAAAGAATTGAAAGAGTTGAATGAAAAGAATGGATAAGGATATGACAACTTGTGCCACGAATGAAATTGAAAGCATCTTTAAAGTAAGGATTGAACGGAGTTATTGAGAAAATCAACAATGAAACAATAAGCTTGTTGTGATCTTATAGGTAACATCTCAAGAACATAAGGTGATAACCGGCCACAAACGGAAATGATTGGGTGGCTGAAAAGAATGAAGAAATGCAAAACTCCATTTCAAAAGAATACGGAGAATTAATAGCACTTCGAGATGCGAGAAGAAAAGATACTTGAACTCCGCCGACAAGAATCTTGATGAACACTTGAAAGAATGAATTAAATCCTGAAGAACGCCATGAAGAACTCCGGTGACAAAAGATGATGAGATAGAATGAAGGATGAAAGAATAAGATTAAAGCATGTGATGATTTAGATGAAGGTTTCGATGACATGGCCGAGGAAATTGAACTCCGGAAAAGAAAAGATGAAAACACTTGGAACCAGAATTTATTCATCAAGAACAACTCCAAAGAAAGGAATTACTTGACGATGATGAAATAAGAATAAGAATTACGTTATGCTTATCCTCATCAAATTTAATTGATGACAACCAGATTTGGCATGCAACTTATTCTTGTTGAAAAGGATTAAGAAGTGACATATTGCGAACTTGAGAAGGTCTTCATGAACCACCGGTGGGATTGGAAAGAACGAATGAATTAAAAAGATAATCAAGGAAAACGAATCTTGAACGAACCACCGTAAGAATTCAAAATGACTGACAAAAAAGGATGAATCACCGGAAAGAATTAGAAGAACCAATAAGCTAGAGGGGATTTAGATGCAAAAGAATAAAGAGATCATGAGCTGATTAAAGAACACTTGAATGAAGCACCAGGATAAATAGAGAACGATAACTGGAATGATGGCCTCCGGTGAAGAGAAACGGGAAAACAGCTCCTGACATGCTCCGGATTGGATGAAAAGAATTTGCATGACTTGAAACAATTTGATAGGATAACATCGAGCTAGGACCGCGAATCTCCGGGAGAACGAACAAGATTTAACAGAAATCTTCTTCTTCGATCTTCAGATGATGACGAGAAGCACCACCAAAATTAGTGAGGCACTCCGGGGGAACGAAAAGCGAAGAGGTTGAGCCAACAATGAAAAGAATTTGAAAGCGATCTTGGAGAAGGCATGTGACTGATGGAATCCATTCTTACGTCACACTTGAAAAGAATTGAGAATAACTCCGGGAAATCAGAAGAGTCAGGTAAGATCCTTGGAAAGTCCTGTCGGTTAGGGCCCACTAAAGATAAAAACACCGTTGGAAAGAATGGTTGAACAGATAGATGATGCACCGAAACAAATGAAATATTTGAATGAGGTGACAACCTCGAGTTAATTCGAACAAAAACGAATCTTCTGAGATGTCTTCCGAACTCCGGAATGATTGAATGGCGAGAGGCAATCGAGCAAGGAGGACACTTGATCCAAGGAAAAGAATGTGATCAACCCAGAAAACTTGAATCGAATCCACCGGAAAAGAAAGGGATGAAGAATGACGAACGAGATGAGAATTCACCGGTTGAAATAATTGAGGGAAGAATGAAGAGACTCCACAAGAATGGAATTGATGGTTGAAAGAGACTTAAACTCCGGGAAGAAGACGGTGGGAGGGCGGGAAAAAGAAAGACAACTTGGAAGGGGGAACCGACGAATATCTTGAAGAGAAAGCACCCGATGAAATAATTGAGGAAAGAGAGCAAAGACTTCGCAAGAGTAGGAGGGATACTCGATTACGGACTCCGGTTCCGAGAAGAAGGGAGGGCGGGTGGGAAAAGAAAAAAACTGAGGATTGAACTCAAAGATGAAGAGGCTCGAGTCAACTTGACGAGAAATGCACCAGATGAAAAGAGCTGAGAACCGACGATCGGAAAAACCAACTGCGTGATCCTAAAAAAAATTGAAGGGGGAGAGAAGTAAGTCAAAACACCTACGTCAAGATTCCTGACCAAAGCGACGAAGGGGCAGAGGAGTAAAAGGAATTCCTACTCTCCGATATAACTAGACTCCGAAAACAGTTTTCTTCTAGACTCAACAACGGCCAAACTACACGATCAATCAAGGGGGCTCCTATGGTCGGTCGAGGCTCTGATACCAACTTGTCACGCCCAATATGCGACCCTATCCAAAATGAACACGAAGGTCCCACCAAGGATAGACCCGCATATTGGAACGCTTTTGCAAGGTGGATATCATTACATCAACATTACATAATAGATGGGGATACATACATAAGGCATACAATGCCACACGAATACAACATCATCTTACATAAGGGCACCATCCGGCTACGGATGAAACACAAACAGAAACTCAAACGACATCCACCCTGCTAGCCCAGGCTGCCGACCTGGAACCTATCCCCTGATCGAAGAGGAAGCAGAAGAACTCCAAAACAAGCAAACATCGCTCTCGCATCATGATCATCGCATAACCTGTACCTGCAACTGTTGTTGTAGTAGTCTGTGAGCCACGAGGACTCAGCAATCCCATTACCATGGGTATCAAGACTAGCAAAGCTTAATGGGAAAGGAAGGGGTAAAGTGGTGAGGTTGCAGCAGCGAGTAAGCATGATATGGTGGCTAACATACGCAAATGAGAGTGAGAAGAGAAACAAAGGAACGGTCGTGAAGCTAGTAATGATCAAGAGGTGATCCTGAACTCCTACTTACGTCAAACATAACCCACAGACCGTGTTCACTTCCCGGACTCCGCCGAGAAGAGACCATCACGGCTACACACGCGGTTGATGCATTTTAATTCGGATCTGGTGTCAAGTTGTCTACAACCGGACATTAACAAATTCCCATCTGCCACATAACCACGGGCACGGCTCTCGAAAGTTTATACCCTGCAGGGGTGTCCCAACTTAGCCCATGATAAGCTCTCGCGATCAATGAAGGATATACCTTCTAACAGGAAGACCCGATCAGTCTCGGAATCCCGGTTTACAAGACATTTCGACAATGGTAAAACAAAACCAGCAAGACCGCCCGATGTGCCGACATCCCGATAGGAGCTGCACATATCTTGTTCTCAGGGCAACACCGGATAAGCGAAACGTACAGGTACCGACGTAACCCAAGTTGCCAAGGGATGGTCCCGCACGATGCTCTAGTTTGGACCAACACTTAGACAAGCATTGGCCCGGGGGGGCTATAATAAAGATGACCCTTGGGTTAATTACTCCCAAGGGAAAGGTAGGTGGTGGTGAGGCAAATGGTAAAACCAAGGTTGGGCCTTGCTAGAGGAGTTTTATTCAAAGCGAACTGTCAGGGGGGTCCCATAAACCACCCGACCGCGTAAGGAACGCAAAATCCGGGAACATAATACCGATATGACGGAAACTAGGGCGGCAAGAGTGGAACAAAACACCAGGCATAAGGCCGAGCCTTCCACCCATTACCAAGTATATAGATGCATTAATAATATAAGAGATATTGTGATATCCCAACAATAATCCTGTCCACCATGGAGCAACCTTCAACTTCACTTGCAACTAGCAACGCTATAAGAGGGGCTGAGCAAAAGCGGTAACATAGCCAAACAACGGTTTGCTAAGAAGGGTGTCAAAGGTTAGAGGTTCATGGCAATTTGGGAGGCTTGAAGAGCAAATGATAGGTAACGCAGCAAAGCGAAAGAACGAAGCAACTAGCATAGCAATGATAGTAGAGAGATCCAGGGTAGCGGTCATCTTGCCTAAAATCCCGCTAGGAAGAAGAACGAGTCCATGAAGAAGATGAAGCCACGAAGACGAACCACACGTAGACGAACGCATCCTCACGATCGCAACAAAACGGGAACAATCGAGAAGAAGCACACAACATAGTAAACACACCACACATGGACAAGACATAATGCACAACAAGCATGATGCATGTCAAAGCTACATGAAGCTACTCATGACAAGAGATGATGCAAACAAGAACAACACATCAAGGCAAGTTTAAATGAGGCCGGAAACATGTAACAATTCCGGTAAGTCCTCATATGCAAATTTTGAAGTTGGTCCAGAACTGAATAAACCTTATGTTCAAGTTGTTAAACAGCAAGTTAAGATGCACCAAGAGGATCTACACGAGATTCTAGTCAAGTTACATATAAAGTTCATTAGATTTGGAGCTACGGCCTAGAAGATATGAGCAAAACAAGTTAAGCATGGCATCGATGCAAAATGCATACAAACATCAAGCAAACACCTCAAAACAAGGATGCAACATGATAATATGAAACTACATGCAAAATCAAGCAAGTTTCATATAGAGCACACTCAAAACGGAGCAACGGTTCAACACATACACTCTATACAAAATATGACAACAATCTGCCCATAACAGCAACTAGGCATATTGCAAGCATCAAAACAACAAGCTACAACATCCCAACATAATAACAAAAGGCATGGGCATGAATTACAGGTAAATCATGACAAGACATGAACACTGAGCTATCTCCAGAAACAAATAGAACATGCTCAAAAGGACATGGAAAGATTGCAAATAATAACAGTTTCAGACTTATCAGGAAATAACATCAGGTTGCAATGTTTAGAGCTATCAAACAACATGTTACAGGAACTTATCATGACAAACAAAGGCATGGCATGAATCTACTAAATACGTAGAACAAAAGTCCCTTACTGACCATAAGCCAAAAAGGTTCAGAAGATAAGATGGCACCCATGTAAACATGGCAAGTTATATTACATATTCAAACATGGCAGAAACAACAATAAGTAGGCATGTTGGTGAGCTTGAACCACTCACTACAGAGCAATACATGGCATGGCAAGGCAACCAACAGTAAGAAGACATGTTTATGAAGCTAAGAATGTCAAGATCAAGGTCATAGGGTGCATGGATCACTAGAAAAGCATATGGCCAAAACTAAACTTCATGTTAACAGGCTGACAGCAACATCATTTAGCAACTTTGGAGCAAGATAACAACATGATAAATCAGGCTATAAATGCAACCAGGGGCATGAATGGATAGAGCAAGACATTTATAACAAAACATCCTTAGTGAATCTCCATAATAATGCACGAAATGACTTGTAGCAGCAGGTTTACATAGCAACAAAATATAACAGAATCTGTCAGGAAAACAGCAACAACCAGTACCCTACTTAGCCAGCTTGAAGCACTCAGCACACAACTCACAAAAATACATGGATTGCACCTCTGGAAAGATGGCATAGCATAGATCAAAACACATGTAGACATCAACCTCATAGGATGCACACATCAAACATGGCAAAAATGACAAATGAGGAAGTTATAACAGTTTCAGCAGATTAACATCACATAGCACACTTCGAACAGAATTTCGGGCATTAAGATGAGCTCAAATGAAAATGATGCAGTGGAATGAAAAGAAGTACTCGTCGAGACGAACAATTTGACATATTACACACACGAAACGGAGCTACGGATGCAGTGTTATGATGCGATGAGCATGGCATGATTATGCAAAATAATCGGGGACTTGGTGATGAAAACGACCTCGGGGAAAGTCAACGCGGCCGGATTTCGCCGGAATCTCGCCGGAGAGGAGGGAGATGGCCGGAGACGGGCGTGGGGGCACTAGACGAGGTCGGCGGAGGCGGGGACGAGGGAGTCCCGGGCGGATCTCGCCGGATCCGCCCCGGGGCAAGGCGCGGCGGAGGCGGCGGCCCCTGGCGGCGCGGCGAGGAGGCGAGGCCCCTGGCGGCGCGGCGAGGAGGCGAGGAGGCGAGGCGATGGGGCTGGGAGTCGGCGCGCGGCCGGGAGGCGGCGGCGGCCGGCGGGAGCGGGCGCGCCCACGGGCGAGGCGGCCCGAGCGACGGCGGCGGCGGGCTCGCGCGGGCCTGGCGGGCCGCGCGGTGGCGGAGGAGAGAGAGGAGGCACGGGGTGACGTGGCGGTGGCGGATTCGCCGGCGGGCGGCGGCTGGACATGTCCGTCGGCGGAAGAAATGTCCGGCGGCGCAGATAGGGTTTGATCTAGGGTTATGGGTGGATTAGACCGCGAATTTCGGAGGGGAAGGTGTATATATAGGTAGAGGGAGCTACGAGAGTCCAAATGAGGAGCGGTTTTCGACCACGCGATCGTGTTCGAACGACCGAGAGCATGGAGGGGAGTTTGCTGGGTTTTGGGGCACTTTGGAAGGGGTGTTGGGCTGCAACAAAAGAGGGCTTTTGCGGTTACCCGGTTAATCGTTGGAGTATCAAACGACCTCCAAATGGCACGAAACTTGACAGGTGGTCTACCGGTGCTATACCAAGGCCGCTTGGCAAACCTCGGTCCATTCGGAGAACGTTTAATACCCGCTCGCAACGAGAGAAGAAGGGGACGCCGGAGGACACAGGAGAGTCGGATTGCAAAACGGACAACGGGGAAAATGCTCGGATGCATGAGATGAACATGAATGCGAAATGAGATGCACATGATGACATGATATGAAATGCAGATGATGACATGGTAAAAGGCAACACGCAAGCACATAACATGGCAACGATGGCGAATAACTGGCAGACAACTGGCGCATCGAATCCGGGGCGTTACAACACTCCTCCACTAGCAAGAGATCTCGTCCCGAGATCTTAGGACCGAGACGGAAGGGAAAAAGGATGAGGTGAAACAAGAACTCAAGAGAAGAAGCAAAGAATCGAGAGCACTCGAGAAGAAGAGAGAAACGATGAGAATGACGAGAACCGAAAGCTCACTGGATCAGATAGACTATGAAATCACTCGTTCTAACCGGGGTGGTTAGAATGAGAAAAGAAGCGGATAAGACTGAAAGGATTTAGGCAGCACTTCGGCTGAAACATGGGGGGAATAGAACACGAGCTTGAGAGGATGGAATGATACTTGATGAAGACATGACACAAATTCTCCGGAAAGAATTGAAAGAGTTGAATGAAAAGAACGGATAAGGATATGACAACTTGTGCCACGAATGAAATTGAAAGCATCTTTAGAAGTAAGGATTGAATGGAGTTATTGAGAAAATCAACAACGAAAGAATAAGCTTGTTGTGGTCTTATAGGTAACATCTCAAGAACATAAGGTGATAACCGGCCACAAATGAAAATGATTGGGTGGCTGAAAAGAACGAAGAAATGCAAAACTCCATTTCAAAAGAATACAGAGAATTAATAGCACTTCGAGATGCGAGAAGAAAAGATACTTGAACTCCGCCGACAAGAATCTTGATGAACACTTGAAAGAATGAATTAAATCCTGAAGAATGCCATGAAGAACTCCGGTGACAAAAGATGATGAGATAGAATGAAGGATGAAAGAATAAGATTAAAGCATGCGATGATTTAGATGAAGGTTTCGATGACATGGCCGAGAACTCCGGAAAAGAAAAGATGAAAACACTTGGAACCAGAATTTATTCATCAAGAACAACTCCAAAGAAAGGAATTACTTGACGATGATGAAATAAGAATAAGAATTACGTTATGCTTATCCTCATCAAATTTAATTGATGACAACCAGATTTGGCATGCAACTTATTCTTGTTGAAAAGGATTAAGAAGTGACATATCGCGAACTTGAGAAGGTCTTCATGAACCACCGGTGGGATTGGAAAGAATGAATGAATTAAAAAGGTAATCAAGGAAAAAGAATCTTGAACGAACCACCGTAAGAATTCAAAATGACTGACGAAAAAGGATGAATCACCGGAAAGAATTAGAAGAACCAATAAGCTAGAGGGGATTTAGATGCAAAAGAATAAAGAGATCATGAGCTGATTAAAGAACACTTGAATGAAGCACCGGGATAAATAGAGAACGATAACTGGAATGATGGCCTCCGGTGAAGAGAAACGGGAAAACAGCTCCTGACATGCTCCGGATTGGATGAAAAGAATTTTCATGACTTGAAACAATTTGATAGGATAACATCGAGCTAGGACCGCGAATCTCCGGGAGAACGAACAAGATTTAACAGAAATCTTCTTCTTCGATCTTCAGATGATGACGAGAAGCACCACCAAAATTAGTGAGGCACTCCGGGGGAACGAAAAGCGAAGAGGTTGAGCCAACAATGAAAAGAATTTGAAAGCGATCTTGGAGAAGGCATGTGACTGATGGAATCCATTCTTACGTCACACTTGAAAAGAATTGAGAATAACTCCGGGAAATCAGAAGAGTCAGGTAAGATCCTGGGAAAGACCTGTCGGTTAGGGCCCACTGAAGATAAAAACACCGTTGGAAAGAATGGTTGAACAGATAGATGATGCACCGGAACAAATGAAATATTTGAATGAGGTGACAACCTCGAGTTAATTCGAACACAGACGAATCTTCTGAGATGTCTTCCGAACTCCGGAATGATTGAATGGCGAGAGGCAATCGAGCAAGGAGAACACTTGATCCAAGGAAAAGAATGTGATCAACTCAGAAAACTTGAATCGAATCCACCGGAAAAGAAAGGGATGAAGAATGACGAACGAGACGAGAATTCACCGGTTGAAATAATTGAGGGAAGAATGAAGAGACTCCACACGAATGGAATTGATGGTCGAAAGAGACTCAAACTCCGGGAAGAAGACGGTGGGAGGGCGGGAAAAACAAATACAACTTGGAAGGGGGAACTGACGAATATCTTGAAGAGAAAGCACCCGTTGAAATAATTGAGGAAAGAGAGCCAAGACTTCGCAAGAGTAGGAGGGATACTCGATTACGGACTCCGGTTCCGAGAAGAAGGGAGGGCGGGTGGGAAAAGAAAACAACTGAGGATTGAACTCAAAGATGAAGAGGCTCGAGTCAACTTGACGAGAAATGCACCGGATGAAAAGAGCTGAGAACCGACGATCGGAAAAACCAACTGCATGATCCTAAAAAAAATTGAAGGGGGAGAGAAGTAAGTCAAAACACCTACGTCAAGATTCCTGACCAGAGTGACGAAGGGGCAGAGGAGTAAAAGGAATTCCTACTCTCCGATATAACTAGACTCCGAAAACAATTTTCTTCTAGACTCAACAATGGCCAAACTACACGATCAATCAAGGGGGCTCCTATGGTCGGTCGAGGCTCTGATACCAACTTATCACGCCCAATATGCGACCCTATCCAAAAGGAACGCGAAGGTCCCACCAAGGATAGTCCCGCATATTGGAACGCTTTTGCAAGGTGGATATCATTACATCAACATTACATAATAGATGGGGATACATACATAAGGCATACAATGCCACACGAATACAACATCATCTTACATAAGGGCACCATCCGGCTACGGATGAAACACAAACAGAAACTCAAACGACATCCACCCTGCTAGCCCAGGCTGCCGACCTGGAACCTATCCCCTGATCAAAGAGGAAGTAGAAGAAGAACTCCAAAACAAGCAAACATCGCTCTCACGTCATGATCATCGCATAACCTATACCTGCAACTGTTGTTGTAGTAATCTATGAGCCACGAGGACTCAGCAATCCCATTACCATGGGTATCAAGACTAGCAAAGCTTAATGGGAAAGGAAGGGGTAAAGTGGTGAGGTTGCAGCAGCGACTAAGCATGATTTGGTGGCTAACATACGCAAATGACAGCGAGAAGAGAAACAAAGGAACGGTCGTGAAGCTAGTAATGATCAAGAGGTGATCCTGAACTCCTACTTACGTCAAACATAACCCAAAGACCATGTTCACTTCCCGGACTCTGCCGAGAAGAGACCATCACGGCTACACACACGGTTGATGCATTTTAATTCGGATCTGGTGTCAAGTTGTCTACAACCAGACATTAACAAATTCCCATCTGCCACATAACCGTGGGCACGGCTCTCAAAAGTTTATACCCTGCAGGGATGTCCCAACTTAGCCCATGATAAGCTCTCGCGATCAACGAAGGATATACCTTCTCCCAGGAAGACCCGATCAGTCTCGGAATCCCGGTTTACAAGACATTTCGACAATGGTAAAACAATACCAGCAAGAGCGCCCGATGCGCCGACATCCCGATAGGAGCTGCACATATCTTGTTCTCAAGGCAACACCGGATAAGCGAAACGTACAGGTACCGACGTAACCCAAGTTGCCAAGGGATGGTCCCGCACGGTGCTCTACTTTGGACCAACACTTAGACAAGCATTGGCCCGAGGGGGCTATAATAAAGATGACCCTTGGGTTAATTACTCCCAAGGGAAAGGTAGGTGGTGGTTAGGAAAATGGTAAAACCAAGGTTGGGCCTTGCTGGAGGAGTTTTATTCAAAGCGAACTGTCAGGGGGTCCCATAAACCACCCGACCGCGTAAGGAACGCAAAATCCGGGTACATAATACCGGTATGACGGAAACTAGGGCGGCAAGAGTGGAACAAAACACCAGGCATAAGGCCGAACCTTCCACCCTTTACCAAGTATATAGATGCATTAATAATATAAGAGATATTGTGATATCCCAACAATAATCCTGTCCGCCATGGAGCAATCTTCAACTTCACCTGCAACTAGCAATGCTTTAAGAGGGGCTGAGCAAAAGCGGTAACATAGCCAAACAACGGTTTGCTAGGAAGGGTGTCAAAGGTTAGAGGTTCATGGCAATTTGGGAGGCTTGAAGAGCAAATGATAGGTAACGCAGCAAAGTGAAAGAACGAAGCAACTAGCATAGCAATGATAGTAGTGAGATCCAGGGTAGCGGTCATCTTGCCTGAAATCCCGCTAGGAAGAAGAACGAGTCCATGAAGAAGATGAAGCCACGAAGACGAACCACACGTAGACGAACGCATCCTCACGATCGCAACGAAACGGGAACTATCGAGAAGAAGCACACAACATAGTAAACACACCACACATGGACAAGACATGATGCACAACAAGCATGATGCATGTCAAAGCTACATGAAGCTACTCATGACAAGAGATGATGCAAACAAGAACAACACATCAAGGCAAGTTTAAATGAGGCCGGAAACATGTAACAATTCCGGTAAGTCCTCATATGCAAATTTCGAAGTTGGTCCAGAACTGAATAAACCTTATGTTTAAGTTGTTAAACAGCAAGTTAAGATGCACCAAGAGGATCTACACGAGATTCTAGTCAAGTTACATATAAAGTTCATTAGATTTGGAGCTACAGCCTAGAAGATATGAGCAAAACAAGTTAAGCATGGCATCGATGCAAAATGCATACAAACATCAAGCAAACACCTCAAAACAAGGAGGCAACATGATAATATGAAACTACATGCAAAATGAAGCAAGTTTCATATAGAGCACACTCAAAACGGAGCAACGGTTCAACACATACACTCTATACAAAATATGACAACAATCTGCCCATAACAGCAACTAGGCATATTGCAAGCATCAAAACAACAAGCTACAGCATCCCAACATAATAAGAAAAGGCATGGCCATGAAGTACAGGTAAATCATGACATGACATGAACACTGAGCTATCTCCAGAAACAACTAGAACATGCTCAAAAGGACATGGAAAGATTGTAAATAATAACAGTTTCAGACTTATCAGGAAATAACATCAGGTTGCAATGTTTAGAGCTATCAAACAACATATTACAGGAACTTATCATGATAAACAAAGGCATGGCATGAATCTACTAAATACATAGAACAAAAGTCTCTTACTAACCATGAGCCAAAAAGGATCAGAAGATAAGATGGCACCCATGTAAACATGGCAAGTTATATTACAGATTCAAACATGGCAGAAACAACAATAAGTAGGCATGTTGGTGAGCTTGAACCACTCACTACAGAGCAATACATGGCATGGCACAGAAACCAATAGTAAGAAGACATGTTTATGAAGCTAAGCATGGCAAGAGCAAGGTCACAGGGTGCATGGATCACTAGAAAAGCATATGGCCAAAACTGAACTTCATGTTAACAGGCTGAGAGCAACATCATTTAGCAACTTTGGAGCAAGATAACAACATGATACAGCAGGCTATAAATGCAACCAGGGGAATGAATGGATAGAGCAAGACATTTATAACAAAACATCCTTAGTGAACATCTCCAGAATAATGCACGAAATGACTTGTAGCAGCAGGTATACATAGCAACAAAATATAACAGAATCTGTCAGGAAAACAGCAACAGCAAGTACCCTACTTAGCAAGCTTGAAGCACTCTGCACACAACTCACAAAAATACATGGATTGCACCTCTGGAAAGATGGCATAGCATAGATCAAAACACATGTAGACATCAACCTCATAGGATGCACACATCAAACATGGCAAAAATGACAAATGAGCAAGTTATAACAGTTTCAACAGATTAACATCACATAGCACTCTTCCAACAGCATTTCGGGCATCAAGATGATATCAAATGAAAATGATGCAATGGAAATAAATGAAGTACTCGTCGAGGTAAACAATTTGACATATTACGCACACGAAACGGAGCTACGGATGCAGAGTTATGATGCGATGAACATGGCATGATTATGCAAAATAATCGGGGACTTGGTGATGAAAACGACCTCGGGGAAAGTCAATGCGGCCTGATTTTGCCGGAATCTCGCCGGATCCGCCCCGGGGCAAGGCGCGGCGGAGGCGGCGGCCCCTGGCGGCGCGGAGAGGAGGCGAGGAGGCGAGGCGACGGGGCCGGGAGGCGGCGCACGGCCGGGAGGCGGCGCACGGCCGGGAGGCGGCGGCGCACGGCCGGGAGGCGGCGGGTGCGGGCGCGCCCACGGGCGAGGCGGCGGCGGCCGGCGGGAGCGGGCGTGGAGCGCGGCTGGGAGGCGGCGGCGGCAGGCGGGAGCGGCGCGCGGCCGGGATGCGGCGGCGGCCGGCGGGAGCGGGTGCGCCCACGGGCGAGACGGCCCGAGCGACGGCGGCGGCGGGCTCGCGCGGGCCCGCGGCGGGCCTGGCGGGCCGCGCGGCGGCGGAGGAGAGAGAGGAGGCGCGGGGCGACGTGGCGGCGGCGGATTCGCCGGCGGGCGGCGGCTGGACATGTCTGTCGGCAGAAGAAATGTCCAGCGGCGCGGATAGGGTTTGATCTAGGGTTAGGGGTGGATTAGATCGCGAATTTCGGAGGGGAAGGTGTATATATAGGTAGAGGGAGCTAGGAGAGTCCAAATGAGGAGCGATTTTCGGCCACGCGATCGTGATCGAACGACCGAGAGCATGGAGGGGAGTTTACTGGGTTTTGGGCCACTTTGGAAGGGGTGTTGGGCTGCAACAAAAGAGGGCTTTTGCGGTTACCCGGTTAACCGTTGGAGTATCAAACGACCTCCAAATGGCACGAAACTTCACAGGCGGTCTACCGGTGGTATATCAAGGCCACTTGGCAAACCTCGGTCCATTCCGAGAACGTTTAATACCCGCTCGCAACGAGAGAAGAAGGGGACGCCAGAGGACATAGGAGAGCCGGATTGCAAAACGGACAACGGGTAAAATGCTCGGATGCATGAGACGAACATGAATGCGAAATGAGATGCACATGATGACATGATATGAAATGCAGATGATGACATGGCAAAAGGAAACACGCAAGCACATGACATGGCAATGACGGCGAATAACTGGCAGACAACTGGCGCATCGAATCCGGGGCATTACACGGTCACCCGAGCCATTGAGGCTGATCGCGAGGCGCGGAGGGCGAATGGCGAGGAGATCACCGCCAACGCCCCCCTGACCATCAATGAGCAGCTCCTGAGCATCAAGACCCGTCTCCGGCCGGCCCATCAGATGCTGCGCCGGCTTCAACGCGCCGGGGCCCAAGCGATCTCCGCCCTGTGGCCAGGCATGCCGGCTCTGCGTACTGCCAGTTGGACTGCCGACTGGCTGGAGGTCGTGGCCGGCCATCTTGAGGCTTGGAAGGGTTCCTCGGCCCGGGCTGGAGCGCGTCGGGCCTTGGAATTCGTCAAGGTTTGGTACCCAGGACTGGACCTGGACCGGCTGGCCGCGTTCCGGTCAGAGGCCCAGGCAGAACTGGCGGCTGTGGAAGGCGCCCTCGTCGAGCGTGCAGTGGCGATCGCCGACTACACCGACACCAGCATCTTCATTCCTGAACGGGCCGCGAACGGCGAAGAGGTGCCGCCGGAGTGGTTCGGGATGAACCCGGACTACGACGAGGACTCGGTGGAGGTGATCGGCTCCAGCACCGAGGAGGAAGACGAGGCAGGCGACGGAGACGAGACGGAGGCGCCAGAAGACAGAGTGGACGACAAGCCTCAGCTCGATCGCGCCTCCAGCAACGAGCCGCATCCGACCGGGCCGGCTGCCGCCAGAGATGATCAAGCCGAGACCGCCCAGCCGGCCGCTCCGGCGCCTGACACTGCCGTCTCCGCCGACCCTCCGAACCCGTCTGCCGCTCCTTAGTCTGCCGTCTTGCTTTTTCTTTATCTGCTCTCATAGTCTTTGAAGAACTTGTTAATTTGCACAATTCCACCCACTGGGTGTATCTTGAATTTGGCCAGAGGCCTTTGTTATGTAAATATCTATCTGCCTTCTATCTTTCCTTGCTTATTGCTCTTTTTGACTTTTTCCTTTGCCGCCTTTCCGTAGTCGCCGCTTTGCCAGACGAACAGCTGCTCCGCGGACTGCCGTAGGTCAAATGCTTGGCTACTTAGGGAAGGCAAGTACTTGTCCGTTTTAGAGTTCTTTAACAAGTCGGATAGAAGGCGGCAAGCCGACTATTCGAGAGTCGGCTCTGTAGAGAGAGGCTGGGAGCCGGCTTGGGCTATGCATATTCTTTGAGTCCTTAGCCATTTTTTGTGTGTGCGCTAGTTCTTGCTTACTCTCTACCTACCAACAGTCGCTCTGCGAGCTGCGGCTTTCAACCGGAGATGGCTTAAGCGCAGCACACTACTTGTCCGACTGCAGGAAGCATTTCATGGCGCAAGACGGCGAGTCCCCGGGCCGACTAGTCGAACCCAGTGCCAAGCGGCATAGCAAAGAGTAGCGTACTCGGAGGCATAATTCTTATCATACAGATAACAAAAAGGGCAGTCCCCGAGCTCGTCTCGGGGGCCCAAAGTCTCGGTACTTTAATACAAAGGATAGCGTGGTACATACTGTATCAACTGTAAAATCTTCGGAGAAGATTTGCGTTCCATGGTCATTCTGACTCCTTGCCGGAGTCGTCCCTCTTGCACGCTCGAGGCTTCTGAGGGTCGATTAGGTAGTAGGAGCCGTTGCCCAGCACCTTGCTGACGATGAAGGGGCCTTCCCAAGGCGCCGACAACTTTTGCTGGCCGGCTATTCGCTGAATCAGCCGGAGCACAAGGTCGCCCTCTTGAAACGATCTCGGCCTGACCTTCCGGTTGTAGTATCAGCGTAGACTCTGCTGGCAGATGCCGGACCGGCTGAGTGCCAACAGCCGGCCCTCTTCCAGCAGGACGACGCCGTCTTGACGTGCTTCTTCAGCTTCCTCTTCGGTGTACATGGTGACTCGTGGAGAGTCGATCTCTATGTCCGTCGGGATGACGGCTTCGGCACCGTAGATGAGGAAGAAAGGCGTGAACCCGGTTGACTTGTTTGGAGTCGTGCGCAGACTCCAGAGAACAGCTGGCAGCTCCTCAAGCCAACAGCCGGCCGAACACTCGAGTGGTTCGACCAGTCGAGGCTTGATGTCGGACAAGATGAGGCCGTTTGCTCGCTCCACCTGGCCGTTTGACTGCGGATGGGCAACGGACGCTAAGTTCAGTAGGATGCCCTGCGTCGCGCAGAAACGGGCCAAGGCGCCTTTGGCAAAATTTGTGCCATTGTCGATGATGATGTTGTGCGGTATGCCGTACCGTACCGTGATGTCGGCGATGAAAGTCACTGCAGTCGGACCGTTCAACTTCTTGATGGGCTTTGCTTCTATCCACTTGGTGAACTTGTCCACTGCGACAAGCAGATGAGTTAGGCCACCTCGGGCCGTCTTGAATGGTCCCACCATGTCCAGGCCCCAAGCTGCAAAGGGCCAGGCGATGGGGATTGTCTTCAGCGTGGAAGCCGGCTGAAGCGGCTTGTAGCGGAACTTCTGGCACCCCTTGCATTTTTGGACTAACTCTTTAGCCTCTTCCAGGGCAGTCGGCCAGAAGAAACCGTGCCAAAAGGCTTTGGCAACGAGTGCTCTTGAAGCTGCATGGTGGCCGCACTCGCCCTAATGGATGTCTCTGAGAATTGCTTGGCATTGCTCTGGCTCCACGCAGCGCTGGTAGACACCAGTAACGCTGCGCCTGACTAGCTCTCTGTTAATTATGGTGTAGGCTGCCGCTCGGTGTTGCACTTGCCGAGCCAAGATTTCATCAGTTGGCAGCTCTCTGTTCACTAGAAACTTGAGGATGGGCTGCGCCCATGAGGGTGCTGCTATTTCTTCAACCGCCACCACTGCGACTTGGACAAGGGCGGCTGGGCTGGGAGGCGGCGGGCTGGAGTCTGCGGCCGCTTGCTGGATTGACGAAGTCCCCGGGCTGACTGGCGCAGTCACCAGTCCGACTGGCGCAGTACCTGGGCCGGGTTTTGAAGTCCCCGGGCTGGCTTCGACTGTGATTTTCTTGGGGCCGTCTTCTAGGGCTCTTGAGTCGGATCCGACTTCTTCGGGAGGAGCCGGCACAAAGATGGAGTCTGATTCTGGTGAAGGCTTGATAGACGGCTTAAGGAGGCGCTGAAGAGCGATGCCAGATGGTATTGCTTGGCGGGTGGAGCCGACTCGTGCCAGGGCGTCTGCTTGGTCGTTGTCATTTCTTGGCACATGAAGGAACTCGCACCCCTCGAAGTATCCGCTGAGTTGCTGCACCAGGAAGCGGTAGCTCGCCATGTTTGCATCTTTGGCGTCCCAGTCGCCCGATGACTACTGGACCACCAAATCGGAGTCGCCATAGCACAGGATCCGGCGAATGCCGAGTGCTTTGGCAAGCCGGAGGCCATGAATGAGCGCCTCATATTCGGCGATGTTGTTGGAGGCGGCGAAGTGGATCTGCAGCACACACTTGAGCTTGTCGCCTTTGGGGGAGGTGAGGACGACGCCGGCTCCCAGGCCGGTGCGCATCTTGGAGCCATCGAAATGTATCCGCCAATGGGTGGAGTCGGGCGCTGGCGGCAGGTACTGGGTCTCGGCCCAGTCGACGAGGAAGTCGGCCAGTGCTTGCTACTTGATGGTGGTGCGGGGCTGGTAGTGGATGGTGTAGGGAGCCAAATCTATGGCTCCTTTGGCTGCTCAGCCAAAAGCATCTCGGCTCCCAATGATCTCGGCCAGCGGGGCCGTGCACACCACTGTAAGTGGATGCTCTTGAAAGTAAGGCTTTAGCTTCTTGGCGGCAAAATGCAAACCGTAGCACATCTTCTGGTAGTGGGGGTAGTTCTGCTTGGAGGTCGACAGTACCTCGCTCAGGTAATACACCGGTCTCTGGACAGGGAGCGCCTTGCCTTCCTCTGTGCGTTCGACTACAATGACTGTGCTGACTACTCAGCTGGCGGCGGCGATGTACAGGAGCATGGGCTCTTTGGGAGTCGGAGCCGCCAACACAGGGCGAGTAGTCAACATCTTCTTCAGCTGGAGAAATGCTTCATCTGCCTTGTGGTTCCACTCAAAAAAGGTGGTCTTTTTCATCAATTGAGACAAAGGGAGAGCTTTCTCGCCCAGCCGACTGATGATCGGCTGATGGACACCAAGCAGCCGGTGAACTTCCACACATCTAACAGTCGGCTGGGTACCTCCATCCTCTCGATGGCCTTGATCTTCACGGGGTTGCACTCTATGCCACGTTCAGAGACCTGGAAGCCAAGGAGTTGGCCGGCTGGTACTCCGAAAACGCACTTCTCAGGGTTGAGCTTGATCTGGAATCGGCGTAGGTTTTCAAAGGTTTCTTTGAGGTCTTCCAGCAGCGTCCCACGCTTCTCCGTCTTCACCACTACATCATCCACGTAGACGTGGGCATTCCTGCCGAGTTGCTTGAGGAGGCACTTCTTCATGCAACGCTGAATGGTGGCGCCGGCATTCCTCAAGCCGAACGTCATGGTCAGGTAGCAGAAGGCTCCGAACGGCATGATGAAGGTGGTCTTCAGTCTGTCTGTCGGGTTCAGCTTGATCTGATGATATCCTGAATATGCATCTAAGAAACTCAACAGCTCGCATCCGGCTGTGGAGTCTATCACCTGATCGATTCTTGGCAAAGCAATGGGGTCCTTCGGGCAGGCTTTGTTGAGGCTTGTGTAATCAATGCACATCCGCCACTGCTTGTTTTTCTTCAACACCAAGACCGGGTGTCGGTGTCAAAACCGGCGGATCTCGGGTAGGGGGTCCCGAACTGTGCGTCTAGGCGGATGGTAACAGGAGACAAGGGACACGATGTTTTTACCCAGGTTCGGGCCCTCTCGATGGAGGTAAAACCCTACTCCTGCTTGATTGATATTGATGATATGGGTAGTACAAGAGTGGATCTACCACGAGATCAAGGAGGCTAAACCCTAGAAGCTAGCCTATGGTATGATTGTTGTAATGGTTGTTCGTCCTACGGACTAAAACCCTCCGGTTTATATAGACACCAGAGAGGGCTAGGGTTACACAGAGTCGGTTACAATGGTAGGGGATCTACATATCCGTATTGCCAAGCTTGCCTTCCACGCCAAGGAAAGTCCCATCCGGACACGGGACGAAGTCTTCAATCTTGTATCTTCATAGTCTTGGAGTCCGGCCGATGATGATAGTCCGACTATCCGGACACCCCCTAGTCCAGGACTCCCTCACCGGGTTTGCCAACCACTCTGGAAAAAACACCTCCATGATGAAGCCGGCCGCCAGGAGCCGGGCTATCTCTTCTCCAACAACTCTTCTTTTCTCTTCTGACAGGCGGCGCAAGGGCTGTCTGACGGGCTTCACATCTGGTCGGACATGTAACTTATGCTCGGCGAATTCCGTCGGTACACCCGGCATGTGTTTAGGGGACCATGCAAAGATGTCTCAATTCTCACGGAGGAAATCGACGAGCTCGCCTTCCTATTTGCTGTCAAGGTTTGTACCCATGACAGCGTACCTCTCTGGGTGTTCCGGGTCCAAGGGTATCTTCTTGGTCTCTTTGACCGGCTTGAACGAACCATCAGCTTCCGACTCCTTGGGGTCAGGCGACATCTCTGGCTGCTTTCCGGCCATCGCCACGACCCGATCAAGGAGCCGCTCCTTAGCTGCAATCACCAGGGACTCAGCTAGCCGGCTGCTCTCGGCCGCGCAAGCGGACGACTTCTTGTAGTCGCCGGCTACGGTCAGAATCCCCTTGGAACTCGGCATCTTCATCTTGAGGTAGGCATAGTGAGGAACCGCCATGAAATTGGCCAGTGCAGGTCGGCCAAGAAGTGCATGGTATGGGCTTTCAAGGTCCACTACTTCAAACCATACTGGCTCTCGGCGGAAATGATCTTTGTGTCCGAAGAGGATGTCTATCAGGATCTTGCTGATTGGTGAGCAGGAAAGGCCGGGTATAATACCATGGAACACAGTCCGGCTGCTCTGCAGCTGTCTCTGCTTGATTCCTAGCTTCTCCACAGTGTCCTTGTACAGGATGTTGATGCTACTGCCTCCATCTATCAGTAATCACGAAAAGCGGGCGGCCCGCCTATCAGTGGCCAAGGTAGCACTCAGGACCAAGGCATAGGAGCCTGGATGCGGCATCACCTCTGGGTGATCTGCTATGCTCCAACTGATAGGCTTCTCGGACCAATGCATAAACTCCGGAGTATCTATTGCCACTGCATTTACTTCTTGCTGCTGCTGCCATCTACTGCGTCGATCATCAGCCACACTGGTGAACACCACATAGGCTCCATGCTCTTTTGGGTACTCGTCTTGTACTGCACCGACTGGTCGAGCTGCCGGCTGCTGGGGCGGCGGTGGAGGCGGCGGCCCAGCAGGCGGTGGAGGAAGGAGGCCGTCTCCCTTGGCGATTCTGGTGAGCCAGTGGCACTTTCGGGTGGTATGATTTGACGGCTTCGCGCCACTGTGGAACTTGCAGGGACCATCCA
The DNA here is from genome assembly GCA_963921465.1 of Triticum timopheevii. Taxonomy (NCBI): domain Eukaryota; kingdom Viridiplantae; phylum Streptophyta; class Magnoliopsida; order Poales; family Poaceae; genus Triticum; species Triticum timopheevii. The sequence goes on from OY997262.1 coordinate 292,656,028, forward strand.
GAGTCTGCTCGTAAGAGAAGGCCGGCAACCAGTTGGACTTGCCGCCTTTCTGTCGCTTGGCCGGAGGCTGCCCCTCCGACTGTTGATCTTCGACTGTTGCAACCTACCGACTGCTGGAAGTCGGCTGTTGGGCCTTGCGTTTGTTGTCGTTCTGTTGTTGTCGCCGACTAGTGTCTCCAGCCGGAGTTCTGGGAGCCTGGCGGGGCACTTTGCCAGCCGCATTAACTTGAATTTCCGTCTTCATGGAGGAATCGGTGGTGGCGTACTTGTCTGCTATGACCAGCAGTTCGTCGAGGGTTTCCGGCTCGTCGCAGAGGAGCTTCTACTTGAGGAGGGTGCCCTCTCGGCACCCGGCGGTGAAGTACTCGATAGCCTGCACCTCGTGCACGCCCTCGCAGGAGTTCCGAAGCTCGCCCCAGCGCGTGAGATACTCGCGTGTTGACTCGTCAGGGCCTTGCACGCACAAGGAAAGCTGGCACGGCTTGGGGGGTCGCCTATACGTGCTCGTGAAGTTGCAGATGAAGGCTTCGGTGAAGTCAACCCAGCTGTTGATGCTGCGGGGCTTCAGACTGTTCAACCATGTACGGGCCGTGCCCTGGAGCATGAGTGGAACATACTTCACGGCAACTCGCTTGTTGCCATTCGCTATGCTGATGGTCGTGGAGTTATCAATTAGCCAGTCTTCTGACTTCACGGAGCCGGTATACATGGGTGTGTCTCGGGGGAGCGTGAACCCTTTGGGAAAAGACTCATCTCGGATGCGGGGTCCAAAGCAAGGTGGACCCAGCTCATCTTCTTCTTCCAGCGCCAGGGATCGGTGGAGTCGGCCGATCCGGTGGCGGGCGTCATTCTCTCCGATTCCCTCTCGGCGGCCAAGGCGGCCACCAAGAGTCGGATGCTCAACAGGCGGCGGGGAAACTCATCGTTCTCTTCTTGGTGGGGGAGGCAGGTAGTCGTCCCGCCGCTCTACTGCTCTCGGACGGCCGTCTTGGTCGCGCTCAATGGTGATGCGAGTCCGACTGTGACTGACAGCCGGCTCTTTGTCTTTTCTTCCGCGGACTCCACCAGTCGGCGTCCAAGACGTCGCGCCCTGATCTCGGCAGGGAGGCAAGTCATCGTTTGGCTGCTGTGGCGCCTCAGTGCGGCCACCGGCCGCATTCTGCGCAGCAACTGCGTCGAGGAGCTGCTGGACTCGCTCCGTCATCATGCGACACTCTTCGCCTTCGAAGTTCTTCAGCTCGTTAGTCGCCGCCTGGGCGGCGCGGATGTTCTCCGCAGGGGTGGCGTATACGGGCCGATTGGCCCCGAACAAGTCGGCGATGGTCGTGCCGCGCTGTCGGACCGCGCCTACGAGGCTAGGCCTAGTCGGAGCCGGCGAGCCGCCCACGGCGCAATCCATTTCGCGCTGGTAGGCTTCTGACAAACGCCTCATGCTTGCCAGCTTCTTGGCGCCTTCAATGATCTGAAGGCGGCGTGTCTCCAGCGTCTCGGCATCTGCGTCCTCTGGAATAGGCGCAGTCAGGCCTTGCAGAGCCGCGTCGAGCGGGTACTAAGCTCCCTCACCGGAGCGCTCATCGTGACTGATGACGAGCACCTCCATGACGGTGCTTCCGCCGCTCTCCTCGTGAGGTAGCGGCTCGTCGTAGACCACCATGTTGGTGGGGAAAGTGTCAAGCGACACGGCGTCGGAGTCGACCAGCATCGGGTCGGTGGAGCCTATGGACTCCAGGTCCACGGCAGGCTCGCCGGTGACGTGGAGTTGGTCGAGGAGGCCCGCGAGGAGGCTCTCGGGGCCACCCGTGCCTGCGTCGAATGTAGGCTCGTCGGAGAGGCGAACCTCGCCGACAAGTTCGGCGAGGCAGCTCGCTGCACAGGCGGCCTCAGCGCCGCGCAGCGCGTCCATGCAGACTCCGTTTGGCGAGCCTGGCTGGCTGCGCTCGCCAGGGAGGAAGAGGGTTCCCGTCCAGAACAGATCTCCGGACGACGGTGCACCAGGCCCCACGGTGGGCGCCAAATGTTGGGGGTTGGGTGCGACAAATGCCAAAGGATGGCTTATCATGGTGGGGGCGAGTAGAACGTCGCCGGTGCGTGGAAACGGGATGAGGCGAAGACATGCACGCCGGCGGATCTTACCCAGCTTCAGGGCTCTCCGAGGAGATAACACCCCTACTGCTGCTCTGCGGGGTCTCCGCATGATCACTAAGGCAAAGTGAGTACAAGCTTGCTCCTAGAGCTGTTTCTGGAGGTAGGAGAGGGCACGGCTAGCTCTCTCCCTTCTATGTGGTCTGTCTAATGCTCACGGATGCGAACCCTTTGCATGGGTGCCTTGGGGGGTTTATATAGGCCTGCCCCCCAGGGTTATAATGGTAAAACCGGCTGGTGCGGGTCCCAGCCGTCTGTCTCTCAGGCGCCGTCTTCTCCGCCGACTCCTGGGGCCCGCCGACTGGTGGGTCCCGCTGACTGGCCTAGTACGAGGGCGTCAGCCCGTGTCGGCCGCAGGCGGGTCTTGCCGGCTGCAGATTATTGTAGCCGTGCTTCTAATGACGCAGGCTTGGTCATGGGGTCATGGCAACAGTGCCGCCGCCGGCGGGCGATCACTGTCGCCATTCCCCTATCGCGTCTGGTTAATGGCGTGTGGGGCCCGTGGGAGGGGCCGCCGACTCCCAGCGGGTCCGACTCTCAGTGCTCTCTCCGTCTTCAATACCCTCGCTGACTGGTAGGCCCCGCCGTCTCCGGGCCGTACAGACAGGAGGTCGTGGGTACAGGGCCCCGCCTCAAGGGCTGATGTCAGGGCCGGCATGGCAACAGTGCCGCGTCGGGCGGAGATCTCTAGGGGTACGGCGCACTGTGGCCATGCCTGCCTTTAATTACCGGGGTGATTGGGAGTCGCGGGCCGACTCCCCATAGTCGGCTTCCTTGGAGTCGCTTCTGGGACTCGGCTCGAATGAGAGTTGCCTCTGGGACTCGGCCCGAATGAGAGTCGCCTCTGGGACTCGGTCCAAATGAGAGTCGCCTCTGGGACTCGGCCCAAATGAGAGTCGCCTCTGGGACTCGGCATGTCTTGGAGTCGCGGCAGGTACTTGAGGGGCGCAGTCTGCCCCGATGTCTTGAAAGGTTCTGGGGCTCGGGTTAGCCTACCCGTGGCCCATTACTCTGACAACTTTAGTCAATATGAACGATTGTAGCTCCAGTGACGGTACGATGTCCATCCAACGGCCGTAGTGCTTCTTCAACCTCTGGTCTTCTTGCTCCAGCCGCCCAAAGCAACGCCGATCGTGCCGCATGCTCCTGCCTCCCGTGGCCGGCTGTGCTGCCGCGGAGGCCTCACCGCCACCTACTATTCCCACCGCTGGCCAGGCCCTGCGGTGACGGCAGCCTCACACCGCAGCCGAACCAGTGAACCCTCGTACTCCTCTCCGCGCGGGCTTCCACTGCCGCGTCTTCCCCGGCTCCCTGTCGTCCCCTTCCTAGGCCTCGCCATCGTCCACCGCCCTGGTGCTCTCGGCGCGGCGTGCTCAACGTGGTCAAGGAACGACTTCCATCGGACATGGACTGTACGTGGAGAGGCTGACAGCTGGGTCCACGGCCGTAGCAAGGAAGTGCCTCCTTATTACGCGGAAAATAATGATTCCTCCACCTGTCAGCTGGGACCCACCGGATGGGCCACTTTATTTTGCGAAAACAACGTTTCCCCCTGACTGCTGGGACCCACCAGCTACATCTTCGCACGCAAGGAAGTGCGTCCGGGCAAAAAACAAAATGATTCGCCCCCCTGACCGCTGGGACTCACCAGCGACACCTTCGCACGCAAGGAAGTGCGTCCGGGTAAAAGAAAAAATGATTTGCCCCCCTGACTGCTAGGACCCACAAGCTACATCTTCGGATGCAAGGAAGTGCGTCTGGGCAAAACAAAACGATTCGCCGCCCTGACTGCTGGGACCCACCAGCTACATCTTCGCACGCAAGGAAGTGCCTGACAGTCGGGACCCACCTGGTCGAAGCGTACATAGCGTTGTCATTCTGGTCGCGAACGTGTATGTACATATATACTAGTGGATGTAGAGGCGCGCACGTGTCATAGTAGAGGCGCGCACGTTGCATGTACACGTACGTATAGCCGCCAGGGTGCAAGAATGAAAATACGGCCACGTATGTGTACATATGGGCTGGGTCTCGAACGCCTACTCGTGCATACGTACGGCGAGGGATCGTGTACATGGCTGGGTCGGAACGGAGAAACAGCGTCGTTGTCGTGTTCATGGGGAGGCAACGGAATGCGTCGTGTTCATCGGGAGGCAACGGAATGCGTCGTGTTCATTGGGAGGCAACAGAACGCGTGGGAGCCAACCGGCTTGGACGGAACAGGCGATGGAAACGAGGCCTCGCATACTGCACAACGAAGGAAACGGACCTCCTACGTTTGGAACGGGGTCCTGTTGATCGGGAGGGGTGTGGCATACCGTAAAACGGAGGAAACGGACCTCCTACGGTCGAAACGGGGGTCCTGTTGATCGGGAGGGGTGTGGCGTACCGCAAAACGGACAAAACGGACCTCCTACGGTCGAAACGGGGGTCCTGTTGATTGGGAGGGGTGTGGCGTACCGCAAAATGGACGAAACAGACTTGTGTTGGAGTGCTACGATCGAAACGGGGGGAGGGGTGTGGCGTACCACAAAACAGGACTCCACGGGATACTGTTCATCTCCACCGTCGAGCTCCTCCAGCCTCCACGGGTTACCGTCGACCTCCTCCAGCCTCCACGGGCTCCTGTTCACCTAGCCTCCACCGCGCGCTACTCCACCGGCTACTGTTCAACCACCCCTCCACCGTCTACTGTTCATCCAGCCCTCCACCGTCTATTGTTCATCCAGCCCTCCACACAACGGGGTCCTGTTCAACCACCCCTCCACGGCCACCCCTCCACCGTCTACTGTTCATCCAGCCCTCCACACCACGGGTTCCTGTTCATCCAGAGGCAACGCCACCGCTCATTGTTCATCCAACCCCCCCCCCCCCCCCCGCAACACTCACTGTTCATCCCAGAGGCAGCAGCGATCGGCTTCAGTTAGCAGCAGTAGCGAAGGAATCGCTCCATCGGGTTCAGTTAACAGCCATCGATCGATCGCTCGGGTTCAGTAACGCGTAGCCTGTAGTGCAATCGCTCGGGTTCAGTTAGAGCCAACGCCTCGCACACACGCGCGTACCTGTACGAGAGAAATGCGCATCGCTCGGCCCCCGACCTCCCACCGTAACCGGCAACTCCCCGAAATTTTCCTCCCCCTCGCTTCTACCATGGCTTTTTCCATCATGGACGGCCCAAAGAATGTCATGCAGCTGCGTCTCCGGCCCGCCCAGGATGAAAAGCCCATTTTCTGTCATGATTTTTTGTCATAGAAGTAGGAGCCCACCACATCTATGATGATACTGGGTTTTGTCACAATTGTCGTCATAGAAGTGTCATATGTATGACAGAAATTTTTTTCGTTCGGCCCAAAATGTCACGGATGTGTCTTTTTTTTGTAGTGAGAAGAAGGCCGAATAATCCTCAATGATATTCACTCGAGGACCTGTGGTCATCATGCATCCTCTCAGACCATTGTGGCCAAAGCATACCGAGCCGGATTTTACTGGCCACATGCCAACGAGATGGCGAAATAAATAGTAGACAAATGTGAAGGCTGTCAGTTTTACTCCAACATGTCCCATAAACCCGCGTCAGCTCTGAAGACTATTCCACTCATCTGGCCTTTTGCTGTCTGGGGATTAGATATGGTTGGACCTCTGAGGACTGGCAGGAGTGGCTTTACCCATGTGCTCATAGAAGTCGACAAGTTCAACAATGGATTGAAGCCAAGCCCATCAAGAACCTTGAAGCAAGTACAGTTGTTAGTTTCATCAGAGAATTAACATTTAGATATGGTGTTCTGCACAGCATCATCACTGATAATGGGTCGAACTTCGATTCTGACGAGTTCAGAGCCTTTTGTGCTTCCCAAGGCACTAGGGTCGACTATGCTTCAGTCGCCCATCCTCAGTCGAATGGACAAGCTGAAAGAGCAAATGGATTGATTCTCAAAGGACTGAAACCCCGACTGATGTGTGACCTCAAGCATGCAGCAGGCGCTTGGGTCAATGAACTTACATCAGTACTTTGGGGATTGAGGACAACTCCTAATCGGTCGACTGGCCAAACTCCATTCTTCTTAGTCTATGGAGCTGAAGCCGTACTTCCGATTGATTTGCTTCACAATTCACCCCGAGTCAAACTTTTCTCAGAAGAAGAAGCAGAACAGGCTCGGCAAGATGCAGTTGATCTCCTGGAAGAGGAAAGAGAGATGGCCTTGATCCGGTCGACCATTTATCAGCAAGACCTGCGTCGATTCCACGCCAGAAACGTGAGGGGTCGGGCATTTCAGGAGGGAGACTTGGTTCTTCGGGTGGACCAGCAGAAACCACACAAGCTCGCTCCCGCTTGGGAAGGCCCCTTCATTATCACCAAAGTGCTCCACAATGGAGCATACCATCTTTACAACGTCGAGCACAATAAAGACGAGCCACGCGCTTGCAATGCAGAGCTACTCCGCCCCTTTTACTCTTAAGCATTCAGATTGTTGAGATTAATAAGAAATACCTTCTAGTTTGATTATCGAAGACATGATTTTATAGTCTCCCGAATGATTGTTGTTCCTTTTTTACATGTTCTAAATCCCCCAGTGGGTGCCTTAGCTGCGAATCCGTTTCGCCTAAGTTGAAAAAATCCTACCGAGTGGTGAGCAATCCTCCCACTCGGGAGCTTAGCTGCGAATCTATTTCGCCTAAGTTGAAAAAATCCTACCGAGTGGTGAGCAAGCCTCTCACTCGGAGGCTTAGCTGCGAATCTGTTTCGCCTAAGTTGAAAAAAATCCTACTAAGTGGTGAGCAAGCCTCTCACTCGGGGGCTTAGGTGCATTCCAGTACTCGCCTAAGTTTGAAAAATCCTACCGAGTGGTGAGCAAGCCTCTCACTCGGGGGCTTAGTTGCAGTCCAGTACTCACCTAAGTTTGAAAAATCCTACCGAGTGGAGAGCGATCCTCCCACTCGGGGGCTTAGCTGATGTCCAATACTCACCTAAGTTTGAAAAATCCTACCGAGCGGTGAGCAATCCTCCCACTCGGGGGCTTAGCTGCAGTCCAGTACTCGCCTAAGTTTGAAAAATCCTACCGAGTGGTGAGCAATCCTCTCACTCGGGGGCTTAGCTGCAGTCCACTACTCGCCCAAGTTTAAAAAATCCTACCGAGTGGAGAGCGATCCTCCCACTCGGGGGCTTAGCTGCAGTCCAGTACTCGCCTAAGTTTGAAAAATCCTGCCGAGTGGTGCGCAATCCTCCCACTCGAGGGCTTCGCTGCAGTCCAGTACTCGCCTAAGTTTGAAAAAGCCTACAGAGTGGTGAGCAATCCTCCCACTCGGGGGCTTAGCTGCAGTCCAGTACTCGCCTAAGTTTGAAAAATCCTACCGAGTGGAGAGCGATCCCCCCATTCGGGGGCTTAGCTGTAGTCCAGTACTCGCCTATATATGTTTGAAAAATCCTACCGAGTGGTGAGCAATCCTCCCACTCAGGGGCTTAGATGCAGTCCAGTACTCGCCTAAGTTTGAAAAATCCTACCGAGTGGTGAGCAATCCTCCCACTCGGGGGCTTAGCTGCAGTCCAGTACTCGCCTAAGTTTGAAAAATCCTACCGAGTGGAGAGCGATCCTCCCATTCGGGGGCTTAGCTGTAGTCCAGTACTCGCCTATATATGTTTGAAAAATCCTACCGAGTGGTGAGCAATCCTCCCACTCAGGGGCTTAGATGCAATCCAGTACTCGCCTAAGTTTGAAAAATCCTACCGAGTGGTGAGAAATCCTCCCACTCGGGGGCTTAGCTGCAGTCCAGTACTCGCCTAAGTTTGAAAAATCCTACCGAGTGGAGAGCGATCCTCCCACTCGGGGGCTTAGCTGCAGTCCAGTACTCTCCTAAGTTTAAAAATACATTCTGAGTGCCTCGCTCCCTCCTGATCCACAAGGACGGTGAGGTGTAGGTTGACTTTGACCTCCTCCTTAGAGCTGCACCATCAAGAAGAAGGACGAGATTGAGCGTGTTGCCAAGGCGAACCGCTTTCAGGAACGTCAAGACCATTGCTGAGTGCCTCGCTGATGAGCTGATCAATGCTGCCAAGGGCTCATCCAACAGCTGATGCCAAGGAGAACCGCTTTCCGGAATGTGAAGACCATTGATGATTGCCTCGCTGATGAGCTGATCAATGCTGCCAAGGGCTCATCCAACAGCTGATGCCAAGGTGAACCGCTTTCAGGAATGTCAAGACCATTGCTGAGTGCCTCGCTGATGAGTTGATCAATGCTGCCAAGGGCTCATCCAATAGCTGCCCCAACCTGATCCACAAAGACGACGAGGTACAGGTCGATTGCGACCTCTTCCTTAGAGATGCATCAAAAGTACAAGAACTATTCCGAGTGAAGAACAAGTTCCACTCGAAGACAAACACAACATATTCAAAGATAAACCAAGTTCAGATAAATCCAAAGGTTCCAGACCATGGATTAAAGTGCTTGGGCGTCAGGCCCGAAGGACTTTCAGCGATTACAAAATCACTCGGCATTCCGAGGCAAATAAAGGTGGAGCATAATGTTTTTCGGTCACTCGTCAGGGGTAGGGCTGGCTGGATCGCAGAAACTGTCTAGATCAATGCTATCTGCAATACGAGTGGCAGCCTCAAGGAAGGTGTCCATGAAGGACTGGAAGGTGTGCTTCTTAGTATTCACAACCTTGAAGGCCGCCAGCTTGTCTTCTCTGGCGTCTTTGTAGTGCACTCGGACCAATGATAGGGCAACAATAGCGCCACAACGAGCAGACGATTTCTTCCATTCCCGCACTCGGCCAGGGATCTGATTCAGTCGAGTCATCAATGACTCGAGATCCTTTGAAAGTTCCGCCTGAGGCCAGAGTTTAGCATCAACTCGAGTCATCGCCGCCTTCAGTCGAGCCAGATAAGCAACAACATTGTCCATCCGTGATTCCAACTGCAACAAGTTCATCGCAACATCATCTTTAACAGGACAATTGATGGGGTCTCAACCCGTCTCAACCCGCCCAGTCTCAGCCTCAAAGTCCTGGCAAAGTTTTGCACAATCAAGAAAAATAGTGAGTCGACAGTATAACAAGAAATTCCAATCGACGGCGACTAATCAGTCGAACGATGATACCTTCAAGCTTCAGGACCAGTTTTGCAGCAAGTTGTCCCAGATAGGACTCCAGCTTGCCCGTCTTGGCTTTGAGGCTCCCGACTTCATTGGTCAGGTTCTCTTTGTCCTTCTTCAGTTGCTCAACCTCCTGATTGGCCTTAGAGATGGAAGTCTTCAGCTTCAAGTTCTCCTTTTCCAATTTGCCGACCGAAGCCAGCTTCTTGTCCGCAAGCGCCGTCTTCTCTTGTGCCTCCTTCTGAGCAGTAGCAAGATCCAGATCCTTCTTCTCCAAAGCCTCCTTCATTTTCTCTAAAGAAACAACACTCTTCAGACGAGCTTGTAGCTGACGGTTATCACTATGCACATATGTTGTGTGAAGTCACTCGGTTCAAAGAGACTGAAAGAAAAAAAGCACTGAGAAGCGCGAGCCACAATGTGGATAGGTGACGATTGGTTACCTCCCATGATAGATGTTTCCTCCTGAGAAGTCTTGAGGTTCTTCTTCGCCAGTTCAAGATCAAGACTGAGGCTTATTTGCTTCTTGTTCAACTCAGAAAGTTGAGCCCCAAGATTACAAAACCTCTGCAGTCAGCGAGAGAGATATATCAGTCGACAGAAACAAAAGACAATCATAGTGAAAGTTACTCTAAGACTACTTGCGAATCAAACATTCAACAGTAGTCTCGGGGGATACACCCAGTGGATGCACTTAGCATGCCCCCACTAGTTTGGATCAACACTCAACATGGTTTGCCCATCGTGAGTCAAAAAAAGAGACTAGACTCTCAGAGCTCAGCCGACTGCCAGCAGTCGACGGTGGTCTCGGGGACTACACCTAGTGGGTGCACTCTGCGTGCCCCATTGGTTCAGACAAAACACTCGACTCAGCATGATTCGAGTGGAATAGAAGGCCTGTTAAAATCCAAGGCAGACACACCCCAGTGGGTGATCGGATATGAAACACAGACCCATGATAGTAGATGCACATATGGCAGCGAAGCTATAGCGGCAGTTTTTCATGATTCAAAGTTCAGTCGGGAGGTAACTAACCTTAACATTGGTCTGCAGAGCGGTGCTGGCATTATAGGCCACCTAACTGGCCTCATGCATCACTTTCACCTGCTCCATAACAAGATTCACCTGGCGAAGAGCCTCCCTGGCGGCACTTGGCGAGTCATTTGGAGTTTGGTATGCAGCAAAGAGTGATGGCGCCAAGGAGGCCGAAGCAGCCACTAGGTCGGATGTGTGGTGTTGCACTGGAGCAGCAGGAGCCAGAGCAGTCGACCTTGATGGACGATCAGTCGTCAGCGGGTTGGCGAATGTGACGTTGGTCCGAACCAGATCTCCGGATCACTCGACCACCGCCTCAAGCACCGGCGTCGACTAAGGAGCTTGAACATCAAGCCCTCTCCCGCTCGAGCCCTTTCCTCTCCTCCTCCTCTCCTTCAGAGGCACTTCTTCTTCTTCATCATTAGGAAGCACGACGATGTCTCGTGGAGCTGCAGCGAAAAGAGAACATCAGAGATTCAACTAACTGACAACTCAATCGACAAAATAAGTTTTGGTCGAACAGACTTACCAGCTCGGGAGGTGGCCGCATCGTCGGTCTCCTCATCTCCTGGGGCCTTGTCAATATCCATGTCAGTCGCAGCGGAGGTTGGGCTGGAAAGGCACACGATCCATTCTGTCAAAACAGAAGAATCAGTCGGTAGAGATAGACACAGAAAGGATACTCACCCAGAGGCAATAGGAACATCCATCTTGATCCTGGGCAGAGTCTTCCGAGCTTTTGGAGGAGCAACCTTGGGCTGCTTGGCGACTTTTTCTGTTGGTTCTGAAGTCGACGTCCGAGTGCACTTCTGTGTTTGGGTGCTTGGAGCCACGTTCTTGCCACGCCCGCCTGCTGGGTCATGATGTTGCTTGGATCGATGTTCTGAGCGAGGTGGCGAGTCGACCGCTTCGTCGTCGTCTGACTCCTCGCTTTCCTCCTTGTCTTCTTCGTCCGAAGATTCCCATTCACCGCTCTCCTCCACACTGTTCTCTCCCTCCTGGCCCTGCTCCAGAACTTGTTCACCATTGGGCATCGACTACATCTCAGTAAAAACCTACAAGACAAGAAGTCGAGTAAAAGTCAGTCGGGTTCAAGAGCAGTCGGAATATAATACCCAAAAATAGTCGGCGATGAAAGACACACCTTGTCTGGCAGATTGCTGTCCCTGAAGGGGTCGACTCTCCTAGCTCCTCTGGGGTTGTCCTTGTTGCCTGTAATGCTCTTCAACCACATGGCCGACGTCTTAGCTGGTACTTCCTCTGGATGGACCCGAGCGGTGTCGTTGACTCCAAAGTACATCCACATGGGGTGGTCACGGGCTTGGAGAGGTTGGATGCATCGACTGAGGAATACTTCCAGCAGATCCATGCCAATGACACCCTGATTGATCAGTTGGACCACCCTCTCAACTAACATGTTCGTCTCCACGCTCTCAGCAGTAGTCACTTTCAGCGAGGATGGAGTCTGAACACGATAAAAAGTGAAGTGGGGAAGTACGATCGACTGACCTGGAGTTGCAAGGTCCTGGCAGTAGAACCAGGTCGACTGCTAGCCCCTGACCGATTCAGGAAGAGTCATGGAAGGGAAAGAGCTCCTCTGCCTCTTCTAGATACCCAAACCCCCACACATCTGAATGACATGTGTTTTCTCATCACTCGTGTTTGCCTTCTTCACCTACTGAGAACGGATGGTGAAAATATGCTTAAAAAGACTCCAGTGCGGTCGACACCCCAGAAAGTTCTCGCACATAGACACGAATGCAACAAGGTATATGATGGTATTGAGAGAAAAGTCATGGAGTTGGGCACCAAGGAAGTTCAAGAAACCCCGGAAGAAGGGGTACGGAGGAAGCGAGAAGCCCCGGTCGACATGGGTGGCGAGCAGTACACACTCACCCGGTCGAGGCTGCAGCTCCGTCTCCCCCTCCGACAGCCTCCTGATACGTCTCCAACGTATCTACTTTTCAAAACACTTTTGCCCTTGTTTTGGACTCTAATTGCATGATTTGAATGAAACTAACCCGGACTAACGCTGTTTTCAGCAGAACTGCCATGGTGTTGTTTATTCTGCAAAAATCAAAAGTTCTCGGAATGACCTGAAAATCCACGGAGATAACTTTTGGAAAATATAAAAAATACTGGCGAAAGAATCAAGGCTAGGGGGCCCACACCCTGTCCACGAGGGTGGGGGGCGCGCCCCCTCCCCTTGGGCATGCCCCCTGTCTCATGGGCCCCTTGATGCTCCACCGACCTCAACTCCAACTCTATATATTCCGTTTCACGGAGAAAAAAAATCAGAGAGAAAGTTTCGTCACGTTATACGATACGGAGCCGCTGCCAAGCCCTAATCTCTCTCGGGAGGGCTGATCTGGAGTCCATTCGGGGCTCCGGAGAGGGGGATTCTTCGCCGTCGTCATCATCAACCATCCTCCATCAACAATTTCATGATGCTCACCGCCGTGCGTGAGTAGTTCCATCGTAGGCTTGCTGGACGGTGATGGGTTGGATGAGATTTACCATGTAATCAAGTTAGTTTTGTTAGGGTTTGATCCCTAGTATCCACTATGTTCTGAGATTGATGTTGTTATGACTTTGCTATGCTTAATGCTTGTCACTAGGGCCCGAGTGCCATGATTTCAGATCTGTACCTATTATGTTTTCATGAATATATGCGAGTTCTTGATCCTATCTTGCAAGTCTATAGTCCCATATTATGTGTTATGATCCGACAACCCCGAAGTGACAATAATCGGGATACTTCTCGGTGATGACCGTAGTTTGAGGAGTTCATGTATTCACTAAGTGCTAATGCTTTGTTTTGGTTCTCTATTAAGAGGAGGCCTTAATATCCCTTAATTCCCACTAGGACCCCGCTGCCACGGGAGGGTAGGACAAAAGATGTCATGCAAGTTCTTTTCCATAAGCATGTATGACTATATTCGGAATACATGCCTACATTACATTGATGAACTAGAGCTAGTTCTGTGTCACCCTATGTTATAGCTATTACAAGAGGAATCGCATCCGACATAATTATCCATCACTGATCCAATGCCTGCGAGCTTTTCATATATTGTGCTTTGCTTCTTTACTTTTCTGTTGCTACTGTTACAATTACTACAAAACTGCTATCTTTACTTTTGCCACTGTTACCATTACTATCATACTACTTTGCTACTAAATACTTTGCTATAGATACTAAGTTATCCAGGTGTGGTTGAATTGACAACTCAACTGCTAATACTTGAGAATATTCTTTGGCTCCCCTTGTGTTGAATCAATAAATTTGGGTTGAATACTCTACCATCAAAAGCTGTTGCGATCCCCTATACTTGTGGGTTATCAAGACTAATTTCTGGCGCCATTGCCAGGTGCGTAGCTCTATTCTTTGAGTCACTTGGGATTTATATCTGCTGATCACTATGAAGAACTTGAAGGACTATAGGACCTTGAAGTATGTCTAGAGGGGGTGATTAGACTACTTGACCAATAAAAACTTAACCTTTTCCCAATTTTAGAGTTTGGCAGATTTTATCTACTTTAGGACAAGTCAAACAATCATCACACTATTCAAGCAAGCATGCAAAGAGTATATAGGCAGCGGAAAATAAAGCATGCAACTTGCAAGAAAGTAAAGGGAAGGGTTTGGAGGATTCAAACGCAATTGGAGACTCGGATGTTTTGGGCGTGGTTCTGATAGGTGGTGCTATCATACATCCACGTTGATGGAGACTTCAACCCACGAAGGGTAACGGTTGCGCGAGTCCACGGAGGGCTCCACCCACGAAGGGTCCACGAAGAAGCAACCTTGTCTATCCCACCATGGTCGTCGCCCACGAAGGACTTGCCTCACTAGCGGTAGATCTTCACGAAGTAGGCGATCTCCTTGCCCTTACAAACTCCTTGGTTCAACTCCACAATCTTGTCGGAGGCTCCCAAGTGACACCTAGCCAATCTAGGAGACACCATTCTCCAAGAAGTAACAAATGGTGCGTTGATGATGAACTCCTTGCTCTTGTGCTTCAAATGATAGTATCCCCAACACTCAACTCTCTCTTATAGGTTTTGGATCTGGTGGAAAGAAGATTTGAGTGGAAAGCAACTTGGGGAAGGCTAGAGATCAAGATTCATATGGTAGGAATGGAATATCTTGGCCTCAACACATGAGTAGGTGGTTCTCTCTCAGAAATGGTAAGTTGGAAGTCTAGGTTCGTTCTGATGGCTCTCTCCATGAATGAAGAGGAGGTGGAGGGGTATATATAGCCTCCACACAAAATCTAACCGTTACACACAATTTACCAAACTCGGTGGGACCGAATCGTTAAACTCGGTCAGACCGATTTAGTAAACCTAGTGACCGTTAGTGATTTTCGGTGGGACTAACATGCATCTCGGTGAGACCGATTCGGTTTGGGTTAGGGCATAACGTAATCTCGGTAAGACCGATTACACAAACTCGGTGAGACCGATTTTGGTAATAAGCTTTCCAGAGAGTTGGTCAGGTAAACTCGGTGGGGCCGATTTGCTCTTTCCGGTGAGACTGAAATGTTACAAAAAGGAAACAGAGAGTTTACATTGCAATCTCGGTGGGACCGATCGCTCACTTCGGTTAGACCGAAACGTTACGAAGGGAAACAGAGAGATTACAATCCCATCTCGGTGAGACCGAGATCCCTATCGGTAAGACCGATTTGCTTACGGTTTGTGGCAGTGGGTATGACTTTTGGAATCGGTGCCGCCGGATAGGAAGAATCGGTGTGACCGATTTTGGCTTTGGGTTTAGGTCATTTGTGGATGTGGGAAAGTAGCTAAGGGTTTTGGAGCATATCACTAAGCACATGAAGCAAGAGGCTCATTAAGCAACACCTCATCCCTCCTTGATAGTATTGGCTTTTCCTATAGACTAAATGTGATCTTGGATCACTAAAATATAAAATGAAGAGTCTTGAGCTGTTGAGCTTGAGCCAATACTTTGTCCTTAGTATTTTGAGGGATCTACTTTCATCATCCATGCCATGCCATTCATTGAGCTTTCCTGAAATAATAGTCTTGGAATAGCGTTAGCTCAATGAGCTATATGTTGTTATGAATTACCAAAACCACCTAGGGATAGTTGCACTTTCAAGGACGCAAGAACTAAGATTTTTTCCCTCAACTACGAGGGGAGGTATGTAACTGCCATCTAGCTTTGCACTAGATTCTCCTTCTGTTTTGAGTAAGCTTGCGACACCTAAACCTGCTACTGCCATGAATTCTGATATGTCGCATGTTATTGATGATGCCACTTCTGCTATGCATGATACTTATGATGAAACTACTTCTGTGCTTGATACTACTTTGCCATTAGGTGAATTTCTTGATGAACAATTTGCTAGGGTTAGAGAGAACAAAATTATTGAAGATGAAATTATTGATGACAGTGATGATGAAGGTTCTCCCCCAAATTATGAATTGCCTGTTGATCCTGAGGGTTATGTTATGGATGAAGAAACTTCTAGAGATCTTTTTGCTTGCAATGATAGATCTGATCTTAAGAAATTACTAGCTAAACTTAAACAGAAAACTCTGAATGCTAGAATGAACTATGACCCTGCTTTTGCTACTCCACCTATCTTTGTTACTGATAAGGATTATGAATTCTCTGTTGATCCTGTGATAATTACTTTGGTTGAATCTGATCCTTTTTATGGCTATGAATCTGAAACTGTTGTGGCACATCTTACCAAGTTGAATGATATAGCCACCCTATTACTAATGATGAGAAGTCTCGCTATTATTATATCCTTAAGATATTTCCGTTCTCATTAAAGGGTGATGCTAAAACTTGGTTTAATTCTCTTGATCCTGGTTGTGTGCGTAGTCCCCAAGATTTGATTTATTACTTCTCTGCTAAATATTTCCCTGCTCATAAGAAACAAGCTACCTTGCGGGAAATATATAATTTTGTGCAAATCAAAGAAGAAAGTCTCCCACAAGCTTGGTGGAGGCTTCTCCGATTACTTAATACTTTCCCTGATCATCCTCTGAAGAAAAATGAAATACTTGGTATCTTTTATAATGGACTAACTGATGCTTCCAAGGACTACTTGGATAGTTGTGCTGGTTGTGTTTTCAGGGAAAGAACAGTCGACCAAGTTGAATTACTATTGAATAATATCTTGACTAATGAAAATAATTGGACTCTCCCTGAGCCAATTCCTGAGGAAATTCCTGAGCCAACTCCTGAGCCTATTCCTAAACCAACTCCGAAGAAGAGGGGTGTTCTATTTCTCACTCCTAAAAATATGCAAGAGGCAAAGAAATCAATGAACGAAAAAGGTATAAAAGCTGAAGATGCTAAGAATTTACCTCCTATTGAAGAAATACATGGTCTTAATTTACCGCCTGTCGAAGAAACACATTGCCTTGATAACCCGACTGTCGGGGGTTGGGTGCGACATATGCCAAAGGATGGCTTATCATGGTGGGGCCGAGTAGAACATCGCCGGTGCCTGGAAACGGGATGAGGCGAAGACATGCACGCCGGCGGATCTTACCCAGCTTCAGGGCTCTCCAAGGAGATAACACCCCTACTGCTGCTCTGCGGGGTCTCCGCAAAATCACTAAGGCAAAGTGAATACAAGGGTGCTCCTAGAGCTGTTTCTGGAAGAAGGAGAATGCAAGGCTAGCTCTCTCCCTCCTTCGTGTTCTGTCTAATGCTACTAGATGCGAACCCTTTGCATGGGTGTCCTGGGGGGTTTATATAGGCCTACCCCCCAGGTTACAATGGTAAATCCGGCTGGGTGCGGGTCCCAGCCGTCTGTCTCTAAGGTGCCGTCTTCTCCGCCGACTCCTAGGGCCCGCCGACTGGCGGGCCCCGCCGACTGACCTGGTGCGAGGGCATCAGCCCGCGCCCGCCGCGGGTGGGTCTTGCCGGCTGCAGATTATTGTAGCGTGCTTCTAATGACGCGGGCTTGGTCATGGGGTTATGGCAACAGTGCCGCCGCCTGCGGGCGATCACTGTGGCCATCCCCCGGTCGCATCTGGTTAATGGCGTGTGGGGCCCGTGGGAGGGGCCGGCCGGCTTCGGGGGGCCGACTCCCAACGGGTCTGATTCTCAGCGCGCCCGCCGCCTTCAATACTCTCGCTGACTGGTAGGCCCCGCCGTATCTGGGCCGTACAGACAAGGCGTCGTGGGTACAGGGCCCCGCCCCAGGGGCTGATGTCAGGGCTGGCATGGCAACAGTGCCGCGCCGGGCGGAAATCTCCGCGGATACGGTGCATTGTGGCCATGCTCGTCTTTAATTACCGGGCAGTTGTGAGTCGCGGGCGGACTCCTCATAGTCGGTTTCTTCGGAGTCGTCTCTGGGACTCGGCCGAGACGGGAGTCGCCTCCGGGAGTCGGCACGTCTCGGAGTCGCCTTCTGGGACTCGGCTCATCTTGGAGTCGCCTACTGGGACTCGGCTTATCTTGGAGTCGCCTGCTGGTACTCGGCTTGTCTTGGAGTCATCGTAGGTACTGGAGGGGTGCAGTCTGCCCCAATGTCTTGAAAGGTTCTGGGACTCGGGGTAGCCTACCCGTGGCCCATTACTCCGACAGTAGTCCCCGAAGCTGGTGAGGCTCCAAGGTTGATACGTCGTGTGCCTCAGCAGTTTCATTCCTTAGATGAGGGAAAGCAAGCTCTGGCAGCTGCCTTCCTCCGGGTCGATTGGCTGGAGTTGGACTGTACGAGAGCCGGCATGCTCAAACCGACTGGCTGGAGTCGGATTCGTCGAGGGCCGTCTCACCCCTTAGGGGGTTTCGTATGTCGCGGCGGGAACCAGGCGGCGTGCCTGATACGCTTCCCGCGGTCGCCCGCCTCGGCCCCATCGCGCGGCGCCACGTGGCAAAGGCAGTCTGCCTGCCCACGCGCGCGACGGGACTAGCCGTCAGGCGGGGCCCGCCACTACCGCGCCTCAGCGCGCGAACGGATCCGTTGCGCCCGTGCGGGCGGTTGGGCTTCCCACAACGTTACTGCGCGCAGTAATTTCATGGGTAAATCGTGGGGGGCGTGGGGTCCTGCGCGCAGTTAATCCCACGCCGCCCCATCGGCTTCTCAGCCCGCAGGCCTATAAATAGGCAGGGGGGGGGGCTGGACGGGAAGCACACGCGCCCATTCCTCCCTGCTCCCCCGCCTCCTCCTGCTTCTTCTTCCTCCAGCCATCGCCGCACTACGCCGCACCGCTCCGTAGTGATGAGCTCTTCCTCCGCCGCCGCGGCTCCGGCCGTGCGTTCCGGCGCTTGGGACGGCTCCGAAGTGGATGACGACGCCATCGAGCACCTTCGCAAGACGCGCCGGCTCCCCAGCGCGAACTTGGTGCGAGCCCGCGCCCCGCCGGCAGGGGAAATAAGGCCGGCGCTGCAGGAGAGCGAGCGGGTTATATCCCGTTTGCACCTTATGCGCGGCCTGGGCCTGCCGGCGAGCGGCTTCCTCCGCTCCTTCTTGGAGTTCAACAGACTCCAGCCGCACCACCTCACCCCCAACATGGTGGTGCTGCTGGCCACCTTCGCCACCCTATGTGAGGGTTTCCTCGGCGTTCTCCCCACTATCGAGCTGTGGGGAGAGCTCTTTCAATCCAAGCTCGGCACGCAAGTCGCTGGCGTGCCGGCTCAGTGCGGCGCCTTCATCGCAATGCGCAGGTCGACCGCCGACAATCCATTCCCCTCCATTGCGCTGATCAAGTCGGTGAAGATGTGGCAGCGCTCGTATTTCAACGTGAAGAACGTTGCCGCGGAGGGCGACTGGGTCAACCTGCCGCCCTACGAGGCCGGCGCGTCGGCTGGGAGGCTTCCCAGTTGGTCCCACCGGGCCCAGACGCTGACAACCGCCGGCGCCGCCGCCATCGCGCGACTTCGGGTGCTGACGCAGTCGAAAGGCCTGGTCGGGGCCGACTTGCTGGCCGCCTTCGTGGCGCACCGAGTCCTCCCTCTCCAGATGAGCGGCCACCGAGACCCGAGTCGGATGTGCACCTGGGACATGCCCCACGCGGAGGTGGCGAAGATGGTGAATCACATCGCGAGCTGCGAGCTCGCAGAAGATTGGCAGTTCGGCAAAGAGCCGTACTCGCGCTCCAACCCCCCTCCCGCGGTAAGTCGTATATCTTTGCTTTCTGTTTTTCTTCGTGGCCGAATCCGGCTTCTGATCTTCTTGGCTTTTTTCGAGTCAGAACCCTCTCATCCCGCCCGCAGCCGGCGCCACTAGACAGCCCCGCGACTACGCTCCAGATCGAACGGAGAGCGATGTCGAGGACCCCGACTTGGGGGTGGCGGCGATGGAGGCCGACGCCGAAGGCGGAGGAGGGGGAGCGGAAGGCGGCCTCCGGCCCTTGGCGACCTTCGCCGACTGGCCAGAAGACGACGCTGAAGGGGAAGTCGTCCCGTGTCGCCAACCCAAAGCCGGCCATCCCGGCGCGAGCTCTTCCGCCGGCTTGACCGGTCAAGTCGGTGCGAAGAGGCGCCGGGCCGCGCCGAGTTCGCTCGGCGGTCTGCCGAAGAAGTTCAAGGGGGCGGCCGCCGCGACCAAGCGGGAGGAGGCGGCCGCGAAGGCCAACCGCTTCCGCAAGGACGTGAAGAAGCCGCCGCTAGTCTCTGCGTAAGCCTTCGCCGCCTTTGTCTTGTTTTCTTTGACGAATTCTTTCCGAGTATTTTTTATTCTATTTTCTGCTTCAGGGCCCCTCTTTCCCTTGAGAGGGTCGCCGTCCCCTCTGTCATGGGGTCGGCCGAGACGTCCGCCAACACCCGGCGGATTGACCCCGCCGCCGACCTCCGGGAGGCGACGGAGCGCAACGTGCGGGAGAAGCGCGATGAGGAAGAGGCCGACCGTTTGGAGAAGGCGGAGGCCGAGAAGGTGGCGGCCTCCGCCCAGAAGAAGCTGGCGGAGGCCGAAGCCGCCACCGTGGCCAAACAGCGGGCCGAGGAGGCTGCGCGCCACCAGTCGGCGTTGCTTGTCGTCCCGCTGAGCTCCGCGCCGCCGCCCCCGGAGTTCACGGGGCAGACTGGAGAAGTCGACGGGGAGCACTCCATCGTGGAGAGGGACGGAGGCGAGGCCTCTGCATCAGGCACGGCCTCGCCGCCACCGCCGCCTCCGCTGCATGGCAAGCAGCTGGCGGGCCCTCCAGTGCCGCCGGCTGAGGACGAGGCGGTGGCAAGGCTGCTTCTTCAAGTCGCCTCACCGGCGCGCCGCCGTCTTGCGAAGGCGGTCTCGGCGCCGCGCCCCTTGGAAGCCGGCGCCGCCAGCTTGGCCATTCCTGATGCTGAGGCGTCGAGTGCCGCGCCTACTGGATGGGTGCGAGGAGGCGGCAACGGTCCGCTGAACCAAGCGCTCCTGGATGTGCAGGCGAAGCTGCGAGCTGAAGGAGAAGCCATCCAGGGCTGTACCAGGGCGCATCTGGCGTCGCCGGCGTCCATCCGAGTACGTTTTTCTTTTTTGAATTTGCCTTTTCTCATTCTTCTCTGTGGGGGAGCGCCAGCGCACCCACTGGGTGTAGTCCCCGAGTTTCGGGCCGGCTGCTGCGCAGGTGGCCCGGAACTCAATCTGGCGAGTTCCTCATTTTTGTTTTTGTCTGATTTTTATTGCAGGAGTACCACAACCTCCGCGTCACCGCCTACAACCGCAACGTTGAGCGGCTGGAGAAGTGGACTGCCGACTTGTCGGAGAGCCGGAGTAAGTTCCTCTTCTTTTCCGCGGGGGCGCGCTGGCGCACCCGCGGGCTGTAGTCCCCGAGATTCGGACCGACTGCTGAGCAGTCGGGCCGGATCTTCCCGGCGACCTTTGCTGTTGACGACTTAACGTCTTTTCTCTTTGTTTTTCAGAGGCCAATACCGCTCTTCAGGAACAGCTGGGCGAAGTCAGCATGGCCCTTCGTGCCAAGGAGGAGGAGTGCGGCAAGCTCGCCAAAGAGCGCGACCTGCTGGCCGAGCAGTTGGCGGAGCAGAAGGAGCTGCTGAAGGCGGCTCAGGACGAGGCGGGGAGAAAAGAGACCGCCCTCCTGGCCGAGTTCGAGATGGAGTGCTCCTCCTGGGCCGACAGGGAGGCGATGCTGACTTCCGGCTTCCACGAGATCGAGGACATCGTCGATGGTGAGTTTCTTTTCTTTCTTTCCTTGAGCTGCCGACTGCAAGTCAGTCCGACTGCTAACTTTCTTTTTGCTTCTTTCTGTCTTGGGGCAGACTTCTTCCCTGGCCACTCGCAAGCGGTCAATCGAGCCATCGAGGCTGATCGCGAGATGCGGAGGGCGAATGGCAAGGAGATCGCCGCCAATGCCCCCCTGACCGTCGACGAGCGGCTGCTGAGCATCGAGACCCGTCTGCGACCGGCTCATCAGCTGCTGCGCCGGCTTCAACGTGCCGGGGCCCAGGCGATCTCCGCCCTGTGGCCAGACATGCCGGCTCTGTGCACCGCCAGTTGAACAGCCGACTGGCTGGAGGTCGTAGCCGGCCGTCTTGAGGCTTGGAAGGGTTCCTCGGCCCGAGCTGGAGCGCGCCGGGCCTTGGAATTTGTCAAGGCTTGGTATCCAGGGCTGGACCTGGACCGGCTGGCCGCGTTTCGATCAGAGGCCCAGGCGGAACTGGCGGCTGTGGAAGGCGCCCTCATCGAGCACGCGAGGAGGTGCCTCCGGAGTGGTTCGGGATGAACCCCGACTACGGCGAAGACTCGGCGGAGGTGATCGGCTCTAGCACCGAGGAGGAAGATGAGGCGGGGGATGAAGACGAGATGGAGGCGCCAGAGGACAGGGCGGATGACCAGCCTCAGCTCGATCGTGCCTCCAGCAACGAGCCGTGTCCGACTGGGACGGCTGCCGTCGGAGGCGACCAAGCCGAGACTGCCGAGCCGACCGCCCCGGCGCCTGACACCGCCGTCTTCGTCGACCCGCCGAACCCGTCTGTTGCTCCTTAGGCTGCCGTCTTGTCCTTTCTTTATCTGTTTTCATAGTCTTTGAAGAACTTGTTAATTTGCACAATTCCACCCGCGGGGTGTATTTTGAACTCAGCCAGAGGCCTTTGCTTATGTAAATATCTATTTGCCTTCTATCTTTCCTTGCTGATTGCTCTTTTGGCTTTTTCCTTTGCTGCCTTCCCATAGTCGCTGCTTTGCCAGACGGACAGTCGCTCCGCGGGCTGCCGCAGGTCAAATGCTTGGATATTTTTAGGGAAGGCAAGTACTTCGCCTTTTTCGAGTTTTTTAACAAGTGAGATAGAAGGCGGAGAGCCGACTATTCGAGAGTCGGCTCCGCAGAGAGAGGCTGGGAGCCGGCTTGGGCTATGCATACGCTTTGAGTCCTTAGCCATTTTTTCATGTGCGCGCTCGTTCTTGCTTATACTCTGCCTACCAATAGTCGCTCTACGAGTTGCGGCTTTCGACAGGAGACGGCTTAAGCGCAGCACACTACTTGTCCGACTGCAGGAAGCATTTCATAGCGCAAGACGGCGAGTCCCCGGGCCGACTAGTCGAACCCGGTGCCAAGCGGCATAACAAAGAGTAGCATACTCGGAGGCATAATTCTTATCATACAGATAACAAAAAGGGCAGTCCCAGAGCTCGTCTCGGGGGCCCAAAGTCTCGGTACTTTTACCACAAAGGATAGCGTGGTACATACTGCATTAACTGTAAAATCTTCGGAGAAGATTTGCGTTCCATGGCCGTTCTGACTCCTTGCCGGAGTCGTCCCTCTTGCGCGCTCGAGGCTTCTGAGCGTCGATTAGGTAGTAGGAGCCGTTGCCAAGCACTTTGCTGATGATGAAGGGGCCTTCCCAAGGTGCCGACAACTTGTGCTGGCCGGCTGTTCGCTGAATCAGCCGGAGCACAAGGTCGCCCTCTTGAAACGATCTCAGCTTGACCTTTCGGTTGTAGTATCGGCGCAGACTCTGCTGGTAGATGCCGGAACGGCTGAGTGCAACCAGCTGGCCCTCTTCCAGCAGGTCAACGCCGTCTTGGCGTGCTTCTTCAGCTTCCTCTTCGGTGTACATGGTGACTCGTGGAGAGTCAAACTCTATGTCCGTCGGGATGACCGCTTCGGCACCATAGACGAGGAAGAAAGGCGTGAAGCCGGTTGACTTGTTTGGAGTCGTGCGCAGACTCCAAAGGACGACTGGTAGCTCCTCAACCCAACAGCCGGTCGAACGCTCGAGTGGTTCGACCAGTCGAGGCTTGATGCCGGACAGGATGAGGCCATTTGCTCGCTCCACTTGGCTGTTTGACTGTGGATGGGCAACGGACGCTAAGTCCAGTCGGATGCCCTGTGTCGTGCAGAAACGAGCCAAGGCGCCTTTGGCAAAATTTGTGCCGTTGTCGGTGATGATGCTATGCGGTATGCCATACCGCACCGTGATGTCGGCGATGAAAGTCACTGCAGTCGGACCATTCAACTTCTTGATGGGCTTTACTTCTATCCACTTGGTGAACTTGTCCACCGCGACAAGCAGATGAGTTAGGCCGCCTCAGGCCGTCTTGAATGGTCCCACCATGTCCAGGCCCCAAACTGCGAAGGGCCAGGCGATGGGGATTGTTTTCAGTGCGGAAGCCGGCTGAAGTGGCTTGGAGCGGAACTTCTGGCACCCTTTGCATTTTTGGACTAACTCTTTAGCCTCTTCCAGGGCAGTCGGCCAGAAGAAGCCGTGCCGAAAGGCTTTGGCGACGAGTGCTGTTGAAGCTGCATGGTGGCCGCACTCGCCCTGATGAATGTCTTTGAGAATTTCTTGTCCTTGTTCTGGCTCTACACAGCGCTGGTAGACACCAGTGACACTGCGCCTGACCAGC
Organism: Triticum timopheevii; assembly: GCA_963921465.1. Taxonomy (NCBI): domain Eukaryota; kingdom Viridiplantae; phylum Streptophyta; class Magnoliopsida; order Poales; family Poaceae; genus Triticum; species Triticum timopheevii. Next base: position 292,680,071 of record OY997262.1, read on the forward strand.
TCTCTGTTGATTATGGTCTATGCTGCCGCTCAGCGTTGCACTTGCCGAGCCCAGATCTCATCAGACGGCAGCTCTCTGTTCACTAGAAACTTGAGGATGGGCTCTGCCCATGAGGGTGCTGCTATTTCGTCAACCGCCACCACAGTGACTTGGACAAGGGTGGCTGGGCTGGGAGGCGGCGGGCTGGAGTCTGCGGCCGCTTGCTGGATTGACGGAGTCCCCGGGCCGACTGGCGTAGTCCCTGGGTTGACTGGCGCAGTCCCCGGGCCGGGTTCTGAAGTCCCCGGGCTGGCTCGACTGCGATTTTCTTGGGGCCGTCTGCTGGGGCTCTTGAGTCGGATCTGACTTCTTCGGGAGGAGCCGGCACAAAGATGGAGTCTGATTCTGGTGAAGGCTTGATAGACGGCTTGAGGAGGCGCTGAAGAGCGATGCCAGAAGGTATTGCTTGGCGGGTAGAGCCGACTCGTGCCAGGGCATCTGCTTGATCATTGTCGCTTCTTGGCACGTGATGGAACTCGCACCCCTCAAAGTATCTGCTGATTTGCTGCACCAGGAAACGGTAGCTCGCCATGTTTGCGTCTTTGGCGTCCCAGTCGCCAGATGACTGCTGGACCACCAAATCGGAGTCGCCATAGCACAGGATCCGGCAAATGCCGAGCTCTTTGGCAAGCCGGAGCCCATGAATGAGCGCCTCGTATTCGGCGACGTTGTTGGAGGCGGCAAAGTGGATCTGCAGCACATACTTGAGCTTGTCGCCTTTAGGGGAGGTGAGGACAACACCGGCTCCCAGGCCGGTGCGCATCTTGGAGCCATCGAAATGCATCTGCCAATGGGTGGAGTCCGGCGCTGGCGGCAGGTAGTGGGTCTCGGCCCAGTCGACGAGGAAGTCGGCCAGTGCTTGCGACTTGATGGCGGTGCGGGGCTGGTAGTGGATGGTGTAAGGAACCAGATCTATGGCCCATTTGGCTACTCGGCTGGAGGCATCTCGGCTTCCAATGATCTCGGCCAGCGGAGCCATGCAAACCACGGCGATTGGATGCTCTTGAAGGTAAGGCTTCAGCTTCTTAGCGGCAAAATGCACACTGTAGAGCATCTTCTGGTAATGGGGGTGGTTCTGCTTGGAGGTCGACAATACCTCGCTCATGTAATATACCGGTCTCTGGACAGGGAGCACCGTGCCCTCCTCTTTGAGTTCGACTACGATCACTGTGCTAACTACTCGGCTGGTGGCGGCGATGTACAGGAGCATGGGCTCTTTAGGAGTCGGAGCCGCCAACACAGGGGGAGTACTCAACATCTTCTTCAGCTGGAGAAATGCTTCATCCGCCTTGTGGTTCCACTCGAAAAAGGTGCTCTTCTTCATCAATTGATACAAAGGCAGAGCTTTCTCGCCCAGCCGACTGATGAATCGGCTGATTGACGCCAAGCAGCCGGTGAACTTCTGCACGTCTAACAGTCGGCTAGGTACCTCCATCCTCTCGATGGCCTTGATCTTCACGGGGTTGCACTCTATGCCGCATTCGGAGACCAGGAAGCCAAGGAGTTGGCCGGCTGGTACTCCGAAAACGCACTTCTCAGGGTTGAGCTTGATCTGGAATCGGCGCAAGTTCTCAAAGGTCTCCTTGAGGTCTTCTAGCAGCGTCCCACGCCTCTCCGTCTTCACCACCACATCATCCACGTAGACGTGGGCATTCCTGCCGAGTTTCTTGAGGAGGCACTTCTGCATGCAACGCTGAAAGGTGGCGCCGGCATTCCTCAAGCCGAACGTCATCGTCAGGTAGCAGAAGGCTCTGAATGGTGTGATGAAGGTGGTGTTCAGTCTGTCTACCGGGTTCAGCTTGATCTGGTGATAACCTGAATATGCATCTAAGAAACTCAGCAGCTCACATCCGGCTGTGGAGTCTATCACCTAATCGATTCTCGGCAGGGCAAATGGATCCTTTGGGTAGGCTTTGTTGAGGCTTGTGTAATCAATGCACATCCGCCATTGCTTGTTTTTCTTCAGTACCAAAACCGGGTTTGCCAGCCACTCTGGAAAAAACACCTCCATGATGAAGCCGGCCACAAGAAGCCGGGCTAAATCCTCTCCAACAACTCTTCTCTTCTATTCTAACAGGCGGCGCAAGGGCTGCCTGACGGGTTTCACATCTGGCCTGACATGTAGCTTGTGCTCGGCGAATTCCGTCGGTACACCTAGCATGTCTTTGGGGGACCATGCAAAGATGTCTCGACTCTCACGAAGGAAATCGACGAGCTCGCCTTCCTATTTGTGATCAAGGTTTGTACCTATGACAGCGTACCTCTCTGGGTGCTCCGGGTCCAAGGGTATCTTCTTGGTCTCTTTGGCTGGCTTAAACGAGCCCTCAGCTTCTGACTCCTTGGGGTCGGGCGACTTCTCTGGCTGCTTTCCGGCCATCGCCATGACCCGGTCAAGGAGCCGCTTCTCAGCTGTGATTACCAGGGACTCGGCCAGCCGACTGCTCTCGGCCGCACAGGCGGACGACTTCCTGTAGTCGCCGGCTACGGTCAGAATTCCCTCGGAACTCGGCATCTTCATTTTGAGGTAGGCGTAGTGAGGAACCGCCATGAACTTGGCCAAGGCAGGTCGGCCAAGCAGTGCGTGGTATGGGCTTTCAAGGTCCACTACTTCGAACCAGACCGGCTCTCGGCGGAAATGATCTTTGTCTCCGAAGAGGACGTCTATCAGGATCTTGCCGATTGGTGAGCAGGAAAGGCCGGGTACAATACCATGGAACATAGTCCGGCTGCTCTGCAGCTGTCTTTGCTTGATCCCTAGCTTCTCCATAGTATCTTTGTACAGGATGTTGATGCTACTGCCTCCGTCTATCAGCACTCTAGAAAAGCGGGCGGCCCGCCTATCAGTGGCCAAGGTGGCGCCTAGGACTAGGGCATAGGATCCCGGATTCGGTATCACCTCTGGGTGATCCGCTCTGCTCCAACTGATAGGCCTCTTGGACCAATGCATGAACTCCGGAGTGTTTGTCGCCACTGCATTTACTTCTTGCTGTTGCTGCCGTCTGCTGCGTCGATCATCAGCCGCACTGGTAAACACCACGTAGGCTCCATGCTCTTCTGGGTACTCGTCTTGCACTGCGCCGACTGGCCGAGCAGCCGGCTGCTGGGGTGGTGGCGGAGGCGGCGGCCCAGCAGGCAGAGGGGGAAGGAGGCCGTCTCCCTTGGCGATTCTGGTGAGCCAGTGGCACTTTCGGTGGTATGATTTGACGGCTTCGCGCCACTGTGGAACTTGCAGGGACCATCCAGAGTCTGCTCATAGGAAAAGGCCGGCAACCAATTGGATTTGCCGCCTTTCGGCCGTTTGGCCGGAGGCTACGCCTCCAGCTGTTGATCTTCGACTGTTGCAACCTGCCAACTGTTGGAAGTCGGCGGTTGGGCCTTGCGTTTGTGGTCGCTCTGTTGTCGCCGACTGGTGTCTCCAGTTGGAGTTCTGGGAGCCAGAGGAGCCACTTTGCCAGCTGCATTGACTTGAATCTCTGTCTTCATGGACGAGTCGGCCGTGGCGTACTTGTCTGCAATGACCAGCGGTTCGTCGAGGGTTTCTGGCTTGTCGCAGAGGAGCCTGTGCTTGAGGAGGGTGCCTTCTCGGTACCCGGCAGTGAAGTACTCGATAGCCTGCACCTCGTGCATGCCCTCGCAGGAGTTCCGAAGCTCGCCCCAGCGCGTGAGGTAGTCGCGTGTTGACTCATCAGGGCCTTGCACGCACAAGGAAAGCTGGCGCGGCTTGGGAGGTCGCTTGTACGTGCTCGTGAAGTTGCGGATGAAGGCTTCGGTGAAGTCGACCCAGCTGTTGATGCTGCGGGGCTTCAGACTGTTCAACCATGTTCGGGCCGTGCCTTGGAGCATGAGTGGGACGTACTTCACGGCAACCCGCTTGTTGCCGTTCGCTATGCTGACGGCCGTGGAGTAATCTATCAGCCAGTCTTCCGGCTTCATAGAGCCGATGTACTTGGGTGTGTCTCGGGGGAGCGTGAACCCTTTGGGGAAGGGCTCGTCTCGGATGCGGGGCCCGAAGCAAGGCAGACCCAGCTCGTCTTCTTCTTCCAGCGCCAGGGATCGGTGGAGTCGGTCGATCCGATGGCGGGCATCATTCTCTCCGACTCCTTCTCGACGGCTGAGGCGGCCGCCGAGAGTCGGATGCTCAACAGGCGGTGGGGAAACTCGTCGTTCTCTTCTTGGTGGGGGAGGCAGGTAGTCGTCTCGCTGCTCTACTGCTCTCGGACGGCCGTCTTGGTCGCGCTCGATGGTGATGTGAGTCTGACTGCGACTGACAGCCGGCTCCTTTTCTTTCCTTCCATGGACACCGCCAGTCGGCGTCCGAGATGACGCGCCTTGAACTCGGTGGGGAGGCAAGTCGTTGTTCGGTTGCTGCAGCGCATCCGCGCGGCCGCCGGCCGCGTTCTGCACAGCAACCGCATCGAGGAGCTGCTAGACTCGCTCCATCATCATGCGGCGCTCTTCGCCCTCGAAGTTCTTCAACTCATCAGTCGCCGCTTGGGCAGCGGGGATGTTCTCCGCAGGGGTGGCGTATACGGGGCGTTTTGCCCCGAACAAGTCGGCGATGGTCGCGCCGCGCTGCCGGACCGCGCCTAGGCGGCTCGGCCCAGTTGGAGCCGGCGAGCCGCCCATGGCGCGATCCATCTCGCGCTGGTAGGCTTCTGATAAGCGCCTCATGCTCGCCAGCCTCTTGGCGCCTTCGATGATCTGAAGGCGGCGCGTCTCCAGCATCTCGGTGTGGGACCCCGACTCATGAGTCGAGATCACCGAATGCACGTGTACAGTGATCCCAGAGATCAATGCTCAGTGAACACACAGAAGCTGAATAACAAGAGTCTTACATCCATACATACCGTCTTACACAAATTGTGACCATTATGGTCAAGTCTTACATCGATAAAGCCTTAAGGGCTGAACATCAAATGAAACTCAAGCAGCGGAAATCTTCGTCGATAAGTAGAACCCATGCCATCTGCCTTAACCCTATAGGCATTCTGACTGGGAAACGTCCTAGTTCGCATGTTCGTCTCCAAAGAACTCTTCTTCGAACTCCGGTTCTTCCATGCCTGGTCAATTAAATAACCAGTGGCAAGCCAATGAGTACTTTGAATGTACTCGCAAGCAACCCATGTTTTGGTTCAAGATACAACAATGCATGATATAGGTAAATTTTTGCAGAAAGCTAGTTTTGAGTGCAATGACATGTTCAACAACTTTATAAGGCAATGCATCAAGAGAATTCAAGTAACCATGAGGACAGGTTACAGATATCAACATAAATAGAGTGGGCACCAACCCAACTCAATCATTTCAAGTCCTTTGACTTGACCCAAGTAGTTTTATCAGCTCACACACATGGTTGCAAAACTCTGGACGTAGTTTAAGCAGCACCGCCCAACTGTACTTGACCGTGGACACGGCTATTCGAATAGTTTTACACTCTGCAGAGGTTGCACACTGTACTCACAAGATTCGGGGAACTTCCGTGTCAGCCACGACCCGTGGTACCTCAAGTACCCGGGGTAAGCACCTGATCACTACCTTTCCCTAGACGACACTAACATGGAGTCCACTCGATTGGCAGTAACCCCCGTGCCCAACATTATCACATAACACTTTCATGGAGCCTTGCTCCCATAATTATCACATACCACTGGCACGGGGTACCAACGGTGTGTCCGGTGCCCTGTAAAAACAGTCATGGTCGCCCTACCTGGCACGACCCCGTCCCGAGAGAGAGCACCAACTCTCCCCCGTAACTAGTAATGCGGGCTCCAAGCTAGTATCGACCTAGGTAATCAATAATGCCCTTTCCCATATAAGGGTAGAGTGGTTGCGCATGTAAGGTTGGGACAGTCGACAAATCTTAAATCTAATCCGTTTTCGAAAACAACACACACCCTTGCCTCGGTACACCACTTCGTCATCAAGTGGTTACCCATCTCATCATCTCCCTCGGGCATAAGTGGCACCCGACGGGGTTTTCGAAAAGTCTTTTGAAAATACTTTGTCTCCATCACCATGCATATTCCCGTCCCTCTTTGCGTAGCGCTACTTTAGCATCCTATCTACTCCCACCGGCATAACCCTCATAAGAAGGTAGGGCCATGCACAATGCAAGTATCAACGAGGAAGTAGCAGAGGCAACCAACCCACGTGGTTCACCATCTCATCATGATTCCGATGCAACAATAATAAAGAGCTATATGACATGGATAAAAAGGGTTTCATAGACATGGTCAAAGGGCTGCTTGCCTTGGTTGGCTTGGTCTTCAAAGTCTTCAGGCCCTTCCTCTCCTTCTTCTCCAACTACTTCGTCAAACACGGGATCTAATCGTCGCAATAAAACAACGGATAAATGAGACAATAATAAAAACAAAAAAGTCAAAGTGCTCAGAAAAATGTCAACTTATTTTTGTAAAATACTAGGAGGAAAACTAGGAAGGGGAAAATTCTTAGTTTTGGATTTGGAGCTAGGGCAACAGAGTTGTGGATTTTCAAACAGAGGTTTTATTGTTCAAATTTGAATTTAAATTTGAACAGAGCAGAAAGGTGTAATGGATGTGCATGAAAGATACATCAATAAATAGGTGGGATTATTCTAAGATTTTAGGAGTTGGAAATATTTCATTTGGATAAATATTATGCCCTGTGGAATTTTTAGAAAGGAGGCAGAAAAAGAAAAAGAAAAGTGGCGCTGTGCCACTGGGCCAGAGAGGCCATGGGCAGCAGGCCCAGGGGAAACCAGCCCACGCGGGCCGCCACGTCGAAGGCGTAAAGGCGAAATACGCCTTCAGCCGACGGGCGAACCGGTGCGCGCGCGCGCGTTTTAAACCTGACGGGTGGATCCCACCCGTCAGGGCGTGACGCTGACGGGCTGGCCCCACGGCCGTCATCATCTACCTCCGTCCAGAGGCAGCGACGAGCTCGCCGGCGGCGATACAGAGCACGGGGAGGTGCGCGGGTGGTACCGTTGGACTCGGGGAGGTGTCACCGTTCGGGTGGTGGTGGAGACGGTCGCCGGAGCAGCCTGGTTCGCCGGCGACGAGGTCACGCGGCGGAGGTGCTTCGGGCGTCGATGGATCCGGCCGTTCCCGGCTGCAAAACGAGTGGGGAAGAGAGGGGAAAAGGTCAGCGACGCCTTGCGGTTCCAGATCGAGAGAGATCAAGGGCGGAGGAGGCCTGTACCGCGCGAACGCCAACGAGCCGAGGCGGCGGAGCTCGAGCTCGATCTCGAGCTCGGGCGGCTCTGGAGATGAATGGGGGGTGCGGGAGGTTGATTAGGAGTGTGAGGGAGCGACAGGGAGCGAAAGAGGGGCTCGGGGTCGCCTTATATAGGCTGGCCGAGGTCCACCGTAGGCGTGGCCTACGGGTGCCCGCAGAATCGGCTCGGGTGGCCGTTGGAGAGGGAATGGAGGGCTCGTGGGTGTTCGTGGGAGTGGTGTAGGGTGCCAGGGAAAGAGAGGAGGAGCGAGACGAGCTGCACGCGGGCCACAGGGGTGGCGCGGGCATTGGTCGAGCGGGGCGGTGCTCTGGCGCGAGCTGCAGGAGAGAGAGGAGGGCGCGGGAGCAAGTGGGCGGCCTGCTGGCGTGGAGCGGACGTCGAGGGGCATCGACTGGCGCGCAGGGGAAGCTCGAGGTGGTCGAGAGACGCGGCGTCAACGGTCGGGTGTCCTGCCGGGCACTCCAGAGCGCGACTTTGGCCGGCATCCACGACTTTCCCGCGTTCGCGCGTGTCCACTAGTGTCTGGAGGCTGCAGGGGGTGTGGGCAAAAGTGGGAGTGAGCCTTGGATGCTCTGGAAGGCTGAGGGGAGAGAAGGAGGCTGAGAGAGAGGGGAGAAGCTGCTGTCCAGAGAAGACAAATGGGGTTTCCCCCTCCCTCATCATTGCTTCCTCGGGCAGAAAAGCATCCAAGTTGCAGAGGGGAACGAGGAGGGGTTGTGGTAAAAATATGGGCTCAAGGAGATTAGTGCAAGAGGCTGGAATTGGCATTTCAACATTCTGCCAGAAGGTGTTTGATGATGGTTTGGGCAAGTTAATAATTTCCACTTGCCATGAGACTCCACTGGGTGAGATGTTACACATAATTAGGGCCTTCCACCCATTCTAAGCTTATTTGGGCAAAGTTGCCAATGCAACTTTTGTAAACCCTAAAAATTGGCAGGAATGGACTTGTGTAGATCCAGTTGAGTAGGTCACTTCTCCTTGACACACCACTTGGTGTGGTGGCCTCATTTAGTCATGTGATCAGGCTCACAAAACTTGGGGTCATGGAGAGAAAGTTGGTAGTACAAAGTAGTTCAAATTTGATTCTGGTCAGAGAGGGTTTTGAGGCACTTTGATCAAGATATCTTCTTCTCCAACCTGTGTCATTTGGTCTAGATGCATTATTAGACCATTGGAGCATGTGCACCAAGTTTGAGAACATTTGGACATGTTTGGCAATGTAAAGTTGCTCAAACTTCAAAATGGACAGAAATGGTTTTGTGGGGATTTCATGGGGTTATACTATTCTCCATGACATGATACTTGTCAAGATCATCAGGTATGTCATATGTGAGATGATAGAATTTTATTGGAATTTTTGGAGAATATTTCCTTTGTAAATATTTCAAAATCTTGAAATATCCAGAAAGGGTTTTTGAGGGATTTGACCAATATTTTGAACATGACCATGTGTTGAAACTCTTATATATGGAAAATATATGTCCACTGAGTTTCCCTAATTTTTGTCAAATATTTTTAAAACAATAAAATAATTTTTCCCTATTAAAGACCATTTCTGGCCTTAAGAAAAAGCTTTTAAATAAAATAGTAAAATAACTTTTAAAATTATATTTTTGTGGTTTATGGGAGTCCTACATCTAATAGGATTCAAATATACCTTTTGAAATATTTTTCATAACCCAAATCAAGTACTTGCAGTGCAAACCTCAATTCAGGGGTTTTTGGAAAACTAAATATAGAAAATACTTTTTGGGCCAAATTATTTTTGTAAGAAAATTCTATATTGCACTATACACATGGCATGGTCATTGGGCAGAAGTTTGGGACAAGGAGATGAAATATAGGAGGTGGAGTAGTTGACTTTAAAGAGCACTTGGAAAGAAGCACAGAGAGAAAACCAATTCCAAATAAAAGCCAAATAATGCAAAAGTTTTTGTTGGTCCAAATTTTCATCCTTTAATAATGCAAATGAAATGTTACAAAATGCAGGGTGTGACAGACCTACCCCCCTTACAAGAATCTCGTCCCCGAGATTCCTAAACTAGGCTTTAAAGAGATACGGAAACTCGGATCTAAGGTAGTTTTCACGCTCCCAAGTTGCTTCTGCTTCAGTGTGGTTGCTCCATTGGACCTTGAAGTACTTGATGGTGCGGCTTCAAGTGTGTCGCTCAGCCTCATCCAGAATGCAGATGGGCCTCTCACGGTAAGTCAAATCAGGCTGAAGGTCAATGGCTTGGTGATTGACATCCTTGTAAAGATCAGGCTTGTCTGCAACTTGGAGACACTTCCGGAGTTGTGACACGTGGAATACGTTGTGCTCATCGGATAGTTCAGGTGGCAGTTCCAATGGGTAAGCCACTTCTCCTCGTCGTGCGGTGATCTTGAAGGGACCGATAAACCTTGGTGCGAGCTTTCCCTTAACGTGGAAACGCTTTGTTCCCTTAAGAGGAGTTACTCGCAGGTATACATGGTCTTCGACTTGGAAGTCTACTAGTCAGCGACGAGCGTCAGCATAGCTCTTCTGCCTTGACTTGGCGGTCTTCAGTCGCTCTGTGACTAGCTGAACTTGCTCTTCTGCTTCATGAAGGATATCAGTCCCAAAGACAAGTCCTTCTCCGGTCTCTGACCAATTGAGGGGTGTGCGGCATTTCCGTCCGTATAACACCTCAAATGGTGCCATCTGAAGGCTTGACTGATAACTGTTGTTGTAAGAGAACTCGGCAGAAGGGAGGCAGTCTTCCCACCTAGCTCCATATGCTAAGACACAGGCTCGGAGCATGTCTTCGAGTATCTGATTTACTCGTTCTGTCTGACCTCCGGTCTGTGGGTGGAAAGCAGTGCTGAAGGACAAGTTGGTCCCCATGGCCTCTTGGAACTTCTTCCAGAACCTTGAGGTAAACTGGGTTCCTCGATCTGACACAATCTCCTTGGGAACACCATGAAGGCTCACGATTCGGTTGATGTATAGAGTTGCTAGCTGGTTGCCATTATAGGTAGTCTTAACAGGAATGAAGTGGGCTACTTTGGTCAAATGATCGACTATGACCCAGATGGAGTCATGTCCCTTGTTTGACTTAGGTAGTCCAGTGATGAAATCCATTCCGACTTTATCCCATTTCCACTCGGGAACCTTGAGTGGTTGGAGCAATCCAGCAGGTCGCTGATATTCAGCCTTGACTCTTTGGCATACATCACACTTCGCAACATAGGTGGCAATCTCCCTTTTCATCCCGTGCCACCAAAATCTTTCCTTCAGGTCCTGACACATCTTGGTTCCTCTAGGGTGGATGGAATACGGGGTGTCATGAGCTTCTTGCAAGATCAGATCCTTGAGCTCAACCTTGTTGGGCACGCAGATGCGATTCCCAAACCACACAATTCCTTTCTCATCCTCTGAGAATCCCGGGGCTTTGCCCGCCTTGATCTTCCTCTTGATGCCTTCAATACTCTCATGTCCCTTCTAAGCTTCCTTAATATCATCCATCAAGGTAGGCTTAACTTCGAGGTTGGCCAAGAATCCTGGTGCAACCAGTTCCAACTCGAAACTTTCAAGTTCTTCATACAAGGCGGGTAGCTTGTCCTTAAGCATAGCATTCAAGGAACAAGCCTTTCTGCTTAATGCATCTGCTACCACATTAGCCTTCCCAGGGTGGTATTGAACACTGAAGTCATAATCTTTGATCAACTCTAGCCATCTTCTTTGCCTCATGTTCAATTCCCTTTGAGTGAAAATATACTTCAGACTTTTGTGATCCGTGTATATCTCACATCGCTTCTCTAAGAGGTAATGTCGCCATGTCTTCAGGGCATGAACAACTGCTGCTAGCTCAAGGTCATGAGTAGCATAGTTCTCTTCATGAGCCCGTAGCTGCCTTGAAAGGTAAGCTACGACTCTGCCTTCTTGCATCAGAACACCTCCCAGTCCGGTTCTTGACGCATCACAATATATCACAAACTCCTTGTGTATATCTGGTGTGGCCAGAACTTGGGTGGTGGTCAGTCTCTTCTTCAGCTCTTGGAAGCTCTCTTCGCACTTCGGCGTCCATTCAAACTTCTTGTCCTTCTTCAAGAGCTGAGTCATGGGTCGGGAAATGCTTGAGAATCCTTCAACGAACTTGCGGTAATATCCCGCGAGTCCGAGGAAGCTTCTGACTTCCTTCACATTGCTTGGGGATTGCCATTCAGTCACGGCTTCAATCTTAGCGGGATCGACCGACAATCCTTCTTCAGTTAAAACATGACCCAAGAATCCAACTTCACGTAGCCAGAATTCACACTTGCTGAACTTGGCATACAGTTGGTGCTCTCGAAGCTTGTCTAGGACCATCCTCAAGTGTTGCTCGTGCTCTTCTTCCGACTTCGAGAAGACAAGAATGTCATCAATGAAGACAACGACAAACTTGTCCAAATATTCCATGAAGACCTTATTCATGAGATACATGAAGTAAGCCGGGGCATTGGTCAATCCAAAGGACATGACCGTGCACTCATACAGGCCATATCTGGTTACAAAAGTCGTCTTCGGAATATCTTGGGGTCTGATTTTCAGCTGGTAGTACCCAGATCTGAGGTCGATCTTGGAGAACACCTTGGCCCCATTGAGTTGATCAAACAGATCTTCAATCTTGGGAAGTGGGTACTTGTTCTTGATTGTAACTTCATTGAGGGAGCGGTAGTCAATGCACAAGCGGATGGTACCGTCCTTCTTTGACACAAACAGAACAGGTGATCCCCAAGGGGAGGCACTATGGCGGATAAATCCCTTCCTCAACTGCTCTTCCAGTTGCTTCTTCAATTCTGCCAACTCTTCAGATCCCATTCTATAAGGCTTCTTGTAGATGGGTCCCACTCCGGGTATGAGCTCGATGATGAACTCAATGTCTCGGTCAGGAGGCATTCCTGGTAGCTCATCAGGAAAAACATCGGGGTATTCGCATACTACCGGCACTTGCTCCAATCCAACTTCAGTCAGACAGTTGACTTGGTTGTCTTGAGCAGAGGAGGGGTTGGAGGCAAATTTAACTTCGACTCCTTGGTCATTGGTCACAGTGATAGTCCGGTTGGCGCAATCTATCAAGCCTTGGTGCTTGCTAAGCCAATTCATTCCTAAGATCACATCCAAGCCTTGTGATCCTAAGATGATAAGGTATTCTAGGAAGTCTACCCCGTTAATGATAATCCCGACTCCTCTACACCCTATCTTGGCTCTCATCTCTGCTCCGGGGGTTTGTACCACCATAGGGTTATTCAAGAGTGTAGGGGTCATGCCACTTTTTAATGCAAACCTTTGGGTGACAAATGAATGCGTGGCTCCAGAATCAAACAAAAGAGTTGCGGGTGTTGAATTGACAAGGAACGTACCCAGCACGACGTCCGGGTCTTCCTGGGCTTCTTCTGCAGTGACATGATTCACACGCCCCTTGCCGTTGTTGGGCAGGCTGTGGGGAGCTTGCTTCCTTGGTGGCATTCCACGGCCTTGTCCTGGGTTCTGCGTATTGGGGCGCGGGGCGTCGGGCTTCTTGTTGGGGCAATTCTTGGAGTAATGTCCTGGCTGTCCACATCCAAAGCAAGTGACTTGGTTGGGGATGACGCTCTTGCCAGCATTGTTATTGGGGTTGTTGTAAGCTGGCCTGGGGTTGGCATACTGCTGAGGTGGATAGTTGGCGCGGGGTGCAGGAGCTCTTGGCTGCTGATAGGTTGGCTTGACCGGAGCTGGCTGCCACGGGCGAGGCTTCTGGTTGCTAGAGCTACCCTTGCTGATCATCTTGCGCTTACGAGTGTCATCCAAAGCACGTCGCTTGTCCTCAAGCATGAGTGCCTTGTTCACCAGATCAGGAAAGGTCGGGCAGTCACACACAACAAGCGAGTACTGCAGAGTCTGGTTAAGGCCTTCCATGAAGCGCTCCTTTTTGGCAGCATCAGTGCTAACATCCTCAGGGGCATACCTTGAGAGAACACTGAACTTCTGCATGTACTCCTTGACAGTGCCACTACCTTGCTTCAGGGCTCGGAACTCACGCTTCTTGATGGCCATGATTCCAGAAGGAATGTGGGCCTTGCGGAATTCTATCTTGAAGTTATCCCAAGTGATGTTTTGCTCAGCATGCATAGCCTTGAATCCATCCCACCAAACTCTGGCAGTTCCCCCGAGACAGTGGGCAGCATACGCCACCTTCTCGTGGTCCTCAGTGCATCCGACTAGTGCCAACAACTCCTCAATGGTGCGGACCCAGTCGTCTGCATCCAGGGGTTCAGCAGTCTCGATGAAGGTGGGTGGCGCATGCTTCTTGAACTCCACCAGCGTGGAACGTCCATGGCCGTGTCCCGCCGGCTGGCGATTAACAGCTTGAGCAATCATCTGGAGGGCTGCAGTGTTGGCTTGGCGTTCCTCTCGAAAGGCTTGGAGAAGCTGAGCCATGTCCATGTTTGGAGGAGGTGGTGGTGGTGGAGTCTGTCCTTGGGCTTGGTCTTGGCTGACTCCTGCTTCAGCAGAACCTCCGGCTTCTTGCTGTTGGGTAGAGGTACCAGTACGTGTTACAATAGGCATCCTGTTGGAGCGGTCAAGGTCTCATGATTGGGAAAATAAAATGAGGGAAAGCAATATAGATGGGACGCCTAGTAAGGGGGTGGGTGTGACACAAATTTAAGTTAAACAAGGGCCAGAAGGGCCAAACTCATGCATTAAAACCAAATGGGGGATGTAGTCGTTTACAAGTTCCCGAAGGGAAGGTACGACTTCATCAAAGCAAGTTGAAAGCAAACACAACACAACATGGTTTCATATGAACCATTACAAGGACTCGACTTTGCATAGGGGTACACGACCTATCCTACCATAGGGTTACGGACTGGCCTATCCTAGTCCTGTACGGTGTCTAAGTGGTGGAATGCTCGGTCGAGTATTCTGGCTCCTCTGGGTCTTCCTCCTCATCTTCATCTGTCTTAGTCTCTTCGTCACTTGAGGGAGTGGGGGAGTGGAGGAGCTGAACACGGTGCTGCTTCGCCGGTGGCGTCGTGAAGAGGTTGCGATACTCCTTCGCCGTCATACGGCGTGGCTGAGATGATCCCTTGGCATGCGTGGCCTGTGGGGGTCGCCCGCCTCGATAGGCTACAACGGGCTGTCCAGGGGGTGCTCCATCCTTCTTGATCCTGTCCGCCTTCATCTGAGCTAGGTGGAGGAGTTCCTTGGTCTCGTGGAGTTCCTTCTGAAGCTCCATCGACTCTGAGGCCAGGTGCTATGCCAGGCTGTCGGCACACAAGCTGAAGTAGGTCTGGAAGCGGAGAGAAAGTCCTTCATCCAAGGGTGGGGCTGGTGCGCTGCTCTCGTCATCACCTTCCTTACGATAAGGCAGGTAACGAGTGGCTGGCTCACTTGCCATCTCTGGTAGGAGATCCCGGAGGCGAGTCAGCGCCTTGAGGGCAGCAGTCTCCACGGCGAGGAGCAGTGTTGCCATCTGGGGTCCCTCAAAGAACCAGCTCGTCGGGGAGTCGTTCGCCCTCACGACTACCTCCACGTGATACTCCTTCTTGGTGCTGTTGATCTAGTGCTCGTGGTAGGAGAAGGTGGGGGCTCGAGTGAACTGGCACTTCCTAAGGCTATCCTCAAGAAGCACGGGAAATCTAGTGGTCAGAAAGTCCTCGGGTACGACGACCATCTACAAAAAGTGGAAGGGGAAGGGTCAATAGAGGGAAGGTGACCTATGTTTGGGGTACTCTCATAAAACATAGATATACAGGTACTTTCGTGGATAGTCTCACTCTAACTAATGTCCATGCTAACTAAGGCTTCCTACAGTCAGGATGGCTCTGGTACCAGCTCTGTGGGACCCCGACTCATGAGTCAAGATCACCGAATGCACGTGTACAGTGATCCCAGAGATCAATGCTCACTGAACACACAGAAGCTGAATAACAAGAGTCTTACATCCATACATACCGTCTTACACAAATTGTGACCATTATGGTCAAGTCTTACATCGATAAAGCCTTAAGGGCTGAACATCAAATGAAACTCGAGCAGCGGAAATCTTCGTCGATAAGTAGAACCCATGCCATCTGCCTTAACCCTACAGGCATTCTGACTGGGAAATGTCCTAGTTCGCATGTTCGTCTCCAAAGAACTCTTCTTCGAACTCCGGTTCTTCCATGCCTGGTCAATTAAATAACCAGTGGCAAGCCAATGAGTACTTTGAATGTACTCGCAAGCAACCCATGTTTTGGTTCAAGATACAACAATCCATGATATAGGTAAATTTTTGCAGAAAGCTAGTTTTGAGTGCAATGACATGTTCAACAACTTTATTAGGCAATGCATCAAGAGAATTCAAGTAACCATGAGGACAAGTTATAGATATCAACATAAATAGAGTGGGCACCAACCCAACTCAATCATTTCAAGTCCTTTGACTTGACCCAAGTAGTTTTATCAGCTCACACACATGGTTGCAAAACTCTGGACGTAGTTTAAGCAGCACCGCCCAACTATCCTTGACCGTGGACACGGCTATTCGAATAGTTTTACACTCTGCAGAGGTTGCACACTGTACCCACAAGATCCGGGGAACTTTCGTGTCAGCCACGACCCGCGGTACCTCAAGTACCCGGGGTAAGCACCTGATCACTACCTTTCCCTAGACGACACTAACATGGAGTCCACTCGATTGGCAGTAACCCCCGTGCCCAACATTATCACATAACACTTTCATGGAGCCTTGCTCCCATAATTATCACATACCACTGGCACGGGGTACCAACGGTGTGTCTGGTGCCCTGTAAAAACAGTCATGGCCGCCCTACCTGGCACGACCCCGTCCCGAGAGAGAGCACCAACTCTCCCCCGTCACTAGTAATGCAGGCTCCAAGCTAGTATCAACCTAGGTAATCAATAATGCCCTTTCCCATATAAGGGTAGAGTGGTTGCGCATGTAAGGTTGGGATAGTCGACAAATCTTAAATCTAATCCGTTTTCGAAAACAACACACACCCTTGCCTCGGTACACCACTTCGTCATCAAGTGGTTACCCATCTCATCATCTCTCTCGGGCATAAGTGGCACCCGACGGGGTTTTCGAAAAGTCTTTTGAAAATACTTTGTCTCCATCACCATGCATATTCCCGTCCCTCTTTGCGTAGCGCTACTTTAGCATCCTATCTACTCCCACTGGCATAACCCTCATAAGAAGGTAGGGCCATGCACAATGCAAGTATCAACGAGGAAGTAGCAGAGGCAACCAACCCACGTGGTTCACCATCTCATCATGATTTCGATGCAACAATAATAAAGAGCTATATGACATGGATAAAAAGGGCTTCATAGACATGGTCAAAGGGCTGCTTGCCTTGGTTGGCTTGGTCTTCAAAGTCTTCAGGCCCTTCCTCTCCTTCTTCTCCAACTACATCGTCAAACACGGGATCTAATCGTCGCAATAAAACAACGGATAAATGAGACAATAATAAAAACAGAAAAGTCAAAGTGCTCAGAAAAATGTCAACTTATTTTTGTAAAATACTAGGAGGAAAACTAGGAAGGGGAAAATTCTTGGTTTTGGATTTGGAGCTAGGGCAACAGAGCTGTGAATTTTCAAACAGAGGTTTTATTGTTCAAATTTGAATTTAAATTTGAACAGAGCAGAAAGGTGTAATGGATGTGCATGAAAGATACATCAATAAATAGGTGGGATTATTCTAAGATTTTAGGAGTTGGAAATATTTCATTTGGATAAATATTTTGCCCTGTGGAATTTTTGGAAAGGAGACAGAAAAAGAAAAAGAAAAGTGGCGCTGTGCCACTGGGCCAGAGAGGCCACGGGCAGCAGGCCCAGGGGGGAAACCAGCCCATGCGGGCCGCCACGTCGAAGGCGTAAAGGCGAAATACGCCTTCAGCCGACGGGCGAACCGGTGCGCGCGCGCGCGTTTTAAACCTGACGGGTGGATCCCACCCGTTAGGGCGTGAGGCTGACGGGCTGGCCCCACGGCCGTCATCGTCTACCTCCGTCCAGAGGCAGCGACGAGCTCGCCGGCGGCGATACAGAGCACGGGGAGGTGCGCGGGTGGTACCGTTGGACTCGGGGAGGCGTCGCTGTTCGGGTGGTGGTGGAGACGGTCGCCGGAGCAGCCTGGTTCGCCGGCAACGAGGTCACGCGGTGGAGGTGCTTCGGGCGTCGATGGATCCGGCCGTTCCCGGCTGCAAAACGAGTGGGGAAGAGAGGGGAAAAGGTCAGCGACGCCTTGCGGTTCCAGATCGAGAGAGATCAGGGGCGGAGGAGGCCTGTACCGCGCGAACGCCGACGAGCCGAGGCGGCGGAGCTCGAGCTCGATCTCGAGCTCGGGCGGCTCTGGAGATGAATGGGGGGTGCGGGAGGTTGATTAGGAGTGTGGGGGAGCGACAGGGAGCAAAAGAGGGGCTCGGGGTCGCCTTATATAGGCTGGCCGAGGTCCACCGTAGGCGTAGCCTACAGGTGCCCGCGGAATCAGCAGGGGTGGCCGTTGGAGAGGGAATGGAGGGCTCGGGGGTGTTCGTGGGAGTGGTGTAGGGTGCCAGGGAGAGAGAGGAGGAGCGAGACAAGCTGCACGTGGGCCACAGGGATGGCGCGGGCATTGGCCGAGCGGGGCGGTGCTCTGGTGCGAGCTGCAGGAGAGAGAGGAGGGCGCGGGAGCAAGTGGGCGGCCTGCTGGCGTGGAGCGGATGTCGAGGGGCATCGACTGGCGCGCGGGGGAAGCTCGAGGTGGTCGGGAGACGCGACATCAACGGTCGGGTGTCCTGCCGGGCGCTCTAGAGCGCGACTTTGGCCGGCATCCGCGGCTTTCCCGCGTCCGCGCGCGTCCACTAGTGTCTGGAGGCTGCAGGGGGTGTGGGCAAAAGTGGGAGTTAGCCTTGGATGCTCTGGAAGGCTGAGGGGAGAGAAGGAGGCTGAGAGAGAGGGGAGAAGCTGTTGTCCAGAGAAGACAAATGGGGTTTCCCCCTCCCTCATCATTTCTTCCTCGGGCAGAAAAGCATCCAAGTTGCAGAGGGGAACAAGGAGGGGTTGTGGTAAAAAGATGGGCTCAAGGAGATTAGTGCAAGAGGCTGGAATTGGCATTTCAACATTCTGCCAGAAGGTGTTTGATGATGGTTTGGGCAAGTTAATAATTTCCACTTGCCATGAGACTCCACTGGGTGAGATGTCACACATAATTAGGGCCTTCCACCCATTCTGAGCTTATTTGGGCAAAGTTGCCAATGCAACTTTTGTAAACCCTAAAAATTGGCAGGAATGGACTTGTGTAGATCCAGTTGAGTAGATCACTTCTCCTTGACGCACCACTTGGTGTGGCGGCCTCATTTAGTCAGGTGATCAGGCTCACAAAAGTTGGGGTCATGGAGAGAAAGTTGGTAGTACAAAGTAGTTCAAATTTGATTCTGGTCAGAGAGGGTTTTGAGGCACTTTGATCAAGATATCTTCTTCTCCAACCTGTGCCATTTGGCCTAGATGCATTATTAGACCATTGGAGCATGTGCACCAAGTTTGAGAACATTTGGACATGTTTGGCAATGTAAAGTTGCACAAACTTCAAAATGGACAGAAATGGTTTTGTGGGGATTTCATGGGGTTATTCTATTCTCCATGACATGATACTTGTCAAGATCATCAAGTATGTCATATGTGAGATGATAGAATTTTCTTGGAATTTTTGGAGAACATTTCCTTTGTAAATATTTCAAAAGCTTGAAATATCCAGAAAGGGTTTTTGAGGGATTTGACCAATATTTTGAACATGACCATGTGTTGAAACTCTTTTATATGGAAAATATATGTCCACTGAGTTTCCCTAATTTTTGTCAAATATTTTTAAAATAATAAAATAATTTTTCCCTATTAAAGACCATTTCTGGCCTTAAGAAAAAGCTTTTAAATAAAATAGTAAAATAACTTTTAAAATTATATTTTTGTGGTTTATGGGAGTCCTACATCTAATAGGATTCAAATATACCTTTTGAAATATTTTTCATAACTCAAATCAAGTACTTGTAGTGCAAACCTCAATTCAGGGGTTTTTGGAAAACTAAATTTAGAAAATACTTTTTGGGCCAAATTATTTTTGTAAGAAAAATCTATATTGCACTATACACATGGCATAGTCATTGGGCAGAAGTTTGGGACAAGGAGATGAAATATAGGAGGTGGAGTAGTTGACTTTAAAGAGCACTTGGAAAGAAGCACACAGAGAAAACCAATTCCAAATAAAAGCCAAATAATGCGAAAGTTTTTGTTGGTCCAAATTTTCATGCTTTAATAATGCAAATGAAATGTTACAAAATGCAGGGTGTGACACTCGGCGTCTGCGTCCTCTGGAATGGGCGCCGTTAGGTCTTGCAGGGCCGTGGCGAGCGGGTCCTGAGCTTCTTCACCGGAGTGCTCATCGTGACTGACGACGAGCACCTCCGTGACGGCGCTTCCGCCACTCTCCTCGTGAGGAAGCGGCTCGTCGTAGACCACCACGTTGGTGGGGAAAGTGTCGAGCGACACGGCGTCGGAGTCGACCAGCATCGGGTCGGTGGAGCCTACGGACTCCAAGTCCACGGCAGGCTTGCCGACGACGTGGAGTTGGTCGAGGAGGCCCGCGAGGAGACTCTCGGGGCCACCCGTGCCTGCGTCGGACGCGAGCTCGTCGGAGAGTCGAACCTTACCGACAAGTTCGGCGAGGCTGCTCGCTGCACAGGCAGCCTCAGTGCCACGCAGCGCGTCGATGCAGACTCCATCTGGCGAGCCTGGCTGGCTGCGCTCGCCAGGGAGGAAGAGGGTTCCCGTCCAGAACAGATCTCCGGACGACGGTGCACCAGGCCCCACGGTGGGCGCCAAATGTCAGGGGTTGGGTGCGACATATGCCAAAGGATGGCTTATCATGGTGGGGGCGAGTAGAACATCGCCGGTGCCTGGAAATGGGATGAGGCGAAGACATGCACGCCGGCGGATCTTACCCAGCTTCAGGGCTCTCCGAGGAGATAACACCCCTACTGCTGCTCTGCGGGGTCTCCGCATGATCACTAAGGCAAAGTGAATACAAGGGTGCTCCTAGAGCTGTTTCTGGAAGAAGGAGAAGGCAAGGCTAGCTCTCTCCCTCCTTCGTGTTCTGTCTAATGCTACTGGATGCGAACCCTTTGCATGGGTGTCCTGGGGGTTTATATAGGCCTACCCCCCAGGGTTACAATGGTAAATCCGGCTGGGCGCGGGTCCCAGCCGTCTGTGTCTTAGGTGCCGTCTTCTCCGCCGACTCCTGGGGCCCGCCGACTGGCGGGCCCCGCCGACTGACCTGGTGCGAGGGCATCAGCCCACGCCCGCCGCGGGCGGGTCTTGCCGGCTGCAGATTACTGTAGCCGTGCTTCCAATGACGCGGGCTTCGTCGTGGGGTTATGGCAACAGTGCCGCCGCCTGCGGGCGATCACTGTGGTCATCCCCCGGTCGCATCTGGTTAATGGCGCGTGGGGCCCGTGGGAGGGGCCGGCCGGCTTCGGTGGGGGGGGGGGGGGGCGACTCCCAACGGGTCCGATTCTCAGCGCGCCCGCCGCCTTCAATACTCTCGCTGACTGGTAGGCCCTGCCGTATCTGGGCCATACAGACAAGGCGTCGTGGGTACAGGGCCCCGCCCCAGGGGCTGATGTCAGGGCTGGCATGGCAATAGTGCCACGCCGGGCGGAGATCTCCGCGGATACAGCGCACTGTGGCCATGCTCGTCTTTAATTACCGGGTGGTTGGGAGTCGTGGGCCGACTCCTCATAGTCGGTTCCTTCGGAGTCGGCTCTGGGACTCAGCTGAGACGGGAGTCGCCTCCGGGAGTCGGCTCGTCTCGGAGTCGCCTTCTGGGACTCGGCTCATCTTGGAGTCGCTTACTGGGACTCGGCTTATCTTGGAGTCGCCTGCTGGTACTCGGCTTGTCTTGGAGTCGCCGTAGGTACTTGAGGGGCACAGTCTGCCCCGATGTCTTGAAAGGTTCTGGGACTCGGGTTAGCCTACCCGTGGCCCATTACTCCGACACCGACACAGGTAGTAAAAGTAAATTCTCTCTATAGATATGATAAAGTTGAAATCCCGTCTACTAAATTTCATAGCCCATGCTTAGATGAATTTGATGACTTTATGGCTAGACAAGAAAGTTTAATTGCTTATGTTGGTAGAGAATTAAAGACTAATGCTTTTATGATAGGACGCTTGAGTGATTATATGGCTAGAGTTAAAGGAGAACTTAAACTCATTAGCAAATATTCTTCTATGGTTACCACTCAAGCGGAGCAAGTACTTAAAGCTCAAAGTGATTTGCTCGATGAATTAAATAATAAACATGACTTTGCTGTTAGAGTGGCTACTAGAATGGGTAGAATGACTCAGGAACCTTTGTATCCTGAAGGCCACCCTAAGAGAATCGAGCAAGATTCTCAGAGAAATAAATTAGAGGCACCTAGTTCTTCTAAAAAGGAGAAAAAGAAAAATGATAGGACTTTGCATGCTTCTAGTGAACCTGTTGTAGACACACCTGAGAATCCCAATAATATTTCTATTTCTGATGCAGAAACACAATCAGGTGATGAACATGAACCTAGTGATAATGTTAATGATAAAGTTCATGTTGATGCTCAACCTAGCAATAATAATGATGTAGAGATTGAACCTGCTGTCGATCTTGATAACCCACAATCAAAGAATCAACGTTATGATAAGAGAGACTTTGTTGCTAGGAAGCACGGTAGAGAGAGAGAAGCATGGGTTCAAAAACCCATGCCCTTTCCTCCTAAACCATCCAAGACAAAGGATGATGAGGATTTTGAGCGTTTTGCTGAAATGATTAGACCTATCTTCTTACGTATGCGCTTAACTGATATGCTTAAAGTAATTCCTTATGCTAAATACATGAAGGATATCATTACAAATAAAATAAAGATACCGGAAGCTGAAATTTCCACCATGCTTGCTAATTACACTTTTAAGGGTGGAATACCATAGAAACTTGGAGATCCAGGGGTACCAACTATACCATGCTCCATTAAAAGAAATTATGTTAAAACTACTTTATGTGATCTTGGAGCCGGTGTTAGTGTTATGCATCTTTCTTTATATCGTAGACTTGAATTGAATAAGTTGACACCTACTGAAATATCTTTGCAAATGGCTGATAAATCAACTGCTATACCTGTCGGTATTTGTGAGGGCGTGCCTGTTGTGGTTGCAAATGTCACTATCTTAACGGACTTTGTTATTCTTGATATTCCCGAGGACGATGGTATGTCGATTATCCTTGGTAGACCCTTTTTGAATACTGCAGGGGATGTTATTGATTGCAACAAAGGCAATGTCACTTTTCATGTTAATGGTAATGAGCATACGGTACACTTTCCAAGGAAACAACATAAAGTTCATAAAATCAATTCTATTGGAAAAGTTCCAACTATAATTATTGGAGGTTTTGAATTTCCTCTTCCTACTGTCAAGAAAAAGTATGATATTCTTATTATTGGGGATGTTCATATCCCCATTGAGGTAACCTAGTGTTATTCGAAATTTCTCTAGTTCCGTGTTATTCGGAATGAGTTTGTTAACAAGACTTGATCAACCTTGTTAGTGGATTCATTTTGATGATCATGAGATGGATGAAACTAGAAGGCACAACCTTGTGTACCCTCTTTTTACTTTTTGTTATTTAGAATAAATAAAGCAAAAATAGTATTATCTGTCTGTTTTCTGAATTATCCAAGCAATAAAAAATATCCCGAAAATAAAAGTGCTCCAAATGCCCTGCAAACTTAGTATGGTTTTTTATGGAATATTTGAGGATTTTAGGCACCGAGAACACTGCAGGGGGGTAAACACCTGGCCACGAGGGTGGAGGGCGCGCCCACACCCCCTTGGCGCGCCCCCTATCTCGTGGGCCCACAGTGGGCCCCCTCCACTTATTCCTGCACCCACACACTCTTCCTCCCAAAAAAATCCCCATCCAGCTCAAGCACGAGTTCTATCTCATTTTGCTACGATTTTCGATCTCCTTGCTCTAAGCTCCATTCACAAAACTGCTTTGGGAGATTGTTGCTTGGTATGTGACTCCTCCATTGGTCCAATTAGTTTTTCTCTATTGCTTTATTCATTGCAAATTTTTGCTGCATAGGTGACCCTGTTCTTGACCTTGCTTGTCAAATTTATGAGGTCCCAAGTAATTCCAATGCATGATATAGGCTCTAGGCACTTGTGGGAGTAGTTTCTATCAATCTTGTTTAGTTTTATTCACTTTTATTTTGAAGTTACTAAAAAATTCAGAAATTTTTCAGAGAAAGAAATATGTCCAGGAGAATGTACCAAGGTGGTTCCTCAACTAAGAGAGGACCTCGGCGTGCTATGTGCGAGCAAGACGATGAACCACCAAGGGAAGCCGAAGTGCGGGCTTGCGAGTGGCCATCAGAAGAGTTTATGGACAATGCAGGTATCAAGGATGAATTTGACGCGTATGTGCGTAACACCGATCTTGAGGACTTCATACAAGATAAGTGTCCTCAGTACTACCAATTGACTGATTCATTCGTGAGAAGGTTTAAATTTTCATCTTCACGTAATTCTCATAATGTCCTGTTTGATATTTATGATGAATCTTATACCATGGACCTAGAAGATTTTACTACTGCTTGCAAACTCCCGCAATGGGGCAATGTTCATGAACCCCACAAATCTGAATATAAAGACTTCCTCGCTAGTATCACTGTGGGAGAATCTAGGGATATAGCACAAGCTACCATAGGGAGCATTCATTTTCCTGCTATACATTATTTTGCTCTCTTCATTGGTAGATGCATTAACGGTAAAGATGAAGCATGTCACATGTGTGTCCCTGATCTTTGTGTCCTCAAGAGTGCTGTGTTAGGTAATAAAGATTACAACTTGGGGGCAATAGTTGCACGTAGGTTGCATAATAATGGTATATTTGGAGATTTATTTGGAGGAATTTATGCGACCCGTGTTGCTAATTATCTTGGTATATCTCCAGGTGAGGGTGATATGGAGTTGCCTCCCGCTTATTTAGATTATGACGCGATGGTCAAACATTGTTTTCTTTTGAGGAATGAACAATTCCTCCAGTATCGACTAATCTTTGACAGACGTCGCGCTGTCCATGTTACTCTCCCTGCTCCTTCCCTTTTTGATTACAAGGCAAAACAAAGATATGTTGTTACCAGGGAGGAGGCAGCCGAACACGAGGGGAGAGCGGAGGCAGCTCGTCAATATGCCGCAGCTCAGGATGCATTGGCTGCTGCATCTCAGTACGACCCCAGTTATAACTTCGGATATCATCCAGGCTATCCTTGGCATTAGACCAACTTAGGCCAAAAGCCTAAGCTTGGGGGAGTACGTATTTCTCACCGACTTTACATTCATATTCACACACTTATTCTAGTTGTCAATGCTCATACTCTTTCATTGTACTATCGATGCTAGTTTAATTTCTTTTTCTAGTTTCCTTCTTGTGTGTTTGATAAACCTTAAGAAAAAACAAAAAAATAGTTAGTTTAATTTCCATGCTTGTAGTAATAATTAAAAAGAAACCCAAAAATATTTCTTGTTCTTCTTTTGCTTGTTGGGAGCTTTCCCATGTAAATAGTTTTATTTCTTTTCTTTCCTTTGGGGGTCGAGAGTAGAAGACCATATTGAAAATGTTTAGCGGCTCCCATATGCATGATTGTTGATTTAACTTAGAGCCCATATTACCTTGTCTTCTATCTTGAATTGAATAATTGTAGATTCCAGCTTAGTCCAATGCACGTGCACTATTATTATTATACACACCGTTCGGTCATGCAAGTGAAAGGCAATAATGATGATATATGAGGGACTGATTGAGATGAGAAAAGCTGGTATGAACTCGACCTCTCTTGATTTTGTAAATATGATGATTTCATCGTTCCTGATTCAGCCTATTATGAAGTAAACATATTTGCAATGACATTTAGAGATTATAGTTGCTTATGCCATGCATAATTAGCTATGAGTTTATAATGGTTTACCTTGCGTCCAACATGATATTAAAATGATTATGATGTGGTATGATGGGATGGTATCCTCCTTTGAATGAATTGAGTGACTCGACTTAGCACATGTTCATGCATGTAGTTGAAAAAAAATCAACACAGCCTTCACGATATTTATGTTCATGGTGGATTATATCCTACTCATGTTTGCACCGGGTGTAGATTAATTTTAATGCATGTTCATGACTGTTGTTGCTCTCTCAGTTGGTCGCTTCCCAGTCTTTTGCTAGCCTTCACCTGTACTAAGCGGGAATACTGCTTGTGCATCCAAACTCCATAAACCCCAAAGTTATTCCATATGAGTCCACCATACCTTCCTATATGCGGTATCTACCTGCCGTTCCAAGTAAATTTGTATGTGCCAAACTCCAAACCTTCAAATGAAATTCTATTTTGTATGCTCGAGCAGCTCATGTTTCAACTAGGGTTGTCTGTATCTTCCATGCTAGGTAAGTTATTCTCAAGGGGAGTGAACTCCGCTCCTCATTCATGAGAAAATGGCTGGTAACCGGGATGCCCAGTCCCATGATCAAAAAGATCAAAGCAAATCAAAATAATTAAACAAAACTCCCCCAAGGTTGTTGTTAGTTGGAGGCACTCGTTGTTTCGAGCAAGCCATGGATTGATGCTTGTTGGTGGTGGGGGAGTATAAACTTTTATCATTCTGTTTGGGAACCGCCTATAATGTATGTAGCATGGAAGATATCGCCATCTCATAGTTGTTGCGTTGACTGTGAAAGTATACCGCTCAAAATGTTATTCATCTCTATTTAAAAATTGAGCTCTGGCACCTCTAAAATCCCAGCTTCTCTATGCGAAGGTCCTATCTATTTACTTTTATGTTGAGTCATCACCCTCTTATTAAAAAGCACCCGCTGGAGAGCACACTGTCATTTGCATGCATTACTATTAGTTTATATTGGGTATGACTTGACTGGATCTCTTTTACCATGAATTACAATGTTTAGTCAGTCCTTGATCTTTAAAGGTGCTCTGTATTTATATTTTGCGGTCTCAAAAAGGGCTAGCGAGATACCATTTTGTTATATCATATTATGATTGTTTCGAGAAAGTGTTGTCATCCGAGATTTATTATTATTGCTCGCTAGTTTATTATGCCATTGATATGAGTAAACATGAGACCTAACTGTTATTGTGAATATGGTTAGTTCATAATCTTTGCTGAAAACCTGAATGCTGGCTTTACATATTTACAAAAACAAGAGCAAACAGAGTTTGTAAAAGTTTTTCTTTATCACTTTCAGTTTATCAGCTGAATTGCTTGAGGAAAAGCAAAGGTTTAAGCTTGGGGGTGTTGATACGTCTCCAATGTATCTACTTTTCCAAACACTTTTGTCCTTGTTTTGGACTCTAATTTGCATGATTTGAATGAAACTAACCCGAACTGACGCTGTTTTCAGCAGAACTGCCATGGTGTTGTTTATTGTGCAGAAAACAAAAGTTCTCGGAATGACCTGAAAATCCACTAAGATAACTTTTGGAAAATATAAAAAATACTGGCGAAAGATTCAAGGCCAGGGGCCCCACACCCTGTCCACGAGGGTGGGGGCGCGCCCCCTCCCCCTGGGCGCGCCCCCTGTCTCGTGGGCCCCCTGATGCTCCACCGACCTCAACTCAAACTCTATATATTCCGTTTCATGGAGAAAAAAAATCAGAGAGATAGTTTCATCGCGTTTTACGATACGGAGCCACCGCCAAGCCCTAATCTCTCTCGGGAGGGCTGATCTGGAGTCTGTTAGAGGCTCCGCAGAGGGGGATTCGTCGCCATCGTCATCATCAACCATCCTCCATCACCAATTTCATGATGCTCATCGCCGTGCGTGAGTAATTCCATCGTAAGCTTGCTGGACGGTGATGGGTTGGATGAGATTTACCATGTAATCAAGTTAGTTTTGTTAGTGTTTGATCCCTAGTATCCACTATGTTCTAAGATTGATGTTGCTATGACTTTGCTATGCTTAATGCTTGTCACCAGGGCCCGAGTGCCATGATTTCAGATCTGAACCTATTATGTTTTCATGAATATATGCGAGTTCTTGATCCTATCTTGCAAGTCTATAGTCACCTATTATGTGTTATGATCCGACAACCCCGAAGTGACAATAATCGGGATACTTCTCGGTGATGACCGTAGTTTGAGGAGTTCATGTATTCACTAAGTGCTAATGCTTTGTTTCGGTTCTCTATTAAAAGGAGGCCTTAATATCCCTTAGTTTCCACTAGGACCCCGCTGCCACGGGAGGGTAGGACAAAAGATGTCATGCAAGTTCTTTTCCATAAGCACGTATGACTATATTCGGAATACATGCCTACATTACATTGATGAATTGGAGCTAGTTCTGTGTCACCCTATGTTATAGCTATTACATGAGGAATCGCATCCGACAAAATTATCCATCACTGATCCAATGCCTACGAGCTTTTCACATATTGTGCTTTGCTTATTTACTTTTCCGTTGCTACTGTTACAATTACTACAAAACTGCTATCTTTACTTTTGCCACTGTTACCATTACTATCATACTACTTTGCTACTAAATACTTTGCTGCAGGTACTAAGTTATCCAGGTGTGGTTGAATTGACAACTCAACTGCTAATACTTGAGAATATTCTTTGGCTCCCCTTGTGTCAAATCAATAAAATTGGGTTGAATACTCTACCCTCGAAAGCTGTTGCGATCCCCTATACTTGTGTGTTATCACCTCGCTGCACCCTTGGCGATCAGCCCGGACTCCACCAGCTCGTCCATATCTTCCTGCCGGAGCGAACACCGGATCCAATCGCCTTGGACCCAACCTGGCGGCAGCGCCGAGCACGACGACGACCCGCAATTATGCTTCTTGCCTTTTGCCGCCCCTGTCACCTTCTTCGCACGTTCCAGTGCCGCCGTCTTGTGCTTCACCATGGTGGCGGAGCGGCGGCGTCGAGAGCGGAGGAGCCGGATGCAGTGGAGAAGCAGAGAAAGAGGGGAGAAAACAGACGCGCACAGTGCAGGCGCCTCGACTCCGTCGCCTTATAAAGGGACTCTTTTGAGTGGCTGACGCGTTGATCCAGGCGATCCTGTCAAATCCCGCAACAGTCGCGCGCGACGTACGCGGCGAAAAAGGTGGCGCAGAGATCGAGGCACTCTTGTTTATCCACCCAGCTTACTTCGGCACGCTCCATCCCGCGCGCTTTCCCGAAATTTCGAATCCCGTGAAATCCGGGATACACTGCAATCAATCGTGCCAAAGATTCTGCGCCCCGAAACAACACTCGACAGAGATGTAACAAATTCACTCGACAACTTTCTGAATCGATCAAGGCGACTGAATCGAAGCTGAAGTTCCAACATGAGTCTTCCGTCCTACGTAAAACACTCGTGAGGCGCAAGGCTCAAAGCAAGATCAACTTCAACCTTCTTTCCACTCGGACCTTAATCCATTCGGGGGCTAATGATGAGGATACAGACCTAGGGTAGGGTCACAGGCCTGATCCATACGCCCTACCCAAGGTCACTACCCTAGAAGCAAAGAAGTCCAAGAGACAACAAGGAGTACCAAGTGAAGGCGTCGAGTGCAATCCACTCGACCAACCATATCACTCGAGTACCCTTCCTTCCTGATGTCACTCGACCATACACAAACCACTTGACCTATTGAAGACCAAGAGTCACTCAGAACTACAATGGTCGGGCGTCCACTCTGTAGACTTTAAGGTCATTGAGGGAGTCTTGGACTGGGGGGTGTCCGGATAGCCGGACTATCATCATCGGCCGGACTCCAAGACTATGAAGATACAAGATTGAAGACTTCGTCCCGTGTCCGAATGGGACTTTCCTTGGCGTGGAAGGCAAGCTCGGTGATACGGATATGTAGATCTCCTACCATTGTAACCGACTCTGTGTAACCCTAGCCCTCTCCGGTGTCTATATAAACCGGAGGGTTTTAGTCCGTAGGATAACACAACCATTACAACAATCATACCATAGGCTAGCTTCTAGGGCTTAGCCTCCTTGATCTCGTGGTAGATCCACTCTTGTACTACCCATATCATCAATATCAATCAAGCAGGAGTAGGGTTTTACCTCCATCGAGAGGGCCTGAACCTGGGTAAAAACATCGTGTCCCTTGTCTCATGTTACCATCCGCCTAGACGCACAGTCCGGGACCCACTACCCGAGATCCGCCGGTTTTGACACCGACATTGGTGCTTTCATTGAGAGTTCCTCTGTGTCGTCACCGATAGGCTTGATGGCTTCTTCAATCAGCGACGACGCAGTCCAGGGTGAGACCTTTCTCCCCGGACAGATCTTCATATTCGGCGGCTTCGCACTGCGGGCCAATTCACTTGGCCATCTGGAGCAGATCGAAAGCTACGCCCCTGGCCACCGGGTCAGATTTGGAAGCCTAAATTTCACGGCGGACATCCGCGGAGACTTGATCTTCGATGGATCCGAGCTGCAGCCGAGCGTGCTGCACTGTCACGATGGGCATGATCTAACTCTGCCGCCGGACAGTACCTTGGAGGCCGCACACGAATCCGCTCCGACTCATAGTTCGGAGCCGATCGCGCGGATCGAGGACGGGTGGCTGGACCCCGCCTCGGGAGCTGCAACTTCCACGGCGATGGAGCCGAACACTGACCTCGTCCCTAATAAAGCTCGTGACTCTGAGGCGCCGGACTCCATGCCGGACTCCGAACCTCCCGCGCCCCTGCCAATCGAATCCGATCGGGCGCCGATCATGGAGTTCACTGCCGCGGACATCTTTCAACACTCACCCTTTGGCGACATCCTGAATTCGCTAAAGCATCTCTCGCTATCCGGAGAGCCCTGGCCGGACTACGGCCAGGATGATTGGGATGCGGACGATGAAGAAATTCAACGTCCACCCACCACCCACTTTATAGCCACTGTCGACAATTTAACCGACATGCTAGACTACGACTCCGACGACATCGACGGTATGTACGGCGATGCTGGAGACGACCAAGAACCAGCGCCTACGGGGCACTGGAAGAAAACTTCAACCCATGATGTATATATGGTGGACACCCCAAAAGGAAGCGATAACGAGGAACACCGAGAAGCGGCAAAGCATAATTCCGCTGAAAAACAGCCAAAACGGCGATGTAAGCGCCGCCCTAAGTCCCGCCTCGACAACAAAAGCACTCCTAAGGACCCAGCAACAGAGCAGGACAAACCAGTGGGCATCGAACACGCAACCAAGCAACCATCCAAACAGGATGAATCAGATAATCAATCTATGCCCGGCGAAAATAACAGTCCAGATGATCTCACGCCGGACACACCACCGGAGCATAAGAACCTTCACAAAAGACTCCTCGCCACTGCAAGAAGTCTGAAGAAGGAAAAACGGAAGCTCAAAACAGCGGAAGATACACTGAGAATGAGGTGGAGCAAGGTACTCAAGACCGCGGACAAATATGGCAATGGCCACCAAACACAGAGCTACCCGAAGCGCAAACTGCTGCCAGAATTCGACGAGGAGGCCATAGAGCCCCCACAGTCAAAAAGCAAAGAGGCCGCCTGGCCGGATAGACGACCAGATGATAGGCCGAAAACAACTAGCGGCGCCGCACACAAGCCGACTCATGATCCTCGGAAAACAAACGGCCCGGTCAGGTCCATTTACGGGCCAAAGAAGAGGGCCCCAGGAAGCAACACAACACGTCAAGTGTTCGAAGACAACGGCACACCCAAATACAGGGACGCCGCACACCCACTATGTTTCACGGATGAGGTGCTGGATCATGAATTTCCAACAGGGTTCAAACCCGTAAACATAGAGGCATACGACAGAACAACAGACCCTAGAGTCTGGATCGAGGACTACATCCTCCACATACACATGGCTAGAGGAGATGATCTTCACGCCATAAAATATCTACCCCTCAAGCTCAAAGGGCCAGCTCCGCATTGGCTCCAAAGCCTCCCTGAAAATACTATTGGAAGTTGGGAAGAGCTCGAGGACGCGTTTAGAGCAAATTTTCAAGGGACTTATGTCCGCCCTCCGGATGCAGACGATTTAAGTCACATAACTCAACAGCCCGGAGAGTCAGCATGCAAATTCTGGAACAGGTTCCTTACCAAAAAGAACCAAATAGTCGACTGTCCGGACGCTGAAGCCTTAGCAGCTTTTAAACATAATGTCCGAGACGAATGGCTTGCCAGACACCTCGGCCAAGAGAAGCCGAGAACAATGGCCGCGCTAACAAGCCTCATGACCCGCTTTTGCGCGGGGGAAGACAGCTGGCTAGCAAGATGCAGCACCAGCGACCCGAGTACATCCGAAATTAGAGATGGAAACGGAAAATCACGGCGCAGAAAGGATCAGCGCCGAAACAAAGAAAAAATCCCAAAGAACACGGCGGTCAACGCCGGATTCAAAAGCTCGCGGCCGAACAACAAAACACTGCCCCTTAAAGATGACAGTGATGAGCTATCCAACTTAAACAAAATTTTGGATCGGATATGTCAAATCCACAGTACCCCCGGAAGGCCTGCAAACCACACCCACTGAGATTGTTGGGTTTTCAAACAGTCCGGCTGTCGGTGTACTTGAGTAGGGGTACCCTAGTACCCCGAACTTGTGCACGGGCAGTCGCAGCATCCCGCGGCAAGGCTTGCCGAGTGGCCGCCAAGACCCTCCACGGCTACTTTGAAGACCATTCAAGAACAAAGTACTCAAACCAAGGCCCCGGCAAGAGGAGCTTGCCGGGAAGGCCAACCAAGGCCCCGGCAAGAGAAGCTGGCCGGGAAGAAGACAAGACCCCGGCAAGAGGAGCTTGCCGGGAAGGCCACTCAAGGCATTCCAAGAAAACTTGCCGCGACGCACCGCGCGCCCCGGCAAGGCCCGGTGAGCGACAAGCTCCCGAACACGACAAGACGACGACCGCGGAAAGGAGCTTGCCGCGGGAAACCCCCACTTCGCGCCTGCGCTGCAGCACACCTGCCAACGTGTCGCTCTGGGACCCTCCCAAGCACACGTGGCAGGAGGCCATGCAGCTAGGGGTGCGAGGTGGCAAGCAGGCGCTGACAAGATAACCATCGTGGCAAATGGTGGCGTCCCTAGCGGTCCCTTTCAGTACTGTTTAGGCGACACAGACGGGCAATTAATGCCCTTGTCCCCTGCCGCTAGGGTTAGGTATGATAACACTGTACAGGTAGCTGTACTAACCACCACTCTTCCATTTTTGCCCTTTACCTCCGTTGCCACCTGTGGGTAACCCCTTGAGCATATAAAAGGAGGCCCGTGTGCAACGTAGAGGGGGGTTAGCGACTTAGGGGGTTGGCTACTTAGGGGGTTAGCTACTTCGAACGCCCACACTCTCAAGCAAGAACAAAATATAAACACAAAGCAGCAGTAGGAGTTTTATCTCTCCGGAGAGCTCCGAAGCTGGGTAAAATCCCTCGCGTGCTTCACCTCGATCTGCTCTTCGTGCGCCCTCTGCCCCCTTGCCGGACCGAAAAGGGGCCCTGCCCCATAGGTGCTCGCCCCCCGCGACATCTCTGGCGCCCTAGGTAGGGGTGCGTCGAGGTTGTGCGAACCTGATCCGGCGTTTGCGCGCGCTACATCAACATCTTCATCGACATGCCACCGAAGAAGAAGGCTTCGGAGGTGGCTGCTCCGTCCACGTCTATCCTACCGCCACTGGAGCAAACGGGCGGTGGGGTGGACACCGGCGGAGGAGCGGGCGCCGGCGGAGGGACTCACATCGTCACTCGGTCCAAGGACAAGGCGCCGCAAGCTTCAGCGTCTGTACATCCGCCGCACCCCTCCCAGGAGGTGCAGGATCGACAACGCCACGGTGCTCCTGGCACCATACTCGCGCTAGAACAAGGCCAAGCTGGTGGGTCGCGGGACCCTCAAGGCCAACATGCGCGTCAACATGTTGGCACGAGCGCGGGACGGTCGCCTGGACGAGATGTTGCTCCTTTTAACAATGTTAGAAGCCTGAGCATATCCCGCACCTCGCGCCGCTCGCCACCGCCACCCAAGACTCTAGAGGAAGCACTGGCCCGAGCCCAGTTGCTTCTAGATTACCCTCCAACGCCAGACAAGATCGACGACTGGAGGGCCACCATTCAGAGCCTTATCGGCTTCGCCAACGGCGACAAGCCCCGGCAACCGAGCATATCGAAGCCCCGGAAAGACGCCCAGGCGCAAGCCGACGCCGATAAGACCGCTGGGGGTGCCACCACCGTGTACTCCCCACCACGAAGGCCAAGATCGCCGACTCGCCGGGCTAACCTCGACACCGACTCCACCGTGTCGTCGGACCCGCGAGCTCGCCGCGATCAACGCCAAGTTCTCCAAGAACGACGACAAGAAGACGCTCGTACTTGCATCGAGCGCCGAAGAGAAGCACGGCGTCAGTCAGACCAGCGCGCTGGGCCCACTGTTGATGTGCATGCGCCAGGGGAACCAGGCGACTTGCCGTACGCGGTAGGTTGCCCTGCGTTCACCCTTGAGCTGCGGCAGGTCCAGTGGCCCAGTACCAAAAACTTCAAGCCAGATGTACCCGAGAAGTACGATGGCAGGATACATCCATCGGAGTTCCTCAGCGTCTACACCATCGCGGTGCAGGCTGCCGGGGGGCGCGACGGGAAGATCCTCGCCAACTACTTCCCGCTGGTGCTCAAGCCCAACGTCAGATCTTAGCTAATGCACTTGCCGGACAACTCCATCTCTTCGTGGGCGGACCTGTGTCATCAGTTTGTCGGCGCCTTCACAGGCGGCCACAAACCCCATGGCCAGGAGAGCGATCTTCATCTGCTCGCCCAGAAGGAAGGATAACCTCTGCGCAAGTACATACAGAGATTCAGCCAGGTGCAGCGCAACATCCCAGACGTCCACCCTGCCGCGGTTATCAGCGCGTCCCATCAGAACGTGCGTAACCGCAGGATGAGGGAAGAGATGGCGATGTGCAAAATCAGAGATGTCAGCGAGCTATATTCTCTGGCCGACAAGTGTGCACGTGCTGAGGAGGGGAGGAAACTCCCCGGAGAGAATGCAGGAGCAGAAGGATCTGACAGTGAGGATGCCGCCCCGGCGAAGAAGAACCGGAGGCGGAACAACAAAAAGAGAAAAACTAAGGATGTGCTAGTTGTCGAGCAGTCCGGCAATGGAGGTGGCGCCGAGAAGGCCAAAGCTGGTGACCCCGGCGAGGCTGTGGTGGCCGTCGACAAGCAGGACGGCTCCGGCAAGCAGTACTGCAAGATCCACCGCACCAAGGGCCATGACCTCCAGGCCTGCAAGAAGGTTGAGCAGCTCGTAGAGCTGCAGAAAGCTGAATACGAGCGCCGCGACAAGGAGAAGGCCCAGGAAGGTGGCGGAAGATCCGACAAGAAGCGTCCCGCCCGGGGAGGGCGCCGCGGCAAGGCCAGGCAGCGGCAAGGAGACAGGCCTCCCTACGGCCGCGACAAGGACGAAGACGAAGACGAAGATGAAGATGATGAGATGGATGAGGATGAGGCCGACGAGTAGGAGTTTCAGAAGGCGACGGAAGTTTTGTGCGTCGACGGCGGTGCTTCTCTGCACACCTCGCACCGCCAACTCAAACAGTGGATGCGGGAAGTGAACGCAACAGAACCGTCCGTTGAGTCGCGCAAGCCCCTGAAGTGGTCCAGCACGCCCATCATCTTCGACGTTGAGGATCACCCTGACCGCATAACTGCGGTCGGGTGCTTGCCGATGTTGGTTTCACCAACAATCCGCAACCTCAAGGTCATGAAGATGCTAGTTGACGGCGGGGCCGGCCTGAATCTGATCTCTTCCGCGGTACTCAAGAAGCTCTAGATCCCCGACAGCGAGCTCGAAGAGACCGGCACCTTTCAAGGAATCAACCCGGGAAGGAGCAAGCCAAAGGGGAAGATCACGCTGCCAGTAACGTTTGGCAGTGAGCTGAACTTCAGGACAGAGAGAGTCACATTCGACGTTGCTGATTTTCCATTGCCCTACAATGGGATACTTGGTCGTCCGGTGCTTGCCAAGTTCATGGCAGCCTCTCATCACGCCTACAACGTGCTCAACATGCCCGGTCCGATAAGTGTCATTTCTGTCCATGGCGACAAGAAAGATGCACTTATCTGTACCGACAAAATCTACCGGGAAGCAGCAGCCGTAGCAGAACACAAACCACTTGCCGCTGAAGCTCCCGGGGGGAAGAAGAAGACCAAGTCCGGCAAAAGTAGCTCTGATGCCCACTCCGGCAAGCGCACCTCTTCGGAGTGCTGCGCTACCGTCGAGGACGCACCATCGAGCTCCACCGGCAAGTGCAAGAAGGCAAAGACAGCTTCACCACAGACCAAGAAAGTGGCCACCAAGGAGGACGGCACTGGTGGTACCTTCACCATTAGTGCCACGCTTGACCCTAAATAGGAAAGCGCGCTCGTTGCTTTCCTGCGGGCGAATGTCGATGTATTTGCATGGCAACCATCCGACATCCCCGGTGTTCCCAAGAAAGTAATTGAGCACCACCTTGCCGTCTGCCCTCACGCGCGGCCCGTCAAGCAGAGAGTCAGAAAACAAGCAGTAGAACGCCAAGAGTTCATTGCAGAGGAGATCAAGAAGTTGGAAGCAGCAGGCTTGGTCCGAGGAGTACTCCATCCAACGTGGTTAGCCAATACAGTAGTCGTGTGCAAAGCGAACGGGAAGTGGAGGCTTTGTATTGACTTCACTGATGTTAATAAAGCTTGTCCCAAGGATCCATTTCCCTTGCCGCGCATTGACCAGATTGTCGACTCCACGGCAGGATGTGATCTGCTTTCATTCCTTGATGCATACTCAAGGTATCATCAGATCTTCATGGCGGAAGAGGATGAAGAGAAAACCGCGTTCATTACTCCATGTGGCACGTACTGCTTTGTACGGATGCCTTTCGGACTAAAGAATGCTGGTTCAACATTTGCAAGAGTAGTCAGTCATGCTTTTGAGCCACAGCTGCACAGAAATGTAAAAGCTTACATGGATGACATAGTGGTCAAGAGCAAGGACAAAGAAACTTTTATCCAAGATCTGGATGAGTGTCGGTGTCAAAACCGGCGGATCTCGGGTAGGGGGTCCCGAACTGTGCGTCTAGGCGGATGGTAACAGGAGACGAGGGACACGTTGTTTTTACCCAAGTTTGGGCCCTCTCGATGGAGGTAAAACCCTACGTCCTGCTTGATTAATATTGATGATATGGGTAGTACAAGAGTAGATCTACCACGAGATCAAGGAGGCTAAACCCTAGAAGCTAGCCTATGGTATGATTGTTGTAATGTATGTTGTCCTACGGACTAAAGCCCTCCGGTTTATATAGACACCGGAGAGGGCTAGGGTTACACAGAGTCGGTTACAATGGTAGGAGATCTACGTATCTGTATTGCCAAGCTTGCCTTCCACGCCAAGTAAAGTACCATCCGGACACGAGCCGGAGTCTTCAATCTTGTATCTTCGTAGTCTTGGAGTCCGGCGGACAATGATAGTCCGGCTGTCCGGAGACCCCCTAGTCCAGGACTCCCTCAATGAGACTTTTGCAAATCTGCGCAAGATCAATCTCAAGTTGAATCCCGAGAAGTGCGTGTTTGGAGTTCCTTCCGGCAAGCTTCTCGGATTCTTTGTGTACCAGCGGGGGATCGAAGCCAATCCCGACAAGATTGAAGCCATTGAACAGATCGAGGCACCGAAGCATGTCAAGGATGTGCGAAGGCTTGCCGGCTGCGTTGCTGCTCTCAGTAGGTTCATCTCTAAGTCTGCCGAGCGCGCCCTGCCATTCTTCAAAATTTTGAAGAAGGCAGGTCCAATGAAATGGACTCCGGAAGCGGAGGCCGCGCTGCAGGACTTGAAGAGATACCTATCCTCCACTCCAATACTTGTCGCACCTAAGCCACAAGAGAAGTTGCTGCTATATCTGGCGGCAACCAATCAAGTGGTTAGTGCTGCGTTAGTAGTGGAGAGGGAGGCGGATGATGAGCCAGCGACCGCGGCAAGCGAGTCCAGCGACAAGCAGGGGGCTTCCCCGACAAGTTCTGGTTCCAACAAGGATGGATCTGCGCAGCCCCAAGAAGAGAAACAGAAGAAGATGGTGCAGCGCCCAGTTTACTTTGTCAGTTCCCTTCTGCAGGGGGCTAGATCAAGGTACTCTGGTGTGCAGAAATTGCTTTTCGGCCTTCTCATGGCCTCGAGGAAGCTGCGCCATTACTTTCAAGCGCACGAAATCACAGTTGTCACTCGCTTTCCGTTGAAGAGGATATTGCAGAATCCAGAAGCAACAGGCAGGATTGTCGAGTGGGCACTGGAATTGTCAAGCTTTGGCCTCAAGTTTGAGAGCACTTCAACTATCCAGAGCCGAGCATTGGCAGAATTCATAGCAGAATGGACGCCAACACCTGATGAAGAAACTCCGGAGAGGAGCATCCCCGTCAAGGAAGTGAACAAAGAATGGATCATGTACTTTGATGGTGCCTTCTCGCTGCAAGGCGCCGGTGCGGGCGTACTACTCGTCGCGCCCACCGGAGAGCACCTCAAGTACGTGGTCCAGATGCACTTTCCCAAGGAGCAAGCAACAAACAATACTGCGGAGTATGAAGGCTTGTTTGCCGGACTCAGGATCGCGGCAGACCTTGGGATCAAGAAGCTTATTGTCCGGGGTGACTCACAGCTTGTCGTCCGTCAAGTAAACAAAGATTATCAGAGTCCGTTGATGGAAGCCTACATTGATGAAGTGAGGAAGTTGGAAGAGCATTTTGACGGCCTGCAAATGGAACATGTTCCAAGAGCTCAAAATGACATTGCAGACGGCCTGTCAAAGTGTGCCGCACTCAAGTTACCTGTGGAACCAGGGATTTTTGTGCTTAAGCTGACTCAACCATCTGTAACACCATCAACTAGACAGAGCAAGAAGAGGAAGTTGGTTACTGGTGACTACTTTCCGGCAGAGTTCCCCGAAACCGCCATCAAGAAGGTCCCCAAGATCAACACAAAGAGCGCTGAGGAGCAGTCTGCT
Source organism: Triticum timopheevii (assembly GCA_963921465.1). Taxonomy (NCBI): domain Eukaryota; kingdom Viridiplantae; phylum Streptophyta; class Magnoliopsida; order Poales; family Poaceae; genus Triticum; species Triticum timopheevii. Next base: position 292,718,387 of record OY997262.1, read on the forward strand.
CTGACAAGCCCTAGGGCTTGTTTCGTTGAAGCAGATGCTCCCGACAAGCTGTGTCCCGACACGCTTGCCGGGGAGCATCGCGCTCCGGCTGAATCATAGATTCTTGCCGTGGAAGCAGATGTTCCTGCAGCAGCATTCGCGCCTCTAGTCCTTGTCGTTGAGCCACAGGCTCCGGCATGGGCATAGCAGATTGTCCATTTCCTTCAAACAGGAGAACTTCCCGAGGAGCAAGAAGAAGCGGAGAGAGTAGCCCAGCAATCAAGTATGTACCAGTTTGTCGATGACATACTGTACAGAAGAAGATTCAACGGAGTGAAATTGAAGTGCATTTCCCGGGAAGATGGACAGGAGCTGTTGGCGGAGATACATGGAGGCATATGTGGTCACCACATTGGCGCAAGAGCACTTGCCGGTAAAGCTTTCCGGCAAGGTTTCTTCTGGCCGACAGCCCTCCAGGATGCAATTGCACAAGTAACCAAGTGTGAAGCGTGCCAGTTCCGCTCCAAGCAGATACATCAACCAGCTCAAGCTCTCCAAACAATCCCTTTATCCTGGCCATTTTCGGTCTGGGGGCTCGACATCCTCGGCCCCTTTCCCCGAGCTGTCGGGGGCTTTGAGTACTTGTACGTTGCAATCGACAAGTTCACAAAGTGGCCTGAAGTGGAAGCAGTGAGGAAGGTGACAGCACAGTCAGCAGTCAAGTTCTTCAGGTCAATTGTTTGCCGTTTCGGAGTCCCTAACAGGATCATCACCGACAATGGCACACAATTCACGAGCCGCACCTTCATGCAGTACGTCCAAGATCTTGGCGCCAAGATCTGCTTCGCGTTTGTTGCTCACCCGAGAAGCAACGGTCAAGCGGAGAGGGCAAACGCTGAAGTGCTGCGCGGGCTCAAGACCAGAACTTTCGACAGCCTGCACAAGTGCGGAAGAAATTGGATCGAGGAGCTGCCGTTGGTTCTTTGGTCAATCAGAACGACGCCAAATCGAGCCACTGGCTAGACACCTTTTGCTCTAGTATATGGAGCAGAAGCAGTTCTCCCCACGGAACTCGTATACGGATCGCCTCGAGTGCTCGCTTATGACGAGCTTGAGCAAGAGCAGCTGCGGCAAGACGACGCGCTGCTCCTCGAGGAAGATCGTCTTCAGGCTGCGGTATGAGCTGCTCAATACCAGCAAGCTTTGCGCCGCTACCACAGCCGCAAAGTTAATGCCAGAAGCTTCAAGGAAGGCGACCTTGTTCTTCGGCGCGTTCAATCCGCCAAGAATTCCAACAAGTTGACGCCAAAGTGGGAAGGCCCTTATCGGGTGAAACGAGTCACTAGGCCTGGCGCTGTCCGCCTTGAGACCGAAGATGGCTTTCCGGTGAGCAACTCCTGGAACATCGAGCATCTTCGTAAGTTTTATCCGTAAGGCGCGGTTGTCGGACCCTGTCCGGCAACCACCTTTCTGTACAAGTCTTGCCGCTGTTGCATGTAATCCTTTGTACAGAGCCAGGCGCAGACCCTGAGCACAAGTAAATGAAGCGCTGACACCCCGGGGTTATAGCATGCATGCTAGGTTGAGTCTCGTCCTTGGTTAGGGTTGATAGTGCCTAACAGCAGCTAACCCCTAGCTTAGAGGTCGAGAGTCCGTCCCTTTGCTTTTCCTTCGTTCGCAAGGCTCGCATATCCTGGCCAGACCGCTTGAGGACGAAAAGGAGAAGAAGGGCGCGCCGGCACCTAGGCCCCGGCAAGCCAGTATTGCTGGGGGCTGCGAGTGCCAAGATTCATCCGCGGCAAGCCAGAGTTGCTGGGGGCTGCAATATCAGATAAGTCTTTCGTCCCTCTTCATGCATCCTCTTATGGACTGGGGAGTGCGAAACCGCGTTTCTTCCCAAAAACTGTCGTGCTCCCTCAACTCTAGGCCCTGGAGCCCGTTCCCGGGGCCAAGTTTGGTCGTAGTTGCGGCAGCGAAGGGATGAAACGAGGAGGCCGCACCCACCTCGTTCCCGCCTCCGTCAAAGGCGTGAGAAAGGTCGAGCGACGTGGGAAGGCGGCAGGGCCTGTTGCCGGGAGGCGAACTGTCTATCCGAGGGATACCAAGGATTTGCTCCTTGGCGTGGGTTCAACCCGCGAGACAAATAACACGGCAAGCATCCCCTTTTTCATCAAAAAACATCCCACTCAGGTACAGTCCATAGAGGATGAAAAACATGAAAGAGGGGATTACAAGTTTTAGATACGGCTAAGGCCCGGAGGCTTACAAATTTAAAAGATAAGATGCCCGTAATCCCTTTCCTGTCCCTCTCTTCAGGAGGTAGGTCAAGGAGGCGAAAAGGGCAAAGGGAGCGCCTAGGCGAACTACGGGTGCTAGAAGACACCAAGAGAACACCCCGGGGGCCGTCCGAAGGCTGGACGGCGATGGCGGCGCCGGAAGCGGGGCTCGAAGATGGGGCGGCAGGACGTCAGCACGCTGTCGAGGGCACCAGGCCATCGTACTCCGACCCGACGGCCTTGTCGCCAGCCCTCTTCCCCTTCCGCAGCCTCCCTACGCCAGCCGCCCAAGGAGACGACCCCGGGGAGTTCAAGGAGCCGGCGACACGGATGATGGGGTCGCTGGTGCCGCGCAAAGCGGCGCCCGACACCTAGTCGGACCCGCCATCCTGCCGCCCGCTACCCTCATCGTCACTGTCGCTCCCCTCCTCGTCACTCTCGCTCGAGGGGGAGCCTTCACTATCGGAGGAGCTGTCCACGCAGCACTTCGCCCGAGTGCCGAAGCACCCGAAGACCTTGACGGAGAGGAGATCGCCCTCCATCAACTTAAAATGGAGGGTGAACCCCTCCATCAGGCTGTGGATACGGGCGAACGTCTTCCACCCTCGATCAAGATACATCACATTAGGGGCTGGGAATACAACACGGACTCACGTGCCGCTGATCCCACAGCCCCTCATCTGCAGTCTCAGTGTCTCGGGCGGGTCCGACCCCATCGCGCTCGCGAACGGAGCTGGAAGCCGGAGGCGACGACGAGGCGCCCGGCGCAGCCTGACGAAGAACTCGCAAGGGTCGTCCCCTATGTGGACCGCCGTGGGGGGAGGAACTGCCAGCGGAGGCGAAGCTGGCGCGCCGCCCCGTCCGCCTCTTCCCCGAGCGCCTCGACCTCGTCCTCGACCTCGTCCGCGACCTCGCCCCCTCCCTCTTCCCCTTATGGCCAGCTCTTCCACCACGGGCGCGAGAGAGGGAGAGGTGCGCTGTCTAGCGGCGACCCTCGCCGCCACCGATGAAGGGCCAGGGTTCCCTTTCTCCATCGCGAATGGGAGAAAGGGGAGCAGAAGCTGAAGAAAGCAGGAGATGAGAGAGTGCAGGCTTCTGTGCTCCCCTCCTGCTCTTTACAAAGGAGCGAGGTGGGGGCTCGGCCGCCCCGCTCAGCGAGTCAAGGCACGGGAAGAGCAGGGAGTCGGGGCCGACCCGCTGCCTCTGCTCGCGACGGCCCAGATTCCCACTTCCACCGTCCGCGACCCCAAGCGCATGGGAGCCGCGTGGCGGGGATGCAGAGCCGAGGCGACGGATGAGGCGGCCTCGCCCCACCCTGTGATCGTGGGAGTGGACGCCTCGAAAAACCGCGCACCGGCCCCGTCCAGTAAATGCACCACGCCCCCACGCCTACCTCCGTTTAGGTAGGAGGGCGTGAATCGTCCCCTTCATCATGGCTTGACGCATGCTCACGGGGCTTAGCCCCGCGCACGCCGCCCACGTCACCCACAACGCCGCGTTTGACGCGTGCCATTCTGGGCGTCCGCGGTGGAAGCGGAGAGATATGCGGTGTGACCTAGGCCGCGCGTGCCCGTGCACTGTTTTGGGCCTGGCCCAACAGCGCTCGGCACCGTGTCTGGCCCAGGCCCGGGGGCTCCTGTCGGTGTACTTGAGTAGGGGTACCCTAGTACCCCGAACTTGTGCACGGGCAGTCGCAGCATCCCGCGGCAAGGCTTGCCGAGTGGCCGCCAAGACCCTCCGCGGCTACTTTGAAGACCATTCAAGAACAAAGTACTCAAACCAAGGCCCCGGCAAGAGGAGCTTGCCGGGAAGGCCAACCAAGGCCCCGGCAAGAGAAGCTGGCCGGGAAGAAGACAAGACCCCGGCAAGAGGAGCTTGCCGGGAAGGCCACTCAAGGCATTCCAAGAAAACTTGCCGCGACGCACCGCGCGCCCCGGCAAGGCCCGGTGAGCGACAAGCTCCCGAACACGACAAGACGACGACCGCGGCAAGGAGCTTGCCGTGGGAAACCCCCACTTCACGCCCGCGCTCCAGCACACCTACCAACGTGTCGCTCTGGGACCCTCCCAAGCACACGTGGCAGGAGGCCGTGCAGCTAGGGGTGTGAGGTGGCAAGCAGGCGCTGACAAGATAACCATCGTGGCAAACGGTGGCGTCCCTAGCGGTCCCTTTCAGTACTGTTTAGGCGACACAGACGGGCTATTAATGCCCTTGTCCCCTGCCGCCAGGGTTAGGTATGATAACACTGTACAGGTAGCTGTACCAACCACCACTCTTCCATTTTTGCCCTTTACCTCCGTTGCCACCTGTGGGTAACCCCTTGAGCATATAAAAGGAGGCCCGTGTGCAACGTAGAGGGGGGTTAGCGACTTAGGGGGTTGGCTACTTAGGGGGTTAGCTACTTCGAACGCCCACACTCTCAAGCAAGAACAAAATATAAACACAAAGCAGCAGTAGGAGTTTTATCTCTCCGGAGAGCTCCGAAGCTGGGTAAAATCCCTCGCGTGCTTCGCCTCGATCTGCTCTTCGTGCGCCCTCCGCCCCCTTGCCGGACCGAAAAGGGGCCCTGCCCCATAGGTGCTCGCCCCCCGCGACACCGGCCGACTCAACGCCGAACACAAGGGGCTCGATGCGCCAAGCGAGGATGATGACGAACCCCACCAGCAGAGCACCGGAAAACAAAAGACTTTCCCACAAGAAGTCAAAACAGTAAACTCACTCCATGTGATAGTACGGAAAAACAATGCGGCAGCCGCTAAGGTAGGTGTCGCACGGTCCACCCCAGCGGAACCTCGAAATTGGATGTCAAAACCAATCACTTTCGACCACCTGGATTATTCCAGAAGTATCCGAAACGCAGGATGGACTGCTCTGATATTGGATCCGATAATCGACGGACTACAATTTACGCAAGTCCTGATGGACGGCGGCAGCGATTTAAATCTGCTATATCCAGACACAATCCGCAAGTTGGGAATGGACCTTACTAAAATTCGATATAGCCGCACTTCCTTCAAAGGAGTGACGCCAGGCCCTTACGCCAAGTGCACGGGCTCCTTACTACTAGAAGTTGTGTTCGGGTCACCCGACAACTTTCGACACGAAAGGCTAATCTTCCATGTCGCCCCATTCAAAAGTAGCTATCAAGCACTATTGGGACGTGAAGCTTTTGTCCGCTTCAACGCAATACCACATTACGCGTCTCTTACACTTAAAATGCCCGGTCCACGTGGTATCATTTCATTAAAAGGTCGTTCAAAGACCCCGGACACGGCTAGACGAGTCCGGCATAAATAGGCTAGGGGCTCCCTAGCCGCACATCCCTTCACAAGGGGTTGTGTGTATAAGCAATAATGAGCTAATATAGGCTCAGCTTTATTCATTCATTAATATTTCAATTTTTTATGCACTTTTCGCACGACTTCCTTTCAAACTAAGTTCCTCTCTTTTTACAGATGAACAACGTGCACACCCGTCCAGGATACGGCACAACGGAGACACAGGCGCAGACGTGCAGTAGGGACCCGTTGCAAGGATTCTTTTCAGATTAAGACCCTGCGTAAACCTTTTTTACTGTCTCTTGTTGCTATAATCCCCTGGTTTCTCATTATAACCAGAGAGGAGACTGACGTTTTGGCATCGGCCGCATCAGAGGACCTTGCCCGTACTTGGACACTAGGGGCTCAGGGCATTGTTCTGCCCATTATTATAAAGACCTAACACCCTAGGGAGTGTTCGGTGTCTCGAGTTAGGCCTTATATGCATCAGCTCCGAATCATGTCTTTGGTCAAATGTTGGGTTTGCCCGGCTCCTGTGTTTTGCTGCCTTACGTTTCGTATCATCGGCTAACGCGGCACCAGGAGAACTACTGCGATTGTGCCCCAGTTCGGCTGGGCGAGCACCTCAGTAGAGAAAGCCGAAAACTGACTGTCATGATACAGCGAGAGACTGGTCAACCACTCGATCGACTACTGGAATGTTTAGAATTCCTCCGCTTTGACGAAGGGCCGTTTCCCGGTCAGGCACACATGCGCCCTGAATTCGGAGAGCACGGTGCCACTAGGGGCTATATCGTAGCCCCAACCTCGAACTCCTATGGCTAAGTGAAAGTGATAAAGCACTATAGTCTGGTTGCCTCGTTTGCTATGCTACCACCTCCTTCACAGGACCGAGATGTCGGATTAAGTGTGAAAATGCGCTATCTTTTGCGAACACCCCCGCACCTTGTGCGTGGGGGCTGAAGCCGACGACTGCATCTTTCAGGTTATACACATGTATACATAAACGGCCGCACAGGAGATATTTCACTACTTGGATGCACAAGTATAAAAAGCGCTTACATCATAAACATCGTTTTACAAACCAAAACATTCATTTGAACGTGACATTTTTTGAGCACTGCGACTCTATTACACGAGCACCACGCAGAACTTCCCCAAAATAGTGCTCGGCGGGTAACCGGCTCTCGTCCGAACCCTGGGTCGCAACAGCGGTGGCATCCATCTCTGTTCAATGTGTCTTCACACGGGCGAGGGCCATCCGTGCACCCTCTATGCAGGCCGACCGCTTCATCGCCTTGATATGCGGCACCGCCCCAAGAAATTGCTGCAACAAGCCAAAATAGCTCTTCGGCTTGGGCCTATCCAGCCAGACATGAGTCATGATATCCGTCATGGCAAGTCCGGACAACCTATTCAGCTCAGCCCATTCGGCCAACCGATCGGTCAGCGGAAGTGAACGAACTAGATTATGGAATTGAGACCAAAACAGCTCTTCCGTCCTGTGATCCTTCTGACTTCGGAATTTCACAACGGCATCCGCCGCACTCGCCGCTAAGTCCATATAAGGATCCTCCGGACCCCACAGCTGGCCGAGCTGAGCATACTTTGGATCCGTAAACCTTCGGCGCAGCAGAAAAGGCTTGCCAGCCACAATGTCCCCAGCTTGGCGCAGCTCCTCCTTTATAGCCCGCATTGCAGAACGGGCATCCTTGGCTTCGGCGATGGCCTTCCCGAGGTCTTCTCGCTCCGCTGGGCGCTCTTTTTCAAGAACCTCATTGCGGTCGGCAGCATCTTTTAACTTCACGGCCATTTCGGCCATCCCTTCCCTGCTTCGGCAGTGTGCAGCCCTTTTGGCTTCTAACTCCTCGGCCGCCCTCGAGGCAGCCGCATCACTCCTTCTGGCCTGCTCCTTGGCTTGAGCAAGTTCTGCCCAAAGGCTCTCCACAGCAGCGGCACCATCTGCGTCAAGCACACATATTGTAAGAGGTAGGCTTCAGCTCTCTTGCTAGGTGATCGCAAATAAACACTTACCTTGCGACTCGTCAAGTCGCGTGTTGACTAGCGCGATGTCCGCATCCGCAACGTCGAGTTGCCGCTTTAGTTCAGCAACTCCATCAGTCCGGCTGGCCCCCGGACGATCCGCCACCTGCATAGGAACGGCGAAAATTAAAACCTGCGATTTTGATCCTCGGCACGCTGTCGTTTTCGACAACCTACCGAGTCTCAGGGGCTACTATCTATACAGGGCGCACTTTATGTGTAAAACTGTCAAAAGGTGTGTCATTTTTACCTCAAACCCTGCCAGCAAACTCCTGACGGCGTTGCGCAATCCGCCTTCGGCGGACGAAATCCTTCCAATCACCATACTCATCAATGCATGGTGATCGTCTGAGATAGACGCCCTCTCAAGCAGATCCTTCAGCTCCCCCGGCCCAACACTAGTCGGCGCCGAACTCTTCGGCTTTGCCGGACTCGGGGATACCCTCTGTGATGACACTTCAGGCTCGTCCGCCCTATCCGACGGCGCAGCAGACGGAGGCGTCTCGCTCTCCACTATCTCCGGACCAAGGTCCCCCGAAGACGAGCTCATCTGCGAAGGACAGAGATCCGAACTACAAGGTAAAAACTTGAGTTATCCTCAGAAGCACAAATAGGGATGTCCCTTATTACAAAGACCCCTTTTTTTCCTACTTATGGCTCGCTGGAGGGCTGATTCTTTAAGGTAGAATGTGCGGCCGGGGCCTCCCTGGACGCAGGACCCTCTAGTGAAGATTTCTTCCCCCGCTTAGGGACTTTGGCCCCCGGGTCTTCGGAGGCAGTCCTCTTCTCCCCTTGGAGGGAGGGATTCTCGATCCCCCCCTCTTTCAAGAGCCTCCTTTGGCGAGGCAGTAGCTCCCCTATTTTCCCCTTCGCCTTCTTCTGAAGGCGCAACCTCTAGCATCCGGACCAATACGGGATCCGGCGCAGTCTCTGGGAGGGGGGCCGGACACCGTATCAGCTTTGCTTGCGCTATCCACTCCTGTTAAAGGACAACGGGTTAAAAGGCGAATTGTAAAAAGGCAAACAAACGGTATGTCCGAATACAGAGCTACTTACTTGAGTATCCGGGCGATTGCAACTTAGGCTGGCGTCCTTGGTCAATTCCAGACACACCTCCCGTGATCCGAAGAACAGTTTGTACATGTCCACGGGTGTCGTACCCATGAAGTGTTGGAGAATCCGTGGTCCCTTCGGATTGAACTCCCATAGCTGAAGAGGACGGCGTTTGTAGGGCAGGAGACGCCTAATCAGCATAACCTGCATCACCACGACCAGATCGATCTCCCTCGCTTGGAGGTCTCGAATCCGGCCCTGCAATAGGGGCACGTCCCTTGACGGCCCCCAGTTGAGCCCTTGGTTGACCCGTGACATCAATCGTCGTGGAGGTCCCGAGCGGAATACGGGCGGCGGCTTCTGCCTGCTGCCCCTGGGAGCGGTAATATAAAACCACTCCCGTTGCCACAAATCGAGCTCCTCTTGGAAGGAGCCCTCGGGCCACGGGGCATCGGCCCTCCTGCTTATGGCCGCCCCGCCGCACTCTGCTCGACGCCCCTCGGCCATCTTCGGCTCCACATTGAAGGTCTTCAACCACAGGCCGAAGTGAGGGATGATGCGGAGGAAGGCTTCACAAAACGACGATGAATGAAGAAATATGGAGGATGGACTCCAGAGCCAAGTCATGGAATTCCAACCCGTAGTAAAACATGAGCCCTCTCACAAAAGGATCCATCGAGAAGCCTAAGCCCCGACGGAGGTGGGATACAAAAACGACGTACTCGCCGGGCTCAGGGGTGGGGATGACCTGCCCTTCGACGGGCAGCCTGTGCGAAATCTCGTAAGTCAGGACTTGCCCTCTCGCAGCTTTAGCACGTCCTCCTCCGTGATGGAGGAGGGCATCCACCGGCCCTGAAGGTCGGAGTCGGACATTGTTGGAGGTCTGAAGCGCTCGAATCTGGGGCTCTGGGTGTTGGAACCTGGGGCAAGGAGAAGATTCGATGGAGGATTGAAGAAAAGAAACGAGCCTTGGTCCCATTATAAAGAGGGAGAATACCAAGAGCCGTCAACGTGACCGTTCGGGACTCGCCTCCGATGGAGGAGGCGTGGCAGCGGGCACGGTTGGGTTACCCACATCCGTATTGATGGGAATCCCGGAATAAGGGGAACACGATCTCTGCTTCGACAAGACATGCCAAGGAAACCGCTTCGCTAAACGCGCTGAGGTGGTATAATAAAAAACGATTCCAGTAAAGGCTTGGTAGTGGCATGACGTCATGCTACAAAATACGTCAGCAGATCGAACTTGTGTACATATTATTCTCTCTACGGTGGTATGTGGAATTTATTTTGCAGAGTCGGACACTATCCTGGTGTTCACAATCTTCTATGAATTATTCGGAGGAGGAACCCTCCTTGCAATGCCGAACATTATGCGCGCCGGACTCATCGTCATTGAAGCCTGGTTCAGGGGCTACTGAGGGAGTCCTGGACTGGGGGGTGTCCGGATAGCCGGACTATCATCATCGGTCGGACTCCAAGACTATGAAGATACAAGATTGAAGACTTCGTCCCGTGTCCGGATGGGACTTTCCTTGGCGTGGAAGGCAAGCCTCGCGATACGGATATGTAGATCTCCTACCATTGTAACCGACTCTGTGTAACCCTAGCCCTCTCCGATGTCTATATAAACCGGAGGGTTTTAGTCCGTAGGACAACACAACTATTACAACAATCATACCATAGGCTAGCTTCTAGGGTTTAGCCTTCTTGATCTCGTGGTAGATCCACTCTTGTACTACCCATATCATCAATATCAATCAAGCAGGAGTAGGGTTTTACCTCCATCGAGAGGGCCCGAACCTGGGTAAAAACATCGTGTCCCTTGTCTCCTGTTACCATCCACCTAGACGCACAGTCTGGGACCCCCTACCCGAGATCCGCCGGTTTTGACACCGACAGTCATTAATAGCACTTATGACTGGCATTATCAATAACGCCCCGTCTTTATGTATATTGAACTCCTTGTAACGGAGGAGGGCTGGGGTCCTGGCGCACTCTATATAAGCCACCCCCCTCCTCTCGGACAAGGGTTCGCACCCTTTGTAACACCACACGCATATAATCTAATCGACAACCTCCGGGCACCGAGACGTAGGGCTTTTACTTCCACCATGAAGGGCCTGAACTCGTAAATCTTGTGTGCACAACTTCATCATACCTGAGATCTTGCCTCCTCATACCTACCCCCCATTCTACTGTCAGTCTTAGAACCACGACATGCGGCGTGTACTAGCTTGGGATTCCTCTTTTTTTTAGCTTGTATACTACGTTGAGTTGTAAGCTTCCTAGGGTGCTCCCTTGTATTGTTCAGCCGATGTGCTTGATGTTGTGTTGTAATTCCTGGCTAGTTGATGGCTTTGTTAATTCAAAGTCGGGCTCATCGCGAGCCTTCATTCTAAATAGAAAAAAAGTATCAATATGTTGTGATTTGTGTGCACCAAGTGTTGCTTTGACGTGAAGTGTTCATTGTTATAATTGTGAAGAAAAATATGTGTCCACTAATATTTTTTAGATTAATACATACATTTTTTTGAAAAGAAGGAAAAACCCTGGCCAGTGCATCTCTTGATGCATACGGTCATAATTACATACATGATACATATATTTTTTCCATTTATATTTATAACGAGTTAAACAAGCTAGCTTGTGAGTTATATGAGTCGAACCAAGTTTGAATCTGAGCTTGTTATGTTAACAAGTTGAGTCAAGCTAACTCTTTATCTTAATGAGCTCTAACGAGTCAAACCAAGCCAATCAGCTTGAATTCTAGTCCTATGGATACGTTAGGGACGCTAGTTGTATGTTGGATCGAACCGTAATTTTATATCTAGAGTTAGGGTCCTACTTGCATGTTCTAAGAGTCCGTTTGTGATTTTCTTTTTCTTTATTGTATCATTGGATGAACTTACATCCAATCATGCTTGCATCAGTGGATTCATGGAAGCTTGTGTCGTCCTTTCATTCATGGCTCCATATGCGTAGCAGGTGAAGTTTGTGGTCTCCCTCATATATCTTTCACGTGCGAACTTTTTATTCCAGTATTGCGTAACAGCGTGTGCGAGTATTCCTTGTGTAGTAAGTAGTTGTTGTGGCTCTCTCCCCGAGACCCGCACCGCGTGCCACTCCGGTCGCGGCCGCCACCTCCGCCACTGCTTGTCTCCGGGTAGGAGCCCCCCCCCCCCCGACCCTATGGGCCATCGTTGTTCTCGCTCCGCGCGGTCCCGCAGCTTCGGTTGCCCTTCAAGGCGCCTCTCCTGCGACAGCGCGGGATGGGGAACACCACCTCGGTGCCAGATCTAGCTAGGGCCTCCCCCTCCCATGAGGCTATGCCGGATCCCTTGCCTCCGCCAGGAATCCTGCTCAGGGGGAGTGCTCCCGCGGGCCACCCCCCTCCCCCTTGCCCAGCAGATCCACCCGCGCTCCCCCCTTCAAGGAGCAGAGGCTCAAATCCATCATGGTTCGTCCTTCCTCCCCCACTCCACCTTCCTCTTCTGGCCCGGATAGTGGGTGGACCGAGGTGCGCTCGAAGAAGCATGCTAAGACCCAGCATCACCCCTCCGGCTCGTCGGTCAATGGTGTGTACCGGCGTTGCCCCATTGCTGGCCCTAGGGCCTCCAACCCCAGGCGCGAGGCCTTCTTAAAGTGCTTCCATGGCCTATGTTTTCGCTATCTCAGCTCGCTCCACCGTCGGAAAGACTATAGAGATCCCCTCCGCTGCATCATCTGCAAGCATCCTGGACATTTTGGAAAGGAATGCCCACAAAATCCTAGAAATGGTGGCCCCGGTGGTTCTACTAAGAATATGCTAGGCCCTCTCAAGCTTCGGTGCTGGTCCGAGACTGGCTCTACTTCCCCACGCCTTCCCCTCTGCCGCAGCCGCTCCCGCTGGATCAACCCTGGAAGGTTGCGCGGTTCTGCCAGCAATAGGATCAAGAGGAGGAGTGGCTATTGAGGGAGTCCTGGATTAAGGGGTCCTCGGACAGCCGGACTATATACTTTGGCCGGACTGTTGGACTATGAAGATACAAGATTGAAGACTTCGTCCCGTGTCTCGATGGGACTCTCCTTTGCGCGGAAGGCAAGCTTGGATATTCGGATATGTAGATTTCCTTCTCTGTAACCGACTCTGTGTAACCCTAGCCCCCTCCGGTGTCTATATAAACCGGAGGGTTTAGTCCGTAGGACAACAACAATCATAATCATAGGCTAGCTTCTAGGGTTTAGCCTCTACGATCTCGTGGTAGATCAACTCTTGTAATACTCATATCATCAAGATCAATCAAGCAGGAAGTAGGGTATTACCTCCATCGAGAGGGCCCGAACCTGGGTAAACATCGTGTCCCTTGCCTCCGGTTACCATTAGCCTTAGACGCACAGTTCGGGACCCCCTACCCGAGATCCGCCAGTTTTGACACCGACGTTGGTGCTTTCATTGAGAGTTCCACTGTGTCGTTGTGGTAAGGCTTGATGGCCCCTTCGATCATCTTCAACGATGCGGTCCAGGGGGAGGTTTTCCTTCCTGGACAGATCTTCGTATTCGGCGGCTTCGTACTGCGGGTCAACTCACTTGGCCATCTGGAGTAGATCGGTAGCTACACCCCTGGCCATCAGGTCAGGTTTGGAAGCCTAAACTATACCGCCGACATCCGCGGAGACTTGATCTTCGACGGGTTCGAGCCCATGTCAGGTGTGCCGAACTGTCACGACGGACATGGCTTTGATCTGCCGTCGGACAGTATTCGGGAGACCGCACCCGCGTTGGCGCTGGGAATCAACCCGGAGCAGATCGCGCCTTCCGAGGACGGGTGGATGGACCCCGCCACGGAGGCCGCGCACTCATCGGCGTTGGAGCTGAACACTGACTCCACCTCCTGTGAAAGGGGTGTCATCGGACCCCCAGACTGTTCCCCGGTTGCAGGATCCGAACCGCGTGTGTCTGTGCCTATTGAATCAGATTGGGCACCCGTCATGGAGCTCACCGCCGCGGATATTTTTCACCACTCACCCTTGGGAGATGTCCTGAACTCATTAAGGTCTCTGTCCTTGTCAGGAGACTCTTGGCCGAACTATGTCCGGCTCGAGTGGGAAGCGGACGATGAAAAAATTCGTTCCCCACCCACCACCCACTCCATAGCCATTGTCGATGACTTAACCGACACGCTCAATTTCGACTCCGAAGACATCGACGGTATTTACGACGACGCGGGAGAAGAACAGGAACCATCGCCCACTGGGCGCTAGACTGCCACCTCATCATATGATATATACATGGTGGACACACCAAAAGAAGGCGATGGTGATGATACAACGAAGGATAATCCCCTTGACAAGCCACCAAAGCGGCACCGTAGACGCCGCTCTAAATCCCGCCACAGTAAAAACAACGACAACAGCGCAAAAAATAATAATACCCCGGTTGATTCTAAAGGAAATGACGACCCCATGAACCCAGCGATGGAGCAGGATGAGCCAGGGGATGGTGAAAACAGACCGGAGCCAATGTCAGACAACGTCGATCCCGAGGGTAAAATTCAACAACCTGTCTCCGGAGAGGAGAACAGCCCGGATGATGATGCACTCATCATCCCGGAAAACTCTTGGAACAAGAGAACCTCCATAGAAGGCTTATCGCAACTGCGAGGAGCCTAAAGAAGTAGAAGCAAAGGCTTAAGGCCGTGCAGGATACAGTCAACCGCAGGTGGAACAAAGTGCTCGACACTTAAGAAAAATACGGCGACGATCGCCATGCAAAGAGCTATCCAAAGCGCAAGCTGCTGCCCGAATTTGACGATGAGGCCGTAGAGCCCACTCAGCCGAAAACGACCGATCAGCCAGACCGACCGCCCCGTGGCCGCGACAAGACGGCTGATGATGCCGCCCACAAGTCAGCACACGATTTATGTGAGCTCCTGGATAGAAAGTCCGGTATGGCCAGATCCATCTATGGATATAGGAAGCACGCTCCAGCACAGGATCAGAACTACCGAAACGATCACATTGATCGAATACCAGCTTGGAATCAGAACCAAACACAACAACCGTCGACAGCATGCCACGACACAACCAAATACAGGGGTGCCGCACACCCCCTGTGCTTCACCGTTGAGGTGCTGGATCACGAATTTCCGGAAGGATTTAAACCCGTGAATATAGAGGCATACGACGGAACTACAGACCCTAGGGTCTGGATCGAGGATTTTATCCTTCACATCCATATGGCTCGCGGAGACGATCTCCACGCCATCAAATATCTACCCCTCAAATTAAAGGGGCCAGCTCGGCACTGGTTGAAAAGCCTTCCTGAAAACTCAATTGAAAGTTGGGAGGAGCTCGAGGATGCTTTCAGGGCCAATTTTCAAGGGACCTATGTCCGGCCTCCGGACGCTGACGACCTAAGTCACATAATTCAACAGCCCGGAGAGTCAGCCCGAAAGCTCTGGAATAGGTTTCTCATTAAGAAGAATCAAATAGTTGATTCCCAGACGTCGAAGCCTTAGCGGCCTTCAAACACAGTATCCGGGACGAATGGCTTGCCAGACACCTCGGTCAAGAAAAGCCGAGGACAATGGCAGCCTTAACAAGCCTTGTGACCCACTTCTGCACGGGCGAGGACAGCTGGCTGGCCCGTAGCGGCACCAGCGACCCAAGCACATCCGAAGTCAGGGAAGGCAACGGGAAGTTGCGGCCCAACAAAAACAAGCGTCGAAACAATAATGACAGCCTAGAGAATACGACAGTCAATGCTTGATTCAGGGGCTCTCGACCCGGTCAATGGAAGAAGCCATTCAAAGGCAGCAGAGATGGACCGTCTAGCCTAAACAAAATTCTAGACAAATTATGTCAGATTCACGGCACCCCCGAAAAGCCTGCAAACCGCAGACAGTGTTGGGTCTTTAAGCAGGCCGGCAAACTGAATGCCGAACAAAAGGGGAGGGAGACACCAAGTGAAGACGGGGATGAGCCTAGTCAGCCGGATACTGGAGGACAGAAAAATTCCCACCAGAAGTCAAAACAGTGAATATGATTTACGTAACTCACATTCCAAAGAGAATGCACAAACGCGCACCCAGAGACATATACGTTGTCGAGCCCGTCGCCCCCAAATATAATCCCTGGTCGGCCTACTCAATCACTGATGACCCACAAGTGTAGGGGATCAATCGTAGTCCTTTCGATAACTAAGAGTGTCGAACCCAACGAGGAGCAGAAGCAAATAATAAGCGGTTTTCAGTAAGGTTTTCTCTGCAAGCACTGAAATTGTAGGTGATAGATAGTTTTGTGATAAGATAAATAGCAACGAGTAACAAGTAAATAAAGTAAATAAAGTGCAGCAAGGTGGCCCTATCCTTTATGTAGCAAAGGATAAGCCTGGAAAATTTCTAATAATGAGAAAGGAGCTCCCGGGGACACATTGGGAATTATCGTCAAGCTAGTTTTCATCACGTTCATATGATTCGCGTTCGGTACTTTGATAATTTGATATGTGGGTGGACCGGCACTTGGGTACTACCCTTTCTTGGACAAGCATCCCACTTATGATTAACCCCTATTGCAAGTGTCCGCAACTACAAAAGAAGTATTAAGGTAAATCTAACCACATCATTAAACATATGGATCCAAATCAGCCCCTAACGAAGCAACGCATAAACTAGGGTTTAAGCTTCTGTCACTCTAGCAACCCATCATCTACTTATTACTTCCCCATGCCTTCCTCTAGGCCCAAATAATGGTGAAGTGTCATGTAGTCGACGTTCACATAACACCACTAGAGGAAACGACAACATACATCTCACCAAAATATCGAACGAATACCAAATTCACATGACTACTAATAGCAAGACTTCACCCATGTCCTCAGGAACAGACGTAACTACTCACAAAGCATATTCATGTTCATAATCAGAGGAGTAATAATATGCATAAAGGATCTGAACATATTATCTTCCACCAAGTAAACCAATCAGCATCAACTACAAGGAGTAATCAACACTACTAGCAACCCACAGGTACCAATTTGTGGTTTTGATACAAGATTGGATACAAGAGATGAACTAGGGTTTTGAGAGGAGATGGTGCTGGTGAAGATGTTGATGGAGATTGACCCCCTCCTGATGAGAGGATCATTGGTGATGACGTTAATGATGATTTCCCCCTCCCGGAGGGAAGTGTCCCCGGCAGAACAGCTCCGCCAGAGCCCTAGATTGATTCCGCCAAGGTTCCGCCTCGTGGCGGCGGAGTTTTGTCCCGTAAGCTTGCCCACGATTTTTTCCAGGGTAAAAGCTCTGATATAGCAGAAGATGGACGCCGGAGGCCCACCAGGGGGCCCAGGAGATAGGGGGCGCGCCCTATAGGGTGTGGGGCGCCCTCCTCTCTCCTGGACAGGGTGTGGGCCCCCTGGTGTATTTCTTTCGTTCAAAAATTCTTATTAAATCCAAAAAGATGTTTCGTGGAGTTTCAGGACTTTTGGAGTTGTGCAGAATAGGTTTCCATTGTTTGCTCCTTTTCCAGCCAGAATTCTAGCTGCCGGCATTCCCCCTCTTCATGGTAAACCTTGTAAAATAAGAGAGAATAGCCATAAGTATTGAGATATAATATGTAATAACAGCCCATAATGCAATAAATATTGATATAAAAGCATGATGCAAAATGGACGTATCAACTCCCCCAAGCTTAGACCTCGCAGCGGAAGCCAAAATCGAAAAATATGTCCACATGTTTAGAGATAGAGGTGTCGATAAAAAATAAAATACGGACATGAGGGCATCATGATCATTCTTATAACAGCAACATATATAGAATTTATCATATGATTTCTTATGCTTAATTAACAATCAATTCACAATGTTAAGTATGGTTCAAAAACTTCATTGGGAACCAACAAACTATAATCTCAGTCATTGAAGCAATTGCAATTTATCGTAACATCAGAAAGAGTCAACAATAGAGCTTTTCAGCAAGCTCACATACTCAACTATCTTGTAGTCTTCTACAATTTCTAACACTCACGCAATACTTGTGGTTATGGAGTTTCAGCCGGACACTGAGAAAGATAGGGGTTGATTGTGTTGCCTCCCAACGTATTCACCTTTAGGTGATGTCAACAATAATAGCCCATGCTAACTTACATCCAATTGGATATATATATCATGATCTTTCAAACACGAGGAGCTTGCCAAAGGATAAAATGAAAAAGGGAAAGGTGAGGATCACCTTGACTCAAGCATAAAGTAAAAAACATAAAGTAAAAGATAGGCCCTTCGCAGAGGGAAGCAGAGGTTGTCATGTGCGTTTAGGGTTGATGCACAAAATCTTAATGCAAAAGAACGTCACTTTATATTGCCCCTTGTATGTGGACCTTTATTATGCAGTCTGTCACTTTATTACTTCCACAACAAGTTCGTACAAAGCTTATTTTCTCTGCACTAATAAGTCATACATATTTTGATAGCAATTTTTATTGGTTGCAACATGGCAACTTACTTGAAGGATCTTACTCAATCCATAGGTAGGTATGGTGGACTCTCATGGCAAAACTGGTTTTAAGGATATTTGGAAGCACAAGTAGTATCTCTACTTGGTGCAAGGAATTTGGCTAGCATGAGGGGGGAAGGCAAGCTCAACATGTTTGGAAGGTCAATGACAATATACTTTAATTGAAATGTCGGAAAACATAAACCATTACGTTATCTTCCTTGTCCAACATCAACTCTTTTAGCATGTCATACTTAATGAGTGCTCCCAATTATAAAAGGTGTCCAATATAATATATTTATATGTGAACCCCTCTTTCCTTATCACTTCCTATTAATTGCAATGATGACCAAGGCTAAGTTTATCAACTCTCAACAATTTTTATGCCTCATACTTTCTATGTGTGAAGTCATCACTATCCATAAGATCAATATGAACTCTTTTATTCTTTCCACTTTCTCAAGATCATAGCAACATAGCAAAGCCCTTGACTCAACACTAATTTTTATTATAGATAGCTCACGGACTTGATTACAAAAAGAGATCACAATGCAAAACTCAAAACTACTTGATATCAAAACTTCAATATACTAGATCAAGATACTACTAAAAGGATCGAACTAAATAAAGCGGAAAAGATAGGAGTGTGATGGTGATACGATACCGGGGCACCTCCCCCAAGCTTGGCAGTTGCCAAGGGGAGTGCCCATACCCATGTGTTTATGTCCTCGGAGGTGGTGAAGTAGGAGTTTTTGAATTTTTCTTCTCTAGCTTGCGTCTGAGGCTAAAATTTTCCTCCCTCAGATCCTCATTCTCGAGCTCAAGTTTCATTATCTTTTTGCATAATGCTGCCTTGCTGTCCTGCAAAAAACATGGTGGGATAGATTGGACCTTAGGGAGTGAGGGAGTCCTGGACTAAGGGGTGTCCGGATAGCCGAACTATCATCATCGGTCGGACTCCAAGACTATGAAGATACAAGATTGAAGACTTTGTCCCGTGTCCGGATGGGACTTTCCTTGGCGTGGAAGGCAAGCTTGGCGATACGGATATGTTGATCTCCTACCATTGTAACCGACTCTGTGTAACCCTAGCCCTCTCCGGTGTCTATATAAACCGGAGGGTTTTAGTCCATAGGACAGAACAACAATCATACCATAGGCTAGATTCTAGGGTTTAGCCTCCTTGATCTCATGGTAGATCCACTCTTGTACTACCCATATCATCAATATCAGTCAAGCAGGAGTAGGGTTTTACCTCCATCGAGAGGGCCCGAACTTGGGTAAAAACATCGTGTCCCTTGTCTCCTGTTACCATCCGCCTAGACGCACAGTTCGGGACCCCCTACCCGAGATCCGCCGGTTTTGACACCGACACTGGTGCTTTCATTGAGAGTTCCTCTATGTCGTCATCGATAGGCTCGATGGCTCCTTCGATCATCAACAACAACGACGCGATCCAGGGTGAGACTTTTCTCCCAGGATAGATCTTCGTATTTGGCGGCTTTGCGCTGCAGGCCAATTCGCTTGGCCATCAGGAGCAGATTGAAAGCTACGCCCCTGGCCATCAGGTCAGATTTGGAAGTTTGAACTTCACGGCCGACACCCGTGGAGACTTGATCTTCGATGGATTCGAGCCACAGCCGAGCGCGCCGCACTGTCACGATGGGCATGATTTAGCTCTGCTGTCGGACAGTGCCCTGGAGGCCGCACATGAGTCCGCTCCGACCCTTAATTCGGAGCCGACTGTGCAGATCGAGGATGGGTGGCTAGACACCGCCTCGGGGGCTGCTACCTCTATGGCGATGGAGCCGAATACCAACCTTGTCCCTCGTAAAGCTCGTGACTCCGAGGTGCCAGACTCCTCGCCGGACTCCAAACCCCTCGCGCCCCTACCAATTGAATCCGGTTGGGCGCCGATCATGGAGTTCACCGTTGCGGACATCTTTCAGCACTCACCTTTTGGCGAGATCCTGAACTCGCTAAAGTATCTCTCGTTATCAGGAGAGCCCTGGCCGGATCACGGTCAGGACAGTTGGGATGCGGACGACAAAGAAATTCAAAGCCCACCCACCACCCACTTCGTAGCCACTGTCAACGACCTAACCGACATGCTAGACTTCGACCGCGAAGACATCGACGGTATGGACGACGATGCCGAATACGACCAAGAACCAGCACCTACTGGGCACTGGAAAGCCACCTCAACTCACGACGTATACATGGTGGATACACCAAAAGGAAGCAATAACGAGGAACAAGGGGACGCGGCGAAGGATAATTCCCCCGAAAAACAACCAAAACGGCGACGCAAGCGCCGCCTGAAGTCCCGCCTCGATAACAATAGCACCCATACTGACCCAGCCGTAGAGCAGGGCGAACCAGTGGACAACGAACATGCCACCAAGCAACCATCCGAACAGGATGAATTGGACGAGAAACCCATCCCTGGTGAAAACAACAGTCCAGACGATCTCACGCCGGACACATCACCGGAGCATAAGAACCTTCACAAAAGGCTCGTCGCCACTGCAAGAAGTTTGAAGAAGCAGAAGCGAAAGCTCAAAACAGCGGAAGACGTACTCAGAATGAGATGGAGCAAAGTACTCAAGACCGCAGATAAATACGGCGATAGTCACCAAGCAAAGAGCTACCCGAAGCGCAAACTGTTGCCCGAATTCGACGAGGAGGCCATAGAGCCCCCACAGTCAAAAAACAAAGAGGTCTCCTGGCCGGATAGACGACCAGATGACAGGCTGAGAGCAGCAAGCGGCGCCGCACACAAGCCGGCACACGATCCACATAAGGATCCTCGCAAAAAGGATGGCCCAATCAGGACCATCTATGGGCCAAAAAAGAAGGCTCCAGGAAGCAACACAACACGCTGAGTGTTCGAAGATAATGGCACACCTAAATATAGGGGCGCCACACACCCACTATGTTTCACCGATGAGGTACTGGATCATGAATTTCCAGCGGGATTCAAGCCCGTAAACATAGAGGCATACGACAGAACAACATACCCCAGAGTCAGGATTGAGGATTACATCCTACACATACAGATGGCTAGAGGAGACGATCTCCATGCCATAAAATACCTACCCCTCAAGCTCAAAGGGCCAGCTCGGCATTGGCTCAAAAGCCTCCCAGAAAATACCATTGGAAGTTGGGAAGAGCTCGAGGATGTGTTTCGAGCAAATTTTCAAGGGACTTATGTCCGCCCTCCGGATGCAGACAATTTAAGTCACATAACTCAACAGCCCGGAGAGTCAGCATGCAAATTCTGGAACAGGTTCCTCACCAAGAAGAACCAAATAGTCGACTGTCCGGATGCCGAAGCCTTAGCAGCCTTTAAACATAACGTCCGAGACGAATGGCTCGCCAGACACCTCGGCCAGGAAAAACCAAGAACAATGGCCGCGCTAACAAGCCTCATGACCCGCTTTTGCGCGGGGGAAGATAGCTGGCTGGCAAGATGCAGCACCAGCGACCCGAGTGCATCCGAGGTCAGGGATGAAAATGGGAAATCATGACGCAGAAAAGATCAGCGCCGGAATAAGGAAAATGGCCCAAATAGCACGGCGGTCAACACCGGATTCAAAAGCTCTCGGCCGAATAACAAAACACTGCCTCTTAAGGACAACAGTGACGAGCTATCCAACCTAAACAAAATCTTGTATAGGATATGTCAAATCCACAGTACCCCCGGGAAACCTGCAAACCATACCCACAGAGATTGTTGGGTCTTCAAGCAGTCCGGCCGACTTAACGCCGAACACAAGGGGCTTGACACACCAAGCGAAGACGGTGACGAACCCCACAAGCAGAGCACCGGAAAACAGAAGACTTTCCCACAAGAAGTCAAAACAGTGAACTCACTTCAAGTGATAACAAGGAAAAATAGTGCGGCACCCACTAAAATACGCGCCGCACGGTCCACCCCAGCGGAGTCCCGAAATTGGATGTCAAAACCAATTACTTTCGACCATCAGGATTACTCCAGAAGTATTCAAAATGCAGGAAGGACTGCTTTGATATTGAAGCCCATAATCGACGGACTCCAATTTACACAAGTCCTAATGGATGGCGGCAGCAATATAAACCTGTTATATCCGGACACAATCCGCAGAATGGGGATAGACCCTACCAAAATTCGCCATAGCAGCACCTCCTTTAAAGGAGTGACGCCAGGCCCTTACGCCAATTGCACGGGCGCCTTACTACTAGAAGTTGTGTTCGGTTCATCCGACAACTTCCGTCGCGAAAAGCTAATCTTCCATATCGCCCCATTTAAAAGTAGCCATCAAGCACTATTGGGGCGCGAAGCCTTCACCCGCTTTAACGCAATACCGCATTACGCGTCTCTTACACTTAAAATGCCCGGTCCACGCGGCATCATCTCATTAAAAGGTAACTTCGAGTGTTCCTCGACCACGGAAGAACGTGAGACTGCCTTGACAGCCACACACTAATCCGGCCTTGCTAATCAAATCCCCTAAAAAACAGGTCATTCAGACCCCGGACACGGTTAGGCGTGTCCGGCATATATAAACTAGGGGCTTCCTAGCCGCATACCCCTTTACAAGGGGCTGCGCGCATGAACAATGAGAGCCAATAAAGCTCAACTTTATTCATTTTTTAAATTATACTATATTTTAAATACATTTTTTGCATGATATTTTTCGAAACTAAGTTCTTCTCTTTTACAGATGAACAACATGCTACACCCGTCCAGGATACAGCACAACAGAGACATAGGCGCAGACGTGCAGCAGGGACCCATTGCAAGGATTCTCTTTAGATTAAGACCCTGCTTAAACCTTTCTTACTGTCTCTTGTTGATACACATCCCCCGGTTTCCCACCATAACCGAGGAGGAGGCTAGCGTTTTGGCATCGGCCGCGTCAGAAGTTCTCGCCCGCACCTGGACACTAGGGGCTTAGGGCATTGTTCTGCCCGTTATCATAAAGACCGAATACCTCAGGGAGTGTTCGGCGTCTCGAGTTAGGCCTTATATGCATCAGCTCTGAATCATGTCTTTGGTCAAATGTTGGGTTTGCCCGGCTCCTGTGTTTTGCTGCCTTATGTTCCGCTTCATCGGCTAAGCGGCACTAGGAGAACTACTGCGATTGTGCCCCGATTCGGCCGGGCGAGCACCTCAGTAGAGAAAGCCGAAAACTGACTGTCATGATATAGCGAGAGACTGGTCAACCACTCGATCGACTACTGGAATGTTTAGAATTCCTCCGCTTTGACGAAGGACCGCTTCCCGGTCAGGCACACACACGCCCCGAGTTCGGAGAGCGTGGTGCCTCAAGGGGCTATATAGTAGCCCCACCATCGAGCTCCTATGGCTAAGTGAAAGTGATAAAGCATTATAGTCCGGTTGCCTAGTTTGCTACGCTACCACCTCCTTCACAGGACCAAGACGTTGGATTAAGTGTGAAAATGCGCTTTTTTTGCAAACACCCCCGCACCGTGTGCGTGGGGGCTGAAGCCAAAGACTGCCATCTTTCAGGTTATACATACATATACATTAACGGACGCATAGGAGATATTTCAATACTTGAACGCACAAGTATAAAAAGCCGTTACATTACAAATATGGTTTCACAAGTCATACATGTCATTTGAACATAACATTTTTCGAGCACTGCGACTCTATTAAACGAGCGCCCTGCAGGACTTCCTCAAAATAGTGCTTGGCGGGTAACCGGCTTTTGTCCGAGCCCCGGGATGCAACATCGGTGGCATCCATCTCCGCCCAGTATGTCTTAACACGGGCGAGAGCCATCCGTGCACCCTCTATGCATGCCGACCGCTTCATCGCCTTGATATGCGGCACCGCCCCAAGGAATTGCTGCAATAAGCCAAAATAACTCTTCGGCTTGGGCCTTTCCGGCCACAAATGAGCCACCACATCCGTCATGGCAAATCCGGACAATCTATTTAGCTCAGCCCACTCAGCCAACCGATCGGTCAACGAAAGTGGACGCTCCGGACTATGGAATTGAGACCAAAAAAGCTCTTCCATTTCGTGATCCTTCTGGCTTCGGAAGTGCACGACTGCGTCCGCCGCACTCGCCGCCAAATTCAGATAAGGATCCTCCGCACCCCAGAACTGGCCCAACTGAGCATACTTCGAATCCGTGAACTTCCTACGCAGCAGAAAGGGCTTTCTAGCCACAATGTCTCCGGCCTGACGCAGTTCCTCCTTTATAGCCCGCATTGCAAAACGGGCATACTTGGCTTCGACGGTGGCCTTCTTTAGGTCCTCTTGCTCCGCTTGGAGTTCTCTTTCAAGAACCTCATAGCGGTCGGTAGCATCTTTTAGTTTCACGGCCATTCCGGCCATCTCCTCCCTGCTTCGGCAGTGAGCAGCCTTTTCGGCTTTTAGCTCCTCCGCTGCCTTCGAGGCAGCCGCATCACTTTTTCTGGCTCGCTCCTTGGCTCGAGCAAGCTCTGCCCGAAGGTCCTCCACAGTAGCGGCACCATCTGCATCAAGCATACATGTTGTATGGTGTGGGCATCAGCTCCCTTACCAGGTGACCGCGGAGAAACCACCTACTTTGTGACTCGTCAAGTCATTTATTGACCAGCGCGATGTCGGCATCCGCAACTTCGAGTTGCCGCTTCAGCTCGGCAACTCTATCAGTCCGGCTGGCCACCGAACGTTCCGCCACCTGCATAGGACAGGAGACATTTTATAACTGAGATTATGATCCTCGGGACGCTGTCGCTTTCGACAACATACCGAGTCTCAGGGGCTACTATCTATACAGGGCGCACTCTATGTGCAAAACTGTCAAAAGGTATGTCATTTTTTGCGTACCTCAAACCCCGTCAGTAAACTTCTGACGGCCTCATGCAACCTGCTCTCAGCGGATGAGATCCTTTCAATCACCATACACATTAATGTGCGGTGATCTTCTGAGATAGACGCCCTCTCGAGCAGATCCTGCAGCTCCACCGGCCGTACTCCAGTTGGTGCCGAACTCCCTGGCCCCGCCGGACTCGGGGAGACCCTCCGTGACGACACCTCAGGGTCGTCCACCCCACCTGACGGGGCGGCAGATGGAGGCGTTTCGCTCTCCATCATCTCTGTACGAAGGTCCCCCGAGGATGAGCTCTGCTGAGAAGGGCTGAGATCCGAACTACAAGGTAAAAACTTCGGATATCCTTATTACAAACCTCCCCTTTTTCTACTTACGGCTCGCTGGAGGGCTGATTCCTTTGGGGAGACTGTGCGGCCGGGACTCCTCCCAGCACAGAACCTTCCGGTGTAGATTTCTTTCCCCACTTCGAGGCCTTGGCCTCCAAGTCTTTGGAAGCGGTCGTCTTCTCCCCCTGCAGGGAGGGATTCTTGATTCCCCCCTTGCTGAGAGCCTCCTTAGCAGAGGCGGTAGTTTCCCTGTTCCCCCCTTCACCCTCCTCCGAAGGCGCAACCTCCAACATTTTGACTAACACGGGATCCGGTGTGGTCTCAGGGAGGGGGGCCGGACACCGTATCAGTTTTGCTTGCGCTATCCACTCCTGTCCAAGGGATAGCTGGTTAAAAGGCATATCCATGATAAATAAATAGACGGTATGTCCAGACATAGGGCTACTTACTTGAGTATCCGGGCGATTGCAGCTTAGGCCGGCGTCCTCGGTCAAGTCCGGACACATCTCTTGTGATCCGAAGAACAGTTTGTACATCTCCACGGGTGTCGTACCCATGAAGTGTTGGAGAGCTCGAGGTCCCTCCGGATTGAATTCCCACAGGCGGAGGGGCGACGCTTGCAGGGCAGAAGACGCCGAATTAGCATAACTTGCGTCACCACGACCAGATTGATCCCCCTCTCTTGGAGGTTTCGAATCCGGCCCTGCAATAGGGGTACGTCCTTGGACGGCCCCCAGTCAAGCCCTTTGTTGACCCATGACGTCAGCCATTGTGGAGGGCCCGAGCGAAAGGCGGGCGGCAGCCTCTGCCTGCTGCCCCTTGGAGCGGTGATATAGAACCACTCCTGTTGCCACAAGCCGAGCTCCTCCTGAAAAGAGCCCTCGGGCCATGGAGCATCGGCCCTCTTGCTTATAACCGCCCCGCTGCACTCTGCCTGACGCCCCTCAATCATCTTCGGCTCCACATTGAAGGTTTTGAGCCACAAACCGAAGTGAGGGGTAGTGCGGAGGAAGGCTTCGCAGACAACAATAAATGATGAGATGTGGAGGATGGACTCCAGAGCCAAGTCATGGAATTCCAGCCCATAGTAAAACATGAGCCCCCTCACGAAGGGATCCATCGGGAAGCCCAAACCCCGACGGAGGTGAGACACGAACACGACACTCTCGCCAGGCTCGGGAGTAGGAATGACTTGCCCTTGGGCAGGCAACCTATGCGAAATCTCGTAGGTTAAGTACCTGGCGTCTCTCAGCTTTAGCACGTCCTCTTCCATGACGGAGGAGGGCATCCACCGGCCTTGTAGGTCGGAGCCGGACATTGTCGAAGGTCCGGAGTGCCCGAATCTGGAGCCCTGGGTGTTGGAACTCGGGGCGAGGGGCGGATTCGATTGAGAATTGAAGAAAAAGAACGGGCCTTGGTCTCATTATAAGGAGGGAGAATACCAAGAGCCATCCCCGTGACCGCTTGGAACTCGCCTTCGATGGAGGGGGCGTGGCAACGGGCGCGGTTGGGTTACCCACGTCCGTATTGATGAGAACCCCGGAATAAGGGGGGCACGATCTCTGCTTTGACAAGACGTGCCAAGGAAACCGCTTCGCTAAACGCGCTAAGGTGGTATAATAAAAATGATTCGAGTAAAAGCTTGGTTGTGGTGTGATGTCACGCCACAAAATACGTCAGCAGATTGAACTTGTGTAGATATTATTCTCTCTATGGTGGTATGTGGAATTTATTTTACAGAGCCGGACACTATCCTGGTGTTCACAATCTTCTATAAATTATTCGGAGGAGGAACCCGCCTTGCAATGCCGAAGACAATATGCGCGCCGGACTCGTCGTCATTGAAGCCTGGTTCAGGGGCTACTGGGGGAGTCCTGGACTAAGGGGTGTCCGGATATCCGAACTATCATCATCGGTCGGACTCCAAGACTATGGAG
The DNA here is from genome assembly GCA_963921465.1 of Triticum timopheevii. NCBI lineage: Eukaryota > Viridiplantae > Streptophyta > Magnoliopsida > Poales > Poaceae > Triticum > Triticum timopheevii. Next base: position 292,745,586 of record OY997262.1, read on the forward strand.
ATACAAGATTGAAGACTTCGTCCCGTGTCCGGATGGGACTTTCCTTGGCGTGGAAGGCAAGCTTGGCGATACGGATATGTAGATCTCCTACCATTGTAACCGACTCTGTGTAACCCTAGCCCTCTCCGGTGTCTATATAAACCGGAGGGTTTTAGTCCATAGGAAAGAACAACAATCATAACATAGGCTAGCTTCTAGGGTTTAGCGTCCTTGATCTCGTGGTAGATCCACTCTTGTACTAACCATATCATCAATATCAATCAAGCAGGAGTAGGGTTTTACCTCCGTCGAGAGGGCCCGAACCTGGGTAAAAACATCGTGTCCCTTGTCTCCTGTTACCATCCGCCTAGAGGCATAGTTCGGGACCCCCTACCCGAGATCCGCCGGTTTTGACACCGACAGGGAGGCTTGACTTCTTGAACTCTACATGCATATCGCCCGGTTGAGGTAGTGGATCGTCCTCTTCATTGGAGCTTGTCTCCTCCTTCCCCTTTGGATCATAATCTTCTTCTTCCTCCGTGGTCCAGCCATAATGTTCCACAACCCCATATGCTTTTGGGTTTGCAATAAAATCAGCCATATAGCTCTCTCCCTCCGAATCTTGGGATGACATCTTCCTCCAAATCTGCTGCAGAAACAACTCAAAGCAAAAACAGAGGATTTTGTCGAGGTGCGGTGGTCAAAACCTTCAGGAGTATATATAATGAATTTTTACCAACCAAAATACGTAATATGCAAGAAAACGGAGTCCAGGAGGCACACGAGATGCCCACGAGACAGGGGGGCGCGCCCAGTAGGGGGGTGCCCTCCACTCTCGTGGGAGCCTCGTGTCCCTTTCGAACTACTTATTTCTTCCTAAAATTCTTAAATATTCCAAAACTGATAAAAATTGCCATCGGAGTTGTTTTGGAGTTGGTTTACTTACCATACCACATACCTATACCTTTTCGGAGTCTGGAATGTTCTGGAAAGTGTCCCTTATGTATTCCTCAGGAGTTACAGTTTCAATAATATTAGTTTCAACATTGATAGGATTACCTGAAATATAACGATCAATTCTTTGACCGTTTACCACCCTTGGACTCGTGCCTTCGAAGTTGTTGATTTTTATAGCACCAGAACGATATACCTCCTCGATAACAAAGGGACCTTCCCATTTGAGAGAAGTTTTCCTGCAAAAAATCTTAAACGAGAGTTGAATAATAACACATAGTCTCCTATGTTAAACTCACGCTTTTGTATCCTCTTGTCATGCCAGCGTTTGACTTTTTCTTTGAATAGCTTGGCATTCTCATACGCTTGGGTTCTCCATTCATCAAGTGAGCTAATATCAAACAACCTCTTCTCACCGGCAAGTTTGAAGTCATAATTGAGCTCTTTAATAGCCCAATATGCCTTATGTTCAAGTTCAAGAGGTAAATGACACGCTTTTCCATAAACCATCTTATATGGAGACATACCCATAGGATTTTCGTATGCAGTTCTATAGGCCCATAATGCATCATCAAGTTTTTTGGACCAATTCTTTCTAGATCTATTCACAGTCTTTTGCAAAATTAATTTGAGCTCTCTATTGCTCAACTCTACTTGACCACTAGACTGCGGATGATAAGGAGATGCGATTCTATGATTGACATCATACTTAGCAAGCATCTTACGGAAAGCACCATGAATAAAATGTGAACCACCATCAGTCATAAGATATCTAGGGACTCCAAACCTCGGAAAAATAACTTCTTTAAGCATTTTAATAGAAGTGTTATGATCAGCACTACTAGTTGGAATAGCTTCTACCCACTTAGTAACGTACAACAACTAAAATATGCGTATAACCATTAGAGGCAGGAAAAGGTCCCATGTAATCAAAGCCCCAAACATCAAACGGTTCAATAACAAGAGAATAATTCATAGACATTTCTTGACGTTTACTAATGTTACCTATTCTTTGGCATTCATCACAAGATAAGACAAACTTACGAGCATCTTTGAAGAGAGTAGGCCAATAAAAACCAGATTGTAGTACCTTGTGTGCAGTTCTATCTCCAATGTGGTGTCCTCCATAAGATTCAGAGTGACACTTGCGTAGAATCTACCCCTATTCATGCTCAGGCACACAACGTCTAATAACACCATCTACTCCTTCTTTATAAAGGTGTGGATCATCCCATAAGTAATGTCTTAAATCATAAAAGAACTTTTTCTTTTGCTGGTATGTGAAACTATGCGGTATAAATTTAGCAACAATGTAATTAGCATAGTCAGCATACCAAGGAGTAGTACGAGAAGCATTAACGACCGCTAATTGTTCATCAGGGAAGCTATCATTAATAGGCAGTGGGTCATCAAGAACATTCTCTAACCTAGACAAGTTATCTGCAACGGGGTTCTCAGCTCCCTTTCTATCAATAATATGCAAGTCAAATTCTTGGAGCAAGAGAACCCATCTAATGAGTCTAGGCTTAGCATCTTTCTTTTCCATAAGATATTTAATAGCAGCATGATCAGTGTGAATAGTAACTTTGGAATCAACAATGTAAGGTCTAAACTTATCACATGCAAACACAACTGCTAAGAACTCTTTTTCAATAGTAGCATAATTTCTCTGGGCAGTATCAAGAGTCTTACTAGCATACTGGATAACATTCAATTTCTTATCAACTCTTTGCCCTAGAACATAACCTACAGCATAATCACTAGCATCACACATAATTTCAAAAGGTAAATTCCAATCAGGTGGCTGAACAATAGGTGCAGTGATCAAAGCTTTCTTAAGTATTTCAAATGCTTCTACATAATCATCATCAAAGACAAAAGGAATATCTTTTTGCAATAAATTAGTCAGAGGCCTAGAGACTTTGGGAAAGTCCTTAATGAACCTCCCATAAAAACCGGCATGACCGAGGAAACTTCTTATACCTTTTATGTCCTTGGGACATGGCATCTTTTCAATAGCATCAACTTTGGATTTATCAACTTCAATACCTCTCTCGGAGATCTTGTGCCGCAAGACAATGCCTTCATTAACCATAAAGTGACACTTTTCCCAATTCAGGACGAGATTAGTGTCTTCGCATCTCTGCAAAACTCGATCAAGGTTGCTCAAACAATCATCAAAAGAGGATCCATAAACGGAAATGTCATCCATGAATACCTCACAAATCTTTTCACAAAAATCAGAGAATATAGCCATCATGCATCTTTGAAATGTAGCAGGTGCATTTCCTAAACCAAAAGGCATACGTCTATAAGCAAAAGTACCAAAAGGGCAAGTAAAAGTAGTTTTAGATTGATCCTTCGCCGACACAGGTATCTGAGAGAAACCAGAATAACCATCTAGAAAGCAGAAATGTGTGTGTTTGGATAGTCTTTCTAGCATTTGATCAATAAAAGGTAAGGGGTAATGATCTTTCTTAGTAGCTTTATTTAACTTACAGAAATAAATTACCATCCTATAACCTGTAATAATTATTTGCGGGATCAATTCATCTTTATCATTAGGAACAATGGTAATACCTCCCTTTTTAGAAACACAATGGACAGGGCTCACCCATTCACTATCAGCAACGGGATAAACAATACCTGCCTCAAGGAGCTTTAGTATCTCCTTTCTTACCACTTCCTTCATCTTGGGATTTAATCGTCTTTGAGGATCTCTAACTGGTTTGGCATCTTTCTCCACTGTAATTTTGTGTTGGCATAATGTGGGACTAATGCCCTTAAGATCATCCAAAGTATATCCAATAGCTGCTCGGTGCTTCTTCAGAGTTTTCAATAATCTTTTTTCTTCTTTGTCCGAAAGTTTAGCACTAATAATAATAGGATATATTTCTTTTTCATCAAGATAAGCATACTTAAGATTATCAGGTGATGGTTTGAGTTCAAACATGGGATCACCCTTGGGTGTAGGGGGGTCCCCAAGAATTTCAACGGGAAGGTTATGTTTCAGCACAGGTTCCTGTTTAAGGGACACTTCATCTATTTCCTCCCTTTCCTTCATAAACATATCGTTTTCATGGTCTAGCAAATATTGTTCTAACGGATCAGTTGGAGGAACAGCAATGGAAGCAAGACCAATAATTTCACCCTTGCTAGGTGGTTTCCTATCACGAGGTTGCCTACTAAACTTAGCAAAATTAAACTCATGAGACATACCATCTATGCCAACATGACAATATTCTTTTCACAATTAATCTTAGCACTAGCCGTATTCAAGAAGGGCCTACCAAAAATAATGGGACAAAAATCATCTTGTGGGGAACCAAGAACAAGAAAATCAGCAGGGTATTTAACCTTCCCACACAAAACTTCAACATCTCTAACAATCCCAAAGGGTTTTATGGTATCCCTATTAGCAAGCTTAATAGTAACATCAATATCTTCTAATTCAATGGGTGCAATGTCATGCATAATTTCTTGATATAAAGTATAAGGTATTGCACTAGCACTAGCACCCATATCACATAAGCCATGATAACAATGATCTCCTATTTTAACAGAAATAACAGGCATGCCTACGACAGGTCTAAGTGTCTTAGTATCAGGTCTAGCAATATTAGCAGTCTCACCATAGAAAGAAATAACATGCCCATCTAAATCCTCATCCAAGAGATCTTTAACCATAGAAATACTAGGTTCAACATTAATTTGCTCAGGAGGTGTATAAGTCCTAGTATTACTCTTACGAACAACAGTCGAAGCCTTAGCATGATCCTTTATCCTAACAGGAAAAGGAGTTTTTTCAACATAAGCAGTAGGAACAATAGGATCACTATAGGTAATAGTCTTTTCTTCGACTGTAATAGGTGCAACTACTTTCACTTCAACAGGAGGATTATATTAAAACCACTTCTCTTTAGGGAGATCAACGTGAGTAGCAAAAGATTCACAGAAAGTAGCTACTATTTCAGAGTCAAGTCCATACTTAGCGCTAAATCCACGAAAAGCATCGGTATCCATAAAAGATTTAACACAATCAAACTTAGGTGTCATACCTGACTCCTTACCATCGTCGGAACCCCAATCTTGAGAGTTGCGTTTAATTCTTTCCAATAAGTCCCATTTGAAATCAATAGTCTTCAACATATAAGAACCAGCACAAGAAGTATCGAGCAGGTTGCGATTATCAAGAGAAAGCCGAGCATAAAAATTCTGAATAATCATTTCCCGAGAGAGCTCATGATTGGGGCATGAATATAACATTGAATTAAGCCTCCCCAAGCTTGAGCGATGCTTTCTCCTTCGCGAGGCCAGAAATTATATATGTAATTACGATCACGATGAACAAGATGCATAGGATAGAACTTCTGGTGAAATTCCAGCTTTAGTCGCTTATAATTCCAAGATCTCGTATCATCACATAGCATATACCATGTCAATGCATCTCCCTTCAAAGATAAAGGGAAGACCTTCCTTTTTACAACATCATCGGGAATACCTGCAAGCTTAAATAATCCACAAACTGCATCCACAAAGATAAGGTGTAAATCGGGATGCAATGTTCCGTCTCCTACAAATGGATTAGCTAGCAGTTTCTCTATCATACCCGAAGGAATCTCAAAGTAAATATTTTCATAAAGTTCAGTAGGTTGAGGAGCAACTCTTTGCTCTTCTGGTTGGGGTGAAGATACCCCAAACAAGCCCCTCAAAGGATTAGTTTCCAAAGTGACAAGTAACAGAAAATTTCAGCACACTATCTAAATGTTTCCTTACCAAGTTCCACTCACCAAAAGCGCTACACTCCCCGGCAACGGCGCCAGAAAAGAGTCTTGATGACCCACAAGTGTAGGGGATCAATCGTAGTCCTTTCGATAAGTAAGAGTGTCGAACCCAACGAGGAGCATAAGGATAAGCGGTTTTCAGTAAGGTTTTCTCTGCAAGCACTGATATTGTAGGTGATAGATAGTTTTGTGATAAGATAAATAGCAATGAGTAACAAGTAAATAAAGTAAATAAAGTGCAGCAAGGTGGCACAATCCTTTATGTAGCAAAGGATAAGCCTGGACAATTTCTAATAATGAGAAAGGAGCTCCCGAGGACACATTGGGAATTATCGTCAAGCTAGTTTTCATCACGTTCATATGATTCGCGTTCGGTACTTTGATAATTTGATATGTGGGTGGACCGACACTTGGGTACTGCCCTTTCTTGGACAAGCATCCCACTTATGATTAACCCCTATTGCAAGCATCCGCAACTACAAAAGAAGTATTAAGGTAAACCTAACCACATCATTAAACATATGGATCCAAATCAACCCCTAACGAAGCAACGCATAAACTAGGGTTTAAGCTTATGTCACTCTAGCAACCCATCATCTACTTATTACTTCCCCATGCCTTCCTCTAGGCCAAAAGAATGGTGAAGTGTCATGTAGTCGACGTTCACATAACACCACTAGAAGAAAAGATAACATACATCTCATCAAAATATCGAACGAATACCAAATTCACATGACTACTAATAGCAAGACTTCACCCATGTCCTCAGGAACAAACACAACTACTCACAAAGTATATTAATGTTCATAATCAGAGGAGTAATAATATGCATAAGGGATCTGAACATATGATCTTCCACCAAGTAAACCAATTAGCATCAACTACAAGGAGTAATCAACACTACTAGCAACCCACAGGTACCAATTTGTGGTTTTGATACAAGATTGGATACAAGAGATGAACTAGGGTTTTGAGAGGAGATGGTGCTGGTGAAGATGTTGATGGAGATTGACCCCCTCCCAATGAGAGGATCGTTGGTGATGACGTTCGTGATGATTTCCCCTTCCCGGAGGGAAGTGTCCCCGGCAGAACAGCTCCGCCAGAGCCCTAGATTGATTCCGCCAAGGTTCCGCCTCGTGGCGGCGGAGTTTCGTCCCGTATTCTTGCCCATGATTTTTTCTAGGGTAAAAGCTCTGATATAGCAGAAGATGGACGCCTGAGGCCCACCAGGCGCCCAGGAGATAGGGGGCGCCCTATGGGGGGCACGCCCTCCTCTCTCCTAGATAGGGTGTGGGCCCTCTGGTGTATTTCTTTCGCTCAAAAATTCTTAGTAAATACAAAAAGATGTTTCATGGAGTTTCAGGACTTTTGGAGTTGTGCAGAATAGGTTTCCAATGTTTGCTCCTTTTCCAGCCAGAATTCCAGCTGCCGGCATTCCCCCTCTTCATGGTAAACCTTGTAAAATAAGAGAGAATAGCCATAAGTATTGAGATATAATATGTAATAACAGCCCATAATGCAATAAATATTGATATAAAAGCATAATGCAAAATGGACGTATCAATCACCTTCGATCGCAGGGACCATCAAACTAGTGTCCGGCACGGAGGATCGGCTGCCTTGGTGCTCGACCCAATAATTGACGGATACCATCTCACACAAGTCCTTATGGATGGCGGCAGTAGTCTAAACCTGATATACGAGGACACTGTCCGCAAAATGGGGATAGACCCTTCAAGGATCAGCCTAAGTAATACTACCTTCAAAGGAGTGATAGCAGGCATTGAGGCCCACTGTACGGGCTCCCTAGTATTAGAGGTTGTATTCGGTTCTCCCGACAACTTCAAAAGCGAAGAATTAACCTTCGACATTGCACCATTCTGGAGTGGCTATCATGCACTACTCGGGCGAATGGCCTTCGCTCGTTTTAATGCAGTACCGCATTACGCCTACCTCAAACTTAAGATGCCCGGTCCGCGCGGCGTCATCCCAGTTAGCGGGAACACAGAGCGTTCCTTACGCACAGAAGAATATGTGGCGGCTCTAGCAGCCGAACACTAAGCGGTCCTTCCAACCAGGACTAATGGTCGGTCGTTAGGACCACGGACATGGTTAGACGAGTCCGACGCTCCACCTAATGTAACAGCAAAGTTGGGATTTCCCCGCAACCGATGCTAGGGGCTGCTCGCAAAAGAATCCCATAGTTTGGCTCGACCCTATCAATAAAAATAGCATCTTGCATTTTGATGATTCATTCAGATTAACGAACACCTCGCGCGAAGTCTTTCACCTGGGTTTTTTCTTTTACAGATGATCATCGTGCTACACCCTTCCAGGATATGGCACAACGGAGATAAAGGCGCAGATGTGCAGCAGGGCCCCGCACAGAGGTTTCTCTTTAGATTAAGACCCTGCGTAAACCTTTTTAACATCTCTTGTTGCTCCTTCCCCTCCGGAAACTTTATACAACCGGGGGAGATATTGGCGTTTTCGGCATTTTTGTCACACCAGAACACTGCTCATACCTGGAAACTCAAGACTCATTGTTAAGGGCGTTATTCGGCCCAGTACACATTATAAAGTCCGAATACCTTAGGGAGTGTTCGGCGTCGCGAGTTTGGCCTTATATGCATCAGATCCGAATCATGTCTTTGGTAAAATGTTGGGTTTGCTCGGCCCCGTGTTTTGCTACCTTATGATCCGTTCTGTCGGCTAAGGCGGCACCAGGAGAACTACTGCGATTGTGCCCCGGTATACCTGGATGAGCACCTCAGTAGAGAAAGCCGAAAACTGACTGTCATGATACAGCGCGAGACTGGTCAACCACTCGATGACCCTGCGGAGTCTTCGCGATTCCTCCGCATTAACGAAGGACCGGTTTCCCGGTCACGTACCAGGGGCTATATAGTAGCCCCACCATCAAACTCCTATGGCTAAGTGAAAGTGTTAAAGCTATATAGTTTGATTGCCTGGTTCGCCGTGCTACCACCTCCTTAACGGACCAAGACGTTGGATCAAGTGTGACTATGCGCTTTCCCGAACACCACCACATTATATGCGTGGGGGCTGAAGCCGACGACTGCAAACTTTCAAGATACATATATATACATAAACAGCCGCACAGGAGGCATTATACTACTTTCAGGCAAAAGTATAAAAACAGGCTTTGTAATCTAAATAGCATTGTCTTTACAATCGCGATACATGTCATTCGAACATGGCACTCTTCGAGCACTGAGCCTCTATTAAACGGGCGCCTTTTAAGACTTCTTCGAAATAGTGCTTGGCTGGGTCCTGGCCGTCTGCCGCACTCCGGGTTACAACAGCGGTGGCTTCTAGCCTAGCCCAGTATGTTTTAACACGGGCAAGAGCCATCCGCGCACCCTCTATGCACGCCGACCTCTTCACAGTGTCAATATGCGACATAACACCAAGGAATTATTGCACTAATCCGAAATAATTGTCCGGCCTTGTCCTTGTGGCCAAAGATGATCCACGACAGACCTCATAGCAAGCCCGGACAACCTGTGGAGTTCGCCCCATGCGGCCATCTTTTCAATCAATGGCAACGGATGCGTCGGGGCATCGAACTGCGACCAGAATAACCTCTTAGCCTTATGGTCCTTCCGGTCTTTGTAAAACTTGGATGCATCAGCAGCACTCTTTGCCAGGTCCGCATATGTGTCCGCCGCACTCCACAACTAATCCAGAGGGGCATACTTCGGATCTCGGAATTTCATCCGCAACAGATAGGGTTTTCCAGCCACGATATCTCCGGCTTCACGAAGCTCCTCCCTCATCCCCCTCATTTCAGAGCGGGTTTCCTTGGCTGCCTCTAGGGCCTTCTTCAGGTCAGCTACTTTTGCTTGATTTTCCTTTTCAAGGAGCTCGCGGCGGTTGGCGCCATCTTCCAGCTCGGTAGCCATCTAAGATATCTTTTCTTCGCTCCGGCGACGAGCAGCCTGTTCGGCTCTTCACTCCTCGACCGCCTTTAGAGCGGCCGCATCACTTATCCGGGCTTGCTACTTGGCTCGGGCAAGCTCCGCCCAAAGGGTCTCCACGGCAGCAGCTCCATCTGCAATAAACAACATATTATATATACTAGCATCATGCTCCTCTTAAAGATTTGCTGACAAGATGAATATACATACCTTGGGCCTCATCAAGCCGCTTGTTAACAAGCGTGATGTCGGCATCGGCCACGTCCAGCTGCCGCTTTAGCTCGGCAAAATCAGCAGATCGGTCGGCCGCCGAACCCTTAGCCACCTGCACATAAAGCAGTGTGGTTATTAATAGAGATTATGATCCACTGTCCGCCACGTTGATGGCAACCAGAGTCTCAGGGGCTACTATATATAGAGCACACTTAGCATGTGCGGCAACATCAAAATTGCACTTTTTGCGTACCTCAAAGCCTCTCAATAGACTCGTAAAAGCCTCATTCAGACCGCTTTTCGCGGATGAAATCCTTTCAACTACCGTGCCCATTAGAGCATGATGCATCTCGGAGATGGCCGCTCAGTCCAGAAGGCCCATTAGCATGTCTGGCTGTGCGCTGGACAATCCCGGACTCCTCCTAAAGCTCTCCTTGGGAGCCGGATATTGCAGACTCCGGGCGGCCGAAGTGTCAACTTCTGGCCTTGGTGGATCTGGAGAAATCCTCCATGACGACACTTCGGGGTCGTCCGCCCCATGTAGCAGGGAGGAGGAGGGAGGTGACTCGCTCTCCATCATCTTCGGAGGAAGATCACCCGAGGACGAATTCTGTGGAGAAGGGCTACGAGCCGGACTGCACCAAATATGTTTCGGTCATTATTCTCAGAGACAAAACAGGATCTGTTTATCAAAGTACTCTTTCACTTACGGTTCGGTGAAGGACCGGTCCCCTTGTGAGGTCTTCATCCCTTGTTTAGAAGCCTCCATTTCCAAATCTTTGGAGGTGGCCCTTTTCTTACCTTGAGGAGAAGGGATTTTAGATTCCCCTCCCCGATTATCCTCCCTCGCAGAGGCACCTGCTCCTCTGATCCGGATGTGTAAAAAAATGAGGCCCATCTGAGCTTCTCTATCCCTCCCCTCATCTTCGCCTGGTGGCACCTGATACAGCGCGCAGTCAAGCATCATGGTCAACAAAGGATTCGGCGAGCCTTCGGGAAGAGGGGCCGGACACCTAATCCTCTCCGCCTTCTTCAGCCAGTCCTGGCAGAGAACGTTTTTTAGGATGATGATATAATAAATATAAAGGATGGTGTGTTCGGCAGCCAAAGTATTTACCGGGGTATCCGGGCGGTTACAATTGAGACCCACGTCCTCGGTGGTGTCCGGACACTTTATTCGTGATCCGAAGAATAACTCGTACATCTCTTTGAGCGTCATGCCAAAGAATTGTCGAATGATTCGTGGTCCTTCCGGGTTAAACTCCCACATACGGAGAGGACGACGTTGGCAAGGCAGGACTCGACGAACCAACATCAATTGCATTATCTTGGCAAGACTGATATCCCTCTTGAGAAGGTCTCGGATGCGGCTCTGTAATGTCAGCACGTCATTTGCCGGTCCCCAGTCCAGCCCTTTGTTGACCCATGACGCTAGTTGTTGTGGAGGGCCCGGGCGGAACGCTGGAGCATCCACCCGCTTTGTACCTCAGGGAGCGGTGATGTAAAACCACTCCCACTGCCATAAATCAGAAGTCTCCACGAAAGAGCCCTTTGGCCATGGGACGTCGGTGCCTTTGCTTATTATAGCGCCTCCGCACTCTGCATGACGCCCGTCGATCACCCTCGACCTCACATTGAAGGTCTTGAGCCATAGGCCGAAGTGGGGGGTGATGCGGAGGAAGGCTTCACACACGACGATAAACGACGAAATATGAAGAACGGAATCTGGAGTTAGATCGTGGAAACTAGTCCATAATAGAACATGAGCCCTCTCACGAAGGGATCAACACTAAAACCTAGCCCTCAGAGAAAGTGGGAGGTGAAAACGACGCTCTCGTTAGGTTTGGGAGTGGGGACGACCTGCCCTTGAGCAGGTAGCCTGTGCGGAATCTCGGCGGTGAGATACCTGGCCTACCTAACCTTCCGGATGTCCTCCTCTATGATGAAGGAGGCCATCCATCGGCCTTGATTGGATCTAGACATGGTCGAAGGACCTAAGAGCTTTGGCTTGAGCCTTGAGTGTTGGAACTCGAGGTGCGGGAGGGGAAGGATTGAGCGTGGAAAAAAAAGGACAAGCCTTGGCCCCCTTTATAAAGAGGATGAATATCAAGCGTCCCCCGCGTGACCATTTGGGACTTGCCTAAAATCGAAGAGTCATATTAAACAAACATGGTTGGGTTACCCATGCAATCCCGTGATAAGGGGGGACACGATCTCTGCTTCGACAAGACGTGCCAATAAAACCGCCTCGCAGCGCGTGTAGTGGCTAGTTATGAAAACAGTTCGAATAAAGGCCGAACCGTGGCGTCATGCTATAAAAAGCTGACAGCAGATTAGATTTGTGGAATATTATACTCTCTACGGTGGTATGTGGAATTTGTTTTGCAGACCCGGACACGACCCTTGTGTCCTAAATCTTCTATGGAGTATTCGAAGAAGGAACCCGCCTTCCAATGCCGAAGACAATATGTGTGCCGGACTCATCGTCATTGAAGCCTGGTTCAGGGGCTACTGAGGGAGTCCTGGATTAAGGGGTCCTCGGACAGCCGGACTATATACTTTGACCGGACTATTGGATTATGAAGATACAAGATTGAAGACTTCATCCCGTGTCCGGATGGGACTCTCCTTTGCGTGGAAGGCAAGCTTGGATATTCGAATATGTAGATTTCCTTCTCTGTAACCGACTCTGTGTGACCCTAGCCCCCTCCAATGTCTATATAAACCGGAGGGTTTAGTCCATAGGACAACAACAATAATAATCATAGGCTAGCTTCTAGGGTTTAGCCTCTATGATCTCATGGTAGATCAACTCTTGTAATACTCATATCATCAAGATCAATCAAGCAGGAAGTAGGGTATTACCTCCATCGAGAGGGCCCGAACCTGGGTAAACATCGTGTCCCCTGCCTCCTGTTACCATTAGCCTTAGACGCACAGTTCGGGACCCCCCTACCCGAGATCCGCCGGTTTTGACATCGGCAGCCATCTTCTGGGACAAGTCGGCCCTGGAAATCCAAACCCATGTCGTTGGCCAACTTTCCCTGACAGCAAAAGTGTCTTCGCGACTTTCAGCAGGATGTTTCTGGCTCACCAATGTTTACGGCCCGGTGGATGACACACTAAAAGATGATTTCTTTCAGGAGTTGGCTGCTGCTGCTCCTCTAGCTGGTCAACCATAGCTCATATGCGGAGATTTCAACCTCATCTATGAAGCTAGGGACAAAAGCAACAGCAGAATTAATAGGCGCATGATGGGGAAGTTTCAAAACGCAATTGATTTTGCTGGCCTCAGGGAAATCAAATGCAAGAATAGAAAGTTTACTTGGTCCAATGAGCGCGTTCGGCCCACAGTGTGCAGTATCGACAAGTTTTTCTGTCACATGGATTGGGAGATGAATCATCAGGAGTATCTGTTGATGGCTGCCTCAACCTCCATTTCAGACCATTGTCCCCTTGTTCTGGCTTGTGCTGCCGCCCCTCCAAGGAAAGCTAAGTTCAGATATGAGCATTTCTGGCCAAAATTTCCAAGGTTTCAGGAAACAGTTCAGAGAGCCTGGCAAAGGCCAGTAAATCACAGCTACCCCTATGTGCGTATCAAGATCAAAATGAAGCGTGTAGCAGTGGATCTCAAGGTGTGGAGCAAGACCCTCTTCAGTGGTGCACGGCTGAAACTGCATATGGCTTCAAAGGTGGTTCTGAGGCTGGATGAGGCCCAAGAAAGAAGACAGCTCACCCCCCAGGAATTTAGTCTTCGCAAGCTGTTAAAGCAGAGAATCCTTCGTTTCCCGGCCATTGAGCGGGCAAGGAAACATCAAGCCTCTCGCATAACATGGTTGTGCACTGGTGACGTGAACACAAAGCTCTTCCATGCCAGGCTGATCTCCAGAAGACGGAAAAACTACATTCACACTCTGCACCAGGGGGATCGCATTGCCTCCGAACACCAGGAAAAAGTACAATTCATTCACGAACACTTCTCCGGGCTGCTGGGCACCAAAATCAATTGGGCCAGCACCATCAACTGGGAAATACTCAATCTACCATAGGTTCAAGGGGACATGCTAGATCTGCCATTGACCGAGGGTGAGGTTTGGAAGGCCATCAAGGCCTCGCCAGTCAAGAAGGCGCCAGGCCCGAATGGGTTTTCGGGAGGATTTTTCAGATCATGCTGGCAGATCATCAAAGAAGATGTCATGAGCGTTTTTGAGAAATTCTACCACCTAGGGGGCACGAATGCAGAATCAATCAACACGGCAATGATCGCACTATTGCCAAAGAAGAACGGGGCCTCGGAGATTGGCCACTACCGCCCGATAAGTGATGTCTACTACACAACCTTCTTCTTGTAGACGTTGTTGGGCCTGCAAGTGCACAGGTTTGTAGGACAGTAGCAAATTTCCCTCAAGTGGATGACCTAAGGTTTACCAATCCATGGGGGGTGTAGGATGAAGATGGTCTCTCTCAAGCAACCCTGCAACCAAATAACAAAGAGTCTCTTGTGTCCCCAACACACCCAATACAATGGTAAATTGTATAGGTGCACTAGTTCGGCGAAGAGATGGTGATACAAGTGCAATATGGATGGTAGATATAGGTTTTTGTAATCTGAAAATATAAAAACAGCAAGGTAACTAATGATAAAAGTGAGCATAAATGGTATTGCAATGATAGGAAACAAGGCATAAGGTTCATACTTTCACTAGTGCAAGTTCTCTCAACCATAATAACATAGATAGATCATATAACAATCCCTCAACATGCAACAAAGAGTCACTCCAAAGCCACTAATAGCGGAGAAAAAACAAAGAGATTATGGTAGGGTATGAAACCACCTCAAAGTTATCCTTTTTGATCAATCTATTCAAGAGTTCGTAGTAAAATAACATAGAGTTATTCTTTCCGCTCGATCCATCATAGAGTTCATACTAGAATAACACCTTAAGACACAAATCAACCAAAACCCTAATGTCACCTAGATACTCCATTGTCACCTCAAGTATCCATGGCATGATTATACGATATGCATCACACAATCTCAGATTCATCCAACCAACACAAAGTACTTCAAAGAGTGCCCCCAAGTTTCTACCAGAGAGTCAAGAAAACGTGTGCCAACCCCTATGCATAGGTTCATGAGCGGAACCCGCAAGTTGGTCACCAAAACATACATTAAGTGGCACGTGATATCCCATTGTCACCACAGATAAACACGGCAAGACATACATCAAGTGTTCTCAAATAAAGACTCAATCCGATAAGATAACTTCAAGAGGGAAACTCAATTCATCACAAGAGAGTAAAGGGGGAGAAACATCATAAGATCCAACTATAATAGCAAAGCTCGCGATACATCAAGATCGTGCCATAGAGAGAACACGAGAGAGAGAGAGAGAGAGAGAGATCAAACACATAGCTACTGGTACATACCCTCAGCCCCGAGGGTGAACTACTCCCTCCTCGTCATGGAGAGCGCCGGGATGATGAAGATGGCCACCGGTGAGGGATTCCGCCTCCGGCAGGGTGCCGGAATGGGCTCCTGAGAGGTTTTTGGTGGCTACAGAGGCTTGCGGCGGCGGAACTCCCGATCTATCTTCTCCGTGGATGTTTTTAGGGTACGTGAGACTATATAGGCGAAAGAAGTCGGTCGAGGGGTGCTCAAGGGGCCCACAAGACAGGGGCGCCTAGTAGGGGGGCGCCCCCTATCTCCTGGCCTCCTCGAGGATCTTCTGATGTGAACTCCAAGTCTCCAGGATCATATTCTTCCAAAAAATCACGCTGCCGAAGGTTTCATTCCGTTTGGACTCCGTTTGATATTCCTTTTCCTCGAAATACTGAAACAGGCAATAAAACAGCAATATGGGCTGGGCCTCCAGTTAATAGGTTAGTCCCAAAAGTAATATAAAAGTGTATAATAAAGCCCATAATCATTCAAAATAGATAATAAAATAGCATGAATGCTTCATAAATTATAGATACGTTGGATACGCATCAGCATCCCCAAGCTTAATTCCTACTCGTCCTCGAGTAGGTAAATGATAAAAGAAAGAATTTATGAAGTGTGAATGCTAGAAGGTGCACAAGTTTGATCAATGAAAATTTCAATCAACTTTTCTAGCATGATAATATGTCATGGCAGTAGTTCATCTCATAAAACTTCTGACGAAAAAGTAACAAGCAATTCACATGTCAAAGCATAGACCATAAACTTTCTTGAAAACTAGCAAACTTCATTCTCAGTCATCAAACAATTGCAATTCATCTTATTTTCAGGAATAGCAAACTTCACATACTCAACTATCAAATAGTCTTCTACAATTGCTAACACTCACGCAATACTTGTGGTTATGAAGTCTTAATCGAACACTGAGAAAGATAGGGGCTTATAGTGTTGCCTCCCAACGTATTCACCTTTGGGTGATGTCAACAATAATAGTACATGCTAACTTACATCCAATTGGATATATATATCAGGATCACCCCAACACAAAGTGCTTGCCAAAGGATAAAATGAAAAAGGGAAAGGTTAAGATCACCTTGACTCTTGCATAAAGTAAAAGACATAAAGTGAAAGACATGCCCTTCGCAGAGGGAAGCACAGGTTGTCATGCGCTTTTAGGGTTGGAAGCACAAATCTTAATGCGAATGAACGTCACTTTATATTGCCACTTGTATATGGACCTTTATTATGCAGTCCATCGCTTTTATTGCTTCCATAACAAGATCGTATAAAGCTATTTTCTTCACACCAAAAGATCATGCATATTTAAAGAGCATTTTTTATTGCTTGCACCGATGACAACTTACTTGAAGGATCTTACTCAATCCATAGGTAGGTATGGTGGACTCTCATGGCAAAAACTGGGTTTAAGGATATTTGGAAGCACAAAGTATCTCTACTTGGTGCAAGGAATTTTGGCTAGCATGAGGGGGAAAGGCAAGCTCAACATGTTTGAATGATCCATGACAATATACTTTAATTGAGATGTCAGAAAACATAAACCATTACGTTGTCTTCCTTGTCCAACATCAACTCTTTAGCATGTCATACTTAATGAGTGCTCCCAATTATAAAAGATGTCTAGGATAGTATATTTATATGTGAAATCTCTCTTCCTTCAATATTCTTTCATGAATTGTTCAAATGACCAATACAATGCTTGCTAACCTTCAATAAATTTACAACCTCTACTTCTTAGATGCGAAGTCATTACTCCCCATGGAATAAGCAAATGAAACATAAATAATTTCAGATTTATGGCAATCAACTAATTCAACCATTTACTCATAGGATATAAGTGAAGCACACGAGTAAATGACAAACTACTCCAAAAAGATATAAGTGAAGATCAATGAGTAGCTAAATAATTATGTAACTATGTGAAGACTCTCTCTCATTTAAGAATTTTAGATCTTGGTATTGTATTCAAACAGCAAGCAAAACAAAACAAAATGACATTGCAAGGATAGCACAACTCATGTGAAGAAGCAAAAACTTAGGCTCAACCGATACTAACCGATAGTTGTTGAAGAAGAAAGGTGGGATGCCTACCGGGGCATCCCCAAGCTTAGATGCTTGAGACTTCTTGAAATATTATCTTGGGGTGCCTTGGGCATCCCCAAGCTTGAACTTTTGTGTCTCCTTAATTCCTCTCATATCATGGTTTCTCTTTTTATCAAAAGCTTCATCCACAACAAACTCAACAAGAACTTGTGAGATAGGTTAGTATAAACCAATGCAAAACCTTATCATTTTCTACTGTAACAAATCACTAAAATTATTATTCAACATTACGTACTAAATGCCTCTGCATATTTAATACTCCTATCCTCAAATAGAATCATTAAACAAGCAAACATATGCAAACAATGCAAACATAACAGCAATCTGCCAAAACAGTACAGTCTGTAAAGAATGCAAGAGTATCAATACTTCCCTTACTCCAAAAATTATGAGAAAAATACTACGCTATAGAAGATTTATCAGAGCTCATTATGCAAAATGTTTCAACATTATATCATTCTCTGACTTTTCTAGGGAATTTTTGCAACAGCGGTAAACTTTCTGTTTTCAAACAGCAACATGTATACTAGCAAAATAAGCATGGCAAAGGCTATCCTTGACTTTTTATTGAAACTAAAGATGCAAAACATTATTCTAAATAACATCAAGAAAATACTAACAAAATAAAATGACGCTCCAAGCAAAACACATATCATGTGGTGAATAAAAATATAGCTCCAAGTAAAGTTACCGATGAACGAAGACGAGAGAGGGGATGCCATCCGGGGCATCCCCAAGCTTAGGATTTTGGCTATTCTTGAATATTATCTTGGGGTGCCTTGGGCATCCCCAAGCTTAGGTTCTTGCCACTCCTTATTCCATAGTCCATCGAATCCTTACCCAAAACTTGAAAACTCCACAACACAAAACTCAACAAAAAACTCGTAAGCTCCGTTAGTATAAGAAAATAAAACCACCACTTAGGTACTGTAATGAACTCATTCTAAATTCATGTTGGTGTAATATATACTGTATTCCAACTTATCTATGGTTCATACCACTTAATACTAGCCATAGATTCATCAAAATAAGCAAACAACACATAGAAAACAGAATCTGTCAAAAACAGAACAGTCTGTAGTAATCTGCATCAAACGTATACTTATGGAACTACAAAAATTCTACAAAATTAGGAAGTCCTAAGAAATTTGTTTAAAAATCCATAGCAAAGAGAATAAGATCATAATCAGGTTTCTCTGAATTAACAAAACTAATTTACTGGGTGCAAAAGTTTCTGATTCTCAGCAGGATCAACACAACTATCACCGTAAGCTATCCTAAAGGTCTTACTTGGCACTTTATTGAAACAAAAGCTATAAAACATGATTACTACAGTAGCATAATAATGTGAACACACAAAAACAGTAAGGATAAATATTGGGTTATCTCCCAACAAGCGCTTTTCTTTAATACTTTTCTAGCTAGGCATGATGATGACAATGATGCAAACCTAAAAGATAAGAATTGAAACATAATGGGAGCATCATGAAGCATATGACTAGCATATTTAAGCCTAACCCACTTCCTATGCATAGGGATTTTTTGATCAAACAACTTATGGGAACAATAATCAATTAGCATAGGAAGGTAAAACAAGCATAGCTTCAAAAAAATTAACACATAGAGAGGAAACTTGACATTATTGCAATTCCTACAAGCATATATTCCTCCCTCATAATAATTTTAAGTAGCATCATGAATGAATTCAACAATATAACCAGAACCTAAAACATTCTTTTCATGATCTACAAGCATAGAAAATTTACTACTCTCCACATAAGCAAAATTCTTCTCATGAATAGTAGTGGGAGCAAACTCAACAAAATAACTATCATGTGAGGCATAATCCAATTGAAAACTAAAATCGCAATGACAAGTTTCATGGATTTCATTATTATTAATAGCATACAAGTCATCACAATAATCATCATAGATAGCAACTTTGTTCTCATAATCAATTGGAACCTCTTCCGAAATAGTGGATTCATCACTAAATAAAGTTGACACTCTTCCAAATCCACTTTCATATTCATCACAATAAGATTCAACATCCTCCAAAATAGTGGGATCACTACTTCCTAAAGTTGACACTCTTCCAAACCCACTTTCATCAATATAATCATCATAAATAGGAGGCATTCTTTCATCATAACAACTTTGCATATCAAAACTTGGGGGACAAAAAATATCATCTTCATAAAACATAGCTTCCCCAAGCTTGTGGCTTTGCATATCATTAGAATCATGGATATTCAAGGAATTCATACTAACAACATTGCAATCATGCTCATCATACAAAGATTTAGTATCAAACATTCTATAGATTTCTTCTTCTAGCACTTGAGCACAATTTTCCTTTCCATCATTCTCACGAAAGATATTAAAAAGACGAAGCGTAAGAGACAAACTTAACTCCATTTTTTTTGTTATTTTATTTTATAAACTAAACTAGTGATAAAACAATAAACAAAAAGATTCGATTGCAAGATCTAAAGATATACCTTCAAGCACTCACCTCCCCGGCAACGGCGCCAGAAAAGAGCTTAGTTGACGGGGTGTGAGTGCCGCTTACCTAGCCTCCCCAGCAACGGCGCCAGAAAAGATCTTGATGTCTACTACACAACCTTCTTCTTGTAGACGTTGTTGGGCCTGCAAGTGCACAGGTTCGTAGGACAGTAGCAAATTTCCCTCAAGTGGATGACCTAAGGTTTATCAATCCATCGGAGGCGTAGGATGAAGATGGTATCTCTCAAGCAACCCTGCAACCAAATAACAAAGAGTCTCGTGTGTCCCCAACACACCCAATACATGGTAAATTGTATAGGTGCACTAGTTCGGCGAAGAGATGGTGATACCAGTGCAATATGGATGGTAGATATAGGTTTTTCTAATCTGAAAATATAAAAACAGCAAGGTAACTAATGATAAAAGTGAGCGTAAACAGTATTGCAATGATAGGAAACAAGGCATAAGGTTCATACTTTCACTAGTGCAAGTTCTCTCAACAATAATAACATAGATAGATCATATAGCAATCCCTCAACATGCAACAAAGAGTCACTCCAAAGCCACTAATAGTGGAGAAGAAATGAAGAGATTATGGTAGGGTACGGAACCACCCCAAAGTTATCCTTTTTGATCGATCTATTCAAGAGTTCGTAGTAAAATAACATAGAGCTATTCTTTCCGCTCGATCGATCATAGAGTTCATACTAGAATAACACCTTAAGACACAAATCAACCATAACCCTAATGTCACCTAGATACTCCATTGTCACCTCAAGTATCCATGGGCATAATTATACGATATGCATCACACAATCTCAGATTCATCCAACCAACACAAAGTACTTCAAAGAGTGCCCCAAAGTTTCTACCGGAGAGTCAAGCAAACATGTGTCAACCCCTATGCATAGGTTCATGAGCGGAACCCGCAAGTTGGTCACCAAAACATACATCAAGTGGCACGTGATATCCCATTGTCACCACAGATAAACACGGCAAGACATACATCAAGTGTTCTCAAATAAAGACTCAATCCGATAAGATAACTTCAAGAGGGAAACTCAATTCATCACAAGAGAGTAGAGGGGGAGAAACATCATAAGATCCAACTATAATAGCAAAGCTCACGATACATCAAGATCGTGCCATAGAGAGAACACGAGAGAGAGAGAGAGAGATCAAACACATAGCTATTGGTACATACCCTCAGCCCCGAGGGTGAACTACTCCCTCCTCGTCATGGAGAGTGTCGGGATGATGAAGATGGCCACCGGTGAGGGATTCCGCCTCCGGCAGGGTGCCGAAATGGGCTCCCGAGAGGTTTTTGGTGGCTACAGAGGCTTGCAGCGGCGGAACTCCCGATCTATCTTCTCTGTGGATGTTTTTAGGGTACGTGGGACTATATAGGCGAAAGAAGTCGGTTGGGGGGTGATCGAGGGGGCCACGAGATAGGGGGCACCCAGTAGGGGGGCACCCCTATCTCGTGGCCTCCTCGAGGATCTTCTGACGTGAACTCCAAGTCTCCAGGATCATATTCTTCCCAAAAATTATGCTGCCGAAGGTTTCATGCCATTTGGACTCCGTTTGATATTCCTTTTCCTCGAAATACTGAAATAGGCAATAAAACAACAATATGGGTTGGGCCTCCGGTTAATAGGTTAGTCCCAAAGGTAATATAAAAGTGTATAATAAAGCCCATAATCATTCAAAATAGATAATAAAATAGCATGAATGCTTCATAAATTATAGATACCTTGGAGACGTATCAATAAGTTTGATTCATTCCATCGGAAAGCTGCTGGCAAAAGTGTTATCTCTCCATCTAGCTGGGGTTCTTTAGGATGTTATCTCACTAGCGCAAGGCGCGTTTCAGAGGGAAGAATGCATTCAAGACTCCTATACGTGCAAAACTGTCTTTGTTCCCTGCATCGAAACAAAAAACCAGCGCTACTGATCAAGATTAATATAGCTAGGGCCTTCGACTTTGTAGCTTGGGATTATCTCCTTGAACTTCTCCAATGGCTAGGTTTTAGCACATGATGGCGCGATTTGGATAGCACTTCTTCTGTCTTCGGCCTCGTCGTCATGCATCCTCAATGGAGTACCCGGGGAGACGATCGAGCATGCGTGTGGTCTTCGATAGGGCGATCCTCTATCGCCGCTTCTGTTCATTTTAGCTATCGACCCACTCCATCATCTTCTCCTAGCAGCAACTGAGCAAGGCATCCTCGCCCCCCTTCCAGACCGTAGAATCACCGCAAGAGTCAGCTTATATGCCGACGACGCGATCCTCTTTGCGAACCATAGTAGGAAGGAGTTTGACAACTTCAGGAGCATCATGACACTCTTCGATGATGCAACAGGGCTTAGAATAAACCCCAAAAAATCCTCCATCGCCCCAATATGTTGTGACGACATGGGCCTACAAAATGGGCTACATAGCTTTATGGGTAGAATTGTAGGTTTCCCCATGACGTACCTAGGTCTTCCGATCACCATCTCCAGGCTGCGTATAGTTCACCTGCAGTTCATCCTAGATCGGGTTCGCGCACGCCTCGCTGGCTGGAAAGGCCGTCTGCTATCCACTGCCGGATGGAGGGTTTTGGTCAGAAGTGTCCTGTCTGCCTTACCGACGTATGCGATCTCCGTTCTCAGGGCGCCAGCCAAGTTTTTCAAAGATATAGACAAGGTCCGACGGCGTTTCCTCTGGGCGGGTGATACGTCTCCAACGTATCTAGTTTTCCAAACACTTTTGCCCTTGTTTTGGACTCTAACTTGCATGATTTGAATGAAACTAACCCAGACTAACGTTGTTTTCAGCAGAACTGCCATGATGTTGTTTTATGTGTAGAAAAGAAAAGTTCTCGAAATGTCCTGGAAATCCACGGAGGCACTTTTTGGAATTAATAAGAATTTCTGGCCGAAAGAAATACACCAGGGGGCCCACACCCTGTCCACGAGACAAGGGGGCGCACCCCCCCTATCTCGTGGGCCCCTGGACCTCCACCGACCTCAACTCCAACTCCATATATTCACGTTCGGGGAGAAAAAAATTAGAGAGAAAGTTTCATCGCGTTTTACGACACGGAGCCGCCGCCAAGCCCTAATCTCTCTCGGGAGGGCTGATCTGGAGTCCGTTCGGGGCTCCGGAGAGGGGGATTCATCACTGTCGTCATCATCAACCATCCTCCATCACTAATTTCATGATGCTCACCGCCGTGCGTGAGTAATTCCATCCTAAGCTTGCTGGACGGTGATGGGTTGGATGAGATTTACCATGTAATCAAGTTAGTTTTGTTAGGGTTTGATCCCTAGTATCCACTATGTTCTGAGATTGATGTTGCTATGACTTTGCTATGCTTAATGCTTGTCACTAGGGCCCGAGTGCCATGATTTCAGATCTGAACCTATTATGTTTTCATGAATATATGTGTGTTATTGATCCTATCTTGCAAGTCTATAGTCACCTATTATGTGTTATGATCCGACAACCACGAAGTGACAATAATCGGGGTACTTCTCGGTGATGACCATAGTTTGAGGAGTTCATGTATTCACTATGTGCTAATGCTTTGTTCCTATTATTTATTAAAAGGAGGCCTTAATATCCCTTAGTTTCCGCTAGGACCCCGCTGCCACGGGAGGGTAGGACAAAAGATGTCATGCAAGTTCTTTTCCATAAGCACGTATGACTATTTACGGAATACATGCCTACATTACATTGATGAACTGGAGCTAGTTCTGTGTCACCCTATGTTATAGCTATTACATGAGGAATCGCATCCGGCATAATTATCCATCATTGATCCATTGCCTACAAGCTTTTCACATATTGTTCTTCGCTTCTTTACTTTTCCGTTGCTACTGTTACAACTACTACAAAAACCCAAAAACTATTATCTTTACTTTTGCTACTATTACCTTTATTATCATACTATTTTGCTACTAAACACTTTGCTGCAGATACTAAGTTATCCAGGTGTGGTTGAATTGACAACTCAACTGCTAATACTCAAGAATATTCTTTGGCTCCCCTTGTGTCGAATCAATAAATTTGGGTTGAATACTTTACCCTCGAAAGCTGTTGCAATCCCCTACACTTGTGGGTTATCAAGACTAATTTCTGGCGCCGTTGCCGGGGAGCATACCTCTATTCTTTGAGTCACTTGGGATTTATATCTGTTGATCACTATGAAGAACTTGAAAGACGATAGAACTACGATCTATCCCTCAACTACGAGGGGAGGTAAGGAACTGCCATCTAGCTTTGCACTAGATTCTCCTTCTATTATTAGTAAACTTGTGACACCTAAACCTGTTACTGCTATGAATTCTGATATGTCGCATGTTATTGATGATGCCACTTCTGCTATGCACGATGAAACTACTTCTGTGCTTGATACTACTTTGCCATTAGGTGAATTTCTTGATGAACAACTTGCTAGAGTTACGGGGAATGAAATTATTGAAGATGCTATTATTGATGATAGTGATAATGAAGGTTCTCCCAATGATTATGTATTGCATGTTGTTCCTGAGGGTTATGTTATGAACGAAGAAGCTGCTAGGGAAACCTTTGCTTGCAATGATAGATATGATCTGAAAAAATTATTAGCTAAATGGAAGCAGCAGTCTCTTAATGCTAGAATGAAACTTGACCCTGCTTTTGCTACTTCACCTATTTGTGTTACTGATAAGGATTATGAATTCTCTGTTGATCCTGAAATTATTACTTTGGTTGAATCTAATCCTTTCTATAGGCTTGAATTTGAAACTGTTGTGGCACATCTTACCAAGTTGAATGATATAGCCACCCTATTTACTAATGATGAGAAGTCTCGCTATTTTTATATCCTTAAGGTATTTCCGTTCTTGTTAAAGGGTTATGCTAAGACTTGGTATAACTCTCTTGCCCCTGGTTGTGTGCGTAGTCCCCAGGATATGATTTATTACTTCTCTACTAAATATTTCCCTGCTCATAAGAAACAAGCTGCCTTGAGGGAAATATATAATTTTGTGCAAATCAAAGAAGAGAGTCTCCCACAAGCTTGGGGGAGGCTTCTCCGGTTACTTAATGCTTTGCCTGATCATCCTCTCAAGAAAAATGAAATACTTGATATCTTTTATAATGGACTAACCGATGCTTCCAAGGACTACTTGGATAGTTGTGCTGGTTGTGTTTTCAGGGAAAGAACAGTCGACGAAGCTGAAATACTATTGAATAATATGTTGACTAATGAAAATAATTGGACTCTTCCTGAGCCAATTCCGGAGGCAATTCCTGAACCAATTGAGCCAACTCATGAGCCTATTCCTAAACCCACTCCAAAGAAGAGAGGAGTTTTATTTCTCAGTCCTGAAGATATGCAAGAGGCAAAGAAATCAATGAAAGAAAAAGGTATTAAAGATGAAGATGTTAAGAATTTACCACCTATTGAAGAAATACATGGTCTTAATATACCGCCTGTTGAAGAACCACATTGTCTTGATAACCCGACACAGGTAGTAAAGGTAAATTCTCTCTATAGATATGATAAAGTTGAAATTCCCTCTACTAAATTTCATAGCCCATGATTAGATGAATTTGATGACTTTATGGCTAGAAAAGAAAGTCTTGATGCTTATGTTGGTAGAGAGTTAAAAAATAATGCTTTCGAGATAGGACGTGTAAGCGATAATCTGGCTAGAGTTAAAGATGAACTCAAACTCGTTAGCAAATATGCTTCTGTGGTTGCTACTCAAGCTGAGCAAGTACTCAAAGCTCAGAATGATTTGCTTGATGAATTAAATAATAAAAATGACTTTGTTGTTAGAGTGGCTACTAGAACTGGTAGAATGACTCAGGAACCTTTGTATCCTGAAGGCCACCCTAAGAGAATCGAGCAGGATTCTCAGAGAAACAATTTAGAGGCGCCTAGTTCTTCTAAAAAGAAGAAAAAGAAAAACGATAGAACTTTGCATGCTTCTAGTGAACCTACTGTAGACACACCTGAGAATCCTAATGATATTTGTATTTCTGATGCTGAAACACAATCAGGTGATGAACATGAACCTAGTGATAATGTTAATGATAATGTTCATGTTGATGCTCAACCTAGCAAAAACAATGAAGTAGAGATTGAACCTGCTGTTGATCTTGATAACCCACAATCGAAGAATCAACGTTATGATAAGAGAGATTTTGTTGCTAGGAAGCACAGTAAAGAAAGAGAACCATGGGTTCAGAAACCCATGCCCTTTCCTCCTAAACCATCCAAGTCAAAGGATGATGAGGATTTTGAGCGCTTTGCTGAAATGATTAGACCTATTTTCTTACGTATGCGCTTAACTGATATGCTGAAAGTAAATCCTTATGCTAAGTATATGAAGGATATCATCACAAATAAAAGAAAGATACCGGAAGCTGAAATTTCCACCATGCTTGCTAATTACACTTTTAAGGGTGGAATACCAAAGAAACTTAGAGATCCGGGTGTACAAACTATACCATGCTCCATTAAAAGAAATTATGTTAGAACTGCTTTATGTGATCTTGGAGCCGGTGTTAGTGTTATGCCTCTCTCTTTATATCGTAGACTTGAATTGAATAAGTTGACACCTACTGAAATATCTTTACAAATGGTTGATAAATCAACTGCTATACCTGTCGGTATTTGTGAGGATGTGCCTGTTGTGGTTGCAAATGTCACTATCTTAACGGACTTTGTTATTCTTGATATTCCCGAGGACGATAGTTTGTCTATTATCCTTGGTAGACCTTTTCTTAATACTGCAGGGGCTGTTATTGATTGCAACAAAGGCAATGTCACTTTTCATGTTAATGGTAATGAGCATACGGTACACTTTCCGAGGAAACAATCTCAAGTTCATAGCATCAATTCTATTGGAAAAGTTTCAACTATCATTATTGGAGGTTTTGAATTTCCTCTCCCTACTATCAAGAAAAGGTATGATATTCTTATTGTTCGGGATTTTGATATCCCCGTTGAGGTAACTTAGTGTTATTCGAAATTTCTCCGGTTCCATGTTATTCGGAATGAGTTTGTTAACAAGACTTGTTCAACCTTATTAGTGGATTCATTTTGATGATCATGAGATGGATGAAACTAGAAGGCACAACCTTCTGTACCCTCTTTTTACTTTCTGTTATTTAGAATAAATAAAGCAAAAACGGTATTATATGTCTATTTTCTGAATTATTCGTGCATTAAAAATATCCCGAAAATAAAAGTGCTCCAAATGCCCTGCAAATTTAGTATGATTTTTTCTGGAATATTTGAGGATTTTAGGCACTGAAATCACTGCAGGAGGGGCAAGCACCAGGCCACGAGAGTGGAGGGCGCCCCCCCCCTATAGGGCGCGCCCCCTGTCTCGTGGGCCCCTGGTGTCCCCCCTCCACTTATGCCAGCACCCACACACTTCATCTTCTACCCAAAAAATCCCCATCCAGCTCAAGCACGAGTTCTAGCTCATTTTGCTGTGATTTTTGATCTCCTTGCTCAAAGCTCCATTTACAAAACTGCTTTGAGAGATTGTTGTTTGGTATATGACTCCTCCATTGGTCCAATTATTTTTTGTTCTAGTGATTTATTCATTGCAAATTTTTGCTGCATAGGTGACCATGTTCTTTAGCTTGCATGTTAAATTTTTTAGGTCCCAAGCAATTCCAGTGCATGATATAGGCTCTAGGCACTTGTAGGAGTAGTTGCTACCAATCTTGTTTAGTTTTATTCACTTTTATTTTGAAGTTACTAAAATTTCAGAAATTTTCAGAAAATGTTAAGGAAATTGTTGAGGGGCTCTTCTAGCCAAGGCTCTCAGGAAAAACAAGCCAAAGAGAAGGAAAAAGCCAAGTATAATCTTCCTCGCTTAGCGGAAGTGCGGTCGTGTGAATGGCCGTGTGAGGATTTCTTGAAAGAAGCTGGAATTCATGAAGATTTTTATTCTTTGATCGAGACTGCAGGCCTCACCGGTTTCATCAACGACCGAATCGATCAGTATCTCTTACTCACCAATACTTTCGTGCAAAACTTTTATTATTATCCTAAGAAGTCCTCGCCTGCAGTATCATTTCATTTATATGATGAATTCAAAGAAATGTCTTTACATAATTTTTGCGCGGTATGTAGGATACCTTATGAGGGAGAATTAGAGGAACCCCATCATGAAGATGTGGATGGCTTTGTTAAAACTATCGTTGTAGACGAGCCAAAGAAGGGTTCCGAGGCAAAAGTCTCTAGCATACACTTTCCTATTTTACGCTACTTTGCCATATTTGCTAGTAGATGCTTGATTGGTTGTGGAAATAGTGGAAACTTGAGCGTTCCTGATATTATCATTCTTCAACATGCCTTGCTTGGAGACAATACTTTTAGTATGGGCGCCATCGTTGCTAAATGGCTAGCCCTGAATCGTACAAAAGGCCCCATATTTGGAGGTATCTATGCTTCACGTCTTGCTAGACATTTTCATATACCCATTAGGCACCATGAGAAAGAGGAGACAAAATTGCCTCCTAACATTTTAGATTACAAGAGCATGGTAGCACACAAGTTTATTATTGACAACAAAGATAGGATGCTCTTGTATAAACTTAGATTTAATAAGATTATAAGAAACACTTTGAGATTATTATTTTGCCTGCGCCACTGTTGTTTGATTTGCTTGCAGAAAATTTTCTTGTCACACCGGAAGTGGTGAACAATCATCGAGCACAAGCTTTTACTCCAGAACCTGAACCTGAGCCAGAACCTGAACTCGACCCTTATCGTGCATCATCTGTCCAGTGGGATCCGGAGATGACCAGCCAGTGGTATCCTGATTACACCTGTCGGTGTCAAAACCGGCGGATCTCGGGTAGGGGGTCCCGAACTGTGCGTCTAGGCGGATGGTAACAGGAGACAAGGGACACGATGTTTTACCCAGGTTCGGGCCCTCTTGATGGAGGTAAAACCCTACGTCCTGCTTGATTAATATTGATGATATGGGTAGTACAAGAGTGGATCTACCATGAGATCAAGGAGGCTAAACCCTAAAGCTAGCCTATGGTATGATTGTTGTAATGTATGTTGTCCTACGGACTAAATCCCTCCGGTTTATATAGACACCGGAGGAGGCTAGGGTTACACAGAGTCGGTTACAATGGTAGGAGATCTACATATCCGTATCGCCAAGCTTGCCTTCCACGCTAAGGAAAGTCCCATCCGGACACGGGACGGAGTCTTCAATCTTATATCTTCATAGTCTTGGAGTCCGGCGGACGATGATAGTCCGGCTGTCCGGACACCCCCTAGTCCAGGACTCCCTCAGTAGCCCCCGAACCAGGCTTCAATAACGATAAGTCCAGCGCGTATGTAGTCTTTGGCGTTGCAAGGCGGGTTCTCCCTTCAAGTTCCATGTACCTGCCGAACAGTGTCCGGCTTTGTCATAAATACTGTGTTTCCCGGCTTCTACACCCAATAATGGCCTTTTTCCATGCGTCGCACGAATGCGAAAAGCCAGGGTGTCTTTTTATGTTTCACCCCCTAGTCGTGCGAGTCGTTCGCCTACAAAAGAGGCAAAAATCCAGATCAAAACCACACCATCTTCCTCCCGCGAATAGTTCATCGGAGCGCCCTTGACTGAAAAATCCATTCCATCATGGACCGTCGACGCGGCTCCTCTTCTCGCGCTCCCAGCCCACCGCCAGGGGATTGGAGGAGGTGCTCTATTCCACACAACGAGCTAGCGAAGCTCCAAGCGGGGGGGATATCTCCCTCCGGCCTTCATGGTCCCAGTCCGAGCCGGACTGGTCACTTATCAAGGTGGGAGGCAAGCGGAGGCTACCCCATGCCCCAACAAGGGGGAGCGAGTATGCTTCGTTCCTTATCTGATAAGGGGACTCGGATTCCCAATACATCTGTTCCTCCGCGGGCACCTAGAGTTCTACGGACTCCAGCTCCACCACCTCACGCCCGCCTCTGTCCTACATATCGCAGGCTACGTAGCTCTTTGCGAGCTATTCCTGGGCATTGAGCCCCATTTTGCATTGTGGAAGAGGTTGTTCTGCCTCGTACCCCGTTCCCACGAGGGATCCATATATCAAGTGGGCGGCGCCGAAATATGGCGCATTGTCGGGACCGGATACCCATCCGGTACTCCCAAGAAGGCGTCCGAAGACTGGCCTTCAGAGTGGTTTTATATAGGAGACGCTCAGCTGCCGGACCCAGTCCGGATTGGCCTCCCGGAGTTTAGTGCTGCTCCTCTGAAGAAACGCCTCAGCTGGCGCCCACGGAGCCCCCGATTGGAGGAAGACAAGAGCGTCCATTACTTGATGGGCCGAATAAGATTAATGGCCCATTCCGGTTTGACCATGATCGGAGTCACGGCGACATGCATCATGCGGGGGGTACAGCCATTACAATATAGAGGCCACCCCATGTGGGATTTCAACGGGGAAGACGATGCCACCCGTCATGGCCGCGAAGGGCCGGATTCGACCGAGGATCTGGTGCAGATCCTGTCCAGCCTATACAAGGGGGAGAAGGAGGACTTCCTTCGAACGAACCCTTTGAATGGGTTTTCCATGAACAACCCTAGGGGCTGGGTAAGCAAACACTTTTAAGGGCTCAACCCATGCTTTTGAAGTTTAGGCTTCTTACATTATGTCTTCGGCGCAGGATCTACGCCGGACTGTGGAGGACATGGTAAGTCCCGCTCCGCAACCCGAGGATCCAGAAAGATCCCTGGATCCGACCTCCGAAGAGGATCCGGATATTAAGGTGGAGCTGATCGACGGGGTGTTTCACCAGCTCAGCATGGACAATGCTTTGGTCGCCATTACGGCGGACTACCCCGGACTGTATCCGGCTTCCCAGGTGACTGTGACCAAGGTCCGGACACCATCATCTCTTCCTTGCCTATTTCTGACCTTCGCGAATGATGGTGTTTTACAGGAAGCGCCCTCAGGGCGGGAAGCCGAGCCCGCGGCGGCTGACCAACAAAGGCCAGTCCGGACCGGCAGGCGGAAAAGGAGCGCGGCACGGACTGAAACGTCGCCGCAAAGGTATAGCGCGTATTTAAATTTTCAGAGCAACGTTCCTAGGAAGCGTCTGAGTGCTCATGATCTTTATAGGAGAAAAAGCGCTCACCGGACTGCGGGCGCGGAAGTTGCCGATCCAACCTATACCGGCCAGGCTCCAGCGCCCGGCCTGGAGGGGGAGGCAAGCGCAAGACGCGGGCCGGATCCTCCTCTAACGGAGGACACCGACAGACTGTCCGCCACCAAGTCTGAGGTGGAGAGCGCCATGAACCATAGGCGCCGCCGGATAGTGTTTCGTGAAGCGTGCTTCTCCCCTGAGGCATTGGACGCCTTTAACACAGGGGACACGCACCTCCGTGCCGCTCAAGATGGTTTTACCAGAGCCATGGAGCAGTATGTGAAAGACATACGGGTAAGGGAATTTTAATGGTTATATACACCAGTAGCCCCCAAGACTTAAAGTAGTTATGTTAACTGATTTAAGGATCATTTGAAACGCAGGCTCTTACAGAGAAGAATGCCCAGCTGTCCCAGGAGCTGCAAGAATGCAAGGCCCAACTTGAGGCCGCACTTGCTGCCGCAGGAGGAGACGCAGAGACCCCTCCTGGTAACACATTTTTATTAATAAATATAAGCGCTGTGCGGCGTGCGCGCAAGTCTAATAGTGACATTGCAGGTGCCGCCGGACAAGATCCGGACAGGCAAGAATTACTACGCCGGCTAAAGGCCGGCGAGAGGGTGCTGAATAGGGTGCAGCAAGAAAGGAACAAGCTCCAGGATGCCAACGCTAAGCTCGGAGAAGAGCTGAAAGGCGCTCGAGCCGGGCTGTCCAGCTCCGTTAAGGAGAATCAGCGGCTTCGTCGCGGCATTTATAGTAAGTGCTTGAGCGGACTCCTTTGAAAAGAAGAGTTCGGCGAGGAAGTAAATTGACATAATATGTCTTGTAGGTATACTCACAGGTCGCCCTGCAGAGGAGATGCCCATATCAACGGGTGATCAACTTCCCGAGCTGTTGCAACTGCTCGAACGAGTTCGGCAGGCAATGAGCGGCGTCGTCCAGGCTTTATGGCCAGCCCTCTCCCTACCCGAGGGCCTTGGGGACCTTGCGGAGAAGCTTCAGGGAGTGCGGCAGCGCTTCCATTTGTGGAAGATTTCGGCTTGCCGTCAAGGTGCCAGAGAGGCTTGGGCCATGGCGAAGACGCGTTACAAGAAGGCGGATCCCAACCACATGGCCGAAGTTGGACCGGTGGGGCCCGATGGGAAGGAGATCCCTGTGAGTTTAGTATACAGCCAAGTAGAGTTGGCTGCTAAATTTTCCCAACGGGACTGTAAGTTAGACAGCCTGTTAGACGGGATTGAGGAGGAATACAATCAGTAAATTTGACAATGTATGCTTTCCTTTAAAGTGACATGTGAAATGCCTTCTAGCCGGATTGTAGATCATTTGTCTTTGCCGACCTTTTCGCTTCGACCTCGGGACCCTAGAATCCGGAGTGTGTCTGAATACCTTGTTGGTTAAGAAACAACCGAGGTATGCATGGAGACCAGGCGTAGGGGTCATTAGTGCTTTATCAGACAAGTGCCCAACTAGTTATGTTATATTACATGGTTAGTAAGAAACATCTTCCAGGGAGAATAGTTCCGTTAAGGGTTCCTTTCCCTGGGAGGCATGCCCTAAAGTGCATGTCCGGACTGCGAAAAAAGCAGAAAATCATCTGGGGGCGGATAAATGAGTAGGTAAAAATCATCTTTTAGGTCACTGACCGAATATTCCCTTAAGAACGCTAGCTTTCGGCTTCACCCAGTCTGAGGTACACATCCGGCTGACCCGGCAGTAACAATCGCAGAGGTGCTCCCTTTATCTCCTAGCCGAACAATCGGGAACGTAGGGGTAAGCACAGGAGCCAGGCAACCCAGCTTGGCCAAAACTTAAGTCATATCGATGCATATAATGGTGAGTAAAAGGTACATGTGGAAGCTTGACACATGTGCTGGGCATGGAACCCTTATAATTGAGCTTCTGGAAAAGAAGCCCCCAGGTATAATGAGTGCGGATGGCACATCAAGTGTACGCGAATCAATGCGGAAGTAGGCCCTTAGGGGCTTTTTTAAAAAGGTTATGAAAAGAGAAACAAAAGACAGCCGAAGTGTAAAAATTTGAACGGAGGAAGGGGACGAACTCTTAGTCCGGCGCTAGGCATAGAATCTTCGGAGGCGGGCTGCGTTCCATGGGTTCGGCTCGAGTCGGTTATCCGACGCATTTCGTAGACGGTACGCTCCGCCGGTCAGGACTTGATCGATAATGAAGGGGCCCTCCCATTTGGGCTTGAGCTTGTCCTTTTTCTTGTCCGGCAGGGGTAGAACTAATTCACCAACGTTATAAGTCTTGGCCCGTACTTCTCTGCTTTGATATCTTCGGGCCTGCTACTGATAGAATGCGGAACGAGCCTTGGCGACGTCGTGTTCTTCCTCCAATGTGTCCAGGCTGTCCTGCCGATCCAACTCGGCCTCTCTTTCTTCGTACATGCGCACTCGAGGTGAGTCATGAATAATGTCGCAGGGCAAGACTGCCTCTGCGGCGTAGACCATAAAGAATGGTGTGAATCCGGTAGTGCGGTTAGGCGTTGTCCGCAGCCCCCAGAGTATGGAGTCGAGCTCCTCGACCCAGTGCGTGTCAGATTTAGTAAGTGACCGCACTAGTTTGGGTTTAATGCCGCTCATTATTAGACCATTTGCTCATTCCACTTGACCGTTGGTTTGAGGGTGATAGACTGAAGCGTAGTCGAGCATGATGCCCATATTTTTGCACCATGACTTAACCTCGTCGGCTGTGAAGTTCGTGCCGTTGTTGGTGATGATGCTGTGGGGGACTCCGTAACGGTGTACTACCCCAGATATAAAGTCTATCACTGGTCCGGACTCTGCCGTCTTGACCGGTTTGGCCTCTATCCATTTGGTGAATTTATCCACCATGACCAATAGGTACCTTTGCTTGTGGGTTCCCCCTTTAAGGGGTCCAACCATGTCAAGCCCCCAGACCGCGAACGGCCAGGTAATGGGTATAGTTTTGAGGGCGGTGGGCGGCATATGGCTCTGATTAGCGAAGAGCTGACAACCAACGCATCTCTAGACTAAGTCCTGGGCATCTGCCCGGGCCGTCGGCCAATAAAATCCTGTACGGAATGCCTTTCCTACTAGGGCCCGAGCTGCTGCGTGGTGTCCGCCGAGTCCGGCATGGATTTCAGCCAGGAGGTTTCGCCCTTCCTCTTCGGAGATACACCTTTGAAGGACTCCGGTTGTACTTTTCTTATAAAGTTCTCCCTCATGGACCTTGTAGGCTTTTGACCGCCAGACTATGCAGCGGGCCTCGTTTTGGTCTTCGGGAAGTTCCTGCCTAAGCAAGTAGGCTAGGAATGATTCTGTCCACGGGGCGATTACTACCATGATGTCGTGGGCTGAAGGTGTTATGTCATCGGCTGAATCGCCGATTGGCTCGGTTTTTTCCGGTTTGCCATTTCCGGGCTCCTCTTCCCATAGTACGGATGGCTTGAAGAGCCGTTCTAGGAAGATATTTGGAGGGACGGCATCACGTTTTGCACCGATGCATGCCAGTACGTCGGCCGCGTGGTTGTTATCTCGGGCTATGTGATGGAATTCGAGTCCTTCAAACCGAGCTGACATTTTTAGGACAGCGTTGCGATATGCTGCCATTTTCGGATCCTTGGCGTCAAAGTCTCCATTTATTTGGGATATTGCAAGGTTTGAGTCCCCGCGCACCTCTAGGCGTTGAATGCCCATGGAGACTGCCATCCGGAGACCATGTAACAGGGCCTCGTATTCGGCTGCGTTGTTGGAGTCGGTGTACATTATTTGAAGTACATACTAGACTGTGTCCCCGGTTGGGGACGTCAATACGACGCTAGCCCCCACTCCGGCCAACATTTTAGAGCCGTCGAAGTGCATAACCCAATTGGAGTATGCGCCATACTCTTTAGGGAGTTCGGCTTCGGTCCATTCAATGACGAAGTCAGCCAAAACTTGTGACTTTATAGCTCGCCGAGGTTTGTAAGTTATATCGAATGGTAAGAGCTCAATGGCCCATTTTGCAATCCTGCCCGTTGCGTCACGGTTATTTATGATGTCGTTGAGTGGTACTTCGGAGGCCACTGTTATTAAACACTCTTGAAAGTAGTGTTGGAGCTTCCGGGATGCCATGAACACCGCATACGCTATCTTCTGATAGTGTGGGTAACGGGATTTGCAGGGAGCTAACACAGTGGATACATAATACACTGGTTTTTGAAGAGGGAATTTATGCCATTCTGTTTCTCGTTCGACGACGAGTACCGCGCTTACGACTTGATGCGTTGCTGCGATGTATAACAACATTGGTTCGCCTAGATTGGGCGCAGCCAGGACCGGATTTGTTGCCAATATGGCCTTTATTTCTTCGAGTCCGGCAGTGGCAGCATCCGTCCACTCGAAGTGTTCGGTGCGTCTGAGGAGGCGATAGAGGGGCAATGCCTTTTCTCCTAGACAGGAGACAAAGCGGCTTAAAGCTGCCACGCATCCTGTTAATTTTTGTATCTGTTTGAGGTCTTTTGGAATATCCAACTGTGACAGAGCTCGGATTTTAGCCGGGTTTGCTTCAATTCCTCTACCGGATACAATGAAGCCCAGTAGCTTTCCGGCTGGTACGCCGAAAACGCATTTTTCCTGATTCAGCTTGATGTCATATGCTCTGAGGTTTTCAAATGTGAGCCTCAAATCGTCTGCTAGAGTTTCGACGTGTTTTGTTTTGACGACTACGTCGTCTACGTATGCCTCGACTGTTTTGCCGATCTGGGTAGCCAGACATGTTTGAATCATGCGCTGATATGTTGCGCCGGCATTTTTAAGTCCGAAGGGCATCGTGTTGAAGCAGAATGGTCCGTATGGAGTGATGAATGCCGTTGCGGCTTGGTCTGCTTCCGCCATCTTGATTTGATGATAACCAGAGTATGCGTCGAGGAAGCACAACGAATCGTGCCCTGCGGTAGCATCGATAATTTGGTCGATGCGGGGGGGAGGGAAGGGGTCCTTTGGGCAAGCCTTATTGAGGTCTTTAAAATCGACACAGAGGCGCCAGGATTTGTCCTTCTTTGGTACCATTACCAGATTTGCTAGCCAGTCCGGATGTTTGATATCTCTGATGAATCCGGCTTCCAATAGTTTGGCTAGCTCTTCTCCCATTGCCTGTCTTTTGGATTCGGAAAATCGTTGAAGAGCCTGTTTGACTGGCTTAAATCCTTTTAGGATGTTTAGGCTGTGTTCTGCCAACCTGCGTGGGATTCCGGGCATATCCGAAGGATGCCAGGCGAAGATGTCCCAATTTTCCCGAAGGAATTCACGCAGTGCGGCGTCTACTTCGGGGTTCAATTGTGCCCCAATGGAGGCCGTCTTTGTTAGGTCCGTTGGATGGACCTGGAATTTTATTATTTCATCTGCTGGTTTGAAGGAGGTGGACTTGGATCTTTTATCGAGTATCACATCGTCCTTGTTCACCGTAGAGCGCAGCGCGGTGAGTTCTTCTGCTGCTAAGGCTTCGGATAGTGCCTCCAGGGCTAGTGCAGCTGTCTTGTTTTCGGCGCGGAGTGCTATGTCCGGATCACTAGCGAGAGTGATTATTCCGCCGGGCCCAGGCATTTTGAGCTTCATGTACCCGTAATGAGGTACTGCTTGAAAAATTGTGAATGCCTCTCGTCCTAATATAGCGTGATATCCGCTGTTGAACGGGGCCACTTGGAACGTGACTTCTTCGGATCTATAATTGTCCGGCGAGCCGAACACCACATCAAGTGTGATTTTTCCGGTGCAGCGCGCTTCCCGGCTAGGGATTATTCCTCTAAAGGTTGTGCTGCTTCGCTCAATGCGGCTCCAGTCTATTTCCATTTTTTGAAGAGTTTCCTCATATATGAGGTTTAGTCCGCTGCCGCCATCCATGAGGACCTTTGTAAGCCGAAAGCCGTCCACTATGGGACTAAGCACCAGTGCAGCTGGTGCTCGAGCTGTTCGGAATTTAGGTTCGTCGCTTGCGTTGAAGGTGATGGCTGTGTCACTCCATGGATTTGTTGTTGCTACTTGGTAGACTTCGGCGAGTCCGCGGATTGTTCGTTTTTGCATTTTGTTTGATGCGAAGGTCTCGAAGACTGTTGATACCGTACCGGTATTGTTGGAGTGGTTTTCCGGGGCTAAAAGCTCCTCGCCACTTTTGGCCACCTGCCGTAGTATCCAACATGCTCGAAGGCTATGTGTTGGGACGGCTCCCTCTGTACTATGAAGCTTACAGGGGCCATTGAGCCATCTCTCCAGTACGGTTCCGTGCCCCTTATTGGGTTTTTGCTTTTTTGCATCTGGGGCCTGAGTGTGAGGCACCCTTTTGTTGCGGACTGGGGTTGGGGCCGGATTATCCCAAAATTGGTTTTCGGTTTTCCGGAAACTCTCCATCGCACAGTACTTTCGTACTATGGACGCCAGATCGGTGAAGCGTGTAATTTTACGACGATCGATGGCGTTCAATATTCCCTTGTCCGTGCAATTATTGCAGAAGATTGAGATTGCATTTTCCTCTCGGCAGTCCTTTATCCTGTCCATAACCAGGAGGAATCTGGCCCAGTAGTGATGTACTGTTTCAGCGGGCTCTTGCCGTATTAGAGATAGATCGCATATGTCTGGGCGGGTGGGTGGACTAAAATCCGGATCCCTACCCATCTTGGGGCTTAAAGGCCGAGGAGTTTCTGAATTCAGAAGCTTGGGTTGCTGGACACAATCCAGCGAGTCCGGGGCGATGCATGGTTTTAAGTTCAATGCTCGATCGAAGTCCGTCCCTCCGCGGAAATCCGACATGGAGGGCTCGGGAATCCGGACGTGACTAGTTTTCAATATAGGCGAAGAGTTGCCGTATTGCTCCTCTACCACTGCGACGTGGTGGGTGGCCTGGGGAGAGTTAATCTCTCTCAGATCGGTTTTAAGCCCAATCTGATTGTAGTCTGTAGCGACTCCCAGGGCGGCGATGCGATCCAAGAGCTCGTTAACAGACGAGAGCTCTATTGGATCCAACTGCTCGGCAGATTTCGAGCTGACGCGAAGATTGCTTCTGACGACTTGAGAAGTCATTGTCAAAGCGGCGGCCGGACAGGCGGTCATAAGAAAACCACCTAGCCGGATAGTTTGGCCAGCGGCCAAGGCCCCTTCGGCGAAAACATCGTCTTTGAAGACGGGTGGAGGCATCCTTCCTATCGGTGACGACATAGAGGAACTCTCAATGAAAGCACCAATGTCGGTGTCAAAACCGGCGGATCTCGGGTAGGGTGTCCCGAACTGTGCGTCTAGGCGGATGGTAACAGGAGACAAGGGACACGATGTTTTACCCAGGTTCGTGCCCTCTTGATGGAGGTAAAACCCTACGTCCTGCTTGATTAATATTGATGATATGGGTAGTACAAGAATGGATCTACCACGAGATCAAGGAGGCTAAACCCTAAAGCTAGCCTATGGTATGATTTTTGTAATGTATGTTGTCCTACGGACTAAAGCCCTCCGGTTTATATAGACACCGGAGGAGGCTAGGGTTACACAGAGTCGGTTACAATGGTAGGAGATCTACATATCCGTATCGCCAAGCTTGCCTTCCACGCCAAGGAAAGTCGAATCCGGACACGGGATGGAGTCTTCAATCTTGTATCTTCGTAGTCTTGGAGTCCGGCGGACGATGATAGTCCGGCTGTCCAGACACCCCCTAGTCCAGGACTCCCTCAACACTCCCAGTACACCAGGGAGTGTAGCGGCGGTCCTTGGTATTAAACCAACTTAGGCCAAAATCCTAAGCTTGGGGGAGTACGTATTTCTCACCGACTTTACATTCATGTTCACACACTAGTCGTCGGTGCTCATACTCTTTCTTTGTATTATCCATGTTATTTTAATTTTCTTTTTCTAGTTATCTTCTTGTGTGTTTGATAAACTTTAAGAAAAACCAAAAAAATAGTTATTTTAAATTCTATGCTTGTAGTAGAAATTAAAATGAAAACCCAAAAAGATTTCTCGTTCTTCTTTTACTTGTTGGGAGCTTTCCCGTGTAAATAGTTTTATTTTATTTTCTTTCTTTTGGGGATCGAGAAGACTATATTGAAAATGCTTAGTGGCTCTTATATGCATGATTGTTTATTTAACTTAGAGCCCATATTACCCTGTCTTCTCTCTTGAGTTGAATGCTTGCGGATTCTATCTTAGTCCAATGCATGCACACTCTTATTATTATACACATCGTTCAGTCGTGCAAGTGAAAGGCAATAATGATGACATATGATGAACTTATTGAGATGAGAAAAGCTGGTATGAACTCGACCTCTCTTGTTTTTGTAAATATGATGAGTTGATCATTTCTGATTCAGCTTATTATGAAGTAAACAAATTTGCATTGACATTTAGAGATTATAGTTGCTTGTGCCATGCTTGATTAGCTATGAGTTATAATGGTTTACCTTGCGTGTCAACATGCTATTAGAATGATTATGATGTGGTATGATGGGATGGTATCCTCCTTTGAATGAATTGAGTGACTCGACTTGGCACATGTTCACGCATGTAGTTGAATCAAATCAACATAGCCTTTATGATATTTATGTTCATGGTGGATTATATCCTACTCATGCTTGTACTTGGTGTAAATTAATTTTAATGCATGTTTACGACTGTTGTCGCTCTCTCAGTTGTTGCTTCCCAGTCTTTTGCTAGCCTTCACCTGTACTAAGCGGGAATACTGCTTGTGCATCCAAACTCCTTAAACCCCAAAGTTGTTCCATATGAGTCCACTATACCTTCCTATATGCGGTATTTACCTGTCGTTACAAGTAAATTTGTATGTGCCAAACTCTAAACCTTCAAATGAAATTTTGTTTTGTATGCTCGAGCAGCTCATGTTACAACTAGGGCTGCCTATATCTTCCATGCTAGGTGGGTTATTCTCAAGAGGAGTGGACTCCGCTCCTCATTCACGAGAAAGGGCTGGTAACCGGGATGCCTAGTCCCATGATCCAAAGAAAGATCAAAGCAAACCAAAATAATTAAACAAAACTCCCCCAGGGCTGTTGCTAGTTGGAGGCACTCGTTGTTTCAAGCAAGCCATGGATTGATGCTTGTTGGTGGTTGGGGGAGTATAAACCTTTACCATTCTGTTTGGGAACTGCCTATAATACATGTAGTATGGAAGATACAGCCATCTCATAGTTGTTGCGTTGACAGTGAAAGTATGCCGCTCAAAATGTTATTCAATCTCTATTTTAAAATCGAGCTCTGGCACCTCTACAAATCCCTGCTTCCCTCTATGAAGGGCCTATCTATTTACTTTTATGTTGAGTCATCACCCTTCTTATTAAAAAGCACCCGCTGGAGAGCACTGTGTCATTTGCATTCATTACTATTGGTTTATATTGGGTATGACTTGACTAGATCTCTTTTACCATGAATTACAATGTTTAGTCAGTCCTTGATCTTTAAAGGTGCTCTGCATTTATGTTTTGCGGTCCCAGAAAGGGCTAGCTAGATACCATTTTGTTATATCATGTTATGATTATTTTGAGAAAGTGTTGTCATCCGAGTTTTATTATTATGGCTCGCTAGCTGATTATGCTATTGATATGAGTAATTGTGAGACCTAAGTGTTATTGTGAGTATGGTTAGTTCATAATATTTGTTGAAACTTGAATGCTGGCTTTTCATGTTACAACAACAAGAGCAAACAGAGTTTGTAAAAGTTTTTTCTTTATCACTTTCAGTTTATCAACTGAATTTCTTGAGGACAAGCAAAGGTTTAAGCTTGGGGGAGTTGATACGTCTCCAACGTATCTACTTTTCCAAACACTTTTGCCCTTGTTTTGGACTCTAACTTGCATGATTTGAATGAAACTAACCCAGACTGACGCTGTTTTCATCAGAACTACCATGATATTGTTTTATGTGTAGAAAAGAAAAGTTCTCGGAATGTCCTGGAAATCCACGGAGGCACTTTTTGGAATTAATAAGAATTTCTGGGCGAAATAAATACACCAGGGGGCCCACACCCAATCCACGAGACAAGGGGTCGCCCCCCCCCCCCCCCCCCCCTCTATAGGGCACGCCCCCCTATCTCGTGGGCCCCCTGGACCTCCACCGACCTCAACTCCAACTCCATATATTCACGTTCGATGAGAAAAAAATCAGAGAGAAAGTTTCATCGCGTTTTACGACATGGAGCCACCGCCAAACCCTAATCTCTCTCGGGAGGGCTGATCTGGAGTCCTTTCGGGGCTCCGAAGAGGGGGATTCGTCACCGTCGTCATCATCAACCATCCTCCATCGCCAATTTCATGATGCTCACCGCCGTGTGTGAGTAATTCCATCGTAGGCTTGCTGGACGGTGATGGGTTGGATGAGATTTACCATGTAATCAAGTTAGTTTTGTTAGGGTTTGATCCCTAGTATCCACTATGTTCTGAGATTGATGTTGCTATGACTTTGCTATGCTTAATGCTTGTCACTAGGGTCCGAGTGCCATGATTTCAGATCTGAACCTATTATGTTTTCATGAATATGTGTGTGTTCTTGATCCTATCTTGCAAGTCTATAGTCACCTATTATGTGTTATGATCCGACAACCCCGAAGTGACAATAATCGGGGTACTTCTCGATGATGACCATAGTTTGAGGAGTTCATGTATTCACTATATGCTAATGCTTTGTTACGGTTCTCTATTAAAAGGAGGCCTTAATATCCCTTAGTTTCCGCTAGGACCCCGCTGCCACGGGAGGGTAGGACAAAAGATGTCATGCAAGTTCTTTTCCATAAGCACGTATGACTATTTACGGAATACATGCCTACATTACATTGATGAACTAGAGCTAGTTCTGTGTCACCCTATGTTATAACTATTACATGTGGAATCGCATCCGGCATAATTATCCATCACTGATCCATTGCCTACGAGCTTTTCACATATTGTTCTTCGCTTCTTTACTTTTCCGTTGCTACTGTTACAACTACTACAAAAACCCAAAAACTATTATCTTTACTTTTGCTACTATTACCTTTATTATCATACTATTTTGCTACTAAACACTTTGCTACAGATACTAAGTTATCCAGGTGTGGTTGAATTGACAACTCAACTGCTAATACTCAAGAATATTTTTTGACTCCCCTTGTGTTGAATCAATAAATTTGGGTTGAATACTTTACCCTCGAAAGTTGTTGTGATCCCCTACACTTGTGGGTTATCAGCGGGCGATGAGGATCTGACCTGGGGAAAGTGCAAGGCGAATTGGTCTCAAGTGTGCTCGCCGGTGCAACACTGAGGCTTGGGCATCCTGAATCTGCTGAAATTTAGCCGTGCACTACGGCTCAGGTGGTTATGGCTCGTGTGGCAGCAACCTCGCCGTCCGTGGGTAGGCACCCTAGTGCCGTGCGATGAGAAAGACCACAAGCTGTTCACCAAAGCAACTAGAGTCACAATCGGCGATGGCGCGACGGCTTCATTCTGGCAAACCCACTGGTTGGAGGTCAGGCCGCTCAAGCAAGTCTTTCCGGCTCTGTTTGCACACTCCCTCCGAAAAAATAGGTCTGTGGCTGCCACTCTCATGGATCACACCTGGGTAACGGATCTCGAACATGGTGACAGGACGGTGATCGTCACATAATTCCTCCCTCTCTCTCTCTAGCGGCTGCTGGCGGTGCAAGATGTGACTCTAACAGCAGGTATCAACGACACGATCACATGGACAGTGGGCAGCTCCAGTCAGTACTCAGCGAGCTCGGCTTATAACATGCAGTTTCAATCACCCACAAGAGATGATCTTTGCTCCTCCATCTGGAAACCTTGGGCACCCGGAAAGTTTAAGATCTTCTCGTGGCTGCTGCATCTTGATCGCCTATGGTGCAATGACAGGCTGCAATGTCGAGGTTGGGCCAATGGCTATTTCTGCCCGTTGTGCATCCGCAGCCTCGAGTCATCGATGCATCTCTTTTGGGAATGCCCCCTCGCACTGGAGATTTGGAGGAAGGCGGGAACTTAGAATGGTTGCGCCCCTTTGAACCTCGATCTCTGAAGCAACAACGGCAGCTCAACCCAAAGAGTGCAACTTTGCCTGCAAAAATTCGGCAACGATAAGGCTTGAAAGGCCGCGGCCTCGTTCATCATGCTCATCTGCTGGGAAATTTGGAGGGAGAGGAACGACTGCATCTTCAAAGGAAAAGTTGCATCCTCGAACAGTGTCATTAGATGTGTAACAACACATTTAGAGCTCTAGAATATTGCAGGGCCTAAAAGATTTTGATTCGACCTGGGCCCGGGGAAAGCTGCATCCAACCTGCGTCCCAACATGGCGAGCGGCGCAGAACAGCGACGAGTGGGAGGCGCAGTGTTGCTTCGAGGCCGCCAGGGCGTGAAGCTGCATGCACCCGCGGTGGCGTATGTTTTTCCCCATCGCTCATGGCCATGAACTGCAGGAGGAACATCAGCGGAAGAGACGGCTGACTCCTTTTTGTTCAATCCTGTGCGTCGAGAGGACAGCTGATCGAACGGATGTGGGGCAACCGGCCGAAACCTAGCGCCAGTCCGCCGGCGCCTAGTATCGGCCTTTGATTATAATCATTATAAGTATGATGCAACTACACAAGGTAAGGTAATTTCACAAATCATGAATCACACTCCTATGTGCTTGGAAAGAAGGCGTATAAATTTTGTCAGAAGCCAAACAATGCAAAGTTTGACCTAGGTTCTAAAAAACATATTGATAATTATGACATAACACAATAAAATACATTTTCATATTATTTAGCAATCTCTTCGTTCATAAATATAAGATGCACTAAAATTTTCTAAACCAGATGGTTTAATCTTTCATATTATTAATCTGTTTGTTCACTCATTAGTCTGTTTGTAGTTCAGAGTGAAAAAATCAAATTTCAAAACGTCCTATTCTGTGAACAAAGGGAGTATTGTAGTCGTTGAGGATTAGATCAGCTCAATTACCTAAACAGGCAAGTTCTATTTTTTCAAACGGTCAGTTACCCAAAGCTGAGTCCTAGCTGAGGCTGCATCTCTTCGCTCGGGAGAGCTCGGACAGGCTCGCTACCCTGCGTTTTTTTAGCTCGGGAGAGCTCAGACACCCGTTACCCGGGACCTCCTATCTGCCGCATTCTGCAGCAGAATGTCGGGCCTTCGCACAGGGAAGTCGCCCGACTGGGCTGGCCCACGCAGGTTGACAGAGCTGTAAAAAATTAGCAGGCTGCTAACAGTGTAAAAAATCAGAGAAAAACAAGTGTCATCTAGGATTAGTGTCGTGGGAAACGAACACCTATGGGGCAGGGCCCCTTTCGGTCCGGCAGGGAGCGGAGGTGGCACGAAGAGCGGATCGAGGCGAGGCACGCGAGCGATTTTACCCAGCTCCGGAGCTCTCCGGAGAGATAATACTCCTACTGCTGCTTTGTGGTTGTATTATGTTCTTGCTCGAGAGCGTGGGAGAGTTCTGGTTTCGAATGAGTCGAACCCCCTCTACGTTGCGCATGGGCCTCCTTTTATAGGCTCAA
Source organism: Triticum timopheevii (assembly GCA_963921465.1). Taxonomy (NCBI): domain Eukaryota; kingdom Viridiplantae; phylum Streptophyta; class Magnoliopsida; order Poales; family Poaceae; genus Triticum; species Triticum timopheevii. The sequence continues at coordinate 292,790,149 of OY997262.1, forward strand.
GGGGTCACCGACAGGTGGCAACGCATGCAGGGGTAAAAGTGTAAAAAGAGCTGCGGTTGGTACAGCTACCTCTACAGTGCCTTCTACCTAACTCTGATGGCAGGGGACGAGAGCATTTAATGCCCGTCCGCGTCGCCTAAGCAGTGCAGAAAAGCAACCGTTAGGGGCGCCACCGTTCGCCACGATGGCCATCTTGTCATCTCCGTTTGCCACCTCGCACCGCTTGGCTGCACAGCCTCTCGCCACGTGCGCCTGGAACGATCCTGTGGCGACACGTCGACGGATGCGCTGGAGCGTAGGCACAGAGTGGTGGGTTCGCCGCGGCAAGCGCCTTGCCGCGGTCTTTGTCTTGCCGCGCCCGGAAGCTTGTCGCTCGCCGGGTCTTGTCGGGACGCGCGCCGCGTCGCAGTAAGTTCCTTGAAATGCTTTGGTTGGCCTTCCCGGCAAGCTCCTCTTGTCGGGGCCTTGATCTTCCCGGCAAGCTCCTCTTGCTGGGGCCTTGTCTTCTCAGTTAAAACACTTTGTTCTTGAATGGCTCCAATAGGAACTACGGAGCATCTTGGCGGTCACCCGGCAAGCCTTGCCGCGGGGCGCTGCGACTGCCCGTGCACAAGTTCGGGATACTAAGGTACCCCTACTTTAGTACACCGACAGGAGCCCCCGGGCCTGGGCCACACACGGTGCCGAGCGCTGTTGGGCCAGGCCCAAAACAGGGCACGGGCACGCGCGGCCTTGGTCCACACCGTATCTGACTCCGTATCCACCGCGCCCTCCCGTAACGGCACGCGTCAAATGCGGCGTCGTGGGAGAGGTCGTGCGTGATTCTTTATTCGGAGAAAGCGTAACGTTTGCCTCCTCCTCTTTATAAGTAGGGGAAACAGGGGCAGTTCCCCCACCTTCGCCACTTGCGGTTCCAATCTCAGAAATCTCCGCCGCCCCCCTTCGCTTCCAAAGCCGAAAGAGAGCAGAGCTCCGCCCCTCATCGCCGTCGTCGCTGCCCACACCCTCGATCTCCCCCACCGCCTCCGCCATGGCTCCAAAAATCGGGAAGGGCGCGAAGTCGGCTGAGGCGCTGCGGGTTGAGGCGCTGCGGAAGGAGCGGGCACCTTTTCCCCCTGAGCTCTCCGCGAAGAAGCTGAGGGAGTGGTTCTATCTCTTCTGGTCGGCGGAGACGCGAGCGCATCCGCGCACCAAGGTACTCTTCGCCGCTGCTTCCACTTCGAAACGGGCTCCAAATGGATACCCCTTCTTTGCACTGTTATTCTATTGCGGGCTCTGCCCGCCTTTCTCCGAGTTCTTCTGTGACATCATGAACACCTACGGGTTCCATCTCCTTGACTTCACCCCCAATGCTATCCTGACCATGGCTGTTTTTGCACATCTCTGCGAGAACTTTGTCGGAATCCACCCAAACGTAGCCCTTTTCCGCCACTACTTCATGCCCCGGGTCGAGAGAGGAGAGCCCTTAGCTGGCGGGATCGCCTGGATCTCGAGAGCCGGCAAGAAGGAGACGTATCTGGAGGGGGAGCTCCGCAGCAAATGGGATGAGTGGATAGCGGAATGGTGTTGGATTGTTGAGGAGAACCCGCAGCCGTTCACTGCCCTGCGCCAAACTCCAGCAGTGCGCGGCAACGATTGGAGCGCCCTGGCGGCGGACGATGCTAGACTGAAGATCGCCACCACCCGGATCTTGCGGCTCAGGCTTGCCGGGCTCACTGTAGGCGCTGTTGGCGCAGACTTTCCTCGCCGCTGCATCGCCCCTCTGCAGGAGAGGGGGAGACCCGCCTGGCTGTTCGGGGGTCCGGCGGACATTATGAGGCTGCGCCCGGGCCTCAACTTCAATTTCACTGTCTTGGAGTTGGATGGGATGCTCCAGGAGCTGTTCAAGCACGACCCCAACCATCCCGAGTGGTTCAGACTGCCGGCGGGTGTCGTTCCGCTGTGCAACAACTCTTCGCTCGATCGCATCCGCGCAATGATGCCGGAGTGCGACTCGCATGGAATTATTCCAACTTGGCAGGAGCCCGCCGACGACGTCGTGCAGCAGTTCTTCGACGGCTTGGCGGAGGTGGTGGTCCGCGCCGACGAACAGAGGATCCTCACCCGCGACACCACCGAGGATGAGATGCGGCGCATCGCCACCAGGGCGGAAGAGGCGGTGGCAGCTGCCGTCGCGGGCGAGTTTGGTTTTACCGTGGAGGAGGCAGAGGCAGCCGAGGCGGCAAGCCTTGCCGATCGAGACGAGCTTGTCGGGGAGATCGTCGGCGAGGGAGAGCCCGAAGCTGAATTGAGCGAGCCCGCCGAGGATGCTAGTGGCTAGCCGTCTTCAAGCAGCTTGCCGCAAGCAGAGCTCCCAGTGCAGCCCCCAGCTCCACCAAGAAGGCGCCTCCGCAGGACCGGAGACATAGCAGGGCGGCAGACGGGTCAACAGCCGCCGCGCCGCGGGACACGCTCCACCGCGACAAGCACCGTTGCCGCGGGAGCATCTCACGCCGCTGCGGCAACTGGAGCGGGGTCCTCCCAGGCCGCCGCTTCTGATCCTGCCGCAGCTCCCGCCAAGCGGCCAAGGGAGCCTACTCCTCCGCCTCGTCACGCTGAAAGAGTACCGGACTTCGACCTCTCCGCGCTCAGCTCCGATGAGGAGGAAGAAGAGGAGTAAGTTTCCCTGTTGTGTTTGTATTTCTTCAATTCTTGCTGTTTCCTGTCTTGTATCTGATCTGCTTTCTTCTGAACCTTGTTCCTTTTTAGGACTCTGGCCCAGAGAGCGGCGAAGAGACCCAAGGTTCCCATGGTTGTCATCGAGGACGATCCTGCTGTGACGACAGAGGGCGCGTCCGAGACCACCTTGTCGGACCCGGCAACCACTCCTCGAAGCAGCCCCCAGCGCAGCCCCCAGCGTAAGTACATAGTCTTACTTCCCGCTGTTGGGTGCGCATAGGTGTTCTTTCTTTGCTGATATCTTGTCTGTTTGTTTGCTTGTGTAGGAGCAGAACAGGCTCACCAGGAGCAACCGAAAGCCTCTCCTGAGGTGCTATCTGCTTCAACTACGCCGCCAAGGGAGGATTCCCTGGCAAGGGAGCGCTCTCCGGCAAGAGAGAGGTCCCCGGCAAGGGGCAGTTCTCCGGCAAGGGACGGGACCAGTGATCCCCAGGTGGTGGAGCCCATGACCACAGAGCCCAGCACAGGTAATCCTTCTTGTCGGAAAACTTCCCTTGGGTTCTTCTTCTTCTGATATGTCTTTTTGGATATTTTCTTAACTCTTCTCCCTCTTCCGTCTGCCAGATTCACCTTCCGTGGAGCCGATGGAGACCGAGGCCACCGGCAAGGAGAACGTGCGCGGCAACACTGACGATGCCGCCGCCACCAAAGAAGAGGCCGGCGCTGATGATCCCGCCGACGAAGAGGCTGCCAAGGCTGCTGGCGCAGGAGCTGGCGAGGGGTCCGACGATCGCACTGACGACCCTGGGGCCGCAGGAGCGCAAGGAGCTACGCCGACCGCCGACCCCTCCGCCACCGACGCAGCGCCAGGCTCCGAAGAGCCCCAGCCCGGCGCCTACTTGAAGGCCGGCGATGGTATCTTCATCAAGCTTCCCTGGGCGTCAAGCTCCAGGGCGCCGGTCGAAGGAGAAGCTTTTGACGGAGAAGTGCTCGCCTCCGCTGGGTTGACACTTGTCGACGCGCCAAGCAGCAGCAGTGGCGAGCCTGAGGAGGAACAGCTGCTGCAGAGGCTGCTGTCACTCTACCGCGCCCGACAAGTCAAGGTAGAATCCCGGGAAGCGCTTGTCGCACAAGCGGGAGTGGATATCGAGAGGCGCGCGGAGGAGCTCCGGGAACGCAATCAGGAAGCCCTCCGGTCTATTGCGGAGGAGCGCGTGCGGCTTGTCGAGGCGCGGAAGGCCTTCCTCCTCGAGAAGGCAGAAGCCGAAGAGCAACAGCGGCTTGCCGCCGAGGAGCTGTCCGTGCGGGAAGGCGAGTTGACGCAGCGGAAGGTCAATCTGGACAGCTACGAAGAGGAGCTTGCTGCGCGGGAGGAGACACTTGGCGAGGCCCTCAAGGAGGCAAAAGATGCTGCCGCAGCTGCTGAGGCCGCCAAGAAGGAACTAGAAGTGAAAGTGGTGCAGCTAGAGGCCGATCTGAAGGCGAAGAACGAAGAGCTTGCCGTGCTCCAACGCGAGCGCGAGAAGGACGCCCTCGCCCACGGCGAGCTGCAGGGTCGCCTCCTCGAGAGGGGCAAAGAGCTGAGCGCCGCCAAGGACTCCAATGCCGATCTCGAGTTAAAGCTGGCCACACTGACTGAGACGCTGGACGGCGCCAAGAAGCGGGAGGAGGACTTGAAGGAGGAAATCAAGGCCAACGAGGCGCTGCTGACGAGGGCCGCCGAAACCCAGAACACCTTCAGAAATACTGTGGAGCTCTGGATGGAGGGCCTCGTGAACATCGCCGCGGTCATCGACGAGGAGCTGGCGCAGCTGGAAATGGAGGGCTTCGGGTACTCCTCTGATGAGAACCTCCAACCCAGCGCCAAGCTCACTCTGTTCTTCAAGGGCGTGGCGACGGCCCTCCAGCAACTCCGGGAGAGGATCCCAAAGCAGCTGGCCGACGAGTCGCGCACGATCTGCGCCAGAGTTCTGGAGAAGGTGTTGGTGAAGGTGGTCTTCCGCAATCCAGGCCTCAACCTCACCAACGTCCTCAAGAAGCTTCCGGCGGGTGCTGATCTTCAAGAGCTCAAGGCCCTTGTCGCACCCATTGTGGACAAGGTGAATGAAGTTAGGAGGGTTGATGGTGGCCGCGTAGACTAGGCCGCCTGTTTTCTCCTTTTCTTGCTGCTGCTAGACATGTTACGAGAACAATTCAATCAGTGCTGCGAAAAGTTATCTTTGTAGCATAACTTTATCTTGGGCAGTATTTGCTATGTTATCCCCTTTACTTGACTCCTTCCTTTGTATGTTTTCACCCTACGCTTTCAGGGAACTTGCCGGCGCAGGCACCCTTGCCGCGAGCGCTGAGTGCGGAACATCAGCAGCCTGCTGGCGGTGTCGCCTCCGGCAAGAAACCTTGTCGCAACTAGTCGCAGCACACTTAAGTTGTTGAGCGGACTCGAAACAAAGTAAGGGCGCAACTAGCTATGAGTTGGTTCCTCCGCGCACAGGTTTTCCATACAAAGCACGGTTGTTCAAGGAAGATAACTTCAAAAATTTAAAACTGATTGTGCTCAAACTTTGGCAACTTAGCTTTTCTGTCGTTCGCGTCCCGACAAGGCGATACTTTCTTGAACGACGCCTGGTCCACATTATTATCTTCTCCTTCCCCCCCCCCCCCCTCCGGCAAACTTGTGGGCGAGGGAACCTTCCTTTTGAGAAAAAGAAAGAAGAGAAAATAAAGATATGGAGCCTTAAGGCTTGTTATTGCTTACCGGGGGTAGGTACTGCACAAAGTGTCAGATAACACATGCAAAAAATAGAAAGCATGAAATTTGACAAGATGTGCGGAGCATATGATCTTTATTTATGCACGGGATCTGCGCCCGACTTTGTACAAAGGGTTACATGCGACAACGGCAAGGCTTGTACAAAAGGTGGTTGCCGGAACAGGTTCCGGCAACCGAGCCTTATGGGTAAAACTTACGAAGATGCTCAATGTTCCAGGAGTTGCTCACCGGAAAGCCATCTTCGGTCTCAAGGCGGACAGCGCCAGGCCTAGTGACTCGCTTCACCCGATAAGGGCCTTCCCACTTTGGCGTCAACTTGTTGGAATTCTTGGCGGATTGAACGCGCCGAAGAACAAGGTCGCCTTCCTCGAGACTTCTGGCATTAACTTTGCGGCTATGGTAGCGGCGCAAAGCTTGCTGGTATCGAGCAGCTTGTACAGCAGCCTGAAGACGATCCTCCTCAAGGAGCAGCGCGTCATCTTGTCGCAGCTGCTCTTGCTCAAGCTCATCATAAGCGAGCACTCAAGGAGATCCGTATACGAGTTCTGTGGGGAGAACTGCCTCTTCTCCATAGACTAGAGCGAAAGGTGTCTGGCCAGTGGCTCGATTTGGCGTCGTCCTGATCGACCAAAGAACCACCGGCAGCTCCTTGATCCAGTTTCTTCCGCACTTGTGCAGCCTGTCGAAAGTTCTGGTCTTGAGCCCACGCAGCACTTCAGCATTTGCCCTCTCCGCTTGACCGTTGCTTCTCGGGTGAGCAACAGAAGCGAAGCAGACCTTGGCGCCAAGATCTTGGACGTACTGCATGAAGGTGCGGCTCGTGAATTGCGTGCCGTTGTCAGTGATGATCCTGTTAGGGACTCCGAAACGGCAAACAATCGACCTGAAGAACTTGACTGTTGACTGTGCTGTCACCTTCCTCACTGCTTCCACTTCCGGCCACTTTGTGAACTTGTCGATTGCTACGTACAAGTACTCAAAGCCCCCGACAGCTCGGGAAAAGGGGCCGAGGATGTCGAGCCCCCAGACCGAAAATGGCCAGGATAAAGGGATCGTCTGGAGAGCTTGAGCTGGCTGGTGTATCTTCTTGGAATGGAACTGGCACGCTTCACATTTGGTTACTTGTGCAGTTGCATCCTGGAGGGCTGTTGGCCAAAAGAAACCTTGCCGGAATGCTTTACCGGCAAGTGCTCTTGCGCCAATGTGGTGACCACATATGCCTCCATGTATCTCCGCCAACAGCTTCTGTCCATCTTCCCGGGGAATGCACTTCAATTTCACTCCATTGAATCTTCTTCTGTATAGTACGTCATCGACAAACTGGTACATACTTGATTGCCGGGCTACTCTCTCCACTTTTTCTTGCTCTTCAGGAAGTTCTCCTATCTGAAGGAAATGGACAATCTGTTGTGCCCATGCTGGAGCTTGCGGCTCGACAACAAGAACTAAAGGTGCATATGCTGCTGCGGGAACATCCGCTTCTACGGCAAGAACCTGTGGCTCAGCCGGAGCTTGATGTTCCCCAGCAAGCTTGCCGGAGCAAAACTTGTCGGGAGCGTCTGCTTCAACGGAACAAACCCTAGGGCTTGTCGGAGCAGACTGCCCCTCAACACTCTTTGTGTTGATCTTAGGGACCTTCTTAGTGGCGGCTTCGGGGAGCTCTGCCGGAAAGTAGTCACCGGAAATCAACTTCCTCTTCTTGCTCTGTCCAGTTGATGGTGTTACAGATAGTTGAGTCAGCTTGAGCACAAAGATCCCTGGTTCCACAGGTAACTTGAGTGCGGCGAACTTTGACAGGCCATCTGCAATGTCGTTCTGAGCTCTCGGAACATGTTCCATCTGTAGGCCGTCAAAGTGCTCTTCCAACTTTCTCACTTCATCAATGTAAGCTTCCATCAATGGACTCTAATAGTCTTTGTTTACTTGGCGGACGACAAGCTACGAGTCACCCCTAACAATAAGCTTCTTGATCCCAAGGTCTGCTGCAATCCTGAGTCCGGCAAGCAAACCTTCATACTCTGCAGTATTGTTTGTTGCTTGCTCCTTGGGAAAGTGCATCTGGACCACGTACTTGAGGTGCTCTCCGGTGGGTGCGACAAGTAACACGCCCGCACCGGCGCCTTGCAGCGAGAAGGCACCATCAAAGTACATGACCCATTCTTTGCTTGCTTCCTTGACGGGGATGCTCGTTTCTGGAATTTCTTCATCAGGTGTTGGCGTCCATTCTGCTATGAATTCTGCCAATGCTTGGCTCTGGATAGTTGAAGTACTCTCAAACTTGAGGCCAAAGCTCGACAGTTCCAGTGCCCACTCGACAATCCTGCCTGTTGCTTCTGGATTCTGCAGTATCCTCTTCAGCGGAAAGCGAGTGACAACTGTGATCTCATGTGCTTGGAAGTAATGGCGCAGCTTTCTCGAGGCCATGAGAAGGCCGAAAACAATTTCTGCACACCAGAATACCTTGATCTAGCCCCTTGTAGAAGGGAACTGACAAAGTACACCGGGCGCTGCACCATTTTCTTCTGTTTCTCTTCCTGTGCCTGCGCAGATCCACCCTTGTCGGGACCAGAGCTTGTCGTTGAAGCCCCCTGCTTGTCGCTGGATGCGCTTGCCACGGTTGCTGGCTCATCATCCGCCTCCCTCTTCGCTACTAACGCAGCACTAACCACTTGATTGGTTGCTTCTAGATACAGCAGCAACTTCTCTTGTGGCTTAGGTGTGACAAGTATTGGAGTGGAGGACAGGTATCTCTTCAAGTCCTGCAGCGCAGCCTCCGCTTCCGGAGTCCATTTCATTGGACCTGCCTTCTTCAATATTTTGAAAAATGGCAGGGCGCGCTCAGCAGACTTAGAGATAAACCTACTGAGAGCAGCCACGCAGCCGGCAAGCCTTTGTACATCCTTGACGCGCTTCGGTGCTTCAATCTGCTCAATGGCCTTGATCTTGTCGAGGTTGGCTTCAATTCCCCGCTGAGACACAAAGAACCTGAGAAGCTTGCCGGAGGGGACTCCAAACACGCACCTCTCAGGGTTAAGCTTGAGGTTGATCTTGCGCAGATTTGTGAAAGTTTCATCCAAATCCTGAATCAGAGTTGCCCTGTCCTTGCTCTTGACCACTATGTCATCCATGTAGGCTTCCACATTCCTGTGTAACTGTGGCTCAAAAGCATGACTGACTACTCTTGCAAATGTTGAACCTGCATTCTTCAAACCGAAGGGCATTCGTACGAAACAGTACGTGCCACATGGAGTGATGAATGCGGTCTTCTCTTCATCCTCTTCTGCCATGAAGATCTGATGATATCCTGAGTATGCATCAAGAAATGAAAGCAAATCACATCCTGCCGTGGAGTCGACAATCTGGTCAATGCGCGCCAAGGGAAATGGATCTTTGGGACAAGCTTTATTAACATCGGTAAAGTCAATACAAAGCCTCCATTTCCCGTTTGCCTTGCGCATGACTACAGGATTGGCCAGCCACGTAGGATGGAGCACTCCTCTGACAAGGCCTGCTGCTTCCAACTTCTTGATTTCTTCTGCAATAAATTCTTGGAGATCCACTACTTGTTTCCTGACTTTCTGCTTGATGGGCCGCGCGTGAGGACAGACGGCAAGGTGGTGCTCAATTACTTTCCTGGGAACACCGGGGATGTCAGACGGTTGCCATGCAAACACGTCGACGTTCGCCCGCAGGAAAGCAACGAGCGCGCTTTCCTATTTAGGGTCGAGCGTGGCACTGATGGTGAAAGTACCACCAGTGCCGTCCTCCTTGGTGGACACCTTCTTGGTTTCTAGCGGAGCTGCCTTCAACTTCTTACACTTGCCGGTGGAGCTCGATGGTGCGTCCTCGATGGTAGCGCAGCACTCCGAAGAGGTGCACTTGCCGGAGTGGGCATCAGAGTTCTTGTCGGACTTGGTCTTCTTATTCCCCCCGGGAGCTTCAGCGGCAAGTGTCTTGCAATCTGTTGCGGTTGCTGCTTCCCGGTAAATCTTGTCGGTACAGATAAGAGCATCTTTCTTGTCGCCAGGGACAGAGATGACACTTATCGGACCTAGCATTTTGAGCACGTTGTAGGCATAGTGAGAGGCTGCCGTGAACTTGGCGAGCGCTGGACGGCCGAGTATCCCATTGTAAGGCAATGGGAAATCAGCAACGTCAAAAGTGACCCTCTCAGTCCTGAAGTTCAATTCGCTGCCAAATGTTACCGGCAACGTGATCTTTCCCTTCGGCTTGCTCCTTCCTGGGTTGATTCCTTGGAATGTACCAGTCTCTTCGAGCTCGCTGTCAGGGATTTGAAGCTTCTGGAGTACCGCGGAGGAGATCAGATTCAAGCCGGCCCCGCCGTCAACTAGCATCTTAGTGACCTTGAGGTTGCGGATAGTTGGTGAAACCAACATCGGCAAGCACCCGACCGCAGTTACGCGATCAGGGTGGTCCTCAATATCAAAGATGATAGGCGTGCTGGACCATTTCAGAGGCTTGCGTGACTCGACGGGTGGTTCTGCCGCATTGACTTCCCGCACCCATTGCTTGAGCTGGCGGTGTGAAGTATGCAGAGAAGCACCGCTGTCAACGCATAGGACCTCTGTGGCTTTCTGGAACTCCTGCTCATCGGCCTCGTCATCATCCATATCTTCATATTCGTCTTCATCTTCATCCTTGTCGCGGCCACGGGGAGGCCTGTCTCCTTGCCGCTGCTTGGCTTTGCCGCGGCGTCCTCCCCGGCCGGGGCGCTTCTTGCCGGATCCTCCAGTACCTTCTTGGGCCTTCTCCTTGTCGCGTCGCTCGTACTCAGCTTTTTGCTGCTCGACAAGCTGTTCAACCTTCTTGAAGCTCCGGAGATCATGGCCCTTGGTGCGGTGGATCTTGCAGTACTGCTTGTCGGAGCCGCCCTGCTTGTCGGCGGCCGCCACAGGTTCGGCTTCCTTGGCGGCACCTCCGTTGCCGGACTGCTCAATAGCTAGTACATCTTTCCCTTTCCTTCTCCTGTTGTTCCGCCGCCGGTTTTTCTTTGCCGGGGCGGCATCCTCACTGTCAGATCCTCCTGCTCCTGCATTCTCCCCGAGGAGTTTCCTCCCTTCTTCAGCACGTGCGCACTTATCAGTCAGGGCGTATAGCTCACTGACGTCTCTAATCTTGCACATCGCCATCTCCTCCCGCATCCTGCGGTTACGCACGTTCTGATGGAACGCGCTGATGACCGCGGCAGGGTGGACATCTGGGATGTTGCGCTGCACTTGGCTGAATCTCTGAATGTACTTGCGCAGGGGCTCTCCTTCCTTCTGGGCGAACAGATGAAGATCGCTCTCCTGGCCATGGGGCTTGTGGCCGCCTGTGAAGGCGCCGACAAACTGATAGCACAGGTCCGCCCATGAGGAGATGGAGTTGTCCGGCAAGTGCATGAGCCAAGATCTGACATTGGGCTTGAGCACCAGTGGGAAGTAGTTGGCAAGGATCTTCTCGTCGCGCCCCCCGGCAGCTTGCACCGCGATGGTGTAGATGCTGAGGAACTCCAACGGATGCAACCTGCCATCATACTTCTCTGGTACATCTGGCTTGAAGTTCTTTGTACTGGGCCACTGGACTTGCCGCAGCTCACGAGTGAATGTAGGGCAACCTACCGCGTACGGCAAGTCGCCTGGTTCCCCTGGCGCATGCATGTCAACAGTAGGCCCAGCGCGCTGGTCTGACTGACGCCGCGCTTCTCTTCGATGCTCGATGCGAGTATGAGCGTCTTCTTGTTGTTGTTCTTGAAGAACTTGGCGCTGATCGCGGCGAGCTCGTGGGCCTGATGACGCTGTGGAGTCAGTGTCGAGGTTGACCCGGCGAGTCAGCGATCTTGGCCTTCGGAGTGGAGAGTGCACGGTGGTTGCACCTCCACCGGTCTTGTCGCCATCGGCTCGTGTCTGGCAATCTTGCCGCGGCTGCGACGCATTCGGCTGCCGTGGAGTGTCGCCGTTGGCGAAGCCGATGAGGCTCTGGATGGTGGCCCTCCAATCATCGATCTTGTCCGCCGTTGGAGGGTAATCCAAGAGCAGTTGGGCTCGAGCCAACACTTCTTCTGGAGTCTTCGGTGGCGGTGGCGAATGGTGCGAGGAGCGGGATATGCTCGGACTTCTAACTATGTTAGAAGGAGCAAGATCCCGTCCAGGCAACCGTGTCTTGCTCGTGCCAGCAGGTTGGCGTGCGTGCTGGTCTTGAGCATCTCGAGATCCGCCAGCTCGATTTTGGTCCAACGAGCGTATGGTACCGCGAGTACCATGACGCTGTTGGCCCCGCACCTCCTGAGACAGGCGCGGTGCGTGTACGGATGCCGAGGTTTGCGCGGCCTTGTTCTTGGACCTCGCGGCAGCGTGAGCTCCCTCATCGGCGCCCGTTCCTCCGCCGGCGTCTACCCCACCGCCCGTTTGCTCCGGTGGCGGTGGGATTGACGTGGATGGAGCAGCCACCTCCAAAGCCTTCTTCTTCGGTGGCATGTCGATAATGATGATGAAGAAAACGAAGATCTGGCCCGCGCGAACGCCGGATCGGGTTCACACAACCTCGACGCCCCCTACCTGGCGCGCCAAAGATGTCGTGGGAAACGAACACCTATGGGGCAGGGCCCCTTTCGGTCCGGCAGGGAGCGGAGGTGGCACGAAGAGCGGATCGAGGCGAGGCACGCGAGCGATTTTACCCAGCTTCGGAGCTCTCCGGAGAGATAATACTCCTACTGCTGCTTTGTGGTTGTATTATGTTCTTGCTCGAGAGCGTGGGAGAGTTCTGGTTTCGAATGAGTCGAACCCCCTCTACGTTGCGCATGGTCTTCCTTTTATAGGCTCAAGGGGTCACCGACAGGTGGCAACGCATGCAGGGGTAAAAGTGTAAAAAGAGCTGCGGTTGGTACAGCTACCTCTACAGTGCCTTCTACCTAACTCTGACGGCAGGGGACAAGAGCATTTAATGCCCGTCCGCGTCGCCTAAGCAGTGCAGAAAAGCGACCATTAGGGGCGCCACCGTTCGCCACGATGGCCATCTTGTCATCTCCGCTTGCCACCTCACACCGCTTGGCTGCACAGCCTCTCGCCACGTGCGCCTGGAACGATCCTGTGGCGACACGTCGACGGATGCGCTGGAGCGTAGGCACAGAGTGGTGGCTTCGCCGCGGCAAGCGCCTTGCAGCGGTCTTTGTCTTGCCGCGCACGGAAGCTTGTCGCTCACCGGGTCTTGTCGGGACGCGCGGCGCGTCGCGGTAAGTTCCTTGAAATGCTTTGGTTGGCCTTCCCGGTAAGCTCCTCTTGCCGGGGCCTTGATCTTCCCGGCAAGCTCCTCTTGCCGGGGCCTTGTCTTCTCAGTTAAAACACTTTGTTCTTGAATGGCTCCAATAGGAACTACGGAGCATCTTGGCGGTCACCCGGCAAGCCTTGCCGCGGGGCGCTGCGACTGCCCGTGCACAAATTCGGGATACTAAGGTACCCCTACTTTAGTACACCGACAATTAGAGGCCGCGACTGCGCTCTGGTAAATAAATGTAGCTAGCCACTGCGACTGATTCGTGTTCATGGTGAAATGACAATGCCAATACTTTAGAACTAGCAACATCGGTAGATCGAATTATTTTTTCCTTTTTTTAATCATTTCTTGTAAATTCTGAATATCTTTTTAAAAAAATTCCGAACGTTTTTGACAAAACACACACGAGTATTTTCTAGAGCATCAGGGAGCCAAAAGGCATCCCCGGTTCCATTGCGAGCATGAAACCAGAACGGTCACAAAAGTGTTCAGGAAAACACACACGAGTTTTCAGAAAATGTGAACAACTTTTCTAATGGTAACCAAATTTTAAAATAGGAACAAATTTTTAAGTCGTGGACAAATTTCGAAAAAATGAAAAAAATGAAGTCCTGACCAATTTTGATAAACATGAACAAGTTTTTAAAAAATGTGAACAATTTTTTAATATGTTGAAAAAATTAAAAATCAAGAACTTTTTTTTGAATTCACGAACAAATCTTAAAAAATGGGAACGATTTTTGACAATCACGAACAAGTTTTGGCAAAATGTGAAAAAAATTAAAAAAAGGAAATTTTTTGAATTTTTGAACAAATTCCGAAAATGGGAATATTTTTGAAAAAATCGAATAGTTTTTTGAGAATCACAAATTTGAACGCTTTTATAAAACATAGACAAATTTAGAAATTGCAAAAAAAATTAAAAAATTGAAAAAAATAGAAACCCGAACAAAATTTGAAACATGATTTTTGTTAAAAATAACACAAACAGATTTCAAATTTGCTAAAAAACTTGAAAACAGGAACAAAATATTGAAAACTCCAAACATTTGTTGAAAACATGCACAAATTTCGAACTTTTTTGAAACTGAGAACAAAATTTGGAAATTCCAATTTGTTTTAGTTGTGAACAAAATTTTAAAACAGAAACATTTTTGGAATATGTCAATAAAATTTTGAAATTATAAACATTGTTTGAGAAATGTGAACAGATTTTGACAATAAGAATTTTTTTGAAATTCCGAATAAAAATTTGAAAGTTCAAAAAAACTTCAAAAGAAAAATAAAAACGGAAAAGAAAAGAAAAGAAAAAGAAACATAGAAAAGAAAAAAGAACGAAAAAAACCATGAAAAACCAGTAGAAGAAAATAAAACAAAAAAAACCGTTTCTGGGAATCATCTAGAAGGTTCCCAAAACTGGTAGGCTTCCACTGTGGTCACGCTCAGAGTGGGCCGGCCCAGATTCCGCGCTTCGGTGGTTCGCCTGAGCGTTGCGTCAAACAGTTCACGCGGCAAATTGGAAATCGCCCGTTACCCTACGTAGACACTCTCTCTGCTTCACTCGCGAGAGCTCCAGCAAGGCCATTTCTGCGGGTGCTTGATCCGAGGCCTTGCACATGCAAACAAAAACATTGCCTCAAAGAAAGAAAAAAACATGCAAGGAAGCCAGGGAGAAATTGCAGCTGGCAGCCCCATTTGCACGGCAGCCAAACGCGCTATTTGGTGTTTGCCCATCTGCATATAGGCCGACCTTTCTAGACGAAGAAACCCCAAGAGCGTACGCTGCGCATTGCCGCTCACGGTAAGGCGCCCCGGCAACTTCGCCACTCGCAAAACTCGCAAGGCAACCAAACGTTGACATCCACCAACTTCGCGCTGATTCCGGGCACGACCGGAGCCCAACCGGCGATAAATGTTCGGTTTGGCCGGCAGATCGAGGCGTCTGCCGAACGAACTGCCAGAACAAGGAAAGCAGCCGGCCAGATGAGCAAGAAGTTGCCTTGACATTTCCTGCAGCGCGAAAGCCATCGACCAGCTAGCCAAGCTAACCGAATGTCACGTCACAGCATCTCTTTCTTTCAGTAAGATACCAGCTCTTCTGCAGATCTTTCGGGCTCGGGTTTCCGAAAACGAGAAGAAGGAAGGACACCTCTTGTGCCTCCGCTGGGTAGGAAACTTACTTGAATCTGAGGCAAGGCTGAGACATAATGAATGACTGAAGGCACCTAGTACGTCCCAGCTGCTTGGCCATCCTTCTGCAAGCTTTTGTAAGTTTCCAGCCTGCCGCGGAGGGACGCCCACCTACTACTATGGAGACCGGGAGGGAAGTCGCGCCTAGAACAACTATACTAGTCCAGTGAAATGATCGAGAAATTGCAAAGGGACAGGGGCTGTACTAGTATAGTGTCATGCCAATTTCGCCGGTGGTTCCTATTCTCAGTCCCAGCTCTGTTCGGTGCCCATGCATGCACAACGTTTTCGCTGATGTTTCCTTCATCGGCTCCCGTGACTGAATCCAGTATGAGGCATGGCGGCCAAACGTGGAGTTTATGACTTGTTTCTTGTCCAAGTAATTGCCACTTGGGCCATATGTTCTTGCCTGTTCTACTAATTGCCTGTGGAATGATACACTGCATGCTAGTAGATGATCTTGTTAGAGCTGGACCTTTCTGATGAAGGCATGTTAACTGGAATGTTGCTGAGGACGAGGGGCTAGGTGGCTCGTGGGTTATCTGTCCCGGCGGCTGCGTCATCTCAGTGAAGATGGGGAGGTCGTGGGCTATCTGTCCTTACGCGTGGTCTGATATATCCTCTTACTCCCTTTTCAGATGGTGAGGTAGCGTCATCTGCATGTTCTACAAACGATCATGCTACTATTTCCCTTTTTTTCGGACGCGGTATCATGCGTACTCCAGTATTGTTGGTATCCATCAATTTGTTGCTGATGCACTATCAGCATCAAACCGTCTATCCAAACCGGTAAACTTCGGAAGCTCAGGGCCATTGAGCCATTAATTGTCGAGGGGGCACTACAAGTCTACAAACCTTGTACCGGGGCACCTATTTTTCACAGTAAAAATTGTACTAAGTGAGCGTCAATTAATACTCAGATCAAGTAGTGAATTCCACCTGTTCAGCAAAAAAGGTTAAACCTTATGCCACGAGTACATAATTCATGCAATTTAGATTCTTGGTGTCGTGTCATTGTTTATAGAACTGCAGCTTTAGCTCAACTGTCAATTTCAAAAGAGGTGTTGCAAATTTGGGCTGCAACTTCAGGTTTTGTTGTTCACGCTACTCGGGCAGAATAATTCTCTTGACGAAAACAAGGGCAGCGAGCCAGCCTGGGTCACATCGGCATGTCCCTTTCACTTACAGGTTCGTATATTCAAGATAGAATTTGACATAGAACTGCAGAAAGCGGAAGCATTATACTACGAGACTCGCGGACATTGTCTGATGAGCAGAAGTGAGAATCTGACGCCAAATACACGAGCTGGCATAAAAATCGACATGGAGCTGGAGGATTATTTTTCAGGGTCGATGCAGCAGTTCCGATATATATATACAGCAAAATTAATGGCACACTGATAATGGTCGTGTGATCTGCGACTAGCTAATACGTAGAGTAGTAAGTATTTCGCGGTGGTATTTACAGGGTCTCGCAAAAGAATGAAGGAACAAGCGGGAGCCGAGCTGAGGTTCAGGCGCGGACGTTGCCCTGGGCGGGGCCGAAGGCTTTGCCGTTGGCCATCATGAGCTTGAACTCGTCGAAGGAGACGAGGCCGTCGCCGTTGCGGTCGACGCCCTCGATCATGCGGCGGCACTGCGCGACGGTGGCGGCCTCGCCGAGGCCGCGCAGCACGCGCGCGAGCTCGGCGGGGGAGATGACGCCGTTGCCGTCGGCGTCGAAGACGCGGAAGGCGTGGCGGAGGTCCTCCTCGACGGCGGCGTCGGGCGCGGCGTTGATGGCGGCGAACTCGGCGAGGCTGATGTAGCCGTCGCCGTCCGAGTCGGCCTCCTCCATCATGCGGGACACCTCGTCGTCCGTGACGGCGTGGCCCACGCTCTCGAAGAGCGCCGCTAGCTCGGCCCGCGAGATCCTGCCGTCGCCGTTGGCGTCGAACTTGCGGAACACGCGCTCCATCTCGTCCTCCCGCGCCGTCGCTGCAGGCGAGCGCGCGGGCGACGGCGGCATCGACGACGACTTGGAGGAGGAGGAGCGCCGGCTGCCGCCCCCGCCGCCGCTGCGGCTGCGGGAGAAGAGCGCGCGCATCTTGCCCATGGACGAAAGAGGGATGTGGCGGTGCTGTCGCTGCGCGATCAAGTGGGAGGAGGTTTGGATTGGATGATGTTGTGAGGTTAACAGGCGCGTTGAGGATCTGGAGCTTGGGAGGCGGGGCGTACTTATAGGAGGGAGGGCGGGAGGACGCGGTTTTGGGTTGTTGCAGCCGTTAAGGATTCGGTTGCGCGTGAGCGGAGGCGGGGCTGACAGGTGGGGCCAGCGGAGCCTTCCCGACGCCTAACCTTTCGGACGGATAGGGATGCCATGGCATGGCGCCCCTGTTTTTGCGGCGGGGGCGGGGGAATACCGACTACCGGCTGGAGCTTTGCGGCGGGAGCGCGTACAGCTGCGGTGGCGGTACCTATCACACCGGGACTCCTCTGCTTTTTTCTTCTTTCTTTCTTTCTTTACCGCGGCTCAAACGACCACGCGTGCGGTGCAACCCAAGTCGTCAGGCCTCGTTTGTCACACGCAGCAAAGCATCGGCGGCGCCGCGACGACCTTTTTACAATACGAATCAAACAGTGAAAAATCGGCCGTACGCGTCCAGACCGACGTGGCCATGATCGCGACCGTGAGCGAGGCCGGCGCAGCGGCTCCCAGGGCTCTCTCTGTCGCGTTTTGCCGGGCGCTAGTACTGCTACCTTAGGTGCTCCGTACGCTCTCTGGCTAGCTGCCGCGTCGCGGTCCGGGCGCGACGTGGAGGCCCTCCGCGCGTTGGGGTCTGGGATCTGTGGGTCGCGTCGCGCTCGGCTGGTGCCCGCGAAACCGGGGGCCGGGGCCCCGTTGGTGGTGAGACGACGGGGGAGGAGAGGTGGCGCCCCGTCCTGTCAAGGTGTCTGTCGTCGGCGTCGTCGTCATGGATTGGTTGGGAGACATGACTGCACGGGACGACGGGAAGGAGCGGCCCCTCGTTTACACCAATGGCGAGGCCGCTGCAGACGCGCGGCGTGTCGATCGCTTGCGTGGCGAGCATCACCAAGGATTAGCCTGACGACACAGATGATCTCGTAGAGCAGCCAATTCGCGCGCACGTCCATAGTGCGCATCGTAATCTGTTCCAGGAGAGGATCGGGAAATCAGACAAGGCGATACTAGTTGCCATGGACGTGAAGGAGAACCGATTCTTTTCCTCTTCTTTTTTTTTTTTTGTGTGTGTGGCGAGCTCTGATTCTTTCCTTTGACGCGAGAAGAAGAACCGGTTTGGCTCCTTCTGAAAAATATCTCCGCCGTCCGGACCATGGCAGCGGCTAATCATCAAGCTGCCAAGATTCCCCCCTATAGCTTAGCTTGTCACTGTCACGATAAGGAATGGGCGGCGTCTTGGTCAAAAAACAAGAGAGGCGTGGAATTGCATGGTCTGGGCACGTGTCATCCGGTCTGCGAGAGAGAGTCGCCACGTGTTTTCTCTTCTCTTCTCTCCCCTGGCCCTTTTCGCTCATTGCGTATGTTCTAGAATGTTCCTCTGCAGCTCGGCAGTCAAAGTCGGGCCGACATGCACCGTCAATCGACAGATGGAGGATCGGGATATGAAGGGCGGAGAGAGAGAGATCGTATCCATCCGTCGCCACGAACACTCATTCCCGAATTCTGAGCAGCAGCGACGAAGCTTCCCTGCGTGTTGCCGTGGCAAGAGAAAGGATGTGCGTGTTCCTCGATTCATAAACCGTTCACGGCTGCCGACTGGCATGTCGTGCAGTGCAGAGTGGAGGAGGAGGGGATGAACTTTGGCTCACCCGTGCGAGGCACCGTACGCAAGGAAGAAGCTGCACTTTGTTATGTGTTTCGTACGCATGCCCGCGCGTTGCTGATGGAAGCTTTGTTAACAGAAAATGTAAGGTTGATGTGAGGAACAATGGAGGGTTTAAGCTTAAAAAACAATATAAAATATGAATGAAGAGTATAAATAGGGGAAAGAGCTTTTGAATTGCAGTTATGAAATTGTCATTTTTTTTATCTGATGAAATTGTCATTTCTAACATGAAGATATGAATGATGAACTACATAGGTATAGTGCTACCACCTAACACATATATTGTGAAAAAAATGAATGTAAAGAAAAACTTATGACTAACCTGCACTAATTAATGATGTGGCAGCGCAGCATGCATAGATTAATGCAAAAACGTCACTTATGATTTACTCCCTTCGTTCCAAAATAGATGGGTCATCTATTCTGGAACGGAGGGAGTACATGTATGACTTGCGCCCATCTATTTTGAAACGGAGGGAGTACATGTATGACTTGCTTACGTGAGGTAACCACGTATCTGCTACTCTATCAGTTTTAGGCATACTGAAAATGCATGTGTGCTTCAGACGCTTGACATCTTGATTTGCTGACCAATTAAGAGAGGCATGTCAAAGATCAAATTTAATTCGTTTTATCCGGTAATGGAGGGGAAGGTACATGGTTACACATCAGAATCCGATGATCTCAAATGAGCTGAGACCAAGCGTACTCTCAGCCTGTATTCAGTTTCGACTACGCTAGGCAACATTCAGTCTGTATTCAGCTGCGACTACTCTCAGTCAAATGATCAAATTTAGTTCTTTTTAGCCAGTAATAATGGAGAGGAACGGACTGAACCATAGCAGCATATATTAAGGTTCAGGCCCTTTTTAACATGTCAGGTACTCTACTAACAAATGCCAACCCTTCACCTATGTAAAGTTCAGGTGTCGTACGAGTGCATCATAGCTGCACAAGCATCTTCTTCTAATGGTTTATGCGACACCAAGTACCTGTATGTGGAGTGATAACCGTACAAGTTCATCTACTCATCTCTGAAAACATAATACAGTGAAGAGTCATCATTTTGTACAAGTAGTACTAGTTAAACCGATTAATCGAACCTCACTCACTCTAAAAGATTCAGTAACTGATATACGCACGGTCGTTTACCAAATATCTGTAGCTCTAGAATTCAGGTTGCCAGAATAGAACTAGAAGCTGGAAAACTAGCTTCAGGTTGTGTAAAATGTCGAAATCAGCATGCTAGTGTCTCGGGCTCTAGCTTAAACATTTTAGAGCCATATGTTCAGGTTCAGTCCTAATCCCTCAGACCGGCTTCATAACTGACTTAACCATGCCACGTTTTAACTTGTTTCAAGATCCCAAGTAGCACCCTGTTTTGAACTGTATACACATATGAGCTGGTTACTAGCATGTGCAAATGGCAAATAAACAGATCGGCCAACAAACTGAGTTACTAGGGTATAATTCCCTTTCATATAAAAACTACAACCTCCGTCTCACAATATAAGATCGTTTTTCAAGTCATGTTAGCTTGAAAAACAATCTTATATTGTCGGACGGAGGGAGTAGCATATAGGTGATCAAAATGACTTAGTTAGCAATACTTTTGGAGTGAAAGCATATGGAATTGTTTTGGTTAGACCAATGGAGCAACTTATGCATTTCTTTTATCCAATTATTTTCAGATAGCACAAAGTACAAAAAAGAGAGAGAAAGTCAGTTTTGAAATACAATTTTGTAAACTATGTCAGCTATCATCTGTACATTAGCCGAGAAAAACTTGAAATGGAGTAGGAAAAAACATATTGAGATCATTAACATGTAAATACTTAGTCTCCAGAAATACTTCAAAATGAGTTGGTTTTCATTAACTGTAGCAGTGTAGCCAGAGTCATGCAAAGATGATCATATTGCAAATATCCTTTCTCATTAGCGTCACTTGCTTTCATATTGGGTTTTGCTTGAACAGGTTCTTATCAGGCTTCATTTCTTTTCAGAATCAGGACTTCATTGGCATCATTTCTTTGATATTCTGTTTTTCTTGAACAAGTCATTATTGGACTTCATTACCATCATTTGCTTTTCATAATGCACGCCCATGGAGCTCCATTACGTATCCATTTCCAAGCAAGTTCAGTTTCTATTGTTCATGTTTGTTGATAATATTTGATAAAATCTTCCATCTCTTCTATAATCCACATAACAATACTCAGGGGCGGAGCCAGGATTTGAGCATGAGGGGCGCGAAGAAGCCAATAACTGAGCAATGTATATAAAGTATATAAAACGTGACTATAGAAGTCTTCTATATATATCACCGGGATAAAACTACAGCGACATAGGTTTCATGATTCAAAAGAAAGGGGCGTTTTTGCTAGTTTAAATATAACCCTAGACCGTTAAACCAATCAAAAAGTCAACAATACTATTCTTGAAACTAGATGAGCTAACTGAAAAATAAATACTAAAAATTCCCGTTATTATCTTGATGTATAGTTGTTATACAATTTCAGAGTTTGTAATAACCAATGGAGTGAATAGCATAAAACTACCACTTTTTGCGTTAGGGTTCCAAAAAACCACCAATTTTTTGTTTGTGACTGATACCTCCCACTTTTCGCGTCGGTTGTCTCAAAAAACCCAAATTGCCAGTTGCTAGCGTTTTAAACCGTTTTCTGACGGTTCGGGCCTGTCAGGCCACATCAGCGCCGCGGTTGATGGTGAGGACGTTAACGGCCGTTTACTCCGACCGGTGCGGCCGGACCGCACCCTGGTGCGATTATTAAGTCAATGTCTCCCTCCCTCTCACTCTTCTCCCCTGCCCGCACTCCTCTCTGCTCTCACTCTCACTCTCCACTCTGCTCTTCGACGCCGGTGGTGACTTGCGCTGTGAAAGCTCCACCGCCGCCATGCCTTCCTGGAATGACGAGGAAACGAGCTCAGAGGATGAGTGCGACATCATAAGCATGGACATTGCTCTTTGGGTAAATCTTCGGTCTGCTGAGCTAGGGTTAGGGTTCATCTTGGAGTTATAATAGATTAGGGTTCATCTTGGTGAATAGGGTAAGCTTTGGTTACTGTTATTTATTAGGAAGGCTTATGGTTGCTGTTTGAGCTAGGTTTATGTATGCTACAAAACTAGGGTTAGGGTTAGGGTTCTTGCTGGATTGGAGAATTAATTTTTTGATCTATGTCTGGTTGGTGACCTATGGTGATTTTGTTGACGTGTTGATGCAGGAGACCCCTGACACCACCGTGGAGCCTCTTTTCTGTGGCCAGCTGGAGCTCTCCGAACCCACCTGCATGATGCACCACATGAGGCCAATTAAGTGTGTGGCATTTGAGGGAACCTTAACTGGAAGGCGTTTCTATGGTTGTCGAGGGCAGCAGGTATAGTACCTTAATTGGACACATTATCTAAAAATTTAGTAGCACATGTATTATGTTGACAAGTTACTCTTTTGAACCCACACAGTATTTATAAGGATGAACTAAAATATGCCTTGTATTAAGCTATTGAGGGATATGGTTTACTATCAAATATGCTTTTGTATAGGAAGCATCTATCTGTGAGTGAACTTGTACAAGCAGGTTGGGTTTTAGTTACAGTTTAAGTTATATTAAACAACATATTCAGTTTAATTAAGCCTCACTTTCAGTTACTTAGTCTGATATGATTTGTTATGAAATTCAGTGCACTTAGTGATGTATATATGAATTTCCAAATGCAGAGTGAAGGTGTTAAGTGTGGTGTTACTGAGTGGGTTGTGTTGGAAATATGCCCTAGAGGCAATAATAAAAGTGTTATTATTATATTTCTTTGTTCATGATAATAGTCTTTTATTCATGCTATAACTGTATTATCCGGAAATCGTAATACACGTGTGAATACATAGACCACAATATGTCCCTAGTGAGCCTCTAGTTGACTAGCTCGTTGTGATCAACAGATAGTCATGGTTTCCTGGCTATGGACATTGGATGTCGTTGATAACGGGATCACATCATTAGGAGAATGATGTGATGGACAAGACCCAATCCTAAGCCTAGCACAAAGATCGTGTAGTTCGTATGCTAAAGCTTTTCTAATGTCAAGTGTCTTTTCCTTAGACCATGAGATTGTGCAACTCCCGGATACCGTAGGAATGCTTTGGGTGTACCAAACGTCACAACGTAACTGGGTGGCTATAAAGGTGCATTACAGGTATCTCTGAAAGTATCTGTTGGGTTGGCACGAATCGAGACTAGGATTTGTCACTCCGTGTAAATGGAGAGGTATCTCTGGGCCCACTCGGTAGGACATCATCATAATGTGCACAGTGTGACCAAGGGGTTGATCACGGGATGATGTGTTACGGAACGAGTAAAGATACTTGCCGGTAACGAGATTGAACAAGGTATCGGTATACCGACGATCGAATCTCGGGCAAGTAAAATACCGCTAGACAAAGGGAATTGTATACGGGATTCATTGAGTCCATGACATCTTGGTTCATCCGATGAGATCATCGTGGAACTTGTGGGAGCCAACATGGGTATCCAGATCCCGCTGTTGGTTATTGACCGGAGAACGTCTCGGTCATGTTTGCATGTCTCCCGAACCCGTAGGGTCTACACACTTAAGGTTCGATGACACTAGGGTCACCGGAAGAGTTTCGGGATTTATCGGTAACGTACCGGGACCACCGGGAGGGTCCCGGGGGTCCACCAAGTGGGGCCACCAACCCCGGAGGCTTGCATGGGCCAAGAATGGTGAAGGACCAGCCCCTTAGTGGGCTGGTGCGCCTCCCACAAAGGGCCCATGGCGCCTAAGAGGTGGGAAGGGGGCAAACCCTAAAGGGGATGGGCCTTAGGGCCCATCTAGCTGCGCCTCCCTCCCCTCTCCCCTCTTGGCCGCCACCCCTTTGCCATCTAGGGCTGCCGCCCCCCTTAGGGGTGGGAACCCTAGAGGGGGCGCACCCTCCTCCCTCTCCCCTATATATAGTGAGGCATAGGGCTGCCCATAACACACGATTCGATCTCTCGTTGGTGCAGCCCTGCGTCTCTTCTTCCTCCTCTTCTATGGTGCTTGGCGAAGCCCTGCAGGATAGCCACGCTCCTCCACCACCACCACGCTGTTGTGCTGCTGCTGGATGGAGTCTTCCTCAACCTCTCCCTCTCTCCTTGCTGGATCAAGGCATGGGAGACGTCACCGGGCTGTACGTGTGTTGAACGCGGAGGTGCCGTCCATTCGGCACTTGGTCATCGGTGATTTGGATCACGACGAGTACGACTCCATCAACCCCGTTCACTTGAATGCTTCCGCTTAGCGATCTACAAGGGTATGTACATGCACTCTCCTTCCCCTCGTTGCTGGTTTCTCCATAGATAGATCTTGGTGACATGTAGGAAAATTTTGAATTTCTGCTACGTTCCCCAACAGTGGCATCATGAGCTAGGTCTATTGCATAGATTCTTTGCACGAGTAGAACACAAAGTAGTTGTGGGCGTTGATGTTGTTCAATATGCTTACCGTTACTAGTCCAATCTTGTTTCAACGGTATTGTGGGATGAAGCGGCCCGGACCGACCTTACACATACTCTTACGTGAGACAGGTTCCACCGATTGACATGCACTTGGTGCATAAGGTGGCTAGCGGGTGCCAGTCTCTCCCACTTTAGTCGGATCGGATTCGATGAAAAGGGTCCTTATGAAGGGTAAATAGCAATTGGCATATCACGTTGTGGTTTTGCGTAGGTAAGAAACGTTCTTGCTAGAAACCCATAGCAGCCACGTAAAACATGCAAACAACAATTAGAGGATGTCTAACTTGTTTTTGCAGGGTATGCTATGTGATGTGATATGGCCAAGAAGAATGTGATGAATGATATGTGATGTATGAGATTGATCATGTTCTTGTAATAGGAATCACGACTTGCATGTCGATGAGTATGACAACCGGCAGGAGCCATAGGAGTTGTCTTAATTTATATTATGACCTGCGTGTCATTGAACAACGCCATGTAATTACTTTACTTTATTGCTAACCGGTAGCCATAGTAGTAGAAGTAATAAGTTGGCGAGACGACTTCATGGAGATCATGATGATGGAGATCATGGTGTCATGCCGGTGACGATGATGATCATGGAGCCCCGAAGATGGAGATCAAAAGGAGCAAAATGATATTGGCCATATCATGTCACTATTTGATTGCATGTGATGTTTATCATGTTTATGCATCTTGTTTACTTAGAAC
Organism: Triticum timopheevii; assembly: GCA_963921465.1. NCBI lineage: Eukaryota > Viridiplantae > Streptophyta > Magnoliopsida > Poales > Poaceae > Triticum > Triticum timopheevii. The sequence continues at coordinate 292,815,130 of OY997262.1, forward strand.
GACGGTAGTAAATAAGATGATCCCTTACAACAATTTCAAGAAGTGTTCTCCCCTAACTGTGCATTGTTGCTACAGTTCGTCGCTTCTAAGCACCACGTGATGATCGGGTGTGATGGATTCTTACGTTCACATACAACGGGTGTAAGACAGATTTACACACGTGAAAACACTTAGGGTTAACTTGACGAGCCTAGCATGTACAGACATGGCCTCGGAACACGGAGACCGAAAGGTCGAGCATGAGTCGTATAGTAGATACGATCAACATGAAGATGTTCACCGATGATGACTAGTCCGTCTCACATGATGATCGGACACGACCTAGTTGACTCGGATCATGTAATCACTTAGATGACCAGAGGGATGTCTATCTGAGTGGGAGTTCATAAGATGAACTTAATTATCCTGAACATAGTCAAAAGATCTTTGCAAATTATGTCGTAAGCTCGCGCTTTAGTTCCACTGTTTAGATATGTTCCTAGAGAAAATATAGTTGAAAGTTGATAGTAGCGATTATGCGGACAGTAGAAAGCTTATGTCCTTAATGCACCGCTCAGTGTGCTGAACCCCAAACGTCGTTTGTGGATGTTGCGAACATCGGACATACACGTTTTGATAACTACGTGATAGTTCAGTTAAAAGGTTTAGAGTTGAGGCACCAAAGACGTTTTTCGAAATGTCGCGGAATATATGAGATGTTTCGAGGGCTGAAATTGGGATTTCAGGCTCGTGCCCACGTCAAGAGGTATAAGACCTCCGACGATTTTCTTAGCCGGCAAACTAAGGGAGAAAAGCTCAATCATTGAGCTTGTGCTCAGATTGTCTGAGTGCAACAATCACTTGAATCGAGTGGGAGTTGATCTTCCAGATGAGATAGTGATGTTTCTCCAAAGTCATTGCCACCAAGCTGCTAGAGCTTCGTGATGAACTATAACATATCAGGGATAGATATGATGATCCTTGAGGTATTCGCGATGTTTGACACCGCGAAAGTAGAAATCAAGAAGGAGCATCAATTGTTGATGGTTGGTGAAACCACTAGTTTCAAGAAGGGCAAGGGCAAGAAGGGATACTTCATGAAACGGCAAATCAGTTGCTGCTCTAGTGAAGAAACCCAAAGGTTGAACCCAAACCCGAGACTAAGTGCTTCTGTAATAAGGGGAACAACCACTGGAGCAGAATTACCCTAGATACTTGGTAGATGAGAAGGCTGGCAAAGTCGATAGAAGTATATTGGATATGCATTATGTTAATGTGTACTTTACTAGTACTCCTAGTAGCACCAGGGTATTAGATACCGGTTCAGTTGCTAAGTGTTAGTAACTCGAAATAAAAGCTACGGAATAAACGGAGACTAGCTAAAGGTGAGCTGACGATATGTGTTGGAAGTTTTTCCAAGCTTGATGTGATCAAGCATCGCACGCTCCCTCTACCAACGAGATTGGTGTTAAACCTAAATAATTGTTATTTGGTGTTTGCGTTGAGCATAGACATGATTGGATTATGTCTATCGCAATACGGTTATTCATTTAAGGAGAATAATGGTTACTCTGTTTATTTGAATAATACCTTCAATGGTCTTGCACCTAAATGAATGGTTTATTGAATCTCGATCGTAGTGATACACATTTTCATGCCAAAAGATATAAGATAGTAATGATAGTACCACTTACTTGTGGCACTGCCATGTAAGTCATAATGGTATAAAACGCATGAAGAAGCTCCATGTTGATGGATCTTTGGACTCACTCATTTTTGAAAAGTTTGAGACATGCGAACCATGTCTATTGGTGTATACGCATGAAGAAACTCCATGCAGATGGATCATTTGGACTCACTTGATTTTGAATCACTTGAGATATGCAAATCATACCACATGGGCAAGATGACTGAAAAGCCTCGTTTTCAGTAAGATGGAACAAGATAGCAACTTGTTGGAAGTAACACATTTTGATGTGTGCAGTCCAATGAGTGCTGAGGCATGCAGTGAATATAGTTATGTTCTTACTTCACAGATGATTCGAGTAGATGTTGAGAATATTTACTTGATGAAACACAAGTCTGAATTATTGAATGGTTCAAGTAATTTCAGAGTGAAGTAGAAGATCATTGTGACAGGAGGATAAAATGTCTATGATATGATCATAGAGATGAATATCTGAGTTACGAGTTTTGGCACACAATTAAGACATTGTGGAAATTGTTTCGCAATAAATACCGCCTGGAACACCATAGTGTGATGGTGTGTCCGAACATCATAGTTGCACCCTATTGGATATGGTGCATACCATGATGTCTCTTGTCGAATTACCACTATTGTTCATGGGTTAGGCATTAGAGACAACCACATTCACTTTAAATAGGGCACCACGTAATTCCGTTGAGATGACACCATATGAATTATGGTTTAGAGAAACCTATGTTGTCATTTCTTAAAGGTTTGGGGCTGCGACGCTTATGTGAAAAAGGTTTCGGAATTGATAAGCTCGAACCCAAAGCGGATAAAATGCATCTTCATAGGACACCCAAAACAGTTGGGTATACCTCCTAATTCAGATCCGAAAGCAATATGGATTGTTTCTTGAATCGGGTCCTTTCTCGAGGAAAAGTTTGTCTCGAAAAGTTGAGTGGGAGGATGGTGGAGACTTGATATGGTTATTGAACCATTACTACAACTAGTGTGTAGCAGGGCACAGGAAGTTGTTCCTGTGGCACCTACACCAATTGAAGTAGAAGCTTATGATAGTGATCATGAAACTTCGGATCAAGTCACTACCGTACCTCGTAGGGTGACAAGGATGCGTACTACTTCAGAATGGTACGGTGATCCTGTCTTGAAGGTCATGTTGCTAGACAACAATGAACCTATGAGCTATGGAGAAGCGATGGTGGGCCCATATTCCAACAAATGGTTAGAAGCCATGAAATCCGAGATAGGATCCATGTATCAGAACAAAGCATGGACTTTGGTGGACTTGCCCGATGATCGGCAAGCCATTGAGATAATGGATCTTTAAGAAGAAGACAGACGTGGATGGTAATGTCACCACCTATGAAGCTCGACTTGTGGCGAAGAGTTTTTCACAAGTTCAAGGAGTTGAGTACGATGAAATTTTCTCATCCGTAGCGATGCTTAAGTCCATCGGATTCGTGTTAGCATTAGCTGCATTTATGAAATCTGGCAGATGGATGACAAAACGAGTTTCCTTACCAGCCTTCGTATGGAAAGGTTGTATGCGATACAATCAGAAAGGTTTTGTCGATCCTAAGGATGCTAAAAGGTGTGCTAGCTCCAGCAATCCTTCTAAGGACTGGAGTAAGCATCTCGGAGTTGGAATGTACACTTTGATGAGATGATCAAATATTTTGGGTTTGTACAAAGTTTATGAGAAACTTGTATTTCCAAAGAAGTGAGTGGGAGCACTATAGAATTTCTGATGAGTATATGTTGTTGACATATTGTTGATCAGAAATGACGTAGAATTTCTGGAAAGCATATAGGGTTATTTGGAAAGTGTTTTTTCAATGGAAAGCCTAGATTAAGCTACTTGAGCATTGAGCATCAAGATCTATAAGGATAGATCAAAATGCTTAATGGTACTTTCAAATGAGCACATTCCTTGACATGATCTTGAAGGTGTTCAAGATGGATCAGTCAAAGAAGGAGTTCTTGCCTGAGTTGTAAGGTATGAAGTTAAGACTTAAAAGCTCGACCATGGCAGAATAGAGAGAAAGGACGAAGGTCGTCCCCTATGCTTAAGACGTAGGCTCTACAGTATGCTATGCTGTGTACCGCACCTGAAGTGTGCCTTGCCATGAGTCAGTCAAGGGGTACAAGAGTGATCCAAGAATGGATCACAGGACAGCGGTCAAAGTTATCCTTAGTAACTAGTGGACTAAGGAATTTTCTCGATTATGGAGGTGGTAAAAGAGTTTGTCGTAAAGGGTTACGTCGATACAAGCTTAACACCTATCCGGATAGCTCTCAGTAGAGATACCGGATACGTATAATGGAGCAACAATTTAGAGTAGCTCCAAGTAAGAATAGTTATTTGGAATAGCTCCAAATAGAGCGTGGTAGCTGCATCTAGGAGATGACATAGAGATTTGTAAAGCACACACGGATCTGAAAGGTTCAGACCCGATGACTAAAACCTCTCTCACAAGCAGAACATGATCAAACCCCAGAACTCATTGAGTCTTAATCACATGATGATGTGAACTAGTTTAATGACACTAGTAAACTCTTTAGATGTTGGTCACATGGTGATGTGACCTATCAGTGTTAATCACATGGTGATGTGAACTAGATTATTGACTCTAGTGCAAGTGGGAGACTGTTGGAAATATGCCCTAGAGGCAATAATAAAAGTGTTATTATTATATTTCTTTGTTCATGATAATAGTCTTTTATTCATGCTATAACTGTATTATCCGGAAATCGTAATACACGTGTGAATACATAGACCACAATATGTCCCTAGTGAGCCTCTAGTTGACTAGCTCGTTGTGATCAACAGATAGTCATGGTTTCCTGGCTATGGACATTGGATGTCGTTGATAACGGGATCACATCATTAGGAGAATGATGTGATGGACAAGACCCAATCCTAAGCCTAGCACAAAGATCATGTAGTTCGTATGCTAAAGCTTTTCTAATGTCAAGTGCCTTTTCCTTAGACCATGAGATTGTGCAACTCCCGGATACCGTAGGAATGCTTTGGGTGTACCAAACATCACAATGGCTATAAAGGTGCATTACAGGTATCTCTAAAAGTATCTGTTGGGTTGGCACGAATCGAGACTGGGATTTGTCACTCTGTGTAAATGGAGAGGTATCTCTGGGCCCACTCGGTAGGACATCATCATAATGTGCATAGTGTGACCAAGGGGTTGATCACGGGATGATGTGTTATGGAACGAGTAAAGAGACTTGCCGGTAACGAGATTGAACAAGGTATCGGTATACCAACGATCGAATCTCAGGCAAGCAAAATACCGCTAGACAAAGGGAATTGTATACGGGATTCATTGAGTCCATGACATCTTGGTTCATCCGATGAGATCATCGTGGAGCATGTGGGAGCTAACATGGGTATCCAGATCCCGATGTTGGTTATTGACCGGAGAACGTCTCAGTCATGTCTGCATGTCTCCCGAACCCGTAGGGTCTACACACTTAAGGTTCGATGACGCTAGGGTTATAAAGGAAGTTTGTATGTGGTTACCGAATGTTGTTCGGAGTCCCGGATGAGATCCCGGACGTCACGAGGAGCTCTGGAATGGTCCGGAGGTAAAGATTTATATATGGGAAGTCCTGTTTTGGTCACCAAAAGAGTTTCGGGATTTATCGGTAACGTACCGGGACCACCGGGAGGGTCCCGGGGGTCCACCAAGTGGGGCCACCAACCCCGGAGGCTTGCATGGGCCAAGAATGGTGAAGGACCAGCCCCTTAGTGGGCTGGTGCGCCTCCCACAAAGGGCCCATGGCGCCTAAGAGGTGGGAAGGGGGCAAACCCTAAAGGGGATGGGCCTTAGGGCCCATCTAGCTGCGCCTCCCTCCCCTCTCCCCTCTTGGCCGCCACCCCTTTGCCATCTAGGGCTGCCGCCCCCCTTAGGGGTGGGAACCCTAGAGGGGGCGCACCCTCCTCCCTCTCCCCTATATATAGTGAGGCATAGGGCTGCCCATAACACACGATTCGATCTCTCGTTGGTGCAGCCCTGCGTCTCTTCTTCCTCCTCTTCTATGGTGCTTGGCGAAGCCCTGCAGGATAGCCACGCTCCTCCACCACCACCACGCCGTTGTGCTGCTGCTGGATGGAGTCTTCCTCAACCTCTCCCTCTCTCCTTGCTGGATCAAGGCATGGGAGACGTCACCGGGCTGTACGTGTGTTGAACGCGGAGGTGCCGTCCGTTCGGCACTTGGTCATCGGTGATTTGGATCACGACGAGTACGACTCCATCAACCCCGTTCACTTGAATGCTTCCGCTTAGCGATCTACAAGGGTATGTAGATGCACTCTCCTTCCCCTCGTTGCTGGTTTCTCCATAGATAGATCTTGGTGACACGTAGGAAAATTTTGAATTTCTGCTACGTTCCCCAACAGGTTGACCAGCCTTGGCCTCCAATTCTTCATAATTGCTTGTCCAGGTTGTGGGAAATGTTCCATGAACAGAATTGTGGCAAGGTAATTGATAAGCAGAAGTATGAGAAGCATTTGGCCAAGCTTAAGACTAAAAATGACAAGTTATGCATTGAGTACACAAAGCTTGTCCAAGATGTATCCAAGATGTTTGATTGGCAGGATGGTAGGGTAGACAACATGGATTACCAGAAGGCAGTTGAGGAGGAAGAATTTGAGAAGAGGAAGAAAGAGATAGAAGAGAGTGCTAGGTTGGAGGTTCAGATGGAGAAGCTCAAACTTGCCAAGGAACAAAGGTGCATTTTACAGAGTCAAGCTGACATTATCAAGAACACCAGGAAGGCAATGAAGGAGTTTGAAGAGGAGAGAGATTTGCTTTAGAAAGAGAAGGCAAAGCTTGAGCATGTGGTGAATGAGCTGTTGAAAGATGGGCATGCAAGCAAGGAGAAACTTGAGAAAATCAAGGCCATCCATGATTCTTGAAGTGTGTTCTACAGATGGTGAAGTGCATCCAAGGCCTTTATAAGTATGTGGCCTAATTATCTGATATGAAGATATGGAGTGTACATTTTGGGGAATGTGAAGTTAATCTAGTCTATGTCTATGCCAATGTTAATAATGGTAGTGTATGCTGCTAGAACCTTTAATGTTAAGTTAGGAAGTATGTTGTAATGAATGTTCTGCCTGAATTTGAACCTCTTATGCTATGTTATGGAGTCAGTGATAAGCACTGCTGAACTATGCTATGTGTTTTTTTATCTTTATAAGATAGTTGATGTGTGTTTATTAGTGCTTTCTACCTGGGATTTCTGGCCCAGTTAGGTTTACAAACCTAGGCCTACTAACTCTAGATGCCTCTCCACTGCTCATAAATAGCCTTCTCCACCCACCATTCTCACTGTCCAAAACCTAGCCGCCACACCCACCTCTAGAAACCCTAGATGGATCTAGAGCATGGGGAGGTGACAGATGAGGAAGAGGAGGCAGTGGAGGTGAGGAGGCAAAGGGCTGGCCCTGCGGCGCCCAGGCCATCAGCTTGGGAGCTGGAGTTCAAGAGGAGGCTAGCAGAGAAGATCTTGGAGAAGTGCAACCCATATGAGTTCACAGTTCTTGTCCCTGGCAGCAGGCGCAAGAGCTCAGGGAAGATCATCAGGTGGGCTAGGGCACAGGCAGTACTAGCTCCTCACCCTTCTACTAGAGCAAAGTGGCGTCGTTTCTTTGATGGTTTCAATTGAGAGTTGTTGCTAGTAGTTATTTTAAGTATGAATGAGAGTTTGAGCTTTGTATCCCTTCTATTTCTATATCTATCAATGTATGAAAGAATGTTTGAATGGTGGAATCTATGAATGTTTGAACGAATCTATCAATCTTTGCACCAGTGTTGTCTGAATCTATCAATCTTTGTATGAGTGTATTTATCAATATCTGAATCAAGTTGCAAAGCTCTCTAGCACCAATGTTGACTGAATCTACAATATGAAGCAGAACATAAGCACTACAATATGAAGCAGTTCCAACAGGCATTCATACGAACAATAAGAAGTCACAAACACATACGTTTCAGAATGCAAATACATAGGTTTCGGAGTGCAAACACATAGATTTCAGAATGTAAATACTTAGGTTTCCGAATGCAAACACTTAGGTTTCAACACTCATACAATACATCATCCAGCTGTCGCAAACAACACATCTTTTCCAAATGTTTAAATCTTCAGTAATTACCACTAGTAGTGAAATAGTCCATCCACTTTCCATTTGGCTTCCTAACCCTCTTGGACCCAATCTCCATCTCAGAGTGAGCAGCTTGCCTTGGAGCATTGAAATTTGTGAACCCCCCCTCCTCTGCTAGCTGTTGATGTTCTGGTGTTCTTTGCTGGAGAGGCAATGTACGACCTTGTGTTCTTGGCTGGTGAAGATGTGCTAGGAGGCCTTGTCTTCTTGGTTGCTGCTGCAGGAGCCTTGGTCTTCTTGGCAGGTGCTGCAGCAGGTGCTGGAGTAACAGAAGCAGCAGCCAGCTTGTTCCTCTTTGATGGTCCTAGAGTAGTTGTGGCTGTTGCTGGCCTCTTCCTAGCTAATGTTGTTGCTGTAGCAGGTGTTGATGTGGCTGGTTCTGGAGTAGCTGTGGCTGTTGTTGGCCTCTTCCTAGCTAATGCTGCTACTGATAAAACTCACAACCATTCTTTCTATCTGAGCACCAGGCTATGATCCTACTTGGATCATTCCTATGGTACTCAAAGTTCCTCAGTGTCCTAACATGCACTACAAAAAAATACACTTCCGTGATGATACGTGTTTGTCGCAGTAGGTCACGTTTTCTGTCATGCATGTACATCCATGACGATTTTATGACAGAATCAAGATAGTCATACCTGTGCTGTCGTAGAAGTGTTCCATGACATTACCAAAATTATCATCACGGAAGTGTCCACTTCCATGACGATAAATCGCGCGTCATAGAAGTGCTTTCGTCAAGGGTGACCGACACGTGTCATCCACCGTAACGAAACACCATTAAGCTATGGGGTCCGGTTTTGAATCTGATAACCCATTAACAGCCCCGACCAATGGGGATTTTCCACGTGTAAAATCATCATTGGATGGAGGAAACACGTGTCGGCTCACCGTCGGGCAGATGCCATCCACTCATTGGACAGAAGGCGCCTATGATACGTCGACACGTGGCAGGGCCCCAGCAGAGGCCCGTTCCTGTGGAAAGGCCGGCCCGTTTGACTTGGTCAAAAGATGGCGGGCCGTCACACTGAAAGCCTGTTAACGGCCTGTTCGCATATAGCCCATTTACAGCCCGCTAACCCAGGGCCCGTTACGACCTATCTGGATTAGGCCCAGTAGCGTCATATGGGCTGTCCAATATGATTCCAGCCCGCTTTAACTTCTGGCCCATGTATGGCCCATGACGTCTTTAGGCCCATATGACGCCCTTTGTAACTCTTGGCCCATTAACGGCCCGCGGTGAAACCGGCCCGTACTGAACAGTGTATCACTTTATACCCATTAACGTCCCATTATTCCATTGGGCCATTTCCAGCCCATGTTATCTTTCGGTCTTCTCAGGGCCCATTTATTCTTGGGCTCATTTTCAGCATTCAGTTACTTACGTCCTGTTACTGTCATTTTCTGCTTGTGGGCCAAATTCAGCCCGTTGTTACAGTTGGCCCGTTTGTGGCCCGTTAATACGTTGGGCCGTTTACATAGCGTCATCAAATACGGCCTATTAACGACGGCCCATTATGGTCGGCCCATGAACGGACGATTCCAACTCTAGCCCGTTTACGACCATAATGCGGTCTGTTATTGGCCCATGTTTGGCCAATCGATCATACGGCCCATATAAGGCCCATTGATGATATGGCCCCTAGAAGGCCCATTGTGTCTATGGCCCGTAGAAGGCCCATTGTTTCTACGGCCGGTAGGAGGCCCAGCGTTACTACAGTAAATATGTAGCCCATGGTTATTGTGGCCTAGTTTTAAAAAATAGGTTATTGCGGCCACTAGCAAACTGCGGAAAAAGAACTGCACTGACTACAAGCAAACAAATAAACAAGACAACAAGGAAATACATAAGCAAGCAACTTATGCTAGGCTATCACAGCTATTACACATATTACATCCACTGGGCATCAAAGTTCGCCACTAGTGCAAATATAGGGAACAAAGCAGCATATCATATACACTGGTTGTCAAAGTTGGCGACCAGCGCAAATAAACGCTGCAGCAAAACAAATCCAGAACTGAAACCACTTCAGAAGATCTCAAGAAACAATATCCTGGGTACCCATAATGCTGGCAAGATGCTTAGCAAGCTTATTAACTTTCTCTTGTTTGGCGCTTAAATCCTCCAGCGCTTGCTGTTACACCAGGAAGCATGCATCTGAATTCTACAGGGACTTCCTCAGTCCTTCAGCTTCCTGTCGCAGCACATCTGATCGATGTCTTTCAACTTGAAGTTGAGACTCAAGAATTCTCCAGTGTGCTTTCATATGTTGTGCTACTTGTACGATAATGTTGCTTGATTTTAGTGAACTGCACAAATGGAGACAAGACTTCCAATCTGTATGTGCACCGTAATATCCCATTGAGGTAAGATAAGGATATTTCACAATTGTTGGCCTGTATTTTGCCACTTTCATCAGAAATTAATGTCATTGTTTAGTGCTATACTTGTGCTCCCTAATTGACATGCCAAATCTTACATTGAAGGTGAAGCTTGTCTGTTATTGAACCAAGTGATGAAGGGGATGAACAAGCGGAAGAAAAACAAAAATCAACTCCCGGTGCTGTAATGAAGCACTGGAACTGTGATGACACAAGTAATGATATAGTTTTGCATCTGAATTTATTGCTATGGCTGGAACGAGCAATTGTTTTGCCACTGATTTGATGCCACTCTTAATGTAATACATAATTATCTCTACTTGTGCAAACTAGGATCTTCTTTGAAGATACCATATATTTCAGTGGAACTGCACAAGAAGATGTTGGAAACATTAAACTAATCGAGGAGTATATAGTAAGCATGGCCACCACAGTAGATAGCAACAGATGGTTCCGGAGAAGTGCTTCATCTGTATGCTCTACACAATAAGCCTCCTGACAAAGGTCGGTACTTGCCCACTGATTTCATTCATATGATTGAGCTTTGTCATCTCTATTGGTGTTGTGCTACTATTTAGATATTGTCATGAAAAAGTGGTATTGTCCTTGAGAAGTGCTTCATCTGTGCTATTTTAAATATTTTCTTTCCTTTTTTTCGAGCAAATAGGGATGCTAGCATTTAGTTTCCCTCTTGTCTCTGCACAACAGGATCATCCTCCTCTGGAGAAGAATATGGAGTACGTGAAGTGACTAGTTTCAATTATGCCATGTCAATGTCCGAACTGATGGCAAACCCTGCCCATTCCACAATCGTAGGCATTTGATATTTTGGAATGGGACAACCTTGTCAAATTTTGCTCATTGATTTTAGCAAGAAGACATGCGTTTGATATTTTTGAATGGGACGCCCTTTGCTGTTAGCAGCGTCGATCAATTTTTTCTTTATTCTTTAGTTGTCAAGTAAATATTGGCTCTGACATGTGAATCGCTGAGATGCATAATCATCGATTGTTTTGAATGTTCTCTATGAATTGCCAGGCCTGTGCGTTCGATTGCAATGTACAGGAATGCTAAAAAGCTGCTCAAACTCTTTGTACTCCTTCTGTTCCTTTTTACTTCGCACATTGTGAAAGTGCATACTTTTTTCTATAAGATTGGTCAAAGTAGAGATACTTTGACTGCAGACAAAACTTGTATGCAGACTATAAAGGACCAGAGGGAGTACATGTGAAACTGCTGCAAACGAGGTGATCACCCTGGGAATAATGCTAGTACGTATTGTTTAGCATGTTCATCCAATGCCAGTGATACAAGAATTCAAACTAATCGAAATAAATTCATACATACACGGTCGGATTTCATATAAACATGCTGGATTTCATTACATTTCATACATTCTTCAACTAAAAAGGGGTGCGCTGGAGGTATAATTAATTAACCCAAGCTAACCACCTGTGTCGGGCTGAGCCGAACAGAAGTTTCAGTGACTTAACTACAGGTGCAGTTGCATAACTGACATGTGGCCTAGATGCCTGTTGGGCCCACGTGTCAGTCAGCCAACTGCACCAGCAGTTAAGTAGAAGCAGCGTCTTTCTCCAACATAGCTCTCCGACTCCACGTCGCCGCCAAGAAGCTAACCGGCCATCAATGGTCAACCCGCCTAGCTTGGCTTCAACCGGAGGGTAGCAGCGGTGGCCTTACTTGGACCCGAGCGGCGGTGTCCTACCGTGTTCTACTCTTCCTTGTTTTCTATGTGGCACGACCTCGTTGGCAGCGGGGCGGGGCCTCGGCGGAGCCGGCGATGTCCTCTGTCTCGTTGCCGGCGGGCGGCGCCTCGACGGAGCGGGGGAAACCCCCCCCCCTCATTGTCGGCAGGGTGGGGCCTCGGCTGAGCTGGCGATGTCCTCTACCTCGTTGTTGGCGAGGCGGGGCCTCGGCGGAGCTGACAGTGTCCTCTGCCTCGTTGTTGGCACCGCGGGGCCTTGGCGGAGCAGGGCCTCGTCGATACCAGCGGAGCGGGGACTCGTCGCAGCCGGCATTGTCCTCTGCCTCGTCCTCGGTCTTGCCAAACAGTGCCTCGCCTGCTTCATCGCCCTCTTTGTAGGCAGCCGCAGCCTCCGCCACCCGCATGCGGTACCGCCAGTGCTCGAGGCGGCCCTCACGGGCGGAGCGGTAAGAGTCGAGAAGCGGCCTCCTGCTCCGCCCGCTCCACGATGATCTGCTCCTCCGACTGCAGGTGCTCCTGGAGGAGATGGTGGTTGTAGGCGGCGTCGGCCTGCGCCTCCCGGAACTGCTCCTCACGCTTGTGCCTCACCGTGTCCATATATTGGGCACGGGCCTCGTCGATGGTCATGGTGCAATGCACTGGCGAGGATGGCGCGGAGGATGGGGTTGGCGCCAGATCGTCGACTACCATGTTCTCCATTGGGACGTCGTCGTCCTCTGGCTGCCTGCCGGCCAGCTAGTCGGCAGCATTGGCTGCCATCTCCTTGTGGTCCGTCGTCCGCCTGTCTCGAAGAGAGCTGGAGCGCGAGGAAGCCATGGTGGGTAGTAGTGGTGTGGATAGGAGAAAGGGAACAAATGCGGATGACTGCGGCTATGGCCGGTGCAGCAGTTTATATAGCAATGGTGGGCAGCGGAGGGACGGACATGTGGCGCTGGAGTAGCCGCCTCAGCAACCGTGTATCATTAATGTGGGCGGCAGACAGACGGACGGACGGCATTTGTGTCGTTTGAAGGCGGAGCAATCGCCTGCACCGGGAAGCGGGGCAGGCGGCGCTAACTGTTTCAGGCGGAAAGCGCGCGCGGGTGAGGAGATGACTTTACTTGGAGAGGATGACAGTGGGGACCGACCAGGGCCATAGCCTCACGTACGCAAGTGCCTCCTTGTTATATAAAACTATAATTTTTTTGCTTCCTCCTGGTTTCCTGACATCACGATCCCACACCATTGTCAACCAATGTAGTCAATAAATGAGAGAATTGCACAAGAAGCGGCCGACAGCTGGGACCAAGCAGCTCAAGCAGTATTTGTGTTTTTAAGGTGTGAGCACTGCAGAGTTTTTCTTGAGCGATGTTTAGCCTAGATATTAATTTTTCTCCTCTGAACAACAATGAAAACATCGGTGCAGGTATTAACTAGGCGGGCTGTGGCCCGTCTAGCCCAGGCCAGATATCCAGCCGAGATATTAATTTTTTTCAAGCTGAAAATGGCTAGACAACTATACTTTTTTTAGGAATACCCAGACAAGGTCAAGTTTTTATTCTCCGCCCCGCTGGGCTGCAAATCTTTCCTAGGGGGATGCATTAAGCTTTACAAGAAAATGGGCTTTAAGAAATAATAAATGGGATGTAATTATAAAAACTGGGTAGTAACTATAAAAAATGCACCAAACACATAATGACTTTATAAAATATTATTTTTGGATATTGAAAATTTTAATTTCATTAATTGTTGCGAGCACAATGTTGCTTTGGATTTTTACGTAATATAAATTTATATTTAAATTGTATTTAATCTGACTAGAAATTTTGGGATAAAAATATTTCGGATCCCATCAAAATGTGGGAAATTTTATTGAATTCTGTTTTGAACGGTTGGTTGAAATGGGCTGTACTTTTAACAAACTGTAAATGGGATGTAGTAAATTCCATTAGAATTCAAAAATGGGATGCACATTCTTACAAATCTCAAATGGGCTATAAGTTCTGTGCAACACACTTGTGGCCTTACTAAGTTGATGCGTCCCCTCAAAAAAAGAGAGTTGACGCGTATGCAAGGCTTTGTCAACTTATAGTCAACACACGGTTCTAGCAGTAGTTGCCATTGGATATCCATCCAACAGATGTCGTGCTTCTTCAATCTCAGATATTCTAGCTTCACCCGCCCAAAAAATGATTCCTCCCCATGACATCTGGGGCGCACCATTTCAGAAGCTGACCTGTGGGCCTACTAAGTTGACGCGTACCAAGGGCTTTGTCAACTTAGTCAATATAAACAATTCTTAGCTGCAGTGATCGTACGATGTCCATCCAACGGCCGTCGTGTTTCTTCAACTTCTGGTCTTCTTGCTCCTGCCGCCCAAAGCAGCGCCGGTTGTGCCGCCCGCTCCTGCCTCCCATGGTCGGTTGTGCTGCCCCGGAGGCCTCACCACCCCCTACTACTCCCACCACTGGCCAGGCCATCCCTCCACTCACCCACACCCCTTGTTATTCTATGGTGATGGCAGCCTCACACCGTGGCCGAACTAGTGAACCCTCGTACTCCTCTCCGCGTGGGCATCCACTGCCGCGTTTTCCCTGGCTCCGTGTCGTCCCCTTCCTAGGCCTCGCCGTCGTCCACCGCCGTGGTGCTCTCGGCGCGGCGTGGTCAATGTGGTCAATGACCGACTTCCATCGGAAGAGTACTGTACATGGAGAGGCTGGCAGCTGGGTCCACGGCAGCCGCAAGGAAGTGCCTCCTTATTACGCGCAAAATAATTATTCCTCCACCTGACAGCGGGACCCACCGGACGGGCCACCGTATTTCACGAAAAAAACGTTTCCCCCCTTACTGCTGGGACCACCAGCTACATCTTCGTACGCAAGGAAGTGCGTCTGGGCAAAAAACAAATGATTCGCCCCCCTGACTGCTGGGACCTACCAGCTACATCTTCGCACGCAAGGAAGTACCTGATAGTCGGGACCCACCTGGTCGAAGCGTATGTAGCGTTGTCATTCTGGTCGCGAATGTGTACGTGCATACTGGTTGATGTAGAGGTGCGCACGTATCGTAGTAGAGGCATGCACGTGTCGTAGTAGAGGCGCGCACGTAGCATGTACACGTACGTACATCAGCCAGGGTGCAAGAAAGAAAATACAGCCACGTACGTACATAAGGGCGGGGTCTCGAACGCCTACTCGTGCATACGTACGGCCAGGGATCATGTACATGGCTGGGTCGGAACGAAGAAACTGCGTCGTCGTCGTGTTCATGGGGAGGCAACGGAATGTGTTGTCTTCATCGGGAGGCAACGGAATGCGTTGTGTTCATCGGGAGGCAACAGAACGCGTGGGAGCCAACCGGCTTGGACGGAACAGCCGATGGAAACGAGGCCTAGCGTACCGCACAACGGAGGAAATGGCCTTGTGCTTGACCGACCACGTTCGAAACGGGATCCTGTTCATCGGAGGGGTCTGGCGTACCGCAAAATGAAGGAAACAAACTTGCGCTGGACCTCCTACGGGTGAAACGGGGTCCTGTTGATCGGGAGGGGTGTGGCGTACTGCAAAACAGAGGAAATGGACTTGTGTTGGAGCACTACGGTTGAAACGGGGGTCCCGTTCATCGGGAGGGGTGAGGCGTACCGCAAAACGGGACTCCATGGGATACTGTTCATCTCCACCATCGACCTCCTCCAACCTCCACGTGCTACTGTTCATCCACCGTCGACCTCCTCCAGCCTCCACCTGTGACTGTTCATCCATGGGCTCCTGTTCATCCAGCCTCCACCGCGCGCTACTCCACCGGCTACTGTTCAATCAGCCCTCTCCACAGGCTCCTATTCAACCACCCCTCCAGGGGCTACTGTTCATCCACCCCTCCATAGGCTACTATTCATCCAGCCCTCCATGGGGTCGTCCTGTTCATCCAGCCCTCCACGGGGTCCTGTTCATCCAGCCCCAACCGGCTCGATCGATCGGGATCCTGTTCATCCAGAGGCAACACCACTGGGTCCTGTTCATCCACCCCCACCGGGAACTGTTCATCCAAACCCCCCTGCAACGCTCACTGTTCATCCAGAGGCAGCATCGATCGGCTTCAGTTAGCAGCAGCAGCGAAGGAATCGCTCGATTGGGTTCAGTTAACAGCCATCGATCGATCGCTCAGGTTCAGTAACGCGTAGCCTGCAGTGCAATCGCTCAGGTTCAGTAGGCGAACGCCTCGCTCGGGTTCAGTTAGAGCCCAACTCCTCGCACCCACGCACGTGCATGTACGAGAGAAACGTGCAAACCTCCGTGCATCGCTCGGCCCCGACCACCCACCGTAACCGGGAACACCCCGATGTTTTCCTCGCCCTCGCTTCTACCACGGTTTTTTCTGTCATGGACGGCCCAAAGAATGTCATGCAGCTGCGTCTCCAACCTGCCCAGGACGAAAAGCCCATTTCTGTCATGATTTTTTGTCACAGAAGTAGGAGCCCACCAATCTATGATGATACCGGGTTTTGGCACAATTATCATCATAGAAGTGTCACAAGTATGACATAAATTTTTTTCGTTCAGCCCAAAATGTCACGGATGTGTCTTTTTTAGGTAGTGATGGTAGTTTCTCAATGCTTCTCTGAACTCTACCACATTTAGAAAGCTGAAAGTGCAACTATCCCTTGGTGGTTTTGGTAATGATTAACAACATATAGCTCATTGAACTAATGCTATTTCAAGATGAATATTTCAGGAAAGTTCAATGTTTGGCATGGCATGGATTAGGAATGTGGACCCCTCAAAATGCTAAGGACAAAGATTGGCTCAAGCTCTAAAGCTCAAGACTCTACATTTTACTTTTAGAGATCAAGGATCACATTAAGTATAGAGGAAAAGCCAATACTATTAAAAGGGGATGAGGTGTTGCTTAATGGCTTGCTTGCTCAAAATGCTTAGTGATATGCTCCAAAAACCCTCAACCACTTTCTCATATCCACATATGTCCCAAACCAAAAGTCAAACTTGGCCTCACCAATTTGATCTATCCGGCGCCACCGAGTTCATTTGACATAGCCACTGCCAGAAACCCTAGTCACTTTGGTCTCATCGAGATGGGATTGCAAACTCTCTGTTTCCATTTGTAATGTTTCGATCTAACCAAGATGAGCAATTGGTCCCACCGATTTCGCAATGCAAACTCCATGTTTCCCTTTTGTAACGTTTCGGTCCGACCGAGATGAGTGAATCGGTCCCACCGAGTTTGCCTGACCAACTCTCTGGTTAGCTTATTACCAAAGTTGATCCCACCGAGTTTGTGTAATCGGTCTCACCAAGATTATGTTATGCCCTAACCCTAATGAAATCGATCCCATCGAGTTGACATGTCGGTCCCACCGAAATGCCTAACGGTCACATTATGAACTAAATCGGTCTTACCGAGTTTCATGATTCGGTCCCACCGAGTTTGGTAAATTGTGTGTAACGGTTAGATTTTGTGTGGAGGCTATATATACCCCTCCACACTTTCTTCATTTGTGAGGAAAGCCATCAGAACATGGCTACACTTCCAGCATTCATTTTTTGAGAGAGAACCACCTATCATGTGTTGAGGCCAAGATATTCCAATCCTACCATATAAATCTTGATCTCCAGCCTTCCCAAGTTGCTTTCCACTCAAATCATCTTTACACCAAATCCAATCCTATGAGAGAGAGTTGAGTGTTGCGGAGACTATCATTTGAAGCACAAGAGCAAGGAGTTCATCATCAACACACCATCTATTACCTTTTGGAGAGTGGTGTCTCCTAGATTGGTTAGGTGTCACTTGGGAGCCTCCGTCAAGATTGTGGAGTTGAACCAAGGAGTTTGTACGGGCAAGGAGATCGCCTACTTCGTGAAGATCTACCCTAGTGAGGCAAGTCCTTCGTGGGCGATGGCCATGGTGGGATAGACAAGGTTGCTTCTTCGTGGACCCTTCGTGGGTGGAGCCCTCCATGGACTCGCACATCCGTTACCCTTCGTGAGTTGAAGTCTCCCTCAACGTGGATGTACGATAGCACCACCTATCGGAACCACGCCAAAAATCTCCGTGTCAACATTGCGTTTGCTCCCTCCAAACTCCTCCCCTTTACCTTCATATGCAATGATTTACATTATGCTTCTATACTCTTAGAATTGCATGTGTAGGTTGATTGCTTGACTTGTGCTAAGTTGCTAAAATCTGCCAAGAACTAAAATTGGGAAACGACTAGATTTTTATTTGGTCAAGTAGTCTAATCCCCCCTCTAGACATACTTTTGATCCTACAAGTGGTATCAGAGCCATGGTCTCTATTTGCCTTGATTTCCATAGCTTTTGGTGATCTTAGCCTTGGTTTCACAACCTAGGAGAGTATGGCGTCTAGCAAGGGAAATTACCACCATAGAGGTCCTTACTTTGGTGGTACTAATTTTGCTAGTTGGAAGCGTAAGATGAAAATGCATATTCTTGGACATAACCCCGCCGTTTGGGCTATTGTGTGTATTGGCTTGCAAGGTGAATTCTTCGATGGGAGAGAACCAAACCATGAAGCTACCGCGGAAGAGTTGAAGATGCTACAATACAACGCTTAAGCTTGTGATATTCTCTTCAATGGATTGTGCCCCGAATAATTCAACAAAATCAGCCGTCTTGAGAATGCAATGGAAATTTGGGATACTTTGATTGATATGCACGAAGGCACTGACTCCGTCAAGGAATCCAAATTGTATGTGCTTCAAAGTCAACTTGACAAGTTCAAAATGAAGGATGGGGAAGGTGTCGCTGAAATATACTCTAGGCTTGCTCTCATCACAAATGAGATTGCCGGCTTAGGAAGTGAAGAGATGACCGATAGATTCATCATCAAGAAGATCCTAAGAGCCTTGGATGGAAAATATGATACCATGTGCACATTGATCCAAATGATGCCCAATTACAAAGATCTCAAGCCAACGGAAGTCATTGGAAGAATTGTTGCTCATGAGATGTCACTCAAGGATAAAGAAGAGCTTCACAAAAAGTAAAGTGGTGCTTACAAAGCCTCATGTGATGCTTCTACATCATCAAGTGAGAAACAAACCTTCAATGAAGAATTGAGCCTAATGGTGAAGAACTTCAACAAGTTCTACAAGAGTAGAAGCAAGGAAAGAAGTTCCAAGTCAAGGTCCTACAATGACAAAAGATCTTCGAGTCATGAACATAATTGCTACAATTGTGGAAGACCCGGACACTACTCCAATGAGTGTACGGCTCCCTACAAAAGGAGAGAAGATTCACCTAAAATAAGAAGTAGAAGAGAAGAATCACCGCCAAGAGAGAGAAGGAGTAGAGATGATCGTTATGAAAAAAGAACCTCCCGGAGAAGCAAGGATTCGGAAAGGAAGGACAAATCATCAAAGAGCTACACAAAGCAAAGTCACCAAGCTCATGTTGGTGAATGGGTATCCGGCTCCGAATCCGACCATCACTCCGAAAGAAGTTATCACCCCGACTCCGAATATACTCAAGATGAAGGTGTTGCCGGTCTAGCACTTGTGTCAACCAACTCCTATGACATATTTGACTCACCAAATGAAGGAATTGGAAGATGGTTCATGGCTAAAGGCCCAACACCCCGAGTATGTTGATTTCAATAGTGATGAAGATGACTTGCTAGGTGATGATGATTTACTTGTTGACAGCTCTAGTGATGAATACTATGATGAAACATCAATTATCATGTTAATCAAGATAAAACGAATGACAATGATAAGGAGAATATTGAGTGACTAACTAAAGAGCTAAATACTCTTAAGTTAGCTCATGAAACTACCTTGGAAGATCATCAAGAACTTTTAAAGACTCATGAGAAGTTACGCTTTGAAAAGCTCAACCTAGAGAAAGAGAATGAGTTTTGAAAGGCAATCATTGATGATCTTCACAAGAAAATTTCTTCTTACATTGCCAAGCGTTTACTCTTGTCTACTTGCATGCCACAAGTTAAATCTAGCAACAAAAGTAAGAAAGATTCTTCCTCTAGTAGTAACAATAATCATGCTAAATTGAATGTTGTTGCTTCTAGTAGTTCTCTTGATTCCACTAATTATTCTCTTAGCCAAGTTACACTTGAGCAAGGAAATAGCTTATTGAAGGGAATTATAGAGAAAGGTGTTTACAAGAGCCTTGTCTGAAGTAAGCAATTTGAGGAAATTGTACGCAATCACGGAAGGCACCAGAAGAACCAAGGTGTTGGTTTTGAATGAAGGTTTAATGCCAATGGAGTTGAGTGGGAAGAAGATCAATACCCCAAGACGAAGTTTGTTCCTCAACACGAGAAGTATGATCCTACTTCTTTCCAAGGGACACAAGCTCAAGATGATCTTCCACCACAAGACCATAAGCAAAAAGGCAAGGATAAGCTTCAAGAGGAGATTGATGCATTTAAAGAAGATCCCAAGGCCTTGGTCAAGTGGGTTCCCAAGACTACATCAAGTTCTACTTCATCAAGTACGACTACAACCCGAAGGATTCCCATCAAGATGATGTGGATCCCAAAGAAGAAGAACTAGAGAGTTCTTGAGGGTGACTCTGCCAACACACTTCACTCATATATTTTTGGCAAGAACAAGTGCAAACAACTTCCACATCTTGCACTAGTTCAAGGAGTCACAAACCCTCTTGTTGGTAAGACAAGGGACAATGTAACCTAATGCTTTCATGGACATCATCTTGTGTGAACATCATTCTTTGTCTATGGATATCCTTGTTTGTTCCTTGTGGGACTAACCCGTGTAGGTATTGAAAGTGCAACTCCCTCCAATGGATTGCTCCGAATGATCTACATCAACATTGAGCATCCACATCTTCAACACCTACATGAAGTCATCAGCGACAAAACTCAAGGTTAGTTCATCCCTCTTAGGGGGGATATCACATCTAGGGGGAGCTTTACTCTAAGACTTGAGCTAAAGCAACTCTAATGGTGTGAACACAACAATGCTTTATGTAAAAGTGGTAACCCCACTTGTGCTTAAACGATGAGTATGACCTATGATCAAATGTTCTCATTTGACTCCTAAGTCAATATACTCATATATAGATGACCTAGTCATCGCAAATTGCTTGATAGATGCTAGAGTGCTTGTGCATGCTTTGCCACATATTTCATTTGCCATTTTATTGTGTGAGCATGTTGGTTACATATTTTACTCATTCGAGGACATCCACTTGTTGCTTTGATTGTTTGGCTCTTTCTCTTTTTGCCAAGTGGATGGACAAGAATGCCTAAGAACCTTCTCTAGCTATATATGCTTTTCTCGTCTCAAACTCTATTCATGCTACATCACAAAGTTTGATCAAGTCAGATTCAAACCACTCTGTGTGAGGAGCACTCGGAGTCCCTGATTCGTCATAGACTTAAACTTCCAAAACCTCTTTGTGCATTTCGGTATGACCGACTCATCCATTGCGGTCACACCGAGTTCACTAAGTTGATCTAGGTTTTCATCTCGATGCAACCGATTTGAACATTTCGGTCACACTGAGTTGCAGTAACGGCTTGTGATTCTGCATCTCGGTGCCACTGTGTTGTTCCACTCGGTCACGCCGACAGGGTCAGGATATATATACCCATGGGTGAGATTTTGGAAATTTCTTCAAAACCCCTCAGCCCGCGCATATCTTGCTCTGCCTCCTCGGGTCTCTGGATCACCTCCTCACTGCCAGTGACCTCCTACCGCTGGTTTCTGTCACCGTTAATGGAATCTGCTCCGCTGTTGCCGCCATAGCGAACACCCGCCGAACTAGGGTATGTGTTCGACCCCTTGTGCTCTCTTTTTACCTCCGATTCGAAGCACAAGGTCAATGCCATGATTCTTGCCACGTATGAAATCAATCTATCCAAAGAAAAATTCCTTAGGTAAAGTTTGATTCGAAAATTTATGTCGTGGGAAACTGATCCACGAACACCTATGGGACCGGCTGACCGAGCCCCTTTCGGTTCGGTGGGGGGCGGAGATCGCGCGAAGAGCAGATCGAGGCGAGGCACACGAGCAGTTTACCCAGCTTCGGAGCTCTCAGGAGAGATAATACTCCTACTGCTGCATGTCTGGGTGTATTGAGTTCTTGCTCGGGAGAGCTAAGTGCTACAGTACACACTAGCTGCTAACGAGACCGAGCGTGAATGTTTTCTGCCTTCGAACCCCCCTCTACGTTGCGCATGGGCCTCCTTTTATATGCTCAAGGGGTCACCGACAGGTGGCAACGTAGACAAGGGTAAAAATGGAAAGGAATCGTGGTTGGTACAACTACTTGTACAGTGTATCATACCTAACCCTGACGGCAGGGGACAAAGGCATTAAATGCCCGTCTGCATCGCCCAAATAGTGTGAAAAGGGACCGTCAGGGGCGCCACCGCTCGCCATGATGGCAATCTTGTCAGCGTCGCTTGCCACCACGCACCGCTGGCTGCACAGCCTCTTGCCACGCGCGCCTGGAAAGGTCCCAGGGCGACACGTTGGTGGATGTGCTGGAGCGCGGGTACAGAGTGGTAACTTGCCGTGGCAAGCACCTTGCCGCGGTCATTGTCTTGTCGCGTCCGGAAGCTTGTCGCTCAGCGGGCCTTGCCGGGACACGTGGCGCGTCGTGGCAAGTTCCTTGAGATGCCTCGGTTGGCCTTCCCAGCAAGCTCCTCTTGCCGGGGTCTTGTCTCCTTGGCTTGAATACTTTGTTCTTGAATGGCTCCAAAGGAACCACCGAGGACCTTGGCGGTCACCCGGCAAACCTTGCCGCGGGGCGCTGCGACTGCTCGTGCACAAGTTCGGGATACTAGGGTACCCCTACTCTAGTACACCGACAGGAGCCCCCGGGCCTGGGCCACACACGGTGCCGAGCGCTGTTGGGCCAGGCCCAAAACAGGGCACGGGCACGCGCGGCCTGGGTTACGCCGTATCTTACTCCGTATCCACCGCGCCCTCCCCGAACGGCACGCGTCGAATGCGGCATCGTGGGAGAGATCGTGGGTGGTTTCTTTATTCGGAAAGACGGAACGTCCGCCCCCTCCCTCTTTATAAGCAGAGGAAACAGGGGCAGTTCACCCATCTCGCCGGTTGCTATTCCAATCTCAGAAACTTCCGCCGCTCCCCCCTTCTTCCCAAAGCCGAAAGAGAGCAGCGCTCCGCCCCCCATCGCCACCAGCACCACCAACACCGTCGATCTCCCCCACCACCTCCGCCATGGCTCCAAAAGCCGGCAAAGTTAAGGCCGTGAAGTCGACCGAGGTGCAGCAGCTCGCGGCGCTGCGAAAGGAGCGGACAACCTTCCCCCCCAAGCTCGCCGCGAAGGAGCTGAGGGAGTACTACTACCTCTTCTGGTCGACGGAGACGCGAGCGCATCCGCGCACGAAGGTACTCTTAGCCACCGCTTCGGAACGGGCTCCGAATGGATATCCCTTTTTCGCGTTGTTCTTCTACTGCGGGCTCTGCCCGCCTTTCTCTGAATTTTTCTGCGACATTATGAACACCTATGGGTTCCACCTCCTTGACTTCACCCCCAATGCCGTTCTGACCATGGCAGTTTTCGCACATCTCTGCGAAAACTTTGTCGGAGTCCACCCAAATGTAGCTCTTTTCCGCCACTTCTTTATGCCCCGAGTTGAGAGAGGGGAGCCTTTATCCGGCGGAATCGCCTGGATCTCGAGAGCTGGCAAGAAGGAAGCTTATCTGGAGGGAGAGCTCCGCGGCAAGTGGGAGGAATGGAGAGCAGACTGGTGCTGGATTGTCGAGGAGAACCCGCAGCCGTTTACCGCTCAGCGCCAAGCCCCAGTAGCGCGCGGCAACGATTGGAGCAACGTGGCCCCGGAAGACGATAGGCTGAAGATCTCCGTCACCCGGATCCTACGCCTCAGGCTTGCCGGGCTCACTGTAGGCGCCGTTGGCGCAGATTTTCTTCGCCACCGCATCGCCCCCCTGCAGGAGAGGAGGAGACCCGCCTGGGAGTTCCAGAATGCGGCAGACATCATGAGGCTGTGCCCGGGCCTCAACTTCAACTTCACTGTCCTGGAACTGGAGGCGATGTGCCAGGAACTGTTCAAGTACGACCGTCAACATCTCGAAGTGTTCAGGTTGCCGAAGGATGTCGTTCCGCTGTGCAACAATTCCTCGCTCGACCGCATCCGTGCAATGATGCCGCTGTGCGATTCGCATGGAATTGTCCCAACTTGGCAAGAGCCTGCATACGATGTCGTGCAGGAGTTCTTTGACGGCTTGGTAGAAGTGCCGGTCCGCTCCGATGAACAGAAGAGCCTTACTCGTGACACCACCGATGCGGAGATGCAGCGCATCGCCACTAGGCTGGAAGAGGCGGCGGCAGCCGCTGCTGCGGGTGAGTTTGGATTGACCGTGGAGGAGGCAGAGGCAGCAGAGGCGGCAAGCCTTGCCGAGCGAGAGGAGCTTGCCGGCGAGGGAGAGCTTGCCGGGCCTGACGTCGAGTCGAGCGAGCCCGTCGAGGGTGCGAGCGGCTCGTTGGTGACCAACTCCTCTTCCTCCTCATCTTCAGACGACTCGCCGCAAGCAGAGCCCCCAGCTCCACCAAGAAGGCGTCTCCGCAAGGCCGGGGACATAGCGGGGTGGCAGACGAGTCAACAGCCACCGCGCCGCGCGACACGCTCTACCGGGGCAAGCACTGTTGCCGCAGGAGCACCTCACGCTGCTGCGGCAACTGGAGCGGGGTCCTCCCGGACCACCGCTTCTGCTCCTGCCGCTTCTCATGCCACGGCGGCGACTGGAGCCGGGTCATCTCAGACCACCGCCACTACCCCCGCCAAGCGGCTAAGGGAAACTACTCCTCCGCCTCGTCGCGCCAAAGGTGGGCCGGACTTCGACCTCTCCGCGCTCAGCTCCGACGAGGAAGAAGAAGAGTAAGATTCTTTGCTGTACTTGTAGTTCTTCAATTCTTGCTGTTTTGTCTTGTATCCGATTTGCTTTATCCCGAACCTTATTCCTTTTCAGGACTCTGGCCCGGAGAGAGGCAAAGAGAGCCAAGGTCCCGGTGATTGTCATCGAGGACGAACCCACCGCGATAGTAGGGGATGTGTCCGAGACCACCTTGCCGAACCCGGCAACTATTCCCCAAAGCAGCCCCCAGTGTAAGTATATGGTTTACTTCCCGCTGTTATGTGCGCATGGGTGCTCTTTCTTTGCTGACATCTGACTATTGGTTTGTGTAGGAGCAGAGCAGCCTCACCAGGTGCGCCCGGAAGCCGCCCCCGACATGCCATCTGCTTCGACTACACCGCCAAGGGAGGATTCCCCGGCAAGGGAGCGTTCTTTGGCAAGGGAGAAGTCTCCGGCAAGGGACAGCACCAATGACCCCCCGGTGGCGGAGACCGTGACTATAGAACCTAGTTCAGGTAACCCTCTTGCTTGAAAACTTCCCTTGGGTTCTTCTTCTTCTGATCTTCTTTTTGAATATTTGCTTGACTTTTCTCCCTTTTCCGGTCGTCAGATCCATCTTCCACGGAGCCGATGGAGACCGAGGTCACCGGCGAGGAGAACGCGCGCGGCAATACCGACGACGCCGCTGCCACCGAAGAAGAAGCCGGCGCTGATGATCCCGCCAGCGAAGAGGCCGCCAAAGCTGCCGCCGCAGAAGCTGGCGAGGGATCCGGCGGTCGCACTGACGGCCCCAAGGCCGCAGGAGCGCCAGGCGCTACGCCGACCGCCGATCCCTCCGCCGCTGCCGCAGCGTCAGGCTCCGAAGAGCCCCAGCCCGGCGCCTATCTGAAGGCTGGCGATGGCGTCTTCATCAAGCTCCCCTGGGCATCAAGCTCCAGGGCGCCGGTCGAAGGAGAAACCTTTGATGGAGAGGTGCTCGCTTCCGCTGGGCTGACGCTAGTTGATGCACCGAGCAGCAGCAGCGACGAGTCTGAGGAGGAGCGGCTGCTGCGGAAGCTGGTGTCGCTCTACCGCGCTTGGCAGGCCAAGCTGGAATCCCGAGAAGCGCTTGCCGTGAAGGCAGGAGTGGACATCGAGAAGCGCGTGGAGGAACTCTGGGTTCTCAACCAGGAAGCTCTCCGGTCCCTGGCAGAGGAGCGGGAGCAACTCGCCGAGGCGCGGAAAGCCTTCCTCCTTGAGAAAGCCGAAGTTGAAGAGCAACAGCGGCTTGCCACCAAGGAGCTGTTTGCGCGGGAGGGCGAGTTGGCGCAACGGAAGGTCAACCTTGACAGCCACGAGGAGGACCTTGCCACGCGCGAGCAAACATTCGGCGGGGCTCTCAAGGAAGCAGAGGATGCTGCCGCAGCTGCCGAGGCCGCCAAGAAGGAGCTGGAGACAAAGGTGGCGCAGCTGGAGGCCGATCTCAAGACGAGCGGTGAAGAGCTTGCCGCGCTCAAGCATGAGCGCGAGAAGGACGCCTACACCCTTGGCGAGCTGCAGGGTCGTCTTGTCGAGAAGGGCAAGGAGCTTAGCGCCGCCAAGGACTCCAACGCAGATCTTGAGTTGAAGCTGGCTACTTTGACCAAGACGCTGGACGGCGCCAGGGAGCAGGAGGTGGCCTTGAAGGAGAAGATCAAGGACGAGGAGGCGCTGCTGGCGAGTGCTGCTATCACCTAGAACACCTTTAGGGAGAATGTGGAGCACTGGACAGAGGGTCTCGTGGATGTTGCCGCAGCCATCGACGGGGAGCTGGCGCAGCTGGGGATGGAGGATTTCGGGTATCCCTCCGATGAGAACCTCCAACCCAGCGCCAAGCTCAGCTTGTTCTTCAAAGGCGTGGCGACGGCCCTCCAGCGACTCCGAGAGAAGATCCCAAAGCAGCTGGCCGACGAGTCGCGCAAGATCTGCGCGGGAGCTCTCCAAAAGGTGTTGGTGAAGGTGGCCTTCCGCAACCCAGGCCTCAACCTCACCAATGTCCTCAGGACCTTGCCGCCGGAAGCTGATCTGGAAGCGCTCAAGACCCTTGTCGCACCCATTGTGGACAAGGTGAGCGAGATCAAGAGGGTTGATGGCGATCGCGTAGATTAGGCCGCCCGATTTCTCCTTTTCTCGTCGCTGCTGGTCATGTTATGAAAACAATCTGTTAGAGCTGCGACAAGCTATCTTGTAATACAACTCTATTTTGGGTATCGATTGCTATGTTATTTCCTTTACTTGATTCCTTCCTTTGTATGTTTTTGCCCTACGCTTTTAGGGAACTTGCCGGTGCAGGCACCTTAGCCGCGAGCGCTGAGTGCGGGACGTCAGCAGCCTGCTGGCGGTGCCGCTACCGACAAGAAACCTTGTCGCAACTAGTTGCAGCTCACTTAAGTTATTGAGCGGACTCGAAACAAAGTAAGGGCGCAACTAGCTACAAGTTGGTTCCTCCGCGCACAGGTTTTCCATACAAAGCATGGTCGTTCAAGGAAGATAACTTAAATTTTTTAAAACTGATTGCTCAAACTTTGGCATCTTAGCTTTTCTATCGTTTGCTTCCCGGTAATGGCGAAACTTTCTTGAACGACGCCTGGTCCACACCATTATCTTCTCCTTTCCCCCCGATAAACTTGTGGGCGTGGGAACCTTCCTTTCTTTGAGAAAGAGAAAGAAGAGAAAATAAAGATATGGAGCCTTACGGCTCGTTATTGCTTACCGGGGGTAGGCGCTGCACGAAGTGTCAGATAATACATGCAAAAAAATAGAAAGCATGAAATTGACAAGATGTGCGGAGCACAAGAGCTTTACTTATGCACGGGGTCTGCGCCCGGCTTTGTACAAAGGATTACATGCAACAGCGGCAAGACTTGTACAAAAGGTGGTTGCCGGAACAGGTTCCGGCAACCGCGCCCTACGGGTAAAACTTACGAAGATGCTCAATGTTCCAGGAGTTGCTCACCGGAATGCCATCTTCGGTCTCAAGGCGGACAGCGCCAGGCCTAGTGACTCGTTTCTCCCGGTAAGGGCCTTCCCACTTCGGCGTCAACTTGTTGGAATTCTTGGCGGACTGAACGCGCCGAAGAACAAGGTCACCTTCCTCGAGACTTCTGGCATTAACTTTGCGGCTATGGTAGCGGCACAAAGCTTGCTGGTATCGAGCAGCTCGTACAGCAGCCTAAAGACGGTCCTCCTCAAGGAGCAGCGCGTCATCTTGTCGCAGCTGCTCTTGCTCAAGCTCATCATAAGCGAGCACTCGAGGTGATCCGTATACGAGTTCCATGGGGAGAACTGCCTCTGCTCCATAGACTAGAGCGAAAGGTATCTGGCCAGTGGCTCGATTTGGCGTCGTCCTGATCGACCAAAGAACCACCGGCAGCTCCTCAATCCAGTTTTTTCCGCACCTGCGCAGCCTGTCGAAAGTTCTGGTCTTGAGCCCACGCATCACTTCAGCATTTGCCCTCTCCGCTTGACCATTGCTTCTCGGATGAGCAACAGAAGCGAAGCAGACCTTGGCGCCAAGATCTTGGACGTACTGCATGAAGGTGCGGCTCGTGAATTGCGTGCCGTTGTCGGTGATGATCCTGTTAGGGATCCCGAAGCGGCAAACAATCGACCTGAAGAACTTGACTGCTGACTGTGCTGTGACCTTCCTCACTGCTTCCACTTCCGGCCACTTTGTGAACTTGTCGATTGCAACGTACAAGTACTCAAAGCCCCCGATAGCTCGGGGAAAAGGGCCGAGGATGTCGAGCCCCCAGACCGAAAATGGCCAGGATAAAGGGATCGTCTGGAGAGCTTGAGCTGGCTGGTGTATCTGCTTGGAATGGAACTGGCACGCTTCACACTTGGTTACTTGTGCAGTTGCATCCTGGAGGGCTGTCGGCCAAAAGAAACCTTGCCGGCAAGCGCTCTTGCGCCAATGTGGTGACCACATATGCCTCCATGTATCTCTGCCAACAGCCTTTGTCCATCTTCCCGGTGAATACACTTCAATTTCACACCGTTGAGTCTTCTTCCGTACAGTGTGTTGTCGACAAACTAGTACATACTTGACTGCAGGGCTACTCTTTCCGCTTCTTCTTGCTCTTCGGGAAGTTCTCCTGTATGAAGGAAACGGATAATCTGCTGTGCCCATGCTGGAGCTTGCGGCTTGACAACAAGGACTAAAGGCACATCTACTGCTGCGGGAACATCCGCTTCTACGGCGAGAACCTGTGGCTCAGCCGGAGCTTGACGTTCCCCGGCAAGCTTGCCGGAGCAAAACTTGTTGGGAGCATCCGCTTCAACGGAACAAACCCTAGGGCTTGCCGGAGTAGACTGCTCCTCAGCACCCTTGGTGTTGATCTTGGGGACCTTCTTGGTGGTGGCTTCGGGGAGCTCTGCCGGAAAATAGTCACCAGAAATCAACTTCCTCTTCTTGCTCTGTCCAGTTGATGGCGTTACAGACGGTTGAGTCAGTTTGAGCACAAAGATCCCTGGTTCCACAGGTAACTTAAGTGCGGCGCACTTCGACAGGCCATCGGCAATGTCGTTCTGAGCTCTTGGAACATGTTCCATCTGTAGGCCGTCGAAGTGCTCTTCTAACTTTCTTACTTCATCAACGTAAGCTTCCATCAATGGACTCTGATAATTCTTGTTCACTTGGTGGACGACAAGCTGTGAGTCACCCCTGACAATGAGCTTCTTGATCCCAAGGTCTGCTACGATCCTGAGACCGGCAAGCAAACCTTCATACTCTGTGGTATTGTTCATTGCTTGCTCCTTGGGAAAGTGCATATGGACTACGTACTTGAGGTGCTCTTCGGTGGGTGCAACAAGTAGCACGCCCGCACCAGCGCCTTGCAGCGAGAAGGCACCATCAAAGTACATCAGCCACTCTTTGCTTGCTTCCTTGACGGGGATGCTCATTTCTGGAATTTCTTCATCTGGTGTCGGCATCCACTCTGCTATGAATTCTGCCAATGCTCTGCTTTGGATAGTTGAAGTGCTCTCAAACTTGAGGCCAAAGCTTGACAATTCCAGTGCCCACTCGACAATCCTGCCTGTTGCTTCTGGATTCTGCAGTATCCTCTTCAGTGGAAAACGAGTGACAACTGTGATCTCATGTGCTTGGAAGTAATGGCGCAGCTTTCTCGAGGACATGAGAAGGCCGAAAAACAATTTCTGCACACCAGAATACCTTGACCTAGCCCCCTGCAGAAGGGAACTGACAAAGTAAACTGGGCGCTGCACCATTCTCTTCTGTATCTCCTCATGCGCCTACGCAGATCCATCTTTGTCGGGACCAGAGCTTGTCGGGGAAGTCCCTTGCTTGTCGTTGAATGCATCTGCTGTGGTTGCTGGCTCATCATCCGCCTCCCTCTCCGCTACTAACACAGCACTAACCACTTGATTGGTTGCCACTATATACAGCAGCAACTTCTCTTGTGGCTTAGGTGCGACAAGTGTTGGAGGGAGGACAAGTATCTCTTCAAGTCCTGCAGCGCAGCCTCCGCTTCCGGAGTCCATTTCATTGGACCTGCCTTTTTCAATATTTTGAAAAACGGTAGGGCACGCTCAGCAGACCTAGAGATAAACCTGCTGAGAGCAGCCACGCAACCGGCAAGTCTTCGTACATCCTTGACGCGCTTTAGTGCTTCAATCTGCTCAATGGCCTTGATCTTGTCGGGATTGGCTTCAATTCCTCACTGAGACACGAAGAACCCGAGAAGCTTGCCGGAGGGGACTCCAAACACACACTTCTCGGGGTTAAGCTTGAGGTTGATCTTGCGCAAATTTGCAAAGGTTTCGTCTAAATCTTGAATTAGAGTTGCCTTGTCCTTGCTCTTGACCACTATGTCATCCATGTAGGCTTCCACATTTCTATTATTTGTGGCTCAAAAGCGTCATGGACTACCCTTGCAAATGTTGAACCAGCATTCTTTAAACCCAAAGGCATCCGTATGAAATAGTATGTGCCACATGGAGTGATGAATGCGGTCTTCTCCTCATCCTCTTCTGCCATGAAGATCTGATGGTATCCTGAGTATGCGTCAAGAAATGAAAGCAAGTCACATCCGGCCGTGGAGTCAACAATCTGGTCAATGCGCGGCAAGGGAAATGGGTCTTTGGGACAAGCTTTATTGACATCGGTAAAGTCGATACAAAGCCTCCATTTCCCATTTGCCTTGCGCACGACTACAGGATTGGCCAACCACGTAGGATGGAGCACTCCTCTGACAAGGCCTGCCGCTTCCAATTTCTTGATTTCTTCTGTGATGAATTCTTGGCGCTCCACTGCTTGTTTCCTAACTTTCTGCTTGACGGGCCGTGCATGAGGACAGACGGCAAGATGGTGCTCGATTACTTTCCTGGGAACATCGGGGATGTCAGACGGTTGCCACGCAAACACGTCGACGTTCGCCCACAGGAAAGCAACGAGCGCGCTTTCCTATTTAGGGTCGAGAGTGGCATTGATGGTGAAGGCACCACCAGTGCCGTCCTCCTTAGCAGACACCTTCTTGGTCTCTGGCGGAGCTGCCATTGTCTTCTTACACTTGCCGGTGGAGCTCGATGGTGCGTCCTCGATGGTAGTGCAGCACTCCGAAGAGGTGCGCTTGCCGGAGTGGGCATCAGAACTCTTGCCGGACTTGGTCTTCTTCTTCCCCCCGGGAGCTTCAGCGGCAAGTGACTTGCGATCTGTTGCGGCTGCTGCTTCCCGGTAGATCTTGTCGGCGTAGATAAGAGCATCCTTCTTGTCGCCAGGGACAGAGATGACACTTATCGGGCCTGGCATCTTCAGCATGTTGTATGCGTAGTGAGAGGCTGCCATGAATTTGGCGAGTGCGGGACGGCCGAGTATCCCATTGTAAGGCAATGGAAAGTCAGCAACGTCAAAAGTGACCCTCTCAGTTCTGAAGTTCAACTCGCTACCAAATGTCACCGGCAACGTGATCTTTCCCTTCGGCTTGCTCCTTCCCGGATTGATTCCTTGGAATGTGCCAGTCTCTTTGAGCTCGCTGTCAGGGATCTGGAGTTTCTGGAGTACCGCGGAGGAGATCAGGTTCAAGCCGGCCCCGCCGTCAACTAGCATCTTAGTGACCTTGAGGTTGCGGATAGTTGGTGAAACCAACATCGGCAAGCACCCGACCGCGGTTATGCGATCAGGGTGGTCCTCAATATCAAAGATGATAGGCGTGCTGGACCATTTCAGAGGCTTGCGTGACTCGACGGGTGGTTCTGCCGCATTGACTTCCCGCACCCACTGCTTGAGCTGGCGATTTGAAGTGTGCAGAGAAGCACCGCCGTCAACGCACAGGACCTCTGTGGCTTTCTGGAACTCCTGCCCACTGGTCTTGTCATCATCCATATCTTCATCGTCGTCGTCATCTTCATCCTTGTCGCGGCCGTGGGGAGGCCTGTCTCCTTGCCACTGTTTGGCCTTGCCGTGGCGTCCTCCTCGGCCGGGACGTTTCTTGCCGGATCCTCCAGTACCTTCTTGGGCCTTCTCCTTGTCGCGTCGCTCGTATTCAGCCTTTTGCTGCTCGACAAGCTGCTCGACCTTCTTGCAGCTCTGGAGGTCATGGCCCTTGGTGCGGTGGATCTTGCAATACTGCTTGTTGGTGCCGTCCTGCTTGTCGGTGACCGCCACAACTTCGGCTTTCTCGGCGTCACCTCCATTGCCGGATTGCTCAACGACTAGCACACCTTTGCCTTTCTTCTTCCTGTTGTTCCGCCACCGGTTCTTCTTTGCCGGGGCAGCATCCTCGCTGTCAGATCCTCCTGCTCCTGTATTCTCTCCAGGGAGTTTCCTCCCTTCCTCAGCATGTGCACACTTGTCGGCCAGGGCATATAGCTCACTGACGTCTCTGATCTTGCACATCGCCATCTCCTCCCGCATCCTGCGGTTTCGCACGTTCTGATGGAACGCGCTGATGACCGCGGCAGGATGGACATCTGGGATGTTGTGCTGTATGCGGCTGAATCTCTGAATGTACTTGCGCAGGGGCTCTCCTTCCTTTTGGGCGAGCAGATGAAGGTCGCTCTCTTGGCCATGAGGCTTGTGGCCGCCTGTAAAGGCGCCGACAAACTGATGGCATAGGTCTGCCCAGGAGGATATGGAGTTATCCGGCAAGTGCATGAGCTAGGACCTGACATTGGGCTTGAGCACCAGTGGGAAGTAGTTGGCAAGGATCTTGTCGTCCCGCCCCCCGGCAGCCTGCACCGCGATGGTGTAGATGCTGTGGAATTCCGACGGATGCGACTTGCCGTCGTACTTCTCTGGTACGTCTGGCTTGAAATTCTTCGTGCTGGGCCACTGGACTTGCCGCAGCTCACGAGTGAACGCAGGGCAACCTACCGCGTACGGCAAGTCGCCTGGTTCCCCTGGCGCATGCATGTCGACAGAGGGCCCAGCGCGCTGGTCCGATTGACGCCGTGCTTCTCTTCGACGCTCGATGCGACTACGAGCGTCTTCTTGCTGTTGTTCGTGAAGAAATTGGCACTGATCGCGACGAGCTCATGGATCTGATGACGCGGTGGAGTCGCTGTCGAGGTAGATCCGGTGAGTCGGCGATCTTGGCCTTTGGGGCGGAGAGTGCACGGTGGTTGCACCCCCACCGGTTTTGTTGCCATCGGCTTGTGCCTGGCAGTCTTGCCGCGGCTGCGATGTACTCGGCTGCCGTGGGGTGTCGCCGTTGGCGAAGCCGATGAGACTCTGAATGGTGGCCCTCCATTCGTCGATCTTGTCCGCCGTTGGAGGGTAATCCAGGAGTAGTTGAGCTCGGGCCAAAGCTTCTGCTGGAGTGGTGGGTGGCAGTGGCGAACGGTGCGAGGAGCGGGATATGCTCGGACTTCTAACTATGTTAGAAGGAGCAGTATCCCGTCCAGTCGACCGTGTCACGCTCGTGCCAGCATGTTGGCGTGCATGCTGGTCTTGAGCACCTCAAGATCCACCAGCTCGATCTTGGTCCAACGAGCGTATGGTACCGCGAGTACCATGACGCTGCCGGTCCCGCGCCTCCTGAGATGGGCGCGGTGCATGTACGGACGCCGAAGTCTGCGCAGCCTTGTCCTTGGACCTGGCGGCACCATGAGCTCCCTCGTCGACGCCCATTCTTCCGCCGGCGTCTACCCCACCACCCGTTTGCTCCGATGGTGGTGGGATCGATGCGGACGGAGCAGCCACCTCCGAAGCCTTCTTCTTTGGTGGCATGTCGATGAAGAAGATGAAGATCTAGCTCGTGTGAACGTCGATCAGGTTCACACAACCTCGACACCCCCTACCTGGCGCGCCAAAGATGTCGTGGGAAACTGATCCACGAACACCTATGGGACCGGCGGACCGAGCCCCTTCCGGTTCGGCGGGGGGCGGAGATCGCGCGAAGAGCAGATCGAGGCGAGGCACACGAGCAGTTTACCCAGCTTCGGAGCTCTCCGGAGAGATAATACTCCTACTGCTGCATGTCTGAGTGTATTGAGTTCTTGCTCGGGAGCGCTAAGTGCTACAGTACACACTAGCTGATAACGAGACCGAGCGTGAATGTTTTCTGCCTTCGAACCCCCCTCTACGTTGCGCATGGGCCTCCTTTTATATGCTCAAGGGGTCACCGACAGGTGGCAACATAGGCAAGGGTAAAAATGGAAAGGAATCGCGGTTGGTACAACTACTTGTATAGTGTATCATACCTAACCCTGACATCAGGGGACAAAGGCATTAAATGCCCGTCTACATTGCCCAAATAGTGTGAAAAGGGACCGTCAAGGGCGCCACCGCTCGCCATGATGGCAATCTTGCCAGCATCGCTTGCCACCATGCACCGCTGGCTGCACAGCCTCTTGCCACGCGCGCCTGGAAAGGTCCCAGGGCGACACGTTGGTGGATGTGCTGGAGCGCGGGTACAGAGTGGTAACTTGCCGCGGCAAGCGCCTTGCCGCGGTCATTGTCTTGTCGCGTCTGGAAGCTTGTCGCTCACCGGGCCTCGCCGGGACGCGTGGCGCGTCGCGGCAAGTTCCTTGAGATGCCTCGGTTGGCCTTCCCGGCAAGCTCCTCTTGCCGGGGTCTTGTCTCCTTGGCTTGAATACTTTGTTCTTGAATGGCTCCAAAGGAACCACGGAGGACCTTGGCGGTCACCCGGCAAACCTTGCCGCGGGGCGCTGCGACTGCTCGTGCACAAGTTCGGGATACTAGGGTACCCCTACTCTAGTACACCGACAATTTAGGGTTAGCTCGCCGCTGAACTCATCTCGGACCAACCGAATCGTAGAAACCGGTCTCACCGATTTGGCTTAGGCCATTGCACATGTGCTTTTCGGTCTGACCAAAAACTACAAATCGGTGTGACCGAGTTCAATTCTTTGTGAAACCCTAGCAATCTCGGTGCCACCAAACCGTGACTCGATCTGACCGAGTTCACTAGTTTAGGTTCCAAAAGTTGCTTCGGTATCACCTAGTTTATCAATTCGGTAGCTCCGAAATCATTTCAGTAGAGAACTAAAACTAAGTTTTTAGCTCATTTGTTTTGCAAAAATCTCTGCACTTTGGATGCTCATCTACTCTTCCTCATCTATATCTATTCATAGGGTTTGCTGTTGTTTGCCTGCTAAGATGTCTGACCAGAGTGATAGCCAGAATAAGTCTGAAGAGCAAGTGCAAATGAGTGAGGGCACTAGTACCTCAAGCAGCAATGGTGAGGGCAACAGGAGCACACCAAGTAACTTGCCCAAGGCAGCCACTAGAGCAAGGAAGAAGAGAACCTCAGACTTTGATGATGAGGATTATGTTGCTGTTGAGGATGAGGCCACCTCAAAGAAGAAAGTGATGAAGAAAGAGTATGGCACAGCTGCCACCACAAAGCCTGGTATGAACAAGAAGGCACCAGCAAGGAGAGTGCCAACATCCAAGCCAAGGAAAGTTGCAACAGGAGAAACCATGAAATTCACATTAGAATCAGATGATGGTGAGGCAGTTGGAGATGGCCAGAAGAAGAAGAAGAGGGCAAGAACCACGACTGCAATAGTTCTTGGAAAGTCAACTATGGTAAGAGATTTAGAAGAGGAAGAGGAAGAGGATGCTGCACCAGCACCCAAGCCTCAAAAGCTTATGGGAGATGCAATCAAGTGAGGGGCTGCTTCTAAGCCCAAACCTACTCACAAAGCTGCTGCTCAAACCACCAAGTCTGCACCCAAGAGAAGCACCAGAAACATCCCAGCTGAAGAGAAGAACAAGGCCACAGTGCCTGAAGTTGAAGAAGAAGATGCTGAAGCCCAAGTGCTGAGAAAAGCTCAAACCAAAGATTCCAGAGCACAATAACACTAATCCAGTGGCAGAGGACATGAACATCAGGATGGATGCAGGTCTGAGACTTTGGAGGAAAAATGACCCTTATGTTGTGAGAAGGAGAACTGATGTGGATTATAGATTCCACACTAAAGAACAACAAGACTTCTTGAGACCATTCTGCTTGACAAGAAGCCAATTGTATGTGATATGAGATGGGTTGACTAGACATACATCAAAAGAGAATGAAGATCACTTTCTAGGTGTATATGAAAGTTTCAAAGCTTGTGGAGTTGACAAGTTTCTTGGACAGAAGCTCACCAAATGGAATGATGAGCTAATCATGCAATTCTACTCCACTGCTCATTTCTATCCAGTTGGAAGGATAGTGTGGATGTCTAAAGGTACAAGGTACCAGTCAACTGTTGATGAATGGGACAAGTTGATCAATGCTCCATAAGACCATGAGGATGATTTGGATGTGTATGCCAAGAAGAAAAAAGACCACAACTCCATGGCAAGTATGTACAAGGAAATTCCTGATGAAGCCCTCGAAACTCATAAGTTGGGCTCTGTGAAATATCTGTTGTCTGGTCTGCCTACTATCAACACCATCTTGAGGCATACTCTATTGCCCAAATCTGGGGATCATAGGATGATAAGAGGACATTCAATCAACTTGCTGCACATTTTTGATGTCCCTCAAAAATTCAAGGTCATGAGTCTGATTGTAGAGACAATCTAGAGGGCAGCTGCTAATCAGAAAAGGTCTTGTGGGTATGCTCCACACATTCAGGTGCTCATCAACTCAAAGATGGGCACATGCACTTACTTGTTGGACAAGGGGTACTTACCTCTCAAGCCAGATTTTGAAGACAACACAGTTGTAATGCATGAGAATGATCCTTCATTAGTGCAAGCACATGAGAAGAGAGCAAAGGCAAGGGCATAAAAAGCTGCAAAGATGCCAAGTGCTGAAGAGGCATCTCGAGTGTTCTTGAAGAGCAAACAAGATCAACTTGGATTTATGATCCAATGTACTTTGAGGATTGAGAAGGGCTTGGCCACCCTGACTCAGAACCAGGAGAGTTTGGAGAGGATCATTGAACAAAAATTCTATGATCTTGATCTGAAAGTCACTGAGATACAGACAGTAGTTGAGCAGCTCCAGGAGGAAGCAGAGGAGAAGAAAGGAAAGACAACTATAGAAGCTTTTCAATGAGTGCCAAGAGGTCAGAGGTAATCTGCAGTGCCAGTACCTGATATAGAGCTACTACATCTGCACCAGCAGCTACAGCGTCAGTGCCACCTCCACCAGCCACTTCACCAGCTCCAGCTACATTGACTGAAGCCTTCGTCCTTGGAGTCATGTCTACACCACCTCACGGAGACCAAGCCTGAGAGACGCATAGTACTATGCATATTTGAACTTTTTGGTAACTTGTTGCCAAAGGGGGAGAAATATGTATAGATCATAGGCTTCGAGAGAGAGTGTTGCTTTTTGTTTCTCTTGCAATTTATTTGGTTAAACTTTATTGTGTGCTTGTTTGATACCTTATGTCCTTGTGTGAGATACTTGTATGATCATGTGTTTGATCATATGCTACTTTAATGTGTGTTTGGATGACATTATCTCTTATATCCATATATGATCATTCACTTTGCTTGGTGATGAGTGCATGCTTTTAATTGCTATGCTTTTGAGCGCTCCATCAAGATGTATGTGACATGCAAGACTAACCCATGATACTAATCGATTGTGAATTTGCATTCAAAAGCAAATCTTAAATAATGCACAAATTTAGGGGGAGCTCTTGCTTATCACATACTTCTCAAAGCGCGATGTATTTCAATCTTATTATCATTTGTCGAAGCTTTGATCTATATGCTGTCATTAATTACCAAAAAGGGGGAGATTGAAAGTGCAACTATCCCTGGGTGGTTTTGGTAATGATTAACAACATATATCTCATTAAACTAATGCTATTTCAAGACGAATATTTCAGGAAAGTTCAATGTTTGGCATGGCATGGATTAGAAATGTGGACCCCTCAAAATGCTAAGGACAAAGGATTGGCTCAATCTCTAAAGTTCAAGACTCTACTTTTTACTTTTAGTGATCCAAGATCACATTGAGTCTATAGGAAAAGCCAATACTATTAACAGGGGATGAGGTGTTGCTTAATGGCTTGCTTGCTCAAAATGCTTAGTGATATGCTCCAAAAACCCTCAACCACTTTCTCATATACACATATGTCCCAAACCAAAAGTCAAACTCGGCCCCACCGATTTGATATATCCGACGCCATCGAGTTCATTTGACATAGCCAGTGCCAGAAACCCTAGTCACTTCAGTCTCACGATAGGGATCTCGGTCTCCTCGAGATGGGATTGCAAACTCTCTGTTTCCCTTCATAACGTTTCGGTCTAACCGTGACGAGCGATCAGTCCCACCGAGTTCGCAATGCAAACCCCATGTTTCCCCTTCGTAACGTTTCGGTCCCACCGAGATGAGCGAATCGGTCCCATCGAGTTTGCCTGACCAACTCTCTAGTTAGCTTATTACCAAAGCCGGTCCCATCGAGTTTGTGTAATCGGTCTCACCGAGATTATGTTATGCCCTGAACCTAATGAAATTGGTCCCACCGAGTTGACATGTCGGTCCCACCGAAATGCCTAACAGTCACATTATGAACTAAAATAAGTCTGACCGAGTTTCACGATTCGGTCCCACCGAGTTTGGTAAATTATGTGTAATGGTTAGAATTTGTGTGGAAGCTATATATAGCCCTCCGCCCTTTCCTCATTTGTGAGGAAAGCCATCAGAACATTCCTACACTTCGAGCATTCATTTTCTGAGAGAGAACCACCTACTCATGTGTTGAGGCCGAGATATTCCAATCCTACCATATGAATCTTGATCTCTAGCCTTCCCCAAGTTGCTTTCCACTCAAATCATCTTTCCACCAAATCCAATCCTATGAGAGAGAGTTAAGTGTTGGGGAGACTATCATTTGAAGCACAAGAGCAAGGTGTTCATCATCAACACACCATCTATTACCTTTTGGAGAGTGGTGTCTCCTAGATTGGTTAGGTGTCACTTGGGAGCCTCCGTCAAGATTGTGGATTTGAACCAAGGAGTTTGTATGGGCAAGGAGATCGCCTACTTCGTGAAGATCTACCCTAGTGTGGCAAGTCCTTTGTGGGCGATGGCCATGGTGGGATAGACAAGGTTGCTTCTTCGTGGACCCTTCGTGGGTGGAGCCCTCCATGGACTCGTGCAACCGTTACCCTTCGTGGGTTGAAGTCTCCATCAACGTTGATTTATGATAGCACCAACTATCGGAACCACGCCAAAAAACTCCGTGTCAACATTGCGTTTGCTCCCTCCAAACTCCTCCCCTTTACCTTCATATGCAATGATTTACATTCTGCTGCTATACTCTTAGAATTGCATGTGTAGGTTGATTGCTTGAATTGTGCTAAGTTGCTAAAATCTTCCAAGAACTAAAATTAGGAAAAGGCTAGATTTTTATTTGGTCAAGTAGTCTAATCCCCCCTCTAGACATGCTTTCGATCCTACAAAAGCACAAATGAATCCTAAATTGTTCATGTGCATCTGGCCCAGAGGAATCATACCATATTCTCTCCTTCTTCTTCAATTTTCTCTTCCTGCCACAAGGCAACCTAGGTGCATCATCTTCTTCATCAGAAATGCCTTCATCACCTGCAAAGCAGTACTCATCAGCTTCTAGCACAAAATCTTCACACTTTATGTGATCTGGCTCACTGTGTGATCTGCTTGTTGGGCCTTGTTTTCTCACAGGTTTCAATTTCTATGCCACACTTTTCACATGATCTGAAGCTTCTTCATCATCTTCTTTAGAACCATTTTCCTCCTACCAAAACTCTAAGGCTTCAGAAGCAGCCCCAAAATACTGCTCAGCCATCTCTTCCTCTTCCATGTAGTGTTGACTTGTTCCTTCACCACCTTCATCTTCTCCCCTAGCCCAAGACTTGTATGAAATTTTCTTACCTTTGTAATCACCCTTGTAAAACTCAAAATCTTAAGAGGATTTTCCCAACTCATCTTCATCTTGCTCTTCTGCTTCAATATTTTCATTTTCCAGTGCCTCTTTTCCCTTGTTCAAATTACAGCTCTGCTGTGTATTAAGATATGGTTCAACAGGCACAACTGGAGGCTGTGAAGGCTTTGAGGCAGGGAAAAGGACACCTTCTTGGGAAACACTATAAACAATGGGCTCACCAACTTGACTCATTCGAATCTGCTCTTTAAGCAAGGTGTGGTCCATGTTTGCATCTGCTGGATTTGGATTACTAGCCTCTCTCACTGTTATGTTCAATACTTTCTTCTTAGCAAACAATTCTAGCATCTCGTCCACCTTCTCATCCCTTCCCAAAACCTCAATCCCCTCCAGCCCCTTACCCTCATCTTTAACATATGACAGATAGACATCCAACCTGTAGCCCTCAAGTTCAATCAATGCCAACAATAATAGGTAATTCATTTTTGATAAGGAAAACTTCCTTTCCATGTTGTCTCTACCCTGAAAATGCAGCCTCAATTCTCGTACTTCATCATCCAAACTATGCAAAAAAAGAAAGAAACATTCAGATTTCTTCTAATTTTGAAGTTCAAAAGTATGCAACAGTTTCACTTCCACAACATATTTAAACAATTTCAATGAACAAATCAAACATGCACATATGAAAACCTAAACCCTAATTCATATATTGCTTACAATGTATACATAATAATCTACCAAAGAAACTAATTCGTGAACAGTCTAAGAAACAGATCCTAACCCTAGTTCATAAATATACTAAGAAAGATAATTAAAACAATTTCATCACTTACTCCACGCCACCAAGTGAGGAGCTCCACTGGTGCCCGCCTTATGGATCTGCGTGGATGCATCTGGCCACTGCCCTAGCCGCGCGGAACGTCGGCGAGATCTGAACCTCTTGCGTCGGTGGCCCAAACGAGCACTGGGTCGGGAAACTCGCGCTGCCTAGCCACTTGTTGACCTCGGAGTGAGCACCGCCCTCGCTGCCAGCTGTCGCCCCAAGGCCCAAAGGCTCGCCGTCATCCTTCTTCTTCGCAGCCGCCATCATCGGGAGAGACAGAGAGCACGGGGGAAAGGAGGAGCGAGAGTGAGCTACTGCCGACAGAGAGAGAAAGGGCGGCGAGCGGGTGCTGTCCGACCGCACCGGTCGGAGTA
The DNA here is from genome assembly GCA_963921465.1 of Triticum timopheevii. NCBI lineage: Eukaryota > Viridiplantae > Streptophyta > Magnoliopsida > Poales > Poaceae > Triticum > Triticum timopheevii. The sequence goes on from OY997262.1 coordinate 292,856,477, forward strand.
ACGGCTGTTAACGGTCTCGCCGTCAACCACGACGCTGACGTGGCCTGACAGGTGGGCCCGGACCGTCAGAAAATGGTTTAAAACGCTAGCAACTAGCAATTTGGGTTTTTTGAGACAACCGAAGCGAAAAGTGGTAGGTATTAGTCACAAACAAAAATCTGGTGGTTTTTTGGAACCCTAACGCGAGGTAGTTTTATGCTATTCACTATAACCAATATAACAATAGTCTAATTATGTATTGGGTATAGCCTTGAGGTGTTGGTCAAGCTATGAGTCTGTGACCACATGACCCATGAGATTGGTATGGTATAGGATTCGATACATACCGGTAGGCGACAACTGCTTCAATTGGATGACAACAACTCGATGCTAGAGACTCGATGATGAATGGGAGGAACTTCCTTGCAATAGCTGATGCTTGATGGCAATGCATTAATGCCCTAGCGCATTAACATTCAGGGTTTCAGACTAAGGTTCTGATTCATTAAAGAAGTTACTAATATACCGATTCATAGACACTGTTTGTAATAGTATACCTGCTTGTATCCCTACTCTTGAATATATGGCCATAGGCTGGCCTCCCGGCAGCTAGCCGTATATGTTGTCGTGGCAAGCAACGACGGTGGCGGCAAGTGGCCTAGATGGGAGACGCATGTACAGATCTTGGATCAATCGGTTGTGATCGATCGCAATAGGGATTAGGTTCGGCAAAGCAATTATGGACCTATCTACCTGGCGCCCGAGCGCCCGTTTGTGGGAGCAAGCGCTCTCCCCGAAAGGAAAGGCCAACCGCGCGGCCCTGTCAGGACAGCCTAGAAAAGGAAACGTGCCCCCACACGCACCTGATCGAGCACCCTGGTCCTCTCGCCAGCGCCTCACGTGATTCTCCCAGCCCCCGCCTGGTCCCCTCGCCCACCCCTGCTCTGATCTCACGCAACCTCTCTCCCTCCCCTTGAAGACCAAGAACACACAGGGGACCCCTTCCTCCTCCCTGCTCCTCCTTTCTTCCTTCAAAACAGATCTGGAGAACAAGGACATTTTGCCTTCCCCATCAATGGCGTCTTGAGGGAGAAGAAACACATATAGGGACCCCTCCTTCCTCCTCCTTTCTTCATGGAAATCAAATCTGGAGAACGAAAAAGAGAGCCTACGTCCCTCCAAATAGGTAAGCACCCGCTCCCCCGGCCCTCTCTCTTTTTTTGGTCTTCGATCATGTAATGCTTGCTCAGCCACACCAGTCGTGCCAGTTTTGAAACATCAACTTTTTTTTTGCTTTGGTGAAAACCAAAGAGCACCTTGTCCACTGCTTTTTAGGCAACCCTACTATATGCATGGGGCAACTGCATATAATGCATTGTGTACCTTGATGTACAATTGTAGTAAGACAAAAGGCAACACTAGATGAAAAAAAGGACAACTCTAATACCAAAACTGGGCAACTTTAGTGTTGTTTAGCAGATGAAGGGTGCAATAAAAACCAGGATGTTGATTATACCAGCCCAGTTATGGTGCTAGAGCAACTACTCAACTTTTTTGAGCCAAAAAACCCTAGGAAAACCTCATTGTATGCATGCAGCAAATGGGGGTGTAATGAACTATGTAGATCAAAACAACAGATGACCAAAAAAAGGGCAACTCTAGTATAAAAATTGGGCAACTGATGTGTTGTTTAACAGACAGATGGTACGAAACCAGCCAGCCCCCAAAAAAATGTTTCTGTGAACATGAAGCAACCATATTGTATTCATTGAGACAACTCCATGCAGAAAAATATCAATGTGCAACTGGGCAACTCTATTTCTAAAGACATGCAAAACTGGGCATCATAAGGACTATAGAACTGGGCAACTCTGTTTCTAAAACACATGCAAAAACTCATGTGCTTTAAGGAGCACTTTGCGTGAGCCAAACCTAAAAAACACATGGAGTATATAAAGTATAAAAGCATAAAACTCATGTTAGAAATAGTAGTTGTAACATGCGTGTGCTAAAAACACAACTTTTGCATTTCACTATCGTTATCGCCAAGACACAAACGACAAACACATAAAAAACAGGATTCGAACAAACCCACATTCATGTACTTTGCTACGTTGCAGATGGTTCTCACTAAAAATAAAAAAAGAGTATAGACTACACCTAAGATAGGTCTTCTGCCCCCTGGTAAGCTCTTCGTCAGATGCACGTTCTTTCCATCAACAAATGTTGTGATTCCTTCCTACTGAAAAAGGAGCAACAAATGTAAAAGCCCATATCACATAAAACAAACCTTTGCTGCTATATATGGGTGTCATACCGCTAGAAAGATAAAAGGTAGAAGAAAAAAGGAAACATAAAACTTTTTGACAATAATGAATATATAAGTTGCCTCTGTTTAACTCTATAGTTGCCCAAACAACTGCTTGTAGTTGCTCCTTTTATTCTGGAACTAATTTTTGCAACAGATGATGCAATGTTTTTGTGGTGGGCTATGTTGCAGGTTTATGTAGTGACAAAAAAGAAGACAATTAGCAGCTGGAAAAAAGATGATTGATCTGAATGAACCCCCACTTGACGTAGAGTCCGTCAACATTTTAGTTGAGTTGGGTACACCCTTCTTACATGCAGGTTATAAGCAGGAGGATCACCATTTGGAGGAGTGGGTTGGTGAGTCCCCTGACCCCAACATTGGATCTAACACTACTCATGTCTTGAACAATCATGTTGTTGCTTCCCCACCTATGGTTGCTCCTGCTAATGCTTTAGTTGATGAGGCACATGAGTTGGAAGACGAAGAAGCTGGGTAATAACCACAACAACCTTATGTTGGCATGCTCTTCGACACATTAGTCGATGCAAGGGAACACTACAATCGCTATGCTTTGATGGTGGATTTTTCAATCAAGTCAAATACGTCTTACAGGTCAGCCTTCATGGGTGTGCTGGAAAAACAACAATTCTGATGTAACAAGTTCCGCAAGCTGGTGGAGAGGCTTGTGGTCTCGGATAATGTCTCGTCAAGCAAAAACACTACATGCCCAAGCTCACTTGAACAAGATGGTGAAGAGGATGGCGAAGAACACACTTACAAGAAGAAGAGGAAGTGAGAGACTATAAAGCAAACAAAATGCCCTGCTAAAGATGGTGGTGAAGCTTATAGATGGCAGATGGGAGGTTGTCACTTTTGTTGCAGATCACAACCACCCACTAATTAACAAGCCATCACTTTCGAAATACCTCCATTCTCACCAAGGCATCCCGCCCGAAGAGAAAAAATTCTGACTCACATTAATGACTGCAACTTGACAGCACGTACAACAAAAAAACCGCCCACACCACCTCTCCCCCCCTTCTCATTGAATTATTGTTGTTACTATAGAAGTGTTGCTTATTTCTGCCTCAAGTACTTGGATTTCTTTTCTATTCCTAGTATAAACTTCTTAGGATTCATGGACGACCCTGATCAGAAAACCCTGGCAACTTGAACAGTAAACTGAGGCAACTATGTTCATTTTTTATGCAACTCTGATAATAAAAAAAAGCATGACTCTAGCAAAAAAACTTTGTGTTACCTATTCCTGCCTCAAGCACTTGAATTTCTTTTCTATCCAAGTATAAAATTCTTAGGATTCGTGGGCGGCCCTGATCAGAAAAACCTGACAACTTGAACATTAAACTAAGGCAATTATGTTCATTTTTTATGCAACTCTGATAATAAAAAACGTGACCCAGCAAAAAGACTTTGTGAAAAAACATGGTCTTGTTCTACTTATGCATAAGTGCTGCTTTATGTTCTCTGTAAAAATAAGTTGCTCGCTACATTGTGGTTAGTTTGTCCTGAAACACAAGTTTTTTATATTTTTGATTTCTTCTAGGAAAGATGATGATGACAATATCATCATACTATGACTTGGAGTTAATTGTTCCGTACATAGCTAAAGCCATCCATAACCACTGTTCAGAGCTGAATGCCCCAACTAAGGACATTGGCATTGAAGAAACACTCAACTACTTTTGCAAGGTGATGGAAAACGACCCAGGATTCTTCTTTAAATGCAAGACGGATGCGGGACACAGAGCCAAACTTCTTTAAACTTGTTTTGGGTGGATGGTGCGACAAGGAAAGCTTACGCGGAGGCTTAAAATGATTGCATATCATTTGATGCAACTTATCTCACAAAAATTTACCACGGTATACCATTTGCCCCCTTCATTGGCATCAACAGGCATGGGCTGTCAATTATGCTTGGATGTGGTTTTGTGCGGCAGGAACTAGCCTCAAGTTATGACTGGTTTTTTGATGATTTCCTGGAGGCAATGGATGGGTTGGCTCCGGACAACATCATCACGGACCAAGACATTGCTATGGCCCAAGCAATCAAGAGGAAGTTCCCAACAACGATTCACCGTTGTTGCCGTTGGCATATAGTGAAGAAAGCACAAGAGAAGCTTGGCCCTGTGTTGGCTAGGAACCCAGATTTGGTCAAAGACTTCAATGAATGCATTGACTTCAGTTTCACCCCAGCTGAATTTGAAAGGAAGTGGGTTGCGCTTTTGTTGAAGTATGAACGTCTTATGCATGGCCACTTTGAGAAACTCTATGAATACATGGCTACATGGGTGCCGTGTTACTTCAAATTCAGGTTCTTCCCCTTCCTTCAGTTGACACAACGCAGTGAAGGGTTCAATGCTGTGTTGAAGTGCTATGTGAACCCACACAAGTCAATTCTCAACTTCGTCAAGCAGTACGAGAAGATTCAGGTACACATACTCGTGTGGGAGGACAGGAATGACTACCGGACATATTATTTAGACACACAAAGATGGCCGCATTTCCCCATTGAGAGGCATGCCTACAAGGCATACACTAGAGACATCTATGTAAAATTTAGAACTGAGTTTCAGATGATTGGCCAGTACGATGTGCACCCCGCTGGAATCAACTTCTATCACCTTGAGCCCAGTACAGAAGAAGTTCCAAGATATGGCTCAAGGAAGTATATAGTCATAGTGAGGCCAAAGCCAGTAATCTATGACTGTGAATGTTGCAAGTGGCATAGGGACAGCGTACTTTGTTGCCATGTCTTGAAAATCTTCACGCACCTTGGCGTTAATGAGATACCTTCACACTACATCAAGCACCGCTGGATGTAGGATGTGGTGCCAAGTGCGCTGGACGGTGATGGGTTGGATGAGATTTGCCGTGTAATCGAGTTAGTTTTGTTAGGGTTTGATCCCTAGTATCCACTATGTTCTGAGATTCATGTTGCTATGACTTTGCTATGCTTAATGCTTATCACTAGGGCCCGAGTGCCATGATTTCAGATCTGAACCTATTATGTTTTCATGAACATATGTGAGCTCTTGATCCTATCTTGCAAGTCTATAGTCACCTATTATGTGTTATGATTCGACAACCCCGAAGTGATAACAATCGGGACCACTCTCGATGATGACCGTAGTTTGAGGAGTTCATGTAATCACTAAGTGTTAATGCTTTGGTCTGGTACTCTATTAAATGGAGGCCTTAATATCCCTTAGTTTCCAATAGGACCCCGCTGCCATGGGAGGGTAGGAAAAAAGATGTCATGCAAGTTCTTTTCCATAAGCACATATGACTATATTCAGAATACATGCCTGCATTACATTGATGAACTGGAGCTAGTTCTGTGTCACCCTATGTTATAACCGTTGCATGATGAATCGCATCCTACATAATTATCCATCACTGATCCAATGCCTACGAGCTTTTCACATATGGATCTTTGCTTAGTTACTTTATTGTTGCCACTGTTACAATTACTACAAAACTGCTACTGTTACTTTTGCTACCGTTACCGTTACTTCCATACTACTTTGCTACTAAATACTTTGCTGCAGATATTAAGTTATCCAGGTGATACTTGAGAATATTCTTTGGCTCCCCTTGTGTCGAATCAATAAATTTGGGTTGAATACTCTACCCTCAAAAACTGTTGCGATCCCCTATACTTGCGGGTTATCAAGACTATTCTCTGGGGCCGTTTCCGGGGAGCATAGCTCTATTCTTTGAGTCACTTGGGATTTATATCTGCTGATCACTATGAGGAACTTGAAAGACGAAAGAACTACGATTTTTCCTTCAACTACGAGGGAGGTAAGGAACTGCCATCTAGCTCTGCACTTGATTCTCCTTCTGTTTTGAGTAAGCTTGCGACACCTAAACCTGCTTCTGCTATTAATTCTGATATGTCGCATGTTATTGATGATGCCACTTCTGCTATGCATGATACTTATGATGAAACTACTTCTATGCTTGATAATACTATGCCACTAGGTGAATTTCTTGATGAACAACTTGCTAGGGCTAGAGATAATGAAATTATTGAAACTGATATTATTGATGAAAGTGATGATGAAAATTCTCCCCCTAGATATGAATTGCCTATTGTGCCTAAGGGTTATGTTATGGATGAAGAAACTGCTAGAGATTTTATTGCTTGCAATGATAGATCTGATCTTAAGAAGTTCTTAGCTAAGCTTAAAGGAAAGCCTCTGAATGCTAGAATGAAATATGACCCTGCTTTTGCTACTTCACCTATCTGTGTTACTGATAAGGATTATGATTTCTCTGTTGATCCTGAGATAATTACTTTGGTTGAATATGATCCTTTTTATGGCTATGAATCTGAAACTGTTGTGGCACATCATACTAAATTGAATGATATAGCCACCCTGTTCACTAATGATGAGAAAACTCGTTATTACTATATCCTTAAATTATTTCCGTTCTCACTAAAGGGTGATGCTAAAACATGGTTTAATTCTCTTGATCCTAGTTGTGTGCGTAGTCCCCAGGATATGATTTATTACTTCTCTGCTAAATATTTCCCCGCTCATAAGAAACAAGCTGTTTTAAGGGAAATATATAATTTTGTGAAAATTGAAGAAGAGAGTCTCCCACAAGCTTGGGGGAGGCTTCTCCAATTACTTAATGCTTTGCCTGATCATCCTCTCAAGAAAAATGAAATACTTGTTATCTTTTATAATGGACTAACCGATGCTTCCAGAGACCACCTGGATAGTTGTGATGGTTGTGTTTTCAGGGAAAGAACAGTTGATCAAGATGAATTGCTATTGAATAATATGTTGACTAATGAAAAAAATTGGACACTTCCTGAACCAACTCCTAAGCCAACTCCGAGAAAAGTGGTGTTCTATTTCTCAGTCCTGAAGATATGCAAGAGGCAAAGAAATCTATGAAAGAAAAAAGTATTAAAGCTGAAGATGTTAAGAATTTACCTCCTGTTGAAGAAATACATGGCCTTAATTTACCACTTATTGAAGAGATACATGGTCTTGATAACCCGACACAGGTAGTAAAGGTAAATTCTCTCTATAGATATGATAAAGTTGAAATCCCGTCTACTAAGTTTGCTAGCCAATGCTTGGATGAGTTTGAGGACTTTATGGCTAAACAAGAAAACTTCAATGCTTATGTTGGTAGACAATTTAAAAGTAATGCTTATATGATTGGACACTTGGATGATTATATGTCTATAGTTAAGGGTGAACTTAAACTCATTAGTAAACATGCTTCTATGGTTACCACCCAAGTAGAACAAGTGCTTAAAGCTCAAAATGATTTGATCAATGAATTAAATGATAGGATAAATGATAATGTTGTTAGAGTTATGACTAGAGGTGGTAAAATGACTCAGGAACCTTTGTATCCTGAGGGCCACCCTAAGAGAATTGAGCAAGATTCTTAGAGAAATAATGTTGATGCACCTAGTCCTTCTAAGAGGAAGAAAAAAAATGATAGGACTTTGCATGCTTCTAGTGAACTTGTTGTAGACACACCTGAGAGTCCCAATGATATTTCTATTTTTGATGCTGAAACACAATCTGGTGAAGAACATGAACATAGAGATAATGTTAATGATGATGTTCATGTTGATGCTCAACCTAGCAATAATAATGATGTAGAGATTGAACCTGCCATTGATCTTGATAACCCACAATCAAAGAATCAATGTTATGATAAGAGAGACTTCGTTGCTAGGAAGCACGGTAAAGACAGAGAACCATGGGTTCAGAAACCCAGGCCTTTTCCTCCTAAGACATCCAAGAAAAAGGTTGATGAGGATTTTGAGCGCTTTGCTGAAATGATTAGACCTATCTTTTTGCGTATGCGTTTGACTGATATGTTTAAAATAAATCCTTATGCTAAGTACATGAAAGATATTGTTACAAATAAAAGAAAGATACCGGAAGCTAAAATTTCCACCATGCTTGCTAGTTATACTTTTAAAGGTGGAATACCAAAGAAACTAGGAGATCCAGGAGTACCAACTATACCATGCTCCATTAAAAGAAACTATGTTAAAACTTTATGTGATCTTGGAGCTGGTGTTAGTGTTATGCCTCTCTCTTTATATCGTAGACTTGATTTGAATAAGTTGACACCTACTGAAATATCTTTGCAAATGGCCGATAAATCAACTGCTATACATGTCGGTATTTGTGAGGATGTGCCTATTGTGGTTGCAAATGTTACTATTTTAATGGACTTTGTTATTCTTGATATTCCTCTGGACGATAGTATGTCGACTATCCTTGGTAGACCCTTTTTGAATACTGCAGGGGCTGTTATTGATTGTAACAAAGGAAATGTCACTTTTCATGTTAATGGTAATGAGCATATGGTACACTTTCCGAGGAAACAACCTCAAGTTCACAATATCAATTCTATTGGAAAAATTCCATCGATATTATTGGAGGTTTGAATTTCCTCTTCCTACTGTCAAGAAGAAATATGATATTCTTATTATTGGGGATGTACATATCCCCGTTGAGGTAACCTAGTGTTATTCGAAATTTCTCCGGTTCCATGTTATTCGGAATGAGTTTATTAACAAGACTTGATCAACCTTGTTAGTGGACTCCTTTTGATGAGCATGAGATGGATGAAGTTAGAAAGCACAACCTTCTGTACCCTCCTTTTACTTTCAGTTATTTAGATTAAATAAAGCAAAAATAGTATTTTCCTGTCCGTTTTCTGATTTATCCATGCAATAAAAAATACCCCAAAAATAAAAGTTCTCCAAATACCCTGAAAATGAAATATGATTTTTTCTAGAATGTTTGAGAATATCTGGCACTGAGAACACAACGGAGGGGGCAAGCACGAGGCCACGAGGGTTCAGGGCGCGCCCACCCCCTGGGGCGCACCCCATGCCTCGTGGGCCCATGGTGGCCCCCTCCACTTATTCCTGCACCCATGCTCTTCTTCTTCCTCCCAAAAAATCACTAACTAGCTCAAGCACGAGTTCTAGCTCATCTTGCTGCCATTTTCGATCTCCTTGCTCAAAGCTCCATTCACAAAACTGCTTTTGGGGATTGTTCTTTGGTATGTGACTCCTCCAATGGTCCAATTAGTTTTTGTTCTAGTGCTTCACTCATTGCAAATTTCTACTGCCTGGGTGACCCTATTCTTGAGCTTCCATGTCAAATTTTTATGGTCCCAAGTAGTTCTAATGCATGATATAGTCTCTAGGCACTGGTGGGAGTAGTTGCTATCAATTTTGTTGAGTTTGGTTCACTTTTATTTTGAGTTACTAAAAATTTCATAAAATGTTGAAGAGATTTTTGAGGGGCTCTTCGAGCCAAAGATCGAAGGATAAGTAGAGTGAAGAGAACAAAAAGCCCAAATTTAATCTCCCTCGCACTATGGAGGTTCGGCCATGTGAATGGCCTTGTGATGAGTTCTTGAGAGAAGCCGGGATTCATGATGACTTTTATCATTTGGCTGAGAATGCAGGCCTCACCGACTTCCTCCACGACCAGCTTGATCTGTATCTCCTACTCACTAATACTTTTGTGCAAAATTTTCATTTCCATGCTAGGAAATCTCCACCTTCAGTGGAGTTTCATTTATATAATGAGGTAGGGAGATGTCACTATTTGATTTTTGTGGGGTTTGCAAGATACCCTTTGAGGGAAGCATAGAGGAACCACATCATAGTGATGTGGATGGATTTATTGATATGATCGCTGTAGGGGAAACCAGAAATGTTTCCGATGAAGAATCACTAGCATACACTTTCCTGTTCTACATTACTTTGCAATATTTTCTAGTAGATGCTTAATTGGCCGCCGGAACTGTGGAAGCCTTAGTGCCCCTGATATTGTTATTTTGTGCCATGCTCTATTTCACAATAACACTTTTAGTTTAGGCGCTATTATTGCTAAATGATTAAGCCTGAACCGTACAAAGGGCCCCATGTTTGGAGGCATCTTTGCTTCACGCCTCGCTAAACACTTTAGGATACCTATTAGGCATTATGAGAAAGAGGATAGGTTGTTGCCCCCTATTTTTCTAGATTATAAGAGTATGGTAGCACATGAATTTATTGTTAAAAATAATGAGATGATGCTTAAGTACAATTTGAGATTTAATAAAACACACATTGAGACTATTATCTTGCCTACACCCTCTTTGTTTGACTTATCTTTAGGCACATACCTTATCTTGCTGGAGGCTGTTCACGCATACCGGAGACAGACACCAGCTCCAAAGCCTGAGCCGGAACCACCACTTGACCCTTATCAATAGTCCTTTTATCAGTGGGATCCGGAGGAGATCGCCAACCAGTGGCACTCAGATGACACTCCTCAGTACACCGGAGAGAGTAGCTCTAATCCATGGGGATAGACCAACTTAGGCCAAAAGCCTAAGCTTGGGGGAGTACGTATTTCTCACCGACATTACATTCATGTTCACACGCTCATTCTAGTTGTCGGTGCTCATACTTTTTCATTGTACTATCCATGCTAGTTTATTTTCTTTTCTAAGCTTTCTTCTTGTGTGTTTCAATAACCTTAAGAAAAACCAAAAAAATTAGTTATGGCCTTTAAGCTAGTTTACTTTCCATGCCTGTAGTAGTAGTAATTAAAAGAAAACTCAAAAAGATTTCTCGTTATTCTTTTGAGCTTTCTCGTGTAAATAGTTTTATTTCTTTTCTTTGGGGGTCGAGAGGAGAAGACCATGATGAAAATGTTGAGTGGCTCTCATATGCATTATTATTGATTTAACGAAGAGCCCATATTACCTTGTCTTCTCCCTTGAATTGAATGCTTGCAGATTCTAGCTTAGTCCAATGCACGTGCACTATTATTGTTATCCACACCATTCGGTCATGCAAGTGAAAGGCAATAATGACGATATATGATGAAATGATTGAGATGAGAGAAGCGGGTATGAACTCGACCTCTCTTGTTTATGTAAATATGATTAGCTCATCGTTCCTGATTCAGCCTATTATGAATGAAACATGTTTGTAATGACAATTAGAGATTATAGTTACTTATGCCATGCTTAATTAGCTAGGAGTTTATAATGGTTTACCTTGCGTGCCAACATGCTATTAAAATGGTTGTGATGTGGTATGATAGGGTGGTATCCTCCTTTGAACGATTCAAGTGACTTGACTTGGCACATGTTCACGCATGTAGTTGAAACAAAATCAACATAGCCTCCACGATATTTATGTTCATGGTGGATTATATCCTACTCATGCTTGCACTCAATGTCTATTAATTTTAATGCATGGTCATGACTGTTGTCGCCCTCTAGTTGGTCGCTTCCCAGGCTTTCTCTAGCCTTCACTTGTACTAAGCGGGAATACTACTTGTGCATCCAAATCCATAAACCCCAAAGTTATTCCATATGAGTCCACCATACCTTCCTATATGCGGTATCTACCTGCCGTTCCAAGTAAATTTGTATGTGCCAAACTCAAAACCTTCAAATGAAATTCTGTTTTGTATGCTCGAACAGCTCATGTATCAACTAGGGCTGTCTATATCTTCCATGCTAGGTGGGTTATTCTCACGAGGAGTGTACTCCGCTCCTCACTCACGAGAAAATGGCTGGTCACCGGGATGCCCAGTCCCATGCTCAAATCAAATAAAAATAATTGCAAACAAAACTCCCCTAGGATTGTTGTTAGTTGGAGGCACCTGTTGTTTCGGGCAAGCCATGGGTTGATGCTTGTTGGTGGTGGGGGTATAAACTTTACCGTTCTATTTGGGAACCACCTATAATGTGTGTAGTGTTGAGGATATAACTACTGAGTGTAAACCTCCCAGGAGGGGCCGGTTCATGCTCATCTATATTGAAGCCCATGAAGACAAAGAAGATGGCGCTCTATTATTAAAGCTTAGAGGCCCAGAGCCCAAAGGCGGAGTAGGGCACATAGTTGTAAACCGCCATAGTCATATAACTTGTATTTTAAGTTAGGGAAAGGAAGAGACTGAGCCGGACACTTGTATGAGCCGGCCTCGGGACTCTGTAAACCGGCCGGGCGTCAACCTGTGTATATAAAGGGACGACCCGGTGGCGGTTCAGGGACAAGAAACAACAACTCGAGAGATAGGTCCTATCCGGTTCAATATCAGCATCTCCGCCAGCACCTTCTGAGGTCCTATCCGGTTCAATTTCATCAGTGGGAGCATTTGTTTTCACTTTCTTGCTGAGTCGGTCTTTGGCGTTGCAAAATGACAAGCAGAGGTTAAATGTGGTAAACCGGCGCAAGAAGGCAAAGCTAAAAAATATTATTATACTTACCCAGGGACAGTCTTGAGGGGAGGCATCTGTGTGGTGGACGAATCGCCATATGATGAATTGGAAGTTACCTGATAATTTGAGTCAGGCGGATTAAGAGGGTGTCGGAAGTAACCCGCCAAGGGATAAGACTTGTTAGAATTACAAGAGACCTTTGCATGGTGCTTCCGGATTGGGGTGTTTGGTAAACCGGAAGAAGTGACTTGCTGGCCACTGTGCTGGGTTGTGCGACGAGCTTCAGGATGCTGTGAATCCAAATGAGTGAAAGGATGTGAACGTTTCACTTTCCGCACCGCGCGAAGGATTTTTCTTACGGGCACAAGATCGGAATCGGAGGAAAGGGAGATTACCTCTACATGGTCAGCACGGCTAGCTTCCGCATCATCCTGGTAATGGTCATTGTCAATAAGATGTATGAAAAATGAACCGAGGGAGTCAAGTTCTACCTCTTGTTCCGAATCATCAACATCTTCGTGCGGATCAGAGGATTCGGCGGTTTTCTTCTTTGCTGGCCTCTTGGTGGCCTTGCTCTTAGCATGAGGAGCCCTCACCGGTTTGTCTTGAGCTTTTGCTGGTTTGTCTTGAGTTTTCCTCTTCCAGAAAGGATCTTTGGCCTGTAAGAATAAACAAAGGGCTATCAGAAAAATGTTAAAGCGGAGACGGATTAAAAAGCAGAAGGATAAAATTCTTACTGTTGGCGGTTTGTTGGAGGCATAAAAGGGACGCAGCCCAGTCTTGCTGCACTCAGCGATCGGTTCATCTAGCATCTTTTTGACGGACTCAGTGACTTCATCATCAGTCATCTGTATTTCAGTGTGCCGTTGAGGGTCCTTGACGTCCTCGGTATACTCATGCATCAACCTGGTGCGGCGGCTTAAGGGCAAGATACCCCACAAAACCCAGCAACGAACGAGGTCAATGTCGGTTAAGCCATTTGCCATGAGAGCCCGGAGCTTATCAAGTTGTGGTGCATATGTTTGTCTTTCCTTGGCAGTAAGCCACTGAGGCAGTGGATGTCCATTGCTGAGTCGATAAGCACGGTAACCCGGCAGAGGATTTTCATCAGCAGGAGCGGTGTTCTGACAATAGAACCATGTTTGATTCCAATCTTTGGGGGTGGCTGTGATGTTTGGCATGAGGAAAATCGACTTCTTTCCTTTTCTGAATCGACACTCCGCCAAGTTCAGTATTGGGGCCGTCAGAAAATTCAGTGCGACAGTTCAAGTGGAAGAAGTCCCCGAAGAGTTCAACAGTTGGTTCTTCTTGAAGGTAAACTTCACAGAACACTTGAAAATTGTAGATGTTGGACACAGAGTTCGGTCCAATGTCTTGAGGATGGAGTTGGAAGCTGGCAAGTACATCACGGAAATTTTTTGATCCGGGAGGGCTAAACCCTTGGTCCAGGTGCTGCATAAACACAACCACTTCCCCATCTTGAGGTTCAGGAGGGTTTTCGGCACCAGGGACTCTCCAATGAATGACTTCCTTCTTTGCCAAAGCGCCAGTCAGAACATGTCCATTGAGTTGTGTTTATCTGATCTGGGAAGGAACCCAGTTGCAAGAGGAGAATTGCTTGGCCATTTTGGAGGACAAACTATAAAGGAAGTGCAAACGCCGGTTCACGGTAAAAGATTGATATGCACAAACTGGTATTAAACCTGAGAATTTAATCAAAGCATGTGTGTACATTAAACCGGAGATGGATGTTCAAGGACAGATGGCGGTTTACGAGAGGGCTAATGGTACCTGCCGGATTGTTGTTTTCTACAGGTTAAACCGCCTATGGTAGCACGAAGGGCAACAGATCTCAAAATTACTAAGTGCTATATAAATAGGTTTCACAAGCTAAGGATTGTTATTTTGGATCTAACACAGTTCAGGAAAAGAAGAAGTATCAAAGCCCTAAAATGGCGATGGCGGAACAGAAAGGATCCATATGGGGTCTGTTCATAGTTTAAAGGATACTATGGTGAGGCGAAACAAACTATAGCTTCGGCCGCAAAAGAAAAAGGTCAAGTTGATCTAGATTTGATGAGATAATAAGGGCAAAATAATGAGCACGGACGAACACTGATGACCACAGAAGAGCACCGAAACCCTAATACAGATCTAGGGTTGAGGGAAGAATGCTTACCGGATTCACAGGAGTAGTGGAGGAGAACCGCAGATCTCTAGTGCATTCAGGTTGATGCAGCGGCCAGGGATGATGCAGTGCTTGAAGGTCGACGGCGGCGGCGGAGCTGTCGGGCTTGAGCATTGAGAGGAAGAAGAAGAAGTGCGTAAGGGGAAAAGGGAAGGACCCATGAGCCTATTTATAAGGCGAATGGATAAAGTAGGCAAGCGCAAGAAACGAGGAGCCCGAAGCGGTAAAATGGGGCACAACTGTTGCCTCGATCTTCGGAAGATAATTAATGAAGGGAATCTTTATAACCTTTTTATACAGAGATGACGTCATGATGATTTACTGCAATTTCAGAAGACGACGTCATGGCGGTTTACCAAAGTTTACAGGGAGAAGATATCATGGCGGTTTACGAGGATCATAAGAAGATGTTCAGGGAATTTTTCTAAGTATTGAAGATTGACATGAACATGTTCAAATCAATCTGGGGCCTAATGTTGAGGATATAACTACTGAGTGTAAACCGCCCAGGAGGGGCCGGTTCACGCTCATCTATATTCACTAAAAAAAAGACACATCCGTGACATTTTGGGCCGAACGAAAAAAATTTCTGTCATACATATGACACTTCTATGACGATAATTGTGACAAAACTCGGTATCATCATAGATGTGGTGGGCTCCTACTTCTATGATAAAAAGCATGATAGAAAATGGGCTTTTCGTCCTGGGTGGGCCGGAGACGCAGCTGCATGACATTCTTTGGGCCGTCCATGACGGAAAAAACCGTGGTAGAAGCGAGGGGGAGGAAAATTTCGGGGAGTTGCCGGTTACGGTGGGAGGTCGGGGGCGGAGCGATGCGCATTTCTCTCGTACGTACGCGCGTGTGTGCGAGGCGTTGGCTCTAACTGAAGCCGAGTGAGGCGTTGGGATCTAACTGAACCCGAGCGATTGCACTGCAGGCTACGCGTTACTGAACCCGAGCGATCGATCGATGGCTGTTAACTGAACCCGATGGAGTGATTCCTTCGCTACTGCTGCTAACTGAAGCCGATCGATGCTGCCTCTAGGATGAACAGTGAGTGTTGCAGGGGGGTTTGGATGAACAGTGAGCGGTGGCGTTGCCTCTGGATGAACAGGAACCCGTGGTGTGGAGGGATGGATGAACAGTAGACGGTGGAGGGGTGGCCGTGGAGGGGTGGTTGAATAGGAACCCATGGTGTGGAGGGCTGGATGAACAGTAGACGGTGGAGGGGTGGCCGTGGAGGGGTGGTTGAATAGGAACCCGTGGTGTGGAGGGCTGGATGAACAGTAGACGGTGGAGGGGTGGCCCTGGAGGGGTGGTTCAACAGGACCCTGTGGTGTGGAGGGCTGGATGAATAGTAGATGGTGGAGGGGTGCCCATGGAGGGGTGGTCGAACAGTAGCCGGTGGAGTAGCACTGTGGAGGCTGGATGAATAGGAGCCCGTGGAGGCTGGTGGAGGTCGACGGTAGCCCGTGGAGGCTAGAGGAGGTCGACGGTGGAGATGAACAGTATCCCGTGGAGTCCCGTTTTGCGGTACGCCACACCCCTCCCCCCCCGTTTCGACCGTAGCGCTCCAACACAAGTTCGTTTCGTCCGTTTTGCGGTACGCCACACCCCTCCCGATCAACAGGACCCCCGTTTCGACCGTAGGAGGTCCGTTTCGTTCGTTTTGCGGTACGCCACACCCCTCCCGATCAACAGGACCCCCGTTTCGACCGTAGGAGGTCCGTTTCCTCCGTTTTGCGGTACGCCAGGCCCCTCCTGATCAACTGGACCCCGTTTCAAACGTGGCCGGTCGAACACAAGGCTGTTTCCTCCGTTGTGCGGTACGCCAGGCCTCGTTTCCATCGCCTATTCCGTCCAAGCCCTCCCAATGAACATGACCACGCATTCCGTTCCGACCCAGCCGGTTGGCTCCCACGCGTTCCTTTGCCTCCCGATGAACACAACGCATTCCGTTGCCTCCCCATGAACATGACGATGATGCTGTTTCTCCATTCCAACCCAGCCTTGTACGTATGCGCGGGTAGGCGTTCGAGACCCTGCCCGTATGTACGTACGTGGCCGTATTTTCTTTCTTGCACCCTCGCCGCTGTATGTACGTGTACGTGCGCGCCTCTACTAAGACCAGTATGTACGTACACGTTCGTGACCAGAATGACAATGCTACGTACGCTTCGACCAGGTGGGTCCCGACTCTCAGGCACTTCCTTGCGTGCGAAGATGTAGCTGGTGGGTCCCAGCAGTCAGGGAGGCTGAGGGAGTCCTGGACTAGGGGGTGTCCGGACAACCGGACTATCATCGTCAGCCGGACTCCAAGACTATGAAGACACAAGATTGAAGACTTCGTCCCGTGTCCGGATGGGACTTTACTTGGCGTGGAAGGCAAGCTTGGCGATACGGATATGTAGATCTCCTACCATTGTAACCGACTCTGTGTAACCCTAGCCCTCTCCGGTGTCTATATAAACCGGAGGGTTTTAGTCCGTAGGACAAACAACCATTACCATAGGCTAGCTTCTAGGGTTTAGCCTCCTTGATCTCGTGGTAGATCCACTCTTGTACTACCCATATCATCAATATCAATCAAGCAGGAGTAGGGTTTTACCTCCATCAAGAGGGCCCAAACCTGGGTAAAAACATCGTGTCCCTTGTCTCCTGTTACCATCCGCCTAGACGCACAGTTCGGGACCCCCTACCCGAGATCCGCTGGTTTTGACACCGACATTGGTGCTTTCATTGAGAGTTCCTCTGTGTCGTCACCGATAGGCTTGATGGCTTCTTCAATCAACAACAATGCCGTCCAGGGTGAGACTTTTCTCCCCGGACAGATCTTCGTATTCGGCGGCTTCGCACTGCGGGCCAATTCACTTGGCCATCTGGAGCAGATCGAAAGCTACGCCCCTGGCCATCAGGTCAGATTTGGAAGCCTAAAATTCACGGCGGATATCCGCGGAGACTTGATCTTCGATGGATTCGAGCCGCAGCCGAGCGTGCCGCACTGTCACGATGGGCATGATCTAACTCTGCCGCCGGACAGTACCTTGGAGGCCGCACATGAATTCGCTCCGACCCATAGTCCGGAGCCGATCGCGCAGATCGAGGACGGATGGCTGGACACCGCCTCGGGAGCTGTGACTTCCACGGCGATGGAGCCGAACACTGACCTCATCCATTATAAAGCTCGTGACTCCGAGGTGCCGGACTCCCTGCCGGACTCCGAACCTCCTGCGCCCCTGCCAATCGAATCCGATTGGGCGCCGATCATGGAGTTCACCGCTGCGGACATCTTTCAGCACTCACCCGTCAGCGACATCCTAAATTCGCTAAAGTATCTCTCGCTATCCGGAGAGCCCTGGCCGGACTACGGCCAAGATGGTTGGGATGCGGACGACGAAGAAATTCAAAGCCCACCCACCACCCACTTCGTAGCAACTGTCGACGATCTAACAAACATGCTAGACTACGACTCCGAAGACATCGACGGTATGGACAACGATGCCAGAGACGATAAAAAACCAGCGCCTACAGGGCACTGGAAGACCACCTCGTCATACCACATATACATGGTGGACACCCCAAAAGATGGGGATGGCGAAGAAGCAGCGGAGGCAGATTCCCTAAAGAAACAGCCCAAGCGCCGACGTCAGCGGCGCCGCTCTAAATCCCACCACAGTAAGAATGGAGATTCCGGCACAGGAGATAATAACACCCCAGAAAGTTCCGAAGACAATCCCCTCCAGCAAGATTCAGCGCAGGAGGATGAAGAAGCCAGCCCTCACGAGAGAGCGGCAAACGAAGAGGTCGAGGATGATAATTACATACCTCCCTCCGGAGACGAGGCAAGCCTCGACGACGACGAATTCGTCGTGCCTGAGGATCCCGTCGAACAAGAGCGTTTCAAACGCAGGCTAATGGCCACAGCAGACAGCCTAAAGAAAAAGCAGCAGCAGCTTCAAGCTGATCAAGACCTGCTGGCCGACAGATGGACCGAGGTCCTCGCGGCCGAAGAGTATGAACTCGAACGCCCCTCCAAGAGCTACCCAAAACGCAAGTTGCTCCCCCGATTAGAGGAGGAAGCATACATACCTTCATCACCAGCGCACAATCTGGCCGACCGACCACCCCGTGGTCGCGACAGAGAGGCATCCAGGCCCTCCATCAAGACCGTCCCCCGGCATTGCTCTAAAAGTACGAAGCCACGGGGAAATGCACCGGACTTGCGGGATATATTGGAAGACAGGGCAAGACAATCCAGATCTATCTATGGATCACGTGGGCGCCCCATGACCCACGACGAATATCGTCGCGCCGGATACAACAACTCCGGCCGGGCCGAACACAGCAGACAACGCTCCCTTGATCTACGTCGTGATATTGCTCAATACAGAGGCGCCGCACACCCACTATGCTTCACAGACGAAGTAATGGATCATCAAATCCCTGAAGGGTTTAAACCCGTCAACATCGAATCCTACGATGGCACAACAGACCCCGCGGTTTGGATCGAGGATTATCTCCTTCATATCCATATGGCCCGCGGCGACGATCTCCATGCTATCAAATATCTCCCGCTCAAGCTTAAAGGACCAGCTCGGCATTGGCTTAACAGCCTGCCCGCAGAGTCAATTGGGTGTTGGGAGGACCTGGAAGCCGCATTCCTCGACAACTTCCAGGGCACATATGTGCGACCACCAGACGCCGATGACCTAAGCCACATAATTCAGCAGCCAGACAAATCGGCCAGACAATTCTGGACATGGTTCTTAACAAAGAAAAATCAAATCATTGACTGTCCGGTTGCAGAGGCCCTTGTAGCCTTCAAACATAACATCCGCGATGAGTGGCTAGCCCGGCACCTAGGACAGAAAAAGCCGAAATCCATGGCAGCCCTCACATCATTAATGACCCGCTTCTGTGCGGGAGAGGATAGCTGGCTAGCTCGCAGCAACAACCTCAGTAAAAATGCTGGCAGTCCGGATACTAAGGACCACAATGGCAGGGCGCGTCGAAGCAAAAACAAACGCCGCGTTAACGGCGACAACAATGAGGATACAACAGTCAACGCCGGATTCCGAGGCTCTAAACCCGGTCAGCAGAAGAAGCCATTTAAAAGAACCTCTTCGGGTCCGTCCAATTTGGACCGAATACTCGACCGCTCATGCCAGATACATGGCACCCCCGAAAAACCAGCTAACCACACCAACAGAGATTGTTGGGTATTCAAGCAGGCAGGCAAGTTAATTGCCGAAAGCAATGACAAGGGGCTGCACAGCGATGACGAGGAAGAGACTCGGCCGCCGAACAGTAGAGGACAGAAGGGTTTCCCCCCACAAGTGCGGACGGTAAACATGATATACGCAACCCATATACCCAAGAGGGAGCGGAAGCGTGCACTAAGGGACGTATATGCGATGGAGCCAGTCGCCCCGAAGTTCAATCCATGGTCCTCTTGCCCGATCACTTTCGATCGACGAGACCATCCGACCAGTATCCGCCATGGCGGATTCGCCGCATTGGTTTTAGACCCAATCGTCGATGGATTTCACCTCACGAGAGTCCTGATGGACGGCGGCAGTAGCCTGAACCTACTTTATCAGGATATAGTGCGCAAGATGGGCATAGACCCCTCAAGGATTAAATCTACAAAGACGACCTTCAAAGGCGTCATACTAGGTGTTGAGGCTAATTGTACAGGCTTAGTCACACTGGAAGTGGTCTTCGGATCCCCGGATAATTTCCGGAGCGAGGAGTTAATCTTCGACATAGTCCCGTTCCGCAGCGGCTATAACGCTCTACTCGGACGAACCGCGTTCACAAAGTTCAACGCAGTGCCGCATTACGCATACCTCAAGCTCAAGATGCCAGGCCCTCGTGGAGTCATCACGGTCAACGAAAATATAGAACGCTCCCTCTGAACGGAGGAACATACAGCGGCTCTCGCGGCAGAGGTACAGAGCAGCCTTCTAAGGCAATTTTCGAGTCCGTCCGTTAAACGACCGGACACGGCCAAACGCGCCCGGAGCAACATCAATCAAGACCACCTAGCACGTTCCGAGCACGCGTAGCAATGCGGCCCCAACCCCAGCCCTCGCATGATTGCAAGACCAGCCCTCCGCGTACATCATTACGCTCTGGAGATACCATGGGCATAGGGGGAGGGGCACGACCACAACAGACCCAGAGTGCGGTTCGACCACACCAGGGGATCCTAAGTGTGTCGCTCTTTTTATTTTTTATTATTTTCCTTCTTTTTATACACAGGACTCCGTTCACCAGAGGCCCTGTCCGGCGGAGAACACGCCGAACTCACGATGCAACAGCCAGGGAGGGAAAAAGGCTGTGTCGAACACTCAGGGACTTATGATCCCCGCATTATGGTGTGATAAGTCCGAACACTTTCACAAGTGCGGCACCCTGAACTTATAGCATTATATGAATCGGCTCCGAATCATGTGTTGGGTCAATAGTTGGGTTTGCCCGGCTCCCATGTTTTGGTCCCTTACGTTCCTTTCTATCGGCTAATGTAGCATTGGGAGAACCACTGCGATTGCGCCCCGGTTGAGCTGGGCGAGCGCCTCAGTGGAGAAAGCTAAAACTGACTGGCATGATAAGGCGAGAGACTGGTCACTGTTCGAGAGGTCTTTTCGAGTCCCTAAATACTTATGCCGCTTCGAGCAAAGAACCGGATAATGTCCGGCCAAGGCGTGGATAGCGCCCCGAACTCGGTCTTCCGAATACTAGGGGCTTTGCCGAAATTTAAAATTATAGAATTCTATGGCTAAGTGAGAGTGTTCAAGCATTATAAGCCCGCTTGCCTTGTTCGTTGTGTTGAGCGCCTCCCTAGCTGGACCCAAAAATGGGAACAAGAGTGCTCAAGTTTATCCCGAACACCCCAGCACTCGTGGCATGGGGGCTGAAGCCGACGACTTTCCATCTCTCAGATTTTATAAATGGCCGCACAGAAGGTAATATTTTAAATCAATAAGCGTTGCTTAGCGCATATGAACAAAGTTTTCAGCGCACAGGATAACACATTGCGAGTTCACTCAATAATTACATCTCTGGGGCACTCATCCGCAATCTTGCGGGCACCCTTCAGGACAGTTTTATAGTACATCTCGGGCGTACGATACTCCTTGCCCGCTGGCGGCGCGTCAGTGATAAGCCTCTCCGCATCCAGCCTGCCCTAGTGCACCTTTGCGCGGGCAAGGGCCCAACGAGCACCTTCAATACAGGCGGAGCGCTTGATGACCTCCACCCAGGGGCACGCATCCACCAGCCGCCGCACGAGGCCAAAGTAGCTCCCAGGCATGGCCCCTCCAGGCCATAGCCGGACTATGAGGCCCTTCATGGCCTGCTCGGCTACCTTGTGGAGCTCGACCAGCTGCTTCAGCTGGTCGCTAGGGGGCACCAGATGGCAGGCCTCAGCATACTGAGACTAGAAGACCTTCTCCGTTGAGCTCCCCTCCTCGGTTCGGTAGAATGCGGCGGCATCAGACACGCTGCGAGGCAGATCTACAAATGCCCCTGCAGAGCTCCGAATTCTGGTAAGTATCAGGAAGTTTACATTAACATGCTTGCTTTGCATGAAAAATGCCTTACCCGCCGCTATTTTCTTCACATCCTCAACCTCCTGAAGGGCCTTATGGGCCTCGGCCTTGGCGGCTTTGGCACTTTCGAGAGACGAGGCAAGATCGGACTCTCGAGTCTTTGAGTCACGCTCCAAACTCTCATGCTTTTCCATGAGAGCCTGGAGCTCTTGCCGCACCTCCACCACCCGCGCCTCCTGCTTCTCTCGCTCTGCCCGTTCCGCGGCCACATTGCGTTCGGCCGCGGACACAGCCTCCTTCAGGGTTGCCACCTCGTTCGTGGCCCCTGCAGTACCCACGTTATCCTTGTTATTTTTATTGCAACCTAAATCCTTTTCTGTAAGGTAAGTATTCATAGTGGTGTTATTCACCTTCTTTGTCCTCGAGCTGCTTCTTGGCACGGCCGAGCTCTTGCTCGGACCGCTTGAGGTCCTGCTTCAAAGCACCGACCTCCGCAGTCAGTGCAGCAGAGGTCAGCAGCGCAGCCTGCAAACCCATATTGACATAATTTTTAGCAACCCTGCGTATATCTTTTTAGATCCTCAGTCCGGCTTTTCTTTCCGAACACCGAACCGAGCATCAGGGGCTACTGTCTATGCGGTACTACATTGCATATTTTTAACTTCTTACCTCAAAGCCTGTTAGAAGGCTACTGCAGGCTTCGGTCAGCCCGCTCTTGGCGAGCTGATCCTTTTGAATCACCGCACACATAATAGTGCGGTGTTCTTCCTTGATGGAAGCGCCTTTGAGCGCCTCCAACAAGTTATCCGGCGCCTCTGGTTGGATGGGGGCCGCCGGCGTCACGGTCTTTCCCTTCTTACGAAGGGGCCGCCTACCGGACTCGGGAACCACTGCGGGTTCCGGCTTGGAGTCCGGCGCAAAGTCCGGGAGGCTGCCTTGTGGCGCCTCCGGAGCCTCCTCCTGATGGGTCCCTTCTTGGGATCCCACCTCGGCATCCTCAGCGTCACGAGGGGTGGAGGCAGTCAAGATGGAATCCACATCCGACGGAGCCAACGACCCGCTCGATGAAGCGGGGAGATCATCATCGGCCGGACTGCGAGCAGTGTGCGGCATTAGAAGGACACTATGTGACACAAAAGAAATTATTAATCATTCAGGAATCCGGATACTTACAATCTTGCCGGGGGCCTGGCCCTTGAGGGCCACTCTTCGTCGCCAACGTTGGCGTTGGCGGATCTATCTGGGGGAATAGTCCTTCCCCTCTTGGACCCTTCGGCCTCCCCTGTCGGGGAAGCCTTCCTCTTCCTCTCTCCTTCCTTTGGGAGAGAGTCTTCTTCCTCCTCCTCGCCTTCGGGGGAGGAGTCCGCCCCGGAGTCGTCAGACACCTGAAAACGGGAACTCTTTCGAGTACCCGTGGCCTCCTTCTTGGCCTTCTTCTCCGGCACCACATGCGGTGCCGGAGCCAGCAGCCCCGCTAGGCGGGCGTCTACTGGGTTTTCTGGCATGGGAGCCGGGCAGATGATCTGCTCGGCCTTCTTCATCCAGTCCTGTCAAAGGAAAAGGGAGATTGAAACCCGTGTAAGGTCAAACTATTAAAAACAAGTGTCCCGTAGAGGGGTAGAATCACTTACCTCGTCAGCTGGACGCTGCGAGCGAAATCCGCGATCTTCATTGGCGGATGCGGGAGCTTCGGCGCCCTTGAACAGCACCCACCAGGCGCCTTCGTACGTCGTGTCGAAGAACCTGCTCAATGCCTGGTCCTGTGCCGGATTGAACTCCCACAATTTAAATGCCCGTTGTTGGCAAGGGAGAATCCGGCGGATGAGCATGACTTGGACCACATTGACAAGCCTGAGCTTCTTGTTCACCAGCTTCTGGATACAGGCTTGGAGTCCTGTCAGCTCCTCCGAACTACCCCATAGCAAGCCCTTCTCTTTCCAGGAGGTGAGCTGCATAGGGATACCAGATCTGAACTTGGGGGCCGCTGCCCACTTAGGGTCGCGCAACTCGGTGATGTAGAACCACCCCAATTGCCACCCCTTGACGGACTCCACAAAGGCCCCTTCGAACCAGATGATGTTGGGCATCTTGCCCAACATGGCACCTCCGCACTCCGCTTGAGTGCCCTTCACTACCTTCGGCTTGACATTGAAGGTCTTGAGCCATAATCCGAAGTGGGGCTGGATGAAGAGGAAGGCCTCGCACACGACGATAAACGCCGAGATGTTGAGGATAAAGTTCGGCGCCAGATCGTGGAAATCCAGGCCATAGTAGAGCATGAGCCCCCAGACAAAGGGGTGAAGTGGAAAGCCCAGTCCGTGGAGGAAGTGGGGAAGGAACACGACCCTCTCATGGGGCCTGGGGGTGGGTATGAGCTGCCCCTTGTCGGGCAGCCGGTGCGCGATGTCGCCGGAAAGATATCCGGCGCTGCGCAGTTTTGCGATGTGCTCCTCCATAACGGAGGAGGCCAACCATTTGCCTCCCGCTCCGGACATGGTCGGAGAAGGTCGAGACGAGATGCACGGACTTGGGCGCTGGAGCTCGAGAGTGCGCGGAGATGGATAAGCAAAGGAGGAAGAAGGCGTTGGTAAAAAGGGTGGATCCTTATCCCCTTATATATGGGCGGACGAAACTATGCGTCCCCACCGGCCTGGTAAAACTCACTTATCTCCCAAGCGCCACCATCAATGGCGTGGTTGGGTTACCCACGCCCGTATTGATGAGAATCCCGGAATAAGGGGAACACGATCTCTGCTTCGACAAGACGTGCCAAGGAAACCGCTTCGCTAAACGCACTGAGGTGGTATAATAAAAAACGATTCAAGTAAAGGCTTGGTAGTGGTGTGACGTCATGCCATAGAATACGTCAGCAGATTGAACTTGTGTACATATTATTCTCTCTACGGTGGAATGTGGACTTTGTTTTGCAGAGCCAGACACTATCCTGGTGTTCATAATCTTCTATGAATTATTCGGAGGAGGAACCCGCCTTGCAATGCCGAACAATATGCGCGCCGGACTCATCATCATTGAAGCCTGGTTCAGGGGCTACTGAGGGAGTCCTGGACTAGGGGGTGTCCGGACAGCCGGACTATCATCGTCAGCCGGACTCCAAGACTATGAAGACACAAGATTGAAGACTTCGTCCCGTGTCCGGATGGGACTTTCCTTGGCGTGGAAGGCAAGCTTGGCGATACGGATATGTAGATCTCCTACCATTGTAACCGACTCTGTGTAACCCTAGCCCTCTCCGGTGTCTATATAAACCGGAGGGTTTTAGTCCGTAGGACGAACAACCATTACCATAGGCTAGCTTCTAGGGTTTAGCCTCCTTGATCTCCTGGTAGATCCACTCTTGTACTACCCATATCATCAATATCAATCAAGCAGGAGTAGGGTTTTACCTCCATCGAGAGGGACCGAACCTGGGTAAAAACATTGTGTCCCTTGTCTCCTGTTACCATCCGCCTAGACGCACAGTTCAGGACCCCCTACCCGAGATCCGCCGGTTTTGACACCGACAGGGGCGAATCATTTTTTTTTGCCCGGACGCACTTCCTTGCGTGCGGAGATGTAGCTGGTGGGTCCCAGCAGTCAGGGGGGCGAATCGTTTTTTTTACCCGGACGCACTTCCTTGCGTGCGAAGGTGTAGCTGGTGGGTCCTAGCAGTCAGGGGGGAAACGTTTTTTCGTGAAATATGGTGGCCCGTACGGTGGGTCCCCGCTGTCAGGTGGAGGAATAATTATTTTGCGCGTAATAAGGAGGCACTTCCTTGCTGCGGCCGTGGACCCAGCTGTCAGCCTCTCCACATATAGTCCATGTCCGATAGAAGCTGTTCCTTCACCACGTTGACCACGCCGCGCTGAGAGCACCAGGGGGGTGGACGACGGCGAGGCCTAGGAAGGGGACGACGGGGAGCCGGGGAAGACGCGGCAGTGGAAGCCCGCGCCGAGAGGAGTACGAGGGTTCACTGGTTCGGCTGCGGTGTGAGGCTGCCGTTGCCGCATAATAACAGGGGGTGTGGGTGAGTAGAGGGATGGCCTGGCCAGCGGTGGGAGTAGTAGGGGGCGGTGAGGCCTCCGCCGCATCGCAGCCGACCACGGGAGGCAGGAGCACGAGGCACGACCGGCGCTGGTTTGGGCGGCTGGAGCAAGAAAACCAGAGGTTGAAGAAGCACTACGGCCGTTGGATGGACATCGTACGGTCACTGGAGCTAGAATCGTGCATATTGACTAAGTTGACAAAGCCCTCCGTCCCCGTCAACTTAGTAGGCCCACAAGTCAGCCTGCCACTATACTGGGTCCCAGCTAACAGGGGGAGTATTCATTTTTTTGTGCGTAATAAGGAGGCACTTCCTTGCGTGCGAAGATATAGCTGGTGGGTCCGAGCTGTCAGCGGTGGTAACGTTTTTTTCGCAAAATACTGAGGCCCTTTCGGTGGGTCCCTGATGTCAGGTGGACAAATCATTATTTTGCGTGTAATAAGGAGGCATTTCCTTGCGTGCGGCCGTGGACCCAGCTGTCGGCCTCTCCAAGTACATTCCACTTCAGATGCATGTCGGTCGTTGACCAAGTTGACCAGGCCGCGCCGAGAGCACCAGGGCGGTGGACGAAGGCGAGGCCTAGGAAGGGAATGACACGGAGGCAGGGAAGACTCGGCAGTTGTTTCCCATGCGGAGGGGAGTACGACTGAACGAGGGTTTATTGGTTCGTCTGCCATCGTCGGAGAATAACAGCAGGTGTGGGTGAGTAGAGGGATGGCTAGGCCAGCGATGGGAGTACGGTGGGGCGGTGAGGCCTGTGCGGCAGCACAGCCGGCCGCGGGGAGGAGGGAGCAGGCCGTCCCGCAGGCGCTTGTTTGAGCGGCTGGAGCAGGAAGAGCAGAGATCGAAGAAGCACGTCGGTCGTTGGATGGACATCCAATCGTCACTGCTTGTGCGTCAACCTTTTTTTTAGGAAAGCCTCAAATATGTGGAAAACAGCATACAACCCATCTGCCATTATTTCTAATAATTTACAGCCCATTTGCTAATTCTTAAGGTTTTTTTGGAGCCCATATTCTTTTTGTTAGCATTACAGCCCATATTGTGGCCACGGTTAAAAAATTATACGAAATTTTTCATATTTCGGTGCGGTCCGAACTGTTTTTAATCCCGAAATTTCGACTCACATTAAAATTGATTTTAAAAATAAATGTATATCAATATAAAATCCAACATATTCTCCACGCATAAAAATTAATGTAATTTAAAATCTTGAAATGAAAAAAAATATATTTGAAACTAATTGCCTGTTTGATGTGTTTTAAAAATGTACATCCCATTTCTCATTACTGATGGGCCATTTTCTCGGCCAGCCGAATGAAAAGTTCTCCTCGTCTTGAAAGATTTGCAGCCCAACAGGCCTGACAAAGCGACTTAATTGGCAAATCACAAAAAAACTGGGTTGTGGCCGTGGACCCAGCTGTCAGCCTCTCCACGTACAGTACTCTTCCGATGGAAGTCGTTCCTGGACCACATTGACCACGTCGCGCGGAGAGCACCACGGCGGTGGACGACGATGAGGCCTAGGAAGGGGACGACGCAGAGCCAGAGAAGACGCGGCAGTGGAAGCCCGCACGGAGAGGAGTACGAGGGTTCATTGGTTTGGCTGCGGTGTGAGGCTGCCATCGCCGCAGGGCCTGGCCAACGGTGGGAATAGTAGGGGGCGGTGAGGCCTCCGCGACACGACCGACGCTGCTTTGGGCGGCTGGAGCAAGAAGACCAGAGGTTGAAGAAGCACTACGGCCGTTGGATGGACATCGTACGGTCACTGGAGCTAGATCGTTCATATTGACTAAGTTCACAAAGCCCTTCGGCCCCGTCTACTTAGTAGGCCCACAAGACAGCCTCCCACCAAGGTGGGTCCTAGCTAGCCGGGGGAGTATTCATTTTTTTGTGCGTAATAAGGAGGCACTTCCGGCGGGTCCGAGCTGACAGCGGGGGGGAACGTTTTTTTTCACGAAGTATGGTGGCCCATCCGGTGGGTCCCAGTAGTCAGGGGAAATGATTTATGTTGCAAAATACTGGTGGCCCATCCGGTGGGTCCCCGCTGTCAGGTGGAGGAATAAATATTTTCCTCGTAATAAGGAGGCACTTCCTTGCGGCTGCCGTGGACCCAGTTGTCAGCCTCTCCACGTACAGTACTCTTCCTATGGAAGTCGGTTGTTGACCACATTGACCACGCCGCGCCGAGAGCACCACGGCGGTGGACGACGGCGAGGCCTAGGAATTGGACGACGCGGAGCTGGGCCACGGGAGGCAGGAACAGGCGGTAGCACAGCCGGCCATGGGAGGCAGGAGCAGGCGGCACGATCGGCACTGCTTTGGGCGGCTGGAGCAAGAAGACCAGAGGTTGAAGAAGCCGTATGGCCGTTGGATGGACATCATACGATCACTGGAGTATTGACTAAGTAGACAAAGCCCTCCGTCCCCATCAACTTAGTAGGCCCACAAGTCAGCCCAAAAATATGGTGGGTCCCAGCTAGCAGGGGGGTATTCATTTTTTTGGGCGTAATAAGGAGGCACTTCCTTGCGTGCGAAGATATAGCTGGTGGGTCCGACCTGTCAGCGGGGGGAACGTTTTTTTCGTGAAATATAGAGGCCCTTCCTATGGGTCCTAGCTGTCAGGTGGAGGAATCATTATTTTGCGCGTAATAAGGAGGCATTTCCTTGCGTGCGGCCGTGGACCCAACTGTCAGCCTCTCCACATACAGTCCACTTCCAATGGATGTCTTTCATTGACCACGTTGACCAGGTCGCGCCAAGAGCACCAGGGCGATGGACGACGGCGAGGCCTAGGAAGGGAACGACACGGAGCCAGGGAATACTCGGCAGTTGTTTCCCACGCGGAGGAGTACGAGCGTTTACTGGTTCGTCTGCCGTCGCCGAAGAATAACAGCATGTATGGGTGAGTAGAGGGATGGCAAGGCCAGCTATGGGAGTACGATCGGGCCATGAGGCCTGCGCGGCAGCATAGCCGGCCGCGGGAGGAGGGAGCAGGCAGTCCCGCCGACGCTTGTTTGAGCGGCTGGAGCATGAAGAGCAGAGATTGAAGAAGCACGACAGCCGTTGGATGGATATCCAACAGTCACTGCTCTCGTGTGTTGACTAAGTTGACAGGGCGTTGCGTGTGGGTCAACCTTTTTTTATGAAAGCATACGCGTCAACCCGTAGTAGGCGCACAAGTCAGCCTCAAATCTGTGGAAAACAACATACAACCCATGTGCCATTATTTCTGATAATGTACAGCCCATTTGCTAATTATTAAGATTTTTTTGGAGCCCATCTTCTTTTTGTTATAATTACACCCCATATTGTGGCCACGGTTAAAAAGTATACGAAATTTTGCATATTTCGGTGCGGTCAACTGTTTTTAATCCAGAAATATCGATTCACACTCAAACTATCTTGAAAAATAATTTATATAAATATAAAATCAAAATAATTGTCCACGCATAAAAATCAATGGAATTTAAGATCTTGTAATGAAAAAAATGAAACTAATTCCCGGTTTGATGTATTTTAAAAATGTACAGGCCATTTCTGGGCAAACCGAATGAAACTCTCCTTGTCTTGAAACATTTGCCGCCCAGCAGGGACGATAAAGCAAGTAGGCCTTGTTTGGGTATTTCTTTTAAAAAAAATAGAACCGGGCTAGCCATTTTCAGCAAGAAAAAAACACAACTGGGCTCATGATGTGGTAAACATAAATAAAACCCTAGCTAGACGGGCCACAACCCCCGCACAGCCCCGTTGTTACCCTGATCCGTCACTAAAACTAGTATAAATAACAACTGCTTGTTCCTCATTGTCTCAAAAAAAACTGCTTGTTCCTCAAAAAAACTGCGCAACTTGCTGGGTCCCTGGTGTCAACCACTCGTAGTGTAATTCTCTCGTTTATTGACTACGTTGACGATGGCATGAGCCCCAGATGTCCAACCATTAGGAGGAACCATATTTTTGGGCTTGTACTATAGAGGCACTTGCTTGCGTACTGCCATGACGCTGGTGGGTCCCTACTATCATCCTCTCCATGTACAGTCATCTCCTTGTTCCTCTCGGTTGTTGACGACGTTAACAACGCAAGAGGGCGGCGCACCGCGCACGGCGAGCGAACCAAGGCCGCAAGGCGGAGGACGACGGCGAGGCCTCGGACGGAATGAACAGGAGCCGTTGAAGATGCGCCGGTCTAGTCGCAGGCGGAGGGGAGTACGAGGGTTGACTGGTGGGGGTGGTGGGGGCTAGTCACTTGGCTTCTATAATGCACAGTGAGCTCAAGCAGCCAGTGTGAGTGATGTTATTTCCCTTGGTTGTGATTTGTTACAATATTTCACTCTAAATTAAACAAATGGCAAGCCATTTGCCTTGTTTCAAAGAAAATATGACAGTCACAGCCGAGTTGAAAAGGGCAGGAACATCTAACTCCAGCTTACAAACTGTACAAAAGCACGAGGGTTGATTGTTCATCAGGTTTACAAAAAACCCAGATTGAAAAGGGCAACAACATCTAACTCTAGCACTGTTTTCGGCAGTCACAGTCAAATGGATCGGTCAGGTCCATAGAATGAACATCCTGGATCGTAAAATTTACTGGATTATGACCACAATATGTTGTAAATAGAAGCCCGGCACATTCAGAAGCTCTTTTGCCACCTGAAACTCCTTTTTTGCTCTTCGACATACCCATCCGTCAAAACCATGCTGCTGATAAACTTAAGCCTGATGGACAATAGTAACCTCGCATTCAGCAGGAAGAATGTGACAAATCTTGTATTTGCACGGTTGGCTACATATCATTCTAGCGTTATTGTCTTCAATCGAATCTCATGAGAAGTGAGAAAATCCCGATGCTTACGAATCCACCGATTGGTTATAACTTTCTTACCCCGTCTTGTTGCCTAAATAGACATGAAAATTGAAAGCAGTTAAGGTCTAAAAGAAGAGTGTCGAAAGAGCAACAGCTGAATGGTTAATTCTAGTACACTATATGCGGGCTTCCAATGTGCGTGAAATTATCACCTTTATACACAACTTCTCCAGACATGGAAAGCATTGCAGCAAGCCAATAATCTTGTTCAAATCAAAACTATTCATTTGGATATATAAGATCTTGACAGAATCCAGCACCATTGACAGGCCATCCATGGAGAAACTCTTCATTGAGCATAGAACATAATATTAGTACAAAATGTGTACTTCAAGATGATATATAAATTATGCGCAGAAATTTAAAATGCAGCATATGGTTACAAGTGTAGATGATAATATAAAGTACCTGAAGAACTATGGAGCCAAACACCATATTGAAATGAGCACAGAGATCATGTATTACACCCAAGGTCTCTAGTTTAGGCGCAGAGAGGACGGTTATTTGCAACGGTGAATAACTAGAATCAAGGATCAACCTTTGAAGTGAAGAGGCATCTTGGATGATGAGCTACCTTCCGTTAAAAGAAATTCCAATTCTTACAAGGTTAGGCGACTTTATTTGGAGACAACCGATTCTAACTGTGAAAACAAGCACCAAGCACTCCAGCGCAGGGCAACTGGAGTGGATGATGCTGTGCAATGACGCCTCCGATATACGAACCAGCACAAGTGAAAGTTTCTTGAGAAATGGGAGTTGAAGGTTTAGTACCCGATTGTCTAGAAGGTAGCACAGCGCAAAGGTGGCGGTGTGGAGAGAGGAGGAAAACCGCGAGATGGACATCAGTGCTGAGGGCACAAGTTCATGGCGTTCTGTATGTGGTATGTGATTTCCAGGGGAATAGTAGAACTCAAGCAGCTATAGTTCTGTGAATTCAGGGGATTTCAGCCAGGCGTCCACCGTGCAGGGCATGGTATGCTTGCTCAGGTAGCATGACAGGATGCAGAGGCTTTGAACGGAGCCCTGGTGGGAGGAGATGATGGGTCTGGGGATTTCAAAATCATTGAAGAGAGATAGCTGACGACAGTCGAGATTAAGGGGCACGGCACGCCATAGAGGGCACCACCGAATTGAGAGGACTTGGGTGCGGCAGCAATCCTTGGTGGGGAGAAGCAAGATGATCTCCCCAAGGACTGCGTCCGGGAGATCGCTGATGCGGTCCACCCGAGATTCTACGGGTTCCTGGGATCCGATGGGGGCGGGGTCGCCGCTTCTCCCCGCCGGGTGCGGGATCTACAACAGGCGTCGCCGCTGGCGGGAGCCTCATCTTCTTGGCACTGGGGTCAGCCGACTCCATTTTCCTCGAGGGCATCGCGTTGCGCTCACAGATTTGAGCAGAGTAACGAATGACGAGCCTAGTTGTAGTGCGAGTGAAGAAGAAGGGGAGCTGGGGGTTTTCTGTAGGAGTGAGGAAGAAGGGGAGCTGGGGTTTTCTGTAGGAATGAGCTGACGTGAGGTGGGTGGGAGCGAGGAGGAAGAAGAGCACCCATGTTTTTTTTGTGGGGGAGGGGGGGTGGGGCGGTGTGTTGGGTGTGGGTAGCGCCTTTTGAATTGATTTTACTATTTACAAGTGTGGATTGGCTGTTTTGTCTTGGGCCCAGAGAAACAATTACTACTAGTACAGTGGAGACACTCTATAGCTACCCAGAAAAACAATTACTACTAGTACAGTGGAGACACTCTACCACTTCTGGCTCCTCCTAGGTCATTGAAACGTCTCGCTCTAGGTCATTGACACTCTACAGCTACCCAGAAAAATAATTCCGTATGTAGTAGTCATTTGAAATGTCTAGAAAGACAAATATTTAGGAACGGAGGGACTAGTTTTTTCATGAATATGGCATGGTAAGACATAAGTTGTCCCGGTTTATCATACAAGCAGTGTGTGTTTTGATGAAATAGAGCACTCGTTCGATAACCGTGCGCCGATGTATACATAAGTACTTGTAAACACTGTTGGTGCTACCCCACTTGTAAGCAGTTGTGCAAAACACGGCACATTGGCTCAGCTCGCTTCAACACTAGGCTATCCACCAGCTAACAAATCAACAATCTGCTGTCTGACATATAAGCAACTACTATGTATCTTGTTACAGTGGTTCATGCAGTTAATTGAGGCCACAATGTAATAAATTCCAAACGTTCACACGCTAGTCCACCGCTCATGTGGAACACTCACAATTAAACTCGTCTTCATAAAAATATTGAAAAGCATAAGTTCAGCAATTTTATACATCTCAATGATTCATAGAACATAACAAACATATACTAGTTCACAGCAAAAGACAAAGTTGTGAGAAGGTTTACAAATCAGGAAAAAACAAGCAAGGCTTCTCTAAGCAAAGGGCCTCCCGGCAGGCTTAAATTTCCTGGAGTTCACTCTGGTTTTTCTTGTTGCTACCATCCAGGGTTAGGTTCTCTCATTCCAGAATAACCAATTATAATTGTGGTCTCAGCTGGAATGCTGAACTGAACCATGCAGTGTACTGACCAGCTGAAATGCTTGTGCATTCCACTAAATTTAAGCACAGCTATTTGCAGAAATAAGCAGACCACAATGACTCTTGTCCGTGCACCTGTCCAAAAAACCGCCGTGCAGCCGTGCCAGCTAGTCCTCGGTCCATGGATGAACTGTAGAAAGTGCATTCCGGACTAGGATGCAGTTGTTTTCGCTCGTCCCTGCACTGCAATCAGGAAGTAAAACGTACGAATCAACTTCTTTTAGATTGTGTTGGTCATTCTACCTTAGTTACTACCAATGTGTCACGCCCAATATGCGACCCTATCTTTGCCCCTCCTCCTAGCGCCCCCTCCTCCTAGCGCTCCCTCCTCCTAGCGCCGGTGGCCACTCCGGCCCCGGCGGCCACCCACCTCCTACCAGTGGCCACTCCGGCCCTGGTAGCCACCCACCCTGCCCAAGATGGCGCCGTTTGATCTCAACTTTGACCATGGGAAGAGATTTCAGACGGAGATGAGAACCAAGTTTGGCCACCCGGTGGTGTTCTCTCCTGGCTTTCACCAAAAGGAGTTCACAATGGTGGTCTCGTTCTGCCGTGCATCTTTCAAACTTGATGTGCACACGGTTAGTATCTCCCTCCTTGCCATGTTTGGTGGTTATGCACAAGGCTTTCGTGTTCGTCTTCTTCGGGATAGATCTTTCAAGTTTTCAGTAGCCTCAAAGTCGGTGGGTTTTGAGATCTATAATGCGGGTAGAATCAAGGAAAAAAGATTTTGAGGTTGTTTTTAACCTGTGGAATTTTGGTGGTCCGAACTGGTGCCGAGAGGAAGCGCTTTACTATGAAGAGCTAGATAAAGAATGGACTTTGGTTGGAAGGGCTGGCAGGGCCATTGTTCCTCATTCCGGTGATCACCGGAGTTACTCCGACGTGGTTAGAGCGAGTAAATCGGTTTTTGAGAGATTATCGGGTCTCAATCGGGAGGACAATTCACTCAGCATTAATCAAAATTCATCTCAGCTTAATTCCGCGCAGCTTAGGCCACAACGGCTGCACAATGAAGTGCAATGTTACGTTGCACGCCATAATGTGGTTTGCCATGCATGCGGGGCCAACGGCCACATTGCTCGTTTTTGCACAACTCCAAATTTGACTGGGCTTTGGCCTTTTATTCCGTTTAGCTCTTTCCCAAGCCCTCCGGATACTGCTTGGGCCGAGGGCCAAGTAGAGTCCTGGTTTCACTGTATTGGGCCGGTGGCACAGATTAGGCAAGTCGCATCATTTAAGGAGCTGGTCAAGGATTTATTCCAAAACTTTCAGCCGAGACCCACGCTTGCCTCCTCGCATTCCACTCCACCTGCCAACTCTGTCTTCTCCACCGCTGCCACCCCCAACACTGCTAGCACATCGACAAGCTCGCCGGCGCTGCCATTGCAACTAGAGAGGGCTCTGGTGGCCTCTTTGCCAGAGCCACGAGCGATGGCCGACATCCCAATCGATCCGCAGCCTTTTGTGCCGCATGGTTTTCAAGTTCAGGTCATTTCAGGAAGAACAGGGGTTTCTCGAGCCATAGTACCTCACCGCCCCAGGCACCACGAGGATTGGGCGATTGCCAGCATCCATCCCCACCCGAATGAGGTATTTTTTCCGAATGTTCGTGATGTTCTGCAAGAGTTTCTTCAAGAAGAGGCCCAAGTTGGATTCAGAGAAATTCAGCCTTGCCCGTTCGGGGAGGCGTATGTGCAGTTTCGGCATGTTAGAGATCGAGACAGGCTTGTTCAACAAGGACCACATGCATTCGGTGATGTTTTTATCTCCTTTACTAAGCATGATGAAGGTAGAAATTGGCGCAGGGTGCATTTCAATAGGGTCTGTTGGCTGCTTTTTGTGGGAGTACCATTTGATTTCTGTAACACTGAGGATATTGCGTCCGCCATCTCTAAATGGGGCAAAATCATTAGTTGGGAGATAGAGGATGCCCTCAAGGGTAAAATTCTTGTTAAGGCCAGAGTGACAGAGCATGATGAAGTTCCTAAAAGCATAAGATGGTCTGAAGGAGAGAGATTTGAGGAAGATTCTTGGACTTGCTCTGTTGAGGTTCTCCTTGAGGAAATGCTAGGTGGTGGACCTGCAGACGAAGATCAAATCCCACCTGATGGTGTGGATCCACACCCCATCCCTCAACATGCAAATGATTTCCCAGGCTTCCAGCCGATCCCAAATCACAATATACATGCCCAGAATGAGGACTGGGATGCTTGGGAAGAACATGAAGAACAAGAGCAGCACTGGGCTTTTCCCCAACCAGAGCCTCCACAGTAGCAGCAGCAGCAAGTGGTCATTCCTATGCTGCCAGATGAGGGTGCACCAAATAGCAGCATTTCAACAACCGTTTCCCTCTCTGATGGTCTGCTGTCTCTGACACACTCTGCTAGTGAGGAAGTTAATCAGGGATTTCATGCCCCTCAAGTTGGTCAAGGGCTATTAAACATTTCTCTGGCTTATAATGCAGTTGAAGAAGAGGAGGACCAGGCACTTCAGAACTATTTAGAAATTGAGCAACAACAAATTCCTGCTTTGGAGCCTGTTCTCATACCTCAGGTTCTTGCTTTGGAGGCCCAAGTGGACCCACAGGTGAATCAATTGAATGGGGAGGAACTTAAGGCTGCTGAAGCTCCTATTTCTGTCAGAAGCCCAGCCAATCAGAATGAGGCAAGAGATGATCTTCCTGTCCACAACTTGCTTCCTAATGAGAAGGGCAAGGAAGATGTTCCAATTCCTTATGTGGGCACATCTACAGACCAAAACAATTCAGGTAATTATGGTGATTTCTCTCTGCCCAGCTCCCCCTCTAGGATTGATTTACATGAGCTGGCTCAGAATCATGCATTGGATATTATTGATGGTTCTCATTTAATGTCTGAAGAAGGTCTGGGATTGTGGATCAAACACTTTGCACCTGCAACCCAAGGAGCAGAGAACTCTTTCAAAATTGAAATACCTATAAGTTGGTTCAACTTCATCATACATTTGCTGTTAACACCTAATAAATTTAGTTGGACAATGCACTTACTAAAGTCTGATGTATGGAAAATATTGACTGCCAACTGTACACAAGAGGAAACTATGCTATTTCATATACCTGATGGATGCTCTGCTACCCAGGCACCAACCTGCAAGGATTTCATACTAGGACTGGGAAAAGAAAATGAAGGTGTTAGCCCAGCAGCACACTCTTCCAGCGGAGCAGGCAGCCCACTACAGCAAGTCTCTCCCAATAAATTACTGCCACTTGGGGAGGCTGTCTCAAGGAAGAGAAGGGACAAGGAGCCTCTGGTTGAGACTGAGGTAAGAAGAAGTGACAGGATTAGGAAAGATAACATGGGCTATAGAAGGAAAACTTGTGACACTAAAGCATGTTTGCCATGTAATGCTATTCCACCTGCTATTCAGAATACTGTGGTGAAAAATCTAACTAAATCTTTCTGTAAGGTTGCTGAGGAAGAACTGCATGGAAAGCTATCCAAGAAACCAAAAAAGAAGGGATAGGAGGAGGTGGCCAAGGTGTCCAAGGTCACTGGGCAGGATGACACGTCCAACTTAATTTGATGATGATAGTGTCATACAAGATGATCTGGAATAGCAGAGTATCTTGCTGTTCTCTTTTGGAATGTACTCTCTTAAAGACTGAAAAATACATACTTCTAGTTTACCCAGAGAAAGATACTTTGTACCCTGGATGTAATGGATTGATGTGCAACCTCTGCTGCTCTCATATGGAGATGCTGTTTGATATTCCTACTGCTGCTAACATATTGTTTGTGAATTACTCCTTGTTAGGACAAGGTAGTATCAACATCTCTGTGACATGTTTGTATGAGGGGTCTGTTTGTTTGCCAACTGTTACAGTGGTGAAACACTTGAAATTATCTTGGGATAGACATCTAGGGCTGGACCTGGGTGATCAAGGACACAAAAATCTGGTTATTAATGAATAACAACAGAACCTGGAATATACTGAACTGGAATGTCAGGGGTATTAATTCTCCAGAAAAGTGGTTAGCTATTAAGCAAAAAGTGGAAGAAAGTGCAGCTGGTATAGTCTGTCTTCAGGAAACAAAAAGAGAGATATTTGATTTAACATATATTCATAAAATTTGCCCACAGAGATTCAATAAATTTGAATACCTTCCCTCCATTGGGGCTTCAGGTGGCATCCTTACTGTTTGGAATGGTGCATTATTTACTAGGGAGTTGATGTTTCAAAATAAATTTTCATTATCCTTGCAGTTCACCTGCAAAACATCCTCCAAGTCTTGGATTCTCACAAATATTTATGGCCCCTGCAATCATGAAGAAAAGATTGAATTCATTGATTGGTTTGAAAATATACAAATGCCTAGTGATGTGGACTGGATTATCATGGGTGATTTCAATTTCATTAGAAAACCTGAGGACAGAAATAAACCTGGAGGTGATGTAAATGAAATGCTTATGTTCAATGCAGCCATCAGTGAATTGGGATTAATTGAACTACCCCTCCAAGGAAGGCAATTTAGCTGGAGTAACGTGGAAGACAACCCTTTATTAGAAAAACTAGATTGGGTTTTCACCTCTGCTGCCTGGATGACCAGCTACCCAGACACTACTGCTTTGCCCATGGCTAAACCTATATCTGATCATCTTCCATGCATGATAAAGATTGGTACATCAATTCCAAAATCCAGAGTGTTCAGGTTTGAAAATTACTGGCTCAGCCACAGCTCTTTCAAACAAGTGGTACATGATGCTTGGAACATCCCAGTAGGCCACACTGATTGTGCAAAAAAGATTAATGCTAAGTTCAAGAATGTTAGAAGAGCTCTCAAACTTTGGGCTAAATCTTTATCTTGTCACAAAAAACATATTGCAGAGTTGAATGATATTATTTTCCTCTGGGACTTCATTGAGGAATACAGGGCTTTGTCACTGTTTGAAACCAACTGCAGAAACATAATGAAGGACTTCTTACTCACAGTACTCAACAATCAAAAAGTATACTGGAAGCAAAGAGGGAAAATTAAAGGGGTCAAGTTTGGGGATGAGAATACCAAATTCTTTCACACAAAAGCTTCTATCAATCACAGACATAACCAAATTGCTATGCTGGTAAACAAGGACCAAATTGAAATTACTGACCATGAAGGAAAGGCAGCAATTCTATGGGAAGCTTTCAAGAACAGATTGGGTCAGACAAATGGCCATTATATGCACTTCAATCTTGAGGAATTGTATGAACATACAGTGGACCCACTACTTTTCATTGACTTGGAAAAACCTTTTACTCTAGAGGAAATTGAGGATGTGGTCAAGAATTTGCCAAATGATAAATCTCCTGGTCCTGATGGTTTCAATAATGAGTTTCTCAAGAATTGCTGGGATATAATAAAATTAGATGTCATTGAACTTATAATGGCCTTTCATGCTGGAAATGTCAATCTTGAGAGCATTAACTCATCCTTCATCACACTAATTCCTAAAAAAGAAGTACCACTTACTCCAAATGATTTCAGACCCATTTCTCTGCTTAATGGGGTTCTGAAGATAATTACAAAGATTCTGGCAAACAGGTTACAAGGAGTAATTCTGCAGATGGTACATATCAATCAGTATGGCTTCCTTAAAGACAGAGTGATTCAGGACTGCCTAGGATGGGCTTATGAATACATCCACCAATGTCATAAATCCAGGGAGGAAATCTTAGTTATTAAATTGGACTTTGAAAAAGCTTTTGATACAATTGAACATGAAGCAATATTGGACATTTTTAAAGCCAAAGGTTTTGGTGACAGGTGGATCTCTTGGATGAAAAACCTATTCTCAATAGCAACATCTTCTGTACTTCTAAACGGAGTACCAGGGAAAAAATTCTACATCAAGAGGGGAGTAAGACAGGGAGATCCTTATTCCCCACTAATTTTTGTGCTGGCAGCAGATATGTTACAATCTATCTTAAACAGAGCAATGAGGTTAAACTTACTATCTGCACCACTGCAAGTGAACTCCTGCCCACATTTCCCAATTGTGCAATATGCAGATGACACTCTAGTGATTATGCAGGCAGATACTAGGCAACTGTTCTATCTGAAAGCCTTACTGAACACTTTTGCCTCAGCTACAGGACTCAAAGTGAATTATGGGAAGTCTTTTCTGGTTCCTCTAAACATTAATGAAGATAGAGTTGATCTATTCACAAACACACTACAATGTGCAAGAGGACACTTCCCTTTCAATTACCTTGGACTTCCATTAGGTATCTACAAGCCCACTGTGGAACAATGTTTGCCTCTAGTCAACAGGATTGCAAAAAGGTTGGCAGGAATATCCATCTTCATGACACAGGCTGGAAAATTGATGCTGGTAAAGTCAGTGCTAACTTCTTTGGTTGTGTTCTTCATGACATGTCTGGACATCCCAATCACTATAAAAAAGCAGATTGTAAAATACCTACAACACTGTCTTTGGAGAGGACCAGATATGGAGGACCGCAGGCCTGCTCTAGTTGCTTGGACTACTGTGTGCAGACCAAAAGATCAGGGAGGTCTAGGGGTATTGTATATATATACTCACAAAAAACACTACTAATGAAGAACTTGCATAAATTTTTCAACATGCATGATATACCATGGGTCAACTTGATATGGGAAACCTACTACAATGATGGACAGTTACCAGGAGACAACATGGTGGGTTCCTTTTGGTGGAAATCAAACTTGGCACTTCTGGATCACTACAAAGCTATTGCTAGATGCAATGTGGGAGATGGGACAGTGCTTATTTTTGGGATGATCTTTGGCACCAGGCTGTACTCAAGCACAAGTTACACCACCTGTACTCTTTTGTGAGAAACCCACAGATGAACATACAACAGGTATTGCAGACAGAGTATCTTCAGGACCTATTTTACTTACCATTGACAACAGAGGCATATGAGGAGTTCATTGAAATGGAGGATATTTGCATCTCTATGAGACAATCTAAATTTCTGGAATCTCTAGATACTTGGAGTTACATCTGGGGTAAGGAGACATACTCTTCCATCAAAGCATATAAGTTTTTAATAGGTCACAAGCAAACACCTCCCCATTTCAGTTGGATCTGGCAAAGCTCATGTCAGCCAAAACATAAAGTTTTCTTCTGGCAACTACTCCATGACAGAGTTAACACTAGAAACTTGCTTAGAAGGAAGAATTTTGTGCTGGATGCATACAACTGTGCAGTCAATGATTGTCAGCAGGAAGAAACACTTCATCACCTTTTCTGGGGATGCCCATTTGCGCAACAATGCTGGGACTACATTTGTCCAACTAGAACACAAAACCTGTCAGTTCTGGAAGCATTCCAGGATCTAAAGGACAAACTGCAATACCCTTTTTACATGGAGATCATCATTCTAGGAGCATGGGCCATATGGATAAGCAGAAATAACAAAATATTCGAAAACATTACACCATCCTTTCAAGGTTGGAGGTTCATTTTCATGGAGGAGCTAAAACTTTTAAGGTTCAGAATGAAGAAGAAGCATTTGAATCATTTCAACCAATGGCTGGAAGACTTGTTGTAATTTCTATTTGTGCTTACTCATAACTTTTTCCTTTTCTGTTTCTTTTCTTTTTATTTCCTTTATTAGTCTTTCTTTTTAGTTTTCTTTTTGTTATTTTTTCCTGTAGGCTTACCTCAAGCCTAAAAGACTACTTGTTTATTTGTTCATTAATATAAAAATTGCAGTGGGGTTTTACCCTACTGTTCATAGTAAAAAAAAAGGTCCCACCAAGGATAGACCCGCATATTGGAACGCTTTTGCAAGGTGGATATCATTACATCAACATTACATAATAGAGGGGATACATCCAAAACACACAGTGTCACATGAATACAACAATACCACATACAAGAACAACATCTGACTACGGATGAATCATAAACAGAAACTCAAACAATATCCACCCTGCTAGCCTAGGCTGCCGACCTGGAACCTATCCCCTGATCGAAGAAGCAGAAGAAGAAACTCAACGCAAGCAAGCATCTCTCTCGCGTCATGATCATCGCATAACCTGTACCTGCAACTGTTGTTGTAGTAATCTGTGAGCCACGAGGACTCAGCAATCCCATTACCATGGGTATCAAGACTAGCAAAGCTTAATAGGAAAGGAAGGGGTAAAGTGGTGAGGTTGCAGCAGCGACTAAGCATGATATGGTGGCTAACATATGCAAATGAGAGCGAGAAGAGAAACAATGGAACGATCGTGAACTAGCAATGATCAAGAGGTGATCCTGAACACCTACTTACGTCAAACATAACACAGAAACCGTGTTCACTTCCCGGACTCCGCCGAGAAGAGACTATCACGGCTACACACGCGGTTGATGCGTTTTAATTCGGATCTGGTGTCAAGTTATCTACAACCGGACATTAACAAATTCCCATCTGCCACATAACCGCGGGCACGGCTCTCAAAACTTTAAACCCTGCAGGGGTGTCCCAACTTAGCCCATGACAAGCTCTCGCGATCAACGAAGGAATAGACCTTCTCCCAGGAAGACCCGATCAGTCTCGGAATCCAAGTTTACAAGACATTTCGACAATGGTAAAACAAGACCAGCAAGACCTCCCGGCGTGCCGACATCCTGATAGTAGCCGCGCGTATCTCGTCTCAGGCCACGACCGGATGAGCAGTACGTACAACTAGAACCAGCCCTCAAGTTTCCCCGAGGTGGCGCTGCAAGTGGCTCTAGTTTGGACC
This sequence comes from Triticum timopheevii, assembly GCA_963921465.1. Classification (NCBI taxonomy): domain Eukaryota; kingdom Viridiplantae; phylum Streptophyta; class Magnoliopsida; order Poales; family Poaceae; genus Triticum; species Triticum timopheevii. The sequence continues at coordinate 292,898,967 of OY997262.1, forward strand.
AACACTTAGACAAGCATTGGCCCGAGGGGCTGAATAAAGATGACCCTCGAGAGAGTGACTCCCAAGGGAAAAGTAGGTGGTGGTGAGGCAAATGGTAAAACCAATGTTGGGCCTTGCTGGACAAGTTTTATTCAAAGCGAACTGTCAGGGGGGTCCCATAAATCACCCGACCGCGTTAGGAACGCAAAATCCAGGAACATAACACCGGTATGACGGAAACTAGGGCGGCAAGAGTGGAACAAAACACCAGGCATAAGGCCGAGCCTTCCACCCTTTACCAAATATATAGATGCATTAATAATATAAGAGATATTGTGATATCCCAACATAAACCCTGTCCACCATGGAGGAATCTTCAACTTCACCTGCAACTAGCAACGCTATAAGAGGGGCTGAGCAAAGCGGTAACATAGCCAAACAATGGTTTGCTAGGAATGGTGTCAAAGGTTAGAGGTTCATGTCAATTTGGGAGGCTTGATGAGCAAAAGATAGGTAACGCAGCATAGCGATAGAACGAAGCAACTAGCATAGCAATGTTAGTAGTGAGATCCATGGTAGCGGTCATCTTGCTTGAAATCCCGCAAGGAAGAAGAACGAGTCCATGAAGAAGACGAAGCCACGAAGACGAACCAAGCGGAGACGAACGAATCCTCACGATCGCAACGAAACGGGAACTATCGAGAAGAAGCACACAACATGGTAAACACACCACACATGGACAAGGCATGATGCACAACAAGCATGATGCATGACAAAGCTACATGAAGCTACTCATGGCAAGAGATGATGCAAACAAGAACAACACATCAAGGCAAGTTTAAATGAGGCCGGGAACAATATATAACAAATCCGGTAAGTCCTCATATGCAAATTTCGAAATTGGTCCAGAACTGAATAAACCTTATGTTCAAGTTGTTAAACAGCAAGTTAAGATGCATCAAGATGATCTACACAAAATTCTAGTCAAGTTACATATAAAGTTCATTAGATTCGGAGCTACGGCCTAGAAGATATGAGCAAAACAAGTTTAACATGGCATTGATGCAAAATGCACCCAAACATCAAGCAAACACACCAAAACAAGGATGCAACATGATAATATGAAGCTACATGCAAAATCAAGCAAGTTTCATATTGAGCACACACAAAACGGAGCAACGGTTCAACACATACACTCTATACAAGTCATAACAACAATTTGTCCATAACAACAACTAGGCATATTGCAAGCATCAAGACAGTATGCTACAGCACCCCAACATATTAACAAAAGGCATGGGCATGAAGTACAGGTAAAGCATAACAAAACATGAACACTGAGCTATCTCCAGAAACAACTAGAACATGCTCAAAAAGACATGGAAAGATTGCAAATTATAACAGTTTCAGACTTTAGCAGAAATAACATCAGGTTGCAATGTTTAGAGCTATCAAACAACATGTTACAGGAACATATTATGGCAAACAAAGGCATGGCATGAATGTACTAGTTTCATAGATCAAAAGTCCCTTACTCACCATGAGCCAAAAAGGATCCAAAAATATGATGGCACCCATGTAAACATGGCAAGTTATATTACAGATTCAAACATGGCAGAAACAACAATAAGTAGGCATGTTGGTGAGCTTGAATCACTCACCACAGAGCAATACATGGCATGGCAAGGCAACCAACAGTAAGAATACATGTTTGTGAAGCTATACATGGCAAGAGCAAGGTCATAGGGTGCATGGATCACTAGCAAACAATCATGGAAACATGGAACTTAATGTTAACAGGCTGATAGCAACATTATCAAGCAAGTTTGGAGCAAAATATGAACAATCTACAGCAAGCTATAAATGCTACCAGGGGCATGGATGGATAGAGCATGACATGTAGATCAAAACATGTTTATAGAACATCTCCAGATTATTCATAGAATGATTAGTAGCAACATGTTTATATAGCATCACGAAATAACAGATTCAGCCTAGCAAAACAACAACAACAAGTACACTACTTAACAAGCTCAATTCACTCACCACAAGTCATTGCATGACAATATAATCAAAGCATCATCAAGAAGGCATGTTTGTGAAACAAACCAAGGCAAGAACAAGTCCATAGCATGCAAGGATCAACTATAGCAACCTTGGCCAAATTGAATAACAAGTAAACAATCTGCCAGGAAACATTTTGAAGCAAAAGTAGAGCACTCAAATGGCATGCTAGACTACTCCATAATTGCAAACAAGGGCATGAATGGATAGAAAATAACCATATGTTCAAAACACCCTTACTGAAGTATCTCAAAATATGCACGTATCTCTCTGTAGCATCAAATTTACATGGCATCAAAATAACAGCAGAACATGGACTAAAATCAGCAATATCACGAAGCCTAGTTTGCATGCTTGTGCTAGTCACCACATTGATCACAAAAATACATGGAATACACCCCTGGAAAGATGGCATGGCATAGATCTAAACACAAGTAGACATCAACCTCATAGGATGCACACATCAACCATGGCAAAAATGACAAATGAGCAAGTTATAACAGTTTCAGCAGGTTAACATCAACAGGCACTCTCCCAACAGCATTTCGGGCATCAAGATGAGCTCAAATGAAAATGATGCAATGGAATGAAATTAAGTACTCGTCGAGGCGAACAATTTGACATATTACACGCACGAAACGGAGCTACGGATGCAGAGATACAGCATGATGAACATGGCATGATAATGTCAGAAAACGGGGACTTCGTGGATTTCTAGAGGTCAACCTTGCAGAACCAGATCCAGATCGGGGCGCGTTCTTCGAGGATGGCCGGGGGCTGGGGAAGACGGTCGGGGATGGGCGGTGCCGGCGAGGGGGCACCGGATCCGGGGCCGGCAGACGGAGCTCCGGCTGGAGGAGGAGTTTCGGGGCGGCGCAGCCCCGGTGGCCGGCGGCGAGGGCCAACGCGGGGGGCGGCAGCGGGGGCGCGCAGGGACGGGCGCGGGGCCGGCGGCGCGGGCTGCGCCGGACGGCGCACTCTGGTGGCGGGCGAGGCGCCTCGGCGGCGGGGCAGGAGGGCGGCGCGGTCGCCGGGCAGGGCAGCGCCCGCGGGCGGCGGCTGGCGGAGGGAGGTGCCGGAGCGCGGCGGAGGTTGCCGGCGAGGCTGCCGGAGGCGAATGGGCCGGGCGGCGGCGGCGTGAGGGCCCGCGCGGGCCCGCGATGGGCTCCGCGGGCCGGCGGCGAAGGGTCGGCGGCGAGGCCATGTGGCCGGATCTGATTGGACGGGGGAGCGGGGCGGACGTGTCCGGCTGCGACCGGACGTGTCCGGTGGCGCGAGGGGAGCGGGGCTAGGGTTTGGACCCGGGATTTGGACGGGGTGCACATATTTATAGGTAGAGGGAGCTAGGAGAGTCCAAATGAGGAGCGGTTTTCGGCCACGCGATCGTGATCGAACGACCGAGAGCATGGAGGGGAGTTTGCTAGGTTATGGGCCACTTTGGAAGGGGTGTTGGGCTGCAACTCAAAGAGGGCTTTGCGGTTACCCGGTTAACCATTGGAGTATCAAACGACCTCCAAATGGCACGAAACTTGACAGGCGGTCTACCGGTGGTATACCAAGGCCACTTGGCAAACCTCGGGCCATTTCGAGAAAGTTTAACACCCGCACAAGAGAAGAGGCAAAAGGGGGACGCTGGAGGACATAGGAGTGCCGGATTGCAAAACGGACAACGGGGAAAATGCTCGGATGCATGAGACGAACACGTATGCAAAAGGAGATGCACATGACGACATGATATGAAATGCATATGATGACATGGCGAAATGCAACACGCAAGCACATGGCATGGCAACGACGGCGAATAGCTGGCGGACACCTGGCGCATCGAATCCGGGGCGTTACAACACTCCTCCACTAACAAGAGATCTCGTCCCGAGATCTTAGGACCGAGACGGAAGGGAAAAGGGATGAGGTGAAACAAGAACTCAAGAGAAGAAGTGAAGAATCGAGAGCACTCGAGAAGAAGAGAGGAACGACGAGGATGACGAGAATCGGAAAAAACTCACGGAATCAAATAGACTATGAAATCACTCGTTCTAACCGGAGTGGTTAGAATGAGAAAAAGAAATGAATAAGACTGAAAGGATTTAGGCAGCACTCCGGCTGAACATGGAAGGAATAGAACACAAGCTTGATAGGATGGAATGATACTTGATGAAGACATGACACAAAAACTCCGGAAAGAATGGAAATAGTTGAAAGAAAAGAACGGAGAAGAAAATGACAACTTGTGCCATGAATGAAATAGAAAGCAACTTTGGGAGGAAGGTTTAAACGGAGTTGTTGAGAAAATCAACAACGAAAAGAATATGCTTGTTGTGGACTTATATATAACATCTCAAAAATCATAAGGTGATAACTGGCCACAACCGGAAATGATTCGATAGCTGAGAAGAACGAAGAAATGCAAAACTCCACTTCAAAAGAAAACGGAGAATTAATTGCACTTCGAGACGCAAGAGGAAAATATACTTGAACTCCACCGACAAGAATCTTGATGAACACTTGAAGAATGAATTAAATCATGAAGAACCACCATGAAGAACTCCGGTGACAAAAGGATGATGAGATAGAAATGAAGGATGAAAGAATAAGATGAGCCTTGCGATGATTTAGATGGAGGTTCCGACGAGATGGCCGAGGAAATTTGAACTCCGGAAAAGAAAAGATGAAAAACACTTGGAACTAGAATTTATTTATCAAGAACAAACTCTAAAGGGAAGGATTACTCACTACGAGGAAATAAAAATAAGATTTATTGTATGCTTATCCTTCATCAAATTAAATTGATGACAAATGGATTTTGCATACTACTTATTCTTCTTGAAAAAGATTGAGAAGTGACATAACACAAACTTGAGAAGGTCTTCATGAACCACCGGTAGGATTGAAAAGATAGAATGAATTAATATGATAAACAAGGAAAGAGAATCTTGAACGAACCACCGGAAAAATTCGGAAAAGACTAACGAAAGAGAAAGAATCACCGGGAAAAATTAGAAGAACAAATATGCTTAAGGGAATTTAGATACAAGAGAACGGGAAGAACTCGATCTGATTAAAGAGCACTTGAATGAAACACAGGGATAATTAGAGAACGGTAACTGGAATGTGAGGACAAAGAATTCTTCTAGAATGATGCCTCCAGTGAAAAGAAACGGAAATCAACTCCTGAAATACTCCGGATGGGTAAGAAAACAATATCTGACAAAAGGAATAATTTGAGAGGATAACATGAAGCTAGAACCACGAAACTTCGAGAGAACGTGCAAGATTTAGAGGAAAAAAAAACTCTTCTCCAAATGATGACGAGAAATACCACCAAAATTATTGAGATATTCCGGGAGAATGAAAAGTGAAGAGGTTGAGTCAACAATGAAAAGAATTTGAAAACGATCTTGGAAAAGATTTGACTGATGAAATTCATACTTACATCAAACTCTGAAAAGAATTTGGAATAGCTCCGGGGGAATTAGAAGATTCAGGTAAGATCCTGGGAAAATACCTGTGGGTTAGGGCCCACTGAAGAGAAAAAACACCGTTGGAAAGGAATGATGAACAGATAGATGAAGCACCGGAACAATTGAAATATTTGAATGAGGTGACAACCTTGAATTAATTGGAACAGAGACGAATCTCTTGAGATGTCTTGAACACTCCGGAAGGATAAACTAGCGAGAGGCGAACGAGCAGGGAAAACACTTGATCCGAGGGAAAGAATATAATCACTATCAAAAAACTTGAATTGAATCCACCAAAAAAGAGATGAAGAATGACGAACGAGACGAGAATCCACCGGTTGAAATAATTGACAAAATATTGAAGAGGCTCCACACGAATGAAATTGATGGTCGAAAGAGACTCAAACTCCGGGAAGAAGAGGGTGGGAGGGGGGGAAAACAAAGGTAACTTGGGCGGGGAGACCGACGAATACCTTGAAGAGAAAACACCGGTTGAAATCATTGAGGAAAGAAAACAAAGACTTCGCACGAGTAGGATGGATACTCGATTACGGACTCCGGTTCCGAGATGAAAAAGGGAGGGCGGGTGGGAAAATAAAACAACTGAGGATTGAACTTGACAACAATGAAGAGGCTCGAGTCAACTTGATGAGAAATGCACCGGATAAAAGAGCTGACAACCAACGATCGGAAAAAACCAACTGCGTGATCCTAAAGAAAATTTGAAAGGGAAGAGGAGTAGTTCAAAACACCTACGTCAAGATTCCTTACCAGAGCGACGAAGGGGCAGAGGAGTAAAAAGAATTCCTACTCTCCGATATAACTAGACTCCGAAAACAGTTTTCTTCTAGTCTCAACAACGGCCAAACTACACGATCAATCAAGGGGGCTCCTAGGGTTGGTCGAGGCTCTGATACCAACTTGTCACGCCCAATATGCGACCCTATCCAAAAGGAACTCGAAGGTCCCACCAAGGATAGACCCGCATATTGGAACACTTTTGCAAGGTGGATATCATTACATTAACATTACATAATAGAGGGGATACATCCAAAACATACAGTGTCACATGAATACAACAATACACATACAAGAACAACATCCGACTACGGATGAATCATAAACAGAAACTCAAACAATAACCACCCTGCTAGCCCAGGCTGCCGACCTGGAACCTATCCCCTGATCGAAGAAGCAGAAGAAGAAACTCAACGCAAGCAAGCATCTCTCTCGCGTCATGATCATCGCATAACCTGTACCTGCAACTATTGTTGTAGTAATCTGTGAGCCACGAGGACTCAGCAATCCCATTACCATGGGTATCAAGACTAGCAAAGCTTAATAGGAAAGGAAGGGGTAAAGTGGTGAGGTTGCAGCAGCGACTAAGCATGATATGGTGGCTAACATACGCAAATGAGAGCGAGAAGAGAAACAAAGGAACGATCGTGAACTAGCAATGATCAAGAGGTGATCCTGAACACCTACTTACGTCAAACATAACACAGAAACCGTGTTCACTTCCCGGACTCCGCCGAGAAGAGACCATCACGGCTACACACGCGGTTGATGCGTTTTAATTCGGATCTGGTGTCAAGTTATCTACAACCGGACATTAACAAATTCCCATCTTCCACATAACCGCGGGCACGGCTCTCAAAAGTTTAAACCCTGCAGGGGTGTCCCAACTTAGCCCATGACAAGCTCTCGCGATCAACGAAGGAATAGACCTTCTCCCAGGAAGACCCGATCAGTCTCGGAATCCCGGTTTACAAGACATTTCGACAATGGTAAAACAAGACCAGCAAGACCTCCCGGCGTGCCGACATCCTGATAGTAGCCGCGCGTATCTCGTCTCAGGCCACGACCGGATGAGCAGTACATACAACTAGAACCTGCCCTCAAGTTTCCCCGAGGTGGCGCTGCAAGTGGCTCTAGTTTGGACCAACACTTAGACAAGCATTGGCCCGGGGGGCTGAATAAAGATGACCCTCGAGAGAGCGACTCCTAAGGGAAAATTACGTGGTGGTGAGGGAAATGGTAAAACCAATGTTGGGCCTTGCTGGACAAGTTTTATTCAAAGCGAACTGTTAGGGGGGTCCCATAAATCACCCGACCGCGTTAGGAACGCAAAATCCGGGAACATAACACCGGTATGACGGAAACTAGGGTGGCAAGAGTGGAACAAAACACCAGGCATAAGGCCGAGCCTTCCACCCTTTACCAAATATATAGATGCATTAATAATATAAGAGATATTGTGATATCCCAACATAAACCCTGTCCACCATGGAGGAATCTTCAACTTCACCTGCAACTAGCAACGCTATAAGAGGGGCTGAGCAAAGCGGTAACATAGCCAAACAATGGTTTGCTAGGAATGGTGTCAAAGGTTAGAGGTTCATGTCAATTTGGGAGGCTTGATGAGCAAAAGATAGGTAACGCAGCATAGCGATAGAACGAAGCAACTAGCATAGCAATGATAGTAGTGAGATCCAGGGTAGCGGTCATCTTGTCTGAAATCCCGCAAGGAAGAAGAACGAGTCCATGAAGAAGACGAAGCCACGAAGACGAACCAAGCCGAGACGAACGAATCCTCACGATCGCAATGAAACGGGAACTATCGAGAAGAAGCACACAACATGGTAAACACACCACACATGGACAAGGCATGATGCACAACAAGCATGATGCATGACAAAGCTACATGAAGCTACTCATGGCAAGAGATGATGCAAACAAGAGAAACACATCAAGGCAAGTTTAAATGAGGCCGGGAACAACATATAACAAATCCAGTAAGTCCTCATATGCAAATTTCGAAATTGGTCCAGAACTGAATAAACCTTATGTTCAAGTTGTTAAACAGCAAGTTAAGATGCATCAAGATGATCTACATGAAATTCTAGTCAAGTTACATATAAAGTTCATTAGATTCGGAGCTACGGCCTAGAAGATATGAGCAAAACAAGTTTAACATGGCATTGATGCAAAATGCACCCAAACATCAAGCAAATGCACCAAAACAAGGATGCAACATGATAATATGAAGCTACATGCAAAATCAAGCAAGTTTCATATTGAGCACACTCAAAACGGATCAACGGTTCAACACATACACTCTATACAAGTCATAACAACAATCTGTCCATAACAACAACTAGGCATATTGCAAGCATCAAAACAGTATGCTACAGCACCCCAACATATTAACAAAAGGCATGGGCATGAAGTACAGGTAAAGCATAACAAAACATGAACACTGAGCTATCTCCAGAAACAACTAGAACATGCTCAAAAAGACATGGAAAGATTGCAAATTATAACAGTTTCAGACTTTAGCAGAAATAACATCAGGTTGCAATGTTTAGAGCTATCAAACAACATGTTACAGAAACATATTATGGCAAACAAAGGCATGGCATGAATCTACTAATTGCATAGATCAAAAGTCCCTTACTGACCATGAGCCAAAAAGGATCCAAAAATATGATGGCACCCATGTAAACATGGCAAGTTATATTACAGATTCAAACATGGCAGAAACAACAATAAGTAGGCATGTTGGTGAGCTTGAATCACTCACCACAGAGCAATACATGGCATGGAAAGGCAACCAACAGTAAGAATACATGTTTGTGAAGCTATACATGGCAAGATCAAGGTCATAGGGTGCATGGATCACTAGCAAACAATCATGGAAACATGGAACTTAATGTTAACAGGCTGATAGCAACATTATCAAGCAAGTTTGGAGCAAGATATGAACAATCTACAGCAAGCTATAAATGCTACCAGGGGCATGGATGGATAGAGCATGACATGTAGATCAAAACATGTTTATAGAACTTCTCCAGATAATGCGTAGAATGATTAGTAGCAACATGTTTATATAGCATCACGAAATAACAGATTCAGCCTAGCAAAACAGCAACAGCAAGTACACTACTTAACAAGCTCGATTCACTCACCACAAGTTATTGCATGACAATATAATCAAAGCATCATCAATAAGGCATGTTTGTAAAACAAACCAAGGCAAGAACAAGTCCATAGCATGCAAGGATCAACTATAGCAACCTTGGCCAAATTGAATAACAAGTAAACAATCTGCCAGGAAACATTTTGAAGCAAAAGTAGAGCACTCAAATGGCATGCTAGACTACTCCATAATTGCAAACAAGGGCATGAATGGATATAAAATAACCATATGTTCAAAACACCCTTACTGAAGTATCTCAAAATATGCACGTATCTCTCTGTAGCATCAAATTTACATGGCATCAAAATAACAGCAGAACAGGGACTAAAATCAGCAATATCACGAAGCCTAGTTTGCATGCTTGTGCTGGTCACCACATTGATCACAAAAATACATGGCATACACCCCTGGAAAGATGGCATGGCATAGATCTAAACACAAGTAGACATCAACCTCATAGGATGCACACATCAACCATGGCAAAAATGACAAATGAGCAAGTTATAACAGTTTCAGCAGGTTAACATCAACAGGCACTCTCCCAATAGCATTTCGGGCATCAAGATGAGCTCAAATGAAAATGATGCAATGGAATGAAATTAAGTACTCGTCGAGGCGAACAATTTGACATATTACACGCACGAAACGGAGCTACGGATGCAGAGATACAGCATGATGAACATGGCATGATAATGTCAGAAAACGGGGACTTCGTGGATTTCTAGAGGTCAACCTTGCAGAACCAGATCCAGATCGGGGCGCGTTCTTCGAGGATGGCCGGGGGTTGGGGAAGACGGTCGGGGATGGGCGGTGCCGGCGAGGGGGCACCGGATCCGGGGCCGGCAGACGGAGCTCCGGCTGGAGGAGGAGTTTCGGGGCGGCGCAGCCCCGGTGGCCGGCGGCGAGGGCCAACGCGGGGGGCGGCAGCGGGGGCGCGCGGGGACGGGCGCGGGGCCGGCGGCGCGGGCTGCGCCGGACGGCGCACTCTGGTGGCGGGCGAGGCGCCTCGGCGGCGGGGCAGGAGGGCGGCGCGGTCGCCGGGCAGGGCAGCGCCCGCGGGCGGCGGCTGGCGGAGGGAGGTGCCGGAGCGCGGCGGAGGTTGCCGGCGAGGCTGCCGGAGGCGAATGGGCCGGGCGGCGGCGGCGTGAGGGCCCGCGCGGGCCCGCGATGGGCTCCGCGGGCCGGCGGCGAAGGGTCGGCGGCGAGGCCATGTGGCCGGATCTGATTGGACGGGGGAGCGGGGCGGACGTGTCCGGCTGCGACCGGACGTGTCCGGTGGCGCGAGGGGAGCGGGGCTAGGGTTTGGACCCGGGATTTGGACGGGGTGCACATATTTATAGGTAGAGGGAGCTAGGAGAGTCCAAATGAGGAGCGGTTTTCGGCCACGCGATCGTGATCGAACGACCGAGAGCATGGAGGGGAGTTTGCTAGGTTATGGGCCACTTTGGAAGGGGTGTTGGGCTGCAACTCAAAGAGGGCTTTGCGGTTACCCGGTTAACCATTGGAGTATCAAACGACCTCCAAATGGCACGAAACTTGACAGGCGGTCTACCGGCAGTATACCAAGGCCGGTTGGCAAACCTCGGGCCATTCCGAGAAAGTTTAACACCCGCACAAGAGAAGAGGCAAAAGGGGGACGCTGGAGGACATAGGAGTGCCGGATTGCAAAACGGACAACGGGGAAAATGCTCGGATGCATGAGACGAACACGTATGCAAAAGGAGATGCACATGACGACATGATATGAAATGCATATGATGACATGGCGAAATGCAACAATCAAGCACATGACATGGCAATGACGGCGAATAGCTGGCGGACACCTGGCGCATCGAATCCGGGGCGTTACACAATGTAGGGATACCTTGAAGACGGGAGGTTAGACGACGGCAACGCGGGATAGCCATCTCATTTTGCGCAGTTGTACTAAAACTGAGGTGTGTGCTTTTGATTCCGCGGATAGAAACTATACGGAGACAGACATCCCGAAACGATATGGAGACAGACATCCCTGTTTGCGCAAATACGAAATACGGTTATTTAAACAGTGACACATATTACTACTTTCCCCCGTTTCCTCTTAGAACCAAGTCCTAGATTCATGCTACAGCTTTTCCACTTTCTTCCCTGTTTGAACCAACGCTTTGAGTTCATTGTATGAACTAGCTTTACTTCTAATAATAGTAGAAGTCTAGGGGGCTTTGTAACAGCGGACGGAAGTAGAAAAGGATCCACATGAGGGGGAAGAGCTGGGGCAGTAGAGCAAGGCAGGTTTCGAAGGAATATATACCTGAGGGTCGTCGGCATGTGGCAAAGACGGCGTCGGGAGGCCGCACCTTGGCCACAATACCGCAGGGAGGAAGAAGGGGTCGGAGGCCCTCCCGAGCCGGCGCTCTCTCGGAGAGAACGACACGACCGTCGATCGGGACGCGCGGGCAACCTTTGGTCTCCTCCCTCGCCGCCGACGACAGCGTGAACGATGCAACTACACCCCCTGCCCCGGTCGAGGTTGTCCGGCCGGATTTTTGACCAGCCGTGAGCTGAGAGAGAGAGTGTGGCCACCTATGTCTTGCTTAGATCTGGAGAGCATGAGAGAGTGAACGAGAGGAACCCTAGTAAAGCAAGCACTAAGGCTCCTGCTTTTATATATAATGGAGTGATTTTGTTGTATCGGCTTCAAAAAATGCGCTCCTACGTGTACTCTCGAGTGGGTGTGAGAGAACTAGTGCACCGCTTCTCTTCGTGAGAGTACAACATATACTATGCCCAAAGAACGTTCGCCGCAAGAGTAATAGTATAAGTGTGTGACGTGTGAGCTAAAATAAAATGTGCGCGCCGTCTTTTGTTTTCTAGAAGTTCTGAGGGTAGGGTGTGAAGAGCACATATGTGCGTGACGTCTACCTGCAGATAGAGGATGGGTGCGACGTGCGAGTCTGCGAGAGGACTCGGGAGAGTCGTGACTCGTGAGGGTGCGTGTGTGTGTGAGAGAGAGGGGGGCACGTATCAACGAAATGCATGTGTCCGTAAATCATTATCCGACAAGCATTCGCCACAAGCCTTTTCCTGACGAACGCCATAAGAACCGTTAGATCGGCATCCGACAGTGTCAGTTTTGCCATGTCATTTAACAGAACAACCACTCCTCCTACATTCAAATCTTCCATGTGAGTGTTAGCAACTGCCGTATGCTCCCTCCGTTCCGAAATGCAATGCATATAGCTTTATTGAAAATTAGAACCTCACAAACTTTTACCGAGTTTTCGTGTACCAAATTGCACATGTAGAATACCCTGTATATATCATTTCATTCATCTTCGATAGGTAACTATAAAGATGGGTGAGGAGTCTACAAAGAAAGACCATCGTATCACCCGCAGCAATTTCAGCCATCCTTTAGTCTCGAGGAATATCATAGGAACTCTATATGATATGATTTTTATAGGATTTTTTTCCTTTAGAGCCAATTGGTTCATAGGAATAGATTCATATACTCTACATTTCAAAGGAAATAAACATGATATCATTTCTATAGCTTTAGAGCCACTTGGTTCATATGAATGGATTCATATACTCCCTTAATTTCAAAGGAGAATAAACATTAGCGAATATTCAATAGAAAAGTTCCTATGATATGAACCAAATTACATCTCTTTACTAATCCCTCCTCATAGGCATTGAGATACATGTCATCTCTAGATTCAATAGAAAAATTCCTATGATGTGAACCAAATGACATCTCTTTTCCAATCCCTACTCATAGGAATTGAGATGCTCCATGTCATCTCTTTCCCTACAACTTCCACGTATGCATCTTCTATTCCTAAATAGATAGTACAAACCACTAGTAGCTTTTTTCCAAAACATGCAACTATGGCAAAAGAACTATATAGTGTGCCAATAACTTTGAAAGATGGTCGCTGGATGAAGCTAACCCGACAGTGTAGAGATGGGCAAATCCGAGCACTACTGGCCGTTGGATATCATCAACATTCCACCAGATCTGCCACATGTACAATTTAGAAGACTCCATGGTTGAACTTAAGCATAATGCACAAACCTCAAAACACAAGCACTTCACCTTTGTTCTAGAATCTTCTGTATCATAATTGATTATTATTTTCTAAATGAATTGCCATTATTTGTTTTTTACTTTATGATTTACGATGCACAACCCCATGAATCTTAACATTTTTATAAAACTAATTGATTTTGAATGAGATGAACTATAAGAACTAAACGAACATCTACATCATGCATATATGACTCAAAGCTTTACATGCTATAGTGTGTATTTATTCATAATTTGGTTTCGAAATCGCATGCGTTCAATACATGTGTACCTTACTAGTTTTGAGTAGAGTAGCAAATTTCACGCGGCCCCGGGTATATCAAAATGCAGGGCCCATGCATCATTGCCTTTCGGTCGAACATTCGTCCACAATTTTTTGTACGTGCTATATCTCCACTGGTCCCCGAACCCAAAATGCTGCCTCGTTCCTGTAAAACCAAGCGGCCCACACATATTTAAGGCATCGACTCGATCACTCGAACCCGTTTACTACGATGTGGCCCCGCACGCCGTAGTACTCCTACAAACCCTACCGCCGCACTCATCATCGGTTTTCTTCAAGAGGACGAGGGAGAATCCGATTTGTAGTGGAGGTGCTTTCAAAAAAAAGGATCTGTAGTGGAGACCCCTACCCTAGGGTGCCCTAGGTAGCTGCCGCACGCATCATTGTTTTCTCTTTTCTTTATGCTCTTGCGCGCTAGAGTGAAATGATGGTTGCTTCGTCCATCCAGCTTAATGCGGGAAAGGTGGGGCTTTGTGATTTGACCCCTCATCGCTCATTTTCTACTACTACGGCGCTACGACCGGGTGAAAGTACATGTAGTCCCCATGTGTGGTTTGGGTAATTAGATGACAATCCTAATGGACTAATGTTTGCACTGAGATATACATTTGAAGGAAAGTTCCATCTGCAATGCATGAAGAATACTGGATGAACTGGTGGATGAAATCCATCAACATCTATATATGCATTAAGACTTGATAATGAATGACAATTCCTATGAAGAAACAAGGGACATTTACATCTATGCCCCTAATTTGCGCCCACTCTCAGATTTACCCCTAATTTCAAAGCCTGCTCAAATTTGCCCCTCCACCGTTAGGTGCACTTACAGAAATGCCCTTTTGTGCCGTTACCGTCGGGTCAAAGCAGGTCAAAGGGCATTGACCGTCCTAAAAAAATAGCAAAATAAATCTAAAAAATCTGAAAATTTGTGAGATCAAAGATACTCATGTTCGCAAGGTGCGTGCAAATTTTCATGTTGTTTGGGCATTCTAGGAGCTCGTGCGAAAGGAAAAGAAATAAATATTTAAGTGTGTGAACAGTAAATTCAAAAAAATAGCAAGAAAATTCAAAAAAATATGAAAAAATTGGCATCAATGAGGCTACGGTCTAGAAGCTGTGTGCAAATTTTTGTTGTGTTTGGACATTGGAGGGGCTTGTGGAGAAAAAAAGAAAATTTTGCTCGAGAAAAAACTTGGGAAAAATGACTATTTTGTTTTTTCTTGCTAGAGCTCCTCGCATGTCATTTGATTACAAAAACTTGCAAGCACCTTGTGCACCCAAGCCTCTTTGATGCCAAAAAATTTCATATTTTTTTGAATTTTCTTGCTATTTTATTTCAAATTTACTGTTCACAAGCGTGCATATTCACTGTTTTCCTCGCCACGAGCTCCTGGAATGTCCAAATAGAATGAAAATTTTCTCGCACCTTTCGCACATGAGTTTCTTCGACCTCACAAAATTTTAGATTTTTTTAAATTTTTTTGATATTTTTTCAGGACGGTCAAAGTTGTTTGACCAGACGGTAACGGCGCAGAAGGGCATTTCTATAAAGGCACCAAACCGCGGAGGGGAAAATTTGAGCAGGCTTTCGAATTAGGGGTATATCTGATTAGGTGGTTCGAGTTAGGGACAGAAATGCAAATGGCCCAAGAAACAATGACATCAAGTTATATAGGAAGGTTTGTTCCATGGGTGATGCAAGAAGGATGTTGAATGGATTCGAAATGAATGCCATATACATGTAGTTGTGCATCAAGATTAATCATGGAGCAAAGATTAAGGTTGACCAAGATGAAGATCGAAGATTGAATTCAAAGATGGTCAACACACAAGCGCAAATCATGTGCCACGTGAGATCTTGTGGTATGGTAAGAATTTGTCAATTGCGCTTTGTGTACTAACCCATACTATGTGTTGCCTATGTTTTTGAGAGGAGATTCTCATGGGCTCGCATCAAGAGAGAGATTTCAAGTTTCTATGAGAGGATGACATCAAGTGTTGATGATCATGGTTGACAAGGGCAAGTCCGAGATAACTATCCCGAAGGATTACATGCTTGAAGCTTGTGGATGATCACATGATGGACACATGAAGATAAATACAAAGCAAAGCTTCCCACATTGTGTATGGGAGAGCTACTTGAAGACTTCACCAATGTCTTGCCATTCAACTTGATCCAAGAAGAAACTTCAACTTCAAGCTCAAGTGAAAGGCTCGAGTCAAAGGTATTAGTTCCTTCGACGTTAGTGTTGTGGAGTGATGAACACCGAAGGAACACATACACTCAAGAATGGATTCTTGATAGCTATGTAGTGTAGACCTTTTATGATTCTTGAGTTATAGGGATCCCGCACTATTAAGAGGGGATCAAAGGGGTTCGTGATAGATTTGCTCAAGTCAACATCTTCTCTACACAATTCCACTCATATCCTATATACCAAAGAAAATCCAAAGCCAAATAGGTTACCCAAATACATGATAAAACCTTTGCATATTTTGCATCCTCCATTTTGGTTCATCTTGGGTGGTTCTCTATGTGAGGACCTGGGTTTTTTTCATAGCTTCAAAACGAGCCCAAGATCATCAAAATCGGAGTCCGGACGTAAAAGTTTGCCTGTTTCAGTTTCTAGGCTGCAGCAGTTTGGTTTGGCCGGATCATCCGGGTCCTCTCCCATATCATCCGGGCTTTGCCCGGATCATCCGGGTTCCTGCCCGGATCATCCGGGTTATTCGTAAAATTCATCACAATAGCTTATTCCGCTAGCCGGATCATCCGGCTACCCACCCGGATCATCCGGGAATTGCCCGGATCATCCAGCTATGTCCCCGGACATCCGGGTATCTACTTCACCACATTGTATATTGACCTTCCCAGATCATCCGGGCATTCCCCAGATCATCCGGGTATGCGTCCAGATCATCCGGGCAGGTCAACAACTGCGGGAAACAGCTCTATTTTCTTTGGGGGTATAAATATCCCTCTCTCACTCCGGGGGAGGGTTGAGCACTTCATCCCAAATCGTCCCAAGAACACAAGTGGCTCCCTCTCACTTCTCCTACACCAAATCTTAGATCCCAGAGAGATTAGTGAGTGTTCTTGAGAGTTGTTCCAATCAAAAGATAGATCCTCTCCCTCTTCCTCTTGTGACCAAAGCAATTCGTGATTTGAGCAAGTCTTGAGCATTTCCCCCTTGATCTTGTTACTCTTGGAGGTTGGAGACTCCTAGGCGGTAGGAGTGCTCCGGTGAGGAATCAACTTGTGATCTGTCCCCCGGAAAGTTTGTGAAGGTTTGGAGGCCGCCTCAAGGTATACCACTAGTGGTTGAGAATCGCCTTCGTGGTGATATCTCAAGGAGAATAGGGTGAGCCTTCGTGGCGTTGGTGTGCCTTCGTGGTAACATCCACCTCTCTAACGGTGACTAGCTTCCCTCCAAGGAAGTGAACATCGGGATACATCCTCGTCTCCGTGTCTTCGGTTAATTCTAACCCTAGCCACTACTTGTGGTTTACTTTGGTCTCTCGACCTTGCATTCACTATATCTTGTTGTCCTCATTATATTGTGTTGGTTACCATATCGTAGAGATTATCTAGGCCAACACTTTATAGTCCGCAATTCATACTTGCTATTATTGTTCTATCGTGTGCTTAGCGTGAATTGCTAGCTTGTAATATTCATTTCCATATCTTGTGACATAACTTGTGTAAGCTTGTAGTGCTTACTTGAGTTTCATTGTATCATTCAATTCCATATATTGTGATACAATTTGTGTAAGCCTGTATTGCTTACTTGTGGTTGTGTCTGTTATTCATTTATATATCTTGTGATATACATTGAGTAAGTTTATGTAACTTACTTGTGCTTACACATATCCTCATTGTTCTCATCTTGTTTATCCTAAGTTGTTGGTGCACTTAGTTAGCCTGGTATATTTAGGATTTGTGCTTGAAAAGTATCCTCTTAGTTTATTTCCGCATTAGGATATAGCCAAATTCGTATAAGATTTTAAAACGCCTATTCACCCCCTCTAGGCGACATCGTGGTCCTTTCACCGGTGTGCCTCCAATTCCAACCGCTGCTCCAAACTGTAATTTGGTGCATCGCACGTGGAACAAGATGGTGGATGAGCCACATGTCTGCCAAAGGGGTCCTATTAAGTGTGTCGCCATTTCGTGTGTGGACTGACCCTGCTTGAGTTGCTACGCCAACACGACAGGAGCAGCCTACCACTTGGTTTTGCTCCTTGGTGAATCCCGACTATATTGATCTAAAGAGATACATGTTGAACTACCCTCTCCGTCTCGGTTTTTTATTTGTAGGCGTCTCGGTTTATAGGGCCTGCATGTAGTTCTAGGTCATCCATTGGACTAACTAAATATGAGTTACTTTGTCACAAAAAGTATATCATTGGATTCTTATTGGTTGGTATGTGAAGAAACAAGAAACGAGGTAGAAGTTAATGCACCGTGCCTTAGTATTGTGGGATTATTTGGTTTTCGTAAGATGACGTGCGTTTGGTTGCAAGGGTGGTCATGAATGGGTTGGGATCGTTCAGAAAATAGACATGTTTGGTTATAAAGCACATGAATGGTTCGAGTCAAAAAAAGAGAATATGCCTTGAAGATGCTGAACCATTCCACCCAACCAAATCGGTCGAATCAAATGGCCACCCTTTGCATGCATGACTATGTGAGCATGACTGGTGGTCCCGTCTTAAATAATTAGCTCACCTCTTATATTCAGCCAAACACATGAATTGAATGGTTCAATCCCAAAAAAATTGAATGGTCCCAATCTATTCCTACGATACCTTCAACCAAACGCATCCGACGGAGGGAGTAGTTGTATTTAAAAGTCGAGGGCGGGGCTTTTCCTACGCGGTAGGCGGGGCAGTTCCGCCTAGTCATCGACAGAGACACGAGAAGACGAGGGAGTAAGCTGCTGCAAACGTAGGGCTGTGTGACTTGACAGCGAGTTACTATTGGACAGGTGCGGCCCCGTGATTTGACTTGCCATTATCATCTTAACTGCGGCACTACGACCGGCGTGAGTCTCCCGATTCCTGACCACCTCCATACAGGTGCCTCTCCCAATCCTCCACCATGTAGTAGTAGAGGCTGACTCTTGCATGAGAGCCCACTTCTCCACTTTTTCCTTGCCTCTCTTTCCTCCACATATGCAAAAATACCATGTAAAGCGCACTATTGTACTTACTTGCTCCTACAAGTGCTTAAGCTTGCCACATAGGCATAAAGTCTGATGTGGCAAGTTAATCAAGAAGAGAGAGACTAGTTTGGTGACCGAAGGAAGAAATGGTGCTAAGCACGTGTACCTAGGTGAAAAGACAATTTTGAGTCCATATCTAATTAAATGAAGCAAACTTAGCAACACCATTTCATTGGAAGAGGTCACTCCTTGGCAAATGCAATAAATACTAGTACTCCCTGTGTCCCATAATATAAGAACGTTTTTGGCACTACACTAGTGTGAAAAACATTCTTATATTATGGGACGGAGGGAGTACGAAGAAATAGATAGAGAGGAGTAAAAAATACACTTATAGCCAACCTTATAGCTAACCTTGTTGTAGTATGAGTGACTAAGTGATGACTATGTATGACATGCCAACATCAGATAGCCTAACGCTGTTGGGGAACGTAGTAATTTCAAAAAAATTCCTACGCACACGCAAGATCATGGTGATGGCATATCAATGAGAGGGGAGAGTATTGTCTACGTACCCTCGTAGACCGTAAGCGGAAGCATTATGACAACGCGGTTGATGTAGTCGTACGTCTTCATGATCCGACCGATCCAAGCACCGAACGTACGGCACCTCCGTGTTCAGCACACGTTCAGCTCAATGACGTTCCCCGGGCTCCGATCCAGCAAAGCGTCGGGGATGAGTTCCGTCAGCACGACGGCGTGGTGACGATGATGATGTTCTACCGGCGCAGGGCTTCGCCTAAACTCCGCGACGATATGACCGAGGTGGAATATGGTGGAGGGGGGCACCGCACACGGCTAAGGAACGATCCGTAGATCAACTTGTGTGTCTTAGGGGTGCCCCCTCCCCCGTATATAAAGGGGGAGAGGAGGAGGGGGCCGGCCAAGGGGAGAGGCGCGCCCTAGGGGGGCAATCCTACTCCAAGTAGGTTTGGCCCCCCTTTCCTATTAGGAGTAGGAGAGGGAAGGAAGAGAGGGAGGGAAGAAGGAAAGGGGGGGCCGGGCCCCCTCCCAATTCGGATTGGGCTTGGGGGGGCACACCCCTCCTTTGCTCCTTCTCCCTCCTTTCCACTAAGGCCCAATAAGGCCCATATATTTACCGGGGGGTTCCGGTAACCTCCCGGATCTCCGGTATGGTCCCAATCTCATCCGGAACCTTTCCGGTATCCAAATATATCCGTCCAATATATCAATCTTTATGTCTCGACCATTTCGGGACTCCTCGTCATGTCCGTGATCACATCCGGGACTCCGAACAAACTTCGGTACATCAAAACTTATAAACTCATAATAAAACTGTCATCATAACGTTAAGCGTGCGGACCCTGCAGGTTTGAGAACTATGTAGACATGACCTAGAACTGTTTCCGATCAATAACCAATAGTGGAACCTGGATGTTCATATTGGTTCCTACATATTCTACGAAGATCTTTATCGGTCAAACCGCATAACAACATACGTCGTTCCCTTTGTCATCGGTATGTTACTTGCCCGAGATTCGATCGTCGGTATCCAATACCTAGTTCAATCTCGTTACCGGCAAGTCTCTTTACTCGTTCTGTAATACATCATTTCGTAACTAACTCATTAGTTACAATGCTTGCAAGGCTTAAGTGATGTGTATTACCGAGAGGGCCCAGAGATGCCTCTCCGACAATCGGAGTGACAAAACCTAATCTCGAATTATGCCAACTCAACATGTACCTTTGGAGACACCTGTAGAGCACCTTTATAATCACCAAGTTACGTTGTGACATTTGGTAGCACACAAGGTGTTCCTCCGGTAAACAGGAGTTGCATAATCTCATAGTTGTAGGAACTTTGTATAAGTCATGAAGAAAGCAATAGCAACATACTAAACGATCAAGTGCTAGGCTAACAGAATGGGTCAAGTCAATCACATCATTCTCCTAATGATGTGATCTCGTTAATCAAATGACAACACATGTCTATGGTTAGGAAACATAACCATCTTTGATTAATGAGCTAGTCAAGTAGAGGCATACTAGTGACATTATGTTTGTCTATGTATTCACACATGTATCATGTTTCCGGTTAATACAATTCTAGCATGAATAATAAACATTTATCATGATATGAGGAAATAAATAATAACTTTATTATTGCCTCTAGGGCATATTTCCTTCAGTCTCCCACTTGCACTAGAGTCAATAATCTAGATTACATAGTAATGATTCTAACACCCATGGAGTCTTGGTGCTGATCATGTTTTGCTCGTGAGAGAGGCTTAGTCAACGGGTCTGCAACATTCAGATCCGTATGTATCTTGCAAATTTCTATGTCTCCCACTTGGACTTGGTCCCGGATGGAATTGAAGCGTCTCTTGATGTGCTTGATCCTCTTGTCAAATCTGGATTCCTTTGCCAAGGCAATTGCACCAGTATTGTCACAGAAGATCTTCATTGGTCCCGATGCACTAGGTATAACACCTAGATCGGAAATGAACTCCTTCATCCAGACTCCTTCATTTGCTGATTCCGAAGCAGCTATGTACTCCGCTTCACATGTAGATCCCGCCACGACGCATTGTTTAGAACTGAAGCAACTTACAGCTCCACCGTTTAATAAAAATACGTATCCGGTTTGCGATTTAGACTTGTCCAGATCAGTGTCAAAGCTTGCATCGACGTAACCATTTACGACTAGCTCTTTGTCACCTCCATATACGAGAAACATATCCTTAGTCCTTTTCAGGTATTTCAGGATGTTCTTGACCGCTGTCCAGTGATCTACTCCTGGATTACTTTGGTACCTTTCTGCCAAACTAATAGCAAGACACACATCAGGTCTGGTACACAGCATTGCATACATGATAGAGCCTATGGCTGAAGCATAGGGAACTCCTTTCATTTTCTCTCTATCTTCTGCAGTGGTCGGGCATTGAGTCTGACTCAATTTTATACCTTGTAATACAGGCAAGAACCCTTTCTTCGCCTGATCCATATCGAACCTTTTCAATACTTTATCAAGGTACGTGCATTGTGAAAGTCCAATCGAGCGCCTTGATCTATCTCTATAGATCTTAATGCCCAATATGTAAGGAGCTTCACCGAGGTCTTTCATTGAAAAACTTTTATTCAAGTATCCTTTTATGCTATCCAGAAATTCTATATCATTTCCAATCAACAATATGTCGTCCACATATAATATTAGAAATGCTACAGAGCTCCCACTCACTTTCTTGTAAATACAGGCTTCTCCAAAAGTCTGTATAAAACCATATGCTTTGATCACACTATCAAAGCGTTTATTCCAACTCCGAGAGGCTTGCACCAGACCATAGATTGATCGCTGGAGCTTGCACACTTTGTTAGCTCCCTTAGGATCGACAAAACCTTCCGGTTGCATCATATACAACTCTTCTTCCAGAAATCCATTCAGGAATGCAGTTTTGACATCCATCTACCAAATTTCATAATCATAAAATGTGGCAATCGCTAACATGATTCGGACAGACTTAAGCATCGCTACGGGTGAGAATGTCTCATCGTAGTCAAACCCTTGAACTTGTCGAAAACCTTTCGCAACAAGTTGAGCTTTATAGACAGTTATATTACCGTCAGCGTCAGTCTTCCTCTTAAAGATCCATTTATTCTCAATGGCTTGCCGATCATCGGGCAAGTCAGCCAAAGTCCATACTTTGTTCTCATACATGGATCCCATCTCAGATTTCATGGCTTCTAGCCATTTTGCGGAATCTGGGCTCATCATCGCTTCCTCATAGTTCGTAGGTTCATCATGGTCAAGTAACATGACTTCTAGAATAGGATTACTGTACCACTCTGGTGCGGATCTTACTCTGGTAGACCTACGAGGTTTAGTAGAAACTTGATCTGAAGTTTCATGATCAATATCATTAACTTCCTCACTAATTGGTGTAGATGTCACAGGAACCGATTTCTGTGATGAACTACTTTCCAATAAGGGAGCTGGTATAGTTACCTCATCAAGTTCTACTTTCCTCCCACTCACTTCTTTCGAGAGAACTCCTTCTCTAGAAAAGATCCATTCTTAGCAACAAATGTTTTGCCTTCGGATCTGTGATAGAAGGTGTACCCAATAGTCTCGTTTGGGTATCCTATGAAGACACATTTCTCTGATTTAGGTTCGAGCTTATCTGGTTGAAGTTTCTTCACATAAGCATCGCAGCCCCAAACTTTAAGAAACGACAACTTTGGTTTCTTGCCAAACCACAGTTCATAAGGCGTCGTCTCAACGGATTTTGATGGTGCCCTATTCAACGTGAATGCGGCTGTCTCTAAAGCATAACCCCAGAACGATAGCCGGTAAATCAGTAAGAGACATCATAGATTGCACCATATCTAGTAAAGTACAATGACGACGTTCGGACACACCATTTCGTTGTGGTGTTCCGGGTGGCGTGAGTTGCGAAACTGTTCCACATTGTTTCAAATGTAAACCAAACTCGTAACTCAAATATTCTCCTCCACAATCAGATCGTAGAAACTTTATTTTCTTGTTACGATGATTTTCCACTTCACTCTGAAATTCTTTGAACTTTTC
This sequence comes from Triticum timopheevii, assembly GCA_963921465.1. Classification (NCBI taxonomy): domain Eukaryota; kingdom Viridiplantae; phylum Streptophyta; class Magnoliopsida; order Poales; family Poaceae; genus Triticum; species Triticum timopheevii. Next base: position 292,922,576 of record OY997262.1, read on the forward strand.
AAATGTTTCAGACTTGTGTTTCATTAAGTAGATATACCCATATCTGCTCAAATCATCTGTGAAGGTGAGAAAATAACGATATCCACCACGAGCTTCAATATTCATCGGACCACATACATCTGTATGTATGATTTCCAACAAATCTGTTGCTCTCTCCATAGTACCGGAGAACGGTGTTTTAGTCATCTTGCCCATGAGGCACGGTTCGCAAGTACCAAGTGATTCATAATCAAGTGATTCCAAAAGTCCATCAGTATGGAGCTTCTTCATGCGCTTTACACCGATATGACCTAAATGGCAGTGCCACAAATAAGTTGCACTATCATTATCAACTCTGCATCTTTTGGCTTCAACATTATGAATATGTGTATCACTACTATCGAGATTCAATAAAAATAGACCACTCTTCAAGGGTGCATGACCATAAAAGATATTACTCACATAAATAGAACAACCATTATTCTCTGATTTAAATGAATAACCGTCTTGCATCAAACAAGATCCAGAAATAATGTTCATGCTCAACGCTGGCACCAAATAACAATTATTCAGGTCTAAAACTAATCCCGAAGGTAGATGTAGAGGTAGCGTGCCCACCGCGATCACATCGACTTTGGAACCGTTTCCCACGCGCATCGTCACCTTGTCCTTGGCCAGTGCTCGCTTATTCCGTAGTCCCTGTTTTGAGTTGCAAATATTAGCAACAGAACCAGTATCAAATACCCAGGTGCTACTACGAGCTCTAGTAAGGTACACATCAATAACATGTATATCACATATACCTTTGTTCACCTTGCCATCCTTCTTATCCGCCAAATACTTGGGGCAGTTCCGCTTCCAGTGACCAGTTTGCTTGCAGTAGAAGCACTCAGTTTCAGGCTTAGGTCCAGACTTGGGTTTCTTCTCTTGAGTAGAAACTTGCTTGCTGTTCTTCTTGAAGTTCCCCTTCTTCTTCCCTTTGCCCTTTTTCTTGAAACTAGTGGTCTTGTTGACCATCAACACTTGATGCTCCTTCTTGATTTCTACCTCCACAGCCTTTAGCATTGCGAAGAGCTCGGGAATTGTCTTGTTCATCCCTTGCATATTGTAGTTCATCACGAAGCTCTTGTAGCTTGGTGGCAGTGATTTGAGAATTCTGTCAATGACGCTATCATCTGGAAGATTAACTTCCAGTTGAATCAAGTGATTATTATACCCAGATATTTTGAGTATATGCTCACTGACAGAACTATTCTCCTCCATCTTGCAGGTGTAGAACTTATTGGAGACTTCATATCTCTCAAACTGGGCATTTGCTTGAAATATTAACTTCAACTCTTGGAACATCACATATGCTCCATGACGTTCAAAACGTCGTTGAAGACCCGGTTCTAAGCCGTAAAGCATGGCACACTGAACTATAGAGTAGTCATCAGCTTTGCTCTGCTAGACGTTCACAACATCTAGCGTTGCTCCTGGAGCAGGCCTGGCACCCAGCGGTGCTTCCAGGACGTAATTCTTCTGTGCAGCAATGAGGATAATCCTCAAGTTACGGACCCAGTCCGTGTAATTGCTACCATCATCTTTCAACTTTGCTTTCTCAAGGAACGCATTAAAATTCAACGGAACAACAGCACGAGCCATCTATCTACAATAAACATAGACAAGCAAAATACTATCAGGTACTAAGTTCATGATAAATTTTAGTTCAATTAATCATATTACTTAAGAACTCCCACTTAGACAGACATCTCTCTAGTCATCTAAGTGATTACGTGATCCAAATCAACTAAACCATAACTGATCATCACGTGAGATGGAGTAGTTTTCAATGGTGAACATCACTATGTTGATCATATCTACTATATGATTCACGCTCGACCTTTCGGTCTCCGTGTTCCGAGGCCATATCTGCATATGCTAGGCTCGTCAAGTTTAACCTGAGTATCTGTGTGTGCAAAACTGGCTTGCACCCGTTGTAGATGGACGTAGAGCTTATCACACCCGATCATCATGTGGTGTCTGGGCACGACAAACTTTGGCAACGGTGCATACTCAGGGATAACACTACTTGATAATTTTTAGTGAGAGATCATCTTAAAATGCTACCGTCAATCAAAGCAAAATAAGATGCATAAAGGATAAACATCACATGCAATCAATATAAGTGATATGATATGGCCATCATCATCTTGTGGTTGTGATCTCCATCTCCGAAGCACCGTCATGATCACCATCGTCACCGGCGCGACACCTTGATCTCCATCGTAACATCGTTGTCATTTACGCCATCTATTGCTTCTACGACTATCGCTACCGCTTAGTGATAAAGTAAAGCAATTACAGGGCGTTTGCATTTCATACAATAAAGCGACAACCATATGGCTCCTGCCAGTTGCCGATAACTTCGGTTACAAAACATGATCATCTCATACAATAAAATATAGCATCACGTCTTGACCATATCACATCACAACATGCCCTGCAAAAACAAGTTAGACGTCCTCTACTTTGTTGTTGCAAGTTTTACGTGGCTGCTACGGGCTTAGCAAGAACCGTTCTTACCTACGCATCAAAACCACAATGATAGTTCGTCAAGTTAGTCTTGTTTTAACCTTCGCAAGGACCGGGCGTAGCCACACTCGGTTCAACTAAAGTTGGAGAAACTGACACCAGCTAGCCACCTGTGTGCAAAGCACGTCGGTAGAACCAGTCTCGCGTAAGCGTACGCGTAATGTCGGTCCGGGCCGCTTCATCCAACAACACCGCCGAACCAAAGTATGACATGCTGGTAAGCAGTATGACTTGTATCGCCCACAACTCACTTGTGTTCTACTCGTGCATATAACATCAACGCATAAAACCTAGGCTCGGATGCCACTGCTGGGGAACGTAGTAATTTTAAAAAATTTCCTACGCACACGCAAGATCATGGTGATGGCATAGCAACGAGAGGGGAGAGTATTGTCTACGTACCCTCGTAGACTGTAAGTGGAAGCGTTATGACAACGCGGTTGATGTAGTCGTACGTCTTCACGATCCGACCGATCCAAGCACCGAACGTACGGCACCTCCGTGTTCAGCACACGTTCAGCTCGATGACGTTCCCCGGGCTCCGATCCAGCAAAGCGTCGGGGATGAGTTCCGTCAGCACGACGGCGTGGTGACGATGATGATGTTCTACCGGCGCAGGGCTTCGCCTAAACTCCGCGACGATATGACCGAGGTGGAATATGGTGGAGGGGGGCACCGCACACGGCTAAGGAACGATTCGTAGATCAACTTGTGTGTCTTAGGGGTGCCCCCCTCCCCCGTATATAAAGGGGAAGAGGAGGAGGGGGCCGGCCAAGGGGAGAGGCGCGCCCTAGGGGGGCAATCCTACTCCAAGTAGGTTTGGCCCCCTTTCCTATTAGGAGTAGGAGAGGGAAGGAAGAGAGGGGAGGGAAGAAGGAAAGGGGGGCCGGCCCCCCTCCCAATTCGGATTGGGCTTGGTGGGGGGGGGGCGCCCCCTCCTTTGCTCCTTCTCCCTCCTTTCCACTAAGGCCCAATAAGGCCCATATACTTACCGGGGGGTTCCGGTAACCTCCCGGATCTCCGGTATAGTCCCAATCTCATCTAGAACCTTTTCGGTATCCAAATATATCCGTCCAATATATCAATCTTTATGTCTCTACCATTTCGAGACTCCTCGTCATGTCCGTGATCACATCCGGGACTCCTAACAAACTTCGGTACATCAAAACTTATAAACTCATAATAAAACTGTCATCGTAACATTAAGCGTGCGGACCCTGTGGGTTCGAGAACTATGTAGACATGACTTAGAACTGTTTCCGATCAATAATTAATAGTGGAACCTAGATGTTCATATTGGTTCCTACATATTCTACGAAGATCTTTATCGGTCAAACCGCATAACCACATACGTCGTTCCCTTTGTCATCGGTATGTTACTTGCCCGAGATTCGATTGTCGGTATCCAATACCTAGTTCAATCTCGTTACCGGCAAGTCTCTTTACTCGTTCCGTAATACATCATTTCGTAACTAACTCATTAGTTACAATGCTTGCAAGGCTTAAGTGATGTGTATTACCGAGAGGGCCCAGAGATACCTCTCCGACAATCGGAGCGACAAAACCTAATCTCGAATTATGCCAACTCAACATGTACCTTTGGAGACACCTGTAGAGCACCTTTATAATCACCCAGTTACGTTGTGACGTTTGGTAGCACACAAAGTGTTCCTCCGGTAAACGGGAGTTGCATAATCTCATAGTTGTAGGAACTTTGTATAAGTCATGAAGAAAGCAATAGCAACATACTAAATGATCAAGTGCTAGGCTAACAGAATGGGTCAAGTCAATCACATCATTCTCCTAATGATGTGATCTCGTTAATCAAATGACAACACATGTCTATGGTTAGGAAACATAACCATCTTTGATTAATGAGCTAGTCAAGTAGAGGCATACTAGTGACATTATGTTTGTCTATGTATTCACACATGTATCATGTTTCCGGATAATACAATTCTAGCATGAATGATAAACATTTATCATGATATGAGGAAATAAATAATAACTTTATATTGCCTCTAGGACATATTTCCTTCAAACGCACCATGTTAAATCTCCATGGGCGCGACTGCGCATGCGACGCGACGGTCGTGGTAGGTGCAACCATGATACGGGGTGCTAGCAGCCCTTGGATCTGAGATCAAACGGTTGCATGCTAATTTGTTGAAAATTTGCAGAATAACCCTCCCGCGGCAACCGGCAAATTTCCTCCCTCGGGCCAGAGTAGGTTTCTCGGTTTGCATGCGGGTTTAATGGAGGCAAGGAGGCGTGTCGACATGGAAGACGCATGGTACTATTTGACCCTCAACAATGTGCATGGGGACTCCAAGGAGGTTCACCTGGACATATGCATTACTAAGTTAAATGTTGATCATTAGTCTTCGTTCAATGTAATCCGCTGTCTAAGCATGTGGAGACTTCCATGCATGATCTTGCTCTATTGGAGTGTCACGCATGAATAAAAGTGTATCCATTTATGGTTTAGTCTAGAATCTTCCATGTATGAATTTTTACTACAGTACCAGTGAAAGACTTATGATGAACCATTTCCTGCAAAGCACAATAAGAGTTATTTCTTCACAAGTTTTGGATGCAGGTTGAACAGTTGAACGCTTTTGTTTGCAAAAGATACTTTTTTTATCTATTTCACCCAGATGTTTCTGAGCTCTAGGGATGAAATAATATCCGAAGAAACATATCGATACCTGTTACACATGAGATGACCCCCACATCCTTTGTCAAAATAAACAACACCCCGATCAATGCATTTCACTCTTCCGTGCAACGGACGGGCACCTTACTTGCTCCTACAGGTGCTTAAGCTTGCCACATAGGCATAAAGTCTGATGTGGCAAGTTAATCAAGAAAAGGGAGACTAGTTTGGTGACCCAAGGAAGAAACAGTGCTAAGCGCGTGTACCTAGGTGAAAAGACAATTTTGAGTCTATAGCTAATTAAATGAAGCAAACTTAGCAACACCATTTCATTGGAAGAGGTCACTCCGTGGCAAATGCAATAAATACTAGTACTCCCTGTGTCCCATTATATAAGAACGTTTTTTACACTACACTAGCTAGTGTCAAAAACATTCTTATATTATGGGACGGAGGGAGTACGAAGAAAGAGATAGAGAGGAGTAAAAAATACATTTATAGCCAACCTTGTTATAGTATGAGTGACTAAGTGATGACTATGTATGACATGCCAACATCAGATAGCCTAACACACCGTGTTAAATCTCCAAGGGCGCGACCACGCGAGCGACGCGATGGTCGTGGTAGGCGCGACCATGATACGGGCTGCTGGCAGCCCTTGGATCTGAGATCAAATGGTCGCATGCTAAGTTGCTGAAAATTTTAAGAATAACCCTCCAGGATAGGATATTCACCCATAGGTCTAGAATCACGCCATGCAACTGTTCGATCTCAGATCCAAGGGCTCTCGGAAGCCCGTATCATGGGAGAATGGAAAGCCACTACCCTGCCGTTCGCACACTGGCAGTTCGCTCCTACTCTTTCCCACACGTCCTTTAATACTACGGCGGTTCGCTCCTAGTCGTCCCGTCCATTCACATTATGGCAGTTCCACTAATCCTAACCCTCCTCCCAAATCCATGGCGTCCCAAATCTCCCCGGTCGGCTGTCAGTACAAGGTTAGAACCATCACCGGCGATGAGTTCGACGTCATCTACACCCGTACTTCCGCGACGGTGAAAGGATGCCTTTCTCGCTTCAGACGCATGTGCGAAAACTCACATGATGAATGGGTCACTGGGCTAGATGTTGAGTACACCACAGTCCTGGGACGAGAGAAGGATCTAAAGGACGAAGAGAGGAAGAAGCCCACCGTGATCCAGGTTTGCTTACATAACGTTTGCTTGGTCTACCACATATGCCATGCCGACGTTGAGTGCCAGGATTTTAAGAACTTCCTCGAGGACAAAACAGTCAAATTCGTTACTATAGACTTTAAGAACGACAAAGAAGTCCTGCATCGGATAGGCCTCGTTGTAGGCAACCCCTTCGACCTCCAGAAGAATTGGCTGGTGCCCTCTCGTCAGCCCTCAATGCTGACCCTGGCAGGAGCCATGGTTCATCCTTCGTACCGCAAACTGGAGAAACCTCATTACACGTTTCATCGTCATGCATGGCAGCGGAATGTACTAGATATAGACCACATCCAGTACGCTGCAATGGATGGCTACCTTTGTTTCAATATCTACAAGGGTTGGATGAAGAGCAACAGCCAAGTTGGCGGTTCAAGCAAAGTATCGGCCAAGAGGAAGAGGGACAAGGACGAAGTCGAGGACGTGGACGAGGACTCCGAGTAAGGTGGCAGTGTCATTGCTCATGGCGGTTCTAAACTTCTAATGCAGTGTCTACCGGATTAGTTGCATAGTTTAATTTCAGGTGTGCTTAGTTTAATTTGAGGGGTGTGTCGTGCTGAGCCCCCAGCAGAACTATGTTATGTTTCTTCTCGTTACTTTAACTCTTCAGTATGTACATACTAGTACTAGTATTTCATTAATAGAATTTAGCACCCCAATTAAGCACGTACTAGCTTTTTTAATAGTTCTATATGCATAATTTGGCGACGAGCGCTCTCTATATGTACCACCTTTTTTTTAAATTTCAATTTTTGCTCCATGGCGCAATCCATCGATAGTGGAGTACTACTGTTCAAAAGTATACATTTTTTAAAAGGCTAGCGTACTGTTCATCATATATATATATATATGTATATATATATATATATATATATATATATATATAAAGCCAGTTAAATTCTCAACCTAGAACGACGTGCATGCCATGTAGTAAACTGATCCGGAGGAAGTATAGTAAAAATGAGGTGATTTTACCCAGCGATCGGCGGGATAGCATGGCCTGTCCTGCGGTCCCACGTGTCATGATGTACCAAGGCGATGCGCGTGTTCCTCTTGAGGCAGAAGCAATACTAGTACGTGGTTTGAGATGATGTCGAACCGAAGTGTGAAATAATGGTTGCTTCGTCCGTCTGGGAAGGTTCGGCATTGTGATTTGACGTCTCATTGGTCATTACTAACACTGGGCCAGTACGAGTGGGGTGCGTCCCCCTGCTGTTCTGCACTGTTATTTCGTGCTTGACACGTCGAACCGGTTGCTATATGTCCCACATGTCGGCGACAGGAAGTACAGAATTCATGAAAGGGAGCGTCGACGGAGGAGTATACTACAGAATTCATGAAAGGGAGCAACTTAGTTTTGGAAAATCTGTTTTTACGGAGTACGTACCCACTAGGGTTTATATGGCTCATCTAAAAAACATTCGTTTTTACGTTTGATAACTCTCAATTCTAGTACTATACTAGTAGTAGTACCATTACATGTTGGATTTCGAGGTGCGTTAGATCACCCGACGCAAGCAGTGTGAAGAGGAAACTAACCAATGCATGTACAAGTTCATGGAAATTTAGTGGTCATTCATGCATTCGTTCTAATTAATGCCTCAGTAAACATAACTTCTTGAGAAAAACGAGCGTACTGTGCAAACTATGAAATTGAGCCATAAACTGGAAATGAGGGAGTAGTAACTTTTGTCTCAATTACTATTTGTGGCCTTGTACAGATGCAAAATGTATTTTTTTATAGTGGCCTTTTATAAGTAAATAGAGGGAGTAGTAGGGAGGAGGAGTAAACGGAGGGAGTAGTAAAATTTTCTCCTCGTGCTGCGAGCCACCGCGCGCGTGGGCGAGGGAGCGGGCGTAAAGGCGTACAGTAGTACTCCAACTTCACCTTATCCTGCGAGCCACCGCGCCCGTGGGTGGGGGAGATGGCGTACTAAGCAAGCTTCTCCTCGTTCTGCGAGTTGACGGGACACATCAAAAGTACTCTAGTGTATAGAGCCTTGCCTCTAAGGTAGGCCCCACATGGTTTGCCTCTTTTTTTAATTTAACATAACGCGTCAAGTCGCAATTTGTTTGTTCACCCGTGGTAGACGATCCTCCCTCCACCAAGTGGACAACCAGTACACGTGCCAAATTACCACGTGGGCTGCCTTTTTCGTACAGAAATGAGCTCCACCATGTACCCGCACAGGTGTGGTTGGGAAAGAGACGGGAGTACGTGCGCCGTGCATGCACCTCTTCTCTTCGTGCATGTCCCCCACCTACGTGGGTGTGTGTGAGAGAGATACAAACCTAGACATAATGCGCCGTCCATCCCCATGCACTGCCCAGTCCGACCACCAGTCACCACCACGGCACCACGTCCCACTCCCCCTCACCTTATGTCTCATATTTCTCCCTCCATTTTTATATACAAGGGGCCACTATCGAAATTACAATTTGCAGATATACAAGGCCACTAACACTAATCAATGCAATATTAATGGTGTTTGCCTCGTGGTACTAGGAAAGGAGGACATTAATTATCCCTTGCATGCATGCATGAGTTTGTAAAAAAATGCATCTTGATGTTCCGTGCAATGCATGGGCATCTTGCTAGTCCATGAAAAGAACACATGGCAAAATTCCACGGTGAACGAGGGATTTGAATCTGTTGGGAGGGGCTGTTTGGATCTTGCCTGGGGTAGCCAAAATATTGGCGACCCTTTTGTCCATTGGTGCCTTTGCCACCGATGAACGAGGAACAGCTCGGGTGCTCATGCTGTCATGCATCCTCCAGTGCGCACGTTGGAGACGAGCTCGCACGAGCTGTGTTTTTTTGTCCCACAACGCCGCCCGGGCCACCCGCAGACCGACCGGCGACCCGCAAATTACGCCATCCAACCATAGCCGCACACATTATGACAGCAACTCAACCAACCAGACGAAATTCACGCAAACACGTAGACAAACTGATACTCGTTCACGCAACCACCGGAGTATTTCATATAAACAAGGACGGAAATCATATAAAATACTGGATTTTCACACAAACATGACGGATTTCATTACATTCAAATGAAATACGCAGTGCTAGTTCTGGACAGCACAGGTATATAATACATGGCCTAAATGGTCGCCCGCCGATCGATTTGTGTTCCTCATGTCCGGCAGCACGATCACCGGACTGCCGGGAGCCCCGGAGGTATTTGCTTCAGTGCAAAGGACGGCTCACTTCCCCACTACCCAACTGATATCATTGGCTGGTGTCGAAGATGATGGTGGTCGGCACCGGTTCGAGTTCATCACCGGCCACTACTTCTCCATGGCCGGCACCGGCTCGAGTTCATCCTAACATTGACCTCTTCCGTGGAGCCCATGCGGGGTCGACGAAGGTCCTCGCAACAAAAGGATCCGGCAAGACACCTGCTATGTACGCCGGCGTCGCCTCCGTGGTGGCCTTCATGGGACACAAGTGGCGGCGGCCTCTCGTGTTCTACTTCTCCTCGATGATGGCAGCGGATGCGGAGGCGCTGGCCACCGACTCGTCACTCTCCGAGCACCCAGCTTTTGTCGCTGCTTGCATGGCGCGGCCGCCGGCATGGGAGTATCGGCCACAGAAACGAGAGACGCGGTACGAGGCGGCGGCATGGACGGCAGCAACGACGCCCGTGCGCCGCTCCTCGTCGAGCTGGCCTGGAGCGGCGAGTTTCTGACCCGCACGCCGGCTTGGGGCGGCAACTGGCTCCGTCGGGCGAGGGGAGGGAGGTGGATCAGCGAGCTGCATAGCTCGTATCCGGTAGGCTACCCAGCCGGCTTGGATGCGGAATAACTACTCTTCGTAAGCCATTGTAAGAGTGGACAAAATGGTGGAGGAGATAGGGGAGCGGCGGAGGTGTGCGATTCTTGGCCGGCGTTTGGCCTCGTTTAAATTAGGAGATTAAATAGACGGCGGACGGGAGGAGCTCGGTCGGCGGTGCATTTAACGCCGACCCGGCCATGAACGGACGTGTGTCCAAAGTGGGTTTCTCGGCTTCCACACGGGCGGGTTTCATGGAGGCGTTTGAATGCGGCACGGAGGCGTGTTCAGCCGGGCGTGCCGTGAGTTGCGCCCTCGACTCTAACATAGGACACCACGCCGTTCTTCCACTGACGTGTGGGCTCTTTGGGTGCATGGCCTGCATGTCAGTGACCCAACGCAGGCAGCGCACAGCAGAGGAACCTTTGGTGGGCCAGGGCGGTCAGAAGCGAGCATTTCATAAACCAATGATTGTTCATTGAGTGTGACGTCATCTTTTTCATGTAGTTAAGCGTGTGTCTTGCGTCGTGTGCTGTGTGCATGCAGGCATGCGAGTGTTGCGTGCGTGCAAGGGTGCGTTTCAGTGTTGCATGCATGGGTGCGTATGTGCAAGGGTGTGTTTCAGTGTTGCATGCATGGGTGCGTATGTGCGTGTGTTCGTGAGTGCATGTGTACGTGTCAGTGTTGCATGCCAGCATGCGTGCGTGTGTACGTTATGTGTACGTGTCAGTGTTGCACGCCTACATGCGTGCGTGTCTTGCGTGCATGCATGTGTACGTGCGGGGTGAGGCTACACGTCAGTCGACTGACTTTTTCATCTCTGGTCATTAGATTTTCCAGCCATTGGATATGAAATCAAGGGCCTCCACTTTATCATCAAACTCCACCCCCCCCCCCCCGAGCTGCCAGCCACCACCGGCCGAACCGCCCGCCCCCGTCGGCCGCGGCCGGCCCGCCCTCCCCGAAACCACTCCCCACCGCCGGTCCGCCGCCGCACCTTCGAGAGAGTGAGCCAGCATATATGATCTTGAGATTTTACGAAGTCACCATAGGTGCCTCGTAGTCGAGTGGAACGTCTCCTCCCACTGAACGTACATCGCCGGAAAATACTGAAATTAACACAAGATAAATGCGAGCACCGGGACTTTAACCTTGGTGGGCTCGAGAAACCACTGTCCTCTAACCATCCAACCACATGTTGGTTAGCACGACAAAATGTATGTGGTGACCGTGATGAGCTTATTCTGAAGTCCAGTGACCATATCATGCTTTCGCTTCAAATATAATGACCGTAAGTTTCATCAACAAAATACGGAGCACGCATCAAATGCAAAGTCCGTCAGTGTCATCAACAAAATATGGAGATGTATCGTGAGCTAGATACCGTTGTACTATTGTATATGCTTATTTTCTTAGTGGTCGATTGCGTGTGTGGTGTGGTGGGCACGTCATTTCTAGTTGTGGTGGGTCAACATTAAGACTCATGGGTCGGTTCCATCCTGCACCACATATAGGTTGGACCGAGACGTGTTATACGGAGACCCATATGTGGAGGACTCGGCGTACAACACGAAGCTACCAGAGTCGCGGAGGACTCTATCCCCACTGGTGATAAGCCGACTATATATGATTTGTAACCCTAGGCCCTTAGTATGTTATATAATCTTGGGGGCTAGTTCGTCGATAGTATACACACACGCACAATGCCTGGTATTCACGTGTACTTTGTACACACCCCTAACACTAATATACAGTACCAGGAGTAGGCTCTTTCTTCAACTGCAAGGGTCCGATCCGAACTAGGGTAAAACTTTGCCTTGTATTACCATCCAGCCTAGCAGGAAGGGATATCCTACCGAATGATATGATGAAATCATATCTGTCAACTACTATTAGAGAGGTGTGTCGGGGGGGGGGGCAATGTGTGCGAGAGAGGCCTAAAGATAATGTGCGTGCGGGAGACACGTAGGCACATATATGTGCGTATAGAGGGCTAGTAGAGACCGTGCATGTGTATATATGCATGTGAGAGAAATAGTGTTTTCCAACTGAGATTAGTGAAAAGAGTGGTACATAGTAGTCAGAAAGAGAGATAGAGAAACAGAGAGAGCATGTGCGTGAGACACCCCGACACCCTGAGAGAGATTGTGAGCATGTGTGAAAGAGAAATGCCGATGCATCTAAAGTGTGCACACTTATGCGTTAGATACAGAGATATCTACGTGTAAAAGGCGGTTCTATGCATTAAATTAAAATATAAATGGCATTATTATTTTTGGATGAGATCATTAATTTTGCAAAATTGCGTATGGACAAAAATCGGTCTATCAGACACCCATACTCTATTGAATTCTAGCATGTGCATGTGTTTATTTCATATTATCGATCCATAGAGTGAGAGCGGTTTGAAATACAGGCAATGGATGCTTTTGCAATTCATATATAAACATTAATTAGTGCACTCCATGTTGTTAGTGTGAAGCACTTTATACATTTGTCACTTGCATGGATACATTCCAAATTGCTAGCTACGAAATAAAATACATGTCGAATTCAACATAAAGGGGGTTTCGAAGATTCGAATTCATAGGAAGTGCATTCATCTATTTGAACCCGAGATAATGGCATTTGTAAATCAGATGTAAAAGGGGGCATCAATCTTTGTTGTGAGTTTGAACATGGTATATATATTCATACGCATATCTAACTTTTTTTTGCAACCAAGGAGATAATACCTGGAACCATGCATGAACTGAGGTAAGTTGCATATTTTTTAATATATACTCGTGTACAATGTATATTAAAATGTACCCCCTTCATTCCAAAATAATCGTAGCTTTAGGATTATTAAGAGTAAAGATTTGTGAAGTTTGACAAATCCTGAAAGTTCAATTCAAGAGAACCGAAAACGTTAATGCTTCTGCTCCCAAATATTGAATGAAGCGCCAAATAGGCCTCTGGTCACCCGAAACCGCGCGAGACTAATGTTTTGGTGGTAGGAAATTATTATCCTGACTCTGGCCCGTGTAGCCTATCGGTCCGATTTCCAAAGGTGTAAACCGGGGTAGGGTTTGTAACTTCACCAAGACGCCAGTCTCAACAGCCCCCGAGAAGCATTCATACGCTGTGGCGCTAAACACCCATGCGCTCGGCCGAAATCTATCCCGCCCACATTTGGGACACCTGACATGACTGTCTTACCCCCAACCCGCAATATGTCCGAAATTTTAGATGGGGGCAAAGTTTGTAACTTTCCCCAAATTTCAAACAAGCGCGTCTCAAACCGAAACATTGTTCCCCCTTAGTTCCCCGCCTCCCTCCGTTTCCCCATTCATACTCCATGGGCGTGAAAACGCCCTCTCCACCAGCCGCGAAACCCCAATCTCCTCCATCCTCCACCCCATTGCGGCCAATCCACCGCCGCCCTCCTCCATCACGCCGGAGCCGGTACCCCGACGTCGTCGTCCAACGCAACCGCAACCGCAACACCCTCAAGGACTTAGCAGCTGAAGCCGAGGTAGAGCTGCCTCCACGACGCCGACGCCGACGTGCGCCGTACCAGAACCACTCCGACCACGCCGTCCTGCGCCTCACTGTTGCGGCTCCACTATCGCAACCGTCCATCGCACCGGAGCTGTTCCCGCTACGCCGTCGTTCGCCGCCTCGGATCTGCTTCCCCGCCGCCGACAGATGGCCACCACACCACACTCAACAACTTGGCCATGGGTTCGTCCAAGGCTGCATCGTCCTCCACAACTTCTGGTTTCCGGCAAACAACAAGATCGTCGGAAAAACAAAAGGAGGACACATCACTGCCAGCAGAAAGAGGTACTCCTCTTCCCTTATTCGTGCAAATCTTACGTCTCCGCTCACACCGTATTCATCCCACGAAAGAAACAAGTTGAGCGCTTCTTACTGCATCTTCTTCGTGATACTAAATGCACAAGGTTTCCTCCCTTTTACTATTTCACCTTTGCTAGAGGTCAGTAGCCCACCTGGATTTCAATTCAGGGTCAGTCGAACTGCAATTAAAGAAGCAGCACCCGCTTAGGCGCGCAGAGCACCTAGTCCGCCTGTTCCCCGGGGAAGCGGCACATCGGTGTCTATCATAGGGGTGTGGGGCGCAAGAGTTTTTGCGCCCGATCTGGAGGTCGGCGGGGCTTGAACGGGTGGCCGGGGGGGCGGTGCCAAGCACGGCGGTGCGGTGAGGTTGAGGGGAGGGCGCAGGCAGGGGAGGAATACTGGGCCGATGGTCGCTGGCGTTTCGAGGAAGATCGTCAACACTGACTGGCTGGAGGTAGATGAAGGCGATCTCCCCGTTCTTTGTACATCGGACGGTGCAGAAAAAATGGACTGACCTACTTGCTTTCAGTCGACTGTTATTTTCATAGAATCCTGTAGTAATTGAGTGTGCCATGCATGTTGTAGAGCTATCATATGTCTCCCGTCATTTATTTCTCACCGACCTGCTATCTGCTACCTTTACACTATACTAATTGTGCACACACTTCACCCATACTCACACTATTGTTTTTTATGCATGGGTATTTCAGACTCTAACGCAGTGTTGATGAATGCAGAAAAGAAAAGATAGAAGTCGCTCCAGTGTAATTCGAAGATAAGTAGTAAGCGTTTCAACGCTCTAATGGGTGCAGTGTCAGCAGTTGGAGACAGTAAAAGTAGCTCTGCAATTGATGATCTCAATTGCCACACACAACCATCCCAGGTGCTTGCTTTAACTTCGCCGCTGTCAAATGTGGTTGCATGTTGCATATGGTGTCTAGCTTGTATTGCTTCTTCTTACTTTACACATTATACCTTTGATAATGACATGCCTTCTTGTTTTTGATACATACTACATATGTCTATTAACCATGTTCGTACATCAAACTAATGCTCTTTTGTATCCCTTGTCAATCACTTATGATGAGACAGTCACCCGGGTGGGTTACTGTGAGACGCCCTACTCGTTTAAAGAGTGCAGTGTCATCCTCCCCACATGATTCTCAAGAAACAGCAAGGCTAAATGAAGATAGTCAACGTAGCTCTCTAGTTGATCACCGCAATTCCCCCACACCACCATCGCAGGTGCTTGCTCTTACTTGGCAGTATGATATGTGGTTGCATGTTGCATATGGTGTCTACCTTGTAATGCTTCTAATTAGGGTAAATTGCATCTGCTTAGTTAACACATTATACCTGTGAATATGACATGCCTTCCTGTTTTTGGTACATACTACGTCTTTCTATTAACCATGTTCTTACATCAAACTACTTCTCTTGTGTATCCCTCATCAATGCTCCTAATTTGTTAAATTGCATCTCCTTAGCTTACACATTATACATGTGATATGACATGCCTTCCTCTTTTTGGTACATACTACATCTGCCTATCACACCATGTTCTTACATCAAACTACTGTTCTTGTGTATCCTGCGTCTATCGCTTATGATGAGACAGTCACACGCGTGGGTTAATATGAGACGCAATACTCTTATAAAGAATGCAATTTCATCCTCTCCACATGATTCTCAAGAAACAGCAAGCCTAAATGAAGATATTGAACGTTGCTCTGTACCTGAAGACAGCACTTCCCCTACACCACCATCACAGGTGCTTGCTCCAACTTCGCAGTGTGATATGTGGTTGCATGTTGCATACGGTGTCTAGCTTGTAATGCTTCTAATTAGGGTAAATTGCATCTGCTTAGTTGACACACTATACCTGTGAATATGACATGCCTTCCTATTTTTGGTACACACTACATCTATGTGTTAACCTTGTTCTTACATGAAACTACCTCTCTTCTGTATCCTGCATCAATTACTTACGATGAGTCACCTTTATTCGTTGCATATTGCATATTATTTCTAGCCTGTTGCCATGTATTGCTTCTAATTTGGTCAAATACATTTGTTAGCGCACTCTTTTAATTTGGCAGAGTGATATTGGTTTCATCTTTCATATGGTTTCTAGCTTGCATCGATTCTAACAAGTTCAAGCACCTTGTGCTTAGTTTACACTTTATACATCATACATGTCAATATGTCACGCCGTCCTGTTTTTCATACATATTCCATCCTCCTATCATGCGGCTGCCTTACATGAAAGTAGTGTTCGTCAGTATCATGCATCAATAAGTTCTGAAGAGCAAATTTTATTCCTTTTTCTTGTGGGTTTGACTTGACAAGGCAAAATCAAGAAAGAGGAAGGAAAAGAGTAAGGAAGGCGATGATGGTGGTCCTCTGCAGCAACGTAAACGGAGCATCTGTACCGATTCTCCTTGTACTGATAGTGCATTACATGGTCCAAGTCTTCGCTCCCCTACTCCACCATCCAAGGTGCTTGCTCTAACTTGGCAGTGTGATATTTGGTTGCATGTTGCATATGGTGTCTAGCTCGTATTGCTCCTAATTAGTGTAAACTGCATCTGCTTAGCTTACACATGATACATGTGAATATGACACGCTTTCCTGTTTTTGGTACATACTATATCTGTCTATCACACCATGTTCTTACATGAAACTACTCTTCTTGTGTATCCTGCATCAGTCACTTATGCTGGGACACCTTTAAGTTGGCAGTGTGATATTGGTTTGCGTCTTGAATATGATTTCTAGCATGTATTGCTTCTAGTTTGATGAACGCCACCTATGATGAGACAGTTTTAACTTGGCAGAGTGATATTGATTGCACCTTCCATATAGTGTCTTGCAGTGTTTCTAATTTATTGAAGTGCCTTCTGCTTAGTTACCACATCATAGGTGTGAATATGTCAAGCCGTCCATTTTTTCGTACATATTCCATCCTCGTATCATGACTTTCCCTTTCATCAGAGTAGTGTTCGTCAGTATCATGCATGAATGGGTTCTGAAGAGCGAATCATATTCCCTTTTCTTGTCGGTATGACCTCACAATGCAAAATCAATAAAGCTGAAGGAAATTGGCAAGGCATTGGATGATGGTGGTCCTTCCGAGCAACTGAAACGGAGGTTCTCTACAGATTCTACTCCGCCATCCTCCCAACAAGATTCGCAAGACAACGCAAGGCTAGAAAGTCAACGTAGCTGTGTAGATGATGAGCACATCTCCCCTACTCCACCATCACAGGTGCTTGCTCTAACTTGGCACTATTATATGTGGTTCCATGTTGCGTATGATGTCTAGCTTGTATTGCTTCTAACTTTGTTGAATTGCCGAATTGCATCTTCTTGCTTGTAATGCCTGTGAATATGACATGTGTTCCTGTTTCTACATCAGACTACTATTCTTGCATATCCCGCATCAGTCACTTATGATAAGGCACCTTTAAGTCACCACTGTGGTATTGGTTGTGTCTTGCATATGATTTCTAGCATATACTGCTTCTAATTTGTTGAAATGCCATACAGTTTGAACTTGGCAGAGTGATATTGGTTGCATCTTTCATATGGTGTCTAGCTTGCAGTGCTTCTAATTTGTTGAAATGCCTTCTGCTTAGTTACCACATCATAGGTGTGAATATGTGACACCATCCTGTTTTTCATACATATTCCATCCTCGCATCATGTGTTTGCCTTTCATCTGAGTAGTGTTCGTCAGTATCATGCATGAATGAGTTCTGAAGAGCGAATTTTATTCCTTTTTCTTATCGGTTTGACTTCACAATGCAAAATCATTACAGCTGAAGGAAATTAGTCCGACAGTGGATGATGGTGGTCCTTCGGAGCAACTCAAACAGGGGGTCTCGACAGATTCTACTCCGCCATCCTCCCAACAAGATTCGCAAGAAAACACAAGGTTGGACAGTCAACGTAGCTGTGTAGATGATGAGCACATCTCCGCTACTCCACCATCACAGGTGCTTGCTCTAACTTGACACTATTATATGTGGTTGCATGTTGCGTATGATGTCTAGCTTGTATTGCTTCTAACTTGAATTGCATCTTCTTACTTTACACATAATGCCTGTGAATATGACACGTGTTCCTGTTTCTAGAACATACGTGTACACGATGAGCACATCTCCCCTACTCCAGCATCACAAGTGCTAGCTCTTACTTGGAACTGTTATACGTGGTTGCGTTTTCCGTATGATGTCTAGTTTGTATTGCTTCTGATTATGTTGAATTGCATCTGCGTAGCTTACAACTTATACCTTTAACGATCACTTACCCATAAGACACATTTAACTTAGGACTGTGATGTAGGTTGCATCTTGCATTGTCTTCTAGCTTGTACTGCTTCTAATTTCTTGAAATGGCACTTACGACGAGACACTTTTTACCTGATAGAGTGATATTGGTTGCATGTTCATATGGTGCCTAGCTTTCATTTCTTCTAATTTTGTTGTAATGCCTTCCGCTTACTGTTTTTTCATACATATTCCATCCTCCTATCGTACATGTGAATATGAAACGCTGTCTTTTTTTGTATATATTCCATCCTCCTGCGCTTGCCTTACATCAAAGTAGTCTTCGTCTGTATCATGCATCAACCAGTTATGCAGAGCTAATTTTATTCATCTTCTTGTGGTTTTGACTTCATAAGGCAATATCAAAAAATAGGAAGGAAAAGAGTAAGTTAGGGGATATTGGTGGTACTCCGCACCGACGCAAATAGAGACTCTCTAGATTTGCCACTGCCACTGCTAATGAAGTTGAAGTCCCAAGTCTACATGATGAGTTCATCTCCCGCACTCCACCATCGCAGGTGCTTGCTCTAAGTTGACAGTGTGATAATTGGTTTCATGTTGCATATGTTCTCTAGCCTATATTTCTTCTATTTTGATTAAATTGCACCTGCTGAGTTTATACGTTATACATGTGCATATGACATGGCTTTCTGTGTCTAGAATACACTGCATCTATCTATCATACCTTGTTCTTACATCAAAGTACTGCTGTTCTGTATCCCGCATTAGTAACTCATGATTGGACGCTTTTAACATGGCAGTTTGATAGTGGTTGCATCTTGCATTGATTTCTATGTTGTACTGCTTCTAATTTTTCGAATTGCCACTTATGACAAGACACTTTTAACTTGGCAGAGTAATATTGGTTGCATCTTTCATATGTGTCTAGCTTGCATTACTTCTATTTTCTTGAAAATCCTTCTGCTTAGTTTGCACATCGTAGCTGTGAATATGTCATGCCGTCCTGTTTTTCTTACATATTCTATCCTCATACGGTTGTCTTACATCAAAGTATTGTTGTTCTGTATCATGCATCAATGAGTTCTGAAGAGTGATTTTATTCATTTGTGTTGTGGGTACAACTTGACATGGCAAAGTCAAAAAAGAGCAAGGAAAATAATATAGTAGGGAGTGCTGTTACTCGTCGGGTGAAACGAAAAAGGCTCTGCCGTCGAGATTCTGCTGGTACTTATAGTGCAGTAGAAGGTCCAAGTCCACCGGCTAAATCTACAAACACAGTATCACCTGCTCCACCAGCTGCAACATCCGCTTCAACTGTACCAGCATCTCAACCAGTTACTCGTTCGTTTGCTCCGGGACTGGCCTGTTCCCAAGCTGCCTTCACACCTAACACTACTTCCGAAGCACTGTTGACACAACAGGACTTGGCAAGATCAGATGAACCTCATGAGCATCAACACCAAGACGGTACCTGACCGAGTCAAGTTGCAGTTGCATGCTCCTTTATATGTACTCTCATAGTTTGATGTACACTAACACTTTCCATATTCATTGTTGAACTAGCACCACGGCGCAAGCGGAAACAGACATCAGGGATAATGCTTGACAGATTAACAAAATCTAAAGGAGTAAGAATGGAGATCCATTTTGAGGCAGGTTTAAAAAGGCCATGTGATGCTACAGAGTCAGCCAAGTTAGTATCAGAGGCAGCCATTGCCGTTAGGTGTCATGCGTGTATCCTCCCAACGTGGATCCAGTACAGGAATGAGAAAGACAATACCCAGTTTAACACCTTCCTTGACCATTTATCTGTAAGTAATGTTATTCATCGCAATTAGTAATATTGTCTTGCTCTATCCCATACTTTCTAGCTTCCTCCTAATAAGACTCACATTCTTTTTTCAACAGATGAGGTTCAAGTTGGATCTGAAAGATGATGCAACTAAACAAGCATGCACTCATGTTTTTCAGTCTACTCTGCGACAGTATTGGTACCACCTTAGAAAATCTCACTTTGAAGGCAAGGCTAGCAATGAAATCGCCCAAACATCTCCAGTGGAATATATTACAGATGAAGACTGGACAGCCCTCGTTAAACACTGGTCCGATCCAAAGTATCAGGTAGGCTATATGTATTTGATCAGACCACATATTGACCTTGTATTTATGTATGTGCCTTACAAGTGTATCTTCTTCTAGGCTAACTGTTTGAAGAACAAAACCAACCGTTCTAAAGTGAAATTCCAACAGACAACAGGATCTCGTAGCTATATTGCACACTGCGAGGCTCTTGTAAATAGCTGCTACTTCCTTCTTTTTTTGTGCCATATTATCGTATCTATATTGACTTGTTCCAAATACAGCGGAAAGCCCGTGCGGACCAAAAAGAACCTGAACCGAATGCCGTGCAAATCTTCAAGGATTGCCACACCAGCAAGATGAAGGGCATGAGCACACCAGTTCAAGCCGCTGTTGTAAGTCCTTACTCCTCCTGCCTTGAACTGATTGGTACTGTGATGTGTTCATTTAACTACTTGGTTTGCTGCCAATGTCAGTTACTCTGTTCACTTTTATACACAGTTGTCTTAACGTATCGTTTCACCTTCCATGGTTTAAAAGAGATGAAGGATATTCTTTTGGTCTTGATCTGTAATCTAGTTGTTATGTTCACGTGCGCACACAATGATAAAATAGCCTGTTTGTTTTATATCTGATTGCCCATGATATGAATGATGTCATACTATGTTCATCCTACTTTAAACCATGTCTCTTTATCCTTAGATGTCAACGAATGTGAGGAAATAGACAATACAATAGGCATGCTACATGGACATATGTTCCGAAAGTGATTTTATCATGTAGTTGGTACTACAATACATGCTAATGTATTATAGTAGTTCACCAAAATAAGTTATGTATAAACGTTTAACCTACTTTGTTTGTTTTTGTCTCATTAGTAACTCACTGGTACACTAATCTACAAGTTCAAACTTTCAGGAAGCTATGGAACAAATGATTGAACAGCCACAACCACCTGAAGGTGACGAGGCTACTAGAGGCACAATGTCACCTCTTGCTGCAGTGCGTCAGTATCTCTCCACTAACAGTGCAAAAAGCACCTTCCCGCATAATTCTGGGTTGGTTATCAAGGTAACCTCGTCCAAATCGCCTACTAAACAAAATCTTCCTGCTAGACAGAGTGATATATCTGTGCTCCAGACACAAGTCCAATCCCTAATGGACGTTGTTTCGGAAACAAGAATAGTGGTTGAGAAATGCCGTCAAGATATGAATGGTTTTGAAACCAGACTATCAGACATTTGCTTCGTTGTTGAAGAGCAATGGAGGAAAAAAGGTCGAGATCGTGCTGCTCCATCAGATTCTACAGCCTGGAACACTAGCACTCAGGTCAAATGATATGTGCTTCTATACATCTGATGGTGCTTTTATCTGGAAGGATTGTAAACTTTATGCCAACAGGCCTTTTGTTGTATGATTGGAATTTATTTTGTTGTGATACAACATTTATGATGCTGCCACAGGTTGCAGTAATTATGACGCTATTTTTGTATAGTGTAGGTTTATCTTAGTAATGTATTCGGACAAAAGTTTCGTAGGAGCCCAACATGCCAACATTCGTCGGGCCCATTCCAATTGGGCTAAAAACGATTACGGGCCAAAATTGGCATGTAGCCCACTAAAAATATTTGGGCTTAAATTAGCATAAGCTTTTAAATTTTTCTGGTAGGCATGTGCCCATAGTGGGCCTTTAACAGGCCTAAACATAATTTGGGCCCTCAGTAAAAGTAGGCCATTTACAGGTGTAAATATGTCGAGCCCATAAAAAACATGGGCCTTTAATAGACCAAAAGTGAGATTGGGCCCTGATTGTCCCAAATAACCCACTGGACTTAGCAGGCCGAAATGGTGGCCCATTTACGATGCGGATATTTGACAGGCCAAAATTCAGACGAGCCATAAATGCGCCGACCTAATACACGGGCCTTTAACAGGCCGAAACTTCGGTCGGGCTAGATTATCGTCATTTTTATATGGGCCGTTAATGAGCCCGATATGACGTTGGGCCACATATGGCCCATGGTTTACGTCTAGCGTTAACGGGCCGAAAATGACAACAGGCCGAAAGTGGGCCAAATCTATAGTGGGCCTCAAACAGGCCGAATGACAGACATGGCCGAATATGACCCAAATCCTTCACAGTCGTTTATGGGTCGAAAGTTTTGATGGCCTGTGTCAGTGTCAAAACTGGCGGATCTCGGGTAGGGGGTCCCGAACTGTGCGTCTAGGCGGATGGTAACAGGAGACAAGGGACACGATGTTTTTTACCCAGGTTCGGGCCCTCTCGATGGAGGTAAAACCCTACTCCTGCTTGATTGATATTGATGATATGGGTAGTACAAGAGTAGATCTACCACGAGATCAAGGAGGCTAAACCCTAGAAGCTAGCCTATGGTATGATTGTTGTAATGTATGTTGTCCTACGGACCAAGGCCCTCCGGTTTATATAGATACCGGAGAGGGCTAGGGTTACACAGAGTCGGTTACAATGGTAGGAGATCTACATATCCGTATTGCGAAGCTTGCCTTTCACGCCAAGGAAAGTCCCATCCGGACACGGGGCAGAGTCTTCAATCTTGTATCTTCATAGTCTTGATAGTCCGGCGGACATTGATAGTCTGGCTGTCCGGACACCCCCTAGTCCAGGACTCCCTCAGTAGCCCCCGAACCAGGCTTCAATGACGATAAGTCCAGCGCGTTTATAGTCTTCGGCGTTGCAAGGCGGGTTCTCCCTTCAAATTCCATGTACCTGCCGAACAGTGTCCGGCTTCATCATGAATACTGTGTTCCTCGGCTTCTACGCCAAATAAAGGCCCTCTTCCACGCGTCGCACGAATGCGAAAAGCCAGGGTGTTTTTTGCATTTCACCCCCTAATTGTGCAAGTTGACCGCCTATAAAAGAGGCAAGAATTCAGATCCAAACCACACCATCTTCCTCCCCCGAATACTCCATCGAAGCGCCTTTGACCTAGAAATCCATTCCACCATGGATCGTCACCACGACTCTTCTTCGCGCGCTCCCAGCCCACCGCCGGGGAGTTGGAGGAGGTGCTCCATTTCGCACAACGAGCTCGAGAAGCTCCAAACGGGGGGATTCCTCCCTCCGGCCATTATGATCCCAGTCCGGGCCAGACTGGTTACTTACCAAGGTGGGAGACAGGCGGAGGACACTCCAAGCCCCAATAAGGGGGAGCGAGTATGTTTTGTCCCTTATCTGACAAGGGGACTCGGATTTCCAATACATCCGTTCCTCCGCGGGCTCCTGAAGTTCTACGGACTCCAGCTCCACCACCTTACGCCCGCCTCTGTCCTGCATATCACGGGCTACGTAGCTCTCTGCGAGCTGTTCCTGGGCATTGAGCCCCATTTCGCATTGTGGAAGAGGCTGTTTTGCCGCGTACCCCGTTCTTACCAGGGGTCCATATATCAAGTGCGCGGCGCCGAAATATGGCGCATCGCCGGGACCGGATACCTATCCGGCACTCCCAAGAGGGCGTCCGAAGACTGGCCCTCGGAATGGTTTTATATAGAAGACGCTCCGCTGCCAGACCCAGTTCGGATCGGCCTCCCGGAGTTTAGTGCTGCTCCCTTGAGGAAACGCCTCAGCTGGCGCCCGCGGAGCCCCCGATTGGAGGAAGACAAGAGCGTCCATTACTTGATGGGCCGGATAAGATTAATGGCTCATTCCGGCTTGACCATGATCGGAGTCATGGCGACATGCATCAAGCGAGGGGTACAACCACTGCAATACAGAGGCCACCCCATGTGGGATTTCAACGGGGAAGACGATGCTACCCGGCATGGCCGCAAAGGGCCGGATTCGACCGAGGATCTAGTGAGGATCCTGCCCAGCCTGTACAAGGGGGAGAAGGAGGATTTCCTTCGAACGAACCCTTTGAATGGGTTTTCCATGATCAACCCCAGAGGATGGGTAAGTGAACACCTTAAAGGGCCCAGCCCATGCTTTCGAAGTTTAAGCTTCTTACATTATGTCTTCGGCGCAGGATCTACGCCGGATTGTGGAGGACATGGTAAGTCCTACTCCGCAACCCGAGGATCCAGAAGGATCCCTGGGTCCGGCCTCCGAAGAGGACCCGGATATCGAGGTGGAGCTGATCGACGGGGTGTATCACCAGCTCAGCATAGACAATGCTTTGGTCGCCATCACGGCGGACTACCCCGGACTAAGTCCGGCTTCCCAGGTGACCGCGACCGAAGTCCGGACACTAGTATCTCATCCCTGCCCATTTCTGACCTTCGCGAACGATGGTATTTTGCAGGAAGCGCCTTTACGGCGGGAAGCCGAGCCCGCGGCCGCCGACCAACAGAGGTCAGTCCGAACCAGCAGGCGGAAAAGGAGCGCAGTGCGGACGGAAGCGTCGCCGCAAAGGTATAGCTCGTATTTGAATTTTTAGAGCAACGTTCCGAGGAAACGTCTAAGTGCCCATGATCTTTGTAGGAGAAAAGGTGCTCGCCGGACTGCGAGCGCAGGAATTGCCAATCCGACCAACACCGGCCAGGCCCCAGCGCCCGGCCTGGAGGGGGAGGCAAGCGCAAGACGCGAGCCGGATCCTTCTCCAACGGAGGATACCGACAGACTGTCCACCACCAAGTCTGAGGTGGAGAGCGCCATGAACCATAGGCGCCGCCGGACAGTATTTCAAGAAGCGTGCTTTTCCACTGAGGTATTGGATGCCTTTAACGCAGGGGACGCGCATCTCCGTGCTGCTCAAAATGGTTTTACCAGAGCCACGGAGCAGTATGTGAAAGACATACGGGTAAGGAAATTTTAATGGTTGTATATACCAGTAGCCCCCGAGACTTAAATTATTTATGCTAACTGATTTAAGGATCATTGTAAATTTCAGGCACTTAACGAGAAGAATGCCCAGCTGTCTCGGGAGCTGCAAGATTGCAAGGCCCAACTTGAGGCCACACTTGCTGCCGCAGGAGGAGACGGAAAGACCCATCCTGGTAACACATTTTTATTAATAAATATAAGCGCTGTGCGGCGTGCGCACGAGTCTAATAATGACATTTGCAGGTACCGCCGGACAAGATCCGGACAGGCAAGCATTACTACGCCAGCTAAAGGCCGGCGAGAGTGTGCTGAATAGAGTTCAGCAGGAAAGGAACAAGCTCCAAGATGCCAACGCCAAGCTCGGAGAAGAGCTAAAAGGCATACAGGCAGAGCTGTCCGGCTCCGTTAAGGAGAATCAGCGTCTTCGTCGCAGCATTTATAGTAAGTACTTGAGCGAACTCTTTTGAAAAGAAGAGTTCGGCGAGGAAGCATTTTGACATGATATGTCTTGTAGGTATACTCACGGGTCGTCCTGCAGAGGAGATGCCCATATCAATGGGTGATCAACTTCTCGAACTGTTGCAGCTACTCGAACGAGTTCGGTAGGCAATGAGCGGCGTCGTTCAGGCTTTATGGCCAACCCTCACCCTACCCGAGGGCCTCGGGGAGCTTGCAGAGAAGCTGCAGGGAGTACGGCAGCGCTTCCGTTTGTGGAAGATTTCGGCTTGCCCTCAAGGTGCGAGGGAGGCTTGGGCCATGGTGAAGACGCGGTACAAGAAGGCAGATCCCAACCACATGGCCGAAGTTGGACCGGTGGGGCCCGACGGGAA
Organism: Triticum timopheevii; assembly: GCA_963921465.1. Taxonomy (NCBI): domain Eukaryota; kingdom Viridiplantae; phylum Streptophyta; class Magnoliopsida; order Poales; family Poaceae; genus Triticum; species Triticum timopheevii. The sequence goes on from OY997262.1 coordinate 292,948,640, forward strand.
GGAGATCCCTGTGAGTTTAGTGTATAGCCAAGTAGGGTTGGCTGCTAAATTTTCCCAACAGGACTATAAATTAGACAGCCTGTTAGACGGGATTGAGGAGGAATACAATCAATAAATTTGACAATGTATGTTATCCTTTAAAGTGACATGTGAAATGCCTTCTAGCCGGATTGTAGATCGTTTGTCTTTGCCGACCTTTTCGCTTCGACCTCGGGACCCTATTGTCCGGAGTGTGTCCGAATACCTTTTTGGTTAAGAAAAAACCGTGGTATGCATGGACACCAGGCGTAGGGGTCATTAGTGCTTTATCAGACAAGTGCCCAACTAGTTATGTTATATTACATGGTTAGTAAGAAACATCTTCCAGGGAGAATAGTTCCGTTAAGGGTTCCTTTCGCTGGGAGGCATGCCCTAAAGTGCATGTTCGGACTGCAAAGAAAGCAGTAAAACATCTGGGGGCAGATAGATAAATAGGCAAAAAGTCATCTTTTAAGTCACCGACCGAATATTCCCTTAAGAACGCTAGCTTTCGGCTTCACCCAGTCTGAGGTACACATCCAGCTGACCCGGCAGTAACAATCGCAGAGGTGCTCCCTTTACCTCCTAGCCGAACAATCGGGAACGTAGGGGTAAGCACAGGAGCCAGGCAACCCAGCTTGGCCAAAACTTAAGTCATATCGATGCATATAATGGCGAATAAAAGGTACATGTGGAAGCTTGACAAATGTGATGGGTATAAAACCCGTATAATTAAGCTTCTGTAAAAGAAGCCCCCAGGAATAATGAGTGCGGATAGCACATCATGCGTATGCAAAGAATGCAAAAATAGGCCCGAAAGGGCTTTTAAGTGAGAAGGATAAAAAGAGAAACAAAAGACAGTCGAAGTGTAAAAGTATGGACGGGGGGAGGGGACGAACTCTTAGTCCGGCGCTAGGCATAGAATCGTCGGAGGCGGGCTGCGTTCCATGGGTTCGGCTCGAGTCGGTGATCCGACGCATTTCATAGACGGTACGCTCCGCTGGTCAGTACTTGATCGATGATGAAGGGACCCTCCCATTTGGGCTTGAGCTTGTCCTTTTTCTTGTCCGGCAGGCGTAGAACTAGTTCACCAATGTTGTAAGTCTTGGCCCGTACTTCTCTGCTTTGATATCTTCGGGCCTGCTGCTGATAGAATGCGGAACGAGCCTTCGCGACGTCACGTTCTTCCTCCAATGTGTCCAAGCTGTCCTGCCGATCAAGCTCGGCTTCTCTTTCCTCATACATGCGCACTCGAGGTGAGTCATGAATAATGTCACAGGGCAAGATTGCCTCTGCGCCGTATACCATAAAAAATGGTGTGAATCCGGTAGTACGGTTAGGCGTTGTTCGCAGCCCCCAGAGTACAGAGTCGAGCTCCTCGACCCATTGTGTGTCGGATTTGGTGAGTGACCTCACTAGTCTGGGTTTAATGCCGCTCATTATTAGACCATTTGCTCTTTCCACTTGACCGTTGGTTTGAGGGTGATAGACTGACGCATAGTTGAGCTTGATGCCCATATTCTTGCACCATGACTTAACCTCGTCGGCTGTGAAGTTCGTGCCATTGTCGGTGATGATGCTGTGGGGGACTCCGTAACGGTGTACCACCCCTGGTATAAAGTCTATCACTGGTCCGGACTCTGCCGTTTTGACCGGTTTGGCCTCTATCCATTTGGTGAATTTATCCACCATGACCAATAGGTACTTTTTCTTGTGGGTTCCCCCTTTAAGGGGTCCAACCATGTCAAGCCCCCAGACCGCGAACGGCCAGGTAATGGGTATGGTTTTGAGGGCGGTGGGTGGCATATGGCTCTGATTAGCAAAGAGCTGACAACCAACGCATCGCTGGACCAAGTCCTGTGCGTCTGCCCGAGCCGTCGGCCAATAAAATCCTGTACGGAATGCCTTTCCTACAAGGGCCCGGGCTGCTGCGTGGTGTCCGCCTAGTCCGGCATGAATTTCAGCCAGGAGGTTTCGCCCTTCTTCTTCGGAGATACACCTTTGAAGGACTCCGGTGGTACTTTTCTTATAAAGTTCTCCCTCATGGACCTTGTAGGCCTTCGATCGCCGGACTATGCAGCGGGCCTCATTTTGGTCTTCGGGAAGTTCCTGCCTAAGTAAGTAGGCTGGGAAAGGTTCTGTCCACGCGGCGATTACCGCCATTATGACGTGGGCGAAGGGTGTTATGTCGTCTGCCGAATCACCAGTTGGTGCGGTTTTCTCCGGTTTGTAGCTACCGGGCTCCTCTTCCCATAGTACGGATGGCTTGGAGAGCCGTTCCAGGAAGATATTTGGAGGGACAGCATCACGTTTAGCACCGATGCGTGCCAGGACGTCGGCCGCTTGGTTATTATCTCGGGCTATGTGATGGAATTCGAGTCCTTCAAACCGAGCTAACATATTTAGGACAGCATTACGATATGCTGCCATTTTCGGATCCTTGGCGTCGAAGTCTCCATTTATTTGGGATATTGCAAGGTTTGAGTCCCCGCGCACCTCTAGGCGTTGAATGCCCATGGAGACCGCCATCCGGAGACCATGTAACAGGGCCTCGTATTCGGCTGCATTGTTGGAGTCCATGTACATTATTTGAAGTACATACTGGACTGTATCTCCGGTGGGGGGCGTCAGGACGACGCCAGCCCCCAGTCCGGCCAACATTTTGGAGCCGTCGAAATGCATAGTCCAATTGGAGTATGCGCCGTACTCTTTAGGGAGTTCGACTTCAGTCCATTCGGCGACGAAGTCAGCCAAAACTTGTGACTTTATGGCTCGTCGAGGTTTGTAAGTGATGTCGAATGGTAAGAGCTCAATGGCCCATTTTGCTATCCTGCCCGTTGCGTCGCGGTTATTTATAATGTCATTGAGTGGTACCTCAGAGGCCACTGTTATCGAGCACTCTTTAAAGTAGTGCCGGAGCTTTCGAGACGCCATGAACGCCGCATATGCTATCTTCTGATAGTGCGGGTAACGGGATTTGCAGGGGGTTAACACAGTGGATACATAATACACTAGTTTTTGAAGAGGGAATTTATGCCCTTCTGTCGCTCGTTCGACGACGAGCACTGCGCTTACAACTTGATGTGTTGCTGTGATGTATAACAACATTGGTTCTCCCAGAGTGGGCGCAGCCAGGACCGGATTTGTTGCCAGTATGGCCTTTATTTCTTCGAGTTCGGCAGTGGCAGCATCCATCCACTCGAAGTGTTCGGTGCGCCTGAGGAGGCGATAGAGGGGCAACGCCTTTTCTCCTAAACGGGAGATAAAGCGGCTTAATGCTGCCACGCATCCTGTTAATTTTTGTATTTGTTTGAGGTCTTTTGGAATATCCAACTGTGACAGAGCTCGGATTTTGGCCGGATTTGCTTCAATTCCTCTACCGGATACAATGAAGCCCAGCAGCTTTCCGGCTGGTACGCCGTACACGCATTTTTCCGGATTCAGCTTGATGTCATATGCTCTGAGGTTGTCGAATGTGAGCCTCAAATCGTCTACTAAAGTTTCGACGTGTTTTGTTTTGACGACTACGTCGTCTACGTATGCCTCGACTGTTTTGCCGATCTGGGTGGCCAGACATGTTTGAATCATGCGCTGATATGTCGCGCCGGTGTTTTTGAGTCTGAAGGGCATCGTGTTGAAGCAGAATGGTCCATATGGAGTGATAAATGCCGTTGCGGCTTGGTCTGCTTCCGCCATCTTGATTTGATGATAGCCAGAGTATGCGTCCAGGAAGCACAACGAATCGTGCCCTGCTTTTGCATCGATGATTTGGTCGATGCGGGGGAGAGGGAAGGGATCCTTTGGGCAAGCTTTATTTAGGTCTTTAAAATCGACACAGAGGCGCCAGGATTTATCCTTCTTTGGTACCATCACCAATTTGCTAGCCAGTCTGGATGTTTGATATCTCTAATGAATCCGGCTTCCAATAGTTTGGCTAGCTCTTCTCCCATTGCCTGTCTTTTGGGCTCAGAAAATCGTCGAAGAGCCTGTTTGACTGGCTTGAATCCTTTTAGGATGTTGACGCTGTGTTCAGCCAACCTGCGGGGGATTCCGGGCATGTCTGAAGGATGCCAGGCGAAGATATCCCAATTTTCCCGAAGGAATTCGCGCAGTGCGACGTCTATTTCGGGGTTCAACTGTGCCCCAATGGAGGCCGTCTTTGTTGGGTCCGTTGGATGGACCTGGAATTTTATTATCTCGTCTGCTGGTTTGAAGGAGGTGGACTTGGATCTTTTATCGAGTATCACATCGTCCCTATTCACCGTAGAGCGCAGCGCGGTGAGTTCCTCTGCCGCTAAGGCTTCGGATAGTGCCTCGAGGGCTAGTGCGGCTGTCTTGTTTTCGGCGCGGAGTGCTATGTCTGGATCACTAGCGAGAGTGATTATTCCGTTGGGCCCAGGCATTTTAAGCTTCATGTACCCGTAATGAGGTATTGCTTGAAAAATTGTGAATGCCTCTCGTCCTAATATGGCGTGGTATCCATTGCTGAACGAGGCCACCTGAAACGTGACTTCTTCGGATCTGTAATTGTCCGGAGAGCCGAACACCACATCGAGTGTGATTTTTCTGGTGCAGCGCGCTTCCTGGCTAGGGATTATTCCTCTAAAGGTTGTGCTGCTTCGCTCAATACGGCTCCAATCGATTTCCATTTTTCACAGAGTTTCCTCGTAAATGAGGTTTAGTCCGCTGCTGCCGTCCATGAGGACTTTTGTCAGTCGAAAGACGTCCACTATGGGACTAAGTACCAGTGCGGCTGGGGCTCTGGTTGTTCGGAATATGGGCTCGTCGCTGCCATTGAAGGTAATGGCTGTGTCGCTCCATGGATTTGCTGTTGCTACTTGGTAGACTTCGGCGAGTTCGCGGATTGATCGTTTTCGCATATTATTTGATGCAAAAGTCTCGAAGACTATTGATACCGTGCTGGTATTGTTGGAGTGGTTTCCCGGAGCTAGAAGCTCTTCGCCACTTTTGGCCACCTGCCGTAATATCCAACATGCTCGAAGGCTATGTGTTGGGACGGCTCCCTCTGTATTATGAAGCTTACAGGGTCCATTGAGCCATCCCTCCAGTACGGTTCCGTTTCCCTGACTGGGTTTTTGTTTTTTCGTTTTTGCATCTGGGGCCTGAGTGTAAGGCGCCCTTTTACCGCGGACTGGCTTTGGGGCCGGATTATCCCAAAATTGATTTTCAGTTTTCCGGAAACTCTCCATCGCATAGTACTTTCGTACTATGGACGCCAGATCGGTAAAGCGTGTAATTTTGCAACGATCAATGGAGTTTAGTATTCCCTTGTCCGTGCAGTTATTGTGGAAGATTGATATTGCGTTTTCCTCTCGGCAGTCCTTTATCCTGTCCATAACCAGGAGGAATCTGGCCCAGTAGTGATGTACTGTTTCTGTAGGCTCTTGCCATATTAGAGATAGATCGCATATGTCTGGGCGGGTGGGTCGAATAAAATCTGGATCCCTGCCCATCTTGAGGCTCAAAGGCCAAGGGGTTTCCGAATTCGGAAGTGTGTTTTGCTGGGGACAATCCAGCGAGTCCGGGGCGATGCATGATTTTAAGTTCGATGCTCGATCGAAGTCCGTCCCTCCGCGGGAATCCGGCATGGAGGGTTCGGGAATCCGGACATGAATTGTTTTCAACCCGGTGAAGAGTTGCCGTATTGCTCTTCCACCACTGCGACGTGGTGGGTGGCCTGGGGAGAGTTAATCTCTCTCAGATCGGTTTTAAGCCCAATCTGGTTGTAGTCCGTAGCGACTCCCAGGGCGGCGATGCGATCCAAGAGCTCGTTAACAGACGAGAGCTCCATTGGATCTAACTGTTCGGCAGCTTTAGGGCTGACGCGAAGATTGCTTTCGACGACTTGAGAAGTCATTGTCGAAGCGGCAGCCGGACAGGCGGTCATGAGAAAACCACCAAGCCGGATAGTTTGGCCGGCGGCCAAGGCCCCTCCGGCGAAAATATCGTCTTTGAAGACGGGGGGAGGCATCCGCTCTATCGGTGACGACACAGAGGAACTCTCAATGAAAGCACCAATGTCGGTGTCAAAACCGGCGGGTCTCGGGTAGGGGGTCCCGAACTGTGCGTCTAGGCGGATGGTAACAGGAGACAAGGGACACGATGTTTTTTACCCAGGTTCGGGCCCTCTCGATGGAGGTAAAACCCTACTCCTACTTGATTGATATTGATGATATGGGTAGTACAAGAGTAGATCTACCACGAGATCAAGGAGGCTAAACCCTAGAAGCTAGCCTATGGTATGATTGTTGTAATGTATGTTGTCCTACGGACCAAGGCCCTCCGGTTTATATAGATACCGGAGAGGGCTAGGGTTACACAGAGTCGGTTACAATGGTAGGAGATCTACATATCCGTATTGCCAAGCTTGCCTTCCACGCCAAGGAAAGTCCCATCCGGACACGGGGCAGAGTCTTCAATCTTGTATCTTCATAGTCTTGATAGTCCGGCGGACATTGATAGTCCGGCTGTCCGGACACCCCCTAGTCCAGGACTCCCTCATCCTGTAAATGGGCCCAAATGAAACTGGACCTTTAACAGGCCGGAAATACACCGGGCCGTAATTCGGCCCAATTACTTAGCGGACTGTTAACGGGCCAGAAGTGACCACGGGCCGCATTGATGACAAGTTTAGACCAGGCCATTGACGGGCCGATTTGACAGAGAATGTTGGGCCTTTACCTAGGTCGGCCCATTATGGTCTGCAGAATCTTGTGGGCCTTTAGCTGGGCCAGCCCATTGTGGTCCGCAAAATCTTGTGGGCCTTTAGCTGGGTCGGCCCATTATGGTCCGCTAAATTTGGTGGGCCTTTAGCTGGGCCGGCCCATTATGGTCCGCTAAATCTTATGGGCCTTCAGTTGGGCCGGCCCATTTAAACTTTGTGGGCCACTTTTGGGCCGGTCCACGTGTCAACATATCATAGGCCCATCTCAACAGTTGGATGAGTGACACTTGTGCCAACGCGGAGCTGACACGTGGATCCGTCAGCCAATGAGAATTTTACACGCGGAAAATCGGCATTGGTTGTGGCTGTTAACGGGTTATCGGATCCAAAATCCGACCCGATAGCTTAACGGCGTTCCATTACGGTGGATGCCACATGTCGGTCACCCTTGACGAAAGCACTTTTGTGACCCGCAATTTATCGTCATGGAAGTGGACACTTCCATGATGATAATTTTGGTAATGTCATGGAACACTTCTATGACAGCACAGGTATGACTATCTTGATTCTGTCATAAATTTGTCATGGATGTACATGCATGACAAAAAACGCGACCTACTGTGACAAACACGTATCATCATGGAAGTGTATTTTTTTGTAGTGATTGAAGCCCATGAAGATAAATAAGATGGCGCTCTATTATTAAAGCTTAGAGGCCCAGAGCCCAAAGGCGGATTAGGGCCCATAGTTGTAAACCGCCATAGTCGTATAACTTGTATTGTAAGTTAGGAAAGGAAGAGACCGAGCCGGACACTTGTATGAGCCGGCCTCGGGACTCTATAAACCGGCCGGGCGTCAACCTGTGTATATAAAGGGACGACCCGGCGGCGGTTCAGGGACAAGAAACAACAGCTCGAGAGATAGGTAAAGTGGATTCGCTCCCTGCTCATCGACATCAATCAATCCCACAACAACTGGATCGTAGGCTTTTACCTTCACCACAAGGGGCCGAACCAGTATAAACTTCCTGTGTCCCTTGTTCTGGTTTAACCCCTTTAAGCTAATATTGTTGCGATGGCTCCATGACTAAGTCCTTTTGCTAGGACATCTGACGTGTTAATTCCACGACATGTAGCATGGAAGATAGCGAGATCTCTTAGTTGTTATGTTGACAATGAAAGTATGCCACCCAAAATATTATTTATATCTATTTCAAAACTTGAGCTCTGGCACCTCTACAAATCCCTGCTTCCCTCTGTGAAGGGCCTATCTATTTTACTTTTATGTTGAGTCATCATCCTCTTATTAAAAAGCACCAGTTGGAGAGCACCGTTGTCATTTGCATGCATTACTATTAATTTATATTGAATATGACTATGACTGGATCTCTTTTACCATGAATTACAATGTTTAGTCAGTCCTTGATCTTCAGAGGTGCTCTGCATTTATGTTTTGCGGTCTCGGAAAGGGCTAGCAAGATACCATCTTGTTATATCATATTATGATTGTTTTGGGAAAGTGTTGTCATCCGAGATTTATTATTATTGCTCGCTAGTTGATTATGCCAATAAGATGAGTAAACATGAGACCTAAGTGTTATTCTGAATATGGTTAGTTCATAATCTTTGCTGAAAACTTGAATGCTGGCTTTACATATTTGCAACAACAAGAGCAAACGGAGTTTGTAAAAGTTTTTCTTTATCACTTTCAGTTTGTCAAGTGAATTGCTTGAGGACAAGCAAAGGTTTAAGCTTGGAGGAGTTGATACGTCTCCATTGTATCTACTTTTACAAACACTTTTGCCCTTGTTTTGGACTCTAACTTGCATGGTTTAAATGGAACTAACCCGGACTGACACTGTTTTTAGCAGAACTACCCTGGTGTTATCTTTGTGCAGAAATAGAAGTTCTCGGAATGACCCGAAAATCCACGGAGCAACTTTTTGGAATTAATAAAAAATACTGGTCAAAGAATCAAGACCAGGGGCCACACCCTGTCCACGAGGGTGGGGGCGCGCCCCCTGCCTTGTGGGCCCCCTGGTGCTCCACCGACCTCAACTCCAACTCCATATATTCACGTTCGAGGAGAAAAAAGTCGGAGAGAAGGATTCACCGCGTTTTACAATACGGAGCCACCACCAAGCCCTAAACTCTCTCGGGAGGGCTGACCTGGAGTCCATTCAGGGCTCCGGAGAGGGGAATCCGTCGCCGTCGTCATCATCAACCATCCTCCATCACCAATTTCATGATGCTCACCACCGTGCGTGAGTAGTTCCATCGTAGGCTTGCTATATGGTGATGAGTGGATGAGATTTGCCATGTAATCGAGTTAGTTTTGTTGGGGTTTGATCCCTAGTATCCACTATGTTCTGAGATTGATGTTGCTATGACTTTGCTATGCTTAATGCTTGTCACTAGGGCCCAAGTGCCATGATTTCAGTTTTGAACCTATTATGTTTTCATGAATATATGTGAGTTCTTGATCCTATCTTGTAAGTCTATAGTCACCTATTATGTGTTATGATCCGACAACCCCGAAGTGACAACAATCGGGACCACTCTCGGTGATGACCGTAGTTTGAGGAGTTCATGTATTCACTAAGTGTTAATGCTTTGGTCGGGTACTCTATTAAAAGTAGGCCTCAATATCCCTTAGTTTCCAATAGGACCCCGCTGCCACGGGAGGGTAGGACAAAAGATGCCATGCAAGTTCTTTTCCATAAGCACGTATGACTATATTCGGAATACATGCCTACATTACATTGATGAACTGGAGCTAGTTCTGTGTCAACCTATGTTATAACCATTGCATGAGGAATCGCATCCGACATAATTATCCATCACTGATCCAATGCCTACGAGCTTTTCACATATTGATATTTTCGTAGTTACTTTACCGTTGCCACTATTACAATTACTACAAAACTGCTACTATTACTTTTGCTACCGTTACTGTTACTTCCATACTACTTTGCTACTAAATACTTTGCTGCAGATATTAAGTTATCCAGGTGTGGTTGGATTGACAACTCAACTGCTAATACTTGAGAATATTCTTTGGCTCCCCTTGTGTCGAATCAATAAATTTGGGTTTAATACTCTACCCTCGAAAACTGTTGCGATCCCCTATACTTGCGGGTTATCACAACATTTGTGAATCAATCGACCACACTACTGCAACGTGTCCAAGGAAGCTGATGTGATGGTTACCACATGAATAAAATGACCCCGCTGGGCTTGCAAACTAGTTGAAGCAAAAAAGCAACAATGTCCTGCTAGATGAAGCATCTATCGCCTAATTTTGAGCACATCTAGAAGGAAAATCAAGGAACTTACAATTCAAAAGCAATATGGACTTTCTTGTCCTACATGAACTTGTTTGAATTTATGTGTTTTCCTAGCTTTAAATTCACAAAATGGAGACATTGTAGGTGGATGCTTAACATTTGTGCTTTATTTCCTTGCTCGAAAACTTGCAAAAACCTATGGACGCTTATGATTTATGCAAACTTGTTTTAGGTGGTTTTGGAGCAACTTTTGCAAGTTTTTTAATGGCACACATTCTGCAGCAGAAAAAAGTCTACCTACTTGTTCATTCACTTCTTGACCGGTTTCAGGTCACACTTCAACAAGGAGATTGTCATTTTCTTCCTAATGTTTGGTATGTCGCTTTGTCCATAGTTTGGGACCACGTCCCATTCCACAATAACGCATTCATCAATGCAAATATGCTACAGTCACCACTGCAAAAAAAAGGATAAACAACAAATCAGCAAGAACAAAACCCTATGTGAGGGAAATCACTTGTGAATAAAAAGGAAAACTCTGTCTTATAAACAACAAGATGTATGTAGGTAGAATAGTCCTTACGCTATAGTCTGCTTTGGTGCATCGATATCCACAAGCAGAAACTTCTCCATCATCTTTGCTTGTTTTGGATAGAAGTTGTCCCACAATACGTGGACTGCTGCTACAATAGCCCTTGCTACTTCATCTAGCCTCTTGCTTTTCTTTATATTCCTCCATGAGTGAAACACTTCGAACCTTTAATCCCTCAAATTGATATTGAATAGCCAGTAGTGGTGTGCACCATGGGCATTATCTGGATCTAAATTTTCAAGCACAGGAATCATAACCTTCAAAAAAACTTGGGTGTCAGCTATAACAGGAGTGGGGTATGTGATTTCTACTATGCAACCTTCTTCTTGTAGATGTTGTTGGGCCTCCAAGTGCAGAGGTTTGTAGGAGAGTAGCAAATTTCCCTCTAGTGGATGACCTAAGGTTTATCAATCCATGGGAGGCGTAGGATGAAGATGGTCTCTCTCAAACAACCCTGCAACCAAATAACAAAGAGTCTCTTGTGTCCCCAACACACCTAGTACAATGGTAAATTTTATAGGTGCACTAGTTCGGCGAAGAGATGGTGATACAAGTGCAATATGGATGGTAGATATAGGTTTTTGTAATCTGAAAATATAAAAACAGCAAGGTAGCAAGTAATAAAAGTGAGCAAAAACAGTATTGCAATGCTTGGAAACAAGGCCTAGGGTTCATACTTTCACTAGTGCAAGTTCTCTCGATAATGATAACATAATTAGATCATATAACAATCCCTCAACATGTAACAGAGAGTCACTCCAAAGTCACTAATAGCGGAGAACAAACGAAGAGATTATTATAGGGTACGAAACCACCTCAAAGTTATTCTTTCTCATCGATCTATTGGGATATTCCTATAAGTGTCACAAACAGCCCTAGAGTTCATACTAAAATAACACCTTAAGACACACATCAACCAAAACCCTAATGTCACCTAGATACTCCAATGTCACCACAAGTATCCGCGGGTTTGATTGTACGACATGCATCACACAACCTTAGGTTCATCTATTCAAACCGACACAAAGAACTTCAAAGAGTGCCCCGAAGTTTCTACCGGAGAGTCAAGATGAAAACGTGTGCCAACCCCTATGCATAAGTTCACAAGGTCACTGAACCCGCAAGTTGATCACCAAAACATACATCAAGTAGATCACGTGAATATCCCATTGTCACCATAGATAAGCACATGCAAGACATACATCAAGTGTTCTCAACTCCTTAAAGACTCAATCCGATAAGATAACTTCAAAGGGAAAACTCAATCCATTACAAGAAGGTAGAGGGGGAGAAACATCATAAGGTCCAACTATAATAGCAAAGCTCGTAGTACATCAAGATCGTGCCATATCAAGAACACGAGAGAGAGAGAGAGAGAGAGATCAAACACATAGCTACTGGTACATACTCTCAGCCCTGAGGGTGAACTACTCCCTCCTCGTCATGGAGAGCACAGGGATGATGAAGATGGCCATCGGTGATGATTCCCCCCTCCGGCAGGGTGCCGGAACAGGGTCCCGATTGGTTTTTGGTGGCTACAAAGGCTTGCAGTGGCGGAAGTCCCGATCTTCTTTCTGTTCTAGAAGTTTGGGGATATATAAGAGGTGTTGGCGTTGGGAACAAGTCAGGGGGTCCACCAGGAAGCCACGAGGTAGGGGGCGAGCTCTCCACCTCGTGGTGGCCTCGGGACTCTTCTGGTCCAAAAACAATCTCCGTGAATATTCGGGTCAATTGGACTTTATTTGGCATTCCTTTTCTGTAAAACTCAAAAACAAGGAAAAAACAGAAACTGGCACTGGCCTCTAGGTTAATAGGTTAGCCCCAAAAATCATATAAAATAGCATATAAGGATGGATAATATAATAGCATGTATACTTCATAAATTATAGATACATTGGAGACGTATCAGTATGTTCTATGCGTAACAAAAACACCAACTTCTGATATGATTTTAGGCAACCCTATGAGTTTTTAGGAGCAACTTCTGATATGATTTCAGGCAACTCCCCATGATTTTCTGGTATCAACTTTTGATATGATCTTACAAAAGCAAAAAAACACCAACTTCTGATATGATTTCAGGCAACTCCCTATGATTTTTTGATATCAACTTCTCATATGATCTTACAAAACACAAAAAACATCAACTTTTGATATGATTTCAGTCAACCCCTATGAGTTTCTAGCAAAAACTTTACTTGAGTCGGTGAGACAGAGATGTAAAAACCAAAAATGAAGAAAAAAATTCTTACTTCTGAACTATGAAACACGGACAAAAATTCACTTGGTTTTCCAACCTGTGCGAAAATTTGCCACTAGAAACATACACTTTTTAGGCAACAATGGACTATATAACAGGCAACTTAGATGCTAAAAAAAGGCAAATGACAGATACTGCTCAGTCATATCTTGTGGGGCCTATTATACTTTGTAGGTACACACTAGTGTGTGTTTGTACATGCTCCTAAAACATATTTTAAAAAACCAAAAGAGTGTAATAACATATGGACCCTAAGTATGTGTCGCAGGTCGTAAAAATTTATTGGACAACACCCAGAAGGATAAAAATAGGCAACTTATGTTTTAAAAGGAAGCAACTAGCAAAACATGGAGGATACCATGTCTTGCTCATCCAAACAGTTTGATTAGTTGAACCTGTCATCCAGCTCCTTTACATCGAAATCAAGTTTTTGAAGCCAAATCTGTGAAAAAAAGGCAGAAGGAGATGGTAAAGACAAAATGACAGTGCCAAACAAAGAAAAAAAGGAAAAGCTAACTGGATAAAACTTTGGGCTTTATTTTCTTACTGAAAACCTAATATGCATGATTATTTTCTTGGACCCCACCCTTCTGTTGTACATGATCGCCTCAATCCCTAGCTAACTCAAAGACATGTGTCTTCATCCATCTATCCTTCTTCATTGATTAAGCAAGCTCCTTGATTGTGCAAAAGTAGCCACGATAGTTTATGATGTGTGACTTGTAAAACAAGAAAAAGCACTGTTGAGAAAATAGCAAGAATAAATATCATCAGATGGGAAGAAAAAACAAAAAAAAGTGGCTATTGAAAAAACACAAACGTTGTATCATCTCCCTATGATGTCCTCGTAGTCCCTCCTCCTCCAAACAACAGAACGATTGCATATAATGTTTGTTTCTGCCTAGCATGAGAAATCCTTCCTCATCTCTACATTCACATACGGTGACCTTTGTGATGGTCGAGCTTTCAATATCCTCCTCTCGCGCTTCTCAGGAACGGGCTCGCCCGAGCTGCTGGCAGCACCTTTGCCCGACTCCCGCTCAACACTTGTTTTTGCAACTTCAGTTGGTGTGTACTGAATCCGATAGGTGACTTGTGCCCCGTGCTCTATGCTACAACACCTTTCACTGCCCCCTCGACGACTTCATCGAAATCCAAGTTGTCCCAGTCAATTCCCCAGTCAATGTCGCCGGTGGCAGGTGCGTTTGCCACTGATACGTCTCCATCGTATCTACTTTTCCAAACTTTTCTGCCCTTGTTTTGGACTCTAATTTGCATGATTTTAAAGGAATTAACCCGAACTAACGTTGTTTTCAGCAGAATTGCTTTTGGTGTTATTTTTGTGCAGAAATAAAAGTTCTCGGATTGACCTGAAAATTTAGAGAGAATATTTTTGGGATAAATAAAAAATATTGGCGAAAGAATCAAGCAGAGGGGACCCATCACGTGTCCACAAGGGTAGAGAGCGCGCCCCCTAGGGCGCGCCCCTGCCTTATGGGTCCCCTGGACCTCCTCCGACCCTAACTCCAACTCTATATATTCACGTTCGGGGAGAAAAAAAATCAAGGAGAAGGATTCATCATGTTTTACTATACGAAGCTGCCGCCGCCTCGTGATCTTCATCGGGAGGGCTGATCTGGAGTCCGTTCGGGGCTGCAGAGAGGGGGATCCGTTGCCATCATCATCAACAACCTTCCTCCATCACCAATTTCATGATGCTCACCATCGTGCATGAGTAATTCCATCATAGGCTTGTTGGTCGGTGATGGGTTGGATGAGATTTATCATGTAATCGAGTTAGTTTTGTTAGGGTTTGATCCCTAGTATCCACTATGTTCTGAGATTGATGTTGCTATGACTTTGCTATGCTTAACGCTTGTCACTAGGGCCCGAGTGCCATGAATTCAAATCTGAACCCTTTATGTTTCCATGAATATATTTGTGTTCTTTATCCGATCTTGCAAGTTGTAGACACCTATTTGAGTTATGATCCCCATACCCCAAGGTGACAATAATTGGGATTCTTTCCGGTGATTACCATAGTTTGAGGAGTTCATGTATTAACTAAGTGCTAATGCTTTGTTGAGGTTCTCTATTAAAAGGAGGCCTTAATATCCCTTAGTTTCCATTAGGACCCCGCTGCCACGAGAGGGTAGGACAAAAGATGTCATGCAAGTTCTTTTCCATAAGCACGTATGACTATATACGGAATACATGCCAACATTATATTGATGAATTGCAGCTAGTTCTGTGTCACCCTAGGTTATAACTGTTGCATGATGAATGCCATCCGACATAATTATCCATCACTGATCCATTGCCTACGAGCTTTCCACATATTGATCTTAGCTATGTTACTTTTCCGTTGCCGCTGTTACAATTGCTACAAAATTGGTACTGTTACTTTTGCCACCGTTACCATTACTTCCATACTACTTTGCTACAAAATACTTTGTTGCAGATATTAAGTCTTTCAGGTGTGGTTCAATTGACAACTCAGCTTCTAATACTTGGGAATATTCTTTGGCTCCCCTTGTGTCGAATCAATAAATTTGGGTTGAATACTACCCTCAAAAATTGTTGCGATCCCCTATACTTGTGGGTTATCAAGACCTTTTTTAGTGTCATTATCGGGGAGCATAGCTCTATTCTCTGAGTCACTTGGGATTTATATCTGTTGATCACTATGAAGAATTTGAAAGATATCAAAACTAAGATCTATCCCTCTACTACGAGGGGAGGTAAGGAACTGCCATCTAGCTCTACACTTGATTCACCTTCTGTTTTGAGTAAGCTTGCGACACCTACACCTGCAATTGATGCCGATATGTCGCATGTTATTGATGATGCTACTTATGCTATGAATGATGCTTATGATGCTACTATTTTTCTTGATAAAACTGTGCCACTGGGTGAATTACGTGATGAAAATCTTGCTAGAGTTAGAACTATTGATTATGGTGAAGATGATGATATTTCTGAAACTGATGAAATTATTTAAACTGAAAACTTTGAAACACCTGATAAGACTAGCTCTCCTAGATATGAACTTCCTGTTATGCTTGAGGGTTATGTTATGGATGGAGAGGTAGCTAGGGACTTCCTTGCTTGCAAGGATAGCATGTGACAAACACATCTAATTCTAACATACTTCCTATGCATAGGCATTTTATAAGCAAACAAATTATCAAGGCAAGCAGAAACTAGCATATGCAAGGAAGAAGAAAGAAACATTAGCAATCTCAACATGAAGAGAGGTAATTTAGTAACATGAAAATCTCTACAACCATATTTTCCTATCTCATAATAATTACATGAAGGATCATAAGAAAATTCAACAATATAGCTATCACATAACATATTCTCAGCATGATCCACATGCATGCGAAGTTGACACTCTTCCAAAATAGTGGGATTAACATTAATTAAAGTCACGACCTCTCCAAACCCACTTTTATCAAAAAATTCATAAGATTGAACATTCTTCAAAGTAGTGGGATCTAAAGTTGACACTCTTCCATACCCACTTTCAATATTATTGCAAACACTATTATCAATCTCATATTCATCACGGGCTTAAATAAATTTTCAAGATCATAAGAAGAAGCACCCCCATCATGATCATTGCAATAAGTAGTGGACATAGCAAAATTAGCATCCCCAAGCTTGGGGTTTTGCATATTATTAGCACAATTGACATTAATAGAATTTATAGTAAAATCTGCAATCATTCTTTTCATTCAAAGAGCTATCATGAATCACTTCATAAATTTCTTCATCACAATTTTCAGATTCATCAGTCTCAAGCAAAACTTCATAAAGATAATCTAGTGTACTCAAATCACTAGCAATTTGTTCATGATAATTGGATCTCTTAAAAACATTAGCAAGTGGATGAGGATCCATATCAAGAGATATTTAGCAAGCAAAGATGCAAGCAAATAGAAGACACATGGCACACAAGCAAAGAAGAGATCTGACGAGAAAAGGGCAAACGAAGAAGAGGGCGAATAAAACGGCAAATTTTTGTGAAGTGGGGGAGAGGAAAATGAGAGGCAAAGATCAAATAATGTAAATTGCGAGGGGATGAGATTTCTGATTAGGAACCTGGTTGATGTTGAAGATCCTCCCCGGCAACGGCCCCATAAATACCTTTTGATGTCTGCTAGAACTACGTCGGTATTTTCCCAAAGAGGAAGGGATGATGCAGTATAACGACGGTAGGTTTCCCTCAGTGATGAGACCAAGGTTATCGAACTAGTAGGAGAACCTCCTCACACCATGTAAATAGCACCTGCACACAAATAACAAATACTCGCAACCCGACGTGTTAAAGGGGTTGTCAATCCCTTTCGGGTAAGGCGCCTCAAGTAGGCAAATAACGTGAGGTAAAAAGTGGTAGATAGGATAAATAGATCGCGGAACAAATAAATTGCAGCAAGGTATTTTTTGTATTTTTGGTTTAATAGATCTGAAAATAAAGGCAAGAGAAAATAGATCGCAAAGGTAAATATGATGAAAAGAGACCCGGGGGTCGTAGGTTTCATTAGTGGCTTCTCTCGAGAAAAATAGCAAACCGTGGGAAAACAATTACTATTGGGCAATTGATAGAACTTCCAATAATCATGATGATATACAGGCAATGATCATTATATAGGCATCACATCCAAGATTAGTAGACCGACTCCTGCCTGCATCTACTACTATTACTCCACACATCGACCGCTATCCAGCATGCATCTAATGTATTAAGTTCATGAGAAAACGGAGTAATGCGATAAGAATGATGACATGATGTAGACGAGATCCGTTTATCTATTGCGGAGATATACATCTCATCTTGTTATCCTTAGTAGCAACGATACATACGTGTCTGTTTCCCTTCTGTCACTGGGATCAAGCACCGTAAGATCGAACCCACTACAAAGCACATCTTCCCATTGCAAGATAAATAGATAAAGTTGGCCAAACAAAACCCAAATATCGAATAAGAAATACGAGGCTATAAGCAATCATGCATATAAGAGATCAAAGAAGACTCAAATAACTTTCATGGATAAAAACATAGATCTGATCATAAACTCGAAGTTCATCGGATCCCAACAAACACATCGCCAAAAGACTTACATCATATGGATCTCCAAGAGACCATTGTATTGATAATCGAGAGAGAGAGAGAGAGAGGAAGCCATCTAGCTACTAACTACGGACCCGTAGGTCTACAAAGAACTACTCACGCATCATAGGAGAGGCACCAATGGAAGTGGTGAACCCCTCCATGACGGTGTCTAGATTGCATCTGGTGGTTCTGGAATCTGCAGCGACTGGATCAATGTTTCATCGACTCCCCTAGGTTTTCTGGAATATTGTGGTATTTATAGAGCAAAGAGGCTGTTCGGGGGGCACCCGAGCTGGGCAGCACCCACCTGGGCACGCCTGGGCCTCCTGGCGTGCCCTGGTGGGTGTTGCTCCCCTCGAGCAGCCTCTCAGGTGCTTCCTTGGCCCACTGGCTTTCTTCTGGCCCAAAAAAATCCTCCAGGAGTTGCATTGCGTTTGGACTCCGTTTGATATTGATTTCCTGCGATGTAAAAAAACATGCACAAAATAACAACTGGCACTGGGCACTATGTCAATATGTTAGTACCAATAAATGACTATAAAATGATTGTAAAACATCCGAGAATGATAATATAACATCATGGAATAATCAAAATTATAGATACATTCGAGACGTATCAGCATTCCCAAGCTTAATTCCTGCTCGTCCTTGAGTAGGTAAATGATAAAAACAGAATTTTTGATGTGGAATGTTGCCTAACATGTCCATCACATTTCTTTTCTTTATAACATGGACATATGGACTTTTATATGATTCAAAGCAATAGTCTAGTTTTGACATGAAGACTTTAATACTCAAGCATACCAACAAGCAACCATGTCTTTCAAATATCAACACTAAAGCAGGTTATCCCAAGCCCATTGATGTCTACTATGGAACTTTATTCTTGTAGACACGTGTTGGGCCTCCAAGCATAGAGTTTTGTAAGATAGTAGCAATTTTTCCTCAAGCGGATGACCTAAGGTTTATCAATCCGTAAGAGGTGTAGGATGAAGATGGTCTCTCTCAAACAACCCTGCAACCAAATAATAAAAAGTCTCTTGTGTCCCCAACACACCCAATACAATGGCAAATTGTATAGGTTCACTTGTTTGGCTAAGAGATGGTGATAAAAGTGTATTATTGACGTTAGAAATATATTTTTATAATCTGAATAAATAAAAACAGCAAGGTAGCAAATAGTAAATGGGCACAAAAACGGTATTGCAATGCTTGAAAATAAGGCCTAGGGTCCATACTTTCGCTAGTGCAATCTCTCAACAATGCTAACATAGTTGGATCATATGACCATCCCCACAAAGTGCGATGAAGAATCACTCCAAAGTTCCTATCTAGCGGAGAACATAAGACAGAATTGTTTGCAGGGTACAAAACCACATAAAAGCTATTCTCTCTGTTCGTTCTATTCAAGAGTTCGTACTAAAATAACACAAAGCTATTCTTTTCGTTCAATCTATCCTAGAGTTCGTACTAAAATAACACCAAAGCAAATTCAGATTTATAATATTCAATCCAAGACAAAGAACTTCAAAGAGTGCCCCAAGATTTCTATCGGATAAACAAAGACAAGAACATGCATCAACCCCTGTGCATAGATTACCCCAATGTCACGTCGGGAATCCGCGAGTTGAGTGCCAAAACATATATCAGGTGAGTCAATATGATACACCATTGTCACCAAGAGTATTCAATTGCAATACATATATCAAGTATTCTCAAATCCATAAAAGTATTCAATTTGATAACAACAAAATCTCAAAGGGAAAAACTCAACATCACAACAAGATAGAGAGGGGAAAACACCATATGATCCGACTATATTAACAAAGCCCGTGATACATCAAGATCGTGACATCTCAATAACATGAGAGAGAGAGAGAGATTAAACACATAGCTACTGGTACAAACCCTCAGCCCCAAGGGTGGACTACTCCCTCCTCACCATGGTGGCCACCGGGATGATGAAGATGGCAACCGACGATGATTCCCCCCTCCGGCAGGGTGCCGGAATAGGGTATAGATTGGATCTTGTGGATACAGAGGCCTTGCGGCGGCGGAACTTTTGATCTAGGGCTACCCCAGAAGTGTTTTGGAATATTTGGGAATGTATAGGGCGAAGAGGCGGTCCAGGGGGGAACTCGAGGTGGGCAGCACCCACCAGGGCACACCTGGGCCTCCTGGCGCGCCCTGGTGGGTGCTGCTCCCCTCGAGCAGGCCCCCAGGTGCTTCCTTGGCCCACTGGCTTTCTTCTGGCCCAAAAAAAAAATCCTTCAAGAGTTTTTGTTGGAAATATGCCCTAGAGGTAATAATAAAAGGATTATTATTATATTTCCTTGTTCATGATAATTGTCTTTATTCATGCTATAACTGTATTATCCGGAAATCGTAAAACACGTGTGAATACATAGACCATAATAAGTCCCTAGTAAGCCTCTAGGTGACTAGCTCGTTGATCAACAGATAGTCATGGTTTCCTGACTATGGACATTAGATGTCGTTGATAACGGGATCACATCATTAGGAGAATGATGTGATGGACAAGACCCATTCCTAAGCATAGCACAAGATCGTGTAGTTCGTTTTGCTAGAGCTTTTCCAATGTCAAGTATCTTTTCCTTAGACCATGAGATTGTGTAACTCCCGGATACCGTAGGAGTGCTTTGGGTGTATCAAATGTCACAACGTAACTGGGTGACTATAAAGGTGCACTACAGGTATCTCCAAAAGTGTCTGTTGGGTTGACACGGATCGAGACTGGGATTTGTCACTCCGTATGACGGAGAGGTATCTCTGGGCCCACTCGGTAATGCATCATCATAATGAGCTCAAAATGACCAAGTGTTTGGTCACGGGATCATGCATTACGGTACGAGTAAAGTGACTTGCCGGTAACGAGACTGAACGAGGTATTGGGATACCGAC
Source organism: Triticum timopheevii (assembly GCA_963921465.1). Lineage (NCBI taxonomy): Eukaryota > Viridiplantae > Streptophyta > Magnoliopsida > Poales > Poaceae > Triticum > Triticum timopheevii. The sequence continues at coordinate 292,969,522 of OY997262.1, forward strand.
GATCGAGTCTCGGGCAAGTAACGTACCGATTGACAAAGGGAATCTAATACGGTGTTGTTTGAATCCTCGACATCGTGGTTCATCTGATGAGATCATCGAGGAGCATGTGGGAGCCAACATGGGTATCCAGATCCCGCTGTTGGTTATTGCCCGAGAGCCGTCTCAGTCATGTCTACGTGTCTCCCGAACCCGTAGGGTCTACACACTTAAGGTTCGGTGACGCTAGGGTTGTATGAATATGAGTATGCAGTAAACCTAATATTGTTCGGAGTCCCGGATGAGATCCCGGACGTCACGAGGAGTTCCGGAATGGTCCGGAGGTAAAGAATTATATATAGGAAGTGTTGTTTCGGCCATCGGGAAAGTTTCGGGGTCACCCGGTATTGTACCGGGACCACCGGAAGGGTCCCGGGGGTCCACCGGGTGGGGACACCCATCCCGGAGGATCCCATGGGCTGAAGTGGGGAGGGGAACCAGCCCATAGTGGGCTGGTGCGCCCCCCTTGGCCCACCCCCTGCGCCTAGGGTTGAAACCCTAGGGTGGGGGGTGCCCCACTTGCCTTGGGGGGCACTCCACCCCCCTGGCCGCCGCCCCCCTGGGAGATCAGATCTCCAGGGGTCGGTGCCCCCCCTGGGGGCCTATAAAAAGGGAGGGGGGAGGGGGCAGCCGCACCCCGAAGTTCTGGTGCCTCCCTCCCCCTGCTACACCTCGTCCTCCTCCCGCAGCAGCTTGGTGAAGCCCTGCCGGAGTTCTGCTGCATCCACCACCACGCCGTCGTGCTGCTGGCTCATCATCAACCTCTCTTTCCCCCCTTGCTGGACCAAGACGGAGGAGACGTCACGCTGACCATACGTGTGTTGAACGCGGAGGTGCCATCCGTTCGGCGCTAGGATCTCCGGTGATAGGATCACGACGAGAACGACTACCTCAACCCCGTTCTTTTGAACGCTTCCGCTCGCGATCTACAAAGTGGTATGTAGAAGCATCTCTCCTTTCACTCGTTGCTTAGATGAACTCATAGATGGATCTTGGTGAAACCGTAGGAAAAATTTTAATTTTCTACAATGTTCCCCAACAGTTTCGTGGTGTTTGGACTCCGTTTGATATTGATTTCCTGCGATGTAAAAAACAAGCAAAAAACAGCAACTGGCACTGGGCACTGGGTCAATAGGTTAGTCCCAAAAAGTGATATAAAGTTGCTATAAAATGATTGTAAAACATCCAACAATGATAATATAATGACATGAATACTTCATAAATTATAGACACGTTGGAGACGTATCAGCATCCCCAAGCTTAATTCCTACTTGTCCTCGAGTAGGTAAATGATAAAAGAAATAATTTATGAAGTGTGAATGCTAGCAAAGTGCATAAGTTTGATCAATGATAATTTCAATCACTTTTCCTAGAGTCATAACAACAATTCTTTCTTATAAAACTTCTCACGACCAAGTAGCAACCAATTCACATGTTTAGATTCAAACAATGAATTCTCTTGAAACTCAACAACCTATGTTCTCAGTCACCAAGCAATTGTAATTCAACTTATTCAACAGTCTAAGTAAGAGCTCCACATACTCAACCATCGTATAGTCTTCTATGATTGCTAACACTCACCGCATACACATGACCAAAATGTTTCAACCGGACACATAGAAAGATAGGGGCTTATAATTTTGCCTCCCAACGTATTCACCTTTTGGTGATGTCAACAATAATAACTCATGCTACCCATATTCAGCTAGACATATGTGCCTAAATCTTTCCTCGCCACATGATGCTTGCCAAAGGAGAAAAATAAAAAGGAATAGAAATAAAAACTTTTACTCTTGCATAAAAGTAAATACATAAAGTAAAAGATAGGCCCTTCGCCGAGGGGAGCAGAGGTTGCCATGCGCTTATTTGTTTGTATGTTCACCCCCTTAGTGCAAAACAACATCACGTTATATTTCCCCTTATGATAGAAACCTTTATTATGCAGTCTGTCATATTTATTCTTTGTCATCACAAGTTTGTACAACGCTCAATTTTCTCTTACACTAAATGATCTAACACTTTTAGAAGCAAATTTTATTGCCTTATTGCACCGATGACAACTTACTTGAAGGATCTGACTCAATCCTTAGGTAGGTATGGTGGACTCTGGAAAATAAGATTTGGGTTTAAGGGTTTTTGGATGCACAAGTAGTATCTCTACTTGGTGTGGAATTTTAGGCTAGCAAGGATAGGGGGCAAGCACCACATGTTGAAGGATCTATGACAATATAACTTCTACGTGAATATGAACAAACATAAATCATTACATTGTCTTCCTTGTCCAACTTCAACAATTTTGGCGTATAATATTTTGATGGGGGCTCACAATCACAAAAGATTTCCAAGATAGTGTATTTGCATGTGAAAGTTCTCTTCCTTATACTAATTATTCATGAATTGCTCGTATGGCCAATATTGTGATTGTTAAACCTCAAAATATTTCACTTTCTAAACCCAATGTGAAGCTACCACTAGGTGATATGATTTCACTTCATGACATTAAATTTATTCAATAAATTACTCATAGAATATAAGTGAAGCACTGGAGCAATTCCATAGAAAAGAGCTTCGTTGACGGGATGTGAATGTTGCTTACTTAGCCTCCCTGGCAACTATTTGAGGACTCTATTTTATTTAAAAACTTTCAGGTCTAAGTATTTATTAAAACAGCAAGCAACACAAAACAAAATGTCATTCCAAGAATAGCACAACTCATGTGAAGAAGCAAAAATTTAGGCTCAACGGATACTAACTGATAATTGTTTGAAGAAGAAAGAGGGGATGCCTTCCGAGGCATCCCCAAGCTTAGTTGCTTGGATCTTCCTTGAATATTACATTCGGGTGCCCTGGGCATCCCCAAGCTTAGGGTCTTGTCACTCCTTATTCTCCTCATATCGATATCTCACCCAAAACTTGAAAATTTCAATCACACAAAACTTAACGGAACTTCGCGAGATAGGTTAGTATGATAAAGAGCAAACCATTCACTTTGGTATTGTCAAAGACAAGATTCATAATTGTTTTCACGCAATTCCTACAGTAGCATATCATTTCTACAATTTATATTGAGCAATATAAGCCATAGAAACAAGGAAACAAGCAAATTATGCATTGAAAACAGAATCTGTCAAAAACAAAACAGTCTGTAGTAATCTGTACTCAAACCATACTTATGCTACTCCAAAAATTATGAAAAAATTGGACCACGTGAGAAATTTGTATATTAATCTTCTGCAAAAAGAATCAACTCACAAGCGCTCTTCTGTTAAAAATGAGAGTTGTTTTCGTGAGCGCAAAAGTTTCTGTTTTTCAGCAAGATCAAATCAACAATCACCCAACATGATCCCAAAGGCTTTACTTGGCACTTTATTGAAACAAAAACAATAAAACATGATTACTACAGTAGCATAATCATGTTGACACACAAAAACAGTAGATAAAAGTGTTGGGTTGTCTCCCAACAAGCGGTTTTCTTTAATGCCTTTTAAGCTAGGCATGATGATTTCAATGATGCTCATATAAAAGTAAAGAATTGAAACACAAAGAGAGCATCATGAAGCATATGACTAGCACATTTAAGCCTAACCCACTTCCTATGCATAGGGATTTTGTGATCAAACAACTTATGGGAGCAATAATCAACTAGCATAGGAAGGCAAAACAAGTGCAACTTCAAAACTTTCAACACATAGAGAGGAAACTTGATATTATCGCAATATGTAAATGCATATGTTCCTCTCTCATAATAATTTTCAGTAGCATCATGAATGAATTCAACAATATAAATATCACATCAAGCATTCTTTTCATGATCCACAAGCATAGAAAATTTATTACTCTCTACATAAGCAAATTTCTTCTCATCAATAGTAGTGGGAGCAAACTCAACAAAATAACTATCATGAGATTGAAAATTAAAATCATGATAAAAAGTTCCATGTGTATAATTATTCAATATAGCATACATGTCATCACCATAATCATCATAGATAGCGACCTTGTTCTCATAGTCTATTGAAGCCTCATCCAAAATGGTGGATTCATCATTAAATAAAGTCATCACCTCTCTGAATCCACTTTTCATCATTATAATCATCATAAATAGGAGGCATGCTACCATTATAACAAATTTGCACATCAAAACTTGGGGGACTAAAAATATCATCTTCATCAAACATAGTGTCCCCAAGCTTATGGATTTTCATATCGTTAGTATCATGGAGATTCAAAGAGTTCATACCAACAATGTTGCAATCATGATCATCATTCAAATATTTTGTGCCAAACATTTTATTAAATTCTTCTTCTATTAATTAAGCACAATTTTCTGAACCATCATTTTCAAGAAAGATATTATAAAGATGATCAATAATATGATGCAACCTCAATTCCATTTTCTGTAGTTTTTTTTATAAACCAAACTAGTGATAAAACAAGAAACTAAAAGATTAGATTACAAGATCTAAAGATATACCTTCATGCACTCACCTCCCCGGCAACGGCGCCACAAAAAAGAGCTTGATGTCTACTATGCAACTTTATTCTTGTAGACACGTATTGGGCCTCCAAGCGCAGAGTTTTGTAGGACAGTAGCAATTTTCCCTCAAGTGGATGACCTAAGGTTTGTCAAGCCGTGACAGGTGTAGGATGAAGATGGTCTCTCTCAAGCAACCCTGCAACCGAATAATAAAAAGTCTCTTGTGTCCCCAACACACCCAATACAATGGCAAATTGTATAGGTGCACTAGTTCAGCAAAGAGATGGTGATAAAAGTGTAATATTGATGGTAGAAATATATTTTTATAATCTGAATAAATAAAAACAGCAAGGTAGAAATAGTAAACGGGCACAAAAACGGTATTGCAATGCTTGAAAATGAGACCTAGGGTCCGTACTTTCGCAAGTGCAATCTCTCAACAATGCTAACATAGTTGGATCATATGACCATCCCTCAAAGTGCGATGAAGAATCACTCCAAAGTTCCTATCTAGCGGAGAACATAAGACAGAATTGTTTGTAGGGTACGAAACCACCTTAAAGCTATTCTTTCCGTTCGATCTATTCAAGAGTTCGTACTAAAATAACACAAAGCTATTCTTTCCGTTCGATCTATCATAGAGTTCGTACTAAAATAACACCAAAGCAATTCAGATTTATAATATTCAATCCAACACAAAGAACTTCAAAGAGTGCCCCAAGATTTCTACCGGAGAAACAAAGACAAGAACGTGCATCAACCCCTATGCATAGATTACCCCAATGTCACCTCAGGAATCCGTGAGTTGAGTGCCAAAACATATATAAAGTGAGTCAATACGATACCCCATTGTCACCACGAGTATTCAATTGCAAGACATATATCAAGTGGTCTCAAATCCATAAAAGTATTCAATCCGATAACAATGAAATCTCAAAGGGAAAAACTCAACTCATCACAAAAAGATATAGAGGGGAAAACACCATATGATCCGACTATATTAACAAAGCCCATGATACATCAAGATCGTGACATCTCAAGAACACAAGAGAGCGAGAGAGAGAGATTAAACACATAGCTACTGGTACAAACCCTCAGCCCCGATGGTGGACTACTCCCTCCTCATTGTGGTGGCCTCCGGGATGATGAAGATGGCCACCGGTGATGATTCCCCCCTCCAGCAGGTTGCCAGAACGGGGTCTAGATTGGATCTCGTGGATACAGAGGCCTTACGGCAGTGGAACTTCTGATCTAGGGCTACCCCGAAGAGTTTTGGAATATTTGGGAATTTATAGGGCGAAGAGGCGGTCCAGGGGGCACCCAAGATGGGGAGCACCCACCAGGTCGCGTCTGGGCCTCCTGGCGCGCCCTGGTGGGTGCTGCTCCCCTTGAGCAGCCCCCACGTGCTTCCTTGGCCCACTGGCTTTCTTCTGGCCCAAAAAAAATCCTCCAGAAGTTTCGTGGTGTTTGGACTTCGTTTGTTATTGATTTCCTGTGATGTAAAACAACAACAAAAAACAGCAACTAGTGACGATGCCATAGACCTAGGGTAGGGTCATGGGCCTGACCTATATGCCCTACCCAAGGTCACTACCCTAGAAGCAAGGACATTCAAAGTATAGCAAGGAGTACCGATTGGTGCCATCGGGTGCAATCCACTCGACCAGTCATCTCACTCGGATACCCCCAATTTCACTCGACCCGGATGGAGTCATTCGACCATAGAGGGAACCACTTGGAGTACAGAAGATCTACAGTCACTCAGGATGACAACGGTCAGGCGTTCACTTCGTAGTCTTAAAGATCATTAACAACACTTAATAGCTGGCGTTACCAGTAACGACCTATCTTTATGTACATTGAACCCTATAACGGAGGACGGCAGGGGTCCCAGCGCACTCTATATAAGCCACCCCCTCCTCTGGGACAAGGGTTCGCACCCCTTGTAACACACACCCATACTCCAGTCGACCGCCTCAGGGCACCGAGACGTAGGGCTTTTACCTCCTCCAAGAGGGGCCTTAACTCGTAAACTCGTGTGTACAACCTTGTCGTAGCTAAGGCCTTGCCTCCTCATACGTACCCCCTACTCTTACTGAAAGTGCGTTATATCGACTAGAGGGGGGTGAATAGGCGATTTTTATGAATTCTTGACTGAGGAATTTGATGGTGAGGAAATTCCTTAGCGAAGAACTACTTGCAGCGGAATAAGTACTCAGAAGTAAGCATAACAGAAGACATGCACAGTCATCATGATGAAATGAAGACAATCATAGAGTACAGAAAGCGTAAACACAGGATAACACAAGACGAAGACAAATAGACTGAAGAAATTGAATTGAGGAAATTGAGAAAGTCTTCAGTCAACGTCTTCAAACACAAATATGAACAACTGCTCAACACAGTAATGAGGAAATGAAAGAGTTGAAGAAATAGAACCAATAAGGTTGGTGAAGACAATGATTTGGTATACCAGTTCCAACTGCTGCCTCAGTTGTACGTCTGGTTGGAGCGGCTGAGTATTTAAACTCGAGGGCACACAGTCCCGGATACCCAGTCACTGAGCACGCAGCTCAGGACACCAAGTCCTCACCATATTCTCCTTGAACTAAGGTCACACAGACCCCGTCCAATCACTCATGGTAAGTCTTCAGGCTACTTCCAAACCTTCACAGACTTTGGTCACTCGGCGATCCACAATTCCTCTTGGATGCTCTATACCATGACGCCTAACCATTTGGAAGAAGCACAGTCTTCAAAGGTAACAAGCGTCGGATCCACGCAGGATCAATCTCGTCAGTGATGCTCAATCACTTTGGGTTTGTGGGTGTTTGGGTTTGGATTTTCCTCACTCGATGATTTTCTCTCAAAGTCCTCGGAGGATGAGTTGCTCTCAAATGACAAGTGTCAGTTTCTCTCGGAGCAGCCAACCAGCTCGTGGTTGTAGGGGGCGGCTATTTATAGCCTAGGGAGTAGCCCAACATGATAAGACATAAATGCACTTCAATGATATGACCGTTATGTGGATAAGATATTTTGGGACAGCTGGCGCGAAGCACAGCAACGGTCGGAAATTTGACTCTCCTCAGGGCTATCATGTTCCTCACTGTGTAGGCAATCCGCACTGGCGAATTCCTAACTCCTCAGTTAGAACAAATTCCTCAGCGACCAGAAGAACTTCGTCTCTGTCACTGAAGAAATTGACTGAACTGTATGAGATTTCCAATGGCTTCACTCGAAGGGATTGGTAGGTGTAGGATTTTGAGTTGAGCATCACATGGAAATTTTTCCTTAGTATTTCCTCGACCCCCTTTAACAGTATGGTGTTTCCTATGACTCAAGAAAGAGAAAAACAAAACTATGAAAATGAAAGTCTTCAAGCTTCATATTCCTTGCATGAATATCAAGTCTTCACGGACACACCAATTTCTTCACTTTCAAAGTCTTCATGAAAGTCTTCAGGAATACCAAAATCTTCTGTCGAAGATATTCATTTTTAGGGGTCGACTTTCTCTGTAAATATCAAACTCCTCATAGACTTATAGACCTGTGTACACTCATAAACATATTAGTCCCTTAACCTATAAGTCTTCAATACACCAAAATCACTAAGGGGCACTAGATGCACTTACAGTCTCCCCCTTTTTGGTGATTGATGGCAATATAGGTTAAGTTTTCAACGGGGATAAACATATGAAGTCTAAGTACTGATATTGAGGAATTTGATTGCAAGATATAGAAGAACTCCCCCTGAAGATGTGCATAGTGAGGAATTTGCTTTTGAAGGAATGCACACTTGAAGAGTTGAATCATGGAGATCTCCCCCTATATCTTGTAGTTCATACATGCATTTGACATATAGTATGAAGAATTTGAAATGCAAGATGAAATATGGTGCCTAAAGCGATTCAGCATGCGAGCAATAATATTAACGAGGAATAAGCATGCAAAATCAGAGCACAGTGCATCAAAAAGTATCAGAGCACCATCGGGTTTAAGATTACAACTCGATCCGATTAAAAGTTTCAGAAGAGCGAGAGTTGTAACTTAATAATAAAAAACGCCCATATAATAGACCCGCTTGAAGAATAACTCAGATTTCTCCCCCTTTGTCATCGAATGACCAAAAGGATCGAAACTGAGGACTAACACCCATGAAGATTATCAAGTTGATGGAGGAGCGCCAGCGTTGTCGGGGTTGGTTGTCGAAGTAGGGCATGCCACAGTGTCGTCCAAGTCTTCATTTTCATCAGTGGCGCGTGATGAAGAATAGGAGCTGGCTTCCAAGGAAGGAACCTTGACCTTCTTGAATTTCTTCGGTGGAGGTGCAGACCAGTCAAATTCTTTCTTGAGACCCATGCTCTTCAGATCATCAGCGCTGTAGATATGAGATAGAACAGCCCAGGTACGGTTGAAGGTTTCATGGAGGTAGTATTGGTTTTTCCTCACTGCATTGTGGGTTGAGGTCATGTTGTGAAGAATTTAACCAAACTGACGCTTGACCCATTTATGATTGCGATCAACCTTCTGATGAAGACTGAGGAGTAACTCACGATCAGTCATCACCCTGGGAGCTATGGCTTGAGCAATTTGCTTGGCAGAGGTGTTGGCGGCAGAATCATGTGTGGCAGAGTCATCATTGGTGGAGTAAGATGCAGCCTTGCGAAATTGACCATCCAATGGACGAGTGCCTTCATCTATCACAGCAGTTGCCTTGGCTTTGTCATCAGCTGAGGAATATGTCCTTTTGAGGACTTCAATTGGAGGCAAGAAGCTGCCATGGTTCAGAGTATCAGCCTTATAATTGAGTGAAGACATTGTCCTGATGAATTTCATAATCCATGGTGCATAAGGCTTCAGCTCAAATGGTGACATAGCAATATTTGCCAGAGTCCTCATGAAGAAATCATGGAAGTTGATGGGAACGCCATGAATGATGTTGAAAAGCATATTCTTCATGATGCCAACGACTTCTTCATCATTTGAGTCGTGGCCTTTGATAGGACTCATTGTCTTCGTCAGGATTCGATAGACAGTCTGTGGCACATACAGTAATTCCTTGACGAGGAATTTGGTTCTTGGGAATTGCCCTGGCTTCAAAGGCTTCATCAGCACTTGCATATAATGATTTGTAAGTTCAGGTTCATTGTAGATGCAACGAGCACCATCAAGGGGAGGACTGAGTGGGAGGACACGAAGCAGTTCAGTTGCTGGTGCCTTGTAGTGAGTGTTTTCAGACATCCAGTCCAGCACCCAAGTGTTCACATCTTCAAATTTTCCTGTGATGTGCAGCGTCGCATAGAATTGAAGAATGAGTTCTTCATTCCAATCACATATGTCAGTGCTGAAATTTAGTAATCTAGCATCGTGAAGAACACTGAGGACTGGCTCAAAGCACGGCAGAGATTCTGTCATGGATTTGTCACGGCAGATGTCCTTAGTGTCAGGACTTAGTCGCGAGGCCAACGCATCTATGTGGTAGCTTGAGAGGGGTTGAGCGGAATCGAGAGACGCAACACAAGACAGGGATTTAGACAGTTTCGAGCCCCGGGAAACATCATCCGGTAAAAACCCTACATGCTGTTTGAGGCTAGGTCTCAATATCATCATGAGGGAGTCGCCGTAAACCGGCTCTCCTTTTTGTGTCTATCCCTAAGATTGTTTCTTCTTGCTTGTAGCTTGTCCCTCTTTGGGGAGCCCTGCCCCTCCTTATATATGTTGAAGGGGCGGTTTACATGACTAGTCCTAGTTGGATTAGGATTACTCTATTACAAGTGGAGTCCTTGTCTTGCTTCCTTTGTAGGAGAATAATCATTATGCTTTCCTCATAAACCGGCCCACCATTAAACGTGAACCGGCCTTCTGGGCCATGGGCCTCGTCATCCATCTGACCCGCCCGCCGGGTTACGAATGAACCGCCAAGACCGGGCGGGTATCCCGTGAACCACCAAGCTCCGGGCGGGTTACCAGTGAGTCGTCCAGTCCGGCCGGGTTAAACTTTCGGCTGGTTTACACCGCGGGGTATATCCCCAACATTAGCCCCCAGTTTAATTTGGATTTATCCATGTTAAACTGATCCTGTAAAATAAAACTCAAGAACAAATTTGTCGGGTTATGTTCCGGGTTAAGGATTCTTGTAAACCGGCATCTAATCATCCTTAAGTCCTTGTCATTTCCTCCTTCTAGAAAATCCAGGTCAATAAGCCAGCGTCATACTCAATTTGCTGACATTGGTTTCTCACAGAAAAATATTGTGAAGAATAATCCACTTGAGTCGGCTTCCAAAGCGCCGGTTTGAAGATGTAAAAACTTGCCAGTTTAACATTACCAAAATGGTCGGGTTATAAAAACTGATGATCCCGGATTATGACCATTTATAGACGCCCGGTTATGATTGTTGCCAATGCCGGATCACATAATTAATCTTCCTGATTTGCCAAAAACTGAGAATTTGAAGGTGTTCCTCCTTTATATGCATATTACCTGTAGCCCCCAAGTCCTAAGAGGAGAACATAATGATAGCTTAAGACTTGTGTCAATATAAATGTTGCAACCTTGAAGAAATCCAGATTGTTCATCTCAGTTACTAGTCACAACTGAATATTCCACATATGTAGCCCCCAAGTGCCGGGTTGTTATGCTTGCAGCAACCTGGGACTTGTAATTGCCATATACTCATAAAAACTTCAACCAATGTAGCCCCCAAGGGCCGGGTCATTATGCAATAATGAGCAGGGACTTTGTAATATAATTATGTAAACCTTGAACAGCAACGGTGTAGCCCCCAAGGGCCAGCTTAGTAAGATAATATTGAGCTGGGACTTGATATATACTTCAATGAAAAATAACATCATATGATGTAACCCCCATCATGGGACTTGAATCCACGTCCACAAGGTTAAGAGCCTTGTGCTTTACCAACTGAGCAGTGGACCCTACAATATAATGAATAAAAAGCTTTGTACCTTCAATTGTTGACAAGAGCAATTGGTAGCCCCCAAGGGCCGACTCATTATAATGTAATGAGTCGGGTCTTCAATAATATGAGCAAAAAATGACTTTGCATTAGCCCCCAAGTGTCATGGTGCATGCTCGCAGTGACATGAGACTTGCATATTTGATATAATCTCAACTTTCAATAATGTAGCCCCCAAGTGCCAGGTCGTAAGCCTGCAGTGACTCGGGACTATTCCTTCAATTGTAGAATAAATCATATCCATTGATAATATGATAGCCATTGCGCTAAAGCGACTTTGAAAACCTCAATAATACTGGTTATTAATAACCATAATAAAATCCAGCCATGTTGGCTATTCAAGATAATATAATCCGGTATGAAAACCTTATTCATTCAGTATCATAATGAAAATTCAGCCAAGTTTGGCTATTTGAATAATATAACCCAATGATTTATAAGTGCATGATTCCAATGGCGCAATCCAAATATATACTGGTGACTTACAATCAAAAGCCAGGCCGGTTTAACAAAACACCGGATAATTTATAATCATGCTTTATTCAACCTGTTTCTGCATACAACAAGTTAAAGTGTCCTGGCGGTTTACCACCGGACGGGTCATAATGCCCAACATATAACCCAGGTTTATAACCAAGGCTGCACTTAAAAATAATCAAATATGAAATATATCATACCTGTGACATTGAATCACATCGTTGGTTCACCAACTTTTTGTAGTAGAGGTAATAACCCAAATTTTGTGTACTGATAACTCCTTCCATATAGTGCCGGTTTATGATAAACCGTACCGGGTTGTGATTAACACCGGATTAACCATATATAATGTTGGCGACTTATAGTCAAAATCAGACCAGGTTTAATAATCGCCGGATCATAATTAGTCATGTACTGACAAGTTGTAGTTGAAAGTCAAGTCGGGTTAATGAACACCAGTTTACTCCATAATAAGATGGTAACATAAAATCAAACCGGGCAGATAGTCTCCGGATTAAGATTTAACCGTGTTCCGCCAATTTGTAATTGACAGTCGAACCGGATTAACAATGTCGGTTTAAAAAAATGCAACAAAAATAATAGTCATTTTAAGGAAGACTGAAGCAAAAGGCAATGATAAAACCATTTGCAAGGAATATGCTTTACTGAGCTGATCAGATGGTGTTACCATGGTCAGACAGGACCAAGCCCCCAATAGGAGTGGCGATGGTTCAAGTCAGCCAGGTCCCCGAATGAAACCGTGGCATTTATGCCGATCAAAAGGCATGGCAATGGTTCGGGTTCGACCAAGCCCCCAAGTGATTCGGTGGCCTTAGGCCGATCAAGAGGCGTGACTGATTCAGACTTGACCAAGTCCCCAAGTGATCTAGTGGCTTTCGCCTATCAAAAGGTGTTAGCATTGGTTCGGACGCAACCAAGCCCCCAAGTGATATTGTGGCATTGCGCCCATTAAGAGGTGTGATTATGGTTCAGACATGACCAAGCCCCCAAGTGATCAATAACATGATAAGCCAATAAGGCATGATACCCATGTTTGAACCGCGCATCATGGCAGCAGGTCCTCTTTGGCACCCTTTAACTTTTTGCAAGAGATAAATCCTTCTTGAGCCGGACGTTAAACCGGATATTGAGAGCTTCAAAGCTTTGTGGGAGACATCTTTCCCTTGAACCGGATTTTAAACCGGAATCTTCATTTTCAGCTGGAAATTTTCTGACGGCCTTTAAACTCGAACTTGCGAGAAGTTAATTCCTTTTTGAACCAGAAATTCTTAAACCGGATTTGAGAGCTTCAGTGAGACTGGCTTCCCTTGAGCCGGATTTTAAACCGGAATCTTTTCTGATGACCCGAAACTTCTTCATTTAGCCGGGATTTTGTAATTGTCATATACTTTCTAAGCCGGAAATTTTCTGATGGCCTTCAAATAACAGTAGCCTCCGGGACCGGGTTATCTTTCCCTCCATTGTCCTGGGGTTTTTAAATTTGCTGAAACTGGCAAGACTTGTTGCGTCATATCATCGTAGCCCCCGAGTCTCAAGGTGACTCGAAGAGTTGGCTTGAAATTCTCCATATGTGACCGTGATGTAAACCGACATAAGTTGTATATCATCGGTGTTGATAGCCCGATGTGAATCCACAGAAGATTGAGGTGACTGCGGCGGGTTATAAATGATCCCGTATGAACCGTGTCAGCAACTCGGCCAATGGTTCCTTCCAACTGGCTATTGAAATTCACCAAACTGTAGTGGCAGCGACTTGTGCGCCTGCTCATTGAACCATCCAGTGCAGACGGCGGTTGATGATAATTTGCCTCCAATTTGAAAGAAAGCCGGGCTACCCAAGCTCAGCATCATAGGCGGCTCAAACAGATGAATTGGCCGTGGCGTTGTAAGCCGGTGCAGACTGGCAAGTTGTCCTCGTTGTAAGCCAGCATGGTCACGGGAGACGGCCATGGCATTGTAAGCCGGCGGTCGCAAGAGACAGCCACGACGTTGTAAGCCGGCGCGGTCGCGAGAGACGGCCACCGCGTTGTAAGCCGGCGCGGTCGCGAGAGACGGCCATGACGTTGTAAGCCGGCGCGGTTGCGAGAGACAGCCACGGCGTTGTAAGCCGGCGCGGTCGCGAGAGACGGCCACGGCGTTGTAAGCCGGTGCGGGAGTCCGTTGAGTAACGACGACCACTTGTGCCGAATGATGTTGGCGTGTCTCCATCTCCGCATTATAATATCATTTTTTTGTCATGAATAATTTACCTGCGTATAACAACACTATAGAGCAGAGTGGTTGTTTTCACAAAAAGTTTAACAAGTACTGATAAAAAGTAAACTGGATGCATATCACCTGATTTGCTTAGACAGGAGATGATCTGTACGCAGAATCTTTGCACGTAGTAGTGGCAGTGCTCCATATGCTTTTTGGACTGATGTATTACTTGTAACAGTACTTTGACTGTAATACTGCTACTGCATTTTTTTATATAATCTGAATGCTTCACGTGGGACTTAGCTGGCTGGATAACCAATCTTCTCGTGAAGTGGGCTTGCTTTCTCCTCTGTTGCTTTTGCTAGGTCCTTGCGCACTGAACTTTAAGCAGCAGCTGAACCTGGCGCCTCGTCGCGAGGTGAGCCGACGGTGACGGGCGGGTTGCAGCCTCAGTGCTGGAGGCAGAGCTGAGCGGCCAGCTTGGAAGGCGTGAGGCATTCAGGAGCGAGGCTGAAACGAGCAGCTTGGCAGAAGCAGCGGTTTTGAGTTGAGGCCACGGCGAGCAGAACAAGCCTGCAACAGAGATAAAGGCAGGGGCGCTCCAGCACGGCAGAACCAGCGGATAACGAGGCCAGTTAGCCGGGGCGACTCAAGGCGCGGTTCGGATGACAGGCACTCGTCCGGCGTGCACGAGACAAACGGCGGCTTGCAGACGACGGCTGTGGCCATGGCCTAAACCGGTCGCGCATGAGCGACGGCGGAAACGGCGGCTGAAGGACGCAGGCAGAAGCTCGTGCGGGAGTGAGGGCAGCTCGGTGTGCACTTGACGCGCAGCATTGGGCACCTGGCAGGGCAGCGGCTGTTCGACCAGCGGTAGGTCGGAGAGACACCGGCGAGTTGGGGGCTAAAGCACGGCGACTCAACAGGTACAGGCGCCGGCAGGCACGGCGGATTAGAGCAGTGGCAGTTCGAGGCCGCTCCAGCAAGGGCAGCGCAAGGCGGATCGTACGGCGGCGGTTTTGCCGCAAAGGCCGTGCAAGGCAGGGGCGAGTCATGGCAACGGCTTGCGGCGTATGTAGCAGCAGGAGGAGGAGGTGAGGCGCGATCGAACCGGCGGCCGGTTGGTGAGGCGAACAGAGGAGGTGAAGCGCGGCCGAACCGGCGGCGGTTTGGAGGAGTGAAATCAAGGAGCGCCTCTCCAAGGCGGGCCGCAGCAGCAGCTCGGTGCGTCGGCGATGGCAGCTCAGTGGCACAAGGCCGGCGAACATCCAATCCTCGCAGGATGGTCAGGAGGAGGTTAGGCCCGTGAAGACGACAGGAACAACCCGGCGGCCGCCCACTCCAGTTTCATGGAGAAGGGCGCGGCGGCTGATAAGTTCATGGGGCGCGGCGGTTTAAAACGGAGCAAGTCCGTGGGGTAAGCCGGCGAGGTGAATTGTGGCGGCAACATCAGGACCCAGGCCGGCAATCGAAAGCATGGAGGCTCGGATGCAGCCTCGGGTGTGACAGTAGTGATCCGGCGTGGCGAGACGACAGAGGTGCCGGACTGAGGTAAAGGCGGTACTGCTCGGCGGTGAGTCGACGGCGATGACCGACCCGGTGGCGATGGAAGGCCGTGGCTGTTCGGAACAGGTGGGCGGCTCGAGGGCGCAGGCGCAGTCGACGGACGAGTCCGGGTTGCGGAGGCAGACGAAGCGCAGCAGTGACTCGGACGGAAGGCGGAGTCCAGTCCAGCCACGGGTCATGGCTATTTTTTCCGGGTCACGGACGCGGAAACTGTCAAGGCAGCCCAAAGCATACCTGGCCAAACTGGCCGGCCCGGCACGGCACGGCCCGGCCCGCTGTAAACGTGCCTGGCACGGCACGGCCCGTCTCGGCACGAATAATAGCCGGGCCGTGCCGTGCCGGCCCACGGGCGGGAGCTAGCAGCCCAAGCACGGCACGTAGGCTACGTGGGCCGGCACGCGGCACGCCTAGGCACGCCGGCCCGTTAGAGGACGCTGGCCCGTCTGGCATGATTTTTTTCTTTTTATTCGTAATACCTCTGAAAACAGCAAAAAAAGGCCAAAAAATGTATAAAATTGCAAAATCTGGTAGACTATTATGTGAGATAAATCTAGAGTTTTATTAGCACATGTACATCATTAAAACTCCCATCTGAAAGAATAAAAGAATACAAGACATACTCTATAATTACAAAAGGATAAAAAATACAAAGACTACACTATAACACTACTACTACTTAGATTCAAGCACTAATAAAATACGCACGCACTATGAAAATATTAAACATATTAGGGTATTCGGTATTTATATAGGACATATATATTTATATTTTTCAAAAAAACATAAACGGGCCGTGCCGTGCCGGCCCGCGTGCCTAGCCTCCAGGCCCAGGCACGGCCCATGGCGTGCCGCGTGCCGGGCCTGGCCCGTTTAGCCCGGGCCGTGCCGTGTCTGGGTTGTGCCGGGCCTGCATGCTACTGGGCCGGCCCAGTTAGCACGGCCCGTTTGGCCAGCTATACCCCAAAGCAGAAGGAAATGGCGGGTCAACCCAGCTGGTTTTGACTCCTCTCCGGGTCGTAGTTGGTTTCGACGAGACGCAGCCGTGGATTTACAATTCTGACGTAGCTATATGGTAGATGTCCTTGGCTTGATTGAAACGTGAAAAAGCGTAACGCCTGATGGAACACTTCAGGGCGCAATCCATCGCGAGCAATAGTCATCTGATGTTTAGCTGCAACCAAAACTATTGATTACGGCGGTTTGTGACTTCTTTCCTTGGCGGCTTATGGTAGTGCAACCCTAATTTCTTGAACTTTAAATCTCACAAATCCTTAAATCTGGATCCATAAAACTTGAAACTGATGCAAATCCTTTCAAACCGGCTCTTTCATCCAGAAAATTGCAAGCTCCTCGATCCCTGTGAGAGATCCCTCCAAGAACTCAACACCACCATGCGCATGCCCCACGGTGGGCGCCAACTGTCGTGGATTTGTCACGGAAGATGTTCTTAGTGTCAGGACTTAGTCGCAAGGCCAACGCATCTATGTGGTAGCTTGAGAGGGGTTGAGCGGAATCGAGAGACGCAACACAAGACAGGGATTTAGACAACTTCGGGCCCCAGGAAACATCATCCGGTAAAAACCCTACATGTTGTTTGAGGCTAGGTCTCATTATCATCATGAGGGAGTCGCCGTAAACCGGCTCTCCTCTTTGTGTCTAGCCCTAAGATTGTTTCTTCTTGCTTGTAGCTTGTCCCTCTTTGGGGAGCCCTGCCCCTCCTTATATATGTTGAAGGGGCGGTTTACATGACTAGTCCTAGTTGGATTAGGATTACTCTATTACAAGTGGAGTCCTAGTCTTGCTTCCTTTGTAGGAGAATAATCCTTATGCTTTCGTCATAAACCGGCCGACCATTAAATGTGAACCGGCCTTCTGGGCCATGGGCCTCGTCATCCATCTGACCCGCCCGCCGGGTTACGAATGAACCGCCAAGACCGGGCGGGTATCCCGTGAACCGCCAAGCTCCGGGCGGGTTACCAGTGAGTCGTCCAGTCCGGCCGGGTTAAACTTCCGGCCGGTTTACACCACGGGGTATATCCCCGACAGATTCCATGTCCATGTGAGGAATGTGTGCATGCTCGAAGACTTTGTCTTTGTCAAAAAGCACAGAGGAATAGAAATTTGCTTGACTAGCAGTCCAGAAACGCCTCTTCCGTATGCGAGCAGAATCATATGGATTATAGTCAGTGAAGAACACATGCTCGTTGAAGAAATTAGCAGCCTTGAACTTTTTCTTCTTTGAGAAAGGATCCTTTGGCTTGGGCACAGGAGTGTCAGCGATATGCAACACAACCTCAGGAATCACAATCTCAGGTTCTTCAGGCTGAGGAATTTCTGGTTCCTCTTCAGTGGCAGTCTACATGTTTAAGTTATCAGCAGCAACAGTTTCTTCAGCACTAGTGGCTGGAATTTCTTCATGCACAGATGAGGTGGGATGAGTTTCTTCAGAGCCCATTTGAACAGTTGGTGCAGGGGACTGAGGTATTTGCTGTAGTGGAGTGAAGTGTGGAGAATTGGGATGCTGACTTTCCCAAAAGTCATCAGTCATCACAGGCATGGTGCATCCAATGTCCACGTCTTCATCTTCAAGTTCTTCAACGCCAGCCTCTTCAGCTGTGAACTGAGGCATGGGCGAGGAAGCAGCAGGGGTTGAAGGGATCGCATCTACTTCAATTTCTTCATCAATCTGCTCTGACGAAGCAGCAGAATGATGTTCTTCATCAGATCCGCTAGGGATCACATATTATTCACCATAAGGAACAAGCTCCTTTGATGTCATGGTGGAAATCGGAACAGCATCAATAGGGTTTTCATAAGAGCTGGTCATAGTCTTAATTTTCTTCGGAGCTGAAGAATCTGAAGCAGACGATGCTTTCCTTTTCTTCACTACAGCTTCCTCTACAGCCTTGGTCTTCCTCACATCTGATGCAGATGGAAGGGTAGGAGTTGGTGTAGGCGCAAGAGGAGCTGAGGAATCTGTTGGTATTTCCTCAGGCGCAACTGATGCAGTTGGCCTGACTTCTTCATTTTCTTCAGGCGCACCACTAGAGGATGCCCTGGCAGTTTCTTCAGCAGCTGGAATGGAGTCACCAGCTCTGGAACTAGCATTTTCTTCAGCAGGCTGAAAATCATCAGCGGTGCTGGCATGTTCTTTAGTTTGCTGAGCAAAGGCTTTAGCTTGAGGAATTTCTTGTTGCGATGGGGCTGCAACATTGGTGAACTTCTCAGTCAGTTTAACAAACTTGACTTTGGCTCCTTGCTAATCAGCATAATAGGAATTGAAATTGTCGCTGAGGGTTTTGATCTCAGACTGGATCTTGAGGAGTTCATCAGGTGTCATTTTGACAACATTGTTCTTCAGGAACTTCTCTTTCCTGAACTGAGCCTTCTTGATTTGCCTGGCCTTCTCAAATTTCCACTTTTCTTCATTTATGAAGTGGGTCAGCACGTGACTTTGGCCAGGTGTCAGATGAAAATCAGGCATAGGAGTGTTTGGGTCCTTGTGCCAGAGATCAATGTAGTCGAGGATCACCTTAGGATCCAAAAGCAGTGTCACATTTGTGCCTTTGGCTCTAGCGGCCCTTTCCTGCCTGTCTCTGATGATATCTGCAAGTTCTTCATCATCAGCTTCATCGTCAGATGGCACATGGAAGGCAACTTGTTTCTTCTTCGGACTAGGCCGAGGACCTCGTCCAGTAGTGGCCTTTGTCTTCAGCAGAGTGGGGCCAGATGAAGAATTTGGTGCAGCTGAGGAACTTGCTGAGACACCAGAGGCAATGGAGATGCCTGTAGTCCTTTGGCATGTGGCCAAATGTACCAGTGTTAAGGACTTTGCCAGAGCAACTAAGGACTGTGGAGGAGTTGGTGCAGCTTGAGGAGTTGACCGTGAGGGCTTTGAAGAGATTGGCTGTGAGGGCTTTGAAGATTCTGGCCGTGAGGGCATTGCTGAGGAGCTTGGTCGTGAGGGCACAGTTGTGGAAGCACTTGGCTTGTGAGCAGGCTTCTTTGCCATTGATTTCCTAGGCTTGTCAGAGGCCTTTGTGGCAGCAGCAGCAGCAGCAGAGTCTTCATTAAATTTCCTCACTGCTTCTTTGGCTTGTCTAGCCAACTTGGCTTGGCGCTTGGTCCATTCATCAAGAAAATCCTCACCACGCTTGATGCT
Organism: Triticum timopheevii; assembly: GCA_963921465.1. Lineage (NCBI taxonomy): Eukaryota > Viridiplantae > Streptophyta > Magnoliopsida > Poales > Poaceae > Triticum > Triticum timopheevii. The sequence goes on from OY997262.1 coordinate 292,989,436, forward strand.
GGTGGGATCAGCTACTTGGCCAGGTGCCAATGGAGCTCTTGGGCATGGAGGATTTAGAGCAAATTTCTTCATATACTTTGGAGTTACATATCTGTACTCCCTCCATTCTCTTGCCCATCTCCTTTCAATCCTCTGTATGCGCACTTTGCGCTGATTTTTGTTCTCTTTGCCAAACTTGGCCTCATCAGGTGTGCAATAGTCCTTATAAATGTCATCAGGGATCTCAAAAGTAGTCATGACCTCAGGCTTCTTTCCTCCTTTCTGTGGTTTCTTACCTTCAGCCATATTCTTTAGATGAGGAATTTGAACAATTGAACACTCTGAAGAAGTATGCAGTTTTTCTTCAAGGAACGCCGCAAATGAGTTAAGTTGATGAGAACCTAGTGATTCAGCAGCGGACATGAGTACCTGTGAACAGAGTATAGTTGCGAGGAATTTGAAGAGGTCATATGTGTTCTCAGAAGGTTTTCAAAAAGAACAAGTTTGAGGAATTTGACCAGATGAGTCTTGAAGAATTTCACTAAGCGTTCTTTGTCTTAGGTTCCAGAGTTGTATAGATTGAGGATCCAAAGAGTCGTATAGATTGAGGATCCACACAATTGAGGAATCTTGAAGAAAATGATGCTTAGGGAAACGAATCAAGAACAGATGACTAGTGAGGTGTTTCGTGTGTGAGGATTTGAAGAATAAAACACCTTTGAAGATTTTGTAGTAAAAATTTGAATCAAGGAGGGCAGTAAAAGTAACTTTTAATTACCCTGGTTGAAGAACAAGACGAACTGAGAAGAGTAGATTTGAAGCTCGTCAGTTCAGATCTTCCACGCCCTAACTTGGCGGAGGAAGACAGCTACGGCGGCGGCGGAGTGAAGATTTCTGCGGCCGGCGCGAGTATGACGGCGACGAGGTCGAGGCAGTGAAGCTCTTCCTCACCGGCGACGATGGAGTAGCGGCGGCGCTAGGGTTTGAGAAGCTCGAGTGCGGGAGAGAGCGGTTGAGCAGAGTAAAGGAAGTGAGGAAGGGTGAGGGGGTATTTATAGTCACAGTGAAAAACTGTTCGCCCGAAAATTTAGGACGAACATGCCCCTGGCCTTTCTCATTCGCTTGACATGTGTCACCCACGTACTGAATAGTGGAGATCGTGTTAGATCGTGGGTGAATAGATAAGTCTATCATGGGAAACGGGACGGTTTGAGCAGCAAAACCAAAAAAATTGGATAAGATAGGTTTTAAAGTTTCGTTCGCAATTTCTTCATCTGACAAGGACACAGTGAAGATTTTGAACGAGTTTCACATAGAACGCACATGAAGAATTTGTGAATAGATTGGGTTGAGTATAACATAGAGGGGGAAGGGTCCGATCACATTCACTTAGCAGAAAATGCAACTTGAAGAAATAGCCATAAGTGAATGATGTAGAGGACAAAAACCCATATATATATAGCCAATGAAGAAAGACGATGGAAATAGTGAAGATTTTGCAAAGTTGAAGAATTTGAAGAACTGAGGAATTTCAAAACTGAGGAAAAACTCAAATTGAAGATTTTCAACTTTTTGTGGTGGTGTGACCCACCGTATAATAATGATGATTTCAGACATCGCATACAATTGTCGTAGGGTTCTGAGAATCAAATTCTTCATTAATTTCTTCACACTTAGAGTGTAATTCTTCATTGATTGAAGAAAAACGTTTCTTCATGTGTTGCACATCTAAGTCATCAATTTTGCATAAGTGTTAGGATGTGTGTCCTTTTCAAAGAACATTCGAAGACTCTAAGATATTTAGCTCACACCGCAACTTGCTAAATTTCTTCTCATCCAAGGGCTTTGTGAAGATATCGGCTAGCTGTTCTTCAGTCTTCACATGTTCAATAGCAATGTCGCCCTTCAACACATGATCACGAAGAAAATGATGACGGATCTGAATGTGCTTTGTCTTCGAGTGCTGAACTGGGTTATGAGCAATCTTGATGGCACTCTCATTGTCACAATAGAGAGGCACGTTCTTCATGTTGATGCCGTAGTCCTTGAGAGTTTTCTTCATCCACAGCAATTGAGCACAGCAAGAACCAGCAGCAATATACTCAGCTTCAGCAGTAGACAGTCATACGCAGTTCTGTTTCTTCGAGGACCAACAGACCAGAGATCGTCCGAGGAAATGACAAGTACCAGATGTTGACTTGCGGTCCACACAATCACCAACATAGTCAGAGTCAGAATATCCAATGAGATCAAAGGTAGAGCCCTTGGGGTACCATAGTCCTAGTGTTGGTGTGTGACCTAGATATCGAAGAAAATGCTTCACAGCCTTATGGTGTGATTCCTTCGGTGAAGCTTCAAATCGGGCACACATGCAAACACTAAGCATTATATCTAGCCTAGATGCACATAAATAAAATAAAGAACCAATCATGGAGCGGTATACCTTGTGATCGAAGTCAATACCATTTTCATCAGTGCATAGATGGCCATTTGTGGGCATAGGAATTTTGACTCCTTTACAATCTTGCATGCCGAATTTCCTCAGAACATCCTTGAGGTATTTCTCCTGAGATATGAATATGCCATTGTGCTGTTGACGAATTTGAAGACCTAAGAAGAATTTCAACTCTCCCATCATAGACATTTGATATTCTTCACTCATCATATAGGCAAATTCATCACTATAACGTTGGTCAGTACAGCCAAAGATAATATCATCAACGTATATTTGGCACACAAGCAGTTCACCATCATAAGATTTAGTAAAGAGAGTAGGATCGAGTGAGCCGGGTGTGAAGCCATTCTTCACGAAGAATTCCTTTAAAGTATCATACCACGCCCGAGGGGCCAGCTTGAGGCCATAGAGGGTCTTGTTAAGTCTGAAGACTTTGTCAGGATTCTTTGGATCTTCAAAACCTGGGGGTTGAGCAACATATACTTCTTCCTCCATCTTACCATTGAGGAATGCACTTTTCACATCCATTTGATATAAAGTGATATTATGATGGTTAGCATAAGCAAGTAATATGCGAATAGCCTCAAGTCTAGCAAACAGGTGCAAAGGTTTCATCGAAATCAATTCCTTCAACCTGTGTGTAGCCTTGAGCTACAAGTTGTGCCTTATTCCTCACCACAAGGCCATTTTCATCTTGCTTGTTGCGGTAGATCCACTTTGTGCCGATGATATTATGCTTGTGAGGATCTGGACGTTTGACCAGTTCCCAGACATTATTGAGCTCGAACTGATGTAATTCTTCTTGCATAGCCTGAATCCACTCAGGCTCCAGAAATGCTTCATCTACCTTAGTGGGCTCTGTGATAGAGACAAAAGCATAGTGCCCACAAAAGTTAGATAAATGTGAAGCTTTTGAGCGTGTGAGAGGACCTGGTGCTTCAATGTCATTGATGATCTTTTGAACTTGCACTTCTTTTGCAACGCGAGGATGAGTTGGTTGTCGTCGAGGAATTTGATCAGCATTTTCTTCAGCACCATTTTCTTCAGCATTTTCCTCAGGTACATCAGCTGGACGGTCTTCGCATTCGGGAATGAATTCTTCAGTGGATTCTTCGGTAGGAATAACATCCTCAGTAGCCTTGAGCTTGATAGAATCTTCAGGTGCTGGTTCATCTATCACAGAAGGTAGTTGCTCTCTTTGCGAGCCATTAGTTTCATCGAACCGCACATCTACAGTTTCAACAATATTGTGAAGAGCGATGTTGAAGACTATGTAGGTGTGCGAGTCCTTTCTGTAACCAAGCATAAAACCTTCATGTACTTTCGGTGCAAATTTAGCATTGTGATGAGGATCTCTAATCCAACATTTAGCACCGAAGACTTTGAAATAACTCACATTGGGTTTCTTGTCAGTGAGGAGCTCATAGGTAGTCTTCTTGAAGAATTTGTGAAGATATACTCTGTTGATGATGTGGCACGCGGTATCAATTGCATCAATCCAAAACCGAAGAGGGGTTTTGTATTCATCAAGCATAGTGTGAGCCATCTCAACAAGAGTTCTGTTCTTGCGCCCCACGACGCCATTTTGCTGAGGAGTATAAGGAGCAGATAATTCATGAGTAATACCAAGTTCATCAAGATAGCCATCAAGACCGGAATTCTTGAACTCAGTTCCATTGTCACTCCTGATGTGCTTGATCTTCACACCAAAGTTGGTTGAAGCCCTCGAGGAAAATCGTTTGAAGACTTCCTGCACTTCATGTTTGTAAGTAACAATGTGTACCCATGTGTAACGAGAGTAATCATCAACAATAACAAAGCCATATAGAGATGCATCATTAGTCACAACAGAATAATGATTAGGAGCGAAGAGATCCATGTGAAGCAATTCAAATGGTCGAGTGGTAGTCATGATAGTCTTTGCTGGATGCTTGGCCTTGGTCATTTTTCCAGCTTCACAGGCACCACACAGGTGATCCTTGAGGAATTTGACGTTCTGAATGCCAATGACATGCTGCTTCTTCGCGAGCGTGTGCAGATTCCTCATTCCAGCATGACCAAGTCGTCGATGCCATAGCCAGCCTTCTGAAGCTTTTGCAAGTAAGCACATGGCAGGTTGTGGTCCTGTAGAGAAATCAACAATGTACAAGTCTCCTCTCCTAAAGCCTTCGAAGACTTTGGAATTGTCAGCTTCCATGATCACAACACAATGATACTTGCCAAAGACGACAACCATATCAAGATCACAAAGCATTAAGACAGACATGAGGTTGTATCCTAAGGACTCAACAAGCATGACTTTGTCCATGTGTCGATCATTAGAGATCGCAACCTTACCTAGACCTGATACCTGACTTTTGCCTTCGTCAGCGAAGATGATATGCTTCAGATGTGACGGTGTTAATGGAGCATCCATCAATAGATTCTTGTCACCAGTCATGTGATTTGTACAACCACTATCGAGGACCCACTCGTTTGCTTTGGGTTGATCATCCTGCAGATGAATTAGTGCAGCTTACAAACTCATATACTTCATCAGTGAGGAATATGACATCAGTATCATCAGTTCAATTTCATCAATCAATAGCACAGATAAGCAGTATTGAGGACGTGTGAAATGAAGATTCATTTCATCATGATTAGCCTGCGTCCATTCAGGCATTTTGTCAGGCCCCCAGCAAATTCTTCAAACGTTAAAGCATGTCTGGAGACCTGACCCTGCATAAGAGATTAGCTCTTTTTCTTCACCACCTACATCTGGAGGGGTGGCAAAGAGTTCATCACTCTGCGAGCACCATATGAGAAAGGTGGCAAAGATGCCAAACCATTTCGTTTCACATAAGAGGGGTTAGGGTAAGCATATGAATAAGCAGAGAAATTCTTCGAGGACTTATGAACATAATGATTTGAAGAATAATGCTCATATTCATAGCCCTTAGCTCTACCCTGGGAAACAGAGTTGTTAGCACAATGATGTTCATATGAGGACTTTGATCCTTTTGAGGAATTTGATCCATGTGAGGAATTTGGTCCGTATGAGGACTTGGATCCATATGAAGAATTTGGTCCATATGAAGAATTTGATCTGGGGTTCCTGTTCTTCACTGGTGGTGTCAAGAGGACATTCGCCTGAAGACTTTCAACATAACTTTTGGGAACCCATATTTTCTTCATAGGGGAATCGTTCTTGCAGTTAGTGCCAACATATCTAGCAAATACTTCACCATTCTGATTTTTGAACAGTTTATAGTTGGAGTCAAATGACTCATCAGAAGAATGAGGAGATTCACATGTAAAGCCAGATAAGTTAGATGGATCAACTGGAGGTCCCTTTGCAGCAACCCATGAGGTTTTGGGGTACTGCTCAGGCTTCCAATATGTTCCATCAGCATTGAGTTTCCTCTCAAAGGCAATACCCTATTTCCTAGGGTTTCTGTTGAGAATCTGCTTTTTAAGCACATCACAAAGAGTCTGATGCCCTTTGAGGCTTTTGTACATGCCTGTCATATACAATTCCTTCAGCCCTGCATTGTCAGTGATACTAGCAATGTCCTCAGATGAGGAATTAGTGATAGCAGAGGCAGGTGAAGAATTTGCAATATTTGAAGGATTTGAACATTCAGGTGAAGAATTAGCAGATTCACATTCAATGCACTTTAATCATGGAGGATCAAATTGTTCCTGAGTGGCGCTGATTTGTTGAGCAAGTAATGAATCGCGCTCCTTCTGAAGATCTTCATAACTCACTCTTAACTTCTCAAGATCTTGCTTTCTTTGAAGAAATTCATAAGAAAGCTTCTCATGATCAGTTAAGAGTGTTTTATGATGACTCTGAAGGTTGTCAAACTTAGACTGAAGTTTCTGAAGATTTTCAGTTAAGTCTTTAGTGCGGTCCATTTCTTCACCCAACATATCATCACTTTTGTCTAGCATGTTTTGAAGTTTTTCAATAGCCTTTTGTTGTTTCACAGCAATCTTAGCAAGTTTAGAGTAGCTAGGCTTAAGATTTTCATCAGATTCCTCCTCACTAGATTCAGAGGAGGGGTATTTAGTTACCTTAGCAGCCTTTGCCATGAAGCAATAGGTGGGGGCATAGTCATCATTGCCTTCATCAGAGTTGTTGGTGTTGCCATTTTCTTCAGAGTTGAAGATAGACTTGCTGAAAAATGCGGTAGCAAGAGCTAGACTCGCCACACCTGACTCACACTCCTCGGATTCCTCTTCTTCCTCATTATCCTCAGATTCAGCCTCAGAATCCATTTCCTTGCCAATGAATGCCCGAGCCTTCTTGGAGCTGCTCTTCTTGTGGGATGAAGACTTCGAGGATTTTGATGATGAGGACTTTGAAGATTTCTTCTTCTTCTTGGCATCATCAGAACTGTAATCCTTGTATTTCTTCTTCTTTAGATCCTTGTCCCATTGAGGACAATCTTGAATGTAGTGACCAGGCTTCTTACATTTGTGGCATAGCCTTCTCTTATAGTCACTTGATGAGGAATCACTGCTCCTTGAAGATTTTCCAAAACGACCACGTCTTGAGAATTTCTGGAACTTCTTCACGAGCAGTGCTAGCTCCGGGCTCAATTCTTCAGGGTCACGAAGGCTACTACCAGAATCTTCACACTCAGATTCAGACACTGCCTTGGCCTTCAGGGCACGTGGTTTGCCATAGCTTCAACCATAGAGATCTCTCTTTTCAGTAAGCTGGAACTCATGAGTATTTAGCCTCTCGAGGATATCAGCGGGATCTAGTGACTTGTAATCAGCACGCTCTTGAATCATCAGTGCCAGAGTGTCAAATGACGAATCGAGTGATCTCAGCAATTTCTTCACCACCTCATGATCGGTGATGTCAGTGGCACCGAGCGCTTGAAGCTCATTTGAGATATCAGTGAGGCGATCGAAGGTTTGCTGAACATTTTCATTGTCGAGTCTTTTGAAGCGGTTGAAGAGATTGTGAAGAACATCAACACGAGAGTCACGTTGAGTTGAGACTCCTTCGTTTACTTTGGAGAGCCTATCCCAGATAAGCTTAGCAGTTTCCAAAGCACTCACTCTACCATACTGCCCTTTACTCAGATGACCACATATGATATTCTTCACTTGAGAATCGAGTTGCTTGAATCTCTTCACATCAGCAGCATTCAGGGAAGGTGTGACTGATGGAACACCATTTTCCACAACGTACCAGAGATCGTTGTCAATTGCTTCAAGATGCATTCGCATCTTATTCTTCCAGTAAGTGTAGTCCGTGCCATCGAAGGTAGGACACCCAGCAGAGACCTTGATCATACCTGCGGTCGACATAACTAAGACTCCAGACGGTTAAACCAAAATCACACAGAACAAGGGAGTACCTTGCTCTAATACCAATTGAAAGTGCGTTATATCGACTAGAGGGGGGGTGAATAGGCGATTTTTATGAATTCTTCACTGAGGAATTTGATGGTGAGGAAATTCCTTAGCGAAGAACTACTTGCAGCGGAATAAGTACTCAGAAGTAAGCATAACAGAAGACATGCACAGTCATCATGATGAAATGAAGACAATCACAGAGTACAGAAAGCGTAAACATAGGATAACACAAGACGAAGACAAATAGACTAAAGAAATTGAACTGAGGAAATTGAGAAAGTATTCAGTCAACGTCTTCAAACACAGATATGAACAACTACTCAACACAGTAATGAGGAAATGAAAGAATTGAAGAAATAGAACCAGTAAGGTTGGTGAAGACAATGATTTGGTAGACCAGTTCCAACTGCTGTCTCAGTTGTACGTCTGGTTGGAGCGGCTGAGTATTTAAACTCGAGGACACACAGTCCCGGACACCCAGTCACTGAGCACGCAGCTTAGGACACCAAGTCCTCACCGTATTCTCCTTGAACTAAGGTCACACAGACCCCGTCCAATCACTCGTGGTAAGTCTTCAGTCGACTTCCAAACCTTCACAGACTTTGGTCACTCGGCGATCAACAATTCCTCTTGGATGCTCTAGACCATGACGTCTAACCGTCTGGAAGAAGCACAGTCTTCAAAGGTAACAGGCATCGGATCCACACAGGATCAATCTCTTCAGCGATGCTCAATCACTTTGGGTTTGTGGGTGTTTGGGTTTAGATTTTCCTCACTCGATGATTTTCTCTCAAAGTCCTCCGAGGATGGGTTGCTCTCAAATGACAAGTGTCAGTTTCTCTCGGAGCAGCCAACCAGCTAGTGGTTGTAGGGGGGCGGCTATTTATAGCCTAGGGCGCAGCCCGACATGATAAGACATAAATTCCCTTCAATGATATGACCGTTATGTGGATAAGATATTTTGGGACAGCTGGCGTGAAGCACAGCAACGGTTGGAAATTTGACTCTCAAATTCCTCAAGGCTATCATGTTCCTCACTGTGTAGGCAATCCGCACTGGCGAATTCCTAACTCCTCAGTCAGAACAAATTCCTCAGCGACCAGAAGAACTTTGTCTCTGTCACTGAAGAAATTGACTGAACTGTATGAGATTTCCGATGGCTTCACTCGAAGGGATTGGTAGGTGTAGGATTTTGAGTTGAGCATCACATGGAAATTTTTCCTTAGTATTTCCTCGACCCCTGAGGGAGTCCTGGACTAGGGGGTGTCCGGACAGCCGGACTATCATCGTCAGCCGGAATCCAAGACTATGAAGATACAAGATTGAAGACTTCGTCCCGTGTCCGGATGGGACTTTCCTTGGCATGGAAGGCAAGCTTGGCGATACGGATATGTAGATCTCCTACCATTGTAACCGACTCTGTGTAACCCTAGCCCTCTCCGGTGTCTATATAAACCGGAGGGTTTTAGTCCGTAGGACAACATAACCATTACAACAATCATACCATAAGCTTGCTTCTAGGGTTTAGCCTCCTTGATCTCATGGTAGATCTACTCTTGTACTACCCATATCATCAATATCAATCAAGCAGGAGTAGGATTTTACCTCCATCGAGAGGGCCCAAACCTGCGTAAAAACATCATGTCCCTTGTCTCCTGTTACCATCCGCCTAGACGCACTGTTCGGGACCCCCTACCCGAGATCCGCCGGTTTTGACACCGACATTGGTGCTTTCATTGAGAGTTCCTCTGTGTCGTCGCCGATAGGCTTGATGGCTTCTTCAATCAACAACAACTCAGTCCAGGGTGAGACTTTTCTCCCCGGACAGATCTTCGTATTCGGCGGCTTCGCACTACGCGCCAATTCGCTTGGCCATCTGGAGCAGATCGAAAGCTATGCCCCTGGCCATCAGGTCAGGTTTGGAAGCCTAAACTTCACGGCAGATGTCGGTGTCAAAACCGGCGGATCTCGGGTAGGGGGTCCCGAACTGTGCGTCTAGGCGGATGGTAACAGGAGACGAGGGACACGATGTTTTACCCGGGTTCGGGCCCTCTCGATGGAGGTAAAACCCTACGTCCTGCTTGATTAATATTGATGATATGGGTAGTACAAGAGTGGATCTACCACGAGATCAAGGAGGCTAAACCCTAGAAGCTAGCCTATGGTATGATTGTTGTAATGTATGTTGTGTCCTACGGACTAAATCCCTCCGGTTTATATAGACACCGGAGGAGGCTAGGGTTACACAGAGTCGGTTACAATGGTAGGAGATCTACATATCCGTATCGCCAAGCTTGCCTTCCACGCCAAGGAAAGTCCCATCCGGACACGGGATGGAGTCTTCAATCTTGTATCTTCGTAGTCTTGGAGTCCGGCGGACGATGATAGTCTGGCTCTCCGGACACCCCCTAGTCCAGGACTCCCTCAGTAGCCCCTGAACCAGGCTTCAATGACGATAAGTCCGGCGCGCATAATGTTCGGCATTGCAAGGCGGGTTCCTCCCTTGAATAATCCAGAGAAGATCATGAACACCAGGATAGTGTCCGGCTCTGCAAAACAAATTCCACATTCCACCGTAGAGAGAATAAAATGTACACTAGTTCCATCTGCTGGCGTATTATGCGGCGTGACATCACACCGCTACCAAGCCACTGTTTGAATCGTTTTTTACTATACCACCTCAGCGCGTTTAGTGAAGCGGTTTCCTTGGCACGTCTTGTCGAAGCAGAGATCGTGTTCCCCTTATTCCGGGATTCTCATCAATACGTGCGTGGGTAACCCAACCGTTCCCGTCGCCACGCCTCCTCTATCGAAGGTGAATCCCAAACGGTCACGGAGACGGCTCTTGGTATTTTTCCCCTTTATAAGAGGACCAAGGCTCGTTCTTGTTCTTCAATCTCGCATCGAATCTCCTCCTCGCTCCCAGTTCCAACACCCAGAGCCTCAGATTTGAGCGCTTCGGATCCTCAACCATGTCCGGCTCCGACCTCCAGGGCCGGTGGATGCCCTCCTCCGTCACAGAGGAGGACATATTTAAGTTACGTGAGGCCAAGTACCTGGCCTACGAGGTTTCGCACAGGTTGCCTGCCCAAGGGCAGGCCGTGCCCGCCCCCGATCCCGGCGAATACGTCGTCTTTGTATCCCACCTCCGTCGGGGTTTAGGCTTCCCGACAGACCCCTTCGTGAGAGGGCTCATGTTCTACTACGGGCTAGATTTTCACGATTTGGCTCCGGAGTCCATCCTCCACATCTCCGCATTCATTATCGTCTGCGAAGCGTTCCTCCGCGTCACTCCCCACTTCGGCCTGTGGCTGAAGACCTTCAATGTGGAGCCGAAGATGATCGGGGGGCGTCAAGCGGAGTGCGGCGGGGCGGCCATAAGCAAAAAGGCCGATGCCCCGTGGCCCGAGGGTTCCTTCCAAGAGGAACTCGGACTGTGGCAGCAGGAGTGGTTCTATATCACCGCTCCGAAGGGCAGCAAGCAAAAGCCGCCGCCTTCATTCCGCCCGGGACCTCCACGCCAACTGATGTTGTGGGTCAACCAAGGGCTCAATTGGGGGCCGTCCGAAGACGTGCCCTCACTGCAGGGGCCGGATTCGAGACCTCCAAGCGAGGGAGATCAATCTGGTCGTGGTGATGCAGGTTATGCTAATCAGGCATCTTCTGCCCTGCAAACGCCGTCCTCTCCGTCTATGGGAGTTCAACCCGGAGGGACCTCGGATTCTCCAACACTTCATGGGTGCAACACCCGTGGAGATGTACAAGTTGTTCTTCGGACCGCAGGTGGCATGTCCGGAATTAGCCGAGGACACAGGCCTAAGCCGCAATCGCCCGGATACTCAGGTAAATAGCTTAGAGTCCGGACATTCTGTTTATCTGCCTTTCTATAGTTCGCCTCCTGACCCATTACTCTTCACAGGAGTGGGTGGCGCGATCAAGGCTGATAAGGTGTCCAGCCCCCCTCCCAGAGACCGCACTGGAGCCCGTGCTGGTCAGAATGTTGGAGGTCGCGCCCACAGAAGGGAGCGATGGGGAAAATAGAGGAGCTAATATTTCGCCCAAAGGGGCGTCTGAAGAGGGGGGAATTAAAAACCCCTCCCTCCAAGGGGAGAAGAGGACCGCCTCCGAAGATCCGGAGGCCAAAGCCCCTAAGCGGGGGAAGAGATCTTCGCCGGGGGGTCCGGCGTCCGGGGAGAGTCCGGACACACAATCATCGCCAAAGGATCAGTCCTCCAGCGAGCCGTGAGTATGAAAAAGGGGGAGTTAATTAGTAAGGAAATACCTCCATTTGTGCTTCTGTGGGTGACCGAAATATTTATCTTGCAGGTCGGATCTGCAGCCTTCTCAGATGAGTTCATCTTCGGGGGACCTTCTTCCGGAGATGATGGAGAGCGAAACGCCTCCGTCTGCCGTGCCGTCAGATAAAGTGGACGAGCCTGAAGTATCATCGCGGAGGGTATCCCCGAGTCCGGAGGGGCCAGAGAGTTCGGCACACACTAGTATCCGGCCGGGAGAACTGAAGAATCTGCTTGGGAGGGCGTCCATTTCAGAAGATCACCGTGCATTGATGCGTATGGTGATTGGAAGGATTTCGTCCGCCGAGAGCGGATTGCGCAATGCCGCCATGAGTTTGCTAGCGGGGTTTGAGGTACACGAAAATGACGCATCCCTTTGTCTATTAACAGTTTTGCACATAAAAATGCGCCCTGTATAGATAGTAGCCCCCGAGACTCGGTAGGTTGTCGAAGACGACAGCGTGCCGAGGATCAAAATCGCAAGTAATTAATGTCGCCATTCCTATGCAGGTGGCGGATAGTCTGAGGGCTAGCCGGACTAGTGGGGTTGCCGAGTTAATGCGGCAACTTGACGCGGCGGATGCGGACATCGCACTTGTCAACCGGCGACTTGACGAGTCGCAAGGTAAATGAGTTCTCCACGGTCACTTTATTAGTGGGGTCAAAGCACTCCGCTGATAAATTATATGTTGTTATATGGACGGTGCTGCTGCTGTGGAGAGCCTTCGGGCCAAACTTGCTCAAGCTAAGGAGCAAGCCCGAAGGAGTGACGCGGCTGCCTCAAGGGCGGCCGAGGAGTTGAAAGCCGAAAGGGCTGCTCACTGCCTAAGCAGGGAAGAGGTGGCCGAATTGGCCGTAAAAGTGAAAGATGCTGCCGACCGTAATGAGGCTCTTGAAAAGGAGCGCTTATCGGAGCGGGAAGACCTGAAGAAGGCCACCGCCGAGGCCAAGGATCCCCGCTCTGCAATGCGGGCCATGAGGGAGGAGCTGCGCCAGGCCGGAGATATCGTGGCTGGCAAGCCTTATCTGCTGCGTCGCCGGTTTATGGATCAAAAGTATGCTCAATTTGATCGGCTGTGGAGTCCGGAGGATCCGTATATGGACTTAGCGGCAAGTGCGGCTGATGCCGTTGAGCACTTCCGGAGCCAGGAGGATCACAAGACGGAAGAGCTATTTTGGTCTCAATTCCATAGTCCGGATCGCTCACTTCCGTTGACCGACCGGTTGGCCGAATGGGCCGAGCTAAATAGATTATCCGGACTTGCCATGACTGACATCGTGGCTCATGTCTGGCCAGAGAGGCCCAAGGCGACGAGCTACTTCAGCTTACTGCAGCAATTCCTTGGAGCGGTGCCGCATATCAAGGAGATGAAGCGGTCGGCCTGCATCGAAGGCGCGCAGATGGCACTTGCCCGCGTAAAGGCGCATTGGACAGAGATGGATGCCACCGCTGTTGCCGCCCAGGGTTCGGATGAAAGTCGGCTCCCCGCCGAGCACTATTTCGGGGAAGTTATGCGCGGTGCTCGTGTAATAGAGTCGCAGTGCTCAAAAAATGTCACGTTCAAATGAACGTTTTAGCTTGTAAAACAATAATTATGCAATAACTGCTTTTTATACTTGTGCGTCCCAAGTGGTAAAACTGCTCCTGAGCGGCCGTTTTCGTATACATTTGTATAACCTGAAAGATTGCAGTCTTCGGCTTCAGCCCCCACGCACAAGGTGCGGGGGTGTTCGCAAAAATAGCGCGTTTTCACACTTAATCCGACGTCTCGGTCCTGTTTAGGAGGTGGTAGCGTAGCGAACGAGGAAATCCGGACTATAATGCTTTATCACTTTCACTTAGCCAGTGGAGCTCGAGGGTGGGACTACGATATAGCCCCTGGGGGCACCGCGCATCTCCAATTGCGGGGCGCGTGTGTGCCTGACCGGGAAACGGTCCTTCGTCAAAGCGGGGAATTCTAAACATTTCGGTAGTCGATCGAGTGGTTGACCAGTCTCTCACTATATCATGACAGTCAGTTTTCGGCTTTCTCTACTGAGGTGCTCGCCCAGCCGAACTGGGGCACAATCACAGTAGTTCTCCTGGTGCCGCGTTAGCCGATGATATGGAACGTAAGGCAGCAAAACACAGGAGCCAGGCAAACCCAACATTTGACCAAAGACATGATTCGGAGCTGATGCATATAATGCCTAACTCGAGACGCTGAACACTCCCTGAGGTGTTCGGTCTTTATAATAATGGGCAGAACAATGCCCTAAGCCCCTGGTGTCCAGGTACAGGCATGGTCTTCTGACGCGGCCGATGCCAAAACGTCAGGCTCCGCTTTGGCTATAGGAAGAAACCAAGGGATAATAACAACAAGAGATAGTAAAAAAGGTCTACGCAGGGTCTTAATCTGAAAAGAATCCTCACAACGGGTCCCTACTGCACGTCTGCGCCTGTGTCTCCGTTGCGCCGTTATCCTGGACGGGTATGCACGTTGTTCATCTGTAAAAAGAGAGGAACGCTCAGTTTGAAAACAATTTGTGCGAAAAATATATGTGTAAAAGAAGAAATATAAATAAGTAAAGCGGGGTTTGTATGAACCCGCGGTTGTTTGTGCGCGCAGCCCCCTGTGAAGAGGTGTGCGGCTAGGGAGCCCCTAGCCTGCTGAAGCCGGACTTGTCTATCCGAGTCCGGGGTCTTTGAGTGACCCTCGCACTGAAATGATGCCACGCGCACCGGGCATCTTGAGTGTAAGAGACGCGTAATGCGGTATGGCGTTGAAACGGACAAAAGCCTTTCGTCCCAATAGTGCTTGATATCCACTTTTAAATGGGACGATGTGAAAAATTAGTTTTTCGCGCCGAAAATTGTTCGGTGATCCGAACACGACTTCTAGTAATATGGAGCCTGTGCACTTGGCGTAAGGTCCTGGCGTCACTCCTTTGAAGGAAGTGCGGCTGTGTCGAATTTTTGTAGGGTCTATCCCCATCTGACGGATTGTGTTTGAATACAGCAGGTTTAAGTCGCTGCCTTCGTCCATTAGGACTTTAGTAAATTGTAATCCGTTGATTATGGGATTCAATATCAGGGCAGTCCGTCCCGCGCTTCGAACGCTTCTGGAATAGTCCAGGTGGTCGAAAGTGATTGGTTTTGATATCCAATCTCTATGGTCTTCTGGATTGGACCGTGCGAGGCTCTTTTTAGGAAGTGCCGCACTATTTTTCCGTATTATCACATGAAGTGAGTTTACTGCTTTGACCTCTTCTGGGAAAGTCTTTTGTTTTCCGATGCTCTGCTGGTGGGGTTTATCTTCTTCGCTTGACGCGTCGAGCCCCTTGTGTTCGGCGTTTAGTCGGCCGGACTGTTTAAAAACCCAACAATCCCTGTGGGTGTGATTTGCAGGCCTTCTGGGGGTACTGTGGATTTGACATATCCGACCCAAAATCTTGTTTAAGTTGGACAACTCATCGATGTCATCCTTAAGAGGCGGTGTTTTGTTGTTTGGCCGCGAGCTTTTGAATCCGGCGTTGACTGCCGTGCTCTTTGGGCTTTTCTCTTTATTCCGGCGCTGCTCTTTTCTGCGCCGTGATTTTTCGTTTCCATCTCTTATCTCGGATGTACTTGGGTCGCTGGTGCTGCATCTTGCTAGCCAGCTATCCTCTCCCGCACAGAAGCGGGTCATGAGGCTTGTTAGTGCGGACATTGTCCTCGGTTTCTCTTGGCCGAGGTGCCTGGCAAGCCATTCATCTCGGACATTGTGTTTAAAAGCTGCTAAGGCTTCGGCGTCCGGACAGTCGACTATTTGGTTCTTTTTGGTGAGAAACTTGTTCCAGAATTTCCGCGCTGACTCTCCGGGCTGTTGAGTTATATGACTTAGATCATCTGCATCCGGAGGGCGGACATAAGTCCCTTGAAAATTTGCTCTAAACGCGTCCTCGAGCTCTTCCCCACTTCCAACAGTGTTTTCTGGGAGGCTTTTAAGCCAATGACGGGCTGGCCCTTTGAGCTTGAGGGGTAGGTATTTTATGGCGTGGAGATCATCTCCTCTGGCCATGTGTATATGTAGTATGTAATCTTCTATCTAGACTCCAGGGTCTGTTGTTCCATCGTAGGCCTCTATGTTTATGGGTTTAAATCCTGCTGGGAATTCATGGTCCAGCACCTCATTGGTGAAACATAGTGGGTGTGCGGCGCCCCTGTATTTGGGTGTGCCGCTATTTTCGGACACTTGACGTGTTGCCTTGCTTCCTGGGGCCTTCTTCTTTGGCCCGTAGATGGACCTGGCTGGGCCATCTATCCTTCCAGGTTCATTAGTTGGTTTATGTGCGGCGCCGCTTTCAGAATTTGGCCTATCATCTGGCCGTCTATCCAACCAGGCAGCCTCTTTATTTTTTGACGGTGGAGGCTCTATGGCCTCTTCGTCGAATTCTGGTAGCAGCTTACGCTTCGGGTAGCTCTTTGATTGGTGGCCATTGCCGTATTTATCTGCGGTTTTGAGCACTTTCCTCCATCTCATTCTGAGTGTGTCTTCAGCTGTTTTGAGCTTCCGCTTTTCTTTCTTCAAGATTCTTGCAGTGTTGACGAGCCTTTTCCGAAGGTTTTTGCTCTCCGACGGCGTGTCCGGCATGAGATCGTCCGGACTGTCGTTTTCGCCGGGCCTGGACTGATTATCTGACTCGTCATGTTCGGACGGTTGCTTATCTGCATGTTTGTCGTCCACTTGTGAGCCCTGCTGTATTATGGGCTCCTTGGGAGCGTTGTTGTCATCGAGGCGGGACTTAGGGCGGCGTCTGCGTCGCCGTTTTGGTTGTTTATCGGCGGGGTTATCTTCTGCCGCGGCCCGTTGGTCCTTGTCATCGCTCTCCTTTGGGGTATCCACCATGTATATGTCATATGACGAGGTGGTCCTCCCGTGCCTTATAGGCTCTGTTTCTTGTTCATCTCCGGCATCGTCGTCTATTCCGTCGATGTCTTCGGAGTCATGGTCTAGCATGTCGGTTAGATCGTCGACAGTGGCTACAAAGTGGGTGGTGGGTGGGCTCTGAATTTCTTCGTCGTCCGTACCCCAACCAACCTGGCCATAGTCCGGCCAGGACTCTCCCGATAACGAGAGGTGCTTTAGCGAATTCAGGATGTCGCCAAAAGGCGAGTATTGGAAGATGTCCGTGGTGGTGAATTCCATAACCGGCGCCCGATCCGATTTGATTGGTAGGGGCGCGGGAGGTTCGGAGTCCAGCAAGGAGTCCGGCACCTCGGAATCACAGGTTTTGTGAGGGACAAGATTAATGTTCGGCTCCATCACCGAGGGAGTTGAAGCCCCCGAGGCGGCGTCTATCCACCGATCCTCAATCTGGGCGATCGGCTCCAGACTGATGGCCGAAGCGGATTCATGTGGGGCCACCAAGGCACTGTTCGGTGGCAGAGCTAGATCATGCCCATCGTCACAGTGTGGCGCGCTCGGCTGTGGCTCGAGTCCGTCGAAGATCAAGTCTCCGCAGACATTGGCCGTGAAGTTTAGGCTTCCAAATCTGACCTGACGGCCAGGGGCATAGCTGTCGATCTGCTCCAGATGGCCAAGCGAATTAGCCCGCAGTGCGAAGCCGCTGAATACGAAGATCTGTCCGGGGAGAAAAGTCTCACCCTGGACAGCGTTGTTGGTTGAAGATGCCATCAAGCCGATCGGTGACGACACAGAGGAACTCTCAATGAAAGCACCAATGTCGGTGTCAAAACCGGCGGATCTCGGATAGGGGGTCCCGAACTGTGCGTCTAGGCGGATGGTAACAGGAGACGAGGGACACGATGTTTTACCCAGGTTCGGGCCCTCTCGATGGAGGTAAAATCCTACGTCCTGCTTGATTAATATTGATGATATGGGTAGTACAAGAGTGGATCTACCACGAGATCAAGGAGGCTAAACCCTAGAAGCTAGCCTATGGTATGATTGTTGTAATGTATGTTGTGTCCTACGGACTAAATCCCTCCGGTTTATATAGACACCAGAGGAGGCTAGGATTACACAGAGTCGGTTACAATGGTAGGAGATCTACATATCCGTATCGCCAAGCTTGCCTTCCACGCCAAGGAAAGTCCCATCCGGACACGGGACGGAGTCTTCAATCTTGTATCTTCGTAGTCTTGGAGTCCGGCGGACAATGATAGTCCGGCTGTCCGGACACCCCCTAGTCCAGGACTCCCTCAGCAGACATCCGCGGAGACTTGATCTTCGATGGATCCGAGCCACAATCGAGCGCGCCGTGCTGTCACGACGGGCATGATCTAACTCTGCCGCCGGATAGTGCTTTGGAGTCCGCACACGGATCCGCTCCGACCTATAGTCCGGAGCCAATCGCACAGATCGAGGACGAATGGCTGGACACCGCCTCGGGAGCCGCAACTGCTACGGCGATGGAGCCGAATATTGACCTTGTCCCTTATAAAGCTCGTGACTCTGAGGCGCCGGACTCCCTGCCGGACTCCGAACCTCCTGCGCCCCGGCCAACCGAATCCGATTGGGCGCCGATCATGGAGTTCACTGCCGCAGACATCTTTCAGCACTCACCCTTTGGCGACATCCTAAATTCGCTGAAGCATCTCTCACTATCCGGAGAGCCCTGGCCGGACTACGGCCAGGATGGCTGGGATACGGACGACGAAGAAATTCAAAGCCCACCCACCACCCACTTTATAGCCACTGTCGACGATTTAACCGACATGCTAGACTACGACTCCAAAGACATCGACAGTATGGACGACGATGCCGGAGACGATCAAGAACCAGCGCCCACAGGGCACTGGAAGACCACCTCGTCATACAACATATACATGGTGGACACCCCAAAAGAAGGGGACGGCAAAGAAGCAGCAGAGGCAGATTCCCTAAAGAAACAGCCCAAGCGCCGACGCCAGCGGCGCCGCTCTAAATCCCGCCACAGCAAGAATGGAGATTCCGGCACAGGAGATAATAACACACCAGAAAGTGCCGAAGACAACCCCCTCCAGCAAGATTCAGCGCAGGAGGATGCAGAAGCAAGCCCTCACGAGAGAGCGGCAGACGAAGAGGTCGAGGATGATAATTACATACCTCCCTCCGGAGACGAGGCAAGCCTCGATGACGACGAATTCGTCGTGCCTGAGGATCCCGTCGAACAAGAGCGTTTCAAATGCAGGCTAATGGCCACAGCAAATAGCCTAAAGAAAAAGCAGCAGCAGCTTCAAGCTGATCAAGACCTGCTGGCCGACAGATGGACCGAGATCCTCGCGACCGAAGAGTATGAACTCGAACGCCCCTCCAAGAGCTACCCAAAACGCAAGTTGCTCCCCCAACTAGAGGAGGAAGCATACATACCTTCATCACCAGCGCACAATACGGCCGACCGACCACCCCGTGGTCGCGACAGAGAGGCATCCAGGCCCTCCATCAAGACCATACCCCGGCACCGCTCGAAAAGTATGAAGCCACGAGGGAACGCGCCGGACTTGCGGGATACATTGGAGGACAAGGCAAGACAATCCAGCTCTATCTACGGATCACGTGGGCGCCCCACGACCCATGACGAATACCGCCGCGCCGGATACAACAACTCCGGTCGGGCCGAACACAGCAGGCAACGCTCTCTCGAGCTACGTCGTGATATTGCTCAATATAGAGGCACCGCACATCCACTATGCTTCACAGACGAAGTAATGGATCATCAAATCCCCGAGGGGTTCAAACCCGTCAACATTGAATCCTACGATGGCACAACAGACCCTGCGGTTTGGATTGAGGATTATCTCCTTCATATCCATATGGCCCGCGGCGACGATCTCCACGCCATCAAATATCTCCCGCTCAAGCTTAAAGGACCAGCTCGGCATTGGCTTAACAGCCTGCCCGCAGAGTCAATTGGGTGTTGGGAGGACCTGGAAGCCGCATTCCTCGACAACTTCCAGGGCACATATGTGCGACCACCAGACGCCGATGGCCTAAGCCACATAATTCAGCAGCCAGACGAATCGGCCAGACAATTCTGGACATGGTTCTTAACAAAGAAAAATCAAATCGTCGACTGTCCGGATGCAGAGGCCCTCGTAGCCTTCAAACATAACATCCGCGACGAGTGGCTGGCCTGGCACCTAGGACAGGAAAAGCCGAAATCCATGGCAGCACTCACATCACTCATGACCCGCTTCTGTGCGGGAGAGGACAGTTGGCTAGCTCGTAGCAACAACCTCAGCAAAAATGCTGGCAGTCCGGATACTAAGGACCACAACGGCAGGTCGCGTCGAAACAAAAACAAACGCCGCGTTAACGGCGACAACAATGAGGATACGGCAGTCAACGCCGGATTCCGAGGCTCTAAACCCGGTCAGCAGAAGAAGCCATTCAAAAGAACCACTCCGGGTCCGTCCAATTTGGACCGAATACTCGACCGCTCTTGCCAGATACATGGCACCCCCGAAAAGCCAGTTAACCACACCAACAGAGATTGTTCGGTATTCAAGCAGGCAGGCAAGTTAATTGCCGAAAGCAATGACAAGGGGCTGCATAGTGATGACGAGGAAGAGACCCAGCCGCCGAACAGTAGAGGACAGAAGGGCTTCCCCCCACAAGTGCGGACGGTAAACATGATATACGCAACACATATACCCAAGAGGGAACGGAAGCGTGCACTGAGGGACGTATATGCGATGGAGCCAGTCGCCCCGAAATTCAATCCATGGTCCTCTTGCCCGATCACTTTCGATCGAAGAGACCATCCGACCAGTATCCGCCATGGCGGATTCGCCGCATTGGTTTTAGACCCAATCGTCGGTGGATTTCACCTCAAAGAGAGTCCTGATGGACGGCGGCAGTAGCCTGAACCTGCTTTATCAGGATACAGTGCGCAAGATGGGCATAGACCCCTCAAGGATTAAACCTACAAAGACGACCTTCAAAGGCGTCATACCAGGTGTCGAGGCCAATTGTACAGGCTTAGTCACACTAGAAGTGGTCTTCGGATCCCCGGATAATTTCCGGAGCGAGGAGTTAATCTTCGACATAGTCCCATTCCGCAGCAGCTATCACGCTCTGCTCGGACGAACCGCGTTCGCAAAGTTCAACGCGGTTCCGCATTATGCATACCTCAAGCTCAAGATGCCAGGCCCTCGCGGAGTCATCACGGTCAACGGAAATACGGAATGCTCCCTCCGAACGGAGGAACATACAGCAGCTCTCGCGGCAGAAGTACAGAGCAGCCTTCTAAGGCAATTTTCGAGTCCGGCCGTCAAACGGCCGGACACGTCCAAACGCGCCCGGAGCAACATCAACCAAGACCACCTGGCACGTTCCGAGCATGTGTAGCAATGCGGCCCCAACCCCAGCCCTCGCATGATTGCAAGACCAGCTCTCCGCGTACATCATTACGCTCTGGAGATACCATGGGCATAGGGGGAGGGGCACGACCACGACAGACCCAGAGTGCGGCTCAACCACACCAGGGGCTCCCAAGTGTGTTGCTCTTTTTATTTTTTATTTTCCTTCTTTTTGTACACAGGACTCCGTTCACCAGAGGCCCTGTCAGGAGGCGAGCTGCCGAACTTACGATGCAACAGCCAGGGAGGGACAAAGGCTGCGACGAACAATCAGGTGGTCTCCATTATGAGCATTAAATTTGTTAAATCCACCATTCCGCAGCCTACCCCTGGAAGGAGACAGGTCTAATTAGTCCAATCCTTTGCTTACCGCACTATTTGTATCATTCCGCACTCATAGCAGAATCACTTGAATAAATAATGCAGCACCTTTTGCCTATAATTGCATTACTTTACATATATGTTCATTAATGACATCTTGCACCCGTATATTTTGGTATGACCGAATACACCAGGGGCTTATGTTCCCCGCATTATGGTGTGATAAGCCCGAACACTTTCACAAGTGCGGCACCCCGAACTTATAGCATTATATGAATCGGCTCCGAATCATGTCTTGGGTCAATAGTTGGGTTTGCCCGGCTCCCATGTTTTGGTACCTTACGTTCTGTTCTGTCGGCTAAGGTAGCACTGGGAGAACCACTGCGATTGCGCCCCGGTTGAGCTGGGTGAGCGCCTCAGTGGAGAAAGCTAAAACTGACTGTCATGATAAGGCGAGAGACTGGTCGCTGTTCGAGAGGTCTTTTCGAGTCCCTAAAGACTTACGCCGCTTCGAGCGAAGAACCGGATAATGTCCGGCCAAGGCGTGGATAGCGCCCCAAACTCGGTCTTCCGAATACTAGGGGCTTCGCCGAAATTTAAAATTATAGAATTCTATGGCTAAGTGAGAGTGTTCAAGCATTATAAGTCCGATTGCCTTGTTCGTCGTGTTGAGCGCCTCCCTAGATGGACCCAAAAATGGGAACAAGAGTGCTCAAGTTTATCCCGAACACCCCAGCACTCGTGGCTTGGGGGCTGAAGCCGACGACTTGCCATCTCTCAAATTTAATAAACGGCCGCACAGAAGGTAATATTTTAAATTAATAAGCGTTGCTTA
The DNA here is from genome assembly GCA_963921465.1 of Triticum timopheevii. Taxonomy (NCBI): domain Eukaryota; kingdom Viridiplantae; phylum Streptophyta; class Magnoliopsida; order Poales; family Poaceae; genus Triticum; species Triticum timopheevii. The sequence continues at coordinate 293,012,001 of OY997262.1, forward strand.
GCACATATGAACTAAGTTTTCAGCGCACAGGATAGCACATAGCGAGTTTACTAAAAAATTACATCTCTGGGGCACTCATCCGCAATCTTGCGGGCACCCTTCAGGACAGTATTATAGTACATCTCGGGCGTACGATACTCCTTGCCCGCTGGCGGCGTGTCAGTGATAAGCTTCTCCGCATCCAGCCTGCCCCAATGCACCTTTGCGCGGGCAAGGGCCCGACGAGCACCTTCAACACAGGCGGAGCGCTTGATGACCTCCACCCAGGGGCACACATCCACCAGCCGCCGCACGAGGCCGAAGTAGCTCCCAGGCATGGCCTCTCCAGGCCACAGCCGGACTATGAGGCCCTTCATGGCCTGTTCGGCTACCTTGTGGAGCTCGACCAGCTGCTTCAGCTGGTCGCTAGAGGGCACCGAATGGCCGGCCTCAGCATACTGAGACCAGAAGACCTTCTCCGTTGAGCTCCCCTCCTCGGCTCGGTAAAATGCGGCGGCATCAGATACACTGCGAGGCAGATCTGCAAACGCCCCTGGAGAGCTCCGAATTCGGGTAAGTAATAGGTAATTTACATTAACATGCTTGCTTTGCATGAAAAATGCCTTACCCGCCGCTATCTTCTTCACCGCCTCAATCTCCTGGAGGGCCTTATGGGCCTTGGCCTTAGCGGCTTTGGCACTTTCAAGAGCCGAGGCAAGCTCGAACTCTCGAGTCTTCGAGTCACGTTCCAAACTCTCATGTTTTTCCATGAGAGCTGGAGCTCTTGCCGCACCTCCGCCACCCGCGCCTCCTGTTTCTCTCGCTCCGTCCGTTCCGCGGCCGCATTGCGTTCGGCCGCGGATACGGCCTCCTTCAGGGTTGCCACCTCATTCGTGGCCCCTGTAGTACACACGTTATCCTTGTTAATTTCATTGCAACCAAAATCCTTTTCTGTAAGGTACAAATTCAAAGATGGTATTACTCACCTTCTTTGTCCTCGAGCTGCTTCTTGGCAAGGCCGAGCTCTCGCTCGGACCGCTCGAGGTCCTGCTTCAACGCACTAACCTCCGCAGTCAGTGTGGCAGAGGTCAGCAGCGCCGCCTGCAAACCCATATTGACACAATTTTTAGCATTCCTGCGTATATCTTTTTTAGATCCTCAATCCGGTTTTTCTTTCCGAACACCGAACCGAGCATCAGGGGCTACTGTCTATGCAGTATTACATTACATATTTTTAACTTCTTACCTCAAAGCCTATTAGAAGGCTACTGCAGGCTTCGTTCAGCCCGCTCTTGGCGAGCTGAACCTTCTGAATCACCGCACTCATGATAGTGCAGTGTTCTTCCTCGATGGAAGCGCCTTTGAGCGCCTCCAACAGGTTGTCCGGCGCCTCCGGTTGGATGGAGGCCGCCGGTGTCACGGTCTTGCCCTTCTTACAAAGGGGCCGCCTGCCGGACTCCGGAACCACTGCGGGTTCCGACATGGAGTCCGGCGCAAAGTTCGGGAGGCTGCCTTGCGGCGCCTCCGGAGCCTCCTCCTGATGGGTCCCTTCCCGGGATCCCACCTCGGCGTCCTCATCGTCGCGAGGGGTGGAGGCAGTCGGGATGGAATCTACATCCGACGGAGCCAACGACCCGCTCGACGAAGCGGGGAGATCATCATCGGCCGGACTACAGGCAGTGTGCGGCATTAGAAGGACACTATGTGACACAAAAGAGACATTATAAATCACTCAGGAATCCGGATACTTACGATCTGGTCGAAGGCCTGGCGTTGGAGGGCCACTCTTTGTCGCCAATGTTGGCGTTGGCGGAGCTGTCCGGGGGAATAATCCTTCCCCTCTTGGACCCTTCGGCCTCCCCAGTTGGGGAAGCCTTCCTCTTCCTCTCTCCTTCCTCTGGGAGATAGTCCTCTTTCTCCTCCTCGTCTTCGGGGGAGGAGTCCGCCTCGGAGCCATCGGACGATGAGTCCGATATCACCTGGCGCCGGGAACTTTTTCGAGTTCCCGTGGCCTTCTTCTTGGCCTTCTTCTTCGGGACCACATAGAGTGCCGGGACCAGCAGCCCCGTTAAGCGGGCGTCTGCTGGGTCTTCGGGAAGGGGAGCCGGACAGTCTACCTGTCCGGACGTCCTCTGCCAGTCCTGTCAAAGGCATTGGGAGTTTTTAGATCCCACATAGAGTCAAACTATGAAAACAATTGTCCCATAGAGGATAACGAAGCTTACCTCACCGGCCGGGCGCTTGGTGCTGAATCCGCGATCTTCCGTCGCAGACGCGGGGGCTTCTCTGCCCTTGAACAGCACCCTCCAGACGGCTTCGTACGTCGTGTCGAAGAGCCCGCTCAGAGTCCGGTGCTGTGCCGGATCAAACTCCCACAGGTTGAAGGCCCATTGTTGGCAGGGGAGAATCCGGCGGATGAGCATGACCTGGATTACATTGACAAGCCTGAGCTTCTTGTTCACCAGGGTCTGGAGACAGGACTGGAGTCCTGTCAGCTCGTACGAACTGCCCCATAGCAAGCCCTTCTCTTTCCAGGAGGTGAGCTGCATCGGGATACCAGATCTAAACTCGGGGGCCGCCGCCCATTTTGGGTCGCGCGGCTCGGTGATATAGAACCACCCCGATTGCCATCCCTTGATGGACTCCACAAAGGCCCCTTCGAGCCAGATGACGTTGGGCATCTTGCCCAGCATGGTGCCTCTGCACTCCGCTTGGACGCCCTTCACTACCTTCGGCTTGATGTTGAAGGTCTTGAGCCACAAGCCGAAGTGGGGCTGGATGCAGAGGAAGGCCTCGCACACGATGATAAACGCCGTGATGTTGAGAATGAAGTTTGGCGCCAGATCGTGGAAATCCAGGCCGTAATAGTACATGAGCCCCCGGACAAAGGGATGCAACGGGAAGCCCAGTCCGCGGAGGAAGTGGGGAAGGAATACGACCCTCTCATGGGGCCTGGGGGTGGGATGAGTTGCCCCTTGTCGGGCAGCCGGTGCGCGATATCGCCGGAAAGGTATCCGGCGCTGCGCAGTTTTGCGATGTGCTCCTCCGTAACGGAGGAGGCCAACCATTTCCCTCCCGCTCCGGACATGGTCGGAGAAGGTCGAGATGAGATGCACGGGCTTGGGCGCTGGAGCTCGAGAGTGCGTAGAGATGGATAAGCAAAGGAGGAAGAAGGCGTAGGTAAAAAGGGTGGATCCTTATCCCCTTATATATGGGTGGACGAAAACTATGCGTCCCCACCGGCCTGGTAAAACTCGCTTATCTCCCAAGCACCACCATCAATGGCGCGGTTGGGTTACCCACGTCCGTATTGATGAGAATCCCGGAATAAGGGGAACATGATCTCTGCTTCGACAAGACGTGCCAAGAAAACCGCTTCGCTAAACGCGCTGAGGTGGTATAATAAAAAACGATTCGAGTAAAGGCTTGGTGGTGGTGTGACGTCATGCCACAAAACACGTCAGCAGATTGAACTTGTGTACATAATATTCTCTCTACGGTAGTATGTGGAATTTATTTTGCAGAGCCGGACACTATCCTGGTGTTCACAATCTTCTATGAATTATTCAGAGGAGGAACCCGCCTTGCAATGCCGAACAATATGCGCACCGGACTCATCGTCATTGAAGCCTGGTTCAGGGGCTACTGAGGGAGTCCTGGACTAGGGGGTGTCCGGACAGCCGGACTCCAAGACTATGAAGATACAAGATTGAAGACTTCGTCCCGTGTCCGGATGGGACTTTCCTTGGCGTGGAAGGCAAGCTTGGCGATACGGATATGTAGATCTCCTACCATTGTAACCGACTCTGTGTAACCCTAGCCCTCTCTGGTGTCTATATAAACCGGAGGGTTTTAGTCTGTAGGACAACATAACCATTACAACAATCATACCATAGGCTAGCTTCTAGGGTTTAGCCTCCTTGATCTTGTGGTAGATCCACTCTTGTACTACCCATATCATCAATATCAATCAAGCAGGAGTAGGGTTTTACCTCCATCGAGAGGGCCCGAACATGGGTAAAAACATCGTGTCCCTTGTCTCCTGTTACCATCCGCCTAGACGCACAGTTCGGGACCCCCTACCCGAGATCCGCCGGTTTTGACACCGACAACCCCCTTTAACAGTACGGTGTTTCCTATGACTCAAGAAAGAGAAAAACAAAAGTATGAAAATGAAAGTCTTCAAGCTTCATATTCCTCGAATGAATATCAAGTCTTCACAGACACACCAATTTCTTCACTTTCAAAGTCTTCATGAAAGTCTTCAGGAATAAATACCAAAATCTTCAGTCGAAGATATTCATTTTTAGGGGTCGACTTTCTCTGTAAATATCAAACTCCTCATAGACTTATAGACCTGTGTGCACTCATAAACACATTAGTCCCTTAACCTATAAGTCTTGAATACACCAAAATCACTAAGGGGCACTAGATGCACTTACACTTACTGTCAGACTTAGTACCACGTTAGTTGGTGCCCACCATGGGGCAAAGCGTCTTAGCAACTTCCGGCGAGGTTGCATCTTCTTCGATCTTCATCGACATGGTTTCCAGCGGCGGTTTGGTCATGGGCCGCGAGTTCCGACTCGGCACACTCATTTTCATCGCCGACGACTCTGCATGGCTCCAAGAAGTCCCCCTCGACATCGAGGCTCTCCCGATCCGCGGATCATCGCACTTCTGCGCGAGTGCTTGTGGCGTCCTCCTACGACAGCCATCGATTCCGTATCGGTCGGTCTTCGCATCGCCTACTCACTCCGCTGGATGCCGCTGCAAGCGATCTGGTCAGTCGCGGCTCCAGCGGTGGGTGAAGCATGCAATGGCTCACCAGACGGCCACCCCCCAAGTCGCGGCAATCGAGCCCGACAAATTTCATTGTGGTCCAGTTGACCTGTCAACTGGTTCTAGGGATACACTTTTCGAGAGCGAGAGCTGTGACCCCGTGGCAGAAGTTCTTGTGGTCGACTCCCGTCATAGCCCACCCGGGTTTTGCCGCAACAGCGGCAACGGTGACGGTGATGGCCCGTCATTCGGCCACGAGGAGTACGAGCCCCAACCTCTCAATTCACAGTAGAGGGAAGAGCTGCACCGCTCCAACGTGGAGGCCCTCCAGACCCCCATCATAGGGGAAACCGCCGAGGCTCGGGCCATGGAGGCTGCGCACCTAGCCACGCTGGCTGAGCGCACGCGTTTGTAGAATCTCCAGCATTCTCTCGACGAACGCACCCGTCGACTGATCCCCGAGTCCAGTCGATGTTAGCGACAGTTATTTCCGCCTGAACCTCAGGTATACCACACTCCAATCCAGAATCTTACAGTGGTTGCGCGTATAGCAGAGTCTATTTAGCCGTCCCGTTCAGAAGCTGGAAGGGGCTTGGAACAGATCCAAGCGCTGCTCCGAGCAGTAGGAGAGCTGAACTCCGCTATTTCTCAGTCGTGGAACAGGATCCACAGCAAGTCAGTAGGGCAGATATGGTTCAGTCACCACACAGTCCCGGGTCTCCTTTGCGGCGTGAAGATTGTGATCACCGCCGGGATCGGCACCTGGGAAGATCTCATGGAGAGTTTGATCGTGAGTACGCCCGTGACAACCATCGTAAAGTACCTTCGCCCCTTACAAGGGACGAGTCGTACGCGTCCCGACGGTATGACGACAGACGCCCGTATGGTAATGACCGCAGAGTTCCAGTCGACCCAAGAGAGCCTAGGTTCGACGCAAGGTCAGTCCTTGTTCATGGTTTGGTCGACCGGAATAGAGCATACAGAGAAGGGTTGGATAGAGACAGGCCCGGTGGAAGCAGGGTCCGCGTTTCCGGTCTTGAGTGTTTTGGAAGAGCCATCCGAGCCGCTGAGATCCCTCACAACTTCAGATTGGCGACCGGCGTCAGTGAGTTCACGGGAGATTCGAAGCCAGACACTTGGTTGGAAGACTACCGAGTGGTTGTGCATATTGGGGGAGGCAGCTGAGGGAGTCCTGGATTAGGGGGTATTCGGACAGCCGGACTGTGTACAACGTCCGGACTATTGAAGCGTGAAGATGCAAGACTCAAGACTTTGGCCCTTGTCCGGATGGGACTCTCCTTTGCATGGAAGGCAAGCTTGGCGATCCGGATATTATGTTTCCTTCCTTGTAACTGACTCCATGTAAACCCTAGCCCTCTCCGGTGTCTATATAAACCGGAGAGGTTGGTCCTTAGAAGGCCGATCACAATTACAATCATACCATCATATGCTAGCTCTTAGGGTTTAGCCTCTACGATCTCGTGGTAGATCTACTCTTGTACTACCCATATCTTCAATATTAATCAAGCAGGAAGTAGGGTTTTACCTCCATCGAGAGGGCCCGAACCTGCGTAAACATCTGTGTCCCTTGCTTCCTGTTACCATCAGCCTTGACGCACAGATCGGGACCCCCTACCAGAGAAGCAAAGGGCCTGAACCTGGGTAAACATCTTTCGCCACGTCAGATTAACGCACATACCTGGAAACACAGGGTTTATAATGAATGGGCATTCTTGAGCTCATCATCTATTATAAATTCCGAATACCTTCGGGAGTGTTCGGCGTCACGAGTTTGGCCTTATATGCATCAGCTCTGAATCATGTCTTTGGTCAAATGTTCGGTTTGCCCGGCTCCTGGGTTTGCCGCCTTAAGTTCTGTTATTATCGGCTAAGGTGGCCAAAGGAGAACTACCGCGATTGTGCCCTGGTTATTCCGGATGAGCACCTCAGTAGAGAAAGCTGAAAACTAACTGTCATGATGCAGCGAGAGACTATTCAACCACTCAAAGACTCACCGGAATCTTTAGGATTCCTCCGCATTAACGAAGGGCCATTTCCCGGTCATGTACATACGCGCCCGTATTCGGATGCACGCAGAAGTACTAGGGGCTACATAGTAGCCCCAACATTAGACTCCCACGGCTAAGCGAAGGTGTTACAGCTATATAGTTTGGTTGCCTAGTTCGACGTGCGATCACCTCCTTAATGGACCAAGACGTTGGATCAAGTGTGATTAAGCATATTTTTCGCGAACACCCCCGCATTCTATGCGTGGGGGCTGAAGCCAACGACTGCTAACTTTCGGATTACATATTTATATATACATATACATAAACGGCCGCACAGGGGACACAACCATATTCTCAGGCAAATAGTATAAATATAGCCTCATAATCAAAATAAACATTGTTTTTACAATGATTCAGTTCATCATTCGAAGAAGACATTTTTCGAGCACTGCGCCTCTATTAGGCGGGCACCTTCTGTGACCTGCGCCAAGTAGTGCTCGGCCGGATATTGGCCCCCCACCGGATCCTGGGACGCTATAATGGTGGCATCCATATCTGTCCAATAGGCTTTACCGCGGGCAAGAGCCATCCGTGCACCCTCTATACACACCGACCTCCTCATGGCATCGATCCAAGGCACGGCCCCAAGGAACTGTTGCACCAAACCAAAGTAACTGTCTGGCTTAGGCCCCTTTGGCCAAAGATGGTCTATTACAGACCGCATTACAAGCCTGAACAGCCTGTGAAGCTCCGCTACAACAGCCATCTTGTCACTTAACGGCAGCGGGTGAGTGGGAGCATGGAATAGCGACCAGAAAAGCTTCTCCACCTCCTTGTCACCTTGATCTTTGAAGAACTCGGCAGCGTCAGCTGTACTCTTCGCCAAATCCGCATATGCGTCCGTAGGACTCCAGCGTCCATCCAGGGGAGCGTACTTCGGATCAAAAAATTTGGTCTGCAGCAAATAGGATCCCCCAGCCATGATTTTACTAGCCTGTTGAAGCTCCTCCCGCGCACCCTTGAGCTCGGTCCGTATTTCCTTGGTGGCATTAAGTGCCTTGTTTAGATTAGCCGAATTATCCTCATGTTCCTTTTTAAGGAGCTCATACCGGTCAGTGGCATCTTTCAACTCAATAGCCATTTCGGCTATCTTTTCCTCGCTTCGGCGATGAGCGGCCTGTTCGGCCCTCAATTCCTCGGCCGCCTTTAGGGCAGCCGCATTGCTCGCCCGAGCTTGTTCCTTGGCTTGAGCAAGTTCCACCCTCAGGGCCTCCACGGCAGCAGCACCATCTGTAGTCCAAACACACTACATTAATATCATGCCACCTTCACATTTTCCTACACAAGGGAAGGCAAGGCACATACCTTGTGATTTGTCCAGCCGCTCATTCACTAGCGTGATATCGGCATCAATGATCCAATCTGCCTTGCTAGTTCGGCAACCTCAACGGACTGGCCGGCGGCCGGACACACAGGTACCTGCACATATTTACAGCACAACCATTGGTTTATGATCCCCCATTTGCCGCCTAGGGCGGGCAACTAGAGTCTCAGGGGCTACTATCTATATGGAGCACACCTAGCGCGTGCCTCATAGCCAAAGAAATAGTGTACTCTTCATTACATACCTCAAAGCCTCTGAGCAGGCTTGTGAATGCTTCATTCAAACCACTTGTAGCGGACGAAATCTTCTTGAGCACCGCACTCATTAATGAGCGGTGCTCCTCCGAGAGCGTAGCTCGCTCCAGTAAGCCCGTCAGTACATCCGGCCGGACATCGAACTGCGCCGGACTCTTCCCATCGCCCCCCGTGGGAACCAAATGCTCTGGGCTCAGGGAGGCTGACGAATTGACTTCCGGCTTCGGCAGATCTGGGCTCCTCCGTGATGATACCTCTGTGTCGCCCGCTTCATGAGCCGGAGAGGTAGGTGGGGTCTCACTCTCCATCATCTCCGGAGGAAGATCCCCCGAAGACGAACTCTATTGAGAAGAGCTACAAGCCGGACTGCAAAATACGAATCCTGGTTATTGATCTAGGAGAAACATAGTACCTTCAAAATTAATGATTGACTTACAGCTCGGTGGAGGGCTGGCCCGTTGGCGGGCACGACACGATGAGGGTGCCCGTCGGGGCAAGGCCCCCCGGTGCTACCCTTTTCCCTGGTTTGGGCGTCACCGCCTCCAAGTATCCGGAGGCGGCCCTCTTCTTCCCGCGCGGGGAGGAGGCCTTAGCCTCCCCCCCACCCCCCGACTATCCTCCTTAGGGGAGGTAACAATTCCCCCGGTTCGGATGCGTAGCGTGTGGAGTTCGATTTCTTCGTTCTTCCCCTTGTCCTTCCCTGAAGGCATTCTGCTGAGTACCCGGTCAAGCATCTTGCCCATGGTAGGGCCAGGCGAGCCTTCGGGAAGTGGCGCTGGACACCTGATTCTCTCCGCCTTGCTGAGCCATTACTGGCCACGGATGATTTTCAGAACAAACAATTATGACAAATGCTAAACAAGGTGTCCGGTGTCAAGATTACTTACTTGGGTATCTAGGCGATTGCAGCTTAGGCCCACATCCTCGGTGGTGTCCGGACACTCTACTTTCCGTCTGAAGAATAATTTGCACATCTCTTTGAGCTTCAAGCCGAAGAAGTGCTTGACAGTCCATGGACCCTCCGGATTGAACTCCCACATCCGGAGAGGCCGGCGTTGGCACGGCAACATCCGTCGGATTAATTAACATCACTTGCAATATGCTGACGAGGTTAATGTCCCTCTCAAGAAGCTCCCGGATGCGATTCTGCAGTACTGGTACATCACCAGTGGGCCCCCAATTCTGCCCTACGTCGGTCCAAGTCGCTAGTTGTGACGGAGGGCCCGAGCGGAACTCGGGAGCAGTCACCCACTTTGTGCCTCTAGGAGCCGTGACATAAAACCACCTCCATTGCCATACATCATAAAGCCATGGGGCATCGGCGTTCCTGCTTATTACGGCACCTCCGCATTCCACATGTCGCCCCTCGGTCATCTACGGCTTCACATTGAAGGTCTTAAGCCATAAGCCGAAGTGTGGGGTGACATGGAGAAAAGCCTCGCACATGATAATGAACGACGAGATATGGAGAATGGCATCTGGAGCCAGATCATGGAAATCCAACCCATAGTAGAACATGAGCCCCCTCACAAAAGGGTTGAGGGTGAAGCCCAGGCCGCGGAGGAAGTGCGGGACCAAAACGACGCACTCATTAGGCTCCGGTGTGAGGATGACCTGCCCTGGAGCAGGAAGCCTGTGCTGGATGTCGACGGTCAGGTATCCGACCTCCCTAAGCTTCGCAATGTCTTCCTTTTGAATCAAGGAGGCCACCCATCGGCCCTGAGGGACGCATCCGGACATATTGGGGGATCTGGGGTGTTGAAGCCTGGGTTTCGGGTGTTAGAGCTTGAGGTGCGAGAAGGCGCGAGGAAGGTGGAAAAGAGGCATAGGCCTCGACCCCTTTATAAAGAGGGTGAATATCAAGAGTCCTCGGTATGACCGTTTGAGGCTTATCTAAAAACACACGGAGTTATACCAACGGTCGTCGTGGGGTCACGCACGCCCATATTAATGGAAAATCCCGTAATAAGAGGAACACGATCTCTGCCTCGACGGGACGTGCCGATAAAACCGCCTCGTAACACGAGTCATGGTGCGGTAAGAAACACCGGTTCGCGTTGGACCAGGCCACGAGGCACGGGCACGACGCACGAAGATTGCCAGTAGATCGGATTTATGCCATGTGAAGATCATCTTGCAGATCCGGACAGGGTCTACGTGTTCGATGATTACTTCATAGTATTCGGAGAAGGAACCCTCCTTGCAATGCCGAAGACAATACTGCGCGCCGGACTCATCGTCATTGAAGCCTGGTTCAGGGGCTACTGAGGGAGTCCTGGATTAGGGGGTATCCGGACAGCCGGACTGTGTACAACGTCCGGACTATTGAAGCGTGAAGATACAAGACTCAAGACTTCGGCCCGTGTCCGGATGGGACTCTCCTTTGCGTGGAAGGCAAGCTTGGCGATCCGGATATTATGTTTACTTCCTTGTAACCGACTCCATGTAAACCCTAGCCCTCTCCGGTGTCTATATAAACCGGAGAGGTTGGTCCTTAGAAGGCCGATCACAATTACAATCATACCATCATACGCTAGATCTTAGGGTTTAGCCTCTACGATCTCATGGTAGATCTACTCTTGTACTACCCATATCTTCAATATTAATCAAGCAGGAAGTAGGGTTTTACCTCCATCGAGAGGGCCCGAACCTGGGTAAACATCTGTGTCCCTTTCTTCCTGTTACCATCAGCCTTGACGCACAGATCGAGACCCCCTACCCGAGATCCACCGATTTTGACACCGACAGCAGCGATGTGGTGGCCATGAAGCACCTCCCTTTGATGCTTGAAGGTTCTGCCAGAGCTTGGCTGAATCAGTTTGCCCCTAGAAGCATTTTCAATTGGGATGAGTTGGCCCTAGTGTTTACCAAAACATTTGAGGGCACCTGCAAGAGACCTGCTAGTTTGTCAGAATTGCAGCATTGCGTGTAGAAATAGAACGAGACCTTGAGAGATTATATCCAGAGATGGACCACTCTTCACCACACGGTGGAGAATGTGTCAGATCACCAAGCAGTAATTTTTTAGGTAGCATTCCACATCAAAAATTCTATTTTTATCATTTACCTACTCGAGGACGAGCAGGAATTAAGCTTGAGGATGCTTGATACGTCTCCAACGTATCTATAATTTTGATTGTTCCATGCTATCATATTACCTGTTTTTGATGTTTATGGGCTTTACTTTATAGATCTATATCATTTTGGGGACTAACCTACTAACCGAAGGCCCAGCCCGTATTGCTGTTTTTTTGCCTATCTCGGTGTTTCGAAGAAAAGGAATATCAAACGGAGTCCAAACGGAATGAAACCTTCGGGAGCGTGATTCTTGGAACAGAACATGATCCAGAGGACTTGGAGTGGAAGTCAAGCAACAACCGAGGCGGCCACGAGGATGGAGGCGCCCTCCCCCCTACTAGGCGTGCCCCCTGTCTCGTGGGCCCCTCGGGCGTCCACCGACCTACTTCTTCCTCCTATATATACCCACGTACCCCGAGAACATCAGAAGCGACCACGAAAAACTATTTCCACCGCCATAACCTTCTGTATCCGCGAGATCCCATCTTGGAGCTTCGTCGGCGCTCTGCCAGAGGGGGAATCGACCATGGAGGGCTTCTACATCAACACCATAGCCTCTCCGATGAGTTGTGAGTAGTTTACCATAGACCTTCGGGTCCATAGTTATTAGCTAGATGGCTTCTTCTCTCTCTTCGAATCTCAATACCATGTTCTCCTCGATCTCTAGGAGATCTATTCAATGTAACTCTTTTTGCGGTGTGTTTGTCGAGATCCGATGAATTGTGGGTTTAGAAGTTTATCTATGAGAAATATTTGAATCTCATCTGAATTCTTTTATGTGTGATTAAGTTATCTCTGCAAGTCTCTTCGAATTATCAGTTTGGTTTGGCCCACTAGACTGATCTTTCTTGCAATGGGAGAAGTGCTTAGCTTTGGGTTTAATCTTGCGGTACCCTTTCCCAGTGACAGTAGGGGCATCAAGGCACGTATTGTATTGTTGACATCGAGGATAAAAAGATGGGGTTTATATCATATTGCATGAGTTTATCCCTCTACATAATGTCATCTTTCTTAATGCATTACTCTGTTCTTTATGAACTTAATACTCTAGATGCATGTTGGATAGCGGTCGATGTGTGGAGTAATAGTAGTAGATGCAGGCAGGAGTCAGTCTACTTGTCACGGACCTGATGCCTATATACATGATCATGCCAAGATAATCTCATAATTATTCGCGTTTCTATCAATTGCTCGATAGTAATTTGTTCACCCACCGTAATACTTATGCTATCTTGAGAGAAGCCACTAGTGAAACCTATGGCCCCCGGGTCTATCTCTTATCATATAAGCTTTCAATCTACTTTTATTTGCATCTTTACTTTTCCAATCTATATTATAAAATACCAAAAATATATTTATCTTATCATATTATCTCTATCAGATCTCACTTCCGCAAGTGGCCGTGAAGGGATTGACAACCCCTTTATTGTGTTGGTTGCGAGTTCTTGTTTGTTTGTGTAGGTGTGTGGGACTTTTGAGGAGCCTCCTACTGGATTGATACCTTGGTTCTCAAAAACTGAGGGAAATACTTACGCTACTATTTCTGCATCACCCTTTCCTCTTCAAGGAAAACCAACGCAAGCTCAAGACGTAGCAAGAAGGATTTCTGGTGCCGTTGTCGGGGAGGTCTTCGCTCAAGTCAAGACATACCAAGTACCCATCACAAACTCATCTCCCTCGCATTTACATTATTTTCCATTTGCCTCTCGTTTTCCTCTCCCCCACTTCACCCTTGCCATTTTATTCGCCCTCTCTTTCCCAATCTCCTCTCTCTTTCACTTGCCTTTTTGTTTGCTTGTGTGTTGGATTACTTGTCGCGATGGCGCAAGATAATACCAAAATTGTGTGATTTTTCCAATACCAATAATAATGATTTCCTTAGTACTCCGATTGCTCCTCTTAATGATGTTGAGTCTTGTGATATCAATGCTGCTTTGCTGAATCTTGTTATGACAGATCAATTCTCCGGCCTTCCTAGTGAAGATGCCGCTACCCATCTAAACAACTTTGTTGATTTGTGTGAGATGCAAAAGAAGAAAGATACTGATAATGATATTGTTAAATTGAAGTTATTTCCGTTTTCACTTAGAGATCGTGCTAAAGTTTGGTTTTCGTCTTTGCCTAAGAATAGTATTGATTCATGGAATAAGTGCAAAGATGCTTTTATCTCTAAGTATTTTCCTCCCGCTAAGATCATCTCTCTTAGGAACGATATTATGAATTTTAAACAAATTGATCATGAGCATGTTGCCCAATCTTGGGAAAGAATGAAATTGATGATTCGCAATTGCCCTACTCATGGTTTGAATTTATGGATGATCATACAAAAAATTTATGCCAGATTGAATTTTGCTTCTAGAAATCTTTTAGATTCGGCCGCGGGAGGCACGTTTATGGAAATCACCTTAGGAGAAGCTACAAAACTCCTTGATAATATTATGGCTAATTATTCTCAATGGCACACCGAAAGATCTACTAGTAAGAAAGTGCATGCTATAGAAGAAATTAATGTTTTGAGTGGAAAGATGGATTAACTTATAAAATTGTTTGCTACTAAGAGTGCTTCTATTAATCCCAATGATATGCCTTTGGCTACTTTGATTGAGAATAATAATGAATCTATGGATGTGAATTTTGTTAGTAGGAATAATTTTGGTAACAATGCTTATAGAGGAAGGTTTAATCCTAGACCGTTCCCTAGTAATTCCTCTAATAATTATGGAAATTCCTACAATAATTCTTATGGTAATTATAATAAGATGTCCTCTGATTTTGAGAATAGTGTGAAAGAATTTATGATCTCTCAAAAGAATTTTAATGCTATGCTTGAAGAAAAATTGCTTAAATTTGACAATTTGGCTAGGAACATTGATAGACTTTCGCTTGATGTTGATTCTTTGAAACTTAGATCTACTCCTCCTAAGCATGATATCAATGAGTCTCTCAAAGCTATGAGAATTTCCATTGATGAGTGCAAAGAAAGAACCGCTAGATTGCATGCTAAGAAAGATTGCTTTGTAAAGGCGTGTTCTTCTAGTTTCCATGAAAATAATGATGAAAGATCTAAAAGTTATTGATGTGTCCCCTGTTAAATCCTTGTTTTTCAATATGAATCTTAATAATGATGGGACTGGAGATGAGTCAACTTTAGTTAAAAGGCGTCCCAATGATTCGGAGTTTTTAGATCTTGATGCTAAATTTGGTAAAAGTGGGATTGGAGAGGTCAAGACTTCAAATAGCATTGAACCCACTATCTTGGATTTCAAGGAATTTAATTATGATAGTTGTTCTTTAGAAGATTGTATTTCCTTGTTGCAACCCGTTGTGAATTCTCCTCATGCTTATAGTCAAAATAAAGCTTTTACCAAACATATTATTGATGCCTTGACGCAATCTTTTGATGAAAAACTTAATTTGGAAGTTTCTATACCTAGAAAACTTTATGATGATTGGGAACCTACTATAAAGATTAAATTAAAGATCATGAGTGTTATGCTTTGTGTGATTTGGGTGCTAGTGTTTCCACGATTCCGAAAACTTTATGTGATATTCTAGGTTTCCATGATCTTGATGATTGCTCTTTAAATTTGCACCTTGCGGATTCCACAATTAAAAAGCCAATGGGAAGGATCAATGATGTTCTCATTGTTGCAAATAGGAATTTGGTGCCCGTAGATTTTATCGTTCTTGATATAGATTGCAATTTTTCTTGTCCTATTATTCTTGGTAGACCTTTCCTGGGAATGATTGGTGCGATTATTGATATGAAGGAAGAGAATATTAGATTCTAATTTCCATTATGGAAAGGCATGGAGCACTTTCCAAGAAAGAAAGTCAAATTACCTTATGAATCTATCATGCGAGCTACTTATGAATTGAGTGCCAAAGATGACACTACTTAGATCTATCCTCGCTTTTATGCCTAGCTACGGGCATTAAACAATAGCGCTAGTTGGGAGGCAACCCAATTTTATTTTAGTTTCTTTGTTTTTGCTTCTGTTTAGTAATAAGTTTTGCATCTAACTTCTGTTTAGATGTGTTTTTATGTTTTAATTAGTGTTTGTGCCAACTAGAACCTATAGGATAACCTATGGTGATAGCTAATTTGATTCTGCTGAAAAACAGAAACTTTGCGCGCATGAAAATAATTTTAGTAATTCACAGAAACGTTCTTTTGTGTTGATTCTTTTTTATATAGATCAATAGACAAATTGCCCAGATTTTTAGAGTTCCAGAAGTATTCGAGAGTTACAGATTGCTACAGACTGTTCTGTTTTTGACAGATTCTGCTTTTCGTGTGTTGTTTGCTCATTTTGATGCATCTATGGCTAGTATGTAAGGGTATGAACCATAGAAAAGTTGAAATACAGTAGGTTTAACACCAATATAAATAAAGAATGAGTTCATTACAGTACATTATGTGGTGGTTTTGCTTTCTTGCACTAACGGAGCTTATGAGATTTCCTGTTGAGTTTTGTGTTGTGAAGATTTCAAGTTTTGGGTAAAGATTTGATGGACTATGGAATAAGGAGTGGCAAGAGCCTAAGCTTGGGGATGCCCATGGCACCCCAAGATATTCAAGAATAGCCAAAAGCCTAAGCTTGGGGATGCCCCGGGAAGTCATCCCCTCTTTCGTCTTCGTTTATCGGTAACTTTACTTGGAGCTATATTTTTATTCGCCACATGATATGTGTTTTGCTTGGAGCGTCTTGTATGATATTAGTCTTTGATTTTTAGTTTAGCACAATCATCCTTTCTGTACACAACTTTAGGGAGAAACCCACTTGATTGGAATTTATTAGAATACTCTATGTGCTTCACTTATATCTTTTGAGCTAGATAGTTTTTGCTCTAGTGCTTCACTTATATCTTTTAGAGCACGGCGGTGGCTTAATTTTCTAAGTAATTGTTAGTCTCTCATGCTTCACTTATATTATTTTGAGAGTCTCTTAGAACAGCATGGTATTTTCTATGGTTATAAAATTGGTCCTAGAATGATGAGCATCCAAGTTGGGTATAATAAAAACTATCATAGGAAAGTGAATTGGCTGCTAAGATCAATTTGACAGTTGATAATTGTTTTGAGATATGGAGGTAGTGATATTAGAGTCATGCTAGTTGGGTGATTATGAATTTAAAGAATGCTTGTGTTGAAGTTAGCAAGTCTCGTAGCATGCATGTATGGTGAAAGTTGTGTAACAAATTTGAAACATGAGGTCTTCTTAGATTGTGCATCCTTATGAGTGGCGGTCGGGGACGAGCGATGGTCTTTTCCTACCAATCTATCCCCCTAGGAGCATGTGCGTAGTGCTTGGTTTTTGATGACTTGTAGATTTTTTCAATAAGTATATGAGCTCTTTTTTCACTAATGTTGAGTCCATGGATTATACGCACTCTCACCCTTCCATCATTGCTAGCCTCTTCGATACCGTGCATTGCCCTTTCTCACCTTGAGAGTTGGTGCAAACTTCGCCGGTGCATCCAAACCCCGTGATACGATATGCTCTATCACACGTAAACCTCCTTATATCTTCCTCAAAACAGCCACCATACCTACCTATTATGGCATTTCCATAGCCATTCCGAGATATATTGCCATGCAACTTTCCACCGTTCTGTTCATCATCATGACACGCATCATCATTGTCATATTGCCTTGCATGATCATGTAGTTGACATCGTATTTGTGGCAAATTCACCATGCATAATTTTTCATACATGTCACTCTTGATTCATTGCCCATCCTGGTACACCGCCGGAGGCATTCATATAGAGTCATATCTTGTTATAGTTTTGGGTTGTAATTCATGAGTTGTAAATAAAGAGAAGTGTGATGATCATCATTATTAGAGCATTGTCCCCAAATAAAAAAAGGAAAGGCCAAATAAAAAAAGGCCAAAAAAAGGAAAGGCCCAAAAAAAGAAAATGAAAAAGGGGGCAATGTTACTATCTCTTTTTTAACACTTGTGCTTCAAAGTAGCACCATGTTCTTCATGTAGAGAGTCTCATCTCATATGTTGTCACTTTCATATACTAGTGGGAATTTTTCATTATAGAACTTGGCTTGTATATTCCTACGATGGGCTTCCTCAAAATGCCCTAGGTCTTCATGAGCAAGCAAGTTGGATGCACAGCCACTAGTTTCTTTTGTTGAGCTTTCATACATTTATAGTTCTAGTGCATCCGTTGCATGGCAATCCCTACTCCTCATGTTGACATCAATTGATGGGCATCTCCATAGCCTGTTGATTATCCTCGTCAATGTGAGACTTTATCCTTTTTTGTCATCTCCACACAATCCCCATCATCATATTCTATTCCACCCATAGTGCTATATCCATGGCTCACGCTCATGTATTATGTGAAAGTTGAAAAAGTTTGAGATTATTGAAGTACGAAAAAATTGCTTGGCTTGTCATCGGGGGTGTACAAGATGGGAGCATTTTTGTGTGATGAAAATGAAGCATGACCTAACTATATGATTTTATAGGGATGAACTTTCTTTAGCCATGTTATTTTGAGAAGACATGATTGCTTTGATTAGTATGCTTGAAGTATTACTATTTCTTATGTCAATATGAACTTTTATTTTGAATCATTTGGATCTGAACATTCATGCCACAATAAAGAAAATTACATTGAGAATTATGCTAGGTAGCATTCCACATCAAAAATTCTGTTTTTATCATTTACCTACTCGAGGTCGAGCAGGAATTAAGCTTGGGGATGCTGGATACGTCTCCAACGTATCTATAGTTTTTGATTGTTCCATGCTATTAAATTACCTGTTTTGGATGTTTATGGGCTTTACTTTATAGATTTATATCATTTTTGGGACTAACCTACTAACCGGAGGCCTAGCCCATATTGCTGTTTTTTTGCCTATTTCAGTGTTTCGAAGAAAAAGGAATATCAAACGGAGTCCAAACGGAATGAAACCTTCAGGAGCGTGATTTTTGGAACAAACGTGATCCATAGGACTTGGAGTGGAAGTCAAGCAAGAACCGAGGCAGACACGAGGGTGGAGGGCGCCCCGCTCCCCCTACTGGGCGTGCCCCCCTGTCTTGTGGGCCCCTCGCCCGTCCACCGACCTACTTCTTCCTCCTATATACACCCACGTACCCCGAGAACATCAGAAGCAACCACGAAAAACTATTTCCACCGCCGTAACCTTCTGTATCCGCGAGATCCCATCTTGGAGCCTTCACCGGTGCTCCGTCGGAGGGGGAATCGACCATGGAGGGCTTCTACATAAACACCATAGCCTCTCCGATGAGTTGTGAGTAGTTTACCACAGACCTTCGGGTCCATAGTTATTAGCTAGATGGCTTCTTCTCTCTCTTTGAATCTTAATACCATGTTCTCCTCGA
Source organism: Triticum timopheevii (assembly GCA_963921465.1). NCBI lineage: Eukaryota > Viridiplantae > Streptophyta > Magnoliopsida > Poales > Poaceae > Triticum > Triticum timopheevii. The sequence goes on from OY997262.1 coordinate 293,030,857, forward strand.
TCGTCTTGGAGATCTATTCGATGTAACTCTTTTTGCGGTGTGTTTGTCGAGATCCGATGAATTGTGGGTTTATGATCAAGTTTATCTATGAGAAATATTTGAATCTCCCCTGAATTCTTTTATGTGTGATTAAGTTATCTTTACAAGTCTCTTCGAATTATCAGTTTGGTTTGGCCTACTAGGTTGATCTTTTTTGCAATGGGAGAAGTGCTTAGCTTTGGGTTCAATCTTGCGGTGTCCTTTCCCAGTGACAGTAGGGGCAGCAAGGCACGTATTGTATTGTTGCCATCTAGGATAAAAAATGGGGTTTATATCATATTGAACGAGTTTATCCCTCTACATCATGTCATCTTTATTAATGCGTTACTCTGTTCTTTATGAACTTAATACTCTAGATGCATGCTGCATAGCGGTCGACGTGTGGAGTAATAGTAGTAGATGCAGGCAGCAGTCGGTCTACTTGTCACGGACGTGATGCCTATATATATACATGATCATGCCTACATAATCTCATAATTATTCGCGTTTCTATCAATTGCTTGACAGTAATTTGTTCACCCATCGTAATACTTATGCTATCTTGAGAGAAGCCACTAGTGAAACCTATGGCCCCCGGGTCTATCTCTTATCATATAAGCTTTCAATCTACTTTTATTTGCATCTTTACTTTTCCAATCTATATTATAAAATACCAAAAATATATTTATCTTATCATATTATCTCTATCAGATCTCACTTTTGCAAGTGGCTGTGAAGGGATTGACAACCCCTTTATTGTGTTGGTCGCGAGTTCTTGTTTGTTTGTGTAGGTGCGTGGGACTTTTGAGGATCCTCCTACTAGATTGATACCTTGGTTCTCAAAAACTGAGGGAAATACTTATGCTACTATTGCTGCATCACCCTTTCCTCTTCAAGGAAAACCAACGCAAGCTCAAGACGTAGCAGTGGCGGTTTGGTCATGGGCCGCGAGTTCCGACTCGGCGCGCTTACTTTAATCGCCGACGACTCTGCCTGGCTCCAAGAAGCCCCCTCGACGTCGAGGCTCTCTCGATCCGCGGATCGTAGCACTTTCACACGAGTGCTTGCGGTGTCCTCCTACGACAGCCGTCGATTCCGTATTGATCGGTCTTCGCATCGCCTACTCACTCTGCTGGACGCCGCCACAAGCAATTTGGTCGGTCGCGGCTCCAGCGGTGGGTGAAGCATGCAAGGGCTCACCAGACGGCCACCCCCCAAGTCGCAGCAATTGAGCCCGACAAATTTCACTGTTGTCCAATTGACCTGTCAACTGGTTCTGCGGATATGCTTTTCAAGAGCGAGAGCTGTGACCCCGTGGCAGAAGTTCTCGTGGTCGACTCCCATCGCAGCCCACCCGGGTTTCACCGCAAAGGCGGCAATGGTGACGGCGATGGCCCATCATTCGGCCACGAGGAGTACGAGCCCCAACCTCTCAATTCACAGCAGAGAGAAGAGCTGCACCGCTGCAACGTGGAGGCCCTCCAGACCCCCATCATAGGAGAAACCGCCGAGGCTCGGGCCTTGGAGGCTGCGCTTGGCCACGCTGGCTGAGCGCACGTGTTTGGAGAATTTTCAACATTCTCTCGACGAACGTGCCCGTCGACTGATCCCCGAGTCCAGTCGACGTCAGCGATAGTTGTTTCCGCCTGAACCTCGGGTATACCGCACTCCGATCCAAAATCTTACAGCTGTTGCGCGTATAGCAGAGTCTATTCAGCCGTCCCGTTCAGAAGCTGGAAGGGGCGTGGAACAGATCCGAGCGCTGCTCTGAGCAGCAGGAGAGCTGAACTCCGCCATTTCTCAGTCGTGGAACAGGATCCACAACAGGTTAATAAGGGCAGATACGGTTCAGTCGCCACATAGTCCCGGGTCTCCTTTGCGGCGTGAAGATCGTGATCACCACCAGGATCGGCACTTGGGAAGAGCTCATGGAGAGTTTGATCATGAGTACGCCTGTGACAACCACCGTCAAGTGCCTCCGCCCCTTCCAAGGGATGGGTCGTATGCGCCCCGGCGGTATGATGACAGACGCCCATATGGTAATGACCGCAGAGTTCCAGTCGACCCAAGAGAGCCTAGGTTCGATGCAAGGTCAGTCCTTGTTCATGGTTTGGTCGACCGGAATAGAGCATACAGAGAAGGGTTGGATAGAGACAGGCCCGGTGGAAGCAGGGTCCATGTTTCTGGTCCTGAGCGTTTTGGAAGAGCCATACGAGCTGCTAAGGTCCCTCACAACTTCAGAATGGCGACCGGCTTCAGTGAGTTCACGGGAGAGTCGAAGCCTGACTTGGTTCGAAGACTACCAAGTGGTTGCACTTATTGGGGGAGGCAGCGACGAGGTGGCCATGAAGCACCTCCCTTTGATGCTTGAATGTTCTGCCAGAGCTTGGCTGAATCATTTGGCCCCTGGAAGCATTTTTAGTTGGGATGAGTTGGCCCGAGTGTTTACCAAAACATTTGAGGGCACCTGCAAGAGACCTGCCGGTTTGTCGGAATTGCAACATTGCTTGCAGAAATAGAACGAGACCTTGAGAGATTATATCCAGAGATGGACCACTCTTCACCACACGGTGGAGAAAGTGTCAGATCCCCAAGCAGTTTGTGCCTTTAAAGAAGGCATTCACACAGAGAGCTCAATCTGAAGTTTGGTTGGACCAGAGACATGACTCTGACTCGGATGATGGAGATTGCCAGTCGGTATGCTAACGGTGAAGAAGAGGTCCGACTCCGGAGTGGCAAGAACAGACCAGTCGCCCAGGACACCGGAGGAGGAAACTCCAGTCGGAAGCAGAAGCGAAAAGCTGAGGCTGTAGGCCCTGCGGAGGCAGCAGTTTTGAACCAAGGAAAGTTCAAGGGGAAGCCTAAAGGGCCTTGGACCCCTAAAAAGGTGAAAGATCAAGCAGGAAATGATGTGCTTGATTTGCCGTGTCATATACACACCAAAAAGGATGAATAGGGGAATCTGATTCTCCCCAAAAATACCACTCGACGGTGTCGACTCCTGATTCAGAGCTTCCGAGAGAGCCAACCCAGTGAAAAGGACAAAGAGTCTAATAAGGAGGAAGACAAAGAGGAAGATGGCAATTACCCCAATGTTAATGCCACCTTGGTGATTTTTGCTGACCTCAAGAGCAAAAGTTGACTGAAAGTTATTAACAGAGAGGTGAACATGGTTGCTTGGGAAACACCAAGATATTTGAAGTGGTCAAAAAACCCTATTACATTCGACCAGTCCGACCACCTGCCACATGTTGCTACCCCTGGGCGGCAAGCGTTGGTGGTCGACCCAGTCGTTGGGGGCACCCGACTAACCAAGGTTTTGATGGATGGTGGCAGTGGACTAAATATACTATACGTTGAGGCCCTTCGGGGGATGGGCATTCCGATGTCCAAGCTTAGCGAGAACAACATGAGATTCCATGGTATCATACCAGGAAAGAAAGCTGATTCACTCGGTCAGATCACTCTTGATGTGGTTTTCGGTGATTCCATGAATTACCGCAAGGAAAAGTTGACGTTTGAGGTAGTGGATTTTGAGAGTGCCTATCATGCCATTCTAGGCAGACCTGCTTATGCTAGTTTCATGGCTCGACCGTGTTATGTGTACCTCAAGTTGAAGATGCCTGGCCCCAGAGGCATGATAACGGTCACTGGCAATCGGCAGAGAGCAGAAGATTGTCTCCAGAACGGTTCAAAGATCACCGATGAGCAGATGGAAACAGTAGAGTTTCAAGAATACCAGAAGAATGCAGATCCGAGTGATTTGCTGCATGCCAAGAGGCTTGCCTCGGAGTCCACATTTCAGTCGGCCGGCGAGACTAAGTCAGTTCACATTCACCCGACCGACCCCAATGCTGCTCCGACCCATATCTCAACAACACTCGACAACAAATAGGAAGAAGCGCTCATCCAGTTCCTCTGTGAGAACTGGGACATCTTTGCATGGAAGCCATCTGACATGCCAAGTGTACCCAGCGGACTGGCTGAGCACCATCTGCGAGTCGACTCAAAAGCAAAACCTGTTAAATAGCATCTCTGTCGGTCCGCCACAGAGAACAGAAAGGCGATTGGCGAGGAGGTGGCTCGGCTTCTGGCTGCCGAGTTCATCTGCGAGATATACCACTCCGAGTGGCTCGCCAACGTCATTTTGGTCCCCAAGAAAGATAAATCACTTTGAATGTGTATTGATTTCAGGCACATCAATCGGGCCTACCCGAAAGATCATTTTCCTCTGCCCCGCATCGACCAGATAGTTGACTCAACTACGGGATGTGAGCGATTGTCCTTTTTGGACGCTTATTCTGGGTACCATCAGATCCGACTGTATGGACCCGACGAGATAAAGACAACTTTCATCACCCCATTCGGGTGTTTTTGCTATGTTACTATGCCCTTTGGCCTCAAGAATGTTGGTGCCACATTCATGCGCATGATCCAGAAGTGCATGCTTACTAAAATTAGTCGGAGTGTGGAAGCATACATGGACGACATAGTGGTCAAGTCACGCAAAGGTTCTGACCTACTGACTGACCTCGCTGAAACCTTTGCCAACTTAAGAAGATATGATATCAAGCTCAATCCATCAAAGTGCACATTCGAAGTCTCAGGCGGAAAGTTACTCGGTTTTCTTGTTTCTGAACGGGGATCAACGCAAACCGAGAGAAGATTGGCACAATCCTCCGAATGAAACGCACTATGCGTGTGCACAATGTTCAGAAGCTTACTGGTTGTTTCGATGCATTGAGTCGATTCATCTCACGCCTCGGTGAAAAGGCATTGCCCCTTTACCGACTGATGAAGAAGTCTGACAAGTTCGAGTGGAATGACGAAGCTGAAGCAGCATTTGAAGAGTTCAAAGCCCTGCTTTCCACCCAGCCGGTGCTTGCCGCTCCAGTCAACAAGGAGCCTTTACTGCTTTACATCACAGCCACTGGACAAGTCGTCAGCACATTGCTCACGGTCGAGCGGGAAGAAGAAGGCAAAGCCTTCAAAGTTCAGCGCCCCGTGTATTACATTTCAGAAGTCTTGACCCGGTCCAAGAAGAGATATCCTCATTATCAGAAGCTTGTTTATGGAATTTACTTGACCATGAAGAAAGTTGCACACTACTTCTCAGACCACTCGGTTTCAGTCGTCAGCGATGCTCCATTGTCATAAATTATGAATAATAGAGATGCAACTGGTCGAGTGGCAAAGTGGGTGATTGAACTCCTTCCTTTAGATATCAAGTTCGAGGCAAAGAAAGCCATCAAGTCTCAACCAATAGCAGATTTCCTCGCAGAGTGGATTGAACTGCAGCAGCCGACTCATATTCAATCGGAACATTGGACTATGTTCTTTGATGGATCCAAGATGTTGAATGGCTCTAGTTCAAGAGTGGTTTTAGCGTCCCCAAGAGGAGACAAGCTCGGTTATGTTCTCCAGATTCACTTTGATTCTTCAAACAATGAGGCAGAGTATGAGGCATTGTTGTATGGGTTGCGTATGGCCATTTCACTCGGCGTCAGGCGCTTGATGGTCTACGATGACTCAGACTTAGTGGTTAATCAAGTAATGAAAGAATGGGACATCAGGAGTCCAGCAATGACCGGTTATTGAAATGCAGTAAGAAAGCTAGAGAAGAAGTTTGAGGGGTTAGAGCACCACCACATACCCCGAATCAAGAATCAAGCTGCTGATGATCTGGCGAAGATAGTGTCGGATTTCGGGTTCCGGTTGACCCTTGAGGTTCGAACTTTGGGGTGCGCGCGGAGATTCAACCCTCTGCCGGATCACTCCTCGCCGAATCGCTAGGACCTAAACTACCAAACTGAACAGCACAAGAGACACAAGATTTATACTGGTTCAGGCCACCATTGTGGTGTAATACGCTACTCCAGTGTGTGGTGTGGTGGATTGCCTCTTGGGCTGATGATGAACAATACAAGGAAGAACAGCCTCGCGAGGGTCTGTTCTTGGATGGTGCGATGAACTGCTAGGAGGGGTTCAGTCGCTCTATCTACTGGTTTCTTGATGAGGATCCAGCTGGTGACGCTACCCTGGGGGTGGCTAGTCCTATTTATAGGCAAAGGCCCTGGGCCTCTTCCCAAATATTGAGCGAGAAGGGCGCCAACAATTGGCCATTTTGAAGGGGAACATCGGGTACACTTATCCTGACTAAAGTTGGTCCTCGCCTGGCAAAGACTCTGGTGATGACGCCTGCTTGGGCTCCACAATGACTTCCTTCCTGCCGTTGGGCTGGTCTTGGTCTTGTTGCACCGAAATGGATGCCTTTGCTTGATACTCTCGCCTGCGCTTGCTCCCTTCTCACCAAAGAGGAAAGGAGGACACTGCGCGGGCTGGCGCCCTACTGGCGCCCTCGGTCATCATGGCTTGTGTCATGGGCACCTCGCGAGGTACCCTGCCTTCAACTCTCCGCCTCCTCCTGAGCCAGCCTGACGAGGCCGTGCCCGAGGAAGCTCCCTGTCATCCGCCCCACGAGGCTTGGCCCCTCGCGAGGGTCTTGAGCTTGCGTTGATGAAGATAGGCTATGCTGGGCCTCCTTTGAGCCACGCCGCAGGCCGCAGGCAGGCAAGTCTGGGGACCCCCGTTCCCAGAACACCGACAGTAGCCCCCGGGCCCACGGCGCACCCGAACTTGGCTGAGCAGAGAGGTGAAAGGGCAAGTGCGAAGCGTCGCGGGCCCTAACAGCCTGCGGTCTTGGGCGCCGCGTGGTGGTTGATTGGACGTGGGCGGCACTGTTCCCCCACGCCTCCTTATTTTGTGCCTTGCTAGGCGGACACGCTGCCGTACACAGCCGTTCCCCTTTCTGCTGCTTGAGCGCTCTTTGTCCCTTCTTCTCTCGAACTCCAGCTCCTGCATCTAATCCAATCACGAACCTTCCCCATCCCCTTCCTGTCGTCATGGCCCCGCCGAGGAAGGGAAAAGGGAAGAAGCCCGCGCCGTCGCCTCGTTCGCCATCGACGGCGGCCCACGCCGTTGATTGGCCGGTCATAGTCAATCAAGAAGGCCTGGGCAAGGTCCGCTCGGCCCTGGCCACCATCTTCAATGAGTGCGGGAGGACGACGGCCTGGCTTGCGTCTCACTTCTCCGTTGACAGGATTCCCACCGAGGTCCGGTACTTTGCCGACGCCTTGTGGGCGGGACTGGTTCCCCCCTTCTCTGATTTCTTCAACGTCGTGCTTTCCCACTATCAGATCCACATGATGCATCTGGATCCTGAATCCATCACCCTTCTCGCGGTATTTGCCTTTGTTTGCGAGGCAATGACGGGCATCATTCCTTCGGTTGCCTTGCTGCGCCACTTCTTCTCTCTGTGCCTCGTCGACCCCACTCAATGCTTGGGGTGCGTGAGCTTCATTGCCGCGCCTGGGACAGCGGCTTCCGGAATTGACTTCAGTCTTCCCCCGCCTTCGCCTGGGTTTCGTGAGCGGTGGCTGTATGTGGACGTAGGGGTGCCCAGCCCCTTGCTGACGGAGCCATCTTCTCCTGCTGTCATCAACTCAGGCTGGGGCCAAGTCACACTCACGAGCCCCCGGCTCACCTTTGTCTGGCACCGCTTCGAGTTCCTGAGGAAGCTTGGTGTGACGGCGCCCAAGGTGGTGAAGGAGTTCTTGCTACGCCGCGTCGCCCCTCTCCAGCGCCACTCTCATCGAATGTAGGCCTACAGTGGTCGTAGGGACCGTATGCGGCTCCAGGAAGGGGACCTGACGCCTGCAGCACTGAGGAAGGTGCTCTTGGTCTTGACTGGGGATCCTTCCCCCAGCGACATTCATCAAGGGGGGCCCTGTTGTACCTCTGCTCGAACAGAGGCGACTTTGTGAGCCAGATGCCCATCTTCGACAAATGGGGGCCGCGCCCCGCTGGCCTCCAGGGGCCTCGCGAGAACCCAGTGGTGGTGGTTGCCCTCGCAGCCGCCCGGGGCGACTCTTCCTCTAGTGGTGGTGCAGGGAGGCATGAGCCTCCGGGGGCCGAGGGTGCCCTTGCCGAGGTGACAGCGCTGGGCAGCGCTCATGAGGAAGCGGCTCCCGAGGCCCGTGCTGCCGCAGTTGAAGGTGGCGAGAGGCCGCTTGCGGTGCCTGAGGCTGAGGCTCCCGAGGCCCCAGTCGCTCTTCTTGGTGAGGCGATCAGCAGCGCGCATCAGGCGGACTCCCCCGACGCGAGTCGCCTCGATGCTTCCTCCTCGTCGCAAGCTGACCCCTGCGCCCAACTCTTGGGCCGCTTCCGCATGGACTTTGAGGCTGTACAGAAGAGGAGGGAGGCCTTGGGCGACGACTACCCTTGTCGCCTGCTGAAGCATAGGAAGTACTATGCCATCGACGAGTAAGCCTCTTCCCTTTCCTGCTCTTGACTCTTTTGCTGCTTGTTCTGATCCTTGCCCTGCAGGGCCCTTCCTTCCGAGCTTACGGGGGTGGATGGGGAGCCATCCCCTTCGCCTCCGCCTCTTTCATCGTCTTCGTCCATCCCGAGCAGCCAGGCCCTCGTGGTGAGGCCGGCTGGCGAGACGAGTCATCCTAAAACGCAACTTGGCCCTGCGCTCCCCGTGGTCTTCCTTCGCGGGCCTTCCCGTGGCATAGCCAGCCTGTCGTGGGCTTCTCGTCTGGCTGTGGACCGCGATTGGCTGGGGTACTCCCGGCGCTCTTTACTTGGAGATGGGCTGGCTTTAGGTCGGGCCTTCGGCAGGGCGCGCCCGATCATCTCGAGGGCGCCAGCCCCCAGCCCCCTGCCCGAGAGGGGAGTGCTGATCCGCGCCCCACGACGCTTGCTTGGGGTGGATGATGGTGTGGAGGACGTACTCGAGCGCGCCCGGGAGCATCGCGCTCTTCGCCAAGGGTTCCTCCGCAGGGCGGCTGACGCGGTGAGCCTGCTTGGTGAGGAACTTGCTGACAAGGACGCGCGCCTTGAGGCCGAGGGCCTTCGGCTGGTTGCGGAGAGGCGTGAGCTGGAGGCGACTGCCGCCCTCGCGCACCGTCGGCGCGATCTTGATGATGAGGAGGCCAAGGTGTCGCTGACGGCCTCTCGGGAGGCCCGTGCCCAGGCCGTCGAAGAAGCCCGGGAAGCTGACTGGCGGCGAGAGGCCATGGAGGAGCGGGCGCAGGAGCTCTTGGCCCGGTGCCGCTCACTGGAGGAGCAGGTGGAGCTGCGCGAGGCGGCCCTTGCGTCGATGAAGGTGGCCTCTGGCGACCCAACGGAGCTCCAGAAGTGTGAGGAGGCGCTGACGCTGGAAGCCGCCGAACGCGCGCACGAGCACGAGCGCCTGGAGACGAGGGAGCGTTAGCTGACATGGGCGGAGGACGACGTCACTGCACGGGAAGCCCTTGTCACGGAGGAGGTCGGATATCGGGTGGTGACGGTGCGCCTAAGTCTCGAGCGTAAGCTCAAGGAGAGGCTGGAGTTGGTCCGGACCGAGGCTGAAGGTAGGACCAACGCCCTCAGGGCCAAACTGGAGGAAGCGACGAGGCAGGCCGATGCCTTGCGGGTCACACTTGAGGCGGCACAGGGGGAGTCAGCTACTTCCCATGCCAAGGTGCTTCTTCTTCGCCGACAGGTGGTTGAGGCCGAGGCTGTCGCTCGCCAAAACACGAACGAGATGCGTCAGCGGCGGCTCTTGGAGCATGAGCATGCCCCCATGCTCTCCACGCTTCGAGAGAGGGCCAACACGGCCCTGGGTATCATCTGTGAGGCGGCCGTTGGCAAGCAGCGTGCTATTAACTATGCCGACAACCTTCAGTTCTTCACCGACATCATGACGCAGCTGGAGGCACGGTAGGTTCGTGCCAACAGGTTGGTGGAGGAGAGGAGTCGAGCATTGCTTGGGCGCGCCTTCTCCCGCGTCTTCAGCCATCTCCGGAACATGGACCCTCACTTCGATTTTGACGCTGCCGTCGCCCCAGTCCCCCAGGCCGTCCGAGACGACCTGGCGTACTGGGTGGAAGACAATGTGGACGCCCTTGTCAGGGCCTTCGCTTCAGACAATGACGGCGTGGTTATGGCCGCCGACGAGGGCGGCGTGGTGAACGGCCCTGACGCCGCTGACGGAAACACGGAGGGCGATGGCGAGGCCAGCGACGCCAGCGACAGCTCGGGCGGCGCTCCTGAGGATGCATTGGGGGATTTATCTGACTGATAGCGCGCCGCTCTTGTTTCCTTATCTTGCATGAATAGAACTCAGGCTTTTGTCCTGATGATTGTGAGAGCATTTTGGTAGGGGGTGCGCCTCATGTAAAACCAATGTTTCAGCGCCTTAGTTAATGCTACATCGCTCATAGGCCCATGCCAAGTGGTTGGCCATGTAACGAGCCGACTAGTTAGTTTACCTTCGTCATGTGCGGGTCCTGAGATAATTTGTGGGAGGCTGTGGTGCCTCGAACGCCTCCTGATCGAATCCGTAGGATCTGCAGTGAAAAAAACCCCTGAGAGGGTACGTCAGCAGCAGTCTGGGCTGCACGCAAGCTAGGCCGGACCCGGTTCGCGAGGGGCTCGCGAGGGGAGGCAGCTGAGGTGACGTTGTAACCGAAACGCGAGAGATTGCTTGAACGAGACTAAGCACCCCTTTCCCAACACACGCAAATCTCAAATCCAAGTTCAACTTAAATCCAGCGGGGGAAAGCAGCAACCAAGGGAAAAGCAACGAAAGCAAACGAAAGGCTGCGTCCGGCACCTAGTCTAGTCTTGGACGTCTTCTCACCAGCGCGGAGCTAAGTGCTACCACTGGGCGTGGGAGGGAGCCCCAGGGCCTGAGGCCGGCACCCCTAAGACTCCGGGGTGTGTACAGCCCCACTCATTATTACGTGAGAGTGTCACGGTGCGGCGAGCTTCACAGGCACTGGGCCTTCTTCACAGGTACCGGCCTTGCTTCATATCGCCAGACGAGGGCCCCGCCTTGCGCCACACTCTAGTGCCATCAACGACGACCGGAAACCAGGAAGCCGCCGATGGGGTAGAGCGGTCGCCAGCGATTCCCCCGATGACCACGGGTCCTCCGCCAGGGGGCAGGCCCTGAGGCACCTCCCCAGCGGAGGGCCTACCTCCTGGGAATGCCTTGCTCCGAATGCCGCAGTGGTGATGTCGGATCTCGGCCCCTCTCCTGCAGCCCCCGACGCCCTCCTCCTAAGGGGTAAGAGACTGCTGGAGCGGGGCAGCTGCTCGCTGTGGCGACCTGCACCTCCTGCGACCCATGATTAGTGTATGCCTGCTCCTGAGGGATTAGTGGTACCCGATAATCGTCGCTCCCAGCGCGGCCGGCGGGGCCGTCCGGGGGTTCCTGGAAGAGCTCAGCTTCTGGTGCCTCGTCCCCCTAGCTTGGGCTGAGGAGCGAGCCTTGTTCGCCCTCGCACGGGTGCCCTTGATCCATCATGTGGGGCACGTACTCTTCCGCGGCCGTCACCCTGAAGGCTACGCCGTAGGGCTTCGCATGACATGCAGCTCTGCTTGACGTGCCGGCCTGGTGATGGTAGCGCGGCGGCCCACGGGGGCCGTTGGTCACGACGAGTCCTTCTTCACTGACGGGGAGCGGAGCCGGTGCCGCGGCCGGCCCTGTGCTGACGGCTTCGCTGGTGTGGGAGTAGCTTTAGAGCCCGCGGTTGCACGTGGGGCCCCCGTGCGGGCTGCCCTGGGCCTGAGGCGGGAGCAGGGTGCAGAAGGGGTGAGCCCCGAGGCGGCGAAGCCCAGGAGCTCCGCCACCCGCTCTAGCAGCACGTCGCGGCCGCCTTCCATCAGTCTGCACTGCAGCAGCTCTCGGGCCACCGTGAGCGCGGCCCTTGAGTTCGCCTGCTCCCGGTGGGTGTACGGCGCCATTGTCACGGCGTGGTTGGAGGCCCTTGCTACTGACCGCGTCTGCCGTGGTGTTAGGGCCGTCGAGGTCTGTCCGCGTCGCCCGCGGCCTGCAGCGCCCTACGGACTGTGAGCTGCCTGGGGCATGGGGTCGCCCGGGGTGAGCGGCTCTGCGCGGGTGGGCCAAGCTGCCCAAGGATCTGGGTTGCCCGCCTGGTCGCCGGACATGGTGATGACGATGCGACGGGGCGGGAAGCGGCGGAAGGCGGATCCCGGTGCACCCCTACCTGGCGCGCCAAATGTTGGATTTCGGGTTCCGGCAGACCCTTGAAGTTCGAACTCTGGGGTGCGCGCGGAGATTCAACCCTCTGCCGGATCGCTCCTCGCCGAATCGCTAGGACCTAAACTACCAAACTGAACAGAACAAGAGACACAAGATTTATACTGGTTCAGGCCACCATTGTGGTGTAATACCCTACTCCAGTGTGTGGTGTGGTGGATTGCCTCTTGGGCTGATGATGAACAATACAAGGAAGAACAGCCTCTCGAGGGTCTGTTCTTGGCTGGTGCGATGAACTGCTAGGAGGGGTTCAGTCGCTCTATCTACTGGTTTCTTGATGAGGATCCAACTAGTGTTGCTACCCTGGGGGTGTCTAGTCCTATTTATAGGCAAAGGCCCTGGGCCTCTTCCCAAATATTGAGCGGGAAGGGCGCCAACGATTGGCCATTTTGAAGGGGAACATCGGGTACACTTATCCTGACTAAAGTTGGTCCTCGCCTGGCAAAGACTCTGGTGATGACGCCTGCTTGGGCTCCACAATGACTTCCTTCCTGCCGTTGGGCTGGTCTTGGTCTTGTTGTACCGAAATGGATGCCTTTGCTTGATACTCTCGCCTGCGCTTGCTCCCTTAGCACCAAAGAGGAAAGGAGGACACTGCACGGGCTGGCACCCAACTGGCACCCTCGGCCATCATGGCTTGCGTCATGGGCACCTCGCGAGGTACCCTGCCTTGAACTCTCTGCCTCCTCCTGAGCCAGCCTGACGAGGCCGTGCCCGAGGAAGCTCCCTGTCATCCACCCTGCGAGGCTTGGCCCCTCGCGAGGGTCTTGAGCTTGCGTTGATGAAGATGGGCTGTGCTGGGCCTCCTTTGAGCCACGCCGCAGGCCGCAGGCAGGCAAGTCTGGGGACCCCCGTTCCCAGAACGCCGACAGATAGGTTCCACTTGGAAGCCTATCCCCAGTAATGTGTTCTTGGAACATCTCCACACCCCGTTAGTACAAGAAGATCCCTTCAAGGAAGAGCCCCCACAACCGATAAGTTCAACCAATCCGACTGAGATTAAAGTCCCAGCTGTGGTCGACTTGATCATGGAAGTCTTAGTGTTCACGCCCGACTGGACGGTGCCGTACATCGCGTACCTGCTCTGGCAGGAACTCCCAGAGGATGAGGATGAGACCCGCCAGAAAGTACGTCGATCAAAAGCCTTCACCGTGGTAAAAGGACAGCTTTACAGAGAAAGTGTCACAGGAGTGGCTCAGCGCTGCATCACCCCAGAAGAAGGTCGAATGATTCTAAACGAGATCCACTCAGGGACCTGTGGTCACCATGCGTCCTCTTGGACCATCATGGCCAAAGCATACCGACCAGGATTTTATTGGCCTCGTGCGGATGAGATGGCAAAGGATATAGTCGACAAATGTGCAGGTTGTCAGTTCTACTCCAACATGTCTCACAAGCCTGCGTCTGCCTGGAAGACTATCCCACTCGTCTAGCTGTTTGCAGTCTGGGGGTTGGATATGGTTTGACCCTTCAAGACCGGCAAAAGTGGTTTCACTCATTTGCTCGTAGCAGTTGACAAATTCACCAAATGGATCGAAGCCAAGCCTATCAAAAACCATGACTCAAGCACTGTCGTCAGTTTCATCAGGGAGTTGATATTCAGCTATGGAGTCCCGCACATCATCATCACAGATAACGGCTCCAACTTTGATTATGATGAGTTTAAGGCGTTTTGTGCTTCCCAAGGCACTTGGGTCGACTACGCGTCTGTTGCGCACTCGCAGTCGAATGGGCAAGCAGAAAGGGCGAATGGTTTAATCCTACAAGGACTGAAACCCCGATTGATGCGCGACCCCAAGCACGCTGCTGGAGCTTGAGTGGCTGAGTTGCCATCCGTCTTATGGGCCTAAGAACAACTCCGAACTGGTCGACTGACCGAACACCTTTCTTCATGGTGTGTGGCGCTGAGGTTGTGCTTCCTAGTGATTTGTTACACAACGCTCCACGAGTGGAACTCTTCTCAAAAGCTGAAGCACAATAGGCATGCCAAGATGCAGTTGATCTCCTGGAAGAGGAACGTGAGATGGCTCTGATCCGGTCAACCATCCATCAACAAGATCTGTGTCAATTCCATGCCCGTAATGTCAGAGGTCAAGCGTTCCAGGAAGGAAACCTTGTGCTCCGAGTGGATCAGAAACAGCCTCACAAGCTCGCTCCGGCCTAGGAAGGTCCCTTCATCATCACCAAGGTGCTTCACAACAGGGCGTATCACCTCTACAACGTAACCAAGAAAACAGACGAGCCACGTGCGTGGAACGCAGAGCTGCTTCGCCATTTCTATACCTAAACCACACGGATCGACGAGTTGTAAGAAGAATCCTTCAGTTTGCTTACCAAAGACAAGGTTTTTGCAGTATCTTAATGATTGATTTCCCATAATCATTTGTGTTCAAATCCCCTAGTGGGTGGCTTAGCCGCGAACCTGATTCGCCTAAGTTAAAAAACACACCGAGTGGAGAGCAATCCTCCCACTCGGGGGCTTAGCTGCAACCCTGTACTCGCCTAAGTTAAAAAAACACTCCGAGTGGAGAGCAATCCGCCCACTCAGGGGCTTAGCCGTGACCCCGTACTCGCCTAAGTTAAAAAAACACTCCGAGTGGAGAGCAATCCTCCCACTCAAGGGCTTAGCTGCGAACCCATACTCGCCTAAGTTAAAAAACACTCTGAGTGGAGAGCAATCCTCCCACTCGGGGGCTTAGCTACGACCTTGTACTCACCTAAGTTAAAAACACTCCAAAGTGGAGAGCAATCCTCCCACTCGGGGGCTTAGATGTGACCCCGTACTCGCCTAAGTTAAAAAACACTCCGAGTGGAGAGCAATCCTCCCACTCGGGGGCTTAGCTACGACCCCGTACTCGCCTAAGTTAAAAAACACTCTGAGTGGAGAGCAATCCTCCCACTCGGGGGCTTAGATGCGACCCCGTACTCGCCTAAGTTAAAAAACACTCCGAGTGGAGAGCAATCCACCCACTCGGGGGCTTAGCTGCGACCCCATACTCGCCTAAGTTAAAAAAACACTACGAGTGGAGACCAATCCTCCCACTCGGGGGCTTAGCTGTGACCCCGTACTAGCTAAGTTAAAAAACACTCCGGGAGAGCAATCCTCCCACTCAGGGGGCTTAGCTGTGACCCCGTACTCGCCTAAGTCACAAAGACCCTCTGAGTTGTGTCACAAGTACAACGTACGCTCCATCCCGATCCACAAGGACGACGAGGCGCCATCCGAGCACGTCGTCTGAGCTACATCACAAGTACAACGTACGCTCCATCTTGATCCAAAAGGGTCACGAGGTGCCAATCAAGCACATCATCGGAGCTGTGTCACAAGTAAAACGTCTACTCCAAGTGGGAAGTCAAGTCCGCTCGGAACTGAAAAAGATCCGGAAGTGGTAAAGGCAAAGCCGCCATGTTCAAAGAAAAACCAAGTTTAGATAAACCTCACGAAAGTTCAGAACCACAACGAGTAGAAGTACTCAGGCATCAGGCCTGAAAGAGTTTAACGGTTATAAAACCACTTGGCATTCCGAGGCAAATAAAGGTGGGGCATAATGTTTGTTCACTCGGCAGGAGGAGGACTTGCTGGCTCGACGAAACTGTCAAGATCAATGATGTATGTGATACGAGTGGCATCGTCAATGAAGGTGTCCATGAAGGACTGGAGGTTCAGCTTCTTGGTGTTGGCAACCTTGAGAGCCGCCAGCTTGTCTTCTCTGACATCCTTGCAGTGGACTCAGACCAAAGACAGAGCCACATCGGCGCCATAGCGAGCAGACGACTTCTTCCACTCTTGCACTCGACCAGGGATTTCATTCAGTCAAGTCATCAGGGACTCGAGATCATTCTGGAATTCCGCTCAAGGCCAGAGCTCAGTGTCAATCCGCGACATCACCACCTTCAGACGAGCAAGATAATCCACGGCACTGTCCAGACGAGACTCCAGTCGCAGCACGTTCATCGTGATGTCATCCTTGACAGGAGAGTTTATGGGGTCAAGATCTGTCTCAATCCGCCCAGTCTCTGCTTCAAAGTCTTGATAGAGTTCTGCGCAGTCGGAAAGGCAGTGAGTCGACAGTTAAATAATGAGTCGACAATCGCAAATCAGTCGGACGAGAGGAAGTAACTTCAAGCTTAAGGACCAGTTTCTCAGCAAGCCTCCCCAGATAAGCCTCCAGTTCATCCTTCTTCGCCATGATATCTCCAACCTTGTCACTCAAGGTCTCCTTGTCCTTCTTCAGCCTCGCAACCTCCTTATTGGCTTCAGTAACAGCAGTCTTCAGCTTGGAGTTCTCCTCTTCCAACTTGCTGACTGAGGCCAGCTTCTTATCGGCAACTGTTGCTTTCTCTCGCGCCTCCTTCTGTGTCGCGGCAAGGTCTTGATCCTTCTTCTCCAAAGCCTGCTTCATTTTCTCTAAAGAAATAACATTCTTCAAACGAGCTTGGAGTTGACGATTTTCACTATGCACATCTGTTCGAGTGGAGTCACTCGGTTCAAGAGACTAAAAGGAAAAAAGCCATAAGGTGGACAGTCGACGAATTATTACCTCCCATGGTAGTTGCTTCTTCCTGGGCCTTCTAGAGATTTCTGCGGTCAGCAAATAAGATGTGTCAGTCAACAGAAACAAAGGTCAATCACAGCTCTAAGACTACTGCCGAATCAAACATTCAACAGTAGTCTCGGGGACTACACCCAGTGGGTGCACTTGGCGTGCCCCCACTGGTCCGGTTTTCCACTCAGCATGGTCTGCCCAACGTGAGTATGCAAAAAAAAGGAGAGACTCACAGACCCCGGCAGACTGCCCGCAGTCGACCGTGGTCTCGGTGACTACACCTAGTGGGGTGCACTCTGCGTGCCCCCACTGGTCTGGAATCCACTCGGATCAAACTATTTCGTCGAGTGAAAAAACAACGAAGAAACATTCGACAAAGACCCATGCCGAATCAAACATCCGACGTCAGTCTCGGGGACTACACCCAGTGGATGCACTTTGCGTGCCCCCACTGGTTCAGAGATACACTCAACTCGACTTGGCCGACTCAAGTAGAAGAGCTATTCAACACTAAGTCAAAACACCCAGTGGGTGATTGGATGCAAAATTCAGACTCATGATAGATGCACATAAAGGTTCCAAAACACTCATCCAGGGACATCTTACGGACAATGAAGCAGCAGCTACAACTACTGCATCAAAGCAATGCAAAAATCAAATTCGGAGATCAGTCGAAAATCAACTAACCTTGACATTAATGTGCAGAGCAGAGCTGGCGTTGTAGGCAGCCTGGCTGGCCTCATGCACCACCTTCATCTACTCCATCATAAGGTTTGCTTGGAGTATGGCTTCCTTGGCTGCACCTGCGGGTCGTCTGGAGTATGATGAGCAGCAAAGAGCGATGATGCTAGTATAGTCGGAACAGTCACAGGATCTGAAGCATGGAGCTGTGCAGGCGAAGCAGAGACTTGAGCAATCGATGCCGAGGGACGGTCAGTCGACACAGGATTGGCAAAAGAAATAGTGGCCCAAGTCAGATCACTAGGCCGCTGGACCACCATCTCCGGTGCTGATGTCGACCGAGGCTCCTGGCCTACAGCCGTCCTCCTGCTCGAAGCTCTGCCCCTCCTTCCTGTATCTCTTAGAGGCACTTCTTCATCGTCGTCTAGAAGTTCAATGACGTCTCGTGGGGCTATACAAAATGCAACCATAGAGGCTCAATCGACCGACAATTCAATCGACAAAACAAGCACAAGATTGCAGGATCATACCAGCTTCGGAAGTAGCCGCATCTTCAGTATCCTCATCATCTTAAGCCTTGTCAAAATCGATGGAAGTCCCGGAAGTTGCAGCACTGAAAAATTCATAACTCACTCGGTCAGAGAAGAAGTATGAGTTGGTAGGAAAACATAGAAAGACAGAACACTAATGCAGAAGCGACGGGAATGTCCATCTTGATCTTGGGCAAGGTCTTCCGAGACTTTGAAGGGGCAACCTTGGGCTGCTTGGCAACCTTTTCGGACGGCTCCGGAGTCAAAGTCCAAGTGCGCTTGTGCATTTGCGTGCTCGGAGCCACAGCCTTGTTGCGCCCGCTCGTTGGATCGTGAGACTACTTGGATCGGCGCTCTGTGCGAGGTGGTGGGTCGACCTCCTCTTCTTTGTCGTCCAACTCATCACTCTCTTCCTCATCTTCGTCGTCAGGAGATTTCCAGTCGGTGCTCTCTTCTGCACTATCGGCTCCCTCCTGGACTTGCTCCTGGGCTTCCTTCCTGTTCAGCATCCAATACATCTCAGTATAAACCTGCAAGGCAAGAAGTTAATCAAACATCAGTCGAATCCAAAGACAGTTGTAAGATATAATGAAGTACACTCAATAATAAGGACCGGACCTTGTCCGGCTGGTTGTCGGTGTCGAATGGATCGACTCTCCTGCCCCCCTGGGATTATCTTTGTTTCCGGTAATGCTCTTCAGCCACAGGGCCACCATCTCGTCGGGGACCTCCTCTGGGTGGACCCAAGCGGTGTCATTGGAGCTCGAGTACATCCACATCAAGTGATCATGGGCTTGGAGTGGCTGGATGCGTCGACTGAGAAACACTTCCAATCAATCCATGCCAGTTACACCCTGACGGACCAACTAAACTACCCTCTCGACCAACATGTTCGTCTCTACTTTCTCTGCTGCGGTCACAATCAGTGAAGAAGGTTGCTGGACTCGATCTAGGGTAAAGGGAGGAAGACCAGTCGACTGACCGGGGGTCGCAATGTCCTGGCAGTACAACCAGGTCGACTGCCAGCCCCTAACCGACTCAGGAAGTGTCATAGGAGGAAAGGTGCTCCTCTTCCTCATCCGAATCCCTAAACCCCCGCACATCTGAATCACGTGTGTCATTTCGTCACTCGGATTTGCCTTCTTCACGGTTTGGGAACGAACTGTGAAAATGTGTTTGAAGAGACCCCAGTGCTGTCTACAGCCCAAGAAGTTTTTGCACATGGAAACAAATGCGGCGAGGTATGTGATGGTGTTGGGAGAGAAGTGGAGAAGCTGAGCACCGAAAAAGTTCAGAAAACACCGAAAGAAAGGATGCAGGGGAAGGGAGAAACCACGGTCGACATGGGTGGCAAGCAGGACGCACTCACCTGCCCGCGGCTGAGGCTCTATCTCGTCCCCCGGCAGCCTCGAAGTCCCATCAGTGATCAAGCCCGTGGCGGCCAGATCTTCTAGATCCTCTGGACGGAGCGTGGATTGGATCTAGTCCCCCTGGATCCAACCAGGCGGCAACCCGGACCTCGATGATGATCCCCGACTCGTTTTCTTGCCCTTCGCCGTTGTCATCGCTTTCTTCGCGGGCTCCAGTGCCACCGTCTTATCCTTCACCATTGTGGTAGGCTGCGCACGGGCGAAGCAGCGGCGTCGAGGGCGAAAGAGGACACGGTGGATAAGCAGAGGAAGAAGAAGAGGAATGAGAGCGCACTGTGCAAATGCGTCGGCCTCGACGCCTTTTATGGGCCTACTTCCGAGTGGCTGACATGTGGGCCCGAGCGATCCTGTCAAATCCCGCAACAGTCGCGCACTGGATACGTGGAGAAAAAGGTGGTGCGGAAATCAAGGCGCCCATGTCTATCCGTCACGTTTACTGCGGCTCGCTCCGCCTCGCACGCTTCCCCAAATTTTCGAATCCCGTGAGATCAGGGAACCGCAGTGACCAATCGCGCTGAAGATTTCGCACCATATCAACACTCGAAGATTGTCAGCACAAATTCACTCGACGACCTTTGAATCGATCAAGGCGACTGAAATGAAGTCAAAGTTTCAGCATATACCTCGAGCTCCACAAGAATGCCTATGATGCATAAGAGTCGAGTCAAGGTCAACTTCAAGTCTCTTTTCACTCGGACATCAATCCATTCGGGGGCTAATGACGATGCCATAGACCTAGGGTAGGGTCATGGACCTGACCTATACGCCCTACCCAAGGTCACTACCCTAGAAGCAAGGACATTCAAAGTATAGCAAGGAGTACCGATTGGTACCATCGGGTGCAATCCACTCGACCAGTCGTCTCACTCGGATACGCCCAATTTCACTCGACCTGGATGGAGTCATTCGACCATACAGGAAACCACTCGGAGTACAGAAGATCTAGAGTTACTCAGGATGACAACGGTCAGGTGTTCACTCCGTAGTCTTAAAGATCATTACTAACACTTTTTCTATAGCTGGCGTTACCAGTAACGCCCTATCTTTATGTACATTGAACCCCTGTAACAGAGGATGCCCGGTGTCCTGGCGCACTCTATATAAGCCACCCCCTCCTCTGGGACAAGGGTTCGCACCACTTGTAACACACACCCATAT
Source organism: Triticum timopheevii (assembly GCA_963921465.1). NCBI lineage: Eukaryota > Viridiplantae > Streptophyta > Magnoliopsida > Poales > Poaceae > Triticum > Triticum timopheevii. The sequence goes on from OY997262.1 coordinate 293,051,333, forward strand.
TCCAGTCGACCGCCTCAAGGCACCGAGACGTAGGGCTTTTACCTCCTCTGAGAGGGGCCTGAACTCGTAAACTCGTGTGTACAACTTCACCGTAGCTAGGGCCTTGCCTCCTCATACGTACCCCCTACTCTTACTGTGAGACTTAGTATCATGACAACTAGCACTAGGCATTGGGTCAATAGGTTAGTCCCGAAAATGATATAAAGTTGCTATAAAATGATTGTAAAACATCCAAGAATGATAATATAATGGCATGAATACTTCATAAATTATAGATACATTGGAGACATATCACCCATCATGCTCAATCATTGATCCATTCATGAAACACACTCGAATATTAGCTACACCCAATGCTCAAATACAATCATAGTGCCCCTTAGTTGGTTCTTTATAAGAGAAGATGGAGACTCAAATTCAAAATAAATATTGCATAAGTAAAAGAAAGGCCCTTCGCGGAGGGAATTAGTGATTTGTAGAGGTGCCAGAGCTCAAAGCTTAAATTGAGAGATAAAATTATTTTTGAGAGGCATACTTTTCCTACCAATGGAAACGACTTGGAGCATCCCAACACTTTCCATGCTAGATACATCATAGGCGGTTCCCAAACAGAAAATAAAGTTTATTCCTTTTTCCACCATAACTTTCACTTTCCATGGCTAGCCGTATCCATGGGTGCCCTCCATACCAACACTTTCCAAGGAATTTATTATTTGACAACATAAAGTAAATTCATTTATTCATTTCGGGACTGGGCATCCCTAGTACCTTTGTCGTACTCTCGTGCAACGACAAGTGAATAAACACTCATCGTGAGAATAACACATCTAGCATGGAAAATATTGGCTACCCTTTGCCGCCTCGCGAGTAGTAGAGCACACAAAAGAAAATTTTATTTTGAATATTAGAGATGGCACATGCAAATTTGCTTAGAACAGCACGGAAATACCGCATATAGGTAGGTATAGTGGACTCATAAGGCAAAACTGGTTTAAATGGTTTTGGATGCACAAGTAGTGATCATACTTAGTGCAAAATGAAGGCTAGCAAAAAGATTGAGAAGCGATCAACCAAAAAAGTGAAAAATCTCGTACCCAAGCATTAAGCATAAGTAACACCGAATAATGCACCATAAGTAGGATATAAAATTCATTGCATAACTATTGACTTACGTGCTTGCATAGGGAATCACAAACCTTAACATCAATATTCTTACTAAAGCACAATTACTCATCAACATGACTCACATATCATATTGTCATATCTCAAAACCATTACTAAGAATCAAGTTTATTTTGTCCAATGATCTTCATGAAAGTTTTTATTATATCCTCCTTGGATATCTATCACTTTGGGACTATTTCCATATGTTGCTTTTGATAAGCTCAAACAAATATAAGTGAAGATCATGAGCATAATTTTTTTCTTTCTCTCAAAATAATCAAAGTGAAGCTTGAGAGCATTTCTTCAAAATTAAAAAAGCACACCGTGCTCAAAAAGATATAAGTGAAGTACTATAGCAAATCCATGGCTTCAAAAATTTAAGTGAAGCAGAGGAGCAAGCATAGCATAATTTTTGGCTCTCACAAAAGGGTGTGTCCAGAAAGGATTCAACACTTAAAACACGAAGCAAAACAAGCAAAGACTCATATCATACAAGACGCTACAAGCAAAACTCACATCATGTGACGAATAAAAAATAGTTTCAAGTAAAATACCGATGGTTGTTAGAAGAAAGCGGGGATGCCACTCGGGGGCATCCCCAAGCTTAGTTGCTTGCTAATTCTTTGAATATTATCTTGGGGTGCCTCGGGCATCCCCAAGCTTAGCCTTTTGCTTATCCTTATTCCTTCATCCATCGTAAGATAACCCAAAACTTGAAAACTTCAATCACACAAAACTCAAACAAAACCTTCGTGAGATCCGTTAGTAAAAGAAACCAAATCACTACTATAAGTACTGTAGCAAACCTATTCTTATTTTGTTTTTGCATTATATCTACTTTATTCCAACTTCTCTATAGCAAAACTCATCAAAGAAAACCAAAGAATCATCAAAACAAGCACACAACGCAAAGAAAACAGAATCTGTAAAAAACAGAACAGTCTGTAGCAATATGAAACTTTAGAATACTTCTGTAACTCCAAAAATTCTAAAATAAATTGGTAGACATGAGTAATTTGTCTATTAATCCTCTGCAAAAATAATCAACTTAAAATCGCTCTTCTATTAAAAATGAAAAATAATCTCGTGAGTGCAAAAGTTTCTGTTTTTTGAGCAAGATCAAATCAACTTTCACCCAAGTCTTCCCAAAGGTCTTGCTACGCACAAACACTAACTAAAACACAAAAAACACACAAGAACAGAAAACAAAAGGCAAAAATAAATTTTATTCATTGGGTTGCCTCCTAACAAGCGCTTTTCTTTGAAGCCTTTTTTTTGCTAGGCATTGATAATTTTGATGATGCTCTCATGAAAGACAAGAATTGAAGCACAAAGAGAGCATCATATAGCACGTGACAAACATGTCTAAGTCTAACATACTTCCTATGCATAGGCATTTTATAAGCAAACAAATTATCAAGGCAAGCAGAAACTAGCATATGCAAGGAAGAAGAAAGAAACATTAGCAATCTCAACATGAAGAGAGGTAATTTAGTAACATGAAAATCTATACAACCATACTTTCCTCTCTCATAATAATTACATGTAGGATCATAAGAAAATTCAACAATATAGCTATCACATAACATATTGTCAACACGATCCACATACATGCAAAGTTGACACTCTTCCAAAATAGTGGGAATAACATTATCTAAAGTCATGACCTCCAAACCCACTTTTATCAAAAAATTCATAAGATTGAACATTCTCCAAAGTAGTGGGATCTAAAGTTGACAATCTTCCATACCCACTTTCAATATTATTGCAAACACTATTATCAATCTCATATTCATCACGGGGCTTAAATAAATTTTCAAGATCATAAGAAGAAGCACCCCAATCATGATCATTGCAATAAGTAGTGAACATAGCAAAATTAGCATACCCAAGCTTGGGGTTTTACATATTATTAGCACAACTGACATTAATAGAATTTATAGTGAAATCATTGCAATCATGCTTTTCATTCAAAGAGCTATCATGAATCATTTCATAAATTTCTTCATCACAATTTTCAGATTCATGAGTCTCAAGCAAAACTTCATAAAGATAATCTAGTGTACTCAAATCACTAGCAATTTGTTCATGATAATTGGATCTCTTAAAAAGATTAGCAAGTGAATGAGGATCCATATCAAGAGATATTTAGCAAGCAAAGATGCAAGCAAATAGAAGACACACGGCACACAAGCAAAGAAGAGATCTGACGAGAAAAAGGCAAACGAAGAAGAGGGCTAATAAAACGACAAATTTTTGTGAAGTGGGGGAGAGGAAAACTAGAGGCAAATGGAAAATAATGTAAAATGCGAGGGGATGAGATTTGTGATTAGGAACCTGGTTGATGTTGAAGATCCTCCCCGGCAACGGCACCAGAAATTCCTTTTGATGTCTGCTAGAACTACATCGGTATTTCCCCAAAGAGGAAGGGATGATGCAGTATAGCAACGGTAGGTATTTCCCTCAGTGATGAGACCAAGGTTATCGAACCAGTAGGAGAACCTCCTCACACCACGTAAACAGCACCTGCACACAAATAACAAATACTCGCAACCCGACGTGTTAAAGGGGTTGTCAATCCCTTTCGGGTACGACGCCTCAAGTAGGCAAATAACATGAGGTAAAAAGTGGTAGATAGGATAAATAGATCACAGAACAAATAAATTGCAGCAAGGTATTTTTGTATTTTTTGGTTTAATAGATCTGAAAATAAATGCAAGTGAAAATAGATTGAAAAGGCAAATATGATGAAAAGAGACCCGGTGGCCGTAGGTTTCACTAGTGGCTTCTCTCGAGAAAAATAGCAAACCGTGGGAAAACAATTACTATTGGGAAATTGATAGAACTTCAAATAATCATGACGATATCCAGGCAATGATCATTATATAGGCATCACATCCAATATTAGTAGACCAACTCCTGCCTGCATCTACTACTATTACTCCACACAACGACCGCTATCCAGCATGCATCTAGTGTATTAAGTTCATGAGAAAACGGAGTAATGCAATAAGAATGATGACATGATGTAGACGAGATCCATTTATCTATTGCAGAGATATAGATCTCATCTTGTTATCTTAGTAGCAACAATACATACGTGTCGGTTCCCCTTCTGTCACTGGGATCAAGCACCGTAAGATCGAACCCACTACAAAGCACCTCTTCCCATTGCAAGATAAATAGATCAAGTTGGCCAAACAAAACCCAAATATCGGAGAAGAAATACAAGGCTATAAGCAATCATGCGTATAAGAGATCAAAGAAGACTCAAATAACTTTCATGGATAAAAACATAGATCTGATCATAAACTCAAAGTTCATCGGATCCCAACAAACATACCACCAAAAGACTTACATCATATGGATCTCCAAGAGACCATTGTATTGATAATCAAGGGAAAGAGAGAGAGGAAGCCATCTAGCTACTAACAACGGACACGTAGGTCTACAAAGAACTACTCACGCATCATAGGAGAGGCACCAATGGAAGTGGTGAACCCCTCCATGACGGTGTCTAGATTGGATCTGGTGGTTCTGGACTCTGCGGTGGCTGGATCAATATTTCGTCGACTCCCCTAGGGATTCTGGAATATTTTGGTATTTATAGAGCAAAGAGGCGGTTCGGGGGGCACCCGAGGTGGGCAGCACCCACCTGGGCGCGCCCTGGTGGTTGCTGCTCCCCTCGAGCAGCCCCTCAGGTGCTTCCTTGGCCCACTAGCTTCCTTCTGGCCCAAAAAAATCCTCCAGGAGTTGCGTTGCGTTTGGACTCCGTTTGATATTGATTTCCTGCGATGTAAAAAGACATGCAGAAAACAGCAACTGGCACTGGGCACTATGTCAATAGGTTAGTACCAAAAAATGATATAAAATGATTGTAAAACATCCAAAAATGATAATATAACAGCATGGAACAACAAAAAAAATTATAGATACGTTGGAGACGTATCAACACTTCCTGAACCAACTCCTAAGCCAACTACGAAGAAAAGAGGTATTCTATTTCTCAGTCCTGAAGATATGCAAGAGGCAAAGAAATCTATGAAACAAAAAGGTATCAAAGCTGAAGATGTTAAGGATTTACCACCTATTGAAGAAATACATGGTCTTGATAACCCGACATAGGCAGTAGAGGTAAATTCTCTCTATAGATTTGATGAAGGTGATATTCCTCATAATAAGTGCTACCTCTTGAGCTTGCGTTGGTTTTCTCTTGAAGCGGAAAGGGTGATGCAGCAAAGTAGCATAAGTATTTGCCTCAGTTTTGAGAACCAAGGTATCAATCCAGTAGGAGATAACGCACAAGTCACCGAATACCTGCACAAACAATCAACAACTTGCACCCACCGTTATAAAGGGGTTGTCAATCCCTTCATGGTCACTTGCAAAAGTGAGATCTGATAGAGATAGATAAACAGTAAGGTAAATATTTTTGGTATTTTTGGTTTATAGATCGGAAATTAAAAGATTGCAAAATAGTATATCAGAAACTAATAATATGTAAAAAAAGATTCAATATAATGGAAAAGAGCCCTGGGGGCCATAGGTTTCACTAGTGGCTTCTCTCAAGAGAGCAAATATTACGGTGGGTGAACAAATTACTGCCGAGCAATTGATAGAAAAGCGCATAGTTATGACGATATCTAAGGCGATGATCATGAACATAGGCACCACGTCCATGTCAAGTAGACCGACTCCATCCTACATCTACTACTATTACTCCACACATCAACCGCTATCCAGCATGCATCTAGAGTATTAAGTTCATAAGAATGGAGTAACGCATTAAGTAACATGACATGATGTAGAGGAATTAACTCAAGCAATATGATGAAAGCCCCATCTTTTTATCCTTGATGGCAACAATACAATACATGCCTTGCTGCCCCTACTGTCACTGGGAAAGGACACCGCAAGATTGAACCCAAAGCTAAGCACTTCTCCCATTGCAAGAAAGATCAATCTAGTAGGCCAAACTAAACCGATAATTCGAAAAGACTTGCAAAAATATCAAATCATGCATATGAGAATTCAGAGAAGAACCAAATAATATTCATAGATAATCTTATCATAAATCCACAATTCATCGGATCTCGACAAACACACCACAAAAGAATATTACATCGAATAGATCTCCAAGAACATCGAGGAGAACTTTGTATTGAGAATCAAAGAGAGAGAAGAGGTAATGGTGTTAATGTAGAAGCCCTCCATGATCGAATCCCCCTCCGGCAGGATGCCAAAAAAGGTCCCTAGATGGGATCTCACGGGTACAGAAGGTTGCGGCAGCGGAAAAGTGTTTTCGTGGCTCTCCTGCATGTTTTTAGGGTATAAGAGTATATATAGGCGAAGGAACTACGTCAGGGGAGCTACGAGGGGCCCACGAGGATGCGGGGGCGCCCTACCCCCTGGGCGCGCCCTCCTGCCTCGTGGACACCTTGTTGCCTCTCCGACTTCATCTCCAAGTCTTTTAGGTTTGCTTTCGGTCCAAGAAAGATCATCGCGAAGGTTTCATTCCATTTGGACTCCGTTTGGTATTCCTTTTCTGCGAAACTCTAAAATAGGCAAAAACAGAAACTGGCACTAGGCCCTCGGTTAATAGGTTAGTCCCAAAAATAATACAAAATAACATATAAATGCCTATTAAACATCCAAAACATATAATATAATAGCATGGAAAAACAAAAAATTATAGATACGTTGGAGACGTATCAATAAGTCTACTAGCCAATGCTTGGATGAGTTTGATAGTTTTATTGTTAAACAAGAAAATTTCAATGCTTATGTTAGTAGACAACTGAAACGTAATGCTTACATGCTTGACTACTTGGGTGATTACATGAGTAGAACTGTTAGTGATCTCAAGATTATTAGTAAGCATGCTTCCATGGTTAAAACTCAAGCAGAAAAAGTACTTAAGGCACAGGATGATTTTCTTAATGAGTTGAATAGTAAGAACAATGATCATGCTGTTAGGGTTATGACTAGAGGTGGTAAGATGACCCAGGAACCTTTGTATCCTGAAGGCCATCCTATGAGAATTGAGCAAGATTCTCAGGGAATTAATACTGATGCACCTAGTCCTCCTAGTAATAAAAAGAAAAGGAAAGCTGATATGACTTTGCATGCTTCTAGTGAACCTGTTATAGATACACCTGAGAATCCAAATGATATTTCTGTTTCTGTCACTGAGACACAATCTAGTGATGAACATGAACCTAGTGATAATGTTAATGATGATGTTCATGTTGATGCTCAACCTAGTAATGATAATGATGTGGAGATTGAACCTGTTGTTGATCTTGATAACCCACAACCTAAGAACAAATGTTATGATAAGAGAGACTTCGTTGCTAGGAAGCATGGTAAAGAAAGAGAACCACGGGTTCAGAAACCCATGCCCTTTCCTCCTAAACCATCCAAGAAAAAGGATGAAGAGGATTCTGAGAGCTTTGTTGAAATGCTTAGACCTGTCTTTTTACATATGCGTTTGACTGATATTCTGAAAAATGTCCCCTTATGCTAAGTATATGAAAGATATTGTTACAAATAAAAGAAAGATACCGGAAGTTGAAATTTCCACTATGCTTGCTAATTACACTTTCAAGGGTGGAGTACCAAAGAAATTAGGAGATCCAGGAATACCAACTATACCATGCTCCATTAAAAGAAACTATGTTAAAACTGCTTTGTGTGATTTGGGAGCCGGTGTTAGTGTTATGCCTTTCTCTTTATATCGTAGACTTGATTTGAATAAGTTGACACCTAGTGAAATATCTTTGCAGATGGCTGATAAATCAACTGCTATACCCATCGGTATTTGTGAGGATGTGCCAATCATAGTTGCAAATGTTACTATCTTAACAGACTTTGTTATTCTTGATATTCCCGAGGATGACAGTATGTCGATCATCCTTGGAAGACCCTTTTTGAATACTGCAGGGGCTGTTATTGATTGCAACAAATGGCAATGTCACTTTTCATGTTAATGGTTATGAGCATACGGTACACTTTTTGAAGAAACAACCTCAAGTTCATAGTATCAATTCTATTGGAAAAAATTCAACTATTGCTATTGGAGGTTTTGAATTCCCTCTTCCTACTATCAAAAAGAAATATGATATTCTTATTGTTGGCCTAAGTTTTTGTTCTAGTGCTTTATATATTGAAAATTTTGTTGCTGAGGTGACCCTGTTCTTGAGCTTGCATGTCAAATTTGTATGGTACAAATTAGTTTTGATGCATGATGTAGCCTCTAGACACTTGTAGGAGTAGTTGCTATCAATATTGTCGAGTTTGGTTCACTTTTATTTTGAGTCACTAAAAATTTCAGAAATTTTCACAGAAAAGAAATGATGAAGAGATGGTTGAGAGGCTCTTCAAGCCGGGGTTCAAAGGAAAATGAAAATGAAGAGAAGAAGAAGCCCAAGTACAACCTTCCTCGCACCGCGGAGGTTTAGTCGTGTGAATGGCCAAGCGATGCATTCATGGGGGGGCAGCCGGAATCTATGAGGATTTCTATTATTTGGTTGAGAATGCAGGCATCACCGACTTCCTCCATGGTAAGTGTGATCAATATCTCCTACTCACTAATATCTTCGTGCAAAATTTTCACTTTCATGCTAGGAAATCGCCACCCACGATAGAGTTTTATTTATATGATGAGCATAAGAAGATGATGCTTTATGATTTTTGTGAGGTTTGCAAATTACCTTGTGAGGGCAGCGTTAGTGAACCACGTCCTAGAGATGTGGAAGATTTTATTGATGAAGTTACCGTAGGGGGAGGGAGAGGAGTGTCGGAAGCGAGAGTGGCTAGTTTGCATTTTTCCTATTTTGCGCTATTACTCATTATTTGCTGGGAGATGTTTAATTGGTCGGGGGGAGAGTGGAGGCCTTAGTGCCTCTGACCTTGCTATCCTGCGCCATGCTTTACTTCATGATAGAACTTTTAGTTTGGGCGCTATTGTTACTGGACGGTTGAGTTTAAACCGTTCGAGGGGTCCTATCTTTGGGGGTATCTATGTTTCACGCCTTGCTAAACGCTTCAAGATACCTATTAGGCACGATGAGGAAGAGGAGATGCTGCTACCCACTAGATACTTAGACTATAATAGTATGGTAGTGCATGATTTTATTAGTGATGATAAGGACAAGAGACTCATCTATAACCTGATATTCAGCCAGAAGACTTGTCAGATTATTACTTTACCTGCACCTTCTTTGTTCATTATTCATTCAGGCAGGTACCTCATTTTTCCCGAGGACATTTATGCATACTAGGAGCAGACGCGATCCCCAGTTCCTGAGCCAGAACCATCACCTCATCTGTATAAGGAGTCTATTTATTAGTGGGAGCCATAGGAGCTCGCTAACCAGTGGAACCCTCAGGGTCCTCCTCAGTACCTAGGAGAGGGCTACTTTGATCCATGGGCACAGACCAACTTAGGCCAAAAGCCTAAGCTTGGGGGAGTACGTATTTCTCACCAACATTACATTCATGTTCACATTCATTCCAGTTGTCGGTGTTCATACTTTTTCATTGTATTATCCATGCTAGATTATTTCTTTTTCCCGCTTTCTTCTTGCATGTTTGAAAAACTTTGAGAAAAATCCAAAAAAATTAGTTGTAGCTTCTTTTCAGTTTTCCTTCCTTGTTTAGTAGTAGTATTAAAGAAAGCCCCAAAAGATTTCTCATTCTTCTTTTGCTTGTTGGGAGCTTTCCCGTGTAAATAGTTTTTCTCGTTCTTGTTTTACTTTCTTCAGAAAAACAAAACTCCAAAAATATTTCTGTGTGTTTCTTTGAAATTCTTTTTCCTTTCTTTGGGTCGAGAGGAGAAGACCAAGATGAAAATGATCAATGGCTCTCATATGCATTATTGTTGATCTAATGAAGAGCCATGTTACCTTGTCTTCTCCTTTGAATAAATGTTTGCAGATTCCAGCTTAGTCCAATGCACATGCACTCTTATTATTATTCGCACTGTTGGGTCGTGCAAGTGAAAGGCAATAATGACAATATTTGATGAAATGATTGAGATGAGGAAAAGCTGGTATGAACTCGACCTATTATAGTTACTCATGCCATGCTTAATTAGCTAGGAGTTTATAATGGTTTACCTAGCGTGCCAACATGCTTTTAAAATGGTTGTGATGTTGTATGATAGGATGGTATCCTCCTTTGAATGATTCAAGTGGCTTGACTTGGCACATGTTCACGCATGTAGTTGAAACAAAATCAACATAGCCTCCACGATATTTATGTTCATGGTGATTCATATCCTACTCATGCTTGCATTCAATGTTGGTTAATCTCAATGTATGTTTATGACCGTTGTTGCTCTCTAGTTGGTCGCTCCTCAATCTTTTGCTAGCCTTCACTTGTAGTAAGCGGGAATACTGCTTGCATCCACTTCCATAAACTCAAAGTTATTCCATATGAGTCCACCATACCTACCTATATGCAGTATTTACCTGCCGTTCCAAGTAAATTTGCATGTGCCAAACTCTAAACCTTCAAATAATAATCTGTTTTGTATGTCGGAATCGCTCATGAAGCGACTAGGGGCTGTTAGTATCTTCCATGCTAGGTGAGTTATTCTCACGATGAGTGTTGATTCACTTGTCATTCACGAGAAAGTGGCTGGTATTCGGGATGCCCAGTTCCATGTTTAAATCAAATCAAAATGTAATTTCGAACAAAACTCCCCATAGGTCTGTTGTTGGTATGGACGGTACCCGTTTCGGACCAGCCATGGAGTGTGGTTGTTCGTGGAGGGGGAGTAAAAACTTTACCATTCTGTTTGGGAACCGTCTATAATGTATCTAGCATGGAAGATGCCGAGATCTCTTGGTTGTTACATTGACAATGAAAGCATACCGCTCAAAATTATATTCATCTCTGTTTTAAAACTCGAGCTCTGGCACCTCTGCAAATCCTTGCTTCCCTCTGCGAGGGGCCTATCTATTTACTTTTATTGTTGAGTTATCATCCTCTTATAAAAATCACCAGTTAGAGAGCACCACTGTCATTTGTATGCTTTGCTATTAATTAATATTGAGTATGACTATTAGATCTCTTTTACCATGAATTACAATGTCTAGTCAGTCCTTGATCTTCAGGGATGCTCTGCATTTACGTTTTGCGGTCTCAGAAAGGGCTAGAAAGATACCATTTTGTTATATCATATCATGATTGTTTTGAAAAGTGTTGTCATCCTAGATTTATTATTATTGCTTGCTATTTGATTATGTCATTTATATGAGTAAATGTGAGACCTAAATGTTATTATTAATATGATTATCATAATCTTTGCTGAAAACCTGAATGCTGGCTATACATATTTGCAACAACAAGATCAAACAGAGTTTGTAAAAGGTTTTCTTTATCACTTTCAGTATGTCAACTGAACTGCTTGAGGACAAGCAATGGGTTAAGCTTGGGGGAGTTGATGCGTCTCCATCGTATCTACTTTTCCAAACTCTTTTGCCCTTGTTTTGGACTCTAATTTGCATGATTTAAATGGAACTAACTCGGACTAACGTTGTTTTCAGCAGAATTGCCTTGGTGTTATTTTTGTGCAGAAATAGAAGTTCTCGGATTGACATGAAAATTTACGAAGAATATTTTTGGAATAAATAAAAAATATTGGAGAAAGAAACAACCAGAGGGGACCCACCACATGTCCACAAGGGTGGAGGGCACGCACCCTGGGGCACGCCCCCCTGCCTTGTGGGTCCCCTGGAGCTCCTCGACCCTAACTCCAACTCTATATATTCACGTTCAGGGAGAAAAAAATAAAGGAGAAGGATTCATCGCATTTTACGATATGGAGCTGTCGCCGCCTCATGTTCTTCATTGGGAGGGCTGATCTGGAGTCTGTTCAGGGCTCCGGAGAGGGGGATCCGTTGCCATCATCGTCATCAACCTTCCTCCATCACCAATTTCATGATGCTCACCGCCGTGCATGAGTAATTCCATCGTAGGCTTGCTGGACGGTGACGGGTTGGATGAGATTTATCATGTAATCAAGTTAGTTTTGTTAGGGTTTGATCGCTAGTATCCACTATGTTCTGAGATTGATGTTGATATGACTTTGCTATGCTTAATGCTTGTCACTAGGGCCCGAGTGCCATGAATTCAGATCTGAACCCTTTATGTTTCCATGAATATATTTGTGTTCTTGATTAGATCTTGCAAGTTGTAGACACCTCTTATGAGTTATGATCCGCATACCCCAAGGTGACAATAATTGGGATTCTCTCCGGTGATTACCGTAGTTTGAGGAGTTCATGTATTCACTAAGTGTTAATGCTTTGTTACGGTTCTCTATTAAAAGTAGGCCTTAATATCCCTTAGTTTCCATTAGGACCCCGCTGCCACGGGAGGGTAGGACAAAAGCTGTCATGCAAGTTCTTTTCCATAAGCACGTATGACTATATACGGAATACATGCCTACATTATATTGATGAATTAGAGCTAGTTTTCTGTCACCCTAGGTTATAACTGTTGCATGATGAATGCCATCCGACATAATTATCCATCACTGATCCATTGCCTATGAGCTTTCCAGATATTGATCTTATCTATGTTACTTTTCCGTTGCCGCTGTTATAATTGCTACAAAGTTGTTACTGTTACTTTTGCCACTGTTACCGTTACTTCCATACTACTTTGCTACTAAATACTTTGTCGCGACTATTAAGTCTTTTAGGTGTGGTTGAATTGAAAACTCAGCTGCTAATACTTGCGAATATTCTTAGGCGGCGCGGGGCCGCGGCCGGCAGCGGCGGAGGCGAGGAGGCGGCGGCGCGGGGATCCGGCGGCGGGCGCGATGCACGGGCCGGGCGGCGGCGGCGCGAGGGCCCGCGCGGGCCCGCGATGGGCTCCGCGGGCCGGCGGCGAAGTGGGCGCGGGGACGCCACGTGGCGCGCGGTGGTTGGCTGCGGGCGCGGCGGCGATTTTGTCCGGCGAGGCCGGACGTGTTCGGTGGCGGCGGGGGCGATTTGATCTAGGGTTTTGATCCGAAAAATGGAGGAGGAGGACGTTTTTATTGGTAGAGGGAGCTAGGAGAGTCCAAATGAGGTGCGATTTTCAGCCACGCGATCGTGATCGAATGACCGAGAGCATGGAGGGGAGTTTGCTGGGTTTTTGGGCCACTTTGGAAGGGGTGTTGGGCTGCACACAAAAGAGGCCTTTGTGGTTACCCGGTTAACCGTTGGAGTATCAAACGACCTCCAAATGGCACGAAACTTGACAGGCGGTCTACCGCTAATATACCAAGGCCGCTTGGCAAACATCGGTCCATTCCGAGAACGTTTAACACCCGCACAAGAAAAGAGGCAAAAAGGGGACGCCGGATGACATAGGAGTGCCGGATCGCAAAACGGACAACGGGGAAAATGCTTGGATGCATGAGACGAACACATATGTGAATGCAATGCACATGATGACATGATATGAAATGCATATGATGACATGGCAAAATGCAACACGCAAGCAAATGACATGGCAATGACGGCGAATAACTGGAAGACACCTAGCGCAACGAATTCGGGGCGTTACAACCCTCCTCCACTAACAAGAGATCTCGTCCCGAGATCTTAGGACCGAGACGGAAGAGAAAAGGGATGGGGTGAAACAAGAACTCAAGAGAAGAAGCAAAGAATCGAGAGCACTCGAGAATAAGAGAGGAATAACGAGAATGACGAGAATCGAAAGCTCACGGCATCAGATAGACTAAGAAATCACTCATTCTAACCGGAGTGGTTAGAATGAGAAAAGAAATGAATAAGTCTGAAAGGATTTAGGCAGCACTCCGGCTGAACATGGAAGAATAGAACACGAGCTTGAGAGGACGGAATGATACTTGATGAAGACATAACACAAAAGCTCCGGAAAGAATTGAAAGAATGGAATGAAAAGAACGGAGAAGAAAATGACAACTTGTGCCACGAATGAAATAGAGAGCACCCTTAGAAGAAAAGATTGAATGGAGTTGTTGAGAAAATCAACAACGAAAAGAATAAGCTTGTTGTGGACTTATGGATAACATATCAAAATTATGAGGTGATCTCCGACCACAAACGGAAAAGATTGAATGGCTGAGAAGAACGAAGAAATGCAAAACTCCATTTCAAAAGAATACGGAGGATTAATTACACTTCGAGATGTGAGAAGAAAAGATACTTGAACTCCACCAACAAGAATCTTGATGAACACTTGAAGAATGAATTAAATCATGAAGAACGACCATGAAGAACTCCGGTGACAAAAGGATGAAGAGATAGAATGAAGGATGAAAAAAAGAAATAAGATAAAATCTTACGATGAATTAGATGGAGGTTCCGACGAAATGGCCGAGGAAATTTGAACTCCGGAAAAGAAAAGATGAAGACACTTGGAACTAGAATTTATTCACCAAGAACAAACTCCGAAAGAAGGGATTTAATCGCTTGGATGAAATAAGAATAAGATTTATTGTATGCTTATCCTTCATCAAATTAAATTGATGACAAGCAAAGGATTTTTCATACTACTTATTCTTCTTGAAAAGGATTGAGGAGTGACATACCGCAAACTTGAGAAGGTATTGATGGAACCACCGGTAGGATTGAAAGAACGAACGGTTAATATGATAAACAAGGAAAAAGAATCTGAAAGAACCACCGTCAGAATTTGGAAATGACTGATGAAAGAGAATGAATCACCAGGAAGAATTCGAAGAACCAATATGCTAGAGGGGATTTAGATGCAAAAGAACAAAGAGATCATGAGCTGATTAAAGAACACTTGAACGAAGCACCGGGATAAATAGAGAACGATAACTGGAATGATGGCCTCCGGTGAAAAGAAACAGAAATCAACTCCTGACATACTCCGGATGGGTAAGAAAGAATATCTGACAAACGGAATAATTCGAGAGGATAATATGGAGCTAGAACCACGAATCTTCGAGAGAACGGACAAGATTTAGAGGAAAAACTCTTCTTCAATCTTCAAAAGACGACGGGAAACACCACCAAAATTACTGAGATACTCCTGGAGAATGAAAAGCAAATAGGTTGAGCTAACAATGAAAAGAATTTGAATGAGATCTTGGAGAAGGCAAGTGACTGATGGGATCCATTCTTACGTCAAACTTGAAAAGAAATGAGAAATAACTCTGGGGGAATCAAAAGAGTCAGGTAAGATCCTGGGAAAAGACCTGTGGGTTAGGGCCCACTGAAAAGATAACACCGTTGGAAAGGATGTTGAACAAATAGATGATGCACAGGAATGGTTGACATATTTAAATGAGGTGACCACCTCGAATTAATTCGAACACAGACGAATCTCTTGAGATGTCTTGGGCACTCCGAAAAGATAAACTGGCGAGAGGCGAACGAGAAAGGTGAAAACATTTGGGCCGAGGAAAAGAATATGATCAACCGAAAAACTTGAATTGAGTCCACCGAAAAAAGAAAGGGATGAAGAATGACGAATGAGACAAGAATTCACCGGTTGAAATAATTGAGGAAAGACTGAAGAGGCTCCGTACGAATGAAAATGATGCTCGAAAGAGGCTCAGACTCTGGGAAGAAAAGGGTGGGAGGGCGGGAAAACAAAGGCAACTGGAAGGGGAGAAACCGATGAATAACTTGAAGAGAAAAACACCGGTTAAAATTATTGAGGAAAGAATGCAAAGACTTCGCACGAGTAGGATGGATACTCGATTACGGACTCCGGTTCCGAGAAGAAGAAGGGAGGGTGGGTGGGAAAAACAACTGAGGATTGAACTCAAAGATGAAGAGGCTCGAGTCAACTTACGAGAAATGCACCGGATAAAAGAGCTAGGGAACAACGATCGGAAAACCAACTGCGTGAACCTAAAGAAAAAAAATTGAAGGGAAAGAGGGGTAGTTCAAAACACCTACGTCAAGATTCCTCACCAGAGCGACGAAGGGACTGAGGAGTAAAAAGAATTTCTACTCTCCGATATAACTAGACTCCGAAAAATCAGTTTTCTTCTAGACTCAACATCGGCCAAACTACACGATCACACAAGGGGGGCTCCTAAGGTCGGTCGAGGCTCTGATACCAAGTTGTCACGCCCAATATGCGACCCTATCCAAAAGGAACTCGAAGGTCCCACCAAGGATAGACCCGCATATTGAAACGCTTTTGCAAGGTGGATATCATTACATCAACATTACATAATAGATAGGGATACATACAAAAGGCATACAATGCCACACGAATACAACATCATAATACATAAGAACACCATCCAACTACGGATGAAACACAAACAGAAACTCGAACGACATCCACCCTGCTAGCCCAGGCTGCCGACCTGGAACCTATCCCCTGATCGAAGAAGAAGAAGAAGAAGAACTCAACGCACGCAAGCATCGCTCTCGCGTCATGATCATCGCATAACATGTACCTGCAACTGTTGTTGTAGTAATCTGTGAGCCACGAGGACTCGGCAATCCCATTACCATGGGTATCAAGACTAGCAAAGCTTAAAGGGAAAGGAAGGGGTAAAGTGGTGAGGTTGCAGCAGCGACTAAGCAAATATGGTGGCTAACCAACGCAAATAAGAGCGAGAAGAGAACAAGCGGAACGGTCGTGAAGCTAGCAATGATCAAGAGGTGATCTTGAACTCCTACTTACGTCAAACATAACCCAAAGACCGTGTTCACTTCCCGGACTCCGCCGAGAAGAGACCATCACGGCTACACACGCGGTTGATGCGTTTTAATTTGGATCTGGTGTCAAGTTATCTACAACCGGACATTAACAAATTCCCATCTGCCACATAACCGCGGGCACGGCTCTCGAAAGTTTATACCCTGCAGGGGTGTCCCAACTTAGCCCATGATAAGCTCTCGCGATCAATGAAGGATATTCCTTCTCCCAGGAAGACCCGATCAGTCTCGGAATCCCGGTTTACAAGACATTTCGACAATGGTAAAACAAGACTAGCAAGACCTCCCGCTGTGCCGACAAATCCCGATAGGAGCTGCACATATCTCGTTCTCAGGGTACACTGGATGAGCCAGACGTCGGGTTGGCATAGACCCTGGTTGCCCAGGGGGCGCCGGACATCGCTCGGTTTGGACCAACACTTAGACAAGCATTGGCCCGGGGGGGCTAAAATAAAGATGACCCTTGGGTTAATTACTCCCAGGGGAAAGGTAGGTGGTGGTGAGGCAAATGGTAAAACCAAGGTTGGGCCTTGCTGGAGGAGTTTTATTCAAAGCGAACTGTCAGGGGGGTCCCATAAATCACCCGACCGCGTAAGGAATGCAAAATCCGGGAACATAATACCGGTATGACGGAAACTAGGGCGGCAAGAGTGGAACAAAACACCAGGCATAAGTCCGAGCCTTCCACCCTTTACCAAATATATAGATGCATTAATAATATAAGAGATATTGTGATATCCCAACCAAAATCCTGTCCACCATGGAGCAATCTTCAACTTCACCTGCAACTAGCAGCGCTATAAGAGGAGCTGAGCAAAGCGGTAACATAGCCAAGCAACGGTTTGCTAGGAAGGGTGTCAAAGGTTAGAGGTTCATGGCAATTTGGGAGGCTTGAAGAGCAAAAGATAGGTAGCGCAGCAAAGCAATAGAACGAAGCAACTAGCATAGCAATGATAGTAGTGAGATCCAGGGTAGCGGTCATCTTGCCTGAAATCCTGCTAGGAAAAAGAACGAGCCCATGAAGAAGATGAAGCCACGAAGACCAACCAAGCGTAGACGAACGAATCCTCACGATCGCAACGAAACGGGAACTATCGAGAAGAAGCACACAACATAGTAAACACACCACACATGAACAAGACATGATGCACAACAAGCATGATACATGACAAAGCTACATGAAGCTACTCATGGCAAGAGATTATGCAAACAAGAACAACACATCAAGGCAAGTTTAAATGAGGCCGGGAACAACATATAACAATTCCGGTAAGTCCTCGTATGCAAATTTCGAAATTGGTCCAGAACTGAATAAACCTTATGTTCAAGTAGTTAAACAGCAAGTTAAGATGCACCAAGATGATCTACACGAAATTCTAGTCAAGTTACATATAAAGTTCATTTAATTCGGAGCTACAGGCTAGAAGATATGAGCAAAACAAGTTAAACATGGCATTGATGCAAAATGCATACAAACATCAAGCAAACACCTCAAAACAAGGATACAACATGATAATATGAAACTACATGCAAAATCAAGCAAGTTTCATATAGAGCACACTCAAAACGGAGCAACGGTTCAACACATACACTCTATACAAGTCATAACAACAATCTGTCCAAAAACAGCAACTAGGCATATTGCAAGCATCAAAACAATAAGCTAAAGCACCCCAACATAAGAACAGAAGGTATGGGCATGAAGTACAGGTAAAGCATAACAAAACATGAACACTGAGCTAACTCCAGAAATCACTAGATCATGCTCAAAATGACATGGTAAGATTGCAAACATTAACAGTTTCAGACTTGGCAGAAAATAACATCAGGTTGCAATGTTTAGAGCTATCAAACGACATGCTACAGGAACTTATCATGGCAAACAAAGGCATGGCATGATACTACTAAATGCATAGAACAAGAGTCCCTTACTGACCATGAGCCAAAAAGGATCAGAAGATATGATGGCACCCATGTAAACATGGCAAGTTATATGACAGATGCATACATGGCAGGAACAACAATAAGTAGGCATGTTGGTGAGCTTGAACCACTCACCACAGAGTAATACATGGCATGGCAAGGCAACCAACAGTAAGAAGGCATGTTTATGAAGCTAATCATGGCAAGAACAAGTTCATAGGATACATGGATCACTAGAAAAGCACATGGCCAAAACTGAACTTCATGTTAACAAGCTGACAGCAACATTATTTAGCAACTTTGGAGCAAGATTACAACAAGCTACAGCAAGCTATGAATGGATAGAGCACGACATGTATAACAACTCATCCTTAGTGCACATCTCCGGATTATGCATAGAATTACTAGTAGAAGCATGTTTACATAGCAACAAAATATAACAGAAACAGTCAGGAAAACAGCAACAGCAAGTACCCTCCTTAACAAGCTTGATGCACTCAGTACACAACTCACAAAAAATACATGGTTTGCACCTCTGGAAAGATGACATATCATAGATCAAAACACATGTAGACATCAACCTCATAGGATGCACACATCAAACATGGCAAAAATGACAAATGAGTAAGTTATAACAGTTCCAGCAGATTAACAGCAACAAGCACTCTTACAATAGCATTTCGGGCATCAAGATGATCTCAAATGAACATGATGCAATGGAATGAAATGAAGTATTCGTCGAGACGAACAATTTGACATATTACACACACAAAACGGAGCTACGGATGCAGAGTTATGATGCGTTGAACATGGCATGATTATGCAAAATATACGGGGACTTAGGCAAAAATCACCTCGGGGAAGCTGGACGGGATCGTGCGGGATGGAGGGAACCGGGACGGGGCGCGGGCGTTTGGATGGCCGGGCGGGTGGATCTCATCCCACCCGCCGGATCCGGCGACGGC
Source organism: Triticum timopheevii (assembly GCA_963921465.1). NCBI lineage: Eukaryota > Viridiplantae > Streptophyta > Magnoliopsida > Poales > Poaceae > Triticum > Triticum timopheevii. Next base: position 293,071,077 of record OY997262.1, read on the forward strand.
GGTCGGAGGGCGGGGCGGCGCCGGAGGAGGCCGGGGACGGCGGCGCGGGGCCGGGGCGGCGCCGGTCCGGGCGGGGCCGAGGCGGGGCGGCGGCGCAGGGCGTCGGCGCGGCGAGGTCGGGGTCGCAGCGGCGGCGAGACGCCGCGGCGGCGGGCGACGGCGGCCGGGGCCGGCGCGGGAGGCGGGGCCTCGGGCACGGGCGGCGGCGGCGCTCCGCTCGGCAGCGGGGACGGGAGGCGACGGCGGAGGTCGACGGCGGCGGGGATGCGACGGCGGGACGGCGGCGAGCGCCGGGGCGGCGCAGGGCCACGGCCGGCAGCGGCGGAGGCGAGGAGGCGGCGGTGCGGGGATCCGGCGGCGGGCGCGATGCGCGGGCCGGGCGCCGGCGGCGCGAGGGCCCGCGCGGGCCCGCGATGGGCTCCGTGGGCCGGCGGCGAAGTGGGCGCGGGGACGCCACGTGGCGCGCGGTGGTTGGCTGCGGGCGCGGCGGCGATTTCGTCTGGCGAGGCCGGACGTGTCCGGTGGCGGCGGGGGCGATTTGATCTAGGGTTTTGATCCGAAAAATGGAGGAGGAGGACGTTTTTATAGGTAGAGGGAGCTAGGAGAATCCAAATGAGGTGCGGTTTTCGGCCGCGCGATCGTGATCGAACGACCGAGAGCATGGAGGGGAGTTTGCTGGGTTTTTGGGCCACTTTGGAAGGGGTGTTGGGCTGCACACAAAAAAGGCCTTTGCGGTTACCCGGTTAACCGTTGGAGTATCAAACGACCTCCAAATGGCACGAAACTTGACAGGCGGTCTATCGGTGGTATACCAAGGCCGCTTGGCAAACCTCGGGCCATTCCGAGAAAGTTTAACACCCGCACAAGAGAAGAGGCAAAAGGGGAACGCTGGAGGACATAGGAGTGCCGGATTGCAAAACGGACAACGGGGAAAATGCTCGGATGCATGAGACGAACACGTATGCGAATGCAATGCACATGATGACATGATATGAAATGCATATGATGACATGGCAAAATGCAACACGCAAGCAAATGACATGGCAATGACGGCGAATAACTGGCAGACACCTGGCGCAACGAATCCGGGGCGTTACACTTAGGTTTTTGTTAACTTGGTCTGTATCACACACAATAGTTTGCTTCCGTTATTGCATGTTGCATGCTGGGTCATGTGATCTCTATGTATATTAAACTGCTATGTTTGCTCTTCTAAGAGCCTTTTGAATGGTATACATATTTCAGTCGTAGAGTTCATGTGGTGTCCAACACGCGTTGTGCATGATGCATGTATGTTTATAAAGTGCATGGTGTGTGTAGGGTCTTACTCCCTCTGTGAACTAATATAAAAGTGTTTAGATCACTAAAATAGTGATTTAAACGCTTTTATATTGGTTTACAGAGGGAGTAAGTCATGTACTCCCTCCGTTCCAAATTACTCGTCGCTAAAATGGATGTATCTAGAATTAAAATACATCTAGATACATCCATACGTGCGACAAGTAATTCAGAACGGAGGGAGTATTTCTTAGCAGTCGATCGAATTCAGGGTGAAGCAGGGAATTCATGACCTAGCCCCTCTAGACCTTGTGAGGAACATTGGGTCCCCCCATCGGATCGATTTCCCAATGTGTGGATCACCGAATCAATGTTCCAGGCTCTCATGACGTCCATGGACCAGTCCGTTAGGGTTGTTATTGTCCAGACGCAAATCTCAGCTTCATGTATGATCCTCTACATCTACAACAAGACTAATATACCTAGGACTTCGGTCTCAACATGTTACCACTTGTGTGCTCATTTGTACTGGTTTCTCTTGTGTTACCTCATGATTTTTGCACTCAAATCAACCTCTTCGTAAAGATCAGGCCACCCCTACGGTTTGCCCCATATCAGCACGTCAAATATAAAAAATTCCTCTAGATAAAATTAAATTAAATTGTGATGCAACTATGAATCTCCTGAGTTTGTTAAATGACATTGCAATTGAACATGTATATTGTGCATATAAGCTCCCTTGTTGAGTTTTTTTTTTTTTGACTGAATTTGATACGCAATCCATTCTGGGCCATTTGTTTCAGTTAGATTCAAATTTAAATTTAAATTCCATAAAGTATGGATTTGAAATGATGTTGAACCTACTGATATATATGATTTGTTTGAGAACTGCTGGAGAGGCTCAAATGATTTAATGGGCCACTGTGCTATTGAAGGAAAAAAAAGCAAAACAAGTGAGATCGCAGCCTCTACTTTATTATGCTTTATTGACGATGAACAAGCTTAGGTTTCAGCACCAGACCACACTTTGTCCAAAAATTCCAACCTCGACAATGTTGCCCAGTAGTTTTAAAAACATTGGTTCGACGATGATGTCCAGTAGGAGTAATTCTAAACACATTGGTGCTCGCTGACGCCGAGACACCAAAGAAATGAGTTTCGGCGCACAGAGCAAGATGCATCCTGGAAATCCCAAGGCAAGATTTAGCATGTTTGCCTCAGCTCGTACTGGTGGCAAATTGTCAACGGCGTGTCCTTGGAAACTGGCCTTTCCTCCGACCAAAGCTCCATGTTCAAATTACCTGTTCCCCAATGTACCAAGCATTTGCTAACCTGACTGGGATCAAAACTATTTACCAAGCTCACCCCTGCACATTTGTCCACTAGCATCCATTCCCCTGGTAGTTTACAAGATAACAAATGAAACAAATAATCTCAGAAAAGTAAACAATTCAAGGACAAAAAATGCTGGTCAGTCAAATAATCTCAGAACTTCAGACAGCTTAATTTACCGTTTGGCCGGAGGTCTCCCTCTAATGTCACTTCTCCAGATTCTGGAGAGAACTCTTGCTTTGAGCCATTGATGGCCGTAAAAGCAACAACCACCTCAGTTGGGTGCAGAAGGGTGAAAGTAGGATGAACTCGCAAACATACCAACCTTCACAGGAGGAACATACTTCAGTTTTCCGAGATACTATTTCACTCTGAATAATCAAAGATACCTCTGCCTAAAATTTTAACTCGAGTTGGATCGGGATGATTATAAAACTTGCTGAACGGTAGAACAAAGCTACTCAGGAGAAAAAGAACATATGACAGCAAATCTAAGATTTAATAGAATCTGAAAGCATTTTGTTTTGTGGCACCAATGCAATCTGTGTGGGCATTCACATGAGTGTTCTGTATTGTGTAATTACATAAGTCGCAGCTGCACAATTCCTGATCAAGGATTACAAACATAACTTTTTTTATAAAACTCAGCACTCACCTTGAAAACCCACCAGAGCCAGCTCCAACACTTCTTGCTTGAATGCTAGAGTTAATCTGAACAATCTTTGGGTTGTCTTTCAAAATGGATATGTGGCGCTGAAGAACAAGACCACCTCCAATATCACCTTCCAAACAAATAGATTCCTCCTCTCCTGATTGCTCAAGATACCTCCTGTATTTTTTCAATTAACAGTTATTTTGTTGCCAAAAGTGGAACTACAAAACTATTCACCCACAAGTCAAAGAGCATCAAACAGAAGTAAGAAACAGTCTAAATGATGTTTTATTTTACCTAACGACTTTGTACTCTTCTGTGCACCCAGCAGACCTATATTCAGTCCCGCTGTATTCTTCATAACCATTTATTTCAATCCTGCTATGAAGCCACTGGGAATCTGTAGTGATCAAGCATAAACCCTACGTAAGTTAACAATAACAACACTTGGGTCAATGTAGAATCCATTTGCAATCATCAATGGCATACAAGGACTGCAAGAACATTACTCAAATGTTGAAGCATCTCAGAATAACTTTAAACTACTCTTTTGCAACAGATGTACTGGTCAACAGCAATTCAGGGCAATCTCTATTTGACCGCATATACATCCTATCAGTACAATGAGATTGTAAACCTGGCCTGAGTCCATTAATAGTATAATAGAGGTGAACCATACCAGTAGGAAGATGTGTCATTGAAATAATACGACCACCAATCCATGGTACAACCTTAAGCAACCAGTCCCCGCTCTTCAAATCAATAGGTATTTTTGAGAGCTCAGCACCTTCCTGTCCTGACGGTTCATCTATATCAGGTATAGGCGAAATCATCTCTGCACGATCATCACAAGATAGCAATATAAGACAAGTTCAGAGATAAGCCCTTCTAGATCTAAAACATTATAGCCATGGCAAAATAGTGGGATCAATACCCAAACGTTTCTTGAGCTCAAGTTCACTTGTTGCGACTAAGTTGGACACTTCAGACCCCGAAGGCATCGTAATATGTAGTTCTTCGCCATCGACACCATTTGAACTTATCTGAGTTCACAAGAAGTCATTAAAACACCCTACAGCCAACATTTGTTTACTTTTCAAGTGAGAAATAAGAAACGAGTCAATAGACATACCATAGCACCTCCACCAAGTAATATACTTATGTTTAAGTTACGTTTTGGTCTATTCCAGGATCCTTCGGTTTTCAGAACTTTCACAGAAACCACTGATGAGTGAACTTGGGCAACATAATATGTTAAAAGATAGTTCCCCTGTGTGAACCCGTATCCATCCCCAGCATCTTCAAATAGGACACCTTCAGCTTTACCTATAAAACAAGTCAGTCATGGTGGATCATTCAGTATGACAATGTTTTAAATCAGTCGCTTGAACGCAGAAAATGGGCTAACCAATGCAGCAAAACATAAGAGATGATGGAAATATAAATTAAATACATGGACAGCATATTCCATTATTTATCCAAGAAAAATACACGAGTATTTGCAGATTACTATATGTAACTAGATATGATCTTCACAAAGAGAAAATGGGAGCTTTGTTTTTTTTCAAGATCACGCAAAAGCCCTGAGTTTTGATGCATTGACTAGTGATGTTTAGCGGCATTTAGCGGGTGTTGCTCTTCTTACTTTCGATGGTGGCAGCGTTTGGCGGGTGTTGCTCTTCTTACTTTCAATGGTGGCGGGGTTTAGTTTACTCTCCATGATGCCATGGGACCCCTCACACTTGCTGCTGTCAAGCAGGCAAGGTAAGCTGAGTTGGGCGTTGACGAAGATGATCGTGTTGCGATGCTTCAGATGCACCGACCACCTAGATTATAGCCGTTCACGTGACTTTCTAGACCGAGGGGGAGGAGGGGGGACGATCGGATCTAGGAGTGTACCTCGTGCCACACCGTCCACCAAAAGGACCAACCAGTGAGGAGATAGTCCAAGAGGGGTGTCTATGTCCCTTGGTCGTCTAGACGATGAGGGGTGTACCGGTGGAGGGCTCGGGCTCATTCTCTGTCGCGGGCACTGGCGACGCCCAGATTCGGATTTAGTGTCTTTTGCTCGTTGCGGCAGTCCTGGGTGCATTGTAGTGCGGCGGAGCTCCGCCATGTGGGCCTCGCCAGCTTGCTCCGCCCCGAAGTGCTCGCGGGCCTCCCGGTCTTCCCGTGGTGGCCACCCGGGGGTCGATCGGCTCCAATCGCGGCAGGCCATGGGGGGAGTTGCGCCGGGTGTTGGCGCCGTGGAGGCGGACCGACATGATGTTGTACTCGAACGCTACTTGCACCATGAAGTGGAAGGAGCCAATCCAAATCCGCTTGTGGGTATCGCGGTGGGTATCGCGGTCGATGATCTCCGCAACCCACGTCCCCCACCGGCGTTGCCACACGCGGATGTATTTTGGCTACGGCGGCGGCGGCAGGTCAAAGATGCGGGATGCATGCAAGCGCCGTCGCGGCAACGCTCGTGCCGGCGTGGATCCATGTTGGGGATGGGCAGCGGGGAGCAGCAGCGGTTGGATCCAGACATTATCGGCGGCAGCTGGAACCAGTCAATATTGGCGGTGGAGCGGATGTGGACGAGGGTGGGTGCGCGCCGGCGTGGATTGGGCGGCGGGGGCGATGGGAGGTGAGGCGAAATGGGGTGAGAAATTTTTACTCCGCGGCCAGCTGGTCAAGTATATTTAAGAGTCACGGCCGCCGCAAAGTAATTTTTTTACTCCACTAGCGGTTTATGTAGACCTCCGTTTTTCGGTTGGATGCTGTGCTTCGGTTGCGGTTTGCTTTATATATAAAGCGGGGCGTGGAGCCTTTTACGGTAACGGTTTAGGGGTTCGGTTAGTTCCGGTTAGAGGAGGAAAACCAGTTTTTTCTTCCTCTAACGCTTTATTGGGGATCGGTTTGAGATGCCCTAAGGCAATAGTGCTAAGGCACCCCTGATGTCAGAGATCCATCGGTGGTCCACCAAGGCATCCTGGACGGTCCCCGCTTCCGGATGCCCCCAGAGACTAGAAGGAATAACTCAGGCACAATCTCCGAAATAGCGTGGCCATAGAGGCAGTGATCCTCCCAGAATAAGGCTGAGGCTCCATTGCCAACCACCATCCTGGTGGATGCAGCAAACACTGCATGCTCTTCTCGAGAGAATTGCATGTCAAGGCCCCTCTAAGGACGGATGGGGTCAGTGCGCATCCTCCACAACCAACGAACCCTGAGACTGATCGCCCCTACCTAGATCCAGAACACCCAAACCCCCAAGCCTTAGGGGTCGACACACCATGACCCAATTGACGTGGCAATGGCCACCCGCTGCGGCCCTCCTGCCCGCCCAAAGAAAGCCCCGAAGGATCTTGTCAATCTTCTCCTGAGTCTTCTTGTTGAGCCCTAGAACCACCAGCTGATGGAGAGGCATAGTGACAAGGATAGACTTAACCAAAGTAAGGCCACTAGCTATGTAAGACTAAGTGGGAACATGCCCCACTTAGATTTTCCCTTAAACATAACCAATCTCCGATGCGCAACAAACCACAAACATAAAGCATCCAGACAAAAGTTAAAGGAACAACATGCATGAGGTGTAGTGCATACCATTTTCATCCAGCGAAACAATTAGTGATAAATCATCCTCTAAACTTGCTTCACCAACATGCTTAATAGGAAGCCCTACAGGAAGTATGGCTCCACCTTGTAAATACATCACCGGCAGATCCTGTATGATCATTCAATTGTAAATAAAATCAGTTCAGCTCCAGACTAGCACTCAAGACAGCACAATGAAAGTTTACCAACCAACTTACAGGGTGTGAATCTCCAAAATCAAAACGTGACCAAACACCCTTCGGCAACTTATGTGCACATTCATGAGCACCTTTATCAGGTGAAGTGCTGTCAAAATACCAGAGCAACTGAAGTCACACCAAAGCATAGACAAAAAATACAAATTATTTCATTACTTGGCTATTATTTCACTATACATAATAACACATGACAGAAAATTAAGTATTTTACAGCCGACGATGCAAAATCAGATTGCAGACAAGCCCACAGGCACAATAACATTCAAGCACATATTACAGAAGAAAATCAGGAGTACATATCTGGTCTTCGAAGAGAAGAAAGCAAGAAGTTTGTTGTAAGCACATTAACGTGAAATCATTACCTTGCACAGATTAAAAGTGGTCCCAGGAGAAAGGAAGTCTCTATTTTCCTCAATTCTGGGTCTTGTGAGTCTACAAGGAAAACAAGGGATATGATTTAGGTATCACAAAATAAATCTATCCTAACAAGACTATTTTATATCAGCCCACCAAAGCAATGAAGAAGACAAAGGGCAGATTTTTTTTTAGATATGTAACTTTGCATCAGAATTTCAATAGCTGGCATTGGTTAGAATCAGAAAAGATTTCTCCAAACAAATGTATTCTACAGTTCAGCAACCAAAGGCTGTGACTTAGAATATGGGTATCCGCTACTTAGATACATTAGTGGGACAGTGAGACAGCAATTATTACCAGCAAAGAAAAGTGGAGCAGCAACTGGAGCACCCTTCTTATGTGAAAGGTAAAATAGAGTGTAGATATGTGGCAGTAGGCGATACCGTCTTAGCAGCGCAAGACGACAAACTTCCTCGCACTGAAATATATATGAGCTGTTAGAAATTAGCAGTGCCAGAAATCGAAGGGGCTTGACTCTAAATTAGCTAAAATCAACGTGACAATCAAAAGAAGGTAACTTCCATGTCAACTTCAGTTCAGGTTCTCAGACGCTGACACACGAGACCTGTTCAACTTCAAACAATAGCACAGTGGAGAAGAGTATTGCCCTGACACTACAATACACAACCCTCTGAAGTTGCAAACCTGGAAAGCTAAATTCTTGAAGGATCTTCAGCTGATCTCTCATCATACCAAGGTCGAAGTTTGCGAGTTGGAAAGCTAAATTCTTGAAGGATACTCAGCTGATCTCTCATCATATCAAGGCTCAAAATAGACAAGATTTCTCTGATTGATGTAAGTCACTCTAGTGCCGAGTGTGTTGGCTTGGGCGTTTACTCTCTTTTAGTCTTTCAGCTTAACCCTTCACTAAGATTTTATAATGATGTGATACAGTTAGTACTTGCAAAGTGAAGCTAGTGTGGGTGTGTAGGGGGGCCTTATGCAATGGTCGCCGTATACGGACAAAGTTGACACATCAATGTTTCTTTAAATAGGTTCAGTTACCTCGTGGGGCACAACGTACTCCCACGTTAGGAGATGCAATGATATAAGTGCTTAGGTCGCCAAAAGTCCGTAGACGTAGCCATTTCCGAAGCTCCCCTTCTCTTGACGATCCGAGACTTAAAAGGTCCCTCGGATCCCGACACCCAGCTCCAAGACTTACAAGGTCCCCTTGGAGGGGGGTGCCTCTCCCTTGTTGATTTATGTGAGAGTGAATGAGAGTACATGCTCATGGGGGCTATTTATAGCCTAGGTATCATTGACAAATGACAAGGCTACCCTTTAGGTGGTACTTAGGAGGTGTAATAAGCTAGGTAATTTATGGTCCACTAGTCCATGGAGTTGAGATCTAGATGGCTCGAAACTGTGCCAGATTGGTTCAAGCGTAGTTAAGATCTAAATGGTTTTAGAGTTTAAAGGTAAAGCTGTGGACTTTCTGCCGGAGTTATTTAGGGCCAAACATAAACTGTCCAAACATATTATTACTTCCATGGAACAAGCCCAAAAAGATTGAAATGACCACATATGATTTACTCCCTCCGTCCGAAAATACTTGTCCTAGAAATGGATACAGCGAATGTATCTATAACTAAAATAAGTCTAGATACAACCATTTCTAGGACAAGTATTTCCGGACGGAGGGAGTATATGCTAAGTTGCTAACCATTATTGGAAAATAAATGAAAAGTGTCCAAACATATTATTACTTCCATGGAACAATCCCAAAAAGAGTAAAATGATCACATATGATTTATATGTTAACTATTATTGGAAAAAATTAAAACTAACATATATTACTCCAATGGAACAAGCCCAAAAAGATTAAAATAATCACACGTGATTATTTGTTAACTATTATTAGAAAATAAATTGAAAAACTGTCCAAACATATTATTACTTCCATGGAACAAGCCCAAAAAGATTAAACTGATCACAAGGTTAGCGACCCATGATTGTATGCAACATACACAATGAGAAAAAGTCCCTAGACAGTAACCCCTTTTCTGAAGAAAAAGTTGGCCCCATAATGTAATACTCCCTCCTTAAACTAATATAAGAGTGTTTAGACCACTATTTTAATGATCTAAACGCTCTTATATTAGTTTACAGAGGGAGTATCAATTATCGAATCAAAAACTTAAGGTTATGGGTGGCTAATTGACTGACCCAACAAAATGGATTGCTGAAGGAAATGTATAGTACCTCAAAATCAAGAGAACTCACTTATAGATCTGGCATTTTTTTTAACAAGGCTGGCATGTCAACTAAGCAAAAAGATATTAATAGAAAAATACCTTTGCTAGCAATTCATACATCATGGCAAGTAAAATGCAGAAAAGCATCATGCAAAGAGATCTACGCTTCTTTATGTGCATTGGTGGGGGCTGCAGGCATGAAAACAGTACTTCTCGCAAAAAAGAAAAAAAAACAGTACCTCTTCACCGAAGGACCATGGCTCATGGTCAATGCTTCCAGTTTCAGAATGACCACGTGAAAATGGAAACAATGCACCAACTCCCATCCATCTCCCAAAAAGTTTTGGAGTGGCATTTCCAGCAAACCCACCAATATCAGGACCTGACAGTGGCTGACCACTAAGACCCTGACAAGATAACCACATAGTTAGAGGACGAGCATTTGGAGCTCTCAGGTGCTCCGCACCCTCATACGAACATTTCGTTCAAAAAAATACCGAGAAATTGTTAAAATAATCTGGAATTTTGGGATATCAAACCTGGGTTCCCGATCTACCCCCGTGTGAAATTTCGTGAAAAAATACCACGAAACGTATTCGTGGCAAAAAAGAAAAAAAATTCTTATGTATAGGAAAACACTGTTTGGATGGATTTTTGTTCGGACAGTATTTCCTTTGCCACGGATACGTTTTTTGGTATTTTTTCATGAAATTTCACACGGGAGTAGATTGGGGAACCCAAGTTTGGTATCCCCAAAATTCAGATTTTTTTTGGTATTTTTTACGATTAATTTTCATATAGGGATGTGGAGCACCCAAGAGCTCCTGTGTATTTTCCCATAGTTAGATTCCTAGAAATGTATGCTACTGTCTCCTCAAAATCATACCAGTAATAGTAAGTTTGACGCAGTGATAGTTTTTCATGTAAAAATATACTAATTATGAATGACATGCTAAGAAACAGACTTGTCATAGAAATAGAACTACAATTTACTGAAGAACTGACTTTTTAAACTAATACAGGAAACAACGGTTTTCAAGCGTAATACAAACAAAACTTGTATGTTGCTTTTAGGTCAGAAGATTATATTCACAACACAATTAATTCATAGACTGCTTGATTGTTAATTTGTTTATTAGAATAACTGAGCATGATTTAAGGTGAACTGGGATACTGTCAAAGACGGAAGAGGACTAGGTTTTGGTACATTTTTTAGATGGAACTATTGGGACTAGGATAAATATTTCACTTACCAATTGAAGAACCATTGGCAGACTCATATGCATATGCTCCCAGTTTGACAGATTATCACCAGTCCATGTTGCAGCATAACGCTGGCTTCCTATAAAACCAGCTCGTGTAAGAACAAATGGTCGTTTGTCTGTACTAGCCATCGCCATTCCTTCATATGTAGACCTTGCCATTAGCATTCCATAGACCTGAAAATTTATAAAGATCAAAGCATAAAACACGTAAAGTAGCCAAACTATTTGACTGCATTCCATTACTTCTACTGATAAAGGGATAAAATGATACATTATGATAGTAAGAATGATTCTGGACACCACCAATATCTGCATCGCCTCTATGTATATTGCTTTCCGGCATTGTTTTTGTAGTTGTCTGCAAGTTGACACCATCCCTTTTGGTTACATGGGACACAATGAAATAATAGGATATAAAATAAGGAGCTATGACTAAACATATGGCAAAAAGAATGAATTATGATAGAACATATACTTTGAAGACAGCAGGCTCATTCATATCATTCCATATTCCATCAACGCCATTGGAGACAAAATCCCTGACCAAACTAGCCCACCAGGTGCGTGTTCTTTCACAGGTAAAATCAGGAAAAACACAATCACCGGGCCATACCTCGCCTGGATTTAAAGTTCATGAGGGATCTTTTACTGATAAGTTCATCAAGATGACCAAAGGAGCTTATTTAAGTCATGAAATGTACCAATGAATGGACTGTCATCTGCCTTTTTAATCCAAACATCAGTTTCTGAACCACTATCATATACAAAGTAACCCTTCTCTTTCTTGATTCCTGGATCAAGCATCCAGATTGATTTGCAACCGATGGAATGGAGATCATCAGCCATAGATTTCGGATCAGGAAAACGGTTCTGTAACATATGATAAGATGCCAAATTACTCAGACAAAGGCAAACAAAATATCACGCAAAGACAATCAATGGCCACGGAAAAAACATGTCAAATGCACTCAGAATAACATTCTCTGGTTCACATTATGAAAAGATTGCTCCATGGCAATTCATACAGATCTAGGCAGAACAAAGTACATGCCCTATTTGCCATTTTGAAGCAATATGTATTTTTAACATGCAGATGAAGCTAATGCAGGTTTTCACCGATACTACTTTCATGCAGTGGCGGACCTAGAACCTTATAATTGGGGGTGCCACAATAAAAAATTGTCAAAATTTACACTACAAATAGTGTAATTAGGTCCAAATCTTATCATAATCTAAACAAACTGTCTTAAATTAGCATTAAGTTGTTACATATCTGTGTTAAGTACATAATAAAAACTATTTAGCAATTTCAGAGGGGGGCCATGCCCCCCCCCCCCCCCCCCCCCTGCCCCTAGATCCGCCACTACTTCCATGTACCAATTATGATAGAACATGAAGTACTTACACTACCAATTGTGAAGCATCTAAAACCATCCATATTTTTAATATCAACCCAAACAAGATCGCAAATTACATGCCCTATTTGGCATTTTCAAGCAATATGCATATTTAACATGCAGGGGGAGCTAATGCAGTTTGTCATACTATTTTCATGTAGCAATTATGATTGAACAGGAAATACTTACACCATCAAATGTGAAGCATCTAAAACCGTCCATATAATCAATATCCATCCAAATCACATCGCAAGGAATGCCTTTCTCTCTAAAAGTTCTGACAACCTGTGGAAATAGCACAAAAAAATTATGCCTGAAAGTGCATTCAGAGAGAGTGTGCTCAAGAAACATGAGACCATTTATTTATGGTAGTGACAGTTGGACCAACTATCCGACAACTATGTTCCGCAACTGAACCTCTTGACAGAAATAAATAATGTAAAAATATAAGCCAAGCAAATGGACCGGGATGTGGTTATGTCTTGCACCGCTCGGTGAGGTCGCTTTAAACAGAAGTGTTGTGGTGGTTTAAACCGCAAACTCAGTGGTTCGGGAATTTTCTCTGAGGTACCGAGTTTTGGTTATGAAGGGGAGCCTTGGCGCAGTGGTAAAGCTGCTGCCTTGTGACCATGAGGTCATGGGTTCAAGTCCTGGAAACAGCCTCTTACAGAAATGTAGGGAAAGGCTGCGTACTATAGACCCAAAGTGGTCGGACCCTTCCCTGGACCCTGCGCAAGCGGGAGCTACATGCACCAGGTTGCCCTTTTTTTTTTACCGAGTTTTGGTTATGTTGTGCCCCTTTTTGTTAGGGCAGTTTTAACCTCTATAGTGAGTTGGTTTAAACCTCCGTTATGAGGCGGGCAACCAAAGTTTGCTCTGGGGAATTCTTCTCGGTGATCCCGAGGCTCTTCTCTGTGGGATGTGTTGTTTATCTCAGTAAAACCGAGATTCAAACTCAGTAGCTCCAAGTTTGCCCTCTGGTTTTTGCAGAGTGCATTTCAGAAATGCCAACACTGTCCCATACGGTGTCGGGATAGGTTCATGCGTGTCCAACAGTCACACCTAATAGCCTCCACGTTGATTGCGTCCTAGATGGAGGCCACTGCCTCCTACAGTAGATGGCTTGGTGGTTGCGAGCTCGCTGATCTCCATCTCCTGAGTGGAGGAACAAGCTAGCCATAGTGAGCAGTTCTTGTTACGTGCTTGGATCCCGAGGGAAGAGCTCAATTCAGAGCCGGCTAAGACTCTGTGTCCTTGGTCTTTGTGACCTGAAAGCCTCCTCAATGAAGGTACGATATCGGTGGATCTCTAAACTTCGGTAACAAACATCGTCCATCTCCCTAACTTGTCTACTCTACTTACTTGCATTGCATATCTTCATATTCTTACTTGTGAAACTGCCTTGTGTAGATAGTGATTCAATTGCTTAGCTTCATATGATTGCATATCTTTGTAGACTTGGCTTGTTGGTGCACTTAGTTCAGCCTAGTTTTTTAGGATCTGAACTTACAAATATCTGGTTGGTTATATTCCACAATTAAACATTGCCTAAGTTGTAATCATTTTCATAACACTTACCCCCTCCCACCCACCATGCGACATCTGAGGTCTTTCCACTAAGGGCCTCTTTGATTCAAAGGATTTCTAAAGGAATTCTGGAGGATTCTAGTCCATAGGAATTTTCCCTATCTGGGTTGTTTGACTTGTAGGATCATAATCCATATGAAATTTTCCTTGGTATTCATCTGTACCAGTTTTAATGTGAAATTTTTCGTCCATTCCAACCTCATGTGAAGAATCCTATGTTTCTCCTGCGTACTTTTAAACGCCCGTACTAATCCTGTAGTATTGAAGATGATATGCCACTCCATTCCTGTGTTTTTCCTATTCCTGTGTTTTACAAATCCTGCGAACCAAAGAGGTACTAAGCATTTTGGATAACCTTGATTACAAACTCGTTGTGTTTTCCCCTTTTTGGCGAAACAATGATGCCACCATCATAGATTAGATCAATCATCAATGGGTTTACAAGAGATGGAAACATTATAGATAATATGTGGGCAAATCCTATTTTTGTATACTTATGCATTAACAATCAGAGAATAGCCTCAACACATATGGAGTCTACACTGAACTCTCTTGCAGCAGGCGCCACCTGCTGCTTCTTAGTTCACATGTGCACGACATGCAAGATAGTGAACTGGACATTACTTAAACAGTAATAACTATTACACTTTTATTCATCTTACTGAAGGGTAGGAATTGTTGCCCCTGGTATTTCCTTCAGAAATAATGCATGTAGAAAATAAATAACCACTCTGTCAAGAAAAATACCTTGAGTACTTTCTCAGAAGAATCATAGCTCCAACGACATTGATGATAGCCAAGAGACCATTTTGGGGGCATGGCCACAGTCCCTGCAATGGTTGTTTTTGTATTTATACTTTTAAGTGGAGGTCAAGTTAAATTCTCGGTTCCCTAAATGTCATTATTTTGGACAAAGGCAAAGTCAAGCTTTCAAAACTTTGACCACTTATGACATTCAAAACATTTATCGAATTGGAGGGAGTAACATATCCACATCTAAGTTCCAATTCTGGGTTATGCTATGACCAATTAGATATAAATGTAATTAATAATTAGCAAAATGAAGCAAGAAAACTGTGCTAGATAGCGCATGGCTCTTGGGAGCAAACTGCAGACACAATACAGAACTATGATCCCACCAAAGAGCTACTACAACACTTCAATTTTCCAGTGGCTCAATTGCTCTAAAGAATACCTCTCTTCAAATATATTTAACAGTGCCAAGTGCCAACTAATAATGCAAAATCAGTTAAGACTTAGAACTGAATATTTTGCTCACCAGTACCATAACTTATACACTTTTTCTTGTCAAATTGGAATTATAAATTTTATAGAAAACACGCCTACTTTCATACTAGAGCAGAGATATACAACTTCAGAGTTTCTATACAGTATGTATGATGTTAAAGTTCAAAACATTGGACATGAAAGGTACATCTGATAAACATTTAGTAGGGGAAGAGATTGATTATGAGATGAGAAATACCTATTGCATAGGACAATGACATCGTAACTTCAGCTGGAGAATTATATGGTCCAAAAGTAATGATAGGGTAAGCAGATGGGGCAGAAAACTTGATAGTACATTCTTGTCTCAAGTCAATCTGATATAGCACACGATAATTAAGTTAAGAGAAACAGATCAGTTCAAAACATAAGCTACAGAGAAATGCAGGGAACATACTTCACATCGTCGTGTGGTGTCAGCTAGGACGCCGAATGCCTTCCCGTCAGGGAGGACAGCCAACACCCAAGGGTGTGATTGATATAATGAAGTGGTCCCTGGCCCAAAACCCCATGCATCTGTGTTCCAAGTGAAAACCTAATGGGAAGATACCAAGAGAAACCACGAGAGGAAATTATTTCATTTGTTGAAGAAGCAGGAGTGGGACATAATTATACGTTCATCAAAGACCCATACTCGTTTCCCAGTTCGTTCAAGTGGACCACTCGCTTCTCCTGTACCGTAGAAAGACGTCCCAGAAGGAAGCTGCTTGTTGAAAGGACATTCAAGTTAGTATATAAACTACATACATTCAAAATTTGAGCAATATTACAGTTGCAAGGAGATGGTATTAGAGCACGTAAAGCGGTAAAGACATCATGATTATCTTAAGAGATAATGCACATTACCCTCCTGAACTATGGGCTGAGTTTATAGACAAAGCATAAACCCTAATAACTTTTCAGCAGAAACCCCTAAACTCTAAAACAGTTCACTTACCACCTTCTATCCAAACTAAATGTTCATTATTTGTTTATTTGAGAAAACACAAAGCTTGCACCTCAATACATTGATAGAAAGAATAGAACTACAACTGTTCAAGCCAAAGACTAGGCCAAACAATCGAACATGCGACACAAGACCATGACAAACAGCCGGCAGACAGACATTACAACCGACCCACCAAACAACCCTGGCCTAGATGTCATCCACAGAAGCGTCAAGTGCACTAAACCTAAGCGTGATAACCAGGAAATTCCGATATTTCGCCAAATTCTGAAATTCTGATATTTCGCTAAATTCTGAAATTCCAGAACCATGGACTACTTCAACTGCTTTGGTTTTCATTCTGAAATCCTGATATTTCGCTAAATTTTGGCTGTTTATCTAAGGTCCCTAAGAAATCACTTAGAGGAAAGGGAAGTGATGACAACCAGGGGTTGGGCCTGGAAGCAGCATCCTTCGAAGAAAGTGTAGATGTATCAGGGCCCAAGTGATTCACCGCTTTTTCAAGTGTTGGTAGCGGAACGTTCTATCATCCCGCAACAATTTTACAGTATCCCTAAGCATGACCTTAACAAAATCAATACCACACCCACAGATCAGACAAATAATAGCATCTTATGTCGCAACAAATTTACGGTGCCCCTACCTAAGCATCGACATTGCCAAAATCAATACCGCACCCGCGCATCAGTATCACTCACATGCTTCTCAATTTTTCATCCACCAGTCAGAGACTCACCGCAAGCCAGTAGCACTGTCTGTGCGAAGCACGCATACCTTAATCACAACCTTCTGGACGTTCCCCGCCACCTCGCACGCCGGCACGACCGAGGGGCGATCCCCACCCTCGCGCGGCTCCTCCCGCCGCCGCGGCTCGACGAACGACAGGCTGGGACCGGCCGCGGACCGCGCGCCCTCCGACGCGTCGAACCGGAACACCCCCTCCTCCAGCACGGGCACCCAGACCATCTCCCCGACGGGCGCGGCCATCGTCGCCACCACCCCCGCCGCGGCCGCAGGCGGAGGACTCCCGCGGAAGCACCTGCGATGACCTCAGCGCGGTGAGGGGTCCAGACTGGAATCGCGGATCGACGCTGGAGCCGGGAGAGTGCTCGGGGTCGGGGTGGAGGTCGATCGGAGGAACGAACCTGAGGGGAGGGAGACGTGGGGCGCGTGGACTGCCGCGGTACTCGCGCTGGTGGGAGTGGAAGCGGGAGTGGGAGTGGGGGGCGAGGAGTGGAGATGAGATCCTGCGGGTGCACGGGGACAGCATCTCTTCTTGAGCGATTCGCTCGCTTGCTTGCGTGGTTTTGGATTTGTTAAATTAATGGGACTGGCAGTGCCTGTCTACTTGTCTTGGACCCAAGTGTCTGACGGTATGGGACGCTGGAGCCTCCGGCGTTTCTAGTGGTACGCACGGCATGCGGACACCTGGCATGTGAGGAGATAAAAATGAGGTTTAGGTGCAACTCCACCCCCGTGCGTCAAAGCGCCCGTAAAAATCCCAATCATTTTTGTTTTCACTTTTGATCATCCAACGTCATGTATCAAACGTCTGTGATGTGGTTTGGAAGTTCAAAATCAAACAAACTAGAAGCAAAGCTGGACAAAGTTTGAGAGCGTCTGAGCCTTCGCCATATATGCCTCTGACACCCCTCGGCCGACCCAAAAACCTCACTCGGAGCCCCGATTTTCTCATTTCGTCCCTCCCTCTTACTATATATCTGTGTAGTTCGAGACCGACGCTACCGCCATACCACCCACTCGGCCGCACAGGCTTGTAGGACCTTCGCCACTCATCTCGAGCTCCGGCCCTGGTTTGCTTACGCCTCCCTTCCACCCCTGGTCCAGCCGCCGCCCAGGTACCGCCCCTGCACATTGTTTTCATCCATGATGGACACCACGTCCGCCAAGTGTTCGGCCAAAGGCCATAGCCAAATTTATTGATGTTTTGTTGTTTAGTTGAAGCAAACACATTGGATTCAGACGTGAAGTACTTCTATGTCGAGTTCATTAATACGTCCTTGTCAGATAAGAACAAACATGAGGATTAAACAACGACGATGCAGGTGGTTAATGAAGATGCCCGACGTGCGGAGAAGTATGTTCTCAATTTTAAGGGACCAAACCCGGAACAGCGAGTGATGAACCGAAATAGGGCACGATGGCATATGGTGCTGATAGACGGCTACTTTCTCCCCGGTGCGTTATTCGATATCTATTTCCATCGTCGATTCCGGATGCGGCGAACTGTATTCGACGACGCTCTACAATGGTGTATGGGCATATGATGACTACTTCATTTTGAAAAAGAATGTCGATGGAAACATTGGATTCTTTGGTCACTGGAGTGCACGGATGCATGGAGAAAGCTTGCCTATGGCGCGAGTGCATATTCGTGGGATGAGTACCTCCAGATGTCCGAAAGCCCATGTCTCAAAGCCATGGTCAAGTTTGCTACTACGGTGGCCATGGTGTTTGGATTGGGGTACTCGAGAGAACCAACTATTGAAGTCACCGCAAGGCTCATGGCAGTGTCGAAAGCAAAAGGGAGGCCACGTATGCTCGGATCCCTGGATTGCATGCACTAGCAACGGAAGAATTGCCCATATGCTCTACAAGGGCAATATCGGGGCCATTGTAAGAAGCTCACCATCATTCCTAAAGCACTTGCATCACAATAACTATGGGTTTGGCACTCTTCTTTGGGATGCTTAGGTCTCATAATGACATCAACGTGCTGGAGCGGTCTCCATTGTTTGCAAGGTTGTGAGCAGGAGAAGCTACTCCATGCAACTATATCATCAATGCCATGCCTACAACATGGGCTATTATCTTTGTAATGGTATCTATCCTTGTTGAGTTCTACGGTAGGGTGCATCGACTGCAAATTAAAATTTCATACGCGCAGAACAACCAAGACCATGCTACGGGAGATGGATCACAGATCGTTACCACTAGACGCGTAGTGTCGTGCAGCGAAAGAAGAGTTGGGGCAGCGCGTCCGCATGGATCGTATCCTCCTCGTCCGATCTCCCTCGAACAGCCGGTCGTCGGTTCCCACGTACAGGTTCACCAAAGCGGCGCAAGTGCACCGCCTCTAACGGCATCCGCGCGTGCAGGAGGAATACCGTGCGGTGGACTGCTAGGTCCGATCACACAGTCGGGCGCGAGTGGAGGTGGCTATTCGCAACACATGCAAACCCTAGTGACAACACCGAAGTGGTCAACCGCATGAGTATGCCGTACCCCCACTTTATATAGGCATCCGTCGTGGGCTCAACACTTGGACCTCGCACGAATCCTAAAGCCCACAAGTCTACTCGGCCACGACCCAAGTCCAGCTCGGATCACATCCGATCAGTGTCCTCGGATCTGACCTCATAGGTTCCTTCCCTTAAGCGCGCGACCCTTAGGTTCAAGTCGGCTTGGTCATAGTTCGGATCACCTCTGACCTGCACGGTTGGTAGCGGCCTCTAGCAAGGCGTGCCGACCACCAAGCAGACTATGAAGCTGATTAGCGAACATGTACATCACACATCCATTCCTTTTGCCACACGATATATGTTGTCGGGCTCAAGGCGAGTCTGTCATCCTTGTGCTAGTGTAATGCCCCGGATTCGTTGCGCCAGGTGTCCGCCAGTTATTCGCCGTAGTTGCCATGTCATTTGCTTGTGTGTTGCACTTTGCCATGTCATCATATGCATTTCATATCATGTCATCATGTGCATCTCATTTTGCATACATGTTCGTCTCATGCATCCGAGCATTTTCCCCGTTGTCCGTTTCGCAATCCGGCACTCCTATGTCCTTCGGCGTTCCCCTTTTGTATTCTGTTGTGAGCGGGTATTAAACTTTCTCGGAATGGCCCGAGGTTTGCCAAGCGGCCTTGGTATAGCACCAGTAGACCGCCTGTCAAGTTTCGTGCCATTTGGAGGTCGTTTGATACTCCAACGGTTAACCGGGTAACCGCAAAGGCCTCTTTTGTGTGCAGCCCAACACCCCTTCCAAAATGGCCCAAAACCCATCTAACTCCCCTCCATGCTCTCGGCCGTTCGATCACGATCGCGTGGCCGAAAACCGCTCCTCATTTGGACTCTCCTAGCTCCCTTTACCTATATATATATATATATATGTGTCCCTCCCGGAATTTCCGCGCAGATCAAACCCTAGCCCTCCCCCTCGCAGCCGTCGGACATGTCCGCGCCGCGCCGGACATGTCCACCGCCCGCCGCCACGTCGCTACAGCCAATCGGCGCGCGACACGTCACCGCCGCCATCGCCCGGACCAACCGCCGCCCGCCACGTCGCCACCCCGGCCACCGCGCGCCGCCGCGGGCCCGCGAGCCCAGGCGGGGCCCGCCCGGCCCGTTCCGCCGCCGCCGCCGCCCTACGGGTGCCCGCGCCGCGCTCACCGGTCCCCGCCGCCGGTGGCCTCGCCGCCGCCGCCCTCCGCCGCCGGCCGCCCGGCCGCGCCCCTCGCCTCCGCCTCCCAGATCCGGCGCCGCCCGAGGCTCCGCCGCCTGCGCGCCTCGCCCCTGCGCCGGCGACCCCGCCGCCGAAGCCCCCGCGCCGCCTCTGCTCCATCTCCGGCGACCGTGGGCCTCCGTCGCGGATCCAGCCCGGGGCCGCGTCCCCGACCCCGCGCGGCCTCTCCCGGCCTTCTCCGGCTAGATCCGGGCCGGAGCCGCCCGGATTCGGCCGTCCCCGACCTTCCCGGCCACCTCCCGCGTCTCTGGCGTCCCCCACGTCCATCTCCGGCGAGCCTCTCCGGCGAACCTCGTAAACCGTGCAGATCCAGAGGTTGACCCCGAATTCCACTAAGTCCTGATTATTTTTGCATAATCATGCCATGTTCATCGCATTGTATCTCTGCATCCGTAGCTCCGTTTCGTGCGTATAATATGTCAAATTGTTCGCCTCGACGAGTACTTCATTTCATTCCATTGCATCATTTTCATTTGAGCCCATCTTGATGCCCGAAATGCTGTTGGAAGAGTGCATGTTGATGTTAATCTGCTGAAACTGTTATAACTTGCTCATTTGTCATTTTTGCCATGATTGATGTGTGCATCCTATGAGGTTGATGTCTTCATGTGTTTTGATCTATGCCATGCCATATTTCCAGGGGTGTATGCCATGTATTTTTGTGATCAATGTGGTGACTAGCACAAGCATGCAAACTAGGCTTCGTGATATTGCTGATTTTAGTCCCTGTTCTGCTGTTATTTTGGTGCCATGTAAACTTGATGCTACAGAGAGATCCATGCATATTTTGAGATACTTCAGTAAGGGTGTTTTGAACATATGGTTATTGTCTATCCATTCATGCCCTTGTTTGCAATTATGGAGTAGTCTAGGATGTCATTTTGGTGCTCTACTTTTGCTTCATAACGTTTCCTGGCAGATTGGTTACTTGTTATTCAATTTAGCCAAGGTTGCTATAGTTGATCGTTGCATGCTATGGACTTGTTCTTGACTTGGTTTGTTACACAAACATGCCTTCTTGATGATGCTATGCTTATATTGTCATGCAATGACTTGTGGTGAGTGAATCGAGCTTGTTAAGTAGTGTACTTGCTGTTGCTGTTTTCCTGACAGATTCTGTTATATTTTGTTGCTATGTAAACATGTTGCTACTAATCATTCTATGCATAATCTGGAGTTGTTCTATAAACATGTTTTGATCTACATGTAATTCTCTATCCATCCATGCCCCTGGTTGCATTTATAGCTTGCTGTAGATTGTTCATATCTTGCTCCAAAGTTGCTTGATAATGTTGCTATCAGCCTGTTAACATTAAGTTCACTAGTTCCCATGTGTTCTGCTAGTGTTCCATGCATCATATGACCTTGCTCTTGCCATGTTTAGCTTCATAAACATGTCTTCTTACTGTTGGTTGCTTTGCCATGCCATGTAATGCTCTGTGGTGAGTGGTTCAAGCTCACCAACATGCCTACTTATTGTTGTTCCTGCCATGTTTGAATCTGTAATATAACTTGCCATGTTTACATGGGTGCCATCTTATCTTCTGATCCTTTTTGGCTCATGGTCAGTAAGGACCTTTTGATCTATGCTTTTAGTAGATTCATGCCATGCCTTTGTTTGCCATGATATGTTCCTGTAACATGTTGTTTGCTTGCTCTAAACATTGCAACCTGATATTATTTCTGCAAAGTCTGAAACTGTTATTATTTGCAATCTTCCCATGTCTTTTTGAGCATTTTCTAGTTATTTCTGGAGATAGCTCAGTGTTCATGTTTTGTTATGCTTTACATGTACTTCATGCCCATGCCTTTTGTTATTATGTTGAGGTGCTGTAGCTTATTGTTTTGATGCTTGTAATATGCCTAGTTGCTGTTATGGACAGATTGTTGCTATGACTTGTATAGTGTGTGTGTGTTGAACCGTTGCTCCGTTTTGAGTGTGCTCAATATGAAACTTGCTTGATTTTGCATGTAGTTCTATATTATCATGTTGCATCCTTGTTTTGGTGTGTTTGCTTGATGTTTGCATGCATTTTGCATCAATGCCATGTTTAACTTGTTTTGGTCATATCTTCTAGGCCGTAGCTCCAAATCTAATGAACTTTATATGTAACTTGACTAGAATTTCGTGTAGATCATCTTGCTGCATCTTAACTTGCTGTTTAACAACTTGAACATAATGTTTATTCAGTTCTGGACCAATTTCGAAATTTGCATATGAGGACTTACCGGAATTGTTATATGTTGTTCCCGGCCTCATTTAAACTTGCCTTGGTGTGTTGTTCTTGTTTGCATCATCTCTTGCCATGAGTAGCTTCATGTAGCCTTGTCATGCATCATGCTTGTTGTGCATCATGCCTTGTTCATGTGTGGTGTGTTTACCATGTTGTGTGCTTCTTCTTGTTAGTTCCTGTTTCCTTGCGATCGTGAGGATTCATTCGTCTACGGTTGGTTCGGCTTCATCCGTTCGTCTTCTTTATGGACTCGTTCTTCTTCCTTGCGGGATTTCAGGCAAGATGACCGCTACCCTGGATCTCACTACTATCATTGCTATGCTAGTTGCTTCGTTCTATCGCTATGCTGCGCTACCTATTACCTGTTTATCAAGCCATCCCATATTGCCATGAACCTCTAACCTTTGACACCTTTCCTATGCAAACCGTTGTTTGGCTATGTTACCGCTTTTGCTCAGCCCCTCTTATAGTGTTGCTAGTTGCAGGTGAAGTTGAAGATTTCTCCATGGTGCACAGGGCTATGTTGGGATATCACAATATCTCTTATATTATTAATGCATCTATATATTTGGTAAAGGGTGGAAGGCTCGGCCTTATGCCTGGTGTTTTGTTCCACTCTTGCCGCCCTAGTTTCCGTCATACCGGTGTTATGTTCCCGGATTTTGTGTTCCTTACGCGGTCGGGTGATTTATGGGACCCCCCCTGACAGTTCGCTTTGAATAAAACTTGTCCAGCAAGGCCCAACCTTGGTTTTACCATTTGCCTCACCACCACCTACTTTTTCCCTTGGGAGTCGCTCTCTCGAGGGTCATCTTTATTTTAGCCCCCCCGGGCCAATGCTTGTCTAAGTGTTGGTCCAAACCGAGCGATGTCCGGCGCCCCCTGGGCAACCAGGGTCTATGCCAACCCGACGTCTGGCTCGTCCGGTGTGCCCTGAGAACGAGATATGTGCAGCTCCTATCGGGATTGTCGGCACAGCGGGCGGTTTTGCTGGTCTTGTTTTACCATTGTCGAAATGTCTTGTAAACCGGGATTCCGAGTCTGATCGGGTCTTCCTGGGAGAAGGTCTATTCCTTCGTTGATCGCGAGAACTTGTCATGGGATAAGTTGGGACACCCCTGCAGGGTATAAACTTTCGAGAGCCGTGCCCGCGGTTATGTGGCAGATGGGATTTGTTAATGTCCGGTTGTAGATAACTTGACACCAGATCCGAATTAAAACGCATCAACCGTGTGTGTAGCCGTGATGGTCTCTTCTCGGCGGAGTACGGGAAGTGAACACGGTTTCTGTGTTATGTTTGACGTAAGTAGGTGTTCAGGATCACCTCTTGATCATTGCTAGCTTCACGACCGTTCCGCTTGTTTCTCTTCTCGCTCTTATTTGCGTATGTTAGCCACCATATCATGCTTAGTCGCTGCTGCAACCTCACCACTTTACCCCTTCCTTTCCCATTAAGCTTTGCTAGTCTTGATACCCATGGTAATGGGATTGCTGAGTCCTCGTGGCTCACAGATTACTACAACAACAGTTGCAGGTACAGGTTATGCGATGACCATGACGCGAGAGCGATGCTTGCTTGTGTTGAGTTTCTTCTTCTGCTTCTTCTTCGATTAGGGGATAGGTTCCAGGTCGGCAGCCTGGGCTAGCAGGGTGGATATTGTTTGAGTTTCTGTTTATGATTCATCTGTAGTCGGATGTTGTTCTTGTATGTGGTATTGTTGTATTCATGTGACATTGTATGTATTGGATGTATCCCCTCTATTATGTAATGTTGATGTAATGATATCCACCTTGCAAAAGCGTTCCAATATGCGGGTCTACCCTTGGTGGGACCTTCGAGTTCCTTTTGGATAGGGCCGCATATTGGGCGTGACAAGTTGGTATCAGAGCCTCGACCGACCCTAGGAGCCCCCCTTGATTGACCGTGTAGTTTGGCCGTTGTTGAGTCTAGAAGAAAACTATTTTCGGAGTCTAGTTATATCGGAGAGTAGGAATTCTTTTTACTCCTCTGCCCCTTCGTCGCTCTGGTGAGGAATCTTGACGTAGGTGTTTTGAATTACTCCTCTTCCCCTTCAAATTTTTCTTTAGGTTCACACAGTTGGTTTTTCGATCGTTGGTTCTCAACTCTTTTCATCCGGTGCATTTCTCGTCAAGTAGACTCGAGCCTCTTCATCGTTGCCAAGTTCAATCCTCAGTTGTTTTTCTTTTTCCCACCCGCCCACCCTTCTTCCTCTCAGAACCGGAGTCTGTAATCGAGTATCCATCCTACTCGTGCGAAGTCTTTGCCTTCTTTTCTCAATAATTTCAACCGGTGTTTTCTCTTCAAGATATTCATCGGTTTTTTTTCCTTCTAAGTTGCCTTTGTTTTCCCGCCCTCCCACCCTTTTCTTCCCAGAGTCTGAGTCCCTTTCGACCATCAATTTCATTCGTGCGGAGCCTCTTCAGTCTTTCGTCAATTGTTTCAACCGGTGAATTCTCGTCTCGTTTGACATTCTTCATCTCTTGTTTCTTCTCCGGTGGACTCAATTCAAATATTTTTTCGGTGTTGATCATATTCTTTTCTTGGGCTCAAATGTTTTCCCCTTGCTCGTTCGCCTCTCGCCAGTTTATCCTTCCGGAGTGTTCAAGACTCTTAGGAGATTCGTCCATGTTCCAATTAATTCGAGGTTGTCACCTCATTCAAATATTTCAATTATTCCGGTGCATCATCTATCTTTTCAACAATCCTTTTCAACGGTGTTTTTCTCTTCAATGGGCCCTAACCCACAGGTCTTTTCCCAGGATCTTACCTGACTCTTCTAATTCCCCCGGAGTTCGAGTTCTCTCGATTATTTGCTTCTTCTCTTGAGCTCTTGCTTCACCTCTCCTCTTTTCCCTTCCGTCTCGGTCCTAAGATCTCGGGACGAGATCTCTTGTTAGTGGAGGAGTGTTGTAACGCCCCGGATTCGTTGCGCCAGGTGTCCGCCAGTTATTCGCCGTAGTTGCCATGTCATTTGCTTGCGTGTTGCACTTTGCCATGTCATCATATGCATTTCATATCATGTCATCATGTGCATCTCATTTTGCATACATGTTCGTCTCATGCATCCGAGCATTTTCCCCGTTGTCCGTTTCGCAACCTGGCACTCCTATGTCCTCCGGCGTTCGCTTTTGTCTTCTGTTGTGAGCGGGTATTAAACTTTCTCGAAATGGCCCGAGGTTTGCCAAGCGGCCTTGGTATAGCACCGGTAGACCGCCTGTCAAGTTTCGTGCCATTTGGAGGTCGTTTGATACTCCAACGGTTAACCGGGTAACCGCAAAGGCCTATTTTGTGTGCAGCCCAACACCCCTTCCAAAGTGGACCAAAACCCATCTAACTCCCCTCCATGCTCTCGGCCGTTCGATCACGATCGCGTGGCCGAAAACCGCTCCTCATTTGGACTCTCCTAGCTCCCTCTACCTATATATATGTGTCCCTCCCGGAATTTCCGCGCAGATCAAACCCTAGCCCTCCCCCTCGCAGCCGCCGGACATGTCCGCGCCGCGCTGGACATGTCCACCGCCCTCCGCCACGTCGCTGCAGCCAATCGGCGCGCGACACGTCACCGCCGCCATCGCCCGGACCAACCGCCGCCCGCCACGTCGCCACCCCGGCCACCGCGCGCCGCCGCGGGCCCGCGAGCCCAGGCGGGGCCCGCCCGGCCCGTTCCGCCGCCGCCACCGTCCTGCGGGTGCCCGCGCCGCGCTCGCCGGTCCCCGCCGCCGGTGGCCTCGCCGCCGCCGCCCTCCGCCGCCGGCCGCCCGGCCGCGCCCCTCGCCTCCGCCTCCCAGATCCGGCGCCGCCCGAGGCTCCGCCGCCTGCGCGCCTCGCCCCTGCGCCGGCGACCCCGCCGCCGAAGCCCCCGCGCCGCCTCTGCTCCATCTCCGGCGACCGTGGGCCGCCGCCGCGGATCCAGCCCGGGGCCGCGTCCCCGACCCCACGCGGCCTCCCCCGGCCTTCTCCGGCTAGATCCGGGCCGGAGCCGCCCGGATCCGGCCGTCCCCGACCTCCCCGGCCACCTCCCGCGTCTCCGGCGTCCCCCACGTCCATCTCCGGCAAGCCTCTCCGGCGAACCTCGTAAACCGTGCAGATCCAGAGGTTGACCCCGAATTCCACTAAGTCCTGATTATTTTTGCATAATCATGCCATGTTCATCGCATTGTATCTCTGTATCCGTAGCTCCGTTTCGTGCGTATAATATGTCAAATTGTTCGCCTCGACGAGTACTTCATTTCATTCCATTGCATCATTTTCATTTGAGCCCATCTTGATGCCCGAAATGCTGTTGGAAGAGTGCATGTTGATGTTAATCTGCTGAAACTGTTATAACTTGCTCATTTGTCATTTTTGCCATGATTGATGTGTGCATCCTATGAGGTTGATGTCTTCATGTGTTTTGATCTATGCCATGCCATATTTCCAGGGGTGTATGCCATGTATTTTTGTGATCAATGTGGTGACTAGCACAAGCATGCAAACTAGGCTTCGTGATATTGCTGATTTTAGTCCCTGTTCTGCTGTTATTTTGGTGCCATATAAACTTGATGCTACAGAGAGATCCATGCATATTTTGAGATACTTCAGTAAGGGTGTTTTGAACATATGGTTATTGTCTATCCATTCATGCCCTTGTTTGCAATTATGGAGTAGTCTAGGATGTCATTTTGGTGCTCTACTTTTGCTTCATAACGTTTCCTGGCAGATTGGTTACTTGTTATTCAATTTAGCCAAGGTTGCTATAGTTGATCCTTGCATGCTATGGACTTGTTCTTGACTTGGTTTGTTACACAAACATGCCTTCTTGATGATGCTATGCTTATATTGTCATGCAATGACTTGTGGTGAGTGAATCGAGCTTGTTAAGTAGTGTACTTGCTGTTGCTGTTTTCCTGACAGATTCTGTTATATTTTGTTGCTATGTAAACATGTTGCTACTAATCATTCTATGCATAATCTGGAGTTGTTCTATAAACATGTTTTGATCTACATGTCATTCTCTATCCATCCATGCCCCTGGTTGCATTTATAGCTTGCTGTAGATTGTTCATATCTTGCTCCAAAGTTGCTTGATAATGTTGCTATCAGCCTGTTAACATTAAGTTCACTAGTTCTCATGTGTTCTGCTAGTGTTCCATGCATCATATGACCTTTCTCTTGCCATTCTTAGCTTCATAAACATGTCTTCTTACGGTTGGTTGCCTTTCCATGCCATGTAATGCTCTGTGGTGAGTGGTTCAAGCTCACCAACATGCCTACTTATTGTTGTTCCTGCCATGTTTGAATCTGTAATATAACTTGCCATGTTTACATGGGTGCCATCTTATCTTCTGATCCTTTTTGGCTCATGGTCAGTAAGGACCTTTTGATCTATGCTTTTAGTAGATTCATGTCATGCCTTTGTTTGCCATGATATGTTCCAACATGTTGTTTGCTTGCTCTAAACATTGCAACCTGATGTTATTTCTGCAAAGTCTGAAACTGTTATTATTTGCAATCTTCCCATGTCTTTTTGAGCATGTTCTAGTTATTTCTGGAGATAGCTCAGTGTTAATGTTTTGTTACGCTTTACCTGTACTTCATGCCCATGCCTTTTGTTATTACGTTGAGGTGCTGTAGCTTATTGTTTTGATGCTTGTAATATGCCTAGTTGCTGTTATGGACAGATTGTTGCTATGACTTGTATAGTGTGTGTGTGTTGAACCGTTGCTCCGTTTTGAGTGTGCTCAATATGAAACTTGCTTGATTTTGCATGTAGTTCTATATTATCATGTTGCATCCTTGTTTTGGTGTGTTTGCTTGATGTTTGCATGCATTTTGCATCAATGCCATGTTTAACTTGTTTTGGTCATATCTTCTAGGCCGTAGCTCCAAATCTAATGAACTTTATATGTAACTTGACTAGAATTTCGTGTAGATCATCTTGCTGCATCTTAACTTGCTGTTTAACAACTTGAACATAATGTTTATTCAGTTCTGGACCAATTTCGAAATTTGCATATGAGGACTTACCGGAATTGTTATATGTTGTTCCCGGCCTCATTTAAACTTGCCTTGGTGTGTTGTTCTTGTTTGCATCATCTCTTGCCATGAGTAGCTTCATTTAGCCTTGTCATGCATCATGCTTGTTGTGCATCATGCCTTGTTCATGTGTGGTGTGTTTACCATGTTGTGTGCTTCTTCTTGTTAGTTCCTGTTTCGTTGCGATCGTGAGGATTCGTTCGTCTACGGTTGGTTCGGCTTCATCCGTTCGTCTTCTTCATGGACTCGTTCTTCTTCCTTGCGGGATTTCAGGCAAGATGACCGCTATCCTGGATCTCACTACTATCATTGCTATGCTAGTTGCTTCGTTCTATCGCTATGATGCGCTACCTATTACCTGTTTATCAAGCCATCCCATATTGCCATGAACCTCTAACCTTTGACACCTTTCCTATGCAAAACGTTGTTTGGCTATGTTACCGCTTTTGCTCAGCCCCTCTTATAGCGTTGCTAGTTGCAGGTGAAGTTGAAGATTTCTCCATGGTGGACAGGGTTATGTTGGGATATCACAATATCTCTTATATTATTAATGCATCTATATATTTGGTAAAGGGTGGAAGGCTCGGCCTTATGCCTGGTGTTTTGTTCCACTCTTGCCGCCCTAGTTTCCGTCATACCGGTGTTATGTTCCCGGATTTTGCGTTCCTTACGCGGTCGGGTGATTTATGGGACCCCCCTGACAGTTCGCTTTGAATAAAACTTGTCCAGCAAGGCCCAACCTTGGTTTTACCATTTGCCTCACCACCACCTACTTTTTCCCTTGGGAGTCGCTCTCTCGAGGGTCATCTTTATTTTAGCCCCCCCGGGCCAATGCTTGTCTAAGTGTTGGTCCAAACCGAGCGATGTTCGGCGCCCCCTGGGCAACCAGGGTCTATGCGAACCCGACGTCTGGCTCATCCGGTGTGCCCTGAGAACGAGATATGTGCAGCTCCTATCGGGATTGTCGGCACAGCAGGCGGCTTTGCTGGTCTTGTTTAGCATTGTCGAAATGTCTTGTACACCGGAATTCCGAGTCTGATCGGGTCTTTCTGGGAGAAGGTCTATTCCTTCGTTGATCGCGAGAGCTTGTCATGGGCTAAGTTGGGACACCCCTGCAGGGTATAAACTTTCGAGAGCCATGCCCGCGGTTATGTGGCAGATGGGAATTTGTTAATGTCCAGTTGTAGATAACTTGACACCAGATCCGAATTAAAACACATCAACCGTGTGTGTAGCCATGATGGTCTCTTCTCGGCGGAGTCCGGGAAGTGAACACGGTTTCTGTGTTATGTTTGACGTAAGTAGGTGTTCAGGATCACCTCTTGATCATTGCTAGCTTCACGACCGTTCCGCTTGTTTCTCTTCTCGCTCTTATTTGCGTATGTTAGCCACCATATCATGCTTAGTCGCTGCTGCAACCTCACCACTTTACCCCTTCCTTTCCCATTAAGCTTTGCTAGTCTTGATACCCATGGTAATGGGATTGCTGAGTCCTCGTGGCTCACAGATTACTACAACAACAGTTGCAGGTACAGGTTATGCGATGACCATGACGCGAGAGCGATGCTTGCTTGTGTTGAGTTTCTTCTTCTGCTTCTTCTTCGATCAGGGGATAGGTTCCAGGTCGGCAGCCTGGGCTAGCAGGGTGGATATTGTTTGAGTTTCTGTTTATGATTCATCCGTAGTCGGATGTTGTTCTTGTATGTGGTATTGTTGTATTGATGTGACATTGTATGTATTGGATGTATCCCCTCTATTATGTAATGTTGATGTAATGATATCCACCTTGCAAAAGCGTTCCAATATGCGGGTCTATCCTTGGTGGGACCTTCGAGTTCCTTTTGGATAGGGTCGCATATTGGGCGTGACAGCTAGCCCGACCTCTTTCTCGTTCCAGTGATGCCACCGGATTATCTCATAATCCTTGTCACATGGCCATGCTTATCCTGGTCAAATCACACGAGGGGCCCAGAGTATATCTCTCCTGATCGGAGGGGCAAATCCCATCTTGCTCGACCATGTCTCGCAGCATAGGTCTGGACAAGCCTGAAACCTACCTTTGTAACTACCTAGTCACGGAGTAGCGTTTGGTCGGCCCAAAGCAGGTCTGTCACCATCCCGAGTACATGCGCTAGCTCAGGTCTTAGGACATAGAACATATGTTTTATAGAGACTCACATATGACATATCACTGCGTCTCATAGTTGGGTCTGTCCGACTCGGACCTTATCTCACTCGGATCCGACTATGTCAAATCCGACTAGATCCTTCCAAGTCCATATTATCCGGTTAGCATCCAATGCTCCATGGCTAGTGAGACCAAGCCATCGACCGTGTCATATGCTAGTCTAGTCAGCTGCGCGTCCACACAACCCTTTTGACTAGGGACCTTTTTGAACAGTCATCATACAATGCATAGTCCCACAAACAAGTCACATAGTTGTTGATACACATCATTGATAATGTCCAAGGACTATCTTTATTCATAAACACATAGGAAATATCATCATACATGATTGCCTCTAGGGCATATCTCCAACAATCCTATGTGGGCGACTTTCGTCAAGACTGTCTCTGACCCAAAGACAAGAAGGAGCTAGAAAGTATGTCGAGAGGATATTTGGAGTGCTCCACCGTTTTGCGGCTATTCGAGGACCTACAAAACTATGTGATGAACAATCATTGTGGGAGTTGATAAAAACTTGTGTGATCATGCACAACATGATTGTGGAGGATGAGGGTGACGAAGTTCGGGTGATCTTATCAAACTTCCAGAGCAGAATCAGATGGCATTTGAGGATTTTATCCAAATGCATCAAGAGATTCTCCATCGAGCAACTTCAAAATGAACTGGTTGAGCATTTGTGGGCACTTCAAGGAGAGAACTACAAAATGTGTCAGAATAAGTTGAATTCAAATTTGAACTATTTTATTGGAAACTCCATGTTTGGATTGTAATATTTATATTTGAATTAGTGTTGCATTGGAATATTTACACAACATGATTATGGATAAAGGATGATATTCTTCTTCAATTATTTTCCTGCTCCAGATATAAGAAAAAAACAGGGGCAGACATTTGGCGCACCGGGTTGGATGGTCACCCCTCTATCCACTGTCCGGACGTGTCTATGGATGTTTGGTGTGTCCATTTTGATGCACGGAGTTGAAGTTGCCCTAATGACACAAATGTAGCTATGTAAAAATAAGGGTGTCACTACCCTCGTGCAAAAATAAAAAGTGGCCTTGTTTGAAAACTCTTGTCACAAGAAACACGATATGCAAACAAAACTTAACTGGGACTAGGAAGGCGCACAATTTTGCTTGCCACCAGTACGAACCGAGGAGGGGCAACAACGCAACCCTTCCACGTCCTCTTCTTTGGTCCCTTCGATACCATTAGGGAGAGGTCACCGCCTACACGCGGTGACATAGAGTTTGCACCTCTGCATCAGAATCGTCACGTGTATTGTGGACGAGGTGTTGCCCTAGGCGGTGGCAGTCGACTGTCAGAGGAACAGTCACCATGGAAGTCGTGTAATTTGACTCCAAATTGTTAGAATCGGACTTGCGGGGTCAATGTGGTTTCCATGGCAACATCGGTGGGACTTGGGACAAATGGAAGTGGTCAAAGGTGATGCTACGACAAGGGAGGGTAGGCACAACGCGTGCGGGAAGAGCAGCGGGAGGGGGTATGCCACTCGCGCCAAAAACATTTTCATGATAAAGTGCACTCCAAATATCATCGCTCAACCACCAAATATGGAGGATCGCGGGCTCGATATAGAGTGCCCCCCCCCTAATAATGGCGATTGGTGGTGGGATGGTGACTCTGCTAAAGCGGACTTTTCGGCCAAATTCGTCATAATGGCGGTTATATATTATGGTGATCGGGCCGATATGACAACTCTACTGGAACTGATGTTGGATTGAATTATTATTTTCAGTATTTGGCCCCCAAACACTGATGATTTGTTTATCGCCCCCTCCCCCACGACCATTTTGGTCTAGCTCTGCGATTGGTTAATGATAAGCACATGAAAGGCTTTTTTAAGTCTTCTTCTATGTCACTACAATATGAAAACATTAATATAAATAAACATAGCAACATGATAAAAACAGGAGCAACTAGTTCGTGTACTCCTCGCTACAAAGGTAATAGTAACTGTAGCAGATGCACCACATTTACGATCGTCAAAATCGTAACAAAGGTGATCGCTATAAATTATGGAGGCTCCGAAGTCCACACACACACTCATATGTCATTGGCTAACTCTTTCCTCCCCACCCACACACAAAACGAAGAAATCTATAGGTAGTTCTGTCCATGTCATCAAACAATTCGTTGAACTAGGTCTTCAAACGAATCATAGGACTAGATGTCTTTCATATATATGGCAAAAATATGCAGGTTCAGGAAGTGAATATGAAGCACCCTTCAATACTTTGCCGATATGGCGCATCTCTAAAGTGGGTTTTCAGGTTAAAAAATCCCATGCTGGCAGTTATTATGGTGATTGGCCACATATAGCGCAGCTCTAGAGTTGCTCTAACCATCAAGTGCGAGGATTTCTATACGGTTTATGTTTGCTACAGCAAAGTCACTACACTCTCATGTCACGCAACCTAAAGCTTCTACGCACTCGGTATTCTCCTTGTGATACTCGACATAGTAGTACATGCCATATTCGTGCTTCGCTGGCACCTGCTCATCAAAGATATCTTCTCCGACATCCACATAGACCACTTCTGCCACTGCCATCATATCACGACATAAACAAGGAGATTTACAACATAGGAATGAATACACAAGGTACGCAACAAGTCCAGGAATAGAAGAGGTGTATGATGCACCATCTCTACTGAGAACAACGATGGTCTCCAAAAGCATTGATGTTGTAAGACAAGAGAGTCATGTTCTTATTTGGTGAGCTATTGATCGCATTACACAAGCTGCTAGAGTCCCCTATGGACTCCAAGCCACACTTTTTACACTTTGCAAAGGTGTGTTACTTTACCCATAAATGACCAACAATTGGGGCATTCATGTTTGTCGCACTCACAACTAGACCATTAGATCAAAAAGCCTTTTCACCGCATTCTTGTCATTACAATGCGTTGGCGTTGTAATCCCACACAGCAGGCCAGGACTACCGGTCTCAGTGTCAATACTCCAGATCCAGCATTATCGTAGCTCGCACAATGAGCCTAGACTACCTTTGTGAGCAGTTGATACTATGAATCCAAACACTAGGGTGTTGCCTTCTCAAGGGTGGTATGACATAGGACAAGGGTACTTCCACTATGCCCTGCCCACACAGGGTATGTGGTCAACACGGTCATTATGACACTCAAGCACAAGTTATCACTTTTTCTTTGAGGTAATAGCACCGGGAGTCATAAAACTTGTGCTCGATGTTTAGTTTGGTGCTAAATCTTTGAAAACACGGATTTGTGGTCACATAACTTGTCCATGTGTGCATATACAATGCTTCCTCTCGTATCCAGACACATGGCCTGTCCATGTGGCGTGCCAGCCTGGTGGAGGCCCACCAGTCAGTGGTGGGGAATGCACAAGGCGCTTGGTGGCCATAGCATGCTGGATTTTTTACAGAGAACTCCCTCAATTTATTTAATCACGCACAAAGCCCTCAAATATAACGAAAAAAGATGGCGCAGTTCAAAGTTCAAACACATACATGTTAATAAAATAGTCCTCCATACATCATCCCACTAGTGCCGATTGATGTTCAACATGAAGAACTAAAATTTGTTTAATCACAAACAGAAGCCCCAACCCAACATATTCAATCTCTCGACCTTAAGCGTGGACACACGAAGCTAAACGCTACACTAAGAACCAACCACTGTCTATAAAGAGAAAATCCGGATTTTATATATTGTCCACGACCACTACTCGTATTCAGGTTCTTTTTCTGCTAGACGGAATTTCGATAACCGACCGGTCCTAGAAAATTTGGCGGTCCCCGAAGAAAAATGTTATCGCCGAATTTTGAATTTAAACGACATAAACTATGTCAAGCATAATAACTTATGTGTGCATACAACATCATGATGACATCCTTGTATTGTGAAATACATTTTTCTTTATTCACTCTCAGTTATAAAAATGATCTCGAATTGTAACAATGAATTGAACATGCGAACTTCTATATAAGAGAGGAGTCGAGCTGGCCACTGTAATAGGAAGCACTTATCTAATTTTTTTTTGCTAAACTAAATATATTTAGACGATAAAAAGATTTGAATTCAAAATTTATTTCAAAATTTTGGTCGATAAAAACTGAAATTGCCAACATATTTTGAAACCCGGATTTTTTCGGCCCCGCTCGAAAAAAATGGAATACAAAAATTCTCACTCATGACAAAGTTTTATATGGTATGGGTTAAACATTTTACATTTTGAACGGTTTTCTCAATTAATTTTTTTGGTGAGAAAGGTGAGATTTTCTAGTTTTAAAAACTGGGTAAGCGCGTGAGACGTCTGAATATGAGCAAAGTGACCGTATTTACACGACAACACAAGTTAGATGACTAGCAATCCGTATTTTTAAAGTTTTAGCACCAAACTGAATATCGAGCACAAATTCTATGACTCCCGATGATATTACCTCTTTTTCTTTAGCCTTATATGAAAGCCATTGTAATGGAACCCACCTGACATATTTTTTCAGAACCTTTTCGGAGTTCACCACCAACCAATGGGACAATGGCACACCCAAGGATTTGCGAGCCCTGTCTTTATTGATTCACTTTTAAAATAGGTTTTATTTGTTATGCCGAAAATGCTCAATGGAGCTCGGCCTCCATGGAGGCCGAATTTGAAATGATCAAAATTCATATTTGCATGTTTCATAACATTCTGAAAAAATACGCATATACTTGGAGAATAATGCACAAGTGGGTACAATTTTAGGATGAAATATGCTAAAATGTGTGCTACAAAAAAAAACAAATCTGAGGCTTTTTAGTAGATGCACTATTCATCCTTAAAATCCATGTATTTGTTTTTTTGGTACATATCGCACTTCAAGGTATTTATCTTGAAATTTTACATAGACATCACATCCTTGTTTACTTGTACATTTTTTCAGATTTTTTTTGAAACCGACAAGTTTAAATTTTGTTTTTTTTTCAAAAATCCGGCCTCCATGGAGGCCGAGCTCCAAAACGCCCCACTCCAATTCTCATTGCAGCTCGGTTTCTATGGAGGCCGAATTTGAAATGATCAAAATTCAAATTTTCACGTTTCAAAAAAATAGAAAAAAACACACACATACTTAGAGACATAATGCACAAGTGTGTAAATTTGCAAGAAATGAGTGCTACACACACACACAAACAAATCTTAGGCTTTTTACTAGATGCACTATTCATCCTCAAAGTCCATGAATTTATCTTTTTTTTGCACAGGTCGCTTTTCAAGGTATTTCATCCTGAAATTTTACACACATACACATTACATCCTTGTTTACTTGTACAATTATTTTTAGATTTTTCTGAAACTGAGAAGTTCAACTTTCGATTTTTTTCTAAATATTTCGGCCTCCATGGAGGCTGAGCTCCAAAACGCCCCACTCATAGTATTGTCAGGGGCGGAGACAGGGGGCGAGCAGGGGCTAGACCCCCCCTAATCGCTCCCCCCCCCCCAATATTTCTAGTTTTTTTAGGGAACCCTGAATATTTCTGGTATACGTCTAGTGTGGTACATGTACTAATGGCCGCATATAATGATTTGATTAAATTAATGATAGCCCAATTTGATGTCAGCCCAGTAGCCCATGTGCCATTGTGGCTTGCCGCCTATATATAATTGTTCCTAAAATACTTCACAGTGCAGCTGCGCTGGATGGACGTCGCGAGCCCAAGCGCCCAGACCGTCCGATGCACCCGATCGCTCCGATCACGCGGGATCCAGCATGACCAGGTGCCGTTACGGGATAAGGCGCGACGGCGTGTGGTGGGCCTGGGCTGCTTTAATTCAGGCAAAACTGCTCACATCGCCCGCTTCTCCTGTTCGAAACTGCCACATCGCCCGAATCCCCTTTTCATTTCGAACTTCTCCCTCTCCTTCCTCTCCTCTAGCAACGACGAGAGGTACTACGGTTATGGATCCTGCTCGGAGTCGCCGGTGCGGGAGGCCGTCCGCGAGCGAGGCGAGTCGCTGGCTACAGGCAGAGGTAAACCCCAGCACCTCTTCTCCCTCTCCTCCCCGGTTGCGCTCCAGATTCGGTTGAGAG
Source organism: Triticum timopheevii (assembly GCA_963921465.1). Taxonomy (NCBI): domain Eukaryota; kingdom Viridiplantae; phylum Streptophyta; class Magnoliopsida; order Poales; family Poaceae; genus Triticum; species Triticum timopheevii. The sequence continues at coordinate 293,108,253 of OY997262.1, forward strand.
TTCGTGTTTGCAGTGTTAGGGTTTGGGTGACGTGGCGGGCACGGAGGTTGTCCATGGCGTTCGCGGGCCCAGCGTTGCCATGGCAGGGGGAGGGCTCGGCGTTGCTATGGCGGGGGGAGCTCGGCGTTGCTATGGCGAGGGGAGTGGTGGGGTGGGAGGAGGGGAATTGAGTGCTTGAAAGGGCAGAGGCGCGGGATAAGGGGATGCTTCTAGTGATCTGCACTGTGATTTAGGCGTTTTATTTGATGTTGCTTAAATCCCGGACGCAATTGTATAGAAATATGATGGTAATTGCTTAGTTTTTCTGCAACTTACATGTGTTTTCTCTTTTTTGAAACAGGTCCTTTATCTCGACTCGCTTGATGTGGACTACAGGACAATCCCCAAGGATTATGTGGATGCGAGCACGCGAACTATTCTTCCAAGGGTTAAAGCATGGAATGATGGTCTGATCAAGGCAATCATTAAGAAGGACAGGATTAGGAAGGGCGTTTATGGAAAATTGTGAGTAAGTTTTACTTTACTTTCCTCTGCACAGAATTTTTTCAGCCTATTTTTCTTTTTCATTGTTGTGTTTTCAGCATGCACAGAGATCCCATGTTTACGAAAGTGCGCATGTAGTGTTTTTTAAATAACCGTGTGTATCACCCAATGCCCAACCTTTTTGTTTGCTTTTTTGGAAGTACACAGTTGCCAATAATAAGGGTTGAATTTGCCTTTTTATCAGGTTTCTTGTAGTTGCATGAATTATTTTTATGCAGTTACCCACCTATAGGGATGTTGTTGCCTAATTTTAGGGAGCTAGTTGCTTTAGCTAATGTATGAAAGTTTCTGCATGAAAATTTGCATGGTAATCATCCTCATTTTTTCCCCAAGTGGTGATATTTTACATGAGGTTTTTTTGAAGTTACAGTTGTCAATATTTTAGAATTCGTAGTTGCTCATTCATCAGGTTTCTATAGCTGCTGTAGTTTTGTGATGTCCATAACTGAAGTTGCCCATCAATAGTGCTGGTGTTGCCCTAAGTTAGGGAGGCAGTTGCTCAGCACCCCCTTTTTCACTATTCATCTTTTGCTAACTGTTTTATCATGTGAATTTTTTAATAACAATAGCTCAAAGGCGAGTTCTCGAGGTGCGCAGAAGATAGCCTTTTTGGGAGCATGGATCACATCCAGAAGTTTGTCGCTGCGAGGCTTCCTCAAACCTACAACCCCAATGTATTTGCTTCCCTATTTTTGTTCATTCCTAAGAAACGCACTCCTCTTTTTTTGTTCATCATTGTGTTATATAGTCTCCTCATTCAGTTGCCTTTTTGTGTTTGTAGAAACAAAGGAGGTTGTCATATCTGGTGCATGATATGTGCTCTGAAATATTAGTCCAAATGGGGAGGTTTGTTCAAGGCGTGGGCAAGCTGGACGAGGAGAAGGATGAACCGGCAGCCACAAGTGTTTCAAGGGTCGCAAGCGCACGTCAATCAGTGAGTAGGGAAAGGCAGAAAAGGGCAGCAGCAAGTCCAAAACAGTAGAAGAAAGGAAGGGGTAGTAGCACTCGGTGCGAGGACACACTTTTGCTGTCCAATGACGAGGAGGAGGAATAGGATGCGGAAGAATTTGAATCTTCAGAAGAAGAAGAAGAGGAGGAAGGGAAAGATGAGGACAGTCCTGAAGAGGAGAGTTCAGATGAGGAGGGGGTCAGCAATGACGATGACGATGATGGCGATGACTATGATGATGATCCTCCCTCATACGGCAACCCACCAGCAGCAACTGAAACTGGTGATGATGATTCAGAGCACATGGACATTGACAACTCTCAGGGTCTGTTGGTGGGGGAGATGGTGGTGAAGAGAAGGAAGAGGACGATGAGGAGGATGATGAAGAGGAAGAGCATCACGAGGAGGAAGACGGTAAGGAGGAAGAGGAGGATGAAGAGAGCAAAGACAAGGATAGAAATGTGGAAGAGGGCAATGAAAAAGAGAATGAAGTAGAAAGAAAGAGGGGGAGGCAGAGGAGAAAGAGGATGATGGAAAGAATGAAGAGGAGAAAAAAGAGGAGGAGGAAGATAGAGAGTATGAAGGTGATGGGGTGGAGGAGGATGGTGGGGGAGGGAAGAAGGGGGATGAAGATAAGGATGATGGCGGCATGGGCGGCAACGCTAGCATCGACAAGCCTGGCGGTAGCGGCTGCCATGATGAGGATGATTCATGAAATCTGGGGTGGCGCGGGGGCAGTGTTGATGATGAGGTGCCGCTAAGTAAGATCATGGAGAAACTCAAGCGTACTGGCAACAAACAAAAGCAACCAGAGCAAACGATGTCTGCTGAGAGCACACAAGGAAGCATCGAAAGCGCCGACAGTTTTTTCAAAGCATGTTCGTTAAGAAGGACATGCGGAAGGAGTCGTTTGCGGTAGACAGTGGGCCTATTATTTCAGCTGCAGATGTGGTGAGGATTGGAGACTCGCAGTACAGGCAGAAGCAGGTCATCCCTGAGCTCCGATATATCCCTCTCTTTCCTGTGTCCGTGATGCCAACTGAGGAAAATTTCTCTAGGATGGATTTGTGCCTCGAGGTGACTAGAAATGTTGTGGAACCATGGCTTGCAGGAGGAGCTGGAGGGTGTGCTGCGAGGAAGGTTAGGAAAGTGTCCCACAGGGCAAATAAGGTTACCGTTATGTCCCCGAAAGAAAGCCAGGTTGTGGTGGGTCAAAGTGTTGTAACTACGACAACCAGCTAGAAAGCTCCGACAGCTCAGAGGCCAACAGATGATGCGGCAAGTCAGAAAGTCACATCACCATCAAAAACCAAGGTTTATCAGAAAAAAGCAGCAAAGAAGCAAAATAAAGCAACTTCTCATATGTTGGAAGCAACTCAGCAAAAAAATCAAGCAACTGCTGAATCAGCAAAGAATGAAAACAGAGCAACTGCTGATACCTTGGAAGCAACTCAAGAAAAAACTCAAGCAACCAGAGTGAGCATGCATGCAGCAGCCCCTCGCAAGAAAAGTGAGGAAGCAACTCCTGAGCTGGAGCAAGCAACTGTTGAAGCAACAACACAAGAATCAATAGATAAGCCTCCAGTAGTCCCCACCAAGCAAGTGTGCTCTGCAAAGAGGAAAGAAATATCGTTCGATGATATTAGGGGCATCAACGAGTTGCTCGAAAAGTGCATCAGCCCAGGTTCGACGCCCCCATTCGTGAGGAGTAAATCTGCTGGTACCATACCTGTAATACAGACACCACATGCCATTAATCTATCAGCAAACAAAGGAGCATTTGATTCAGGTGAAGAACCAGGGTTGCTGCAAAGAACAAAGTCTCGAAGTGCTATCTTGGATGACTACTGTCCAGCTCCTCCTTTTGATCTTGGGATAGATGAACCAGCAGGAATAACACATGAGGAGGCCAAGGTAGTAGAGGATAAGGGGATGGTTGATACCCACAAGTATAGGGGATCATAAGCGTTTTCGAGGGTAGAGTATGAAGGAAATATGCCCTAGAGGCAATAATAAAGTTATTATTTATTTCCTTATATCATGATAAATGTTTATTATTCATGCTAGAATTGTATTAACCGGAAACATAATACATGTGTGAATACATAGACAAACATAGTGTCACTAGTATGCCTCTACTTGACTAGCTCGTTTATCAAAGATGGTTATGTTTCCTAACCATGGACAAAAGAGTTGTCATTTGATTAACGAGATCACATCATTAGGAGAATGATGTGATTGACTTGACCCATTCCGTTAGCCTAGCACTTGATCGTTTAGTATGTTGCTATTGCTTTCTTCATGACTTATACATGTTCCTGTAACTATGAGATTATGCAACTCCCGTTTACCGGAGGAACACTTTGGGTACTATCAAACGTCACAACGTAACTGGGTGATTATAAAGGAGTACTACAGGTGTCTCCGAAGGTACATGTTGAGTTGTCGTATTTTGAGATTAGGTTTTGTCACTCCGACTGTCGGAGAGGTATCTCTGGGCCCTCTCGGTAATGCACATTAAGCCTTGCAAGCAATGTAACCAATGAGTTGGTTAAGGGATGATGCATTACGTAACGAGTAAAGAGACTTGCCGGTAACGAGATTGAACTAGGTATTGGATACCGACGATCGAATCTCGGGCAAGTAACATACCGATGACAAAGGGAACAACATATGTTGTTATGCGGTTTGACCGATAAAGATCTTCGTAGAATATGTAGGAGCCAATATGGGCATCCAGGTTCCGCTATTGGTTATTGACCGAGAATAGTTCTAGGTCATGTCTACATAGTTCTCGAACCCGAAGGGTCCGCACGCTTAAGGTTTCGATGACAGTTATATTATGAGTTTATGAGTTTTGATGTACCGAAGGAGTTCGGAGTCCCGGATGAGATCGGGGACATGACGAGGAGTCTCGAAATGGTCGAGATGTAAAGATCGATATATTTGACGACTATATTCGGAGTTCGGAAAGGTTCCGAGTGATTCAGGTATTTTCGGGGGTACCGGGGAGTTACGGGAATACGAGGAAGAAGCATTGGGCCTCATGGGCCAAGTGGTGGAAGAGAGGAGGTAGGGCGCGCGGCCCCCCTAGCCCAAACCGAATTGGACTAGGGGGACGGCCCCCCTTTCCTTCTTCTCCTCCCTCTCCTTCCTTCTCCTTCTCCTCCCCTTCCTTCCCTTCTCCTAGTAGGAATTGGAAAGAGGGGGGAATCCTACTTGGAGTAGGATTGCCCCCCTTGGGCTCGCCTCCTCCTCCTTGGCCAGCCCTCCTCCCCTTGCTCCTTTATATACGGGGGCAGGGGGGCACCCCATGACACACAAGTTGATCTTCGTGATCGTTCCTTAGCCGTGTGCGGTGCCCCCCTCCACCATATTCCACCTCGGTCATATCGTTGCGGTGCTTAGGCAAAGCCCTGCATCGGTAGAACATCATCATCGTCACCACGCCGTCGTACTGACGGAACTCATCCCCCGACACTTTGCTGGATCGGAGTCCGGGGATTGTCATCGAGCTGAACGTGTGCTGAACTCGGAGGTGCCGTACGTTCGGTACTTGGATCGGTCGGATCGTGAAGACGTACGACTACATCAACCGCGTTGTCATAACGCTTCCGCTTACGGTCTACGAGGGTACGTGGACAATACTCTCTCCTCTCATTGCTATGCCATCACCATGATCTTGCGTGTGCGTAGGAAATTTTTTGAAATTACTACGTTCCCCAACAGTGGCATCCGAGCCTAGGTTTTATGCGTTGATGTTATATGCGCGAGTAGAACACAAGTGAGTTGTGGGCGATACAAGTCATACTGCTTACCAACATGTCATACTTTGGTTCGGCGGTATTGTTAGATGAAGCGGCCCGGACCGACATTACGCGTACGCTTACGCGAGACTGGTTTTACCGCCGTGCTTTGCACACAGGTGACTAGCGGGTGTCAGTTTCTCCAACTTTAGTTGAACCGAGTGTGGCTACGCCCGGTCCTTGCGAAGGTTAAAACAGCACCAACTTGACAAACTATCGTTGTGGTTTTGATGCGTAGGTAAGAACGGTTCTTGCTAAAGCCGTAGCAGCCACGTAAAATTTGCAACAACAAAGTAGAGGACATCTAACTTGTTTTTGCAGGGCATGTTGTGATATGGTCAAGACGTGATGAGATATAAGTTGTTGTATGAGATGATCATGTTTTGTTGAAGTTATCGGCAACTGGCAGAAGCCCTATGGGTGTCTCTTTGTTGCATAAGATGCAAGTGCCAAATAATTGCTTTACTTTATCGCTATGCGATAGCAATAGTTGCAAGAGCAATAGTTGGCGAGACGACCATGTGACGACACATTGATATAGATCAAGATGATGAAGATCATGGTGTCGTGCCGGTGACGATAGAGATCATGACAGTACTTTGAAGATGGAGATCAAAGGCGCAAGATGATCATGGCCATATCATGTCACATATTTTGATTGCATATGATGTTTATCTGTTATACATCTTATTCTGTTTTGATTGACGGTAGCATTTTAAGATGATCTCTCACTAATTATCAAGAAGTGTTCTCCCTGAGTATGCACCGTTGTGAAAGTTCTTCGTGCTGAGACACCACGTGATGATCGGGTGTGATAGGCTCTACGTTCAAATACAACGGGTGCAAAATAGTTGCACACGCGGAATACTCAGGTTAAACTTGACGAGCCTAGCATATACAGATATGGCCTCGGAACACGGAGACCGAAAGGTCGAGCGTGAATCATATAGTAGATATGATCAACATAGTGATGTTCACCATTTAAACTACTCCATCTCACGTGATGATCGGACATGGTTTAGTTGATTTGGATCACGTGATCACTTAGATGACTAGAGAGATGTCTGTCTAAGTGGGAGTTCTTAAGTAATATGATTAATTGAACTTAAATTTATCATGAACTTAGTCCTGGTAGTATTTTGCAAATTATGTTGTAGATCAATAGCTTGCGTTATTGCTTTCATATGTTTATTTTGATATGTTCCTAGAGAAAATTGTGTTGAAAGATGTTAGTAGCAATGATGCGGATTGGATCCGTGATCTAAGGTTTATCCGCATTGCTGCACAGAAGAATTATGTCCTTAATGCACCGCTAGGTGACAGACCTATTGCAGGAGCAGATGCAAACGTTATGAACGTTTGGCTAGCTCAATATGATGACTACTTGATAGTTTAGTGCACCATGCTTAACGGCTTAGAATCGGGACTTCAAGGACGTTTTGAATGTCATGGACCATATGAGATGTTCCAGAAATTGAAGTTGATATTTCAAGCAAATACCCGAGTTGAGAGATATAAAGTCTCCAACAAGTTCTATAGCTAAAAGATGGAGGAGAATCGCTCAACTAGTGAGCATGTGCTCAGATTGTCTGGGTACTTCAATCGCTTGAATCAAGTGGGAGTTAATCTTCCAGATAAGATAGTGATTGACAGAATTCTCTAGTCACCATCACCAAGTTAGTAGAACTTCGTGATGAACTATAGTATGCAAGGGATGACGAAAACGATTCCCGAGCTCTTCGTGATGTTGAAATCGACGAAGGTAGAAATCAAGAAAGAGCATCAAGTGTTGATGATTAACAAGACCGCTAGTTTCAAGAGAAGGGCAAAGGGAAAGAAAGGGAACTTCAAGTGGAAAGACATGCAAGTTGTCACTCCTGCGAAGAAGCCCAAAGCTGGACCATAGCCTGAAACTGAGTGCTTACACTGCAAAGGAAATGGTCACTGGAAGTGGAAATTCCCTGAATATTTGGTGGATAAGAAGGATGGCAAAGTGAACAAGGGTATATTTGATATACAGGTTATTGATGTGTGCTTTACTAGTGTTTATAGTAGCCCCTGAGTATTTGATACTTGTTAGGTTGCTAAGATTAGTAACTCGAAACAGGAGTTATAGAATAAACAAAGACTAGTTGAAGGGGAAGTGATGATGAGTGTTGGAAGTAGTTCCAAGATTGATATGATCATCATCGCACACTCCCTATACTTTCGAGATTAGTGTTAAACCTAAATAAATGTTATTTGGCGTTTGCGTTGAGCATGAATATGATTTGATCATGTTTATTGCAATACAGTTATTCATTTAAATTCAGAGAATAATTGTTGTTCTGTTTACATGAATAAAACCTTCGATGGTCAAACACCCAATGAAAATAGTTTATTGGATCTCGATCATAGTGATACACATATTCATAATATTGATGCCAAAAGATGCAAAGTTAATAATGATAGTGCAACTTATTTGTGGCACTGCCGTTTGGGTCATATCGGTGTAAAGCGCATGAAGAAACTCCATAAAGATGGATTTTCGGAATCACTTGGTTATGAATCATTTGATGCTTGCGAACCGTGCCTTTTGGGCAAGATGACTAAAACTCCGTTCTCCGGAACAATGGAACAAGCTACTGACTTATTGGAAATGATACATATAGATGTATGCGATCCAATGAGTGTTGATGCTCGTGGCAAGTATTGTTATTTTCTGACCTTCACAAGATGATTTGAGCAGATATGGGTATATCTACTTGATGAAACATAAGTCTGAAATGGTTGAAAGGTTCAAAGAATTTCAGAATGAAGTGGAAAAATCATCGTAACAAGAAAATAAAGTTTGTGCGATCTGATCGCGGAGACGAATATTTGAGTTACGAGTTTGGTCTTCATTTGAAACAATGTGAAATAGTTTCACAACTCACGCCACCTGGAACACCACAATGTAATGGTGTGTCTGAACGTCGTAATCGTGCTTTACTAGATATGGTGCGATCTATGATGTCTCTTATCGGTTTACGACTATCGTTTTGGGGTTATGCATTAGAGACAACTGCATTCACGTTAAATAGGGCACCATCAAAATCCGTTGAGACGACGCCTCATGAACTATGGTTTGGCAAGAAACCAAAGTTGTTGCTTCTTAAAGTTTGGGGCTGCGATGCTTATCTGAAAAAGGTTTCATCCTGATAAGCTCAAACCCAAATCGGAGAAGTGCGTCTTCATAGAATACCCAAAGGAAATTGTTGGGTACACCTTCTATCACTGATCCGAAGGCAAGATATTCGTTGCTAACAATGGATCCTTTCTAGAGAAGGAGTTTCTCTCGAAAGAAGTGAGTGGGAGGAAAGTAGAACTTGATGAGGTAACTGTACCTTCTCCTGAATTGGAAAATAGTTCATCACTGAAATCAGTTCCAGTGATTCCTACACCAATTAGTGAGGAAGCTAATGATATTGATCATGAAACTTCAGATCAAGTTACTACAGAACCTCGTAGGTCTTCCAAAAGTACAGTCCGCACCAGAGTGGTACGGTAATCATGTTTTGGAAGTCATGTTACTAGACCATGATGAACCTATGAACTATGAGGAAGCGATGATGAACCCAGATTCCGCGAAATGGCTTGAGGACATAAAATCTGAGATATGATCCATGTATGAGAACAAAGTATGGACTTTGGTGGATTTGCCCGATGATCGGCAAGCCATATTGTATAAATGGATCTTCAAGAGGAAGACAGACGTTGATAGTAGTGTTACTATCTACAAAGCTCGACTTGTCGCAAAAAGGTTTTTGACAAGTTCAAGGTGTTGACTACAATGAGATTTTCTCAACTGTAGCGATGCTTAAGTCTGTCCGAATCATGTTAGCAATTGCCACAATTTATGAAATCTGGCAAATGGATGTCAAAACTGCATTCCTTAATGGTTTTCTCAAAGAAGAGTTGTATATGATGCAACCAGAAGGTTTTGTCAATCCTAAAGGTACTAACAAAATGTGCATGCTCCAGCGATCCATCTATGGACTGGTGCAAGCATCTCGGAGTTGGAATATACGCTTTGATGAGTTGATCAAAGCATATAGTTTTGTACAGACTTACGGTGAAGCCTGTATTTACAAGAAAGTGAGTGGGAGCACTACAGCATTTCTGATAAGTATATGTGAATGACATATTGTTGATTGGAAATAATGTAGAATTATTCTGCAAAGCATAAAGGAGTGTTTGAAAGGGTTCTTTAAAATAAAGACCTCAGTAAAGCTACTTATATATTGAGCATCAAGATCTATTGAGATAGATCAAGACACTTGATAAGATTTTCAATGAGTACATACCTTGACAAGATTTTGAAATAGTTCAAAATGGAACAGTCAAAGAAGGAGTTCTTGCCTGTGTTGCAAGGTGTGAAGTTGAGTAAGACTCAAGACCCGACCATGGCAGAAAATAGAAAGAGAATGAAAAGTCATTCCCTATGCCTCAGTCATAGGTTCTATAAAGTATGCTATGCTGTGAACCAGGCCTATTGTATACCTTGCTCTGAGTTTTACAAGGGAATACAATTTTAATCTAAGAATAGATCACTGGACAGCGGTCAAGAATATTGTTAGTGAGGACTAAGGAGATGTTTCTCGATTATGGAGGTGATAAAAGAGCCCGTCGTAAAAAGTTACAACGATGCAAGCTTTTACACCAATCCAGATGACTCTAAGTCTAAATCTGGATACATATTGAAAGTGGGAGCAATTAGCTAGAGTAGCTCCGTGCAGAGGATCATGGACATAGAACATTTGCAAAATACATACGGCTCTGAATATGACAGACCCGTTGACTAAACTTCTCTCACAAACAAAACATGATCATACCTTAGTACTCTTTGGGTGTTAATCACATAGAGATGTGAACAAACCCTTTGGGTGTTGATCACATGATGATGTGAACTACGGGTATTAATCACATACAGATGTGAATATTGGTGTTAAATCACATGGCGATGTGAACTAGATTATTGACTCTAGTGCAAGTGGGAGACTGAAGGAAATATGCCCTAGAGGCAATAATAAAGTTATTATTTATTTCCTTATATCATGATAAATGTTTATTATTCATGCTAGAATTGTATTAACCGGAAACATAATACATGTGTGAATACATAGACAAACATAGTGTCACTAGTATGCCTCTACTTGACTAGCTCGTTTATCAAAGATGGTTATGTTTCCTAACCATGGACAAAAGAGTTGTCATTTGATTAACGGGATCACATCATTAGGAGAATGATGTGATTGACTTGACCCATTCCGTTAGCCTAGCACTTGATCGTTTAGTATGTTGCTATTGCTTTCTTCATGACTTATACATGTTCCTGTAACTATGAGATTATGCAACTCCCGTTTACCGGAGGAACACTTTGGGTACTACCAAACCTCACAACGTAACTGGGTGATTATAAAGGAGTACTACAGGTGTCTCCGAAGGTACATGTTGAGTTGGCGTATTTCGAGATTAGGTTTTGTCACTCTGACAGTCGGAGAGGTATCTCTGGGCCCTCTCGGTAATGCACATCACTATAAGCCTTGCAAGCAATGTAACCAATGAGTTGGTTAAGGGATGATGCATTACGTAACGAGTAAAGAGACTTGCCGGTAACGAGATTGACCTAGGTATTGGATATCGACGATCGAATCTCGGGCAAGTAACATACCTATGACAAAGGGAACAACGTATGTTGTTATGCGGTTTGACCGATAAAGATCTTCGTAGAATATGTAGGAGCCAATATGGGCATCCAGGTTCCGCTATTGGTTATTGACCGAGAATAGTTCTAGGTCATGTCTACATAGTTCTCGAACCCGTAGGGTCCGCACGCTTAAGGTTTCGATGACAGTTATATTATGAGTTTATGAGTTTTGATGTACCGAAGGAGTTCGGAGTCCCGGATGAGATCGGGGACATGACGAGGAGTCTCGAAATGGTCGAGATGTAAAGATCGATATATTGGACGACTATATTCGGAGTTCGGAAAGGTTCCGAGTGATTCCGGTATTTTCGGGGGTACCGGGGAGTTACGGGAATACGAGGAAGAAGCATTGGGCCTCATGGGCCAAGTGGTGGAAGAGAGGAGGTAGGGCGCGCGGCCCCCCTAGCCCAAACCGAATTGGACTAGGGGGCCGGCCCCCCTTTCTTTCTTCTCCTCCCTCTCCTTCCTTCTCCTTCTCTTCCCCTTCCTTCCCTTCTCCTAGTAGGACTTGGAAAGAGGGGGGAATCCTACTTGGAGTAGGATTGCCCCCCTTGGGCGCGCCTCCTCCTCCTTGACCGGACCTCCTCCCCTTGCTCCTTTATATACGGGGGCAGGGGGGCACTCCATGACACACAAGTTGATCTTCGTGATCGTTCCTTAGCCGTGTGCGGTGCCCCCCTCCATCATATTCCACCTAGGTCATATCGTTGCGGTGCTTAGGCAAAGCCCTGCATCGGTAGAACATCATCATTTTCACCACGCCGTCGTGCTGACGGAACTCATCCCCGATACTTTGCTGGATCGGAGTCCGGGGATTGTCATCGAGCTGAACGTGTGCTGAACTCAGAGGTGCCGTACGTTTGGTACTTGGATCGGTCGGACCGTGAAGACGTACGACTACATCAACTGCGTTGTCATAACGCTTCCGCTTACGGTCTACGAGGGTACGTGGACAATACTCTCTCCTCTCGTTGCTATGCCATCACCATGATCTTGCGTGTGCGTAGAATTTTTTTTGAAATTACTACGTTCCCCAACAGAGTATTCAACCCAAATTTATTGGTTCGACACAAGGGGGCCGCCGTCCCACCGTCGCATCCCCGCCGCCGTCGACCTCCGCTGTCGCCTCCTGTCCCCGCTGCCCGAACGGAGCGCCGCCGCCGCCCGTGCCCGAGGCCCCGCCTCCCGCGCCGGCCCCGGCCGCCGCCGCCCGCCGCCGCGGCGTCTCGCCACCGCTGCGACCCCGACCTCGCCGCGCCGGCGCCCTGCGCCGCCGCCCCGCCTCGGCCCCGCCCGGACCGGCGCCGCCCCGGCCCTGCGCCGCCGTCCCCGGCCTCCTCCGGCGCCGCCCCGCCGTCCGGCCGCCGTCGCCGGATCCGGCGGGTGGGATGAGATCCACCCGCCCGGCCATCCAAACGCCCGCGCCCCGTCCCGGTTCCCTCCATCCCGCACGATCCCGTCCAGCTTCCCCGAGGTGATTTTTGTCTAAGTCCCCGTATATTTTGCATAATCATGCCATGTTCAACGCATCATAACTCTTCATCTGTCGCTCCGTTTTGTGCGTGTAATATGTCAAATTGTTCGCCTCGACGAGTACTTCATTTCATTCCATTGCATCATGTTCATTTGAGATTATCTTGATGCCCGAAATGTTGTTGTAAGAGTGCTTCTTGCTGTTAATCTGCTGGAACTGTTATAACTTGCTCATTTGTCATTTTTGCCATGTTTGATGTGTGCATCCTATGAGGTTGATGTCTACATGTGTTTTGATCTATGATATGTCATCTTTCTAGAGGTAGAAACCATGTATTTTTTGTGAGTTGTGTACTGAGTGCATCAAGCTTGTTAAGGAGGGTACTTGTTGTTGCTGTTTTCCTGATTGTTTCTGTTATATTTTGTTGCTATGTAAACATGCTTCTACTAGTCATTCGATGCATAATCTGGAGATGTTCACTAAGGATGAGTTGTTATACATGTCATGCTCTATCCATTCATGCCCCTGGTTGCATTTATAGCTTGCTGTAGCTTGTTGTAATCTTGCTCCGAAGTTGCTAAATGATGTTGCTGTCAGCTTGTTAACATGAAGTTCAGTTTTGGCCATGTGCTTTTGTAGTGATCCATGTACCCTATGAACTTGTTCTTGCCATGATTAGCTTCATAAACATGCCTTATTATTGTTGGTTGCCTTTCCATGCCATGTATTGCTCTGTGGTGAGTGGTTCAAGCTCACCAACATGCCTACTTATTGTTGTTCCTGCCATGTATGCATCTGTCATATAACTTGCCATGTTTACATGGGTGCCATCATATCTTCTGATCCTTTTTGGCTCATGGTCAGTAAGGGACTCTTGTTCTATGCATTTAGTAGTATCATGCCATGCCTTTGTTTGCCATGATAAGTTCCTGTAGCATGTCGTTTGATAGCTCTAAACATTGCAACCTGATGTTATTTTCTGCCAAGTCTGAAAATGTTAATGTTTGCAATATTACCATGTCATTTTGAGCATGATCTAGTGATTTCTGGAGTTAGCTCAGTGTTCATGTTTTGTTATGCTTTACCTGTACTTCATGCACATACCTTTTGTTCTTATGTTGGGGTGCTGTAGCTTATTGTTTTGATGCTTGCAATATGCCTAGTTGCTGTTTTTGGACAGATTGTTGTTATGACTTGTATAGAGTGTATGTGTTGAACCGTTGCTCCGTTTTGAGTGCGCCCTATATGAAACTTGCTTGATTTTGCATGTAGTTTCATATTATCATGTTGCATCCTTGTTTTGAGGTGTTTGCTTGATGTTTGTATGCATTTTGCATCAATGCCATGTTTAACTTGTTTTGCTCATATCTTCTAGCCCGTAGCTCCGAATTAAATGAACTTTATATGTAACTTGACTAGAATTTCGTGTAGATCATCTTGGTGCATCTTAACTTGCTGTTTAACTACCTGAACATAAGGTTTATTCAGTTCTGGACCAATTTCGAAATTTGCATACGAGGACTTACCGGAATTGTTATATGTTGTTCCCGGCCTCATTTAAACTTGCCTTGATGTGTTGTTCTTGTTTGCATCATCTCTTGCCATGAGTAGCTTCATGTAGCTTTGTCATGCATCATGCTTGTTGTGCATCATGTCTTGTTCATGTGTGGTGTGTTTACTATGTTGTGTGCTTCTTCTCGATAGTTCCCGTTTCGTTGCAATCGTGAGGATTCGTTCGTCTACGCTTGGTTCGTCTTCGTGGCTTCATCTTCTTCATGGGCTCGTTCTTCTTCCTAGCGGGATTTCAGGCAAGATGACCGCTACCCTGGATCTCACTACTATCATTGCTATGCTAGTTGCTTCATTCTATTGCTTTGCTGCGCTACCTATCTTTTGCTCTTCAAGCCTCCCAAATTGCCATGAACCTCTAACCTTTGACACCCTTCCTAGCAAACCGTTGCTTGGCTATGTTACCGCTTTGCTCAGCCCCTCTTATAGCGCTGCTAGTTGCAGGTGAAGTTGAAGATTGCTCCATGGTGGACAGGATTTTCGTTGGGATATCACAATATCTCTTATATTATTAATGCATCTATATATTTGGTAAAGGGTGGAAGGCTCGGCCTTATGCCTGGTGTTTTGTTCCACTCTTGCCGCCCTAGTTTCCGTCATACCGGTATTATGTTCCCGGATTTTGCGTTCCTTACGCGGTCGGGTGATTTATGGGACCCCCCTGACAGTTCGCTTTGAATAAAACTCCTCCAGCAAGGCCCAACCTTGGTTTTACCATTTGCCTCACCACCACCTACCTTTCCCTTGGGAGTAATTAACCCAAGGGTCATCTTTGTTTTAGCCCCCCCGGGCCAATGCTTTTCTAAGTGTTGGTCCAAACCGAGCGATGTCCAGCGCCCCCTGGGCAACCAGGGTCTATGCCAACCCGACGTCTGGCTCATTCGGTGTGCCCTGAGAACGAGATATGTGCAGCTCCTATCGGGATTTGTCGGCACAGTGGGAGGTCTTGCTGGTCTTGTTTTACCATTGTCGAAATGTCTTGTAAACCGGGATTCCGAGACTGATCGGGTCTTCCTGGGAGAAGGAATATCCTTCGTTGATCGCGAGAGCTTATCATGGGCTAAGTTGGGACACCCCTGCAGGGTATAAACTTTCGAGAGTCGTGCCCGCGGTTATGTGGCAGATGGGAATTTGTTAATGTCCGGTTGTAGATAACTTGGCACCAGATCCGAATTAAAACGCATCAACCGCGTGTGTAGCCGTGATTGTCTCTTCTCGGCGGAGTCCAGGAAGTGAACACGGTCTTTGGGTTATGTTTGACGTAAGTAGGAGTTCAGGATCACCTCTTGATCATTGCTAGCTTCACGACCGTTCCGCTTGTTCTCTTCTCGCTCTTATTTGCGTTGGTTAGCGACCATATTTGCTTAGTCGCTGCTGCAACCTCACCACTTTACCCCTTCCTTTCCCTTTAAGCTTTGCTAGTCTTGATACCCATGGTAATGGGATTGCTAAGTCCTCGTGGCTCACAGATTACTACAACAACAGTTGCAGGTACAGATTATGCGATGATCATGACGCGAGAGCGATGCTTGCGTGCGTTGAGTTCTTCTTCTTCTTCTTCGATCAGGGGATAGGTTCCAGGTCGGCAGCCTGGGCTAGCAGGGTGGATGTTGTTCGAGTTTCCGTTTGTGTTTCATCCGTAGTTGGATGGTGTTCTTATGTATTATGATGTTGTATTCGTGTGGCATTGTATGCCTTTTGTATGTATCCCTATCTATTATGTAATGTTGATGTAATGATATCCACCTTGCAAAAGCTTTTCAATATGCGGGTCTATCCTTGGTGGGACCTTCGAGTTACTTTTGGATAGGGTCGCATATTGGGTGTGACACTAAGAGGCTGAAACGACCCTCCCAAGACACCAGACTGCCAGGGACCTCAAGCTACTCGTCAACGTCGATCTTCACGTAGAATCCACCCTTGGGTGCGGTGGCTTCCCTCTGCAACAAAAATCGACGAAAGCAAGGGTGAGTACAATTGTAGTTTGTGAGACTTACATCAGATATATCTACATATGTTCCAGTGTCGCGCGCGGGGGGGGGGGGGGGGGTCAGACTAGTTTTGCATAAATCCAGTTAGGCTACTCTAGGACACTGCCACAAGTAGTTTTGCAACAGGGGTAAGAAGGCTCGAAGTTTCATCAATATCTACCTTAGATACTCAGAATATTGTTCTTCGGCCTTCGGTTTTGGAGGAGATAAGGATGTCATTGAGGTATATCATAACGAACTTGAGGTGGTAGGGGCATTGGTTAAGTCAAAGTACATGACAATATGCTCGTAAAGACCATAACGAGTAGTGATAGTCGTCTTTGGAATGTCCTCGGTCCTTATTTTGATTTGATGGTAACCTAACCTCAAATCCATCTTGGAAAAGATTCAGTATCCACCAATTTATCATAAAGATCATTGATCCTAGGAAGTGGGCATTTGTTTTGTATCATTGCTTGATTAAGAATTTAAGAGTATGATAGTCGACAAACATCTAGTATATTCCATCCTTCTTGACGAAGAGGATGGGGTAATCCTATGGCGACGAGCTAGGGTGGATAAAGCCTTTTCCTTCCAACTATTTGAGTTGCTTCTTAAGCTCAGCTAACTCGTTTGAGGCCATCCTGTATGGACATTAGGAGATTGGAGCAATTCATGTAAATTAGCCCTATGAAAAATTCTACCCATCTGTCAAGTGGCATGCAATCCTGTCGGTTCCTCTAGAAAGACATCTAGAAAGTCACAGAGAGTACTGGTACATCTTCAAGGTCAAGAACGGGATGTTCATTGAGTGCATAGAACCGTAGTTCTGAAGTGTGAGATAATAAATGGAATATTTCGCGAGAAGGATGACTAAGTTGGATAGACTTAGTTGCACAATCAATAATGGCATGATTCTCTGCTACTAATCTATTCCTAGAATTTATATCAGAGGATTTGGGGGCTTGCCATAGACCAAATTTTACAAATTGGACCACCTGACTTTTTTTGGTTTTCTATGGATATTCTTTCATTTGGATTTTCTTTCAGGGTTTAATTCCAGCGCCTCGGGACAGGAGTGGGGGACGGCCCTATGCAGACAACAGCAACACCAACTCTACGAAGTCCGGATCGAATCTTTCGGTTGGCTTTCCCGTGAATAAGAATTGTTGGGCATGGTGAAGCGAGCGCTTATAGCTGTTTCGCTTGCTTCTTTCTTATTGCGGCGCCTATTATGGCATGGCTAAAATGAATGAAAAGCGAGATGATTCAAATCGATTGATAGATGGCATGATTTGTTCTGATAGATCGAAAGGTTTTCTATCAATAATAAGGGTTGACCTCTTTCTACCTGTTGATGATACAAGATATCTATCTATTATGGATCCAACAAAAAGAAATCAATATGTATCTGATTTTCTTTTGCTTTCACCGTTCTCCTTGGCTCAAATGAGTTGGAGTTATACTAGTCAAATTTTCTCCTGCCTATTATCCTTTTTTTAGTGTCATGCCTATTATCCTTAACATATGTTATTCCCATGACCAACCTTGTTGATTTAATATTACTTTTTTAATTCCTTTTAAAACCCCTTTGTGAAGGACTGACATTTTAGACAACTTATTTCCCGCCAAGAAAATTATGATAGTACTCCCTCTATTTCTTTTTAGTCTGCATATAAAATTTATCTGAAGTCAAACTTCATAAAGTTTGACCAACTATATAAGGAAAAATATCAACATTTACAATATGAAATCAATATTATTAGATGCATCATTAAATTAATTTACATACTGCATAGCATTTGTATTGTAAATGTTGATACTTTTTTAGATAAGTTTGGTCAAACTTTACGTAATTTGACTTCAAACAAATTTTGTACGCAGAGTAAAAAACGGAGGGAGTATCTAATGATCGTGTATGTTTCACATGTGCAAAAACATGAGTTACCCTACTTCGATATTTTTCATCATTTGAAAACAGTCAAACTTTCTGATCATAAAATGTTTTCTGATTTTCTAGTCGTCCCCTTGCCCTGAAACTTTTTGAGGCTCTCTAACTTCTTAGGGAAGCTAACATATTTTTGCTAGCCAGAGCCTTGACCATTTGAAGTTTTGAACCACTTGAAATTCATTTTCATTTCTGGACAGAGGGAAATTTGCACTGTGTAAGTGAAGCGGACTTGATCCATTTGGTCTCAAACTTTCACAGTATGTCAAGTTTTAATGCCTTGGCCTAGAGCGTCAACTTGGGCTCCATGCCGACATTGGCATGTCTAAAGAAAATCATTATTATAGAGAATATTAACAAATAAAGATGAATTCGATGGAGATGACATAACCACTATGAAAATATTTCAAAATGTGAATTTGAAATTCTCATCTATAACATATGACAAAATGAGGATTATCAAACATGATATGACATATGGATGGTTTTCTTCCTACCGTCGCAACATATCCATGGTAAATTTAGTGGCATGGTCGGGATAGTGAGGCAACAACGCCCCAAAGTTAATAATATCCTCCCCGCCCTATCCTCGCTCCGATGGAGCGCCGAGCGTCGACAGAGGACGCGTGGAGTTGTGTTTTCAATGGGTCTGTTTGGGTCTGATCACCGTTGGACTTTGACGAAACCATCTAGGCTTGGCCAACCTTCATGGTCATTGTTGTGCTTGCATATATGATCTTTTCAACCTACATTTTTCTTCATCGGATTCCGTTGTGTTGAGCTTAGGGCTGTTAATTACTCCCTCCGTAAGATTATTTTTGGCACTATCATGACCCTATGATAGTGTCAGAAATGATCTTATATTATACTAGGGTGTAGGGAGCACAAAAGTTCGGGTAAACTTTAGTTTTGTCACTCTAGTTTTTGCCTACTTTGCTTATGCCACTCTAGAATTTAACATATCACTTTTGGCACTCTTAGTTTTTGACAATACATCACAATTGTCATTCCGTGGCAAAATCAATAACTCTTCATTTCACTTTTGCCACTCTTAGAATTTGACAATGTATCACAATTGCCACTCTAAAATTATTACTTTTATCACGGAATGGCAATTGTGATGTATTGTTAAAAACTAAGAGTGACAAAAGTGAAATGTCAAATTCTAGAATGGCATAAGCAAGATGGTCAAAATCTAGAATGGCAAAAACAAAGTTTCCCCCAAAAGTTTATCAAGTGATTAACCTTTCTCAGCTCTTGCTTGGAGACTGATACGTCCATTTTGCATCATGCTTTTATATCAATATTTATTGCATTATGGGCTGTTATTACAGATTATATCTCAATACTTATGGCTATTCTCTCTTATTTTACAAGGTTTACCATGAAGAGGGGGAATGCCGACAGCTGGAATTCTTGCTGGAAAAGGAGCAAACGTTGGAAACCTATTCTGCACAGCTCCAAAAGTCCTGAAACTCCACGAAACATCTTTTTGGAATTAATAAGAATTTGTGGGCAAAATAAATACACCAGGGGCCCACGCCCTGTCCAGGAGAGAGGAGGGCGCCCCCCCCCTACAGGGCGCGCCCCCTATCTCCTGGGCCCCCTGGTGGGCCTCTGGTGTCCATCTTCTGCTATATCAGAGCTTTTACCCTGGAAAAAATCGTGGGCAAGCTTACGGGATGAAATTCCACCGCCACGAGGCGGAACCTTGGCGGAATCAATCTAGGGCTCCGGCGGAGCTGTTCTGCCGGGGACACTTCCCTCCGGGAGGGGGAAATCATCACCAAGGTCATCACCAACGATCCTCTCATCGAGAGGGGGTCAATCTCCATCAACATCTTCACCAGCACCATCTCCTCTCAAAACCCTAGTTCATCTCTTGTATCCAATCTTGTATCAAAACCACAAATTGGTACCTGTGGGTTGCTAGTAGTGTTGATTACTCCTTGTAGTTGATGCTAATTGGTTTACTTGGTGGAAGATCATATGTTTAGATCCTTTATGCATATTATTAATCCTCTGATTATGAACATGAATATGCTTTGTGAGTAGTTACGTTTGTTCCTGAGGACATGGGTGAAGTCTTGCTATTAGTAGTCATGTGATTTTGGTATTCGTTCGATATTTTGATGAGATGTATGTTGTCTTTTCCTCTAGTGGTGTTATGTGAACGTCGACTACATGACACTTCACCATTATTTGGGCCTAGAGGAAGGCATGGGGAGGTAACAAGTAGATGATGGGTTGCTAGAGTGACAAAAGCTTAAACCCTAGTTTATGCGTTGCTTTGTTAGGGGCTGATATGGATCCATATGTTTAATGATGTGGTTAGGTTTACCTTAATATTTATTTTGTAGTTGCAGACGCTTACAATAGGGGTTAATCATAAGTGGGATGCTTGTCCAAGTAAGGGCAGTACCCAAGTACCGGTCTACCCACATATCAAATTATCAAAGTACCAAACACGAATCATATGAACGTGATGAAAACTAGCTTGACGATAATTCCCATGTGTCCTCGGGAGCTCCTTTCTCATTATTAGGAATTGTCCAGGCTTATCCTTTGCTACATAAAGGATTGGGCCACCTTGCTGCACTTTGTTTACTTTATTTACTTGTTACTCGTTACCATTTATCTTATCACGAAACTATCAATCACCTACAATTTCAGTGCTTGCAGAGAAAACCTTACTGAAAACGGCTTATCATTTCCTTCTGCTCCTCGTTGGGTTTGACACTCTTACTTATCGAAAGGACTACGATTGATCCCCTACACTTGTGGGTCATCAAGACTCTTTTCTGGCGTCGTTGTCGAGGAGTGTAGCGCTTTTGGTGAGTGGAACTTGGTAAGGAAACATTTATATAGTGTGCTGAAATTTTCTGTTACTTGTCACTATGGAAACTAATCCTTTGAGGGGCCTGTTTGGGGTATCTTCGCCCCAACCAGAAGAGCAAAGAGTTGCTCCTCAACCTACTGAACTCTATGAAAATATTTACTTTGAGATTCCTTCGGGTATGATAGAGAAACTGCTAGCTAATCCATTTGCAGGAGATGGAACATTGCATCCCGATTTACACCTTATCTTTGTGGATTATTTAAGCTTGCAGGTATTCCTGATGATGTTGTCAAAAGGAAGGTCTTCCCTTTATCTTTGAAGGGAGATGCATTGACATGGTATAAGCTATGTGATGATACGAGATCTTGGAGTTATAAGCGATTGAAGTTGGAATTTCACCAGAAGTTCTATCCTATGCATCTTGTTCATCGTGATCGTAATTACATATATAATTTCTGGCCTCGCGAAGGAGAAAGCATCGCCCAAGCTTGGGGGAGGCTTAAGTCAATGTTATATTCATGCCCCAATCATGAGCTCTCTCGGGAAATGATTATTCAGAACTTTTATGCTCGGCTTTCTCTTGATAATCGCAACCTGCTCGATACTTCATGTGCTGGTTCTTATATGCTGAAGACTATTGATTTCAAATGGGACTTATTGGAAAGAATTAAACGCAACTCTGAAGGTTGGGGTTCCGACGATGGTAAGGAGTCAGGTACGACACCTAAGTTCGATTGTGTTAAATCTTTTATGGATACCGATGCTTTTCGTGGATTTAGCGCTAAGTATGGACTTGACTCTGAGATAGTAGCTTCTTTCTGTGAATCTTTTGCTACTCACGTTGATCTCCCTAAAGAGAAGTGGTTTAAATATAATCCTCCTGTTGAACTGAAAGTAGTTGCACCTATTACAGTCGAAGAAAAGACTATTACCTATAGTGATCCTGTTCCTACTACTTATGTTGAAAAGCCTCCTTTTCCTGTTAGGATAAAGGATCATGCTAAAGCTTCGACTGTTGTTCGTAAGAGTAATACTAGGACTTATACACCTCCTGAGAAAATTAATGTTGAACCTAGTATTGCTATGGTTAAAGATCTCTTGGATGATGATTTAGATGGGCATGTTATTTATTTCTGTGGTGAGACTGCTAATATTCCTAGGCCAGATACTAAGACACGTAGACCTGTCGTAGGCATGCCTGTTATTTCTGTTAAAATAGGAGATCATTGTTATCATGGCTTATGTGATATGGGTGCTAGTGCTAGTGCAATACCTTATACTTTATATCAAGAAATTATGCATGACATTGCACCCATTGAATTAGAAGACATTGATGTTACCATTAAGCTTGCTAATAGGGATACCATTAAACCCTTTGGGATTGTTAGAGATGTTGAAGTTTTGTGTGGGAAGGTTAAATACCCTGCTGATTTTCTTGTTCTTGGTTCCCCACAAGATGATTTTTGTCCCATTATTTTTGGTAGACCCTTCTTGAATACGACTAGTGCTAAGATTAACTGTGAAAAGAATACTGTCACTATTGGCATAGATGGTATGTCTCATGAGTTTAATTTCGCTAAGTTTAGTACACAACCTCGTGATAGGGAACCACCTAGTAAGGATGAGATTATTGGTATTGCTTCCATTGCTGTTCCTCCAACTGATTTGTTAGAACAATATTTGCTAGACCATGAAAACGATATGTTTATGAAGGAAAGAGAGGAAATAGATGAAGTGTTCCTTAAACAGGAACCTATGCTGAACCATAACCTTCCCATTGAAATTCTTGGGGATCCCCCTCCACACAAGGGTGATCCCGTGTTTGAACTCAAACCATTACCTGATAATCTTAAGTATGCTTATCTTGATGAAAATAAAATATATCCTGTTATTATTAGTGCTAACCTTTCAGAGCAAGAAGAAGAAATATTATTAAAAACTCTGAAGAAGCACCGAGCAGCTATTGGATATACTCTGGATGACCTTAAGGGCATCAGTCCCACATTATGCCAACACAAAATTACAGTGGAGAAAGATGCCAGACCAGTTAGAGATCCTCAAAGACGATTAAATCCCAAGATGAAGGAAGTGGTAAGAAAGGAGATACTAAAGCTCCTTGAGGCAGGTATTATTTATCCCGTTGTTGATAGTGAATCGGTAAGTCATGTCCATTGTGTTCCTAAAAAGGGAGGTATTACCGTTGTTCCTAATGATAAAGGTGAATTGATCCCGCAAAGAATTATTATAGGTTATAGGATGGTAATTGATTTCCGTAAGTTAAATAAAGCTACTAAGAAAGATCATTATCCTTTACCTTTTATTGATCAAATGCTAGAAAGACTATCCAAACACACACATTTCTACTTTCTAGATGGTTATTCTGGTTTCTCTCAGATACGTGTGTCAGCGAAGGATCAATCTAAAACTACTTTTACTTGCCCTTTTGGTACTTTTGCTTATAGACGTATGCCTTTTGGTTTATGTAATGCACCTGCTACCTTTCAAAGATGCATGACGGCTATATTCTCTGATTTTTGTGAAAAGATTTGTGAGGTATTCATGGATGATTTCTCAGTTTATGGATCCTCTTTTGATGATTGTTTGAGCAACCTTGATCGAGTTTTGCAGAGATGCGAAGACACTAGTCTCGTCCTGAATTGGGAAAAGTGTCACTTTATGGTTAATGAAGGCATTGTCTTGGGGCATAAGATCTCCGAGAGACGTATTGAAGTTGATAAAGCCAAAGTTGATGCTATTGAAAAGATGCCTGATACGTCTCCAACGTATCTATAATTTTTGATTGCTCCATGCTACTTTATCTACTGTTTTAGGCAATATTGGGCTTTAATATCCACTTTTATATTATTTTTGGGACTAACCTATTAACCGGAGGCCCAGCCCAGATTTGCTGTTTTATGCCTATTTCAGTGTTTCAAGGAAAAGGAATATCAGACGGAGTCAAAACGGAACGAAATCAACTAGAGAAGTTATTTTTGGAAGGAAAGCAACCCAGGGAACTTGGAGTGCACGTCAGGGGAGATACGGGCTGCCCACGAGGGTGGGGCCCCCTGCCTCGTGGCCCCCCCGTAGCTCCTCCGACATACCCCTTGCACCCATATATACCTACGTACCCTAAAACTTCCAGAACAGAAGATAGATCGGGAGTTCCGCCGCCGCAAGCCTCTGTAGCCACCAAAAACCAATCGGGACCCTGTTCCGGCACCCTGCCGGAGAGGGATCCCATCACCGGTGGTCATCTTCATCATCCCGGTGCTATCCATGACGAGGAGGGAGTAGTTCACCCTCGGGGATGAGGGTATGTACCAGTAGCTATGTGTTTGATCTCTCTCTCTCTCTCTCTCTCGTGTTCTCTCTCGTGTTCCATCTATGGCACGATCTTGATGTATCCCGAGCTTTCTATTGTAGTTGGATCTTATGATGTTTCTCCCCCTCTACTCTCTTGTGATGAATTGAGTTTCCCCTTTGAAGTTATCTTATCGGATTGAGTCTTTTATGAGAACACTTGATGTATGTCTTGCCGTGATTATCTGTGGTGACAATGGGATATCATGTGCCACTTGATGTATGTTTTGGTGATCAACTTGCGGGTTTCGTGACATTGGGAACCTATGCTTAGGGGTTGGCACACGTTCTTGACTCTCTGATAGAAACTTTGGGGCACTCTTTGAAGTACTTTGTGTTGGTTGGATGAATCTGAGATTGTGTGATGCATATCGTATAATCATGCCCACGGATACTTGAGGTGACAATGGAGTATCTAGGTGACATTAGGGTTTTGGTTGATTTGTATCTTAAGGTGTTATTCTAGTACGAACTCTTTTATAGATTGATCCGAAAGAATAACTTTGAGGTGGTTTCGTACCCTACCATAATCTCTACGTTTGTTCTCCGCTATTAGTGGCTTCGGAGTGACTCTTTGTTGCATGCCGAGGGCTTGTCATATTATCTATCTACGTTATTATTGTTGAGAGAACTTGCACTAGTGAAAGTATGAACCCTAGGCCTTGTTTCCTATCATTGCAATATCGTTTACACTCACTTTTATCATTAGTTACCTTGCTGTTTTTATTATTTCAGATTACAAATACCTTTATCTACCATCCATATTGCACTTGTATCACCATCTCTTCGCCGAACTAGTGCACCTATACAATTTACCATTGTATTGGGTGTGTTGGGGACACAAGAGACTATTTGTTATTTGGTTGCAGGGTTGTTTGAGAGAGACCATCTTCATCCTACGCCTCCTACGGATTGATAAACCTTAGGTCATCCACTTGAGGGAATTTTCTACTGTCCTACAAACCTGTGAACTTGCAGGCCCAACAACGTCTACAAGAAGAAGGTTGCGTAGTAGACATCAAGCTCTTTTCTGGCGCCGTTGCAGGGTAGGCTAGGTAAAAGGGCACTCACTCACACCCCGTCAACTAAGCTCTTTTCTGGCGCCGTTGCCGGGGAGGCTAGGTAAGTGAAGGTATATCTTTAGATCTTGCAATGGAATCTTTTTGTTTCTTGTTTTAGCACTAGTTAGTCTATAAAAGAAAATTACAAAAAAATGGAATTGAGTTTGTCTCATACGCTTCACCTTTTTAATATCTTTCGTGAGTATGATGGAAAGGAAAATTGTGCCGAAGTGCTAGAAGAAGAATTACATAGAATGCTTGGCATGAAATATGCGAATGATGAGCATGATAGCAATGTTGTTAGTATGAATTCCTTGAATATCCATGATGCTAATGATATGCAAAGCCACAAGCTTGAGGAAGCTATGTTTGATGAAGATGATATTTTTTGTCCCCCAAGCTTTGATGAGCAAATTTACTATGATGAAAGCATGCCTCCTATCTATGATGATTATTGTGATGACACGTATGCTTTAAAGAATAATGATAACCATGAAACTTGTCATCTCGATCTTAATTTTCAATCACATGATAGTTATTTTGTTGAGTTTGCTCCCACTACTATTCATGAGAAGAATTTTGCTTATGTGGAGAGTAGTAAATTTTCTATGCTTGTAGATCATGAAAAGAATGTTTTAGGTGCTGGTTATATTGTTTAATTCATTCATGATGCTACTGAAAATTATTATGAGGGAGGAATATATGCTTGTAGGAATTGCAATAATATCAAGTTTCCTCTCTATGTGCTTAAAATCTTGAAGCTATGCTTGTTTTACCTTCCTATGCAAGTTGATTATTGTTCCCATAAGTTGTTTCCTCACAAAATCCCTATGCATAGGAAGTGGGTTAGACGTAAAAGTGCTAGTCATATGCTTCATGATGCTCTCGTTATGTCTCAATTCTTATCTTTTATGTGAGCATCATTGTCATCATCATGCCTAGCTAGAAAGGCATTAAAGAAAAGCGCTTGTTGGGAGACAACCCAATACTTATCCTTACTGTTTTTGTGTGTTCACATGATTATGCTACTGTAGTAATCATGTTTTATAGCTTTTGTTTCAATAAAGTGCCAAGTAAGACCTTTAGGATGGCTTACGGTGATAGTTGTGTTGATCCTGCTGAAAATCAGAAACTTTTGCATCTAGTATATTAGTTTTGTTAATTCACAAAAACATGCTTCTGTTGGAAATATGCCCTAGAGGCAATAATAAAAGGATTATTATATTTCAATGTTCATGATAATTGTCTTTTGTTCATGCTATAACTGTATTATCCGGAAATCGTAATACACGTGTGAACACTTAGACCCAATGAGTCCCTAGTGAGCCTCTAGTTGACTAGCTCGTTATGATCAATAGATAGTCATGGTTTCCTGACTATGGACATAGGATGTCGTTGATAACGGGATCACATCATTAGGAGAATGATGTGATGGACAAGACCCAATCATAAGCATAGCATAAAAGATCGTATAGTTCGTTTGCTAGAAGCTTTGCCAATGTCAAGTATCTATTCCTTCGACCATGAGATCGTGTAACTCCCGGTTACCGTAGGAGTGCCTTGGGTGTATCAAACGTCACAACGTAACTGGGTGACTATAAAGGTGCATTACAGGTATCTCCGAAAGTATCTGTTGGGTTGACACGGATCGAGACTGGGATTTGTCACTCCGTATAACGGAGAGGTATCTCTGGGCCCACTCGGTAATGCATCATCATAATGAGCTCAATGTGACCAAGGTGTTGGCCACGGGATCATGCATTACGGTACGAGTAAAGTGACTTGCCGGGTAACGAGACTGAACAAGGTATTGGGATACCGACGATCGAGTCTCGGGCAAGTAACGTACCGATTGACAAAGGGAATTGTATACAGGGTTTGATCGAATCCTCGACATCGTGGTTCAACTGATGAAATCATCGAGGAGCATGTGGGAGCCAACATGGATATCCAGACCCCGCTGTTGGTTATTGCCCGAGAGTCGTCTCGGTCATGTCTGCGTGTCTCCCGAACCCGTAGGGTCTACACACTTAAGGTTCGGTGACGCTAGGGTTAGTAGGAAGTCAAGTATGTGACTACCGAATGATGTTCGGAGTCCCGGATGAGATCCCGGACGTCACGAGGAGTTCCGGAATGGTCCGGAGGTAAAGATTCATATATGGGAAGTCCTGTTTCGGGCATCGGGACAAGTTTCGGGGTTATCGGTATTGTACCGGGACCACCGGAGGGGTCCCGGGGGCCCACCGGGTGGGGCCACCTGCCCCGGGGGGCCACATGGGCTGTAGGGGGTGCGCCTTGGCCTGCATGGGCCAAGGGCACCAGCCCCACATAGGCCCATGCGCCTAGGGTTCAAGGGGGCAAGAGTCCTAGGAGGGGAAGGCACCTCCTAGGTGCCTTGGGGGGGAGGGAAACCCCCCTTGGCCGCCGCCCCCCCTAGGAGATTGGATCTCCTAGGGCCGGCCACCCCCCCCTTTGGCCCTCCTATATATAGTGGGGGAGAGGAGGGACTTCATACCTTGAGTCCTTGGCCTTTGGTTGCCTCCTTCTCCCTCCCCAACACCTCTCCTCCTTCGTTGTGTGCTCGGCGAAGCCCTGTCGGAGTACTGCTTCTCCACCATCACCACGCCGTCGTGCTGCCGGTGGAGCTGTCTTCCTCAACCTCTCCTTCCCCCTTGCTGGATCAAGAAGGAGGAGACGTCGCTCGTCCCGTACGTGTGTTGAACACGGAGGTGCTGTCCGTTCAGCACTTGGCATCGGTGATCTGAATCACGTTCGAGTACGACTCCATCATCACCTTGCAAGCTTCCGCACGCGATCTACAAGTGGTATGTAGATGCAAGCTCTCTCCCATGACTCGTTGCTTAGATGAACTCATAGATGGATCTTGGTGAAGCCGTAGGAAAAATTTTAATTTTCTGCAACGTTCCCCAACAGTGGCATCATGAGCTAGGTCTATGCGTAGTTCTCTAATGCACGAGTAGAACACAATTTGTTGTGGGCGTTGATCTTGTCATCTTACTTGCCTCTACTAGTCTTTTCTTGCTCAACGGTATTGTGGGATGAAGCGGCCCGGACCAACCTTACACGTACGCTTACGTGAGACCGGTTCCACCGACTGACATGCACTAGTTGCATAAGGTGGCTGGCGGGTGTCTGTCTCTCCCACTTTAGTTGGAGCGGAATCGATGAACAAGGCCCTTATGAAGGGTAAATAGAAGTTGACAAAATCACGTTGTGGTGATTCGTAGGTAAGAAAACGTTCTTGCTAGAACCCAATCGCAGCCACGTAAAAGATGCAACAACAACTAGAGAACGTCTAACTTGTTTTTGCAGCGATTGATCATGTGATGTGATATGGCCAGAAGTTGTGATGAATGTTGAATTGTGATGTATGAGATCATGTTCTTGTAATAGGATTCACGACTTGCATGTCGATGAGTATGACAACCGGCAGGAGCCATAGGAGTTGTCTTTATTTTTTTGTATGACCTGCGTGTCATTGAAGAACGCCATGTAAACTACTTTACTTCATTACTAAACGCGTTAGTCATAGAAGTAGAAGTAGTCGTTGGCGTGACAACTTCATGAAGACACGATGATGGAGATCATGATGATGGAGATCATGGTGTCAAGCCGGTGACAAGATGATCATGGAGCCCCGAAGATGGAGATCAATGGAGCTTGATGATATTGGCCATATCATGTCACAACCATATAATTGCATGTGATGTTTATTATGTTTATGCATCTTGTTTACTTAGGACGACGGTAGTAAATAAGATGATCCCTTACAAAATTTCAAGAAGTGTTCTCCCCTAACTGTGCACCGTTGCTACAGTTCGTCGTTTCTAAGCACCACGTGATGATCGGGTGTGATGGATCCTTACGTTCACATACAACGGGTGTAAGACAGTTTTACACAGCGAAAACACTTAGGGTTAACTTGACGAGCCTAGCATGTGCAGACATGGCCTCGGAACACGGAGACCGAAAGGTCGAACACGAGTCGTATGGAAGATACGATCAACATAAAGATGTTCACCGACGATGACTAGTCCGTCTCACGTGATGATCGGACACGGGCTAGTCGACTCGGATCGTGTAACACTTAGATGACTAGAGGGATGTCTAATCTAAGTGGGAGTTCATAATTTTGATTAAGAACTTTATTATCATGAACTTAGTCTAAAACCTTTGCAAATATGTATTGTAGATCAATGGCCAACGCTCATGTCAACATGAACTTCAACGCGTTCCTAGAGAAAACCAAGCTGAAAGATGATGGCAGCAACTATACGGACTGGGTCCGAAACCTGAGGATCATCCTCATAGCTGCCAGGAAGCAATATGTCCTAGAAGGACCGCTAGGTGCCGCTCCCGTCCCAGAGAACCAAGACGTTATGAACGCTTGGCAAACTCGTGCTGATGATTACTCCCTCGTTCAGTGCGGCATGCTTTACAGCTTAGAACCGGGGCTCCAAAAGCGTTTTGAGCATCACGGAGCATATGAGATGTTCGAAGAGCTGAAACTAGTTTTCCAAGCTCATGCCCGGGTCGAGAGATATGATGTCTCCGACAAGTTCTACAGTTGTAAGATGGAGGAGAACAGTTCTGTCAGTGAACACATCCTGAAGATGTCTGGGTTGCACGCACGTATGACCCAGTTGAACATTAACCTCCCAGATGAGGCGGTCATTGACAGAATCCTCCAGTCGCTCCCACCAAGCTACAAGAGCTTTGTGATGAACTACAACATGCAGGGGATGGTAAAGACCATTCCTGAAGTGTTCTCGATGCTGAAGTCAGCAGAGGCTGAAATCAAGAAAGAACATCAAGTATTGATGGTCAATAAGACCACTAAGTTCAAGAAGGGCAAGGGTAAGAAGAACTTCAAGAAGGACGGCAAAGATGTTGCCGCGCCCGGTAAGCCTGTTGCCGGGAAGAAGTCAAAGAATGGACCCAAGCCTGAGACTGAGTGCTTTTATTGCAAGGGGAAGGGGCACTGGAAGCGGAACTGCCCCAAATACTTAGCGGATAAGAAGGCCGGCAACACCAAAGGTATATTTGATATACACGTAATTGATGTGTACCTTACCAGTACTCGAAGTAACTCCTGGGTATTTGATACCGGTGCCGTTGCTCACATATGTAACTCACAGCAGGAGCTGCGGAATAAACGGAGACTGGCGAAGGACGAGGTGACGATGCGCGTCGGGAATGGCTCCAGGGTCGATGTGATCGCCGTCGGCACGCTGCCTCTACATTTACCTACGGGATTAGTTTTAAACCTCAATAATTGTTATTTAGTGCCAAGTTTGAGCATGAACATTGTATCTGGATCTCGTTTAATACGAGATGGCTACTCATTTAAGTCTGAGAATAATGGTTGTTCGATTTATATGAGAGATATGTTTTATGGTCATGCTCCGATGGTCAATGGTTTATTCTTGATGAATCTCGAGCGTAATATTACACATGTTCATAGTGTGGATGCCAAAAGATGTAAAGTTGATAACGATAGTCCCACATACTTGTGGCACTGCCGCCTTGGTCACATTGGTGTCAAGCGCATGAAGAAGCTCCATGCTGATGGACTTTTAGAGTCTCTTGATTATGAATCATTTGACACATGCGAACCTTGCCTCTTAGGCAAAATGACCAAGACTCCGTTCTCCGGAACAATGGAGCGAGCAACCAACTTGTTGGAAATCATACATACCGATGTGTGCGGTCCAATGAGCGTTGAGGCTCGCGGAGGATATCGTTATGTTCTCACTCTCACTGACGACTTGAGTAGATATGGGTATGTCTACTTAATGAAACACAAGTCTGAGACCTTTGAAAAGTTCAAGGAATTTCAGAGTGAGGTAGAGAATCAACATGACCGTAAGATAAAGTTCCTACGATCAGATCGTGGGGGCGAATACTTAAGTCACGAATTTGGTACACACTTAAGAAAATGTGGAATCGTTTCACAACTCACGCCGCCTGGAACACCTCAGCGAAACGGTGTGTCCGAACGTCGTAATCGCACTCTATTGGATATGGTGCGGTCTATGATGTCTCTTACCGATTTACCGCTATCATTTTGGGGATACGCTCTAGAGACAGCTACATTCACTTTAAATAGGGCACCGTCTAAATCCGTTGAGACGACACCGTATGAATTATGGTTTGGGAAGAAACCTAAGCTGTCGTTTCTAAAAGTTTGGGGATGCGATGCTTATGTCAAGAAACTTCAACCTGAAAAGCTCGAACCCAAGTCGGAAAAATGCGTATTCATAGGATACCCTAAGGAAACTGTCGGGTATACCTTCTACTTAAGATCCGAAGGCAAGATCTTTGTTGCCAAGAACGGATGCTTTCTGGAGAAAGAGTTTCTCTCGAAAGAAGTAAGTGGGAGGAAAGTAGAACTCGATGAAGTACTACCTCTCGAACGGGAAAGTGGTGCAGCGCAGGAAACCATTCCTGTAATGCCCACACCAACTGAAGAGGAAAATGTTGATGATGATCAAGGTACTTCAGATCTAGTTGCTACTGAATTTCGAAGGTCCACAAGGACACGTTCTGCACCAGAGTGGTACGGCAACCCTGTCATGGAAATCATGTTGCTGGACAACAATGAACCTTCGAACTATGAAGAAGCAATGGCGGGCCCGGATTCCAACAAATGGCTTGAGGCCATGAAATCCGAGATAGGATCCATGTATGAAAACAAAGTATGGACTTTGACAGACTTGCCCGATGATCGGCGAGCGATAGAAAATAAATGGATTTTTAAGAAGAAGACGGACGCGGATGGTAATGTTACCATCTATAAAGCTCGACTTGTCGCTAAGGGTTATCGACAAGTTCAAGGGATTGACTACGACGAGACATTCTCTCCCGTGGCGAAGCTTAAGTCCGTCCGAATCATGTTAACAATTGCCGCATACTATGATTATGAGATATGGCAGATGGACGTCAAAACGGCATTCCTTAATGGACATCTTAAGGAAGAGCTGTATATGATGCAGCCGGAAGGTTTTGTCGTTCCTCAGAACGCTAACAAAGTATGCAAGCTCCAGCGATCCATTTATGGACTGGTGCAAGCATCTCGGAGTTGGAACATTCGCTTTGATGAGATGATCAAAGCGTTTGGGTTTACGCAGACTTATGGAGAAGCCTGCGTTTACAAGAAAGTGAGTGGGAGCTCTGTAGCATTTCTCCTATTATATGTAGATGACATACTCTTGATGGGAAATGATACGAAACTCCTGGACAGCATTAAGGCCTACTTGAACAAGTGTTTTTCAATGAAGGACCTTGGAGAAGCTGCTTATATATTAGGCATCAAGATCTATAGAGATAGATCGAGACGCCTCATAGGTCTTTCACAAAGCACATACCTTGATAAGATTTTGAAGAGGTTCAAAATGGATCAGTCCAAGAAGGGGTTCTTGCCTATGTTACAAGGTGTGAGATTGAGCTTGGCTCAGTCACCGACCACGGCAAAAGATAAAGAAGAGATGAGTGTCATCCCCTATGCTTCAGCCATAGGATCTATTATGTATGCCATGCTGTGTACCAGACCCGATGTAAACCTTGCCGTAAGTTTGGTTGCAAGATACCAAAGTAACCCCGGCAAGGAACACTGGACAGCGGTCAAGAATATCCTGAAGTACCTGAAAAGGACAAAGGACATGTTTCTCGTTTATGGAGGAGATGAAGAGCTCGTCGTAAAGGGTTACGTCGACGCTAGCTTCGACTCAGATCTGGATGACTCTAAGTCACAAACCGGATACGTGTATATGTTGAATGGTGGAGCAGTAAGCTGGTGCAGCTGCAAGCAGAGCGTCGTGGCGGGATCTACATGTGAAGCGGAGTACATGGCAGCCTCGGAGGCAGCGCATGAAGCGATTTGGATGAAGGAGTTCATCACCGACCTAGGAGTCATACCCAATGCGTCGGGGCCGATCAAACTCTTCTGTGACAACACTGGAGCTATTGCCCTTGCCAAGGAGCCCAGGTTTCACAAGAAGACCAGGCACATCAAGCGTCGTTTCAACTCCATCCGTGAAAATGTTCAAGATGGAGACATAGAGATTTGCAAAGTGCACACGGATCTGAATGTCGCAGATCCGTTGACTAAACCTCTCTCGCGTGCAAAACATGATCAACACCAGAACTCTATGGGTGTTCGACTCATCACAATGTAACTAGATTGGTGACTCTAGTGCAAGTGGGAGACTGTTGGAAATATGCCCTAGAGGCAATAATAAAAGGATTATTATATTTCAATGTTCATGATAATTGTCTTTTGTTCATGCTATAACTGTATTATCCGGAAATCGTAATACACGTGTGAACACTTAGACCCAATGAGTCCCTAGTGAGCCTCTAGTTGACTAGCTCGTTATGATCAATAGATAGTCATGGTTTCCTGACTATGGACATAGGATGTCGTTGATAACGGGATCACATCATTAGGAGAATGATGTGATGGACAAGACCCAATCATAAGCATAGCATAAAAGATCGTATAGTTCGTTTGCTAGAAGCTTTGCCAATGTCAAGTATCTATTCCTTCGACCATGAGATCGTGTAACTCCCGGTTACCGTAGGAGTGCCTTGGGTGTATCAAACGTCACAACGTAACTGGGTGACTATAAAGGTGCATTACAGGTATCTCCGAAAGTATCTGTTGGGTTGACACGGATCGAGACTGGGATTTGTCACTCCGTATAACGGAGAGGTATCTCTGGGCCCACTCGGTAATGCATCATCATAATGAGCTCAATGTGACCAAGGTGTTGGCCACGGGATCATGCATTACGGTACGAGTAAAGTGACTTGCCGGGTAACGAGACTGAACAAGGTATTGGGATACCGACGATCGAGTCTCGGGCAAGTAACGTACCGATTGACAAAGGGAATTGTATACAGGGTTTGATCGAATCCTCGACATCGTGGTTCAACTGATGAAATCATCGAGGAGCATGTGGGAGCCAACATGGATATCCAGACCCCGCTGTTGGTTATTGCCCGAGAGTCGTCTCGGTCATGTCTGCGTGTCTCCCGAACCCGTAGGGTCTACACACTTAAGGTTCGGTGACGCTAGGGTTAGTAGGAAGTCAAGTATGTGACTACCGAATGATGTTCGGAGTCCCGGATGAGATCCCGGACGTCACGAGGAGTTCCGGAATGGTCCGGAGGTAAAGATTCATATATGGGAAGTCCTGTTTCGGGCATCGGGACAAGTTTCGGGGTTATCGGTATTGTACCGGGACCACCGGAGGGGTCCCGGGGGCCCACCGGGTGGGGCCACCTGCCCCGGGGGGCCACATGGGCTGTAGGGGGTGCGCCTTGGCCTGCATGGGCCAAGGGCACCAGCCCCACATAGGCCCATGCGCCTAGGGTTCAAGGGGGCAAGAGTCCTAGGAGGGGAAGGCACCTCCTAGGTGCCTTGGGGGGGAGGGAAACCCCCCTTGGCCGCCGCCCCCCCTAGGAGATTGGATCTCCTAGGGCCGGCCACCCCCCCCTTTGGCCCTCCTATATATAGTGGGGGAGAGGAGGGACTTCATACCTTGAGTCCTTGGCCTTTGGTTGCCTCCTTCTCCCTCCCCAACACCTCTCCTCCTTCGTTGTGTGCTCGGCGAAGCCCTGTCGGAGTACTGCTTCTCCACCATCACCACGCCGTCGTGCTGCCGGTGGAGCTGTCTTCCTCAACCTCTCCTTCCCCCTTGCTGGATCAAGAAGGAGGAGACGTCGCTCGTCCCGTACGTGTGTTGAACACGGAGGTGCTGTCCGTTCAGCACTTGGCATCGGTGATCTGAATCACGTTCGAGTACGACTCCATCATCACCTTGCAAGCTTCCGCACGCGATCTACAAGTGGTATGTAGATGCAAGCTCTCTCCCATGACTCGTTGCTTAGATGAACTCATAGATGGATCTTGGTGAAGCCGTAGGAAAAAATTTAATTTTCTGCAACGTTCCCCAACAGCTTCTGATCTGTATCTTTTTGCTATGGATTTGTACACGAATTTCTTAGGACTTCCTAATTTGGTAGGAGTTTTGGAGTTCCAGAAGTATACGTTTGATACAGATTACTACATACTGTTCTGTTTTTGACAGATTCTGTTTTCTATGTGTTGTTTGCTTATTTTGATGAATCTATGGCTAGTATTAAGTGGTATGAACCATATAAAAGTTGGAATACAGTAGATATTACACCAATATGAATTTAGAATGAGTTCATTACAGTACCTAAGTGGTTGTTTTATTTTCTTATACTAACGGAGCTTACGAGTTTTCTGTTAAGTTTTGTGTTGTGAAGTTTTCAAGTTTTGGGTAAAGATTCGATGGACTACGGAATAAGGAGTGGAAAGAGCCTAAGCTTGGGGATGCCCAAGGCACCCCAAGGTAATATTCAAGGACAATCAAGAGCCTAAGCTTGGGGATGCCCCGGAAGGCATCCCCTCTTTCGTCTTCGTTCATCGGTAACTTTACTTGGAGCTATATTTTTATTCACCACATGATATGTGTTTTGCTTGGAGCGTCATTTCCTTTTGTTAGTTTTTGCTTGCTATTAGTTAGAATAATGTTTTGCATCTTTAGTTTCAATAAAGAAGTCAAGGATAGCCTTTGCCATGCTTATTTTGCTAGTATACATGTTGCTGTTTGAAAACAGAAAGTTTACTGCTGTTGCAAAAATTCCCTCGAAAAGTAAGAGAGTGGTATAATGTTGAATCTTTTTGCATATTGAGCTCTGATAAATTTATAACAGTGAGAATTTTAGTTCATAATTTTTGGATTCAGGGAAGTATTAATACTCTTGCATTCTTTACAGACTGTACTGTTTTGGCAGATTGCTGTTATGGTTGCATTGTTTGCATATGTTTGCTTGATTAATGATTCTATTTGAGGATAGGAGTATTAAATATGCAGAGGCATTTAGTATGCAATGTTGAATAATAATTTTAGTGATTTGTTACAGTAGAAAATGATAAGGTTTTGCATTGGTTTATACTAACCTATCTCACGAGTTCTTGTTGAGTTTGTTGTGAACGAAGCTTTTGATAAAAAGAAGAGAAACCATGATATGAGAGGAATTAAGGAGACACAAAAGTTCAAGCTTGGGGATTCCCAAGGCACCCCAAGATAATATTTCAAGAAGTCTCAAGCATCTAATCTTGGGGATGCCCCGGTAGGCATCCCACCTTTCTTCTTCAACAACTATCGGTTAGTATCGGTTGAGCCTAAGTTTTTGCTTCTTCACATGAGTTGTGCTATCCTTGCAATGTAGTTTTCCTTAGCTTTTCTTGCTATTTGAATAAAGTATCAAGATATGAAATTACTAAATGAGATATAGTCTTCGCATAATTGCATAATTACTTAGCTACTCATTGACCTCCACTTATATCTTTCAGAGTAGTTTGTCATTTGCTCTAGTGCATCACTTATACCTTTTAGAGCATGGTGGTAGTTTTATTTTGAATAAATAGATGAAATCTCATGCTTCACTTATATTATTTTGAGAGTCTTAAATAGCATGGTAATTTGCTTAAATAATCCTAATATGCTAGGCATACAAGATTTGTAAGAATTCTTATGAGTGTGTTGAATACTAAGAAAAGTTTGATCCTTGATAATTGTTTTGAGATATGGAGGTAGTGATATTAGAGTCATGCTAGTTGAGTAGTTGTGAATTTGAGAGATACTTGTGTTGAAGTTTGCAAGTCCCGTAGCACGCACGTATGGTTAAAGTTGTGTAACAAATTTGAAACATGAAGTGTACCTGGCTTGTGCATCCTTATGAGTGGCGGTCGGGGACGAGCGATGGTCTTTTCCTACCAATCTATCCCCCTAGGAGCATGCGTGTAGTACTTGATTTTTGATGACTTCTAAAGTTTTGCAATAAGTATATGAGTTCTTTTGACTAATGTTGAGTCCATGGATTATACGCACTCTCACCTTTCCGCCTTTGCTAGCCTCTTCGGTACCGTGCATTGCCCTTTCTCACCTTGAGAGTTGGTGCAAACTTCGCCGGTGCATCCAAACCCCGTGATACAATACGCTCTATCACACATAAACCCCCCTTATATCTTCCTCAAAACAGCCACCATACCTACCTATCATGGCATTTCCATAGCCATTCCGAGATATATTGCCATGCAACTTCCATCATCATATTCATGACATACATTACTTTTGTCATATTGCCATTGCATGATCATGTAGTTGACATCATATTTGTGGCAAAGCCACCATGCATTATTTTTCATACATGTCACTCTTGATTCATTGCACCATCCCCGTACACCGGCGGAGGCATTCATATAGAGTCATATCTTGTTCTAAGTTTCGAGTTGTAATCCTTATGTTGTAATCAATAGAAGTGTGATGATCATCATTATTAGAGCATTGCCGAAACAAAAAAAAAGAGAAAGGCCAAAAAAAGAAAGGCCCAAAAAAAATAAAAAATAAAAATAAAAAGGGCAATGCTACTATCTCTTTTTCCACACTTGTGCTTCAAAGTAGCACCTTGTTCTTCATGTAGTGAGTCTCATACATTGTGCTTCAAAGTAGCACCTTGTTCTTCATGTAGTGAGTCTCATAAGTTGTCTTTTTATACTAGTGGGAATTTTTCATTATAGAACTTGGCTTGTATATTCCAATGATGGGCTTCCTCAAAATGCCCTAGGTCTTCGTGAGCAAGCAATTTGGATGCACACCCACTTAGTTTTCTTTTGTAGAGCTTTCATATACTTATAGCTCTAGTGCATCCGTTGCATGGCAATCCCTACTCCTCATGTTGACATCAATTGATGGGCATCTCCATAGCCCGTTGATTAGCCTCGTCAATGTGAGACTTTCTCCTTTTTGTCTTCTCCACACAATCCCCATCATCATATTCTATTCCACCCATAGTGCTATATCCATGGCTCACGCTCATGTATTGCGTGAAGGTTGAAGAAGTTTGAGATTATTTAAGTATGAAACAATTGCTTGGCTTGTCATCGGGGGTATAGAAGTTGGGAACATCTTTGTGTGATGAAAACGAAGCATATCCTAACTATATGATTTTGTAGGGACGAACTTTCTTTTGCCATGCTATTTTGAGAAGACATGATTGCTTTGATTAGTATGCTTGAAGTATTATTATTTTTGTGTCAATATGAACTTTTGTCTTGAATCTTTCAGATCTGAATATTCATATCACAATTAAGAAGATTTACATTAAAATTATGCCAAAGTATCACTCCGCATCAAAATTTCTTTTTTATCATTTACCTACTCGAGGACGAGCAGGAATTAAGCTTGAGGATGCTTGATACGTCTCCAACGTATCTATAATTCTTGATTGCTCCATGCTACTTTATCTACTGTTTTAGGCAATATTGGGCTTTATTATCCAGTTTTATATTATTTTTGGGACTAACCCATTAACCGGAGGCCCAACCCAGATTTGTTGTTTTATGCCTATTTCAGTGTTTCAAGGAAAAGGAATATCAGACGGAGTCAAAACGGAACGAAATCAATTGGAGAAGTTATTTTTGGAAGGAAAGCAACACAGGGAACTTAGAGTGCACGTCAGGGGAGATACGGGCTGCCCATGAGGGTGGGGGGCGCACCCCCCCCCCCCCCCGGGCGCGCCCCCTGCCTCGTGGGGCCCCCGTAGCTCCTCCGACGTACCCCTTGCACCCATATATACCTACGTACCCTAAAACTTCCAGAACAGAAGATAGACTGGGAGTTTTGCCGCCGCAAGCCTCTGTAGCCACCAAAAACCAATCAGGACCCTGTTCTGGCACCCTACCGGAGGGGGATCCCATCACTGGTGGCCATCTTCATCATCCCGACGCTATCCATGACGAGGAGGGAGTAGTTCACCCTCAGGGCTAAGGGTATGTACCAGTAGCTATGTGTTTGATCTCTCTCTCTCTCGTGTTCTCTCTCGTGTTCCATCTATGGCACGATCTTGATGTATCCCGAGCTTTGCTATTGTAGTTGGATCTTATGATGTTTCTCCCCCTCTACTCTCTTGTGATGAATTGAGTTTCCCCTTTGAAGTTATCTTATCGGATTGAGTCTTTTATGAGAACACTTGATGTATGTCTTGCCGTGATTATCTGTGGTGACAATGGGATATCATGTGCCACTTGATGTATGTTTTGGTGATCAACTTGCGGGTTCCGTGACATTGGGAACCTATGCATAGGGGTTGGCACACGTTCTTGACTCTCCGATAGAAACTTTGGGGCACTCTTTGAAGTACTTTGTGTTGGTTGGATGAATCTGAGATTGTGTGATGCATATCGTATAATCATGCCCACGGATATTGAGGTGACAATGGAGTATCTAGGTGACATTAGGGTTTTGGTTGATTTGTATCTTAAGGTGTTATTCTAGTACGAACTCTTTTATAGAT
Source organism: Triticum timopheevii (assembly GCA_963921465.1). Classification (NCBI taxonomy): domain Eukaryota; kingdom Viridiplantae; phylum Streptophyta; class Magnoliopsida; order Poales; family Poaceae; genus Triticum; species Triticum timopheevii. The sequence goes on from OY997262.1 coordinate 293,147,915, forward strand.
TGATCCGAAAGAATAACTTTGAGGTGGTTTCGTACCCTACCATAATCTCTACGTTTGTTCTCCGCTATTAGTGGCTTCGGAGTGACTCTTTGTTGCATGTTGAGGGCTTGTCATATTATCTATCTACGTTATTATTGTTGAGAGAACTTGCACTAGTGAAAGTATGAACCCTAGGCCTTGTTTCCTATCATTGCAATATCGTTTACGCTCACTTTTATCATTAGTTACCTTGCTGTTTTTATTATTTTAGATTGCAAATACCTTTATCTACCATCCATATTGCACTTGTATCACCATCTCTTCGCCGAACTAGTGCACCTGTACAATTTACCATTGTATTGGGTGTGCTGGGGACACAAGAGACTCTTTGTTATTTGGTTACAGGGTTGTTTGAGAGAGACCATCTTCGTCCTACGCCTCCTATGGATTGATAAACCTTAGGTCATCCACTTGAGGGAAATTTGCTACTGTTCTACAAACCTGTGCACTTGCAGGCCCAACAACGTCTACAAGAAGAAGGTTGTGTAGTAGACATCAATGCCATGTCCCAAGGACATAAAAGGTATAAGAAGTTTCCTTGGTCATGCCTGTTTTTATAGGAGGTTCATTGAGGACTTTTCTAAAATCTCTAGGCCTCTGCTACCTCTTTAGCACTGTGTTGGATTTCCCCGAAGAGGAGAGGATGATGCAGTAAAGTAGCGGAAGTATTTCCCTCAGTTTTTCAGAACCAAGGTATCAATCCAGTAGGAGACCATGCACAAGTCCCTCGTACCTACACAAAACGATAGCAACTCACAACCAACGCTTAGGGGTTGTCAATCCCTTCACGGTCACTTACGAGAGTGAGATCTAATAGAGATAATATTTTTGGTATTTTTGATAGATAGATGCAAAGTAAAAAGTAAAGGCAAAGTAAAAACAAAGCAAGTAAATAAAGTGATATAGATTGATATGATGAGAATAGACCCGGGGGCCATAGGTTTCACTAGTGGCTTCTCTCTAGAGCGTAAGTATTCTACGGTGGGTGAACAAATTACTGTTGAGCAATTGACAGAATTGAGCATAGTTATGAGTATATCTAGGCAATGATCATGTATATAGGCATCACGTCCAAAACAAGTAGATCGAAACGATTCTGCATCTACTACTATTACTCCACTCATCGACCGCTATCCAGCATGCATCTAGAGTATTAAGTAAAAACAGAGTAACGCCGTAAGCAAGATGACATGATGTAGAGGGATAAATTCATGCAATATGATAAAAAAAACCATCTTGTTATACTTGATGGCAACAATACAATACGTGCCTTGCAACTCTTTCTGTCACTGAGTAAGGACACCGCAAGATTGAACCCAAAGCTAAGCACTTCTCGCATTGCAAGAACTACCAATCTAGTTGGCCAAACCAAAAAGATAATTCGAAGAGACTTGCAAAGATAACTCAATCATACATAAAAGAATTCAGAGAAGAATCAAATATTTTCCATAGATAATACTGGATCATAAACCCACAATTCATCAGTCTCAACAAACACACCGCAAAAAGAAGATTACATCAAATAGATCTCCACGAGAGAGGGGGAGAACATTGTATTGAGATCCAAAAAGAGAGAAGAAGCCATCTAGCTACTAGCTATGGACCCGAAGGTCTGAAGTAAACTACTCACACTTCATCGGAGGGGCTATGGTGATGATGTAGAATCCCTCCATGGTGGATGCCCCCTCCGGCGGAGCTCCGAAACAGGCCCCAAGATGGGATCTCGTGGATACAGAAGGTTGCGGCGGTGGAATTAGGTTTTTGGCTCCTGTTCTGATCGTTCGGGGATACGTAGGTATATATAGGAGGAAGGAGTACGTCGGTGGAGCTCCGAGGGGCCCACAAGGTAGGGGGCACGCCCTCCACCCTTGTGACCTCCTCGGGCACTGCTTGGAGTAGGGTCCAAGTCTCCTGGGTCACGTTCGGTTAGAAAATCACGATCCCGAAGGTTTCATTCCGTTTGGACTCCGTTTGATATTCTGTTTCTTCGAAATACTGAAAAAGGCAAAAAACAACAATTCTGGGCTGGACCTCCGGTTAATAGGTTAGTCCCAAAAGTAATATAAAAGTGGAAAATAAAGCCCAATATAGTCCAAAACAGTAGATAAAGTAGCATGGAGCAATCAAAAATTATAGATACGTTGGAGACGTATCAGGCATCCCCAAGCTTAATTCCTGCTCGTCCTCGAGTAGGTAAATGATAAAACAAGAATTTTTGATGCGGAGTGATACTTTGGCATAATTTCAATGTAAATCTTCTTAATTGTGATATGAATATTCAGATCCGAAAGATTCAAGACAAAAGTTCATATTGACACAAAAATAATAATACTTCAAGCATACTAATCAAAGAAATCATGTCTTCTCAAAATAACATGGCAAAAGAAAGTTCATCCCTACAAAATCATATAGTTAGGCTATGCTTCATTTTCGTCACACAAAGATGTTCCCAACTTCTATACCCCCGATGACAAGCCAAGCAATTGTTTCATACTTAAATAATCTCAAACTTTTTCAACCTTCACGCAATACATGAGCGTGAGCCATGGATATAGCACCATGGGTGGAATAGAATATGATGATGGGGTTTGTGTGGAGAAGACAAAAAGGAGAAAGTCTCACATTGACGAGGCTAATCAATGAACTATGGATATGCCCATCAATTGATGTCAACATGAGGAGTAGGGATTGCCATGCAACGGATGCACTATAGCTATGAATGCTCTACAAAAGAAAACTAGTGGGTGTGCATCCAACTTGCTTGCTCACGAAGACCTTGGGCATTTGAGGAAGACCATCGTAGGAATATACAAGCCAAGTTCTATAATGAAGAATTCCCACTAGTATAAAAAAGACAACTTATGAGACTCACTACATGAGGAACAAGGTGCTACTTTGAAGCACAATATATGAGACTCACTACATGAAGAACAAGGTGCTACTTTGAAGCACAAGTGTGGAAAAAGAGATAGTAGCATTGCCCTTTTTTTGGGCCTTTCTTTTTTTTCTTTTTGGCCTTTCTCTTTTTTTTATTTGGGCAATGCTCTAATAATTATGATCATCACACTTCTATTGATTACAAGACAAGGAATACAACTCGAAACTTAGAACAAGATATGACTCTACATGAATGCCTCCGGTGGTGTACCAGGATGGTGCAATGAATCAAGAGTGACATGTATGGAAAATAATGCATGGTGGCTTTGCCACAAATACGATGTCAACTACAAGATCATGCAATGGCAATATGACAAAAGTAATGTATGTCATGATGATAATGGTGGAAGTTGCATGGCAATATATCTCGGAATGGCTATGGAAATGCCATGATAGGTAGGTATGGTGGCTGTTTTGAGGAAGATATAAGGAGGTTTATGTGTGATAGAGCGTATCGTATCACGGGGTTTGGATGCACCGGCGAAGTTTGCGCCAACTCTCAAGGTGAGAAAGGGCAATGCATGGTACCGAAGAGGCTAGCAAAGGTGGAAAGGTGACAGTGCGTATAATCCATGGACTCAACATTAGTCAAAAGAACTCATATACTTATTGCAAAAAATTTGAAGTCATCAAAAATTCAAGTACTAGGCGCATGCTCCTAGGGGGATAGATTGGTAGGAAAAGACCATCGCTCGTCCCCGACCGCCACTCATAAGGATGCACAAGCCAGGTACACTTCATGTTTCAAATTTGTTACACAACTTTAACCATACATGCATGCTACGGGACTTGCAAACTTCAACACAAGTATTTCTCAAATTCATGATCACCCAACTAGCATGACTTTGATATTATCACATCCATATCTCAAAACAATTATCAAGCATCAAACTTATCTTAGTATTCAATTCACTCAAAAGAAAGTTTCACATATCTTGAACACTAAGTATATTAACATTAAGCAAATTACCATGCTATTAAAGACTCTCAAAATAATCTATGTGAAGCATGAGAGATCAAATAGTTTCTTTAAAACAAATCCACCACCATGCTCTAAAAGATCTAAGTGAAGTACTAGAGCAAAAATTATCACGCTCAAAAGATATAAGTGAAGCACTATGAGCAAAACTATCAAGCTCAAAAGATATAAGTGAAGCACATAGAGTATTCTAACAAATTCCAATTCATGTATGGCTCTCTCAAAAGATGTGTACATCAAGGATGATTGTGGTAGACTAACAAGCAAAGACACAAATAATACAAGACGCTCCAAGCAAAACACATATCATGTTGGTGAATAAAAATATAGCTCCAAGTAAATTACCGATGGAAGTGGACGAAAGAGGGGATGCCTTCCGGGGCATCCCCAAGCTTTGACTTTTTGGTGTTCTTGGATTATCTTGGGGGTGCCATGGGCATCCCCAAGCTTAGGCTCTTGCCACTCCTTGTTCCATAATCCATCAAAAGAATTCACCCAAAACTTGAAAACTTCACAACACAAAACTCAATAGAAATCTCGTGAGCTCCGTTAGAGAAAGAAAACAAAAGACTACTTCAAGGTACTGTAATGAACTCATTATTTATCTATCTTGGTGTTAAACCTACTGTATTCCAACTTCTCTATGGTTTATAAACTAAATTACTAGCCATAGATTCATCAAAATAAGCAAACAACACACGAAAACAGAATCTGTCAAAAATAGAACAGTCTGTACCAATCTGTAACTAACGCAAACTTCTGGAACTCTCAAAATTCTACCAAAATAGGAAGTCCTGGAAAATTTGTTTATTGATCAGCATAAAAAAGAATCAACACAAAAGCACGTTCCTGTGATTTATCATAACTAAATTTGTGCGCGCAAAGTTTCTGTTTTTTCAGCAGAATCAAATCAACTATCATCGTAGGTTATCCTATAGGTTCTACTTGGCACAAACACTAATTAAAACATAAAACCACATCTAAACAGAAGGTAGATGGATTATTTATTCCTAAACATAAGCAAAAACAAAAAACACAAAATAAAATTGGGCTGCCTCCCAACAAGCGCTATCGTTTAACGCCCCTAGCTAGGCATTGATAATTTTAACGATGCTCACATCAAAGACAAGAATTAAAGCACAAAGAGAGCATCATGAAACACGTGACAAACACATCTAAGTCTAACATACTTCCTATGCATAGGCATCTTATAGGCAAACAAATTATTATAGCAAGCAAAAACTAGCATATGCAAGGAAGCGGAAAGAAACAATAGCAATCTCAACATAACGAGAGGTAATTTAGTAAGATAAAAATTTCTACGACCATATTTTCCTCTCTCATAATAATTACATGTAGGATCATAAGCAAATTCAACAAAATAGCTATCACATAACATATTTTCAACACGATCCACATGCATGCAAAGTTGACACTCTTCCAAGATAGTGGGATTAACATTAATTAAAGTCATGACCTCTCCAAACCCACTTTTATCAAAAATATCATAAGATTGAACATTATCCAAATGTGTGGGATCTAAAGTTGACACTCTTTCAAACCCACTTTCAATAATATTGCAAACACTATTATCAATCTCATATTCATCATGGGGCTTAAATAAATTTTCAAGGTTGTAAGAAGAATCACCCCAATCATGATCATTGAAAAAAGCTTAGGGTTTTGCATATTATTAGCACAATTGACATCAAGAGAATTTATATTAAAATCATTGCAATCATGCTTTTTATTCAAAGACCTATCATGAATCACTTCATCACAATTTCTAGATTCACGAATTTCAAGCAAAACTTCATAAAGATAATCTAGTGCACAAAACTCACTAGCAATTGGTTCAACATAATTGGATCTCTTAAAAAGATTGGCAAGCGGATGAGGATCCATAGATCTTAGCTAGCAAAGATGCAAGCACATAGAAGGCACATGGAGACACAAGCAAACAAAAAGGCAAGCGAAATAGAGAGAAGAGAGGAGGAGATTGGGAAAGAGAGGGCAAATAAAACGGCAAGGGTGAAGTGGGGGAGAGGAAAACGAGAGGCAAATGGCAAATAATGTAATGCGAGAGATAGGGATTGCGATGGGTACTTGGTATGGTTGACTTGCTTGCGTGAGCCTCCCCGACAACGGCGCCAGAAATTCTTCTTGCTACCTCTTGAGCACTGCGTTGGATTTCCCCGGAGAGGAGAGGATGATGTAGTAAAGTAGCGTAAGTATTTCCCTCAGTTTATGAGAACCAAGGTATCAATCCAGTAGGAGACCACGCACAAGTCCCTCATACATACACAAAACAATAGCAACTCGTAACCAACGCTTAGGGGTTGTCAATCCCTTCACGGTCACTTACGAGAGTGAGATCTAATAGAGATAATATTTTTGGTATTTTTGATAGATAGATGCAAAGTAAAAAGTAAAGGCAAAGTAAAAAACAAAGCAAGTAAATAAAGTGATATAGATTGATATGATGAGAATAGACCCGGGGGCCATAGGTTTCACTAGTGGCTTCTCTCAAGAGCATAAGTATTCTACGGTGGGTGAACAAATTACTGTTGAGCAATTGACAGAATTGAGCATAGTTATGAGTATATCTAGGCAATGATCATGTATATAGGCATCACGTCCAAAACAAGTAGATCGAAACGATTCTGCATCTACTACTATTACTCCACTCATCGACCGCTATCCAGCATGCATCTAGAGTATTAAGTAAAAACAGAGTAACGCCGTAAGCAAGATGACATGATGTAGAGGGATAAATTCATGCAATATGATAAAAACCCCATCTTGTTATCCTCGATGGCAAAAATACAATACGTGCCTTGCAACTCTTTCTGTCACTGAGTAAGGACACCGTAAGATTGAACCCAAAGCTAAGCACTTCTCCCATTGCAAGAACTACCAATCTAGTTGGCCAAACCAAGAATATAATTCGAAGAGACTTGCAAAGATAACTCAATCATACATAAAAGAATTCAGAGAAGAATCAAATATTTTCCATAGATAATACTGGATCATAAACCCACAATTCATCGGTCTCAACAAACACACCGCAAAAAGAAGATTACATCGAATAGATCTCCACAAGAGAGGGGGAGAACATTGTATTGAGATCCAAAAAGACAGAAGAAGCCATCTTCCTACTAGCTATGGACCCGAAGGTCTGAAGTAAACTACTCACACTCTGAAGATCTTCCTACTAGCTATGGATCCAAAAAGAGAGAAGAAGCCCTCCGTGGTGGATGCCCCCTCCGGCGGAGCTCCGGAACAGGCCCCAAGATGGGATCTCGTGGATACAGAAGGTTGCGGCGGTGGAATTAGGTTTTTGGCTCCTGTTTTGATCGTTCGGGGATACGTAGGTATATATAGGAGGAAGGAGTACGTCGGTGGAGCTCCGAGGGGCCCATGAGGTAGGGGGGCGCGCCCAGGGGGCGCGCCCTCCACCCTCGTGACCTCCTCGGGCACTACTTGGAGTAGGGTCCAAGTCTCCTGGGTCACGTTCGGTTGGAAAATCACGATCCCGAAGGTTTCATTCCGTTTGGACTCCGTTTGATATTCTGTTTCTTCGAAATACTGAAAAGGCAAAAAAACAGTAATTCTGGGCTGGGCCTCCGGCTAATAGGTTAGTCCCAAAAGTAATATAAAAGTGGAAAATAAAGCCCAATATAGTCCAAAACAGTAGATAAAGTAGCATGGAGCAATCAAAAATTATAGATACGTTGGAGACGTATCAGCCTCCGACTAATTTATTGCAAAAAGATATTCCTTTTGTCTTTGATGATGATTGTGTAGAAGCATTTGAAATACTTAAGAAAGCTTTGATCACTGCACCTATTGTCCAGCCACCTGATTGGAATTTACCTTTTGAAATTATGTGTGATGCTAGTGATTATGCTATAGGTGTTGTTCTAGGGCAAAGAGTCGATAAGAAATCGAATGTTATCCAGTATGCTAGTAAGACTCTTGATACTGCCCAGAGAAATTATGCTACTGCTGAAAAAGAGTTCTTAGCAGTTGTGTTTGCATGTGATAAGTTTAGACCTTATATTGTTGATACCAAAGTTACTATTCACACTGATCATGCTGCTATTAAATATCTGATGGAAAAGAAAGATGCTAAGCCTAGACTCATTAGATGGGTTCTCTTGCTCCAAGAATTTGATTTACATATTATTGATAGAAAGGAAGCTGAGAACCCCATTGTAGACAACTTGTCTAGGTTAGAGAATGTTCTTGATGACCCACTGCCTATTAATGATAGCTTTCCCGATGAACAATTAGCGGTCATTAATGCTTCTCCTACTGCTCCTTGGTATGCTGATTATGCTAATTACATAGTTTAACATACCAGCAAAAGAAAAAGTTCTTTTATGATTTACGACATTACTTCTGGGTTGATCCACACCTTTATAAAGAAGGAGTAGATGGTGTTATTAGACGTTGTGTGCCTGAGCATGAACAGGAACAGATCCTACGCAAGTGTCACTCTGAATCCTATGGAGGACACCACGCTAGAGATAGAACTGCACACAAGGTACCACAATCTGGTTTTTATTGGCCTACTCTCTTCAAAGATGCTCGTAAGTTTGTCTTATCTTGTGATGAATGTCAAAGAATAGGTAACATTAGTAGACGTCAAGAAATACCTATGAATTATTCTCTTGTTATTGAACCGTTTGATGTTTGGGGCTTTGACTATATGGGACCTTTTCCTGCCTCTAATAGTTATACACATATTTTAGTTGCTGTTGATTACATTACTAAGTGGGTAGAAGCTATTCCAACTAGTAGTGATGATCATAACACCTCTATTAAAATGCTTAAAGAAGTTATTTTTCCAAGGTTTGGAGTCCCTAGATATCTTATGACTGATGGTGGTTCACATTTTATTCATGGTGCTTTCCGTAAGATGCTTGCTAAGTATGATGTCAATCATAGAATCGCATCTCCTTATCATCCGCAGTCTAGTGGTCAAGTAGAGTTGAGCAATAGAGAGCTCAAATTAATTTTGCAAAAGACTGTGAATAGATCTAGAAAGAATTGGTCCAAAAACTTGATGATGCATTATGGGCCTATAGAACTGCATACAAAAATCCTATGGGTATTGAGGGAGTCCTGGACTAGGGGGTGTCCGGACAGCTGGACTATCATCGTCCACCGGACTCCAAGACTACGAAGATACAAGATTGAAGACTCCGTCCCGTGTCCGGATGGGACTTTCCTTGGCATGGAAGGCAAGCTTGGCAATACGGATATGTAGATCTCCTACCATTGTAACCGACTCTGTGTAACCCTAGCCTCCTCCGGTGTCTATATAAACCGGAGGGCTTTAGTCCGTAGGACACAACATACATTACAACAATCATACCATAGGCTAGCTTTAGGGTTTAGCCTCCTTGATCTCGTGGTATCCACTCTTGTACTACCCATATCATCAATATTAATCAAGCAGCACGTAGGGTTTTACCTCCATCGAGAGGGCCCGAACCTGGGTAAAACATCATGTCCCTTGTCTCCTATTACCATCCGCCTAGACGCACAGTTCGGGACCCCCTACCCGAGATCCGCCGGTTTTGACACCGACATTGGTGCTTTCATTGAGAGTTCCTCTGTGTCGTCACCAATAGGAAGGATGCCTCCACCCGTCTTCAAGGACGGTATTTTCGCCGAAGAGGCCTTGACCGCCGGCCAAACTATCCGGCTAGGTGGTTTTCTTATGACCGCCTGTCCGGCCACTGCTTCGACAATGACTTCTCAAGTCGTCAGAAGCAATCTCCACGTTAGCTCGGAATTCACCGAGCAGCTGGATCCGATAGAGTTCTCGTCTGTCAACGAACTCTTGGATCGCATCGCCGCCTTGGGAGTCGCTATGGACTACAACCAGATTGGGCCTAAAACCGATCTGAGAGAGATCAACTCTCCCCAGGTTACCCACCACATCGCTGTGGTAGAGGAACAATGCGGCGATCTTCCTCCTGTATTAAAAACTAGACATGTCCGGGCTCCCGAACCCCCCACGCCGGATTTCCGCGGGGGAACGGACTCCGATCGAGCACTGAACAGGCATCGGACCGGACTCGTTGGACAACGTCCAGCAATCCAGGCTTCCAAAATTGGAAACTTCACGGCCTTTAAGCCCCAAGACGGGTAGGGATCCGGATTTTATTCCACCCACCCGCCCAGACATATGCGATCTATCTCTAATACGGCAAGAGCCCGCTGAAACAGTACATCACTACTGGGCCAGATTCCTCCTGGTTATGGACAGGATAAAGGACTGCCGAGAGGAAAACGCAATCTCAATCTTTTGCAATAATTGCACGGACAAGGGAATATTGAACGCCATCGGCCGTCAAAAAATCACACGCTTCACCGATCTGGCGTCCATAGTACGAAAGTACTGTGCGATGGAGAGTTTCCGGCAAACCGAAAACCAATTTTGGGACAATCCGGCTCTGAATAAAACCCTAGTCCGCAACAAAAGGGCGCATTATACTCAGGCCCCAGATACAAAAACCAAAAAACAAAAACCCCTTAGAGGGCACGGAACTGTACTGGAAGGATGGCTCAGCGGACCCTGTAAGCTTCATAGTACAGAGGGCGCCGTCCTAACTCATAGCCTTCGAGCATGTTGGATACTACGGCAGGTGGCCAAAAGTGGCGAGGAGCTTCTAGCCCCGGAAAACCACTCCAACAATACCGGTACGGTATCAACAGTCTTCGAGACCTTCGCATCAAATAATATGCGAAAACGAACAATCTGCGGCCTCGCCGAAGTCTACCAAGTAGCAACAGCAAATCCATGGAGCGACACAGCCATCACCTTCAACGCCAGCGACGAACCTAAATTCCGAACAGCTCGAGCACCAGCCGCACTGGTGCTTAGCCCCATAGTGGATGGCTTTCGGCTTACAAAGGTCCTCATGGATGGCGGTAGTGGACTAAACCTCATATATGAGGAAACTCTTCAAAAAATGGAAATAGACTGGAGCCGTATTGAGCGAAGCAGCACAACCTTCAGAGGAATAATCCCTAGCCAGGAAGTGATCTGCACCGGAAAAATCACACTCGATGTGGTGTTCGACTCGCCGGACAATTACAGATCCGAAGAAGTCACGTTCCAAGTAGCCCCGTTCAACAGCGGATATCACGCTATATTAGGATGAGAGGCATTCACAATTTTCCAAGCCGTACCCCATTACGGGTACATGAAGCTCAAAATGCCTGGGCCCGGGGGAATAATCACTCTCGCTAGTGATCCGGACATAGCACTCTGCGTCGAAAACAAGACAGCCGCACTAGCCCTGGAGGCACTATCCGAAGCCCTAGCGGCAGAAGAACTCACCGCGCTGCGCTCTACGGTGAACAGGGACGATGTGATACTCGATAAAAGATCCAAGTCCACCTCCTTCAAACCAGCAGATGAAATAATAAAATTCCAGGTCCACCCAACGGACCCAACAAAGACGGCCTCCATTGGGGCACAATTGAACCCCGAAGTAGACGCCGCACTGCGCGAATTCCTTCGGGAAAATTGGGACATTTTCGCCTGGCATCCTTCGGACATGCCCGGAATCCCACGCAGGTTGGCAGAACACAGCCTAAACATCCTAAAAGGATTTAAGCCAGTCAAACAGGCTCTTCGATGATTTTCCGAACCCAAAAGACAGGCAATGGGAGAAGAGCTAGCCAAACTATTGGAAGCCGGATTCATCAGAGATATCAAACATCCAGATTGGCTAGCAAATCTGGTAATGGTACCAAAGAAGGACAAATCCTGGCGCCTATGTGTCGATTTTAAAGACCTCAATAAAGCTTGCCCAAAGGATCCCTTCCCTCTCCCCCGCATCGACCAAATCATTGATGCTACCGCAGGGCACGATTCGTTGTGCTTCCTCGACGCATACTCTGGCTACCATCAAATAAAGATGGCAGAAGCAGATCAAGCCGCAACGGCATTCATCACCCCATATGGACCATTCTGCTTCAACACGATGCCCTTCGGACTCAAAAACGCCGGCGCAACATATCAGCGCATGATTCAAACATGTCTGGCCACCCAGATCGGCAAAACAGTAGAGGCATACGTAGACGACGTAGTCGTCAAAACCAAACACGTCGAAACTCTAGTAGACGACTTGAGGCTCACATTCGACAACCTCAGAGCATATGACATCAAGCTGAATCCGGAAAAATGCGTTTTCGGCGTACCAGCCGGAAAGCTACTGGGCCTCATCGTATCCGGTAGAGGAATTGAAGCAAACCCAGCCAAGATCCGAGCTCTGTCACAACTGGATATCCCAAAAGACCTCAAGCAAATACAAAAGTTAACTGGATGCGTGGCGGCTCTAAGCCGCTTTATCTCCCGTCTAGGAGAAAAGGCATTGCCCCTCTATCGCCTCCTCAGGCGCACCGAACACTTTCGAGTGGACGGATGCTGCCACCGCCGGACTCGAAGAAATAAAGGACATACTGGCAACAAATCCGGTCCTGGCTGCGCCCAACCAGGGTGAACCAATGTTGTTATACATCGCAGCAACGCATCAAGTTGTAAGCGCGGTACTCGTCGTCGAACGAGAGACAGAAGGGCATAAATTCCCTCTTCAAAAACCAGTGTATTACGTATCCACTGTGTTAACCCCCTGCAAGTCCCGTTACCCACACTATCAGAAGATAGCGTATGCGGTGTTCATGGCATCCCGGAAGCTCCGACACTACTTTCAAGAGTGCTCGATAACAGTGGCCTCCGAAGTACCACTCAATGACATCATAAATAACCGTGACGCAACGGGCAGGATTGCAAAATGGGCCATTGATCTCTTACCATTCGATATAACTTACAAACCTCGGCGGGCTATAAAGTCACAAGTTTTGGCTGACTTCGTCGCTGAATGGACCGAGGCTGAACTCCCTAAAGAGTACGGCGCATACTCCAATTGGATTATGCATTTCGACGGCTCTAAAATGTTGGCCGGACTGGGGGCTGGCGTCGTATTGATGTCCCCAACCGGGGACACAGTCCAGTATGTACTTCAGATAATGTACACGGACTCCAACAACGCAGCCGAATACGAGGCCCTGTTACATGGTCTCCGGATGGCAGTCTCCATGGGCATTCAACGCCTAGAGGTGCGAGGGGATTCAAACCTTGCAATATCCCAAATAAATGGAGAATTTGACGCCAAGGATCCGAAAATGGCAGCATATCGCAACGCTGTCCTAAAAATGTCAGCTCGGTTTGAAGAACTCGAATTCCATCACATAGCCCGAGATAACAACCAAGCGGCCGACGTACTGGCACGCATCGGTGCGAAACGTGACGTTGTCCCTCCAAATATCTTCCTGGAACGGCTCTTCAAGCCATCCATACTATGGGAAGAGGAGCCCGGAAGTGACAAACCGGGAAAAACCGCGCCAACCGGTGATTCAGCCGATGACATAACACCTTCAGCCCACGACATAATGGCAGTAATCGCCCCGTGGACAGAACCATTCCTAGCCTACTTGCTTAGGCAGGAACTTCCCGAAGACCAAAACGAGGCCCGCTGCATAGTCAGGCGATCTAAAGCCTACAAGGTCCATGAGGGAGAACTTTATAAGAAAAGTACAACCGGAGTCCTTCAAAGGTGTATCTCCAAAGAGGAAGGGCGAAACCTCCTGGCTGAAATTCATGCTGGACTAGGCGGACACCACGCAACAGCCCGGGCCCTTGTAGGAAAGGCATTCCGCACAGTATTTTATTGGCCGACGGCCCGGGCAGATGCCCAGGACTTAGTCCAGAGATGCGTCGGTTGTCAGCTCTTTGCTAATTAGAGCCATATGCCGCCCACCGCCCTCAAAACTATACCCATTACCTGGCCGTTCGCGGTCTGGGGGCTTGATATGGTTGGACCCCTTAAAGGGGGAACCCACAAGCAAAGGTACCTATTGGTCATGGTGGATAAATTCACCAAATGGATAGAGGCCAAACCAGTCAAAACGGCAGAGTCCGGACCAGTGATAGACTTTATATCCGGGGTAGTACACCGCTACGGAGTCCCCCACAGCATCATCACCGACAACGGCACGAACTTCACAGCCGACGAGGTTAAGTCATGGTGCAAAAATATGGGCATCAAGCTCGACTACGCTTCAGTCTATCACCCTCAAACCAACGGTCAAGTGGAACGAGCAAATGGTCTAATAATGAGCGGCATTAAACCCAGACTAGTGCGGTCACTTACTAAATCTGACACGCACTGGGTTGAGGAGCTCGATTCCGTACTCTGGGGGCTGCGGACAACGCCTAACCGCACTACCGGATTCACACCATTTTTTATGGTATACGGCGCAAAGGCAGTCCTGCCCTGCGACATTATTCATGACTCACCTCGAGTGCGCATGTACAAAGAAAGAGAGGCCGAGCTGGATCGACAAGACAGCTTGGACACATTGGAGGAAGAACGCGACGTCGCCAAGGCTCGTTCCGCATTCTATCAGCAGCAGGCCCGAAGATATCAAAGCAGAGAAGTACGGGCCAAGACTTACAACGTTGGTGAACTAGTTCTACGCCTGCCGAACAAGAAAAAGGACAAGCTCAAGCCCAAATGGGAGGGGCCCTTCATTATCGATCAAGTCCTGACCGGCGGAGCGTACCGTCTACGAAATGCGTCGGATAACCGACTCGAGCCGAACCCATGGAATGCAGCCCGCCTCCGAAGATTCTATGCCTAGTGCCGGACTAAGAGTTCGTCCCCTTCCTCCGTTCAAATTTTTACACTTCGGCTGTCTTTTGTCTCTCTTTCCTCTCTTAACCTTTTTACTAAAAAGCCCCTAAGGGCCTACCTCCGCATTGTTCGCATACACTCGATGTGCCATCCGCACTCATTATACCTGGGGGCTTCTTTTCCAGAAGCTCAATTATAAGGGTTTCATGCCCAGCACATGTGTCAAGCTTCCACATGTACCTTTTGCTCACCATTATATGCATCGATATGACTTAAGTTTTGGCCAAGCTGGGTTGCCTGGCTCCTGTGCTTACCCCTACGTTCCCGATTGTTCGGCTAGGAGGTAAAGGGAGCACCTCTGCGATTGTTACTGCCGGGTCAGCCAGATGTGTACCTCAGACTGGGTGAAGCCGAAAGCTAGCGTTCTTAAGGGAATATTCGGTCGGTGACTTGAAAGATGATTTTTTACCTATTTATTTATCTGTCCCCAGATGTTTTCCTGCTTTTTTCGCAGTCCGGACATGCACTTTAGGGCATGCCTCCCAGGGAAAGGAACCCTTAACGGAACTATTCTCCCTGGAAGATGTTTCTTACTAACCATGTAATATAACATAACTAGTTGGGCACTTGTCTGATAAAGCACTAATGACCCCTACGCCTGGTCTCCATGCATACCCCGGTTGTTTCTTAACCAAAAAGGTATTCGGACACACTCCGGACTCTAGGGTCCCGAGGTTGAAGCGGAAAGGTCGGCAAAGACAAACGATCTACAATCCGGCTAGAAGGCATTTCACATGTCATTTTAAAACAAATACATTGTCAAATTTACTGATTGTATTCCTCCTCTATCCCGTTTAACAGGCTGTCTAATTTACAGTCCCGTTGGGAAAATTTAGCAGCCAACTCTACCTGGCTGTATACTAAACTCACAGGGATCTCCTTCCCATCAGGCCCCACCGGTCCAACTTCGGCCATATGGTTGGGATCTGCCTTCTTGTACCGCGTCTTCACCATGGCCCAAGCCTCCCTGGCACCCTGGCGGCAGGCCGAAATCTTCCATAAACGGAAACGTTGCCGCACTCCCTGGAGCTTCTCCGCAAGCTCCCCAAGGCCCTCGGGTAGGGAGACGGCTGGCCATAATGCCTGGACGACACCGCTCATCGCCTGCCGAACTAGTTCGAGCAGTTGCGACAGCTCGGGAAGTTGATCACCCGTCAATATGGGCATCTCCTCTGCAGGGCGACCTGTGAGTATACCTACAAGACACATTCTGTCAATCGACTTCCTCGCCGGACTCTTCTTTTCAAAGGAGTTCGTTCAAGCACTTACTATAGATGCCGCGACGAAGCCGCTGATTCTCCTTAACGGAGCCGGACAGCTCGGCCCGAACGCCTTTCAGCTCCTCTACAAGCTGGGCATGGGCATCTTGAAGCTTGTTCCTTTCTTGCTGCACCCTATTCAGCACCCTCTCGCCGGCCTTCAGCTGGCGCAGTAATTCTTGCCTGTCCGGATCTTGTCCGGCGGCACCTGCAATGTCATTATTAGACTTGCGCGCACGCTGCACAGCGCTTATATTTATTAATAAAAATGTGTTACCAGGAGGAGTCTCTGTGTTTCCTCCTGCGGCAGCAAGCGCCGCCTCAAGTTGGGCCTTGCATTCTTGCAGCTCCTGAGACAGCTGGGCGTTCTTCTCGGTAAGAGCCTGCGTTTCAAATGATCCTTAAATCAGTTAACGTAACTACTTTAAGTCTCGGGGGCTACTGGTATATATAAACGTTAAAAATTCCCTTACCCGTATGTCTTTCACATACTGCTCCGTGGCTCTGGTAAAACCGTCTTGAGCAGCACGGAGGTGCGTGTCCCCTGCGTTGAAGGCGTCCAATGCCTTAGGGAAGAAGCACGCTTCACGAAATACTGTCCGGCGGCGCCTGTGGTTCATGGCGCTCTCCACCTCGGATTTGGTAGCGGACAGTCTGTCGGCATCCTCCGTTGGAGGAGTATCCGGCCCGCGCCTTGCGCTTGCCTCCCCCTCTTGACCAGGCGCTGGAGCCTGGCCGGTATAGGCTGGATTGGCAACCTCTACGCCCGCTGTCCGGCGGGCGCTTTTTCTCCTATCAAGGATCATGAGCACTCAGACACTTCCTAGGAACGTTGCTCTGAATATTTGAAATACGAGCTATACCTTTGCGGCGACGTTTCAGTCCGTACCGCGTTCCTTTTCCGCCTGCTGGTCCGGACTGACCTTTGTTGGTCAGCCGCCGCGGGCTCGGCTTCCCGCCTTGAAGGTGCTTCCTGTGAAACACCATCGTTCGTGAAGGTCAGAAATGGGCAAGGAAGAGATAATGGTGTCCGAACCTCAGTCACAATCAGCTGGGAAGCCGGATATAATCCGGGGTAGTCCGCCGTAGTGGCGACCAAAGCATTGTCCATGCTGAGCTGGTGAAACACCCCGTCGATCAGCTCCACCTTGATATCCGGATCCTCTTTGGAGGCCGGATCTTGGGATCTCCCTGGATCCTCAGGTTGCGGAGCGAGACTTACCATGTCCTCCATAGTCCGGCGTAGATCCTGCGCCGAAGACATAATGTAAGAAGCCTAAACTTCGAAAGCATGGGTTGAACCCCTAAAAGTGTTCGCTTACCCAGCCTCTAGGGTTGTTCATGGAAAACCCATTCAAGGGGTTCATTCGAAGGAAGTCCTCCTTCTCCCCCTTGTACAGGCCGGACAGGATCTCCACCAGATCCTCGGTCGAATCCGGCCCTTCGCGGCCATGACGGGTGGCATCGTCTTCCCCGTTGAAATCCCACATGGGGTGGCCTCTGTATTGCAATGGCTGTACCCCCCGCATGATGCATGTTGTCATGACTCCAATCATGGTCAACCCGGAATGGGCCAGTAATCTTATTCGGCCCATCAGGTAATGGACGCTCTTGTCTTCCTCCAATCGGGGGCTCCGTGGGCGCCAGCTGAGGCGCTTCTTCAGAGGAGCAGCACTAAACTCCGGGAGGCCAATCCGGACTGGGTCCGGCAGCGGAGCGTCTTCTATATAAAACCACTCCGAAGGCCAGTCTTTGGACGCCTTCTTAGGGGTACCGGATGGGTATCCGGTCCCGGCAATGTGCCATATTTCGGCGCGGCCCACTTGATATATAGATCCCTTGTAAGAATGGGGCACGAGGCAGAACAGCCTCTTCCACAGTGCAAAATTGGGCTCAATGCCCAGGAATAGCTCGCAAAGAGCTACGTAGCCCGCGATATGCAGGACAGAGGCGGGCGTAAGGTGATGGAGCTGGAGTCCGTAGAACTCCAGGAGCCCGCGGAGGAACGGATGAATTGGAAATCCGAGTCCCCTTATCAGATAGTGGACGAAGCATACCCGCTCCCCTTTTTTGGGACTTGGGGTAGCCTCCGCTTGCTTCCCACCTTGGTAGGTGGCCAGCCCAGCTCGAACCGGGACCATGAAGGCCGGAGGGAGATATCCCCCCGCTTGGAGCTTTACTAGCTCGTTGTGTGTAACAGAGCACCTCCTCCAATCTCCAGGCTGTGGGCTGGGAGCGCGAGAAGAGGAGCCGCGTCGACGGTCCATGATGGAATGGATTTTTAGGTCAAAGGCGCTCCGATGAGTATTCACGGAAGGAAGATGGTGTGGTTTGGATCTGGATTTCGGCCTCTTTTGTAGGCGGATGACTCGCACGATTGGGGGGTGAAACATAAAAGACACCCTGGCTTTTCGCATTTGTGCGACGCGTGGGAGAAGACCATTATTGGGCGTAGAAGCCAAGAAGCACAGTATTTATGATGAAGCCGGACACTGTTCGGCAGGTACATGGAACTTGAAGGGAGAACCCGCCTTGCAACGCGGAAGACTATATATGCGCTGGACTTATCGTCATTGAAGCCTAGTTCGGGGGCTACTGAGGGAGTCCTGGACTAGGGGGTGTCCGGATAGCCGGACTATCATCGTCCGCCGGACTCCAAGACTACGAAGATACAAGATTGAAGACTCCGTCCCGTGTCCGGATGGGACTTTCCTTGGCATTGAAGGCAAGCTTGGCAGTACGGATATGTAGATCTCCTACCATTGTAACCGACTCTGTGTAACCCTAGCCTCCTCCGGTGTCTATATAAACCGGAGGGCTTTAGTCCGTAGGACACAACATACATTACAACAATCATACCATAGGCTAGCTTTAGGGTTTAGCCTCCTTGATCTCGTGGTAGATCCACTCTTGTACTACCCATATCATCAATATTAATCAAGTAGGACGTAGGGTTTACCTCCATCGAGAGGGCCCGAACCTGGGTAAAACATCGTGTCCCTTGTCTCCTATTACCATCCGCCTAGACGCACAGTTCGGGACCCCCTACCCGAGATCCGCCGGTTTTGACACCGACAGGTATGTCTCCATATAAGGTGGTTTATGGAAAAGCGTGTCATTTACCTCTTGAACTTGAACATAAGGCATATTGGGCTATTAAAGAGCTCAATTATGACTTCAAACTTGCCGGTGAGAAGAGGTTATTTGATATTAGCTCTCTTGATGAATGGAGAACCCAAGCATATGAGAATGCCAAGCTATTCAAAGAAAAAGTCAAACGCTAGCATGATAAGAGGATACAAAAGCGTGAGTTTAACGTAGGAGACTATGTATTATTATTCAACTCTTGTTTAAGATTTTTTGCAGGAAAACTTCTCTCAAAATGGGAAGGTCCTTACGTTATCGAGGAGGTCTATCGTCCTGGTGCTATAAAAATCAACAGCTTCGAAGGCACAAGTCCAAGGGTGGTAAACGGTCAAAGAATTAAACATTATATTTCAGGTAATCCTATCAATGTTGAAACTAATATTATTGAAACCGTAACCCCTGAGGAATACATAAGGGACACTTTCCAGAATGTTCCAGACTCCGAAAAGGTATAGGTATGTGGTACGGTAAGTAAACCGACTCCAAAACGACTCCAATGGCAATTTTTATCAGTTTTGGAATATTTAAGAATTTTAGGAAGAAAGAAGTAGTCCGAAAGGGACACGAGGCTCCCACAAGAGTGGAGGGCGCGCCCCCCTACTGGGTGCGCCCCCTGTCTCGTGGGCACCTCGTGTGCCTCCCGGACTATGTTTTCTTGCATATTACGTATTTTGGTCGGTAAAAATTCATTGTATATACTCCCGAAGGTTTTGACCATCGTATCACGCAATCTGTTTTCGTTTCGAGTTGTTCCTGTTACAGAATAAAGCAAGATGTCTTCTCAGGAGTCAGTTGGGGAGAGTCGGGTGTCTCACCCAACGCCAGGTCCCGGAGCAAATAGCAATGCCTATCACTTTGGACCATCAACGGAGGATGAGATGGAGGCTGATTTGAAAAGGATAGATGCCATGGAGGAGGATCAAGAAGTTATCTCTCGTCTCCGAGCAGAATTCACTATGGGGGAACTACCTAGCCTGGTTGTCCCTACTTAGGTCATTCCTTCTAACTCTAGATTTCTTTCTTATGAAAATATGAAAAAGAGTTTCACTTGTTCTCCAGAAGCTATGCAGCATCCTTGGGTAAAAGGAGCTTTGGCCGTTACGGGCAAGCTCCATAAAGAAATTATGGACCTCAAACAACAAGTCAATAAGCTCGAGGAGGAGAACCGTATCCTGAAGGGCATCATCGCCAAGAAGATCATAACACCAACCGTGAAGAAGGAGAAATAATCACATGGGTATGGGCACTCCCCTTGGCAACTGCCAAGCTTGGGGGAGGTGCCCCGGTATCGTATCACCATCACACTCCTATCTTTACTGCTTTATTAAGTTCGATCCTTTTAGTAGTATCTTAATCTAGTAGATTCAAGTTTTGATATCAAGTAGTTTTGAGTTTTGCATTGTGATCTCTTTTTGTATTCGAGTCTGTGAGCTATCTATAATAAAGATTAGTGTCGGTGTCAAAACCGGCGGATCTCGGGTAGGGGGTCCCGAACTGTGCGTCTAGGCAGATGGTAACAGGAGACAAGGGACACGATGTTTTTACCCAGGTTTGGGCCCTCTCGATGGAGGTAAAACCCTACTCCTGCTTGATTGATATTGATGATATGGGTAGTACAAGAGTGGATCTACCGCGAGATCAAGGAGGCTAAACCCTAGAAGCTAGCCTATGGTATGATTGTTGTAATTGTTGTTGTGTCCTACGGACTAAAACCCTCCGGTTTATATAGACATCGGAGAGGGCTAGGGTTACACAGAGTCGGTTACAATGGTAGGAGATCTACATATCCGTATTGCCAAGCTTGCCTTCCACGCCAAGGAAAGTCCCCTCCGGACACGGGACGAAGTCTTCAATCTTGTATCTTCATAGTCTTGGAGTCCGGCCGATGATGATAGTTTGGCTATCTGGACACCCCCTAGTCCAGGACTCCCTCAGTAGTCCCTGAACCAGGCTTCAATGACGATGAGTCCGGCGCGCATATTGTCTTCGGCATTGCAAGGCGGGTTCCTCCTCCGAATAATTCATAGAAGATTGTGAACACCAGGATAGTGTCCGGCTCTGTAAAAATAAATTCCACATACCACCATAGAGAGAATAATATTTACACAAGCTCAATCTGCTGACGTATTTTGTGGCATGACATCACACCAGAACCAAGCCTTTACTCGAATCGTTTTTATTATACCACCTCAGCGCGTTTAGAGAAGCGGTTTCCTTGGCACGTCTTGTCGAAGCAGAGATCGTGTTCCCCTTATTCTGGGATTCCCATCAATACAGACGTGGGTAACCCAACCGCGCCATTGATTGCGGCGCTTCGGAGATAAGCGAGTTTTACTAGGCCAGTAGGGACGCATAGTTTCATCCGCCCATATATAAGGGGATAAGGATCCACCCTTTTTACCTACGCCTTCTTCCTCCTTTGCTTATCCATCTCCGCGCACTCGAGCTCCAGCGCCCAAGTCCGCACCTCTCACCTCGACCTTCTCCAGCCATGTCCGGAGCGGGAGGCAAGTGGATGGCCTCCTCCGTTACGGAGGGGCACATCGAGAAGTTGCGCAACGCCGGATACTTGTCCAGCGACATCGCGCACCGGCTGCCCGATGAGGGGTAGCTCATCCCCACCCCTGGGCCCCATGAGAGGGTGGTATTCCTTCCTCATTTCCTCCGCGGACTGGGCTTCCCACTCCACCCCTTTGTCCGGGGGATCATGTACTACTACGGCCTGGACTTCCACGATCTGGCCCCAAATTTCATCCTCAATATCTTGGCGTTTATCGTCATGTGCGAGGCCTTCCTCTGCATCCAGCCCCACTTCGGCTTGTGGCTAAAGACCTTCAATGTCAAGCCGAAGGTTGTGAAGGGCAGCCAAGCGGAGTGCGGAGGCGCCATGTGGGCAAAATGCCCAACGTCACTTGGCTCGAGGGTGCCTTCGTGGAATCCATCAAAGGGTGGCAATCGGGGTGGTTCTACATCAATGAGCCGCGTGACCCTAAATGGGCAGCGGCCCCCGAATTCAGATCTGGCATCCCCATGCAGCTCACCTCCTGGAAAGAGAAGGGCTTGCTTTGGGGTAGTTCGGAGGAGCTGACCGGACTCTAGTCCTGTCTCCAGACCCTGGTGAACAAGAAGTTCAAGCTTGTCAACGTGATCCAGGTCATGCTCGTTCGCCGGATTCTCCCCTGCCAGCAACGGGACTTCAATTTGTGGGAGTTTGATCCGGCACAGCACCGGACCTTGAGCGGGCTCTTCGACACTACGTACGAAGCTTCCTGGAGGGTGCTATTCAAGGGCGCCGAAGCTCCCGCATCCGCAACCGAAGATCGCGGATTCAGCACGCAGCGCCCGGCTGGCGAGGTAAGCTATGTTATCCTTTATGGGACACTCGTTTTTCATAGTTTGACTCTATGCGGGATCTAAACTCCCGATACCTTTAACAGGACTGGCAAAAGACGTCCGGACAGGTTAACTGTCCGGCTCCCCTTCGAGAGGACCCAGCGGATGCCCGTTTGACAGGGCTGCTGGTCCCGACACTTTACGTGGTGTCGTAGAAGAAGGCCAAGAAGAAGGCCACGGGAACCCGAAGGAGTTCCCGGTGTTAGGTGGTATCGGACTCATTGTCCGATGACTCCGAGGCGGACTCCTCCCACGAGGACGAGGAGGAGAAGAAAGAGGCCTCTCCCCCAGCGGGGGGAGAGAAGAAGAGGAAGGCCTCCCCAACGAGGGAGGCTGAAGGGTCCAAGAAGGGAAGGACCCTTCCCCCAGACTGTTCCGCCAACGTCGGCGGCGGCGACAAGGAGTGGCCCTCAAGGGCCAAGCCCCTGGCAAGATCGTAAGTGTCCGGACTCCTAGATGATTTACAATTTTTCTTTTTGTCACATAGTGTCTTTCTAATGCCGCATACAACCCTGTAGTCCGCCCAAGGACGATCTTCCCGCTTCGTCGAGCGGGTCCTTGGGCACGTCGGATATGGATTCCCTTCCGACCGCCTCCACCCCCCGTGACGCTGACAACGCCGAGGTGGGGTCCCAGGAAGGGGCCTACCAGGAGGAGGAGGTTCCGGAGGTGCCGCAGGGCAGCCTCCCGGACTTGGCACCGGACTTCGCACCGGAACCTGCAGTGGTTCCAGAGTCCGGCGGGCGGCCCCTTCGCAAGAAGGGCAAGACTGTGACACCGGCGGCCTCCATCCAACCGGAGGCGCCAGATAACTTGCTGGAGGCGCTCAACGGCGCTTCCATCGAAGAAGAACACCGCACTGTCATGAGTGCGGTGATTCAGAAGGTTCAGCTCGCCAAGAGCGGGCTGATCGAAGCCTGCAGCAGCCTTCTAATAGGCTTTGAGGTAAGAATTTTAAGATATGTAATACAATACCGCATAGACAGTAGCCCCTGATGCTCGGTTCGGTGTTCGGAAAGAAAAGCCGGACTGAGGATCTAAAAAGATATACGCAGGAGTTCTAAAAATATGTCAATATGGGTTTGCAGGCTGCTCTGCTGACCTCTGCCGCACTGACTGCGGAGGTCAATGCTTTGAAGCAGAGCCTCGAGCGGTCCGAGAGCGAGCTCGGCCGTGCCAAGAAGCAGCTCAAGGACAAGGAAGGTGAGTAACACCGTATTAAAGTTGTACCTTATAGAAAAGGATTTGGTTGCAAGAGAAATAACAAGGATAACGTGGGTACTCCAGGGGCCACGAACAAGGTGGCGACCCTGAAGAAGGCGGTGTCCGTGGCCGAATGCAATGCGGCCGCGGGGCGAGCCGAGCGAGAGAAGCAGGAGGCGCGGGTGGCGGGGGTGCAGCAAGAGCTCCAGGCTCTCGTGGAAAAACATGAGAGTTTGGAGCGCGACTCAAAGACTCGAGAATCCGAGCTTGCATCGGCTCTTGAGAGTGCCAAAGCCGCTAAGGCCGAAGCCCACAAGGCCCTCTAGGAAATCGAGGCGTTGAAGAAGATAGCGGCGGGTAAGGCATTTTTCATGCAAAGCAAGCATGTGAATGTGAATTACCTATTACTTACCCTAATTCGGAGCTCTCCAGGAACGTTCGCAGATCTGCCCCGCAGCGTGTCCGATGCTGCCGCTTTCTACAGAGCCAAGGAGGGAAGCTCGACGGAGAAGGTATTCTGGTCTCAGTATGCTGAGGCCGGACATCCGGTGCCCCTTAGCGACCAGCTGAAGCAGCTAGTCGAGCTCCACAAGGTGGCCGAACAGGCCATGAAGGGCCTCATAGTTCGGATGTGGCCCAAGGAGGCCATGCCTGGGAGCTACTTCGGCCTGGTGCGGCGGCTGGTGGATGCGTGTCCCTGGGTTGAAGTCGTCAAGCACTCCGCCTGCATTGTAGGTGCCCGTCGGGCCCTTGCCCGTGAAAAGGTGCATTGGGGCAGGATGGAGGCTGAGAAGCTTGTGACAGACGCGCCGCCGGCGGGCAAGGAGTATCACACGCCCGAAATGTATTATAAGAGTGTCCTGAAGGGTGCCCGCATGATTGCGGGTGAGTGCTCCAAAGATGTAATATTTGAGTAGACTCGCATTTTGTTATCCTGTGCGTTGAAAACTTTGTTCATATGCGCTAAGCAACGCTTGTTAATTTAAAATATTACCTTCTGTGCGGCCGTTTATCAAATCTGAGAGATGGCAAGTCGTCGGCTTCAGCCCCCATGCCACGAGTGCTGGGGTGTTCGGGATAAACTTGAGCGCTCTTGTTCCCATTTTTGGGTCCATCTAGGGAGGCGCTCAACACGAGGAATGAGGCAACCGGACTTATAATGCTTGAACACTCTCACTTGGCCATAGAATTCTATAATTTTAAATTTCGGCGAAGCCCCTAGTGTTCGGAAGACCGAGTTCGGGGCACTATCCACGCCTGGGCCGGACAAAGCCGGTTCCTCGCTCTAAGCGGCATAAGTCTTTAGGGACTCGAAAAAACCTCTCGAACAGCGACCAGCTCTCGCCTTATCATGACGGTCAGTTTTAGCTTTCTCCACTGAGGCGCTCGCCTAGCTCAACCGGGGCGCAATCGCAGTGGTTCTCCCAGTGCTACCTTAGCCGATACAACGGAACGTAAGGTACCAAAACATGGGAGCCGGGCAAACCCAACTATTGACCCAAGACATGATTCAGAGCCGATGCATATAATGCTATAAGTTCGGGGTGCCGCACTTGTGAAAGTGTTCGGACTTATCACACCGTCATGTGGGGAACTTAAGCCCCTGGTGTATTTAGCCGTACCAAAGTGTACGGGTGCAACATGTCATAAATGAACGTATGTATAAAAAGGAAATGCAATTATAGGCAAAAAGCAATGCATTGTTTATTCAAAAAATACTGCCTTGAATACAGAACGATACAAATAGTGTGGTAAGCAAGGGGTGGAATTATTTAGCATGTCCCCCTCCAGGGGTAGGCTGCGGAATGGTGTATGAAACATGTATAATGCTCAAAAATGGAGACCACCTGGATACTCGTTGTAGCTTTTCTCCTTCCCTCGCTGTTGCATCATGAGTTCGGCAGGTCTGCTGCCGGACAGGGCCTCTAGTAAATGGAGTCCCGTGGATAAAAAAGGAAAAAGAAAGATGACACACTTGGGAGCCCCTGGTGTGGTTGAGCCGCACTCTGGGCCTGTTGTGGTCGTGCCCCTCCCCCTATGCCCATGGTATCTCCAGGGAGTAATGATGCATGCGAAGTACCGGTCTTGATATTTTGCCAGGGCTGGGGTTGGGGCCGCACTGCTACGCGTGCTCGGTACGTGCCAGGTGGTCTTGTTGTAGGTTACTCCGAGCGCGTTTAGCCGTGTCCGGTCGCTTAACGGCCGGACTCGAGAATTGCCTTAAGAGGCTGCTCTGTACTTCTGCCGCGAGAGCCGCTGTGTGTTCCTCCGTTCGGAGGGAGCGTTCAGTGTTTCCGTTGACCGTGATGACTCCTCGAGGGCCTGGCATCTTGAGCTTGAGGTATGCGTAGTGCGGCACCGCGTTGAACTTTGCAAACGCGGTCCGTCCGAGCAAAGCATGATAGCCGCTGCGGAACGGAACTATATCGAAGATTAACTCCTCGCTTCGGAAGTTATCCGGGGATCTGAAGACCACTTCAAGTGTGACTGAGCCTGTACAATTGGCCTCTACACCTGGTATGACGCCTTTGAAGGTCGTCTTTGTTGGTTTAATCCTTGAGGGGTCTATGCCCATCTTGCGCACTCTGTCCTGATAAAGCAGGTTCAGGCTGCTGCCGCCATCCATAAGGACTCTGGTGAGGTGAAATCCATCGACGATTGGGTCTAAAACCAATGCGGCGAATCCGCCATGGCGGATACTGGTGGGGTGGTCCCTTCGATCAAAAGTGATCGGGCAGGAGGACCATGGGTTGAACTTCAGGGCGACTGGCTCCATCGCATATACGTCCCTGAGTGCACGCTTCTGCTCCCTCTTGGGTATGTGGTTTGCATATATCATGTTTACCGTCTGCACTTGTGGGGGGAAACCTTTCTGTCCTCTATTGTTCGGCGGTCGGGTCTCTTCCTCGTCATCGCTATGCAACCCCTTGTCATTGTTTTCGGCAATTAACTTGCCTGCCTGCTTGAATACCCAATAATCCCTGTTGGTGTGATTAGCTGGCTTTTCGGGGGTGCCGTGTATCTGGCACGAGCGGTCGAGTATTCGGTCCAAATTGGACGGACCCGGAGTAGTTCTTTTGAATGGCTTTTTCCACTGACCGGGTTTGGAGCCTTTGAATCCGGCATTGACTGCCGTATCCTTAGTGTTATCGCCGTTAACGCGGCGTTTGTTTTTGTTGCGACGCGACCTGCCATTGCGGTCCTTGTTATCCGGACTGCCAGAATTTTTGCTGAGGTTGTTACTGCGGGCTAGTCAGCTGTCCTCTCCCGCGCAGAAGCGGGTCGTGAGTGATGTGAGGGCTGCCATGGATTTCGGCTTTTCCTGTCCTAGGTGCCGGGCAAGCCACTCGTCGCGGATGTTATGTTTGAAGGCTGCGAGGGCCTCTGCATCCGGATAGTCGATGATTTGATTTTTCTTTGTTAAGAACCATGTCCAGAATTGTCTGGCCGATTCGTCTGGCTGCTGAATTATGTGGCTTAGGTCATCGGCATCTGGTGGTCGCACATATGTGCCCTGGAAGTTGTCAAGGAATGCGGCTTCCAGGTCCTCCCAACACCCAATTGATTCTGCTGGCAAGCTGTTAAGCCAATGCTGAGCTGGTCCTTTAAGCTTGAGTGGGAGGTATTTGATGGCATGAAGATCATCACCGTGGGCCATGTGGATATGAAGGAGATAGTCTTCGATCCAAACCGCGGGGTCTGTTGTGCCATCGTAGGATTCAATATTCACGGGTTTAAATCCTTCGGGGATTTGATGATCCATTACTTCATCTGTGAAGCATAGTGGGTGTGCGGCGCCTCTATATTGGGCTATATCACGACGTAGCTCAAGCGAGCTTTGTCTACTGTGTTCGGCCCGGCCGGAGTTGCTGTAACCGGCGCGACGGTCGTCGTCGCGCATCGTGGGGCGCCCACGCGATCGATCTTGATTGTCTTGCCTTATCCTCCAATATGTCTCGCAAGTCCGGCGCATTCCCCCGTGGCTTCGTACTTTTCGAGCGGTGCCGGGGTACGGTTTTAGTGTAGGGCCTAGAGGCCTCTCTGTCGCGGCCACGGGGTGGTCGGTCAGCCGTATTGTGCGCTGGTGATGCAGGTTTATATGCCTCCTCCTCTAATCGGGGGAGCAGCTTGCGTTTGGGGTAGCTTTTGGAGGGGCGTTCGAGTTCATGCTCTTCGGCCACAAGGACTTCAGTCCATCTGTCGGCTAGCAGATCTTGATCAGCTCTAAGCTGTTGCTGCTTTTTCTTGAGGCTGTTCGCCGTGGCCATAAGCCTACGTTTAAAACGCTCTTGTTCGACGGGGTCCTCAGGCACGACAAATTCGTCGTCGTCGAGGCTTGCCTCGTCTCCGGAGGGAGGCATGTAATTATCATCCTCTACCTCTTCGTCTGCCGCTCTCTCATGAGGGCTGGCTTCTCCGTCCTCCTGTGCTGAATCTTGCTGGAGGGGGTTGTCTTCGGCACTGTCAGGGGTGTTATTATCTCCAGTGCCGGAATCTCCATTGTTGCTGTGGCGAGATTTAGAGCGGCGCCGCTGACGCCGGCGCTTGGGCTGTTTCTTGGAGGAGTCTTCCTCCGCTGCTTCTTCGCCATTCCCATCCTTTGGGATGTCCACCATGTATATGTTGTATGACGAGGTGGTCTTCCAGTGCCCCGTAGGCGCTGGTTCTTGGTCGTCTCCGGCATCGTCGTCCATACTGTCGATGTCTTCGGAGTCGTAGTCTAGCATGTCGGTTAGATCATCGACAGTGGCTACAAAGTGGGTGGTGGGAGGGCTTTAAATTTCTTCGTCGTCCGCATCCCAACCATCCTGACCGCAGTCCGGCCAGGGCTCTCCTGATAATGAGAGATACTTTAGCGAATTCAGGATATCACCAAAAGGTGAGTGTTGAAAGATGTCCGCAGCGGTGAACTCCATGATCGGCGCCCAATCGGATTTGATTGGAGGGGGCGCGGGAGGTTCGAAGTCCGGCACCTCGGAGTCATGAGCTTCACAAGGGACAAGGTCAGTATTCGGCTCCATCGCCGTAGGGGTTGCAGCCCCCGAGGCGGTGTCTAGCCACCCATCCCCGATCTGCGCAGTCGACTCCGAATTAAGGGTCGGAGCGGACTCGTGTGCGGCCTCCGGGGCACTATCTGGCAGCAGAGTTAAATCATGCCCATCGTGACAGTGCGGCATGCTCGGCTGTGGCTCGAATCCATCGAATATCAAGTCTCCTCGGATGTCAGCCGTGAAGTACAGGCTTCCAAATCTGACCTGATGGCCAGGGGCGTAGCTTTCAATCTGCTCCAGATGGCCAAGCGAATTGGCCCGCAGTGCAAAGCCGCCGAATACGAAGATCTGTCCGGGGAGAAAAGTCTCACCCTGGACTGTGTCGTTGGTGATGATCGAAGGAGCCATTGGGCCTATATGCGACGACACAGAGGAACTCTCAATGAAAGCACCAATGTTAGTGTCAAAACCGGCGGATCTCGGGTAGGGGGTCCCGAACTGTGCGTCTAGGCGGATGGTAACAGGAGACAAGGGACACGATGTTTTTACCCAGGTTCGGGCCCTCTCGATGGAGGTAAAACCCTACTCCTGCTTGATTGACATTGATTATATGGGTAGTACAAGAGTGGATCTACCACGAGATCAAGGAGGCTAAACCCTAGAAGCTAGCCTATGGTATGATTGTTGTAATTGTTGTTGTGCCCTACGGACTAAAACCCTCTGGTTTATATAGACACCGGAGAGGGCTAGGGTTACACAGAGTCGGTTACAATGGTAGGAGATCTACATATCTGTATTGCCAAGCTTGCCTTCCACGCCAAGGAAAGTCCCCTCCGTACACGGGACGAAGTCTTCAATCTTGTATCTTCATAGTCTTGGAGTCCGGCCGATGATGATAGTTCGGCTATCCGGACACCCCCTAGTCCAGGACTCCCTCAATTAGTGTTGAGTCAAGGGCTTTGCTATGTTGCTATGATCTTGAGAAAGTAGAAATAATAAAAGAGTTCATGTTGATCTTATGGATAGTGATAACTTCACACATAGAAAGTATGAGGCATAAAAATTGTTGAGAGTTGATGAACGTAGTTTTGGTCATCGTTGCAATTAATAGGAAGTGATAAGGAAAGAGGGGTTCACATACAAATATATTATCTTGGACACCTTTTTATAATTGGGAGCACTCATTAAGTATGACATGCTAAAAGAGTTGACGTTGGACAAGGAAGACAACGTAATAGTTTATGTTTTCCGGCATCGCAGTTAAAGTATTATTATCATTGACCTTCCAAACATGTTGAGCTTGCCTTTCTCCCTCATGCTAGCCAAATTCCTTGCACCAAGTAGAGATACTACTTGTGCTTCCAAATATCCTTAAACCCAGTTTTGCCATGAGAGTCCACCATACCTATCTATGGATTGAGTAAGATCCTTCAAGTAAGTTGTCATGTTGCAAGCAATAAAAATTACTATCTAACTATGTATGACTTATTAGTGCAAAGAAAATAAGCTTTGTACAATCTTGTTGTGGAAGTAATAAAAGCGACGGACTGCATAATAAAGGTCCACATATAAGGGGCAATATAAAGTGATGTTCTTTTGCATTAGGATTTTGTGCATCAACCCTAAACGCACATGACAACCTATGCTTCCCTCTGTGAAGGGCCTATCTTTTACTTTATGTTTTTACTTTATGTTCGAGTCAAGGTGATCTTCACCTTTCCCTTTTTCATTTTATCCTTTGGCAAGCTCCTCGTGTTTGAAAGATCATGATATATATATATATATATATATATATATATATATATATATATATATATATATATATATATACATATATATATCCAATTGGATGTAAGTTAGCATGGGCTATTATTGTTGACATCACCTAAAGGTGAATACGTTGGGAGACAACACAATAAGCCCCTATCTTTCTCAGTGTCCAACTGAAACTCCATAACCACAAGTACTGCGTGAGTGTTAGAAATTGTAGAAGACTACGAGATAGTTGAGTATGTGAGCTTGCTGAAAAGCTCCATTGTTGACTCTTTTTGATGTTACGATAAATTGCAATTGCTTCAATGACTGAGATTATAGTTTATTAGTTCCCAATGAAGTTTTTGAACCATACTTGACATTGTGAATTGATTGTTACTTGAGCATAAGAAATCATATGATAAAATCTATATATGTTGCTATTATAAGAATGATCATGATGCCCTCATGTCCGTATTTTATTTTTATCGACACCTCTATCTCTAAACATGTGGACATATTTTTTGATTTCGGCTTCCGCTTGAGGACAAGCGAGGTCTAAGCTTGGGGGAGTTGATACGTCCATTTTGCATCATGCTTTTATATCAATATTTATTGCATTATGGGATGTTATTACACATTATATCTCAATACTTATGGCTATTCTCTCTTATTTTACAAGGTTTACCATGAAGAGGAGGAATGCCAGCTGGAATTCTGGCTGGAAAAGGAGCAAACGTTGGAAACCTATTCTGCACAGCTCCAAAAGTCCTGAAACTCCACGAAACATCCTTTTGGAATTAATAAGAATTTTTGGGCAAAAGAAATACACCAGGGGGCCCACACCCTGTCCAGGAGAGAGGAGGGCACCCCCCTACAGGGCGCGCCCCCTATCTCCTGGGCCCTCTGGTGGGCCTCTGGTGTCCATCTTCTGCTATATTAGAGCTTTTACCCTGGAAAAAATCGTGGGCAAGCTTACGAGACGAAACTCCGCCGCCACGAGGCGGAACCTTGGCGGAATCAGTCTAGGGCTCCGGTGGAGCTGTTCTGCCGGGGACACTTCCCTCCGGGAGGGGGAAATCATCACCAACGATCCTCTCATCGAGAGGGGGTCAATCTCCATCAACATCTTCACCAGCACCATCTCCTCTCAAAACCCTAGTTCATCTCTTGTATCCAATCTTGTATCAAAACCACAAATTGGTACATGTGGGTTGCTAGTAGTGTTGATTACTCCTTGTAATTGATGCTAATTGGTTTACTTGGTGGAAGATCATATGTTCAGATCCTTTATGCATATTATTACTCCTCTGATTATGAACATGAATATGCTTTGTGAGTAATTACGTTTGTTCCTGAGGACATGGGTGAAGTCTTGCTATTAGTAGTCATGTGAATTTGGTATTCGTTCGATATTTTGATGAGATGTATGTTGTCTTTTCCTCTAGTGGTGTTATGTGAACGTCGACTACATGACACTTCACCATTATTTGAGCCTAGAGGAAGGCATGGGGAGGTAACAAGTAGAGGATGGGTCGCTAGAGTGACAGAAGCTTAAGCCCTAGTTTATGCGTTGCTTCGTTAGGGGCTGATATGGATCCATATGTTTAATGTTGTGGTTAGGTTTACCTTAATACTTATTTTGTAATTGCGTACGCTTGCAATAGGGGTTAATCATAAGTGGGATGCTTGTCCAAGTAAGGGCAGTACCCAAGTACCGGTCTACCCACATATCAAATTATGAAAGTACCGAACGCGAATCATATGAACGTGATGAAAACTAGCTTGACGATAATTCCCATGTGTCCTCGGGAGCTCCTTTCTCATTATTAGAAATTGTCCAGGCTTATCCTTTGCTACATAAAGGATTGGGCCACCTTGCTGCACTTTGTTTACTCGTTACCATTTATCTTATCACAAAACTATCAATCACCTACAATTTCAGTGCTTGCAGAGAAAACCTTACTGAAAACCGCTTATCATTTCCGTCTGGTCCTCGTTGGGTTCGACACTCTTACTTATCGAAAGGACTACGATTGATCCCCTACACTTGTGGGTCATCAGAGACAAATTCTGCGAATGAACGGCAGATTCCACGGCGACGTCGGCTCACTCGCCGCGCCACGCCGGACAACGGATAAGTAACAGACGCTTGGCATGGCTTGTCGGCTTCCGGCACCAAGCACCTCTGATTCGCCGGGGCCGCGAAGCAATGGCCGCCGTAGCGGTAGTAGGCGCGGCATCCTCCCTTGTCCCCTCCACTTCCCAGCGCCGCCTCCCTTCCGTCCCACCCCTACCCGCCAACCCCTCCTAGCCGCCAACAAGACCCTGGCGCTCTCCCCGAAGCCACCCCGCCTCCTGCACCCCCTCGTCGCGTCCTCCTCCTCCTCCTCTTTGCCTCCGCCCGAGGATGCTGAGCCAACCGATCATTCCACTGCGAAGGAATCGCTCGATCGGGTTTAGTTAACAGTCATCGATTGATCGCTCGGGTTCAGTAACGCGTAGCCTGCAGTGCAATCGCTCGGGTTCAGTTAGACAATGCCTCGCTCGGGTTCAGTTAGAGCCCAACGCCTCGCACACACACGCGTACGTGTACGAGAGAAACGCGCGTCGCTCGGCCCCCAACCACCCACCGTAACCGGGAACTCCCCGAAATTTTCCTCGCCCTCGCTTATACCACGGTTTTTTCCGTCATGGACGGCCCAAAGAATGTCATGCAGCTGCCTCTCCGGCCTGCCCAGGACGAAAAGCCCATTTTCTGTCATGATTTTTTGTCATAGAAGTAGGAGCCCACCACATCTATGATGATACCGGGTTTTGTCACAATTATCGTCATAAAAGTGTCATAAGTATGACAGAAAAAAATTCATTCGGCCCAAAATGTCACGGATGTGTCTTTTTTTGTAGTGCTCCTAGATAGATCTTGCGTGATCGCAGGAATTTTTTTGAAATTGCATGCAACGTTCCCCAACAGGAGGAGCACGTCTAGGCAGCGGCGGCTATTCGGCCGAATGGCGCGGGCCGGTGGATCTTCTTTGCTTCTTGGCTGTAGGGGCCAGCGGCGATGGTGCCTTGCTATTGGCTAGGGCTCGTCCAGGGCCTTGGCAAGGGCGGGGCGGGGGCGGAGGGGGGCGTGCCTTGCGGGCTACGGCGGTGCTGCAGCCGTGGCTGTGCGGGCAGCGTATCGTGGTGGTGGCGGCCTGCTGCTCCCAGAGATGTGCCTATGGTGTGCGGGGCTGGGCGGGTTCTGGTGGTGCGGCGACGGTCGCACGCGCAACGAGGACGACGCAGATCTAGGGTTCGTGCTCAGGTGGGCCAGATCGAGGCCTGGAGCGATCAGAGTTGGTGCTTTGGGTAGGAGGTGTCGGGCCTGGCCTGGGATGTGCTCGCTCCTTGCAGGCGCGGTGGTCATTGGTGGCGGTCGGGGACTTCGCTTCTCCATCGGTGCAGATCGGCGTGACGACCATGGGCATGGCGTCGTGTGAACTTGCTCGCCGACGGCCATCGGTAGTCATGGGATTGTGCCTCCTTCGGTCCACGGGAGTGGCTGGGGACGATGGTGTATATGCCTCCTGCTGTGGAGGCGTCGACCCAGATCCCATGACTGATGTCGGGCTAGGAGTGAAAGGAGGCCCCTTTTACTCTTCCTTCCGTGGTTGATGCATCGTGATGTGGGCGGGTAGCGGTGTCTAGGACATGGATGCTGGGGCTGTGGCTCCGAACAGCGGCCCGCATGATTGGCTCTCCGGCGGGCCCCATGTCAGGGGTTGTGGCTTCCCTCTTGGCCGCGTGGACGACGAGAGGTGTAGCGGTGGGTGGCTCGGGCGTGCCTCTGTCTTTTGTAGTGGCTACGCCTCGATCCGGACCTGGGGTTCTGGACACGTCGTGGTTGTCCTAGTGACCTCGTGGTGGCACGGAGGAGTTGCTGAGCGAAAGCTCTACGCTTAGCGTCGACGACGGCGACGCCCACGGGCGCCGCTTTCTTCCTGAAGACATCGTCGTAGTGTTCCTCTCAGTGCCAGGGTCCCGGGTGAAAACCCGTGTCTGCTTTGGACTTGGCAGCGGTGACGCTTGGCGCCATTCTCCCTCCCGAGGGCGTTGTCATGGAACTTAGGTGTTACAGGGTATAGTGTGGCGTTGTACTCTTCTTCATTTGTCGGTAGCGTAGTTGTTTCTGTGTGATCCGGTTATCTTGGGATCAATATTGTATGAGAGCTACCTCACCACCTTGTATCGTTCGGCCGTGTATTTTTGTCTGGTTGGTGCTTCAACTCTTTTAATCTTTTAAGTGTTTGTAGCCGTGAACATGGTTATTATGATCGATACATCGGAGGATGTCTCAGAGACAAATTCTGCAAATGAACGGCAGATTCCACGGCGACGTCGGCTCACTCGCCGCGCCACGCCGGACAACGGATAAGTAACAGACGCTTGGCTTGGCTTGTCGGCTTCCGGCACCAAGCAGCTCTGATCTGCCGGGGCCGCAAAGCAATGGCCGCCGCAGCGGCAGCAGGCGCGGCATCCTCCCTTGTCCCCTCCACTTCCCAGCGCCGCCTCCCCTTCCGTCCCACCCCCACCCGCCAACCCCTCCTAGCCGCCAACAACACCCTGACGCTCTCCCCGAAGCCACCCCGGCCCCGCCTCCTGCACCCCCTCGCCGCGTCCTCCTCCTCTTCCTCTCCGCCTCCGCCCGAGGATGCTGAGCCAACCGACCCCGTCAAGCTCGCCTTCGCCCGCGCCGCCGCCTACAAGAAGGAGAGGGCTAATCCGACGCCCAAGCCACCGCCACCGCCACCGCCACCGCCACAATCGCCTCCCCCTCCGCCGCAGCCTTCCGCGAAGGAGTCCAGCGGCAGCAAGGAGGCCTTCGAGCGGGCGCTGGAGTACAGGAACGGCAACGGGGGAGGGCTGGACGGCGGCTCCCCGCTCCTCAATCCGTCGCCGACTTTCGGTGAGTAGAGGCGCCATGCTTCTCGCTACTTGGTTGGTTCGCGTCGTCTCAGGAGTCAGGACGCGCTCTGCAGGGTGCAGAAGTCGTTTGCTCTCAGGACATGGTAGAAACTGTTGAAATCAAAAGGAAATGGGCGCGTGTTTTGAATAGAGACGTGTTAGCCGCTAAATCGAGGTGTCAACGCCTCGTTCTATTCTTATGATCGTTCGTTATGAGTTGCTGATGAAAATGTGGTCGGAGCTGGGGATTAAGGGTGTTTTAAAGCATGGTTATTAAAATGTTGGTTGGAGGCCTTTGCCATTGTGGTGAGGTACTTGCAAAGTTTCTCTATCTTTCTGTAATTCCAGTTCTGTTTGTCCCAGAGAGTTAAAAGTATATTGGCATATTATCTGAATTCTGGAACAGTAAAGCATGATGCCGTTTAATTTGTTTCGGTACTGGCAAAAAAAGAAAAGAAAATCCAGTACTGATCACTTCAATATCAGATCCCCCACATGAGCAGTTAGCTGCTCTTCGAATTTGCACAAATAATTGATTCTTTTATTTATTTTTCTGTTTCAACAGCTACCATGGTTTGTTTTATTTGCAGGCCAAAGCACGTTTACTAGTAAAGAGGGGGCATTTGGCAAAGTGGCAAAGAAAAAGGGAGGGTATGCGTACGATGAGACGGACTTTTTGGGCCTCGGTTTCTTTGAGAAAAAACGTTATCAAGGTCCACCACCAGGGCTGTCTCAAGGAATTGATCCTTTTTCAAATGAAGATTTTCCTGAGGTGGAGATAGTAGTTGGCGACCCTAGTAAATTTGGCAAGTCTCGTCGTTCAACTGAAAATCAACCTGTGGATGATAGCGAGTCTGAGGAAACTTCACGTTCAAAAGAGGGCAAACAAAATGAAGATAGCAAGCTTGAGGAAACGCCACTTTCAACTGTTATTGAACCTGAAGATGACGAAAACTCAGAGTCGTACAAACCCAGGGTTACAACGTGGGGAATGTTTCCACGGCCACAAAATATTTCAAAGGCGGTAAGATCAAACAATTTCCTATCCCTCTAGTTTTAAAGGATGCTGCAATTATCATTATCTTTGAACCGGGTTATCCCCCTTGCAGCTGTTACACTGAGCAGTGATTTGATTAGAGTGGAATGATATAATACAATGAAATGCATAATATCTATGTGCCATTTATTCTCTGAATATTCTTGTAACTTTGCTCGGAGAAAGTGAGAACCATTTGTTATGACTTGACTTTGGGGTCTGAACCTAAAGATTTTCTGGAGACACATCTATCTCTTTGAACAAAAACTTGTTGAAGTCATGGCAAATTGGTAATGTTACTGTAAACAATTTCTGGCCAGCGTATTTAGTGTTAATCCATTGGAAGTATTCACCATAACGAAATGGGAAATTATTCAGCGTAATATTATTTTTTACAGGATAACCATTCATCAGAGAATATAATTTGAACAGTCATATTGGTGTACAATGTTTGATCCTAGTTCTGGACATTTCATATGCCTTGTTAAGGACAACATAGCATCATTCACAATGGCTCTAGGCCACTGTCCAAGAACCACATGTAAGGAGTAGGAATTATGCACATCACATATATTTGGGCTGGTTTAGACTTTTAACAATTTTTTAGGTATTGCCATGTCTGAAATACAAGATAAAAACACTTCTAAAACTTTCTTGCTATCTACACTGCTTCCTTCTTGTTTGATTGATATAATTGGAAAAACATCTAAAATGTAGTTGAAACTGATTCTGTAGTGATTGTGCTCTTTTGCATTGTTCTATACATGTTTCAAAATAGTTTCCTTTGTAAAACCATTAGCAATTTATTTGATATAATTGAGTTAGAGAATATAGGCTCGTAGTAGTGCTACCTTTTCCCAGTTTTGATATTTCCTTACTTCCTCATTAGTATGGTGGTGGAAGAAATATAAGCCTTGGTGGAGAGACTCAAAGTGCTGAGGAGAAAGCAGCTAAAGATAAACGTACCAGAGAACTACTAGCTGCGTATATTGGTGGAAAAAACAAGACACTCGATGCAAAAACAAAGGCAGAGTGCACCAAGGTACATGACTGAAACATCATTCCATATAAATTAATTGGCAGTGGTTTGTTTATTAAGTACCCGTGGACACTTTATGTGTGGATCTTCCTGTGTCAATCGAGGAGCCTTTAATTTTTTTGATCGGCACTTTGTATCTGTGTACTTGCAGGATATCCTGTATCTATTTGTGGTTGAATAGAGAACCTATACATATTTATTTTGTCATGAATTAACTTCTGACCAATGAACCAAGTATTTTCTTGCTAGCAACCTTTTTGTATATAAGACAAGCTTCTTACTCCGGGCTGTGCACCAAAAACACACAGCCATTTTTTGGATGGTGAACGTGGTGGCAATGATGTATAGTAGGAAAAATATTGGATGTTGTTTGGTAATATTAGAATCCATCTAGTGATGAATCAGAATAATAGCTAATAAGATAGTTCAGGTGGAGGTTATTAAATAATTGGTGCCAAATATTTTTTTGTAGAGCATGGATAACTGCTAGTTTTTCATTGGAAAATTGTTGATGATTGGGCAAGCTAATCAGTGTAGTATATGCATTAGTTAATAATGAATATGTTTTGCTCATGAGCAAGAGAATAGTGAGAGGAAAATTATTGTTTATATGAAAATTTTGAAGTAACGACATTGCTTTTCTAAGATCATATTTAGGTTTTGAAGTCAATTGTCACATTCTCCTTTTGAACCCCCGTGTTAATCCATATGGATATACCTATTACTTCTTTAATGTCATGAGCTTTTGATGTTTTCATACTTCGGTTTACGATAATGATTTTTATATTTTGCATGTTTAAGGCACTGAAGGAAGGTGACGAACTTATGAATGCTGGAAGGCTGAAACAAGCTTTGCCTTATTATGAAAAAGTGATGCAGGCTGCGGACTTTAAGGTAAATGTTATCATTAATGAAATGTTGGCTTGTGGTAAGTGGACCTCTCTTCTGCACCCTTTTTAATTGTGAGAAAGCCAATATTGTTGCTGTTTTAGTTCCAAATCACAGCAATAACACATCATAGCCCTTCCATTTTATGCTCGAGTACGTTAGACAATAAAATTGCAGCCTTGTGAGTTGTTACAAAGTTTGCTGCACCTAGCATGGACAACTTGCAGAAAGTCCTGTCCTCTACAGCAAATTGCCCCTTCATGCTAGGCAGATCCATCCGACTTCTATCTGTGTGCTGGGTCTATCTCCATTTTAATTTACATCTTAGGATATACATATATAGTCCTGATTTTTGCACTAGAACTACTACGGATATTAGTTTTGACTATTTTGTTAGGACATAGCATCTGAAGGAATACAAGTGCATTTGCTGTAGATACTTAAAAGTAAGCAGTATGCTTCAGTTCAGATACGAAACCTCTGTATTTTGTCACACAGATGCTCCTTGTAATGTGCCTGTATTCCTGCTTCATTGTGGTGTCCTTGTCGTATCTTTTAGAGAAAAGTATAATTTTCGTCCCTCAACTTCCAGCCAAGTCTAGATTTGGTCCCTCAACTATAAAACCGGACAACTTGCACCCCCAACTCTTTAAACCGGACAAGTTTTGTCCCTATAGAGCGGTATCCAAGCTGAATCAACGTGGTTTTGACCAGTACAAAGTGAAATGTGGCCAAGGTTTTAATTAGAGGTACAAAGAGAAGAAACACTTGCAGAGCTCATGGTGTTGTGCGTGCCGCTCGCATGGGCCATGCTGCTGTCCAGGATAACACCCATCAGGATCTCCTCCGGCACCTCCGGCTTCTCGTAAACGCTTCGGCACGGCCAATAGTGCCGAGGACTGTTCACCACGGCAAGCTTGGGCAACGCACGGATGCGGTGGTGACGGTCAGCAGGGCCAAATATGTCTCGGGCTCTCGGCACGGCGAGCCTGGCCAAGGCGCGGGTGGGTGTCGACGAGCAACTTGGCAGCAGGGCAGGGCAGACGACAGTGGTGCGGCAGCTCGAGCGGTGGCCGACAGCGGCCATGGGAGCGGGCGGGCGTTGAGGCTGCCTTGTTCGAGGAGCTCGTAGACAAGGACGCGCCGACGCGGTTGGGTCCAGCGACGTAGTAGCCGAGCAGGGCCATGACTTGCTGGGTGGGTTCCCGACGCAGAGACCGCGCAGAGTAGTCTGAGCTTCTCGTCCTTGCTGTACAAGACTACAAGTATGAGTGCAGTGTCGATGTGACCGGCAAGTGGCCGAGCTGCTTGAGCAACCCGGAGGACGCCGCGGCTGCCACTCCGCTCGAGCTCTGCCGCCGCTGCCACTACGCTCGGCGCTGCAATCAGCTCGCCATGGCTGTCGAGTGGAGCGAGCACGAGCGTGAGAGCTGAGGGAAAGAGCACCTGGTCTTGAGCGCGTCGTCGGTCACCGCCATGAGCTCCCGCGCCAGCGACATGCAGACTTTACTGCCATCGTCCTCGCGCTGGTGAGCCCGGCACGGTACAAACGTGTTCGTGTCGCCAGAGCACGATCTCGGTGTCAACGTCGGCGGCGTGGACGGTGCGCTGGGGGACGCGAGCCGTAGCAGCCTTACGGAGGTCGCCAAGGACCAGAGCCACCTCGCCGGAGGCTTCCACGCCCATGTCCTCCTCCTGCTGCAACACGCACGTCAACTGCTCGACAAAATGCCCAGCCCAGTTAGAACAGGAAGGAAGAACAAGATTCACTATGGATTGCCATATGGACACAGACCCAGTCAAAACCATGCCACATAATCGTGAAACCGCTTGTAATCGGGAGAGGGACTTAGCTTGTCCGGTTTCAGGAGTTGGGGATGCTAGTTGTCCGGTTTCGTAGTTGAGGGACCAAATCTAGACTTCATTAAGAGTTGAGGGACGAAAAATACACTTTTCTCTATCTTTTACTCAAAGTCAGTTACATGCAGACCGAACTTCATGGAATGGCTGCCCTCCAGTGGTCTATCTGTCTAGATTCACTCTGCAGGTACCCTTTGCTCCCTTTGTCCTTTGCCGCATGGCCGCTCAATTCAGCAATCATGCATGTTTTCCCTGTTAAGGTGCAAATGCGACGCAACATTCCAATCCAATCCCCTGAACAAACCTACTATATATATATTTGGTTCTCCTGTTTTGGAACTGGTGTTTTCTATCGTTTACTAGTACGATTACTGTGTGTGTGAATCCATGTTCACGACCATGTTGTGGTGTGCAGATTTTTCGCATGCATGCAATGATTTTTTTGAGTAAAGTCGCACATGAACGTAAACATGCACCAATACTGTCAGTCTTTTACAATCTCCATATTTCTGTAGTTTTGAAACTTGTCTCTGTGTGTGGTTTCCTGTCTAAGATTGTCTGATTGCTGGATGTACTTCTCATGGAATATCTATCTATCTTGCTTGGGCAGGTCCAAGGAAGCCATGGGCATGTATAGCAAGCTGAAATACCACCCAAACGATCGCGTCAGCAAGAAGGCAAATATGTTCATGTTCAGCTTTCAGGTAAGCGTCTCACTCAAGTGCTCATGCAACGTCTCCCTCGCCCTTTCGAACAAGGCCTGGAAGAACAGAGCACCTGAATGATTTCCTTGGTCTCTCCTGTCATGCGAAGGCGGCGGACTTCCTCAAGGTCGACGGCGTGCCGGTGCCACGCAACACGGGCTACGAGGGTTACTTCGACCAGTTTGGCGGGCAGGGGAACTACTACGCGAACCCAGACGAGCCCGAGGTCGGGATCCGGCAGATCATCCCGTACATGCTCTTTCTCGTCTCCCCCATTTTCTTCTTCGCTTTTATCGCGTTGAGAAAGTCTTTGATGCTGTAAGAAAGCAAAGCAAATCAACGGGAAGCGTATGCTAGTTCACAGCTTCATTGTCTCATATGAATATATGATGATGTTCATCTTTGCTCGTTGCCTTTTGGGGCCTGGCTTTGCTCGAGCTCATTTGTGATTTGTGCATGCGATCAAAGCCCGATAACCCGTAGGATCGACGCTACGGCGTGCCCAGTGAAAGAAATGTGTGTGCGTGTTTCGGCATTTCGGGGGCGCTGCAGGTGCGGGACGCCTTGCAAAACTTGTAGCGTGTGGAAAGATTTGAGTGACGTTCGTCCTGTCTGTACTTTGTGGAACATGAGCGTCGGCAAATTGAAAGATGGGCCTGTTTCTGATTGGAAAAACAAAAGGTGGCACCGGCGAAACGGAAGATCAGGTCGTTTCCAACTGAACGCTGTCGACGAAATTCGAGCCTGATTCGGAATTTTCGTTGGCGCGGCAACTCCGTCGTATCCGAGAAACATGCGCCAGTGGAGGCGGATTTCGCATCCTTCCACCCCTTCAGGCCTTTGTTCGGTTTGGGAGGGTTTGAAGAGGTTTGAAAGGGATTGAAGGGGATTAAATCCTTTGCAAGTCAAAATCCTTCTCAAACCTCCCCAATACCCTTCAATCCCTGTGGCAAGGGGATTAACCGAACATGGCTTTAGGAGGAAATTCTGCGTCCTTTTACCTTGGTTTATGGAAGAATTTACTCTTTTTTTAGGGGATGGAGGAATTTACTCACTCCAGAAAGTTGAGTTTTTTTTTGAGGGCTCCAGAAAGTTGAGCTGGAGCAGACAAGATGGGGTGTTGATTTGGGCCGGACCACACAGGGTACCTATCAGCATATCTATCGACCCACACACCACCTTTACAACCGACCACGGGTTGGGCTGGCCCACCCGGAACCTGCCGTTCCATCCAATTATCTCGCACGTGTCCCCATGCCGCAAGCCACACGAGCTTGCCGTCCCTGCAACTGCAAACTGCCCTCCTCCTTCTCAGCTCCTTTCCACGCTTGCGCCATCTTTCTCTCCCGATTCTTCGCTTCGAAGAATACACACACACACGTACCGTCAGATGTACTAGCATGTATCTCGTGACGAAATGTCCTGAAGCCAGTTTGGTCAAACTCGTACCACAGAGGTCGTGCCAGTCTATTTTATTTAGGAGGTTTGAAGAGAAGCCACGCATCCGCCAAAAGTGTGTACGTAGTGCACACATACCACGGGGACGGAGATGATACAGTAGAACGGAACGGAATGGAACAGTGGTTGTGGGTGTGGAGTCTAAAAGTCATTGACCCTTTTAGGACGGAGCCACACGCACGCACACGCACATGGTTGGCTGCTGCTTTCTTTGCTTGGACGCGCAGCGTCGGCACAGGACCGCCACCATTCCCACCTTGATTAACTTTACGGGCAGAGTGTTTAGTGGCCTAATGACGGGCCAAAGTACAGTGGTGATCGAGAGCAAATAGCTTTGAATGGAGCCTTTCGTACATTACTAGTAGTACGCCTCAACGGGCGGATTGTTAACGCTGAGCGCATGGCGGGTGGCGGCTTTGTCCTTGAGGCTAGAGGTGACCTAAACTTTTGGAAGGCCCTTTGCTTTTGCACGGGCAGCGTCGTTCAAAACTTACGCATAGCCCAATGTATACCTCGGCGATGAACACACAACAGTCCTTCCTTTCAACAAAAGAAGTGAGTTAACACCAGTCCACGTCAGGAGTCACTCCGTCCTAGAGGAAACAGTTGTCCGCGGATCGGAGTAGCCGTTGGAGCTGGACTCTGACTGACAGATAGGATAGCGCCAGCAGGCAGGCAGGCAGGCAGAAACCACCACCAGCGCAAACAGTAGCCCCAGCCCAGCCAGGAAGCAATGACCACCACGCAGACACGCAGCGCAGAGGCGCACGAAATCAAACTACCCCCGCATCAACAAATTTCCGTCAGAAGAGGCCCCAGGCCAAAAGCGCCCAGTAGTCCTGCAGCTGCCGCTGCCGGTTGTGCCAGTCAGCCAGGGTACAACGAGCCGCTAGTAGCCAAAGCCGAGCCCGGGCGCGGCAGGTTGCTTTTCCTTTGAAAAACAACGAAGCCAACTAGCCGTTGCGACCTGCCCCGCCGAGCGCACGAGCGCGCGCGCGCTGGCGATCGTCTCTCTCTTGAGCCCGCTGCGCGTACGCACGCTCCGCCCCAGGCCGCGACCCCGACCGCGAGCGCGCATTCATTTACGCATCCCTCGCTCCCCGCGCCCCGGCCGTGCCCGTGAGTGTGTGTGTGTGTGTGTCTTGGCTATTCTTTTGGGTTCGTGGACCAGCGGGGCTCCCATGTTCGGGGACATCGAGTCAAAACGCTGCCTCGGACGGCCTGCTCGGTCCTAGTCGTGGGCGGTACGGCCCGTGGTGCGCGGCCGGTGAGCGTCGGCGCCAGCGGCGATGCGACGTGACGCCCCGCGTGGTTTTCGTTGCTCCGTCCGCGTGCCTGCTCACGGTGCCTGCTGTTTGCACTGTGGGAGTAGGACGCGCCCGGTCCTTGCCGTGTTGGTTGGCCGGCTATAGCTGGTTGGTGAGATAAGTTGAGACCGGTAGCACCATCTTTATCCCAAAGGCGAGTTAATTAAGACCATCATCACCGCATCTCAAAGGGAAAGAAACACCATCATCACCGCATGAATGTGACAGTGGCGGGATTGTGCTGATGACGCTTTGTCCTACTTGACGTGCCGATCACACACAGCGTACCGTGCTCCCTTCCTTTCCCCTTTTTCGAGAATACGGTGCCATCATTTGCTTTCTTCTTCTTGGTGCTTGATGTGGCCATCCGTTCCTTCCGTCCACGCTTCTT
The DNA here is from genome assembly GCA_963921465.1 of Triticum timopheevii. Lineage (NCBI taxonomy): Eukaryota > Viridiplantae > Streptophyta > Magnoliopsida > Poales > Poaceae > Triticum > Triticum timopheevii. The sequence continues at coordinate 293,192,029 of OY997262.1, forward strand.
ATTTATCTTGCCAGTACAGTACCATCAGTCTACCCCCCCCCCCCCCCCCCCCCCGATCGCAACGAACCAAATGCTACTACTAGTACAGCATCAATATCACCACCAATGTTGATTTCGTCGGGTTTATCCAAATCTAAATCTAAATCTAAATCCAAACCAACGTGCTTCACCTCGCGGAACCAAACTCGCTGTCGCCCACGCTACCACCGGATTTAAAATTCGCAAAGTCTGTGCTTGTCCAGGCCAGCCGCCTTGGCATTGGCATGACAGCAATTTTGGAGGTTTGCTCGGGGTTTTAGCTTTAAACTATGCAGATATCAGCTGGTCGTTGGGGCCGGGCTCGTGAGAAGGACGTGCCATCCATCCAAGCATCAAGGCTGCGAGCGAGCACCTAATATTCCCTTGCCAGTTTTGAGTCCACGGACGAAGATTGCGAGCTTAAGCGATTGAATATTGTTATATATGTCCCGGGTGTCATTTTGTTTTGTGTATTGGTCGGGCCGGAGATAAGTTAGGTCCACGTGCGCGTCACAAGTTGGATGGGGGTGCGTCCGCGACCCGAATATTACATCCGTCCAAGAAATGGCTATGCGGATTGGGATGATGATGGCGACTGCCGAAGGGTGAGCACTTTATTCCTCAACTCTTGATATTTGGTTTATTTTTTTTAAGATCATCAGATTCGAGCACAGAGAGCCGACCGGAGACTGGCTGATCTTATGGATAAGACGTTTTTTTTGCGGGAACATGGATAAGACGTTAAAGCTCTGGGGATTAAATTGTACTGGGACTAGGGCAGAGCTTCCTCCCCTCTATCTCTGCGAGCGAGTCTGTGGATTTGCCTCCTCTCTTAGTAGATATGTTAGTGTTTTAATCCTGGCAGGGGCATCATTTAGATGGATGGTGACACTTTTTTATTTGAGTCGGTCTTTCGGGCTTCAATTCGCCTCGAGTGCGTTTGTGAAGGATGGATTAGATGGAGCTTCAAGTAGATTCTTTCATCTCGACAAGGTTAGGCTTTCTGACCGTGCAATACACGGCGATGAGATTTGATATCGAGTTCTTCAGATCGATTGAAGGGTTCAATGATGACTGCGGTTCCGAGGCGTTGATCCTTAGGGGCATATGCACGAAGAGTCCGCGACTGTCATTAACAATGTCAGGTCAGCTATAGCATGGGAGTTGCGACCTCGGTGTAATTTTTATTATAATTGAGATCCTCTGTACTTCTAGTAAATCTTTATAATTGATTTGGGTCCATGTTACAAAAATAAATGCATGATGCATCTTCTTGAAAGTCAAATAGACATTTTCAATGAAAAACTAGAGAAAATTAATGCCATGGGCAGATGGCAGACTAGTCTCGGGATGATGGAGATATAGGACTACCTTGGGCCCTCGTACCAAAGAATAAGACTACCCATAGTGAGAGTAATTAATGAGGAAAAAAAAGCATGTGGTAACATAATATGTTACACACACTATGAGTAACATCACACATATCAAAACGAGATGAGTCTACAACCTAATAAACAAAGTGTTCCATGACACCACACACATGCTACTTCCCACTATAGAGGTGGTAACATAGACTAGTAACATCAGCATGTTACTAGTCTAAGTTACTCCCCACTATGGGTAGTCTAATGAGTACAGTACATTGATATTACGAGGAAAACGGAGCCTGCAATAATATATGAGATAATCCGGAGGCCCGACCACATATCTTATTGGTGTTTACATTTCCACACATGGAAATAGGTTTTCCTCCAAATTTTATGTTCAAGAACCATTGCAATTACAACACGGAAATATAAACTTAATTATCAACATGAAAATAGAATGATAACATATGTATTATTGCCTCTATGACATATTTTTAGGAGTCTTTGAGTTGCACTAGAGTCAATAATCAAGCCAATACATAAGCTCCTAAGACTTATAACATTCCGGTGCTGCTGATGCTTTGCTTGTGGTAGAGGCTTCGTCAATGAATCTAACATATCCAAATCCATGTGTATTTTGCATATCTTATGTCTCCACATTTCACCAAATCTCGAGTAAGATAGAGTTGGCGTCGTACATGTTTGGATTTCTGGTGGGACATTGGTTCCTTTGCCCAGGCTATGGCGCCACTAACGGTGCAAAAAACTATTTGATCCCTTGGTAGGGTAGTGAGTGTAGCCGGAAGTACCATAGAGGAGTTCACACTATAAGTTTACGTAGATTCGGGCCCTCATCGTTTCACGACATGCACGTAGTGTATGATAACCCTTCTACATTCTAAGCCATCATGTGCACCGATTTTGACTTGCGACTTTTTGCCAAGCAGGGTTGCCTGGCTCCTACATGTATCCCTTACGTTTCCGCACATTCAGTTAAGGGTGTAACGGGAGCACCTCTATGATCGTTACTTCTAGGGTTAACTTGGTCAAGTACCCCAGGTGGGAGAAGTCAAAAGCTACTAGTCACAATGCACAGAATAGGTCGGCACGAAGGAAGTGAAAATCAAAAGTACCCTTGAGGTTACATGTAGTTGGAAGCATGAAAATATTCTCCTTGGAATAGACGAGCTCATGGTCAAATTCCCAATTATAAAGGTAGTAATGTGGTTGTAGGAGCCGTTGGAGGGTCGTTTATGCCAAAACTACTCGCATCTTGGTTCACTTATGTTTAGACTAATGATGTCTACTACACAAATTTATTCTTGTAGACTCGTGTTGGGCCTCCAAGCGTAGAGTTTCTCCCCCTCCATAGAAGAGGGGTTCCCCCACATAGGGTCCTTGGAGCGCATCAACCCCGCCCCCATAGGGGCCTTGGACGGGTGATACGTCCCAGACGTATCTACTTTTCCAAATACTTTTGCTCTTATTTTGGACTCTAACTTGCATGATTTGAATGGAACTAATCCGGACTGACACTGTTTTCAGCAGAATTGCATGGTGTTGTTTTCTGCAGAAATAAAAGTTCTCGGATTGAGTGAAAATTTACGGAGAAGTATTTCAGAATATATAAAAAATACTGGCGAAGAGAAATACTAGAGGGGGGCCACCAGGGAGCCACAAGCCCAAAGGGCGCACCTGGCGGGCTTGTGGGCCCCTGGCAACTCTATCTCCGACTCCATAAGTACCTATTCGTCTAGAAAAAAAATGCAGAGAGAAGAAAATCATCGCGTTTTACGATACGGAGCCGCCGCCATCTCCTGTTCTTCATCGGGAGGGCTGATCTGGAGTCCATTTTGGGTTCTAGAGAGGGGGATTCGACGTCGTCGTCATCATCAACCTTCGTCCATCACCAATTTCATTATGCTCAATGGCGGGAGTGAGTAATTCCTTCGTAGGCTTGCTAGACGATGATGGATTGGATGATATTTACCATGTAATCTAGTTAGTTTTGTCAGGGCTTCTCTACAAAAAAATACACTTCCGTGATGATACATGTTTGTCAGAGTAGGTCACGTTTTCTGTCATGCATGTATATCCATGGCAATTTCATGACAGAATCAAGATAGTCATACCTGTGCTATCGTAGAAGTGTTCCATGACAATACCAAAATTATCATCATGGAAGTGTCCACTTCCATGACGATAAATGGCGCATCATGGAAGTGTTTTCGTCAAGGGTGACCGACACGTGGCATCCACCGTAACGGTCGCCGTTAAGCTATCGGGTTTCGGTTTGGATCCGATAACCCGTTAACAGCCCTGACCAATGGGGATTTTCCATGTGTAAAATTCTGACTCGCCGGAGGATCCACGTGTCAGCTCAACCTTGGCACAGATGTCATCCAACCAATGGATGGGACACACCTATGATTCGACATGTGGCTCGGCCCAACAGAGGCCCATTCATGTGAAAAGGTCGGCCCGTTTGACTTGGTCAAAAGGTAGCGGGCCGACCCACGGAAAGCATGTTAACGGCCTCTTCGCATATAGCCCATTTACAGCCCGCTAACTCACGGCCGATTATGGCCTATCCGAATTGGGTCTAGTAGCGTCATCTGGGCCATCCCATATAATTCCAGCCCGTTGTAACTTTCGGCCCATGTATGGCCCATGGCGTCTTTCAGCCCACGAGGCCCTTCGTAACTCTGGGCCCATTAAAGGCCCATGGTGAAACTGGCCTATAATGAACAGTGTATCGCTTTACACCCATTAACAGCCCATTATTCCATTGGGCCGTTTCCAGCCCATGTTACCTTTTGGCCTTCTAAGGGCCCATTTATTCTTGGGTTCATTTCTAGCATTCGGTTACTTATGGTCCGTTACTGGCCTGTTCCGCTTGTGGGCCAAATTCAACCCATGGTTACAGTCGGCCCGTTTGTGGCCCGTTAACCCATTGGTCTGTTTTCGTAGCGTCGTCAAATATGACCCATTAACGACCCATGATGCCTGTCGATAGAATTAAGCCCGTTATACATTTTGGCCTATTAACGACCCGTTATGGTCGGGCCATAAACACATGATTTCCACTCTAGCCCGTTTATGGCCCATTTTGCGGATCGTTATAGTACGACCCATGTTCGGCCAATCGATCATACAACCCGTAGAAGGCCCATTGATTATACGGCCCATCGAAGGCCGATGGATTCTACGGCCCGTAGGAGGCCCATGGTCACTACAGCAGGTAGCAGGACCATGGTTACAATGGTCCGTATGTTGCCCATGGTTATTGTGGCCTATAATTATAAAAAATAGGTTATTGTGGCCACTAGAATAATGCGAAAAAGAACTGCAGTGACTACAAGCAAACAACTAAACAAGACAATAAGGAAATAAATAAGCAAGCAACTAACGCTAGGCTATTACGACTATTACACATATTACATCCACTAGGTATCAAAGTTCGCCACTAGTGCAAATATAGGGAACAAAGCAGCATATCACATACACTGGTTGTCAAAGTTGGCGAGTAGTGTAAATAAACGCCACAACAAAACAAGTCCAGAACTAAAACCACTTCAGAAGAGCTCAAGAAATAATATCCTGGGTACCAACCTGCTGGCAAGATGCTTAGCAAGCTTATTAGCTTTCTCTTGTTTGGCGCTTAAATCCTCCAGCGCTTGCTGTTGCACCAGAAAGTATGCATCTGAATTCTGCAGGGACTTCCTCAGTCCTTCGGCTTCCTGTCGCAGCACATCTGATTGATGTCTTTCAAATTGAAGTTGAGACTCAAGAAGTCGAACTGATTCAGGCAGAGAGTTCGAAGAGCTTGTGCCAGCAGTAGTGGCCAGTAACTCGAACACTACATCAAGACAGGACTTTGGGATTGTCTCACTATCTTCAAGATAGTTTTTATCAGCTTTCTTGGAGACCAACAGGGATGTCTCACTATCTTGAACCTTATCTGCATTACTTCCCTTACCACTGCATAACGGGGTACTCTTCTCTAATATTTTGTCCGCATTCTAAAAGAGAAACAAGTAGACACATCAAAGATTTACCATGTTGTATATGAAACTCACTTTGGTAAACCAGTTCAGCAGTAAGGTGAATAGGATAACAACATGAAACAAACATATATCTATGTACTATGGTCACTGTATGGTCTATATCATTCTAGTGTATGTTGTCAAATCAAGATAGAGACAGTTCAAATTATATCTGTTTAAGACAAAGCAGCATAGACAGAATATAAGTGCGGGAAACCACACAACATGACATGAGAATGTAACTGTTTATTCAATTGAAACTGAAATCAACATAGAGCAAGTTACAACAGCAAACCAGTTAAATAAATAGGTTTAAAATATACCTGTTACGCAGTTGGAGTTTCAGTTACATCCTTCAAATTTGAAATTAGTTGGTATAAGTAAATACAATGATGCAAGAGCAAAGGAGTATGAACCATAGCTATGGAACCTGACCTGAGAACAATTCTTCTTCTGCTTTAAGCGTTGAGTTGGGGTTCGGAGTGGTGGTCCTCGTGCTTTGGGCACTGCAGTTGCCTTACTAACTGCTCATTTTTGGGTGCTCTGTGGTGGAGACGGTGTTGTGTCAATTGGAACTGGGTTACTATCTGCTGGGGTTGGGGCTAGAAGAGGTGTAGCTAGTTGTCCATTGAACTGGGTAGGGGTACAATCTATAAGAGCATGGGTTATGTGTGGTGGGGCTGGTTCTTGGGCAAGTACAACCGTGGTTCTATCTACATCGACAGGTAGCACTATCTTTTCTGAAGACCGTGTTTTTACTCCCATAGATACTGCCATCACCCTCTCCAATTCAAATGGTTGTTAAACAAGAAAAGTAATTGAATGTACAGACATTGTATGATAGACAGGTGCAATAGATAGTGGGGAATAAAAGAGGGCATGAAATATTTCACATTTATGTAGTCTAATCAAACAACATAGCATGACACAACTTCAAATATACGATGGCTAACTAAACATGATAGCATGACACAATTTCACATATATGATGGCTAACTAAATAGGATAGAATGACATAATTCAAAATATGATGACTATGTAAACAGGATGACATGATATAACTATATAATGTGTCTATTAAAGTGGTTGGCATGCTATAATTCACATACATGCCATCTATGGAAACCAGATGGCATAATATAATTCACGGATAAAATGACAAAATTCAAAATATGATGAGTATGTAAACAGGATGAGATGATATAACTAATATGATGTCTTTATTAAATGGGACGACATGGCATAATTCTGATACATGCTGTCTATGTAAACATGATGTCATGATATAATTCAAATAATGTATATGATTTATGTACTAAGCAAGTAAGCAGATGGCAATCGCATATATGATGTCTAAACTAAGCAGATGGCATTCAATATTTTGTATACGATGTAAAAACTAAGCAATGCAAGACAACATACGCATGATATGAGTAATATAACCCTGCCAAGTCTGAGCATACACCTCAGGGGGGAAATAGGACTGGTCATCTGTCTCTGAATCCTCCTCTGAGGAGCTATCTGTAACCCGCAAGATATCTGCTTCTCAGAGGAGGATACAACCATGCCAAGTTAAGAGCATGCACCTCGGGGGGGGGGGGGTAGGACTAGTCATCTGCCTCTGAATACTCCTCTAAGGAGCTATCTGTAACCAACAAGATATGCGCTTCGTGAGATAGCATTGTCTGCTCTGAAGACCTTGTTTTCACTCCAGATTTTTCCATCACCAATTCAAATGGCTAATGCACAGGAAGAGTAGTTGAATATAAGAACATTGCCGACAAATGGAATACGTGATAAAAAAAGGATGGCATGATATAATTCACATATATGATGCTCGGCTAAACAGCATGGCATTGCATAATTCACATACATAATGTCTTGCAACAAGATAGCATTGGATAAATCACATATATAATGCCTTGCAACAAGATGGCATTACATAATTCACATATATATGGTAATTAGACACTAAACGGGTGGCATTCACACAAAGAATGTCTAAACTAAACAAATGACATAGCAATGCAAGACACCATATGCACGATATGAGCAAGACAACCATGCCAAGTTAAGAGCATGCACCTCGGGGGGGGGGGGGGTAGGACTAGTCATATGTCTCTGAATACTCCTCTAAGGAGCTATCTGTAACCAACAAGATATGCGCTTCGTGAGATAGCATTGTCTGCTCTGAAGACCTTGTTTTCACTCCAGGTTTTTTCGTCACCGTGTCAAATGGCTGATGCACAAGAAGAGTAGTTGAATGTACTTACATTGTTGAAAAATGTACTATGTAATGAAAAAAAGGATGGCATGATATAATTCAGATATAAGATGACTGACTAAGCAGGATGGGATTGCAAAATTCACATATATGATGTCGGGCTAAACAAGATGGTATCGCATAATTCTCATATATGATATAGAACGTAAACAGATGGCATTCACACAAAGCATGTCTAAACAAAGTAGATGAAAATTTTAATGTATAAAGTAAGCAATGCAAGGCGCCATATGCATGATATGACCAACATCAGCATGGCAAGTTAGAGCAAAGACCTCAGGGGGTAAATAGGAGTGGTCTGCTCCCTCAAAATCCCCCTTTAAATAGTTATCTTCCTCTTGATTACAATCTGGAATGGGGGGAGGGGGCTGCCTTTGTGCCCACCATAGAGCGACGTCTGCATGAAATTTTATTGCCATGTAAGGCTCATCTCTTTTGCTCTACATGTTTAGTACCATTGTGTACAATAACTAACATGCATAGAAATAAAACATAGTAAGATTATGTAAGGAGTGCATGCAGAAATCAAGAGTGATGGTAGCAACCTGTGGACAGACCCAAAACCAGTGATAGCAAGCAGATAATAGCTAACGTTAATAAATATAGATAATGGCTCCTTTACTATTTGTTTCCCACCCAACATGAAACTCATAGTAGACACCCAAGATTAACCAGGTAGTAAACAGATAATATTTGTTGATGCGCCGATATGTACCCCACAACCATTTAAAAATTAAATTTGAGCATTAGTTTGGAGCTGACTCGGAGTCTAAAAGGTGAAGAGGACAATAAAGTAGCAGGTAATATTAAGCGATGCATAACGTAAGCAGACACAAAAGGGTGTGACCTCTCTTGCGGACCCATGTAGTCTTCAAGGTCATCTGCTCAGTTGTTGATGGTAATGCAGTTGTGGTGGCTGCCAGCGTCATGGAAGAAGATCTGAGGCGGCGAAAGACAGTCTGGAGGGCGGACCCCTGCTGTGCTGGACCCTTCCGTTGTTGGAGCAGCTGAGCTGGGGTGGACGACGGCGCGGCAGGAGCGGAACAAACCACATAATGTTTTCTTTGACACCTATCTTTAACATAAGTAATTTTGTAAGGGCTCATTTGAATTGGAGGATTCTAACAACGCAGGGATAGGAAATACACATGAATAGGACAGGAATGCACGTGCAAAATAGAGCATCTGAAAATACAGGATTTATGTCAATATGGGTGTTTGGTTCACAGGAATGCAAACAAGCATGGTCAAATTAAGTCAAACCACAAAAAAAATGTATAGTTATAATGCTATTATGCTACTATCACTTAGTCTTGTTCTTCATGAATAAGAATTTAAAAAGGAGGGCCAAGTGGATATTAAAATTTCTATGGTTTTTCTTTGAAAGAGACACTAAAGGAACAAATAATACTTTGGACCCAGGCCACTGCCCTACTAGCTCAACTCCCAGGCCCATCTACACATGCACAGCTCCAACGGCAGAAATAAATAATGATGGATTTCGAGAGAGTCCATCACGAATAGCTAATTTGCCTAGTACCCACTGCTTGTCATATAGGAGAAACTAATTGTATTCCTCATTACTATGCGTGCTCAGCGGAAAATATATATATAACCTGTAAAGTAAAAAAACAATGCAACAAGTGTACAACCTCTATGGTGAAGCCATGTTGATCCCAACATCATTGGGTTGGTAGCTAAGGATGCTGTTGGAGGAGGGGGAGAAGATCTAGGCGTCTGGAGATGGAGTCAAGGGTACTTCTCCGTTGTGATGGAGGGTTTCATCGTTGGAGCAGCTCCGGTGAGGTGTACGACAACAAGGCTGAAGTAGGACAAGAGAGACAACATTAACCTGAAGTGGTATTCTAATAGCATCTGCAATAGATGATGTAAATAAAATACATCAGCAAAAAGTGCTAGATGTAAAGTACATCAGCTGCTCATCTTTGAACTTAACTGTCGAAACTGAATTTTGCTGTCAAAACTGAACGGACTAGTAGCAGAAAAGTAATAGTTTTGGCCACTCAAGCACTAGTGGCAGAGGAGCAGTGATCTAAATCGGTAGCCGCTCCAGCAGGGAACGTACTACCAAAGAGCACCCGAGGCAGCTGGTCCTGCAGCAGCAGCGCCCGGAGCAGTAGCGCGTGCGAGAGCCGGGGCAGCTGGTCATGTCGCAGCATCTTGGATAGCAGCAGCAGGGACTCGAGCAAGAGCCGGATCTGCTGCTCATGCAGCAACAACTCAAGCAAGATCAAGAGCAAGAGCAGCAGCGGGGGCTAGAGCAAGAGCAGATGAGGCAGGGGACCAAGAGCAAGAGCAGAGCAGCGGTGCAAGTGAGAGCCAAAGCAGCAATAGCAGCACGACCAATGAGAGCCGGAGCAGCAACATCTCCTACTTATGTGGACGCCGCCGCCGAAGGATTGACTCCGCGGAGGAAGTGGCCGGCGACACTGCCGTAGATGGAGCCGTGCCATGGCGGCTAAGAACCGAGCGCCGACAGCACCGTGAGATCGAGTCAAGAAGAAAATGCAGCGATTAGTGTAGAACCTCTTTGGTGGCGTCGATTAGGCCTTATCTTCATCCGAGGAATCTGTGATGGTGCTACTCTTCTGGTGGTGCAGGTGAACACGACACTGTGGGAATGGAGGTGGCGCGAAAGATGAGGCGAACATCAGGGCAGCTCCTTGGAGGTGGAGGACGAGGTGGCTGAACCGGCGGGACGATGAGATCGACAATGGATCCTCATCCAGTGCAAGATGAGGAATGTCGAGGTGTTCTTGTGGACGAAGTCGTCGGGGATGAGGCTCCAGTTGGGTGGTGCACAGAGGAGGGTGTGGGGCTTCGCGGGTTTTCGCGACCTCGGTATACGAATGAGAGGGCAGAAGGGATGGGAGGGGGAACCATGGCTTAGGGACGCGCTTGTCTGAAATGTGGGGTAAGTTACAAAAGTAGCCCCACCGATGTGAACTAAGTGGTTCTTTCGGTTCAGGGGTATCACGGGAATTTCACGTGGTGGGATTTCGTAGGAGGTGGGAGTTTTTGCGTGCGTTGTAATTTTGGGATAGCAAGGCGCGGGTTGAGATGGAGGGAATTTTAGGAGCACAACGAGACAAAGAGATATCTAAAATTTCGGGATAACAAGGCACGGGTTGAAATTTCTGGACAAGCCTAACGTGTGTGTACCAAATCAATTCGCACGTCCCTCGACGAAAAAACCAAAAAGAAATCAATTTGCACCACACAAGAGAGTCTAGTCCCGTTTTATGATCTTTGTTAGTCTCTTACACCCACACAATCCTCTAGCCTTTATAGCTAGCACTAACTTTCTCTCGTGCATGCACACACCCTCCTCGCCCTCCCCCTCCCTCAGCATTCTATCCATCGCGCACATTTTTTTGTTTTGTTTAGGTCATTCTCCCACGGTCTTCACAACTACTTTCTGACACATACCGATTGATAAACCTCTCTAGCGATGTCTGCCTACCACATACACACACACTTTCCATACTTTCCATCTCCTCCTTTCTCTGTCCATGCCTCATGTCTCTCAAACGGTCCCACACACGTGTAAACTCTCGCCCCTCTTTCATCGATCTCACACTCGCACACTCCTCCCCCTATCTTGTAGGCCTCTTGCACCACCTCCTAGATCCATCCCTCTATCTCTATCCGTCTCTATGGGCCTTATTTGCCTCTAACAAATGGATGTACACCAACCGATCTCCCACTACACATGTAGCTAGCTAGGTCGTTTATAACTCGTTTTCCCCATGCGCCGATCGATCTACCTCATTAGTTATGTCTCTCCCTTCCTCTGACACACAACAATTGATCTACCGACCTAGTTAGGTTTTCTTAGCAAACACATATGGTCCCCCTCATCATCCATCATGCTCACGCGCGCGCGCGCGCGCACACACACACACACACACACACACACACACAGAGAGAGAGAGAGAGAGAGAGAGAGAGAGATCCCCTTTCTTCTTGATATTGCAGTTGTACCCTCAGTTTGCCTAGTAGGCCTCTCCCACCATCTCCGAGAAGCAACTCCACCACCCCTCCAGCACTCTACCCTCTCTCTGTGTGTGTGTGTGTGTGTGTGTGTGTTTGTGTGTGTGTGTGTTTGTGTGTGTGTGTGTGTGTGTCCCAACCAATTTCCCGTCCTTCACTTATATATGTATGGATGTCAACCGATCTCCCTCGGGGCATAGCTAGGTCTCTCCTTCTCAGCAAATATATGAGTCGGTCTACCTCTCTAGTTAGATCTCTGCCTCCCCCCACCCCCCCACACACCGATACATCGAGCAGTCTAGTCATGTCTCCCTGCCACACACAAACTTGCCCTCTGCCCTCTGACGTTCTGGTAGGTCAGTCGCCCTATATCTTTGACGTGCACACACAAAATTTTGATGGCTCTCTTCATCGATCTCGCACCCACACACTTGATCCTCTCTTCGACTCTATTGATATCTATGTGTTGGGATACATAGCATGCAATTTCAAAAATTTCCTACGCTCACGCAAGATCTATCTAGGAGATGCATAGCAACGAGAGGGGGAGAGTGTGTCTATGTACCCTCATAGATCGTAAGCGAGATCATTTGACAATGCGGTTGATGTAGTCGAACTTCTAGCTTCGACCGATCAAGTACCGAACATACGACACCTCTGAGTTCTGCACACGTTCAGCTCGATGATGTCCCTCGCCCTCTTGATCCAGCAAGATGTCGAGGAAGTAGATGAGTTCCATCAGCACGACGGTGTGGTGATGGTGATGATGAAGTGATCCGTGCAGGGCTTCGCCCAAGCACTACGAAGATATGACCAGAGGCGAAAACTGTGGAGGGGGGCGCTGCACACGGCTAACAATTGATGTTCTATGTTGTAGGCGCCCCCTTCCCCACATATATATAGGTTGGAGGGAAGGAGAGGCAGCCAAGGGGGCGCCCCAAGTAGGAGGAATCCTACTTGGGGTCCTCTCCCAATTCGGCCAACCCCCCTCTCCTATTCCTATTCAGAGTAGGAAGGGAAGAGGGGGAAGGGGGAATCCTATTCCCTTTTTCTTTTCTCCTTCCCCTTTCCTTCTCCAATTTGGCCAGCCCATATAGGGGGCGCACCAGCCCCTTTTGGCTGGTGCGTTTCCCCTCTTGGCCCATAAGGCCCATATCTTTTGCCGGGGGTGCCTGGAACCCCTTCCCATGATCGGATAAGTACCCGATGCTTCCCGAAACACTTTCGGTGTCCGAATACCATCGTCCTATATATCAATATTTACCTCTCGACCATTTCGAGACTCGTCGTCATGTCCGTGATCTCATTTGGGACTCCAAACAACATTCGGTCACCAAATCACATAACTCATATAATACGATATCGTCATCAAACATTAAGCGTGCGGACCCTACAAGTTTGAGTACTATGTAGACATGACCGAGACACCTCTGTGACCAGTAGCCAATAGCGGAACCTAGATGCTCATATCGGCTCCCACATATTCTACGAATATTTTTATCGGTCGAACCGTTATGACAACATACGTTATTCCTTTTGTCATCAGTATGTTACTTGCCCGAGATTCGATCGTCAGTACCTTCATACCTAGTTCAATCTCGTTATCGGCAAGTCTCTTTACTTGTTCCGTAATACACCATCCTGCAACTAACTCATTAGTCACTTTGCTTGCAAGACTTCTTATGATGTGTATTACCGAGAGGGCCCATAGATACCTCTCCGATACTCGGAGTGACAAATCCTAATATCGATCTATGCCAACCCAACAAACACCTTTGGATATACCTGTAGAGCATCTTTATAATCACCCAGTTACGTTGTGACGTTTGATAGCACATAGGGCATTCCTCTGGTATCCAGGAGTTGCATAATATCATAGTCGGAGGAATGTGTATTTGACATGAAGAAAGTAATAGCAATAAAACTGAATGACCATAATGCTAAGCTAACGAATGGGTCTTATCCATCACATCATTCTCCTAATGATGTGATCCCATTGATCAAATGACATTACATGCCTATGGTTAGGAAACTTAATCATCTTTGATTAACGAGCTAGTCTAGAAGAGGCTTACTAGGGACACAATGTTTTGTCTATGTATCCACACATGTATCAAGTTTCCGGTTAATATAATTCTAGCATGAACAACAAACATTTATCATGAAAGAAGGAAATATAAGATAACAACTTTATTATTTCCTCTAGGGCATATTTCCTTCAGTCTCCCACTTGCACTAGAGTCAATAATCGAGTTCACATCGCCATGTGATTTAACACCAATAGTTCACATCGTCATGTGATTAACACCCATAGTTCACATCGCCATGTGACGAGCACCCAAAGGGTTTACTAGAGTCAACAATCTAGTTCACATCGCCATGTGACTAACAACCAAAGAGTACTAAGGTGTGATCAGGTTTTGCTTGTGATAGAAGTTTAGCCAACAGGTCGGCCACATTTAGATCCGTATGTATTTTGCAAATTTCTATGTCTACAATGCTCTGCATGGAGCTACTCTAGCTAATTGCTCCCACGTTCAATACATATCTAGATTGAGACTTAGAGTCATCTAGATTAGTGTCAAAGCTTGTATCAACGTAACTCTTTACGACGAACTCTTTATCACCTCCATAACCGAGAAACATTTCTTAGTCCTCTTTAAGGTAACTAAGGATAATTTTGACCGTTGTCAAGTGATCTATTTCTGGATCACTATTGTACGCCCTTGCCAAACTCATGGCAAGGTACACAACAGGGCATACTTTATAGAACCTATGGCTGAGGCATATGGGATGACTTTCATTCTCTCTTTATCTTCTTCCATGGTCGAGCTTTGAGTCTTACTCAACGTCACACCTTACAATACGGGCTAGAACTCCTTCTTTGGCTGATCCATTTTGAACTCCTTCAAAATCTTTTCAAGGTATGTGCTTTGTGAAAGTCCTATTAAGCGTATTGATCTATCTCTATAGATCTTGATGCCCAATATATAAGCAGCTTCACCGAGGTCTTTCATTAAAAAACTCTTATTCAAGTATCCTTTTATGCTATCTACAAATTCTACATCATTTCCAATCAAGAATATGTCATCCACATATAATATTAGAAATGCTATAGAGCTCCCACTCACTTTCTTGTAAATACAGGCTTCTTTGAAAGTCTGTATAAAACCATATGCTTTGATCACCTCATCAAAGCATATATTCCAACTCCGAGATGCTTGCGCCAGTCCATAGATGGATCACTGGAGCTTGCACACTTTGTTAGCACCTTTAGGATCGACAAAACCTTCTGTTGCATCATATACAACTCTTCTTTAAGAAATCCATTAGGGAATGCAGTTTTGACGTCTATTTGCCAGATTTCAAAATCGTAAAATGCGGCAATTGCTAACCTGATTCGGACAGACTTAAGCATCGCTATGGGTGTGAAAATCTCATCAAAGTCAACTCCTTGAACTTGTCAAAAATCTTTCGCGACAAGTCGAGCTTTATAGACAGTAACATTACGATCAGCGTCAGTCTTCTTCCTGAAGATCGATGTATTCTCTATGGCTCGCTGATCATCGGGCAAGTCCACCAAAGTCCACACTTTGTTCTCATACATGGATCATGTCTTAGATTTCATGGCCTCAAGCCATTTATCAAAATCTGGGCTCATCATAGCTTCTTCATAGTTCATAGGTTCGCCATGGTCTAATAACATGACTTTCAGGACAGGATTACCGTACCACTCTGGTGCAGAACGTGCTCTGTTTGACCTACGAGGCCCAGTAGTAACTTGATCCAAAGTTTCATGATCATCATGATTAGCTTCCTCTCTAGTTGGTGTAGGCATCACGGTAACGGACTTCACTGATGTGCTACTCTCCAATTTGAGAGAAGGTACAATTACCTCATCAAGTTCTAGTTTCCTCCCACTCACTTCTTTCGAGAGAAACTCCTTCTCTAGAAAGGTTCCATTCTTGGCAACAAAGATCTTGCCTTCGGATCTATGGTAGAAGGTGTACCCAATTGTTTCCTTAGGGTATCCTACAAAGACGCACTTCTCCAATTTGGGTTCAAGCTTATGAGGCTGAAGCCTTTTGACATAAGTCTCTCAACCCTAAACTTTAAGAAATGACAGTTTAGGTTTCTTGCCAAACCACAGTTCATACGGTGTCCTCTCAACGGATTTAGACGGTGCCCTATTTAACATGAATGCAGTTGTCTAATGCATAACCACAAAAAGATAGTGGTAAATTGGTAAGAGACATCATAGATCGCACCATATCTAATAAAGTGCGGTTACGACGTTCGGACACACCATTATGCTGTGGTGTTCTAGGTGGCGTGAGTTGTGAAACTATTCCACATTGTTTAAAATGAAGGCCAACTTGTAACTCAAATATTTGCCTCCGCGATCAGATCGTAGAAACTTTATTCTCTTGTTACAATGATTCTCCACTTCACTCTGAAATTCTTTAAACTTTTCAAATGTTTCAGACTTGTGTTTCGTTAAGTAGATATACCCATACCTACTCAAATCATCTGTGAAGGTCAGAAAATAATGATACCCGCCACGAGCCTCAACACTCATCGGACCTCATACATCGGTATGTATTATTTCCAATAAGTCCTTGGCTCGCTCCATTGTTCCGGAAACGGAGTTTTAGTCATCTTGCCATGAGGCATGGTCCGCAAGTATCAATTGATTCATAATCAAGTGATTCCAAAAGTCCATCTGCATGGAGTTTCTTCATGTGCTTTACACCAATATGACCTAAACGGCAGTGCCCCAAATATGTTGCACAATCATTATTAACTTTGCATCTTTTGGCATCAATATTTTGAATATGTGTATCACTATGATCGAGATTCAATAAACCATTTACATTGGTTGTATGACCATAGAAGGTTTTATTTATGTAAACAGAATAGCAATTATTCTCTAACTTAAATGAATAACCGTATCACAATAAACATGATCCAATCGTATTCATGCTCAACACAAACACCAAATAACATTTATTTAGGTCCAACACTAATCCCGAAGGTAGAGGGAGTGTGCGATGGTGATCTTATCAACCTTGAAATCACTTCCAACACACATCGTCACCTCGCCCTTAACTAGTCTCTGTTCATTTCGTAACTCCTAATTTGAGTTACTAATCTTAGCAACTGGACTGGTATCAAATACCTAGGTGTCAGTGTCCAAACCTGCAGATCTCGGGTATGGGGGCCCAAGCTGTACGTCTGCGGATTGATGGTAACGATGGACCAAGGGACACAATGTTTACCCAGGTTTGGGCCCTCTTAAAGGATGTAAAACCCTACATCCTGCTTGATTGTATTCGATGAGTATAGGGGTTACAAGAGTTGATCTACCTCGAGGTCGTGATGGCTAAACCATATATTTTATGGCCTATGAATGTTATAATCCTCCCACCACTACTGGAATCAGGAACTTTGCCGTCAGCCGGTTCTTTGCTGTCAGCTAGCTGATGGCAAAGAGGGTCTTTGCCATCAGCTTGAGGAAAACGGACGGCAAAGAAGCATCTGACAGCAAAGAAATTGTTTGCCCTCCGCAGAATCTTTACCGTCAGCTAGCTGATGGCATTGAACCTTTGCCGTCCGCTAGCGGACGGCAAAGAGGCAGGGTGGGCCGCTGGCGAGAGCCACCTAACAGCCACTTACTTTGCCATCCGCTAGCTGATGGCAAAGAATATTTGTCGTCCGCTAGCAGACAGCAAAGAAAGTGGCCAAACTAACATCCATTAGCTAGGCTCTTTGCCGTCTGCTAGCGAACGACAAAGAGATGTGCCCTATCTAACAAAACACCCAACCCTGCCCCTCTCTCTCCCTCCCCTCATCCCAACCCCGTGCCACCGCCCCGCCCCGCCGTGCCGCCCCGGGCAGCCTTGCTGCCCCGGCCCGCCTCGCCGCCTCGGCCACCCCGCCCCGCCACGCCGGGCCGCTTCGCCCCGCGGCGCCGCTCCGGCCGCCCTGACCCGCCTCACCGCCCCGCCTCGTCGGGCCGCTCTGCCCCGCGGCGCTGCCCCGGCCACCCCGCCTCGGCCGCCCCGCCCCTCCGCGCTGACCCGCCCCGGCCGCTCCAAGGTGAGACTTTTTCTTCTTCTGTTTTTTAGATTTAGTTTAATTTGGTTGAGTATAATTTAGTTTAGGTTTTTGTTTAGTTTAGTTAGTTTAGTTTAGGTTTAGTTTACTTTAGGTTAGGTTAAGTTTTTGGTTTAGTTTAGGTTTAGTTTAGTTAGTTTAGTTTAGCTTTAGATTAGTTTAGTTTAGGTTAAGTTTCTGGTTTATTTTGAACATGTGAAATTTGTTGTTATTTTTTTAGTTAAAGCTTTTATTCCCGCATCGACGCCTATGATGCCAATCCCGCATCCTTGTCGTCGACTCGGCGGAGGAGGTTTGCTCGATCAGAGGGGCCATGTCTGAGTCTGGGCTCCGCCAGGCTCGTACTGGGAGGTTCTACCTTCCGTGGGGCATAGCTTGGTGAGGAGCCAGCCCGTCGTTGACCCGCACCTTGTTTCGTGGCGGTCGCGTGGGCCAGTGATAGTGCCGAGTGATAACCCACAACTATAGGGGATAGCAACAGTTTTCGAGGGTAGAGCATTCAACCCAAATTTATTGATTCGACACAAGGGGAGCCAAAGAATATTCTCAAGTATTAGCAGTTGAGTTGTCAATTCAACCACACCTGGATAACTTAATATCTGCAGCAAAGTATTTTGTAGCAAAGTAGTATGGTAGTAACGGTAACAGTAGCAAAAGTAACAGTAGTAGTTTTGTAGTAATTGTAACAGCAACAACGGCAAACTAACTAAGCAAAGAGCAATATGTGAAAAGCTCGTAGGCATTGGATCAGCGATGGATAATTATGTTGGATGCAATTCCTCATGTAATAGTCATAACATAGGGTGACACAGAACTAGCTCCAGTTCATCAATGTAATGTAGGCATGTATTCCGAATATAGTCATGCGTGCTTATGGAAAAGAACTTACATGACATCTTTTGTCCTACCCTCCCATGGCAGCGGGGTCCTATTTGAAACTAAGGGATATTAAGGCCTCCTTTTAATAGAGTACCAGACCAAAGCATTAACACTTAGTGAATACATGAACTCCTCAAACTATGGTCATCACCGTGAGTGGTCCCGATTATTGTCACTTCGCGGTTGTCAGATCATAACACATAATAGGTGACTATAGACTTGCAAGATAGGATCAATAACTCACATATATTCATGAAAGCATAATAGGTTCAGATCTGAAATCATGGCACTCGGACGCTAGTGACAAGCATTAAGCATAGCAAAGTCATAGCAACATCAATCTCAGAACATAGTGGATACTAGGGATCAAACCCTAACAAAACTAACTCGATTACATGGTAAAACTCATCCAACCCATCACCGTCCAGCAAGCCTACGATGGAATTACTCACGCACGGCGGTGAGCATCATGAAATTGGTGATGGAGGATGGTTGATGATGACGACGGCGACAGATTCCCCTCTCCGGAGCCCCGAAAGGACTCCAGGTCAGCCCTCCCGAGAGAGATTAGGGCTTGGCGGCGGCTCCGTATCGTAAAACGCGATGAATCCTTCTCTCTGATTTTTTTCTCCCCGAACATGAATATATGGAGTTGGAGTTGAGGTCGGTGGAGCTTCAGGGGGCCCACGAGGCTGGGGGGCCGCCCTAGGGGGGTGCCCCCACCCTTGTGGACAGGGTGTTCCCCCCTGACGTTGATTCTTTCGCCAGTATTTTTTATTAATTCCAAAAAGTTGCTCCATGGATTTTCAGGTCATTCCGAGAACTTTTATTTCTGCACAAAAAATAACACCATGGCAGTTCTGCTGAAAACAACGTCAGTCCGGGTTAGTTCCATTCAAATCATGCGAGTTAGAGTCCAAAACAAGGGCAAAAGTGTTTGGAAAAGTAGATACGACGGAGACCTATCAACTCCCCCAAGCTTAAACATTTGCTTGTCCTCAAGCAATTCAGTTGACAAGCTGAAAACGATAAAGAAAAACTTTTACAAACTGTATTTGCTCTTGTTGTAAATAAGTAAAGCCAGCATTCAAGTTTTTGGCAAAGATTATGAACTAACTACATTCACAATAACACTTATGTCTCATGTTTACTCATATGAATGGCATAATCAACTAGCGAGAAATAATAATAAATCTCGGATGACAACACTTTCTCAAAACAATCATAATATGATATAACAAGATGGTATCTCGCTAGCCCTTTCTGAGACCATAAAACATAAATGCAGAGCACCTCTGAAGATCAAGGACTGACTAAACATTGTAATTCATGGTAAAAGAGATCGAGTCATAGTCATACTCAATATAAATTAATAGTAATGTATGCAAATGATCGCAGCGCTCTACAGCAGGTGCTTTTTAATAAGAGGATGATGGCTCAACATAAAAGTAAATAGATAGGCCCTTCGCAGAGGGAAGCAGGGATTTGTAGAGGTGCCAGAGCTCGGTTCTGGAAACAGAGATAAATAATATTTTGAGCGGTATACTTTTAATGTCAACATAACAATTGAGAGATCTCAATATCTTCCATGCTACACACATTATAGGTGGTTCCCAAACAGAATGGTAAAGTTTATACTCCCTCGCCACCAACAAGCATCAATCCATGGCTTGCCTGAAACAACGGGTGCCTTCAACTAACAACAATCCTGGGGGAGTTTTGTTTGCAATTATTTTGATTTGATTTGAGCATGGGACCGGGCATCCCGGTTACAAGCCATTTTCTCGTGAGTGAGGAGCGGAGTCCACTCCTCTTGAGAATAACCCACCTAGCATGGAAGATACAGACAACCCTAGTTGATACATGAGCTGTTCGAGCATACAAAACAGAATTTTATTTGAAGGTTTGGAGTTGGCACATACAAATTTACTTGGAATGGCAGGTAGATACCGCATATAGGAAGGTATGGTGGACTCATATGGAATAACTTTGGGGTTTATGGATTTTGGACGCACAAGAAGTATTCCCGCTTAGTACAGGTGAAGGCTAGAAAGAGACTGGGAAGCGACCAACTAGAGAGCGACAATAGTCATGAACCTGCATTAAAATTAATCAACACTGAGTGCAAGCATGAGTAGGATATAATCCACCATGAACATAAATATCGTGAAGGCTATGTTGATTTAGTTTCAACTACATGCGTGAACATGTGACAAGTTAAGTCACTCGAATCATTCAAAGGAGGATACCATCCTATTATACCACATCACAACCATTTTAATAGCATGTTGGCATGCAAGGTAAACCATTATAAGCTCCTAGCTAATTAAGCATGGCATAAGCAACTATAATCTCTAATTGTCATTGCAAACATGTTTATTCATAATAGGCTGAATTAGGAACGATAAACTAATCATATTTACAAAAACAAGAGAGGTCGAGTTCATACCAGCTTCTCTCATCTCAATCAGTCCATCATATATCGTCATTATTGCCTTTCACTTGCACGACTGGACGGTGTGGATAATAGTAATAGTGCACGTGCATTGGACTAAGCTGGAATCTGCAAGCATTCAATTCAAGGGAGAAGACAAGGTAATATGGGCTCTTGGTTAAATCAACAATAATGCATATGAGAGCCACTCAACATTTTCATCGTGGTCTTCTCCTCTCGACCCCCAAAGAAAGAAAAGAAATAAAACTATTTACACGGGAAAGCTCCCAACAAGCAAAAGAAGAACGAGAAATCTTTTGGGGTTTTCTTTTAATTACTACTACTACAGGCATGGAAAGTAAACTAGCTAAAGGCTATAACTAATTTTTTTGTTTTTTCTCAAGGTTATTCAAACATACAAGAAGAAAGCAAGAAAAGGAAAATAAACTAGCATGGATAGTACAATGAAAAAGTATGAACACCGACAACTAGAATGAGTGTCTGAACATGAATGTAATGTCGGTGAGAAATACGTACTCCCCCAAGCTTAGGCTTTTGGCCTAAGTTGGTCTATGCCCATGGATCAAAGTGGTAGCTGGGGTCGTACTGAGATGCAGCAGCTACTACCTCACGAGCTGCAGCTTGGAGGCGGGCTGCCTCCGTCCTCCTCTCGTACTCGTTCGCCTCCTCCTTGGTTATAATATATCTCCTTTTTTCCTAAAAGTCAAAGAAACCAGGAGCAGGGAGAGCAACATGGACAGTGCGACGTCTGTCAAAGATTAGTCGGTATTGGAGGAACTGTTCATTCCTCTCTAGAAACTGATTGTTAACCATGGCATTATAATCTACATAAGCGGGAGGCAAGTCCCTATCACTTCCATGTATGGGTACACCAAGATAATTAGCCACATGGGTTGCATAAATCCCTCCAAACAAGTCTCCATCTAAACCATTATTATGCAACCTACGTGCAATAATTGTCCCCAAGTTATATTGTTTATCACCTAATACAACACTCTTGAGGACACTAAGATCTGGAACACACATGTGACAAGCTTCATCCTTGCCATTTATGCATCTACCTATGAAGAGAGCAAAATAATGTATAGCTAGAAAATGAATGCTCCCTATGGTAGCTTCTGCTATTTCTCTAGGTTCCCCCACAGTGATACTAACAAGAAAATCTTTATACTCAGATTTACGAGGTTCATTGACATTGCCCCACTGCGGGAGTTTACAAGCAGTATTAAAATCTTCTAGGTCCATGGTATATGATTTATCATAAAGATCAAACAGGACATTATGCGAATTGCGTGAAGATGTAAATTTAAACCTGCTCACAAAGGAATCAGTAAGGTAGTAGTGTTGGGAGCACTTATCCGACATGAAGTCCTCAAGATCAGCATTACGCACATACGCGTCAAATTCATCCTTAATACCTGCTTGGACCAAAAAATCCTCTGACGGCCATTTACAAGGCCGCACTTGAGCTTCCCTTGGCGGTTCATCGTCTGGCTCACATATTGCAAGCCTGGGTCCTTGATTCCTTGAAGAACCGCCTTGGTAAATTTTCCTAGACATATTTCTGATGTCTACTACACAAGCTTCTTCTTGTAGACGTTGTTAGGCCTCCAAGTGCAGAGGTTTGTAGGACAGTAGCAAATTTCCCTCAAGTGGATGACCTAAGGTTTATCAATCCGTGGGAGGCGTAGGATGAAGATGGTCTCTCTCAAACAACCCTGCAACCAAATAACAAAGAGTCTCTTGTGTCCCCAACACACCCAATACAATGGTAAATTGTATAGGTGAACTAGTTCGCTGAAGAGATGGTGATACAAGTGCAATATGGATGGTAGATATAGGTTTTTGTAATCTGAAATTATAAAAACAGCAAGGTAACAAGTGGTAAAAGTGAGCGTAAATGGTATTGCAATGCTAGGAAACAAGGCCTAGGGTTCATACTTTCACTAGTGCAAGTTCTCTCAATAATAATAACATAACTGGATCATATAAAAATCCCTCAACATGCAACAAAGAGTCACTCCAAAGTCACCAATAGCGGAGAACAAACGAAGAGATTATTGTAGGGTACGAAACCACCTCAAAATTATCCTTTCTGATCGATCTATTCAAGAGTCTGTAGTAAAATAACACGAAGCTATTCTTTCCGTTCGATCTATCATAGAGTTCGTACTAGAATAACACCTTAAGACACAAATCAACCAAAACCCTAATGTCACCTAGATACTCCAATGTCACCTGAAGTATCCGTGGGCATGATTATACGATATGCATCACACAATCTCAGATTCATCTATTCAACCAACAGAAAGTACTTCAAAGAGTGCCCCAAAGTTTCTGCCGGAGAGTCAAGACGAAAATGTGTGCCAACCCCTATGCATAAGTTCATTGAACCCGCAAGTTGATCACCAAAACATACATCAAGTAGATCACGTGAATATCCCATTGTCACCACAGATAAGCACGGCAAGACATACATCAAGTTATCTCAAATCCTTAAAGACTCAATCCGATAAGATAACTTCAAAGGGAAAACTCAATCCATTACAAGAGAGTAGAGGGGGAGAAACATCATAAGATGCAACTATAATAGCAAAGCTCACGATACATCAAGATTGTATCACCTCAAGAACACGACAGAGAGAGAGAGAGACCAAACACATAGCTACTGGTACATACCCTCAGCCCGAGGGTGAACTACTCCCTCCTCGTCATGGAGAGCGCTGGGATGATGAATATGGCCACCGGTGTGGGATTCTCCCTCCGACAGGGTGCCAGAACGGGCTCCCGAGAGGTTTTTGGTGGCTACAGAGGCTTGCGGCGGCAGAACTCTCGATCTATTGTGTTCCTTGATGTTTTTAGGGTATATGTATATATATATATATATATATATATATATATATATATATATATAGGCGAAAGAAGTCAGTCAGGGGAGCCATGAGGGGCCCACGAGGGTGGGGGCGCGCCCAGGGGGGTAGGGCGCGCCTCCCTGCCTCGTGGCTTCCTCGTTGCTTCCCTAACGTATACTCCAAGTCTCTTGGATTGCTTCCATTCCAAAAATAACTCTCCCGAAGGTTTCATTTCATTTGGACTCCGTTTGATATTCCTTTTCTTTGAAACACTAAAATAGGCAAAAAAAGCAGCAATTCGTGTTGGGCCTCCGGTTAGTAGGTTAGTCCCAAAAATGATATAAAAGTGTAAAGTAAAGCCCATAAACATCCAAAACGGGTAATATAATAGCATGGAACAATAAAAAATTACAGATACGTTGGAGACGTATCAATTTCTTCCTCTGAAAAATTTCTGAAATTTTTAGTAACTCAAAATAAAAGTGAACCAAACTCAACAAAATTGATAGCAACTACTCCCACAAGTGCCTAGAGACTATATCATGCATTAGAACTACTTGGCACCATATAAATTTGACATGCAAGCTCAAGAACAAGGTCACCTAGGCAGCAAAAATTTGCAATGAATAAAGCACTAGAACAAAAACTAATTGGACCATTGGAGGAGTCACATACCAAAGAACAATCCCCCAAAGCAGTTTTGTGAATGGAGCTTTGAGCAAGGAGATCGAAAATGGCAGCAAAATGAGCTAGAACTCGTGCTTGAGCTGGAGGGTGATTTTTTTTGGGAGGAAGAAGTGTGTGGGTACAGGAATAAGTGGAGGGGGCCACCGTGGGCCCATGAGGCAGGGGGCGCGCCCCACGGGGGTGGACGCGCCCTGGACCCTCGTGGCCAGGTGCTTGCTCCCCCTGCTATGTTCTCGGTTCCAGATATTCTCAAATTTCCAGAAAAAATCATATTTCATTTTCAGGGCATTTGGAGAACTTTTATTTTTGGGGTATTTTTTTATTGCATGGATAAATCAGAAAACAGACAGAAAAATACTAATTTAACTTTATTTAATCTAAATAACAGAAAGTAAAAGGAGGGTACAGAAGGTTGTGCTTTCTAACTTCATCCATGTCATGCTCATCAAAAGCAATCCACTAACAAGGTTGATCAAGTCTTGTTAACAAACTCATTTCGAGTCGCATGAAATCGGAGAAATTTCGAATAACACTAGGTTACCTCAACGGGGATATGTACATCCCCAATAATAGGAATATCATATTTCTTCTTGACAGTAGGAAGAGGAAATTCAAAACCTCCAATAATAATCGATGGAATTTTTCCAATAGAATTGATACTGTGAACTTGAGGTTGTTTCCTCAGAAAGTGTACCGTATGCTCATTACCATTAACATGAAAAGTGACATTGCCTTTGTTACAATTAATAACAGACCCTGCAGTATTCAAAAAGGGTCTACCAAGGATAATCGACATACTATCATCCTCGGGAATATCAAGAATAACAAAGTCCGTTAAGATAGTAACGTTTGCAACCACAACAGGCACATCCTCACAAATACCGACAGGTATAGCAGTTGATTTATCAGCCATTTGCAAAGATATTTCAGTAGGTGTCAACTTATTCAAATCAAGTCTACGATATAAGGAGAGAGGCATAACACTAACACCGGGTCCAAGATCACATAAAGCAGTTTTAGCATAGTTTCTTTTAATGGAGCATGGTATAGTTGGTACTCCTGGATCTCCAAGTTTCTTTGGTATTCTTCCCTTAAAAGTATAATTAACAAGCATGGTGGAAATTTCAGCTTCCGGTATCTTTCTCTTATTTGTAATAATATCTTTCATGGACTTAGCATAAGGATTTACTTTGAGCATATCAGTGAAATGCATACACAAAAAAGATAGGTCTAATCATTTCAGCAAAGCGCTCAAAATCCTCATCATCCTTTTTCTTGGATGGCTTAGGAGGAAAAGGCATGGGTTTCTGAACCCATGGTTCTCTTTCTTTACCATGCTTCCTAGCAACAAAGTCTCTCTTATCATAACGTTGATTCTTTGATTGTGGGTTATCAAGATCAGTATCAAGTTCAATCTCTACATCATTGTTATTACTAGGTTGAGCATCAACATGAACATAATTATTAACATTATCCCTAGGTTCATGTTCATCACTAGATTGTGTTTCAGCATCAGAAATAGAAATATCATTGGGATTCTCAGGTGTGTCTACAACAGGTTCACTAGAAGCATGCAGAGTCCTATCATTTTTCTTTTTCTTCCTCTTAGAAGGACTAGGTGCATCAACATTATTTCTCTGAGAATCTTGCTCAATTCTCTTAGGGTGGCCCTCAGGATACAAAGGTTCCTGAGTCATTTACCCATTCTAGTAGCTACTCTAACAGCAAAGTCATGTTTATTATTATTCAATTCATTGAGCAAATAATTTTGAGCCTTAAGCACTTGTTCTACTTGAGTGGTAACCACAGAAGCATGTTTACTAATGAGTTTAAGTTCACCTTTAACTCTAGACATATAATCACTCAAGTGTCCAATCATATAAGCATTACTTTTCAATTGTCTACCAACATAAGCGTTGAAGTTTTCTTGTCTAGCCATAAAGTCGTCAAATTCATCCAAGCATTGGCTAGCAAACTTAGTAGATGGGATTTCAACTTTATCATATCTATAGAGAGAATTTACCTTTACTACCTATATCGGATTATCAAGAATATGTATTTCTTCAATAGGTGGTATATTAAGGCCATGTATTTCTTCAACAGGAAGTAAATTCTTAACATCTTCAGCTTTAATACCTTTTTCTTTCATAGATTTCTTTGCCTCTTGCATATCTTCGGGACTGGGAAATAGAACACCCATTTTCTTCGGAGTTGGCTTAGGAGTTGGTTCAGGAAGTGTACAATTATTGTCATTGGTCAACATATTATTCAATAGCAATTCAGCTTGATCGACTGTTCTTTCCCTGAAAACACAACCAACACAACTATCAAGGTGGTCTCTGGAAGCATCGGCTAGTCCATTATAAAGGATATCAAGTATTTCATTTTTCTTAAGAGGATGATCAGGCAAAGCATTAAGCAATTGGAGAAGCCTTCCTCAAGCTTGTGGGAGACTCTCTTCTTCAATTTTCACAAAATTCTATATTTCTCTTAGAGCAGCTTGTTTCTTATGAGCAGGTAAATATTTAGCAGAGAAGTAATAAATCATATCCTGGGGACTACGCACACAACTAGGATCAAGAGAATTAAACCAAGTTTTAGCATCACCCTTTAATGAGAACGGAAATATCTTAAGGATATAGTAGTAACGAGTTTTCTCATCATTAGTGAATAGGGTGGCTATATCATTCAATTTAGTAAGATGTGCCACAACAGTTTCAGATTCATAGCCATAAAAAGGACCAGAATCAACCAAAGTAATTATCTCAGGATCGACAGAGAAATCATAATCCTTATCAGCAATACAGATAGGTGAAGTACCAAAAGCAGGGTCATATTTCCTTCTAGCATTCAGAGACTTTTGTTTCAGCTTAGCTAGTAACTTCTTAAGATCAGATCTATCATTGCAAGCAAGAAAATCTCTAACAATTTCTTCATCCATAACCTAACCCTCGGGCACAACAGGCAATTCGTATCTAGGTGGAGAATCTTCATCATCACTTTCATCAATATTATCAGTTTCAATAATTTCATTCTCCCTAGCCCTAGCCAGTTGTTCATCAAGAAATTCACCTAATGGCACAGTAGTATCAAGCATAGAACTAGTTGCATCATAAGCATCATGCATAGTAGAAGTGGCATTATCAATAACATGCGACATATCAGAATTAATAGCAGAAGCAGGTTTAGGTGTCGCAAGCTTACTCAAAACAGAAGGATAATCAAGTGCAGAGCTAGATGGCAGTTCCTTACTTCCCCTCGTAGTTGACGGAAAAATCTTAGTTCTTTCATCTTTCAAGTTCCTCATAGTGATCAGCAGATATAAATCCGAAGTGACTCAAAGAATAGAGCTATGCTCCCCGGCAACGACGCTAGAAAATAGTCTTGATAACCCACAAGTATAGAGGATCGCGACAGTTTTTTAGGGTAGAGTATTCATCCCATATTTATTGATTCAACACAAGGGGAGCCAAAGAATATTCTAAAGTATTAGCAGTTGAGTTGTCAATTCAACCACACCTGGATAACTTAATATCTGCAGCAAAGTATTTAGTATAAAAGTAGTATGGAAGTAACGGTAAGACTAGCAAAAGTAACAGTAGCGGTTTTGTAGTAATTGTAACAGCAGCAATGGCAAAGTAACTAAGCAAAGAGCAATATGTGAAAAGCTCGTAGGCATTGGATCAGTGATGGATAATTATGTCGGATGCGATTCCTCATGTAATAGTCATAACATAGGGTGACACAGAACTAGCTCCAGTTCATCAATGTAATGTAGGCATGTCGGATGCGATTCCTCATGTAATAGTCATAACATAGGGTGAACAGAACTAGCTCCAGTTCATCAATGTAATGTAGGCATGTATTCCGAATATAGTCATACGTGCTTATGGAAAAGAACTTGCATGACATCTTTTGTCCTACCCTCCCGTGGCAGCGGGGTCCTATTGGAAACTAAGGTATGTTAAGGCCT
The DNA here is from genome assembly GCA_963921465.1 of Triticum timopheevii. NCBI lineage: Eukaryota > Viridiplantae > Streptophyta > Magnoliopsida > Poales > Poaceae > Triticum > Triticum timopheevii. Next base: position 293,220,721 of record OY997262.1, read on the forward strand.
CCTTTTAATAGAGTACCGGACCAAAGCATTAACACTTAGTGAATACATGAACTCCTCAAACTATGGTCATCACCGAGAGTGGTCCCGATTATTGTCACTTCGGGGTTGTCGGATCATAACACATAATAGGTGACTATAGACTTGCAAGATAGGATCAAGAACTCACATATATTCATGAAAACATAATAGGTTCAGATATGAAATCATGGCACTCGGGCCCTAGTGACAAGCATTAAGCATAGCAAAGTCATAGCTGAAGGAAATATACCCTAGAGGCACTAATAAAGTTATTATTTATTTCCTCATATCATGATAAATGTTTATTATTCATGCTAGAATTGTATTAACCGGAAACATGATACATGTTTGAATACATAGACAAACTTAATGTCACTAGTATGCCTCTTCTTGACTAGCTCATTAATCAAAGATGGTTATGTTTCCTAACCATATACATGTGTTGTCATTTGATTAACGGGATCACATCATTAGGAGAATGATGTGATTGACCTGACCCATTCCGTTAGCTTAGCACTTGATCGTTTAGTATGTTGCTATTGCTTTCTTCATGACTTATACAAAGTTCCTACAACTATGAGATTATGCAACTCCCGTTTACCGGAGGAACACTTTGTGTGCTACCAAATGTCACAACGTAACTGGGTGATTATAAAGGAGCTCTACAGGTGTCTCCAATGGCACATGTTGAGTTGGCGTATTTCGAGATTAGGTTTTGTCACTCCGATTGTCGGAGAGGTATCTCTGGGCCCTCTCGGTAATGCACATCACTATAAGCCTTGCAAGCAATGTGGCCAATGACTTGGTTATGGAATGATGCATTACGTAACGAGTAAAGAGACTTGCCAGTAACGAGATTGAACTAGGTATTGGATACCGACAATCGAATCTTGGGAAAGTAACAAACCGATGACAAAGGGAACAACGTATGTTGTTATGCGATTTGACCGATAAAGATCTTCATAGAATATGTAGGAGCCAATATGAGCATCCAGGTTCTGCTATTGGTTATTGACCGGAAACAGTTCTAGGTCATGTCTACATAGTTCTCGAACCCCTAGGGTCCGCACGCTTAACGTTACGATGACAATTTTGTTATGAGGTTATAAGTTTTGATGTACTGAAGGTTGTTCGGAGTCCCGGATGTGATCACGGACATGACGAGGAGTCTCGAAATGGTCGAGACATAAAGATTGATATATTGGACGACTATATTCGGACACTGGAAGTGTTCCGGGTGATTTCAGAGAAAACCGGAGTGCCGGAGGGTTACCGGAACCCCCCGGGATCTAATGGGCCTTGTTGGGCCCTAGTGGAGAGAGAGAGGGCCCAACCTAGGCAAGAGGCGCACCCCCTCCCCTTGAGTCCGAATAGGACAAGGAAGGGGGGGGGGCGCCCCCCTTGCCTTTCCCCCTCTCCCACTCGTTCCTTCCCCCTCCTTCTTGGGCAAGGAAAGGGAGGGGCAAACCTACTTGGAGTAGGTTTCCCCCTCCTTGGGCGCGCCATCCCCTTGGCCAGCCCCCTCCTCCTCCCCCCTTTATATACGAAGGAGGGGGCACCCCATAACACACAAGTTGATCTTCGTGATCGTTCCTTAGCCGTGTGCGGTGCCCCCCTCCACGATATTCCACCTCGGTCATATCGTTGTGGTGCTTAGGCGAAGCCCTACGTCGGTAGAACATCATCATCATCACCATGCCGTCGTGCTGATGGAACTCATCCCTGACACCCTGCTGGATCGGAGTCTGGGGATCGTCATCGAGCTGAATGTGTGCTGAACTCAGAGGTGCCGTACGTTCGGTACTTGGATCGGTCGGATCGTGAAGACGTACGACTACATCAACCGCGTTGTTCTAACGCTTCCGCTTACGGTCTACGAGAGTACGTGGACAACACTCTCCCCTCTCATTTCTATGCATCACCATGATCCTTGCGTGTGCGTAGGAATTTTTTTGAAATTACTACGTTCCCCAACAGTGGCATCCGAGCCTGGTTTTATGCGTAGATGTCATATGCACGAGTAGAACACAAGTGAGTTGTGGGCGATACAAGTCATACTGCTTACCAGCATGTCATACTTTGGTTCAGCGGTATTGTGAGATGAAGCGGCCCGGACCGACATTACGCGTACGCTTACATGAGACTGGTTTCACCGCTACGAGCACTCGTTGCTTAAAGGTGACTAGCGGGTGTCTGTCTCTCTCACTTTAGTTGAACCGAGTGTGGCTATGCCCGGTCCTTGCGAAGGTTAAAACATCACTAACTTGACGAACTATCGTTGTGGTTTTGATGCGTAGGTAAGAACGGTTCTTGCTAAGCCCGTAGCAGCCACGCAAAATTTGCAACAACAAAGTAGAGGACGTCTAACTTGTTTTTGCAGGGCATGTTGTGGTGTGATATGGTCAAGACGTGATGCTATATTTTATTGTATGAGATGATCATGTTTTGTAACTGAAGTTATCGGCAACTGGCAGGAGCCATATGGTTGTCGCTTTATTGTATGAAATGCAAACACCATGTAATTGCTTTACTTTATCACTAAGCGGTAGTGATAGTCGTAGAAGCAATAGATGGCGTAACGACAACGATGCTACGATGGAGATCAAGGTGTCGCGCCGGTGACGATGGTGATCACGACGGTGCTTCGGAGATGGAGATCACAAGCACAAGATGATGATGGCCATATCACATCACTTATATTGATTGCATGTGATATTTATCCTTTATGCATCTTATCTTGCTTTGATTGACGGTAGCATTTTAAGATGATCTCTCACTAAATTATCAAGAAGTGTTCTCCCTGAGTATGCACCATTGCGAAAGTTCTTCGTGCTGAGACACCACGTGATGATCGGGTGTGATAGGCTCTACATTCAAATACAACGGGTGCAAAACAGTTGCACACGCGGAATACTCAGGTTAAACTTGACGAGCCTAGCATATACAGATATGGCCTCGGAACACGGAGACCGAAAGGTCGAATGTGAATCATATAGTAGATATGATCAACATAGTGATGTTCACCATTGAAACTACTCCATCTCATGTGATGATCGGACATAGTTGATTTGGATCACGTGATCACTTAGATGACTAGAGAGATGTCTGTCTAAGTGGGAGTTCTTAAGTAATATGATTAATTGAACTTAAATTTATCATGAACTTAGTACCTGATAGTATTTTGCTTGTCTATGTTTGTTGTAGATAGATGGCTCGTGCTGTTGTTCCGTTGAATTTTAATGCGTTCCTTGAGAAAGCTAAGTTGAAAGATGATGGTAGCAATTACACGGACTGGGTCCGTAACCTGAGGATTATCCTCATTGCTGCATAGAGGAATTACATCCTGGAAGCACCACTGGGTGCCAGGCCTGCTGCAGATGCAACTGACAACGTTAAGAACATCTGGCAGAGCAAAGCTGATGACTACTCGATAGTTCAGTGTGCCATGCTTTACGGATTGGAACCGGGTCTTCAACAACGTTTTGAACGTCATGGAGCATATGACATGTTCCAGGAGTTGAAGTTAATATTTCAAGCAAATGCCCGGATTGAGAGATATGAAGTCTCCAATAAGTTCTATAGCTGTAAGATGGAGGAGAATTGTTCTGTCAGTGAACACATACTCAAAATAATCACTTGATTCAATTGGGAGTTAATCTTCCTGATGATAGTGTCATTGACAGAATTCTTCAATCACTGCCACCAAGCTACAAGAGCTTCGTGATGAACTATAATATGCAAGGGATGGACAAGACTATTCCCGAGCTCTTCGCAATGCTAAAGGCTGCGGAGGTAGAAATCAAGAAGGACCATCAAGTGTTGATGGTCAATAAGACCACCAGTTTCAAGAAAAAGGGCAAAGGGAAGAAGAAGGGGAACTTCAAGAAGAACAGCAAACAAGTTGCTGCTCAAGAGAAGAAACCCAAGTCTGGACCTAAGCCTGAGACTGAGTGCTGCTACTGCAAGCAAACTGGACACTAGAAGCGGAACTGCCCCAAGTATTTGGCGGATAAGAAGGATGGCAAAGTGAACAAAGGTATATGTGATATACATGTTATTGATGTGTACCTTACTAATGCTCGCAGTAGCACCTGGGTATTTGATACTGGTTCTGCTGCTAATATTTGCAACTCGAAACAGGGACTACGGATTAAGCGAAGATTGGCTAAGGACGAGGTGACGATGCGCGTGGAAAGTGGTTCCAAAGTTGATGTGATCACGGTCGGCACGCTACCTCTACATCTACCATCAGGATTAGTTTTAGACCTAAATAATTGTTATTTGGTGCCAGCGTTGAGCATGAACATTATATCTGGATCTTTTTTGATGCGAGACGATTATTCATTTAAATCAGAGAATAATGGTTGTTCTATTTATATGAGTAATATCTTTTATGGTCATGCACCCTTGAAGAGTGGTCTATTTTTATTGAATCTCGATAGTAGTGATACACATATTCATAATGTCGAAGCCAAAAGATGCAGAGTTGATAATGATAGTGCAACTTATTTGTGGCACTGCCGTTTAGGTCATGTTGGTGTAAAATGCATGAAGAAACTCCATAGTGATGGACTTTTGGAATCACTTGATTATGAATCACTTGGTACTTGCGAACCGTGCCTCATGGGCAAGATGACAAAAACGCCGTTCTCCGGAACTATGGATCGAGCAACTGATTTATTGTAAATCATACATACTGATGTATGTGGTCCAATGAATATTGAAGCTCGCGGCGGGTATCGTTAATTTCTCACCTTCACAGATGATTTGAGAAGATATGGGTATATCTACTTGATGAAACACAAGTCTGAAACATTTGAAAAGTTCAAAAAAATTTAGAGTGAAGTGGAAAATCATCGTAACAAGAAAATAAAATTTCTACGATCTGATCGTGGAGGAGAATATTTGAGTTACGAGTTTGGTCTACATTTGAAGCAATGCGGAATAGTTTCGCAACTCACGCCACCCAGAACACCACAACGAAATAGTGTGTCCAAACGTCATAATCGTACTTTATTAGATATGGTGCAATCTATAATGTCTCTTACTGATTTACCGCTATCGTTTTGGGTTATGCTTTAGAGACGGCCACATTCATGTTATATAGGGCACCATCAAAATCCGTTGAGACGACGCCTTATGAACTGTGGTTTGGCAAGAAACCAAAGTTGTCGTTTCTTAAAGTTTGGGGCTGTGATGCTTATGTGAAGAAACTTCAATCAGATAAGCTCGAACCCAAATCGGAGAAATGTGTCTTCATAGGATACCCAAAATAGATTATTGGGTACACCTTCTATCACAGATCTGAAGGCAAGATTTTCGTTGCTAAATTTAGATCCTTTCTAGAGAAGGAGTTTCTCTCGAAAGAAGTGAGTGGGAGGAAAGTAGAACTTGATGAGGTAACTGTACCTGCTCCCTTATTGGAAAGTAGTTCATCACAAGAACCGGTTCCTGTGACAACTACACAAATCAGTGAGGAAGCTAATGATGTTGATCATGAAACTTCAGATCAAGTTGCTACCGAACCTCATAGGTTTACCAGAGTAAGATCTGCACCAGAGTGGTATGGTAATCCTATTCTGGAAGTTATGTTACTTGACCATGGCGAACCTACGAACTATGAGGAAGCGATGATGAGCCCAGATTCCGCGAAATGGCTTGAGGCCATGAATCTGAGATGGGATCCATGTATGAGAACAAAGTATGGACTTTGGCTGACTTGCCCGATGGTCGGCAAGCCATAGAGAATAAATGGATCTTCAAGAAGAAGACTGACGTTGATGGTAATGTAACTATCTGTAAAGCTCGACTTGTTGCAAAAGGTTTTCGACAAGTTCAAGGGGTTGTCTACGATGAGACTTTCTCACCCGTAGCGATGCTTAAGTCTGCCCGAATCATGTTAGCAATTGCCGCATTTTATGATTATGAAATTTGGCAAATGGATGTCAAAACTGCATTCCTGGAAGGATTTCTAGAAGAAGAGTTGTATATGATTCAACCGGAAGGTTTTGTCGATCCAAAAGGTGCTAACAAAGTGTGCAAACTCCAGCGATCCATTTATGGACTGGTGCAAGCATCTCGGAGTTGGAATAAATGCTTTGATAGTGTGATCAAAGCATATGGTTTTATGCAGACTTTTGGAGAAGCCTGTATTTACAAGAAAGTGAGTGGGAGCTCTGTAGCATTTCTGATATTATATGTAGATGACATATTGTTAATTGGAAATGATATAGAATTTCTGGATAGCATAAAGGGATGCTTGAATAAAAGTTTTTCAATGAAAGACCTCGGTGAAGCTGCTTACATATTAGGCATCAAGATCTATAGAGATAGATCAAGATGCTTAATTGGACTTTCACAAAGCACACACCTTGATAAAGTTTTGAAAAAGTTCAAAATGGATTAGGCAAAGAAAGGGTTCTTGCCTGTATTACAAGGTGTGAAGTTGAGTCAGACTCAATGCCCAACACCAGTAGAAGATAGAGAGAAAATGAAAGATGTTTCCTATGCTTCAGCCATAGGCTCTATCATGTATGCAATGTTGTGTACCAGACCTGACGTATGCTTAGCAATAAGCTTAGCAGGTAGGTACCAAAGTAATCCAGGAGTGGATCACTGGACAACGGTCAAGAACATCCTGAAATACCTGAAAAGGACTAAGGATATGTTTCTCGTTTATGGAGGTGACAAAGAGCTAGTCGTAAATGGTTATGTCGATGCAAGCTTTGACACTGATCCGGATGATTCTAAATCGCAAATCGATGCAAGCTGTAAGTTGGTGCAGTTCTAAACAAAGCGTCGTGGCGGGATCTACATGCGAAGTGGAGTACATAGCTACTTCGGAAGCAACAAATGAAGGAGTCTGGATGAAGGACTTCATTTCCGATCTAGGTGTCATACATAGTGCATCGGGACCAATGAAGATCTTCTGTGACAATACTGGTGCAATTGCCTTGGCAAAGGAATCCAGATTTCACAAGAGGACCAAGGACATTAAGAGACGCTTCAATTCCATCCGGGACCAAGTCTAGGTGGGAGACATAGAGATTTGCAAGATACATACGGATCTGAATGTTGCAGACCCATTGACTAAACCTCTTCCACGAGCAAAACATGATCAGCACCAAGACTCCATGGGTGTTAGAATCATTACTGTGTAATCATTGCAGACCCGTTGACTAAACCTCTTCCACGAGCAAAACATGATCAGCACCAAGACTCCATGGGTGTTAGAATCATTACTGTGTAATCTGGATTATTGACTCTAGTGCAAGTGGGAGACTGAAGAAAATATGCCCTAGAGGCAATAATAAATTTATTATTTTTTCCTCATATCATGATAAATGTTTATTATTCAGCTAGAATTGTATTAACCGGAAACATGATACATGTGTGAATACATAGACAAACTTAATGTCACTAGTATGCCTCTACTTGACTAGCTCATTAATCATAGATGGTTATGTTTCCTAACCATAGACATGTGTTGTCATTTGATTAACGGGATCACATCATTAGGAGAATGATGTGATTGACCTGATCCATTCCGTTAGCTTAGCACTTGATCGTTTAGTATGTTGCTATTGCTTTCTTCATAACTTATACAAAGTTCCTACAACTATGAGATTATGCAACTCCTGTTTACCGGAGGAACACTTTATGTGCTACCAAACGTCACAATGTAACTGGGTGATTATAAAGGAGCTCTACAGGTGTCTCCAATGGTACATGTTGAGTTGGCGTATTTCGAGATTAGGTTTTGTCACTCCGATTGTCGGAGAGGTATCTCTGGGCCCTCTCGGTAATGCACATCACTATAAGCCTTGAAAGCAATGTGGCCAATGAGTTGGTAAGGAATGATGCATTACGTAATGAGTAAAGAGACTTGCCGGTAACGAGATTGAACTTGGTATTGGATACCGACGATTGAATCTCGGGCAAGTAACATACTGATGACAAAGGGAACAACGTATGTTGTTATGCGGTTTGACCGATAAAGATCTTCGAAGAATATGTAGGAGCCAATATGAGCATCCAGGTTCCGCTATTGGTTATTGACCGGAAACAGTTCTGGGTCATGTCTACATAGTTCTCGAACCCGTAGGGTCCACATGCTTAACGCTACGATGATAGTTTTATTATGAGTTTATAAGTTTTGATGTACCAAAGGTTGTTCGGAGTCCCGTATGTGATCATGGACATGACGAGGAGTCTCTAAATGGTCGAGACATAAAGATTGATATATTGGACGACTATATTTGGACACCAGAAGTGTTCCGGGTGATTTCGGAGAAATCCGGAGTGCGGGAGGGTTACCGGAACCCCCCGGGAACTAATGGGCCTTGATGGGCCCTAGTGGAGAGAGAGAGGGGCCGGCCAGGGCAAGAGGTGCGCCCGCTCCCCTTGAGTCCGAATAGGACAAGGAAGGGGGGGGGGGGGGGCGGCGCCCCCTTGCCTTTCCCCCTCTCCCACTCCTTCCTTCCCCCTCCTTCTTGGACTAGGAAAGGGAGGGGCAAACCTACTTGGAGTAGGTTTCCCCCTCCTAGGGCGCGCCACCCCCTTGGCCGGCCCCCTCCTCCTCCCCCCTTTATATACGGAGGAGGGGGCACCCCATAACACAAAAGTTGATCTTTGTGATCGTTCCTTAGCCGTGTGCGGTGCCCCCCTCCACCATATTCCACCTCAGTCATATCGTTGCGGTGCTTAGGCAAAGCCCTGCGTCGGTAGAACATCATCATCATCACCATGCCATCGTGCTGACGGAACTCATCCCCGACACCCTGCTGGATCGGAGTCTGGGGATCGTCATCGAGCTGAACGTGTGCTGAACTCGGAGGTGCCGTACGTTCGGTACTTGGATCGGTCGGATCGTGAAGACGTACGACTACATCAACCGCGTTCTTCTAACGCTTCCGCTTACGGTCTACAAGGGTACGTGGACAACACTCTCCCCTCTCGTTGCTATGCATCACCATGATCCTTGCGTGTGCGTAGGAATTTTTTTTAAATTACTATGTTCCCCAACAATAGAAACATCAATCTCAGAACATAGTGGATACTAGGGACCAAACCCTAACAAAACTAACTCGATTACATGGTAAATCTCATCCAACCCATCACCGTCCAGCAAGACTATGATGGAATTACTCACGCATGGTGGTGAGCATCATGAAATTGGTGATGGAGGATGGTTGATTATGATGACGACGATGGATTCCCCTCTCCGGAGCCCCGAACGGACTCCAGGCCAGCCCTCCCGAGAGAGATTAGGGCTTGGCGGCGGCTCCGTATCGTAAAACGCGATGAATCCTTCTCTCTGATTTTTTTCTCCCCGAACATGAATATATGGAGTTGGAGTTGAGGTCGGTGGAGCTTCAGGGGTCCCACGAGGCAGGGGGGGCCCGCCCTAGGGGGGCGCCCCACCCTTGTGGACAGGGTGTCCCCCCCTGATGTTGATTCTTTCGCCAGTATTTTTTATTAATTCCAAAAAGTTGCTCCGTGGATTTTCAGGCCATTCCGAGAACTTTTATTTATGCATAAAAATAACACCATGGCAGTTCTGCTGAAAACAGTGTTAGTCCGGGTTAGTTCCATTCAAATCATGCAAGTTAGAGTCCAAAACAAGGGCAAAAGTGTTTGGAATAGCAGATACGTAGACTTATAACCGAGGCTTTCAGACACTGCGGAGGTGGTACATCACCGTGTCAACGAGGAGGACGAGCACGTCCATCGCTATATGGTTGCGTTGGAGGGCAGGTTCGACAATACCTGGCAGGTTTTTCAGGGACTTCACTAGAGCTATGATCTTGTGATGGTTCCTTCTCTTTGGGTGTCCACTGCCCATACCGATATCTGTCGTTCGCTACGGTTCTAGCTGTATTAGTGATGCTATATGTATGATACTATTCGTGATGTATTAGTGATAATATTCGACGATGTATGGACGCAAGAGATGATGTGTTTTGCTTATTGAATGCATGCTAACTTAGTTTACCCTGGGACGAGCGGGTTAGGGGTTCCTCGGTGTCGATGGTACCTTTAATAGCAAGTATTGTCAGTGTGAGATACATGTGGCCGTCGGTGTCGAATACTACACACACGTCCCACATGTGACACAGGAGTCCTGCGTCCGCAGCAACAGTTCTCGGCGTCGATGGCGGTCGAACACCATCGTGAATTTGTCTGGTAGCCTCTGAGATGATGATTGAAAGCTAAGTGTTGAAACTTGAAACACCCAAACTGACTCAACTCGGTTTGGTTGTTTGAACTTTCAAAACTTGGCTTTAATCCTCATTGCAAAGGCTTCCAGACAAATTTGCTAAGGTGTTCGACCGTCATCGGCCACTAGAACTATTGTTGCGGGACGCCGGGCGCTGGGTTCACTTGTGGGACATGGATCTAGTGTTCAACGCCGAGCGCCTCATGTATCTTGCATCGATGATACTTGATATTTGGGGTTATATCGATGCCGAGGAACCCCTAAATTGCTCGAGCTGTTGTAAATATTTAGTTAGGTTGACAGAAAAACAATATTGCTATGAAACTCATCTTTCGATTTAAATGTGCAGTTTTTTCGTCGCTGCGAGGGTCTAGTGTTCGACGAGCTCCGCCCCTGCGTTCGTGGGTTAGCACAAATGACATCTCCTCCCCCCTTGATTTGCTCTGTTCCAGTATTCGTGCCGATGAAACTTGCTAGCTATAGGTGTCTTCAATCATCAGTATGCGTGACCACTATGCGTCTCCCGTTTGAAAGGGTTACATCTGTAAATATGCATGCATTTGCATATTTATAACCGCATTTCTTTCAAATTGTCCAACGTTATCCATGGACAACCCGAGTATGTGTAGATTAGGTTCATTTTCCCATATGCTCTACTCCAGATCCAATGCAGACTTTCGTCAGTGCCTCCCTGTTGTTCTCTGGGTACACATCCCCTCTGCTTATTGCCGAGACGTGTATCAGGAGAATAGCGGGGAGGTGCTGCCGAAATTTTGCGTCGGATCCGGAGCCGAGCATGGGAAAACGAATCCAATCTACACATACTAGGGTGGGATTAGGACCTATCTTTACCTATTAGCGTATAGGTTGCATGGACAGAATAAAAGTGACAAACTCCATTAACTGATGAATATATACATGCTAATTAATTTTTATATATATATATATATATATATATATATATATTTCTTATGTGTCCAGTAACTAGGAAAGATGAGTGATCGTGCGTGCATGTACACCATCAACTAGTCAGAAAAACATGACAACTGAATGGTTAACAAAAACCAAGGGGTTTCTGAGAACCGCATTTGCAAATGGCCAGTGGACAACCTGGTGCCCCTGTGCAGGGTGCAACAACTGGCACAAGAGGATAGAGGATGAAATGGGCAAACACTTCAAGAAGAGAGCTTTTACGCCGGATTATACGGTGTGGACATTTCATGGCGAGTCTGGCCAATGTGCCAGAGCTGAGGTGCTTCATCGTTGCACCGACGAGCATGGTACCGGGATGCAAGACATGGTGCAAGACTTTGATGATGCTCGGGACTCGAATGATGAGATGGAAAAATCTGCAAAGGCTTCAATGAAATGTTGGAGTCTTCAAAACGTCCTCTCCACGAGCACACTGAGCTTTTTCAGCTGGATGCCATCTCACAAATAATGGCTCCGAAGGCTCAATTCAACTTGGGCAGAGAATGCTACAACGTGATGATGATAGTATTTGGATGTTTTCTACCCAAAGTCCACGTACTACCTGCAAACCTGTACCAGTCAGACAAAATCCTCCGTGCTCTTAAGATGCTGTGAGAAGATACATGCGTGTGAGAATGGATGTGCCTTATTTAGGCTTCAGTATGCGGACTTTAACTATTGTCCCATTTGCAAGTCATCCAGGTATGTTGTGGTAGACAATGGTATGGGCTAGAAGACGCAGACCAAAATCCCCGTTAATGTTCTTTGGTATATGCCAATCATACCAAGACTTCAACGTCTTTTCATGGTCAAAAAGATGGCAAGACAGATGACATGGCACAAAACGGGAAAAAGAACCCAACTACATGAAGATGGGAAGCTGATGATGGTGCACACATCAGACGGTGAAGCGTGGAAGCGCTTCGATGCATTACATGACGACAAAGCGGCAGATCCAAGGCATCCTTGAGTCGCCATCAGCACGGATGGATTCAGTGTGTTTGGTCTGATGGCAACCCAATACAGTTGTTGGCCCGTATTTGTCATTCCACTCAATCTCCCCCGGACAGATTATGCAAAGAAAGAACATTTTCCTGACATTGATAATTCCAGGGCCGAACTATCCGGGGAAGAATATGAATGTTTACATGCAGCCGCTGAAGGACGAATTGCAAGAAGCCTGGGATAATGGGTTCAAGACATACGATGCCTTTAGCAAAAATAACTTCATAATGCGTGTGTGGTACATGTACTCGACGCATGACTTGCCGGCGTATGCGCTATTCATTGGCTGGTCTGTGCATGGAAGGTTCCCGTGCCCCACATGCAAGGGAGCTCTTCAGTTTCGTTGGCTTGAGGCCGGTCGCAAGTTTTCTTGCTTCGACATGCATAGACTGTTCCTGCATCCTCGCCATAAGTTCAGGAAAGACAAGCAGAACTTCATCAAAGGTAGAGTTGTGAAAGACTCTACACCACCTCCGTTGACAGGCCAAGAGATACTGGATCAGTTAAACACTCTCGAGCCAGATCTAGAGCACCCAGATTATTTCAAGGGGCATAATTCGCAACATGCCTGGACTCACAAGACATGCTTGTGGGATCTGCCTTACTTCAAAGACCTCCTTTGCCCACACAACATCGACTTGATGCACACTGAGAAGAATATCACCGAGGCACTTTTTGGTACATTGTTTGGCATAGATGGGAAGTCAAAGGATAATCCTAAGTCAAGAGTCGATCAGGAGGCGCTATGTCATAGACCGTTACAAAACATGCAACCACCGAAAGGAAAGAAGAACTGGACAAAGCCAAAGGCATGGTTCAATCATGGAAGGCCAGCCATGAAGGAAATTATCTTGTGGGTGAAAATGTAGTTGATGTTCCCCGATGGGTATGCAGCGAATCTAAAGAGGGGAGCGAGTCTTGAAAAATTGAAGATATTTGGTCTCGAGAGTCATGATTGGCACATATGGATTGAGCGGGTAATGCCGATGATGTTGCGTGGATTCATCCTTGAGGATGAATGACGAGTACTTGCAGAGTCGAGCAATTTCTTCTCTATTCTTTTTGCTAAAGAACTATCGCCTGACCTAGTAGAAGAAATGGAAGAGTTGGTGCCGGAGTTGATCTACAAGTTAGAGAAGATATTTTTGCCGGGCTTCTTTAATCCAATGCAACACTTGATTTTGCATCTCCCAACCGAGGCAAGATTGGGGGGAGGGGTTGTGCAGAATCATTGGTGCTACACAACAGAGAGGATCTAACCTCAGCCTATTCAAAGGGGATCTAGCACCAGACGGTGCTTCTAATTCCTTAACGTTGGATTTCGAAGAATGGCAGACCACTTTGTTGTATATCTTCAACAACCTAATAGAAGTGCGGCCGTACATCAAGTAAGTTCTCAGCACATTGTTTTGCAACTTCTAATTCCTTTGAACTGCTCTTATTCCCAGATAAATTTGATACAGTCGATACGTCGCCAAATTCTCGTATGGAGCGGTGATCCAAAAGGATTCCATCGAAGAGTATGAGCTTCTGGTAAAGCATGGAGGCGGCTGTCCCTGTTTCATCTCTTGGTTCAAACAAACGATAATTTTCATTAGACCATTTCATTTCTTCATCTTATTGGCTAATGCAACAATCCCTTTTGTATTAAACTTGTAGGCTAATTCAGAGCTTATGAACACCAAATTGAGACAAGTCGCTAATGGTTTTGATCGTAAGGTCTGTTCATTTGACAAATACAACATCAACGGGTATCGCTTTCGTACCTATGGCCGACCGAAAGTCTACAAATTGTTGTGTCTCTGCTATCGGTAAAGGAGATACCGAGTATTATGGAAGAGTTGAAGCAATTTATGAACTTCAATTCCATGGTGAAAACACACCAAACGTCGTAGTCTTCAAATGTTATTGGTTCGAGCCAAAGGAGACTAGAAGGACTCATGAACATATAGGGCTAGTGGAAATCAATCAAAGCACCCATTAGGATGTTCTCGGTGTCTATATTATGGCTCAACAGGCAACATAAGTTTTCTATCTACCTTGGTCCTGTCAAAGTGGTCCTAATCTCAAAGGTTGGGATGTCGTTTATGAAGTGCCACCACGTGTTAGACCACCTCCCCCCAATGAAGATGATTATGAACCTCACATTAACCCAGACACATATGAAGGAGAATTCTTCCAAGAAACACGTCTTTCCAAAAAAACGTTTCAAGAACCACTCTACTTCACCCCAGAACATTGAAGCAGACAACGACAGTGAACCCGACTTCACCACTCAGCCGGAACAAGAAGAGCCTGAACTAGAAGAGGTTACTACTGCAGATGACCTTTCAATGCTTGACAAATTACGTCGAGGTGGCCTTCACATGATGATGCATTTATTAATGATGATGATGAGCATGTCATTACTGATAGTGATGATGATGATGATGTATTTATTGATCCCGAAGCATTTATTGAACTAGATAATTACTAGGTATTAATTTTTTATGTTGTACTTGATTTATATAGTTACTTGAATAATTTTCTTACTTTGTATGATTGCTTGTTATACATAGTTCCATGGTCTTGATATCCGTCCTCGTCGGTCCTCGCCCGCTTTATGACTATTTGTTGCATTTCGCATTTATAACAATTATGGCCATCAAGTTGACATAGAGATATTTTAATCTAGGAGGTATGTGAACCGGAATTTGCAACCGACCCTCTTGTCGAGAAGTTAAATTTAGTTGAAAAAGAAAATGAGTATTTGAAATAAAAAATTAAAAGAACTGAAGAAGATAAGATGACATTGGAGTTGTATGTTGCCGACGTGGTCGATGATCACAAGATGAAGATGAATGAATGCACTTGAAGATGGATGCAATGCGCTTGAAGATTAAGAAGATCAGAAAATATGCCATTGATAATGAAGCTTGGTATCATTATGCCGTTGGATCAATTTTTACCTTACTTGCAATCTTTATCGCATTTGTTGTGATGAGGGTAAGTTTTCTCTAGTGTTTTGCTTAACAAATGCATACTTAGCTACTTTCCTCCTAAATGGCATAACTACCTAAGTTAGACAAAAAATGAGCTATACTTAGCTCTCTTTCCTAAAAAATGTCATGATAATCTTTGTTACCTCCAAAATGATATAGACTTACCTTACTTTCCACGAAAATGACATAATAACCTTAGTAAGCTCCAAAATGACCTATTTACCTAGCTTAGCTCCAAAATGACCTGCACTTAGCATTTTTACCTAGCTTAGCAATAAAATGGCATTTTACCTACCTTAGTTAGAAGAAGAAGAAGAAGATAAGAAAGAGGAGAGGAGAAAAAGAAAGAGAAGAAAAAATCTTCTTCATCTTCTTCCTTTTCTTCCTTTTCTTCCTCTTCTTCCTCTTCTTCTTCTTCTTCTTCTTCTTCTTCTTCTTCTTCCTTTTCTTCCTTTTCTTCCTCTTTTTCTTCTTCTTCTTCTTCTTCTTCTTCTTCTTCTTCTTCTTCTTCTTCTTCTTCTTCTTCTTCTTCTTCTTCTTCTTCTTCTTCTTCTAGCTAGTCTTCTTATTCTTCTTCTAACTTGCTTCTTTCCCAATTTGCAGATTTGCTTTAGACGAGGAAGCTTGCATTGATGGAGTCTACTCTTCTCTTTATGCTTCCTTCTTGTTTTGATTTGCTTTAGATGAGGAAGCTTGCTACCTATATATGTATGGATGGATGAAACCATTGTATGCTTGTTGTTGGATATGTTGGCTATGTATATGTGTTGGATGAAACCATTTGCTATGTATATGTATTGGATGATCATATCCATATGGCAGGGATATGATTTGGTATGTATATGTGTTGGTATGCTTGTCGAAAGTATTTTCATATGTGTGTATATATATATATGTGAAATTCTGTCAAATTGAATGAATTCAAGAAAAAACAGGGGCTATATAGACTCTTTGCCATCTGCTGGCAAAAGGTAAAGAGATTTTCCATCAGCCAGCAGACGGCAAACATGCCACATGTTAGCTACCTGTGCAACCTGGGGCAGTAGGCTGGCTATTTGGTAGCTTTGCCGTCAGCTAGCTAACGGCAAAGAACGTTGAATATTTGCCATCAGCCAGCTGACGGTAAAGCTACCAAATAGGCCAGCCCCCCAGGTGCTGCCATGTGGCATGCTATGCTGTCCGCTGGCAGACGACAAACAATCAACATTCTCCGCCGTCCGCTGGCAGACGGTAAATACGCAAAGGTCTTTGCCATCCGCCAGCGGATGGCAAAGCACGCCGTTAACCCCTTAACGGACCTAAGCTGACACATGTGCCATCCAGGCTCTTTGACGTTGGCTGGCAGACGACAAAGACCTTTGCATCTTTGCCGTCAGATAGCAGACGGCAAAGAAGCCTTTGTCGTAGCCTGTTCAGCCGGACATGTTGCCGTCTACTGGCTGACGGCAAAGGTCTTTGCCGTCCGCCATGTGTGCCTTTGCCGTCAGTCATGGTGGACGGCAAATTTCTTGATTCCTGTAGTGCTCCGGTCTAAGCCCTCCGGTTTATATAGACACTGGAGGGGCCTAGGGTTGTACAAAGTCAGTTTATAGATAAAGGAAATAGCATATCCGGACACTTAATATTGCCATTCACGCATACAGGAGTCCTAACCGGACAAGGGAGGTGGCCTTCTTCCTTCATCTTTACAACCCATCAGTCTAGCCCATATTGAATAGACCGGATGCCTGAGGACCCCTTATTCCAGGACTCCCTCAGTAGCCCCTGTACCAGTCTTCAATGACGACGTGTTCGGCACGCGGATTGTCTTCGGCATTGCGAGGCGGGTTCCTCTCCTTAAATACCATACATCAACTTTCCTACGAACTATATCTGGCTCTGTATAATTAACACAACCCTTAGCCGCGAAGGCAGGATATAAAAAAAATAAGAATAATGTTTTTACCGACAACTTTTTCCGGCAAAGCGTCAGACTTGGCTCTTCAGTATTTTGAACCATTTTCACACTCCTCGTTTCATGTTTTGAGGTGAAGCCCCCTTGGCCCGTCTTGTCAAAACGGAGATCGTGCCCACTTATTACGGGATTCTCATCAATGGGATTTTGGTAACCCAACCGATTACGACGCACGCTCTCATTGGGAATAGCCGAGTTTTAAGGCATAACTGGGGGGGGATGGTTGGCATTTCTACTGCCTATAAGAGGGCAAAAGGTTCCTCCTTTCTTCCCCACACCTTCTTCAATCCTCTGCCTCTCAATCTCCCAAGCTCCAGCGCCCGAAAAAGCTCTCGTCTTCCTCACCGCCGCCTCCTTCTCCAGCCATGGCCGGGTCACGCTCCAAGGGCAAGTGGGAGGCTTGCTCCATCACGGAGAAGGAAATGAAGGATCTCCGGAGAGCGGGGTACCTGGCCGCAGACATTGCGTACAGGTGATACGTCTCCAACGTATCTACAATTTTTGATTGTTCCATGTTATTATATTATCTATTTTGGATGTATAATGGGCTTTACTATGCACTTTTATATTATTTTTGGGACTAACCTATTATCCGGAGGCCCAATCCAAATTGTTGTTTTTTGCCTATTTCAGTGTTTTGCAGAAAAGGAATATCAAACGGAGTCCAAACGGAATGAAACCTTCGGGAGAGTTATTTTTGGAACAAACGCAATCCAGGAGACTTGGAGTGGACGTCAAGAAAGAAACAAAGCGGCCATGAGGCAGGGAGGCGCGCCCAGGGGGTAGGTGCGCCCCCACCCTCGTGGGCCCCTTGTGGCTCCCCTGACCGACTTCCTTCGCCTATATATACTCATATACCTTGAAAGCATCCAGGAGCACCACGAAACCCTATTTCCACCGCCGCAACCTTCTGTACCCGTGAGATCCCATCTTGGGGCCTTTTCCGGCGCTCCACCAGAGGGGGAATCAATCACGGAGGGCTTCTACATCAACACCATAGCCTCTCTGATGAAGTATGAGTAGTTTACCACAGACCTTTGGGTCCATAGTTATTAGCTAGATGGCTTCTTCTATCTCTTTGGATCTCAATAAAAAGTTCTCCTCGATCTTCTTGGAGATCTATTCGATGTAATTCTTTTTGCGCTGTGTTTGTCAAGATCCGATGAATTGTGGGTTTATGATCAAGATTATCTATGAACAATATTTGAATCTCCTCTGAATTCTTTTATGTATGATTTGTTATCTTTGCAAGTCTCTTCGAATTATCAGTTTGGTTTGGCCTACTAGATTGATCTTTCTTGCAATGGGAGAAGTGCTTAGCTTTGGGTTCAATCTTGCGGTGTCCTTTCCCAGTCACAGCAGGGACAGAAAGGCACATATTGTATTGTTGCCATTGAGGATAAAAAGATGGGGTTTATATCATATTGCTTGAGTTTATCCCTCTACATCATGTCATCTTGCCTAATGTGTTACTCTGTTCTTATGAACTTAATACTCTAGATGCATGCTGGATAGCGGTCGATGTGTGGAGTAATAGTAGTAGATGCAGAATCGTTTCAATCTACTTGTCGCAGACATGATGCCTATATACATGATCATGCCTAGATATTCTCATAACTATGCACTTTTCTATCAATTGCTCGACAGTAATTTGTTCACCCACCGTAATACTTATGCTATCTTGAGAGAAGCCACTAGTGAAACCTATGGGCCCTGGGTCTATTTTCCATCATATAAGTTTCCGATCTATTTTATCTTGCAATCTTTACTTTTCAATCTATATCATAAAAATACCAAAAATATTTACCTTATCATCTCTATCAGATCTCACTTTTGCAAGTGGCTGTGAAGGGATTGACAACCCCTTTATCATGTTGGTTGCAAGGTTCTTATTTGTTTGTGCAGGTACGAGGGATTTGCGTGTAGCCTCCTACTAGATTGATACTTTGGTTCTCAAAAAGTGAGGGAAATACTTACGTTACTTTGCTGCATCACCCTTTCCTCTTCAAGGGAAAACCAACGCATGCTCAAGAGGTAGAAAGAAGCATTTTTGGTGCTGTTGTCGGGGAGTCTATGCACAAGTCAAGACATACCAAGTACCCATCACAACCTCTTATCCCTCGCATTACATTATTTGCCATTTGACTCTCGTTTTCCTCTCCCCCACTTCACCCTTGCCATTTTATTCGCCCTTTTTCCGTTCATCTTTTCGTTTGCCTTGATGTCTTTCTTGGCTCGTTTGCTCGTTTGGTTGGAATTGTTGTGGATTTATTGCTAAACAGAGAACCTAAGATTTATGGATCCTCATCCGCTTGCTAATATTTTTAAGAGATCCAATTATGATGAACCAATTTCTTGTGATTTTAGTACACTACATTATCTTTATGAGGTTTTGCTTGTAATTCGTGAATCTGAAAATTGCGATGAAGAAATTTATGAAGAGATTCACGATAGCTCCTTGAATAAAAAGCATGATTGCAATGATTTTGTTATAAATTCTATTAATGTCAGTTGTGTTAATGATATGCAAAACCCTAAGCTTGGGTATGTTAGTTTTGCTATGTCCACTACTTGTTGCAATGATCATGATTGGGGTGATTCTTCTTATAATCTTGAAATTTTATTTAAGCCCCATGATGAATATGAGATTGATAATAATGTTTGCAATAATACTGAAAGTGGGTTTAGAAGTGTCAACTTTAGATCCCACATATTTGGATTATGTTCAATCTTATGAAGTTTTTGATAAAAGTGGGTTTGGAGAGGTCATGACTTTAGTTAATGATAATCCCACTATTTTGGAAGAGCGTCAACTTTGCATGCATGTGGATCATGTTGAAATAATTTATGTGATAGCTATTTTGTTGAATTTGCTTATGATCCCACATGTAATTATTGTGAGAGAGAAAAATATGATTGTAGAAATTTTCACCTTACAAAATTTCCTCTCGTTATGTTGAGATTGCTATTGTTCCTTTCTTCTTCCTTGCATATGTTAGTTTTCGTTTGCCTTGATAATTTGTTTGATTATAAAATACCTATGCATAGGAAGTATGTTATACTTAAGTGTGTTTGTCACATGTTTTATGATTCTCTCTTTGTGCTTCAATTCTTGTTCTTTCATGTGAGCATCATTGAAATCTCAATGCCTAGCTAAAAAGGCTTTAAAGAAAAGCGCTTGTTGGGAGACAACCCAATATTTTTCTTTGTTGTTTAGTAATAAATAATTAATCTAGCCTCTGGTTAGATGTGTTTTTATGTTTTAATTAGTGTTTGTGCCAAGTAAAACCTATAGGATAACCTACGGTGATAGTTAATTTGGTCTTGCTGAAAAGCAGAAACTTTTGCACGCACGAGAAAAATTTAATAAATCACGGAAACGTGATTTCAGTTGATTATATTTGCATAAGATTAATAATCAAATTGCCTAGGACTTCCTATTTTGGTAGAATTTTTGGGCTTCCATAAGTATTCGAAAGTTACAGATTGCTACAGACTGTTCTGTTTTTGACAGATTCTGATTTTCGTGGGTACTTGGTATGTCTTGACTTGTTTGGGTATGTGTTGGGGAACGTAGTAATTTCAAAAAATTCCTACGCACATGCAAGATCATGGTGATGCATAGCAACGAGAGGGGAGAGTGTTGTCCACGTACCCTCATAGACCGAAAGCGGAAGCATTAGCACAACGCGGTTGATGTAGTCATACGTCTTCAGGATCTGACCGATCAAGTACCGAACGCACGGCACCTTTGAGTTCAGCACACGTTCAGCTTGATGCCGTCCCTCGAACTCCGATCCAGCCGAGCTTTGAGGGAGAGTTCCATCAGCCTAAGCACCGCTATGATATTATCGAGGTGGATTATGGTGTAGGGGGCACCGCACACTGCTAAGAGATCTCAAGGATCAATTGTTGTGTCTAGAGGTGCCCCCTGCCCCTGTATATAAAGGACCAAGGGGGAGGGGCGGCCGGCCAGGGGAGGGCGCGCCAGGGAGGAGTCCCACCGGGAGTAGGACTCCCTCCTTTCCTTGTCCAACTAGGAGAGGGTAAGGAAGGAGAGAGAGGAGGAAGGAAAGGGAGAGCACCGCCCCCCTCCTTGTCCTATTCGGACTAGAGGGGGAGGGGGCATGCGGCCTGCCCTGGCCGCCCCTCGTCTGCTCCACTTTTGGCCCATGAGGCCCATTAACCCCCCGGGGGGTTCTGGTAACCCCCCATACTCCGGTATACATTCGATAACCCCCGAAACCATTCCGGTGTCCGAACATAGCCGTCCAATATATCAATCTTCATGTCTCGACCATTTCTAGACTCCTCGCCATGTCCGTGATCACATCCGGGACTCCGAACTATCTTCGGTACATCAAAACACAAAAACTCATAATATAACCGTCATCTAACTTTAAGTGTGCGGACCCTACGGGTTCGAGAACTATGTAGACATGACTGAGACACGTCTCTGGTCAATAACCAATAGTGAAATCTGGATGCTCATATTGGCTCCTACATATTCTACGAAGATCTTTATCGGTCAAACTGCATAACAACATACTTTGTTCCCTTTGTCATCGGTATGTTACTTGCCCCAGATTCGATCGTTGGTATCTCAATACCTAGTTCAATCTCGTTACCGGCAAGTCTCTTTACTCGTTACGTAATGCATCATTCCGTAACTAACTCATTAGCTACATTGCTTGCAAGGCTTATAGTGATGTGCATTACCGAGAGGGCCCAGAGATACCTCTCCGACAATCAGAGTGACAAATCCTAATCTCGAAATACGCCAACTCAACATGTACCTTTGGAGACACTTGTAGAGCTCCTTTATAATCACCCAGTTACGTTGTGACGTTTGGTAGCACACAAAGTGTTCCTTCGGTAAATGGGAGTTGCATAATCTCATAGTTGTAGGAACATGTATAGGTCATGCAGAAAGCAATAGCAACATACTAAACGATCAAGTGCTAAGCTAACGGAATGGGTCAAGTCAACCACATCATTCTCCTAATGATGTGATCCCGTTAATCAAGTGACAACTCATGTCTATGGTTAGGAAACACAACCATCTTTGATCAACGATCTAGTCAAGTAGACGCATACTAGTGACACTATGTTTGTCTATGTATTCACACATGTATTATGTTTACGGTTAATACAATTCTAGCATGAATAATAAACATTTATCATGATATAAGGAAATAAATAATAACTTTATTATTGCCTCTAGGGCATATTTCCTTCAGTCTCCCACTTGCACTAGAGTCAATAATCTAGATTACATTGTAATGATTCTAACACCCATGAAGCCTTTGTGCTGATCATGTTTTGCTCATGGAAGAGGCTTAGTCAACGGGTCTGCAACATTCAGATCCGTATGTATCTTGCAAATCTCTATGTCTCCCACCTGGACTTGGTCCCGGATGGAATTGAAGTGTCTCTTGATGTGCTTGGTTCTCTTCTGAAATTTGGATTCCTTTGCCAAGGCAATTGCACCAGTATTGTCACAAAAGATTTTCATTGGACCCTATGCACTAGGTATGACACCTAGATCGGATATGAACTCCTTCATCCAGACTCCTTCATTTGTTGCTTCTGAAGCAGCTATGTACTCCGCTTCACATGTAGATCCCGAAACAATGCTTTGTTTAGAACCGCACCAACTGACAGCTCCACCGTTCAATATAAACACGTACAATTTAGAATTGTACGGATCAGTGTCAAAGCTTGCATCGACGTAACCATTTACGACTAGCTCTTTGTCACCTCCATAAACGAGAAACATATCCTTAGTCCTTTTCAGGTATTTCAGGATATTCTTGACCACTGTCCAGTGATCCACTCCTGGATTACTTTGGTACCTCCCTGCTAAACTTATTGCTAAGCATACATCAGGTCTGGTACACAGCATTGCATACATGATAGAGCCTATGGCTGAAGCATAGGGAACGTCTTTCATTTTCTCTCTATCTTCTGTTGTGGTCGGGCATTGAGTCTGACTCAACTTCACACCTTGTAATATAGGCAAGAACCCTTTCTTTGCTTGATCCATTTTGAACCTTTTCAAAACTTTATCAATGTATGTGCTTTGTGAAAGTCCAATTAAGCGTCTTGATCTATCCCTATAGATCTTGATGCCCAATATATAAGCAGCTTCACCAAGGTCTTTCATTGAAAAACTTTTATTCAAGTATCCTTTTATGCTATCCAAAAATTCTATATCATTTCCAATCAACAATATGTCGTCTACATATAATATCAGAAATGCTACAGAGCTCCCACTCACTTTTTTGTAAATACAGGCTTCTCCAAAAGTCTGTATAAAACCATATGCTTTGATCACACTATCAAAGCGTTTATTCCAACTCCGAGAGGCTTGCACCAGTCCATAAATGGATCACTGGAGCTTGCACACTTTGTTAGCACCTTTTGGATCGACAAAACCTTCTGGTTGCATCATATACAACTCTTCTTCTAGAAATCCATTCAGGAATGCAGTTCTGACATCCATTTGCCATATATCATAATCATAAACGCGACAATTGCTAACATGATTCGGACAAACTTAAGCATCGCTACGGGTGAGAAAGTCTCATCGTAATAAACCCCTTGAACTTGTCAAAAACCTTTTGCAACAAGTCGAGCTTTATCGATAGTAACATTACCATCAGCGTCAGTCTTCTTATTGAAGATCCATTTATTCTCGATGGCTTGCCGATCATCGGGCAAGTCAACCAAAGTCCATACTTTGTTCTCATACATGGATCCCATCTCAGATTTCATGGCCTCAAGCCATTTTGCGGAATCTGGGCTCATCATCGCTTCCTCATAGTTCGTAGGTTCGCCATGGTCAAGTAACATGACCTCCAGAATAGGATTACCGTGCCACTCTGGTGCGGATCTTACTCTGGTTGACCTACGAGGTTCGGTAGTAACTTGATCTAAAGTTTCATGATCAATATCATTAACTTCCTCACTAATTGGTGTAGTCGTCACATGAACCGGTTTCTGTGATGAACTACTTTCCAATAAGGGAGCAGGTATAGTTACCTCAGCAAGTTCTACTTTCCTCCCACTCACTTCTTTCGAGAGAAACTCCTTCTCTAGAAAGGATCCAAATTTAGCAACAAAAGTCTTGCCTTCAGATCTGTGATAGAAGGTGTACCCAATAGTCTCCTTTGGGTATCCTATGAAGACACATTTCTCCGATTTGGGTTCGAGCTTATCTGGTTGAAGTTTTTTCACATAAGCATCGCATCCCCAAACTTTAAGAAACGACAACTTTGGTTTCTTGCCAAACCATCGTTCATAAGGCGTCGTCTCAACGGATTTTGATGGTGCCCTATTTAACGTGAATGCGGCCGTCTCTAAAGCATAACCCCAAAATGATAGCGGTAAGTCAGTAAGAGACATCTAGATCGCACCATATCTAGTAAAGTACGATTAGGACGTTCGGGCACACCATTACATTGTGGTGTTCCTGGTGGCGTGAGTTGCGAAACTATTCCGCATTGTTTCAAATGTAAACCAAACTCGTAACTCAAATATTATCCTCCATGATCAGATCGTAGAAACTTTATTTTCTTGTTATGATGATTTTCCACTTCACTCTGAAATTCTTTGAACTTTTCAAATGTTTCAGACTTATGTTTCATTAAGTAGATATACCCATATCTGCTTAAATCATCTGTGAAGGTGACAAAATAACGATACCCGCCGCGAGCCTCAATGTTCATTGGACCACATACATCAGTATTTACGATTTCCAACAAATCTGTTGCTCGCTCCTTAGTTTCGGAGAACGGCATTTTAGTCATCTTGCCCATGAGGCACGGTTCGCAAGTACCAAGTGATTCATAATCAAGTGATTCCAGAAGTCCATCAGTATGGAGTTTCTTCATGCGCTTTACACCAATATGACCCAAACGGCAGTCCACAAATAAGTTGTACTATCATTATCAACTCTGCATCTTTTGGCTTCAACATTATGAATATGTGTATCACTACTATCGAGATTTAATAAAAATAGACCACTCTTCAAGGGTGCATGACCATAAAAGATATTACTCGTATAAATAGAACAACCATTATTCTCTGATTTAAATGAATAACCGTCTCACATCAAACAAGATCCAGATATAATGTTCATGCTTAATGCTGGCACCAAATAACAATTATTCAGGTCTAAAACTAATCCCGAAGGTAGATGTAGAGGTAGCGTGCCGACCGCAATCACACCGACTTTGGAACCATTTCCCACGTGCATCGTCACCTCGTCCTTAGCCAATCTTCGCTTAATCCGTAGTCTCTGTTTCGAGTTGCAAATATTAGCAACAGAAGCAGTATCAAAATACCCAGGTGCTACTGCGAGCATTAGTAAGGTACACATCAATAACAAGTATATCACATATACCTTTGTTCACCTTGCCATCCTTCTTATCCGCCAAATACTTGGGGCAGTTCCGCTTCCAGTGACCAGTCTGCTTGCAGTAGAAGCACTCAGTCTCTGGCTTAGGTCCAGACTTGGGTTTCTTCTCTTGAGCAGCAACTTGTTTGCCATTCTTCTTGAAGTTCCCCTTCTTCTTCCCTTTACCCTTTTTCTTGAAACTGGTGGTCTTGTTGACCATCAACACTTGATGCTCCTTTTTGATTTCTACCTCCGCAGCTTTTAGCATTGCGAAGAGCTCGGCAATAGTCTTGTTCATCCCTTGCATATTATAGTTCATCACGAAGCTCTTGTAGCTTGGTGGCAGTGATTGAAGAATTCTGTCAATGGCACTATCATCAGGAAGATTAACTCCCAGTTGAATCAAGTGATTATTATACCCAGACATTTTGAGTATATGTTCACTGACAGAACTATTCTCTTCCATCTTGCAGCTATAGAACTTACTGGAGACTTCATATCTCTCAATCCGGGCATTTGCTTGAAATATTAACTTCAACTCCTGGAACATCTCATATGCTCCATGACATTCAAAACGTCATTGAAGTCCCGGTTCTAAGCCATAAAGCATGGCACACTGAACTATCGAGTAGTCATCAGCTTTGCTCTGCCAGACGTTCTTAACATTGTCAGTTGCATCTGCAGCAGGCCTGGCACCTAGTGGTGCTTCCAGGACGTAATTCTTCTGTGCAGCAATGAGGATAATCCTCGAGTTATGGACCCAGTCCGTGTAATTGCTACCATCATCTTTCAACTTAGCTTTCTCGAGGAACGCATTAAAATTCAACGGAACAACAGCACAAGCGATCTATCTACAACAAACATAGACAAGCAAAATACTATCAGGTACTAAGTTCATGATAAATTTAAGTTCAATTAATCATATTACTCAAGAACTCCCACTTAGATAGACATCCCTCTAATCATCTAAGTGATCACATGATCCAAATCAACTAAGCCATGTCCGATCATCACGTGAGATGGAGTAGTTTTCAATGGTGAACATCACTATGTTGATCATATCTACTATATGATTCATGCTCAACCTTTCGGTCTTAGTGTTCCGAGGCCATATCTGTATATGCTAGGCTCGTCAAGTTTAACCTGAGTATTCCGCGTGTGCAACTGTATTGCACCCGTTGTATTTGAACATAGATCCTATCACACCCGATCATCACGTGGTGTCTCGGCACGAAGAACTTTCGCAATGGTGCATACTCAGGGAGAACACTTATACCTTGAAATTTAGTGAGAGATCATCTTATAATGCTACCGTCAATCAAAGCAAAATAAGATGCATAAAGGATAAACATCACATGCATTCAATATAAGTGATATGATATGGCCATCATCATCTTGTGCTTGTGATCATCATCTCCGAAGCACCGTCATGATCACCATCGTCACCGGTGCGACACCTTGATCTTCATCGTAGCATCATTATCGTTTCGCCACCTATTGCTTCTACAACTATCGCTACCACTTAGTGATAAAGTAAAGCAATTACAGGGCGATTGCATTGCATACAATAAAGCGACAACCATATGGCTCCTGCCAGTTGCCGACAACTCGGTTACAAAACATGACCATCTCATACAATAAAAAATAGCATCATGCCTTGACCATATCACATCACAACATGCCCTGCAAAAACAAGTTAGACGTCCTCTACTTTGTTGTTGCAAGTTTTACGTGGCTGCTACGGGCTAAGCAAGAATCGTTCTTACCTACGCATCAAAACCACAACGATATTTCGTCAAGTTAGTGTTGTTTTAACCTTCTCAAGGACCGGGCGTAGCCACACTCGGTTCAACTAAAGTTGGAGAAACTGACACCCGCCAACCACCTATGTGCAAAGCACGTCGGTAGAACTAGTCTCGCGTAAGCATACGAGTAATATCGGTCCAGGCCACTTCATCCAACAATACCGCCGAACCAAAGTATGACATGTTGGTAAGCAGTATGACTTGTATCACCCACAACTCACTTGTGTTCTACTCGTACATATAACATCTACGCATAAAACCAGGCTCGGATGCCACTATTGGGGAACGTAGTAATTTCAAAAAAAATCCTACACACACGCAAGATCATGGTGATGCATAGCAACGAGAGGAGAGAGTGTTGTCCACGTACCCTCGTAGACCGAAATCAGAAGCGTTAGCACAACGCGGTTGATGTAGTCATACGTCTTCACGATCTGACCGATCAAGTACCGAACGCACGGCACCTCCGAGTTCAGCACACATTCAGCTCGATGACGTCCCTCGAACTCTGATCCAGCCGAGCTTTGAGGGAGAGTTCCGTCAGCACGATGGCATGGTCATGATGATGATGTTCTACCGATGCAGGGCTTTGCCTAAGCACCGCTAAGATATTATCGAGGTGGATTATGGTGGAGGGGGGCACCGCACACGGCTAAGAGATCTCAAGGATCAATTGTTGTGTCTAGAGGTGCCCCTGCCCCTGTATATAAAGGACCAAGGGGGAGGGGGCGGCCGGTTAGGGGAGGGCGCGCCAGGGAGGAGTCCTGCTCCCACCGGGAGCAGGACTCCCTCTTTTCCTTGTCCAAGTAGGAGAGGGGAAAGAAGAGGAGAGAGGAGGAAGGAAAGGAGGGGCGCTGCCCCCTCCATGTCCTATTCGGACTAGAGGGGGAGGGGCGTGTGGCCTGCCCTGGCCGCCCCTCCTCTGCTCCACTTTGGGACCATGAGGCCCATTAACCCCCCCGGGGGTTTCGGTAAGCCCCCGGTACTCCGGTATACATCCGATAACCCCTGAAACCATTCCGGTGTCCGAATATAGTCGTCCAATATATCAATCTTCATGTCTCGAACATTTCGAGACTCCTCGTCATGTCCGTGATCACATCCGGGACTCCAAACTATCGTCGGTAAATCAAAACACATAAACTCATAATATAACCGTCATCTAACTTTAAGCGTGCAGACCCTACGGGTTCGAGAACTATGTAGACATGACTGAGACACGTCTCTGGTCAATAACCAATAGCGGAACCTGGATGCTCATATTGGCTCCTACATATTCGACGAAGATCTTTATTGGTCAAACCGCATAACAACATACTTTGTTCCCTTTGTCATCGGTATGTTACTTGCCCGAGATTTGATCGTCGATATCTCAATACCTAGTTCAATCTCGTTACCGGCAAGTCTCTTTACTCGTGACGTAATGCATCAGTCCGTAACTAACTCATTAGCTACATTGCTTGCAAGGCTTATAGTGATGTGCATTACCGAGAGGGCCCAGAGATACCTCTCTGATAATTGGAGTGACAAATCCTAATCTCGAAATACGCCAACTCAACATGTACCTTCGGAGACACCTGTAGAGCTCCTTTATAATCACCCAGTTACGTTGTGACGTTTGGTAGCACACAAAGTGTTCCTCCAGTAAACAGGAGTTGCATAATCTCATAGTTGTAGGAACATGTATAAGTCATGAAGAAAGCAATAGCAACATACTAAACGATCAAGTGCTAAGCTAACGAAATGGGTCAAGTCAATCACATCATTCTCCTAATGATGTGATCCCTTTAATCAAATGACAACTCATGTCTATGGTTAGGAAACACAACCATCTTTGATCAACGAGCTAGTCAAGTAGAGGCATACTAGTGACAATATGTTTTTCTATGTATTCACACACGTATTATGTTTCCGGTTAGGACAATTCTTGCATGAATAATAAACATTTATCATGATATAAGGAAATAAATAATAACTTTATTATTACCTCTAGGGCATATTTCCTTCAGTATGAACCATAGAGAATTTGGAATACAGTAGGTTTAACAGCAATATAAGTAAAGAATGAGTTCATTACAGTACCTGAAAGTGGTGGTTTGTTTTATTCCGCTAACGGAAGTCATGAGATTTTCTGTTGAGTTTTGTGTTGTGAAGTTTTCAAGTTTTTGGGTAAAGATTTGATGGATTATAGAATAAGGAGTGGCAAGAGCCTAAGCTTGGGGATGCCCAAGGCACCCCAAGGTAAAATTCAAGGACAACCAAAATCCTCTTGGGGATGCCCCGGAAGGCATCCCCTCTTTCGTCTTCGTCCATCGGTAAGTTTACTTGATGCTATATTTTTATTCACCACATGATATGTGTTTTGCTTGGAGAGTCATGTATGATATGAGTCTTTGCTTTTTAGTTTCCCATAATCATCCTTGCTGTACACACCTTTTGGGAGAGACACACATGAATTGGAATTTATTAGAATACTCTATGTTCTTCACTTATATCTTTTGAGCTAGATAATTTTGCTCTAGTGCTTCACTTATATCATTTTAGAGCGCGGCGGTGGTTTTACTTTTTAGAAATTATTGATATCTCATGCTTCACTTTTATTATTTTGAGAGTCTTTTAGAACAGCATGGTATTTGCTTTGGTTATAAAATTAGTCCTAATATGATGAGCATCCAAGATAGGTATAATAAAAACTATCATATGAAGTGCTTTAAACACTATGATAAATTTGATACTTGATAATTGTTGAGATATAAAGGTGGTAATGTTAGAGTCATGCTAGTTGGGTAATTATGAAATTGAGAGTGTTAAAGTTGGCAAGTCCCGTAGCATGCACGTATGGTGAACGTTGTGTGACAAATTTGAAGCATGGGGTGTTCTTTGATTGCCTTCCTTATGAGTGAAGGTCGGGATCGCGCGATGGTTAACTCCTACCAACCCTACCCCTAGGAGCATGCGTAGTAGTAATTTTCTTCAAGGGCTAATAAACTTTTGTAATAAGTATATGAGTTCTTTATGACTAATGTGAGTCCATGGATTATACGCACTCTTACCCTTCCGCAATTTGCTAGCCTCTACGGTACCGTGCATTGCCCTTTCTCACCTTGAGAGTTGGTGCAAACTTCGCCGGTGCATCCAAACACCATGATACGATACGCTCTATCACACATAAACCTCCTTATATCTTCCTCAAAACAGCCACCATACCTACTTATTATGGCATTTCCATAGCCATTTCGAGATATATTGCCATGCAATTTTCCACCGTTCCATTTATTATGACACGCCCCATCATTGTCATATTGCTTTTGCATGATCATGTAGTTGACATCGTATTAATGGCAAAGCCACCTTTATAATTCTTTCATACATGTCGCTCTTGATTCACTGCATATCCTGATACACCGCCAGAGGCATTCACATAGAGTCATGTTTTGTCCTAAGTATTGAGTTGTAAATAAATAGAAGTGTGATGATTTCCATTATTAGAGCATTGTCTCGTGTGAGGAAAGGATGATGGAAGCAATGATTCCCCCACAAGTCAGGATGAGTCTCCGGACTTTATGAAAAATAAAAGAGGCCAAAGAAGCCCAAATAAGAAAAAGGCCAAAGAAGCCCAAACAAAAAAAAGAAAAAAAAGAGAGAAAAAGGGAGAAGGGATAATGCTACTATCCTTTTTCCACACTTGTGCTTCAACGTAGCACCATGATCTTCATGATAGAGAGTCTCCTATGTTGTCACTTTCATATATTAGTGGGAATTTTTCATTATAGAACTTGGCTTGTATATTCCAATGATGGGCTTCCTCAAAATGCCCTAGGTCTTCGTGAGCAGGCAAGTTGGATGCACACCCACTTAGTTTCTTTTGATGAGCTTTCATACATTTATAGCTCTAGTGCATTCGTTGCATGGCGATCCCTACTCCTCATATTGACATCAATTGATGGGCATATCCATAGCCTGTTGATTAGCCGCATCAATATGAGACTTTCTCCTTTTTTGCTTTCTCACATAATCCCTATCATCATACTCTACTCCACATATAGTGTTATGTCCATGGCTTACGCTCATGTATTGCGTGAGGGTTGAAAAGGTTGAAGCGCGTTAAAAAGTATGAACCAATTGCTTGGCTGAAACCGGGATTGTGCATGATGGGAGAATTTTGTGTGAAGAAAATGAAGCATGGCCTAACTATATGATTTTGTAGGGATAAGCTTTCTTTGGCTATGTTATTTTGATAAGACATAAACTGCTTGGTTAGCATGCTTGAGTATTACTATTTTTATGGCAATATTAAACTTTTATCTTGAATCTTTTGGATCTGAACATTCATGCCACAATAAAGAAAATTACATTGAGAAATATTCTAGGTAGCATTCCACATCAAAAAATTTGTTTTTATCATTTACCTACTCGAGGACGAGCAGGAATTAAGCTCGGGGATGCTTGATACGTCTCCAACATATCTGTAATTTTTGGTTGTTCCATGCTATTATATTATCTGTTTTGGATGTTTAATGGGCTTTACTATGCACTTTTATATTATTTTTGGGACTAACCTATTAACCGGAGGCTCAGGCCAAATTGTTTTTTTTTGCCTATTTTAGTGTTTTGCAGAAAAGGAATATCAAACGGAGTCCAAATGGAATGAAACCTTCGGGAGAGTTAATTTTGGAACAAACGCAATCCAAGAGACTTGGAGTGGACGTCAAGAAAGAAACGAGGCGACCACGAGGCAAGGAGGCGCGCCCAGGGGGTAGGCGCGCCTCCACCCTTGTGGGCCCCTCGTGGCTCCCCTGACCGACTTCCTTTGCCTATATATACTCATATACCCTGAAAACATCCAGGAGCACCATGAAACCCTATTTCCACCACCGCAACCTTCTGTACCCGTGAGATCCCAACTTGGGGCCTTTTCCGGCGCTCCGTCGGAGGGGGAATCGATCACGGAGGGCTTCTACATCAACACCATAGCCTCTCCGACGAAGTGTGAGTAGTTTACCACAGACCATTGGGTCCATATTTATTAGCTAGATGGCTTCTTCTCTCTCTTTGGATCTCAATACAAAGTTCTCCTCGGTCTTCTTGGAGTTCTATTCAATGTAATTCTTTTTGTGGTGTGTTTGTCGACATCCGATGAATTGTGGGTTTATGATCAAGATTATCTATGAACGATATTTGAATCTCCTCTGAATTCTTTTATGTATGATTTGTTATCTTTGCAAGTCTCTTCGAATTATCAGTTTGGTTTGGCCTACTAGATTGATCTTTCTTGCAATGGGAGAAGTGCTTAGCTTTGGGTGCAATCTTGCGGTGTCCTTTCCCAGTGACAGCAAGGGCAGCAAGGCACGTATTGTATTGTTGCCATCGAGGATAAAAAATGGGGTTTATACCATATTGCTTGAGTTTATCCCTCTACATCATGTCATCTTGCCTAATGCGTTACTCTGTTCTTATGAACTTAATACTCTAGATGCATGCTGGATAGCGGTCGATGTGTGGAGTAATAGTAGTAGATGCATAATCATTTCAATCTACTTGTCGCAGACGTGATGCCTATATACATGATCATGCTTAGATATTCTCATAACTATGCACTTTTCTATCAATTGCTCAACAGTAATTTGTTCACCCACCGTAATACTTATGCTATCTTGAGAGAAGCCACTAGTGAAACCTATGGCCCCCGGGTCTATTTTCCATCATATAAGTTTCCGATCTTATTTTATCTTGCAATCTTTACTTTTCAATCTATATCCTAAAAATACCAGAAATATTTACCTTATCATCTCTATCAGAACTCACTTTTGCAAGTGGCCGTGAAGGGATTAACAACCCCTTTATCACGTTGGTTGCAAGGTTCTTATTTGTTTGTGCAGGTACGAGGGATTTGCGTGTAGGCTCCTACTGGATTGATACCTTGGTTCTCAAAAACTGAGGGAAATACTTACGTTACTTTGCTGCATCACCCTTTCCTCTTCAAGGGAAAACCAATGCATGCTCAACAGGTAGCAACAGGCTCCCCAACGAGGGCCAAATCATCCCCACTTTGGCGCCCAGCGAAAGGGTTGTCCTCCTCCCCCATTTTCTTAGAGGGCTAGGGTTTCCACTACACCTCTTCGTCCGTGGCCTCATGTTCTACTATGGGCTAGATTTCCATGCTCTAGCCCCGAATTCCATCCTCCACATATTGGTGTTCATCGTCGTGTGTGAGGCTCTACTCCGCACCCCACCACACTTCGGCATGTGGCTCAAAATCTTTGATGTGAAGCCGAAGGTGGTGGATGGACAGCATGTGGACTGTGACGGGGCCATGGTAAGCAAGTCTCCCAATGCCACAAGGCCCAATGGGGCCTTCATCGAGACTGTCAAGGTCTTGCAGCAGGAGTGGTTCTACATCACTGAGCCCCTCCCCGCCAACTGGGCAGCAATTCTGGAGTTCAGATTCGGACCCCCCATGAAGCTAATTTCATGGACCGCTAAGGGTCTCGACTGGGGTTCCCAGACGGAGGTGCAGATGTTGCAAAAGCGTATCACCAACGTGTTGGGAAAAAATACCGGTCTCACCAATGTGGTGCAGATCATGCTCTTCCGCCGCATCCTCCCCTGCCAACGCCGAGCCTCCCACATGTGGGAGTTCAATCCGGAGGAGCCGCAGACCCTGAAGCGGTTCTTCGGCACTATGCACGAAGAGATCTGGAAGCTGCTCTTCAAGGCCCAGAAGAGCTGGCCTATGAAGACCGAAGATGTCGGGCTCGACATCGAGAATCTGACCACTCCAGTAAGTATTAACCTTTTCGAAGACGTGTTTGGTAAATGCTTTTTAATCATCAAGAATCTTATCAGCTCACTCTTTAACAGGGTTGGATAACAAAGGCAGAGCAGATCAACAGTCCGGCTCCCCTGCCCGAACACACAGCCACTCCCCAGCTGACAGAGATGCTGGTCCCGGCGCCCTACCAGTCGCCGAAGAAGAAGGGAAAGAAGAAGGGCAAGGAGCCCAAAGGTGGCCCCCGCCACAGAGGCACTTCGGACGCTGTGTGCGGAGAGACCGAGATCGTCTCCTCTCATGAGGGGGACGAGGACGAAGAGGAGGAAGGGGAGGCAGAAAGAGACTTCCCATGCAAGTGGAGGAGGAAGAAGAGGACGATCTCCGAAGACCCTGAGGGGCGGCGCCAAAGAGGGGGAAGATTACCCTTTCAGTTAGTTCGGACTCAGGTTCCGAACATGTTCCCAAGAGAGCCCCCAGGGCAAAGCCCTTGGCCGAATCGTAAGTATCTGAAATGTTATTTATTCGGTTTCCACTTATCTGCCTCTGTCATGTAAATTGCATTATTGTTTGCTTTTCAGTCCTCCTCGCGATATTCCGAACGCCTCATCTTCGTTGGGGAACTCCCTGCCGCCTGAGCAGGTGGAGAGCGACGTGCTGTCGTGAGCCCCCTCGCCTACTTCCATGGAGGACACTGAGGTGTCGTCCCGCAGGACTACTCCTGGCCAAGGCGGGGCGGACGAGGGCATCGAGAAGGTGCCTGAGGTTAACACCTCGGTCGCCAAAGATCTGGGGGAGGCGACCCCCATGACCACCAACAATGGGCCCCCGCCGCATACCATTCCGAAGACCAATATGGCTCTGGAAAGGGATGTGCGGCCCTCTTTGACAGAGGGGGGAGGAGCAATGGCTCCCGCAGCGGCCTCTGTTAATCCCTAGGCTGCTCATGCTCTGGAGGAGGTGCTACAACGTGCTTCCAACATGGAAGAGCACCGCCCCCTGATGGGTGCGGTTATGGAAAAGGTTCAGTCTGTGAAAAGTGGATTGGACGAAGCCTTCAACAGACTATTAATGGGCTTTGAGGTATTCACACGCGAGTATCGTGTGTCGTGTAGGACAACCATCGACTGCATGTGGCCAAAACATGTATGTATGAAAGGGTTGTGTAATGTTTTAAATTACGAATTCACGACTCTGATGTGGCAATGACTTGCCTAACAAAACGGACAACCCACACGGTGGCTCACAACTCGTACTGTACTGCGAGGCACCCGCCACCCCAAGACGCACACACCCACACCCACACCGCGAATCCACCGCAATTACGATGCATGTTAAATTAATTATCACGCGGTGAACATATTTATGTTAACAAAGGAGGGATGTTTTAATTTGGAAAAAAAATCAGAGATCATTAAGACGTTTTAGTACATTAATTGATTTTCTACGGGTATAATGTGCAAAAAACAAATTCGAGCTACATGCACACGTGACAGTGCACCTAAATGGATTGCAAAACCACATGTGTCTCACTAGGTGTATGTTCACTCCCCGTGCAACAAATTTCAAACAATGAGAATCTTTATTTTCAAATTCTAGTACATCCAAAACTTATTTAAAGTTCATGAAACTTATCGTGTTGTCATATGGACACCAATACAAAGTTGCATTGTACTTTTTTGGGTCAATTTTGAGACCAGTTTTGATGTAGTCTTTATCTAATTACAAATGTGAGATTATTAATAATTGGGAACCAATATCTCAAACGGACTATTTATTCGAACCATGAGCATTAGACCAACAATGGATACATGCCATGCTTCGGTTAAGCAATAAAGCGGCAGCATTAATTATCCAAATAGAAAAATAATATACGTTGGATTATATACAACAAGTCATCAACACACAACGACAATGAGGATACATGTTGGATTATAGATTGTTTCCAACAAAACATTCTAGTAAATACTAAAGTTTTTCTCACACAACAAATAACAAAGCGATGAAATGAACTTCAACTCAACCAATCCTCAGCGTTGGAAACGCTTGCTTTGAACCATAACTGATTCTCTGGGAAGGGCCTGCTATTGTCAATCTCGAGACCAACGCAGGACTAACCATCCAGGCTGAAGCGGCCTATAGGACGCATATTGTGATAGCGAGGGTAGGGAACCATAGCAATGTCTGAGGTATAGATACATTTGCTTCTCATAAACGATAGTAATGTTGTGTCCACAGCAGCTGGATCGCCTTTCACCATCATTGGATATTTTTGTCCAAGGAAGAGCGAGTTTTCTCCAAGACTATCAATACTGAACCAGGGAGAAGGTGTTGGCGCTATCACACGAGTATCCATCTAGAATACCCTGCAACGGATGTTGGAATAGGTCCAGAGAGTGCGACCATGGGAGACAACACCTGCTTCGTTAGTAACATCAGCCGTGCCCTGTATACATACAAGAAGAGGTGATCCATCAGAATAAGTTGCCATGCGCCACTGACTATATAGGTCCTGCTTGTCATCATGCTCGTGATCATCATCATCGTCATCTCCCCCTTGGTTATAAAAATTTTCAAGTATAGGTGGTGGAATGTTCACAGGACCTTGGAAACACAAGAAGTTTAATTAGTAAAGGGAAACTAGCTAACCCACATGCATGTGGATGAAACAATTGTAATTACGGTGGAAGACAAACGTACCGAAACCATAAGGATTCCATGCAAAAACAGTGCCACGAGTGGTGGCAGCAAACACAAGACCCTCGTATTGAATCGCATCATAGTACTCATCCGTGTACAGAAATTGATTTTTGAGCAATATCCATCGAGGCGTGGAAGTAAGGACGGCAACAAGCTTGTCGAAGATAGCAACAACTTCATAGTTCTTTTAATCCCAAGAGCGGTTGGGAACTCGACAAATTTTTATCTTCCATAGACGACAGTCCCCATGATTGTATTTGAACGTACGTAGATCATCTGTGTGCTCAACCTCAGGGCAGTCTGTGATTTTTGGAAGTGGAACCAGGTGATGAGTGTACACATTCACAAGTTCCCACTCACAATTATACCCAATATAAACAACCCAATCTCCATTTGCGCCTGCCCAAGCCTTACCCTCAAGCGATGGCATCTTAACATTAGACGTATCATCATCAAGCGGCGTCAACTTGCACAAGGCGAGGCTTCCGTCATCCCCATGCCGGTGACCAGCATCATGGTGAAGAAGATAGGGGAGATCAAACCGCTCCTGAACCCTTGGGTTCTTTGCAATGATGTTATTTGTTGAGTCGAAAATGGACTTAAACGAACCTACCATGCTAGCCGAGGTGATGACGTCGCTACGATCAATGAGTTCCTCCACCACGTCATCTTTCATATCGGGGCAAGAATAATGGGGTCATTTTTGGCCTGTTCCCTCCACGGAGAAGACGATCGAACAATGGCAGATGGAAGGGTGAAGGCAAACGGAGGGAGGAAGAGCGTGCGACAGCAGTTTTAAATCGAGAGGGAAAGGCAAAGAGGCGGTGGACGGTTGCCAAGGTACACGAAGAGGCTAGTGGGGAGCGAACAGTTGCCACACAGAGGTCACACACTGATGGCAAGGCCGTCCTCTCAGACCTAGCGCCCGCGCGGGATGGCCTTCGTCCCCCACACGAGCGAAGCCACTTCGCACCCCACATGGTTGGCCCACCAGGCTGCTAAGAGCAAGTACTACAATAATGGGCTTATAGCCTACTTACAGGGCAATTTTGCCTATGTGGAGGAGAGACATGAAGGATTCCTGCAACAAGGACAAGCGTGCCTGGCACTCAGCCTGTATGGAGAAACTCGACAAAGCTCACATTATGTACGCGGCCAAGGAGGCGCACATGTGCTACGACATGTATAGGCGGATCGTTGACATGAGAAAGTGCCTCCTTCCCCAAAATGGCCAGGGATCCAGTGGGAAGCAGAGCAATGGCAAGCATGTCGCAACAAGAAGTAGATGATTAGAACCTCGTTTCTCCTAGTTTAGTATGCATGTAATTGCTTACTTTGGTGTGTGAAAATGTTATGTGTGTAGTCACTTGTGTAATTGTATGCTTAATTTGGAAATGCAATGTTGTCTTTTTAAGTATATGCTCTGTAGATGGAACAAATCACATCCCACACGGACTAAACAATGGAACCCGTCGGTGATGATTTCACCAATCACTGACAATTGTATACCAGCAATCATTTTCTCACAACACACACGACTTGTTAACAGTAATCATCTGTGTTTTTATCGGTCTTCCCACACATTTCCGATTACAGACCTGTTTGCCATGTATCACACACATGTTGTTAAGTTGAACCGTTTCTGTTCTCTTGGCTCAACGCAAACAATTCAGCCGAGTGAACTGTATGCCGTATATCGCACACACCTTCATCTAGCTGCCCGTTTCTGTTGTTCCGCCTCATCACAAACAGTTTGAGTGAACCGTATACTATACACCACACACGCCTTCATCTGGCAGCCTATTTCTTTTGTTCCTCCTCATCGCAAATGGTTAATTGAAATGAACCGTATGCCCTGAATCGCACACGCAACAAAAATCTGAACCGTGTTTGATGCATATGTCATCGCAAACGTTTTACACCTTTTTTGACGGTTTTTTTACAGCACCGTTTGCGAATATTGCATTGCACACAGTTTCGTCGAAGGGTCTCTGATCGTAGTGTCGCATTAGCAGCATCCTGCAGTAGTGGTAGCTTGGTGATAGTGACTAGAGAACTTTGTCAATCACTATCTTATCTGGAAGATTAACTCCTACTTGATTCAAGCGATTGTAGTGCCTAGACATTCTAAGCACATGCTTGATACATCCGTTTTGCATCATGCTTTTATATCAATATTTATTGCATTATGGGCTCTTACTACACATTATGTCACAATACTTATGTCTTTTCTCTCTTATTTTACAAGGTTTACATGAGGGAGAATGCCGGCAGCTGGAATTCTCAGATGGAAAAGGAGCAAATATTAGAGACCTATTCCGCACAACTCCAAAAGTCCTGAAACACCATGAGAGTCAGTTTTGGAATGTTTTAAAAATATTGGGCGAAGAAAGTGCTAGAGGGGGCCACCCACCATCCACGAGGGTGGAGGGCGCGCCCCCTGACTCGTGGGACACCTGGCAGGCCCCCGATGCCCATCTTCTGCTATAAGGTGTCTTTCTCCCTGGAAAAAACCATAAGGAAGCTTTCGGGACGAAGCGCCGCCGTCTCGAGGCGGAACCTTGGCCGAACCAATCTAGGGCTCCGGCGGAGCTGTTCTGCCGGGGAAACATCCCTCCGGGAGGGGGAAATCATCACCATCGATCCTCTCATCGAGAGGGTGTCAATCTCCATCAACATCTTCATAAGCACCATCTCCTCTCGAACCCTAGTTCATCTCTTGTATCCGATCTTTGTCTCAAAACCTCAGATTGGTACCTGTGGGATGCTAGTAGTGTTGATTACTATTTGTAGTTGATGCTAGTTGGTTTATTTGGTGGAAGATCATATGTTCAGATCCTTTATCCATATTAATAGCCATCTAATTATGAACATGAATATGATTTGTGATTAGTTACGTTTGTTCCCAAGGACATGGGAGAAGTCTTGTTATAAGTAGTCATGTGAATTTGGTATTCGTTTGATATTTTGATGAGATGTATGTTGTCTCTCCTCTAGTGGTGTTATGTGAACGTCGACTACATGACACTTCACCATTATTTGGGCCTAGGGGGGAGGCATTGGGAAGTAATAAGTAGATGATGGGTTGCTAGAGTGACATAAGCTTAAACCCTAGTTTATGTGTTGCATTGTAAGGGGCTGAATCGGATCCATATGTTTCATGCTATGGTTAGGTTTACCTTAATTCTTCTTTCGTAGTTGCGGATGCTTGCGAGGGGGGGGGGGGGGGTTAATCATAAGTGGGATGCTTGTCCAAGGAAGGGCAGTACCCAAGCACCGGTCCACCCACATATCAAATTATCAAAGTAACGAACGCGAATCATATGAGCATGATGAAAACTAGCTTGACGATAATTCCCAAGTGTCCTCGGGAGCGCTTTGCTTTATATCTGAGTTTGTCCAGGCTTGTCCTTTGCTACAAAAAGTATTGGGCCACCTTGCTGCACCTTGCTACTTTTTTACTTGTTACCCGTTACGAATTACCTGATCACAAAACTATCTGTTACCGATAATTTTAGTGCTTGCAGAGAATACCTTACTGAAAACCGCTTGTAATTTCCTTCTACTCCTTGTTGGGTTTGACACTCTTACTTATTGAAAGGACTATGATAGATCCCCTATACTTGTGGGTCATTAAGAATCTTTTCTGGCACCGTTGCCGGGGAGTGAAGCGCCTTTGGTAGGTGGAATTTAGTAAGGAAACATTTATATAGTGTGCTAAAATTTACTATCACTTGTTACTATGGAAAATAATCCATTGAGGGCTTGTTCGGGGTATCTTCACCCCGACCAGAAGTGGAAAGAGTTGCTCCTAGGCCTACTGAACCTACTGAAACTTCTAGCTAATCCCTATACAGGAGATGGAACATTACAGGAGATGGAACATTACATCCCGATAATCAAATGATAACCCTTTGTCTATGGCTAGGAAACATAACCATCTTTGATTAACGGGCTAGTCAAGTAGAGGCATACTAGTGACACACTGTTTTTCTATGCATTCACACATGTATCATGTTTCCGGTTAATACAATTCTAGCATGAATAATAAACATTTATCATGAAATAAGGAAATAAATAATAACTTTATTATTGCGTCTTGGGCATATTTCCTTCGGTCTCCCACTTGCACTAGAGTCAATAATCTAGTTCACATCACCATGTGATTTAACACTAATATTCACATCTGCATGTGATTAACACCCATAGTTCACATCGTCATGTGACCAACGCCCAAAGGGTTTACTAGAGTCAATAATCTAGTTCACATTTCTATGTGACTAACACCCAAAGAGTACTAAGGTTTGATCATGTTTTGCTCGTGAGAGAAGTTTAGTCAACGGGTCTGTCACATTCAGAGCCATATGTATTTTGCAAAATATTCTATGTCTACAATGCTCTGTACGGAGCTACTCTAGCTAATTGCTCCCACTTTCAATATGAATCCAGATTGAGGCTTAGAGTCATCTAGATCAGTGTCAAAACTTGCATCGACGTAACCCTTTATGACGAACCTCTTGTCACCTCCATAATCGAGAAATATTTCCTTAGTCCTCACCAAGGATATTATTGACCGCTGTCCAGTGATCTACTCTTAGATCAAAATTTTACTCCCTTGCCAAACTCAGAGCAAGGTATACAATAGGTCTGGTACACAACATAGCATACTTTATAGAGTATATGACTGAGGCATAGGGAATGACTTTTCATTCTCTTTCTATTTTCTGCCATAGTCGGGTTTTGAGTCTTACTCAACTTCACACCTTGCAACACAGGCAAGAACTCCTTCTTTGACTGTTCCATTTTGAATTACTTCAAAATCTTATCAAGGTATGTACTCATTGAAAAATCTTATCAAGCGTCTTGATCTATCTCTATAGATCTTGATGCTCAATGTGTAAGCAGCTTCATCGAGGTCTTTCATTGAAAAAACTCTTATTCAAGTATCCTTTTATGCTATCCAAATATTCTATATCATTTCCAAACAACAATATGTCATCTACATATAGTATTTAGAAATGCTACAGAGCTCCCACTCACTTTCTTGTAAATGCATGCTTCTCCAAAAGTCTGTATAAAACCATATGCTTTGATCAACTCATCAAAGTGTATATTCCAACTCCGAGATGCTTGCACTAGTCCATAGATGGATCGCTGGAGCATGCACACTCTGTTAGCACCTTTAGGATTGACAAAACCTTCTAGTTGTATCATATACAACTCTTCTTTTAATAAATCCATTAAGGAATGCAGTTTTGACATCCATTTGCCAGATTTCATAAAATGTGGCAATTGCTAACATGATTCGGACAGACTTAAGCATCGATACGAGTGAGAAAATCTCATTGTATTCAACACCTTGAACTTGTCGAAAAACTTTTTGCGACAAGTCGAGCTTTGTAGATAGTAACACTACTATCAGTGTCTGTCTTCCTCTTGATGATCCATTTATACAATATGGCTTGCCGATCATCGGGCAACTCCACCAAAGTCCACACTTTGTTCTCATACATGGATCCCTTCTCAGATTTTATGGCCTGAAGCCATTTCGTGGAGTCTGGGCTCATCATCGCTTCCTCATAGTTCATAGGTTTATCATGGTCTAGTAACATGACTTCCAGAATAGGATTACCGTACCACTCTGGTGCGGACCGTACTCTGGAAGACCTATGAGGTTCTGTAGTAACTTAATCTAAAGTTTCATGATCATCATAATTAGCTTCCTCACTAATTGGTGTAGGAATCACTGGAACTGATTTTTGTGATGAACTACTTTCCAATTCTAGAGAAGGTACAATTACCTTATCAAGCTATACTTTCCTCCCACTCACTTCTTTCGAGAGAAACTCCTTCTCTAGAAAGGATCCATCTTAGCAACTAATATCTTGCATTCGGATCTATGATAGAAGGTGTACCCAACTGTTTCCTTTGGGTTCTATGAAGACGCACTTTTCCGATTTGGGTTCGAGCTTATCAGGTTGAAATATTTCACATAAGCATCGCAGCCCCAAACTTTAAGAGATGACAACTTTGGTTTCTTGCCAAACCACAGTTCATAAGGTGTTGTCTCAACGGATTTTGATGGTGCCCTATTTAAAGTGAATGCAGTTGTCTCTAATGCATAACCCCAAAACGATAGTGGTAAATCGGTAAGATACATCATAGATCGCACCATATCCAATAAAGTGCGGTTACGACATTCGGACACACCATTACGTTGTGGTGTTCCATGTGGCGTGAGCTGTGAAACTATTCCACATTGTTTTTAAATGAAGGCCAAACTCGTAACTCAAATATTCTCCTCTACGGTTAGATTGTAGAATCTTTATTTTCTTGTTACGATGATTCTCCACTTCACTCTGAAATTCTTTGAACTTTTCAAATGTTTCAGACTTGTGCTTCATTAAGTAGATATACCCATATCTACTCAAATCATCTGTGAGGGTCAGAAAATAATGATACTTGCCACGAGCATCAACACTCATTGGACCGCATACATTGGTATGTATTATTTCAC
Source organism: Triticum timopheevii (assembly GCA_963921465.1). Classification (NCBI taxonomy): domain Eukaryota; kingdom Viridiplantae; phylum Streptophyta; class Magnoliopsida; order Poales; family Poaceae; genus Triticum; species Triticum timopheevii. The sequence goes on from OY997262.1 coordinate 293,264,062, forward strand.
ACAAGTCAGTAGCTCGTTCCATTGTTCCGGAGAACGGAGTTTTAGTCATCTTGCCTAAAAGGCACGGTTCGCAAGCATCAAATGGTTCATAACCAAGTGATTCTAAAAATCCATCTTTATGGAGTTTCTTCATGCGCTTTACACCGATATGACCCAAACGGCAGTGCCACAAATAAGTTGCACTATCATTATCAACTTTGCATCTTTTGGCATCAATATTATGAATATGTGTATCAATACTATCGAGATCCAACAAACTATTTTCATTGGGTGTATGACCATCGAAGGTTTTATTCATTTAAACAGAACAACAATTATTCTCTGACTTTTAAATGAATAACTGTATTGCAATAAACATGATCAAATCATATTCATGCTCAACGCAAACGCCAAATAACATTTATTTAGGTTTAACACTAATCCCAAAAGTATAGGCAGTGTGTGATGATGATCATATCAATCTTGGAACTACTTCCAACACTCATCGTCACTTCCTCTCAACTAGTCTTTGTTTATTATGTAACTCCTATTTCGAGTTACTAATCTTAGCAACCGAACAAGTATCAAATACTCAGGGGCTACTATAAACACTAGTAAGGCACACATCAATAACCTGTATATCAAATATACCCTTGTTCACTTTGCCATCCTTCTTATCCACCAAATATTCAGGGTATTTCCACTTCCAGTGATCGTTTCCTTTGCAGTGTAAGCACTCAGTTTTAGGCTTTGGTCCAGCTTTGGGCTTCTTCATGGGAGTGACAACTTGCTTGTCATTCTACTTGAAGTTCCCTTTCTTTCCCTTTGCCCTTTTCTTGAAACTAGTGGTCTTGTCAATCATCAACACTTGATGCTCGTTCTTGATTTCTACCTTCGTTGATTTCAACATCGCGAAGTGCTCGGGAATCGTTTTCGTCATCCTTTGCATACTATAGTTCATCACAAAGTTCTACTAACTGGGTGATGGTGACTAGAGAACTCTGTTAATCACTATCTTATCTGGAAGATTAACTCCCACTTGATTCAAGAGATTGTAGTACCCAGACAATCTGAGCACATGCTCACTAGTTGAGCAATTCTCCTCCATCTTTTAGCTATAGAACTTGTTGGAGACTTCATATCTCTGAACTCGGGTATTTGCTTGTAATATTAACTTCATCTTCTGGAACATCTCATATGGCCCATGACGTTCAAAACGACTTTGAAGTCCCGATTCTAAGCCGTTAAGCATGGTGCCCTAAACTATCAAGCAGTCATCATATTGAGCTAGCCAAACGTTCATAACGTCTACATCTGCTCCTGCAATAGGTCCGTCACCTAGCGGTGCATCAAGGACATAATTCTTCTGTGCAGCAATGAGGACAATCCTCATATCACGGATCCAATCCGCATCATTGCTACTAACATCTTTCAACACAGTTTTCTCTAGGAACATATAAAAATAAACATATGAAAGCAACAACACTAACTATTGATCTACAACATAATTTGCAAAATACTACCAGGACTAAGTTCACGATAAATTTAAGTTCAATTAATCATATTACTTAAGAACTCCCACTTAGATAGACATCCCTCTAATCATCTAAGTGACCACGTGATCCAAATCAACTAAACCATATCCGGTCATCATGTGAGATGGAGTAGTTTTCAATGGTGAACATCACTATGTTGATCATATCTACTATATGATTCATGATCGACCTTTCGGTCTCCAGTGTTCCGAGGCCATATCTGTATATGCTAGGCTCGTCAAGTTTAACATGAGTATTCTGTGTGTGCAACTGTTTTGCACCCGTTGTATTTGAACGTAGAGCCTATCACACCCGATCACCACGTGGTGTCTCAGCACGAAGAACTTTCGCAACGGTGCATACTCAGGGAGAACACTTATACCTTGAAATTTAGTGAGAAATCATCTTATAATGCTACCGTCAATCAAAGTAAAATAAGATGCATAAAGGATAAACATCACATGCAATCAATATAAGTGATATGATATGGCCATCATCATCTTGTGCTTGTGATCTCTATCTCCGAAGCACCATCATGATCACCACCGTCACCGGAGAGACACCTTGATCTTCATCATAGCATCATTGTAGTTTCGCCACCTATTGCTTCTACGACTATCGCTACCGCTTAGTGATAAAGTAAAGCAATTACAGGGTGATTGCATTGCATACAATAAAGCGACAACCATATGGCTCCTGCCAGTTGCCGATAACTCGGTTACAGAACATGATCATCTCATACAATAAACTATAGCATCACGTCTTGACCATATCACATCACAACATCCCTACAAAAACAAGTTAGATGTCCTCTACTTTGTTGTTGCAAGTTTAACGTGGCTGCTACGGGCTGAGCAAGAACCGTTCTTACCTACACATCAAAACCACAACGATAGTTCGTCAAGTTAGTGCTGTTTTAACCTTCTCAAGGACCGGGCGTAGCCACACTCGGTTCAACTAAAGTTGGAGAAACTGACACCCGCCAGCCACCTGTGTGCAAAGCACGTCGGTAGAACCAGTCTCGTGTAAGCGTACGCGTAATGTCTGTCTGGGCCGCTTCATCTAGCAATACCACCGAACCAAAGTATGACATGCTACTAAGCAGTATGACTTGTATCGCCCACAACTTACTTGTGTTCTACTCATGCATATAACATCTACACATAAAACCAGGCTCTGATACCACTGTTGGGGAACGTAGTATTTCAAAAAAATTCCTACGCACACGCAAGATCATGATGATGCATAGCAACGAGAGGGGGAGTGTTGTCCATGTACCCTCGTAGACCGAAAGCGGAAGAGTTAGAACAACGCGGTTGATGTAGTCGTACGTCTTCGTGGCCCAACCGATCAAACACCAAAAATACGACACCTCCGAGTTCTAGCACACGTTCAACTCGATGACATCCCTCGAACTCTGATCCAGCCGAGTGTCGAGGGAGTGTTCCATCAGCACGATGGCATGGTGACGATGTTGATGTTCTACCGACGCAGGGCTTCGCCTAAGCACCGCTACAATATTATCGAGGAGGACTATGGTGGAGGGGGGCACCGCACACGGCTAAGAGAACAATGATCAATTGTTTTGTCTAGAGGTGCCCCCCTGCCCCCGTATATAAAGGAGCATGGGGGGAGGGGGCGGCTGGCCTAGGAGGGGGTGCGCCAAGGGGATTCCTACTCCCATCGGGAGTAGGACTCCCTCCTTCCTTGTTGGACTAGGAGAGGGGGAAGTAAAGGGAGAGGAGGAGAAGGAATGAGGGGGGTCGGCTCCCCTTGCCCTAAACCAATTCGGTTTGGGCCTTGGGGGGGCGCGCCCCACACTCCCCTTGCTGCCCTCTATTTCCAGTAAGGCCCATGTAGGCCCATTAAGCTCCCGGGGGGTTCCGGTAACCTCCCGGTACTCCGGTAAAATCCCGATTTCACCCAGAACACTTCCGACATCCAAATATAGGCTTCCAATATATCAGTCTTCATGTCTCGACCATTTCGAGACTCAATGTCATGTCCGTAAACATTCGGGACTCCGAACAATCTTCGATACATCAAAACACATAAACTCATAATATAACTGTCATCAAACTTTAAGCGTTCGGACCCTACGGGTTCGAGAACTATGTAGACATGACCGAGACACGTCTCCGGTAAATAACCAATAGCGAAACCTGGATGCTCATATTGGCTCCCACATATTCTATGAAGATCTTTATCGGTCAAACCGCATAACAACATACGTTGTTCCCTTTGTCATCGGTATGTTACTTGCCCGAGATCCGATCGTCGGTATCTCAATACCTAGTTCAATCTCGTTACCGGCAAGTCTATTTACTCGTTCCGTAATACATCATCCTGTAACTAACTCATTAGTTACAATGCTTGCAAGGCTTATAGTGATGCGCATTACCGAGTGGGCCCGGAGATACCTCTCCGACAATCGGAGTGACAAATCCTAATCTCGAAATACGCCAACCCAACAAGTACCTTCGGAGACACCTGTAGAGCCCCTTTATAATCACCTAGTTACATTGTGACGTTTGGTAGCACACAAAGTGTTCCTCCGGTAAACGGGAGTTGCATAATCTCATAGTCATGGGAATATGTATAAGTCATGAAGAAAGCAATAGCAACATACTAAACGATCAAGTGCTAAGCTAACAGAATGGGTCAAGTCAATCACATCATTCTCCTAATGATGTGATCCCGTTAATCAAATGACAACTCATGGCTAGGAAACATAACCATCTTTGATTAACGAGCTAGTCAAGTAGAGGCATACTAGTGACACTTTGTTTGTCTATGTATTCACACATGTATCATGTTTCCGGTTAATACAATTCTAGCATGAATAATAAACATTTATCATGAAATAAGGAAATAAATAATAACTTTATTATTGCCTCTAGGGCATATTTTCTTCAGTGGCAATGAAGGTGCTTTCGGTGGAGTTCACGGCAACGAGACATCAACTCATGAAGACGTCAACAAAGAAGCCGTTAATGATGATGACCATACCACCGTCAACAAGGTCGCTAGTGACAAAAGAGATGACGAAAATTGAGTGATATGTGTGATGTTTATGTGCATTTCAATTTGTTGGACCAAGAACTTTGTTTGAGACAATGCACTTTTGGTTGTAGGATTTCAAACTTTGATTGATATGATGCACTTTTTTGGTAGAAATATGAAATTTATTGCTATTTGAATGTTCAAATGCGGCTGTATAGTAGTCGTCCGTCATCACCTTTTATATCTCCATTTGCATCATCTATTGAAGTTGCTCTTTTACATCTTCAAGTTATATCATTTGTTGGAGTGGCCTATTTTTGAAGATGTAAGGGCAACTCCAACACACGTACCCATTTTGTCTGCGACCGTCCGTTTGGTTTGCCGCGGACAAATGTACTAGCCCAATGCGCTGACCCATTCCCAAAATGCGTCCGCGTGGACCCATTTGTGTCTGAAATGCGTCGGCGCAGACGCTAAGCGAACGCGCGCGCGTCCTCTCATTTTCTGTCATGTCCCCACCTGGCGGTCGTTCAACTACCGCGGTCATCTTTATTAATGACGACCGTTGACCGCGGGCCCACGCATGCGATGGTGGTCTGCCTTCTTTAATCCGAGTGTGCAGTGGGGGACCGTCCTCATGTGCTTCGAGAAGCCCCCATCCCCATCTCGCCACCCACAGTGCTCCCACGTTGGCGACAAACCCTAGCCACCGCCATGGGCTTCTTCTCTGGCAAGGGCAAGTCCCCCGCACCCCTTTCCCCTACCTCCCCCTCCTCCTCCATCGGCGTCTTTCCGTCGGCCGCGGAAACGCATCAACGTCCCAGTGCACCAGGCAAAGTGGCACTGGGAGCACCGCATCCCCTCCCCTATCCTGACGTGACATTGCCACACGATTGCCACCAGGATCCGGAGACGATCCCAGTGCCGGCGGTGTCACGGTCGGTGAGGGCGCAAGCGGAGGAGTGGCACTGGCGGCAGCTGCTGACGCCGAAACAACGACACAACCTCGCCTACGCCTCCGACTCTCCTTCTTGGGAGCAGTGGTTCACGTCCGAGCACGAGGAGGCCAGGAGGCGCAGCATCCATGACATGCAGAATGGCTTCACGCAATCGCCCCTTGTTGTGCGCGACGAGGACCAGGAGGTGGAGGCCACCTACCAGGCGGTGCTGGCGGCTGCCATCCATGAGAGCGAGGAGGAAGAGCGGCACACGAAGGAGGAGGAGGCGTACCAAGCGTGCATGACAGAGGCCATGGCGCTCTCTGCGGTCGGCTACTGCGTCGTGCCGCCATTGAGGCTGGAGTCCCCCGTCAAGGGCGAGCCGGCGCCAACCCCCATCAAGCGCTACTCGTGGGACGGGGTGGTGCACGAGTGGGTCAGGGCGCCAACAATCTGGTACGGGGCGACGCAGGAGCAGGAGCAGGCCTACCTGGAGCACTGGCGGCAGCGGCGCCTAGCAGAGGAGCGGTGCGAGGGTGAGGGGCTCGAGCAGCTCGAGCTCAACGTGGAGTAGGAGCACCGCGAGGCGGAGGTGGAGGAGCCACTACAAAAAAATACCCTTCAGTGATGATACGTGTTTGTCACAGTAGGTCGCGTTTTTTGTCATGCATGTACATCCATGACAAATTTATGACAGAATCAAAATAGTCATACCTATGCTGTCGTAGAAGTGTTCCATGACATTACCAAAATTATCATCACGGAAGTGTCCACTTCCATGACGATAAATCATGCGTCACATAAGTGCTTTTGTCAAGGGTGACCGACACGTGGCATCCACCGTAACGGAACGCCGTTAAGCTATCGGGTCAGGTTTTGGATCCGATAACCCATTAACAGCCCCGACCAATGGGGATTTTCCACGTGTAAAATCATCATTGGCTGGAGGAAACACGTGTCGGCTCATCGCTGGGACAGATTTCATCCACTCATTGGACAGAAGGCGCCTATGATACGTCGACACGTGGCACGGCCCAACAGAGGCCCATTGCTGTGAAAAGGCCAGCCCGTTTGACTTGGTCAAAAGGTGGTGGGCCGACCCATGGAAAGCCTATTAACGGCATGTTCCAATATAGCCCATTAACAGCCCGCTAACCCAAGGCACGTTATGCCCTATTCGAATTAGGCCCATTAGCGTCATCTGGGCCATCCAATATGATTCCAGCCCGTTTTCAGTTCTGGCCCATGATGTCTTTCAGCCCATATGAGGCCCTATGTAACTCTTGGCCTATTAATGGCCCGTGGTGAAACTGGCCTGTAATGAACAGTGTATCACTTTACACCCATTAACGGCCCATGGTGAAACTAGCCCGTATAGAACAGTGTATCACTTTATACCCATTAACGACCCGTTATTCTATTGGGCCGTTTCCAGCCCATGTTATCTTTCGGCCTTCTCAGAGCCCATTTCCAGCATCCGTTTACTTACGACCTGTTACTGTCATTTTCTGCTTGTGGGCCAAATTCAGCCCGTGGTTACAGTCGGCCCGTTTGTGGTCCGTTAATACGTTGGGCCGTTTTGATAGCGTCATTAAATACGGCCTATTAACAATGGCCCATTATGGTCGGCCCACGAACGGACGATTCCAACTCTAGCCCATTTACGGCCAGAATGCGGTCTGTTTGGCCCATGTTTGGCCAATCGATCATACGGCCCGTATAAGGCCCATTTATGATACGACCCATAGAAGGTCCATTGTTTCTACGGCCCGTAGAAGGCCCATTGTTTCTACGGCCCATAGAAGGCCCACCGTTTCTACGGCCTGTAGAAGGCCCACTGTTTATACGGCCCGTAGAAGGCCCACTGTTTCTACGGCCCGTAGATCCAGTGCCACTACAGTAAATATTAGCCCATGGTTATTGTGGCCTAGTTTTAAAAAATAGGTTATTGCAGCCACTAGCAAACCGCAAGAAAAGAACTGCACTGACTACAAGCAAACTAATAAACAAGACAACAAGGAAATAAATAAGCAAGCAACTTACACTAGGCTATCACGGCTATTACACATATTACATCCACTGGTCATCAAAGTTCGCCACCAGTGCAAATATAGGGAACACAGCAGCATATAAACGCCGCAGCAAAACAAGTCCAGAACTGAAACCACTTCAAAAGAGCTCAAGAAACAATATCCTGGGTACCCATAATGCTGGCAAGATGCTTAGCAAGCTTATTAACTTTCTCTTTTTTGGCGCTTAAGTCCTCCAGCGCTTGCTGTTGCACCAGAAAGTATGCATCTGAATTCTACAGGGACTTCCTCAGTCCTTCGGCTTCCTGTCGCATAACATCTGATCGATGTCTTTCAACTTGAAGTTGAGACTCAAGAAGCCAAACTGATTCAGGCAACGAGTTCGAAGAGCTGCTGCCAGCAGTGGTAGCCAGTAACTCGAACACTACATCAAGACAGGACTTTAGGGTTGTCTCAGTGTCTTCAATATAGTTTTTATCAGCTTTCTAGGAGACCAACAGGGATGTCTCACTATCTTGAACCTTATCTGTATTACTTCCTTTACCATTGCATAACAGGGTACTCTTCTCCAATATTTTATCCATGTTCTAAAAGAGAAACAAAGAAACACATCTCAGCTTTACAATGTAGTATATGAAACTCATTTTGGTAAACCAGTTCAGTAGTAAGGTGGACAGGATAACAGCATGAAACAAACATATATCTATGTAGTATGGTCACTGTATGGTCTATATCATTCTAGTTTATGTTTCCAAATCAAGATAGATACAGTTCGAATCATATCTATTTAAGACAAAGCAGCATAGACAGAATATAAGTGTGGGAAACTACACAGCAATAACAACACTTGTAATGTGCATGGCATGAGAACATAATTGTTTATTCAATTGAAACTGAAATCAACATAGAGCAAGTTACAACAGCAAACAACCCAACACGTTGAAGAAACAAGTTTAAAACATACCTGTTGCGCCATTGGAGTTTCAATTGCATCCTTCAAATTTGAAATTGGTTGGTATCAGTAAATACAGTGATGCAAGAGCAAAGTAGTATGAACCATAGCTATGGAACCTGACCTGAGAACAATTCTTCTTCTGCTTTAAGCGTTGACTTCGGGTTCGGAGTGGTGGTCCTCGTGATTTGGGCACTGTAGTTGCCTTACTAACTACTCGTGTTTGGGTGCTCTGTGGTGGAGACGGTGTTGTGTCAACGGGAACTGGGTGTCTATCTGCTGGGGTTGGGGTTAGAAGGGGTGTAGCTGGTTCTCTATCCAACTGGGTAGGGGTACAATCTGCATGAGTGTGGGTTATGTGTGGTGGGGCTGGTTCTTGGGCAAGTACAACCGTGGTTCTATCTGCATCGACAGGTAGCACGATCTTTTCTGAAGACCATGTTTTTACTCCCACAGATACTGACATCATTCCCTCCAATTGAAATGGCTGATAAACAAGAAAAGTATTTGAATGTATAGACATTGTAAGATAGACATGTAAAATGGATAGTAGGGAAGAAAACAGCGTATGAAATAATTCACATTTATGTTGTCTAAGAAAATAGAATAGCAGGACATAATTTCACATATATGATGGCTAATTAAACAGGATAGCATGACACAATTTCACATGTATGATGGCTAACTAAATAGGATAGAATGACATACTTCAAAATATGATGACTATGTGTCTATTAAAGTGGTTGGCATGCCATAAATCACAAACATGTCGTCGATGGAAACATGATGGCATGATATAATTCACGGATAGAATGACATAATTTAAAATATGATGACTATGTAAACATGATGAGATGATATAACTATATTATGTCTTTAGAAAATGGGTTGGCACGCCATAATTCAGATACATGTTGTCTATGTAAACATCATGTCATGACACCTCAGGGGGATAATAGGACTGGTCATCTGCCTCTGAATCCTCCTCTGAAGAGCTATCTGTAACCAGCAAGATATCTGCTTTAGCAGGTAGCATTGTCTGCTTTGAAGACCTTATTTTCACTCCAGATTTCTCCATCACCAATTCAAATGGCTGATGCACAGGAAGAGCAGTTGAATATACAAACATTGTCGACAAAAGCAATGAGAAATACAAAAAAAGGACGGCATGATATAATTCACATATATGATGCTTGCCTAAACAACATGGCATTGCATAATTCACATACATAATGCATTGCAACAAGATAACATTGCAAAATTCACATATATAATGTCTTGCAACATGATGGCATTGCATAATTCACATATATGGTATTTAGACACTAAACAGGTGGCATTCACACAAAGCATGTCTAAACTAAGCAAATAACATAGCAATGCAAGATACCATACGCACGATATGAGCAACATAACTCTGCCAAGTTAGGGCATGCACCTCAGGGGGGAAATATGACTGGTCATCTGTCTCTGAATCCTCCTCTGAGGAGCTATCGGTAACCAGCAAGACATGCGCTTCGTCAGATAGCATTGTCTGCTCTGAAGACCTTGTTTCCACTCCAGATTTTTCCATGACCGTGCCGAATGGCTGATGCACAGGAAGAGTAATTGAATGTACTAAAATTTTGACAAATTTAACACACAATAAAAAATGATGGCATGATATAATTCACATATAAGATGACTGGCTAACCAGGGTGGCATTTTGAAAAATTCACATATATGATGCCTGGTTAGACAAGGTGGCATTGCATGATTCACATATACGATAAAGAAACTAAACAAATGGCATTGACACAAAGCATGTCTAAACTAAGCAGATGACATCTTTAATGTATACAATAAGCAATGCAAGGCACCATATGCATGATATTACCAACATCAGCATGCCAAGTTAGAGCGAAGACCTCATGGGGTAAATAGGAGTGGTCTTCTCCTTCTGAATCCCCCTCAGAACAGTTATCTTCCTCTTGATTACGGTCCGAAATGGGTGGAGGGGGGCTGCCTTTGCGTCCACCATGGAACAACGTCTGCATGAAAATTTATTGCCACGCAAGGCTCGTCTCTTTTGCTCTACATGATCAGTTCCATTGTGTACAATAACTAGCATGCATAGGAATAAAACATAGTGGGATTACGTAAGGAGTGCATGAACAAATCCAGAGTGATGGTAGTAAACTGTGGATAGACCCAAAACCAATGATAGCAGGCAGATAATAGCTTTAGTTAAAAAATACAGATAATGTCTCCTTTAATGTTTGTTTGCACCCAACATGAAACTCATAGTAGACACCAGAGATTAACCAGATAGTAGACATATAGTATTGATTGCTGCCCCAATATGTACCCCACAACCATTTAAAAACTCAAGTTTCAGCATTAGTTTGGACCTGACTCGGAGTCTAATATGTGAACACGATGATAATGTAGCATGTCATCATATTAAGCAACGCATAACGTAAGTAGACACGGAAGAGTGCGACCTCTCTTGCGGACTCGTGTAGTCCTCAAGGTCATCTGCTCAGTTGATGATGGTAATGCAGTTGTCATAGCTGCCGGCGGCGGGGAAGAAGATCTGAGGCGGCGAAAGACAGTCTGGAGAGCGGATCCTTGCTGTGGTGAACCCTTTCGTCATTGGAGCAGCTGAGCTGGGGTGGAACACAGTGCCGCAGGAGCAGGACAAACCACACAAGGTTTTCTTTGACACATATCTGTAACAGAAGTAATTGAGTAAGGGCTTGTTTGAATTTGAGGATTTTAACAATGCAGGGATAGGAAATAGACAGGAATAGGACAGGAATGCACGTGCAAAATAGTGAATTTAAAAACACGGGATTTCTGCCAATCTGGGTGTTTGATTCACAACAATTGGAAGATCATAGGATGCAGAAAAGCATGGTGAGATTAAGTCAAACCACAAGAAAATGTACGGTTATAATGCCATTATGCTACTATCTCTTAGTCTTGTGCTTGATGAATAGGAATATGAAAAGGAGGAGAAGTGGAAATTAGAATTCCTACGGTTTTTCTTTCAAGGAGATACTAAAGGAACAAATCCTATAGTTTTCCTTTGCTCCATTCCTTTGCACCAAATTCATGAAAAGTAGTACCATAGGAAACTTTCCAATTCCTATGTTTTTCATTCACTTTTCCTTTTGTAGCGACCAGACCTCAAACAGTCCGATCTTTGTGCATCAGTGTCATCCCTGGATCAGTAATGCTGACACGCACAGTACTTGAAGGATTTATAACAGAGTAGCAATCACACACTTATTACATCGAATGTCTCCAAAGAGAACTTATTACAATAAATATGGCTTAAGGCCATCTAATAACGATAACAGCGGAAGGCTTGGAAGATAAGTGAGTCCATCAACTCCAATGGCATCACTGAGTATAGAACCACGATCCTAAGGCATCTTACTCGACGTCTGAAAAGTCTGCAACATGAACATTGCAGCCCGAAAACGGGTCAGCACATGGAATATGCTGGCAAAGTAACACATAGAGAATAATGAAAGAATAAAGCTATACTACATGAATATATGGCTTGGTGGATAGCTCTATGGTTACAGTTTTTGCGTAAAGCCAGTTTTTCCCTACTACAAAGGAATAAATTATTTAACTATCATGGTGGTTGTTAAACATTGAGAATGGTTGACAGCATCCTCAATCCCAATTAAGCATCATCATTAAACAAACCCAACAATATTAATTAAAGTAACGTGATGAGATTCACATGATAATCCAAGTACTAGATACTCAAGATGTCCATAACCAGGGACACGGCTAATCATGATTAGTTTATACACTCTGCAGAGGTTTGCGCACTTTTTCCCACATGACTCGATCTCCTCCGTTGGTTTTCTCGCACTACATGGTGTTTGAGAAACGAATGACCGAGACATAGTCTTTCAGAAGCGCTAGCACCTTACGATGGGTAGACCGGTACACCTACTTTCCCCTACATCTGCTAGTCTACCACTGTAAGAGTTCGCACGACTTAGTTAACTATGCTAGAGCCCATAATAGCATGTGGCTGCACACGAAAGTTTCTAGCATGAATAATCTTATGATCCCTTTGAGCCTGGGTGGCGGTCCAAAAAAACAGGCAATCCTGGAATACCCAAGTGCCTCAATCCACCCAGATGTGTATTAAAGTTGCCACCTTAAATAAACCATTAATTAACCATATCACATCTGTCATGGAAATTCACTCACCCAATCCACATCTACTAGCATAGCATGGCATAATAAGCAAACATAGAAGTAACTCCCAAGGGTTTGATAATAAAATAGGTAATAGGTACTACCTCATCGACTTCCCAAATCCCACAATTTAATTTGATCCTAATCATGCAATGTTTGGGGATTGATCTAATGCATAAAACCTGGGTAGTAAAGAGGTATGATCAAAGTGTTACTTGCCTTGCTGATGATCCGCGTAACCTAGGGATTCGAAGTAGCAAGCGGCGCAATCCGGGTACTCTATCGCAAGCAAACAAACAAATAAGCATACAATAAGTACTCATCTAATGCACGCGTAAAACTCAAATAAGATGATCTAACCAGAAAGTTCAACTCAAGAACTCTGGTTTACAAAAAGAATCAAATTGAACGAAGAAAACAAAACTCAAACGGCGAAAGAAACAAGCTTCGTTTACTAATCTGGACCTAAGTCAAATTTTACAGAAGCAAAAACTGGTTTGAGTAGATTATTCGGAAAAAGGGTTTCGAGACGAATTTCTAGGCGCTTGAATCGCCTGATTCAGATAAACGAGCGAAAAGATAAACTAAAACGAAAATCGAATCAGAAATCGCGATCAGAAAAATCGCAGAGTAAATCCGAGAAAAAGAAAAATGACGAACAGATTAACGAACGAACGTTCGTTAACTGTATCTAAACGACAGATACGTCCGTTAAAACGAACGAACGAGCGAACGCTCGCTAAATAAATAAACCAAAAAAACCGATCTAATAAAATAAAAAAATCTAGGGTTTTTCTTAAAAAACCGAAGTGGTTTTTTTTTTCAAAAAAAAAACGGCGTCCGCGGCGGCGGTGGTACCTCCGGCGGGGTCCTCCGGCGAGGCGGGGCGGCTCCGGCAGGGTTGGCTAGGGGCGGCGGGGCTCCGGCGGCGGGGTGGCGGGGTACGGCGGCTGCGGCGGCGGCTGCAGGCGACACGAGGCGGCGGGGCGGCTCGGCTCCGGCGACGGGGTGTGCAGCGGCGGCGGCTTCGGCTCGGGGCTCCAGGGGGGCGGTGGCGGCTTATATAGGGGGTGGCTGCTCCGACTTGGGGAAGGGGTCGGGCGCGGCGGCGGCTCGGACTCCCAAGTCCGGCGGCGGCACGACGGGGAAGGCGGTGGCACGGGCGGGCCGGCCTGGCTCGGCTGGGCTTTGGCCCAGTCGGGCGCGGGGAGTTTTTTTTTTAATAATTACGCCGAACTGAAAAAAAATCTAGAAAAATAAATAAAAATCTAAAAATACCAATATAAATTTTCACCGTCCAAATAAAATATTTAGAACGAGATGAACATTTTTTTGGTCCTAAAATGGAATTTTGAAAATCATGCAATTTTTCCTAAATTCAAATAAAATAGCCAAAACATCAAAATAAACTTTATTTGATTTTTTATTAAATCCTCATTATTTCTTTATTTTGGGAAAGTCATTTTATTCCCTCTCTCATATTTTAATGATCGAAATAATTGAAGATAAAATAAATAAAATCAAATGATCCTATTTTCAAGATTTTGAGAAAAACTCAAATATGAAAATAACGAAATCCCCAACTCTCTCCATGGGTCCTTGAGTTGCGTAGAATTTCTAGGATCGAGGCAAAATGCAAATAAAATATGATATGCAATGATGATCTATGTATAACATTCCAAATTAAAAATTTGGGATGTTACAAACCTACCCCCCTTAAGATGAATCTCGCTCTCGAGATTCGGGTTGGCTAGAAAATAGGTGAGGGTGGTCCTTCAGCAAATCTTCCTCTCGCTCCCAGGTGGCTTCATCCTCGGTGTGGTGACTCCACTGAACCTTACAGAACTTGATAACCTTGCTGCGGGTGACTTGGGTGGCATACTCAAGAATCTTAACTGGTTTCTCCTCATAGGTCAAATCACTGTCCAACTGAATCGCCTCTAGTGGCACTGTATCTCTTTGTGGTATATCGGCCATCTCTGCGTGGCACTTCTTCAACTGGGAAACGTGAAACACATCGTGAACTCCTGACAATCCCTCAGGCAATTCCAATTTGTAGGCAACCTCTCCCATACGTTCTAAAACTTTGTATGGTCCCACAAAACGTGGCGCTAACTTTCCTTTAACACCAAAACGCTTAACTCCTCGAAGTGGAGATACCCGAAGATAAACTCTATTCCCAACTTCGTAAACTGTCTCCTTGCGTTTTGCATCAGCATAACTTTTCTGCCTGGACTGGGCTACCTTGAGCCTGTCGCGAATCAACTTCACTTTCCGTTCAGACTCCTTAATCCAATCTGGTCCAAACAACTGACGGTCTCCAACTTCGTCCCAAGACAACGGGGTTCTGCACCTCCTTCCGTATAAGGCTTCGAAAGGGCCATCTTCAAACTGGATTGATAACTGTTGTTGTAAGAGAACTCCGCATACGGCAATTTATCGTCCCAACTAGATCCATAATCTAGCGCACAAGCTCTCAGCATGTCCTCTAAAATCTGATTGACTCTTTCGGTCTGTCCATCTGTCTGCGGATGAAAAGCGGTACTGAACTCTAGCCTGGTACCCAAGGTTTCATGCAACTGATTCCAGAACTTTGAGGTGAACTAGGTTCCTCTATCTGATACAATGCTCCTTGGAACTCCATGCAGACATACGATCTTGGTCATGTAAATCTTGGCCAATTTGGCACTGGTGTAAGTAGTCTTCACTGGAATGAAATGAGCTACCTTCGTCAAACGATCGACTACCACCCAAATGGACTCATAGCCTGAACGAGTCTTGGGAAATGCTGTAATAAAATCCATGCCTAGCTTATCCCACTTCCATTCGGGTATCGACAATGGTTGCAACAATCCTGCTGGCTTCTGATGCTCTACTTTTACTCTCTGACATACATCACAAACTGCTACATACTCGGCAATGTCCTTCTTCATTCCGGCCCACCAGAAAGTCTCCTTCAAATCCAAGTACATCTTGGTATTCCCTGGGTGAATTGAATACGGCGAATCATGGGCCTCTTGCAAAATCAACTTCCTGATCTCAGGGTCATTGGGTACATAAACGCGGTCCTCAAACCAGAGGGTATCGTGCTCATCCTCACGAAATCCCTTGGCTTTTCCTTTGCTCAACCTCTCCTTTATCTCAACAATCTCCTTATCGGTCTTTTGAGCTTCTCTGATCTTATCCATCAAAGTCGACTGAATTTCCAATGTTGCTACATAGCCTCTCGGAACTATCTCTAAACATAACTCGCAAAAATCCTCGGCTAACTCCTTTGGTAGACCTACGATCATGAGTGTATTAACATGGCTCTTACGGCTCAACGCGTCGGCTACTACGTTAACCTTTCCGGGGTGATACTGCAATCTCATATCATAATCCTTGATGAGTTCCAACCATCTCCTTTGCCTGAGATTTAACTCCTTTTGCGTGAAGATGTACTTCAAACTCTTGTGATCTGTGTACACCTCACAATGATTTCCGATAAGAAAATGTCTCCACGTCTTCAATGCATGCACTACGGCTGCTAACTCCAAATCATGTGTGGCATAATTTAACTCATGAGGTTTAAGCTGTCGTGACGCATACGAAACAACTCTTCCTTCCTACATAAGCACTGCTCCAAGTCCTCGACGTGAAGCATCGCAATACACCTCATAATCCTTAGTCTGATGCAGCAGAATCAACACTGGTGAGGTAACTAGACGTTTCTTCAATTCCTGGAAACTGGCCTCACATTCCTCAGTCCAACTGAACTTGGTATCCTTCTTCAACAACTCCGTCATGGGCTTTGCAATCCTTGAAAAATTCTCAATGAATCTCCGTAGTATCCTGCCAGTCTAAGAAAACTTCTGATCTCCCCAACTGTCATTGGTGCTTCCCAATTAGTCACGGTGACAACCTTGGTGGGGTCTACTGCTATACCCTCTCTGGATATAACATGTCCGAGGAATCCAACTTCCTTCAACCAGAACTCACATTTGCTAAACTTGGCATATAACTGTTGTTCTCTGAGCTTCTCCAATACCAAACGCAAATGCTCCTTATGCTCCTCTTCGTTCTTCGAGTAGACCAAGATGTCATCAATGAACACCACGACGAACTTATCCAGGAACTCCATAAATACTTTGTTCATCATGTTCATGAAATATGCAGGTGCGTTAGTCAGACCAAATGACATAATGGTATACTCGTACAGCCCATACCTAGTGGTAAAAGTTGTCTTGGGTATATCCTGTTCTCGTATCTTCAACTGATGGTATCCTGATCGCAAATCGATCTTGGAAAACACCTTTGCTCCTTATAGTCGGTCAAACAGATCATTGATCACTGGCAGTGGGTACATATTCTTGATGGTTACCGCATTTAATCCTTGATAACCAACAACCATCCTTAATGATCCGTCCTTCTTCTCCACTAGAAGTACTGGTGATCCCCAAGGTGAAGAACTTGGGCGAATGTATCGTTTATCCAGTAACTCCTTAATCTGACTTTTAGTCTCCTCCAAATATTTTGCGGGCATCTTGTATGGTCTCTTGGATATTGGCCCTGTGCCTGGCAAAAGCTCAATCAAAAACTCAATGTCTCTGTCTGGTGGCATGCCTGGCAACTCCTCTGGAAATACATCCGGAAAATCCTTCACTACTGGTACTTCCTCCTACACAACTCCTGATAAGGAATTTACATGCATCCTACTTGGCTCATGCCTTGATACATACCTTATCCTTTTCCCTTCTGGGGTAGTAAGAAGAATCGACTTACTGACACAATCAATGTTTCCTCCATACATTGATAGCCAAACCCAGAATCACATCCAAACCTTGGGATTCCAAAATGATTAAATCCGAGTGGAAAACATGCTTGCCTATACCCAACGGAACTTGAAAGCATCCTCGACTGGCCATATACTCTGCTCCTGGTGAGGTTACTAGCATGGGTGTTTTTAGAACCCTAGTGGGCATTCTATACTTATCCACAAATCCCCTTGATATGTATAAATGGGATGCACCAGTATCAAAAAGAACGAGTGCAGTAAATGACTTAACCAAAAACTTACCTATTACTGCATCTGGCTGAGCTTCAACCTCCTCCACGCTAACGTGGTTCACTTGTCCTCTATTGAAAGGGTTCGGCTTCTTCCCAGAGCTTCCATTGCCATTCCCAGTCTGGCCTTCAGGACATTCATTGGCGTAATGTCCAGTCTTCTGGCACTTAAAACAAGTGACTTGACTCAGATCTTTCTTGGCTGGTGTTGAGGGGTTGGTACGGTTCTGGCTACTACTTCCTCCATTCCCGGTACCATTCTTGGGACCATTGTGATTGTGCGAGCTACCTCCTCCATGGGTATGCTAAAATTATCCTCCTGACTTCGGACTAAAACGGGGCTTCTATTGAGCTCCAGAATTGTACTTCCCTTGTCCACACTTCCTCTTGCGGTTTTCAATCTACTGCTGCTTCCCTTCAATCATGAGAGCACGGTCTACCAACTCTTGGTAGTGGTTGAAATTTGCTACCATCAACTGCATGCTCAGCTCATCATTCAGCCCTTCCAGAAACTTCTCTTGCTTAGCTGCATCCGTAGCGACGTCATCTGGGGCATAATGTGCTAGCTTACTGAAATCATCCACATACTGGCCAACTGTTCTTCCTCCTTGGCGCAAGTTGCAAAACTCACGCTTCTTCATGGCCATAGCTCCTGCTGAAACATGGGCAGTACGAAAAGCCTGCTGAAACTGATCCCATGTGACAGTGTCTGCTGGATAAGTGGCTATGAAATTCTCCCACCATGATGCCGCGGGTCCCTCAAGTTGATGTGCGGCAAATCGCACCTTCTCCGCATCTGTGCATCCTGTAGTGGTCAACTCCCTAGCTGTCTTGCGAAGCCAATCATCTACAACAATCGGCTCGGTGCTACTGGAGAACACCGGTGGATTCAGCCTAAGAAAACGGGTTAAGTGATCAACAGGTGGTGGTGGTGGTGGATTGTTGTTGTTGTTGTTGTTCCCCTGATTCTGATTCTGTACTAGTATCTGCATCAGTGCATTCTGCTGCTGGATCAACTGAGTGAGCTCCGGTGGAAAAGCAAATCCGTTGTCGCGTCTCGGAGGCATCTGGGGTTTAGAAAAGAAGAGAATATAGAATAGAATGAGGTCTAAAGGGAAAACACTACCCATATGCACATGAGACAAGTAGCAATCAAAACACTTCATTCAAACAAGCAAGGGCATACAATGGTCTATCTATCGTTACAAAGTGCTCAGACTATAATAGATACATGGAGGGAAATTCTACTACTTTATGGTGGTCTACTAGAAAAACTGCTCCGATGAAGACTCCATGATATGTGCTCCGGCTTCATCAACCTAGTCATCATCACTATCATCTGGGTCCGAGTCGGTATCGTCGATGATGATGTAGTTCTCGGGACAAGTGCAATCTTCGTCTTCTCCAGTTGCTGGAAATCCCATGAACACTCTTAGCTTCTTCTTCAGATCATCATTCTTCTCGACTAGCGTTGATATTTCCTCCTCATATCCATCACGTGCAGACTTGAGTTCTTCCTCCAGTTTCGTGATCTTGGTCATGGCTTTCTTCAGATCCATCATGCCTGCACACATCTGGTTCTCCTAGCGTCGAATGTGCTGGTTTAACTCCTGGATGAAAGCTGCAACTGATCTGTCTTTCCTGGTGTTGATCATCTCCCATTGCTCATCTCGGCGCCCACAAATTTGGTAGGTAGTATCCTTAAGCTCCTTGTGATAAACTTCTCCAATACGTCCCATGGTGATGTGAGCTGCCATGCTCTTCCCTAAACTCCGGGTTGGTGCATCAAAGGAAAACTCTAAAGGCTTAGTGACTAGCATGAACGTCCTTCCTGGAACTTGAACTTGAATCATCCAGCGCTCCTCTTTAGGTAAAGTGGCGTTGCAGGTTCCGGTGAAGCTTGGTACTCTGATCTTCAGGTACTTGGTTACTTCCTTCAGGTGTCGTCCAAAGGGTGTATCTTCATCCGGTTGCATGAACTTGTTCCTTGCATCCGCCATCCTAGAAGAATAGAAAAGATGAGGAGTTAGAATGAGAAGAGAGAGTAGTGATCTATGGCTTTTGCTTAGTGGTCGTGTCCTACAGTCAGCGTGTGCTCTGATACCATCTTGTAGCGACCAGTCCTCAAACAGTCCGATTTCTGTGCATCAGTGTCATCCCTGGATCAGGAATGCTGACACGCACAGTACTTGAAGGATTTATAACAGAGTAGCAATCACACACTTATTACATCGGATGTCTCCAAAGAGAACTTATTACAATAAATATGGCTTAAGGCCATCTAAAAATGATAACAACAGAAGGCTTGGAAGATAAGTGAGTCCATCAACTCCAACGGCATCACTGAGTATAGAACCACGATCCTAAGGCATCTTACTCGTCGTCTGAAAAGTCTGCAACATGAACGTTGCAGCCCAAAAACGGGTCAGCACATGGAATATGCTGGCAAAGTAACACATAGAGAATAATGAAAGAGTAAAGCTATACTACATGAATATATGGCTTGGTGGATAGCTCTATGGTTACAGTTTTTGCGTAAAGCCAGTTTTTCCCTACTACAAAGGAATAAATTATTTAACTATCATGGTGGTTGTTAAACATTGAGAATGGTTGACAGCATCCTCAATCCCAATTAAGCATCATCATAAAACAAACCCAACAATATTAATTAAAGTAACATGATGAGATTCACATGATAATCCAAGTGCTAGATACTCAAGATGTCCATAACCGGGCACTACTAGGGAAAACGCTATACACAGAGGTATAGCTGTAGCGTTGGTCAAAACTCGGCGCCAGCGCTACTTAGTAGTAGCGCTTGTTGCAAAACCACGCTACAACCATTATTTTAGCAGTAGCGTGTCTTCACAGAAAAGCGCTACTACTAAAATTCCCTCACTAGTGCCGGTGGGCTAGGAATAGTACTAGCGGTTCTCCCAGAAGCACGCTACTGCTAAAAACATTGTAGCAGCGTGTTTCTGCTGTAGAGCGCTACTGCTTTGTAAAAGAAAATAAATAGAAAAATAAGTATAAAAGTAAATGAAAATGAAAGAAATAGAAAAAGGAGAAATGAAAAAAAAATGTAAAGAAAACAAAAGAAAAAGAAAAAGAAAACATAAAGGGATAGCTGTAGCGCGTTTCTCTGGAACACGCTATAGCTATCTTAGCTATAGCGCGTTTCGGCAAAACGCGCTACTGCTAGTTTGACTCAAATCCCGGCAGCCCGGGCTCAAAATTTCGCTAAGTCCTTTCCCCCCTCTCTACTCCCCCCTGTCCCCAACTGCTCCATCGCTGTCGTTGCCCTGCCGCCTTCGACCACACCGCCACCGCCCGAGGCCGCCTTCGACCACACCGCCACCGCCCGAGGCCGCCCCCTCGACCTCACAGCCGTCGCCCGAGGCCGTCGTCGACCTCACTGTCACCTCCCTCGAGCTCACCATCGCCGCCCTCGACCTCACCGTCGTTGCCCGAGCCAGAGCCTGCCCTCGCCGCCGACCGTAAGGCTATGCCTCTCCTGTCCCCTACCCTCCTATTTCTCTCTGCTAGGGCAATTATATATATGTTGATACTGTGCTGATGTTCATATGAACCCTAGGTGTTCATATGAACCCTCGATTTTTTTAGGGCGGTAGGCATGTTATAGCATTTAGGAAAAATGATTAGCAATTTTTTTAGGAAATTAGCTAGGGCAATTTTTATGAAAATTCCTAAACAGTAATTCCATTTAGCTTTAAACTAATAGAGGGTATATAAATAATAGTAGTGTTTAGATTTAAATTAACAGAGGGTATAAACAAAAAACACTTAGCTATAAAAAAGTATTTTGACTACGGACTTGAATTTGTTCCAAATTTCATTCAAATGAAATTTGAATTATTTGGACTATGGACCTGAATATTTTTTGAAGAAATCGTGTGTAGGTACTAAGGTCTTGCTGTGGAAATTTTGGTGAGGTCAAAAGGGTTAGAGAAAATGTAGTTCCTAGACTTTTAGCTTTAGACAAAAAACAAAAGTATTTAGCTATAAATAAAAAACAGTAGCTATGGCATTTAGCTATAAACAAAAAACATAATTGTTTTTCTTTTCAAAAACTTGGTCAAACTAATTGTTGCTATGTAAACAAAAAACAAGATTGTTTTTATATGATATATGTCATTGATGTTCATTTGCATATTCCATTATTGTTGATTATATCTTTTCATTGAAGTGGCCATGTTATATGCAAATTCCTCAATAGTTTGCTCATGTTATATCTTTTCATTGAAGTTGCTCGATTGTGCCCAAGTGGCTTTGTTGTTTCCAGGGAATGATGCTGCGTGGCCTATGTTTTGCCGGAATGTTGATTCATTTCTATTCCGGCAAATTTCAGGTTCTCGATTTGTCCACTTTTTAGCAAAGGTCATGCCGAAATTTTCCGTGAATTTCGGCATGACTTGTGCTACAAACTAGGACATATCGAGTGCCCGGGATTTGCCGCACTAGGAAGGAGTCAACATTCCTGCAAAACAATAGTCCTTTTTTATGTCATTATTAATTTTATTAGGTCTAGAATTAATTGACTAGATTTAATCATAGGAAACATGGCTAGCAACGATGAAGGACAGGGTTCTGCTGATTGCGACGACGTCTACTGGGCGGCAGACGAATTTTTTAGCCTTACCGACGATCAACTGATGTTGTTGCTGGGCCCACCGGTGGCATCGGGGACTAAGACCGACACGCAGACCGGTGCTGAGACTGAGACCGGCGCTGAGATTCATACCGGCATCGAGACCGGCGCTGAGACCGGTGCTGCCTCGGGGAGCGGAGCCAGTGTAGAACCAAAAGCAAAGAGGCAACGAGTTTCTAACAAACTCAGGACTACTAGACTGGTGGTCACGGAGGTGGACGACGGCAATTTTGAGCCAAAGGCGCCCGAGGAAGCGCGCGCGTGCGACGGCAATCAAATAGGCTGCATCATACGGACAACCGCCACCATCAACGATGAGAAACTACAGAAGATAGAAAATATGAGGAGCTCCCTCCTAAAGAAGTTTCACCATATATTCTTGTTCCCGGGCCGGAATGAGAAGGATTATGAAGATCCAGACGAGGACCCGGCAATGAAGAAGATAAACAAACACGCCATGACCAAGTTTAGCGACGCGTTGGCCGCCTGGAAAAATCGAGTGAAAGCAAACATCAACGACGGGGAACCCTACTCCGAGATTGTAAAGAATAATCCAACAATCACGGAAGAGCAGTTTCAGATATTCAAGGAGGCTTGCAAGGCCGAAGCTGCCAAAAAAAGTCTAAGTACATGAAGGGGCTTCAAAAGAGGAACATTGGGAGCCACCACCTCGGAAGCCGTGGTTACGGCGGAAAGAGGTCCAAATGGGCCAAGGAGGACGCGGAAGCTACGAGTCTGGGCATCCCAGACCCCTTGGTGGATTTCACTGTCCCGCAGGAGCGTGATGTCCTGAGGGCCCGGCACCATTGGGACCCAGTGAAGAAGGTTTACAAGACAACACCAGTCATTACGGAGTTCATGAGACTGCTGGTAATTTTAGTTTCTGATCAATTCAACTACACACATTAGTCATATTTGTAAATGATCCTTGTGCCTTTTGCAGAGAGAGCAGCACCGGATTGCGGCCGAAAGTGACTCGCCGTCTGAGGCATGGGCGAGGCCCAAGTGGGACACTCCATTCAACCGGGCGTTGAACATACTGAAAGGACAACCGGTGGATACTCGACCGTCGTATGGACGCGTGCACGGTGTCGGAGACGGCGCCACATGGAAGAAGTACTACCGTGAGACCACAGAGGAGAGAAAGGAAAGACAGAGGTTAACTAAAGAAAACATCGACAAGAAGGTTGAGATTGCGGTTGAGAAGAAATCATCTCAGATAGTCCCAACAGCGGTAGCTGCCGCAAAATAGGCGATTGCAGATATGTCTACTTCCTTGGTGGCGGGCGTTTTCACTTGGACAAGGCAAAATCCAGAAAAAAATGCAGAGGACTTTCCCCTTGCTGACTTCTTGGGAGCACCTGCTCCCGCACCGGCTCCCGCACCTGCTCCCGCACCGGCTCCCGCACCTGCTCCCGCACCGGCTCCCGCACCGGACGTGCTCGGTGGTGCCTCCTCTTTGGCTGAGCTCGACGCCCTCACGGTATCTGTCACACCGGCCCCATTCAATATAAATGTATAATCTACCGTTTTCGTTGCCTTTCGGATGTCTCACGTCGCAGACTTTTCTTTGCAGGCCGACGAAACCCCGTGCACCATATTGTACACCATCGGCGAACAGAAGGTGGACGTGGGGAAGGCGATGATAATGGAGCCGAAGGAACCATTGTTCCACAGCCGGCTGATCCCCCCGAACGTCTTCAAGTTTTCCATGGCCAGTGTCAAACCGGGCCACGAGAATTTGCCTCCTCTAATACTAGTGGGGGATGACGACGAGACCCTGGGGCGGCTTGGTGATTGTTGCAATGGGTGGGTCCTGTTGTGGCCAAAGAGTTTGCTTCGTCTGGAGGCGGCCGGGAGCACACCCACGAGCACGCAGCCTCAGCAAGGTATGAACATCAACACCCCACCTACCCAATTAGCGTCGGGTGTCGGGTTGGGTGATAGCGGACGGGGTAAGGAGGAGGCTCCATTAGTCGCTGATGACATCACCATGGATGAGGATGAGGATGACGATGGAGCTGAACAGTATGTCTATACTGGCGCCTCCTCGGGGTTTGAGCATCATGAGTCGGTGCCTGAATTACCGTCTCAACGTATTATTGACGACCTTCCGGTAGTAAAGAAGTCTAGGAAGAGAGCGAGGAAAGGCAAAAAAGCTGATTCTATGATCCAGCCGCCTCAGCAGCCTCGGCTTCAGGACCGTATAGATATCCCCGATGCGGATAAATGGCATATCCCCGGTCAACCAATCCTACCAGCAACAGCGCTACGGGCCAGATTCGGCGATCTAAGGAGACTTCATGACAATGTGCTGCGGGTAGAGAAAGGCCTCATCGCCTCGAAAGATCCAGGATACCCACTCTACGTGGTTAACGTTCCGCGGCAAATGTCGTACATCGACAGCTTCCCCGCGGATAAGTTCTTCCTCCGATTCGATTACATATTCAACATGTTTCACATGAAGAAGCTGGATTTTACGTTTGTTTGCCTTTATGCCTTGCACATGAACTACATCATTGGGGTTGAGCAGATACGTCATATCTGTGTCGCTGACCCGTACTACATGCACGAGGGCTTCTAGGGAGTCTGTGCGGAGCAGCGTGAATACGCGAGGGATTACATCGTTAGTTTCATGCTCGCCAATAAGCACAAGGAGGCGATTCTCGTGCCTTATCATCCCGTGTAAGTCATCCGCGCTACTATCCTTCCTTCGATTTCAATAGTTCATTTGCATGGTGGAGGCTAATTAATTTGAGGTGTACTTATTTTGCCCAGCGGCGGGCGCGCCGTCCTCATCATCCTCTACCCCCGATTCTCCCACGCTCTTTACTTGGACTCGTCGAAGAACATTCACAAAAAGGATTACACCCACATCAAAGATGTCGACAGTGCTATGTTTTACTACCAAGCAAGGGGTGGAGAGGTTAGGGACAAGAAGAGAAGGGGCGGCAGGGCCGCCTTCAGCCATAAGACCGACTTCTGCTGCATCCAGCAACCGAACGATTCTCTTAATGATGGATTCTGTGTCCTACACCACATGCTGGAGTAAAGACGGGATCCCCAGAACCTTCACATGTCACCTAGATCTGGCGATGCCCATATTCCGCAATGGGCAAAGGACATAGGAGATATCGAGGATCATCGACTTCGAGCTGAGTTCTATAACATCCAGTGCGAACTTGCCCAAATCATCATGAAGGAGGTCGTCGGAAAAACAAGGATGTTCTACGGAGAAGGACAAATGTTGTGGGAAGACGTCCAAACATGGATAGCCTCTGAGCATCTCGACACGAAGCCTTTCACTAAGCTCGAGGACTATCTCCCTGACATGGATGGATGGCACGACATGATGGAGTGATTGTCGATATAAGACAATGTGTCCGTTTAGTCCATACTTTCTGTATGACAAAACTTTGAGTTATGCACGGTGAAACTTTATTTGTGATGTAATTAAACCGTCATCCTCCTCGACTAGCGAAAATCACTCTAGTTAGGGCATTTTGGGTACGATGAACTTTGTTATTTATGCTTATGATATGTTGTTTCTATTTTTGCCAAGTCTGTCTCTTTCTGTTGCTCAACTATATATGTTCCATATCATCGACTCATGTGACGATGCAGGTGCATAGATCATAGATGGCGAAGAAGTGCTACGCCAAGAGTATATATACGACAAGTGGCTGGAGTGTCAGGCCCAGGTGTACCGGTTTCCGGTTTCCGAGCGACAGGCAGTAGTTAGTTTAGGTTCACGCTAATGCGAGAGAGGGATACGAACTCATGTACTCAAAGTGATAGCTCTTCTCACGTATATCATTGTTTAGATGGATGACGATGTATTTGCAAGTAATCGACACTTGTATTGCTATTTTCGAGATTGATGACGAGAGACCACTTTGTGTTGGATGATGATTATGATGATGACATGATTTGATGAGACTAATTGTATGTATATGCTATGATTACATTTGTATGTGTATGAAATGCTAAAGATTATTGTATAAAGCCTATTCAAATACAAAACAAATACAAAACAAATATGCAGGAAAAAAACTAATAAAACTAGTAGTAGCGAGGGGGGAAATTTAGCAGTAGCGCTTCCCTGTAAACAACGCTGCAGATAATATTAGTAGCGCCCTTTTCTAAAGAGCGCTACAGCTATCCATGTATAGCAGTAGCGTGGGACAACAGGCGCTACTGCTATACGTTAGTTGTAGCGCCTTATTAGTAGCGTCGGTACCCGCGCTACTGAGAGGCCCAAAACCCGCGTTGCTGCTAGGCTTTTCCCTAGTAGTGGGGGACACGGCTAATCATGATTAGTTTATACACTCTGCAGAGGTTTGTGCACTTTTCCCCACATGACTCGATCTCCTCCGTTGGTTTTCTCGCACTACATGGTGTTTGAGAAATGAATGACCGAGACATAGTCTTTCAGAAGCGCTAGCACCTTACGATGGGTAGACCGGTACACCTACTTTCCCCTACATCTGCTAGTCTACCACTGTAAGAGTTCGCACGACTTTGTCAACTATGCTAGAGCCCATAATAGCATGTGGCTGCACACAAAAGTTTCTAGCATGAATAATCTTATGATCCCTTTGAGCCTGGGTGGCGGTCCAAAACAAACAGGCAATCCTGGAATACCCAAGTGCCTCAATCCACCCACATGTGTATTAAAGTTGCCACCTTAAATAAACCATTAATTAACCATCTCACATCTGTCATGGAAATTCACTCACCCAATCCACGTCTACTAGCATAGCATGGCATAATAAGCAAACGTAGAAGTAACTCCCAAGGGTTTGATAATAAAACAGGTAATAGGTACTACCTCATCTACTTCCCAAATCCCATAATTTAATTTGATCCCAATCATGCAATGTTTAAGGATTGATCTAATGCATAAAAACTGGGTAGTAAAGAGGTATGATCAAAGTGTTACTTGCCTTGCTGATGATCCGCGTAACCTAGGGATTCGAAGTAGCAAGCGGCGCAATCTGGGTACTCTATCGCAAGCAAACAAACAAACAAGCATACAATAAGTACTCATCTAATGCACGGGTAAAACTCAAATAAGATGATCTAACCAGAAAGTTCAACTCAAGAACTCCGATTTACAAAAAGAATCAAATCGAACGAAGAAACAAAACTCAAACGGCGAAAGAAACAAGCTTCATTTACTAATCTGGACCTAAGTCAAATTTTACAGAAGTAAAAATTGGTTTGAGTAGATTATTCGGAAAAAGGGTTTCGAGACGAAACTCTGGGCGCTTGAATCGCCTGATTCCGATAAACGAGTGAAAAGATAAACTAAAATGAAAATCGAATCAGAAATCGCGATCAGAAAAATCGCGGAGTAAATCCGAGAAAAAGAAAAACGACGAACAGATTAACGAACGAACGTTCGTTAACTAGATCTAAACGACGGATACGTCCGTTAAAACAAACGAACGAGCGAACGCACGCTAAATAAAGAAACCGAAAAAAACCGATCTAATAAAATAAATAAATAAATCTAGGGTTTTTCTTAAAAAAACAAAGTGGTTTTTTTAAAAAAATACGGCATCGGCGGTACCTCCGGCGGGGTCCTCCGGCGAGGCGTGGCGGCTCCGCGGGGTGGGTTAGGGGTGGCGGGGGTGGCGGGGTGCGGCGGCTCCGGCGGCGGCTGCAGGCGACGGCGGCGGCGAAACGAGGCGGCGGGGCGGCTCGGCTCTGGCGGCGGGGTGTGCGGCGGCGGCTTCGGCTCGGGGCTCCAGGGGGGGCGGCGGCTTATATAGGGGGAGGGCGGCTGCTCCGACTTGGGGAAGGGGTCGGGCGGCGGCGGCGGCGGCGGCGGCTCGGACTCCCGAGTCCGGGGGCGGCACAGCGGGGAAGGCGGTGGCGCGGGCAGGCCGGCCTGGCTCGGCCGGGCTTCGGCCCAGTCGAGCGCGGGGAGTTTTTTTTTAAATAATTACACCGAACTGAAAAAAAAATTCTAGAAAAATAAATAAAAATCTAAAAATACCAAAATAAATTCTCATCGTCCAAATAAAATATTTAGAACGAGATGAATATTTTTTTGGTCCTAAAATGAAATTTTGAAAATCATGCAATTTTTCCTAAATTCAAATAAAATAGCCAAAACTTCAAAGTAAACTTTATTTGATTTTTTAATTAAATCCTCATTATTTCTTTATTTTGGGAAAGTCATTTTATTCCCTATCTCATATTTTAATGATCAAAATAATTGAAGATAAAATAAATAAAATCAAATGATCCTATTTTCAAGATTTTGAGAAAAACTCAAATATGAAAATAACGAAATCCCAACTCTCTCCATGGGTCCTTGAGTTGCGTAGAATTTCTAGGATCGAGGCAAAATGCAAATAAAATATGATATGCAATGATGATCTATGTATAACATTCCAAAGTAAAAATTTGGGATGTTACACCTTTCAAGCACTGGCGATTCTAGTAGGCAGGCTTGAGCAAGGAAAATCCTACACTAAAAAAATGTTTTTGTGCTACTTCTATTGCTTTGGACCCAGGCCACTGCCATACTAGCTCAACTCCCAGGCCCATCGACAAATGCACAGCTCAAATGCATAGAGATAAATAATGATGGCATTCAAGAGAGTCCATCACGGATAGCTAAGTTGCCTGGTACCTCACTGCTTGTCATATAGTAGGATAAAATAATCGTATTTCCCGTTACTACGAGTGCTCGGTGGACAATATGTTGGAAATATGCCCTAGAGGCAATAATAAATTAGTTATTATTATATTTCCTTGTTCATGATAATCGTTTATTATCCATGCTATAATTGTATTGATAGGAAACTCAGATACATGTGTGGGTACATAGACAACACCATGTCCCTAGTAAGCCTCTAGTTGACTAGCTCGCTGATCAATAGATGGTTATGGTTTCCTGACCATGGACATTGGATGTCATTGATAACGGGATCACATCATTAGGAGAATGATGTGATGGACAAGACCCAATCCTAAGCCTAGCACAAAGATCGTAGTTCGTATGCTAAAGCTTTTCTAATGTCAAGTATCTTTTCCTTAGACCATGAGATTGTGCAACTCCCGGATACTGTAGGAATGCTTTGGGTGTACCAAACGTCACAATGTAACTGGGCGGCTATAAATGTGCACTACAGGTATCTCCGAAAGTGTCTGTTGGGTTGGCACGAATCGAGACTGGGATTTGTCACTCCGTGTGACGGAGAGGTATCTCTGGGCCCACTCGGTAGGACATCATCATAATGTGCACAATGTGACCAAGGGGTTGATCACGGGATGATGTGTTACGGAATGAGTAAAGAGACTTGCCGGTAACGAGATTGAACAAGGTATCGGTATACCGACGATCGAATCTCGGGCAAGTACAATACCGCTAGACAAAGGGAATTGTATACGGGATCGATTGAGTCCTTGACATCATGGTTCATCCGATGAGATCATCATGGAACATGTGGGAGCCAACATGGGTATCCAGATCCCGTTGTTGGTTATTGGCCGGAGAACGTCTAGGTCATGTCTGCATGGTTCCCGAACCCGTAGGGTCTACACACTTAAGGTTCGATGACGCTAGGGTTATAAAGGAAGTTTGTATGTGGTTACCGAATGTTTTTCGGAGTCCCGGATGAGATCCCGGACGTCACAAAGAGTTCCGGAATGGTCCGGAGGTAAATATTTATATATGGGAAGTCCTATTTTGGCCACCGGAAAATGTTCGGGATTTTTCGGTATTGTACCGGGAAGGTTGTAGAAGGTTCCGGAGTGGGGCCCACCTGCATGGGGGGACCCACATGAACGTGGGTAGTGGGGGCAAGGCCCCACACCCCTGGTCAAGGCGCACCAAGATCCCCCCTTAGAAGGAATAAGATCATATCCCGAAGGGATAAGATCAAGATCCCTAAAAAGGGGGGATAACAATCTGTGGGGAAGGAAATGATGGGATTTCTTTCCTCCCACCTTTGCCAACGCCCCAATGGACTTGGAGGGCAAGAAACCAGCCCCTCCACCCCTATATATAGTGGGGAGGCGCATGGGAGCTTCACACGAAGTTCTGGCGCAGCCCTCCGCCTCTCTCAAGTCCTCCTCCTCTCCTACGGTGATTGGCGAAGCCCTGCAGGATTGCCACGCTCCTCCACCACCACCACGCCGTCATGCTGCTGCTGGATGGAGTCTTCCTCAACCTCTCCCTCTCTCCTTGCTGGATCAAGGCATGGGAGACGTCACCGGGCTGTACGTGTGTTGAACGCGGAGGTGCCGTCCGTTCGGCACTAGGATCTCCAGTGATTTGGATCACGACGAGTACGACTCCTTCAACCCCGTTCTCTTGAACGCTTCCGCTTAGCGATCTACAAGGGTATGTAGATGCACTCTCCTTCCCCTCGTTGCTAGTCTCTCCATAGATAGATCTTGGTGACTCGTAGGAAAATTTTGAATTTCTGCTACGTTACCCAACAGTGGCATCATGAGCTAGGTCTATTGCGTAGATTCTTTGCACGAGTAGAACACAAAGTAGTTGTGGGCGTTGATTTTGTTCAATATGCTTACCGTTACTAGTCCAATCTTTTTTCGACGGTATTGTGGGATGAAGCGGCCCGGACCGACCTTACACGTACTCTTACGTGAGACAGGTTCCACCGATTGACATGCACTTGGTGCATAAGGTGGCTAGCGGGTGCCAGTCTCTCCCACTTTAGTCAGAACGGATTCGATGAAAAGGGTCCTTATGAAGGGTAAATAGCAATTGGCATATCACGTTGTGGTTTTGCGTAGGTAAGAAACGTTCTTGCTAGAAACCCATAGCAGCCACGTAAAACATGCAACAACAATTAGAGGACGTCTAACTTGTTTTTGCAGGGTATGCTATGTGATGTGATATGGCCAAGAAGAATGTGATGAATGATATGTGATGTATGAGATTGATCATGTTCTTGTAATAGGAATCACGACTTGCATGTCGATGAGTATGACAACCGGCAGGAGCCATAGGAGTTGTCTTTATTTATTGTATGACCTGCGTGTCATTGAACAACGCCATGTAATTACTTTACTTTATTGCTAACCAGTAGCCATAGTAGTAGAAGTAATAAGTTGGTGAGACAAATTTATGGAGACACGATGATGGAGATCATGATGATGGAGATCATGGTGTCATGCCGGTGACGATGATGATCATGGAGCCCCGAAGATGGAGATCAAAAGGAGCAAAATGATATTGGCCATATCATGTCACTATTTGATTGCATGTGATGTTTATCATGTTTATGCATCTTGTTTACTTATAACGACGGTAGTAAATAAGATGATCCCTTACAACAATTTCAAGAAGTGTTCTCCCCTAACTGTGCACCGTTGCTAAAGTTCGTCGTTTCGAAGCACCACATGATGATCGGGTGTGATAGATCCTTACGTTCACATACAATGGGTGTAAGACAGTTTTACACATGCAAAACACTTAGGGTTAACTTGACGAGCCTAGCATGTACAGACATGGCCTCGGAACACAGAGACCGAAAGGTCAAGCATGATTCGTATGGAGGATACGATCAACATGAAGATGTTCACCGATGATGACTAGTACGTCTCACGTGATGATCGGACACGGCCTAGTTAACTCGGATCATGTAATCACTTAGATGACTAGAGGGATGTCTATCTAAGTGGGAGTTCATAAGATGCACTTAATTATCCTGAACATAGTTAAAAGATCTTTGCAAATTATGTCGTAAGCTCGCGCTTTAGTTCCACTGTTTAGATATGTCCCTAGAGCAAATATAGTTGAAAGTTGACAGTAGCGATTATGCGGACAGTAGAAAGCTTATGTCCTTAATGCACCGCTCAGTGTGCTGAACCCCAAACGTCATTTGTGGATGTTGCGAACATCAGACATACACGTTTTGATAACTACGCGATAGTTCAGTTAAACGGTTTAGAGTTAAGGCACCAAAGACGTTTTCGAAACGTCGCAGAACATATGATATGTTTCGAGGGCTGAAATTGGGATTTCAGGCTCGTGCCCATGTCAAGAGGTATGAGACCTCGGATTATTTTCTTAGCCTGCAAACTAAAGGAGAAAAGCTCAATCGTTGAGCTTGTGCTCAGATGGTCTGAGTACAACAATCACTTTAATCGAGTGGGAGTTGATCTTCCAGATGAGATGGTGATGTTTCTCGAAAGTCATTTGCCACCAAGCTGCTAGAGCTGATGAACTATAACATATCAGGGATAGATATGATGATCCTTGAAATATTCGCGATGTTTGACACCGCGAAAGTAGAAATCAAGAAGGAGCATCAATTGTTGATGGCTGGTGAAACCACTAGTTTCAAGAAGGGCAAGGGCAAGAAGGGATACTTCATGAAACGGCAAATCAGCTGCTGCTCTAGTGAAGAAACCCAAGGTTGAACCCAAACCCGAGACTAAGTGCTTCTGTAATAAGGGGAACAACCACTGGAGCAGAATTACCCTAGATACTTGGTAGATGAGAAGGCTGGCAAGGTCGATAGAAGTATATTCGATATACATTATGCTAATGTGTACTTTACTAGTACTCCTAGTAGCACCAGGGTATTAAGATACCGGTTCGGTTGCTAAGTGTTAGTAACTCAAAATAAAAGAGCTACGGTTTCCAAGTTTGATGTGATCAAACATCGCACGCTCCCTCTACCATCAAGATTAGTATTAAACCTGAATAATTGTCATTTGGTGTTTGCGTTAAGCATAGACATGATTGGATTATGTCTATCGCAATACGGTTATTCATTTAAGGAGAATAATGGTTACTCTATTTATTTGAATAATACCTTCAATGGTCTTGCACCTAAAAGAATGGTTTATTGAATCTCGATCGTAGTGATACACATTTTCATGCCAAAAGATATAAGATAGTAATGATAGTACCACTTACTTGTGGCACTGCCATGTGAGTCATATTGGTATAAAACGCATGAAGAAGCTCCATGTTGATGGATCTTTGGACTCACTCGTTTTTGAAAAGTTTGATACATGCGAACCATGTCTATTGGTGTATACGCATGAAGAATCTCCATGCAGATGGATCGTTTGGACTCACTTGATTTTGAATCACTTGAGATATGAAAATCATACCACATGGTCAAGATGACTGAAAAGCCTCGTTTTTCAGTAAGATGGAACAAGAAAGCAACTTGTTGGAAGTAATACATTTTGATGTGTGCAGTCCAATGAGTGTTGAGGCACGCAGTGGATATCGTTATGTTCTTACTTCACGGATGATTTGAGTAGATACTGAGTATATTTACTTGATGAAACACAAGTCTGAATTATTGAATGGTTCAAGTAATTTCAGAGTGAAGTTGAAGATCATCTTGACAAGAGGATAAAATGTCTATGATATGATCATAGAGATGAGTATCTGAGTTACAAGCTTTGGCACGCAATTAAGACATTGTGGAAATTGTTTCACAAATAATACCGCCTGGAACACCATAGTGTGATGGTGTGTCCAAACATCATAGTTGCACCCTATTGGATATGATGCGTACCATGATGTCTCTTATTGAATTACCACTATCGTTCATGGGTTAGGCATTAGAGACAACCGCACTCACTTTAATAGGGCACCATGTAATTCCGTTGAGACGACACCGTTTGAACTATGGTTTGGAGAAATCTAAGCTGTCGTTTCTTAAAAGTTTGGGGCTGCGACGCTTATGTGAAAAAGTTTCAGGTTGATAAGCTCGAACCCAAAGCGGATAAAATACATCTTCATAGGACACCCAAAACAGTTGGGTATACCTCCTAATTCAGATCCGAAAGCAATAGGGATTGTTTCTTGAATCGGGTCCTTTCTGGAAGAAAGGTTTGTCTCGAGAATTGAGTGGGAGGATGGTGGAGACTTGATGAGGTTATTGAACCGTCACTTCAACAAGTGTGTAGCAGGGCACAGGAAGTTGTTCCTGTGGCGCCTACACCAATTGAAGTACAAGCTTATGATAGTGATCATGAAGTTTTGGATCAAGTCACTACCGTACCTCGTAGGTTGACAAGGATGTGTACTACTTCAGAGTGGTACAGTAATCCTGTCTTGAAGGTCATGTTACTAGACAACAATGAGCCTACGAGCTATGGAGAAGCGATGGTGGGCCCAAATTCCAACAAATGGTTAGAAGCCATGAAATCCGAGATAGGATCCATGTATCAGAACAAAGCATGAACTTTGGTGGACTTGCCCGATGATCGGCAAGCCATTGAGATAAATGGATCTTTAAGAAGAAGACGGACGTGGACGGTAATGTCACCGTCTATGAAGCTCGACTTGTGGCGAAGAGTTTTTCACAAGTTCAAGGAGTTGACTACGATGAGATTTTCTCATCTATAGCGATGCTTAAGTCCGTCGGAATCATGTTAGCATTAGCTGCATTTATGAAATCTAGCATATGGATGTCAAAACGAGCTTCCTTACCAGTTATCGTAAGGAAAGGTTGCATGTGATACAATCAAAAAGGTTTTGTCGATCCTAAGGATGCTAAGAGGTATGCTGGCTCCAGCGATCCTTCTAAGGATTGGAGTAAGCATCTCGGAGTTGGAATATGCACTTTGATAAGATGATCAAAGATTTTTGGTTTATACAAAGTTTATGAGAAACTTGTATTTCCAAAGAAGTGAGTGGGAGCACTATAGAATTTCTGATGAGTATATGTTGTTGACATATTGTTGATCAGAAATGATGTAGAATTTCTGGAAAGCATATAGGGTTATTTGAAAAGTGTTTTTCAATGGAAAACCTGGATTAAGCTACTTGAACATTGAGCATCAAGATCTATGAGGATAGATCAAAAAACGCTAAATGGTACTTTCAAATGAGCACATACCTTGACATAATCTTGAAGGTGTTCAAGATGGATCAGTCAAAGAAGGAGTTCTTACCTGAGTTGTAAGGTATGAAGTTAAGAGTTAAAGCTCGACCACGGCAGAAGAGAGAGAAAGGACGAATGTCGTCCCCTATGCTTCAGACGTAGGCTCTATAGTATGCTATGATGTGTACCGCACTGGAAGTGTGCCTTGCCATGAGTCAGTCAAGGGGTACAAGAATGATCCAGGAATGGATCATTGGACAACGGTCAAAATTGTCCTTGTAACAAATAAGGACATGTTTCTCGATTATGGAGGTGATAAAGAGTTCGGCGTAAAGGGTTACGTCGATGCAAGCTTTAACACCAATCCGAGTGACTCTGAGTAGCAAACCGAATACGTATAGTGGAGTAACCATTTGGAATAGCTCCAAGTGGAGCGTGGAAGCAGCATTTACAATATGACCTAGAGATTTGCGAAGTACATACGGATCTGAATGTTGCAGACCCGTTGACTAAAACCTCTCTCACAAGCAAAACATGATCAAACACCAGAACTCATTGAGTCTTAATGACATGATGATGTGAACTAGTTTAGACACTAGTAAACTCTTTGGATGTTGGTCACATGGCGATGTGACCTGTGAGTGTTAATCACATGGCGATGTGAACTAGATTATTGACTCTAGTGCAAGTGGGAGACTGTTGGAAATATGCCCTAGAGGCAATAATAAATTAGTTATTATTATATTTCCTTGTTCATGATAATCGTTTATTATCCATGCTATAATTGTATTGATAGGAAACTCAGATACATGTGTGGGTACATAGACAACACCATGTCCCTAGTAAGCCTCTAGTTGACTAGCTCGCTGATCAATAGATGGTTATGGTTTCCTGACCATGGACATTGGATGTCATTGATAACGGGATCACATCATTAGGAGAATGATGTGATGGACAAGACCCAATCCTAAGCCTAGCACAAAGATCGCAGTTCGTATGCTAAAGCTTTTCTAATGTCAAGTATCTTTTCCTTAGACCATGAGATTGTGCAACTCCCGGATACTGTAGGAATGCTTTGGGTGTACCAAACGTCACAATGTAACTGGGCGGCTATAAATGTGCACTACAGGTATCTCCGAAAGTGTCTGTTGGGTTGGCACGAATCGAGACTGGGATTTGTCACTCCGTGTGACGGAGAGGTATCTCTGGGCCCACTCGGTAGGACATCATCATAATGTGCACAATGTGACCAAGGGGTTGATCACGGGATGATGTGTTACGGAACGAGTAAAGAGACTTGCCGGTAACGAGATTGAACAAGGTATCGGTATACCGACGATCGAATCTCGGGCAAGTACAATACCGCTAGACAAAGGGAATTATATACGGGATCGATTGAGTCCTTGACATCATGGTTCATCCGATGAGATCATCGTGGAACATGTGGGAGTCAACATGGGTATCCAGATCCCGCTGTTGGTTATTGGCCGGAGAACGTCTAGGTCATGTCTGCATGGTTCCCGAACCCGTAGGGTCTACACACTTAAGGTTCGATGACGCTAGGGTTATAAAGGAAGTTTGTATGTGGTTACCGAATGCTGTTCGGAGTCCCGGATGAGATCCCGGACATCACGAGGAGTTTCGGAATGGTCCGGAGGTAAAGATTTATATATGGGAAGTCCTATTTTGGCCACCGGAAAATGTTCGGGATTTTTCGGTATTGTACCGGGGAATTCTAGAAGGTTCCGGAGTGGGGCCCACCTGCATGGGGGGACCCACATGAACGTGGGTAGTGGGGGCAAGGCCCCACACCCCTGGTCAAGGCGCACCAAGATCCCCCCTTAGAAGGAATAAGATCATATCCCGAAGGGATAAGATCAAGATCCCTAAAAAGGAGGGATAACAATCTGTGGGGAAGGAAATGATGGGATTTCTTTCCTCCCACCTTTGCCAACGCCCCAATGGACTTGGAGGGCAAGAAACCAGCCCCTCCACCCCTATATATAGTGGGGAGGCGCATGGGAACTTCACACGAAGTTCTGGCGCAGCCCTCCCCCTCTCCCAAGTCCTCCTCCTCTCCTGCGGTGATTAGCGAAGCCCTGCAGGATTGCCATGCTCCTCCACCACCACCACGCCGTCGTGCTGCTGCTGGATGGAGTCTTCCTCAACCTCTCCCTCTCTCCTTTCTGGATCAAGGCATGGGAGACGTCACCGGGCTGTACGTGTGTTGAACACGGAGGTGCCGTCCGTTCGGCACTAGGATCTCCGATGATTTGGATCACGACGAGTACGACTCCTTCAACCCCGTTCTCTTGAATGCTTCCGCTTAGCGATCTACAAGAGTATGTAGATGCACTCTCCTTCCCCTTGTTGCTAGTCTCTCCATAGAGTAAAAAAGAGATGCAACAAGTGTACAACCTCTTTGGCGAAGCCATGTCGATCTCAGCGTGATTGGGTTGGCCGGTGAGGATGCTCCGGCTGACTTTGCTGTCGGAGGAGGGGAAGAAGATCTTAGGCGTCTGGAGATGGGGCCTGAGGTACTGCTCCGCTGTGATGGAGGGTTTCGTCGTTGGAGCAGCTCCGGTGAGTTGTACGACGCCAAGGCTGAAGCAGGACAAGAGAGACAATGAACAATGTTAACCTGAGTGGAATTCTAATAGCATCTCCAATACATGACGTAAAATACATAACCACAAAGTGCTAGATGTAAAATACATCAGCCGCTCATCTCTGAACTTAACTATCGAAACTGAACTTAACTGTCGAAACTGAATTTTGCTGTCGAAACTGAACGCACTAGCAAGGTGAGGCTACACGTCGGTCGACTAACTTTTTCATCTCTGGTCAGTCGATTTTGCAACCGTTGGATACGAAATCAAGGGCCTGCGGTTCATCTTCAACCTCCACCCCCCTGAGCCGCCAGCCACCACCGGCTAAACAGCAGCCCCCTGCCGCCCGCGGTCGGCGGTGCGCCGCCCCGCCCGCCCCAAAAACACTCCCCACCTCCACCCCCCGAGGAGTACATGTACATCGCCATCCTCATCGCCGCCGTCTCGCTCTTTCGCATACATTGCCACATGGCCCACACCGTCCTTGAAGTCTCCCACTCATTGTCAAACCAACTAAGGATCTCCTTCAACCTGGCTAAGTTTGCCTGGTCGCCACCGGCGATCTGCCTGATTCGCTGCTGCATCCTCTCCATAGATGTCCTTCTGAGTGGTCCAGTGCTAGCTTTGGAAGATGGGAGGAGAGACGGTGGTCTTGCAATAGAGTAGAGGGAGAGGCGAGACGGTGGTTTTGGAATGGAGATGATGGAGAGGAGAGGAGGTGGTTTTGCAATGGAGAAGATCAGAAGAGGGAGCGGCAAGACAGTGGTTTTGGAATGGAGATGATGGAGAGGAGAGGAGGTGGTTTTGGAATGGAGATGATGGAGAGGAGAGGAGGTGGTTTTGCAATGGAGAATATCAGAAGAGGGAGATGCGAGACGGTGGTTTTGGAATGGAGATGATGGAGAGGAGAGGAGGTGGTTTTGCAATGGAGAAGAGGGAAAGGAGCGTGCGGCAGCGATTTAGGATTGGGCGAGAGGGCCGGCGCGCTGTGACTGGATCAAAATCAAAATCAATTTACCCTTCATTTAAGAAAGCGACCCCACATTAACTAGTCTCCCTTTTATTCTGGGTCATAATTGACCATGATTTTCACACATAAAATATATGTAATACGTTGCAAAAATAATATAATTTGAAAGTACATTCAGATACGAACCAAACAATACAATTTTTGGTGACATGCATTCAAATTTTGCTTGTCAAATACAGTACGTGGTCAAACTTTGACCCAAAATACGCAAAAGAACAAAAAAGTACTTCCAAGACCAGCGTCGCTCTTCCGCTCTTCTCCTCTTAAACCACCGCTGATCCTCTCCTGTTCCAATCTAAATCCAGCGCCGCTCCTCTTCTCTTCCATTTCAAAACCACCGCCCCTCCTCTCCTATTCCAGTCCAAAACCAGCGTCGCTCCTCTCCCGTTCTAATCCAAAACCAGCACTGCTCCTCTCCTCTTCCATTCAAAAACCACCGCCGGCGAGTGAAGGTGCTGTGGAGAAGTAGATCGATGGAGGAGTACAACCGATACGTGAGGACCGCAGACGGCGACCCTGTGAAGCTAGCTAGGATGTTGGAGATACAGTCTTGGTTTGACAACAAGGACCAACTAGCAGCGACGGGGACATCCATGGCCAAATATCTGCAACAGAGCGAAAATACGGCGATACTCCCGAAGGGAGTCGCGCCGGAGTACATAGAGCTACTCCTCTGGGCCATGGAGCAAACAGATTCACTGAATCCGATCATGAGGGAGCGGTGGTGGGAGTATCGATCCCAAACGGAGCATCCACCACAGATTGAAGGATCGAGCATCTACAGGATGTCGTTTATGAGGGTGTCCTGCCAGAGCGAGCCGGTGGAGTCTTCGTCGACCGAACCCAACTGCAAGAGGAGAAAAGCAGTTGGCCCGACGATGCTTCCTCGCCATCGTCTCGCTCACCGTTCACATCGTCTCACGGGGCGGCTATCTGCCGCGGAGGAATAGGAGGGGGCTGCCCCCCCAACCCAATAGTCGGGCAGGTTGTGAATTGTCAGGAGGAGCTTAGGGTTGTCAGTATTTGCAGGTTGTGAATTGTGTTTTGTATTGTGTATTTTGAGAGTATTTTCAGATATGAATGTCTTCTGAATTTCAGATTTGCAGTATTGAGCATATGAAGAATTTTATGAATTCTAGAGATCTATTTTTAGCACTTAAAAACATGTAGTTTCATATGAGTATAAAAGTGCGGACGAGAAGAAACTGCAAGTTTCAATTTCAGATAAGAAACTGCAAGTTCAGTTTCAGATAAGAAACTGGAACTTTCAGAGGCAGAGCATTTATATTAACACGGCCTTTTCAAACAGGGTTAACATCATGTTGGAAGTTTTATTCATGGTCAAAAATGGAACTACCAGCCAGTTAACATCATGCTGATCAATATTCATGCATAGCACATCTTCATATGATGCACAGTCAAAATGCCCACACAATGTCGAGTGTGCGAAACACAGAAAAAACGAGGGACGAAGTTTTGACAAGTGTTGGACGTGGTTTTGGGCTGCCCGTCTAGGCTTTCATTTTTAACATGCACAGCCCATGACCTCGGATGGGAGGGCCTGTTTGTATTTTCTTAGGGCCGTCATATATCGACCGGCCTATGGACCTCCCATCCGAGGTTTCATTTTTGGCAGCCCAATTTATGTATTTTTTGAAGAAAACGCGGAGGTCTGTTCTATTTTTCTATATAAGAATAGGAACGCCAGGTCCAACTTATGTTTCCCTTCTAACTATATTATATATATTTAAATTATTTTATATGTTATTATATATTATTTTTATTGTCATCATATATTTAACAGATACTTACATGTGTAAGAAAACAATATCCCACATCTTATTAACTTATAAAAATAATTTCTTAACAAATAAAATCATGGATTGTTTTGGCACGAAAATCCTAGTGATTGTGTACAAAAGCTTGGTAAGATTTAAGGACGAATGTAATAATATCACTTATTATTTAAATATATCTATAACAAAATGCTTAGCCCCTTTTTATTTTTTGATAACATTGCTGGCCCAACCCAACATTATAATTAGAATCAGCCCAGCAAAATCGTGTATTTCGAGAAAGTGTAAATGGCCTGTAATTTTTTAGGAAATAAAATAAATGGGCCGCATGGATGCTACATTAATTGTTCACCCAGCCCAGCTAATGGCTGTAATTCAAAAAAAGAAGATCAAATTGACTGTAAATTCTACCGCGCAAAAAAAAACTATAAATTCTGAAAAATGGGTTGAATACATGCCACATTTTTTGTGGCTGAAATGTGGGCCAATAGGTCGAAGCCAACGCATGTCGTTGTCAATTTAGTCAACAAATGATTCTGACATGTTAGCCGTTGGATTTACATCCAACGACCGGCATCCATTTTCAATCCCTCGTCTTCTTCCTCCAGCGCCGCCGGGACCACCTCCCGCCTCCTGCTGCTAGCAGCTTTGCTTAGCACGCTTCGCTATGAAGCTCTACTCCACCGTTGGCCAGGCCATCCCTCCACCCCTCCACACCTCCTGTTCTTCTCCGCCGACTGCCGAACCACACCGCACTAGAACCAGTTAACCCTCGTACACCTCTCCATCTGCGACTCTACTCCCGCGTCTTCCTATCTCCGGCTCGTTGCTGTCCGGGGCCTCACCGTCGTCCACCGCCTTGGATGCGCTCGGCGCAGCGTGGTCAACGAACGACACCATCAGAAGTAGACTGTGCGTGGAGAGACTGACAGCTGGGTCCACGGCCGCACACAAGGAAATGCCTCCTTATTACGCGCAAAATAATGATTCCTCCACCTGACATCTGGGACCCACCGGAAGGGCCTCTGTATTTCGTGAAAAAAACGTGCCCCCCCCGCTGACTTGTCGGACCCACCAGCTATCTTCGCACGCAAGGAAGCGCCTCCTTATTACGCACAAAAAAAATGAATAGTCCCCCTACCAGCTGGAACCTAGCATACTGGGAGGCTGACTTGTGGGCCTACCAAGTTGAGGGGGACGGAGGGCTTTGTCAACTTAGTCAATATGAATGATTCTAGATCCTGTTACCGTACGATGTTCATCCAACGGTCGTAGTGCTTCTTCAACCTCTGGTCTTCTTGCTCCAGCCGCCCAAACCAGCGCCGGTCATGCCGCGTGCTCCTGCCTCCCGTGGTCGGCTGTGATACCGTGGAGGCCTCACCGCCCCCTACTACTCCCACTGCTGGCCAGGCCATCCCTTTACTCACCCACACCCCCTGTTATTCTGCGGCGACAGCAGCCTCACACCGCAGCTGAACCAGTGAACCCTCGTACTCCTCTTCGCGTGGGCATCCACTGCTGCGTCTTCCCCGGCTCCGAGTCGTCCCCTTCCTAGGCCTCGCCGTCGTCCACCGCCGTGGTGCTCTCGGCGTGCGTCGTCAACGTGGTCAAGGAACGACTTCCATCGGACGTGGACTGTACGTGGAGAGGCTGACAGCTGGGTCCACGTCCGCAGCAAGGAAGTGCCTCCTTATTACGTGCAAAATAATGATTCCTCCACCTGACAGCGGGGACCCACCGGACGGGCCACCATATTTCGCGAAAAAACATTTCCCCCTGACTGCTGGGACCCACCAGCTACATCTTCGCACGGAAGGAAGTGCGTCCGGGCAAAAAAAAATTGCCCCCATGACTGCTGGGACCCACCAGCTACATCTTCGCACGCAAGGAAGTGCGTCCGGGCAAAAAAACGATTCGCCCCCCTGACTGCTGGGACCCACCAGCTACATCTTCGCACGCAAGGAAGTGCGTCCGGGCAAAAAAAACGATTCGCCCCCTGACTGCTGGGACCCACCAGCTACATCTTCGCACGCAAGGAAGTGCGTCCGGGCAAAAAAAACGATTCGCTCCCCTGACTGTTGGGACGCACCAGCTACATCTTCGCACGCAAGGAAGTGCCTGACAGTCGGGACCCACCTGGTCGAAGCGTACGTAATGTTGTCATTCTGGTCGCGAACGTGTACATACATATATACTGGTCGATGTAGAAGCGCGCACGTGTCGTAGTAGAGGCACGTACGTGTCGTAGTAGAGGCGCGCACGTAGCATGTACACGTACGTACAGCGGCCATGGTGCAAGAAAGAAAATACGGCCACGTACGTACATATGGGCGGGGTGTCAAACACCTACTCGCGCATACGTATGGCCAGGGCTCGTGTACATGGCTGGGTCGGAACAGAGAAACAGAGTCGTCGTCGTGTTCATGGGGAGGCAACGGAATGCGTCATGTTCATCGGGAGGCAATGGAACGCATGGGAGCCAACCGGCTGGGTCGGAACGGAATGCGTGGTCGTGTTCATCGGGAGGGCTTGGACGGAACAGACGATGGAAACGAGGCCTGGCGTACCTCACAATGAAGGAAACGGACCTCCTACATTCGGAACGGGGTCCTTTTGATCGGGAGGGATGTGGCCTACTGCAAAACGGAGGAAACGGACCTCCTACGATCGAAACGGGGGTCCTGTTGATCGGGAGGGGTGTGGCGTACCGCAAAACGGACGAAACGGACCTCCTACGGTCGAAACGGGGGTCCTGCTGATCAGGAGGGGTGTGGCGTACCGCAAAACGGACGAAACGGACCTCCTACGATCGAAATGTGGGTCCTGTTCTTCGGGAGGGGGTGTGGCGTACCGTAAAACGGGACTCCACGGGATACTGTTCATCTCCACCGTTGACCTCCTCCAGCCTCCACGGGCTACCGTCGACCTCCTCCAGCCTCCACGGGCTCCTGATCATCCAGCCTCCACCGCGCGCTACTCCACCGGCTACTGTTCAACCACCCCTCCATCGTCTACTGTTCATCCGGCCCTCCACACCACGGGGTCCTGTTCAACCACCCATCCATGGCCACCCCTCCACCGTCTACTGTTCATCCAGCCCTCCACACCACGGGGTCATGTTCATCTAGAGGCAATGCCACCGCTCACTGTTCATCCACCCCCCCCCCCGCAACGCTCACTGTTCATCCAATCGATCGGCTTTAGTTAGCAGCAGTAGCGAAGGAATCGCTCGATCGGGTTCAGTTAACAGCCATCGATCGAT
This sequence comes from Triticum timopheevii, assembly GCA_963921465.1. Classification (NCBI taxonomy): domain Eukaryota; kingdom Viridiplantae; phylum Streptophyta; class Magnoliopsida; order Poales; family Poaceae; genus Triticum; species Triticum timopheevii. The sequence goes on from OY997262.1 coordinate 293,307,959, forward strand.
CGCTCGGGTTCAGTAACGCGTAGCCTGCAGTGCAATCGCTCGAGTTCAGTTAGAGTCCAACGCCTCGCTCGGGTTCAGTTAGAGCCAACGCCTCGCACGTGTACGAGAGAAACGCGCATCGCTCGGCCCCCGACCTCCCACCGTAACCGGCAACTCCCCGAAATTTTCCTCCCCCTCGCTTCTACCACGGTTTTTTCCGTCATGAACGGCCCAAAGAATGTCATGCAGCTGCGTCTCCGGCCCGCCCAAGACGAAAAGCCAATTTTCTGTCATGATTTTTTGTCATAGAAGTAGGAACCCAACACATCTACGATGATACCGGGTTTTGTCACAATTATCGTCATAGAAGTGTCATATGTATGACAAAAAAAAATTTTGTTCGGCCCAAAATGTCACAGATGTGTCTTTTTTTTGTAGTGAGCGTCGTGCCCGCGGTGGGGCGGCCCAGCCGGCGGACGACGTCGCCGTAGCCTGGGAGACGGCTTTCCCCTAAGTTGGCCCGGTGCCAACGCTCATCGACCCCACTGGACAACGCGCCTTCTCCTAGTTTTAGGTTTATTTAATGTTTTAACTTAATGTAAAGTGGACTCGTGGACTGTCACCGGCCTTTGTGGCCGACATTAATGCTTAATTAATATTTTTATTTTTAAAATGTTTGCCTTCTTTATTTCTTTTGGGCGCGCGCTAAAAAATTGGTCGGGCCAGTGTTAGGCGCAATCGCCGACCCAAACGCGAAAGCGGACACCCATGTCCGCTGGGTCGACCCAAACGGACAAAACCGCCGTCCGTTTGGATCCGCCAGTTGGAGTTGCTCTAAAGACCGAAATCACTAATTGAGGAGTACTCGTTGCAAAGATCACTCTCACCTTCCCAGGTTTTGACAGTCGCAACCTGAGAGTTTTCCCTTTTTTTGTATATCCGTTTATTCAAAACGTTTTATCTCTTAAACAGTGCGTCCAAATCTCGAACCATTTTCACCGTTGGATTCCTCGCGTCAAAGATCTTAAACCTAGATCCTATGTTGATAGGTTTTGAAGAATTTTTTTCACAAAAAAACCGGATGAAAAAACCGAACCGGGAGCACGGGTTTTCTCCCTTTTTGAAAGAGGCACGCCCGTGCCTCTCGCGAAAACACAACCGTGCCTCTCGCGGAAGCAAAACCGTGCCTCTCACAGAAGAAAAAAAACAAAAAACATATTTTTTTCCGTTTCCGATAGGCGCGGCCGTCACTCTCGCGAAAGCACGACCGTGACTCTCCCGGAAGCAAAACCGTGAATCTCGCGGAAGAAATAAAAATAGAAAACGCGTTTTTTTCGTTTCCGAAAGGCACGTCTGTGACTATCGCGAAAGCACAACCTTGCCTCGCGGGGAAGCTAAACCGTGACTTTCGCGGAAGAAAAAAAAAAGAAAACGCGGTTTTTTCTTCGTTTCCGAGAGGCACGGACGTGACTCTCGTGAAAGCAAAACCGCGCCACTCGTGGAAGCTAAACCGTGACTCTTGCGGAAGGAAAAAAAAACAGAAAATGAGTTTTTTTCCGTTTCCAAGAGGCACGGCCGTGACTCTCGTGAAACCAAAACCGTGCCTCTCGTGGAAGCAAAATTGTGAATCTCGCAGAAAAAAACAGAAAACATGTTTTTTTTTCGTTTCCGAGAGGCACGGCCGTGACTCTCGCGAAAGCAAAACCATGCGTCTCGCGGAAGCAAAATTGTGACTCTCGCGGAAGAAAAAAAAACAGAAAACACATTATTTTTTTCCGTTTCCGAGAGGCACGGCCGTGACTCTCGCGAAACCAAAACCATGCCTCTCGCGGAAGCAAAACCATGATTCTCACGAAAAAGGAAAAATTAAGAAAATGTGTTTTTCGCGCAAAAATGTTTTTTTCGAAAAAAAATGTTCCAAATGTTAAGGAAGACAGGTGGAAAACCGAAACGTTGAAAAACCCCAGAAAATCCGTTAAAAAGCCGAAAACGCGTGAAAAAAAAACAAATTCGGAGGGAGCGCCTACAGCACGACACGTGACGGGCGGCTAAGAGCGCGCCAAGCGACGCTGGTCGTTGTGAGGCTTCTGAAGAAGCGCTCGTTAAGTAGTTGCTCCGTTTAAATACACTTTTTAAAGATGTGAATTTTACTTTGACATCTTTAAATTTACATCATGTATTGGAGATGCTTTTATTAGTTAAGTTGGTTGGTGTTGCTCTAGAAAATCCGTACTACGACTAGTTTCATACCCAGTTGACTGCACAGGTTATTCGCGATGCACGCACGCGGCGCAGCTGCGCTCCGGCGCGGCGGAAAAAGCCGCAGCTACGTGGAAGGCAAACTATGGTGTGCCACACTAATAACAACAAAACAAATCGCCTTCAAAAAACAACAAAACAAATCATGATCTGATGAAAACTTTGGGCCCATTTGCAGCGCTAGAAAGACCAATAGCCCCGGCACATGAAGCTAATTTAGATCGCCGTCAGTAAAGTGGAGATCCACGTCACCGCCTCCATCCATCTTCATCCCCGGGATCAGCTGAGGCGACAACCCAGGAGCCACCACGCCTGTGTGACATGTACAGCCACGCATCAAGTTTACGGCCTCAAATCTCAATGCGTTCAAGGAGAAAGTACACGGTGCCTACCAAAGAAAGGCTTCGAGTTAAGACTTCAAGTACACCCTAGAGCAACGAACCTAGAGGTTTTAAGTGACCGTCGTACAAGAATCCAGAGGTCTTAAGCGTACTAACCAAACATCAAGGCTACTAGTTGGTGCCATCAAAATCTTACTGGTACGTACAAACCCAGAGCTCTCAAGGAATGAATTTATGAGAGACGAGCAACGACCTACTCCTAAATCCGTCCACTGTCTACGCCTTTTAACACCAGCCAACTCCACATAAATGGATGTTAAGAGGAACGGAAAACGCTCTCATGAATGGATCCTCTAGAACCAACCATGCATCATCATCCAAGCTAAGCTCACAAGGGGTTCGCAGAAGATCCGGCGTCCAGGAGAAGGGAAAAACGTCGCCCTCGGCCCGGCCTTCACCATCAAGGATGTCCCTTTGAGCCGCCCACCCACTCGCCGCGGCTCCCCTTCTTCCTCCCATCGCATTCCCCCCGCACACAACCCATCTTTCTTTATTCTTCCCTTCCACTCTTCTTTTGAGTCTTCTTCCCTCGTCCAACTCCCAACTTCCGCTCCCCCGCACTTCACATCACCTTTGCTCCGGCTTTCTTGCCGCCCGCGGGCCGCCGTTGAACGCGAGAAGAAGGAAGAAGCCAAGCACTCCACGGAACCTCCCACCACAAGCCGAGAGATTCCAGACCAGACGGAAGCTTTGGTTCCAAGAACCCGAGGGAGGAATCCCAGGAGAGAAGCCAAGAAAAGAAAGAAACAAGGATAGTACTGGTACTAGTACTGTAGTAGCAGCCATGGTGAGGAGCAAAGAGGTGCCCAAGAGGCCCAAGGACCCGCTCATGACCCCTCCGTCCAAGCCCAGGGGCTTCAGGGACGACGACGGCGGAAGCCTGCCGAGGAACCGCGGCGGCGCCGCCATGTCCCCGGCGCCGGCCTCCGTGCCCAACTACATGCGGGCCACCAGCAGCTCCGGCGCCAAGGCCGGGCCCGGCCGGCGCGCGGGGGCGGTGCTCTCGTCGGCGTCGCCCACGACCAGGCGGGGGCCGGCGCGGGCGGTCACGATGGGGAGGGTGCTGTTCCCGACGCCGGAGGTGCCCGGCATGGTCCGGGCCACGCCCACGTGCTCCTCCACCATGAAGGAGGCCAAGTTCCCCGGCGCGCTCGACCTGGCGCCCGGGGCCACCGACGCCCAGGGCCCCGCGGCGATGCGGGTCTGCCCCTACAACTACTGCTCCCTCAACGGCCACACCCACTCGCCGGCCGTGCCGCTCCGGAGCTTCCTCGCGTCGCGCCGCCGGCTCATCAAGACGCAGCAGAGCATGAAGCACAAGGGCGTCTCGGCGTTCCGCAAGGGATCCGGCCACCAGAGGCCGGAGGACAAGAAAAGCAGCCCCGTCCTCTGCGCCGCCGCCGCAAAGGCCGCGCCTCTGGTCGACGAGGAGGCGCTCGGCGACTTCTTCGTGGAGGTGTACGCCGGCCCGAGGGTGAGCTCCGACATGAGCTGCAGCGACATGTCCCTGGACGAGATGGACGCCGCGGTGAGGAGGATGGAGTTCGTCGTCTTCGACCGGTGCGGCGTGGGGGAGGACGACGACAAGGGCGGCCATCCTGCCGTTCGCGGCGACGGCGGCGGGAGGCCGGAGGAGGACAGGCTCGGTTTCTGCAGGGACAGTTCGTCGGAGTGCAGCGATGACGCTGTCTCCGCTCCCATCTCCCGCAACCTCGTGGAGGAGCTGCCCTGGATGAGGTACGAGTGCGATAGCCTGGAGGATGATGTTTCAGAGGAGCATGTTCAGGAAGCAGAGGTTTCAGAGGGGCAACAACGTAACGACGAAGAAAGCGGATCGGGCAATAATCACGAAGAGGAGGCGCATGAAGAACAGAAACCGGAAGACGAGGAGATCATCTCCGATCTGCCCCGTGAAACGGGGATCGTCGCGGAGGAAGAGGGTGTCGATTGCAGATCTCCACTCTGCGAAGACATCTCAAACACAATGGATCAACATGAGGCTTCCACGGTGCAAGAGACGCAACATGAAGACGATGAGGAGCGTGTCTCGGATGTTGCCCACAAAATGGAGGTCGCCGCGGCGCAAGCATGTATTGTTTGTGCAGTGGAGGTCTGCAATGAGCAGGAAGAAGAAGAAGATCAAGGCAACATCCTGGGAAAAGTGATCCATGGGGATGCTTCTGATGGACAGGGCACGTCAGAAGAGAAGCTCTCCAATGGTGTCGATGAGTCGGAGGAGATTCCTGAGCATGAACTAGACATCCTGGGCAAAGTGGTCCAAGGGGATACTTCTGATGGACAGGGCACATCAGAAGAGCAGCTCTCCAGTGGTGTCGAGATTCCTGAGAATGAAGTAACAGAAAGAGTGGAGAATGTCGTTGAAGAGAGCCGGGCAGATGAGAGTTCAGCAGATCAAGAGGCAAAGGATGATCAGAGCAACGTGGAATCTACCGGCAACTTAGAAATTACAGAGAAGCAGGACTTGCCGGATGATGAGTCTGAAATGGAGATTTCTGAGACTGTGCCCAGTGTTGCGTGTGAAGAGGATTTCGTTGAGGAAGAAGTAACCTCCAAAGCTGTATCAGAAGGTGAAATTTCTGACTGCACTGCTATTGCTTCTCTGGGTGCTGAAATCTCGACACCACCAACAGAGGGTGGCTTTGAACAAGATGTGAACACAGTGGAAGACGCTTTTGAACAGTATGACGGTGCCGTGAACAACTTGGTTGATCAATGTATCCCTGCAGAAGACACAGTGGATGTCACAGAAGATGCTCAGAAGGAAATTGAGATTACCTCTTGCAATTTGGAAGATGCTTCTGAAGCATCTGGTACTGCCCAAGAAAGCAGCCAGGAAGTTGATTTCCTATGTGTTGATGCTGCTGCGCAAATGGAACCAGAGCCAGAGGTTATAAACTGCAAGTTGGATGATTCTTCTGAAGAGTCTGGTATTGCCCAGGAAAGCAGCCAAGGTGTTGAGCCTGTATGTGTGGATGCTGCTGCTCAAACGGAACCAGAGCCAGAGGTTTCAAATTGCAAGTTGGAAGATTCTTCTCAAGAAGAGTCTGGTATTGCCCAAGAACCAGAACCAGAGCCAGAGGTTGCAAATTGCAAGTTCGAAGATTCTTCTGAAGAGTCTGGTATTGGCCAAGAAAGCAGCCAAGACGTTAAGCCTGTATGTGTTGATGCTGCTGCTCAAATGGAACCAGAGACTACAACTTGCAACTTGGAGGATGCTCAAATGGAACTAGGGACTACAGACTTCAACTTGGAAGATGCTTCTGGAGAAGCTGGTATCACTGGAGAAACTGTTCACGATGATAACTTGGTCTATGTTGGCGAAGTTGCTCAAGTGCAGTCAGGGGTTGACACAAGCAAGTTGGTAGACGCTTCTGAAGAATCTGGTGGTATTGCTCATGAAGTTGGTGAAGATGATAACTCTGCATATGTCAGTGATGATGCTCAAAGTGATTCTGGGATCGCCACATGCGAATTGGGAGAAGAATCTGCTACTGTTCAGGAACCTGATCAGGATCACAACTGTACAAATGAATCCGCTCCTACCCCTTGTGAACTGGCAAAGGCTTCTGAAGCATATGATATTACCCAAGAAGCTATTCAAGATGACAACACTTCAGATGTCAATGATGGTGCCCAAAAGGAATCAGATATTATAGCATGCGAATCAAAACATGCTCGTGAAGAATCTGATATTACCCAAGGAGGCCAAGGAGATGATAACACTGCCTGTGAAGAATCTGATATTATCCAAGAAGGGGGTGAAGATGATAAGACTGCTGGTGTCTGCGCTGGTGCTCTAAAAGAACCGGAGATTATCGCATCCGAATCGGCAGATGCTTGTGAAGAAGTTTGTCATACTGAGGAAGCTAATCTCTTGACAGTTATCCAGATACCTGAGCACAACTCTGACTTCTCCGCTACTGACGGCCATGTGGAGCCCCAGAACCGACCAGCAGAAGACAATGTTGCAAAAGAATTTTCCATTGACGACATGTGCAATGTATTCAGCGAGATGAACCTCAAAGGCGATGTATATGTTGATCCTTCCGAGTCCGATATTTGTCCGAGAAACAGAATGATCATTGCCAGGAGGAGGAGAACACCTGAAGAAGATGAATACATGCGAGGCTTTAACCCAAGGGCACCGAATTTTCTTCCTCTGGAATCGGACCCGGATGCAGAGAAGGTTGATCTGAAGCATCAGACGGCCGAAGACCGCAAGAATGCCGAAGAGTGGATGATTGACTACGCGCTTCGGAGGGCGGTGAATAATCTAGGCCCTGCTCGTAAGAAGAAAGTGGAGCTTCTGGTCCAGGCCTTTGAGACTGTCCTACCGCAGGATGAGAAGAAAAGCATTTCACCTACAAGGCCTGCCCAAGCTTGCAACTGATAATTCTAGAGGTGAGAACACTCTGGAAATGTTTCACGGCGTATTTTGCCGTGATAATTGTAAAAACACTTTTGCACTTAACTGTATGTAAAACCCTTTTAACGAACTAACCTGTTATTACTTGCTTCTCTTTTTTGTGTTACAGTTAGTGGTTGAACTAATCATGGAGCATGTTGACAACTCGCGAGCTACTAACTCGGTGGTCGCTGCAATATTAGTGCCAGAGACCCGCTCCAAGCTGGACGAGAAATAACTACTTACTAGTCACCGGAGATGGATCGGTTGGTCGCTAGAGATCTCTCTCTGGTTAAGGTAACATGGAGAGGGTAAACTACTTGCTCACTGATGAAGAGTTTCCTGTCTAGTCTAGTTGCTGAGCTGCAAAGGAGTAGCTCAACAACCGAGCTGTGTGTGTATATATATGTGTCATAGTCCTGATGCTTGGTATTCCTTTATGTATACTGATGTGTCTGATGTTTGTGAGAGTTGCAAAATGTCAAGGGTGCTGAGGTGCTGCATTGACTTTGCCTGAGATTAATCAATAAAACTCTTCTCGACTGCATGTTTGCTGTGAGAAATGATAGCTATCGTATATGTAAAGTGCTCGTGTTTATGTGCAGATGTTTAGAATCTTGTGGCTGCTTTCTGTGAATTCAATTCCCATTTCATTTCTTGTCATGTATGCAATGCCTGAAGAAATGCATCGGCTGGCCAAATCAGCTAAATAAACCTGCAAATACTTCCACTCGAAACCTGATTTAAACGATCTTATATTTCTCTACGGAGGAAATACTGTAAAATTTAAGTTGCCCAGGAATCTGAAGGTGACGCCGCGCGTGTGCTTGGATCCTATAGCTAACGTTAACCAGTCTGATAGCTGCAGCCAAACTGTGTAGCGTGTGTGTGGAGTCGTCTGGAACAGTCGAGAAGAAATTGAAGGGCCTCGGAGCTGGAAAACGAGCAGCAGATGATCCCATCCGAGCTGTCTTGGTCTACGCTGACTCGCCAACAGATCAGCCAGCCTATATAAATCCTGTGGCCAGTGAGCAGCCGGCCAAAGATCTCCTCCGCCGACGTGACACGGACCGAGCCATCGCCATCGCCATCGTCGGCATTACTGCTCTCTCTCCAGTATGCAAGGCAAATCCTCTTCGTTTAACACGTGGTCTGCCCTCTCCTTTCGGTCTTGGCGAACACAATTCTTGAAATTAACTAAGTCGTCAGGGCACCACATAGTTGATGCAGCGTCGTCGAATAAATCTCCAGAATGACTGAAATAAATAAAAAGAACGGGCACCAATATAAGTATGAGACTTCAAACCTTTTTTCTCTTTTATGGTGAGATTTACCGAAAAAGGCTTTCCCCGCCTTTTATATAAGAAGCAACGATCCAGAAGCACCATGATACAAACTCACGCCACCACCGCATCTGACACACACCCAAAGCAAGATACAAAAGTATCGAGCACCGCCACATCACCCCAACAACTACCAAGCCACTACATATGCGCCACACCACCCCAACGACTACCAAACCACTACATATGCGCGAGGATGAACCGCTTGGAGCCAACGGAGACCCCCAATCCTCCGAGAAGAGGTGAGACAGAAAACGACGGCACAAGGACTTCAAGATGGTGCCTCCTAGAAGGGAACGACCACTGATAGCCGCCACAAATTGATCCCAAAGATCGAGTTTTCACCCGGAGCAACTCGAAGGAGTAAGGACACCGGGACGGAGCCTTCATGAAGGATACGGTGTCCACGGACGCCGCCGTCGTTGGCCAATACAAGATGGGACAAGTGATGTACCCCGACACACCCACCCCTCTGACGCATCCTAACTCCGCCAACCACCCCGACACGTCCCGCCTTGAACAACACCGGAGCCGCGTCAGGCCACACACAGCCGGGAAACGGGGGAGGAGGGGGAGCGGACACATCCGGGCCGCCACACCCCTGTGCCAGCGACGGGTGGCCCGAGCTCGTCGGCGCCTCCCATCCTTCCAGCCTGCCTCCCCACTGGACACCTCCTGTGTCGCCCCATCTCGGCGGTGAAAGCAGCTCCACACGAGGCCACCAACACACACCCGACCATCGGCAAGGAGAGATCCCAAGGACCGCTGCCAATCACGAAGGAAGCTCACCGAGGAGCCCATCTGCGTTGCCTGCCGTCGTCCAGCCGCCGTAGCCCCTGGACCCCGGTCGGCCCGCCTATCGGCCAGCCGCAACTGCGTCGCACCACCCCCCGTCGTGGCCATGGCAAGGGCATAGACCTGCAGCCCGCGCCGCCAGGCCCCAGGTATGGCCTTGACCCCACCGTCCCTGGCAACCAAGGCGCGCCTGCCACCTCCGCGCCGTCGTGAGAAGTGTCTGGCGCCCAGCGCGGCACCCGGACCTGGGTGAGCCGCCCCGCGTCTCGTCACCCGCGCGAGGGGAAGAGAAGCACCCCGCCGGCGCCGGCGCCGGCCGGGCTTCGCCAGTCACGCCCTCCAGCAGCTAGGGTTAGCCTTTCATGCACCCGCGGGGCGTCGTGGGAGGAAAAATTTGATCTTCTGCCACACTTTACTTCTCCGTTTGATCATCCCCCCACCCCCTCACCCACCCCAAGAGGCTGCCGGGTGGGGCCTGGGGCCACTGTCATTGAGACAATAATGGGGCAAATCATCAAACCCCTTGTAAAGTGGGGCAAATCATCAAATCCCCCGTCGCGGGAGGAGGACGGTGCCCAAAAAAGGCCTCTGCGATGAGATTTAAACCTTGGCGGAGCAAGGAATTTACTCCCTCCGTCCGGAAATACTTGTCATTGAAATGGATGTATCTAGATGTATTTTAGTTGTAGATACATCCATTTTCATCCATTTTGATGACAAGTATTTCCGGACGGAGGGAGTACTATGCTCAGTTCGCACCAACGGGCATTCTGTCTGATGATCACAGATGCACAGTACATGGTAATCGACACCCTGATGATCAGCCAAGAACAGCCGAAAGCCCAAACTCTGTCTTGGCGTAGCACAAGGAAATCAAACCGAATGACGCGACGCGAGGTTGAGATCTTCTCCTGCCGGCGGTGCATGCATGCCAGGGTTAGTAGACGAAGATGGATTGGGGCACGTGCGCCAGCATTTAATTCGGGCGTCCACATCGCCTTCACCGCCTATTCTATTCTTGGTCAACCGCGCTTCCACCCCCACAGAAACAGAAACAGAAACGACGACGATCGAGGAACGGCGCCAAGACCAAACGACAGGAGCTCCGACGTCGCCATGGCCCGTCTCTTCCTCCGACCGATCTGATCCTCGCCGGGCTCCGAACCCACCATTTTATCGCCGGAATGTGGTGATGGGCCGCCGCCACGCCCACGTCCTTGCCTGCGTCGCCACGAGGAGCTGAATAGGAGGAGGGAATGGACGAGGACAGCAATCTCCTGCATTTTCTTGATGATACACCCAGTTCGCATTACAGGAAGTGAGCAGCACAGATTACAATCTCCCTCAATTTCCCCCTCTGACATTATATTTTTCATTTTTACAATCCCCCTTAAATCATGCCTATGTGGATTCGATGTGAGTTTGTGATTTGGTGCTCCTTTTCTGCCTTCCAAGGACATGCGATGGATATTCATCCCAAAATGACGGCGATGATCACTCCGATACATCAGGTTTGTCCTCTTCTTTTTTTTCTTCCCCTGGCGTCGTGATTCTGCCCCTGCAAATTTCAGTCTGTATCCATGATTTATCTTAAATACAACGTGGATGGTTCGAATAGATGGGGCGCATACATGATTTATTTTAGGCTTTGGTTCAACGTTCGTTGAGCCTTTGCGGTCTGCGCTGTGCACTCTGCAGAACTAGTTTCCGATCCCTTCATCTGTCTGCAGTACATTTGTTGATCCCCTTCCTTAGTTTCCATCCTCATTATTGATCTCATTTCTTGCTCGTATTGCTGGTGACACGTCCGAATATATGTACCATCTACATTTGTTGGTGGAATTTGCTTTGTCTGTATTATGATGTGTCCTGCCAATGATCACTTCCCATGCTTAACAGACGCAGATCCATCCAATGCAAGGGACAGATTGGAAACTCTACTTAACCAACCTGCCAACAAGTTCTGTGCAGATTGTGGCACCCCAGATCCAAAATGGGCGTAAGTATCAACTAATTTTCAGATACGCGACATTCTTACCTACTAATTCCTACTGTGTCTGCTACGTCTGATGCTGTTTTTGTTAGGATTGTATTGTTTTGTGGTGGGAATACACTATACATATGCCAATTTAGCTACTACAATTTACGGATTCCAATTTCCGTCGAAATGCTTAACGCTCGATCGTGATCATATTCAGGCCATGCAAATATTTTCTCACTACCATTAACTGGTGTGGCATATGTAGGGCTTTGCCTTTCGGTGCGTTCATTTGCATCAAGTGCTCTGGAACTCACAGAAGTCTTGGAGTACACATATCAAAGGTAAGCAATGGGGTCTATGTAGTTTTTGTTGTTGTGTCGTATTCTCGTCTCCAATTTTACTTTAGCTGGACTTGTTCCACATTTTGCTCTCCATAAGACCAATACTTGTACCCTGAAGCTGCTCAATATTTTGACTAGAAAAGGCATGAACCTAGGTTACGTAGCTTTATTATTTATCTTTTGAATTAGCTGATCTGTACTAGTATTAAAAAAAAAAGGGCAACCTGGTGCATGTAGCTCCCGCTTGCGCAGGGTCCAGGGAAGGGTCCGACCACTTTGGGTCTATAGTACGCAGCCTTTCCCTACATTTCTGTAAGAGGCTGTTTCCAGGACTTGAACCCATGACCTCATGATCTGTACTAGTATTAACACACGAATTTTCGCTGTAAAGTATACACATATGGTGAATTTTTTCTAGCAATGGCCTCCTGTATTTGTATTTTGAAACCCGTACATAGTTCACATGGTGAATATTTTCTTGAAAGATCTTCTACTGAACTAATCAACTATTTTTGGTTGAGTATGCACAGGTGATTTCGGTGAATCTAGACGAATGGACAGATGAGGAAGTCAATTGTTTAGCTAATTCAGGTGGAAATGCTACTGTGAACACCAAATATGAAGCGTTTTTACCCGAAAACTACAAAAAGCCAAGACAAGATTTTGCGACAGAGGACCGTGCTATTTTCATTAGGTATAACATCTACCATCACTACTTTTCTCTGACTCTGTCTGACGAAACTATTTTGTTTCTGTTTGTCTATATGCAGGAAAAAATACGAGCTTCAACAGTTTGTGACTAATCCACAATTTGCATGCCCTTTACACAAACATGGAGCAGAAAAACGTCATAACCAGCAACATAGTGGCAGCAAACATGGTACTTTCAGAAATAGCTGGAGGAAAAAGGAATCCGAAAACAAAGGAGTAAAAAAAATGGTGCGACAAACTGTCATAGCCATTGCTAGTCTTACACTACTTCTACTGTAACTGTACATATTATTTTTCAGATGGATGTGGGCATGGTAGAGTTCGTTGGATTAATTAAGGTCGACATCATAAGGGGCACAGATTTAGCTGTTCGTGATGTGATGTCAAGTGATCCATATGTTATGATTATACTAGGACACCAAGTAAGCAAATTTCATTCATTGTTTGTTATGGAAGATTAGTCATGCAAAATTTTTTCTTCTTATAATTCAGTTAACAATTTCCAGTTAACAATTTCTCCATTTTAGTCCATGAAAACAAAGGTGATAAAGAACACACTGAACCCTATATGGAATGAAAGATTGATGCTATCAATCCCTGACCCAGTGCCGCCTCTTAAAGTGGTATGTGTTCTTTCCTGTGGACATGAAGTTTATTAGCAGCTAAAATTTTATTTTATTTATTTTACCTTGTTCATCTCAATGGAAAGTTGTGGTTATCATCTTTGCTGAGTGTCGTAGAATAGCTTATGTGTGCGAGTGGAATTTTATCTTTGATGTGTATGGCTAAGGTATTGAAGGTTTAGTGTCTAAATTTGTTCTCGGGTATTGAAATACCTGCCAGTTTTAACTAATAAATCATACTCCCTCCGTCCTGAATTAGTTGACGCTCAAACAGATGTATCTGGCACGTCTGGATACATCCGTTTGAGCGTCAACTAATTCTGGACGGAGGAAGTAGTAGCCAGTGATTAAATTTATACTTGTTGAGGTTTACATATACATAATTAGTTCTCAACATTATCTGGTATTCTTATTTTATGGATGAGGGATAGGTTGCATTCTGGTGGTTTGGCACATTTGTGTAAGAAAGTTTTTTGATAAGCATATGAGGCCTAAACTGCCCCCAAAAATACTCTTAGCAATCTGCTTTGTACTACATGACAGCTAGTGTTTGACAAGGACACATTCAGCTCCGACGACCGAATGGGAGAGGCTGAAGTTGATATCCAGCCATTGATCTCTGCAGCAAGAGAGTACCAGAGCTCCATCATCACGGAATCGACACAGATATGCACATTCTTGGCAAGCGAGAACAGCATTCTAGCCAAGGACAGTATTATCTCGATCGTCGATGGTAAGGTGGAGCAGGAGATTGCGTTGAGGCTTCAGAACGTCGAGCACGGGGAGCTTGAGATCAAGCTCGAGTGTGTGCCCCTCAGTCAGTAGTGCGGTTTTTCACCGAGATGAAATGCTCCATGGCTGCGATCGATACTAGCATCGCTTTGCACTACCCAGAGAAACATTGCCTGTTGTGTTTACTCCATGCCTGTAATTTGTCATGTCGAAGGTATTTCATGCATGTGATATGTTGGATAGATAGGAAAAGAAACTTAAAAGTCATCTACGGGACTCTAATGTAGGCTTCGAAACTCCTTTTTGTACATGGCAGAATTAAGAGTCGTCTGATTTTACACCTCTTTAAGTCTCCTTTGAAATAAATTAGAAAAACATAGGAACTTTGGATGATAAAATCGTCATGTCATTGTTATGCTGCGATGAAGCAATCATCGCCCTGCATAGTCCAAATTTGAAAGAAATCTAATCGGACTTGAAGATGATTGACTATGTGATCGTGACATGTAAATTTTGCTAACCTAGGTTGGAATTTCCTTTTTCTTAGGAACACAGTACAAACACATATGCTCACATGTGATAGGTTGGAATTACTTAATAGGAAGACTTGTAGGCTTTCTTTCTCTTTTCCCCCATTCTTCACTGTTACCCTTTTCGTATGTCTTTTTGTTTGAAGGACAACAGTGGAGAAAACCCCACTGCTTTTTTTATAAAAATAGAAGTAGTGTACAAAAATACAACAGGCTTAAGATAATCCAATCATCTATCTACAATTAACAAATGCAGTTGATCTTGAAGCCAAGAATGATACAGAGAGGCATATTTCCTTTTATTCTATAGCCCAACAAAGATAGTTCCTGATAGTAAATTTGCTTCCATTGTCTGAAAACTTGGCACCATGGCTCAGAAGATTTTGCTGTTTCTGGACAACCAGATGGGCCAAGCTGCAAGGCTGATTATCTCCATGAAAACCAGATACTGCTAACTTTCAAATCATGAAAAGCCTCCAGAACAGGGAGGTTCCTGTCACTCTGAGGGCAAACAGAAGTCCAGCATTGCTCAGCAAAAGGACAGCTCCAAAAACGACGATGCATAGCTCCCACCTGAGAACAGCAAAAGGCAAAGGAGACTAAGTGGGGAAACTTAAGATGAAAGCACTCATCAAACCACAAGTCTGTCCAGAATAGAGCACTTGTACCATCTCCTAGATTGCATTTTGCCATTGACTTATAAACATCCAGTAGGTTTAGGTTGTCTTTCCATCAGAAAGACCCCTCCATATGATTGCCTAGACGAGTGTCATTACTATACTATGTAGTTCAGACCAATTTTACCGAGGGGATATCATGTCTATTAAAGAACTTATGCAAATTATTAAGCATTGGAGCTTTTATTCTGAACACTGAGATCACCTTGTCCTTTGGGCCTAAATACTTTGGAGTTTGGACCAAGCAGCCAAAGCAGGTCCTTGTCCTTAATATCAAAACCTCTTTACAGAGAATGTTGGAGATGCTTGATACTTGATGCTTAACAGTTTCAGGAGCCCATGAAGAAAATTGGTAGAGAGGAAAGGACAACTTTCACCATTAGTAACTTCCCTCCATAGGTTAAGTAACAAGAAATACCTGCCAATCTTCTTTCAATTCTGGACACAATGGGCATATAGTGCTCCACTCTGGGCTTGGATAGCTCAAGAGATAGACCAAGATAATTAAAGGGAGTAAAAGAGAAGAAGCCCCTTCGGCAACATATAGTATCAATAAAGAATTCCACATTTTCCTCATCAATGTTAATGGGAATCAAATTTGTTTCGTGGTAACCTTGAGACCAATGGATCATCAAAAGACCGCACCAGTGCCTTCAAGTAAATCAAATGCCTATAATCAGCAGGGAGAATTATTAAAGTAGCATCTGCATACTAAACTATAGGAAACACAGTGTGCCCAGGAACATTAAGAGGCCGTTGCAAGATGCCAAGATTCATTGCTCTATTCAAAATCGCATGCTCCTTGCCTGAGGCCTAGTAAAACTTTTTCCTAGGAACCCCATTTAAGAGAACAGAGGAGCCGTGTTTAAGATGGCATGAATCCAGTCATCAATCTACCTATTTCCAAAAGGGATAATTAGATTTATGCCCCTAGTTGTGTCCCACTCGTCTGTTTTACCCCTAATTCCCAAAAGTCACCGGTTCTGTCCAAGTCACTTTGCTCCTCTTATGCTTTTGCCCTTTGACCGTTTGACCGTCAATTTGAAAAGTTCATAACTAATTCATACTAAATCAGAAAAATGCAAATAAGATACCAAAATATTCAGAAAAACATCACCTATATGACAGTGTCATTTGCATTCATGAAAAAAGTGTTGGAAAGTGCCCATCTGAGTTTTAGCTCTTATGCTACCACCATGAATAGTACAATCTAAAAAAGTTCAAAAAAATTCAAAAAAAATTGGTGGCAAAGAATGACAAATGTTTTAAGTGCCTGCCATGTTTCATCAGGGAATAACATTCGTGGGTGCCGTGGCAAAAAAACAATCAACACTACAAAATAGATTATTTTTTTGCCACGACTTCCACGAATGTCATTCCCTAATGAAACTTGGCAAGCACTTAGAACATTTGTCGTTCTTTGCCACCATATTTTTTTTGAATTTTTTTGAATTTTTTTAGAGTTTACTATTCATGGTCGTATCAAAAGAGCTAAAACTCGGATCTGCACTTTCCAACACTTTTTTCATGAATTCAAATGACACTGACATATGGGTGATGTTTTTCTGAACATTTTGGTATCTTATTTGCATTTTTCTGATTTAGTATGAATTAGTTATGAAGTTTTCAAACCAACGGTCAAACGGTCAAAGGGCAAAAGCAAAAGAGGAGCAAAGTGACTTGGACAGAACCGGTGAGTTTGGGGAATTAGGGGTAAAACAGATGAATGGGACACAACTAGGGGCATAAATCTAATTATCCCTTTCGAAAACCTTTTACCTTGAGAATTTCTAGGATAGCATTATGTTCTACCTTGTCAAAGGCTTCCACAAAATCAAGTTTTTAAACCACGGTTTGGTCTCTTGACTTGTGACACCGACACCGATGCAAGAACTCAAAGGCCCAAGCAACACGGTCTTGAATGGACATCTCCTTAAGGAAACCATATTGATTCAGTTGCATCTCTAAGTTGGGAATGATCTCTTGAAGCCTATTAGCCAAGAGTTGGTAATGATTTTGAGAGTGCTATTGAGCAAAGAGACGGTCTCCAAATCATTTGGAGAAAGAGGAGCGGCCACTTTGGGATTCGGAGTGATGAAGGAAGAATTAATTCATTGCACTGTCAGCTTTCCTTCAAAGAAGTCCTGAACCAGCTGAATACCATCAGCCCCAATTATGCTCGAACATGCCTTGGCAACCTTAGTGTTAAACCCACCATGTCCAGGAGTTTTCTCATGGGGTGTGGAATTGATCACATCATTTATTTCCTCTGTAGTAAAAGGATTTTCTTAGAACAGGAAAAGAAATTTCTAATTGCAGGTGTTGGATAATGAGCAACTAGTATTCACTGAAGGCCAAAGACCAATACATATATGATATACATGTGTGGTAAAGTGCAAGAAACCCCTTATACAATGGGGATATGAAGAAAAGGGGCTATACACATCTAATACCCCCCCTCCCTCAAACTCATGGTGGATCAACAACACTGAGTTTGGAGAGAAAAAAGTCATGCTGCGCTCGAGTTTGTGCCTTCATGAAGAAGTCCGCCAACTGTAACTCAGAAGGCACATAGTGAAGCGCGAGAGTCTGATCCTGTACAGCAGCACGCACAAAGTGGGCATCCACACCGATGTGCTTGGTGAGCTCATGCTTCACCAGGTCACGTGCAATACTGATAGCACCGGTACTGTCTGACGGTAAGGGAGTCGAGGTAGTAGCAGCACACCAAAATCCTCAAGTAACCACCGTAACCAGATCACATCAGCCGTTAACATAGCACGCTCGCAACTCACCCTCTGTACTCGAGCGAGAAACTGGAGTCTGTTTCTTTGTCTTCCAGGCAATAAGAGAGACACCAAGAAGGACACAGTAAGCAAATAGCGAGCGGCGATCAGAGGGATCACTAGCCCAAGTAGCATCAAAGTAGGCTTGGAGCTCGAGAGAGCTAGAGTGGGGAAAGAAAAGGTAATGAGAGATCGTGCCACGAAGATATCATAGAACACGAAGGAGATAACTATAGTGGACAGAGGTGGGGGCTGAAACAAACTGACTGAGGATGTGGACAGGATAGGAGATGTCAGGACGTGTAACAACAAGGTAGACAAGACTCCCAACGAGGTGGCGATAGCGAGTGGGATTGGGAAGAGGGTCACCATCAGAAGCACGAAGCTAAACGTTGAGCTCTATAGGAGTCACAACAGTGTGCTTATCCCCGAGAGCGGCGCGAGCAAGAAGATCCTGAATATATTTTTCCTGGGAGATGTAGAAGCCATCAGAGGTCGAGGAAATCTCAATCCCAAGAAAATAGCGAAGTGGACCAAGATCAGACATGAGGAACTGGTCGCGAAGGCGAGCCTTAACAAAGGCAATGTAGTCAGAGTCATCACCAGTGGTGATCATGTCATCAACATAGAGAAGGAGAAGAGTCCGACCACGAGGAAACGCGTGAACAAATAAGGTGGGATCATGATCACTGGGGGAGAAGCCAGCGGCAGTCATCACATAGGCGAACCACTCGAACTAGGTGCGAGAGGTCTGTTTAAGACCATAGAGGGAGCGTCGAAGGCGGCAAACCATACCATCAGGAACGTAGTACCCCGGAGGCGGCTGCATGTAGACCTCCTCTCGCAACTCACCATTGAGAAAAGCGTTCTGGACGTCAAATTGAGACATAGACCAATGACGAATAGAAGCCACATCAAGGAGAGTGCAGACAGTGGTCATGTGTGCCACAAGAGCAAAACTCTCATCATAATCACGACCTACTCCTGCTGAAAACCACGAGCGACAAGACGAGCTTTGTAGCGCTCAAGAGAACCATCGGAGCGAGTCTTGATCTTATAGACTCACTTGCAGGTGATGGGACGGACACTGGAAGGCAGGGAAACCAGATCCCATGTGCCAAAGTGCTCAAGGGCAGCAAGCTCCTCAGCCATCGCAAGTTGCCATTCAGGCTGAGTCATGACAGCCTGATAGGAAGTGGGCTCAGCAACGACAGAAAGACCATACCGGTCAGGAGAGTAGCGGTCAGGCGGGGGGCGAGGCCGAGCACAGAGGTTATGGACCGGAGTGGGCGTGAGGAGAGGCGCGCCGAAAGTGGAAGGCACGGTAGGAGAAGCATCCTCAATACGAGGGCGACGAGTGTAGTGGAGAGGAAATGGAGAAAGAGGGTGACGGACTGGAGATGATGGGGGAGAGCTGGATGATGAGGATGGGGAGGAGGATGGAGGTGAAGGTGGTGGCGGTGGTGAAGGAGAAGGAGTGAGATGTGTTGGAGAGAGGGGGAAGACAGGAGGCACATAGGAGGGTGTATCAGGAAGAAGAAGAAACGAAAGATCGTCCACAGAGAAGCTCGAGGAAGAAGGACGTGGGTAGTAAGAACGAGACTCGGCAATAGTCACATCACGCGAAATGTGCAGGCGACGACCAACATGATCCCAATAGCGATAGCCCTTGTGCTCATTACTGTAGCCAAGGAAAACACACTCAACCGACTGAGCAGTCAGTTTGGTGCGTTCTTTCGTGGCAAGAAGGACATAACACACACATCCAAACATACAAAGAGCTGAGTAGTCAGGAGAACGACCAGTGAGACACTTCATAGGAATACCACCCTGCAGGGTTGTCGAAGGCTGAATATTGATGAGATAGGTGCATTCAGAAACGGCCTTAGGCCAAAAGTGGGGTTGAAGGGAAGCGGCAATCATCAGCGCACGAGCCGTCTCAAGCAGATGAAAGATGATTACGCTTTGCAATGCCATTTTGAGCATGGGCACCAGGCCATGAGAATCGGGCAAGAGTACCATGTTCCGCGAGAAAACCACGCAACATCTAGGAGATATACTCTCGCGGAGTCAGCACGAAAAGTACGAATAGGCGTGGAAAACTGGGTGTGAACCATGGCAGCAAATCGTTTGTATATAGAGAGAATCACACTACGAGATTTCATGAAGTAGAGCCAAGAGCAGGAGAAATCATCAATAAACAAAACATAGTAGCGATGACCACTTTTCGAATCAAAGGGAGCAGGAACCCAGACATCAGAATGAACTAAGTCAAAAGGGTGCTGAGATACCGACTCACTGGTAGGATAAGGTAATTGGGTCTGTTTGCCAATTCTACAACCATTACAATGTACAAGAAACATCTCTAGAGACAGACCCTAAGAGGCCCTAACGCACTAATGATGACAAGCAAGAGTCACAGGTGTGACCAAGGCGATGATGCCACTGCTGAAAGGACGCAGACGTGGAGGCAGCAAGAGCATGAGAACTGGCAGAAGTGGTGGCAGCGGAAGAAACACAAGGCCAGTCAACCTCCCAAAGGCCCTCTGACTCACGGTGCTGGGGGCCAGCACAACCAAAGCCTTGGTGCGACGATCCTGAATGGAACAAGAGTCGGTATCAAGAATGACATGACAACCAGAATCAATAAGTTGGGCAGCGGAAAAAAGATTCATGGTGTGGCGGGGAACATGTGAAACACTAGGAACAGAAAAGGACGGAGTAGAAAGAATACCACGACTAACAATAGGAAGAGATGTGCCATCGGCAGTAAGAACATTAATTGGAGAATCAAGAGGTCGAAGAGAAGACAATGCTGAAGAATCAAAAGACATATGAAAGGAAGCTCCAGAATCCAGAACCCACGAAGATGTACCTGACGGTGTAGGTGTCGGCGGTGATGAAGGGGTGGATGCAGTCATAGCGGCAGCGGAACCAGTCGACGAAGAGCCTGAGGAAGCCAAAAGACGCTTGAGCCGCACAATGTCCTGGTCAGTGAGTGACAGAGTCGAGGAAGATCCAGGAGTCCCACTGGAAGAGGAGCGCCTCTGGTCTCGCTGCTTCAGGCGGTAATCAAACACTAGGTGACCTGTCCGAGAGAAGTAGACATAGAAGGTGTCACGGCGCGACCGGCCTTCTCAGCATAAGAAGGGCGACCCACCCCCCTTGAAGGTGCAGGTAGGATCGATGGAGCGGTGAGCCGAGCAGACGATACAGGAGCCCGAGCAGCCAACACAGACGGAACCGCAAGCAACCCAGCAGAGCGAAGGCGGGTCTCCTCAGCACGAAGCTCGGCAAGCACCTCCGAGATAGCAACACGACCACGAGCAAGCAAATGAGCACGTTGGGGTTCAAGCTCAGAACGGAGATGAGATAAGAACTCATGGACCCGCTGAAACTCGAAGTCAGACCCCGTAGTCTGACAGCAAGGCAAGCTCCACAAATAACTGTCCGAAGAGATTCAAGCTGGTGCCAGATGGCAGAGCACTATGAATAGAACTCATCAACAGAAGAATCACCCTGCTGAAGTGTGTGCTCCTGACGCACCACAGATAGGTAGAGAGCATCGCCAGAGGGCTGATAGCGCTGACAGATATAAGACCACATCGCTGCAACTGTGCCGAGTCCCATGAACTCCGAAGCAAACTGAGGGAGGACACTCGCAGTGAGAACAGCAGCAGCACGAGCATCATCATTGCACCACTGAGTGTATGCACACAGATCATCGCGGTAGACAGAAAGAGCATCTGATAAGCGGATACCTGCTGATCATAGGCATCAACCGCAGCATCATCGAGAGCTTTGGCTGCAGCCTGATTAGCCTGGGAAGCTTCAGCAGCAAGGACCGGCGGCGCCGGCAGAGTGGGAGCCACGGGAGCAACAGGGCATGGCGGACAGGGGACCTTGCTAGAGAGAACGCCCCACAGAAGGAGACCGCACATATGAATACGCATGAAGCCCACAAACTCAGCATAGCTGGTGCCATCGAAGACCACAGAGCACCGAGGAACAGCCACATAGCCAGAAGAAGACATGAGGAGCTCTATCTTTCTTTCTTTTTTTGTCAACAGCTACGGGAGACCCGAACTAGATCGGGCAGAGGCGCACGAGGGAATCAGCCCGAGCTGGATCACGAGGGGGAGCAGCCCGATCTGGATCAGGCAGAGGCTCACGAGGCCAGACCCAATCGAGTCACGCAGCAGGGCGGACAGGAGGCGGCAGTGGCCAGGAGGGCAGCGGCGGCGGGACGAGGTTGGCGGCTGACGCAGCAGCCAGACGAGGGGAGGGATGGGCTAGCGGATGCAACCGGACGAGGCAGAAATGGCCAGCGGCAGCAGATCCGGGCAGGAGCTGCCAGCCACGAGGGAAAACAGCCGGCGACGAGGGGATCAGGTTACAGGCACACACAGAGTTGCATCGTGCGGGAGAGAGGCTAACCTAACATCTGATACCATGTTGGATAATGAGCAACTAGTATTCATTGAGGGCCAAAGACCAATACATATACATGTGTGGTAAAATGTAAGAAACCCCTTATACAATGAGGATACGAAGAAAATGGGCTATACACAGGAACATGTCCTCGGTCAACACTGTTTTGGGTGATGGTGTTAGCGAAATCTTATGTCATTCGTTTGTTTTTCGGATGTCACAACTTGTCACTGTCCTAGGCTTCCGTTATTGGAACAAGACCGAAGGGTGATAACATTTAGATTTAAATAATAACATTACATCGGTAAACCCAAATGATACATTTCGAGGCTTGGTAGTGCTACGGCACATGGCTATCGTTCAGGGATAGCTGATATATAGCCACAAGAAGAAGAAAACAGAGCAACACCCGCCTGCATGACCTCGTAGCTCTCCTACTTCAGTACATGCACGAACAGTTGAACACACAAACCAAACGACTCGCATAGGTGCATATTTCGCAGCGCGTATCACTGCCCAAGTATGGAGTATGACCGATCGATAATCCCCGAGTTTATGCCGGGCAAGCGTGGCCTCCTTTGAGCTCCATCCCATCGATCTCCGGCGTGGTGGCCGTCGACTGATGCCGGTAGAGCGCCGTCATGAGCGGCGTCGCGAGCACCGTGGTCGTCAGCGCCATGATCACGAAGATGGCGAACGTCGTGTCGTCCAGCACCTGCACGCACATGAGCCTGTGAGCCCTCGTACGTAACAACTGATAATTACATTTAGAACGTCCGTGTGTATGCAAGTAGTACTGACCTTCTTCTCCTTGCCGATGTTGAGCACGATGAGCTCCACGAGACCCTTGGCGCTCATGGCCACGCCGAGGGCGGCCGCCTCGCGCCTGGCCATGCCAGTCCCGGCGACCGCCACCGCGAACGTCCCGGTGAACTTCCCCACCACGGCCACGGCCACCACGAGCGCCACCATCCCCCACGCGGCCACGCCCTGGACGTTGTCCACATTCGTGTGCAGTCCGCTCGTGGCGAAGTAGAGTGGCAGCATCAGCCCGGATACCAGCGGCGTCACCTTCTCGCCGATGCGCTCCGCGAAGCCGTCCTCCCGGGGCATAGCCAGCCCGAACACGAACGCGCCGAACACGGGGTGCACGCCGATGGCGTCGGTCACGGTGCCCGCTAGGAGCGCGCACGCGACGGCGCATGAGCAGCTCAGGTCGCCGTCCGAGCTGCAGGGGCCTGCGCGGCGCGCCAGGCGTGCCATGAGAGGGCGGAGCGCGAAGAACGTGAACGCCACGAATACGGCGCCCGACGAGAGGATGTAGACCGGCGCGAGAGGGGGCCCCTTGGGCTCGCGGCCACCGCCGGACACGGCGAGAGCGAGGGCGAGGAGCGTCCACGCGAAGACGTCGTTCACCGCGGCGGCGGCCATGGCGGTCTCGCCGAAGGGCACTCCGAGGAGGCCGAGCTCCTTGAGGATGCAGGCGAGCACGGGGAGAGCGGTCACCGAGAGCGCGGCGCCGAGGAACACGCACAGCGAGAGGTATGAGGCTTGGCGGGGCGCCGGTATGGCGAGGTCGAGGAGTGGCACGATGCCGGGGGCGGCGAGCAGTGGAGGCACGATGCCGGCCGCTGCGATGGCCACGCTGCGGGGCCCCACGCGCCGAACGGCGCGGAAGTCGAGCTCGAGGCCGACCAGGAAGAGGAAGAGGAGCAGGCCGAGGCCCGACACGGTGTCTAGCGCGGGGGTGCTCCACTCCGGGAAGATAGTGCGGCGGAAGGCGCCCCACCGGCCCAGGGCCGAAGGTCCGAGCAAGATACCGCCCTGCGCAAATTAGACATGCAAAAGCATTTACAAGCAACTCTCAAAAAATGATCTAAAAAAAGCAAGTATAAAAAATATTTACAAGCTATCTAAAAAAAGCAAGTATAAAAAATATTTACAAGCTATCTAAAAAAGCTTATATATTTTTTGGTCGAACTTCTAAGCATCTACGAGTATTATTACCAGTATTTGTTACTTCTACCGAGTATCAAGCCTAGCCGAGAAGCACAAATTTTGTACAACGTTTGGGTCTAGAAATGTGCACTTGGAAAATGCATATCTCTAACCCTTAATCCTAAAGTTGCACATAATTTAAAAAATGTACAACCACCGAATTAACCTCTAGATAAATAAAAAACTAGTCGTTAATATCATGTGATACCCTTTAAATTATGTGCCATTTTTTTAGAATAATTATGTGCGAAATGTGTTACCCTCTAAAATACAGTCTAGGAAATTTTCCCCCCACAGTCCAGAGGCCATGGCCTGGGCTGCTTGGCCCGGCCACACGCCTTTGCATTTGGATGCACTATAATGACGATGGATTGGAAAAATATTTTTGAATGTAGCCTGTATATAAGTACAATTATTCCTAAAAATTAGTTGTGTTCATAAAAAATAACTCACTCGCAAAACAAAAGGATCTAAAATAACCAACGGCCGGGTAGTAGTACCATTAACAATTTATATTCATCACATTTTGTTTCTCTCTGTGCAGCACACAAATAAACCTTTTTTTTACTCTTTTGCTCATACATATTGTATTCACACATCGGTGTATAATATGTTTTTTTAATTTCTTCAAAACTGGCAAATGTATTCAAAAGAATAAAAATAAAAATCTACATAGAGGTTGGGAGCGAACAATTACTGTTTGAATTCTAATTCGAGCTGACCTCAATGCAGAACTGCACACACCAATCAGTTCATCCAAAGCTTAAACTATGGAAGAGGGTCGGCATTATACTCCAACGCTCAGCATTGCAAAGCTACCAGAAAAGATTGTTTTCTTTTTTGCCGGGAAAGAAAAAGTTGAGTCTGTAGTCTAGGATCCTTCCACGATATATGACTCGCGCCTATTCTAGGTCTAGAAAACGCGTCTAGTAAATTCCTCGTAGTTCTCTTTACGTGCACAGGATCGTGTGATGTCAAACGCATGTCAAGCAGGGCAGCAGAACGGGTTCAGAACGTTACGTCACGGGAGTCGACAATTCTTGATGTGTTAGCCCACATGCAACAGTAGATGCACCAACTGTGCTGCATTACCGGGCGGTCATTTTTTTGCCTGTCATTTTCAGATGATGGTCTGAATTGATCGCCAACATCTTCTCCTCTGAAATGATTTGGAGATTGCTCGCCACGCCGCATGTTGGCGAATCTTCTACTCGTGGATGTCGTCACGGCTATATGGCAGCTAGTATTTTTTTTATACATACACGTATAAAAATGTATGAGTTAGCGCTTGGTCCAATCAAGCATTCTTAGCATTCATAATAATTACTGTACCAGCGGAGCCAAACAATCACAGATCCAAGGTTCATAATAATAATAGAAAAGTTCAGAATTTTAGCTGGAACCTTACCCCTCAATCCCTCTTCTCTGATAATTTCGTACTCCCTAATTAAAATCTATTATTATCTACCACGGCAAAAAAAAAAACTAGTATCTACAATAATGAGTACACTTGCATTATAAATCTGGTTTCACACTTTTTCCCATATACATTTTTGTTGCAATTTCCATATGCTATTAGTATGCCTATGCGGAAACATTTTTCAAATAATAGTATATAATTTAATATGCGGTACATATTGCCCGAAATGGACTATATTGCATGTACACTATTGCTAGTTGGCGTTAATGACTCTCTTTTCGGGATATAACGCTGCAACCGACGTCAAGCCATGTAATCCCCTTTCTTAAAATAAGTGTCGTTGATTTAGTATAAATTTAATAGAGAGTATGACTCAGAACTCTAGTTATTATGAACTCTAGTTATTATATTCTTCGCCATATATATCACCCACATAAAAGAAAAGTTGAAAGAGCATATATATGCATATGAATACCAGGATCTCGGCGATGACCCTAGGCTGGCGTAGGGGCTTGAGGGCGAAGGCGAGGCCCTGCGTGACGGCGAGCACGACGGCTATCTGCACCGCCAGGAGCGGCAGCGCGAAGTCCAGAGGGTTCTCTCCCTGCCACAGGCCGTCCGATGCCATCTTCACGGCCATGCTTTAGCTCTACTGCTACCTAGTTCTGCACGCACCCAACGGCTGGGATGGTAATCTTGATGCGCCTTTGTGTGTGCATGCATGCATGTGCTGGTGGCTGTGCCTTGTACTGAAATGCACTCCCAATTTATAGGCGCGGATCGACAAGCAACCTGGCTAGCTACCCCGTGTACCTGATGATTCATTAGCTTAGTGGCCTTCTCTATCATTATCAAGCAGGGAAATGGGGTGGACATTTGGACGGACGTGGGGAATGCTCAACAACTCCTGTACATGAATGAAAATTCGATACTTCCCTCTGTTGAAACGGAGCTTTAGATATATTCCAGGTCAACTCTCAATCTTTTTCCTCTTCTTCTACAAACACAGTAAAGACGCAGGTGATCACATACACACACTCACCCCTATAAACACACACACACGCAAGTCTAATACCTCCTAGAGATGAGCCGGCATATCTTAGGATTTACGAAGTCGCCACAGATGTCTTATAGTTGACGTCTAAAATAAATTCAGAAAAATGCGACCATATGTGGCAAGTTTAGGACTTGAACCCAGTGGGCAGGTTTCAGCACGAGAAAGTTTGATCTCCGGTATTAGATTTGGAAACTTGAAAGAAAAATATTGTGCATACGATATCAAGAAGTATTTTTAGAATATCAAAATTTTGCTGCCCATTACTTAGTGGCCAACGATACATTTTATAATGTGGGGAAATTCAGTTAATAATAGAAAAAAATTGAAAACATAATTGGAATTGTAAAACAATAATAGTGATAATAATAAATACAAATCATGACAAAAATATTAGAAAAATTGAAAAGGGGGGCTTGGAAAATTGTTTAACTTCTAGTTTAATTTCCTCCATTTTCTCAATATTTTATGACTATAAGTAATACTCCCTACAAAGTTGTACAAAACCAGAGACACTTATTTTAGGACGGAGGAAATATATCTTTCCCATGTTGTATTTAAATAAATTATATATCTAAATTTTATAAATTTGAATGTCCCCCTCTAATATAGTCTTTCTTTTTTCACTTTTTTCCTTTTGTCTCCACTTTAGCTATTTATTATATTTTCGTTTTTATCTAAAATTTGGACAACGTAGGTTTACTTTAACATGAATATTACATCGGCGAAACAAATTGACACGTAAATGCCATGTTAGCCAAATCAAGTTGCCATGAACATTATAAACGGTGTTTAATAGTTGACGAGCATCTTCTAACAGGCATTGATCTCTCAAAGTAGAACCACTAAGCCTACCACAATACAGACACATGCCTGTATTTTTCTTTCTTTTTTTTTTTTGAAAAAAGCCTAAGATCACATCTTAAGTTTTTTTTTTCGAAAAGGGGTGGTCCCCGGCCTCTGCATCATGCTGCATCAGCATGATGCATACGGCCATCTTATTAATAAAAAGGTTCAGCAAGGTCTCAATGTCTCCGCAAGTAAAGAAAAAAAGGACAAAAGGCTCACACAGAACCAAAAGGCTAGATACACAAACTAGCCAAAAGAGATAAACCACAACCGGTTGGCTCGAAAATAGACAGGGAAACTAATTGCCCATCCTATTACATGACCGCCATCCAAACCGGTTGAAGATATCCCGAGCTACCGTCTCCCAGCGGGTAGATCAAGTAACCAAACGCTCCCTGGCCTCCGTCGGAGTGAGTAGCGACCAGGAACGGATCAGCGCCGTAGCTCTGAAGATAACCTGCAAAAAATGAATGTTTGTTGTTCTGTTAAAAAACAAATCATTTCTGCAATTCCAGAGCGCCCACACTAAAGCGCACACTCCCACACAGATATGTCTTGCTAACCCGGGCTCTACCCTGTTTAGCCAAGTTCCAAATAACGTGTTGACTGAATTCGGTGGAGAAATATTGAAAGCAATATGGATAGTCCTCCATAAAACTCTAGCTAGTGGGCAATCAAGAAAAAGATGTTTAATTGTTTCACCCCGATCACAGAAACTACACCTAGTAGGCCCTGTCCAATTACGCTTTGTCAAGTTGTCCTTGGTTAAAATAACTTGTTTGTGTAGAAACCACATAAACACTTTGATCTTCAAAGGAACTTTGACATCCCACACATGCTTGGAGCTAGGAATCGAGCTCGAATTGATGACATCAACATACATTGATTTAACTGTAAAGTCACCCGACCTAGTGAGATTCCAGCGTAATCTATCGGGTTATTGTGAAAGTTGGACATTCATCAGTCTCCTAACTAGATGTAGCCAATCTTCCCAATGATTACCCACTAACGCCCTTCTAAACTGAATATTAAGGGGGATCGAATGGAACACCGTTGCAACGAAAGCCTCACGTCGTTGAACAATACGATATAACGACGGGTATTGGATAGCAAGGGGCGCCCCTACGAGCCAAGTATCCTCCCAGAATCTCGTACTAGCACCGTCACCAACAATAAACTTTGTCCTCTGAAACAATGAAAGCTTTACTTTCATAAGCCCTTTCCAAAAGGGTGAATCATTCGGTCTTACTGTGACCTGAGACAACGTTTTGGTTTGAAGATACTTATTATGGAAGATTTGTGCCCAAGTGGCGTCAGTTCCGCTAGATAACTTCCACAACCACTTACTGAGAAGACATCTGTTCTTAACTTCAAGATTTTCAATCCCGAGACCCCCTTGGTCTTTCGGTCTACAGATGATATCCCACTTTGCTAAACGGTATTTTCTTTTTAGCTCATCACCCTGCCAAAAGAAACGGGATCGATAAAAGTCCAGTCTTTTCCTAACACCAACTGGGACTTCGAAAAAAGACAAAAGAAACATAGGCATACTCGTGAGAACCGAATTAATAAGAATTAAACGGCCTCCGTATGACATGAGCTTACCCTTCCAGCAACTCAGTTTCTTTTCGAATCGATCCTCAATACACTTCCATTCGCTGTTCGTAAGCCTACGATGGTGGATTGGAATTCCTAAGTATGTGAATGGCAATTCCCCCAAATCACACCCAAACAATTGTTTGTAAGCCTCTTGTTCCTCATTGGCTCTACCAAAACAGAACAATTCGCTTTTATGGAAATTAATTTTGAGCCCAGTTAATTGTTCAAATAAACATAACAGCAGCTTCATATTTCTCGCTTTTACCATGTCATGCTCCATAAAGATAATAGTATCATCTGCGTACTGAAGAATGGAAATTCCTCCATCAACTAGATGAGGCACCAGGCCTCCCACTTGGCTAGCCTCCTTGGCCCTTCCTATCAAAATTGCCAACATGTCCACAACAATGTTGAACAAAATAGGGGACATCGGATCCCCTTGCCTTAGGCCCTTGTGTGTCTGGAAGTAATGACCTATGTCGTCATTAACTTTAATTCCAACACTCCCCTTTTGCGTATAAGATTCAACCTGGCGTCTCCAGACCTCATCGAAACCTTTCATACGCAAGGCCTGTTGTAGGAAAGGCCACTTAACTTTATCGTACGCCTTCTCGAAATCCACTTTAAAGATAACTCCATCTAGTTTCTCCGAATGGATTTCATGGAGCGTTTCATGCAAGACCACCACCCCCTCCAGGATGTTTCTATCCGGCATGAAAGCAGTCTGAGACTGCTGCACCACAGAATGCGCAATCTGTGTGAGCCTATTGGTCCCAACCTTGGTAAAAAATTTGAAACTAACATTCAGCAGGCATATAGGCCTGAACTGCTCAATCCTCATAGCGTCTGTCTTCTTAGGAAGCAGTGTTATTGTTCCAAAATTTAAGTGAAAAAGTTGAAGCCGTCCAGAAAAGAGATCATGGAACATAGGAAGTAAATCCCCCTTAATAATATGCCGGCATTTTTTGTAGAACTCCGCCGGAAACCCATCCGGCCCGGGAGCCTTATTGTTTTTCATCTGTGAGATGGCATCAAAAACCTCCTTTTCCGAAAACGGAGCAACCAGAATATCATTATCAGCAGCAGTTAGTTGAGGCACATCCTCATTCCTGGACTCATCGAGGGACACAACATTATCCTCCGGAGGTCCAAATAACTGCTTATAATACTCGGTGATGTAAAGTTTCAGATTGTCATGACCAATAATTGTTCCTTCCTCTTGCTCAAGCTGGAAAATTCTCTTCTTTCTGTGTTTGCCATTAGCAATCAGATGAAACAATTGAGTGTTCGCATCCCCCTGGATCACTTTGCGAACTTTAGCTCTCAACGCCCACTTCAACTCTTCTTCGCGGAGAAGTTCCTTCAACCTCATCTCCGCATCGAGCTTAAATTGTAACTCAGCAAGTTGCAAAATCGTTGATTCGGCTTTAATATCTAGGGACTGTATAAGAGCAAGAAGCCTGTCCTTCTCAATCTTATAAGCTCCACTAAGGTGCTTAGCCCATCCCCGTAGAAAACTCCTCAAATGCCTAATCTTATTTTGCCATCTCTCGACAGACGATTTGCCTCCTGTGTCTGTAGCCCATTCCCTGGCTACCAGATCGAGGAAACCTTCTCGTTCAAACCAAGCCAGTTCGAAGGAGAAAGTATTTTTGTTTCCCACATGGTTGGGCTCGCCCGAGTCCACGAACAAAGGTGTGTGGTCCGAAATCCCGCGCGAGAGAGCCTGAACCGTCACGAGAGGAAACTTCTGTTCCCACTCGACGCTTGCTAGTAGCCGATCCAACTTCTCATAAGTCGGATTAGGCAAAGAGTTGGCCCAGGTAAACTTTCGACCAGAAAGCTCGATCTCTCTCAGATCCAAGCTCTCAATGATGGTGTTAAACATAAAGGACCATCTTCCGTCAAAGATCACATCTTAAGTAACATAAAGTCTTTACAAACACATCTTACAGAAAAAAGAAAATTACATCAAAAAGAAAATTACATCCAGTTTCTTAAGGGTTCTGAAATCTTCTCCGTCCTGCATCCACCACGAGCACGCCATGAGTAAAGATGGATGGTGCTTCCTGGTCTCCGCCTTGATGGAGCAAACTTGTTTAAACTCAGGAGCTTAGCTTTTTTTTCTTCTTCTTGAAAACTACTTTAACAATACCATGGCTATGTCCAAACCGATACGACCATCTCCAGATCTATGTACCTATAACATTATCTGGATTTTCATACTTCGGCATTGACAAAAAATGCGCACATACAGATAGCGAGGCCACATAAAATGCACGCGCACAAACTGATGCCTGCCTATCGGGGAAACGTACACATGCATGGCATATGGTTCACAAATCATGCCACCACCCAGGAGAGAAACAGTAGACATACACCGCACATGCATCAAGTGAGCAAGGTCGGCAGGGTGCCGGAGAAGTCCTGCCACCCGCTCCCACTAACGGAGCGGGCAAAGCTGGTGAGTGGCGACTCTACGAGCCATGCGACTTCGACATTCCTTTCTCCGAGACGCGTTCCAGAACCCAATCCAGCTGATCGAGCACGTGGACGAGGACGGCACAGCTCCATCCAAGCTTACAGGTCAACACCGTGACGTCGATTGTGCGTGCACGTCTGAAAAAGGCAGCACGCAGGTAGCAGAGAGCGAGAGCAGCTATCAATCTGGATTCGGGAGTATATCTGATGGCATGCATGATCACACAAGGTTGGAGCGGCCTGATTGGCACAGCAGCTCAGTGCGCTCCCCAGCTGACCACTGGTTGTCGACTAGATTGGAGTTTAGTTTAACGAGCTAAGCTTGGGGCTGGTTGGAGGCCATGATTGACGAAAACATTTCCGAAGATCTATCTGGGAGATTGATTGGAAAGGTTTGCACCACCGAGATATGCTGCCAGGACTAATTAAGTTGTTTGTGGACGCGCTTTGGTGGCCTGACATGTCATTGCTGGATTGGGTGGTCTGATAGTGGTAGACTGCCACCTCATTCTGACTTGTCATTGGGCTAGTGGAGAGCGAATGAGTCTTAGCAGAATGCTAGCCCACACGCAAGCACCAACAATGCCATGTCATCCAATGATTAACTAAGCATTGGATTCACGGAGCTTAAGATTGATCAAGTCAAGGCCGTGCCGCGGGACAGTGGTACGGTCGGACCGGGAGGGGGGCGCGGGCAGGAGGCCTCCGCCCTTGCCTCTCCTTCGACGAACTTGGCCGCGGTAGCCGGGCAGGGTGGGGGGCGCGGGCAGGAGGCCCCCGCCCCTGCCTCTCCGTTGGCGCATTCGGCGTCGCCGGCTGGACCGGGAGGGGGGCGCGGGCAGGAGGCCTCCGCCCCTACCTCCCCCTTGGCGCTCTCGTCCGCGGCGGTGTCCGCGGTGGCTGCATCGCATAGGGTGCCGAGCGCGATGGTGACCATCCGTCACTCCGGCGATGGGGCCAGGACAGGAGGGGGGCGCGGGCAGGTGGCCTCCGCCCCCTCTTCTCCCTTGGCTCAGGAGATCTCGACAGCTCTCGGGGGCCTCTCGGCGGCCCCAGTTCAGCCGAGTCCTGTTGGGGGTCGGGCAGGAGGCCCCACCCCGAACGGGGCAACGCGCGAGGAGATCATTGCTTTTGGTGGGATCCCAGATCCTGTTTCTGAAGGACGACGGATGAGCAGTCGCCTTCAGGATCAGCCGAATGTTGATGACATGCAGCTCAGGTGCGCCATGCGGGCGGCCAAGCTTCGTGACATTGAGGTCACCACTAATATGTCGGTCAACACGTCAAATTCGATTTTAAATTTTTCCAATGACGAGATTGTTCACAATGCAAATCAATTAGGGGTTTCACTAGGTAGTAATGGTAGTGAATTCACTAAATCAGTTAATGATATTCTCGATCTCAAAGCGGAGCGTGCTTTGGATTTGATTCGAAACTTAGCATCCGTCAAACCCATGAACGAGTCAGACATAGATGCGTTGGGTGTCAGGGTTCTTGATAGCCTTTGTGCGGATCTGGCCCCTTCACTTCATGAAACAGAGGATGATGAGGGTCTCGACTCCCCGAGAAACTCGTTACATGTAGATGTTCCAGAAATTAGGTCCACGGAGTCCGGTTGTGAGGACCGGATGCAGGATCAAACTAAGCCTCAACGGAAGTGGAAACCGAAGGTGTATCCCACTTCGGCTGTGCGTAGAAGTGCTAGGATCCGTACCTTTAAAAAGTTTCATGATGATATTGAAGGAAATATGCCCTAGAGGCAATAATAAAGTTATTATTTATTTCCTTATTTCATGATAATTGTTTATTATTCATGCTAGAATTGTATTAATCGGAAACATGATACATGTGTGAATACATAGACAAACAGAGTGTCACTAGTATGCCTGTACTTGACTAGCTCGTTAATCAAAGATGGTTATGTTTCCTAGCCATAGACATGAGTTGTCATTTGATTAACGGGATCACATCACTAGGAGAATGATGTGATTGACATGACCCATTCAGTTAGCTTAGCACCCGATCGTTTAGTATGTTGCTATTGCTTTCTTCATGACTTATACATGTTCCTATGACTATGAGATTATGCAACTCCCGTTTACCGGAGGAACACTTTGTGTGCTACCAAACGTCACAACGTAACTAGGTGATTATAAAGGTGCTCTACAGGTATCTCCGAAGGTACTTGTTGGGTTGGCGTATTTCGAGATTAGAATTTGTCACTCCGAATGTCGGAGAGGTATCTCTGGGCCCTCTCGGTAATGCACATCACATAAGCCTTGCAAGCAATGCAACTAATGAGTTAGTTACAAGATGATGTATTACGGAACGAGTAAAGAGACTTGCCGGTAACGAGATTGAACTAGGTATTGGATACCGACGATCGAATCTCGGGCAAGTAACATACCGATGACAAAGGGAACAACGTATGTTGTTATGCGGTCTGACCGATAAAGATCTTCGTAGAATATGTAGGAACCAATATGGGCATCCAGGTCCCGCTATTGGTTATTGACCGGAGACGTGTCTCGGTCATGTCTACATTGTTCTCGAACCGTAGGGTCCGCACGCTTAAAGTTACGATGACAGTTTCTTTATGAGTTTATGTATTTTGATGTACCGAAGTTTGTTCGGAGTCCAGGATGTGATCATGGACATGACGAGGAGTCTCGAAATGGTCGAGACATAAGGATTGATATATTGGAGGACTATATTCGGACACCAGAATTGTTCCGGGTGATTTCGGAGAAAACCGGAGTGCCGGGGGGGGGGGGGGGGGGTTACCGGACCCCCCCGGGAGAGTTAATGGGCCACATGGGCCTTGGTGGGAAGAGAGATGGGCGGCCAGGGTGGGCCGCGCGCCCCCTCTCCCTCTAGTCCGAATTGGACTAGGAGGAGGAGGGGGGGGGGGGGGGGGGGCGGCGCCCCCCTTTCCTTCCCCCCTCTCCCCCTTCCTCCCCCCTCCTAGTAGGAGTAGGAAAGGAGGAATCCTACTCCTACTAGGAGGAGGATTCCTCCTCCTTGGCGCGCCCCAAGGGGCCGGCCGGCCTCCCCCCTTGCTCCTTTATATAGGGGGGCGGGGGGCACCCCATAGACACACAAGTTGATCTTCGTGATCGTTCCTTAGCCGTGTGCGGTGCCCCCCTCCACGATATTACACCTCGGTCATATTGTAGCGGTGCTTAGGCGAAGCCCTGTGACGGTTGAACATCAAGATCGTCACCACGCCGTCGTGCCGATGAAACTCCTCCCCGAAGCTTTGCTGGATTGGAGCCCGGGGTGCGTCATCGAGCTGTACGTGTGTCAAGAACTCGGAGGTGCCGGAGTAACGATACTTGGATCGGTTGGACCGGGAAGACGTACGACTACTTCCTCTACGTTGCGTCAATGCTTCCGCTTCGGTCTACGAGGGTACGTAGACAACACTCTCCCCTCTCGTTGCTATGCATCACCATGATCTTGCGTGTGCGTAGGAATTTTTTTGAAATTACTACGTTCCCCAACAGTGGTATCAGATCCAGGTTTTATGTGTTGATGTTATATGCACGAGTAGAACACAAGTGAGTTGTGGGCGATATAAGTCATACTGCTTACCAGCATGTCATACTTTGGTTCGGTGGTATTGTTGGATGAAGCGGCCCGGACCGACATTACGCGTACGCTTACGCGAGACTGGTTTTACCGCCGTGCTATGCACACAGGTGACTAGCGGGTGTCAGTTTCTCCAACTTTAGTTGAATCGAGTGTGGCTACGCCCGGTCCTTGCGATGGTTAAAACAACACCAACTTGACAAACTATCGTTGTGGTTTTGATGTGTAGGTAAGAACGGTTTTGCTCAGCCCGTAGCAGCCACGTAAAACTTGCAACAACAAAGTAGAGGACGTCTAACTTGTTTTTGCAGGGCATGTTGTGATGTGATATGGTCAAGACGTGATGAGATATAAGTTGTTGTATAAGATGATCATGTTTTGTTGAAGTTATCGGCAACTGGCAAAAGCCTTATGGTTGTCTTTCTATTGCATAAGATGCAAGCGCCAAATAATTGCTTTACTTTATCGCTATGCGATAGCAATAGTTGCAAGAGCAATTGTTGGCGAGACGACCATGTGACGACACATTGATATAGATCAAGATGATGGAGATCATGGTGTCATGCCGGTGATGATGGAAATCATGACGATGCTTTGGAGATGGAGATCAAAGGCACAAGATGATGATGGCCATATCATGTCACATATTTTGATTGCATGTGATGTTTATCTTTTATACATCTTATTTTGCTTAGTTCGACGGTAGCTTTATAAGATGATCTCTCACTAAATTTCAAGATAAAAGTGTTCTCCCTGAGTATGCACCGTTGCCAAAGTTCGTCGTGCCCAGACACCACGTGATGATCGGGTGTGATAAGCTCTACGTCCATCTACAACGGGTGCAAGTCAGTTTTGCACACGCAGAATACTCGGGTTAAACTTGACGAGCCTAGCATATGCAGATATGGCCTCGGAACACGGAGACCGAAAGGTCGAGCGTGAATCATATAGTAGATATGATCAACATAGTGATGTTCACCATTGAAAGCTACTCCATTTCACGTGATGATCGGTTATGGTTTAGTTGATTTGGATC
The DNA here is from genome assembly GCA_963921465.1 of Triticum timopheevii. Classification (NCBI taxonomy): domain Eukaryota; kingdom Viridiplantae; phylum Streptophyta; class Magnoliopsida; order Poales; family Poaceae; genus Triticum; species Triticum timopheevii. The sequence continues at coordinate 293,344,002 of OY997262.1, forward strand.
ACGTGATCACTTAGAGGATTAGAGGGATGTCTATCTAAGTGGGAGTTCTTAAGTAATATGATTAATTGAACTTTAATTTATCATGGACTTAGTCCTGGTAGTATTAGCATATCTATGTTGTAGATCAATAGCTCGCGTTGTTGCTTTTATATGTTTATTTTGATATGTTCCTAGAGAAAATTGTGTTGAAAGATGTTAGTAGCAATGATGCGGATTGGATCCGTGATTTGAGGTTTATCCTCATTGCTGCACAGAAGAATTACGTCCTGGATGCACCGCTAGGTGACAGACCTATTGCAGGAGCAGATGCAGATGTTATGAACGTTTGGCTAGCTCAATATCATGACTACTTGATAGTTTAAGTGCACCATGATTAACGGCTTAGAATCGGGACTTCAAAGACGTTTTGAACGTCATGGACCATATGAGATGTTCTAGGAGTTGAAGTTAATATTTCAAGCAAATACCCAAGTTGAGAGATATGAAGTCTCCAACAAGTTCTATAGCTAAAAGATGGAGGAGAATCGCTCAACTAGTGAGCATGTGCTTAGATTGTCTGGGTACTACAATCGCTTGAATCAAGTGGGAGTTAATCTTCTAGATAAGATAGTGATTGACAGAATTCTCTAGTCACCATGACCAAGTTAGTAGAACTTCGTGATGAACTATAGTATGCAAGGGATGATGAAAATGATTCCCAAGTTTTTCATGATGATGAAATCGATGAAGGTAGAAATCAAGAAAGAACATCAAGTGTTGATGGTTAACAAGACCACTAGTTTCAAGAAAAGGGCAAAGGGATAGAAAGGGAACTTCAAGAAGAACGGCAAGCAAGTTGCTGCTCAAGTGAAGAAGCCCAAGTCTGGACCTAAGCCTGAGACTAAGTGCTTCTACTACAAAGGGACTGGTCACTGGAAGCAGAACTACCCCAAGTATTTGGCGGATAAGAAGGATGGCAAAGTGAACAAAGGTATATTTGATATACATGTTATTGATGTGTACTTTACTAGTGTTTATAGCAACCCCTCGGTATTTGGTACTGGTTCAGTTGCTAAGAGTAGTAACTCGAAACGGGAGTTGCAGAATAAACAGAAACTAGTTAAGGGTGAAGTGACGATGTGTGTTGAAAGTAGTTTCAAGATTGATATGATCATCATCGCACACTCACTATACTTTCGGGATTAGTATTGAACCTAAATAAATGTTATTTGGTGTTTGCGTTGAGCATGAATATGATTTGATCGTGTTTATTGCAATACGGTTATTCATTTAAGTAAGAGAATAAACTGTTGTTCTGTTTACATGAATAAAACCTTATATGGTTACACACCCAATGAAAATGGTTCATTGGATCTCGATCATAGTGATACACATATTCATAATATTGAAACCAAAAGATGCAAAGTTAATAATGATAGTGCAATTTATTTGTGGCACTGCCGTTTAGGTCATATTGGTGTAAAGCGCATGAAGAAACTCCATGCTGATGGGATTTTGGAATCACTTGATTATGAATCACTTGATGCTTGCGAACCATGCCTCATGGGCAAGATGACTAAGACTCCATTCTCCGGAACAGTGGAGCGAGCAACTGACTTATTGGAAATAATACATACTGATGTATGCGATCCGATGAGTGTTAAGGCTCGTGGCGGGTATCATTATTTTCTGACCTTCACAGATGATTTGAGCAGATATGGGTATATCTACTTGATGAAACATAAGTCTGAAACATTTGAAAAGTTCAAAAAAATTCAGAGTGAAGTGGAAAATCATCGTGACAAGAAAATAAGGTTTCTACGATCTGATCGCGGAGACAAATATTTGAGTTACGAGTTTGGCCTTCAATTAAAACAATGTGGAATAGTTTCACAAATTCATGCCACCTGGAACACCACATCATAATGGTGTGTCCGAACGTCATAACCGTACTTTATTGGATATAGTACAATCTATGATGTTTCTTACCGTTTACCAATATCGTTTTGGGATCATGCATTAGAGACAGCTGCATTCACGTTAAATAGGGCACCATCTAAATCCGCTGAGATGACACTATATGAACTGTGGTTTAGCAAGAAACCAAAGTTGTCGTTTCTTAAAGTTTGGGGTTGTGATGCTTATGTGAAAAAGTTTCATCCTGATAAGCTCAAACCCAAATCGAAGAAATGCGTCCTCATAGGATACCCAAAGGAGACTGTTGGGTACACCTTCTATCACAGATCCGAAGACAAGACATTCGTTGCTGAGAATGGATCCTTTCCAGAGAAGGAGTTTCTCTCGAAAGAAGTGAGTGGGAGGAAAGTAGAACTTGATAAGGTAATTGTACCTTCTCCCTTATTGGAAAGTAGTTCATCACAGAAATCTGTTCCTGTGACTGCTACACCAATTAGTGAGGAAGCTAATGATGATGATCATGTAACTTCAGATCAAGTTACTACCGAACCTCGTAGGTCAACCAGAGTGAGATCCGCACCAGAGTGGTACGGTAATCCCATTCTGGAGGTCATGTTACTTGACCATGACGAACCTACGAACTATGAGGAAGCGATGATGAGCCCAGATTCCGAAAAATGGTTTGAGGCCATGAAATATGAGATATGATCCATGTATGAGAACAAAGTATGGACTTTGATGGATTTGCCCGATGATCGGCAAACCATAGAAAATAAATGGATCTTCAAGAGGAAGACGGACGTTGATAGTAGTGTTACTATCTACAAAGCTAGACTTGTCGAAAAAGGTTTTTGACAAAGTTCAAGGTGTTGACTACGATAAAATTTTCTCACTCGTAGCGATGCTTAAGTCTGTCCAAATCATGTTAGCAATTGCCGCATTTTTATGAAATCTGGCAAATGGATAAACAAAACTACATTCCTTAATGGATTTAAAGAAGAGTTGTATATGATGCAACCAGAAGGTTTTGTCAATCCTAAAGGTGCTGACAAAATACGCAAGCTCCAGCAATCCATCCATGGACTGGTGCAAGCATCTCGGAGTTGGAATATACGCTTTGATAAGTTGATCGAAGCATATAGTTTTACACAGACTTGCGGTGAAGCCTGTATTTACTAGAAAGTGAGTGGGAGCACTACAACATTTCTGATAAGTATATGTGAATGACATATTGTAGATCGGAAATAATGTAGAATTATTCTGCAAAGCATAAAGGAGTGTTTGAAAGGAGTTTTTCAAAGAAAGACCTCGGTGAAGCTGCTTACATATTGAGCATCAAGATCTATAGAGATAGATCAAGACGCTTGATAAGTTTTTTTCAATGAGTACATACCTTGACAAGATTTTGAAGTAGTTCAAAATGGAATAGTCAAAGAAAGAGTTCTTGCCTGTGTTACTAGGTGTGAAATTGAGTAAGACTCAAAACCCGACCACGACAGAAGATAGAAAGAGAATGAAAGTCATTCCCTATGCCTTGTCCATAGGTTCTATAAAGTATGCCATGCTGTGTACCAGATCTATTGTATACCCTACACTGAGTTTGGCAAGGGAGTACAATAGTGATCTAGGAGTAGATCACTGGACAGCGGTCAAAATTATCCTTAGTGGAATAAGGATATGTTTCTCGATTATGGAAGTGACAAAAGGTTCGTCGTAAAGGGTTACGTCGATGCAAGTTTTGACACCGATCTGGATGACTCTAAGTCTCGATCTAGATACATATTGAAAGTGGGAGCAATTAGCTAGAGTAGCTCCGCGCAGAGCATTGTAGACATAGAAAATTGCAAAATACATAATAGATCTGAATGTGAAAGACCCGTTGACTAAGATTCTCTCACAAGCAAAACATGATCACACCTTAGTACTCTTTGGGTGTTAATCACATAGTGATGTGAACTAGATTACTGAATCTAGTAAATCCTTTGGGTGTTGGTCACATGGCGATGTGAACTATGGGTGTTAATCACATGATGATGTGAACTATCGATGTTAATCACATGGTGATGTGATCTAGATTATTGACTCTAGTGCAAGTGGGAGACTGAAGGAAATATGCCCTAGAGGCAATAATAAAGTTATTATTTATTTCCTTATTTCATGATAATTTTTTATTATTCATGCTAGAATTGTATTAATCGGAAACATGATACATGTGTGAATACATAGACAAACAGAGTGTCACTAGTATGCCTCTACTTGACTAGCTCGTTAATCAAAGATGGTTATGTTTCCTAGCCATAGACATGAATTGTCATTTGATTAACGGGATCACATCACTAGGAGAATGATGTGATTGACATGACCCATTCAGTTAGCTTAGCACCCGATCATTTAGTATGTTGCTATTGCTTTCTTCATGACTTATACATGTTCCTATGACTATGAGATTATGCAACTCCCGTTTACCGGAGGAACACTTTGTGTGCTACCAAACGTCACAACGTAACTGGGTGATTATAAAGGTGCTCTACAGGTGTCTCCGAAGGTACTTGTTGGGTTGGCGTATTTCGAGATTAGAATTTGTCACTCCGAATGTCCGAGAGGTATCTCTGGGCCCTCTCGGTAATGCACATTACATAAGCCTTGCAAGCAATGCAACTAATGAGTTAGTTACGAGATGATGTATTACGGAACGAGTAAAGAGACTTGCCGGTAACGAGATTGAACTAGGTATTGGATACCGACGATTGAATCTCGGGCAAGTAACATACCGATGACAAAGGGAACAAGGTATGTTGTTATGCGGTCTGACCGATAAAGATCTTCGTAGAATATGTAGGAACCAATATGGGCATCCAGGTCCCGCTATTGGTTATTGACCGGAGACGTGTCTCGGTCATGTCTACATTGTTCTCGAACCGTAGGGTCCGCACGCTTAAAGTTACGATGACAGTTTCTTTATGAGTTTATGTATTTTGATGTACCGAAGTTTGTTCAGAGTCCCGGATGTGATCATGGACATGACGAGGAGTCTCGAAATGGTCGAGACATAAAGATTGATATATTGGACGACTATATTCGGACACCGGAATTGTTCCGGGTGATTTCGGAGAAAACTAGAGTGCCGAGGGGGGGGGGGGTTACCGGAACCCCCCGGGAGAGTTAATTGGCCACATGGGCCTTGGTGGGAAGAGAGAGGGGCGGCCAGGGTGGGCCGCGCGCCCCCTCTCCCTCTGGTCCAAATTGGACTAGGAGGGGGGGGGGGCGCCCCCCTTTCCTTCCCCCCTCCCCCCCTTCCTTCCCCCTCCTAGTAGGAGTAGGAAAGGAGGAATCCTACTCCTACTAGGAGGAGGATTCCTCCTCCTTGGCGCGCCCCAAGGGGCCGGCCGGCCTCCCCCCTTGCTCCTTTATATACGGGGGCGGGGGGCACCCCATAGACACACAAGTTGATCTTCGTGATCGTTCCTTAGCCGTGTGCGGTGCCCCCCTCCACGATATTACACCTCAGTCATATTGTAGCGGTGCTTAGGCGAAGCCCTGTGACGGTTGAACATCAAGATCGTCACCACGCCGTCGTGCTGACGAAACTCCTCCCCGAAGCTTTGCTGGATCGGAGCCCGGGGTGCGTCATCGAGCTGTACGTGTGTCAAGAACTCGGAGGTGTCGGAGTAACGGTACTTGGATCGGTTGGACCGGGAAGACGTACGACTACTTCCTCTACGTTGCGTCAACGCTTCCGCTTCGGTCTACGAGGGTACGTAGACAACACTCTCCCCTCTCGTTGCTATGCATCACCATGATCTTGCGTGTGCGTAGGAATTTTTTTGAAATTACTACGTTCCCCAACAGATATATGAGAGGCATTTTTTTGGAATAGCAGAGGTCTCAAGGACTTGGCTAAAAGAAGATTTTTAGCGGATGCGTCTATTGAATACCAGTTGGATTTCATCGCCCTATCAGAAACTGGGAGGGACAATTTCACCCCCAGTTTCTTAGTTCTTTATCCGGGGAGTCGATTTTGATTGGCATTGCCTACCCCCAAGAGGAAGGTCTGGTGGGATCTTACTTGGGGTTAAGTGTGAGTCGTTGGAAGTTCGGAGTGTGGTTATGGGAGATTTTGCTGTAAAATTCCGGGTAAGATCAAAAGCCGATGGGTTTAATTGGGTGTTGGTGGCGGTGCTACCTCTTGAGCATGCGTTGGTTTTCCCTTGAAGAGGAAAGGGTGATGCAACAAAGTAGCGTAAGTATTTCCCTCAATTTTTGAGAACCAAGGTATCAATCCAGTAGGAGGCTACACGCTAATCCCTCGTACCTACACAAACAAATAAGAACCTTGCAACCAACGCGATAAAGGGGTTGTCAATCCCTTCACGACCACTTCCAAAAGTGAGATCTGATAGAGATAATATAAATATTTTTGTTATTTTTATGATATAGATTGGAAAGTAAAGATGCAAATCATAGGCATGACCCCTATCAACATCGGTGTCTTCTTCTTCCATCTGGTCATGCATGTTCCCATCTACCTCGTGAGCGTCCACCTCGCCATTGTATTCACCATCGGCATTTCCCCTTCTACCTGACTATTCTGCCCTGGTTCATAACCATCAGCATTTCCTCCTTCTACCTGACTGCTCTGTCCTTGTTCGTAACCATCATCTCCAGCATTTGACATAGATAACTGCCTCCCTACACTGCTCTGCCCAGGATCGTTGCCACCCTGGCCTTCATGTGCAGTGACCTCCTTCACGACGGGAAGCACTAAAGCAACAGGATTACATCCCCTTCGTTCACAACCTTGTAACCACCACACCCAATCGGAGTCTCGCTCTATTGGCCTCAAATAAAATTAAATTATTGTACTTGACAGTGTCCACAATGCATGAACACCAATGGTGTGTGTTTCAGTATCAAGACCTAAACTTGCCGCAATCCATTCTTTCAACTGACTAACAGACCATGTTTGAGGTGCGCTCATTGGCACCTCTATGTGAGTAAATTCACTCAGATCAGCTCCCATCTCAGTTGTTTGGACAGTACCAGGACCGTAGTAAAATATGAACTACACTACATCAGACATCTCGGCTCACCTAATTTTTTTCAACAATGAAAGACAAGTATTAAGCAACAACTTAAAATACCCCCACTACTAAATATTAGACATGTATATATATTAGCTAGCTATATATTATGGAATATTAACGGAGCAACTAATACAGTTCACACACCTACAAATATATTACGAATATTTTCCAGAGCAACTACAAATATTGATAGATTTAAATATTTGACATGTACATATATTACGGATTTTACCGGAGCAACTAATTAGTTGACATCTAAATATATTTATGTTTACTACCGGAGCAAATAACAATAATCTCACACCGGAACCGGAAAATAAAATGCTCACCACGGCCACCTAAATATTTGCATTTACTACCGAAGCAAATAACAATAATTGCATGCAACTTCAAAAAATAAAATGTTTGTTGAAATATACCCTTGAAGCGTGCGTGCGAACGACGAACGGCGGCCTTCAATCACCGGAACCAGAGCCGGAAACTCCACCGAACTACCGGAGCTTCACCTCCACCACACTGCCCCAGCTTCACCACCACAACCTCCACCAATGAGCTGAAAAAATGCTCCAACAAAATGCTCACCACGACCACCACAAGCTACCCCATCAGTAGATCGAGGTCTCTTTTGGCTCCCCTAACTATGTAGAATCCATTCACGATGGCAAATCCACAAAAAACGGGTCATTTTGGTGTATTAATTGGATGGAGCTATTTCGTGTAAGAGAGAGGAGGAAGGAAGAACAAAGAGATGTGCTCGGTGGAAGGGAAAGGAGAAGGAGAAAAGAGGCAGGCGCTGCGGGGCCGCTCCCTGTCGGCCAGCAGCTGACCGATCGGTCGGCAGCTGGCTGACTGGGGCGCCCGTGACCCAGCCCGCGCCGACAGCAGGGGAGCGACATGGCCCGGCCAGTAGTCGGCCTACACGTGGCGGAGTGGCCACCTGTCGGCCCGCAGTTGGCTGATAAGTCCCTGTCGGCCCGCTACTGGCTGACTAGGCTTAGTCGGCCTGCTGCTGGCTGATTGGGTAATGTTTTTGGAAATACAAATATCAGCATAATATTTGTGAAAATTAATAAAAAATGTATCATTTTTAAAAAAATAGCCAAAATCATATAGTTTGGCTATGCTCTATCTTCATCACACAAAATATTTAAATCATGCACAACCCTGGTTTCAGCCAAGCAATTGTTTCATACTTTAGTATTCTCAAACTTCTTTAATCTTCACGCAATACATGAGCGTGAGCCATGGACATAGCACTATAAGTGGAATAGGATGGTGGTTGTGGAGAAGACAAAAAAGGAGAAGATAGTCTCACATCAACTAGGCGTATCAAAGGGATATGGAGATGCCCATTAATAGATATCAATGTGAGTGAGTAAGGATTTCCATGCAACGGATGCAATAGAGCTATAAGTGTATGAAAGCTCATCAAAAGAAACTAAGTAGGTGTGCATCCAACTTGCTTGCTCACGAAGACCTAGGGCAATTTGAGGAAGCCCATCATTGGAATATACAAGCCAAGTTCTATAATGAAAAATTCCCACTAGCATATGAAGGTGACAACATAGGAGACTCTCTATCATGAAGATCATGGTGCTACTTTGAAGCACAAGTGTGGTAAAAGGATAGTAACATTGTCCCTTCTCTCTTTTTCTCTCATTTTTTTTCATTTTTTTCTTTTTTTTGTGTGGGCTTCTTTGGCCTCTTTTTTTATTTGGGCTTCTTTGGCCTCTTTTGTTTTTCATGAAGTCCGGAGACTCATCCCAACTTGTGAGGGAATCATTGCTTCCATCATCCTTTCCTCACATGGGACAATGCTCTAATAATGAAGATCATCACACTTTTATTTACTTATAACTCAAAAATTACAACTCAATACTTAGAACAAAATATGACTCTATGTGAATGCCTCCATCGGTGTACCAGGATAATGAATCAAGAATGACATGTATGAAAGAATTATGAATGGTGGCTTTGCCACAAATACGATGTCAACTACATGATCATGCAAAGCAATATGACAATGGTGGAGCGTGTCATAATAAACGTAATGGTGGAAAGTTGCATGGAAATATATCTCGGAATGGCTATGGAAATGCCATAATAGGTAGGTATGGTGGCTGTTTTGAGGAAGGTATATGGTGGGTGTATGATACCGGTGAAAGTTGCGCGGCACAAGTGTTGGTGTCAAAACCGGCGGATCTCGGGTAGGGGGTCCCGAACTGTGCGTCTAAGGCTAATGGTAACATGAGGCGGGGGACACGATGTTTACCCAGGTTCGGGCCCTCTCTATGGAGGTAATACCCTACTTCATGCTTGATTGATCTTGATGATATGAGTTTTACAAGAGTTGATCTACCACGAGATTGTAGAGGCTAAACCCTAGAAGCTAGCCTATGATTATGATTGTCTTGTTCTACAGACTAAACCCTTTGGTTTATATAGACACCAGAGGGGGCTAGGGTTACACAGAGTCGGTTAAAGATAAGGGAATCTACATATCCAAAATGCCAAGCTTGCCTTCCACACAAAGGAGAGTCCCACCCGGACATGGGACGAAGTCTTCAATCTTGTATGTTCATAGTCCAACAGTCCGGCTATCCAAGGATCCCCTAATCCAGGACTCCCTCAGTAGCCCCTGAACCAGGCTTCAATTACAATGAGTCCGACGCGCAGATTGTCTTCGACATTGCAAGGCGGGTTCCTTCTCCGAATACTCCAAAGTAGATCTTGAACACAAGAATCGTGTCCGACTCTGCAAAACAAATTCCACATACCATCGTAGAGAGTACAATTTTCCATGAGTCTAATTTGCTGACAACTTTTCCATAGCGTGACATCACGCCGTGGCCTGGTTATTATTCGAACCGTTTTTCCAACATGCCACTACACGTCTTGCGATGAGGTTTTATCGGCACGTCTTGTCGAAGCAGAGATCGTGCCCCCTTATCATGGGATTCTCATCAATACGGGTGTGGGTAACCCAACCGCTCCATTAGTATGACTCCTTAGATTAGGCAAGTTCCAAACGGCCGCGCGGAGGACGCTTGACATTCATCCCCTTTATAAAGAGGTCAAGACCTATCCCTTTCTTTCCATGCTTGATCCTTCCCTCCCCTACCTCGAGTTCCAGTACCTAAGCCTCAGCCCGAGCGCTTCGGACCTCCAACCATGTCCAGATCCAGCCTTCAAGGCCGATGGATGGCCTCCTCTGTCATAGAGGAGGACATCACGAAGCTTAGGGAGGCTAGGTACTTGACCGCCGAAATCCTTCACAGGCTTCCTGCTCAAGGGCAGGTTATTCCTACTCCCAAACCCAATGAAAGTGTCGTATTCATCTCCCACTTCCTCCGAGGGCTAGGCTTCGGTCTTCATCCCTTTGTTAGAGGGCTCATTTTCTGTTACGGGCTAGATTTTCATGATCTAGCTCCAGATTCCTTCCTTCACACCTCAACGTTCATTGTTGTGTGTGAGGCCTTCCTCTGCATTACCCACACTTCGGCTTATGGCTCAAGACCTTCAATGTGAAGCCAAAGATGATCGACGGGCGACACGCGGAGTGCGGAGGTGCTATAATAAGCAAAGGTGTCGATGCTTCATGGCCAAAGGGTTCCTTCCCGGAAGTTTCTGACCTATGGCAACGGGAGCGGTTTTATATCATAGCACCCCGAGGTAGAAAGTGGGCGGCCGCCCCAGCCTTCCGCTCCGCTCCTCCGCCACAACTTGCATCATGGGTCAACAAGGGGCTGGACTGGGGATCAGTTGATGACGTGCGGATATTGCAAAGCCGCATTTAGGATCTCATCAAGAAGGACATCAGTCTTGTCAAAGTAATCCAAGTAATGCTAGTTTGTCGGGTCCTGCCATGCCAACGTCGACCTCTCCATATGTGGGAGTTCAACCCAGAAGGACCGCGAACTGTTCAACACTTCTCCGGCATGACGCTCGAAGGGATGTATCAATTATTCTTCGGATCATGAATAAAGTGTCCGGACACAACAGAGGATGCAGTCCTCGATTGCAATCATCCAGATACCAAGGTAAGTAAATCCACAACCGAACATGTTGTCATTATATTTGTCACAACATTATCCTAAAAAACCATCCTCGGCCAGGGCTGGATAAGAAAGGCGAAGAGGATCAGGTGTTCGGCCCCTCTTCCCGAAGATTTGGCGGACCCTGTATTAACCAGGATGCTGGCTCATGCACATTATCAAGTGCCATCAGGGAAGGACAAGGAGAGGAATGGGGAAGCCGAAAGCGGACTTCATGCTGGAGGTACGTTACGCATCGTAACTGGGGAAATTGGTACTCCCGTGTCGGAGGATGAATGGGGAGGAGAACCTAGTATCCCCTCTTCCCACGAGAAGAAAAGGGCCGCCCCCGAAGACTTGGAAGTAGAGGTCTCCAAACGAGGGAAGAAACCTTTATCAGGGGGCCCTGCCCCAGAGGGCAACATTGCTACACAGCGCCCATAGGGGGGCCAGTCGTCAACCGAGCAGTAAGTGAACAAAGGTGCTTTGTATGCATACCCCGTTCCTTTCCTGAAAATAACAACTGAGACGTATGTTTTGCAGTTCGTCTTATAGCCTCCCTCAACAATCTTCGTCCTCGGGGGATATTCTTCTGGAGATGATGGATAGAGAAACGCCTCCTCCTACTTCTCTGCCTCATGAGGTGGACGACCCTGATGTGTCGCCCCGGAGCATCTCTCCTAATCCGCAAAGGCCAGAAGGTAACTCTTCGGCCGCCCGAGGGCCGGGGTGTTCGGCTCCTAGAGAGACCAATAGAAAAAGCCCCGGACTGTCTGATATACAGCCGGACACATTCACGGGTCTCATGCGGCAAGTGCCTATCTTAGAGGCACATCGTACCTTAATGGGTATGGTGGTTGAGAGGATTTCGTCCGCAAAAAGTGGGTTGGATGAAGCTTTTACGAGCCTGCTAAGAGGCTTTGAGGTACGCAATGTGATATTTTCTGATTGTACCATAAACGCAAGGCGCGCTGTGTATAGATAGTAGCCCGTGAGACTCTGGTTGCCATCCTAACGGGGCGATTAGAGGATCTAAAATAGAAATAATCTCAGGTAACAATTTTGCCAATTTTATACACAGGCGGCTGCAGCTTCGGCAGCTGCCCGGGCTGCCGAATTTGCCGAACTGAAGCGGCAACTTGTTGTGGCAGATGAAGACATCACGCTTGTGAACAAGCGGCTTGACAAGGCACAGGGTATGTATATTTGGGTGGTCAGCGAATATTAATAAGAGCATGATCCTAGGATTTATAATATGCTTTGACTACATATGGTGCTGCCACCGTGGAGACCCTTCGGGCTAAGCTTGCCTAGGCCAAGGAGCAAGCCAGGAGAAGCAATGCGGCTGCTGTGAAGGTAGCTGATGAATTAAAAGCCGAATAGGCTGCTCATCGCCAAAGTGAGGATAGAATGGCCAACATGGCTCTTGAGCTACAAAATGCCGCTAGCCGGTATGAGCTTCTCGAAAGGGAAAACCAAGTGAAAACGACTGACCTAAAAAAGGCCTTATAGGCAGCGAAGGAAACTCGCTCTAAGATCAGAGCAGCTCAAGAGGAGCTCCAGCAAGCTGGTGAGATCGCGGCTGGGAAGCCCTTTTTATTGCGAACAAAATTCGGCGATCCGAAGTATGCCCCTCTTGATCAATTGTGGAGTTCATCAGACGCATACTTGGATTTGTCAAAGAGTGCTGCCGATGTGACACAATATTTCAAAGATCAAGAAGATCATGAAGCGGAAAGGTTGTTCTGGTTGCAGTTCAGTACTCCAAGGCGTCTGCTGCTGTTGAACGAGCAAATGGCCGAATGGGCCGAGCTCCATAGGTTATCCGGGCTTGCCATGAAGGCCGTCGTGGATCACCTGTGGCTGAAGGAACCAAGTACAGATAGTTATTTTGGTTTGGTGCAATGATTTATTAATGTTGTGCCGCATATCGACGCTGTCAAGCAGTCGGCGTGCATAGAGGGTGCGCAGATGGCCCTTGCCCGTGTTAAGACATACTGGGTGAAGATGGAGGCCACCGATATTGCAACCAGTGGCCCACCCGGGGGCTAGGACTCGCCCGAGCACTATTTTGAAGAAGTCTTAGAACATGCCCGTTTTATAGAGGCTCAGTGCTCAAAGAATACCATGTTCGAATGACATGTATCTTGATTGCAAAACCAATGCTTTTTGATAATAAAGGCTATATTTATACTTTTGCCCGTGAAGTATTGTAGTGCCTCCTGTGCGGCCGCTTATGTATATATGTATATAACCTGAAAGTTTGCAGTCGTCGGCTTCAGCCCCCTCGCGTATAATGCGGGGGTGTTCAGCAAAGCACATAGTCACACTTGATCCAACGTCTTGGTCCGTTAAGGAGGTGGTAGCGCAGCGAACGAGGCAATCGGACTATATAGCTTTAACACTTTCACTTAGCCATAGGAGTTTGACGGTGGGACTACTATATAGCCCCTGGTATGTCCACGTTTATCCGACTACGGTGCGTTTTACATACATGACCGGGAAACCGGTCCTTCGTTAATGCGTAGGAATCGCGAAGATTCCGCTGAGTAATCAAGTGGTTGACCAGTCTCCCGCTTTATAATGACAGTCGGTTTTCGGCTTTCTCTATTGAGGTGCTCATCCGGATGAACCAGGGCACAATCGCAGTAGTTATCCCTGTGCCACCTTAGCTGATAGAGCGGAACGGAAGGTAGCAAAACAAGGGAGCCGGGCAAACCCAACTATTGACCAAAGACATGATTCGGAGCTGATCCATATAAGGCCAAACTCGCGATGCCGAACACTCCCGAAGGTATTCGGACTTTACAACATATACTGGGCTGAATACAACCCTCGATAATGAGCCCTGAATTTTAAGGTACATGCATCAATCCGGCGTGACGAAAGAGCGCCTGTGGTGAGAGAATAGATCTCAAAAACACACTGGTTGCTGCCTCTGTAACGTCTATTCTAGAACCGTGAATCATAAGTTTGCCAAGAACGCCGGTATCCCTCTTGGTCATTTTAAGTGCCAGGAGGGGGTGAGTCAACAAGAGACAATAAAAAGGTTTACATAGGGTCTTAATCTAAAAAGAAACATTTGAACGGGGCCCTGCTGCATGTCTGCGCCTTTGTCTCCGTTGTGCCGTATCCTTGAAGGGTATAGCATGATGGTCATCTGTAAAAAAACAAAGAACCCAGGTGAAAGAATCTGGTGTGACCGTGCGCAAAGTCGGTTGATCTTAATGAACCGTGAAAATTCAATCTCTTGAGTGTAAATAGGGTCAAGCCGAACTATGGACCCTTTACATGCAGGTAGCCCCCCACACCACATATGGGGGCATAGCCGTTAATCAAGCTCAGGTTTATCTGGGCTGCTACAACTAGGTGTACGCTGAACACGTCTAGCCGTGTTCGTGGTCTCGAAGACCGATGAGTTGCTCGGGATGGAAAGGCCATTCGTGATTCGGCTACTAGAGCCGCCACGTATTCTTCCATACGAAGAGAATGCTCTGTGTTTCCGCTGATTGTGATGATGCCACGTGGACCGGGCATCTTGAGTTTGAGATAAGCATAATGTTGTACTGCATTGAAACGAGCGAAGGCCGTTCTTCCGAGTAGTGCATGATAGCCGCTTCGAAACGGAGCAATGTCAAAGATTCGTTCTTCGCTTTGAAAGTTGTTGGGAGAACCGAATACAACCTCCAATGTTAAAGAGCCTGTGCAGCGGGCCTCTACACCTGGTATTACTCCTTTAAAGGTAGTACTGCTTTGTTTGATTCTTGACGGGTCTATCCCCATCTTGTGGACAGTGTCCTGATATATCAAATTAAGGCTACTACCGGCATCCATTAGGACTCGGGTGAGATGGTATCCGTCGGGCATTGGATCGAGCACCAAGGCAGTCGAACCCCCATGACAGATACTAGTCGGATGATCCTTGCGATCAAAAGTGATTGGGCAGGCCGACCATGGGTGGAATTTGGGGGCGACGGGCTCTACATCATATATGTCTCGGAGTGCGCGTTTGCACTTCCTCTTTGGGATGTGGGTGGCATAAATCATGTTCACTGTTTTGACCTTCGGTGGAAATTTTTTCTGTCCCCCAGTGTTCGGCTGGCAAGGTTCGTCCTCATCTTCACTTAGTGGCTCCTTCACTTTGTGTTCGTTGTTGACGTGATTCGCAGGTTTCTCGGGGGTGCCATGAATC
This sequence comes from Triticum timopheevii, assembly GCA_963921465.1. Lineage (NCBI taxonomy): Eukaryota > Viridiplantae > Streptophyta > Magnoliopsida > Poales > Poaceae > Triticum > Triticum timopheevii. The sequence goes on from OY997262.1 coordinate 293,359,208, forward strand.
TGACAGGACCTGTCTAGGATTTTATTTAGGCTGGACGGACCATCTCTGCTGCCTTTATATGGCTTTTTCCGTTGACCGGGTCTAGAGCCCTTGAATCCGGCGTTTACCGTTGTATTGTCAGGGTTGTCTTCATTATTTCAACATTTATTTTTATTGCGTCGTGGTTTTCCATTGCCATCCCTGATTTCGGATGTGCCTGGATCGCTGGTGCTGCTGTGGGCCAACCAACTATCCTCGCCCACACAAAAGCGGGTCATAAGAGTTTTTAGGGCTTCCATTGTCCTTGGCTTTTCCTGGATGAGGTGTCTGGCAAGCCATTCGTCCCGGATACTGTGTTTGAAAGCTGTTAGGGCTTCGGCATCCGGACAGTCGATGATTTGGTTCTTCTTGGTGAGAAATATGTTCCAAAGCTTACGGGATGACTCTTCGGGTTGTTGGATTATGTGACTTAAATCGTCTGCATCCGGAGGTCGGACATAGGTCCCTTGAAAATTAGCCCTGAAAGCGTCCTCAAGTTCCTCCCAGCTTCCAATGGAATTTTCGGGGAGGCTTTTCAACCAGTTCTGAGCTGGTCCTTTCAACTTGAGGGGCAGGTATTTGATGGCGTGGAGATCGTCTCCGCGAGCCATATGGATGTGAAGAATAAAGTCCTCAATCCAGACCGCAGAGTCTATCGTTCCATCATATGCCTTGATGTTTATGGGTTTAAACCCCCCCGGAAATTCATGATCCACCACCTCATCGGTGAAGCACAAGGGGTGTGTGGCGCCCCTGTATTTGGCTTTGTCGTGGCATGGGTCCGACGGCTGTAGTGTTCGGTGTTGATTCCGAGCTGGTAGTCAATCAGTATAGTCGGTTTGGTGGCCGTGATCCTGCATAGGAACACGTTTCCTAGAGCCATAGATGGACCTGGTTATGCCAGCTCTGTCCAGGTGCTCACATAGATCGTGTTTCTGGTACTTGGCTGCGACCTCCCTTCCTTTGTGGGGTTCTGATTTGTGTGCGGCATTATTAGCCGCTTTGTCTCAGCTGCGAGGTGGCCGGTCTGGCAGATCGGCCGTATTGTTTTTTGGCGGAATGTGCGCGATAGCCTCATCGTCGAATTCGGGCAGCATCTTACGTTTTGGGTAGCTCGTTGTCTGGTAATCACCGCCGTATCTTTCCTCAGTGTCGAGCACTTTGTTCCATCTGTGGTTGAGCGTGTCCTGCACGGCTTTAAGCCATTGCTTCTTCTTCTTCAAGCTCCTTGCGGTGGCAATAAGTCTCTTGTGGAGGTGCTCTTGTTCCAAGTGTTTTTCCGGGATGATGCGTGCATCGTTGTCCGGACTGTTATCCTCTCTGGAGACAAGTTTATAAGTTTTGTCTTCGGCATCGCTGTGATCGGACAGCGGCCCCGGACTGTGCTCGCCGCCTCATTGCTCGTCCTGCTCCATTGTTGGGTCTGCGGGGTCTTTGTTGTCTTCGGCGTCGTTCGGGGTGTTATTCTTTCTTGTACCGGTATCGCTGTTTTTGCTATGGCGGGGTTTAGAGCGGCGCCACTGACGTCGGCACTTTGGCTGCTTCTCAGGAGTCGTTGCATCCTTCTGATCCTCACCATTGTTTTCGTTGGGTGTGTCTACCATATATATGTCGTACGATGAGGTGGCTGTCCAGCGTCCTGTTGGCGGTGGTTCCTGTTCTTCTCCGGCATCGTCGTCCATACCGTCAATGTCTTCGGAGTCGAAATCAAGCCTGTCGGTTAAGTCGTCGACAGTGGCTATTAAGTGGGTGGTGGGTGGGTAACGAATTCCTTCATCGTCCGCTTCCCACTCGAGCCGGACATAATTCGGCCAAGAGTCTCCTAACAAGGAGAGAGATTTTAATGAGTTTAGCATGTCGCCCAAGGGCGAGTGTTGAAAGGTGTCTGCAGAGCCGAACTACAAGATTGGTGCCCAATTAGATCCAATGGGCACGGATACACGCGGTTCGGAGCCTATGGCTGGAAACGAGTCCGAAGGTCCGATGACACAGACCTCATTGGAAGTGAAATCTGTGTTCGGCTCTATCACCGTTGAGTGTGCAGCTTCCGTGGCAGGGTCCATCCTCCCGTCCCCAGATGGCACGATCTGCACTGGATTTAAAGCCAGGGCAGCTGCAGGTGTGATCTCCTGAACACCGTCCGATGGCAGATCTAGGTCATGCTCATCGCGACTGTAGGGTGTATCTGTCATGGGCTCTGATGACCCGCAAGTGTAGGGGATCTATCGTAGTCCTTTCGATAAGTAAGAGTGTCGAACCCAACGAGGAGCAGAAGGAAATGATAAGCGGTTTTCAGTAAGGTTTTTTCTGCAAGCACTGAAATTGTAGGTAACAGATAGTTTTGTGATAAGATAAATAGTAACAAGCAACAAGTAAATAAAGTAAATAAAGTGCAGCAAGATGGCCCAATCCTTTATGTAACAAAGGATAAGCCTGGACAATTCTAATAATGAGAGAGGAGCTCCCGAGGACACATTGGGAATTATCGTCAAGCTAGTTTTCATCACGTTCGTAAGATTCGCGTTCGGTACTTTGATAATTTGATATGTGGGTGGACCGGCACTTGGGTACTGCCCTAACTTGGACAAGCATCCCACTTATGATTAACCCCTATTGCAAGCATCCGCAACTACAAAAAGGAATATTAAGGTAAACCTAACCACAACATTAAACATATGGGTCCATATCAACCCTAATGAAGCAACGCATGAACTAGGGTTTAAGCTTCTGTCACTCTAGCAACCCATCATCTACTTATTACTTCCCTATGCCTTCCTCTAGGCCCAAATAATGGTGAAGTGTCATGTAGTCGACGTTCACATAACACCACTAGAGGAAAGACAACATACATCTCAACAAAATATCGAACGAATACCAAATTCACATGACTACTAATAGCAAGACTTCACCCATGTGCTCAAGAACAAATGTAACTACTCACAAAGCATATTCATGTTCATAATCAGAGGAGTAATAATATGCATAAAGGATCTGAACATATGATCTTCCACCAAGTAAACCAATTAGTATCAACTACAAGGAGTAATCAACACTACTAGCAACTCACAGGTACCAATTTCTGGTTTTGATACAAGATTGGATATAAGAGATGAACTAGGGTTTTGAGAGGAGATGGTGCTGGTGAAGATGTTGATGGAGATTGACCCTCTCCCGATGAGAGGATCGTTGGTGATGACGTTGGTCATGACTTCCCCCTCCCGGAGGGAAGTGTCCCCGGCAGAACAGCTCCGCCAGAGCCCTAGATTGATTCCGCCAAGGTTCTGCCTCGTGGCGGCGGAGTTTCGTCCCGTAAGCTTGCCCACGATTTTTTCCAGGGTAAAAGTGATGATATAGCAGAAGATGGACGCCGGAGGCCCACCAGAGGGCCCAAGAGATAGGGGGCCGCGCCCTAAGGGGGGGGGGGCGCCCCCCTGTCTCCTGGACAGGGTGTGGTCCCCCTGGCCTATTTCTTTCGCTCATAAATTCTTATTAAATCCAAAAAGTTGTTTCGTGGAGTTTCAGGACTTTTGGAGTTGTGCAGAATAGGTTTCCAACGTTTGCTCCGTTTCCAGCCAAAATTCTAGCTGCCGGCATTCCCCCTCTTCATGGTAAACCTTGTAAAATAAGAGAGAATAGCCATAAGTATTGAGATATAATGTGTAATAATAGCCCATAATGCAATAAATATTGATATAAAAGCATGATGCAAAATGGACGTATCAACTCCCCCAAGCTTAGGCCTCGCTTGTCCTCAAGCGGAAGCCGAAATTGAAAAATATGTCCACAAGTTTAGAGATAGAGGTGTCGATAAAAATAAAATATGGACATGAGGCCATCGTGATCATTCTAATAACAACAACATATATAGATTTTGTCATATGATTTCCTATGCTAAAGTAATAAGCAATTCACAATGTCAAGTATGGTTCATAAACTTCATTGGGAATTAACAAACTATAATCTCAGTCATTGAAGCAATTGCAATTTATCATAACATCAGAAAGAGTCAATAATAGAGCTTTTCAACAAGCTCACATACTCAACTATCTCATAGTCTCCCATAATTGCTAACACTCATGCAATACTTGTGGTTATAGAGTTTCAGCCGGACACGGAGAAAGATAGGGGCTTATTGTGTTGCCTCCCAACGTATTCACCTTTAGGTGATGTCAACAATAATAGCCTATGCCAACTTACATCCAATTGGATATATGTACCATGATCTTTCAAACACGAAGAGCTTGCCAAAGGATAAAATTAAAAAAGGGAAAACGTTAGGATCACCTTGACTCAAGCATAAAGTAAAAACATAAAGTAAAAGATAGGCCCTTTGCAGAGGGAAGCAGAGGTTGTCATGCACGTTTAGGGTTGATGCACGAAATCTTAATGCAAAAGAACGTCACTTTATATTGCCCCTTGTATGTGGACCTTTATTATGCAATCCGTCGCTTTTATTACTTCCACAACAAGTTCGTACAAAGCTTATTTTCTCTGCACTAATAAGTCATACATATTTAGAGAGAAATTTTTATTGCTTGCACCGATGACAACTTACTTGAAGGATCTTACTCAATCCATAGGTAGGTATGGTGGACTCTCATGGCAAAACTGGGTTTGAGGATATTTGGAAGCACAAGTAGTATCTCTACTTGGTGCAAGGAATTTGGCTAGCAAGAGGGGGAAAGGCAAGCTCAACATGTTTGGAAGGTCAATGACAATATACTTTAACTGATATGTCGGAAAACATAAACCATTACGTTGTCTTCCTTGTCCAACATCAACTCTTTTAGCATGTCATACTTAATGAGTGCTTCACAATCATAAATGATGTCCAAGATAATATATTTATATGTAAACCCCTCTTTCCTTATCACTTCTATTAATTGCAACGATGACCAAGGCTACGTTCATCAACTCTCAACAATTTTTATGCCTCATACTTTCTATGTGTGAAGTTATCACTATCCGTAAGATCAATATGAACTCTTTTGTTCTTTCTACTTTCTCAAGATCATAGCAACATAGCAAAGCCCTTGACTCAACACTAATCTTTATTATAGATAGCACATGGACACGCTTACATAAAGGGATCACAATGCAAAACTCAAAACTACTTGATATCAAAACTTCAATCTACTAGATCAAGATACTACTAAAAGGATCGAACTAAATAAAGCAGTAAAGATAGGAGTGTGATGGTGATATGATACCGGGGCACCTCCCCCAAGCTTGGCAGTTGCCAAGGGGAGTGCCCATACCCATGTGATTATTTCCTCGGAGGTGATGGAGGTGGTGGTGATGACGGTGGATAATCGCACATCGAGCGTAAAAACTCCTCCAACTTGCGGATAATGCCCTTGAGCCCAGCAATATGATCCTTCAAAAAAAATATTCTCCTGTGTGAGATACTTGTTCTGTATGCGGGCTAACTCAATCATCTTGAAAGCTTCAATCTCTGTTGGAGTGAAAAGGTTAGGTAAAGGTTGAGGGATGTCTTCTTCTTTCACCACCGGAGCTTGAACCTCCATGGACTTCTTGATCCGTTCATCCTTGTTGATCTCTTCTGGTTCCTCTCTTTTCAACTCTATCTTCAATAGCCAAGCATCCTTGTCTTCGTTGTTGGAGGAGGGAGAAGTCATGGTGCTCTACATCTGCAATGGAAACAGCTCGAAATGAAAACAGAGGATATTTGCGTGATACGGTGGTCAAAACCTTCGGGAGTATATATAATGAATTTTTACCGACCAAAATACGTAACATAGAAGAAAACGGAGTCCGGGAGGCACACGAGGTGCCCACAAGACAGAGGGGCGCGCCCTACAGGGGGGTGCGGCCTCCTCTCTTGTGGGAGCCTCGTGTCCCTTTCGGACAACTTCTTTCTTCCTAAAATTCTTAAATGATCCAAAACTGATAAAAATTGCCATTAGAGTTGTTTTGGAGTCGGTTTACTTACCGTACCACGTACCTATGCCTTTTCGGAGTCTGGGACGTTCTGGAAAGTGTCTCTTATGTATTCCTCAGGGGTTATGGTTTCAATAATATTAGTTTCAACATTGATAGGATTACCTGAAATATAGTGTTTAATTTTTGACCGTTTACCACCCTCGGATTTGTGCCTTCGAAGTTGTTGATTTTTATAGCACCAGAATGATAGACCTCCTCCATACCGTAGGGACCTTCCCATTTTGAGAGAAGTTTTCCTGCAAAAAATCTTAAATGAGAGTTGAATAACAACACATAATCTCCTACGTTAAACTCACGCTTTTGTATCCTCTTATCATGCCAGCGTTTGACTTTTTCTTTGAAAAGCTTGGCATTCTCATATGCTTGGGTTCTCCATTCATCAAGTGAGCTAATATCAAACAACCTCTTCTCACCGGCAAGTTTGAAGTCATAAAATTGAGCTCTTTAATAGCCCAATATGCTTTATGTTCAAGTTCAAGAGGTAAATGACATGCTTTTCCATAAACCATCTTATATGGAGACATGCCCATAAGATTTTTGTATGCAGTTCTATAGGCCCATAATGCATCATCAAGTTTTTTGGACCAATTCTTTCTAGATCTATTCACAGTGTGTTGCAAAATTAATTTGAGCTCTCTATTGCTCAACTCTACTTGACCACTAGACTTCAGGTGATAAGGAGATGTGATTCTATGATTGACATCATACTTAGCAAGCATCTTACAGAAAGCACCATGAATAAAGTGTGAAACACCATCAGTCATAAGATATCTAGGGACTCCAAACCTCAGAAAAATAACTTCTTTAAGCATTTTAATAGAAGTGTTATGAGCAGCACTACTAGTTGGAATAGCTTCTACCCACTTCGTAACGTAATCAACAACAACTAAAATATGTGTATAACCATTGGAGGCAGGAAAAGGTCCCATATAATCAAAGCCCCAAACATCAAACGGTTCAATAACAAGAGAATAATTCATAGGCATTTCTTGACGTCCACTAATGTTACCTATTCTTTGACATTCATCACAAGATAAGACAAACTTACGAGCATCTTTGAAGAGAGTAGGCCAATAAAAACCAGATTGTAGTACCTTGTGTGCTGTTCTTGTTGGAAATATGCCCTAGAGGCAATAATAAAAGTGTTATTATTATATTTCTTTGTTCATGATAATAGTCTTTTATTCATGCTATAACTGTATTATCCGGAAATCGTAATACACATGTGAATACATAGACCACAATATGTCCCTAGTGAGCCTCTAGTTGACTAGCTCGTTGTGATCAACAGATAGTCATGGTTTCCTGGCTATGGACATTGGATGTCGTTGATAACGGGATCACATCATTAGGAGAATGATGTGATGGACAAGACCCAATCCTAAGCATAGCATGAGATCGTGTAGTTCGTTTGTTAGAGCTTTTTCAATGTCAAGTATCTCTTCCTTAGACCATGAGATTGTGTAACTCCCGGATACCGTAAGAGTGCTTTGGGTGTACCAAACGTCACAACGTAACTGGGTGACTATAAAGGTGCATTACAGGTATCTCCGAAAGTGTCTGTTGGGTTGATACGGATCGAGACTGGGATTTTTCACTCCGTATGACGGAGAGGTATCTCTGGGCCCACTCGGTAATGCATCATCATAATGAGCTCAAAGTGACCAAGTGGTTGGTCACGGGATCATGCATTACGGTACGAGTAAAGTGACTTGCCGGTAACGAGACTGAACAAGGTATTGGGATACCGACGATCGAGTCTCGGGCAAGTAACGTACCGATTGACAAAGGGAATTGCATACGGGGTTTGATCGAATCCTCGACATCGTGGTTCATCTGATGAAATCATCGAGGAACATGTGGGAGCCAACATGGGTATCCAGATCCCGCTGTTGGTTATTGAGCGGAGAGTTGTCTCGGTCATGTCTACGTGTCTCCCGAACCCGTAGGGTCTACACACTTAAGGTTCAGTGATGCTAGGGTTGTATGAATATGAGTATGCAGCAAACCGAATGTTGTTCGGAGTCCCGGATGAGATCCCGGACGTCACGAGGAGTTCCGAAATGGTCCGGAGGTAAAGATTTATATATAGGAAGTCTTATTTTGGTCACCGGAAAAGTTTCGCACTTTATCGGTATTGTACCGGGAGTGCCGAAAGGGGTCCAGGGGTCCACCGGGGGGGGGGGGGGTCCACCTGCCCCGGGGGGCCACATGGTCTGTAGGGGGTGCGCCTTGGCCTATATGGGCCAAGGGCACCAGCCCCAAGAGGCCCATGCGCCTAGAAGACTTGGAGAGGGGAGAGTCCAAAGAGGGGAAGGCACCTCCGAGGTGCCTTGGGGAGGATGGACTCCTCTCCCCTCTTGGCCGCACCCCTTCCTTGGAGGAAGGGGCAAGGCTGTGCCCTCCCCCCTCTCTTGCGCCTATATAAAGGGAGGGGAGGGAGGGGTGGCCGCACCAATAAGCCCTGGCGCCTCCCTCCTCCCTGCAACACCTCCTCCTCCTCCCGTAGTTGCTTAGCGAAGCCCTGCCGGAGTTCTGCTGCATCCACCACCACGCCGTCGTGCTGCTGGATCTTCATCAACCTCTCCTTCCCCCTTGCTGGATCAAGAAGGAGGAGACGTCATCCACACCGTATGTGTGTTGAACGCGGAGGTGCTGTCCGTTCGGCACTAGGTCATCGGTGATCTGAATCACGGCGAGTACGACTCCATCAACCCTGTTCCATTGAACGCTTCCGCACGCGATCTACAAGTGGTATGTAGATGCAATCACTCTCCCATGACTCGTTGCTAGATGAACTCATAGATGGATCTTGGTGAAACCATAGGAAAATTTTTAATTTTCTGCAATGTTCCCCAACAGTGGCATCATGAGCTAGGTCTATGCGTAGTTCTCTATTGCACGAGTAGAACACAATTTTGTTGTGGGCGTAGATCTTGTCAACTTGCTTGCCGCTACTAGTCTTATCTTGCTTCAGCGGTATTGTGGGATGAAGCGCCCCGGACCAACCTTACACTTACGCTTACGTGAGACCGGTTCCACCGACTGACATGCACTAGTTGCATAAGGTGGCTGGCGGGTGTCTGTCTCTCCCACTTTAGTTGGAGCGGATTCGATGAAAAGGGTCCTTATGAAGGGTAAATAGAAGTTGACAAAATCACGTTGTGGTTATTCGTAGGTAAGAAAACGTTCTTGCTAGAACCCAATTGCAGCCACGTAAAAGATGCAACAACAATTAGAGGACGTCTAACTTGTTTTTGCAGCAATTGTCATGTGATGTGATATGGCTAGAAGTTGTGATGAATGATGAATGACATATTGTGATGTATGAGATCATGTTCTTGTAATAGGAATCACGACTTGCATGTCGATGAGTATGACAACCGGCAGGGCCATAGGAGTTGTCTTTATTTTTTGTATGACCTGCGTGTCATTGAAGAACGCCATGTAAATTACTTTACTTTATTGCTAAACGCGTTAGCCATAGAAGTAGAAGTAGTCGTTGGCGTGACAACTTCATGAAGACACGATGATGGAGATCATGATGATGGAGATCATGGTGTCATGCCGGTGACAAGACGATCATGGAGCCCCGAAGATGGAGATCAATGGAGCTATATGATATTGGCCATATCATGTCACTACTATATAATTGCATGTGATGTTTATTATGTTTATGCTTCTTGTTTACTTAGAACAACGGTAGTAAATAAGATGATCCCTTAAAACAATTTCAAGAAGTGTTCTCCCCTAACTGTGCACCGTTGCTAAAGTTCGTCGTTTCGAAGCACCACGTGATGATCGGGTGTGATAGATCCTTACGTTCACATACAACGGGTGTAAGACAGATTTACACATGCAATACACTTAGGGTTAACTTGACGAGCCTAGCATGTACAGACATGGCCTCGAAACACGAAGACCGAAAGGTCGAACACGAGTCGTATGGAAGATACGATCAACATGAGAATGTTCACCGATGATGACTAGTCCGTCTCACGTGATGATCGGACACGGCCTAGTCGACTCGGATCGTGTATCACTTAGATGACTAGAGGGATGTCAAATCTGAGTGGGAGTTCATTATAATAATTTGATTAGATGAACTTAATTATCATGAACTTAGTCTAAAAACCTTTGCAAATATGTCTTGTAGATCAAATGGCCAACGCTCATGTCAACATGAACTTCAACGCGTTCCTAGAGAAAAACAAGCTGAAAGATGATGGCAGCAACTATACAGACTGGGTCCAGAACCTGAGGATCATCCTCATTGCAGCCAAGAAAGCATATGTCCTAGATGAACCGCTAGGTGAAGCACCCATCCCACAGAACCAAGACGTTATGAATGTTTGGCAAACACGTTCTGATGATTACTCCCTTGTTCAGTGCGGCATGCTTTACAGCTTAGAACCGGGGCTCCAAAAGCGTTTTGAGCATCACGGAGCATATGAGATGTTCGAGGAGCTGAAACTAGTTTTCCAAGCTCACGCCCGGGTCGAGAGATATGACGTCTCCGATAAGTACTATAGTTGTAAGATGGAGGAAAATAGTTCTGTCAGTGAGCACATACTCAAGATGTCTGGGTTGCACAACCGTATGACCCAGCTGAATATTAACCTCCCTGATGAGGCGGTCATTGACAGAATCCTTCAGTCGCTCCCACCAAGCTACAAGAGCTTTGTGCTGAACTAAAATATGCAGGGGATGGTGAAGACCATTCCTGAAGTATTTTCTATGCTAAAGTCAGCAGAGGTTGAAATCAAGAAAGAACATCAAGTGTTGATGGTCAATAAGACCACTAAGTTCAAGAAGGGCAAGGGCAAGAAGAACTTCAAGAAGGACGGCAAGGAGGTTGCCGCGCCCGGTAAGCCAGTTACCGGGAAGAAGTCAAGGAATGGACCCAAGCCTGAGACTGAGTGCTTTTATTGTAAGGGGAAGGGTCACTGGAAGCGGAACTGCCCCAAATACTTAGCGGATAAGAAGGCCGGCAACACCAAAGGTATATTTGATATACATGTAATTGATGTGTACCTTACCAGTACTCGTAGTAACTCCTGGGTATTTGATACCGGTGCCGTTGCTCATATTTGTAACTCACAGCAGGAGCTGCAGAATAAGTGGAGACTGGCGAAGGACGAGGTGACGATGCGCGTCGGGAATGGTTCCAGAGTCGATGTGATCGCCGTCGGCACGCTGCCTCTACATTTACCTACGGGATTAGTTTTGAACCTTAATAATTGTTATTTCGTGCCAAGTCTGAGCATGAACATTGTATCTGGATCTCGTTTGATATGAGATAGCTACTCATTTAAATCCGAGAATAATGGTTGTTCTATTTATATGAGAGATATGTTTTATGGTCATGCTCCGATGGTCAATGGTTTATTCTTAACGAATCCCGAGCGTAATGTTACACATATTCATAGCGTGAATACCAAAAGATGTAAAGTTGATAACGATAGTCCCACATACTTGTGGCACTGCCGCCTTGGTCACATTGGTGTCAAGCGCATGAAGAAGCTCCATGCTGATGGACTTTTGGAGTCCCTAGATTATGAATCATTTGACACGTGCGAACCATGCCTCATGGGCAAGATGACCAAGACTCCGTTCTCCGGAACAATGGAGCGAGCAACCAACTTGTTGAAAATCATACATACCGATGTGTGCGATCCAATGAGCATTGAGGCTCGCGGAGGATATCGTTATGTTCTCACTCTCACTGATGACTTGAGTAGATATGGGTATGTCTACTTAATGAAACACAAGTCTGAGACCTTTGAAAAGTTCAAGGAATTTCAGAATGAGGTAGAGAATCAACGTGACCGAAAGATAAAATTCCTACGATCAGATCGTGGAGAAGAATACTTAAGTCACGAATTTGGTACACACTTAAGGAAATGTGGAATCGTTTCACAACTCACGCCGCCTGGAACACCTCACCGTAACGGTGTGTCCGAACGTCGTAATCGCACTCTATTAGATATGATGCGGTCTATGATGTCTCTTACCGATTTACCACTATCATTTTGGGGATACGCTCTAGAGACAGCTACATTCACTTTAAATAGGGCACCGTCTAAATCCGTTGAGACGACACCGTATGAATTATGGTTTGGGAAGAAACCTAAGCTGTCGTTTCTAAAAGTTTGGGGATGCGATGCTTATGTCAAGAAACTTCAACCTGAAAAGCTCGAACCCAAGTCGGAAAAATGCGTCTTCATAGGATACCCTAAGGAAACCGTTGGGTATACCTTCTACTTAAGATCCGAGGGCAAGATCTTTGTTGCCAAGAACGGATGCTTTCTGGAAAAAGAGTTTCTCTCGAAAGAAGTAAGTGGGAGGAAAGTAGAACTCGATGAAGTACTACCTCTTGAACGGGATTGTAGTGCAGCTCAGGAAAATGTTCCTGTGATGCCTACACCAACTGAAGAGGAAAATAATGATGATGATCAAGGTACTTCGGATCAAGTTGCTACTGAACTTCGTAGGTCCACAAGGACACGTTCCGCACCAGAGTGGTACGGCAACCCTGTCTTGGAAATCATGTTGTTAGACAACGGTGAACCTTCGAACTATGAAGAAGCGATGGCGGGCCCAGATTCCAATAAATGGCTTGAAGACATGAAAGCCGAGATAGAATCCATGTATGAAAACAAAGTATGGACTTTGACAGACTTGCCCGATGATCGGCGAGCGATAGAAAACAAATGGATCTTTAAGAAGAAGACGGACGCAGATGGTAATATTACCGTCTATAAAGCTCGACTTGTCGCTAAGGGTTATCGACAAGTTCAAGGGATTGACTACGACGAGACATTCTCTCCCGTAGCGAAGCTGAAGTCCGTCTGAATCATGTTAGCAATTGCCACATACTATGATTATGAGATATGGCAGATGGATGTCAAAACGGCATTCCTTAACGGGCATCTTAAGGAAGAACTGTATATGATGCAGCCGGAAGGTTTTGTTGATCCTAAGACCGCTAACAAAGTATGCAAGCTCCAGCGATCCATTTATGGGCTGGTGCAAGCATCTCGGAGTTGGAATATTCGCTTTGATGAGATGATCAAAGCGTTTGGGTTTATGCAGACTTATGGAGAAGCCTGCGTTTACAAGAAAGTGAGTGGGAGCTCTGTAGCATTTCTCATATTATATGTAGATGACATACTCTTGATGGGAAATGATATAGAACTTTTGGACAGCATTAAGGCCTACTTGAATAAGTGTTTTTCAATGAAGGACCTTGGAGAAGCTGCTTATATATTAGGCATCAAGATCTATAGAGATAGATCAAGACGCCTCATAGGTCTTTCACAAAGCACATACCTTGATAAGATTTTGAAGAAGTTCAAAATGGATCAGTCCAAGAAGGGGTTCTTGCCTGTATTGCAAGGTGTGAGATTGAGCTCGGCTCAATGCCCGACCACGGCAAAAGATAAAGAAGAGATGAGTGTCATCCCCTATGCTTTAGCCATAGGATCTATTATGTATGCCATGCTGTGTACCAGACCTGATGTAAACCTTGCCGTAAGTTTGGTAGGAAGGTACCAAAGTAATCCCGGCAAGGAACACTGGACAGCGGTCAAGAATATCCTGAAGTACCTGAAAAGGACAAAGGACATGTTTCTCGTTTATGGAGGTGACGAAGAGCTCGTCGTAAAGGGTTACGTCGACGCTAGCTTCGACACAGATCTGGATGACTCTAAGTCACAAACCGGATACGTGTATATGTTGAATGGTGGAGCAGTAAGCTGGTGCAGCTGCAAGCAGAGCGTAGTGGCGGGATCTAAATGTGAAGCGGAGTACATGGCAGCCTCGGAGGCAGCGCATGAAGCTATTTGGCTGAAGGAGTTCATCACCGACCTAGGAGTCATACCCAATGCGTCGGGGCCGATCAAACTCTTCTGTAACAACACTGGAGCTATTGCCCTTGCCAAGGATCCCAGGTTTCACAAGAAGACCAGGCACATCAAGCGTCGCTTCAACTCCATCCGTGAAAACGTTCAAGATGGAGACATAGAAATTTGCAAAGTACATACAGATCTGAATGTCGCAGATCCGTTGACTAAACCTCTCTCGCGAGCAAAACATAATCAGCACCAGAACTCTATGGGTGTTGGATTCATCACAATGTAACTAGATTATTGACTCTAGTGCAAGTGGGAGACTGTTGGAAATATGCCCTAGAGGCAATAATAAAAGTGTTATTATTATATTTCTTTGTTCATGATAATAGTCTTTTATTCATGCTATAACTATATTATCCGGAAATCGTAACACATGTGTGAATACATAGACCACAATATGTCCCTAGTGAGGCTCTAGTTGACTAGCTCGTTGTGATCAACAAATAGTCATGGTTTCCTGGCTATGGACATTGGATGTCGTTGATAACGGGATCACATCATTAGGAGAATGATGTGATGGACAAGACCCAATCCTAAGCATAGCATGAGATCGTGTAGTTCGTTTGTTAGAGATTTTTCAATGTCAAGTATCTCTTCCTTAGACCATGAGATCGTGTAACTCCCGGATACCGTAAGAGTGCTTTGGGTGTACCAAACGTCACAACGTAACTGGGTGACTATAAAGGTGCATTACAGGTATCTCCGAAAGTGTCTGTTGGGTTGATACGGATCGAGACTGGGATTTTTCACTCCGTATGACGGAGAGGTATCTCTGGGCCCACTCGGTAATGCATCATCATAATGAGCTCAAAGTGACCAAGTGGTTGGTCACAGGATCATGCATTACGGTACGAGTAAAGTGACTTGCCGGTAACGAGACTGAACAAGGTATTGGGATACCGACGATCGAGTCTCGGGCAAGTAACGTACCGATTGACAAAGGGAATTGCATACGGGGTTTGATCGAATCCTCGACATCGTGGTTCATCCGATGAAATCATCGAGGAACATGTGGGAGCCAACATGGGTATCCAGATCCCGCTGTTGGTTATTTACTGGAGAGTTGTCTCGGTCATGTCTACGTGTCTCCCGAACCCATAGGGTCTACACACTTAAGGTTTGGTGACGCTAGGGTTGTATGAATATGAGTATGCAGCAAACCGAATGTTGTTCGGAGTCCCAGATGAGATCCCGGACGTCACGAGGAGTTCCGGAATGGTCCGGAGGTAAAGATTTATATATAGGAAGTCTTATTTTGGTCGCCGGAAAAGTTTCGCACTTTATCGGTATTGTACCGGGAGTGCCGAAAGGGGTCCGGGGGTCCACCGGGGGGGGGGGGGGGGGTCCACCTGCCCCGGGGGGCCACATGGGCTGTAGGGGGTGCGCCTTGGCCTATATGGGCCAAGGGCACCAGCCCCAAGAGGCCCATGCGCCTAGAAGACTTGGAGAGGGGAGAGTCCAAAGAGGGTAAGGCACCTCCGAGGTGCCTTGGGGAGGATGGGCTCCTCCCCCCCTATTAGCCGCACTCCTTCCTTGGAGGAAGGGGCAAGGCTGCGCCCTCCCCCCTCTCTTGCGCCTATATAAAGGGAGGGGAGGGAGGGGTGGCCACACCAATAAGCCCTGGCGCCTCCCTCCTCCCTGCAACACCTCCTCCTCCTCCCGTAGTTGCTTAGCGAAGCCCTGCCGGAGTTCTGCTGCATCCACCACCACGTCGTCGTGCTGCTGGATCTTCATCAACCTCTCCTTCCCCCTTGCTGGATCAATAAGGAGGAGACGTCATCCGCTCCGTACGTGTGTTGAACGTGGAGGTGCTGTCCGTTCGGCACTAGGTCATCGGTGATCTGAATCACGGCGAGTACGACTCCATCAACCCCGTTCCATTGAACGCTTCCGCACGTGATCTACAAGTGGTATGTAGATGCAATCACTCTTCCATGACTCGTTGCTAGATGAACTCATAGATGGATCTTGGTGAAACCGTAGGAAAAATTTTAATTTTCTGCAACGTTCCCCAACAATTCTATCTCCAGCGTGGTGTCCTCCATAGGATTCAGAGTGACACTTGCGTAGGATTTGTTCCTGTTCATGCCCAGGCACACAATGTCTAATAATACCATCCACTCCTTCTTTATAAAGGTGTGGATCATCCCAGAAGTAATGTCTTAAATCATAAAAGAACTTTTTCTTTTGCTGCTATGTGAAACTAGGCGGTATATATTTAGCAACAATGTAATTAGCATAATCAGCATACCAAGGAGTAGTACGAGAAGCATTGACAACCACTAATTGTTCATCAGGAAAACTATCATTGATAGGCAGTGGGTCATCAAGAACATTCTCTTACCTAGACAAGTTGTCTGCAACGGGGTTCTCAGCTCGCTTTCTATCAATAATATGCAAGTCAAATTCTTGGAGCAAGAGAACCCTAATGAGTCTAGGCTTAGCATCTTTATTTTCCATAAGATATTTAATAGCAGCATGATCAGTGTGAATAGTAACTTTGGAATCAACAATATAAGGTCTAAACTTATCACATGCAAACACAACTGCTAAGAACTCTTTTTCAGTAGTAGCATAATTTCTCTGGGCAGTATCAAGAGTCTTACTAGCATACTGGATAACATTCAATTTCTTATCAACTCTTTGCCCTAAAACAGCACCTACAGCATAATCACTAGCATCGCACATAATTTCAAAAGGTAAATTCCAATCAGGTGGCTGAACAATGGGTGCAGTGATCAAGGCTTTCTTAAGTATTTCAAATGATTCTACACAATCATCATCAAAGACAGAATGAATATCTTTTTGCAATAAATTAGTCAGAGGCCTAGAGATTTTAGAAAAGACCTTAATGAGCCTCCTATAAAAGCCGGCATGACCAAGGAAACTTCTTATACCTTTTATGTCCTTGGGACATGGCATATTTTCAATAGCATCAACTTTGGCTTTATCAACTTCAATACCTCTCTCGGAGATCTTGTGGCCCAAGACAATGCCTTCATTAACCATAAAGTGACACTTTTCCCAATTCAGGACGAGACTAGTGTCTTCGCATCTCTGCAAAACTCGATCAAGGTTGCTCAAACAATCATCAAAAGAGGATCCATTGACAGAGAAGTCATCCATGAATACCTCACAAATCTTTTCACAAAAATCAGAAAATATAGCCATCATGTATCTTTGAAAGGTAGCATGTGCATTACATAAACCAAAAGGCATACATCTATAAGCAAAAGTACCAAAAGGGCAAGTAAAAGTAGTTTTAGATTGATCCTTTGCGGACACATGTATTTGAGAGAAGCCAGAATAACCATCTAGAAAGCAAAAATGTGTGTGTTTGGTAGCCTTTCTAGCATTTGATCAATAAAACGTAAAGGGTAATGATCTTTATTAGTAGCTTTATTTAACTTACGGAAATCAATTACCATCCTATAGCCTGTAATAATTCTTTGCGGGATCAATTCATCTTTATCATTAGGAACAACGATAATACCTCCCTTTTTAGGGACACAGTGGACAGGGCTTACCCATTCACTATCAGCAACGGGATAAATAATACCTGCCTCAAGGAGTTTTAGAATCTCCTTTCTTACCACTTCCTTCATTTTGGGATTTAAGCGTCTTTGAGGATCTCTAACTGGTTTGGCATTTTTCTCCACTGAAATTTTGTGTTGACATAATGTGGGACTAATGCCCTTAAGATCGTCTAGAGTATATCCAATAGCAGCTCGGTGCTTCTTCAGAGTTTTCAATAATCTTTCTTCTTCTTTCTATGAAAGGTTAGCACTAATAATAACAGGATATACTTCTTTTTCATCAAGATAAGCATACTTGAGATTATCAGGTAAGGGTTTGAGTTCGAACACGGGATCACCCTTGGGTGGAGGGGGATCCCCAAGAATTTCAACGGGAAGGTTATGTTTTAGCATAGGTTCTTGTTTAAGGAACACTTCATCTATTTCTTCCCTTTCCGTCATAAACATATCGTTTTCATGGTATAACAAATATTGTTCTAACGGATCAGTTGGAGGAACAGCAATGGAAGCAAGACCAATAATTTCATCCTTACTAGGTGGTTCCCTTTCACGAGGTTGTCTACTAAACTTAGCGAAATTAAACTCATGAGACATACCATCTATGCCAACAATGGCAATGTTCTTTTCACAATTAATCTTAGCACTAGCAGTATTCAAGAAGGGTCTACCAAAAATAAAGGGACAAAAATCATCTTGTGGGGAACCAAGAACAAGAAAATCAGCAGGGTATTTAATCTTCCCACACAAGACTTCAACATATCTAACAATCCCAATAGGTTTAATGGTGTCCCTATTAGCAAGCTTAATAGTAACATCAATGTCTTCTAATTCAACAGGTGCAATATCGTGCATAATTTCTTTATAAAGATCATAAGGTATCACATTAGCACTAGCACCCATATCACATAAGCCATGATAACAATGATCTCCTATTTTAACAGAAATAACAGGCGTGCCTACAATAGGTCTACGTGTCTTAGTATCGGGTCTAGCAATATTAGCAGTTTCACCCAAGAAAGAGATAACATGCCCATCTAAGTCCTCATCCAAGAGATCTTTAATCATAGCAATACCAGGTTCAACATTAATTTGCTCAGGAGGTGTATAGGTCCTAGTATTACTCTTACGAACAACAGTCGAAGCTTTAACATGATCTTTTATCCTAACAGGAAAAGGAGGTTTTTCAACATAAGCATTAGGAACAATGGGATCACTATATGTAATAATCTTTTCTTCAACTGTAATAGGTGCAACTACTTTCACTTCAACAGGAGGATTATATTTAAGCCACTTCTATTTAGGGAGATCAACGTGAGTAGCAAAAGTTTCACAAAAAGTAGCTACTATCTCAGAGTCAAGTCCATACTTAGAGCTAAATCCACGAAAAGCATCGCTATTCATAAAAGATTTAACACAATCGAACTTAGGTGTCATACATGACTCCTTACCATCGTCGGAACCCCAATCTTCAGAGTTGCGTTTAATTCTTTGCAATAAGTCCCATTTGAATTCAATAGTCTTCAGCATATAGGAACCAACACAGGAAGTATCGAGCAGGTTGCGATTATCAAGAGAAAGTCGAGCATAAAAATTCTGAATAATCATTTCCCAAGAGAGCTCATGATTGGGGCATGAATATAACATTGACTTAAGCCTCCCCCAAGCTTGAGCGATGCTTTCTCCTTCGCGAGGCCAGAAATTATATATGTAATTACGATCACGATGAACAAGATGCATAGGATAGAACTTCTGGTGAAATTCCAACTTCAGTCGCTTATAATTCCAAAATCTCATATCATCACATAGCCTATACCATGTCATTGCATCTCCCTTCAAAGATAAAGGGAAGACCTTCCTTTTGACAACATCATCGGGGATACCTGCAAGCTTAAATAATCCACAAACTTCATCCACAAAGATAAGGTGTAAGTCGGGATGCAATGTTCCGTCTCCTCCAAAAGGATTAGCTGGCAATTTTTCTATCATCCCCGAAGGAATCTCAAAGTGAATATTTTCATAAGGTTCAGTAGGTTGAGGAGCATCTCTTTGCTCTTCTGGTTGGGGTGAAGATACCCCAAACAAGCCCCTCAAAGGATTAGTTTCCATAGTGACAAGTAATAAAAAATTTCAGCACACTATATAAATGTTTCCTTACCAAGTTCCACTCACTAAAAGCGCTACACTCCCCGACAACGGCGCCAGAAAAGAGTCTTGATGACCCACAAGTGTAGGGGATCTATCGTAGTCCTTCTGATAAGTAAGAGTGTCGAACCCAACGAGGAGCAGAAGGAAATGATAAGCGATTTTCAGTAAGGTTTTCTCTGCAAGCACTGAAATTGTAGGTAACGGATAGTTTTGTGATAAGATAAATAGTAACGAGCAACAAGTAAATAAAGTAAATAAAGTGCAGCAAGATGGCCCAATCCTTTATGTAGCATACGATAAGCCTGGACAATTCTAATAATGAGAAAGGAGCTCCCGAGGACACATTGGGAATTATCGTCAAGCTAGTTTTCATCACGTTCATAAGATTCGCGTTCGGTACTTTGATAATTTGATATGTGGGTGGACCGGCACTTGGGTACTGCCCTAACTTGGACAAGCATCCCACTTATGATTAACCCCTATTGCAAGCATCCGCAACTACAAAAAGGAGTATTAAGGTAAACCTAACCACATCATTAAACATATGGGTTCATATCAACCCTAACGAAGCAACGCATAAACTAGGGTTTAAGCTTCTGTCACTCTACCAACCCATCATCTACTTATTACTTCCCTATGCCTTCCTCTAGGCCCAAATAATGGTGAAGTGTCATGTAGGCGACGTTCACATAACACCACTAGAGGAAAGACAACATACATCTCAACAAAATATCGAACGAATACCAAATTTGATCATCCGGGGTGAACAAGAATTGGGGATCGGATGCGGGCGAAATTCCCGCCAATGGCTGAGATGTTCAGTCGACTCCCTCCCCCTTTGTGGGGGTCTGGACCCCTACAAGTGAGCAGAAAAGGGAGGAGGAAAGAGGCCCTGGTGAACTACATGACTACTAATAGCAAGACTTCACCCATGTCCTCAGGAACAAATGTAACTACTTACAAAGCATATTCATGTTCATAATCAGAGGAGTAATAATACGCATAAAGGATCTGAACATATGATTTTCCACCAAGTAAACCAATTAGTATAAACTACAAGGAGTAATCAACACTACTAGCAACCCACAGGTACAAATTTGTGGTTTTGATACAAGATTGGATACAAGAGATGAACTAGGGTTTTGAGAGGAGATGGTGCTGGTGAAGATGTTGATGGAGATTGACCCTCTCCCGATGAGAGATCATTGGTGATGATGTTGGTGATGATTTCCCCCTCCCATAGGGAAGTGTCCCGGTAGAACAGCTCCGCCAGAGCCCTAGATTGATTCCGCCAAGGTTCCGCCTCGTGGCGGCGGAGTTTCGTCCCGTAAGCTTGCCCACGATTTTTTCTAGGGTAAAAGTGATGATATAGCAGAAGATGGACGTCGGAGGCCCACCAGGGGCCCCAGGAGATAGGGGGCCGCGCTCTAAGGGGGGGGGGGCTGTCTCCTAGACAGGGTGTGGGCCCCCTGGCCTATTTCTTTCGCTCATAAATTCTTATTAAATCCAAAAAGTTGTTTCGTGGAGTTTCAGGACTTTTGGAGTTGTGCAGAATAGGTTTCCAACGTTTGCTCCTTTTCTAGCCAGAATTCCAGCTGCCGGCATTCCCCTTCTTCATGGTAAACCTTGTAAAATAAGAGAGAATAGCCATAAGTATTGAGATATAATGTGTAATAACAACCCATAATGCAATAAATATTGATATAAAAGCATGATGCAAAATGGACGTATCAGGCTCGAATCCGTCGAAGATCAAATCTCCACGGATGTTGGCAGTGTAGTTCAAGCTTCCAAACCTGACCTGATGGCGAGGGGCATAGCTATCAATCTGCTCCAGATGGCCGAACGAGTTGGCCTGTAGTGCGAAGCCGCCAAATACGAAGATCTGTCCGGGGAGGAAAACCTCACCCTGGACCGCATCGTTGTAGATGATCGAAGGAGCCATCAAGTATTATGGTGATGACACAATGGAACTCTCAATGAAAGCACCAATGTCGGTGTCAAAACCGGCGTATCTCGGGTAGGGGGTCCCGAACCGTGCGTCTAAGGCTAATGGTAATAGGAGGCGGGGGACACAATGTTTACCCAGGTTCGGGCCCTCTCTATGGAGGTAATACCCTACTTCCTGCTTGATTGATCTTGATGATATGAGTATTACAAGAGTTGATCTACCACGAGATTGTAGAGGCTAAACCCTAGAAGCTAGCCTATGATTATGATTGTTCTTGTCCTACGGACTAAACCCTCCGGTTTATATAGACACCGGAGGGGGCTAGGGTTACACAGAAGGGAATCTACATATACAAATTGCCAAGCTTGCCTTCCATGCAAAGGAGAGTCCCACCCGGACACGGGACGAAGTCTTCAATCTTGTATCTTCATAGTCCAATAGTCCGGCATAAGCATATAGTCCGGCTATCCGAGGACCCCCTAATCCAGGACTCCCTCAACAAGAGAGGCTAGCAATGGTGGAAGGGTGAGAGTGCGTATAATCCATGGACTCAACATTGGTCATGAAGAACTCACATATTTATTGCAAAAATCTACAAGTTATCAAAACAAAGTACTACACGCATGCTCCTAGGGGAAGGGTTGGTAGGAGTTAACCATCGCGCGATCCCGACCTCCATACATAAGGAAGACAATCAATAAATAAATCATGCTCCAACTTCATCACATAACGGTTCACCATACGTGCATGCTATGGGAATCACAAACTTTTAACACAAGTATTCCTCAAATCCACAACTACTCAACTAGCATGACCCTAATATTACCATCCTCATATCTCAAAACAATCATCAAGTATCAAACTTATCATAGTATTCAATGCACTTTATATGATAGTTTTTATTATACCTATCTTGGATGCTCATCATATTAAGATTAATTTTATAACCCAAGCAAATTACCATGTTGTTCTAAAGGAGTCTCAAAATAATATAAGTGAAGCATGAGACATCAATAATTTCTATAAAATAAAACCACCACCGTGCTCTAAAAAGATATAAGTGAAGTACTAGAGCAAAACTATCTAGCTCAAAAGATATAAGTGAAGCACATAGAGTGTTCTAATAAATTCCGATTCATGTGTGTCTCTCCCAAAAGATGTGTATAGCAAGGATGATTGTGGTAAACTAAAAAGCAAAGACTCAAATCATACAAGACGCTCCAAGCAAAACACATATCATGTGTTGAATAAAAATATAGCATCAAGTAAAGTTATCGATGGATGAAGACGAAAGAGGGGATGCCTTCCGGGGCATCCCCAAGCTTAGGCTTTTGGTTGTCCTTGAATTTTACCTTGGGGTGCCTTGGGCATCCCCAAGCCTAGGATCTTGCCACTCCTTATTCCATAATCCATCAAATCTTTACCCAAAACTTGAAAACTTCACAACACAAAACTCAACAGAAAATCTCATGAGCTCCGTTAGTGCAAAAAAATAAACCACCACTTTAAGGTACTGTAATGAACTCATTCTTTATTTATATTTGTGTTGGACCTACTGTATTCCAACTTCTCTATGGTTCATCCCCCGATACTAGCCATAGATTCATCAAAATAAGCAAACAACACACGAAAAACAGAATCTGTCAAAAACAGAACAGTCTGTAGTAATCTGTAACTTTTGAATACTTCCGTAACTCCAAAAATTCTGCAATAAATTAGTGGACGTGAGCAATTTTTATATTAATCATCTTCAAAAAGAATCAACCTAAAATCACTCTCCAGTAAAAAATGGCAGCTAATCTCGTGAGCACTAAAGTTTCTGTTTTTTACAGCAAGATCATAAAGACTTCACCCAAGTCTTCCCAAAGGTTCTACTTGGAACAAACACTAATTAAAACATAAAAACACATCTAACCAGAGGCTAGATGAATTATTTATTACTAAACAGGAATAAAAAGTGAAGAACAAAAATAAAATTGTGTTGCCTCCCAACAAGCGCTATCGTTTAACGCCCCTAGCTAGGCATAAAAGCGAGAATAGATCTAAGTATTGCCATAATGATAAGGTAAATCACGAAAAATCATCTCATATTCCCTACGTTCAGCAGCAAGTTTTCTTTGTGGCAAGAAAAGAAATCAAAAGGACTAAATTTAATGGGATAGAAGTCCCCAAGATCAAGCTCGGGAGATATGGGTTCCTCCTTTGGCCCCTCATATTGCACAACCAATTCATCATTATAAGCATTCTTTTGGCAAAAAGTCATGAGCCTTTGCTCAAGAGAAAATCCTAACCCATTGTTTTGAATAGCAAAATCATCATTAAGTTCAGAGATTCTATCAACTAGATCATCGGTAGGAACCTTTTTTCTAAGGTTTTCATTATAAGCAACATGATCTAAAGATCGTAAACGCATTATGTCTTCTAGATTAAAAAGGACCGCCTCTATGGGAGGACGACCAGCGTCCACCCTATAGTGCGCAAAAATTTCTTTGGCTTCTTTTATTATAAATCTGAACTCATGTGCCAAAAAGATAGTAACTGCATGCTTAACAGAAGAATGCTCAATATTGGAAAATTCTAGGAAAATCGTTTGTATGCAAGGATGCATATGCATAAACTGTCTTTCAAGTTCAACTATAAGCAATGATATAGCATCTACAAGACAACTAGTTCTATGAAGAATAGATCGACCCATAGCGGGCAAAGCACCGACACAAGTAAAGAAATCTTGAATAACCCCTTTTCCAATAATATTACCACTACCAATTCAAAACTTTTTAGTATGTAAGATGGTGGGTTCTTCAGCAAGATCATCAAAAGCATCAAAGTTTCCGACGTTATTACTTCTGTCCTTATCAACGATAACCTCCCCATTTTCAGACATAGTGGCAGCAAATACAAGAAGCAAGCAAAAAAGAGGCGAACGGGAAAGAGAGGGTAAATAAAACGGCAAAGGTGAAGTGGGGGAGAGGAAAACGAGAGGCAAATGGCAAATAATATAACGCAAGGGATAAGAATTTGTGATGGGTACTTGGTATGTCTTGACTTGTCCGTACAGTCCCCAGCAACGGCACCAGAAATCCTTCTTACTACCTCTTGAGCATGTGTTGGTTTTTCCTTAAATAGGAAAGGGTGATGCATCAAAGTAGCGTAAGTATTTCTCTCAGTTTTTGAGAACCAAGGTATCAATCTAGTAGGAGGCTACACGTAAATCCCTCGTACCTACACAAACAAATAAGAACCTTCCAACCAACGTGATAAAGGGGTTGCCAATCCCTTCACGGCCACTTGCAAAAGTGAGATCTAATAAAGATATAAGATAAATATTTTTGGTATTTCTATGATATAGATTGGAAAGTAAAGATGCAAAATAAAATAGATCGGAAACTTATACGATGGAAAATAGACCCCGGGGCCATAGATTTCACTAGTGGCTTCTCTCAAGATAGTATAATTATTACGATGGGTGAACAAATTACTGTCGAGCAATTGATAGAAACGTGCATAGTTATGAGAATATCTAGGCATGATCATGTATATAGGCATCACGTCCGCGACAAGTAGATCGAAACGATTTTGCACCTATTACTATTACTCCACACATCGACCGCTATCCAGCATGCATCTAGAGTATTAAGTTCATAAGAACAGAGTAACGCATTAGGCAAGATGACATGATGTAGAGGGATAAACTCAAGCAATATGATATAAACCCCATCTTTTTATCCTCGATGGCAACAATACAATACGTGCCTTGTTGCCCCTGCTGTCACTGGGAAAGGACACCGCAAGATTGAACCCAAAACTGAACACTTCTCCCATTACAAGAAAGATCAATCTAGTAGGCCAAACCAAACTGATAATTCAAAGAGACTTGCAAAGATAACAAATCATACATAAAAGAATTCAGAGGAGATTCAAATCTCTACCTAATAACAAAGCACGGGTTGAGCCTGTCGGGTTCACCGTCGCGTCTTTTTTATGAAAACGTCCTTGAAGTTTTCTAAAATCATCCTGCAGTCCAATTGATAAGAGTTAAGCCGAATTGTTCTATACGAGAGAAAAAAAACACCCAGACGACACACGGCCCTCCCATCTCCACCTCCAACGCCAGCGCGCCACCACCTCTGCCACGGCGCCGTGCGTCGCCGGCCCCGACTCCTTCAACGCTTGCCGTCGGCCCCGACGCCTCCGATGCCCGCCGAGGTGAAAACGGCGGTGGCGCCTCCGCCGCCATCACCAAGGATATGGTGAAAACAGCAGCGGCGCCTCCGCCGCTATGCTAACGAGCACGGAGGCGGGTGGGATAGTGTGGTTCGGAGTTGGGAGAGGATCAGGAGGAGACGATGGCGGCGCTGGGAAACATGGGATTCAACATCCCGCCGGCCTCAACTCTCCTTTCTCAGCAGCCACACCTCTCCTTTCAAGCACAAAGCTTGCTGCCCCCATCCCCGTACAAACGAACCAACATGCTAAGGAGAGGAGCTCCATACGTATGGGAGGCCAGCCGCTCCCCAATCTTCGGATCTGACCGGCGAGCACCATCATTGCCTGAAGCTTGCAGAGTATTACTAATTGCTTGCTATTCATTATTGCCTGAAGCGAGAGAAAAATTTAGTTATTTCACCGGCAATTGATAGCTGTTATATATATTCTTGTGACTTCCAGACCAGGCCGCCTCATCCGACAAAATTTTGGAGGCTTGCGCTGCGCGGCATCCCCATTCAAACACTCAATCTGCATCCTTGTGCCGGGGACACACCAAGTACTTGCAGGTGCAAAACAGAGCAACGCTCTCACATTTTTTTATCTGAGGCGTATTGTTAACTTCTCCATAGATTATTCTCGAGTAGTCATGCAGGTTCGCATCCGGGAGACAGCTTCTTGCGCCATCCCCAGGGCACCACATTGTAGGCAGCAACCTCTCGCCGGATTGCTGCAGCTTCCTGTCATATATGCATGCTCCTAAGTTTGGGAAAAAAAAGTCTAATCGATGTTAAGTAAGTTTGGATAAAAGGAGTGATGAATAAATAGGCAGTTTTTCGATTAAATTAATCCATGAACAAATCATGGGCATGACATGAACAACATTGATAACACACTGATTATGATCTAACAGAGCATGTACTACGCACATAGTAGAAACATCTAGGCATATCGCTAGTACTGCTACAACAGAAAGAAACACGAGAGGGATAAGCGATGTATACCCTCCAATTGGCCACACGGCGGCGGTGATGGTGGCAACAACTGTGGCATCCTTGACAGCCTTCTTGTCGGCCTTGGCCTTCTCAGCGGCAGCACGGTCGGCGTCGGTCGACATGGTGATGACGAAGGTGATGCGGACGTAGATGAACAGAAGCGAGCAGTCGCGTAGTCGCTACACAAAAACCTAATCGCCCCTCTCCTGTACAGGATCCAGAGAGGCGGGGTTTTCGAGGCCTGCTCTCCCATCAACCCTGTACGCGGTGAACGGGATGGAGTCGCCTGCGGCAGCAGCAGCAGAGGAATGACGTGGGCATGGAGATGCGTTCTGTTTCGCGGCGGCTAGGGTTGGCAGCGCCCCACATATATATGTGCGGCCGCGCGTGGAGAGACGTGGGCTGAACCCACGTCCAAGTCGGTAGCCCATGATCCGACGTCTCAGATCGTGACCCTACCTGTAAAAGACTCTCCATTCCTGACCGACAAAAAGAAGCGCATAGGAGTGAGCTTGGCTCGGCTCAATCCCGCAACCCGCGGCGCGGCGCGTCGTGACGAGGCGTGGCGTGGCGTGGCGTGGCGAGGCGAGCGGAGGAGGAGGAGTGCGCGAGGGCTTCTTTTCTTCTCAAGCTCCAATAGCATGAGGGAGAGAATCCCTTATAAACCACTCCAACTCTCCTTCCATTAGCATGGTGGGACTAAACTTCCCACCACCTTGTCATGCCACCTACATGGGCCCTTAGAGATTAAATCTAAAATTGTCATATGGGCTCTAGGCCCATCTCATATTTCAACAATCCCCCACCAGATCTCAGGGGCCCACTTTGTCCTTTGTTCCAAACACTGTTTTGATATACCCGCATCTCAGTGGAGACCTATTAAGGTTGAGCTCCACCTAGACCAAGTAGTTACACTCCTTCACAACTGAACAATGGACTATGCCTTAAATTGTCAGTTTGGTGTCAAGAAGTTTCACCACAAGTCTCACTGATACGAGGCTGCCGAAGGCCGACCCCTCGGGTGGAGCATATTAGTCACACTCCTGGCCTGTTCATGAGCTTGCTAGAGATCACCCCAATCTCATAGACTGTGACCAGCAGTCGGGCTCATATAGGTGCGTTCCTCCAAAGATCGCTCTGTAGGATAGCATCTTGCTTATACATATAAGCCTTGAAACACAGTAAGACAGTAGTCATCCTTCCATACAATTTTCGAGAGTATTGCATCTTCAACGGAGTGGGTTAGTAAAGTTACTCTCCTCAGTTCACCATTGGCTTGTTTTCCCAGGTCCTACTTCACGAGATCTCCGATCACATAGGTTGGGTTACTACCATGGAAACTCATGTGGGTCTCATACCCATCTCCCTTGATGCGCTATCTATCACAACATGTGATAGCCCTTTAGTAAAGGGATCTGCCAGATTCTTAGCCGTTTGAATATAATCCAACGCTATCACTCCGGAGTTCCTCAATTTTCTGATAGCTTTCAATCTCATTCTTATGTGTTTGTTGGACTTCATGTTGTCCTTTGAACTCTTCACCTTGACAATAACTGTTTGATTGTCACAATTCATAAGGATGGCCGGAACCGGCTTCTCAACCACTAGCAAGTCCATCAACAGATCTTGAAGCCATTCCGCTTCGCCATCCGATGTATCTAATGATGTTAATTCTGCTTCCATTGTCAATCTTGTTAAGATCGTTTGCTTGCAAGACTCCCAGGAAACAACACCACCTCCAAGAGTAAACATATACCCAGTTGTGGCCTTCATCTCATCAGCATCAGAGATCCAATTCGCATCACTATACCCTTCAAGTACCGATGGGTATCCGATATAGTGAAGTCCATAGTTCATAGTACCTTTCAGATAGCATAACTCTCTCAATAGCATGCCAATGTACATCACCTGGATTGGAAACAAACCGGCTCAGTTTGCTCATAGCAAACACGATGTCAGGCCTCGTTGCGCTTGCTAGGTACATGAGTGAACCAATGATTTGAGAGTATCTCAGTTGATCCTTAGCTGTGCCTTTGAACTTTCGGACCAATACACTAGGATCATATGGTGTTTGAGATGGTTTGCAGTCCGAATATCCAAAACGGCTCAACACCTTCTCAACATAATGGGATTGCAGAAGTGTGATCCCACCCTCATTATCTCTCAGTAGCTTGATGTTCAAGATAACATCAGCCACACCAAGGTCCTTCATCTCAAAGTTCTGAGATAGGAAAGACTTAACCTCCTCGATTAACTTGAGATTAGTTCCAAATATCAGTATGTCATCAACATACAAACATAGTATAACTCCTTCGCCCCCACCATAGCAATAGTATACACATTTGTCGGCCTCATTAACAACAAAGCCAACAGATGTCAAGGTTTCATTAAACTTGTCATGCCATTGCTTAGGCGCTTGTCTCAGGCCATACAAAGATTTCACCAACTTACACACCTTTCCTTCCTGACCATCTACCACAAAGCCATCAGGCTGTTGCATATAGATTTCCTCCTTTAGCTCTCCGTTTAGGAAAGCCATCTTAACATCCATCTGATGAATGAGAAGACCATGCGAGGCCGCCAACGAGAGTAATACTCGAATGGTGGTCAGTCTGGCCACAGGTGAATAAGTGTCGAAGAAATCTTCTTCTTCTTTCTGGGCGTAGCCCTTGGCCACAAGCCTAGCCTTGTACTTTTCTATCGTACCGTCGGGCCTAAGCTTCTTCTTGAACACCCACTTGCATCCCAATGGTTTGCAACCATAAGGACGTTCAGTAAGCTCCCAAGTCCCGTTAGCCATGATGGAATTCATCTCGCTACGGACCGCATCCTTCCAGTAGTCAGCTTCTGGAGATGCATACGCTTCTAAAATAGAAGTGGGATTATCCTCCACGAGGTATATGAAGAAATCATCACCAAAGGTCTTTACAGTCCTTTATCTCTTTCCCCTACCAAGGGTTTCCTCATTATCCTCCTCAGGATTTTCATCATGTGTTTCTTTATAATATTCCATCGGAATGGCAGGTTCAGGAGTCTCCTCAGATTCCTGTCTAGAAGTGCTTTGTACATCTCTCATGGGGAAAATGTCCTCAAAGAATGTAGCATCCTTAGACTCCATAATTGTACCGACCTTCATGTCAGGTACCTCAGATTTCACTACTAGAAATCTATAGCCAACACTATTCATAGCGTAGCCTAAATTAACACATCCACAGTCTTTGGTCCAAGCTTACGCTTTTTGGGGATCGGCACATTAACTTTTGCCAAGCAGCCCCAAGTACGTAAGTACGAGAGTGTTGTCCTTCTCTTGGTCCACTTCTCATAAGGAGTGATCTCGTTATCCTTTGTCGGAACTTTATTCAGGACATGACATGATGTCATTATAGCCTCCCCCCACCATGCCTTGGATAAACCCGACGTATTTAACATGGCGTTAACCAAATCAATTAGAGTACGGTTTTTTCCGCTCGGCAACCCCGTTTGACTGGGGTAAGTAGGGAGGCATCCTCTCATGAATAATACCATGTTCCGCACAGAAGGCATCAAACTCTTTCGAGAAGTACTCTCCACCATGATTTGACCGGACTCGTTTAATTTTCTTTTTGAGTTGATTCTCAACTTCTGCCTTATAGATTTTAAAGTAGTGTAGAGCCTCATCTTTGGTATTTAACAGATACACATAGCAATATCTAGTGGAATCATCTATCAAAGTCATGAAATATTTCTTCCCACCTTTAGTCAACACACCATTCATCTCACAAAGATCAGAATGTATGAGTTCAAGTGGCGCCAAGTGTCTCTCCTCTGCTGCCTTGTGAGGCTTGCGAGGTTACTTAGATTGCACACATGAATGACACTTAGAACCTTTGGCTAAAGTGAACTCGGGATTAAATTCGATTTTGCTAGCCACGTCATAACACCAAAACTAATGTGACAAAGACGTGAATGCCAGACTTCAGATTCATTAACACTCAAATGAATATTGTTCACGACTTTATTACATAGATCTGCAAGAGAAAGGCGGAACATGCCTCCGCATTCATAACCCTTTCCAACAAATAGTCCATATTTCGTAACAACTTATTTATTAGACTCGAATACCAACTTAAACCCTTCTCTACATAGAAGGGAGCCACTAACGAGGTTCTTCTTGATGGCGGGGACATGCTGCACGTTCTTCAACTGCACGATCCTTCCCAAAGTAAACTTCAGATCGACTGTGCCAACACTAAGAACAGAAGCACTCGCGCCATTCCCCATCAGTACGAACCCGTGACCTGTGACCTGGTAAGAAGAAAACAATGAAATGTCAGCACACACATGAACACCTGCACCTGTATCGACCCACCAATCGGTGGACGGCCAAACTGAAAATACAGCAAATAAATTACCGTACCCAGATGCACCACTCTCATTGTTGCTCACAATCATATTGACAGACTTGGAGTCCTGCCCTGGCTTCTTGTACTTGTTTGGGCACTTGTTGGCCCAATGTCCAACCGAACCACAAGTAAAGAAGCCCTCATCCTTCTTGTTCTTCTTGAAAGTCTTCTTACCCTTCTTCTTAAAGTCGGCATTCTGTTGGACACCGTTCTTTCCCTTGGTCTTGTGGGAATTGGAGTTCTTCTGATGTACCATATTGGCCACAGAAGTTCCTTCGACCCCTTTTCCGTGCGAGTCCTTTGCCCTTGAATTCTGCTCAACACTCAGATGACCAATGACATCCTCCACAGAGAATTCACGCCTCTGATGTTTCAGAGTGGTGGCAAAGTTCCTCCAGGAATTGGGGAGCTTAGCGATTATGCAGCCCGCGACAAACTTGCCCGGTAACTCGCACTTAAGAAGCTCAAGCTCCTTAACAATGCATATTATCTCATGAGCCTGCTCCAATACAGGATGGTTTTCAACCATCTTGTAATCATGGAACTGCTCTATAATATACATCTCGCTCCCTGCATCGGCAGCCCCGAACTTAGATTCGAGCGCCTCCCACAAATCCTTGGCAGACCGCATATGCAAATATGCGTCAACCAGCTTATCTCCAATCACGCTCAGAACTGCCCCGAGGAACACGACAGTGGCCTCCTTGAACACCTTCTCCTATTCAGGAGCGATCGTTCCTGTGGGAGTCACACCGGCGACCCAGAACACGTTCATGGCCGTGAGCCATAAGGTGGTTTTAGTCTGCCAACACTTGAAGTACGTCCCCGTAAACGGGGACGGTTTCAGTGCAGCAGCAAAACCGGAATTCGAAAAACTCCTACACACATTAGGTTTTTGGATTGATGAATAAATAGGCAATTTTTTAATTAAATTAATCCATGAACAAATCATGAGCATGACATGAACAACATTGATAACACATTGATTATGATCTAACATAGCATGTACTACACACATAGTAGAAACATGTACGCATATCGGTAGTACTGCTACAACAGAAAGAAACACGAGATGGATAAACGATGTATACCCTTCAATCGGCCACGCGGCGGCGGTGACGGTGGCAGCAGCCGCGGCATCCTCGGCGGCCTTCTTGTCGGCCTCGGCCTTCTCAGCGGCGGCACGGTCGGCGTCGGTCGACATGGTGATGACGAAGGTGATGCGGACATAGATGAACAGAAGCGAGCAGTCGCGTAGTCGCTACCCAAAAACCTAATCGCCCCTCTCCCCTACAGGATCTGGAGAGGCGGGGTTTCGAAGGCCTGCTCTCCCGTCAACCGTGTACGCGGTGAACGGGATGGAGTCGCCGGCGGCAGCAACAATATATATGTGCGGCCGCGCGTGGAGAGACGTGGGCTGGGCTCAATCCCGCAACCCGCGTCGCGGCGTGGCGAGCGGAGGAGGAGGAGTGCGCGAGGGCTTCTTTTCTTCTCAAGCTCCAATAGCATGAGGGAGAGAATCCCTTATAAACCACTTCAACTCTCCTTCCACTAGCATGGTGGGACTAAACTTTCCACCACCTTGTCATGCCACCTACATGGGCCCTTAGAGATTAAATCTGAAATTATCATATGGGCTCTAGGCCCTTCTCATATTTCAACAAGGAGTCTGATCGATGTCAAGAAAGGAGTGCAATAAGCATCCAGAACTCATAGTTTTTGTGCAAATGAGGCCTACAGAGACACCATCATAGTCGTGTATTACAAACATAAGAGTGCAAAGGAAACTTACTTTGTGTTGATGCCCTGTTCTTTTATATATGTGTCTGAACTCAAGCAGCTCATCTTGACAAGTAATTGGCACGACAATAGTTGTACCCATGGCCGCGGCTCCAAGGAGGATCTTTCTCTCTCTCTCTCTCCAATGCCAGACTAACGAAGGTGCGTTTTAACACCGAGTAGCTTTATGTAGGTCATGGTATGAGCGTGTGTACACTAGCTAATGCATCCTTACAAAAATCTGATTATTCTTTCACTTTTGGATTTATTACCAAATTGTCCATGAAATCAGGATACTGTATATGTAAGTATGTGAGGTTCAGACTAAAATTTTGATGACCTTCCATTTATTACACTGCATTTTGATGATGAGAATGTATGGTCGGAGTAATACATGGAGCAAAGAAAGTTACCTTCTGATGTCCATGTGTACCTCCACATGATCTGAACATGTTCGTTCATCAGTTTAATTCTTGATTCAGTGTTTCAAAAGCTCACTCAGTGAGTACTCAGAAAAGATTGAAGCACTAGCTGCCACACTCTGCTCAAGTGGTATGTTTCTATCATGTCGATTCGTATTTATATTGATATGATGAATTCGCTCACCTGCACGCTACAGAACCTAAATACGACCACGCCATCTTATGTCCCCGGACTCTTTATTAAATCGACTTCTCAGATCAGTAGATGTCACCATAGTTACTGTACCTTCTAGAGACACTTCCATTGCAATCATTTGGATGCAGCCAGAAAATGAACATCCGGTTGATGAGATCAAAGAAGAAACCTCCTACAATTAGCCCTTTTCTTTTATATATGTGAATCTGTTTCAGGAGAGGTGGTGCCAGCTTTACTGCCAGGAACAATTAAGCTTGGTGCCTCTACGAGTGGCACAACATACAAGTTCATGCTTATAATTCGACTATTTACTAAATGGCTGCATGCCTCTGTGCATATGATGCACATAATTTTAATAATACTCCTTTTTAGGCTCTCATTTATCTGTTGTCTTTTCAGACTAAATATTTCTCACTCATACCAAGACACTAATAGAATGTAGCCACATCAGTTTAGAATTCACAACAATTGTCATGTTTAAACTAAATGCGTGCTATTTTGATATATATTTTTGGCAATACTAGATATATTCTTCTGGTAAAAAACTAGATATGTTCCAATCTGATTCTCCTTTTCCATGTGAAATACTAATTTCATATTATTACTTCAGGCGCAGATTCGTTAATGTGTCAATGTGACCTTGAATAGTGATTGTTCTGAGTTGGGAAGGTCCTTCGTGTAGCTTTCATTAGGCACTAGGGCTATATTGTTGCAAATAGAAACAACCAACAACGGTTTGCTTAGTACCATGCTATAAACCTTACTGATACTGAATTAGTAAAGAGTAAAAGCTATTGACTACATTACTTACCTATCTATCAAATGTAGAATCTATACTTTGTGGTGCGCCTCTTCCCCCTTTTTTGATTACACAATTCAGTAGAAATTAATATGGCTGTATCCTGCCAAACTGACCTGATAAATAAAGCTAAGGACTCTACGGACACGCGTAACAATGTTTTTAAATTCAAGAAAGGAAACTAAAAGCACATGCGGATATGAAATTCTTTCTACTGTAGCTTGCAAGTGACTGAGGATTTGATGAGGACCATCGCTGCCAACAAGGGCCAACAACAAGGTATAGCACTACAATTCGCAAAAAAAAGGTATAGCACTACAACCTGGTCCCTATTCGTCGAGGTTGGCCGTATCCCTGTTGAAATTAATTTGGTGTGGTACAATAATTTCATTATATCCATCCTCCAAGTTTTATTCACTGTCCTAAATTATATTATGTCTCGAGCCATGCTTATTGGGCTGGTACATATGAATACGAGAAAATGCTGTAATAGCCGCTGGGTTTGAACAGCTAGACCCTCTAGAAAAAAGTTGGAGCAACATTGTACAAGAACATATTACCCTGATTTTCTTTCTCCCGTTGTAATGCACGGGCAATTTTCCTAATATTGTTCATAGATAATCTTGATCATAAACCCACAATTCATGGATCTCGACAAACACACCGTAAAAAAAATTACATCGAATAGATCTCCAAGAAGATCGAGGAGAACTTTGTATTGAGATCCAAAGAGAGAGAAGAAGCCATCTAGCTAATAACTATGGACCCGAAGGTCTGTGGTAAACTACTCACACTTCATCGGAGAGGCTATGGTGTTGATGTAGAAGCCCTCCATGATCGATTCCCCCTCCGGCGGAGCGTCGGAAAAGGCCCCAACATGGAATCTCACGGGTACAGAAGGTTGCGGCGGTGGAAATAAGGTTTTGTGGTGCTCCTGGCTGTTTTCAGGGTATATGAGTATATATAGGCGAAAGAAGTCGGTCAGGGGAGCCACGAGGGGCCCACGAGGGTGGGGGCGCGCCTACCCCTGTTGGGGAACGTTGCAGAAAATAAAAAAAATTCCTACGGTTTCACCAAGATCCATCTATGACTTCATCTAAGCAACGAGTGAAAGGAGAGATGCATCTACATACCACTTGTAGATCGCGTGCGGAAGCGTTCAAGAGAACGGGGTTGAGGTAGTCGTTCTCGTCGTGATCCTATCACCGGAGATCCTAGCGCCGAACGGACGGCACCTCCGCGTTCAGCACACGTACGGTCAGCGTGACGTCTCCTCCGTCTTGATCCAGCAAGGGGGAAGGAGAGGTTGATGAAGATCCAGCAGCACGACGGCGTGGTGGTGGATGCAGCAGGACTCCGGCAGGGCTTCGCCAAGCTACTGCGGGAGGAGGAAGAGGTGTAGCAGGGGAAGGGAGGCGCCAAGACTCAGGGTGCGGCTGCCCTCCCTCCCCCCCTCCTTTATATAGGACCTTAGGGGGGGAGCCAGCCCTGGAGATGGGAATCTCCCAAGGGGGCGGCGGCTGGGGGGGGGGGTGGAGTGCCCCCCAAGGCAACTGGTGCGCCCCCCAGCCTAGGGTTTCCAACCCTAGGCGCAGGGGGGGCCCAAGTGGGGGGGCGCACCAGCCCACTAGGGGCTGGTTCCCCTCCCACTTCAGCCCACGGGGACCTCCGGGATAGGTGGCCCCACCCGGTGGACCCCCGGGACCCTTCCGGTGGTCCCGGTACAATACCGGGTGACCCCGAAACTTTCCCGATGGCCGAAACAGCACTTCCTATATATAATTCTTTACCTCCGGACCATTTCGGAACTCCTCGTGATGTCCGGGATCTCATCCGGGACTCCGAACAACATTCGGTTTGCTGCATACTCATATTCATACAACCCTAGCATCACCGAACCTTAAGTGTGTAGACCCTACGGGTTCGGGAGACATGCAGACATGATCGAGACGGCTCTCCGGTCAATAACCAACAGCGGGATCTGGATACCCATGTTGGCTCCCACATGCTCCTCAATGATCTCATCGGATGAACCACGATGTCGAGGATTCAATCAACCCCGTATACAATTCCCTTTGTCAATCGGTACGTTAGTTGCCCGAGACTCGATCGTCGGTATCCCAATACCTCGTTCAGTCTCGTTACCGGCAAGTCACTTTACTCGTACCGTAATGCATGATCCCGTGACCAGACACTTGGTCACTTTGATCTCATTATGATGATGCATTACCGAGTGGGCCTAGAGATACCTCTCCGTCATACGGAGTGACAAATCCCAGTCTCGATCTGTGTCAACCCAACAGACACTTTCGGAGATACCTGTAGTGCACCTTTATAGTCACCCAGTTATGTTGTGACGTTTGGTAGACCCAAATCACTCCTACGGTATCCGGGAGTTACACGATCTCATGGTCTAAGGAAAAGATACTTGACATTGGAAAAGCTCTAGAAAAACGAACTACACGATCTTGTGCTATGCTTAGGATTGGGTCTTGTCCATCACATCATTCTCCTAATGATGTGATCCCGTTATCAATGACATCTAATGTCCATAGTCAGGAAACCATGACTATCTGTTGATCAACGAGCTAGTCAACTAGAGGCTTACTAGGGACATGTTATGGTCTATGTATTCACACGTGTATTACGATTTCCGGATAATACAATTATAGCATGAATAAAGACAATTATCATGAACAAGGAAATATAATAATAATCCTTTTATTATTGCCTCTAGGGCATATTTCCAATAGTCTCCCACTTGCACTAGAGTCAATAATCTAGTTACATTGTGATGAATCGAACACCCATAGAGTTCTGGTGTTGATCATGTTTTGCTCGCGAAAGAGGTTTAGTCAACGGATCTACGACATTCAGATCCGTATGTACTTTGCAAATATCTATGTCTCCATCTTGAACATTTTCACGGATGGAGTTGAAACGACGCTTGATGTGCCTGGTCTTCTTGTGAAACCTGGGCTCCTTGGCAAGGGCAATAGCTCCAGTGTTGTCACAGAAGAATTTGATCGGCCCCGACGCATTGGGTATGACTCCTAGGTCGGTGATGAACTCCTTCACCCAAATTGCTTCATGCGCTGCCTCCGAGGCTGCCATGTACTCCGCTTCACATATAGATCCCGCCACGACGCTCTGCTTGCTGCTGCACCAGCTTACTACTTCACCATTCAACATATACACGTATCCGGTTTGTGACTTAGAGTCATCCAGATCTGTGTCGAAGCTAGCATCGACGTAACCCTTTACGACGAGCTCTTCGTCACCTCCATAAATGAGAAACATGTCCTTTGTCCTTTTCAGGTACTTCAGGATATTCTTGACCGCTGTCCAGTGTTCCTTGCCGGGATTACTTTGGTACCTTCCTACCAAACTTACGGCAAGGTTTACATCAGGTCTGGTACACAGCATGGCATACATAATAGATCCTATGGCTGAAGCATAGGGGATGACACTCATCTCTTCTTTATCTTTTGCCGTGGTCGGGCATTGAGCCGAGCTCAATCTCACACCTTGCAATACAGGCAAGAACCCTTTCTTGGACTGATCCATTTTGAACTTCTTCAAAATCTTATCAAGGTATGTGCTTTGTGAAAGACCTATGAGGTGTCTTGATCTATTCCTATAGATCTTGATGCCTAATATGTAAGCAGCTTCTCCAAGGTCCTTCATTGAAAAACATATTCAAGTAGTCCTTAATGTTGTCCAAGAATTCTATATCATTTCCCATCAAAAGTATGTCATCTACATATAATATGAGAAATGCTACAGAGCTCCCACTCACTTTCTTGTAAACGCAGGCTTCTCCATAAGTCTGCATAAACCCAAACGCTTTGATCATCTCATCAAAGCGAATGTTCCAACCCCGAGATGCTTGCACCAGCCCATAAATGGATCGCTGTAGCTTGCATACTTTGTTAGCATTCTTAGGATCGACAAAACCTTCTGGCTGCATCATATACAGTTCTTCCTTAAGATAACCGTTAAGGAATGCCGTTTTGACGTCCATCCGCCATATCGCATAATCATAGTATGCGGCAATTGCTAACATGATTCAGACGGACTTAAGCTTTGCTACGGGAGAGAAAGTCTCATCGTAGTCAACCCCTTGAACTTGCCGATAACCCTTAGCGACAAGTTGAGCTTTATAGATGGTAACATTACCATCCACGTCCGTCTTCTTCTTAAAGATCCATTTGTTTTCTATCGCTCGCCGATCATCGGGCAAGTCTGTCAAAGTCCATACTTTGTTTTCATACATGGACTCTATCTCGGATTGCATGGCTTCAAGCCATTTGTTGGAATCTGGGCCCGCTGAGGGAGTCCTGGACTAGGGGGTGTTCGGACAGCCGGACTATCAATGTCCGCCGGACTCCAAGACTACGAAGATACAAGATTGAAGACTCCGGCTCGTGTCCGGAAGGTACTTTACTTGGCGTGGAAGGCAAGCTTGGCGATACGGATACGTAGATCTCCTACTATTGTAACCGACTCTGTGTAACCCTAGCCCTCTCCGATATCTATATAAACCGGAGGGCTTTAGTCCGTAGGACAACATACACAACATACAATCATACCATAGGCTAGCTTCTAGGGTTTAGCCTCCTTGATCTCGTGGTAGATCTACTCTTGTACTACCCATATCATCAATATCAATCAAGCAGGAGTAGGGTTTTACCTCCATCGAGAGGTCCCGAACCTGGGTAAAAAACATCGTG
Organism: Triticum timopheevii; assembly: GCA_963921465.1. Taxonomy (NCBI): domain Eukaryota; kingdom Viridiplantae; phylum Streptophyta; class Magnoliopsida; order Poales; family Poaceae; genus Triticum; species Triticum timopheevii. The sequence continues at coordinate 293,398,247 of OY997262.1, forward strand.
TCCCTTGTCTCCTGTTACCATCTGCCTAGATGCACAGTTCGGGACCCCCTACCCGAGATCCGCCGGTTTTGACACCGACATTGGTGCTTTCATTGAGAGTTCCTCTATGTCGTCACCGATAGGCTTGATGGCATCTTCAACCTACAACGCTGTCCAGGGTGAGACTTTTCTCCCCGGACAGATCTTCGTATTCGGCGGCTTCGCCCTGCGGGCCAATTCACTTGGCCATCTGGAGCAGATCGAAAGCTACGCCCCTGGCCGTCAGGTCAGATTTGGAAGCTTAAACTTCACAACCGATGTCCGAGGAGACTTGATCCTCGAGGGACTCGAGCCACAGCCAAGCGCGCCGCACTGTGACGATGGGCATGATCTAGCTCTACCGCCGAACAGTGCCTTGGTGGCCGCACACGGATCCGCTTCGGCTATTAGCCCGGAGCCGATCGCCCAGATCGAGGGTCGGTGGATAGACGCCGCCCTGGGGGCTTCAACATCCACGGCGATGGAGCCGAACACTAACCTTGTCCCCTGCGAAACTCGTGATTCCGAGGCGCTGGACTCCTCGCCGGACTTCGAACCTCCCGCGCCCCTACCAATCGATCCGGATTGGGCGCCGGTTATGGAATTCACCGCCGCGGACATCTTCCAATGCTCGCCTTTCGGCGATATCTTAAATTCACTAAAGCATCTCTCGTTATCAGGAGAGTCCTGGCCGGATTATGGCCAGGATGGTTGGGATGCGGACGACGAAGAAATTCAGAGCCCACCCACCACCCACTTTGTAGCCACTGTCGACGATCTAACCGACATGCTAGACTACGACTCCGACGACATCGACGCTATGGACGACGATGCCGGAGACGAACCAGCGCCCACGGGGCACTGGAAGGCCACCTCGTCATATGACGTATACATGGTGGATACCCCAAAAGATGGGGACGGCGAAGGAACAGCGGAGGCAGATCCCTTAAAGAAACAGCCCAAGCGCCGGCGTCAGCGGCGCCGCTCTAAATCTCGCCACAGCAAAAACGGAGATTCCGGCACAGGAGATAATAATACTCCAGAGAGTGCCGAAGACAGTCCCCTCCAGCAAGACTCAGCGCAGGAGGATGCAGAAGCAAGCCCTCATGAGAGGGCGGCAGACGAAGAGGTTGAGGATCATAATTATATGCCTCCCTCCGAAGACGAAGCAAGCCTCAACAATGACGAATTCGTCGTACCCGAGGATCCCGTCGAACAAGAGCGCTTCAAGTGCAGGCTTATCGCCACAGCAAATAGCCTAAAGAAAAAGCAGCAGAAGCTTCAAGCTGATCAGGACCTGCTGGCCGATCGATGGACCGAAGTCCTCGCGGCCGAAGAGTATAAACTCGAACGTCCCTCCAAAAGTTACCCAAAACGCAAGCTGCTCCCCTGATTAGAGGAGGAAGCATACGTACATCCATCACCAGCGCACGATATGGCTGACCGACCACCCCGTGGTCGTGACAGAGAGGCATCCAGGCCCCCAGCCAAGACCATACCCCGGCATCACTCCAAAAGTACGAAGCCAAGAGGGAACGCGCCGGACTTGCGAGACATATTGGAGGACAAAGCAAGGCAATCCAGATCCATCTATGGATCACGTGGGCGCCCTACGACCCACGACGAATACCGTCGTGCCGGATACAATAACCCCGGCCGGGCCGAACACAGCAGACAGCGCTCTCTCGAGCTGCGTCGCGATATTGCTCAATACAGGGGCGCCGCACACCCGTTATGCTTCACTGACGAAGTAATGGATCATCAGATCCCCGAAGGGTTTAAACCCGTAAACATCGAATCTTACGGGCACAACAGACCCCGCGGTGTGGATCGAAGACTATCTTCTCCACATCCATATGGCCCGCGGCGACGATCTCCATGCCATAAAGTACCTCCCACTCAAGCTTAGAGGACCAGCTCGGCATTGGCTTAACAGCTTGCCCGCAGAGTCAATTGGGTGTTGGAAGGACCTGGAGGCCGCATTCCTTGATAACTTCCAAGGCACATATGTGCGACCACCAGACGCCGGTGACCTAAGCCACATCATTCAGCAGCCAGACGAATCGGCCAGACAATTCTGGACACGGTTCTTGACAAAGAAAAATCAAATCGTCGATTGTCCAGACGCAGAGGCCCTTGCAGCCTTCAAACATAACATCCGGGACGAATGGCTAGCCCAACACCTGGGGCAGGAAAAGCCGAAATCCATGGCAGCCCTCACATCGTTAATGACCCGCTTTTGTGCGGGAGAGGACAGCTGGCTAGCCCGCAGCAACAATCTCCGTAAAAATTCTGGCAGTCCAGATACTAAGGACAACAACGGCAGGTCACGTCGAAACAAAAACAAGCGCCGAATTAACGGCGACGACAAGGAGGATACGGCAGTCAATGCCGGATTTCGAGGCTCTAAACTCGGTCAACGGAAGAAGCCATTTAAAAGAACCATTCCGGGTCCGTCCAATTTGGACCGAATACTCGACCGCTCATGCCAGATACATGGCACCCCTGAAAAGCCAGCTAACCACACCAATAGAGATTGCTGGGTGTTCAAGCAGGCCGGCAAGTTAATTGCCGAAAACAATGACAAGGGGCTAGATAGCGACGACAAGGAAGAGACCCGGCCGCCGAACAGCAAAGGACAGAAGGGTTTTCCCCCACAAGTACGGACGGTGAATATGATATACGCGACCCACATACCCAAGAGGGAGAGGAAACGCGCGTTAAGGGACGTCTATGCGATGGAGCCAGTCGCCCCAAAGTTCAACCCATGGTCCTCTTGTCCGATCACTTTCGATCGAAGAGACCATCCGACAAGCATACGCCATGGCGGATTCGCCGCATTGGTCTTAGACCCAATCGTCGACGGGTTTCACCTCACGAGAGTCCTGATGGACGGCGGCAGTAGCCTGAACCTGCTTTATCAGGATACAGTGCGCAAAATGGGCATAGACCCATCATGGATTAAACCTACAAGGACAACCTTTAAAGGTGTCATACCAGGAGTGGAAGCCAACTGTACAGGCTCAGTCACACTGGAAGTGGTCTTCGGATCCCCGGATAATTTCCGGAGCGAAGAGTTAGTCTTTGACATAGTCCCGTTTCGCAGCGGCTATCACGCCCTGCTCGGACAAACCGCGTTTGCCAAATTCAACGCGGTGCCGCACTATGCATACCTAAAGCTCAAGATGCCAGGCCCTCATGGAGTCATCACGGTCAATGGGAATACGGAACGCTCCCTCCGAACGGAGGAACATACAGCGGCTCTTGCGGCGGAAGTACAGAGCAGCCTCCTAAGGCAATTCTCGAGTCCGGCCGTTAAACGGCCGAATACAGCAAAGCGCGCCTGGAGCAATATCAACCAAGACCACCTGGCGCAATCAGAGCACGCGTAGCAATGCGGCCCCAACCCTCGCCCGCATATAATCGCAAGAATAACACTCCGCGTACATCATTACGCTTTGGAGATACCATGGGCACAGGGGAGGGGGCACGATCACAATAGACACAGAGTGCGGTTCGACCACACCAGGGGCTCGCAAATGTGCCTCTCTTTTCTTTTATTATTATTCTTCTTCTTTTTTTGTACACAAGACTCTGTTAACCAGAAGCCCTGTCTGGCGGTGAACTTGCCGAACTCATGATGCAAAAGTCAGGGACTTAAGAAGGCCGCGTTGAACACTCAGGTGGTCTCAATTACGAGCATTAAATTCAATTATATACACCAAATCCGCAGCTTCATCCCTGGAGGGGGACATGTTTATTTAGTCCAAATCCCTTGCTTACCGCACTATTTGTATCAGTCCGCTCTACTAGCAGACTTTTTTCTTTCATTAATAATGCAGCACTTTTATGATCGCAATTGCATTACATTATATATATATATGCCCATTATATGACATCTGGCACCCGTATATTTTGGTACGGCATAATACACCAGGGGCTTATGTTCCCCACTCTATGGTGTGATAAAGTCCGAACACTTTCACAAGTGCGGCACCCCGAACTTATAGCATTATATGAATTGGCTCCGAATCATGTCTTGGGTCAATAGTTGGGTTTGCCCGGCTCCCATGTTTGGCACCTTACGTTTCCGTTCTGTCGGCTAAGGTAGCACTGGGAGAACCACTGCGATTGCGCCCCGGTTGAGCCGGGTTAACGCCTCAGTGGAGAAAGCTAAAACTGACCGGCATGATAAGGCGAGAGACTGGTCGCTATTCGAGAGGTTTTTTCGGGTCCTTAAAGACTCACGCCGCTTCGAGCGAAGTTCCGGATTATGTCCGATGAAGGCGTGGATAGCGCCCCGGATTCGGTCTTCCGAATACCAGGGGCTTCGCCGAAATTTAAAATTATAGAATTCTATGGCTAAGTGAGAGTGTTCAAGCATTATAAGTCCGGTCGCCTTGTTCGTCGTGTTGAGCGCCTCCCTAGATGGACCCAAATATGGGAACAAGAGTGCTCAAGTTTATCACCGAACATCCCAACACTTGTGGCTTGGGGGCTGAAGCCAATGACTTGCCATCTCTCAGATTTTATAAACGGCCGCACAGAAGGTAATATTTTAAATTAAACAAGCGTTGCTCATGGCGCATATGAACGAAGTTTTCAGCGCACAGGATAAATAAACAGCAAGTTCACTCAAAGATTACATTTCGGGAGCACTCATCTGCAATATTGCAGGCTCCCTTCAGGACAATATTATAATACTTCTCCGGCGTGCGATACTCCTTGCTCGGTGGCGGTGGGTCCGTGAGAAGCTTCTCCGCATCCAATTTGCCCCATTGCACCCTTATGCGGGCAAGGGCCCGATGAGCACCTTCGATACAGGCGGAGCGCTTGACTACATCCAACCTAGGGCATGCATCCACCAGCCGCCGCACGAGGCCAAAGTAGCTATCAGGCATGGCCTGTCCAGGCCACAGCCGGACTATGAGGCCCTTCATGGCCTCCTCAGCTACTTTGTGGAGTTCGACCAGCTGCTTCAGCTGGTCGCTTGGGGGCACCGGATGGCCGGCCTCAGTATACTGAGACCAGAAGACCTTCTCCGTCGAGCTCCCCTCCTCGCCACGATAGAATGCGGCGGCATCAGCCGCACTACGCGGCAGATCTGCAAATGCCCCTGGAGAGCTCCGAATTCGGGTAAGTGTCAGGTAGTTCACATTAACATGCCCGCTTTGCATGAAAAACGCCTTACCCGCCGCTATCTTCTTTATGTCCTCAACCTCCTGAAGGGCCTTATGGGCCTCGGCCTTGGCGGACTTGGCACTTTCGAGAGCCGAGGCAAGCTCGGACTCTCGAGTCTTGGAGTCACGCTCCGAACTCTCATGTTTTTCCATGAGAACCTGGAGCTCTTGCCGAACTTCCGCCACACGTGCCTCTTGCTTTTCTCGCTCAGCACGTTCCGCGGCCGCATTGCGTTCGGCCACGGATACAGCATCCTTCAGGGCTGCCACCTCATTAGTGGCCCCTGCAATACACATATTATCCTTGTTAATTTTATTTGCAACCAAAATCCTTTTCTGTAAGGTACTTATTCAAAGAGGTGTTACTCACCTTCTTTTTCCTCGAGCTGCTTCTTTGCATGGCCGAGCTCTTGCTCGGACCGCTCGAGATCCTTTTTCAGCACCTCAACCTCCGCCGTTAGTGCGGCAGAGGTCAGCAATGCAGCCTGCAAACCCATATTGACATATTTTAGGAAACCCTACGTATATCTTGTTATAGATCCTTAGTCCGGCTTTTCTTTCCGAACACCGAACTAAGCATCAGGGGCTACTGTCTATGTGGTATTATATTACATAATTTTAACTTCTTACCTCAAAGCCTGTTAAAAGGCTGCTGCAGGCTTCGGTCAGCCCGCTTTTAGCGAGCTGAACCTTCTCAATCACCACACTCATGAGAGTGCGGTGTTCTTCCTCGATGGAAGCGCCTTTAAGCACCTCCAGCAGGTTATCCGGCGCCTCCGGTTGGACGGAGGCCGCCGGCGTCAAGGTCCTGCCCTTCTTTCGAAGGGGCCGCTTGCCGGACTCTGGAACCACTGCGGGTTCCGATGTAGAGTCCGGCACGAAGTCCGGGCGGCTGCCTGACGGCGCCTCCAGAGCCTCCTCCTGATGGGTCCCTCTTTGGGATCCCACTTCGGCGTCCTCGTCGGCGCGTGGGGTGGAGGCAGTCGGGATGGAATTTACATCCGACGAGGCCAATGACCCGCTCGATGAGTTGGGGAGATCATCATTGGCCGGACTGTGGGCAGAATGCGGCGTTAGAAGGATACTACGTGACATAAAAGAAATTACACATCAAGGATCCGGATACTTACGATCTTGCAGGACGCCTGGCCCTTGGAGGCCGCTCATCCTCACCAACGCTGATGTTGGCGGAACTGTCCGGGGGGATAGTTCTCCCCCTCTTGGACCCTTCGGCCCCCTCGATGGGGGAAGCCTTCCTTTTCTTCTCTCCCTCCTCCGGGAGAGGGTACTCCTCCTCCTCGTCTTCGGGAGAGGAGTCCTCATCGTCGTTAGACGCCTGATTGTGGGAACTCTTTCAAGTCCCCACGGCCACCTTCTTGGCCTTCTTCTCCGGCACCACGTGCGGTGCTGGAACCAGCAGCCCTGTTAAGCGGGCGTTCGCTGGGTCTTCTGGCATGGGAGCCGGGCTGATAAGCAGCTTGGCCTTCTCCATCCATTCCTGTCAAAGGAAGAGGCAGAATGAGGCCTCATTAGAGTCAATCTAATTATCACAAGTGTCCTGTAATGGGGTTGAATCACTTACCTCGTCAGTTGGATTCTGCGAGCTGAATCCACGGTCTTTGGTCGCGGACGCGGGGGCTTCGGCGCCCTTGAACAGCATCCTGCAGGCGCCTTCTTATGTTGTATCGAAGAGCCCGTTTAGCGCCTGGTGCTGTTCCGGATTGAACTCCCACAAATTAAATGCCCTTTCTTGGCATGGGAGGATCCGTCGGACGAGCATGACTTGGACCACGTTGACAAGCCTAAGCTTATTGCTCACCATCTTCTTGATACATGCTCGGAGTCCCGTCACCTCCACCGGATTCCCCCACTGCAAGCCCTTCTGTTTCCAGGAGGTGAGCTGCGTGGGGATGCCAGATCTAAACTCGGGGGCCGCCGCCCATGTGGATTTGCGCGGCTCGGTGATGTAGAACCACCCCAATTGCCACCCCTTGACGGAGTCCACGAAGGTCCCTTCTAGCCAAGGGACGTTGGGCAATTTGCCCAACATAGCGCCTCCGCATTCCGCTTGCGTACCCTTTACAACTTTCGGCTTGACGTTGAAGGTCTTGAGCCACAGGCCGAAGTGGGGCCGGATGCAGAGAAAAGCCTCGCACAGGACGATAAACGCCGAGATGTTGAGGATAAAGTTTGGCGCCAGATCGTGGAAATCCAGGCCGTAGTAAAACATGAGCCCCCGGACAAATGGATGGAGCGGAAAGCCCAGTCCGCGGAGGAAGTGGGGAAGAAAGACGACCCTCTCATGAGGCCCGGGTGTAGGGATGAGCTGCCCCTCGTCGGGCAGCCGATGCGCGATATCGCCGGAAAGGTATCCGGTGCTGCGCAGCTTGGTGATGTCCTCCTCCTTGACAGTGGAGGCTAACCATTTACCTCCCGCTCCAGACATATTCGGAGAAGGTCGAGGTGAGATGCGCGAGTTCGGGCGTTGGAGCTTGAATTCGCGGGGATGGATAAGCAAAGGAGGAAGAAGGCGTAGGTGAGAAGGTGAATCCTTATCCCTTATATATAGGCGGACAAAACTATACGTCCCCCACCAGCCTGGTAAAACTCGCTTATCTCCCACGCGCCACAATCAATGGCGCGATTGGGTTACCCACACACGTATTGATGAGAATCCCGGAATAAGGGGAACACGATCTCTGCCTCGACAAGACGTGCCAAGGAAACCGCTTCGCTAAGCATGCTGAGGTGGTATAGTAATTCAAACAAAGGCCTGGTGGCGGTGTGATCTCACGCCGCATAATACGTCAGCAGATTGAACTAAGTGTACATTTTATTCTCTCTACGGAGGAATGTGGAATTTATTTTGCAGAGCCGGACACTATCCTGGTGTTCATTATCTTCTCTGGATTATTCAAGGGAGGAACCCGCCTTGCAATGCCGAACATTATGCACGCCGGACTTATCGTCATTGAAGACTGGTTCAGGGGCTACTGAGGGAGTCCTGGACTAGGGGGTGTTCGGACAGCCGGACTATCAATGTCCGCCGGACTCCAAGACTACGAAGATACAAGATTGAAGACTCCGGCTCGTGTCCGGAAGGTACTTTACTTGGCGTGGAAGGCAAGCTTGGCGATACAGATACGTAGATCTCCTACTATTGTAACCAACTCTGTGTAACCCTAGCCCTCTCCGGTATCTATATAAACCGGAGGGCTTTAGTCCGTAGGACAACATACACAACATACAATCATACCATAGGCTAGCTTCTAGGGTTTAGCCTCCTTGATCTCGTGGTAGATCTACTCTTGTACTACCCATATCATCAATATCAATCAAGCAGGAGTAGGGTTTTACCTCCATCGAGAGGGCCCGAACCTGGGTAAAAAACATCGTGTCCCTTGTCTCCTGTTACCATCCCCCTAGACGCACAGTTCGGGACCCCCTACCCGAGATCCGCCGGTTTTGACACCGACACCCGCCATCGCTTCTTCATAGTTCGAAGGTTCACCGTTGTCTAACAACATGATTTCCAGGACAGGGTTGCCATACCACTCTGGTGTGGAACGTGTCCTTATGGACCTACGAAGTTCAGTAGCAACTTGATCCGAAGTACCTTGATCATCATCATTAATTTCCTCTCCAGTCGGTGTAGGCACCACAGGAACATTTTCCTGAGCTGCACTACTTTCCGGTTCAAGAGGTAGTACTTCATCGAGTTCTACTTTCCTCCCACTTACTTCTTTCGAGAGAAACTCCTTTTCCAGAAAGGATCCGTTCTTGGCAACAAAGATCTTGCCCTCGGATCTTAAGTAGAAGGTATACCCAATGGTTTCCTTAGGGTATCCTTTGAAGACGCATTTTTCCGACTTGGGTTCGAGCTTTTCAGGTTGAAGTTTCTTGACATAAGCATCGCATCCCCAAACTTTTAGAAACGACAACTTAGGTTTCTTCCCAAACCATAATTCATACGGTGTCGTCTCAACGGATTTAGACGGAGTCCTATTTAAAGTGAATGTAGCTGTCTCTAGAGCGTATCCCCAAAATGAGAGCGGCAAATCGGTAAGAGACATCATAGATCACACCATATCTAATAGAGTGCGATTACGACATTCGGACACACCGTTACGCTGAGGTGTTCCGGGCGGCGTGAGTTGTGAAATGATTCCACATTTCCTTAAGTGCGTACCAAATTCATGACTTAAATATTCTCCTCCACGATCTGATCGTAAGAATTTTATCTTTCGGTCACGTTGATTCTCTACTTCATTCTGAAATTCCTTGAACTTTTCAAAGGTCTCCGACTTGTGTTTCATCAAGTAGACATACCCATATCTACTCAAGTCATCAGTGAGAGTGAGAACATAACGATATCCTCCGTGAGCCTCAATGCTCATTGGACCACACACATCAGTATGTATGATTTCCAATAAGTTGGTTGCTCGCTCCATTGTTCCGGAGAACAGAGTCTTGGTCATTTTGCCCATGAGGCATGGTTCGCATGTGTCAAATGATTCATAATCGAGAGACTCTAAAAGTCTATCAGCATGGAGCTTCTTCATGCGCTTGACACCAATGTGACCAAGGCGGCAGTGCCACAAGTATGTGGGACTATCGTTATCAACTTTACATCTTTTGGTATTCACATTATGAATATGTGTAACATTACGTTCGAGATTCATTAAGAATAAACCATTGACCATTGGGGCATGACCATAAAACATATCTCTCATAGCCATCTCGTATTAAACGAGATCCAGATACAATGTTCATGCTCAAACTTGGCACTAAATAACAATTATTGAGGTTCATAACTAATCCCGTGGGTAAATGTAGAGGTAGCGTGCCGACGGCGATCACATCGACCTTGGAACCATTCCCGACGTGCATCGTCACCTCGTCCTTTGCCAGTCTCCGCTTATTCCGTAGCTCCTGCTATGAGTTACAAATATGAGCAACATCACCGGTATCAAATACCCAGGAGTTACTATGATTACTGGTAAGGTACACATCAATTACATGTATATCACATATACCTTTAGTGTTGCCGGCCTTCTTGTCCGCTAAGTATGTGGGGCAGTTCCGCTTCCAATGACCCTTCCCTTTACAATAAAAGCACTCAGTCTCAGACTTGGGTCCATTCCTTAACTTCTTCCCGGCAACTGGCTTACCGGGCGTAGCGACATCTTTGCCATCCTTCTTGAAGTTCTTCTTACCCTTGCCCTTCTTGAACTTAGTGGTCTTATTGACCATCAACACTTGATGTTCTTTCTTGATTTCAACCTCTGCTGACTTCAGCATTGAGAATACTTCAGGAATGGTCTTCACCATCCCCTGCATATTGTAGTTCATCACAAAGCTCTTGTAGCTTGGTTGGAGCGACTGAAGGATTCCGTCAATGACCGCCTCGTTCGGGAGGTTGATCTCCAGCTGGGACAGGCGGTTGTGTAACCCAGACATTTTGAGTATGTGCTCACTGACAGAACTGTTTTCCTCCATCTTACAACTATAGAACTTGTCGGAGACTTCATATCTCTTGACCCGGGCATGAGCTTGAAAAACCATTTTCAGCTCCTCGAACATCTCATATGCTCCGTGTTGCTCAAAACGCTTTTGGAGCCCCGGTTCTAAGCTGTAAAGCATGCCGCACTGAACGAGGCAGTTATCATCAGCACGTGACTGCCAAGCGTTCATAATGTCTTGGTTCTCTGGGATGGGTGCTTCACCTAGCGGTCCTTCTAGCACATATGCTTTCTTGGCAGCTATGAGGATGATCCTCAGGTTTCGGACCCAGTCCGTATAGTTGCTGTCATCATCTTTCAGCTTAGTTTTCTCTAGGAACGCGTTGAAGTTCATGTTGACATGAGCGTTGGCCATTTGATCTACAAAACATATTTGCAAAGGTTTTAGACTAAGTTCATGATAATTAAGTTCATCTAATAAATTTATTTAATGAACTCCCACTCAGATTAGACATCCCCCTAGTCATCTAAGTGTTACACGATCCGAGTCGACTAGGCCGTGTCCGATCATCACGTGAGATGGACTAGTCATCATCGGTGAATATCTCCATGTTGATCGTATCTTCCATACGACTCATGTTCGACCTTTCGGTCTCTGTGTTCCGAGGCCATGTCTGTACATGCTAGGCTCGTCAAGTTAACCCTAAGTGTTTTGCATGTGTAAAACTGTCTTACACCCGTTGTATGTGAACGTAAGAATCTATCACACCCGATCATCACGTGGTGCTTCGAAACGACGAACTTTAGCAACGGCGCACAGTTAGGGGAGAACACTTTCTTGAAATTGTTATAAGGGATCATCTTATTTACTACCGTCGTTCTAAGTAAACAAGATGCATAAACATAATAAACATCACATGCAATTATATAGTAGTGACATGATATGGCCAATATCATATAGCTCCTTTGATCTCCATCTTTGGGGCTCCATGATCATCTTCGTCACCGGCATGACACCATGATCTCCATCATCATGATCTCCATCATTGTGTCTTCAAGAAGTTGTCACGCCAACGACTACTTCTACTTCTATGGCTAACGCGTTTAGCAATAAAGTAAAGTAATTTACATGGCGTTCTTCAATGACACGCAGGTCATACAAAAAATAAAAGACAACTCCTATGGCTCCTGCCGGTTGTCATACTCATCGACATGCAAGTCGTGATTCCTATTACAAGAACATGATCTCATACATCACAATATATCATTCATCATTCATCATTCATCACAACGTCTGGCCATATCACATCACAAGACAATTGCTGCAAAAACAAGTTAGACGTCCTCTAATTGTTGTTGCATCTTTTACGTGGCTGCAATTGGGTTCTAGCAAGAACGTTTTCTTACCTACGAATAACCACAACGTGATTTTGTCAACTTCTATTTACCCTTCATAAGGACCCTTTTCATCGAATCCGCTCCAACTAAAGTGGGAGAGACAGACACCCGCCAGCCACCTTATGCAACTAGTGCATGTCAGTCGGTGGAACCTGTCTCACGTAAGTGTACGTGTAAGGTCGGTCCGGGCCGCTTCATCCCACAATACCGCTGAAGAAAAATAAGACTAGTAGCGGCAAGCAAGTTGACAAGATCTACGCCCACAATAAATTTGTGTTCTACTCGTGCAATAGAGAACTACGCATAGACCTAGCTCATGATGCCACTGTTGGGGAACGTTGCAGAAAATAAAAAAAATTCCTACGGTTTCACCAAGATCCATCTATGAGTTCATCTAAGCAACGAGTGAAAGGAGAGATGCATCTACATACCACTTGTAGATCGTGTGCAGAAGCGTTCAAGAGAACGGGGTTGAGGTAGTCGTTCTTGTCGTGATCCTATCACCGGAGATCCTAACATCGAACGGGCGGCACCTCCGCTTTCAACACACGTACGGTCAGCGTGACGTCTCCTCTGTCTTGATCCAGCAAGGGGGAAGGAGAGGTTGATGAAGATCCAGCAGCACGACGGTGTGGTGGTGGATGCAGCAGGACTCCGGCAGGGCTTCGCCAAGCTACTGCGGGAGGAGGAAGAGGTGTAGCAGGGGGTGGGAGGCGCCAAGACTCAGGGTGCGGCTGCCCTCCCTCCACCCTCCTTTATATAGGCCCCCAGGGGGCCACCGGCCCTGGAGATGGGAATCTCCCAAGGGGGCGGCGGCCAGGGGGGGTGGAGTGCCCCCCAAGGCAAGTGGTGCGTCCCCCACCCTAGGGTTTCCAACCCTAGGCGCAGGGGGGCCCAAGGGGGGGGGCGCACCAGCCCACTAGGGGCTGGTTCCCCTCCCACTTCAGCCCACGGGGCCCTCCGGGATAGGTGGCCCCACCCGATGGACCCCCGGGACCCTTCCGGTGCTCCCGGTATAATACCGGGTGACCCCGAAACTTTCCCGATGGCCGAAACAACACTTCCTATATATAATTCTTTACCTTCGGACCATTCCCGAACTCCTCATGACGTCTGGGATCTCATCCGGGCCTCCGAACAACATTCGATTTGCTGCATACTCATATTCATACAACCCTAGCGTCACCGAACCTTAAGTGTGTAGACCCTACGGGTTCGGGAGACATGCAGACATGACCGAGACGGCTCTCCGGTCAATAACCAACAGCGGGATCTGGATACCCATGTTGGCTCCCACATGCTCCTCGATGATCTCATCGGATGAACCACGATGTCGAGGATTCAATCAACCCCGTATACAATTCCCTTTGTCAATCGGTACGTTACTTGCCCGAGACTCGATCGTCGGTATCCCAATACCTCGTTCAGTCTCGTTACTGGCAAGTCACTTTACTCGTACCGTAATGCATGATCCCGTGACCAGACACTTGGTCACTTTGAGCTCATTATGATGATGCATTACCGAGTGGGCCCAGAGATACCTCTCCGTCATACGGAGTGAAAAATCCCAGTCTCGATCCGTGTCAACCCAACAGACACTTTCGGAGATACTTGTAGTGCACCTTTATAGTCACCCAGTTACGTTGTGACGTTTGGTACACCCAAAGCACTCCTACGGTATCCGGGAGTTACACGATCTCATGGTCTAAGGAAAAGATACTTGACATTGGAAAAGCTCTAGCAAAACGAACTACACGATCTTATGCTATGCTCTTGTCCATCACATCATTCTCCTAATGATGTGATCCCATTATCAACGACATCTAATGTCCATAGTCAGGAAACCATGACTATCTATTGATCAACGAGCTAGTCAACTAGAGGCTTACTAGGGACATGTTATGGTCTATGTATTCACACGTGTATTACGATTTCCAGATAATACAATTATAGCATGAATAAAGACAATTATCATGAACAAGGAAATATAATAATAATCCTTTTATTATTGCCTCCAGGGCATATTTCCAACAACCCCCTCTTGGCGCGCCCTCCTGCCTCATGGCCTCCTTGTTTCTTTCTTGACGTCCACTCCAAGTCTCCTGGGTTGCGTTTGTTCCAAAAATAACTCTCCCGAAGGTTTCATTCCGTTTGGACTCCGTTTGATATTCCTTTTCTGCGAAACACTGAAATAGGCAAAAAACAACAATTTGGACTAGGCCTCCTGTTAATAGGTTAGTCCCAAAAACAATATAAAAGTGCATAGTAAAGCCCATTAAACATCCAAAACAGATAATATAATAGCATGGAACAATCAAAAATTATAGATACGTTGGAGATGTATCAGGCGGTGTACGGTGCCGCACAGCCAGAGCTCAAGCCGGATTTTTTGGCTGATCTTGTACGTATTTGCGGGAGTGAGCAGCTCCCAATCCTCGTTGGGGGTGATTTTAACATTATTCGAAGGAGGGACGAAAATAATAATGATAATTTTGACGGCAGATGGTTGTTTATGTTCAATACCATAATCGAAAGCCTGGATCTTAGAGAGATCGAGTTTTCGGGTAGGACATTTGAGAAGCTGGACCGTGTCCTTGCTAGTGTCGAATGGGAACAGAAGTTTCCCCTGGTCACGGTCCAAGCGTTATCGCGCGCAATCTTGGATCACACCCCGTTGCTAGTTGATTCTGGCAAGGCCACTCACGTGGGGAACAAAAACACTTTTTCGTTCGAATTAGCGTGGTTCGAAAGAGCAGGGTTCCTGGATCTGATAGCCAGAGAATGGGCTAAAGATTCAGGTGGGAGATCTCCTGTGGAAAGATGGCAGAATACGATTAGGCATTTACGAAGGTTCCTTCGTGGATGGGCTAAGCACATGCATGGGATTTATAAGGATGAAAAGGAAAGGCTCCTTTTACTTATTCAATCCCTAGACTTAAAAGCTGAGTCCACCATTTTAGATACCAGAGAGCTAGAAACTAAAGTGGAGGCGGAGTTGAGACCAAAAGAACTCCTTCGAGAGGAGGAATTGAAGTGGGCACTGCGGGCTAAGGTTCGCAAAATCATCAAAGGGGATGATAACACACAATTCTTTCATATGATTGCTAATGGCAAACATCGAAAAAAGAGGATCTTTCAATTGGAGCAGGACGAGGGGACGATTTTAGGACAACAAAACCTCAAAGTGTATATAACAAATTACTATAAGCAGCTATTTGGGCCTTCGGAGGACAACTTTGTGTCCTTAGATGAGTCTAGGGTTGAGGATGTCCCCCAACTCGCGGCGGATGAGAATGATATTTTAACCGCCCCATTTACGAAGAAAGAGGTGTTTGACACTATTTCACAAATGAAGAACGATAAGGCTCTAGGGTTGGATGGTTTTCCGGCGGAGTTTTATAAAAAGTGTTGGCACATTGTCAAAGGGGATTTACTTCCAATGTTCCATGATTTATTCTCTGGACAGCTTCATTTGTTTCAATTGAATTTTGGAACAATAACTTTACTTCCTAAGAAAATAGAGGCAGTTCGTATTGAGCAGTTCAGGCCTATCTGTCTTCTTAATGTAAGTTTCAAAATTTTCACCAAGGTCTGGACCAATAGGCTTACGCAAATTGCGTACTCTGTAGTGCAACCGTCCCATACTGCTTTCATGCCAGACAGAAATATCCTAGAAGGGGTGGTCGTCCTGCATGAAACACTCCATGAACTCCACATGCAAAAACTTGAGGGAGTTGTTTTCAAAGTGGACTTTGAGAAAGCGTATGATAAGATCAAATGGCCTTTCCTTCAGCAGGCCCTGCGAATGAAAGGTTTTGATTAGGCCTGGAGGCACAAGGTAGAATCTTTCATGCAAAATGGGAGTGTTGGAATTAAAGTGAATGATGATATATGTCACTACTTCCAAACACATAAAGGATTGAGGCAAGGCGACCCGATGTCACCTATCCTATTCAACATAGTGGTTGATATGTTGACAATTCTCATAGGAAGGGCTAAGGATGCGGGGCAGGTAGGTGGCCTAGTTCCGCACTTAGTTGATGTAGGTGTATCCATCCTACATTACGCTGATGATACTATCATCTTCATGGAGCATGACTTGGCAAAAGCGCGAAACATGAAGCTTGTGTTATGCTTATTCGAACAATCGACCGGGTTAAAGATTAACTTCCATAAGAGCAAATTGTTCTGTTTTGGAAGAGCTAATGATGACCAAGAGGCATATAAACAATTGTTCTGGTGTGAATTGGGGGCTCTACCTTTCATGTATTTAGGTACACCACCACCATCGTAAGCCGACTAACAGAGAATGGAAGTGCATTGAGGATCAATTTGAAAAGAAGTTGAGCTGTTGGAAGGGCAAGCTGATGTCATACGGAGGCCGATTAATTCTCATTAATTTGGTCCTCACAAGTATGCCCATGTTTCTTCTTTCCTTCTTCGAGGTACCTGTTGGGCTCCGGAAAAGGCTAGACTTCTATCGATCACGATTCTTTTGGCAGAGCGATGAACTAAAAAGAAAGTACAGGCTTGCTAAGTGGGATATCATTTGTCGGCCAAAATACCAAGGAGGTCTAGGCATTAAAAATTTGGAGGTGAAGAAGAGATGTCTTCTTAGCAAGTGGTTGTTCAAAATTTCGATTGAGACGGATGCCACATGGGCTCAACTGCTGCGTAATAAGTACCTTCACTCAAAGACCTTGTCCCAGGTGACAGTGAGGCCGACTGATTCACCTTTTTGGAAGGGATTGATGAGAGTCAAACCACTCTTTTTCAACAGGACAAGGTTCATAGTTGGAAAAGGTAACACTACAAGATTCTGGGAGGATACATGGCTAGGGGACACGCCCCTTGCACTCCAATATCCATCTCTGTATAGTATTGTTCAGCGTAGAGACGCGTACGTGGCTTCAGTACTCCAGTCCATTCCGCTCAATATTCAATTTAGGAGGACGCTAGTGGGAAACCGTTGGGAAGTCTGGCTCAATCTTGTGAGAAGATTGATGGATGTTCAGCTGTCTCAATAGCCCGATCGGTTATGCTGGAAGCTAACTAAGAATGGAGAGTTTTCAGTCAAATCCATGTACTTGGATGTAATCAACTCTAGCGTGATTCCTCATTCAAAGCATGTTTGGAAAGTCAAAGTACCTCTAAAAATCAAAGTGTTTATGTGGTTTGTGCATAAACAAGTTATTTTAACTAAGGATAATTTGGCAAAACGCAATTGGATAGGATCTACAAGATGTAGCTTTTGCGACCAACATGAGTCAATCAAACACCTTTTTGTAGATTGCCCTCTGGCAAAAATACTGTGGCGGTCGGTTCACATACCTTTCAACATAACTCCTCTGAACTCCATCACCACGTTATTTGGGACGTGGCTAAATGGGATAGATTTCGCAACAGCGAGACACATTCGTGTAGGAGTATGTGCTTTATTATGGGCAGTCTGGAACTGCAGAAATGATTTGGTCTTTAACAGAACAATAAATATTCATTTTTTGCATGTTATTTTCCGAGCCACTGTGTTGATCCGTATGTGGTCGCTACTCACTTTGACGGAGGCCAGGGAGCGTTTGGCTACTGGATCTATCCGATGGGAGATGGTAGCTCGGGATATTTTCAACCGGTTTGGATGGCGGTCATGTAATAGGATAGGCATTTAGTTCCTATCGTTTTTGCCAGCCGGTTGTGGCTTCTCTTTTACTTTTTAGCTCTTTGTGAGCCTTTTGTTCCTTGATTGAGATAGCAAGACTTCTGTAAGACCTTTTGCTTATTAATAATCACGACCGTATGCATCTTTCTGATGCAGAGGTCGGCGCAAACCCCCCTTTTCAAAAAAAGTCAACACTCATCACTAGCACCATAGCGCCATGTCTGCATTGGTTTATTTATAGTCAAAATTTACATGTTGTTGAAGAGCTGAGAAGCAGAGGTGCCAAAACTAATTAAGTTGTTTGTGTTCTCACCAAAAAAAGAAAAGTACTCCCTTTGATCCATATTAATTGTCGCTGATTTAGTACAACCTTGTATCAAATGGATCAGGGGGTGTAAGATGTTTATGGGAGGGCTTTGATGGTATGACATGTCATTACTGAATTGGGTGATCTGACTGTGGTAGACTGGCACACCGTTCTAACTTGTCATTACCTCATTGGACTACTGGAGAGCAGATGGTTCGCAACACACGCATGCACGTAGAATGCCTACTAAGGCATCTCCAACGGGGACCCGCAAATTTTCTCCCGCATCTCTCCGCGGACAGGGAGGATCAGTTCGCATACACAGATGCGGGAGGCCGCCATCCAACGCTATCATGTATATGTCCGTTGATAAATTCAAATTCAAGTGTACTCCAATCCACACAGCGCACCAGATCATATGTCCGATCACAACCAAAAAGAGGCAGTGTGCTTAGTTTTTACATGCTCGAATCCGAAAGAACATCAGTCTGGCAGTCCGTGCATTTTTGCCCTGCCGGTCCGGCAATCCCAGCCGTCTGCTCCATAATCAAGGTGGTGTCGTTGCCGCCGCATAGGCAGCCTCCACATCCGCATCTGCGTACGCCTCCACCATGTCCTCGTCGTCCGCCGCCACCAACTGTTTTTGCTACTGCAACATCTGGTAGCGATCAGATTGCACGATAATCCTTGCATTGGCATCCAAAGAGTCCACATTAAAGTGCCCGCAATACTTGGACACGGCCTCTTGGATGGTGTACCATCGATAATTGAGGGACTTCCATTCACGGTTGCGAATGACCGCGTCGGAGTAGGGCGCGAAATGCTTATGTTCATGGAACCATATCTGAATGTTCCTCCAAAAGGTTGTGCCCTTTTGCTCCATGCCATGGATCGGATCAATGCTAGCGGCCAACCATGCATCGCACAATAGCTCGTTCTTCCACATGTTGAAGCTTTCTCCTCTACCCTTCTTCGGATCGCCGGTTGTATCATCCGGATCATCGTCCTTGTTGTCTTCCTTCTCCTCCTCCCCCTCCGGTTGTTCCTATCCGGCGGCCCAATGATGTTGTTACTGTGTACCATCATCGGTCTGGGTGTAGGACTGCTGCGTGGCCGTCTGAGTGTAGGGCTGGTGCTTCAGGTAGTTGTCGGACTGGGTAGGATCCGTGTCTTCCACCTAGTCGTCCTCATAGCCCCCCTCCTCCCTCGCCTCCGTTGTGGATGATGTCGAGCATCTCCATGTCCGGGTAGGCGTACGCCGGCTCCCCCGCTCTAGGCATTGCAGCGAACATGGGTGCGCTGGAGCTCAAGGAAGGGCTGCAATGAGGAATGCCCATCGGGCTTTTCCATCCTAGCAGGGAGGTCGGCGGGGCGGAGGGAGTGGACCGGCGGGTGGTCTGGTGGAGGCCGAAGCAGCCGAAGTGAGCAAGGCTAGTAGAGGGTGTGGTGGCGGAGCAGACTAGGAAGGGTTTAGAAGGGTTCAGGAGACGTAGGACGAGGACATGAGGCGGCTGGGAGAGCTTGAAACTGAGAGGGGGGAATTTTCTTCTTTTCATTTAGAGAAAGTTTAGGGGCTTTGTTTTTTAGGCAAGTTTAAGGGCTTGGTTTTTTTAGGCTAATAGTTGCCTTATTATATCTCAACAGTCAAAAGGAATACATATAATATCAGGTGTTCCTGTGAGCCAAAGATGGCGTCCAGGAGCTAGAGTAGTTGCAGCTTTAGCAAGCGCATGGGCTTCGAAATTAGAGTCCCGGTTCTCATGGATAAGTTCTGATGAGGTGAACATCTTGAGTTTGGACTTGATCTCCTTTGCTACCACTTTGCTAGACCTCATGTAAAGTCATGTGACATGTTTAGGGGCTTGGGTGGGGAATGCTTTATCCACCACGGTTCATGGGCTGATCTGACTTGCAAATTTTGATTCGAATAAAGGAGAGGGTTGGGCCCACAATTTGAAATTCAGGGGAGGGAGAGAATTATAGCAAAGGTTATGTAAGGCATCATAAATTGTTCGTAGGTGTAGGATTTCTGGAAGCGTGCTTATATGTCTTAATTATAGTGAGATGTAGGTTGCGTTTGTGTCAGGCATTTACCTAAATGGTTTGGCGGGAGCCAGCCACTGCCTTATTTTATTTTATTTTTGTTTTTTTCCACCTTTTTATTTTTGTATTTTGCTTTATTATTTGTTTTTGTTTAAAAGTTCAAATATTCTAAATATAAACATATATCACAATAAACACTTTACATATACATTTAAAAATGTTAATCAAGCATTTGTAAAAGTTAAATATGTATAGAGAAAATGTTTCATATATACAAAAAATATATAATGTGTACTAAAAATGTTGATCATATATTTTAAAAAAAATAGTCAATCATTTAAAAAATTTTCTTAATCAAGCATTTAAAATATGTTAATATGTATGGAAAACATATTTGTCATGTATACGAAGAATATATACAAAACAAATACAACGTGTATGAAGAAATGCTAATCCTGTATTTAAGAAAATGTAAAACCTGTATAAAAAATGTTCCTGGTGTATACGAAAAATATACATTGTGTGTGAAAAAAATTATTTACCCTAAAAAATATTCACCTGTATTAAACAATGTTGACCATCTATTCATAAATGTTAATAATGTATTTGAGCATATGTCAAACATGTACAAAAATGTATTAAATTTATATCAATGTGTATAGAAATAATTAGACATAAAAAATAGTCCCAAAAAATATTTTGTATTTAAGAAATGGTAAACGTCTATATAAAATATGTATCTGACGCATGTTGAACATATGTTGAACAAAAAAGAAGCCGATGAAAATCGACAAAGAAACAAAGAAAAAAAATCAGCAAAAACAAAAACAAATAAAATGAAAAAAGACAATGAAAACTGAAGAAAACAAATAAAAAATAATGAAAATGTGAAAACCAAGAAAAAAGAAAGAAAAACGAAGAAAACTTACGAGAACCAATAGTGAAACACCCCAAAATATGGGAAAGAAAAGAAGGAAAAACCTATATAAATGGAGAAAGAAAGAAAAGAAAACCATAAGGCAAATGAAGAAAAAAGAAGAAAAAGAAAACCAAAAGTAACCAGGAATAAAATGAAGAAAACCAGTGACATAAATAAGAAATAGAAAAAAATGAAGAAGCTCATGAAGAAACAAAAACCGAAAGAAAAAACAAAAGAAAAAGAAAAAGAAAAAATAGAGCAAAACGCAACGAACGCTACAACGAGCGAGCAAGCGCTGCCAAAGGGGTCTCGGACTCCGTGCTGCATGCTCATGGTGCTTCTTCTTTAAAAATAAACCATCAAAAGCTAGTCCTGACATATTTTATCTTTTTAAAGGGAAATGTTATCTGGCGACCATTCGCCAAGGGGCTAACTCCAACGTAAATACTCCCTATCATCGCACGAATCTCGGCGCAGAGGCGACGCCACATATGATTGTTCGAGTGGTTCGATGTTCAGTTGCTTCTGGCAAACACATGTTTCTTTTTTCAAAAATTCAGAAGGCGATGGTCTCGAACCGAAACCGAAAGAAAAAATGAAGAAAACCAGTGACATAAATAAGAAATAGAAAAAATGAAGAAGCTCATGACGAAACAAAAACCGAAAGAAAAAACAAAAAAAAAAGAAAAAGAAAAAGTAGAGCAAAACGCAACGAACGCTACAACGAGCGAGCAAGCGCTGCCAAAGGGGTCTCGGACTCCGTGCTGCATGCTCATGGTGCTTCTTCTTTAAAAATAAACCATCAAAAGCTAGTCCTGACATATTTTATCTTTTTAAAGGGAAATGTTATCTGGCGACCATTCGCCAAGGGGCTAACTCCAACGTAAATACTCCCTATCATCGCACGAATCTCGGCGCAGAGGCGACACTACATATGATTGTTTGAGTGGTTCGATGTTCAGTTGCTTCTGGCAAACGCATGTTTTTTTTTTTTTGAAAAATTCAGAAGGCGATGGTCTCGAACCCGCGACCTCGTGCCCGGCTGCCCTGCGCCACTGGGCTAAGAGAGCCTTTATGAATATTTTGTGTTTAAAATGCCACATATATTATTCAATCCTGAAAATCTTGAATTTTTTTCTTCTCAAACGGTAGTTTTATTTTTAATAGGATGTCATTTTTTAAAGAGGATGGCATTTTTGTTATTGAGAGATGTCATTTTTTATTTTTAATGGCATGACCGTTTCACTACTAAGAGCATGACATTTTCTTTAACAATATGATGGATTTTTTTATTATTGAGAGATGACATTTTTATTTTTAGTGGCATGGCATTTTAATTACTAAGCACATCGCCTTTTTTATTACAATAGGATGCCATATTTATCAATAATAGGATGATATTTTAATTATTGAGAGGATGACATTTTTTAATTTTTGAGAGGATGGCGGTTTTTAAATTTTTAATGGCATGAAAGTTTTATTTTTTGGGGCGTATCCATATGAAAAAAGTCATACGGAGGATGGTAGTTTTATAAAGTAGCACGTCATTTTTTTTTCAAAGCATGGCATTTTCTCAATTTATAATTTTGTGGTTTTTTTCATGGCACTCCCGAGGTTGTCATTTTTTAATCTATACTAGAGGAGGCAGTTTTTAAGTTTAGCATGGCAATGGAAAATCTAGATCATTTAACTTTTTTTTGTCTTAAAGTTATAACGTGGCAATTTAAAAATCTTTCCCTAATCTCTCCCTAATAATAAATCTCTCCCTAATAATAAAGCACGGATTGGGTCTCCGGGTTCACCGTCACAATACGCTTTCTTTCCGTGAATTTACGCTTTCAGTTTTTTCACCTATATTATTTTCTACATCCGAGGTGGTACTAAACATTTCCTAAAATTCCTTAAAACAAATTTTCATGACTCGCCTGGGCCTCAGCCCATCGATTGACTTCGCTGTAGCAGACGGCCCGGCTGAAGCGGCGGCTCAAACAACCGATGCAGTCCTGCAAGGGACGCAAAAATAATGCTTGCGTGAGGGGGATCGAACTCCCAACGTGAGCTCAACAGCCACGCCGCCGGACCCCGCCTCACCGTCGTGCCGCCGGAACCGCACGACCCCTCCCAAGCTCATCTCCACCTCCAGTGCGCCGCCACCCCCTTCCACGCTGATTCGCGCCGCCGGACTCTGCCTCGCCGTCGTGCCGCCGGAACAGATGCAGCGGCGGCGGGCGCAGACGTGGGCGGGGGTGGGGAAGACAGCGCAGGCCGCGGCGGCGCACGCCGCGCCCTTCTGCTTCACGCTCCTCCTCGCGCTCAGGGTCGACGGCCGCACCGACTCCTCCCCTGGTGGTACGTCCTGTAAACCCTAGCTCGCCACGCGCCCCCGGTTCGCTGCCGCGTCGATCTGATTGGGCTGGTTGGCGTGGACGTGCGGGGCCGAGCTATACTATGTTTCCCTGGGATGCATATGCAGTCTAGAGGATCGAGCTATGCAGATTCATGTGTTCGCTCCGCGGCCGACTTCCTGTGTCCACTCGATTCGTGTGGTGCACTGATCTGTTCTAGGGCAAATTAGCAAATTACTCTGGTTATGAATGACTTAGTGACAGTTAATAAGATGGGCCAATTTAGTTTTAGTTTTGGTTTGTGCCACCCCGTGTTTCAGGATGGAATTTAGCTCATGCTACCCAATGTTAGTGGCTTTTGATTGTAGCTTTCCTGGTGCATTTCGTAAATTTGAGATCTTGTTAATTCACAATGGCTCTGTTTCTTGGAAGTTTGGAGCTCTTATGAGCATAATATAACTGTATGTACTGTATATTGCTGGTTTGTGTGCGCGGTGACAAAGCTAATATCGATTGTTAATTACCTTCTTACTTCGATTGCATAGGATTATATTCCTCCCGCTATGGCTATTTCATGGTGTCGCTGCCCGTGGAAGGTTTTCAATGCCAGACACTTCATTGCCTCATGGCGTCATGTAAGATTTAGTACTGATTTGCCCAGTTGTTTTTGTTGTACTCCCTTCGTCCCAAAATTCTTGTCTTAGATTTATTTAGATACGGATGTATCTAACAATAAAACGTGAATAGATACATTCGTATGTAGACAAATCTAAGACAAGAATTTTAGGACGGAGGGAGTATATCTGTATGCAAGTGTTGTCTGTTTTGCCATGTATTGGATCTGATAAGTCTGTGCCCTGCGTGTAGTGGCCTCCTTGTCATTCTGTTGTTGCAGCGCCATCACCTTTGAGCTGCTTCTTTTCATATATCCTTAAAATTTAAGAGGTACATTCTGAAGTTGCTAGATGAATGAAGCTTTGTCAAATCATATTGATTTGGTGTTATTGCTACCCTATTTTGTGACCCCCACCTTCTCTTTCCTTTGTTTTTGCACAGTTAGAAATCATCCAGCTGTTGATATGAAGATCGTTTCCTTCCTCTGTGATTTTTGAAGTGATTATTCTTGTTGACAATTTTATCTGATACTCAACTTCCATGCTCCTAGCCAATTTGGAGGAATGGTGGATACTCAAGCTTCCTATTTTTCATGATTAGCAAAATCCTTGCGAACGGTAGTATAGGAAAGCAGCTGGATCAGTCTTATTACATGTGGTTTGAAGTTTGCCCGATTGTATTTTATCTGAACAAGACGATTCTCTTTTCTCAAAGAAAGAATGCCCGTGTGTATAGATAGGGGCTAAACTCAACCATGCTAATTCAATCAGGTTTGGGCATACACATAACCAAAGTTTGGATAAAATATAAAACTGGGATCAGCTATAGACATGTGCATATTATACTGTGTTTAGATACAACAACAGAAGTACTCCCTCCGTTCCAAAATAGATGACCCAACTTTGTACTAACTTCGTACTAAAGTTAGTACAAAGTTGAGTCATCTATTTTGGAACGGAGGGAGTATGTTTCTTGTATTTTCTGTGCATATTAACATGTTGCAGCACATACACCTTATATTTTAGTCAAACTGCATTCATGATTTCCCAACCAACAGAGGACAAGAGCATATGCTATCTTCAGGTGGCTCTCTGTTCTTCGGCCATTAAATTCGTCACTGAATACTGAAATCCACTTCAATCCTAACGTTTGATCAGGGAAAATTCAGTTATGCATATTTATGAGCACTGGTCTTAATCTTTTTTTAGATAAGCACATTCTTGACTTGAATAATTATGTCTTAGAGGAAGTGGAGGCACACGAGTTGGGATGATCTGTATCGCCTCCGGCAGCATCGGATTCATGGAATCAGTATAGCAGCTCTCGTGAGAGAGTTGGCTTTGGTGTTTATTTTCACGTTTAACTATTTGGATGTGTTCTTTGAATGCCTCTGATTGTCTGTATATAGTGTATCTAAGCATTCTTCCTTTTCTTTATTATTAAGATGACTAAACTTTGGATATACTTTCATACATTTGATATTTAATTGTATATTGTGTACTGTTATGTTGTTAGATCAGAAAGTGAGACTTTAAACCGTTTGGCCATGGCCATATAGTTCGCTGCTTGGAGTACATTAGACGCACAGGTTCCTTTAGTTACATGGTCCATGATGTATGACAGCAGACCTCCCAATTGATTGACGATGTTTAAATAGATAAGACAAGATTCATATGATGTTTTCCTACAAATCTAAATATATATCCTAGAAGTGAGTTTTTAGTACTTTGCTTATTAAATGATCGTGTTGTTGTTTAATTTGGCCTGATTTATTTCTGTGAAACATACATGATCGTCTATAGTTTCATTTGGCCTGAAACAAATTAAGTTGTATTCACTCCAAACCTGCGTATTTGTTAGCATATTTTTGTGTTTGTTTTGGTCGATGGTTAGACATGCTTTGCATCAATCATTTCGTTTTTACATGAGGATGTATGCTGTAAACATTGTGTTGTAATCTTAATTTTTCTGTAGGGTGAACCTCTGGACCTCTCAAATTAGAAGAAACCAGGAGCTGCAAGGCAAATTTTACAGATTTTATTTCAAATGCTTGTAGGTTTCATTTTCACAGAATTTGCCGCACACGCAGCCTAACACGGCGAGGTTGCACCTTAAGTACCATAAGTATTAAAGTGCAGTTTAATCTCAGTTACTCGGAAGCTTAATTTGTTGTAAAGGTGATGCAGATTCGAGGAGGTCGTCCCTATCAACATCAGAAACATGCTTGTGACTGAGGACAACGAGCCGACAGCCAGATGGCCTGCGCTCAGCACCGTTACCGGAAGCACCATCTCCATAGTTAGGCCCATCTGGAAGCACATGGAGAACCGTAACTTCTATACCAGTTGCGTTCTTTGCTGGGATCAAATGTACATTCTAGGAATTTCTTGCTTACTACCATTTAATGGCTATTTGTTGATAGCACATAAATGTAGGTATTGCTAAACAGGTGCAGGGCTCTTCAAATAGGAAGATTTACAATTGTTAGTATTGTGGGGTACCTGATCTTTAAAAAATGTATATTCACGGCCAACTCAGTTTCAGTGCCTTATTCTTAAATTTATGCTCATTGCCATACATTTCGTTCCCTCACTTTTGTGTCTAGATGGTCTTCAATTATTTTTTTGTTATGGTGCGCAATGATTAAATAAATGTTTGTACTTATCATTTGGACCAGTCATCTTTTGTTTTCACCACTTCATAATATCAAATTCATGAAGCTAAAGTAACCCAGTTTGTTCTCTAGAAAGAAAAACACAATTAGCGGCAGCGGCTACTGGTCGACTGAGCTTGGACAGAGGGTGCCATACTCCTTGTGCATCTGGACCATGATCTATCCTTCGATGATTGGCCAAACTTTCAAAGTGTGCCCGTTGGTGATCCGTCGTGATCCAAACCAACAGACACAAAAGGAAGTCACTCATACCCATCATGATGCTCACGTCGTGGGAGATTTGGAACGAGTGGAATGGCCGGGGTTTTCCGGAACATTTACACCTTGCCAACAATGATCTTTGCAAAGATCAAGCGTGAGGCGGCATGTTGGGGCAAAACACTTGAGATGATCATGCCACGAGAGTAATTCCTTGCACGTTATTGTGTCCTCGGGCAAGTGTTGTAATCCTAAATCTTAGTAGTGAAATGAGGCAAAGCTTTTGCCCATATTTTAAAAAAAATTATCCGCGGCAGCAGCATGCCTGAACAACAGCCCTCAGGGGACCGGTCCTGTTGTAATTGTCTTCCTCGATGATAACCTCCCCTAACAAAGGATGAAATGAGGCCAAAAAAAAGGATGAAATGAGCCCAAGATTTGACATTTATTTAAATTGAGTATGAAAAAATGGTGCACAATGAAGCATGAAGTAGGTTGTGCCCATTTTCGCCCGGTGCAACGCACGGGCATTTGTACTTACTAGTAATAATAAAGCAAGAATTGACTCCGTCTGGTTCACCGTCGTGGCGTTTTTACACAAAGATCCCTATGATTTTTATGAATTAAACCCGCCATCCCTATTTTATCTGAAAAAACGTTTCGTCTTTTTTCTAAAAAAACACTGTTTCATTTTTGCACGCCTGCTTCCTTTCCAGCCGCGACGCAGAAGGATAAGGTGGGCGTCGCGCCACCGGGGAGGGGGACATTTCACGGCGGCGGTGCTTGGGGCTCCGACGAACGGAGGCGAGCATAGGAGAAGCTCCGCGGCGACGCCCTTAAGGCCATCAGCCATGGCAGTTGTGGCTGCACGTGCGCCCGTGAGCGGCTGCGCGTGGCTGGATGGTGCGCACGCGGCTGCCGACCTTCGCCTACCGGCCTACTCTCGTCGCGCCGCCATCGCACCCGCAATCCTTGGCAACACCTCGGGTGGCTAGGCATGGGGCTTGCCCAACCGGATGGCCAAGCAGCAGAAGACGGGGCGTCTCGGTGGTGTTGTTTGTGCGCGTGTGCTGGAGGGGGCTGGAGTAGCGACCACAGTCTTGGTAGTAGGGTGAGGTGTGGATGACCGGCAGGAAGGTGAACTGCCGGCGGCGCTGCACGCGACAAGAAAAGGCGGCTCTCGAGGCGAGCAGGGTGCTTGAGCGGTAGAGGTCGGCCATGGTGGTCGCCTGACCCAGCAAGAGGCGGGTGTCGAGGTGCAGCCGAGTAGGAGTCTCACAGAAGGAGACTGCCGGGGCCCCGGTGTGGTGCTTGACGGGGCGGAGCCGTGCAGCGGCGCCACGGGCTGAGGCAGCAGGAGCTGCGAGGCTGGGCAGAGAACAAGAGGAGGAGCATGGAAGAAAGTAGGTAGTAGACGGATGAGAGTGCAGGACGGAGGGGCGACAGCCTGGCGATCGCGTAGGCTGGCGGCGAGCTGGATAGAGGCGCGCTGGGTGCTGGGCGCTGTCCCTCTGTTCGTGTGGTGCGTGTGACGGCGCTGCAGGAGATGGGGATCAGGAGGCTAGGGGATCGGGCTAGGGTTAGAGTAGTTTTTTTTCTTGAGATAGGGCTAGGGTTAGAGTAGTGGGGGCGGCTGGGCCGCAAGAGTCAGGTGGGCTGTGTTGGGTAACACAGTAATTTCAAAAAAATTCCTAAGCACACGCAAGATCATGGTGATGCATAGCAACAAGAGGGGAGAGTGTCGTCCACGTACCCTCGTAGACCGTAAGCGGAAGCGTTATGACAACGCGGTTGATGTAGTCATATTACTTAAGAACTCCCACTTAGATAGACATCCCTCTAATCATCTAAGTGATCACATGATCCAAATCAACTAAACCAGGACCGATCATCACGTGAGATGTAGTTTTCAATGGTGAACATCACTATGTTGATCATATCTACTATATGATTCACGTTCGACCTTTCGGTCTTAGTGTTCTGAGGCCATATCTGCATATGCTAGGCTCGTCAAGTTTAACCCGAGTATTTCTGCGTGTGCAAAAGTGACTTGCACCCGTTGTAGGTGAACGTTGAGCTTATCACACCCGATCATCACGTGGTCTCTCGGCACGACTAACTTTGGCAATGGTGCATACTCAAGGAGAACACTTATACCTTGAAGTTTAGTGAGAGATCATCTTATAATGCTACGGTCAATCAAAGCAGAATAAGATGCATAAAGGATAAACATCACATGCAATCAATATAAGTGATATGATATGGCCATCATCATCTTGTGCCTTTGATCTCCATCTCCAAAGCACCATCATGATCACCATCGTCACCGGCGCGACCACCTTGATCTCCATAGTAGCATCGTAGTCATATCGCCAACTATTGCTTCTACGACTATCGCTACCGCTTGGTGATAAAGTAAAGCAATTACATGGCGATTGCATTGCATACAATAAAGAAACAACCATATGGCTCCTGCCAGTTGCCGATAACTCTGTTACAAAACAAGATCATCTCATACAATAAAATTTAGCATCATGTCTTGACCATAACACATCACAACATGCCCTGCAAAAACAAGTTAGAAGTCCCCTATTTTTTTGTTGCAAGTTTTACGTGGATGCTACGGGCTGAGCAAGAACCGTTCTTACCTACGCATCAAAACCAAAACGATATTTCGTCAAGTTAGTGATGTTTTAACCTTCAACAAGGACCGGGTGTAGCCACACTCGATTCAACTAAAGTTGGAGAAACTGACACCCGCCAGCCACCTATGTGCAAAGCACGTCGGTAGAACCAGTCTCGTGTAAGCGTACGCGTAATGTCGGTACAGGCCGCTTCATCCAACAATACCGCTGAATCAAAGTATGACATGCTGGTAAGCAGTATGACTTGTATCGCCCACAACTCACTTGTGTTCTACTCATGCATATAACATCTACACATAAACCTAGCTCGGATGCCACTGTTGGGTAACGCAGTAATTTCAAAAAATTTCCTACGCACACGCAAGATCATGGTGATGCCTAGCAACGAGAGGGGAGAGTGTCTTCCACGTACCCTCGTAGACCGTAAGCAGAAGCGTTATGACAACGCGGTTGATGTAGTCGTATGTCTTCACGATCGACCAATCGTAGTACCGAACATACGGCACCTCCGTGATTTGCACACGTTTAGCTCGGTGACATCCCACGAACTCACGATCCAGTAGAGCTTAGAGGGAGAGTTCCGCCAGCACGATGGCGTGATGACGGTGTTGATGAAGCTACCGACGCAGGGCTTCGCCTAAGCACCGCTATGATATGACCGAGGTGGATTATGGTGGAGGGGGCCCCGCACACGGCTAAAGATCAATGATCAACTTGTGTGCCTATGGGGTGCCCCCTTCCCCTGTATATAAAGGAGTAGAGGAGGGGGAGGGCCGACCCTCTCTTTGGCGTGCCATAGGGGAGTCCTACTCCCACCGGGAGTAGGATTCCCCCCCTTCCAAGTTGGAGTAGGAGAGGTAGGAAAGAGGAGGAAGAGAAGAAGGAAAATGGGGCCGGCCCCCTCACCCAATTCAGATTGGGCATGGGGGGGCCCTCCTAGGTAAGTATGGCAATTTTATCCTTGGACATGGATATCCATGGATATCCGACCCGAATGGATAGGCTTTGGATATGCTTTTGTGTCCATGGACGGTGCCCAAATCCGACCCGATTGTTCGTGGGTAGGGCATGGATATAATTTTGTACCCATGGATATACCCAAATCCGACCCGATAGTATGACTTAATGGGAAAGAACCTGCTATCCCCGCCCCACGTTCACATGTCCCACTGCAAATTTTACACTTTTTTTATCTAAAACATGCATAAGAAATTACACAATCCCCATCGTAACTTTTATAAGTTGATAGTCAATCTCCTCCGTAACATACTCCAACACCCCTTACCTTATTTTTATCTCCTTCTTAAATGACTCGTCATTCTCATCTGTTAGAAAAATACTAAATGATCTTAGGTTGTTACTGGATGTTGATTTACCATAAGTGAAGCCTAGCCTGCCATGAGGTGAAGAATGGAAGAGTTTATGTTAATATTGTGTTAAGTCTTATTTATATGTATCGAGAGGAACCAATGGATATCCAGTGGATATGGATATCCATCGGATTTGGACATGGACACAATTTTTCACCCATGGATTTTTTCATGGGCGGGCAAAGACCATCTTCATGGATATGGATATGGATTTGACATTGTTCAACCCGATCCAAACCCGACCCATTGCCATCCTTACTCCTAGGCTTCCTCCTCCTCTATTCCACTAAGGCCCAATAAGGGCCATACTCTTACCTGGGGTTTCCGGTAACCTCCCGGTACTCCGGTAAAATCCCGATTTCACTCGGAACCATTCAGAAGTCCAAATATAGTCGTCCAATATATCGATCTTTATGTCTCGACCATTTTGAGACTCCTTGTCATGTCCGTGATCATATCCGGGACTCCGAACTACCTTCGGTACATCAAAACACATAAACTCATAATACCAATCGTCACCGAATGTTAAGCGTGCGGACCCTACGGATTCGAGAACTATGTAGACATGACTGAGACACGTCTCCGGTCAATAAACAATAGTGGAACCTGGTGTTGGGGAACATAGTAATATCAAAAAAATTCCTACGCACACGCAAGATCATGGTGATACATAGCAATGAGCGGGGAGAGTGAGTCCACGTACCCTCGTAGACCAAAAGCGGAAGCGTTAGCACAACGCGGTTGATGTAGTCGTACGTCTTCATGATCCGACCGATCCAAGTACCGAACGTACGGCACCTCCGAGTTCAGCACATGTTCATCTCGATGACGTCCCGTGAACTCCGATCCAGTAGAGCTTCATGGGAGAGTTTCGTCAGCACGACGGCGTGATGACGGTGATGATGTTGCTACCGACGCAGGGCTTCGCATAAGCACCACTACGATATGACCGAGGTGGAATATGATGGAGGGGGGCACCGCACACGGCTGGGAGAGATCAACAGATCAACTTGTGTCTAGAGGTGCCCCCTGCCCCTGTATATAAACGAGTGGAGGAGGGGGGAGGGCCGGCCCTCCTATGACGCGCCCTGGAGGAGTCCTACTCCCACCAGGAGTAGGATTCCCCCCTTCCAAGTAGTAGGAGTCAAGGAAAGGGAAAATAGAAGAGAAGGAAGGAGGGGGCGCAGCCCCTCCCCCTAGTCCAATTCAGACTAGGCCTTGGGGGCGCGTAGCCTCCCCTCTCTCTTTCCCCTAAATCCCAATAAGGCCCATATACTCCCCGGTGAATTCCCGTAACTCTGCGGTACTCTGATAAATACCTGAATCACTCGGAACCTTTCCGATGTCCGAATATAGTCATCCAATATATTGATCTTTATGTCTCGACCATTTCGAGACTCCTCGTCATGTCCCCGATCTCATCCTGGACTCCGAACTACCTTTGGTACATCAAAACACATAACTCATAATATAAATTGTCACCGAACATTAAGCATGGGACCCTACGGGTTCGAGAACTATGTAGACATGACAGAGACACATCTCTGGTCAATAACCAATAGCGGAACCTGGATGCTCATATTGGCTCCCACGAAGATCTTTATCGGTCAAACCGCATAACAACATACGTTGTTCCCTTTGTCATCGGTTTGTTACTTTCCCGAGATTCGATCGTCGGTATCTCAATACCTAGTTCAGTCTCGTTACCGGCAAGTCTCTTTACTCGTTATGTAATGCATCATCCCGCAACTAACTCATTAGTCACATTGCTTGCAAGGCTTATAGTGATGTGCATTACCGAGAGGGCCCAGAGATACCTCTCCGACAATCGGAGTGACAAATCCTAATCTTGAAATACGCCAACTCAACAAGTACCTTTGGAGACACCTGTAGAGCACCTTTATAATCACCCAGTTACGTTGTGACGTCTGGTAGCCCACAAAGTGTTCCTCCGGTAAACGGGAGTTGCATAATCTCATAGTCGAGGAACATGTATAAGTCATGAAGAAAGCGATAGCAACATACTAAACGATCAAGTGCTAAGCTAATGGAATGGGTCAAGTCAATCACGTCATTCTCTAATGAAGTGATCCCGTTAATCAAATGACAACTCATGTCTATGACTAGGAAACTTAACCATCTTTGATTCAACGAGCTAGTCAAGTAGAGGCATACTAGTGACACTATGTTTGTCTATGTATTCACACATGTATTATGTTTCTGGTTAATACAATTCTAGCATGAATAATAAACATTTATTATGAAATAAGGAAATAAATAATAACTTTATTATTGCCTCTAGGGCATATTTCCTTAAGTCTCCCACTTGCACTAGAGTCAATAATCTAGTTCACATCGCCATGTGATTTAACACCAATATTCACATTTGTATGTGATTAATACCCATAGTTCACATCGTCATGTGATCAACACCCAAAGGGTTTACTAGAGTTAATATTCTAGTTCACATCGCTATGTGATTAACACCCAAAGAGTACTAAGGTATGATCATGTTTTGCTCGTGAGAGAAGTTTAGTCAACGGGTCTATCACATTCAGAGCCGTATGTATTTTGCAAATATTCTATGTCTACAATGCTCTGCATGGAGCTACTCTAGCTAATTGCTCCCACTTTCAATATGTATCCAGATTGAGAATTAGAGTCATCTGGATCGGTGTAAAAGCTTGCATCGATGTAACTCTTTACGACGGGCTCTTTTTATCACCTCCATAATCGAGAAATATTTCCTTAGTCCTCACTAAGGATATTATTGACCACTGTCCAGTGATCTACTCTTAGATCAAAATTGTACTCCCTTGCCAAACTCAGAGCAAGGTATACAATAGGTCTGGTACACAGCATAGCATACATTATAGAACCTATGACTGAGGCATAGGGAATGTCTTTTCCTTTTCTATTTTCTGCCATAGTCGGGTTTTGAGTCTTACTCAACTTCACACCTTGCAACACAGGCAAGAACTCCTTCTTTGACTGTTCCATTTTGAATTACTTCAAAATCTTATCAAGGTATGTACTCATTGATAAATCTTATCAAGTGTCTTGATCTATCTCCATAGATCTTGATGCTCAATGTGTAAGCAGCTTCACCGAGGTCTTTCATTGAAAAACTTTTATTCAAGTATCCTTTTATGCTATCCAGAAATTCTATATCATTTCCAATCAACAATATGTCGCTCACATATAATTTCAGAAATGTTACAGAGCTCCCACTCACTTTCTTGTAAATACAGGCTTCTCCAAAAGTTTTTATAAAACCATATGCTTTGATCACACTATCAAAGTGTTTATTCCAACTCCGAGAGGCTTGCACTAGTCCATAAATGGATCACTGGAGCTTGCACACTTTGTTAGCACCTTTCGGATCGACAAAACCTTCTGGTTGCATCATATACAACTCTTCTTCCAGAAATCCATTCAGGAATGCAGTTTTGACATCCATTTGCCAAATTTCATAATCATAAAATGCGGCAATTGCTAACATGATTTGGTCAGACTTAAGCATCGCTACGAGTGAGAAAATCTCATCGTAGTCAACACCTTGAACTTTGTCAAAAACCTTTTTCGACAAGTCTAGCTTTGTAGATAGTAACACTATTATCAGTGTCCGTCTTCCTCTTTGAAATCCATTTATTTCTATGGATTGCCGATCATCGGGCAAGTCCACCAAAGTCCACACTTTGTTCTCATACATGGATCCCATCTCAGATATCATGGCCTCAAGCCATTTCGCAGAATCTGGGCTCACCATCACTTCCTCATAGTTCGTAGGTTCATCATGGTCTAGTAACATGACTTTCAGAACAGGATTACCGTATCACTCTGGTGCGGACTGTACTTTGGAAGGCCTACGAGGTTCTGTAGTAACTTGATCTGAAGTTTCATGATCATCATCATTAGCTTCCTCGCTAATTTGTGTAGGAATCACTGGAACTGATTTCTGTGATGAACTACTTTCCAGTTTGGGAGAAGGTACAATTACCTTATCAAGCTCTACTTTCCTCCCACTCACTTCTTTCGAGAGAAACTCCTTTTCTAGAAATGATCCATCTTAGCAATGAATATCTTGCCTTCGGATCTTTGATAGAAGGTGTACTCAACAGTTTCCTTTGGGTATTCTATGAAGACGCACTTCTCCGATTTGGGTTCAAGCTTATCAGGTTGAAACTTTTTCACATAAGCATCACAGCCCCAAATTTTTAGAAATGACAACTTTGGTTTCTTGCCAAACCACAGTTCATAAGGCGTCGTCTCAACAGATTTTGATGGTGCCCTATTTAAAGTGAATGCAGATGTCTCTAATGCATAACCCCAAAACGATAGTGGTAAATCGGTAAGATACGTCATAGATCGCACCATATCCAATAAAGTGCGGTTCTGACGTTCGGACACACCATTACACTGTGGTGTTCCATGTGGCGTGAGCTGTGAAACTATTCCACATTGTTTTTAAATGAAGGCCAAACTCGTAACTCAAATATTCTCTTCTACGATCAGACTGTAGAAACTTTATTTTCTTGTTACGATGATTCTCCACTTCACTCTGAAATTCTTTGAACTTTTCAAATGTTTCAGACTTGTATTTCATTAAGTAGATATACTCATATCTGCTCAAATCATCTGTGAAGGTCAGAAAATAACGATACCCGCCACGAACATCAACACTCATTGGACCGCATACATCAATATGTATTATTTCCAACAAGTCAGTAGCTCGTTCCATTGTTCCGGAGAACAGAGTTTTAGTCATCTTGCCCAAAAGGCACGGTTCGCAAGCATCAAATGATTCATAACCAAGCAATTCCAAAAGTCCATCTTTATGGAGTTTTTTCATGCGCTTTACAGCGATATGACCCAAACGGCAGTGCCACAAATAAGTTGCACTATCATTATCAACTTTGCATATTTTGGCATCAACATTATGAATATGTGTATCACTATGATCGAGATCCAACAAACTATTTCATTGGGTGTATGACCATCGAAGGTTTTATTCATGTAAACAGAACAACAATTATTCTCTGTCTTTAAATGAATAACCGTATTTCAATAAACATGATCAAATCATATTCATGCTCAATGCAAACGCCAAATAACATTTATTTAGGTTTAACACTAATCCCGAAAGTATAGGGAGTGTGCGATGATGATCATATCAATCTTGGAACCACTTCCAAGACACATCGTCACTTCACCCTCAACTAGTCTCTGTTTATTTTGTAACTCCTGTTTCGAGTTACTAATTTTCAGAAACCGAACAAGTATCAAATACCCCGGGGCTACTATTAACACTAGTAAGGTACACATTAATAACCTGTATATCAAATATACCCTTGTTCACTTTGCCATCCTTCTTATCCACCAAATATTCAGGGCATTTCCGCTTCCAGTGACAATTTCCTTTGCAGTAGAAGCACTCAGTTTCAGGCTTTAGTCTAGCTTTGGGATTCTTCACGGAAGTGACAACTTGCTTGCCATTCTACATGACGTTCTCTTTCTTTCACTTTGCCCTTTTCTTGAAAATAGTGGTCTTGTCAATCATCAACACTTGATGCTCTTTCTTGATTTCTACCTTCATCGATTTCATCATCATGAAAAGCTCGGGAATCATTTTCGTCATCCCTTGCATACTATGGTTCATCACGAAGTTCTACTAACTTGGTGATGGTGACTAGAGAACTCTTTAAATCACTATTTTATCTGGAAGATGAACTCCCACTTGATTCAAGTGATTGTAGTACCCAGACAATCTGAGCACATGCTCACCAGTTGAGCAATTCTCCTCCATCTTTTAGCTATAGAACTTGTTGGAGACTTCCTATCTCTCAACTCGGGTATTTTCTTGAAATATTAACTTCAACTCCCGGAATATCTCATATGGTCCATGACATTCAAAACGTCTTTGAAGTCCCGATTCTAAGCCGTTAAGCATGGTGCACTAAACTATCAAGTAGTCATCATATTGAGCTAGCCAAACGTTCATAACGTCTGCATCTGCTCCTGCAATAGGTCTATCACCTAGCAGTGCATCAAGGACATAATTCTTCTGTGCAGCAATGAGGATAAACCTCAGATCACGAACCCAGTCCGCATCATTGCTACTATCATATTTAATTTAGTTTTCTCTAGGAACACATATAAAACATAGGGAAGCAACAACGCGAGCTATTGATCTACAACATTATTTGCAAAATACTATCAGGACTAAGTTCATGATAAATTAAAGTTCAAATAATCATATTACTTAAGAACTCCCACTTAGATAAACATCCCTCTAATCATCTAAGCGATAACGTGATCCAAATCAACTAAACCATGTCCGATCATCACGTGAGATGGAGTAGGTTTCAATGGTGACCATCACTATGTTGATCATTGCTACGTCTTGAGCCTGCGTTGGTTTTCCTTGAAGAGGAAAGGGTGATGCAGCAATAGTAGCGTAAGTATTTCCCTCAGTTTTTGAGAACCAAGGTATCAATCCAGTAGGAGGCTCCTCAAAAGTCCCACGCACCTACACAAACAAACAAAGCAATAAAGGGGTTGTCAATCCCTTCATGGCCACTTACAAAAGTGAGATCTGATAGAGATAGTATGATAAGATAATTATATTTTTGGTATTTTATGATATAGATTGGAAAAGTAAAGATGCAAATAAAGGTAGATTGAAAGCTTATATGATAAAAGATTGACCCGGGGGCCATAGGTTTCACTAGAGGCTTCTGTCAAGATAGCATAAGTATTACGGTGGGTGAACAAATTACTGTCGAGCAATTGATAGAAAAGTGAATAATTATGAGATTATCTAGGCATGATCATGTATATAGGCATCACGTCCGCAACAAGTAGACCGACTCCTGCCTGCATCTACTACTATTACTCCACACATCGACCGCTATCCAGCATGCATCTAGAGTATTAAGTTCATAAGAATAGAGTAACGCATTAAGAAAGATGACATGATGTAGAGGGATAAACTCAAGCAATATGATATAGACCCCATATTTTTATCCTCGATGGCAACAATACAATACGTGCCTTGCAACCTCTGCTGTCACTGGGTAAGGACACCGCAAGATTGAAACCAAAGCTAAGCACTTCTCCCATGGCAAGAAAGATCAATCTAGTAGGCCAAACCAAACTGATAATTCGAAGAGACTTGCAAAGATAACTCAATCATACATAAAAGAATTTAGAGGAGATTCAAGTATTTCTCATAGATAAACTTGATCACAAACCCACAATTCATCGCATCTCGACAAACACACCGCAAAAAGAGTTACATCGAATAGATCTCCACAAGAGAGGGGGAGAACATGGTATTGAGATCCAAAAAGAGAGAAGAAGCCGTCTAGCTAATAAATATGGACCTGAAGGTCTGTGGTAAACTACTCACAACTCATCGGAAGGGCTATGGTGTTGATGTAGAAGCCCTCCATGGTTGATTCCCTCTCCGGCAGAGCGTTGGCGAAGGCTCCAAGATGGGATCTCGCGGATACAGAAGGTTACGGCGGTGGAAATTGTTTTTCGTTGGCTCCCTGGATGTTTTTGGGGTACGTGGGTATATATAGGAGGAAGAAGTAGGTCGGTGGCCGCCCGAGGGGCCCACGAGACAGGGGGCGCGCCCTCCACCCTCGTGGCCGCCTCGGCTGCTTCTTGGCTTGCACTCCAAGTCCTCTGGATCATGTTCATTCCAAAAATCATGCTCCTGAAGGTTTCATTCCGTTTGGACTCCGTTTGATATTCCTTTTCTTCGAAATACTGAAATAGGCAAAAAAACAGCAATACGGGTTGGGCCTCTGGTTAGTAGGTTAGTCCCAAAAATGATATAAATGTGTAAAATAAAGCCCATAAACATCCAAAAGGGGTAATATAATAGCATGGAACAATAAATATAGATACATTGGAGACGTATCAAGCATCCCCAAGCTTAATTCCTGCTCGTCCTCGAGTAGGTAAATGATAAAAACAAAATTTTTGATGTGGAATGCTACCTAGCATAATTCTCAATGTAATTTTCTTTATTGTGGCATGAATGTTCAGATCCAAATGATTCAAAATAAAAGTTCATATTGACATAAGAAATAGTAATACTTCAAGCATACTAATAAAAGCAATCATATCTTCTCAAAATAACATGGCTAAAGAAAGTTCATCCCAACAAAATCATATAGTTAGGCTATGCTTCGTTTTCGTCACACAAAAATGTTCCCAAATTCTACACCCCCGATGACAAGCCAAGCAATTGTTTCGTACTTAAATAATGTCAAACTTTTTCAACTTTCACACAATACATGAGCGTGAGCCATGGATATAGCACTATGGGTGGAATAGAATATGATGATGGGGATTGTGTGGAGAAGACAAAAAAGGATAAAGTCTCACATTGACGAGAATAATCAACAGGCTATGGAGATGCCCATCTATTGATGTCAACATGAGGTGTAGGAATTGCCATGCAACGGATGCACTAGAGCTATAAATGAATGAAATCTCAACAAAAGAAAACTTGTGGGTGTGCATCCAACTTGCTTGCTCACGAAGACCTAGGGCATTTGAGGAAGCCCATCGTAGGAATATACAAGCCAAGTTCTATAATGAAAAATTCCCACTAGTATTTGAAAGTGACAACATATGAGACTCACTATATGAAGAACATGTTGCTACTTTGAAGCACAATATATGAGACTCGCTATATGAAGGACATGGTGCTACTTTGAAGCACAAGTGTGGAAAAAGAGATAGTAACATTGCCCCTTTTTATTTATTTTCTTTTTTTTCCTTTTTTTCTTTCTTTTTTTCTTTGGCCTTACTTTTTTTTTCTTTTTGGCCTTTCTTTTTTTTCTTTGGGACAATGCTCTAATAATGATGATCATCACACTTTCATTGATTACAACACATGAATTACAACTCGAAACTAGAACAAGATATGACTCTATATGAATGCCTCCGGCGGTGTACCGGGATGGTGCAATGAATCAAGAGTGACATGTATGAAAAATTATGCATGGTGGCTTTGCCACAAATACGATGTCAACTACATGATCATGCACTGGCAATATGACAAAAGTAATGTGTGTCATGATGACCAACAGAACGGTGGAAAGTTGCATGGCAATATATCTCGGAATGGCTATGGAAATGCCATAATAGGTAGGTATGGTGGCTGTTTTGAGGAAGATATAAGGAGGTTTATGAAGGAAATATGCCCTAGAGGCAATAATAAAGTTATTATTTATTTCCTCATATCATGATAAATGTTTATTATTCATGCTAGAATTGTATTACCCGGAAACATAATACATGTGTGAATACATAGACAAACATAGTGTCACTAGTATGCCTCTACTTGACTAGCTCATGAATCAAAGATGGTTAAGTTTCCTAACCATAGACATGAATTGTCATTTGATTAATGGGATCACATCATTAGGAGAATGATGTGATTGACATGACCCATTCCGTTAGCTTAGCACTTGATCGTTTAGTATGTTGCTATTGCTTTCTTCATGACTTATACATGTTCCTGTGACTATAAGATTACGTAACTCCCGCTTACCGGAGAAACACTTTGTGTGCTACCAAACATCAC
The DNA here is from genome assembly GCA_963921465.1 of Triticum timopheevii. NCBI lineage: Eukaryota > Viridiplantae > Streptophyta > Magnoliopsida > Poales > Poaceae > Triticum > Triticum timopheevii. The sequence goes on from OY997262.1 coordinate 293,438,684, forward strand.
AATGTAACTGGGTGATTATAAAGGTGCTCTACAGGTGTCTCCAAAGGTACTTGTTGAGTTGATGTATTTCGAGATTAGGATTTGTCACTCTGATTGTCGGAGAGGTATCTCTGGGCCCTCTCGGTAATGCACATCACTATAAGCCTTGCAAGCAATTTAGCTAATGAGTTAGTTACAGGATGATGCATTACATAACGAGTAAAGAGACTTGCCGTTAACGAGATTGAACTAGGTATTGAGATACCGATGATCGAATCTCGGGCAAGTAACATATCGATGACAAAGGGAACAATGTATGTTGTTATGCGGTTTGACCGATAAAGATCTTCGTAGAATATGTAGGAACCAATATGAGCATGCAGGTTCTGCTATTGGTTATTGACCGGAGACGTGTCTCGGTCATGTCTACATAGTTCTCGAACCCGTAGGCTCCGCATGCTTAAAGTTAGATGACAGTTATATTATGAGTTTATGTGTTTTGATGCACCGAAGATTGTTCGGAGTCCCGGATGTGATCACGGACATGACGAGGAGTCTCGAAATGGTCGAGACATGAAGATTGATATATTGGACAACTATATTTGGACACTCGAAAGGTTCCGGGTGAGATTGGGACAATACCGGAGCTCCGGGAGGTTATTGGAACCCCCCCGGTAGGTATATGGGCCTTAATGGGCCTTAGTGGAAAGGAGGGGAAATGAGCAAGGGAGGGGGCGCCCCCCCAAGCCCAATCCAAATTGGGAGGGGGGGCCGCCCCCCCTTTCCTTCCTCCCTCCTTCCTCTTCCTTCCCTCTCCCTCTCCAAATAGGAAAGGGAGGAGTCCTACTCCCACTCCCGGTGGGAGCAGGACTCCCCCCTAGGGCGCGCCTCCTCCCCATGGTCAGACCCCTCCTCCACTCCTTTATATACGGGGGAGGGGGGCACCCCATAGACACAACAATTGATCATTGATCTCTTAGCCATGTGCGATGCCCCCCTCTACCATAGTCCTCCTTGATAATATCGTAGCAGTGCTTAGGCGAAGCCCTGCGATGGTAGAACATCATCATCGTCACCACGCCGTCGTGCTGACGGAACTCTCCCTCGACACTCGACTGGATCGGAGTTCGAGGGACGTCATCGAGCTGAACGTGTGCAAGAACTCGGAGGTGCCGTGCTTTCGGGGCTTGATCGGTCGGGCCATGAAGACGTACGACTACATCAACCGCGTTGTGCTAACGCTTCCGCTTACGATCTACGAGGGTATGTAGACAACACTCTCCCCTCTCGTTGCGATGCATCACCATGATTTTGCGTGTGTGTAGGAATTTTTTTGAAATTACTACGTTCCCCAACAGTGGCATCCGAGCCTAGGTTTTATGCATTGATGTTATATGCACGAGTAGAACACAAGTGAATTGTGGGCGATACAAGTCATACAGCTTACCAGCATGTCATACTTTGTTTCGGCGGTATTGTTGGATGAAGCGGCCCGGACCGACATTATACGTACGCTTACGCGAGATTGGTTCTACCGACGTGCTTTGCACACAGGTGGCTGGCGGGTGTCAATTTCTCCAACTTTAGTTGAACCGAGTGTGGCTACGCCCAGTCCTTGAGAAGGTTAAAACAACACTAACTTGACGAACTATCATTGTGGTTTTGATGCGTAGGTAAGAACGTTTCTTGCTCAGCCCGTAGCAGCCACGTAAAACTTGCAACAACAAAGTAGAGGACGTCTAACTTGTTTTTGCAGGGCATGTTGTGATGTGATATGGTCAATACATGATGCTATATTTTATTGTATGAGATGAGCATGTTTTGTAACCGAGTTATCGGCAACTGGCAGAAGCCATATGGCTGTCGCTTTATTGTATGCAATGCAATCACCTTGTAATTGCTTTACTTTATCACTAAGCGGTAGCGATAGTCGTAGTAGCAATAGTTGGCGAGACGACAATGATGCTACGATGGAGATCAAGGTGTCGCGCCGGTGATGATGGTGATCATGACAGTGCTTCGGAGATGGAGATCACAAGCACAAGATGATGATGGCCATATCATATCACTTTTATTGATTACATGTGATGTTTATCTTTTATGCATCTTATCTTGCTTTGATTGATGGTAGCATTATAAGATGATCTCTCACTAAATTTCAAGATAAAAGTGTTCTCCCTGAGTATGCATCATTGCCAAAGTTCGTCGTGCCCAGACACCACATGATGATCGGGTGTGATAAGCTCTACGTCCATCTACAACGGGTGCAAGCCAGTTTTGCACACGCAGTATACTTAGGTTAAACTTGACGAGCCTAGGATATGTAGATATGGCCTCGGAACACTAAGACCGAAAGGTCGAGCGTGAATCATATAGTAGATATGATCAACATAGTGATGTTCACCATTGAAAACTACTCCATTTCACGTGATGATTGGTTATGGTTTAGTTGATTCGGATCACGTAATCACTTAGATGATTAGAGGGATGTCTATCTAAGTGGGAGTTCTTAAGTAATATGATTAATTGAACTTAAATTTATTATGAACTTAGTACCTGATAGTATTTTGCTTGTCTATGTTTGTTGTAGATAGATGGCTCGTGCTGTTGTTCCATTGAATTTTAATGCGTTCCTTGAGAAAGCAAAGTTGAAATATGATGGTAGCAATTACTTGGACTGGGTCCATAACTTGAGGATTATCCTCATTGGTGCACAGAAGAATTATGTCCTGGAACCACCGCTAGGTGCCAAACCTGCTGCAGGAGCAACACCAGATGTTATGAACGTCTGGCAGAGCAAAGCTGATGACTACTCGATAGTTCAGTGTGCCATGCTTTACCGCTTAGAACTGGGACTTCAACGACGTTTTCAACGTCATGGAGCATATGAGATGTTCCAGGAGTTGAAGTTAATATTTCAAGAAAATGCCAGGATTGAGAGATATGAAGTCTCCAATAAGTTCTATAGCTGCAAGATTGAGGAGAATAGTTCTGTCAGTGAGCATATACTCAGAATGTCTGTGTACCGAAGGTTGTTCGGAGTCCCGGATGTGATCACGGACATGACGAGGAGTCTCGAAATGGACGAGACATGAAGATCGATATATTGGACGACTATATTTGGACACCGGAAAGGTTTCGGGTGAGATTGGGACAATACCGGAGCTCCGGGACACTACTAGGGAAAACCCTATACACAGAATCTTAGCAGCAGCGCGGCTCAAAAAGGAGCACTGCTGCTAATTAGCAGTAGCGTGGGTGTGTAAAACCCGCTACTGACTAGCGTTTAGCAGTAGCATGCTTGGTGTTACCGGCGCTGCTACAAATATCGACCGATAGTGCCCCCCAAACTCCATTTAGCAGCAGCGCGGTGCCACGTGCCGCGCTACTGCTAAAGCTTTAGTAGTAGCGTGGTTTTTCTGAGGTCGCTGCTGCTAATTTTCAAATTGGACACACTTTTGTCCCGGTTAGCAGTAGCGCTTCTGCTACTTTCTTATCAGCAGCGTGTTTTACGTCCCGCGCTACTGCTAATCCGCACCAACCCACCACCTTTTCCCCACCCGTTCCCTCCCCTCCCCCTCCTCTCTTCCCTTTCCCCTACCTCCCACATCCTCCCACTCTCACTCTTCTTCTTCCTCAACACTTCTCCCCATTACTCTCCCTCTTCTACCTACCTTTCTCTCTCTTCATTACTCCTACCTAACTACACCATCTCCATTAATGCATCTCCTTTCTCTTTTTCCTTCCCCCTCCACTAGTTGAAGTTGTCTCCTCCCAAATTAGGTAGCTAGGTAGATGTAGCATTTAGTTAAGTGACCTATTTCCCCCCTAACTAGATCTATCTTTGTCAAGAAGAGCTTTGTGCACTTTTGATCTCCCTACATCATCATATCATCGCCATGTGCTCGATCTCGAGATAGAAGTGATTAAAATTTCATGCTTTTGCAAAATGGAAATATGTTTATGTGTGTGTGTGATATGTTTATGGAAATTGTGTGTGTGGCATGAGTTTACGCCAAATTGTGCTTTTGAGTTGCCTATGTTTTGCCAAAATGTCGATTTATTTCTGTTTCGGCGTATTCCGGGCAAACTCTAGATCTATATATGTCCTATTTTTAAGGAAGGTCATGCCGAATTTGTGTATGACTTTGATGCATGCACGCATTTTTATAATCAATTTGTTTATTATTACCGTGCAAAGTTGATGATGGTCAGTGGAACGATGGTGGACAGGTGGTTGCGGCCGGCGGTAACATGAAAGAAAATAACCGGACAAAGGTTTTATGTCCGTGTCGAAAATGCAAAGGAATAGTTTGGCTCGACCCCCATGACGATGGTCGTGTCGAAGCGCACCTGCTCATGACTGGTTTCATGGATGGCTATACTCGGTGAATAATTGAAGATGAGGATGACAATGTTGAGGATGCCGACGGGGCAGGCAATGATGACACGGGGCAAGACGAAGAGATGATCGATAATGGCGGCGGGGAAGAGGCCGGACATGGCGGCGGAGAAGGGGCTGGACATGGCGGAGGAGAAGGGGCCGGACATGGCAACGGAGAGAATGACATGGACTCCACATAGTAGAGTTCGTCAGTACTAAGTTCAATCGTGTGGGACCCTCATGTTCAAGCATTGCTTCGCAAGGAGACGAGTACTGAGAGAGCTGCTTCTATAGAGGAGGCTAAGCTGGAGCAACTGGTGGTAGACTCGAACACTCCATTGTATGATGGTTGCAATCCTGAGGTGACCCGCTTGAGTTTCACGCTCCAACTCCTGAAGACGAAGGCTAAAAACAAATGGACCGACACTAGCCTCGATGAGCATCTCAAGTACCTAAAGGATGTTCTTCCCGCGGGTAATCTATGTCCTAGTAGTGTTGATGAGGCCAAGAAAATCGTGTGCCCTCTTGATCTGCCACACATTAGATACCATGCATGCATCAACGATTGCATAATTTATCGGAAGGAACACGCGGAAAAAACAAGTTGTCCGGTGTGCAATGCTTCTCGATACAAGAAGGCCGGGAAGAAATGTCCCCAAAAAGTTGTATGGTACTTACCGATCAGCCCCCGTCTCCAGAGGTATTTTGTAGATCCCAAGGAAGCAAAGCTAATGCGCTGGCGCGCGGAGAGGAAGAAGCCCGACGATCGAGATGATTCGAAGCTGAGACACGTCAAGGATGGAAGCCAGTGGAGAGCATTGAAAAACTTCTATCGGTATTTTGAATGTGATGCAAGGAACATCATGCTCGGCGCGTGTACCGATGGCATGAATCCGTTTGGCAACCAGAACACCAACAATAGCACATGGCCCGTGTTTGTATGGATGTACAACTCCCCCCTGGTTGTGCATGAAATCGAAGTACATTCACATGAGCATGCTTATTCAAGGGCGAAACAACTAGGAAATAATATTAATTTGTATCTTGGGCTACTTCAAGAGGAGTTAGACATGTTATGGAAAACACCGGCCAAGACATGGGACGCCAGCAAAGGCGAGTATTTCAACATGAGAGCCGCGCTGATCACGACAGTGCAGGACTATCTCGGTTACGGATATGTGGCAGGCTAGGTGTGCCATGGATATTGCGGGTGCACGCGGTGCATGGATGATATGACGTCTCAGCAGCTAACATCAAGGAAAGATGGCGGGTCTGGGAAAATTGTGTACATGGGGCATCGAAGATGGCTCGAACAGGGCGACCCGTGGAGAAACCGTGGAGATCTATTCAATGGTCACACTGAGCATCGAGGACCTCCACGGAAGCGAAGCGGTGCCAAAATCGATGAGCTGTTGAAAAACTAGAAGGAGTGCCCTGCATCGGGAAAGACGATGAGAAAGGCGCCGGAGCCGCTGCTGAAGGTATGGAAGACGAGGTCTGTGTTCTGGGACTTGGAGTACTGGCACAAACTCGTTACACCTCATTGCATACCTTCAGAGCTTGCTCGCAACACTGATGAACATGCCGGATAAGACCAAGGATGGGTCGAAGGCAAGAAAATAAAGAAAGAGGATTATTGCCCCCTTCTTGCTTCACCTCAAGTCAGGCTGAGATCGATCAATTCTTTAAGTGCCTTACCGGAGTCAAAGTTAGTTCCGGTTACTGTGGCAAGATGAGCAGATATCTAGACACGGACAAGAAAAGGTTCAATGGGATGAAATCCCATGACTGTCATGTGATGATGACGCAGATACTACCTGTTGCCCTTAGGGGGATAATGGACAAGCACGCCCGTGACACGCTTATTGGTCTCTGCAACTTTTTCGGCATCATCTCTCGAAAGTCGATCAGTGTGAAGCAACTCTGAAGGCTACAGGAAGAGATCGTTGTGATACTGAATGAGCTTGAGATGTACTTCCCGCCCGCGTTTTTTGACGTGATGGTGCATCTGTGTGTACATATTGTGGATGGCATAATAGACCTGGGGCCGTCATTCCTAGACAACATGATGCCATTTGAGAGGATGAATGGGATCATCAAAGTATTCGTTCGTAACATGTCCCGTCCGGATGGAAGCATCATCCAGGGCTATGTGACACAAGAGTGCATCTGTTTCTATGAGAATTTTCTATATGGCGCAGACCAGCCGCCTGGTGTTAGTGTTGGTTTGCCCGTTAACAAGCACAATGGAAGGCTCGAAGGAGAAGGTCACCGCAACGGTCGCAGGGAACTACACATGGCATACTCAGATCGATGCAACGACTTTGACAGAGCAAACTTGGTAGTGCTACAACACCTAGACGAGGTAGATCCTTTCATGGCACTGCACAAAGAAATTATCGCAAAGAAGTATCGTGACCGGGGGGAGGGGGTATGCAGGACGGACGCCAAAGAAAAATCATACTCCATGGAAAAGGCAAAGTCACAATGAGGGGCTTAATTATTCTTCGACCAACAACAAGGGAAAGAAGCTAACTCAAAAACGAAAACGTCAACGCTGAGGAACCGTATGTTATCGGTCAAATGATGTAATATATATATATATATATATATATATATATATATATTACAAATGATGCAATATATATTTAACCGTCAAATGATGCAATATATATATTTAACCGTCAAATGATGCAATATATATCGCCTTCCCTTTGTTCACTGCTCCCGGGAAATAAAAGTGGGAGAAAATAAGTGGGAGAAAATAAAGGAAAAGAAAAAGGAAAACTGGTTATAGTAGTAGCAGTTTTCTGAAAAGAGCTATAGTCAAGCTAGCAGTAGCGATTTCCTTAGAAAACCGCTACAACTAGTTAAGGTAGTAGCAGCGCGTTTGGTCTAAACCGCTACAGCTAGTGAAGTTAGTAGCAGCGCGCCCTAACCCAGGCGCTCGCCCCGACCCCAGCGCTCGCCCCCGACCCCGTCACGCTCGCCCCCAACCCGTCGGCCCTCGCCTCCCTCCTCTGCTTCCTCCCCTCCTCTCCCCTGCACTCTCTGTAAACCCCCCTCCCCTCTCTCTGCTAGCTAGGGTTCTTCGGTTAATTTACTTAGGTTTTAGTTAGGGTAGTAGGTTAATTAGGTTATCTATTTAGTTATGAATTTATCTAGGTTTTAAAATAGGACAGAAATTTAGGGTTAAGCAATTGTAGTTAAAAGAAAAGGCAGCATTTAAGCAATTGTCCAAATCAACATCCCTTGTTAAAGCAAATTTAGGTAGGCTGAATTTATATGCAAATTTGAACTGGACATGTGATATGTGGATATGTCATGTTTTGGACATGTCATGTTTGGAATTTGAACATGTCATTTGGACATGTGATGTTTTGGTTCAATTTTGGTAAATGATCCGAGTGGCCTATGTTACGCCGGAATGTTGATTCATTTCCGTTCCGGTGAATTTCAGGCGCTCGATATGTCCATTTTTTAGCAAAGGTCATGCCGAAATTTGCCGTGAATTTTGGCATGATTTGTGCTAGATAGTTGGCATATCGAGTGCTGGCACATAGATTTCTTTTTTATGTCATTTCTCATTTTTTTCATACTTTTAGAAATAAACGAGGACACTTAATCATAGGAAACATGCCGAACAACGAAGAAACTGGGCCTTCTGACCAAGATGCAGACGAGATGGATTATGAGGGTGAACAAGAGTATCTCGACTATTTGACTGCTAAGCAAGGTTTGCAGGTCGGCCTCGATGATGGTACTGACGCCGACATCGACACCGATGGCACCGACACTGATGGCGGCACCGAGACTGGCGGGGAAGGTACCGGCGGGGAAGGTACCGGCGCCAATGCCGCTACCGAAAAGAGGAAGCATAAGAAGCAGAGGATACGAAAACCTAACAAACTAGGGATTGGACGACTTGTGATCACAAAGATGGCACCTGGCAAGTTTGAGCCATTAGAGCCGGAAGAACCTCGCAAGTGCTATGGGAACCAAGTAGGATGCATCCTACGGGAATGCGCGAGCATCAACGACGATGACTTAAGGAGTAAAGAACATTTGACGCAGTTGCTCCTAACGAAGTTGCACAAGAGATTCAAGTTCCCCGACCGGGATGATAACATAGAACACCCGTGGGATGATCCGAAGATGAAAAAGATTAACAATCACGCCATGGGCATGTTCAGCAATGATTTGGCCTCCTGGAAAAGGAGGGTGAAATGAGCTATTGAGGCTGAGGAACCCCTGTCCAAGATTCTGGAGGAAAATCTGACACTTCCAGAAGAGGAGTTCGAAAAGTTCAAGGACACTTGCGCTACCGAGGAAGCCAAGGCTAAGGCTGCAAAATTCAAGAGCCTTCAGCAAAGTAACACGGGGAAGCATCGCCTTGGAAGCCGTGGCTACCTCGGTAAAAGGCCCATGTGCGATAAGGAGGACGCGGAACGTGAAAGCCGCGGGTCTCCTAGACCCCTTCGCGAAGTTCACCAACCCCTTGGAGCGTGACTTCATCAGGGCCCGCTACAAGTGGGAAAAGGAGAAAAAGATTTTTTACATGGACCATGAGGGAGTCCTGGACTAGGGGTGTCCGGATAGCAGAACTATCATCATTGGCCGGACTCCAAGACTATGAAGATACAAGATTGAAGACTTCGTCCCGTGTCCGGATGGGACTTTCCTTGGCGTGGAAGGCAAGCTTGGCGATACGGATATGTAGATCTCCTACCATTGTAACCGACTCTACGTAACCCTAGCCCTCTCCGGTGTCTATATAAACTGGATGGCTTTAGTCCGTAGGATAATAATCATTACAACAATCATACCATAGGCTAGCTTCTAGGGTTTAGCCTCCTTGATCTCGTGGTAGATCTACTCTTGTAATACCCACATCATCAATATCAATCAAGCAGGACATAGGGTTTTACCTCCATCAAGAGGGCCCGAACCGGGGTAAAACATCATGTCCCTTGTCTCCTGTTACCATCCTCCTAGACGCACAGTTCGGGACCCCCTACCCGAGATCCGCCGGTTTTGACACCGACATTGGTGCTTTCATTGAGAGTTCCTCTGTGCCGTCGCAATCAGGAAGGATGCCTCCTCCCGTCTTTAAAGACGGTACCGTTGCCAAAGGAGCTTTGGCCGCCGGTCAAGCTATCCGGCTAGGTGGTTTTCTTATGACCGCCTGTTCGGCCACCGCTTCGACGATGACCTCTCGAGTCATCAAAAGAGATCTTCGCATCAACTCGGAATTCGCCGAGCAGCTGGATCCGATGGAGATCTCTTCCGTAAACGAGCTCTTGGATCGCATCGCCGCCCTGGGAGTCGCTACAGACTACGATCAGATTGGGCTTAAAACCGATCTGAGAGAAATTAACTCTCCCCAGGCTACCCACCATGTTGCTGTGGTAGAAAAACAACGCGGCGGCTCTTCCCCTATGCTAAGAACCAGTTATGTCCGGATTCCCGATCCCTCCATGCTGGACTCCCGCGGAGGGACGGACGTCAATCGAGTACTGAACCTAAAGTCAGGCAGCGGACTAGATTCGTTGGACGACCTCCAGCAATCCAAACTTCCAAATCCGGAAATTCCTCGGCCTCTGAGCCTCAGATTGGGTGGGGTTCCGAATTTAGTTCCACCCGCCCACCCAAACACAAGCGATCTATCCCAAATACGGCAAGAGCCCGATGAAACAGTACATCATTACTGGGCCAGATTCCTCCTGGTTATGGACAGGATAAAGGACTGCCATGAGGAAAGCGCAATCTCTATTTTCTGCAATAATTGCACGGACAAGGGAATTATGAACGCCATAAATCGCCGCAAGGTCACGCGCTTCACCGACCTGGTGACCATAGTACGAAAATACTGTGCGATGGAGAGTGCCTGGAAAACCAAAACTAGATTTTGGGACAATCCGGCCCTAAACACAACCTTAGTCCGGAATAAAAGGGTGCACCATGCTCAAGCACCTGGGTCAAAAATCAAAAAGCAAAAACCCCCCAAAGGGTACGAAACCGTACTGGAGGGATGGCTCAGCGGACCCTGCAAAATCCATAATGCAGAAGGCGCCACTCCAACACATAGCCTTCGGGCATGTTGGATACTACGGCAGGTGGCCAAAAGTGGCGAAGGGCTTCTAGCCTCGGAAAACCAGCCCAACAGTACCAGTACGGTATCAATAGTCTTCGAGACTTTCGCATCAAATAATATGCGGAAACGAACAATCCGCAGCCTCGCCGAAGTCTACCAAGTAGCAACAGCAAATCCATGGAGCGACACGGCTATCACCTTCAATGCCAGCGACGAACCTAAATTCCGAACCGCCCGAGCACCAGCCGCATTGGTCCTCAGTCCCATAGTGGACGGCTTTCGTCTTACCAAGGTACTCATGGATGGCAGCAGCGGATTAAACCTCATCTACGAGGAAACTCTCCAAAAAATGGAAATAGACTGGAGCCGCATAGAGCGAAGCAGCACAACCTTTAGAGGAATAATCCCTAGTCGGGAAGTACGCTGCACAGGAAAAATCACACTAGATGTGGTGTTCGGCTCTCCAGACAACTACAGCTCCGAGGAAGTCACGTTCCAAGTGGCCCCGTTCAGCAGCGGATATCACGCTCTATTAGGGCGAGAGGCATTCACAATCTTCCAAGCCGTACCCCATTACAGGTACATGAAGCTCAAAATGCCCGGGCCCAATGGAATCATCACTCTGATCAGTGATCCGGACATAGCACTCCGTGCCGAAAACAAGACAGCCGCACTAGCCCTAGAGGCACTATCCGAAGCACTAGCGGCAGAAGAACTCACGGCACTACGCTCCACGGTGAATAGGGACGATGTGATACTCGACAAGAGATCTAAGTCCACATCTTTCAAACCAGCAGACGAAATAGTCAAAATTCAGGTCCATCCTACGGACCCCACAAAGACGGCCTCCATTGGGTCACAATTAAATCCTGATGTAGAAGCCGCACTACGAGAATTCCTTCTGGAAAATTGGGACATTTTTGCCTGGCACCCTTCAGATATGTCAGGAATCCCACGCAGGCAGGCAGAGCACAGCCTAAATATCCTAAAAGGATTCAAGCCAGTCAAACAGACTCTTCGACGATTTTCCAAACCCAAAAGACAAGCAATGGGAGAGGAGCTAGCCAAACTATTGGAAGCCGGATTCATCAGAGATATTAAACATCCGGACTGGCTAGCAAACCTGGTAATGGCACCAAAAAAGGACAAATCCTGGCGCCTTTGTGTGGATTTTAAAGACCTTAATAAGGCCTGTCCAAAGGATCCTTTCCCCCTCCCCCGCATCGACCAAATCATCGATGCCACTGCGGGGCACGATTCATTGTGTTTCCTCGACGCATATTCCCGATACCATCAAATCAAGATGGCAGAAATAGACCAGGCCACAACGGCATTCATTACTCCATACGGACCATTCTGCTTCAACACAATGCCCTTCGGACTTAAAAACGCCGGCGCAACATATCAGCGCATGATTCAGACATGTCTGGCTACCCAGATCGGCAAAACAGTGGAGGCATACATAGACGATGTGGTCATCAATACCAAACACATCGAAACTCTAATAGACGATTTGAGGCTCACATTCGACAACCTCCGAGCATATGACATTAAGCTTAACCCGGAAAAATGCGTCTTCGGCGTACCAGCCGGAAAGCTCTTGGGCTTCATCGCATCCGGTAGAGGAATTGAAGCAAACCCATCCAAGATCCGAGCTCTGTCACAATTGGACATCCCAAAAGACCTCAAACAAATACAAAAATTGACTGGATGCGTGGCGGCCCTAAGCCGCTTCATCTCCCGTTTGGGAGAAAAAGCATTGCCCCTCTATCGCCTCCTCAGGCGCACCGAACACTTTGAATGGACGGACGCTGCCACAGCCGGACTCGAAGAAATAAAAGCGATACTGGCAACAAATCCGGCCCTGGCCGCGCCCAACTTGGGCGAACCAATGCTGTTATATATCACGGCAACACATCAAGTTGTAAGCGTGGTGCTCGTCGTCGAACAAGAAACAGAAGGGCACAAATTCCCTCTTCAAAAACTAGTGTATTACGTATCCACTGTCCTAACTCCATGCAAGTCCCGATACCCACATTATCAAAAGATAGCGTATGCGGTGTTCATGGCATCCCGGAAGCTACGACACTACTTTCAAGAGTGTTCGATCACAGTGGCCTCCAAAGTACCTCTCAACGACATCATAAACAATCGCGACGCGACGGGCAGAATCGCAAAATGGGCCATTGAGCTTTTGCCATTCGATATAACCTACAAACCACGGCGAGCTATAAAGTCGCAAGTTTTGGCTGACTTCATCGCTGAATGGACGGAAGCCGAACTCCCTAAAGAGTACGGCGCATACTCCAATTGGATTATGCACTTCGATGGATCTAAAATGTTGGCTGGCTTGGGGGCTGGCGTCGTCTTGACGTCCCCAACCGGAGATACAGTCCAATACGTACTTCAAATAATGTACATGGACTCCAACAATGCAGCCGAATACGAGGCCCTTCTACATGGTCTTCGGATGGCCATCTCCATGGGCATTCAACGCCCAGAGGTCCGTGGGGATTCAAATCTCGCGATATCCCAAGTAAATGGAGACTTTGACGCCAAGGATCCGTCAATGGCAGCCTACCGTAACGCCGTCTTAACAATGTCAGCTCGGTTCGAAGGACTCGAATTCCATCACGTAGCCCGGGAAAACAACCAGGCAGCCGACGTGTTGGCACGCATCAACGCAAAACGCGATGCCATCCCTCCCAACATCTTTTTGGAGCGGCTCTTTAAGCCATCCGTACTATGGAAAGAGGAGTCCAGAAATAGCAACCCGGAAACAACTGCGCCACCCAACACGGAACATTCTGACACAGTAGGTGGCTCAGCCAATGAAATAACACCCTCAGCCCATGAAATAATGGCAGTAATCGCCCCGTGGACAGAACCATTCCTAGCCTACTTAACTCGGCAGGAATTCCCCGAAGACCAAAATGAGGCCCGCTACATAGTTCGGCGATCTAAAGCCTACAAGGTCCATGAGGGAGAGCTTTATAAGAAAAGCACATTCGGAGTCCTTCAAAGGTGTATCTCCGAAGAGGAAGGGCGAAATCTCCTGGCTGAAATTCATGTCGGACTCGGTGGGCACCACGCCGCAGCCCGAGCCCTTGTAGGCAAAGCCTTCCATACAGGATTTTATTGGCCGACGGCCCGGGCAGATGCTCAGGACTTAGTCCAACGATGCGTCGGTTGCCATCTATTTGCTAATCAAAGCCACATGCCACCCACCGCCCTCAAAACTATACCCATCACCTGGTCGTTCATGGTCTGGGGGCTTGATATGGTCGGACCCCTTAAAGGGGGAACCCACAAGCAAAAATACATATTGGTTATGGTGGATAAATTCACCAAATGGATAGAGGCCAAACCAGTTAAAACGGCCGAATCCGGACCCGTGATAGACTTCATATCCGGGTTAGTACACCGTTATGGTGTCCCCCACAGCATCATCACCGATAATGGCACAAATTTTACGGCCGACGAGGTTAAACTCTGGTGCAAAAACATGGCCATCAAGCTCGACTATGCTTCAGTCTATCACCCCCAAACTAACGGCCAAGTCGAACGAGCAAACGGTCTAATCATGAGCGGCATCAAACCCAGGCTAGTGCGGTCCCTCAAGGAATCTAACACGCACAGGGTAGAGGATTTCGACTCCGTACTCTGGGGGCTGCGGACCACGCCAAACCGCACTACCGGATTCACACCCTTTTTTATGGTGTACGGCGCAGAGGCGGTTCTGCCCTGCGATATAATTCATGACTCACCTCTCTTGCGCATGTACGAAGAAAGAGAAGCCGAGTTAGATCGGCAGGACAGTTTGGACACCTTAGAGGAGGAGCAAGACATGGCAAAACCTCGTTCCGCATTCTATCAGCAGCAGGCTCGAAGATACCAAAGCAGAGAAGTACGGGCCAAGACTTACAATGTTGGCGAACTCGTTCTACGCCTGCCAGACAAGAAAAAGGACAAACTTAAGCCCAAATGGGAAGGTCCCTTCATCATCGACCAAGTCCTGACCGGCGGAGCATACAGTCTACGTAACGCATCTGACAACCGACTCGAGCCGAACCCATGGAACGCAGCCCGTCTCCGAAGATTCTACGCCTAGCGCCGGACTCAGAGTTTGTCTCCCTCCTCCGTCCACCTTTTACATTTTCACTGTCTCTTGTCCCCCTCCTTCTTCCCACTTTTTTTAGTACAAGCCTTTGATAGGCTGATTTGCGCATTGTTCGCACACACTTGATGTGCTCCTAGCACTCATTATAACTGGGGGCTTCTTTAACATAAGCTTATTTGTACGGGCTTCATTCCCAACACATGCGTCATACTTCTGCATGTACCTTTTATTCACCATTATATGCATCGATATGACTTAAGTTTTGGCCAAGCTGGGTTGCCTGGCTCCTGTGCTTACCCCTACGTTCCCGATTATTCGGCTAGGAGGTAAAGGGAGCACCTCTGCGATTGTTACTGCCGGGTCAGCCGGATGTGTACCTCAGACTGGGTGAAGCCGAAAGCTAGTGTTCTTAAGGGAATATTCGGTCAGTGACTTGAAAGATGATTTATTACTTATTTAACTTATCTGCCCCTAGATGCTTTTTCTGCTCTCTTCGCAGTATGGACATGCACCTTAGGGCATGCCTCCCAGGGAAAGGAACCCCTAACGGAACTATTCTCCCTGGAAGATGTTTCTTACTAACCATGTAATATAACATAACTAGTTGGGCACTTGTCTGATAAAGCACTTATGACCCCTACGCCTAGTCTCCATGCATGCCCCGGTTTTTTCATAACTGAGAAGGTATTCGGACACACTCCGTACTCTAGGGTCCCGAGGTTGAAGCGAAAAGGTCGGCAAAGACAAACGATCTACAATCCGGCTAGAAGGCATTTTACATGTCATTTCAAAATACATCGTCAAATTGACTGATTGTGCTCCTCTTCAATCCCGTCTAACAGGCTGTCTAATTTACAGTCCTGTTGGGAATACTTAGCGGCCAACTCTACTTGGCCGTACATTAAGCTCACAGGGATCTCCTTCCCATCGGGCCCCATAGGTCCGACTTCGGCCATGCGATTCGGACCCGCCTTCTTGTACCACGTCTTCACCATGGCCCAGGCCTCCCTGGCGCCTTGACGACAGGCCGATATCTTCCAGAGACGGAAGCGCTGCCGTGATCCCTGAAGCTTCTCGGCAAGCCCTTCAAGGCTTTCGGGTAGGGAAACGGACGGCCATAAGGCCTGGGCGACACCACTCATCGCTTGCCGCACACGTTCGTGCAGTTGCATCAGCTCGAGGAGTTGGTCACCCGTTGAACCGGGCATTTCCTCCGCAGGGCGACCTGTGAGCACACCTAAAGACACATTTCTGTCAATCGACTTCCTCGCTGAACTCTTCTTTTCAAAAGAGTTTTCTCAAGCACTTACTATAAATGCCGCGACGAAGCCGCTGATTCTCTTTTACGGAGCCAGACAGCTGGGCCCGCACACCTTTCAGCTCTTCTCCCAGCTGGGTGTGGGCATCTTGGAGCTTGTTCCTCTCCTGCTGCACCTTCATAAGCACCCTCTCGCCGGCCTTCACCTAGCGCAGTAGCTGTTGCTTGTCCGGATCTATTCCGGCACCATCTGCAAATATTATTGTCAGCTGTACGCACACGCCGCACTTTATTAACTACTTATCTTTTCGAAGTATATATTACCAGCAGGGGTCTCTGTAGCTTCCCTTGTGGCGGCTAGTGCGGCCTCCAGTTGGGCCTTGCACTCTTGAAGCTCCTGGGACAGGTGGGTATTCTTCTCCGTAAGATCCTGCATAACAAATGATCCTTAAATCAGTTATTTTAATTATTTTAAGTCTCGGGGGCTACTGGCATATACAACTATTAAAATTTCTTACCCGTATGTCCTTCACATACCGCTCCGTGGCTCTGGTTAAACCATCTTGAGCGGCGCGGAGGTGCGCGTCTCCCGCATTAAAGGCATTCAACGCCTCCGGGGAAAACACGCGTCACGAAGAGCTGTCCGGTGACGCCTGTGATTCATGGCGCTCTCCACCTCAGACCTGGTGGCGGACAGCCTGTCGGTATCCTCCATTGGAGGAGCATCCGGCTCCTGCCTTGTGTTCGCCTCCCCTTCTGGACCATGCGTTGGAGCATGGCTGGCGGAGGCTTGATTGGCAACCTCTCCGGACACTGTCCGGCGAGCGCTCTTTCTCCTGGAACAGTCATGAGCGTTAATAAAACTCCTAGGGATCTCTCCCTTAAAAACAACGGTGCACCATACCGTTGTGGCGACGTTTCGATTCGTGCCACACTCCTCTTCCGCATGCTGGGCCAGACTGACCCTTGTTGGTCAGGCGCCGCGGGTTCGTCTTCTCGCCTTAAAGGCGCCTCCTGCGATGCATCATCAGTATATGATGGTCAGAAATGAACAGGGATCAAATGATGGTGTCAGGACTCCAGTCGTAGTCACCTGAGAAGCCGGAGATAAACCGGGGTAGTCATCCGTAATGGCGACTAAAGCATTATTCATGCTAAGTTGGTGGAACACCCCGTCAATCAGCTCCACCTTTATGTCCGGATCCTCTTCGGAGGCCGGATCAAGGGATCGTCCCGGATCCTCGGGCTGTGGAGTCCGGCTTTGAATGCCCTCCTCGTCCCGGTGCAGCTCCTGCGTCAACACCACAAAGTAAGACACTTGACTTTGGAAACATGTATCAGATAGATAAACGTCCTCTTACCCAGCTCCGAGGGTTATTCATGGAGAATCCATTCAATGGACTTGTGCGGAGGAGGTCCTCCTTATCCCCCTTGTACAGGCCGGACAGGATCTTTACTAGATCGGCGGCCGATCCCGGCCCTTTGCGGCCATGACGGGTGGCGTCGTCTTCCCCATTGAAATCCCACATGGGGTGGCCCCTATATTGAAGCGGCTGCACCCCTCGCATGATGCACGTGGACATGACTCCAATCATGGTCTATCCGGAGTGGGCCAGTAACTTAATCCGGCCCATCAGATAATGGACGCTCCCATCATCTTCCCGTTGAGGGCTCCTCGGGCGCCAACTCAGGCGTTTCTTTAAGGGAGCATTGCTGAACTCTGGGAGGCCGATCCGAACTAGATCCGGCAGAGGGGCGTCCTCCATGTAGAACCATTCCGAAGGCCAGTCTTCGGATGCCTTCTTCGGGGTACCGGATAGATACCCGGTCCCGGCGATGCGCCATATTTCGGCTCCGCCCACTTGATATATCGACCCCTCGTGAGAACGGGGTACGAGGCAAAAAAAATCTCTTCCACAGCGCGAAATGGGGCTCGATGCCCAAGAACAGCTCGCAAAGAGCTACAAAGCCCGCGATGTGCAGAATGGAGGCAGGTGTAAGGTGGTGAAGCTGGAGTCCGTAGAACTCCAGGAGCCCCCGGAGAAACGGATGTATGGGAAATCCGAGTCCCCTTATTAGATAGGGGACAAAGCATACCCGCTCTCCTTTGGAAGGGTTGGGGACGCTCTCCGCCTGCTTTCCACCCCTGAAGGTGGCCAATCCGGCTCGAACCAGAACCATGAAGGCTGGGGGAAGATATCCCTCGGTTTGGAGCGTCACTAGCTCGCTGTGTGGAACTGAGCATTTCCCCCAATCTCCTGGCTGGGGGCTGGGAGCGCGAGAAGAGGAGCCGCGTCGACTATCCATGATGGAATGGATTTTCGCTAGAGGCGCTTCGATGAGTACTTGCGGAAGGAGGATGGTGTGAGTTGGATCCAGATCCTCGCCTCTCTTATAGGCGGCTCGTTCGCACGGCTAGGGGGCAAAACATAAAAATACCCTGGCTTTTCGCATGCATACGACACGTGGAAGAGGGCCATTATTGGGCGTGGAAGCCGAGGGGCGCAATATTTATAAGGAAGCCGGACACTATTCGACAGGTACATGAAGTTTGAAGGAGAACCCGCCTTGCAATGCCGAAGACAGCATACGCGCCGGATTCGTCGTCATTGAAGCCTGGTTAGGGGGCTACTGAGGGAGTCCTGGACTAGGGGGTGTCCGGATAGCCGAACTATCATCATCGGCCGGACTCTAAGACTATCAAGATACAAGATTGAAGACTTCGTCCCGTGTCCGGATGGGACTTTCCTTGGCGTGGAAGGCAAGCTTGGCGATACGGATATGTAGATCTCCTACCATTGTAACCGACTCTATGTAACCCTAGCCCTCTCCGGTGTCTATATTTAGTCGGATGGCTTTAGTCCGTAGGACAACAACCATTACAACAATCATACCATAGGCTAGCTTCTAGGGTTTGGCCTCCTTGATCTCGTGGTAGATCTACTCTTGTAATACCCACATCATCAATATCAATCAAGCAGGACGTAGGGTTTTACCTCCATCAAGAGGGCCCGAACCTGGGTAAAACATCATGTCCCTTGTCTCCTGTTACCATCCGCCTAGACGCACAGTTCGGGACCCCCTACCCGAGATCCGCCGGTTTTGACACCGACAGACCAGATCACGAGGAAATTGATTAGACTACTGGAGAAGCATCACCAGCTTGCAGCCGAAAGCCCTACTTCTCCGATGAGGCCCAAATGGGACACCCCTCTCAACCGGGCCTTGAACGAACTTAAGGGACTCCCTTTGGGCCAGCGGCCGCAATATGGTCGTGTGCACGGTGCTAGAGACGGCGCCACGTGGAAGGTGTTTTACAATGAGGGCCCGGAGGCCAAGAAGCAGAAAAAGAAGTTTAGTCAACCGGACATCAACGTGAAGGTGAAGCTTGTGGTCGAGAAAAAAGAAGCTGAGGACACGGAAAAAACAGCCGAGGAGAAAAATGAGTTGCTACAGCAGGCAGTCAATGCAGCTGTAACTGCCTGTAGAAATGATTTTGCTACTAACTTGGTTCCAGCTATCATCAACTGGACGAAGGAAAATTCACACAAGATGGTACATGATTTCCCGATGCCCAGTTTCGTCGGGAGGAACTCCATGAACAACAACAACACTGCACCATCACTTGCTCATGCAACCGGGCCTCCTCTCGCGGTCGCTCCCGCTCATAGCAGCCCGTCCTCAGTCTCTGGCGCGCTAGGTGAGCCTTCGTCTTTGGCTGAGCTCGACGTCGTCACGGTAATTACATGTCGCACCAACATATATATATAGAATATTCCATTTTCGTTGCCTTTCGGATGTTTTATGCCACAGACATATGTGTTTGCAGGCGAAGAAACCCCGTGCACCATACTCTACTTGATAAAAGGCCAGAAGGTCGACGTGGGAAATGGGATGATATTGAACCCCTTGAAACCCATGTTCCACAACCAGCCGATCCCCGCTAGGCACTTCAGGGTTAGTTGTCCAGTGTGAAATTGGGGCACGAGGCTTTGCCTCCTCCAGTACAGCATGTGGGAGAGGACGAGGAGACCCCGCCGCGGATTGGAAGCTGCAAGGGTTGGGTGCTGCTATGGCCGAAGAATCTTATTCGTTTGGAGCCAGCCGAGAGCACACCAATAACCACACATCTACAAGCATGTGCGGAGACCATCATCCCGCCTACGCAATTACCAGCTCCTATAGTGCCGGGTGAGAGCGGCGGACAACGTGATGAAGGGGGTGCAATAGTACTGGCTGATGTAATCGGTCCTGTAGAACAGAGAATGGATGATGAGACGGAGGTCGACCCTATGGGTTTCCTCAATACAAACGCGTATGATTGTGACATAGATATGATGAGTCAACCATATGATGAATCGGGCTATCAGCATGCTAATGAGGATATGGATGATATGCCCGGGCAGGAAGGTCGTTGGAAGGATTGCAAAAAGTCTCTCTTCATGAATTCCTCATAGGACACGCCTGAAGATGTCGCCTCAACACAGGGGCAACTAGCCAGGGGTCGTACAGTGCTTAGCCCGGGAACCCTGGGCCAGGGGTTAAGGAAGGGTCTGGAAGGTGTGCCCAAGAAAAAGGAGAGGAAGAGATTGGGGAAGATAACTGCCTCCAAACAAGCCAGAGCGCAAAGCAGGCATACGATGCATTCTGAAGAGCATGTACCCGTGAAAGGTGCGGCCATGTTCCATCTCATGCGCGAGCCGATGCTATCGCCGAAACTGTTGGAGGCACTATCAGGGGATCTCACGAGACTGCACGACCATCTGCTGTCGACTGAGAAAAGCCTACTAGCGTCAAAGGATCCAGGATATCCGACATACGCAGCTCATGTGCCTGAGGGGAAGTGCTACATCGAGACACGGCCCGCGGATGTGTTCTTCCTGCTGTTTGACCATATCTTTGAGATGTTTCTGACAAGGCGGCTCGATTTTACAATCGTCCGCCTTTTTGCGCTACATATGAGCTCCGTCATGAAGAGTGAAGAAGTCTCACAAATCTGTGTGGCGGATCGGTACTACATGCACGAGTCTTTCTTGAGTCTCGGCGAATTTGAGCGTGAAACTGCTAGGGAGTACCTCCAAAACATCATGGTACAGAATAAGGACCGGGAAATTGTCCTCGTGCCTTATCATCCAAAGTAAGTCAGTTCCGGACAACCCTTTCTTACATTTCAATCATTCCTTCTCTCTCATATGGGGAATAATTTGAGGTGTCTTTTCCCCACAGCAACGAGCGCGCCGTCCTTATCGTTCTTTACCCGCAAGTCTCCCATGCCGTGTATTTTGACCCTTCCAGAGACTACGAGAAAAAAGACTACACCCACATAATGAATATTCTAGATGATGCTCTCCAAGGCTTCAGCATTAGAGGTGGCCATATGCAGATCAGGAAACAAAGGAACAAGAAGATGGGTTTCACGCATAAAACTAACTTCTCCTGCATCCATGTCCCAAAACCAAGCAAAAAGGATGGATTCTACATCGTCCATCTCATGATTCAGTTCAACACGGATCACCAAAAGCTTCGCATGAGAAGCAGAAATGATGATCATATCCACAAGTGGCTAGAATCTCATGGAGAAGCGGATTATAAACTTAGATATGACTTCTTTCGCATCCAAAGGGACATTGCGACGATCATCATGAAAGAAGTCATCGATGAGAAGGGGATGTTCCACCACGGCCCTATATCATGAGCTGACGTCCGAACTCGCATAGGCATGCAACGTCTAGACCTCACGCCGTTCAAGAAGCTAGGGTCCATCCTCGATGATATGGAAGGATGGAACTTCTAGTGATTTATGATGCCGATGATGATGATATGTGTCGGTTGAACTTGTATACTTTTTGTAGCAATGAAACTTCGTGATGTCAGTCCCTGCCGGACTTGCGTAATGCTACTTTGTTAGTTTGCGTACGATGACCTGCGTACCTCTAGTTAATTAGTTTGCGTACTGTATGTTGCGTCTAGTTGCTAACCCTTTCTTTTTTGGTGTTCCTCTAGTATATTTTGTTGCATATATATGATTGTACATCCTCTTTATGAACATGCATCTCTAACAGGTACCTAGTTTCTTGATGGCGAGATGGAAGTGCTATGTCGTGTACAAAGGGAAGGTTCTGGGGGTGTAGAACGAGTGGCCTGAGTGTCAGGCGCAAGTGAATGGGTTCTCGGGCGCCATCCATAAAGGATTTAAAAGTAGACAAGAAGGAGAAGCTAGTTACTTGAGGTTCACGCTAGCGCGAGAGAGGACTCGTAAACGCCGCCTCATGTACTGCATAGTTCCGCTCTCACTCATAGTGATAGCTCTTCTCGCGTATACCTTTGTTTAGATGGATGACATTGTAGTTGCAAGTATTCGAGACTTGCATGTATCGCTATTTTCGAGATGATGACAAGATACCACTTTGTGTTGGATGATGATTATGATGAGACTATTTGTATGTATATGCTATGATTACATTTGTGGTCTCGCAGGCATTTGTATGTGTATCATGATGACATTTGTATGTGTATCATGATGACATTTGTATGTGCAAAAGATTCTTCTATAAAGCCTGTTCAAATACAAAACAAATATGCAGGAAAAATATATTAAAATTAGCAGTAGCGAGTGGAGAAAAGTTAGCAGCAACGCGGTAGTATCAGTAGCGCGCACATGGGAAGCGCACTATAGCTATTAGCAGTAGCGAGCTCCACAGAAGAACGCTGCTGCTACACTTGTATATCAGTAGCGCGGGCTCGCACGCGCTGCTGCTATGGTTTAGATGTAGCGCCTTATTAGTAGCGCCGGCTCCCGCGCTACTAATAACCCTAAAACCCGGACTGCTGCTAGGCTTTTCCCTAGTAGTGGGAGGTTATCGGAACCCCCCGGTAGGTATATGGGTTTTAATGGGCTTTAGTGGAAAGGAGGGGAAAGGAGCAAAGGAGGCCCCCCCCCCCAAGCCCAATCCGAATTGGGAGGGGGGCTGGCCCCCCTTTCCTTCCTCCCTCCTTCCTCTTCCTTCCCTCTCCCTCTCCAAATAGGAAAGGGAGGAGTCCTACTCCCGGTGGGAATAGGACACCCCCCTAGGGCGCGCCTCCTCCCCTTGGCCGCCCCCCTCCTCTACTCCTTTATATACGGGGGAGGGGGGCACCCAATAGACGCAACAATTGATCATTGATCTCTTAGCCGTGTGCGGTGCCCCCCTCCACCATAGTCCTCCTTGTTAATATCGTAGCAGTGCTTAGGCGAAGCCCTATGATGGTAGAACATCATCATCGTCCCCACGCTGTCGTGCTGACGAAACTCTCCCTCGACACTCGGCTGGATCGGAGTTCGAGGGACGTCATCGAGCTGAACGTGTGCAAGAACTCGGAGGTGCCGTGCTTTCGGTGCTTGATCGGACGGGCCACGAAGACGGATGACTAAATCAACCACGTTGTGCTAACACTTCCTCTTACGGTCTACGAAGGTACGTAGACAACACTCTCCCCTCTCGTTGCGATGCATCACCATGATCTTGCATGTGCGTAGGATTTTTTTTGAAATTACTACGTTCTACAACAGTTTATGTGTGATAGAGCGTATCGTATCACGGGGTTTGGATGCACCGCGCGAAGTTTGCACCAACTCTCAAGGTGAGAAAGGGCAATGCACGGTACCGAAGAGGCTAGCAATGGTGGAAAGGTAAAACGGCGTATAATCCATGGACTCAACATTAGTCAAAAGAACTCATATACTTATTGCAAAAATTTAGAAGTCATCTAAAACCAAGCACTACGCGCATGCTCCTAGAGGGATAGATTTGTAGGAAAAGACCATCGCTCGTCCCCAACCGCCACTCATAAGGATGCACAATCCAAGTACACTTCATGTTTCAAATTTGTTACACAACTTTAACCATACGTGCATGCTACGGGACTTGCTAACTTCAACACAAGCATTCTTTAAATTCATAATCACCCAACTAGCATGACTTTAATATCACTACCTCCACATCTCAAAACAATTATCAAGTGTCAAATTGATCATAGCATCCAATTCACTTCATATGATAGTTTTTATTATACCCAACTTGGATGCCTACCATTCTAGGACCAATTTTATAACCATAGAATATACCATGCTGTTATAAGAGACTCTCAAAATAATATAAGTGAAGCATGAGAGACTAGCAGATTCTACAAAATTAAGCCACCGCCGTGCTCTTAAAGATATAAGTGAAGCACTAGAGTAAAAACTATCAAGCTCAAAAAGATATAAGTGAAGCACATAGAGTATTCTAATAAATTCTAAACAAGTAGGCTTCTCCTAAAAGGTGTATACAGCAAGGATGATTGTGGAAAACTAAAAAGCAAATACTAATATCATACACTACGCTCCAAGCAAAACACATATCATGTGGCGTATAAAAATATAGCTCCAAGTAAAGTTACCAATGAACGAAGACGAAAGAGGGGATGCCTTCCCAGGGAATCCCCAAGCTTAGGCTTTTGGCTACTCTTGAATATCTTGGGGTGCCATGGGCATCCCCAAGATTAGGCTTTTTCCACTCCTTATTCCATAGTCCATCAAATCTTTACCCAAAACTTGAAAACTTCACAACACAAAACTCAATAGGAAATCTTATAAGCTCCGTTAGTGAAAGAAAACAAAACCACCACATAAGGTACCGTAATGAACTCATTCTTTATTTATATTGGTGTTAACCCTACTGTATTTCAAGTTCTCTATGGTTCATACCACTTAATACTAGCCATAGATGCATCAAAATATGCAAACAACACACGAAAAACAGAATCTGTCAAAAACAAAACAGTCTGTAGCAATCTGTAACTAACGCAAACTTCTGGAACTCTAAAAATCCTATCAAAATAGGAAGTCCTAGACAATTTGTCTATTGATCAGCAGCAAAAATAATCAACGCAAAATAACGTTCCTGTGATTTAACAAAACTAATTTCGTGCGTGCAAAGTTTCTGTTTTTCAGCAGAATCAAATTAACTATCATCATAGGTTATCCTATAGGTTCTACTTGGTACAAACACTAATTAAAACATAAAAACACATCTAAACAGAAGGTATATGCAAAATTTATTACTAAACAGAAACAAAACAAAAAAAACACAAATAAAATTGGGTTGCCTCCCAACTAGCGATATCGTTTAACGCCCCTAGCTAGGCATAAAAGCGAAGATAGATTTAAGTAGTGCCATCTTTGGCGCTCAATTCATAAGTAGCTCGCATGATAGATTCATAAGGTAATTTAATTTTCTTTCTTGGAAAGTGCTCCATGCCTTTCCTTAATGGAAATTATAATCTAATATTCCCTTCCTTCATATCAATAATCGCGCCAATCGTTCTAAGGAAAGGTCTACCAAGAATAATAGGGCAAGAAAGATTGCAATCTATATCAAGAACGATAAAATACACGGGCACCAAATTTATATTTGCAACAATGAGAACATCATTGATCCTTCCCATTGGCTTTATAATGGTGGAATCCGCAAGGTGCAAATTTAAAGAGCAATCATCAAGATCATGGAAACCTAGAATATCACATAAAGTTTTTGGAATTGTGGAAACACTAGCACCCAAATCACACAAAGTAAAACACTCATGATCTTTAATTTTAATCTTTACAGTAGGTTCCCACTCATCATTAAGTTTTCTAGGTATAGAAACTTCCAAATTAAGTTTTTCATCATAAGATTGCATCAAGGCATCAACGATATGTTTGGCAAAAGCTTTATTTTGACTATAAGCATGAGGAGAATTATCAACGGATTGCAACAAGGAAATACAACCTTCTAAAGAACAATTATCATAATCAAATTTCATGAAATCCGAGATAGTGGGTTCAATGCTATTTAAAGTCATGACCTCTCCAATCCCACATTTACCAAATTTAGCATCAAGATCTAAAAACTCCGAATTATTGGGACGCCTTTTAACTAAAGTTGACTCATCTCCAGTCCCATTATTATTAAAATTCATATTGCAAAACAAATATCTAATAGGGGACACATCAATAACTTTAAGATCTTCATCATTATTTTCACGGAAATAGAAGAACACGCCTTTACAAAGCAAGCTTTCTTAGCATGCAATCTAGCGGTTCTTTTCTTGCACTCATCAATGGAAATTCTCATTGCTTTGGGAGACTCATTGATATCATGCTTAGGAGGAGTAGATCTAAGTTTAAGAGAATCAACATCAAGCGAAAGTCTATCAACGTTCCTAGCCAAATCATCAACTTTGAGCAATTTTTCTTCAAGCAAAGCATTAAAATTCTTTTGAGAAATCATAAATTATTTCACACTATTCTCAAAATAAGAGGGCATCTTATTAAAATTACCATAAGAATTATTGTAGGAATTTCCATAATTATTAGAGGAATTACTAGGGAACGGTCTAGGATTAAAGTTTCCTCTATAAGCATTGTTACCGAAACTATTCCTACCAACAAAATTCACATCCATAGATTCATTATTATTCTCAATCAAAGTAGACAAAGGCATATCATTGGGATCAAGATGAGTATTCTTAGTAGCAAACAACTTCATAAGTTCATCCATCTTTCCACTCAAAACATTAATTTCTTCTATAGCATGCACTTTTTTACTAGTAGATCTTTCAGTGTGCCATTGAGAATAATTAGCCATAATATTATCAAGAAGTTTTGTAGCATCTCCTAACGTGATTTCCATAAACGTGCCTCCCGCGACCGAATCTAAAAGATTTCTAGAAGCAAAGTTCAAATCGGCATAAATTTTTTGTATGATCATCCATAAATTCAAACCATGAGTAGGGCAATTGTGAATCATCAATTTCATTCTTTCCCAAGATTGGGCAACATGCTCATGATCAAGTTGTTTAAAATTCATAATATCGTTCCTAAGAGTGATAATCTTAGCGGGAGGAAAATACTTAGAGATAAAAGCATCTTTGTACTTGTTCCAAGAATCAATACTATTTTTAGGCAAAGACGAAAACCAAACTTTAGCACGATCTCTAAGTGAAAACGGAAATAACTTCAATTTAACAATATCATTATCCGTATCTTTCTTCTTTTGCATATCACACAAATCAACAAAGTTGTTTAGATGAGTAGCGGCATCTTCACTAGGAAGGCTGGCGAATTGATCTTTCATAACAAGATTCAGCAAAGCAATATTGATTTCACAAGACTCAACATCATTAAGAGGAGTAATCGGTGTACTAAGGAAATCATTATTATTGGTATTGGAGAAATCACACAATTTGGTATTATCTTGTGCCATAGCAACGAGTAATCCAACACACAAGCAAACAGAAAAAGGCAAGCTAAAAAGAGAGGAGAAAATTGGGAAAGAGAGGGCGAATAAAATGGCAAAGGTGAAGTGGGGGAGAGGAAAACGAGAGGCAAATGGCAAATAATGTAAATGCGAGGGGGATGAGTTTGTGATGGGTACTTGGTATGTCTTGACTTGAGCGAAGACCTTCCCGACAATGGCACCAGAAATCCTTTTTGCTACATCTTGAGCTTGCGTTGGTTTTCCTCGAAGAGGAAAGGGTGATGCAACAATAGTAGCGTAAGTATTTCCCTCAGTTTTTGAGAAACAAGGTATCAATCCAGTAGGAGGCTCCTCAAAAGTCCCACACACCTACACAAATAAACAAAGAACTCGCAACCAACGCAATAAAGGGTTGTCAATCCCTTCACGGCCACTTACGAAAGTGAGATCTGATAGAGATAGTATGATAAGATAAATATATTTTTGGTATTTTATGATATATATTGGAAAAGTAAAGATGCAAATAAAAGTAGATTGAAAGCTTATATGATAAAAGATAGACCCGGGAGCCATAGGTTTCACTAGAGGCTTCTCTCAAGATACCATAAGTATTACGGTGGGTGAACAAATTACTGTCAAGCAATTGATAGAAAAGCGAATAATTATGAGATTATCTAGGCATGATCATGTATATAGGCATCACGTCCGCAACAAGTAGACCGACTCCTGCCTGCATCTACTACTATTACTCCACACATCGACCGCTATCCAGCATGCATCTAGTGTATTAAGTTAATAAGAACAGAGTAACGCATTAAGAAAGATGACATGATGTAGAGGGATAAACTCAAGCAATATGATATAAACCCCATCTTATTATCCTCGATGGCAACAATACAATACGTGCCTTGCAACCCCTGCTATCACTGGGTAAGGACACTGCTACCTCTTGAGCACTACGTTGGATTTCCCCGAAGAGGAGAGGATGATGCAGTAAAGTAGCGTAAGTATTTCCCTCAGTTTTTGAGAACCAAGGTATCAATCCAGTAGGAGACCACGCACAAGTCCCTCATACATACACAAAACGAAAGCAACTGGCAACCAACGCTTAGGGGTTGACAATACCTTCACGGTCACTTACGAGAGTGAGATCTGATAGAGATAATATTTTTGGTATTTTTGATAGATAGATGCAAAGTAAAAAGTAAAGGCAAAGTAAAAACAAAGCAAGTAAATAAAGTGATATAGATTGATATGATGAGAATAGACCCGGGGCCATAGATTTCACTAGTGGCTTCTCTCGAGAGCATAAATATTCTACAGTGGGTGAATAAATTACTGTTGAGCAATTGACATAATTGAGCATAGTTATGAGTATATCTAGGCGATGATCATGTATATAGGCATCACGTCCAAAACAAGTAGATCGAAACGATTCTGCATCTACTACTATTACTCCACTCATCGACCGCTATCTAGCAGGCATCTAGAGTATTAAGTAAAAACAGTGTAACGCCATAAGCAAGATGACATGATGTAGAGGGATAAATTAATGCAATATGATAAAAACCCCATCTTGTTATCCTCGATGGCAACAGTACAATACGTGCCTTGCAACTCTTTCTGTCACTGAGTAAGGACACCGCAAGAATGAACCCAAAGCTAAGCACTTCTCCCATTGCAAGAACTACCAATCTAGTTGGCCAAACCAAAAAGATAATTCGAAGAGACTTGCAAAGATAACTCAATCATACATAAAAGAATTCAGAGAAGAATCAAATATTTTCCATAGATAATACTGGATCATAAACCCACAATTCATCGATCTCAACAAACACACCGCAAAAAGAAGATTACATCGAATAGATCTCCATGAGAGAGGGGGAGAACATTGTATTGAGATCCAAAAAGAGAGAAGAAGCCATCTAGCTACTACCTATGGACCCCAAGGTCTGAAGTAAACTACTCACACTTCATCGGAGGGGCAATGGTGATGATGTAGAAGCCCTCCGTGGTGGATGCCCCCTCCGGCAGAGCTCCAGAACAGGCCCCAAGATGGGATCTCATGGATACAGAAAGTTGCGGCGGTGGAATTAGGTTTTTGGCTCCTGTTCTGATCGTTCGGGGATACGTAGGTATATATAGGAGGAAGGAGTACGTCGGTGGAGCTCCGAGGGGCCCATGAGGTAGGGGGCGCGCCCAGGGGGGTGCCCTCCACCCTCGTGACCGCCTCTGGCGCTTCTTGGTGTAGGGTCCAAGTCTCCTCGGTCACGTTCGGTTGGAAAATCACGATCCCGAAGGTTTCATTCCGTTTGGACTCTGTTTGATATTCTGTTTCTTCGAAATACTGAAAAAGGCAAAAAACAGCAATTCTGGGTTGGGCCTCCAGTTAATAGGTTAGTCCCAAAAGTAATATAAAAGTGAAAAATAAAGCCCAATATAGTCCAAAACAGTAGATAAAGTTGCATGGAGCAATCAAAAAATATAGATACGTTGTATCAAGCATCCCCAAGCTTAATTCCTGCTCGTCCTCGAGTAGGTAAATGATAAAAAAGAATTTTTGATGCGGAGTGATACTTTGGCATAATTTCAATGTAAATCTTCTTAATTGTGATATGAATATTCAGATCCGAAAGATTCAAGACAAAAGTTCATATTGACACAAAAATAGTAATACTTCAAGCATACTAATCAAAGCAATCATGTCTTCTCAAAATAACATGGCAAAAGAAAGTTCATCCCTACAAAATCATATAGTTAGGCTATGCTTCATTTTCGTCACACAAAGATGTTCCCAACTTCTATACCCCCGATGACAAGCCAAGCAATTGTTTCATACTTAAATAATCTGAAACTTTTTCAACCTTCACGCAATACATGAGCGTGAGCCATGGATATAGCACTATGGGTGGAATAGAATATGATGATGGGGATTGTGTGGAGAAGACAAAAAAAAGAGAAAGTCTCACGTTGACGAGGCTAATCAACGGGCTATGGAGATGCCCATCAATTGATATCAACATGAGGAGTAGGGATTGCCATGCAATGGATGCACTAGAGCTATGAATGCTCAATGGAAGAAAACTAGTGGGTGCGCATCCAACTTGCTTGCTCACGAAGACCTAGGGCATTTTGAGGAAGCCCATCGTAGGAATATACAAGCCAAGTTCTATAATGAAAAATTCCCACTAGTATATGAAAGTGATAACCCATGAGACTCACTACATGAAAAGCATGGTGCTACTTTGAAGCACAATATATGAGACTCACTACATGAAGAACGAGGTCTACTTTTGAAGCACAATATATGAGACTCTCTACATGAAAAGCATGGTGCTACTTTGAAGCACAAGTGTGGAAAAAGAGATAGTAGCATTGCCCTTTTTATATATGTATATTTTTTGGGCCTTTCTTTTTTTCTTTTTGGCCTTTCTCTCTTTTTTTGGGCAATGCTCTAATAATGATGATCATCACACTTCTATTACAACACAAGGATTACAACTCGAAACTTAGAACAAGATATGACTCTATATGAATGCCTCCGGCGGTGTACCGGGATGGTGCAATGAATCAAGAGTGACATGTATAAAAATAATGCATGGTGGCTTTGCCACAAATACGATGTCAACTACAAGATCATGCAATGGCAATATGACAAAAGTAATGCATGTCATGATGATGATGGTGGAAGTTGCATGTCAACATATCTCGGAATGGCTATGGAAATGCCATAATAGGTAGGTATGGTGGCTGTTTTGAGGAAGATATAAGGAGGTTTATGTGTGATAGAGCGTATCATATCACGGGGTTCGGATGCACCGACGAAGTTTGCACCAACTCTCAAGGTAAGAAAGGGCAATGCACGGTACCGAAGAGGCTAGCAATGGCGGAAAGGTGAGAGTGCGTATAATCCATGGACTCAACATTGGTCAAAAGAACTCATATACTTATTGCAAAAATTTAGAAGTCATCAAAAATTCAAGTACTACGTGCATGCTCCTAGGGGATAGATTGGTAGGAAAAGACCATCGCTCGTCCCCGACCGCCACTCATAAGGATGCACAAGCCAGGTACACTTCATGTTTCAAATTTGTTACATAACTTTAACCATACGTGCATGCTACGGAATTTGCAAACTTCAACACAAGTATTTCTCAAATTCATAATCACCCAACTAGCACGACTATGATATTATCACCTCCATATCTCAAAACAGTTATCAAGCATCAAACTTATCTTAGTATTCAATTCACTCAAAAGAAAGTTTCACATATCTTGAACACCAAGTATATTAACATTAAGCAAATTATCATGCTATTAAAGACTATCAAAATAATCTAAGTGAAGCATGCGAGATCAAATAGTTTCTTTAAAACAAATCCACCACCGTGCTCGAAAAGATCTAAGTGAAGTACTAGAGCAAAAATTATCACGCTCAAAAGATATAAGCGAAGCACATAGAGTATTCTAACAAATTCCAAAACATGTATGGGTCTCTCAAAATATGTGTACAGCAAGGATGATTGTGGTAAACTAACAAGCAAAGACACAAATAATACAAGACGCTCCAAGCAAAACACATATCATGTTGGTGAATAAAAATATAGCTCCAAGTAAATTACCGATGGAAGTGGACGAAAGAGGGGATGCCTTCCGGGGCATCCCCAAGCTTTGACTTTTTGGTGTCCTTGGATTATCTTGGGGGTGCCATGGGCATCCCCAAGCTTAGTCTCTTGCCACTCCTTGTTCCATAATCCATCAAAAGAATTCACCCAAAACTTAAAAACTTCACAACACAAAACTCAACAGAAATCTCGTGAGCTCCGTTAGAGAAAGAAAACAAAAGACTACTTCAAGGTACTGTAATGAACTCATTATTTATTTAAATTGGTGTTAAACCTACTGTATTCCAACTTCTCTATGGTTTATAAACTAATTTACTAGCCATAGATTCATCAAAATAAGCAAACAACACACAAAAAACAGAATTTGTCAAAAACAGAACAGTCTCTAGCAATCTGTAACTAACGCAAACTTCTGTAACTCTAAAAATTCTACCAAAATAGGAAGTTCTGGAAAATTTGTTTATTGATCAGTAGAAAAAAGAATCAACGCAAAATCACGTTCCTGTAATTTATCATAATTATATTCATGCGCGCAAAGTTTCTGTTTTTCAGCAAAATCAAATCAACTATCATCGTAGGTTATCCCATAGGTCCTACTTGGAACAAACACTAACTAAAACATAAAACCACATCCAAACAGAAGGTAGATGGATTATTTATTCCTAAACAGAAGCAAAAACAAAAAACACAAAATAAAATTGGGTTGCCTCCCAATAAGCGCTATCGTTTAACGCCCCTAGCTAGGCATAAAAACGAGGATAGATCTAGGTATTGCCATCTTTGGTAGGCAATCCATAAGTGGCTCTCATGATAGATTCATAAGGTAATTTTATTTTATTTCTAGGGAAGTGTTCCATACCCTTCTTTAAGGGAAATTGGAACCTAATATTCCCTTCCTTCATATCAATAATTGCACTAATCGTTCTAAGGAAAGGTCTACCAAGAATAATAGGACACGAAGGATTACAATCTATATCAAGAACGATAAAATCTACAGGCACATAATTCCTATTTGCAACAATAAGAACATCGTTAATTCTTCCCATAGGTTTTTAATAGTGGAATCCACAAGATGCAAGTTTAGGGAGCAATCATCAAAATCACGGAAATCTAGCAAATCACATAAAGTTTTGGGAATAGTAGAGACACTAGCACCCAAATCACATAAAGCATGAAACTCATAATCTTAATTTTTAATTTTAATAGTAGGTTCCCACTCATCATAGAGTTTTCTAGGGATAGAAACTTTCAACTCAAGTTCTTCTTCATAAGATTGCATCAAGGCATCAACAATGTGTTCGGTAAAGGCTTTATTTTGACTATAAGCATGCGGAGATTCTAGCACGGATTGCAACAAGGAAATACAACCAATCAAAGAGAAATTTTCATAATTAAATTCCTTGAGATCCAAAATAGTGGGTTTAGCAACATCATGGTTTTTATTCATTTCAATCCCACTTTCATCAATTTCATCATCAAGATCTAGAAACTCTGAATTCTTAGAATGCCTTCTAGGTAAAGGAAGATAATCTTCAGATTCATCAAGATTCATATTGCAAAACAAAGATTTAATAGGGGACACATCAATAACTTTTAGATCTTCATCTTGATTTTCATAGGGATTGGAAGAACATGCTTTAATAAAGGCATCTTTGGAAGCACGCATCCTAGCGGTTCTTTCCTTGCACTCATCAATGGAAATTCTCATGGCTTTGAGAGACTCATTGATATCATGTTTAGGAGGTATAGATGTAAGCTTTAAAGAATCAATTTCAAGAGAAATTCTATCAATGTTCCTAGCCAAATCATCAACTTTAAGCAATTTCTCTTCAAGCAAAGCATTAAAATTCTTTTGTGAATTCATAAACTCTTTAAAACTACTCTCAAATTGAGAGGGCATCTTATTAAAATTTCCATAAGAGTTATTGTAGGAATTTCAATAATTATTAGAAGGATTACTAGGATAAGGCCTAGGGTTAAAATT
The DNA here is from genome assembly GCA_963921465.1 of Triticum timopheevii. Taxonomy (NCBI): domain Eukaryota; kingdom Viridiplantae; phylum Streptophyta; class Magnoliopsida; order Poales; family Poaceae; genus Triticum; species Triticum timopheevii. The sequence continues at coordinate 293,472,386 of OY997262.1, forward strand.
CCCTCTATAAGCGTTGTTTCCAAAACTATTCCTACCAACAAAATTCACATCCATAGATTCATTATTATTCTCAAGCAAGGTAGATAAAGGCATATCATTGGGATCAAGAGGAGTATTTTAAGGAGCAAACATCTTCATAAGTTCATCCATCTTTTCACTCAAAACATTGATTTCTTCTATAGCATGCTCTTTCTTACTAGAAGATCTTTTGGTGTGCCATTGAGAATAATTAGCCATAATATTATCAAGCAATTTGGTAGCATCAACTAACGTAATTTCCACAAAAGTGCCTCCCGCGGACGAATCTAAAAGATTTCTAGAAGCAAAATTCAATCCGGCATAAAAAATTTGTATGATCATCCATAAATTCAAACCATGAGTAGGGCAATTGCGAAGCATTAATTTCATTCTTTCCCAAGATTGGGAAACATGCTCATGATCAAGTTGTTTAAAATTCATGATATCGTTCCTAAGAGTGATAATCTTAGCGGGAGGAAAATACTTAGAGATAAAAGCATTTTTGCACTTGTTCCAAGAATCAATACTATTTTTAGGCAAAGATGAAAACCAAACTTTAGCACGATCTCTAAGTGAAAATGGAAATAACTTCAATTTGACAATATTGTTATCCGTATCTTTCTTCTTTTGCATATCACACAAATCAACAAAATTGTTTAGATGAGTAGCGACATCTTCACTAGGAAGGTCGGCGAATTGATCTTTCATAACAAGATTCAACAAAGCGGTATTGATTTCACAAGACTCATCATTATTAAGAGGAGTAATCGGAGTACTAAGGAAATCATTATTATTGGTATTCGAGAAATCACACAATTTGGTATTATCTTGTGCCATGGCAACAAGTAATCCAACACACAAGCAAACAAAAAGGCAAAGGGAAAAAGGCAAACAGAAAGAGAGGAGGAGATTGAGAAAGAGAGGGCAAATAAAGCGGCAAGGGTGAAGTGGGGGAGAGGAAAAAGAGAGGCAAATGGCAAATAATGTAATGCGAGAGATAGGGATTGCAATGGGTACTTGGTATGGTTGACTTGCTGAGCCTTCCCAGCAACGGTGCCAGAAATTCCTCTTGCTACCTCTTGAGCACTGCGTTGGATATCCCCGAAGAGGAGAGGATGATGCAGTAAAGTAGCATAAGTATTTCCCTCAGTTTTTGAGAACCAAGGTATCAATCCATTAGGAGACCACGCACAAGTCCCTCGTACCTACACAAAACGATAGCAACTCGCAACCAACACTTAGGGGTTGTCAATCCCTTCACGGTCACTTACGAGAGTGAGATCTGATAGAGATAATATTTTTGGTATTTTTGATAGATAGATGCAAAGTAAAAAGTAAAGGCTAAGTAAAAACAAAGCAAGTAAATAAAGTGATATAGATTGATATGATGAGAATAGACCCGGGGGCCATAGGTTTCACTAGTGGCTTCTCTCAAGAGCATAAATATTCTACGGTGGGTGAACAAATTACTGTTGAGCAATTGACAGAACTGAGCATAGTTATGAGTATATCTAGGCGATGATCATGTATATAGGCATCACGTCCAAAACAAGTAGATCAAAACGGTTCTGCATCTACTACTATTACTCCACTCATCGACCGCTATCCAGCATGCATCTAGAGTATTAAGTAAAAATAGAGTAACGCCGTAAGCAAGATGACATGATGTAGAGGGCTAAATTCATGCAATATGATAAAAAACCCATCTTGTTATCCTCGATGGCAACAGTACAATACGTGCCTTGCAACTCTTTCTGTCACCGAGTAAGGACACCGCAAGATTGAACCCAAAGCTAACCACTTCTCCCATTGAAAGAACTACCAATCTAGTTGGCCAAACCAAAAAGATAATTCGAAGAGACTTGCAAAGATAACTCAATCATACATAAAAGAATTCAGAGAAGAATCAAATATTTTCCACGGATAATACTGGATCATAAACCCACAATTCATCGGTCTCAACAAACACACCGCAAAAAGAAGATTACATCGAATAGATCTCCACGAGAGAGGGGGAGAACATTGTATTGAGATCCAAAAAGAGAGAAGAAGCCATCTAGCTACTAGCTATGGACCCGAAGGTCTGAAGTAAACTACTCACACTTCATCGGAGGGGCAATGGTGATGATGTAGAAGCCCTCCATGGTGGATGCCCCCTCCGGCGGAGCTCCGGAACAGGCCCCAAGATGGGATTTCGTGGATACAGAAAGTTGCGGTGGTGGAATTAGGTTTTTGGCTCCTGTTTTGATTGTTCGGGGATACGTAGGTATATATAGGAGGAAGGAGTACGTTGGTGGAGCTCCGAGGGGCCCACAAGGTAGGGGGGCGCGCCCAGGGGGGTGCCCTCCACCCTCGTGACCGCCTCTGGCACTTCTTGGAGTAGGGTCCAAGTCTCCTGGGTCACGTTCGGTTGGAAAATCATGATCCCGAAGGTTTCATTCCGTTTGGACTCCGTTTGATATTCTGTTTCTTCGAAATATCAAAAAAGGCAAAAAACAACAATTCTAGGCTGGGCCTCTGGTTAATAGGTTAGTCCAAAAGTAATATAAAAGTGAAAAATAAAGTCCAATATAGTCCAAAACAGTGGATAAAGTAGCATGGAGCAATCAAAAATTATAGATACATTGGAGACGTATCAGACACCGCAAGATTGAACCCAAAGCTAAGCACTTCTCCCATGGCAAGCAAGATCAATCTAGTAGGCCAAACCAAACTGATAATTCGAAGAGACTTGCAAAGATAACTCAATCATACATAAAAGAATTCAGAGGAGATTCAAATATTTCTCATAGATAAACTTGATCATAAACCCACAATTCATCGGATCTCGACAAACACACCGCAAAAAGAGTTACATCGAATAGATCTCCACAAGAGAGGGGGAGAACATGGTATTGAGATCCAAAAAGAGAGAAGAAGCCATATAGCTAATAACTATGGACCCGAAGGTCTATGGTAAACTACTCACAACTCATTGGAAGGGCTATGGTGTTGATGTAGAAGCCCTCTATGGTTGATTCCCCCTCCGGCGGAGCGCCGTCAAAGGCTCCAAGATGGGATCTCGCGGATACAGAAGGTTACGGTGGTGGAAATTGTTTTTCGTTGGCTCCCTGGATGTTTTCGAGGTACGTGGGTATATATAGGAGGAAGAAGTAGGTCGGTGGCCGCCCGAGGGGCCCACGAGACAGGGGGCGCGCCCAGGGGTTGGGCACGCCCTCCACCCTCATGGCCGTCTCGGCTGCTTCTTGGCTTGCACTCCAATTCCTCTAGATCACGTTCGTTCCAAAAATCACGCTCCCAAATGTTTCATTCCGTTTGGACTCTGTTTGATATTCATTTTCTTCGAAATACTGAAATAGGCAAAAAAACAGCAATACGGGCTGGACCTTCGATTAGTAGGTTAGTCCCAAAAATGATATAAATGTGTAAAATAAAGCCCATAAACATCCAAAAGGGGTAGTATAATAGCATGGGAAAATAAAAAATTATAGATACGTTGGAGACGTATCAATCATACCTACTATATGATTCACGCTCGACCTTTCGGTCTCAGTGTTCCGAGGCCATATTTGCATATACTAGGCTTGTCAAGTTTAACCCGAGTATTCTGTGTGTGCAAAACTGGCTTGCACCGGTTGTAGATGAACGTAGAGCTTATCACACCCGATCATCACGTGGTGTCTTGGCACGACGAACTTTGGCAATGGTGCATACTCAGGGAGAACACTTTTACCTTGAAATTTAGTGATATCGTCTTATATTGCTACCGTCAATCAAAGCAAAATAAGATGTATAAAAGATAAACATCACATGCAATCAATATAAGTGATATGATATGGCCATCATCATCTTGTGCTTGTGATCTCCGTCTCCGAAGCACCGTCATGATCACCATCGTCACCGGCGCGATACCTTGATCTCCATCGTAGTATCATTGTCGTCTCGCCAACTATTGCTTCTACGACTATCGCTACCGCTTAGTGATAAAGTAAAGCAATTACAGGGCAATTGCATTGCATACAATAAAGCGACAACCATATGGCTCCTGCCAGTTGCCGATAACTCTGTTACAAATCATGATCATCTCATACAATAAAATTTAGCATCATGTCTTGACCATATCACATCACAACATGCCCTGCAAAAACAAGTTAGACGTCCTCTACTTTGTTGTTGCAAGTTTTACGTGCCTGCTATGGGCTGAGCAAGAACCGTTCTTACCTTCGCATCAAAACCACAATGATAGTTCGTCAAGTTAGTGTTGTTTTAACCTTCTCAAGGACCGGGCGTAGCCACACTCGGTTCAACTAAAGTTGGAGAAACTGACACCCGCCAGCCACCTATGTGCAAAGCACGTCGGTAGAACCAGTCTCGCGTAAGCGTACGCGTAATGTCGGTCTGGGCCGCTTCATCCAACAATACCGCCGAACCAAAGTATGACATGCTGGTAAGCAGTATGACTTGTATCGCCCACAACTCACTTGTGTTCTACTCGTGCATATAACATCTACGCATAAACCTGGCTCGGATGCCACTGTTGGGGAACATAGTAATTTCAAAAAAAAATCCTATGCACACGCAAGATCATGGTGATGCATAGCAACGAGCGGGGAGAGTGAGTCCACGTACCCTCATGTTGATGTAGTCGTACGTCTTCACGATCTGACCGATCCAAGTACCGAACGTACGACACCTCCAAGTTCAGCACACGTTCAGTTCGATGACGTTCCGCGAACTCCGATCCAGCAGAGCTTCACGAGAGAGTTCCGTCAGCACGACGGCGTGATGGCGGTTGTCGGTGTCAAAACCGGCGGATCTCGGGTAGGGAGTCCCGAACTGTGCGTCTAGGCGGATGGTAATAGGAGACAAGGGACACGATGTTTTTACCCAGGTTCGGGCCCTCTCGATGGAGGTAAAACCCTACTCCTGCTTCATTGATATTGATGATATGGGTAGTACAAGAGTAGATCTACCACGAGATCAGAGAGGCTAAACCCTAGAAGCTAGCCTATGGTACGATTGTTGTTCGTCCTACGGACTAAAACCCTCCGGTTTATATAGGCACCGAAGAGGGTTAGGGTTACACAGAGTCGGTTACAATGGTAGGAGATCTACATATCCGTATCGCCAAGCTTGCCTTCCACGCCAAGGAAAATCCCATCCGGACACGGGACGAAGTCTTCAATCTTGTATCTTCATAGTCCAGGAGTCCGGCCAAAGGTGATAGTTCGGCTATCCGGACACCCCCTAATCCAGGACTCCCTCTGTAGCCCCTGAACCAGGCTTCAATGACGACGAGTCCGGCGCGCATATTGTCTTCGGCATTGCAAGGCGGGTTCCTCCTCCGAATACTTCATAGAGGATTTTGAACACAAGGACAGTGTCCGGCTCTACAAAATAAGTTCCACATACCACCGTAGAGAGAACAATATTTACACAAATTCAATCTGCTGACGTATTTCGTGGCGTGACATCACACCACGGCCAAGCCTTTATTCGAATCCTTTTTACTGTCCCACCTCAGCGCGTTTAGCGAGGCGGTTTCCTTGGCATGTCTTGTCAAAGCAGAGATCATGTCCCCTTATTCCAGGATTCTCATCAATACGGGCGTGGGTAACCCAACCGCGCCATTGATTATGGCGCTTGGGAGATAGGCGAGTTTTAACAGGCTGGTGAGGACGCATAGATTCGTCCACCCATATAAGGGGATAAGGATCCACCTTTCTACCTATGCCTTCTTCCTCCTTTGCTTATCCATTTCCGCGCACTCGAGCTCCAGCGCCCAAGTCCGCACATCCCCCCAACCTTCTCCAGCCATGTCCGGAGCAGGAGGCAGGTGGATGGCCTCCTCCGTCACGGAGGGGCACATCAAAAAGCTGCGGAAGGCTGGATACTTATCCAACAACATCGCGCATCGGCTCCTCGACAAGGGGCAGCTCATCCCCACCCCCAGGTCCCATGAGAGGGTGGAGTTCCTCACCCACTTCCTCTGCGGACTAGGTTTTCCACTTCACCCATTTGTCCGGGGGCTCATGTTCTACTACGGCCTGGATTTCCACGATCTGGCCCCGAATTTTATCCTCAACATCTCGGCGTTCATCATCGTGTGCGAGGCCTTCCTCTACATCCAGCCCCACTTTGGCTTATGGCTGAAGACCTTCAATGTCAAGCCGAAGGTAGTGGGCGGCCGCCAAGCGGAGTGCGGAGGTGCCATGGTGGGCAAGATGGCCAACGTCCTATGGCTCGAGGGCTCCTTCGTGGAGACCATAAAGGGGTGGCAATCAGGGTGGTTCTACATCACCGAGCCGTGCGACCCTAAATGGGCAGCGGCCCCCGAATTCCGATCTGGCTTCCCTACACGGCTCACCTCCTGGAAAGAGACGGGCTTGACGTGGGGTAAGTCGGAAGAGCTGACCGGACTTCAAACCTGCGTCCAAACCCTAGTGAACAAGAAGCTCAAGCTTGTCAACGCAGTCCAGGTCATGCTCATCCGCCGGATCCTCCCGTGCCAACAACGGGCCTTTAGCTTGTGGGAGTTTGATTCGGCACAGCACCAAACCCTGAGCAGGCTCTTCGATACTACGTACGAAGATGCCTGGAAGGTGTTATTCAAGGGCGCCGAGGCTCCCGCATCCGCTACCGAAGATCGCGGATTCAGCTCGCAGCGTCAAGCCAGCGAGTTAAGATACTTTACCCTTTACGGAACTCTTGTTTTCCATAGTTTGACTCTATGCGGGATCTAAACTCCCTTGCCTTTGATATGATTGGAAGAAGACGTCCGGAAAGATTGCCTGTCCGGATCCCATGCCAGAAGACCCAGCGGATGCCCGATTGGCGGGGCTGCTGGTTCTGGCACCTCACGTGGTGCCGGAGAAGAAGGCCAAGAAAAAGGCCACGGGAACTCGATGGAGTTCTCGGCACTAGGTGTTGTCGGACTCATCGTCTGATGACTCCGAGGCAGACTCCTCCCGCGAAGATGAGGAGGAGGAAAAAGAGGCCTCTCCCCCAGCAGGTGGAGAGAAGAAAAGGAAGGCCGCCCCAACTGGGGAGGCCGGAGGGTCCAAGAAGGGAAGGACCCCCCCCCTCTGGACTACTCCACCAACACCGACGACAGCGAGGAGGAGTGGCCACCGAGGGCTAAGCCCCTGGCAAAATCGTAAGTGTCCGGATACCAGAACAACTCATGGCATTTCACTTGTCGCACAGAATCTCCTAATGCCAAATATAACCCTGCAGCCCGCCCAAGGACGGGCTCGACACTTCAACGAGCGGCTCCTTGGATTCGTCGGACGTGAATAGCACCTCACTTCCGGCTGCCTCCTCTCCTCGCGCTGCGGATGACGCTGAGGTGGGGTCCCAAAAGGGGCCCGGCCAGGAGGAGGCGGACCAGGAGGCACCGCAAGGCAACCTCTCGGACTCCAGGCGCAAGGGGGATAAAACCCCAAAGGGCTCTAAGTCCGGCCCTGGGCCGGACTCCGCACCGGAACCTTCAGTGGTTCCGGAGTCCGGCAGGCGGCCCCTTCGTAAGAAGGGTGAGACTGCGACACCGGTGACCTCCGTCCAACCGGAGGCACCGGATAATTTGCTGGAGGCGCTTAACGGTGCCTCCATCAACGAGGAGCACCACACTGTTATGAGTGTGGTGATCCAGAAAGTTCAGTCCGCCAAAAGCGGGCTGACAGAAGCCTGTGCCAGCCTCCTAACAGGCTTTGAGGTATGTATGTAAAACATGTGAAAATGTTACTGGATAGACAGTAGCCCCTAATGCTCAGTTTGGTGTTCGGAAGGAAAAGCCGGACTGAGGATCTAAAAAGATATACGCAGGAGTCTAACATAAAAATGTCAATATGGGAATGCAGGCCACGCTGCTGACCTCTGCCGCACTGACTGCAGAGGTCGATGCATTGAAGCAGAGCCTCGAGCAGTCCAAGAACGAGCTCGGCCTAGCCAAGAAGATGCTCGAGGACAGGGAAGGTAGGTAGTACCTTATGTAAGTGTATATAAAAATACCTGGTTGCAAATAGTGACAGGACCAACGTGAATGTGACAGGGGCCACGACCGAGGTGGCGACCCTGAAGGAAGCACTGTCCAGGGCCGAAGATAATGCGGCCGTGGAGCGCACCGAGCGAGAGAAACAAGAGGCGCGGGTGGCGGAGGTGCGGCAAGATCTCAATGCTCTCGTGAAAAAACACGAGAGTTTAGAGCTTGACTCAAAGACGCGAGAGTCCGAGCTTGCCTCGGCACTTGAAAGTGCCAAATCTCCCAAGGCCGAAGCCCAAAAAGCCCTCCAGGAGATTGAGGCGATGAAAAAGATAGCGGCGGGTAAGGCATTCTTTATGCAAAGCAAGCATGTGAAAGTAAATTACGTGTTACTTACCCGAATCCGGAGCTCTCCAGGAGCATTCACAGATCTGCCCCGCAGTGTGTCCGACGCTGCCACATTCTACCGAGCCGAAGAAGGGAGCTCAACGGAGAAGGTGTTCTGGTCCCAGTATGCTGAGGCCGGACACCCGGTGCCCTTGAGCGACCAGCTGAAGCAGCTGGTCGAGCTCCATAGGGTAGCCGAACAGGCCAGGAAGGGCCTTATAGGCCGGCTGTGGCCTGGGGAGGTCCTGCCTGAGAGTTACTTCGGGCTAGTGAGGCGGCTGGTGGATGCCTGTCCCTGGCTTGAGGTCATCAAGCACTCCGTCTGCATCGAAGGTGCCCGTAGGGCCCTTGCCCCTGCTAAAGTGCACTGGGGCAAGATGGACGCTGAGAAGCTTGTGACGGACAGACCACCGTCGGGCAAGGAGTATCGCAAGTCCGAGATTTATTATGAGGGCGTCCTGAAGGGTGCCCGCCTTATAGCGGGTGAATGCTCCAAAGATGTAATTTTTGAGTGAACTCGCATTTGTTATCCTGTACGCTAAAAACTTGGTCATATGCTCTAAGCAACGCTTGTGAATTTAAAATATTACCTTCTGTGCGACCGTTTATTAATTTTGAGAGATGGCAAGTCGTCGGCTTCTCCCCCATGCCACGAGTGCTGGGGTGTTCGGGATAAACTTGAGCGCTCTTTTTCCCATTCTTGGGTCCTTCGAGGGAGGCGCTCAACGCAACGAATGAGGCAACCGGACTATAATGCTTGAACACTCTCACTTAGCCATAGAATTCTATAATTTTAAATTTCGGTAAAGCCCCTGGTATTCGGAAGACCGAATTCGGGGCGCTATCCATGCCTGGGCCGAACAAAGCCGACTCTTCGCTCTAAGCGGCATAAGTCTTTAGAGACTCAAAAACCTCTCGAACAGCGACCGGCTCTCGCCCTATCATGACGGTTAGTTTTAGCTTTCCCCACTGAGGTGCTTAACCCAGCTCAACCGAGGCACAATCCCAGTGGTTCTCCCAGCGCTACCTTAGCCGATATAACGGAACGTAAGGTACCAAAACAAGGGAGCCAGGCAAACCCAACTATTGACCCAAGACATGATTCGGAGCCGATGCATATAATGCTATAAGTTCAGGGTGCCGAACTTGTGAAAGTGTTCGGACTTATCAAACCATATTTTGGGGTACTTAAGCCCCTGGTGTATTTGGCCGTACCAAAGTGTATGGGTGCAACATGTCTTAAATGAACATATATAGATAAAAAAGGAATGCAATAATAAGCAGAAGCTATGTATTGTTTATTTAGAAAGGCTGCGGTAAAAGCAGAACGATACAAATAGTGCGATGAGCAATGGACGGGACTATTTGACATGTCCCCCTTCAGGGGCGAGCTGCGGAATGATATGTGAAACAAGTATACTGCTCGTTATAGATACCACCTGGACACTCGACGTAGCTTTCTGCTTCCCTGGCTGTTGCATCGTGTGTTTGGCGATTCTACTGCCGGACAGGGCTTCTTGAGAAAGGAGTCCTGAAAGTAAGAAAAAAAGGGGAAAAAAGAATGGCACAGTCGGCAGCCCCTGATGTGGTTGAGCCGCCTTCTGGGCCTGCCGTGGTCGTGCCCCTCCCCCTATGCTCATCGTATTTCCAGAGCATAATTATGTACGCGTAGTACTGGTTTCGTAATTTCGCGAGGGCTAGGGTTGGGGCCGCATTGCTACGCGTGCTCGGGACGTGCCAGGCGGTCTTGTTGTAGGTTACTCCGGGCGCGCTTGACGGTGTCCAGACGCTTAATAGCCGGACTCGAGGATTGCCTTGAGAGGCTGCTTTGTACTTCCACCGCGAGGGCCGCCGTATGCTCCTCCATTCGGAGAGAGTGTTCGGTGTTTCCATTGACCGTAATGACTCCTCGAGGGCCTGGCATCTTGAGCTTGAGGTATGCGTAGTGCGGCACTGCATTGAACTTTGCAAATGAGCTTCGTCCGAGCAGTGCGTGATAGCCACTACGGAACGAGACTATGTCGAAGATTAACTCCTCGCTTCGGAAGTTATCTGGGGATCCGAAGACCACTTCAAGTGTAACTGAGCCTGTACAGTTGGCCTCTACACCTGGTATGATGCCTTTAAAGGTCGTCTTTGTGGGTTTAATCCTTGAGGGGTCTATGCCCATTTTGCACACTGTATCCTAATAAAGCAGGTTCAGGTTGCTGCCGCCGTCCATCAATACTCTAGTGAGGTGAAATCCATCAATGATTGGGTCTAAAACCAATGCGGCGAATCCACCATGGCGGATGCTAGTGGGGTGCTCCCTTCGATCAAAAGTGATCGGGCAGGAGGACCACAGATTGGATTTTGGGGCGATTGGCTCCATCGCATATACGTCCCTTAGTGCACGCTTCCGCTCCCTTTTGGGTATGTGGGTTGCGTATATCATGTTCACCGTCCGCACTTGTAGGGGGAAGCCCTTCTGTCCTCTATTGTTCGGCGGCCGGGGGCCCTCCTTGTCATCGCTATGCAGCCCCTTGTCATTGTTTTCGATATTTAACTTGCCTGCCTGCTTGAACACCCAACAATCCCTGTTGGTGTGGTTGGCTGGTTTTTTGGGGGTGCCGTGTATCTGACACGAGCGATCGAGTATTCGGTCCAAATTGGACGGGCCTGGAGTATTTCTTTTGAATGGCTTTTTCCGCTGACTGGGTTTAGAGCCTCTGAATCCGGCATTGACTGTCGTATCCTCAACATTATCGCCGTTAATGCGGCGCTTGTGCTTGTTGCGACGCGACCTGCCTTTGCTGTCCTTGGTATCTAAATTACCAGGGCTCTTGGTCATGTTGTTACTACGAGCTAGCCAGCTATCCTCTCCCGCGCAAAAGCGGGTCATGAGTCTTGTGAGGGCTGCCATGGATTTCGGCTTTTCCTGTCCTAGGTGCTGGGGAAGCCACTCGTCGCGGATGTTATGTTTGAAGGCTGCAAGGGCCTCTGCATCCGGACAGTCGACGATTTGATTTTTCTTGGTTAGGAACCGTGACCAGAATTGTCTAGCCGATTCCTTTGGCTGCTGAATTATGTGGCTTAGGTCATCAGCGTCTGGTGGCTACACAAAGGTGCCCTGGAAATTGTCAAGGAATGCGGCTTCCAGGTCTTCCCAACAACCAATTGACTCCGCTGGCAAGCTGTTAAGCCAATGCCGAGCTGGTCCTTTAAGCTTGAGTGGGAGGTATTTGATGGCGTGTAGATCATCACCGCAGGCCATGTGGATATGAAGGAGGTAGTCCTCGATCCATACCGCAGGATCTGTTGTGCCCTCGTATGATTCGATGTTTATGGGTTTGAAACCCTCGGGGATTTGATGATCCATTACTTCATCTGTGAAGCATAGTGGTGTTGGAAATATGCCCTAGAGGCAATAATAAAAGGATTATTATTATATTTCCTTGTTCATGATAATTGTCTTTTATTCATGCTATAATTGTATTATCCAGAAATCGTAATACACGTGTGAATACATAGACCACAACATGTCCCTAGTGAGCCTCTAGTTGACTAGCTCGTTGATCAACAGATAGTCATGGTTTCCTGACTATGGACATTGGATGTCAATGATAACGGGATCATATCATTAGGAGAATGATGTGATGGACAAGACCCAATCCTAAGCATAGCGCAAAGATCATGTAGTTCGTTTGCTAGAGCTTTTCCAATGTCAAGTATCTTTTCCTTAGACCATGAGATCGTGTAACTCCCGGACACCGTAGGAGTGCTTTGGGTGTACCAAACGTCACAACGTAACTGGGTGACTATAAAGGTATGCTACGGGTATCTCCGTAAGTGTCTGTTGGGTTGACACGGATCGAGACTGGGATTTGTCACTCCGTATGACGGAGAGGTATCTCTGGGCCCACTCAGTAATGCATCATCATAATGAGCTCAAAGTGACCAAGTGTCTGGTCACGGGATCATGCATTACGGTACGAGTAAAGTGACTTGCCGGTAACGAGATTGAACAAGGTATTGGGATACCGACGATCAAATCTCGGGCAAGTAACGTACCGATTGACAAAGGGAATTATATATGGGGTTGCTTGAATCCTCGACATCGTGGTTCATCCGATGAGATCATCGAGGAGCAAGTGGGAGCCAACATGGGTATCCAGATCCTGCTGTTGGTTATTGACCGGAGAGCCGTCTCGGTCATGTCTACGTGTCTCCCGAACCCGTAGGGTCTACACACTTAAGGTTCGGTGACGCTAGGGTTGTAGAGATATGAGTATGCAGCAAACCTAAAGTTGTTCGGAGTCCCGGATGAGATCCCGGACGTCACAAGGAGTTCCGGAATGGTCCGGAGGTAAAGAATTATATATGAGAAGTCGAGTTTCGGCCATCGGGAAAGTTTCGGGGGTCACCGGTATTGTACCGGGACCACCGGAAGGGTCCCGGGGGTCCACCAGGTGGGGCCACCCATCCCGGAGGGCCCCATGGGCTGAAGTGGGAGGGGAACCAGCCCCTGGTGGGCTGGTGCGGCCCCCCTAGGCCCCCCTCTGCGCCTAGGGTTGGGAACCCTAGGGGAGGGGGTGCCTCCACTTGCATTGGGGGGCAAGTTTCCCCCCTTGGCCGCCGGCCCCCCTAGGAGATCCCATTTCCTAGGGCCGCCCCCCTGGGGTCCCTATATAAAGAGGGGGAGTGGGAGGGCAGCCGCACCCTGACATCTGGCGCCTCCCTCCCCCCTTGCTACACCTCCTCCTCCCGTAGTCGCTTGGCGAATCCCTGCCGGAACCCTGCTGCATCCACCACCACGCCGTCGTGCTGCTGGATCTTCATCAACCTATCCTTCCCCCTTGCTGGATCAAGAAGGAGGAGACTTCATGCTGACCGTACGTGTGTTGAACGCGGAGGTGCCGTCCGTTCGGCGCTAGGATCTCCGGTGATTTGGATCACGACGAGTACGACTCCCTCAACCCCGTTTTCTTGAACGCATCCGCTCGCGATCTACAAGGGTATGTAGATGCACTCTCCTCTCTTGTTGCTAGATGAACTCATAGATTGATCTTGGTGAATGTAGGAATTTTTTTATTTTATGCAATGTTCCCCAACAGTGGTATCAGAGCTAGGTCTATGCGTAATTCTCTATTGCACAAGTAGAACACAATTTGTTGTGGGCGTAGATGTTGTCAACTTTCTTGCCGCTACTAGTCTTATTTTGCTTCAGCGGCATTGTGGGATGAAGCGGCCCGGACCGACCTTACACGTACGCTTACGTGAGACAGGTTCCACCGACTGACATGCACTAGTTGCATAAGGTGGCAAGCGGGTGTCTGTCTCTCCCACTTTAGATGGAGCGGATTCGATGAAAAGGGTCCTTATGAAGGGTAAATAGAAGTTGACAAATCACGTTGTGGTTATTCGTAGGTAAGAAAACATTCTTGCTAGAACCCTATTGCAGCCACGTAAAAGATGCAACAACGATTAGAGGACGTCTAACTTGTTTTTGCAGCAATTGCTTTGTGATGTGATATGGCCAAAAGTTGTGATGAATGATGAATGATATATTGTGATGTATGAGATCATGTTCTTGTAATAGGAATCACGACTTGCATGTCGATGAGTATGACAACCGGCAGGAGCCATAGGAGTTGTCTTAATTATTGTATGGCATGCGTGTCAATGATTTAACGCCATGTAATTACTTTACTTTATTGCTAAACCGTTAGCCATAGTAGTAGAATTAATAGTTGGCGAGCAACTTCATGGAGACACGATGATGGAGATCATGATGATGGAGATCATGGTGTCATGCCGCTGATGAAGATGATCATGGAGCCCCAAAGATGGAGATCAAAGGAGCTATATGATATTGGCCATATCATGTCACTACTATTTAATTGCATGTGATGTTTATTATGTTTATGCATCTTGTTTACTTAGAACGACGGTAGTAAATAAGATGATCCCTCATAATAATTTCAAGAAAGTGTTCACCCTAACTGTGCGCCGTTGCCAAAGTTCGTCGTTTTGAAGCACCACGTGATGATCGGGTGTGATAGATTCCTACGTTCACATACAACGGGTGTAAGACAGTTTTACACATGCAAAAAGACTTAGGTTAACTTGATGAGCCTAGCATGTACAGACATGGCCTCGGAACACAGAGACCGAAAGGTCGAACATGAGTCGTATGGAAGATACGATCAACATGGAGATGTTCACCGATGATGACTAGTCCGTCTCACGTGATGATCGGACACGGCCTGGTCGACTCGGATCATGTAACACTTAGATGACTAGAGGGATGTCAAATCTGAGTGGGAGTTCATTAAGTAATTTGATTAGATGAACTTAATTATCATGAACTTAGTCTAAAATCTTTGCAAAAATGTCTTGTAGATCAAATGGCCAACGCTCATGTCAACATGAACTTCAACGCGTTCCTAGAGAAAACCAAGCTAAAAGATGATGGCAACAACTATACAGACTGGGTCTGGAACCTGAGGATCATCCTCATAGCTGCCAAGAAAGCATATGTCCTAGAAGGATCGCTAGGTGATGCACCCATCCCAGAGAACCAAGACGTTCTAAACGCTTGGCAGTCACATGCTGATGATTACTCCCTCGTTCAGTGCGGCATGCTTTACAGCTTAGAACCGGGGCTCCAAAAGCGTTTTGAGCAACATGGAGCATATGAGATGTTCGAGGAGCTGATGGTTTTCCAAGCTCATGCCCGAGTCGAGAGATATGAAGTCTCTGACAAGTTCTATAGTTGTAAGATGGAGGAAAATAGTTCTGTCAGTGAGCACATACTCAAAATGTCTAGGTTGCACAACCGCCTGTCCCAGCTGGACATTAACCTCCCGGACGAGGTAGTCATTGACAGAATCCTTCAGTCGCTGAGCTTTGTGATGAACTACAATATGCAGGGGATGGTGAAAACTATTCCTGAAGTATTTTCAATGCTGAAGTCAGCAGAGGTAGAAATCAAGAAGGAACATCAAGTGTTGATGGTCAATAAAACCACTAAGTTCAAGAAGGGCAAGGGTAAGAAGAACTTCAAGAAGGACGGCAAGGATGTTGCCGCACCCGGTAAGCCAGTTGCCGGGAAGAAGTCAAAGAATGGACCCAAGCCTGAGTCTGAGTGCTTTTATTGCAAAGGGAAGGTTCACTGGAAGCGGAACTGCCCCAAATACTTAGCGGACAAGAAGGCCGGCAACACTAAAGGTATATGTGATATACATGTAATTGATGTGTACCTTACCAGTACTCGTAGTATCTCCTGGGTATTTGATACCGGTGCCGTTTCTCATATTTGTAACTCACAGCAGGAGCTGCGGAATAAGCGGAGACTGGCGAAGGACGAGGTGACGATGCACGTCGGGAATGGTTCCAAGGTCGATGTGATCGCCGTTGGCACGCTGCCTCTACATTTACCCACGGGATTAGTTTTAAACCTCAATAATTGTTATTTAGTGCCAAGTTTGAGCATGAACATTGTATCAAGATCTCGTTTAATACGAGATGGCTACTCATTTAAATCCGAGAATAATGGTTGTTCTATTTATATGAGAGATATGTTTTATGGTCATGCCCCGATGGTCAATGGTTTATTCTTAATGAATCTCTAATGTAATGTTACACATATTCATAGTGTGAATACCAAAAGATGTAAAGTTGATAATGATAGTCCCACATACTTGTGGCACTGTCGCCTTGGTCACATTGGTGTCAAGCGCAGGAACAAGCTCCATGCTGATGGACTTTTAGAGTCTCTCGATTATGAATCATTTGACACATGCGAACCATGCCTCATGGGCAAAATGACCAAGACTCCATTCTCCAGAACAATGGAGCGAGCAACCAACTTATTGGTAATCATACATACCGATGTGTGCGGTCCAATGAGCGTTGAGGCTCGCGGAGGATATCGTTATGTTCTCACTCCCACTGATGACTTGAGTAGATATGGGTATGTCTACTTGATGAAACACAAGTCTGAAACCTTTGAAAAGTTCAAGGAATTTCAGAATGAGGTAGAGAATCAACGTGACTGAAAGATAAAGTTCTTACGATCAGATCGTGGAGGAGAATATTTAAGTCACGAATTTGGTACGCACTTAAGAAAATGTGGAATCGTTTCACAACTCACGCTGCCTGGAACACCTCAGCGTAACGGTGTGTCCGAACGTCGTAATCGCACTCTATTGGATATGGTGTGATCTATGATGTCTCTTACCGATTTACCGCTATCTTTTTGGGGATACGCTCTAGAGACAGCTACATTCACTTTAAATAGGGCTTCGTCTAAATCCGTTGAGACGACACCGTACAAATTATGGTTTGGGAAGAAACCTAAGCTGTCGTTTCTAAAAGTTTGGGGATGCGATGCTTATGTCAAGAAACTTCAACCTGAAAAGCTCGAACCCAAGTCGGAAAAATGCGTCTTCATAGGATACCCTAAGGAAACCATTGGGTATACCTTCTACTTAAGATCCGAAGGCAAGATCTTTGTTGCCAAGAACGGATCCTTTCTGGAAAAAGAGTTTCTCTCGAAAGGAGTAAGTGGGAGGAAAGTAGAACTCGATGAAGTACTACCTCTTGAACCGGAAAGTAGTGCAGCTCAGGAAAATGTTCCTGTGGTGCCTACACCGACTGGAGAGGAAATTAATGATGATGATCAAGGTACTTCAGATCAAGTTGCTACTGAACTTCGTAGGTCCACAAGGACACGTTCCACACCAGAGTGGTATGGCAACCCTGTCCTGGAAATCATGTTGTTAGACAACGGTGAACCTTTGAACTATGAAGAAGTGATGGCGGGCCCAGATTCCAACAAATGGCTTGAAGCCATGCAATCCGAGATAGAATCCATGTATGAAAACAAAGTATGGACTTTGACAGACTTGCCCGATGATCGGCGAGCGATAGAAAACAAATGGATCTTTAAGAAGAAGATGGACGCGGAAGGTAATATTACCATCTATAAAGCTTGACTAGTCGCTAAGGGTTATCGGCAAGTTCAAGGGGTTGACTACGATGAGACTTTATCTCCCGTAGCGAAGCTGAAGTCCGTCCGAATCATGTTAGCAATTGCTGCATACTATGATTATGAGATATGGCAAATGGACATCAAAACGGCATTCCTTAACGGCTATCTTAAGGAAGAACTGTATATGATGCAGCCGGAAGGTTTTGTCGATCCTATGAATGCTAACAAGGTATGCAAGCTCCAGCGATCCATTTATGGGCTGGTGCAAGCATCTCGGAGTTGGAACATTCGCTTTGATGAGATGATCAAAGTGTTTGGGTTTATGCAGACTTATGGAGAAGCCCGCGTTTACAAGAAAGTGAGTGGTAGCTCTGTAGCATTTCTCATATTATATGTAGATGACATACTTTTGATGGGAAATTATATAGAACTTTTGGACAGCATTAAGGCCTACTTGAATAAGTGTTTTTCAATGAAGGACCTTGGAGAAGCTGCTTACATATTAGACACCAAGATCTATAGGGATAGATCGAGACGCCTCATAGGTCTTTCACAAAGCACATACCTTGATAAGATATTGAAGAAGTTCAATATGGATCAGTCCAAGAAAGGGTTCTTGCCTATGTTGCAAGGTGTGAGATTGAGCTCGGCTCAATTCCCGACCACGGCAGAAGATAAAGAAGAGATGAGTGTCATCCCCTATGCCTCGGCCATAGGATCTATTATGTATGCCATGATGTGTACCAGATCTGATGTAAACCTTGCCGTAAGTTTGGTAGGAAGGTACCAAAGTAATCCCGGCAAGGAACACTAGACAACGGTCAAGAATATCCTGAAGTACCTGAAAAGGACAAAGGACATGTTTCTCATCTATGGAGGTGACGAAGAGCTCGTCGTAAAGGGTTACGTCGATGCTAGCTTCAACACCGATCTGGATGACTCTAAGTCACAAACTGGATACGTGTATATGTTGAATCGTGGAGCAGTAAGCTGGTGCAGTTGCAAGCAGAGCGTCATGGCGGGATCTACATGTGAAGCGGAGTACATGTCAGCCTCGGAGGCAGCGCATGAAGCAATATGGATGAGGGAGTTCATCACTGACCTAGGAGTCATGCCCAATGCGTCGGGGCCAATAACTCTCTTCTGTGACAACACTGGAGCTATTGCTCTTGCCAAGGAGCCCAGGTTTCACAAGAAGACCAGGCACATCAAGCATTGTTTCAACTCCATCCGTGAAAATGTTCAAGATGGAGACATAGATATTTGCAAAGTACATACGGATCTGAATGTCGCAGATCCATTGACTAAACCTCTTCCGCGAGCAAAACATGATCAACACCAGAACTCTATGGGTGTTCGATTCATCACAATGTAACTAGATTATTGACTCTAGTGCAAGTGGGAGACTGTTGGAAATATGCCCTAGAGGCAATAATAAAAGGATTATTATTATATTTCCTTGTTCATGATAATTGTCTTTTATTCATGCTATAGTTGTATTATCCAGAAATCGTAATACACGTGTGAATACATAGACCACAACATGTCCCTAGTGAGCCTCTAGTTGACTAGCTCGTTGATCAACAGATAGTCATGGTTTCCTGACTATGGACATTGGATGTTAATGATAATAGGATCACATCATTATGAGAATGATGTGATGGACAAGACCCAATCCTAAGCCTAGCGCAAAGATCGTGTAGTTCATTTGCAAGAGTTTTTCCAATGTCAAGTATCTTTTCCTTAGACCACGAGATCGTGTAACTCCTGGACACCGTAGGAGTGCTTTGGGTGTACCAAACGTCACAACGTAACTGGGTGACTATAAAGGTATGCTACGGGTATCTCCGAAAGTGTCTGTTGGGTTGACACGGATCGAGACTGGGATTTGTCACTCCGTATGACGGAGAGGTATCTCTGGGCCCACTCGGTAATGCATCATCATAATGAGCTCAAAGTGACCAAGTGTCTGGTCACGGGATCATGCATTACGGTACGAGTAAAGTGACTTGCCGGTAACGATATTGAACAAGGTACTGGGATACCGACGATCGAATCTCGGGCAAGTAACGTATCAATTGACAAAGGGAATTGTATATGGGGTTGCTTGAATCCTCGACATCGTGGTTCATCCGATGAGATAATCGAGGAGCATGTGGGAGCCAACATGGGTATCCAGATCCCGCTGTTGGTTATTGACCGGAGAGCCGTCTCGGTCATGTCTACGTGTCTCCCGAACCCGTAGGGTCTACACACTTAAGGTTCGGTGACGCTAGGGTTGTAGAGATATGAATATGCAGCAAACCGAAAGTTGTTTGGAGTCCCGGATGAGATCCCGAACGTCACAAGGAGTTCCGGAATGGTCCGGAGGTAAAGAATTATATATGGGAAGTCAAGTTTCGGCCATCGAGAAAGTTTCAGGGGTCACTGGTATTGTACCGGGACCACCGGAAGGGTCCCGGGGGTCCACCGGGTGGGGCCACCCATCCCGGAGTTCCCCATGGGCTGAAGTGGGAGGGGAACCAGCCCTTGGTGGGCTGGTGCGCCCCCCTGGGCCCCCCTCTATGCCTAGGGTTGGGAACCCTAGGGGAGGGGGCGCCTCCACTTGCCTTGGGGGGCAAGTTTCCCCCCTTGGCCGCCGCCCCCCCTAGGAGATCCCATCTCCTAGGGCCGGCGCCCCCCTGGGGTCCTTATATAAAGAGGGGGGGTGGGAGGGCAGCCGCACCCTGACATCTGGCGCCTCCCTCCCCCTTGCTACACCTCCTCCTCCCGTAGTCGCTTGGTGAAGCCCTGTCGGAACCCTGCTGCATCCACCACCACGCCGTCGTGTTGCTGGATCTTCATCAACCTCTCCTTCCCCCTTGCTGGATCAATAAGGAGGAGACGTCACGCTGACCGTACGTGTGTTGAACGCGGAGGTGCCGTCCATTCGGCGCTAGGATCTCCGGTGATTTGGATCACGACGAGTATGACTCCCTCAACCCCGTTCTCTTGAACGCTTCAACTCGCGATCTACAAGGGTATGTAGATGCACTCCCCTCTCTCGTTGCTAGATGAACTCATAGATTGATCTTGGTGAACGTAGGAACTTTTTTATTTTATGCAACGTTCCCCAACAGTGGGTGTGCGGCGCCCCTGTACTGGGCTATATCACGACGTAGCTCAAATGAGCTTTGTCCGCTGTGTTCGGCTCGGCCAGATTTGTTGTATCCGGCATGACGGTTATTGTCACGTGTAGTGAGGCGCCCACACAATCCGTAGATCGATCTTGTTTGCCTTGCCTTGTCCTCCAATATATCTCGCAGTTCTGGCGCGTTTCCCCATGCCTTGGCACTTTTTGAGCGACGCCAGGGTGCGGCTTGAGTGGAAGGCCGAGAGGCCTCTCTGTCGCGGCCACGAGATGGCCGGTCGGCCGCATCATGCGCTGGTGATGTAGGCTTGGGTGCTTCCTCCTCTAATCGGGGTAGCAGCCTACGTTTTGGGTAGCTCTTGAAGGGGCGTTCGAGTTCATACTCTTTGGCCGCAAGGACTTCAGTCCATCTGTCAGCTAGCAAGTCTTGGTCAGCTCTAAGTTGTTACTGCTTTTTCTTGAGGCTGCTTGCCATGGCCATAAGCCTGCGTTTGAAACGCTCTTGTTCGACGGGATCCTCAGGCATGGCAAATTCGTCGTTGTCGAGGCTTGCCTCGTCTTCGGAGGGAGGCAAGTAATTATCGTCCTCTACCTCTCTGTCTGCTGCTTTTTCATTAGGGTTGGTTTCTCCATCCTCCTGCGCTAAATCCTGCTGGAGGGGGTCGTCTTCGGCACTTTCCGGGGTGTTATTGTCTCCTGTGCCGGAATCACCATTTTTGCTGTGGCGGGATTTAGAGCGGCGCCGCTGACGCCGGCGCTTAGGCTGTTTCTTGGAGGGATCATCCTCCATTGTTCCATCGCCATTCCCATCTTTTGGGATGTCCACCATGTATATGTCGTATGATGAGGTGGCCTTCCAATGCCCAGTAGGCGCTGGTTCTTGGTTGTCTCCTGCATCATCGTCCATACCATCGATGTCTTCGGAGTCGAAGTCGAGCATGTCGGTTAAATCATCGACAGTGGCTACGAAGTGGGTGGTGGGTGGGCTTTGAATTTCATCGTCCGCATCCCAACCTTCCTGACCATAATCCGGCCAGGGCTCTCCTGATAAAGAGAGAGACTTTAGCAAATTCAGGATGTCGCCAAAGGGCGAGTGCTGAAAGATATCCGCGGCAGTGAACTCCATGATCGGCGCCCAATCGGATTTGATTGGCAGGGGCGCAGAAGATTCAGAGTCCGGAGAGGGGTCCGACACCTTAGAGTCACGAGCTTCGCAAAGGACAGGGTTGGTGTTCGGCTCAATCGCCATAGAGATAGCAGCCCCCAAGGCGGTGTCCAGCCACCCGCCCTCAATCGGCATAGTCAGCTCCGAGGTAAGGGTCAGAGCGGACACTTGTGCGGCCTCCAGGGCACTGTCCGGCGGCAGAGCTAGATCATGCCCATCGTGATAGTGCGGCGCGCTTGGCTGTGGCTCGAACCCGTTGGAGATCAAGTCTCCGCGGACGTCAGTCGCATAGTTCAAACTTCCAAATCTGACCTAATGGCTAGGGGCGTAGCTTTCAATCTACTCCAGATGGCCAAGCGAATTGGCCCGCAGTGCAAAGCCGCCGAATACGAAGATCTGTCCAGGGAGAAAAGTCTCACCCTGGACCGCATCACTGTTGATGATCGCATGAGCCATCGGGCCTAAAGATGACAACATAGAGGAACTCTCAATGAAAGCACCAATGTCGGTGTCAAAACCGGCGGATCTCGGGTAGGGGGTCCCGAACTGTGCGTCTAGGCGGATGGTAACAGGAGACAAGGGACACGATGTTTTTACCCAGGTTCGGGCCCTCTCGATGGAGGTAAAACCCTACTCCTGCTTGATTGATATTGATGATATGGGTAGTACAAGAGTAGATCTACCACGAGACCAGAGAGGCTAAACCCTAGAAGCTAGCCTATGGTATGATTGTTGTTCGTCCTATGGACTAAAACCCTCTGGTTTATATAGGCACCGAAGAGGGTTAGGGTTACACAGAGTCGGTTACAATGGTAGGAGATCTACATATCCACATCGCCAAGCTTGCCTTCCACGCCAAGGAAAATCCCATCCAGACACGGGATGAAGTCTTCAATCTTGTATCTTCATAGTCCAAGAGTCCGGCCAAAGGTGATAGTTCGGCTATCCGGACACCCCCTAATCCAGGACTCCCTCAACGGTGATGATGTTGCTACCGACAGGGCTTCGCCTAAGCACCGCTACGATATGACCGAGGTGGAATATGGTGGAGGGGGGCATCGCACATGGCTGGGAGATATCAACAGATCAACTTGTGCCTAGAGGTGCCCCCTGCCCCCGTATATAAAGGAGTGGAGGAGGGGGGAGGGCCGGCCCTCCTATGGCGCGCCCTGGAGGAGTCCTACTCCCACCGGGAGTAGGATTCCCCCCTTCCAAGTAGTAGGAGTAGGAGTCAAGGAAAGGGAAAAGAGAAGAGAAGGAAGGAGGGGGTGCAACCCCTCCCCCTAGTCCAATTCGGACTAGGCCCTGTGGGTGCGCAGCCTCCCCTCTCTCTTTCCCCAAAAGCCCAATAAGGCCCATATACTCCCGAGCGAATTCCCGTAACTCCCCGGTACTCCGATAAATACCTGAATCACTCGGAACCTTTCCGATGTCCGAATATAGTCATCCAATATATTGACCTTTATGTCTCTACCATTTTGAGAATCCTTGTCATGTCCCCGATCACATCCTGCACTCCGAACTACCTTTGGTACATCAAAACACATAACTCATAATATAAATCTTCACCAAACGTTAAGCGTGCGGACCCTACGGGTTCGAGAACTATGTAGACATGACCGAGACACATCTCTGGTCAATAACCAATAGCGGAACCAGGATGCTCATATTGGCTCCCACATATTCTACGAAGATCTTTATCGGTCAAACCGCATAACAACATACATAGTTCCCTTTGTCATCGGTATGTTACTTGCCCGAGATTCGATCGTCGGTATCTCAATACCTAGTTCAATCTCGTTACCGGCAAGTCTCTTTACTCGTTATGTAATGCATCATCCCGCAACTAACTCATTAGTCACATTGCTTGCAAGGCTTATAGTGATGTGCATTGCCGAGAGGGCCCAGAGATACCTCTCCGACAATCGGAGTGACAAATCCTAATCTCGAAATACGCCAACTCAACAAGTACCTTTGGAGACACCTGTAGAGCACCTTTATAATCACCCTGTTACGTTGTGACGTTTGGTAGCACACAAAGTGTTCCTCTGGTAAATGGGAGTTGCATAATCTCATAGTCATAGGAACATGTATAAGTCATGAAGAAAGCAATAGCAACATACTAAACGATCAAGTGTGCTAAGCTAACGGAATGGGTCAAGTCAATCACATCATTCTCTAATGATGTGATCCTGTTAATCAAATGACAACTCATGTCTATGGCTAGGAAACTTAACCATCTTTGATTCAACGAGCTAGTCAAGTAGAGGCATACTAGTGACACTATGTTTGTCTATGTATTCACACATGTATTATGTTTCCAGTTAATATAATTCTAGCATGAATAATAAACATTTATCATGAAATAAGGAAATAAATAATAAATTTATTATTGCCTCTAGGGCATATTTCCTTAAGTCTCCCACTTGCACTAGAGTCAATAATCTAGTTCACATCGCCATGTGATTTAACACCAATATTCACATCTGTATGTGATTAATACCCATAGTTCACATCGTCATGTGATCAACACCCAAAGGGTTTACTAGAGTCAATAATCTAGTTCACATCGCTATGTGATTAACACCCAAAGAGTACTAAGGTATGATCATGTTTTGCTCGTAAGAGAAGTTTAGTCAACGGGTCTGTCACATTCAAAGCCGTATGTATTTTGCAAATATTCTATGTCTACAATGCTCTGCATGGAGCTACTCTAGCTAATTGCTCCCACTTTCAATATGTATCCAGATTGAGACTTAGAGTCATCTGGATCAGTGTAAAAGCTTGTATCGATGTAACTCTTTACAACGGGCTCTTTTATCACCTCCATAATCGAGAGATATTTCCTTAGTCCTCACTAAGGATATTCTTGACCACTGTCCAGTGATCTACTCTTAGATCAAAATTGTACTCTCTTGCCAAACTCAGAGCAAGGTATACAATAGGTCTGGTACACATCATAGCATACTTTATAGAACCTATGACTGAGGCATAGGGAATAACTTTTCATTTTCTATTTTCTGCCATAGTCGGGTTTTGAGTCTTACTCAACTTCATACCTTGCAACACAGGCAAGAACTCCTTCTTTGACTGTTCCATTTTGAATTACTTCAAAATCTTATCACGGTATGTACTCGTTGAAAAATCAAGCGTCTTGATCTATCTCTATAGATCTTGATGCTCGATGTGTAAGCAGCTTCACCGAGGTCTTTCATTGAAAAACTTTTATTTAAGTATCCTTTTATGCTATCCATAAATTCTATATCATTTCCAATGAACAATATGTCTTTCACATATAATATCAGAAATGTTACAGACCTCACACTCACTTTCTTGTAAATACAGGCTTCTCCAAAAGTCTGTATAAAACCATATGCTTTGATCACACTATCAAAGCATTTATTCCAACTCCGAGAGGCTTGCACCAGTCCATAAATGGATCATTAGAGCTTGCACACTTTGTTAGCACCTTTCAGATCGACAAAACCTTCTGGTTGCATCATATACAGCTCTTCTTCCAGAAATCCATTCAGGAATGCAAATTTGACATCCATTTGCCAAATTTCATAATCATAAAATGCGGCAATTGCTAACATGATTTGGACAGACTTAAGCATCGCTACGAGTGAGAAAATCTCATCGTAGTCAACACCTTGAACTTTGTCAAAAACCTTTTTCAACAAGTCTAGCTTTGTAGATAGTAACACTACTATCAGTGTCCGTCTTCCTCTTTGAAAATACATTTATTTCTATGGATTCCCGATCATCGGTCAAGTCCACCAAAGTCCACACTTTGTTCTCATACATGGATCCCATCTCAGATTTCATGGCCTCAGGCCATTTCGCGGAATCTGGGCTCACCATCGCTTCCTCATAGTTCGTAGGTTCATCATGGTCTAGTAACATGACTTTCAGAACAGGATTACCGTACCACTCTAGTGTGGACTGTACTTTGGAAGGCCTCCGAGGTTCTATAGTAACTTGATCTGAAGTTTCATGATCATCATCATTAGCTTCCTCACTAATTGGTGTAGGAATCACTGGAACTGATTTCTGTGATGAACTACTTTCCAATTCAGGAGAAGGTACAATTACCTTATCAAGCTCTACTTTCCTCCCACTCACTTCTTTTGAGAGAAACTCCTTCTCTAGAAAGGATCCATCTTAGCAACGAATATCTTGCCTTCGGATCCGTGATAGAAGGTGTACCCAACAGTTTCCTTTGGGTATTCTATGAAGACACACTTCTCCGATTAGGATTCGAGCTTATCAGGTTGAAACTTTTTCACATAAGCATCGCAGCCCCAAATTTTAAGAAACGACAACTTTGGTTTCTTACCAAACCACAGTTCATAAGGCATCGTCTCAACAGATTTTAATGGTGCCCTATTTAAAGTGAATGCAGTTGTCTCCAATGCATAACCCCAAAACGATAGTGGTAAATCGGTAAGATATGTCATAGATCGCACCATATCCAATAAAGTGCGGTTATGACGTTCGGACACACCATTACGCTGTGGTGTTCCATGTGGCGTGAGCTGTGAAACT
Organism: Triticum timopheevii; assembly: GCA_963921465.1. Classification (NCBI taxonomy): domain Eukaryota; kingdom Viridiplantae; phylum Streptophyta; class Magnoliopsida; order Poales; family Poaceae; genus Triticum; species Triticum timopheevii. The sequence continues at coordinate 293,498,589 of OY997262.1, forward strand.
ATTTCACATTGTTTTTAAATGAAGGCCAAACTCGTAACTCAAATATTCTGTTCTGCGATCAGATTGTAGAAACTTTATTTTCTTGTTGCGATGATTCTCCACTTCACTCTAAAATTCTTTGAACTTTTCAAATGTTTCAGACTTGTGCTTCATTAAGTAGATATACTCATATCTGCTCAAATCATCTGTGAAGGTCAGAAAATAACGATACCCACCACGAACATCAACACCCATTGGACCGCATACATGAGTATGTATTATTTCCAACAAGTCAGTAGCTCGTCCCATTGTTCCGGAGAACAGAGTTTTAGTCATCTTGCCCAAAAGGCACGGTTCACAAGCATCAAATGATTCATAACCAAGTGATTCCAAAAGTTCATCTTTATGGAGTTTCTTCATGCACTTTATTATTGCCTCTAGGGCATATTTCCTTCAGGCCGGCCTGCGAGGTTGTCAGGCCCAAGTTGTTCAAATCCTGGCCTACGGTCGTGCGCACGAATACTGAGTTAGATACACAAATTCTTCTAAAAAAGGTTAGATGCACAGATAAATAGTCCCACATCGGCCCTTTGCATTAAAATCCACCAATTTATATAGGTCGGAGTTTCACAAGAATCATCAAGCAGTCCAAGACAAGAAAAAAGAAACGAAAAGTGAGGCAGGGGTCGTGATGATATGTGGCTGCAGGTGAGGTGATGGTTCTATGGTGTTGTGGATTGTGTGGGGACATGAAGATAGGAAGAGAAGCAGAAGCACCTCGCAAAAAAAAGATAGGAAGAGAGTCAAGGAGTACTGTGATCAGAGGCGATTACCTTAGATAGTTGTAGATGGATCTCTAAACATGTGGTTCATGACTGAGATGGAATGGGAGGTGCTGCCATGTTCAACTACGATTAATATATTAATTGAAGGTATGCAACAGGGCCAAAAAGAAAAACCATGCATCAAGGAACGTTTTTTCATCTTGGATGGTGGTCTGATATTGGCTTCGAGCTCACTTTAAGTAACATGTATTTATTTGGAGGCCAAATAATAATTGAGTTGAAGGTTTTCATGTGGCCTCCCTGAATGGAATTAAAATATTTAGAAACAAATGGATGTAAATTGCAAGTGTGTTGAAGGGTAATTTCCAAATAATGGAATAATTTATTTGAGATCTCTAATAATGTTGGGAGGATATGTTGTATGGGTTATAAAGAGAACCACCATTTGAACTCGCTCATTTTAAATAGATCAAATATCTATGCAATTTTATTTTTTGAAATATCATTTAATTAAATGTGAGTGTGAACTGCATGACAACATGTTAAAGTATTTAATCCAAAATTTATGGTATATACACTTCATCAATTTTCTAAAATGTACGACGAGGGTGAAATGATGTAAGTGTTTCTTACCACCGACGATTCAGATATAATGCACTCCTAGGGACTACTCTCCACTGTTTTAGTTTGTTGAGCCTATCTCATTATGTTCTTTGTTTGTAAGTCCTACTTTTATTTCTTTCTATCATATGTTTACATTATGTGAAACATTCAATTCTTGCATACAGTGATTAAATAGAACTCACCATGTAACATTTCTACTCCTTCAGTGTGTCACGACATGCATCCACCGCAGTTAATGGAGACTAAAGCATGATATGCATTTCTTCTACATATCGGCAGGCGCCTCCCAGCCTCCAGGGATGTTCTCATGCCGCGTTCATGTGCGTTTTAGTGGACACATCAATTTTTTCCCTAACAACGCACGGGCATATGTGCAAGTAACTTTAACTGGGCCTTCTGGGACCGGGGGTCGCGCTGAGCTTGCCTGTTGGCGAACGAGCGAAAACGGTCGCCAGAGCTGCTCCATCGCGAACGATTCCTTCGATTGTTGTCCAAAAAAAAGATTCCTTCAATGGTGGCAGCTCTCCGGCTATCTTTTTTTTTGAAAAACACCCGACCATATATTAATTAATTAAAACGTCATTACAATCGTTCATAACAGCAGGCGCCACACAGGGCGGAAAATTATTAAAAAGAAAACCATCACATCTATTATCGAAACTAAATTTAGCAAGCTCATGCGCTACTGAATTGGCCCTTCTATTTATTTTTGACAACTTGAAGTTTCCCAGAAGCCTGATGACGCTAAGTGCTTCCTTCTCGAGGTCTATGAGCGAGGATCTGTCACAACTTTCATTTGCTATAAAAGAAGCCACAAACGCACAATCAGTTTCCAAAATAATAGGCATGTTAAGAGAAATACCTATATAAAGCCTAGCTAGGCATGTTCGAAGCTCCGCTTCATCCACACTAGAGCATAACCCAATGAAGTCCCAAGATGAGACAATGATGTCACCCGTACAGCTCCTGGCCACGACCCCAACGCTCGCGACACTTAAACTCTCCACAAAACTTGCATCGATATTGATCTTGATGTGGCCAAAAGGAGGCGGCTGCCACACCTCTCTGGACCTCACAACAGTATTACTTGCACTAAAACCAGCCACCACCTCTTTTCCTTTGTTATTGGTGACTACCTCATTTGTAGGCTGACACGACGAAAATGCCAACCAGTAACTCTCCAGAAACATGGCAGATCCTATAACAGTTTCTTTTCCTTTCCCAAAAATCAAATCATTCCTTAAGTGCCAAACTCACAAGAAAAGAAACAAGATGTGCTCCCTTTGCGAACAACTTAACTGGTCTAATAAAATAAGTAACCAGTCAGGCCCAGTATAATTAAAAGCGTCTTCCCTTGGCAAATTCCATACTTTCCTCAACGCCAAACAAAGTGCACGAGCCTTTGTGCAAGAAACAAGAGTGTGGAAAGTACTCTCATCCTCAACCCCGCAGATAGAGCAAGTGCGAATGGTAGCTTGATGATTTAAAACTCTATTAACTTGAACCGCCAGGCTATCAGATGCTGCACGCCATCCAAAAATTCCAATCTTTTGTGGGATGTTGGCCCTCCAGATAATATCCCACAATCTCATTTCTCCGTTAATAGCAGTGCTGGATTCCCCACCATTCTCTTTCCGATCCTTAAGCTTTAGCGCCAGATTGTATGCACTTTTCATTGAAAATAATCCATTCTTTTCAAAATGCCAAGCAATGAAATCACCATCCCCTGAGGATTGAATTCTCAACTTCAATATCTCTTCCGCATCGTGATGATAAAAAAGATGTCTAATGATATTATCGTCCCATTCACTAGACCCGCTCTTGAATAAATCCGAAACTCATTTTAGTCTTGACCTATTCTTTTTGCCAGAGATTTTGAGGCCAGAAACCTTGGAAGCCAATTGTCCCTCCAGATATTGATATTCCCTCCATCAACCACCCTCCAGATGACACCATTTTTAAGGAGTTACAGACCATGCATAATACCTTGCCATGTCACTGAGGTTGACTGAGGAAAAACCGTGTCAAGAAGATGCCCCTGAGGATAATATTTTGCCTTCATTACCTTAGCACATAGCGAGTCCGGGTTAACAAGTAAACGCCAAGCTTGTTTTGCCAGGAGAGCTTGATTAAATAACCTCAAGTCACGGAAGCCCATTCCACCCTCACCCTTTGGTCGCGTTAATTTATCCCAAGCCAACCAATGGGTTTTCCTCATATCCTCCTCATCGCCCCACCAAACATTCCTTATAATCTATGATAAATCCTCACAAAGAGAAGCAAGAAATTTAAAAATACCCATCGTGTACACCGGGAAAGCCTGAATTACTGACTTAATAAGGTCTTCTTTCACCCCACTTGAAGCATATTTATCAATCCATTCAGAAAGACATTTCACTGCCTTTTCCTTAGATTGAAATCTACCAGCTTTCATTCTTCCTTGAGGAACAGGAAGGCCAAGATATTTATCCTCAAAACCCTCCGCGGTAATCTTTAAGATGACCATTGTAGACACTTGGTTTTCCATACTGCACGACTTCCCAAACATAATTGAACATTTATCCGGACTGAGTAACTGACCAGTCCCCCTCTTGTACATATTCAAAATATTCTTGATGGTCAAAGCTTGAATGGATCCTTTGAAGAATAATAGACTATCATCGGCAAATAATAAATGAGAGATACCTGGAGCATTTTTGTTCAGCCTGAACTCCTTGAGGGTACCATTCACGCACGCATTCTGGAGCAATAACGAAAGTGCTTCTGCCACAAACAAGAATAAGTACGGGGATAACGGATCACCTTGCCTTAGTCCACAAGAGGGGGAGAATGTCTCCAATAGCTGCCCAGTCAAGCGCACAGCAAACTTCATAGTTGTAACACATGTCATAATCCAATTAATCCACATAGGTGCAAAGCCCGATGCGCCAAGCATACTCCTCAAAAAATGCCAATCCACCCGATCATATGCCTAGCAAGATCAAGCTTGTAAGCACAAAACTCCCCTCTTTGATCTTTTAACGTACTCAAAGAATGCATACATTCAAAAACTATAAGAGCATTATCAGAAATTAACCTGCCTGGAATGAATGCACTTTGAGCAGGGGAGATCATACCATCCAATAGGGGTCTCAGTCTGCTAACAAGACATTTGGAAATAATCTTGTACTCCCTCCGTCCCACAATGTAAGCCGTTTTTGCAAGCTATAGCAAGGGAGTAAATAACATTGCATAGACTGGTTGGCCGAAAAAACAAGGGTTCGTTTGAAAAAAAAAACTCGCAGAATTACCTTTTTTTTTAGCATCAGTACAGACACAAGCGCTCATATACACGCGCATACACTCATCCCTATGAACGCACACACGCACACCCTACCCCTATGAGCACCTCTGAGAGACTGAGCCGGCATATCATCTTGAGATTTACGAAGTCACCGTAGGCACCTCGTCGTCGACGGGAACGTCTCCTGCCACTGAAAACGCATCGCCGGAAATCCTGAAATAAATCCAGGAATAATGCGAGCACCAGGATTTGAACCCTGATGGGTTGGGGATACCACTGTCCACCTAACCAACTCAACCACAGGTTGATTCGCACTCGCAGAATTACCTAGCCCGAGATATTTCAGCGCATCGCTTGTCACAGGCCATGCGTTTTTTTTTTTTGGTTGAGAATTGTCACAGGCCATACGTTTTGAGGATCCATTCTCCATTGCCGGGCGGCGAGAAAATAAAATAAAACAGCCGCACCATAAAAAAGGAAAATAGCGACGGGATGGACCGTGGACGTTCAACGGTCTTGGCGCGCGTAGCAGTAAAAGTAGCGACCGGCTTCCCCACAAGTTTCCTGAGCAGGGATCAACCATGGAGATCTCGCACCTCGCGTACGTGCTCCTCTTCCTCTTCGCCGCCGTCGTACTTTATGTCCAGCGCCGCCGAGCTTCTCCGTCGAGAACGGCCAACTGTCCTCACCCGAACCCCGCTCTGGGCAACACCGTGGAGTTCATCCGCAACCGCGGGAGGTTCTTCGACTGGTACGCCGACATGCTGCGCGCGTCGCCGTCCAACACCATCGAGGCGTGGGGGGCCTTGGGCGCCAGCCACGCCGTGACCACCGCCGACCCGGCCGCCGTCGACCACCTGCTGCGCGCAAGCTTCGCCAACTACAACCGTGGCGCGCAATTCCGCGCGGCGCAGTCCGACCTCATCGGCGACGGCCTCTTCGGCGCCGATGGCCGCCTCTGGAGCCTCCAGCGCAAGCTGGCGTCATACGCTTTCTCCTCCCGCTCGCTACGGCGTTTCAGCGAGGACGTCCTCGCCGTTCACCTCGCCCGTCGCTTCCTGCCGTTCCTCGATGCCGCCGCGGGGTCCGGCGAGGTCGTCGACCTGCAGGAGGCGCTGCGTCGGTTCGCGTTTGACAACATCTGCCACGTCGCCTTCGGCGTCGAGAGCTCCACGCTCCTCGAGTGGGGTGACCCCCGGCAACAGGCGCTCTTCGCGGCGTTCGATACGGCCGTCGAGATCTCCTTCATGAGGACGTTGACGGCGCCCACACCGATGCGGAAGCTCACGAAGCTTCTCAACATCGGCAAGTCGCGTCGGCTCCGAGAAGCCGTCGGCGTCATAGACGACCACGCCATGTCCGTCATCGAAGCCAAGGAGGTGAGCCAGAGAAACAGCCGCGATGAGGGCGATCCGGACCTGCTCTCCCGGTTCATGGCGGCCATGGACGAGGAGGACGGCGGCGGTGAACTCGCCGCCATGTTCCCCACGCCGGAGGCCAAACGCCGATTCCTGCGGGACGTGGTCGTCAGCTTCATTCTCGCCGGCAAGGACACGACGACCTCGGCCCTGACGTGGTTCTTCTGGCTCCTCGCCGCGAACCCGCGGTGCGAGCGGCGCGTCCACGACGAGGTGTCGCGGTCGCCGGACGGCAACGTGAAAGGCATGCACTACCTGCACGCCGCGATCACCGAGGCGATGCGCCTGTACCCGCCGGTTCCCTTCAACGGGCGGGTAGCCGTCGCCGACGACGTCCTCCCGGACGGCACGGCGGTGCGCGCCGGCTGGCACGCCAACTACTCGGCGTACGCGATGGGGCGGATGGAGAAGCTGTGGGGCGAGAACTTCCTGGAGTTCGCGCCGGAGCGCTGGCTCGGTGACAGCGGCGAGTTCGCGCCAGTGGACGCGGCGCGGTATCCGGTGTTCCACGCCGGGCCGCGTGCGTGCCTCGGGAAGGAGATGGCCTACATGCAGATGAAGACGGTCGCGTCAGCCGTCCTTCGGAGGTTCAGGTTAGACGTGGTGGCACCGACGGCCAGTATGGAGTCGCCGCCGGCGTACGAGATGACCGGCACGATGAAGATTAAAGGCGGGCTTCAAGTGCAGCTCAGGATGAGTGATGCTAACAAGTCTTCGTTGGCCACGTCGGCATCTGGACAAGAAGTGGACTAAACGTCATCCCCGCATATCAAACGCGACCAATAATTACAGTTGGCCTTCTGGGTTTGTCCTTAGTCAAACATATTTAAGTTTGATCAAATTTATAGAGAAAAAAAATTCCAACGTCTTATATTTAGAAATGGAGGTAGTACAGTTGGCCTTCTGAGGAGTAGAAGATTGAAGTAGTCTCATGAGATCCTGTATAAAATATATTTCTGTATCATATTTATTAGATTATGTACTCCCCGTTTCTAAATATTTGTCTTTTTAAAGATTTCAAATGAACTACCACATACGGATGTATATAGACATATTTTAGAGTGTAGATTCACTCATTTTGCTTCGTATGTAGTCACTTGTTAAAATCTCTAGAAAGACAAATATTTAGGAACGGAGGGAGTAGGTCTTAGCATATAGACTTCAATTACTAGATGAATGCTCCGAACGTTGCTACGGGAATTTGTATGAAATAAAATTATGCTGGTTTAGTGTGTTTATGGTTCCTACTCCCTCCGTTCCTAAATGTAAGTCTTTGTAGAGATTCCACTATAAACCGCATACGGATGTATATAGATGTATTTTAAGTTTAGATTCATTCATTTTGCTCTGTATGTAGTCCATCTAGTGAAATCTTTACAAAGACTTATATTTAGGAACGGAGGGAGTACTAAATAGTAAGATAATTTGTTTATCATTATTTAAAATAAATTGATAAATGTATCTTTCATGTATAAGTTGAAAATTGAAGCAAAACAAAAAAATCTGGGTACATGCATCGGACTACTCATATTGGAAGTAACATAAGAGCATCTCCAACAGTCGCGCAACAGGGCGGCCCGCTAACATTTTTTTACAACGCTGAAATAGCCTCTTTTTGGGCGCAGCAGAGCGCTGGCTCCAGCGACCGCTGCAAAATATGGCATGCGCGAGCAGCTCCAGCAGGTGCTGCAAAATCCGCCGCGTAGTGCGGTTCTCGGCGGCGACATCCTCCGGGAAGCGCTGGCACCACTCCGCCATGGCGTACTCGTCTGCATCAGCGATGAGGAGGCGACACTCCCGCCTACGCTGGATGCGACGGTCCTCGTCGGTGATTAGTCGCGGTGGAGGCGCGAGATCCTGCGCCTGCTGGCGCGTTCGAGTGTCAGAGAAATTCATCTGCGAACGTGGCCTGTTAAGGCGCACCGCTGTCGCGTCGTACGTGCGGGCGGCCTTGTGGGCGGTCTCGAACGTCCCGAGACCGAGACGTATACCACCGGAGCGGATCTACGCATCGTACACGTCGGAGGGGCGGGCACGGACACCGCGGTAGTCGGAGCTGCTCCGTGCGCACTGTGGCATGTCGGTGGTGGGGGAGAAGGCGCGGCAGCGTGGGGAGAAGGGCGCGGTGGTGGCGACGGGGTGCTGGAGACGAGGAAGAAGAGCGTGGCGGGGAAGAAGGAGTCGATGGAGTGGCGGTTGGCGGGCTCGCGCGTGTGGGTTTTATAGAGCGCACCTGACGCCGCCCACCAAAACTACTGCGCGCCGAGCTGCTTTTTCGCGCACACGCGCACTTTTTCCCCATCGGATTCTCCCGCGCCTGCTGGAGCACACCAAACCGACCAGCGCGTGCTAAATATAGCTTTTCCCCCACGCGCGCGATATCTAGGGCGGCTGTTGGAGTTACTCTAAGTAGTACTAGCTCTGTCTTGGTTTATTAGTCCTCTTTGTAGTTTGATGAAACATGATCTTTGATTTAACTATTAAAAATAAGTTATGTACCTAAAAATAATATCATTAAAAATTTCTTTCAAATACAAATTCAACAGTATAAGTTTTATGACATACAACTTATAATTTGTTAATCAAATCTACGGTCAAATTTAGGCACAAAATACAAAATGGACCAATAAATCCGGACGAAGGTAGGAACATGCATGCCACATAAGCATAAATAGTGATATGACAAGTAACTAATGAGAAGAGAGACAAATAGAGTGACATAAATAGGTTACCATCACACAACACTTTCGGATGCAAAATGAGTCTACAAAGTAATAAATAAAGGTCTCTATATTATTATCCCTATGACACTACCACTACGACACTATGACTAGCCTCAGCTTTCGCTTGTGTATGTTGCATGCATGCTTGCATGCTTTACTTTTCTTTCGGGATTAAAACACACTTTAGGCATCAATTAATGCTTGCATGCATTGGTTACTCACGGGTAGATCAGATGGCTTTGTAAACTGTTATAGTACATTCAACGGCCAAATTTATATGGGTGATGTGGCTAAAGGAGAAGGTAGAGAATTCTAGTAGCGCGGGCTACTGCTTCCGTCTTGGTTTATTGGTCGTCATTGTAATCTGTGCCAAATTTTGACCATAAATTTAACTAACAGAATGTTTATGCATGCCATAAAATATTAGAGCATCTCCGGCCGCGCCTCCAACACGGCGCCCCCAGGCGATTTTTTCACGTCGGCGCCAAAAAACCGGCCGAGTCGCGCCCCCAAGAGCCCGTTTTTCGCCGGTTTGGGCCAAAGTTAGTGCCGGCGGACCCAGGTCGAACCCGGCGCGCTGGTTGGCGTGAAAGAGCCGCGGGACCGCCGAGTCAGCGAGACGCCGCTTCGTCGCCCTCATCGCCTCGGTTCCCGCGGGAATCAATGCCAAGGCTGCCGCGCTGCTGCGCCGGTCAGCCTCCATTGATGCCTCACGGGCGGTGCGGTGGAGGCGCCGCCGACGCGCGTCCCGCCTGCTCCCGCCACGCGTCGTCCCGCATGCCGCCTCCCCGCCGCCCCGCTTGGGCTATAAAAGGCACCCACTCCCCGTTGGTGAGCGCCACAACCTCCCCCTCTCCCTCTCGCAAAAACCATCTCCCCGCCGACGAGCAAAGCAAAGATGGATGCGAGGTTCCGAGGCGATGGCGCAGCGGCGAACGGCTTCGGCCGCCGACACCTCCAAGAGCCGGAGGCGCGCCTCCTCTAAGAGGCCGAGTACCCGGCGCCCCCTGACATGCGCGTACCGGGGGCATGGAGGCTGAGCGCCGGCGGCGTCCCGGTGCCGCAGGTGCCAGAAGGGGCGGCACGGCGGGTGGAGATCGCTCGCATCCGCTCCTCCCTGACGAAGGAGCAGCGGTGCCAGCCGAGGTACGCGCCCAACAGCGAGACGATGTGGACAATGTTCTTCGAGCGCCGCCGCTAGGAGCATATCGCCTCCGTCAACGGCATCATCCCCCGGGGCCGCCTGAACGCCGAAGGGCGGCGCGAGTGGTGGGGCGTGCCCGGCTGCACCCTCGAGGTTGTCCTCGACCACGTCGAGACCGGCAACGTGCCGCGCCTTGAGTACCCGCGACGGCCCTCCTTCTCTCACCACCACGGCAGCTCCTGGACGCCGAGGCAGATGGAGCCGGGGTCGTCCTCGTCGTCGGGCTCTGGCTCACCGGCCCTCCACCCCGTCGGGCCCGAGCCGGAGGGGACACCGCTCGGGCATCGCGCTCGCAGCGGCGCCCTCGTCATCAACGAGGGCGCCCGACCCTCACCGCCTGCTCCGGCACCGGCGAGGTACTCCATGCGCCTGGTCCGGCCGAAGGCCGAGTCGGGGTTGCTCCCCGTGAAGCCGGAGCACGTCGACATGGTGGCCCCCGACGACGAGTCCGCCCTCACATGGACGAAGGAGGACTACGTCCGTGAGTAGGTGCGCCGCCAGCGCCGGGCGTACGTGGAGCTCTAGGCTCGTCGCCGCGCCGAGGCCCGTCGCCGCATCGAGGAGGGCGGCGTCATCGTCCTCGACAGTGATGAGGAGGGCGAGGCCGGGCCGTCAAGCGCCCCGCCACGTGTCGGCGACCCCAGCCAGGGTTGCAGTAGGGACATCGCAGGCGAGGCGCGCGACGACGACGACGGCGACGACCGCGACTACACCCGCTTCTACAGGCTTCTCGGCATGTAGACGACGGCGGCGACGGCGGCGGCGGCTATGTTTTTTAGTTTGTTTTTAAGTTAGGCGTAGTTCTTGCATGTTTTTATGTTTTTGTACAAATTTCAATGAAGTATGGCCGAGTTCCTGCAAAAATCGCCGAGTTTACAAAAATTTGAAAGGAACTTCGCCGAACCCACGGCGACCGTGGGCCGATGACTGGGAACGGACCGAACCCCAGGGGCCAATCTAACACCGGTTCGCCCCCATGCCGCTCTTTTTCGGCGCCCTGGGGGGGCGAACGGCTGGAGATGCTCTTATGTCATTGAAAACTATGTTCAAATACGAATCCAAGGATATAATTTTTATTGACATGCATTAAAATTTTGTTAGTTAAAATCTTTGATCAAAATTTAGCACAAATTGCATAGGAGACTAATAAACCAAGATGAAGGTAGTAGCTATTTAGATATATTATATTTGGTACATAGCGGGATATGAATTACTGCTAGCCAGGTAGATGTGGGTCCCCGTAGAAGCTACTGTATGTGCATAGGCGATCTAGATTTCTCCATATCAAAACTCCTTTATTAATCTCACTTTTTGCAGGGTTATTCTATTAATCTGACTGTTGATGAAATAACAATAGAAGAGTCCAAGTCCACGTCTATGAAATAAAGATGCACACAATCCAAACAGACACAACACCATAACATGTCCAAAGTAAGTCCGTCTGTTCTGAATTATAGGTACGCCCTGTAGAATCAGCAAAACTAAGGCAGATCTCTGTGTTTAGAAACTGCCAATTAGCACACACATTTGCTTGTTATTAGTTTGATTAAGACCACTCTCGATGCTTAGCTCTTAGCATGATTTAATAAACAAAAATTCTGAGGTGTCACAGTAATTAAAAAAAGATAAAAGTTGTATGTTAGTGGAGATATGGTTCGGACTTTATTTCTTTATCTAGTAAAATTAGGTTTCCGATCTGATGTGGCATCAATCTAACTTTCTTTCCTTCCTTTCTGTCCAGAAATAGGCAATAGTGCTGAAATGCAAACATAAACACATAACCAACTAAATATAAATATCACTATACAACACCTAAGAGAAAATGAATTGAGGTGATTCTCTGTGAGAATTTTTCACCACATAGGATGATGTGTTACGAGTCAGTGCATTGTGAGTGTCCTAAATTGCTCAATAATTGCAATACACTTGATGCCTTTTCGAACCTCACACTAAAAACTAAACCAAAAACTTAATTCATTTTCGGCGCCATTGCCAGGGAGTTCTTGTTGTAGTCATCGGTTCTGCACTCAATTTTTTACTTCTTGTTAATCTTGCTTAGTTACATTTTATTTGTCTTTAGATTTCTTTTTAGCACTCTAAAAATTTCAGAAACAACAAAAAGAATTAAATTCCAACAAGTAGTATCTTCACTTTTCTTAGTCATGATAGATTCTTAGCCTTGCACTAAAAGGTTTCATGTTGGTTGTGGGGATGTGCTAGGAGAGGGGAATCCAGAATGTTTATTTTCTCATGTCACTAAAATTGATTATCCTCCCTCAACTTTGCCCTCGGATATTTGAAAATTTGTTGGAGGGAAATACTCAAGTTATAGTGGATATGGAACATATCTTTACTTACCCTCCCCCCACCCCCTTACAGAAAATGCTTTTCAAATTAAAAGACATGAGCGAGGGAGAGAACAAAATATATGTTTTAGTAACTCTGAAGATTGTGTTTGGTCCCCCTCAAGAGAGTAGCTCACGAAATATTTTGGCATTATAAAGTCCCTCATGGAAATCATGCATTATTGAATTTATGAAACTTGAATGTTTGTGTTAGGCTTGTTATGATGAAATAAGCAAATAAGATTTTAATAGAACCCCAATTGCTAGGGCAAAAATAGAAAAAATTGAAGGTATATTGCTTGCTCTCTCGTAAGAGTGGTTGGGTAACCCCCAAATGTAAGGGTGAAGTAACCTAGCAATACGTATCTCCCTTAGTAGAGAACCAAGGTTTATCGAGCCAGAAAGGAGTTCTTCCAGCAAACAAAGTCATAGGTACCTGCACACAAGACACAAGAAAAACTTGTCCCCAACACGTCAAGTAGGTTGCCAAGCATCTTATCTTGCTAGTTACAAGATTAAATTGTGTGGTATGGTAGGAATAGATAGATAGATAAAATAAAAGAAACAATACAACAAGGAAATAATATTTTTTTGAAAAGTTTCCAGTATAAGAAGATAGACCCCCGAGGCGATAGGTTCACTAGTGGCATCTCTCCAAGCATACATGTGTAGTGTGGTGAACAAATTACAGTTTGGTAACGATTAGATTGCAATATTTATATTTATGACTATGATCATTCATGGTATAATCTCATATAGGCATTACGTCTGTGATATGTAGACCGTTATCGAACTACATCTACAACTAATACTCCACCCGAAGACCGCTATCTAGCATGCATCTCGGAATATTAAGTTCATAGCAAATAGAGCATTGCAATAATCATGATGACATAATATAGATAGTAAAACTACCATCCAAGTGTGATAAAGAAACCATCATTTTATGGTTAGTGGCAACAATACAATACAAGTCTTGTCCATGTCTATCACTGGGATATAGACCATCGCAAGATCAGAACCCACTATAATGCACAACTCCCTCTAAAAACTAACCATCAAACTTGGTCAAAGAAGACAAATAAGGTCTTCAATTATACAACAAAGAAACTTTAAAAGGTTCAATTGATTTCAATGAACAGTATGCTCGTAAAGTGAAAATTCATAATATCCAAACAAACACACCACCAGTTACATCATATGGATCCCGATCATGTGAGGCATCTCAAGGTAACCTTGTATTGAATCACAAGGGAGAGAGGATGACATCTAGCTACTACTATAGACCCTAAGGTCATAAAGGAACTCCTCACACATGGTCATGGAGGCAACAAGGTTGGTGAAGAAACCTCCGGCGATGGGTTCCCCCTCCGGTAGGGTGCTAGAACAGGCCTCCAGATTGGATCTTCTTAGAACAGAAACTTGCGGAGGCGGAAAAAATTGGGTAAAATTCCTCTAGAGGGTTTCAGAAATACAGGATTTATAAGCGAAAGAATGGGGGTGCCAGGGGGCCCACGTGGCCACGTGGGGTGGCCCCCCGACACCTCCTGGTACTTTCTAGGACCGTCTTGACTTAAAAAATCATATTAAATCCTCATGATATTTTAACCTCCGTGGATATGGATTTTCTGGAAAACCAAAATCATGCAGAGAACAACAATTGGCTCTGGGCACTAATTAAGTAAGTTAGTCCCAAAAATAATATGAAATGCTATTAAAATTATTTAAAAGTGATATTATAATAGCATGAAACAATAAAAAATTATAGATACATTTGAGAAGTATCATATATCCAAAGCCATAGAGGAAAGATGGGTGGTTGGGTTCCGAAAAACTATACAGTAAGGTGGAGTGCCTCTAGAAAATGGGAAACCAATGTGTCCACACATATGTGAACTTTGTTTTGCTTACTTGAGTGAAAAAAAAGTGTCTGAACTGAGGAACCTATAGCTTTGAAGAGAGATACGAGGATAGTGATTGTCCCTTGTGTGCATACAAGGCTAAGAAAACCTGAAAACTATCCAAAAACACTATGCCTAGTTAAAAGACATCAAAGAAAAGCGCTTATGGCAGAGAACCCAAAGTTTTTTGTGCAAATAAAGTTTTTACCTTTTGTAACAACATTTTTTATGGTTTTTGCTTAATGAAGTGTCGAGAATTGCCGTTAGCATGTCAAGACTGCACTGTATGTGTTGTTGCGCTGAAAAAGATAGTTTTGCTGTAATTTTTTTATTTTGTAGTGAGTTAATAGGGCACGATAAAATCATGATTCTTTTTACACAAATCACATAGATAAGTTCCCTTTTATATGTTAAGTTTTCGGAATTGTTTGAGTTACAGAAGTATGGATTGCATTTACATTTAAAGACAACTCTCTTTTGGCAAATTATTATTATTATTATTGTCTTTAACTACTTATGTTGGCAATTTTATTGTTCTTATAAGGGTGTAAAAAATTTAGAATTATGTTATTATATAGTAGATAATGATGTATTATAATTTTACAATTATTTTAAAACAAGTCATGATTAGGTTCAAGTGTCATTTATACTAATATCCTCATGAGTTCTATGTAAGTTTTGTGTGGATGAACTTTTCATGACATAGGTGAGACAGTGATATGAGAGGCATAAGGAGATGCAATCTCTCAAGCTTGGGATGCCCAAGGTACCCTAAGAAATATTTTCAAGAGTCTCAATCGTCGAAGTTTGGAGATGACCAAGCCCTCCTCTTCATCAACAATTATGAGTTTGTCTCGGTTAGAACTTTGTTTTTATTTTCTACATATTATGTGTTGTTCTTCGAGTGCCCTTTCATTTTTTATTGTTGATCATTAAAATCACCATATCTGAAAAATTTACTTTGAAAGATCTTATGTATGGTCATGTGAAGGAAATATGCCCTAGAGGCAATAATAAAGTTGTTATTTTAAATTTCCTTATTCATGATAAATGTTTATTATTCATGCTAGAATTGTATTGCTCGGAAACTTAAATACATGTGTGAATACATAAACAAATACCATGTCCCTAGTAAGCCTCTACTAGACTAGCTCGTTGATCAAAGATGGTTAAGGTTTCCTAACCATAGACATGTGTTGTCATTTGATAACGGGATCACATCATTAGGAGAATGATGTGATGGACAAGACCCATCCGCTAGCTTAGCATATTGATTGTTCAGTTTATGCTAGTGCTTTCTTGATGACAAATACATATTCCTTCGACTATGAGATTATGCAACTCCCAAATACCGAAGGAATACCTTGTGTGCTATCAAAAGTCACAACGTAACTGGGTGATCATAAAGATGCTCTACAGGTATCTCCGAAGGTGTTTGTTGAGTTGGCATAGATCGAGATTAGGATTTGTCACTCCGAGTATCGGAGAGGTATCTCCGGGCCCTCTCGGTAATACACCTCATAAGAAGCCTTGCAAGCAAAGTGACTAAGGAGTTAGTTGCAAGATGATGTATTATGGAACGAGTAAAGAGACTTGCCGGTAACGAGATTGAACTAGGTATGAATGTACCGACGATCGAATCTCGGGCAAGTAACATACCGATGGACAAAGGGAATTACGTATGTTGTCATAAGGTTTGACCGATAAAGATCTTTGTAGAATACGTAGGAGCCAATATGGGCATCTAGGTTCCGCTATTGGTTATTGACCAGAGAGGCGTCTCAGTCATGTCTACATAGTTATCGAACCCGTAGGATCCAGACGCTTAACGTTCGTTGATGATATAGTGTTATATGAGTTATATGATTTGGTGACCGAATGTTGTTTGGAGTTACGGATGAGATCACGAACATGACGAGGAGCTCTGGAATGGTCCGAAGGGTAAAGATTGATATATAGGATGATGATATTCAGACACCAGAAGAGTTTTGGAGTGCACGGGGTAGTCATCGGGTCACCGGAAGGGGTTCCGGACACCCTCGATAGGTGTATATGCGCCTTATGGGCCAAAGGGGGGACAGACCAGCCCACAAGGGGGCTCGCACAACCCTCTCCCTGTCCTCCAGCCCTATGGAAGGAAAGGGGGGAGGGCGCCTCCCTCCCCTGCCTTCCCCTCCACATGGGAGAAAGGAAGGGGGGGGGGGCGCCTCCCTCCCCTGCCTTTCCCCGCTCTCCTAGAAAGGAAAGGGGGGCGGCACAGCTTGGGAAGGACCCCAAGTAGGATTAGGCCTACTTGGGGCACCTCCTTGGATGCTTCTCCCTCCCCCACCTATATATATGTGGGAGGGGGGCGCCACACATAACCACGACAATCTCTTAGACGTGTGCGGCGCCCCCCTCCATAGTTTTATTTGTCGGTCCTATTTTCGTAGTGCTTAGGCGAAGCCCTGTGAAGATAGCTTCACCATCACCGCACCATGTCATCGTGCTGCCGGAACTCATCCACTACTTTGCTATGTTGCTGGATCAAGAAGGCGAGGATGTCACTGAGCTGAATGTGTGCAAAACACAGAGGTGACGTACTTCCGGTACTCGATCGGTTGGATCACGAAGAAGTTTGACTACGTCAACCGCGTTACTAAAGGCTTCCGCTTACTGTTAGGGAAACGACACCTATGGGACAACAAGGATCCCTTCAACGGTTGGCGGGGCGAGGAGTTGCACAAAGAGCAGGTCTAGTGATCAGTGCAAGGGGATTTTTACCCAGGTTCGGTCTGCAACGGTGCGTAAAACCCTATTCTTGCTTGTGTGTATATTTTGTGTTCTTGAGTTCTTGAACTAGCTGAGGTGCATGCCCAGTCCAGAAAGTCTGAATCCTCTCCCAGTGTGCCTCGGGCCTCCTTTTATATGTTAAAAGGGTTGCCACAGCGGCACACGGGAGGTGGAAAGCAAGCTACAGTGCTCAAGCTTATCACTGACATCATAGGACAAACGCATTTAATGTGCTGCCTACATGCCCTCTTACTTTATCGGGGACGGTAACTAAAGCCATCCCGTTCGTTGCTGCCTCTCCTCGCTCCGACACACGTCCAGGCTGACGAGGCATGCAACACCAGGCTGGATGGCTAGCTGCTGTGTCGGTGCAGTGGTAGAGCTTCCATGAAGATCTGCATGCCGCCACACAGGCGTCTGCCTAGTTGGCAGGTTGATCGTCGTGCCGGGATGGTGGTGAGGTGGCAAAATCTTGTCTGGTGCGGGCCTGGTTGTGGTCCTATAATCATCCCCGGCAAGAGTCTTCCCGGGGGCCTTGCAGTCATCCCCGGCAAGGGCCTTGTTCGGGGTCTTCGCTCTTCGGGTCTTCACGTAGACCTGCGATCTATTAGTCTTCACAAAGATCTGCATGCTACTACGCATGCGTCCCTGAGTCTTGGCCTTGACGCTGTCGATGGTGTCAAAGCCCTCAGCCTCAAGGGTGATGACCTTGCTGGTGCTTCGCAGGCTGCCCCAACAAGGGTCTTGCCAGGGCTGCGTAAGTCGCCCCGACAAGGGTGTTGCCGGGGGAGGTCCAGCTAGTCTTCTACTCTTTGTTTTCCATCTTGAATGTTGTCTTGGTAATCTTGTATCTTGCTTTCGTTGCTCTGGCAAGCCTTATCGCGGGTATGGCTTCGACTGCCCATGCACAAGTAGGGGTATAGAAAGGGCCCATACTTTTGTACACCGATAGGAGCCCCCGGGCCTGGGCCACACATAAGCGTGAAGCGTCGTTGGGGCAGGCCCAAAACGGTGCACGGGCACGCGTGGCAGAGATTTAACCATTGTAAACTTTTCGTCAGTTGCGCTTCCCCATGATCCGCATTGAGTGCGTGACGTGGGGGTCGTGCGTGGAACGACCACAGCATGCCTGCGTCACCTTGCAGTGAATAGTAAAGAGGCAGTCGCCCATTCCCCATAAAAAGGGGAATCCACAGGGGCGCTTCTCATTTACCCTTCCCGCCTTTCCCAATCTAGGAACCGCCATTCCCCTCTTCTTCCTCAAGCGCAAACCAGAGTTCTCGCCTCTACATGTTGCCGCCGCGCTTCCATTGCTTCTTGACCCCTCGCCCCTTATCAGCCGCCATGGCGCCCAAGGAAAGCAAGGGCAAGGGAGCAGCCAAGGCCGCCGAGGGGAAGGAGGCGCCGGAGAGCAAGCCGGTGAAGCTGCAAAAGAAGCACACCCTCTTCGTCTCGATGAGCGATGCACTCAGCCTCAGGGAAAAATTCAAGTGCCTGTGGGGGAGAGAGACGGCGGGGCATCCCGCCACGGTCATCATCCCCGCTCCCTTCGCCAAGCCAGGTCCAGACAAATACCCTTTCTTCATCGATTACTTCTCCTGCGAACTCTGCCACCCTTTCTCCGACTTCTTTCAACGACATCATGCACACCTACAACTTCCATCTTTTGGATTTTATGTCGAATGCCTTGGCGTGCATGACCTTCTTTGCCCCTCTCTGCGAGGGCTTCGCTGGGGTGCATCCCAACATGACACTCTTCCGCCACTATTTTGTCCCTCACATCCAGTCAGGGGGTGCCATCTCTGGCTGCGTCACTCGGATCCCAAGGGCTCTGAGCAAGGGTACATACCTGGAGGGTTCCACAAAAGATAAGTGGGACGAATGGCGCGATCGGTGGTGCTGGATCAAGGAGGAGGACCCGCAGGAGTTCTGCCAGGTCCGCCGGAGGCCGCCAGCCTGCACCAATGACTGGGGCGAGCTCGACGCCAACGACGAGAAGATCACGTTCGCCACTACCAGGATCCATCACCTCACCTTAGCCGGGCTTACGCTCGAGATGATTGGGGCCGATTTCATCTGTCGCTGTATTGCTCCTCTGCACAATAAGGGGAGGCCGGTCTGGGACTTCAAGAACGCGACTGACATTATGAGGCTTCACTCCAGCCTGAATTACAACTTCACGATGATACATCACGCACATATCTGTCAGAGGCTTTTTCAGCTCAAGGTTGATGAGACCGACAAGGCTGAGAAGTCCGGCAAGGCTACCAAGACTAGCAAGGTGGACAATCCGTTTAAGTTGCCAGTGGGGTTGGTCCCGTTGAGCAACAACTCTTGCCTGACGGCCATCATTGCCATGATGCCGATGTTCAACGCACACGGCTTCGATTCGACCTGGGTCGAGACAAAAGCGGAGCTGGTGCAGAAGTTCTTCGACAACTTGTCAAATATGTACGTCCATGCTGAGCCACAACTCATCCACCCTACCACCGTAGAAGAGGTGGCGTAAATTGCTGCCAAGGCTAAGGAGGCAGCACTTGCCGAGGAGGCCGGCAACCTTAGCACCATGGAGGACGAGGCTGAAGAGGCCAAAGAGGAGAAGAAGTTTGCTGAGTGGACGGGGTCTGCCGAGCAGCCCAGTGGTGCCAGTGCCGGGGCCCCCATTGCTAAGGAGGCGGCCGAGAAGTCGGCCGAGGAGGGATCTGACACGGATGAGCCGTCAGCCCGCAAGAAGACGCGTGTCCTGCGGTGGGCCGGCTTCGGCGAGCCAGTCCGGCCCGGCAAGGCCACGCAGCGGCAAGAGGCCCAGGCGCAACCCATGCGCCAGACGAGGCACCCGGCCGCGGAGGCGGTGAAGGAAGCTGCGGCGGCGAAGAAGGCTGCGGCCGCTGCCTCCTCCTCGACCAAGCGTGCCGCCGCCTCCTCCTCGACCAAGCCGCCAAGGACCCCGTCTCCTCCTCCTCCCTTTATGGACACCGTCCCGGTGGCTGATTTTGACCTCGGGTCCTTTAGCCCGAAGAGGAAAAGGAGGCCAGAAGAGGAAGATGAGTAAGCACCTTGCCTCCCCATCCGTTTCCTGATCCTTTATCTAGATCATTTTATCTTGACTTGATCTTGTCTTCAAAGTGACACATAGATGCTGGCTCAGCGGGTGGCGAAGAGAGCCAAGGCTTCGACAGGCGACGAGCCGCTGGCACGCACTCCAGGTGCGCCGGGGATGATCATGATCAGCCCGGATACTAGCCCTCAACACAGCCCCCACTCCAGCCCCCAGCATGAGTCTATTACTCTTTTCCCGCTGGTGGGCGTTGGAGTGTGTATCTTTAATGATGACCTTGCCGGGTTCGTAGGAGGAGAGCAGCAATAGGAGGGGCCGCTGCGGGCCTCCCCTGAAATGTCGCCCCTGTCAACCACGCCACCTAGAGGGGTGTCCCCGGTAAGGGCATCCACCAAAGAGCCCACGCTCATGTAGGAAGAGGTGGTGGGCACAGGCGTTGGTGGCTCCATCCCGGCAACAAACATTGTCGGGGAGGAAACCACTTCTTCTCAGCTCGTCATAGGTAAGCTGCTCGCCTCCTGTCCCTTGCCATCTTTGCCACGTGGTTTCCTTTCTTTTCTTCATTCTAAATTTTGACTTTGAGCCCCGCCCCATTCTTCTTTTTGGTTTCCAAGCCCTCCCTCAATGAACCAGACGGACGTCGACGCTGTTATCAAGGAGACCGCCAAGGACGCTGAGGCTTAGGCCACCAAAATTGCCGCTGAGGAGGCCGCCAAGGCTGCTGCCGAGGCAAACATCAGGGCTGCTACCGAGGACGCCTCCAAGGAATCTGCTGGGGTGCCGGCGAGGCTGCTGCCGAGGAGGCCGCCAAGGGGCCTGCCAGGGAGGCCGGCAAGGCTGCTGCCGAGGAGGCCACCAAGAGGCCTGCCGGGGAGGCCGGCAAGGCTGCTGCCGAGGAGGCCACCAAGGGGCCTGCTGGGGAGGAGGTGGTTGATGACCAACCCTCTTCCTCTTTAGCCCCCGCCCCGAGCAAGTACTTGAAGGTGGGCGACGATCTGTTTGTCAGCCTCCCAGGGACGGCAAGCACCGGAGCGCCAGTCAAAGGGGAGGTGTTCGGCGACGAAGTCCTCACTGCTGCCAGGCTCCAGGTTGTTGATGAACCGAGCGCCAGCAGCAGCGGCTCCAAGGAAGACCAGCTCCTTCAGGCCATGAGCGCCAAATTCCAAAAGCTTCAGGCGCTCTACCATGCCTGCAAGGACAAGGTGGACTCCAGTATAGTGACCATGGACAAGGCAGAAGCAGACTTTCAGGAGTGTGTTGCTCAGATGCAAGTCTGGTTCGCCGAGGCCCAGCAAGATCTAAAGGCCACCCAGGACCAACTGGGCGAGCGCCAGCAAGAGCTCCTCCTGAAGCAGGCTGACATTGAGAAGGTCCAAGAGGTAGCGAAGGCATGCCGCTAAGGATGAAGCTGATCAGACGCAGCACCACATCCTGCTTGACACTCTAGAAGAAGACCTGGTTGCTTGTGAACAGGTGCTTGCCGGCAAGCTTCGTGCCAAGTACGAGGAGGTCGAAAATCTTGTCGTGCAGCGGACCCAGGAGCTGGAGCAGAAGCACAAAGACGCACTTGATGCTTTGGCCCTGGACCATGCCGGCAAGTTGAAGGAGGCCGTTGACGGTGTTGAGGCCGCAGAGCCCGCCAAGAACGAGCTGGCCGGCAAGGTGGAGAAGCTAGAGTTGGAGCTGGAGGAGCTGAAGAAGGAGATCTCGAAGCTGAAGAAGGACAGGGACATGACTGCCCACACCTTGGCGGAATTGCAGGTCACCATCTCCGACAAGACCAAGCTACTCTTCGAGGCCAACAACTCCATCGCTGATCTAAAGCTAAAGCTGGAGACCTTGGAGAGGATGCTTTCAGAGACCAGGGCCTATGAAAAGACCCTGATAAAGGACCTCGCAAAAGAGAGGCAGCTGCTGCAGAGTACCACCGCCAGCCACAACGACCTTGTGGACGGCATGAAACTCTAGACCAGCCGCGTCGTCGATGATGCGGGGAGGCTCACCACGTAGCTGTCCGTCATGGGCATGCCAAGCTTCAGGTTCTCCCGGGAGGTGAACGTGACCGAAAGTTCCAGGTTGACCCTATTCTTCGAGTGCGTCATCGACGCCCTGGTGCTGCTCCACTCCAATCGAGCAACTTATCTGGCCGAGGAGGTCCGGAAGCTTTGCCGGGGCGCCTTGACCAAGGTGCTCACCAAGGTGGCATACTAGAACCCCAGCGTCGACTTTGCCAACGAGCTCGAGAGCTTGCCAGAGGAAGCGGACCTCCAGGCGCTCGAAGAGCGTATCGAGCCCATCATCAGCTGCGTTAGCAGGGTCAAGAGGCTGGAGGGCCAGTGCCAAGATTAACTACTCCATTTCTTATCGCCGCTGCGAGTTCGTACCCAAGAAAATTTTATCGTAAGTCAGAGTCGCGACAACCACTGATGTAATATAACTTTGGTGTGTTTTGAACTGAATGCATGTTATTTTCCTGTTCGATTTCTGTTTGTACATATTACACCCTACGCTTAGTTGGATAGGCTTGACGGTGCGTTAACCCTTGCCGCGAGCTCTTTGAGGAATGGATCCTTAGCAGCCTGCTAGGGGTGTCGCTGCCGGGCAAGCCACCTTGCCATTCTTGGCGCAGCGACTTGAGCTGTTGAGCGGACTCGAAACAGAACAAGGGTGCCGCCAATAGTGGCAGGGTTCCTTCGTGTGCGGGTTTTTAATACAAAAACCAAAACCATTCAAGGGAAATAACCTTATAAAAAGGAAATCACTCAAAGTTTGGCGTGACTTACTTTTTGTTGTTGTGCGGATCATCGCTGCGACTGCAGATGATACCGTTCGCCTGGCTATTGGTACCAGAACAACCTAGATGGTCTTGATCTCCTCCGCCACCAGCGTCTCCCATATCACCTGTTCGCGTTGGCACGGGCAGACCGGCTTCAAACGAACCGATCGCCGCGATCGTCTTCTTCTTCGAAGCCATGGCGATGAAGAAACTGCTGCACTAACTACTAGACCAGATTCTCACAACTTCTTCCCCCTACCCGGCGCGCCAAAGATGTCGGGGAAACGACACCTATGGGACCACAAGGATCCCTTCTACGGTTGGCAGGGCGAGGAGCTACACAAAGAGCAGGTCTAGCGATCAGCGCGAGGGGATTTTTACCCAGGTTCGGGGCGCAATGGTGCGTAAAACCCTAGTCCTGCTTGTGTGTATATTCTGTGTTCTTGAGTTCTTGAACTAGCTACGGTGCATGTCCAGTCCAAAAAGTGTGAATCCTCTCTCAGTATGCCTCGGGCCTCCTTCTATATGTCAAAGGGGTTGCCACAACGGCACACAGCAGGTGGAAAGCAAGCTACAATGCTCAAGCTTATCGCTGACATTGTAGGACAAATGCATTTAATGCGCTGCCTACATGCCCTCTTACTTTATCGGGGACGATAACTGAAGCTAACCCATCCGTCGCCACCTCTCCTCGCCCCGACATGCGTCCAGGCTGACAAGGCATGCAACGCCAGGCTGGATGGCTAGATGCTATGTTGGCGCGGTGGTAGAGCTTCCATGAAGATCTGCATGCCGCCACGCAGGTGTCTGCCTAGTTGGCAGGCTGATCATCATGCCGAAACAGTGGTGAGGTGGCGAAACCTTGTCGGGTGCGGGCCTGGCTGTGGCCCTGTAATCGTCCCTGGCAAGAGTCTTGCCGAGGGCCTCACAGTCGTCCCCGGCAAGGGCCTTGCCAGGGGTCTTCGCTCTTCGGGTCTTCACGTAGACCTGTAGTCTATTAGTCTTCACAAGGATCTTCATGCTACTACGCATGCGTCCCCGAATCTTGGCCTTGACGCTGTCGATGGCGTCAAAGCCCTCAGCCTCAAGGGTGATGACCTTGCTGGTGCTTCATAGGCTTCCCCGGCAAGGGTCTTGCCGAGGCTGCATAGGTTGCCCCAGCAAGGGTGTTGCCGGGGGAGGTCCAGCTAGTCTTCTACTCTCTGTTTTCCATCTTTAATGATGTCTTGGTAATCTTGTGTCTTGCTTTCGTTGCTCTGGCAAGCCTTGCCGCGGGTGTGGCTTTGACAGCCCGTGCACAACTAAGGGGTACAGAAAGGGCCCATAATTTTGTATACCGACACTTATGGTCTACTAGGGTACATAGACACACTCTGCCCTCTTGTTGCTATCTATCTCCATGGATAGATCTTGCGTGTGCATAGAATTTTTTTTGTTTTCCATGCAACGTTCCCCAATAGTGGCATCCGAGCCAGGTCTATGCGTAGATGATATGCACGAGCAGAACACAAAGAGTTGTGGGTGATGATAGTCATACTTCTTACCACCAACATCTTATTTTGATTCGGCGGTATTATGGGATGAAGCGCCCCGGACCAACCTGGCATGTCCATGCACATGAGACCGGTTCCACCGAGTGACATGCAACTAGTTTTGCATAAAGGTGGTTGGCGGGTGTCTATTTCTCCTACTTTATTTGAATCAAATTTGACTATGGCCGGTCCTTGAAGAAGTTTAAAACAACAAACTTGATGAATCACCGTTGTGGTTTTTGCGTAGGTAAGAACGATTCTTGCTAGAAGCCCGTAGCAGCCACGTAAAACTTGCAACAACAAGGTAGAGGACGTCTAACTTGTTTTTGAATGTCATGTTGTGATGTGATATGGTCAAGACGTGATGTGATATATGTTGATGTATGAGATGATCATGTTTTGTAATATCGACAACCGGAAGGAGCCTTAGGGTTGTCTCTTTATTGTATGAAGTGCAAACGCCATGTAATTGCTTTACTTTATCGCTATGCATTGGCAATAGTTGGCGAGACAACCCCAACGCAACGATGGAGATCAAGGTGTCGAGCCGGTGATGATGGAGATCATGACGATGTTTTGGAGATGGAGATCAAAAGCACAAGATAATGATGGCCATATCATGTCACATATTTTGATTGCATGTGATGTTTATCCTTTATGCATCTTATTTTGCTTAGTACGGCGGTAGCATTATAAGATGATCCCTTCACTTAATTTCAAGATAAAAGTGTTCCCCTCTATTATGCATCGTTGCCAAAGTTTGTCGTTTTGAGGCACCTCATGATGATCGGGTGTGATAGACTCTACGTTCACATACAATGGTTGTAAGACAGTTTTGCACATGCATAATACTTGGGTTAAAATTGACGAGCCTAGCATGTACAGACATGGTCTCAGAACAATAGAGAACAAAAGGTCGAACGTGAGTCATATAGTAGATATGATCAACATAGAGATGTTCACCATTGATGACTACCCTATCTCATAGGATGATCAGACATGGGTTAGTTGATTTGGATCATGTATCACTTAGATAACTTGAGGGATGTTTATTTAAGTGGGAGTTCATTAGTAATTTGATTAATTGAACTTAATTTATCATGAACTTAGTCTTATAGTTTTGCATATCTATGTTGTAGATCAATTGCCCGGGCTACCGTTCCCCTAAATTTTAATGCATTCCTAGAGAAAGCTAAGTTGAAAGATGATGGTAGCAACTACACGGACTGGGTTCGTAACTAGAGGATTATCCTCATTGCCGCACAGAAGAATTATGTTCTTGATGCACCGCTAGGCGACAGACCTGCTGCAGGAGCTACTGCAGATGTTATGAACATCTGGCAGGCTCGATCTGATGACTACTCGATAGTTCAGTGTGCCATGCTTTACGGCTTATAACCAAGACTTCAAAGACGTTTTGAACGCCATGGACCATATGAGATGTTCCATGAGTTGAAGTTAATATTTCAAGAAAATGCCCGGGTTGAGAGATATGAAATCTCCAACAAGTTCTATAGTTGCAAGATGGAGGAGAACAGTTCTGTCAGTGAACACATACTCAAAATGTCTGGGTATCATAATCACTTGACTCAGTTGGGAGTTGATATTCCAGTTGATAGTGTTATTGACAGAGTTCTTCAATCACTGCCACCAAGCTACAAAGGCTTCGTGATGAACTATAATATGCAAGGGATGAACAAAATGATTCCTGAGTTCTTCGCAATGCTTAAGGCTGCGGAGGTAGAAATCAAGAAGGAGCATCAAGTGTTGATGTTTAACAAGAACACTAGTTTCAAGAAAAAGGGCAAGGGAAAGAAAGGGAACTTCAAGAAGAATGGAGAGCAAGCTGCCACTCCCAGGAAGAAGCCCAAAGCTAGACCCAAGCCTGAAACTGAGTGCTTCTACTGCAAAGGGAATGGTCACTGGAAGCGGAACTGCCCCAAATACTTGGCGGATAAGAAGGATGGCAAAGGGAACAAAGGTATATTTGATATACATGTTATTGATGTGTGATACGTCCATTTTGCATCATGTTTTCCTACTATTATTTATAATGTTTTTATGCATAATAATGCTTTTTGGAGTAATTCTAATGCCTTTTCTCTCATAATATGCAAGGTTCACACAAAGAGGGAGAATACCGGCAGCTAGAATTCTGAACCTGAAAAAGCTACATCAGACCACCTATTCTACACAACTCCAAATGAGCTGAAACTTTAAGAGGATTTTTTATGGAATAAATAAGAATTATTGGAGCAAATAACTACCAAAGGGGGCCCACCAGGCGGGCACCACCCACTTGGGCGTGCCAGGGCCCCCAGGCGCACCCTGGTGGGTTGTGCCCTCCTCGGCCCACCTCCAGTGCCCATATTCTGGTATATAAGTCATTTTGACCTACAAAAAAAATCAGGAGGGGACTTCCGGGATGAAGCGTCACCGTCTCAAGGCGGAGCTTGGGCAGGAGCACTTTTGCCCTCCGGCGGAGCGATTCCGCCGGGGGAAGTTCCCTCACGGAGGGGAAACCATTGTCATCATCATCACCAACAACTATCCCATCTTGGGGAGGGCAATCTCCATCAACATCTTCAATAGCACCATCTCCTCTCAAACCCTAGTTCATCTCTTGTGTTCAACCTTTGTACCAGAACTATAGATTGGTGCTTGTGGGTGACTAGTAGTGTTGATTACATCTTGTAGTTGATTACTATATGGTTTATTTGCTGGAAGATTATATGTTCAGATCCATTATGCTATTTAATACCCCTCTGATCATGAGCATGATTATCATTTGTGAGTAGTTACTTTTGTTCTTGAGGTCACGGGAGAAATCTTATTGCAAGTAATCATGTGAACTTGATATGTGTTCGATATTTTGATGGTATGTATGTTGTGATTCCCTTAGTGGTGTCATGTGAATGTCGACTACTTGACACTTGACCATACTTGGGCCTAAGGGAATGCATTGTGGAGTAGTTATTAGATGATGGGTTGCGAGAGTCCAGAAGCTTAAACCCTAGTTTATGCGCTATTCCGTAAGGGACTAATTTGGATCCAAAAGTTTAATGCTATGGTTAGATTTATTCTTAATACTTTTCTCGTAGTTGCGGATGCTTGCGAGGGGGTTAATAATAAGTAGGAGGTTCATTCAAGTAAGAACAACACCTAAGCACCCGTCCACCCACATATCAAATTATCAAAGTAGCAAACACAAATCAAACCAACATGATGAAAGTGACTAGATGAAATTCCCGTGTACCCTCAAGAACACTTTGCTTATCATAAGAGACTGTTTTGGCCTGTCCTTTCTCTCAAAAGGATTGGGCTACCTTGCTGCACTTTTGTTACCTTTACTTTGCTCGTTACAAATTACGTTGCTATCAAACTACTCGTTACTTATAATTTCAGTGCTTGCTGACATTACCTTGCTGAAAACGGTTTGTCATTTCTTTCTGCTCCTTGTTGGTCGACACTCTTACTTATCAAAAGGACTACGATTGATCCCCTATACTTGTGGGTCATCAATGTGTACCTTACTAATTCTCATAGTAGTGTTTGGGTATTTGATACTGGTGTAACTCGAAACAGGAGCTGCGGAATAATCGAAGATTGGCTAAGGACGAGGTGATGATGCGCGTCGGGAATGGTTCCAAGGTCGACGTGATCACCGTCGGCACGCTACCTCTACATCTACCTTCAGGATTAGTTTTAGACCTCAATAATTGTTATTTGGTGCCTGCGTTGAGCACGAACATTATATCTAGATCTTGTTTATTGCGAGATGTTTATTCATTTAAATCGGAGAATAATGGTTGTTCTATTTATATGAGTAATATATTTTATGGTCATGCACCCTTGATGAATGGTCTATTCTTGTTGAATCTCGATCGTAGTGATACACATATTCATAATATTGATGCCAAAAGATGCAAAGTTGATAATGATAGTGCAACATACCCGTGGCACTACCGTTTAGGTCATATTGGTGTAAAGCACATGAAGAAACTTCATGCGGATGGACTTTTGGAATCACTTGATTATGAATCATTTGATACTTGCGAACCATGCCTCATGGGCAAGATGACTAAAACTCTGTTCTCCGGAACAGTGGAGCGAGCTAATGACTTATTGGAAATAATACATACCAATGTATGCGGTCCGATAAGTGTTGATGCATGCGGCCGGTATCGCTATTTTATGACCTTCACAGATCATGTGAGTAGGTATGGGTATATCTACTTGATGAAACACAAGTCTGAAACATCTGAAAAGTTCAAACAATTTCATAGTGAAGTGGAGAATCATCGTAACAAGAAAATAAAGTTTCTATGATCTGATAATAGATGCGAATATTTGAGTTACGAGTTTGGCCTTCATTTAAAACAATGTGGAATTGTTTCACAACTCATGCCACCTGGAACACCATAGCGTAATGGTGTGTCCAAACGTCGTAACTGTAATTTACCAGATATGGTGCGTCCTATGATGTCTCTTACCAATTTACCACTATCATTTTGGGGTTATGCACTAGAGACAGTCGCATTCATGTTAAATAGGGCACCATCTAAATCCGTTGATATGACACGTATGAACTGTGGTTTGGCACAAAACCTAAGCTGTCATTTCTTAAACTTTGCGGATGCGACTCTTATGTCAAAAGGCTTCAGTTTGATATGCTCCTAAATCGGAGAAGTGCGTCTTCATAGGATACCCTAAAGAAACTATTGGGTACACTTTGTACCACAGATCCGAATGAAAGATCTTTGTTATGGGTCCTTTCTAGAGAAGGAGTTTCTCTCGAAAGAAGTGAGTGGGAAGAAAGTAGAACTTGATGGGGTAATTGTACCTTCTCTCGAATTGGAAAGTATCACTTCACAGAAAACCTTTACCGTGATGGCTACACCAACTAGAGAGGAAGCAAATGATAATTATCATGAAACTTCATATCAAGTTCCTACTGAACCTCGTAGGTCGACTAGAGCATGATGTGCACCAGAGTGGTACGGTAATCCTGTCCTGGAAGTTATGTTATTAGACCATGGCGAACCTATGAACTATGAAGAAGCTATTATCAGCCCAGATTCCGACAGATGGCTTGAGGCCATGAAATCTGAGATAGGATCCATGTATGATAACAAAGTGTAGACTTTGGTGGACTTGCCCGATGATCGGCAAGCCATAGAAAATAAATGGATCTTCAAAAAGAAGACTGACGCTGATGGTAATGTTACTGTCTAGAAAGCTCGACTTGTCGCAAAAGGTTTTTGACAAGTTCAAGGATTTGACTATGATGAGACTTTCTCATCCATAGCGATGCTTAAGTCTGTCCGAATCATGTTAGCAATTACCGCATTTTATGATTATGAAATCTGACAAATGGACGTCAAAACTGCATTCCTTAATGGATTTCTTAAAGAAGAATTGTATATGATGCAACCAGAAGGTTTTGTTGATCCTAAAGGTGCTGACAAAGTGTGCAACCTCCATCGATCCATCTATGGACTGGTGCAAGCATCTCGGAGTTGAAATATACACTTTGATGAGGTGATCAAAGCATATGGTTTGTTATAGACTTACGGTGAAGCCTGTATTTACAAGAAAGTGAGTGGGAGCTCTGTAGCATTTTCTGATTTTATATGTGGATGACATATTGTTGATTGGAAATGATATAGAATTTCTGGATAGCATAAAAGGATACTTGAATAAGAATTTTTCAATGAAAGACCTCGGTGAAGTTGCTTATATATTAGGCATCAAGATCTATAGAGATAGATGATACGCTTAATAGGACTTTCTCAAAGCACATACCTTGACTAAGTTTCGAAGAAGTTCAAAATGGACTAGTCAAAGAAAGGGTTCTTTCCTATGTTGCAAGGCTGGAAGTTGAGTTAGACCCAAAGCCCGACCACTCCAGAAGATAGAGAGAAAATGGAAGTCATTCCCAAGGCCTCGGCCATAGGTTCTATCATGTATGCTATGATGTGTACCAGACATGATGCGTGCCTTGCCATAAGTTTGGCAGGGAGGTACCAAAGTAATCTAGGAGTGGATCACTGGACAACGGTCAGAACATCCTGAAGGACCTAAAACGGACCAAGGATATGTTTCTCGTTTATGGAGGTGAGGAAGAGCTCGTTGTAAATGGTTATGTCGATGCTAGCTTCGACACTGATCCATATGACTCTAAGTCACAAACCGGGTACATATTTATATTGAATGGTGGAGCTGTCAGTTGGTGCAGTTCCAAGAAGAGCGCCGTAGCGGGATCTACGTGTGAAGCGGAGTACATAGCTGCTTCGGAAGCAGCACATGAAGGAGTCTAGATGAAGGAGTTCATATCCGATCTGGGTGTGATACGCAGTACATCGGGTCCAATGAAAATCTTTTGTGACAATACTGGAGCAATTGCCATGGGGAAGGAATCCAGGTTTCACAAGAGAAGCGAACACATCAAGAGACGCTTCAAATCCATTCATGAAAAAGGTCAAGGATGGAGACATAGAGATTTGCAAAATACATACGGATCTGAATGTAGCAGACCAGTTGACTAAGCCTCTTCCGCGAGCAAAACATGATCAACACCAAGACTCTATGGGTGTTAGATTCATTACAATGTAATCTAGATTATTAACTCTAGTTCAAGTGGAAGACTAAAGGAAATATGCCCTAGAGGCAATAATAAAGTTGTTGTTTTATATTTCCTTATTCTTGATAAATGTTTATTATTCATGCTAGAATTGTATTGATCAGAAACTTAAATACATGTGTGAATACATAAGCAAATACTGTGTCCCTTGTAAGCCTCTACTAGAAAAGCTCGTTGATCAAAGATGGTTAAGGTTTCCTAACCATAGACATGTGTTCTCATTTGATAACGGGATCACATCATTAGGAGAATTATGTGATGGACAAGACCCACCTGTTAGCTTAGCATACTGATCGCTCAGTTTATTTCTATTGCTTTCTTGATGACAAATACATATTCCTTTGACTATGAGCTTATGCAACTCCCGAATACTGGAGGGATACGTTCTGTGCTATCAAACATCACAACGTAGCTGGGTGATCATAAAGATGCCCTATAGGTATCTCCGAAGGTGTTTGTTGAGATGGCATAGATCGATATTAGGATTTGTCACTCCGAGTATCGGAGAGGTATCATTGGGCCCTCTCGGTAATCCGCATTGATAACCCACAAGTATAGGGGGTCGCAACAGTTTTTGAGGGCAGAGTATTCAACCAAAATTTATTGATTTGATGCAAGGGGAGCCAAAGAATATTCTCAAGTATTAGCAGCTGAGTTGTCAATTCAACCACACCTGAAAGACTTAATATCTGCACCAAAGTATTTAGTAGCAAAGTAGTATGGAAGTAACGGTAATGGTGAAAAAAGTAACAGTAGCAGTTTTGTAGCCATCGTAACAGCGACAACGGACAAGTAACTTAACAAAGATCAATATGAAACGAGTGTTGGAAATATGCCCTAGAGGCAATAATAAAATGGTTATTATTATATTTCCTTGTTCATGATAATTGTCTATTGTTCATGATATAATTGTATTGACCGGAAACCGTAATACATGTGTGAAAACATAGACCACAACATGTCCCTAGTGAGCCTCTAGTTGACTAGCTCGTTGATCAACAGATGGTCATGGTTTCCTGACTATGGACATTGGATGTCATTGACAACGGGATCACATCATTAGGAGAATGATGTGATGGACAAGACCCAATCCTAAGCATAGCACAAGATCGTGTAGTTCGTTTGCTAAAAGCTTTTCTAATGTCAAGTACTGCTACGTCTTGAGCTTGCGTTTGTTTTCCTCGAAGAGGAGAGGGTGATGCAGCAAAGTGTAGCATAAGTATTTCCCTCAGTTTTGAGAACCAAGGTATCAATCCAGTAGGAGGCTCCTCAAAAGTCCCACGCACCTACACAAACAAACTGAGAACTCGCAACAAACACGATAAAGGAGTTGTCAATCCCTTCACGGCCTCTTGCGAAAGTGAGATCTAATAGAGAGAATAATATATTTTTGGTATTTTGTAATATAGATGCAAAAAGTAAAGATGCAAATAAAGATAGTTTGAAAGCAAATATGATAAGAGATAGACCCGGGGGCCATAGGTTTCACTAGAGTCTTCTCTCAAGATAGCATAAGTATTACGGTGGGTGAACAAATTACTGTCGAGCAATTGATAGAAAAGCGCATAGTTATGAGATTATCTAGGCATGATCATGTATATATGCATCACATCCATAACAAGTAGACCTACTCCTGCCTGCATCTACTACTATTACTCCACACATCGACCGACTCCTGCCTGCATCTAGAGTATTAAGTTCATAAGAATGGAGTAACGCTTTAAGCAAGATGACATGATGTGGAGGGATAAACACATGCAATATGATATAAACCCCATCTTGTTATCCTCGATGGCAACAATACAATACGTGTCTTGCAACCCTTTCTGTCACTAGGTAAGATCACCACAAGATTGAACCCAAAGCTAAGCACTTCTCCCATGGCAAGAAAGATCAATCTAGTAGGCCAAACTAAACTGATAATTCGAAGAGACTTGCAAAGATAACTCAATCATACATAAAAGAATTCAGAGAAGATTCAAATATTATTCATAGATAAACTTGATCATAAACCCACAATTCACCGGATCTCGACAAACACACCGCAAAAAGAGATTACATCGAATAGATCTCCACAAGAGAGGGGAGAACATTGTATTGAGATCCAAAAAGAGAGAAGAAGCCATCTAGCTAATAACTATGGACCCGTAGGTCTATGGTAAACTACTCACAACTCATCGGAGGGGCTATGGTGTTGATGTAGAAACCCTCCGTGGTCGATTCCCCCTCCGGTAGAGTGCCGACGAAGGCTCCAAGATGAGATCTCGCGGATACAGAAGGTTACGGCGGTGGAAATTGTGTTTCGTGGTGCTCCTGGATGTTTTCGGGGCCTGTAGGTATATATAGGAGGAAGAAGTACGTCGATGGCTGCCCGAGGGGCCCACGAGATAGGGGGGCGTGCCCTACAGGGGGGGGGGGCGCACCCTCCTATCTCGTGGAGCCCTCGGAGCTTTCTTGACTTGCACTCCAGGCTCTCCGGATCAGATTCATTCCAAAAATAACGCTCCCGAAGGTTTCATTCCGTTTGGAGTCCGTTTGATATTCCTTTTCTTCGAAATACTGAAATAGGCAAAAAACAGCAATATGGGCTAGGCCTCCGGTTAGTAGGTTAGTCCCAAAAATGATATAAATATGTAAAATAAAGCCCATAAACATCCAGAAGGGGTAATATAATAGCATGGAACAATAAAAAATTATAGATACGTTGGAGACGTATCAAGCATCCCCAAGCTTAATTCCTGCTCGTCCTCGAATAGGTAAATGATAAAAAGAGAATTGTTGATGTGGAATGCTACCTAGCATAATTCATAATGTAATTTTCTTTCATTGTGGCATGAATGTTCAGATCCAAGTGAATACAAAATAAAAGTTCATATTGACATAAGAAATAGTAATACTTCAAGCATACTAATCAAAGTAATCATGTCTTCTCAAAATAACATGGCAAAAGAAAGTTCATCCCTATAAAATCATATAGTTAGGCTATGCTTCATTTTCGTCACACAAAGATGTTCCCAACTTCTATACCCCCGATGACAAGCCAAGAAATTGTTTCATACTTAAATAATCTCAAACTTTTTCAACCTTCACGCAATACATGAGCGTGAGCCATGGATATAGCACTATGGGTGGAATAGAATATGATGATGGGGATTGTGTGGAGAAGACAAAAAAAGGAGAAAGTCTCACATTGACGAGGATAATCAACGGGCTATGGAGATGCCCATCAATTGATGTCAACATGAGGAGTAGGGATTGCCATGCAATGGATGCACTAGAGCTACAAATGCTCAATAAAGGAAAACTAGTGGGTGTGCATCCAACTTGCTTGCTCATGAAGACCTAGGGCATTTGAGGAAGCCCATCGTAGGAATATACAAGCCAAGTTCTATAATGAAAAATTCCCACTAGTATGAAAAAGACAACTTATGAGACTCACTACATGAAAGACAAGGTGCTACTTTGAAGCACAAAATATGAGACTCACTACATGAAGAACAAGGTGCTATTTTGAAGCACAAGTGTGGAAAAAGAGATAGTAACATTGCCCTTTTTATTTATTTATTTCTTTTTTTCTTTCTTCTTCTTCTTCTTTTTTTTTCTTTTGGGCCTTTCTTTCTTTTTTCTTTTTGGCCTTTTTTCTTTTTCTTTCTTTGGGCAATGTTCTAATAATGATGATCATCACACTTCTATTGATTACAACATAAGAATTACAACTCGAAACTAGAACACGATATGACTCTATATGAATGCCTCCGGCGGTGTACCGGGATGGTGCAATGAATCAAGAGTGACATGTATGAAAAATAATGCATGGTGGCTTTGCCACAAATACGATGTCAACTACATGATCATGCAATGGCAATATGACAAAAGTAAAGTATGTCATGAGAACGAAACGGTGGAAAGTTGCATGGCAATATATCTCGAAATGGCTATGGAAATGCCATAATAGGTAGGTATGGTGGCTGTTTTGAGGAAGATATAAGGAGGTTTATGTGTGACAGAGCGTATCGTATCACGGGGTTTGGATGCACCGGCGAATTTTGCACCAACTC
Organism: Triticum timopheevii; assembly: GCA_963921465.1. Classification (NCBI taxonomy): domain Eukaryota; kingdom Viridiplantae; phylum Streptophyta; class Magnoliopsida; order Poales; family Poaceae; genus Triticum; species Triticum timopheevii. The sequence continues at coordinate 293,533,690 of OY997262.1, forward strand.
TCAAGGTGAGAAAGGGCAATGCACGGTACCAAAGAGGCTAGCAAAGGCGGAAAGATAAAAGTGCATATAATCCATGGACTCAACATTAGTCAAAAGAACTCATATACTTATTGCAAAAATTTAGAAGTCATCAAAAATCAAGTACCACACGCATGCTCCTAGGGGGGTAGATTGGTAGGAAAAGACCATCGCTCGTCCCCGACCGCCACTCATAAGGATGCACAAGCCAAGTACACTTCATGTTTCAAATTTGTTACACAACTTTAACCATACGTGCATGCTAAGGGACTTGCTAACTTCAACAAAAGCATCCTTTGAATTCATAATCACCCAACTAGCATGACTTTAATATCACTACCTCCATATCTCAAAACAATTATCAAGTATCAAGTTGATCATAGCATCCAATTCACTCCCTAGTTGGGTAGAGTGCCGGCAAAGGCTCCAAGATGAAATCTCACGGATACAGAAGGTTACGGCGGTGGAAATTGTGTTTCGTGGTGCTCCTGGATGTTTTCGGGGTCCGTAGGTATATATAGGAGGAAGAAGTACGTCGGTGGCCGCCCGAGGGTCCCACGAGATAGGGGGGCATGCCCTACAGGGGGGGCGCCCTCCTATCTCGTGGGGCCCTCGGAGCTTTCTTGACTTGCACTCCAGGCTCTCCGGATCAGATTCATTCCAAAAATAATGCTCCTGAAGGTTTCATTCCGTTTGGACTCCGTTTGATATTCCTTTTCTTCGAAATACTGAAATAGGCAAAAAAACAGCAATATGGGTTGGGCCTCCGGTTAGTAGGTTAGTCCCAAAAATGATATAAATATGTAAAATAAAGCCCATAAACATCCAAAAGGGGTAATATAATAGCATGGAACAATAAAAAATTATAGATCCGTTGGAGACGTATCAAGTACCATTTCCTTAGACCATGAGATTGTGTAACTCCCGGATACTATAGGAATGCTTTGGGTGTACCAAACATCACAACGTAACTGGGTGGCTATAAAGGTGCACTACAGGTATCTCCGAAAGTGTCTGTTGGGTTGGCACGAATCGAGACTGGGATTTGTCACTCCGTATGACGGAGAGGTATCTCTGGGCCCTCTAGGTAATGCATCATCATAATGAGCTCAATGTGACTAAGTAGTTGGTCATGGGATCATGCATTACGGAACGAGTAAAGTGACTTGCGGGTAACGAGATTGAACGAGGTATTGGGATACCGACAATCGAATCTCGGGCAAGTAACGTACCGATTGACAAAGGGAACTGTATACGGGATTGCTTGAATCCCCGGCATCGTGGTTCATCCGATGAGATCATCATGGAGCATGTGGGAGCCAACATGGGTATCCAGATCCCGCTATTGGTTATTGACCGGAGAGATGTCTCGGTCATGTCTGCATGATTCCCGAACCCGTAGGGTCTACACACTTAAGGTTCGATGACGCTAGGGTTATAGGGAAAGTTTGTATGTGGTTATTGAATGTTGTTCGGAGTCCCGGATGAGATCCCGGACATCACGAGGAGTTCCAGAATGGTCCAGAGGTGAATATTTATATATGGGAAGTCATCATACGGTCACCAGAAGTATTCGGGTTTGCCGGTATTGTACCGGGACCACCGAAGGGGTTCCGGGGGTCCACCTGCCCCGGAGGGTCCTATGGGCTGTATGTGGAAGGGAACCAGCCTCTAAGTGGGCTGGGTGCCATCCCCCCTAGGGCCCATGCGCCTAGGGTTTGGGGGAAACCCTAAGGGGGGCGCCCCCCTTGGCTTGGGGGGCAAGCCCCCTTGAGGGAGTCCTGGATTAGGGGGTGTCCGGATAGCCGGACTACCACCATCGGCCGAACTATCATCGGCCAGACTATCATCATTGACCAGACTCCAAGACTATGAAGATACAAGATTGAAGACTTCGTCCCGTGTCCGGATGGGACTTTCCTTGGCGTGGAAGGCAAGCTTGGCGATACGGATATGTAGATCTCCTACCATTGTAACCGACTCTATGTAACCCTAGCCCTCTCCGGTGTCTATATAAACCGGATGGCTCTAGTCCGTAGGACAACCAACAACATCAACCCTTACAATCATACCATAGGCTAGATTTTAGGGTTTAGCCTCCTTGATCTCGTGGTAGATCCACTCTTGTAAACATCGACAATATCAATATCAATCAAGCAGGACGTAGGGTTTTCCCTCCATCAAGAGGGCCCGAACCTGGGTAAAACATCGTGTCCCTTGTCTCCTGTTTCCATCCGCCTAGACGCACAGTTCGGGACCCCCTACCTGAGATCCGCCCGTTTTGACACCGACATTGGTACTTTCATTGAGAGTTCCTCTGTGTCGTCACCGATAGGCTTGATGGCCTCTTCAATCAACAACGACGCAGTCCTGGGTGAGACTTTTCTCCTAGGACAGATCCTCGTATTCGGCGGCTTCGCACTGCGGGCCAACTCGCTTGGCCATCTGGAGCAGATCGAAAGCTATGCCCCTGGCCGTCAGGTCAGGTTTGGAAGCTTAAACTTCACGGCCGATATCCGCGGGGACTTGATCCTCGACGGATCCGAGCCGCATCCAAGTGCGCCGCACCGTGACGATGGGCACGACCTAACTCTGCCGCCGGACAGCGCCTTGAAGGCCGCGCACGAATCCGCTCTGACCTATAGTCCGGAGCCGATCGCGCAGATCGAGGACGGGTGGCTGGACACCGCCTCGGGGGCTGCAAATTCTACGGCGATGGAGCCGAACACTGACCATCCCGCATAAAGCTCATGACTCCGAGGTGCCGGACTCCCTGCCGGACTCCGGACCTCCTGCGCCCCTGCCAGTCGAATCCGATTGGGCGCCGATCATGGAATTCACCGCGGCGGACATCTTTCAGCACTCACCCTTCGGCGACATCTTAAATTCGCTGAAGCATCTCTCTCTATCCGGAGAGCCCTGTCCGGATTACGGCCAGGACGGTTGGGACGCGGACGACGAAGAAATTTTGAGCCCACCCACCACCCACTTCGTAGCCACTGTCGACGATCTAACCGACGTACTCGACTACGACTCCGAAGACATCGACGGTATGGACGACGATGCCGGAGACTATCAAGAACCAGCGCCTACAGGACACTGGAAAACCACCTCATCATACGACATATACATGGTGGACACCCCTAAAGATGGGGACGGCGAAGAAGCAGCGGAGGCAGATTCCTTAAAGAAACAGCCCAAGCGCCGACGTCAGCGGAGCCGCTCTAAATCCCGCCACAGCAAGAATGAAGATTCCAGCACAGGAGATAATAACACCCCTGAAAGTGCCGAAGATAACCCCCTCCAGCAAGATTCAGCGCAGGAGGAGGCAGAAGCAAGCCCTCATGAGACGGTGGCAGACGAAGAGGTCGAGGATGATAATTACATACCTCCCTTCGGAGACGAGGCAAGCCTCGACGACGACGAATTCGTCGTGCCTGAGGATCCCGTCGAACAAGAGCGTTTCACACGCAGGCTAATGGCCACAGCAAATAGTCTAAAGAAAAAGCAGCAACAGCTTCAAGCTGATCAAGACCTGCTGGCCGACAGATGGACCGAGGTCCTCGCGGCCGAAGAGTATGAACTCGAACGCCCCTCCAAAAGCTACCCAAAACGCAAGTTGCTCCCCCGACTAGAGGAGGAAGCATACAAACCGGCAGCACTAGCGCACAATACAGCAGACCGACCACCTCGTGGCCGCGACAGAGAGGCATGTAAGCCCTCCACCAAAATCGTACCCCGGCACCGCTCAAAAAGCGCGAGGCCACGGGGGAACGCGCCGGACTTGCGGGACATATTGGAGGACAAGGCAAGACAATCCAGATCTATCTATGGATCACGTGGGCGCCCCAAGACCCATGACGAATACCGTCGCGCCGGATACAACTACTCCGGCCGGGCCGAACACAACAGACAACGCTCTCTTGAGCTACGTCGCGATATTGCTCAATACAGAGGCGCCGCACACCCACTATGCTTCACTGACGAAGTAATGGATCATCAAATCTCTGAAGGGTTTAAACCCGTTAACATCGAATCCTATGATGGCACAACAGATCCCGCGGTTTGGATTGAGGATTATCTCCTTCATATACATATGGCCCGCGGCGACGATCTTCACGCCATCAAATATCTCCAGCTCAAGCTTAAAGGACCAGCTCGGCATTGGCTTAACAGCCTGCCCGCAGAGTCAATTGGATGCTGGGAAGACCTGGAAGCCGCATTCCTCGACAACTTCCAGGGCACGTATGTGCGACCTCCGGACGCAGATGACCTAAGCCACATAATCCAGCAGCCAGACGAATCGGCCAGGCAATTCTGGACACGGTTCTTAACAAAGAAAAATCTAATCGTCGACTGTCCGGATGCGGAGGCCCTTGCTGCCTTCAAACATAACATCTGCGACGAGTGGCTGGCCCGGCACCTAGGACAGGAGAAGCCGAAATCCATGGCAGCCCTCACATCACTCATGACCCGCTTCTGTGCGGGAGAAGATAGCTGGATAGCTCGCAGCAACAACCTCAGCAAAAATGCTGGCAGTCCGAATACCAAGGACTGCAATGGCAGGTCGCGTCGAAACAAAAACAAGCGCCGCATTAACGGCGATAGCAATGAGGATACGACAGTCAACGCCGGATTCCGAGGCTCCAAACCCGGTCAACGGAAGAAGCCATTTAAAAGAACTACCCCGGGCCCGTCCAATTTGGACCGAATACTCGACCGCTCCTGTCAAATACATGGAACCACCGAAAGGCCAGCTAACCACACCAACAAAGATTGTTGGGTATTCAAGCAGGCAGGCAAATTAATTGCCGAAAACAATGACAAGGGGCTACACAGCGATGACGAGGAAGAGACCCGGCCGCCGAACAACAGAGGACAGAAGGGATTCCCCCCTCAAGTTCGGACGGTAAATATGATATACGCAACGCATATACCCAAGAGGGAGCGGAAGCGTGCACTAAGGGACGTATACGCGATGGAGCCAGTCGCCCCAAAATTCAACCCATGGTCCTCTTGCCCGATCACTTTCGATCGAAGAGACCATCCAACCAGTATCCGCCACGGCGGATTCGCCGCATTAGTTTTAGACCCAATCGTTGATGGTTTTCACCTCATGAGAATCCTGATGGACGGCGGCAGTAGCCTGAACCTGCTTTATCAGGATACAGTGCGCAAGATGGGCATAGACCCTTCAAGGATTAAACCTACAAAGACGACCTTCAAAGGCGTCATACCAGGTGTTGAGGCCAATTGTACGGGCTCAGTCACACTGGAAGTGGTCTTCGGATCCCCGGATAATTTCCGAAGCGAGGAGTTAACCTTCGACATAGTCCCGTTCCGCAGTGGCTATCACGCTCTGCTCGGACGAACCGCGTTCGCAAAATTCAACGCGGTGCCGCATTATGCATACCTTAAGCTCAAGATGCCAGGCCCTCGTGGAGTCATCACGGTCAATGGAAACACGGAACGCTCCCTCCGAACGGAGGAACATACAACGGCTCTCACGGCAGAAGTACAGAGCAGCCTTTTAAGGCAATTCTCGAGTCCGGCCGTTAAACGACCGGACACAGCCAAACACGCCCGGAGCAACATCAACTAAGACCACCTGGCACGTTCCGAGCACGCATAGCAGTGCGGCCCTAACCCCAGCCCTCGCACAACTACAAGACAAACTCTCCGTGTACATAATTACGCCCTGGAGATACCATGGGTCTAGGGGAAGGGGCACGACCACAACAAACCCAGAGTGTGGTTCAACCACACCAGGGGCTCCCAAGTATGTCGCTCTTTTCTTTTATTTTTCTCCTTTTTTACAGGACTCTGTCCGGCGGTGAACCTGCCGAACTCATGATACAACAGCCAGGGAGGGACAAAGGCCGTGACGAACACTCAGGTGGTCTCCATTATGAGCATTAAATTTGTTAAATACACCATTCCGTGGCCTACCCCTGGAGGGAGACGCCCTTAATTCGTCCAATCCCTTGCTTTCCGCACTATTTGTATCATTCCACACTCATAGCAGATCTTCTTGAATAAAATGCAGCACTTTTCGCCCATAATTGCATTACTTTCTATATATATATATATATATATATATATGTTCATTTACGACATGTTGCATCCGTATATTTTGGTACGGCCGAATACACCAGGGGCTTATGTTCCCCGCATTATGGTGTGATAAGACCGAACACTTTCACAAGTGCGGCACCCCAAACTTATAGCATTATATGAATCGGCTCCGAATCATGTCTTGGGTCAATAGTTGGGTTTGCCCGGCTCCCATGTTTGGCACCTTACGTTTCCGTTCTATCGGCTAAGGTAGCGCTGGGAGAACCACTGCGATTGCGCCCCGGTTGAGCCGGGTTAACGCCTCAGTGCAGAAAGCTAAAACTGACTGTCATGATAAGGCGAGAGACTGGTCGCTGTTCGAGAGGTTTTTTCGGGTCCTTAAAGACCTATGCCGCTTTGAGAGAAGTTCCGGATAATGTCCGACGAAGGCGTGGATAGCGCCCCGAATTCGGTCTTCCGAATACTAGGGGCTTCGCCGAAATTTAAAATTATAGAATTCTATGGCTAAGTGAGAGTGTTCAAGCATTATAAGTCCGGTTGCCTTGTTCGTCGTGTTGAGCGCCTCCCTAGATGGGCCCAAAAATGGGAACAAGAGTGCTCAAGTTTATCCCGAACACCCCAGCACTAGTGGCATGGGGGCTGAAGCCAACGACTTGCCATCTCTCAGATTTTATAAACGGCCGCACAGAAGGTAATATTTTAAATTAAACAAGCGTTGCTTAGCGCATATGAACAAAGTTTTCAGCGCACATGATAATACATAGCGAGTTTACTCAATAATTACATCTCGGGGGCACTCATCCGCAATCTTGAGGGCACCCTTCAGGACAATCCTATAGTACATCTCGGGCGTACGATATTCCTTGCCCGCTGGTGGCACGTCAGTGATTAGCTTCTCCGCATCCAGCTTGCCCCAATGCACCTTTGCGTAGGCAAGGGCCCGACGAGCACCTTCAATATAGGCGGAGCGCTTGATAACCTCCACCCAGGGGCACGCATCCACCAGCCGCCGCACGAGGCCGAAGTAGCTCCCAGGCATGGCCTCTCCAGGCCACAGCCGGACTATGAGGCCCTTCATGGCCTCCTCAGCTACCTTGTGGAGTTCGACCAGCTGCTTCAGCTGGTCGCTAGGGGGCACCGGATGGCCGGCCTCAGCATAATGAGACCAGAAGACCTTCTCCATTGAGCTTCCCTCCTCACCATAGTAGAATGCGGCGGCATCGGATACACTACGAGGCAAATCTGCAAACGCCCCTGGAGAGCTCCGAATTCGGGTAAGTGTCAGGTAGTTTACATTAACATGCTTGCTTTGCATGAAAAATGCCTTACCCGCCGCTATTTTCTTCACATCTTCCACCTCCTGAAGGGCCTTATGGGCCTCGGCCTTGGCGGCTTTGGCACTTTCGAGAGCCGAGGCAAGCTCAGACTCTCGAGTCTTTGAGTCACGCTCCAAACTCTCATGCTTTTCCATGAGCCTGGAGCTCTTGCCGAACCGCCGCCACCTGCGCCTCCTGCTTTTCTCGCTTTGTCCGTTCCGTGGCCGCACTGCGTTCGGCCGCGGACACGGCCTCCTTCAGGGTTGCCACCTCGTTCGTGGCCCCTACAGTACCCATGTTATCCTTGTTATTCTTTTATTGCAACCTAAATCCTTTTCTGTAAGGTAACTATTCAAAGTGGTGTTACTCACCTTCTTTGTCCTCGAGCTGCTTCTTAGCACGGCCAAGCTCTTGCTCGGACCGCTCGAGATCTTGCTTTAACGCACCAACCTCCGCAGTCAGTGCGGCAGAGGTCAGCAGCTAGCCTGCATCCCATATTGACATAACTTTTTAGCAACCCTGCGTATATCTTTTTAGATCCTCAGTCCGGCTTTTCTTTCCGAACACCGAACTGAGCATCAGGGGCTACTGTCTATGCGGTATTACATTACATAATTTTAACTTCTTACCTCAAAGCCTGTTAGAAGGCTACTGCAGACTTCGGTCAGCCCGCTCTTGGCGAGCTGTACCTTCTGAATCACCGCACTCATGATAGTGCGGTGTTCTTCCTTGATGGAAGCGCCTTGGAGCGCCACCAACAAGTTGTCCGGCGCCTCCGGTTGGACGGAGGCCGCCGGCGTCATGGTCTTGCCCTTCCTGCGAAGGGGCCGCCGGCCGGACTCCGGAACCACTGCGGGTTCCGATGTGGAGTCCGGCGCAAAGTCCGGGAGGCCGCCTTGTGGCGCCTCCGGAGCCTCCCCCTGATGGGTCCCTTCTTGGGACCCCACCTCGGCGTCCTCAGTGGCGCAAGGGGTGGAGGCCGTCGGGATGGAATCCACATCCGACGGAGCCAACGACCCGCTCGATGAAGCGGGGAGATCATCATCGACCGGACTGCAGGCAGTATGCGGCATTAGAAGGACACTATGTGACATAAAAAGAAATTATAAATCATTCAGGAATCCGGATACTTACGATCTCGCCGGAGTCCTGGCCCTTGAAGGCCATTCTTCCTCGCCAACGTTGATGTTGGCGGAGCTGTCCGGGGGAATAGTCCTTCCCCTCTTGGACCCTTCGGCCTCCCCTGTTGGGGAAGCCTTCCTCTTCCTCTCTCCCTCCTCTGGGAGAGAGTCCTCTTTCTCCTCCTCGTTTTCGGGGGAGGAGTCCTCCTTATAGTCGTCGGACACCTGAAAATGGGAACTCTTTCGAGTACCCGAGGCCTCCTTCTTGGCCTTCTTCTCCGGCACCATGTGCGGTGCCGGAACCAGCAGCCCCGCTAGACGGGCGTCTACTGGGTTTTCTGGCATAGGAGCCGGGCAGATGATCCACTCCGCCTTCCTCATCCAGTCCTGTTAAAGGAAAGGGGGAAATTAAAACCCGCATAGAGTCAAACTATGGAAAGCAAGTGTCCCGTAAAGGGGTAGAATCACTTACCTCGTCAGCTTGGCGCTGCGAGCGAAATCCGCGATCTTCAGTCGCGGATGCGGGGGCTTCGGCGCCCTTGAACAACACCCTCCAGGCACCTTCGTACATCGTGTCGAAGAGCCCGCTCAACGCTTGGTGCTGTTCCGGATCGAACTCCCACAGATTGAATGCCCGCTCTTGGCATGGGAGAATCCGGCGGACGAGCATGACTTGGACCACGTTAACCAGCCTGAGCTTCTTCACCAGCTTCTGGATACAGGCTTGGAGTCCCGTCACCTCCTCCGAACTACCCCACAGCAAGCCCTTCTTTTTCCAGGAGGTGAGCTGTGTGGGGATACCAGATCTGAACTCGGGGGCCGCCGCCCACATAGGTTCGCGCGGCTCGGTGATATTGAACCACCCCGATTGCCACCCCTTGACGGATTCCACGAAGGCCCCTTTGAACCAAAGGACGTTGGGCATCTTGCCCAACATGGCGCCTCCGCACTCCGCTTGAGTTCCCTTCACTACCTTCGGCTTGACATTGAAGGTCTTGATCCACAAGCCGAAGTGGGACCGGATGCAGAGGAAGGCCTCGCAGATGACGATAAACGCCGAGATGTTGAAGATGAAGTTCGGCGCCAAATCATGGAAATCTAGGCCATAGTAGAACATGAGCCCCCGGACAAAGGGGTGAAGTGGAAAGCCCAGTCCGCGGAGGAAATGGGGAAGAAAAATGACCCTCTCATGGGGCCTGAGGGTGGGGATGAGCTGCCCCTCGTCGGGCAGCCGGTGCGCGATGTCGCCGGACAGATAGCCGGCGCTGCGCAGTCTTTCGATGTGCTCCTCCGTAACAGAGGAGGTCATCCACTTGCCTCCCGCTCCGGACATGGTCAGAGAAGGTCGAGACGAGATGCGCGAACTTGGGCGCTGGAGCTCGAGTGCGCGGAGATAGATAAGCAAAGGAGGAAGAAGGCGTAGGTGAAAAGGTGAATCCTTATCCCTTATATGTAGGCGGACGAAGACTATGCGTCCCCACCTGCCTGGTAAAACTCGCTTATCTCCCAAGCGTCACCATCAATGGTGCGGTTGGGTTACCCACGTCCGTATTGATGAGAATCCCATATTAAGGGGGAACACGATCTCTGCTTCGACAAGACGTGCCAAGGAAACCGCTTCGCTAAATGCGCTGAGGTGGTAAAGTAAAAAAACAATTCAAGTAATGGCTTGGTAGTGGTGTGACGTCATGCCGCAAAAAACGTCAGCAGATTGAACTTGTGTATATATTATTCTCTCTACGGTGGAATGTGGACTTTATTTTGCAGAGCCAGACACTATCCTGGTGTTCACAATCTTCTACGAATTATTCGGAGGAGGAACCCGCCTTGCAATGCCGAACAATATGCGCGCCGGACTCATCGTCATTGAAGCCTGGTTCAGGGTCTACTGAGGGAGTCCTGGATTAGGGGGTGTCCGGATAGCCGGACTACCACCATCGGCCGAACTATCATCGTCCGGACTATCATCATCGACCGGACTCCAAGACTATGAAGATACAAGATTGAAGAATTCGTCCCGTGTCCGGATGGGACTTTCCTTGGCGTGGAAGGCAAGCTTGGCGATACGGATATGTAGATCTCCTACCATTGTAATCGACTCTATGTAACCCTAGCCCTCTCCGGTGTCTATATAAACCGGATGGCTCTAGTCCGTAGGACAACCAACAACATCAACCCTTACGATCATACCATAGGCTAGCTTTTAGGGTTTAGCCTCCTTGATCTCGTGGTAGATCCACTCTTGTAAACATCCACAATATCAATATCAATCAAGCAGGACGTAGGGTTTTACCTCCATCAAGAGGGCCCGAACCTGGGTAAAACATCGTGTCCCTTGTCTCCTGTTACCATCCGCCTAGACGCACAGTTCGGGACCCCCTACCCGAGATCCGCCAGTTTTGACACCGACACCCCTCCCCTTGACCGTCGCCCCCCCCCTCAAGATCTCATCTAGAGGGGTCGCCCCCCTTTCCCCTTCGCCCTATAAATAGAGGGGAGGAGGGAGGGCAGCCGTACCTCATCCAAGGCGCAACCCTCCCCCTCTCCAACACCCTGTCCTCCTCCATTTGAGCTTGGCGAAGCCCTGCCGGAGAACCGCTGCTCCACCATCACCACGCCGTGTGCTGCTACTGGAGTTGTCTTCCCCAACCTCTCCCTCCTCCTTGCTGGATCAAGGCGCCGGATATGTCACCAGGATGCACGTGTGTTGATCGCGGAGGTGCCGTTGTTCGGCGCTAAGATCGGAATCGACCATGATCTGAATCGCTGCGTGCATGACTCCTCCAACCGCATTCTTGCAACGCTTCCGTATCGCGATCTTCAAGGGTATGAATATGCACTCCCCTCTCTCTCTTGGTGCTAGTCTCTCCATAGATTGATCTTGGTGATGCGTAGAATTTTTTTAATTTCTGCAATGATCCCCAATAGTGGCATCATGAGCTAGGTCTATGCGTAGTTTCTATGCACGAGTGGAACACAAGTTGTTGTGGGCGTCGATTTTGTCAATTTACTTGCCGTTACTAGTCTTATCTTGATTCGGTCGCATCGTGGGATGAAGCGGCCCAGACCGACCTTACACGTACGCTTACGTGAGACAGGTTCCACCGACTAACATGCACTGGTTGCATAAGGTGGCTAGCGGGTGTCTGTCTCTCCCACTTTAGTCGGATCGGATTCGATGAAAAGGGTCCTTCTGAAGGGTAAATAGCAATTGGCATATCACGTTGTGGTTTTGGCATAGGTAAGAAACGTTCTTGCTAGAAACCTATAGCAGCCACGTAAAAAAAAGTTGCAACAACAATGAGAGGATGTCTAACTTGTTCTTGCAGCATATGTCGTGTGATGTGATATGGCCAAAAGAATGTGATGAATGATATATGTGATGTATGAGATTGATGATGTTCTTGTAATAGGAATCACGACTTGCACGTCGATGAGTATGACAACCGGCAGGAGCCATAGGAGTTGTCTTAATTTATAGTATGACCTGCGTGTCAGTGAAAACGCCATGTAATTACTTTATTTTATTGCTAACCATTAGCCATAGTAGTATAAGTAACACTTGGCGAGACAACTTCATGAAGACATGATGATGGAGATCATGGTGTCATGCCGGTGACGATGGATCATGGCGCCCCGAAGATGGAGATCAAAAGAAGCAAAATGATATTGGCCATATCATGTCACTATTTGATTGCATGTGATGTTTATCATGTTTTACATCTTATTTGCTTAAAACGACAGTAACATAAATAAGATGATCCCTCATAAAATTTCAAGAAAGTGTTCCCCCTAACTGTGCACCATTGTGAAAGTTCGTTGTTTCGAAGCACCACGTGATGATCGGGTGTGATAGATTCTAACGTTCGCATACAACTGGTGTAAGCCAGATTTACACATGAAAACACTTAGGTTGACTTGACAAGTCTAGCATGTACAGACATGGCCTCGGAACACAAGAGACCGAAAGGTCGAACATGAGTCGTATAGTGATGACCCACAAGTGTAGGGGATCAATCGTAGTCCTTTCGATAAGTAAGAGTGTCGAACCCAACAAGGAGCAGAAGGAATTGATAAGCGGTTTTCAGTAAGGTTTTCTCTGCAAGCACTAAAATTGTAGGTGATAGATAGTTTTGTGGTAAGATAAATAGTAACGAGTAACAAGTAAATAAAGTAAATAAAGTGCAGCAAGATGGCCCAATCCTTTATGTAGCAAAGGATAAGCCTGGACAATTTCTAATAATAAGAAAGGAGCTCCTGAGGACACATGGGAATTACCGTTAAGCGAGTTTTCATCACGTTCATATGATTCGCGTTCGGTACTTTGATAATTTGATATGTGGGTGGACCAGTGCTTGGGTACTGCCCTTACTTGGACAAGCATCCCACTTATGATTAACCCCTATTGCAAGCATCCGCAACTACAAAAGAAGTACTAAGGTAAACCTAACCACATCATTAAACATATGGATCCAAATCAGCCCCTAACGAAGCAACGCATAAACTAGGGTTTAAGCTTCTATCATTCTAGCAACCCATCTTCTACGTATTACTTCCCAATGCCTTCCTCTAGGCCAAATAATGGTGAAGTGTCATGTAGTCGACGTTCACATAACACCACTAGAGGAAAAGACAACATACATCTCATCAAAATATCGAATGAATACCAAATTCACATGACTACTAATAGCAAGACTTCACCCATGTCCTCAGGAACAAACGTAACTTCTCACAAAGCATATTCATGTTCATAATCAGAGGGGTAATAATATGCATTAAGGATCTGAACATATGATCTTCCACCAAGTAAACCAATTAGCATCAACTACAAGGAGTAATCAACACTACTAGCAACTCACAGGTACCAATTTGTGGTTTTGATACAAGACATGAACTAGGGTTTTGAGAGGAGATGGTGCTGGTGAAGATGTTTATGCAGATTGACCCCTCCCGATGAGAGGATCGTTCGTGATGATGTTGGTGATGATTTCCCCCTCCCGGAGGGAAGTGTCCCCGGGAGAACAGCTCCGCCAGAGCCCTAGATTGGTTCCGCCTCGTGGCGGCGGAGTTTCGTCCCATAAGCTTGCCCACGATTTTTTCCAGGGTAAAAGCTCTGATATAGCAGAAGATGGACACCGGGGGCCCACCAAGGGGTCCAGGAGATAGGGGGCGCGCCCAGTAGGGGGGCACCCCCCCACTCTCCTAGATGAGGTGTGGGCCCCCTAGTGTATTTCTTTCGCCCAAAAATTCTTATTAATTCCAAAAAGATGTTTCGTGGAGTTTCAAGACTTTTGGAGCTGCGCAGAATAGGTTTCCAATGTTTGCTCCTTTTCCAGCCAGAATTCCAGCTGCCGGCATTCCCCCTCTTCATGGTAAACCTTGTAAAATAAGAGAGAATAGCCATAAGTATTGAGATATAATGTGTAATAACAGCCCATAATGCAATAAATATTGATATAAAAGCATGATGTAAAATGGACGTATCACATAGCAGATGCGATCAACATGAAGATGTTCACCGACAAAGACTAGTCCGTCTCACGTGATGATCAGACATGACCTAGTTGACTCGGATCATGTATCACTTAGATGACTAGAGGGATGTCTATCTGAGTGGGAGTTCATTAAATAATTTGCTTAGATGAACTTAATTATCATGAACCTAGTCTAAAATCTTTGCAATATGTCTTGTAGATCAAATGGCCCACGCTAATGTTGCCCTCAACTTGAACGCATTCCTAGAGAAAACCAAGCTGAAAGACGATGGTAGCAACTATACGGGCTGGGTCCAGAACTTGAGAATCATCCTCATAGCTGCCAAGAAAGCATATGTCCTAGAAGCACCGCTAGGTGAAGCACTCATTTTCCCAGCAACTCAAGACGTTATGAACGTCTGGCAAGTCGCGTAGTGATGATTACTCCCTGGTTCAGTGCGGCATGCTTTACAGCTTAGAACCGGGGCTCCAAAAGCGTTTTGAGTAGCACTGCGCATATGAGATGTTCCCAGAGCTGAAAATGGTTTTCCAAGCTCATGCACGGGTCAAGAGATATGAAGTCTCTGACAAGTTCTACAGTTGTAAGATGGAGGAGAATAGTTCTGTCAGCGAGCACATACTCAAAATGTCTGGGTTGCACAACTGCTTGTCTCAGCTGGGAGTTAATCTCCCGGATGACGCGGTCGTTGACAGAATCCTTTAGTCGCTCCCACCTAGCTACAAGAGCTTTGTGATGAATTTCAATATGCAAGGGATGGAGAAAACCATTCCCGAGGTATATTCAATGCTGAAATCAGCGGAAGTGGAGATCAAAAAGGAACATCAAGTGTTGATGGTCAATAAAACCACTAGTTTCAAGAAAGGCAAGGGTAAGAAGAACTTCAAGAAGGACGGCAAGAAAGTTGCCGCGCACGGTAAGCCAGTTACCGGGAAGAAGCCAAAGCATGGACCCAAGCCTGAGACTGGGTGCTTTTATTGCAAGGGAAATGGTCACTAGAAGTGGAACTACCCCAAGTACTTAGCGGAGAAGAAGGCCGGCAACACCAAAGGTATATGTGATATACATGTTATTGATGTGTACCTTACTAGTACTCGTAGTAGCTCCTGGGTATTTGATACCGGTGTGGTTGCTCATATTTGTAACTCAAAACGGGAGCTGCGGAATAAGCGGAGACTGGCGAATGACGAGGTGACGATGCGCGTCGGGAATGGTTCCAAGGTGATGTGATCGTCGTCGGCACGCTACCTCTAATTACCTACGAGATTAGTTTTAAACCTCAATAATTGTTATTTAGTGCCAGCTTTGAGCATGAACATTGTATCTGGATCTCGTTTAATGCGAGATGGCTACTCATTTAAATCCGAGAATAATGGTTGTTCTATTTATTTGAGAGATATGTTTTATGGTCATGCCCCGCTGGTCAATGTTTTATTCTTATTGAATCTCGAACGTGATGTTACACATATTCATAGTGTGAGTACCAAAAGATGTAAGGTTAATAATGATAGTTCCACATACTTGTGCACTGCCGCCTTGGTCTCATTGGTTTCAAACGCATGAAGAAGCTCCATGCAGATGGACTTTTGAAGTCTCTTGATTATGAATCATTTGACACATGCAAACCATGCCTCATGGGAAAGATGACCAAGACTTCGTTCTCCGGAACAATGGAGCGAGCAACCAACTTGTTGGAAATCATACATACTGATGTGTGCGGTCCAATGAGCATTGAGGCTCGCGGTGGCTATCGTTATGTTCTCACCCTCACTAATGACTTGAGTAGATATGGGTATGTCTACTTAATGAAACACAAGTCTGAGACCTTTGAAAAGTTCAAGGAATTTCAGAGTGAGCTGGAGAATCAACGTGATAGGAAAATAAAGTTCTTACGATCAGATCGTGGGGGAGAATATTTGAGTCATGAATTTGGTACGCACTTAAGGAAATGTGGAATTGTTTCACAACTCACGCCGCCTGGAACACCTCAGCATAATGGTGTGTCCGAACCTCGTAATCGCACTCTATTAGATATGGTGCGATCTATGATGTCTCTTACTGATTTGCCGCTTTCATTTTGGGGATACGCTTTAGAGACAACCACATTCACTTTAAATAGGGCACCGTCTAAATCCGTTGGGACAACACCGTATGAATTATGGTTTGGGAAGAAACCTAAGCTGCCGTTTCTAAAAGTTTGGGGATGCGATGCTTATGTCAAGAAACTTCAACCTGAAAAGCTCGAACCAAGTCGGAAAAATGCATCTTCGTAGGATACCCTAAGGAAACCATTGGGTATACCTTCTACCTCAGATTCGAAGGCAAGATCTTTGTTGCCAAAAATGGGTCCTTTCTAGAGAAAGAGTTTCTCTCGAAAGAAGTAAGTGGGAGGAAAGTAGAACTTGATGAAGTATTGCCTCTTGAACCGGAAAGTAGCGCAGCTTAGGAAGATGTTTCTTTGGTGCGTGCACCGACTAGAGAGGAAGTTAATAATCATGATCAAGGTACTTCAGATCAAGTTGCTACTGAACTTTGTAGGTCCACAAGGACACGTTCCACACCAGAATGGTATGGCAACTCTGTCCTGGAAATCATGTTGTTAGACAATGGTGAACCTTCGAACTATGAAGAAGTGATGGCGGGCCTAGATTCCAACAAATGGCTTGAAGCCATGCAATCCGAGATAGGATCCATGTATGAAAACAAAGTATGGACTTTGACAGACTTTCCCGATGATCGGAGAGCGATAGAAAATAAATGGATCTTGAATAAGAAGACGGACGCGGATGGTAATGTTACCATCTATAAGGCTCGGCTTGTCGCCAAGGGTTATCGACAAGTTCAAGGGGTTTACTACGATGAGACCTTCTCACCCGTAGCAAAGCTGAAGTCCGTCCGAATCATGTTAGCAATTGCCGCATTCTATGATTATGAGATATGGCAAATGGACGTCAAAACGGCATTCCGTAATGGCTTCCTTAAGGAAGAATTGTATATGATGCAACCGGAAGGTTTTGCCGATCCTAAGAATGCTAACAAGGTATGCAAGCTCCAGCGCTCCATCTATGGGCTGGTGCAAGCATCTGGGAGTTGGAACATTCGTTTTGATGAAATGATCAAAGTATTTGGGTTTGTGGAGACTTATGGAGAAGCCTGCGTTTACAAGAAAGTGAGTGGGAGCTCTGTAGCATTTCTCATATTATATGTGGATGACATACTATTGATGGGAAATGATATATAACTTTTGAAAAGCATAAAGGCCTACTTGAATAAATGTTTTTCAATGAAGGACCTTGGAAAAGCTGCTTACATATTAGGCATCAAGATCTATAGAGATAGATCGAGACGCCTCATAGGTCTTTCACAAAGCACATACCTTGATAAGATATTGAAGAAGTTCAATATGGATCAGTCCAAGAAGGGGTTCTTGCCTGTTTCGCAAGGTATGAGATTGAGCATGGCTCAAAGCCCGACCACGGCAGAAGATAGAGAAAAGATGAATGTCATCCCCTATGCCTCCGTCATAGGGTCTATTATGTATGCCATGCTGTGTACCAGACCTGATGTAAACCTTGTCGTAAGTTTGGTAGGGAGGTACCAAAGTAATCCCGGCATGGAACACTGGACAACGGTCAAGAATATCCTGAAGTACCTGAAAAGGACTAAGGATATGTTTCTCGTTTATGGAGGTGACGAAGAGCTCGTCGTAAAGGGTTACATCGATGCTAGCTTCGACACAGATCTGGATGACTCCAAGTCACAAATCGGATACGTGTATATTTTGAATGGTGGGGCGGTCAGCTGGTGTAGTTGCAAGCAAAGCATCGTGGCGGGATCTACATGTGAAGCGGAGTACATGGCAGCCTCGGAGGCAGCACATGAAGCAACCTGGACGAAGGAGTTCATTACCGACCTAGGAGTTATTCCCAATGTGTCGAGCCTGATGACTCTCTTTTGTGACAACTCTAGAGCTATTTCCCTTGTCAAGGAGCCCAGGTTTCACAGAAGACAAGGCATATCAAGCGTCGCTTCAACTCCATTCGTGAAAATGTTCAAGATGGAGACATAGATATTTGTAAAGTGCATATGGATCTGAATGTTGCAGATCCGTTCACTAAACCTCTTCCACGAGCAAAACATGATCAATACCAAAACTCTATGGGTGTTCGATTCATCACAATATAACTAGATTATTGACTCTAGTGCAAGTGGGAGACTGTTGGAAATATGCCCTAGAGGCAATAATAAAATGGTTATTATTATATTTCCTTGTTCATGATAATTATCATTTGTTCATGCTATAATTGTATTGACTGGAAACCATAATACATGTGTGAATACATAGACCGCAACATGTCCCTAGTGAGCCTATAGTTGACTAGCTCATTGATCAACAGATGGTCATGGTTTCCTGACTATGGACATTGGATGTCATTGATAACGGGATCACATCATCAGGAGAATTATGTGATGGACAAGACCCAATCCTAAGCATAGCACAAGATTGTGTAGTTCGTTTGCTAAAAGCTTTTCTAATGTCAAGTATAATTTCCTTAAACCATGAGATTGTGTAACTCCCGGATACCGTAGGAATGCTTTGGGTGTCAATGTAACTAGGTGGCTATAAAGGTGCACTACAGGTATCTCCAAAAGTGTCTGTTGGGTTGGCACGAATCGATACTGGGATTTGTCACTCCGTATGACGGAGAGGTATCTCTAGGCCCTCTTGGTAATGTATCATCATAATGAGCTCAATGTGACTAAGTAGTTGGTCACGGGATCATGCATTACGGAACGAGTAAAGTGACTTGCTGGAAATGAGATTGAACGAGGTATTGGGATGCCGATGATCGAATCTCGGGCAAGTAACATACCGATTGACAAAGGGAATTGTATACGGGATTGCTTGAATCCCCGACATCATGGTTCATCCGATGAGATCATCATGGAGCATGTGGGAGCCAACATGGGTATCCAGATCCCGCTTTGGTTATTGGCCGGAGAGATGTCTCAGTCATGTCTGCATGATTCCCGAACCCGTAGGGTCTACACACTTAAGGTTCGATGACGCTAGGGTTATAGGGAAAGTTTGTATGTGGTTACCGAATGTTGTTCGGAGTCCCGGATGAGATCCCGGACGTCACGAGGAGTTCCGGAATGGTTTGGAGGTGAAGATTTATATATGGGAAGTTATCATATGGTCAGCGGAAGTATTTGGGGGTTTGCCAGTATTGTATCGGGACCACCGAAGGGGTTCCGGGGGTCCATCGGGAGGGTCCACCTGCCCTAGAGGGTCCTATGGGCTGTATGTGGAAGGGAACCAGCCCCTAAGTGGGATGTGCGGCATCCCCCCTAGGGCCCATGCGCCTATAGTTTGGGGGAAACCCTAAGGGGGGCGCCCCCCTTGGCTTGGGGGGTAAGCCCCCTCCCCTTGGCCGCCGCCCCCGTCTAGATCTCATCTAGAGGGGCCGGCCCCCTTCCCCCTTCGCCCTATAAATAGAGGGGAGGAGGGAGGGCAGCCGTACCTCATCCAAGGCGTAGCCCTCCCCCTCTCCAACATCCCATCCTCCTCCGTTTAAGCTTGGCGAAGCCCTGCCGGAGAACCGCTGCTCCACCATCACCACGCCGTCATGCTACTACTGGAGTTGTCTTCCCCAACCTCTCCCTCCTCCTTGCTAGATCAAGGCGCGGGAGACATCACTGAGCCGCACGTGTGTTGAACGCGGAGGCGCCGTTGTTCGGCGCTAAGATTGGAATCGACCGTGATCTGAATCGCTGCGTGCACGACTCCTCCAACCGCGTTCTTGCAATGCTTCTATATCGCGATCATCAAGGGTATGAAGATGCACTCCCCTATCTGTCGTTGCTAGTCTCTCCATAGATTGATCTTGGTGATGCGTAGAATTTTTTTAATTTCTGCAACGATCCCAACAACGAGCTCGTTGGCAATGGATCAATGATGGATAATTATGTCGGATGGCATTCATCATGCAACAATTATAACATAGGGTGACACAGAACTAGCTCCAATTCATCAATATAATGTAGGCATGTATTCGGAATATAGTCATATGTGCCTATGGAAAAGAACTTGCATGGCATCTTTTGTCCTACCCTCCCGTGGCAGCGGGGTCCTACTGGAAACTAAGGGATATTAAGGCCTCCTTTTAATAGAGAACCGGACCAAAGCATTAGCACTTAGTGAATACATGAACTCCTCAAACTACCGTCATCACTATGAAGTGTCCCGACTATTGTCACTCCGGGGTTACCGGATCATAATATGTAGTAGGTGACTATAACTTGCAAGATCGAATCAAGAACTCACATATATTCATGAAAACATAATAGGTTCAGATCTGAAATCATGCCACTCGGGCCCTAGTGACAAGCATTAAGCATAGCAAAGTCATAGCAACATCAATCTTAGAACATAGTGGATACTAGGGATCAAACCCTAACAAAACTAACTCGATTACATGGTAAATCTCATCCAACCCATCACCGTCCAGCAAGCCTATGATGAAATTACTCACGCATGGCGGTGAGCATCATGAAATTGGTGATGGAGGATGGTTGATGATGATGATGGCGATGGATTCCCCTCTCTGGACCCCGAACAGACTCCAGATCTGCCCTCCCAAGGAAGAACTGGGCTTGGCGGCGGCTCCGTATCGTAAAACGCGATTAATCCTTCTCTCTGACTTTTTTCTCCCCGAACGTGAATATATGGAGTTGGAGTTGAGGTTGGTGGATGTCCAGGGGGCCCACAAGACAGGGGGCGCCCAGGGGGTAGGGCGCGCCCTCTGTCCTTGTGGCTAGGGTGTGAGCCCCTTTGGTTGATTCTTTCACCAATATTTTTTATTTATTCCAAAAGTTATCACCGTGAAGTTTCAGGTCATTCTGAGAACTTTTATTTCTGCACAAAAATAACACCATGGCAATTCTACTGAAAACAACGTTAGTCCAGGTTAGTTCCATTCAAATCATGCAAATTAGAATCCAAAACAAGGGCAAAAGAGTTTGGAAAAGTAGATACGTTGGAGACGTATCAACTCCCCCAAGCTTAACCCATTGCTTGTCCTCAAGCAATTTAGTTGACAAACTAAAAGTGATAAAGAAAAACTTTTACAAACTCTGTTTGATCTTGTTGTTGCAAATATGTAAAGCCAACATTCAAGTTTTCAGCAAAGATTATGAACTAACCATATTCACAATAACATTTAGGTCTCACGTTTACTCATATCAATGGCATAATCAACTAGCGAGTAATAATAATAAATCTCGAATGACAACACTTTCTCAAAACAATCATGATATGATATAACAAGATGGTATCTCGCTAGCCCTTTCTAAGACCGCAAACATAAATGCAAAGCACCCCTAAAGATCAAGGACTGACTAGACATTGTAATTCATTGTGAAAAAGATCCAGTCACAGTCATACTCAATATCAATTAATAACAATGCATACACATGACAATGGTTCTCTCTAACTGGTGCTTTTTATAAGAGGATGATGACTCAACATAAAAGTAAATAGATAGGCCCTTCACAGAGGGAAGCAAGGATTTGCAGAGGTGCTAGAGCTCGAGTTTTGAAACAGAGATAAATAATTTTTTGAGCGGCATGCTTTCATTTTCAACATAACAACCAAGAGATCTCAGTATCTTCCATGCGACATACATTGTAGGTGGTTCCCATACAGAATGTTAAAGTTTATCCTCCCCCCACCACCAACAAGCACATTGCACAGCTGGTCCAAAACAACGGGTACCGTCCAACTAACAACAATCCTGGGGGAGTTTTGTTTGCAATTATTTTGATTTGATTTGAGCACGGGACTTGGCATCCCGATTACCAGCCATTTTCTCGTGAATGATGAGCGGAGTCCACTCATCATGAGAATAACCCACCTAGCATGGAAGATATAGACAACCCTAGTTGCTACATGAGAGATTCGAGCATACAAAATAGAATTTTATTTGAAGGCTTAGAGTTTGGCACAAGCAAATTTACTTGGAACGACAAGTAAATACCGCATATAGCTTGGTATGGTGGACTCATATGGAACAACTTTGGGGTTTATGAAAGTGGATGCACAAGTAGTATTCCCGCTTAGTACAAGTGAAGGCTAGAAAGAGACTGGGAAGCGACCAACTAGAGAGTGACAACAGTCATAAACATGCATTGAGATTAACCAACAATGAGTGAAAGAATGAGTAGGATATAAATCACCATGAACATAAATATCATGGAGGCTATGCTGATTTTGTTTCAACTACATGTATGAACATGTGCCAAGTCAAGTCACTTGAATCATTCAAAGGAGGATACCATCCTATCATACTACATCACAACCATTTTAAAAGCATGTTGGCATGCAAGGTAAACCATTATAAACTCCTAGCTAATTAAGCATGGCATGAGTAACTATAATCTCTAATTGTCATTGCAAACATGTTACATTCATAATAGGCTGAATCAGGAACAATGAACTAATCGTATTTACAAAAACAAGATAGGTCGAGTTCATACCAGCTTTCCCTCATCTCAATCATTTCATCATATATCGTCATTATTGCCTTTCACTTGCATGATCGAACGTTGTGGATAATAATAATAGTGCATGTGCATTGGACTAAGCTGGATTCTGCAAACATTTATTCACAGGAGAAGACAAGGTAATATGGGCTCTTTGTTAGATGAACAATAATGCATATGAGAGCCACTCATCATTTTCATCGCCGTCTTCTCCTCTCGACCCCTAAAGAAAAGAAAAGAATTTCAAGGAAACACACTAAAATGTTTTTGGGGGTTTTGTTTTTCTGAAGAAAGTAAAACAAGAACGAGAAAAACCTATTTACACGGGAAAGCTCCCAACAAGAAAAAGAAGAACGGGAAATCTTTTTGGGTTTTCTAATACTACTACTAGGTAAACATGAAAAGTAAACTCACTAGAAGCTACAACTAATTTTTTTGGGGTTTTCTCAAAGTTTTTCAAACACACAAGAAGAAAGCAAGAAAATAAAATAAACTAGCATGGATAATACAATGAAAAAGTATGAACACCGACAACTAGAATGAGTGTGAGAAATATGTACTCCCCCAAGCTTAGGCTTTTGGACGAAGTTGGTCTAAGCCCATGGAACAAAGTAGCCCTCTCCGGTGTACTGAGGAGGATCCTGGGGGTTGCACTGGTTGGCGAGCTCATGCGGCTCCCACTAATAAATAGACTCCTGGTAAGGATCAGGTGATGGCTCTGGCTCAGGATCTGGGGATTGTGTCCCCTCCCAGTATGTGCAAATGTCCGCGGGTAAAACAAAGTACCTGCCCGAATGAATATCAAACAACGTAGGTGCAGGCAAGGTAATAATCTAAAAAGTATCCTCGCTAAATACCAGGTTATAAATGACTCTCTTTTCCATATCATAACAAAGAAACTTATGTGCTACCATGCTGTAATAATCTAAATATATCGTGGGTAGCAACTTCTCCTATTTTTCATAGTGCCTAATGGGTATCTCTAAGCATTTAGCAAGGCGGGAGGCGAAGATACCTCCGAAAATGGGGCCCTTTGTATGGTTTAAAGTCAACCGTTTAGCAACCATAGTGCCCAAACTGAAAGTTTTATCACGAAGTAAAGCATGGCGCAAAATGGCAAGGTCACGAGCACTAAGGCCTCCACTGTCCCCGTGACCAATTAAACATATACTAGCTAATAATGAGTAGTAGCGCATGACAGGAAAATGTATACTAGATGTTCTAGTCTCCGACACTTTTCTACTTTCCCCTACGGTAATATCTTTAATAAAATCTTCCACATCACTGGGATGTGGTTCTTCGACGCTGCCCTCAAAAGGTAATTTGCAAACCTCACAAAAATCATAAAGCGTCATCTCTTTATACTCATCATATAAATAAAACTCTACCGCAGGTGGTGATCTCCTAGCATGGAAATGAAAATTTTGCCTGAAAGTATTAGTGAGTAGGAGATACTGTTCACACTACTCGTGGAGGAAGTCGGTGATGCATGCGTTCTCAGCCAAATGATAGAAATCCTCATAAATTCCGGCTGCCTCCAAGAATGCATCACTTGGCCGCTCACACGGCCGAACCTCCGTGGTGCGAGGAAGGTTGCACTTGGGCTTTTCCTTTTCTTCATTTTATTTCTCCTTCGAACCCCGGCTCGAGGAGCCTCTCAACAATCTTCTCAACATTTTCTTCCTCTAAAAATTGCTGCAATTTTTAGTGACTCAAAATAAAAGTGAACCAAACTCAACAAAATTGATAGCAACTACTCCCACAAGTGCCTAGAGGCTATATCATGCATCAAAACTACTTTGGACCATATAAATTTGACATGCAAGCTCAAGAATAGGGTCACTGCAGCAGCAAAAATTTGCAATAAATAAAGCACTAGAGAAAAACTAATTGGACCATTGGAGGAGTCACATACCGAAGAACAATCCCCCAAAACAGTTTTCTGAATGGAGCTTTGGGCAAGGAGATCTAAAATGGCAGCAAACTGAGCAAGAACACGAGTTTGAGCTACGGGTGATTTTTTCTGGAGGAAGACGAAGTGGATGGGTGCTGGAATAAGTGGAGAGGACCCACGTGGGGCCCACAAGATAGGGGGCGCGCCCTCCATCCTTGTGGCTCACTGGTGCATCCCCTGGTGTGTTCTCAGTGCCAGAAATTCTCAAATATTCTATAAAAAATCATACTCAATTTTTAGGGCATTTGGAGAATCTTTATTTTCGGTGTATTTTTTATTGCACGGATAATTCAGAAAACAGATAGAAAATACTATTTTTGCTTTATTTATTCTAAATAACAGAAAGTAAAAGATAGGTATAGAAAGTTGTGCCTTCTAAATTCATCCATCTCATGCTCATCAAAAGGAATCCATTAATAAGGTTGATCAAGTCATCTTATTAACAAACCTCACTCGAATAACATGAAACCGGAGAATTTTTGAATAACACTAGGTTACCTTAACAGGGATATGCATGTCCCCAACAATAAGAATATCATATTTCTTTTTGACAGTAGGAAGAGGGAATTCAAAACATGCAATAGTAATAGTTGAAATTTTTCCAATAGAATTGATACTATGAGCTTGAGGTTGTTTCTTCGCAAAGTGTACCGTATGTGCATTACCATTAACATGAAAAGTGACATTGCCTTTGTTGCAATCAATAAAAGTCCCTGCAATATTCAAAAAGGGTCTACTAGGATGATCCACATACTGTCGTCCTCAGGAATATCAAGAATAACAAAGTCCATTAAGATAGTAATGTTTGCAACCACAACAGGCACATCCTCACAAATATCGATGGGTATAGCAGTTGATTATCAGCCATTTGCAAAGAGATTTCAGTAGGTGTCAACTTATTCAAATCAAGTCTACGATATAAAGAGAAAGGCATAACACTAACACCGGCTCCAAGATCACATAAAGCAATTTTAACATAGTTTCTTTTAATGGAGCATGGTATAGTTGGTACTCCTGGATCTCCAAGTTTCTTTGGTATTCCACCCTTTAAAGTATAATTAGCAAGCATGGTGGAAATTCCATCTTCTGGTATCTTTCTTTTATTAGTAACGGTATCTTTCATGTACTTTAGCATAAGGAGGCATTTTAAGCATATCAGTCAAACGCATACGCAAAAAGATAGGTCTAATCATTTCAACAAAGCGCTCAAAATCCTCATCATCCTTTTTCTTGGATGGGTTAGGAGGAAAAGGCATGGGTTTCTAAACCCATGGTTCTGTTTCTTTACCGTGCTTCCTAGCAACGAAGTCTCTCTTATCATAACGTTGATTCTTTGATTGTGGGTTATCAAGATCAACAACAGGTTCAATCTCTACATCATTATCATTACTAGGTTGAGCATCATCATGAACATCATCATTAACATTATCTCTAGGTTCATGTTCATCACCAGATTGTGTCTCAACATCAGAAATAGAAATATCACTAGGGTTCTCAGGTGTGTCAATAACAGGTTCACTAGAAGCATGCAAAGTCCTATCAGTGCTCTTTTTCTTTTATTAGTAGGACTAGGTGCATCAGAAATAACTCTATGAGAATCTTGCTCATTTCTCTTAGGATGGCCCTCGGGATACAAAGGTTCCTGGGTTATTTTACCACCTATAGTCATAACTCTAACAACATTATCATAGGTCTTATTATTTAACTCATTGAGAAAATCATCTTGTGCCTTAAGTACTTGTTCTACTTGAGTTGTAACCATGGAAGCATGTTTACTAATAAGATTAAGATCATTCTTCACTCTAGACATATAATCACTCAAGTGTTCAACCACATAAGCATTACGTTTCAATTGTCTACCAACATAAGCATTGAAGTTTTCTTGTTTAACAATAAAATTATCAAACTCATCCAAGCATTGACTAGCAGACTTATTATGAGGAATATCACCTTCATCAAATCTATAGAGAGAATTTACCTTTACTACCCGTGTCGGGTTATCAAGACCATGTATTTCTTCAATAGGCGGTAAATTCTTAACATCTTCAGCTTTAATACCTTTTTCTTTCATAGATTTCTTTGCCTCTTGCATATCTTCAGGACTGAGAAATAGAATACCCCTTTTCTTTGGAGTTGGCTTAGGAGTTGGTTCAGGAAGTTTCCAATCATTATCATTACTCAATATATTATTCAATAGCAATTCAGCCTGCTCAACAGTTTGTTCCCTGAAAACACAACCAGCATAACTATCCAGGTGATCTCTGGAAGCATCGGTTAGTCCATTATAAAAGATATCAAGTATTTCATTTTTCTTGAGAGGATGATCAGGCAAAGCATTAAGTAATTGGAGAAGCCTCCCCCAAGCTTGTGGGAGACTCTCTTCTTCAATTTGCACAAAGTTAAATATTTCCCGTGAGGCAGCTTGCTTCTTATGAGCAGGAAAATATTTTGCAGAGAAGTAGTAAATAATATCCCGGGGACTACAAACACAACCAGGAGCAAGAGAATTAAACCATATCTTAGCATCACTCTTTAACGAGAAAGGAAACAATTTAAGAATAAAGTAATAGTGAATTTTTTCCTCATGAGTAAATAGGGTGGCTATATTATTTAGTTTAGTAAGATGTCCCACAACAGTTTCAGATTCATAACCATGGAAAGGATCAGATTCAACCAAAGTAATTAACTCAGGATCGACAGAGAATTCATAATCCTTATCAGTAACACAGATAGGTGAAGTAGCAAACGCAGGATCATATTGCATTCTAGCATTCAAAGACTTTTCTTTTAGCTTAGCTAACAGTTTCTTAAGATCATATCTATCATTGCAAGCAAAAAAGTCTCTAGCAGTTTATTCATCCATAATATAACCCTCAGGTACAACAGGCAATTCATATCTACGGGGAGAATCATCATTATCAGTTTCAATAATATCATAAGTTTCAGTAATTTCATTCTCTCTAACCCTAGCAAGTTGTTCATCAAGAAAGTCACCTAGTGGCACAATATTATCAAGCAAAGAGGTAGTATCATCATAAGCATCATGCATAGCAGAAATGGCATCATCAATAACATGCGTCATATCAGAATCAATAGCCAGTGTAAGTGTCGCGAGTTTACTCAAAACAGAAGGTGAATCAAGTACAGAGCTAGATGATAGTTCCTTACCTCCCCTCGTAGTTGAGGGAAAAATCTTGGTTCTTTGATCTTTCAAATTCCTCATAGTGATCAACGAATATAAATTCCAAGTGACTCATAGAATAGAGCTATGCTCCCCGGAAACGGCGCCAGAAAAAGGTCTTGATAACCCACAAGGCCACAAGTATAGGGGATCACAACAGTTTTCGAGGGTAGAGTATTCAACCCAAATTTATTGATTCGACACAAGGGGAGCCAAGGAATATTCTCCAGTATTAGTAGTTGAGTTGTCAATTCAACGACACCTAAAAGACTTAATATCTGCAGAAAAGTATTTAGTAGCAAAGTAGTATGGAAGTAACGGTAACGGTGGCAAAAGTAACAGTAGCAGCTTTTTAGCAATCGTAACAGCGGCAACGGATAAGTAACTTAACAAAGATCAATATGAAACAAGCTAGTTGGCAATGGATCAATGATGGATAATTATGTCGGATGGCATTCATCATGCAACAATTATAACATAGGGTGACACAGAACTAGCTCCAATTCATCAATATAATGTAGGCATGTATCCCGAATATAGTCATACGTGCTTATGGAAAAGAACTTGCATGGCATCTTTTGTCCTACCCTCCCGTGGCAGCGGGGTCCTATTGGAAACTAAGGGATATTAAGGCCTCCTTTTAATAGAGAACTGGACCAAAGAATTAGCACTTAGTGAATACATGAACTCCTCGAACTACGGTCATCACCGGAAAGTGTCCCGACTATTGTCACTCTGGGGTTGCCGGATCATAACACGTAGCAGGTGACTATAACTTACAAGATCGAATCAAGAACTCACATATATTCATGAAAACATAATAGGTTCAGATCTGAAATCATGGCACTCGGGCCCTAGTGACAAGCATTAAGCATAGAGAAGTCATATCAACATCAATCTTAGAACATAATGGATACTAGGGATCAAACCCTAACAACACTAACTCAATTACATGGTAAATCTCATCCAACCCATCACCGTCTAGCAAGCCTACGATGGAATTACTCACGCTTGGTGGTGAGCATCATGAAATTGGTGATGGAGGATGGTTGATGATGACGATGGCGACGGATTCCCCTCTCCGGAGCCCCGAACGGACTCCAGATCTGCCCTCCCGAGGAAGAACATGCCTTGGCGGCGGCTCCGTATCATAAAACGGGATGAATCCTTCTCTCTAATTTTTTCTCCCCTAACGTGAATATATGGAGTTGGAGTTGAGGTCGATGGAGGTCCAGGGGGCCCACAAGATAGGGGCGCGCGCACTCCGTCCTTGTGGCCAGGGTGTGGGGCCCCTTCGGTTGATTCTTTCGCCAATATTTTTTATTTATTCCAAAAGTTATCTCCGTGAAGTTTTAGGTCATTCTGAGAACTTTTATTTCTGCACAAAAATAACACCATGGCAATTCTGCTAAAAATAGCGTTAGTCCGGATTAGTTCCATTCAAATCATGCAAATTAGAATCCAAAACAAGGGCAAAACAGTTTGGAAAAGCAGATACGTTGGAGACGTATCACACATCATAAGAAGCCTTGCAAGCATAGTGACTAAGGAGTTAGTTGCAAGATGATGTATTACGGAATGAGTAAAGAGACTTGCCGGTGATGAGATTGAACTAGGTATGAAGATACCGACGATCGAATCTAGTGCAAGTAACATACTGATGGACAAAGGGAATTACGTATGTTGTCATAAGGTTCGACCGATAAAGATCTTCATAGAATATGTAGGAGCCAATATGGGCATCCAGGTTCCGCTATTGGTTATTGACGGGAGAGGTGTCTCGATCATCTCTACATAGTTCTCGAAACCATAGGGTCTGCACGCTTTACGTTCATTCACGATATAGTGTTATATGAGTTATATGATTTGGTGACCGGATGTTGTTCGGAGTCCTGGATGAATTCACAGACATGACGAGGAGCTCCGGAATGGTCCGGAGGTAAATACTGATATATATAGGACATGATATTCGGATACCGGAAGAGTTTCGGAGTGCACCGGGTAGTCATCGGGTCGATGAAAGGGGTTCCGGACACCCCCGGTAGGTGTATGGGCCTTATGAGCCAAAGGGGGGACAGACCAACCCACAAGGGGGCTGGCGCGCCCCTCTCCCTGGCCGCCAGCCCTAGGGAAGGAAAGGGGGTGGGCTAGCTCCTCCTCCCTTCCCCTCCACATGGGAGAAAGGAAGGGGTGCGCCACCCTCCCCTGCCTTTCCCAGCTCACCTAGAAAGGAAAGGGGGGCGCGGCTTTGGGAGGACCCCAAGTAGGATTCGGCCTACTTGGGACGCCTCCTTGGATGCTCCTCCCTCCCCCACCTATATATATGTGGGAGGGGGCACCACACATAACTACGGCAATCTCTTAGCCGTGTGCGACGCCCCCTCCACAGTTTTATCCCTCGGTCATATATTCGTAGTGCTTAGGCGAAGCCCTGCGGAGATAGCTTCTCCATCACCATCACCACGCCATCGTGCTACTGGAACGCATCCAGTACTTTGCCATCTTGCTGGATCAAGAAGGCGAGGATGTCACCGAGCTGAATGTGTGCTGAAGGCGGAGGTGCCGTACGTTCGGTACTCGATCAGTTGGACCGCAAAGAAGTTCGACTACATCAACCGTATTACTAGATGCTTCCGCTTACGGTCTACGAGGGTATGTAGATACACTCTCCCCTCTCGTTGATATGCATCTCCATGGATAGATCTTGCCTGTGCATAGAATTTTTTTTGTTTTCCATGCGATGTTGCCCAACATCATGTATTCAAAAAAATTGCTCTATTGCTTCACTTATATTTGTTAGATCACGTGGTCCAACAAGAAACACAATAAACTCTCTTTTCTTCACTTATACTTCTTTTAGAGAGTTGAATAACAATTGGTTGTTGGCATGACATTACTATGATGGTACCAAAATTTATAAGTACGCATTGGTGGTATAATTAAAAACTTGCATGAACTATATTTAGGGCTTATAAACTTGAGAATTGGATTTTGAGCAATTGTTTGTGATAATTTGTGGGTATTGATGAGCATAAGGGTAAATAAGCTAGTGTTTAATACTTAAAAGATGTTATTCAAGTTGATGGTACCCGAGCCGTTCTTTAATTAATAAATTAAAAGTTGGGAACTTAAGCTAGTACTCGAATCAATTGAAGTGTTGAAGTGGTGCTGTAAGTAGGCTAGCGACTTTGGTTTAGGCCAGGATGCATAACATGTTTCTACTCACCAAAGTACCCGCTCGGAGTACTTTGTGCAAGGTTCTACGCTAATACCACAAGATACTTGCGTAGTATCTTGAGTTCTTTATGATTAATGGGGGTGAAAGTGCAACTAATCCCCGGGTGATTTTGGTAATTTATACCAACATATAGATCATTGAACTAATATTCTTTCAAGCTAAATATTTCAGAGGGTTCAATGAATGGCATGGCATGGACTAGGAATGTGGACCCCCTCAAAATGCGAAGGACAAGCATTGGTTAAAGCTCAAGACTCTTCATTTCTATTTTAGTGATCCAAGATCACACTGAGTCCATAGGAAAGCCAATAGTATTAAAAGGGGATGAGGTGTTGCTTAATGGCTTACTTGCTCAAATGCTTAGTGATATTGCTCCAAAGCCCTCAACCACTTTCTCATTCCAAATATGTGAAAACCCTAAACTCCAACTCGGCCCCACCGATTCATCCTACCCGGAGCCACCGAGTTCATATGACATAGCCACTGCCAAAAACCCTAACAGTTTGGTCACACCGATACGGATCTTGGTCTCACCGAGATGGCAATGCAATCTCTCTCTTTCCCTTTGTAACATTTCGGTCTCACCGAAATGAGCAACTGGTCTCACCGAGTTTGCTTGACATCTTCTCTATTTGCTCTTTGCTAAATTTGGTCTCACCGAGTTGATGCAATCGGGGACACTGAGTTGATGTTTGCCCTAAGCCCTAGCACATCGATCACACCGAGTTGTTCCAGTCGGTCCCACCGAGATTCCTAACATTCACATTTTGAACTAAATCGGTCTCACCGAGTTTATCTATTTGGTCTGACTGAGTTGGGTCAAATGTATGTAACGGTCAGATTTTATGTGGAGTCTATACATACCGCTCCACCCCCTTCTCCATTTGAGAGAGAGCCATTAGAACATGCCTACACTTCCATCATACATTTTCTGAAAGAGAACCACCTACTCATGTGTTGAGATCAAGATATACCAATCCTACCACAAGAATATTGATTTCTAGCCTTCCCCAAGTTTCTTTCCACTCAAATCATCTTTCCACCATATCCAAATCTGTGAGAGAGAGTTAAGTGTTGGGGAGACTATCATTCGAACCACAAGAGCAAGGAGTTCATCATCAACACACCATCTATTACTTTTTGGAGAGTGGTGTCGCCTAGCTCGGTTAGGTGTCGCTTTTGAGCCTCCGTCAACATGTGGATTTGAACCAAGAAGTTTGTAAGGGCAAGGAGATTGCCTACTTCGTGAATATCTACCCGAGTGAGGCAAGTCCTTTGTGGGCGATGGCCATGGTGGGATAGACAAGGTTGCTTATTCGTGGACCCTTCATGGGTGGAGCCCTCCATGGCCTCGCACAACCGTTACCCTTCGTGGGTTGAAGTCTCCATCAATGTGGACGTATGATAGCACCACCTATCGAAACCACGCCAAAAATCTCCATGTCATCATTGCGTTTGCCTTCTCCAACCCCTTCTCTTTACCTTCATATGCAATGCTTTACTTTCCGCTGCTACACTCTTAGGATTGCATGTATAGCTTGATTGCTTGACTTGTGTTAGTTGCTAAAATCTCCCCACAAGTAAGATTGGGAAAAGGTTAGATTTTTATTTAGTCAAGTAGTCTAATCACCCCCCTCTAGACCTACTTCCAATCCTACGGTGGGCTTCAAAGCTCAGTCACTTCCACTTCCTCCATATTGCTTGCATCTTCGGTATCGAGCATTTTCCAATATCACCTTGAGACATGATACATATTTCACTGATACATCCAGATCCCGTGGGAGAACTCAGTTCTCCTACACATAAAACCATATATCTTCATCAAACACAAGCACCATACCTACCTATCATGACTTTTTTATAGTCATTCCGACATATATTGCCATGAAACTTCTATCATGATATTTATGTGGCAAGGCCACTGCATTCATCTTCATATATGCTACACTAGATCATTCCACATTTTGGTACCTTGCTAGGTGCATTCAAATAGCATTTTTACATCATGTTCATCATATTTGAATTGACTTATGAGTAAATTCAAAAGTATATTGTGCATCATTATAGAGTGTTGCTTCTACCCTTGGAGTGAAAACAGAGAAAAGAAGAAAGAAAGAAAGAGAGAAATAAAAAGAAATGAGAAGGGGGAACAATACTATTCCTTTTTAATGTACACTTGTACTTCAAAGTAGCACCTGATCTTTGCAGATATCATAAAGTGCTTCAAAATAACACTACCGCATTGTAATGGAGACAAATAAAAAGAAAAGAAAAGAAAAGAGAGTTCCCATTTACTTCTTATTTTATACACTAGTGAAGACTTTCAAATTATAGAACTTAATTTGTATTTTCCAATGATGAGATTCCTCAAATGCTCTAGGTATTCATGAGCAAGCAAATTGGATGCACACCCAACTAGTCCATAGGATAACTTTTATACACTTATAGTTCTAGTGCATCGGTTGCATGAAAAAACCTACTCCTTGTATTAACATCAGTTTGACTAATGATCAGTTGCATTGATGCAGGACTATCTATCTTTTTCACTTCTCACAAACCCATCATTACTCTCATTTTACCATAAGTGATCATGTATAGACTCGTGCTTGAGTATTGCATAAGTTGAGTAGATAATAAAATAAAATCATCTAGTTATTGTACTTGGTCGACCTTGGATTTGTTTATGATAAGATTGCCATTACACATGATGATAAAAGTCCGCACTGTGTTATAACATAATATTGACATTCTTTCTAAACCGTTGGCAAGGGGAATCTGACTCAATGCAATGATTTGGGAAAGACAAGAGCAAGTTTGTTTAAGTGCTTAGTTATTAGTTGTTATTAATTATGTGCAATTACTTTGCATCGCTTTTCTTTGCATCGCCTAGGCCTGGTCTACAAGGTGGGGGCGCGTGCAGCACCTAACCCCCCCTCTCCTCCTTCTCCTAATGCCCTGCCAATATATTGCTCCAAAACCTTGAAAACATTTATCGAGAAATTTTTTCCGCTAGCACCACCGCACATTCCGAGGTGATCCAATCTGGAGTTCATTTTTGGTACACCCCGACAAGGGAAATCATCGTTGTAGCTATCTTCATCAACCTCACTGCCACCATGTCCATGTGTGACTAGTCCTCTTTGGACTATGGGTCCATAACATTAGTTAGATGGCATCCTCTCCCTTTCTTCTTAGTGCAAAGATCACATGAGTTTCCCTAAACATGATTGTGATCGATTTGATGTGATTCTTGGTATGTTTATTGTGGTGTGATGTATTATCTAGTTATTAGTTCTTTGTCGCATGTTTTATAGACACATGTGCTCTTTGATTTGTCAGTCTTTCACTGACCATGTTTAACCGATGATCTCCAAGAGAGAATTTATTTATGTTAGATGGGTTCAAACTTGCAAGTAATATATTCTAGTGACAAAAATGGAAAAGGGCTTGTAAATATAGTTGTCTCGGTGATGAACTGAGGTAAAGAGAATATATTGTGTCACTTTACTTGAAGCAATGCTTGGGGATCCACAAAAATTGATATATTGGTTCTGAACTGAGGAAAATGCTTGTTGCGTGCTGCAAATCGTTGCTCTTCAAGGCCTAACAACTTTAACAGAGGGAAGCGGAAGCAGCCTCCCCCCAGCAAAAAAAAAATTCTCCACTAGCCCAAAATTTCTTTAGGAGAGGACCGAACAAAACCAACATTTGCAAGGAAAGATTGTCATCACCTTGTCGTCAAAGCCAACGTCACTTGCAGCTTGCTCTGTCGCGACGGCGCCGACCATTGGCCAAGGCGGTGGTGTCAGCGAAGAAGAAGAAGGCACCACCCTCTCTGACGTCCCCCCTTGGCCTACCTGCCCTTTCTCAACGTACTACAACTGTGTCACTCCCCCTTCACCTCTGATGGCCATTGAGGAGCCCTCTTTTGACGAGATAAGGAGCAAGGACGACATGCTCGATGAAATGCTTGCAAGATTTTTGTTTTGTTTTGCAATGCCTCAGTTGAACGGTGAATGATGTGGTGATAATTTCCATGATGTTTATTGCTATAGCTGTGATAAAATTGAGCCGGATGAGATGTTCGAGTTCTTGATGCAATTGGACGAGAGGGCGAACGAGGAGCGTGCAATCATGTTCATGGAGCCAACCAAGATGGATGAGAGTGCGATACAATATTGGGAATTCACTTGTGGGAAGAACTTTGCTAAGTCGTTTGGTGCTGGTGCCATCGGTGATGGCGCGAATGTGTGATTCAATTGTGATTGATATTCACTTCTGATCCACCATGTGCTTGCTGTTTTTTTGGAATGAACTTGTTGCAGTCGGTGCCCTTTGGCTCAAATGTGATTATGTTTTACTCCCTCCGTCCCATAATGTAAGACATTTTTTGACAATACACTAGAGTCAAAAAACATCTTACATTATGGGACAGAGAGAGTAGTTGTTTGTTGGACTGGATGAAGTATGTTAATGTTTGTAGTTAAATCAGATGTGGTGCATTTGAATTGTTTAAGTTTGTGTTAAAATGTGCTGTATTTGTTTGGAATGTTTCTGAAAACGTTTGGAAGAATATAATTTTTGGGAGGATTAAGATTTTGGAAAGGCTAGGTGCACAAAAATTTAATCTCATAAAAATTGGGTTTTTAAAGGATGGGGAATGACTAGAGATTGTGGGATTCAATCGTTGACCCACCATGTATTAAATCATTGTCTACCATCTGCACACGTGCAAATGCAGTTCAGTTAAAATTCTGTCGGATCTTGAAGTTATTATCAGTCTCCGCGATTTAAATAGGTGTGTTTATTAATAGGTATACACCTGTCTATCAATTAGTCGTGAGTAATGTTTTCAATCTTCGGTTCTATCTCCAGCTTGCCCTCCATCCATGCATCCTTGCTACCTGCCTTCGATGTTCGTGATGGTTAGCTCGACATTGCCAGATGTGTCGTCCAACACGTCGAGAAGATCCACCGGAGTGCCCACTGGCGTGCAGACCACCGGCCGAAGTGGCCGCCCCGGTGCCTGTTGGTGCGATAGCATGGGGATTACAGCAGCCATTTGTGGTCGTTGGCTTGGGCTCTCCTGAACGCATAGTAGTCCTACCTGGATGCACGTCACGGCCTGCTCTAGCTCCGCCGGGGAGCAGCCATCACGCATGACTGGGTCAAGGAGCTCGAGGCTCTTGTTCTCTTCAAATAGCTTCCATGCCTGCAAAAAACATATTATGTTTGTCACGGTCGCCGTGGAATTTAGTATGGTTCCGTCAGGGTGAGTTTCTTGGTTCAAACAAAAAGGGTTAGGACTTGGGCTGTGTAGGCACGAACTTTCTTGGTTCAAACAAACTTTTAAAAAATGGTCTGGTTAAGACACACCTAGATGTGCCCTTCTTATTGCACATCTAAATTATTCAATCAAACATGCAAATTCAAACATTCAAATGAAAGAAAAAACCGTAAGAATCCCGGTATAAAATTAATGACATAGAAGTTAGGTGCAATACTTAAAGACACATCTAGATATGCTTTAGTAAAAATTTGTTTTGATTATTTTGTATTGGGCTACAAGAGGTAATTGATCGCTTACATGAGCTATGAGCTTGAAACTTCGTTGGTTCCTCCTGCCGCTGACGATCTCCAGCAACAACACTCCGAGGCTGTAAACGTCTTGCATGAACGATACCAAGCCGTCCATTGCGTACTCCGGTGACATGTAGCCGCTGCCAGCACGCCGTACAAAATCCAATCAGAAAATCCGACGAAAATCCAGCGAGGGTACACTCGTAAAGAAACAAAGAAACTATAGTACTTGAACATTGTAGTGTTATATGCAAAAGTTGCAGTTCTTACTATGTTCCAACAATCCTTTCTGTGACGGTCGAGTCTTGACTGCCGCCGATGCTGCTGAACAGCTTGGCGATTTTGAAATCCGATATCTTGGCCACCATGTCCCCGTCAAGGAGAACGTTTGCCGCCTTGAGGTCTCGATGGATCATCGTGTGCCTCGAGTCCCGGTGAAGGTAGAGCAGCCCTCTAGCGACGCCTAGGATGATGCCCATCCTTTTCTTCCAACTCAAGGTGGCGCGCCTCCTCGGATCTGTTGGCGAATTCACATAGTTGAGTTTCTTAGCAGAAATGGTGGTAACTTTTTTGCCACAGTTAGAGTAAGTGGCACGCGCTAAGCTAACCAAAAATGAAGGTGTCCAAGCTCTTGTTGCTCATGTACTCGTAGACCAGTATCCTCTCGGAGCAGTGGATGCAGCAGCCGAGCAGGCGTACGAGGTTGCGGTGCTGCAGCTTGGCGATCAGGTCCAGCTCGTTCTTAAACTCTTTCAGTCCTTGCACCCTGTTCTCCGCCGACAGCTTCTTCACCGCAACTTCCTGGCCGTCTGGCATTTCACCCTGATAAATTCAGCTGGTCAGATTTCGGTATTGACTAGCTGACCATTACGAAATTTCTGTCCTGATTGGTACTACAAGGAAGGCGTACTGCTATACGGCCATACGAAATTTCAGCCCTGATTTACATGGACTCTATGTAGTATTGCAATGTGTAAAGAAGTATCACCTTGTAAACAATGCCGAAGCCACCACGGCCGATCTCGTTTTTGGGGCAGAACCCACCGGTGGCGGCTCTAATGACCTCGAGATGGTACGTCGGACATTCGCCTCTCAAGATGTCATCGAACATGGTGGCTGCAAAATGAACAAGGCAAGAAGCCAGCTGACATGAGCAATAGGATAGGGCAGCAAGCAAGCAGCATTTTCAGATTCAGATTATCCTCTGAAAACTCATGCAGCACCAAGGACTCTGACCTTCTTTGCTGCGCCGGATCCTTCTCCAGATCAGAAAGCCGGTCAATAGCACAAGCAATGCAAACCCTGTTATCACCGTGGCGATGACCGCCGCGAACTTCTTGGTCTTGGTGTTCTCTGAAGAATGTCAGCGTCGAGTTAAATGCACAGAAAACTGCACTCCTCAAGCCAATGTGTTAAATAAGGAATTGTTTCAAAAGTCTGAGTGACTGAATTCAGCCGGGAGGTTCCGACATGAATTAATTTATGCCTAATCGGTGGTTGAAGTCAAGCTAAGGGAACAGGGCTTTGTTTCATACGTACTATACATGCAACTGGGTGATTTGAATAAGTGAGAATTGCATATGTACATACCTAGGTCAGACAATGCCAGCCTGACGAAGAGATCCTGCCCGCCGTCGACGAACCGCGTGTCCATCAGTTCGCCGAACCACTGTATGCACCCGGTGCCGGCCCCGCCTCCACGGATGTCCGACACGGCGTACGCCGTGCAATTGCAGTTCGACAAGCACCTCCGGCCGCACTCCTCGAGCGAGACGCCGGCGTCCACGCTGCCGCCGTGCGTCTCCGGCAGCTTCACGCCGCGCAGAGCGTAGAACCCGTCGCTGTCGTCGTCGCCGTACCGTAGCGGCGTTCTTCGGGCGCACCCGCCGGACGCGTCCCGCATGCGCCACTCCGCCGGCGACCTCTGCCGGAACCCGTGGACGCAGCTGCACACGATGGCGTCCACCACGTTGCACACGCCGAACGCGCCGCACAGTCCGTAGCTGTCGCACTGGTCCCTCGGCAGTCGGCCCCGACCAGAAGGTGTTCCAGTCGCCCGTGGCGCTGTCCCAGACCTTGCGCTGCATCACGCCGGACTCGTTCAGCACCACGCGGGACGGCGGCGAGCCGACGCGGTCGTGGTACCCGTAGGAGACCTTGTCGGCGGTGTCGGTGAACCGGAACTCGAACATGTCCTCGAAGGTGGTCATCTCCGGTATGCCGCTGAACCGCACGCCGTTCCAGGGCCCCGTCCGGTACGTCTTGCGCCCCTCCCTCCAGATGTGCAGCTCCGGCGAGCCGCTCGCGTCCATGTCGTAGCGGAACTCGCCGGCGGACGGGTCGTCGGCGTCGCGCCACGACGAGAGAGACCACACGGCGCCGGTCCCGAGGTCCCTCCCGGTCCGCATCTCGGAGATGAACGTGTTGGTGGGGTGGTCGAAGCTCTGCCACACCACGGCGCGGGCCTCGTTCGCGAGCACCAGGTTGCCGTTGTCGTGGAGCTGCGCGACCGCAGCCGGCGCCGCGGCCGAGGAGTTGGACGACCAGATGGTCTCGTTATCCCTCGCTGTGTCGAGGAGCACGAGGTCTCCTCCGCCGCTGAGCGTGACTATGCCAGAGGACACGGCGCTGAGCGGGCGGTCGCGGTTTGCGACCCAGACGACGGCGGGCGGGGAGACGGTGAACCATATGCCGAGGAACCACTTGGTGCCGTTGGCGACGGGGAAGAGGCCGAGCTGGAAGACTCCACCGGGCGAGACCAGCCTCCGTTCGCCACCGATGGCCCCCTGCCGTGTCAACGTCGACGAGCTGTCGGCGACGACGGCGGAGGCTGTGAGAAGCAGCACGGACAGCAATGGGAGGAAGAGTCGGCGGTGGCTCTGGTTCATGATGATCTTGCGCCGGCTGAATATGGAAGTACGGGGAATGTAACCGTGGGGTCGGTGGATTTCTTGCCAAGTTGTATATACCGATGGCTGGCAGATGTACAGCACGCATGTCACAGAATGTTGCCACGGACGGGACGGGTGGTAACCCGAAAGGAACGAAATTGCCACTGCAAGAATGCGGTGACAGATCGATGGTAAGCGAGATCGCTGACTCGTCTAATTTGTTGGCATTTGCCAAGTTGTTTCGTCCATGTCTGCAGATGCAGCAATCAAGAGTTCTTGGTCAGAATTCTTGCTCGACACTGAAGCTTGGTGGCACGTGATTTTGACCATTTCAAACCAGTTCTGGTGTGAAATTATTGATTTCCATACGTTGCTAGTCGTCAATATCAGTGCGTGGCTTGGTTTGAGCCCAACGTTAGTGCCAAAGCTTGATGATGCCAGTGAAGACAAATGGTAAATCATATTCAGGGCTTAAGAGTTAAAATATTCTCTTACTATTCATGGTCAAG
The DNA here is from genome assembly GCA_963921465.1 of Triticum timopheevii. Lineage (NCBI taxonomy): Eukaryota > Viridiplantae > Streptophyta > Magnoliopsida > Poales > Poaceae > Triticum > Triticum timopheevii. Next base: position 293,573,610 of record OY997262.1, read on the forward strand.
GAATTGGATTTTCTCCAGCATAGACTCGCTTTCATTCGTTGGCAGATTTTTATCCGATCTCCGGTCATCACAGCAAGCCAAACATGAGGTTACTGCCGGGAGACATCAACCTGCTCAAGTAAGGTCCTGGATTCCAACACCTAGTTGAATTGCCAAGATAAAAGTTGACGGAGCTGTGAGGAGTAAGAGCAACTCTAATAACTCTAATGGGGCGACCCAAATGGGTCGGCGCGAATAAAAGTGGCGGCCCAACGCGTCGACCCAAACTCAAATCGTGTTCGTCTGGCGTCCGCGCCGACCCATTTCCGGCCCAAAATTGCGTCCGGAATGCGTCGGTGCGGACGCGAAGCGGACGCGCCGCGCGTCTCCTCACCGTCCGCCGCGTCGCCACCTGGCGGCCACCCAACCATCACCGGTCGTCTTATTTATGACGACCACCGACAGCAGGCTTACGTGTCAGCCAGTGGAAGCGTTCTTTTTTAACCACGCATGTGGCGGGGTCGGCCTCATCCACTTCTCCCGTCCACATCTGGCCCCCACCACTTCCTTTGCTTCCTCGCCGGCGACCGCAAACCCTAGCGCGCCCATGGGCCTCTTCGGCAGCAGCAATGGCAACGACAAGGGCAAGGGCACCCCCGGCGCCTCGTCCTTCCGTGCTCCCCCTCCCCCTTCACCGCCGACGCGTTTCCGCCCTGAACGCCGTCGCCTGCACATCCCGGTGCACCAAGCGCGGTGGCACTGGGAGTACAGGAAGCCCCTCCCCTACCCCGACGTGACGCTGCCGCATCATGGGCATTTGGATCCCCAACGGATCCCGGTGCCGGCGGTTCCGCGGACCCAACGGGCGCACGATGGCGAGGTGCGCCGGCGCCACGCGCAGCTCACGTCGGAGCAGCGTCGGCTGCCCGAGTACGCCGCCGACTCTCCCAACTTGGAGGCTTGGTTCGCCCTCGAACACGAGGAGCAACGACGCTCGGGTGTCGACGCCGTCCCGCCGCCGTTCCCGCCGCCGCCCCCGCAGGTAGAGCCGAAGGACATGAAGGCGGAGGTGGAGTAGCAAGCCCCCCTCGAGGAGGCCCCGCAGCACGCGCTGGAGGCTAGCCGCATCGAGGAGGACGCACACTGGGATGGGCTGGAGCAAGCCCTTGCCCTGTCGGCCGCGGGGGACTCCGTTCACACCCCGCTCTTCGTGCCGCCACCTCCACCGTCGCCGCCCGTCCAGCCCAAGCCGGAGCCGGAGCCGGAGCGTAAGCGCTCCCCGCCTCCACCCACTTGGCCGGAGGAGGCCTACTCGTGGACGGGCCAGTACCGCGAGTGGGTGAGCGCGCCTCACGTCCACTTCGCCGCGACGCCGGAGGAGGAGGCGGCCCACCTCGAGCAATGGAAGGAGCACTGGCTCCGCCAGGAGCAGGCCGACGGCGAGGAGCAGATGCGCTACGAGGCCATGCTGCAACGCGACGCGGAGGCGCTCCGGCTCGAGGAGGAGGAGGAGGAGCGCGCGCGGCTTGCCGCAATGCCGCCGCCCTAGCAGACGCCGGAGGAGGCTGCCCTGACAGCGTACCAGGCGGCGTTCGGGTGGGCTGGCCCTGCTCCGATCTTCATCGACCTCACCGATGATGGCGCGAACGCCGGCAAGGGCAAGAGCAAGGCCGATGACGTCTAGGGCAGCGTGCCGGGCGGCAGCAGGCGGGCGTAGTCTTTTTTTAATGTTTTATTTAATGTTTATTAGGTTTAGGTGGACTTTGGCCGACGTTTGACCGGCCACTTTATGTTTAATTATGTTTATTTCATGCAACTTGTTATTTTTTTTCCATGGCGGCACATTTGGGTCGGCCTTCCCGTTGGGCGGTCAAGCCGACCCATTTTAATATGCGGATGCGCACGTCCGCCTGGCTGACTCAAACGGACAAAAAGCGGACAAAGCGCACGTCCGTTTGGGTCGTCCCGTTGGAGTTGCTCTAACAATCAAAGAGGTGCTATCAGGCAGTTTGCCGTGATGACGCAGGCCTATATCTGGGTTCCTCCACACTTGTACTCCATGGTATGACAGACCCTGCCGTGAAGCTCTATTCCTTGATAAAGACCCGACGATTCAACGTACTCCCTCCGATCTAAAATATAGTGCGTCCGGAATTTTTGAGGTTCAATTTTGACCATAAATTTAACCAACGAGACCGACTGCAGTGGGAGCAAAAATTATATAATTGAAAAGTTCTCTTCAATACGAACTCATTGATATAAATTTCGCTCCCGCCGCATTTAGTCTCGTCAGTTAAATTTATGATCAAAGTTGAAACGCGGAAACCGAGGACGCACTATATTCTGAAACGGAGGGAGTACGAAGGTTGCATCAGACTGCAAAATAGTTGTCTCTGAAATTAACAGTGCTACACTTGGAGTAGTTGTCAAGGAGAGTAATGACGCGAAGGAGTTCGAGTCTTGCTCTTTTGTTCACGAGGGGTCATCTCTCCAATACGGGGGCGCATCATTTAGTGAAATATGCTTTGGAGTTGGGAGAAGGTCGCTAGTTGTGGCTTATAAACCCAGATGATTCTCTCATTATTCCTGTGAACTTGGTGATTGATCAATAAAGTGAAGCATATTTTCCCTAAAAAATTCGAATTTGCATAAAAGCTTTTGTTTAAGTGTGTAGGAATGAAGTATGTCTACCAGAGAAGGGGGGGGGGGGGTGAATGGGAGTTTTAAATTTTCTTTCGAAAATCTCAAAACTCTTGGAACCCAGCAGCGGAGCGAATGAAAACAGAGTACAGCGAGCGAATACAAGCTGTCGAATGGAAACGAAGAGCATGCATCGAGACAAATCACATAATTGAAAACGTTTGAAAGTAACGAGGGAGAACAGAGGTAACCAGTGATGCTCGATGGCAACAAGGTACTTGGTTGTCGAAGTAAATGACCACGGGTAGCCTAGCCGGCTCCCCCTGGGGCTTCTGAAAAAATTACAAGCCAATCAAGCCAATCAAGCCATCCGGCATCCAAGACGCTGGGCCGCCTTCCCCCGGCCGGCTGTCATCCATGCCGGCTGTCAGGAGGCGGCCTGGCCCCAAGACCCATAGAAGAAGGCCATGAGAGGGCCGGCTTCCAAGGAACCGGCCGCCTGATGGCCGGCTTCCTAGGAACCGTCTGCCTGAGGGCCGGCTTCACGTAGCCGGCCACAAGAATGCCGACTCCAAGGAGCCGGCCGCCCCGCAGGCGGCCAAGGCCGCGCCCTCAGAATCTGCACCCACGTAACGGCGATGAGACGGGGCATGGCTACAGTAAAGCCTGCCACCCCCGTATCCCGGAGGACGCATGGCTACAGTACGCTGTACGGGGCGGCCATCCCCCGTCCGGTGCAGCACCGTTGCCATGTGACTGTGACGTCACCCACGACCGGCTGTTTGTACCACCCGCAGGTGAAGGGTCCCCCCAGTCAGAGAGATGCCCCAAGGCGTCTCAGCCTCCCCGAGTCGGCCTAAGGTATAGCCGGCTTCCCACAGCCGGCTGACTCCCTCCCTCGAAGGAAGCGTCCCATTAAGGAGACAAGACGAGGTGTGGCAACAGTGATCGCCGCCAAGGCGGCGACACTGTAGCCACGCCTACCCCGACAAAGCCCTCGTCATCAGGATTGAGGCAATAGTAACCAGCCCCCGACAAGGCCCTTGATGGTGGGGCCAGCTTGTCGACCAGGGGGCCGACAACCGGCGGGACCCACCAGGTCGGCGGGCCCCAGCGGCCGGCGGAGAAGCCGGCGGGCGAGGACACTGACGGCTATGGCCCACTGAGGGAGTTCCGGACTAGGGGGTGTCCGGACAGCCGAACTATCGTGATCGGCCGGACTCCAAGATTATGAAGATACAAGATTGAAGACTTCGTCCCGTGTCCGGATGGGACTTTCCTTGGCGTGGAAGGCAAGCTTGGCGATACAGATATGTAGATTTCCTACCATTGTAACCGACTCTGTGTAACCCTAGCCCTCTCCGGTGTCTATATAAACCGGATGGCTTTAGTCCATAGGACGAACAACAATCATACCATAGGCTAGCTTCTAGGGTTTAGCCTCCTCGATCTCGTGGTAGATCCACTCTTGTAACACACATCATCAATATTAATCAAGCAAGACGTAGGGTTTTACCTCCATCAAGAGGGCCCGAACCTGGGTAAAACATCGTGTCCCTTGTCTCCTGTTACCATCCGCCTAGACGCACAGTTCGGGACCCCCTACCCGAGATCCGCCGGTTTTGACACCGACATTGGTGCTTTCATTGAGAGTTCCTCTGTGCCGTCACCATCAGGAAGGATGCCTTCTCCCGTCTTTAAAGATGGCACCGTCGTCAAGGGAGCTTTGGCCACCGGCCAAACTATCCGGCTAGGCGGTTTTCTTATGGCCGCCTGTTCGGCCACCGCTCCAACAATGACCTCTCAGGTCATTAAAAGCGATCTTCGCGTCTGCTCCGAATTCGCCGAGCAGCTGGATCCGATTGAGCTCTCCTCTGTAAGCGAGCTCTTGGATCGCATCGCTGCCCTGGGAGTCGCTACCGACTATGATCAGATTGGGCTTAAAATCGATCTGAGAGAAATTAACTCTCCCCAGGTTACCCACCACATTGTCGTGGTGGAGGAACAACGCGGCGACTCTTCCTCTATGTTAAAAACCAACTATGTCCGGATTCCCGATCCCTCCATGCCGGATTCCCGCGGAGGGACGGACGCCAATCAAATACTGAACCTAAAGTCAGGCACCGGACCAGATTTGTTAGAAAGCATCCAACAAACTAAGCTTCCAAATCCGGAAGCTTCTGGGCCTTTGAGCCTTAGATCGGGTGGGGTTTCAAACTTAATTCCACCCGCCCACCCAAGCATAAGCGATCTATCTCAGATACGGCAAGAGCCCGATGAAACAGTACATCATTACTGGGCTAGATTCCTTCTGGTTATGAACAGGATAAAGGACTGTCGTGAAGAAAGCGCGATTTCAACCTTCTACAACAATTGCACGGACAAGGGAATTATAAACGCCATCAGTCGTCGTGAAGTTACACGCTTCGCCGACCTATCGACCATCGTACAAAAATACTGCGCGATGGAGAGTACCTGGAAAACCGAAACTAGGTTTTGGAATAATCCGGACCTGAATACAACCCCAGTCCGAAATAAAAGGGTGCGTCATACTCAAGCACCTGGGTTAAAAACCAAAAAGCAAAAACCCCATAAAGGGTACGGAACCGTACAGGAGGGATGGCTCAACGGACCTTGCAAAATCCACACTACGGTGGGCGCCACTCCAACACATAGCCTTCGAGCATGTTGTATATTACGGCAGGTGGCCAAAAGTGGCGAAGGCTTTTTAGCCCCGAGCAACCAGCCCAGTGGTACCAGTACGGTATTAACAGTCTTCGAGACTTTCGCATCAAATAACATGTGGAAACGAACAATCTGCAGCCTCGCCGAAGTCTATCAAGTAGCAACAACAAATCCATGGAGTGACACGGCTATCACCTTCAATGCCAGCGACGAACCTAAATTCCGAACAGCTAGAGCACCAGCCGCATTGGTCCTCAGTCCCATAGTGGACGACTTTCGCCTCACCAAGGTACTCATGGATGGCGGCAGCGGATTAAACCTCATCTATGAAGAAACCCTTCAAAAAATGGAAATTGACTGGAGCAGCATCGAGCGAAGCAGCACAACCTTCAGGGGAATAATTCCTAGTCGAGAAGTACGTTGCACAGGAAAAATCACACTAGATGTAGTGTTCGGCTCGCCAGACAATTACAGGTCCGAAGAGGTCACGTTCCAAGTGGCCCCATTCGGCAACGGATATCACGCCTTGTTAGGGCGAGAGGCATTCACAATCTTCCAAGCTATACCCCATTACGGGTACATGAAGCTCAAAATGCCCTGACCCAATGGAATAATCACTCTCGCCAGTGATCCAGATACAACACTCCGCGCTGAAAATAAGACAGCCGCACTAGCCCTAGAGGCATTATCCGAAGCCATAGCGGCAGAGGAACTAACTGCGCTGCGCTCCATGGTGGATAGGGACGATGTGATACTCGATAAGAGGTCCAAATCCACCTCTTTTAAACCAGCAGACGAAATAGTAAAAATTCAGGTCCATCCAACGGACCCACAAAGACGGCCTCCATTGGGGCAAAGTTAAATCCCGATGTAGAAGACGCACTACGAGAGTTCCTTCGGGAAAATTGGGACATTTTTGCCTGGCACCCTTCAGACATGCCAGGAATCCCACGCAGGCTAGCAGAGCATAACCTAAATATCCTAAAAGGATTCAAGCCAGTCAAATAAGCTCTTCGGCGATTTTCCGAACCCAAAAGACAGGCAATGGGAGAGGAGTTAGCCAAACTCTTAGAGGCCGGATTCATCAAAGATATAAAACATCCGGACTGGCTAGCCAACCTAGTAATGGTACCAAAAAAGGACAAATCCTGGCGCCTCTGCGTCGATTTCAAAGACCTTAACAAGGCCTGTCCAAAGGACCCTTTCCCCCTCCCTCGCATCGACCAAATCATCGATGCTACCGCAGGGCACGATTCATTGTGCTTCCTCGACGCATACTCCGGATACCATCAAATCAAGATGGCGGAGAAAGACCAGGCCACAACGGCATTCATTACTCCATATGGGCCATTCTGCTTCAACACAATGCCCTTCGGACTCAAAAACGCCGGCGCAACATATCAGCGCATGATTCAGACATGTCTGGCTACCCAGATAGGCAAAACTGTAGAGACATACGTAGACGATGTGGTCGTCAAGACCAAACACGTCGAAACTCTAGTAGACGACTTGAGGGTGACATTCGACAACCTCCGAGTATAAGACATCAAGCTCAACCCGGAAAAATGTGCCTTTGGAGTACCAGCCGGAAAGCTTTTGGGCTTCATTGTATCCGGTAGAGGAATTGAAGCAAACCCAGCTAAGATCTGAGCTCTATCACAATTGGATATCCCAAAAGACCTCAAGCAAATACAGAAACTAACTGGATGCGTAGCGGCTCTAAGCCGCTTCATCTCCCGTTTGGGAGAAAAGGCTCTGCCCCTCTATCGCCTCCTCCGGCGCACCGAACACTTCGAATGGACGGATGCTGCCACAGCCAGACTCGCAGAAATCAAGGCCATTCTGGCAACAAACCCGGTCCTGGCCGCGCCCAACCTGGGCGAACCTATGTTGTTATATATCGCAGCAACTCATCAAGTTGTCAGCGCAGTACTCGTCGTCGAACGAGAAACAGAAGGGCACAGATTCCCTCTTCAAAAACCAGTGTACTACGTATCCACTGTCTTAACTCCATGCAAATCCCAGTACCCACATTATCAAAAGATAGCGTATGCGGTGTTCATGGCATCCCAGAAGCTGCGCCACTACTTTCAAGAGTGTTCCATAACGGTGGCCTCCGAAGCACCTCTCAACGATATTATAAACAATCGCGACGCAATGGGCAGAATTGCAAAATGGGCCATTGAGCTCTTACCATTTGACATAACCTACAAACCACGGCGAGCTATAAAGTCGCAGGTCCTGGCGGACTTCGTCGCCGAATGGACAGAAGCCGAACTCCCTAAAGAGTACAGCGCGTACTCTAATTGGATCATGCATTTCGACGGATCCAAAATGTTGGCTGGCTTGGGGGCTGGCTGTAACACCCCGGATCCGATGCGCCAGGTGTCTTCCAGTTATTCGCCGCTGTTGCCATGTCATTTGCTTGCGTGTTGCATTTTCCCATGTCATCATATGCATTTCATATCATGTCATCATGTGCATCGCATTGGCATACGTGTTCGTCTCATGCATCCGAGCATTTTCCCCGTTGTCCGTTTTGCAATCCGGCGCTCCTATGTCTTCCGGCGTTCCCCTTTTGCCTCTTTTCGTGTGCGGGTGTTAAACTTTCTCGGAATGGCCCGAGGTTTGCCAAGCGGCCTTGGTCTAGCACCGGTAGACCGCCTGTCAAGTTTCGTGCCATTTGGAGGTCGTTTGGTACTCCAACGGTTAACCGGGTAACCGTCAAGCCCCTCTCTCTTTGAAGCCCAACACCCTTTCCAAAGTGGCCCAAAACCCAGCAAACTCCCTTCCATGCTCTCGGTCGTTCGATCACGATCGTGTGGGCAAAAACCGTGCCTCATTTGGAGTCTCCTAGCTCCCTCTACCAATAAAACTAGACCTCCCCCGAAATTTTCAGGTCATTCTACCCTAACCCTAGCAAAAATCGCCCTCCGTCGCCATCGGACGCGTCCGCCCCGGCCGGACACGTCCGCCGCCGCCTCCTGCGCCTATCGAGGAGCACCACGTGTCCCGCGCCGCCGTCTCCCGCCCGCGGCCACCGCGGCCCGCGGAGCCCATCGCGGGCCCGCGCAGGCCCGGTCGGCCGCCGCCGCCGCCCGCAGCCCGCAGGCGCCGCGTCCTCCGCCGCCTCCTCCCGCGCCCCTCGGACCCCGCCGCCTCGGCCCGTGGCCTCCCCCGCCGCATGCCTCTGCGCCTCGAGCACCGGCGGCCCGGCCGCCTTCGGACCTCGCCAGCCGCGAGCTCCGGCGCCGCGCCCCGCGTCTTCCGCGCCGCCCCTGCCGGGATCCGGCCGGATCCGGCCCGATCCGGCCGGGAGCCCCTCGTCCCCGCTTCCCCGAGCCTCTCCGGTCGTCCCTGTCCTTCTCCGGTGAAGCTCCGGCGAGAACTCCGGCCCTGCATTGATTTTCGTGCGAACCTGAGGTTGCCCCGTTTTCACTAAGTCCCGGATCTGCAGTAATTTTCATGCCATGTTCATGCCATCATATCTTTGCATCCGTAGCTCCGTTTCGTGCGTGTAATATGTCAAATTGTTCGCCTCGACGAGTACTTCATTTCATTCCATTGCACCATTTTCATTTGAGCTCATCTTGATGCCCGAAATGCTGTTGGAAGAGTGCTAAGTGATGTTAATCTGCTGAAACTGTTATAACTTGCTCATTTGTCATTTTTGCCATGATTGATGTATGCATCCTATGAGGTTGATGTCTACATGTGTTTTGATCTATGCCATTCCATCTTTCCAGTGGTGCTATCCATGTATTTTTGTGATTTGTGAGCTGAGTGCATCAAGCTTGCTAAGTAGGGTACTTGTTGTTGCTGATTTCAGTCCCTGTTTTGCTGTTATTTTGATGCCATGTAAACTTGATGCTACAGAGAGATCCATGCATATTTTGTGATACTTCAGTAAGGGTGTTATGAACATGTGGTTAGTGTCTATCCATTCATGCCCTTGGTTGCAATTATGGAGTAGCCTAGCATGTCATTTTGGTGCTCTACTTTTGCTTCAAAATGTTTCCTGGCAGATTGTTTACTTGTTATTCAATTTTGCCAAGGTTGCTATAGTTGATCCTTGAATGCTATGGACTTGTTCTTGCCTTGGTTTGTTTCACGAACATGTCTTCTTGATGATTCTATGCTTATATTGTCATGCAATTACTTGTGGTGAGTGAATCGAGCTTGTTAAGTAGTGTTCATGATGTTGCTGTTTTGCTAGGCTGAATCTGTTATTTCGTGATGCTATATAAACATGTTGCTACTAATCATTCTATGCATAATATGGAGATGATCACTGAACATGTTTTGTTCTACATGTCTTGCTCTATCCATTCGTGCCCCTGGTTGTATTTATAGCTTGCTGTAGCATATTGTAATCTTGCTCCAAAGTTGCTAAATAATGTTGCTGTCAACCTGTTAACATTAAGTTCAGTTTTGGCCATGTGATTTCCTAGTGATACATGCACCCTATGACCTTGCTCTTTCCATGCTTAGCTTCATAAACATGCCTTATTACTGTTTGTTGCCTTGCCATGCCATGTATTGCTCTGTGGTGAGTGTAACAAGCTCATCTACATGCCTACTTATTGTTGTTCCTGACATGTATGAATCTGTCATATAACTTGCCATGTTTACTTGGATGACAGCATTTCTTCTGATCCTTTCTGGCTCATGGTCAGTAAGGGACTTTTGATCTATGCATTTAGTAGATTCATGCCATGCCTTTGTTTGCCATGTTAAGTTCCTGTAACATGCTGTTTGATAGCTCTAAACATTGCAACCTGATGTTATTTCCTGATATGTCTGAAACTGTTAATACTTGCAATCTTTCCATGTGTGTTTGAGCATGTTCTAGTGATTTCTGGAGTTAGCTTAGTGTTCATGTTTTGTTATGCTTTACCTGTAATTTATGTTCATGCCTTTTGTTTTCTTGTTGAGCGCATGTAGCATGTTGTTTTGGTGCTTGCAATATGCCTACTTGCTGTTTTGGACAGATTATTGTTATAACTTGTATAGTGCATGTGTTGAACCGTTGCTCCGTTTTGAGTGTGCTCTATATGAAACTTGCTTGTTTTTGCATGTAGTTTCATATTATCATGTTGCATTCATGTTTTGAGGTGTTTGCTTGATGTTTGGGTGCATTTTGCATTAATGCCATGTTTAACTTGTTTTGCTCATATCTTCTAGGCCGTAGGTCCGAACTTAATGAACTTTATATGTAACTTGAGTAGAATCTCGTGTAGATCATCTTGGTGCATCTTAACTTGCTGTTTAACAACCTGAACATAAGGTTTATTCAGATCTGGACCAATTTCGAAATTTGCATATGAGGACTTACCGGAATTGTTATATGTTGTTCCCGACCTCATTTAAACTTGCCTTGATGTGTTGCTCTTGTGTGCATCATCTCTTGCCATGAGTAGCTTCATGTAGCTTTGTCATGCATCATGCTTGTGCATCATGTCATGTTCATGTGTGGTGTGTTTACCATGTTGTGTGCTTCTTCTCGATAGTTGCTGTTTCGTTGCGATCGTGAGGATTCGTTCGTCTACGGTTGGTTCGGCTTCATCCGTTCGTCTTCTTCATGGACTCGTTCTTCTTCCTTGCGGGATTTCAGGCAAGATGACCGCTACCCTGGATCTCACTACTATCATTGCTATGCTAGTTGCTTCGTTCTATCGCTATGCTGCGTTACCTATCTTTTGCTCATCAAGCCTCCCTAATTGCCATGAACCTCTAACCTTTGACACCATTCCTAGCAAACCACTGTTTGGCTATGTTACCGCTTTGCTCAGCCCCTCTTATAGCGTTGCTAGTTGTAGGTGAAGTTGAAGATTTCTCCATGGTGGACAGGATTTTGTTGGGATATCACAATATCTCTTATATTATTAATACATCTATATATTTGGTAAAGGGTGGAAGGCTCGGCCTTATGCCTGGTGTTTTGTTCCACTCTTGCCGCCCTAGTTTCCGTCATACCGGTGTTATGTTTCCGGATTTTGCGTTCCTTACGTGGTCGGGTGATTTATGGGACCTCCTTGACAGTTCGCTTTGAATAAAACTCCTCCAGCAAGGCCCAACCTTGGTTTTACCATTTGCCTCACCACCACCTACATTTCCCTTGGGAGTAATTAACCCAAGGGTCATCTTTATTTTAGCCCCCCCGGGCCAGTGCTTGTCTAAGTGTTGGTCCGAACCGAGCAGCCTGCGGGGCCACCTCTAGGCAACTTGAGGGTTGGTTTTACTCGTAGCTTGACTTATCCGGTGTTGCCCTGAGAACGAGATATGTGCAGCTCCTATCGGGATTGTCGGCGCATCGGGCGGCTTTGCTGGTCTTGTTTTACCATTGTAGAAATGTCTTGTAAACCGGGATTCCGAGTCTGATCGGGTCTTCCTGGGAGAAGGTCTATTCCTTCGTTGATCGCGAGAGCTTGTCATGGGCTAAGTTGGGACACCCCTGCAGGGTATAATCTTTCGAAAGCCGTGCTTGCGGTTATAGGCAGATGGGAATTTGTTAATGTCCGGTTGTAGATAACTTGACACCTGATCCGAATTAAAACGCATCAACCGCGTGTGTAGCCGTGATGGTCTCTTCTCGGCGGAGTCCGGGAAGTGAACATGGTTTCTGGGTTATGTTTGACGTAAGTAGGAGTTCAGGATCACCTCTTGATCATTGCTAGTTGACGAATGTTCCGCTTGCTCTCTTCTCACTCTTATTTGCGTATGTTAGCCACCATATCATGCTTAGTCGCTGCTGCAACCTCACCACTTTACCCCTTCCTTTCCCATTAAGCTTTGCTAGTCTTGATACCCATGGTAATGGGATTGCTGAGTTCTCGTGGCTCACAGATTACTACAACAATAGTTGCAGGTACAGGTTGCGATGATCTTGACGCGAGAGCGATGCTTGCTTGTTTTGGAGTTCTTCTTCTGCTTCTTCTTCGATCATGGGATAGGTTCCAGGTCGGCAGTCTGGGCTAGCAGGGTGGATGTCGTTTGAGTTTCCGTTTGTGTTTCATCCGTAGTCGGATGGTGCTCTGATGTATGTTGATGTTGTATTCGTGTGGCATTGTATGCCTTATGTATGTATCCCCATCTATTATGTAATGTTGATGTAATGATATCCACCTTGCAAAAGCGTTCCAATATGCGGGTCTATCCTTGGTGGGACCTTCGAGTTCCTTTTGGATAGGGTCGCATATTGGGCGTGACAAGTTGGTATCAGAGCCTCGGCCAACCCTATGAGCCCCCTTGATTGATCGTGTAGTTTGGCCGTTGTTGAGTCTAGAAAAAAAACTGTTTTTGGAGTCTAGTTATATCAGAGAGTTGGAATTCTTTTTTACTCCTCAGCCTCTTCGTCGCTCTGGTGAGGAATCTTGACATAGGTGTTTTGAATTACTCCTCTTCCCCTTCGAATTTTTTCTTTAGGTTCACACAGTTGGTTTTCCGGTAGTTGTCCCTCAGCTCTTTTTATCCGGTGCATTTCTCGTCAAGTTGAGTCGAGCCTCTTCTTCTTTGAGTTCAATCCTCAGTTGTTTTCTTTTCCACCCACCCACCCTTCTTCCTCTCGGAACCAGAGTCCGTAATCGAGTATGCATCCCACTCGTGCAAAGTCTTTGCTTTCTTTCCTCAATGATTTCAACCGGTGTTTTCTCTTCAAGTTATTCGTCGGTTTCCCCTTCCAAGTTGCCTTTGTTTTCCCGCCCTCCCACCCTCTTCCTCCCGGAGCTTGAGTATTTTTCGAGCATCAACTTCATTCGTGTGGAGTCTCTTCAGTCTTCCCTCAATTGTTTCAACCGGTGAATTCTTGCCTCGTTCGTCATTCTTCATCTCTTTTTTCTTTTCCGGTGGACTCAATTCAAGTTTTTCGGTTTGATCATATTCTTTTCCTCGGATCAAGTGTTTTCCCTACTCGTTCGTCTCTCGCTAGTTTATCCTTCCGGAGTGTTCAAGACATCTCAGGAGATTCGTCTGTGTTCGAATTAATTCGAGGTTGTCACCTCATTCAAATATTTCAATTGTTCCGGTGCAACATCTATCGCTTCAACAATCCTTTCAACGGTGTTATCTCTTCAGTGGGCCCTAACCCACAGGTTTTTCCCTGGATCTTACCTGACTCTTCTAATTTCCCCGGAGTTATTCTCAATTCTTTTCAAGTCTGACGTAAGTATGATTTCATCAGTCAGATGCCATCTCCAAGATCGATTTCAATTATTTTCATCTTTGGTTCAACCCTTCCTCTTTGTTTATCATTCTCCCGGAGTATCTCATTAATTTTGGTGGTGTTTCTCGTCGTCATTTGAAGTCTGAAGAAGAGTTTTTTCCTCTAAATCTTGCCCGTTCTCCCGAAGATTTGTGGTTCTAGCTTCATATCATCCTCTCGATTTATTCCGTTTGTCAGATATTCCTTTTCTTACCCATCCGGAGTATGTCAGGAGTTGATTTCTGTTTCTTTCACCGGAGGCCATCATTCCAGCTATCGTTCTCTATTTATCCCGGTGCTTCGTTCAAGTGTTCTTGAATCAGCTCATGATCTCTTTATTCTTTTGCATCTAAATCCCCTCTAGCTTTTGGGTTCTTCTAATTCTTCCCGGTGTTTAAGTCTCTTTCATCAGTCATTTTTGAATTCTTACGATGGTTCGTTCAAGATTATTTTTCCTTCATTATCATTTTAATCCATTCGTTCATTCGAATCCTACCGGTGGTTCATGAAGACCTTATTAAGTTTGCGATATGTCACCTCTCAATTCTTTTTCAAGAAGAATAAGTAGTATGCAAAAATCCTTTGCTTGTCATCAATTTAATTTGATGAAGGATAAGCATACAATAAATCATATTCTTGTTTCATCCAAGTGATTAATCCTTTTCTTCGGAGTTTGTTCTTGAGAAATAAATTCTAGTTCCAAGTGTTTTCATCTTTTCTTTTCCGGAGTTCAATTTCCTTGACTATTTTGTCGGAACCTCCATCTAAATCACCGCAATGTTTTAATCTTATTCTTTCATCCTTCATTCTATCTCATCATCTTTTGTCACCGGAGTTCTTCATGATTTAATTCATTCTTCAAGAGTTCATCAAGTATCATTCCATCCTCTCAAGTTCGTGTTCTATTATTTCCATGTTCAGCCAGAGTGTTGCCTAAATCCTTTCAGTTTTATTCGTTTCTTTTCTCATTCTAACCACTCCGGTTAGAACGAGTGGTTTTCAGAGTCTATCTGATTCTGTGAGCTTTTGATTCTTGTCATTCTCGTCGTTCCTCTCTTATTCTCGAGTGCTATCGATTCTTTGCTTCTTCTCTTCAGTTCTTGCTTCACCTCATCCCTTTTCTCTTCCGTCTCGGTCCTAAGATCTCGGGAAGAGATCTCTTGTTAGTGGAGGAGTGTTGTAACGCCCCGGATCCGATGCGCTGGGTGTCTTCCAGTTATTCGCCGCTGTTGCCATGTCATTTGCTTGCATGTTGCATTTTGCCATGTCATCATATGCATTTCATATCATGTCATCATGTGCATCGCATTGGCATACGTGTTCGTCTCATGCATCCGAGCATTTTTCCCCGTTGTCCGTTTTGCAATCCGGCGCTCCTATGTCTTCCGGCGTTCCCCTTTTGCCTCTTTTCGTGTGCGGGTGTTAAACTTTCTCGGAATGGCCCGAGGTTTGCCAAGCGGCCTTGGTCTAGCACCGGTAGACCGCCTGTCAAGTTTCGTGCCATTTGGAGGTCGTTTGGTACTCCAACGGTTAACCGGGTAACCGTAAAGCCCCTCTCTCTTTGCAGCCCAACACCCCTTCCAAAGTGGCCCAAAACCCAGCAAACTCCCTTCCATGCTCTCGGTCGTTCGATCACAATCGTGTGGGCGAAAACCGTGCCTCATCTGGAGTCTCCTAGCTCCCTCTACCTATAAAACTAGACCTCCCCCGAAATTTTCGGGTCATTCTACCCTAACCCTAGCAAAAATCGCCCTCCACCGCCACCGGACGTGTCCGCCCCGGCCGGACACGTCCGCCGCCGCCTCCTGTGCCTATCGGGGAGCGCCACGTGTCCCGCGCCGCCATCTCCCGCCCGCGGCCACCGCGGCCCACGGAGCCCATCGCGGGCCCGCGCAGGCCCGGTCGGCCGCCGCCGCCGCTCGCAGCCCGCAGGCGCCCGCCTCCGTGCCTTCGGCCTCCTCCTCTGCCGTCGAAGCCCGTCCGGCGCCGCCCGAGCCCCGCCGCTCGCCGGCGCCGCCCGCCGCCCGCCGGCGTGCGCCGCGTCCTCCGCCGCCTCCTCCCGCGCCCCTCGGACCCCGCCGCCTCGGCCCGTGGCCTCCTCCGCCGCGCGCCTCCGCGCCTCGAGCACCGGCGGCCCGGCCGCCCTCGGACCTCGCCGGCCGCGAGCTCCGGCGCGGCGCCCCGCGTCTTCCGCGTCGCCCCTGCCGGGATCCGGCCGGATCCGGCCCGATCCGGCCGGGAGCCCCTCGTCCCCGCTTCCCCGAGCCTCTCCGGTCGTCCCCGTGCTTCTCCGGCGAAGCTCCGGCGAGAACTCCGGCCCTGCATCGATTTCCGTGCGAACCCGAGGTTGCCCCGTTTTCACTAAGTCCCGGATCTGCAGTAATTTTCATGCCATGTTCATGCCATCATATGTCTGCATCCGTAGCTCCGTTTCGTGCGTGTAATATGTCAAACTGTTCGTCTCGACGAGTACTTTATTTCATTCCATTGCATCATTTTCATTTGAGCTCATCTTGATGCCCGAAATGCTATTGGAAGAGTGCTAAGTGATGTTAATCTGCTGAAACTGTTATAACTTGCTCATTTGTCATTTTTGCCATGATTGATGTGTGCATCCTATGAGGTTGATGTCTACATGTGTTTCGATCTATGCCATGCCATCTTTCCAGTGATGCTATCCATGTATTTTTGTGATTTGTGTGCTGAGTGCATCAAGCTTGCTAAGTAGGGTACTTGCTGTTGCTGATTTCAGTCCCTGTTTTGCTGTTATTTTGATGCCATGTAAACTTGATGCTACAGAGAGATCCATGCATATTTTGAGATACTTCAGTAAGGGTGTTTTGAACATGTGGTTAGTGTATATCCATTCATGCCCTTGGTTGCAATTATGGAGTAGCCTAGCATGTCATTTTGGTGCTCTACTTTTGCTTCAAAATGTTTCCTGGCAGATTG
Source organism: Triticum timopheevii (assembly GCA_963921465.1). Lineage (NCBI taxonomy): Eukaryota > Viridiplantae > Streptophyta > Magnoliopsida > Poales > Poaceae > Triticum > Triticum timopheevii. Next base: position 293,590,066 of record OY997262.1, read on the forward strand.
TTTACTTGTTATTCAATTTTGCCAAGGTTGCTATAGTTGATCCTTGAATGCTATGGACTTGTTCTTGCCTTGGTTTGTTTCACGAACATGTATTCTTGATGATGATATGCTTATATTGTCATGCAATGACTTGTGGTGAGTGAATCGAGCTTGTTAAGTAGTGTTCATGATGTTGCTGTTTTGCTAGGCTGAATCTGTTATTTCGTGATGCTATATAAACATGTTGCTACTAATCATTCTATGCATAATCTGGAGATGATCACTAAACATGTTTTGTTCTACATGTCTTGCTCTATCCATTCATGCCCCTGGTTGTATTTATATCTTGCTGTAGCATATTGTAATCTTGCTCCAAAGTTGCTAAATAATGTTGCTGTCAACCTGTTAACATTAAGTTCAGTTTTGGCCATGTGATTTCCTAGTGATACATGCACCCTATGACCTTGCTCTTTCCATTCTTAGCTTCATAAACATGCCTTATTACTGTTGGTTGCCTTGCCATGCCATGTATTGCTCTGTGATGAGTGTAACAAGCTCATATACATGCCTACTTATTATTGTTCCTGACATGTATGAATCTGTCATATAACTTGCCATGTTTACTTGGATGATATCATTTCTTCTGATCCTTTCTGGCTCATGGTCAGTAAGGGACTTTTGATCTATGCATTTAGTAGATTTATTCCATGCCTTTGTTTGCCATGTTAAGTTCCTTAACATGCTGTTTGATAGCTCTAAACATTGCAACCTGATGTTATTTCCTGATATGTCTGAAACTGTTAATACTTGCAATCTTTCCATGTGTGTTTGAGCATGTTCTAGTGATTTCTTGAGTTAGCTCAGTGTTCATGTTTTGTTATGCTTTACCTGTACTTCATGTCCATGCCTTTTGTTTTCTTGTTGAGGGCCTGTAGTATGTTGTTTTGGTGCTTGCAATATGCCTACTTGCTGTTTTGGACAGATTATTGTTATAACTTGTATAGAGTGCATGTGTTGAACCGTTGCTCCGTTTTGAGTGTGCTCTATATGAAACTTGCTTGTTTTTGCATGTAGTTTCATATTATCATGTTGCATTCATGTTTTGAGGTGTTTGCTTGATGTTTGGGTGCATTTTGCATTAATGCCATGTTTAACTTGTTTTGCTCATATCTTCTAGGCCGTAGCTCCGAACTTAATGAACTTTATATGTAACTTGACTAGAATCTCGTGTAGATCATCTTGGTGCATCTTAACTTGCTGTTTAACAACTTGAACATAAGGTTTATTCAGATCTGGACCAATTTCGAAATTTGCATACGAGGACTTACCGTAATTGTTATATGTTGTTCCCGGCCTCATTTAAACTTGCCTTGATGTGTTGCTCTTGTGTGCATCATCTCTTGCCATGAGTAGCTTCATGTAGCTTTGTCATGCATCATACTTGTGCATCATGTCATGTTCATGTGTGGTGTGTTTACCATGTGGTGTGCTTCTTCTCGATAGCTGCTGTTTCGTTGCGATCGTGAGGATTCGTTCGTCTACGGTTGGTTCGGCTTCATCCGTTCGTCTTCTTCATGGACTCGTTCTTCTTCCTTGCGGGATTTCAGGCAAGGTGATTGCTACCCTGGATCTCACTACTATCATTGCTATGCTAGTTGCTTCGTTCTATCGCTATGCTGCGTTACCTATCTTTTGCTCATCAAGCCTCCCTAATTGCCATGAACCTCTAACCTTTGACACCATTCCTAGCAAACCACTGTTTGGCTATGTTACCGCTTTGCTCAGCCCCTCTTATAGCGTTGCTAGTTGCAGGTGAAGTTGAAGATTTCTCCATGGCGGACAGGATTTTGTTGGGATATCACAATATCTCTTATATTATTAATGCATCTATATATTTGGTAAAGGGTGGAAGGCTCGACCTTATGCCTGGTGTTTTGTTCCACTCTTGCCGCCCTAGTTTCCGTCATACCGGTGTTATGTTCACGGATTTTGCGTTCCTTACGCGGTCGAGTGATTTATGGGACCCCCTTGACAGTTCGCTTTGAATAAAACTCCTCCAGCAAGGCCCAACCTTGGTTTTACCATTTGCCTCACCACCACCTACATTTCCCTTGGGAGTAATTAACCCGAGGGTCATCTTTATTTTAGCCCCCCCCGGGCCAGTGCTTGTCTAAGTGTTGGTCCGAACCGAGCAGCCTGCGGGGCCACCTCTAGGCAACTTGAGGGTTGGTTTTACTCGTAGCTTGACTTATCCGGTGTTGCCCTGAGAACGAGATATGTGCAGCTCCTATCGGGATTGTCGGTGCATCGGGCAGCTTTACTGGTCTTGTTTTACCATTGTCGAAATGTCTTGTAAACCGGGATTCCGAGTCTGATCGGGTCTTCCTGGGAGAAGGTCTATTCCTTCGTTGATCGCGAGAGCTTGTCATGGGCTAAGTTGGGACACCCCTGCAGGGTATAATCTTTCGAAAGCCGTGCCTGCGGTTATAGGCAGATGGGAATTTTTTAATGTCCGGTTGTAGATAACTTGACACCTGATCCGAATTAAAACGCATCAACCGCGTGTGTAGCCGTGATGGTCTCTTCTCGGTGGAGTCCGGGAAGTGAACACGGTTTCTGGGTTATGTTTGACGTAAGTAGGAGTTCAGGATCACCTCTTGATCATTGCTAGTTGACAAACGTTCCGCTTGCTCTCTTCTCGCTCTTATTTGCGTATGTTAGCCACCATATCATGCTTAGTCGCTGCTGCAACCTCACCACTTTACCCCTTTCTTTCCCATTAAGCTTTGCTAGTCTTGATACCCATGGTAATGGGATTGCTGAGTTCTCGTGGCTCAAAGATTACTACAACAACAGTTGCAGGTACAGGTTGCGATGATCTTGACGCGAGAGCGATGCTTGCTTGTTTTGGAGTTCTTCTTCTGCTTCTTCTTCGATCATGGGATAGGTTCCAGGTCGGCAGCCTGGGCTAGCAGGGTGGATGTCGTTTGAGTTTCTATTTGTGTTTCATCCGTAGTCGGATGGTGCTCTGATGTATGTTGGTGTTGTATTCGTGTGGCATTGTATGCCTTATGTATGTATCCCCATCTATTATGTAATGTTGATGTAATGATATCCACCTTGCAAAAGCGTTCCAATATGCGGGTCTTTCCTTGGTGGGACCTTCGAGTTCCTTTTGGATAGGGTCGCATATTGGGCGTGACACTGGCGTCGTCTTGATGTCCCCAACCGGAGACACAGTCCAATACGTACTTCAGATAATGTACACGGACTCCAACAACGCAGCCGAATACGAGGCCCTTCTACATGGCCTTCGAATGGCAATCTCCATGTGCATTCAACGCCTAGAGGTGCACGGGGATTCAAACCTCGCAATATCCCAAATAAATGGAGACTTTGACGCCAAAGATCTGAAAATGGCAGCCTACCGCAACGCCGTCCTAAAAATGTCAGCTCGGTTCGAAGGACTCGAATTCCATCATGTAGCCCGGGATAATAACCAGGCAGCAGATGTGTTGGCACGCATCGATGAAAAACGCGACACCGTCCCTCCGAACATCTTCCTGGAACGGCTCTTTAATCCATCCGTATTATGGGAAGAGGAGTCTGGAAATAATGACCCGGAACCAGCTGCATCACCTAAATCAGACAATTCTGACACAATCGGCGGATCTGCCAATGAAATAACACCTTCAGCCCACGAAACAATGGCAGTAATTGCCCCGTGGACGGAACCATTCCTAGCCTATCTAAACAGGCAGGAACTACCCGAAGACCAAAATGAGGCCCGCTGCATAGTTTGGCGATCTAAAGCCTACAAGGTCCATGAGGGAGAGCTTTATAAGAAAAGCACAACCGGAGTCCTTCAAAGGTGTATCTCCGAAGAGGAAGGGCGAAATCTCCTGGCTAAAATTCACGCCGGACTCGGCGGGCACCACGCTGCAGCCCGGGCCCTTGTAGGCAAGGCCTTCCGTACAGGATTCTATTGGCCGACGGCCCGGGCAGATGCTCAGGACTTAGTCCAACGATGCGTCGGTTGCCAGCTCTTTGCTAATCAGAGCCACATGCCACCCACCGCCCTAAAAACTATACCCATTACCTAGCCGTTCGCGGTCTGGGGGCTTGACATGGTCGGACCCCTTAAAGGGGGAACCCACAAGCACAAATACTTATTGGTCATGGTGGACAAATTCACCAAATGGATAGAGGCCAAGCCGGTTAAAACGGCAGAGTCCGGACCTGTGATAGACTTCGTATCCGGGGTAGTACACCGTTTTGGCGTCCCCCACAGCATCATCACTGATAACGGCACGAATTTCACGTCCGGCGAGGTTAAACTCTGGTGCAAAAACATGGGCATCAAGCTCGACTACGCTTCAGTCTATCACCCCCAAACTAACGGTCAAGTTGAGCGAGCAAATGGTCTAATCATGAGCGGCATCAAACCCAGACTAATGCGGTCCCTCAAGGAATCTAACACGCACTGGGTAGAGGAGCTCGACTCCGTACTCTGGGGGCTGCGGACCACGCCAAACCGCACTACCGGATTCACACCATTTTTTATGGTATACGGCGCAGAGGCAGTTCTACCCTGCGATATAATTCATGACTCACCTCGCGTGCGCATGTACGAAGAAAGAGAAGCCGAGTTGGATCGACAGGACAGTTTGGATGCCTTAGAGGAGGAGCGGGACGTGGCAAAATCTCGTTCCGCATTCTATCAGCAGCAGGCTCGAAGATATCAAAGCATAGAAGTACGGGCCAAAACTTACAATGTTGGCGATCTTGTTCTACGCCTGCCGGACAAGAAAAAGGACAAACTTAAGCCCAAGTGGGAAGGTCCCTTCATCATCGACCAAGTCCTGACCGGCGGAGCATACCGTCTACGTAACGCCTCTGACAACTGACTCGAGCCAAACCCATGGAACACAGCCCGTCTCTGAAGATTCTACGCCTAACGCCGGACTCAGAGTTCGTCTCACTCCTCCGTCCCTTTTTTTTTAATTTTTCACTGCCTCTTGTCCCCCTCCTTCTTCCCACTTTCTTTTTTCAATACCTTTGATAGGCTAATTTGCGCATTGTTGGCACACACTTGATGTGCTCCTAGCACTCATTATACCTGGGGGCTTCTTTAACAGAAGTTTATTTACACGGGCTTCATGCCCAACACATGTGTCATACTTCCGCATGTACCTTTTATTCACCATTATATGCATCGATATGACTTAAGTTTTGGCCAAGCTGGGTTGCCTGGCTCCTGTGCTTACCCCTACGTTCCCGATTGTTCGGCTAGGAGGTAAAGGGAGCACCTCTGCGATTGTTACTGCCGGGTCAGCCGGATGTGTACCTCAGACTGGGTGAAGCCGAAAGCTAGCGTTCTTAAGAGAATATTCGGTCGGTGACCTAAAAGATGATTTATTACTTACTTATTTATCTGCCCCCAGATGCTTTTTCTGCTATTTTCGTAGACCGGACATGCACCTTAGGGCATGCCTCCCAGGGAAAGGAACCCCTAACGGAACTATTCTCCCTGGAAGATGTTTCTTACTAACCATGTAATATAACATAACTAGTTGGGACTTGTCTGATAAAGCACTAATGACCCCTACGCCTGGTCTCCATGCATGCCCCGGTTTTTTTCATAACCGAGAAGGTATTCGGACACACTCCGGACTCTAGGGTCCTGAGGTCGAAGCGAAAATGTCGGCAAAGACAAACGATCTACAATCCGGCTAGAAGGCATTTTACATGTCATTTTACAATTACATCATCAAACTGACTGATTGTACTCCTCTTCAATCCCATCTAATAGGCTGTCTAATTTACAGTCCTGTTGGGAATATTTCACGGCCAGCTCTACGTGGCCGTACATCAAGCTCACAGGGATCTCCTTCCCATCAGGCCCCACAGGTCCGACCTCGGCCATGTGGTTTGGGTCAGCCTTCGGGTACCGCGTCTTCACCATCGCCCAGGCCTCCCTGGCGCCTTGATGGCAGGCCGATATCTTCCACAGACGGAGCCGTCGCCATACTCCCTAAAGCTTTTCAGCAAGCCCTTCAAGGACCTCGGGTAGGGAGACGGAAGGCCATAAGGCCTGAACGACGCCACTCATCGCCTGCTGAACACGTTCGAACAACTGCACCAGCTCGGGCAGTTGGTCACCCGTTGAACCGAGCATTTCCTCCGCAGGGCGACCTGTGAGCACACCTAAAGACACATTTCTGTCAATCGACTTCCTCGCATTCTTCTTTTCAAAGGAATTTGCTCAAGCACTTACTATAAATGCCGCGACGAAGCCGCTGATTCTCCTTCACGGAGCCAGACAGCTGAGCCCGCACATCTTTCAGCTCTTCTCCTAGCTGGGTGTGGGCATCTTGGAGCTTGTTCCTCTCCTGCTGCACTTTCATAAGCACCCTCTCGCCGGCCTTCAGCTGACGTAGTAGCTGTTGCTTGTCCGGATCTAGTCCTGCGCCCTCTACAATATTATTGTCAGATTTACGCACACGCCGCACTTTATCAACTACTTATCTTTTCGAAGTACGTATTACCAGCGGGGGTCTCTGTGGCTCTCCCCGTGGCGGCCAGTGCGGCCTCAAGTTGGGCCTTGCACTCTTGAAGCTCCTGGGACAGGTGGGTATTCTTCTCCGTAAGATCCTGCATAATAAGTGATCCTTAAATCAGGTCTTTTAACTATTTTAAGTCTCGGGGTCTACTGGCATATATACCTATTAAAATTACTTACCCGTATGTCCTTCACATACTGCTCCGTGGCTCTGGTTAAACCATCTTGAGTGGCACGGAGGTGCGCGTCTCCCGCATTAAAGGCATTCAATGCCTCCGGGGAGAAACACGCGTCACGAAGAGCTGTCCGGCGATGCCTGTGATTCATGGCGCTCTCCACCTCAGACGGGGTGGCGGACAGCCTGTCGGCATCCTCCGTCGGAGGAACGTCCGGCTCATGCCCTGTATTTGCCTCCCCTTCCGGACCACGCGTTGGAGCATGGCTGGCGGAGGCTTGGTTGGCAACCTCTCCGGACACTGTCCGGCGAGCGCTCTTTCTCCTGGAAAAGTTATGGGCATTAATATACCTCCTAGGGATCCTTCCCTTAAAAATAGCGGCGCGCCGTACCATTGCGGTAACGTTTCGGTTTGCGTCACACTCCTCTTTCGCCTGCTGGGCCGAACTGACCCTTGCTGGTCAGCCGCCGCGGATTCGGCTTCCCGCCTTAAAGGCGCCTCCTGCAATACACCATCTGTATAGGATTGTCAGAATTGAGCATGGATCAAATGACGGTGTCGAGACCTTGGTCGTAGTCACCTGGGAAGCCAGAAGCAAACCGGGGTAGTCAGCCATAATGGCGACTAGAGCATCGTCTATGCTAAGTTGGTAGAACACCCCATCTATCAGTTCCACCTTTATGTATGGATCCTCTTCGGAGGCCGGATCCAGGGATCGTTCCGGATCCTCGGGTTGTGGAGCTAGGCTTCATATGCCCTCCACGTCCCGGCGCAGCTCCTGCATCGAAATCATAAAGTAAAATACTTGACTTTGGAAGTATGGATCGGGTAGATAGACGCCCTCTTACCCACCTAAGAGGGTTATTCATGGAGAATCCATTTAACGGACTCGCGCGGAGGAAGTCCTCCTCCTCCCCCTTGTACAAGCCGGACATGATCTTTACTAGATCGGCTGCCGAGCCCGGTCCTCTGCGGCCATGACGGGTGGCGTCATCTTCCCCTTTGAAATCCCACATTGGGTGGCCCCTATATTGGAGCGGCTGCACCCCTCGCATAATACACATGGCCATGACTCCAATCATGGTCAATCTGGAGTGGGCCAGTAACCTAATCCGGCCCATGAGATAATGGACGCTCCCCTCATCCTCCTGTGGAGGGCTCCGCGGGCGCCAACTTAGGCGTTTCTTCAAAGGAGCATTGCTGAACTTCGGGAGGCCGATCCGAACTAGATCCGGCAGAGGGGCGTCCTCCATGTAGAACCATTCCGAAGGCCAGTCTTCGGACGCCTTCTTCGGGGTGCCGGATAGATATCCGGTCCCAGCGATGCGCCATATTTCGGCTCCGCCCACTTGATATATCGACCCCTCGTGAGAACGTGGTACGAGGCAAAACAATCTCTTCCATAGCGCAAAATGAGGCTCGATGCCCAAGAACAGCTCGCAAAGAGCTACAAAGCCCGCGATGTGCAAAATGGAGGCAGGTGTGAGGTGGTGAAGCTGGAGTCCGTAGAACTCTAGGAGCCCCCGGAGAAACGGGTGTATGGGAAATCCGAGTCCCCTTATTAGATAAGGGACGAAGCATACCCGCTCTCCTTTGGAATGGTTGGGGACGCTCTCCGCCTGCTTTCCGCCCCTGAAGGTGGCCAATCCGGCTCGAACCGGAACCATGAAGGCTGGGGGAAGATATCCCTCGGTTTGGAGCGCTACTAGCTCGTTGTGTAGAACCGAGCATCTCCCCCAATCTCCTAGCTTAGGGCTGGGAGCGCGAGAGGAGGAGCCGCGTCGACTATCCATGGTAGAATGGATTTTGGTCAGAGGCACTTCGATGAGAACTTGCGGAAGGAGGATGGTGTGAGTTGGATCTAAGATCCTCGCCTCTCTTATAGGCGGCTCGTTCGCGCGGCCAGGGGGTAAAATGTAAAAATACCCTAGCTTTTCGCATTCATCCGACACGTGGAAGAGGGCCATTATTGGACGTAGAAGCCAAGGAGCGCAACATTTATAAGGGAGCCGGACACTATTCGACAGGAGCATGAAGCTTGGAAGAGAACTCCCCTTGCAAAACGCCGAAGACAATTTACACGCCGGACTCGTCGTCATTGAAGCCTGGTTCTGGGGCTACTGAGGGAGTTCCGGACTAGGGGGTGTTCGGACAGCCAAACTATCATGATCGGCCGGACTCCAAGACTATGAAGATACAAGATTGAAGACTTCGTCCCGTGTCCAGATGGGACTTTCCTTGGCGTGGAAGGCAAGCTTGGCGATACGGATATGTAGATTTCCTACCATTGTAACCGACTCTGTGTAACCCTAGCCCTCTCCGGTGTCTATATAAATCGGATGGCTTTAGTCCATAGGACGAACAACAATCATACCATAGGCTAGCTTCTAGGGTTTAGCCTCCTCGATCTCGTGGTAGATCCACTCTTGTAACACACATCATCAATATTAATCAAGCAGGACGTAGGGTTTTACCTCCATCAAGAGGGCCCGAACCTGGGTAAAACATCGTGTCCCTTGTCTCCTGTTACCATCCGCCTAGACGCACAGTTCGGGACCCCCTACCCGAGATCCGCCGGTTTTGACACCGACACCCACACTTAGCCGGATTACCATTGTACCCCCGGGGGTAGGCCTATATAAACCCCCCAGGGCACCCATGCAAAGGGTTGGACTCTGATAGTTTTAGCCACCACATAGAGGGAAGAGATGAGCTAGCCGTGCCCTTCTTCTTCCTCTTACCGAACAGCTCTAGGAGCAGCTTGTAGTAACTTGTTCATTTAGTGATCATGCGGAGACCCCGCAGAGCAGCAGTAGGGGTGTTATATCCACGGAGAGCCCCGAAGCTGGGTAAGATTCGCCGGTGTGCATGTCTTCACCTCATCCCGTTTCCAGGCACCGGCGACGTCTTATTGGCTCCCACTATGATTAGCCACCCGTTGGCATATGTCGCACCTACCACCCGACATTTGGCGCCCACCGTGGGGCCAGGTGCACCGTTGTCCGGAGACCTGTTCTGGACGGGAACCCTCTTCCTCCCCCGCGGGCGTAGCCAGCCAGGCACGCCCGATGGCGCTTGCCCCGACGCACTGCAAGGTGTCGCTGACGCCTACGTAGCGAGCTGCCTCGCCAACCTTCTCGGCAAGGCTCGCATCTCCGACGAGACTCGCGTCTTCGACGAGCCCGCGTCCGACGTGGGCACCGGCTACCTCGAGAGCTGCCTCGTCAGCCTCCTCGACCAACTCCACGTCTCCTGCGAGCCTGCTGTGGATTTGGAGTCGGTCGGTTCCGCCGACCCGATGCTTGTCGACTCCGACACTACATCACTCGACGCTTTCCCCACCAACGTGGTGGTCTTCGACGATCCTCTCCCGCGAGCCGACAGTGGCGGCAGCACCGTTTCCGAGGTGCTGGTCATCAGCCACGGAGTCACCTCCGGCGAGAACACCCACGACGCCCTGCAAACGGTGTTGCAGGACTTGTCCGTCCCCATCCCGGCCGATGCCGACGCCGAGGCGCTGGAGGCCCACCGCATTGCCCTCGTCGTGGAGGGCCGGAAGCTTGCCACCATGAGACGCCTCACCGAGGCCCACCAGCACGAGGTCGACCGCGCCGCCTTAGGAATGCCGCCTCCTAACGGATCGAGCCGGGCCGGTGTTGTCCAGAAACGCAGCGCGGCCATCGTCGATATGCTGGGGGCAGAACGCCCAGTCTACGCCACGCCTCTCGAGAACCTACGCGCCGCCCAGTCGGTCGTAGACGAGCTGAACGGAGTAGGGGCCGATGAGCTCCCCTACATGACCAGATAGATCCAGCAGCTAATTGACGCGGCCGCAAAGCGACACGAAGCCGGCGTCCGCGCCGAAAGCCCTCCCCCGCGCCGAGAGCACGATGCGACATCGTGTACGCCAACCGCGGGTGGAGCCCGCACCAGGCAGGAAAAAGAGCCGGCAGCCAGCCAAAGCCGAACCCGGATATCCATCGAGCGCGACGCAAAAGGCCGCCCTCGAGCCGTGGAGCGACGAGGCGATCCGCCCCCTCCTCCACCTCGTGGGGAAAGATATCCCACCCCTCCGCCTGTCACGCATCCGACTCTTAGCGGCCGTCTTGGTCGTCGCGAAGGAGTCGGCGAGAACGACGCCCGCCATCGGATCGACCGCCTTGCGCGATCCCTGGCGTTAGAAGAAGAAGACGATGTCGGGCCGCCTTGCTTCGGCCCCCGCATCAGCGACGAGCCCTTTCCCAAAGGGTTTTCGCTCCCAAGAGACACGCCCAAGTACAACGGCTCCGTGAAGCCGGAAGATTGGCTGATCGACTACTCGACCGCAGTCTGCATAGCGAACGGCAACAGACGCGTTGCCGTGAAATATGTGCCTGTCGGTGTCAAAACCGGCGGATCTCGGGTAGGGGGTCCCAAGCAGTGCGTCTTAGGATCAATGGTAACAGGAGACAAGGGACACGAAGTTTTACCCAGGTTCGGGCCCTCTTGATGGAGGTAAAACCCTACGTCCTGCTTGATTAATATTGATGATGTGTGTTACAAGAGTGGATCTACTACGAGATCAAGGAGGCTAAACCCTAGAAGCTAGCCTATGGTATGATTGTTGTTGTATATCTATCGACTAGCCTAGCCTCGGTTTATATAATGCACCCGAGGCCTAGGATAACAAGAGTCCTAGCCGAATACGCCGGTGGGGGAGGAGTCCTTGTCTTGATCGCCAAGTCTTGTTGATTCTACCTTGTATGCGGCAGCTGTCCGGACTGGCCCATGAGTATACGGCCATGGGGATCCTCGGCCCAATCCACCTGATCGGGAGACGACGTGGTGAGTACCCCCTAGTCAAGGACACCGTCAGTAGCCCCCTGAACCGGTCTTGAAGTTGGGGGACGCTCCTCAATTCTTCCGAATTGTTCTTCATCTTCGGTCGTCGGTCTTGAAAACTGGTTCAACAAATCTTCTCATCTTCGATCTTGAGGATCGCCGAAATCCATTCGACGAGTTTATACGTCGGGTATCCGAGGAGCCCCTTTAAGTTTCCGGCCTTTATCAATGCCTTGTTATTTTTATGCCACACCTCGGGTTTGAAGTTGTTCCCGGGCGGCAACGTCCTCTTGCGTCCGAGCTCCAACGCCGGACTGTATTCGAGGTATCTTTTGCAGCCGAGCACCAATGCCGGACTACCTCCCAGCTCTAACGCCGGACTATGTATCCGAGCTCCAACGCCGGACTGTATCCGAGGTGTCATAGATCACCTTGGTTCAAAGAAGTTTGAAGGAGTTTAGCCGAGCTTAATGCCGGAAATGCCCTCTATGGAGCCAGCCACTAGCGCCTGAGCTTTATGCTGAACTGCTTCCGAGGTGGTTAAGCACCTCGGTCATGGGCTGATTTTTGGTCAATATTTTTTATTGGTGCAATTTATTCTCTGACGAGATATATAGCCAGTAGCCCTCAAGGTGCGTATCGGTCTAAAACCCGAGATGCACATGAAGGATGACATAAGACCGCTGATCCCCGTAGCCGCTGAGACTCAGGTTGATTTTTCAAAATTGGTCTGAGGATCAAGTCCTAGCTCGGCAGAATACTTCGGGACACAAAAAGCGGAGTGCTCAGTTCTTGAGACTCGGGTTGGGTGCGGCCGACCAACCTGAGGATCAAAATCTCCTCGGAAACTGTATTGCACTTAAAATTTTCTGCATAGAACAGGCAATGCAGTAGCCCCCGAGACACTGGTCGGGTGGCAACACCATATTAGGGGATTGATGTGCCCCTTTAATATTTGTAAATTATAAGCCCAAAGCCTAGTAGCCCCCGAGCCTTAATGCGGGCATGGGAGGCCGAATTAAGGATCGATATCCATAGTAAAATCACAAATTATGTGTAATGACTCTATGTATCCAAGTACTTTACGTCATTAATGCTCGGATCCGCATTGTACAAAACTTTGTTGACCGACCATCGGCTTCCACCTCCTCGGCCAATAGCCGAGGAGTGTTTATCCTACTTTATAAAGCCTTTATGAGGGCAAAGATTTACAACAAACAAGGCAATCTGGCCATACGGTTTTATAAACAAAGGTACGCGGAGAGACATGTTATATTACTGTTTAACAGAAGAAATGTCTTCCAGAGAAAATAGTCCCGCTATCGGTTCCTTTCTTTGGGTTCTCATGCTAAGCATGATCATGAAACCTTTGCTCCAATGTAAGAGAAAAATATCGAGGATTTAGTTTGGGAGGCCAGTTAATAGCCCCCGGTAGTGTTCGGCGACAGTCGAGGTCAAGCCGTAAACACTTCGACCATTGTTATGAATGGCCCGTCGTTTAACGCCATCATCGGATCGCCGACTAGTTTACGCTTATTGTGGCACTCAGTTTTCGGCTTTCTCCACTGAGGTGCTTAACCATGTGAGCTGGAAGCACAATCGCAGTGGTTCGCCCTTTGCACACCTAGCCGAACAAAGCGGAACGTAGGAGGCAAGAGCAGGAGCCGGGAAACCCAACTATTGACCAAAGACACAATTCGAAACTGATGCATATATAGCAATATCCGAGAATGTTTTTGCCAAATCTCAAAAGGTGTCCGGCGTTGCACTGCGAGACTTGTGCTGAAAACACACAAATAGTTTAAAAGTGCCATGGGCTCGAAAAGACAAAAAACTTATTCAAAAGATTAATGTCCGAACTAGATCCAGTGTTCGGTGCCAATCCGAAAATTGGACTTTAGAAAAAAAAGGTGCTTCTGCCGTGCTTTAACATGACACATCCTATCTCAAAACTTCAAGCGGGTCAACCTACGGCTTCTTTGAGAGAGAAATTAGGCTCCCCGGCTAGTGACCGCACACTTGTGTCGAAGGAGTGATAAATAATAATAAAAACTTTGCAACGACTAAGAAGAAAAACACTTATCATAAAACGGCTCATATAAATTTAAGAGCCCCCAAGTGACTTGGGTAAAAGTTGATAATGTAAGGTGACATGTAGAATGCCTTCTAGCCGGATTGTAGATCGTTTGTCATAGCGGACCTTTTCGCTTCAACCTCTGGACCCAATAGTCCGGAGTGTGTCCGAATACCCTCGCGGTTATAAAAACTGGGGCATGCGTGGAGACCATGCGTAGGGGTCATTAGTGCTTTATCAGACAAGTGCCCAACTAGTTATGTTATATTACATGGTTAGTAAGAAACATCTTCCAGGGAGAATAGTTCCTTAGGGGTTCCTTTCCCTGGGAGGCATTGCCCTAAAGTGCATGTCCGGACTGCGAAAAGAGCAGATAAACCTCTGGGGGCAGGTAAATAAATGGGTAAGAAATCATCTTTTAGTTCACCGACCGAGTATTCCCTTAAGAACACTAGCTTTCGGCTTCACTCAGTCTGAGGTACACATCCGGCTGACCCGGCAGTAACAATCGCAGAGGTGCTCCCTTTACCACCTAGCCGAACAATCGGCAACGTAGGGGTAAGCACAGGAGCCAGGCAACCGAGCTTGGCCAAAACTTAAGTCATGTCGATGCATATAATGGTGAATAAAAGGTACATGTGGAAGTGTGACACATGTGTTGGGCATAAAGCCCGAATTAATAAAATTCTGTTAAAGAAGCCCCCAGGTATAATGAGCGCGGGTAGCGCGTCAAGTGTGTGCGAACAAAGTTTCGACAAGGAACATTTTTACAAGCAACTTTTTTCCGAGAAAGTATAATGCTTGGTCGAACCGAACACAAGTTAGAAATTTTAAAACTTTGAGCATGAAGGCAACTTAGCTGGTTAATGTGTTCGGTATTGACGATGCGGTCCGAGCTTGATGCGGGACAAGGTTCCATCCCCCAAGCCGGTCCCGAGGTGGCGGAGCAAAGAGCTCGGCACTGTGAAGTGGTGACATAGCATGGTCAATGCAGGACGGCAGAGTGATGCCGAAGTCTCTGGCATGGGGTAATGAAGTGTTGACGAAGCCCCCAGTCCAGCCGAGGTGACGTCAAAGGATATAGTCCGGCTGGATCATTTTCCTGTGCACAAAAAATAGTGCAAACCAGAGATAATAGTAAAAAAAATCATTGCATAATAAATAATTTATGCAAAGTGAGTAATAAAAGAAATATGGCCTGGCGCCGAAGTCGATGTCGATGCAGATCGCCGGCGTAATGCAATAAAGGCGTGGCAAAGCCTGGATTCATAGGTCGGTCCGAGTTCCAGATGCAGCGTTCGCCGAACTATGTACGGAAACTGGCCGAACCATCATGCGACCGTCGATAATGCGGCCACCATTTGATAGACCTGTGTACATATGATGGACAAACCAGAGTAAAAATTCCTTGGGAAAAATTAACCCAAACAAGCAAAAAGAAATACTAGGATTAATAGCACCTGGTTTATTTGTTGTAGCAATCCGAAGGAAGGTGATTCCCAAAATTGGGACTCGATCCGCACCAATGTCTGGTCGGCTAGTAACGTCGAATTGTCCGGAGTAGGTTGATGAAGAGATGGCGAAGCTCCCGGTCCAGCCGAGATGTCAAAGTAGGTCGGCGTGATGGACACCAGCTTGAAGAAGCAATAGTGCGGCCCTGCCGATGTAGGTCGTGACGTGGTCGATGCCGGCTTGATGAAGCGACCGTGCGGCGATGCCGGTATGCCCGCTCCGTGTAATCCGTGGGGCGGCGATGTTGGTGATGATTTATCCTTCGCGATGCCGGACTCTTGTTCGGCTTGCCAAGATGATGATCCGAAGAAGTTGAGCTTGGCTCAACAAAGTGACAACGTGTCTAGCGCAGGTCGGCAGCCGTGGAGCAATATTGCCGGATTGGTTTGACACCAGCATGATGTTGAAGATCATGTTCAAAAGATCTTAAAGTTAGTGGGATGTGTTCGGAAACAAAACACAATACCCCATACAAAACTTCCTTCAAAAAGGATGTCCGAAATCCCGTTCATAAAAAAGACGAACTCGGGTCGGATTCGTTTTCGCGCAGAAAACAGATCCAAAAAGTGATGCACTAATCGGAAGTTTCCCGGAGTTTGGACGGTCGGATCGAGCTGAATTTTTCGCAGGTGGTAGATAAGGGAATTCCGCAGCAAATCAACGGTTGGATCCTCCAAAAGACATCCGAGATAGACGCTGGATACCACGCCCTAAACTCGTCCGGATTCTCGTCCAGATTCAACAGGGCTCCGGTATATCGGAGATTGCTGGAGATTCCTCCATCGGAACTCGACGAAATTTTCCAGGGTTGTTGTAGACTCAATTCCGCACAATTCCACCGAAGCAATCGTCAAAGCGACGCTCAAGGAGGCGGTGACGGTGGATGCAAGTTTGCTGTCCAAAAAAATAGCACGGTCGCCCGAGGGCAATGTTGACGTTGAGCCCCCGGGCTCCCTGGATGATTCCTGCATGATCTTGACAGAGGTCGGAGTTGATGTTGATGAAGGCCTTCATACGAACATGACGATCGGAGGTAGGGCGCAGTCCTCGGTCAAGCCAAGGTGACCAGTCGAGCTGGTGATGAAGAAGCCGACGTCGCAGTTGACCTGCAGTCGAGCCATTGATCCTTTCGCCGATCACACAGTGGAACTCTCAATGAAAGCACCAATGTCGGTGTCAAAACCGGCGGATCTCGGGTAGGGGGTCCGAAGCAGTGTGTCTTAGGATCAATGGTAACAGGAGACAAGGGACACGAAGTTTTACCCAGGTTCGGGCCCTCTTGATGGAGGTAAAACCCTATGTCCTGCTTGATTAATATTGATGATGTGTGCTAAAAGAGTGGATCTACCACGAGATCAAGGAGGCTAAACCCTAGAATCTAGCCTATGGTATGATTGTTGTTGTATATCTATCGACTAGCCTGGCCTCGGTTTATATAATGCACCAGAGGCCTAGGATAACAAGAGTCCTAGCCGAATACGCCGGTGGGGGAGGAGTCCTTTTCTTGATCGCCAAGTCTTGTTGATTCTTCCTTGTATGCGGCAGCTGTCCGGACTGGCCCATGAGTATACGGCCATGGGGATCCTCGGCCCAATCCACCTGATCGGGAGACGACGTGGTGAGTACCCCCTAGTCCAGGACACCGTCAGTGCCCCTCATGCTTCAAGGTACGGCGCGAACCTGGCTCAACAACCTCAAGCTGTACAACATCAACAGCTGGCTGGACTTCACCGAGGCCTTCATCCGCAACTTCACCAGCACTTACAAATGGGCCCCCAAGCCCAGGCAACTCTCCTTGTGCGTACAAGGACCCACCAAGTCGACCCGCGACTACCTCACGCGTTGGGCCGAGCTCCGCAACTCCTGCGAGGGGGTGCATGAGGTTCGAGCGATAGAATACTTCACGGCCGGGTGCCGAGAAGGCACCCTCCTCAAGCACCAACTCCTCTATGACGAACCGGCTACCCTCGATGAGCTGCTAATCACGCGGATAAATACGCCACGGCCGACTCCTCCATGAAGACCGAGCTTCAAGTCGACACTTCCGGGAAGGTGCTTGCGCCGGCTCCCAAGATGCCGGCTGGAGAGTCTACTCAGCGCCCATACCAGAACGACAACAAACGCAAGGCTCCGATGCCGGCTTCCGCTAGTTGGCAAGTAGCCACGGTCGAAGACGAACAACCTGAGGGGCAGCCCACGCCCAAGAAGTAGAAGGGCGGCAGGCCGGCTTGGCAGCCGGCTTTCTCCTATGAACAAGCCCTCGACGCCCCATGCAAGTTCCACAGCGGCGTGAAGCCGTCCAACCATACAACCCGGAAGTGCCACTGGCTCACCCGAATCACCAAGGGCGAAGGGTTGGTACCGCCTCCGCCTGCTAGACAGCCACCTCCGGCTCCCCAACAGCCGGCCGCACGACCAGCAGTCAGAGCCGTCCAAGATGAGTTCCCCAACGAGCACGCCGCCTACGTCGTATTCACAAGCCAGCCCGAAGATCGGTGCAGCCGGCGCCGACACCACCAAGAAGTCAATGCAGTTGCTTCCAATAACCCCGAATACATGCACTGGTCAGAGAGGCCTATCAGCTGGAGCCGGGCCGACCACCCAGAGGTGATGCCGTCCCCGGGCTCCTATGCATTGGTTTTGGAGGCAACCCTAGCGACAGATAGGCTTGCTGCCCGATTCTCCCGCATACTGATAGAAGGCGGGAGCAGCATCAATATCGTGTACAGACATAACATGGAGAAGTTGAACATCAAAGCCAAACACCTTATGCCAAGCCGGACCGTGTTCCATGGCATTGTACCCGGCCTGTCCTGTTCACCCATCGGCAAGATCAAGATAGATGTTCTCCTTGGAGACAAGGATCACTTCCGCCGAGAGCTCTTACCGTGCGCTACTTGGCCGGCCTGCTCTGGCCAGGTTCATGGTTGTACCCCACTATGCCTACCTCAAGATGAAGATGCCAAGTACCAAGGGCATCACCACCATAGCCGGCGATTATAAGAAGTCCTCCGAGTGCGCTGCAGCCAGGAGCCGGCTGGCCGAGTCCCTCGTAATCGCCGAAGAGAAGAAGATGTTGGACTGGGTCGTGGCCATGGCCGGCAAGCAGCCTGCCTTGTCCCCCGACCCCAAAGAGTGTGATGCTCAAGGTTCCTTCCAGCCGGCTAAGGAAACAAAGAAGATACCCCTGGACTCAGAGCACCCGGAAAGGTTTGCCATCATCGGGGCGAACCTGGACAGTAAATAGGAAGGCGAGCTCATCGATTTCCTCTGTGAGAATCGAGATATCTTCGCATGGTCCCCTAAGGACAGGCCGGATGTTCCGAAGGATTTCGCCGAGCACAAGCTACACGTCAGATCATATGCCAAGCCGGTCAAGCAGCCCCTCCGCCGACTGTCAGAGGAGAAGAGAAGGATCATGGGAGAAGAGATAGCCCGGCTCTTGGCAGCCGGCTTCATCATGGAGGTTTTCTTCCCGGAGTGGCTCGCCAACCCGGTCCTCGTGCTGAAGAAGAATAACAAATGGCGCATGTGTATAGATTACACAAGCCTCAACAAAGTCTGCCCCAAAGATCCCTTTGCCTTACCCAGGATTGATCAAGTAATAGACTCCACAGCCGGATGTGAGTTGTTGAGTTTCTTGGATGCCTACTCAGGCTACCACTTGATAAAGCTGGACCCGGCCGACCGCCTGAAAACCGCCTTCATCACGCCATTCGGAGCTTTCTGTTACCTGATGATGACATTCGGCTTGAGAAATACCGGTGCCACCTTTTAGCGTTGCATGCAGAAATGCCTCCTCAATCAACTCGGCAGAAATGCCCACGTCTATGTAGACGATATCGTGGTGAAGACGGAGAAGCGCAACACTTTCTTGGAGGACCTCAAGGAGACATTTGAGAACCTGCGCCGGTTTCAGATCAAGCTTAATCCCGAAAAATGCATGTTCAGAGTGCCAGTCGGCCAGCTCCTAGGCTTCCTGGTCTCTGAACGTGGCATTGAATGCAACCCAGTGAAGATCAAGGTCATCGAGAGAATGAAGATTCCCACCAAGCTGCGTGATGTCCAGAAGTTTACCGGGTGCCTGGCCTCCCCGAACCGCTTCATCAGCCGGCTGGGAGAAAAGGCTCTCCCCCTCTACCGACTCATGAAGAAGAGCACTCATTTTGAGTGGAACGACCAAGCCGACCAAGCCTTTCACGAGCTAAAGAAGATGCTTGCCACGCCGCCTGTCTTGGCGGCACCGACTGAGAAAGTGCCCATGCTCCTCTATATCGCCATCACCAGCCGAGTGGTCAGCGCCGTCATCGTGGTCCAACGCCCAGAAGAGGGCCAAGCTCAGCCGGTCCAGAGGCTGGTCTACTACTTAAGCGAAGTACTGTCCGCCTCGAACCAGAACTACCCACACTACGAGAAGATGTGCTATGGCGTGTACTTCGCCGCCAAGAAGTTGAAGCCCTACTTTCAAGAGCACTCCATCACGGTCGTATGCACCGCCCCGCTCGCCGAGGTCATAGGCAGCCGGGACGCATCCGGCCGGGTGGCAAAATGGTCCATTGAGCTGGCCCCCTACACGATCTTCTACTAGCCTCGCACCGCCATCAAGTCGCAAGCTTTGGCCGATTTCCTCGTCGACTGGACCGAGACCCAGTACCTGCCGCCGGCTCCTGACTCCACTCACTAGCGGATGCACTTCGACGGGTACAAGATGCGCACCGGCTTGGGGGCCGGCATTGTCCTCACCTCTCCCAAAGGCGACAAACTCAGATACACACTGCAGATCCACTTCGCCGCCTCCAACAATGTGGCCGAGTACGAGGCTCTCATACACGGACTCCGGCTAGCCAAAGAGCTCGGCATCCGCCGGATCCTGTGCTATGGCGACTCGGATTTGGTGGTCCAGCAGTCGTCTGGCGACTGGGACGCCAAGGACGCAAACATGGCGAGCTATCGTTTCCTCGCCTAGCAAATCAGCGGCTACTTTGAAGGATGCGAGTTCCTCCACGTGCCACGGGCCGACAACGAGCAAGCAGATGCCCTTGCACGGATAGGCTCAACCCGACAAGCTATACCAACCGGCGTCTCTCTCCAACGCCTTCTCAAGCCGTCTATCAAGCCGTCTCCAGAATCCGACTCCATCTTCGTGCCGCCTAACCCCGACGCAGCCGGATACGGCTTGGGGAGCCAAGCAGGCGGCCCAGGGACTTCGATAGGCGGCTCGGGGACTGCCAAAGTCGCACCCGGCCCGGGGACTTCAGAACCTGGCCCGGGGACTACGGCAGTCGGCCCGGGGACTGCTTCAACACCTCAGGCGGCGGCCAGCTCCAGCTCTTCACCACCCAGCCCGCCCGCCCTGGTTGCAGTAGCCGTGTTGACTATAGAAGAAGTCACAACTCCATCATGGGCTCAACCCATCCTCAACTTCCTGATAAACAGAAAAATGCCGGCTGACGAGATAGCGGCAAGACAAATCCAACGCCGAGCCGGCGCATATACAATTGCCAACAGAGAGCTCGTCAAGCGCAGTGTCACTGGAGTCTTCCAGTGCTCCGTCGAGCCAGAGAAGGGCATAGCAATTCTCAAAGACATTCACCAAGGCGAATGCGGCCACCACGCAGCCTCAAGACCCCTCATTGCCAAGACTTTCCGCCATGGTTTCTTTTGGCCGACTGCCTTGGACGATGCCAAGGAGTTGGTCAAACACTGCAAAGGCTGCCAAGTATTCAGCTCTAAGCAACACCTGCCGGCTTCAGAACTCAAGACCATTCCGCTCACCTGGCCTTTTGCCGCCTGGGGATTGGACATGGTGGGCCCATTCAAGACAGCGCGCGGCGGCATGACACACTTACTTGTCGCCATGGACAAATTCACCAAATGGATCGAAGCAAAGCCGATCAAGAAGCTAAATGGGCCGTCTGCCGTGACATTCATCGCAGGCATCACAACTCGGTACGGCATGCCGCACAGCATCATCACCGACAATGGCACAAATTTTGCCAAGGGAGCATTGGCACATTTCTGCGCAACACAGGGCATCCGACTGGACCTAGCGTCCGTTGCCCACCCGCAGTCAAATGGGCAAGTTGAGTGGGCCAACGGCCTCATCCTCTCCGGCATCAAGCCCCGACTGGTCGTGCCACTGGAGCGTTCAGCCGGCTGTTGGCTTGACGAGCTGCCGGCCGTCCTCTGGAGCCTGCGCACTACCCCGAACAAGTCAACCAGCTTCACTCTGTTCTTCCTTGTATATGGTGCCGAGGCTGTCATCCCAACCGACATCGAGTTTGACTCGCCTCGGGTGACCATGTACAGGTTGGCGGAGGCTAAGGAAGCACGAGAAGATGGCGTCGACTTGCTGGAAGAAAGCCGGCTGTTAGCCCTCAGCCGGTCCACCATCTACCAGCAAGGCCTGCGCCGCTACCACAGCCGGAAGGTCAAGCCAAGTCCTTCCAAGAGGGTGACCTTGTGCTCCGGCTGATCCAGCGAACAGCTCGCCAACACAAGCTCTCGGCCCCTTGGGAAGGCCCCTTTGTCATCAGCAGAGCGTTGGGAAACGACTCCTACTACCTGATCGACGCATAGAAGCCGAAGGCATGAAAGAGAGATGATTCGGGCAAGGAGTCGGAACGACCATGGAATGCCAACCTCCTCCAAAGATTTTACAGTTAAAACGCAGTATGTATCACGTTACCTTTTGTATTAAGTACGAGACAACGGGCCCCCCGAGAAGCACTCGGGGACTGCCACCTTTTATCTATGAATGACGAGTATCATGCCTATGATTTTGTCATTTTACCTTTTTTTTGTCCGGCACCGGGCTCGACTAGTCGGCCCGGGGACTGGCCACCTTGAGTTATATTTAAGTTCCACCTGCAGTCAGACAAGTAGTGTGCCGGCACCCAAGCCCTCTCCTGTCAAAAGCCACGGCTCGAAGAACCGACTGTCCGGTTGGCAAGAGTCAAAGGCAGGAAAGGATGCCCACACGAAAAACGGATAAGGATTAACGAACTTATATAACAAAAGTCGGCTTCCTCCCATTGCCGACCGGCTACAAGAGTAGCCGGCCGGCCGGCTTCCATTCAACCCTGCCAAAATCCAACAAAGCTCAAGTACTTGCCTTGCCACAAATAGCCAAGTTCCTCCCCAGCCACAGACTGCAGAGCAGCTGTTCAGCTTGGAAGGCGGCAATCAAGGGAAGGCGGCAGAGGAAACGGCCTAAGAATAAAAAGCAAACTCGAATGGAAGCCAAACATACGCATAATTATATTTACACAAAAGCCTTTTGAGAGGCCGGCATTCAACATAGTCTGAATACACCCCCAGTGGGTGAAACTGCACAAAGTTAATAAAGTTTGTTGAAAGAGCAAAAGCAGAAAAACAAGAGCGGCAGATCAGGCCAGTGGAGCAACAGGCGAGTCAGGCAGGTTGGCGGAGGCGGCAGTACGAGCCGGAGGAGTGGCTGGCTATTGAGTCTCGGCCTGATCTTCATCCCTGGCAGGCGGCGCGCTCGCGCGTGCCTCGTTGCTAGAGGCACGATCAGGCTGAAGCTGGCTGGTCGCTTCGCCGTCTGGCACGGCGTCTTCACCGCCTTCCTCGTCGTCGTCTTCGGCCTCGTCGCTGGAGGCAATCTCCTCCACCGAATCCTTGCCTTCCGCTGGGTCGAGCCCGAACCATTCCTCCGGCTAGGCGACTCCGCTGTCGTTCACTTCAGGAGCGAAGACGCTGGTATCGGTGTACTCGGCAATAGCCGAGGCGCGCTGGACGATAGCCGGCCGCACCACCACCAGCTCCTTGTCAGCCTCCTGCCTCCAAGTGCCCAGCTGGCCCAGGTTTAGCCCAGGATACCAGGCCCGGACAAACTCCAGCGCCCGCCCGGCGCCGGATTGAGCAACGGAGGTCTTCGAGGCCTCGAAGCGGCCAACCGCAACCTCCAGCCAGTCGGCAGTCCGACTGGGGGTGCGGGGGGTCACCTCGCCAGGCCAGAGAGCAGCCAGCACTTGTGCACCGGCACGCTGAAGCCGGCGGAGCACGCGGTGAGCCGGCTGCAGCCGGGCCTGGACCGCTATGAGCTGCTCCTCGAGCGTCCGACTGGCATCTGGCGCGATTGCGACCCCTGCCTGCCGGCGCGCCTCATGGTGGGCCTCGATGGCTTGGTTGGCAGCAACGGAGTAGCCGGGGAAATAATCTGCGTGAAGAACAAGAAAACGACACGAAAATCAGAAGATGAACAAGATGGCAAAGAGCAAGCAAAGGAGTGAGAGGGGAAGGGGGCCTACCGTCGATCAGATCCTCCACCCGCCCATAACCCTTGCTCAGCGCTTTCCTTGCCTCAGCCCAGCCGGCCGCTTCGGTCTCGAACTCGGCCTTAAGGGCGGCCTCGCTGTCCTGCGCCTTCTTTAGAGCCGCCTTATGGCTCTCCTCCTGGTCGGCTAGATTCTTCGCCAGGTGGCCGCGTTCCTGGGCCAAGGCGTCGCTCTCGACCTCCTTGGCGCGAAGGGCGGTCTGGGCCCCGGCTAGCTGCTCCCTCAAGTCGGCGTTAGCTCCTGCAAGCATGAAGAGAAAGGAAAAAAGCAGTAAGGGAAAAGTTGTCAGGGAAGATCCGACCCGGCTGCTCAGCAGCCGGCCCGAATCTCGGGGACTACACCTAGTGGCTGCGCTGACGCGCCCCCACTTGAGATAGAAGAAACCAAGTTCTTACTCCGGCTATTCGTCAGATTGGCGGCCTTCTGGCTCAGCTCCTGGGCTTGGGAGTTGAAGGCGGCCGCGCGAAGATTGTGGTACTCCTGGAAATCAGATGGAGTGCGCATAAGAGCAAGATCACTATCAAAGCCCGCTAAGAATTTTCAAACCGCCTGCTCAGCAGCCGACTCGAAACTCGGGGACTACACCTAGTGGGTGCACTGACGCGCCCCCACGGAAGAAATCAAAAAGAAAATCGATCAAAGCCAGAAGACTTACCTGGACGACAGCGCGCGTAGCAAGGAACTCCTGTGTGAACCGTTGCAGTGAGACGGCCTGGGTCTGAAGCCGGCGTCGGACCTCCTGTGCCGCCCCGTTCAGCTCCGTCGTTCCGCCGCTTGGCGTCCACTCGGACGAGCTGGTGCTGGCCGCCTCCAGTTCCTGCGCTGTCGAGCCAGCGCCCGCGGCTCTGTGCGGCTCCGGCGCGAAGGACACCTCCCCCACGCGCCAGCGAGACGGTGACTGCACCGTGAGATCTCCCCCACCGCCGACTCGCCCCCGGCCGGCTGCCCAAGAGCCGCAGCAGGCCGGCCGCCTTGGCCCGTTCCAGTCGGCGCTGGCTGTGGTGCCTCCCCCAGGATCGTCACATCGCCCTCCATCCTCTCCATCACCGGCTGGTCGCGGTCGGGTTCCTCCAATGGAGGCACGGGGACATCAGGGGCCACGGTGCGAAGGGGAATGACAAGATACGGAGGCTGATTACGTAAAGCCTCCGCCTCCCTCTCCGCGGCCGCGGCCTCCGCATGGGCCTTGGCTGCCATGTCGGCCTGCGCCTTGGCCGACCTCTCTATCACCTCCTGGGCGGTCCTCCGCTCCGCCGCTTCCCGCTCCTCCAGAGCCTCCCGCGCGTTCCGCTCCGTTGCCTCCATGAGGTCGGCGCGGGGGTCCACTCGGCGGGAACTCGAGGACCCTCCAGTCGGCGCGTCTATGGAGGCGGCGTCAACCCGCTCAAGGGAAAGCGGCGCCCTGTTCAACAATCCGAGAAGACGGCTCAGAAGAGCCTCGACCAAAGAAGACAGTAAAAAAGAAGGAATAAAGAGCACTAGACACTTACGCCGAGACCGCCTGCAGCTGCTTCACCACCTTGCGGAAATGGGCCGCCTTCGCTGCCGCCTCATCCCGCTTGTTCGCCGCCGCTGAGCCCCTGGTTTTTTTCGGCCGACTGCCGAAGAGACCCGGCCCGGCCCGACGCTTATGCGCGCCGCACCGAGCTGCTGGCGCGGCAGAAGGTCCCGCGCCTTGGCGATCGGCCGCCGGCTCGCGGCGTGCGACGACCTCGGTCTCATCATCATCCGGCCAGTCCCCAAAGCCTACGGCGTCTTCCATGGCGGCCGCCCCCAGATCCGGGTCGTCGGGGTCGTCCATGGCGCGGTCGGCCGCAAACTGGCGCTCCGGCCCTGAGTCCCCGAGCGCCGGTCGAAGAAGGGGGTTCTGCCCAAAGACAAAGCCGGTTAGTCAAGAGTCAGCTATCGAACACGGCAACAAAAGAAGAAAAGAATGAGGAAAAACTCACCACAGGCGACGGGTTGGACTGAGAGTATGGCGCCTTGTGGTACTGCCAATCCACAGTGAGCTTGTAGTTGGAGATATAATTCACCAGGATAGATACCTCGTCTTGAGGCATCTCTCTGGTGCTTAGCCGGCACGGGTCAAAGCGGCCGCTCATTTGGCAGATCATGTGCAGCCGGTTCTGGAGCGGGAGCACCCGGCGCTCAACGAAGGCGGCCACCAAATCGGCCCCCACCAAGCCCTCTGATTGGACCATCACCTGGAGTCGGGCGATGGCGGCGTTCCCGGCCAAGGTGAGCGACCGGGCTCGGTGGGACCAAGATACCGACCTTGCAGGCGGCGGGCCGGCTACGTAAGCCGGCAGGTTGAGATAGTCACCTTGTGCAACGGAGTTCTTCACCTAGAAGTACGACTGCTGCCAAAGTTTTACCGACTGGATCAGCGGGATAGGCGGAAAGGGGTTGTTGTCGGCCGTCCTCCGCATGTCAATGAAGGCGCTACAGGGGGCCGGCACACCCGCGGAGACGGTGCCCAGCTTGCACTGGAAGAACTCCCCGAAGAGCTCGAGGGTGGGGAGAACACTGATAAAGCCCTCGCACAAGGTGACGAAGGCCGACAATAGCATCACCGAGTTGGGGGTGAGGTGATGCGGCTGGAGATGGTAGAAGTCGAGGAAGGAGCAGAAGAACCCGCTCGCCGGCAGGCCGAGGCCGCGCAGGCAGTGCGAGCGGAAGATGACCCGCTCGCCCTCCTCCGGCGCCGGCGAGATCTCCGTCTCCGGCGCGAGGCGGGTATTCACAAGGTCCTCGCTCAGCAACCGCTGCGTTCGGCGGAGCCAATCGATGTGATCTTCATGGACGTTGGAGCCGTCCCACGAGCTCGACAATGCCATGGGGACGAGCGGAAAAAGAGAGCCGCGGCGGCGGAGAGCACGGCCGTGCAACGAAGAAACCACGGCCCACCAAGGCAACCCGCGGCAGAACAGCGTGGTGGCATGTGCGCTGCGGCGGCAGAGGAGTTAGGAAGAAAGTGGGGGAAGGAGAGGAGCGAGGACGAGCATGCGAGCCCCTGCCGCTTCCCCTCCTCCCCCTACTTATAGGCTCGGGCAGTGGAGCCGAGGAGGCGAGGCGTGGGGGAACATGGGATTAACTGCGCCCACTCCCCCCACGTCCCGCGATTATGGCGCCCTAAAGGCGTACTTTAACCACAGCGGGAAGACGTGCAGCCCATCAGGGCCGCAGAGGATCCACACGCGGGCCAAGGCGTAGGCTGATAGGCCCTGGCTAGCGGCGACGTCCCATCGCGCGCGTGGGCTGGCAGGCTTTTCTGGCCACGCGGCACGCAAGGAGACACGCAGTCAACGCGCAAACCGGCTCATGTTTCCCCCTTTTTTCAACTACGGGGCTCCCCGAAGACGGCGCGCCAGTTCAAGGCCGGCTCCTAGCTGCCGGCTTCTCGGGATAGGAAGCTGATCGAGCTCCTCATCCTCCCTTCAACCTCGGAGCCCAATCAGCTTCGGGGACTACTATCGGAGTAAATGACCACTGGTAGCCTAGCGGGCTCCCCCTGGGGCTTCTGAAAAAATTACAAGCCAATCAAGCCAATCAAGCCATCCGGCATCCAAGATGCTAGGCCGCCTTCCCCCGGCAGGCTGTCATCCATAGAAGAAGGCCATGAGAGGGCCGGCTTCCAAGGAACTGGCCGCCTGAGGGCCGGCTTCCTAGGAACCGGCTGCCTGAGGGCCAGCTTCACGTAGCCGGCCACAAGAATGCCGACTCCAAGGAGTCGTCCGCCCCGCAGGCGGCCAAGGCCGCGCCCTCAGAATCTGCACCCACGTAACGACGATGAGACGGGGCGTGGCTACAGTAAAGCCTGCCACCCCCGTATCCCGGAGTACGCATGGCTACAGTACGCCGTACGGGGCGGCCATCCCCCGTCCGGCGCAGCACTGTTGCCATGTTGACTGTGACGTCACCCATGACAGGCTGTGTGTACCACCCGCAGGCGGCAGGTCCCCCCAGTCAGAGAGATGCCCCAAGGCGGCTCAGCCTCCCCAAGTCGGCCTAAGGTATAGCCGGCTTCCCACAGCCGGCTGATTCCCTCCCTCGAAGGAAGCGCCCCATTAAGGAGACAAGATGAGGTGTGGAAACAGTGATCGCCGACAAGGCGGCGGCACTGTAGCCACGCCTACCTCGACAAAGCCCTCGTCATCAGGATTGAGGCAACAGTAACCAGCCCCCGACAAGGCCCTTGATGGTGGGGCCAGCTTATCGACCAGGGGGCCGGCAACCGGTGGGACCCACCAGGTCGGCGGGCCCCAGCGGCCGGCGGAGAAGCCGGCAGGCGAGGACACTGACAGCTATGGCCCACACTTAGCCAGATTACCATTGTACCCCCCGGGGGTAGGCCTATATAAACCCCCGGGGCACCCATGCAAAGGGTTGGACTCTGATAGTTTTAGCCACCACGTAGAGGGAAGAGAGGAGCTAGCCGTGCCCTTCTTCTTCCTCTTACCGAACAGCTCTAGGAGCAGCTTGTAGTAACTTGTTCATTTAGTGATCGTGCGGAGACCCCGCAGAGCAGCAGTAGGGGTGTTATCTCCATGGAGAGCCCCCAAGCTGGGTAAGATTCGCCGGCGTGCAGGTCTTTGCCTCATCCCGTTTCTAGGCACCGGCGACATCTTATTGGCTCCCACTATGATTAGCCACCCGTTGGCATATGTCACACCTACCACCCGACATTGGTAGACCAGTTCATTCTTCTGCACAAGGACTACGTCTGGTTGGAGGGGTTGTGACTTAACACGGAAGATAAACTCGCTTCGCCCTATCCTCCTCGACAATTGGTTCGTCAACCAATGTCGATCACTCGTGGTAGATACTTGAGGCGATCTCGGAACCTTTATAGACTTCTTCTTCGAGAACCACAATCACTTTTGGTCTATGAAAAAATTGACACCTAACCGTCTGGAGAGTTTGTAGCTCTCAAGAGTAATAGGCGGAGCATACTGGACTTAGATTTGGGTGATGTTGAACCACTATCTAATTCTTTGGCTCTAGGGGTTTTCTCTCGGTGGATTTTAAACTCAAATCACTCGGAGAGGGGGTTGCTCAACAATCTTCTCAAAATCAAATAGAGCAACCACCAAACAATGCCAGTGCGGGGTGACTATTTATAGCTGCAGCCTTTCCTGATGAAAAATGACCATTTTGGACACATGGTCCATCCAATGGCCAACCGACACGTTCTCAACGGCCAAATTTTAAAAAGTAACTGTAATATTACTTGAGGAACAAGTAATGCTAACTCCTTGGTCTGAGACAAATCTCTCGCAGCGAAGAAGATCACAGCCTCTTGCTGGCAAGTATTTGCTCGGAGCACAAAGAGATTTCTCTCGCAACTTTCATAGGATTTGGGTTTAGCATCAGAGAATCAAAACTTCAGTGATACACCCCTCTTAATAGTACGGTGGTCCTATGACTCAATAAGGAGAAGAGAAACAACGAAATAAATGCTACATCTTCACTTCGTATTCATTCTTCTCAGACGCAGTCACTTCCTTCGGACAGGCACCGAACCAATACCTTCACGCCAGCAATTTTTGAGGGGCCACTCTTGTTAACATAATCTTTGGTGATAACCTTCACTGCTACGCAGGGGATTATCTTCATCGTTTGAACCAAACTCCTCTTGATTCTAGGGACATGTTACTCTGTGTGAACTAGCAAACACATAAGTCCCATACTGTTTATGTCAACAAACTCCAAAACATAAGGAGGCAAATTATTGCACCAACAAAGTGTTTAGCCGGGAGGAACCACATTGACACCAATGATGTCATCCTCCTATCTCATAGAGTGCATGTGTCATCCCTGATCTAATGGTTGCACTAGACAAGTGCGACTTCTATGATAAGTTCAATATAACACATCCCTTTCATGAACAATGTTGATATTAGCATTCTCTCTTCTCTTTTTATACAGGCTATACTAGCAATCTAGCACTCCTCATACCGAATGTTAAAACAATTATCCACAAGAAAAAAAGGAACAATAAAAGTGAACTACTTAGGTGCAATCTTTTTCTAAGGCTAAACATACTTCATTTCATTGATTGCAAATTTTTATAGATATTGTAATAAGATAGGGGGTGTAGGAGCTAAATATGATGTCATGCATCTAGTACAAGAGAGTATTTAATTAGTTAGGCTACGTGCCTCGATATTAGAAGCCCTTCCTTGATGAATGAATGGGAAAGTAGCAAAATCCTTGATGAAAACACTACAAAAAAATATAGTTCCGTGTTGATACATGCTTGTCACAGTAGGTCACATTTTTGTCATGCATGTACATCCATGATGATTTTATAACAGAATCAAGATAATCATACCTGTGCTGTCGTAGAAGTGTTCAATGACATTACCAAAATTATCATCACGGAAGTGTCCACTTCCATGACGATAAATCGCGCGTCACAGAAGTGCTTTCGTCAAGGGTGACCGACACGTGGCATCCACCATAACGGAACGGTGTTAAGCTATCAGGTACAGTTTTGGATCCGATAACCCGTTAACAAGTCGGACCAATGGGGATTTTCCACATGTAAAATCATCATTGGCCGGAGGAAGCATGTGTTGCCTCACCGTTGGGACATATGTCATCCACTCATTGGATAGGAGGCACCTATGATAGTTCGACACATGGCGTGGCCCAATAGTGGCCCATTTCGGTGAAAAAGGACATCCTAGTAAAAATTAGCAGGCCGGCCCATATAAGGCCTACTTGTGTCAGGTCCAATTAAGCCCACGACCCATACGAGATGTGCCAATTAGGCCCATCAATGGCTCGTTAAAGATTTGACACCATTGCAGCCCATCGTCAGTTTGAGCCCGTTAACAGGCCGCTATATATTTGGGTTAAATATCGGCACGATGAGATTTCGGCCTGTTAACGGCCCATTCAAGGGATGGGCCAATTTTCAGGATGTACATCTTTCAGCCTTTTAGCGACCCATTTAAGTGTTGGCTAATTTCCGGCCCGGTGTGTCTTTCAGCCTATTGACGGCCCATAAATCAGTTGGGTGGTTTGTAGTCGGACCTGAGTTTTGGCCTTTTAGCGACGCATTTAAGTGTTGGGCCAATTCCCGACCCTGTGTGTCATTCAGCCTGTTAACGGCCCATAAATGAGTTGTGCCATTTGTAGTGGGACTTGAGTTTTGTCCTTTTAATGGCCCATGCCCTTCATGGTCCAATACCAGCCCGGTTTCTCTTTCGGCCTGCTAAAGGCACACAACACAGTTGGGCCATTTACAATACGACCTGACTTTAGCGGCCCATGCTCTTCATGGTCCAGTACAAGCCCACTGTCTCTTTCGGCCTACTAAAGGCCCACAATATAGTTGGGCCATATGTAGCCCGAACTTAGGAACGGCCTGTTAACAGCCCGTGAAATCAAATGAGCCCACTTGTTGCCTGCTTCAATGTCGGCCTCTTAACGACCCGGGAGGTAAGAGGGCCGACCATTAACTTTCGGCCTGGTAACGACCCATTAACTTAATGGGCCCACTAAAGTTCTTACATGTCTTTAGGCCAAATTAGATAATTTGAGCCCATTATGAAGAGCAATTATGCACAGGACCAAAGCGATCAAGCAAAGGTACGGCATACAGGGAAAAACGTTGCACATCTAGCATATATTACAGGAAATTACATCCACAGGGCAATCAAAGATTGATGCCAGTACAAATAAATGAACAGAACCTAATGATCTACAACATCACAATCTGCAACCTCAACACGGATGACGCCTATAAGCATGTGGGCAAGTTCTTGCTGCTTTGCTACACTGTCTCTGAAAACATTGATCAGTTGTTGTTGCCCACGAATCTGCACCTCTGATTCCTCCACCATTTCCATCATTGCTTCAGCCATTAATTGGTTCACAAACATACATTTTTTCTGTTGCATTCGAGACAGAGGATACTAAACAGATTTAGATGGCAATTTTGGCAGGCTTGTATTATTGATAGTGGAGAGTGTCTCTACCACTGCATCATAACATAAATTAGGAGGGGAACAAAACAGATTAATCATGAGTTATTGTCATATTACCTGGCCTAGATTTATTGGAAAGAAACAATGGGGTTGCCTTCTTGTTTTGAGAGTTTGTCTTCTTATCTTCAGCAGCCTACACCAAATTATCACACTAGCATTGCTATCATTGGCCAAGTCAGATAATAGGAAAGCAACATTGACACAACGAACGTTTGGGCAACTAGCCTACACAAAATTAACACAATATGGCACAGCTATCATCAGCCAGGTAAGGTAATATGAAAGCAACATTGACGCAATGAATGAATGGGCAACCAGAGCAGCATTACAATTCAGTAATGTGCATGATATGAGATAGTACACTGATGCAGCTCAGTATGCAAAACTACCAGGCAGTTTTATTTGCAAAAATCAACATTGGCGCCTTTAACATTTTGCTACAACTAATTTTAGATCAGATAAAGGTTGGATTCACGCCGATTAACAAAATACATGCTGATGTAAAAATATAGTGATATGCAACAGGTACTTACATCAGCATTGGAGCACAAAAAATTCCCGCAAGATATTTTCCTCTAATACAATCTCAATGGAGGAAGTCTTCTATCATTTAACCTTATTTTCTAAAAGAGAGATGGGTAAGAAACATGTAGAAAAATATGATCATAATGCTATAAAATTTCATGATGTGAGGATACGCACACGCTTCTTAGAGTGGAGTTGACATTCTTTTGCTGGACTGGAGCGGACTAGTTCTTTGGCCACTGGAATCTGCTTATTATCAGTGGGAGTTGGGTTTCTCTGTGCTGGAGCAGTATCTATGAAAAATGGAGTTGGTTTATTATCTCCTAGCGTTTGGATCTTTTGCAAAGACTTGGTTTGTAACCCTTCAGAATCTAACATAGCCGTCTTCCCCTTGCATGGCTTATATAGAAGAATGGTGCTTTAATTATAAAACATGCTACAACAGAGATGGAATAGGTACTGAAGAATAGAAAGGCATGACATATTGACATGTATTCCATCCATCCGGAAATAAATGGATGGGTCTAGGCGTATTTCAGTTCTAGATACATCCAGTTTTATCCATTTTTGCGACATATAATCCGGACGGAGGGAGTATGATGTAAGAGCTAGGGATATGACAGGATAACACAGTAAAAAAACACTGAAAACCCACTACAGAACCAAAGTATTCAAACCCACTGATATGATATAGTACACTCATGCAGCTCAGGATGCAAAACTACTAGGCAATTTTCCTTACAAAAATCAACATTGTGGCCTTTAATCATACATTTTGCTAGAACTAAATTTAGATCAGATAAAGGTTGGATTCACGCTGATTAACAAAATACATGCTG
Source organism: Triticum timopheevii (assembly GCA_963921465.1). NCBI lineage: Eukaryota > Viridiplantae > Streptophyta > Magnoliopsida > Poales > Poaceae > Triticum > Triticum timopheevii. The sequence goes on from OY997262.1 coordinate 293,622,851, forward strand.
ATGTAAAAATATAGTGACATACAACAGGTACTTACATCTGCATTGGAGCACAGAGAATTCTTCTATCTGTTAAGCTTATTAACATGTAGAAAATATGATCAACATGCTATAAAATTTCATGATGCAAGGATACGCACACGCTTCTTGGAATGGAGTTGACATATTTTTGCTGGACTGGAGCAGACTAGTTCTTTGGCCACTGGAATCTTCTTATTATCAGTAGGAGTTGGGTTTCTCTGCGCTGGAGCAGTATCTATAAAAACTGGAGTTGGTTTATTGTCTCCTGGTGTTTGGATCTTTTGCAAAGACCTTGTTTGTAACCCTTCAGATTCTAACATAGTCGTCTTCCCCTTGCATGCCTTGTATAGAAGAATGGTGCTTCAATTAGAACATGCTACACCAGAGAGATGGAATAGGTACTGAAGAATAGAAAGGCATGACATATTGACATGTATTCCCTCCATCCGGAAAAATGGATGGGTCTAGGCGTATTTCAGTTCTAGATACATCCTTTTTTATCCATTTCGGCAACATGTAATCCAGACGGAGGGAGTATGGTGTAAGAGCTAGGGATACGATAGGACAACACAGTAAAAAAACACTGGTTGAATGTAAAACTGTATGTCAGCAGAATACGTACAGAAAAAACTAAGGTAACATACACGTGTATGATTGGGAAACTAAGATGGCATTGCAACAGAGCACTAGAACAACACTTCAATGTAAAAAACATGGTATGGTAGACAGATGAAGTACATACTGATGAATAACAATGCATAAGATATTCAGAAGCATGATGTCCAAATTAAGCAGATGACATTGCGATAGAGTAGAATGACAGTACTTGAATTTGAAACCATGTTATCATGAATGTAATAGGTACTAAAAAACAGGAAGGCATGACATATTTACATGCATGATCAGCATGCTAAGCACATGGCATTGCAACAGAGTAGATACACTCCAGAACATTATATGCATGTTGTACCCATATCACGGGCCAAGTTAGAGCAAGGACCTTGTGGGGTGAAGAGGATTCATCATCTTTCCGCAAGTCTTCTGAAGAACTGCCTTTACATGTTCCATCATATTGGGTATCATTGACATCAAGTTTATTGGCCTTTACATTGCTCTGTGAGGTTATTGTGGATATATCATTGTGTGCAATTATATCTGACATGCATGGAAGACAATTAGTAGTTAGATTTATGTAATGAGTGCCTATAGGAGACGACATAAATAGTAGGACTAGGGTTAACTAGCAACAACATGTCTGAAAAACTAAAGGGAGAACACAGATGAAAGCTACAGATTATGTATCGTTTGTACTTGAGATTAACTAGATGACACACAAAAGTATTAAAGAACAACATAGGTAATACTAGAAGTGGTATAATACTATAATCACCAGCCTATGGGATATCATTGGCTGATGGATGATACCTATGGAACAACGTTACCTAAAGAACAAGTATCTTAGCTGAACTATGGAATGACGTTAACTCCTGAACAAGACCCGTAAGAGATCAACATAAATATACAGTGAAATGTGATAATCTATTTTCCATGCTTAGATGAATAACAAATCCATAAATGTTGCACACAAGTAAGATGAGGGTACAACCTATCTGGCCGCCATCCATAGGAGTGAGCATCATGTGCTGACTTGTCGATGGCCCTGCAGTTGTCGTGGCTATCCATGTCGGGAACGCGCATTCAATGCAGGGAACTATTGAGTGGGGACTATAGCTCCCTTATGGTGTATGCTTCCCTTGTTGGAGCAACTGCGGTGAGTCGGAAGACGGTGTGGCTGAAGATGCAGATAACGCATAATGTTAAGAATGACACATCTCTTTGATCTGAAGAAATACCCTAAGAGATCAATAGCAAGGTATGAGAGTGGTGACACGTCTATTGACTGAAGACTAAATTAGGGTCACACGATTTTATTTTATTTTGGTACTGTCCGATCTATGCCGGATGGCTTGATGGCCGTCTTGTGCCTCCTGGCTGACACTGTTCGGAATCTTCCCTGAAGAGCCAGTAACCAACAGCAGAGCAGCCTGCCTCCGCCGTCCATGGCCCCGACCAAATCCCCGCCCCACCGCACTGCCATGGTTGCGCAGCCCCCGGGCCAATCCACAATGACTCGCCGTCATCAAGATCCGGCGGCAGCAGTACCTTCAACCCATGCAAATCTAAGATAGCCATCTAAGCGCTACTTCCACGGTGAACTTGCGGCCGCACCCTTACGTTAGACACCAGCCAACCGACAGCCTAGGAGCTTTGCCGCCTCGAGGGGTGCTGCTTCCCATTGGGAATCGATTGGCCCAGAATAAAAATTCAAACAACTGACGCCTAAATAAAGTGATTTGAGATGAGGGTGCGACCTATCTAGCGTCATGGTGAAGTAGGCAGCTCCAGCTGCCGAGTCGGTGAGGCCGGCGCGGTTGCGGTGGCGATCGGCGGCAGGGAAGTAGAGATGTCGCAACGGTCGACGACTACGGGGAAGCAGCGCCGGACTCTGGACGGATCCGAAGTTGGAGCCACTCCGGCGCCGTGAACAACAGCGGGGGTGAATCGGCTCCGGTATAGATCACACGACCATCGTCGAGGCAGCTCCAACATCACAGAGTAAGAGGCACACGGCCCAGTGCCCGACGGCAAATGGACATCGTCTCCGGCATTAGGGAGGAGGGCGGCTGTGAAATTGGTGCGGTGGGGGCGCCATGGAGGAGGGGCTGAGGTTTCACGGCTCGGGAGAAGGGAGCTTCCGGGGAGAAGATGATTTGGCGCCCACGAGGTATGAATGCGGAGGGAATTGGGAGGGGAGTGGAACCATGTGTTATAGACTCATTTGTTTGAAATGTGTGTGTGTGTGTGGGGGGGGGGGGGGTAGTTACAGTTCTACCCCTACCTTTAGGCTTCTCGGCTTGGGTCTGTGTACTGAGGGTCGGGGATAGTAGAGTAACTTTGCTTCTCCCCAAATAGTGGGAGGGGGCAATTTCGGGCGAGGAGGGCGTGTTTTGAAATATAGTGGGCGCGGGCGATTTCGGGCGAGGAGAGCGTGTTTTGAAATAGTGGGGGCGAGCTATTTCGGGCAAGGAGAGCTTGTTTTGCCGACCATGGTTTATGAATTATTCGGCACATGTCATTTCGGCCGAGGAGAAGGCGTGCTTGGATGAAGTTATGAACCTACCCTCAATGTACAATGGGCCAATTGATGCGTGTCCCACATAGGCCAGTAATTTCACGTCTCCCATTTATTTGCTCGGGCGAATTCCACCAAGCAGAGGGTGTTTAACGGTTCATTGAAATTTTGGGAGAACGAGCATCCACGTGTACCTTACCAAGTCAATTCGAATCAAAATTTGAAATATTAGCTTGCCACTTATTTTTTAGATGGAGAGATGATGCTCAGGAGTAATGTGTTTTTACATGCTCGTTGCTAGTGATTTAATATATGAAAAATAGTTGACCCACTCAAAAAGGGGAATCCAACCCAAAATGAAATATCTCGATTCAATGAAATAGCTCGTTCACCAGGTCAAAATAGTGAACTAAATCCAAAATTGAACACCTCAATCGAGTGGCATGTTGTACAATATTATAGTACTCCATGAACATGTTGAAAGTCAAATTAATGAACTTGTTTGATTTACGCATATATCCTTTCATGTGTGGATTGCAGACAACATGTTCTCCAATTTAAATATTTGAATGTAAGTTTATATCATGGTTTATATCAGTCTTTGATGCATAAAACGCAACCTCCCCCTCTCCCGGACTCCTGCTCTCTCTCTCTCTCTCTCTCTCTCCCCGACAATCTTCAGTTATGTCGCACGCATGCAACACACAAACCTTGTTGGTCCCTCTCCCTTTCTCTCCATATCTCTCTCTCTCTCTTTGTGTGTGTGTGCGGGGGGGGGGGGGGGGTCTTTGTAGTTCGCATGCATATATACTCCATCTATAGGTCTCTCTTGCACACTATGTTTGATTCTCTAGTCCAAGCTAGATATCTTGGGTGCACTCATCGTGCGCACACAAATTCCTTGGCTTGTTTCCCGTAACTCTCTCATGCACCACTCTGTCGTCTCGGAGCTCTTCCCTCTCTCTCTCTCAAACTCTCCATCTACCTAGGTCACACATACACATGCATATCTCACTCGCACACGATAGACCCATCTAAAGCTCTATCTCTCTCCCTTGTTGTCGGGGAAAACTGATCCACGAACACCTATGGGACTGGTGGACCGAGCCCCTTTCGGTTCGGCGGGGGGCGGAGATCGCACGAAGAGCAGATCAAGGCGAAGCACGCGAGCAGTTTACCCAGCTTCGGAGCTCTCCGGAGAGATAATACTCCTACTGCCGCTTGTCTGATTGTATTGAGTTCTTACTCGAGAGCGCTGAGTGCTACAGTACACCCTAGCTACTAACGAAACCGAGCATGAGTGTTTTCTGCCTTCGAACCCCCTCTACGTTGCGCATGGGCCTCCTTTTATATGCTCAAGGGGTCACCGACAGGTGGCAACGCAGACAAGGGTAAAAATGGAAAAGGAATTGTGGTAGGTACAACTACTTGTACAGTGTATCATACCTAACCCTGACGGCAGGGGACAAAGGCATTAAATGCCCGCCTGTGTCGCCCAAACAGTGCAGAAAGGGACCGTCAGGGACGCCACCGCTTGCCACGATGGCTATCTTGTCAGCGCCGCTCACCACCGTGCACCGCTGGCCGCACAGCCTCTCGCACGCGTGCCTGGAAAGGCCCCAGGGCGACACGTTGGTGGATGTGCTGGAGCGTGGGTACAGAGTGGTTGCTTGCCGCGGCAAGCGCCTTGCTGCGGTCGTTGTCTTGTCGCGCCCGGAAGCTTGTCGCTCACCGGGCCTTGCCGGGACGCGTGGCGCGTCGCGGCAAGTTCCTTAAGATGCCTTGGTTGGCCTTCCCGGCAAGCTCCTCTTGCCGGGGCCTTGTCTCCTTGGCTTGAATACTTTGTCCTTGAATGGCTCCAAAGGAACCACGAAGGACCTTGGCGGTCACCCGGCAAGCCTTGCCGCGGGGTGCTGCGACTGCTCGTGCACAAGTTCGGGATACTAGGGTACCCCTACTCTAGTACACCAACACTCGTTCTCTCTCCATCTCATACGCACACACACACACACGATCTCATGCCTAGCTAGCCAAGTATGATGGTCTCTCACTGAATTGTAGGCACATGCAGCCCCCCTATATCTATATGACTAGCTAATTTTAGTCTCCATCACAAACATGTGCATGGTCTATCTCAATTTCTCTCGGCGCATCTTTCAATCGCGCACGCACCTCCCTTGATCTCCCACCCATATAGTCCCCTCAAGATCTTGAGGGGATCTCTCTATCACAAACACACCCTCTCTCCCTCCCCATGCGTCCATGTTCTCCATGTGTCCCTCTCGACCTTTATTCCTTGTTGGCCAGACCTCTATTGGACATGTGCTATAGGGGTGTCTCTCTCCGTTGCAAACAATCACACACTAGCTATCTTTTTGTATCTCCTCGCCTCGTTTTTCTATCTCGGAGATGCATGCGTGATATGTTTGCATAAGAAACGAAAAAACACGCTCTCTCTCTAATTTATCTTTTGTTGTCACTCTCTATTTCACACACATACTCTTTTTGCACACTCACTCATTCTCCGTCACACGCACTTGATCTCTCTCGACTTAGGCACTCTCTTTGGTCCATAGCATATAGATTTATTGAAAAGTCAAACATCACAAAGTTTGACCATGTACGTGGAGAAAAACAATTACATCTAGAATGGCAAACATATACCATTAGATTCACCATGAGATGTAGTTTCCTATGATGTATCTTTGGTATTGTAGATATAAATAACATTTGCGTAAACCTGATCAAAGTTTCCAAAGTTTGACTTCTAAAAATTTACATGCACTGCATATCGAGCGGATGGAATATCTCTTTCCCCCTCTCAGCTATCTGACGCACCACTCAGCCTTATCGGGGCTCCTCTATCTCTCTCAAACTTTATATCTCCCTGGTTCACACATACACATGTCTCGCTCGCGCTATACATATAGACCCATCCAACACTCTCCACCCTTGTTCTCTCTCTATGTGACACCCCCCCTAAGTACCATAATCCCTCACTCCATCATAGGCGCAAGCACTCCCCCCCTAAGTATGATTATGTCTCACTAGCCATCAGGAACACACGTATTGTCTCCTTCCATCCATACGTCTATCTCGATATCTCTCTGGTATCTTCTATTGCGCACACACCTTGTCACTCGATCTCCCACCCATGTAGTCCCATCACGATCTCCAGGGGATCTCTCTATGACAAACATACACTCTCTCCTCCCCATGTCTGCATTTTCTCCGTACGTCTCTCTCGACCTCTCTCCCTTGTTTGTCAAACCCCTCTTGGCCACGTGCTAGGGATCTTTCTCTCTCGGTTGCAAACAACCACACACTATCTCCTCACCTTGCTTCCGTTGTCGAAGATGCATGTGTGATATGTTTGCATAAGACACACACGCTTTTTCTCCACTTTTATTGTGTGTTGTCCATGTCTCTTTCACACGCGCACACACACTTTTTTCACTCACTCTCTCTCTCGCTCTCTCTCTCTCTCTCTAGTTAGGGACTCTCTCACGTCCATAAGCATATGGATGTTTTGAAAAGTCAAACCTCAGAAAAGTTTGACCAGGTATATGTGGAGAAAAACATTTACATCTAGAATGATCATTAGATTCATCACAACATGTACTTACTTCATACTATAATTTATCTTTGGTATTGTAGATATAAGTAATTTCTTTATAAACTTGGTCAAAGTTTCAAAAGTTTGACTTAAAAAAATGTTGGCACTACATTATCGAACGGATGGAGTAGCTCTTTCTCTCTCTGCTATCTCTGACGGGCCTCCCCTCTCACTCAAACTCTCTATACCGACGGATTATACGCTCACTGTGTCAGCGTATTGCTCCATATATTGTTTAATTGACCGGTCAACTAGTCCACATGCTGCCTTGTCAGCCCGTGTTCTATATCTTTGTGTGCTGGCCCATGTGGCAGTGGGTGAAAACAAGTAAACTAGAGGCCCATCTGACATGCGGTGAAGTAAACAAAGTTGAAACCACTCGGGGTAGCACCCCGCACGCTAGTAATTTGAGGGCGCATTGAGGACACACTTCTTCCACGTGAAGGATGCACTCGTGCACACCCAGCACACAACACACACCAGCACATGTGTACACCGGCGTCGCCGCCGGTTGAGATGGACGGCAAGGCAGCCAACAAGCAAAGGCGGCTTGAGCCAAAACCGCATCCGGCGAGCCTGGACTTCATCAGCAGCCTCCCCGATGACATGCTGCTCGTCATCATCGGCCTCCTTCCCACCAAATCTGCCGTGCAGACTGCCCTGCTCTCCCGGCAGTGGCGCCCCCTCTGGCACCACGTCACCCTCAACCTCACCGTCGAGAGCTGCCTCTGCGACGGGGATTGCAAATGCATGGCCGCAGTCTCCAAGATCCTTTCATGGCACCCTTGGCCAGCCAGACGCCTTGACATCCACATGTTTAGTACCAGCTGCAAGGTCCAAGCCAAGTTCGACGAGTGGTTCTTATCCCTCGCCCTAGATCAGCTCAAGGAGCTCAGGTTTGAAGTTGGACGATGTCGCTGTCTACCGCTGTTCGCACTCCGCCTCACGCCAACGCTGCACCGCGCCAGCTTCAGCTCCTGCTATCTTCCCCAGATTAATGTCGCGCCCGCCCTTCTTCTCCCTCAACTCAAGCAGCTCGACCTCTTCAATGTTGTCATCTCGAAGAAGGCTATGGAGCTCCTGCTCCGCAGCTGCACTGTGCTTGAGTACCTTCGTCTTGAGCAGATCCACGGGTTCATTAGCCTCCACATCGCCTTGATGAATCTCTGATGGATTTATGTGTCTTGCTGGCCTCGCAACAAGACATCAATTGGGAAGAGATAACTCCAGTTGTTCCATGTTATGGTCATTGAGAATGCGCCTTTCCTTAAGAGATTGCTTGTATCGGATCTAGAAGGTCCAATAAAAATCAGGGTCATTGACGCGCCGAAATTGACAGCGTTGGTGTACTCGTCTGCCAAATTCTCTGAACTGTTTATTGGATCCATAATCGTTCAGGTACAACACTCATCTTCTTCTCCATCTTCTTGAAATTCACATTTTTAAATTTCTTCTTGATGTATTTACGACCGTCTTCTAGAAAATGATTCCCACAAGCTTGACCTAGTCTATGCGCACAGTGAAGATCTTGGCAACAAAATCTATCAGCCCCAATCTGGATCAAGTTGTTGGATTCCTTACATGCTTTCTGTGCACGGAGAAGCCACTCATCGAGGTGAAACTTCTTTACTATTAGTAAACGGTAATCACAACGTAGCTCAATTTTTTCGTAATTTTCCCAAATAACGATGACAAGTGTAGTGTTCAAAACTACAACTACACACTGCATTGGAAGACATATTTTTAGTATTTTTTCTCACGTGATCACCTGCATCATTTTGTTGTTGTACTACTATAGTAGCCTAGGCTAGTCATAGTGGAAAGTAACTTAGACTAGTAACTCTATGGTTACCCTAAGAGCAAGTACTACCTCCGTCCTGGTTTACTCTTCCTATTTTGTAGTATCAAAATTTGACAATAGAGTTAAGTGACAAAATGTTAATGCATGTCACTAAGAACTATATCGTTGGATTCATATTTGAACATAATTTCAAATGGTATAATTTTTAGTGACATGCATTGGCATTTTCTTAGGTAAATCTATGGTCAAAATTTTATACTAAATACGAGGTAGTACAAAAGTGGGCTATAACGGCCCTCCACTATGTAGGCCAAAACACGTGCCAAATTCACTTGTGATGCATTTGGCATCGATGCCCGTACATTGCTCACCTGGTGCCCCAATTCGGATCACCTACTTTGCTCCGGTGCCAAATTAACTCACGCAATGAAAAACACTTGCATGGGAGAGAGAGGACCGAGGCAATAAAAAAACACTTGTTTGGGAGAGTGAGAGGCTGGTGTAGTTGGTTTGATTGATTTGTTTATATATGTGGGTCTGTGTGCACACCGGTGCAACTCTCTCACATCGTGAGAGTGGTGCCAAAATCTTTTGATTTGACATTGATGCATATTATGTGGCATACTTTTGAGAAATATGGCATTGGCCACATAGTGGAAGGCAACAAATGCCCAATCTCTTCACATGCTCCTAGGTAAATGATAGGAAAGAGAAAGAGAGAGAGAGTGAAAAAATATCACTAGCTAGCCAACCCTATCGTATGAGCGAATGATATTGGTACCTCTTGATGCACGACAATCTGATACAACCAGTTGCTCTAATATGTTCTCTTCTTTCGTAGATAAAAAAAGACCCGAAAGTGAAAAATGTGATGCACTATAACACTCTCATAGAATGCCTTGATCTCCATCTTACAGAAATTGATTTGATTGACTACCGAGGCAGCACATCTGAGATGAAATTGGTCAGGTTCTTTGTTCTGGAGGCAAATGTGCTCAAGGTAATGAGGTTTGGCGTTCTCTGGCGCAACAATGAATGGTGTGCTGATCACCACAAGCATCTAAGCCTAAATGACAAAGTCTCCCTAGAAGCTGAATTTATTTTTGAAACATCAAGTGGCCAGAGACTTGAAAACTTATTTGCCCATTAGTGACTTGTCATGGCGGTGGATTTTAGTTTGTACGATAATGCTGCATCCACCTAAAGTAAGGAAAGTTCTTACGTAAACTTCCTAGTAATTCCCTCTTCATAGGTGCAACATTACTCCTAACATTTGTAATATTAGTTTGAAACTTGTAATATTGCCGTGTCCTATTCCTGCGTTTTCAAAATCCTGCGAATCAAATAGGTCCTGAGTTGGTGATGATGTGGTGCCTGCCATCTTTCACCAATAGTCGTCGGATCTAGATCTGACGCATGCAAACCAAACTTCTCCAGCTTTGCAAATAGATGACCGCACTTGTTCCCTATTTACAAACAACTCCTTGTCTCTCACAATCAGCGTTATCTCCTCCCCACCACATCTAGAAGGCCATGGAAAAAATCTGGTGCCACTACAAGAAATATGTCAAGTTGTGACCTTGACTATTGGTCACTGAAAGGTCATGGTTTTTCATTTGCGACCTTTTTGTGACCAAAAACAGAAGGTCAAAGCTGGCGGTCGTAAACTGACTATAGCGACCTTCTCTGTGAGAAGGTCGTAGACGTTTACGACCAAAACAGAATGTCGTTGAAGCTATGACCTTTTGTTTTGGTCACTGGCTGTCTGCCTAGGCCACGTCGGATCCGACGTGGCAAAATTGCGACCAATTCAAAAGGTCACAGATAAGATTCAGCCCGGTCCATTTCGCTGTTTTAGATGGGCCGAGCCCAACAATTCAGCTTTTTAATATTTTTTCTATCAATTTTTTGAATGGCTTCATGGGCTAAGCCAAAAATTGCAGCCTTTTTTATTGTTGGACCGTGGCCTTTTATAGTCTATTTATTTTGTATTTTCAGCCGTTATATATTGATTTTATATTTCCAACCATTATATATTCAAGCTGATCCCACTAGTCAGATGGGTCCCATTTGTCATGTTCATCTCTGAAATTGGTCCCACATGTCAGAAATGTACAAATTTGATAGATTATTTTCATAAGTGGCCCCACTGGTCAAGTTTCCATTTCACAAGTTTTCAAATCACACAGTTAACCAATATTTCAAATAGAACAAAGAAAATTCATCAAATATATTTCTAAATAAATCTATTACAATCTTTACAACACAGATACACATCTTCGCACTTGGCTTCACAGTTCACAGCACCACGCTTGCTTCACTCTTCACACTTCACACTTGAGCTTCTGTAAAAAAGGAACCACCACAAATTTAAGTCTGCGATACAACAGTTGATACAAGGATGAAAACAAAATCAAGTAATACACTCAAATGTGAAGGCAGCATGGAACTAGTGATACAACATGCAGAAAACACTACAATGTAATATTGTTGTAAGTTCATATCAGCGCAAAATCAGCACTGCACAATGCAGCACATAACAAATTCAGTACAACAGGCATCCATACTCTTAAATTCAGTACCAGGCAGTTGATCAAGAACAACAGGTGATGCTAACAGGACCCATACTCTCAAATTCAGTACTAAGTTGCTACATGAAAGCAAAGCAGAGAATAAGAAACAAAGATGTTACATGTCATAGTTGCTTGTTTTGTCAGCCACTTTGCAATGTAAAACTTCAGTTAAACACACGCTCACAAATAGAACGCGTACCGAAGCTAAGAGTTTGCAACACACCTAAGCCGCTATTGAAATACACGATCAGAATAATCACTGCAGTAAACAAACAAACAAGCAGCAGCAGAAGCGTTGTCAGCATCTAGAATCTCAAACAGCTAGATCAGCGTTCCTGCGAGGGGAAGCGATGGGTGAAAGGCGATTACCAGCGTTCCTCAAAATCATAAGGCTATACTCCCCATGCTTCCTTCCCTTCTTTCAACAAGTTAGAAACTATTGTACAACTCTGGGCCAACATGGAGAACCTTCTGCATAGCACTGCCATATGCCTTTTTAAGAAAAGGAAGTGCCTGAATAACTTCTGATGTGCAAGAACCTGGATGCAAATGCAAAACAAAGGAGGTAATTAAAGGAGGACCATACAATTCCTCCGAGTCATGATCTTGGAAACAAAATACAAAGAAGACAGTAACACACAACAAAATGAGATCAACCAAACATCAATGTTCAGTGTAACAAGCTAATAATTAACCATTTTTTAGATAGTTTATTATAACTTTGGGGATTTGCTACTTGGCTATTCCGAGGATTATGATAACAGAGTAAACAAGGATAACAAACTTCCTGATTAGAGTGAACCACACCACAAAATTATGTTGGTACGATACAATTTCCTTGTTCTGTGAGGATATTAACTATTCACTATCACATTTCCTAGTGATAACTAAAGAAAACCTAGTAACAAAATTAACTAGGAGGCTAGAAGAACAAACATAGGAGTCAAAATATAGCATAGGCCCAGGACAAGGACACTCCTATTATCAAATCAACACACATAATGTGGTGTTTCATGTGAGCATCATGTGATGTGGTGCTATTAAACAGTGATACAACAAAAGAATATAATATCTTCAGTGAAAATGATGGTACTTGTAGCAAAATAGTTTGAAACAACAACTGTACAATACATTATAATGAGGGTAAGCTTGAATCAAACAGAAAAGGGAACAATTTTGAGTTTAAAAGTTAAAACATTCACAAGATACCCCAACTCGCAAGTTCAAAAGGCATAATTCAGAAACTTGCATCAGGCCATTCTATAATAAGAGTAGCATTCAGCTTGACGGACAGAACAACCACACAATAATTATATACCTTCAGCTCTGTCATTGGAGATGGAGACGACCCATAGGCCGGTGAGCTGGTCAGTGCGCTTCAGCATGTGGTACATGAACACAGCCATCAGGGCCGCGCTGATGCCGCCAATGGCGATGCAGTAGAGGCTGAGCTGGCTACTGGCAGCGCGCCACAGTCGAGGTGGTGCGCAACCTGGGTGAGGAGCGGCACCACTGGGAGGATGTCAATCGCCCACGAGAGGGCGCTACATCCTAGGGGCGACATGTGGGAGCTAGATATGCCAATGGAGTACCTGGTCAGCCTCTGGTACCTGGCTACAGTTCACAAACTTGTACGGTACCATGTACCTATACCGTGTACCTGGCCACAGTTCACAAACTTGTACCGTACCGTGTACTTGTACCGTACCATGTGGGAGCTAGAGATGCCAATGGAGTACCTATACCGTGTGTACATGCATCAGGGCATACATACAATGTTCAAGTTAATATTCTCAGAAAACTATGATATAACCAAAATAATTACTTCAGGACTTAGGATAAAAACTGAGCTTAGACATGAAACTTTACAGCGCTCATTTCAACCATGTTAGATAAACTTGAGGTAAATTAGCAATAATGATATTGGTTACAAGCTAGGTGAAATGCAAACAAAGTCATATTATATTGATGGATCCCAACTTGTTTAAACTAGAGCAAATCATTCAACTTGTGCAATCTAGCAGTCTAAAAAGAGAGAAGTATGTTCATTCTCAGTTACACATTAACTAGAACAAAAATGAGAGACATTAATTAGAAAAGAAATAAGAGACACTAATATAAGCAAGAACTTTCAACAAGTACACATTAATTATTACATAGCATCTCTGGCACTGTTGTTGTTTGCATATTAAAACCAGTAGTTGTCCGCTATGAAGCATCACTCATTGACCAACATTAGTATGCCAGCTAGCAGAATCCTCATGTACTAACTTAGACAAATTTGACATACTAATGCTAGAGAAAATAATTGTTTGCACATCATCGTCCAGGACATCCTACAGGATCATTTCACTCTAATCCCCTACCTGACTAAACTAACAAGTGCTCAGATTACCGACAAAAACAAGTGGCAGTAGCTAAAAAAGTGGCAGTAGCTCAAAAACAAGCAGAACATCTGTCCAGGTGACCCGTCCGGAGTAGCGCGTAGTAGACCACCTGTACCCTGCATCCACACACATACAAAATCATTCAACGAGTCCATCAACAAGAAAGGGGTCGAGATTTCAATGTGGGGAGGAAGCAACTAACCGTCCAAAGAAGATGGGCCGGTTATAGATGCAGAGTTAGGCACACTCAATTATCAACGCCATCGCTGCTGCCGCCACCCGGATCAGGGTGTCATGGAGGAAGCGATCTGAAGCAATAAAAACTGAGAAAAATTAAAAGCATCGGTCGCTAGAAGCATGTAGGCAATAGTACTGGATAATATTTAGACCAAAAGACATTTTATATTTTGAGACAGAGGGAGTATTACATAGTTCATCAAACCCATGTCAAATTAATCTAAAAAATGAATTACTAAACCTGCCTGACTAAATCAAACTGAAAACCAATGCATCAATCGACACTAGCAGTAGTACACTAAAGAAATCGACACTGGACAGAGTCAATGAATATGTACAGCTAGCACCCATTTGCCTATATTCTGCACTTGAATTCAAACCAATCACTCTATTTCAGAAGATGCATGTACATGTATGCAGCTAGCGGACATGTGCCTAAGTGTAGACATATGCCTGAGTGTAGAAAACCTATTCGATCTGTGTTTATCTAGTGCATTCCATTTGCCTTAATCTTAAATCACGGTTTTTAATGCAGATGCTCTGCCGCTTGGTCATAGCAAATAGTGTTGTGCATTAACGAAACATAGGCTGGAGTTGGGCACAAAGACCGAAACACAAGCCCATTTTCTGGTGCCATCTCCACTGAAGATGGTTCAAACGACTACTCCAGTACATACTAATAAAACATGACACAGGCTAGTTCAAACTTGACAGCAGTGGGATTGGAGATGAATCATGAGGGAGCTCGAGTGGATCTCCAGCCAGCGGGATTGGAGAGGAATCGGGGGAGGGAGAGGAATTGAGTGGATCTCCGTCTAGGGAGTGGAGGTGGAGGCCGTGGTTCTTCTTCACCATGGTTCTTCTTCACCATGGACTCGGCGGGGAGGTTGGACTTGAACTGGGTGCGGACGACGCCGGAGTTGCCGTGCGGGCGGGTGATCTTTCCCCAGAGGCAGCGGTAGTGGGTGCCGTTGCTCTTGGTCTTGTCCTTGTACATGTACGCCAGGCGCTTCCCGGCGTACCACGCCACGTCCTCCTTGGTGTTCACCCCCTCGACCTGCACCAGCGACGTGCTCTCGTACTGGTTCGACTTCGACCTGCAGATCAACCCCCACATCGCCATCAGCACGCCGCCCAATCTCACCATGAAATGAATCGCCAGATCCGGCGAGAGCATGGCCAAGAATGGGGCTACTCACCTCTTGAAGCCGAGGATGGTGCCCCGGACGTAGTGGCTGACGCGCTGCCCCGCGCGTCCCTTCACCATGGCGTCTGCCTCTGCTTAGGGTTTTGACATGATGGGGACACGGGAGGGGAGGGGAGGGGAGGGGGGAGAAGGTCGGGCGGGGGGGGGGGGTGCGGGAGGCGATGGGGCGGTGCGGCAGCGAGGGGAGGCGAGGCGGCGAGGGGAGAGGGAGAGGGGAGGCGAGGCGGCGAGGGGAGAGGGGTGGCGGATCTGGATCTGGAGAGGGGTTGGGAGACGACGCTAGGTTTCGCGTGCAGGATGGAGTTTCCTTTTTTCAGACAAAGAGGGGGGTGAGGGAGAAAGGGCTGCCGTCGGATCTGGATCTGGAGAGGAGCATCCGACGGCGCTGAAGGCACGATCCACGTGACATGCTCATGGACCAATCAGAGCCCAGTACACGTTATGCCCATCTAAATTGGTCTTAATCAATTAAATATAAGATGTTGAATCATATAAACAGTTTTATGATATGAGAATTCAAAAAAATAAAAACATTCTCATTGTGTCAGCAAATGTGACCTAATTTTTTTAGGAAAATTAACAAACTTGGAATTGGAATAAGACAAATATCTTTAAAAAGTGTTATGAGAAATGAGTTTTTAGGGGGAAAATCATTTTATATTTTCGGAGTGACAAAATTCTTTTTTTTGTGAAGAATCTACCAAATATTTCTTTCAAAATGGCACCACACCATTTCCCAAGACTATAAGACAACATTTTATGCACAGTTGACCAAATCTTAAAATGTAAAATGCTTTTGATTCACCTCTCATCAAAAAGACAATTTATGTTTCAAAAAAGAATCCCTCAGCATTCTTTTTTTCTACTTTTTCACATGAAAAAATCAAAAAATGATCTCATATTGCGTAAAAGGGTGCATTTTGGAATAGCAAACAATGTTGCCTAAGGATGTTTTCATTTTCTTTGGACAAAAAAATCATTTTCCATTTTCCGAGTGCCCCAAATGAGGTTTTTTTGTGAAGGACCTATCAAATAATTGTTGCAAAATTGGACCAAATCAATTTTATAAAATACTAGGCCATATGTAATGTACAATTGACCAAATGGTTGGGTGTCAAAAGTTTTGATCCACCTCTGGTGAAAAAGACAAATTCCCGCCGATTCAGGTGGAAGCGGGTCAAATTTGAACTGCAGCTGCCTCATAGTTTGCTATTTATTTTTTCCAAAAATCATTTCTAGGTACATAAGTATCTATTTAATAAGAGAAACATCAAAATTTTTCCAAGATTCAACCACTAGCTAGGAACGGTCAAGCCCGCCGTTTTGACCGCATTTTGAAACGGTCATAAAAAGTTCAAAAAAAAATCAAAAAATTGGAAAACCTTCGCATTGTGTCATTATATGTGACCAAGTTTCCAGGAAAAATAATAAACTTGTAATATGGTAATTGTTTTAAAAAAGTGTTCTCAGAAATGAGCTATCATGCGTGAAGATTCATGGCTTTCAAGCCAAATGATCAATCTTATGGCCACATTTATGGTATAGTTTGTTCAAATGACCTCATATCGTGCACAGGGTGCATCTTGGAATGACAAACAATGTTGCCTAAGGAAGTTTTCATTTTCTGTGCACAGAAAAATCATTTTCCATTTTCCGAGTGCCCCAAATGAGTTTTTTTTGTGAAGGACCTACCAAATAATTGTTGTAAAATTGGACCAAATCAGTTTTTTAAAATACTAGGACATATTTAATGCACAATTGACCAAATGGTTGGGTGTAAAAAGTTTTGATCCACCTCTCGTGAAAAAGACAAATTTCCACTGATTCAGTTGGAAGCGGGTCAAATTTGAACTGCAACCCCCTCGTAGTTTGATCTTTATTTTTTCTAAAAATCATTTATAGGTGCATAAGTATCTATTTAATCAGAGAAACACCAAAAATTCCAAGATTCAACCACTAGCTAGGAACGGTCATTCCCGGCGTTTTAACCGCATTTTGAAACGGGCATAAAAAAATCAAAAAAATCAAAAAATTGGAAAACCTCCGCATTGTGTCATTATATATAACCAAGTTTCCATAAAAAATAATAAACTTGTAATACGGTAATTACTTTAAAAAAGTGTTCTTAGAAATGAGCTATCATGTGTGAAGATTCATGACTTTCAAGCCAAATGATCAATCTTATGGCCACATTCATGGCATAGTTTGTTCAAATGACCTCATATCGTGCACAAGGGTGCATCTTGGAATGACAAACAATGTTGCCTAAGGAAGTTTTCATTTTCTTTGGACGAAAATTCATTTTCCATTTTTTCGAGTGCCCAAAATGAGTTCTTTTGTGAAGGACCTACCATATATTTGTTGCAAAATTGTACCAAATCAATTTTATAAAATACTAGGACATATTTAATGCACAATTGACCAAATGGTTGGGTGTAAAAAGTTTTGATCCACCTCTCGTGAAAAAGACAAATTTCCACCGATTCAGTTGGAAGCGGGTCAAATTTGAACTTTACCTACCTCGTAGTTTGCTCTTTATTTTTTCTGTAAATCATTTCTAGGTACATAAGTATCTATTTAATCAGAGAAACACCAAAAAAATTCCAAGATTCAACCACTAGCTAGGAACGGTTAAGCCCGCCGTTTTGACCGCATTTTGAAACGGGCATAAAAAATTAAAAAAATTAAAAAAATTGGAAAACCTTCGCATTGTGTCATTATATGTGACCAAGTTTCCAGGAAAATAATAAACTTGCAATACGGTAATTATTTTGAAAAAGTGTTCTAAAAAATGAGCTATCATGTGTGAAGATTCATGGCTTTCAAGCCAAATGATCAATCTTATGGCCACATTCATGGCATAGTTTGTTCAAATGATCTCATATTGTGCACAAGGGTGCATCTTGGAATTCCAAACAATGTTGCCTAAGGGAGTTTTCATGTTCTTTTCACGGAAAATACATTTTCCATTTTCCGAGTGCCCGAAATGAGTTTTTTTGTGAAGGACCTACCATATATTTGTTGCAAAATTGGACCTAATCAATTTTATAAAATACTAGGCCATATTTAATGCACAATTGACAAAATGGTTGGGTGTCAAAAGTTTTGATCCACCTCTGGTGAAAAAGACAAATTCTCATCGATTCAGCTGGAAGCAGGTCAAATTTGAACTGCAGGTGCCTCATAGTTTGCTCTTTATTTTTTTTCCAAAAATCATTTCTAGGTAAATAAGTATCTATTTAATCATAAATACATGGTTTGATGGCGAGACATCGAGGTTTGGACAATGGCCGAGGGCCCCAACTCTAGAGCGCATAAGCTCGCATGCCCGCCGCGTGGTCACCGCGTGACCGTGGCATTGCCATGCGTTCTAGGCGGCCTAGGCATGTTTAGTGGGTTGGGCACTCCCCGGGTAGATGTTAGGAAGAAAATTATAACATAAGATTCTCATGAGGAGATCGAACTATGCTCAAATATGAATTAGCAGCCAATGGGCGTGAGTTTTGGCTGAGGATGATCATATACTAAGAAGAATGTCTTCACAAATTTTTAGGGAAATCAAGAATATATAAATAACACTTCCTTCACAAAGTGTTGATCTGAACAGAATAGGAAAATGAATATTGTTGAGTTATTTTTGAACTAGGCAAGGAAGGTTTTTGACATATTTGATGAAGATATGATCCAAACAATTTATGAGAATTTTTTGGGAATTTTTGGAATAACAGAAATATAGGTTGCTTCACAACCTAGGGCAAAAATTGACACATTGACATGACACATAGGCAAAACTGATGAGATGGCGCCTAGTCATCACAACCCACCACAATCTACAAGGCTATGACCATCTATATTGGTCGTTAACAACTAGAAATAAGGCAGCGGACTAGCACTGTTTGCTTTGTGACCATTTCGTGTAAGGAAATTACGACCTTTCTGACCAAAATGGTCGCAATGGTTTAGGGTTTGGAGCCCCCCGAACAGCTTTTGACCAATTGGTCTGAAATGGTCATAGATCTATGACCAATTCTTCCAGGGTCACTGACAGAAGGTCACTAGTTGACATATTTCTTGTAGTGTGCAATGGCCGCTGCCGGCGCCATCCACCCCCCAATCTTGGTGTTCCGTGCAATGCACGGGCATCTACGCACGGGAAATTATGTCGAACACGACTAGTTGTAAGCAGGCTAGCTCTACAGCCATGATGATAGTGACTGTAGATGGTTAGGCTGACTATGGTATGCCGAACACGGCGCCTATACTCATGTGTCATCTCCGGCGCAGGGTCTTGTCACTTCACTGTGAGGAGCATCATGTAATAATTTGACCAACGGGTAGTACAGTGCTACTACATTGGTAGTACTACTACTAGTACTAGCACCACCGTTTGGATTTAGTAGTACTACCACATCCATCTTGATATTAGTATTTGACTAGCAATATCTAGTAATGCATGTCACAAAAAATGTACTACTCCCTCTGTAAATAAATACATGGTGTATTGTTTTATTCCTATCGACGAGAGAACTTAATGTCTTTTTGCTAATTAATAGGATTACATGCAATGAACTAACCACTGCATGTCATGTTTGGTAGTCTCAAGTCATTGAAAGCATGCACGGCCCACATCTCTCATTGGTTGATATGACACGAAATAAGAAACGAGGAGGGAGTTAATGTACCGTGCCTAAGTGTTTTGGGATTATTTGATTTTCGTAAGGTGACTTACACAACATTTTTGGTTACATGCATTAACATTTTATTAGTTAAATCAAAGGTCAAAACTTGGCGCAAAATGCAAAAGGGACCAATAAACCAGTAAACATCAAACTTCTCTCATTTGGCCCCAACTAGAGGTACGGTGAGATGACTATACTGCACCGGCACAGAGGGGGATGCAACTTCATTGACTTACTGCACCTGCCTTTGGGTGCATGACACGTGGGCCCAACGGGTGGTTAGCCCACCTGTCATACAGCCAAAGGCAGGTGCAGTAGAGGGCCGAGGAGTAGATGTCCAACACGCACATGAATTCAACGCATTCTGCACTTCTCATATAAAGTATCCCCGCCAGTCCAATCTAGTACGAAATCCTACGCACCTACGCATGCTAACCAAGGGCAAGAGTGATCACTCCAATCGCAAGATCAGTTGACTAGAAGCTAAGCTAGACCCATGGAGGCGATGAGCGCGAGCATCAGCCGACTGTGCTAGATGGTCCATGACGCCGGCCTGCAGCCCGGCATCGAGGAACATCCCTAGGTAGTGCTTGAGGCTGCCAGGGCGAGGGGCCGCTTTCACGACAGCTTTTTCTCCTTGTTCGACGAGGTCCTCGTCGGCTTCCTCGACTAGTTCACCGTCGTCAAGAAGCTCGCGAACGACCTTGACGTATGCCTCCAGCCCACGCGCCCAGGCTCTACGATGCCCACCACCCTCAACAGCCACTATGGTGACAACCTCTTTGACGCACCGGTGGCCCTGCGGCTGCCCACCGTCGCGCCTGAGAATTTCCACCTCGAGGTCGCGCTCGCTGGGCAGCGCCTGGCATAGCAAGACACCATCGACATAATCACCCACGTCTACGCGCAAATCGTCCACAAGGACAACACATGCAAGAGGAGGACGATAGGACGCTGGCCTTCTTGGACCGTAGGGCAACCTTGGACGGCATTGTTCAGAAGCACGTTGAGCTCGCCGCCAACGCCGCTGCTCCTCACACGTCGGTTGGTGACCCGGCGCACTAGGGCGTGAGGATGTTGTTGATGGATCCGTATTTATTTTTATCTTTCCGTCAAATCCATGTAGTAGTATATGGTACTACTAGTAATTATCTTACCTTTCGCATCAACTTCATAATTTTCGTACGTACTCCATGCATGAACCGCGCCAGAACCAAACATCTCATTACTCTAGGGAAAATCATTATTTCTATCTATCGGTCGAGCCATGGAGCAGAACCAAATTTTACAAGTTACAAGTTCAAAAGGCAAAGCCTGCCGTGTTTGCATCGCACCCCCACACGGTTGGTCCGGCATGCCGCTCAAGGGGGAATGCGTATTGTGTTGCATTTTCACTTACAAGTGGGACCGTAGTTGAGCAAACCGACTATCGGCAAACCCCCACCCCGCTTACCGCGTGATGGCTGAGAAAGCAGGAGGGAGAAGAGATGGTTGTAGCATGGACTCCAAGAAAATTGGTGTTGGATGGGACTCATGTGGGTGGCATGTGTTGTACTGCTAGACGTGAATGCTAGTAATGGCCCATGCCACCCCACTGTATCGAGCCTATATCGAGGTGCTGGTTACGTAGAACAAATTTCCTGGAGTCCGTGGTCAGCCCTCCTCTATCTCTCTTCTCAACTAGCAAGCAGGCGCGCGGAGCCCATCGTCTGTTTTCTCATATGCGGTCCCACATGTCAGTGAAAAAGCAAGAGGACCCACTGAACCTACACATCTTTCACCTCGACGTGTTGGTGATGAAAAACAAATCCAATAAAGATCTTCGGTGGCCGCTTTTGGAGTTACTCAAGAGTAGTAAGATTCTATTTATAGTTTAACCGAAGATTCACATCACGTGGCTTCAACTACCACTCCATTTTCTTGCATGACACGACCTGGATGCTGGATGTCCCACTTGTCGTCAAAAGGAGGAAGAACTCGACCAAATCTTCAGTTGTGCTCTCGAATTAGACTAGTTGTGCTAACTTAAAATTTTATTGTGTAGAATGGATGCAAGTTTTGGTATTGGGAAGAAGAGTACATTGATATATTGATAGAGCGCAATTTAGTAGATGTTCTAGCACTTTTAGCTAGCATAGAGGCTAGAGATGAGACTAGTGCACTTGTTGATAGAATAGAGGCTAGACATGAGACTAGATGCGAGGAAGCAATGTCTACTTCTTTACACTCGAAGAAGAAAGAAGCACGCAATATCTAGCCTCCGCAGATCAACAATGGATGCATCGAGAAGGCACTAATCCAACTTACAGGAGCAGTTATGGAAGTTGGATATCTTCTAAAATGTATTCTTGTGGTTCTTGTTTTCTTTGGTCATGTTTTCTAGTCAAATTTTGGTGATGTATTTCCATGTACCAAAAATCAGTGATGAAAAAAAGATATGTGTTTGCAAAGAAAAATGTACGCGGCCGGGATGCGTCCGCGCGTTGGGCGCATGGCCACCACATCCGAGAAATGGCCCGGACACGACCCCATTGCCCTACCCCAAACAGACATAATTCGGGCAAAACGGAGGTCCGTTTGGGGTCGTGCGTTGGAGTTGGCCTTACAAGTGGGACCGCAGTTGAGGAAACCGACTATCGGCAAACCCCCACCTCGCCCGTCGTGCAATGGCTGAGTTACAGAAATGACGAGGTTGAAGAGATAGTTGTAGCACGGACTCCAAGAAATATGGTGTTAGATGGAAGTTGTGCTGGTGGCGTGTGTCGTACTCCTGGACGCGAATGCTTGTTCTGGCCCATGCCACCCTACTACTATATAGTAGTAGTATCGAGGATTCGAGGTGCTGGTTACGTACATCGAACACATTAACATATGGCCCACCTTACACTCTGGCCAAATTTCCTGGGGTATGTGCTAGGTTAATAAGTGTTCTTTGTGAGGGTGGGTGGCTGGTCTCAAGTTTAAAACTTGTTGTATTACGTATACATAGACGTAGAGATAGTGCAACAGTTCTGAAAGTTTGAACCCAAACATCAGAATGCAATTTCTACTGGACTCATCCGAGGACCTAGGATGATGGGATTCGCAGCTAGAGCAAAAACACCCGCCCGACGCGCGAAGCATGTGAAGCTAGTACAAATAGTATACTATTGTTGATTGGCCTCATCCGATAACATGTTGCAATGCACGTACAATTATGTATTCAGAAAATAATTTTTCCCTCGTCGCAGCACCCACTCAGAGAAGCGACTCGAAAGCCATTCATAAATTTAGTAAGTTTATCATAGGCATATCATTTTATTACATACAACAGGTCATCAACCAACAACACAACAAGGATACATTATAAATACTAAAGTTTTCATCACACAATAAATAACAATCAATGAAATGAACTTCAACTCAACCCATCCTCAGCGTTGGAAACGCTTGCTTTGAACCAGAAGTGATTCTCTGGGAAGGGCCATCTACTGTCAATCTTGAGACCAACGCAGGACTGATCATCCAGGCTGAAGCGGCCTATTATATCACGACCAGGGTAGGGAACCACCGAAATTTCCGAGGTATAGATACAGTTGCTTCTCATAAATGGTAGTAACATTGTGTCAACATCAGTTGGATCGCCTTTCACCATCATTAGATAGTTTTGTCCAAGGAAGAGCGAGTTTTCTCCAAGACTATCAATACTGTACCACGGAGAAGGTGTTGGTGCTAGCACACTAGTATCCATCCCGAATACCATGCAACGGGTGTTGGAATAGGTCCGGAGAGTGTGACCATGGGAGACAACACCTGCTTCCTTAGTAGTAACATTAGTAGTGGGCTGTATACTGACAAGAAGGGGTGATCCATCAGAATAAGTTGCCAGGCGCCACTAAGTATATGGGCCCTACTCGTCCTCCTGCTTGTGATCATCACCATCATCATCTCCCCCTTGGTTATAAAAATTTTCAAGTATAGGCGGTTGAATGTTCATAGGACCTTGGAAACACAAGAAGAAGGTTAATTAGTAAAGGGAAACTTGCTAACCCGCATGCATGTGGATGAAACAATTATAATATCGGTGGAAGACAAACATACCGAAACTACAAGGATCCCATGCAAAAATAGTGCCACGAGTGGTGGAAGCAAACACAAGACTCTTGTATTGAATTGCATTACAATACACATCCATGTATAGAAACTGATTTTTGAGCAATATCCATCCAGTCGAACCACGATGGACAGCAACAAGCTTGTCGAAGATAGCAACAACTACATAGTTCCTATAATGCCAAGAGCGGTTGAGAACTTGACAAATTGCTATCTTCCGTAGAAGACAATCACCATGATCATATTTGAACATGCATAGACTACTGGTGTGCTCAACCTCTGGGCAGTCTGAGATTTTTGGAAGTGGAACCCGGTGACGAGTGTACACATTCACAAGTTCCCACTCACAGTTGTACCCAATATAAAAAACCCAATCTCCATTTGTGCGTGCCCAAGACTTGCCCTCAAGAGATGGCATCTTAACATCATACGTATCATTATCAAGCGGCATCAACTTGCACAAGGCGACGCTTCCCTCCTCCCCATGCCAGTTAGCAGGGTCATGGCAAAGAATATAGGGGAGATCAAACCGCTCCTGGACCCTTGGGTTCCCTGTAATGATGTTATTAGTTGAGTCAGGAATGGTCTTGAACGAACCTGCCATGCTAGCCAAGGTGATGACATCTCACCGATCAATGAGTTCCTCCACCATGTCATCTTTCAGATCGGGGCAAGAATAACAGGGTCGTTTCTGGGATGTTCCCTCCATAGAGAAGATGATCGAACAATGGCAGAAGCAAGGGTGAAGGCAAATGGAGGAGGGAGGAAGAGCGTGCGACGACAGTTCCAAATCGAGAGGGAAAGGCGAAGAGTCGGTGGACGGTTGCCAGTTTGCCATAGTACACGAAGAGGCACCCCGGCCTACACGTCTATTCAGAAATTGTACAAAAGGACTCACCGTCATCTCACTGACATGTTGGAACGGGAGCACATGTCAACGAAACATGGTGTGTAATTTCTCGTGCAAAATGTGATCTGGCCGCATTGGCCCGAGGTGTCGCATTAGTTATCGACCTTTATTTTTTTAACATACAATCTGAGTGGATAGCTCCTGTGGTCATCACACGTGAGCGGATACATAGGTGGGCTAGGTGGGCAGGCGACAACAATCTGAGTGCTAAAAGAGTTGATCCAATGCTTGGTTTTGTTTGGATTTTCCAACTATGACCATTAGATAGAGTGAATCAATGGCTTACATTCAAAGTTATTCTCATAATATAGAATGGTATAGGAACATGGAGAGCTTTGGTTGATTTTATATCGCTGAATAATATAAAATATTATGAGTGCAGAAGCTCCACCGTGAGGTTTGTTGCTCCTTCTCGGTCGTCGGGAATCTATGTCCTTCCACTCTTTCGTTTAAGACATGAGCTTTGTTCATCCTTTTACCGACACACGGGACATCTATATGCCTCCATTTTTAAAATCATACTATATGCACTACAAAAAAATACACTTCCGTGATGATACGTGTTTGTCACAGTAGGTCGCGTTTTCTGTCATGCATGTACATCCATGACAAATTTATGATAGAATCAAGATAGTCATACCTGTGATGTCGTAGAAGTGTTCCATGACATTACCAAAATTATCATCACGGAAGTGTCCACTTCCATGACAATAAATCGCGCGTCACAGAAGTGCTCTCGTCAAGGGTGACCGACACGTGGCATCCACCGTAACGGAACACCGTTAAGCTATCGGGTCCGGTTTTGGATCCGATAATCCGTTAACAGCCCGGGCCAATGGGGATTTTCCACATGTAAAATCATCATTGGCCGCAGGAAACACGTGTTGCCTCACCGTTGGGACAGATGTCATGCACTCATTGGACAGGAGGTGCCTATGATAGCTCGACATGTGGCACGGCCCAACAGTGGCCCATTCCTGTGAAAAATGTCGGCCCAGTAAAAATTTGCAGGCCAGCCCATATAAGGCCTACTTGTGTCAGGTCCATTTAAGCCCACGGCCCATACGAGATATGCCAATTCGGCCCGTCAACGATGTCGGATTTTGAGTTCCGGCAGACCCTCAAGGTTCAAACTTTGGGGTGCACGTGGAGATCACACCCCCTTCCTACCCATGTCTCGTCGCCTTACAAGGATCTAAACTACACGAAGAACAACACAGAGGACACGAGATTTATACTGGTTCAGGCCACCATTGTGGTGTAATACCCTACTCCAGTGTGTGGTGTGGTGGATTGCCTCTAGGGCTCATGATGAACAATACAAGGGAAGAACAGCCTCGCGAGGGTCTGTTCTTGGCTGGTGCGATGAACTGCTAGGGGAGTTCAGTCGCCTCTCTCTCTATCTCTCTCTTCCTGATGCCTCTAGATCAGATGGCGCCTGGATCAGATGCCCCCCTACCCTGTGGGTGGCTAGTCCTATTTATAGGCGGAGGCCCTGGGCCTCTTCCCAAATATTGAGCGCGAAGGGCGCCAACAGTTGGCCATTTTGAAGGGGAACATCTAGTACACTTATCCTGACTAAAGTTGGTCTTCGCGTGCCAAAGGCCCTGACGATGACGCCGGCTTGGGCTCCACTATGACCTCCATCCTGCCGCCCTGCTGGTCTTGGTGTTGTTGCACCGAAATGGTTGCCTTTGCTTGGTACTCTCACCTGCGCTTGCCCCCTTTGCACCAAAGAGGAAACAATGACTCTGTGCAGGCCGGCGCCCGCCTGGCATTGGTCGTCATGGCTTGCGTCATGAGCACCTCGCGAGGTACCCCGCCTTGATCTCTCCGCCTCCTCGCGAGCCAGCCTGACGAGGCCGCGCCCGAGGAAGCCTCCTGTCGTCCGCCCCGCGAGGCTTGGCCCCTCGTGAGGGTCTTGAGCATGTGTTGATGAAGATGGGACGTACTGGGCCACTCCTGGAGCCACGCCGCAGGCCACAGGCAGGCAAGTCTGGGTACCCCCGTTCCCAGAACGCCGACAATAGCCCCCGGGCTCAAGGCACGCCCGGACTTGGCTTAGCAGAGAAGCGAAGGGGCAAGTGCGAAGCGCCGCGGGCCCCAATAGCCTGCGGCCTTGGGCGCCACGTGGCGGTTGATTGGACGTGGGTGTCCCTGTTCCCCCATGCCTCCTTATTTTGCGCCCAGCTAGGCGGACCCGTGGTTACACATAGTCTCCCCCTTCTCGCCGCTCGCGTGCCTCCTGCTCTTCCTTCTCTCGAGCTCCATCCTCCGCTTCCAATCCAATCTCGAATCCTCCCCCTTCCCGTCGCCATGGCTCTGACAAAGAACGGGAAAGGGCAAAAGTCTGTGCCCTCATCCGGCCCGTCGCCGTCGACGGCTCCCGCTGTTGATAAGTCGATCATACTCAACCTGGAAGGCTTGGACAAGGTCAGTTCCGCCCTTGCCACCATCTTCAACGAGTGTGGAAGGACGACGGTCCGGCCCGCGTCTCACTTCTCCATTGATAGGATAGCCACCAAGGTCCAGTACTTTGCTGACGCCCTGTGGTCGGGACTGGTTCCCCCCTTTTCCGATTTCTTCAATCCCGTTCTTTCCCATTACCAGATCCACATGATGCTTTTGGGTCCCGAATCCATTACTCTTCTTGCCGTTTTCGCTTTTGTTTGTGAGGCGATGATGGGCATTCCTCCTTCGGTTGCCTTGCTGCGCCACTTCTTCTCTTTGCGCCTCATCGACCCCACCCAATGCTCGGGGTGCGTGAGCTTCCTTGCCACACCGGAAACAGCGGCTTCGGGAATTGATTTCAGCCTTCCTCAGCCCGCGACTGGGTTCCGAGAGCGGTGGCTATACGTGGATATCGGAGTACCCAGCCCCCTCCACTCAGAGCCCACCTTGCCCGCTATCCCCAATTCGGGCTGGGGCCAGGAGACGCTCACGAGCTCCCTGCTCGTCTTCGTCTGGCATCACTTTGCATACTTGAGGGCGCTCGGTGTGACGGCGCCCAAGGTGGTGAAGGAGTTCCTCTTGTGCCGCATTGCCCCTCTCCAGTGTCATTCCCGCCAGATGTGGGCCTTCGGGGGGCGTGAAGACCGCATGAGGCTCCAAGAGGAAGATCTGATGCCTGAAGTGCTGAGGAAGGTTCTCGTGATCTTGACTGGGGACCCTTCCCCTGGCAGCATCCGGCATGGGGGCGCCCTGCTATACCTTTGCTCAAATCGGGCTGATTTTGTGAAGCAGATGCCCAGTTTCGATGAATGGGGGCTGCGCCCCGCAGGCCTCTGGGGACCTCGTGAGAACCCAGTCGTGGTGGTTTCCCTTCCGGTTGCCCACGACGGTCCCTCCTCGAGTGGTGGAGCTGGGAGGCAAGGGCCGCCGGGGGCTGAGGGGGCCGCCATCGGGATGATGACGCCAAGCGGGACTCCTGAGGCGGCAGCTCCTGAGGCCCGCCCTGGCTGAGGGTATTGAGCCACGGCCCACAGCTCCCGTGGCAGAGGCTCCTGAGGCCCCGGCCACCCTCCATGGTGCGGCGTCTGGCAGCGGGTGGCAGGGCGATGCCCCCGACGTTGATCTCATCGGCGCTTCCTCCTCGTCGCAGGATGACCCGTGCGCCAAGCTCCTGGGCCGCTTCCAGGTGGACTTTGAGGCTCTCCGAAAGGGAAGGGAGGCCTTGGGTGATGATTACCCTTGCCGCCTATTGAAGCGCAAGCAGTACTTCGCCACCAATGAGTAAGCCTTCCCCTTTCTCAGTCCCTCACTTTCTTGCTGCTTCAGCTGATCATTGCCTTGGAGGGCCCTTCCCGCCGAGCTCATGGAGATGGCTGAGGAACCATCCCTCCAGGCCTCGCCCTCTCCACCATCCCCAGGCGCCCCGGGCTCAAGCACTGCCCTAGTGGTGAGGTCAGTTGGAGAGGTGAGCCATCCTGTGATGCGTCATGATTTTGCGCACCTCATGATCATCCTTCGCAAACCCTCCTGGGGCATAGCCAGCATTCCCTGGGCTCTTTGATTGGTCATGGACGACGACAGGCTGAGGTCGGTCTTGCGTTCTTTCTTGGGGGACGAACCGGCTCTGGGCCATGCTTCGGGCGAGGCGCGTCCGACCATCGCTAGGGCGCCAGCCCCCAGCCCCCTGCCCAGAGGGGGAGTGCTGGTCCGTGGCCCTCCACGTGCTCCTGGGGTGTAGGATGATGTGGAATACGTGCTCGAGTGCGCTCGGGAGCACCGCGCCCTCCCCAAGGGTTCCTCCAGAGGGCGGCTGATGCAGTGAGCCAGCTGGGTGTAGAGCTTGCTGACGAGGATGCGCGCCTTGTGGCCGAGGGCCTGCGCCTAGATGAGGAGAGGCGCAACCTGAAGGTGGCCGTGGCTCTTGTGCGTCACCAGCGCGACCTCGATAATGAGGAAGCCGAGGCGTCGCTGGCGGCTTCTCGGGAGGCCTGCTCCCGGGCTGTCAAGGAGGCTCGGGAGGCTGACCAGCGGCGCAGGGCCGCTGAGGAGCGGGCGTGGGAGCTCCGGACCTGGAGCGGCTCCCTGGAGGAGCAGGTGGAGTTGCGTGAGGCGGCCCTTGCATCGATGAAGGGGGCCTCGGCCGACTGGGCGGAGCTCCAGAGACGTGAGCAGGCACTGACGATGGAGGCCACTGAACGCACCCTGGACCTCGAGCGGTTGGAGATGAGGGAGCTCCTGGTGGCGCGGGCGGAGGATGACATTGCCGCGAGGGAAGCCTGAGCCGCAGAAGAGGTTGATCGGCGGGTGGCGGCGGCCCGCTTGAACCTTGAGCGTGAGTTCAAGGAGAGGCTGGAGTTGATCAAAGTCGAAGCAGAGGGTAGGACCGCCGCCCTGAAGGCCAAGCTGGACGAAGTGACACGGCACGCGGACGCTGCCCGAGCCGCCCTTGGCATGACATAGGTGGAGCTGGCTTCTTCCCGCACCGAGGCACTTCTTCTCCGTCAAAGGGTGGACACGACCGAGGCCGTCACGCGGCGGAGCGAGGACGAGATACGCCAGAGGCAGACCTTGGAGCACGAGCATGGCCCTATGCTCCGCACGCTCCGAGAAAGAGCTAACACGACCCTGGGTAACATCTGCGAGGCAGCCGTTGGGGAGCCTCATGTGGTTAACTTTTCTGGTAACCTTCAGTTCTTCACCGACGTGGTGATGCAGCTGGAGACTCGGTCGGGCAGAGCCGACATGTTGGTAGAGGAGAGGAGCCGTGCCCTGCTGGGGCATGCTTTTTCTTGCGTCTTCAGTCATCTCCAGAGGCTTGATGGTACTGACCGATCTACGCCGGATGGCTTGATGGTCGTCTTATGCCTCCCGGCTGACACTGTCTGGAATCTTCCCCGAAGAGCCAGCAACCAACGGCAGAGCAGCTTGCATCCGCTGTCCGTGGCCCCGGCCAAAACCCCGCTCCCCGCCCCACCGCACTGCCGTGGTTGCGCCGCCCCCGGGCCAATCCACAAAGACTCCCCATCATCCAGATCCGTCGGTGGCAGTACCTTCAACCCTAGCAACTCTAAAAGATAGCCATCTAAGAGCTGCTTTCGTGGTAAACTTGCGTCCCCGCACCCTTACATTAGACACCATCCAACCGACAGCCTAGGAGATCCGCCGCCTCGAGGGGTGCTGCTTTCCATTGGGAATCGATTGGCCCAGAATAAAAATTCAGACAACTGATGCCTAAATAAAGTGATTTGAGATGAGGGTGCAACCTATCTGGCGGCATGGTGAAGTAGGCAGGTCCAACTGCCGAGTCGGTGAGGCCGACGCGGTTGCAGTGGCGACCGGCGGCAGGGAAAGAGCGATGTCGCGACGGTCGACAGCTACGCGGAAGCAGCACCAGGACTCTGGACGGATCCGAAGTTGGAGCCGCTCCAGCGCCGTGAACAATGGCAGGGGTGAATCGGCTCCGGTACGGTTCACGCGGCCGTCGTCGAGGCAGCACCAGCCGCACGGAGTAAGAGGCACATGGCCCAGTGCACGACGGCAAATGGACAGTGTCTCCGGCATTAGGAAGGAGGGCGACTGTGAAATTGGTGCGGTGGGGGGCGCCATGGAGGTGAGGCTGAGGTTTCGCGGCTCGGGAGAAGGGAGCTTCCAGGGGAGAAGGTGATTTGGCGCCCACGAGGTATGAATGGGGGCGGGTGGGCCGTGGGGGGGGGGAGGGGGGAATTGGGAGGGGAGTGGAACCATGTCTTACGGACGCATTTGTTTGAAATGTGAGGGGGAGTTACAGTTCTACCCTTTCCTATAGGCTTCTCGGCTTGGGTCTATGTACTGAGGGTCAGGGATAGTAGAGTAACTTTGCTTCTCCCCAAATAGTGGGCGGGAGCGATTTCGGGCGAGGTGGGCGTGTTTTGAACTATAGTGGGTGCGAGCGATTTCGGGCGAGGAGAGCGTGTTTTGAAATAGTGGGCGCGAGCTATTTCAGCCATGGAGAGCGTGTTTTGCCGACCATGGTTTATGAATTATTCGGCACATGTCATTCCGGCCGAGGAGAAGGCGCGCTTGGATGAAGTTACGAACCTACCCTCGATGTACAACGGGCCAATTGATGCGTGTCCCACATAGGACGGTAATTTCGCGTCTCCCATTTATTTGCTCGGGTGAATTCGACCTAGCAGAGAGGATGTTTAACGGTTCGTTCAAATTTTGGGAGAACGAGCATCCACGTCTTCCTTACCAAGTCGATTCGAAACAAATGTTGAAATATTAGCTTGCCACTTCTTTTTTAGATGGAGAGATTATGCTCGGGAGTAATTTGTTTTTACATGCTCATTGCTAGCGATTTACTATATGACAAATAGTTGACCCACTCAAAAACGCGAATCAAACCCAAAATGAAATATCTCGATTCAATGAAATAGCTCGTTCAGTAGGTCAAAATAGTGAACTAAATCCAAAATTGAATACCTCAATCGAGTAGCATGTTGTATAGTATTATAGTACTCCATGAACATGTTGAAAGTCAAATTAATGAACTTGTTTGATATACGCATATATCCATTCATGTGTGGATTGCAGACAACATGTTCTCCAATTTAAATATTTGAATGCAAGTTTATATCGAAACATGGTTTATATCAGTCTTTGATGCATAAAACGCGACCTCCCCCTCTCCCGGACTCCTGTTCTCTCTCTCGCCGACAATCTTCAATTCTGTCGCACGCATCCGACACAAAAAACTTGTTGCTCCCTCTCCCTTTCTATCCATCTCTCTCTCTCTCTCTCTCTCTCTCTCTCTCTCTCTCTCTCTCTCTCTCTCTCTTTGTTTGTGTGTGTGTGTGTGTCGGGGGGGGGGGGGGGGGTCTTTCTAGTTCGCATGCATATATACACAATCTATAGGTCTCTCTCGCACACTATGTATGATACTCTAGCTAGTCCAAGCTAGATATCTTGGGTGCACTCATCGTACGCACACAAATTCCTTGGCTCTTTGTCCGTAACTCTCTCACGCACCACTATGTCGTCTCGGAGCTCTTCCCCCCTCTCTTAAACTCTCCATCCACCTGGGTCACACATACACATGCATATCTCACTCACACTCGATAGACCCATCTAAAACTCTATCTCTCTACCTCGTTCTCTCTCCATCTCACACACACACGCACACACACACAATCTCATGCCCAGCTAGCCAAGTATGATGGTCTCCCACTTGCTTCTCACACTACCACCCTCTCTCCAGATCTAAAAAAGACGGCCCCTCTCTCCCTCCTCACCGGTGGTCATAGATCCACCGGGGAAGAAAAGGACGTGCAGTGTTAACGCACTCGTCGTCGGCAAGCGAGGTCACGCACTGACGACAAGGCCGTCCTCTCAGACCTAGCGCCTGCACGGGATGGCCACCATCCCCAAGCTTGCTACCGTAGTGTGTGCGGAGGACGACGACCACGAGCGAAGCCACTTCCCGCCGACCCTAGGTATGCTACCTCTTTTCGAACCATACCCTTGTTCTATCTGCCACGTCGTTGCATGTGGATCTTTTTCCACTCCACCATCTTCCCAATTTGCTATCCTCTGCTCTGCTGGCCACGCAGATGAAAACCATAATTTGCACTATTAAAGGAAACCCTACTTCATGCAGACTAATCCATGTCTGGGTTGAATAATGAAAGGAAGGGAGACAGTACTATCGAAGAAAGTAGGCATCAAACCCGCATCTAGGTTGAAAAGGGGAAAATCAGTAGCTAAGGAATGAGTGTCGTGTCTCTTGGTTGAAGAAGGGTAGAAAGGTATGACAACGCAATAGAGAATGACCAGGTCGATCGGTTTGTTGTCCTCACATAGGAAAAAGGTGGCTAAAGAGAACAAAAATGGGACGTAATCCACATATGCTGCCTGGATATTTGTTGCTCTGGGCAACCATACCTCACTCACCACTCTTCGTCCGTGGAGGTACATCGTACTGGTGCGCTCACTGTCCAAATTGGCCTCCCATGCTCTTATTGCCACTTTTTTTGCTATTAGTATAACGCCAGCAGTAAAGTCAAGAATGCTACTGCTAACGTGAAGCCACATTTAACTAATGCCGCTCTCAGTCTAATGCCACTGATAAATTTAAGCAATGCCATTTAATGTCACTGGATTATTTCAGGGTTAGCTGTTGATTGTGGATGTATTGTTACCTTTACATTTTGTCTAATGCCACTAGTATAACAATGCTGAAACTTGTTACCTTTACATTTTGTATTGTTAATTCCTATAGAAACCTTCCAGTGCTAGAGTTTATTGAAATCTGTTCAGTAAAACCATTGTACTGTACCCTGTAATAAACTAACTACTCTACTGTTGCACTAGCCACTGGATTAGTGTATATTTGTAGTATTCGAATGGTGTAGAGTTCACTCAAATTATCCCGGTAAAGCTAGTCACACCTTTGTTAAAATTAATGTTCATTATGTTATCGGAGGAGGTCTGCATGTTTGTGTCTAATGCATGTAGACTACATACCTGACATCTTGATGTAATGTTAAGTCATTTCCTTTTGTACAGTGTCACTGGATTGTCAAGGTAGTGATGGCATTTTATTTTAGTAGAACTGCACAAAATTTGCTTAAAAGAAGAGGAAAGGTCAGGAATGGCTCAGTTTTTCAGAAAAAACTATGTATGCCTTCCTAACATCAGCCGTTGTTGCTTTATTTATTCCTTCAAACAGGTTGTTAGAAACAGTCTTGCTACCTTTTCCCATTAAGAAATTGGAATGCTTATATTTGTGAGTCTATGCTTCACCTAGTGCCACTTTTATAGTAATCACACTTTCAATATCTATGCAAACAGGGATGCTCGATTTTAGTGGAGCTGCACAAAAGTCCAACTGGTTCAACATTAGGAGCATGTTTTTTTCCAAACCTTTATATCCAATTGGTGGCACTATGAGCTGTTCATTACGAAGGTACATGGTTTGCTACTATCTTGCTACTCTTTTTGTACTGTCATTAGATAGTAATAATAGTGGTTTGCTAGCTGCTCGATATGTTTACTAGCTGCTTGATATTTGTGCAGACAAAGATGTCTACCTGTTGCTATTTGGCAAACAAACAAGGTGTCCGCAATTTTGGTTGAACTGCACAAGAGAATAGTATAGTCACTGCATGCAGTGCCATTTGAAAATAGACACAAAGATTGGATAGTCACTTCATGGACTGCAGAAAAGTAGTACTGTACTATTTACTGGCCAATAGTTGGTGCTTCATTGCTTTGGTATGATTATACAATGGGCATCATTTTTCCTAAGTTAAAGTTTGTATTCTGAAAATAGTCTCGCGGTGTGATCGAGAGAATACCAAATCATATTGCAGTGGATGTTCCTCCATCATGTGTTGTTCATTCTCATGGTTCCAGCTGTTGGTGAAACCACTTATGTTTGCAAGAGGAATTGTAGACTTCACAAACAAATTTGTCTTTTAGTCTGTACTGAATGTTGGCCAATAGAAGCATCCATGTTAGTAGGAAGAACAGATGTTTTTTTATAGATCTTTGCTTTTGGAGCTACATATTTGTATACGATCTGTGAATCATTGAGATGCATTAACATGTTGATCTTATGTATGGGAATCGTACTAGTTAGTTTTAGTTGCGACGCAAGATCCGAAGTGGCTGATCTTTGCTTTTGGAGCTACATATTTGTATATGATCTGTGAATCATTGAGCTGCATTAATAGTTACTTATTTCTGTTCGCTTAGTGTTTACAAGTTACTGATCGATCACTAGCTAGCCTACAAATGCGTTCCTGGCAGTTTTATTTGCGACGCAAGATGCAAAGTGGCAGTTTTTTGAATAAAAATGCCTACCTCTGAAGAAACTGACAAGCTACACAATCGATCCAACACAGATAAAAATGCCTGCCTCTGAAGAAACTGACAAGCTACACTATCGATCCTACACGGATAAATAGCAGATCACGCACATACTACCTCCTTTCCGGCTTGTAGGGCTCAATTCAAGAAACGACCTACTCGATCCTACATGAATAAATAGCGGATCACGCACGTACTAGTACCTCCTTTCCGGTTTGCAGAGCTTAATTCAAACCTCTCACCAACCAAGGTACTCCCTCCGTCCGGGTTTATTAGTCCCGTGAGCAAGGCAGTAAGACCAAGGCATGGCAATAATTAATGGCATCCAGATGTTTAAGCCTAATTAATTCTAGTGATTTAAGTGGCTGCATGCATGCCCTCGGCTGCGACTCGTCGCATGCTGCTTCGCGTACTGCCTGTGAGCGATTCTGAGTGCCTGCATGCAGCCGACCGTAATTAAGGCAACTAACTGAGGCGAAAAAAGACACGCTTTAGTTGTTGCCGGCTTTTTAAATCTGTGGAATCATTCTTGACAAGGAGGGAGATGATTCGAGTGCACTTGTTTGTTCACCATGCCGGCGTGCGACCTAGACGGGATGGGACGGCATGGTCATAATTTCAGTTTCCCTAGTTTTCCACGGCAAGCTGGCGCGCTAAGCCATTATGCATTGAATTCCAATGACCATCGCGCTACTTTCCCCCTATAAGTACTGTTTCCCGGCCTTCTCCGGTGCCACCGTGACCCAACTCGTCGTATCCTCATAAGCCCCCCACCGGCCCGACGTCGCTCACCACGTCCGCCATGCCCCCGCCCGTCCGCGGTAGGCGATGCCGGAGGCGGTCACCGCCGGAACTAGTGTTCGGTTTTTCACCGGAAGGCAGACAGAGGGAGGAGGCATTCTATCTGTCTTTAGATGGCAATGCGCAGATCGAGGAGTTGTTGGAGCGCAACCGCCTGGCGGAGGAGCAGCGTATCGCTGATTTGCACCGCCAGCGGGACATGGAGCAGCAGCGCACCGACGCTCTGAGTCGCGAGCAGAGCGCCCGCAACTGGGCCGACTACGTGGAGGCCGACGCCCGACAAATAGCCCTGGAGGCTGTTGGGCACGCACGCGTTCGCGACGCCGATTTTTACTACCAGCTCGTCAAGTGGGTTTCCCGCTTGGAAGGCGAAGCTTCGGTGGACCACGCCGACATGGAAAGGGCCAACGCGCGCGAGCAACGCGCCCTATCGCACCTCTGGGCAAGTCCGAGGCGAGGCACAGGACGCCGATGCCGGGGTTTAGCATGTACCACAGATGGCGGCCGGAGTAAGTTACTAGAGTAAGTTAGTACTTGTATGCTACTAGAGTATTAGTGGGAGTAGATAGTTAACTTGGCTATGATGGTTGTCAACGTGGAAGTTCAGTACTCTATATGTTGATCAGACCTGTTACTTTGCTCTGAATGTTGAACTTTTCGTTTGAACGTATGGAATGGGCTGTTATTTTTTTTAAATGGGTTGTGTTTGTCCTCCACGGGGTTTAGATGCCGACTTGTGGGCCTCGCAAGTTGACGTGTACACAATCAGGAGATGATTGTACGTGGAGAGGATGACAGCATGGACCTGCCAAGGTCATGGCAGTACGCAAGCAAGTGCCTCCTTATTTCAAGCCAATAAAAAATGGCTCCTCCTAGTGGATTTCTGACATCTGGGTCCCATGCCATTGTCAACGTAGTCAATAAACGAGAGAATTGCACAACGAGCGGCTGACACCAGGGACCCAGCAGCTCGCCCAGTTATTTTTGTTTTGGGTTAATTTGATAAATGCCACTCCAAATCTGGTGTATCCGAGAAATGCCACTGCAATTTCCAAACTTTAAAAAATGCCATTTCATGCCATTTCTAGTGGCATTTTTCGAAGTCTGAAGTGGCCTTTTTTAAAGTTTGCAAACTGCAGTGGCGTTTTTCAAAGTTTGCAAAAATTGCAGTGGCATTTTTCAAAGTTTGGAAATTGCAGTGGAATTTTTATGAATCGCCATAATTGGAGTGGCATTTATCTAATTTGTTTTTGAGATGGAAGCAGGGTGTCAACTGGGCTGTGCGGGACACTCTGGCCTGTCTAGACAGCCTTTTCTTTTATGTTTACCACAGACCAGCCCAATAGTTTTTTTTCTTTCTGAAAATGGCTAGCCTAGTTTTTTGTCATTTGTCAAGTAAGTCGCTTTATCAGGCCTGTTGGGCTGCAAATCTTTCAAGACGAGGAGAGCTTCATTCGGCTGGCCGAGAAAATGGCCTATCAGTAATGAGAAATGGGTTGTACATTTTTAAAACACATCAAACCGGCAATTAGTTTCAAATATCTTTTTTTTCATTTCGAGATTTTAAATTGCATTGATTTTTATGCGTGGACAATTTATTGGATTTTATATTGATATACATTTATTTTTAAAATCAGTCTAAATGTGACTCGAAATTTTGGGATTAAAAATAGTTCAGACCGCACCGACATATGCAAAATTTCGTATAATTTTTTAACCGTGGCCACAATATGGGCTGTAATGCTAACAAAAAGAATATGGGCTCCAAAAAAACCCATAAGAATTAGCAAATGGGCTGTAAATTATTTGAAATAATGGCAGATGGGTTTTCCACATATTTGAGGCTTTCCAAAGATGGCATGTATTGTTGGAAATATGACCTAGAGGCAATAATAAATTAGTTATTATTATATTTCCTTGTTCATGATAATCGTTTATTATCCATGCTATAATTGTATTGATAGGAAACTCAGATACATGTGTGGGTACATAGACAACACCATGTCCCTAGTAAGCCTCTAGTTGACTAGCTCATTGATCAATAGATGGTTACGGTTTCCTAACCATGGACATTGGATGTCATTGATAACGGGATCACATCATTAGGAGAATGATGTGATGGACAAGACCCAATCCTAAGCCTAGCATAGAGATCGTGTAGTTCGTATGCTAAAGCTTTTCTAATGTCAAGTATCTTTTCCTTAGACCATGAGATTGTGCAACTCCCGGATACCGTAGGAATGCTTTGGGTGTACCAAACGTCACAACGTAACTGGGTGGCTATAAAGGTGCACTACAGGTATCTCTGAAAGTGTCTGTTGGGTTGGCACGAATCGAGATTGGGATTTGTCACTCCGTGTAAACGGAGAGGTTTCTCTGGGCCCACTCGGTAGGACATCATCATAATGTGCACAATGTGACCAAGGGGTTGATCACAGGATGATGTGTTACGGAACGAGTAAAGAGACTTGCCGGTAACGAGATTGAACAAGGTATCGGTGTACCGACGATCGAATCTCGGGCAAGTACAATACCGCTAGACAAAGGGAATTGTATATGGGATTGATTGAGTCCTTGACATCGTGGTTCAATCGATGAGATCATCGTGGAACATGTGGGAGCCAACATGGGTATCCAGATCCTACTGTTGGTTATTGGCCGGAGAAAGTCTCGGTCATGTCTGCATGGTTCCCGAACCCGTAGGGTCTACACACTTAAGGTTCGATGACGCTAGGGTTATAAAGGAAGTTTGTATGTGGTTACTGAATGTTGTTCGGAGTCCCAGATGAGATCCCGGACATCACGAGGAGTTTTGAAATGGTCTGGAGGTAAAGATTTATATATGGAAAGTTGTTGTTCGGGTTCCGAAAAAAGTTCGGGTTTTTTCGGTATTGTTACGGGAAGCTTCCAGAAGGTTCCGGAGGATTCCGGAGGGGTCCGGAGGTCTGGAAACTGTTCCACCACGTCCAATACAGCAGCATGGGCTGTAGGGGGGTGCCCTAGCCTTAATGGGCCAGGGGCACCAGCCCCCCAAGGCCCATGCGCATGGGAGGGGGAAAACCCTAAAGGGGGAGGCCTCCACTTGACATGGGAGGCACTCCTCCCCCCTTGGCCGCACCCCTTCCTTGGAGGAAGGGGCAAGGCTGCGCCTCCCCCCTCTCCGTTGCCCCTATATATAGTGGAGGGGAGGGAGGGCAGCCGCACCTGAAGCCCTGGCGCCTCCCTCCCTCCCGTGACACCTCCTCCAACCCCGCAGGTGCTTGGCGAAGCCCTGCAGGATTGCCACGCTCCTCCACCACCACCATGCCGTTGTGCTACTGCTGGACGGAGTCTTCCTCAACCTCTCCCTCTCTCCTTGCTGGATCAAGGCGTGGGAGACGTCACCGGGCTGTACGTGTGTTGAACGCGGAGGTGCCGTCCGTTCGGCACTAGGATCTCCGGTGATTTGAATCACGACGAGTACGACTCCTTCAACCCCATTCTCTTGAACGCTTCCGCTTAGCGATCTACAAGGGTATGTAGATGCACTCTCCTTCCCCTCGTTGCTGGTTTCTCCATAGATAGATCTTGGTGACACGTAGGAAAATTTTGAATTTCTGCTACGTTCCCCAACAGTGGCATCATGAGCTAGGTCTATTGCGTAGATTCTTTGCACGAGTAGAACACAAAGTAGTTGTGGGCGTTGATTTTGTTCAATATGCTTACCGTTACTAGTCCAATCTTGTTTCGACGGTATTGTGGGATGAAGCGGCCCGAACCAACCTTACACGTACTCTTACGTGAGACAGGTTCCACGGACTGACATGCACTTGGTGCATAAGGTGGCTAGCGGGTGCCAGTCTCTCCCACTTTAGTCGGAACGGATTCGATGAAAAGGGTCCTTATGAAGGGTAAATAGCAATTGGCATATCACATTGTGGTTTTGCGTAGGTAAGAAACGTTCTTGCTAGAAACCCATAGCAGCCACGTAAAACATGCAAACAACAATTAGAGGACGTCTAACTTGTTTTTGCAGGGTATGTTATGTGATGTGATATGGCCAAGAAGAATGTGATGAATGATATGTGATGTATGAGATTGATCATGTTCTTGTAATAGGAATCATGACTTGCATGTCGATGAGAATGACAACCGGCAGGAGCCATAGGAGTTGTCTTTATTAATTATATGACCTGCGTGTCATTGAACAACGCCATGTAATTACTTTACTTTATTGCTAACCGGTAGCCATAGTAGTAGAAGTAATAAGTTGGCGAGACAACTTCATGGAGACACGATGATGGAGATCATGATGATGGAGATCATGGTGTCATGCCGGTGACGATGATGATCATGGAGCCCCGAAGATGGAGATCAAAAGGAGCAAAATGATATTGGCCATATCATGTCACTATTTTATTGCATGTGATGTTTATCATGTTTATGCATCTTGTTTACTTAGAACGACGGTAGTAAATAAGATGATCCCTTACAACAATTTCAAGAAGTGTTCTCCCCTAACTGTGCACCGTTGCTAAAGTTCGTCGCTTCTAAGCACCACGTGATGATCGGGTGTGATGGATTCTTACGTTCACATACAACGGGTGTAAGACAGATTTACACATGCGAAACACTTAGGGTTAACTTGACGAGCCTAGCATGTACAGACATGGCCTCGGAACATAGAGAAGGTCGAGCATGAGTCGTATAGTAGATACGATCAACATGAAGATGTTCACCGATGATGACTAGTCCGTCTCACGTGATGATCGGACACGGCCTAGTTGACTCGGATCATGTAATCACTTAGATGACCAGAGGGATGTCTATCTGAGTGGGAGTTCATAAGATGAACTTAATTATTCTGAACATAGTCAAAAGACCTTTGCAAATTATGTCGTAAGCTCGCGCTTTAGTTCCACTATTTAGATATGTTCCTAGAGAAAATATAGTTGAAAGTTGACAGTAGCGATTATGCGGACAGTAGAAAGCTTATGTCCTTAATGCACCGCTCAGGGTGCTGAACCCCAAACGTCGTTTGTGGATGTTGCGAACATCGGACATACACATTTTGATAACTACGTGATAGTTCAGTTAAACGGTTTAGAATTGAGGCACCAAAGACGTTTTTTCGAAACATCGCGGAACATATGAGATGTTTCGAGGGCTGAAATTGGGATTTCAGGCTCGTGCCCATGTCAAGAGGTATGAGACCTCCGACGATTTTCTTAGCTTGCAAACTAAGGGAGAAAACCTCAATCATTGAGCTTGTGCTCAGATGGTCTGAGTACAACAATCACTTTAATCGAGTGGGAGTTGATCTTCCAGATGAGATGGTGATGTTTCTTCAAAGTCATTACCACCAAGCTGCTAGAGCTTCGTGATGAACTATAACATATCAGGGATAGATATGATGATCCTTGAGGTATTCACGATGTTTGACACCGCGAAAGTAGAAATCAAGAAGGAGCATCAATTGTTGATGGTTGGTGAAACCACTAGTTTTAAGAAGGGCAAGGGCAAGAAGGGACACTTCATGAAACGGCAAATCAGTTGCTGCTCTAGCGAAGAAACCCAAGGTTGAACCCAAACCCGAGACTAAGTGCTTCTGTAATAAGGGGAACAACCACTGGAGCAGCATTACCCTAGATACTTGGTAGATGAGAAGGCTGGCAAGGTCGATAGAAGTATATTGGATATACATTATGTTAATGTGTACCTTACTAGTACTCCTAGTAGCACCAGGGTATTAGATATCGGTTCGGTTGCTAAGTGTTAGTAACTCGAAATAAAAGAGCTACGGAATAAACGGAGACTAGCTAAAGGTGAGCTGACTATACGTGTTGGAAGTGCTTCCAAGTTTGATGTGATCAAACATCGCACGCTCCCTCTACCATCAAGATTAGTACTAAACCTGAATAATTGTCATTTGGTGTTTGCGTTGAACATAGACATAATTGGATTATGTCTATCGCAATACGGTTATTCATTTAAGGAGAATAATGGTTACTCTGTTTATTTGAATAATACCTTCAATGGTCTTGCACCTGAAACGAATGGTTTATTAAATCTCGATCGTAGTGATACACATTTTCATGCCAAAAGATATAAGATAGTAATGATAGTTCCACTTACTTGTGGCACTGCCATGTAAGTCATATTGGTATAAAACGCATGAAGAAGCTCCATGTTGATGGATCTTTGGACTCACTCGTTTTTGAAAAGTTTGAGACATGCGAACCACGTCTATTGGTGTATACGCATGAAGAAACTCCATGCAGATGGATTGTTTGGACTCACTTGATTTTGAATCACTTGAGATATGCAAATCATACCACATAGGCAAGATGATTGAAAAGCCTCGGTTTCAGTAAAATGGAACAAGATAGCAACTTGTTGGAAGCAACACATTTTGATGTGTGCAGTCCAATGAGTGCTGAGGCATGCAGTGAATATCGTTATGTTCTTACTTCACGGATGATTTGAGTAGATACTGAGTATATTTACTTGATGAAACACAAGTCTGAATTATTGAATGGTTCAAGTAATTTCAGAGTGAAGTTGAAGATCATCGTGACAAGAGGATAAAATATCTATGATATGATCATAGAGATGAGTATCTGAGTTACAAGCTTTGGCACGCAATTAAGACATTGTGGAAATTGTTTCACAATTAATACCGCCTGGAACACCATAGTGTGATGGTGTGTCCGAACATCATAGTTGCACCCTATTGGATATGGTCAGTACCATGATGTCTCTTATCGAATTACCACTATCGTTCATGGGTTAGGAATTAGAGACAACCGCACTCACTTTAATAGGGTACCACGTAATTCCGTTGAGACGACACCATTTGGAGAAACCTAAGTTGTCGTTTTAAAAGTTTGGGGCTGCGACGCTTATGTGGAAAAGTTTCAGGTTGATAAGCTCGAACCCAAAGCGGATAAAATGCATCTTCATAGGACACCCAAAACAGTTGGGTATACCTCCTAATTCAGATCCAAAAGCAATAGGGATTGTTTCTTGAATCGAGTCCTTTCTCGAGGAAAAGTTTGTCTCGAGAATTGAGTGGGAGGATAGTGGAGACTTGATGAGGTTATTGAACCATCACTTCAACCAGTGTGTAGCAGGGCACAGGAAGTTGTTCCCGTGGTACCTACACCAATTGAAGTGGAAGCTTATGATATTGATCATAAAGCTTCGGATCAAGTCACTATCGAACCTCGTAGGACGACAAGGACGCGTACTACTTCAGAGTGGTACGGTGATCCTGTCTTGAAGGTCATGTTGCTAGACAACAATGAACCTACGAGCTATGGAGAAGCGATGGTGGGCCCAAATTCCGACAAATGGTTAGAAGCCATGAAATCCGAGATAGGATCCATGTATCAGAACAAAGCATGGACTTTGGTGGACTTGCCCGATGATTGGCAAGCCATTGAGATAAATGGATCTTTAAGAAGAAGACGGACGTGGACGGTAATGTCACCATTTATGAAGCTCGACTTGTGGCGAAGAGTTTTTCACAAGTTCAAGGAGTTGACTACGATGAGATCTTCTCATCCGTACCGATGCTTAAGTCCGTCGGAATCATGTTAGCATTAGCTGCATTTATGAAATCTGGCAGATGGATGTCAAAACGAGTTTCCTTACCAGTTTTGTAAGGAAAGGTTGTATGTGATACAATCAGAAAGGTTTTGTCGATCCTAAGGATGCTAAAAGGTATGCTAGCTCCAGCGATCCTTCCATGGACTGGAGTAAGCATTTCGGAGTTGGAATATGTACTTTGATAAGATGATCAAAAGATTTTGGGTTTATACAAAGTTTATGAGAAATTTGTATTTCCAAAGAAGTGAGTGGGAGAACTATAGAATTTCTGATGAGTATATGTTCTTGACATATTGTTGATCAGAAATGATGTAGAATTTCTGGAAAGCATATAGGGTTATTTGAAAGGTGTTTTTCAATAGAAAACCTGGATTAAGCTACTTGAACATTGAGCATCAACATCTACGAGGATAGATCAAAAACACTCAATAGTACTTTCAAATGAGCACATACCTTGACATGATCTTGAAGGTGTTCAAGATGGATCAGTCAAAGAAGGAGTTCTTGCCTGAGTAGTAAGGTATGAAGTTAAGACTTAAAGCTCGGCCACGGCAGAAAAGAGAGAAAGGACGAAGGTCGTCCCCTATGCTTCAAACGTAGGCTCTACAATATGCTATGCTGAGTACCGCACCTGATGTGTGCCTTGCCGCTTGTCTGGCAAGAGGGTACAAAGGTGATCAAGGAGTGGATCACTAGATAGCGGTCAAAGTTATCCTTAAAGAGTTCCGCGTAAAAGGTTACGTCGATGCAAGCTTTAACACCTATCTGAGTGACTCTGAGTAGAAAACCGGATACGTATAGTGGAACAACCATTTGGAATAACTCCAAATGGAGAGTGGTAGCAGCATTTACAATATGACCTAGAGATTTGCGAAGAACACATGGATCTGAATGTTGCAGACCCGTTGACTAAAACCTCTCTCACAAGCAGAACATGATCAAACCCCAGAACTCATTGAGTCTTAATCACATGATGATGTGAACTAGTTTAATGACACTAGTAAACTCTTTGGATGTTGGTCACATGGCGATGTGACCTATCAGTATTAATCACATGGCGATGTGAACTAGATTATTGACTCTAGTGCAAGTGGGAGACTGTTGGAAATATGCCCTAGAGGCAATAATAAATTAGTTATTATTATATTTCCTTGTTCATGATAATCGTTTATTATCCATGCTATAATTGTATTGATAGGAAACTCAGATACATGTGTGGGTACATAGACAACACCATGTCCCTAGTAAGCCTCTAGTTGACTAGCTCGTTGATCAATAGATGGTTATGATTTCCTAACCATGGACATTGGATGTCATTGATAACGGGATCACATCATTAGGAGAATGATGTGATGGACAAGACCCAATCCTAAGCCTAGCATAGAGATCGTGTAGTTCGTATGCTAAAGCTTTTCTAATGTCAAGTATCTTTTCCTTAGACCATGAGATTGTGCAACTCCCGGATACCGTAGGAATGCTTTGGGTGTACCAAACGTCACAACGTAACTGGGTGGCTATAAAGGTGCACTACAGGTATCTCCGAAAGTGTCTGTTGGGTTGGCACGAATCGAGACTGGGATTTGTCACTCCGTGTAAACGGAGAGGTATCTC
Organism: Triticum timopheevii; assembly: GCA_963921465.1. Lineage (NCBI taxonomy): Eukaryota > Viridiplantae > Streptophyta > Magnoliopsida > Poales > Poaceae > Triticum > Triticum timopheevii. Next base: position 293,667,808 of record OY997262.1, read on the forward strand.
TGGGACCACTCGGTAGGACATCATCATAATGTGCACAATGTGACCAAGGGGTTGATCACGGGATGATGTGTTACGGAACGAGTAAAGAGACTTGCCGGTAACGAGATTGAACAAGGTATCGGTGTACCGACGATCGAATCTCGGGCAAGTACAATACTGCTAGACAAAGGGAATTGTATACGGGATTGATTGAGTCCTTGACATCGTGGTTCATCCGATGAGATCATCATGGAACATGTGGGAGCCAACATGGGTATCCAGATCCCGCTGTTGGTTATTGTCCGAAGAACGTCTCGGTCATGTCTGCATGGTTCCCGAACCCGTAGGGTCTACACACTTAAGGTTCGATGACGCTAGGGTTATAAAGGAAGTTTGTATGTGGTTACTGAATGTTGTTCGGAGTCCCGGATGAGATCCCTGACGTCACGAGGAGTTCTGGAATGGTCCGTAGGTAAAGATTTATATATGGAAAGTTGTTGTTCGGGTTCCGGAAAAAGTTCGGGTTTTTTCGGTATTGTACCGGGAAGCTTCCAGAAGGTTCCGGAGGATTCCGGAGGGGTCCGGAGGTCCGGAAACTGTTCCACCACGTCCAATACAGAAGCATGGGCTGTAGGGGGGCGCCCTAGCCTTAATAGGCCAGGGGCACCAGCCCCCCCAAGGCCCATGCACATGGGAGGGGGAAAACCCTAAAGGAGGAGGCCTCCACTTGACTTGGGAGGCACTTCTCCCCCCTTGGCCGCACCCCTTCCTTGGAGGAAGGGGCAAGGCTGCACCTCCCCCCTCTCCCTTGCCCCTATATATAGTGGAGGGGAGGGAGGGCAGCCGCACCTGAAGCCCTGGCGCCTCCCTCCCTCCCGTGACACCTCCTCCTCTCCCGCAGGTGCTTGGCGAAGCCCTGCAGGATTGCCACGCTCCTCCACCACCACCACGCCGTTGTGCTGCTGCTGGATGGATTCTTCCTCAACCTCTCCCTCTCTCCTTGCTGGATCAAGGCGTGGGAGACGTCACCGGGCTGTACGTGTGTTGAACGCGGAGGTGCCGTCCGTTCGGCACTAGGATCTCCGGTGATTTGGATCACGACGAGTACGACTCCTTCAACCCCGTTCTCTTGAACGCTTCCGCTTAGCGATCTACAAGGGTATGTATATGCACTCTCCTTCCCCTCGTTGCTGGTTTCTCCATAGACAGATCTTGGTGACACGTAGGAAAATTTTGAATTTCTGCTACGTTCCCCAACATGTATACTGTTGGATGTCCTTCCAACGGCCGTCGTGCTTCTTCAATCTCTGCTCTTCCTGCTCCCGCCGCTCAAACAAGCGCCAGCGGGACTGCCTGCTCCCTCCTCCCCGCGCCCGACTGTGCTACCGTGCAGGCCTCACCGCCCCATCGTACTCCCATCGCTGGCCTAGCCATCCCTCTACTCACCCACAGTCCCACACCTGCTATTATTCTCCGGCGACGGCAGACGAACCAGTAAACCCTCGTACAGTCGTACTCCCCTCCGCGTGGGAAACAACTGCGGAGTCTTCCCTACCTCCGTGTCATTCCCTTCCTAGGCCTCGCTGTCGTCCACTGCCCTGGTGCTCTCGGCGCAGCCTGATCAACGTGGTCAACGACCGACATGCATCTGAAGTGGACTGTAAGTGGAGAGGCCGACAGCTGGGTCCATGGCCGCACGCAAGGAAATGCCTCCTTATTACGCGCAAAATAATGATTCCTCCACCTGACATCTAGGACCCATCGAAAGGGCCAATGTATTTCGCGAAAAAAACATTACCGCCGCTGACAGCTCGGACCCACCAGCTAGATCTTCGCACGCAAGGAAGTGCCTCCTTATTACGCACAAAAAATGAATACTCCCCCTGCTAGCTGGGACCCATTATAGTGGGCCTACTAAGTTGACGGGGACGAAGGGCTTTGTCAACTTAGTCAATATGCACGATTCTAGCTCGACTGACCATACGATGTCCATCCAACGGCCGTAGTGCTTCTTCAACCTCTGGTCTTCTTGCTCCAGCCGCCCAAAGCAGCGCCGGTCATGCCGCCTACTCCTACCTTTCGTGGCTGGCTGTGCTGCCGCGGAGGCCTCACCACCCCCATACTACTCCCACCGCTGGCCAGGCCATCCCTCCACTCCACTCACCCACACCCCCTATTATTCTGCGGCGACGGCAGTGCAGCTGAACTAGTGAACCCTCGTACTCCTCTCCGCGTGGGCATCCACTACCGAGTCTTCCCCGGCTCCGCATCGTCCCCTTCCTAGGCCTCACTGTCGTCCACCGCCGTGGTGCTCTCGGCGCGGCGTGGTCAATGTGGTCAACGACCAAATTCCATCGGAAGAATACTGTACGTGGAGAGGCTAACAGCTGGGTCCACGGCAGCCGCAAGAAAGTGCCTCCTTATTACGCGGAAAATAATTATTCCTCCACCTGACAGCAGGGACCCACCAGACAGGCCACCAGTATTTCATGAAAAAACATTTGCCCCTAACTGCTGGGACCCACCCGACGGGCTACCGTGTTTCGCGAAAAAACATTCCCCCTGCTGTTAGCTTGGACCCACCGGAAGTGCCTCCTTATTACGCACAAAAAAAATGAATAACCCCTGCTAGCTGGGACCCACCTTAGTGGGAGGTTGACTTGTGGGCCTACTCAGTTGACGGGGACGAAGGGCTTTGTCAACTTAGTCAATATAAACGATTCTAGCTCCAGTGACCGTACGATGTCCATCCAACGGCCTTAGTGCTTCTTCAACCTCTGGTCTTCTTGCTCCAGCCGCCCAAAGCAGCACCGGTACTGACGCATGTTCCTGCCTCCCGTGGCCGAATGTGCTGCCGCGGAGGCCTCACCGCCCCCTACTATTCCCACCGCTGGCCAGGCCCTGCGGCGACGGTAGCCTCACAACACAGCCGAACTAGTGAACCCTCCTACTCCTCTCCGCACGGGCTTCCACTGCCGCGTCTTCCTCGGCTCCATGTTGTCCCCTTCCTAGGCCTCGCCGTCGTCCACCGCCCTGGTGCTCTCGGCGCGGCGTGGTCAACATGGTCAAGGAACGACTTCCATCGGACGTGGACTGTACGTGGAGAGGCTGACAGCTGGGTCCACGGCCGCCGCAAGGAAGTGCCTCCTTATTACGTGGAAATTAATTATTCCTCCACCTGACAGCAGGGACCCACTGGACGGGCCACCGTATTTCGCAAAAAAAACGTTTCCCCCTGACTGCTGGGACCCACGAGCTACATCTTCGCACGCAAGGAAGTGCGTCCGGGCAAAAAAAAGATTCGCCCCCTAACTGCTGGGACCCACCAGCTACATCTTCGCATGCAAGGAAGTGCCTGACAGTCGGGACCCACCTGGTCGAAGCGTACGTAGCGCTGTCATTCTGGTCGCGAATGTGTACGTACATACTGGTGGATGTAGAGGCGTGCACGTGTCATAGTAGAGGCTCGCTCGTGTCGTAGTAGAGGCGCGCATGTAGCATGTACACATACGTACAGCGGCCAGTGCGCAAGAAAGAAAATACGGCCATGTATGTGTACATACGGGCAGGGTCTCGAACGCCTGATCGCGCATATATACGTACGGCCAGGGCTCGTGTACATGGTTGGGTTAGAACGCAGAAACAACGTCGTCATCGTATTCATGGGGAGCCAACCGGCTGGGTCGGAATAGAATACGTCATCGTGTTCATCGGGAGGGCTTGGATGGAACGGGCAATGGAAACCAGGCCTGGTGTACCGTAGAATGGAGGAAACGGACCTCCTACGTTCGAAACGGGGTCCTGTTGATCGGGAGGGGTGTGGCGTACCGCAAAACGGAGGAAACGGACCTCCTACGGTCGAAACGGGGGTCCTGTTGATTGGGAGGGGTGTGGCATACCGCAAAACGGAGGAAACGGACCTCCTAAGGTCGAAACGGGGGTCCTGTTGATCAGGAGGGATGTGGCGTACTACAAAACGGACGAAACGGACTTGTGTTGGAGCGTTACGGTCGAAATGGGGGTCCTGTTCATCTGGAGGGGTGTGGCGTACCACAAAACGGGACTCCACGGGATACTGTTCATCTCCACCGTCGACCTCCTCCATCCTCCACAGGCTACTGTTCATCCACCTTTGACGTCCTCCAGCCTCCACCTGCGACTGTTCATCCATGGGCTCCTGTTCATCCAGCCTCCACCGCGCGCTACTCCACCGGCTACTGTTCAACCACCCCTCTCCACGGGCTCCTGTTCAACCACCCCTCCACGGGCTACTGTTCATCCACCCCTCTACCGTCTACTATTCATCCAGCCCTCCACGGGGTCGTCCTGTTCATCCAGCCCTCCACGGGGTTCAGTTAGAGCCAACGCCTCACACACACACACACACGTACGTGTACGAGAGGAATGCGCATTGCTCGGCCCCCGACCTCCCACCCTAACCGGGAACTCCCCAAAATTTTCCTCCCCCTCGCTTCTACCACGGTTTTTTTCGTCATGGACGGCCCAAAGAATGTCATGCAGCTGCATCTCCGGCCCGCCCAGGACGAAAAGCCAATTTTCTGTCATGATTTTTTTCATAGAAGTAGGAGCCCACCACATCTATGATGATACCGGGTTTTGTCATGATTATCAACATAGAAGTGTCATATGTATGACAGAATTTTTTTTCGTTCGGCCCAAAATGTCACGGATGTGTCTTTTTTTTGTAGTGATGCCTCCATGACACACGGGACATCTAGCATCAAGGTGGCATGCCATGTAAGAAAATGGAGATATGCAATGCGTAAGTGAGTCGTGCACTTCGATGGCACCTAGTACTACGCAATATTTCTTCTCCTCGCTGGCACATGAATAGTGCATGTACTCAATGATAGAGCACGGGATGGTAGCCATGGACATGGTCGGCCCTTTTTGAAGAGATACAAATATATAACTTTGATGTGTCCCGTCAACTCGCAGAACAATGAGAAGCTTTCTTACTAAGTACGCCTTCTCCCTCGCCAATGCGTGCGCGGTGGCTCGTAGCATGAGGAGAAACTTTTTCTTACAAGCGGTGGACGTGCAACAGTTCATTTGGTATCAGATTGCTAGAAGTACTACTGTAGTACCATCATTATTGTTCGACTTCCAGAAGAGGATAAGAGCCAAGCACAAGGTCACCTACTAACCTAGTACAGTACTACTATAGCCAAAGTTGGTCCACCTTTTTAGAGCATGGTTAATTAATATAGGCGGCTCTTGTAGCGGCACATCATTTAGAGCAAGTACTCTCTTCGTAGGAACAAAGTAAGTGAAATCAAAGTTGGAGTGGATGCTAGATTGCCAATTAAAACATGATTACATAGGAAAAAATCCTATAGCATTCTATCATATGAATCAAACGACCAATGTAGGAAAATTATGAGGGGGGGTCTCTCCAACAGCGTTCCTCGTCTCGCACCGAGCATCACGGTGGTCGAACTTGGAGTCATTTATCTAGTACACATGGCATCTCAGATCTGGACATAAGGTGACGCGAGCTCTCACTTCGTCCGCCATTTGAAGCGGCGCGCTACTGGAGGGCTAGCATACTCCAATATTAGGTTGGCTCTATGTGATGTAGCAACTTCATATACTCGGATGCTGGCTATACTACTACGGTACTCACACTCCAAGAAGTGACTCGAAAACCATTCATAAATTGACTCTATGACATGCATTTGCAAATGTACCATTCATTACATACAACAATTCATCAACACACAATGACAACGAGGATACATGTTGGATTATAGATTATTTCCAACAAAACATTCTAGTAAATACTGAAGTTTTCATCACACAACAAATAACAAGCAATGAAATGAACTTCAACTCAACCAATCCTCGACATTGGAAAAGCTTGCTTTGAACCATAGGTGCTCTGGGAAGGGCCAGATATTGTCAATATCGAGAGCAATGCAGGACTGATCATCCAGGCTGAAGCGACATATATCAGGACCAGGGTAGGGAACCACCGCAATGTCCGAGGTATAGATATAGTTGCTTCTCATAAATGGTAGTAATGTTGTGTCAACAGCAGCTGGATCGCCTTTAACCATCATTGGATAGTTTGGTCCAAGGAAGAACGAGTTTTCTCCAAGACTATCAATACTGAACCAGGGAGAAGGTGTTGGCGCTAGCACACTAGTATCCATCCCGAATACCCTGCAACGGGTGTTGGAATAGGACTAGAGAGGGCGACCATGGGAGAAAACACGTGCTCCCTCAGTAGTAACAATCTCAGTGCACTGTATACAGACAAGAAGAGGTGATCCATTGGAATTAGTTGCCAGGCGCCACTGAGTATATAAGTTCTGCTCATCCTCATGCTTGTGATCATCACCATCGTCATCTCCCCCTTGGTTATAAAACTTTTCAAGTATAGGTGGTGGAATGTACACAGGACCTTAGAAACACAAGAAGGTTAATTAGTAAAGGTAAACTTGCTAACCCGCATGCATGTGGATGAAACAGTTATAATTACGGTGGAAGACAAACATACCGAAACTACGAGGATCCCATGCAAAAACAGTGCCACGAGTGGTGGCAGAAAACACAAGATCCTCATAGTCAATTGCATCACAGTACTCATCCGTGTACAGAAACTGATTTTTGAGCAATATCCATGGACGAACCGTGGAATCAGTAATGATGGCAACAAGCTTGTTGAAGATAGCAACAACTTCATAGTTCTCGTATTTCCAAGAGCGGTTGAGAACTCGACAAATTGCTATCTTCCGTAGACGACGGCAACCATGATTGTATTTGAACGTACGTAGATCATCCGTGTGCTCAACCTCAGGGCACTCTGAGATTTTTTGAAGTGGAATCCGCTGATGAGTGTACACATTCACAAGTTCCCACTCGCAATTATACCCAATATAAACAACCCAATCTCCATTTGTGCTAGCCTAGGCCTTACCCTTAAGCGATGGCATCTTGACATCACATGTATCACTATCAAGCGGCATTAGTACGTCTTCATCGTATCTACTTTTCCAAACACTATTGCCCTTGTTTTGGACTCTAACTTGCATGATTTGAATGGAACTAACCCAGACTGACACTGTTTTCAACAGAACTGCCATGGTGTTATTTTTGTGCAGAAATAAATGTTCTCGGAATGACCTGAAAATCCATGGAGCAACTTTCTGGATTTTATAAAAAATATTGGCGAAAGAATCAATGTTAGGGGGCTCGCACCCTGTCCATGAGGGTGCCCCCCTAGGGCGCGCCCCCTGCCTCGTGGGCCACCTGAAGCTCCACCGACCTCAACTCCAACTCCATATATTCACGTTTGGGGAGAAAAAAATCAGAGAGAAGGATTCATCATGTTTTACGATATGGAGCCGCTGCCAAGCCCTAAACTCTCTCGGGAGGGCTGATCTGGAGTCCGTTCGGGGCTCCAGAGAGGGGGGGTCCGTCGTCGTCGTCATCGTCAACCTTCCTCCATCACTAATTTCATGATGCTCACCGCCGCGTGTGAGTAATTCCATCGTAGGCTTGCTAGATGGTGATGGGTTGGATGAGATTTACCATGTAATTAAGTTAGTTTTGTTAGGGTTTGATCCCTAATACCCACTATGTTCTAAGATTGATGTTGTTATGACTTTGTTGTGCTTAATGCTTGTCACTAGGGCTCGAGTGCCATGATTTCAGATCTGAACCTATTATGTTTTCATGAATATATGTGATTTCTTGATCCTATCTTGCAAGTCTATAGTCACATATTATGTGTTATGACCCGTTAACCCCGAAGTGACAATAATCGGGATACTTACCGGTGATGACCGTAGTTTGAGGAGTTCATGTATTCACTAAGTGTTAATGCTTTGGTCCGGTACTCTATTAAAAAGAGGCCTTAATATCCCTAAGTTTCCAATAGGACCCCACTGCCACGGGAGGGTAGGACAAAAGATGTCATGCAAGTTCTTTTCCATAAGCACGTATGACTATATTCGGAATACATGCCTACATTACATTGATGAACTGGAGGTAGTTCTGTGTCACCCTATGTTATAACTATTACATGAGGAATCGCATCCGAGATAATTATCCATCACTGATCCAATGCCTAGGAGCTTTCCACATATTGTCCTTTGCTTAGTTACTTTACCATTGCCACTGTTACAATTACTACAAAACTGCTGTTGTTACTTTTGCCACTGTTACAATTACTTCCATACTACTTTGCTACTAAATACTTTGCTGCAGATATTAAGTTATCCAGGTGTGGTTGAATTGACAACTCAACTGCTAATACTTGAGAATATTCTTTGGCTCCCCTTGTGTCGAATCAATAAATTTTGGTTGAATACTCTACCCTTGAAAACTGTTGCGATCCCCTATACTTGTGGGTTATCAAGACTATTTTCTGGCGCCGTTGCCGAGGAGCATAGCTCTATTCTTTGAGTCACTTGGGATTTATATCTGCTGATCACTATGAGGAACTTGAAAGACGAAAGAACTAAGATTTTTCCCTCAACTACGAGGGGAGGTAAGGAACAGCCATCTAGCTCTGCACTTGATTCTCCTTCTGTTTTGAGTAATCTTGCGACACCTAAACCTGCTTCTGTTATTAATTCTGATATGTCGCATGTTATTGATGATGCCAGTTCTGCTATGCATGATACTTATGATGAAACTACTTTTGTGTTTGATACTACTATGCCATTAGGCGAATTTCTTGATGAACAACTTGCTAGGGCTAGAGAGAATGAAACTATTGAAACTGATAATATTGATGAAAGTGATGACGAAGATTCTCCCCCTAGATATGAATTGCCTGTTGTGCCTAAGGGTTATGTTATGGATGAAGAGACTGCTAGATATTTTCTTGCTTGCAATGATAGATCTAATCTTAAGAAGTTATTAGCTAAGTTGAAACAAAAGTCTCTGAATGCTAGAATGAAATATGACCCTGCTTTTGCTACTTCACCTATCTATGTTACTTCTAAGGATTATGATTTTTCTGTCGATCCTGAGATAATTACTTTGGTTGAATCTGACCCTTTTTATGGCTATGAATCTGAAACTATTGTGGCACATCTTACTAAATTGAATGATATAGCCACCCTATTCACTAATGATGAGAAAACTCGCTACTATTATATCCTTAAGATATTTCCATTCTCATTAAAGGGTGATGCTAAAACTTGGTTTAATTCTCTTGATCCTAGTTGTGTGCGTAGTCCCTAGGATATGATTTATTACTTCTTGATACGTCTCCAACGTATCTATAATTTTTGATTGTTCCATGCTATTATATTACCTGTTTTGGATGTTTATGGGCTTTACTTTACACTTTTATATCATTTTGGGACTAACCTACTAACCGGAGGCCCAGCCCGAATTGCTGTTTTTTTTTGCCTATTTCAGTGTTTCAAAGAAAAGGAATATCAAACGGAGTCCAAACGGGATGAAACCTTCGGGAGCGATCTTTTTTGAACAAATGCCAACCAAGAGACTTGGAATGGACGTCAAGCAACAAATGATGTGGCCACGAGGGTGCCCGGCGCGCCCCCATCCTCGTGGGCCCCTCAAGTGTCAACCGACGTACTTCCTTTGCCTATATATACCCCCGTACCTTGAAAACATCAGAGGGCACCACGAAAACCTAATTCCACCACCGCAACCTTCTGTATCCGCGAGATCCCATCTTGGAGCCTTTCCAGGCGCTCCGTCGGAGGGGGAATCGACCACGGAGGGCCTCTACATCATCTCCAAGGCCTCTCCAATGAGTTGTGAGTAGTTTACCACAGACCTTCGGGTCCATAGTTATTAGCTAGATGGCTTCTTCTCTCTCTCTTTGAATCTCAATACAAAGTTCTCGTCGATCTTCTTGGATATCTATTCGATGTAACTCTTTTTGCGGTGCATTTGTCAAGATCCGATGAATTCTGGGTTTATGATCAAGTTTATCTATGAGAAATATTTGAATTTCCTCTGAATTCTTTTATGTGTGATTAATTTATCTTTGCAAGTCTCTTCGAATTATCAGTTTGGTTTGGCCTACTAGATTGATCTTTCTTGCAATGGGGAAGTGCTTAGCTTTGGGTTCAATCTTGTGGTGTCCTTTCCCAATGATAGCAGGGGCAACAAGGCACATATTGTATTATTTCCATCGAGGATAAAAAGATGGGGTTTATATCATATTGCATGAGTTTATCCCACTACATCATGTCATCTTTATTAATGCGTTACTCTGTTCTTATGAACTTAATACTCTAGATGCAGGCAGGAGTCGGTCGATGTGTGGAGTAATAGTAGTGGATGCAGAATCATTTAGATCTACTTGTCACGGACGTGATGCCTATATACATGATCATGCCTAGATAATCTCATAACTATGCACTTTTATATCAATTGCTCGACAGTAATTTGTTCACCCACCGTAATACTTATGCTATCTTGAGAGAAGCCACTAGTGAACTATGGCCGCCGGGTCTATCCTTTATCATATAAGTTTTCATCTATCTTTTATTTGCATCTTTTACTTTCCAATCTATATCATAAAAATACCAAAAATATTTATCTTATCATATTATCTCTATCAGATCTCGCTTTTGCAAGTTACCGTGAAGGGATTGACAACCCCTTTATTGCATTGGTTGCAAGGTTCTTGTTTGTTTGTGTAGGTGCGTGGGACTTTTGAGGAGCCTCCTACTAGATTGATACCTTGGTTCTCAAAAATTGAGGGAAATACTTACACTACTTTACTGCATCACCCTTTCCTCTTCAAGGAAAACCAATGCAATGCTCAAGAGGTAGCAAGAAGGATTTCTGGCTCCGTTGCCGGGGAGGTCTTCGCTCAAGTCAAGACATACCAAGTACCCATCACAAACTCATCTCCCTCGCATTACATTATTTGCCATTTGCCTCTCATTTTCCTCTCCCGCACTTCACCCTTGCTGTTTTATTCGCCCTCTCTTTCCCCTTCTCCTCTCTCTTTTTTGCTTGCCTTTTTGTGTGCTTGTGTGTTGGTTGTTTGTTACGATGGCGCAAGATAATACCAAATTGTGTGACTTTTCCAATACCAATAATAATGATTTCCTTAGCACTCTGATTGCTCCTCTTAATTATGTTGAATCTTCTGAAATCAATGCTGCTTTGCTGAATCTTGTTATGAAAGATCAATTCTCCGGCCTTCCTAGTGAAGATGCCGCTACTCATCTAAACAACTTTGTTGATTTGTGTGATATGCAAAAGAAGTAAGATACGGATAATAATATTGTTAAATTGAAATTATTTCCTTTTTCACTTAGAGATCGTACTAAAACTTGGTTTTCGTCTTTGCCTAAGAATAGTATTGATTCTCGGTATAAGTGCAAAGATGCTTTTATCTCTAAGTATTTTCCTCACGCTAAGATCATCTCTCTTAGGAACGATATTATGAATTTTAAACAACTTGATCATGAGCATGTTGCCCAATCTTGGGAAAGAATGAAATTAATGATTCGCAATTGCCCTACTCATGGTTTGAACTTGTGGATGATCATACAATTTTTTTATGCCGGATTGAATTTTGCTTCTAGAAATCTTTTAGATTCAGCCGTGGGAGGCACTTTTATGGAAATCACCTTAGGAGAAGCTACTAAACTCCTTGATAACATTATGGCTAATTATTCTCAATGGCACACCGAAAGATCTACTAGTAAAAAAGTGCATGCTATAGAAGAAATTAATGTTTTGAGTGGAAAGATGGATGAACTTATGAAATTGTTTGCTACTAAGAGTGCTCCTATTGATCCTAATGATATGCCTTTGTCTACTTTGATTGAGAATAATAATGAATCTATGGATGTGAATTTTGTTGGTAGGAATAATTTTGGTAACAATGCTTATAGAGGAAACTTTAATCCTAGACCGTTTCCTAGTAATTCCTCTAATAATTATGGTAATTCCTACAACAAATCTTATGGAAATTTTAATAAGATGCACTCAGATTTTGATAATAGCGTTAAAGAATTTATGATCTCTCAAAAGAATTTTAATGCTTTGCTTGAAGAAAAATTGCTTAAAGTTGATGAACTGGCTAGGAACATTGATAGACTTTCGCTTGATGTTGATTCTTTGAAACTTAGATCTATTCCACCTAAGCATGATATCAATGAGTCTCTCAAAGCCATGAGAATTTCCATTGATGAGTGCAAAGAAAGAACCGCTAGATTGCGTGCTAAGAAAGATTGCTTTGTAAAAAGCGTGTCCTTCTAGTCACCATGAAAATAATGATGAAGATCTAAAAGTTATTGATGTATCCCCTATTAAATCCTTGTTTTTCAATATGAATCTTGATAATGATGGGACTGGAGATGAGTCAACTTTAGTTAAAAGGCGTCCCAATAATTCGGAGTTTTTAGATCTTAATGCTAAATTTGGTAAAAGTGGGATTGGAGAGGTCAAGACTTTAAATAGATTGAACCCACTATTATGGATTCAAGGAATTTAATTATGATAATTATTCTTTAATAGATTGTATTTCCTTGTTGCAATCCGTGTTGAATTCTCCTCATGCTTATAGTCAAAATAAAGCTTTTACCAAACATATTGTTGATGCCTTGATGCAATCTTGTGAGGAAAAACTTAATTTGGAAGTTTATATACCTAGAAAAATTTATGATGAGTGGGAACCTACTATAAAAATTGAAATTAAAGATCATGAGTGCTATGCTTTGTGTGATTTGAGTGAAAACATTATGTGATGTGCTAGGTTTCCATGATTTTGATGATTGCTCTTTAAACTTGCACCTTGCGGATTCCACCATTAAGAAACCTATGGGAAGGATCGATGATGTTCTCATTGTTGCAAATAGGAATTATGTGCCCGTAGGTTTTATCATTTTTGATATAGATTGCAATCTTTCATGTCCTATTATTCTTGGTAGACCTTTCCTTAGAATGATTGGTGCAATTATTGATATGAAGGAAGGGAATATTATATTCCAATTTCCATTAAGGAAAGGCATGGAACACTTTCCAAGAAAGAAAGTTAAATTACCTTATGAATCTATCATGCGAGCTACTTATGAATTGAATGCCAAAGATGGCACTACTTAGATCTATTCTCGCTTTTATGCCTAGCTAGGGGCGTTAAACGATAGCACTAGTTGGGAGGCAACCCAATTTTATTTTTGTTTCTTGCTTTTTGCTTCTGTTTAGTAATAAATATTTCATCTAGTTTCTTTTTAGATGTGTTTTCATGTTTTAATTAGTGTTTGTGCCAAGTAGAACCTATAGGATAACCTGCGGTGATAGTTAATTTGATTCTGCTGAAAAACAGAAACTTTTGCACGCACAAAAATAACTTTAGTAAATCACATAAATGTGCTTTTGCGTTGATTCTTTTTGATGTAGATCAATAGAAAAATTTACCAGGACCTCCTATTTTGGTAGGAGTTTTAGAGTTCCAGTAGTATTCGAAAGTTACAGATTGTTACGACTGTTCTGTTTTTTGACAGATTCTGTTTTTCGTGTGTTGTTTCCTTATTTTGATGCATCTATGGCTAGTATCGGGGGGTATGAACCATAGAGAAGTTGGAATACAATAGTTTTAACACCAATATAAATAAATAATGAGTTCATTACAGTACCTTATGTGGTGGTTTTTCTTTCTTGCACTAACGGAGCTTATGATTTCCTGTTGAGTTTTGTGTTGTGAAGTTTTCAAGTTTTGGGTAAGGATTTGATGGACTATGGAATAAGGAGTGGCAAAAGCCTAAGCTTGGGGATGCCCACGGCACCCTAAGATATTCAAGGATAACCAAAAGCCCTAGCTTGGGAATGCCCCGGAAGGCATCCTCTCTTTCGTCTTCGTCCATCGGTAACTTTACTTGGAGCTATATTTTTATTCGCCACATGATATGTGTTTTGCTTGGAGCGTCTTGTATGATATTAGTCTTTTATTTTTAGATTTCCACAATCATCCTTGCTGTACACACCTTTTGGGAGAAATCCACATGATTTGGAATTTATTAGAATACTCTATGTGCTTCACTTATATCTTTTGAGCTAGATAGTTTTGCTCTAGTGCTTCACTTATATCTTCTAGAGCATGGCAGTGGTTTAATTTTGTAGAAATTGTTGATCTCTCATGCTTCACTTATATTAAATTTAGAGTCTTTTAGAACAGCATGGTATTTGCTATGGTTATAAAATTGGTCCTAGAATGATGGGCATCCAAGTTGGGTATAATGAAAACTATCATAGGAAGTGAATTGGATGCTATGATCAATTTGATGCTTCATAATTATTTTGAGATATAGAGGTGGTGATATTAGAGTCATTCTAGTTGGGTAATTGTGAATTTAAAGAATACTTGTGTTGAAGTTGGCAAGTCCCGTAACATGCACGTATGGTAACTGTCGTGTAACAAATTTGAAACATGAGGTGTTCTTAGATTGTCATCCTTATGAGTGGCGATCAGGGACGAGCGATGGTCTTTTCCTACCAATCTATCCCCCTAGGAGCATGCGCGTAGTGCTTGGTTTTTGATGACTTGTATATTTTTGCAATAAGTATATGAGTCCTTTATGACTGATGTTGAGTCCATGGATTATACGCACTTTTACCTTTCCATCATTGCTAGCCTCTTTGCTACCGTGCATTTCCCTTTCTCACCTTGAGAGTTGGTGCAAACTTCGCCGGTGCATCCAAAACCTGTGATACGATACGCTCTATCACACATAAACACCCTTATATCTTCCTCAAAACAGCCACCATACCTACCTATTATGGCATTTCCATAGCCATTCCGAGATATATTGCCATGCAACTTTCCACCGTTCCGTTCATCATCACACGCATCATCATTGTCATATTGCCTTGCATGATCATGTAGTTGACATCGTATTGTGGCAAAGCCACCTTCATAATTTTTCATACATGTCACTCTTGATTCATTGCCCATCCCGGACCACTGCCAGAGGCATTCATATAGAGACATATCTTGTTCTAGTTTTGAGTTGTAATTCACGAGTTGTAAATAAATAGAAGTGTGATGATCATCATTATTAGAGCATTGTCCCTTAAAAAAGAACAAAGGCCAAAAATAAAAAAAAAAGAAAGGCCAAAGGAAAAAAAAGAAAGGCCAAATAAAGAAAAAAAGAAATGCCCAGAAAAAGAAAAAAAGAAAGAAAGAAGGAAAGGAAAAAAGAAAATAAAAAAGGGGGACAATGTTACTATCTTTTTCCACACTTGTGCTTCAAAGTAGCACCATGTTCTTCATATAGAGAGTCTCATTTGTTGTCACTTTCATATACTAGTGGGAATTTTTCATTATAGAACTTGGCTTGTATATTCCAACGATGGGCTTCCTCAAAATGCCCTAGGTCTTCGTGAGCAAGAAAGTTGGATGCACACCCACTTAGTTTCTTTTGTTGAGCTTTCATACATTTATAGCTCTAGTGCATTCGTTGCATGGCAATCCCTACTCCTCATGTTGACATCAATTGATGGGCATCTCCATAGCCTGTTGATTAACCTCGTTAACATGAGACTTTCTCCTTTTTTTGTCTTCTTCACACAATCTCCATCATCATATTCTATTCCACCCATAGTGCTATATCCATGGCTCACGCTCATGTATTGCGTGAAAGTTGAAAAAAGTTTGAGATTGCTAAGGTATGAAACAATTGCTTGGCTTGTCATCGGGGGTGTGAAAGATGAGAGCATTCTTGTGTGACAAAAATGGAGCATGACCAAAGTATATGATTTTGTAGGGATGAACTTTCTTTAGTTATGTTATTTTGAGAAGACACGATTGCTTTGTTAGTATGCTTGAAGTATTACTAATTCTTATATCAATATGAACTTTTATTTTGAATCATTTGGATCTGAACATTCATGCCACAATAAAGAAAATTACATTGATAATTTTGCTAGGTAGCATTCCACATCAAAAATTCTGTTTTTATCATTTACCTACTCGAGGACGAGCAGGAATTAAGCTTGGGGATGCTTGATACGTCTCCAACGTATCTATAATTTTTGAATGCTCCATGCTATTATATTACCTGTTTTGGATGTTTATGGGCTTTAATTTACACTTTTATATCATTTTTGGGACTAACCTACTAACCGGAGGCCCAGCCCAAATTGCAGTTTTTTTTGCCTATTTCAGTGTTTCAAAGAAAAGGAATATCAAACGGAGTCCAAACGAGATGAAATCTTTGGGAGCGATCTTTTTCGAACAAATGTCAACCAAGAGACTTGGAGTGGACATCAAGCAACAAACGAGGTGGCATGAGGGTGCCCGGCGCGCCCCCTGGGGGTGGGCGCGCCACCAGCCTCGTGGGCCCCTCGAGCGCCAACCAAAATACTTCCTTCGCCTACATATGCTCCCGTACCCTGAAAACATCGGAGGGCACCACGAAAACCTAATTCCACCGCCGCAACCTTCTGTATCTGCGAGATCCCATCTTGGAGCCTTTGCCGGTGCTCCGCCGAAGGGGGAATCGACCATGGAGGGCCTCTACATCATCTCCAAGGCCTCTCCAATGAGTTGTGAGTAGTTTACCAAAGACCTTTGGGTCCATTTTTATTATCTAGATGGCTTCTTCTCTCTCTTTGAATCTCAATACAAAGTTCTCCTTGATCTTCTTAGAGATCTATTCGATGTAACTGTTTTCGCGGTGTGTTTGTCAAGATCTGATGAATTGTGGGTTTATGATCAAGTTTATCTATGAGAAATATTTGAATCTCCTCTGAATTATTTTATGTGTGATTAAGTTATCTTTGCAAGTCTCTTCGAATTATCAGTTTGGTTTGGCCTACTAGATTGATCTTTCTTGCAATGGGAGAAGTGCTTAGCTTTGGGTTCAATCTTGCGGTGTCCTTTCCTAGTGACAGCAGGGTCAGCAAGGAACGTATTGTATTGTTGCCATCGAGGATAAAGAGATGGGGTGTATATCATATTGCATGAGTTTATCCCTCTACATCTTTCTTAATGTGTTACTCTGTTCTTATGAACTTAATACTCTAGATGCAGGCAGGAGTCGATCGATGTGTGGAGTAACAGTAATAGATGTAGAATCGTTTCGATCTACTTGTCACGGAGGTGATGCCTATATACATGATCATGCCTAGATAATCTCATAACTATGCACTTTTCTATCAATTGCTCGACAGTAATTTTTTTACCCACCGTAATACTTATGCTATCTTTAGAGAAGCCAGTAGTGAAACATATGGCCCCCGGGTCTATCTTTTATCATATAAGTTTTCATCTATATTTTATTTGCATCTTTTACTTTCCAATATATATCATAAAAATACCAAAAATATTTATCTTATCATATTATCTCTATCAGATCTCACTTTCGCAAGTTACCGTGAAGGGATTGACAACCCCTTTATTGCGTTGGTTGTGAGGTTCTTGTTTGTTTGTGTAGGTGCGTCGGACTTTTGAGGAGCCTCCTACTGGATTGATACCTTGGTTCTCGAAAACTGAGGGAAATACTTATGCTACTTTACTGCATCACCCTTTCCTCTTCAAGGAAAACCAACGCAGTGCTCAAGAGGTAGCACTTCTCTGCTAAATATTTCCCTGCTCATAAGAAACAAGTTGCTCTAAGGGAAATATATAATTTTGTGCAAATTGAAGAAGAGAGTCTCCCACAAAATTGGGGGAGGCTTCTCCAATTACTTAATGCTTTGCCTGATCATCCTCTTAAGAAAAATGAAATACTTGATATCTTTTATAATGGACTAACCGATGCTTCCAGAGACCACCTGGATAGTTGTGCTGGTTGTGTTTTCATGGAAAGAACAGTTGATCAAGCTGAATTGTTATTGAACAATATGTTGACTAATGAAAACAATTGGACACTTCCTGAACCAAGTCCTAAGCCAACTCCGAAGAAAAGAGGTGTTCTATTTCTCAGTCCTGAAGATATGCAAGAGGCAAAGAAATCTATGAGAGAAAAAGGTATTAAAGCTGAAGATGTTAAAAATTTACCTCCTGTTGAAGAAATACATGGCTTTAATATACCATCTATTGAAGGAATACATGGTCTTGATAACCCGACACAGGTAGTAAAGGTAAATTCTCTCTATAGATATGATAAAGTTGAAATCCCGTCTACTAAGTTTGCTAGCCAATGCTTGGATGAATTTGATGACTTTATGGCTAAACAAGAAAACTTCAATGCTTATGTTGGTAGACAATTGAAAAGTAATGCTTATATGATTGGACACTTGAGTGATTATATGTCTAGAGTTAAGGGTGAACTTAAACTTATTAGTAAACATGCTTCTATGGTTACCACTCAAGTAGAACAACTACTTAAAGCACAAAATGATTTGCTCAATGAATTGGATAATAATAAACATGACTTTGTTGTTAGAGTAGCAACTAGAGGAGGTAAAATGACTCCGGAACCTTTGTATCCTGAGGGCCACCCTAAGAGAATTAAGCAAGAATCTCAGAGAAATAATGTTGATGCACATAGTCCTTCTAAGAGGAAGAAAAAGAAAAATGATAGGACTTTGCATGCTTCTAGTGAACCTGTTGCAGACACACCTGAGAATCCCAATGACATTTGTATTTCTGATGCTAAAGCATAATCTAGTGATGAACATGAACCTAGTGATAATGTTAGTGATGATGTTCATGTTGATGCTCAACCTAGCAATAATAATGACGTAGAGGTTGAACCTGCTGTTGATCTTGATAACCCACAATAAAAGAATTAACGTTATGATAAGAGAGACTTCGTTGCTAGGAAGCACTGTAAAGAAAGAGAACCATGGGTTTAGAAACCCATGCCTTTTCCTCCCAAACCATCCAGGAAAAAGGATGATGAGGATTTTGAGCGCTTTGCTGAAATGATTAGACCTATCTTTTTGCGTATGTGTTTGACTGATATGCTTAAAGTGAACCTTATGCTAAGTACATGAAAGATATTTTTACAAATAAAAGAAAGATTCCAGAAACTGAAATTTCCACCATGCTTGCTAATTATACTTTTAAGGGTGGAATACCAAAGAAACTTGGAGATCCAGGAGTACCAACTATACCATGCTCCATTAAAAGAAACTATGTTAAAACTGCTTTATGTGATCTTGGAGCCGGTGTTAGTGTTATGCCTCTCTCTTTATATCATAGACTTGAATTGAATAAGTTGACACCTACTGAAATATCTTTGCAAATGGTCGATAAATCAACTGCTACACATGTGCCTGTTGTGGATGCAAACGTTACTATCTTAATGGACTTTGTTATTCTTGATATTCCCAAGGACGATAGTATGTCGATTGCAACAAAGGCAGTGTCACTTTTCATGTTAATGGTAATGAGCATACGGTACACTTTCCGAGGAAACAACCAAAAGTTCACAGTATCAATTCTATTGGAAAAATTCCATCGATTATTATTGGAGGTTTTGAATTCCTCTTCCTACTGTCAAGAAGAAATATGATATTCTTATTATTGGGGATGTACATATCCCCGTTGAGGTAACCTAGTGTTATTTCAAATTTATCCGGTTCCATGTTATTCGGAATGAGTTTGTTAACAAGACTTGATCAACCTTGTTAGTGGATTCCTTTTGATGAGCATGAGATGGATGAAGTTAGAAAGAACAACCTTCTGTACCCTCCTTTTACTTTCTGTTATTTAGATTAAATAAAGCAAAAATAGTATTTTTCTGTCTGTTTTTTGATTTATCCATGCAATAAAAAATACTCCGAAAATAAAAATTCTCCAAATGCCCTGAAAATGAAATATGATTTTTTTCTAGAATATTTGAGAATATCTGGCACTAAGAACACAGCAGGGGAAGCCGGCACCTGGCCATGAGGGTCCAGGACGCGCCCACCCCCCTGGGTGCGCCCCCTGCCTCATGGGCCCATGGTGGCCCCCTCCACTTATTCCTGCACCCACACACTTCTTCTTCCTCCCAAAAAAATCACCATCCAGCTCAAGCACGAGTTCTAGCTCATATTGCTGCCGTTTTTGATCTCCTTGCTCAAAGCTCCACTCATAAAACTTCTTTGGGGAATTGTTCTTTGGTTTGTGACTCCTCCAATGGTCCAATTAGTTTTTGTTCTAGTGCTTTATTCATTGCAAATTTTTGCTGCTAAGGTAACCCTGTTCTTGAGCTTGCATGTCAAATTTATTTGGTCCCAAGTAGTTTTAATGCATGATATAGTCTCTATGCACTTGTGGGAGTAGTTGCTATCAATTTTGTTGAGCTTGGTTCACTTTTATTTTGAGTTACTAAAAAATTTCAGAAATTTTCAAAAAATGATGACGAGATTTTTGAGGGGCTCTTCTAGCCAAATCTCGAAGGATAATCAAAATAAGGAGAATAAAAACACCAAATATAATCTCCCTCGCGTCCCGGAGGTTCGGCCATGTGAATGGCCTTGTGATGACTTCTTGAGAGCAGCCGGGATTCATGATGATTTTTATTCTTTGGCTGAGAATGCAGGCCTCACCGACTTCCTCCACGACCTGCTCGATTAGTATCTCCTACTCACTAATACTTTCGTGCAAAAATTTTACTTTCATTCTAAGAAATCACCACCTTCAGTAGAGTTTCATTTATATGAAGAGGTTAGGGCACTACTAGGAAAAGGCCTACTAATGGCGCATCTAATTTGGCCATTAATGGCGCATTAGTGGTGCGCCATTAGTGCCACGCCATTAGTATCTGGTATACTAATGGCGGACCAGAGATGCACCATTAGTATATACAATAGTGCGCCATTAGTATGCCTCCAAGGGGGCCATGTATACCCATGTGCTTTGGCATACTAATGGCGCACAACAATGAGATGCGCCATTAGTAACTTCTGCATACTAATGGAGCACTGTTTAATGATGCGCCATTAGTATCCTTTGGCATACTAATGGCGCACTGTGATGTGATGCGCCATTAGTATGAATATTAGGTTTTTTTATTTTTTTTATTTTCTGTTTTTTGCACAGGTGACAAAATGTATAATTGGACAAAATATAGACAGCACACATCAACAACAGATTCATCGAATACAATAGAAGATTAGTCTGTGAATACAATTCATCATATTAGTCTCCGAATACAATTCATCATATTAGTCTCCGAATTGAAAAGACCAAACAAAGATAGAACATTATATTACAAGTCTCGAGACCGCGAGTAGCGAGTTTGTCTTCACATTACAAGTCGATATCGATCATCTAAACTACCATCACATATAAGAGAGCTGCGGTCATCACGATGAGCATCATCACGATGAAACTCGTCTTCATCCGGTTCCTCCAACGCTCCCTCCCCTCTCCCGCTAGATAGCGGGCGTATCTAGATTCGGCCTCGGCCCTAGTGGTGTACCCTTTGTAACTGTTACCGCTGAATCGGTGAACCTGTCTCCGACACTCCTCCTAGTCGTCGTAGACTCCGGGAACCTTACCCTTGTACACGACATACGACGGCATCGCTATGCACTAGCCAAACGAAACGTTAGTACCAATTCACAGACAATACATAAGCAATATATAAGTATGCAACAGAACGATCGGAAGAGAAAAGCAAGACATTAATAGCATCGATTACATCTAAGTTGAACAACTCTCGAAACCAAATAGACATACTACAAGTATATTTAAAGTTTAATTACAACATGAGCCAATCGATGTTTCAGAACTAGACACAGCATCACTGCTTTCGACTCGACTCAAGGGACAGGAGCGTGGATGAAGCCACCGTCTATCGTGGGAGTCATGAAATAACGGGCTTGTCAGCCTGCATTTGTAGCATTGTGTCGATGTCACTGTTGGACGGTTGATTTCTGAGGTAGAACTGCCCCAAGGTACGAAGGACATCTTGATGGATGATTTCCGCAAACTCCGACTGGATGTGGAAGAATTCTTGTCTGATGTCCGCGTCCTGGATTGCCGACACGCTCGCGGCCCAATATTTGAGTTTACTCGGTAGCAGAAGTTGATGATGGTCCCGTACGATCGCCCGCATGTGATGGATGGCGTAGTAGGCACCCTTCTGACCGCCAGGCGGCTGGTTGACGCATCAGAACGTCGTATTGTGGGAGAACACGTGCTTGCCGTACTTACGAATAGGCCTGGTGAAGGTGCCTCCAGATTTGGCGTAGCCGGGGAGAACATCATCAAGAACCTTCTTGACATTTGTGTAGTCTACGTTCGACTGACAGTCCGGGTCGAAATACGTGGCCATGGAATATTTGGGGCTTAGGAGGATGAGCGTGCAATGTGTGTCACTGCAGAAAACACGGAATGTTAAAAGAAAAATGATCGAAATCTAAGAATTCATATGTTACGAGCCGGTTGAGGGGAGGACTTACTCGGGAAAGTAAGGCACGAGGAAGTTATCCTTATCTTGGTTTGCCAGAATGACGCCTTCGAGGTAAGAACTTGCGACTTGCCGGTCCCCAGCGCTGCCCAAGATCTTGGCACGCATGTAGAAGGGGTCGACTATCACGATGTCCGGGTTCTTGTCGCGAATGATCCGCATCTCCATACTCAGCGAAAATAGCCGAACGAAGGTGTAGTGCAGCGGTTGAAGGTTCAACATAGCATGGATGTCATCAAACCCCAGGACGATCGTACCCTCGATGGAGTTATCCACAAAGCCCTTGCCCTCTGGCACCTTGGCCGCGAAAACTGAGTATGCCACATCCTTCTCTCTGAGACGCCGCTTCTCCAAAGAAAGAACACTGTCATGCAGACTCTGCATAGCACCGGTTGCAGCATTGAGCATATTTGTCGGTAGCATCGCCCTACCCGCCACATGCACCCTCCTCGAGATATCCTTAGGTGAAGGTGGCCCGTCCTGAGCACAGATAGTACTCGGTGCCGGCTGGCTCGCACCCTTGTTAGTCTTTCTTTTGCGTGCCTTCTTCTTCTCCTGTAATGGGACCCAGTTCTGCTCACAGACCGCCTTCTTGAGTGTGTTTGGGCTGATAATATTTTGCACCTCGCCTATCTGAGGCTCGGTGAAGTCGGCAGCTGGAGGCGTCTCCTGAGAGCTGAACGGCAGACGACGCTTGTTGCAACTTGGTTTCTCTTCGGTACCAGCTAGATCGCGCACGTCTTTTTTTGGGTTGGGTTCTTGAGAAGGAGGCCCCACGAAGTCGCCATCGTACCCATGTTCGGCAAAGTACTGATCGACGTTGCCAAATGTATCGTCATTGTCGTCGTTCTGATCCTGTGCCATATGCAGGTTTGGATCCAGTGGCATAGGGATGTCCGGCACCGTTGCGGCGGTTTTGCCATGGGGCCGACTTGGCGCCGACACGACTGGCGGTGTTGTCTTTGGGGTGGTGTCCCTGCCCCCAAACGAATCTGGCTCTTCGGCCAAAGTAGGGGCCAGCTCAGGCAGGCGCTAATGGTCATCACGTCATCATCGTCGGCCCCGACGGGTCGAATCGGAGGTAACAACTCATCGCAGCCTGGCAGCACCCGAACCAGTTGAACCCTAAACAAGTTGGGTGGCATCTGGGTACCGTGGAACAAGGGGTTGCCCGGTTGAACGATTTTGCCCTTGGCGACATCGACCAACTCATTGTTCACGAAGTGCAGGAGAGTGCACGGAATGTTGGCGGCGCCCTGCAAAAACATGTAGGGCGTCAGGGATGCCCAGTCAAAGGCAAGGAGATGAAGTCCTCGGCCGAGAGGCTTAATTAGTTACCGTGATGATGGCGTCGACCTCGGCTAATGTCGAGGCACCGCCAACGGCGGGCGTGCAGTTGACGGAGGGGCCGCTTGCTGCAGAGGTGCCGGCCAGCGTACACCCGGGTGCATTAAGCTCCCGTGCCGGCGTCGGAGACACCAATGCCGCCTCCGCCGGAGACACCAATGGCCCCGCCATCGCATTCTGCGAGTTGCTGGCCGTGAAGCTAGGAATCGGGGGCGGCCCCTGTTGGCCGCCCGCAATCCACGCACTCAACCCCTCGATCAAGGTAGGCACAATGGCGGTGATCGTCGCTCCGAGTTGTTGTTGCACTTGCTCTTGGACAATCTCCAGAATCCGCGCCACCTGTGCCTTGAGTTCTTGAACCTCGCGCACCTGGCTTTCCGAGCTGGTCTTTTTCTCCTTCCGCACACCAGCGGTATAGTATGACCCCCATTTTGTGGACAAGCCTTTGCCGGCCACACGACTAGCTGACGTCGGCTTACTGAGCTTATCCTTCTTCTTCATTACATTCAACGCCCTATTTAGAGTGGTGTCCCAAGGGTTGCTCTTAGTCGACCCCGCGCTACTGCTTTCAGTCACCTGCGGAAGGAATGTGAACCATTTAGAAATTGGGCTTCATTAATTAGAATGCAACCATATGGAGCTAATTACGCAGGGGTGTATTCCTTACCAGAACAAGCTCAAGCGCCCTGGTCTTCGGATCCGTGGTAAGCTCCTTTGTTATCGGGTCCTCCTTGTACCGGGCCCTAACATAGTTCCTGGTCTGCTTGTTACTGCTGTATTTCTCGAAGCGGGGCGGTAGGCCTTGCTCGGCACGCTCCACGTCCTCCTTGTCCCATATAGGCTCCGCCACTCTATAACCGCCAGGACCGAGTTTGTGTTCCCCTAAGTTCAACTCCCGCATTTCTTTCCACTGACTTGATTGGGAGTTTGCGGTGCTCGAGCAATTGATCTTGAAGTCATTGTAGTCATCTTCGGTGATCGAAGGATTTTTCTCCTTGATCTTCTCATAACTCTCACCTTTCTCGATCATTCTCTTCACATTACTTTTCCAAGTAGACAGGGCCTTGCTCATCTTCGTGAGGGCAGCATTGTTCATTTTATTCCCTTTGAGGCTTGTGTTTTCAAATTCAGCGGGGAACTTGTATCGTTCGTGCAGCTTCGTGAAGAGGAGGTTGCGCAAATTCCCTCGGTCAGGATGCCTCAGGTTCTCGGTGTTGATCGAGACGGTGCTCTGGAGAATGCACCCGAGCTGAAGCGAGTACCCCTTAACTATTCGTTCGGGCGCCGTTGGATTCCCGTCGGAGTCCACTTCAGTAACTTCCTCCTTGAGGGTGCGGAGCACGGTCGGGCGCCGGGCCTTCCGTTGCCTCTTCGGTTGGCTGCCATCTGTGCGTGCGCCGCCATCATCAGTGGTGGCATCCTCGGCGGCACCATCAGTGGTGGCATCAGTGGGGTCATCCTCAGTGGTACCATCAGTGGTCTCAGGATCGGTGGGGAAGGCGGCATCCTCATACAAGTGAGGTTGTTCCTCCATCTCCTGGGACAGCTCCCAGAATGCCTTGCTGCCCGAACCCCCGGCCTCATCGTTGTTGGCCATGTTTCTCTCTAAATAGGAACAAAGTTTGGTCAAAAAGTTGGTTATTGTCAAGGAACACGATCATGGTCTCATCATTTAGGGTTTGTCGACACCGAGGCATCCTAAAAGCTAAGATTTTATCATTGAGGGTTTTTCGACGCCGAGGCACCCTAAAAGCCTAAGCTTTCATCATTAGTCACAAGTACCCCATATGTCCTATTTTTAGCAAAGTCATGCTAAAATTCATGGAAAATTTCAGCATGACCTTTGCGGAAAATAGGACATATGGAGTACCTGAATTTGCTGGAACGGAAGTTAATCGACATTCCAGCAAACTCAAGGGCCTCTCGGGTGGACAAGGCAAAAAAGGCCTCCATCACAACATGGAAAATACATTGGCATGTGAAGAGGTGAAACAATATATGCATCTCCAAGCAGTATCATTCAACATTTTGGACAAACCACTACAAGCAATACTGGATCAGATACAAGAAGAATGTGAGAAAATGCAGACAAATACTAACAGATTGAGGTGTTTAACTTGTGGTGCTCTCTGTGCTATTAACATTTCAAGTCAAAACCTTTTCTGGTTAGTAAGTGTTTCTTGAGCATATGTATGTAGTAAGTGTTTCTGCTCTCAGTGTTTCAGAACACATATTTTTCTTCATCATTAACTGTACTAGCAGTTTTTTTCTTCTTCATTGACTGTATTAGCTATTTACTAGCAGTACTAGCACTTGGATCATATGCTAACGCTACATTGATACATCATCATGCTGGGTAATATTAAACCCAAGCAACTTTATAATCAACCCAGGATACATCAACTACTACACTGTCCTGCCTAATAAAAACAGTCATGCCAGCATATAGTATATAAATCTGAATTTGTGTTTACAAGAAGAGTGCCCATTGCAATGTAAACCTGAGAACACAACTCACCTCAAGTGCAGGATATAGCAGACACCTACTTCTTCAGTCAAGTGCAGTAAAAGACCGTTTGCAGAACCTGTTTAGTCAGAGTTGAACATTAGAATCCATACTATGCTCTACTATGCTTGTAAAGGAACACCTGCTAGCTAGCTGCTGTCGAGTTGCTAGCATTCGTCGTCAGTGAAAAAAAATGAAGAAGAAAAAAGGCATGCATGCACTGGTTTGCCAAAACAGAGCACTTTAGTCCTCTATTTTTGCTAACTGCTACACATACCCCCAAGTGAACCACCACAACATCTAAAAGCTAACAATTGTTTTTGCTTATATAATCAGACTTTTTGTGATAAAAAAACCATAGAACAACTACTCCAAATTTCTAAATAAACTGCCATTTCATTTTATTCTATAATGAACTGTACTTTTTATGGGTTTTTTAGTTAAATGCAGAAAATCCAAAGTTAATTCCGCCCACGTTATAGGTTCCAGAACTAAAAACTTGATGAGCTCCATGATTTGGATGCTGTTAACCACAAGGACATGACTGAATTTATCGAGGACAAAAAACCAAACAACTAAAGATGCACAATTCACAAAAACAAAAGAAGCAAAAGAAAGGGTCTCTCTCAAACACCTACAACTGTAGTGTGTGTACTCTAGCCGGCAGCTCTCGAGATCTTCAGTACTGAAAATGCCTTACAGAACTTGCTTCACTTATAAACCCAACCAGAGATCTTCAGTACTAAGAAAGGTAAAAATGCCCCCGGCGCACTTAATTCTTGAATACATTGCTTAGAAAACGTAGAGAGATTATCGTCTGCTGCCCTCAAGCATCGATTTGGAGTTTAACTATCATTGCAAAAAAATGATGGGTACCACTACCAGCAGAAAGGGCATGTTTGCAGAAACTTAGACACATTCATTGCAGACTGCTACGTACTGCAAATTAATTGATGACTGCTAAAATCGAAATTTAACTACAATATATATAATATATCAACAGTATATTGATCTGTGAAAGACTGTAATCATATATAACAGCATCCAAATCATCGAGCTCATCAAGTTTTTAGTTCTGGAACCTATAACGTGGGTACATGACTGCATCTGAATGTGACTGAATCTGAATGTGACTGAATCTGAATGCGAGGGGGAGAGGGGGAGAGGAGGAGGGGGAGCTAACGGG
This sequence comes from Triticum timopheevii, assembly GCA_963921465.1. Lineage (NCBI taxonomy): Eukaryota > Viridiplantae > Streptophyta > Magnoliopsida > Poales > Poaceae > Triticum > Triticum timopheevii. The sequence goes on from OY997262.1 coordinate 293,695,151, forward strand.
GGCGGTGGTGTGGACGGGGCGACGAGGTGGGGCGACGAGGTCCGGGTGGTGGTGGTGCGACGAGGTCCGGCAGGCGACGAGGTCCGGGTGGTGGTGGTGCTCCGGCGACGGTGATGTGGACGGGGCAGCGTTCGTGCCACCGGCGACGAGGGCGGCGGGGCGATGGCGTCCAATGAGGTGGGGCGACGGGGAGAGCGGCGCCGAGGAGACGAGGACGATGGGGCGGCGGGGCAGCGGCGTCGGGAGAGGAGAGGGCGGCGTCGCGGCGTCGGGGCATTGGGGCGGAGACGAGGACGACGGGGCGGCGTCCCGGCGTCGGGGCGGCGTCGAGGCGGCGGGGCAGCGGCGTCGGGAGAGGAGAGGGGAAGGGGATCGAGGGCGAGGGCGAGGGAGAGAGAGGGGAAAGGTTTGGGCCGGGGAGGAAATATGGATGGGGGCGGCACAATACTAATGGCGCACCACCCCTCGGTGCACCATAAGTACATCCATACTAATGGCGCACCTCACCCTGGTGCGCCATTAGTATTTTTTTTTGATTTCTGCTCGAGCCAACAGGTTATCTTCCACCTGACCTGATCCACACCAAGTTCCCTCTACTAGCTCGACTGGTCAGCAGCCAGTTCTCACACCAAGAGGTCCTGGGTTCGATTCCCAGGCTCCACAATTTCTTTTATGCATTTAAAATGCTGTTTGATACTTATTTGTGTTTAAATATGTTCAAGCTTGTTTAAATCATAACAATGATATTTTTTTATAAGACAGTAGTAATTTTTTTAAAAATATCATCAAACAGTAATGCCGGTGGAGCGGGGGAGGGTGCACGGGGTGCGGGGGGTCGGCGGCGGTGGTTGAGTAGGGGAGGGGTACCGGGGGTCGGCGGCAGCGGTTGAATAGGGGAATCGAGGGTGCGGGCCGGTGGACCGGGGGGTGCTCGGCGGCGGCCGCCGCTGGACCGGGGGGTGCTCGGCGGCGAGGGGGACCGGATCTGGCGAGGTGGGATCGAGATCGAGTGTCCATGAAATTTAAAAATATTCATGATAGTTCAAAAAGTGCCCATGAAATACAATCGAGAAATGAAGGCTACAATTTAAATACAATCGATGTTAGCTAGCTATCTGTTCACAATCTTCTTGCCCTTCTTTTTCGCAAATGGAGTTCTTCTGTGGAATGGACGTCCTTTAGGTAGGGTGGTCCTGCTTCTTCTTGTGGTGTATACTAATGTTCGTCATGGTCAGCACGCAGCACACACACCAGGAGGTCCTGAATTCGATTCCCAGGCTCCCCAATATTTTTTTTATGCATTTTAAATGCTGTTTTTATATTTATTTGTGTTTAAATACGTTCAAACTTGTTACTTGAAAATATCATCGGCGGCGGCGGTGGAGCGGGGGAGGGTGCGGGGATCGAGATCGAGATGGAGGGGGGATCGAGATCGAGATGGAGGGGGATCGAGATCAAGTGTCCTCATGAATTCAAAAAGTTCCCATGAAATTTAAAAATATTCATGATATCAAAAAGTGCCCATGAAATACAATCGAGAAATGAAGACTACAATTTAAATACAATCGATCTTAGCTAGCTATCTGTTCACAATCTTCTTGCCCTTCTTTTTCGCAAATGGAGTTCTTCTGTGGAACGGACGTCCTTTAGGTAGGGTGGTCCTGCTTCTTCTTGTGGTGTGTGCTGCTACTTCATCGTCGTCGTCATGTTCGATCTTTGGGTCGCCGTACTTGTTGAAGTCTTGCTCATTGGCTACTCCATCCATTCCGATGATCTTCCTTTTGCCTCTCCTCACGACAACACGACTGGGCTTTGACGGGTCGATAATGAAGAAGCATTGGTCCACTTGGGAAGCCAGTACCCATGGCTAATTTTTCGCGGTGATGTTTGCGCCCGCGGTCTTGGATTTGGCTTCGGGTATAACCATGGTGGTGAAATACCGGTCTTCTTTTAGGACGCTCTTCGCCCATCTGACACGGAACATCGGGACCTTCTCTCCAGCGTAGCTCAGCTCCCAGATCTCCTCGATCCTTCCGTAGTATCTGTCCTTGTCATTACCGGTGTAGGATTCCATCGTTACCCCGGAGTTCTGATAACCATCGCTCTTCATGTCCTTGGCCTCGGTGTAGAATGTGTAGCCGTTGATATCGTACGCCTCATAGGTCATCAGGTTGTGCTCGGCGCCATGTGAGAAGGCGAATATGAGTTGTTCTTCCGCGGAAGAATCCTCATGTAAAGGGTACGACAGAAGCTTCTTCTTGAACCAATGCGTGAAACATGAGTTGTGCTCTTTGATTATATCTCCGTCCGTCCTCTGTTGGCCTCAGTCATTGTACGTCTTCTTAATAAAGGTTTTGTGTTCTACCACCCAAGGATCGACCACGTCTATGTGTTGTAGCGCGACTAGGTTTGCTCTTTCAAAGTCGGCGAGTCGACCCTCTAAGTGGACATGCATTTCGCGGCGACCCTCACGGTGACCCCATCCAGCGAGCCTGCCGAGGTGCCTGTTGACGGGCAGACCAACGGGGTTCTCGATGCCTAGATAATTCATGCAGTAGGAGATGCACTCTTCGGTCAGAAAGCCCCTGGCTATACTTCCCTCTGGACGTGACATGTTGCGAACGTATCCTTTGATGACACCATTCATCCTTTCGAAAGGCATCATGCTGTGCAGGAACGTCGGCCCGAGTTGGATGATATCCTCCACTATATGGACCAGCAGATGCACCATAACGTCGAAGAATGCTGGCGGGAAGTACATCTCAAGCTCGCATAGTATCACCACGATCTCTTCCTGTAGCCTTCTAAGTTGCCTCACGCCAATCGACTTCTGAGAGATGACGTCGAAAAAGTTGCATAGGCCAAATAGCGTTTCACGGACGTGTGCGTCCATGATCCCACGGATTGCAACTGGAAGTATCTGCGTCATCAGCACGTGACCGTCGTGAGACTTCAACCCACTGAACTTCTACTTCGCTAGGTCTAGGTATCTGCTTATCTTCCCCGCGTAACCGTAAGGAAGTTTTACTCCTAGGAGGCAGGTGAAAAACTGCTCGATCTCCTCCTGACTTAGAGTGAAGCACGCGGGAGGGTAGTCATTTCCGGTCTTCTTGGCCTTTTTGCCTTTGCGACGACTTTCTGTGTCCTGCTTCGCCTCATCATCATCATCATCATCATCATCATCATCATCATCATCATCATTAGCGTGAAGCTCCTGCCTGATGCCCATTGATTTCAAGTCTGCCCTTGCTTTCGGCCCATCTTTGGTCCTCTCTGGCATGTTGAGCAGGGTACCAAGCAGACTCTCGCACACGTTCTTCGTGATATGCATGACATTAAGGCTGTGAGGCACACGGTGGATCTTCCAGTACGGCAAGTCCCAGAAAACAGACCACGTTTTCCATACCTTCAGCAGCGGCTCTGGCGCCTTTCGCTTCTTTCCCGGCTCTGGCGCCTTTTGCTTCTTTCCCGGCAGTGGGCAGTCTTTCCAATTTTTCAACAGCTTGTCTATTTCCTCGCCGCTCCTCGTACACGGGTGTTTTCGGGGTTTGGTTTCACCATCGAACAGATCCTTGCGTTTCCTCCACGGGTCATCGTCGCGAAGCCACCTTCAATGTCCCATGAACACGGTTTTCAAAGACCCGGGATCTCTATCTAGCTGGCGATACGTTGTGTCATCCATGCACCTTACGCATCCAGAAAATCTGTGGACTACCTGCCCCGCGAGATATCCGTAACTGAGATAGTCGTGCACCGTCGTGAGCAGTGCGGCTCTCATAGGGAAATATTCTTTCTCTGCGGCGTCCCATGCATTGGCTCCTCTTTCAGCAGCCCCAGATACAGATCGATGTCGTTCCCTGGTTGTTTCGGCCCTTCAATTAGCATACTCATGTGAATGTACTTCCTCTTCATGCACAACCAGGGGGGAAGGTTGTACATCCACACAAACACAGGCCAGGTGCTATGTGTGCTTCTGTGGCTGCCAAACGGATTGACTCCATCGGTGCTCGCGCCCAGCACGATGTTCCTTGGATCCTTCCCAAATTCTGGGTCTTCGAAGTTCAACGCTTGCCACTGGCTCGCATCCTTAGGGTGACTCAGCATCTTGTCTTTTTTATCTATCTCCGGATCATTTGCGTCATCTTCTCGCTTCTTCTCCTCCCTATCCGCGTGCCAACGCAGGAGCTTTGCTATCTTAGGGTCCGCGAAATACAGCTACAGACGAGGAGTGCTCGGAAAGTACCACACCACTTTTCGAGGAGCTTTCTTCCTCTTCTTGTATCGAGTGACGCCGCACACCGGACATATGGTAGACTCTGCGTGCTCGTCCTGATAAATGATGCAATTGTTCATGCACACATGGTATTTCACGTGCGGTAAATCCAGAGGACACACGATTTTCTTCGCCTCCTCCAAACTGGTCGGGCACTTGTTCCCCTTGGGAAGACGTTCGTGCCAAAATGACATGTTCTCGTCGAAGCATGCGTTGGTCATTTTGTGTTTTACCTTCATCTCCAGAGCCATGAGCGTTACTTTCAGGCGGGTATCCTCGAGCCTGCATCCTACATACAATGGAGTAACCGCGTCTAACTCAAGTTGATCCATCTTGGCTTTCTCTCGGGCGGCAGCTCTTGCGTTATCCGTCTTCTTGAGAAGCAGCTCTTGAATATGAGGGTCCTGCACCCAGCCCATCGATGGTCTAGCGTCGTCTGCTCCACCGGCATCATCATCTTCATGATCATGCCCGTTGTCTGCTCCGGCATCTTCCTCATCATCATGTCCTGCATCTTCTACATGATGACTGTGTACAACATCACCATCATGATCATCTCTGGGGATTCTTCGTCTTCTCGCCCGCCCGAGCCGCGGTGGTTGTCTTGCTGCCCTTCCTCATTTCTTGCCCGCCCCCCATGGACGACTTCGTAGTCATCTTCATCACCTTGCCACTGATAGCCATCCATGAAACCACGCAAGAGCAGGTGGTCCCGCACCTGCCCGGAATCCGGGTCCGCAATAAGGCTCTTTAGCTTGCATCTTCGACACGGACATCTTATCTCCGTCTCATTCTTTTGAAGCATCTCAGCCTTCACGGACCTCAAAAACCTATTCAGGATGCCTTCGGTCATCATGCGGACCCCTGCGGGGTAGAGCAAAACGATATTTTAGAACCAAGAAAAAAATTTGGCATGACTTTCCCTAAAAATAGGACCAAAAAGAGTGCTTAATGCCAAAATTCTCGCCGAAACGGAAATGAATCAACATTCCGGCAAAATATTGGCAACTATCGCATTTCAAATACCGGTACACCTCCAAACACAAACACATATGCAACACCACAAAAATATGCAACACCACGAACATACATAGATCTAGCTAGGCCATAAAAAGTGCATGTGCACATTGTTGTAGGGAGAACAACATAAATATAGCTTCCCCCCTTACTTACCTATCAAAACAAGGTAATTTAACCACTTAATTTGAATGAATCTATGGTGGAAATGAGGTGAAAAAGAGGAGGCACCCGAGACAAGGAGGAGGTGGAGAGAATGAAGTGGGGAGAAAGTGAGTGTGGGTAGGAGAGGCTGTTCAAAATATCTTGTTGCTGTTCACTTACTAATGGCGCACCAACTCTAAATGCGCTATTAGTAATCCAGGGTACTAATGGCGCACCTTCTGGTGGTGCGCCATTAGTAGTTTTGCAAAAGGAAAAACATACTAATGGCGCACTGTTCCACAGTGCGCCATTACTAGTTTAAACAAGTAATGGCGCATGGTGGAACAGTGCGCCATTAGTAGTTTTGCAAAAAAAGGAATAAAACATATAATAAAAAAAACAACATTAGTGGCGCACTTTCCGACAGGTGCGCCATTACTAGTTACAACTAGTAATGGCGCACTGAGTCTGGATGCGCCATTAGTATGTTTGGACAGGCGCACTAGTTCAAATTTTTTTTGATACTAATGGCGCACCTTGGGCCAGGTGCGCCATTAGTAGTTTCAACTCTAATGGCATATCAGAAGGTGGTGCGCCATTAGTATATACTAATGGCGCACTGCTTGTCTGGTGCGCCATTAGTGTCAATGCCATCTATAGCCATTTTTCTAGTAGTGGGGAGATATCATTATGTGATTTTTGTGCGGTTTGCAAGATACCCTTTGAGGGCAGCATAGAGGAACCACATCGTAGAGATGTGGATGGATTTATTGATATGATTACTGTAGGGGAAACGAGGAAGGTTTCCGATGTAAGAATTACTAGCATACACTTTCCCGTTCTATGTTACTTTGCAATATTTACTAGTAGATGCTTGATTGGTCGCGGGAACTGTGGAAACCTTAGTGTTCCTGATATTGTTATTTTGTGCCATGCTTTATTTCGTGATAACATTGTTAGTTTAGGCGCTATTGTTGCTAAACGATTAAGTCTGAACCGTACAAAGGGCCCCATCTTTGGAGGCATCTATGCTTCACGCCTTGCTAAACACTTTAGGATACCTATTAGGCATTATGAGAAAGAGGAAAAGCTGCTACCCCATACCTTTCTAGATTATAAGAGTATGGTAGCATATGAGTTCATTGTTAAAACTGATGAGAAGATGCTTAAGTATAATTTGAGATTTCATAAAACTCACAGTGAGACTATTATCTTGCCTGCACCCTCTTTGTTTGACTTATCTTCAGGCACGTACCTCGTCTTGCCGGAGACCTTTTACGCGTACCGGAGCTAGTCACCAGCTCCAGAGCCTGAGCCGGAACCACCACTTGACCCTTATCGATAGTCCTTTTATCAGTGGAATCCGGAGGAGATCGCCAGCCAATGGCACTCAGATGATGATCCTCAGTACTCCGGAGAGAGAAGCTTTGATCCATGTGCATAGACCAGCTTAGGCCAAAAGCCTAAGCTTGGGGGAGTACGTATTTCTCACCGACATTACATTCATGCTCACACACTTATTCCAGTTGTTGGTGCTCATACTTTTTCATTGTACTATCCATGCTAGTTTATTTTCTCTTTCTAGCTTTCTTCTTGTGTGTTTGAATAACTTTAAGAAAAAACAAAAAAAATTAGTTGTAGCTTTTAGCTAGTTTACTTTCCATGCCTGTAGTGGTAGTAATTAAAAGAAAACCCAAAAATATTTCTTATTCTTCTTTTGCATGTTGGGAGCTTTTCCGTGTAAATAGTGTTGACACCAGATTTTGGCACGGTCAAGACCTTATTTAAAATGACATCAAATGGAGAATATCTACATGAGAGAGTTCTTTATTGTTGATATGAACATCTTTGATGTTTGGGCCATCGCCGTCCAATTTCATCTCGAAGACCGAAACTATGCTCAAAATACTAAGATCTTATATTCAGAGTACAGTTTGGAGGATTAAGCCTCCAAGACGACCTCAAATGGAAAAACTTTCTACATAAGTTGTCTTCGTCTTGTCGAAACGGTCGATTTTGATATAAAAATCGTCTTAAACCGAGGTCGTATGCAACCTGTGAAGGCAAAACAATGAAAAAAACAGAAGCTGCAGAGTCATTTCGGACGGACCGAGTTGGTTGACTCGGTGAGACCGAGTTGATCCGAGAAATTACAGAAATTTACAGAGAGTTGGTCATGTTCACTCGGTGGGACCGAATCAAACCAATTGGTGAGACCGAGTTGATCCGGAAAATTGCCAAAGATTCCTGTCCGAGTTAGGTTAGGGTTTTTGACGTTTTAGATGGACTTTTTAGTCCTTTTCTTGTACGGGAAGTCCAACCGCCTCATAAATAGATGAGAGGTGACGGCAGATTGAACAGCACACAATCGACAAATCAATATACTATTTTTTATCCTAGTTTTTACATCTCTCCCTTGTTCTTTCTCTCTCATTCTTCGTTCGTTCTTCGTGTTGAAGGGCAGCGATCCTCGAGGCTCTAGGGGCGAGCGAATCGACCTAGGGCAGCCCATAGCCGCCGCACGTCCAGACGGGGTCCCTCCTCGGCGCTTGGGGTTTGGGTCCTGAAAAGCACCCGCCGGATTGCTTGCGTACCGCGCTTCCCGATGGGTCTCCTTCGACGTGAGCTGCGATGCATCACCCTCGGTGTTGGAGGTACATGGTGACGTGTTCGTGTGCGAACACACTTTTTGGCGACTCCGCTGGGGAGGAAAGATCAAGAATCATCATCAACCATGTCTAATCTCCTCAAGCCCTTAGAAGTTGACGCCGATAACATCATTAAGCCCGGTCTTGATGAACTATCGGATGAACATCGCCAAGCCTATGAAGCGTGCAAGAAGCAGCGTGAAGAGGTTTTTGAGGCACTCAAGAAGAAGCATGAGGAGGAGGATTTGGAAGCGTTTCTTTCAAGTTTCAAGAAGGACCGTCAAGGCAACATCACTCCGGTTGGAAACGTCAATTTTCCTCCCCTCATCGACGAACAAGATGTAATCACTGTGAGTAAAGTTTTTTCTCCGGAGCAAGTGGCTGTGATTGAAAGTCTTGTTAGGAAGGGTAATGTGACGGCATACAATTCTTTTGTGGCTAGTGCTAATGCTCAGAAAAATATGCCTCCATCATCTAGTGGTACTATTGGTGTATCTAAAAACGCTAGTCCAACTTTACCTATTTCATCGGCACCTCCTATACAACAACAATATAGTATGCCATTGAATTTTACCCTAGTCAAACCAACCAGCTTGTGACTACACCTACATACCCTAATCCTATTATGAGTGTGCCCAATTTGGCGTCAACGCCGAATCATTTTTTCACACCACCCATAGGCGCAAGTATGTTTGGTCTTCCGCCGTATTATGGTTCGGCGCCCATCTCACAAGTTGCACCAATAGCTAGTACTCAGGTTGCTCCTATGTCATTGCCACAAACATCTTCATCTACCTCGGATCAAATTTTAGCTAAATTAAGGGAGGATTTGCATAAGATGTTTCTAGAAACTTTTGGAAACAAGCCGAAAGTATAGAGTCGTGTGTATCAAAAGCCTTATCCTGAACACTTCGATGCAATTTCTTACCCTCAATGTTAGAAGGTTCCTGATTTTGTTAAATTTAGTGGTGAGGGTATGAAAACAACTTGGGAGCATGTGAGTCAGTATCTAGCATAGTTGGGTGAAGCAGGTTCCTTAGAAGAGTTGAAAGTGCGTTTATTTCCCTTGTCTTTAACTGGTACCGCATTTTCATGGCTCAATTCTCTTATGGTCGCAATTAGAGCAAAAGTTTCATGATCACTTTTATAGCGGCGATAATGAGCTAAAGTTGTCACATATTACATCGGTTAAGCAGAAACATGATGAATCGGTCACCGATTATGTCAAGAGATTTAGAGATATAAAGAACCGATGTTATAGCTTAGTGATAACTGAGAGAGACTTGGCGGATCTTGTTCTTAATGGTTTAAAAACTCACATTAAAGAGAGGTTGGAAAGTTATGAGTTTTTGAATATTAACCAAGTCTTGCAAAAGGTGTTGGCTCAAGAGAGTCGAAGTAAAGAGGTTCATAGGTCTACAACAGATCGTCCTAGAATGCATATGATTGAACACAATGATGATAATTCGGACGATGAGGTTGATGTCTATACTATTGAATTCGTTTGGTCCTCAAAGGCCAAACCCTATATGTGCAATGCTCTTAAGCCGATTCGCAAGAATCGTGATGAGGATATGAGGTTTACTTTTGATAAATCAAAGTGTGATAAAATATTTGATGCTCTCTTGCAAGACAAGATGATTAGAATATCACACACCATACCGCCGTTTGAGGAGCTAAAACGGCGTGCTTATTGCAAGTACCATAATTCATTTTCTCATGCTACTAATGATTGCAATGTTTTTCGATGACAGATACAATTGGCCATTAATGATGGACGATTGAATTTTGCTGAGATGCAAGTTGATAAACAAGCCTTCCGGATAAACACCATGGACTTGGAAGGGAAGAAAATGTTAATTCGGCCTAACATAGCCGAATCCGCTAATAAAGATAATGTTGTTATTGGTGAACCCAGGAATAGCAAGGAGGGCGACAAGGTCTTAGGAAGAAAGATTGTGCTTGAGAAGCAACCCGATGGCAAGGAAGTGTTGAAGATCACTATAAAAAATGCTACACTCGGGGGGCAACCACAAGTGCAAGAGGATACTCATGTTAAATTGATCAAGCCTAAGAATTCAGAAGTTGGCAAGTGGAAAAAGAATGAAGCTAAGTACAAGAAAATCAAGCCAACTTTTGATATGTTGCTATCCAAATATGCAAGTCAAGTGGACGGTTCTAGCTCTAATCGGCCATCACATTCAAAACGTTCAAGATCGCCTCCGGAGCAAGAGTTTCGACGCTATGCAGGGCCATATGGGTCATGGGTACCGACACCAAGGATGTCACAACCCCACTATGCGCCATATTACATGGGAGACTTCAATGGAGGATGGGGGCAAGCCCCAATGACTCCTTATGCTTTTCATATGGGGTGGGAAGTACCTAGAAGGCCTGCTCGTGAGAGGCTTTATTATCCCACACAAGGCTGTTTGAGCTATGGTGCTAATCAGCCAACAAGATTTTCTCCAAGCAAGGTCAATAAAAAAGTGTGGCGCGTTAAGTCGCCCAATACAGAAATTTCAGAATGTGACAAGCAAATGGAGATCGAAAAGCCAGTTGTTTGTAATCTGGCTACTTATAATGGTGATATTGTTATTGTTCAGCAAGGTTCCATGGTTAATGATCATGAAGCCAGCACAAGAAAGACCAAATCAAGGGATCCCAAATATACTCAACCTAGGTGGTGTCCTCCCGGTTTAACTAAGACCATGAAAAGGAGATTACAACGCATGAGGAACCACGAGAAGGTAGAGCATAATGAGGAGAGGCAAAGGGACGAATTTTTCAGTAAAATTCGGCCCATGGCACTCACAAAACAAGTGTGGAGGCCTAAACAAAAACAAAACACAGATGCTTCTACATTAGCTGCAGCAATACCATCACCACCGAAAGAGGATGATGCGACCCCTATTACATCGTCCACACCACCTGAAACATCCCCTTCAATTGAGGAAACTTTAAGCCCAATATACACATTGGGAGATGAAGATGAGATGGTGGGTTATGAATCTACGCCGGTTCAGGAAGGTATGGATATTAATATGGTATATTACTTACCTGCCGAGTTTCGTGCTACACGTGAAGAAGGGGAGGTAGCCAAGAGAACCGGTGAAACACTTGAAGCCATTGTACCTCAAAGGTCATATTAACGGATCGCCCGTTGCTAGGATGCTTGTTGATGGTGGTGCTGTGGTAAATCTTATGCCCTACTCGGTCTTCAAAAAGTTGGGGTTAGATGATGATGCGTTGATGAAGACCAATATGGTACTTAATGGATTTGAGGGCAAAGAAAAGACAGAGGCCAAAGGTGTGATGTGCATGGAACTCACCGTGGGAAGCAAAACTTTGGCCACCACATTCTTCATCGCCGAGGTGCAAGGTAACTATAATGTTATATTGGGTCGCGATTGGGTTCATGCTAACCAATGTGTGCCATCTACCATGCATCAATTTTTAATACAATGGATCGATAATGAGGTAGAAATCATTCACGTGGATAATTCGGCTTGTGTTGCTTTGGCCGATGCCTCGGTGGATTGGAATCATCCCGATGTTACTTGCTTAACAGGGCGTGACCTCTCAGAGTTTGATTTCCTTAGTGTTACAAGGAACGGCTTCATTCCCATCTCTTTAAAGCCGATTGGTGGTAATTAGTTACAAGGTATGATGTGAACCATAAGTTAAAATCAATGGCTGATATAAAATTATCGCCCTAAGCATAAACATAGCCGATACATAATTATCATCTTGAGAAAAATAAATGGCCGATGGAGTGTTGACATCGTCCTTAGAAAAAGCATCGTGCAAGTTAATTTTCGGCTCACAAGTTTGCCGAAAAGTAGGGGGGCATGTGTTGACACCAGATTTTGGCACGGTCAAGACCTTATTTAAAATGACATCAAATGGAGAATATCTACATGAGAGAGTTCTGTATTGTTGATACGAACGTCTTTGAAGTTTGGGCCATCGCCGTCCAATTTCATCTCGAAGGCCAAAACTATGCTCAAAGTACTAAGATCTTAGCTTTCAAAAAAAAGTACTAAGATCTTATATTCAGAGTACATTTTGGAGGATTAAGCCTCCAATACGACCTCAAATGGGAAAACTTTATACATAAGTTGTCTTCGTCTCGTCGAAACGGTCGATTTTGATATAAAAATCATCTTAATCCGAGGTCGTATGCAACCTGTGGAGGCAAAACAAGGACAGAAACAGAAGCTGCAGAGTCATTTCGGACGGACCGAGTTGGTTGACTCGGTGAGACCAAGTTGATCCGAGAAATTACAGAAATTTACAGAGAGTTGGTCACGTTCACTCGGTGGGACCGAAGCAAACCAATCGGTGAGACCGAGTTGATCCGGAAAATTGCCAAAGATTCCTGTCCGAGTTAGGTAAGGGTTTTTGACGTTTTAGATGGACTTTTTAGTCCTTTTCTTGTACGGGAAGTCCAGCCACCTCATAAATAGATGAGAGGTGACGGCCGATTGAACAACACACAATCGACAAATCAATATACTATTTTTATCCTAGTTTTTACATCTCTCCCTTGTTCTTTCTCTCTCGTTCTTCGTGTTGAAGGGCAGCGATCCTCGAGGCTCTAGGGGCGAGCGAATCGACCTAGGGCAGCTCATAGCCACCGCGCATCCAGACGGGGTCCCTCCCGGGTGCTTGGGGTTTCGGGTCCTGAAAAGCACCCACCGGATTGCTTGCGTACCGTGCTTCCGGACGGGTCTCCTTCGACGTGAGCTGCGGTGCATCACCCTCGGCGTTGAAGGTACACGGTGACGTGTTCGTGTGTGAAATAGTTTTATTTTTTCTATTCTTTGGGGGTCGAGAGGAGAAGACCATGATGAAAATGTCGAGTGGCTCTTATATGCATTATTGTTGAATTAACCAAGAGCCCATATTACCTTGTCTTCTCCTTTATATTAAATGCTTGCAGATTCCAGCTTAGTCCAATGCACATGCACTATTATTATTATCCACACCGTTCGGTCGTGCAAGTGAAAGGCAATAATGACGATATATGATGAAATGATTGAGATGAGAGAAGCTGGTATGAACTCGACCTCTCTTGTTTTTGTAAATATGATTAGTTCATCGTTCCTGATTCAGCCTATTATTACTAAACATGTTTGCAATGACAATTATAGATTATAGTTGCTTATGCCATGCTTGATTAGCTAGGAGGTTATAATGGTTTACCTTGCGTGCCAACATGCTATTAAAACGGTTGTGATGTGGTATGATAGGGTGGTATCCTCCTTTGAATGATTCGAGTAACTTGACTTGGCACATGTTCACGCATGTAGTTGAAAAAAAATCAACATAGTCTCCACGATATTTATGTTCATGGTGGATTATATCCTACTCATGCCTGCACTTAGTGTTGATTAATTTTAATGCCTGTTCATGACTGTTGTCGCTCTCTAGTTGGTCGCTTCCCAGTCTCTTTCTAGCCTTCACTTGTACTAAGCAGGAATACTGCTTGTGCATCCAAATCCATAATCCCCAAAGTTATTCCATATGAGTCCACCATACCTTCCTATATGCGGTATCTACCTGCCGTTCCAAGTAAATTTGTAGGTGCCAAACTCCAAACCTTCAAATGAAATTCTGTTTTGTATGCTTGAACATATCATGTATCAACTAGGGATGTTTGTATATTCCATGCTAGGCGGGTTATTCTCAAGAGGAGTGGACTCCGCTCCTCATTCACGAGAAAATGGCTGGTCACCGGGATGCCCAGTCCCTTGCTCAAATTAAATCAAAATAATTGCAAACAAAACTCCCCCAGGGTTGTTGTTAGTTGGAGGCACCCATTGTTTCGGGAAAGCCATGGATTGATGCTTGTTGGTGGTGGGGGAGTATAAACTTTACCATTCTGTTTGGGAACCGCCTATAATGTGTGTAGCATGGAAGATATCGAGATCTCTCAGTTGTTATGTTGAAAATGAAAGTGTACCGCTCAAAATGTTATTTATCTCTATTTCAAAATCAAGCTCTGGCACCTCTACAAATCCCTGCTTCCCTCTGCGAAGGGCCTATCTATTTACTTTTTTGTTGAGTCATCACCCTCTTATTAAAAAGCACCCGCTGGAGAGAACCGCTGTCATTTGCATGCATTACTATTAATTTATATTGAGTATGACTATGACTGGATCTCTTTAACCATGAATTACAATGTTTAGTCAGTCCTTGATCTTCAGAGGTGCTCTGCATTTATGTTCGGGGCTCCGGAGAGGGGGATCCATCGCCGTCATCATCATCAACCTTCCTCCATCACCAATTTCATGATGCTCACCGCCGTGCGTGAGTAATTCCATCGTAGGCTTGCTGGACGGTGATGGGTTGGATGAGATTTACCATGTAATTAATTTAGTTTTGTTAGGGTTTGATCCCTAGTATCCACTATGTTCTAAGATTGATGTTGCTATGACTTTGCTATGCTTAATGCTTGTCACTAGGGCCCGAGTGCCATGATTTCAAATCTGGACCTATTATGTTTTCATGAATATATGCAAGTTCTTGATCCTATCTTGCAATTCTATAGTCACCTATTATGTGTTATGATCCGTTAACCCCGAAGTGATAATAATCGGGATACTTACCGGTGATGACGGTAGTTTGAGGAGTTCATGTATTCACTAAGTGTTAATGCTTTGGTCCGGTACTCTATTAAAAGGAGGCCTTAATATCCCTTAGTTTCCAATAGGACCCCGTTGCCATGGGAGGGTAGGACAAAAGATGTCATGCAAGTTCTCTTCCATAAGCACATATGACTATATTCGGAATACACGCCTACATTACATTGATGAATTGGAGCTAGTGTTGTGTCACCCTATGTTATAACTATTACATGAGGAATCGCATCCGACATAATTATCCATCACTGATCCAATGCCTACGAGCTTTCCACATATTGTTCTTTGCTTAGTTACTTTAACGTTGCCACTATTACAATTACTACAAAACTACTACTGTTACTTTTGCCATTGTTACCGTTACTTCCATACTACTTTGCTAATAAATACTTTGCTCCAGATATTAAGTTAACCAGGTGTGGTTGAATTGACAACTCAACTGCTAATACTTGAGAATATTCATTGGCTCCCCTTGTGTCAAATCAATAAATTTGGGTTGAATACTCTACCCTCAAAAACTGTTGCGATCCCCTATACTTATGGGTTATCAGGCATCAACTTGCACAAGGTGAGGCCTCCGTCGTCCGCGCCCATGCGAATAGGCTTATAGCAAAGAAGATAAGGGAGATCAAACCACTCCTGGGCCCTTGGGTTCCTTGTAATGATGTTATATGTTGAGTCGAGAATAGTCCTGAACGAGCCTGCCATGCTACCCGCGGTGATGACGTCGCACCGATCAATGTGTTCCTCCACCATGTCATCTTTCAGATCGGGGAAAGAGTAATGGGGTCGTTTCTGGCTTGTTCCCTCCATGCAGAAGATGATCGAATAATGGAACAAGGAAGGGTGAAGGCAAATGGAGGAGGGAGGAAGAGCGTACGATAGCAGTTCCAAATTGAGAGCGGAAGGCGAAGAGGCGGTGGACAGTTGCCACGGTACATGAAGAGGCGCCTCGACCTACATAGACGCTGATACGTCTCCAATGTATCTATAATTTATGAAGTATTCATGCTATTATATTATCTGTTTTGGATGTTTATGGGATTTACTAAACACTTTTATATCATTTTTGGGACTAGCCTATTAACCGGAGGCCCAGCCCAAATTGGTATTTTCTTGCCTATTTTAGTGTTTCGAAGAAAAGCAATATCAAAAGGAGTCCAAACGGAATGAAACCTTTGGGAGAGTTATTTTTGGAACGAAAGCAATCCAGGAGACTTGGAGTAGACGTCCGGGCAGCTTCAAGGTGGCCACGAGGCAGGGAGGCGCGCCCCCACCCTCGTGGGCCCCTCGTGGCTCTCTTGACAGACTTCTTCCGCCTATATATGTCCATATACCCTAAAAACATCGAGGAGCACAATAGATCGGGAGTTCCGCTGCCGCAAGCCTCTATAGCCACCAAAAACCACTCAGGAGCCCGTTCCAGCACCCTGCTGGAGGGGGAATCCATCACCGGTAGCCATCTTCATCATCTCGGCGCTCTCCATGACAAGGAGGGAGTACTTCACCCTCGGGGCTGAGGGTATGTACCAGTAGCTATGTTGGGGAACGTAGTAATCTCAAAAAAATTCCTACACACACGCAAGATCATGGTGATGCATAGCAACCAAAGGGGAGAGTGTTGTCCACGTACCCTCGCAGACCAAAAGTGAAAGCGTTAGCACAACGCGGTTGATGTAGTCGTACGTCTTCACGATTCGACCGATCCAAGTAACAAACGTACGTCACCTCTGAGTTCAGCACACGTTCAGCTCAATGACGTCCCATGAACTCCGATCCAGCAGAGCTTTGCGGGAGAGTTCCGTCAGCACGACGGCGTGATGACAGTGTCGATGATGCTACCGACGCAGGGCTTCACCTAAGCACCGCTACAATATTACCGAGGTGGAATATGGTGGAGGGGGGCACTGCACATGGCTGGGAGAGATCAACAGATCAACTTGTGTGTCTAGAGGTGCCCCCTGCCCCTGTATATAAAAGAGCAAGGGGGGAGGCGGCCGGCCAGGAGGAGGGCGCACCAAGGGGGGAGTCCTACTCCCACCGGGAATAGGACTCCTCCTTTCCTTGTAGTAGTAGGAGAAGGGGGAAAGAGAGAGAGAGAGAGAGAGAGAGAGAGAGAGAGGAAGGAAAGGGGGGCTCTGCCCCCTCCTTGTCCAATTTGGACTAGAGGGGGAGGGGGCGTGCGGCCTGCCCTAGCCACCCCTCCTCTTCTCCACTAGGGCCCATGAGGCCCAATAAACCCCCCGAGGGGTTCCGGTAACCCCCCGGTACTCCGGTAAATGTCCGAAACCTCCCAAAACACTTCTAGTGTCCAAACATAGTCATCCAATATATCGATCTTTATGTCTCGACCATTTCGAGACTCCTCGTCATGTCCGTAATCATATCCGGGACTCCGAACTATCTTCGGTACATCAAAGCACAAAAACTCATAATACTGATCGTCACCAAACTTTAAGCGTGCGGACCCTACGGGTTCAAGAACTATGTAGACATGAACGAGACACGTCTTTGGTCAATAACCAATAGTGGAACCTGGATGCTCATATTGGTTCCCACATATTCTACGAAGATCTTTATCGGTCAAACCGCATGACAACATACGTTGTTCCCTTTGTCATCGGTATGTTACTTGCCTGAGATTCGATCATCGGTATCTTAATACCTAGTTCAATCTCGTTACCGGCAAGTCTCTTTACTCGTTATGTAATGCATCATCCCGTAACTAACTCATTAGCTACATTGCTTGCAAGGCTTATAGTGATGTGCATTACCAAGAGGGCCCAGAGTTACCTCTGCAACAATCAGAGTGACAAATCCTAATCTCGAAATACGTCAACTCAACAAGTACCTTCTGAGACACCTGTAGAGCACCTTTATAATCACCCAGTTACGTTGTGGCGTTTGGTAGCACACAAAGTGTTCCTCCGGTAAGAGGTAGTTACATAATCTCATAGTCATAGGAACATGTATAAGTCATGAAGAAAGCAATATCAACATACTAAACAATCAAGTGCTAAGCTAACGGAATGGGTCAAGTCAATCACATCATTCTTCTAATGATGTGATCCCATTGTCAAATGATAACTCATATCTATGGTTAGGAAACTCAACCATCTTTGATCAATGAGCTAGTCAAGTAGAGGCATACTAGTGACACTATGTTTGTCTATGTATTCACACATGTATTATGTTTCCGGCTAATACAATTCTAGCATGAATGATAAACATCTATCATGATATGAGAAAATAAATAATAACTTTATTATTGCCTCTAGGGCATATTTCCTTCAGTCTCCCACTTGCACTAGAGTCAATAATCTAGATTACACAGTAATGATTCTAACACCCATGGAGCCTTGGTGCTGATCATGTTTTGCTCGTGGAAGAGGCTTAGTCAACGGGTCTGCAACATTCAGATCCATATGTATCTTCCAAATCTCTATGTCTCCCACCTGGACTTGGTCCCGGATGGAATTGAAGCGTCTCTTGATGTGCTTGGTTCCCTTGTGAAATCTGGATTCCTTTGCCAAGGCAATTGCACCAGTATTGTCACAAAATATTTTCATTGGACTCGATGCCTAGGTATGACACCTAGATCGGATATGAACTCCTTCATCCAGACTCCTTCATTTGCTGCTTCCGAAACAGCTATGTACTCTGCTTCACACGTAGATCCCGCCATGACCCTTTGTTTAGAACTGCACCAACTGACAGCTCCCCAGTTCAATATAAACCCGTATCCGGTTTGCGATTTAGAATCGTCCGGATCAGTGTCAAAGCTTGCATTGACGTAACCATTTATGACTAGCTCTTTGTCACCTCCATAAACGAGAAACATATCCTTAGTCCTTTTCAGGTACTTCAGGATGTTCTTGACCGCTGTCCAGTGATCCACTCCTGGATTACTTTGGTACCTCCCTGCTAAACTAATAGCAAGGCACACATCAGGTCTGGTACATAGCATTGCATACATGATAGAGCCTATGGCTGAAGCATAGGGAACATCTTTCGTTTTCTCTCTATCTTTTGCAGTGGTCAGGCATTGAGTCTGACTCAACTTCACACCTTGTATTACAAGCAAGAACCCTTTCTTTTGCTTGATCCATTTTGAACTTTTTCAAAACTTTATCAAGGTGTGTACTTTGTGAAAGTCCAATTAAGCATCTTGATCTATCTATATAGATCTTGATGCCCAATATATAAGCAGCTTCGCCGAGGTCTTTCATTGAAAAACTTTTATTCAAGTATCCTTTTATGCTATTTAGAAATTCTATATCATTTCCAATCAACAATATGTCGTCCACATATAATATTAGAAATGCTATAGAGCTCCCACTCACTTTCTTGTAAATACAGGCTTCTCCAAAAGTCTGTATAAAACCATATGCTTTTATCACAATATCAAAGCATTTATTCCAACTCCGAGAGGCTTGCACCAGTCTATAAATGGATCGCTAGAGCTTGCACACTTTGTTAGCACCATTTGGATCGACAAACCTTTTAGTTGCATCATATACAACTCTTCTACCAGAAATCCATTCAGGAATGCAGTTTTGACATCCATTTGCCAAATTTCATAATCATAAAAGGCGGCAATTGCTAACATGATTCGAACAGACTTAAGCATCACTACGGGTGAGAAAGACTCATCGTAGTCAACCCCTTGAACTTGTCGAAAACCTTTCGCAACAAGTAGACCTTTGTAGACTGTAACATTACCATCTGCGCCAGTCTTCTTCTTGAAGATCCATTTATTCTCGATGGCTTGCCGATCATCGGGCAAGTTAGCCAAAGTCCACACTTTGTTCTCATACATGGATCCCATTTCAGATTTCATGGCTTCAAGCCATTTTGCGGAATCTGGGCTCATCATCGCTTCCTCATAGTTCGTAGGTTCGCCATGGTCAAGTAACATGACCTCCAGAATAGTATTACCATACCACTCTGGTGCGGATCTTACTCTGGTTGACCTACGAGGTTTGGTAGTAACTTGATCTGAAGTTTCATGATCAATATCATTAGCTTCCTCACTAATTGGTGTAGTCGTCACAGGAACCGGTTTCTGTGATGAACTACTTTCCAATAAGGGAGCAGGTATAGTTCCCTCATCAAGTTCTACTTTCCTCCCACTCACTTCTTTCGAGAGAAACTCCTTCTCTAGAAAAGGATCCATTCTTAGCAACGAATGTCTTGCCTTCGGATCTGTGATAGAAGGTGTAGCCAACAGTTTCCTTTGGGTATCCTATGAAGACACATTTCTCCAATTTAGGTTCGAGCTTATCAGGTTGAAGTTTTTTCACATAAGCATCGCAGCCCCAAACTAAAAGATATGACAACTTTGGTTTCTTGCCAAACCATAGTTCATAAGGCGTCGTCTCAACGGATTTTGGTGGTGCCCTATTTAACGTGAATGCAGCCGTCTCTAAAGCATAACCCCAAAATGATAGCGGTAAATCAATAAGAGACATCATAGATTGCACTGTATCTAGTAAAGTACGATTACGACGTTCGGACACACCATTACGTTGTGGTGTTCCGGGTGGCGTGAATTGCGAAACTATTCTGCATTGTTTCAAATGTAGACCAAACTCGTAACTCAAATATTCTCCTCCATGCTCAGATCGTAGAAACTTTATTTTCTTGTTACGATGATTTTCCGCTTGACTCTGAAATTCTTTGAACTTTTCAAATGTTTCACACTTATGTTTCATTAAGTAGATATACCCATATCTGCTCAAATCATCTATGAAGGTGAGAAAATAACGATACCTACCGCGAGCCTCAAATTCATTGGACCACATACATCAGTATGTATGATTTCCAATAAAACTGTTGCTCGCTCCATAGTTCTGGAGAACGGCGTTTTAGTCATCTTGCCTATGAGGCATGGTTTGCAAGTACCAAGTGATTCATAATCAAGTGATTCCAAAAGTCCATCGGTATGGAGTTTCTTCATACGCTTTACACCAATATGACCCAAACGGCGGTGCCACAAATAAATTGCACTATCATTATCAACTCTGCATCTTTTGTCTTCAACATTATGAATATGTGTATCGCTACTATCGAGGTTTGTAGGACAGTAGCAAATTTCCCTCAAGTGGATGACCTAAGGTTTATCGATCCGTGGGAGGCGTAGGATGAAGATGGTCTCTCTCAAACAACGCTGCAACCAAATAACAAAGAGTCTCTTGTGTCCCCAACACACCCAATACAATGGTAAATTGTATAGGTGCACTAGTTCGGCGAAGAGATGGTGATACAAGTGCAATATGGATAGAAGATATGGGTTTTTGTAATCTGAAAATATAAAAACAGCAAGGTAACTAATGATAAAAGTGAGCATAAATGGTATTGCAATGATAGGAAACAAGGCATAGGGTTCATACTTTCACTAGTGCAAGTTCTCTCAACAATAATAACATAGATAGATCATATAACAATCCTTCAACATGCAACAAAGAGTCACTCCAAAGCCACTAATAGCGGGGAACAAATGAAGAGATTATGCTAGGGTACGAAACCACCTCAAAGTTATCCTTTTTGTTCTATCTATTCAAGAGTTCGTAGTAAAATAACATGAAGCTAGTATTTCCGCTCAATCTATCATAGAGTTCATACTAGAATAACACCTTAAGACACAAATCAACCAAAACCCTAATATCACCTAGATACTCCATTATCACCTCAAGTATCTGTGGGCATGATTATACGATATGCATCACACAATCTCAGATTCATCTATTCAACCAACACAAAGTACTTCAAAGAGTGCCCCAAAGTTTCTACCGGAGAGTCAAGACGAAAACGTGTGTCAACCCCTATGCATAGGTTCATGGGCGGAACCCGCAAGTTGATCACCAAAACATACATCAAGTGGCACATGATATCCCACTGTCACCACAGATAAGCACGGCAAGACATACATCAAGTGTTCTCAAATCCTTAAAGACTCAATCCGATAAGATAATTTCAAAGGGAAAACTCAATCCATTACAAGAGAGTAGAGGGGCAGAAACATCATAAGATCCAACTATAATAGCAAAGCTCGCAATACATCAAGATCGTGCCATAGAGAGAACACGAGAGAGAGAGAGAGAGAGAGAGATCAAACACATAGCTACTGCTACATACCCTCAGCCCCGAGGGTGAACTACTCCCTCCTCGTCATGGAAAGCGCCGAGATGATGAGGATGGCCACTGGTGATGGGTTCCCCCTCCGGTAGGGTGCCGGAACGGTCTCCCGAGAGGTTTTCGGTGGCTACAGAGGCTTGCGGCGGCGGAACTCCCGATCTATCTTCTAATTTGATGTTTTTAGGGTACGTAGGTTTATATAGGCGAAAGAAGTTGGTCGGGGGAGCCTCAAGGGGCCCACGAGAGGGTAGGGCGCGCCCAGGGGGTGGGCGCGCCCCCCTATCTCGTGGCCTCCTCGAGGATCTTCTGACGTGAACTCCAAGTCTCCCGGATCATATTCTTCCAAAAAATCACGCTCCCTAAGGTTTCATACCGTTTGGACTGCGTTTGATATTCCTTTTCTTCGAAATACTGAAACAGGCAATAAATAGCAATATGGGCTGGGCCTCCGGTTAGTAGGTTAGTCCCAAAAATGATATAAATGTGTAAAATAAAGCCCATAAACATCCAAAAGGGGTAATATAATAGCATGGAACAATCAAAAATATATAGATACGTTGGAGATGTATCAAGCATCGCCAAGCTTAATTCCTGCTCGTCCTCGAGAAGGTAAATGATAAAAACAGAATTTTTGATGTGGAACGCTACCTAGCATAATTCTCAATGTAATTTTGTTTATTGTGGCATGAATGTTCAGATCCAAATGATTCAAGATAAAAGCTTATAAAAACATAAAAATAATAATGCTTCAAAGCATACTAACAAATAATCATGTCCTATCAAAATAGCATAGCCAAAGAAAGCTTATCCCTACAAAATCATATAGTTAGGCCATGCTTCATTTTCATTACACAAAATACTCCCATCATGCACAACCCCGATGACGAGCCGAGCAATTGTTTCATACTTTTTAACGCGCTTCAGCTTTTTTCAACTCTTACGCAATACATGAGCGTAAGCCATGGACATAACACTAAGGTGGTAAAAGATGGTGGTTGTGAGGACAAAAAGAGGGAGAAGATAGTCTCACATCAACTAGGTGTATCAACGGGCTATGGAGATGCCCATCAATAGATATCAATGTGAGTGAGTAGGGATTGCCATGCAACGGATGCACTAGAGCTATAAATATATGAAAGCTCAACAAAAAGAACTTAGTGGGTGTGCATCCAACTCACTTGCTCACGAAGACCTAGGGAATTTTGAGGAAGCCCATCATTGGAATATACAAGCCAAGTTCTATAATGAAAAATTCCCACTTAGTATATGAAAGTGACAACATAGGAGACTCTCTATTATGAAGATCATGGTGCTACTTTGAAGCACAAGTGTGGAAAAAGAGATAGTAGCATTGTCCCTTCTCTCTTTTTCTCTCATTTTTTTCTTTTCTATTTCTTTTCTTTTTCTTAGGCCTCTTTTTTTCTTTTTGGCCTTTCTCTTTTTTTTTCTTTTTGTAAAGTCTGAAGTCTCATCCCGACTTGTGGGGGAATCATAGTCTTCATCATCCTTTCCTTACTGAGACAATGCTCTAATAATGAAGATCATCACACTTTTATGGATTTACAACTCAAGAATTACAACTCAAAGCTTGAACAAAATACGACTCTATATGAATGCCTCTGGCGGTGTACCGGGATATGCAATGAATCAAGAGCGACATGTATGAAGATTATGAAGGTGGCCTTGCCACAAATACAATGTAAACTACATGATCATGCAAAGAGCAATATGACAATGATGAAACGTGTCATGATAAACGGAACGGTGGAAAGTTGCATGGCAATATATCTCGGAATGGCTATGGAAATGCCATAATAGTTAGGTATGGTGGCTGTTTTGAGGAAGGTAAATAATGGGTTCAATACCGGCAAAAGTTGCGCAGTAATAAGAGAGGCTAGCAAAGTGGATGGATGAGTGTGCGTATATCCATGGACTCACATTAGTCATAAAGAACTCATATACTTATTGCAAAAGTCTACTTATCCCTCGAAGCAAAGTACTACTACGCATGCCCCAAGAGGGATAGATTGGTAGGAAAAGACCATCGCTCGTCCCCGACTGCCACTCATAGCGAAGACAATCAAAAGAGCGCCTCATGCAACAAATTTGTCACACAACTTTTACCATACGTGCATGCTACAGGACTTGCCAACTTCAACAAAATTATTTCTCAATTTCATAATTATCCACTAGCATGATTGTTGGTGTCAAAACCGGCGGATCTCCGGTAGGGGGTCCCAAGCAGTGCGTCTTAGGATCAATGGTAACAGGAGGCAAGGGACACGATGTTTTTACCCAGGTTCGGGCCCTCTCGGTGGAGGTAAAACCCTACTCCTGCTTGATTAATATTTATGATATGGGTAGTACAAGAGTTGATCTACTACGAGATCAGAGAGGCTAAACCCTAGAACCTAGCCTATGGTATGATTGTTGTTGTATATCTCTATCGACTAGCCTGCCCCCGGTTTATATAATGCACCAGAGGCCTAGGATAACAAGAGTCCTAGACGAATAAGCCGGTGGGGGAGGAGTCCTTGTGTTGATCACCAAGTCTTGTGGATTCTTCCTTGTATGCGGCAGCTGTCCGGACTGGCCCATGAGTATACGGCCATGGGGGTCCTTGGCCCAATCCAACTGATCGGGAGACGACGCGTTAAGTACCCCCTAGTCCAGGACACCGTCAGTAGCCCCCTGAATCGGTCTTCAAGTTAGGGACGCTCCTCGATTCTTCCGAACTGTTCTTCATCTTCGGTTGCCGGTCTAGAAAACTGGTTCAACAAATCTTCTCATCTTCGATCTTGAGGATCGCCGAAATGCATTCGACGAGTTTACACGTCGGGTATCCGAGGAGCCCCTTTAAGTTTACGGCCTTTACCAATGCCTTGTTATTTTTATGCCACACCTCGGGTTTGAAGTTGTTCCCGAGCGGCAACGTCCTCTTGCATCCGAGCTCCAATGCCGGACTGCATTCAAGGTATCTTTTGTAGTCGAGCACCAATGCCGGACTGCTTCCCAGCTCTAATGCCGGACTATGTATCCGAGCTCCAACGCCGGACTGTATCCAAGCTCCAACGCCAGACTGTATCCGAGGTGTCGTAAATCACCTTGGTTCAAAGAAGTTTGAAGGAGTTTAGCCGAGCTTAATGCCGGAAATGCCCTCTATGGAGCCAGCCACTAGCGCCCGAGCTTTATGCCGGACTGCTTCCGAGGTGGTGTACCTCCCCGAATTTGGGCCGATTTTTGTCAATATTTTTGATTGGTGCAATTTATTCTCTGCCGAGATACATAGCCAGTAGCCCTCAAGGTGGGTATCGGTCTAAAACCCGAGATGCACATGAAGGATGACATAAGACCGCTGATCCCCGTAGCCGCTGAGACTCAGGTTGATTTGCAAAATCGGTCTGAGGATCAAGTCCTAGCTCGGAAGAATACTTCGGGACACAAAAAGCGGCGTGCTCAGTCCTCGAGACTCAGATTGGGTGCGGCCGACCAACCTGAGGATCAAAATCTCCTCAGAAACTGTATTGCACTTAAAAATTTCTGCATAGAATAGGCAATGCAGTAGCCCCCGAGACACTGGTCGGGTGGCAACACCAGATCAGGGGATCGATGTGCCCCTTTAATATTTGTAAATAATAAGCCCGAAGCCTAGTAGCCCCCGAGCCGTAATGCGGGCACGGGAGGCCGAATTAAGGATCGATATCCATAGTAAAATCACAAATTATGTGTAATGACTCTATGTATCCAAGTACTTTACGTCATTAATGCTCGGATCCGCATTGTACAAAACTTTGTTGACCAACCATCGGCTTCCACCTCCTCGGCCAATAGCCGAGGAGTGTTTGTCCGACTTTATAAAGCCTTTATGAGGGCAAAGATTTATAACAAACAAGGCAATCTGGCCATATGGTTTTATAAACAAAGGTACGCGGAGAGACATGTTATATTACTGTTTAATAGAAGAAATGTCTTCCAAAGAAAATAGTCCCTCTATCGGTTCCTTTCTTTGGGTTGTTATGCTAAGCATCATCATGAAACCTCAGCTCCAATGTAAGAGCAAAATATCGAGGATTTAGTTTGGGAGGCCAGTTAATAGCCCCCGTAGTGTTCGGCGACAGTCGAGGTCAAGCCGTAAAACACTTCGGCCATTGTTATGAATGGCCCATCATAGAACGCCGTCATTGGATCGCTGACCATTTTACGCTTATTGTGACAGTCAGTTTTCGGCTTTCTCCACTGAGGTGTTTAACCATGTGAGCTGGAAGCACAATCGCAGTGGTTCTCCCTTTGCACACCTAGCCGAACAAAGCGGAACATAGGAGGCAAGCGCAGGAGCCGGGCAACCCAACTATTGACCGAAGACACAATTCGAAACCGATGCATATATAGCAATATCCGAGAATGTTTTTGCCGAATCTCTAAAGGTGTCCGGCGTTGCACTGCGAGACTTGTGCTGAAAACACACAAATAGTTTAAAAGTGCCATGGGCTCGAAAAGCCAAAAAACTTATTCAAAAGGTTAATGTCCAAACTAGATCAAGTGTTCGGTGCCAATCCGAAAATTGGACTTTAGAAAAAAAAAGGTGCTTCTGCCGTGCTTTAACATGACACATCCTATCTCAAAACTTCAAGCGGGTCAGCCTACGGCTTCAACCTCCTATCCCGAAGGCGGAGTACTTCTTACTAGGCCAGTTTAGCAAACTAAACTCTAGTGGCCTTGAGAGAGAAATTAGGCTCCCCGTCTAGTGACCGCACACTCGTGTCGAGAAAAGGAGTGATAAAAAACTCTGCAACGACTAAGAAGAAAAACACTTATCATAAAACGGCTCATATAAATTTAAGAGCCCCCAAGTGACTTGGGTAAAAGAATGATTGCATGTACCGAAGTACTTATATCATATCTATGTTCAACCGAACTTTAAACGCGTCTTAACCGACCGTCGGCTTCTCCCTCTTCGGTCAAGGACCAAAAAGTGTTATGTACTCCATCTATCGAGAATATAGACGGTGTTTCCAATAACCAGGCAATCAGGCCATAAGGTTGTAATAGACAAAGCGCGCTCAGGGAACTTATGCTATATTACTGCAAAGAGTAAGAAGCATCTTCGAAGAAAATAGTACCCCCACCGATACCTTTCTTCGGTGCTTATTGTTATTATGAGACTTGTGCAATAGATTTTTTGTACTCATGAGTTCCGTTGTGTGCCGACCATGATTGAAAACAATAAGAGTGCTAGCTTTCGGCTTCACCCAGTCTGAGGTCCGGCTCGGGTGACCCGATCGTGACAATCGCAGAGGTGCTCCCTTTACTCCCTAGCCGAACAATCGGGAACGTAGGGGTAAGCACAGGAGTCAGGCAACCCAGCTTGCAAATCGCTTAAGTCAATATGGTGCATATTGTGGCGTAATACACGAACAAGGAATGAAGCCGTACAAGTATAATCATATGCAAGAGGAAAAAGCTTCATGAAGGAAGCCCCCAAGTAAACGGGGTATTTGAATTTGCGCGTCACAAACAAAGTTTGGACAAGGAAATTTTTACAAGCAAATTTTTTCCAAAAAAGTATAATGCTTGGCTGAGCCGAACACAAGTTAAAAATTTAAAACATTGAGCATGAAGACAACTTAGCTGGTTAATGTGTTCGGTATTGATGACGCGGTCTGAGCTTGATGCGGGACAGAGTTCCATCCCCGAGCCGGTCCCGAGGTTGCGGAGCAAAGAGCCCGGCACTCCGAAGTGGTGACATAGCACGGTCAATGCAGGACGGCAGGGTGATGCCGAAGTACCCGGCATGGGGTAATGAAGTGTTGACGCAGCCCCCCGTCCAGCCGAGGTGACACCAAAGGATATAGTCCGGCTGGATCATTTTCCTGTGCACAAAAATAGTGCAAATCGGAGATAATAGTAATAATAATAAATAATAATAAAAATTTGTTGCATAACAAATAATTTATGCAAAGTGAGTAATAAAAGAAATATGGCCTGGCGTCAAAGTCAATGTCGATGCAGGGCGGCGGCGTGGTGCTGTAAAGGCATGGCAAGGCCTGAATTCACAGGTCGGTTCGAGTTCCAGATGCGGCGTTCGCCAGACTATGTACTGAAACTGACCGAACCACCATGCGACCATCGTTAATGCGGCCACCATTTGATAGACCTGCGTACATATGACGGACAAGCCAGAGTAATAATTCATTGGGAAAAGTGAACCCTAACAAGCAAAAAATACTAGGATTAATAGCACCTGGCTTATTTGTTGTAGCAATCCGAAGAAAGGTGATTCCCAAAATTGGGACTCGATCCGCACACCTATCGCCTGATGGGCGATAAAGCAAAGGTATGGCGATGCTGGCAAAGGTTGGCTTGCCGAGGCAAAGCCCTCGGTCCAGCTAACGTGACGGAGCTGGTCGGCCAGCAACGCCGAAGTCTCCAAAGTAGGTTGATGAAGATATGATGAAGCCCCGGTCCAGCGATGCAGGTCGTGATGTGGTCTATGCCGGCTTGACGAAGTGACCTTGTGGCGATGCAGGTGTGCCCGCTCCGTGTAATCCGTGGGGCGGCGATGTTGGTGACGATTTATCCTTCGCGATGCCGAACTATTGTTCGGCTGGCTGAGATGATGATTCGAAGAAATTGAGCTCGGCTCAACAAAGCGACGACGTGTCTAACGCAGGCCGGCCGCCGTGGAGTGATGTTGTCGGGCTGGTTTGACACCGGCGCGATGGTGAAGTTTATATTGCAAGAATACTTTTAATACTACTGGGATGTGTTTGAGAATAAAACACAACACCCCATACGAAAACTTCCTTCAAAAAGAATGTCCGAGACACCATTCATAAAGAAGATGAATTCGGGTCGGATTCGTTCTCGCGCGGAAAACAGATCCAAAAAGTGATGCACTAATCGGAAGTTTCCGAGAGTTTGGACGGTCGGATCGAGCTGAATTTTTGGCAGGTGGTAGATATGGGAATTCCGCAGCGAATCAACGGTTGGATCCTCCAAAGGACATCCGAGCCAGATGCTGGATACCACGCCCTAAACTCGTTCGGATTCTCGTCCAGATTCAACAGGGCTCCGGTATATCGGAGATTGCCAGAGATTCCTCCATTGGAACTCGAAGAAATTTTTGCAGGGTTGTTGTAGACTTAATTCCGCATAATTCCACCGAAGTAATCGTTTAAGTGACACTTGAGGAGGTGGTGGTGGCGGATACAAGTTTGTTGTCCAGAAAAATAGCACGGTCGCTTGAGGGCAATGTTGACGTTGAGCCCCCGAGCTCCATGGATGACTCCTCCATGATCTTGATAGAGATCGGAGCTGGTGTTGATGAACGCCTTCATCCGAACATGACTATCGGAGGTAGGGCGCAGTGTCGGTCAAGCGAAGGTGACCAGTCGAGATGGTGATGAACAAGCCGATGTCGCAGTTGACCTGCAGTCGAGTCATTGATCCTTTCACCGATCACACAGCGGAACTCTCAATGAAAGCACCAATGTCGGTGTCAAAACTGGCGGATCTCGGGTAGGGGGTCCCAAGCAGTGCGTCTTAGGATCAATGGTAATAGGAGGCAAGGGACACGATGTTTTTACCCAGGTTCGGGACCTCTCGGTGGAGGTAAAACCCTACTCCTGCTTGATTAATATTGATGATATGGGTAGTACAAGAGTTGATCTACCACGAGATCAGAGAGGCTAAACCCAAGAAGCTAGCCTATGGTATGATTGTTGTTGTATATCTCTATCGACTAGCCTGGCCCCGGTTTATATAATGCACCAGAGGCCTAGGATAACAAGAGTCCTAGCCGAATATGCCGGTGGGGGAGGAGTCCTTGTCTTGATCACTAAGTCTTGTGGATTCTTCCTTGTATGCGGCAGCTGTCCGGACTGGCCCATGAGTATACGGTCATGGGGGTCCTCGGCCCAATCCAACTGATCGGGAGACGACGCGTTGAGTACCCCCTTGTCCAGGACACCGTCAATGACCCTAATTTTACTACCTTTATATCTCAAAACAATTATCAAGCAACAAATTGATCATAGCATCCAATTCACTTCCTATGATAGTTTTTATTATACCCAACTTGGATGCTCATCATTCTAGGACCAAATTTGTAACCATAGCAAATAACATGCTGTTCTAAAAGACTCTCAAAATAATATGAGTGAAGCATGAGAGGCTAGCAATTTCTACAAAATATAACCACCGCCGTGCTCTAAAAGATATAAGTGAAGCACTAGAGCAAATGACAAACTACTCCGAAAGATATAAGTGAAGATCAATGAGTAGTCGAATAATTGTGCAACTATGTGAAGACTCTCTAACATTTAAGGATTTCAGATCTTGGTATAGTATTCAAGCAGCAAGAAAAACAAAATAAAATGACATTGCAAGGATAGCACAACTCATGTGAAGAAGCAAAAACTTAGGCTCAACCGATACTAACCGATAGTTGTTGAAGAAGAAAGGTGGGATGCCTACTGGGGCATCCCCAAGCTTAGATGCTTGAGACTTCTTGAAATATTATCTTGGGGTGCCTTGGTCATCCCCAAGCTTGAACTTTTGTGTCTCCTTAATTCCTCTCATATCATGGTTTCTCTTCTTTTCAAAAAGCTTCATTCACAACAAACTCAACAAGAACTCGTGAGATAGGTTAGTATAAACCAATGCAAAACCTTATCATTTTCTACTATAACAAATCACTAAAATTATTATTCAACATTTCATAATAAATGTCTCTGCATATTTAATACTCCTATCCTCAAATAGAATCATTAAACAGGCAAACATATGCAAACAATGCAACCATAACAGCAATCTGCCAAAACAGTATATTATGTAAAGAACGCAAGATTCATCATACTTCCCTAACTCCAAAAATTATGAGAAAAATACTGCGCTGTAGAAGATTTATCAGATCTCGTTATTGAAAAAGATTCAACATTATACCATTCTCTTACTTTTCTAGGGAATTTTTGCAAAAGCGGTAAACTTTCTGTTTTCAAAACAGCAACATGTATACTAGCAAAATAAGCATGGTAAAGGCTATCCTTGATATTTATATTAAAACTAAAGATGCAAAACTTTATTCTAAATGACAGCAAGAAAATACTAACAAAAGAAAATGACGCTCCAAGCAAAACACATATCATGTGGTGAATAAAAATATAGCTCCAAGTAAAGTTACCGATGAACGAAGACGGAAGAGGGGATGCCTTCCGGGGCATCCCCAAGCTTAGGATCTTGTTTGTCCTTGAATATTACCTTGGGGTGCCTTGGGCATCCCCATGCTTAGTCTCTTGCCACTCCTTATTCCATAGTCCATCGAATCTTTACCCAAAACTTGAAAACTTCAACCACACAAAACTCAAAACAAAACTCGTAAGCTCCATTAGTATAAGAAAATAAATCACCACTTAGGTACTGTAATGAACTCATTATAAATTCATATTGGTGTAATATCTATTGTATTCTAACGTCTCTATGGTTCATACCCTTCGATACTACTCATAGGTTCATCAAAATAAGCAAACAACACAATGAAAACAGAATCTATCAAAAACAGAACAGTCTGTAGTAATCTGTATCAAACATATACTTCTGGAATTCAAACAATTCTGAAATAAATTTCTGGACCTGAGGAATTTGTCTATTAATCATCTGCAAAGAGAATCAACCTAAAATCACTCTCCAGTAAAAAGTGGCAGCTAATTTCGTGAGCGCAAAAGTTTCTGTTTTTTTACAGCAAGATCACATAAACTTCACCCAAGTCTTCCCAAAAGGTTCTACTTGGCACTTTATTGCAACAAAACCTATAAAACATGATTACTACAGTAGCATAATCATGTGAACACACAAAAACAGTAAGGATAAATATTTGGTTGTCTCCCAACAAGCGCTTTTCTTTAATTCCTTTTTAGCTAGGCATGATGATGGCAATGATGCTCACATAAATGATAATAATTGAAACATAACGGGAGCATCATGAAGCATATGACTAGCACATTGAAGCCTAACCCACTTCCTATGCATAGGGATTTTGTGAGAAAACAACTTATCGAAACAATAATCAACTAGCATAGGAAGGCAAAACAAGCATAGCTTCAAAAAAATTAACACATAGAGAGGAAACTTGATATTATTGCAATTCCTACAAGCATATATTCCTCCCTCATAATAATTTTCAGTAGCATCATGAATGAATTCAACAATATAACCAGCACATAAAGCATTCTTTTCATGATCTACAAGCATAGAAAATTTACTACTCTCCACATAAGCAAATTTCTTCTCATGAATAGTAGTGGGAGCAAACTCAACAAAATAACTATCATGTGAAGCATCATCCAATTGAAAATTAAAATCATGATGACAAGTGTCATGGTTATCATTATTCCTAATAGCATACAAGTCATCACAATAATCATCATAGATAGCAACTTTATACTCATAATCAATTGGAACCTCTCCCGAAATAGTGGATTCATCACTAAATAAGGTCATGAACTCTTCAAATCCACTTTCATCAATATAATCATCATAAATAGGAGGCATGCTTTCATCATAATAAATTTGCTCATCAAAACTTGGGGGACAAAAAATATCATCTTCATCAAACATAGCATCCCCAAGCTTGTGGCTTTGCATATCATTAGCATCATGGATATTCAAGGAATTCATACTAACACCATTGCAATCATGCTCATCATTCACATATTTCATGCCAAGCATTC
The DNA here is from genome assembly GCA_963921465.1 of Triticum timopheevii. NCBI lineage: Eukaryota > Viridiplantae > Streptophyta > Magnoliopsida > Poales > Poaceae > Triticum > Triticum timopheevii. The sequence continues at coordinate 293,727,744 of OY997262.1, forward strand.
TATGTAATTCTTGTTCTAGTACTTGAGCAGAATTTTCCTTTTCATCAAACTCACGAAAGATATTAAAAAGACGAAGCGTATGAGACAAACTTAACTCCATATTTTTGTAGTTTTCTTTTTATAAACTAAACTAGTGATAAAACAAGAAACAAAAAGATTCAATTGCTAGATCTAAAGATATAACTTCAAGCACTCACCTCCCCGGCAATGGCGCCAGAAAAGAGCTTGATGTCTACTACGCAACCTTCTCCTTGTAGATGTTGTTGGGCCTCCAAGTGCAGAGGTTTGTAGAACAGCAGCAAATTTCCCTCAAGTGGATGACCTAAGGTTTATTAATCCGTAGGAGGCGTAGGATGAAGATGGTCTCTCTCAAACAACCCTGCAACCAAATAACAAAGTGTCTCTTGTGTCCCCAACACATCCAATACAATGGTAAATTGTATAGGTGCACTAGTTCGGCGAAGAGATGGTGATACAAGTGCAATATGGATAGAAGATATGGGTTTTTGTAATCTGATAATATAAAAACAGCAAGGTAACTAATGATAAAAGTGAGCGTAAATGGTATTGCAATGATAGGAAACAAGGCATAGGGTTCATAATTTCACTAGTGCAAGTTCTCTCCACAATAATAACATAGATAGATCATATAACAATCCCTCAACATGAAACAAAGAGTCACTCCAAAGCCACTAATAGCGGAGAACAAACAAAGAGATTATTGTAGGGTACGAAACCACCTCAAAGTTATCCTTTCTGTTCTATCTATTCAAGAGTTCGTAGTAAAATAACATGAAGCTATTCTTTCCGCTCAATCTATCATAGAGTTCATACTAGAATAACACCTTAAGATACAAATCAACCAAAACCCAAATGTCACCTAGATACTCCATTGTCACCTCAAGTATCCGTGGGCATGATTATACGATATGCATCACACAATCTCAGATTCATCTATTCAACCAACACAAAGTACTTCAAAGAGTGCCTCATGTCTACTACACGACCTTCTTCTTGTAGACGTTGTTGGGCCTGCAAGTGCACATGTTTGTAGGACAGTAGCAAATTTCCCTCAAGTGGATGACCTAAGGTTTATCAATCCGTAGGAGGCGTAGGATGAATATGGTCTCTCTCAAATAACCCTCCAACCAGATAACAAAGAGTCTCTTGTGTCCCCAACACACCCAATACAATGGTAAATTGTATAGGTGCACTAGTTCGGCGAAGAGATAGTGATACAAGTGCAATATGGATGGTAGATAATGGTATTTGTAATCTGAAATTATAAAAACAGCAAGGTAGCAAGCGATAAAAGTGAGCGTAAACGGTATTGCAATGATAGGAAACAAGACCTAGGGTTCATACTTTCACTAGTGCAAGTTCTCTCAACAATAATAACATAGATAGATCATATAACAAGACCTCAACATGCAACAAAGAGTCACTCCAAAGCCACTAATAGCGGAGAACAAACATAGAGATTATGGTAGGGTACGAAACCACCTCAAAGTTATTCTTTCGGATCGATCTGTTCAAGAGTTTGTACTAGAATAACACCTTAAGACACAAATCAACCAAAACCCTAATGTCACCTAGATACTCCATTGTCACCTCAAGTATCCGTGCGCATGATTATACGATATGCATCACACAATATCAGATTCATCCAACCAACACAAAGTACTTCAAAGAGTGCCCCAAAGTTTCTACCGGAGAGTCAAGAACGTGTGCCAACCCCTATGCATAGGTTCATGGGTGGAACTCGCAAGTTGGTCACCTAAACATACATCAAGTGGCACATGATATCCCATTGTCACCACAGATAAGCACGGCAAGACATACATCAAGTGTTCTCATAAAAGACTCAATCTGATAAGATAACTTCAAAGGGAAAATTCAATTAATCACAAGAGAGTAGAGGGGGAGAAACATCATAAGATCCACCTACAATAGCAAAGCTCGGGATAGATCAAGATCGTGCCATAGAGGGAACATGAGAGAGAACACGAGAGAGAGAGATCAAACACATAGCTACTGGTACATACCCTTAGCCCCGAGGGTGAACTACTCCCTCCTAGTCATGGAGAGTGCCGGGATGATGAAGATGGCCACCGGTGATAGGATCCCCCTCCGGCAGGGTGCCGGAACGGGCTCCCGAGAGGTTTTTGGTGGCTACAAAGGCTTGCGGTGGCGGAACTCCCGATCTATCTTGATATTCGATGGTTTTAGGGTACGTAGGCTTATATAGGTGAAAGAAGTCAGTCGGGGGGGGGGGGGGGGAGGGCGGCTCGAGGGGCCCACGAGACAGGGGGCGCGCCCAGTAGGGGGGCGCCCTCCTATCTCGTGGCCTCCTCGAGGGTATTCTGACATGAACTCCAAGTCTCCTGGGTGAAATTCTTCCAAAAAATCACGTTGCCGAAGGTTTCATACTTAAACAGGCAATAAAACAGCAAGATGGGTTGGGCCTCCGATTAATAGGTTAGTCCCAAAAGTAATATAGAGGTGTATAATAAAGCCCATAATCATTCAAAACAGATAATAAAATAGCATGAATGCTTCATAAATTACAGATAGGTTGGAGACGTATCAGCATCCCCAAGCTTAATTCCTACTCGTCCTCGAGTAGGTAAATGATAAAGAAAGAATTTATGAAGTGTGAATGCTAGAAGGTGCACAAGTTTGATCAATGATAATTTCAATCACCTTTTCTAGCATGATAATATGTCATAACAGTAGTTCCTCTCATAAAACTTCTCACAATAAAGTAACGAGCAATTCACATGTCAAAGAATAGACCATAAACATTCTTGAAAACTATCAAACTTCATTCTTAGTCATCAAACAATTGCAATTCATCCTATTTTCAGGAAGGGTCTATGTCAGAGCTTTGATTTAGCAAACTTCACATACTCAACCATCATATAGTCTTCTACAATTGCTAACACTCATGCAATACTTGTGGTTATGAAGTTTTAGTCAGACACAGAGAAAGATTGGGGCTTATAATGTTGCCTCCAAATGTATTCACCTTTGGGTGATGTCAACAATAATAGTACATGCTAACGTACATCCAATTGGATATATATATTAGGATCACCCTAACAGAAAGTGCTTGCCAAAGGATAAAATGAAAAAGGGAAAGGTGAAGATCACCTTGACTCTTGCATAAAGTAAAAGACATAAAGTAAAAGATAGGCCCTTCGCAGAGGGAAGCAGAGGTTGTCATGCGCTTTTAAGGTTGGATACACAAAATGTTAATGCAAAAGAACGTCACTTTATATTGCCCCTTGTATATGGACCTTTATTATGCAGTCCATCACTTTTATTGCTTCCATAACAAGTTCGTACAAAGCTTATTTTCTCCGCACTAATAAGTCATGCATATTTAGAGAGCAATTTTTATTGCTTGCACCGATGACAACTTACTTGAAGGATCTTACTCAATCCATAGGTAGATATGGTGGACTCTCATGGCAAAACTGGGTTAAAGGATATTTGGAAGAACAAGTAGTATCTCTACTTGGTGCTAGGAATTTTTGGCTAGCATGAGGGGGAAAGGCAAGCTCAACATGTTTGAATGATCCATGACAATATTGTCGATGTAAAAACCGGCGGATCTCGGGTAGGGGGTCCCGAACTATGCGTCTAGGCGGATGGTAACAGGAGACGAGGGACACGATGTTTTTACCCAGGTTCGGGCCCTCTCGATGGAGGTAAAACCCTATGTCCTGCTTGATTAATATTGATGATATGGGTAGTACAAGAGTAGATCTACCACGAGATCAAGGAGGCTAAACCCTAGAAGCTAGCCTATGGTATGATTGTTGTAATGTATGTTGTCCTATAGACTAAAGCCCTCCGGTTTATATAGACACCGGAGAGGGCTAGGGTTACACAGAGTCGGTTACAATGGTAGGAGATCTACATATCCGTATTGCCAAGCTTGCCTTCCACGCCAAGGAAAGTCCCATCCGGACACGGGACGGAGTCTTCAATCTTGTATCTTCGTAGTCTTGATAGTCCGGCGGACATTGATAGTCCGGCTGTCCGGACACCCCCTAGTCCAGGACTCCCTCAGTAGCCCCCGAACCAGGCTTCAATGACGATAAGTCCAGCGTGTTTATAGTCTTCGGCGTTGCAAGGCGGGTTCTCCCTTCAAATTCCATGTACCTGCCGAACAGTGTCCGGCTTCATCTTGAATACTGTGTTCCTCGGCTTCTATGCCAAATAATGGCCCTCTTCCACGCGTCGCACGAATGCGAGAAGCCAGGGTGTCTTTTGCATTTCACCCCCCAATTGTGTGAGTTGCCCGCCTAAAAAAGAGGCAAGAATCCAGATCCAAACCACACCGTCTTCCTCCCACGAATACTCCATCGAAGCGCCCAGAAATCCATTCCACCATGGATCGTCAACACGGCTCTTCTTCGCGCGCTCCCAGCCCACCGCCGGGGAATTGGAGGAGGTGCTCTATTTTGCACAACGAGCTTGAGAAGCTCCAAATGGGGGGATTCCTCCCTCCGGCCATTATGATCCCAGTCCGGGCCGGACTGGTTACTTATCAAGGTGGGAGACAGGCGGAGGACACTCCAAGCCCTAATAAGGGGGAGCGAGTATGTTTTGTCCCTTATCTGACAAGGGGACTCGGATTTCCAATACATCTGTTCCTCCGCGGGCTCCTGAAGTTCTACGGACTCCAGCTCCACCACCTCACGCCCGCCTTTGTCCTGCATATCGCGGGCTACGTAGCTCTTTGCGAGCTATTCCTGGGCATTGAGCCCCATTTCGCATTGTGGAAGAGGCTGTTTTGCCTCGTACCCCGTTCTTACCAGGGGTCCATATATCAAGTGGGCGGCGCCGAAATATGGCGCATCGCCGGGACCGGATACCCATCCGAAACTCCCAAGAAGGCGTCCGAAGACTGGCCCTCGGAATGGTTTTATATAGAAGACGCTCCGCTGCCAGACCCAGTTCGGATCGGCCTCCTGGAGTTTAGTGCTGCTCCCTTGAAGAAACGCCTCAACTTGCGCCCGCGGAGCCCCCGATTGGAGGAAGACAAGAGCGTCCATTACTTGATGGGCCGGATAAGATTAATGGCTCATTCCGGCTGGACCATGATCGGAGTCATGGCGACATGCATCAAGCGAGGGGTATAACCACTGCAATACAGAGGCCACCCCATGTGGGATTTCAACGGGGAAGACGATGCTACCCGGCATGGCCGCAAAGGGCCGGATTCGACCGAGGATCTGGTGAAGATCCTGTCTAGCCTGTACAAGGGGGAGAAGGAGGATTTCCTTCGAACGAACCCTTTGAATGGGTTTTCCATGATCAACCCCAGAGGATGGGTAAGTGAACACCTTGAAGGGCCCATCCCATGCTTTCGAAGTTTAAGCTTCTTACATTATGTCTTCGACGCAGGGTCTACGCCGGATTGTGGAGGACATGGTAAGTCCTGCTCCGCAACCCGAGGATCCAGAAGGATCCCTGGGTCCAGCCTCCAAAGAGGACCCGGATATCGAGGTGGAGCTGATCGACGGGGTGTATCACCAGCTCAGCATAGACAATGCTTTGGTCGCCATTACGGCGGACTACCCCGGACTAAGTCCGGCTTCCCAGGTGACCACGACCGAAGTCCGGACACCATTATCTCATCCCTGCCCATTTCTGACCTTCGCGAACGATGGTATTTTGCAGGAAGCGCCTTTACGGCAGGAAGCCGAGCCCGCGGCGGCCGACCAACAGAGGTCAGTCCGAACCAGCAGGCGAAAAAGGAGCACAGTGCGGACGGAAACGTCGCCGCAAAGGTATAGCTCGCATTTGAATTTTTAGAGCAACGTTCCGAGGAAACGTCTAAGTGCCCATGATTTTTGTAGGAGAAAAAGCGCTCGCCGGACTGCGAGCGCAGGAATTGCCAATCTGACCAACACCGGCCAGGCTCCAGCGCCCGGCCTGGAGGGGGAGGCAAGCGCAAGACGCGAGCCGGATCCTTCTCCAACGGAGGATACCGACAGACTGTCCGCCACCAAGTCTGAGGTGGAGAGCGCCATGAACCATAGGCGCCGTCGGACGGTATTTCAAGAAGCATGCTTTTCCCCTGAAGCATTGGATGCTTTTAACGCGGGGGACGCGCATCTCCGTGCTGCTCAAAATGGTTTTACCAGAGCCACGGAGCAGTATGTGAAAGACATACGGGTAAGGAAATTTTAATGGTTGTATATACCAGTAGCCCCCGAGACTTAAATTAGTTATGCTAACTGATTTAAGGATCATTGAAAATTTCAGGCACTTAACGAGAAGAACGCCCAGCTGTCTCGAGAGTTGCAAGATTGCAAGGCCCAACTTGAGGCCGCACTTGCTGCCGTAGGAGGAGACGGAAAGACCCCTCCTGGTAACACATTTTTATTAATAAATATAAGCGCTGTGCGGCGTGCGCGCGAGTCTAATAATGACATGTGCAGGTACCGCCGGACAAGATCCGGACAGGCAAGCATTGCTACGCCAGCTAATGGCCGGCGAGAGTGTGCTGAATAGGGTTCAGCAGGAAAGGACAAGCTCCAAGATGCCAACGCCAAGCTCGAAGAAGAGCTGAAAGGCACTCAGGCCGAGCTGTCCGGCTCCGTTAAGGAGAATCAGCGGCTTCGTCGCAGCATTTATAGTAAGTGCTTGAGCGAAATCTTTTGAAAAGAAGAGTTCGGCGAGGAAGTATTTTGACATAATATGTCTTGTAGGTATACTCACGGGTCGTCCTGCAGAGGAGATGCCCATATCAATGGGTGATCAACTTCCCGAACTGTTGCAACTTCTCGAACGAGTTCGGCAGGCAATGAGCGGCGTCGTTCAAGCTTTATGGCCAGCCCTCACCCTACCCGAGGGCCTCGGGGAGCTTGCGGAGAAGCTGCAGGGAGTGCAGCAGCGCTTCCGTTTGTGGAAGATTTCGGCTTGCCGTCAAGGTGCGAGGGAGGCTTGGGCCATGGTGAAGACGCGGTACAAGAAGGCAGATCCCAACCACATGGCCGAAGTTGGACCGGTGGGGCCCGATGTGAAGGAGATCCCTGTGAGTTTAGTGTATAGCCAAGTAGAGTTGGCTGCTAAATTTTCCCAACAGGACTGTAAACTAGACAGCCTGTTAGACGGGATTGAGGAGGAATACAATCAATAAATTTGACAATGTATGTTATCCTTTAAAGTGACATGTAAAATGCCTTCTAGCCGGATTGTAGATCGTTTGTCTTTGCCGACCTTTTCGCTTCGACCTCGGGACCCTAGAGTCCGGAGTGTGTCCGAATACCTTTTTGGTTAAGAAACAACCGTGGTATGCATGGAGACCAGGCGTAGGGGTCATTAGTGCTTTATCAGACAAGTGCCCAACTAGTTATGTTATATTACATGGTTAGTAAGAAACATCTTCCAGGGAGAATAGTTCCGTTAAGGGTTCCTTTCGCTGGGAGGCATCCCCTAAAGTGCATGTCCGGACTGCAAAGAAAGCAGTAAAACATCTGGGGGCAGATAGATAAATAGGTAAAAAGTCATCTTTTAAGTCACCGACCGAATATTCCCTTAAGAACGCTAGCTTTCGGCTTCACCCAGTCTGAGGTACACATCCGGCTGACCCGGCAGTAACAATCGCAGAGGTGCTCCCTTTACCTCCTAGCCGAACAATCGGGAACGTAGGGGTAAGCACAGGAGCCAGGCAACCTAGCTTGGCCAAAATTTAAGTCATATCAATGCATATAATGGCGAATAAAAGGTACATGTGGAAGCTTGACACATGTGATGGGTATAAAACCCGTATAATTGAGCTTCTGTAAAAGAAGCCCCCAGGAATAATGAGTGCGGATGGCACATCATGTGTATGCAAAGAATGCAAAAATAGGCCCGGAAGGACCCGAAAAAACCTCTCGAACAGCGACCAGTCTCTCGCCTTATCATGCCAGTTAGTTTTAGCTTTCTCCATTGAGGCGTTAACCCGGCTCAACCGGGGCGCAATCGCAGTGGTTCTCCCAGTGCCACCTTAGCCGACAGAACGGAACATAAGGCACCAAAACGTGGGAGCCGGGCAAACCCAACTATTGACCCAAGACATGATTCGGAGCTGATTCATATAATGCTATAAGTTCGGGGTGCCGCACTTGTGAAAGTGTTCGGACTTTATCACACCATAGAGTGGGGAACATAAGCCCCTGGTGTATTATGCCGTACCAAAATATACGGGTGCCAGATGTCATATAATGAGCATATATGTATAAAATGTAATGCAATTGCGATCATAAAGGTGCTGCATTATTAATGAAAGAAGAGTCTGCTAGTAGAGCGAACTGATACAAATAGTGCGGTAAGCAAGGGATTTGGACTAAATAAACATGTCCCCCTCCAGGGATGAGCTGCGGATTTGGTGTATATAATCGAATTTAATGCTCGTAATTGAGACCACCTGAGTGTTTGACGCGGCCTTCTTTAGTCCCTGACTGTTGCATCATGAGTTCGGCAGGTTCACCGCCGGACAGGGCTTCTGGTTAACAGAGTCCTGTGTACAAAGAGGAAGAAAAAAAAAGGGGCACATTTGCGAGCCCCTGGTGTGGCCGAACTGCACTCTGGGTCCGTTGTGATCGTGCCCCCTCCCCTGTGCCCATAGTATCTCCAAAGCGTAATGATGTACGTGGAGTGTTATTCTTGCGATCATACGCGGGCGAGGGTTGGGGCTGCATGGCTACGCGTGCTCTGATCGCGCCAGGTGGTCTTGGTTGGGATTGCTCCGGGCGCGCTTTGCTGTGTCCGGCTGTTTAACGGCCGGACTCGAGAATTGCCTTGGAAGGCTGCTCTGTACTTCTGCCGCGAGAGCCGCTGTATGTTCCTCCGTACGGAGGGAGCATTCCATATTCCCATTGACCGTGATGGCCCCACGAGGGCCTCGCATCTTGAGCTTTAGGTATGCATAATGCGGCACCACGTTGAATTTGGCAAACACGGTTCGTCCGAGCAGAGCGTGATAGCCGCTGCGAAACGGGACTATATCGAAGATTAACTCTTCGCTCCGGAAATTATCCGGGGATCCGAAGACCACTTCCAGTGTGACTGAGCCTGTACAATTGGCTTCCACTCCTGGTATGACACCTTTAAAGGTTGTCTTTGTAGGTTTAATCCTTGATGGGTCTATGCCCATTTTGCGCACTGTATCCTGATAAAGCAGGTTCAGGCTACTGCCGCCATCCATCAGGACTCTCGTGAGGTGGAACCCATCGACGATTGGGTCTAAGACCAATGCGGCGAATCCGCCATGGCGTATGCTGGTCGGATGGTCTCTTCGATCGAAAGTGATCGGACAAGAGGACCATGGGTTGAACTTTGGGGCGACTGGCTCCATCGCATAGACGTCCCTTAGTGCGCGTTTCCTCTCCCTCTTGGGTATGTGGGTCGCGTATATCATATTCACCGTCCGTACTTGTGGGGGAAAACCCTTCTGTCCTTTGTTGTTCGGCGGCCGGGTCTCTTCCTCGTCGTCGCTATTTAGCCCCTTGTCATTGTTTTCGGCAATTAACTTGCCGGCCTGCTTGAACACCCAGCAATCTCTATTGGTGTGGTTAGCTGGCTTTTCAGAGGTGCCATGTATCTGGCATGAGCGGTCGAGTATTCGGTCCAGATTGGACGGACCCAAAGTGGTTCTTTTAAATGGCTTCTTCCGTTGACCGGGTTTATAGCCTCGGAATCCGGCATTGACCGCCGTATCCTCCTTATCGTCGCCGTTAATTCGGCGCTTGTTTTTGTTTTGACGTGACCTGCCGTTGTTGTCCTTAGTATCCGGACTGCCAGAATTTTTATGGAGATTGTAGCTGCGGGCTAGCCAGCTGTCCTCTCCCGCACAAAAGCGGGTCATTAGCGATGTGAGGGCTGCCATGGATTTCGGCTTTTCCTGCCCCAGGTGCCGGGCTAGCCATTCATCCCGGATGTTATGTTTGAAGGCTGCAAGGGCCTCTGCGTCCAGACAATCGACGATTTGATTTTTCTTTGTCAAGAACCGTGTCCAAAATTGTCTGGCCGATTCATCTGGCTGCTGAATGATGTGGCTTAGGTCATCGGCGTCTGGTGGTCGCACATATGTGCCTTGGAAGTTATCAAGGAATGCGGCCTCCAGGTCTTCCCAGCACCCAATTGACTCTGCAGGCAAGCTGTTAAGCTAATGCCGAGCTGGTCCTTTAAGCTTGAGTGGGAGATACTTTATGGCGTGGAGACCGTCGCCGCGGGCCATATGGATGTGGAGAAGATAGTCTTCAATCCACACCGCGGGGTCTGTTGTGCCATCGTAAGATTCGATGTTTACGGGTTTAAACCCTTCGGGGATCTGATGATCCATTACTTCGTCAGTGAAGCATAACGGGTGTGCGGCGCCCCTGTATTGAGCAATATCGCGACGCAGCTCGAGAGAGCGCTGTCTGCTGTGTTCGGCCCGGCCGGGGTTATTGTATCCGGCACGACGGTATTCGTCGTGGGTCGTAGGGCGCCCACGTGATCCATAGATGGATCTGGATTGTCTTGCTTTGTCCTCCAATATGTCTCGCAAGTCCGGCGCGTTCCCTCTTGGCTTCGTACTTTTGAAGCGATGCCGGGGTATGGTCTTGGCTGGGGGCCTGGATGCCTCTCTGTCACGACCACGGGGTGGTCGGTCAGCCATATCCTGCGCTAGTGATGGATGTATGTATGCTTCCTCCTCTAATCGGGGGAGCAGCTTGCGTTTTGGGTAACTTTTGCAGGGACGTTCGAGTTTATACTCTTCGGCCGCGAGGACCTTGGTCCATCGATCGGCCAGTAGGTCCTGATCAGCTTGAAGCTGCTGCTGCTTTTTCTTTAGGCTGTTTGTTGTGGCGATAAGCCTGCGCTTGAAGCGCTCTTGTTCGACGGGATCCTCGGGTACGACGAATTCGTCATCGATGAGGCTTGCTTCGTCTTCGGAGGGAGGCATATAATTACGATCCTCAACCTCTTCGTCTGCCGCCCCCTCATGAGGGCTTGCTTCTGCATCCTCCTGCGCTGAGTCTTGCTGGAGGGGATTGTCTTCGGCACTCTCTGGAGTGTTATTATCTCCTGTGCCGGAATCTCCGTTTTTGCTGTGGTGAGATTTAGAGCGGCGCCGCTGACGCCGGCGCTTGGGCTGTTTCTTTAAGGGATCTGCCTCCGCTGTTTCTTCGCCGTCCCCATCTTTTGGGGTATCCACCATGTATACGTCATATGACGAGGTGGCCTTCCAGTGCCCTGTGGGCGCTGGTTCCTGTTCGTCTCCGGCATCGTCGCCCATAGCGTCGATGTCTTCGGAGTCGTAGTCTAGCATGTCAGTTAGATCGTCGACAGTGGCTACAAAGTGGGTGGTGGGTGGGCTCTGAATTTCTTCGTCGTCCGCATCCCAACCATCCTGGCCATAATCCGGCCAGGACTCTCCTGATAACGAGAGATGCTTTAGTGAATTCAAGATATCGCCGAAAGGCGAGCATTGGAAGATGTCTGCGGCGGTGAATTCCATAACCGGCGCCCAATCCGGATCAATTGGTAGGGGCGCGGGAGGTTCGGAGTCCGGCGAGGAGTCCGGCGCCTCGGAATCACGAGTTTCGCAGGGGACAAGATTAGTGTTCGGCTCCATCGCCGTGGATGTTGAAGCCCCCAGGGCGGCGTCTATCCACCGACCCTCGATCTGGGCGATCGGCTCCGGACTAATGGCCGAGGCAGATCCGAGTGCCGCCACCAAGGCACTGTTCGGCGGCAGAGCTAGATCATGCCCAATGTCACAGTGCGGCGCGCTTGGCTGTGGCTCGAGTCCGTCGAAGATCAAGTCTCCGCGGACGTCGGCCGTGAAGTTTAAGCTTCCAAATCTGACCTGACAGCCAGGGGCGTAGCTTTCGATCTGCTCCAGATGGCCAAGTGAATTGGCCCGCAGGGCGAAGCCGCCGAATACGAAGATCTGTCCGGGGAGAAAAGTCTCACCCTGGACAATGTTGCAGGTTGAAGATGCCATCAAGCCTATCGGTGACGACACAGAGGAACTCTCAATGAAAGCACCAATGTCGGTGTCAAAACCGGCGGATCTCGGGTAGGGGGTCCCGAACTGTGCGTCTAGGCGGATGGTAACAGGAGACGAGGGACACGATGTTTTTACCCAGGTTCGGGCCCTCTCGATGGAGGTAAAACCCTACGTCCTGCTTGATTAATATTGATGATATGGGTAGTACAAGAGTAGATCTACCACGAGATCAAGGAGGCTAAACCCTAGAAGCTAGCCTATGGTATGATTGTTGTAATGTATGTTGTCCTACAAACTAAAGCCCACCGGTTTATATAGACACCGGAGAGGGCTAGGGTTACACAGAGTCGGTTACAATGGTAGGAGATCTACATATCCGTATTGCCAAGCTTGCCTTCCACGCCAAGGAAAGTCCCATTCGGACACGGGACGGAGTCTTCAATCTTGTATCTTCGTAGTCTTGATAGTCCGGCGGACATTGATAGTCCGGCTGTCCGGACACCCCCTAGTCCAGGACTCCCTCAAATATACTTTAACTGAGATGCAAGAAAACATAACCCATTATGTTGTCTTCCTTGTCCAACATCAACTCTTTAGCATGTCATACTTAATGAGTTCTCACAATTATAAAAGATGTCTATGATAATATATTTATATGTGAAATCTCTCTTCCTTCAATATTCTTTCATGAATTGTTCAAATGACTAATACAATGCTTGCTAACCGTTAATAAATATACAACCTCTAATTCTTAGATGTGAAGTCATTACTCCCCATGGAGTAAGCAAATGAAACATATATAATTTCAGATTTATGACATTCAACTCATTCAACCATTTACTCATAGGATAAAAGTGAAGCACACGAGTAAATGAAAAACTACTCCAAAAAGATATAAGTGAAGATCAATGAGTAGCAAAATAATTGTGTAACTATGTTAAGAGTCTCTCTCATTAAATAATTTCAGATCTTGGTATTGTATTCAAACAGCAAGCAAGGCAAAATAAAATGACATTGCAAGGATAGCACAACTCATGTGAAGAAGCAAAAACTTAGGCTCAACCGATACTAACCGATAGTTGTTGAAGAAGAAAGGTGGGATGCCTACCAGGGCATACCCAAGCTTAGATGCTTGAGACTTCTTGAAATATTATCTTGGGGTGCCTTGGGCATCCCCAAGCTTGAGCTTTTGTGTCTCCTCAATTCCTCTTATATCATGGTTTCTCTTTTTCTCAAAAAGCTTCATTCACAACAAACTCAACAAGAACTCGTGAGATAGGTTAGTATAAACCAATGCAAAACCTTATCATTTTCTACTGTAACAAATCACTAAAATTATTATTCCATATTGCATACTAAATGCCTCTGCATATTTAATACTCCTATCATCAAATAGAATCATTAAACAAGCAAACATATGCAAACAATAACAGCAATCTGCCAAAATAGTACAGTCTGTAAAGAATGCAAAAGTATCAATACTTCCCTAACTCCAAAAATTATGAGAAAAATACTACTCTGTAGAATATTTATCAGAGCTCGATATGCAAAAAGTTTCAACATTATACCATTCTCTGACTTTTCTAGGGAATTTTTGCAACAGCGGTAAACTTTCTGTTTTCAAACAGCAACATGTATACTAGCAAAATAAGCATGGCAAAGGCTATCCTTGACATTTTTATTGAAACTAAAGATAAAAAACATTATTCTAACTAACAGAAAGCAAATACTAACAAAATAAAATGACGCTCCAAGCAAAACACATATCATGTGGCAAATAAAAATATAGCTCCAAGTAAAGTTACCGATGAACGAAGACGAAAGAGGGGATGCCTTCCGGGGCATCCCCAAGCTTAGGATATTGGTTGTCCTTGAGTATTAACTTGGGGTGCCTTGGGCATCCCCAATCTTAGCCTCTTTCCACTCCTTATTCCATAGTCCATCGAAACTTCACCCAAAACTAGAAAACTTCAACCACACAAAACTCAACACAAAACTCGTAAGCTCCATTAGTATAAGAAAATAAAACCACCACTTAGGTACTGTAATGAACTCATTATAAATTCATATTGGTGTTAAAACTACTGTATTCCAACTTCTCTATGGTTCATACCACTTAATACTAGCCGTGGATGCATCAAAATAAGCAAACAACACATAGAAAACAGAATCTGTCAAAAACAGAACAGCCTGTAGTAATCTGTATAAAACGTATACCTATGGAACTCAAACAATTCCTAAATAAATTGCTGGACCTGAGGAATTTGTCTATTAATCATCTTCAAAAATAATCAACCTAAAAGAACTCTCCAGTAAAAAATGGCAGCTAATCTCGTGAGCGCAAAAGTTTCTGTTTTTTACAGCAAGATAACATAAACTTCACCCAAGTCTTCCCAAAGGTTCTACTTGGCACTTTATTGAAACATAAGCTATAAAACATGATTACTACAGTATCATAATCATGTGGAAACACAAAAAAAGTAAGGATAAATATTGGGTTATCTCCCAACAAGCGCTTTTCTTTAATGCCTTTCTAGCTAGGCATGATGATGGCAAAGATGCTCACACAAAAGATAAGAATTGAAACATAACGGGAGCATCATGAAGCATATGACTAGCACCTTTAAGACAAACCCACTTCCTATGCATAGGAATTTTGTGAGCAAACAACTTATGGGAACAATAACCAACTAGCATAGGAAGGCAAAATAAGCATAGCTTCAAAACTTTAAGCACATAGAGAGGAAACTTGATATTATTGCAATTCCTACAAGCATATGTTCCTCTCTCATAATAATTTTCAGTAGCATCATGAATGAATTCAACAATATAACCAGCACCTAAAGCATTTTTTTCAAGATCTATAAGCATAGAAAAGTTACTACTCTCCACATAAGCAAAATTCTTCTCATCAATAGTAGTGGGAGCAAACTCAACAAAATAATTATCATGTGAGGCATAATCCAATTGAAACTAAAATCATGATGACAAGTTTCATGGTTATCATTATTATTAATAGCATAAAAGTCATCACAATAATCATTATAAATAGCAACATTGTTCTCATAATCAATTGGAACCTCTTCCGAAATAGTGGAATCATCACTAAATAAAGTTGACACTCTTCCAAATCCACTTTCATGTTCATCACAACAAGATTCAACATCCTACAAAATAGTGGGATCACTACTTCCTAAAGTTGACACTATTCCAAACCCACTTTCATCAATGTAATCATCATAAATAGTAGGCATGCTTTCATCATAATATATATCCTCATCAAAACTTGGGGGACTAAAAATTTCAAATTCATCAAACATAGCTTCCCCAAGCTTGTGGCTTTGCATATCATTAGCATCATGGATATTCAAGGAATTCATACTAACAACATTGCAATCATGCTCAACATTCAAAGATTTAGTATCAAACATTCTATAGATTTCTTCTTCTAGCACTTGAGCACAATTTTCCTTTTCATCATACTCGCGAAAGATATTAAAAAGATGAAGCGTATGAGACAAACTTAACTCCATTTTTTTGTAATTTCTTTTATAAACTAAACTAGTGATAAAACAAGAAACAAAAAGATTCGATTGCAAGATCTAAAGATATACCTTCAAGCACTCACCTCCCCGGCAACGGCGCCAGAAAAGAGCTTGATGTCTACTACACGACCTTCTTATTGTAGACGTTGTTGGGCCTGCAAGTGCACATGTTTGTAGAACAGGAGCAAATTTCCCTCAAGTGGATGACCTAAGGTTTATCAATCCGTAGGAGGCGTAGGATGAAGATGGTCTCTCTCAAACAACCCTGCAACCAAATAACAAAGAGTCTCTTGTGTCCCCAACACACACAATACAATGGTAATTTGTATAGGTGCACTAGTTCGGCGAAGAGATAGTGATACAAGTGGAATATGGATGGTAGATAATGGTATTTCTAATCTGAAATTATAAAAACAGCAAGGTAGCAAGCGATAAAAGTGAGCGTAAACGGTATCGCAATGATAGGAAACAAGGCCTAGGGTTCATACTTTCACTAGTGCAAGTTCTCTCAACAATAATAACATAGATAGATCATATAACAATCCCTCAACATCCAACAAAGAGTCACTCCAAAGCCACTAATAGCGGAGAACAAACGTAGAGATTATGGTAGGGTACGAAACCACCTCAAAGTTATTCTTTCGGATCGATCTATTCAAGAGTTCATACTAGAATAACACCTTAAGACACAAATCAACCAAAACCCTAATGTCACCTAGATACTCCATTGTCACCTCAAGTATCCGTGGGCATGATTATACGATATGCATCACACAATCTCAGATTCATCCAACCAACACAAAGTACTTCAAAGAGTGCCCCAAAGTTTCTACCGAAGAGTCAAGAACGTGTGCCAACCCCTATGCATAGGTTCATGGGCGGAACCCGCAAGTTGGTCACCAAAACTTACATCAAGTGGCACATGATATCCCATTGTCACGACAGATAAGCACGGCAAGACATACATCAAGTGTTCTCATAGAAGACTCAATCCGATAAGATAACTTCAAAGGGAAAACTCAATTCATCACAAGAGAGTAGAGGGGGAGAAACATCATAAGATCCACCTACAATAGCAAAGCTCGGGATACATCAAGATCGTGCCATAGAGGGAACACGAGAGAGAGAGATCAAACACATAGCTACTGGTACATACCCTTAGCCCCGAGGGTGAACTACTCCCTCCTAGTCATGGAGAGTGCCGGGATGATGAAGATGGCCACCGGTGATAGGATCCCCCTCCGGCAGGGTGCCGCAACGGGCTCTCGAGAGATTTTTGGTGGCTACAGAGGCTTGCGGCAGCGGAACTCCGATCTATCTGTATATTCGATGGTTTTAGGGTACGTAGGCTTATATAGGCGAAGGAAGTCGGTCGGGGGGTGCTCGAGGGACCCACAAGATAGGGGGCGCGCCAAGTAGGGGGGGGATCCACTTTGGTCAAATATATCTTGGACAACTTCGTACTTGTATAGGTGGTTTTCACAGGGATAAAGTGAGCCACTTTGGTCAAGCGAATCAACTACTACCCAGATAGAATCATATCCCAATCGGGTTCTGGGAAATCTGGTAATGAAATCCATGCCAAGCTTATCCCCACTTCCATTCGGGTATCGGCATAGGCTGTAGTAATCCTACTGACTTCTGATGCTCTGCTTTTACTCTCTCTGGCATACATCACCTACGACTACATACTCCGCAATATCCTTCTTCATACCAGTCCACCAGAAACACTCCTTCAAATCCAAATACATCTTGGTGTTTCCAGGGCGAATCGAGTATGGTGAGTGATGAGCTTCCTCTTCCCGATCTTTGCATTATTGGGCACATATACACGGCCTCGAACCATAAGGTGTCGTGCTCATCCTTACGAAACCTTTGGCCTTTCCTTTGCTCATCCTCTCTTTTATCTCGGCAATCTCTTTGTCATCCTTCTAAGCTTCACGGATCTTTCCCAACAATGTATACTGAACTTCTATTGCTGCAACAAAACCTTTGGGAACAATCTCCAACCAAAGTTCTCTGAGATCCTCGGCTAACTCCTTTGGTAATCCCCCACTTATGAGGGTATTCATCTTGGTGTTCTTTATGGTTGTGTCCTATTTCTCCACAAAGCTTGCATGCACAGAGTTTCTTCATACCATTTCCATAAGGCTCAAATCTCTGGGACACAAACTGAGACTTTGGCAAAGTCAACTTAAATTCCTTCCAAGTGGTTACTCCTTGGCATCCATTGATGGTTTGGTACATCCTCCACCAAGTAGCAGCACCTCTTTCAAAACACTTAAGAGCATGATGGCCATATCCTTTCCGACTATAGGGTTGTTCTCCATATGATCCTCCATGTTCTGAATCCATCGGTCTGTATCCAATGGACTCATCAGTCCAGAAAATATAAGCTCATCTCCATTCATCCTCTATTGGGTCCATGGGTTTGGAGTGGGATAAGAGAGATCGAGAGGGATGCACACAGTACAAACAATAGTTTTGAAAAGACATGTTTTATTGTGGCTGTCGAAAAAACAACAAACAAATGACAGCTCACAATCGTCGCATCTAACGTAAGTATATAATAGGGGGTTGGGTCTTCTAATGGTCTATAGATCTCAACGTCATCAACTCTTCAAGTCTTGGTCATGTCTCCGATGGCTTCTTCCGATCGTCCTTGTCCTTCTCAAGTTCTTTCGCCAAATCATCTTTGTTGACGCGAAGTCTCCCATGACATCCTTTAATATTTGGAGTTGCATTCCAAACTTCTGGGTCTCAACATCCTTGGCATGAACCATGTTCTTCTGTCCTTCAGTTCCTGATGAATCTCCGGTATCTCGAGGTTTTAGCTCCTCCAGCTTGGCTACTTCATCTTCTGGTTCCTGAGTTCTTCATGAAATACTTCCTTGTCAAATATAGCTTCCTCCATATCCATCTTAAACTTCTTGATATAATACTCCAGATCCTGGTGATACACCGGCTAAGGTTAAAACTTCACCTTGCTAATAGGTGCTCCATCAGCCTTCTACCATCCAATCTTTCCATGCATATGCATGCTTAACTCAGCACAGTGATAATAGTATAAGCGGGCAATAACATCATGAATATCCATGTTTCTGCTCTTATGATTTTCTTGAGCTATCATTCCATAGTTGATATCTCCTGTCTTCGGGTTTTCCTTGACAAAACTTTGAGTTCTAATGCTCCATGTTCCGGTCTTTCTCTGATACACCTTGATCTCCGGTATTGACAACTTCAATGGTCTGACAATTTCCATAAGTGTAGCCTTCCTTGGTCATACCAAATCTAGAAATTCTTCATATTCTCCTAGTCTTTATCCGTCGTAGTTTCCATCATTCTAATCCTCGGAAAAATCCTCTTCATTCCGAAGTGGTCTTAGTTGTCTGATATCTGGTCCTTCTTGGTGTGGTCTCATCAGTCGAATCTTCGAGGGGTCAAAAGGGAAAAGGAGTATGGTCTCACTAAAAGGAATTTTTGAATAAACTCAAAAGAGAAGAGAGGTAAAAGATTCTTTTGAAAAGAAAGTTGTAGAGAAAATCTTTCCTATGGGCTTGCCAATTTCTAGGGCCACGTCCTACAGTCAACATGTGCTCTGATACCATCTTGTAGCGACCCGACCCGAATGGGTCAAGTCTCTGTGCTTACGTGTCATCCCTGGATCGGTATGCTGACACACACAGTACTCAAGGATTTATAACAGAGGTAAATCACATGTATAAAGTAACGTAAAAACTATTACCTCAATCCAAAATAGCGGAAGCAACAAGGTTGTGGATTCCCATCAACACCAACGGCAAAGTTGAGTATAGGAATCGTAACCCTAACATATCACTTACTCGTCGTAAGATCCTGCAACATGAGACATTGCAGCCACAAAGGGTCAGTACATTGAATGTACTGGCAAATTCACACCATAGAGCAATGATGAATAAAGGCTATCACTACATGCATATTTGGCTGGTGGGAAAGCTCTATGGTTACAGTTTTGCGTAAAGCCAATTTTTCCCTACTGCAAAGGAATACATTTATTTAACTATCATGGTGGTTGTTAAACATTGAGAATGGTTGAAAGCATTCTCAATCCCAATTAAAAGTACTCATTAATAACCCAACAATATTAATTCAAGTAACATGATGAGATCAACAGGATAATCCAAGTACTAGATACTCAAGACGTCCATAACCGGGGACACGGCTAATCATGATTAGTTTATACACTCTGCAGAGGTTTGCACACTTTTCCCCACAAGACTCGATCGCCTCCGTTTGATTCCTCGCACTACATGATGTTTGAGAAACGGATGACCGAGACATAGTCTTTCGGAAGCGCTAGCACCTTACATGTGGGTAGACCGGTACACCTACTTTCCCCTACATCTGCTAGTCTACCCGTAAGAGTTCGCACGACTTAATCAACTATGCCAGAGCCCATAATGGCTTGTGGCTGCACACGGAAGTTTCTAGTTTGAATAATCTCATGATCCCTTTGAGCCTGGGTGGCGGTCCAAAGAAATACAGGCAAGTCCTGGAAACCCAGGTGCCTAGATAGGCAAGTCCTGGAGTAACCAGGTGCCTCAATCCACCCAGATGTGTGTTTAAGTTGCCACCTTAAATAAACCATTAATTAACAATCTCACATCTGTCATGGAAATTCGCTCACCCAATCCACGTCTACTAGCATAGCATGGCATAATAAGCAAACGTAGAAGTAACTCCCAAGGGTTTGAAAACAAAACAGGTAATAGGTACTACCTCAACTACTTTCCCAAAACCCACAATTTAATTAGACCCTAATCATGCAATGTTTGAGGATTGAACTAATGGAATAAAACTGGGTAATAAGGGATATGATCAAAGTGTGAACTTGCCTGCAATGTTGATGAAGATGATTCGCACTCATAACTCTTGATAGTTCTACTCGTCACACTCCGTTCAATCTATCGTAACCAAGCAATAGTAACCACACATAAGCAATCACTCAAAAGATCGGGAAGAACGAAGAAAACAATTCGGAAAACATCAAAACCAAGCAAATAACTCTTGCAACATAAATCAATTCCTAACAGTACCAAAATTATGTGAATTTGGCCTTATCAGAAAGTCTAGGTCAAGAGCTTCGCTTTGCAAAAAGAATCAACTCAAACGGAGCTACGAAACTCAAGTTACAATCAAAAGAAGTTCAAATACTAAACTGTTTGAAATTCAAATTTTAAACTTTCAAAAAACATGTTTAAGTTGTTTTACGGGATAGAGGAGGTCATAACGAAGAAGTAGGCGTTGGTTTCATTGGATTTGGATAAATGAGCAAAAAGTTGTGAGCGTTTGAAAATCAGGGACTAATCTGTAAATAAAATCATCACAGACGGGTCCCTGGCCGAAATTAAAAGAAAAAAGAAAAATACTAAGCAACAGACGTTCGCTGCCGAACGCTAACTAACGAATCTGTCCGCTCCAGATCCTAAACGAGCGAACGCCCACTAAAAGCACAAACCGATTCGAAAAAAAAACAAAAAAAAAGACCAGCTAGATCTAATCCGGGCAGTGGGTTTCAGATCTGACGGCTAAGGGCCGAAGCGGCTTACCGCGGCGGTTGATGACGCCGGCGGGGAGGAAGACGGCGGCAGCGGCTTCAGCCTCGGATGGGGCCGGCTGCTCCGGGGTCGGCGGCGACGGGCGGAGGCACGGGGAGGTGCGGCGTGACGAGGGGAAGGCAGTGGCGGTGTCGGCGCTTGGCTGCGGAGTCGGAACGGCGCGCGGTGGTGGCGGCAGATCTCGTCGGAGCTCGGTCTCCGGCGAGTGGCGGTTGCGGCAGAGGAGGAGGAGAGAGAGAGGGGCGGCGGCGTCGGGACCGGCCTTTTAAAGGCCAGGGGAGGGGCGGTGGCGTGGGCAAGGGGCTGGAGGAGGCCGGGGCGAAGACGGTGGCGCGCTCGGGAGGCGTGTGGGCGGCGGACTCCTCCCGGAGTCGGAGGCGGCGGCGCGGGCGCTGGGCCGTGGTCTGGCCTGGTGCTGGGCCGGCCCAGTCGGAGGGAAGAGTTTTTTTTTAAAACATTTTACAGACATCAAAAATAACAGAAACAAAATAAATTAAAATGTCATATAGACATATAATATATCAAAATTTTCAGGAAAAAGATTTTCTACAACGTGGACATTTTTATCAACTCAAATAAAGTCTAGAAAAATTCAAATAATTTAAAGAGTGCTACTGCCCTAGTAAAATCCAGTAAAATCATTTTAAAAAAATACCAAAATTGTTTCAAATTTATTTCTCTCCAATTTTCTGATGTAGGGAATCATGTTACCCTATTTTCCATATATTTTATTTTTGGAGAAAAATAATTTGAATAAAACTCAAATAACTCCAAATTGAAAATAAATTCAAAAGAACTTTGAATTTAATTCTTTGAAACTCCCAACTCATATTTCATATGTTTTGAAGAAGTCATTTTATCTTCGCTCGTGAAAATCATTGAGTTGCATAAAGTTCCTGGTTTGGAAATATTTTCCAAATGAAATTCAAATATTTTCAACACCCCTTGTCATTTAAAGAAATGGAAGAAGTCATGTCATCTTCTCTCCAGGGTTTTGTGATGAAAAGAATTTGAATTCACGAAGATCATAAAAGCAAAAATGAAAGTTTGGGAAAGTCCTTTTATTCCCTCTCATTTAACTTTCAAAAAGTTTCAAATTCACTCACTTTCAGTCAATCAATCAAACAATCAATCAAAACTATCTATTTATTATAACATTCCAAAATTTAGAATTTTGGGATGTTACAGCAGGTGGTACACCTAGCGGTGCTTCTAGGACGTAACTCTTCTATGCAGCAATGAGGATAATCCTCAAGTTACGGACCCAGTCCGTTTAATTGCTACCATCAACTTTCAACTTTGCTTTCTCAAGGAACGCATTAAAATTCAATGGAACAACAGCACGGGCCATCTATCTACAACAACATAGACAAGCAAAATACTATCAGGTACTAAGTTCATGATAAATTTAAGTTCAATTAATCATATTACTTAAGAACTACCACTTAGATAGACATCTCTCTAATCATCTAAGTGAACACGTGATCCAAATCAACTAAACCATAACCGATCATCACGTGAAATGGAGTAGTTTTCAATGGTGAACATCAGTATGTTGATCATATCTACTATATGATTCATGCTCGACCTTTTGGTCTCAATGTTCCGAGGCCATATCTGCATATGCTAGGCTCGTCAAGTTTAACCCGAGTATTTTGTGTGTGCAAAACTGGCTTGCACCCATTGTAAATGAACGTAGAGCTTATCACACACGATCATCACGTGGTGTCTCAGCACGACGAACTTTGGCAATGGTGCATACTCAGGGAGAACACTTTTACCTTGAAATTTAGTGAGAGATCATCTTATAATGTTACCGCCAATCAAAGCAAAATAAGATGCATAAAGGATACACACCACATGCAATCAATATAAGTGATATGATATGCCCATCATCATCTTGTGCTTTTGATCTCCATCTCCAAAGCACCGTCATGATCACCATCGTCACCGGCGCGACACCTTGATCTCCATCGTAGCATCGTTGTTGTCTCGCCAACTATTGCTTCTACGACTATCGCTACCGCTTAGTGATAAAGTAAAGCAATTACAGGGCGATTGCATTGCATACAATAAAGCGACAACCATATGGCTCCTGCCAGTTGCTGATAACTTTGTTACAACACATGATCATCTCATACAATAAAATTTAGCATCATGTCTTGACCATATCACATCACAACATGCCCTGCAAAAACAAGTTAGACGTCCTCTACTTTGTTGTTGCAAGTTTTACATGGCTGCTACGGGCTGAGCAAGAACCGTTCTTACGTATGCATCAAAACCACAATGATATTTCGTCAAGTTAGTGCTCTTTTAACCTTCTCAAGGACCGGGCGTAGCCACACTCGGTTTAATTAAAGTTGGAGAAACTGGCACTCGCTACACACTTTTGTGCAAAGCACGTCGGTAGAATCAGCCTCACGTAAGCGTATGCGTAATGTCTGTCCGGGCTGCTTCATCCAACAATACCGCCAAACCAAAGTATGACATGTTGTTAAACATTATCACTTGTATCGCCCACAACTCACTTGTGTTCTACTCGTACATATAACATCTACGCATAAAACCAGGCTCTGATACCACTTCTGGAGAACGTAGTAATTTCAAAAAAATTCCTACGCACACACAAGATCATGGTGATGCATAGCAACGAGGGGAGAGTGTTGTCCACATACCCTCGTAGACCGAAAGCGGAAACTGATAACCCACAAGTGTAGGGGATCGCAACAGTTTTCGATAACTAAGAGTGTCGAACCCAACGAGGAGCTAAAGGTAGAATAAATATTCCCTCAAGTTCTATCGACCACCGATACAACTCTATGCACGCTTGACGTTCGCTTTACCTAGAACAAGTATGAAACTAGAAGTACTTTGTAGGTGTTGTAGGATAGGTTTGCAAGATAATAAAGAACACGTAAATAGAAAATAGGGGCTGTTTAGATAAAGAAACAATAAAGTAAATAAAGCGAGTGTTGAAAAGTGGTGGTAGGAGTTGCAAAATTGTCCCTAAGCAATTGACTATGTTACTAGACCGGTAATCACTATTGCAATTCTATTTGAGGGAGAGGCATAAGCTAACATACTTTCTCTACTTGGATCATATGCACTTATGATTGGAACTCTAGCAAGCATCCACAGCTACTAAAGATTATTAAGGTAAAACCCAACCATAGCACTAAAGCATCAAGTCCCCTTTATCCCATACACAACAATCTACTTACTCGGGTTTGTGTTTCAATCACTCACGCAACCCACTATAAGAAAATCATGAACATATTGCAAACCCTATAGCGGGAATCCCTCACGCTTGCGAGATACGGAGGGCACCATAGGACAGCACCAATAATAAAACATGCAACTCAAACCAATCATAGCAACTCATCAATCATCAATAGGACAACGAAAATCTACTCAGACATCATAGGATGGCAACACATCATTGGATAATAATATGAAGCATAAAGCACCATGTTCAAGTAGAGGTTAGAGCGGGTTGCGGGCGAGTGGACCACTGTAGATAGAGGGGGGAAGGTGATGGAGATGTTGGTGAAGATGATGATGGTGTTGGTGAAGATCGGTGATGATGATGGCCCCCGGCAGCGCTCCGGCGCCACCGAAAGCAAGGGGGAGAGAGGCCCCCTTCTTCTTCTTCTTCCTTGACCTCCTCCCTAGATGGTAGAAGGGTTTCCCTCTGGTCCTTGGCTCCCATGGCGTGGGAGGGGCGAGAGCCCCTCCGAGATTGGATCTATCTCTCTGTTTCTGCGTTCCCTGATGCTGCCCCTTCACCGTTTCATTTATATCTGGAGATCCGTAACTCCGATTGGGGTGAATCTTTTGCCCAGATTTTTCTCGTAAAATTAGCTTTCTAGCGGCAAAAGAAGAGCATCAACCACCTTACGGGTGGCCCACGAGAGTCCAGGGCGCGCCCAGGGGGGAGGGCGCGCCCCTGTCTTGTGGCCACCTCGGACACCGTTTCGCGTTGATTCTTCCTCCGGAAAATCCCAAATATTCCAAAATAATTCTCCGTACGTTTTATCCCGTTTGGATTTTGTTTGATATTGGGTTTCTGCGAAACATAAAACATGCAACAGACAGGAACTGGCACTGGCACTGGATCAATATGTTAGTCCCAAAAAAGAGTATAAAAAGTTGCCAAAAGTATATAAAAGTTGAATAATATTGGCATGGAACAATCAAAAATTATAGATACCACGGAGACGTATCAGCATCCCCAAGCTTAATGTCTGCTCGTCCTCGAGTAGGTAAATGATAAAAAAAAGATAATTTTTGATGTGGAATGCTACCTAGCATAATCTTGAACATATATCTAATCAAGGCATGAATATTAAGACACGAGTGATTCAAAGCAATAGTCTATCATTTGACATAAAAACAATAATATTTCAAGCATACCAATAAAGCAATCATGTCTTTTCAAAACAACAAGGCCAAAGCAAGCTTATCCCTACAAAATCATATAGTTTGGCCATGCTTCATTTTTGTCACACAAAAATGCTCCCATCATGCACAACCCCGATGACGAGCCGAGCAATTGGTTCATACTTTTTAACGCGCTTCAGCTTTTTCAACCCTCACGCAATACATGAGTGCAAGCCATGGATATAGCACTATAGGTGGAATGGAATATAATGATGGAGGTTATGTGGAGAAGACAAAAAAGTTGAAAGTCTCACATCGAGGTGGCTAATCAACGGGCTATGGAGATGCCCATCAATTGATGTCAATGCAACGAGTAGGGATTGCCATGCAACAGATGCACTAAGAGCTATAAGTGTATGAAAGCTCAAACTGAAAACTAAGTGGGTGTGCATCCAACTTGCTTGCTCAAGAAGACCTAGGGCATTTGAGGAAGCCCATCGTTGGAATATACAAGCCAAGTTCTATAATGAAAATTCCCACTAGTATGTGAAAGTGACAACATAGGAGACAATCCATATGAAGAACATGGTGCTACTTTGAAGCACAAGTGTGGAAAAAGGATAGTAACATTGCCCCTTTTTTTATTTTATTTTTATTTTTGGGTGGGCTTCTTTGGCCCCCTTTTTTATTTAGGCTTCTTTGGCCTTTCTTTTTTTTTCTTTTTTTCTTTTCTTTTCTTTTTTTTCATGGGGCAATGCTCTATAATGATGATCATCACACTTTTATTTACTTACAACTCAATATTACAACTCGATACTAGAACAAAGATATGACTCTATATGAATGCTTCCGGCGGTGTACCGGGATGTGCAATGATCTAGCGTAGCAATGACATCAAAACGGACAAGGCATGAAAACATCATGCTAGCTATCTTACGATCATGCAAAGCAATATGACAATAAATGCTCAAGTCATGAATATGATGATGATGGAAGTTGCATGGCAATATATCTCGGAATGGCTATGGAAATGCCATAATAGGTAGGTAGGGTGGATGTTTTGAGGAAGATATAATGAGGCTTATGTGTGATAGAGCGTATCATATCACGGGGTTTGGATGCACCGGCGAAGTTTGCGCCAACTCTCGAGGTGAGGAAGGGCAATGCACGGTACCGAAGAGGCTAGCAATGATGGAAAGGTAAAAGTGCGTATAATCCATGGACTCACATTAGTCATAAAGAACTCATATACTTATTGCAAAATTTTATTAGCCCTCGAAGCAAAGTACTACTACGCATGCCCCTACGGGGTTAGATTGGTAGGAAAATACCATCTCTCGTCCCTGACTGCCACTCATAAGGAAGACAATCAAAGAAACACCCCATGCTTCAAATTTGTCACACAACGGTTACCATACGTGCATGCTACGGGACTTGCAAACCTCAACACAAGTGTCTCTACAATCCACAACCACCCACTAGCATGACTCTAATATCACCATCTTTATATCGCAAAACTATTGCAAGGAATCAAACATATCATATTCAGCGATCTACAAGTTTATGTAGGATTTTATGACTAACCATGTGAATGACCAATTCCTGTCATCTCTCTAAATAGATATAAGTGAAGCAAGAGAGTTTAATTCTTTCTACAAAAGATATGCCCATGCTCTAACAATTATAAGTGAAGCAAAAGAGCATTCTACAAATGGCGGTTTTCTATGTGAAGAGAAACAGGCAATCCAAACTTCAAATGATATAAGTGAAGCACGTGAAGCATTCTATAAAGCCATACTCAAAAGTTTTAAGTGAAGTGCAATGAGCATTCTATAAATAAACCAAGGACTATCTCATACCAGCATGGTGCATAAAAGAAAAATGAAAACTAAATGCAAAAGACGCTCCAAGACTTGCACATAATGCATAAACGAAACGAATATGAAAACATACCAATACTTGTTGAAGAAAGAGGGGATGCCTTCCGGAGCATCCCCAAGATTAGACGCTTGTGTCTCCTTGAATATTTACATGGGGTGCCTTGGGCATCCCCAAGATTGAGCTCTTGCCTCTCTTCCTTTTCCTCATATCGAGACCTCCTCGTTTAGACACTTCATCCACACAAAACTTCAACAGAAAACTCGGTAAGATCCGTTAGTATAATAAAGCAAATCACTACTCTAAGTACTGTTGCAAACCAACTCATATTTTGTTTTTTCATTGTGTCTACTGTAATATAACTTTTTCATGGCTTAATCCACTGATATAAATTGATAGATTCAGCAAAACAAGCAAACTATGCATCAAAAACAAAATCTGTCAAAAACAGAATAGTCTGTAGCAATCTGAACACCCACCATACTTCTGGTATCCCAAAAATTCTACCAAAATTAGGAAAAAATAAAGAAGTTGTACAGAAAGAGAGTGCATAAGGAATCAGAACCATTTTACGTTCCAGATAAAAATGTAAAATCACGCACTACAGCCAAAGTTTCTGTCCTGCACCGTAAAAACCAACAAGCATTGCAAACATCCTAAAGGCAAACCTTGGCACATTATTTTTATAATACAATGGAATTATACAAGGGGATAATTATTTTTGATAAAAAGTTTCTGTAATCAAGATTCACAAAGTTTCCGTGAGCATGAACAAAGTTCAAGGCTAGCTCCCACTTCAACAATGCTTGTCTTTCTCACTTTCACTTTCCTTTTTGAATAGTTTTTAGGTTCCCCTCTTTATTTCTTTGTTTTTAAACTATATGAAAGCACTCAATAGAAATAAATGACTCTCTAAAACTTCCGGGTTGTCTCCCTGGCAGCGCTTTCTTTAAAGCCATTAAGCTAGGCATATAGTGCTCAAGTAGTGGATCCACCCGGGTCCCAAGGTATATCAAAGCCAATTTGAATTAACAATGCTTTGTGATTTAGTAGTGAGCACAAAGTAACATATATCATGCAACAACAAAGTCTAACTCTCTTCCTATGCATCGGCATGTCATAAAAGAACAATTCATGCACACATAGTAAAGGCCAATCCATAGTATAAACAAATTCTTGCAATTCTATCATATTGAAAACATAGAGAGGTGGAGATATAGTTCCTCTCTCATAATAATTGCAAGTAGGAGCAGCAAGCACATGCATATTACATTCATCAAAATCATCATGTTCAATGGTAAAAGGCAACCCATAAATATAATCCATAATAAGCACAAACTTCTCCGATATAGTGTAGTAGGGAGAATTCAAAAAGATAATAGGACTATCATGCGTGGGTTCAATAGCAACAATTTCATGTTTAACATAAGGAACTATAGCAAGTTCATCTCCATAAGCATAATTCATATTGGCATCTTGGCCACAAGCATAGTAAGCATCATCAAAAAGGGATATTTCAAGAGAATCAACGGGATCATAGCAATCATCATAGCAATCATCCTTCGGTAAGCACGAAGGGGAATTAAACAATGTATGAGTCGAAGAGTTACTCTCTTTAGAAGGTGGGCACGGGTGATCAATCTGCTCTTCCTCCTTTTGTTCTTCGCTCTCCTCATCATCTTTTTCAT
The DNA here is from genome assembly GCA_963921465.1 of Triticum timopheevii. NCBI lineage: Eukaryota > Viridiplantae > Streptophyta > Magnoliopsida > Poales > Poaceae > Triticum > Triticum timopheevii. Next base: position 293,756,839 of record OY997262.1, read on the forward strand.
CCAATGAGCTCACAGTTTCATCAATTTCTTCTTCCATAGCTTCCTGCAAAATATTAGTCTCTTCTTGGACAGCGGAGAATTTCTTCATAAAAGCATTAATATAGTAATTGTATTCATAATTTTCATAGCAATATCTAAGTATAGCAAGATTTTCAGGCCTATAAACACCATCATCATCAAAAGCTTCATACTTTTCAAACAAAGATTCAATTTCATATGCAACCTTAAAAGCAACAAATTCTTCTATTTGCTCTAGATCATAGTAATCATATGTACCATTAGCATAAGAAGCTAAGGTTTCATTATCATTAAATTAGCATGAAAAGGGAAGGTGTGGAGCCTTCATCCTAGTGCAACAAGTAATATCATATCGGCATACCAACGCAACATAATAAACTGATCCCATAATAGTTTCCCTTTTTGTGTCGAGCGATAATCCCTAAAGTATTCACGTTGATCCAACGTGTCTCCCATTATAAAGTTGAATGGGGTTTTCTCAGGATTATCAAAGTAGTACATAATATGTTTCGCATAATGAGAATCGAGGGTTTTAGGAGTTACCCCATCTACATGAGTAGCAAGTACATCTAATTTTTTTGGTATTTTGTGTTCCATATCCATAACTAAAGATAGAGAACAACTAAGAACAACAAATAAAAATTACTTAGTGATAAAGCAAACAAGCATACACGAGAATATTCACCCCACGCTATGACTCCTCGGCAACGGCGCCAGAAAAAGGTCTTGATAACCCACAAGTGTAGGGGATCACAACAATTTTTGATAAGTAAGAGTGTCGAACCCAACGAGGAGCTAAAGGTAGAATAAATATTCCCTCAAGTTCTATCGACCACCGATACAACTCTACGCACGCTTGACGTTCGCTTTACCTAGAACAAGTATGAAACTAGAAGTACTTTGTAGGTGTCATAGGATAGGTTTGCAAGATAATAAAGAACACGTAAATAGAAAATAGGGGCTGTTTAGATAAATAAACAATAAATTAAATAAAGAGAGTGTGGAAAAGTGGTGGTAGGAGTTGTGAAATTGTCCCTAAGCAATTGACTATGTTACTAGACCGGTAATCACTATTACAATTCTATTTGAGGGAGAGGCATAAGCTAACATACTTTCTCTACTTGGATCATATGTACTTATGATTAGAACTCTATCAAGCATCCGCAACTACTAAAGATCATTAAGGTAAAACCCAACCATAGCACTAAAGCATCAAGTCCCCCTTATCCCATACACAACAATCTACTTACTTGGGTTTGTGTTTCAGTCACTCATGCAACCCACTATAAGCAAATCATGAACATATTGCAAACCTACAGCGGGAATCCCTCACGCTTGCACGACACTGAGGGCACCATAGGACAGCACCAATAATAAAACATGCAACTCAAACCAATCATAGAAATTCATCAATCACTGATAGGACAACGAAAACCTACTCAGACATCATAGGATGGCAACACATCATTGGATACTAATATGAAGCATAAAGCACCATGTTAAAGTACAGGGTACAGAGGGTTGCGGGAGAGTGGGCCACTATAGATAGAGGGGGGAAGGTGATGGAGATGTTGGTGAATACGATGATGGTGTTGGTGAAGATCGATGATGATGATGGCCCCCGGCAGCGCTCCGGCGCCACCGGAAGCAAGGGGGAGAGAGGCCCCCTTCTTCTTCTTCTTCCTTGACATCCTCCCTAGATGGGAGAAGGGTTTCCCCTCTGGTCCTTGGCTCCCATGGCGTGGGAGGGGTGAGAGCCCCTCCGAGATTGGATCTATCTCTCTGTTTCTGTGTTCCCTGATTCTGCCCCTTCACCGTTTCCTTTATATCTGGAGATCAGTAACTCCGATTGGGGTGAATCTTTCGCCCAGATTTTTCTCGTGAAATTAGCTTTCTTGCGGCAAAGGAAGAGCGTCAACCGCCTTACTGGTGGCCCACGAGAGCCCAGGGCGCGCCCAGGGGGGAGGGGGCGCCCCCTGTTTCGTGGCCACCTTGGATACCGTTTCGCGTTGATTCTTCCTCCGGAAAATCCCAAATATTCCAAAATAATTCCCCGTCCGTTTTTATCCCGTTTGGATTCCATTTGATATTGGGTTTCTGCGAAACATAAAACATGCAACAGACAGGAACTGGCAGTGGGCACTGGATCAATATGTTAGTCCCAAAAAATAGTATAAAAAGTTGCCAAAAGTATATAAAAGTTGAATAATATTGGCATGGAACAATCAAAAATTATAGATACGACGGAGACGTATCAGAAGCATTAGCACAACGCGGTTGATGTAGTCGTACGTCTTCAAGATCCGACCGATCCAAGTACCGAACGTACGGCACCTCCGAGTTCAGCACATGTTCAGCTCGATGGCATCCCATGAACTCCGATCCAGCAGAGCTTTGAGGGAGAGTTCCGTCAACACGACGGCGTGATGACGGTGTCGATGATGCTACCGATGCAGGGCTTCGCCTAAGCACCACTACGATATTATCGAGGTGAAATATGGTGGAGGGGGGCATCGCACACGGCTGGGAGAGATCAACAGATCAACTTGTGTGTCTAGAGGTGCCCCATGCCCCCGTATATAAAGGAGCAAGGGGGGAGGTGGCCGGCCAGGAGTAGGGCGCGCCAAGGGGGGAGTCCTACTCCCGAGTAGGACTCCTCCTTTCCTTGTAGTAGTAGTAGAAGGGGGAAAGAGAGAGAGAGAGAGAGAGAGAGAGAGAGAGAGAGGGGAAAGGGGGGCGCCACCCCCCCTCCTTGTCCAATTCGGACTAGAGGGGGAGGGGACGCGCGACCTGCCCTGGCCGCCCCTCCTCTTCTCCACTAGGGCCCATGAGGCCCAATAAAACCCCGGGGGGGTTCCGATAACCCCCTGGTATTGTGGTAAATGTCCGAAACCTCCCGAAACACTTCCAGTGTCCGAACATAGTCATCCAATATATCGATCTTTACGTCTCGACCATTTTGAGACTCCTCGTCATGTCTGTAATCATATCTGGGACTCTGAAGTACCTTCGGTACATCTAAACACAAAAACTCATAATACCGATCGTTACCAAATTTTAAGCATGCGCACCCTACGGGTTCAAGACCTATGTAGACATGACCGAGACACATCTCCGGTCAATAACCAATAGCAGAAACTGGATGCTCATATTGGTTCCCACATATTCTACGAAGATCTTTATCGGTCAAATCGCATAACAACATACGTTGTTCCCTTTGTCATCGGTATGTTACTTGCCCGAGATTCGATCATCGGTATCTCAATACCTAGTTCAATCTCGTTACCGGCAAGTCTCTTTACTCGTTACATAATGCATCATACCATAACTAACTCATTAGCTACATTGCTTGCAAGGCTTATAGTGATGTGCATTACCGAGAGGGCCCAGAGATACCTCTCCGACAATCGGAGTGACAAATCCTAATCTCGAAATACGTCAACTCAACAAGTATCTTCAGAGACACCTATAGAGCAGCTTTATAATCACCTAGTTATGTTGTGACGTTTGGTAGCACACAAAGTGTTCCTCCGGTAAGCGGGAGTTACATAATCTCATAGTCATAGGAAATTGTATAAGTCATGAAGAAAGCAATAGCAACATACTAAATGATCAACTGCTAAGCTAACGGAATGGGTCAAGTCAATCACATCATTCTTCTAATGATGTGATCCCATTGATCAAATGATAACTCATATCTATGGTTAGGAAACTCAACCATCTTTGATCAATGAGCTAGTCAAGTAGAGGCATACTAGTGACACTATGTTTGTCTATGTATTCACACATGTATTACGTTTCCGGTTAATACAATTCTAGCATGAATAATAAACATTTATCATGATATGAGGAAATAAATAATAACTTTATTATTACCTCTAGGGCATATTTCCTTCAAGCTATGTGTTTGATCTCTCTCTCTCTCTCGGGTTCTTATGGTGACACGATTTTGATGAATTGCGAGCTTTGCTATTATAGTTGGCCCTTATGATATTTCTCCCCCTCTACTCTCTTGTAATGGATTGAGTTTTCCCTTTGAAGTTATCTTATCGGATTGAGTCTTTAAGGATTTGAGAATACTTGATGTATGTCTTGCATGTGCTTATCTGTGGTGACAATGTGATATTCACGTGATCTACTTGATGTATGTTTTGGTGATCAACTTGCGGGTTCTGTAACATTGTGAAATTATGGATAGGGGTTGGCACACGTTTTCGTCTTGACTCTCTGGTAGAAACTTTGGGGCACTCTTTGAAGTTCTTTGTGTTGGTTGAATAGATGAATCTGAGATTGTGTGACGCGTATCGTATAATCATACCCGCGGATACTTGAGGTGACATTGGAGTATCTAGTTGACATTAAGGTTTTGGTTGATTTGTGTCTTAAGGTGTTATTCTATTATCAACTCTATGATATATTGAACGGAAAGAATATCTTCGTGTTATTTTACTACGGACTCTTGAATAGATCGATCAGAAAGGATAACTTTGAGGTGGTTTCGTACCCTATAATAATCTCCTCATTTAATTGGAGAGGTCAAGACTTTAAATAGCATTGAACCCACTATTATGGATTTCAAGGAATTTAATTATGATAATTGTTCTTTAATAGATTGTATTTCCTTGTTGCAATCTGTGTCGAATTCTCCTCATGCTTATAGTCAAAATAAAGCTTTTACCAAACATATTGTTGATGCCTTGATGCAATCTTATGAGGAAAAACTTAATTTGGAAGTTTCTATACCTAGAAAACTTTATGATGAGTGGGAACCTACTATAAAAATTAAAATTAAAGATCATGAGTACTATGCGTTGTGTGATTTGGGTGCTAGTGTTTCCATGATTCCGAAAACTTTATGTGATGTGCTAGGTTTCCATGATTTTGATGATTTCTCTTTAAACTTGCACCCTGCGGATTCCACCATTAAGAAACCTATGGGAAGGATCAATGATGTTCTCATTGTTGCAATTAGGAATTATGTGCCCGTAGATTTTATCGTTTTTGATATAGATTGCAATCTTTCATGTCCTATTATTCTTGGTAGACCTTTCCTTAGAACGATTGGTGCAATTATTGATATGAAGGAAGGGAATATTAGATTCCAATTTCCATTAAGGAAAGGCATGGAACACTTTCCAAGAAAGAAAGTTAAATTACCTTATGAATCTATCATGCGAGCTACTTATGAATTGAATGCCAAAGACGGCACTACTTAGATCTATTCTTGCTTTTATGCCTAGCTAGGGGCGTTAAACGATAGCACTAGTTGGGAGGCAACCCAATTTTATTTTTGTTTCTTGCTTTTTTGCTTCTATTTAGTAATAAATATTTCATATAGTTTCTGTTTAGATGTGTTTTCATGTTTAGTTAGTGTTTGTGCCAAGTAGAACCTATAGGATAACCTACGGTGATAGTTAATTTGATTCTGCTGAAAAACAGAAACTTTTGCACGCATAAAAATAACTTTAGTAAATCACATAAATGTGCTTTTGTGTTGATTCTTTTTGATGCACTCCCTCTGTTCGGAATTACTTGTCGCGAAAATGGATGTATCTAGATGTATTTTAGTTCTAGATACATCCATTTCCGAGACAAGTAATTCCGAACAGAGGGAGTAGATCAATAGAAAAATTTACCAGGACTTCCTATTTTGGTAGGAGTTTTAGAGTTCCAGTAGTATTCGAAAGTTACAAATTGCTACAGATTGTTCTGTTTTTTGACAGATTCTGTTTTTCGTGTGTTGTTTCCTTATTTTGATGCATCTATGGCTAGTATCGGGGGGTATGAACCATAGAGAAGTTGGAATACAATAGTTTTAACACCAATATAAAAAAATAATGAGTTCATTACAGTACCTTATGTGGTGGTTTTTCTTTCTTGCACTAACAGAGCTTGTGAGATTTCCTGTTGAGTTTTGTGTTGTGAAGTTTTCAAGTTTTGGGTAAGGATTTGATGGACTATGGAATAAGGAGTGGCAAAAGCCTAAGCTTGGGGATGCCCACGGCACCCTAAGATATTCAAGGATAACCAAAAGCCTTAGCTTGGGGATGCCCCGGAAGGCATCCTCTCTTTCGTCTTCGTCCATCGGTAACTTTACTTGGAGCTATATTTTTATTCGCCACATGATATGTGTTTTGCTTGGAGCATCTTGTATGATATTAGTCTTTTCTTTTTAGATTTCCACAATCATCCTTGTTGTACACACCTTTTGGGAGAAATCCACATGATTTGGAATTTATTAGAATATCCTATGTGCTTCACTTATATCTTTTGAGGTAGATAGTTTTGCTCTAGTGCTTCACTTATATCTTTTAGAGCATGGCAGTGGTTTAATTTTGTAGAAATTGTTGATCTCTCATGCTTCACTTATATTAATTTTAGAGTCTTTTAGAACAGCATGGTATTTTCTATGGTTATAAAATTGGTCCTAGAATGATGGGCATCCAAGTTGGGTATAATAAAACTATCATAGGAAGTGAATTGGATACTATGATCAATTTGATGCTTGATAATTGTTTTGAGATATAGAGGTGGTGATATTAGAGTCATTCTAGTTGGGTAATTGTGAATTTAAAGAATACTTGTGTTCAAGTTGGCAAGTCCCGTCGCATGCATGTATGGTAACTGTCATGTAACAAATTTGAAACATGAGATGTTCTTAGATTGTCATCCTTATGAGTGGCGATCAGGGATGAGCGATGGTCTTTTCCTACCAATCTATCCCCCTAGGAGCATGCGCGTAGTGCTTGGTTTTTGATGACTTGTATATTTTTGCAATAAGTATATGAGTCCTTTATGATTGATGTTGAGTCCATGGATTATACGCACTTTTACCTTTCCATCATTGCTAGCCTCCTTGGTACCGTGCATTGCCCTTTCTCACCTTGAGAGTTGGTGCAAACTTCGCCGATGCATCCAAACCCCGTGATACGATACGCTCTATCACACATAAACCCCCTTATATCTTCCTCAAAACAGCCACCATACCTACCTATTATGGCATTTCCATAGCCATTCCGAGATATATTGCCATGCAAATTTCCACCATTCCGTTCATCATGACACGCATCATCATTGTCATATTGCCTTGCATGATCATGTAGTTGACACCGTATTGTGGCAAAGCCACCTTCATAATTTTTCATACATGTCACTCTTCATTCATTGCCCATCCCGGTACACCGCCGGAGGCATTCATATAGAGTCATATCTTGTTCTAGTTTTGAGTTGTAATTCACGAGTTGTAAATAAATGGAAGTGTGATGATCATCATTATTAGAGCATTGTCCCTTAAAAAAAGAACAAAGGCCAAAAAGAAAAAAAAAGAAAGGCCAAAGAAAAAAAAAGAAAGGCCAAATAAAAAAAAAGAAATGCCCAAAAAAAGAAAAAAAAGAAAGAAAAAAAGGAAAGGAAAAAAGAAAATAAAAAGGGGGACAATGTTACTATCTTTTGCCACACTTGTGCTTCAAAGTAGCACCATGTTCTTCATATAGAGAGTCTTATTTGTTGTCACTTTCATATACTAGTGGGAATTTTTCATTATAGAACTTGGCTTGTATATTCCAACGATGGGCTTCCTCAAAATGCCCTAGGTCTTCGTGAGCAAGCAAGTTGGATGCACACCCACTTAGTTTCTTTTGTTGAGCTTTCATACATTTATAGCTCTAGTGCATCCGTTGCATGGAAATCCCTACTCCTCATGTTGACATCAATTGATGGGCATCTCCATAGCCTGTTGATTAACCTCGTTAACATGAGACTTTCTCCTTTTTTGTCTTCTCCACACAATCTCCATCATCATATTCTATTCCACCCATAGTGCTATATCCATGGCTCACGCTCATGTATTGTGTGAAAGTTGAATTTTTTTTAGATTGCTAAGGTATGAAACAATTGCTTGGCTTGTCATCGGGGGTGTGCAAGATGAGAGCATTCTTGTGTGATGAAAATGGAGCATGACCAAAGTATATGATTTTGTAGGGATTAACTTTCTTTAGCTATGTTATTTTGAGAAGACATGATTGCTTTGTTAGTATGCTTGAAGTATTACTATGTCTTATATCAATATGAACTTTTATTTTGAATCATTTGGATCTGAACATTCATGCCACAATAAAGAAAACATTGAGAATTATGCTAGGTAGCATTCCACATCAAAAATTCTGTTTTTATCATTTACCTACTCGAGGACGAGCAGGAATTAAGCTTGGGGATGCTTGATACGTCTCCAACGTATCTATAATTTCTGAATGTTCCATGCTATTATATTACCTGTTTTGGATGTTTATGGGCTTTAATTTACACTTTTATATCATTTTTGGGACTAACCTACTAACCGAAGGCCCAGCCCAAATTGCAGTTTTTTTTGCCTATTTCAGTGTTTCGAAGAAAAGGAATATCAAACGAAGTCTGAAAGATCGTGGATGTCGCCTAGAGGGGGCGGGGGGGGGGGGGGGGGGGGTGCATAGGCGCTTTAAAATAATTACGGTTTAGGCTTGAACAAATGCGGAATAAACCTAGCGATTAATTTGTCAAGCACAAAACCTACAACAACTAGGCTCACCTATGTGCACCAACAACTTATGCTAAGCAAGATAAGAAACTATGTGATAGCAAGATATATGAAAAAGAACAATATGGCTATCACAAAGTAAAGTGCATAAGTAAAGGGGGTCGGGTAAGAGATAACCGAGGCACGCGGAGACGACGATGTATCCCGAAGTTCACACCCTTCCGGATGCTAATCTCCGTTTGGAGCGGTGTGGAAGCACAATGCTCCCCAAGAAGCCACTAGGGCCACCGTAATCTCCTCACGCCCTCGCACAATGTAAGATGCTGTGATTCCACTAAGGGATCCTTGAGGGCGGTCACCGAACCCGTAAAAATGGCAACCCTTGGGGGCGGTCACCGAACCCGTAAACTTTGGCAACCCTTGGGGGCGGTCATCGGTACCCGTCAAATTGCTCGAGGCGATCTCCACAACCTAATTGGAGACCCCGACGCTTGCCCAGAGCTTTACACCACAATGATTGAGCTCCAAGCACCACCAACCATCTAGGCCGCCAAAGCACCCAAGAGGAACAAGCTCAAGGGCACCAAGAACCCAAGAGTAATAAGCTTCTCAACTTGAAACTTCCACGTATCATCATGGAGAACTCAAACCGATGCACCAAATGCAATGGCAAGGGCACACGGAGTGCCCAAGTCCTTCTCTCCCAAATCCCATCGAAGCAACTAATGCTAGGGAGGAAAATGGGAGGAAGAACAAGAAGGAGAACACCAAGAACTCCAAGATCTAGATCCAAGGGGTTCCCCTCACATAGAGGAGAAAGTGATTGGTGGAAATGTGGATCTAGATCTACTCTCTCTTTTCCCCCCAAAACTAGCAAGAATCCATGGAGGGATTGAGAGATAGCAAGCTCGGAGAAGGTCAACAATGGGGGAAGAACACGAGCTCAAAGGATTAGGTACATTGGGGAAGAAGACCCCCTTTTATAGGAGGGGGAAAATCCAACCGTTACCCCACTGTACATCACCGCACAGAGCGGTACTACCGCTAGGGCAGGGCGGTACTACCGCTGAGAGCGGTACTACCGCTCCCACCCAGCGGTACTACCGCGCTGACGAGGAAGACAGGGCCCTGGCCCCAGAGCGGTACTACCGCAGGAGTAAGAGCGGTACTACCGCGGGAGTAAGAGCGGTACTACCGCTTGGAGCGGTACTACCACCACTACTACGTCTCCTAGTACCGCAAAACCCGACACAAAAACATTGGTCTCGAATCGAGGCGGTACCAGCGCGGAACCGAAGCTGTACTACCGCTTATGGCCATGGGCGGTACTACCGCTGTGGGACAGCGGTACTACCGCTTGTGGCGATAAGCGGTACTACCGCTCCGGCCCAGCGGTACTACCGCTGGCGCCAACCTTATGCCACAACCACGAAAACAAAGAATACTCCAAGGAAAACCAGAACTGCCATAACTTCTTCATATGAGCTCCAAATTGAGCAAACTCAAGCTTGTTGGTTATAGTAAGAAGAGGCAGGGGAGGTATGCATAGCAAACAAAGGAGTGAAACCTCCAACCGAGAAGAACCGGCATACCCTCCAACATCGAAAACATCATAGAAGATGCAAGTGAACTCCGTTTTCAATGAACTCGAGCTTGTCATTAAAAAGACCAAGAGCTCCAAATCTCACAAGGAGAAGAACCAAAAAGATCCAGTAAAGATGATGCAAGGATGCAATGGTTTGAGCTCTCTACGATGATACGATCAAGCAACTCATCGAGAGCCCCCCTTGATAGTACGACAATCGATCCTATAATCCGGTCTCCCACAACTACCGTGAGACCGGTAAAATAGAAAACCTATCAAGGTCAAACCTTTGCCTTGCACATGATCCACTTGAGCTAGATGATGACGATCTCCTCCTCCTCAAGATGAACCATCTTTCTTGATTGCGTTGGCTCGATGAAGACTAGTAGATTGCTCCCCCATACTCCACTATGGGTGAGCCACTCTTCTACACATCTTCACAAGTCCATTGTCGCCACAATGGACGGCAAGCTTCAAGCATATGATCTCTTCATGATGATCCTACTTGAACTTGCACACCGCAACCTAACCCCACAAAGAACTCTCACGAAGACCATGGGTTAGTATACAAAGCGTAATTGACCATGCTTACCATACCATGGGATCGCTTGATCACTCTCGGTACATCTTCTATGCTTTGTGTGTTGATCAACTTGATTCATTCTTTGACTTAGTCTTGATCAACCTTGAATCTTTCCAACTCTCTTCATTTGGATGATGTCTTGAAGGTAAACATGAATGATCACACAACCTTCTTCTTCAAGACATGCTTGCAATAAGCTCAACACTCATATGACCAATCTTTGGATAATTCCTTAATAGCACCTTGGTCATCACAAACTCTCATTGAAACCAACAAATGGACTCCAAGAAAAGCCTATGGGCAAACCCTTCAAATATAACTCAAGGCAACCATTAGTCCATAGAGATTGTCATCAATTACCAAAACCACACATGGGGGCACCACATGTCCTTTCAGAGTCCAAACGGGATGAAATCTTCAGGAGCGATCTTTTTCAAACAAATGCCAACCAAGAGACTTGGAGTGGACGTCAAGCAACAAACGAGGTGGCCACGAGGGTTCCCGGCACGCCCCTTGGGGGTGGGCACCCCCCCACCCTCGTGGGCCCCTCGAGCGCCAACCGACATACTTCCTTCGCCTATATATGCTCCCGTACCCTGAAAACATCGGAGGGCACCACGAAAACCTGATTCCACCGCCGCAACCTTCTGTATCCGCGAGATCCCATCTTGGAGCCTTCGTCGGTGCTCCGCCGGAGGGGGAATTGACCACGGAGGGCCTCTACATCATCTCCAAGGCCTCTCCAATGAGTTGTGAGTAGTTTACCACAGACCTTTGGGTCCATAGTTATTAGCTAGATGGCTTCTTCCTCTCTTTGAATCTCAATACAAAATTCTCCTTGATCTTCTTAGAGATCTATTCGATGTAACTCTTTTTGCAGTGTGTTTGTCGAGATCCGATGAATTGTGGGTTTATGATCAAGTTTATCTATGAGAAATATTTGAATCTCCTCTGAATTCTTTTATGTGTGATTAAGTTATCTTTGCAAGTCTCTTTGAATTATCAGTTTGGTTTGGCCTACTAGATTGATCTTTCTTGCAATGGGAGAAGTGCTTAGCTTTGGGTTCAATCTTGCGGTGTCCTTTCCCAGTGAGAGCAGGGGCAGCAAGGCACGTATTGTATTGTTGCCATCGAGGATAAAAAGATGGGGTTTATATCATATTGCATGAGTTTATCCCTCTACATCATGTCATCTTTCTTAATGTGTTACTCTGTTCTTATGAACTTAATACTCTAGATGCAGGCAGGAGTCGATCGATGTGTGGAGTAATAGTAGTAGATGCAGAATCGTTTCGATCTACTTGTCACGGACGTGATGCCTATATACGTGATCATGCCTAGATAATCTCATAACTATGCACTTTTCTATCAATTGCTCGACAGTAATGTTTTCACCCACCGTAATACTTATGCTATCTTGAGAGAAGCCACTAGTGAAACCTATGGCCCTCGGGTCTATCTTTTATCATATAAGTTTTCATCTATCTTTTATTTGCATCTTTTACTTTCCAATCTATATCATAAAAATACCAAAAATATTTATCTTATCATATTATCTCTATCAGATCTCACTTTCGCAAGTTACCGTGAAGGGATTGACAACCCCTTTATTGCGTTGGTTGCGAGGTTCCTGTTTGTTTGTGTAGGTGCGTCGGACTTTTGAGGAGCCTCCTACTGGATTGATACCTTGGCTCTCAAAAACTGAGGGAAATACTTATGCTACTTTACTGCATCACCCTTTCCTCTTCAAGGAAAACCAACGCAGTGCTCAAGAGGTAGCACTTCTCTGCTAAATATTTCCCTGCTCATAAGAAACAAGCTGCTCTAAGGGAAATATATAATTTTGTGCAAATTGAAGAAGAGAGTCTCCCACAAGCTTGGGGGAGGCTTCTCCGATTACTTAATGCTTTGCCTGATCATCCTCTTGAGAAAAATGAAATACTTGATATCTTTTATAATGGACTAACCGATGCTTCCAGAGACCACCTGGATAGTTGTGCTGGTTGTGTTTTCATGGAAAGAACATTTGATCAAGCTGAATTGTTATTGAATAATATGTTGACTAATGAAAATAATTGGACACTTCCTGAACCAAGTCCTAAGCCAACTCCGAAGAAAAGAGGTGTTCTATTTCTCAGTCCTGAAGATATGCAAGAGGCAAAGAAATCTATGAAAGAAAAAGGTATTAAAGCTGAAGATGTTAAAAATTTACCTCCTGTTGAAGAAATACATGGCTTTAATATACCACCTATTGAAGGAATACATGGTCTTGATAACCCGACACAGGTAGTAAAGGTAAATTCTCTCTATAGATATGATAAAGTTGAAATCCCATCGACTAAGTTTGCTAGCCAATGCTTGGATGAATTTGATGACTTTATGGCTAAACAAGAAAACTTCAATGCTTATGTTGGTAGACAATTGAAAAGTAATGCTTATATGATTGGACACCTGAGTGATTATATGTCTAGAGTTAAGGGTGAACTTAAACTTATTAGTAAACATGCTTCTATGGTTACCACTCAAGTAGAACAAGTGCTTAAAGCACAAAATGATTTGCTCAAAGAATTGAATAATAATAAACATGACTTTGCTGTTAGAGTAGCAACTAGAGGAGGTAAAATGACTCCGGAACCTTTGTATCCTGAGGGCCACCCTAAGAGAATTGAGCAAGAATCTCAGACAAATAATGTTGATGCACCTAGTCCTTCCAAGAGGAAGAAAAAGAAAAATGATAGGACTTTGCATGCTTCTAGTGAACCTGTTGCAGACACACCTGAGAATCCCAATGAAATTTCTATTTCTGATGCTAAAACATAATCTAGTGATGAACATGAACATAGTGATAATGTTAGTGATGATGTTCATGTTGATGCTCAACCTAGCAATAATAATGACGTAGAGGTTGAACCTGCTATTGATCTTGATAACCCGCAATCAAAGAATCAATGTTATGATAAGAGAGACTTCATTGCTAGGAAGCACTGTAAAGAAAGAGAACCATGGGTTCAGAAACCCATGCCTTTTCCGCCCAAACCATCCAAGAAAAAGGATGATGAGAATTTTGAGCGCTTTGCTGAAATGATTAGACCTATCTTTTTGCGTATGTGTTTGACTGATATGCTTAAAGTGAACCTTATGCTAAGTACATGAAAGATATTGTTACAAATAAAAGAAAGATTCCAGAAGCTGAAATTTCCACCATGCTTGCTAATTATACTTTTAAGGGTGGAATACCAAAGAAACTTGGAGATCCAGGAGTACCAACTATACCATGCTCCATTAAAAGAAACTATGTTAAAACTGCTTTATGTGATCTTGGAGTCGGTGTTAGTGTTATGCCTCTCTCTTTATATCGTAGACTTGAATTGAATAAGTTGACACCTACTGAAATATCTTTGCAAATGGTCGCTAAATCAACTGCTATACATGTCGGTATTTGTGAGGATGTGCCTGTTGTGGTTGCAAATGTTACTATCTTAACGGACTTTGTTATTCTTGATATTCCCAAGGACGATAGTATGTCGATTATCCTTGGTAGAACCTTTTTGAAGACTGCAAGGGCTGTTTGATTGCAACAAAGGCAATGTCATTTTTCATGTTAATGGTAATGAGCATACGGTACACTTTCCGAGGAAACAATCTCAAGTTCACAGTATCAATTCTATTGGAAAAATTCCATCGATTATTATTGGAGGTTTTGAATTCCTCTTCCTACTGTCAAGAAGAAATATGATATTCTTATTATTGGGGATGTACATATCCCCGTTGAGGTAACCTAGTGTTATTTGAAATTTCTCCGATTCCATGTTATTCGGAATGAGTTTGTTAACAAGACTTGATCAACCTTGTTAGTGGATTCCTTTTGATGAGCATGAGATGGATGAAGTTAGAAAGCACAACCTTCTGTACCCTCCTTTTACTTTCTGTTATTTAGATTAAATAAAGCAAAAATAGTATTTTTCTGTCTGTTTTCTGATTTATCCATGCAATAAAAAAGACCCCAAAAATAAAAATTCTCCAAATGCCCTGAAAATGAAATATGATTTTTTTCTAGAATATTTGAGAATATCTGGCACTAAGAACACAGCAGGGGGAGCCGACACCTGGCCATGAGGGCCCAGGGCGCGCCCACCCCCCTGGGGCGCGCCCCTGCCTCGTGGGCCCATGGTGGCCCCCTCCACTTATTCCTGCACCAACACACTTCTTCTTCCTCCCAAAAAAATCACCATCCAGCTCAAGCACGAGTTCTAGCTCATATTGCTGCCATTTTCGATCTCCTTGCTCAAAGCTCCACTCATAAAACTGCTTTGGGGAATTGTTCTTTGGTTTGTGACTCCTCCAATGGTCCAATTAGTTTTTGTTCTAGTGCTTTATTCATTGCAAATTTTTGCTGCTAAGGTAACCCTGTTCTTGAGCTTGCATGTCAAATTTATTTGGTCCCAAGTAGTTTTAATGCATGATATAGTCTCTAGGAACTTGTGGGAGTAGTTGTTATCAATTTTGTTGAGCTTGGTTCACTTTTATTTTGAGTTAGTAAAAACTTCAGAAATTTTCAAAAAATGATGACGAGATTTTTGAGGGGCTCTTCTAGCCAAATCTCGAAGGATAAACAAAATAAGGAGAATAAAAAGACCAAATATAATCTCCCTCGCGTCGCGGAGGTTCGGCCATGTGAATGGCCTTGTGATGACTTCTTGAGAGCAGCCGGGATTCATGATGATTTTATTCTTTGGCTGAGAATGCAGGCCTCACCGACTTCCTCCACGCCCAGCTCGATCAATATCTCCTACTCACTAATACTTTCATGCAAAAATTTTACTTTCATTCTAAGAAATCACCACCTTCAGTAGAGTTTCATTTATATGATGAGGTTAGGGAGATGTCATTATGTGATTGTTGTGCGGTTTTCAAGATACCCTTCAAGGGCAGCATAGAGGAACCACATCGTAGAGATGTGGATGGATTTATTGATATGATTACTATAGGGGGAAACGAGGAAGGTTTCTGATGCAAGAATTACTACCATACACTTTCCCGTTCTACGTTACTTTGCAATATTTGCTAGTAAATGCTTGATTGGTCGCGAGAACTGTGGAAATCTTAGTGTTCCTGATATTGTTATTTTGTGCCATGCTTTATTTCGTGATAACATTGTTAGTTTAGGCGCTATTGTTGCTAAACAATTAAGTTTGAATCGTACAAAGGGCCCCATCTTTGGAGGCATCTATGCTTCATGCCTTGCTAAACACTTTAGGATACCTATTAGGCATTATGAGAAAGAGGAAAACCTGCTGCCCCATACCTTTCTAGATTATAAGAGTATGGTAGCATATGAGTTCATTGTTAAAAATGATGATAAGATGCTTAAGTATAATTTGAGATTTCATAAAACTCACAGTGAGACTATTATCTTGCCTGGACCCTCTTTGTTTGACTTATCTTCAGGCACGTACCTTGTCTTGCCGGAGGCCATTTACGCGTACCGGAGCCAGTCACCAGCTCCAGAGCCTGAGCCGGAACCACCACTTGACCCTTATCGACAGTCCTTTTATCAGTGGAATCCGGAGGAGATCGCTAGCCAATGGCACTCAGATGACAATCCTCAGTACACCGGAGAGAGTAGCTTTGATCCATGTGCATAGACCAGCTTAGGCCAAAAGCCTAAGCTTGGGGGAGTACGTATTTCTCACCGACATTACATTCATGCTCACACACTTATTCCAGCTGTCGGTGCTCATACTTTTTCATTGTACTATCCATGCTAGTTTATTTCCTCTTTCTAGCTTTCTTCTTGTGTGTTTGAATAA
The DNA here is from genome assembly GCA_963921465.1 of Triticum timopheevii. Classification (NCBI taxonomy): domain Eukaryota; kingdom Viridiplantae; phylum Streptophyta; class Magnoliopsida; order Poales; family Poaceae; genus Triticum; species Triticum timopheevii. The sequence goes on from OY997262.1 coordinate 293,773,347, forward strand.
CTTTAAGAAAAACCAAAAAAATTAGGTGTAGCTTTTAGCTAGTTTACTTTCCATGCCTGTAGTGGTAGTATTAAAAGAAAACCCAAAAAGATTTCTTGTTCTTCTTTTGCTTGTTGGGAGCTTTCCCGTGTAAATAGTTTTATTTTTTTCTTTTCATTGGGGGTCGAGAGGAGAAGACCATGATGAAAATGTTGAGTGGCTCTTATATGAATTATTGTGGAATTAACCAAGAGCCCGTATTACCTTGTCTTCTCCTTTATATTAAATGCTTGCAGGTTCCAGCTTAGTCCAATGCACATGCACTATTATTATTATCCACACCGTCGGTCGTGCAAGTGGAAGGCAATAATGATGATATATGATGAAATGATTGAGATGAGAGAAGCTGGTATGAACTCGACCTCTCTTGTTTTTGTAAATATGATTAGTTCATCGTTCCTGATTCAGCCTATTATTACTAAACATGTTTGCAATGACAATTATAGATTATAGTTGCTTATGCCATGCTTGATTAGCTAGGAGCTTATAATGGTTTACCTTGTGTGCCAACATGCTATTAAAATGGTTGTGATGTGGTATGATAGGGTGGTATCCTCCTTTGAATGATTCGAGTGACTTGACTTGGCACATGTTCATGCATGTAGTTGAAACAAAATCAACATAGTCTCCATGATATTTATGTTCATGGTGGATTATATCCTACTCATGCTTGCACTCAGTGTTGATTAATTGTAATGCATGTTCATGACTGTTGTCGCTCTCTAGTTGGTCGCTTCCCAGTCTCTTTCTAGCCTTCACTTGTACTAAGCAGGAATACTGCTTGTGCATCCAAATCCATAAACCCCAAAGTTATTCCATATGAGTCCACCATACCTTCCTATATGTGGTATCTACCTGCCATTCCAAGTAAATTTGTAGGTGCCAAACTCCAAACCTTCAAATGAAATTCTGTTTTGTATGCTTGAACATCTCATGTATCAACTAGGGATGTATGTATCTTCCATGCTAGGCGGGTTATTCTCAAGAGGAGTGGACTCCGCTCGTCATTCATGAGAAAATGGTTGGTCACCGGGATGCCCAGTCCCTTGCTCAAATTAAATCAAAATAATTGCAAACAAAACTCCCCCAGGGTTGTTGTTCGTTGGAGGCACCCGTTGTTTCGGGAAAGCCATGGATTGATGCTTGTTGGTGGTGGGGGAGTATAAACTTTACCATTCTGTTTGGGAACCGCCTATAATGTGTGTAGCATGGAAGATATCGAGATCTCTCAGTTGTTATGTTGAAAATGAAAGTATACCATTCAAAATGTTATTTATCTCTATTTCAAAATCAAGCTGTGGCACCTCTACAAATCCCTACTTCCCTCTGCGAATGGCCTATCTATTTACTTTTTTGTTGAGTCACCACCCTCTTATTAAAAAGCACCCGCTGGAGAGCACCGCTATCATTTGCATGCATTACTATTAATTTATATTGAGTATGACTATGACCGGATCTCTTTAACCATGAATTATAATGTTTAGTCAGTCCTTGATCTTCAAAGGTGCTCTGCATTTATGTTTTGCGGTCTCAAAAAGGGCTAGCGAGATACCATCTTGTTATATCATATTATGATTATTTTGAGAAAGTGTTGTCATCCGACATTTATTATTATTGCTTGCTAGTTGATTATGCCATTGATATGAGTAAACATGAGACCTAAATGTTGTTGTGAATATGGTTAATTCATAATCTTTGCTGAAAACTTGAATGCTGGCTTTACATTTGCAACAACAAGAGCAAACAGAGTTTGTAAAAGTTGTTTTCTTTATCACTTTCAGTTTGTCAACTGAATTGCAAGAGGACAAGCAATGGTTTAAGCTTGGGGGAGTTGATACATCTCCATCGTATCTACTTTTCCAAACACTTTTGCCCTTGTTTTGGACTCTAACTTGCATGATTTGAATGGAACTAACCCAGACTGGCGCTGTTTTTAGCAGAACTACCACGGTGTTATTTTTGTGTAGAAATAAAAGTTCTTGGAATGACCTGAAAATCCACAGAGCAACTTTTTGGATTTAGTAAAAAATATTGGCAAAAGAATCAACATTAGGGGCCCCACACCCTGTCCACGAGGGTGGGGGCGCGCCCCCTGCCTCGTGGGCCCCATGAAGCTCCACCCACCTCAACTCCAACTCCATATATTCACGTTCGGGGAGAAAAAAATCAGAGAGAAGGATTCATCGTGTTTTACGATATGGAGCCACCGCCAAGCCCTAAACTCTCTCGGGAGGACAGATCTGGAGTCCGTTCGGGGCCCTGGAGAGGGGGATCCGTCGCGGTCGACATCATCAACCTTCCTCCATCACCAATTTCATGATGCTCACCGCCGTACGTGAGTAATTCCATCGTAGGCTTGCTGGACGGTGATGGGTTGGATGAGATTTACCATGTAATTAAGTTAGTTTTGTTAGGGCTTGATCCCTAGTATCCACTATGTTCTAAGATTGATGTTGCTATGACTTTGCTATGCTTAATGCTTGTCACTAGGGCCTGAGTGCCATGATTTTAGATCTGGACCTATTATGTTTTCATGAATATATGCGAGTTCTTGATCCTATCTTGCAAGTCTATAGTCACCTATTATGTGTTATGACCCGTTAACCCCGAAGTGATAATAATCGGGATACTTACCGGTGATGACCGTAGTTTGAGGAGTTCATGTATTCACTAAGTGTTAATGCTTTGGTCCGGTACTCTATTAAAAGGAGGCCTTAATATCCCTTAGTTTCCAGTAGGACCCCGCTGCCATGGGAGGGTAGGACAAAAGATGTCATGCAAGTTCTTTTCCATAAGCACATATGACTATATTCGGAATACATGCCTACATTACATTGATGAACTGGAGCTAGTGTTGTGTCACCCTATGTTATAACTATTACATGAGGAATCGCATCCGACATAATTATCCATCACTGATCCAATGCCTACGAGCTTTCCACATATTGTTCTTTGCTTAGTTACTTTACCGTTGCCACTGTTACAATTACTACAAAACTACTACTGTTACTTTTGCCATTGTTACCGTTACTTCCATACTACTTTGCTAATAAATACTTTGCTCCAGATATTAAGTTATCCAGGTGTGGTTGAATTGACAACTCAACTTCTAATACTTGAGAATATTCATTAGCTCCCCTTGTGTCGAATCAATAAATTTGGGTTGAATACTCTACCCTCAATAACTGTTGCGATCCCCTATACTTATGGGTTATCAGGCATCAACTTGCACAAGGTTAGGCCTCCATCGTCCGCGCCCATGCGAACAGGCTTATAGCGAAGAAGATAAGGGATATCAAACCGCTCCTGGACCCTTGGGTTCATTGTAATGATGTTATTTGTTGAGTCAAGAATAGTCTTGAACAAGCCTGCCATGCTAGCCGAGGTGATGACGTTGCATCGATCAATGTGTTCCTCCACCACGTCATCTTTCAGATCGGGGAAAGAATAACGGGGTCATTTCTGGCTTGTTCCCTCCATGGGGAAGATGATCGAACAATGGAACAAGGAAGGGTGAAGGAGATTGGAGGAGGGAGGAAGAGCGTATGATAGTAGTTCCAAATTGAGAGCGAAAGGCGAAGAGGCGGTGGACGGTTGCCACGGTACACGAAGAGGCGCCTCGGCCTACATAGACGCTGATACGTCTCCAATGTATCTATAATTTATGAAGTATTCATGCTATTATAATATCTATTTTGGATGTTTATGGGATTTACTAAACACTTTTATATCATTTTTGGGAATAACCTATTAACCGGAGGCCCAGCCCAAATTGTTGTTTTCTTGCCTATTTTAGTGTTTCGAAGAAAATGAATATCAAAAGGAGTCCAAACGAAATGAAATCTTCGGGAGAGTTCTTTTTGGAACGGAAGCAATCCAGGAGACTTGGAGTAGACGTCCGGGCAGCTTCAAGGTGGCCACGAGGCAAGGAGGTGCGCCCCCACCCTCGTGGGCCCCTCATGGCTCTCTTGACCGACTTCTTTCGCCTATATATGTCCATATACCCTAAAAACATCGAGGAGCACAATAGATCGGGAGTTCCACCGCCGCAAGCCACTATAGCCACCAAAAACCACTCAGGAGCCCATTCCAGCACCCTGCTGGAGGGGGAATCCATCACCGGTGGCCATCTTCATCATCTCGGCGCTCTCCATGACAAGGAGGGAGTAGTTCACCCTCGGGGCTGAGGGTATGTACCAGTAGCTATGTTGGGGAACATAGTAATTTCAAACAAAATCCTATGCACACGCAAGATCATGGTGATGCATAGCAACGAGAGGGGAGAGTGTTGTCCACGTACCCTCCTAGACCAAAAGTGAAAGCGTTAGCACAACGCGGTTGATGTAGCCGTACGTCTTCACGATCCGACTGATCCAAGTACCGAACATACGACACCTCTGAGTTCAGCACACGTTCAGCTCGATGACGTCCCATGAACTCCGATCCAGCAGAGCTTTGCGGGAGAGTTCCGTCAGCACGACGGCGTGATGACAGTGTCGATGATGCTACCGACGCAGGGCTTCGCCTAAGCACCGCTACGATATTACCGAGGTGGAATATGGTGGAGGGGGCACCGCACATGGCTGGGAGAGATCAACAGATCAACTTGTGTGTCTAGAGGTGCCCCCCTGCCCCTGTATATAAAGGAGCAAGGGGGGGAGGCGGCCGGCCAGGAGAAGGGCGCGCCAAGGGGGGAGTCCTACTCCCACCGGGAGTAGGACTCCTCCTTTTCCGGGTAGTAGTAGGAGAAGGGGGAAAGAGAGAGAGAGAGAGAGAGAGAGAGAGAGAGGAAGGAAAGGGGGGCTCCGCCCCCTCCTTGTCCAATTTGGACTAGAGGGGGAGGGGGCGTGCGGCCTGCCCTAGCCACCCCTCCTCTTCTCCACTAGGGCCCATGAGGCCCAATAGACCCCCCCCCCCCGAGGGGTTCTGGTAACCCCCCAGTACTCCGGTAAATGTCTGAAACCTCCCGAAACACTTGTAGTGTCCAAACATAGTCATCCAATATATCGATCCTTATGTCTTGACCATTTCGAGACTCCTCGTCATGTCCGTAATCATATCCGGGACTCTAAACTATCTTCGGTACATCAAAACACAAAAACTCATAATACCGATCGTCACCAAACTTTAAGCGTGCGGACCCTATGGGTTCGAGAACTATGTAGACATGACCGAGACACGTCTCTGGTCAATAACCAATAGTGGAACCTAGATGCTCATATTGGTTCCCACATATTCTACAAAGATCTTTATCGGTCAAACCGCATAACAACATACGTTGTTCCCTTTGTCATCGGTATGTTACTTGCCTGAGATTTGATCGTCAGTATCTTAATACCTAGTTCAATCTCATTACCGACAAGTCTCTTTACTCGTTATGTAATGCATCATCACGTAACTAACTCATTATCTACATTGCTTGCAAGGCTTATAGTAATGTGCATTACCGATAAGGCCCAGAGATACCTCTCCAACAATCGGAGTGACAAATCCTAATCTCGAAATACATCAACTCAACAAGTACCTTCAGAGACACCTGCAGAGCACCTTTATAATCACCTAGTTACGTTGTGACGTTTGGTAGAACACAACGTGTTCCTTCGGTAAGCGGGAGTTACATAATCTCATAGTCATAGGAACATGTATAAGTCATGAAGAAAGCAATAGCGACATACTAAACGATCAAGTGCTAAGCTAATGGAATGGGTCAAGTCAATCACATCATTCTTCTAATGATGTGATCCCATTGATCAAATGATAAGTCATATATATGGTTATGAAACTCAACCATCTTTGATCAATGAGCTAGTCAAGTAGAGGCATACTAGTGACACTATGTTTGTCTATGTATTCACACACGTATTATGTTTCCGGTTAATACAATTCTAGCATGAATGATAAACATTTATCATGATATGAGAAAATAAATAATAACTTTATTATTGCCTCTAGGGCATATTTCCTTCAGTCTCCCACTTGCACTAGAGTCAATAATCTAGATTACACAATAATGATTCTAACACCCATGGAGCCTTGGTGCTAATCATGTTTTGCTCGTGGAAGAGGCTTAGTCAATGGGTCTGCAACATTCAGATCCGTATGTATCTTGCAAATCTCTATGTATCCCACCAGGAGTTGGTCCCAGATGGAATTGAAGCGTCTCTTGATGTGCTTGGTTCTCTTGTGAAATATGGATTCCTTTGCCAAGGCAATTGCACCAGTATTGTCACAAAAGATTTTTATTGGACCCGATGCACTAGGTATGACACCTAGATCGGATATGAACTCCTTCATTTACTGCTTCCGAAATAGCTATGTACTTTGCTTCACACGTAGATCCCGCCACGACCCTTTGTTTAGAACTACACCAACTAACAGATCCACCGTTCAATATAAACACGTATCCGGTTTGCGATTTAGAATCGTCCGGATCAGTGTCAAAGCTTGCATTTGCGTAACCATTTACGACTAGTTCGTTGTCACCTCCATAAATGAGAAACATATCCTTAGTCCTTTTCAGGTACTTCAGGATGTTCTTGACCGATGTCCAGTGATCTACTCCTCGATTACTTTGGTACCTCTCTGCTAAACTAATAGCAAGGCACACATCAGGTCTGGTACACATCATTGCATACATGATAGAGCCTATGGCTGAAGCATAGGGAACATCTTTCATTTTCTCTCTATCTTCTGCAGTGGTTGGGCATTGAGTTTGACTCAACTTCACACCTTGTATTACAAGCAAGAACCCTTTCTTTGCTTGATCCATTTTGAACTTTTTCAAAACTTTATCAAGGTATGTACTTTGTGAAAGTCCAATAAAGCGTCTTGATCTATCTCTATAGATCTTGATGCCCAATATATAAGCAGCTTCACCGAGGTCTTTCATTGAAAAACTTTTATTCAAGTATCCTTTTATGCTATCTAGAAATTCTATATCATTTCCAATCAACAATATGTCGTCCACATATAATATTAGAAATGCTATAGAGCTCCCACTCACTTTCTTGTAAATACATGCTTCTCCAAAAGTCTGTATAAAACCATATGCTTTGATCACAATATCACAACATTTATTCCAACTCCGAGAAGCTTGCACCAGTCTATAAATGGATCGCTGGAGCTTGCACACTTTGTTAGCACCTTTTGGATCGACAAAACCTTTTGGTTGCATCATATACAACTCTTCTTCCAGAAATCCATTCAGGAATGCAGTTTTGACATCCATTTGCCAAATTTCATAATCATAAAAGGCGGCAATTGCTAACATGATTCGAATAGACTTAAGCATCGCTATGGGTGAGAAAGTCTCATCGTAGTCAACCCCTTGAAATTGTCGAAAACCTTTCCCAACAAGTCAAGCCTTGTAGACAGTAACATTACCATCAGTGCCAGTCTTATTCTTGAAGATCCATTTATTCTCGATGGCTTGCCGATCATTGGGAAAGTCAGCCAAAGTACACACTTTGTTCTCATACATGGATCTCATCTCAGATTTCATGGCTTCAAGCCATTTTGTGGAATCTGGGCTCATCATCGCTTCCTCATAGTTCGTAGGTTCGCCATGGTCAAGTAACATGACCTCCAGAATAGGATTACCGTACCACTCTGATGCGGATCTTACTCCGCTTGACCTATGAGGTTTGGTAGTAACTTGATCTGAAGTGTCATGATTAATATCATTAGCTTCCTCACTAATTGGTGTAGTCATCACAGGAACTGGTTTCTGTGATGAACTACTTTCCAATAAGGGAGCAGGTATAGTTACCTCATCAAGTTCTACTTTCCTCCCACTCACTTCTTTCGAGAGAAACTCCTTCTCTAGAAAAGGATCCATTCTTAGCAACGAATGTCTTGCCTTCGGATCTGTGATAGAAGGTGTACCCAACAGTTTCCTTTGGGTATCGTATGAAGACACATTTCTCCGATTTGGATTCGAGCTTATCAGGTTGAAGTTTTTTCACATAAGCATCACAGCCCCAAACTTTAAGATACGACAACTTTGGTTTCTTGCCAAACCATAGTTCATAAGGCGTCGTCTCAACGGATTTTGGTGGTGCCCTATTTAACGTGAATGCAGCCGTCTCTAAAGCATAACCCAAAAATGATAGCGGTAAATCAGTAAGAGACATCATAGATCGCACCATATCTAGTAAAGTACGATTACAACATTCGGACACACCATTAAGTTGTGGTGTTCCGGGTGGCGTGAATTGCAAAACTATTCTACATTGTTTCAAATGTAGACCAAACTCGTAACTCAAATATTCCCCTCCATGCTCAGATCGTAGAAACTTTATTTCTTGTTACGATGATTTTCCGCTTCACTCTGAAATTCTTTGAACTTTTCAAATGTTTAAGACTTATGTTTCATTAAGTAGATATACCCATATCTGCTCAAATCATCTGTGAAGGTGAGAAAATAATGATACCCGCAGCGAGCCTCAATATTCATTGGACCACATACATCAGTATGCATGATTTCCAATAAATCTGTTGCTCGCTCCATAGTTCCGGAGAACGGCGTTTTAGTCATCTTGCCCATGAGGCATGGTTCGCAAGTACCAAGTGATTCATAATCAAGTGATTCCAAAATTCCGTCGGTATGGAGTTTCTTCATGCGCTTTACACCAATATGACCCAAACGGCAGTGCCACAAATAAATTGCACTATCATTATCAAATCTGCATCTTTTGGCTTCAACATTATGAATATGTGTATCACTACTATCGAGATTCAACAAAAATAGACCAGTCTTCAAGGGTGCATGACCATAAAAGATATTACTCATATAAATAGAACAACCATTATTATAAGATTTAAATTAATAACCGTCTCGCATTGATGTCTACTACACAACCTTCTTCTTGTAGACGTTGTTGGGCCTGCAAGTGCATAGGTTTGTAAGACAGTAGCAAATTTCCCTCAAGTGGATGACCTAAGGTTTATCGATCCGTGGGAGGCGTAGGATGAAGATGGTCTCTCTCAAACAACCCTGCAACCAAATAACAAAGAGTCTCTTGTGTCCCCAACACACCCAATACAATGGTAAATTGTATAGGTGCACCAGTTCGGCAAAGAGATGGTGATACAAGTGCGATATGGATAGAAGATATGTGTTTTTGTAATCTAAAAATATAAAAACAGCAAGGTAACTAATGATAAAAGTGAGCGTAAATGGTATTGCAATGATAGGAAACAAGGCATAGGGTTCATACTTTCACTAGTGCAAGTTCTCTCAACAATAATAACATAGATAGTTCATATAACAATCCCTCAACATGCAACAAAGAGTCACTCCAAAGCCACTAATAGCCGAGAACAAACGAAGAGATTATGGTAGGGTACGGAACCACCTCCAAGTTATCCTTTCTGTTCTATCTATTCAAGATTTCATAGTAAAATAACATGAGGCTATTCTTTCCACTCAATCTATCATAGAGTTCATACTAGAATAACACCTTAAGACACAAATCAACCAAAACCCTAATGTCACCTAGATACTCCATTGTCACCTCAAATATCCGTGGGCATGATTATATGATATGCATCACACAATCTCAGGTTCATCTATTTACCAACACAAAGTACTTCAAAGAGTGCCCCAAAGTTTCTACCGGAGAGTCAAGACGAAAACGTGTGTCAACCCCTATGCATAGATTCATGGGCGGAACCCGCAAGTTGATCACCAAAACATACATCAAGTGGCACATGATATCCCATTGTCACCACAGATAAGCACGGCAAGACATACATCAAGTGTTCTCAAATCCTTAAAGACTCAATTCTGATAAGATAACTTCAAAGGGAAAACTCAATCCACTACAAGAGAGTAGAGGGGGAGAAACATCATAAGATCCAACTATAATAGCAAAGCTCGCGATACATCAAGATCGTGCCATAGAGAGAACACGAGAGAGAGAGAGAGATCAAACACATAGCTACTGGTACATACCCTCAGCCCCGAGGATGAACTACTCCCTCCTCGTCATGGAGAGCACCGGGATGATGAGGATGGCCACTGGTGATGGGTTCCCCCTCTGGCAGGGTGCCGGAACGGGCTCCCGAGAGGTTTTTGGTGGCTACAGAGGGTTGCGGCGGCGGAACTCCCGATCTATCTTCTGTTTTGATGTTTTTAGGTTACGTAGGTTTATATAGGCGAAAGAAGTCGGGGGAGCCTCGAGGGGCCCACGAGAGGGTAGGGCGCGCTAAGGGGGTGGGCGCGCCCCCCTATCTCGTGGCCTCCTCGAGGATCTTCTGACGTGAACTCCAAGTCTCCCGGATCATATTCTTCCTAAAAATCACGCTCCCTAAGGTTTCATTCCGTTTGATATTCCTTTTCTTCAAAATACTGAAACAGGCAATAAAATAGCAATATGGGCTGGGCCTCCGGTTAGTAGGTTTGTCCCAAAAAAGATATAAATGTGTAAAATAAAGCCCATAAACATCCAAAAGGGTAATATAATAGCATGGAACAATCAAAACTTATAGATATGTTGGAGACATATCAAGCATCCCCAAGCTTAATTCCTGCTCGTCCTCGAGTAGGTAAATGATAAAAATAGAATTTTTGATGTGGAATGCTACCTAGCATAATTCTCAATGTAATTTTCTTTATTGTGGCATGAATGTTCAGATCCAAATGATTCGAGATAAAAGCTTATAAAACATAAAAATAATAATGCTTCGAAGCATACTAACAAATAATCATGTCCTATCAAAATAGCATAGCCAAAGAAAGCTTATCCCTACAAAATCATATAGTTTGGCCTTGCTTCATTTTCATTAAACAAAATACTCCCATCATGCACAACCCCGATTACGAGCCTAGAAATTGTTTCATACTTTTTAACGCGCTTCAACTTTTTTCAACTCTTACGCAATACATGAGCGTAAGCCATGGACATAGCACTAAGGTGGTAAAAGATGGTGGTTGTGAGGACAAAAAGAGGGAGAAGATAGTCTCACATCAACTAGGCGTATCAACGGGCTATGGAGATGCCCATCAATAGATATCAATGTGAGTGAGTAGGGATTGCCATGCAACGGATGCACTAGAGCTATAAATATATGAAAGATCAACAAAAAGAACTAAGTGGGTGTGCATCCAACTCGCTTGCTCACGAAGACCTAGGGCATTTTGAGGAAGCCCATCATTGGAATATACAAGCCAAGTTCTATAATGAAAAATTCCCACTTAGTATATGAAAGTGACAACATAGGAGACTCTCTATCATGAAGATCATGGTGCTACTTTGAAGCACAAGTGTGGAAAAAGAGATAGTAGCATTGTCCCCTCTCTCTTTTTCTCTCATTTTTTTCTTTTCTCTTTTTTTTCTTTTTCTTTGGCCTCTTTTTTTTCTTTTTGGCCTTTCTCTTTTTTTTTCTTTTTTTTTCTTTTTGTAAAGTCCGAAGTCTCATCCCGACTTGTGGGGGAATCATAGTCTTCATCATCCTTTCCTTACTGAGACAATGCTCTAATAATGAAGATCATCACACTTTTATGGATTTACAACTGAAGAATTACAACTCAAAGGTAGAACAAAATATGACTCTATATGAATGCCTCCGGCGGTGTACCGGGATATGCAATGAATCAAGAGCGACATGTATGAAAATTATGAAGGTGGCCTTGCCAGAAATACGATGTCAACTACATGATCATGCAAAGAGCAATATGAAAATGATGAAACGTGTCATAATAAACGGAACGGTGGAAAGTTACATGGCAATATATCTCGGAATGGCCATGGAAATGCCATAATAGGTAGGTATGGTGGCTGTTTTGAGGAAGGTAAATAATGGGTTCAATACCGACGAAAGTTACGCGGTAATAAGAGAGGCTAGCAAAGTGGAAGGATGAGTGTAATTATATCCATGGACTCACATTAGTCATAAAGAACTCATATACTTATTGCAAAATTCTACTTAGCCCTCGAAGCAAAGTACTACTACGCATGCCCCAAGAGGGATAGATTGGTAGGAAATGACCATCGCTCGTCCCCGACTGCCACTCATAGGGAAGACAATCAAAAGAGCACCTCATGCAACAAATTTGTCACACGACTTTTACCATACGTGCATGCTACAGGACTTGACAACTTCAACAAAAGTATTTCTCAATTTCATAATTATCCACTAGCATGACCCTAATATTACTACCTTTATATCTCAACACCATTATCAAGCAACAAATTCATCATTGCATCCAATTCACTTCCTATGATAGTTTTTATTATACCCAACTTGGATGCTCATCATTCTAGGACCAAATTTGTAACCATAGCAAATAACATGTTGTTCTAAAAGACTCTCAAAATAATATAAGTGAAGCATGAGAGGCTAGCAATTTCTACAAAATATAACCACCGCCGTGCCCTAAAAGATATAAGTGAAGCACTAGAGCAAATGACAAACTACTCTGAAAGATATAAGTGAAGATCAATGAGTAGTCGAATAATCGTGCAACTATGTGAAGACTCTCTAACATTTAAGAATTTCAGAACTTGGTATAGTATTCAAGAAGCAAGCAAAACAAAATAAAATGACATTGCAAGGATAGCACAACTCATGTGAAGAAGCAAAAACTTAGGCTCAACCGATACTAACCGATAGTTGTTGAAGAAGAAAGGTGGGATGCCTACCGGGGCATCCCCAAGCTTAGATGCTTGAGACTTCTTGAAATATTATCTAGGGGTGCCTTGGGAATCCCCGAGCTTGAACTTTTGTGTCTCCTTAATTCCTCTCATATCATGGTTTCTCTTCTTTTCAAAAAGCTTCATTCACAACAAACTCAACAAGAACTCGTGAGATAGGTTAGTATAAACCAATGCAAAACCTTATCATTTTCTACTGTAACAAATCACTAAAATTATTATTCAACATTTCATAATAAATGTCTCTGCATATTTAATACTCCTATCCTCAAATATAATCATTAAACAGGCAAACATATGCAAACAATGCAACCATAACAGCAATCTGCCAAAACAGTATAGTATGTAAAGAATGCAAGATACATCATACTTCCCTCACTCCAAAAATTATGAGTAAAATACTACGCTGTAGAAGATTTATCAGAGCTCATTATGTAAAATGATTCAACATTATACCATTCCCTTACTTTTCTAGGGAATTTTTGCAACAACGGTAAACTTTCTGTTTTCAAAATAGCAACATGTATACTAGCAAAATAAGCATGGCAAAGGCTATCCTTAACATTTTTATTGAAACTAAAGATGAAAAACATTATTCTAAATGACAGCAAGAAAATACTAACAAAAGAAAATGATGCTCCTAGCAAAACATATATCATGTGGTGAATAAAAATATAGCTCCAAGTAAAGTTACCGATGAACGAAGACGAAAGAGGGGATGCCTTCCGGGGCATCCCCAAGCTTAGGATCTTGTTTCTCCTTGAATATTACCTTGGGGTGCCTTGGCCATCCCCAAGCTTAGGCTCTTGCCACTCCTTATTCCATAGTCCATCGAATCTTTACCCAAAACTTGAAAACTTCAACCACACAAAACTCAAAACAAAACTCGTAAGCTCCATTCGTATAAGAAAATAAATCACCACTTAGGTACTGTAATTAACTCATTCTATATTCATATTGGTGTAATATATACTGTATTCTAACTTCTCTATGGTTCATACCCTCCGATACTACTCATAGGTTCATCAAAATAAGCAAACAACACAATGAAAACAGAATCTGTCAAAAACAGAACAGTCTGTAGTAATCTGTGTCAAACGTATACTTCTGAAAATCAAATAATTCTGAAATAATTGCTAGACCCGAGGAATTTGTCTATTAATCATCTTCAAAAAGAATCAACCTAAAAGCACTCTCCAGTAAAAAATGGCAGCTAATTTCGTGAGCGCCAAAGTTTCTATTCTTTACAGCAAGATCACATAAACTTCACCCAAGTCTTCCCAAAGGTTCTACTTGGCACTTTATTGCAACAAAACCTATAAAACATGATTAATACAGTAGCATAATCATGTGAACACACAAAAACAGTAACGATAAATATTGGGTTGTGTCCCAACAAGCGCTTTTCTTTAATGCCTTTTTAGCCAGGCATGATGATGGCAATGATGCTCACATAAAAGATAATAAATGAAACATAACGGGAGAATCATGAAGCATATGACTAGCACATTGAATCCTAACCCACTTCCTATACATAGCGATTTTGTGAGCAAACAACTTATGGGAACAATAATAAACTAGCATAGGAAGGCAAAACAAGCGTAGCTTCAAAAAAATTAACACATAGAGAGGAAACTTGATATTATTGCAATTCCTACAAGCATATATTCCTCCCTCATAATAATTTTCAGTACCATCATGAATGAATTCAACAATATAACCAGCACATAAAGCATTATTTTCATGATCTACAAGCATAGAAAATTTACTACTCTCCACATAAGCAAATTTCTTCTCATGAATAGTAGTGAGAGCAAACTCAACAAAATAACTATCATGTGAAGCATCATCCAATTGAAAATTAAAATCATGATGACAAGTTTCATGGTTATCATTATTCCTAATAGCATGCAAGTCATCACAATAATCATCATAGATAGCAACTTTATACTCATAATCATTTGGAACCTCTCCTGAAATAGTGGATTCATCACTAAATAAGGTCATGACCTCTTCAAATCCACTTTCATCAATATAATCATCATAAATAGGAGGCATGCTTTCATCATAATAAATTTGCTCATCAAAACTTGGGGGACAAAAAATATCATCTTCATCAAACATAGCATCCCCAAGCTTGTGGCTTTGCATATCATTAGCATCATGGATATTCAAGGAATTCATACTAACAACATTGCAATCATGCTCATCATGCACATATTTCATGCCAAGCATTCTATGTAATTCTTCTTCTAGTACTTGAGCACAATTTTCCTTTTCATCAAACTCACGAAAGATATTAAAAAGACGAAGCGTATGAGACAAACTTAACTCCATTTTTTTGTAGTTTTCTTTTATAAACTAAACTAGTGATAAAACAAGAAACAAAAAGATTCGATTGCAACATCTAAAGATATACCTTAAAGCACTCACCTCCCTGGCAACGGCGCCAGAAAAGAGCTTGATGTCTACTACACAACCTTCTTCTTGTAGACGTTATTGGGGCTGCAAGTGCACAGGTTTGTAGGGCAGTAGCAAATTTCCCTCAAGTGGATGACCTAAGGTTTATCAATCCGTGGGAGGCGTAGGATGAAAATGGTATCTCTCAAACAACCCTACAACCAAATAACAAAGAGTCTCTTGTGTCCCCAACACACCCAATACAAAGGTAAATTGTATAGGTGCACTAGTTCGGCGAAGAGATGGTGATACAAGTGCAATATGGATAGAAGATATGGGTTTTTGTAATCTGAAAATATAAAAACAGCAAGGTAACTAATGATAAAAGTGAGAGTAAACGGTATTGCAATGATAGGAAACAAGGCCTAGGGTTCATACTTTCACTAGTGCAAGTTCTCTCAACAATAATAACATAGATAGATCATATAACAAGCCCTCAACATGCAACAAAGAGTCACTCCAAAGCCACTAATAGCGGAGAACAAACGTAGAGATTATGGTAGAGCACGAAACCACCTCAAAGTTATTCTTTCAGATCGATCTATTCAAGAGTTCATACTAGAATAACACCTTAAGACACAAATCAACAAAAACCCTAATGTCACCTAGATACTCCATTGTCATCTCAAGTATCCATGGGCATGATTATACGATATGCATCACACAATCTCAGATTCATCCAACCAACACAAAGTACTTCAAAGAGTGCCCCAAAGTTTCTACCGGAGAGTCAAGAACGTGTGCCAACCCCTATGCATAGGTTCATGGGCGGAACCCGCAAGTTGGTCACCAAAACATACATCAAGTGGCACATGATATCCCATTGTCACCATAGATAAGCACGGCAAGACATACATCAAGTGTTCTCATAAAAGAATCAATCCGATAAGATAACTTCAAAGGGAAAACTCAATTCATCACAAGAGAGTAGAGGGGGAGTGTCGGTGTCGAAACCGGCGGATCTCGGGTAGGGGGTCCCAAGCAGTGCGTCTTAGGTTCAATGGTAACAGGAGACAAGGGACACGAAGTTTTACCCAAATTTGGGCCCTCTTGATGGAGGTAAAACCCTACGTCCTGCTCGATTGATATTGATATTGTGGATGTTTACAAGAGTGGATCTACCACGAGATCAAATAGGCTAAACCCTAGAAGCTAGCCTATGGTATGATTGTTGTTATATATCTATCGACTAGCCTGGCCTCGGTTTATATAATTCACCAGAGGCCTAGGATAACAAGAGTCCTAGCCGAATACGCCGGTGGGGGAGGATTCCTTGTCTTGATCGCCAAGTCTTGTTGATTCTTCCTTGTATGCGGCAGCTGTCCGGACTGGCCCATGAGTATACGGCCATGGGGATCCTCGGCCCAATCCACCTGATCGGGAGACGACGTGGTGAGTACCCCCTAGTCCAGGACACCGTCAGTAGCCCCCTGAACCAGTCTTCAAGTTGGGGGATGCTCCTCGATTCTTCCGAATTGTTCTTCATCTTCGGTCATCGGTCTTGAAAACTGGTTCAACAAATCTTCTCATCTTCGATCTTGAGGATCGCTGAAATGCATTCGACGAGTTTATACGTCGGGTACCCGAGGAGCCCCTTTAAGTTTCCGGCCTTTATCAATGCCTTGTTATTTTTATGCCACACCTCGGGTTTGAAGTTGTTACCGGGCGGCAACGTCCTCTTGCGTCCGAGCTCCAATGCTGGACTGCATTCGAGGTATCTTTTGCAGCCGAGCACCAATGTCGGACTGCCTCCCAGCTCTAACGTCGGACTATGTATCCGAGCTCCAACGCCGGACTGTATCCGAGGTGTCGTAGATCACCTTGGTTCAAAGAAGTTTGAAGGAGTTTAGCTGAGCTTAATGCCGGAAATGCCCTCTATGGAGCCAGCCACTAGCGCCCGAGCTTTATGCCGGACTGCTTCCGAGGTGGTTAAGCACCTCGGTCATGGGCTGATTTTTGGTCAATGTTTTTTATTGATGCAATTTATTCTCTGACGAGATATATAGCCAGTAGCCCTCAAGGTGGGTATCGGTCTAAAACCCGAGATGCACATGAAGGATGACATAAGACCGCTGATCCCCGTAGCCACTGAGACTCAGGTTGATTTTGCAAAATCGGTCTGAGGATCAAGTCCTAGCTCGGTAGAATACTTCGGGACACAAAAAGCGGCGTGCTTAGTCCTCGAGACTCGGGTTGGGTGCGGCCGACCAACCTGAGGATCAAAATCTCCTCGGAAACTGTATTGCACTTAAAATTTTCTGCATAGAACAGGCAATGCAGTAGCCCCCGAGACACTGGTCAGGTGGCAACACCAGATCAGGGGATTAATGTGCCCCTTTAATATTTGTAAATAATAAGCCCGAAGCCCAGTAGCCCCCGAGCCTTAATGCGGGCACGGGAGGCCGAATTAAGGATCGATATCCATAGTAAAATCACAAATTATGTGTGATGACTCTATGTATCCAAGTACTTTACGTCATTAATGCTCGGATCCGCATTGTACAAAACTTTGTTGACCGACCATCGGCTTCCACCTCCTCGGACAATAGCCGAGGAGTGTTTGTCCTACTTTATAAAGCCTTTATGAGGGCAAAGATTTACAACAAACAAGGCAATCTGGCCATACGGTTTTATAAACAAAGGTACACGGAGAGACATGTTATATTACTGTTTAACAGAAGAAATGTCTTCTAGAGAAAATAGTCCCGCTATCGGTTCCTTTCTTTGGGTTGTCATGCTAAGCATGATCATGAAACCTCTGATCCAATGTAAGAGCAAAATATCGAGGATTTAGTTTGGGAGGCCAGTTAATAGCCCCCGGTAGTGTTCGGCGACAGTCGAGGTCAAGCCGTAAACACTTCGGCCATTGTTATGAATGGCCTGTCGCTTAACACCGTCATCGGATCGCCGACCAGTTTACGCTTATTGTGGCAGTCAGTTTTCAGCTTTCTCCACTGAGGTGCTTAACCATGTGAGCTGGAAGCACAATCGCAGTGGTTCTCCCTTTGCACACCTAGCCGAACAAAGCGAAACGTAGGAGGCAACAGCGGGAGCCGGGCAACCCAACTATTGACCAAAGACACAATTCGAAACTGATGCATATATAGCAATATCCGAGAATGTTTTTGCCGAATCTCAAAAGGTGTCCGGCGTTTCACTGCGAGACTTGTGCTGAAAACAAACAAATAGTTTAAAAGTGCCATGGGCTCGAAAAGCCAAAAAACTTATTCAAAAGATTAATGTCCGAACTAGATCAAGTGTTCGGTGCCAATCCGAAAATTGGACTTTAGAAAAAGGTGCTTCTGTCGTGCTTTAACATGACACATCCTATCTCAAAACTTCAAGCGGGTCAGCCTACGGCTTCTTTGAGAGAGAAACTAGGCTCCCCGGCTAGTGACCGCACACTTGTGTCGAAGGATTGATAAATAATAACAAAAACTTTGCAACGACTAAGAAGAAAAACACTTACCATAAAACGGCTCATATAAATTTAAGAGCCCCCAAGTGACTTGGGTAAAAGTTGATAATGTAAGGTGACATGTAGAATGCCTTCTAGCCGGATTGTAGATCGTTTGTCGTAGCGTACCTTTGCGCTTCAACCTCTGGACCCAATAGTCCGTAGTGTGTCCGAATACCCTTGCGGTTATAAAAACCGGGGCATGCGTGGAGACCAGGCGTAGGGGTCATTAGTGCTTTATCAGACAAGTGCCCAACTAGTTATGTTATATTACATGGTTAGTAAGAAACATCTTCCAGGGAGAATAGTTCCGTTAGGGGTTCCTTTCCCTGGGAGGCATGCCCTAAAGTGCATGTCCGGACTGCGAAAAGAGCAGAAAAACATCTGGGGGCAGGTAAATAAATGGGTAAGAAATCATCTTTTAGTTCACCGACCGAGTATTCCCTTAAGAACGCTAGCTTTCGGCTTCACCCAGTCTGAGGTACACATCCGGCCGACCCGGCAGTAACAATCGCAGAGGTGCTCCCTTTACCACCTGGCCGAACAATCGGGAATGTCGGGGTAAGCACAGGAGCCAAGCAACCCAGCTTGGCCAAAACTTAAGTCATATCGATGCATATAATGGTGAATAAAAGGTACATGCGAAAGTGTGACACATGTGTTGGGCATAAATCCCGAATTAATAAACTTCTGTTAAAGAAGCCCCCAGGTATAATGAGCGCGGGTAGAGCATCAAGTGTGTGCGAACAAAGTTTCGACAAGGAAGATTTTTACAAGCAACTTTTTTCCGAGAAAGTATAATGCTTGGTCGAACCGAACACAAGTTATAAATTTTAAAACTTTGAGCATGAAGGCAACTTAGCTGGTTAATGTGTTCGGTATTGACGATGCGGTCCGAGCTTGATGCGGGACAAGGTTCCATCCCCCAAAGCCGGTCCCGAGGTGGCAGAGCAAAGAGCTCGGCACTGTGAAGTGGTGACATAGCATGGTCAATGCAGGACGGCAGAGTGATGCCGAAGTCCCTGGCATGGGGTAATGAAGTGTTGACAAAGCCCCCCGTCCAGCCGAGGTGACGTCAAAGAATATAGTCCGGCTAGATCATTTTCCTGTGCACAAAAAATAGTGCAAACCAGAGATAATAGTAAAAAAATCATTGCATAATAAATAATTTATGAAAAGTGAGTAATAAAAGAAATATGGCCTGGCGCCGAAGTCGATGTCGATGCAGATCGTCGGCGTAATGCAATAAAGGCGTGGCAAAGCCTGGATTCACAGGTCAGTCCAAGTTCCGGATGCGGCGTTCGCCGGACTATGTACGGAAACTGGCCGAACCATCATGCGACCATCGATAATGCGGCCACCATTTGATAGACCTGTGTACATATGATGGACAAACCAGAGTAATAATTCCTTGGGAAAAAATTAACCCAAACAAGCAAAAAAAATACTAGGATTAATAGCACCTGGTTTATTTGTTGTAGCAATCCGAAGGAAGGTGATTCCCAAAATTAGGACTCGATCCGCACCAATGTCTGGTCGGCTAGTGACGCCGAAGTGTCCGGAGTAGGTTGATGAAGAGATGGCGAAGCCCCCGGTCCAGCCGAGATGTCGAAGTAGGTCGGCGTGATGGACACCAGCTTGAAGAAGCAATAGTGCGGCCCTGCCGATGCAGGTCGTGACGTGGTCGATGCCGGCTTGATGAAGCGACCGTGCGGCGATGCCGGTATGCCCGCTCCGTGTTATCCATGGGGCGGCGATGTTGGTGATGATTTATCCTTCGCGATGCCGGACTCTTGTTCGGCTTGCCAAGATGATGATCCAAAGAAGTTGAGCTTGGCTCAACAAAGTGACGACGTTTCTAGCACAGGTCGGCAGCCGTGGAGCAATATTGCCGGACTGGTTTGACACCAGCATGATATTGAAGATCATGTTCAAAAGATCTTAAAGTTAGTGGGATGTGTTCGGGAACAAAACACAATACCCCATACAAAACTTCCTTCAAAAAGGATGTCCGAAATCCCGTTCATAAAAAAGACGAACTCGGGTCGGATTCGTTTTCGCGCAGAAAACAGATCCAAAAAGTGATGCACTAAGCGGAAGTTTCCCGGAGTTTGGACGGTCGGATCGAGCTGAATTTTTGGCAGGTGGTAGATAAGGGAATTCCGCAGCAAATAAACGGTTGGATCCTCCAAAAGACATCCGACCTAGACACTGGATACCACGCCCTAAACTCGTCCGGATTCTCGTCCAGATTCAACAGGGCTCCGGCATATCGGAGATTGCCGGAGATTCCTCCATCGAAACTCGACGAAATTTTCTAGGGTTGTTGTAGACTCAATTCCGCACAATTCCACCAAAGCAATCGTTAAAGAGACGCTCGAGGAGGCGGTGACGGCGGATGCAAGTTTGCTGTCCAAAAAAACAGCACGGTCGCCCGAGGGCAATGTTGACGTTGAGCCCCCTGGCTCCCTGGATGATTCCTCCATGATCTTCACAGAGATCGGAGTTGATGTTGATGAAGGCCTTCATCCGAACATGACGATCGGAGGTAGGGCGCAGTCCTCAGTCAAGCCAAGGTGACCAGTCGAGCTGGTGACGAAGAAGCAGACGTCGGAGTTGACCTGCAGTCGAGCCATTGATCCTTTCGCCGATCACACAACGGAACTCTCAATGAAAGCACCAATGTCGGTGTCGAAACCGGCGAATCTCGGGTAGGGGGTCCCAAGCAGTGCGTCTTAGGATCAATGGTAACAGGAGACAAGGGACACGAAGTTTTACCCAGGGTTGGGCCCTCTTGATGGAGGTAAAACCCTACGTCCTGCTCGATTGATACTGATATTGTGGATGTTTACAAGAGTGGATCTACCACGAGATCAAGGAGGCTAAACCCTAGAAGCTAGCCTATGCTATGATTGTTGTTATATATCTATCGACTAGCCTGGTCTCGGTTTATATAATGCACCAGAGGCCTAGGATAACAAGAGTCCTAGCCGAATACGCCGGTGGGGGAGGAGTCCTTGTCTTGATCGCCAAGTCTTGTTGATTCTTCCTTGTATGCGGCAGCTGTCCGGACTGGCCCATGAGTATACGGCCATGGGGATCCTCAGTCCAATCCACCTGATCGGGAGACGACGTGGTGAGTACCCCCTAGTCCAGGACACCGTCAGTGAGAAACATCATAAGATCCAACTACAATAGCAAAGCTCGGGATACATCAAGATCGTGCCATAGAGGGAACACGAGAGAGAACACGAGAGAGAGAGAGAGAGAGATCAAACACATAGCTACTGGTACTTACCCTTAGCCCTGAGGGTGAACTACTCCCTCCTAGTCATGGAGAGCGCCGGGATGATGAAGATGGCCACCGGTGATAGGATCCCCCTCCGGCAGGGTGCCGGAACTGGCTCCCGAGAGGTTTTTGGTGGCTACAGAGGCTTGTGGCGGCGGAACTCCCGATCTATCTTGATATTCGATGGTTTTAGGGTACGTAGGCTTATATAGGTGAACGAAATTGGTCGGGGGGTGCTCGAGGGGGCCACGAGACGGGGGGGCGCCCAGTAGGGGGGGGGCTCCTATCTCGTGGCCTCCTCGAGGGTATTCTGACGTGAACTCCAAGTCTCCTGGGTGATATTCTTCCAAAACATCACGTTGCCGAAGGTTTCAGTCCGTTTGGACTCCGTTTGATATTCCTTTTCTTCGAAATACTAAAACAGGCAATAAAACAGCAAGATGGGCTGGGCCTCCGGTTAATAGGTTAGTCCAAAAAGTAATATAAAAGTGTATAATAAAGCCCATAATCATTCATAACAGATAATAAAATAGCATGAATGCTTCATAAATTATAGATACGTTGGAGACGTATTAGCATCCCCAAGCTTAATTCCTACTCGTCCTCGAGTAGGTAAATGATAAAGAAAGAATTTATGAAGTGTGAATGCTAGAAGGTGCACAAGTTTGATCAATGATAATTTCAATCACCTTTTCTAGCATGATAATATGTCATAATAGTGGTTCATCTCATAAAACTTCTCACGATAAAGTAACAACCAATTCACATGTCAAAGCATAGACCATAAACATTCTTGAAAACTAGCAAACTTCATTCTTAGTCATCAAACAATTGCAATTCATCCCGTTTTCAGGAAGGGTCTACGTCACAGCTTTGATTTAGCAAACTTCAAATACTCAACCATCATATAGTCTTCTACAATTGCTAACACTCACGCAATACTTGTGGTTATGAAGTTTTAATCAGACACAGAGAAAGATTGGGGCTTATAATGTTGCCTCCAAACGTATTCACCTTTGGGTGATGTCAACAATAATAGTTCATGCTAACGTACATCCAATTGGATATATATATTAGGATCACCCTAACACAAAGTGCTTGCCAAAGGAAAAAATGAAAAAGGGAAAGGTGAAGATCACCTTGACTCTTGCATAAAGTAAAAGACATAAAGTAAAAGATAGGCCCTTCGCAGAGGGAAGCAGAGGTTGTCATGCGCTTTCAGGGTTAGATACACAAAATGTTAATGCGAAAGAACGTCACTTTGTATTGCCCCTTGTATATGGACCTTTATTATGCAGTCTGTCGCTTTTATTGCTTCCATAACAAGTTCGTACAAAGCTTATTTTCTCCGCACTAATAAGTCATGCATATTTAGAGAGCAATTTTTATTGCTTGCACCGATGACAACTTACTTGAAGGATCTTACTCAATCCATAGGTAGATATGGTGGACTCTCATGGCAAAACTGGGTTAAAGGATATTTGGAAGCACAAGTAGTATCTCTACTTGGTGCTAGGAATTTTTGGCTAGCATGAGGGGGAAAGGCAAGCTCAACATGTTTGAATGATCCATGACAATATACTTTAACTGAGATGCGAGAAAACATAACCCATTATGTTGTCTTCCTTGTCCAACATTAACTCTTTAGCATGTCATACTTAATGAGTGCTCACAATTATAAAATATGTCTATGATAATATATTTATATGTGAAATCGCTCTTCCTTCTATACTCTTTCATGAATTGTTCAAATGACTAATACAATGCTTGCTCACCGTCAATAAATTTACAACCTCTAATTCTTAGATGTTAAGTCATTACTCCCCATGGAGTAAGCAAATGAAACATATATAATTTCAGATTTATGACATTCAACTCATTCAACCATTTACTCATAGGATATAAGTGACGCACACGAGTAAATGAAAAACTACTCCAAAAAGATATAAGTGAAGATCAATGAGTAGCTAAATAATTGTGTAACTATGTGAAGACTCTCTCTCATTAAAGAATTTTAGATCTTGGTATTGTATTCAAACAGCAAGCAAGGCAAAATAAAATGACATTGCAAGGATATCACAACTCATGTGAAGAAGCAAAACTTAGGCTCAACCGATACTAACCGATAGTTGTTGAAGAAGAAAGGTGGGATGCCTACCGGGGCATCCCCAAGCTTAGATGATTGAGACTTCTTGAAATATTATCTTAGGGTGCCTTGGGAATCCCCAAGCTTGAGCTTTTGTGTCTCCTCAATTCCTCTTATATCATGGTTTCTCTTTTTCTCAAAAAGCTTCATTCACAACAAACTCAACAAGAACTCGTGAGATAGGTTAGTATAAACCAATGCAAAACCTTATCATTTTCTACTGTAACAAATCACTAAAATTATTATTCCACATTGAATACTAAATGCCTCTATATATTTAATACTCCTATCATCAAATAGAATCATTAAACAAGCAAACATATGCAAACAATGCAAACATAACAGCAATCTGCCAAAACAGTACAGTCTGTAAAGAATGCAAAAGTATCAATACTTCCCTAACTCCAAAAATTATGAGAAAAATACTATGCTGTAGAAGCTTTATCAGAGCTCGATATGCAAAAAGTTTCAACATTATACCATTCCCTGAATTTTCTAGGGAATTTTTGCGACAGTGGTAAACTTTCTGTTTTCAAACAGCAACATGTATACTAGCAAAATACGCATGGCAAAGGCTATCCTTAACTTTATTGAAACTAAAGATGCATAACATTATTATAACTAACAGCAAGCAAATACTAACAAAACAAAATGACGCTCCAAGCAAAACACATATCATGTGGTGAATAAAAATATAGCTCCAAGTAAAGTTACCGATGAACGAAGATGAAAGAGGGGATGCCTTCCGGGGCATCCCCAAGCTTAGGCTCTTGGTTGTCCTTGAGTATTACCTTGGGGTGCCTTGGGCATACCCAAGCTTAGGCTCTTTCCACTCCTTATTCCATAGCCCATCGAAACTTCACCCAAAACTTGAAAACTTCAACCACACAAAACTCAACACAAAACTCGTAAGCTCTGTTAGTATAAGAAAATAAAACCACCACTTAGGTACTGTACTGAACTCATTATAAATTCATATTGGTGTTAAACCTACTGTATTCCAACTTCTCTATGGTTCATACCACTTAATACTAGCCATAGATGCATCAAAATATGCAAACAACACATAGAAAACAGAATCTGTCAAAAACAGAACAGTCTGTAGTAATCTGTATCAAACGTATATCTCTGGAATTCAACAAAATCTGAAATAAATTTCTGGACTGGAGGAATTTGTCTATTAACCATCTGCAAAAATAATCAACCTAAAAGATCTCTCCAGTAAAAAATGGCAGCTAATCTCATGAGCGCAAAAGTTTCTGTTTTTTACAGCAAGATCACATAAACTTCACCCAAATCTTCCCAAAGGTTCTACTTGGCACTTTATTGAAAAAAAATCTATAAAACATGATTACTACAGTAGAATAATCATGTGGACACACAAAAACAGTAAGGATAAATATTGGGTTATCTCCCAACAAGCGCTTTTCTTTAATGCCTTTCTAGCTAGGCATGATGATGGCAAAGATGCTCACACAAAAGATAAGAATTGAAACATAACGGAAGCATCATGGAGCATATGAATAGCACCTTTAAGCCTAACCTACTTACTATGCATAAGGATTTTGTGAGCAAACAACTTATGGGAACAATAATCAACTAGCATAGGAAGGCAAAATAAGCATAGCTTCAAAACTTTAAGCACATAGAGAGGAAACTTGATATTATTGCAATTCCTACAAGCATATGTTCCTCTCTCATAATAATTTTCAGTAGCATCATGAATGAATTCAACAATATAACCAGCACCTAAAGCATTTTTTCAATGATCTACAAGCATAGAAAATTTACTACTCTCCACATAAGCAAAATTCTTCTCATCAATAGTAGTGGGAGCAAACTCAACAAAATAATTATCATGTGAGGCATAATCCAATTGAAAACTAAAATCATGATGACAAGTTTCATGGTTATCATTATTCTTAATAGCATAAAATTCATCACAATAATCATTATAAACAGCAAATTTGTTCTCATAATTAATTGGAAGCTCTTCCGAAATAGTGGAATCATCACTAAATAAAGTTGACACTCTTCCAAATCCACTTTCATGTTCATCACAATAAGATTCAACATCCTCCAAAATAGTGCGATCACTACTTCCTAAAGTTAACACTCTTTCAAACCCACTTTAATCAATATAATTATCATAAATAGGAGGGATGCTTTCATCATATTAAATATCCTCATCAAAACTTGGGGGACTAGAAATATAAATTCATCAAACATAGCTTCCCCAAGCTTGTGGCTTTGCATATCATTAGCATCATGGATATTCAAGGAATTCATACTAACAACATTGCAATCATGCTCAACATTCAAAGATTTAGTATCAAACATTCTATAGATTTCTTCTTCTAGCACTTGAGCACAATTTTCCTTTTCATCATACTCACGAAAGATATTAAAAAGACGAAGCGTATGAGACAAACTTAACTCCATTTTTTTGTAATTTCTTTTATAGACTAAACTAGTGATAAAACAAGAAACAAAAAGATTCAATTGCAAGATCTAAATATATACCTTCAAGCACTCACCTCCCCGGCAACGGCGCCAGAAAAGAGCTTGATGTCTACTACACGACCTTCTTCTTGTAGACGTTGTTGGGCCTGCAAGTGCACAGGTTTGTAGGACAGTAGCAAATTTCCCTCAAGTGGATGACCTAAGGTTTATCAATCCATAGGAGGTGTAGGATGAAGATGGTCTCTCTCAAACAACCTTGCAACCAAATAACAAAGAGTCTCTTGTGTCCCCAACACACCCAATACAATGGTAAATTGTATAGGTGCACTAGTTCGGCAAAGAGATAGTGATACAAGTGCAATATGGATGGTAGATAATGGTATTTGTAATCTGAAATTATAAAAACAGCAAGGTAGCAAGCGATAAAAGTGAGTGTAAACGTATTGCAATGATAGGAAACAAGGCCCAGGGTTCATACTTTCACTAGTGCAAGTTCTCTCAACAATAATAACATAGATAGATCATATAACAAGCCCTCAACATGCAACAAAGAGTCACTCAAAGCCACTAATAGCAGAGAACAAACATAGAGATTATGGTAGGGTACGAAACCACCTCAAAGTTCTTCTTTCGGATCGATCTATTCAAGAGTTCATACTAGAATAACACCTTAAGACACAAATCAACCAAAACCCTAATGTCACATAGATACTCCATTGTCATCTCAAGTATCCGTGGGCATGATTATACGATATGCATCACACAATCTCAGATTCATCCAACCAACACAAAGTACTTCAAAGAGTGCCCCAAAGTTTCTACCGGAGAGTCAAGAACGTGTGCCAACCCCTATGCATAGGTTCATGGGTGGAACCCGCAAGTTGGTCACCAAAACATACATCAAGTGGCACATGATATCCCATTGTCACCACAGATAAGCACGGCAAGACATACATCAAGTGTTCTCATAAAAGACTCAATCCGATAAGATAACTTCAAAGGAAAAACTCAATTCATCACAAGAGAGTAGAGGGGGAGAAACATAATAAGA
Source organism: Triticum timopheevii (assembly GCA_963921465.1). Classification (NCBI taxonomy): domain Eukaryota; kingdom Viridiplantae; phylum Streptophyta; class Magnoliopsida; order Poales; family Poaceae; genus Triticum; species Triticum timopheevii. The sequence goes on from OY997262.1 coordinate 293,800,908, forward strand.
TCCCACTACAATAGCAAAGCTCGGGATACATCAAGATCATGCCATAGAGGGAACACGAGAGAGAACACGAGAGAGAGAGAGAGAGAGATCAAACACATACCTACTGGTATATACCCTCAGCCCCGAGGGTGAACAACTGCCACCTAGTCATGGAGAGCGTCGGGATGATGAAGATGGCCACCGGTGATAGGATCCCCCTCCGGCAGGGTGCCGGAACGGGCTCCCGAGAGGTTTTTGGTGGCTACAGAGGCTTGCGGCGGCGGAACTCCTGATCTATCTTGATATTCGATGCTTTTAGGGTACGTGGGCTTATATAGGCGAAAGAAGTCGGTCGGGGGGTGCTCGAGGGGCCCACGAGATAGGGGGGCGCGCCTAGTAGGGGGGGCGCCCTCCTATCTCGGGGCCTCCTCGAGGGTCTTCTAACGTGAACTCCAAGTCTCCTGGGTGATATTCTTCCAAAAAATCACGTTGCTAAAGGTTTCATTCCGTTTGGACTCCGTTTGATATTCCTTTTCTTCGAAATACTGAAACAGGCAATAAAACAGCAATATGGGCTGGGCCTCCGGTTAATAGGTTAGTCCCAATAGCCATAGATGCATGAAAATAAGCAAACAACACATAGAAAACAGAATCTGTCAAAAACAGAACAGTCTGTAGTAATCTGTATCAAATGTATACCTCTGGAACTCAAAAAATTCTGAAATGAATTTCTGGACCGGAGGAATTTGTCTATTAATCATCTGCAAAAAGAATCAACCTAAAATAACTCTCCAGTAAAAAATGGCAGCTAATCTCGTGAGCGCAAAATTTTCTGTTTTTTACAGCAAGATCACATAAACTTCACCCAAGTCTTCCCAAAGGTTCTACTTGGCACTTTATTGAAACAAAAGCTATAAAACATGATTACTACAGTAGCATAATCATGTGGACACACAAAAACAGTAAGGATAAATATTGGGTTATCTCCCAACAAGCGCTTTTCTTTAATGCCTTTCTAGCTAGGCATGATGATGGCAAAGATGCTCACACAAAAGATAAGAATTGAAACATAACGGAAGCATCATGGAGCATATGACTAGCACCTTTAAGCCTAACCCACTTCCTATGCATAGGGATTTTGTGAGCAAACAACTTATGGGAACAATAATCAACTAGCATAGGAAGGCAAAATAAGCATAGCTTCAAAACTTTAAGCACATAGAGAGGAAACTTAATATTATTGCAATTCCTACAAGCATAGGTTCCTCTCTCATAATAATTTTCAGTAGCATCATGAATGAATTCAACAATATAACCAGCACCTAAAGCATTTTTTCATGATCTACAAGCATAGAAAATTTACTACTCTCCACATAAGCAAAATTCTTCTCATCAATAGTAGTGGGAGCAAACTCAACAAAATAATTATCATGTGAGGCATAATCCAATTGAAAACTAAAATCATGATGACAAGTTTCATGGTTACCATTATTCTTAATAGCATAAAAGACATCACAATAATCATTATAAATAGCAACTTTGACCTCATAATCAATTGGAACCTCTTCCGAAATAGTGGAATCATCACTAAATAAAGTTGACACTCTTCCAAATCCACTTTCATGTCCATCACAATAAGATTCAACATCCTCCAAAATAGTGGGATCACTACTTCCTAAAGTTGACACTCTTCCAAACCCACTTTCATCAATATAATCATCGTAAATAGGAGGCATGCTTTCATCATAATAAATATCCTCATCAAAACTTGGGGGACTAAAAATATAAAATTCATCAAACATAGCTTCCCCAAGATTGTGGCTTTGCATATCATTAGCAACATGGATATTCAAGGAATTCATACTAACAACATTGCAATCATGCTCATCATTCAAAGATTTAGTATCAAACATTCTATAGATTTCTTCTTCTAGCACTTGAGCACAATTTTCCTTTTCATCATACTCACGAAAGAAATTAAAAAGACGAAGCATATGAGACAAACTTAACTCCATTTTTTTGTAATTTCCTTTGTAAAATAAACTAGTGATAAAACAAGAAACAAAAAGATTCGATTGCAAGATCTAAAGATATACCTTCAAGCACTCACCTCCCCGGCAACGGCGCCAGAAAAGAGCTTGATGTCTACTACACGACCTTCTTCTTGTAGACGTTGTTGGGCCTGCAAGTGCACAGGTTTGCAGGACAGTAGCAAATTTCCCTCAAGTGGATGACCTAAGATTTATCAATCCGTAGGAGGCGTAGGATGAAGATGGTCTCTCTCAAACAACCCTACAACCAAATAACAAAGAGTCCCTTGTGTCCCCAACACACCTAATACAATGGTAAATTGTATAGGTGCACTAGTTCGGCGAAGAGATAGTGATACAAGTGCAATATGGATGGTAGATAATGGTATTTGTAATCTGAAATTATAAAAACAGCAAGGTAGCAAGTGATAAAAGTGAAATTAAACGGTATTGCAATGATAGGAAACAAGGCCTAGGGTTCATACTTTCACTAGTGCAAGTTCTCTCAACAATAATAACATAGATAGATCATATAACAAGCCCTCAACATGCAACAAAGAGTCACTCCAAAGCCACTAGTAGCGGAGAACAAATGTAGAGATTATTGTAGGGTACGAAACCACCTCAAAGTTATTCTTTTAGATTGATCAATTCAAGAGTTCATACTAGAATAACACCTTAAGACACAAATCATCCAAAACCCTAATGTCACCTAGATACTCCATTGTCACCTCAAGTATCCGTGGGCATGATTATACGATATGCATCACACAATCTCAGATTCATCCAACCAACACAAAGTACTTCAAAGAGTGCCCCAAAGTTTCTACCGAAGAGTCAAGAACGTGTGCCAACCCCTATGCGTAGGTTCATGGGCGGAACCCGCAAGTTGGTCACCAAAACACATCAAGTGGCACATGATATCCCATTGTCACCATAGATAAGCACGGCAAGACATACATCAAGTGTCCTCATAAAAGACTCAATTTGATAAGATAACTTCAAAGGGAAAACTCAATTCATCACCAGAGAGTAGAGGGGGAGAAACATCATAAGATCCAACTACAATAGCAAAGCTGGGGATACATCAAGATCGTGCCATAGAGGGAACACGAGAGAGAGAGATATCAAACACATAGCTACTGGTACATACACTCAGCCCCGAGGGTGAACTACTCCCTCCTAGTCATGGAGAGCAGGGATGATGAAGATGGCCACCGGTGATAGGATCCCCCTCCGGCAGGGTGCCGGAGCAGGCTCCCGAGAGGTTTTCGGTGGCTACAGAGGCTTGCGGTGGCAGAACTCCCGATCTATCTTGATATTCAATGGTTTTAGGGTACGTAGGCTTATATAGGAGAAAGAAGTCGGTCGGGGGGTTCTCGAGGGGCCCACGAGATAGGGGGCGCCTAGTAGGGAGGGCTCCCTCCTATCTCGTGGCCTCCTCGAGGGTCTTCTGACGTGAACTCCAAGTTTCCTGGGTGATATTCTTCCAAAAAATCACATTGCCGAAGGTTTCATCCCGTTTGGACTCCGTTTGATATTCCTTTTCTTTGAAATACTGAAACAGGCAATAAAACAGCAATATGGGTTGGGCCTCCGGTTAGTAGGTTAGTCCCAAAAGTAATATAAAAGTGTATAATAAAGCACATAATCATTCAAAACAGATAATAAAATAGCATGAATGCTTCATAAATTATATATACGTTGGAGACGTATCAGTGCCCCAAAGTTTCTACCGGAGAGTCAAGACGAAAACGTGTGTCAACCCCTATGCATAGGTTCATGGGTGGAACCCGCAAGTTGATCACCAAAACATATATCAAGTGGCACATGATATCCCATTGTCACCACAGATAAGCACGGCAAGACATACATCAAGTGTTCTCAAATCCTTAAAGACTCAATCTGATAAGATAACTTCTAGGGGATAACTCAATCCATTACAAGAGAGTAGAGGGGGAGAAACATCATAAGATCCAACTATAATAGTAAAGCTCGTGATACATCAAGATCGTGCCATAGAGAGAACACGAGAGTGAGATCAAACACATAGCTACTGGTACGTACCGTCAGCCCCGATGGTGAACTACTCCCTCCTCGTCATGGAGAGCGCCGGGATGATGAAGATGGCCACCGGTGATGGGTTCCCCCTCTGGCAGGGTGCCGAAACGGGCTCCCGAGAGGTTTTTGGTGGCTCCAGAGGCTTTCGGCGGCGGAACTCCCGATCTATCTTCTGTTTTGATGTTTTTAGGGTACGTAGGTTTATATAGGCAAAAGAAGTCGGTCGGGGGAGCCTCGAGGGGCCCACGAGAGGGTAGGGCGTGCCCAGGGGGTGGGCGCGCCCCCCTATCTCGTGGCCTCCTCGAGGATCTTCTAACGTGAACTCCAAGTCTCCCGAATCATATTCTTCCTAAAAATCATGCTCCCGAAGGTTTTATTCCGTTTGGACTCCGTTTGATATTCCTTTTCTTCAAATACTGAAACAGGCAATAAAACAGCAATATGGGCTAGGCCTCCGGTTAGTAGGTTAGTCCCAAAAATGATATAAATGTGTAAAATAAAGCACATAAACATCCAAAAGGGGTAATATAATAGCATGGAACAACCAAAAATTATAGATACGTTGGAGACGTATCACGCATCAAATAAGATCCAGATTTAATGTTCATGCTCAATGCTGGCACCAAATAACAATTATTCAGGTCTAAAACTAATCCCGAAGGTAGATGTAGAGGTAGCATGCCGACGGCGATCACATCGACTTTGGAACCATTTCCCACGCGCATCGTCACCTCGTCCTTAGCCAGTCTTCACTTAATCCGTAGTCCCTGTTTCGAGTTGCAAATATTAGCAACAGAACCAGTATCAAATACCCAGGTGCTACTGCGAGCTCTGGAAAGGTACACATCAATAACATGTATATCACATATACCTTTGTTCACCTTGCCATCCTTCTTATCCGCCAAATACTTGGGGCAGTTCCGCTTCCAGTGACCAGTCTGCTTGCAACAGAAGCACTCAGTCTCAGGCTTAGGTCTAGACTTGGGTTTCTTCTCTTGAGCAGCAACTTGTTTGCCATTCTTCTTGAAGTTCCCCTACTTCTTCCCTTTACCCTTTTTCTTGAAACTGGTGGTCTTGTTGACCATCAACACTTGATGCTCCTTTTTGATTTCTACCTCCGCAGCTTTTAGCATTGTGAAGATCTCGGGAATTGTCTTGTTCATCCCTTGCATATTATAGTTCATCATGAAGCTCTTGTAGCTTGCTAGTAGTGATTGAAGAATTCTGTCAATGACACTATCATCCGGAAGATTAACTCCCAGTTGAATCAAGTGATTGTTATACCCAGACATTTTGAGTATATGTTCACTGATAGAACTATTCTCCTCCATCTTGCAGCTATAGAACTTATTGGAGACTTCATATCTCTCAATCTAGGCATTTGCTTGAAATATTAACTTCAACTCCTGGAACATCTCATATGCTCCATAATGTTCAAAATGTCATTGAAGTCCCGGTTCTAAGCCATAAAGCATGGCACACTGAACTATCGAGTAGTCATCAACACGCGACTGCCAGGCATTCACAATGTCTGCAGTTGCTGGCGCAGGTGGTACACCTAGCGGTGCTTCCAGGACGTAACTCTTCTGTGCAGCAATGAGGATAATCCTCAAGTTACGGACCCAGTCCGTTTAATTGCTACCATCATCTTTCAACTTTGCTTTCTCAAGGAACGCATTAAAATTCAATGGAACAATGGCACGGGCCATCTATCTACAACAACATAGACAAGCAAAATACTATCAGGTACTAAGTTCATGATAAATTTAAGTTCAATTAATCATATTACTTAAGAACTCCAACTTAGATAGACATCTCTCTAATCATCTAAGTGATCACGTGATCCAAATCAACTAAACCATAACCGATCATCACGTGAAATGGAGTAGTTTTCAATGGTGAACATCACTATGTTGATCATATCTACTATATGATTCACGCTCGACCTTTTGGTCTCAGTGTTCCGAGGCCATATCTGCATATGCTAGGCTCGTCAAGTTTAACCCGAGTATTCTGTGTGTGCAAAACGGGATTGCACCCGTTGTAGATGAACGTAGATCTTATCACACCCGATCATCACGCGGTGTCTCAGCACGACAAACTTTGGCAACGGTGCATACTCAGGGAGAACACTTTTACCTTGAAATTTAGTGAGATCATCTTATAATGCTACCGTCAATCAAAGCAAAATAAGATGCATAAAGGATAAACATCGCATGCAATCAATATAAGTGAAGTGATATGGCCATCATCATCTTGTGCTTGTGATCTCCATCTTCGAAGCACCGTCATGATCACCATCGTCACCGGCGCGACACCTTGATCTCCATCGTAGCATCGTTGTTGTCTCGCCAACTATTGCTTCTACGACTATCGCTACCGCTTAGTGATAAAGTAAAGCAATTACAGGGCAATTGCATTGCATACAATAAAACGACAACCATATGGCTCCAGCCAGTTGTTGATAACTTTGTTACAAAACATGATCATCTCATACAATAAAAGTTAGCATCATGTCTTGACCATATCACATCACAACATGCCCTGCAAAAACAAGTTAGACGTCCTCTACTTTGTTGTTGCAAGTTTCACGTGGCTGCTACGGGCTGAGCAAGAACCGTTCTTACCTATGCATCAAAACCACAACGATATTTTGTCAAGTTAGTGCTATTTTAACCTTCTCAAGGAGCGGGCGTAGCCACACTCAGTTTAATTAAAGTTGGAGAAACTGACACTCGCCAGCCACCTATGTGCAAAGCACGTCGGTAGAACCAGTCTCACGTAAGCGTACGCGTAATGTCGGTCCGGGCCGCTTCATCCAACAATACCGCCGAACCAAAGTATGACATGCTGGTAAGTAGTATGACTTGTATCGCCCACAACTCACTTGTGTTCTACTCGTGCATATAACATCTATGCATAAAACCAGGCTCTGATACCACTACTGGAGAACGTAGTAATTTCAAAAAAATTCCTACGCACACGCAAGATCATGGTGATGCATAGCAACGAGAGGGGAGAGTGTTGTCCACATACCCTCATAGATAGAAAGCGGAAGCTGATAACCCACAAGTGTAGGGGATCGCAAAAAATTTCGATACGTAAGAGTGTCGAACCCAACGAGGAGCTAAAGGTAGAATAAATATTCCCTCAAGTTCTATCGACCACCGATACAACTCTACGCACGCTTGATGTTCGCTTTACCTAGAACAAGTATGAAACTAGAAGTACTTTGTAGGTGTTGTAGGATAGGTTTGCAAGATAATAAAGAACACATAAATAGAAAATAGGGGTTGTTTAGATAAAGAAACAATAAATTAAATAAAGCGAGTGTGGAAAAGTGGTGGTAGGAGTTGTGAAATTGTCCCTAAGCAATTAACTATGTTACTAGACCGGTAATCACTATTGCAGTTCTATTTTAGGGAGAGGCATAAGCTAACATACTTTATCTACTTGGATCATATGCACTTATGATTGGAACTCTAGCAAGCATCCGCAACTACTAAAGATCACTAAGGTAAAACCCAACCATCGCACTAAAGCATCAAGTCCCCTTTATCCCAAACGCAACAATCTACTTACTCGGGTTTGTGTTTCAGTCACTCACGCAACCCACTATAAGCAAATCATGAACATATTGCAAACCCTACAGCGGGAATCCCTCACGCTTGCGCGACACGGAGGGCACCATAGGACAGCACCAATAATAAAACATGCAACTCAAACCAATCATAGCAATTCATCAATCACCGATAGGACAACGAAATTCTACTCAGACATCATAGGATGGCAACACATCATTGGATAATAATATGAAGCATAAAGCATCATGTTCAAGTAGAGGGTACAGCGGGTTGCGGGAGAGTGGACCGCTGTAGATAGAGGGGGAAGGTGATGGAGATGTTTGTGAAGATGATGATGGTGTTGGTGAAGATCGGTGATGATGATGGCCCCCGGCAGCGCTCCGGCGCCACCGGAAGCAAGGGGTAGAGAGGCCCCCTTCTTCTTCTTCTTCCTTGAACTCCTCCCTAGATGGGAGAAGGGTTTCCCCTTTGGTCCTTGGCTCTCATGGCGTGGGAGGGGCGAGAGCCCCTCCGAGATTGGATCCATCTCTCTATTTCTGCGTTCCCTGATTCTGCCCCTTCACCATTTCCTTTATATCTGGAGATCTGTAACTCCGATTGGGGTGAATCTTCGCCCAGATTTATCTCGTAAAATTAGCTTTCTTGCTGCAAAAGAAGAGCGTCAACCGCCTTACGGGTGGCCCACGAGAGTCCAGGGCGCGCCCAGGGGGAGAGGGCGCGCCCCCCTGTCTCATGGCCACCTCGGACACCGTTTCGTGTTGATTCTTCCTCCAGAAAATCCCAAATATTCCAAAATAATTCTTCGTCTGTTTTTATCCTATTTGGATTCCGTTTGATATTGGGTTTCTGCGAAACATAAAACATTCAACAAACAGGAACTGGCACTGGGCACTAGATCAATATGTTAGTCCCAAAAAATAGTATAAAAAGTTGCCAAAAGTATATAAAAGTTGAATAATATTGGCATGGAACAATAAAAAATTATAGATACGACGGAGACGTATCAGCATCCCCAAGCTTAATTCCTGCTCGTCCTCGAGTAGGTAAATGATAAAAATAAGATAATTTTTTATGTGGAATGCTACCTAGCATAATCTTGAACATATGTCTAATCAAGGCATGAATATTAAGACACGAGTGATTCAAAGCAATAGTCTATCATTTGACATAAAAACAATAATACTTCGAGCGTACCAATAAAGCAATCATGTCTTTTCAAAACAACAAGGCCAAAGCAAGCTTATCCCTACAAAATCATATAGTTTGTCCATGCTTCATTTTCGTCACACAAAAATGCTCCCATCATGCACAACCCCGATGACGAGCCGAGCAATTGGTTCATACTTTTTAACGCGCTTCAGCTTTTTCAACCCTCACGCAATATATGAGCGCAAGCCATGGATATATCACTATAGGTGGAATAGAATATAATGATGGAGGTTATGTGGAGAAGACAAAAAAGGAGAAAGTCTCACATCGACGTGGCTAATCAACGGGCTATGGAGATGCCCATCAATTGATGTCAATGCGAGGAGTAGGGCTTGCCATGCAACGGATGCACAAAGAGCTATAAGTGTATGAAAGCTCAAACTGAAAACTAAGTGGGTGTGCATCCAACTTGCTTGCTCAAGAAGACCTAGGGCATTTGAGGAAGCCCATCGTTGGAATATACAAGCCAAGTTCTATAATGAAAATTCCCACTAGTATATGAAAGTGACAACATAGGAGACAATCTATATGAAGAACATGGTGCTACTTTGAAGAACAAGTGTGGAAAAAGGATAGTAACATCGCCCCTTTTCTTTTCTTTTCTTTTTTTTCTTTTTGGGTGGGCTTCTTTGGCCCCCTTTTTAATTTAGGCTTCTTTGGCCTTTCTTTTTTTTCTTTTTTTTCTTTTTTTATTTTTCTTTTTTTTCATGGGGCAATGCTCTATAATGATGATCATCACACTTTTATTTACTTACAACTCAATATTACAACTCAATACTAGAACAAAGATATGACTCTATATGAATGCTTCCGGCGGTGTACTGGGATGTACAATGATCTAGAGTAGCAATGAAATCAAAACAGACAAGGCATGAAAACATCATGCTAGCTATCTTACGATCACGCAAAGCAATATGACAATAAATGCTCAAGTCATGAATATGCTGATGATGGAAGTTGCATGGCAATATATCTCGGAATGGCTATGGAAATGCCATAATAGGTAGGTATGGTGGCTGTTTTGAGGAAGATATAATGAGGCTTATGTGTGATAGAGCGTATCGTATCACGGGGTTTGGATGCACCGGTGAAGTTTGCGCCAACTCTCGAGGTGAGAAAGGGCAATGCACGGTACCGAAGAGGCTAGCAATGATGGAAAGGTAAAAGTGCGTATAATGCATGGGCTCACATTAGTCATAAAGAACTCATATACTTATTGCAAAAGTTTATTAGCCCTCGAAGCAAAGTACTACTACGCATGCCCCTAGGGGGTTAGATTGGTAGGAAAAGACCATCGCTCGTCCCCGACTGCCACTCATAAGGAAGTCAATCAAAGAAACACCCCATGCTTCAAATTTGTCACACAACGGTTACCATACGTGCATGCTACGGGACTTGCAAACCTCAACACAAGTGTCTCTACAATCCACAACCACCCACTAGCATGACTCTAATATCACCATCTTTACATCGCAAAACTACTGCAAGGAATCAAACATATCATATTCAGCGATCTACAAGTTTATGTAGGATTTTATGACTAACCATGTGAATGACCAATTCCTGTCATCTCTCTAAATAGATATAAGTGAAGCAAGAGAGTTTAATTCTTTCTACAAAAGATATGCCCACACTCTAACAATTATAAGTGAAGCAAAAGAGCATTCTACAAATGGCGGTTTTCTATGTGAAGAGAAACAGGCAATCCAAACTTCAAATGATATAAGTGAAGCACGTGAAGCATTCTATAAAGCCATACTCAAAAGTTTTAAGTGAAGTGCAATGAGCATTCTATAAATCAACCAAGGACTATCTCATACCAGCATGGTGCATAAAAGAAAAATGAAAACTAAATGCAAAAGACGCTCCAAGACTTGCACATAATGCATAAACGAAACGAATACGAAAACATACCGATACTTGTTGAAGAAAGAGGGGATGCCTTCCGGGCCATCCCCAAGCTTAGACGCGTGTGTCTCCTTGAATATTTACTTGGGGTGCCTAGGGAATCCCCAAGCTTGAGCTCTTGCCTCTCTTCCTTTTCCGCATATCGAGACCTCCTCGTTTAGACACTTCATCCACACAAAACTTCAACAGAAAACTCGGTAAGATCCGTTAGTATAATAAAGCAAATCACTACTCTAAGTAATGTTTCAAACCAATTCATATTTTGTTTTTGCATTGTGTCTACTGTAATATAACTTTTTCATGGCTTAATACACTGATATAAATTGATAGATTCATCAAAACAAGCAAACTATGCATCAAAAACAAAATCTGTCAAAAACAGAATAGTCTGTAGCAATCTGAACACCCACCATACTTCTGGTATCCCAAAAATTCTACCAAAATTAGGAAAAAATAAAGAAGTTGTACAGAAAGAGAGTGCATAAGGAATCAGAACCATTTTACGTTCCAGATAAAAATGTAAAATCACGCACTACAGCCAAAGTTTCTGTCCTGCACCGTAAAAACCAACAAGCATTGCAAACATCCTAAAGGCAAACCTTGGCACATTATTTTTATAATACAATGGAATTATACAAGGGGATAACTATTTTTGATGAAAAGTTTCTGTAATCAAGATTCACAAAGTTTCCGTGAGCATGAACAAAGTTCAAGGCTAGCTCCCACTTCAACAATGCTTGTCTTTCTCACTTTCACTTTCCTTTTTGAAAAGTTTTTAGGTTCCCCTCTTTATTTTTTTGTTTTTAAACTATATGAAAGCACTCAACAGAAATAAATGACTCTCTAAAACTTCCGGGTTGTCTCCCTGGTAGCGCTTTCTTTAAAGCCATTAAGCTAGGCATATAGTGCTCAAGTAGTGGATCCACCCGGGTCCCAAGGTATATCAAAGCCAATTTGAATTAACAATGATTTGTGATTTAGTAATGAGCACAAAGTAACATATATCATGCAACAACGAAGTCTAACTCTCTTCCTATGCATCGGCATGTCATAAAAGAACAATTCATGCACACATAGTAAAGGCCAATGCATAGTATAAACAATTTCTTGCAATTCTATCATATTGAAAACATAGAGAGGTGGAGATATAATTCCTCTCTCATAATAATTGCAAGTAGGAGCAGCAAGCACATGCATATTACATTCATCAAAATCATCATGTGCAATGGTAAAAAGGCAACCCATCAATATAATCCTTAATAAGCACAAACTTCTCCGATATAGTGTAGTAGGGAGAATTCAAAAAGATAATAGGACTATCATGCGTGGGTGCAATAGCAACAATTTCATGTTTAACATAAGGAACTATAGCAAGTTCATCTCCATAAGCATAATTCATATTTGGCATCTTGGCCACAAGCATAGCAAGCATCATAAAAAAGGGATATTTCAAGAGAATCAACGGGATCATAGCAATCATCCTTCGGTAAGCACGAAGGGGAATTAAATAATGTATGAGTTGAAGAGTTACTCTCATTAGAAGGTGGGCACGGGTGAACAACTAAGAACAGCAAATAAAAATTACTTAGTGATAAAGCAAACAAGCACACATGAGAATATTCACCCCACGCTATGACTCCCCGGCAACGGCGCCAGAAAAAGGTCTTGATAACCCACAAGTGTAGGGGATCGCAACAGTTTTCGATAAGTAAGAGTGTCGAACCCAACGAGGAGCTAAAGGTAGAATAAATATTCCCTCAAGTTCTATCGAGCACCGATACAACTCTACGTATGCTTGACGTTCGCTTTACCTAGAACAAGTATGAAACTAGAAGTACTTTATAGGTGTTGTAGGATAGGTTTGCAAGATAATAAAGAACATGTAAATAGAAAATAGAGGCTATTTAGATAAAGAAACAATAAAGTAAATAAAGCGAGTGTGGAAAAGGTGTGGTAGGAGTTGTGAAATTGTCCCTAAGCAATTGACTATGTTAGTAGACCGGTAATCACTATTGCAATTCTATTTGAGGGAGAGGCATAAGCTAACATACTTTCTCTACTTGGATCATATGCACTTATGATTGGAACTCTAGCAAGCATCCGCAACTACTAAAGATCATTAAGGTAAAACCCAACCATAGCACTAAATCATCAAGTCCCCTTTATCCCATATGCAACAATCTACTTACTCGGGTTTGTGTTTCAGTCACTCACGCAACCCACTATAAGCAAATCATGAACATATTGCAAACCCTACAGCGGGAATCCCTCACGCTTGCGCGACACAGAGGGCACCATAGGATAGCACCAATAATAAAACATGCAACTCAAACCAATCATAGCAATTCATCAATCACCGATAGGACATCATAGGATGGCAACACATCATTGGATAATAATATGAAGCATAAAGCACCATGTTCAAGTAGAGGGTACAACAGGTTGCGGGAGAGTGGACCGCTGTAGATAGAGGGGGGAAGGTGATGGAGATGTTGGTGAAGATGATGATGGTGTTGGTGAAGATCGGTGATGATGATGGCCCCCGGTAGCGCTCCGGCGCCACCGGAAGCAAGGGGGAGAGAGGCCCCCTTCTTCTTCTTCTTCCTTGACCTCCTCCCTAGATGGGAGAAGGGTTTCCCCTCTGGTCCTTGGCTCCCATGGCGTGGGAGGGGCGAGAGCCCCTCCGAGAATGGATCTATCTCTCTATTTCTGCGTTCCCTGATTCTGCCCCTTCACCGTTTCCTTTATATCTGGAGATCCGTAACTCCGGTTGGGGTGAATCTTTCGCCCAGATTTTTATCGTAAAATTAGATTTATTGCGGCAAAAGAAGAGCGTCAACCGCCTTACAGGTGGCCCACGAGAGTCCAGGGCACGCCCAGGGGGGGAGGGCGCGCCCCCCTGTCTCGTGGCCACCTCGGACACCGTTTCGCGTAGATTCTTCCTCCGAAAAATCCCAAATATTCCAAAATAATTCTCCGTCCGTTTTTATCCAGTTTGGATTCCGTTTGATATTGGGTTTCTGCGAAACATATAACATGCAACATACAGGAACTGGCACTGGGCACTGGATCAATATGTTAGTCCCAAAAAATAGTATAAAAAGTTGCCAAAAGTATATAAAAGATGAATAATATTGGCATGGAACAATCAAAAATTATAGATACGATGGGGACGTATCAGAAGCATTAATACAACGCGGTTGATGTAGTCGTACGTCTTTACGATCCGACTGATCCAAGTACTGAACGTACGGCACCTCCGAATTCAGCACACGTTCAGCTCGATGGCGTCCCACGAACTCCGATCTAGCAGAGCTTTGCGGGAGAGTTCCATCAGCACGACGGCGTGATGACGGTGTCGATGATGCTACCGACGCAGGGCTTCGCCTAAGCACCGCTACGATATTACCGAGGTGGAATATGGCGGAGGGGGGCACCGCACACAGCTGGGAGAGATCAACAGATCAACTTGTGTGTCTAGAGGTGCCCCCCTGCCCCCGTATATAAAGGAGCAGGGGGAGGAGGCCGGCTAGGAGGAGGGCGCACCAAGGGGGGAGTCCTACTCCCACCGGGAGTAGGACTCCTCCTTTCCTTGTAGTAGTAGGAGAATGGGGAAAGAGAGAGAGAGAGGAAGGAAAGGGGGCGCCGCCCCCCTCCTTCTCCAATTCGGACTAGAGGGGGAGGGGACGCGCGGCCTGCCCTGGCCGCCCCTCCTATTCTCCACTAGGGCCCATGAGGCCCAATAAACCGCCGAGGGGGTTCCGGTAACCCCCCAGTACTGTGGTAAATGTCCGAAACCTCCAAAACACTTCCGGTGTCCGAACATAGTCATCCAGTATATCGATCTTTACATCTCGACCATTTCGAGACTCCTCGTCATGTCCGTAATCATATCCGGGACTCCTAAGTACCTTCGGTACATCAAAACACAAAAACTCATACTACCGATCGTTACCAAACTTTAAGCGAGCGCACCCTACGGGTTCAAGAACTATGTAGACATGACCGAGACAAGTCTCCGGTCAGTAACCAATAGCAGAATCTGGATGCTCATATTGGTTCCCACATATTCTACGAAGATCTTCATCGGTCAAACCGCATAACAGCATACGTTGTTCCCTTTGTCATCGGTATGTTACTTGCCCGAGATTCGATCGTCGGTATCTCAATACCTAGTTCAATCTCGTTATCGGCAAGTCTCTTTACTCGTTACATAATGCATCATCCCATAACTAACTCATTAGCTACATTGCTTGCAAGGCTTATAGTGATGTGCATTACCGAGAGGGCCCAGAGATACCTCTCCGACAATCGGAGTGACAAATCCTAATCTCGAAATACGTCAACTCAACAAGTACCTTCGGAGACACCTATGGAGCACCTTTATAATCACCTAGTTACATTGTGACGTTTGGTAGCACACAAAGTGTTCCTCTAATAAGCGGGAGTTACATAATCTCATAGTCATAGGAAATTGTATAAGTCATGAAGAAAGCAATAGCAACATACTAAACGATCAACTACTAAGCTAACGGAATGGGTCAAGTCAATCACATCATTTCTAATGATGTGATCCCATTGATCAAATGATAACTCATATCTATGGTTAGGAAACTCAACCATCTTTGATCAATGAGCTAGTCAAGTAGAGGCATACTAGTGACACTATGTTTGTCTATGTATTCACACATGTATTATGTTTCCGGTTAATACAATTCTAGCATGAATAATAAACATTTATCATGATATGAGGAAATAAATAATAACTTTATTATTACCTCTAGGGCATATTTCCTTCAAGCTATGTGTTTGATCTCTCTCTCTCTCTCTCTCTCTCGTGTTCTTGAGGTTTATAGGATCTTGATGAATTGCGAGCTTTGTTATTATAGTTGGACCTTATGATAATTCTCCCCCTCTACTCTCTTGTAATGGATTGAGTTTTCCCTTTGAAGTTATCTTATCGGATTGAGTCTTTAAGGATTTGAGAACACTTGATGTATGTCTTGCATGTGCTTATCTGTGGTGACAATGGGATATTCACGTGATCTACTTGATGTATGTTTTGGTGATCAACTTGCGGGTTCCATAACATTGTGAACTTATGCATAGGGGTTGGCACACGTTTTCGTCTTGACTCTTCGGTAGAAACTTTGGGGCACTCTTTGAAGTTCTTTGTGTTGGTTGAATAAATGAATCTGAGATTGTGTGATGCATATCGTATAATCACACCCGCGGATACTTGAGGTGACATTGGAGTTTCTAGGTGACATTAGGGTTTTGGTTGATTTGTGTCTTAAGGTGTTATTCTATTACGAACTCTATGATAGATTGAACGGAAAGAATATCTTTGTGTTATTTTACTACGGACTCTTGAATAGATCGATCAGAAAGGATAACTTTGAGGTGGTTTCGTACCCTACAATAATCTCTTTGTTTGTTCTCTGCTATTAGTGACTTTGGAGTGACTCTTTGTTGCATGTTGAGGGATAGTTATATGATCCAATTATGTTATAATTGTTGAGAGAACTTGCACTAGTGAAAGTATGAACCCTAGGCCTTGTTTCCTAGCATTGCAATACCGTTTACGCTCACCTTTACCACTTGTTACCATGCTGTTTTTATATTTTCAGATTACAAATACTCATATCTACCATCCATATTGCACTTGTATTACCACCTCTTCGCCGAACTAGTGCACCTATACAATTTACCATTGTATTGGGTGTGTTGCACTACAAAAAAAGACACATCCGTGACATTTTGGGCCGAACGAAAAAAAATTCTGTCCTACATATGACACTTCTATGACGATAATTGTGACAAAACCCGGTATCATCATAGATGTGGTGGGCTCCTACTTCTATGACAAAAAATCATGATAGAAAATGGGCTTTTCGTCCTGGGCGGGCCGGAGACGCAGCTGCATGACATTCTTTGGGCCGTCCATGACGGAAAAAACCATGGTAGAAGCGAGGGGGAGGAAAATTTCAGGGAGTTGCCGGTTACAGTGGGAGGTCGGGGGCCGAGCGATGCGCGTTTCTCTCGTACACGTACGCGCGTGTGTGCGAGGCGTTGGCTCTAACTGAACCCGAGGGAGGCGTTGGGCTCTAACTGAACCCGAGCGATTGCACTGCAGGCTACCCGTTACTGAACCCGAGCGATCGATCGATGGCTGTTAACTGAACCCGATGGAGCGATTCCTTCGCTACTGCTGCTAACTGAAGTCGATCGATGGGATGAACAGTGAGCGTTGCGGGGGGGCGGGGGGGTGGATGAACAGTGAGCGGTGGCGTTGCCTCTGGATGGACAAGACCCCGTGGTGTGGAGGGCTGGATGAACAGTAGATGGTGGAGGGCTAGATGAACAGTAGACGGTGGAGGAGTGGTTGAACAGTAGCCGGTGGAGTAGCGCGCGGTGGAGGCTGGATGAACACGAGCCCGTGGAGGCTGGAGGAGGTCGAAGGTAGCCCGTGGAGGCTGGAGGAGGTCGACGGTGGAGATGAATAATATCCCGTGGAGTCCCATTTTGCGGTACGCCACACCCCTCTCGATGAATAGGACCCTCGTTTCAACCGTAGGAGGTCCATTTCATCCGTTTTGCGGTACGCCACACCCCTCCCGATCAACAGGACCCCCATTTCGACCGTAGGAGGTCCATTTCCTCTGTTTTGCGGTATGCCACACCCCTCCCGATCAACAGGACCCCCATTTCGACCGTAGGAGGTCTGTTTCCTCCATTTTGTTGTATGCCACACCCCTCCCGATCAACAGGACCCTGTTCTGAACGTAGGAGGTCCGTTTCCTCTATTGTGCGGTACGCCAGGCCCTCGTTTCCATCGCCTGTTCCGTCCAAGCTCTCCCGATGAACACAACCACACATTCCGTTCCGACCCAGCCGGTTGGCTCCCCATGAACACGACGACGACGTTGTTTCTCCGTTCCGACCCAGCCATGTACACGAGCCCTCGCCGTACGTATGCGCGAGTAGGCGTTCGAGACCCCGCCCGTATGTACACATACGTGGCCGTATTTTCTTTCTTGCACCCTGGCCGCTGTACGTACGTGTACATGCTACATGCGCACCTCTACTACGACACGTGTGCGCCTCTACAGCAACCAGTATGTACGTACACGTTCACGACCAGAATGACAACGCTACGTACGCTTCGACCAGGTGGGTCCTGACTGTCAGGCACTTCCTTGCATGCGAAAATGTAGCTAGTGGGTCCCAGCAATCAGAGGGGCGAATCGTTTTTTTGCCCGGACACACTTCCTTGCGTGCGAAGATGTAGCTGGTGGGTCCCAGCAGTCAGGGGGGCGAATCGTTTGTTTTTTCGGACGCACTTCCTTGCGTGTGAAGATGTAGGTGGTGGGTCCCAGCAGTCAAGGGGAAATGTTTTTTTCACAAAATATGGTGGCCCGTCCGGTGGGTCCCTGCTGTCAGGTGGAGGAATAATTATTCTGCACGTAATAAGGAGGCACTTCTTTGCTGCGGCCGTGGACCCAGCTGTCAGCCTCTCCACGTACAGTCCACGTCCGATGGAAGCCGTTCCTTGGCCACGTTGACCACACCGCACCGAGAGCACCCGGCAGTGGACAATGGCGAGGCCTAGGAAGGGGAAGACGCGGAGCCGTGGAAGACGCGGCAGTGGATGCCCACGCGTAGAGGAGTACGAGGGTTCACTGGTTCACTGCGGTGTGAGGCTGCCATCGTGGCAGAATAACAGGGGGTGTGGGTGAGTAGAGGGATGGCCTGGCCAGCGGTGGGAGTAGTAGGGGGAGGTGACGCCTCCGCGGCATTGCAGACGGCCACGGGAGGCAGGAGCACGAGGCACGACCGGCGTTGGTTTGGGCGGCTGGAGCAAGAAGACCAGAGGTTGAAGAAGCACTACGGCCGTTGGATGGACATCGTACGGTCACTGGAGCTAGAATCGTTCATATTGACTAAGTTGACAAAGCCCTCCGGCCCCGTCAACTTAGTAGGCCCACAAGTCATCTTGCCACTATACTGGGTCCCAGCTAACAGGGGGAGTATTCATTTTTTTGTGCGTAATAAGGAGGCACTTCCTTGCCTGCGAAGATATAGCTGGTGGGTCCGAGCTGTCAGCGACGGTAACGTTTGTTTCGCGAAATACAGAGGCTCTTTCGTTGGGTCCCTGATGTCAGGTGGAGGAATCATTATTTTGCACGTAATAAGGAGGCATTTCCTTGCGTGCGGCCGTGGACCCAGCTGCCAGCCTCTCCACGTACAGTCCACTTCAGATGCATGTCGGTTGTTGACCACGTTGACCAGGCTGCGCCGAGAGCACCAGGGCGGTGGACGACGGCGAGGCCTAGGAAGGGAACGTCACGGAGGCAGGGAAGACTCGGCAGTTGTTTCCCACACGGAGGGGAGTACGACTATACGGGGGTTTACTGGTTCGTCTGCCGTCACCGGAGAATAATATGGGTGAGTAGAGGGATGGCTAGGCCAGCAATAGGAGTACGATGGGGCGGTGAGGGCAGCGCGGCAGCATAGCCCGCCACGGGGAAGAGGGAGCAGGCAGTCCCGCCGGCGCTTGTTTGAGCGGCTGGAGCAGGAAGAGCAGTGATTGAAGAAGCACGACGGCCGTTGGATGGACATCATAGGGTCACTGGAGCTAGAATCGTTCATATTGACTAAGTTGACAAAGCCCTCCGTCCCCGTCAACTTAGTATGCCCACAAGTCAGCCTCCCACCATGGTGGGTCCCAGCTAGCAGGGGGAGTATTCATTTTTCTGTGCGTAATAAGGAGGCACTTCCGGTGGGTCTAAGCTGACAGCAGGGGGAACATTTTTTCGTGAAATACGGTGGTCCGTCCGATGGGTCCCAGCAGTCAGGGGCAAACATTTTTTCGTGAAATACGGTGGCCCGTCCGGTGGGTTCCAGCATTCAGGGGGGAAACGTTTTTTCCGCAAAATACTGGTGGCCCGTCCGGTGGGTCCCTGCTGTTAGGTGGAGGAATAATTATTTTGCACGTAATAAGTAGGCACTTCCTTGCGGCTGCCGTGGACCCAGCTGTCAGCCTCTCCACGTGCAGTACTCTTCCGATGGAAGTCGGTCGTTGATGACATTGACCACGCCTCGCCGAGAGCACCACGGCGGTGGATGACGGCGAGTCCTAGGAAGGGGACCACGCGGAGCCGGGGAAGACGCGGCAGTGGATGCCCATGCGGAGAGGAGCACGAGGGTTCACTGGTTCGGCTGCGGTGTGAGGCTGCTGTCGCCGCAGAATAACAGGGGGAGTGGGTGAGTGGAGGGATGGCCTGGCCAGCGGTGGGAGTAGTATGGGGACGGTGAGGCCTCCGCGGCAGCACAGACGGCCACGGGAGGCAGGAGCATGCGGCACGACCGGCGCTGCTTTGGGCGGCTGGGGCAAGAAGACCAGAGGTTGAAGAAGCACTACGGCCATTGGATGGACATCGTTGACCACGCCGCGCCGAGAGCACCAGGGCGGTGGACGACGGCGAGGCCTACGAAGGGAACAACACGGAGCCGGGGAAGACACGACAGTGGCTGCCCACGCGTTGGAGAGTACGAGGGTTGACTGGTTCGGCTGCCGTCGCCGGAAAATAACAGGAGGTGTGGGTGAGTAGAGGGATAGACAGTCTAGGAATGCGAGTATGATGGGGCCGTGAGGCCTGCTCGACAGTACTGCCGGCCACGGGAGTCGGGAGCAGGCGGTTCCGACGGCGCTGGTTTGGGCGGCTGGGGCAGGAAGATCAGAGATTGAAGAAGCACGATTGCCGTTAGATTGACATCTAACGGTCTGACACTAGTAGAGTCAATTGTTGACTAAGTTTCTTTTTTGCAAAACGTTGTGTACGCATGAACTTGGTAGGCCCACAAGTCAGCCTCCAAATCTGTGGCAGACAACATAAAGCCCATTTGCTAGTTTTTTATAATTTGCAGCCCATTTGCTAATTCTGAAGTAATTTATTACAGCCCATTTTTTGCCCAGGACCACGGTCAAAAAGTTCAACCTTATTTTGCATATTTCGGTGGAGTCCGAACTGTTGTAATCCCGAAATGATAAACATTTTTTTAAGAACTTATTGATTTGCCAAAAAATCGTTTTGTTTTTGTGAGCAAATAAGACGTGGGACAGTTGAGTTGGTTTAAGGGAAAACTAGTGGTAAAAAAACCAGCGCTGGGTGGGAAAAAACAACAAAAATAAGGATGCAAATATGAAAAGGGAATTTCATGTGTTTTCAATATAATGATACGTGTATATGAACTAGTAAAACTATAGGTAGAGGTTAGAAAACGGATGTACGACATGTGTTTCAAGAGGAAAATAGAATTGGGCTGTGTGTTTGATTCAGTAAAAAAACTGCCTACGGATGTTGTAAGACAAAATATAACTAACGCTAGCGGGCCAGAGGCCAGTAGATACCTACTGGATCTTTGTGCCCCGTTGTCATCATGGGCTGGGCCTGTTAAAAACAAAACCAACCCTGGGCAGTCTGCAGCCCAGTTGAAACTTGCTCGACCTGAAAAAACAATATATGTGCTCAATAAACGAGAGAATTCTGCAAGTACAGACTAATAACTGGGATGCAGCACGGATATTGTTTTTTATCGTGATAATAAGTGCATGCATTTGTTTCGAAAAAATTGGAGAACTGGGAATTCTAACGGCGGGTGCTTATGCTACCCATCAAATAAAAATCAGGTGCCTGAAAATTTGTTTCGAAACAAATGACTCAGCTTTATATCCACGCCGACCCTCGGCATGATGGTTGGAAGCAAATGCAAGTTCATACCAAAAGATCGTTAACAACAATACCAACTTGCGAACGACAAGGTAGTACAACTACCAATACCTAACTAACTTATAATCTTTTTACTCCTGGCCCTAGTGTTCGTCTGGTAGAAAATCTTGCAGAGGACCAGTTCCCGCTCCTTCTCTTGCTCCAGGTCCCCGAGGTGGTACTGGTGCATCACCCAGTTGGTCCTCTGTTGGTCGAAGTTCCTGTTGGTGTGCAGCACCAGAACCTTTTTTGCTGCCCGTCTGTCGGCCGTTGACCATCATCGGCAAGATATTGCCGGTCTTGTGCCACATTGCGTGCATGCCGCACTCCGACTATATCTTGCGACGCGTCCACGTGCCCCTATTGAACTCCCTGGAATTGCGCTGGAAGAATTACTTCCTTAGGACACTCAGTGTGATACCTGCAGTATTGTGGAATACAGGTTTTAGTGTACGTAGTTGGCATTTTCATAACATCTTTGGCATGTTGCAGTCACTTGTTTCACTTTTTATTAACTGTCAAATTGTAATTGCTTCACCAGGTCTGCGTCTAAAAAGAAAAATAGAGCTATAAACAAAGGAATATGTTTGTGTAAGTAGATGGTTGATTGGTGTCTTACCTGGAAGTTTCTCGGGTTGGGTGTAGCATATGCTGTGCTCGCTGTCGATGGTTGGTATGAACAAATCGATGAGAGACTGAAATCTCGCGCTGTCAGCACTCACTTTGGCCTCGAGGTGCTCGATCAGCTCCTGATCCGTGGGATTGAACTTGATGCCAGCCGGCAGCACCGGCCAATCCTTCTTCGACTTGCATCGGTAATTCTAGTTATATGGTACTCAATGTATGATCAATCGACTGTTTTAAGTGAATGATGAAAGATTTCGACAGATAAGTGGTACTCCAAATCTGAAGTCCAGAATACTCGAACACACCGCCGGGATTCTTGTGTCACCTCACGTGCAGCGTGTTGTCATGTCAATTCAATGTGTGGATATGATGAATAATTTGACCGACGTATACTAGTACTGCTACTGTACTACTTACTAGTCGTATTTAGTGTCACAATTTATACATAGGTTTAACTAACAAGTATGCTTGAAGCCTAACTGATATATATATATGGCTTCTGCACAGCATCTCCATCAGCATTATCAGTACATCCTACGCAGGTGAGTTAGGATGCACTTGATCCCAGGAAGGTATCTATCCTTCAAACCAGAGGAGTGCTTCAAACTAACAACAATACATAATATCCAACAAAAGAGGGTCGTGCTACAGCAGCAGAATACATGGCTCAGCCTAGATATCAGCACGAATCAAGTTGTGCATATTTGTTGTTGGCATGAACCACATCGCCGCATGTCGGGTTTGCAAAAGCCATCCATCGCATGGAAGCTTGATGCCTTTGACACACTGAAGATTACCTGGCAACAAGCTATGTCGACGAATCTCTGGATATGGTGATTCATGAAACCCATGGTATGATGTGTAAACATAGCCCCCCCTCGTGAATGGAAGTTGCATAGCACAGTAATCATCACCGGTGATATGATCGATGATTGGTTGGATGATCGGATAATTGAGCCCGAGGAACAAGGAGTGGTTGCCGAGGCTGTAAACCCGCCTCCAGTTGAATATGCCTGGCCCAACAGAGCTGGGATCTTTCTCGAACATAAAGCAGCCGTAGCCATCAATGTCACGAACGCCCCACGCATTGTACTGCATGTGGTTTGATGTAATGGTTTGGTCAATTTGGTACATGCGAATGAGCATCAAATGACCGCCGTCAGCTGAACGAGCGATAAACCACCACCCATCGGCTGGTATGATTCTAGGTCCTAGAATCATGAAGGCTAGCGCATTTGCGTCTGCTGTAACAATTCAAATTAAAGACCAAAAGGACAAAAATAAACAATCATGTTTAGAGTATGTGTGGAATTAAGATTATTATAACAGTGACACATATCATAGACAGAGAATTGCCATGTCGTGGTCACAATCATACCCCAAGTTAAAAAAAATAAGCCAATGGCTTTCATATTCTAGCAACATGTCATGGTTCAAACATCATGTAACAATGAGAGGAAAACAGCTATGACAGCGCCTACTCATATTCTACCATAGCACTTACTACTACTGTTCTCATATCAACTCTAAGCAATAACATGCGTTGCTATAAAAATCTTGTAAACGAGAGTAACATATAGCAATCATGATGTTATGCTCATAATATGTATTCTAACAATCATTAGATGCCAATTGTTCTCATATCAACTTTAACAATAACATGTGTGGTCATAAAAATCTAGGAAATGAGAGGAACACATAGCAATGATGTGGTTATAGACATGCTATGCATTCTAAATTTGTAACAAATGAACAGGCAGTTGTATTCATAAGGTAAAGATGAGATGAGATAGAACAATTACACGACGATAGATTCCACCAGTATAGGCAGCCAATCTGTGCGTCGACTGCGTAAACGATGCCATCATGCACTATAGCATCAGACAGAAATGTTGCCTCAACAGGATTGATGATGAGCCATAACCATGTATGGCGACCGGATTTCAGATAGACTAATCCCATGTTGAACAATGCAATGAGCTTGTAATCCATGTAGTCTTCTGATGGTGTGGGCACTTCGCAGATTACAACTTTCTCCAAACAGAGGTCGAGCCAAAAGCTTGACGCGTCTTGTGCGTAGTAGGCAGGAGTGTCCGGCAGGCCGCGAGGCTCGATGTCGGCAGTATCCAACGATGGAAGGGTGATCTCTCGCTGGGTGTAGATATCCACGAGACGCCACGGACTACCGGTGTGGTGGATGAGGACGATCCAATTGGCCTTCATACCCGCCCAGTAGTGGCCGCGCATGAAGGACAGGTGGACGGGTAGTGGTAGCATGTCGAGGGGCACCACGACAACCTCCGTAGGATCGTCAAGTCGGTGTCTAGGCCACCTGCGAGGATCAGGCATTAGCAAGCAGGGTGTCTTGAAAAGAGCCGGCCAGTTGCAGACGAGTAGATGGTACAAAGACACCGAGCATGCGGCTAGACGGACGGTGCTGAGTAGGTCCATACGACTACAGATCTGCTCCAAGAGAACATCGGGGAGGGAATTCCAATCGCGGCTCTGCGTGTCAGTCGGTTCTGCCATTGGGGTTTTCGGTGCCTGCGAGCCAGCCGGGAAGTGGATTCGGGCGGGCGAGCGAAGAAGCATCTCCTCGTGTGGCCGAGCAGTGAGCGGGGGGATATGGTACGCGCGAGCTACCAAGGAAGATGGCGCGGGCGGGCGAGCAGTGAGCGGGGGTAAATGTTGTGCGGCCGACGATGGGGAAGAGAGGAGGAAGAAGAGTGGAAGACGGGGAAGAAAGTGCATTAAATCTCAATTCTACTAGTACTACTACCAGGATATACCGTCCTTCGGAGTGTAAATAGTTACACCGATGACATGTGGGTCTAACACAAGAGGGCCCATATGTCAGTTAATGGAGGACAGAGGTGCGTAGGCGTATTTGCGGAAGCGTGCTCTACTGGCAAACATGATGGCAGTACTAGGTAAGGCTGATTTAGTAACATCAACACGCTAGTTCAGCTTATTAATTACGTGTCCCATCTGCTGCAGCGTGTATTGTCACTTCACTGCGAAGACTAGTTGAATAGTTCTCTTTGACCGAGATGGGGAATAATGGATCGCGAGGACTTCCTTTCTACAGTATCCCTATGCCTCTACGCTCACTTCACTCATTTTGCTCCGTACCTAGTCACTTGTTGAAATCTGTAGAAAGACAAATACTCCATATTTGGGAACAGAGGGAGGCTTTTACTCCGTACTATTTGGGAACAGAGGGAGTATCACCATACGGAGGGAACAGAGGAAGCTTGAAATATGAACATTTCAATGGCAGGGAGTAAGCCCCATGCATGCATGCATGCATGCAACATGCAACACTCACACGCACACATGGACGCACGCAACACTCACGCACCCATGCGGCACACAGCACACGATGCAACACACATAGCTCACGCTCAACTACTCAACCTACTCCCTACGTCCGTGAAAGACTGTACATTTAGAGATTTACACATTGACCATAGCATAACACCCAAAAGTAGTAGACTTATGTGTGCATGCGACCATTGAGATAAGAAGATTAAATGAAGGCCGTTGCATGCTATAATTAAGGATAGACATGTAGCCTATACCTACAGCACAAGTTGGTGCATTAGTCAATCAATATCGATTTAGATTAAAGGCTAAATGCATTGGAAGTGTAGATGTACATTATGTACCATAGTCTTTGTTTTGTAGCCGATGTACACTCTTTGTTGGAAGACCGAGGGAGGACACGTGCATTCACTCACATACATAGCCAGGGCGGTTCGCGCGCAAGGGTTGGACTCGTGTTGCGCCTGCGTAAAGTTTTGTTTAACTGATTTCTTTGCTCTGCCAACTGATAGGTGGTACCCAGAAACCAGGTGACAATTTAACCAGTCAACAAAGTGCCATGTCGACTATGTGGCCGGTCAGTAGGGTGCAATACGGTGCTCTACGATGATCTAGTGATCGTATAATCGCCGCAAAACTATATATAGTGACCGTAAAGAGCGTATTGTTACATACGTTGACCGCCAGTGTATTTTTCTCATTTCAAATTAAGCCATATTAATCAGAAAGGACGTAGTATGGACTACTACTAGTACTAGTACTCCTTTGATGTGTCCCGTCAACTTGCGGAATGAGGAGAAGCTTGCTTACTACGCCTCTCCCTCGCCCACGCGTGCGGTGGTTCACAGGACGAGGAGAGGGTTTTGACTACAGCTCCCTCTCCCTCTCCCTCCCTCTCCCTCTCCCTCGCCCTCGCCCTAGCGGTGGACGTGTAGCAGTTCAATCGGTGTCAGATTGCCAGAAGCATATTGTACTGTAGTATCATCATTGTTGGACCTTCCGAAGAGGCGAAGATCCAAGTGCAAGGTTCACACGAGTACGAACTGTTGAACCTCCCGAAGAGGCAAAGAGCCAAGCGCAAGGTTTTATAGGAGTTTTCGTCCTAGTAGGAGTGTACTACAACTATAGCGAATGATGCTACTGTATGATGCCACCACGTCACGTATATCCAAAGTTGTGCCACCTTTTTTTCTCAAAGAGCGTGTTGGAGCCCGTGCAACAACCACACAAGTTGCACGTACACATAACACATTTACTAGTAATAAATTCTAAAGGACAAATGCTAGTATGCCACACAAGTTCATCTCCAATTCATGTGATAAATTTGTGCACGACTAGTCTACATATATTCACAGCGCTACTGTTCACAATTACCGTACTCCACTTACACGTTATAGATGGGCTACATGCATGTCCTCCTCCAGGTTCCAGTCCCAGGTGTTCTTCATGGATGGCACGATCCATAGCGGTGGGCAAAGGGAATCATTGTCGCAGCTTTCTAGTCCGGTTCCACACGATGGAGACTCATCCAAGCTGAAGCGGCATAAATCAGGGATAGCGTGTCCCAGCATGTCATTCATCCGGCGGTGTGCAATGAAGACACAACCATGCTTCATGAACGGCAGGCCTTCCGTGTCGTGCACGGAAGGTGGCATCCTCTTCACAATGGGGTAGTTGTCCTCGATGAAAAGCGAGTACTCTCCAAGAGTGTTTCTCGGCACCCACGTAGCATCACGGGGGTCGAACTCGGCGTCGTTCATCTAGTACACACGGCATCCCAAATCTGGACACATGGTGATGTACATAGTCAAGGTCCATGCATAATAATGTTGTGCTCAAATTTGGCGGTCAGTAATACTATGCAGCAAATAGTACTACTCCGGTACAGAGGAAGTAAAATAACCAGCTTATATATATAGCCACTCTTGGCTACATGGATGAGATAGTAAGACATGGAAAAACAAAAATGGTGGCAGCTAGTGGGTTCAAGTCTTCAAGGGCCTAGCTAGCTATACGCGTCCTCCAAGGTAAAAAGTACTCCTACTAGTACTACTAAGTATACTACTAGTACAACAATGAAAGAGAAGGCGAGAGGGTTAAAAAATGGAATACCTGGGTAGATGGTGACGGTCCGATCGTGGTAGATTGTGTGACCATGTTGCACATCAGTGGTACCATGGGTAACGACTGCTAAGATAGTTGATCCCAATATGCCAAAGTCAGCTACAAGGTTCCAGGTTAGAACGAATCGCGGATGCAAATGCACATCCAGGATCGGCGATCTTATTTTGATCGGGGGATGACTGGTCCCTGCAAAATAATGGAGTACCGTTAGGGATGCAAATGATGGTTTGTGCATTCCGTTTGTAATCTCCCGTACCGTAGGATGGCAACCAGATGAAACAAGTCCCCTGGCTTGTCACCGCGAAGATGCGGCCTAGATGGCGCATGGCGTCTTCGAACGTGTAGGGGTACAAATCTGTCGTCGCCAACATGCGCCAGCCTCTGCCGTTACTGCATCTTGCATTGATAGCAATCCTTATGTCGAACACCGCGATGAGATAGTAATCGTCGTAGCCGCATCGCTTTGTCGGCGGGTCCGCAATTGCTATCTTCTTCAATCTCATGTAGGCATCATCATACGTATTCAAGCCCAGCAGTCCGGAAGGCCGATCCCAATGGTGGAGAAGGGGTCTACCGGAACGGCCGCACTACTGTGGATGTTGTGCAAAATGATGGTGGTATCCGGTCGGAGGTATGCAAGCCAATCTTCGTTGGCGCCGACCCAGACCTATATATAAGACGGTGGGTAGCGGAGAAATTACGGGATGGAAATCGAATAACTAAGTACTACATGATCAACCTCCATTACTGACCTGCTCATCGGACAAAATCCGACTACCTCTCAATGTCGGCAACTCTAGCAGAGTCAACGTGCAACAATGGCCAGGGAGCGGTGGATTGTTCGAAGGATTGTCCCATAT
Organism: Triticum timopheevii; assembly: GCA_963921465.1. Taxonomy (NCBI): domain Eukaryota; kingdom Viridiplantae; phylum Streptophyta; class Magnoliopsida; order Poales; family Poaceae; genus Triticum; species Triticum timopheevii. The sequence continues at coordinate 293,829,386 of OY997262.1, forward strand.
AAGAACCTTCTCCTCGAGGATGCATAGAAGACCAACAAGCATGGCCTTTCCCCAAGCATGTTTATGCAGCGTCTTGAAAAAGTTGGCGCAGGAAGCACCGAGTCTTGCAGCGGTGAGGATGTCAGAGCGGCGTGCAATTTCTCCCAGAGGATCGTCGTCCAAGGTCTCCCAGCCCCGACGAGGAGGAGAACCTCCTGGCGAATCCATGGGAGCAGCAGCGAACTGCCTTCTCTTCAGGGGGATGGGAACTGGCGAGGAGGAGATAAGAGCATAGTAACCGCAGGGCCTCGTCCCTTCCAACTGTAGATCGTTCCTCAGCGAAGGGGTGAGGCTATTATTTACTACTAGTATTAGCATTATGGAACGTTATGGGATTGCATTATACTGTAACTAATAGCACTAGTAAGAAACTTTTGGCACTAGGTAGTAATTTTTGGCGTGGATTAAGAAATTTTGGGTATGTTTTTGCCATTTTTTGTACATGCCAACTGGTGTCAAAAAACGTCTTACATTATGTGACGGAGGAGTACGTACTCGTAATGTAGCAGTACCAGTACTACTTTTCTCAACTAGTAGTGCGATGTACTGTACTTCTAGTCTAGTCTAGTATAGTGCACCAGTTTTGAACTCTTGAATCTCAGGGCCAAGGAGCTACAGTTGGAAGTGGAGGGTACTACTGTTCTCTAGAACCATCGCTGTACTATCAATGCAGGTGAAGTACACCTGCGTAGTGGCCTAGTGGGTACTCTCGGTGCTATATTCAGCCGCTCCTCTCACGTAGGAGTAGCTGGCCTACTCAGCCGCTCCTCTCACGCACACACTAGCAGCATGTTTATCAGCGACGGTTACTGCGGGGCCAGAACATTTGAGTTATTTGATATAGCGAGACTAGGCTTTTCGCTTCCATTTGTGGAGGTGTAATGGATCTCGTCGGACTTTGTTAGTAGTTCCTTCTTTATGAATGAGATGAAGCAAAGCTTTTGCCTCCGTTTAAAAAAACACGTCAAGAGGAATTTCTTTTATAGTAGAGCTGATAATGGAGTGAAGTCCATGCATGCAACGCCACAAGCTACAGAGTAGTAGTAGAGCACTTTATGTACGGAGCCATATTGCACAGTTCCCAATGCCCCGCCAGGCTTTTCCGGCTCCTCGGGCTTAATTGGGAGGCGCTAGTTTAAATATGCTACTAGCTGATGAGGAAGCTGCAAGCGAGGTGCGGCTAGGGCGAGCACGCGAGCCACGGGATGCTGGCAAGGGAAACCCGTTCACGTGGCTAGGCTGTCCAGTGCACCCAGATTGTGGGGTCGCACGTCCGTTTGACTTCAAAACTCAAACTACTACCTCCGTCCGGGTTTATTGGTCCCCATTGTATTTCGTGTCAAATTTTGACCATAGATTGAACTAGCAAAATGTTCTTGCATGTCACAAAAAATTATATCATTAGAAACTATGTTCAAATACGAATCCAGCGATATAATTTTTATTGACATGCATTAATATTTTGTTAGTTAAATCCTTGGTCAAAATTTGGCACAAACTATGAAGGGGGCCTATAAACCAGGACGGAGGTAGTACCCGTGTAAAATATGGCTCGCAGCGAAGTGTAGTAGTACTATTTTTTTTAAGGCCGCCGTGCATTCGGCCGGGATCGAACCCACAAAAGGAGGTATACACTCCCGCGACCACTAGTAGTACTCATTGGAGTACAATGCAACCTAGAATCGCCTTTTGTCGCTAGTAGTACGTACATTGTTCCTTACAAGAAACCCCTAATAATGCAAGAAACCACTAAAATGCCAAGAAACTACTACCACTTGCATATGTGGCAGACTTAAGATAAGACTACCTTATCAACCATTGTACATGCTCTTACCAACAAAAATCCTCGAGTGACCTCCTACCTCCGGCCCATCCACCTAGTCATCCTCGGCCATGGGACGCAGCTACCGCCGCCGGCAGAAGGCGAGGTCAAAACCGCCGGCGGTGCGGAGCCCATGTTGCGGCAGCCCGGATGCCAGCTCCGTCCGGCGCTCGTGGCCGCTAGCTAGCCAAGATAGCTCCGTCCAGCTGCTTATCTGCAAGGTTTGCTAGCTAGATTGGCACGGCAGCACGGCGGCTTGCTCGCGTGCATCGCGCTCAGACCAGCCATCTGGCTCGATCGAAGGCCAGCGTGGCGGCTTGCTCGCTCGTGAGCCACGCTTGGGCCAGCCTGCCAACCCGTGCGGAGGCCAGCGCGGCGTCCGGCCCGTCCGGCAGAGCGGCGGCCAACTCGCTCATCACCGGCGCCACCGACAAACACGCATCAGTACGGTTTGAAGTAATGTTCAGGAAAAATGATGATTTGAGGGGGAATAACAGGATAGAAGGTCAGATGTGGGTCCCTCGTGTCAACGGTCAAACAAAATGTGTTGGTTTAAGCTGCCTCGTCAGCACAGACGTGTGGGCCAACCCTGTCATAAATGGGTTTAAACGAACCTAATCGGTAGGAGTACTAGGTAGTAGTTTTTGGCGTGGATTAAGATATTTTGGGTATGTTTTTGCTATTTTTTGTACAATAGATTCTTCCTAGGACTGGTTAAAAGTGGTAGTTTTTTGTTAGATACTCTACATATTGTAAGTAGGAGTGAAAGTTAAGCTTTGGAAGACAATAAGCAAGGCTAGTTACATAGTGCATATGTGTACATGATTGAAAGTAAATATCAACCATGAGTGACTAATATCTTGATGGAAAACTCGAAACTATGGAATACTAGGAAAAAAATGCATGGTTGGAAATACTAGCAATGTACATGTCTGTTGCAACAAATCATAATTAGAATAATACTTATTCACAAACTTGGTACAAAACACTCTAATTTTGATATACATATGTTTCAATTAGAATATATTCCTTGGGCTGCTTTGGTGAGGTCAGGGAGGGATGTGGTTGGTTTTAAGATACTAATTATGGGCTTTTCTGCAAATTGGTAGACAAGTGGGATGTTGGTGAGAAAAGGCAACAACTTACCTCACAATCGTTAGATGTAGATCTAATGGTCAGAAACGACGGATGGCACACACACCAGCATCACCAACTTAGTCTTGTGTAGGAGTACTAGCAAGATCCGTGCATTGAACGGAACATCAAGATGCATTTTTTTATAAAACACTTGTTGTGATTGACCCTTGCGGGAGTAATCCCATGTGTAAAAACTAATGATATCTCGAGAAATATGAGATAAGGTGAAGAGGAGTGGGGTATGGTGGTGGTTGGTGGTCGGACTGAGCGGAGGCATGGGGATTGACGACGCCGACAGCGGCCACCAGGCCAGTTTGTTCTAGAGGCTTCCTTTCTTAATTGCTCAACAATGAGGTTTGTTGGAGATAGGGATGAACGAGGGAAGGCCTTGTCTGCAAATGTGGAGAGGGGTGCGGGTATCTTTTAGTTTAATTTCCATCTATCAGATATAGATCGGATGGTCTATATTGCAAGATGGCACACGTACCATCATCACCACCTCGGTCTTTTATAAGAGAAGAAATATAAGTATGGAGATACAAATGTATTATCGATACTTGCTTCCGTAAACTAGCATCTACATTCTATTCAACGCCTTGGCATGTGGGGCCTTAGCACACAATGACTTCTCGACTGTGTAAAACAAAGATTTTCCCGTCGCCGACAAGGAGGGGGTGACGGCGGCGCGCTTTTTGGCTTGCTCTAGTCCTAGTAGTCATACTAGGTGGTCTAAGCACGTGTAGTTTATTCTTTTTCACGTCTCGTGTTCACCGTACTGCCACGACTGTTGATGAATAGATGGTAAGTTATTCACGGGGAAACCATTGATGAGCGTGTTTGTGAGAGAGAGAGAGAGACAGTGTGCGTGTGTGATATGTTAGAGACTGATGCAATGATAACAGATTCTTTGTGTCTATGTGTGTGGAGGATAGAGAGAGACATGTACATGGAGCTTTGTGTTGTGTAACATGGAGAACATATACATAATTAGAGAGTGGGTGTGTGAGATACACATGCGGACATGGGGAGAGATGAGGATCTAGATAAATGGGTGTTTGTGCGTGTTTGTGTGTGTTTGTGCATGCGTTTGTGTGTGAGAGGGAGAGAGTGTATGTGGAGTAGAGAGACCACTGATGATGTAAACCTAGTATACGGGAAGGGGGAATGGTGTGACATGTGTAGTAGGGGGATAGCACGGGTGCGGGCTGGGGGAGTAGACTATTTGGAAGAGACATCGAGTGTGTGTGTGGGAGAGGGGTGTGAGTGAGAGAAAGAGAGAGCTAGCGATGGAGAGAGAGAGAGAGAGAGAGGAAGAGAGGGGGCGAGAGGGGTCGTTTGTGTCCATAAATGGCGTATAGATAGGGAGACAATGTTGATGTTGTCCTAAATTGGCCTATGAACGGAGATGCAAGGGAAGCGAGTCATCGTGTGTGTGATAGGGACTTCATGAGAGATCTAGAATAGATGGTGTAGAGAACAATGTGCGAAATCAAGAACGATTATACATTAGGGAGCTATGCAAAGAGTCACGACATATACGTATGCAGGGAAGGAGCTGGGGCAGGTCCGCATGTGGGAGAGATAGAAAGAGGAGAGTGGTGCACAAGGAGACAAAGTGTGCTTGTTTGCAGTGGGGGTGGTGTGTGAGGTGAGTGCGCGAGAACCACATAACTAGGGAGATAGACGTTTGGGGGCGACGTTTTGTATGTATGGGAAATATACACTCTACATAGTGCGTGTGCTTGGGTAAGAGAGATAGCGAGAGACCTAGAGAGTGAGGGAAGAGATGTGTGCATGCCCGAGAGACAAAGTCATAGAGACCTATGTTGGGGTCCGAACTTTACGAGAGAGAGGGGTGTTAATGTGCTCGTGTGTTGGTGTTTGGGGGAGAGAACGACTTCTCTATGTGTGTGTGTGTGTGTGGTGGTGGGGGGTGACTTCAGATAAAGAGTGAGGTGTCTATATTTGAGGGACTTTAGCGTAATTGAGATATTGTGCACTCATGGTTGATCCATTTGTTTCACAGTTTGTACTATGAGATAACAATAGTTTTGAACATGCGTGATATACCTTGATGTACCAGAATTACAAACCTAAGATTGGAATTTTGGAATTCGACTCCATCATTAGCTTTTGTAATTCATTTAAACGGAGGTACATTTTTTAAGCCAGGATTTCGTGATTTCAAATTCATATATCAAACCTAGAGATATACACATACGGGCATGTTCAAACTTTATAATCATCCACTTTATTCATACACATACACATTTTTGCTTTTGTCATCATATTTAGGATAAACACACTTGGAATTTCATTTCAATTGGATCGTATGATGGTATTTGCTTGTAGTAGCTCAATGATCCATATTTGAATTGAATGGACAATCTATGTTTCGAGTTGGAGACATTGATTTTCAAAACTTGCACATTTTTTGCATGCAAAACAAACAAATTGCCGGCCATGATATCATAGTCGGCCGTACGAGAGCAGAATACTTATAATTTTAGGCGCCAAAAACTTTCAAACTTCCCGCTCACATCGAAATATCACGCGCCCGAAAGTTTAGCCCTGCGATATTCCTATTTTACCCCTGCCACATGAACGAAAAAGGGCTGCTTTGGTAACTCCATTGTTTTCCCCTCTTTGCCCCCAACATTCTTCCCCAGAGCCCCTCCCCTTCCCCTCCCCGACCCCCCAACCATGGCAAGCCACCGAATATAGTCCTACGCCATAGCGGTGGACCTCACACCCCGCCGGATCTGCCTTCCGCACCTTGGAACCCCCAACTGCCAACTCGCCACTTCACCGGATCCGCTTCAGCGACTGGCTTGTCCACCGCTCCAGATCTCCTTGACCGCCATCATGGTCCACCGCACCGGATCTGTTTAACCGGCGCCCTCCACCACAGCGTAGGCCCTTCACTTTCTCCCTCGTCCGCCCCTTCGCTGGCCCTTCATACAAGCCCTCATCCAACGCAACAGATCCGCCTCACCGAAAGCACTATACAACGCGCCCGCCGAAGCCTTCGTCCACTGCACCGGACCCGCTCCACGGACGCCATATTCAACTCCACCGGCCCTGCTTTACCGACGCCGCAGCCTCATCAGGTTATTTCGATTTGTACTCCTTCAGTTTTTATCTTTATCGTGCAACTGTTCACTTACCACAGATGAGCTTTCTTGTAGGTCGACGGACGCCGCAACCATAGCACCAGAGCAGCTTCAGCGACGGCGACAGCCGGCCCAAACTCAACCGCAACACGAGCACCATCGACGATCCTTAGCTATCAAGTATGACAACGATACCCATACGCCACCGAGAATCAGGTACTATTATCCAATGGTCGGCGCCTACGTTCACTTTCCTAGCATAAGCACCGCACCTTTGAATTTCTTCAGGGCATCATTCAGTTTTTCATGAGACGCGTTATTCTGCTTGCACCTATAGGGCCATACTTCTGGCAGTGAACATGTTACATGTGTTAAATTACATACCAGTGCACATATAGTTAATATGCTTTAGTTTTGTTCTGATGCCACCTGTTGGTTCCATCAGACTGCTTAATGTTCTCTATGCTTAATTACACATCAGCATGCTAGCATGTGGTTCTGGTGCTTTTTGTTTGTTTTACCCTACATTTTCTGATGCTAGCTATTACATCACTGCTCCGAGCCTCTGTTCATTACTTGTTTGTGTGTTCTTGATCTTCCCAAGTTGCATGACTAATTTGATGCTTATATTAATTATGGAGCTGCCAACCCCATGAAGCAAAATATTTGTTCTTTTGGTGCTGGCACCTCGAACAAGCATAAAAATAGAGGGAAGCAGATATATTGTCGTGTATGCACACACCCTTCTTTCAATAGTTTAGATGAACCATTGATGATCAATTCGGACCAGTGCATGCGATTAAAATTAATTTTACCTAAATAGATGGTGCAGAATAAACTACAACAACTAGATTTGCAACCACAGGATGCTGACGATATCGTCAAAGAACATTGCAACAGCAGCTAGGCTTCACAGGGGCATATGGTAAGCCAATGTGTTTTAGTACATGTTAAATGTAATGCGAGTGGGCTGCTTTCTTGGCTTGTGCCCTCAATGTGTAATCCTACCAAATTACAAATAGTTCAGTTGTCTGCTTTGCTGTATTGCTTGATTCGAATGCTTGTTTGTTGTTACGTTCACCTGAGTTAGCCAATATGTCAGCAGTGCCTGCTGTACTATCGTAAAGAAATGCATGCCTATTTCATTTGAGTCCTTAAATTTTCCTCTCAACTTCATCACAAGACTGTCTTCGTAGTTTATATGAGGCCACACTGTTAAGTGCTTTCTCAGATTATTTCAACTGCTTAGATGCCTTGGCAACTTAAATATAGTGGTTGGACACTCCCTTTCAACTTTCATCTTACCATTTTAATTTCTTTTCGGCTGATGCTGCTTCGAGCCATTTAAATATAGTTTCCCATGCTCGACAATAATTCGTCCGTTGTTTACCATGTAAGCTTACTGCCTGGATCATACGATAACTATCTCTTACTTATGTCCAGCGGAAACCTTTCAGGATGCCGTTCACACTAGGACACAATGTACAACCCCGGAATCTATTTGTGGAAGCAGTGCGCCATCCATGTTACCAGATGGTAGCAGTTCAGAGGCAACACCGCCGAAGAGCAGTCTGAGCACAGATATTATAGTGCTTGAGGCTCTACTAGAGGCAAAAAGAGATGGTGTGGCTGCCATGAATGAGGTAATCTTTATCTTGAGGCTGGAAATTATGGAATTAGTGGCACGCATTATGCAAGCAACCCAAGAATTGGAGGAAGTAAGAATGTTGCATTTGAAGACGGAGGAGGTCCTGCTGTTTCTGCTATCTGAAGCCCAAGGTAATCCCGGTTCTTCTTTAGATACCAGTTGAAATTGTCATTAGATTATTGTACTTGCATGTTGTGTCATGTCTCTGAATGGATTATGTTGCAAGACCCCCTATGTTGTCCGGAATTCCATGTTGTCCATGTGTTGTAATGATCTGCATTTTTTAGGCGAGGTAATCCTTAGTACTTGTATGATTGACATAAGGTGAACTATTTTTCATGTGAGCATATTGCATTGGATGAAATAACTGTTTGAATCAGAGTGTATCCAACCTACTGAATTCGAAGATCACGGCATTTCTAAATCATAATCATATATAAAGGTGGAAGAAATCTTTGTTGTGGTTTTGAAGAAATAAATAACAAAATGTATAATTATCTGTGGATATTCGTAATCAAATACAAACTGGATTTGAATTTAGTTTGCCAGGTCCCAGGGCAAACGTGAGTGCTAATTATCCCAAGTTTTGAACGAAGCGGCTAAACACCCACTATAATTTGTGGGCTGCCCGAAGCAAGTGTTTGTGAGATGGAAATTACTGTCTACCCCTAACACTTGACATCCTTATCGACCGGATTTACACTGCTGTCGATAGGGGTAGACTAGTAACTTCAATCAGACGTGACACGACGGCCTCTGAGCCCATTCAGACACGGTGGGCGCCAAACGTGGGCGGCAAAACACATTTAATTCAAGCTCGTCCGAAAGACATGTGTCTCTTCCTCCATTTCCCCATTCATACACGGTGGGCGGCAAAACAAACTCTCCTCGTCCGAAATCGATGTAGGCTAATATTTTAAATAGGGGCAGATGTGTAACTTCCATCAGACATGACACAACCGCCCTACCTATCAGCCCTGTTCATACACCGTGGGCGCCAACCGTGGGTGGCAAAACACCCTCTCCTCGCCTGAAATAGTTACCGGCAAATATTTGGGAGATGCGAGATTACCGTCCTATCCCCAACCGACGCGATGTCTGAAATTTCAAATGGGGGATAAGTTCATAACTTTCCCCCATTTCAGAGAAGCGCGTCCCAAAGTTTGAGATCGCCTGCCCCCTCCCCTCCATTTCCCCATTCATACCCCGTCGGTGGCACGACAACCTCTGCACTGCGGGGAGCCTCCTCCGTCTGCCACCCCATCCTCCACCTTGCTGGAGCCGCTACCCCTACCCCGTCGTCCACTGCAAGAGATGGACGTCTCTCATCCACGGGCGCTGGACCAGGATTGTTTCATCGCCTCCTATCGCTTCATCAGCACCGTCGTCCACCTTGCCATTGCCGCTCCTACGACCACCTCGTCCACGGCAACAGGATATATACCCCGACCCGTCCGTCTGCCGTCTAAAGTCTTCTTCCCCGCCGCCGATAGCCATCGCACCCGCAGCACCCTCAACGTATCAGCATAGGCCTACACGGTGTCGCAAGAGAGGTGGTACTCTTCCATATGTGCTTAAGTTATTGATCTCACCCGGAAAATAGATCGTAATTTGTTTACTGTACTTTTCTTGTCTGTACCAAATCGTAGTGGCTAGTTGAAAGCAAACATTGGTTGCGAAGTAGCTTTGTCCGGTTTGCACCTTCAGATCCGCCATGGAACGGGCACTATACTCGTAAATCTTATGGTTTCCCCCCTTTATATTCACTACCATCATCGTAGGTGCTTCGTGTCGTGCTAGCACTGCTCCTCAAGACCTCAACCCAAAGCTTACGTGTTCAAATACAAATCTGATATGATGCTCATATCACTAAAACAGAGAACGTTTAATTGGTCACCTAATGTTCCTATATTCGTTTCGAAAAGCATGTGTGCCACCCACTGGTCCAGCTAGTTCCACTTTCCTGATTTTTCTCTTGATGCTTAGGGTTTTCCCCTTTTATCTACTCTACTATGATCTCCGTAGGTGCTTTCTGTCGTACTAGCATTACTCCACCCTTCAAGCTAAACAACACAACACTCAGAATTCGAAAGCTTAGTTGTTCAAATATGATTGTGATATGATACTGATATTAGTTAACTGACACATTTAATTGGTTAGTTAAAGGTCCCACTTGAGTTTCCAAATGCATGTCGCGACATATAGAGAGAGACAGCATAATTGCATTTCTTTGTCACTTGTTGACTGTACTTTCTTGTCCATACCAAATCTTAGTTGTTATTTCAAAGCAAACATCGGTTGCTAACTACCCTTTGCGCGGTTTGCAGCTTCAGATCTGCCATCCCACTACCACGGTCAACACTGTACTGATCATGCTTATGTTTTCCCCATTTTATGATGACCACAACTAGCCTACATGGTTCGTGTCGTAATAGCACTGCTCCACCCATCGAGCTAAACAAGCTTAGTTGTACAAATTCATATATGATATTATTGCTGATATTAGTAAAACTGAGAGATGTTTAATTGGTTAGCTAAATGTTCCTACTTTAGTTTCGAAATGCATGTGAGCCACATATGGAGAGACGGGAAAGAATAGTATTTCTCTATACGCTCTGGTTCATCATGGGTGGCCAAACCGACATTGTATTGAAACACTTGTAATATCTTCAATCTGCTTGCTCTTCTGCTCTTCTTTAAGATGATACTCTTCTCTTGCGGTCGACTGGTCAGGTCGAGTTGTTCTCCCTTAGTATATTTTGAATCTGTCAGGTCAGATCGACTTGTTCTTCTTTACTATATGTTGAAGCTATCATCTTCGAAGTGTCATCACTTCTGGAGCTCTCATATTTTGAGGAGTAGGCCACATTATATTAATGCACACAACAAATTACAGCATGCATGGCATCTTTTAAAAGAATTGCAGAGATATCACAAAGGGGTTTACAGGGAGGCAGTATTGGATTAGAATCACTTCTGCATTACAAAGAAAATCTCACTTGTTTTTATGTTTTCATGCATGTCAGATATTGAACATTATCAAAATGAATATGAGAATGGGCGCACGAGAGGAATATTGTGGAACGGTCCACTGGCTAACAAACTTGGCATGGTGGAGGATGGCCTATCTTATTCACCCATCAAGGTGCTTGCTCTAACTTTGCAAAGTTGTATTGGTGGCACATATTTTGCATCTGACCTCTTGCATTTCTTCTACTTTGTTACACCATCTACTTAGTTTAAGCATCATATATGAGTATATGCCATAACTATCCATTTTCTGTACCTATTCCATGTGTCGTCACACTATGTTTTTCCAGTCAAATGTTGTTATTTCGTGATAGATGTCCAAATGGAAGAGGGTGAGTGCAGATCCTCAAGGAGTACAAACTAGGTATTTGGAAAAGGTAGTGGTACCTGTTAAATCAGATAGATCAGCAGCCACAGAAAACACAGGCCCAACTATACCACACTTTACCCCTACTCCAGTTGCCAAACCCCTATTAGAACTGCTGGGAGCCCAACATCAGGTATTGTCTATGATATCAATTAAAAATTTGAACTCCTAAATTTCTGCTTGTGCCATACATTCTCTCTTGTATGAAAACTAATTTCAGATGAATCTCCTTGCTCAAAGGATCATACGATCTCAAAATAATAATGGGCTCTGCATTGCTCTTGTCAGTACCTCTCTCCCTTTTGCCTTGTAATGATGTACTTAATTAATTGCTATTTGAGTATGTATCATCAGTCTGCACCTGAGCTTCATTATCCTCTGTTTCTTCCAATATTATTTGATCTATATTTACTCTTTGCAAAATGTAGAATAATGGCAATGCTTATAAAGAATTTTCTTTGGGGAATTTATTGAATTATCCTTCCATCAACATGGAGAAGGGCTTTGTCCAGCCCGTGTTAACATGTAATGTAAGTTCATCCTTCTCAAGCCTTCAAACTTTGTTCTAGTATAGATTTGGATAGGCATCATTGCCTCCACTGTTGTTTGCTTTGCTGTTTACATCTGATTGGATGTTTGCAACAACTACCAGTTTCAAATTGTAGTTGTAAAAACATGTTCCTTATGCAGAATAGATCCACTTATTTGCTTATATAATTGTGAAACCTGTTACGTGTCTCCTTGTTTCTCTTTTAGAGTCGTATCTCTTACGCCAGGCAGAACTTTAGGGAAGATAGTGAGCCAAACCATCTTGAGGACAGCGAGATGACCCCAAGGTCCTGTCTTGATGAAGACAGTGAGTTGAAGCTACTCACCAGCAGGTGCGAGACAACCTCTGTGCAGTCGCTGCCTCAATCAGTTCGACTTCTTCAGTCTCAACTTAAAGCGGAAAGGCTTGCTTCAGCTCAGCTCCGACTTGAAGTCAAAGATGCAATGAAGATGTCAGAGGACTGCCGTGCGCACCATCATGCCTTAAATCTAGTGTTGATGCATCTATCATTGACACAACAGAGGTCTACTCAGCTTCTTTAATTGTTTGGGGGGCCCGACCTGGCCAGGCCTAGTGCCTTCTGAAGTGCTCTCAGGTTTGTATATTCTTTTGTCGGTGCGTTTATTTGCACTGGTGGCAAACTTTGATGCCCAGTGGATGTAATATGTGTGATAGCCGTGATAGCCTAGCGTAAGTTGCTTGCTTATTTATTTCCTTGTTGTCTTGTTTATTTGTTTGCTTGTAGTCATTGCAGTTCTTCTTCCGCGGTTTGCTAGTGGCTGCAATAACCTATTTTTTAAAACTAGGCCACAATAACCTGTTGGAAATATGCCCTAGAGGCAATAATAAAATGGTTATTATTATATTTCTTTGTTCATGATAATTGTCTGTTATTCATGCTATAACTGTGTTATCCGGAAATCGTAATACACGTGTGAATACATAGACCACAACATGTCCCTAGTAAGCCTCTAGTTGACTAGCTCGTTGATCAACAGATAGTCATGGTTTCCTAACTATGGGCATTGGATTTTATTGATAACGGGATCACATCATTAGGAGAATGATGTGATGGACAAGACCCAATCCTAAGCATAGCTCAAAGATCGTGTAGTTCATTTAGCTAGAGCTTTTCCAAATGTCAAGTATCATTTCCTTAGACCATGAGATTGTGCAACTCCTGGATAACGTAGGAGTGCTTTGGGTGTGCCAAACGTCACAACGTAACTGGGTGACTATAAAGGTGCATTACGGGTATCTTCAAAAGTGTTTGTTGGCTTGGCACGAATCGAGACTGGGATTTGTCACTCCGTATGACGAAGAGGTATCTCTGGGCCCACTCGATAATGCATCATCATAATGAGCTCAATGTGACCAAGTGTCTGGTCATGGGATCATGCATTACGGTACGAGTAAAGTGACTTGCCAGTAACGAAATTAAATGAGGTATTGGGATACCGACGATCGAGTCTCGGGCAAGTAACGTACCGATTGACAAAGGGAACTGTATACGGGGTAGATTGAATCCTCGACATCGTGGTTCATCTGATGAGATCATCGAGGAGCATGTGGGAGCCAACATGGGTATCCAGATCCCACTGTTGGTTATTGACCGGAGAGGCGTCTCGGTCATGTCTGCATGTCTCCCGAACCCGTAGGGTCTACAAACTTAAGGTTCGGTGACGCTAGGGTTGAAGAGATATTAGTATGCAGTAACCCGAAAGTTGTTTGGAGTCCCGGATGAGATCCCGGACGTCACGAGGAGTTCTGGAATGGTCCGGAGGTGAAGAATTATATATAGGAAGTCAGGTTTCGGCCATCGAGAAAGTTTCAGGGGTCACTGGTATTCTACCGGGACCACCGGAAGGGTCCTGGGGGTCCACCGGGTGGGGCCACCTATCCCGGAGGGCCCCATGGGCTGAAGTGGGAAGGGAACCAGCCCTAGATGGGCTGGTGCGCCCCCCTTGGGCCCCCCTGCGCCTAGGGTTGGAAACCCTAGGGGTGGGGGCGCCTCCACCTGGCTTGGGGGGCAAGTTTCCCCCCTGGCCGCCGCCCCCCCTTGGAGATCCCATCGCCTAGGGTCGGCGCCCCCCCCCCTAGGGGGCCTATATAAAGAGGGGGAGGGAGGGCAGCCGCACCCATGCTCTTGGCGCCTCCCTCTCCCATTGCTACACCTCTCCCTCTCGTAGAAGCTCGGTGAAGCCCTGCCGAGATCACTGCTGCATCCACCACCACGCCATCGTGCTGCTGGATCTCCGTTAACCTCTCGTTCCCCCTTGCTGGATCAAGAAGGAGGAGACGTCTTCCTCAACCGTACGTGTGTTGAACGCGGAGGTGCTGTCCGTTCAGCACTAGGATCATCGGTGATTTAGATCACGACGAGTACAACTCCCTCAACCCCGTTCTCTTGAACGCTTCCGCTCGCGATCTACAGGGGTATGTAGATGCACTCCTTTCTCTCGTTGCTAGATGAACTCATAGATTGATCTTGGTGAAAGCATAGAAATTTTTTTATCTTATGCAACGTTCCCCAACAGTGGCATCATGAGCTAGGTCTATGCGTAGTTCTCTTTGCACGAGTAGAACACAAATTTGTTGTGGGCGTAGATGTTGTCAACTTTCTTGCCACTACAAGTCTTATTTTGCTTCAGTGGTATTGTGGGATGAAGCGGCCTGGACCGACCTTACACATACGCTTACATGAGACAGGTTCCACCGACTGACATGCACTAGTTGCATAAGGTGGCTAGCGGGTGTCTGTCTCTCCCACTTTAGTTGGAGCAGATTCGATGAAAAGGGTCCTTATGAAGAGTAAATAGAAGTTGGCAAATCACGTTGTGGCTTTTACGTAGGTAAGAAAACGTTCTTGCTAGAACCCTATTGCAGCCACGTAAAACATGCAACAACAATTAGAGGACGTCTAACTTGTTTTTGCAGCATATGATTTGTGATGTGATATGGCCAAAAGTTGTGATGAATGATGAATGATATATATGTGATGTATGAGATCATGTTCTTGTAATAGGAATCACGACTTGCATGTCGATGAGTATGACAACCGGCAGGAGCCATAGGAGTTGTCCTAATTATTGTATGACCTGCGTGTCAATGATTAACGCCATGTAAATTACTTTACTTTATTGCTAAACGCGTTAGCCATAGTAGTAGAAGTAATAGTTGGCGAGCAACTTCATGGAGACACGATGATGGAGATCATGGTGTCATGCCGGTGACAAAGATGATCATGGAGCCCCGAAGATGGAGATCAAAGGAGCTATATGATATTGGCCATATCATGTCACTATTTGATTGCATGTGATTTTTATCATGTTTTTCATCTTGTTTACTTAGAACGACGGTACTAAATAAGATGATCCCTCAGAATAATTTCAACAAAGTGTTCCCCCTAACTGTGCACCGTTGCGAAGGTTCGTTGTTTCAAAGCACCATGTGATGATCGGGTGTGATAGATCCTAACGTTCGAAAAAACGGGTGTAAGCCAGATTTACACACGCAATACACTTAGGTTAACTTGACGAGCCTAGCATGTACAGACATGGCCTCGGAACACGGAGGACCGAAAGGTCGAGCATGAGTCGTATAGAAGATACGATCAACATGGAGATATTCACCGATGTCAACTAGTCCGTCTCACGTGACGATTGGACACGGCCTAGTTGACTCGGATCATGTTTCACTTAGATGACTAGAGGGATGTCTAATCTGAGTGGGAGTTCATTAAATAATTTGATTAGATGAACTTAATTACCATGAACTTAGTCTAAATCTTTACAATATGTCTTGTAGATCAAATGGCCCACGTTACCCTCAACTTCAACGCGTTCCTAGAGAAAACCAAGCTGAAAGATGATGGCAGCAACTATACGGACTGGGTTCGGAACCTGAGGATCATCCTCATAGCTGCCAAGAAAGATTATGTCATAGAAGCGCCGCTAGGTGAAGCGCCAATCCCAGAGAACCAAGACGTTATGAACGCTTGGCAGTCTCGTGCCGATGATTACTCCCTCGTTTAGTGCGGCATGCTTTACAGCTTAGAACCGGGGCTCCAAAAGCGTTTTGAGCAACACGGAGCATATGAGATGTTCGAAGAGCTGAAAATGGTTTTCCACGCTCATGCCCGGGTCGAGTGATATGAAGTCCCCGACAAGTTCTTCAGCTGTAGGATGGAGGAAAATAGTTCTGTTAGTGAGCACATACTCAAGATGTCTGGGTTGCACAACCGCTTGACTCAGCTGGGAGTTAATCTCCCAGATGACGCGGTCATTGACAGAATCTTTCAGTCGCTCCCACCGAGCTACAAGAGCTTTGTGATGAAATTCAATATGCAGGGGATGGAAAAGACCATTCCTGAGGTATATTCAATGCTGAAATCAGCAGAGGTGGAGATCAAAAAGGAACATCAAGTGTTGATGGTGAATAAAACCACTAAGTTCAAGAAAGGCAAGGGTAAGAAGAACTTCAAGAAGGACGGCAAGGGAGTTGTCGCGCCCGGTAAGCCAGTTACCGGGAAGAAGTCAAGCAATGGACCCAAGCCTGAAATTGAGTGATTTTATTGCAAGGGAAGTGGTCACTGGAAGCGGAACTGCCTCAAGTACTTAGCGGACAAGAAGGCCGGCAAAACCAAAGGTATATGTGATATACATGTAATTGATGTGTACCTTACCAGTACTCATAGTAGCTCTTGGGTATTCGATACCGGTGCAGTTGCTCATATTTGTAACTCAAAGCAGGAGCTGCGGAATAAGCGGAGACTGGCGAAGGACGAGGTGACAATGCGCGTCGGGAATGGTTCCAAGGTCGATGTGATCGCCGTCGGCATGCTACCTCTACATTTACCTACGGGATTAGTTTTAAACCTCAATAATTGTTATTTAGTACCAGCTTTGAGCATGAACATTGTATCAGGATCTCGTTTAATTCGAGATGGCTACTCATTTAAATCCGAGAATAATGGTTGTTCTATTTATATGAGAGATATGTTTTATGGTCATGCCCCGCTGCTGAATGGTTTATTCTTAATGAATCTCGAGCGTAATGTTACACATATTCATAGTGTGAATACCAAAAGATGTAAAGTTGATAACGATAGTCCCACATACTTGTGGCACTGCCGCCTTGGTCACATTGGTGTCAAGCGCATGAAGAAGCTCCATGCTGATGGACTTTTAGAGTCTCTTGATTATGAATCATTTGACACATGCGAACCATGCCTCATGGGCAAAATGACCAAGACTCCGTTCTCCAGAACAATGGAGCGAGCAACCAACTTGTTGGAAATCATACATACTGATGTGTGCGGTCCAATGAGCGTTGAGGCTCGCGGAGGATATCATTATTTTCTCACTCTCACTGACGACTTGAGTAGATATGGGTATGTCTACTTAATGAAACACAAGTCTGAGACCTTTGAAAAGTTCAAGGAATTTCAGAATGAGGTAGAGAATCAACGTGACCGAAAGATAAAATTCTTACGATCAGATCATGGAGGAGAATATTTAAGTCATGAATTTGGTACACACTTAAGGAAATATGGAATCGTTTCACAACTCACGTTGCCTGGAACACATCAGCGTAACGGTGTGTCCGAACATCGTAATCACACTTTATTGGATATGGTGCGATCTATGATGTCTCTTACCGATTTACCGCTATCATTTTGGGGATACGCTCTAGAGACAGCTACATTCACTTTAAATAGCGCACCGTCTAAATCCGTTGAGACGACACCGTATGAATTATGGTTTGGGAAGAAACATAAGCTATCATTTCTAAAAGTTTGGGGATGCGATGCTTATGTCAAGAAATTTCAACCTGAAAAGCTCGAACCCAAGTCGGAAAAATGCGTCTTCATAGGATACCCTAAGGAAACCATTGGGTATACCTTCTACTTAAGATCCAAGGGCAAGATCTTTGTTGCCAAGAACGGGTCCTTTCTGGAGAAAGAGTTTCTCTCGAAAGAATTAAGTGGGAGGAAGGTGGAACTTGATGAAGTACTACCTCTTGAACCGGTGAGTAGCGCAGCTCAGGAAGATGTTCCTGTGGTGCCAGCACCAACTGAAGAGGAAGCTAATGATGATGATCAAGGTACTTCGGATCAAGTTACTACTGAACTTCGTAGGTCCACACGGACACGTTCCACACCAGAGTGGTATGGCAACCCTGTCCTGGAAATCATGTTGTTAGACAATGGTGAACCTTCGAACTATGAAGAAGCGATGGCGGGCCCAGATTCCAACAAATGGCTTGAAGCCATGCAATCCGAGATAGGATCCACGTATGAAAATGAAGTATGGACTTTGACAGACTTGCCCGATGATCGGCGAGCGATAGAAAACAAATGGATCTTTAAGAAGAAGACGGACGCGGATGGTAATGTTACCATCTATAAAGCTCGACTTGTCGCTAAGGGTTATCGACAAGTTCAAGGGGTTGACTACGATGAGACTTTCTCTCCCGTAGCGAAGCTGAAGTCCGTCCGAATCATGTTAGCAATTGCCGCATACTATGATTATGAGATATGGCAGATGGACGTCAAAACGGCATTCCTTAATAGCCATCTTAAGGAAGAATTGTATATGATGCAGCCGGAAGGTTATGTCGACCCTGAGAATGCTAACAAGGTATGCAAACTCCAGCGATCCATTTATGGGCTGGTGCAAGCATCTCGGAGTTGGAACGTTCGCTTTGATGAGATGATCAAGGCGTTTGGGTTTATGCAGACTTATGGAGAAGCCTGCATTTACAAGAAAGTGAGTGGGAGCTCTGTAGCATTTCTCATGTTATATGTAGATGACATACTTTTGATGGGAAATGATATAGAACTTTTGGACAGCTTTAAGGCCTACTTGAATTAGTGTTTTTCGATGAAGGACCTTGGAGAAGCTGCTTACATACTAGGCATCAAGATCTATAGGGATAGATCGAGACGCCTCATAGGTCTTTCACAAAGCACATACCTTGATAAGATATTGAAGAAGTTCAATATGGATCAGTCTAAGAAGGGGTTCTTGCCTGTGTTGCAAGGTGTGAAATTGAGCTCAGCTCAATGCCCGACCACGGCAGAAGATAGAGAAAAGATGAGTGTCATCCCCTATGCCTCAGCTATAGGGTCTATTATGTATGCCATGCTGTGTACCAGACCTGATATAAACCTTGTCGTAAGTTTGGTAGGAAGGTACCAAAGTAATCCCGGCAAGGAACACTGGACAGCGGACAAGAACATCCTAAAGTACCTGAAAAGGACTAAGGATATGTTTCTCGTTTATGGAGGTGACGAAGAGCTCATCGTAAAGGGTTACATCGACGCTAGCTTTGACACAGATCTGGATGACTCTAAGTCACAAACCGGATATGTGTATATCTTGAATGGTGGGGCAGTAAGCTGGTGCAGTTGCAAGCAAAGCGTCGTGGCAGGATCTACATGTGAAGCAGAGTACATGGCAGCCTCAGAGGCAGCAGATGAAGCAATCTAGGTGAAGGAGTTCATCACCGACCTAGGAGTCATACCCAATGCGTCAGGGCCGATCACACTCTTCTGTGACAACACTGGAGCTATTGCACTTGCCAAGGAGCCCAGGTTTCACAAGAAGACCAGGCACATCAAGCGTCGCTTCAACTCCATACGTGAAAATGTTCAAGATGGAGACATAGATATTTGTAAAGTACATACGGACCTGAATGTAGCAGATCCGTTGACAAAACCTCTCCCTAGGGCAAAACATGATCAACACCAGAACGCTATGGGTGTTCGATTCATCACAATGTAACTAGAATATTGACTCTAGATATTTCTTTGTTCATGATAATTGTCTGTTATTCATGCTATAACTGCGTTATCCGGAAATCATAATACACGTGTGAATACATAGACCACAACATGTCCCTAGTAAGCCTCTAGTTGACTAGCTCATTGATCAACAGATAGTCATGGTTTCCTGACTATGGGCATTGGATGTTATTGATAACGAGATCACATCATTAGGAGAATGATGTGATGGACAAGACCCAATCCTAAGCATAGCTCAAAGATCGTTTAGCTAGAGCTTTTCCAAATGTCAAGTATCATTTCCTTAGACCATGAGATTGTGCAACTCCCGGATACCGTAGGAGTGCTTTGGGTGTGCCAAACGTCACAACATAACTGGGTGACTATAAAGGTGCATTACGGGTATCTCCGAAAGTGTCTGTTGGGTTGGCACGAATCGAGATAGGGATTTGTCACTCCGTATGACGAAGAGGTATCTTTGGGCCCACTCGGTAATGCATCATCATAATGAGCTCAGTGTGACCAAGTGTCTGGTCACGGGATCATGCATTACGGTATGAGTAAAGTGACTTGCCAGTAACGAGATTAAACGAGGTATTGGGATACCGACGATCGAGTCTCGGGCAAGTAACGTACCGATTGACAAAGGGAATTGTATACGGGGTTGATTGAATCCTCGACATCGTGGTTCATCCGATGAGATCATCGAGGAGCATGTGGGAGCCAACATGGGTATCCAGATCCCGTTGTTGGTTATTGACCGGAGAGGCGTCTCGGTCATGTCTGCATGTCTCCCGAACCCGTAGGGTCTACACACTTAAGGTTCGGTGACGCTAGGGTTAAAGAGATATTAGTATGCAGTAACCCGAAAGTTGTTCGAAGTGCCGGATGAGATCCCGGACATCATGAGGAGTTCCGGAATGGTCCGGAGGTGAAGAATTATATATAGGATGTCAGGTTTCGGCCATCGGGAAAGTTTTGGGGGTCACCGGTATTGTACCGGGACCACCGGAAGGGTCCCGAGGGTCCACCGGGTGGGGCCACCTATCCCGGAGGGCCCCATGGGCTGAAGTGGGAAGGGAACCATCCCCAGATGGGCTGGTGCGCCCCCCCTTGCCCCCCCCCCCTACGCCTAGGGTTCGAAACCCTAGGGGTGGGGGCGCCTCCACCTGGCTTGGGGGGCAAGTTTCCCCCCTGGTCGCCGCCCCCCTTGGAGATGGGTCGGCGCCCCCCCTAGGGGGCCTATATAAAGAGGAGGGAGGGAGGGCAGCCGCACCCATGCTCTTGGCGCCTCCATCTCCCATTGCTACACCTCTCCCTCTCGTAGAAGCTCGGCGAAGCCCTGCCAAGATCACTGCTGCATCCACCACCACGCCGTCGTGCTGCTGGATCTCCGTCAACCTCTCCTCCCCCCTTGCTGGATCAAGAAGGAGGAGACATCTTCCTCAACCGTACGTGTGTTGAACGCAGAGGTGCTGTCCGTTCAGCACTAGGATCATCGGTGATTTAGATCACGACGAGTACGACTCCCTCAACCCCGTTCTCTTGAACGCTTCCGCTCGCGATCTACAAGGGTATGTAGATGCACTCCTTTCTCTCGTTGCTAGATGAACTCATAGATTGATCTTGGTGAAAGCGTAGAATTTTTTTTATTTTCTGCAACGTTCCCCAACATAACCATGGGCTAATATTTACTGTAGTGACACTAGGCCTCCTACGGGCCATAGAAACAGTGGGCCTTCTACAGGCCGTAGAAACAATGGGCCTTTACGGGCCATACAAGGCCTTCTACGGGCCGTATCATCAGTGGGCCTTATACGGGCAGTATGATCGATTGGCCAAACATGGGCCAATAACAGGCCTCATTATGGCCGTAAACGGGCTAGAGTTGGAATCGTCCGTTCATGGGCCAACCATAACGGGCCATCGTTAATAGGCCATATTTCATGATGCTATGAAAACGGCCCAACATGTTAACGGACCACAAACGGGCCGACTGTAACCACGGGCTGAATTTGGCCCATAAGCAGAAAATGACAGTAACGGGTCGTATGTAAACGAATGCTGGAAATGAGCCCAAGAATAAATGGGCTCTGAGAAGGCCGAAAGATAACATGGGCTGGAAACGGCCCACTAGAATAACAGGCCCTTAATGGGTATAAAGTGATACAGTGTTCATTACAGGCCAGTTTCACCATGGGCCGTTAATGGGTGTAAAGTGATACACTATTCATTACGGGCCAGTTTCACCACGGGCCGTTAATAGGCCAAGAGTTACATAGGGCCTCGTATGGGATGAAAGACGTCATGGGCCATACATGGGCCAGAAGTGAAAACGGGTTGGAATCATATTGGGTGGCCCAGATGACGCTACTGGGCCTAATTCGGATAGGGCGTAATGGGCCTTGGGTTAGCGGGTTGTAAATGGGCTATATTGGAACAGGCCATTAACAGGCTTTACATGGGCCGGCCCGCCACCTTTTGACCAAGTCAAATGGGCCGGCCTTTTCACAGGAATGGGCCTCTATTGGGTCATGCCACGTGTCGACGTATCATAGGCGCCTTCTGTCCAATGAGTGGATGACATCTGTCCCAACGGTGAGCCGACACGTGTTTCCTCCAGCCAATGATGATTTTACACGTGGAAAATCCCCGTTGGTCGGGGCTGTTAACGGGTTATCGGATCCAAAACCCGACCCGATAGCTTAACAGCGTTCCGTTACGGTGGATGCCACGTGTCGGTCACCCTTGACGAAAGCACTTCTGTGACGCGCGATTTATCGTCATGGAAGTGGACACTTCCGTGATGATAATTTTGGTAATGTCATGGAACACTTCTACGACAGCACAGGTATGACTATCTTGATTCTGTCATAAATTTTTCATGGATGTACATGCATGACAAAAAACACGACCTACTGTGACAAACACGTATCATCACGGAAGTGTATTTTTTTGTAGTGTTGGGGACACAAGAGACTCTTTGTTATTTGGTTGCAGGGTTGTTTGAGAGAGACCATCTTCATCCTACACCTCCCACGGATTAATAAACCTTAGGTCATCCACTTGAGGGAAATTTGCTACTGTCCTACAAACCTCTGCACTTGGAGGCCCAACAACGTCTACAAGGAGAAGGTTGCATAGTAGACATCAAGCTCTTTTCTCGCGCCGTTGTCGGGGAGGTTAGTGCTTGAAGGTATATGTTTAGATCTTGCAATCGAATCTTTTTGTTTCTTGTGTTATCACTAGTTTAGTTTATAAAATAAAACTACAAAAAATGGAATTGAGTTTGCCTCATACGCTTCATCTTTTTAATATCTTTCGTGAGAATGATGGAAAGGAAAATTGTGCTCAAATGCTAGAAGAAGAAGTCTATAAAATGTTTGGCACTAAATCTTTGAATGATGAGCATGATTGCAATGTTGCTAGTATGAACTCTTTGAATATCCATAGTACTAATGATGATTGCACTAGTCATGATGAAAATGTCTCTTATAAGCATGTCAATTTTTGTGGAGTGCATAGAGTTTGCAAGTGTACACCAAATAGGAAAGATAGATTTTTGCACGAGGCATAAGTATTTAGAAACCAAATGGTTGCAAGTAAGGCTAGATGTTTATGCTGAAAATTTAAAATTTCTTTGCCATACTTGTGAACTTTGCAATGAACATGGTCATTTAAATCTCCGATGCAAATTGTTTCATGATCGAATCATGTCCAAAAATTGTGATGACTTGATTTCCCTTGCACATCATAATGAACTCAGTTTTCTTTTGGATTATGAAGAAATGAAATGTGTAACTAAGCATATTCCATAATATAACCGTGAGAAATTCCTTGATGTTGATCTAGAGGAAATTTATATGTATTGTGCGGTGAACTGCATTGAAAATCCTTATATTGCCAATTACATAAAGAAAAGAAAGAAAATAGAAGATGAAGAGAATACTAATGAAAGGGAAGAGACTTCCCAATATCCTCCTATTATTTCCTATGATGAATCACGTAACGAGGAGGAGCCTCCTATTCAACCAATCTCATTAATAAGGAGCTCAAAAAAGAGGGTTAAACCAACACATGACGTGAAGAAGAAGAAGAAGAAGAAAAGACGGAGAAGCAAAGGTAGAAAGGTATCCCTCCCAAATGATGTTTCTCCTATTACTCATTGTTACGATGATAATTGCTATACTATTGGTGCTATCCATACTATTAATGATGAGAGTGATTATGCTTACGATATGAAAAGGCCCAAGCTTGGGGATGCTATGTTTATGAGAATGACATGTTTGAGAATATATTTGCTGCAATTAATGTTTGTTTGAAAAGTCCTAAGCTTGGGGATGCTACGTTTAATGAAGATGATATTTTTAGCCTCTCAAGTTTTGATGAGCAAATTTATTATGATGATAGCATGCCTCCTATTTATGATGGTTATATTGATGAAAGTGGGTTTGGAAGAGTGTCAACTTTAGGAAGTAATGATCCCACTATTTTGGAGGGTGTTGAATCTTATAATATTCTGAAAGTGGATTTGGAGAGGTCATGACTTTATTTAGTGATGAATCCACTATTTTGGAAGAGGTTTCAATTGATTATGATGAGAACAAAGTTACTACTTATGATGATTATTATGATGAAACTTATGCTATAAAAAGTAGTGATCATTATATTTATAAAACTTGTCAGGATTATGAGTACTCTTTTTCTGAACATTACTCTTTTAATATGGAAACGCTTTATAGTATTCGAGTCTCTTATGATACTCCCACTATTCCGAATAAGAAGAATTTTTCTTATGTGGAGAGTAATAAATTTTCTATGCTTGTAGATCACGAAAAGAATGCTTTATGTGATGGTTATATTGTTTAATTCATTCATGCTGCTACTGAAAATTATTATTAGGGAGGAATATATGCTTGTAGGAATTGCAATAATACCAAGTTTCCTCTCTATGTGCTTAAAGTTTTAAAGTTATGCTTGTTTTGCCTTACTATGCTAGTTGATTATTGTTCCCATAAGTCATTTGCTCACAAAATCCCTATTCATTGGAAGTGGGTTAGACTTAAATGTGCTAGTCATATTATTCATGATGCTCTCTTTATGTTTCAATTCTTATCTTTTATGTGAGCATCATTGAAATCATCATGCCTAGCTAGGGGCGTTAAACGATAGTGCTTGTTGGGAGGCAACCCAATTTTATTTTTGTTCTTTGCTTTTTGTTACTGTTTAGTAATAAATAATTTATATAGCCTCTATTTAGATGTGGTTTTATGTTTTAATTAGTGTTTGTGCCAAGTAGAACCTTTCGGAAGACTTGGGTGAAGTCTTTGTGATCTTGCTGTAAAAAACAGAAACTTTAGCGCTCGCGAGATTAACTGCCATTTTTTACTAGAGAGTAATTTTAGGTTGATTCCTTTTGAATATGATTAATAGACAAATTCCTCAGGTCCAACAATTTATTTCAGAACTTTTGGAGTTACAGAAGTTTTCTAATGATACAGATTACTACATACTGTTCTGTTTTTGATGGATTCTGTTTTCATTGTGTTGTTTGCTTATTTTGATGAATCTATGAGTAGTATCGGAGGGTATAAACCATAGAAAAGTTGGAATAGAGTAGATATTACACCAATATGAATTTAGAATGAGTTCACAACAGTACCTAAGTGGTGGTTTTATTTTCTTATACTAACGGAGCTTACGAGTTTTCTGTTGAGTTTTGTGAGTTTTCAAGTTCTGGGTAAAGATTCGATGGACTATGGAATAAGGAGTGGCAAGAGCCTAAGCTTGGGGATTACCAAGGCACCCCAAGGTAATATTCAAGGACAACCAAGAGCCTAAGCTTGGGGATGTCCCGGATGGCATCCCCTCTTTCGTCTTCGTTCATCGGTAACTTTACTTGGAGCTACATTTTTATTCACCACATGATATGTGTTTTGCTTGAAGCGTCATTTTATTTTCTTTTGTTTTGCTTGCTGTTTGAATAAAATACCAAGATCTGAAACTCTTAAAAGTTAGAGAGTCTTCACATAGTTACATAATTATTTAACTAATCATTGATCTTCACTTATATCTTTTTGGAGTAGTTTGTCGTTTACTCGTGTGCTTCACTTATATCCTATGAGTAAATGGTTGAATGTTATGAATATCACAAATCTGAAATTATATATGTTTCATATGCTTATCCCATGGGGAGTAATGACTTCACATCTAAGAAGTAGAGGTGGTAAATTTATTGAAGGTTAGCAAACATTGTATTGGTTACTTGAACAATTCATGAAAGAATATTGAAGGAAGAGAGATTTCACATATAAATATACTATCTTAGACATCTTCTATGATTGTGAGCCCCATTAATTATTTTCAAACCTGCACAAATTAGTTCAAATTGGACAAGGAAGACAACATAATGAGTTATGCTTGGGTATATTTGTATAGAAGTTATATTGTTATAGATCCTCCAACATGTTGTGCTTGCTATTTAGAATCCTTTGCTAGCCAAAATATCTGTACTAAGCGGGAATATTGCTTGTGCATCCAAATTCCTTGAACCAAGTTTCTTCCATGAGTGTCCACCATACCTACCTATATGTGGTATTTACCTGCTGTTCCAAGTAATTTGCATGTGCCAAACTCTAAACCTTCAAATAATAATCTGTTTCGTATGCCCGAATCGCTCATGTGGTGACTAGGGGCTGTTAGTATCTTCCATGCTAGGTGGGTTATTCTCACGATGAGTGGACTCCGCTCATCATTCATGAGAAAGTGGTTGGTAACTGGGATGCCCAGTCCTATGATCAAAAGATCAAAAACAAATCGCAAATAATTTAAACAAAACTCCCCGAGGATTGTTGATAGTTGGATGGCACCCGTTGTTTCAGACAAGCCGTGGAGTGTGATTGTTGGTGGAGGGGGAGTAAAATCTCTACATTTCTGTTTGGGAACCGCCTATAATGTATCTAGTATGGAAGATATAGGGAACTCTTGGTTTTTATGTTGACAATGAAAGCATACCTCTCAAAATTATTTTCATCTCTATTTTAAAAGCTTTGAGCTCTGGCACTTCTGAAAATCCCTGCTTCCCTCTGTGAAGGGCCTATCTTTTACTTTTATGCAAGAGTCAGTAGTATTCCTTCTCATTCCAACCTACTTTTTAGTTGGCAAGCATCATGTGATGGGGAAAGATCTAAGAATATATGGCCATTCAAATATATTTGATCATGAATTATTATTGTTGACAATTATCTATATGATAAGTAAGTTGGGAGGCGAACATTAAGCCCCTATCTTTCTCTGTGTTCGATGGATGCTATTTGTTCTAAAAATATGCTTTGAGTGGTAGCAATCATGGAAGACTATATGATAGTTGAGTATGTGGGATTTGCTAAATCAAAGCTCTTACATAGACCCTTCCTGAAAATAAGATGAATTGCAATTGTTTGATGACTGAGAACATAGTTTGCTAGTTTTCAAGAAAGTTTATGGTCTATGCTTTAACATTTGAATAGCTTGTTACTTGATCATGAGAAGTTTTATGAGATGAGCTACTGTTATGACATATAATGATGCTAGAAAAGGTGATTGAAATTATCATTGATCAAACTTGTGCACCTGCTAGCATTCACACTTCATAAATTATTTCTTTTATAAATTACCTACTTGAGGACGAGCAGGAATTAAGCTTGGGGATGCTGATACGTCTCCAACGTATCTGTAATTTATGAAGTATTCATGCTATTATCTTATCTGTTTTGGATGTTTATGGGATTTACTAAACACTTTTATATCATTTTTGGGACTAACCTATTAACTGGAGGCCCAGCCCAAATTGTTGTTTTCTTGCCTATTTCAGTGTTTCGAAGAAAAGGAATATCAAACGGAGTCCAAACGGAATGAAACCTTTGGGAGAGTTATTTTTGGAACAGAAGCAATCCAGGAGACTTGGAGTAGACGTCAGGGCAGCTTCGAGGTGGCCACGAGGCAGGGAGGTGCACCCTACCCCCCTGGGCGTGCCCCCACCCTCGTGGACCCCTCGTGGCTCTCCTGACCGACTTCTTTCGCCTATATATGTCCATATACCCTAAAAACATCAAGGAGCACAATAGATCAGGAGTTCTGCCGCCGCAAGCCTCTGTAGCCACCAAAAACCACTCGGGAGCCCATTCCGGCACCCTGCCGGAGGGGGAATCCATCATCGGTGGACATCTTCATCATCCCAGCGCTCTCCATGACGAGGAGGGAGTAGTTCACCCTCGGGGCTGAGGGTATGTACCAGGCTATGTGTTTGATCTCTCTCTCTCTCTCTCTCTCTCTCTCTCTCGTGTTCTTGAGGTGATACGATCTTGATGTATTGCGAGCTTTGCTACTATAGTTGGATCTTATGATATTTCTCCCCCTCTACTCTCTTGTAATTGATTGAGTTTTCCCTTTGAAGTTATCTTATTGGATCGAGTCTTTCAGGATTTGAGAACACTTGATGTATGTCTTGCATGTGCTTATCTGTGGTGACAATGGGATATTCACGTGATCTACTTGATGTATGTTTTGGTGATCAACTTGCGGGTTCCGTAACATTGTGAACTTATGCATAGGGGTTGGCACACGTTTTCGTCTTGACTCTCCAATAGAAACTTTGGGGAACTCTTTGAAGTTCTTTGTGTTGGGTGAATAGATGAATCTGAGATTGTGTGATGCATATCGTATAATCATACCCACGGATACTTGAGGTGACATTGGAGTATCTAGGTGATATTAGGGTTTTGGTTGATTTGTGTCTTAAGGTGTTATTCTATTACGAACTCTATGATAGATTGAACGTAAAGAATAGCTTCGTGTTATTTTACTACGGACTCTTGAATAGATCGATCAGAAAGGATAACTTTGAGGTGGTTTCGTACCCTACAATAATCTCTTCATCTGTTCTCTGCTATTAGAGACTTTGGAGTGACTCTTTGTTGCATGTTGAGGGATAGTTAAATGATCCAATTATGTTATTATTGTTGAGAGAACTTGCACTAGTGAAAGTATGAACCCTAGGACTTGTTTCCTAGCATTGCAATACCGTTTACGCTCACTTTTACCACTTGTTACCTTGCTGTTTTTATATTTTCACATTACAAATACTCATATATACCATCCATATTGCACTTGTATTACCATCTCTTCGCTGAACTAGTGCACCTATACAATTTACCATTTGTATTGGGTGTGTTGGGGACACAAGAGACTCTTTGTTATTTGGTTGCAGGGTTGTTTGAGAGTGACCATCTTCATCCTACACCTCCCACGGATTGATAAACCTTAGGTCATCCACTTGAGGGAAATTTGCTACTATCCTACAAACCTCTGCACTTGGAGGTCCAACAATGTCTACAAGGAGAAGGTTGCATAGTAGACATCAGACATCCGTTCGGAAATTGTACAAAAGGACTCACCATCGTGTCACTGACATGTTGGAATGGGACCACATGTTAACGAAACATGGTGTGTCATTTCTCGTGCAAAATGCGATCTGGCCGTGTTGGCCTGAAGTGCTGCATTATTTCTTGACTTTATTTTTTAAATGGCGTGCTGTTCAGTTTTGAAGCACGACTAACTGGTACTGTATGTAGAGAAAATATAAACTACTCTACCACTACTCCACCTCTAGTACTAGTAGTATAAAAAAGATATATAGGCTAGAGCTTCAGTGCTTTCTTGCTAAGGGCTGTCCACTTGCTTCTCACACTATCACCCTCTCTCCAGATCTAAAAAAGACGGCCTCTCTCTCCCTCCTCACCGGTGGTCACAGATCCGCCGGGGAAGAAAAGGACATGCAGCGTTGACGCACTCGTTGTCGGCGAGCGAGGTCACGCACTGACAACAAGGCCGTCCTCTCAGACCTAGCGCCCACGCGGGATGGCCTTCGTCCCCAAGCTCGCTATCGTAGTGTGTGCGGAGGACGACGACCACGAGCGAAGCCACTTCCCGCCGACCCTCAGGTATGCTACCTCTTTTCAAACCATACCCTTGTTCTATTGCCCCATCTGCCACGTCGCTGCATGTGGATCTTTTTCCACTCCACCATCTTCCCAATTTGCTATCCTCTGCTCTGCTGGTCACACAGTCGAAAACCTTAATTTGCACTATTAAAGGAAACCCTACTTCATGCAGACTAATCCATGTCTGGGTTGAATAAAGAAAGGAAGGAAGACTGTACCGTCCAAGAGAGTAGGCATTGAACCCGCATCTAGGTTAAAAAGGGCAAAATCAGTAGCTAAGGAACGAGGCTCGTGTCTCTTGGTCGAAGAAGGGTAGAAAGGCATGACAACGCAATAAAGAATGACCAGGTCGATTGGTTTGTTGTCCTCACATAGGAAAAAGGTGGCTAAAGAGAACAAAAATGGGATGTAATCCACATATGCTGCCTGGATATTTGTTGCTCTGGGCCACCATACCTTCCTCACCACTCTATGCGTCCGTGGAGGTACATCGTACTGGTGTGCCCACTGTCCGAATGGGCCTCCCATGCTCTTATTGCCACTTTTTTGTTTTTAGTATAATGCCAACAGTCAAGTCAAGCAATGCTACTTCTAAAGTGATGCCACATTTAACTAATGTCGCACTCAGTCTAATTCCACCGATAAATTTAAGCAATGCCATTTAATGTCACTGGATTATTTAAGGCTTAACTGTTGATTGTGGATGTATTAAATATTTTTCAGCTAAGGCATTCTAATGTTGTTGCACAGCCAGTATACCAACGATGAATCTTGATACTACCTTCAGATTTTTGCACTGTTAATGCTTATAGATTACATACCTCACTTTCATGAGATAAGTCGATTTTTTTTGTACAGTGTCAAGAGGAAAGGTCAAGAGTGGGCACCTCCTCCTCCGGCTGTTCTCTTCATTCGTTCAATCAAGTTTTTATGTTTGACCGGGTATCAAGATTGGGATAGAAATTTTTAGGTCCCTTGAGTTCGAAATGATATTTACCTTGAAGGTACATGGTTTGCAATTTTTTATACTGTCATTAGTTAATAATGCTAGTTACCTTCAGACTTTTGTATTTGGTTTAATGCTCATGCGCAACTAGTATACCAATGCTGAAATTTGTTACCTTTACAATTTGTATTGTTAATTCTTATAGAAATCTTCCAGTGCTAGAGTTTATTGAAATCTATTCAGTAAAACCATTGTACTGTACCATGTAATAAAATGACTACTCTACTGTTGCACTGGCCACTGGATTAGTGTATATTTGTACTATTCGAATGGTGTTGCATTAGCGTATGGACATAAATAAAGTGTGGAAAGCTTTCCTAGATATGTGCTCAAGAAAACTACTACCTATTTTTCTAAATACTAGACATTTGGATACTTTAAATTGAACTGCGAAAACATCTTATATTAAGGAACAGAGGGTGCAGAGTTCACTCAAATTATCCTGGTCAAGCTAGTCACACCTTTGTTAAAATTAATGTTCATTGTGTTTTTGGAGGAGGTTTGTATGTTTGTCTCTAATGCATGTCGACTACATACCTGGCATCATGATGTAGTGTTAAGTCATTTCCTTTTGTATAGTGTCACTGAATTGTCAAGGCGGTGATGGCATTTTATTTTAGTTGAACTGCACAAAATATGCTTAAAAGAAGAGGAAAGGTCAGGAATCGGTCATTTTTTCAGAAAGAACTATATATGCCTTCCTGACATCAGTTGTTGTTGCCTTATTTATTCCTTCAAATAGGTGGTTAGAAACAGTCTTGCTACCTTTTCCCATTAAGAAATTGGAATGGTTATATTTGTGAGTCTATGCTTTAGCTAGTGCCTCTTTTATAGTAATCACACTTTCAATATATATGCAAACAGGGATGCTCAATTTTAGTGGAACTGCACAAAAAGTCCAAATGGTTCAACATTAGGAGCATGTTTCTTCCAAACCTTTATATCCAATTGGCGGCACTATGAGTTGTTCATTACGAAGGTACATGGTTTGCTACTATATTTCTACTCTTTTTGTACTATCATTAGATAGTAATACTAGTGGCTTGCATGTGAATTTATTGGCAGGGTGGACCTACATTGGAGGTGCACGACAGGATTCAATGATTGGATGCTCACTTTCGGTTTATATTGATTTCACCTCTTCCATCACCGTGAACATGGATATCCTTGGTCTGATGAAGAATAGGTGCTATATTTCTGCTCTGAACTAGCAAATCAATTCAGTATGAAATTATCCAGGGCAAAACATGACTATATCAAATTGTCCAGTGCAAAACATGACAGATGCTAAGCGGAAGAGACGTGTTTAAACCGAAAATACAAGGTGGGGTATATGTTTACTAGCTGCTTGATATTTGTGCAGACAGAGATGTCTGCCCATTGCTATTTGGCAAACAAACAAAGTGACCGCAATTTTGGTTGAACTGCACAAGAGAATAGTATAGTCACTGCATGCAGTGCCATTTGAAAATAAACACAGAAAGATTGGATAGTCATTTCATGGACTGCAGAAAAGTAGTATTGTACTATTTATTGGCCAATAGTAGGTGCTTCATTGCCTTGGTCTGATTATACAATGGGCATCATTTTGCCTAAGTTAAAATTTGTGTTCCGAAAATAGTCTCGCTGTGTGATCGAGAGAAGACCAAATCATATTGCAGTGGATGTTCCTCCATCATGTGTGGTTCATTCTCATGGTTCCAGCTGTTGGTGAAACCACTTACGTTTGCAAGAGGAATTGTAGACTTCACAAACAAATTTGTCTTTCAATCTGTACTGAATGTTGGCCAAGAGAAGCATCCATGTTAGTAGGAAGAACAGATGTTTTTTCTAGATCTTTGCTTTTCGAGCTACATATTTGTATATGATCTGTCAATCATTGAGATGCATTAACATGTTGATATTATGTATGGGAATCGTACTAGTTGGTTTTGAATTTGGACTACTAGTGTGAACATATTACAATGCCAGGCCTGTGAGTCTCGTGTGAACATTTTGAATGGATCAGCTCTTACTGTTGTGCACAGCATGATCCTTATTTCTGTGTTCTCAGTGTTTACAAGTTACTAACAGTTCCTTATTTTTGTTCGCTCAGTGTTTACAAGTTACTGATCGATCACTAGCTAGCCTACTAATGCGCTCCTGGCAGTTTTAGTTGCGACACAAGATCCGAAGTGGCAGTTTGAATAAAAACGCCTACCTCTGAAGAAACTGACAAGCTGCTCTGAAGAAAATGCCATGCGAATCTGAAGAAACTACCAGCAAAGACATTCGCAAATGCCTTATCTCCCAGCTAACGTTCATCAGCTAATGCGATCATACACATAAACCATCCGACCTACACGATCCTACATGTACACTATCCGACCTACTCGATCCTACACGGATAAATAGAGGATCACGCACGTACTACCTCCTTTCCGATTTGCAGAGCTCACTTCAAGAAACGACCTACTTGATCCTACACGAATAAATAGCGGATCACACACGTACTAGTACCTCCTTTCTGGTTTGCAGGGCTTAATTCAAAAATCTCACCAACCAAGGTACTCCCTCCGTCCGGGTTTATTAGTCCCGTGAGCCAAAGCAGCAAGACCAAGGCATGGCAATAATTAACTGCATGCAGAAGTTTAAGCCTAATTAATTCTAGCAATTTAAGTGGCTGGATGCGTGCCCTCGGCTCCGACTCATTGCATGCTGCTCCGCGTACTGGCTGCCAGTGATTCTGAGTGCCTGCATGCACCGGCCGTAATTAAGACAACTAACTGATGCAAAAAAAGATGTGCTTTAATTGTTGCGGGCCTTCTAAATCCGTGGAATCATTATTGACAAGGAGGGAGTGCCTCATCTGGATGATTCGAGTGCACTCATTTGACCGTCATGCCAGCATGTGACCCAGCACGGACGGGACGGGACGGCACAGTCAAAATTTTAGTTTCTCTAGTTTTCCACGCCAAGCTGGCGTGCTAAGCCATGCATGCGTATGCATTGAATTCCGATGACCGTCGCGCTACCTTTCGCCTATAAGTATTGTTTCCTGGCCTTCTCCGGTGGCACCATGACGCAACTCGCCCTATCCTCACAAGCCCCCACCGGCCCGACGTCGCTCGCCACTTATCCTCGCTCTCGCCAAGTCCGCCATGCCCCCGCCCATCCGCGATAGGCGATGCCAGAGGCGATCACGGCCAGAACTAGTGTTCGGTTTTTCACCAGAAGGCAGACGCAGGGAGGAGGCATTCTATCGGTCTTTAGATGGCAATGCGGAGATCGAGGACTTGTTGGAGCGTGACCGCCTGGCGGAGGAGCAGGAGTTGTTGGAGCGCGACCGCCTGGCAGAGGAGCAGCGTATCACCGATTGCGTCGCCAGCGGGACATGGAGCAGCAGCGCACCGACGCTCTGAGTCGCGAGCAGAGTGCCCGCAACTGGGCCGACTACATGGAGGACGGCGCCCGGCAAATAGCCTTGGAGGCTGTCGGGCACGCACGCATTCGCGACGCCGATTTTTACTACCAGCTCATCAAGTGGGTTTCCCGCTTAGAAGCTGAAGCTTCGGTGGACCACGCCAGAATGGAAAGGGCCAACACGCGCGAGGAATGCGCCCTATCGCACCTCTGGCAAGTCCGAGGCGAGGCGGAGGACGCTGGTGCCGGCGTTTAGCATGTACCACAGATGGCGGCCGGCATCGTGTAGTTAGCTAAGAGTAAGTTAGTACTTGTACGCTACTAGAGTATTAGTGGAAGTAGATAGTTAACCTGGCTATGATGGTTGTCAACGTGGAAGTTCAGTACTCTATATCTGGATCAGACCTGTTACTTTGCTCTGAATGTTGAACTTCCCGTTGGAACGTATGGAATGGGCTGTTTTTTTAAATGGGTTGTATTTGTCCGCCACGGGTTTAGAGGCTGACTTCTGGGCCTACCAGGTTGACACGTACACAATCAGGAGATGATTTTACGTGGAGAGGATGACAACAGGGACCCGCCAAGGTCATGGCAGTATGCAAGCAAGTGCCTCTTTATTTCAAGCCAATAAAAATATGGCTCCTCCTAATGGATTTCTGACATCTAGATCCCATGCCATTGTTAACGTGTAGTCAATAAACGAGAGAAGTGTACAACGAGCGGCTGACACCAGGGACCCAGCAGCTCTCCCAGTTATTTGTTTTGGGTTAATTTTATAAATGTCACTCCAAATCTGGTGATTTCGAGAAATGCCACTGCAATTTCCAAACATTGAAAAATGCCCTTTCATGCAATTTCGAGTGGCATTTTTCGAAGTTTGGCGTGGCGTTTTTCAAAGTTTGCAAATTGCAGTGTCATTTTTCAAAGTTTGCAAAAATTGCAGCGGCATTTGACAAAGTTTGGAAATTGCAGTGGCATTTTTATGAATCGCCATAATTGGAGTGGCATTTATCTAATTTGTTTTTGAGACGGAAGCAGGGTGTCAACTGGGCTGTGCGGGGCACTCTGGCATGTCTAGACAACCTTTTCTTTTGTGTTTACCGAAGACTAGCCCAGTAGTTTTTTTTTCTTTCTGAAAATGGCTAGCCCAGTTTTTTTGTGATTTGTCAGGTAAGTCGCTTTGTCAGGCCTGTTGGGCTGCAAATCTTTCAAGACGAGGAGAGCTTCATTCGGCTGCCCGAGAAAATGGGCTATCAGTAATGAGAAATGGGTTGTACATTTTTAAAACACGTCAAACCGGCAATTAGTTTCAATTTTTTTTTCATTACGAGATTTTAAATTGCATTGATTTTTATGCATGGACAATTTGTTGGATTTTATATTGATATACATTTAATTTTAAAATCAATTTGAATGTGACTCAAAATTTTGGGATTAAAAACAGTTCAGACCACACCGAAATAAGCAGAATTTTGTATAATTTTTTAATCGTGGCCACAATATGGGTTGTACTGCTAACAAAAAGAATATGGGATCCAAAAAACCTTGAGAATTAGCAAATGGGCCATAAATTATTAGAAATAATGGCAGATGGGTTGTATGCTGTTTTCCACAGATTTGAGGCTTTCCTAGAAACAAAAGGTTGACGCACAAGCAGTGACTGATGGATATCCATCCAATGGCCATCGTGCTTCTTCAATCTCTACTCTTCCTGCTCCATCCGCTCAAACAAGCGCCGGCGGGACTGCATGCTCTCTCCTTCCGCGGCCAGCTGTGCTGCCATGCAGGCCTCACCACCCTACCGTACTCCCATCGCTGGCCTAGCCATCCCTCTACTCACCCACACCTGTTGTTATTCTTCAACGACGGCAGACGAACTAGTAAACCCCTCGTACAGTCGTACTCCCCTCCGCGTGGGAAACAACTGCCGAGTCTTCCCTAGCTCTGTGTCGTTCCCTTCCTAGGCCTTGATGTCGTCCACTGGTGCTCTTGGCGCGGCGTGGTCAACATGGTCAACGACCGACATGCATCTGAAATGGACTGTACGTGGAGAGGCTGACAGCTGGGTCCATGGCCGCACGCAAGGAAATGCCTCCTTATTACGCGCAAAATAATGATTCTTTCACCTAACATCTGGGAACCACCGAAAGGGCATCTGTATTTCACGAAAAAAACGTTAACGTCGCTGACAGCTCGGACCCACCAGCTATATCTTCGCACGCAAGGAAGTGACTCCTTATTACGCACAAAAAAATGAATACTCCCCCTGCTAGCCGGGACTCAGTATAGTTGGAGGCTGACTTGTGGGCCTACTAAGTTGACGAGGATGGAGGGCTTTGTCAACTTAGTCAATATGCACGATTCTAGCTCCAGTGACCGTACGATGTCCATCCAACGGCCATAGTGCTTCTTCAACCTCTGGTATTCTTGCTCCAGCCGCCCAAAGCAGCGCCGGTCGTGCCGCCTCCTCCTGCCTCCCGTGGCCGGTTGTGCTGCCGTGGAGGCCTCACCGCCCCCTACTACTCCCATCGCTGGCCAGGCCATCCCTCCACTCACGCATACCCCCTGTTATTCTGCAGCGACGACAGCCTCGCACCGCAGCCGAACCAGTGAACCCTCGTACTCCTCTCCGCGTAGGCATCCACTGTCGCGTCTTCCCTGGCTCCACATCGTCCCCTTCCTAGGCCTCGTCGTCGTCCACCGTTGTGGTGCTCTCGACCCGACGTGGTCAATGTGGTCAACGACCGACTTCCATCGGAAGAGTACTGTTGGGTCCACGGCAGCCGCAAGGAAGTGCCTCCTTATTATGCGCAAAATAATTATTGCTCCACCTGACAGCAGGGACCCACCGGACGGACCACCGTATTTTGCAAAAAAAACGTTTCCCCCCTGACTGCTGGGACCCACCAGCTACATTTTCGCACGCAAGGAAGTGCGTCCGGGCAAAAAAACGATTCGCCCCCCTGACTGTTGGGGCCCACCAGCTACATCTTCGCATGCAAGGAAGTGCCTGATAGTTGGGACCCACCTGGTCGAAGCGTACATAGCGTTGTCATTCTGGTCGCGAATGTGTACGTACATACTGGTCAATGTAAAGGTGCGCACGTGTCGTAGTAGAGACGCGCACGTAGCATGTACACGTACGTACAGTGGCCAGGGTGCAAGAAAGTAAATACGGCCACGTACGTACATACGGGCGAGGTCTCGAATGCCTACTAGCGCATACGTACGACCCAGTGCTCGTGTACATGGTTGGGTCGGAACGAAGAAACTGTATCATCGTCGTGTTTATGGGGAGGCAATGGAATGCTTCATGTTCATTGGGAGGCAACGGAACGCGTGAGAGCCAACCGGCTTGGACGGAACAGCCGATGGAAACGAGGCCTGACGTACCACAGAACAGAGGAAACGGCCTTGTGTTCGACCGGCCATGTTCGAAACAGGATCATGTTCATCAGGAGGGGTCTGGCGTACCGCAAAACGGAGGAAACGGATTTCTGTTGGACCTCCTACGGTCGAAACGGGGTCCTATTGATCGGGAGGGGTGTGGCGTACCGCAAAACGGAGGAAACAAACTTGTGTTGGAGCGCTACGGTCGAAACGGGGGTCATGTTCATCAGGAGGGGTGTGGCATACCGCAAAACAGGACTCCACGGGATACTGTTCATCTCCATCGTTGACCTCCTCCACCCTCCACGAGCTACTGTTCATCCACCGTCGACCTCCTCCAGCCTCCACCTGCAACTGTTCATCCATGAGCTCCTGTTCATCTAGCCTCCACCGCGTGCTACTCCACCGGCTACTGTTCAACCAGCCCTCTCCACGGGCTACTGTTCAACCACCCCTCCACGGGCTATTATTCATCCAGCCCTCCACCGGCTACTGTTCAACCAGCCCTCCACGGGGTCGTCCTGTTCATCGAGCCCTCCACAGGGTCCTGTTCATCCAGCCCCAACCAGCTCGATCGCGGTCCTGTTCATCCAGAGTTAACACCATGAGGTCCTGTTCATCCACCCCCACCAGGAACTGTTCATCCAACCCCCCCCCCCAACAACGCTCACTATTCATCAAGGAAAGGAGGCAGCAGGATTCTATCGGCTTCAGTTAGCAGCAGTAGAGAAGGAATCACTCGGGTTCAGTAACGTAGCTAGTGCAATCGCTCAGGTTCAGTTAGAGGCTTAGAGCCCAACGCCTCGCTCGGGTTCAGTTAGAGCCCAACGCCTCGCACACACATGCGTACGTGTATGAGAGAAACGCGCATCGCTCAGCCCCCGACCACCCACCGTAACCGGGAACTCCCCGAAATTTTCCTCGACCTTGCTTCTACCACGGTTTTTTCCGTCATGGACGGCCCAAAGAATGTCATGCAGCTGTGTCTCCAGCCCGCCCAGGACAAAAAGCCCATTTTTGTCATGATTTTTTGTCATAGAAGTAGGATCCCACCACATCTATGATGATACCGGGTTTTGTCACAGTTATCGTCATAGAAGTGTCATAAGTATGACAGGAAAAAAAATTCGTTCGGCCCAAAATGTCACAGGTGTGTCTTTTTTTTGTAGTGAACCTTGATCTCCCAAGTGATATTATCATGTCTCTCTTGTGTTAAAATCCTGCATGAATATCCCCAATGACCACGTTGTAATCAGAGGCAATGAGTAGCTAGTTGCGTGCTAGATAAATAGCAAGGGTCGTTGCCTTGCGATAGGCCTAAGCTTCCAACATCAAAGGATCAGAAATGCATGGACACACCATTACTAAGGCAGGGAAGATAATCTACATCTCCGTCTCTGCAACATGCACTAAGCTAGCCGATCATGAGACCTGATGAAGTCATGTACCTAGGG
Organism: Triticum timopheevii; assembly: GCA_963921465.1. Classification (NCBI taxonomy): domain Eukaryota; kingdom Viridiplantae; phylum Streptophyta; class Magnoliopsida; order Poales; family Poaceae; genus Triticum; species Triticum timopheevii. The sequence continues at coordinate 293,868,110 of OY997262.1, forward strand.
TAGGGTCACGGACCTGGCCAAAGTACCCTCCCCAAGGACACCTTCAGAAGAAACTGCCGTCCAGTCGACCAAGAGGGATTCCACTCGACAGACTCGAAGGCACTCGACCATGAAGATTCACTCGACCGCCAGAAGATCAAGAGCCACTCTGCATCCGAACAGTCTTTAACTAAATAGCCTTTATGGTCATGATGACACTTTATGTAAGACGTTACCAGTAACGCCCATCTTTATGTACTTTAAACCCTGCATAACTGAGGGCCGGAGGGGTCTGGCAGACACTATATAAGCCACCCCCCTCCTCAGTGTAAAGGGTTCGCACCCCTGTAATTCATACGCATATAATCCAGTCGACCGCCTCTGGGCTCCGAGACGTAGGGCTGTTACTTCCTCCGAGAAGGGCCTGAACTCGTACATCCCTCGCGTATACAACTGCTCCATAGCTAGGATCTTGCCTCTCCATACCTACCCCCCATTCTACTGTCAGACTTAGAACCACGACAGTTGGCGCCCACCTTGGGGCAGGTGTCTTAGCGATTTTTGGAGAAGTTGCAATCGTTCCGATTGTTTTCATCATGGTTTCGGGTGGAGTTTTGGTCGAGGGCCGCGAGATCCGTCTCGGCGCGCTCACCTTCATCGCCGACGACTCCGCTTGGCTTCAGGAGGCTCCACTCGACATCGACGCGCTCCCCGTCCGTGGCGCGACGCATTTTCAGGCGTGTGTCCGCGGCGTTCTGCTGCGACAACCGTCGACTCCGTATCGGACGACTTTCGTGTCATCCTCCCTCCCGGCCTCCCGCCAGCGCAAGCGCACTGGTCGGTCGAGGCTTCAGCGGTGGGTGAGGCACGCTGTGGCTCGCCAGTCGGCCACCACCCAGGTCGCAGCAATTGAGCCTGACGAATCTCTCTACGGCCTATTCGATCTGTCGACTGGCTCCATAGAGACTGCATCCGAGTGCGATAGCAGTGATCCGGCGGCTGAGGTCTTGATGGTCAACGGGCCTCGTAGCCCTCCCGGCTTCCCCCGTGACGACAGGGTGAACGGCAGGGGCAATCCCGCTCAGGCGCATGAAGAGTATCAACCCGAGCCACTTACTCTCTGCAAAGGGAAGAACTTTGCCGCAGGAACATGGATGCCCTGCATACTCCCATCGCAGGAGAAACTCCCGAGGCGCGAGCCTTGGAAGAGGCGCGTTTGGCCAACTTGGCTGAACGCACTCGACTGGAGAACCTCCAGCGAGCTCTTGACGAGCGTGCGCGGCAACGGGTACCCGACTCTAGTCGACATCAACTCTTTCCGCAGCCGACTCAGGTATATCGAACCCCGATTCGGAATTTAGTGGCTGCAACCCGTATAGCAGAGTCGATTCAGCCCTCTCTGTCAGAGGCTGGTAGAGGCTTGATGCAGATCAGAGACTTGCTTAGAGCAGCAAGGGATCAGAATTCAATCGTGTCACAGTCGCGCAACAGGATTCACAGTCGATCTGTCGCTGCGAATACTGTTTAGTCGGCTCACAACCCAAGGTCGCCTCCGAGGCGCATGGGACGCGAAGGCCAGCGGGATCACTATGATGACCGATTTGATCATGATGATATGCGTCGAGTGCCCACTCCTCCCTCGAGAGGAGGGTCTAATGTCCATCGACAGCAAGATGACAGGCGCCAGCTCAGTATTGGGCGGAGAGCTCCAGTCGATCCCAGGGAACCAGGCTTTGGCGCGAGATCCATCATCGTGCAGGGTTTGGTCGACCGGAACAGAGCTCACAGAGGTGGCCATGACAGGGACGTGCCCACTAGCAGTCGAGTCCATGTTTCGGGTCCAGAATGCTTTAGCAGAGCCATCAGGGCCGCAGTAATACCCCCCAACTTCAGGTTGGCGACTGGGGTAAGTAAGTTCACCGGAGAGTCCAAACCTGAAACTTGGCTCGAGGACTACCGGGTGGCGGTACAGATTGGTGGCGGTAATGATGAAGTGGCCATGAAGCATTTGCCACTCATGCTAGAGGGTTCGGCCAGGGCATGGTTGAATCAGTTAGCTCCCAGCAACATTTACACTTGGGAAGATCTTTCCCGAGTGTTCGTCAGGACATTCGAGGGAACTTGCAAACGACCGGCCGGATTAACGGAGTTGCAAGTCTGCGTGCAGAAGTCGAGTGAAACGTTGAGAGATTACATCCAGAGATGGATCACTTTGCATCATACCGTGGAGAATGTGTCGGACCATCAAGCGGTCTGCGCCTTCAAGGATGGCGTCAAGAACAGAGAGTTGAGCCTGAAGTTCGGTCGGACCGGAGATATGACCTTGAGTCGAATGATGGAAATCGCCTCCAAGTACGCCAATGGTGAAGAAGAGGACCGACTCCGGAGCGGCAAGTACAAGCCGAGTCAGTCGGAGAAAGGAAACTCCAATCGGAAGCAGAAGCGGAAAGCCGAGCCAGCTGCTCCTGGAGAGGCTCTGGCCGTGACTCAGGGCAAATTCAAAGGAAAGCCCAAAGGATCTTGGAACCCCAAGAAGGTAAAAGATAAAGAAGGAAATGACGTGATGGATCTGCCGTGTCACATCCATACGAAGAAAGACGAAGAGGGTAACTTCATCTACCCTAAACATACCACTCGCCAGTGTCGGCTCATGATCCAGCAGTTTCAAGGCAAGCAGCCCAAAGACAAAGAGAAGGAGTCGGACAAGGCTGAGGACAAGGAGGACAGCGATGGAGGTTACCCCCCATGTCAATTCCACTCTGATGATTTTTGCTGATGTAGAGAGCAAAAGTCGACTGAAAGTGATCAACCACGAGGTGAATATGGTCGCCCCGGCGACGCCAAATTACTTGAAATGGTCGCAAACTCCCATTACATTCGACCAGTCCGATCACCCCACTCATATTGCCACCCCTGGGAGGCAAGCGTTGGTGGTCGACCCAATCATCGAAGGCACTCGGCTGACGAAGGTATTGATGGATGGCGGCAGTGGATTGAATATACTGTGTGCAGAGACGCTCAAGGGAATGGGCATTCCGATGTCCAGGCTCAGCTCCAGTAACATGAGTTTTCACGGGGTCATTCCTGGAAAGAAGGCTGAGTCACTCGGCCAAATAGCTCTGGATGTAGTGTTCGGCGACTCGAAGCATTTCCGCAAAGAGAAGCTGGCTTTTAAAGTCGTGGATTTTCAGAGTGCTTACCACGCTATTTTGGGGAGACCTGCTTACGCACGGTTCATGGCTCGACCGTGTTACGTGTACCTCAAACTGAAGATGCCCGGCCCCAAAGGTGTGATCACTGTCACTGGCAATCGGAAGAAAGCAGAAGAGTGTTTTCAGAAAGGCTCGAAAATTGTCGATTCCCAGATAACAATGGTAGAGCTGGAAGGATACAAGAAAAATGCAGATCCGAGTGAGTTGTTGCGGGCCAAGAAGCCTGCCACAGAATCAGCGTTTCAGTCGTCTGGAGAGACGAAACCTGTTCACATTCACCCGACCGATCCCAACGCAGCTCCGACCCATATTTCCACAACACTCGACTCCAAATAGGAAGAAGCGCTCATCCAGTTCCTCCGTGAGAACTGGGACATCTTCGCATGGAAGCCAGCTGACATGCCGGGTGTTCCCAGGGGGCTGGCTGAGCATCGCCTTAGAGTCGACTCAAAAGCGAAACCTGTTAAAGAACATCTTCGACGGTCCGCCGTTCAGAAGAAAAAACCCATTGGCGAGGAGGTGGCTCGACTCCTTACAGCAGAGTTTATCCGAGAGATATACCACTCCGAGTGGCTCGCCAATGTCGTCATGGTTCCCAAGAAGGACAACTCACTTCGCATGTGCATTGATTTCAAACATATCAATCGGGCCTGCCCGAAAGATCGTTTTCCTCTCCCTCGCATCGACCAAATTGTCGACTCGACTGTGGGGTGCGAGAGATTGTCTTTTTTAGATGCCTATTCCAGGTATCATCAGATCTGTCTGTATGGACCTGACGAAATCAAAACAGCTTTCATCACTCCATTCGGGTGCTTCTGCTATATCACCATGCCATTCGGTCTCAAAAATGCCGGAGCCACGTTCATGAGGATGATTCAAAAGTGTCTACTCACTCAAATCAGTCGGAACGTGGAAGCGTATATGGATGATATCGTGGTCAAGTCACAAAATGGTTCCGACCTATTGACTGACCTAGCCGAAACATTTGCCAATCTCAGGAGATACGATATCAATCTTAATCCTTCAAAGTGCACATTCGGAGTACCTGGCGGAAAGTTACTCGGTTTTCTCGTTTCAGAACGAGGAATCGATGCTAACCCAGAAAAGGTTGGCACCATACTCCGAATGAAATGCCCTGTGCGTGTGCACGATGTCCAGAAGCTTACTGGATGATTGGCCACGTTAAGTCGATTCATCTCTCGCCTCGGTGAAAAGGCATTGCCTCTTTACCGACTGATGAAAAAGGCAGACAAGTTCGAGTGGACTCCAGAAGCTGACGCAGCGTTTGCCGAGCTAAAAGCTCTGCTCTCCACCCAGCCGATGCTTGCTGCTCCAATCAGCAAAGAGCCCCTGTTGCTTTACATTGCAGCCACAGGACAGGTCGTCAGTACAATACTTACGGTCGAGCGGGAAGAGGAAGGTAAAACCTTCAAAGTTCAGCGCCCAGTGTACTATCTCTCGGAAGTTTTGACTCCATCGAAGCAAAGATATCCTCATTATCAGAAGCTCGTATATGGAATCTACATGACCATGAAGAAGGTTGCTCATTATTTCTCTGACCATGACATTACAGTCGTCAGCGACGCACCATTGTCAGAGATTCTGCACAACAGAGACGCAACTAGTCGAGTGGCTAAATGGGCGATTGAACTTCTTCCCCTTGATATCAAATTTGAGGCAAAGAAAGCCATTAAGTCCCAGGCTATAGCTGATTTCCTTGCCGAGTGGATTGAACAACAGCAGCCGACTCAAGTTCACTCGGAGCATTGGACCATGTTCTTTGATGGCTCTAAGATGTTAAATGGTTCTGGTGCTGGGGTTGTTTTGGTTTCCCCCAAGGAGATAATCTCAGATATGTGCTCCAGATTCACTTTGATTCCTCCAACAATGAAGCAGAATATGAAGATCTCTTGTACGGGTTGCGCATGGCCATTTCACTCGGCGTCCGTCGCCTTATGGTTTATGGCGACTCAGATTTGGTGGTCAATCAGGTGATGAAGGAGTGGGATGTTAGAAGCCCAACCATGACTGGATACTGCAATGCAGTGAGGAAGCTTGAAAAGAAGTTCGAAGGGTTGGAGCTCCATCACATACCCCGACTGAAGAATCAAGCGGCTGATGATTTGGCAAAGATAGGTTCCAAGAGAGAAGCCATTCCCAGTGATGTGTTCTTGGAGCATATCCATACTCCGTCAGTCATAGAAGATCCTTTTACTGAAGAAACTCCGCAGCCCAAGAGTATCACAGACCCGACTGAAGTCGAAGTGCCGGCAGTGGTCGACCTGATTATGGAAGCTTTGGTGATCACTCCCGATTGGACAGTACCATACATCGCGTATATCTTGAGGAAAGAGCTCCCGGAAGACGAAGAAGAGGCTCGACAGATCGTCCGCCGATCTAAAGCCTTTACTGTGATGAGGGGACAGCTGTACAGAGAAAGCGCGACTGGAGTCAGTCAGAAATGCATAACACCAGAAGAAGGTCGAATAATTCTGGATGATATCCACTCGGGGACCTGTGGCCATCATGCGTCCTCTCGGACCATCGTGGCCAAAGCATACCGAGCCGGATTTTATTGGCCAAGAGCGAACGAGATGGCAAAGGAGATAGTCGACAAGTGCGAGGGATGTCAATTTTACTCCAATATGTCACACAAGCCCGCATCAGCTTTGAAGACCATACCACTAGTCTGGCCCTTCGCTGTATGGGGGTTGGATATGGTAGGGCCCCTGAGAACAGGCAGAAGTGGTTTTACGCATGTGCTGGTAGCAGTCGACAAGTTCACCAAGTGGATCGAGGCTAAACCCATCAAGAACCTTGATGCCGGTACTGCTGTCAGCTTCATCAGAGAATTGATATTCAGATATGGAGTCCCGCACAGCATCATCACCGACAACGGGTCAAACTTCGATTCAGAGGAATTCAGGGCGTTCTGCACTTCTCAGGGCACACGAGTCGACTATGCTTCAGTCGCCCATCCTCAGTCGAATGGACAAGCAGAGCGGGCCAATGGCTTCATTCTCAAAGGGTTGAAACCCCGACTGATGCGTGACCTCAAACATGCGGCTGGAGCATGGGTCGACGAACTTCCCTCGGTGCTTTGGGGGTTAAGGACCACGCCTAATCGTTCGACTGGGAGAACTCCGTTCTTCTTGGTCTACGGAGCCGAAGCGGTCTTGCCGAGTGATCTGCTCCACAATGCTCCTCGAGTCGAGCTCTACAATGAAGCTGAAGCAGAACAAGCACGGCAGGATGTAGTCGACCTCCTGGAGGAAGAAAGGGAGATGGATCTGATCCGATCGACCATTTATCAACAGGACTTGCGTCGCTTCCACGCCAAAAACGTGAAGAGTCGAGCCTTCCAGGAAGGAGATTTGGTTCTCCGAGTGCATCAGCAGAAACCCCATAAACTTGCTCCTTCTTGGGAAGGCCCCTTCGTCGCCACCAAGGTTCTCCACAACGGAGCGTGCCGTATTTACAATGTTGAGCACAACATCGACGAGCCCCGAGCTTGGAACGCGGATCTTCTCCGCCCCTTTTACACTTAAGTATTCACTCGGATGAGTTGTAATAAAAGTACTTCAGTAGTTTATTTATCAAAGACAAGAGCTTTATAATTTTTCCAGTAATTGTTATTACTTTTGTCCACATAAAGCAATCCCCCAGTGGGTGGCTTGGCTGCGAATCTGATTCGCCTAAGTCTATAAAAAATCCTAACCGAGTGGAGAGCCAGCCTCCCACTCGGGGGCTTAGCTGCGAAATCCGTTTCGCCTAAGTTAAACAAAATCCTACCGAGTGGTAAGCCAGCCTTCCACTCGGAGGCTTAGCTGCAGTCCAAGTACTCGCCTAAGTTAAACAAAATCCTACCGAGTGGTAAGCCATCCTTCCACTCAGAGGCTTAGCTGCGAAATCCGTTTCGCCTAAGTTAAACAAAATCCTACCGAGTGGTAAGCCAGCCTTCCACTCGGAGGCTTAGCTGCAGTCCAAGTACTCGCCTAAGTTAAACAAAATCCTACCGAGTGGTAAGCCAGCCTTCCACTCGGAGGCTTAGCTGCAGTCCAAGTACTCGCCTAAGTTAAACAAAATCCTACCGAGTGGTAAGCCAGCCTTCCACTCGGAGGCTTAGCTGCAGTCCAAGTACTCGCCTAAGTTAAACAAAATCCTACCGAGTGGTAAGCCAGTCTTCCACTCGGAGGCTTAGCTGCAGTCCAAGTACTCTCCTAAGTTCAAATACAACATGCGCTCCGCAAAGAGGACGAGGTGCAGGTCGACTGCTACCCTCTCCCTCCGAGCTACGCCACAAACACAACATGCGCTCCGCAAGGAGGACGAAGTGCAGGTCGACTGCTACCCTCTCCCTCCGAGCTACGCCACAAATTCAACGCGCGCTCCGCAAGGGGGACGAGGTGCAGGTCGACTGCTACCCTCTCCTTCTGAGCTACGCCACAAATACAACGTGCGCTCCGCAAGGAGGACGAGGTGCAGGTCGACTGCTACCCTCTCCTTCAAAGGTACGCCACAGAAATCCTACCGAGTGGAGAGCAGACCTCCCACTCGGAGGCTTAGCTGCAGCCCAGTGCTCGCCTAAGTTTCTGAAAATCCTACCGAGTGGAGAGTAGACCTCCCACTCGGGGGCTTAGCTGCAGCCCAGTGCTCGCCTAAGTTTTTGAAAATCCTACCGAGTGGAGAGCAGACCTCCCACTCGGGGGCTTAGCTGCAGCCCAGTGTTCACCTAAGTTTTTGAAAATCCTACCGAGTGGAGAGCATACCTCCCACTCGGGGGCTTAGCTGCAGCCCAGTGCTCGCCTAAGTTTTTGAAAATCCTACCGAGTGGAGAGCAGACCTCCCATTCGGAGGCTTAGCTGCGGCCCAGTACTCGCCTAAGTATATTGGGGAACAAGTCGATTGAGATAAGCGCTTCGCTTTAACCTGCAAAAGACGCCTCAAACCGAATGCAAACATATTCAACGTCGAATCCAGGTTCAGATAAAGCCTAACGGAACCGAAAGTGCTCAGGCGCTAAAGCCTGTTAAGGTTTGTCGGTTACAAAAATCACTCGGCATACCGAGGCAAATTTAAAGTATTGGGCTTAGAAGTTTTTTACCCCTCCTGTGGAGGGCTGGAAGGTGCAACGAACTCGTCCAGTTCGATTCCATCTGCAATCCGAGTGGCAGCGGCGATGAAGGTCTCCATGAAAGATCGGAAGTCATGCTTCTTGGTGTTAGCCACCCTAAGAGCTACCAGCTTGTCCTCGCGTGCATCCTTGCAATGAACGCGGACCAAAGACAGAGCAACATCCGCACCGCACCTGGCAGAAGATTTTTTTCCACTCCTGCACTCGACTTGGGACCTCGTTCAGTCGAGTCATCAAGGACTCGAGGTCATTTTGGAGCGTCTCTCTTGGCCAGAGTGTCGTGTCGATGCGGGAAGTTGCGACCTTCAGCCTGGCGAGATAGTCAATGACGGCGGCAACACAAGATTCAAGCCGAAGCACGTTCATGGCGACTTCATCTTTCACGGGAGAATTGATGGGATCCAATTTTACTTCTAGTCGGCCAGTCTCCTCTTCAAAGTTCTGACAAAATTCTGCAAGCACAACCACCGAGTCAAGACAGCAGTCGAATGGAACGATCACAGTTAAGATGTCTGTTTGATGCAAAAGATTACCTTCAAGCATGAGGAGCAACTTTTTGGCGAGTCCACCCAGATAAGCTTCAAGATCATTCTTCTTTCCCACCAACTCGCTGGCCTTATCATTCAGGGCAATCTTATCGTTTTTCAGTCGACTGACCTCCTGGTTGGCAGCATCAAGAGCAGCTTTCAGATTGGTGTTTTCTTCTTCAAGCTTGGTGACGGAAGCCAGCTTCTCATCTGCGAGCTTGGTCTTCTCTAAAGCCGTTTTCTGCATCTCAGCCAATTCAAGGTCTTTCTTCCTCAGAGCATCCTTTACTTTGTCTGCAAAATTACAGTGAGATCAGACTCCGAAACAAATGAGAAGCAAAGGCAGTCGTCAAGGACCTCACCAAACATACCTTTAGCTTCCTCCTTCGCTTTCGCTAAGTTCTCCTGGGCCAGTTTCAGATCAAGCTCGAGCTGGATGTGCTTGTTCTCCATCTCAGTATAGCGAGCCGCAAGGTCGTAGGATTTCTACAAAAAACCAGTCGACAGATGTCAAAGACAATTCACTTCCGAGTGACTAAGGAAAAATTATAGCTTTTTCTAAGACTACGGACGAACACAAACGTTCGACCATAGTCTCGGGGACTACACCCAGTGGGTGCACTCAGCGTGCCCCCACTAGTTTTACCAGCTAGAGTCGACCAGTCGACCCAAAAAAAAGAGGTGTTCTTCAGACTATAGTCGACTGCCAGCAGTCGACCACAGTCTCGGGGACTACACCCAGTGGGTGCACTCAGCGTGCCCCCACCGATCTATGAACCCATTTCGACCTAGTCGAGTAAAAATAAACTTAAGACATAAAGACTATAGTCAACTGCCAGCAGTCGACCATAGCCTTGGGGACTACACCCAGTGGGTGCACTCAGCGTGCCCCCACTAACCTGGAATTTCAATCGACACACCTAGTGGGTGTAGGAAAAACTTTAGGAATTTCAGAAAGAAGGACTTTTCAAATATCATATCCTAATAGAACAGGCAGTGACCGACCGACCTGAACATTACTCTGAAGAGCCGAACTGGCGTCATAGGCTGCTTGGCTGGCTTCTCGGATCGCCTTCACTTGCTCCATCATGACCCCCGCCTGGCGTATTGCTTCTTTAGCAGTGCTAGCTTGGTCTTCTGGGACGTGGTGGGTTGAGAAAAGTGAAGGTTGCGCCGCACTCGACGATGAAGGGCGAGCACTCGTCAACGGTACCGCAAAAGACACGAAAGGCCGAGTGACATTGTCTCCCTCCACGATCAACGTCTCGGGTGCTAGCGCGTCCTGAGTCGCCTTGCCAGCAGACGCTTTCCTGCTCCTCCTCTGCCTCAGGGGCTCCTCGTCGTCGTCATCAGGAAGGTCAATAACGACGTTAGACGAAGCTGCAGAAACAAATCAAAATTAGAGACAAGAAGTCAATCGACTAAGGACAAAACTACCGGAGTCATACCAGGTCTTGAAGTAACAGCATCCTCCATCTCGTGGTCTTTGGCCCTGGCTGAGGTATCAGAAGTAGTAGCACTGCAGTCCCATAAGTCAATCAGTTGGCTCATGGGTCGACCAAGAACAAGTTCATGAAACAAGAAAACTCAAGTTGCAACATTACCCTGAGATTGTGGGGATCACCGTCTTCATCTTCGGCAAGACTTTCGCCGGCTTCGGCGGCACCACTCGAGACTGCTTTGGAGCTTTCTCAGTCGGTGCTGGAGAAGTAGTCCGAGGGCATTTGGTCGATTGGGGGACGGTTGCGACCCCCTTGCCGCGCTCGACCGCGGGATCATGGGCAAGCTTTGAACGTCTCTTCGAGCGGGGAGGTACAACTTCCTCCTCCTCCTCCTCCTCCTTTTCCTCCTCACCAGAGTCATCACCATCGTCATCGTCGTCAGCATTCGATTCCCACTCCTCTGGGCTTTCGCCCCCACTTCCTTCCTCCTCCTCAGTCGGTGTTTGCGCTCCATTAGGCATTGAGTACAACTCAGTGGTAGCCTGACAGACAACAAAACAAAACAAAGGTCAGTCGACCAATTCGCAGCAAAGCAGAATGAATGAAGCAAGATTACAATCAGAGATAAGTTGTCATACCGTGTCCGGCGTGTAGGAATGGTCGAGTGGTGGGATCCTCCTTGCCCCCCCCCCCCCCCCCCCCCCGCGGGTTGTCCTTATTCCCTGTGATCGCGGCCACCCACCTCTCCAGTGTGGCGTCGTCAACTACCTCTGGATGGACCCGAGTGGTGTCTTCGTACAGCCACATCGGATGGCCTCGGTACTGAAGCGATTGGATACGCCGTCTCAGGAAGACCCCCAGAAGATCCATGTCCGTCACTCCGTCTCGAACAAGCTAGACTACACGCTCCATCAGCATTCTTACTTGAGGTTTCTCCTCAGGGAGCACCTTCAGAGAAGAGGGTTTGTTCACTCGGTCCATGGAGAACGGAGGGAGACCGGTCGACTGCCCCGGCGTCGACTCGTCTCGGCAGTAGAACCAAGTCGACTGCCACCCTCTGACCGACTCAGGAAGGGTCATGGCCGGGAAAGTGCTCTTACTCCTCATCTAAATCCCTAGACCCCCGCACATCTGGATAACCCTAGTCCTATCATCGTCAGGACTCGCCTTTTTCACTGTCTGTGAGCGACAAGTGAATATGTGCTTGAAGAGACCCCAGTGTGGTCGACAACCCAGGAAGTTCTCGCACATAGACACGAAAGCAGCAAGATAGGCGATGGAATTGGGGGTGAAATGGTGGAGTTGTGCCCCAAAAAAGTTCAGAAACCCTCGAAAGAAAACACTCGGCGGCAGAGAAAACCCTCGATCTACATGGGTGGCTAGGAGAACGCACTCACCCTACTGCGGCTGCGGTTGCCACTCGGACCCCGGGAGCCTGGCCGACCCGTGGAGGATCAGACCCTCGTTGGCCAGATCATTGAGATCCGCCTCGGTGATGGTCGAGAGGATCCAATCCCCTTGGACCCAACCTTGCGGCAGGAGAGACCTCGATGAAGATCCGCCCCGACTGGACGGTCTCCCCTTCGCCTTCCCCGTCGTCGTCGCCTTCTTCGCGCGCTCTAAAGCCGCCGTCTTCTCCTTCACCATGGTCGCTGGCGGGGCACGTGAAGAGTGGGTGGGCGGAGGCGAGAACAGGCAGAGCGGGCGGAGACGAAGAGGGCGGAGAAGAAGAATGAGAGGGCACTGTTCAAAAAACCCTCGTCCGGCGCTTTATATAAAGCCGCTTCCGAGTGGCTGACAAGTAGGCCCGGGCGATACTGTCGCATCCCGAAACAGTCGCGCACGCACGATACGTGGTGAAAAAGGCGGCGCAGAAATCGAGGCATCCACGCCCTATCCCATCTGAGTACAACGGGCCGCCCCGCTTCGCGCGCTTCCCAAAATTCGGATCCCGCAAAATCCGCCAACGGCAGATCAATCTGTCGGACGACAAGATTTCCTGCGATCCGTCGCTCGGAAGTTCACTGAGTTCAAAAGTTCACTCGACAGAAGAAAGGAATGGATCAAGGCGACTGAAAGAAAAGTTGTTGCCATCATTGCAAAGACTTATTGGTCCAAGATGAGACATGTTCAGAACACAAAAACGGGTCGGAAAGATTATCAACTCCTTCCTCACTCAAACCTCGATCCATTCGGGGGCTAATGATGAAGTCATGTACCTAGGGTAGGGTCACGGACCTGGACAAAGTACCCTCCCCAAGGACACCTTCAGAAGAAACTGCCGTCCAGTCGACCAAGAGGGATTCCACTCGACAGACTCGAAGGCACTCGACCATGAAGATTCACTCGACCGCCAGAAGATCAAGAGTCACTCTGCATCCGAACAGTCTTTAACTAAATAGCCATTATGGTCATGATGACACTTTATGTAAGACATTACCAGTAACGCCCATCTTTATGTACTTTAAACCCTGCATAACTGAGGGCCGGAGGGGTCTGGCAGACACTATATAAGCCACCCCCCTCCTCAGTGTAAAGGGTTTGCACCCCTGTAATTCATACGCATATAATCCAGTCGACCGCCTCCGGGCTCCGAGACGTAGGGCTGTTACTTCCTCCGAGAAGGGCCTGAACTCGTACATCCCTCCCGTATACAACTGCTCCATAGCTAGGATCTTGCCTCTCCATACCTACCCCCCATTCTACTGTCATACTTAGAACCACGACAAGACCACCCCATCTACCTTGATCTTTATAAACCCTAATGGTGGGAGCCCACTTTTCTTCATTAGCAGAACACCAGGAGCTCACTAGTTGGCAAATAGACGTATGTGACTTGCAGGCTTCAAGGTCAGATATGGAAAATTTGAGAAACAAATGTTTGGAGAGGGGGTTTTGAAACTCATTCTCGCAAATGGATTTCCTTCGAGGATACCAAACTGGCCCCAAGGTCACCAACAGGATGACAAAGTTGAGCATGTGGTATAAAATCAAGCATAGTGAAAATCCATCTTTTTACCATTGGGATCACCCGTTTCATTCATGTGTGTCGATGATAAGTTAAATCATGTATCAACATGTCTCACTTCGGTGCAAAGACAAGCCCCAAAAAACCCGAGACTCCAAAGACACCGGAAGTTTTGTGATACCTCCCAAATGCATCTACTTTTCCAAATACTTTTGCTCTTGTTTTGGCCACTAATTTGAATGGAACTAACCCAGACTGACGTTGTTTTCAGCAGAACTAGCTTGGTGATATTTTTGTGCAGAAATAAAAGTGCTCAAAATTGGAAGGGAAAATTTAAAGAATTATTTTTGGAATATGTGAATATTTATGGAATATAGATGGACCATATGGGGGGCCACCAGGACGCCACACGACACACTTTCACACTTTCGCATAATGGTTCAACAAAACCAATTTGACGGTTCCTCGTCTGAGGATGCAGGTATGCACTTGCACACTTCCACATAATTGTGTGATAAGACATGTATAAAGGATTATGAACCCAAAGCTTTAAGGTTGCGTATACTTCCTTTCTCCTTGAGAGGAAGAGCTAAGGAATGGCTTCTAGCCTTGCCTAGAGGAACCATTACCTCTTGAAACATATGTTGCGGCATGTTTATGACCAAGTTTTGCCCGCCAACAAAGATAATGCAATTACGTTATAATATTAGTGGTTTTAAGCAGGAAGATCACGAGCCACTAGCGCTTGCATGAGATAGAATAAATGAGGCAATTAGAAATTGTCCAAACCATGAGAAGAAGAAATGGCTAATCCTTCATTTATTTTATAATGCTCTTAATCCCATGAGACTCAACTATGTTGGAGCGAACATCCTGCTGGAGGGCTTCGATTCAAGAGGTGAGCATCTCGTCGATTGTAGACATGTAGTTGCTCACCATCTCCTCGAGCTGGCCTTGGAACCATGACTCCATCGAAGGATTGCGAACGAAATTCCGATGAATTGAGGTGGAATTTTTGTGGAGGATGTGTAGAGGCCAAGGATCTGTAGCGCCGAATTTGCGGGACGATGTTGTTGTGAGACTGCCTAAAGCTATTGTGATGGTTGTGCCGCTGCTCCAATCGACGGCCTCGTGCTGCTACGAAGATCGTGACGTTGTGGATTACTGGTGTGCTGCTGCAATGACGACGATGCATCCACAATGATGCGCTGCTGCAATGGTGGTGGTGCTTTTGCGACAATGTTGGAGGTGTTACAAACAAGAGTCATGCTTCCACAACGACGGAGGTGCTGCAAACGATGGTGGTCCTTCTGCAATATTTGTGGTGCTTCTATGAAAACAATGGTGTTTCGGTAACATCTGTGCTGCCGCGAGAGGAGTAAAGTGCGGGTGCGACTGGCGGCACATGTTTGCATGGGAGGCATGAGGGGCTGTTGGCCAAGTGATATAGCGTTCGTGTGCCTTTGCATCGGAAGACTAGCGACCCGACCGATCCAGTCAGTTGACGCCTAGCACTCCAAATTTTGGAAGTTACAGTGCTATTAGGTATCGACTGTGTGCTAACTCCATATTTACATGCACCAACTAGAGATCAGGTGACTGAATTTAGAATTACAGCCAATCACCTTTTTTCTTTGACAATCGGCAAACTCTACCATGGATTGTGATGCATGCCTACAACGGCTTGGTACATACGTGAGTAAACAGTCAGCAACGTGAATAAAGCATAGCCTACTTTATAGATACACGAATGTGCTAAAATTTATATCTAAAATGGTATAGTCTCAGGCTTTTGACACATCCTACAATTGAATGCCATCAAGCACCAAAATAATCATAGTCTAGCGCAAAAGCATGCTTACAGTAGACATTATCATCAAGATGTGGCGCCGAGCATCAATTGACTGTGATTTTCCGCCTCACCATCCTTGTCGTCTCCTTCACCTCCCCATTTATGATTGGCAGCCCCCACCTCAACATAATAGAATTCCATTTTATTTAAAAAAATCAAGTACTGTAAGACTATTGAAACATTAAAACGCCCCTACACAGAAAAATATTATAGAAAATCTGATGACAAAAATTCAAGTAAGCATCAAAGAACAAAGACGTATACAAAGAATAAAATAGAAACTCGGCCCTTTGCGGCCACAAAACATAAACGCACTAGATACTTGGGCCTGGTCTAAAACTTAACAGAAACCTACTCGATATCTGATAAGACTAATGAAAAAACCAAAAAAAAATCCTAAGAAAAAATAAATTAGTTTTTTTTTTTGAGACAAGAAAAAAAAAGATTCACAAAATAGAAACTCGGCCCTTTGCGGCCACAAAACATAAACCCACTAGATACTTGGGCCTGGTCTAAAACTTAACAGAAACTTACTCGATATCTGATAAGACTAATGAAAAAACCAAACAAAAATCCTAAGAAAAAATAAATTAGTGGTATTGGTATTATCCTTAAAGAAAAAATACAAAAATTTCACACACTTTATGCATAATTGTGTTTTTATATAATATGCAACTATGAGTGTATAATAGTGATTGTTTTGCAAAAAACTTCTAAGAAGGAATTAGTTAGTTGCATTAGTGTTACCTTAAAGAAGAAGAAAAATGAAATAAAAAGTAAAGTAAATTTTTAAAAAACAAAGTTTTCTAAGAAAAAATAAATTAATGGCATTGGTATAACCCTTTAAGAAAGATAATGAAAAATAAAAAAATGACAAAACATTCACACAATTTATGCATAATTTTTTTTATAATATGCGAAAAATGCACATAATAGTGGAATTTTTGCGAAAACAATCTAAGAAGGAATTAATTAATGGCATTGCCGCTACCTTAAAGAAGAAGAAAAATGAAATGAAAAATAAAACAAAATTTAAATAATGAAATTAAGAAAGAATGACTAAGTAGCATTGATATTAACTTTAATGTAATATAAGTAATCTTGTACATGACTTTGCAGTAAATTGCACTTTTTGTAATTGCAAAATGTAAACATATAATAGTGCAAATTTTTACATTGTAGTATACCTAAATATAAGGCTTTTCACATATTTCAATACGGACTACATATGGAGAAAATGAGTGGATCTACACTCTAAAATATGTCTATATATATTCATATGTAGTCCGTATTGAAATCTCTAAAAGGACTTATACTTAGAGACGAAGGGAGTCGTGTATACATTTACACTCATCCATCTTGAAAATACCCATATAGTAAAAAAAAATGACTAAAAAGAAAAACAAAAATGCACACAAATAGAAGAAAAAAAAGGATAGTGAGCAACGGGCTTCAAGCCCAATAAAAATCAACTGACCGCAGACAAGGACAAGTCAAAAAATTCAACATCTGCTAAAAAGTTCAACACAAATCTTTTTTTAGGGAATTCAACACAAATCTTGACAATAGAACCAATGGTCAGAAAATTGGCTTACTCAAATTTAACAACCAGGCAACTTACATTTACCCCTAATAATAAAGCGAATAGGGCTTTTGCTAATCCGTCATCACACATTTTGCAGAAAACCCCCTCCCTTTCCAAGTAATTAACCCGTGGTCCTTCTTTTAAGTCAGAACGGATCGTTTTTTCTACATTTTACACAAAACCTCATGTCTTTTATGCTAATTGACCCAGGGTCCATATTTAAGTGGCCGTTTTTCAATTTTACATAAACTCCCTTGAAGCCTGCATTAATCACTCTGCAGTCTATTAAATATATTTATTTTAAATAACCCTATCTTTTAAACCGTAACTCCAAATTTAACATGTTATATATGAAATTTGATTACAAAAATGTGTAAAATTTGAATATGATATTATTTTACATGTTCGTTATTTTTAAAATGCATGTTAGGGTGCAATGTTAATCAATGACACACGATCCGTCTTTATTTCGCACCGGTGCGGATCCATATTGCAAATGAACATGCCGTACACAATATTGTGTTGGTTGGCGAGGAGCGAGTGAAGGAAAAGAATATGGTCCTTAGGCATGCTATACTTTCATCGTGTTCTCTATTTGTACATGTTTCATAATCTAAGACTCTATATGTACCTTTTCTTGGTGAAATCCACGTGCATACTTACCAATGGACAAAAAAAATAGTGAGTACACAAATAACTTTTATAGGATGTACATACACTTATAAAATTCATGAACATCACAAGTACATGAAGGTTTATTTTGAAAATATCCGAACTATTCGTGTGATAGTCATCAAAGTTAATATTGGAACCGATAAATACGATCTTAATTTATGTTACATCGGTTGCATGTGACAATGATACATGTAGGCACTCTTAAATAAAGTTAATTTATAGATGCAGCCTCCTCAGTGTCGAACGGCACCATCCAGATGTTGCTTGAGTATCCATGCAAAAAAAAAAAGATGTTGCTTGAGTATGGTCGTAGGTGTGATTTTTTTATGCAAAAGGACCACCTGCCGAGTCAAATTGATGAAAAAAACCACCTTTAAAAAAAATTGACGAAAGAGACCAGCTAGGCCGTGGTGGCAGGCGCGCCAGCCGACACGTGGCACCTGCCGCCACTACAGCAAGACGGCAGCCCTGGAATTACCGGAGACTGGGCGAGACCAGCTGCTGCAACGGATTGGATGGGCTGGTGGGCTCGTCCGCCACACACCGTGGCGGCAAGTCTCCAGCAGCAGCTCGGCCGTGTCTCTCTGCTCTCTATTTTATTTGGTGTTAGCAAGTGTGAAAATATGCAAGTTTGACTGAAATTTAAACCAATTTGAAGGCCGATTTTGAAGATGTTGCAGTTGAAGAAAAGATAGATCCAGATGAGATCTATCCATTTTTATGTTTTTTGCTTACATGCATGATCGTTTCGTACTTTCCAAATGCTCCAAAACACTCCCCAAAATGTTATCAAATGCCTAATACAGTAGAGAATACAAAGTGAAGACTAATCATACATTACGAAACCACCGCGCATGTGAGCAAAAAACGCAAAAATGGATACATCTTACCTTGATCTATCTTTTCTTCAACTACATCATCTTCAAAATCGACATTTAAATTGATTCAAATCTCAATCAAACGTGCCTATTTCACACTAGAAGAACAAAGAAATAGAACAGGAGACGCCGGCTGCTGCAGCTGCAGACCTGCCGCCACATTGTGGGGCGGCCGGGCCCATCAACCACAGGCTGTTCCATTGCAGCAGCTGGCCTCGCCGGATTATCAGTAATTTCAGGGTTGCCGCCTGCTGTTGTGGCGGCAGGTTTTGCCGCCTCCGCTAGGGCTGGAATTCGAGCCGAGCCGAGCCAGCTCGGCTCGACTCGCTAGAGCTCGTTTCGTTAACGAGCTAGCTCGGCTCGACTCGTTACTATAATGAGCTCAAACCCAAGATTGGCTCGACTCGTATAACTCGCGAGCTGGCTCGTTTAGCTTGTTAAGCTCGTTTAAGATATAAATATAAAGCCCTCAAATATGATAAAAATGATTATGTATATATTAAACATATATATCCCTATACAATTGTAATTTTCTTATAACGCGTGAGTCTCCTAGGAGGATAGGCCTTCAACTGCTCGGCCTTGGGTTGTGCGCCTGGGACGTAGGCTGTTTAGTGACTGATCTTTCTTTGTACTAGATCATCGATGGCGCGCGTTGCTGCGCCCATATATTTGAAATTTTCTTAAATGTAGGAAGACATTGATCATGGACGTTAATTAAATTTGAACTATGACCTAAATATTTGTTAGCAATAGAAGAGGGATGAAAGTACTGGGGTAGTGTGGCAAGACATGGTCTTTTAAATTGATCAAATAAGCAAGTATTTGGCAGTGCTATCACTAAAGAAGCGATTACCAACATTGAGCCTACAATTTTATCATACATACATAAGGAATGTGGAAATGTTTCCAGGTGATGTTACAATACGCGTGAAACAAACAAGCACGATTACAGAATTTCAAAATAGCCAATGTAATATTCAAGCATTATTATCACAGGTCGATCAAGCTATCCACTGACCTCACAGCTTCATCTCTCTCAAGCAGTTTCCCTTGTAGTTCACTAAGTTGCACCTGGAAAGAAGCAAGCTCTTCTCTCTGCTTTTGGAATGAGAAGCCAATAGTGAAAAGGACAAAAAAAAGATCTTGTGCATGCAGGTTACATCATCTGTCTTCTAGCTAAAACAATGTTTACATTCAGGATCAAGTACTTTGAATCAAAGTTAAGCTGCATCGCCTTGGAAGATGAAAATGACAGCTAAAATTTTGATCGTATAGATTAGTGGAGTTGATGCGACTATTTCTTTCTTGGATAGAGGTTTAATCCATACAAAAAATGGGCCATAAATTCACAACTTTCACGGCCGCTAGTAAAGTGCATAAGATTTGCAATATCAGGAGGTGAGTCCATAAGATTTGGTCAGTAGACACCACCTGCACTGCAACACACAGTTTCAACCAGCAGGAGTCCTTTTCCACATGCTCGTTCCACCAGAAAAATGTTCCATAGTGCTGTCATCTGAAGCAAAGTGCTCCTATATACGTGATTGATTATGCAGAAGGTTCACAAAAATAATATGCTTTGGTATTTGTTCGTTTAAGGAAAGAACAACCTAGTTCTGTTTTCTACCCATTTGACTATATTCTAACTTCTAAGTAACTTGTTGCATACAGCAACAAACAGTACCATGGCATGAATGATGCACATACATATCAATAAGTTCCACTGGAGATTGTGAGATGAAAACATTTAAATACATGGATATTGAAGCATGAAGAGACAAGGTATGACAACCGAGGTGAAATTACCTGGCAGAGAACCATTGCAGATTGTCAGATGAAGAACACTCCAAACAATATATGAGAACGGAGCTCTAAAATACACCGAATCCATAGACAATAAGCAATACGAACACTTCCCATTCAAAGTAAAGGTCGAAAAGAGATCGACTGAATAGTTGAGTGGAAGATGTAATTGTAGGGCAAATTCTGCAGAAAGCTGGAAGATAAGAGGGGCAATCTAGCCACGAAACATCGTTGCTCGAGATTCTATTGCCAGAATAAGGGGAACATGAGAGCATGAGGCGACAAAGCATATATATAAGCGCATGAACTCAAGTATGTGTAGGTTGCCAGAATTGTAATGTACCTCATTAATTGGCACCGGCAAGTGGCTCACATTAGCTGCCATGAATCACTTCATTGGTTTGAACGATGGTGAATCAGCTTCAATCGCCACACAATAGCTGCTGCTCAGAATCTGTATATGTCTCCAAGGTTCAAAGATTCTGAGAAGATTGTGATCACCTTCAATAAGAAAAAAAGTTGGGCAACATATTTCCAGCAAGAAGAGCTAATCACTAATCCACAGAATTTGGGGAACCTCACATTTCAATTAAATCAATGTCAAGTTCTCCAGACCATCGACTTCATCTACAAATTCAGATATGTAATAGGTCACATGATCAAACATGTTTTTTTTCTGACATACCCTGCTGCACAAATCATCAAATAACAAAGTAGAGATCGGCAGCAACATAGATGCAAAAACAGATATATGGGATCTGAGGAGGGGCTTTCAAGACAAAGAAGTTTTAAAATAATGACAACAAAACTATAAATTAATCTTTCAAGTGTGTCCTATACAGGCCAAGCTGGAGCTGGTCCATGAAATCCTACACCCGCCTCTTCTTCTCCAAGTAGTGATTTGACTGTAGGGCATGCAAAGGTGTATGTGAACAAATAAAGTGATTGAATATAAAAAGCATTTATGAACTACAAATCATCGAAAATCAAAATCTGAGGACCAACATGTTCACAAGGTAAGGAAAAATGTTCTTCACCAAATGTTTACTACAGCTAATTCCTTTTGTTTTCCTTTCATTCACAAACATGCACAATTATCAGAAGGAAATTATCTTCGATATGTATTGACTGCAGATCAAGACTAAATCATTACTGAAAGTGAGTTTTGGGAGAGGGTTTGGGGAGAAAAAAATCATGAGCCGTGTAGCATGTACATGTTCCCATGAAGAGACGGTGGCAGCAAGAGCGAGGCCCATTGGAGCGCAGTCCCACATGAGGAGCTCGGCTTCGAAACGCTCGATCCGTGGCCGAGGGGTTTCCTCCTCCTCCTGGCCTACCACCATGGATGAAGTGCGTCGGCACGGGGCGGCGTCTTCGAGATCTGGGAAATGACACGAGGAGCTGGGCGAGGATGCAGTGGGGGAGCAGCCGGCGGACGACAACGAGGTGCAGGAGGCCGTGGGGAAACAGGGAGGAGGCGCCACTAGATGTGGAGGGGGGAGAAGGGAGAACGCGCTGCTAGACCAGGACGCCGTCGACGGCGGTCTCGGTGATGGCGGCGACGGCTCATCTAAAAACCTAGTTCGAGGACTTGGGAGCTTTTTATTGGAGTGATCGACAGGGAGCAGTATCGGCGCCGCAGATGGGCCATGCGCGGGCGGCAAGCCCAATTAACCACAGTGCAGCGATTTTTCCACGGGAGTAGCCACCCTCAGGACAGCCGGCCCACGTAGCTAGCCCACGTTTCATCTAAAAAAGCATAGCTAGCCCACGTAACGATCAATTACGGGATGAGGCAGTGATTGAACGGCTCAAAACTATTTATACACGAGATCCGATGGTCAAAATCATTGAGGACGTGAGAGGGCAGGGAAGTGGTTCAGTTTTACTATCCTTAATTGGGAGTGGCTGATCTATTATATCGAGCCTAACGAGTTACACAAGTACTCGTGAGATTGGCTCGTTTAATTTGATCTATAAAGGATCTTAAACTAAAGCTCGGCTTGACTCATTATTCTTCGAGTTCGAGTCGATTCGAGCCGAGTCACAAGCTACTTGTTTAGCTCACGAGCTTCGAGCTTTTTTTCCAGCCCTAGCCTCCGCGCGTGGCGGCAGGTGCCACGTGTCTACTGCCGCGCCTGCCGCCACGGCCTAGCTGGTCTCTTTTGTCAAGAAAATTCAAATGGAGTCTTTTTTGTCAATTCGACTCGGTAGATGGTCCTTTTGGATAAAAATTCCGTAGGTGTAGGCCATCAATATGACGAGTCGGAGTCAAAATAAAATAGTGGCTCAGATAAAAGAAAGTTTACTCTCCCATTGTGATGCACGGACACGTTTGCTAGTATAGCTAAAGTGATATCTCAATCTTTTGTCTGTTACAAATTTTTAGGGAAAAGCCTAGGTATTGCAAGATCAAGGAGCATTATTGTAGCGAGCACATGCCGGACGATGTGCTTGTCGCTGTTGATCTTGGGCAGCGCTTTGCTGACACTATCTGCAGGAGTGGCCCGGCACTGACACGGAGCACGACTCCATCGGAATGACGACCGGAATGGGAGAGAAAGACCCAAATGTTCAGTTTTATTTGATCCCCGATCAGCCGTACACGACCTCAGCTGCAAATGTTTACATGCCCCGCTCGACAACAATTTCAACATACAAAGGCACACACGACACGAGATGAACCAGGAAGAAAAACACACGCACGGCCGGCGCGCCATCGCCGCCGGACGAAGAAGAAGACGAACCCCCGTAATACTGTATATGGTTTACTTGCCGACGATGAGCGAGACGAGCGCGTCCTTGAAGTGCCCGTGCGCGCTGCCGGCGACGGCGTCCTCGAGCTTGGCCCCGAACTGCTCCTGGTAGGCCGCCCTGATGCCGTCCATGTCCACGTCCGACCGCGTCACCGCCACCCGCGCCAGGGCCTCCTTCCCGTGGTGGTCCGCGCCCTCCCTCAGCGCCGCCGCCATCACCTGGCTGAAGTACCTCTCCGGCGTCGCCAGGCACTGCACGGCCTCCCTCAGAGCCTCCTCGCTTCCCAGATCCTGTTGTTTTTTTACAGACAATTGATCAACAACTCTTCATTACAGAGTCTGCATCGCCGTCAGCGTGATCGCGGCGTTATTTACCTCCTCGATGTGCTTGCCGTGCAGCTCCTTGTAGTACTTGAAGGTCTGGACGAGGTGCGGCTTGCTCCTGGTGGTGAGGATCCTGACCACCTCGTCGTTCTCCACCAGCTTGCCGCCGGCGGCGCTCTTCACCGCCGCGCCCAGCGCCTTGGCCTCCGCCTTGGCCGTGTCGTCGCTCACCTTGGGCCCTTCGTACCGGTACGCGCTCACCAGCCCCACCAGCAGCTGCACATTCACAAATACGTACATCAGACTCGACCTCCTCCATGGCCATGGCTCTGAACAAGAACCGCCACTGTCAGTCGAAAGAAAGAGAGAGAGAGAGAGAGAGCTTACGCTGCAGTAGGGCTTGTCCTTGGCGCGGTAGGCGACGTCTTCCTCGAGGGAGTGGTGGAAGAGCGCCATGTAGGCCTTGCGCGCGCCGAGGAGCTCCTCGGCGGAGCGGGTGCAGGCGACCTCCACGACGATGGCGGCCGGGTGGGCCTGGTGGAGGACGTGGTGCGCGAGGCGGGCGTCGCGCTCCCACGGGTGCATCGCCCACAGCACCATGAGGTTCTTGAAGCGGGAGAACTCGGCGGCCAGGTGCAGCATGTACTCGTCCTCGCACCGCTCGATCACGCCGTGCTCCTTGAACAGCCCCTGGAAGCTCTTCCGGAACCCGGACCGCTTCTCCGGCTGCTTCCGCCAGTTCGCCAGCGCCGCCACCATCGTCGGCTCGTCCACGCCCAGACCTCCCAGACCTTCACCACCGATTTCGAATAATCACAATCAAAATCCATATCGATCAACAACTCCAAGAAACGATCGCGCAAACACAATGGTACGAGTATGATGGATGAAACAATGTCCTACGACGAGTCAGCGATTATCGATGCAACAAACCTGAGAAGGCCTTGGTGAGCGCCTGAACTTCGTCGGCCATTGTTGCCCTGACAATAATGCTAGCCAAAGATTTGAGGAGAGGGAGGCGATAGCTACACGGGTCGCTGAATTCGCTGTGTGCTCTGCCCCTCCTTCTGGACGATCTTTATACTCGGAAACGGTGTGTCTGGGAAGGCAATTATGGGCAGCGCTGGTATAATTTTCACAGCTAATGGAAGAAAAGGCTCGTCAATGGTTTACACATGGGTACCAGTACCACATCCGCGTATGCACACCGATCCCATCTAATTAATGAAGTGACACCTCACGACGCGATGGGTGGGTGCATAGCAGTATTTGCATCGTGCAACACGGGGTGATCATGGACGATGACCGCTATAATTGTCCGCTGTACTACGCCCTTGTCACGCTAGCTGCGGTCACATCAGATATAATTTCTTCGGGTACATTTTTTGGAATCCAATAACTCCTGAACGTTTGGATTTTGAGCATTTTCGTCCCGAATGTTTTTACATGACAACTTTAATTTATAGGGGATGACAACTTTAGTTGACAGGGATGGCAACTTCGTCCTTTTTTTATTAGAAAATTATCATGTTTCCCTAATCTCACGCAAACTAAACTTGCCATCTAAACTTGTTCGGGTTGTCATGCTTAACTCCCGAACGTTCGAGAGTTATCATTACCGGGTTTTTTTTAATACAATGGAAGAGTGAGGTGAAAGTTAAGAAAACAAGGATGAGGTGAAAGTTACGAACAAAGATCTGTTTAAGGGCACATCTCCAAGGGAAATGTAATCGTGTGATCAACTTAGGATGTGAGGAAGAGTTTAAATAGTGTTAATATTTCAAAAAATAATGGGATTATTGTAAATATTTTGATGTCAGAAGGATTCAAATAGCTCAGCTAATATTTCCAGCAGATAATAGATGACAGGAGTCATCATTGACAAACTTCTAGGAGATCCGCATCACATGATTCTTTTTTAAGAAAAGAACGAGGACCCCCGGTCTCTGCATCTGGATAATGCATGCAGCCACTTTATTAATTATTCACACAAGATCTTACAAAGTCATACAATAGTAAGACTAAAGCCACCGTCTAGACAACATGTGTCGCTATTCCTATCCAGTTGATGAAGAGATGCTGATAGTCTGGGCCTAATACCAAACAGACCTCGCAGCCAAATCTAACATGTAAGACATGAGGTCCCAATCAGGACGCCTGCCGGGTATGGGGCACCCACCAGTCCGGCGCACTCCTCAACCAGGACGCCTGCCGGGTATGAGGCCACCGCAACCACCTGCCACAAATTCATCTTCAGTGTTGTACTGCTGCATCTACCTTGCCCGGTCTAGCTGTCGACACCACCACGATGCCAGACAACGCCACCATCCTGCGCTCGTCCATCATCACACGCCCACCAGCGAGACCCCGATGCTCCATGCCGCGGAGACCCGCCGATGTCGACGTGCCAGATGCCACGCCGCTCCTCCGTCGTGAACACCACCTGCTGCCACTGGTCCCATCCCCTCCGCCTGTAGTTCCTCTAACCGAGCATCCAAATGCCCCAAGCGGCACCTCCAAGAAGGGTACGACACACGCAATGCCGCCCCACTCAATCTAAGGAGATTTTGGGTTTTCACCCGAGCATGGGGTCGGGGTAGAGGGCAGGGACCTCAATGGCGCCTGCAAGTAGGAGAACGGCGACACTGGTCGTCGCCACCGTCGAGATGAACGAGTCATCCGGAGTTTCCTCCAATCTGATGTCACCTCTACCAGCCCCCGCGAACGCACCGGGGCCGACGACCGCAATCATAAGCCACCAAGTGCAGCGAGAGAAGGACTGCAGCACGGAGGAGATCCACCGGCAACTCACCGCACACGCGATCAAGATGCCGTCCATCCATCCCCCACGAACGTCGCCAGCCGAGGGCGTCGTTGCCATGCCTAACCAGGCCGCCGCCCTAGGTCCAGGTTCCTCCATGATGGCCGGAGTGGCGAGATCCGCCACGAGCGACAAGATCCGGCACCGCACGGCCGACGCCATCGCCCGATCCCGCCGCCGTCGGGAGCCTGCACGCTGTCGGGAGTCCCACACCAATGGATCTGGGCGCCCGCGCACCATCGCGAGCCCGCCGCCTCCGGGATCCGCCACACCACCGGGAGGGCCGCACCACGTGGATTCGGGTGAGGGAGGAGAGATCCTCCGCCGCCGCCGTCGCACGCACGGGCTTTGCCCGGCGCCAACCATCGGCAACGGCGGAGGGGGAGAAGGGCAGCGGCGGCTGAGCCCTCGCGACCCGCGCGCGTGTGAGGCGACGCGAGAGGGACGAGGACGTGACCTCCCCTTTTTCGTTCTTGCATTCCCTTAAAATTGAGGGAGAATTTTACTTCACCGGACTCTGCACCAACTAGGGATGCATACGGCCATTTTAGTATGTACCAAAATAAACATGGTCCTCATAATTTTTTAAATGAGTATCAAGATATTTTTTGGTGAGAGCACTACTAGGAAAAGGCATGCTAGTGGCGCACCAGTTTTGCCTTCTAATGGCGCACTACTGGTGCGCCACTGGCATCACGCCATTAGAATTAAATTCTAATGGCGCACCACAAGTGCGCCATTAGTATCTGGTGTTCTAATGGCGCACCGCGTAGTGCGCCATTAGTATTGCCCACAGTGCGCCATTAGAATTCTTTCCAGGGGGCCATATGTACCCATGTGCTTTGGCATACTAATGGCGCACCAGTGGCTGATGCGCCATTAGTGTGATTATCACAGTGCGCCATTAGTGTCTTGCGTAGTGCGCCACTAGTATGAATATTAGGGATTATTTATTTTCTTTTCTGATATTTTCACAGGTTACAAAATATATTATTGGACAGAATTTAGACAACAGCACACAGCAACAGCAGATTCATCGAATACAATAGAAGATTAGTCTCCGAATACAAATCATCATATTAGTCTCTAAATTCAAAAGACCGAACAAAGATAGAACATTACAAGTCTCGAGACCGTGAGTAGCTAGTTTGTCTTCACATTACAAGTCGATATCGACCATCTAAACTACCATCACATAGAATAGAGTTGTGGTCATTACGATGAGCATCATCACGATCAAACTGGTCTTCATCCGGTTCCTCCAACACTCCCTTCTCTCTCCCGCTAGATAGCGGGCGTATCTAGATTCGGCCTCCGCCCTAGTGGTGTACCCTTTGTAACTATTACCGCTGAAACGGTGAACCTGTCTCCGACACTCCTCCTAGTCGTCGTAGACTCCGGGAACCTTACCCTTGTACACGACATACGACGGCATCTCTATGCACAAGCCAAACAATAGACAATACATAAGCAATATGTAAGTATGCAACAAAAGGATCGGAAGAGAAAAGCAAGACATTAATAGCACGATTCATGGTCCTACTAATAAATAGCATCGATTACATCTAAGTTGAATGACTGTCCAAACCAAAGAGACATATGAATTCATTAAAGTTTAATTACAACATGAGCCAATCAATGTTTCAGAACTACACATCACTACTTTCGACTCGACTCATCGGACAGGAGCGTGGATGAAGCCGCCGTCTGTCGCGATGGTCATAAAATCGCGGTCGTTGTCACCCTGCATTCTATCTCATTGTTGGACGGTTGATATCTGTGGAAGAACTGCCCTGACGTATGAAGGACATCTTGATGGATGATGTCCGCAAAGTCCGACTGGATACGAAAGAATTCTTGTCTGAGGTCCGCGTCCTGGATTGCCGACAAGTTCGCGGCCCAATCTTTGAGATTATCTGGTAGCAGAAGTTGATGATGGTCCCTTACGATCGCCCGCATGTGATGGAGGGCATAGTAGGCATCCTTCTGACCGCCAGGCGGCTGCTTGACGCAGCAAAACTTCGTATTGTGTGAGAACATGTGCTTGCCGTACTTACGAACAGTCCTGGTGAAGGTGCCTCCAGATCTGGTGTAGCCGGGGAGAACATCATCAAGAACTTTCTTGACATTTGTGTAGTCTATCTTGGAGTTACGGTTCGGGTCGAAATACATGGCCATGGAATATTTCGGGCTGAAGACGATGAGTGTGCAATGTGTGTCACTGCACAGAACACGGAATGTTAGAAAAAAAAAAAGAACGATCGAAATCTAAGAAATCATATGTTACGGGGCGGTTAAGGGATGACTTACTCGGCAAAGTAAGCCACAAGGAAGTTATCCTTATCTGGGTTTGCCAGAATGACGCCTTCGAGGTGTGAACTCACAACTTGGCGGTCCCCAACGCTGCTCAAGTGCTTGGCACGCATGTAGAAGGGGTCGACTATCACGATGTCTGGGTCTTGTCTCTAATGATCCGCATCTCCATACTCAGCGAAAACAGCCGAACGAAGGTGTAGTGCAGCGGATGAAGGTTAAACATAGCAAAGATATCATCAAACCGTAGGACGATCGTACCCCCGATGTCGCCATCCACAAAGCCCTTGCCCTCTGGCACCTTGGCCACGAAAACCGGGTATGCCACATCCTTCTCTCTGAGACGCCGCTTCTCCAAAGAAAGAACACTATCGTGCAGACTCCGCATAGCACCGGTTGCAGCATTCAGCATATTTGGCGGTAGCATCGCCCTACCCGCCACATGTACCCTCCTCGAGATATCCTTAGGTGAAGGTGGCCCGTCCTGAGCACGGATCGTACTCGGTGCCGGCTGGCTTGCACCGGCGCCCTTGTTAGTCTTTCGTTTCCGTCCCTTCTTCTTGATCTCCTGTAATGGGACCGAGTTCTGCTCACAGACCGCCTTCTTGTGCGTGTTGGGGCTGACAATATTTCGCACCTCAGCTATCTGAGGCTCGGTGAAGGCGGGAGCTGGAGGCGTCTCCTGAGAACTGAACGCCAGACGACGCCTATTGCAATTGGATTTCTCCAACGTACCAGCTAGATTGCGGTCGTCTTGGTTGGGTTCTTGAGAAAGAGGCCCGCAGAACTCGTCAGCGTACCCATGTTCGGCAAAGTACTTATCGACTTTGGTAAATGTACCGTCGTCGTTGTCGTCGTCGTTCGGATCCTGTGCCATAGGGCTGTCCGGATCCTGTGCCATAGGGATGTGCGACATAGGGATGTCTGGCGGGTCCGGTAGCGTTGCGGCGTTCTTGCCATGGCTTGGCGCTGGCACGACTGGCGGTCTTGTCTGTGGGGTGGTGTCCCCCGCCCCCAAACGAATCTGGCTCTTCGGCCAAAGCAGCGGCCAGCTTACGCAGGCACTGAGGGTCATCTCATCTTCTTCGTCGGCCCCAGCGGGTCGAACCGGAGGTAACAGCTCGTCGCAGCCTGGAAGCATCCGAACCACTTCAACCCTATACATTGTGGGTGGCATCGGATTACCGTGGAACATGCGGTTGCTCGGTTGAACGATTCTGCCCTTGGCGACATCGACCAGCTCGGCGCCCACGAAGTGTAGAAGAGTGCAAGGAACGTCGGTGGTGCCCTGCGAAAACATGTACAGGGCGTTAGGGATGCCCAGTCAAAGGCAAGGAGATGAAGTCATCAGCCGAGAGGCTTAGTTACCGTGATGCTGTCGAGCTCGGCTAATGTCGAGGCACCACCAACGGCGGGCGTGCAACTGACGGAGGGGGCGCTTGCTGGCGAGGTGCCGGCCGGCGTACACCCGGGTGCATTAAGCTCCAATGCCCGTGCCGGCGCCGGAGACACGAATACCGCCTCCGCCGGAGACACCAATGGCGCCGCCGCCGGAGACACCAATGGCGCCACCGGAGACACCAATGGCGCCGCCTGCGCGCTGTGCGAGTTGCTGGCCGTGAAGCTGGGAACCGGGGGAGGCCCCTGTTGGCCGCCCGCAATCCACGTCGTCAGCCCATGAATCAACGTAGGCACCATGGCGTTGAGCTTCATTCCCAGCTGTTGTTCCACTTGCTCTTGGACAAGCTCCGGAATCCACGCCACTTGTGCCTTGAGTGCTTCAACCTCGCGCATCTGGCTTTCCGAGCTGGCCTTTTTCTCCTTCCGCACACCAGCGGTATAGTATGACCCCCATTTTGTGGACAAGCCTCTGCCGGCCACACGACCAGCTGACATCGGCTTAGTGAGCTTATTCTTGTTTTTCATTATGTTCAACGCCCTATTTAAAGGGGTGTCGAAAGGGGAGCTCAGCTGAGACGACCCCGCGCTACTACTTTCAGTTTCCTGTGAAAGGAACGTGAACCATTTAGAAATACTGGGGATTAATTAGAGTGCAACCATATGGAGCTAATTACGCGGGGGTGTATTCCTTGCCAGAACAAGCTCAAGCGCCCTGGTCTTCGGATACATGGTAAGCTCCTTTGTTATCGGGTCCTCCTTGTACCGGGCCCTAACATAGTTCCTGGTCTGCTTGTTACCGCTGTATTTCTCGAAGCGGGGCGGTAGGCCTTGCTCGGCACGCTCCGCGTCCTCCTTGTCCCATATAGGCTCCGCCACTCTGTAACCGCCGGGACCGAGTTTGTGTTCCCCTAAGTTCAACTCCCGCATTTCTTTCCCCCACTGACTTGATTCGGAGGTTGCGCTGCTCGAGCACTTGATCTTGAACTCCTTATACTCATCTTCGCTCATCAAAGGATATTTCGCCTTGATCTTCTCATAACTATCACCTTTATCAATCATTCTCTTCACCGTACTTCTCCAAGTAGACAGGGCCGTGCTCATCTTCGTGAGGGCGGCACTGTTCACTTTATTCCCTGAGAGGCATGTGTTTTCAAATTCGGCGGGGAACTTGTATCGTTCGTGCAGCTTCGTGAAGAGGAGGTTGCGCAAATTCCCGTGGTCCTTATTCCTAAGGTTATCGGTGTTGATCGAGACGGTGCTCCGGAGAATGCACTCGAGCTGAACCGAGTACCCCTTGACTATATGTTTGGGCTCCGTTGGATTCCCGTCGGAGTCCACTTGAGTGAATTCCTCCTTGACGGTGCGGAGCACATTCGGACGCCGGTCCTTCCTTTGCTTCTTCGATTGGCTGCCATCTGTGTGTGCGCCGCCATCATCAGTGGTGGCATCCTCGGCGGCACCATCAGTGGTGTCATCCCCGACGCCACTAGGGGTTGTGTAATCAGGATCGGTGTCTTCCGCGGCGTCCTCATAGCGGTGAGGTTGTTCCTCCAACTCCTGGGACAGCTCCCAGAATTGCTTGCCGCCCGAACCACCGGCCTCATCGTTGTGGGCCATGTTTCGCTCTAAATAGGAAAAAAGTTGGTTATTGTCAAGGAACAAGATCATGGTCTCATCATTTAGGGTTTGTCGACACCGAGGCACCCTAAAAGCCTAAGCTTTCATCATTTAGGGTTTGTCGACGCCGAGGCACCCTAAAAGCCTAAGCGTACATCATTTAGGTTTTCATCGACACCGAGGCATCCGGGGCAGCCAAGTTAAGTTTTCATCATTTAGGGTTTATCGATGCCGAGGCACCCTAGGTTGGGCCTAATCACTTGGCACTAATCACTTGGCTCTATTGCCACCTATGTTGGGTTTATCATCTAGGGTTTATCGATGCTAAGGAGAATTCTAAGTTGGGCCTAATCACTTGGCTCTATTGCCACCTATGGTTTAATGCAGCAAGAATAAAGGGGCAGTTGATCCTACTTAATTAAGTACTAAGATACCCCGGCCCATGCATTAGTCGCAAGTACCACATATGTCCTATTTTTAGCAAAGTCATGCTAAAATTCACGGAAAATTTCAGCATGACCTTTGCTGAAAAATAGGACATATGGAGTACCCGAATTTGCCGGAGCGGAAGTTAATCAACATTCCGGCAAACTCAAGGGCTGGAACGGAAGTTAATCAAGTTGACAAAATTCCCAAGTAGTACAGCAGCAGCATCACAAGTAGTACCAATGAACATATAGTCCAGCAAGTTGAAAAAGTTGAATTTCAAGTTACAGCCTGCATGACATTTTCCTACACAATGCTTGTTGTAAATAATTACTTAAAGTAAACACTTTTTTATCTCAGCTTACTTGCTACCCTGTCTATTTCTTCTATGCTATCCTTATACTCTGCTTAAGGACAGATGCTACTTGTCTTGGCTATATACAGCAAATTGACCTGGTTGTGTTCTATGCTATTATGCTACTTGTCTTCTACGCTATCCTTATACTCTGCAATTGACCTGGTTGGAATTCATACAGCAACAGTAACAGTTAACTGAACTTCTTTTGCATGCATTTATCACTCCAGAAAACTTTCAGTAACAAGTGAGAAGCATCTGCATTTTCTTAGTGAACTTTTGAGTGCATTTATCACTTGTTGGAGTATGCTACAGCTTCTGCAAATCACGAACTCCTTTAGTTTACATCTCAGTTTTAGTTTACATCTCAGCTACGGAAGGAGGGGAAGGGGGGAGAGGTGAGGAATCACCTGTGGGATAACGGCATGCTGCCGTAGGAGGACGCCGGTGTCGAGGAGGCGGCGGGCGGCGGCGCGTCGAGGAGGTGGCGTGTCGAGGAGGAGGAGGCGCGTCGAGGAGGTGGCGCGTCGAGGAGGAGGAGGCGCGTCGAGGAGGTGGCGCGTCGAGGAGGCGGCGCGTCGAGAAGGAGGCGGTGGAGGCGGGGCAGCGGAGGGTTCGGCCGGCTGGGCGTGCCGCGGTGGCAGGCCGTCAGTGGTGGCGGCGGCTAGGAACCCTAGCTGTCGCGCTCGGGAGGGAGGTTGACGCAGGAGGGGCCGCGGGAGGAGGGGGACGGCGAGGGCGCGGGCGCGGGCGGAGGGGGGACGGTGCTCGGCTCGGGGACGGCGAGGGAGGCGGCGCTCGGCTCGGGGATGGCGAAGGAGGCGAGGGGGACGGCGAACACAGGGGGGGGGGGGGCAGCGGGAGAGATTAGAGAGATTGGGGATTTAGTGTGGGGGGAAACTTTCTAATGGCGCACCAGCTCTCGGTGCGCCATAACTACGACTATTCTAATGGCGCACCAGCTCTCGGTGCGCCATTAGAATTTTGTTCTAATCTAGCCCACTAGCCCTATCTACCACCTAACCCTGTCTACAACAGAACCCACCCACTAGCCCGATTGGTCAGCACGCAGCACACACACCAGGAGGTCCTAGGTTCGATTCCCAGGCTCCCCAATATTTTTTTATGCATTTTAAATGCTGTTTTTTTATATTTATTTGTGTTTAAATATGTTCAAACTTGTTACTTGAAAATATCATCGGCGGCGGCGGTGGAGCGGGGAGGGTGCGGGGATCGAGATCGAGATGGAGGGGGGATCGAGATCGAGATGGAGGGGGATCGAGATCAAGTGTCCTCATGAATTCAAAAAGTTCCCATGAAATTTAAAAATATTCATGATATCAAAAAGTGTCCATGAAATACAATCGAGAAATGAAGACTATGATTTAAATACAATCGATCTTAGCTAGCTATCTGTTCACAATCTTCTTGCCCTTCTTTTTCGCAAATGGAGAGGGTGGTCCTGCTTCTTCTTGTGGTGTGTGCTGCTACTTCATCGTCGTCGTCATGTTCGATCTTCGGGTCGCTGTACTTGTCGAAGTCTTGCTCATTGGCTACTCCATCCATTCCGATGATCTTCCTTTTGCCTCTCCTCACGACAACACGACTGGGCTTTGACGGGTCGGTAATGAAGAAGCATTGGTCCACTTGGGAAGCCAGTACCCATGGCTCATTTTTCGCGGTGACGTTTGCGCCCGCGGTCTTGGATTTGGCTTCGGGTATAACCATGGTGGTGAAATATCGGTCTTCTTTTAGGATGCTCTTGGCCCATCTGACACGGAACATCGGCACCTTCTCTCCAGCGTAGCTCAGCTCCCATATCTCCTCGATCCTTCCGTAGTATCTGTCCTTGTCCTTACCGGTGTAGGATTCCATCGTTACCCCGGAGTTCTGATAACCATCGCTCTTCATGTCCTTGTCCTCGGTGTAGAATGTGTAGCTAGTTGATATCGTACGCCTCATAGGTCATCAGGTTGTGCTCGGCGCCCTGTGACAAGGCGAATATGAGTTGTTCTTCCGCGGAAGAATCTTCATGTAAAGGGTACGACAGAAGCTTATGCTTGAACCAACGCGTGAAACATGAGTTGTGCTCTTTGAGTATATCTCCGTCCGTCCTCTGTTGGCCTCGGTCATTGTACGTCTTCTCAGTAAAGGTTTTGTGCTCTACCACCCAAGGATCGACCACGTCTATGTGTTGTAGCGCGACTAGGTTTGCTCTTTCAAAGTCGGCGAGTCGACCCTCGAAGTCGACATGCATTTCGCGGCGACCCTCACGGTGACCCCATCCAGCGAGCCTGTCGAGGTGCCTGTTGACGGGCAGACCAACGGGGTTCTCGATGCCTAGATAATTCGTGCAGTAGGAGATGCACTCTTCGGTCAGAAAGCCCCTGGCTATACTTCCCTCTGGACGTGACATGTTGCGAACGTATCCTTTGATGACACCATTCATCCTTTCGAACGGCATCATGCTGTGCAGGAACGCCGGCCCGAGTTGGATGATATCCTCCACGATATGGACCAGCAGATGCACCATAACGTCGAAGAATGCAGGCGGGAAGTACATCTCAAGCTCACATAGTATCACCACGATCTCTTCCTGTAGTCTTCTGAGTTGCCTCACGCCAATCGACTTCCGAGAGATGACGTCGAAAAAGTTGCATAGGCCAAATAGGGTTTCACGGACGTGCGCGTCCATGATCCCACGGATTGCAACTGGAAGTATCTGCGTCATCAGCACGTTCTGCTTCGCTGGGTCTAGGTATCTGCTTATCTTCCCCGCGTAACCGTAAGGAAGTTTTACTCCTAGGAGGCAGGTGAAAAACTGCTCGATCTCCTCCTGACTTAGAGTGAAGCACGCGGGAGGGTAGTCATTTCCGGTCTTCTTGACCTTTTTGCCTTTGCGACGACTTTCTGTGTCCTTCTTCGCCTCATCATCATCATCATCATCATCATCATCATTAGCGTGAAGCTCCTGCCTGATGCCCATTGATTTCAAGTCTGCCCTTGCTTTTGGCCCATCTTTGGTCCTCTCTGGCATGTTGAGCAGGGTACCAAGCAGACTCTCGCACACATTCTTCGTGATATGCATGACATCAAGGCTGTGAGGCACACGGTGGATCTTCCAGTACGGCAAGTCCCAGAAAACAGACCCCGTTTTCCATACCTTCAGCAGCGGCTCTGGCGCCTTTCGCTTCTTTCCCGGCTCTGGCGCCTTTTGCTTCTTTCCCGGCAGTGGGCAGTCTTTCCAATTTTTCAACAACTCGTCTATTTCCTCGCCGCTCCTCGTACACGGGCGTTTTCGGGGTTCGGTTTCACCAACGAACAGATCCTTGCGTTTCCTCCACGGGTCATCGTCGCGAAGCCACCTTCGATGTCCCATGAACACGGTTTTCGAAGACCCGGGATCTCTATCTAGCTGGCGATACGTTGTGTCATCCATGCACCTTACGCATCCAGAAAATCCGTGGACTACCTGCCCCGTGAGATATCCGTAACCGAGATAGTCGTGCACCGTCGTGAGCAGTGCGACTCTCATAGGGAAATATTCTCTCTCTGCGGCGTCCCACGTATTGGCTGGCGTTTTCCACAGCGTGTCTAGCTCCTCCTTCAGCAGCCCCGGATACAGATTGATGTCGTTCCCTGGTTGTTTCGGCCCTTCAATTAGCATACTCATGTGAATGTACTTCCTCTTCATGCACAACCAGGGGGGAAGGTTGTACATCCACACAAACACAGGCCAGGTGCTATGTGTGCTTCTCTGGCTGCCAAATGGATTGACTCCATCGGTGCTCGCGCCCAGCACGATGTTCCTTGGATCCTTCCCAAATTCTGGGTCTTCGAAGTTCAACGCTTGCCACTGGCTCGCATCCTTAGGGTGACTCAGCATCTTGTCTTTTTTATTTATCTCCGGATCATTTCCGTCATCTTCCCGCTTCTTGTCCTCCCTATCCGCGTGCCAACGCAGGAGCTTTGCTACCTTAGGGTCCGCGAAATACCGCTACAGACGAGGAGTGATCGGAAAGTACCACACTGATTTTCGAGGAGCTTTCTTCCTCTTCTTGTATCGAGTGACGCCGCACACCGGACATATGGTAGACTCCACGTGCTCGTCCCGATAAATGATACAATTGTTCATGCACACATGGTATTTCACATGCGGTAAATCCAGAGGACACACGATTTTCTTCGCCTCCTCGAAACTGGTCGGGCACTTGTTCCCCTTGGGAAGACGTTCGTGCCAGAATGACATGTTCTCGTCGAAGCATGCGTCGGTCATTTTGTGTTTTACCTTCATCTCCAGAGCCATGAGCGTTACTTTCAGGCGGGTATCCTTGGGCCTGCATCCTTCATACAATGGAGTAACCGCATCTATCTCCAGTTGATCCAGCTTGGCTTTCTCTCGGGCGGCAACTCTTGCGTTATCTGTCTGCTTGAGAAGCAGCTCTTGAATATGAGGGTCCTGCACCCAGCCTCCATCGTCGTCTGCTCCGGCATCTTCATCTTCATGATCATGCCCTTCGTCTTGATCTTCCCCATCATCATTTACGACATCTTCTACATGATGACTGTGTACAGCATCACCGTCGTGATCATGTCCTGGAGATTCTTCGTCTTCTCGCCCGCCCTCGCCGCGGTGGTACTTGTCTTGTTGCCCTTCCTCATTTCTTGCCCGGCCCCCATGGACGACTTCATAGTCATCTTCATCACCTTGCCACCGATAGCCATCCATGAAACCACGCAAGAGCAGGTGGTCCCGCACCTGCCTGGAATCCGGGTCCGCAATAAGGCTCTTCAGCTTGCATCTTCGACACGGACATCTTATCTCCGTCTCGTTCTTTTGAAGCATCTCGGCCTTCGCGGAGCTCAAAAACCTATTCACGATGCCTTCAGTCATCGTGCGGACCATGGTCGCCTGCGGGGTAGAGCAAAACGATATTTTAGAACCAAGAAAAAATTTGGCATGACCTTCCCTAAAAATAGGACCAAAAAGAATGCGTAGTGCCAAAATTCTCGCCAAAACGGAAATGAATCAAAACATTCCGGCAAAATATTGGCAACTATCGCATTTCAAATACCGCTACCTTCAAACACAATCATATATGCAATACCACAAACACATGCAACACCACAAACATACATAGATCTAGCTAGGCCACAAAAAGTGCATGTGCACGTTGTTGGAGCGAGCTAGGGAGAAAAAAAGTAGATCTACATCATGAAGATAGCTTTCCCCTTACTTACCTATCAAAAAAAGGTAATTTCACCACTTAATTTTGATGAATTTATGGTGGAAATGAGGTGAGGAGGAGGAGGTGGAGAGAATGAAGTGGGGAAAGTGAGTGGGTAGGTGGGCTGTCCAAAATATCTTGTTGGTCTCAGGTTACTAATGGTGCACCACCACATAATGCGCCATTAGTA
Source organism: Triticum timopheevii (assembly GCA_963921465.1). Taxonomy (NCBI): domain Eukaryota; kingdom Viridiplantae; phylum Streptophyta; class Magnoliopsida; order Poales; family Poaceae; genus Triticum; species Triticum timopheevii. The sequence goes on from OY997262.1 coordinate 293,905,599, forward strand.
ACCCTGGTTACTAATGGCGCACCTGCAGGTGGTGCGCCATTAGTACTTTTTGCAGAAAAGTAAAAAAAACATATGTATTCTAATGGCGCACGGCGTCACAGTGCGCCAAACTACTAATGGCACACTGTGATATGGTGCGCCATTAGTAGGTTCGGAAAAAAGTAAAAAAATATATATATACTAATGGCGCACTTGTCTGGCCGTGTGCCATTACTAGTTCTAACTACTAATGGCGCACTTTGTCACCATGCGCCATTAGTTTGTATGGAAAAATGGGAAAAAAATCGATAGTAGTGGCGCACCGTGAGGCTGGTGCGCCATTAGTGTCTGCCACACTAATGGCGTACCTGAAGCCAGTGCACCATTAGTATATAGTAGTGGCGCACTGTCTTCCTGGAGCGCCATTAGAATCAGTCATATCTATAGCCCTTTTCCTAGTAGTGGAGGTTTCACCACACACCAAATTTGATCCTCAATAAATGAAGGAAAATCCCTGTGCATCATCTGTCAATTCTAGGAATTAAACTCGGATCGTTAGGCTGCACAACCGCATATCCAATCACTGATCCAAGACTCTCTTTGCGTCCGCAGCACATGATGAAGGTCCCAAGTCGTCATGGTCCACGGAAATGGAAGAACACATCACATGATTTCTGGATGGTCTACTCAAATTTGCCTCCAAATGGTTGCACCTACTCAAATCACAGGCCCCTCTAATATTTCTGGATGCTACTCACGAGGAGAGACGCCTGATCCTCATCCGCCACACCAACTGCTTCCTCCGCGACTGATCTTCTGGAGTGTGTCTAATGATGACCTGGAGTTTGTCTCCTGCTGTTAACTCCATCTAGAAAATCTTGTTATAAAAAACTTTTTTTTGCGGGTTGTTACTATATATGCTTCTGTTTTTTTTTCAAAAAGGGGACTCCCCGGCCTCTGCATCAGAACGATGTATACGGCCACTTAAATAAATTAAATAGGTTCAACAATGTTATAGAGTCAAACAATGTTATAGAGTCTTGAAATAAAATAAAGGCGAGCTCACATAGAGCCTCGACGCCAAAACAAGAAAAGGCCATAAAGCCACAACCAGCTGGCAAAATAAAGATAGAAAAAACTAATTGTCTATCCTATTACATGACCGTCATCCAAACCGGTTGAAGATATCCCGCGCTACCATCTCCCATCGGACAGATCTAGTAACCAAATGCTCCCTGGCCTCCGTCGGAGTGAGTAAGGACCACATACGGATCAGCGCCGTAGCATGGAATACAACCTGCAAAAAATGAATAGTAGTTATTCTGTTAAAAGCCAAATCATTTCTACAGTTCCAAATTGACCATAACAACGCACAAACTCCTACACGAATATGTCTAGCTGTATCGGATTCTATCTCATCCAGCCACGTTCCGAATAACGACCCGACCGAACTCGGAGGAGTAATGTTAAAGGCAATTTGCACGGTGTGCCACAGAATTCTCGCCAACAGACACTCAAAGAAGAGATGCTTAATGGTCTCATCCTGATCATAGAAACTACACCTAGTAGATCCTGTCCAATTACGCTTAACCAAGTTGTCCTTTGTTAAAATAACCTGTTTATGGACAAACCACATAAACACTTTAATTTTCAAAGGAACTTTTACTTTCCAAACATGTTTGGAACTAGGAATGACAGTCAAGTTAATAACATTGATGTACATCGACTTAACAATAAATTATCCAGACCTAGTAAGTTTTCAACACAACTGATCGGGCTGATGAGCTAGCTGGACTTCCATCAGTCTACGCACCAGATGAAGCCAAGCTTCCCATCTATCACCAACAAGCACCCTCCGAAACTGAATATTAAGGGGAATGGACTGCATAATCGTTGCAACTAGCGCATCACGTCGCTGGACAATACGATACAGGGTTGGGTACTGTAGTGCCAATGGTGTATCACCCAGCCAAGTATCCTCCCAGAACCGTGTATCATTGCCATCACCGACAATAAACTTTGTTTTACTAAAGAAGGTTGCCTTAACTCTCATAAGCCCCTTCCAAAACGGCGAATCAGTTGGTCTCACTGTCACCCGTGACAAAGTTTTGGAATGCAGATACTTGTTGCGGAGAATCTGCGCCCAAGTTGCGTCAGTCTGAACTGAAAGCTTATACAGCCACTTACTAAGCAGGCATCTGTTCTTGACTACAAGATTCTCAATACCCAAACTCCCTTGATCCTTTGGTCGACAAATAACATCCCACTTGGCGAGTCTATACTTTCTCTTAAGTTCATCACTCTGCCAAAAAAATCTTGATCGGTAGAAGTCCAGCCTTTTCCTAACCCCCACTGGAACCTCAAAGAAAGATAGTAGGAACATCGGCATACTCGTAAGCACCGAATTAATAAGAATTAAGTGGCCTCCATATGACATAAGTTTGCCCTTCCAGCAACTAAGTTTCTTTTCAAACCGATCTTCAATGCATTTCAACTCCCTGTGCGTTAGCTTACGATGGTGAATGGGTATACCTAGGTAAGTAAAAGGTAAAGCCGCTAATTCACATCCAAACAATTGCCTATAAGCCTCTTGTTCCTCCTTGGCTCTACCAAAGCAGAACAACTCGCTTTTATGGAAGTTAATCTTTAACCAGGTCAATTTTTCAAATAAGCATAACACCAGCTTCATGTTTCTCGCTTTTGCCAGGTCATGCTCCATAAAGATGATTGTATCATCAGCGTACTGCAGAATGGACACACCCCCATCAACTAGGTTGGGCACCAAGCCACCCACCTGACCGGCCTGCTTTGCCCTACCTATGAGAATTGCCAACATGTCAACCACAATGTTGAACAAAATAGGAGACATTGGATCTCCTTGCCTCGGGCCTTTGTGTGTCTGAAAATAATGCCCTATATCATCATTTACTTTAATTCCAACACTCCCTTTTTGCGTAAAGGATTTTACCTGGCGTCGCCAAGACTCATCAAAATCCTTCATACGCAAGGCCTGTTGAAGGAAAGGCCATTTGACTTTGTCGTACGCTTTTTCGAAATCCACTTTGAAAACAACCCCATCCAGCTTTTTTCGTGTGGATTTCATGGAGCGTTTCATGAAGGACCACTACCCCCTCAAGGATATTCCTGTCCGGCATGAAAGCAGTTTGGGTAGGCTGCACAATAGCATGTGCGATCTGTGTGAGCCTATTGGTCCCGACCTTGGTGAAAATTTTGAAACTAATATTAAGAAGACAGATTGGCCTGAATTTCTCAATTCTCACAGCCTCTGTTTTCTTAGGAAGAAGGGTGATCATTCCAAAATTGAGCTGAAAAAGATGAAGCTGTCCAGCAAACAGATCATTGAACAAAGGCAACAAATCCCCTTTAATGATATGCCAGCATTTCTTATAAAACTCCGCTGGAAATTCATCGGGGCCCGAAGCCTTGTTATTTTTCATTTGCGAAATGGCCTCCAGCACCTCTTTGTCGGAGAAAGGGGCCGCAAGAATATCATTCTCCACCGCTGTGAGTTGAGGAACATCCTCAACCCTGGACTCATCCAGCGACACACAGTTCTCTTCTGGAGGGCCAAACAACTGCTTATAGTACTCGGTAATGTACAATTTTAGGTTTTCCTGTCCTACAATTGTACCCTCATCTTGCTCAAGCTGAAAGATCCTCTTCTTTCGATGCTTACCATTAGCGATCATGTGAAAGAATTGAGTGTTCCCGTCCCCCTGGACTACTCGCCGGACCTTGGCCCACAACGCCCACTTCAAATCTTCTTCCCTAAGAAGTTCTTTCAGACTCAATTCCGCATCAAGCTTGGCATGAAGCTCCGCGGCCGGCAACATCGTGGTTTCTGCTTTTACATCCAGGGACTGAATAAGGGAAAGGAGCCTTTCCTTTTCGACCTTATAAATCCCACTAAGATGCTTAGCCCACCCATGCAGGAAACTCCTCAAATGCCTAATCTTATTCTGCCAGCGCTGAAGCGCAGTCTTCCCTCCTGAATCCTTAGCCCACTCTCTGGCCACGAGATCAAGAAAGCCTTCTCGTTCAAACCAAGCCATCTCAAAGGAGAACACATTTTTGTTCCCCAGGTGGGTGGGCTCACCAGAGTCCACCAATAACAACGTGTGGTCAGAAATACCACGGGACAAGGCCTGGACTGTTACTAGAGGGAACTTCTGTTCCCAATCGACACTGGCCAACACTCGATCCAACTTCTCATACGTCGGATTTGGCAGCGCGTTAGCCCAGGTGAATTTTCTACCCGAGAGCTCAATTTCTCTCAGGTCCAAACTTTCAATGATAGTATTGAACATAAACGACCATCTGCCATCAAAGTTATCATTGTTCTTATCCTCACGCCTTCTAATTATATTGAAATCACCCCCCACCAGGATAGGCAACTGCTCGGAACCACAAATCCGAACGAGATCAGCCAAGAACTCGGGCTTAAGCTCAGGCTGCGCAGCACCATATACTGCAACCAGAGCCCAATTAAACCCATCTTCCTTCGACAGCACCCAAAACTTGACTGCAAAGTCACCCATAACCACACTGCGAACCTCAAGCGCTTCGCACCTAACACCGAGTAAGATTCCACCCGATCTCCCTCTCAGCGGCAAGCAATGCCAATCAAAGTCTATACCCCCCGACAAAGTATTTAGAAATTGAGGCGCAACGTTATCTCTACCCGTCTCCGATAGAGCGATAAAATCTAAACGATGCTCAACAGACGCCTCAGCAAGAAACCTTCTTTTAGCCAAGTCCTTTAGACCTCTGCTATTCCAAAAGATTCCTTTCATAGTTCATCATGGAATTTTTTTTTGCCGTACGAATCCTAGCACTCCTACGCACTGCGAACACCGGGTACACCTTCCGTTTCTACTTGTGCTTGGGGACAGTTTGACGCTACAACTGGTCCTCACAACCAGTCTCAGAGGGGCTAGCCAAAACTATCTCAGTAGAATCATCCTCTACATCCACCTCAGTAATAGGTTGCACAAGATCCGCACAAAAATTGTCGAGCACCCTGACCCCGAGAGCATCAACCTCAGAATCACTCATGGGTTTAACGGCCGCCATATTACGAATCATCTCTAAGGCTCGCTTAGCCTCTAGATCCAGAAGATCATTAACAGAATTAGAGATTTCAGTGTCATTACTACCCAGTGAAACTCCTAATTGATTTGCATTTTCAACAATCTCATCATTTGAAAAATGCAGAATGGAATTAGAAGTATTGACCGACATACCAGTAGTGACATCCACGTCACGAAGCTTGGCCGCCCTCATGGCGCACCGCTGCTGAATGTCGTCCACATCCGGCTGTGCCTCGAGAAGGCCACTCACTCGGCGCCCCTCAGACATCGGATCCTGAATCCCTCCAAACGCAATGACCTCCTCCCGAGAGATCGCGGTCGGGGTCCGGCCTCCTGCCTCACCCCAACCAGCCGGCCGATCCATCTGCACGGGCTCACCCACAGCCTCGCCAGGGAGTGGACAGGCACTCACCAAGATCTCAGACTCCTGGCACGACCCGCAGGACGGGGCCGGCAGGGAGGGTGGTGGAGGCAGTACAAGGGCCGACTGCCCTCGCTCCCCACCCAGCACCGGAGAAGTCACCCCCACAGGCGCCGTAGGAGGAGAAGGCTCCGAGGCCACCTGCCCCGAGCCCTCTCCCGAAGGCAGAGCCGCCACCAACCGAAAGGTAGACGCGACGGGAGAGGAGGTATCCGAGGCCCCCTGCCCCAGACCTCCTCCCAACGAAGAAAAGGACACGGGAGCCACCCGCCCCGAATCCCCTTCCTCAGCAGTGGGAGAGCAACCCGAGGCCGCCTGCCCCAAGCTCCACCCGACAAGCCAGGCACGACAAGCTGCTTCACCTCCTGAGGAGGTACCATGTGCTGAGCACAAGAGGGAGTGGCCACCTGCCGACTCACCTCCTCCTCCCCCCAGATCGAGATCGATGAAACCCCAAGATCCCCAGGAATGGTATCCACAGCACCCTCAAACCCCAAAGCAGGCAACTCGAGCTCAAAAGCCTCCTCGGACTCAACCCGATCACTCCACAGCCTCGGAGGTGCAGAAGAGGGCTCGAAAGACCCAAATCTCAAAGTCGTCGAAGGCACCAAGGAGGGTGGGGCTGCTCCATCCCCAGTCGTCGCGGTCTCGGACCCCGGCCCCTTGGACAGCTGTCGTCCAGAGTCCTCGACTGGCGACTCCTGTGCTCCCGCGCTGCCATCACCCTCGTGCATATCCACGTCAGACTCATGAACCGGCGCAACCAGAAGGCTCTCATCCTCAAACTCAATAACCAGATCATAAATCCTGCCTCGATAAGCCCACTTAACCACGTCCGGCACATACTCAATGTTCAAAATACTAACCAGAACCCGAGCAATCCCGTGAGCTCTGGTGAACTCCATGTCCACATGCTCAGGCTTCCCCACTAAAGTGCCCATGCTGGCCACAACCCGAGCATCCTGCAGTGGCTTGGAGGGAGCCCCGGAAAATTGCAACCACGCCTGAGTAAGCGGCTTTCCCTGAGGCTCAACATGCTTCCACTCCTGAAACTCAAGGATACCATCCGTTCCCGGCACCTTACACATCCCAAAACTCAACAACCGCTGCAGATCCTCGACGGAAGGAAACTCAATTCTGAACATCTTATCAACAAGACTGACAAGGTCCCACTGGAAATCCCCAGGGGCCAACTCTCGGAGCCTCTACACGATCTATGTCTCAGACACCTCCCCTCTGGTGACCTTGACAATCCCTGTGGTCATACTCGTGGACTCATCAGAAACCTCTCGCTCATTCGGAGATTTGAAAAAAGTTAGCTCAGCACAGTAAACTCCATACATCATGAGTGACGGTGCCTGATCTCGCAGTAACGGACACTCCCCAGAGTCGTGTGTCAGTTTACCGCAGGTATCACATAACAGAGCCACACACTCCGCAATGAAGTGACCCTTGTAGCCGCAACGATAACAAAGCATCTTTTCCTTCCTGCGCACCCACTTGGACGCCCTATCAACCTCAGCCCTATCTGTCAACTCCGCAGACACATCGGTCATAACCTCGTTCTCAGGAACCTGAACAGTAGCAAGAGCCGTCACCACCTCCATAGCGTGACCGGTTAGTACAGGCTCCTCGGCAGTCCCATCAACTGTCATCTGGTCGACAACAACAGGTGGTGGCGGAGGACGTGGACGGTACCGGCCCCCCTGGCCGCCCCTACCACCACGATGGCCTCGGAAACCTTCTCGCTGCCGATGACCCGGATCAGAAGATCCCTCAATGAAGCCGCCTGAAGGACCCAAGAATGGCCTCTCAACTGACTCATCACTTTGCCAAGCATAACCACGACTGCCACCCATGGACGAAGAGCCACGGTGCTGGCCAGTCCCATAAGCATCGTAGCCGTCATCCCCCCATTGACCTCGGGGCGCCAGCCACAAGCGCAGTCGTCGGCGGCCTCGGCAGAGCAGCACCGCGACCTACAGCCATCGACAGAGTAGCAGCCGGCGCCGGCGGCCGAAGTCCTTGAGCACCACGCCCCGCAGCCATCAGCAGAGAAGTAGTCGGCGCCGGCGGCCGGAGACCTTGAGCACCGCGCCCGACGGCTGGCACGGCCCCCACAGCCTGCGCAGGTCTTGGCCCTGGCGGGGTGCCTCGTCCGGCCGCAGCCGTAGGTCGCGACCCATTTGGCGCACTACGGCCAGCCGGCAGCACCGGCCGCTGGCCTTGTGGAACACCGCCTCCACGGGCCGCCGGTGTCACTCCGGCGAGCGCCTGCTTGTTGGGGCCAAAGGACACTGCATCCCCCTGTCCCTCCATCAGGGGAGGGATCTGAGTCGCCCGGCCTGGACCATAGCGAGGGAAACCTGCTGAACCCTCGCGACGCCTAAACCTAGGGCACAGCGTCGGCGGAGGCAAGACGCACGACAAAACACGATCGCACGTATGCATGCAAAGGCTATTTTCCTCGTCGCTCGCAGAGCCTGTGGAGACGGCGTTAGCCTGGGCCTCATACCCGGCTAACTCTGGCCCACACGGAGATGCCACCAGATGGGCCTCACACCCATCGTCCTGATCTCCCGTCCCAGCCAAGCCCATCAACGAATTCAAACGCAACCGCCTGGCTACCCCGATTGGGATCTCACCGGACTATTGCGCCACCGTCAGCTCCGGCCGCCGGCCCTTCTTCCGACGACTGGGCACAACTTTCCATTCCGAACCGAGAAAATCACCAAACGTAAGGGCCGGAAGACGTACCTTTGGAAGAGGGCCACGCCATGGCCGGATCGCCGTTGCCGCCGTCCTCCGGTGCACGACGCGCCGAACGATCTCGATCCTCTCCGTCTTCTCCAGTCCAGTCCTCGTCGGATCGTCCTGCGGGATCGCATCATCTACCAACAACGCAACCTCATCCTCAAAATATCCAATCTTGAAAGCCTCGCAAATGTGATCTGAAGGCGTAGGTGACGCCGTCTCCGGCGAACCGGCGTCAAGATGTCGGCCGTCGTCTTCGTCCTCCTCCTCGTCACTCTCCACTAGCACCCAGAACCATCCTCCGACTCGCCGGTCGCTGCCGGCGCGGTGGTCGCGAGACCCATCCCTAGTCGCCCCGCCCATCGCCACTCCCCTGTGGAGTTGCTCTCTTGTTCTTCAGCTAAAAAATGGGAGAGATTTTCACTTCCCGGCCTCTGCACCAACCAGGGATGCATACGACCATTTTAGTATGAGTACCAAGATAAACATGGTTCTCAGAATTTTTTTAAATGAGTATCAAGATATTTCTTGATGATAGGTTCGACCATACACCAAGCTTGATCCTCAATAAATGAGGGAAAACCCATGTGCATCACCTGTCAATTCTAGGAATTGAACTCGGGGAGCTAGGCTGCACAACCGCATGCTTCTGGTTTACTTTGGCTACTTCGGCTATGCCTGAGCGCATAAATCTGCCTTTACTGAATGCGATTTCATCGCGATGGATGGAATCCGGGGTGCGGCCCCTTCTTTCAAAAAACAAATTATGCTCATAATGTACTGTATTCAGAATTCTCATTTCAAATTGATGATCACAGTGACAATGAAAACCCCACAGTCCACGGTGTCATCCTTATCGTCGCCACCAGCACCCTCATTATTTTCTTCCAATCATGCACGGTTGGTTTATGTCATATTCAATTTAAGGATGTTCCTGAGTACAACTTCTATTTCAAGTTTCTGCCACTAGGTCACGTACGTACCAGCAACCGGACATCATATAGCTTGTTGTCTTTGGCTTCTCTCTAACAAATCAATCAGAGCTTTGTACAACCTAGTTAGCTGGAAAATTAAGGGACTAGAGAAATGATTGAGGAAACATTTCTCACTCACCAGTTTAATGCAGCTTTGCAAGTTCACACCACCGTCGTCCATGTATAACAGTGTAAAGATGTGACAAGCGATTATTTCAGTTCAAACTTGTGGCAAAAGAACCACACCACCATTTAGACGATGTGAAAAACATGTACTGTCAAGGCTATGTATAGTAGATACAACTAACGTGTGGTCCAAAATAACTAATTATTATCATCCATGTATGTATGTTGGGTCGCATTCCCCAATTATATAGCGACCCCATTATTATCCTTGAGGAAACTGAGCGCATGGCAAAGGACAAGATCATTAGTGACTTGCACACAACCAAATCACCCCTATAATATTGGAGTTTCAGATATGGTCGTTGATTTGTTTGCATAAGAAGAAGCCATTGGGCATTTGACACACAGCGACCCTATCACGGTTGTCCATACATCTTTCGTCAAAGGCCTGGTTGATACTGTATTAAACAAAAACATTGGTCAGATCAGTGTGATCCACGAGAACACTTGTTTTCTCTGATATTCTAAAGCAAGCAGTTCTACAGTCAGCTCAACCTTGCCAACTGTCCTCCTCCTTTTTTTTCAAATATAAATAGCTCTGCACAGCTGTTTTGGTGCAACTTAAAATTGAATTTTTGTGCTCTTCCAAGCAGCTTGCATTGGAACGAAGTGTGGGTTTCACGGAGAAAGCAGAAAAAGGCTTTGAAATGCTTTGTGAAATGTGGCATGTTCTCAGCTTTTGAATCGGGCGCATGGAACGTGCAAGCATGTCCTCCTTTTTTTTTGAAAGGCTCTTCAGTTTATCTTGGAGCCCATGACGCTTCTCGTTCTAAATAACGAGCTAAAGCAGTAAAGCGTGAGCAAATTACACATTTTTGCATGGTGGAAACAGTGTGGTTTTGGAGATTTGTTTGGAGCTCTCTTTTAGAAGGAAACCTTACCGGTTAAGCAATGTCATGTGTTTCCAAGACTTTGCCTCCAGCATAAGAATGTCTGCTTTTGTTTGTCTGGTTTTTTTTTATCATTGTTACTGCTAAACTCCTTTGTTGTTGCACTGCACATGCTGAGATACCATCTTCCCGGATAGTGGCGGGTGAGTGGGAGGAGCAGCTAGTTTGAAACTACAGAAATGACTACATGACTCAGGGTATGAAATAAATTCATACAACAAGGCGCCTGTAGCTCAGTGGATAGAGCGTCCGTTTCCTAAGCGGAAAGTCGTAGGTTCGACCCCTACCTGGCGCGTTTGTTTTATTTTTGTCTCTTTTCTTCTGTGCTTAGTTAGTGCACTGTTTTTGAAGCATTTTTCTTCTTATGAAACACAGATTAAGAGGGTGTAAGTGCTGCTAGTACTAAGGGGCTGTTTGGTTGGAGACTCAAATTGCCACACCTAAAGTTAGTCACTAGCCACAAGTGTGGCTTGCCACAAATGTGTGGCAAAATCAGACTGTTTGGTTGGTAGCCATGCCTTATGTTAGGTGTGGCAGATTTTGTGTGGTGTGTGTTTGGATTGCTTCCACACATGTTTGGCAAAAAACTGTGGCTTATGTTTGGTTTCCTGCCACATCTGGTTAGAATCATCTTAGTGCTAGAGTGGTGAGATTATGCCATTTTTGTTACAAACCAATCAGATTACACCATGCTTTAGTAAATGTAAGAAGATTTTGCCACAGTACTAATAGCCATAAAAAATAACATGGATCATTTTCCGTTAAATACCATCTGTGCAAAATAAGTCACAACCACAATTCATTATCAAGATACAAAATAAGATAGATGCATGCAAGTTCCAGCCATCATTCATAAAGTCATGAAGTAACAGTCCTAACCATAGCACAAGTTCCAGCCACCTTACATTAAAGTGTTTCACTACACATCAGAAGATCAATAGGTGTAGCACAAGTTCAACTCCCAAAAGCAGTGAGCAGACACATCGCAATCTCCTAAATACCAAAAGTTGCCATCTTCTAAACATCACAAGTGAGCAACTAGCAAACCACACAGGTTGCTACCTCCTAAACTTCATCTTTGTCAAAGAACTTCCAAACCCAAGTTTCAAAAGTTTTGTCACTTGCACAACATAACCAACCATGCAAACCTTCATTTTCCTTGCTAGACAAGTGCATACCAACAATAATTCTTTGATCGATGGTAATTGGGAGTACCTCCAACCTGTGCCATAAACTAGCATATGGATCAATAACTTGGGGCATTTGAGGAGCAGGGGCAGCAAGAGATTGCTGGAGTGACTTCAATGTAGAGTTGATTTCTTCAGCAGACTCCGCGAAACGACTCTTGATTTTTTGTCGCTTCTTACTAGGTGACCTGCTACCTCTTGGGCGCTTCGTACCAACTCGGCTAGTGCTAGATGAGGAATTATCAGCACCTACATGAACTGGAGGTCTTTTAGGACCATATGTTGTTGGCAAAGTGTCAGAATCCTCCTCAAGAGGGCCCTCATATTGTGGATAGCAGTTAAGGTCATACAACCCTTCATCATTATCCGAGTCATCAGAATCAATTGTGCATGTATGCTGGTCCATGGCCAAAGAACCATCAGCACTAGTGCCTGTGAATAGCTCTTGCATCTCATAGTAGAACTTGATGGGCTTAGAAAGCAAGCGCCTTGCTCTATCCTGCATTACAGGCACACAAAAATTAAGTTCCTAAATGCAATAGCCATAGTAAGTTTCAAAAAAGAAACTAAATTATACGTACATTGAGACAAGACTTTTCAGACTCAGAAATGGTTATCACACATCTAATATCATCGAAAACGTTGCCACTCTTGCTAATTGCTGCAGCAATGTACTTCCAATTTTCTTTGTAGTGTCTGAAGTGTCGATCAACTTGAGCAATTGTAACCCCCATAGCAAATTTCCTATTTAAAGCATCAACACACTTCATGAGATGATGCTTCCTGAACCTAAATCCTGCATGTTGTTCCTTCATGTATTCAATGCACCAATCCAGCATAAACTTGGTCTGATCATCAGCCCAGGAAATGGTCCTCTCACGAGAGCACCCATCACCATCAGCCTTCCCCTTTCCCTTGGCCATCGCTGTTTCTCATGGAGTGAGTCATTTTAATTAAAATAGGTGAGGGCAAATAAGCATGAAACAGCCAACAATTTTACTGAAGAGAAAATAAGTGCTACAAGTTAACAAAGGTACAACCAGCATAGTCTTACATGAAACAAAAACAGAACAGCCAAACATAACAAAATAATACTCATGTTTGATACATAGAAACATGATAGATCACAAATTAACTTCTTAATCATCTTGATCTTGAGCTGCTAGTTCTGCTAATTTATCCTCCCACATTTTTTGAGCTAATTCGTCCCTTTTGCATGCCCATGCCTGACTCTCTTCGTAAACGTCACGACGATGTCGTCTACTCCGTGGAAGGGCCGAGTACCAAGTAGCATCATCATAGACATACTCATCAGGACCATCCTCTAAAATCCAATTATGGAGCGCACAACAAGCAAACACAATTTTTACTTGTGTTTTCAGAGGGAAGAATGGCTGACTTGCAAATATTTTAAATCGATTCTTCAAGGTACCAAATGCTCTTTCAACGGTTGTTCTAAGTGAGGAATGACGATGGTTGAATAACTCCCTTGGGTTCTCAGCGTCTCTAGCTCCCCTATATTCCTTTAGGTGATATCGAACACCACGATATGGGGGTAGTATACCAGGTCTTGCAGCATATCCCGCATCCATATCCCATCCAGCAAGAACATATATAAACCTTAGGTCAAAATCAACGGCTGCTAGCACATTCTGTGTGGGGAAGGACTTTCTACCCCTAAACCTATCCTGCATGTGGATAGGCACACATGCCGGTATATGAGTACCATCCAGAGCTCCTATGCATCCCTACCAAAAGAGAGAACTAGTTTTAAACAGACTTAATGGAACCTATAAATACATTGCAGATACTAGTGAATAAATTTGGGTGTACCTCAAAGTAAGGGTGAAATCTGGAGCTACTTGTTATCTTCGAATGTGTTCCGATAGTTCTGATGCATATGACATCACGGGCAAGGATACACAGCGCATCTAAAACAGCATTGAAGTACCTACTAACTGTCTCGCCTGATCGATAAAACTCAAAACCAATTGATCTAGTTTTCCAGTTATGCCCCACAACATGGATGAACATGGCAACTTGCTCCTACACTGTTACATGGAATGTGTCCACCAGCAGACCACGACGTCTCAGGTTGGCACACAGCTTGTGGAAAACATATTTCCGCATGCGCAACTCACTTATGCAGTGAGCTTCGGTTCCATAATACATACGGTTTAGGCGTGACATCCTTTCGACATCTCGTTCGAACATGGGAGCATAAGTTATAGATTTTCTCTTCCTTTTTCGGACATTAATCCTGTACCAGTACATGGCTAAACACACAAGAATGGCTGCAAGCAATCTTCTCCTCCACATGTAGTAGTTATAATAATGTGTGTAATACTGTAAGCATAATGTCCTTCGGTCCATCTATGAAACAATAAAAACATTAAAAGAAATCTATGATGGCATCAGTGAGTGGAACAGTGTAAATTTTTCATTCAACATAAATACAAATGACTAAATAGATTATGGAGGAAATAAACAATCTAACACATCTGTAAGAAAGAACACGGAGAGATGCCCAATCTTACATTAACATCACATATTTTACAAGAAATTACTGATGTATGCTCTCACTCGTACAAATATGCAACAATTGATTTTCTAAAAAAATGCAACAATTCCAAAAGGGGATTACGGTGTTACCTTTGCTCTTAACAAGATTGACCTTTGACTATAAGGAGGAAGATCGTAGATGCAAGAGGGGCAGAACCAAGCAGCTGCTAGACTAGGAAATCCCACAGATCACGGAAGAAGGCTGCTATTTTTCTCTTGAAAAAACAAGAACGCCCAGATCTGCATGTATGAGATGAATAGTAGGTGATGAGATGGAGGAGATGGAGGAGATTACTATTGCGGTGGTGAGGATTTTTACCAGGGAAGAGAAGGTCGATTGCAGCGGCGAGCTCCTCCTCACTTGGATCGGTCAGGAGAGAGAAGGGCGCTCATCCATGGCGGTCAAGATTATGAGGAGCAGAGTTTTGGGGAGAAAACAGGGGAGCGGCGACTTTATTACCGAGGCCCGCGGGGATTTTCGCGGCTTCTTTGGCGCGCCGCGGCGAGTGTGGCGGGCAAATCGAGCGCCACACATTTGACGAATTTTTCTGCGGCAAAGGCCCTGTGGCGCTGTGGCGAGCCTAACCTTGGTGAAGAACCAAACGCCTGCCTAAGAAGTCGTGGCGTGCCTCACCTTAGGCGTGGCGAGATGAAGCTGAGAACCAAACAGCCTCTAATTTTCCTTGTAACTACCAAGTTCCAATTGGAAGATGGTGAGAAGTCTGAAAATACCCCAAAGATCTAAATAAAGTAGAGTACAGCATGAGCAAGTCTGAAAATGAGGCAAGCCTTAACTTAGGAATTATGGCGTGTGTTATAAGACATAAGAAATAATAATTCATTAGTATCACTCGCCTTTTTCCAGCAAGCAAACCTAATTACCTCTTCAATGCTGATTAAGTAGGAGCAATGAACATACCCAAAATGCCCCTCGCATGACCTGTACAAAAACATCAGCCAGGCCCCACTACCAAATTACAAGCTGGATATTGGTGGGCACCATTAAAACTCATCACTAGTAAGAACCTAAAATGAACCAAGAAAAACACAATCAAAAGATGCACGCGAAACACACGAGGAAATAATTAGGCAAAAGGCTCGTTGCCGGCGAAGCTTTCAACCCTGGTGGTGTGTGCCATGTGTGGCTGGTGCTGCTGCCTGGAGTGCATCCATAACATCCCTCCCCTCAATCTCCTCTTCCTCCACTTCTCCTCGGCTCCACGAACGGGAAGAGAGGGAGAAGAAGGAGCACGAACCCTCAGCCCCATGGCTTCCATCTCGGTCCCGGACCCTGTCCCTTCCCCAACCGAAGATGCAGAGAACATAAGGAAAGCAGTGCAAGGTACAAAGATTCAATCAAGTTTACCTCGTTTTTGTATCTCTCCTGGTCGATTCTTTTGTTAGGTGGCTGCTGTTCAAGTCTGTTTTGTTGTTGTCATTTTTAAAAAAGAACTGGAGGGCAGACAAATTGGGACAATGATTGTTCTTGGTGGCAAGTGATTGCCAGTAGGAGTCCATCGATTTGATGTTGTGTATTTGCTCCAACGCGAGAAGAATCTGTACTGAAATCGAGAAATGGGCAGGGTGGGGGACGGACGAGAATGCGCTGATCGAGATCCTGGGCCACCGGACGGCGGCGCAGCGCGCGGAGATCGCCCTGGCCTACGAGGGCCTCTACGACAAGCCCCTCCTCCGCACGCTCCAGGACGAGCTCTCCAGCCACTTCAAGGTAATACACACCTTCACCTCCATGGCTGGTGACCTCCTAGGCTTCTTCCTTAGTCCCCGGACACCGTCCAAAATCTAATCTCCATGCCTGCGCGTTGATCTGGTCCGGTGGTTCAGGGCGCGATGACGCTGTGGACGATGGAGCCGGCGGCGCGGGACGCCAAGCTGGCCTACAAGGCCCTCAGGAAGAAGGGCGGCGACCGGCACGCCTGGGTGCTCATCGAGGTCGCCTGCGCGTCGTCGCCAGACCACCTCGTCGCCGTCAGGAAGGCCTACTGCTCCGCCTACGACTCGTCGCTGGAGGAGGACGTCGCCGCCTGCCCGCTCTACAAGGAGCCCCTCAAGCAGGCAAGGCCGTGCGGATCCTGGCGTTCTCCTCCTTTCGTCGCCGCCGTGGGTTAATTTCTTGCTCTTGCCGGTCAGCTGAGCGTTCGTGTGTATGCGTGTGCAGTTCTTGGTGCGCTTGGTGAGCTCGTACCGCTACGCCGGCGAGCACGTCGACGGCGAGCTGGCGAGGGCGGAGGCGGCCGAGCTGCACGGCGCGGTGGCGGCCAAGAAGCAGCCGCTGCACGGCGACGTGGTCCGCATCGTCAGCTCCAGGAGCAAGCCGCAGCTCAAGGCGACGTTCCAGCACTACAAGCAGGAGCACGGCAAGGCCATCGACGAGGTCTACTTTCTACGGCGCCGTTATTTCCCTACAGTTAAAAAAACCTGAACACACAAAATGAACTATATCTATTTTCATGCGCCACAGGTTCTCGAGGGGAATCGCAACGACAAGCTCTCGGCGATGCTGAAAACTGCGGTCTGGTGCCTGACATCGCCCGAGAAGCACTTCGCAGAGGTAATACTCAAAAGTTCAACCTTTTCCAGGCTGCTTCTGTTCTGATGTTCTTCATGGCTCTGCCTTTTCCAGGTGATCCGGAGCTCAATCATCGGGCTCGGCACCGACGAGGAGTCCCTGACCAGAGCGATCGTCTCGCGCGCGGAGGTCGACTTGAAGAAAGTCAAGGAGGAATACAAGGTGAGGTACAAGACGACGGTGACCAAGGATGTCGTTGGCGACACTTCCGGGTACTACCAGGGCATCCTGCTCACCCTCATCGGAGCCGAGTAGTCATTGCCAGGATCATGCAAAGCTCAGTGGATGATGTTCAATGGCATATTGCTTTGCTACTTTGCTCGTTTGATTGAACAGAGTGACATTGTGGTGTATACAATCTAGAGAATGAAGTATTGGTGTTGTGAAATAAGACCCGTGACAGTTCATTTATTGGTGTATACAGCACTAGTTTGAGACAACAGTACTTCCATAACGATTTGATTTATCCGAAGATACACGGTGACATGGTATCATAAACTCATTTTATGCACAATAGTTGCGGCGATTCGACTATAAGTAACACAGAACGAACGGTAGAACCAAACGCACATCCTATTTCATCAACAGGCGGGTGCAAGTCTCACTTCTTCCTTGCAAGAGCAGCTGCGATCCCACCAACGATAAGTCCTACCGCAGTTGTGGCGATTCCTATGCCAATCACACCATCTGCACGGAACAGGGCTGTCAGTATCTGTAGCCAGCATACATTGCTTGATTTTGAAAACTCTGCATAAATTACTCATAGCGCACTGAGGATTATCACATAGTTTTCTACTGAGGATTATCACATAGTTTTCAACAGATAAAATTATCACATAGTTTTCTACTGAGGATTGAGGAACATGTAAAAAAGATCAAACTGCCAGTGGATCATAGAAAAGTATGGTCGATTAAACTTATCTTACCTTTAGCAATTTTATCCTCTATTGCCTTTTTCAGAGATGATGCCTGCCTCCAATCTGGTTGAATCTACAAGAAAGGGGTCAAGATAAATTAAAAGGGGGAATTTATAAAGGCGGCAATATCCTTAAACGGCTGAAAAACATATGCACTTATATTCAACTAGTATGGAATATAAAGATGATGATCCCAGATTACCACCCCTTAAGCAGTTGAAAAACATATGCACTTATATTACCCCATAAAGTTTGTTTTGCATATTTTTGTCTGAATTTTAATTGTATCCCAAGTTTAAAGTGTATAGGTCACATAGATAAGTATGTCTAACTAACATGTCCGGCACAAAAATGCTACTTGGGAACTAGGCTCAAGCATAGCCAAATCTTGAAACGGAGTAGCACAGAAGGAATCAGCAACAAGCATAGCCACCAAGGTTTTTGAGTCGCCGAGTCAAGCCAAGTCGCCGAGGCTGCGGCTAGTGGCTTGCTGGCTTGAGTTAGCGACTTGGCTTGATTAGTCGCCCCAAGTCGCCATGGCACAACAGTACATAGAGCAGCAGAGCACATAGATATACAGCAGCAGCAGAGCACATATACAGCAGAGAAAATGTACTACATCTAAGCGGAGCACATATAGAGCCCACCCTGCGCTATCTTTCATATACTACATCTAAGCAGAGCACATATAGAGCCCACCCTGCGCTCTCTTTCCTTCGGTCCTCCTCATTCCCCAGTTCCCACATGATGACATATATAGCAGCAGCAAGCCACGCGAGCCAGCGAGTCGCGCGACTAATCGCACCAAATCGCCGGCGAGCTACGCGAGTCGCGCGACTTGCTCCCTGAGTCAAGTCGCCTGCGCGAGCCAGGCATGCCGCGACGACTTGGCGATTAGTCGGCGACTAATCGGCGATTAGTCGGCGACTCAAAAACAGAGATAGCCACGATCTTGAACTGCTTAGCAAGAATTAATCGACAAGGATAGGTGTGGAATCAATAGAAGTATAAAACACGTGACACATCAGTTGAATGAATTCAGCTAAGCAGTTAAACAGATTTGCTGTTTGCATAACAATTACAAAATACTGTTATCTGCATAGCCACATATCAATTGTCTATCAGTCCCACCGCAGAAAAATCGATTGTATATCACGATGCTGACAGATTAATGAGGGAGGGTGATTTAAGGGACAATTTCTTGGATGGTGCAAATGTAGGAAAATTATTTTCGAGCCTGATTAAGAAATCAACAAACTGAGGGAACCACAAATATCAAGAACCTTTACTTTAGTTGCACAAACCTTAGTGGAATCAAATATTTGGTTTGTCACTATGTCATCCAGCAGAGAAAACAGTACTAGTAAATAGTTACGCAAGCAATATGCAAATAAATTCCGCATGTGTCACCCAGCAAATCAGCATAGAAATAGCACTAGTTGGTTGCTACACAAGCAAATAAGATGATGATGAGTTACCACAATTCACAATACAGAGCTACTTGCATCAACTGCATGTATGACATTTTCAAATAGTTGGTTTGCAGATAAGCTCAAAACCAGTGAAATATTTCTTTCACTTTTACCAGCAGAAACAGTAGCACACATCAAGAAAGTATGCATTATATAAGGCAACCAGAAGGTAGTGCAAGAATACCTGCAAACAACGGTCCGCAAGTTGCCGGCTCCTTACATAGTTACCATTTCTGTAGTGCCCAACAGCCAGCAAATACAATTTTTCTCTAGTCTGCAGTGGGCTGGTGGTTTTATCAAGAGAAGCTGTACAAGTAGAACAAACAAGTTGATCAAAACAGAGTTGAGAAGAATAGATAGCAAAGTAAGATGATAGGTTGCAAGGAGTAAATTTTCATCCATGCAAATAAAAAAGTTATCTGACCTTCAATCATGCCAATTCCACGGTTCACATCATCAGTCTGCTTGGAATGGACGAGAGCCCAAGATAGCCTCATAATGCTATCATTTTTCTGTTCTTCGGTTGCAGCCTCAGCAACCTCTCTTTCACATCCCTAGGTACATATAAACATGAATAATCATCAGAATTAGAACTATATAAGTTTTCTAGTTGCTCATTGAACATAATTAACAACACAATATAGTTTGTGAATATTGCAAAAGAACAAAAAGCACACATATATATTATTGAACAAGAGCGGCAGCCAAGAATAGATGACTTGACAGTTCGTGCTTGTGAACACTACATAAACATATGAGTTAGCTATCTGATGACTTTAGTAAAACACATAGCATTCTGTACTACAAGGGACAAAATGGGAATCAGAGTATCCAACATCCCAACTTGGTAAATCCATGCTACTACCAGTACAGTAAATAATGGCAACAACTAACTGAACAAACATGGGAAGGCACCACCGATTCAACAACCACGGCTAGTCTCCCACCACCAGGACAGCGTCGAGCATCACGAAGCTTTGCAATAACGATCCACTCTCCTTTTCTACATATATTTTGTGCTTCCCATAATATGATGCGCGCATCCTGGAGTAAATTGACCCCCATCCACGGAGCAGGATTCGACAGGCGACAGATTCAACCGTTAAGCAAAGCGAGGGGCTGAGGCGAAAGGGGGAGCGAACTCTTACGGCGATGATGTCGCGGTCGCACCAGGGGATGTTGTCGCCGCCGGAGAAGAAGGAGCCCACCGACTCGAAGAACTTGCTCATCTGCGCCTCCATCGCTCTCGATCGATCTGCTTGGGGTTGGGGAGTAGGGGTTTCGATTTTGGGGGAGGAGGCGGTGGCCGGTGTTGGTGGGTGGACGAGGGTTTCTGGACGCGGAAGGAAGCAGCGTCGTAGTATCTATGGGCCAGGAGAAGAGAGGAGAGAAAGAGAATGCAACCAACGACGGATTCGAGCGCAAGTCAAGTCCGCCGCGTGGATTTGCGTTTGCTTAACCCACGAGGCCACGACTTCTCTCGCCTACGTCTCGTGGGTCCCACGTTTTAAGCAGATCGTATGGTGTCCTTTTCTTTTTCTTTTTGATTGATGATCAAGTCGAATGAATGGATCTAAAATGAAATGCTGGTAATTTCCCTCAAAAAATAAAATGTTTTTCTATGGACACGGAACTATTATACAGAGCAATCCAAACATAATAAAAATTGCATCGAGCACGGCTGAACGATCACTATTGCCATCAGAAAGAGCCACTGACGCGCCGTTGTTATCGCTCCCCTACTAGAGTCGTTTTTACCTTGTCGATGATAGCCGGAAAGTCTTCATGCACATGCTCCTAAGGACCAGCGCCCCAGAGCCACATTCACCGCCATTAAACCATTTGTCGTGGAATTAACACGTCAGATGTCCTAGGGAGAGGACTTAGTCGTGGAGCCATCGCAACGAGATTAGCTTAAAGGGGTTAAACCGGACAAAGGACACGGGGAGTTTATACTGGTTCGGCCCCTTACGGTGAAGGTAAAAGGCTACGATTCAGTTGTGGTGGAATTGATGGGGTCTCGATGATCAGGGAGCGAATCCACTTTACCTCTCTCTCGAGTTGTTGTTTCTTGTCCCTGAACCGCCGCCGGGTCATCCCTTTATATACACAGGTTGACGCCCAGCGGTTTACAGAATACCGAGGCCGGTTCATACACATGTTCGGCTCGGTTTCTACCTTTCCCTATCTTACAACACAAGTTACATATCTCATGGCGGTTTATGTCTATGGGCCCTAATCCGCCCTTGGGCTCTAGGCCTCTAAGTCTCTGTAATAAAACGTCATATCCCTTATCTTCATGGGCTTCAATACGGATGAGCATAACCCGGCCTCTCCTGGGCGATTTATACTTAGTAGTTATATCCCCAACATTAGGCCCCAGATTGATTTGAACCTGTTCATGTCAATCTTCAATACTTAGAAAAACTCCTTAAGCATCTTCAAAGAACCTTGTAAACCGCCATGATATCATTTCCATATGAACTTGATAAACCGTCGCGACGTCATCTTTTAAGATTGCAGTGAATCGCCATGACGTCATCTCCATATAAAAACCTGTAAACGCTTTTTCTTATTAATGACCCTCCGAAAATCGAGGCGACAACTTTGTCACATATCCATTTTTTGGGTTCCTCGATTCTCGCGCCTGTCACTTATCCCTTCACCTTATAAATAGGACCAGGGGTCGTCTTTTTCCTTTCCCTTTCGTGCCCCTTCGCCTCATCGTCTTCCTCGCATCACCTCATAGCTCGAGCGCAGCCGCCGTCGTCGACCTTCGCCTCTGCACCGACAACGGCTGCTGCATCAACCTGACCTTGACCAGAGAAATGTGGCGCCCCTTCGCTACTTCTTCAACCTCTGTAAGTTTCTTCTTCCTCACCTCAGATCTGCCATTAGGGTTTCATTGTTCTTCGGTGTTCTTCAGTGTTCGTCGATATTCATTGCTGTCATATAAATCCTTTCAACACAACGTGACCTTTTTCCTTGTGCGGCCATGATTAAGCCTCACTTTCCTTCATCATAGCATCTCTTTTATCAGTAAATAGATCACATCTAACCTTTAGCTATTCTGCTTAGGGCTTCTGAATATTTCCCCTTATCAAGACTGTGGTAGATCCAAAATTATAATTCCAACTTATAAAACCTGTTTGTACAATACTTAGGAATTTTTTCAGATCTGCAGCTTCCGCACCATTGTAGGCGGTTTAACTTTTTTTTAGAAAATGATAACCCATCAGGTACCATTAGCCCTCACCTTAAGCCGCCACCTCAACCTTAATGTAAAACTCCGGTTTATCATGCGCATATGTTATAATTTGTTCTTCCTGTCTTTAAACCGGATTATCTGTGTCAGTCAAAAAACCTTAAACCGTCCTTGATCCTCTTTTCTAGCTTTCCGTTGAAATGGCCAAATCGTTTTATGCTTGCAATTGGGTCCCTTCCCGGGTTACTGAAGAGCAACTGACTAGGTACGTTGTGACTGGCGCTTTAGCGAGCAAAGAAACCATCCACTGGAGAGTTCCCGGTTTAGAAAACCCTCCTGAGCCTCAGAGTGGAGAAGTGATTGTATTTACTGATCATCTAAATCAAGGGTTCCGTCCGCCCGGATCAAAATTCTTTCGTGATGTGCTTGCTAGCTTCCATATCCGCCCTCAAGATATTGGACCGAACTCCGTGTCCAATATATGCAATTTTCAAGTTTTCTGCGAAGTCTATCTGCAAGAGGAACCGACAGTGGAGCTATTCCGGGATTTCTTTTACTTAAACCGCCGTACTGAAAAACTTAAAAACTAATTCATACCAAAACTTCAATCCACTATATCAAGATATTACTAAAAGGATCGAACTAAATAAAACGGTAAAGATAGGAGTGTGATGGTGATACAATACCAGGGCACCTCCCCCAATCTTGGCAGTTGCCAAGGGGAGTGCCCATAGCCATGTAATTATGTCTCCTTCGGAGGTGGTGAAGTAGGAGTTGTTGATGATGGTGGATAATCGCACATCGAGCGTAAAAGCTCCTCCAACTTGCGGATGATGCCCTTGAGTCCGACAATATGATCCTTCAACAAAATATTTTCATGCGTGAGATACTTGTTTTGTATGCGAGCTAACTCAATCATCTTGAAAGCTTCAATCTCAGTTAGGGTGAAGAGATTAGGTAGACGTTGAGGGATGTCTTCTTATTTCACTGCCGGAGCTTGATCCTCCACGGCCTTCTTGATCCCTTCATCCTTGTTGATCTCCTCCGGTTCTTCTCTTTTCAGCTCTATCTCCAATAGCCAAGCATCCTTGTCTTCATTGTTGAAGGAGGGCGACATCATGGTGCTCTAGATCTGTCAGCAAAACAGCTCGAACCGAAAATAGAGGATATTTGCGTGATACGGTGGTCAAAACCTTCGGGAGGTTATATAATGAAATTTTACCGACCAAAATATGTAACGTGCAAGAAAACGGAGTCCGGGAGGCACACGAGGTGGCCACGAGATAGGGGGGCGCGCCCAGTAATGGTGGGCGCGCCCTCCACCCTCGTGGAGGCCTCGTGTCCTTCCCGAGTTACTTCTTCCTTTCCAAAATTCTTAAATATTCCAAAATGGAGGAAAATTGCCATTAGAATTGTTTTGGAGTCGGTTTACTTACTGTACCACATACCTATTCCTTTTTGGAGTCTGAAATGTTCTGGAAAGTGTCCCTTGTGTATTCCTCCGGGGTTACGGTTTCAATAATATTAGTTTCAACATTGATAGGATTACCTGAGATATAATGTTTAATTCTTTGACCGTTCACCACCCTCGGACTTGTGCCTTCGAAGTTGTTGATTTTTATGGACCTTCCCATTTAGAGAGAAGTTTTCCTGCAAAAAATCTTAAACGAGAGTTGAATAATAGCACATAATCACCTACGTTAAATTCTCGCTTTTGTATCATTTTGTCATGCCAACGTTTGACTTTTTCTTTGAATAGCTTGGCATTCTCATAGGCTTGGGGTTCTTGAAAGTGCTAGTATCGACTAGAGGGGGGGGGGGGGTGAATAGGCGATTTTTAAGAAAGTCTTCAAAACTCGGAAGTTTCGAAGACAAACAACAGAAACAACCTAATTGATATGCAGCAGAAGATAAACTACCCTAAACAAGCCATAGTCAAGTATGTAATGATGTGAAAGCATGGGACTAATAGCAGTTAGGTAGTAAGGATCAAGATGGAAGATAGTGTGAAGCCAATCAACAATAGTAGTCAAGCAATGAAGTCAAACAGATATACAGATAAGCAATGACTTCATGAAGACAAACTTAAGTAAGGTTGAAAGGGATAGAACCAGTTGCTTGTTGAAGACACAGGATTTGTTGGACCAGTTCCAGTTGCTGTGACAACTGTACGTCTGGTTAGGGAGGCTGAGATTTAACTCAGAAGACCGTTTCTTCACCTTATTCCCCTTGAGCTAAGGACACCCAGTCCTCGCCCAACTCTGGTAAGTCTTCAAGGGAGACTTCCAAACCTTCACAGACATCGTTCACCGGCAATCCACAATGACTCTTGGATGCTCAGAACGCGACGCCTAACCGGCTGGAGGATACACAGTCCTCAAGTGTAATAAGTCTTCAGGTCACACAGACAGAAAGACTTCAGTGATGCCTAACACTCTTTGGCTCTGGGTGTTTTGGGCTTTGTCCTCGCAAGGATTTCTCTCTCTCAAATGCTTCGAGGTGGGTTTCTCTCAAAAGACAAAAGCCGTGCACAAACTCTGAGCAGCCACCAATTTATGGTGTAGGGGGTGGGCTATTTATAGCCACTAGGCAACCCAACCTGATTTGTCCAAAATGACCCTGGGTCACTAAGGAACTGACACGTGTTCCAACGGTTAGATTTCAAACACACGCGACAACTTTACTTGGACTACAAGCAAAGCTGACTCATCCAACTCTGGATAAGATTTGCTCTCATTGTCTTCGCTCGAAGACCTAGGATTTGGGTTGAGCATCACTTCAGTCACTCTGACTTAGTTCACTTGGACCCCACTTAACAGTACGGTGGTTCCTATGACTCAACAAAGAAGATAGGAAACGACGAAACCACACAGTCTTCGCGCTCCATTGTCTTCACGTAATGTCTTCTCATGTCATAGTCTTCAATAAGAATATCTTCTCATACCACCATTGTCTTCAATGTCTTCATACATTTTTAGGGGTCATCTCCGGTAGATAAACCGAATCAATGAGGGACACTACCTGCGTTATCCTGCAATTCTCACAGACGCATTACTCCCTCAACCAACTTTGTCGTCAATACTCCAAAACCAACTAGGGGTGGCAGTAGATGCACTTAGAATCTCCCCCTTTTTGGTGATTGATGACAAACTGGTTGAAGTTTTCAACGGGGATAAAGTATGTGAAATTGTAAGGATAGGGAATTGTCTTCATAAGTAGCAAGGGCTCCCCCTGAAGATGTGCATATAAGTAATTTGCTTTTGGAATGCAAATGCACATGGCAGGTTTTATTTATGGAGATCCACTTCTACTTATGAAGATAATTTATCATGCATGAACTGATATAACAAGTAGAATGACATGCATAATGAAAAATGGACGTCTGCAGAATGATCTAAGTGCGGAAGTTATCATCGCACATGCGGAATTTATCATCGCATTAGAGTAAAGCAAACACGTATCAGAAGTAGCAGACGACCATCAAGTTTAGGTGTTACAACTGGAAGAACCAAATGTATCAAAATGCAAGAGTTGTAAGCACACAACAAAATATAATGCAACCACATATGAACCCGCTTGAAGACTATCAACTCATACGCTTCTCCCCCTTTTGTCAGTAATGACCAAAAAGGTTTGAAGACCAAAGTCTTCATAGCTCCTTCAAGCTTGGCCGCTAGGGGGTGGGCTATTTATAGCCACTAGGCAACCCAGACTAATCGATGATGAAGCTGATGCCATTTAGAATATAGAAGACCAAAGTCTTCATAGCTCCTTCAAGCTTGGCCGCTGATGAGTGTCCCTTGACTGGCCATAGAGTTCGCCTGATGATATGATATATGGTTCGAGGCAGATACTCAAGGTCTTCAACAAAGAAATGTGTGGGATACTCAGCGTCAGATGGCAAAGGCTTCATCATGCTCAGCATCTGGCTCATATTGGGTTCTGGCTTATGAAAAATGCTCTCCACAGCATTGCGGTGTAGCTGACAGTTAGGCTCATACAGTTCTCCTGGAGTGGCTAGCCCTGTAAGCTCAATGATATCCATAGCTTTGGCTTCATGATGAACATTTCCAGTCATCCACTCGAGAACCCAAGTCTTGATGTCTCTGTAGTAACCGCGAATGTGCAGAGTGGCATAGAATTGAAGCAATAGCTCTTCATTACAATGTTCTTTGTCTGTCACAAAATGGAGCAGACCAACGTCTCGAAAGCAGTCAAGTGCTTCTTCTAAGCACGGCAGTCCAGCAATGGCTTCAGTGTCAAGGCGCATGTGAGGGAAAATGCGCCCTTGATCATATAACACGCATGAGTAATAGCTTCTCTGCTGATAGCTCCAGAACCTATCTGATGATATTCTTGGCTTGGTGTAGGGGTTCTTGGCGCTGTCAAAGAAGGTATTGTGGCTTTTGAAGCCATTTGCACTGAAGGACCCGGGGGAGTTGGCAGTACCTGGAAACCGGGGCAACCTGGGCTTTGGCTTCTGTACTTGAGGCCTATGCTCAACATGATAGTCAAATTGTGGTCCTGAGGCAGAGGGTGGAGGCACCAGAATGGGCCATCGGACAGTAGTGAGCTGACCATGACTGTATGATTGCTCAATTGTGTGAGGCCTTGGAGACGGAACAGGAGCAGGGGCAACATCAGAGGCAGGCTGCACGACAAGTGCTTCGGGAGCAGTTGTCATATTGGTTTCAGGTGCAGCATTCTCAGTGGCTTCAGGTGCAACATTCTCATTGGCTTCAGGTTCAGTAGCCACATTTGCTTCAGGCACAGTGGCCTCATTGGTTTCAGGCACAGTTGGTGCAGGCTCCACATGAGCATCAGCCATGACTATGTCATTGGCTGTATTGACGTTGGTGGTGGCAGCCTCAACATTTTCAACCTCCTCTTGAGGAACAGGAGGGTCGGGCACAGACACGTTCAAATCATGAACAACTTCTTCTTCAATCACTGGGGGGGGGGTTGGTACACGCACTTCTTCTTGATTTTCTTCGGCTGATGCAGCCGGAATGTCTTCAGCAGCATGTGCTTCAGGCTCGGAGACATTCATAGTTGGAGCAGGTTCAGAAAATACTTGTCGTGCAACAGGGGAACGTTGCACTTCTCCTTCTGGAATGCTCGACAGAGGGACTTCAGGCCTTTGTCCTCTGCGAGGCCTGCGAAGAGCTGGCTTCACTTTAGGAGATGGAGTTGGCTGAGCCTGAACGTCTTCATCCTCTTCTTGCACGTCGGGGTTAGCTTGTTGTTGTTGTAGGGGAGTACTGGGGGAGTCTTGTAGTTGTGGGTGATCAGCCCACGATGCATCCTGAGCTATTGGCGTCAATGGACGACCAATGCTGATGAGTTCACTATTCGTATGAACAGGCGATGATACCAAGTCATTTTCGATCTGAGGAAGAACTTCATCATCCGCTACATTGTCATCTTGACCAATGTCTTCAGCAGCGTTGGGTTCAGCTGCTGGAATATCTTCAGTCACATGAGCTTCTGTGGTAGCAGGCTCATGGACTATAATCTGTCTTTCTTGATGTTCAGACTCAGGGCGAACCATTGAGATGGGTTCAACCATGAGGGGTTCTGTGGGAGCAGCCCGACTCTTCTTGGTCTTGTGCTTCTTCTTGAGGGGAGCGGCATCAGAGGCTTCAGTATTCTTCCTCTTTCTGGCTCCAGCCTCTGCAGCCCTTGTCTTCTTCTGTTCTGAAGCGGTTGTTGTGACCTTTGGCTTCGAGCCAGTCATGCTGCTGGGGAAGACAATGCGAGGGGCTTCTTGGCTAGAGGGTGCATGCTGGTCAGCAGGAAACTTCTTCTTTTTCTTTGCAGCCATCCTGGGGTCAATGCCAGGACGGCTGTCGGTGTCAAAACTGGCGGATCTCGGGTAGGGGGTCCCAAACTGTGCGTCTAGGCGGATGGTAACAGGAGACAAGGGACACGATGTTTTACCCAGGTTCGGGCCCTCTTGATGGAGGTAAAACCCTACGTCCTGCTTGATTGATATTGATATTGTGGATGTTTACAAGAGTGGATCTACCACGAGATCAAGGAGGCTAAACCCTAAAAGCTAGCCTATGGTATGATTGTTGTAATGTATGTCCTACGGACTAGGGCCATCCGGTTTATATAGACACCGGAGAGGGCTAGGGTTACATAGAGTCGGTTACAATGGTAGGAGATCTACATATCCGTATTGCCAAGCTTGCCTTCCACGCCAAGGAAAGTCCCATCCGGACATGGGATGAAGTCTTCAATCTTGTATCTTCATAGTCTTGGAGTCCGGTCGATGATGATAGTCCGGCCGATGATAGTTCGGCTGATGATGGTAATCCGGCTATCCGGACACCCCCCAATCCAGGACTCCTCAGTAGCCCCTGAACCAGGCTTCAATGACGATGAGTCCGGCGCGCATATTGTTCGGCATTGCAAGGAGGGTTCCTCCTCCGAATAATTCATAGAAGATTGTGAACACCAGGATAGTGTCCGGCTCTGCAAAATAAATTCCACATTCCACCATAGAGAGAATAATATACAAATATACACAAGTTCAATCTGCTGACGTTTTTTGCTGCGTGACATCACACCACTACCAAGCCATTATGTTTTTTATTTTACCACCTCAGCGCATTTAGCGAAGCGGTTTCCTTGGCACGTCTTGTCGAAGCAGAGATCGTGTTTCCCCTTAATCCGGGATTCTCATCAATACGGACGTGGGTAACCCAACCGCGCCATTGATGGTGACGCTTGGGAGATAAGCGAGTTTCACCAGGCAGGTGGGGACGCATAGTCTTCGTCCGCCTACATATAAGGGATAAGGATTCACCTTTTCACCTACGCATTCTTCCTCCTTTGCTTATCCATCTCCGCGCACTTGAGCTCCAGCGCCCAAGTTCGCGCATCTCGTCTCGACCTTCTCCGACCATGTCCGGAGCGGGAGGCAAGTGGATGACCTCCTCCGTTACGGAGGAGCACATCGAAAGGCTGCGCGGCGCCGGCTATCTGTCCGGCGACATCGCGCACCGGCTGCCCGACGAGGGGCAGCTCATCCCCACCCCCAGGCCCCATGAGAGGGTCGTTTTTCTTCCCCATTTCCTCTGCGGACTGGGCTTTCTACTTCACCCCTTTGTCCAGGGGCTCATGTTCTACTACGGCCTGGATTTCCATGATCTGGCGCCGAACTTCATCCTCAACATCTCGGCGTTTATCGTCGTGTGCGAGGCCTTCCTCTGCATCCAGCCCCACTTCGGCTTATGGCTCAAGACCTTCAACGTCAAGCCGAAGGTAGTGAAGGGCACTCAAGAGGAGTGCGGAGGCGCCATGTTGGGCAAGATGCCCAACGTCCTGTGGTTCGAAGGGGCCTTCGTGGAATCCGTCAAGGGATGGCAATCGGGGTGGTTCTATATCACCGAGCCGCGCGACCCTACATGGGCGGCAGCCCCCGAGTTCAGATCTGGTATCCCCACGCAGCTCACCTCCTGGAAAAAGAAGGGCTTGCTGTGGGGTAGTTTGGAGGAGGTGACGGGACTCCAAGCCTGTATCCAGAAGCTGGTGAAGAAGCTCAGGCTGGTTAACGTGGTCCAAGTCATGCTTGTCCGCCAGATTCTCCCATGCCAAGAGAGGGCATTCAATCTGTGGGAGTTCGATCCGGAACAGCACCAGGCATTGAGCGGGCTCTTCGACATGACGTACGAAGGCGCCTGGAGGGTGCTGTTTAAGGGCGCCGAAGCACCCACATCCGCGACTGAAGATCGCGGATTCCGCTCGCAGCGCCAAGCTGACGAGGTAAGTGATTCTACCCCTTTACGGGACACTTGCTTTTCATAGTTTGACTCTATGCGGGTTTTGATTTCCCCCTTTCCTTTGACAGGACTGGATGAGGAAGGCGGAGCAGATCAACTGCCCGGCTCCCATGTCAGAAGACCCAGTAGACACCCGTCTAGCGAGGCTGCTGGTCCCGGCACCGCACGTGGTGCCGGAGAAGAAGGCCAAGAAGGAGGCCACGGGTACTCGAAAGAGTTCCTGTTTTCAGGTGTCCGACGACTCCGAGGCGGACTCCTCCCCCGAAAACAAGGAGGAGAAAGAGGACTCTCTCCCAGAGGAGGGAGAGAGGAAGAGGAAGGCTTCCCCAACAGGGGAGGCCGAAGGGTCCAAGAAGGGAAGGACTATTCCCCCGGACAGCTCCGCCAACATCAACGTTGGCGAGGAAGAATGGCCTTCAAGGGCCAGGCCTCCGGCGAGATCGTAAGTACCCGGATTCCTGAATGATTTATAATTTCTTGTTATGTCACATCGCGTCCTTCTAATGCCGCATACTGCCTATAGTCCGGCCGATGATGATCTCCCCGCTTCATCGAGCGGGTCATTGGCTCCGTCGGATGTGGACTCCATCCCGACGGCCTCCACCCCTCGCGCCACTAAGGACGCCGAGGTGGGGTCCCAGGAAGGGACCCATCAGGGGGAGGCTCCGGAGGCGTCACAAGGCGGCCTCCCGGACTTTGCGCCGGACTCCACATCGGAACCCGCAGTGGTTCCGGAGTCCGGCCGGCGGCCCCTTCGCAAGAAGGGCAAGACCGTGACGCCGGCGGCCTCCGTCCAACCGGAGGCGCCGGATAGTTTGTTGGAGGCGCTCCAAGGCGCTTCCATCAAGGAAGAACACCGCACTATCATGAGTGTAGTGATTCAGAAGGTGCAGCTCACCAAGAGCGGGCTGTCCGAAGCCTGCAGTAGCCTTCTAACAGGCTTTGAGGTAAGAAGTTAAAATTATGTAATGTAATACCGCATAGACAGTAGCCCCTGATGCTCGGTTCGGTGTTCGGAAAGAAAAGCCGGACTGAGAATCTAAAAAAAAAGATATACGCAGGGTTGCTAAAAAATTATGTCAATATGGGTGTGTAGGCTGCACTACTGACCTCTGCCGCACTGACTGCGGAGGTCGGTGCTTTGAAGCAGGAGCTTGAGCGGTCCGAGCAAGAGCTCGGCCGTGCCAAGAAGCAGCTCCAGGACAAAGAAGGTGAGTAACACCACTTTGAATAGTTACCTTACAGAAAAGGATTTAGGTTGTAGTAAAAGAATAACAAGGATAACATGGGTACTGCAGGGGCCACGAACGAGGTGGCAGCCCTGAAGGAGGCCGTGTCCGCGGCCGAACACAATGCGGCCGTGGAACGGATGGAGCGAGAAAAGCAGGAGGCGCAGGTGGCGGTGGTTCGGCAAGAGCTCCAGGCTCTCATGGAAAAGCATGAGAGTTTGGAGCGTGACTCCAAGACTCGAGAGTCCGAGCTTGCCTCGGCTCTCGAAAGTTCCAAAGCTGCCAAGACCGAGGCCCATAAGGCCCTTCAGGAGGTAGAAGATGTGAAGAAAATAGCAGCGGGTAAGGCATTTTTCATGCAAAGCAAGCATGTTAATGTAAACTACCAGACACTTACCCGAATTCGGAGCTCTCCAGGGGCGTTTGCAGATTTGCCTCGTAGTGTATCCGATGCCGCCGTATTCTACCGTGGCGAGGAGGGAAGCTCAATGGAGAAGGTCTTCTAGTCTCAGTATGCTGAGGCCGGCCATCCGGTGCCTCCTAGCGACCAGCTGAAGCAGCTGGTCGAACACCACAAGGTAGCCGAGGAGGCCATGAAGGGCCTCATAGTCCGGCTGTGGCCTGGAGAGGCCATGCCCGGGAGCTATTTCGGCCTTGTACGACGGCTGGTGGATGCGTGCCCCTGGGTGGAGGTCATCAAGCGCTCCGCCTGTATTGAAGGTGCTCGTCGGGCCCTTGCCCGCGCAAAAGTGCATTGGGGCAAGCTGGAAGCAGAGAAGCTGATCACTGACGCGCCGCCAACGGGCAAGGAATATCGTACGCCCAAAATGGACTATAAGACTGTCCTGAAGGGTGCCCGCAAGATTGCGGATGAGTGCCCCCGAGATGTAATTATTGAGTAAACTCGCTATGTAGTATCCTGTGCGCTTGAAAACGTTGTTCATACGCGCTAAGAAACGCTTGTTTTAATTTAAAATATTACCTTCTGTGCGGCCGTTTATAAAATCTGAGAGATGGCAAGTCGTTGGCTTCAGCCCCCATGGCACTAGTGCTGGGGTGTTCGGGATAAACTTGAGCACTCTTGTTCCCATATTTGGGTCCATCTAGGGAGGCGCTCAACACAACGAACAATGCAACCGGACTTATAATGCTTGAACACTCTCACTTAGCCATAGAATTCTATAATTTTAAATTTCGGCGAAGCCCCTAGTATTCGGAAGACCGAATTTGGGGCGCTATCCATGACTTCATCGGACATTATCCGGAACTTCGCTCGAAGCGGCGTAGGCCTTTAAGGACCCGAAAAAACCTCTCGAACAGCGACCAGTCTCTCGCCTTATCATGACGGTCAGTTTTAGCTTTCTCCACTGAGGCGTTAACCCGGCTCAACCGGGGCGCAATCGCAGTGGTTCTCCCAGTGCTACCTTAGCCGATAGAACGGAAACGTAAGGTGCCAAACATGGGAGCCGGGCAAACCCAACTATTGACCCAAGACATGATTCGGAGCCGATTCATATAATGCTATAAGTTCGGGGTGCCGCACTTGTGAAAGTGTTCGGACTTATCACACCATAATGCGGGGAACATAAGCCCCTAGTGTATTCGGCCGTACCAAAAATATACGGATGCAACATGTTGTAAATGAACATATATATAAAGCAATGCATTTATGGGCAGAAGGTGCTGCATTTTATTCAAGAAGTTCTGCTATGAGTGCGGAATGATACAAATAGTGCGGAAAGCAAGGGATTGGACGAATTAAAGGCGTCTCCCTCCAGGGGTAGGCCGCGGAATGGTGTGTAAATTTAATGCTCGTAATGGAGACCACCTGAGTGTTTGTCGCAGCCTTTGTCTCTCCCTGGCTGCTGCATCATGAGTTCGGCAGGTTCGCCGCCGGACAGAGTCCTGTAAAAAAAGGAAAAACAAAAGAAAAGAGCGACACACTTGGGAGCCCCTGGTGTGGTCGAGCAGCACACTGGGTTTGTTGTGGTCGTGCCCCTTCCCCTGGACCCATGGTATCTCTAGGGCGTAATTATGTACGCGGAGAGTCTGTCTTACAATTGTTCGAGGGCTGGGGTTGGGGCCGCATTGCTACGCGTGCTCGGAACGTGCCAGGTGGTCTTGGTTGATGTTGCTCCGGGCGCGTTTGGTCGTGTCCGGCCGTTTAATGGTCGGACTCGAAAATTGCCTTAAAAGGCTGCTCTGTACTTCTGCCGCGAGAGCCACTATATGTTCCTCCGTCCAGAGGGAGCGTTCTGTGTTTCCATTGACCGTGATGACTCCTCGAGGGCCTGGCATCTTGAGCTTAAGGTATGCATAATGCGGCACCGCGCTGAATTTTGCAAACACGGTTCGTCCGAGCAGAGCGTGATAGCCACTGCGAAACGGGACTATGTCGAAGATTAACTCTTCGCTTCGGAAATTATCCGGGGATCCGAAGACCACTTCCAGTGTGACTGAGCCTGTGCAGCTGGCTTCAACACCTGGTATGATGCCTTTGAAGGTCATTTTTGTAGGTTTAATCCTTGAAGGGTCTATGCCCATCTTGCGCACTGTATCCTGATAAAGCAGGTTCAGGCTACTGCCGCCGTCCATCAGGACTCTCGTGAGGTGAAAACCATCAACGATTGGGTCTAAAACCAATGCGGCGAATCCGCCATGGTGGATACTAGTCGGATGGTCTCTTTGATCGAAAGTGATCGGGCAAGAGGACCATGGGTTGAATTTTGGGGCGACTGGCTCCATCGCGTATACGTCCCTTAGTGCACGCTTCCGCTCCCTCTTGGGTATATGCGTTGCGTATATCATATTTACTGTCCGAACTTGAGGGGGGAATCCCTTCTGTCCTCTGTTGTTCGGCGGCCGGGTTTCTTCCTCGTCGTCGCTCTGTAGCCCCTTGTCATTGTTTTCGGCAATTAATTTGCCTGCCTGCTTAAATACCCAACAATCTCTGTTGGTGTGGTTAGCTGGTTTTTCGGGGGTTCCATGTATTTGACAAGAGCGGTCGAGTATTCGGTCTAAATTGGACGGACCCGAAGTAGTTCTTTTAAATGGCTTCTTCCGTTGACCGGGTTTAGAGCCTCGGAATCCGGCGTTGACTGCCGTATCCTCATTGCTGTCGCCGTTAATGCGGCGTTTGTTTTTGTATCGACGCGACTTGCCATTGCGGTCCTTGGTATCCGGACTGCCAGCATTTTTGCTCAGGTTGTTGCTGCGAGCTAGCCAGCTATCCTCTCCCGCGCAAAAGCGGGTCATGAGTGACGTGAGGGCTGCCATGGATTTCGGCTTTTCCTGTCCTAGGTGCCGGGCCAGCCACTCGTCGCGGATGTTATGTTTGAAGGCAGCAAGGGCCTCTGCATCCGGACAATCGACGATTTGATTTTTCTTTGTCAAGAACCGTGTCCAGAATTGCCTGGCCGATTCGTCTGGCTGCTGGATTATGTGGCTTAGGTCATCTGCGTCCGGTGGTCGCATGTACGTGCCTTGGAAGCTGTCGAGGAATGCGGCTTCCAGGTCCTCCCAGCATCCAATCGACTCTGCTGGCAGGCTGTTAAGCCAATGCCGGGCTGGTCCTTTAAGCTTGAGCGGGAGATATTTGATGGCATGAAGAGCGTCGCCGTGGGCCATGTGTATATGAAGGAGATAATCCTCGATCCAAACCGCGGGGTCTGTTATGCCATCATAGGATTCGATGTTAACGGGTTTAAACCCTTCATGGATTTGATGATCCATTACTTCATGAGTGAAGCATAGTGGGTGTGCGGCGCCTCTGTATTGAGCAATATCACGACGTAGCTCGAGAGAGCGTTGTCTGCTGTGTTCGGCCCGACCGGAGAGGTTATGTCCGGCGCGACGGTATTTGTCGTGGGTCTTGGGGCGCCTGCGTGATCCATAGATAGATCTGGATTGTCTTGCCTTATCCTCCAATATGTCTCGCAAGTCCGGCGCGTTCCCCCGTGTTTTCGCGCTTTTTGAGCGATGCCGAGGGACGGTTTTGGTGGAGGGCTTGCATGCCTCTCTGTCGCGGCCACGAGGTGGTCGGTCTGCCGTATTGTGCGCTGGTGATGCCGGATTGTATGCTTCTTCCTCTAGTTGGGGGAGCAACTTGTGTCTTGGGTAGCTTTTGGAGGGGCGTTCGAGTTCGTACTCTTTGGCCGCGAGGACCTCGGTCCATCTGTCGGCCAGCAGGTCTTGATCAGCTTGAAGTTGTTGCTGCTTTTTCTTTAGACTGTTTGCTGTGGCCATTAGCCTGCGTCTAAAATGCTCTTGTTCGACGAGATCCTCAGGCACGATGAATTCATCGTCGTCGAGGCTTGCCTCGTCTCCGGAGGGAGGTATGTAATTATCATCCTCGACCTCTTCGTCTGCCGCCCTCTCGTGAGGGCTTGCTTCTGCCTCCTCTTGCGCTGAATCTTGCTGGAGGGGGTTGTCCTCGGCACTTTCTGGGGTGTTGTTATCTCCTGTGTCGGAATCTCCATTCTTGCTATGGCGGGATTTAGAGCGGCGCCGCTGACGTCGGCGCTTGGGCTGTTTCTTTAGGGAATCTGCCTCTGCTGCTTCTTCGCCGTCCCCGTCTTTTGGGGTGTCCACCATGTATATGTCGTATGATAAGGTGGTTTTCCAGTGTCCTGTAGGCGCTGGTTCTTGATAGTCTCCGGCATCGTCGTCCATACCGTCGATGTCTTCGGAGTCGTAGTCGAGCACGTCGGTTAGATCGTCGATGGTGGCTACGAAGTGGGTGGTGGGAGGGTTCAGAATTTCTTCGTCGTCCACGTCCCAACCATCCCGGCCGTAGTCCGGCCAGGGCTCTCCGGATAACGAGAGATGTTTCAGCGAATTTAGGATGTCGCCAAAGGGTGAGTGCTGAAAGATGTCCGCAGCGGTGAATTCCATGACCGGCGTCCAATCGGATTCGACTGGCGCGGGCGTAGGAGGGTCGGAGTCCGGTAGAGAGTCCGGCACCTCGGAGTCATGAGCTTTATGCGGGACAAGGTTAGTGTTCGGCTCCATCGCCGTAGAAGTTGCAGCCCCCGAGGCGGTGTCCAGCCACCCGTCCTCGATCTGTGCGATCGGCTCCGGACTATAGATCGGAGCGGATTCGAGTGCTGCTTCCAAGGCGCTGTCCGGCGACAGAGTTAGGTCGTGCCCATCGTGACAGGGCGGCACACTCGGCTGTGGCTCGGATCCGTCGAGGATCAAGTCCCCGCGGATATCGGCCGTGAAGTTTAGGCTTCCAAACCTGACCTGACGGCCAGGGGCGTAGCTTTCGATCTGCTCCAGATGGCCAAGTGAGTTGGCCCGCAGAGCGAAGCCGCCGAATACGAAGATCTGTCCGGGGAGAAAAGTCTCACCCAGGACCGCGTCGTTGTTGATTGAAGAGGCCATCAAGCCTATCGGTGACGACACAGAGGAACTCTTAATGAAAGCACCAATGTCGGTGTCAAAACCGGCGGATCTCGGGTAGGGGTCCCGAACTGTGCGTCTAGGCGGATGGTAATAGGAGACAAGGGACACGATGTTTTACCCAGGTTCGGGCCCTCTTGATGGAGGTAAAACCCTACGTCCTGCTTGATTGATATTGATATTGTGGATGTTTACAAGAGTGGATCTACCACGAGATCAAGGAGGCTAAACCCTAAAAGCTAGCCTATGGTATGATTGTTGTAATGTATGTCCTACGGACTAGGGCCATCCGGTTTATATAGACACCGGAGAGGGCTAGGGTTACATAGAGTCGGTTACAATGGTAGGAGATCTACATATCCGTATCGCCAAGCTTGCCTTCCACGCCAAGGAAAGTCCCATCCGGACATGGGACGAAGTCTTCAATCTTGTATCTTCATAGTCTTGGAGTCCGGTCGATGATGATAGTCCGGCCGATGATAGTTCGGCTGATGATGGTAATCCGGCTATCCGGACACCCCCAATCCAGGACTCCCTCAACAGCCAAGTGACTTTCGCTTCTCAGCCTCATTGTAGCCAAGCACACACTTATCAGCCAAAAGCTTCATACGCTCGCGAGAGCCTTGAGCTTCTTGATGCTTCTTGAGAAAGGCTTCTTTGAGCTCATGCATCATGACCTTGAAGTTTTTGACGTCTTGAACACTCAGACGGGCCACATGCTTCTTAAATTGAGCCTTCTCAAAATCAATCTTGTTCTTGAGCTCAACGATTCGCTGAGCGATAGCCAGCTCAGAAGCAATGGCGCCATTGAAGGCGACGCTGAGGCCAATGGGAAGCTGCAGGTCATCAAAGCTAACATTGGGGGTGTCAAACCATTCATCAATGAAGTTGTGAATAATTGCCACATCAAAGAGAGGCAAGTTGTTGAAGATTTCTGCTTCTTCTTTGCTCTTGATCAATTGCTCAAGGGCGTCATCAGCAAGATCTTCATCACTTGAAAGATCAATGGGATCATCACGCAGAATTGCGGCAGGAGTCAAGGCTCTTTGATCGGATGGTCTAACAAGTTGCTTCTTCTTGTCCGTTCTCTTGGAGACACGGGACATATCTTCAGATTGCACACTGGCTTCAGGAGGTGCAGTGGCCAGTGGCTTCACACGAGAAGTCTTTGGTAGTGCAGCTGATGTTGAAGCCTTTAACTTCTTTTGCTTCTGTGGCTTTGGAGGAGGAGCAGGGGCTTCATCAGTATCAGCATCATGATCAGAATGATCAACTTTGGCACCTTGGACCATGACGTAAGTGATGAGGCCGTCAAGGTTGGCGAAGGGGCCAATGACATTTGGTTCTGCATCACGAGAGCCATCAGCATGAGGAGCAGAGGGACCAGGGTTGAAGTCTAATCCCAATGATTTCTTGTTTTCCTTGGCCGAAGCCTTTGCATGCTGAAAGTTGCGCTTGAAGAGGCCATCATCACGACACTAGAGTAATGAGGTGGGATTGGCACTCTTAGGCTGAGATCCACGGACCATGCAAGGATAGAAGCCTTGATCAATAGGTTCAGCTCTGTTCTTGGGTTGAAGGCCTCGATAGAGAATATCGCCCCAAGGACTTTTGGTAGCATACTTCTCTGCATATTCCTTGGTCACGAATTTGTACTTGAACCATTGTTCAGCCCAATAGCGCCGAATCCATTGGATTCGCGTCTTCCTCTGATGATAATTCTCTTCTGGATCTGTCTTGTAGAGTTCTGCTATGTCTTCAGGCAGATCTTTGGATGTTCCTTCTCTGCGCTGTCTGCCACCCTTCCTTGCAGATTTTTCTGAAGCCATGAATTTCAAACTGAAAGGCTTCAAAACGTTCAAAGGCTTCAGAGACTTTCGCTTGCTGGTCAAGCAGGAACTGGCTTCAGGAGAATTTATATGATGTTGTAAGTATTCTGCAAATGAATGCAGACTATGAGAACTAAGGGATTCTCCCACGGACATGTACCTGTGATAGCATTAGAGATGCCAGGGAAGGGGAAGAGGTCTGCATTCTCAGAAGATTTTGAAGATAAATCAGTTTGAAGACATTGACCTCATGATGCGAAGACATTCACTTATATATGTGAGTTGGTTCCAGATTTGTACCAATCCGTGAACAAGTACAAGTGAGGAATCAACCTAGATAGGAAATCTAAGTGAATCGACTAAGAAGTATGAGATGCAAATGGAATAGATCTAGCTTTGAATAGACAGAAACTACTTTTGGTAAACAGGAAGAATCTTGAAGATCAAAAAGGTGGTAAAAATAGAGTTATAATTACCGCACGACAAACTGCTAGATGGGAAGAGTGGGAGACCGAGCAGTTCAGCCCACCGTGCCCTAACTTGGCGACGGAGGACTCCTACGGCGACGGCGGAGAGAACGATGTCCGCGGCCGGCATGAGGACGGCGTCGGAGAAGTTGCGGCAGCTAAGCGCTTCGTCGCCGGCGTCGTCGCGAGCTAGCGGTGGCGCTAGGGTTTTGACGGAGGTGGAGAGGTGGAAGAAGAATTTCTTTACCGCAGGGGACATGTATTTATAAGTTGGTGAGAGACCCAGCGCAATTACGCAGGTTCCCCTGGCGGTTCACATCTGTGAGGCACGTGGCAAGCATGCAACATACTCAGAGTAGTCCCACGTTCCCAC
Source organism: Triticum timopheevii (assembly GCA_963921465.1). Classification (NCBI taxonomy): domain Eukaryota; kingdom Viridiplantae; phylum Streptophyta; class Magnoliopsida; order Poales; family Poaceae; genus Triticum; species Triticum timopheevii. Next base: position 293,944,938 of record OY997262.1, read on the forward strand.
GCCCGCCAGGCATGTCGGAGAGTTGTTCCGGCTTCTCCGGATTTCAACAGTAAAGATAAGCAATTTAGAACAGATTTAATGTTTGTCTCTTTGCCTTCTGCTGACTAGGACGCAGAGAAGACATTCGACAGTTTCAATAGAATGCATATGATTTGGACAGATAGATTTGAGATAGGAAGCATAGAGAGGTTAGGGTCCAATCACATTCACTTAGGTCAATTCAGTCTTGAAGACATACCTATAAGTGAACGCTGTAGAGGACAGAAAACTAGTGTATATATATTAGAATGCAATCAAATCATCATAGTGCAGAAAGTCATGAAGTCAAATTGAAACTGAAGACAAACCAAATGCGAAGTCATTGCAATATAACGCCTTGAGTGAAACACTTCAAACAAGAAAAGTTGGTGGTGGCGTTACCCACCGTATAGGAAGTATTAGACCCAGACACGGCGCATAGTTATCGTGGCGCTCCGAAGTCAAATTCCATGTTAATGTATTCACACTCAGAGTGTAAATCTTCATTGATTGAAGACATACATTACTTTGTGTGTTGCACATCTAAGTCATCAACATGTATAAGTGTTAGGGTGTGTGCCTGATCACAGGACATTCGAGGATTCCAAGATATTTAGCTCACACCGTAACTTGCAAAACCTTTTCTCATCCAAGGGCTTTGTGAAGATATCTGCCAGTTGCTCTTCAGTGTTGACGTGCATGATATCTATATCTTTCTTCATAACATGATCTCTGAGGAAGTGATGACGAATTTCAGTGTGCTTTGTCTTCGAGTGTTGGACTGGATTGTTGGCTATTTTGATGGCACTTTCGTTGTCGCAGAAGAGTGGTACTTGTTTCAGATTGATGCCATAATCCTTGAGAGTTTGCTTCATCCATAGAAGCTGAGCACAACAAGATCCAGCAGCAATGTATTCAGATTCAGCCGTTGAGAGTGATACGCAGTTCTGCTTCTTCGAGGACCAACAGACAAGTGATCGACCAAGAAAATGACATGTGCCAGATGTAGACTTGCGATCCACCTTGTCACCAGCATAATCAGCATCCGAGAATCCAACCAAATCGAATCTTGAGCCCTTGGGATACCATAATCCGAGTGTTGGGGTGTAAGCCAAATATCGAAGAATTCGCTTCACAGCTAAGTGATGCGATTCCTTTGGTGCCGCTTGGAATCGAGCACACATGCAAACACTAAGCATAATATCTGGCCTAGATGCACATAAATAAAGCAAAGAACCAATCATGGAGCGGTATACCTTTTGATCGAACTCTTTACCATTGTCGTCGGGACCAAGATGGTGTTTGGCTGGCATTGGCGTCGTGTAGCCTTTGCAGTCTTCCATTCCAAACTTCTTCAGACAGTCTTTGAGGTATTTCTCTTGAGATATAAAGATGCCATTCCTCTGCTGACGAATTTGAAGACCAAGGAAGAACTTCAGCTCACCCATCATGGACATTTGATATTGCTCTTGCATCATGTACCCAAACTCATCACTGTACTTCTGATTGGTGCAGCCGAAGATTATGTCATCCACATATATTTGGCACACAAACAGTTCACCATCATATGTCTTCGTGAAGAGAGTGGGATCGAGGGATCCAGGTTTGAAACCTTTGCTCTTCAGGAAGTCTTTGATTGTATCATACCAGGCGCGAGGAGCTTGTTTGAGGCCATACAGTGCTTTGTTTAGCTTGTACACCATATCAGGATGTTTTGGATCTTCAAAGCCAGGTGGTTGTGCGACATATACTTCTTCTTCAATCTTGCCATTGAGAAATGCACTTTTCACATCCATTTGATGTAGCAAGATATTGTGATGATTTGTGTAGGCTAGCAGTATTCGAATAGCTTCAAGCCTAGCAACAGGAGCAAATGTTTCATCGAAGTCAATTCCTTCAACTTGAGTGTAACCTTGAGCCACAAGACGGGCTTTGTTTCTGACGACTTGACCGTGCTCATCTTGCTTGTTTCGATATATCCATTTTGTTCCAATAATGTTATGCTTGTGAGGGTCAGGTCGCTTGACAAGTTCCCAAACATTATTCAGCTTGAACTGTTGAAGTTCTTCTTGCATGGCTTGAATCCATTCAGGTTCCATAAAGGCTTCAACAACTTTCTTGGGTTCTGATATTGACACAAATGAAAAGTGCCCACAGAAGTTTGCTAGCTGTGTTGCTCTTGATCTAGTGAGCGGACCAGGTGCATTGATGCTGTCAATAATCTTCTCTATTTGAACTTCATTTGCAACACGAGGATGAACTGGACGAAGATTTTGCTCTGGCTGATCATTGTCATCATTGGGAGAATTGTCTTCGGTTTGAGCATTGTCTTCAGGTTGATTTGGTGCAGAGATGATAAGTTCCTCTTCAGGCTGTGCTTCAGAGGGCATGATTTCACCAGTTCCCATCAGCTTGATAGACTCGTTTGAAGGAGCTTCATCTAGGGTACTTGGCAGAAACTCTCTCTGTGAACCATTGGTTTCATCAAATTTCACATCCACAGTTTTAATGATTTTGTAGAGAAACAGGTTGAAGACTCTGTAGGAGTGTGAATCTTTTCCATAGCCAAGCATGAAGCCTTCGTGAGCCTTAGGTGCAAATTTTGACTTGTGATGGGGATCCTTGATCCAGCATCTAGCTCCAAATACTCTGAAGTAACTGACGTTTGGCTTCTTGCCAGTGAGCAGCTCATATGATGTTTTGTTGAGAAGCTTATGGATGTACACACGGTTGATGATGTGACATGCAGTATCAATAGCTTCGGGCCAGAAATTCCTTGGTGTCTTGTATTCATCTAGCATTGTTCGAGCCATCTCAATGAGGGTTCTGTTTTTGCGCTCAACGATGCCATTTTGCTGAGGTGTGTATGGAGCAGAGAACTCATGAGTGATTCCCATTGTATCCAGATACAGATCAAGTCCAGTGTTCTTGAATTCAGTGCCATTGTCACTTCTGATGTGCTTGATCGTCACACCATAGTTGTTCATTGCTCGATTTGCAAAGCGCCTGAAGACATCTTGCACTTTAGTCTTGTACAGAATTATATGAACCCATGTGTATCTTGAGTAGTCATCAACAATGACGAAGCCATAGAGACAGGCAGTTGTTGTAAGGGTGGAGTAGTGAGTAGGTCCGAACAAGTCCATGTGTAACAGCTCGAAGGGTTGAGATGTTTTCATGATTGTCTTCGAGGGATGCTTTGCCCTTGTCATCTTTCCAGCTTCACAGGCACCACACAGATGATCCTTCTTGAACTTGACATCTTCGATGCCTATGACATGCTTCTTCTTGACGAGCGAGTGTAAGTTCCTCATGCCAGCATGTCCCAGCCTTCGATGCCAGAGCCAGCATTCTGAGGCTTTTGTGAGAAGACATACGGCAAGCTATGGACCTGCTGAGAAATCTACCATGTATAGATCATCTTTTCGATACCCTTCAAAGACTAGAGATTTGTCAGATTCCATTAGTACAAGGCAACGATATTTGCCAAATATCACAATCATGTTCAAGTCACAAAGCATTGCGATAGACATTAAGTTGAAACCAAGGGATTCAACAAGCATCACTTTATCCATGTGTTGATCCTTTGAGATTGCAACTCTACCTAGACCCAATACTTTGCTTTTACCAGTGTCAACAAATGTGATTTGACTCTTGTCGGATGGACGTAAGGTTGAGTCCATGAGAAGACTTCGATCACCAGTCATATGATTTGTGCATCCACTGTCCATAATCCATTCTGAAGCTTTTGGTGATGTACCCTACAGTGCAGTTAGTAGGATAGGCTTCACAAGTATGTTGTGAAGCATAAGCATTTGACACATATAGGGACAGTCACATCTTATATCAAGGTTAGGACATAGTTTGACAGATAAGAAATTCAGATGTGAAGCGTATAGAATGATATTGTAACGTGCGTCCAAGTGAGTTTTAGGTCCCCAGCAATAATATCGGACGCCATTGATTGCTGGCTGGAGACCACATTCTGCAAAAGAGAGTTAATTCTTCTTCACCACCCACATTTTCAGGGGTGTCTTAGAAGCAATGAGTCTAAGTGCAGCATCTGAGAATTTCGGCTTTGAAGCCCTAGCAAATAGCCTTGTAGGATGTGAATGATACTCATGTGAATAGGCAGAAAAGTTCTTAGTTCTATGAACATAGTGGTTTGAAGACACACGCTTGTATTCATGAGTCTGAGTATGATTTCCCTGCAAAACATTGGCGTTAGGGTGACTCAAGTGAGTCCTGTGTTCGTAAGTAGCCGTTGGACCATATGATGCCTTTGGTCTGGGGTTTGTCTTCTTCACTGGTGGTGTCATGATGACATTCACAGGAAGATTCTCAAGGCAGCTTTTGGGAACCCAGATCTTCTTCATAGGAGGTCCATTCCTGCAGTTAGTACCAATATACCTAGCAAACACTTCACCATTCTGATTTTTGAACAGCTTATAGTTTGCATCAAAGGATTCATCAATGATAATAGGATTAGCAAAGGTAAATCCAGATAAGGTGGATGGATCCACTGAAGGTTCCTTTGCAGCAACCCATGTGGTTTTGGGATACTGCTCAGGCTTCCAGTAGGAACCATCAGCATTCATTTTCCTCTCAAACCCAACACCCTCTTTCCTAGGGTTTCGGTTCAGAATCTGCTTTTTGAGGACATCGCAGAGTGTCTGATGTCCCTTCAAACTTTTGTACATCCCTGTTTCAAGCAATGTCTTCAACCTAGCATTTTCATCAGCAATACTAGTGGTATCCTCCATAGAGGGGTTAGTAACCACTTCAGTAGGTGAAGACAATGAAACAGCAGCAGTAGTGGAACATTCAGCAACAGATGTGGCATTATCACGCTCAATGCATTCTAAACATGGTGGTTCAAATACATCCTGAGCGGAACTGATCTGTTGGGCGTGAAGTTACTCATTCACTTTTTGAAGATCTTCATGAGCCGCTCTCAATTTCTCAAGCTCTTGTTTCCTTTGAAGATAATCATAGGAGAGCCTTTCATAAGTTTGTGAGAGCGATTCATGACGACCTTCAAGTTCTTGGTACTTAGCATGAAGATTTTTTATGTCATCAACTAAGGACTCTGAGCGTGTCATTTCAGCGTCCAACAGGTCATCGCTTTTGTCTAACAGTTTTTGAGTATGTTCCATAGCCTTTTGTTGTTCAGTTGCAATTTTAGCAAGTGTTTTGTAGCTGGGTTTGGATTCACAATCAGAGTCATCTTCACTTGACGTTTGAAGGTAAGCATCGCGGGATTTTACCTTGGCACCACGTGCCATGAAGCAGTAGGTGGGAGAAGGATCATCTTCGTCATTGGCTTCAGCGTTGGTGCGGAAGTCATTGTCTTCAGTGTTGAAGATGGACTTGGCGACATAGGCTGTGGCTAAAGCCAGACTTGCAACGCCAGGGTCAGACTCCTCTCCAGATTCCACCTCCGCCTCCTCAGAAGCTGACTCCTCCTCTGAATCCATTTCCTTGCCAACAAAAGCACGAGCCTTGCCAGATGAGCTCTTCTTGTATGATGAAGACTTGGAAGAAGACTTGGAAGACTTTGAGGATTTCTTCTTCTTCTTATCATCAGAATCATATTCCTTGCTCTTCTTCTTCTTCTTCTTCTCATTGTCCCATTGTGGACACTCAGATATGTAGTGACCAGTTTTCTTGCACTTGTGGCAGGTTCTCTTCTTGTGGTCATGTGTGGAAGCTTCATCATTCTTGGAACTGGATCGTGAAGACTTTCTGACGCCCCTTTTCTTGGTGAACCTCTGAAACTTCTTCACCAGCATGGCAAGTTCCTTTCCAATGTCTTCAGGGTCATCAGAACCGCAGTCAGATTCTTCTTCAGATAAGGAAACAACTTTTGCCTTCAAAGCACGAGTTCGGCCATAGTTTGGACCATAGATATCTCTTTTCTCAGAAAGCTGGAACTCATGTGTGTTGAACCTCTCAAGTATATCAGATGGATCGAGTGTCTTGAAATCAGGACGTTCTTGTATCATGAGGGCAAGGGTGTCAAAGGAGCTGTCAAGTGATCTCAGCAGTGTCTTGACGATTTCATGCTTGGTGATCTCAGTGGCGCCAAGAGCTTGAAGCTCATTTGTGATGTCAGTCAGACGATCAAACCTGAGTTGGACATTTTCATTGTCATTCCTCTTGAAGCGGTTGAAGAGGTTGCGAAGAACACTGATCCTTTGATCTCTCTGGGTTGAGACGCCTTCATTGACCTTGGATAGCCAGTCCCAGACTAGCTTCGACGTTTCCAGAGCACTCACACGGCCATACTGTCCTTTGGTCAGACGACCACAGATGATGTTCTTTGCAGTGGAGTCCAGTTGAATGAACTTATTGACATCAGTAGGGGTGACACCTTCACTAGTTTTGGGAACGCCGTTCTTGACGACATACCAGAGGTCGACATCAATGGCTTCAAGATGCATGTGCATCTTATTCTTCCAGTAGGGATATTCAGTTCCATCGAACACGGGGCAAGCAGCGGAGACCTTGATTATCCCTGCAGTCGACATAGCTGAAACTCCAGGTGGTTAAACCGAATCACACAGAACAAGGGAGTACCTTGCTTTGATACCAATTGAAAGTGCTAGTATCGACTAGAGGGGGGGGTGAATAGGCGATTTTTATGAAAGTCTTCAAAACTCGGAAGTTTCGAAGACAAACAACAGAAACAACCTAATTGATATGCAGCGGAAGATAAACTACCCTAAACAAGCCATAGTCAAGTATGTAATGATGTGAAAGCACAGGACTAATAGCAGTTAGGTAGTAAGGATCAAGATGGAAGATAGTGTGAAGCCAATCAACAATAGTAGTCAAGCAATGAAGTCAAACAGATGTACAGATAAGCAATGACTTCATGAAGACAAACTTAAGTAAGGTTGGAAGGGATAGAACTAGTTGCTTGTTGAAGACACAGGATTTGTTGGACCAGTTCCAGTTGCTGTGACAACTGTACGTCTGGTTAGGGAGGCTAAGATTTAACTCAGAAGACCGTGTCTTCACTTTATTCCCCTTGAGCTAAGGACACCCAGTCCTCGCCCAATCACTCTGGTAAGTCTTCAAGGGAGACTTCCAAACCTTCAAAGACTTCGTTCACCGGCAATCCACAATGACTCTTGGATGCTCAGAACCCGACGCCTAACCGGCTGGAGGATACATAGTCCTCAAGTGTAATAAGTCTTCAGGTCACACAGACAGAAAGACTTCAGTGATGCCTAACACTCTTTGGCTCTGGGTGTTTTGGGCTTTGTCCTCGCAAGGATTTCTCTCTCTCAAATGCTTCGAGGTGGGTTGCTCTCAAACGACAAAAGCCGTGCACAAACTCTGAGCAGCCACCAATTTATGGTGTAGGGGGTGGGCTATTTATAGCCACTAGGCAACCCGACCTGATTTGTCCAAAATGACCCTGGGTCACTAAGGAACTGACATGTGTTCCAACGGTCAGATTTCAAACACACGCGACAACTTTACTTGGGCTACAAGCAAAGCTGACTCATCCAGCCCTGGATAAGATTTGCTCTCATTGTCTTCGCTCGAAGACCTAGGATTTGGGTTGAGCATCACTTTAGTCACTTTGACTTAGTTCACTTGGACCCCACTTAACAATACGGTGGTTCCTATGACTCAACAAAGAAGAAAGGAAACGACGAAACCACACAGTCTTCGCGCCCCATTGTCTTCACGTAATGTCTTCTCATGTAATAGTATTCAATATGAATATCTTCTCATACCACCATTGTCTTCAATGTCTTCATACATTTTTAGGGGTCATCTCCGGTAGATAAACCGAATCAATGAGGGACACTACCTGCATTATCCTGCAATTCTCACAGACGCATTAGTCCCTCAACCAACTTTGTCGTCAATACTCCAAAACCAACTAGGGGTGGCACTAGATGCACTTACAGTTCTCCATTCATCAAGTGAGCTAATATCAAATAACCTCTTCTCACTGGCAAGTTTGAAGTCATTGTTGAGCTCTTTAATAGCCCAATTTGCTTTATGTTCAAGTTAAAGAGGTAAGTGACATGCTTTTCCATATACCATCTTATACACAAACATACCCATTGGATTTTTATACGCAGTTCTATAGGCCCATAGTGCATCGTCAAGTTTCTTAGACCAATTCTTTCTAGATCTATTAACGATCTTTTACAAAATTAATTTGAGCTCTCTATTGCTCAATTCTACTTGACCACTAGACTGCGGGTGATAAGGGGATGCGATTCTATGATTAACATCATACTTAGCAAGCATCTTACGGAAAGCACCATGAATAAAATGTGAACCACCGTCAGTCATAAGATAACCAGGGACTCCAAACCTCAGAAAAAAACTTCTTTAAGCATTTTAATAGAAGTGTTATGATCAACACTACTAGTTGGAATAGCTTCTACCCACTTAGTAACGTAATCAACATCAACTAAAATATGTGTGTAACCATTAGAGGCAGGAAAAGGTCCCATATAATCAAAGCCCCAAACATCAAATGGTTCAATAACAAGAGAATAATTCATAGGCATTTCTTGATGTCTACTAATATTACCAATTCTTTAACATTCATCACAAGATAAGACAAACTTACGAGCATCTTTGAAGAGAGTAGGCCAAGAAAAACCGGATTGCAATACCTTATGTGCAGTTCTATCTCCAGCATGGTTTCCTCCATATGATTCAGAGTGACACTTGCGTAGGATCTATTCCTGTTCATGCTCAAGTACACAACGTCTAATAACACCATCTACTCCTTCTTTACAAAGGTGTGGGTCATCCCAGAAGTAATGTCTTAAATCATAAAAGAACTTTTTCTTTTGCTGGTATGTGAAACTAGGTGGTATAAATTTAGCAACAATGTAATTAGCATAATCAACATACCAAGGAGCAGTACGAGAAGCATTAATGACCGCTAATTGTTCATCAGGAAAGCTATCATCAATAGGTAGTGGGTCATCAAGGACATTCTCTAACCTAGAAAGGTTGTCTGCAACGGGGTTCTCATCTCCCTTTCTATCAATAATACGCAAATCAAATTCTCGGAGCAAGAGAACCCATCTAATAAGTCTAGGCTTAGCATCTTTCTTTTCCATAAGATATTTAATAGCAGCATGATCAGTGTGAATAGTAACTTTAGAATCAACAATATAAGGTCTAAACTTATCACATGCAAATACGACTGCTAAGAACTCTTTTTCAGTGGTACCATAATTTCTCTGGGCAGTATCAAGAGTTTTACTAGCATACTGGATAACATTCAATTTCTTATCAACTCTTTGCCCTAGAACAACACCTACAACATAATCACTAGCATCACACATAATTTCAAAGGGTAAATTCCAATCAGGTGGCTGAACAATAGGTGCAGTGATCAAAGCTTTCTTAAGTATTTCAAATGCTTCTACACAATCATCATCAAAGACAAAAGGAATATCTTTTTGCAATAAATTAGTCAGAGGCCTAGAGATTTTAGAAAAGTCCTTAATGAACCTCCTATAAAAACCGGCATGACCAAGGAAACTTCTTATACCTTTTATGTCCTCGGGACATGGCATCTTTTCAATAGCATCAACTTTAGCTTTATCAACTTTAATACCTCTCTCGGAAATCTTATACCCCAAGACAATGCCTTAATTAACCATAAGGTGGCACTTTTCTCAATTCAACACGAGATTAGTGTGTTCACATCTCTACAAAACTCGATCAAGGTTGCTCAAGCAATCGTCAAAAGAGGATCCATAAACGGAGAAATCATCCATGAATACCTCACAAATCTTTTCACAAAAGTCAGGGAATATAGCCATCATGCATCTTTGAAAGGTAGCAGGTGCATTACATAAACCAAAAGGCATACATCTATAAGTAAATGTACCAAAAGGGCAAGTAAAAGTAGTTTTTGATTGATCCTCCGCTGACACAGGTATTTGAGAGAAACCAGAATAACCAGCTAGAAAGCAGAAATGTGTGTGTTTGGATAGTCTTTCTAGCATTTGATCGATAAAAGGTAAAGGGTAATGATCTTTCTTAGTAGCTTTATTTAATTTACGGAAATCAATTACCATCCTATGGCCTGTAATAATTCTTTGCGGGATCAATTCATCTTTATCATTAGGAACGACAGTAATACCTCCCTTCTTAGGAACACAATGGACAGGACTTACCCATTCACTATCAGCAATGGGATAAATTATACCTACCTCAAGGAGTTTTAGTATCTCCTTTCTTACCACTTCTTTCATCTTAGGATTCAATCATCGTTGAGGATCTCTAACTGGTTTGGCATCTTCCTCCACTTTAATTTTGTGTTGGCATCGAGTGGGACTAATGCCCTTAAGATCATCCAGAGTATATCCAATAGCAGGACGGTGCTTCTTCAGAGTTTTCAGTAATCTTTCTTCTTCTTGCTCTGAAAGGTTAGCACTAATAATAACAAGATATATTTTCTTTTCATCAAGATAAGCATACTTAATATTACCAGGTAATGGTCTGAGATCAAACACAGGATCACCCTTGCGTGGAGGGGGATCCCCTAGGATTTCAACAAGGTAAGTTGTGTTTCAGAATAGGACCCTATTGAAAGAATACTTCATCTCTTTCCCTTCTTTCATTCATAAACATGTCATTTTCATGGTCTAGCAAATATTGTTCTAACAGATCAGTAGGAGGTATGGAAATAGAAGCAAGACCAATTATCTCATCCTTACTAGGTGATTCTTTATCACGGGGTTGTCTACGAAACTTAGCAAAATTAAACTCATGAGACATATCCCCTAAGTCGATTGTAACAACATCCTTTTTGCAATCAATCCTAGCATTAACAGTATTCAAGAAGGGTCTACCAAATATAATGGGACAAAAATCATCTTGTGGGGAACCAAAAACAAGAAAATCAGCAGGATATTTAACTTTCCCACACAAGACTTCAACATCTCTAACAATCCCAACTGGCTTAATGGTGTCCCTATTGGCAAGCTCAATAGTAACATCAATATCTTCTATTTCAGCAGGTGCAATATCATGCATAATTTCTTTATATAAGTCAAAGGGTATTGCACTAGCACTAGCACCCATATCACATAAGCCATAATAAGAATGATCTCCTATTTTAACAGAAATAACAGGCATGCCTACAACAGGTCTATGTATCTTAGCATCTGGTCTAGGAATATTAGCAGTTTCACCATAAAGATAAATAACATGCCCATCTAAATTATCATCCAAGAGATCTTTAACCATAGCAATACTAGGTTCAACTTTGATTTGCTCAGGAGGTGTATAAGTTCTAGTATTACTCTTACGAACAATAGTCGAAGTTTTAACATGATCCTTCATCCTAACAGGAAAAGGTGGTTTCTCAACATAAGTAGTAGGAACAATAGGATCATTATAAGTGAGAGTCTTTTCTTCAACTGTAATAGGTGCAACTACTTTTACTTTAATGGGAGGATTATATTTAAACCACTTCTCCTTAGGGAGATCAACGTGAGTAGAAAAAGATTCACAAAATGCAGCTACTATCTCAGAGTCAAGTCCATATTTAGCGCTAAATCCACGAAAAGCATCGGTATCCATAAAAGATTTAACACAATCACACTTAGGTGTTAACCTGACTCCTTACCATCATCGGAACCCCAATCTTCAGAGTTGTGTTTAATTCTTTCCGATAAGTCCCACTTGAATTCAGTACTCTTCAGCATATAAGAACCAACATAGGAAGTATCAAGCATGGTGCGATCATTGAGAGAAAGCCGAGCATAATTTTTTTGAATAATCATATCTCTTGAGAGCTCATGATTGGGGCATGAATATAACATTGACTTAAGCCTCCCCCAAGCTTGGGTGATGCTTTCTCCTTCGTGAGGCCAGAAATTATATATGTAATTACGATCACGATGAACAAGATGCATAGGATAGAACTTCTGGTGAAATTCCAACTTCAATCGTTTATAATTCCAAGATCCCGTATCATCACATAGCCTATAACATGTCAATGCATCTCCCTTCAAAGATAAAGGGAAGACCCTCCTTTTGACAATATCATTGGGAATACCTGCAAGCTTAAATAATCCACAAACTTCATCCACAAAGATAAGGTGTAAATCGGGATGCAATGTTCCATCTCCTGCAAAGGGATTAGTTAGCAGTTTCTCTATCATAGCCGAAGGAATCTCAAAGTAAATATTTTCAGTAGGTTCAGTAGGTTGAGGAGCAACTCTTTGCTCTACTGGTCGGGTTGAAGATACCCCGAACAAGCCCCTCAAAGGATTAGTTTCCATAGTAACAAGTGATAGAAAATTTCAGCACACTATATAAATGTTTCCTTACCAAGTTCCACTCACCAAAGGCGCTTCACTCCCATGCAACGGCGCCAGAAAAGCGTATTGATGACCCACAAGTATAGGGGATCTATCATAGTCCTTTCGATAAGTAAGAGTGTCGAACCCAATGAGGAGCAGAAGGAAATGACAAGCGGTTTTCAGTAAGGTATTCTCTGCAAGCACTGAAATTGTAGGTAACAGATAGTTTTGTGATAAGATAATTTGTAACGGGTAACAAGCAATGAAAGTAAATAAAGTGCAGCAAGGTGGCCCAATCCTTTTTGTAGCAAAGTACAAGCCTGGACTATTTCTTATAATGAGAAAAGAGCTCCCGAGGACACATGGGAATTATCGTCAAGCTAGTTTTCATCACGCTCATATGATTCGCGCTCGGTACATTGATAACTTGATATGTGGGTGGACCGGTGCTTGGGTACTGCCCTTTCTTGGACAAGCATCCCACTTATGATTAACCCCTATTGCAAGCATCCGCAACTACAAAATAAGTATTAAGGTAAACCTAACCACAACATTACACATATGGATCCAAATCAGCCCCTTACGAAGCAACGCATAAACTAGGGTTTAAGCTTCTGTCACTCTAGCAACCCATCATCTACTTATTACTCCCCAATGCCTTCCTCTAGGCCCAAATAATGGTGAAGTGTTATGTAGTCGACGTTCACATAACACCACTAGAGGAGAGACAACATACATCTCATCAAAATATCGAACGAATACCAAATTCACATGACTACTAATAGCAAGACTTCACCCATGTCCTCAGGAACAAACGTAACTACTCACAAAGCATATTCATGTTCATGATCAGAGGAGTATTAATATGCATTAAGGATCTAAACATATGATCTTCCACCAAGTAAACCAATTAGCATCAACTACAAGGAGTAATCAACACTACTAGCAACCCACAGGTACCAATTTGTGGTTTTGATACAAGATTGGATACAAGAGATGAATTAGGGTTTTGAGAGGAGATGGTGCTGGTGAAGATGTTGATGGAGATTGACCCCCTCCCGATGAGAGGATCGTTGGTGATGATGATGGTGATGATTTCCCCCTCCCGGAGGGAGGTTTCCCCGGCAGAACAGCTTCGCCGAAGCCCTAGATTGGTTCCGCCAAGGTTCCGTCTCGTGGCGGGGGAGTTTCATCCCGTGAGCTTGCTTATGATTTTTTCCAGGGTAAAAGCCTTCATATAGCAGAAGATGGGCACCGTAGGGCCACCAGGGGGCCCAGGATACAGGGGGGCGCCTAGTAGGGGTGGGTGCGCCCCCACCCTCCTGGCCAGGGTGTGGGCCCCCTCTGGTGTTTTCTTCGCTCAATAATTCTTATTAATTCCAAAAATAACTTCCGTGGAGTTTCAGGATTTTTGGAGCTGTGCAAAATAGGTTTCCAATATTTGCTCCTTTTCCAGCCAGAATTCCAGCTGCCGGCATTCCCCCTCTTCATGGCAAACCTTGTAAAATAAGAGAGAATAGCCATAAGTATTGAGACATAGTGTGAAATAATAGCCCATGATGCAATAAATATTGATATAAAAGCATGATGCAAAATGGACGTATCAACTCCCCCAAGCTTATACCTCGCTTGTCCTCAAGCGGAAGCCGAAATCGAAAAATATGTCCACATGTTTAGAGATAGAGGTGTCGATAAAAATAAAATACGGACATGAGGGCATCATGCACAACAAAAAAAAAATACACTTCCGTGATGATATGTGTTTGTCATAGTAGGTCGCGTTTTTTGTCATGCATGTACATCCATGACGATTTTATGACAGAATCAATATAGTCATACATGTGCTATCGTAGAAGTGTTCCATGACATTACCAAAATTATCATCACGGAAGTGTCCACTTCCATGATGATAAACAGCGTGTCACAGAAGTGCTTTTGTCAAGGGTGACTGACACGTGGCATCCACCGTAATGGAACGCCGCTAAGCTATCAGGTCGGATTTTGGATCCGATAACCCGTTAACAGCCCCGGCCAATGGGAAATTTCCACATGTAAAATTCTGATTGGCCGAAGGGAACACCTGCCAGATCGTCAGTGGGCCAGATGTCGCCCGTCCATTGGAGGAGACATGCCTATGATACGTTGACACGTGGTTGGGCCCAACAAAGGCCCATATAGGTTAAAAAGGCCGGCCCAGTCAAAGGCCCGTAGAACTTAATCAGGTACTAGTGGGCCAGCCCAATAACGGCCTGCTTAATAAAGGCCCATTTACGGCCCGAAGCCAGATCTGGCCCGTTAATTGTTCGCCCAATATTTGGGCCCATTTACGGCCCGAAGCCAGATCTGGCCCGTTAATTGTTCGCCCAATATTTGGGCCAATTTGCGGCCCGAAGCCAGATCTGGCCCATTAATTGTTCACCGAATATTTGGGCCCAACTACAACCCAGTGACTTTCAGCCTGTTAGAGGCCTGATGTAGACATGGGCCCATTTCAGCCCGGTGTGACTTTCGGCCTGGGAATGGCCCGTGCTGCCCATGGGCCATATATGGTCCGACAGGACATCGAGCCCACTAACGGCCCGTGCTAAAGGTGGCAATAGTTAAGCCCAACGTGACTTTGGGCCTGTTAAAGGCCTGTCGCATAATTCAGCCCATTGATGCATGAACTAAGCTTTCGGCCTCTTAAAGGCCCATGATATCAGTGGGCCAACTAAGGCCCGAGATATGTTTCGGCCTGGTAACGGCCCGTGAGCTAACTGGGCCCAAAACGGCCCGGTCTACATTTCGGCTTGCTGAAGGCCCGTCGACGACTAGTGAAAATTGAGGCCCAACATGCATTTTGGCCTGCTAAAGGCCCATGGTTTCATCTCGGCCGTAATAGGCCAGTACAATATTCAGCCTGTTAATGGCCCAACGCTACCTGGGCCAAACTAAGCGCTGGGTCGACAAAAGGCCCAACTAAAATATAGGCTGGTGTAAGTTTGGGCCTGGCGCAATGTGTGAAGGCCCAATCATTCGGGCCCAAGAAAGACGCAGGCTGGTCCAATTGTGGCCCACTAAAAACCTGGCCCATTAGAGTCGAATGTTTCAGCCCGGTCGACTACATCTATTTTTTTTCAGATAGCGAATGATGGCAGTAACTAGTAGGAATTAAGAACAAACGTACTCTATACAATAAAGAAATTACGGTATAGTAACTAAGAATAAACCTACACTATACAATAAAGGATTTAAGGTATATTACATCCACTGGGCATCGAAGTTCACCACCAGTGATCATAAAGCGCAACGAAGAAGGAGATTACAAAAACTGGGCACCATTGCAGCGTAACAAAGTAATACTGAACCGAGACCACTTCCAAGACAGTTCAAGAAAGATTAGCCTTGCAGGGGAACTGCTGCGCAAGCTGCTGAGCAAGGCTGTGAGACCGGCCTAGCATGTCGGTCATAGCTTCCAGGTGTAGCTGTTTAGTGATGAGGTTCTCATTGGTGTTCTCCGCAATCTTTCTTAGAGATAGGACTTCAAGTCGAAGTTGAGTTGCAGAATGCCTTTCTGCTAGAACTTGGGACTGAAGAAGTCGAACTGATTCAGACAACGAATTCTGTGAGATTGTCTGACTGTTAGCCTCAAGTAACTTGAACACTGCATCAAGACAAGACTTTGGGGTTGTCTCGCTATCTTCAAGATGTTTTGCCTTCTTTGCTGCAATATATGTTGGGTTTGTCTCACAACCTTCAGCAGACTTGTGCATGCCATCAGGCATATCACCCTGAAACAAAGCAGAGAGATGACAGGTTTTGCACGTGTATAAACAAAGATGATAACTGTTCTATCAATTCTATCCAATTTCAAATTAGAAAATAAAGAGTAAGTTCAAAATATCAATAGCATAATTTGGCATTGTTCATAATGCTGGGAGCTTCACCACACTACTGGATTACCATGTCAACATAACAAGCATAGATGAAGGGCAAAGAAAATCATTGTATCTATTTTGGATAATGTGCATGGCATGTTGTTCATATCATCAGCCACATCAGTAAGATAAAACAGGAGATGGCAAGGTAAAAATGTGGGCTGCTTCACCACACACTGGATTATAGATCCACAAAACCAAGCATACATATAGGGAGTATTAAGTAATGTGCATGGTATGAATAAGGAATTTGGTTTTACAAGTAAAACTTAGAACTTACGATTCTTACGAACATGCATTTTGGTAGAAACAACAAACTAAACAGTAGTAAACGATAGGGAGTATGAGCAAATTAAACAGCAGTTGAG
This sequence comes from Triticum timopheevii, assembly GCA_963921465.1. Lineage (NCBI taxonomy): Eukaryota > Viridiplantae > Streptophyta > Magnoliopsida > Poales > Poaceae > Triticum > Triticum timopheevii. Next base: position 293,961,552 of record OY997262.1, read on the forward strand.
GATAAAGGCTTTAGAAGGACTGACTTACATTAACAGTTAACACCAGCTTTATAATGCCCTTCTCCATGTCAAGGGAAGGATAACTCAAGAATTTCAGCACAGAATCTTCTTCATAAGCATTGCCTGTACTCTACATTTTGTAGAGAGTAATTATAGATATGATAATACTGGAAGGGATAGAGGATAATGAAGATAAGATGCAGATTGATGCTACATAATCAACTACCAATCCCTGGAAGTACAAGCGTTACAGGACAAAATGTACTGACAAGAGCAATGGGCTACACTTCTGCACTGGCATTGTCTGTGTATTCTACTTGTTGGTAAGATTAAATATAGATATGATCTTTTTTAGTAAATGGTGGGCGAGGGAGATAAGATGCAGAATGCTACAAAATGAACCAATCCTTCTTCCCATAATACAAGAGTGTTTTGAACACTGGTGTACTGTACAAAACGTTCTTATATTATGGGACGGAGGGAGTAGCTGTTAATGTAAGTACAGTGATAGACCACATTCAGTCCTTACAAGAGGACTGCAGAGCTAAACCTCTTCAAAAGCATTGGGTTGATTCTAAATTTGTGTAAGAGTCCATACGGATCTTATAATGTCCACCAAATGGAGGACTACGAGGCTAACATGTGCAGTGATGCTACATAATCAAATAGCTATGAAAGTAAGTATGGTCATACAGGGCAAGAGGTACTCACAAGAGCAATGTAGTGTGCAGTATAGTTGCGAGATTCTGTGGTCCCTTGAGAATGAATGTTCTTCTGCTAACAGTTTTCATACAAGTGAGACATTAAGGCAAATGCAGAAATGTAGTTCAAATTGTGATGTGATATCATAGACAGTACCTTATGCTGCAGCCGAGACCAATGTGTAACAAGATTATTCCAGTCACCGTCGGATAAATGTAGCACCGAAGACTTTACAGAAATTTCGTTCGGAGGCTTGCCATTGAAGTGCGCTTGCCTCAAGTAGGAACGATACTTCATCAACGAGTGCTTGAAAATCGCAACCAACCCTTGCTCATCATCACAATCCGGTTTTCTCCTCGCCTATTTAAAAGAATGAAATCTTGTGTCTTCTATCAGCAGAAACATATGCAGTAATGACCATGAATAACATTAGTACATTACTTACGCATAATTTGCGGAGGAAGACTGGAAATTGTTCTGTGTCTGCGGTATAATCTTTCCATGAAGGAAAGATGCGCACAAAGTTCCTGACAACAACATAAGCTTCATCTTTTAAACTGGGAAGAAATGGAACAGGGGTCCTATTTGCTGCAATTGGGGCTCTCTCTAGTTCAAAAAGGGATTTGGCAACTGGATTTGGTGTACTCTTTACTGGAATGGGGTTTTTTGCATCGTACAGCTGGTGCTATGTCAACTGGCATAATCATACTGTTTGCTGCAGTTGGGGTCTGCTGAGTTGGGGCATCAGAAATGACCAGTGTAGTAGGGCTAGAATCTGCTAGAGTTGGGGTATTTTGTGGGTCAGGTGATATTGCAACTACACCTAATGGGCTATTTGATTTATCAGGTGCCACTACCTTTTCCAAATACTTTGCTTGTGCTCCTCCACGATCAGCAATCGCCCTCTTCCTTTTGAACGTCTGATACACAAGAACAACATTTGAATGGATAAATATGGTATGTTGACAGATGGAATATGTACTGAAAATGGATAGGCAGGGCATATTCACATACACGATGTGTAAACTAAGCTAATGGCAGTTCAATAAAGTAGAACCAATGCAAAGCATCAGTTGCAAGATATGTGCGAGCAATGTAACCTTGGAAAGTTAGAGAAAGTACCTTGATGGGTGAATAAGATAGGGCATCTTCCTCTGACTCCTCCACTAGGGAGCTACATTGACTTAGGTCTCCCTCTAGCTCAGAATCACTGTTAGGATCATATTCTGAGCATGAATCTGTAGGTGGAGAGCGTTTGCATTGCATTGCATCCAAACTTGATTCCAGTCCCTTAATGCCAAGTTTGACAGCCATGGCATTGTTCTGCTTTATTCTTTTCATGCGCGCAAGCTCATAATCATTATGATGTTGTTCAGAATCTGAGACTCATGAAAACATAAAAGTAGTCAGATTATCTATGGAATGCATTGCGGATTCAACTCGGAGAGTGTCTCCCTATAAACCCGTGCATATCCAAAGTTCACCTCCCCAACCGTGCTGACCATACCACACACAGAAATACAAACCCCTTATGTCTCTATAACAGGCAGGCACACATTTCAAAACTGAAGTAGGAACATTAGAATCATATGAAATTTGTATTTGAACAAATAAACTAAGCAATTATGAGTGGCGTAATGTTTAGCTTCAAGGGTGGAGTGTTGGTAGTGTGACACAAAGCAAGCAGGCAGATTGTATTCCATGTAATAGATCGAAACCTATGTAAAAGCTGGAAATGACACTTTCTTTCTATACAATGCAGTGTTCGTTACGCACACATGATGGAAGAGATCACATAGAGAAATACTATTTACTCATGTCTACGGTTCCAGTATTTAGAAACAGGGTGGTTGATGACCCACAAGTGTAGGGGATCTATCGTAGTCCTTTCGATAAGTAAGAGTGTCGAACCCAACGAGGAGCAGAAGGAAATGATAAGTGGTTTTCAGTAAGGTTTTCTCTGCAAGCACTGAAATAGTAGGTGATAGATAATTTTGTGATAAGATAAATAGTAATGAGCAAAAAGTAAATAAAGTAAATAAAGTGCAGCAAGATGGACCAATCCTTTATGTAGCAAAGGATAAGCCTGGACAAATTCTAATAATGAGGAAGAAGCTCCCGAGGACACATTGGGAATTATCGTCAAGCTAGTTTTCATCATGTTCATTTGATTCGCGTTCGATACTTTGATAATTTGATATGTGGGTGGACCGGCACTCGGGTACTGCCCTAACATGGACAAGCATCCCACTTATGATTAACCCCTATTGCAAGCATCCGCAACTACAAAAAGGAGTATTAAGGTAAACCTAACCACAACATTAAACATATGGGTCCATATCAACCCCTAACGAAGCAACGCATAAACTAGGGTTTAAGCTTCTGTCACTCTAGCAACCCATCGTCTACTTATTACTTCCCTATGCCTTCCTCTAGGCCCAAATAATGGTGAAGTTTCATGTAGTCGACGTTCACATAACACCACTAGAGGAGAGACAACATACATCTCATCAAAATATCGAACGAATACCAAATTCACATGACTACTAATAGCAATACTTCACCCATGTCCTCAGGAACAAACATAACTACTCACAAAGCATATTCATGTTCATAATTAGAGGTGTAATAGTATGCATGAAGGATCTGAACATATGATCTTCCACCAAGTAAACCAATTAGTATCAACTACAAGGAGTAATCAACACTACTAGCAACCCACAGCTACCAATTTGTGGTTTTGATACAAGATTGGATACAAGAGATGAACTAGGGTTTTGAGATGAGATGGTGCTGGTGAAGATGTTGATGGAGATTGAATCCCTCCCGATGCGAGGATCGTTGGTGATGACGTTGGTGATGATTTCCCCCTCCCGGAGGGAAGTGTCCCCGGCAGAACAGCTCTGCCAGATCCCTAGATTTATTCTGCCAAGGTTCCGGCTCGTGGTGGCGGAGTTTCGTCCCGTAAGCTTGCCCACAAAATTTTCCAGGACAAAACCCTTCATATAGCAGAAGATGGCCGTCGGAAGCCCACTAGGGGGCCCAGGAGATAGGGGCGCGCCCCCTGTCTCCTGGATAGGGTGTGGGCCCCCTGGCCTATTTCTTTTGCTCATAATTTCTTAATAAATCCAAAAAGTTGTTTCGTGGAGTCTTAGGTCTTTTGGAGTTGTGCAGAATAGGTTTCCAACGTTTGCTCCTTTTCCAGCCAGAATTCCAGCTGCTGACATTCCCCCTCTTCATGGTAAACCTTGTAAAATAAGAGAGAATAGCCATAAGTATTGGGATATAACCTGTCATAACAGCCCATAATGCAATAAATATTGATATAAAAGCATGATGCAAAATGGACGTATCAACTCCCCCAAGCTTAGACCTCGCTTGTCCTCAAGCGGAAGCCGAAATCGAAAAATATGTCCACATGTTTAGAGATAGAGGTGTCGATAAAAATAAAATACGGACATGAGGGCATCATGATCATTCTAATAACATCAACATATGTGGATTTTGTCATATGATTTCCTATGTTCAAGTAATAAGCAATTCAGAATGTCAAGTATGGTTCAAAAACTTCATTGGGAACTAACAAACTATAATCTCAGTCATTGAAGCAACTGCAAATTATCGTAACATCAGAAAGAGTCAATAATAGAGCTTCTCAGCAAGCTCACATACTCAACCATCTCGTAGTCTCCCATAATTGTTAACACTCACGCAATACTTGTGGTTATAGAGTTTCAGCTGGACACTGAGAAAGATAGGGCCTTATTGTGTTGCCTCCCAATGTATTCACCTTTAGGTGATGTCAACAATAATAGCCTATGCCAATTTACATCCAATTGGATATATATATATATATATATATATATATATATATATCATGATCTTTCAAACACGAGGAGCTTGCCAAAGGATAAAATGAAAAAGGGAAAGGTGAAGATCACCTTGACTCAAGCATAAAGTAAAAACATAAAGTAAAAGATAGGCCCTTCGTAGAGGGAAGCAGAGGTTGTCATGCGCTTTTACGGTTGGATACACAAAATCTTAATGCAAAAGAACGTCACTTTATATTGCCCCTTGTATGTGGACCTTTATTATGCAATCTGTCGCTTTTATTACTTCCACAACAAGTTCGTACAAAGCTTATTTTCTCCGCACTAATAAGTCATGCATATTTAGAGAGCAATTTTTATTGCTTGCACGGATGACAACTTACTTGAAGGATCTTACTCAATCCATAGGTAGATATGGTGGACTCTCATGGCAAAACTGGGTTTAAGGATATTTGGAAGCATAAGTAGTATCTCCACTTAGTGCAAGGAATTTGGCTAGCATGAGGAGGAAAGGCAAGCTCAACATGTTTGGAAGGTCAATGACAATATACTTTAACTGAGATGTCGGAAAACATAAACCATTACGTTGTCTTCCTTGTCCAACATTAACTCTTTTAGCATGTCATACTTAATGAGTACTTCACAATCATAAAAGATGTCCAAGATAATATATTTATATGCGAACCCCTCTTTCCTTATTACTTCCTATTAATTGCAACGATGACCAAGGCTACGTTCATCAACTCTCAACAATTTTTATGCCTCATACTTTCTATGTGTGAAGTTATCACTTATCCATAAGGTCAATATGAACTCTTTTGTTCTTTCTACTTTCTCAAGATCATAGCAACAAAGCAAAGCCCTTAACTCAACACTAATCTTTATTAGCTAGCTCTTTATTGTAGATAGCACACGGACTCGCTTACATAAAGAGATCACAACGAAAAATTCAAAACTACTTGATATCAAAACTTCGAACTAATAGATCAAGACACTACTAAAAGGATCGAACTAAATAAAGTGGTAAAGATAGGAGTGTGAAGGTGATACGATACCGGGGCACCTCCCCCAAGCTTGGCAGTTGCCAAGGGGAGTGCCCATACCCATGTAATTATTCCTCCTTCTTCACGGTTGGTGTCATGATCTCCTTGGTGATTATGCCCTTCAGGATACGGTTCTCCTCCTCGAGCTTATTGACTTGTTGTTTGAGGTCCATATTTTCTTTACGGAGCTTGCCCGTGACAGACAAGGCTCCTTTTACCCAAGGATGCTGCATAGCTTCTAGAGAACAAGTGAAACTCTTTTTCATATTTTCATAAGAAAGAAATCTGGGGTTGAAAGGAGTGACTGAAGTGGGGACAACCAGGCTAGGTAGTTCCCCCATAGTGAATTCTGCTTGGAGACGAGAGGTAACTTCTTGATCTTCCTCCATGGCATCTATCCTTTTCAAATCCGCCTCCATCTCATCCTTCGTTAATGGTCCAAAGTGATAGGCATCGAGATTTGCTCCTGGACCTGGCGTTGGGTGGGACACCCGGCTCTCCCCAACTGATTCCTGAGAAGACATCTTGCTTTATTCTGCAACAGGAACAACTCGAAACGAAAAAAGAAGATATTTGCGTGATACGGTGGTCAAAACCTTCGGGAGTATATATAATGAATTTTTACCGACCAAAATACGTAGCATACAAGAAAACAGAGTCCAGGAGGCACACGAGGTGCCCACGAGACAGGGGGCGTGCCCTATAGGGGGGGGGGGGCGCCCTCCTCTCTCGTGGGAGCCTCGTGTCCCTTTCGGACTACTTATTTCTTCCTAAAATCCTTAAATAATCCAAAACTGATGAAAATTGCCATTAGAGTTGTTTTGGAGTCGGTTTACTTACCGTACCACGTACCTATGCCTTTTTGGAGTCTGGAATGTTCTGGAAAGTGTCTCTTATGTATTCCTCAGGGGTTATGGTTTCCATAATATTAAATTCAACATTGATAGGATTACCTGAAATATAATGTTTAATTCTTTGACCGTTTACCACCCTCGGATTTGTGCCTTCAAAGTTGTTGATTTTTATAGCACCAGAATGATAGACCTCCTCGATAACGTAGGGACCTTCCCATTTTGAGAGAAGTTTTCCTGCAAAAAATCTTAAACAAGAGTTGAACAATAACACATAATCTCCTACGTTAAACTCACGCTTCTGTATCCTCTTATCATGAGAGTGTTTGACTTTTTCTTTGAAAAGCTTAGCATTCTCATATTCTTGGGTTCTCCATTCATGAAGTGAGCTAATGTCAAATAACCTTTTCTCACCGGCAAGTTTGAAATCATAATTAAGCTCTTTAATAGCCCAATATGCTTTATGTTCAAGTTCAAGAGGTAAATGACATGCTTTTCCATAAACCATCTTATACAGAGACATACCAATAGGATTTTTGTATGCAGTTCTATAGGGCCATAATGCATCATCAAGTTTTTTGGACCAATTCTTTCTAGATCTATTCACAGTCTTTTGCAAAATTAATTTGAGCTCTCTATTGCTCAACTCTACTTGACCACTAGATTGCGGGTGATAAGGAGATGCGATTCTATGATTGACATCATAGTTAGCAAGCATCTTACGGAAAGCACCATGAATAAAGTGTGAACCACCATCAGTCATAAGATATCTAGGGACTCCAAACTCAGAAAAATAACTTCTTTAAGCATTTTAATAGAAGTGTTATGATCAGCACTACTAGTTGGAATAGCTTCTACCCACTTAGTAACGTAATCAACAGCAACTAAAATATGTGTATAACCATTGGAGGCAGGAAAAGGTCCCATATAATCAAAGCCCCAAACATCAAATGGTTCAATAACAAGAGAATAATTCATAGGCATTTCTTGACGTCTACTGATGTTACCTATTCTTTGACATTCATCACAAGATACGACAAACTTACGAGCATCTTTGAAAAGAGTAGGCCAATAAAAACCAGATTGTAGTACCTTGTGTGCAGTTTCTATCTCCAGCATGGTGTCCTCCATAGGATTTAGAGTGACACTTGCGTAGGATTTCTTCCTGTTCATGCTCAGGCACACAACGTCTAATAATACCATCTACTCCTTTATAAATATGTGGATCATCCCAGAAGTAATGTCTTAAATCATAAAAGAACTTTTTCTTTTGCTGGTATGTGAAACTAGGCGGTATATATTTAGCAACAATGTAATTAACATAGTCAACATACCAAGGAGCAGTACGAGAAGCATTGACGACCGCTAATTGTTCATCAGGAAAGCTACCATTAATAGGCAGTGGGTCATCAAGAACATTTTCTAGCCTAGACAAGTTGTTTGCAACGGAGTTCTCAGCTCCTTTTCTATCAACAATATGCAAGTAAAATTCTTGGAGCAAGAGAACCCATCTAATGAGTCTAGGCTTAGCATCTTTCTTTTCCATAAGATATTTAATAGCAGCATGATCAGTGTGAATAGTAACTTTGGAATCAACAACATAAGGTCTAAGCTTATCACATGCAAACACAACTGCTAAGAATTCTTTTTCAGTGGTACCATAATTTCTCTGGGCAGTATCAACAGTCTTGCTAGCATAATGGATAACATTCAATTTCTTATCGACTCTTTGCCCTAAAACAGCCCCTACAGCATAATCACTAGCATCGCACATAATTTCAAAAGGTAAATTCCAAGTAGGTGGCTGAACAATAGGTGCAGTGATCAAAGCTTTCTTAAGTGTTTCAAATGCTTCTACACAATCATCATAAAAGACAAAAGGAATATCTTTTTGCAATAAGTTAGTCAGAGGCCTAGAGATTTTAGAAAAGTCCTTAATGAACCTCCTATAAAAACCGGCATGACCAAGGAAACTTCTTATACCTTTTATGTCCTTGGGACATGGCATCTTTTCAATAGCAGCAACTTTGGCTTTATCAACTTCAATACCTCTCTCGGAGATCTTGTGCCCCAAGACAATGCCTTCATTAACCATAAAGTGACACTTTTCCCAATTCAGGACGAGACTAGTGTCTTCGCATCTATGCAAAACTCGATCAAGGTTGCTCAAACAATCATCAAAAGAAGATCCATAGACGGAGAAGTCATCCATGAATACCTCACAAACCTTCTCACAAAAATCAGAAAATATAGCCATCATGCATCTTTGAAAGGTAGCAGGTGCATTACATAAACCAAAAGGCATACGTCTATAAGCAAAAGTACCAAAAGGGCATCTAAAAGTAGTTTTAGATTGATCCCCCGCTGATACAGGTATCTGAGAGAAGCTAGAATAACCATCTAGAAAGCAAAAATGCGTGTGTTTGGATAGCCTTTCTAGCAATTGATCAATAAAAGGTAAAGGGTAATGATCTTTCTTAGTAGCTTTATTTAACTTATAGAAATCAATTACCATCCTATAGCTTGTAATAATTCTTTATGGGATCAATTCATCTTTATCATTAGGAACAATGGTAATACCTCCCTTTTTAGGGACACTGTGGACAGGGCTTACCCATTCACTATCAGCAACGGGATAAATAATACCTGCCTTAAGGAGTTTTAGTATCTCCTTTCTTACCACTTACTTCATTTTGGGATTTAATCGTCTTTGAGGATCTCTAACTGGGTTGGCATCTTTCTCCACTGAAATTTTGTGTTGACATAATGTGGGACTAATGCCCTTAAGATCATCCAGGGTATATCCAATAGTAGCTCGGTGCTTCTTCAGAGTTTTCAATAATCTTTCTTCTTCTTTCTCTGAAAGGTTAGCACTAATAATAACATGATATATTTATTTTTCATCAAGATAAGCATACTTAAGATTATCAGGTAATGGTTTGAGTTCAAACACGGGATCACCCTTGGGTGGAGGGGGATCCCCAAGAATTTCAACGGGAAGATTATGTTTCAGCATAGGTTCTTGTTTAAGGAACACTTCATCTATTTCTTCCCTTTCCTTCATAAACATATCGTTTTCATGGTCTAGCAAATATTGTTCTAACGGATCAGTTGGAGGAACAACAATGGAAGCAAGACCAATAATTTCATCCTTACTAGATGGTTCATTTTCACGATGTTGTCTACTAAACTTAGCGAAATTAAACTCATGAGACATACCATCTAAGCCAACAATGACAATATTCTTTTCACAATCAATCTTAGCACTAGCAGTATCTAAGAAGGGTCTACCAAAAATAATGGGACAAAAATCATCTTGTGGGGAACCAAGAACAAGAAAATCAGCAGGGTATTTAATCTTCCCACACAAGACTTCAACATCTCTAACAATCCCAATAGGCTTAATGGTGTCCCTATTGGCAAGCTTAATAGTAACATCAATATCTTCTAATTCAACAGGTGCAATATCGTGCATAATTTCTTTATAAAGATCATAAGGTATCGCATTAGCAGTAGCACCCATATCACATAAACCATGATAACAATGATCTCCTATTTTAACAGAAATAACAGGCGTGCCTACAACAGGTCTACGTGTCTTAGTATCGGGTCTAGCAATATTAGCAGTTTCACCCAAGAAAGAGATAACATGCCCATCTAAATCCTCAACCAAGAGATCTTTAATCATAGTGAGGGAGTCCTGGACTAGGGGGTGTCCGGACAGCCGGACTATCATCGTCAGCCGGACTCCAAGACTATGAAGATACAAGATTGAAGACTTCGTCCCGTGTCCGGATGGGACTTTCCTTGGCGTGGAAGGCAAGCTTGGCGATACGGATATGTAGATCTCCTACCATTGTAACCAACTCTGTGTAACCCTAGCCCTCTCCGGTGTCTATATAAACCGGAGGGTTTTAGTCCGTAGGACGAACAACCATTACAACAATCATACCATAGGCTAGCTTCTAGGGTTTAGCCTCCTTGATCTCGTGGTAGATCCACTCTTGTAACACACATCATCAATATTAATCAAGCAGGACGTAGGGTTTTACCTCCATCAAGAGGGCCCGAACCTGGGTAAAACATCGTGTCCCTCGTCTCCTGTTACCATCCGCCTAGACGCACAGTTCGGGACCCCCTACCCGAGATCTGCCGGTTTTGACACCAACATTGGTGCTTTCATTGAGAGTTCCTCTGTGTCGTCACTGATAGGCTTGATGGCTTCTTCAATCAACAACCACGACGTCCAGGGTGAGACTTTTCTCCCTGGACAGATCTTCGTGTTCGGCGGCTTCGCACTGCGGGCCAATTCACTTGGCCATCTGGAGCAGATTGAAAGCTACGCCCCTGGCCATCAGGTCAGGTTTGGAAGCCTAAACTTCACGGCAGACGTCCACGTGGACTTGATCTTCGATGGAGTCGAGCCACAGCCGAGCATGCCGCACTGTCACGATGGGCACGATCTAGCTCTGCCGTTGGACAGTACCCTTGAGGCCGCACACAAGTCCGCTCTGATCCATAGTTCGGAGCCGACCGCACAGATCGAGGACAGGTGGCTGGACACTGCCTCGGGAGCTGCAACTTCCACGACGATGGAGCCGAATACTGACCTTGTCCCTTATGAAGCTCGTGACTCCGAGGCGCCGGACTCCTTGCCGGACTCTGAACCTCCTGCGCCCCTGCCAATCGAATCTGATTGGGCGCCGACCATGGAGTTCACCGCCGCGGACATCTTTCAGCACTCAGCCTTTGGCGACATCCTAAATTCGCTAAAACATCTCTCGTTATCAGGAGAATCCTGGCCGGACTGCGGTCAGGATGGCTGGGATGCGGACGACAAAGAAATTCAAAGCCCACCCACCACCCACTTTGTAGCCACTGTCGATGATCTAACCGACATGCTAGACTATGACTCCGAAGACATCGACGGTATGGACGACGATGCCGGAGACGATCAAGAACCAGCGCCTACAGGGCACTGGAAGACCACCTCGTCATACGACATATACATGGTGGATACCCCAAAGGATGGGGACGGCGAAGAAGCAGCGGAGGCGGATTCTTCTAATAAACAGCCCAAGCGCCGACGTCAGCAGCGCCGCTCTAAATCCCGCCACAGTAAGAATGGAGAGTCCGGCACCGGAGATAATAACACCCCAGAGAGTGCCGAAGACAATCCCCTCCAGCAAGATTCAGCACAGGAGGGCGGAGTAGCCAGCCCTCAAGAGAGAGCGGCAGACGAGGAGGACAAAAATTACATGCCTCCCTCCAAAGACGAGGCAAGCCTCAATGACGACGAATTCGTCGTGCCTGAGGATCCCGTCGAACAAGAGCGTTTTAAACGCAGGCTAATGGCCACGGCGAACAGCCTAAAGAAAAAGCAGCAACAGCTTCAAGCTGATCAAGACCTGCTGGCCGACAGATGGACCGAGGTCCTCGCGGCCGAAGAGTATGAACTCGAACGCCCCTCCAAAATCTACCCAAAATGCAAGTTGCTTCCCCGACTAGAGGAGGAAGCGTACAAACCTTCATCACCAGCGCACAATACGGCAGACCGACCACCCCGTGGTCGCGACAGAGAGGCATCTAGGCCCTCCATCAGAACCGTACCCCGGCACCGCTCGAAAAGTACGAAGCCACGGGGGAATGCGCCAGACTTGCGGGATATATTGGAGGACAAGGCAAGACAATCTAGATCTATCTATGGATCACATGGGCGCCCCACGACCCACGACGACTACCGTCGCGCCGGACACAACAACTCCGGCCGGGCCGAACACAGCAGACAACACTCTCTTGAGTTACGTCGTGATATTGCTCAATATAGAGGCGCCGCACACCCACTATGCTTGACAGACGAAGTAATGGATCATCAAATCCCTGAAGGGTTTAAACCCGTGAACATTGAATCTTATGATGGCACGACAGACCCCGCGGTTTGGATCAAAGATTATCTCCTTAACATCCATATGGCCCGCGGCGACGATCTCCACGCCATCAAGTACCTCCCACTCAAGCTTAAAGGACCAGCTCGGCATTGGCTTAACAGCTTGCTAGCAGAGTCAATTGGGTGTTGGGAGGACCTGGAAGCCGCATTCCTCGACAACTTCCAAGGCACATATGTGCGACCACCAGACGCCGATGACCTAAGCCACATAATTCAGCAGCCAGATGAATCGGCCAGACAATTCTGGACACGGTTCTTAACAAAGAAAAATCAAATCATCGACTGTCCGGATGCAGAGGCCCTCACAGCCTTCAAACATAATATCCGCGAGGAGTGGCTGGCCCGGCACCTAGGACAGGAAAAGCCGAAATCCATGGCAGCCCTCACATCACTCATGACCCGCTTTTGTGCAGGAGAGGACAGCTGGCTAGCTCGCAGCAACAACCTCAGCAAAAATGCTGGCAGTCCAGATACTAAGGACCACAATGGCAGGTCGCGTCGAAACAAAAATAAACGCCGCGTTAACGGCGATAACAATGAAGATACGGCAGTCAGCGCCGGATTCAGAGGCTCTAAACCCGGTCAGCGGAAGAAGCCATTCAAAAGAACCACTCCGGGTCCGTCCAATTTGGACCGAATACTTGACCGCTCTTGCCAGATACATGGCACCCCCGAAAAGCTAGCTAACCACACCAACAGAGATTGTTGGGTATTCAAGCAGGCAGGCAAGTTAATTGCCGAAAACAATGACAAGGGGCTGCATAGCGACGACGACGAGGAGACCAGGCCACCGAACAATAGAGGACAGAAGGGTTTCCCCCCACAAGTGCGGACGGTAAATATGATATACGCAACCCACATACCCAAGAGGGAGCGGAAGCGTGCACTTCGGGACATATATGCGATGGAGCCAGTCGCCCCGAAGCTCAATCCATGGTCCTTTTGCCCGATCACTTTTGATCGAAGGGACCACCCCACCAGTATCCGCCATGGTAGATTCGCCGCGTTGGTTTTAGACCCAATCGTCGATGGATTTCACCTCACTAGAGTCCTCATGGACGGCGACAGCAGCCTGAACCTGCTTTATCAGGATACAGTGCGCAAGATGGGCATAGACCCCTCAAGGATTAAACCTACAAAGACGACCTTCAAAGGCATCATACCAGGTGTCGAGGCCAATTGTGCAGGCTCGGTCACACTGGAAGTGGTCTTCGGATCCCCGGATAATTTCTGAAGCGAGGAGTTAATCTTCAACATAGTCCCGTTCCGCAGCGGCTATCACGCCCTGCTTGGACGAACCGCGTTTGCAAAGTTCAACGCGGTGCTGCATTATGCATACCTCAAGCTCAAGATGCCAGGCCCTCGTGGATTCATCACGGTCAACGGAAACACTGAACGCTCCCTCCGAATGGAGGAACACACAGCGGCTCTCGCGGCAAAAGTTCAGAACAGCCTCTTAAGGCAACTTTCGAGTCTGGCCGCTAAAAGACCGGACGGGATTAAACGCACCCGGAGTAACATACACCAAGACCACCTGGCGCATTCCGAGCATGCGTAGCAATGCGGCCCCAACCCCAGCCCTTACATGATTGTAAGACAAGCTTCCCGCGTACATCATTACGCTCTGGAGATACCTTGGGCATACGGGGAGGGACACGACCACGACAGGCCCAGAGTGCGGCTCAACCACACCAGGGGCTCCTAAGTGTGTCGATCTTTTTTTATTTATTCTTATTTTATCCACAGGACTCCGTTTACAAGAGGCCCTGTCCGGCAGTAGATCTGCCGAACCCACGATGCAACAGCCAGGGAGGAACCAGGGCTACGACGAACACTCAGGTGGTCTCCATTACGAGCATTAAATCTGTTTATTACACCATTCCGCAGCCTATCCCTGGAGGGGGACATGTCTAATAGTCCAAACCCTTGCTTACCACACTATTTGTATCGTTCTGCACTCACAGCAGAACTCCTCGAATAAACAATGCATCATTTTTCGCTTATAATTGCATTCCCTTTATTTATATATGTATGTTCACTTATGACATCTTGCATCCGTACAATTTAGTATGGCAGAATACACCAGGGGCTTATGTTCCCCGCATTATGGTGTGAAGTCCGAACACTTTCACAAGTGCGGCACCCTGAACTTATAGCACTATATGCATCGGCTCCGAATCATGTCTTGGGTCAATAGTTGGGTTTGCCCGGCTCCCATGTTTTGGTACCTTACGTTCCGTTCCGTCGGCTATGGTAGCACTGGGAGAACCACTGCGATTGCGCCCCAGTTGAGCTGGGTTAACGCCTCAGTGGAGAAAGCTAAAACTGACCGTCATGATAAGGCGACAGCTGGTCGCTGTTCAAGAGGTCTTTTCGAGTCCTTAAAGACTTACGCCGCTTAGAGCAAGGAACCGGCTATGTCCGGCCAAGGCGTGGATAGCGCCCCGAATTCAGTCTTCCGAACACTAGGGGCTTCGCCGAAATTTAAAATTATAGAATTCTATGGCTAAGTGAGAGTGTTCAAGCATTATAAGTCTCGTTGCCTTGTTCGTTATGTTGAGGGCCTCCCTAGATGGACCCAAAAATGGGAACAAGAGCGCTCAAGTTTATCCCGAACACCCCAGCACTCGTGGCATGGGGGCTGAAGCCGACGACTTGCCATCTCTCAGATTTGATAAGCGGCCGCACAGAAGGTAATATTTTAAATCAAACAAGCGTTGCTTAGCACATATGAACAAAGTTTTCAGCGCACAGGATAACACATTGCGAGTCTACTAAAAAATTACATCTCTGGGGCACTCATCCGCAATCTTGCGGGCACCCTTCAGGACAGTCTTATAGTACATTTCGGGTGTACGATACTCCTTGCCCGTTGGCGGCGCGTCCGTCAGAAGCCTCTCAACATCCAACCTGCCCCAGTGCACCTTTGCGCGGGCAAGGGCCCGACGGGCACCTTCAATGTAGGCGGAACGCTTGATGACCTCCACCCAAGGGCATGCATCCACCAGCCGCCGCACGAGGCCGAAGTAGCTCCCAGGCATGGCCCCTCCAGGCCACAGCCGGACTATAAGGCCCTTCATGGCCTGCTCGGCTACCTTGTGGAGCTCGACCAGCTGCTTCAGCTGGTCGCTAGGGGGCACCAGATGTCCGGCCTCAGCATACTGAGACCAGAAGACCTTCTCCGTAGAGCTCCCCTCCTCGGCCCGGTAGAATGCGGTGGCATCGGACACGCTACAAGGCAGATCTGCAAACGCCCCTGGAGAGCTCCGAATTCGGATAAGTAACAGGTAATTTACATTCACATGCTTGCTTTGCATGAAAAATGCCTTACCCGCCGCTATCTTCTTCATCGCCTGAATCTCCTGGAAGGACTTATGGGCCTCGGCCTTGGCGGCTTTGGCACTTTCAAGAGCCGAGGCAAGCTTGGACTCTCGAGTCTTTGAGTCGCGCTCCAAACTCTCATGCTTTTCCATGAGAGCCTGGAGCTCTTGCCGCACCTCCGCCACCCGCACCTCCTGCTTCTCTCGCTCCGCCCGTTCCGCGGCCGCATTGCGTTCGGCCGCGGACACGGCCTCCTTCAGGGTTGCCACCTCGTTCGTGGCCCCTGTAGTACCCAAGTTATCCTTGTTATTTCTATTGCAACCAAAATCCTTTTCTGTAAGGTACAAATTTCAAAGTGGTGTTACTCACCTTCTTTGTCCTCGAGCTGCTTCTTGGCAAGGCCGAGCTCTCGCTCGGACCGCTCGAGGTCCTGCTTCAAAGCACCCACCTCCGCAGTCAGTGCGGCAGAGGTTAGCAGCGCAGCCTGCAAACCCATATTGACATAATTTTTAGCACTCCTGCGTATATCTTTTTTAGATCCTCAGTCCGGTTTTTCTTTCTGAACACCGAACCGAGCATCAGTGGCTACTGTCTATGCGGTATCACATTACATATTTTAAACTTCTTACCTCAAAGCCTGTTAGAAGGCTGCTGCAAGCTTCGGTCAGCCCGCTCTTGGCGAGCTGAACCTTCTGAATCACCGCACTCATAATAGTGCGGTGTTCTTCCTCGATGGAAGTGCCATTGAGCGCCTCCAACAAGTTGTTCGGCGCCTCCGGTTGGACGGAGGCCGCCGGTGTCACCGTCTTGCCCTTCTTGCGAAGGGGCCGCCTGCCGGACTCCGGAACCCCTGCGGGTTCCGGCACGGAGTCCGGCGCGAAGTCCGGGAGGTTGCCTTGTGGCACCTCCGGAGCCTCCCCCTCCTGGCGGGTCCCCTCCTGGGATCCCACCTCGGCGTCCTCAGCATCACGAGGGGTGGAGGCGGTCGGAATGGAATCTACATCCGATGGGGCCAAGGACCCGCTGGATGAAGCAGGAAGGTCCTCCTAGGCCGGGCTACAGATAGTATGCGGCATTAGAAGGACACTACGTGGCACAAAAAAGAAATTACAAATCACTCAGGAATCCGGATACTTACGATCTTGCCAGGGGCTTGGCCCTTGAGGGCCACTCCTCATCGCCATCGTTGGCGTTGGCAGGGCTGTCCGGAAGAAGGGTCCTTCCTCTCTTGGACCCTTCGGCTTCCCCCGTTGGGGAAGCCTTCCTCTTCCTCTCTCCCTCCTCCAGGGGAGAGCCTTCTTTCTCCTCCTCGCCTTCGGGGGAGGAGTCCACCTCGGAGTCATCAGACACCTGAAAACGGGAACTCTTTCGAGTACCCGTGGCCTCCTTCTTGGCCTTCTTCTCCGGCACCACATGCAGTGCCGGAACCAGCAGCCCGCTAGACGGGCGTCTACTGGGTTTTCTGGCATGTGAGCCGGACAGATAATCTGCTCGGCCTTCTTCATCCAGTCCTGTCAAAGGAAAGGGGAGATTAAATCCCGCGTAAGGTCGAACTATTAAAAACAAGTGTCCCGTAAAGGGGTAGAATCACTTACCTCGTCAGCTGGACGCTGCGAGCGAAATCCGCGATCTTCAATGGCAGATGCGGGGGCTTCGGCGCCCTTGAAGAGCACCTTCCAGGCATCTTCGTACCTAGTGTCGAAGAGCCTTCTCAAGGTTTGGTGCTGTGCTGGATTGAACTCCCACAATTTAAATGCCCGTTCTTGGCACGGGAGAATCCGGCGGATGAGCATGACTTGGACCACGTTGACAAGCTTGAGCTTCTTGTTCACCAGCTTCTAGATATAGGCTTGGAGTCCGGTCAGCTCCTCCGAATCGCCCCAGGTCAGGCCACTCTCTTTCCAAGAGGTGAGCCGCGTGGGGATTCCAGATCTAAATTCAGGGGCCGCTACCCATTTAGGGTCACGTGGTTCGGTGATGTAGAACCACCCCGATTGCCATCCCTTGATGGTTTCCACGAAGGCGCCCTCGAGCCAGACGATGTTGGGTATCTTACCCACCATGGCGCCTCCGCACTCTGCCTGATTCCCCTTTACTACCTTCGGCTTGACATTGAAGGTCTTGAGCCACAAGCCGAAGTGGGGCTGGATGCAGAGGAAGGCCTCGCACACGATGATAAATGCCGAGATGTTGAGGATGAAGTTTGGCGCCAGATCGTGGAAATCTAGGCCGTAGTAGAACATGAGCCCCCGGACAAAGGGGTGAAGTGGAAAGCCCAGTCCGCGGAGGAAATGGGGAAGGAAGACCACCCTCTCATGGGGCCTGGGGGTGGGGATGAGCTGCCCCTTGTTGGGAAGACGGTGCGCAATGTCACTGGACAGGTATCCGGCGTCACGCAACCTTTCGATGTGCCCCTCCGTGATGGAGGAGGCCATCCACTTGTCTCCCGCTCCGGACATGACTAGAGAAGGTTGAGACGAGATGTGCGAACTTGGGCGCTGGAGCTCGAGTGCGCGAAGACGGATAAGCAAAGGAGGAAGAAGGCGTAGGTAAAAAGGTGGATCTTTATCCCCTTATATATGGGCGGACGAAGACTATGCGTCCCCACCGGCCTGGTAAAACTTGTTTATCCCCCAAGCGCCACCATCAATGGCGCGGTTGGGTTACCCACGTCCGTATTGATGGGAATCCCGGAATAAGGGGAACACGATCTCTGCTTCGACAAGACGTGCTAAGGAAACCGCTTCGCTAAATGCGCTGAGGTGGTATAATAAGAAACGATTCAAGTAAAGGCTTGGTAGTGGTGTGACGTCATGCCACAAAATATGTCAGCAGATTGGACTTGTGTACATATTATTCTCTCTACGGTGGAATGTGGAATTTATTTTGCAGAGCCGAACACTATCCTGGTGTTCATAATCTTCTATGGATTATTCGGAGGAGGAACCCGCCTTGCAATGCCGAACAATATGCGCACCGGACTCATCGTCATTGAAGCCTGGTTCAAGGGCTACTGAGGGAGTCCTAGACTAGGGGGTGTCCGGACAGCCAGACTATCATCGTCAGCCGGACTCCAAGACTATGAAGATACAAGATTGAAGACTTCGTCCCGTGTCTGGATGGGACTTTCCTTGGCGTGGAAGGAAAGCTTGGCGATACGGATATGTAGATCTCCTACCATTGTAACCAACTCTGTGTAACCCTAGCCCTCTCCGGTGTCTATATAAATCGAAGGGTTTTAGTCCGTAGGACGAACAACCATTACAACAATCATACCATAGGCTAGCTTCTAGGGTTTAGCATCCTTGATCTCGTGGTAGATCCACTCTTGTAACACACATCATCAATATTAATCAAGCAGGACGTAGGGTTTTACCTCCATCAAGAGGGCCCGAACCTGGGGAAAACATCGTGTCCCTCGTCTCCTGTTACCATCCGCCTAGACGCACAGTTCGGGACCCCCTACCCGAGATCTGCCGGTTTTGACACCGACACATAGCAATACCAGGTTCAACATTAATTTGCTCAGGAGGTGTATAGGTCCTAGTATTACTCTTACGAACAACAGTCAAAGCTTTAACATGATCTTTTATCCTAACAGGAAAAGGAGGTTTTTCAATATAAGCAGCAGGAATAATAGGATCACTATATGTAATAGTCTTCTCTTCGACTGTAATAGGTGCAACTACTTTCACTTCAACAGGAGGATTATATTTAAACCACTTCTCTTTAGGGAGATCAACGTGAGTAGCAAAAGTTTCACAAAAAGTAGCTACTATCTCAGAGTCAAGTCCATACTTAGAGCTAAATCCACGGAAAGCATCGGTATCCATAAAAGACCTAACACAATCAAACTTAGGTGTCATACCTGACTCCTTACCATCGTCGGAACCCCAATCTTCAGAGTTGCGTTTAATTCTTTCCAATAAGTCCCATTTGAAATCAATAGTCTTCAGCATATAGGAACCAGCACAGGAAGTATCAAGCAAGTTGCGATTATCAAGAGAAAGCCGAGCATAAAAATTCTGAATAATCATTTCCCGAGAGAGCTCATGATTGGGGCATGAATACAACATTGACTTAAGCCTCCCCCAAGCTTGAGCGATGCTTTCTCCTTCGCGAGGCCAGAAATTATATATGTAATTACGATCACGATGTGCAAGATGCATAGGATAGAACTTCTGGTTGAAATTCCAACTTCAATCGCTTATAGTTCCAAGATCTCGTATCATCACATAGCTTATACCATGTCATTGCATCTCCCTTCAAAGATAAAGGGAAGACCTTCCTTTTGACAACATCATCGGGAATACCTGCAAGCTTAAATAATCCACAAACTTCATCCACAAAGATAAGGTGTAAGTCGGGATGCAATGTTTCGTCTCCTGCAAAAGGATTAGCTAGCAGTTTTTCTATCATACCCGAAGGAATCTCAAAGTGAATATTTTCATAAGGTTCAGTAGGTTGAGGAGCATCTATTTGCTCTTCTGGTTGGGGTGAAGATACGCCAAATAGGCCACTCAAAGGATTAGTTTCCATAGTGACAAGTAACAGAAAATTTTAGCACACTATACAAATGTTTCCTTACCAAGTTCCACTCACCAAGAGCGCTACGCTCTCCGGCAACGACGCCAGAAAAGAGACTTGGTGACCCACAAGGGTAGGGGATCTATAGTAGTCCTTTCGATAAGTAAGAGTGTCGAACCCAACGAGGAGCAGAAGGAAATGATAAGCGGTTTTCAGTAAGGTTTTCTCTGCAAGCACTGAAATAGTAGGTGATAGATAGTTTTGTGATAAGATAAATAGTAACGAGCAAAACGTAAATAAAGTAAATAAAGTGCAGCAAGATGGCCCAATCCTTTATGTAGCAAGATAAGCCTGGACAAATTCTAATAATGAGGAAGAAGCTCCCGAGGACACATTGGGAATTATCGTCAAGCTAGTTTTCATCACGTTCATATGATTTGCATCCGGTACTTTGATAATTTGATATGTGGGTGGACCGGCACTCGGGTACTGCCCTAACATGGACAAGCATCCCGCTTATGATTAACCCATATTGCAAGCATCCACAACTACAAAAAGGAGTATTAAGGTAAACCTAACCACAACATTAAACATATGGGTCCATATCAACCCCTAACGAAGCAACGCATAAACTAGGGTTTCAGCTTCTGTCACTCTAGCAACCCATCATATACTTATTACTTCCCTATGCCTTCCTCTAGGCCCAAATAATGGTGAAGTGTCATGTAGTCGACGTTCACATAACACCACTAGAGGAGAGACAACATACATCTCATCAAAATATCGAATGAATACCAAATTCACATGACTACTAATAGCAAGACTTCACCCATGTCCTCAGGAACAAACATAACTACTCACAAAGCATATTCATGTTCATAATCAGAAGTGTAATAATATGCATGAATGATCTGAACGTATGATCTTCCACCAAGTAAACCAATTAGTTTCAACTACAAGGAGTAATCAACACTACTAGCAACCCACAAGTACCAATTTGTGGTTTTGGTACAAGATTGGATACAAGAGATGAACTAGGGTTTTGAGATGAGATGGTGCTGGTGAAGATGTTGATGGAGATTGACCCCCTCCCAGTGAGAGGATCGTTGGTGATGACGTTGGTGATGATTTCCCCCTCCCGGAGGGAAGTGTCCCCGGCAGAACAGCTCCGCCAGAGCCCTAGATTGATTCCGCCAAGGTTCCGCCTCGTGGAGGCAGAGTTTCGTCCCGTAAGCTTGCCCATAAATTTTTCCAGGACAAAACCCTTCATATAGCAGAAGATGGCCGCCGGAAGCCCACCAGGGGGCCCAGGAGATAGGGGGCGCGCCCCCTGTCTCCTGGACAGGGTGTGGGCCCCCTGGCCTATTTCTTTTGCTCATAATTTCTTAATAAATCCAAAAAGTTGTTTCGTGGAGTCTGAGGTCTTTTGGAGTTGTGTAGAATATGTTTCCAACGTTTGCTCCTTTTCCTGCTAGAATTCCAGCTGCCGGCATTCCCCCTCTTCATGGCAAACCTTGTAAAATAAGAGAGAATAGCCATAAGTATTGGGATATAACGTGTAATAACAACCCATAATCCAATAAATATTGATATAAAAGCAAGATGCAAAATGGACGTATCAGTGGTCCACCCTAAAATATTTTTGACAACAAATATGATAAGGCAAGCATAGATGTAGTGAATCAATCATTTACTTGGGAGCTTATTAGGACAAGTATGCAGAATTGTAACTGCAGTAAGAGACCGTCCAAAATCTGAATGAAGAAGTTTGTCTAGCACTTATTGTTTGCAACTAATCGACGTGAATAATTGGATATTATATCGATGAGTAAGAAAGACAAGTAAAATTGTCAACAAACCTGGCTTGCAGTAGTAATCTGGGTCAATGTCACTACGACCAACAATCCAAAATGACTAGTTTGTGTTCCGAGGGCCGGAATTTTGAAAACCCTGTGAACTTTAGAGGTACTAAAGATTACCGAAATACATCTGAACCATTAAGTGTAGGTAGCACTAAGCACACAACAAACCCTAATGACAGTCCTGCCTAATGAGTAATGAATCAATTAGAAAATGGGTGATGAGGAGTGGCTGTTTAGTGTTGAGGACGTATCTCAGGATAAATCGGGTTGGCTTGGTGGCTGCTGCACGCCTGAGCCCTGAACGGACTGGGAAGGTAGGCACGGCGGCGCGCCCGGGCAGCGGTGACGCTGTTGGGCGAGCGGCTCCTGGCCTCCTGTTAGTCCGGCGTATCCTCCTAGAGTCATGCCGTCCGGGGACGGCAAGTCGCCGGTGAGGCAGGCGGCTGGGGGCGAGTAGAGATCGGAAGCACGCAGCAGAACAGAGGGGAGTCGGGGCCCGGGACGACCCAAAATCCCAGGGTGGGTCGGCCCACCGTGGGCACCCTCTAGAGATACACACCCGAGCGGCGAACATGCATTTTCGAAACTAATTTAGGAACATTTAGCTGACCAATTAAACAACTCTGTTTTAATAATATCAGATTCGTATTTGAACATCTAAGCTTGTTTAGCTTGATGGGTGGAGCAGTGTTATTATGACACAAAGCACGTATTCTGATCGTATAGTGATCATAAAAGGGGGAAACTCTAAGCATATTTTTTTTAGCAAAAGAGGGTTTCCCCTCCGATTTCTATTAAAGAAACCACCACGGAACCAACATGATCAATTAAACCCTAAGCATGATCAATTAAACCGTATTATGGTTGTGCCAAGGCAGATTTGAAGCTGCAAACCGGAGAAATGATATTTAGCATCCATTGTTTCCTTCGAACTAAGAACTAAATTCTAAGAGCTGAAAAGAAAGTAGAGTAACCAAGTTAAGATCTATTTTCTGGTTGAGATCAAAAAGTTGAGGAGATATGAAGTACCACCTCTCTTGCGGCACCGTGTAGGCATCGGGGGTGCGATGGCTGTCGGTGGCGTTGAAGAAGATCTGCGACGGTAGACGGGTGCATCGGGGGATAAGTCCCGTTGCGGTGGAAGAGAAGGTCGTGTGAGCAGCCCTGGCAAAGAGGACGATGACGCCTATGAAGCGATAGGACGCGATGCAAGGCTATTGGTCCGTCGTCGTGGATGAGAAACGTCCATATCTAGAAGTGGACGACGCGGTCTTGGTAGGTGCTCCGGCATGGTGGAGGACGGTGGCGATGGATGTGGTGGAGGACGGTGGTGATGGATGGGGTGGCGGATGGAGGCTAGTGTGGGGATGGGGTGTTCTAGCGCGAACGGTGTATGAATGGGAAAATGGAGGGAGAGGTACGGGGAACCATGTTTTTGGGCCGCGCCTGTCTGAAATATGGGAAAGTTACGAACTTAGCCCCCGTTTAAAATTTGGACGTCTCGTTGGTTGGGGATAGGACGGTAATCTCGCATCTTGCCAATATTTGCCCAGAGCGATTTCGGGCGAGGAGAGGGTGGTTGGCACCCATGGTTGGCGCCCACGGTGTATGAACGAGGCTGACAGGTAGGGCAGTTGTGTCACATCTGAGTGAAGTTACAAACCTGTCCCTATTGAAAATATTTGCCTACATCGATTTCGGCCGAGTCGAGTGTGTTTTGCCGCCCACCGTGTATGAATGGGGAATGGAGGGAGAAACAGAGGTCTTTCGGACGAGCTTGAATCAAATGTGTTTTGCCGCCCATGTTTGACGCCCACCGTGTCGGAATGGGCTCAGAGGCGGTCATGTCACGTCTAATTGAAGTTACTAACCTACCCCTATTTAGAGCAGTGGAAATCGGGCCGATGGATTGTCCGTGTAATGGGTAGACAGTAATTTCCATCTCCCAAACACTTGGCTTTGGGCAACCGACGTGGGAGTGGACATTTTGCTGCTTCTTTCGAATTTTGGGACAATAAGCATCCACGTTTACCCTGGCAACTAAATTTGAATCCATTTTGTATTCCTATATGAATCTTTATAAATCATTCTATGTGTTTTTATATATCTTCAAAAGGACGACAAAGATGTATTCCACTGTCATATATGAATATGGTTTACAAATGCCGATACTCAAATTCAGAAATTAGAATCCAGTCTAAGGTGAATTCGAATATTTGGAACACTTCATGACCAACTCAAATGTCACACGCAGCATAATGTGTACTCCCATTTAGATATGTACACAAGCGATGTATCAAGATTCAAATACCGAGTCAATCAACCAAGAATGTGCAGAACTAACAGACATATAAACACTTATAGAGTATATGGATCAATAATATCAACTAACATACATAAGCCAGGTTGTTGTACTTTTTTTTGGCTACAACAACATCACTTTTTTAGCTAGCATCTTGGCCCTTTCCGATGTGTGCCACTTATGGTCCATCTATACTACTACTATTGCTGAATGCACATTCAGCCCGATTGGCATATTTGTAGGTCTAGCACAGCAATCCAAATGAAATGTCTCCGAGTCTTATCAATTAATACAGACTTGTGCTCAAATAAAATTACAAATCAAAAAACAAAAAAAACAATTATTACATGATCTCTAAAACAAATGGTTTGATTGATTACATGAACAGACAACACAAAGGTTATTCAACTATGGAAAGAACATTTCACCTATGATTTACCAAGTAGGAATTTAATTTCCTTTTTTCCTTCAGGACCTTAACAATCTGGTCAGTCTCACCTTGCTTTGTTTTGAAATCCACCAAATATTTAATGGTTGTCTTGAGTACTGCTTGTGATTGTGTTGTTTGCTTCCTCAACATGTCAACTTCATCTCTAAGTGCAGAAGCAGAATCTCTTTCTACCACTAGTTTAGCCTCTAGAGCATCAGCAGTTGGCAATTCATAATGCAGGATTGGGCCGGTGCCACTGCTATGAAATGATGCAACGTCCATGGGGACCTCGCTCTTTGATCTTGGGCTAACCTGTTTTGCCATTAAAGTTCCGATTGGATTCAAAAAAGTTGAAGTTAGCAAAACATCTCAACTGGGAGTTATAATAGCAAACCAATTAAACAAACAAGGAATTAAAGTGTTTCAATTGGATGCTGAAAAGTAGTTATTAACATCATTGTAACCCACTGTTGCAGCAGCAAAGCAGTTAAACAAACAAGTATATATTTAAGTTAAGGCAAACAGGTAATTCTTAACAGTAAGTATCAAACACATAGATAGGCACAGTCTACAATATGATTAACAGGTTGTGCCATTATGTAATCAGTAGCAAACTAAATTAAGCCAAGCAACGTAATTGAACAATTTTGCAATAAGTGGCTAACTAAAATTCCGAGAAGCAGGTAACTGAACTTACGCTAGTTCTTTGTACAGGCACAATGCAACTTCTTTTTCGCTTAGAAGATTGTACGAAGAAGTCCATGGCATCAATTACTTGGATACATAGTCCCAATACTTCTTTCTTCCCACACTGCATGGGTAAGTCGAATGGTTAATCTGGTAAGATGGTGCGTCCTTGATATGTTATATGAGGGCGTGTAGTCAGACTAGTTGTAGCCAAACACATCCCACTGGCTTTTACTGTATATTTCATGCGATTACTTTTGGCATATTGAGATCTAAGCAATCTACAATAGGATGAAAAGACTGGCATCCTTCACATTATTGGCGAACTCAGTTCATAGAAACAAGCAATTCAACCATTTTATGGGTAAATCAAAAGCGCCACTGGAATATTTTTCACTATCCAATGATACACGCAAAAAGGGGCGACGCCACCATAGGGGCTAGTATGGGCAGCCGCCTCAGGTGGCTGGAAAGTGTGCACCTAGTTTGAGTCGTCCAGGTTGGCCCACGCTAGTTTTGTTCATCCCAATGCATGAGCAGGCAATGTAAAAAAATGAAGAAAAATGTTTCAATTTGGATGGGCCAATAACATAAGTGCAAGGCAGGCCCTATAGCAGGCTGTGGCCCAAACGAGCGCCCCCCATATCGATTGGCAGCAGGAAAAAATCCCAATTCATTCGCTCCAGCCTCCAGTCTGGTTCGCTCCTAACCTAGCCGCCGCTGGACAGACCGACACAACACTTCCTCGCGCCCTCGATGGAGGGCGGTCGCCGGGCTTCAAGCGAATGGAAGGACAAGAAGATGAAGATCCAACCCTGGGTGTAGCCTGTGTGGGAGGCAGCGGCGGCAGCACGGGCATGGCATCGAGCTTGCGCAAACAGACAGTCATAGCTTGCAAGAGTAGCACGCACAACGAGTAGGTATATCACATCCCTGATTATATCTAATTCAACTCTTCAATTTCTGGCCAATAGTTAAACCTGACGGTGTTGTAAAACTGCCTGTATGTAGGGAATCTATGAGAAAATGAAACCAATTTCTACTTATTTTATAACTCCCCCAATCAATACTGAACTGACTAAATCTAATGTATCTAATCAAGTTTCCGGTGCAAACATACAAGCTCATGTTGTTCTTGAGCCTGAAGTGTCTAATGAACAGACTGCTAATGAAGGATTTGATGCAAACATTTTACATGCTCCTGGTGATGAACATATAGTGTTAATGAGGGATCTAATGCAAGCATTTTGCAAGCTCATTGAAGGATTTAGTGTCTAATGATGATCTACTATGTTGAGAGAGACAGAGATTTATAGGCATTGATGACAAGCAAATTATAGTGCATTTTCATAGCTTGAGGAAACATCGAGGCATCTACCAGGAAGTCCCCGTATCATGACAACATAGCATAAATACTTTTCTAATTTGTTGTTTGAAACTATTGGCATACTTGTGCAGGATAGATATATTGATATGCAGTTTGCGCACTGGTTATACGTGCAATTACACTTCGATATTTTCGGCCAAAGAACGAATAATTCAAGCAGGTACAGACCATGTTTGTAGTCCTTGTACACCATGTTGCATTTTGTGTTTTTTGGTGCTTGCATCATTTAGTGTTTATAATCTGAACTACTTTGGATCATTAGCTGGTTTTCAAAGTGCACGTAGCTTCACATTTCTCAAGTTATGTTGATTTCCGGAGTGCAAGTGCCTTTGTATTTTTTAAGTTAAATGTTTGTCCCTGGTAACTTGAATTCGTGGATCAGCCACTGCACACAAATCATACAGGAATGCCAGTATGAATTAAATGAAATGCAGGGACTTACGCTAGCTCGTTGTACAAGCTTACTGCAGCTCTGCTTGCGCTTGGGATGCTCGATGTACAAGTCCATGTTACCACTTGCTTGGATTGCAGGCCTTGTGCTCTTTGCATCCCCCTCTGCATTTTTGACATGACGAATGGTTGATCAAATAAGAGGAATCGACCTTGATGTTGTACCGGAGGACAGATACTTACAAGGTTATACGGGTGTGCAGGATGTGTACCAGATCCCGTAGCACCGTCATGCTTCGCTAAAAAATGGATTTGCTTGTTTCAGATGATATCTCCAGAAGAAATAAGAGTTAAAGTCAGAGTTGCATAGGAGTGTAAGCTAAGAGAGCAGTGAAAGGATATCCAAACATCGTCGGAACAGTGCACAAGGGAGTGATGTGTGGATACCTAGTTCGGGCCGGCGTTTGGGCATGCTCGCCTAGCTAGAGTGCGGGCCACTTCAGAGCCATTAAGGGTGATGCGCTGGCATTGGCTGGCTGCGCACGGATGCAGATCTTGAGTGGCAGCTGATACGTCTCCAACGTATCTATAATTTTTGATTGCTCCATGCTACCTTATCTACTATTTTGGACTATATTGGGCTTTATTTTCCACTTTTATATTATTTTTGGGACTAACCTATTAACCGGAGGCCCAGCCCAGAATTGCTGTTTTTTTTTTGCCTATTTCAGTGTTTCGAAGAAACAAAATATCAATCGGAGTCCAAACGGAATGAAACCTTCGGTAACGTGATTTTCTCACCAAACATGATCCAGGAGACTTGGACCCTACTCCAGGAAGTAACAGAGGCGGTCACGAGGGTGGGGGCGCCCCCTGGGCACGCCCCCTACCTCGTGGGCCCCCTTTTGCTCCACCGACGTACTCCTTCCTCCTATATATACCTATGTACCCCTGACAGATCAAATACGGAGCCAAAAACCTAATTCCACCACCGCAACTTTCTGTATCCACGGGATCCCATCTTGGGGCCTGTTCCGGAGCTCCACCGGAGGGGGCATCCACCACGGAGGGCTTCTACATCAACACCATAGCCCCTCCGATGAAGTGTGAGTAGTTTACCTCAGACCTACGGGTCCATAGCTAGTAGCTAGATGGCTTCTTCTCTCTTTTTGGATCTCAATACAATGTTCTCCCCCTCTCTTGTGGAGATCTATTCGATGTAATCTTCTTTTAGCGGTGTGTTTGTTGAGACCGATGAATTGTGGGTTTATGATCCAGCTTATCTATGAATAATATTTGAATCTTTTCTGAATTCTTTTATGTATGATTGAGTTATCTTTGCAAGTGTCTTCGAATTATCCGTTTGGTTTGGCTAACTAGATTGGTAGTTCTTGCAATGGGAGAAGTGCTTAGCTTTGGGTTCGATCTTGCGGCGTCCTTACCCAGTGATAGAAAGGGTTGCAAGGCACGTATTGTATTGTTGCCATCAAGGATAACAAGATGGGTTTTTTATCATATCGCATGAAGTTATCCCTCTACATCATGTCATCTTTCTTAAGGCATTACTCTGTTTTTAACTTAATACTCTAGATGGATGCTGGATAGCGGTCGATGAGTGGAGTAATAGTAGTAGATGCAGAATCGTTTCGGTTTACTTGTCTGGGACGTGATGCCTATATACATGATCATGCCTAGATATACTCATAACTATGCTCAGTTCTATCAATTGCTCAACAGTAATTTGTTCACCCACCGTAGAATACTTATGCTCTTGAGAGAAGCCACTAGTGAAACCTATGGCCCCCGGGTCTATTCTCATCATATCAATCTTTAATACTTGCTTTGTTTTTACTTTGCCCTTTGCTTTTCACTTTGCATCTCTATATCAAAAATACCAAAAATATTATTTATCATCTCTATCAGATCTCACCCTCGTAAGTGACCGTGAAGGGATTGACAAACCCTAATCGCGTTGGTTTCGAGTAGCTATCGTTTTGTGTAGGTACGAGGGACTTGTGCGTGGCCTCCTACTGGATTGATACCTTGGTTCTCAAAAACTGAGGGAAATACTTATGCTACTTTGCTTCACCATCCTCTCCTCTTCGGGGAAATCCAGTGCAGTGCTCAAGAGGTAGCAAGAAGAATTTCTGGCACCGTTGCCGGGGAGTTTGCACAAAAGTCAACCATACCAAGTACCCATCACAATCCCTATCTCTCGCATTACATTATTTGCCTCTAGTTTTCCTCTCCCCCACTTCACCCTTGCCATTTTATTCGCCCTCTCTTTCCCAATCTCCTCCTCTCTTTCCCTTTTGCCTTTTTCTTGTTTGCTCGTGAGTTGGATTGCTTGTTTGTCACGATGGCTCTACCTAGATTTGGTGATCTTCACCTTAAAAGGTTGGAGGAGATCGAAACCAATGTCAGGAAATATATGGTTCTGCAATTTGAGCATAATAATTTCTTTAGAAATGAGCTTAAGGAACAAAAAGGTTTTATGAGTTATATGAATAAAGAGCTTGATGATATGTCTAAAGAATTTGATGGTATAAGATCCCAAATTGCTCGTCTTGAAAAGTTGACCGTTGAAATTTTGGATATGCAAGCCACCTTAGTCAATAAGATGGCCGCTAAACTGAATCCCTATGAAAATAAAGATGAAGATCTAAAAGTTATTGATGTGTCCCCCATTAAATCTTTGTTTTGCAATATGAATCTTGATGAAACTTAATATGATCTTCCTTTACCTAGAAGGCGTTCTAAGAATTCGGAGTTTTTAGACCTTGATGATGAAACTGATGAAAGTGGGATTGAAAGAAATAAAAACCTAGATGTTGCTAAACCCACTATTTTGGATCTCAAGGAATTTAATTATGAAAATTGCTCTCTAATTGATTGTATTTCCTTGTTGCAATCCGTGCTAAATTCTCCTCATGCTTATAGTCAAAATAAGGCCTTTACCGAACACATTGTTGATGCCTTGATGCAATCTTATGAAGAAAAACTTGAGTTGAAAGTTTCTATCCCTAGAAAACTCTATGATGAGTGGGAACCTACTATTAACATTAAAATTAAAAATTATGAGTTTCATGCCTTGTGTGATTTGGGTGCTAGTGTCTCCACTATTCCCAAAACTTTGTGTGATTTGCTAGATTTCCGTGACTTTGAAGATTGCTCTCTAAACTTGCATCTTGCGGATTCCACTATTAAAAAGCCTATGGGAAGAATTAATGATGTTCTTATTGTTGCAAATAGGAATTATGTGCTCGTAGATTTTATCGTCCTTGATATAGATTGCAATCCTTCATGTCCTATTATTCTTGGTAGACCTTTCCTTAGAACGATTGGTGCGATTATTGATATGAAGGAAGGGAATATTAGATTCCAATTTCCCTTAAATAAGGGCATGGAACACTTCCCTAGAAAGAAAATAAAATTACCATATGAATCTATCATGAGAGCCACTTATGGATTTCCTACCAAAGATGGCAATACCTAGATCTATCCTTGCTTTTATGCCTAGGTAGGGGCGTTAAACGATAGCGCTTGTTGGGAGGCAACCCAATCTTATTTTTTGTTTTTTGTTTTTGCTTCTGTTTAGGAATAAATAATCAATCTAGCCTCTGGTTAGATGTGGTTTTATGTTTTAATTAGTATTTGTGCCAAGTAGAACCTATAGGATAACCTACGATGATAGTTGATTTGATTCTGCTGAAAAACAGAAACTTTGCACGCACGAATATAATTTTGTTAAATCACAGGAACGTGATTTTGCATTGATTATTTTTTCTTATGTTCAATAGACAAATTTTCCAGGACTTCCTATTTTGGTAGGATTTTTAGTGTTCCATAAGTTTGTGTTAGTTACAGATTGCTACAGACTGTTCTGTTTTTGACAGATTGTGTTTTTCGTGTGTTGTTTGCTTATTTTGATGCATCTATGGCTAGTAAAATAGTTTATAATCCATAGAGAAGTTCGAATACAGTAGGTTTAACACCAATATAAATAAGGAATGATTTCATTACAGTACCTTAAACTAGTCTTTTGTTTTCTTTCTCTAACGGAGCTCATGAGATTTCTATTGAGTTTTGTGTTGTGAAGTTTTCAAGTTTTGGGTGAATTCTTTTGATGGATTATGGAACAAGGAGTGGCAAGAGCCTAAGCTTGGGGATGCCCATGGCACCCCAAAGATAATCCAAGTACACCAAAATGTCAAAGCTTGGGGATGCCTCGGAAGGCATCCCCTCTTTCGTCTACTTCCATCGGTAATTTACTTGGAGCTATATTTTTATTCACCACATGATATGTGTTTTGCTTGGAGCGTCTTGTATTATTTGAGTCTTTTCTTGTTAGTTTACCACAATCATCCTTGCTGTACACACCTTTTGAGAGAGCCATACACAAATTGGAATTTGCTAGAATACTCTATGTGCTTCACTTATATCTTTTGAGCGTGATAATTTTTGCTCTAGTGCTTCACTTAGATATTTTAGAGCACGGTGGTGGATTTGTTTTAAAGAAACTATTGATCTCTCATGCTTCACTTAGATTATTTTGAGAGTCGTTAATAGAATGGTAATTTGCTTAATATTAATATACTTGGTATTCAAGATATGTGAAACTTTCTTTTGAGTGCGTTGAATACTAAGATAAGTTTGATGCTTGATAATTGTTTTGAGATTTGGAGGTGATAATATCAAAGTCGTGCTAGTTGAGTAGTTGTGAATTTGAGGAATGCTTGTGTTGAAGTTTGCAAGTCCTGTAGCATGCACGTATGGTTAAAGTTGTGTAACAAATTTGAAACATGAAGTGTACCTGGCTTGTGCATCCTTATGAGTGGCAGTCGGGGACGAGCGATGGTCTTTTCCTACCAATCTATCCCCTAGGAGCATGCGCGTAGTACTTGTTTTTTGATGACTTCTAAATTTTTGCAATAAGTATATGAGTTGTTTTGACTAATGTTGAGTCCATGGATTATACGCACTTTTACCTTTCCGCCTTTGCTAGCCTCTTCAGTACCGTGCATTGCCCTTTCTCACCTTGAGAATTGGTGCAAACTTCGCCGGTGCATCCAAACCCCGTGATATGATACGCTCTATCACACATAAACCTCCTTATATCTTCCTCAAAACAGCCACCATACCTACCTATTATGGCATTTCCATAGCCATTCCGAGATATATTGCCATGCAACTTTCCACCGTTCCGTTCATCATTATCATGACATACATTACTTTTGTCATATTGCCATTGCATGATCATGTAGTTGACATCGTATTTGTGGCAAAGCCACCATGCATTATTTTTCATACATGTCACTCTTGATTCATTGCACCATCCCGGTACACCGCCGGAGGCATTCATATAGAGTCATATCTTGTTCTAGTTTCGAGTTGTAATCCTTATGTTGTAATCAATAGAAGTGTGATGATCATCATTATTAGAGCATTGCCCAATCAAAAAAAAGAAAGGCCAAAAGAAAAAAAAAGAAAAAATAAGAGAAAAAAAAGAAAGGCCCCAAAAAATAAAATAATAAATAAAAAGGGCAATGCTACTATCTCTTTTTCCACACTTGTGCTTCAAAGTAGCACCTTGTTCTTCATATAGTGAGTCTCATAAGTTGTGCTTCAAAGTAGCACCTTGTTCTTCATGTAGTGAGTCTCATAAGTTGTCCTTTTTATACTAGTGGGAATTTTTCATTATAGAACTTGGCTTGTATATTCCTACGATGGGCTTCCTCAAATGCCCTAGGTCTTTGTGAGCAAGCAAGTTGGATGCACACCCACTAGTTTTCTTTTGTTGAGCATTTATTTATAGCTCTAGTGCATCCGCTGCATGGCAATCCCTACTCCTCATGTTGACATCAAGTGATGGGCATCTCCATAGCCTGTTGATTATCCTCGTCAATGTGAGACTTTCTCCTTTTTTTTCTTCTCCACACAATCCCCATCATCATATTCTATTCCACCCATAGTGCTATATCCATGGCTCACGCTCATGTATTGCGTGAAGGTTGAAAAAGTTTGAGATTATTTAAGTATGAAACAATTGCTTGGCTTGTCATCGGGGGTATAGAAGTTGGGAACATCTTTGTGTGACGAAAATGAAGCATAGCCTAACTATATGATTTTGTAGGGATGAACTTTCTTTTGCCATGCCATTTTGAGAAGACATAATCGCTTAGTTAGTATGCTTAAAGTATTATTATTTTTATGTCAATATGAACATTTGTCTTGAATCTTTCGGATCTGAATATTCATACCACAATTAAGAAGATTTACATTGAAATTATGCCAAAGTATCACTCCGCATCAAAAATTCTCTTTTTATCATTTACCTACTCGAGGACGAGCAGGAATTAAGCTTGGGGATGCCTGATATGTCTCCAACGTATCTATAATTTTTGATTGCTCCATGCTACTTTATCTACTGTTTTGGACTATATTGGGCTTTATTTTCCACTTTTATATTATTTTTGGGACTAACCTATTAACCGGAGGCCCAGCCCAGAATTGCTGTTTTTCTTGCCTATTTCAGTGTTTTGAAGAAACAGAATATCAAACGGAGTCCAAACGGAAAGAAACCTTCGGGAACGTGATTTTCTCACCGAATGTGATCCAGGAGACTTGGACCCTACTCCAAGAAGTAACAGAGGCGGTCACGAGGGTGGGAGGCGTGCCCCCCTACCTCATGGGCCCCCTATTGCTCCACCGACATACTCCTTCCTCCTATATATACCTATGTACCCCCGACAGA
The DNA here is from genome assembly GCA_963921465.1 of Triticum timopheevii. Lineage (NCBI taxonomy): Eukaryota > Viridiplantae > Streptophyta > Magnoliopsida > Poales > Poaceae > Triticum > Triticum timopheevii. The sequence goes on from OY997262.1 coordinate 293,995,585, forward strand.
TCAAATACGGAGCCAAAAACCTAATTCCACCGCCGCAACTTTCTGTATCCATGGGATCCCATCTTGGGGCCTGTTCCGGAGCTCCGCCGGAGGGGGCATCCACCACGGAGGGCTTCTACATCAACACCATAGCCCCTTCGATGAAGTGTGAGTAGTTTACCTCAGACCTACGGGTCCATAGCTAGTAGCTAGATGGCTTCTTCTCTCTTTTTGGATCTCAATACAATGTTCTCCCCCTCTCTTGTGGAGATCTATTCGATGTAATCTTCTTTTTGCGGTGTGTTTGTTGAGACCGATGAATTGTGGGTTTATGATCCAGCTTATCTATGAATAATATTTGAATCTTTTTCTGAATTCTTTTATGTATGATTGAGTTATCTTTGCAAGTCTCTTCGAATTATCCGTTTGGTTTGGCCAACTAGATTGGTAGTTCTTGCAATGGGAGAAGTGCTTAGCTTTGGGTTCGATCTTGCGGTGTCCTTACCCAGTGACAGAAAGGGTTGCAAGGCACGTATTGTATTGTCGCCATCGAGGATAACAAGATGGTGTTTTTATCATATCGCATGAAGTTATCCCTCTACATCATGTCATCTTTCTTAAGGCATTACTCTGTTTTTAACTTAATACTCTAGATGCATGCTGGATAGCGGTCGATGAGTGGAGTAATAGTAGTAGATTTAGAATCATTTCGGTTTACTTGTCTCGGACGTGATGCCTATATACATGATCATGCCTAGATATACTCATAAATATGCTCAATTCTATCAGTTGCTCAACATTAATTTGTTCACCCAACCACAGAATACTTATGCTCTTGAGAGAAGCCACTAGTGAAACATATGGCCCCTGGGTCTATTTTCATCATATCAATCTTTAATACTTGCTTTGTTTTTACTTTGTCTTTTACTTTTCACTTTGCATCTCTATATCAAAAATACCAAAAATATTGTTTATCATCTCTATCAGATCTCACCCCCGTAAGTGACCGTGAAGGGATTGACAACCCCTAATCGCGTTGGTTGCGAGTAGCTATCGTTTTGTGTAGGTACGAGAGACTTGTGTGTGGCCTCCTACTGGATTGATACCTTGGTTATCAAAAACTGAGGGAAATACTTACGCTACTTTGCTGCATCATCCTCTCCTCTTCGGGGAAATCCAACGCAGTGCTCAAGAGGTAGCAGCAGCGGAGTGCTACGATGCGGTGGACGAGACCGTTGGTGAAGCCCCAACGGCCTTGGGGTTGGAGGTGCGACTATGTGCTCGGTGAAGTAGCCCCGATGAGCTGGGAGACGGCGTCAGTGAAGCGCACCTGATGCGGTGGAACTCGGTGTCTGTGAGGCACGTCGGTTGCGGCGGCCGACATTGTCGGTGGACCACCCGGTGCGGTGGACGAGGGCGTAGATGAGGTAGCTCCGGTGCGGTGGTGAAGCGCGACCGTTGTCTTCGTCGTCGTCGTCTGGCACAGAGGTGGGGAACGGTGGGGAAATAGACGAGACGAGGGGCGATTCAAGGGATGGCGGCGAATTAAGTATTTGAGCAATCTGGGCGCGGAAGGGGACGGTGGAGAAGAGAGATTTTGCAGGGCTGGAATTGGGGCCGCCAGATATTTCAATCCAAAACGTGGAAGCGCAAACTTATATTGTCGTCGTCCTTTTTTGGGGGGATGGGGGGTGGGTGGCTGGGTGATACGCGTCCGTCCGACACACGCGACCACCCCGACAGGACTATGCTTCGGTGCCTTAAGGCACCTGCCTTTGTGTCCATGACATGTGGGCCCAACAGGTGGCTGGCCCACATGTCAGTGACCCAAGGGAAGTTGCCTTTAAGGCACCGAAGCAGGTCCACCCCGACATGACCCTGGTCTGCCTGGTGCGCCTACATTTGAGAATGCAAACAAATCTTCTTTCATTTGCAAACGAATCTGTATGTATTACCATGCCCGTGTTTTCCTTGCAATAATTAGTCATTCGAAACGAGATACTCCATCTGTTCACTTTTCTAAGTCGTTTCAGACAACTTAAAAGCACATTGTCTGAAATGTCTTCAAGGTCTTATAAAAGTGAACAGAGGGAGTACTATAAATTAATTAATGAGGAGTTATTTGAAAAAAAATCGAAACGGTACCCACGGTAACGTGGATTAGAGTGTGTCACATAATTAGTTATTTGAATTAGAGTGTGTGTCATGTAGTTAGTTATTTGAATTAGAGTGTGTGTGTCATGTTGTGATCTCCAATTCTAACGTGGATTTCGCATTTCACTGTATCCATGCTACTTTTTTAATACAAATTCATATGTATATGATGAACACCATGGTAGTGAGAATTTTTTTGGATGGATTCAAACATATGACCTACAAAATAGCACAACAAATTGAGTCAATGTCAACTTTTCGAAACTTAGTATGACACGAATTCGAAATAATTACCCGTATGCCTGATCCTCGTTTCAAATCCTACAATGTACACTGAATTGAAACATCGATATTAAGTCTCGTACTATGTACATTCAAATGTTGTTTTTAGCCGCCCCCCACACAAATGCTACATACTTCCTGTATCGGTCAATCTTCCTCTCCTAACCACCTTAGGAAGCTATCGGTTTTCAACACACGTTCATTCTTTCTCTCCATGTTTCGTTCTCTAAGTCTCTCAGCTACACAACCCCCTTTTCCACTCTGTTACCAAATGTATTTACCTCACACACCCGCCATTGCACCCCATGCCGAGCTCTCTATCCCCCCCTCTCCCTCTCACCCTCTCGCGCTAAATACATGCATTGCCTATCTAGCCCCCCAACCTCTCGTGCGCACACACGCACGTTGTATATCTAGGTCACTCCCTCGAGACTGTCTCACTCTTTCTTCCGCACGGCGGGCCACACTCGCTCAATCTCGCTCTCTTTATCTGAGTCTCGTTTAACCTCGTTTTGTTTCACACACAAATGATATATCTCCCTCTTCGGGCCTTGATCGACACACTCTATACTCTCTCACGCAGATTGTCTATCTAGGTCAGTCCATCCAAGCCACCGCCACTCTTTCGACCTCATGGTTGGCCATGCTCACTCAATCTCTCTCTCTCTCTCTCTCTCCACATGTCTCGATTGACCTTGCTCTTTCTCGGACAAAAATGATATATAACCATGTTTGAGCCCAATTCGACCTATTCACATTGTATACTCTCTCACACACATCGTCTATCTAGGTCACTCTCTCCAACCCATCTCACTCTTTCGATCGCACGACGACCCTATGTGATCGGTTGACCTTGCTTCCTTCCACGCACAAAATATATCTACATGTCTGTGACTGGATCATCTCTCAAGCTCTATCTTACAACCCTCACCCTTGCCAAAAGCTCAATCGGACAATATCTCTCCGGAGCATATATATTTGTTCAATGAATGTCGGATCACACTCACTTTGTCTCTCTATCTATATGTCTCTCGATTGAGCTTGCTTTCTCACACCGTATCTTCCATGCATTGAAGCTACTACCTCTCCATCCCTCGCAAAGCCGGAGCTATTTACATTGCGAGGGGCACTCCAACCTTGGATTAATTTGTGTAGGCATTTATTCCGATCGGTTTAGATTATATTTTCGTAGCATTCGACCCACAACTACTCCAAACACCGTTGCAACCCACGCAACTCCCCTAGTTGATTTCCCTCTAGCTCGGTCATCGCTCTCTCGCACGTCCTTTCTCGCCTTCAACGTCGCACCATGGTATTATTGGAAAAACTATGTTGTTCTTTTTAATTATTATAAATAAGCTACAAAACTACACACCGATAGTCCACTTGGAATGGAACAAATTTCGACCCACAAATTAAATTGCTACAAACTACACACCGAGGGGCCCTAACAGTGTCCTGGACTAGGGGGTACTCACCACGTCATCTCCCGATCTGTTAGATTGGGCCGAGGACTCCCATGGCCGTATACTCATGGGCCAGTCCGAACAGCTGCCGCATACAAGGAAGATTCCACAAGACTTGGCGATCAAGACAAGGACTCCTCCCCACCGGCGTATTCGGCTAGGACTCTTGTTATCCTAGGCCTCTCATGCATTATATAAACCGAGGCCAGGCTAGTCGATAAATGACGAACAACAATCATACCATAGGCTAGCTTCTAGGGTTTTAGCCTCTCTGATCTTGTGGTAGGTCAACTCTTGTACTACCCATATCATCAATATTAATCAAGCAGGAGTAGGGTTTTACCTCCACCGAGAGGGCCCGAACCTGGGTAAAAACATCGTGTCCCTTGTCTCCTGTTACCATCCGCCTAGACGCATAGTTCGGGACCCCCTACCCGAGATCCTCCGGTTTTGACACCGACATTGGTGCTTTCATTGAGAGTTCCGCTGTGTGTTCGGCAAAAGGTCGATGTCTCGCCTACAGATCAACTGCGACTTCGGCATCTTCGTCACCAGCTCGACTGGTCACCTTGGTTCAAACCAAGGACTGCGCCCTACCTCCGATCGTCATGTTCGGATGAGGGCCTTCATCAACATCAGCTCCGATCTCTATCAAGATCATGGAGGAATCATCCAGGGAGCCCGGGGGCTCAACATCAACATTGCCCACGGGCAACCGTGCTGTTTTTCTGGACAACGAAGTTGTATCCGCCGTCACCACCTCCTCGAGCATCGGTTTGACGATTGCTTCGGTGGAATAGTGCGGAATTACGTCTACAAACAGCCACGCTAAATTTCGTCGAGTTCCGATGGAGGAATCTCCGACAATCTATGGTATACCAGAGCCCTGTCAAATATGGACGGGAATCTGGACGAGTTTAGGGCGTGGTGTCCATCTTCTAGCTTGGACCTTCTTTGGAAGATCCAACCGTTGATCGACTGCGGAATTCCTATATCTACCACCCCTCAAAATTTCAGCTCGATCCGACCGTCCAAACTCCGGGAACCTTCCGATTAGTGCATCGCTTTCCGGATCTGTTTTCTGCGCGAAAATAAATCCGACCTAAGTTCGTCCTTTTTACGAACGGGATTTCGGACATCCTTTTTGAAGGAAGTTTTGTATGGGGTATTGTGTTTTGTTCTCGAACACATCCCACTAACTTTAAAATCTTTTGAACACGATCTTCAACATCATGCTGGTGTCAAACCAGTCTAGCAATATTGCTCCACGACTGCCGACCTGCGCTAGACACGTCGTCACTTTGTTGAGCCGAGCTGAACTTCTTTGGATCATCATCTCGGCAAACCAAACAAGAGTCCGGTATCGCGAAGGATAACTCATCACCAACATCGCCGCCCCACGGATTACACGGAGCGGGCATACAAGCATCGCCGCACGGTCGCTTCATCAAGCCGGCATCGACCACGTCACGACCTGCATCGGCAGGGCCGCACTATTGCTTCTTCAAGATGGTGTCCATCACGCCGACCTACTTTGACATCTCGGCTGGACCGGGGGCTTCGCCATCTCTTCATCAACCTACTCCGGACACCTCGGCATCACTAGCCGACCAGCTCCATCACGTTAGCTGGACCGAGGGCTTTGCCTCGGCGAGCCAACCTTTGCCAACATTGCCATGCCGTCATTTTATCGCCCATCAGGCAATGGGTGCGCGGATCAAGTCCCAATTTTGGGAATCACCTTCCTTCAGATTGCTACAACAAATAAACCAGGTGCTATTAATCCCAGTATTTTTTGCTTGTTTGGGTTCATTTTTCCCAAGGAATTATTACTCTGGTTTGTCCATCATATGTACACAGGTCTATCAAATGGTGGCGCATTAACAACAGTCGCATGTTGGTTCGGTCAGTTTCCGTACATAGTCCGGCGAACGCCGCATCCGGAGCTCGGACCGACCTGTGAATTCAGACTTTGCCATGCCTTTACCGCATTACGCCGACGCCCTGCATCGACATTGACTTCGGTGCCAGTCCATATTTCTTTTATTACTCACTTTGCATAAATTATTTATTATGCAACGATTTTTTTAATTATCATTATTACTCTTATCTACGGTTTGCACCATTTTTTGTGCACAGGAAAATGATCTGGGGACTTCGGCGTCACTCTGCCGCTTTGCATTGACCGTGCTATGTCACCACTTCGGCGTGTCGAGCTCTCCGCTCCGCCCCCTAGGGACCGGCTTGGGGGATGGAACCTTGTCCCGTATTAAGCTTGGACCGCGTCATCAATACCGAACACATTAACCAGCTAAGTCGCTTTCATGCTCAAAGCTTTAACTTCTAAATTATGTTCGGTTCGACCAAGCATTATACTTTTTTGGAAAAAAGTTGCTTGTAAATTTTTTTTCTTGTCCAAACTTTGTTTGTGACGCATAAATTCAAATACCCAATTCATTTGGGGGCTTTCTTCATGACGCTTTTCCTCTTGCATATGATTATACTTGTACGACCGTTCCTTGTTCGTGTATTACGCCACAATATGCACCATATTGACTTAAGCGATTTGCAAGCTGGGTTGCCTCGCTCCTGTGTTTACCAATATGTTCCCGATTGTTCGGCTAGAGAGTAAAGGGAGCACCTCTGCGATTGTCACGATCGGGTCATCCGAGCCGGACCTCAGACTGGGTGAAGCCGAGAGCTAGCGCTCTTATAGTTTTCAATGATGGTCGGCACACAACGGAACTCATGATACAAAAAATCTATTGCACAAGTCTCATAATAACAATGAGCATCGAAGAAAGTTATCGGTGGGGGTACTATTTTCTTTGAATATGCTTCTTACACTTCACAGTAATATAGCATTAGTTCCCTGAGCGCGCTTTGTCTGTTACAGCCTTATGGCCTGATTGCCTGGTTATTGGAAACACTGTCGATATTCTCGACAGATGGAGTACATAACACTTTTCGGCCCTTGACAGAAGAAGGAGAAGCCGACGGTCGGTTAAGACGCGTTTAAAGTTCGGTTGAACATAGATATGGTATAAGTACTTCGGTACATGCAATCATTCTTTTACCCAAGTCACTTGGGGGCTCTTAAATTTATATGAGCCGTTTTATGATAAGTGTTCTTCTTCTTAGTCGTTGCAAAGCTTTATTATTATTATTATTATTATTATTATTATTATTATTATTATTATTATCTATCACTCCTTTTTTCGACACAAGCGTGTGGTCACTAGCCGGGGAGCCTAATTTCTCTCTCAAAGCCGCTAGAGTTTAGTTTGCTAAACTGGCCTAATAAGAAGTACTCTGCCCTCGGGACAGGAGGTTGAAGCCGTAGGCTGACCCGCTTGAAGTCTTGAGATAGGATGTATCATGTTAAAGCACGACAGAAGCACTTCTTTTGCTAAGGCCAATTTTCGGATTGACACCGAACACTTGATCTCGTTCGAACGTCAAGTTTTTACTGACTTTTTTGGTTTTCCAAGCTTATGGCACTTTTTAAACTATTTGTGTGTTTTCAGCACAAGTCTCGCAGTGCAACGCCGAACACCTTTAGAGATTCGGCAAAAACATTCTTGGATATTGCTATATATGCATCGGTTTCGAATTGTGTCTTCAGTCAATAGTTGGGTTACCCGGCTCCTGCGCTTGCCTCCTACGTTCCTCTTTGTTCGACTAGGTGTGCAAAGGGAGAACCACTGCGATTGTGCTTCCAGCTCACATGGTTAAGCACCTCAGTGGAGAAAGCCGAAAACTGACTGTCACAATAAGCGTAAACTGGTCAGCGATCCGATGACGGTGTTAAAGGACGGGCCATACATAACAATGGCCGAAGTGTTTACGGCTTGACCTCGACTATCGCCGAACACTATCGGGGGCTATTAACTGGCCTCCCAAACTAAATCCTTGATATTTTGCTCTTACATTGGAGCTGAGGTTTCATGATCATGCTTAGCATGACAACCCAAAGAAAGGAACCGATAGCGGGACTATTTTCTTTGGAAGACATTTCTTCTGTTAAACAGTAATATAACATATCTCTCTGCGTACCTTTGTTTATAAAACCGTATGGCCAGATTGCCTTGTTTGTTGTAAATCTTTTCCCTCATAAAGGCTTTATAAAGTAGGACAAACACTCCTTGACTATTGACCGAGGAGGTGGAAGCCGATGGTCGGTCAACAAAGTTTTGTACAATGCGGATCCGAGCATTAATGACGTAAAGTACTTGGATACATAGAGTCATTACACATAATTCGTGATTTTACTATGGATATCAATCCTTAATTCGGCCACCCGTGCCCGCATTAAGGCTCGGGGGCTACTGGGCTTCGGGCTTATTATTTACAAATATTAAAGGGGCACATCGATCCCCTGATCTGGTGTTGCCACCCGACCAGTGTCTCGGGGGCTACTGCATTGCCTGTCCAATGCAGAAAATTTTAAGAGTAATACAGTCTCCGAGGAGATTTTGATCCTGAGGTTGGTCGGCCGCACCCAACCTGAGTCTTGAGGACTGAGCACGCCGCTTTTTGTGTCCCAAAGTATTCTACCGAGCTAGGACTTGATCCTTAGATCGATTTTGCAAATCAACCTGAGTCTCAGCGGCTACGGGGATCAGCGGTCTTATGTCATCCTTCATGTGCATCTCGGGTTTTAGACCGATACCCACCTTGAGGGCTACTGGCTATGTATCTCGGTAGAGAATAAATTGCACCGATCAAAAATATTGACAAAAATCGGCCCACATTCGGGGTGGTGCACCACCTCGGAAGCAGTCCGGCATAAAGCTCGGGCGCTAGTGGCTGCCTCCATAGAGGGCATTTCCGGCATTAAGCTCGGCTAAACTCCTTCAAACTTGTTTGAACCAAGGTGATTTACGACACCTCAGATACAGTCCAGCGTTGGAGCTCGGATACATAGTCCAGCATTGGAGCTCGGATACAGTTCGGCGTTGGATCTCGGATACATAGTCCGGCATTGGAGCTCGGATACATTCCGGCGTTAGAGCTGGGAAGCGGTCTGGCGTTGGTGCTTGGCTGCAAAAGATACCTCGAATGCAGTCCGGTGTTGGAGCTCGGACGCAAGAGGCCGCTGCCACCCGGGAACAACTTCAAACCCAAGGTGTGGCATAAAAATAACAAGGCATTGATAAAGGCCGAAAACTTAAAGGGGCTCCTCGGATACCCGACGTGTAAACTCGTGGAATGCATTTCGGCGATCCTCAAGATCGAAGATGAGAAGATTTGTTGAACCAGTTTTCAAGACCGACGACTGAAGATGAAGGACAGTTCGGAAGAATCGAGGAGTGTCCCTAAACTTGAAGACCGGTTCAGGGGGCTACTGACGGTGTCCTGGACTAAGGGGTACTCACCACGTCATCTCCCGATCTGTTAGATTGGGCCGAGGACCCCCATGGCCGTATACTCATGGGCCAGTCCGGACAGCTGCCTCATACAAGGAAGATTCCATAGGACTTGGTGATCAAGACAAGGACTCCTCCCCACCGGCGTATTCGGCTAGGACTCTTGTTATCCTAGGCCTCTCGTGCATTATATAAACCGAGGCCAGGCTAGTCGATAGATGACGAACAACAATCATACCATAGGCTAGCTTCTAGGGTTTAGCCTCTCTAATCTCGTGGTAGATCAACTCTTGTACTACCCATATCATCAATATTAATCAAGCAGGAGTAGGGTTTTACCTCCACCGAGAGGGCCCAAACCTGGGTAAAAATGTCGTGTCCCTTGTCTCCTGTTACCATCCACCTAGACGCACAGTTCGGGACCGCCTACCCGAGATCCGCCGGTTTTGACAGCGACAGGCCCACATGCCATGAAACAAATTTGGACCCATATACAAATTAAAAAAATAAAGGACGAGGATCGAACATGTGACCGGGCCTTCAAGCCGCACGTCAATAGGCAACATACGTAGAATAGCAATGTTTGTTGTACCCCCTTTGTTCACATAATGTTTTTATATTACCACACCCTAATTAATGGATAACATGTAATATTATTTTTAGTACTATTCGCCTTCACTTACTGGTGGGTTCCATGTGTGCTCTCTCTCTCCTCCCCTTGTGCGTTTAGACGCACGGGCAAACAGGAAGAACTCGCGGGAGATGTTGCCGTTGACCATATCTGGACGCGTTCACAAGTCACGGCACCAGTTTCACGTACTAGCAACACTAGTCAGTGTGTACGTGCAATGCACGTTAATTTGAAAGTATATTAACTGCATGCGGATATTAACTACTAGGATATTATTTGCGTGTTGTCATGTGATTAGCACTATTTTTGGCATGAAATTAACTGCACGCTAAACGTGTTGATCGCTCGACATTGAAGCAGTCTAGGTCGTTGGATGACAAGGAATACATGTGGCTTGATGACGTTTTATATTTAGCTTGATACGGCTCTAGCAGAACATTCAATCGATCAAACCATACATTTCCTTCAGTCTGACTCCGACTTTAAATTATACGACGATCGATATAAAATAAACGGAAATGATAAACGTTCGAATTTTAAGCATGGCAATCCGAACATTTTTCATGGCAATTTAGATTACGCGGCGGCATCGGGGGCGTCTTGCGGTGGGAAGCGGCTCCTCTGCCGTGCTCTATGTGTCGCCGGGCCACTGACCGACGGCGACGGCGGCGTCTTGCGCCGTTGTTGGTGTATTCCTGGATGTTAGCCTAGCTTCAAGGAAGGCCAAAATGTTCTGGACTTTGGAGTGAGTCAACTGGAGGGAGGAGGCGACTGGCATTGGTGCAAGGAAGCGGTCGACGACGGCCATCCATGCCGCTGAGGGCGGCACTGGCACCCGCGCGGGGACAGGCGATGTCAATGGCGCAGCGGAGACATTCGTGTGCACGGGCACCAGCACAGGCGCGCACGTCAGTGCACACGCAGGTAGGTGCATGGGCACCGGCATGGGCGTGCGCGTCAGTGCACGCGCAGGCGCATGCGCTGGCAGGTGCACGGGCGCGTGAAAGTTGGCGGGGACCTCGTGGAACGCCGTGGCCTCAAGCTCGGCGACAATGTGCAGCTCCCAGCCCATCAGTGCCACGGGGATGGGCACTGGCGTAGTCGGGGCGACGGGAGCCGGAACGGGAGTGGGGACAGGCGCGGCGTCTTCCCGCAAGGCCAGTTCAAGCTCGTCCCAAAGCGCCTTATGTTCTTGAGACTCCGGCTGGGTGTCTTCCTCATGAAACTGGAACACTAAGGGCAGACCATCGTGATGCGGCATGGCATACGTTTAGGTTAGGCTAGTTGGAGGTAGACGACAGGAAAATCGGAGAGGAAGAGAGAGGATTGTAGCGATACCGGGTAGTGCGGGGTTGATTTTAAACTGCGGCGCCGGCGACATTAAAAGTGGGAGCAGTTGGGATGACGGTCGGTGGCGGAGCCTGGTCAAAGGGCTCACCTCCCGGTGAGTCTGCATAGCGATCTGCTCGCACACCTCCCTGACAGTCGGCACAACAATCTGCTCGCACGCCTCCCGTCGACTCACACGCTTGCTGGGATGGCACCTGCCGATGAGAAGCGGGGACTCATGGCGGCACGTAAATGCCCACGGTTTCAATAGTGAAAGCGTTCGCCTTAACGTGACAGGTCTTTGTTCCAAAATACCTTGGCTCTTCATTTGTGCAACTTGTCATAAGCAGCTTGTCTCGACTTGAAGAAAAAACTTACGAAGTAATATTTGTGCCATATCACGTGACCATGCTCAGTTTCAAGATTTTATGCTCACTTTTGGATTTTCTGAAATTTAAGATCCAGGATTCGAAACAATATCATAACCTGCATCATGCAATAAATTTTCAAGCTGTACATCTGTCCTGTTGTATTTCTTAAGAAAGGATTTGGTCAAATATTTTGCTTAGTTAGACTTCAGACAAGTTATATATGCAGAGTAAAAGGATAATCCCTTCGTACCAGTGCATTGCCTGATATATTAACTCAAGTACTAGGCACGAACAAACAGGCTCAATTATGTGCTCATCCTGGTGTAGTAGTAGTAGTACTAGGCAATGCAGTTGACGGCTGACCTTGACGAGCGGCGACCGAGGGAATTGAACCGTGCTCGGCACGGTAGGTAACATTGTCTAGTTACTAAAGCATCCCTCCGTTGTTCATCGGTAGTCATTATGGACCCGAGACATGAGGGGAATTTCCTAGGGCTGGAATTCTGGCTGCCAGATATTTCGACTTGAAACACTGAGGCTCGACTGGTTGGGGTTGCCTAATGTGCATACCACGCACGCCACCGAAGGACACGAGCCCGATTTTTTTAGGATCAACACGAGCCAAGGTCTTGCTGGTACGCTGTTGGGTCCTACCATTCGAGAATATGAAAGGAACCTTTTAAATTGCCAAACGAATCTATGTGTATTACAATACCCGTATTTCCTTGCAAATACTAATCTCACCGTGGTAATTGATTTATGATGAGTTGTTGAATTAGAGTGAGTTTGTGATATAGTGATCTCAATGTGGATTTCACATTTCATGGTATCCCTAGTAAGTTTTCCAATGCAAATTCAAATTTGAAAGATGAACAATATGGAGGTGAGAAAACTTTGTATGTATCAAGCATATGACCACACACACACAAACACACACACACACACACGAACACAACAACAATCCAATAAGTATAGTGCATATATTTTTCCGAACCATGCATGTATGGCACGAATTCAAAAATACTCCTTCTATTCCTAAATATTAGTCTTTTAGAGAGTTCAACAAGTGACTACATACGGAGCAAAATGAGTGAATCTAGACTCTAAAATATGTCTATATACATCCGTATGTGCCAGTCCATTTGAAGCCTCTAAAAAGACTAATATTTAGGAACGAATGGAGTAAAATGTAAGACATCCATGGTCCTCAGTTCAATATTTAAAATGAACATGAAACTGAAACATGAATATTAAGTCTAGTACTACAGTACATGCAAATGTTGTGTTTAGGCGGAGCTATGATTGTCGGGGGTCAACCCCTCGACCTTAGATAAAATTGTGGAGCTCTGTTTAGGGTTGTTTAGATTATATTTGTCCCCACCCTCCCAACCACCGATTGGTTGGGAACCCCCATGCCTCCTCCCCGGGAGAATATCATGTGCCCCCATACCTTAGATGCTATATGCCGATACGAGTTGCTTGGAGCTTGTAGATCTGAGATATAGCAGCTCACATGATGTGTCTTATTTTTTTGCAGGAAACCTTGATGATTTTGAGAATTGCACACAATTTGTACAAAAACTACTTAGATGCCCTTTGATCCCATATCCAACGACCTCGAAGCTCGTATCACCGTAGCATCTAAGATTAAGGAGGACATCATATTCTCCTGTATGTAAGAATATCATGTGCTACCACACCTTAGATGCTTTGGTGATACAAGCTCTTCAGAGGCGTTGGATTTGTGACCCAACACCTCCTCGGTGGTTCGAATGGTTTTTTGCAGAAAAGCCCCAAAAGAGTTCGGCCACTGCTTACAAGCACAAATACTTCTCAGATGCCATTGTATCTCAGATCAAACGACCTCCAAGCTCGTATCACCGTAGCATCCAAGCTGCGATAGCACCTTATGTTTTCTCGCACGGGAGAGTATGAGGTGCTCCCGCACCGTAGATTCTATGGTGATACGAGTTCACTGAGATCTAACGGCCCACAGTAGGAGGTTTGAATGTTTTTGCAATATAAGGCTGATAGAGTTTGGGAAATGCGCAGAAAGTACAAGTACTACGCATGTGCCATCTGATCACTGATCATACGACCTAGATGCTCATATCACCGTAGCGGGTAATTAAGCTATGGGGAGCACCTAATATGATCACCGAGGAGCCGTTGGATCGAAGATGCAGTGGCACACACGAGGCCTGAATGTTTTATTTGCAAAAAAACCTTTGGAGAGTTTGGAAATTGCGCATAATTACAAAGACTACTCCCAAGCCATTGGATCTCACTTCCAACGGTGTAAAAACTCGTATCACCATAGTATCTAAGCTGCGGGGTGGATGTGATATTCTATGTCGCTGTCATTTTTGTTCGTAAACTTGCAAAATACGTGTAACTCGTGCCATTACTTGTCGAACCGCGCAAAGTGTTTGTTCAAAAAAACCATCCTACACCGAAATATCAGAACAACACGGGGGGGGGGGGAGGGGTCCCACTTGTCATTAATCAAATTTGGACCTAAAACTAAAAAATCTAAAAGACGAGATTCGAACTGGCAACCTGGACTACAAAGCGTAAGTTGATAGCCTAAAAAATGAACGGTTGTTGGCTTTGTCCCATAACTTGATTTTATACAGTACTTGCATTGAGTAGAGCAGAGGGACTGCCTCGTCAACATGTGCATGACCGTTGTCTCACCTACTGGTGGGTCCCAGGTCTGCGATCTCAATCTCTCTTCTCTCTGTCGTCTAACCTTTGCACGGGCACACACGAAGAGCGGCGCTAGCTTGCCGTGGTGTTATTACAACTAAAAAAAGCTTGGAAAATAGAAGAATCGCCTAAAACAAGAGACGTTGTGGCTGGTCGAGACGGAGCTAACCACATCTATCCTTAGTGCTAGGTTTGCATGATGAAGCTGTGTGGCTAGTGGGGTGTTTTCGACCGACTGGCTGGGTCCCAAGGTCGAACCATAGGTACTACGTCTGATATAGTATATTTTTACACGCACATTTTTCCTCCGTGCCGAGACGTGGCACACCCTACCGTGCGGTTTTGGGGTCCTCCCGGGTGGTGCACGCATATATTCTTCCTGACGTGGGACGCCCTACCGCGCGTTTTTTGGGTCCTCCTCGGTCATAGCGTCGAAGCAAGTGAATGAGTCGTAAAATCACGAAAGACCACCTTTCTCGCCGAGTACATCCGTGAAGCATGGTGGCTAGCTAGTTGGGCTAGTTCGAGCGATTAGCTAGGCCGCCGCCACATTTGTTTTTTCACCCCTTTTTTTATCTACTTGCTGGTAGGTAAATTTAAATATCCATCACGGCGTTGCTCTGGTGTTTGGGTGCGATAGGATTTTTAATTTTTTGATTGACGGGAGCAGGCGTGGTAGGATTTTTAATTTTTTGATTGACGGGAGCAGGCGCGGCAGCAATTAGTCATGATGACTCCGCCTGTAAAAACCCATTGCTCCCTGATGTGAGAAGTCGTCGACTGGTGTTTTACCGTGGTGAAAACCAAAAGATTCCCCGCTCCTCGGCTGGCTCCCTCCGCCTTCTCGTAGATTGCATTGCCTTTCATCCTTCACCCCCTTTGCTTCCTCTCCCCATTGCTTCTACCTGGTGCCATGGCGGGGCAGCATATCACGGATTCCGAGGTGAGGCGCCTGACACAGGAGCTCCATGCCAAGGATGCGGAGCTCAGGGCCAAGGACGTGGAGCTCCGTGAGCTCAAGGAGGAGAGGAGTGCCATGCTCCTCTGTTATGTGCGGGAGTTCACGGAGCTTAAAAAGCGGCAGGCGTCCACCACAAAGATGCTCGAGGCATCCGCGGCTTTGCTGCAGAAAGCGGGAGATATGATAGGCCGTCAGGGGAGCCGGCTGGAGCGCGAGCGGGCCGATCGTGACGAGGTCCAGGTTTGCCTCAGCCACTTGGTGAACCAAGTTGCCACGCACGTGTTGCGGCTGCGCGATGCCTACCGTCGTGCCAGCGCGACGATGCCGGCCGTCGGGCTAAACCGTTCGAGCACCTGGTCGACTTCAACGAGCAGCGGCTTCCTAACCTGGTCTCCTTCTTCACCTATATCTCCGAGGAGCTGAGTCGTCTCCGTGTGATGGTGGGGCTGAGCTGGACAAGGAGGGGTTGCGGGCTGCCGTCGCCATTGCCGGGCAAATCCTTTCAGGCCTCCGTCACCAGAATCCATTCATGCCATTGGACACCGTCTTTGACGAGCTGGCTCCCGTCGACCGGGAGCAGGCTCTGTGGGCGATTGCACCCTGCATCACCAATGTCATGTGCCTCGAGAAGCAGAGGGACTTCGGTGGTGTTTAGGCGCCCTCTGCATGGGCATGTCCATGTCTGGGCGCAACATGACTGTTGGATCAAACTCAGACGGTGCAGATCAGTCACTGTAGCACAAAGCATGTGCGTGTGTTTGGTTGCATTCTCATCTCAATATAGTTGTTTCCTCTTCGTGTATTTTTGTCAACCTACTAGTGTGGACTCATGCACCCTTCATGCACTCTGCCAAACACCCAAAAGTGGGTCGAGAAGGGAACTTTTGCTCCCATCCCGTGCACCCTTCATACACCCTATCTAACACTATTCGTGCTTCATATGGTTCATGTTTCGTGGAGTACTGTATCACCGTACTCTCCGTGCGCTGTGGACCTAGTTCTGTTAACATTGATCTCACCGTTCATTCTCGACCGGACAGTCAAAAAAGTGGTACTATGTTACATATAGGAGTAGTTGACATGCGCACAACATCATTTGTTATCGTCATATCTTACTACACTAGCAACAAGATTGTGTAGTACTGACGTATGAACCACTGCACATGCCTAGTAGTAGGAGCACTGTGTATGTTCAAGTGGCTGTCGTGTTTCGCACTCCTCCGTCGTAAGAGTGGAAACGCTTGCTGTAATCATTTTTTTCTTCAGAATGAAAAACAATGGACACGCTCTACCATGCGGATCCTCCTCCAGCCATGCACTAAATTACTCACTTTCGTCGACGTGTGGGACAGCCAGCACCTGGGTCCACCAACCATGCACTAAATTACTCCATAGTAGAGTGACGGTAGACTACCTCGATCGAACCGCCACATTAATGCCCAATGAGCCGTCAAATCACAAAACCCCCTCCTTTCCAGCAGTAAGTTGGACGGACGAAGCAACCATCATTTCACCCTTCTCTCTCAGCTTCCTCTCTTGAAGAAAACCCCCACTCGCTTCCCTTCTCCCTCATCTCGTTCCTCCTTTCACTCTTCTCTCTCAGCTTCCTCTCTTGGATGGACGCCGAAGCACCGGCCGATGTGATGTCTATGGCTCTGGCCAAAACCGTTGAGGCTCATGGTACGAGGAAGCACAAGCACCTCGCCGAGACTACCGCAGACAAGCTCAAAGCCATCGCCCTGTCCAAGACCCCCTCTCCGGGATCCCTCATTAAGCAAGTCCAGGTAATGTCTCTTGTTGACGATCTTTTTCTTGATCTTGATCGTGTTTTTTCATCTAACACGTAGTACTAGTACTGGTAGTACAACTTTCTTGGTGATCTTGCATGTGATTTTGCCAAATGACGGTTCTAAATTCCTCTTTTGACCAAAACATGCGAGAGGTTGACACTGATTTCTTATAGATTACTTTCAACTACTCCCTCTATCCCAAATTTCTTGTCTTAGATTTTTCTAGATACAGATGTATCTAATACTAAAATGTGACTTGATACATTCGTATCTAGACAAATCTAAGGCAAGAATTTTGGGACGGAGGGAGTACTTTATGAACATCAATGCTACCTTTTAAGAGGGTATATTTGCCCTAGTAACTTGTATTATGGATATTGGATGTAATCCCTCTGCTCTCATGCCTTTGAAGACATGTTCTAGTGTCTTTGTTCACTCATTTCTGTGCATATATGTAGTCATATATGGAGTATAATATCGAAAATCATCTTATATTTCTGAACGGAGGTAGTAATAAAATATGGTTTCTGTTTGAATTAGAACCAGGTCCATGGTGGAGATGAAGTTCTCAAAGTCATGCCGTGTGAACTGGAAGACCTGATGACGAGTTCTACTGCTGAACTATCCAGCTGTTGTGTCCTTGTCGCCACTGTTGGAAATATGCCCTAGAGGCAATAATAAAAGTATTATTATATTTCTTTGTTCATGATAATTGTCTTTTATTCATGCTATAACTGTATTATCCGGAAATCATAATACACGTGTGAATACATAGACCTCAATATGTCCCTAGTGAGCCTCTAGTTGACTAGCTCGTTGTGATCAACAGATAGTCATGGTTTCCTGGCTATGGACATTGGATGTCGTTGATAACGGGATCACATCATTAGGAGAATGATGTGATGGACAAGACCCAATCCTAAGCATAGCACAAAGGTCATTTAGTTCGTTTGCTAGAGCTTTGCCAATGTCAAGTATCTCTTCCTTAGACCATGAGATCGTGTAACTCCCGGATACCGTAAGAGTGCTTTGGGTGTACCAAACGTCACAACGTAACTGGGTGACTATAAAGGTGCACTACAGGTATCTCCGAAAGTGTCTGTTGGGTTGACACGGATCGAGACTGGGATTTGTCACTCCGTATGACGGAGAGGTATCTCTGGGCCCACTCGGTAATGCATCATCATAATGAGCTCAAGGTGACCAAGGTGTTGGACACGGGATCATGCATTACGGTACGAGTAAAGTGACTTGCCAGTAACGAGACTAAACAAGGTATTGGGATACCGACGATCGAGTCTCGGGCAAGTAACGTACCGATTGACAAAGGGAATTGTATACAGGGTTTGATCGAATCCTCGACATCGTGGTTCATCCGATGACAACATCGAGGAGCATGTGGGAGCCAACATGGGTATCCAGATCCCGCTGTTGGTTATTAACCTGAGAGCGTCTCGGTCATGTCTGCATGTCTCCCGAACCCGTAGGGTCTACACACTTAAGGTTCGGTGACGCTAGGGTTTTTAGGAAGACTTGTATGTGACTACCGAATGTTGTCGGAGTCCCGGATGAGATCCCGGACGTCACAAGGAGTTCCGGAAGGGTCCGGAGGTAAAGATTTATATATGGGAAGTTGTCAAACGGACACCGGAAAGTTTCGGGGTCATACCGGTATTGTACCGGGGCCACCGGAAGGGTTCCGGAGGTCCACCGGGTGGGGCCACCCCTCCCGGGGGACCACATGGGCTGCGTGGGGCAGGGAGCCAGCCCCTGGTGGGCTGGGCGCACCTCCCCACCTAGGCCCATGCGGCTAGGGCAAGGGGAGGGGAAACCCTAAAGGGGGCGCCCCCTGGCTTGGGGGGCAAGCCACCCCTCTTCCCCTCTCCCTTTGGCCACCGCCCCCCCATAGGGTTTTCCCTAGAGGGCCGGCCCCCCTTGCCCCCTTCCCCTATATATAGAGGGGTGAGGGGAGGGCTGCAACACACAAGCCAAGGCGCAGCCCCTCCCCTCCCCAACACCTCTCCTCCTCCATACATGCTTGGCGAAGCCCTGTCGGAGTACTGCTGCACCAACTACACCATGCCGTCGTGCTGCCGTTGGAGCGATCTTCCTCAACCTCTCCTCCCCCCTTGCTGGATCAAGAAGGAGGAGACGTCTCCTTTCCCGTACGTGTGTTGAACGCGGAGGTGCTGTCCGTTCAGTACTTGGTCATCGGTGATCCGAATCACGTCGAGTACGACTCCATCATCACCATCCCCTTGCAAGCTTCCGCACGTGATCTACAAGTGGTATGTAGATGCAAACTCACTCCCTTGACTCGTTGCTTAGATGGACTCATAGATGGATCTTGGTGAAACCGTAGGAAAATTTTTAATTTTCTGCAACGTTCCCCAACAGTGGCATCATGAGCTAGGTCTATGCGTAGTTCTCTTTGCACGAGTAGAACACAATTTTGTTGTGGGCGTGGATCTTGTCAACTTACTTGCCTCTACTAGTCTTTTCTTGCTTCAACGGTATTGTGGGATGAAGTGGCCCGGACCAACCTTACACGTATGCTTACGTGAGACCGGTTCCACCCATTGACATGCACTAGTTGCATAAGGTGGCTAGCGGGTGTCTGTCTCTCCCACTTTAGTTGGAGCGGATTCGATGAAAAGGGCCCTTATGAAGGTTAAATAGAAGTTGACAAAATCACGTTGTGGTTATTCGTAGATAAGAAAACGTTCTTGCTAGAACCCAATTGCAGCCACGTAAAAGATGCAACAACAATTAGAGGACGTCTAACTTGTTTTTGCAGCGATTGATCATGTGATGTGATATGGCCAGAAGTTGTGATGAATGATGAATTGTGATGTATGAAATCATGTTCTTGTAACAGGATTCACGACTTGCATGTCGATGAGTATGACAACCGGCAGGAGCCATAGGAGTTGTCTTTATTTTTGTATGACCTGCGTGTCATTGAAGAACGCCATGTAAACTACTTTACTTTATTGCTAAACACGTTAGCCATAGAAGTAGAAGTAGTCGTTGGCGTGACAACTTCATGAAGACACGATGATGGAGATCATGATGATGGAGATCATGGTGTCAAGCCGGTGACAAGATGATCATGGAGCCCCGAAGATGGAGATCAATGGAGCTATATGATATTGGCCATATCATGTCACAACTATATAATTGCATGTGATGTTTATTATGTTTATGCATCTTGTTTACTTAGGACGACGGTAGTAAATAAGATGATCCCTTACAAAAATTTCAAGAAGTGTTCTCCCCTAACTGTGCACCGTTGCTACAGTTCGTCGCTTCTAAGCACCACGTGATGATCGGGTGTGATGGATTCTTACGTTCACATACAACAGGTGTAAGACAGTTTTACACAGCGAAAACACTTAGGGTTAACTTGACGAGCCTAGCATGTACAGACATGGCCTCGGAACACGGAGACCGAAAGGTCGAACACGAGTCGTATGGAAGATACGATCAACATGGAGATGTTCACCGACGATGACTAGTCCGTCTCACGTGATGATCGGACACGGGCTAGTCGACTCGGATCGTGTAACACTTAGATGACTAGAGGGATGTCTAATCTGAGTGGGAGTTCATAATTTGATTAGAACTTAATTATCATGAACTTAGTCTAAAACCTTTGCAAATATGTCTTGTAGATCAAATGGCCAACGCTCATGTCAACATGAACTTCAACGCGTTCCTAGAGAAAACCAAGCTGAAAGATGACGGCAGCAACTATACGGACTGGGTCCGGAACCTGAGGATCATCCTCATAGCTGCCAGGAAACAATATGTCCTAGAAGGACCGCTAGGTGACGCTCCCGTCCCAGAGAACCAAGACATTATGAATGCTTGGCAAACTCGTGCTGATGATTACTCCCTCGTTCAGTGCGGCATGCTTTACAGCTTAGAACCGGGGCTCCAAAAGAGTTTTGAGCATCACGGAGCATATGAGATGTTCGAAGAGCTGAAACTTGTTTTCCAAGCTCATGCCCGGGTCGAGAGATATGATGTCTCCGACAAGTTCTATAGTTGTAAGATGGAGGAAAACAGTTCTGTCAGTGAGCACATACTCAAGATGTCTGGGTTGCACAACCGTATGACCCAGCTGAATATTAACCTCCCAGATGAGGCGGTCATTGACAGAATCCTCCAGTCGCTCCCACCGAGCTACAAGAGCTTTGTGATGAACTACAACATGCAGGGGATGGAAAAGACCATTCCTGAAGTGTTCTCGATGCTGAAGTCAGCAGAGGCTGAAATCAAGAAAGAACATCAAGTGTTGATGGTCAATAAGACCACTAAGTTCAAGAAGGGCAAGGGCAAGAAGAACTTCAAGAAGGACGGCAAGGATGTTGCCGCGCCTGGTAAGTCAGTTACCGGGAAGAAGTCAAAGAATGGACCCAAGCCCAAGACTGAGTACTTTTATTGCAAGGGGAAGGGTCACTGGAAGCGGAACTGCCCCAAATACTTAGCGGATAAGAAGGCCGGCAACACCAAAGGTATATTTGATATACATGTAATTGATGTGTACCTTACCAGTACTCGTAGTAACTCGTGGGTATTTGATACCGGTGCCGTTGCTCATATTTGTAACTCACAGCAGGAGCTGCGGAATAAACGGAGACTGGCGAAGGACGAGGTGACGATGCACGTCGGGAATGGTTCCAGAGTCGATGTGATCGCCATCGGCACGCTGCCTCTACATTTACCCACGGGATTAGTTTTGAACCTTAATAATTGTTATTTAGTGCCAAGTTTGAGCATGAACATTGTATCTGGATCTCGTTTAATACGAGATGGCTACTCATTTAAGTCTGAGAATAATGGTTGTTCGATTTATATGAGAGATATGTTTTTTGGTCATGCTCCGATGGTCAATGGTTTATTCTTAATGAATCTCGAGCGTAATATTACACATGTTCATAGTGTGAATGCCAAAAGATGTAAAGTTGATAACGATAGTCCCACATACTTGTGGCACTGCCGCCTTGGTCACATTGGTGTAAAGCGCATGAAGAAGCTCCATGCTGATGGACTTTTGGAGTCTCTTGATTATGAATCGTTTGGCACATGCGAACCATGCCTCATGGGCAAAATGACCAAGACTCCGTTCTCCGGAACAATGGAGCGAGCAACCAACTTGTTGGAAATCATACATACCGATGTGTGCGGTCCAATGAGCGTTGAGGCTCGCGGAGGATATCGTTATGTTCTCACTCTCACTGATGACTTGAGTAGATATGGGTATGTCTACTTAATGAAACAAAAGTCTAAGACCTTCGAAAAGTTCAAGGAATTTCAGAATGAGGTAGAGAATCAACGTGACCGAAAGATAAAGTTCCTGCGATCAGATCGTGGAGGAGAATACTTAAGTCACGAATTTGGTACACACTTAAAGAAATGTGGAATCATTTCACAACTCACGCCGCCTGGAACACCTCAGCGAAACGGTGTGTCCGAACGTCGTAATCACACTCTATTAGATATGGTGCGGTCTATGATGTCTCTTACCGATTTACCGCTATCATTTTGGGGATACGCTCTAGAGACAGCTGCATTCACTTTAAATAGGGCACCGTCTAAATCCGTTGAGACGACACCGTATGAATTATGGTTTGGGAAGAAACCTAAGCTGTCGTTTCTAAAAGTTTGGGGATGCGATGCTTATGTCAAGAAACTTCAACCTGAAAAGCTCGAACCCAAGTCGGAAAAATGCGTCTTCATAGGATACCCTAAGGAAACTGTCGGGTATACCTTCTACTTAAGATCCAAGGGCAAGATCTTTGTTGCCAAGAACGAATGCTTTCTGGAAAAAGAGTTTCTCTCGAAAGAAGTAAGTGGGAGGAAAGTAGAACTCGATGAAGTACTACCTCTCGAACGGGATTGTGGTGCAGCTCAGGAAAATGTTCCTCTGATGCCCACATCAACTGAAGAGGAAACCAATGATGATGATCAAGGTACTTCGGATCAAGTTGCTACTGAACTTCATAGGTCCACAAGGACACGTTCCGCACTGGAGTGGTACGGCAACCCCGTCCTGGAAATCATGTTGTTAGACAACGGTGAACCTTCGAACTATGAAGAAGCGATGGCGGGCCCAGATTCCAACAAATGGCTTGAAGCCATGAAATCCGAGATAGAATCCATGTATGAAAACAAAGTATGGACTTTGACAGACTTGCCCGATGATTGGCGAGCGATAGAAAACAAATGGATCTTTAAGAAGAAGACGGACGCGGATGGTAATGTTACCATCTATAAAGCTCGACTTGTCGCTAAGGGTTATCGACAGGTTCAAGGGATTGACTACGACGAGACATTCTCTCCCGTAGCGAAGCTAAAGTCCGTCCGAATCATGTTAGCAATTGCCGCATACTATGATTATGAGATATGGCAGATGGACGTCAAAACGGCATTCCTTAACGGGCATCTTAAGGAAGAACTGTATATGATGCAGCCGGAAGGTTTTGTCGATCCTAAGAACGCTAACAAAGTATGCAAGCTCCAGCGATCCATTTATGGGCTGGTGCAAGCATCTCGGAGTTGGAATATTCGCTTTGATGAGATGATCAAAGCATTTGGGTTTATGCAGACTTATGGAGAAGCCTGCGTTTACAAGAAAGTGAGTGGGAGCTCTGTAGCATTTCTCATATTATATGTAGATGACATACTCTTGATGGGGAATAATACAGAATTTCTGGACAGCATTAAGGCCTACTTGAACAAATGTTTTTCAATGAAGGACCTTGGAGAAGCTGCTTATATATTAGGCATCAAGATCTATAGAGATAGATCGAGACGCCTCATAGGTCTTTCACAAAGCACATACCTTGATAAGAGTTTGAAAAGGTTCAAAATGGATCAGTCCAAGAAAGGGTTCTTGCCTATGTTACAAGGTGTGAGATTGAGCACGGCTCAGTCACCGACCACGGCAAAAGATAAAGAAGAGATGAGTGTCATCCCCTATGCTTCAGCCATAGGATCTATTATGTATGCAATGTTGTGTACCAGACCTGATGTAAACCTTGCCGTAAGTTTGGTAGCAAGATACCAAAGTAATCCCGGCAAGGAACACTGGACAGTGGTCAAGAATATCCTGAAGTACCTGAAAAGGACAAAGGACATGTTTCTCGTTTATGGAGGAGACGAAGAGCTTGTCGTAAAGGGTTACGTCGACGCTAGCTTCGACTCAGATCTGGATGACTCTAAGTCACAAACCGGATACGTGTATATGTTGAATGGTGGAGCAGTAAGCTGGTGCAGCTGCAAGCAGAGCGTCGTGGCGGGATCTACGTGTGAAGCGGAGTACATGGCAGCCTCGGAGGCAGCGCATGAAGCAATTTGGGTGAAGGAGTTCATCACCGACCTAGGAGTCATACCCAATGCGTCGGGGCCAATCAAACTCTTCTGTAACAACACTGGAGCTATTGCCCTTGCCAAGGAGCCCAGGTTTCACAAGAAGACCAGGCACATCAAGCGTCGTTTCAACTCCATCCGTGAAAATGTTCAAGATGGAGACATAGAAATTTGCAAAGTACATACGGATCTGAATGTCGCAGATCCGTTGACTAAACCTCTCTCGCGAGCAAAACATGATCAACACCAGAACTCTATGGGTGTTCGATTCATCACAATGTAACTAGATTGGTGACTCTAGTGCAAGTGGGAGACTGTTGGAAATATGCCCTAGAGGCAATAATAAAAGTATTATTATATTTCTTTGTTCATGATAATTGTCTTCTATTCATGCTATAACTGTATTATCCGGAAATCATAATACATGTGTGAATACATAGACCTCAATATGTCCCTAGTGAGCCTCTAGTTGACTAGCTCGTTGTGATCAACAGATAGTCATGGTTTCCTGGCTATGGACATTGGATGTCATTGATAATGGGATCACATCATTAGGAGAATGATGTGATGGACAAGACCCAATCCTAAGCATAGCACAAAGGTCGTTTAGTTCGTTTGCTAGAGCTTTGCCAATGTCAAGTATCTCTTCCTTAGACCATGAGATCGTGTAACTCCCGGATACCATAAGAGTGCTTTGGGTGTACCAAACGTCACAACGTAACTGGGTGACTATAAAGGTGCACTACAGGTATCTCCGAAAGTGTCTGTTGGGTTGACACGGATCGAGACTGGGATTTGTCACTCCGTATGACAGAGAGGTATCTCTGGGCCCACTCGGTAGTGCTTTGGGTGTACCAAGCCACCCCTCTTCGCCTCTCCCTTTGGCTGCCGCCCCCCTAGGGTTTTCCCTAGAGGGCCGGCCCCCCTTGCCCCCTTCCCCTATATATAGAGGGGTGAGGGGAGGGCTGCAACACACAAGCCAAGGCGCAGCCCCTCCCCTCCCCAACACCTCTCCTCCTCCATACGTGCTTGGCGAAGCCCTGTCGGAGTACTGCTGCACCAACTACACCACGCCGCCGTGCTGCCGTTGGAGCGATCTTCCTCAACCTCTCCTCCCCCCTTGCTGGATCAAGAAGGAGGAGACGTCTCCCATCCCGTATGTGTGTTGAACGCGGAGGTGTTGTCCGTTCAGTACTTGGTCATCGGTGATCCGAATCACGTCGAGTACGACTCCATCATCACCATCCCCTTGCAAGCTTCCGCACGCAATCTACAAGTGGTATGTAGATGCAAACTCACTCCCTTGACTCGTTGCTTAGATGAACTCATAGATGGATCTTGGTGAAACCGCAGGAAATTTTTTAATTTTCTGCAACGTTCCCCAACAGCCACGTGTCCTGAACTAGTGTTTTCCTGTAGCATTGTTGTCAGGCGTGTTCTCGAGGCTGTACTTGACCACAACAATTTCCTGGTTGTGCCTTCTATTACGAAGGGTGTGGTTCTTGTAAAGCTTCCCAATAAATCTGATGCGGCCTGTCTTCATCATCATGTTTATGAGTGGAAAGACCACTCCGTTAGGTTCTCCAAGGTTGACAAGATGGTGATGGTGCATGTATACATCTCACACGAAGTCCATGGCCTAATTAGTTATGCGGGGTTCATTCCGTAGGTCGGTGGCAAGAAATAGTCTGCAGAGTTTAGTTAGTGCAACTTTTCTTGTCTGTAGTAAGTACTATTGTTCAGTACTTGATTTGTGTTTGTGAACCCTGTATTGTTTATTAGCACTGCCGCTTTTGGTGTGTGGTCAGTCCTGAGAACGGTCTATGTTAATGTCTGTCCACTCAATTCAGTCTGTACATTTTGAAGTATCCAGATCATATTTTTTGTGAGGACGGTTTATCAATTATGGTTACACTCCAATATCTGTATGCATTGCATGCTTTATCGCACCCACCAGGATTTCCAGTCCCATGGATGTTCGGTCCATATGATTTGTCACGACTTTTGGACTGTCCTACTGGTGGGAGTAGGCGGGCCCCCTGCATGCTACGCGTAGTTGGACGATCAATCTTCTGTTTAGTACTTCAACATAGTGATTTCCTGGTAAGGATTCACTCGTGTCACATCAAGTAAATCTTATTGATTTATTGTCTAAATCTTATTGATTTAATGTCATGTTTTCTTTCTTTTCCTGCAATTTTACGATGCAGGTTTTGCCATGTGACATTCATCACAGAATAAACCGTTTGGTTTGCTCTACGATGGCTATTTTTACAGGTTTCACTTCTTATGTCATGTCAGTAACGAAGGCACTGTCCATCACTTATATTACTGGAAAAAATTGGATCAGTCTATTGTCTGAGTACAAGCTGAATCCCTATGATGAACTGTAGTTTGGTTTTAAAAAAACGCCACAATTAGTCCTTCTCGTGTTTAAAAGAAATGAATAAAAAAAACTGGATCACGCTCACAGATCCTAGTCAAGTTAGAAAGCTGATCATAGCAGACCAAACACGATCACCGCTGTCTCGCGCAGATCGAGCACCGGCAGTTGCTCTAGCACTGACAGCGGCAGGAACTCAGTCTGATCCAGCTGAGGATTGGGCACCGACCGCGTCAGCGGATCAGTCTGATCTACCGGAGGATTGGGCATCGACACCGGCACCTGCTCCGACACCGGCACCAGCTCTATAAGGAGCACCATCTCCGGCAGCAGCAACGGCTTCGGCACCTGCACCAACACTTGCACTTGCATCGGCTCCGGCCCGTGCAGTTGCACCGGCAACAGATTGGGCTGTAGTTCACACTTCATATACCAAAGTCCTTACAAAAACCGACATGTCCACCTTCTTGGTAAGCATTGGCCGCCCAAGTGCTTCGTTCTTTTTTCTTTCCATGTTGTTTCACATGATTCACTGTGTTGATCTAACTGTTTGGGTATGTCTTCTTGTTTGCAAACAGAGAATTCCTAGAGCAATTCATTCAACAATCCGGGCGACCACGGCCAAGTTTCTCTTACCATGCGCAGCCTTGCTGTGAATGAACCTGCTCAATATGCCGTAAGTACAAAGGATGGTCGCATGATGATTGATGCTAAAGGATGGTCAAGGTTCAAATCTAAATCATATCTTGCGGTAGGGGATGATGTCAAAGTCGAACTTTCTCGGCAAGGAGAGCTGGTCCAAATCAACTTTGAAATTCTTCAGTAGCAGCACGCAACTGCCAAACTGATCTATCCTCCAAGAGATTTTGATGTAATAATCTGGCATGGTGAAACAAGTGTCCTGTGTGTATAAGTAGTATGACAGTATTATTTATCACATGGTATATCATTGATAGAATTGCAACTCTGATGGCTGGTTAGGAATTTTGTGTATTATTCAATTTTGTGTGTTCGCCTTGCAACAGCATCTAAAACCAGCGTTGTACCGATCGCTTGCAATATGAAAAGCGCTGAGGTAGAACACATGGGCCCCCAAACATGCTGGGTCGCCCTATGGCCCAAAGTCTAGAACCGTGAGACTATCTGAGTATTATATTCTCAGCTGACCCCCCATAAAGAAAGCTGAACCCACATAATGCCCGTGCTTTGTAGAGGGAGTATATTTCTCGGCATGGTGAGCCTGTGATATAAAATATTTGCATATTTCTTTACAGAGGGAGTATCTCTCTGTCAAAAAATATATTTATGTGTAACTAGTTACTCCTATCTTTCTACTTCCTTTCGCTGATATGTGGGGCAACCGGCAACGGGGTCCACATGCCATATGCACAAATTAGAGTGCACAACTTCACGGTAGACACACCCCGGTCGTAGCGCCGCAGTAATGCCCAATGAGCCGTCAAATCACAACCCCCCTTTCCAGCTTTAGCAGTAAGCTGGACGGACGAAGCGGCAATATTTCACTGGGCCTGAACCCCCTTCTCCCTCGTCTGCTTGTTCAGAGAAAACCCCTGCTCAGCGATTGCATAGGGTTTTCTCATGGAGAACCAGGTACGAATTATTCATCCATCCCCGATAAATCCAAGTCCCTTAGTCGCAGGTAATCCTAGGATGGCAGCCGCCGCCGTTGATGCATTTTTCTTCGTACTGAATCTAGTGTGTTTCAGTTGCAGTGCCCAAAGTGCGAGTACCCTACAGATTTCTGCACCCTCGGCGAGACGCCACACTTGTTCTTTCTCATCCTAACACAACATTTTGAAACATGCACAATATGTTCCTAGAATTCTTTTTTCTATCCGGGAGGGTGGTTTCTTTGAACATGCTGTGTTCTCATATTATTTTTCCTGCAGTGTATTATTTGCTCGGCCAGAACACATGTACTCAAGATGCTCGGCCTTGCCATAACTGAATACACTAGTTTAATGGTCACAGTGAAGACAAGCCATGGATATTACTTCCGAGTTGGGTTCATGAACCAAGAAGACCGCTGCTTTTTTTATGGCCGAACTTGGATAAACTTTCTCACGTGTTACAGACTGAAAGTTGGCGCATGAATGTTGATGGAAATAGCAGAGCCTGGTCTCATCTTCACTGCGATCTTCCACCCCGACGTCGTTCCAATTGTTCATCCATGTTAGTTTTGTATCTGGTTCTTGCCTGTTGCCTCAATTACTTCTTAATCCACCTATTCTGTCTAACTAATCACAATTTAACTTTAGAAGTAGCAACGAATCTCTCACGAAGATGATACTTCTAACTAATATTTTCTTATAATTGGTGGCACGTGTAGGTTTTTTAGAGTTAAACAGTCTGCTCGTTTGTTACTCTGTAATAACTCAGTTGTTTCTAATGGCACTGAAGTTGACTGGATCGACATCCACAAGTTCCTACACTTTATTGATCGTCTTGAGGTCCTTGTGGGGCATTTCAATGGTGAAAGGCCACGTGGGATATGTGTGCCACTGCTGCACTCGTTGAACAGGTCCAACTGTGTCGAGAAACTTATGGTACGAGTTGTTTTCTGTTATATATGTTGTTCATAAACTATTGCTTATACACAGTTTTACAGCTGTGATCTTCTTGAAACAGGAACTGTCGAGTTCTATTGTTCATATACAGATGCCTGACCATGGTCGGGTCAGACTCGCGCTTGATCACAACATGATGTTTATGTCGACCTACTCAATTCCCCTTGGAGGTGAAAAGATACTTATTCTTGGGTGGTCTCAAATAATGAAGGCCCGTCCATCTTGGAGAATAGGACAGAAGATTATGTTCATGCTTTTCCATGGCTTTAAAGCGAATATCATGTTTATTGACCATGTTGCGAGATGAAGCCGCTTTCAAAAGGTTGTGGATGCGCGGGGTGGCGCTTGGGCCTTGTCCTGGGGCTTGGAGGCCTCACCCTTGGTTAACTGTAGGCAAAGTAGCACTGTTCGAGGAGTGCTTTGTACGGTTGAACCTTTATAACTACTCATACCGCTTTCATCTTTGGTTGTTAAGTGCCCCTGCTGGTTTCAGTTAAGGTTGTTAAGTACTCCTGCTGCTTTTACAGTCTGTCGTGTTTCTTCAGTCCTGTCTTCCTCCAGCCGCCAAAACCAAACTAGCGCCGGCGGGGCCGCCTGCTTCCGCCTCCCATGGCTGGCTGCGCCTCAGCGCACGCATCACCGCCCCACCGTCTCCTAAATCGTTAATGCCGATGCCCTCCGTGTGCTTTAGTGCGCTCGCCACAGCGCCGCCCTCTCGCGTTGTCAACATGGTCAACAAACAACAGGAATCGGCAGAAGTACGTGGAGAGGATGACAGTAGGGGCCCACCACGTCAGCGTATGGAAAAATAAAATGCTTCCTCCTGGTGTTTTCCTGACATCTGGGACCCACGAGATTGTGAGCGTATATAATCAATAGACAAGAGAACAACACAAGATCGGCTGACACCTGGGACGTAGCTACTCGAGCAATATTTTTCTTTGGTATTGTTGAGACGGGGCAGGGTTTGAACTGGGTTGTGGCCCGTCTAGCCCAGGCTTATATTTTATGTTCACCATGTGACTAGCCCAGCTATTTTTTCTTTGTGAAATGAGCCCAGTTTATTTTTTCTGAAGAATACCCAATCCAGGCCTACTTATTTTTCTACGCCTTGATGGGCTGCAACTCTTTCAAGACGCCTGCAAATCTTGAAAGTAATATGAAATGGGTTGTAAATATAAAAACAGATGACAAATTGGCAATTACTTTATAATTTCTGAGTTTTTTTTCACATTTTCAGATTCCTATTTCACTGGGCATTAACCTAATTTAAATATATCTTCAAAGTACTTTAAATCTGGCTCGACATTTCGGTATTAGAAATAGTTTGGAACCCATAGAAATATGTGAAAATGGCCCTGGCCAACCAAAAAAAAGACTGCAATAAATTGCATAAGAAGTTGCCATGAGCTATATATAAATTATTAAAAAAAGAGGGAGTGGTCTGACTTGTGGGCCTGTTTAGTTGACGCGTATGCAAGATTTTTTTAGTTATTATATATTTCAACAAACGATTCTAGTAGACGTAACCGTTGGATGTCAATCCAACGACCGTCGTGTTTCTTCAATCTCTGATCTTCTTGCTCCAGCCGCCAAAGCAGTGCCGGCGGGACCGCCTGCTCCCGCCTCCTGTGGCCGACTGTGCAGCCGCGCAGGCCTCAACGCCCCCTACTACTTCCACCGCTAGCCAGGGCATCCCTCTACTCACCCACACCCCCTGTTATTCTGCGGCGATGACAACCTCACACCGCAGCCGAACCGGTGAACCCTCGTACTCCTCTCCGCGCGGGCTTCCACTGCCGCGTCTTCCCCGGCTCCGCGTCGTCCCCTTCCTGGGCCTCGCCGTCATCCACCACTGTGGTGCTCTCGGTGCAGCGTGGTCAATGTGGTCAACGACCGACTTCCATCGGAAGAGTACTGTACGTGGAGAGGCTGACAGCTGAGTCCACGACAGCCGCAAGGAAGTGTCTCCTTATTATGCGGAAAATAAATATTACTCCACCTGATAGCAGGGACCCACCGGACGGCCCACCAGTATTTCACGAAAAAAACGTTTCCCCCTGACTGCTGGGACCCACAGGACAGGCCACCATATTTCGTGAAAAAAACGTTCCCCCCGCTGTCAGTTCGGACACACCGGAAGTGCCTCCTTATTACGCACAAAAAATGAATACCCCCCTGCTAGCTGGGATCCACCTTGGTGGGAGGGTGACTTGTGGGCCTACTAAGTTGACTGGGACTGAGGCCTTTGTCAACTTTAGTCAATATATGAACGATTCTAGCTCAAGTGACCGTACGATGTCCATCCAACGGTCGTAGTGCTTCTTTGGTCTTCTTGCTCCAGCCGCCCAAAGCAGCGCCGGTCGTGTAGCCTGCTCCTACCGCCCGTGGCCGGCTGTGATGCCACGGAGGCCTCAACACCCCCTACTACTCCCACCGCTGGCCAGGCCATCCCTCTACGCACCCACACCCCCTGTTATTCTGCGGCGATGACAGCCTCACACCGCAGCCGAACGAGTGAACCCTCATACTCCTCTACGCGTGGGCATCCACTGCCGCGTCTTCCCTGGCTCCGCGTTGTCCCCTTCCTAGGCCTCGCCGTCGTGCACCGCCCTGGTGCTCTCGGCGCGGCGTGGTCAACGTGGTCAAGGAATGGCTTCCATCGGACGTGGACTATACGTGGAGAGGCTGACAGCTGGTTCCATGGCCGCAGCAAGGAAGTGCCTCCTTATTACGCGCAAAATAATTATTCCTCCACCTGATAGCGGGGACCCACCGGACGGGCCACCGTATTTCGCGAAAAAAACGTTTCCCCCTGTCTGCTGGGACCCACCAACTACATCTTCGCACGCAAGGAAGTGCGTCCGGGCAAAAAAAATGATTTGCCCCCCTAACTGCTGGGACCCACCAGCTACATCTTCGCATGCATCAGATTGTTTAGAAACCTGGGATGACTCGGACAGCATAACGGCTGTAAATGCTCAAAAAGATTGGAGACATGCTACAAAAATGGTGGCATAGCCACTCCGAAGCACAATATCAAGGTTTCGAGATCAGCAGTTATGAACATACGGAAGTAGTAAAAACTGAGCTGAGATTTGGAACTAACAATTGCATAAGTCTATGGATTAGTAACACGTCATCCTAATAGATAGATGAGAAGGCCTAGTTCTTAATCCCTGTAGAAGAGAAGAGGATGACTCAGATCAGAAGGCCATGAGGTATAAGGAGTAAAAAGAGCCTTACGTTCCATCCCACAATCAATTCCCCTACATATCTAAAGCATTTCTAGACGCAACTTCGACCAGTTTGGCTTGGTAATCCTACAGGCAGTCAGGCTCTGATACCAAAGCTGTCAGGACCCCGACTCAATGTCACATCGATCTAGCCTGTAACACTTCATATCACTTTGCGGCCTCACGCACGGTATTCCCACGGGTGTCGCCTTACCTATGCCCGGGACCGTTTGCGCCTTTTGGCACACGTATATGATAGTGTCGCTAGCATCCATATGATAAGGAGCCCGGGCTGACATGGCTAGTCGTAAACCCAAAGTGGCACAGACTTACAGGGACAGGCATCCATGACCCAGCATCGAACGTGTCGGTCATCAGCGAGTGAATCCAGGCTATAGCACTGGGCTAGCAGGACTCCGGTGAACCGGGCTGTAGCGGGCTAACAGGACTCCGGTATTCATCGCGTGACATTTCCTCGAAGGGACAGACATAGGAACGAAGAAGGACACATGCCGGCCAGCCTAAGTGTTCCGGAGCAGTAGCAAGCTACCATGGCTCGGTGGAAACACTAGGAGACATTTCCCGGTAAGAGAGGCTACTAAAGATAAACAACTAGATAGTCAGATCCCACACATATCAAGCATTTCAATAGCATACACACAATATGCTCGATATGTGCAAATACAACATGGCATCACAACATGACTCTACGACTCAAGTATGTATTCATTAGGCTCCGAGGAGCGAGATATACAAACAGGGGTCTCACGACCCAACATTCAGAGCATACAAGTCAAAGCACAAGCGGAAGCTAACATGTCTGAGTACAGACATCTACAAATGAAAAAGGCTTGGAAGCCTGACTATCTACCAGATCCTGCCGAGGGCACAAGATCGTAGCTGAGGTAACAAGCTAAACGTCGAAGTCCACGTGGAACTGCTAGCGAGACTGAAGTCTCTCTGCAAAAACATAAAATAGGCAAACATGAGTACAAATGTACCCAGCAAGACTTACATCAGAACTAACTACATACGCATCATTATCAATAAAGGGGATGGTGGGGTTTAACTGCAGCAAGCCAGCTTTGACTCGGTGGCTATCCTGAACTACGACTGCAAGTAACTCTTTTGTGGTGGCGCACACGAGTCCACATATTCACCATATCAATACACCACTATGGATCCCCTCCCGTCTCCCTACGAGAACGCCATCCATAGCACTCACGCTTATCTTGCGCATTTTAAAGTATCCACTTTCACTTGTCTATGAACTGATATAGGCAACCCAGAAGTCCTTTACCGCGGACACGGCTATTCGAATAGATAATGTTAACCCTGCAGGGGTGTACTTCTTCACACACGCTCTCACCACTTACCGCCGTTTACACGACATGTACTCGGCAACCTTCAAGTGGAAGCCCAACGAGGGTGTCGGCCACGACCTACCTAAACACTCAAGTCCCTAGTCCAGGTTTATCGCCTATTCGGGTTCCATCCATGAGGAGATCCGGCCGGGGTTTCGCTCACAGCCCCAAACGATGTGAACAGGGTTCTGTGACACCAAACGGGCGCCCGGTTTACTCGGCCACGTGCCTACCGCATCATAGCCCACCCCTACGGTCAGCGCTGCGCACGGCCTTCAGCATACTACAAACACCAGAAACTACTTGCAACTCCTGGACAGAGGACAAGGGTGATTAAGAAGCCGAGAGGGTCCATTGGTTTCAGGCCCAATGCGTGGTAGTAGCTGAATCATGGATCACAAACACAGAACTAAGTTCCTGAGAACGGCTGCAATGAGACAACCCACCATGTACTCCTACATGGCCTCTCACCGCTACCTTTACCAAATCGTGTTCACACACTTAGCTCACACACAGTAGGACATGTTCACACACACCTGATTCACCCCTGATGAATCAGACCTGACTCAACTCTAAGCAGTAGCAGGCATGACAAACAAGCATTAATGAGTAGGCACAACAGGGCTCAAACAACTCCCACTCATGCTAGTGGGTTTCATCTATTTACTGTGGAATGACAGGTCATGCAAAGGATAAAGGGGTTCAGCTACAGCAGCAAGTAACAGTTGAATCATTGTTGTCCTAATGCAGTAAAAGAGAGCAGGAGCGAGAGAGTGGGATTGTATCGGAATGAACAAGGGGGTTTTGCTTGCCTGGCACTTCTGAAGATAACATTGAGTCTTCATCAGTGTCAACGATCACATCATCGGTACAGCGTCTACCGAGGGGGAACAACACCGGCAAACACAGAAGAAACACGATCAATGCAGTGCACAATATGATGCATGCTATTACATGGCAACATGAATGTGTTTTGAGCTAATGCATCTAGCTATGATTTAAATGAAGTTGGTTTGAATACATGATCCAAATTCCAACTCCATATATGATTATTTAAATGCCCTTTATTTGTTTTGTCCAAAACAGAGGACAAACATTGTTCAAACATGCATGAAAATGGTACAGATGGATTCCTTGAATTTTTCTGATAATTTTTCATATATAATTTATCTCATTTGGAGTTACGGTTGAATTTCTATGAATTTTAGAAGTTTAAATTATTTTCTGGAATTCCCTAAATTATTTTAAATCCAGAAAGAATTAACTGCGTCAGCCTGACGCCAGCATGATGTCAGCGAGTCAACGGCCAGGTCCAGGTCAAACCTGACGTGCGGGGTCCACACGTCAGTGACACAGGAACTAATCCCGGTCAAACCCAGTGCTGACTGAGGTTTGACCAGGGGTGGGGCCCACTGTCAGTGGCTGTAGGTTGCTAACTAGCTGGGTTAGCTCCTAATGACGGAGCCACGTCGGCTCGCTGGAGTTTGGCCGGCGGCGACCATTCCGCGCGGCGGAGCTGCTACTGGGCGGCGCTAGGGGCTGCGTTTAGGTGCGGGGAGACCACCAAAAGGGAGCCCGTGCTCTTCCGCATCCAACGGAGCAGGAAGGAGCAGGCGGGGTGCGCTGTACTCGCCGGAGTCGACCTCACGGCGGCGGCCGGAGTTCGGGCGAGCTCGGGGTCGGCGTTAGGGAGCACGGCAGAGGGTGCGGATGGGTGCTATGGCCTCCTGGGGGTGCACTGAGCACGGCTGCGTGCTCGGTTGCAGCTCTAGGCAACGATGGCTACGGCGGCGACATGGCCGGCAGCGAAGAGCTCTCAGCTCCGACGGGTATCGGTGTTAGAGGAAGAAAACAAGTCAGGGGAGAGGGGGAAACGACGGAAGAGCTCACGTGGATCCCGTAGAGGTGGACGACGAGCTCGGGGAAGGCCGAACGGCGACGAATTTGACGACGGCGATCCTTGGTGGCCGACGAGCTCCGCTCGGGCAGAGAGGGAGAGAGAGCAGAGGAGAAGTTGGGGACGAGGGAGAGTGCGAGGGGGTTCCAGGGGGTGGCGTGGAGCTGCGGGAGATGCCCAGGGAGAGGAGGCAGCCAGGCAGGGTGGTGGCGTGGCGAGCTCAGCGGCGTCGTGGTGTCCCTCCTCTGCCTACTGGCACGAGGAGGAAGGCGACAGGGGGAGGCGCCTGGTGGGCTGGGCCGCACTGGCTTTGCCCGGTTGGGTTGCTACAGTGGTGGGCTGTGCAGGTAAGCTGAAGTAAGTTCTCTCTCTCTGCTTTTATTTATTGTTTTCTATTTTGTTCTGTTTTGTTTTGGTTTAGTAAAAATACTAAACCATTTTATAAAATCCTGAAAATAATTATGTGGCTAGAACTAAAATATACCAAACCACATAAAATGTTCCAGAATTATTGGACATATATTAATTATATATAATATATATCCAATGCAAATAGTTATTGAATTAACTCAAAGGCCCAAAATAAATAATTCTGTGATTCCAAATGAATTTTACCTCTTACCAATATTTTCACAGAGTAACAGGAACATTTCTTTGGACTCATTTGAAGAGATTTAAATGTTGGTTATTTTTAGAGGTCTTCTGAGGCTTTTGAAAATTCCTCACTTCAAATTTCATTTGAATTTAAACATGATGCACACATGACTAGCTAGCCCTGAGTATACCAGAACTAGGGATGTGACAACTCGCCCCCACTAAACAAGAATCTCGCCCCGAGATTCAAGACGTGAGGTAAGAGGAAAAAGGGGGTCACAAAACTATCACAATCTCCATGATCCATTTGCCCTTCTTGAAGATGTTGGCTCATTGCTTCAAATCGATCTTGACGTCTTTGCTTTCGAGATCTTCATTCAACATGACGACAAGAAGAAAGAGAAAACTCTAGAAGGAACGATCTCCTCGGAGATCAAGCAACTCAGGATCACTCACGGGATGAGACATAGAAACATCTCTTGAGCTGAGAGGCAAAGCACACATCAGGAAGGGCGGAAGAACAATTTGACGAGGGTTTCAAAGTAGCGAGGAAAATAGTTGCCATGATACCTTAGAGGGGTGACTTGTAGAGATATCCCCTTAAGTGGCAAAAAGAATTACCTTTGATTCAGAGGTCATTGAAACTCTTTATACCAGCCTAAGGCAATTCTCGAGCGATCATTTAAAAGGGGTTCGGTAGAATGGCATAACCGGATTAGAATGGATGATGTGGATTACCTTGTTGAAGACAACACAAAGGATGATTTTGCTTATCATCGGAAATGGATGGGTACCCAAGATAGGATGGCACAATGACGGTGCAAGCTGGGAACAAAATACAAATGCTGGAAATGATCCTAGTAACTGGGGAGAAACCCAACAGCAGAGAGTGATTCCACTATTGGAATGGTTATAGCATAACCGAGGAAACTAAGAGCAATCCCAGTTAGTGCCGATGATAACACCTAGCGCTTGTGGGTGCTCTCAAGAACTTGAGCATTTCCATATTCATCAAGGTTTTACCAACATCCGTGTCAAGGGTGCTAACAACACAACATACCACCATGATGAATAGCGATGGACGATGCAGATGCAAAGGAAGATAACACTTTCTCAGATTTCACCTTAGCGGGGCCAAGGAAACAAAATCTGGATGATCGACCGAGAGACATTTAGCACTCCGCTCCTAATGTTCTCCTTGATGTGCTAGTGTATCCCATTCATTGAAATGGTCTTGTACCTAGAACATCAAGTAATAGGTCGGACTTCGGGAGCTCAAGAATACATAAGGAACAACTACTAGAATAAATTCTACGAGATCCTTATGGGGAGGTGGCCAACTTCTTCAAACAAGATACTACAATAATAGGTCTTCCGGCGGGGTGTGTTGGCCACGACATCCACCTTACCGATTATCGCGAGACCAATATTATAGTTCTTGGGAAACATTCCAACCTTCATAACTGCCTGAGATTCAGATCTGGTTGGTGTCAGGATATTCCAGACTCATCAAGTCTAGAAAGAAAAATGAAAGTTTGCAACACAAATCGACGAGATGACGTTGCGTGATTCTCAGAAAATGAACTACGATAGCAAGCTCCAAAACATGAGCTGGTTCTGCTACAAGCATGTGAACACGTTGTCCCAGACAAACATGACCACATGGTAGTCTTACAACAAAACACTACCGAGTTCAGATTGGGAACCATCATTGAATAACGAAGTCTTGTGCATGTCCTTCTGGGCCCTTCGGGAATAGCATTTGAACTTCTTATCCTTGGACAATTCAATCAGTGGCTTGTTGTGCTAGGGCATACAATGGAGTGGAGGTAATTAGTCTACCAAACCATAGCATACATTCACACACGCATAACTGACTTGTGATGATTCCAGAGGAAACAAAAACAAACTTTCTCAAATTCATGGCGGCATCTTGCATCGAATGCACATGAATGAGAGGAAGTCACTTCTTTCATCCAACATATACTTCATGAACGGAACATGAAGAAAATGCTTACACAAGTTTCCTACACCAGCTGGATGTTCAACACGAATCATGGAGGAGACAAAATGCTACTGATGGGCTCAACAGCAACTCATCGGAATTTCCATATCACTGGACTTCCACCATCATGTGAACACGGTGACGGCATTGGTCAGACCAAAAAGATGTAATGGTGTATGCTCGAGGGATCAACCACGAGTAAGACAACATTACGAACACCGTTGGTTCTGATTTGACTTGACGCTAGCCCATACTCAAATCAAAGTTTTGACAAGGCAATAGATCCAAGAACTGATCACGAGGACCAATTGGTGAAGATATCATCTTTCTTCAACACACACACAAGAAGATATACCTTAACATGAACTAAGTCAGACAAGCTTTTATCTTCCAACTCTCCAAGTTGTTGTCTAGCTCAACCAACTAGCTCAGGGATATCCAACACAGATTCTTGGAGAAGGGGTGATTTATAAGAAAACCAACTTGATCACGAACTCAACATAGCGGCCAGGTGACAACCTGGTAATACTTCCGAGAAGATATTCGGAACATCACGAACCACCGATATGTTACTAAGCTCGAGAACAATCTTGCTTCCAGAGCAAGACGATATGATCAAATAAGCAAGGGACTGAATAATCCTAACTCATTGATCGAGGAGTGCACCAGAAATAAGGACTAGGTAGCACAATCAACCTTAGGGTGACAATTCAATAATCAACACGCTAAGAATGAGGTTATCGTCCATTTAACTACCAAGCAACGGAGTTGCCAGCAGTATTGATTTCACACACCACGATTCACTTGCCGGCATTCCGGTTACAATAACACGGAAACCGAGGAATGAACAATGATGGCGAGGAATATTACTACATAAAGAATTCATAGGATGGTGTGCAATTCCCATGACATTCTCGATATAAAGATGGTATTACTCCAAGGTAGAACAGAACAAAAGCATGGATTAGTATTTGATCTGCGAAGTACGACTGCTTTGACCCAATCCTAGAAATGGACATGGTACTGGAGTTCGTTTCTCCTAGTCATTCTGGAATAGAATGGCTTGACGGACCACAAGAATAATAGGCATCGATGAACACGAATGCACGACTACTCCTGACTATCAATCGATAGACGAAGGTCAGTATACAACTAAAGGGGGACAACTCAAAGGAACATATGATTTTCTGAGTTGTGGATGCATAGATTAGTATGTCGAACCAAGTTCAACATGTTTCTTCCAGATAACCCATGCAAAAAGGTAGAACTGGCAGAGTCACAATATAACATGGAGAACTCTTCGAGAGCACTCTTGTTGTGATCTTTTGGTTCAACAAACTTCTGCCATAAGTGGCTCATAGTATTTGGAAGAAGGAAATACCACGGACCTCGAGGACTAATGCAAAGGTTACTAATAACCTAAAGGAACGAGCAAACACTATCAACATGAAGTAGGTAGGGTGAATCTCGGGTTCAAGAACCCCGGAATGGAATACCTACTAACTAATAACATCACGGGATGCTTTCGAGAATGATGGCCAGAATCATCACATGGGGAACACAAATCATGGCTGGTTTACTAGATGATCCCCTAAGACACCTAGGGTCATAATAATAGTTCCAACATATATGTCGAGGCAATTGAATACCTCAACTCAGCATTTGGTATGATTAACCTGGCCCAAAGGAACATCAAAACCAGAGGGAAAGGATTTGCAAGTGCATCAGATTGTTTAGAAACCTGGGATGACTCGGACAGCATAACGGCTGTAAATGCTCAAAAAGATTGGAGACATGCTACAAAAATGGTGGCATAGCCACTCCGAAGCACAATATCAAGGTTTCGAGATCAGCAGTTATGAACATACGGAAGTAGTAAAAACTGAGCTGAGATTTGGAACTAACAATTGCATAAGTCTATGGATTAGTAACACGTCATCCTAATAGATAGATGAGAAGGCCTAGTTCTTAATCCCCGTAGAAGAGAAGAGGATGACTCAGATCAGAAGGCCATGAGGTATAAGGAGTAAAAAGAGCCTTACGTTCCATCCCACAATCAATTCCCCTACATATCTAAAGCATTTCTAGACGCAACTTCGACCAGTTTGGCTTGGTAATCCTACAGGCAGTCAGGCTCTGATACCAAAGCTGTCGGGACCCCGACTCAATGTCACATCGATCTAGCCTGTAACACTTCATATCACTTTGCGGCCTCACGCACGGTATTCCCACGGGTGTCGCCTTACCTATGCCCGGGACCGTTTGCGCCTTTTGGCACACGTATATGATAGTGTCGCTAGCATCCATATGATAAGGAGCCCGGGCTGACATGGCTAGTCGTAAACCCAAAGTGGCACAGACTTACAGGGACAGGCATCCATGACCTAGCATCGAACGTGTCGGTCATCAGCGAGTGAATCCAGGCTGTAGCACTGGGCTAGCAGGACTCCGGTGAACCGGGCTGTAGCGGGCTAACAGAACTCCGGTATTCATCGCGTGACATTTCCTCGAAGGGACAGACACAGGAACGAAGAAGGACACATGCCGGCCAGCCTAAGTGTTCCGGAGCAGTAGCAAGCTACCATGGCTCGGTGGAAACACTAGGAGACATTTCCCGGTAAGAGAGGTTACTAAAGATAAACAACTAGATAGTCAGATCCCACACATATCAAGCATTTCAATAGCATACACACAATATGCTCGATATGTGCAAATACAACATGGCATCACAACATGACTCTACGACTCAAGTATGTATTCATTAGGCTCCGAGGAGCGAGATATACAAATAGGGGTCTCACGACCCAACATTCAGAGCATACAAGTCAAAGCACAAGCGGAAGCTAACATGTCTGAGTACAGACATCTACAAATGAGAAAGGCTTGGAAGCCTGACTATCTA
This sequence comes from Triticum timopheevii, assembly GCA_963921465.1. Classification (NCBI taxonomy): domain Eukaryota; kingdom Viridiplantae; phylum Streptophyta; class Magnoliopsida; order Poales; family Poaceae; genus Triticum; species Triticum timopheevii. The sequence goes on from OY997262.1 coordinate 294,036,972, forward strand.
CCAGATCCTGCCGAGGGCACAAGATCGTAGCTGAGGTAACAAGCTAAACGTCGAAGTCCACGTGGAACTACTAGCGAGACTGAAGTCTCTCTGCAAAAACATAAAATAGGCAAACGTGAGTACAAATGTACCCAGCAAGACTTACATCAGAACTAAGTACATATGCATCATTATCAATAAAGGGGATGGTGGGGTTTAACTGCAGCAAGCCAGCTTTGACTCGGTGGCTATCCTGAACTACGACTGCAAGTAACTCTTTTGTGGTGGCGCACACGAGTCCACATATTCACCATATCAATACACCACTATGGATCCCCTCCCGTCTCCCTACGAGAACGCCATCCATAGCACTCACGCTTATCTTGCGCATTTTAAAGTATCCACTTTCACTTGTCTATGAACTGATATAGGCAACCCAGAAGTCCTTTACCGCGGACACGGCTATTCGAATAGATAATGTTAACCCTGCAGGGGTGTACTTCTTCACACACGCTCTCACCACTTACCGCCGTTTACACGACATGTACTCGGCAACCTTCAAGTGGAAGCCCAACGAGGGTGTCGGCCACGACCTACCTAAACACTCAAGTCCCTAGTCCAGGTTTATCGCCTATTCGGGTTCCATCCATGAGGAGATCCGGCCGGGGTTTCGCTCACAGCCCCAAACGATGTGAACAGGGTTCTGTGACACCAAACGGGCGCCCGGTTTACTCGGCCACGTGCCTACCGCATCATAGCCCACCCCTACGGTCAGCGCTGCGCACGGCCTTCAGCATACTACAAACACCAGAAACTACTTGCAACTCCTGGACAGAGGACAAGGGTGATTAAGAAGCCGAGAGGGTCCATTGGTTTCAGGCCCAATGCGTGGTAGTAGCTGAATCATGGATCACAAACACAGAACTAAGTTCCTGAGAACGGCTGCAATGAGACAACCCACCATGTACTCCTACATGGCCTCTCACCGCTACCTTTACCAAATCGTGTTCACACACTTAGCTCACACACAGTAGGACATGTTCACACACACCTGATTCACCCCTGATGAATCAGACCTGACTCAACTCTAAGCAGTAGCAGGCATGACAAACAAGCATTAATGAGTAGGCACAACAGGGCTCAAACAACTCCCACTCATGCTAGTGGGTTTCATCTATTTACTGTGGAATGACAGGTCATGCAAAGGATAAAGGGGTTCAGCTACAGCAGCAAGTAACAGTTGAATCATTGTTGTCCTAATGCAGTAAAAGAGAGCAGGAGCGAGAGAGTGGGATTGTATCGGAATGAACAAGGGGGTTTTGCTTGCCTGGCACTTCTGAAGATAACATTGAGTCTTCATCAGTGTCAACGATCACATCATCGGTACAGCGTCTACCGAGGGGGAACAACACCGGCAAACACAGAAGAAACACGATCAATGCAGTGCACAATATGATGCATGCTATTACATGGCAACATGAATGTGTTTTGAGCTAATGCATCTAGCTATGATTTAAATGAAGTTGGTTTGAATACATGATCCAAATTCCAACTCCATATATGATTATTTAAATGCCCTTTATTTGTTTTGTCCAAAACAGAGGACAAACATTGTTCAAACATGCATGAAAATGGTACAGATGGATTCCTTGAATTTTTCTGATAATTTTTCATATATAATTTATCTCATTTGGAGTTACGGTTGAATTTCTATGAATTTTAGAAGTTTAAATTATTTTCTGGAATTCCCTAAATTATTTTAAATCCAGAAAGAATTAACTGCGTCAGCCTGACGCCAGCATGATGTCAGCGAGTCAACGGCCAGGTCCAGGTCAAACCTGACGTGCGGGGTCCACACGTCAGTGACACAGGAACTAATCCCGGTCAAACCCAGTGCTGACTGAGGTTTGACCAGGGGTGGGGCCCACTGTCAGTGGCTGTAGGTTGCTAACTAGCTGGGTTAGCTCCTAATGACGGAGCCACGTCGGCTCGCTGGAGTTTGGCCGGCGGCGACCATTCCGCGCGGCGGAGCTGCTACTGGGCGGCGCTAGGGGCTGCGTTTAGGTGCGGGGAGACCACCAAAAGGGAGCCCGTGCTCTTCCGCATCCAACGGAGCAGGAAGGAGCAGGCGGGGTGCGCTGTACTCGCCGGAGTCGACCTCACGGCGGCGGCCGGAGTTCGGGCGAGCTCGGGGTCGGCGTTAGGGAGCACGGCAGAGGGTGCGGATGGGTGCTATGGCCTCCTGGGGGTGCACTGAGCACGGCTGCGTGCTCGGTTGCAGCTCTAGGCAACGATGGCTACGGCGGCGACATGGCCGGCAGCGAAGAGCTCTCAGCTCCGACGGGTATCGGTGTTAGAGGAAGAAAACAAGTCAGGGGAGAGGGGGAAACGACGGAAGAGCTCACGTGGATCCCGTAGAGGTGGACGGCGAGCTCGGGGAAGGCCGAACGGCGACGAATTTGACGACGGCGATCCTTGGTGGCCGACGAGCTCCGCTCGGGCAGAGAGGGAGAGAGAGCAGAGGAGAAGTTGGGGACGAGGGAGAGTGCGAGGGGGTTCCAGGGGGTGGCGTGGAGCTGCGGGAGATGCCCAGGGAGAGGAGGCAGCCAGGCAGGGTGGTGGCGTGGCGAGCTCAGCGGCGTCGTGGTGTCCCTCCTCTGCCTACTGGCACGAGGAGGAAGGCGACAGGGGGAGGCGCCTGGTGGGCTGGGCCGCACTGGCTTTGCCCGGTTGGGTTGCTACAGTGGTGGGCTGTGCAGGTAAGCTGAAGTAAGTTCTCTCTCTCTGCTTTTATTTATTGTTTTCTATTTTGTTCTGTTTTGTTTTGGTTTAGTAAAAATACTAAACCATTTTATAAAATCCTGAAAATAATTATGTGGCTAGAACTAAAATATACCAAACCACATAAAATGTTCCAGAATTATTGGACATATATTAATTATATATAATATATATCCAATGCAAATAGTTATTGAATTAACTCAAAGGCCCAAAATAAATAATTCTGTGATTCCAAATGAATTTTACCTCTTACCAATATTTTCACAGAGTAACAGGAACATTTCTTTGGACTCATTTGAAGAGATTTAAATGTTGGTTATTTTTAGAGGTCTTCTGAGGCTTTTGAAAATTCCTCACTTCAAATTTCATTTGAATTTAAACATGATGCACACATGACTAGCTAGCCCTGAGTATACCAGAACTAGGGATGTGACAACTCGCCCCCACTAAACAAGAATCTCGCCCCGAGATTCAAGACGTGAGGTAAGAGGAAAAAGGGGGTCACAAAACTATCACAATCTCCATGATCCATTTGCCCTTCTTGAAGATGTTGGCTCATTGCTTCAAATCGATCTTGACGTCTTTGCTTTCGAGATCTTCATTCAACATGACGACAAGAAGAAAGAGAAAACTCTAGAAGGAACGATCTCCTCGGAGATCAAGCAACTCAGGATCACTCACGGGATGAGACATAGAAACATCTCTTGAGCTGAGAGGCAAAGCACACATCAGGAAGGGCGGAAGAACAATTTGACGAGGGTTTCAAAGTAGCGAGGAAAATAGTTGCCATGATACCTTAGAGGGGTGACTTGTAGAGATATCCCCTTAAGTGGCAAAAAGAATTACCTTTGATTCAGAGGTCATTGAAACTCTTTATACCAGCCTAAGGCAATTCTCGAGCGATCATTTAAAAGGGGTTCGGTAGAATGGCATAACCGGATTAGAATGGATGATGTGGATTACCTTGTTGAAGACAACACAAAGGATGATTTTGCTTATCATCGGAAATGGATGGGTACCCAAGATAGGATGGCACAATGACGGTGCAAGCTGGGAACAAAATACAAATGCTGGAAATGATCCTAGTAACTGGGGAGAAACCCAACAGCAGAGAGTGATTCCACTATTGGAATGGTTATAGCATAACCGAGGAAACTAAGAGCAATCCCAGTTAGTGCCGATGATAACACCTAGCGCTTGTGGGTGCTCTCAAGAACTTGAGCATTTCCATATTCATCAAGGTTTTACCAACATCCGTGTCAAGGGTGCTAACAACACAACATACCACCATGATGAATAGCGATGGACGATGCAGATGCAAAGGAAGATAACACTTTCTCAGATTTCACCTTAGCGGGGCCAAGGAAACAAAATCTGGATGATCGACCGAGAGACATTTAGCACTCCGCTCCTAATGTTCTCCTTGATGTGCTAGTGTATCCCATTCATTGAAATGGTCTTGTACCTAGAACATCAAGTAATAGGTCGGACTTCGGGAGCTCAAGAATACATAAGGAACAACTACTAGAATAAATTCTACGAGATCCTTATGGGGAGGTGGCCAACTTCTTCAAACAAGATACTACAATAATAGGTCTTCCGGCGGGGTGTGTTGGCCACGACATCCACCTTACCGATTATCGCGAGACCAATATTATAGTTCTTGGGAAACATTCCAACCTTCATAACTGCCTGAGATTCAGATCTGGTTGGTGTCAGGATATTCCAGACTCATCAAGTCTAGAAAGAAAAATGAAAGTTTGCAACACAAATCGACGAGATGACGTTGCGTGATTCTCAGAAAATGAACTACGATAGCAAGCTCCAAAACATGAGCTGGTTCTGCTACAAGCATGTGAACACGTTGTCCCAGACAAACATGACCACATGGTAGTCTTACAACAAAACACTACCGAGTTCAGATTGGGAACCATCATTGAATAACGAAGTCTTGTGCATGTCCTTCTGGGCCCTTCGGGAATAGCATTTGAACTTCTTATCCTTGGACAATTCAATCAGTGGCTTGTTGTGCTAGGGCATACAATGGAGTGGAGGTAATTAGTCTACCAAACCATAGCATACATTCACACACGCATAACTGACTTGTGATGATTCCAGAGGAAACAAAAACAAACTTTCTCAAATTCATGGCGGCATCTTGCATCGAATGCACATGAATGAGAGGAAGTCACTTCTTTCATCCAACATATACTTCATGAACGGAACATGAAGAAAATGCTTACACAAGTTTCCTACACCAGCTGGATGTTCAACACGAATCATGGAGGAGACAAAATGCTACTGATGGGCTCAACAGCAACTCATCGGAATTTCCATATCACTGGACTTCCACCATCATGTGAACACGGTGACGGCATTGGTCAGACCAAAAAGATGTAATGGTGTATGCTCGAGGGATCAACCACGAGTAAGACAACATTACGAACACCGTTGGTTCTGATTTGACTTGACGCTAGCCCATACTCAAATCAAAGTTTTGACAAGGCAATAGATCCAAGAACTGATCACGAGGACCAATTGGTGAAGATATCATCTTTCTTCAACACACACACAAGAAGATATACCTTAACATGAACTAAGTCAGACAAGCTTTTATCTTCCAACTCTCCAAGTTGTTGTCTAGCTCAACCAACTAGCTCAGGGATATCCAACACAGATTCTTGGAGAAGGGGTGATTTATAAGAAAACCAACTTGATCACGAACTCAACATAGCGGCCAGGTGACAACCTGGTAATACTTCCGAGAAGATATTCGGAACATCACGAACCACCGATATGTTACTAAGCTCGAGAACAATCTTGCTTCCAGAGCAAGACGATATGATCAAATAAGCAAGGGACTGAATAATCCTAACTCATTGATCGAGGAGTGCACCAGAAATAAGGACTAGGTAGCACAATCAACCTTAGGGTGACAATTCAATAATCAACACGCTAAGAATGAGGTTATCGTCCATTTAACTACCAAGCAACGGAGTTGCCAGCAGTATTGATTTCACACACCACGATTCACTTGCCGGCATTCCGGTTACAATAACACGGAAACCGAGGAATGAACAATGATGGCGAGGAATATTACTACATAAAGAATTCATAGGATGGTGTGCAATTCCCATGACATTCTCGATATAAAGATGGTATTACTCCAAGGTAGAACAGAACAAAAGCATGGATTAGTATTTGATCTGCGAAGTACGACTGCTTTGACCCAATCCTAGAAATGGACATGGTACTGGAGTTCGTTTCTCCTAGTCATTCTGGAATAGAATGGCTTGACGGACCACAAGAATAATAGGCATCGATGAACACGAATGCACGACTACTCCTGACTATCAATCGATAGACGAAGGTCAGTATACAACTAAAGGGGGACAACTCAAAGGAACATATGATTTTCTGAGTTGTGGATGCATAGATTAGTATGTCGAACCAAGTTCAACATGTTTCTTCCAGATAACCCATGCAAAAAGGTAGAACTGGCAGAGTCACAATATAACATGGAGAACTCTTCGAGAGCACTCTTGTTGTGATCTTTTGGTTCAACAAACTTCTGCCATAAGTGGCTCATAGTATTTGGAAGAAGGAAATACCACGGACCTCGAGGACTAATGCAAAGGTTACTAATAACCTAAAGGAACGAGCAAACACTATCAACATGAAGTAGGTAGGGTGAATCTCGGGTTCAAGAACCCCGGAATGGAATACCTACTAACTAATAACATCACGGGATGCTTTCGAGAATGATGGCCAGAATCATCACATGGGGAACACAAATCATGGCTGGTTTACTAGATGATCCCCTAAGACACCTAGGGTCATAATAATAGTTCCAACATATATGTCGAGGCAATTGAATACCTCAACTCAGCATTTGGTATGATTAACCTGGCCCAAAGGAACATCAAAACCAGAGGGAAAGGATTTGCAAGTGCATCAGATTGTTTAGAAACCTGGGATGACTCGGACAGCATAACGGCTGTAAATGCTCAAAAAGATTGGAGACATGCTACAAAAATGGTGGCATAGCCACTCCGAAGCACAATATCAAGGTTTCGAGATCAGCAGTTATGAACATACGGAAGTAGTAAAAACTGAGCTGAGATTTGGAACTAACAATTGCATAAGTCTATGGATTAGTAACACGTCATCCTAATAGATAGATGAGAAGGCCTAGTTCTTAATCCCCGTAGAAGAGAAGAGGATGACTCAGATCAGAAGGCCATGAGGTATAAGGAGTAAAAAGAGCCTTACGTTCCATCCCACAATCAATTCCCCTACATATCTAAAGCATTTCTAGACGCAACTTCGACCAGTTTGGCTTGGTAATCCTACAGGCAGTCAGGCTCTGATACCAAAGCTGTCGGGACCCCGACTCAATGTCACATCGATCTAGCCTGTAACACTTCATATCACTTTGCGGCCTCACGCACGGTATTCCCACGGGTGTCGCCTTACCTATGCCCGGGACCGTTTGCGCCTTTTGGCACACGTATATGATAGTGTCGCTAGCATCCATATGATAAGGAGCCCGGGCTGACATGGCTAGTCGTAAACCCAAAGTGGCACAGACTTACAGGGACAGGCATCCATGACCTAGCATCGAACGTGTCGGTCATCAGCGAGTGAATCCAGGCTGTAGCACTGGGCTAGCAGGACTCCGGTGAACCGGGCTGTAGCGGGCTAACAGAACTCCGGTATTCATCGCGTGACATTTCCTCGAAGGGACAGACACAGGAACGAAGAAGGACACATGCCGGCCAGCCTAAGTGTTCCGGAGCAGTAGCAAGCTACCATGGCTCGGTGGAAACACTAGGAGACATTTCCCGGTAAGAGAGGTTACTAAAGATAAACAACTAGATAGTCAGATCCCACACATATCAAGCATTTCAATAGCATACACACAATATGCTCGATATGTGCAAATACAACATGGCATCACAACATGACTCTACGACTCAAGTATGTATTCATTAGGCTCCGAGGAGCGAGATATACAAATAGGGGTCTCACGACCCAACATTCAGAGCATACAAGTCAAAGCACAAGCGGAAGCTAACATGTCTGAGTACAGACATCTACAAATGAGAAAGGCTTGGAAGCCTGACTATCTACCAGATCCTGCCGAGGGCACAAGATCGTAGCTGAGGTAACAAGCTAAACGTCGAAGTCCACGTGGAACTACTAGCGAGACTGAAGTCTCTCTGCAAAAACATAAAATAGGCAAACGTGAGTACAAATGTACCCAGCAAGACTTACATCAGAACTAAGTACATATGCATCATTATCAATAAAGGGGATGGTGGGGTTTAACTGCAGCAAGCCAGCTTTGACTCGGTGGCTATCCTGAACTACGACTGCAAGTAACTCTTTTGTGGTGGCGCACACGAGTCCACATATTCACCATATCAATACACCACTATGGATCCCCTCCCGTCTCCCTACGAGAACGCCATCCATAGCACTCACGCTTATCTTGCGCATTTTAAAGTATCCACTTTCACTTGTCTATGAACTGATATAGGCAACCCAGAAGTCCTTTACCGCGGACACGGCTATTCGAATAGATAATGTTAACCCTGCAGGGGTGTACTTCTTCACACACGCTCTCACCACTTACCGCCGTTTACACGACATGTACTCGGCAACCTTCAAGCGGAAGCCCAACGAGGGTGTCGGCCACGACCTACCTAAACACTCAAGTCCCTAGTCCAGGTTTATCGCCTATTCGGGTTCCATCCATGAGGAGATCCGGCCGGGGTTTCGCTCACAGCCCCAAACGATGTGAACAGGGTTCCGTGACACCAAACAGGCGCCCGGTTTACCCGGCCACGTGCCTACCGCATCACAGCCCACCCCTACGGTCAGCGCTGCACACGGCCTTCAGCATACTACAAACACCAGAAACTACTTGCAACTCCTGGACAGAGGACAAGGGTGATTAAGAAGCTGAGAGGGTCCATTGGTTTCGGGCCCAATGCGTGGTAGTAGCTGAATCATGGATCACAAACACAGAACTCAGTTCCTGAGAACGGCTGCAATGAGACAACCCACCATGTACTCCTACATGGCCTCTCACCGCTACCTTTACCAAATCATGTTCACACACTTAGCTCACACACAGTAGGACATGTTCACACACACCTGATTCACCCCCGATGAATCAGACCTGACTCAACTCTAAGTAGTAGCAGGCATGGCAAACAAGCATTAATGAGTAGGCACAATAGGGCTCAAAGAACTCCTACTCATGCTAGTGGGTTTCATCTATTTACTGTGGAATGACAGGTCATGCAAAGGATAAAGCGGTTCAGCTACCGCAGCAAGTAACAGTTGAATCGTTGTTGTCGTAATGCAGTAAAAGAGAGCAGGAGCGAGAGAGTGGGATTGTATCGGAATGAACAAGGGGGTTTTGCTTGCCTGTCACTTCTGAAGATAACATTGAGTCTTCATCAGTGTCAACGATCACATCATCGGTACAGCGTCTACCGAGGGGGAACAACACCGGCAAACACAGAAGAAACACGATCAATGCAGTGCACAATATGATGCATGCTATGACATGGCAACATGAATGTGTTTTGAGCTAATGCATCTAGCTATGATTTAAATGAAGTTGGTTTGAATACATGATCCAAATTCCAACTCCATATATGATTATTTAAATGCCCTTTATTTGTTTTGTCCAAAACAGAGGACAAACATTGTTCAAACATGCATGAAAATGGTACAGATGGATTCCTTGAATTTTTCTGATAATTTTTCATATATAATTTATCTCATTTGGAGTTACGGTTGAATTTCTATGAATTTTAGAAGTTTAAATTATTTTCTGGAATTCCCTGAATTATTTTAAATCCAGAAAGAATTAACTGCGTCAGCCTGACGCCAGCATGATGTCAGCGAGTCAACGGCCAGGTCCAGGTCAAACCTGACGTGCGGGGTCCACACGTCAGTGACACAGGAACTAATCCCGGTCAAACCCAGGGCTGACTGAGGTTTGACCAGGGGTGGGGCCCACAGTCAGTGGCTGTAGGTTGTTAACTAGCTGGGTTAGCTCCTAATGACGGAGCCACGTCGGCTCGTCGGAGTTTGGCCGGCGGCGACCATTCCGCGCGGCGGAGCTGCTACTGGGCGGCGCTAGGGGCTGCGTTTAGGTGCGGGGAGACCACCAGAAGGGAGCCCGTGCTCTTCCGCATCCAACGGAGCAGGAAGGAGCGGGCGGGGTGCGCTGTACTCACCGGAGTCGAGCTCACGGCGGCGGCCGGAGTTCGGGCGAGCTCGGGGTCGGCGTTAGGGAGCACGGCAGAGGGTGCGGATGGGTGCTATGGCCTCCTGGGGGTGCACTGAGCACGGCTGCGTGCTCGGTTGCAGCTCTAGGCAACGATGGCTACGGCGGCGACATGGCCGGCGGCGAAGAGCTCTCAGCTCCGACGGGTATCGGTGTTAGAGGAAGAAAACAAGTCAGGGGAGAGGGGGAAACGACGGAAGAGCTCACGTGGATCCCGTAGAGGTGGACAGCGAGCTCGGGGAAGGCCGAACGGCGACGAATTTGATGACGGCGATCCTCGGTGGCCGACGAGCTCCGCTCGGGCAGAGAGGGAGAGAGAGCAGAGGAGAAGTTGGGGACGAGGGAGAGTGCGAGGGGGTTCCAGGGGGTGGCGTGGAGCTGTGGAAGACGCCCAGGGAGAGGAGGAGGCAGCCAGGCAGGGTGGTGGCGTGGCGAGCTCGGCGGCGTCGCGGTGTCCCTCCTCTGCCTACTGGCACGAGGAGGAAGGCGACAGGGGGAGGCGCCTGGTGGGCTGGGCCGCACTGGCTTTGCCCGGTTGGGTTGCTACAGTGGTGGGCTGTGCAGGTAAGCTGAAGTAAGTTCTCTCTCTCTGCTTTTATTTATTGTTTTCTATTTTGTTCTGTTTTGTTTTGGTTTAGTAAAAATACTAAACCATTTTATAATATCCTGAAAATAATTATGTGGCTAGAACTAAAATATACCAAACCACATAAAATGTTCCAGAATTATTGGACATATATTAATTATATATAATATATATATCCAATGCAAATAGTTATTGAATTAACTCAAAGGCCCAAAATAAATAATTCTGTGATTCCAAAAATATTGGTTTGAATTTTACCTCTTACCAATATTTTCACAGAGTAACAGGAACATTTCTTTGGACTCATTTGAAGAGATTTAAATGTTGGTTATTTTTAGAGGTCTTCTGAGGCTTTTGAAAATTCCTCACTTCAAATTTCATTTGAATTTAAACATGATGCACACATGACTAGCTAGCCCTGAGTATACCAGAACTAGGGGTGTGACACTCGTGTACATGGCTGGGTCGGAACGGAGAAACAACGTCGTCGTCGTGTTCATGGGGAGGCAACGAAATGCGTCGTGTTCATGGGGAGGCAACGGAATGCGTCGTGTTCATCGGGAGGCAATGGTCGAAACGGAATGCGTGCTCGTGTTCATCGGGAGGGCTTGGACGGAATAGGCGATGGAAACGACGCCTGGCGTACCGCACAACAGAGGAAACAGACCTCCTACGTTCGGAACGGGGTCCTGTTAATCGGGAGGGGTGTGGCGTACCGCAAAACGGAGGAAATGGACCTCCTACGGTCAAAATGGGGGTCCTGTTGACCGGGAGGGGTGTGGCGTACCGCAAAATAGAGGAAACGGACCTCCTACGGTCAAAACGGGGGTCCTGTTGATCACGAGCATTGTGGCGTACCGCAAAACGGACGAAACGGACTTGTGTTGGAGCGCTACGGTCGAAACGAGGGTCCTGTTCATCAGGAGGGGTGTGGCGTACTGCAAAACGGGACTCCACCGGACACTGTTCATCTCTACCGTCAACCTCCTCTAGCCTCCACGGGCTCCTGTTCATCGAGCGTCCACCGCGCGCTACTCCACCGGCTACTGTTCAACCACCCCTCCACCGTTTACTGTTCATCCAGCCCTCCACACCACGGGGTCCTGTTCAACCACCCCTCCACGGGCACCCCTCCACCATCTACTGTTCATCTAGCCCTCCACCACACCATGGGGTCCTGTTCATCCAGAGGCAACGCCACCTCTCACTGTTCATCCAGTCCCCCGCAACGCTCACTGTTCATCCAATCGATCGGCTTCAGCTAGCAGCAGTTGCGATGGAATCGCTCGATCGGGTTCAGTTAGGAGCCATCGATCGATCGCTCGGGTTCAGTAATGCGTAGCCTGCAGTGCAATCGCTCGAGTTCAGTTAGAGCCCAACGCCTCGCTCGGGTTCAATTAGAGCCAACGCCTTGCACACACGCGCGTACGTGTATGAGAGAAACGCGCATCCCTCGACCCCCGACCTCCCACCGTAACCGGCAACTCCCCGAAATTTTCCTCCCCCTCGCTTCTACCACGGTTTTTTCCGTCATGGATGGCCCAAAGAATGTCATGCAGCCGCGTCTCTGGCCCGCCCAGGACAAAAAGCCCATTTTTTGTCATGATTTTTTGTCATAGAAGTAGGATCCCACCACATCTATGATGATACCGGGTTTTGTCACAATTATCGTCATAGAAGTGTCATATGTATGGCAGAAAAAAATTCGTTCGGCCCAAAATGTCACAGATGTGTCCTTTTTTGTAGTGATGATCATTCTTATAATAGCAACATAAATAGATTTTTGTCATATGGTTTCCTATGCTCAAGTAACAATCAATTCACAATGTCAAGTATGGTTCATAAACTTCATTAGGAACTAACGAACTATAATCTCAGTCATTGAAGCAATTGCAATTTATCATAACATCAGAAAGAGTCAAGAATTGAGCTTTTCAGCAAGTCCACATACTCAACTATCATATAGTCTTCTACAATTGCTAACACTCACACAATACTTGTGGTTATGGAGTTTTAATTGGACACTGAGAAAGATAGGGGCTTATTGTGTTGCCTCCCAACGTATTCACCTTTGGGTGATGTCAACAATAATAATTCATGCTAACTTACATCCAATTGGATATATATATCAAGATCTTTCAAACACAAGGAGCTTGCCAAAGGATAAAATAAAAAAGGGAAAGGTGAAGATCACATTGACTCTTGCATAAAGTACAAACATAGAGTAAAAGATAGGCCCTTCGCAGAGGGAAGCAGTGGTTGTCATGCGCTTTTATGGTTGGATGCACAAAATCTTAATGCAAAAGAACGTCACTTTATATTTCCACTTGTATATGGACCGTTATTATGCAGTCCGTCGCTTTTATTGCTTCCATAACAAGATCATATAAAGCTTATTTTCTTCACACTAATACATCATACATATTTATAGAGCAATTTTTATTGCATGCACCGATGACAACTTACTTGAAGGATCTTACTCAATCCATAGGTAGGTATGGTGGACTCTCATGGCAAAACTGGGTTTAAGGATATTTGGAAGCACAAGTAGTATCTCTACTTGGTGCAAGGAATTTTGGCTAGCATGAGGGGGAAAGGCAAGCTCAACATGTTTGAATGATCCATGACAATATACTTTAACTGAGATGTGAGAAAACATAACCCATTACGTTGTCTTCCTTGTCCAACATCAACTCTTTAGCATGTCATACTTAATGAGTGCCCACAATTATAAAAGATGTCCAAGATAGTATATTTGTATGTGAAAACCTCTCTTTCCTTATTACTTCCTATTAATTGCAACGATGACCAAAACTACGTTTGTCAACTCTCAACAACTTTTATGCCTCATACTTTTTATGTGTGAAGCCATTACTATCCATAAGATCGATATGAACTCTTCTATTCTTTTTATTCTTTCTACTTTTTCAAGATCATAGCAAGATAGCAAAGCCCTTGACTCAACACTAATCTTTATTATAGACAGCTCACGGACTTGATTACATAAAGAGATCAGAAAGCAAAACTTTAAAACTAATTCATACCAAAACTTCAATCCACTAGATCAAGATATTACTAAAAGGATCGAACTAAATAAAACGGTAAAGATAGGAGTGTGATGGTGATATGATACCGGGGCACCTCCCCCAAACTTGGCAGTTTCCAAGGGGAGTGCCCATACCCATGTAATTATGTCTCCTTCGGAGGTGGTGAAGTAGGAGTTGTTGATGATGGTGGATAATCACACATCGAGCGTAAGAGCTCCTCCAGCTTGCGGATGATGCCCTTGAGTCCGACAATATGATGCTTCAACAAAAATTTTTCCTGCGTGAGATACTTGTTTTGTATGCGAGCTAACTCAATCATCTTGAAAGCTTCAATCTCAGTTGGGGTGAAGAGATTAGGTAGAGGTTGAGGGATGTCTTCTTCTTTCACTACCGGAGCTTGATCCTCCACGGCCTTCTTGATCGCTTCATCCTTGTTGATCTCCTCCAGTTCTTTTCTTTTCAGCTCTATCTTCAATAGCCAACCATCCTTGTCTTCATTGTTGAAGGAGGGCGACGTCATGGTGCTCTAGATCTGTCAGCGAAACAGCTCGAACCGAAAACAGAGGATATTTGCGTGATACGGTGGTCAAAACCTTCGGGAGGTTATATAATGAAATTTTACCGACCAAAATATGTAACGTGCAAGAAAACAGAGTCCGGGAGGCACATGAGGTGGCCGCGAGATAGGGGGGCGCGCCCAGTAAGGGTGGGCGCGCCCTCCACCCTCGTGGAGGCCTCGTATCCTTCCCGGATTACTTCTTTCTTTCCAACATTCTTAAATATTCCAAAACGGAGGAAAATTGCCATTAGAATTGTTTTGGAGTCGGTTTACTTACCGTACCGCATACCTATTCCTTTTTGGAGTCTGAAACGTTCTGGAAAGTGTCCCTTATGTATTCCTCCGGGGTTACGGTTTCAATAATATTAGTTTCAACATTGATAGGATTACCTGAGATATAATGTTTCATTCTTTGACCGTTCACTGATGTCTACTACACAACCTTCTTCTTGTAGACGTTGTTGGGCCTACAAGTGCACATGTTTGTATGACAGTAGCAAATTTCCCTCAAGTGGATGACCTAAGGTTTATCAATCTATAGGAAGCGTAGGATGAAGATGGTCTCTCTCAAACAACCCTGCAACCAAATAACAAAGAGTTTCTTGTGTCCCCAACACACCCAATACAATGGTAAATTGTATAGGTGCACTAGTTCGGGGAAGAGATGGTGATACAAGTGCAATATGGATAGTAGATAAAGGTTTTTGTAATCTGAAATTATAAAAACAGCAAGATAACAAGTGGTAAAAGTGAGCGTAAACGGTATTGCAATGATAGGAAACAAGGCCTAGGGTTCATACTTTCACTAGTGAAAGTTCTCTCAACAATAATAACATATATAGATCATATAACAATCCCTCAACATGCAACAAAGAGTCACTCCAAAGCCACTAATAGTGGAGAACAAACATAGAGATTATGGTAGGGTATGAAACCACCTCAAAGTTATTCTTTCGGATCAATCTATTCAAGAGTTCGTACTAGAATAACACCTTAAGACACAAATCAACCAAAACCCTAATGCCACCTAGATACTCCATTGCCACCTCAAGTATCCGTGGCCATGATTATACGATATGCATCACACAATCTCAGATTCATCCAACCAACACAAAGTACTTCAAAGAGTGCCCCAAAGTTTCTACCGGAGAGTCAAGAAAACGTGTGCCAACCCCTATGCATAGATTCATAGGCGGAACCCGCAAGTTGGTCACCAAAACATACATCAAGTGGCACATGATATCCCATTGTCACCACAGATAATCACGGCAAGACATACATCAAGTGTTCTCAAAGTAAAGACTCAATCTAATAAGATAACTTCAAGAGGGAAACTCAATTCATCACAAGAGAGTAGAGGGGGAGAAACATCATAAGATCCAACTATAATAGCAAAGCTCGCAAGACATCAAGATCGTGCAATAAAGAGAACACGAGAGAGAGAGAGAGAGAGAGAGAGAGATCAAACACATAGCTACTGGTACATACCCTCAGCCCCGAGGCTGAACTACTCCCTCCTCGTCATGGAGAGCGCCGGGATGATGAAGATGGCCAGCGGTGATGGGTTCCCCCTCCGGCAGGGTGCCGAAACGGGCTCCCAAGAGGTTTTTGGTGGCTACAGAGGCTTGCAGCGGCGGAACTCCCGATCTATCTTGATATTCGATGGTTTTAGGGTACGTAGGCTTATATAGGTGAGAGAAGTCGGTCGGGAGGTGCTCGAGGGGCCCATGAGATAGGGGGCGTGCCCAGTGGGGGGGGGGGGCGCCCCGCTATCTCCTGGGCTCCTCGAGTATCTTCTGACGTGAACTCCAAGTCTCCAGGATGATATTCTTCCAAAAAAATCACGTTGCCAAAGGTTTCATTCCGTTTGGACTCCATTTGATATTCCTTTTCTTCGAAATACTAAAATAGGCAATAAAACAACAATATGGGCTGGGCCTCCGGTTAATAGGTTAGTCCCAAAAGTAATATAAAAGTGTATAATAAAGCCCATAATCATTCAAAACACATAATAATATAGCATGAATGCTTCATAAATTATAGATACGTTGGAGACGTATCAGCATCCCCAAGCTTAATTCCTGCTCGTCCTCGTATAGGTAAATGATAAAAGAAAGAATTTATGAACTGTGAATGCTAGAGGTGCACAAGTTTGATCAATGATAATTTCAATCACCTTTACTAGCATCATTATATGTCAAAATAGTAGTTCATCTCATAAAACATCTCACGATAAAGTAACAAGCAATTCACATGTCAAAGCATAGACCATAAACATTCTTGAAAACTAGCAAACTTCATTCTTAGTCATCAAACAATTGCAATTCATCTTATTCTCAGGAATAGCAAACTCCACATACTCAACTATCATATAGTCTTCTACAATTGCTAACACTCACGCAATACTAATGGTTATGGAGTTTCAATCGGACACTGAGAAAGATAGGGGCTTATAGTGTTGCATCCCAACGTATTTACCTTTGGGTGATGTCAACAATAATAGTTCATGCTAACTTACATCCAATTGGATATATATATATCAGGATCACCCCAACACAAAGTGCTTTCCAAAGGATAAAATGAAAAGGGAAAGGTGAAGATCACCTTGAATCTTGCATAAAAGTAAAAGACATAAAGTAAAAGATAGGCCCTTCGCAGAGGGAAGCAGAGGTTGTCATGCGCTTTTAGGGTTGGATACACAAAATCTTAATGCGAAAGAATGTCACTTTATATTGCCACCTGTATATGGACCTTTATTATGCAGTCCGTCGCTTTTATTGCTTCCATAACAAGATCGTACAAAGCTTATTTCCTCTACACTAAAAAGTCATGCATATTTAGAGAGCAATTTTTATTGCTTGCACCGATGAAAACTTACTTGAAGGATCTTACTCAATCCATAGGTAGGTATGGTGGACTCTTATGGCAAAAACTGGGTTTAAGGATATTTGGAAGCACAAGTAGTATCTCTACTTGGTTCTAGGAATTTTTGGCTAGCATGAGGGGAAAGGCAAGCTCAACATGTTTGAATGATCCATGACAATATACTTTAACTTAGATGTGAGAAAACATAACCCATTACGTTGTATTCCTTGTCCAACATCAACTCTTTAGCATGTCATACTTAATGAGTGCTCACAATTATACAAGATGTCTAGGATAGTATATTTATATGTGAAATCTCTCTTCCTTCAATATTCTTTCATGAATTGTTCAAATGACCAATACAATGCTTGCTAACCTTCAATAAATTTACAACCTCTACTTCTTAGATGTGAAGTCATTAGTCCCCATGGGATAAGCAAATGAAACATATATAATTTCAGATTTATGACATTCAACTCATTCAACCATTTACTCATAAGATATAAGTGAAGCACACGAGTAAATGAAAAACTACTCCAAAAAGATATAAGTGAAGATCAATGAGTAGCTAAATAATTATGTAGCTATATGAAGACTCTCTCTCATTTAGGAATGTCAGATCTTGGTATTTCATTCAAACAGCAAGAAAAGCAAAATAAAATGACATTGCAAGGATAGCACAACTCATGTGAAGAAGCAAAAACTTAGGTTCAACCGATACTAACCGATGATTGTTGAAGAAGAAAGGTGGGATGCCTACCGGGGCATCCCCAAGCTTAGATGCTTGAGACTTCTTGAAATATTATCTTGGGGTGCCTTGGGCATCCCCAAGCTTGAACTTTTGTGTCTCCTTAATTCCTCTCATATCATGGTTTCTCTTTTTATCAAAAAGCTTCATTCGCAACAAACTCAACAAGAACTTGTGAGATAGGTTACGATAAACCAATGCAAAACCTTATCATTTTATACTGTAACAAATCACTAAAATTATTATTCAACATTGCATACTAAATGCCTCTGCATATTTAACACTCCTATCCTCAAATAGAATCATTAAACAAGCAAGCATATGCAAACAATGCAAACATAACAGCAATCTGCCAAAACAGTATAGTCTGTAAAGAATGCAAGATTCATAATACTTCCCTAACTCCAAAAATTATGAGAGAAAATTCCCACTGTAATAAATTTATCATAGCTTAATATGCAACAATTTTCAACATTATACCATGCTCTGACTTTTCTAGGGATGTTTTGCAACAGCGGTAAACTTTCTGTTTTCAAACAGCAACATGTATACTAGCAAAATAAGCATGGTAAAGGCTATCCTTGACATTTTTATTGAAAATAAAGATGCAAAACATTATTCTAAATAACAGCAAGCAAATACTAACACAAGAAAATGACGCTCCAAGCAAAACACATATCATGTGGCGAATAAAAATATAGCTTCAAGTAAGGTTACCGACGAACGAAGACGAAAGTGGGGATGCCTTCCGGGGCATCCCCAAGCTTAGGCTCTTGGTTGTCCTTGAATATTACCTTGGGGTGCCTTGGGCATCCTCAAGCTTAGGCTCTTTCCACTCCTTATTCCATAGTCCATCGAATCTTTACCCAAAACTTGAAAACTTCACAACACAAAACTCAACAGAAAACATGTAAGCCCCGTTAGTATAAGAAAATAAAACCACCACTTAGGTACTGTAATGAACTCATTCTAAATTCATATTGGTGTAATATCTACTGTATACCGACTTCTCTATGGTTCATACCACTTAATACTAGCCATAGATTCATCAAAATAAGCAAACAACACATAGAAAACAGAATCTGTCAAAAACAAAACAGTATGTTGTAATCTGTATCAAACGTATACTTCTGGAACTCCAAAAATCCTACCAAATTAGGAATTCCTAAGAAATTCGTGTACCAATCCAGAGCAAAAAGAATCAAACCAATATAGCGTTTTTGTGAACTAAAAAAAACTAATTTACTGGGTGCAAAAGTTTCTGATTCGCAGCAGGATCAACACAACTATCACCGTAAGCTATCCTAAAGGTCTTACTTGGCACTTTATTGAAACAAAAGCTATAAAACATGATTACTACAGTAACATAATCATGTGGACACACAAAAACAGTAAGGGTAAATATTGGGTTGTCTCCCAACAAGCGCTTTTTTTAATGCCTATCTAGCTAGGCATGATGATGACAATGATGCTCACATAAAAGATAAGAATTGAAACATAACGGGAGCATCATGAAGCATATGACTAGCACATTTAAGTCTAACCCACTTCCTATGCATAGGGATTTTGTGAGCAAACAACTTATGGGAGCAACAATCAACTAGCATGGGAAGGTAAAACAAGCATAACTTCAAAAAATTTAACACATAGAGAGGAAACTTGATACTATTGCATTTCCTACAAGCATATGTTCCTCCCTCATAATAATTTTCAGTAGAATCATGAATGAATTCAACAATATAACCAGTACCTAAAGCATTCTTTTCATGATCTAAAAGCATAGAAAATTTACTATTCTCCACATAAGCAAATTTCTTCTCATGAATAGTAGTGGGAGCAAACTCAACAAAATAATTATCATGTGAAGCATAATCCAATTGAAAACTAAAATCATGATGACAAGTTTCATGGTTATCATTATTCTTAATAGCATACACGTCATCACAATAATCATCATAGATAGCAACTTTGTTCTCATAATCAATTGGAACCTCTTCCGAAATAGTGGAATGATCTCTAAATAAAGTTGACACTCTTCCAAATCCACTTTCATATTCATCACAATAAGATTCAACATCCTCCAAAATAGTGGGATCACTACTTACTAAAGTTGGCACTCTTCCAAACCCACTTTCACCAATATAATCATCATAAATAGGAGGCATGCTTTCATCATAATAAATTTGCTCATCAAAACTTGGGGGACAAAAAATATCATCTTCATCAAACATAGATTCCCCAAGCTTGTGGCTTTGCATATCATTAGCATCATGGATATTCAAGGAATTCATACTAAAAACATTGCAATCATGCTCATCATTCAAAGATTTAGTGTCAAACATTCTATAGATTTATTCTTCTAGCACTTAAAAAGACGAAGCGTATGAGACAAACTTAACTCCATTTTTTGTAGTTTTATTTTATAAACTAGTGATAAAACAAGAAACAAAAAGATTCGATTGCAAGATCTAAAGATATACCTTCAAGCACTCACCTCCCCGGCAACAGCGCCAGAAAAGAGCTTAGTTGACGGGGTGTGAGTGAGTGCTGCTTACCTAGCCTCCCTGGCAACGGCGCCAGAAAAGAGCTTGATGTCTACTACACAACCTTCTTCTTGTAGACGTTGTTGGGCCTGGAAGTGCACAGGTTTGTAGGACAGTAGCAAATTTCCCTCAAGTGCATGACCTAAGGTTTGTCAATCCGTAGGAGGCGTTGGATCAAGATGGTCTCTCTCAAACAACCCTGCAACCAAATAACAAAGAGTCTCTTGTGTCCCCAACACACCCAATACAATGGTAAATTGTATAGGTGCACTAGTTCAGCGAAGAGATGGTGATACAAGTGCAATATGGATAGTAGATAAAAGTTTTTGTAATCTGAAATTATAAAAACAGCAAGGTAACAAGTGGTAAAAGTGAGCGTAAACGGTATTGCAATGATAGGAAACAAGGCCTAGGGTTCATACTTTCACTAGTGCAAGTTCTCTCAACAATAATAACATAGATAGATCATATAACAATCCCTTAAGATGCAACAAAGAGTCACTCCAAAGCCACTTATAGAGGAGGACAAACGTAGAGATTATGGTAGGGTACGAAACCACCTCAAAGTTATTCTTTCAGATCAATCTATTCAAGAGTTTGTACTAGAATAACACCTTAAGACACAAATCAACCAAAACCCTAATTCCACCTAGATACTCCATTGTCACCTCAAGTATCCGTGGCCATGATTATACGATATGCATCACACAATCTCAGAATAATTCATCAAACGGTTCAATAACAAGAGAATAATTCATAGGAATTTCTTGACGTCTACTAATATTACCAATTCTTTGACATTCATCACAAGATAAGACAAACTTACGAGCATCTTTGAAGAGAGTAGGCCAATAAAAACCGGATTGCAATACCTTATGTGTAGTTCTATCTCCAGCGTGGTGTCCTCCATGTGATTCAGAGTGACACTTGCGTAGGATCTGTTCATGTTCATGCTCAGGTACACAAGGTCTAATAACACCATCTACTCCTTTATAAAGGTGTGGTTCATCCCAGAAGTAATGTCTTAAATCATAAAAGAACTTTTTCTTTTGCTGGTATGTGAAACTAGGTGGTATAAATTTAGCAACAATGTAATTAGCATAATCAGCATACCAAGGAGCAGTATGAGAAGCATTAATTATCGCTAATTGTTCATCAGGAAAGCTATCATCAATAGGTAGTGGGTCATCAAGAACATTCTATAACCTAAACAGGTTGTCTGCAACGGGGTTCCTAGCTCCCTTTCTATCAATAATATGCAAATCAAATTCTTGGAGCAAGAGAACCCATCTAATAAGTCTGGGCTTAGCATCTTTCTTTTCCATAAAATATCTAATAGCAGCATGATCAGTGTGAATAGTAACTTTAGAATCGATAATTGCCTTTGGCTCCTAGGTGCATATGCACCCATTGTCGAAATACACATTTCAAAAAGTTGAAAAATTTGAAACAAAAATCCCGCGTGTATATCCGGACATTTTATGTGCGTGCACAAGGTTTCAGTGAAAAACGACGTTTTTTGTGTCTTGTGTAAAAAGACAAATTTTGATGCTTCATTCTAACTATTCATGAGGCATTTCTTTATCTTTTTTACACAAGCTACAAAAAACGTCGTTTTTCACCGAAACCTTGTGAACGCACATAAAATGTCTGGATATACACGTGGGATTTTTGTTCCGAATTTTTTAACTTTTCAAAATGTTTATTTCGACAAGGGGTGCATGTGCACCTAGGAGCCAAAACGCCGCTCTCACCTTTAGAATCGACAATATAAGGTCTAAACTTATCACATGCAAATACGACGGCTAAGAACTCTTTTTCAGTAGTAGCATAATTTCTCTGGGCAGTATCAAGAGTTTTACTAGCATACTGGATAACATTCAATTTCTTATCAGCTCTTTGCCCTAGAACAGCACCTACAACATAATCACTAGCATCACACATAATTTCAAAGGGTAAATTCCTATCAGGTGGCTGAACAAATAGGTGCAGTGATCAAAGCTTTCTTAAGTATTTCAAATGCTTCTACACAATCATCATCAAAGACAAAAGGAATATCTTTTTGCAATAAATTAGTCATAGGCCTAGAGATTTTAGAGAAGTCCTTAATGAACCTCCTATAAAACCGGCATGACCAAGGAAACTTCTTATACCTTTTATGTCCTTGGGACATGGCATCTTTTCAATAGGATCAACTTTAGCTTTATCAACTTCAATACCTCTCTTGGAAATCTTATGCCCCAAGACAATGCCTTCATTAACCATAAAGTGGCACTTTTCCCAATTCAACACGAGACTAGTGTCTTCACATCTCTGCAAAACTCGATCAAGGTTGCTCAGGCAATCATCAAAAGAGGATCCATAAACGGAGAAATCATCCATGAATACCTCACAAATCTTTTCACAAAAGTCAGAGAATATAGCCATCATGCATCTTTGAAAGGTAGTAGGTGCATTACATAAACCAAAAGGCATACGTCTATAAGCAAAAGTACCAAAAGGGCAAGTAAAAGTAGTTTTTGATTGATCCTCTGCTGACACAGGTATTTGAGAGAAACCAGAATAACCATCTAGAAAGCAGAAATGTGTGTGTTTGGATAGTCTTTCTAGCATTTGATCGATCAAAGGTAAAGGGTAATGATCTTTCTTAGTAGCTTTATTTAATTTACGGAAATCAATTACCATCCTATAGCCTGTAATAATTATTTGCGGGATCAATTCATCTTTATCAATAGGAATTACAGTAATACCTCCCTTCTTAGGAACACAATGGACATGACTTACCCATTCACTATCAGCAACAAGATAAATTATACCTGCCTCAAGGAGTTTTAGTATCTCCTTTCTTACCACTTCTTTTATCTTAGGATTCAATCATCATTGAGGATCTCTAACTGGTTTGGCATCTTTCTCCACTTTAATTTTGTGATGGCATAGAGTGGGACTAATGCCCTTAAGATCATCCAGAGTATATCCAATAGCAGCACGGTGCTTCTCCAGAGTTTTCAGTAGTCTTTCTTCTTCTTGCTCTGAAAGGTTAGCACTAATAATAACATCATATATTTTCTTTTCATCAAGATAAGCATACTTAAGATTATCAGGTAATGGTTTGAGATCAAACACGGGATCACCCTTGGGTGGAGGGGGATCCCCTAGGATTTCAATAGGTAAGTTGTGTTTCAGAATAGGACCCTGTTGAAAGAATACTTCATCTATTTCCCTTCTTTCATTCATAAACATGTCATTTTCATGGTCTAGCAAATATTGTTCTAACGGATCAGTAGGAGGTACGGCAATAGAAGCAAGACCAATTATCTCATCCTTACTAGGCGATTCTTTATCACGGGGTTGTCTACGAAACTTAGCAAAATTAAACTCATGAGACATATCCCCTAAGCCGATTGTAACAACATCCCTTTTGCAATCAATCCTAGCATTGACAGTATTCAAGAAGGGTCTACCAAATATAATGGGATAAAAATCATCTTGTGGGGAACCAAGAACAAGAAAATTAGTAGGATATTTAACTTTCCCACACAAGACTTCAACATATCTAACAATCCCAACTGGCTTAATGGTGTCCCTATTGGCAAGCTTAAGAGTAACATCAATATCTTCTATTTCAGCAGGTGCAATATCATGCATAATTTCTTTATATAAGTCAAAGGGTATTGCACTAGCACTAGCACCCATATCACATAAGCCACAATAACAATGATCTCCTATTTTAACAGAAATAACAGGCATGCCTACAACGGGTCTATGTATCTTAGCATCTGGTCTAGCAATATTAGCAGTTTCACCATAGAGATAAATAACATGCCCATCTAAATTATCATCCAAGAGATCTTTAACCATATCAATACTAGGTTCAACTTTGATTTGCTCAGGAGGTGTATAAGTTCTAGTATTACTCTTATGAACAACAGTCAAAGTTTTAGCATGATCCTTCATCCTAACAGGAAAAGGTGGTTTCTCAACATAAGTAGTAGGAACAATAGGATCATTATAAGTGAGAGTCTTTTCTTCAACTGTAATAGGTGCAACTACTTTTACTTCAATGGGAGAATTATATTTAAACCACTTCTCCTTAGGGAGATCAACATGAGTAGTAAAAGATTCACAAAAAGCAGCTACTATCTCAGAGTCAAGTCCATATTTAGCGCTACATCCACGAAAAGCATCGGTATCCATAAAAGATTTAACACAATCAAACTTGGGTGTTATACCTGACTCCTTACCATCGTCAGAACCCCAATCTTCAGAGTTGCGTTTAATTCTTTCCAATAAGTCCCACTTGAATTCAGTAGTCTTCAGCATATAAGAACCAACACAAGAAGTATCAAGCATGGTGCGATCATTGAGAGAAAGCCGAGCATAATTTTTTTTGAATAATCATATCTCTTGAGAGCTCATGATTGGGGCATGAATATAACATTGACTTAAGCCTCCCCCAAGCTTGAGTGATGCTTTCTCCTTCGCAAGGCCAGAAATTATATATGTAATTATGATCACAATGAACAAGATGCATAGGATAGAACTTCTGGTGAAATTCTAACTTCAATCGTTTATAATTCCAAGATCCCGTATCATCACATAGCCTATACCATGTCAATGCATCTCCCTTCAAAGATAAAGGGAAGACCCTCCTTTTGAAAACATCATCGGGAATACCTACAAGCTTAAATAATCCACAAAGATAAGGTGTAAATCGGGATGCAATGTTCCATCTCCTGCAAAGGGATTAGTTAGCAGTTTCTCTATCATACCCGAAGGAATCTCAAAGTAAATATTTTCAGTAGGTTCAGTAGGTTGAGGAGAAACTCTTTGCTCTACTGGTCGGGGTGAAGATACCCTAAACAAGCCCGTCGAAGGATTAGTTTCCATAGTAACAAGTGACAGAAAATTTCAGCACACTATATAAATGTTTCCTTACCAAGTTCCACTCACCAAAGGCGCTTCACTCCCCAGCAACGGTGCCAGAAAAGCGTCTTGATGACCCACAAGTATAGGGGATCTATCGTAGTCCTTTCGATAAGTAAGAGTGTCAAACTCAACGAGGAGCAGAAGGAAATGACAAGCGGTTTTCAGTAAGGTATTCTCTGCAAGCACTGGAAATTGTAGGTAACAGATAGTTTTGTGATAAGATAATTTGTAACGGGTAACAAGCAATGAAAGTAAATAAAGTGCAGCAAGGTAGCCCAATCCTTTTTGTAGCAAAGGACAAGCCTAGAAAATTTCTTATAATGAGAAAAGAGCTCTCGAGGACACATGGGAATTATCGTCAAGCTAGTTTTCATCACGCTCGTATGATTCGCATTTGGTACTTTGATAATTTGATATGTGGGCGGACCGGTGCTTGGGTACTGCCCTTTCTTGGACAAGCATCCCACTTATGATTAACCCCTATTGCAAGCATCCGCAACTACAAAAGAAGTATTAAGGTAAACCTAACCACAACATTAGACATATGGATCCAAATCAGCCCCTTACGAAGCAACGCATAAATTAGGGTTTGAACTTCTCTCACTCTAGCAACCCATCGTCTACTTATTACTCCCCAATTCCTTCCTCTAGGCCCAAATAATGGTGAAATGTCATGTAGTCGACTTTCACATAACACCACTAGAGGAGAGACAACATACATCTCATCAAAATATCGAACGAATAACAAGTTCACATGACTACTAATAGCAAGACTTCACCCATGTCCCCAGGAACAAACGTAACTACTCACAAAGCATATTCATGTTCATGATCAGAGGAGTATTAATAT
The DNA here is from genome assembly GCA_963921465.1 of Triticum timopheevii. Classification (NCBI taxonomy): domain Eukaryota; kingdom Viridiplantae; phylum Streptophyta; class Magnoliopsida; order Poales; family Poaceae; genus Triticum; species Triticum timopheevii. The sequence goes on from OY997262.1 coordinate 294,063,165, forward strand.
GCATTAAGGATCTGAACATATGATCTTCCACCAAGTAAACCAATTAGCATCAACTACAAGGAGGAATCAACACTACTAGCAACCCACAGGTACCAATTTGTGGTTTTGATACAAGATTGGATACAAGAGATGAACTAGGGTTTTGAGAGGAGATGGTGCTGGTGAAGATGTTGATGGAGATTAATCCCCTCCCGATGAAAGGATCATTGGTGATGACGATGGTGATGATTTCCCCCTCCCGGAGAGAAGTTTCCCCGGCAGAACAGCTCCACCGGAGCCCTAGACTGGTTCCGCCAAGGTTCCGCCTCGTGGCGGCGAAGTTTCGTCCTGTAAGCTTGCTTATGATTTTTTCCAGGGTAAAAGCCTTCATATAGCAGAAGATGGGCACTGGAGGGCCACCAGGAGGCCTAGGAGACAGGGGGCGCGCCCAGTAGGGGTGGGCGCGCCCCCACCCTCCTGGCCAGGGTGTGGGCCCCCTCTGGTGTTTTCTTCGCTCAATAATTCTTATTAATTCCAAAAATAACTTCCATGGAGTTTCAGGTTTTTTGGAGCTGTGCAGAATAGGTTTCCAATATTTGCTCCTTTTCCAGCCAGAATTCCAGCTGCCGGCATTCCCCCTCTTCATGGTAAACCTTGTAAAATAAGAGAGAATAGCCATAAGTATTGAGACATAATGTGAAATAACAGCCCATAATGCACTAAATATTGATATAAAAGCATGATGCAAAATGGACGGATCAGTCAACAATGTTGTCCAGGCATCCAATAAACTGGACAGAACTTGAGCCGGCCGGCACGCGGGGCCTCCTGCCCCAGCCGCCGATCCGGAAGTCATTGCTGCTGCAGTCGAAGATTGCAACATGGGCTGCATACCGGCCATGAAGATTGCAACCCGGTTTGGCAGTTCAAGGGGGTTTGAAATACTGTCACCGTTGGAACAGCCCCCGATCCGGCCATCTTGCATTTGGTATAGTGACTCGGTTTCGCCGGTGGATGATTCACCATCAGAATAAACGACCGTCTCACCATCGGAAACCGGTTCAGACTTTGCTCCATGGATGAATCCCACGAACGCACGCTTCATGGCGGGCTGAACACGGGCAGGGTTTGCACACTGAGCCGTCTCGACGAGGTCGGTGCAGATGTCCGGCTCAGGGCCCGGTTCGCCAATCTTACCAATGAAGATGTGAATTCCTCCAAAGGGGACCCGGTACCCGTACTCAATTGAGCCGGCCTCGGGGCCCTAGCCTGCATCGTCGATGTAGAGCTTGCCATGGCGAATCTTCGTCATCCGGCCAACCGCGTATCCCTTGAGTCCTTCAAAGTTTCCCTTCAAGAACTCGAAACCATCGTGCGATAGCCCCACGGTGGGCGCCAACTGTCGTGGAATTAACACGTCAGATGTTCTAGGGAGAGGACTTAGTCGTGGAGCCATCGCAACGAGATTAGCTTAAAGGGGTTAAACCGGGCAAAGGACATAGGGAGTTTATACTGGTTCGGCCCCTTGCAGTGAAGGTAAAAGCCTACGATCTAGTTGTGGTGGAATTGATGGGGTCTCGATGATCAGGGAGCGAATCCGCTTTGCTTGTCTCTCGAGTTGTTGTTTCTTGTCCCTGAACCGCCACCGGGTCGTCCCTTTATATACACAAGTTGATGCCCGACAGTTTACAGAACATCGAGGCCGGTTCATACACGTGTCAGGCTCGGTTTCTACCTTTCCCTATCTTACAACACAAGTTACATATCTCATGGCGGTTTATGTCTATGGGCCCTAATCCGCCCTTGGGCTCTGGGCCTCTAAGTCTCTTTAATAAAACGTCATATCCCTTGTCTTCATGGGCTTCAATATGGATGAGCATAACCCGGCCCCTCCTGGGCGGTTTATACTCAGTAGTTATATCCCCAACACCATTGAATCGGTGTCTGACACCAAATCTCATTGGCTAGCACACATGGCAAGAAACCCTAACCTCGCTGTTGTTGGGGAACATAGTAATAATTCAAAATTTTCCTACGTGTCACCAAGATCAATCTAGGAGATGCTAGGAACGAGAGAGAGGGGGAGTGCATCTTCATACCCTTGAAGATCGCTAAGCGGAAGCGTTACAAGAACACGATTGATGGAGTCATACTTGTGGCGATTCAAATCGCGGAAGATCTGATCTAGCGCCAAACGGACGGCGCCTCCATGTTCAACACATGTACAGCCCGGGGACGTCTTCTCCTTCTTGATCCAGCAAGGGGAGAGGAGAAGTTGAGGGAGAGCTCCGGCAGCACGACAGCGTGATGGTGGAGCTTGTGGTTTTCCTACAGGGCTTCGCCAAGCTCTACGGAGGAGGAGGAAGTGTTGGAGGAGGGAGGAGCTGCGCCAGGGGAAGGGTGCGGCTGCCCTCCCACCCCCTAAATATATATAGGGGAAGGGGAGAGGGGGCCGGCCCCTCTAGATGGATCGAGAGGAGGGGGCGGCAGCCAGGGGAAACCCTAGACGGGTTTGGGCGCCCCCACCCCTAGGAAAGTTGCCCCCCAAGTCGGGAGGGGCGACCGCCCTAGGGGTGGCGCCCCCACCTCTCCAGGTTACGTGAGATGGGGTGGAAGGGGCACACAACCCCTTAGTGGGTTGGTGTGCCCCCTCCCCTTGGCCCATAAGACCCCCAACACTTTCCGGGGCCTCCGAAACTCCTTTCGGTCACACTGGTCGCCACCCGGTACCCCCAGAACAATCCCGGACTCAAATACCCTTTGTCCAATATATCGATCTTCACCTCTGGACCATTCTGGAGTTCCTCGTCATGTTCGGGATCTCATCCGGGACTCCGAACAACCTTCGGTAACCACATACTATTCCCATTACAACTCTAGCGCCACCGAACCTTAAGTGTGTAGACCCTACGGGTTTAGGAACCATGCAGACATGACTGAGATACATCTCCAGTCAATAACCAATAGCAGGATCTGGATACCCATATTGGATCCCACATGTTCCACGATGACCTCATCGGATGAACCACGATGTCGGGTCCCGTATACAATTCCCTTTGTCAATCGGTATGTTACTTACCCGAGATTCAATTGTCTGTATCCCCATACCTCGTTCAATCTCGTTACCGGCAAGTCTCTTTACTTGTTCCGTAACGCATGATCCCGTGGCTAACTCCTTAGTCACATTGAGCTCATTATGATGATGCATTACCGAGTGGGCCCAGAGATACCTCTTCGTCACACGGAGTGACAAATCCCAGTCTCGATTCGTGCCAACCCAATAGACACTTTCGGAGATACCTGTAGTGCACCTTTATAGCCACCTAGTTACGTTGTGACGTTTGGTACACCCAAAGTGTCATGGAATTAACACGTCAGATGTCCTCATGAAAGGACTTAGTCGTGGAGCCATCGCGACGGGTTAGCTTGAAGGGGTTAAACCAGACATGGGACACGAGAGTTTTATACTAGTTCGGCCCCTTCGATGAAGGTAAAAGCCTACGTCTAGTTGTTATGGGATTGATTGGGTTTCGATGACCAGGGAGCAAATACGCTTTGCCTGGGTCTAAAGTTGTTGTTTTCTTGTCCCTAAACCGCCGCCGGGTCGTCCCTTTATATACATAGGTTGACGCCCGGCCAGTCTACAGAGTCCCGAGGCTGGCTCATACAAGTGACCGGCTCGGTCTCCCCTTTCCTATCTTACAACATAAGTTACATGATCATGGCGGTTTACAACTTATGGGCCCTAATTTATCTTGGGCTCTGGCCCTCTAAGCTTCATCCGTAAAGTGCCATCTTCTGGGTCTTTGTGGGCTTCAATGCAGTTGAGGGTGAACCGGCCCCTCCTGGGCAGCTTACCCTTGGTAGTTATATCCCCAACACTAGGCCCCAGGTTGATTTGAACCAGTTCATGTCAATCTCCAGTACTTAAACCGCCACAATGTCTTCTCCTGTAAACTTTTGTTAAACCTCCGTGACGTCATCCTCTGGATACAACAAGGGATTGTCATGACGCCATCTCTGTATAAAAACATAAAAAGATTCCTTTAATTAATTGCTCCCGAAGATCGAGGCGACAGCTACGCCCTCTTTTGCGTCTTCAGGCTCCTCGATTCCCGCGCTTGCCTTATCCATTTGCCTTATAAATAGGCTCGGGGGTCCTTTCTTTCTTCCCCTTCCGTGCCTCTTCTTCCTCCTCGTGACGCTCAAGCTCTGAAGGTCCGCCGCCGCCCTCAACCTTCAAGCACTGCATCGACAAAGGCCGCTGCATCAACCTGATCGTACCAGAAACCTGCGGCTCTTCTCCGCTATTCCCGTGCATCTGGTAAGCCTCCTCCCTTCAACCCTAGATCTGCATTAGGGTTTTTGCGTTCATCTGTGTTCATCAGTGTTCATCTTTGCTCGCTGCCTCTTGCTTACTGTTGAATCTAGATGAACTTGTCAGCTTCCTCTTGCAGCCAAAGTTGTAACTTCAGTTTACCTCGCCATAGTATCTCCTCCTGCCTTGATAGATCCCATCTAGACTTATGGTGTTCTGTCGTCGCCATTTTTAGGGCTCAGAAAAATTTCCTTACTTAACCACGGTAGATCCAAAATTATACTATCATATTGTGAAACCCGTTTCTGTAAACACTTAGTAGATTTTCAGCTCTGCCTCTTCTATTTAAGGGCGGTTTAACCTTAGTAGTTGATAATCCACCATGTGTCATTAGCCGTCACTTAAACCGCCATCTTGACTTGAATAGTAATTTCCGGTTTATCTCACATATAAGCTTTAATAAGATTCCCCGGTAATACCGATTTAGTGCACCTCAACCGTCAATCGTAAACCGGCCTTCGTTTTCCCTTTACAGTTTGCTTTTCAAGATGACGAAACAATTCTCTGCTTGCAACTGGGTTCTGTCGCGGATTACAGAAACGCAAATCAATGGATATGTTACCACTGGCGCTTTAGCCTCAAAAAGGGTCCTTCATCAGTGAGTCCCTGGCCCTGAGTGCCCTCCTGAGCCTCAAGATGGAGAGGTGATTATATTCATGCAACACCTAGACCGGGGATTCAGCCCTCCCGGATCAATGTTTTTTCGGGATGTCCTTGCGAGCTTTCAACTCCATCCACAGGATAATGGACCGAATTCCGTGTCCAACATATGCAATTTTCAAGTGTTCTGTGAAGTTTACCTTCAAGAAGAACCATCTGTGGAGCTTTTTCGGGATTTTTTCCATTTAAACCACCACACTGAGTTCTCTGATGGTCCCAACATGGAACTTGGTGGAGTATCAATCCAGAAGAGAAAATAAGTTGATTTCCCTCATGCAAAACATCACAGCCATCCCAAAGATTGGAACCAAACATGGTTTTATTATTAGAATACTGCCCCTGCTGGAGAAAATCCGTTGCCAGGTTACCGTGCTCACCGACTCAATAACGGCCGTCCATTGCCTCTGCGGCTTACTACCAGACAACGTCAAGCCTATGCCCCTCAACTTGCTAAACTCCGGGCTTTCCTTGCAAACGGTTTGACTGGCATTGATCTCGTCCGCTGCTGGGTTTCTTGGGGTATTCTGCCTTTAAGTCGCCGCCCCGGATTAATGCATGAATATACTGGCAACATCAAGGATCCTCAATGATATCATGAAATGGTAATGAAAGATGATGAATTTACTGAATATGTGAAGAAGATGCTTGACGAACCGATTGCCACATGCAGCCAAACCGGGCTGCCACCTTTTTATGCCTAAAAAGTTTAACTAGATGCTTATTGTGTTGGAAATATGCCCTAGAGGCAATAATAAAAGGATTATTATATTTCAATGTTCATGATAATTGTCTTTTGTTCATGCTATAACTGTATTATCCGGAAATCGTAATACACGTGTGAACACTTAGACCCAATGAGTCCCTAGTGAGCCTCTAGTTGACTAGCTCGTTATGATCAATAGATAGTCATGGTTTCCTGACTATGGACATAGGATGTCGTTGATAACGGGATCACATCATTAGGAGAATGATGTGATGGACAAGACCCAATCATAAGCATAGCATAAAAGATCGTATAGTTCGTTTGCTAGAAGCTTTGCCAATGTCAAGTATCTATTCCTTCGACCATGAGATCGTGTAACTCCCGGTTACCGTAGGAGTGCCTTGGGTGTATCAAACGTCACAACGTAACTGGGTGACTATAAAGGTGCATTACAGGTATCTCCGAAAGTATCTGTTGGGTTGACACGGATCGAGACTGGGATTTGTCACTCCGTATAACGGAGAGGTATCTCTGGGCCCACTCGGTAATGCATCATCATAATGAGCTCAATGTGACCAAGGTGTTGGCCACGGGATCATGCATTACGGTACGAGTAAAGTGACTTGCCGGGTAACGAGACTGAACAAGGTATTGGGATACCGACGATCGAGTCTCGGGCAAGTAACGTACCGATTGACAAAGGGAATTGTATACAGGGTTTGATCGAATCCTCGACATCGTGGTTCAACCGATGAAATCATCGAGGAGCATGTGGGAGCCAACATGGATATCCAGACCCCGCTGTTGGTTATTGCCCGAGAGTCGTCTCGGTCATGTCTGCGTGTCTCCCGAACCCGTAGGGTCTACACACTTAAGGTTCGGTGACGCTAGGGTTAGTAGGAAGTCAAGTATGTGACTACCGAATGATGTTCGGAGTCCCGGATGAGATCCCGGACGTCACGAGGAGTTCCGGAATGGTCCGGAGGTAAAGATTTATATATGGGAAGTCCTGTTTCGGGCATCGGGACAAGTTTCGGGGTTATCGGTATTGTACCGGGACCACCGGAGGGGTCCCGGGGGCCCACCGGGTGGGGCCACCTGCCCCGGGGGGCCACATGGGCTGTAGGGGGTGCGCCTTGGCCTGCATGGGCCAAGGGCACCAGCCCCACATAGGCCCATGCGCCTAGGGTTCAAGGGGGCAAGAGTCCTAGGAGGGGAAGGCACCTCCTAGGTGCCTTGGGGGGGAGGGAAACCCCCCTTGGCCGCCGCCCCCCTAGGAGATTGGATCTCCTAGGGCCGGCCACCCCCCCCTTGGCCCTCCTATATATAGTGGGGGAGAGGAGGGACTTCATACCCTGAGTCCTTGGCCTTTGGTTGCCTCCTTCTCCCTCCCCAACACCTCTCCTCCTTCGTTGTGTGCTCGGCGAAGCCCTGTCGGAGTACTGCTTCTCCACCATCACCACGCCGTCGTGCTGCCGGTGGAGCTGTCTTCCTCAACCTCTCCTTCCCCCTTGCTGGATCAAGAAGGAGGAGACGTCGCTCGTCCCGTACGTGTGTTGAACACGGAGGTGCTGTCCGTTCAGCACTTGGCATCGGTGATCTGAATCACGTTCGAGTACGACTCCATCATCACCTTGCAAGCTTCCGCACGCGATCTACAAGTGGTATGTAGATGCAAGCTCTCTCCCATGACTCGTTGCTTAGATGAACTCATAGATGGATCTTGGTGAAGCCGTAGGAAAAATTTTAATTTTCTGCAACGTTCCCCAACAGTGGCATCATGAGCTAGGTCTATGCGTAGTTCTCTAATGCACGAGTAGAACACAATTTGTTGTGGGCGTTGATCTTGTCATCTTACTTGCCTCTACTAGTCTTTTCTTGCTCAACGGTATTGTGGGATGAAGCGGCCCGGACCAACCTTACACGTACGCTTACGTGAGACCGGTTCCACCGACTGACATGCACTAGTTGCATAAGGTGGCTGGCGGGTGTCTGTCTCTCCCACTTTAGTTGGAGCGGAATCGATGAACAAGGCCCTTATGAAGGGTAAATAGAAGTTGACAAAATCACGTTGTGGTGATTCGTAGGTAAGAAAACGTTCTTGCTAGAACCCAATCGCAGCCACGTAAAAGATGCAACAACAACTAGAGAACGTCTAACTTGTTTTTGCAGCGATTGATCATGTGATGTGATATGGCCAGAAGTTGTGATGAATGTTGAATTGTGATGTATGAGATCATGTTCTTGTAATAGGATTCACGACTTGCATGTCGATGAGTATGACAACCGGCAGGAGCCATAGGAGTTGTCTTTATTTTTTTGTATGACCTGCGTGTCATTGAAGAACGCCATGTAAACTACTTTACTTCATTACTAAACGCGTTAGTCATAGAAGTAGAAGTAGTCGTTGGCGTGACAACTTCATGAAGACACGATGATGGAGATCATGATGATGGAGATCATGGTGTCAAGCCGGTGACAAGATGATCATGGAGCCCCGAAGATGGAGATCAATGGAGCTTGATGATATTGGCCATATCATGTCACAACCATATAATTGCATGTGATGTTTATTATGTTTATGCATCTTGTTTACTTAGGACGACGGTAGTAAATAAGATGATCCCTTACAAAATTTCAAGAAGTGTTCTCCCCTAACTGTGCACCGTTGCTACAGTTCGTCGTTTCTAAGCACCACGTGATGATCGGGTGTGATGGATCCTTACGTTCACATACAACGGGTGTAAGACAGTTTTACACAGCGAAAACACTTAGGGTTAACTTGACGAGCCTAGCATGTGCAGACATGGCCTCGGAACACGGAGACCGAAAGGTCGAACACGAGTCGTATGGAAGATACGATCAACATAAAGATGTTCACCGACGATGACTAGTCCGTCTCACGTGATGATCGGACACGGGCTAGTCGACTCGGATCGTGTAACACTTAGATGACTAGAGGGATGTCTAATCTAAGTGGGAGTTCATAATTTTGATTAAGAACTTTATTATCATGAACTTAGTCTAAAACCTTTGCAAATATGTATTGTAGATCAATGGCCAACGCTCATGTCAACATGAACTTCAACGCGTTCCTAGAGAAAACCAAGCTGAAAGATGATGGCAGCAACTATACGGACTGGGTCCGAAACCTGAGGATCATCCTCATAGCTGCCAGGAAGCAATATGTCCTAGAAGGACCGCTAGGTGCCGCTCCCGTCCCAGAGAACCAAGACGTTATGAACGCTTGGCAAACTCGTGCTGATGATTACTCCCTCGTTCAGTGCGGCATGCTTTACAGCTTAGAACCGGGGCTCCAAAAGCGTTTTGAGCATCACGGAGCATATGAGATGTTCGAAGAGCTGAAACTAGTTTTCCAAGCTCATGCCCGGGTCGAGAGATATGATGTCTCCGACAAGTTCTACAGTTGTAAGATGGAGGAGAACAGTTCTGTCAGTGAACACATCCTGAAGATGTCTGGGTTGCACGCACGTATGACCCAGTTGAACATTAACCTCCCAGATGAGGCGGTCATTGACAGAATCCTCCAGTCGCTCCCACCAAGCTACAAGAGCTTTGTGATGAACTACAACATGCAGGGGATGGTAAAGACCATTCCTGAAGTGTTCTCGATGCTGAAGTCAGCAGAGGCTGAAATCAAGAAAGAACATCAAGTGTTGATGGTCAATAAGACCACTAAGTTCAAGAAGGGCAAGGGTAAGAAGAACTTCAAGAAGGACGGCAAAGATGTTGCCGCACCCGGTAAGCCTGTTGCCGGGAAGAAGTCAAAGAATGGACCCAAGCCTGAGACTGAGTGCTTTTATTGCAAGGGGAAGGGGCACTGGAAGCGGAACTGCCCCAAATACTTAGCGGATAAGAAGGCCGGCAACACCAAAGGTATATTTGATATACATGTAATTGATGTGTACCTTACCAGTACTCGAAGTAACTCCTGGGTATTTGATACCGGTGCCGTTGCTCACATATGTAACTCACAGCAGGAGCTGCGGAATAAACGGAGACTGGCGAAGGACGAGGTGACGATGCGCGTCGGGAATGGCTCCAGGGTCGATGTGATCGCCGTCGGCACGCTGCCTCTACATTTACCTACGGGATTAGTTTTAAACCTCAATAATTGTTATTTAGTGCCAAGTTTGAGCATGAACATTGTATCTGGATCTCGTTTAATACGAGATGGCTACTCATTTAAGTCTGAGAATAATGGTTGTTCGATTTATATGAGAGATATGTTTTATGGTCATGCTCCGATGGTCAATGGTTTATTCTTGATGAATCTCGAGCGTAATATTACACATGTTCATAGTGTGGATGCCAAAAGATGTAAAGTTGATAACGATAGTCCCACATACTTGTGGCACTGCCGCCTTGGTCACATTGGTGTCAAGCGCATGAAGAAGCTCCATGCTGATGGACTTTTAGAGTCTCTTGATTATGAATCATTTGACACATGCGAACCTTGCCTCTTAGGCAAAATGACCAAGACTCCGTTCTCCGGAACAATGGAGCGAGCAACCAACTTGTTGGAAATCATACATACCGATGTGTGCGGTCCAATGAGCGTTGAGGCTTGCGGAGGATATCGTTATGTTCTCACTCTCACTGACGACTTGAGTAGATATGGGTATGTCTACTTAATGAAACACAAGTCTGAGACCTTTGAAAAGTTCAAGGAATTTCAGAGTGAGGTAGAGAATCAACATGACCGTAAGATAAAGTTCCTACGATCAGATCGTGGGGGCGAATACTTAAGTCACGAATTTGGTACACACTTAAGAAAATGTGGAATCGTTTCACAACTCACGCCGCCTGGAACACCTCAGCGAAACGGTGTGTCCGAACATCGTAATCGCACTCTATTGGATATGGTGCGGTCTATGATGTCTCTTACCGATTTACCGCTATCATTTTGGGGATACGCTCTAGAGACAGCTACATTCACTTTAAATAGGGCACCGTCTAAATCCGTTGAGACGACACCGTATGAATTATGGTTTGGGAAGAAACCTAAGTTGTCGTTTCTAAAAGTTTGGGGATGCGATGCTTATGTCAAGAAACTTCAACCTGAAAAGCTCGAACCCAAGTCGGAAAAATGCGTATTCATAGGATACCCTAAGGAAACTGTCGGGTATACCTTCTACTTAAGATCCGAAGGCAAGATCTTTGTTGCCAAGAACGGATGCTTTCTGGAGAAAGAGTTTCTCTCGAAAGAAGTAAGTGGGAGGAAAGTAGAACTCGATGAAGTACTACCTCTCGAACGGGAAAGTGGTGCAGCGCAGGAAACCATTCCTGTAATGCCCACACCAACTGAAGAGGAAAATGTTGATGATGATCAAGGTACTTCAGATCTAGTTGCTACTGAATTTCGAAGGTCCACAAGGACACGTTCTGCACCAGAGTGGTACGGCAACCCTGTCATGGAAATCATGTTGCTGGACAACAATGAACCTTCGAACTATGAAGAAGCAATGGCGGGCCCGGATTCCAACAAATGGCTTGAGGCCATGAAATCCGAGATAGGATCCATGTATGAAAACAAAGTATGGACTTTGACAGACTTGCCCGATGATCGGCGAGCGATAGAAAATAAATGGATTTTTAAGAAGAAGACGGACGCGGATGGTAATGTTACCATCTATAAAGCTCGACTTGTCGCTAAGGGTTATCGACAAGTTCAAGGGATTGACTACGACGAGACATTCTCTCCCGTGGCGAAGCTTAAGTCCGTCCGAATCATGTTAGCAATTGCCGCATACTATGATTATGAGATATGGCAGATGGACGTCAAAACGGCATTCCTTAATGGACATCTTAAGGAAGAGCTGTATATGATGCAGCCGGAAGGTTTTGTCGTTCCTCAGAACGCTAACAAAGTATGCAAGCTCCAGCGATCCATTTATGGACTGGTGCAAGCATCTCGGAGTTGGAACATTCGCTTTGATGAGATGATCAAAGCGTTTGGGTTTACGCAGACTTATGGAGAAGCCTGCGTTTACAAGAAAGTGAGTGGGAGCTCTGTAGCATTTCTCCTATTATATGTAGATGACATACTCTTGATGGGAAATGATACGAAACTCCTGGACAGCATTAAGGCCTACTTGAACAAGTGTTTTTCAATGAAGGACCTTGGAGAAGCTGCTTATATATTAGGCATCAAGATCTATAGAGATAGATCGAGACGCCTCATAGGTCTTTCACAAAGCACATACCTTGATAAGATTTTGAAGAGGTTCAAAATGGATCAGTCCAAGAAGGGGTTCTTGCCTATGTTACAAGGTGTGAGATTGAGCATGGCTCAGTCACCGACCACGGCAAAAGATAAAGAAGAGATGAGTGTCATCCCCTATGCTTCAGCCATAGGATCTATTATGTATGCCATGCTGTGTACCAGACCCGATGTAAACCTTGCCGTAAGTTTGGTTGCAAGATACCAAAGTAACCCCGGCAAGGAACACTGGACAGCGGTCAAGAATATCCTGAAGTACCTGAAAAGGACAAAGGACATGTTTCTCGTTTATGGAGGAGATGAAGAGCTCGTCGTAAAGGGTTACGTCGACGCTAGCTTCGACTCAGATCTGGATGACTCTAAGTCACAAACCGGATACGTGTATATGTTGAATGGTGGAGCAGTAAGCTGGTGCAGCTGCAAGCAGAGCGTCGTGGCGGGATCTACATGTGAAGCGGAGTACATGGCAGCCTCGGAGGCAGCGCATGAAGCGATTTGGATGAAGGAGTTCATCACCGACCTAGGAGTCATACCCAATGCGTCGGGGCCGATCAAACTCTTCTGTGACAACACTGGAGCTATTGCCCTTGCCAAGGAGCCCAGGTTTCACAAGAAGACCAGGCACATCAAGCGTCGTTTCAACTCCATCCGTGAAAATGTTCAAGATGGAGACATAGAGATTTGCAAAGTGCACACGGATCTGAATGTCGCAGATCCGTTGACTAAACCTCTCTCGCGTGCAAAACATGATCAACACCAGAACTCTATGGGTGTTCGATTCATCACAATGTAACTAGATTGGTGACTCTAGTGCAAGTGGGAGACTGTTGGAAATATGCCCTAGAGGCAATAATAAAAGGATTATTATATTTCAATGTTCATGATAATTGTCTTTTGTTCATGCTATAACTGTATTATCCGGAAATCGTAATACACGTGTGAACACTTAGACCCAATGAGTCCCTAGTGAGCCTCTAGTTGACTAGCTCGTTATGATCAATAGATAGTCATGGTTTCCTGACTATGGACATAGGATGTCGTTGATAACGGGATCACATCATTAGGAGAATGATGTGATGGACAAGACCCAATCATAAGCATAGCATAAAAGATCGTATAGTTCGTTTGCTAGAAGCTTTGCCAATGTCAAGTATCTATTCCTTCGACCATGAGATCGTGTAACTCCCGGTTACCGTAGGAGTGCCTTGGGTGTATCAAACGTCACAACGTAACTGGGTGACTATAAAGGTGCATTACAGGTATCTCCGAAAGTATCTGTTGGGTTGACACGGATCGAGACTGGGATTTGTCACTCCGTATAACGGAGAGGTATCTCTGGGCCCACTCGGTAATGCATCATCATAATGAGCTCAATGTGACCAAGGTGTTGGCCACGGGATCATGCATTACGGTACGAGTAAAGTGACTTGCCGGGTAACGAGACTGAACAAGGTATTGGGATACCGACGATCGAGTCTCGGGCAAGTAACGTACCGATTGACAAAGGGAATTGTATACAGGGTTTGATCGAATCCTCGACATCGTGGTTCAACCGATGAAATCATCGAGGAGCATGTGGGAGCCAACATGGATATCCAGACCCCGCTGTTGGTTATTGCCCGAGAGTCGTCTCGGTCATGTCTGCGTGTCTCCCGAACCCGTAGGGTCTACACACTTAAGGTTCGGTGACGCTAGGGTTAGTAGGAAGTCAAGTATGTGACTACCGAATGATGTTCGGAGTCCCGGATGAGATCCCGGACGTCACGAGGAGTTCCGGAATGGTCCGGAGGTAAAGATTTATATATGGGAAGTCCTGTTTCGGGCATCGGGACAAGTTTCGGGGTTATCGGTATTGTACCGGGACCACCGGAGGGGTCCCGGGGGCCCACCGGGTGGGGCCACCTGCCCCGGGGGGCCACATGGGCTGTAGGGGGTGCGCCTTGGCCTGCATGGGCCAAGGGCACCAGCCCCACATAGGCCCATGCGCCTAGGGTTCAAGGGGGCAAGAGTCCTAGGAGGGGAAGGCACCTCCTAGGTGCCTTGGGGGGGAGGGAAACCCCCCTTGGCCGCCGCCCCCCTAGGAGATTGGATCTCCTAGGGCCGGCCACCCCCCCCTTGGCCCTCCTATATATAGTGGGGGAGAGGAGGGACTTCATACCCTGAGTCCTTGGCCTTTGGTTGCCTCCTTCTCCCTCCCCAACACCTCTCCTCCTTCGTTGTGTGCTCGGCGAAGCCCTGTCGGAGTACTGCTTCTCCACCATCACCACGCCGTCGTGCTGCCGGTGGAGCTGTCTTCCTCAACCTCTCCTTCCCCCTTGCTGGATCAAGAAGGAGGAGACGTCGCTCGTCCCGTACGTGTGTTGAACACGGAGGTGCTGTCCGTTCAGCACTTGGCATCGGTGATCTGAATCACGTTCGAGTACGACTCCATCATCACCTTGCAAGCTTCCGCACGCGATCTACAAGTGGTATGTAGATGCAAGCTCTCTCCCATGACTCGTTGCTTAGATGAACTCATAGATGGATCTTGGTGAAGCCGTAGGAAAAATTTTAATTTTCTGCAACGTTCCCCAACATATTGATCCGCCTCCGCTTTAATAATGTGCTAATACTCCTTTGTTTAATTTCACAGGCCAATAGTTCCTTTTGGAAGCAGAAAACTCAAGATAAACCGGCTAGGGCTCCTCGTGTGAAGAGCAAAGTCAGAAAGAGAGCTCCTAAGAAGAAAACCGCCGAGTCTTCTGATCCGCCAAAAGATATTGATGAATCGGATCAAGAGGTAGAACTTGACTCGCTTGGTTCCTTTTTCATACACCTTATTGACAATGACTATTCCCAGGATGATGCGGAGGCCAGCCGTGCGGACCATGTGGAGATAATCTCTCTTTCTTCCGACTCAGATCTTGTGCCGGTTCAAAAATTTCACCGTGCAGTACGGAAAGTAAAATACTCTCACCCTCTTGCTTATTTGGATCCGCAATTTTCTTTGAAGACACAGCAAGCTGAAGGTCGTCGCACAACCCAGCACAGTGTCCAACAAGTCACCTCTTCCGGTTTACCGGATACACCAACCCAGAAGCGTCGTCCAGAGGTTTCTTGTCCTTCCAAAAAACTTTATCCTTTGAAGGGTTGCTTCCGATACCCACTTAATCTGTCTGATCCGAATTACCATGCGTCTTCCAATTCTTCTTCTGGTGGTTCATCAACCACTCAAATGCCTCCCCTCAAGACCAGCCCTGGGTAAGTATACCGTTTTTACTTTGTTCTTCGTGCGCCAGTTTACCAACTGATCTTTTGTTCTAATATTTCAGTGCCAAAGCCCAGCTGAGCAAGAAAGCAAGAATCAATGTCCCTACTGAAGAGGTTGAACCGGACAGAACCTCCGAAGGTGTTAATAGAGATGCCGACATCGCCATTGACGACCCTACCCCACAGGGTCAAAATACTGATGCTGATCCACCGGAAGTTAACCCGACAAGTCCACATGCGGATCCTCCAAGCCCGGCTAGGAATGAAGACCTTCCAAGCCCGGCCAGAAATACCATTCCTCCAATCCCAATCAGGGATACTGCTAATCCGCCAAGCCCAGCCAGGGTCACTATCAATCCGCCAACTCCATCAAAAGGTGATGATGACGTTGTTATTACTGGCACGGGTCACACTAGTCCTGGTAATCTGGTTGTCTTGTCAAAATATACTACCAAGGAGGAATTTGCTGCTATGGGCAAGGGGAAAGGGAAGACTGATTTATCTAACTTCATTAACCTTAGCGCCGAGGAGCTTCATTCTGGATTTTTAAACCGTCTTTACACTAGGCGTGACTTTGAAGCTGGTTTGGTGAATTTGATGAAGGAACGTTATGAGGTAATCTTCAGAACCGCTTTGAAATTTGCTTTGTTCTGTATATCTCTTCCGTTGTAGCCTCCAAGGGCCGGTTATCTTTTGAAGATAAACCGGGACTTTTATATGAAAACACTCCAACTGAGTAGCCCCCAAGGGCCGGTTTGTCTCTTGAAGACAAACCGGAACTGTTTGCCCTTATTAATTGCCTTCACTTTCAATTGATCAATTGTACATTAGCCCCCAAGTGCCAAGCTTAATACCTTGATTGAGCCTTGGGACTTGAAAATATTTTTTTAAAGAAGTAATCCGCATTAGCCCCCAAGTTCCAAGTGTATAACTTGTTATGTGCTTGGGACTTTAACAACTTTAGCATCTGATTTTTTGCAGACTGATAGAATATCAAAGAATCTCAAATCGCCGATCTTCAAGAAAACATCAAGTCCCAGCAGGAAGAGACTTCTAAAGCCAAAGAGGAGCTTGAGGGTGCTTTGACAACCATGGAACAATAGAAAGATGGCTTCAAAAATGAACGCACCAACTGGGAAACTAAGAAGGCTGCATTGTTGAAGCGGGCTGAAGATGCCGAAGCAGCTCTTAAACCGGTGGCGGAAGAGCTGACATGGCTGAAACATCAAGTGAATGCCATGACTTCTGCAATCTTTGGTAAGTACTTTGTCATAGCCGGTTCAAAAAATATCGTGAACTCTGCTAGTTTAACATTAAATTCTGAAACCATTGCAGGTAATCGCATTGCTCATCTGGGCGCAGATATGCGGATGAAATTGAAGGCAGCATACACCTTGATTGAGAAACTATATACTGGCGCACAACGAGTCATCTATGCAGCTTCGTATAACAAACCGGCACCAACTTTGATCAAGGATACTTTGGCCAAGCTCTCAATGACCCCGGCTCAAATAGAAGAGTTGAAACGGTCTGCTACCAGGGCTGGCGCATTGTTAGAACTAACTCGGGCCAAATCAAGGATAGCTGACTTGGATCGAGCTGATATTGTCAAGGGCTATCCAGATGATCAGGAAGACGGATTAGCATTTGATAATGAAGCGCTCAAAACCCTGACCAAGGAGTTGCGTCCAGTAGCAAGTCAATTGGCTGAAGAGGTGAACTTGACGTCTCATCGGTCGTTCTATGATGCCAACAATCATCGAGTTGACACTGCTGTGACAGAAGTGAAGAATCTTATTCCGCCCATTCGTAAGCACACTTACGCTCCTGACGTTGAACTGTCGAATCTCATAGATGAAGAAGCTGTTTTTCAAGCGCTAACCCGGATTGACTGGACCACCCTTGACTTCCAGCCACTGGGTGGGGATGAGGAGGTTGAACCGGCGCTGAGGATCCATCAACTTCACGTCGTCCTAACAATGAATCTTAATCTGGCAATCGGGTTATTGTCACAAACTTTGCTCTGCGTAAGAACAATCATTATTTTGGGCCTCAAAGCGCCTTGTACTAGGCTAGTTAAAATACTTTGCTCAACTGCCATCGTGCACTGAGATATGACTTGATTTAATCTGCCATGATAATTGTAGTGATGTCTGATATATCTTTATAATATTATGCTATCCTTATATCTGCATCACAAAAAATCTGTCCGGGCGGTTTACCGCCGGACGGGTTATAATACCCAAAAGAAAACCTGTTAAATCACTAAGCTTTATATAAAAAATAAAGCATACCTGTGATATAGGCTTGTAAATGTACCAATTTGACTGTGAGCGTTTGATAGTACTCATCATATCGTGCTGGTGTATAATAAGTCATGCCGGGTTACGATGAACACCAGATGAGCATACTGGCGACCTGTAGTCAAAAACCAGACCGGGTTATGAAACACCGGTTTAAGAATGAAGATGGTCTGACAACTTGTAGTTGAGAGCCAAGCCGGGTTAACGAACACTGGGTTATTATGATGACTTGAAAAGCCACACCGGGTCAATGGACACCGGTTCAAGATAAATTCATCAAAGGGTGAAAACTTGGGAAAAAAACAAACAAAAAACCGTGTAGTCGAGGCTTTTCAAGGGCTGCCAGGCCCAAATTCAAGGCTTTTCATGGGCTGCCAAGCCGCTGAGTTAAACCATTTTGCAAAGCCTTTTAAGATGGGCCTCCAACTAACCAATCGTCATTTTGACTTTGACAAGTTCAGGGTCTGTATAAGATTGACTTGTCAAACGTTCGACGGGTCGTGCCAGGATTACCTGGATAGGAGTGGCTTACTTGATGAAGGCAGGTTAACCCAGGGTTTTAGGTGAATACACCAGGCTTCCAAGCCGTGGGTCGATACCCAATTACAAGGGTCCTTTCAAACTCTTTGTTGCTTGGCACAAAGAGCCCCCAAGTAACTTTGTGAGCCGTGCTCAATGGGTGCCTATGTCTGAGCTGTGCACAACATCCAGACTCTCTTTGGCCCCTTGGGTGTGAAGCTCCCAAGCTGTTTTGTGGCATGATATCCGGTTTAACAGGTTGTACTTTGCTTTGTCAGCTGAAGCCCCCATGTAAACAAAGAGATTTGAAGAAAACGGCAGAGACCCTGCTTATAGCAAGGATGCCAGTTTATTATATTGATCATAATATATACATTGTTGAAATATGTACATAAGAAAAGCCTATGGCTCAAGTGTAATAAGGCCGAAGGAGAGCTATGTTCCATGGCCGCCGGGTCTCCTCCTCAGAACTGCGTGAGTCTTCTCAAACGTCAATGAGGTAGTATGATCCGTTGTGCAGATTTTTGCCGACTACAAAAGGTCCTTCCCAAGGTGGGGATAACTTGTGCATATCGGTCTGATCCTGGATGAGCTAGAGCACTAAGTCGCCTTCTTGAAAGGTTCTTGTCTTAACCCGGCGGCTATGATAACGCCGCAGGTCTTGTTGATAAACCACCGAACGAGCCAAAGCCATGTCCCGTTTCTCATCTAACAGGTCCAGCGCCTCTTGGCGTGCTTGCTCATTGTTCGCTTCAACATAATTGGCAACTCGGGGAGAGTCATGACGAATATCACTTGGGAGGACGGCCTCAGCCCCGTAAACCATGAAGAAAGGTGTATAACCCGTAGATTGGTTTGGTGCGGTGTTTATACTCCATAACACAGATGGTAATTCTTCCACCCAACAACCCGGCGTCCGCTTCAAAGGAACCATAAGACGGGGCTTGATATCCTTCAAGATTTCTTGATTAGCTCGCTCCGCTTGACCATTAGACTGTGGGTGAGCCACGGATGCTACATCAAGCCTGATGTGCTCTCGTTGACAAAATTTCTCCATCTCACCTTTAGAATGGTTTGTGCCATTATCTGTGATGATGCTGTGTGGAAAGCCAAAATGGAAAATGATCTTTTTGAGAAATTGAACCGTCGTGGCTGCATCACACTTGCTGACGGGCTCCGCTTCAACCCATTTAGTGAACTTGTCAACCGCCAAAAACAGGTGGTCTTCTTATTGTAACACCCACGATGCAGCTATATCTCCCACGTATCGAAGCACGACTTAGAGGCATAACTGCATTGTGGTTTTGTCGCAAGAAGGGTCATCTTCACACAATCCCATGTAATGAACAAGACTGGGATAAAGATTTGGCTTACAATCGCCACTTCACACAATGAACATATAATTTATACATCATTCAAAGTACACACATAGTCCGACTACGGACGAAGCCAAAAGAAAAGAAGATAACCCAACTGCTAGATCCCCGATCGTCCCAACTGGGCTTCACTACTGATCAACATGAAACGAAACATAGCAATGACCAAGATCTTCGTTGAGCTCCCATCTGAGCTTGGTTGCATCACCTGCACTGGTATCATCGGCACCTGCAACTGTTGTGATAGTATTTGGTGAGTCATGAGGACTCAGCAATCTCAAAACCTGCGAGATCAAGACTATTTAAGCTTATGGGTAGGAAGTGGTAATGAGGTGGAGTTGTAGCAAGCACTAAGCAAATATGGTGGCTAACATACGCAAATAAGAGCGAGAAGAGAAACAACGGAATGGTCGAGAAGCTAGAAGTGATCAAGAAGTGATCCTGAAACTGCTTACGCACAATCATAACACAAAGATCGTGTTCACTTCCCGGACTCCGCCGAAAAGAGACCATCACGGCTACACACGCGATTGATGCATTTTAATTAAGTCAAGTGTCAAGTTCTCTACAACCAGACATTAACAAATTCCCATCTGCCACATAACCGTGGGCACGACTCTCGAAAGTTTATACCATGCAGGGGTGTCCCAACTTAGCCCATCACAAGCTCTCACGGTCAACGAAGGATATTCCTTCTCCCAGGAAGACCCGATCAGTCTCAGAATCCTGGTTTACAAGACATTTCGACAATGGTAAAACAAGACCAGCAAAGCCGCCCGATGTGCTGACAAATCCCGATAGGAGTCGCACGTATCTCATTCTTAGGGCACACCGGATGAGCCAGACGTCGGGTTGGCATAGACCCTGGTTGCCCAGGGGGCGCCGGACATCGCTCGGTTTGGACCAGCACCCGGAGGAGCATTGGCCTGGGGGGGGGGGTAAATAAAGATGACCCTTGAGTCTGCAGAACCCAAGGGAAAAAGGCTTAGGTGGCAAATGTTAAAACCAAGGTTGGGCCTTGCTGGGGGAGTTTTATTCAAAGCGAACTGTCAAGGGGGTCCCATAAATCACCCAACTGAGTAAGGAACGCAAAATCAAGGAACATAACACCGATATGACGGAAACTAGGGCGGCAAGAGTGGAACAAAACACCAGGCATAAGGCCGGGCCTTCCACCCTTTACCAAGTATATAGGTGCATTAATTAAATAAGAGATATTGTGATATCCCAAAATAACCCTGTCCATCATGGAGCAATATTCAACTTCACCTGCAGCTACCAATTCTATAAGAGGGCTGAGCAAAGCAGTAACATAGCCAAGCAATGGTTTGCTAGGAAGGGTGAAAAAGGTTAGAGGCTGGCATGGCAATTTGGGAGGCATGGTAAACAAGTGATAGGTAGCGCAACATAGCGATAGAACGAAGCAACTAACAAGCAAAGATAGAAGTGATATCGAGGGTAATGGTCATCTTGCCTGAGATCCCACAAGGAAGAAGAACGAGTCCATGAAGAAGACAAACGGACGTAGTCGAACGAATCCTCACAACTCCGGAACAAAACCGAAGCTAACAAGAGAAGCAAACCGGAAAGAAGCAAACAATATGGTAAACACACAAGCATAATCATGGCATGATGCACAATCAAGTTTGATGCATGTCCGGTTTAATGAGGCATGGCATGGCAAAGTGCGCAAACAATACTACAAATTAAGTGGAGCTCATTGCATATTGATGAAACACCACATCAATTATTTAGTTCTCTCTCGGTTATGAGCTACTCAACAATATTAAATGTTGTTAAACATGGCGAGAGGTGAAGCATAGTTAAACTAACTATTAGGCAAGTTTAAATGAGGCCGGAAACAACAAACAAAAATTCCGGAAAATCCCCATGTCATTTAGCAATTTAATGCAACAACAATTTTAAACATTTAAATGTCATTATCATGATGCGGATGACATATGCAAGTTTTATGCAATTTTTTATGAAAATGTTGACATGAGCATGTTATGAAGCATTTGGTCACCATGGCGGAATGAAACGGGTGCCACGGCAACGAATCCAAAAATGATGCCACGACAACATTTCGATGATCCGACAACTTGTCGAGATGTCGGTGCAAAAGAAAGTGTGGACATGCGAAAGAAGGTGGGGTGATCCCGGATATCGGGTTCCCATGTGTTGGTGGCATGGCAAGCGAGGAACATGCAAAGGCAATTCGATCACGGTGCAAACACGGGCATCTCATACAACACATGCATTCGGTCCACGGGTGATCATCTCGGGATTATACCTTTGAAGCATGCGTTTTGGGGCGGATGGAGTTCGTCGAAGGAAGTAGTGGTACACAGGCCATAGTGGAAGTAGTTGTATCCGCGACGGTAGTGGAAGTAGACGTTCACAGGTCGTCGTGGGAAGTAGTTGTTCACGTGGCGAGGGTAGTGGAAGTAGTCGTTCTCGCGACGGTAGTCGTTCACGGGTCGTAGATGTTCCCGGGTCGTGGGTAGAGGTACTCGACGCATCATCGTGGTACTTGGCAAAATTCTCGGAGAAGATTGACGGTCCGGGTACGGGTCTCATAGTGTAGTCGAACTTGGTGTATCCGAAGTACTTGGTGAATCCACGTAGTCGAACACCGGTCGTAGTGGTACTTGCCGCTCATTATGTAGTTGAACACGGGGTTCCTCAGAGGATCGGTCTCGGTGACGCAGGGGAGCAGCTTGGACTTGGTGAAGAGCAGCGGCAGTGAGGCTTGCTGCCGGCATGGGGAGGTAGACCGACGGGGCAGGAGGTCGATGCTGACGGAGACCCAGGGCGGCGCAGCAAACTTGGAGCAGATGAAGGAGGTCTGACGGGGGGGCTGAGGCCGCAGTGTGGCGGGGTCGAAGCAGAGGGTGTAGACAACGCGGCTGGGATGAGCAGCGAGGTGCTGGAGATTGTCTCGGCCATGGCGTCCCTGCGGTAGCCGCGAGCTCATGGCCTGCAATAGCAGCAAGGCGCGGAACGCGACGGAGCGACGCTGCTGCTATTGGTGAGGTGGTGGGGTCAAGGAAAAATCTCGGGCGCAGGCGCCATGGGAGGAGCACAGTAGAGGAGCTCAGTGCAGGGGGCGCAAGGGGAGCTGCTGGTGCTTGCGGCCAAGGCGACTATGAGCAGAGGAGGCGAGAGGCCACGGGCGAGGGGTGCGAGGGCGATGAGGAGGAGCGAAGTGGGAGAAGGGGATCGAGGAGAAAGGAGGAGAGCGGGGTCGAGCGCGGAGGTGGGGGGATCGAGCGCTGGCGGCTGTGGAGGGAGGACGAGGGAGAGGTGGAGATCGATTGGAGTGAGGAGGAGGTCGGGCTAGGGTTAGGATTAGATAGGTGGGCTGACCTGCTGGGAGGCCCAATTGGCCAGCTGGGCTTCTCTCTTCTTGATTTACAGAAAATAGAAAGAAAGAACAGAGAGAAAAGAGAAGGTTAGAGAAAGAATTGGCACGGGGTTAATTTTCTTAAACTTAGAAAAATGAGTTTAATACAAGAAAATAGGAGTGGGCATGGATGCAAGGTTTAGATTCAAAAACAATTGTATTTAATTCAAATGGGTGAATAGGAAGTGGAGGTTTGGAAGGCCCAAAAATGTTGAGAATTTTAGAGGAGCCACAATAAATGGAGAAAGAATTGTTGACAAAGTTTGAGGCAAGGAAATTGAGATAGAAAATGCATGGAACTTAAACTGCAGGTGTGTTATGGTGATTGCAAAGTTAATGGAATATTTATAATAGCTCCCTAATATTAGGGGGATATGTTATAAAGAGAAGTCACCCTTCCCTTGATTTAAATGGATCGAACAATCCATACAATTTATTTAAAAGAGTTATAAAATTAATGATATGATGGCATGATGACATGATGCAATGCAAGAGATGACATGATGAAATGCAACAAACAAAAATAAATCACACGGAAAAACTCGGAATAGCTGGGAGTCTTCTGGAGCGTCGGTCTCGGGGCGTTACACTTATCCTTGGAGCGCTTAAAAGGTCCCACCATATCAAGCCCCCAAGTAGCAAATGGCCAAGTGATAGGAATCATCCGTAGCTCTTGAGCCGGAACATGAGCTCGACGTGAAAACTTCTGACAAGCGTCACACCGCTTTACCAGATCCTCCGCATCAGCATGAGCTGTCAACCAATAGAACCCATGATGAAAAGCTTTAGCCACCAGGGATTTTGAACCGCCATGCTGACCACAATCCCCTTCATGGATTTCACGTAGAATATCTTGTCCTTCTTTAGGAGAAACACAATGTTGGAATACGCCTGAAACACTGCAACAATGTAACTCGCCATTGTGAATAACCATGGACTTGGATAGCTGGATTATCTGTCTGGCGAAGACCTCATCATCTGGCAGCTCGCCCCGGTTCATATACGCCAAATATGGAACCATCCAATCCGGAATGATATGTAAAGCGGCTACCAATTGGGCCTCCGGATCAGGAACAACTAAATCCTCCTCTATAGGCAACTTAACAGACGGGTTATGCAAGATATCTAAAAAGGTATTGGGTGGTACCGGTTTACGCTGAGTCCCAACCGGCTTAAAGCATCTGTTGCCTCGTTTTTGCGCCGGTCAATGTGCTCAACCTGATAATCCTTAAAGTGACCTGCCACAATATCCACCTCACGTCTGTAAGCCTCCATGAGTGGATCCTTAGAATCCCAAGTACCAGAAACTTGCTGAGCCACCAGATCAGAATCTCCAAAACAGCGAACCAGGCTTAAGTTCATTTCCTTAGCCACACGGAGACCATGGAGTAAGGCCTCGTACTTAGCTGCATTGTTAGTACAAGGAAACATTAAGCGGAGAACATAACAAATTTTATCACCTCGAGGGGAAGTAAGGACAACCCCAGCCCCCAAGCCTTCCAATTGCCTGGATCCATCAAAGTGAATAGTCCAGTATGTATTATCCAGTTTGTCCTCTGGTGCCTGTAACTCGGTCCAATCATTGATGAAGTCAACAAGCGCCTGAGATTTGATGGCCGTTCGAGGCATATACTTCAACCCATGTGGACCAAGCTCAATCGCCCAAAGGAGCAGAACTAATCACTATGATGGGATGGTCTAGAAAGTATTGCTTGAGCTTCCGTATTGTCATAAAAACTCGATACACCAGCTTCTGCCAATGCGGATGTCGTTGTTTGACTCGATCAGTACTTCGCTGATATAGTAAACTGGCCGTTGAACTGGATATTCCTTCCCAACCTCCTTACGCTCAACCACAATTGCCACACTGACCGCACGGGCATTGGCAGCCACGTACAATAACAAGGGCTCTTTATCAACCGGAGCAGCAAGGACCGGCGGTTCAACCAACTGCCGCTTTAAGTCCTCAAATGCCGCATTAGCTGCGTCACTCTAGATGAAATCGTCTGTGTTTTTCAACATCTGATACAAAGGGATCACCTTTTCTCCCAAACGGCTGATAAACCGGCTAAGGGCTACAATTCGACCCGCCAGACGCTGAACATCATTGATACACTTCAGTTTAGCCAAGGATGTAATCGCTTTGATTTTTTCCGGATTAGCCTCAATGCCTCTGTTGGACACCAGAAAACCTAAGAGCTTGCCTCCCGGAACACCAAAAACGCACTTGTCCGAATTGAGCATCATTTTATAAACCCAAAGATTATCAAAGGTCTCCTTGAGATCATCTATCAATGTCTCCTTCTTCCTAGACTTCACCACAATGTCATCTACATAAGCATGAACATTGCGCCCAATCTGAGTATGAAGAAAATTCTGCACACAACATTGATAAGTTGCTTGGGCACTCTTGAGCCCAAAGGGCATAGAAACATAACAGAAGGCTCCAAAAGGAGTTATAAAAGCTGTCTTCTCATGGTCCTTAACTGCCATTTTGATCTGATCATAACCTGAATAAGCATCCAAGAAACTCAGACGCTCACAACCCGCCGTCACATCAATGATCTGATCAATGCACGGGAGAGAAAAAGGATCCGCTGGACAAGCCTTGTTCAAATCTGTGTAGTCCACACACATGCGCCAAGTGCCGTTTTTCTTAAGAACGAGCACCGGATTAGCCAACCACTCAGGATGAAATACTTCAACGATAAACTCGGCAACCAATAGCCGGACTACCTCCTCACCAATGGCCTTGCGTCTTTCTTTGTTAAAGCGGTGAAGAAACTGTTTGACTGGTTTAAACTTGGGATCAATATTGAGAGTGTGCTCAGCGAGTTCCCTCGGTACACCTGGCATGTCAGAAGGCTTCCATGCAAAAATTTCCCGGTTCTCACAGATGAACTCGATGAGCAAGCTTTCCTATTTTGGATCCAGATTGGTACTGATGCTAAACTTCTTGGATGAATCGCCAGGAAAAAAACCAACAAGCTTAGTCTCATCAGCTAGTTTGAATTTCAGGGTCGGGTCATGCTCAGTGGTGGGCTTCTTCAGAGGGGTCATGTAGCACAAACCAACTCAGCATAGGCCGCATCACCTTCCTCACAATCCAAGGTGATCTTTCGACTTCCATGTACTGTGATAGTCCCCTTATGACCCGGCATTTTGAGTTGTAAATAGATATAGCAGGGCCTCACCATGAATTTTGTGTAAGCCGGCCGTCCAAACAGTGCGTGATACGGGCTCTAGATTCTCACTACTTCAAAGGTCAAGGTTTCAGACCTGGAATCATGCTCATCTCTAAACACAACCTCCAAAGCAATCTTGCCAACAGGATATGCCGATTTACCTGGTACTACACCATGAAAAACAGTGTTTGATGGTTTAAGACTCTTATCTGTCAACCCCATGCGACGGAAGGTTTCATAGTATAGGATGTTGATACTGCTCCCTCCATCCATCAGAACTTTGGTAAATTTATAATCTCCCACCTGAGGTGCCACCACCAAAGCCAGATGACCCGGATTGTCAACCCCGGGCGAATGATCCTCTCTGCTCCACACAGTGGGCTGCTCGGACCACCGCAAATAACGTGGCACTGCCAGTTCAACAGCATTAACTGCCCTTTTATGAAGCTTATGATCGCGCTTGCACAGACTAGTAGTGAACACATGATACTGCCCACCATTCAACTGCTTAGGGTGACTTTGATAACCTGACTACTGCTGATTCCCTTGATTATTCTGTTGGTTATTACCACCTTGATTGTTCTGGTTGCCCTGATTATTCTGAAATCCAGAGTTTGAACTGCCACCACCATGAAAACCTGGACCTGAACCACCCAACGGACCCTGATCATACCGGAAGAGATCAGAGTTCTTGAACTCCTTCAAGATATAACAATGTTTCCAAAGATGTGTGGCAGGGGCCTCCTTAGTCCCATGCTTTGGGCAGGGCTGGTTTAACAGACGCTCCAGATTCATCCCTCCACCGCGCTGGGGCGGTTTACCTTTACGACACTGCATATTGGTGTTAGCCACAAGATCTGAACTATCTGCTTTGCGCTTACCATTATTCCCATGGCCTCCTTGGTTGTGATGCTGTCCCTTTGCACCGCCGTTCTTCTTTCCCTTCTCCGGTTTCTCCTCACCAGAATCGGGATCCTTGGTATTATCAGAATCAGTATATTTGACCAAGGCTGCCATAAGTGTTCCCATGTCATTGCAGTGGCGCTTGAGCCGTCCCAACTTCATCTTTAGTGACTTAAACCGGCAATTACGCTCTAGCGTTATGATTGCTTGGCCAGCATTAATCCGGTCTGACAAATGCAAAACTTCTGAAACCCGGCGCACCCAATGAGTTGTTGACTCGTTCTCCCCTTGAACACAGGCATCCAGATCCACAATGGACATAGGTTGTTTGCACGTGTCTTTGAAATTGGCTATAAATCGGGCCTTCAACTGATCCCATGACTCGATAGAGTTGGCTGGTAGGTTTTCAACCAGGTACGGGCTGGCCCTTCCAACATCATCGTGAAGTACTTTGCACATGCCGCTTCATCCACATCCAGCATCTCCATTGCCATCTCATAACTCTTGACCCATGCCTCAGGTGGCTGATCAGTGGTGAAATTAGGCACCTTACGTGGACCCTTGAAATCTTTGGGCAGTCGCACATTACGGAGAGCCGGAATGAGACACGGCACTACCCAGGAACTGAAGGAAAGCCCGGTGCCTCGGTCTACTGACGCCGCTGGCTGAACCGGGGTGGGTTGATAACGACCCGCATATTGTGCTGCCAAAGCGGCCTCCCTTCGTGCTCTGCCATTATCCACCACGTCTTGAGCATTTACCTCACCGTGCGCCGGATTGGGTCCTTGAGGGACATTACGGCGCCGCGCACTGCTAGACACTTCCGATTCATCCATGTGCCTGCTATAGCTTTTGCTCGGACGGGGGGTCGAATGAATTCTATCTCGGCTATAGGAATAAGCCTGCTATTGCACAACGACGGTTTGAAGAAGATCCCTAGCCCGCTGCGTCTCAATCACCGCAAGTGAATCGCCCTCCATCGGAATAGCTGCCAGGCGAGATGCTGCAGCAATCATGTTATCCAAAGGGCTCGAAAAGTGACCCGGTGGTGTTGACACGTATTGCGGCGGGTTATCCGTTTGACGAGGTGGTTCCGTCATCCGTGGTTGATCTGGCGCTGCCCTAGGCGCGTCGGTCCGGTTTGCAGCTGCCGGATTACTCGGCCCAGCCCCCGGCGTATTAAAGAGATTCAATCCTTCGAAGACCGGCTGCATACGCGATCGGTACTTCCTTCACGCTACGTCGTTTGATGCATTCTGATCCAACATGAGCCGCTAATTCTATGCCTGTATCTGCTGTGACTGGGCATCCAAAGCGGCCCGTTCTTCAGCCATCCTAGCATCCTCAGCTGCCAGGTCCTCCTTAGCCCGTGTTATCTGGTCCTTCAGCTTCGCGACATCCTCGTTGTGCCGATCCCGCGTCTTTGGGGTAACTGCTGTGGTTAACAAGGTCACCTAGGCATCCATCAAACCGGAGAGAACTTGAGCTGGTCGGCGCACCGGGCCTCCTGCCGTGGCTGCTAATCCGGAATTCATTGCTGCTGTAGATGAAGACTGCAAAGTGGGCTGTGTTCCAGTCATGAAAACAGCAACCCGACTTGGTGGTTCAAGGAGGTCCGGAATACTGTTGCCATCAGAATATCCTTCGAACACACCATCACGAATTTGGTATAGGGACTCGGTTTCACCAGTGGATGACTCGCCGTCGGAATAAACAGCTGTCTCGCCTTCAGACACCGGTTCAGATCTGGTCCCATAGACACATCCTACGAACACACGCTTCATGGCGGGCCTAACCCGGGCAGGACTCGCACGCTAAGCCGTCTCGACGAGGTCGGTGCAGATGTTCGGCTTAGGGCCCGGTTCACCAATCTTGCCGATGAAGACATGAATTCCGCCAAAGGGGACCCGATACCCGTACTCGATTGAGCCGGCCTCGGGGCCCCATCCTTCGTCGTCGATGTAGAGCTTGCCGTGATGACTCTTGGTCATCCGGCAAACCCCGTACCCTTTGAGTCCTTCAAATCTGCCCTTCAAGAACTCGAAACCATCGTGCGATAGCCCCACGGTGGGCGCCAACTATCGTGGAATTAACACGTCAGATGTCCTCATGAAAGGACTTAGTCGTGGAGCCATTGCGACGGGTTAGCTTGAAGGGGTTAAACCGGACAAGGGACACGAGAGTTCTATACTAGTTTGCCCCTTCGATGAAGGTAAAAGCCTACGTCTAGTTGTGATGGGATTGATTGGGTTTCGATGAACAGGGAGCAAATACGCTTTGCCTGGGTCTCGAGTTGTTGTTTTCTTGTCCCTGAACCGCCGCCAGGTCGTCCCTTTATATACATTGGTTGACACCTGGCCAGTCTACAGAGTCCCAAGGCCGGCTCATACAAGTGTCCGGCTCGGTCTCCCCTTTCCTATCTTACAACATAAGTTACATGATCATGGCGGTTTACAACTTATGGGCCCTAATCTATCTTGGGCTCTGGCCCTCTAAGCTTCATCCGTAAAGCGCCATCTTCTGGGTCTTTATGGGCTTCAATGCAGTTGAGGGTGAACCGTCCCCTCCTGGGCGGTTTACCCTTAGTAGTTATATCCCCAACACAAAGCATTCCTACGGTATCCGAGAGTTGCACAATCTCATGGTCTAAGAAAATGATACTTGACATTAGAAAAGCTCTTAGTAAACAAACTACACGATCTTGTGCTATGCTTAGGATTGGGTCTTGTCCATCACATCATTCTCCAAATGATGTGATCCCATTATCAATGACAGCCAATGTCCATGGCCAGGAAACCATAACCATTTATTTATCAACAAGCTAGTCAACTAGAGGCTCACCAGGGACATGTTATGGTCTATGTATTCACACATGTATTACGGTTTCAAGTTAATACAATTATAGCATGAACAATAGACAATTATCATGAAGAAGGAAATATAATAATAACCATTTCATATTTCCAACAGTCTCCCACTTGCACTAGAGTCAATAATCTAGTTCACATCACTATGTGATTGTAGTGAATCCAACACCCATGGGGTTTTATCATATATTGCTTGTGAGAGAGGTTATTAGTCAACGGGCCTGAACCTTTCAGATCCGTGTGTGCTTTACAAATCTCAATGTCATCTTGTAGATGCAGCTACCATGCGCTATTTGGAACTATTCCAAGTAACTGCTCTACTATACGAATCCGGTCTACTACTCAGAGTCATCCGGATTAGTGTCAAAGTTTGCATCGACGTAACCCTTTACGACGAACTCTTTTACCACCTCCATAATCGAGAAAAATTCTTTAGTCCACTAGTTACTAAGGATAACTATGACTGCTGTCTTGTGATCCATTCCTGGATCACTCTTGTACCCCTTGACTGACTCATGGCAAGGCACACTTCAGGTGCGGTACACAACACAACATACTGTAGAGCCTATGCCTAGAGCATAGGGGATGACCTTCGTCCTTTCTCTCTCTTCTGCCATGGTCAGGTCTTGAGTCTTACTCAATACTCACACCTTATAACACAGCCAAGAACTCCTTCTTTGTCGATCTATTTTGAACTCCTTCAAAATCTTGTCACGGTATGTGTTCATTTGAAAGTACTATTAAGCATTTTTTATCTATCCTTATAGATCTTGATGCTCAATGTTCAAGTAGCTTAATCCAGGTTTTCCATTGAAAAACACTTTTCAAACAACCCTATATCACTACAAAAAAAGACACATCCGTGACATTTTGGGCCGAACGAATTTTTTTCTGTCATACTTATGACACTTCTATGATAATAATCGTGACAAAACCCGGTATCATCATAGATGTGGTGGGCTCCTACTTCTATGACAAAAAATCATGACAGAAAATGGGCTTTTCGTCCTAGGCGAGCCGGAGACGCAGCTGCATGACATTCTTTGGGCCGTCCATGACGAAAAAAAACCGTGGTAGAAGCGAGGGCGAGGAAAATTTCGGCGAGTTCCCGATTACGGTGGGTGGTCGGGGGCCGAGCGATGTGCGTTTCTCTCGTACACGTACACGCGTGTGTGAGAGGGGTTAGCTCTAACTGAACCCGAGCGAGGCATTGGACTCTAACTGAACCCGAGCGATTGCACTGCAGACTACGCGTTACTGAACCCGAGCGATCGATCGATGGCTGTTAACTGAACCTGATCAAGCGATTCCTTCGCTACTACTGCTAACTGAAGTCGATCGATGCTGCCTCTGGATGAATAGTGAGTGTTGGGGGGGGCGGTTGGATGAACAGTGAGTGGTGGGGGTGGATGAAGAGGACCCCGTGGCGTTGCCTCTGGATGAACAGGACCCCGATCGATCGAGCCGGTTGGGGCTGGATGAATAGGACCCCGTGGAGGGCTGGATGAACAGGACGACCCTGTGGAGGGTTGGATGAACAGTAGACGGTGGAGGGGTGGTTGAACAGTAGCCCGTGGAGAGGGGTGGTTGAACAGTAGCCGGTGGAGTAGCACGTGGTGGAGGCTGGATGAACAGGAGCCCGTGGAGGCTGGAGGAGGTCGACGGTGGATGAACAGTAGCCCGTGAGGCTAGAGGAGGTCGACGGTGGAGATGAACAGTATCTCTTGGAGTCCCGTTTTGCGGTACGCCACACCCCTCCCGATGAACAGGACCCCCGTTTCGATCGTAGCGCTCCAACACAAGTCAGTTTCGTCCGTTTTGCGGTACGCCACACCCTCCTGATCAACAGGACCCCCATTTCGACCGTAGGAGGTCCGTTTCCTCCGTTTTGCGGTACGCCAGACCCCTCCTGATGAACAGGATCCTGTTTCAAATGTGGCTAGTCGAACACAAGGCCGTTTCCTCCGTTCTGCGGTACACCAGGCCTCGTTTCCATCGCCTGTTCCGTCCAAGCCCTCCCGATGAACACGACAACGCATTCCGTTCCGACCCAGCCGGTTGGCTCCCCATGAACACGACGACGACGCTGTTTCTCCGTTCCGACCCAGCAATGTACACGATCCATGGACGTACGTATGCGCGAGTAGGCATTCGAGACCCCGCCCATATGTACACATACATGGCCGTATTTTCTTTCTTGCACACTGGCCGTTGTACGTACGTGTACATGCTACATGCGCGCCTCTACTACGACACGTGCGCGCCTCTACTACGACACGTGCGCGCCTCTACATCGACCAGTATATATGTACATACACGTTCGCGACCAGAATGACAACGCTACGTACGCTTCGACCAGGTGGGTCCCGACGGTCAGGCACTTCCTTGCATTTGAAGATGTAGATGGTGGGTCCCAGCAGTCAGGGTGCGAATTGTTTTTTTATTTTTTGCCCGGACGCACTTCCTTGCGTGCGAAGATGTAGCTGGTGGGTCCCAGAAGTCAGGGGGGCGAATCGTTTTTCTTTTTGCCCGGACGCACTTCCATGCGTGCAAAGGTGTAGCTGGTGGGTCCCAGCAATCAGGAGGGAAACATTTTTTCGGGCAATACGGTGGCCCGTCTGGTGGGTCCTTGCTGTGAGGTGGAGGAATAATTATTTTGCGCGTAATAAGGCGGCACTACCCAGCTGTCAGCCTCTCCATGCACAGTACTCTTCCGATGGAAGACGGTCGTTGACCACATTGACCATGCCGCGCCAAGAGCACCACGGCGGTGGACGACGGCGAGGCCTAGGAAGGGCACGACGCGGAGCCGGGGAAGACGCAGCAGTGGATGCCCACACGAAGAGGAGCATGAGGGTTCACTGGTTCGGCTGCGGTGTGAGGCTGCCGTCGCTGCAGAATAACAGCGGGTGTGGGTAAGTAGAGGGATGGCCTGGCCAGCGGTGGGAGTAGTAGGGGGTGGTGAGGCCTCCGCGGCATCACAGCCGACCACGGGAGGCAGGAGCACGCGGCACCACCGGCGCTGGTTTGGGCGGCTGGAGCAAGAAGACCAGAGGTTGAAGAAGCACTACTGCCGTTGGATGGACATCATACAGTCACTGGAGCTAGAATCGTTCATATTGACTAAGTTGACAAAGCCCTCCGTCCCCATCAACTTAGTTGGCCCACAAGTCATCCCCCACTATGGTGGGTCCCAGCTAGCAAGGGGGTATTCATTTTTGTGTGCGTAATAAGGAGGCACTTCCTTGCATGCGAAGATATAGCTGGTGGGTCTGACCTGTCAGCGGGGGGAACATTTTTTTGCGAAATACAGAGGCCCTTCCGGTGGGTCCCAACTGTCAGGTGGAGGAATCATTATTTTACGCATAATAAGGAGGCATTTCCTTGTGTGCGGCTGTGGACCCAGCTGTCAGCCTCTCCAGGTACAGTCCACGTCCGATGGATGTCGTTCGTTGACCACGTTGACCAGGCCACGCCAAGAGCACCATGGCGGTGGACGACGGCGAGGCTGGGAAGGGAACGACACGGAGCCGGGGAAGACTCGGCAATGGATGCCCACGCGGTGGGGAGTACGAGGGTTTACTGGTCCGGCTGCCGTCGCTGGAAAATAGAGGAATGGTCTGGCCAGCAATGAAGTGGGTGGGGCAGTGCGGCCTGTGCGGCAGCACAGCCGGCCATGGGAAGCGGGAGTAGGCAGTCCCAGTGGAGCTAGTTTGGGCGGCTGGAGCAAGAAGATCAGATATTGAAGAAGCACCACGGCCGTTGGATTAACATCCAACGGTCACTGCTGCTAGAATCGTTTGTGGACTAAGTTGACAAAGCCAAAGTACACGTCAACCTAGTAGAACCACAAGTCAGCCTCCAAATCTGTCCCAAAAAACATAAAGCCCGAAATTCCTAGCTAGATTCAAATTAATTTTAAATCTAAATACACCTTGATTTAAATTCAATGAAATTTTACCCGCACAAAAACAATGAAATTTAAAATACCAAAATTTGAAAGAAAACAATATTTTGGAACTAATTGCCTGTTTGCTGTATTTTTTCATTTTACAACCCATTTATTATTACTTATAGCCCATTTCTTATTACTTATAGCCCATTTTCTGGGCAAAATGCATCCCTCCTTGTCTTGAAAGATTTCCGGCCCAGCATGGTGTAGAAAAGCAAGTAGGCCTACGTTGGTTAATCTGCAAAGAACAAAATAGCTGGCTAGCCATTTTCAGAAAGGAAAAAAACAAACTGGGCTGGTCATGTGCTAAACATATGAATTAAAAGCCTGGGCTAGATGGGCCACGGGTCCCACACAACCCAGTTGATACCCTTCTCCATCCCGAAAAAACAAAATTACTGCGCGCGCTGCTGGGTCCCTACTATCATCCTCACCATGTACAGTCATATCCTTATTCCTCTCGGTTGTTGACCATGTTGACAACACCGGAGGGCGGCGCCGCGGCGAGCGAACCAAGGCAGAGTACGATGGTGAGGCCTCGGGCGAGAATGAACAACAGCCGGGGAAGATGTGCAGAATTTTAGGCTGCGATGTGGCCACGATGCATGCGCGGCAGCACAACCAGCCGTGGGAGGCGGGAGCAGGCGGTCCCACTGGTGCTAATTTGGCTTTGGCGGCTCAAGGAAGAAGAGACTAAAGAAACATGACAGACGTTGAATGTCAATCCAACGGTCAAGGTTGGCACAATCGTTTGTTGACTAAGCCAAGACCAAGTAGCATACTTTTTTATATATAGGAAGAAAAGAAAAACTAGGCTCGTTAGCCTGATAACATTCCCGAAACTGCGACCATTCAATCTTGTGTCACAACTAAAACTGTGAGGAAAATGCTTTTGTCTACCGTCCTCCTCACAGGGAACATTCGCCACATAAGTAACTAGCACCCTTGGTTTTCAACCGAGAGGTCTTGGGTTCGAGTCCTAGGAACTCTCAATTTTGTCCTCCTTCCTTCCTCGCAAAAAAGGAAAAGAAAATCATAGACTTGGGAAGGCATACAGAACAAGCTAGTGTACCAGTAAAGAGACGTTGCCGAGGTTTAGAAAAAAGAGAGACGTGCTCTTGTAGCTGGTTCGAATCCAAACCTAGACTATGACTATATATGGTGCTATGCTACTCTGCAAGTAATGAAATTGACATATCCAACGTTCGCTTCTCCTCTCCTCTACTTACTCTGCCTAGCATCAGAAGCTCTGGCCGCAGCAACCATGTCCGCTGGTTGCTCGTCCACCTGCTCTTTAGCAGGAAACAACCATATATGCGCCAAGTCTCCACCCGTACCATCACATGTGGGTCTCATCACACCCCCGCCGGCACGCGCACCGCAGTCGATTGCTCATCGCAACCCGCTACCGTTGGTGTGGTGCCACTGCTGCAAATCATGTAGAGTCATCCATCGCGTCTCAACCACAATCCTCAACCCTGGCCGAGTCTTCTACAAATGCCCGAATTATGGGGTAATAATATGTTTAAGTGTTGTTCTGCTGCTTTCAGTTGCTGATTTTTTTAATAGTTTGGTTGATGATCTTCCAATTTGATTCGTGCAGAAAAGGGAAGATTCGTATGATTTGTATTTCTGGGAAGTTGCTGATGTGGGGGATTGCAAGTATGCTGATTATTTGGTTAGCCGAGGAATCCCAATACCAGCAGGTTGCGGTGTTGGACAAGTAATTGAAGGAACGACAGAAGAGGAAGATGCAGAGCAGAAGGTTAAAGATGCAGTTCCTCTGATCATGGACAAGAAACACCTGCTGAACGGCCTTGAAAGCAATGAGGAGATGAAAGAGCTTGTGAAGATAATGGGCAAAATAGATGTGCTCTATAGGATGATTGTCTCTTTATTTGCAGTGTATGTAGCACTCATGATGTATTCAGTGGCTATGACATGAGCACTTTGCTGAAACTAGTAATGAATGAAACCTGTGTAGCAAGTTGGGCATAGTGTTGTGAACATCTAATGATTTTTATTAATGGAAATCAGGGGGTATCCCCTTTTGCTCATAAATAAATAAATAGTAGAGGCCCTGTCGGGTCAGCTTTGTTCTCATTCAAAGACGTCGAGCAAATTGCAGTCCAACAGCAAACTATGTCATCAAATTCAAGTTTCACAGCCAAATATGAGTACAACTAAACAACAATGTCATCATGTTTTAGTTGTCATACAATCACCAAACACAAATCAACATACATAACAAGTGATGTTCTCACAGCAAAATACTAGACAACATGTTCATCAGGTTTCAGTTGTCATAGCAAACACAATTTCACATAGTAGATAAAAAAATGTCTTCTGACAGGCAAATACGACAAAAGCAATGTAATCATCATCCACAACTGCAGCGTCAACATCTTCGCCATGTGTATCAGTCTGAATCGTAATTCCCCACGGTGTCATCATCTTCTTCGTCCTCAACGTCCTCGAAAGTTGGCTTCTTCTTGATCAACTCTTGTATGTCCACAGCACGACATGCAATCTTTTCACTGGTGTCATTGATGTGATGGTTCTCAAAGATATTAGGAACATCTGTGTTATCTTGTACATCAGGAGCAGTGTAAGCATCATCTTGTTGTGCAACTTCATTAAACGAATTCCTCTGCTCAAACCTTTGCAATACTCTCCAGTCATCGCTACATGAAAATGTGTCTTCCAAGAAAAATATCTGTGTTGCTTGATTTGCCAAAATAAAAGGCTCGTTGGTCTGGTACGCCGCCTTGACATTGATGGATCTGAAATAATCATCAGCACTGGGTTTTGTGATCCTGGAAAACAGGTTATACCAACAACAACACAACAGAACCACACACCAATGATCCTCAAAACTGGAGATGTACTGCAGCTGAACAATGTCTGTTATGTTAGCATACATTTCAGTTGTCTCTTTGTCATACGTATCCGTGCTCATGATGGCGCTGTTTTGTGTCTTCCTGCCTTCGTCTCGTGCAAGGGTATTGTAGCGCACATCTCCAACAACGCAAGATTCATAATGTCTTACCCGAGTATCAGGACCCATTGCTAGTGAGTAAAGGGCATCATCAACTGCCTGCCCATCCTCCCGCATCTTCTTAACCTATGGTTAGAAAATAGACAAGCTGATGATCTTATGTACTCAATATATTAAAAAACTGACAGTGCAATTCAAAAACTTACATGGATCTTGAACCATTTCACAAATCCTGCCTTAACTAGTTTGTCAATGTTTCTTGGATTTCGCGGCAATAACTCCTTTTTGTAGATGCTGCACAACATAGTGATCGCGTCAAACATCTAAATATATAAGAATGTGATGCAAGTTTAGTAGATTACGATGTATAAGCTGCAGTACTGCACTTACTTGATATAAGGTAGTATCTCAGGATAGTTATTGAACACATACCAAACCATTTTGTCCAAATCTTTAGGTTTGACCTCTTGTCGACTCTTCCCTGTAACTCGAACAGAATAATCGAAAACATTGAGCCTGGGATTGTCTTCACCCACCTCTTTGCTAAGCTGATCACCTGTTTCAATGTATTTTGAGCAGAATGTCAATGCTTCTATAGCAATGTAGGCCTCTGCAATGGAACCCTCGGGTCTAGCTCTGTTCCTAACATAGCCCTTGAAAGTGCCTAGCCGCCTTTCAATAGGGTACATCCAACCATACTGTACTAGACCTCTAAGTAGTGCCTCATCAGGTAGATGAACAGCCAAATGCACCATCACATCAAAGAAGGCTGGAGGATATATCTTCTCAAGGTCGCATATGATAGTTGGTATCTTGTCTCTAAGATGCTCCAAAGCATCTATCCTGATATTTCTTCTGCAGAGTTCCCTGAAGAATTTTCCCAACCCAACCCTTTGAAGTAGGATGTGGCAGTCATGAGTTTTCAACCCTTGTACCTTGTTTCCATCTGCACTGGCTCTCCTTTCAGGGTTGGAAGCAAATCCATGTGGGAATCTCACACGTGATAGGACCTCGCAGAATTCTTTTCTTTTTACCTTGTCCAAGCCGTACACAACTGGTGCCATATCCCGTGGTTTACCTTCATCTTGCACCTGTAAATCCTGTCTGATACCCAGGTGTGTCAAATCAATCCTAGATTTTAAGGTATCCTTCGTCTTGCCTTCAATATTAAGAAGTGTGCCGATAATGCTGTCACATATATTTTTCTCGATGTGCATCACATCAAGATTATGCCGCAGATCCAAATCTTTCCAATACTCCAATTCCCACAAAGTGGACCTGCGGGTAAACAATAATCTCTCTTCTGCCCTGCCACACTTCCTTTTCCTGCTACCATTACCAGGATGGTTTCCTAGTGTAATATGCCTGACCTTCTCTAATTCCACTTGCAACTCATCGGTGGTGAGCCTCTTTGGCGCATCACGGTTTTCATGCTTTGCATTGAACACATGTCTTCGGTATTTTCTAGGATGCGGCTTGTCATTGGCAAGGAAACGGCGGTGTCCAATGTAACAGATCTTGCTAAGTATTGCGTATGACAGCGGATTCCTGTCACAGCGAACACATGCATTATGACCATGTGTTGTTTGCCCTGACATAGTGCCCAAAGCCGGATAATCATGGATGCACCAAATTATAACAGCACACAGAAAGAAATCAGATGTTGGGCTTCTATATAGGTCTCGAGTGAGAACACCCCTCCATAGCTGTTGAAGTTCCTCCACAAGAGGCTCCATGAACAAATCAAAATCCTTTCCAGGACTTTTTGGACCTGGGATGAGCAAGGCCATCATGTAGTTTGATTCTTTGGTGCAGACATTTGGAGGCATGTTGTAAGGGATAACAAGCACTGGCCACATGCTATATGTGGCGCTCTGGTAGCCAAATGGGTTAAATCCATCTGAAGCTAAGCCAAGTCTAATGTTTCTCGGGTCAGCAGCAAACTTTTTGTGTTTATGATTGAAGATTTTCCACTCACTACCATGAGGTGGATGGCTCATTACATTTTGATCTATGTACTCCTAGTTCCTAGAATGCCACAGTACATCCTATCTTGTTTCAGCATCATGAAACAACCTCTGCAATCTTGGTATAATTGGAAAATGTCTCAGAACATTATGAGGAATCCTCTTCACAGCATCACCATCTTTCCATCTTGATGATTTGCATTTCGGGCATTCACTTAAGTTGGCATACTCCTTCCGGAACAGAACACAATTATTCTTACAAACATGGATCATATCATATCCAATTCCAACTGCATGAAGGAAATTCTTCATTTTACTGTAGGTATGTGGCAGCTCAGGCGCATCTGGGAAAGACTTGCGGAAAGCAGCCAACATCACGTCGAATGATTTGTTGGTCATTCATACGTCCATTTTGCATCATGCTTTTATATCAATATTTATTGCATTATGGGCTGTTATTTCACGTTATGTTACAATACTTATGTCTATTCTCTCTTATTTTACAAGGTTTACATGAAGAGGGAGAATGCCGGCAGCTGGAATTCTGGGCTGGAAAAGGAGCAAATATTGGAGACCTATTCTGCGCAACTCCAAAAGTCCTCAAACTCCACGGAATATCTTAAAATAAATAAAGAAAAATCGT
Source organism: Triticum timopheevii (assembly GCA_963921465.1). Classification (NCBI taxonomy): domain Eukaryota; kingdom Viridiplantae; phylum Streptophyta; class Magnoliopsida; order Poales; family Poaceae; genus Triticum; species Triticum timopheevii. The sequence continues at coordinate 294,102,497 of OY997262.1, forward strand.
CGCCAAATATGAAGGCCAGGGGGCCCACACCCTTCTCACGAGGGTGGGGGCGTGCCCCCCCCCCCCTGGGGCGCACCCCCTACCTCGTGGGCCCCTGGTGGCTCTCCGACGCTCATCTTCTGCTATATGAAGTCTTTCGATGAGAAAAAACATTAAGCAACCTTTCGGGATGAGACTCCGCCGCCACGAGGCGGAACCTTGGCGGAACCTATCTAGGGCTCCGGCAGAGCTGTTCTGCCGAGGACACTTCCCTCCGGGAGGGGGAAATCATCACCATTGTCATCACCAATGCTCCTCTCATTGGGAGAGGGCAATCTCGATCAACATCTTCACCAGCACCATCTCATCTCCAAACCCTAGTTCATCTCTTGTATCCAATTCTTGTCTCCAAGTCCGGGATTGGTGCTAGTAGGTTGCTAGTAGTGTTGATTACTCCTTGTAGTTGATGCTAGTTGGTTTATTTGGTGGAAGATCATATGTTCGGATCCTTTATGCATATTATTACCCCTATGATTATGAACATGAATATGCTTTGTGAGTAGTTACGTTTGTTCCTGAGGACAAGGGAGAAGTCTTGCTATTAGTAGTCATGTGAATTTGGTATTCGTTCGATATTTTGATAAGATGTATGTTGTCTAGCCTCTAGTGGTGTTATGTGAACGTCGACAACATAACACTTCACCATTATTTGGGCCTAGAGGAAGGCATTGGGAAGTAATAAGTAGATGATGGGTTGCTAGAGTGACAGAAGCTTAAACCCTAGTTTATGCGTTGCTTCGTAAGGGGCTGATTTGGATCCATATGTTTCATACTATGGTTAGGTTTACCTTAATAGTTTTGTTGTAGTTGCGGATGCTTGCAATAGAGGTTAATCATAAGTGGGATGCTTGTTCAAGTAAGAACAGCACCCAAGCACCGGTCCACCCACATATCAAATTATCAACGTACCGAACACGAATCATATGAGCGTGATGAAAACTAGCTTGACGATACTCCCATGTGTCCTCGGGAGCGCTTTTCCTATTATAAGAGTTTGTCCTGGATTGTCCTTTGCTATAAAAAGGATTGGGCCACCTTGCTGCACTTTATTTACTCTTGTGACTTGTTGCTCGTTACGATTTATCTTATCACAAAACTATCTATTACCACTTATTTCAGTACTTGCAGAGAATACCTTGCTGAAAACCGCTTATCATTTCCTTCTGCTCCTCGTTGGGTTTGACACTCTTACTTATAGAAAGGACTACGATAGATCCCCTATACTTGTAGGTCATCAAGACTCTTTTCTGGCGCCGTTGCCGGGGAGTGTAGCGCCTTTGGTAGGTGGAATTTGGTAAGGAAAAATTTATATAGTGTGCTGAAATTTTCTGTCACTTGTTACTATGGAAAGTAATTCTCTGAGGGGCTTGTTTGGGGTATCTTCACCCCGGCCAGTAGAGCAAAGAGTTGCTCCTCAACCTACTGAACCTATTGAAAATGAAACTCCTTTTGAAATTCCTTCGGGTATGATGGAAAAACTGCTAGCTAACACTTTTACAGGAGATGGAACAAAGCATCCTGATGAACATCTACTCTATGTGGATGAAGTTTGTGGACTATTTAAGCTTGCAGGTATACCCGATGATGTTGTTAAGAAGGTCTTCCCTTTATCTTTGAAGGGAGACACATTGACATGGCATAGGCTATGTGATGATACGAGATCATGGAACTATAAAATATTGAAATTGGAATTTCATCAAAAGTATTACCCTATGCATCTTCTTCATCGTGATCGCAATTATATATATAATTTTTGGCCTCACGAAGGAGAAAGCATCGCTCAAGATTGGGGGAGGCTTAAATCAATGTTATATTCATGCCCCAATCATGATCTCCCAAGAGAAATAATTATTCAAAGTTTTTATGCTCGGCTTTCTGATAACAATCGCACCATGCTCGATACTTCTTGTGCTGGCTCTTTTATGATGAAGACTATTGAATTTAAATGGAATTTATTGGATAGAACTAAACGCAACTCTGAAGATTGGAGCCTTGACGAAGGTAAGGAGTCAGGTATGACACCTAAATTTGATTGTGTTAAATCTTTTATGGATACCGATATTTTCCGTAAGTTTAGCACTAAATATGGACTTGACTCTGAGATTGTAGCTTCTTTCTATGAATCTTTTGCTACCTATGTTGATCTCCCCAAGGAGAAGTGGTTTAAATATCATCCTCCCATAGAAGTAAAAGTAGTTGCACCTATTAAAGTCAAAGAAAAGACTGTCACTTATAATGATCGTATTGTTCCCACTTCTTATGTTGAGAAACCACCTTTCCCTGTTAGAATAAAGGATCATGCTAAAGCTTCGACTGTGGTTCGTAAGAGCAATATTAGAACTTATACACCTCCTGAACAAGTCAAAGTAGAACCTAATATTGCTATTGTTAAAGATATCTTGTCTGATAATATTGATGGGCATGTTATTCAATTCTGTGGTGAAATTGCTAGAATTGCTAAACCTTGTGCTAGAGATAAACATAGACCTGTGGTAGGCGTGCCTGTTATTTCTGTTAAAATAGGAGATCATTGTTATCATGGCTTATGTGATATGGGTGCTAGTGCTAGTGTAATATCCATTGACTTATACAAAGAAATTATGCATGATATTGCACCTGGTGAGTTAGAAGATATTGATGTTATAATTAAACTTGCCAATAGAGATACTATATCTGCAATGGGAATTGTTAGAGATGTTGAAGTCTTGTGTGTAAAAACCAAATATCCTGCTGATTTTCTTGTTCTTGGTTCTCCACAAGATAGCTTTTGTCCCATTATATTTGGTAGACCCTTCTTGAATACTGTTAATGCTAAGGTAGACTGCGAAAAGAATGTTGTTACTATTGGCTTGGATGATATGGTTCATGAGTTTAATTTCTCTAAATTTAGTAAACAACATCGTGAGGAAGAATTGCCTAGTAAGGATGAAGTTATTGGTCTTGCTTCTATTGCCGTACCTCCTAGTGATCCTTTAGAACACTATTTGCTAGACCATGAAAATGATATGTTCATGAATGAAAGAAGGGAAATAGATGAAGTATTCTTTAAACAGGAACCTATTCTGCAACACAATTTGCCTGTTGAAATCCTAGGGGATCCTCCTCCACCCAAGGGTGATCCCGTGTTTGAGCTTAAACCGTTGCCTGATAATCTTAAATATGCTTATCTTGATGAAAAGAAAATAAATCCTGTCATTATTAGTGTTAACCTTTCAGAGCATGAAGAACAAAGATTATTGAAAACTCTGAAGAAGCACCGTGCCGCTATTAGATATACTCTTGATGATCTTAAGGGCATTAGTCCCACTCTATGTCAACATAAAATAAATTTGGAAGCGGATGCCAAACCAGTTCGTGATCCTCAACGACGTTTGAATCCTAAAATGAAAGAAGTGGTAAGAAAAGAAATACTCAAGCTTCTGGAAGCAGGTATAATTTATCCCGTTGCTGATAGTCAGTGGGTAAGCCCTGTCCATTGTGTCCCTAAGAAGGGAGGTATTACTGTTGTCCCTAATGATAAAGATGAATTGATCCCGCAAAGAATTATCACAGGTTATAGGATGGTAATTGATTTCCGCAAATTAAATAAAGCTACTAAGAAAGATCATTACCCCTTACCTTTTATTGATCAAATGCTAGAAAGATTATGCAAACATACACATTATTGCTTTCTAGATGGTTATTCTGGTTTCTCTCAAATACCTGTGTCAGCTAAAGATCAATCAAAGACTACTTTTACATGCCCTTTTGGTACTTTTGCTTATAGACGTATGCCTTTTGGTTTATGTAATGCACCTGCTACCTTTCAAAGATGCATGATGGCTATATTCTCTGACTTTTGTGAAAAAAATTGTGAGGTTTTCATGGACGATTTTTCCGTCTATGGTTCCTCTTTTGATGATTGCTTGAGCAATCTTGATCGAGTTTTGCAGAGATGTGAAGAAACTAATCTTGTCTTGAATGGGGAAAAGTGCCACTTTATGGTTAATTAAGGTATTGTCTTGGGCACAAAGTTTCTGAAAGAGATATTGAAGTTGATAAAGCCAAGGTTGATGCTATTGAAAAGATGCCATGTCCCAAGGACATCAAAGGTATAAGAAGTTTCCTTGTCATGCTGGATTTTATAGGAGGTTCATTAAGGACTTCTCAAAAATTTCTCGGCCTTTGACTAATTTATTACAAAAAGATGTACCATTTTTCTTTGATAGAAGCATTTGAAATACTTAAGAAAGCATTAGTCTCTGCACCTATTGTTCAGCCACCTGATTGGAACTTACCCTTTGAAATTATGTGTGATGCTAGTGATTATGCTATAGGTGCTGTTCTAGGGCAAAGAGTTGATAAGAAATTAAATGTTATCGATTATGCTAGTTAGACTCTAAACAATGCTCAAAGAAATTATGCTACTACCGAAAAAGAGCTTTTAGCAGTTGTATTTGCTTGTGATAAATTCAGACCCTATATTGTAGATTCTAAAGTAACTATTCACACTGATCATGCTGCTATTAAATATCTTATGGAAAAGAAAGATGCAAAATCTAGACTTATTAGATGGGTTCTCTTGCTGCAAGAATTTGATTTGCATATTGTTGATAGAAAAGGAGCTGAGAACCCCGTTGCAGATAACTTATCTAGGTTAGAGAATGTTCTTGATGACCCACTACCTATAGATGATAGCTTTCCTGATGAGCAATTAAATGTCATAAGCACTTCTCATAGCACTCCATGGTATGTTGATTATGCTAATTATATTGTCGCTAAATTTATACCTCCTAGCTTCACATACCAACAAAAGAAAAAGTTTTTCTATGATTTGCGACATTACTTTGGGGATGACCCACATCTTTATAAAGAAGGAGTAGATGGTGTTATTAGACGTTGTGTACCTGAGCATGAACAGGAACAGATCCTACGCAAGTGTCACTCCGAAGCTTATGGAGGACACCACGCTGGAGATAGAACTGCACATAAGGTATTGCAATCCTGTTTTTATTGGCCCACTCTCTTCAAGGATGCCCATAAGTTTGTTTTGTCTTGCGATGAATGCCAAAGAATTGGCAATATTAGTAGACGTCAAGAAATGCCTATGAATTATTCACTTGTTATTGAACCATCTGATGTTTGGGGCTTTGATTATATGGGACCTTTTCCTGCCTCCAATGGATATACACATATTTTAGTTGCTGTTGATTACGTTACTAAGTGGGTAGAAGCTATTCAACTAGTAGTGCTGATCACAACACTTCTATTAAAATGCTTAAGGAAGTTATTTGTCCGAGGTTTGGAGTCCCTAGATATTTAATGACTGATGGTGAGTCACACTTTATTCATGGTTCTTTCCGTAAAATGCTTGCTAAATATGACGTTAATCATAGAATTGCATCTCCATATCACCCACAGTCTAGTGGTCAAGTATAATTGAGCAATAGAGAGCTCGAATTAATTTTGCAAAAGACTGTTAATAGGTCTAGAAAGAATTGGTCCAAGAAACTTGATGATGCATTATGGGCCTATAGAACTGCATATAAGAATCCTATGGGTATGTCTCCGTATAAAATGGTTTATGGAAAAGCATGTCACTTACCTCTCGAACTAGAACATAAGGCATATTGGGCTATTAAAGAGATCAACTATGATTTCAAACTTGCCGGTGAGAAGAGGTTATTTTATATTAGCTCACTTGATGAATGGAGAACCCAAGCTTATGATAATGCCAAGTTGTTTAAAGAAAAAATTAAAAGATGGCATTACAAAAGAATACAAAAGCGTGAGTTTAATGTAGGTGATTATGTATTGCTATACAACTCTCGTTTAAGATTTTTTGCAGGAAAATTTCTCTCTAAATGGGAAGGTCCCAATGTTATCAAGGAGGTCTATCATTCCGGCGCCATAAAAATCAACAACTTTGGAGGCACAAATCCGAAGGTGGTAAACGATCAAAGAATCAAACATTATATCTCAGGTAATCCCATAAATGTTGAAACCAATATTATTGAAATTGTAACCTCGGAGGAATACATAAGGGACACTTTTTAGACCGTTTTAGACTCCGAAAAGGAATAGGTATGTGGTACGGTAAGTAATCCGACTCCAAAACAATTTTTAAGTGGTAGTCCGGGAAGGACACGAGGGCCCCACGAGGGTGGTGGGCGCACCCTACCCCCCTAGGCGCGCCCCCTACCTCGTGAGAACCCCGTGTGCCCTCCGAACTCCGTTTTCTTGCATGTTACATATTTTGGTCAGTAAAAATTCATTATATATACTCCCGAAGGTTTTGACCACCGTATCACGCAAATATCCTCTGTTTTCGCTTCGAGCTGTTCCTGCTGCAGATTTGAACAAGATGTCGTCCCAAGATTCGGAGGGAGAGAGCTACATAGCTGATTATATTGCAAATCCAAAAGTATATGGGGATGTGGAACACTAAGGCTGGACCACAGAGGAAGAAGACGACTATGATCCAAAGAGGAAGGAGGAGACAAGCTCTGATGAAGAGGATGACCCACTACGTCAACCTGGTAATATGCATGTGGAGTTCAAGAAGTCAAGCCTCCCTAAGGTCCAATCTATCCCACCACGTTTTTTGCAGGACAGCAAGGCAATACTATACAAAAATATAATGAAACTTGAGCTCGAGAATGAGGATCTGAGGGAGGAAAATTTTAGGCTCAGGCGTAAGCTAGAGAAGAAAGGTGCAACAAGTCCTACTTCACCACCTCCGAAGAAATAATCACATGGGTATGGGCACTCCCCTTGGAAACTGCCAAGCCTGGGGGAGGTGCCCCGGTATCGTATCACAATCACAACTCCTATCTTTACCGTTTTTCTTAGTTCGATCCTATTAGTAGTATCTTGATCTAGTAGAATAAAGTTTATGGCATGATCTAGTTTTGAGTTTTGCTTTATGATCCCTCTATGTAATCGAGTCTGTGAGCTATCTATATAATAAAGATTAGTGTTGAGTCAAGGGCTTGATTATTTTGTCATGATCTTGGGTTAATAGAAAGAAGAAAAATAATAAAAAGAAACAAATAGTTCATATTGATCTTATTGAGAGTAATGACTTCACATAGAAAGAGTATGATGATTAAAAGTTGTTGGGAGTTGGCAAATATAGCTTTGGTCATCGTTGCAATTAATAGGAAGTAATAAGGAAAGAGAGGTTTCACATATAGATATACTATCATTGACATCTTTTATGATTGGGAGCACTCATTAAACTATGACATGCTAAAGAGTTGAGGTTGGACAAGGAAGACAACATAATGAGTTATGTTTTCTCATATCTGAGATAAAGTATGTTGTCATGGATCCTCTAACGTGTTGAGCTTGCCTTTCCCCCTCATGCTAGCCAAATTCTCAGCACCAAGTAGAGATACTACTTGTGCTTCCAAATACCCTTAAACCAGTTTTGCCATGAGAGTCCACCATATCTACCTATGGATTGAGTAAGATCCTTCAAGTAAGTTGTCATCGGTGCAAGCAATAAAAATTGCTCTCTAAATACGCATGACTTATTAGTGCAGAGAAAATAAGCTTTGTACGAACTTGTTGTGGAAGTAATAAAAGCGACGAACTGCATAATAAAGGTCCACATACAAGGGGCAATATAAAGTGACGTTCTTTTGCATTAAGATTTTGTGCATCAACCCTAAACGTGCATGACAACATCTGCTTCCCTCTGCGAAGGGCCTATCTTTTATTACTATCCTCTACTTTATGCAAGAGTCGCGGTGATCTTCACCTTTCCTTTTTCATTTTATCCTTTGGCAAGCTCAGCATGTTGGAAAGAACATGATATATATATATATCTAATTGGATGTAGGGGGGCATGAATTATTATTGTTGACATTACCCTTGAGGTAAAAGGTTATGGGGCAAAACTATAAGCCCCTATCTTTCTCTGTGTCCGATTAAACTCCGTAACCACAAGTATTGCGTGAGTGTTAGCAATTATGAAGGACTAAGTGATAGTTGAGTATGTGGACTTGCTTTTAAGTTCTGACATAGACTCTTTTCGATGTTATGATAAATTGCAATTGCTTCAATGACTGAGGTTATAATTTGTTGGTGCTCAATAAGGTTTCTGATTCATACTTTTTCTTTGTGAAAAGATCATCACTTGAACATAAGTAATCATATGACAAAATCTATATATGTTGCTGTTATGGAAATAATCATGATGCCTTCATGTCCATATTTTATTTTTATCAATGCCTCTACCTCTAAACACGAGGACATATTTATTGTTATCGGCTTTTCGCTTGAGGACAAGAGAGGTATAAGCTTGGGGGAGTTGATACGTCCATTTTGCATCATGCTTTTATATCAATATTTATTGCATTATGGGTTGTTATTTCACGTTATGTCACAATACTTATGGCTATTCTCTCTTATTTTACAAGGTTTACATGAAGAGGGAGAATGCCGGTAGCTGGAATTCTGGACTGGAAAAGGAGAAAATATTGGAGACCTATTCTACGCAACTCCAAAAGTCCTGAAACTCCACGGAATATCTTAAAATAAGTAAAGAAAAATTGTCGCCAAAGATGAAGGCCAGGGGGCCCACACCCTGCTCACGAGGGTGGGGGTGCCCCCCTGGGCGCGCCCCCCTACCTCGTGGGCCCCCTGGTGGCTCTCCGACGCCCATCTTCTCCTATATGAAGTCTTTCGATGAGAAAAAAACATTAAGCAACCTTTCAGGACGAGACTCCGCCGCCATGAGGCGGAACCTTGGCGGAACCAATCTAGGGCTCCGGCAGAGCTGTTCTGCCAAGGACACTTCCCTCCGGGAGGGGGAAATCATCACCATCGTCATCATCAACGCTCCTCTCATTGGGAGAGGGCAATCTCCATCAACATCTTCACCAGCACCATCTCATCTCCAAATCCTAGTTCATCTCTTGTATCCAATTCTTGTCTCCAAGTCCGGGATTGGTGCTAGTAGGTTGCTAGTAGTGTTGATTACTCCTTGTAGTTGATGCTAGTTGGTTTATTTGGTGGAAGATCATATGTTCGGATCCATTATTCATATTATTACCCCTATGATTATGAACATGAATATGCTTTGTGAGTAGTTACGTTTGTTCCCGAGGACAAGGGAGAAGTCTTGCTATTAGTAGTCATGTGAATTTGGTATTCGTTCGATATTTTGATAAGATGTATGTTGTCTAGCCTCTAGTGGTGTTATGTGAACGTCGACTACATAACACTTCACCATTATTTGGGCCTAGAGGAAGGCATTGGGAAGTAATAAGTAGATGATGGGTTGCTAGAGTGACAGAAGCTTAAACCCTAGTTTATGTGTTGCTTCGTAAGGGGCTGATTTGGATCCATATGTTTCATCCTATGGTTAGGTTTACCTTAATAATTTTGCTGTAGTTGAGGATGCTTGCAATAGAGGTTAATCATAAGTGGGATGCTTGTTCAAGTAAGAACAGCACCCAAGCGCCGGTCCACCCACATATAAAATTATCAAAGTACCGAACGCGAATCATATGAGCGTGATGAAAACTAGCTTGACGATATTCCCATGTGTCCTCGGGAGTGCTTTTCCTATTAAAAGAGTTTGTCTAGGCTTGTCCTTTGCTATAAAAAGGACTGGGCCACCTTGCTGCACTTTATTTACTCTTGTTACTTGTTGCTTGTTACGATTTATCTTATCACAAAACTATCTGTTACCACTTATTTCAGTACTTGCAGAGAATACCTTGCTGAAAACCGCTTATCATTTCCTTGTGATCCTCGTTGGGTTCGACACTCTTACTTATCGAAAGGACTATGATAGATCCCCTATACTTGTGGGTCATCAGTCATCTTCTCAGATGTCTTCACCTGAAGAAAGGTGACCATAGCTGAGAATACTAACAGCTTATTTCCTGGGGTGACAGCCACGTTGCATTGTTCCAACATGCGTGCCCACCTTTTTTCTTTTGTAGGTGAAAGTTCACAGAATGCACGAGCATTTCATAACATTGTTTCAATGTTGGTCAAACTCGCTGGCTCCGCCACCACCACCTCCTCCTCCTCTTCCACCTGAGCATCAGGTAGATCAAGATGGTGATCTGCTGCTTCGACGTAGTCAATAACATTGACATTCACAGTTTCACCATGATGAACCCACCTAGTATATGTGACCGACATCCCATACAAGTGTAAATGATTTTGCACAGTTGACTGGGGTCTTGTAACTGAATTCATACAACTGCTACACGGGCAGAGCACATCTGATTTCGGACCACCGTACTCAGCTCTGATAAAGTTCATGAAGTTTTCAACCCCCTCGACATATGCAGCGGAGAATCTTCGAGCAGAAGTTATCCAAGTCCTGTCCATCTGTTAGACATACAAATTAGTTCTTCTACTAGATATTATAGGAAAAACATATATGCTTTTTTATGAAGTCCAGAAAAAAATATCTAGGTCGATGTCTAAAGCTATGGCAAGATATTTGGACGAGCAGATCTAAGTAATGAAATATATGTAAAGATAATTCAGCAAACAGATTTGACTGCTAAATTATGGCAGGCTGTTTCAGCAGTCAATGAGGCCGAGCACACAGCCATCAAACTATCGAAGGCCATCGCAGCAACAAAGATCGAGTATAAAACGGTGTAGAGCTATTTCACCTAACAGATTGGCTACTAGACCATGGAAATCTACGTCACAATAAATATATGGCAGGATATTTTAGCAACTAATCGGCCTTGGCATGCCATCTCAGCTAAGCAGATTGAGTGCAGAACAGGCCAAGGAAGCTTCTTAAGCAGAGCATATTGACTGTAAACTACTTCGGCAAACAGTGAGATTAACAGCGTCTATCAGCTAACATTCAACGCTACACCGACATGAACAGGGCCTCAGTCTAGAATGCGCATACAGTGGGAGAAGCTGACCGTCGTGCGTCTCCACACGAACGTTGCTAGCGGTGGTGGCGCTAACCGCCGTGTGCCTCCACAAGAACGTAGCCAGCGGTGGCGGCGCGGCTAGAGGACGGCAGTCTACAAGAGCGTACTATGGGAGCGAGAGGATCGCCGTGCGTCCCCTCGACGAACCATGGCGCCGACATATCGGCACGGCGGGGAGGGCGGCTTTGGCGGAGCGAATGGAGTGGAGGGGGACGGGGGGAGGGGGGTTTGGGGAATATTATTGGCTAGTTGGCCGAAGGGCGGTTGAGTCGGATTTGGGGGGAATTTTTGGGTGGGGGGGGGGGGGGAGGATTTTCGCGCGGTGGGCGGGGGGAGTTTGGCGCATGGTCGGTTTCTCCAAGTGCAGTCCCACGTGTTAGTGAAGAGGCAAGCTTAAGCGCGTTCCGTTTGCGTGATCCGTGTGCAGGACCGAACGTGTGTGGGGTGCAATGCGACCGCGACAGGAGTGCTGCGAGTGTACCGCCTTTTTTTCTTTTAAACTAGGTGCTTCGCCCCCTCAAAAAAAAATTGTTGCTTCGCGCAATTCATCGATACTACTACTAGTAATCCGATAATCCTGACTAAAACGGCGCGGCCGGGTCTTTTCCCGCGTGATGTTGGGAGGTTGGCTTAGTTGTGTTTTTTAGGACGAGTAATGCTACACCTACGTAATCTCAGTTACGTAATTAACGTAATGTGAAACATGTGAGCTGTTAATTGTAGATTGGGGGGAGGGAGGGGCCCACCACCATGAAAATTAGGGGAGGAGAGAGAGGCAATTTTTGTTAACCCTTTTGTAGGTTCCCGTAGATGTAGAAAGATGTGAAATGCGTGAATGTGTAGTGGACGTACTATTGGAGTGCCTAAGATAAATTGTGTATGTATAGACCCAATGTGTTTATTTTACTTCGCATGTTAGATTTATCTCGGTTCAATAAAAAGCAAAGTTGGTGATGATGGTGTGCATGTCATCCTGCAATATAGGCCGTCCGATCTATATCTAACGGATAGGAAGGAAACTATGACAATTTACCCGCACTCCTCTCCACATTTGCAGATAAGGCTTTCCCTCGTTCATCCTTTTCTCCCACACAATCTTGATCTTCCGTGCAACACACGGACATCTTGCTAGTACTCCTACAATATACTATATTATTGTGAAAGTTCATATACACCGGCCGAGATTAATGCAAACACGGCAAATTTTCATTACATTTTGAACTTTTATAGAACAGAAAAATAAAAGAAACCCGACCCTAAACCTATTCTACAGTGGTGACCGACGTCCTCCATCTGCGATCTCTATGTACGGGGGCGGGGTTCAAGACCCGTGAAGTGAAGGTGCGGTCTCCGGCGAGGAAGAGTAGAACACGGGATACAGACCGACCAGTTGGCACACCATGCCCTGCCGCCTCCCATGCCCTACTCATCCTCGGAGGAGTCCCCGACCTCGGCGGTGCCGGACGTTGGACGACGGCAAGTAGGACGCGTGGCTGACGGTGCTCCCATCGTCGGCCGCCAGCATGGCCACCCCTTGTGCGGTCACGTCCGCGTCCGGCTACACCGCTATTGCATCGCGAGAGGTGAGGCCAAGCATCCGGGTGCGTCATTAATTCGCCAGAGTTGGTTCCTCGGGCACCGAGCCTCTTAACGACGACATACAAACGGACGGCATGAATGTGGGCAGCTGGCGCCGGCTGGGAACGCACTACGTGACGGCGCGAGGGACGAGGGTTTTGGTGTGCCAGGGTAGTCAGCTGTGGTCGTGGCAATGTTGGAGATGCCCTTTGCTCACATGCGATCCCCGCATGTCACTGAAAAAGCAAGACGACCCGGCTTGGTCTTAGGTCCCGAGGATGCAGTTGGCCGCGCTACACCACTCCGCTGACACGTCACGGTGCCCCGTGCATCCTCGACGAGCGGGTGTTGGGGTATGTTTGGAATGTGGCCAAAGTGTACCTTACCAAAATTTTGGTCATGACCCAAAGATTGGTCTTTGTTTGGATGGTTGCCATTTTTTGGCATGCCAATGAACTCTAGCCAACTCTAGTTCATTTTTCTTGCCAATGTCGACCAAATCATGGGCAACCAATACCTCAACCAAAATTTTGGCTACCCAATGCTTTGATGGGGCAACCTTGGGCACAAACCAAACATACTGTTGGTCGTGCCACAGCACTAACGCCACCCTCGGCACACTGAAACCGACCGTGTCTAGCAACGATATGAGCGTGTTGCTCATCGCGGTCGCCGTGTCCAGAGGCGGTGCTGGAGCTGTGCCACGTTGTTGGCCCCAACAACCCACATGAACGGTTGTCGGTGGCGAGGAGGTCGTGGGCCAGCTCCTCCATTGGACTAGTCTGCGCAATGTCGTCCCGACGGGTGTGCCCCACATGCCGGTTTCCCAGTTTTCCCGGCCATATTCGAGCGTCAATGCTCCATGTTGCGCATTAGGCCTTTCACTATGTAGGCCAAGCGAGACAACTTATTGTTTATTTGAGCTGTTCAGGTATAATCATGTGGCGTTTGCTTATTTCTCATTCCTCTCCAACCCTCTTCTCCATCGTTCATGTCGACCTCCGGTCGAGTCCATCCTCCCACGTGCCTCATTTGAACATTCCACCGAGTATCATTCGCATGTACCCGCCCTAGTACTCTTTTAATCGATCTCCGGACCCCGAGATGAAATCGAGAGAGAACGAGTGGGGGCACGTGATACCTAAGGCGGATTCAAAATTTTGAACCGGTGATCATAGCATCCGCAAATCATATATAAAGGGTATTCAATGTTCATTTCATTTTTGAACGTACAATATACTCCCTCCTATCCTTTCTAGTTTACATATAAGTTTTATGTGCAGTCAAAGTATCTCTACTTTGATCAAAAAAGTATCAACATTCAACAACGCCCAATCAATATTGTTAGATTCATACGTACTCCTAGATATGTACTCGAGATGGTTTCCAATTTGTTTTCAACCACGTGAATGTGCTTGTTCTCGCATGCTCGTCTTACTAGGATTTCGCCACGTATAGCCAATCCAATAGTAACTTTTTTAAGCTCCCTGTCCAATAGTACATGTTGAGCACTGACAACATCTGTACTAGAGTATGCAGTTCTCATAGTAGTACTCCCTCCTTCCATTTAAATAGGGCCTATGTGAAGGAGAGAGATGTGAAAAAGTAAGGGGAGTGAGCTCTCATGCAAGAGCATTAGTTATGTATCAATTCCTAGTTAAATACAATAAATATGAAGAAAGAGATAGAGAGGAGATGGAAAAAAGTACTAATACAATAGCCAACCTTATATATTTTTTGGGGGAAATATCCAACCTTTTACCCACACTACCGTATGAGTGCATATAATATATGATGGCTACAGATGACATGGCAGTCCCTCATAGCCATCGACTGGCTATATTATTAACCATGCTCTAATACGTTTTTAAAACTGCATTTGACTATTGACAAGATTAATAGTACATGATATGTATAATGTGAAAATTATATCATTGGAAACTCCTTTCACATACGAATTTGACCGTATGCTTTGTGTAAGTTGCATGTCATATATTATTACTCTAACATTTGGTCAAAGTTAGCCTCGAAAAACGCATTAGGCCCTGTATAGTAAATGGAAGGAGGGAGTAGTAGTGGAAGTGGGTCCTCTGACGTAGGTATCCCTGCCTTACCCTCCCTTTCGGTCACTTAATGGCGGACCCCATGCTTGCTAGCCCCCGCATGTCAGTTACTCAATGGGTTCGGCCACATCAGGGGATCCTCATCCGTAGTATACTCCCTCTGTTTTTATTTACTCCGCATAAAACGGAGGGAGTGGTAGTATAATAAATGACGCGGGCGGGGGAGGGGGAGGGACGTCGGTTTGCTCTCAGTTGCAGTCCCACAAGCGAGTGAAAACGCAAGATGAAGCGCGTTCCATTCGGTGAGCAACATGGAGGGTCCAGCGTGCCGGGCTGCAGCGCGAACGCGACAAGAGCGATGTACAGTCAAAACCAATTGACCGGTCATCACCGGAACCACTATTCACACCAGAACCTTCGCTGCTCAGCCTACGCCAGCCACTGCCCTAAAACCACACCTAATCTCTAGCCCATCCCCCACCTTTTGATCCCCTAGCCCGCATCAAGCGTCCCCTAGTTCGCCGGAAAGCCATGGTGCACCGCAGTATCACTTACTACAAGATGCTGAAGCCGGAGCGCCGCGCAGAAATCGCGGCGGCGGTCGGTGCCACAGACCTCCGTTCCCAAGCTCGCTTTGCAGCGGGCCAATCCCCGAGTTCTCTGGCGCCAAGCTACGAGGAGGAGGAAGCCGATCCAATGTTCATGGAGGAGGTCGCGGCGTAGAAGGCACCCGATGGGTATGAGATGATGGACGTCGACTTCGTGCCGGCGTCCGAGTCCCCCATGGTGCAGGCGGACCAGCGGTTCAACATGGCGATACTAAAGGAGGACCGGGAGGCAGAAGCTCAACTTGACGCGGAGCGCGCGCATGCTGCTGCCATCGAGGCTCTCCCGCAGGTGGAACCGGATGTCGTGGATGTGAACCGGGCGGCAGAGGCTCAACTTGAGGCGGAGCGCACGGATGCCGCTGCCATCGAGGCCCTCCTGTAGGCGGAACCAGACGTCCTGGACTTGAACCGGGTGGCAAAGGCTCGACTTGACGCAGAGCGCGCGGATGCCGCTCTCATCGACGCTCTCCTGCAGGCGGAACCGGACATCCTGGACTTGAACTGGGCGGCGGAGGCTCGACTCGACGCGGAGCGCACGGATGCTGCTACCATCGAGGCCCTCCTGCAGGTGGAACCGGACGTCCTCGACTTGAACCAGGTTGTGCTCTCGTCCGTGCAGAGCACCCGCACGCTCCGCGTGAATGAGTAGCTGGAGGCCGAGGACAACCAAGGTGCAGAGACACACGTTGGCAGCTATGGCTGGTTCGCGCCGGCATCCAAAGACGACGAGGCCGTCTCGTTCCACGGGCAGTGATAGTTTCTCTTTATGTTGTTGTTTTTAT
Organism: Triticum timopheevii; assembly: GCA_963921465.1. Classification (NCBI taxonomy): domain Eukaryota; kingdom Viridiplantae; phylum Streptophyta; class Magnoliopsida; order Poales; family Poaceae; genus Triticum; species Triticum timopheevii. The sequence goes on from OY997262.1 coordinate 294,118,474, forward strand.
GGATCTTTTGCTGTGTAAAAACATATATTTGTTATGCAAGTCACCTGACTTCGGTCAGTCTACCATTTCAGGTGGTTGGATGAATATCCTACGTCTCCTAACCCTTCTTTCCTTCTTCCTCAGCTCTTCTTCTTCCCCGGACCACCGCACGGGCCGTACGGATACTCCCCAACATGTGGTTGGATAAACATACTCTATGAACGAAAATTATGTGTCAGCGGTAGGATGGCTGAGTTTGGTTTGTTCACATGCGACAGCACGTGTCAGTGAGGGTGCGTTCCCTTGGTTGGGTTTGCGGCGTGCAGGAGCGACTGTGTGAGGGTGCGGTGCGACCGCAGCGTGCAGGAGCAACCGTGTGAGGGTGCGGTACGACCGCGATAGCCGTGTGCAAGTGTACCTCCTTCTCATTTTGAAAACTTTAGGCAAGCTTGGCAAAAATGTGTGGCGAAGTTTGGCAATGCAAGGCCTAGACCCAAACAGGATAAGTACGTACGTACTAGGAGTACTAGTGTTAAAAAAGAAAGGCGGGGTTTTCCTTCGCGGGATTTAATCGATACAAATCCTCGTTTCACGTGTCAATTAATGCGTATTTTTTTCTCCAAAGACCAAAGAGCTAACCATCTCACTCCCCATTGCTTGATTAATGCAGTGCCATGCAAACCAACCTTCTCACTTCCGCATGCATGCAGGGGATATTAATGTCCTTTGTTGCTAGTACGAGGCAAACCCCATCAATGTTGCCTCGATTAGTGTTAGTGGCCTTTTCAAATTGTAATTTTGATATACTGGCCTTGTGGACAAAAAAATGGAGGTAGTAACTATATTTGACTTCCTTCCCCATTGCGGTGACGTTGACGATATCTTTTTTTTGTGGTTTGGCGAAGTGCGTTCGACGGAGAACACCATTGAGGGAGACCACGGTAAGTCGTTCGCAAGTGCCGCCTGCAAGCCGAGACAACCGCCTTATTTGCATCAAGGAAGTCCGTTGAACCAAAGGACTAGTACTACTAGGAGTACACAATAGCGTCGTCCGTCCAGCTTAGTGCGGTGAGATGGTTTCTCGAAGAAGACGATGGAGAAGCGGAGTCAGCGAAGAGTGAAATGATGGTTGCTTCGTCCATGCTTTTGTGATTTGACGCCTGACTACTTTGTGATTTGTGATAGAAGGGACAGGGGAGTAGACTCTAAGCTCTATATTTTACTACATGCGTCCAAGCATGGGAGAAAGAGGAGAGACGTTGCATTTTTCTATTCCTTTAATCAATCAATCAGGGAGGTTCGGTTCCATCTTTTTGGCTTTGGCAACACCGTCCACAATGGTTTCCACGATGCCAAAAGCTATTTTCACATTTGGCTACACATTGTGGATGCCCTTAACCGCACCACTTGGTTTTGCTCCTGTGTGCTATCTATACAAATCTCAATTATATTGATCTAAAAAATGATAGAATCAAGATTAGTGAAAGGAGGTGATTTTGCTGCACGGATGGCGGGGGAGATTTCTTATTTTTAGAGGACGTTGTCCTGGCGGTTTGCTAACATGCAGCCCCACGTGTTAGTGCTTTACCAAGCCGATCCGCGTCCCACATGAGGCAGAACAATGGCAGAAGCAACACGTGGTTAAGTTGAAGAAGATGACAGAGAAGCGGATTCAGCAACGAGTGAAATGATGGTTGCTTCGTCCCTCCAACTTCTTTTTTTAGCATTACTACTTCGTCCCTCCAACTTAACTGTGGGAAAGGTGCAACTTTGTGATTTGACGCCTCATTGCTCATTACTACGCCGTCGCCATGACTGGGGTGCTTCACCCCAGCTGCTCTGCACTGTATTCCGGTATGGCACGTGGACCCGGTAGCTTGATGTCCCACATGTCGGCGAAAGGGACTAGAAGATTTATGAAAGCGTGCGCTCCACTATTACGACGGAGGAGTACATGGCACGACGGCCCAGTGAACTGTCACTTGTACTGTATAGTACTATAGTTTTTTTGTTTCGCATGATCCATCGATATAAACCCGATTAAATAGGAAAGGGCGGGATTTTTCCCGCGCGGTAGATGATACTGGCCATACATTTCAAAGGCAATTTTAATGTATGCAAACTGAATAATTAAGGCCTTTCCCAGTGCTCCATGGTGTACAGGTGCAAAGGATGCCACATATGCAAAAAAATGATGTGGCAAAGCAATTAAAGAGGAGAGAGAGGATTATGGTGACCCCAACAAGAACCAATGCTAACCACGTGAACCTAGACAAAAAGACTACCAACCAATACATGAAGGAGTTTTATTACTAAACAATTAAATAGAGAAGGCTTAGCTACAAAACCTAAGCACCAATGCATTGGGGACATTAGTTGCTAAGCATTTTAATGCACTTAGCACCCCACCTTAGCACCAATGCATTGGGAGAGGTCTAAGTAACAATATGATATCTAGTAAAACTAAAAACACATATGATTTATTGTGTTAGAGTGTAGTAGTAGTGATGTATTGCATAGTTGTTAGATGTAACATGCGAGAACGTGTAGAGATGTAGTTTTGGGGGGGGCAACAGAGAGAAAAGCGTAATACGGTCACCAAACTTCAGAATAAGCTGATTACGGTCACTATATACGTTTTGCGGTGATTATACGGTCACTTGCTCACGGTTCAGCATCGGATTGCACTCTGTTGACCGGCCAAATAGTCTGCATGGCGCCATGTTGACTAGTTAAATTGACCACATTCCTTGTGGGTCCCACCTATCAGTTCGCATAGGGAAAAGGTCAAATAAACAAAAATTTACGCAGGCGCGACAAGACTCCAACCCATGCGCGGGAATCACCTGGTTGTGTATGTGTCTGTCAGGGCCTGATGTCTGCGCATGCACGTGTAGGTTGAGCACTTTAGCGTGAGAGTGTGTGTTGGTCGTGTGGTGTACTGGTGTGTACTTGCATGCGTGCGTGTGTGCGTGTGAGTGTTGCATGCGTGCGTGGCTACGTGTGTACGTGTGAGTGTTGCGTGCGTGTGTGGGTGCATGTGTTTGTGTGAGTGTTGCGTGCATGCAATTCGTGTGCTTGCGTGCGTGTGTGTATAATCACCACACCAGGTCCTGTGTGTTAAAACAGATGGCTCAGCATACAAATACAAGGCCACCTTGTCCGCTGTGCCCGCGATCATGACTTCGAACCACCGTCCAAATATCTTTTTGTCGTTTGTTTTCATTCTTACTAGCAAGATGCCCGTGCGTTGCATGTAACATCAAGATGCATTTGTATGACTAGTTTATCTTGTGAGCGAAAAGGATGAACGAGGGAAGGCCTTATTTGCAAATGTGGAGAGGTGTGTGGGTACCTTTTTGCAAAATTGCCATAGTTTCTTTCCTATCCGTCAGATATAAATTGGACGGCCTATATTGCAGGATGGCAGGCACACCATCATCACCAACTCTGTTTTTTATAAGAGTGTATTTTATGTATTTTATAAGTGTGTAGATGTAGAGTAGATACAAGCCGACAGGTGGGCATGATGGTAGTGAGATAATGTGATGCAACACAGAGTTGTACGGTGAGCCCGTGACTGTATAATAACCACTAAACGTAAATGGTGACCGTAATGAGTGGATTCTGAAGTCCAATGTACGTATCGTGCTTTCGCTTCAAATACAATGATCGTCATTGCATATATCGTGAGAGAAAGATGAAACATGCGTGAATTTTCTGGGGCTTACTTTTAGAGGACCTGGAGATAGTTTTGTGTGCATACGTGAAGGGGTACACGGGAGGTATGTAATGGAGAGAGAGATGCTCTTTGTTTCTCTTTATTATGACTAACTTTGTATATAGTATAAAAATATACAAATTCACAGTGCGGAACAAATATCATTGTGGGCACCATGCAATGCAAATTAGCGTTCGGACTCCTCCATATAACTTTGTAATGTTGTATATATGTAGAAACTCTAAAATATTTTTTGGCCACACTTTATTCAAAAGGAATGTTGTATGCAAAATAAACGTGAAGAGAGGGCTTTTTAGATCAATGGGGTACATGATGTAACATGTGTGAATGTGTAGTTCATGCATTTGGCGGGGCCTAGAGAGGTATGTGTGTGTATTACCTATTCGAGAGAGGCATGGATAGAGGGGCCTGGGGGGCGTGGGAGAGATAGCACGGCAAATGAGAGTGGTCTAGAGAGAGAGACGAATATGACGTCACAACAAGAGATTCCCTTCCCTTGAGTGTGTATATGCAAGGGGGGAGGGAATAGAGGCACGAGGAGAAATTTTTTTGTGTGTGGTGTTTGTGTTGGTATGTGTGTGTGAGAAGATAATGAGACATGGGGGCAGAGGGTGTGTCACCGCGTGAGGTCCGATGGGTCGAGGTGAGGCCCTTCGTTCGGCTCCATCCTGCGCCACATTGGTCTGCCCGTGACGCATTTAGGAAGACTCATGGATGACTAGTCGTACAAGACAAAGATAGCAGAATTGTGAGGGACTCTGTGTCCACAGACAAAGCCAACTAGGATTTGTAACCCTAGGTTCTCGGACTAAGGTAACCCCTTTATCTCTGATATTACTATTCATCCAACCTAACTTTAAGGGGCATCCTGTAGAATGCTCTGCTAGAATCATACTCATCGATTAGGAAGAGAGGTGTGAGACAATGCGTGAGAGACAGGCCTAAAGATAATGTGCGTACATGAGACACGTAGGCAGGTCCATGTATATAGAAAGGGTCGATGGGTATTGTGCATGTGTATGCTTGCGAGAGGAAGAGTGCTTGTGATAAAGGTTAGTGAAAACAGTTGTAAATGGTTACGAGAGGGGGGAGGGTTATATCTGGAGCATGTGTGCAAGAAAGACACCTTGGGAGAGTGTGTGTGAGCATGTGTGAGAGACCACCGATGGAGAGTGAAACCATACGTAAAAGACTGTTGTACACAATGATTAAAGATATAAATTGTATCCAAATATTAGGATGGGATCATGATATTTGCAATTCGCGTAAGGAGCGGTCATTGATCCATCAGACATCTAGATTCTATCGAATTTGAGCATGTCTATGTTATTATTCGACACAATTGATCCACATAGTTAGTATTTTGAACTCCAGACAATGCATCGCTTTAGCAATCGAATATAACGTGAGTATAGTTCATGTCGTGTGTGTAAAGCAGATTATACATACGAAAGTTACACAATGAACATTATAAATAGCTACCTATAAACTAGCATACATTTCAATTCAACTTAAGCTGGTTTAAAAAAAATCGAATTCAACATGAAGTTCATTCAATTATTCGAATTTGATATCATGGCATTTGTAAATCATACCTAAATTATGGGGGCACCAATCTTTGCTCTGATTTTGTACATAATAGCATATGTAGTCGTGTACAAAATAGATTCAAATTTAGCTCCTCCATTCCAACATAATCGTAGTTATAGGATTTTCAAGTGTCAAAATTTCAAAAGGAAGCGGATAATTTAATGAGGTTTTCAAACATACAAGGTCAAATATAACGTTGTCTATTTAGGTCAATCCTCATAGTTCAAGAGTTCTCTAAACATGAATGCTTGTGTTTCAAAATTTCGAACGAAGCGCCAAAAGAGCCTCTACTCGCCCGAAACCGCGTGAGACCAATGTTTGGTAGTACAAGGAAATTACTTTTCTAATAACTCCAACCCGTGAAACCTACCGGCCCGACATCCAAAGGTCTAAACAGGGGTAGGTTTGTAGCTTCATCTAGACGCCACGCAACCGCCTCCGAAAAACATTCATACACAATGGCCGCCTAAGCACACATGCGCGCGGCCGAAATCGCTCCCGCCCACTAGACACCTGGGATTACCATCCTACCCCCAACCCGTAGTAGGTCCAAAATTTAAGAGGGGGCAAAGTTTGTACTTTCCCCAAATTTCAAACAAGCGCGTACCATCTTCTGTTCAAAAAAGCCAAAACAAGCACGCCCCAGATTGAAACATGGTTCCCCCCCACCCGTCTGATTCCCCATTTGTACTCTGTGGGCGCCAAAACTACCTCTCCACCAGCCGCGAAACCCCGGAGTCCTCCGTCCGCCACCCCATCCGACCCATCAACCACCGCCCTCCTCCATAACGCCGGAGCCGATACCCCGATGTTGTCGTCCACCGCAACCTCAACCGCAACACCCTCCACCGCTAGTAGTTGAAGCCGAGGCCGAGTCGTCCGTACCTGAGCCAGTTCAACCATGCCGTCCTGCGCTTCATCGCTGCCGCTCCAACTTCGCCACCGTCCACCGCACCGGAGCTGTTCTTGCTACGTCGTCCTTCACCGCCTCGAATCTACTTCCCCTCCACCGATACAAGGCCATGGCAACACAGTCAACAATTTGGCCATGGGTTTGTCCAAGGATCCACGGCTCTCCAAAACATCGGTTCCCCCGGGAAAAACAAGAAGATCGCTGTGACATATCAACACCACAGTGGCAACCGATACGGGTACTCCTCTTCCCTTATTCGTGCAAATCTTACGTGTCTGCTTGCACGGTATTCATCCCACAGAAGACACTAGCTGACCGCTTCTTCTTCATACTAGATGTTCCTAGTAACTCGCGATGCACAAGGTTTCTCCTCTTATACTATTTCACCTTAGCTAGAGGTCCATTGCCCCCCTGAATTTCAATTTCTGGCTAGTTGATTCCCAATTAACGGAGGCATTCCCCAGCATAACAGGCGCTAGTACGCCTATTACGCCGGGGAAGCAGCGCCTTGGTGTTTATCTTAGGGGCGTGTGCGGCCTAGACCTACTGGCGCCCGATCTGGAGGTCGGCCGGGATTAAAGGGATGGCCTGGGGGCGCTACCAAGCACGGCGGTGGTGTGAGGTTGAGGGGAGGGTGGGGCGGCGGAGGCAGGGGTCTGGGCCGGTGGTCGCTAGCGGTTCGAGAAAGATCGTTAATAGTGACTGGCGGGAGGTAGACGAAGGTCATCTGCCCCTTCCTTATAGATCAGACAATTCATTAAAAAAATCGACTGACCTATTTATTTTCAGTCGACTGTTATCTTAGATATGACCACATGTGGTGGTGTGCTGGAGGAGTACATGCATTTCCTGTGCTCATATATTACAAAATCATACGGAGTGGAATCTAATTTTGTTTGCCATGCAATGTTGTAGATCTATCATATGTCTCCTGTCATTTATTTTTCAGCCACCTGCTATCTGCTACTTTTACAGTGCACTACTTCTGCACACACTTCACCCATACTCTCACTATTGTGTTTTTATGCAAGGGTATTTCAGAGTCTGCCTCGAGAGAAGCAAAAAAGATAACAGAGAAGTTAACCCAGCTTTCTTCGCGGTTAGGCACGACACGTTACAGCGCTATAAAGGGTGCAGCGTCAGCTGATGGAGACGATAAACGTAGCTCTGGAGTTGATGACCTCGCTCTCAATGAACCACCATGATGTCTACTACACAACCTTCTTCTTGTAGACGTTGTTGGGCCTGCAAGTGCACAGGTTTGTAGGACAGCAGCAAATTTCCCTCAAGTGGATGACCTAAGGTTTATCAATCCGTAGGAGGCGTAGGATGAAGATGGTCTCTCTCAAACAACCCTGCAACCAAATAACAAAGAGTCTCTTGTGTCCCCAACACACCCAATACAATGGTAAATTGTATAGGTGCACTAGTTCGGCAAAGAGATGGTGATACAAGTGCTAAATAGATAGTAGATATGGATATTTGTAATCTGAAATTATAAAAACAGCAAGGTAACAAGTGGTAAAAGTGAGCGTAAACGATATTGCAATGATAGGAAACAAGGCCTAGGGTTCATACTTTCACTAGTGCAAGTTCTCTCAAAAATAATAACATAGATAGATCATATAACAAGCCCTCAACATGCAACAAAGAGTCACTCCAAAGCCACTAATAGCGGAGAACAAACGTAGAGATTATGGTAGGGTACGAAACCACCTCAAAGTTATCCTTTCTGTTCTATCTATTCAAGAGTTCGTAGTAAAATAACATAAAGCTATTCTTTCCGCTCAATCCATCATAGAGTTCATACTAGAATAACACCTTAAGACACAAATCAACCAAAACCCTAATGTCACCTAGATACTCCAATGTCACCTCAAGTATCCGTGGGCATGATTATACAATATGCATCACACAATCTCAGATTCATCCAACCAACATAAAACTACTTCAAAGAGTTCCCCAAAGCTTCTACCGGAGAGTCAAGAACGTGTGCCAACCCCTATGCATAGGTTCATGAGCAGAACCAGCAAGTTGGTCACCAAATCATACATCAAGTGGCACATGATATCCCATTGTCACCACAGATAAACACGGCAAGACATACATCAAGTGTTCTCATAAAAGACTCAATCCGATAAGATAACTTCAAAGGGGAAACTCAATTCATCACAAGAGAGTAGAGGGGGAGAAACATCATAAGATCCAACTACAATAGCAAAGCTCAGGATACATCAAGATCGTGCCATAGAGGGAACACGAGAGAGAGAGAGAGATCAAACACATAGCTACTGGTACATACCCTCAGCCCCGAGGGTGAACTACTCCCTCCTCGTCATGGATAGCGCCGGGATGATGAAGATGGCCACCGGTGATGGGTTCCCCCTCCGGCAGGGTCCCGGAACGGGCTCCCGAGAGGTTTTTGGTGGCTACAGAGGCTTGCGGCGGCGGAACTCCCGATCTATCTTCTGTTCTGGAAGTTTTAGGGTACGTAGGTATATATGGGTGAAAGAAGTACGTCGGTGGACCGAAGGGGGGCCACGAGGCAGGGGCGCGCCCCAAGGGGGTGGGCATGCCCCCCACCCTCGTGAGCACCTCCCTTCTTTCCTGACGTGCACTCCAAGTCCATCGGGTGGCTTTCCTTCCAAAAATAACTTCTCCAGTTGATTTCGTTCCATTTTGACTCCGTCTGATATTCCTTTTCCTCGAAACACTAAAATAGGCATAAAACAGCAAATCTGGGATGGGCCTCTGGTTAATAGGTTAGTCCCAAAAATAATATAAAAGGGTATAATAAAGCCCATAATCATTCAAAACACATGGTAATATAGCATGAATGCTTCATAAATTATAGATACGTTGGAGACGTATCAGCATCCCCAAGCTTAATTCCTACTCGTCCTCGAGTAGGTAAATTATAAAGAAAGAATTTATGAAGTGTGAATGCTAGAAGGTGCACAAGTTTGATCAATGATAATTTCAATCACCTTTTCTAGCATGATAATATGTCATAACAGTAGTTCATCTCATAAAACTTTTCATGAACTAGTAACAAGAAATTCACATGATAAAGCATAGACCATAAACTTTCTTGAAAACTAGCAAACTTCATTCTTAGTCATCAAACAATTGCAATTCATCTTACTTTCAGGAAGAGTCTATGTCAGAGCTTTGATTTAGAAAACTTCACATACTCAACTATCATATAGTCTTCTACAATTGCTAACACTCATGCAATACTTGTGGTTATGAAGTTTTAATCAGACACAGAGAAAGATTGGGGCTTATAATGTTGCCTCCAAACGTATTCACCTTTGGGTGATGTCAACAATAATCAATAATAGTTCATGCTAACGTACATCCAATTGGATATATATATATATATATATATATATATATATATATATATATATATATATATATATATATATATATCAGGATCACCCTAACACGAAAAAGGGAAAGGTGAAGATCACCTTGACTCTTGCATAAAGTAAAAGACATCAAGTAAAAGATAGGCCCTTCGCAGAGGGAAGCAGAGGTTGCCATGCGCTTTTAGGGTTGGATACACAAAATCTTAATGTGAAAGAACGTCACTTTATATTGCCCCTTGTATATGGACCTTTATTATGAAATCTGTTGCTTTTATTGCTTCCATAGCAAGTTCGTACAAAGCTTATTTTCTCCACACTAATAAGTCATGCATATTTAAAGAGCAATTTTTATTGCTTGCATCGATGACAACTTACTTGAAGGATCTTACTCAATCCATAGGTAGATATGGTGGACTCTCATGGCAAAACTGGGTTTAAGGATATTTCGAAGCACAAGTAGTATCTCTACTCGGTGCTAGGAATTTTGGCTAGCATGAGGGGGAAGGCAAGCTCAACATGTTTGAATGATCCATGACAATATACTTTAACTGAGATGCGAGAAAACATAACCCATTACGTTGTCTTCCTTGTCCAACATCAATTGTTTAGCATGTCATACATAATGAGTGCTCACAATTATAAAACATGTCTATGATAATATATTTATATGTGAAATCTCTCTTCCTTCAATATTCTTTCATGAATTGTTCAAATGACCAATACAATGCTTGCTAATCGTCAATAAATTTACAACCTCTACTTCTTAGATGTGAAGTCATTACTCCCCATGGGATAAGAAAATGAGGCATATATAATTTCAGATTTATGACAATCAATTCATTCAACCATTTACTCAAAGGATATAAGTGAAGCACACGAGTAAACGAAAAACTACTCCAAAAAGATAAAAGTGAAGATCAATGAGTAGCTAAATAATTATGCAACTATATGAAGACTCTCTCTCATTAAAGAATTTCAGATCTTGTTATCTTATTCAAACAGCAAGCAAAACAAAATAAAATGACATTCCAAGGATAGCACAACTCATGTGAAGAAGCAAAAACTTGGGCTCAACCGATACTAACCGATAGTTGTTGAAGAAGAAAGGTGGGATTCCTACCGGGGCATCCCCAAGCTTAGATGCTTGAAACTTCTTGAAATATTATCTTGGGGTGCCTTGGGCATCCCCAAGCTTGGACTTTTGTGTCTCCTTAATTCCTCTCATATCATGGTTTCTCTTTTTATCAAAAAGCTTCATTCACAACAAACTCAACAAGAACTCGTGAGATAGGTTAGTATAAACCAATGCAAAACCTTATTATTTTCTACTGTAGCAAATTACTAAAATTATTAGTCAACATTGCATACTAAATGCCTCTGCATATTTAATACTCCTATCCTTAAATAGAATCATTAAATAAGCAAACATATGCAAACAATGCAAACATAACAGCCATCTGCCAAAACAGTACAGTCTATAAAGAATGCAAGACTATCAATACTTCCCTAACTCCAAAAATTATGAACTAAAATTCCCACTGTAATAAATTTATCAGAGCTTAATATGCAAAAAGATTCAACATTATACTATTCTCTGAATTTTCTAGGGAATTTTTGCAACAGCGGTAAACTTTCTGTTTTCAAACAGCAACATGTAAACTAGCAAAATAAGCAAGGCAAAGGCTATCCTTGACTTTTTATTGAAACTAAAGATGCAAAACATTATTCTAAATAACAGCAAGAAAAAACTAACAAAAGAAAATGACTCTCCAAGCAAAACACATATCATGTGGTGAATAAAAATATAGCTCCAAGTAAAGTTACCGATAGACGAAGACGAAAGAGGGGATGCCTTCCGGGGCGTCCCCAAGCTTAGGCTCTTGGTTGTCCTTGAATATTACCTTGGGGTGCCTTGGGAATCCCCAAGCTTAGGCTCTTACCACTCCTTATTCCATAGTCCATCGAATCTTTACCCAAAACTTGAAAACTTCAGCCACACAAAACTCAACACAAAACTCGTAAGCTCCGTTAGTATAAGAAAATAAAACCACCACCAAGGTACTGTAATGAACTCATTCTAAATTCATATTGGTGTAATATCTACCGTACTCCAACTTATCTATGGTCCATACCCTCTGGTACTACTCATAGATTCATCAAAATAAGCAAACAACACGTAGAAAACAAAATCTATCAAAAACAAAACAGTCTGTAGTAATCTGTATCAAACGTATACTTGTGGAACTCCAAAAATCCTACTGAATTAGGAAGTCCTAAGAAATTTGTGTACCAATCGAGAGCAAAAAGAATCAGATCAGAAGCACGTTTCTGTGAATTGAAAAAACTAATTTACTGGGTGCAAAAGTTTCTTATTTTCAGCAGGATCAACACAACTATCACCGTAAGCTATCCTAAAGGTCTTACTTGCCACTTTATTGAAACAAAAGCTATAAAACATGATTACTACGGTAGCATAATCATGTGGACACACAAAAAGAGTAAGGATAAATATTGGGTTGTCTCCCAACAAGCGCTTTTCTTTAATGCCTTTCTAGCTAGGCATGATGATGACAATGATGCTCACATAAAAGATAAGAATTGAAACATAACAGGAGCATCATCAAGCATATGACTAGCACATTTAAGTCTAACCCACTTCCTATGCATAGGTATTTTGTGAGCAAACAACTTGTGGGAACAATAATCAACTAGCAAAGGAAGGTAAAACAAGCATAGCTTCAAGATTTTCAACACATAGAGAGGAAGCTTGATATTATTGCAATTCCTACCTCATCATAATTTTCAGTAGCATCATGAATGACTTCAACAATATAACCAACACCTAAAGCATTCTTTTCATGATCTACTAGCATAGAATATTTACTACTCTCCACATAAGCAAATTTATTCTCATGAATAGTAGTGGGAGGAAACTCAAGAAAATAACTATCATATGATTGAAAATTAAGATCAAGATGACAAGTTTCATGGTTATCATTATTCTTTATAGCATAGGTTTCATCACAATAATCATCATAGATAGGAAGCATGCTTTCATCATAGTAAATTTGCTCATCAAAGCTTGGGGAACAAAAAATATCATCTTCATCAAACATAGCTTCCCCAAGCTTGTGGCTTTGCATATCATTAGCATCATGGATATTCAAGGAATTCATACTAACAACATTGCAATCATGCTCATCATTCAAAGATCTAGTGCCAAACAATTTAATGCATTCTTCTTCTAACACTTTGACACAATTTTCCTTTCCATCATACTCACGAAAGATATTAAAAAGATGAAGCGTATGAGACAAACTCAATTCCATTTTTTTGTAGTTTTCTTTTATAAACTAGACTAGTGCTAAAACAAGAAACAAAAAGATTCGATTGCAAGATCTAAAGATATACCTTCACTTACCTAGCCTCCCCGGCAACGGCGCCAGAAAAGAGCTTGATGTCTACTACACAACCTTCTTCTTGTAGAAGTTGTTGGGCCTGCAAGTGCACAGGTTTGTAGGACAGTAGCAAATTTCCCTCAAGTGGATGACCTAAGGTTTATCAATCCATAGGAGGCGTAGGATGAAGATGGTCTCTCTCAAACAACCCTGCAACCAAATAACAAAGAGTCTCTTGTGTCCCCAACACACCCAATACAATGGTAAATTGTATAGGTGCACTAGTTCTGTGAAGAGATGGTGATACAAGTGCAAAATAGATAGTAGATATGGATATTTGTAATCTGAAATTATAAAAACAGCAAGGTAAAAAGTGGTAAAAGTGAGCGTAAACGATATTGCAATGATAGGAAACAAGGCCTAGGGTTCATACTTTCACTAGTGCAAGTTCTCTCAACAATAATAACATAGATAGATCATATAACAAGCCCTCAACATGCAACAAAGAGTCACTCCAAAGCCACTAATAACGGAGAACAAACGTAGAGATTATGGTAGGGTACGAAACCACCACAAAGTTATCCTTTCTATTCTATCTATTCGAGAGTTCGTAGTAAAATAACATAAAGCTATTCTTTCCGCTCAATCCGTCATAGAGTTCATACTAGAATAACACCTTAAGACACAAATCAACCAAATCCCTAATGTCACCTAGATACTCCAATGTCACCTCAAGTATCCGTGGGCATGATTATATGATATGCATCACACAATCTCAGATTCATCCAACCAACATAAAAGTACTTCAAAGAGTGCCCCAAAGCTTCTACCGGAGAGTCAAGAACGTGTGCCAACCCCTATGCATAGGTTCATGAGCTGAACCTGCAAGTTGGTCAACAAAACATACATCAAGTGGCACATGATATCCCATTGTCACCACAGATAAACACGGCAAGACATACATCAAGTGTTCTCATAAAAGACTCAATCCGATAAGATAACTTCAAAGGGGAAACTCAATTCATCACAAGAGAGTAGAGGGGGAGAAACATCATAAGATCCAACTACAATAGCAAAGCTCGGGATACATCAAGATCGTGCCATAGAGGGAACACGAGAGAGAGAGATCAAACACATAGCTACTGGTACATACCCTCAGCCCCGAGGGTGAACTACTCCCTCCTCGTCATGGATAGCGCCGGGATGATGAAGATGGCCACCGGTGATGGGTTCCCCCTTTGGCAGGGTGCCGAAATGGGCTCCCGAGAGGTTTTTGGTGGCTTCAGAGGCTTGCGGTGGCAGAAATCCTGATCTATCTTCTGTTCTGGAAGTTTTACGGTACGTAGGTATATATGTGTGAAAGAAGTACGTCGGTGGACCGAAGGGGGGCCCACGAGGCAGGGAGGCGCGCCCCCCACCCTCGTGAGCACCTCCCTTCTTTCCTGACGTGCACTCCAAGTCCATCGGGTGGCTTTCCTTCCAAAAATAACTTCTCCAGTTGATTTCGTTCCGTTTTGACTCCGTCTGATATTCCTTTTCCTCGAAACACTAAAATAGGCATAAAAAAGCAAATCTGGGATGGGTCTCCGGTTAATAGGTTAGTCCCAAAAATAATATAAAAGGGTATAATAAAGCCCATAATCATTCAAAACACATGGTAATATAGCATGCATGCTTCATAAATTATAGATACGTTGGAGACATATCACACCATCCCAGGTGCTTGCTTTAACTTCGCGGTGTCATATGTGGTTGCATGTTCCATATGGTGTCTACCTTGTATTCAAAAGGCCGAAGTCGGCCTTTGGGGCTGTTTTGTTCTAGGCCTAGCATTGCCACACTTTGCCACTTATTTTTTCCAAGCTTGCCTAAGGTTAGTTCATCAAAATGAAAGCCACAACTTGGCAAGCCTAAGGGAATCTTGCCACATTTTTTGTGTGTATGCCATGTGGGGTCCAAGTGTGGCTTGCCTAAGGTGTGGCTTGAACCAAACACTCACCTAAGTTAGTCAAAATTGCCTAGCTTTAGGTGTGGCAACATTTGGCAAAGTTAGTCACAAACCAAACAACCCCTTTATTAAGATAAGGAAAGATATTTTTTTACATGAACCACCATCCCATGAGCACCAGAAGACAAATAGCTAGTCAGGGCTCTGGCCGAGCTAGTGACAAGCCCAACAACGATAGGCATCACCTGGAAGCCAACTAAAAAGCTGCGATGGTGGAGAAGCAGCCCGCCTCCCACCAGGCTCTCAGGTCCTACATGATCATGCTCACCACTCACCACTCCAGACGGGTGCCCAGCTTGTATTGCTTCCAATTTGGTTAAATTGCATCTGCTTAGCTTACACATTATACCTTTGAATATGACATGCCTTTCTGTTTTTGGTACATACTAGTACATCTGTGTATTAACCATGTTCTTACATCAAACTAATGTTCTCGTGTATCCCTCATCAATCACTTATGATGAGGCAGGCAGGCAAGGGGACTACTCCTCATTTAAAGAATGCAGCGTCAGCCTCCCGACATGATTCTCAAGAAACAACAATGCTAGATGAAGATGGTGAACGTAGCTCTATAGTTGATTACAGCATTTCTCCTACACTAGCATCGCAGGTGCTTGCTCTAACTTGGCAGCGTGATATGTGGTTGCATGTTGCATATGGTGTCTAGATTGTAATTCTTCCAATCTAGTTAAACTGCATGTGCTAGTCTGCTTAGCTTATATATTATACCTGTTAATGTGGCATGCCTTCCTGTATTTAGTACATAGTACATCTGTCTATTAAGCATGTCCTTACATAAAACTATTGTTTTTTTGTATCCCGCATCAATCAATATGACGAGACACCTTTAGTATATGCAGTGCGATATTAGTTGCATCTTTCATATGATTTATAGCATGCGCTGCTTCTAATTTGTTGAAATTCCATTTATGATGGGACGCTTTTAACTTGGCAGAGTCATATTGGTTGCATCTTTCATGTGGTGTCTAGCGTGCATTGCTTCTTATTTGTTGGAATGGTTTCTGCTTAGTTTACACAAACAGTTGTGAACATGCCATGTTGTCCTGTTTTTCGTACATGTTCCATCCTGGTATCATGTGTTTGCCTTACATCAAAGAAGTGATTGTCAGTATCATGCATGAATGAGTTCTGAAGAGAGAATTTTATAGCTTTTTCTTGTCGGTTTTACTTGACAATTCAAAATCAATAAAGCGGAAGGAAGTTAGCAAGGCAGCGGATAAAGGTGCTCCTTCTGAACGGAGGGCCTCTACAGTTTCTACTCCTCCACACCCCCAAGATGATTTCCAAGACAACACATGCATAGACACTCAACAAAGCTGTGTTTATGATGAGCACGTCTCCCCTAGTGCACCATCACCGGTGCTCCCTCTAACTTGGTAGTGTTATATGTGGTTGCATGTTATGTGTGATGTCTAGCTTGTATTGCTTCTAATTTTGTTGAATTCCATCTGCTTACTTTACACATTATACTTGAATAAGAGACGTGTTCCTGTTTCTAGAACATACAATATCTGTCTATCACACCATGTTCTTACATCAAATTACTACTGTTGTGTAACCTACAACAATCACTTATCATAAGACACGTTTGACTTTGGAGTGTGATATAGGTTACATCTCACATTCTTTTCTAGCTTGTACTACTAATTTGTTGAAATGACACTTATGACGAGATAGTTTTAACTTGGTAGAGTGATATTCGTTGCATCTTTCATATGGTGTCTAGCTTTCATTGCTTCTAATTTGTTGAAATTCCTTCTCCTTAGTTTACACATCATAAGCTGTGAATATGCAATGTTGTGAATATGCAATGGCACTAATGATGAGAGACCTCTAACATGGTAGTGTGATGTTGTTTGCATCTTGCATATGATTTACTTCTTGTACTGCTTCACATTTGTTTAAACGCCATTTATGATGAGACACTGTTAACTTGGCAGAGCGATATTTGTAGCATCTTTCATATGGTGTCTACCTTCCATTGCATTGCTTCTAATTTGGTGAAATGTCTTCTTAATTTACACATCATAGTTCTGGTTATCTCTTCCGTCCTATTTTTCATACATATTACATCCTCCTATCATGTGGTTGTCTAACATCAAAGTTCAGTTCATCTACATCATGCATCAATTTGTTCTGAAGAACTAAATTGTTATTCGTTTTTCTTGTCGGCTTGACTTAACATGGCACAGAGAAAGAGGAAGAAACACAGAATGGCAAGGAATAGAAGCGGAGGAATCCTGCAGATTCTGCTGGTACTGATGGTGCAATAGAAGGTCAAAGTTATTGGAAATATGCCCTAGAGGCAATAATAAGTTAGTTATTATTATATTTCCTTGTTCATGATAATCCTTTATTATCCATGCTATAATTGTATTGATAGGAAACTCAGATACATGTGTGGGTACATAGACAACACCATGTCCCTAGTAAACCTCTAGTTGACTAGCTCGTTGATCAATAGATGGTTACAGTTTCCTGACCATGGACATTGGATGTCGTTGATAACGGGATCACATCATTAGGAGAATGATGTGATGGACAAGACCCAATCCTAAGCCTAGCACAAAGATCGTAGTTCGTATGCTAAAGCTTTTCTAATGTCAAGTATCATTTCCTTAGACCATGAGATTCTACAACTCCCGGATACCGTAGGAATGCTTTGGGTGTACCAAACGTCACAACATAACTAGGTGGCTATAAAGGTGCACTACAGGTATCTCGAAAAGTGTCTGTTGGGTTGGCACGAATCGAGACTGGGATTTGTCACTCCGTGTAAACGGAGAGGTATCTCTGGGCCCACTCGGTAGGACATCATCATAATGTGCACAATGTGACCAAGGGGTTGATCACGGGATGATGTGTTACGGAACGAGTAAAGAGACTTGCCGGTAACAACATTGAACAAGGTATCGGTATACCGACGATCGAATCTCGGGCAAGTACAATACCATTAGACAAAGGGAATTGTATACAGGATCGATTGAGTCCTTGACATCGTGGTTCATCCGATGAGATCATCGTGGAACATGTGGGAGCCAACATGGGTATCCAGATCTCGCTGATGGTTATTGACCGGAGAACGTCTCGGTCATGTCTGCATGGTTCCCGCTTAAGGTTCGATGATGCTAGGGTTATAAAGGAAGTTTGTATGTGGTTACCGAATGTTGTTCGGAGTCCCGGATGAGATCCCGGATGTCACAAGGAGTTCCGGAATGGTTCGGAGGTAAAGATTTATATATGGTAAGTCTTGTTTTGGTCGCCGGAAAAGTCTGGTGCATTATCGGTATTGTACCGGGAGTGCCGAAAGGGGTCCGGTGGTCCACCAGGGGGTCCACCTGCCCCGGGGGGCACATGGGCTGTAGGGGTGTGCGCCTTGGCCTATATGGGCCAAGGGCACCAGCCCCAAGAGGCCCATGCGCCAAGAGATAAGGGAAAGGGAGTGTCCTAAAGGGGGAAGGCACCTCCTAGGTGCCTTGGGGAGGATGGACTCCTCCCTGGCCGCACCCTTCCTTGGAGGAAGGGCCAAGGCTGCGCCCCCTCTCCCTTTCCCCTATATATAGTGGAGGGGAGGGAGGGCAGCCGCACCTGAAGCCCTGGCGCCTCCCTCCCTCCCGTGACACCTCCTCCTCTCCCGCATGTGCTTGGCGAAGCCCTGCAGGATTGCCATGCTCCTCCACCACCACCACGCCATTGTGCTGCTGCTGGACGGAGTCTTCCTCAACCTATCCCTCTCTCCTTGCTAGATCAAGGCATGGGAGACGTCACCGGGCTGTACGTGTGTTGAACGCAGAGGTGTCGTCCGTTCGGCACTAGGATCTCCGGTGATTTGGATCACGACGAGTATGACTCCTTCAACCCCATTCTCTTGAACGCTTCCACTTAGCGATCTACAAGGGTATGTAGATGCACTCTCCTTCCCCTCGTTGCTGGTTTCTCCATAGATAGATCTTGGTGACACGTAGAAAATTTTGAATTTCTGCTATGTTCCCCAACAAAAGTCCAGCGGAAAATTCTACAAACACGGCATCCCATGCTACACGAGTTGCAAAAAAGCCAAACAGAAACAAATAGCTGCCACCAAACAAGCAGAGACAGCCCTAGTTCTTGCAACACCTACCACAGTACTACCAGCTGCACGAGTTACTCGTGCGTCAACTGATCTAGTAGCACGTTCCCAAGCTCCCTTGCCACCTGACACTACTTCCCAAGCACTCTTGACAAAAGACGAGTTGGCAATATCAGATGAACCTTGTGAGCTTCAACAGCAAGAAGGTAGTTGCTCGAGTCAAGTTACAGTTGCATGCTTCTTTATATGTAGTCTCACAGTTTGATGTACACTAACACTTCCTATGTTCTTTGTTGGACTAGCACCTAGGCGCAAGAGGAAACAAACATCAGGGATAATGCTCGATAGGTTAACTAAATCTAGAGGAGGAAGAATGGAGATCCGTTTTGAGGTAGGTTTAAAAAGGCCACGTGATGCTACAGAGTCAGCCAAGTTAGTATCAGAGGCAGCGGTTGCCGTTAGGTGTCATGTACGTATCCTCCCAACATGGATTCAGTACAGGAATGACAAAGACGAAACCCAGTTCAACACCTTCCTCGACCATTTATCTGTAAGTATGGTTATGTATGGAAACTAGTAATATCGTCTTGCTCTGTCCCATACTTTCTAGGTTGCTGATAATGAGACTTCCATAATTTTCAACATATGAGGTTCAAGTTGGATAGCCAAGATGATGCAACCAGACAAGCTTGCACCCATGTTTTCAAGTCTGCTCTACGACAGCATTTGTATAACTTGAGGAAAACTCACTTTGAAGGCAAGGCTAACAGTGAACTTTCCCAAACATCTCCAGTGGAAAACATATCGGACGAAGACTGGAGGGGCCTTGTTAAACACTGGTCTGATCCGAACTATCAGTTACATTATATATATGTGATCAGATCACATGTTGAAGTCCTATTTACGCATGTGCCACACAAATCTATCTTCTTGTAGGTGAGCTGTTCAAAGAACAAGGCCAACTGTACGAAACTGAAATTCCAATAGATGACAGGATCTCGTAGCTATATTGCACACTGCGAGGCTCTTGTAATTAGCTGTTGTTTCACTCTTTTCGCTATACCATATTATCAGATCTATATCGACTTGTTCAAAATGCAGAGGAAAGCCCGCAAGGACCAAAAAGTACCTGAACCAAATGTTGTGGAAATCTTCAAGGACTGTCACACCAGCAAGAAAAAGGGCATGACTACACCAGTCAAAGCCGCTGTTGTAAGTCCTTAATCCTCATGCCTTTTAACTACTACTTACTCTGACGTGTGCCTTGAACTGCATGGTTTGTAGCCAATGTCTATTACTCTTTTCAATTTTATACACAATTGTCTTAGCGTATCATTGCACCTTACAAGGTTTAAAAGAGAGGAGTGATGTTCCTTTGATCTTGACCCGTAATCTAGTTCCGTGTTGGACTTGCCCACACAATGTTACAATTGCTTGTTTGTTCTCAGTTGTTTTGTGATATGAATGATGTCATGCAATGCTTACCGTATTATAAACTTTGTCTCTTTATCCTTAGCCCTCAATACAATGTGAAGAAATAGGCAATACATTAGCGATGGTACATGGTCATATGTTTGGAACCTGGTTTTATTGTGTACTTTGCAATAAAATACAACTAATATTTTACATGGGTTCACCATAATAAGTTCTATATATAGACCAAAGCTATTTTTTTGGTTTTGCTGCCTCTTTGATATCTTCTGTTCTGGTACTACTAATGTAAAAACTCAACTTTTCAGCGAGCTATGGAAAAAATGGTGGAAAGGCCACCTTCTGAAGGTGGCGAGGCAACTATAACCGCAATGTCAGCTCTTGCTGCAGTGGGTCAGTACCTGTCCACTAACAGTGCCAAAAGCACATTCTTGCGTAATACTGGGTTGGTTGTTAAGGCAATATCGTCCAAACTGCCTCATGATCAAGATATGCAAGCTCAAAGCAATGTTGTATCTGCGCTCCAGACACAAGTCCATTCCCTAACAGAGATCCTTTGTGAAACAAGGAGAGACATTGTTCGATGTCGTCAAGATATGCATGGTTTTGAAACCAGACTATCAGACATTTGCTATGTTGTTCAGGAGCCTAGGGGAAATGAAGGCGAGGGTTATGGTGCTCCATCGGACAATACAACATGAAAGCGTAACAGTCAGGTCAAATGAACTGAGCTTCTGAACTTCTGGTGGTGCATTTATCTGCTAGACTATTAAGTTTTATGCCAACCTTCCTTTTGTTATATAGTTGTAACTTGTTTTGGTGCGATACAAAATGTATTCTTAACGTGCAGCCACCGGCTGAAGAAAATAGCAAGCCATTTTTGTATAGTTCTGGGTGTTCCCTATATTTGCACTGGTGGCGATCTTTGATGCCGAGTGGATGGAATCTGTGCAATCGCCTTAATAGCCTACCATTAGTTCAGCCTTATTTATTTCCTAGTCTTCTTTTCCCCTGGTTTGCTAGTGGCCGCAACAACCATGGGCCATATACGGGCTGTAGGATCCATGGGTCTCCTACGGGCCGTAGGATCGATGGGTCTCTTACGGGCCGTAGAATCCATGGGTCTCCTATGGGTCGTCGATAAATGGACCTCCAACAGGGCCATAGAATTGGTGGGCCTCGGGCCGTCGGATAAATGGGTCTACATGGGCCATAAACGGGCGTAATTGTTATCGACCCAGCACGGTAACGGGCCGTTAACAGGCCATAGGACAACAAAGGCTTAATTCTGTCACAGGCATAATGGGTCGTTAATGGGCCAGAATATAGGATGGGCTGGAAACGATGCAACAGGTTAACAGGCCAGAAACGGGCCGACTCTTGCCATGGGCCCAATTTGGCCCATTAGGGGAATAGGCAAATAATGGGCCGACTCTTGCCATGGGCCAAATTTGGCCCATTAGGGGAACAGGCCAGTAACGGGCCGGAAGTAATCGAGGGCCGAAAAGGTGCCCAAGAACGTATGGGCCTGATACGTCTCCAACATATCTATAATTTTTGATTGTTCCATGCTATTATATTACCCCTTTTGGATGTTTATGGGCTTTATTTTACACATTTATATCATTTTTGGGACTAACCTACTAACCGGAGGCCCAGCCCGTATTGCTGTTTTTTTGCCTATTTCAGTATTTCGAAGAAAAGGAATATTAAACGGAGTCCAAACGGAATGAAACCTTCGGGAGCGTGATTTTTGGGACGAACGTGATCTAGAGGACTTGGAGTGCAAGTCAAGAAGCAGCCGAGGCGGCCACAAGAGGGGAGGGCGCGCCCCCTGTCTCGTGGGCCTCTCGGGCGGCCACCGGCGTACTTCTTTCTCCTATATAAGCCTGTGTACCCTGAAAACATCCAGGGAGCCAACTAAACACAATTTCCACCGCCATAACCTTCTGTATCCGCGAGATCCCATCATGGAGCCTTCGCCGGCGCTCTGCCGGAGGTGGAATCGACCACAAAGGGCTTCTACATCAACACCATAGCCCCTCCGATGAGTTGTGAGTAGTTTACCACAGACCTTTGGGTCCATAGTTATTAGCTAGATGACTTCTTCTCTCTTTTTGGATCTCAATACAATGTTCTCCCCCTCTCTTGTGGAGATCTATTTGATGTAAACTCTTTTTGCGGTGTGTTTGTCGAGATCCAATGAATTGTGGGTTTATGATCAAGTTTATCTATGAGAAATATTTGAATCTCCTCTGAATTCTTTTATGTATGATTGAGTTACCTTTGCAAGTCTCTTCGAATTATCAGTTTGGTTTGGCCTACTAGATTGATCTTTCTTGCCATGGGAGAAGTGCTTAGCTTTGGGTTCAATCTTGCGGTGTCCTTACCCAGTGACAGAAAGGGTTGCAAGGCATGTATTGTATTGTTGCCATCGAGGATAAGAAGATGGTGTTTATATCATATTGCATGAGTTTATCCCTCTACATCATGTCATCTTGCTTAATGTGTTACTCTGTTCTTTATGAACTTAATACTCTAGATGCAGGCAGGAGTCGTTCGATGTGTGGAGTAATAGTAGTAGATGCAGGCAGGAGTCGGTCTACTTGTTGCGGACGTGATGCCTATATACATGATCATGCCTAGATAATCTCATAATTATTCGCTTTTCTATCAATTGCTCGACAGTAATTTGATCACCCACTGTAATACTTATGATATCTTGAGAGAAGCCTCTAGTGAAACCTATGGCCCCGGGGTCTATCTTTTATCATATTTGCTTTCAATCTACTTTTATTTGCATCTTTATTTTTTCCATCTATATAATAAAATACCAAAAATATATTTATCTTATCATACTATCTCTATCAGATCTCACTTTCGCAAGTGGCCGTTAAGGGATTGACAACCCCTTTATTGCGTTGGTTGCGAGTTCTTTGTTTGTTTGTGTAGGTGCGTGGGACTTTTGAGGAGCCTCCTACTAGATTGATACCTTGGTTCTCAAAAACTGAGGGAAATACTTGCGCTACTATTGCTGCATCACCCTTTCCTCTTCAAGGAAAACCAACGCAAGCTCAAGACGTAGCAGGGCCGTCAATAGGCCGAAAGCTAACACAGGCTGGAAACGGCCCATGTAAATCACAGGCCGTTAATAGGTACAAAGAAAATTACTGTTCATTATGGGCTAGAGTGACCGTGGGCCTGTAAAGGGCCTAAAGATATGAAGGCCTCATATGGGCCGAAAGACGTCGTGGGCCATACATGGCTGAAAGTGAAATGGGCTGGTGTTATATCCGATGGCCCACATGACATTGTTGGGCCGATTTCCTTTAGGGCCTAACGGGTTGTGAGTTAACGGGTCGTAAAATGGGCTATTTGCGAAGAGACCGTTAACAAGCTTTTCATGGGCCAGCCCGTTAACTTTTGACCAAGTCAAACGGGCCGGCTTTGTAAGCTAAATGGGCCAGTGGTGGGCCGTGGCACATGTCGACATATCAGAGGCGCTTATCTGACCCACTGACGAGCTGACACGTGTTTCGTCCGGCCAATAAGAATTTTACACGTGGAAATTTCCCATTGGTCGGGGCTGTTAACGGGTTATCGGATCTAAAACCCGACCCAATAGCTTAACGGCATTCTGTTACGGTGGATGCCATGTGTCGGTCACCCTTGACGAAAGCACTTTTGTGACGTGTGATTTATCATCATGGAAGTGGACACTTCCGTGATGATAATTTTGGTACTGTCATGGAACACTTCTACGATAGCACAGGTATGACTATCTTGATTCCGTCATAAAATCGTCATGGATGTACATGCATGACAAAAAACGCGACCTACTGTGACAAACACGTATCATCATGGAAGTGTATTTTTTTCTAGTGTATGCTTTCCAAAAATTCTACATCATTTCTGATCAACAATATGTCAACAACATATACTCATCAGAAATTCTATCGTGCTCCGACTCACTTCTTTGGAAATACAAGTTTCTAATAAACTTTGTATAAACCCAAAATCTTTGATCATCTCATCAAAGCATATATTCCAACTCCGAGATGCTTACTCCAGTCCTTAGGAGGATCGCTGGAGCTTTGCATACTTGTTAGCATCTTTTAGGATTGAAAAAACCTTCTGGTTGTATCACATACAACCTTTCCTCAAGAAAATTGTCGAGGAAACAATGTTTTTGACATCCTATCTGCAAGATTTCATAAATAATGTAGTAAATGCTAATATAATTCCAATAGACTCTTAGCATCGCTACGAGTGAGAAAGTCTCATCGTAGTCAACTCCTTGAACTTGTCGGGAAACATCTTAGCGACAAGTCGAGCTTTATTAATGGTGACACTTACCATCATTGTCCGTCTTCCTTTTAAAATCCATCTGTGCCCAACAGCCTTACGACCATTAAGTAGTTCTTCCAAAGTATACACTTTGTTTTCATACATGGATCCTCTCTCGGATTTTATGTCCTCGAGCCATTTGTCGGAATCCGGGCCCACCATCGCTTCTCCATAGCTCGTAGGTTCATTGTTGTCTAGCAACATGACTTCCAAGACAGGATTACCGTACCACTCTGAATTAGTACGCGTCCTTGTTAACCTATGAGGTTTGGTAGTGACTTGATCCGAAGTTTCATGATCACTATCATCAGCTTCCACTTCAATTGGTGTAGGCGCCACAAGAACAACTTCCTGTGCCCTTCTACACGCTGGTTAAAGTGATGGTTCAATAACCTCATCAAGTCTCCACCATCCTCCCACGCAATTCTTTCGAGAGAAGCTTTTCCTCGAGAAAGGACCCATTGCTAGAAACAACCACTTTTGCTTCCAAATCTGAATTAGGAGGTATACCCAACTATTTTGGTGTCCTATGAAGATGCATTTATCCGCTTTGGGTTCGACCTTATCAGGCTAAAACTTTTCACATAAGCATCGCAGCCCGAAACTTTTAAGAAACGACAACTTAGGTTTCTCTAAACCATAGTTCATACGGTGTCATCTCAATGGAATTATGAGGTGCCCTATTTAAAGTGAATGCGGTTGTCTCTAATGTCTAACCCATAAACGATAGTGGTAATTCGATAAAAGACATCATGGTATGCACCACATCCAATAGGGTGCAGCTATGATGTTCGGACACACCATCACACTATGGTGTTCCAGGCGGCATCAGTCGTGAAACAATTTCCACAATGTCTTAATTGTGTGCCAAACACGTAACTCAGATATTCATCTCTATGATCATATCATAGACATTTTATCCTCTTGTCACGACGATCTTCAACTTCACTCTGAGAATACTTGAACCTTTCAATAATTTAGACTTTTGTTTCATCAAGTAAATATACTCAGCATCTACTCAAATCATCTGTGAAGTAAAAACATAACGATATCCACTGTGTGCCTCAGCACTCATTGGACTGCACACATAAAAATGTATTACTTCCAATAAGTTGCTTTCTTGTTCCATCTCACTGAAAACGAGGCCTTTCAGTCATCTTGCCCATGTGGTATGATTTGCATGTCTCAAGTGATTCAAAATCAAGTGAGTCCAAATGATCCATCTGCATGGAGTATCTTCATGTGTATATACCAATAGACATGGTTCGCATGTCTCAAACTTTTCAAAAAAAAATGAGTGAGTCCAAAGATCCATCAACATGGAGCTTTTTCATGCGTTTTATACCAATATGACTCAAATGGCAGCGCCACAAGTAGGTGGTACTATCATCACTATCTTATATCCTTTGGTATGAACATGTGTATCACTACGATCGAGATTAAATAAACTCATTTTAGGTGCAAGACCATTGAAGGTATTATTCAAATAAATAGAGTAACCATTATTCTCCTTAAATGAATAATCATATTGTGATAAACATAATCCAATCATGTCTATGCTCAACGCAAACACCAAATAACAATTATTTAGGTTTAACACCAATCTCGATGGTAGAGGGAGCGTGCGATGTTTGATCACATTAACTTTGGAAACACTTCCAACACATATCGTCATCTCGCCTTTAGCTAGTCTCCGTTTATTCCATAGCCTTTTTATTTCGAGTTACTAACACTTAGCAATCGAACCGGTATCTAATACCCTGGTGCTACTAGGAGTACTAGTAAAGTACACATTAATATAATGTATGTCCAATATACTTCTGTTGACCTTGCCAGCCTTCTCATCTACCAAGTATCTAGGGTAGTTCTGCTTCAGTGACCGTTCCCCTCATTATAGAAGCACTTACTCTCGGGTTTGGGTTCAACCTTAGATTTCTTCACTAGAGCAGCAACTGATTTGCCGTTTCATGAAGTATCCCTTCTTGCCCTTGCCCTTCTTGAAACTAGTGGTTTTACTAACCATCAACAATTGATGCTCCTACTTGATTTCTACTTTCCCGGTGTCAAACATCGCAATAGCTCAAGGATCATCATATCTATCCCTGATATGTTATAGTTCATCACGAAGCTCTAGTAGCTTGGTGGCAGTGACTTTGGAAAACCATCACTATCTCATCTGGAAGATTAACTCCCACTCGATTCAAGCAATTGTAGTACTCAGACAATCTGAGCACATGCTCAACGATTGAGCTTTTATCCGTTAGTTTGCAAGCTAAGAAACTTGTCAGAGGTCTCACACCTGTTGATGTGGGCACGAGCCTGAAATCCCAATTTCAGCTCTTGAAACATCTCATATGTTCCACGACGTTTCAAAAATGTCTTCGGTGCCTCAATTCTAAACCGTTTAACATTACGCACTGAACTATCACGTAGTCATCAAAACGTGTATGTCAGATGTTTGCAACATCCACAGACGACGCTCGAGGTTCAGCACACCGAGAGATGCATTAAGGACATAATTCTTCTGCACAACAATGAGGAGAACCCTCAGTTTATGGACCCAGTCCGCATAATTGCTACTGTCAACTTTCAACTAAATTTTCTCTAGGAACATATCTAAAACAGTAGAACTAAAGCATAAGCTACGACATAATTTGCAAAGACCTTTTTTTACTATGTTCATGATAATTAAGTTCATCTAATCAAATTATTTAATGAACTCCCACTCAGATAGACATCCCTCTAGTCATCTAAATGATACATGATCCGAATCAACTAGGCAGTGTCCGATCATCACGTGAGACGGACTAGTCATCATCGGCGGACATCTCCATGTTGATCGTATCTGCTATACGACTCATGTTCGACCTTTCAGTCTCTCGTGTTCCGAGGCCATGTCTGTACATGCTAGGCTTGCCAAGTCAACCTAAGTGTTTTGCATGTGTAAATCTGGCTTACACACGTTGTATGCGAACGTTAGAATCTATCACACCCAATCATCATGTGGTGCTTCGAAACAATGAACCTTCGCAACGGTGCACAGTTAGGGGGAACACTTTTTTGAAATTTTAGTGAGGGGTCATCTTATTTATGCTACCGTTGTTCTAAGCAAATAAGATGCAAACATGACAAACATCACATGCAAATCATAAAGTGACATGATATGGCCAATATCATCTTGCGCCTTTGATCTTCATCTTCGAGGCGCGGCTAATCACCATCGTCACCGGCATGACACCATGATCTCCATCATCATGATCATCATCGTGTCTTCATGAAGTTGTCTCTCCAACTATTACTTCTACTACTATGGCTAACGGTTAGCAATAAAGTAAAGTAATTACATGGTGTTTTCATTGACACGCAGGTCATACAATAAATTAAGACAACTCCTATGGCTTCTGCCGGTTGTCATACTCATTGACATGCAAGTCATGATTCCTATTACAAGAACATGATCAATCTCATACATCACATATATCATTCATCACATCCTTTTGGCCATATCACATCACATATCATACCTTGCAAAAACAAGTTAGACGTCCTCTAATTGTTGTTGCATGTTTTACGTGGCTGCTATAGGTTTCTAGCAAGAACGTTTCTTACCTACGCAAAAGCCAGAACGGTGATATGCTAATTGTTATTTACCCTTCATAAGGACCCTTTTCATCGAATCCAATTCGACTAAAGTGGGAGAGACAGACACCCACTAGCCACCTTATGCATGAAGTGTATGTCAGTCGGTGGAACCTATCTCACGTAAGTGTACATGTAAGGTCGGTTCGGGCCGCTTCATCCCACAATGCCGCCGAATCAAGATAAGACTAGTAACAGTAAGCAAATTGAACAAATCATTGCCCACAACTACTTGTGTTCTACTCATGCATAGAATCTATGCATAGACCTAGCTCATGATGCCACTGTTGGGGAACGTAGTAATAATTCAAAAATTCCCTATGTGTCACCAAGATCAATCTAGGAAATGCTAGCAAAGAGAGAGAGGGGGAGTGCATCTTGATGACCCACAAGTGTAGGGGATCTATCGTAGTCCTTTTGATAAGTAAGAGTGTCGAACGCAATGAGGAGCAGAAGGAAATGACAAGCGGTTTTCAGTAAGGTATTCTCTGCAAGCACTGAAATTATCGGTAACAGATAGTTTTGTGATAAGGTAATTCGTAACGGGTAACAAGTAGCAAAAGTAAATAAAGTGCAGCAAGGTGGCCCAATTCTTTTTGTAGCAAAGGACAAGCCTGGACAAATTCTTATATAGAGAAAAGTGCTCCCGAGGACACATGGGAATTATCATCAAGCTAGTTTTCATCACGCTCATATGATTCACGTTTGTTACTTTGATAATTTGATATGTGGGTGGACCGGTGCTTGGGTACTTCCCTTTCTTGGACAAGCATCCCACTTATGATTAACCCCTATTGCAAGCATCCGCAACTACAAAAGAAGTATTAAGGTAAACCTAACCATAGCATGAAACATATGGATCCAAATCAGCCCCTTATGAAGCAATGCATAAACTAGGGTTTAAGCTTTTGTCACTCTAGCAACCCATCATCTACTTATTACTTCCCAATGCCTTCCTCTAGGCCCAAATAATGGTGAAGTGTCATGTAGTCGATGTTCACATAACACCACTAGAGGAGAGACAACATACATCTCATCAAAATATCGAACGAATACCAAATTCACATGACTACTTATAGCAAGACTTCTCACATGTCCTTAGGAACAAACATAACTACTAACAAATCATATTCATGTTCTTAATCAGAGGGGTATTAATATGCATATAGGATCTGAACATAGGATCTTCCACCGAATAAACCAACTAGCATCAACTACAAGGAGTAATCAACACTACTAGTGACCCACAGGTACTAATCTGAGGTTTTGGGACAAAGATCGGATACAAGAGATGAACTAGGGTTTGAGACGAGATGGTGCTGGTGAAGATGTTGATGGAGATTGACCCCCTCCCAATGAGAGGATCGATGGTGATGACGATGGTGACTGTCGTGGTTCTAAGTCTGACAGTAGAGTGGGGGGTAGGTATGGAGAGGCAAGGTCCTAGCTATGGAGAGGTTGTAAACACAAGAGATGTACGAGTTCAGGCCCTTCTCGGAAGAAGTAAAAGCCCTACGTCTCGGAGCCCGGAGGCGGTTAAGTGGATTATGTGTATATGAGTTACAGGGGTGCGAACCCTTCTGCCTATGGAGGGGGGTGGCTTATATAGAGTGCGCCAGGACCCCAGCCAACCCACGTAATGAAGGCTTTAAGGTACATTAAGTCCAGGGCGTTACTGGTAACGCCCCACATAAAGTGTCTTAACTATCATAAAGTCTACTTAATTACAGACCGTTGCAGTGCAGAGTGCTTCTTGACCTTCTGGTGGTCGAGTGAGTCTTCGTGGTCGAGTCCTTCAAGTCAGTCGAGTGAGTTCCTCGTAGGTCGACTGGAAGGTGATCTCTTCTAAGGGTGTCCTTGGGCAGGGTACTTAGATCAGGTCTATGACCCTACCCTAGGTACATGACTCCGTCATTAGCCCCCGAATGGATTGAGGCTTGAGTGATGAAGGAGTTGATGTTGTTTCCGATTAGCCTTCGCATACTGGTCGTGCGTTGTTTTGAACCAAAAAATCTCTTTGTTGATAGTGAGAAACTTTTCTTCAGTCGACTCGATCCATTCTTTTCTTTCGTCGAGTGATCTTTTGGACTTCGCCTATTTCCGAGTGACGGATCACAGGAAATCCCGCGTCTGACAGACCGATCTACCGTTCGCGGATTCCGCGGGATACGAAATTTGGGGAAGCGCGCGAAGTGGGGCGGACCGCGGCGCTCGGATGGGATAGGGCATAGACGCCTCAATCCCCGTGCCGCTTTTTTCGCCACGTATCACATCCGCGCAACTGTTTCGGGATATGATTAGATCGACCGGGCCCACCTGTCATCCACTCGGAAAGGATCTTATAAATGCGCCCGGTGAGGGTTTTTTGAACGGTGCCTCAGCATTCTCTCTCTGCTTCCTTCGTCTCCGCCCAACGCGCTCGCTCTCGCCTCCGCACAACTTCTCCTCGCGCATCTCGCCGGCAGCCATGGTCAAGGAGAAGACGGCGGCGCTGGAACGCGCGAAGAAGGCGTCAGCAACTGAGAAGGCAAAGGGGAGATCCACCAGTCGCGGCGGGTCTTCGTCTAGATCTCGCCTGCCGAAAGGCTGGGTCCAGGGAGATTGGATCCGGTCGACCATCACGGAGGAGGATCTCCTCGACATGGCCAACGCTGGGATGATCCCCCATGGAGCCGCAAGGCTTCCGGGGAAAGAGTGGCAGCCCCAGCCGGAAGAGGGTGAGTGCGTGCTTCTGGCCACCCATGTCGACCGCGGATTTTCTTTGCCACCGAGCATTTTCTTTCGTGGTTTCTTGAACTTCTTTGGAGCGCAACTCCACCACTTCACCCCGAACTCCATCGCCTATCTCGCCGCGTTCGTGTCCATGTGTGAGAATTTTCTGGGTTGTCGACCGCATTGGGGATTGTTCAAGCATATATTCACGTGTCGCTCTCAGACCGTGAAGAAGGCGAGCCCATGCGACGAAAGAACCCAAGTTGTCCAAATGTGTGGAGGTCTGGGGATCCAGGTGAGGAACAAGAGCACCTTCCCAGCCATGACGTTTCCCGAGTCAGTCAGAGGCTGGCAGTCGACCTGGTTCTACTGCCAGGATCAGCCGACGCCGGGGAAGTCGAGTGGACTCCCTCAGTTCACCATGGACCGAGTGAACAAGCCCTCCTCTCTGAAGGTGATTCTGGAGGAGAAAGCTGACGTGAAGATGTTGATGGAGCGCGTAGTTCAGTTGGTTCGGGAGGGAGTGACGGGTATGGATCTCCTGGAGGTGTTTCTTAGGCGTCGTATCCAGCCTCTTCAGTTCCGGAGCCACTGCATGTGGTTGTACCGCGGGACTGAAGATGAGACTCGGATCAATCCAGAAGCAGTCGATGATGCCACTCTGGAAAGGTGGATGGCCGCTGTTACTGGGAACAAGGATAACCCTCGTGGAGCCAGAAGGATTCCTCCACTCGACCACCGCAGTGTTCCAAACAAGGTATGTCTGCTCCACTTCCCATTGTATTCTTGTCATATTTATTTCTGTTTTCTCTGCCAATCGGTCGATTGACCTTTGTCTTGATGTCTATCAGTCCCTCACTGAGCTGTACTCGATGCCCAATGGAGCACAGGCTCCGACTGAGGAGGGAGAAGCGAGCGGGGGCGAGAGCCAGGAGGAGTGGGACTCGGATGCCGCTGAGGATGATGATGATGATGATGATGAGGAGGAGGACGAAGAAGAGGAGGAGGAGGAGGTCGCACCACCGCGCTCAGAAAGGCGGTCGAAGCTTGTCCATGACCCTGCGACTGAACGTGGCAAGGGGGTTGCGACTGTTGCATAGTCGACCAAGCGCCCTCGGACCACTTCTCCGGCGCCGACTGAGAAGGCGTCGAAGCAGCCCAGGGCGGCCCCGTCAAAGCCGACCAAGCTCCTGCCAAAGATGAAGGTGTCCATCCCCACCATATCAGGGTAATCATTGCTGCTTAAATCTTCCTGTTTTGTGCAAGCTTTATCTCTGGTTGACGCTTGAGCTAGTCGACTAATTCTTTGGGATTGCAGTGCTGCTGCTTCTGAGACCTCAGCTAGGGCTGATGACCATGAGATGGAGGACGCAGCAACCTCAAACTCTGGTACTATACTCTTAATTCTGTTTTTAGTCGACTGACTCGTGATCTCTAATTCTGATTCTTTTCTCTAGCTCCATCCAACGTTGTTATCACTCTTCCTGATGATGATGAAGATGAGGAACCGCTGAAGCACAGAAGGAGCGGGAAAGCGTCTGCCGGCAGGGTGCCCCAGGATGTGACGGCGCCCGAGACTCTGGTCGCAGAGGAGGAGAACACCACTCGACACACTGTGTCCTTCGCAGATCCACTGACGAGTGCTCTCCCTGCTTCGTCGAGTGCCGCACAGCCCTCCCTCTTCACGATGCACCACGTCCCAGAGGACCAAGCTAGGGCCGCGAAGGAGGCGATACGCCAGGCAGGGATCATGATGGAGCACGTGAAGACCATCCGAGATGCGAGCCAGGCAGCTTACGACGCCAGTTCCGCCCTTCAAAGCAATGTTCAGGTCAGTCGACCACCGCTTGTTCTGTTAGGATATGCTATCAAAACTTTTCTTTCCGGAATTCATAGCAGTCACCCACTGGGTGTGTCGATTTAAACTCCGTGTTAGCGGGGGCACGCTGAGTGCACCCGCTGGGTGTAGTCCCCTAGGCTGAGGTCGACTGCTGGCAGTCGGCCTTAGGCTTTATAAGTTGAATCTTTCCGTCATTCGTCTGAGGTGAATGGATTTCTCAAAACCGGTGGGGGCACGCTGAGTGCACCCACTGGGTGTAGTCCCCGAGACTGTGGTCGACTGCTTGCAGTCGATTACAGTCTTAAAGAATACATCTTGTTTTTTTTGAGGTCGACTGGTCGACTCTGTCTTCAATAGGATTAGTGGGGGCACGCTGAGTGCACCCACTGGGTGTAGTCCCCGAGACTACGGTCGAATGCTTGTATTCAGCTGTAGTCTTAGAAACGCATGATTTTTCCTTTTCCACTCGGAAGTGAATTTTCTTTGACATTTAGTCGATTGGTTCTTCGCAGAAATCCTGTGACCTTGCGGCTCGCTACACTGAGCTGGAAAACAAGCACATTCAGCTCGAGCTGGATTTGAAGCTGGTTCAGGAGAATCTGACGAAGGCAAAGGAGGAGACCAAAGGTATGTTTGGTGAGGCCTCGACGATTGCTTTTTCCCTTTGTTTGTTTCAAAATCTGATCTTGCTGTAACTTGCAGGTAAGGTGAAGGAGGCCCAACAGAAGAAAGACCTTGAACTAGCTGATAAGATCAAGCTTGCTGACGAGAAGTTAGCTTCAGTCACCAAGCTTGAACAAGAAAATACCAATCTGGAAGCTGCTCTTGGGATTGCCAACAAGGAAGTCAGTCGACTGAAAACTGACAAAGCTGCCCTGACCGACCAAGTCAGCCAGTTGACTGGGAAGAAAAATGATCTGGAGGCCTTCCTGAGTGGTCTTGCCAAGAAGCTGTTCCTTATGCTTGAAGGTAACCCTTTACTCTCAACAATTATTTTCAACTGTGATTTTTCCATTTGACCATTGCCTTGACTCGGTGATTGTCCTTGCAGAATTTTGTCAAAACTTTGAAGAAGAGACTAGCCGGCTGGAACCAAACCTTGACCCCATCAATTCTCTGGTGAACGACGAAGTTGCCATGAATGTTTTCCGACTGGAGTCCCGTGTTGCAGCTGTCGTGGACTATCTTGCAAGGCTGAAGGTCGCCACATCTCGCATCGACTCATTGCTCTGGCCCAGGGAGACACTCCAGAACGACCTTGAGTCGCTGATGGCTCACCTGAACACGGTCCCTGGTCGAGTGCAGGAGTGGAAAAAGTCGTCGGCTCGGTGCGGTGCAGATGTTGCTCTGTGTCTGGCCCGAGTCCACTACAAAGATGCACGAGAAGACAAGCTGGCGGCTCTCCGAGTGGCCAACACCAAGAAACACGACTTCAGGTCCTTCATGGAAACCTTCATTGCTGCTGCCACTCGGATCGCAGATGGAATTGATCTTGATGAGTTCGTTGCTCCTTCCAGCCCTCCACAGGAGGCGTAAAAAACTTATTTTAAGATCGACACATTAAATTTGCCTCGGTATGCCGAGTGGAGTTGTAACCGATAAACCTTAACAGGCTTAGCACCTGAGCACTTTAGGTTCCTTTAGGTATCGATCCGAACTTGGATTTGATGTTTAAATATGATTGTTTTGGCTCGAAATGTCTTTTTGCAGGTTCAAAGCAAGACGCTTACTGCAGTCGACTTATTCCTTAATCCACTTAGGCGAGCGCTGGGCTGCAGCTAAGCCCCCGAGTGTGAGGTTTACTCTTCACTCGGTAGGATTTTTATATCTTAGGCGAGCACTGGGCTGCAGCTAAGCCCCCGAGTGAGAGGTTTGCTCTTCACTCGGCAGGATTTTCATATCTTAGGCGAGCACTGGGCTGCAGCCAAGCCCCCGAGTGAGAGGTTTGCTCTTCACTCGGTAGGATTTTCACATCTTAGGCGAGCACTGGGCTGCAGCTAAGCCCCCGAGTGAGAGGTTTGCTCTTCACTCGGCAGGATTTTCATATCTTAGGCGAGCACTGGGCTGCAGCTAAGCCCCCGAGTGAGAGGTTTGCTCTTCACTCGGTAGGATTTTCACATCTTAGGCGAGCACTGGGCTGCAGCTAAGCCCCCAAGTGAGAGGTTTGCTCTTCACTAGGCAGGATTTTCATATCTTAGGCGAGCACTGGGCTGCAGCTAAGCCCCCAAGTGAGAGGTTTGCTCTTCACTCGGTAGGATTTTCACATCTTAGGCGAGCACTGGGCTGCAGCTAAGCCCCTAAGTGAGAGGTTTGCTCTTCACTCGGTAGGATTTTCACATCTTAGGCGAGCACTGGGCTGCAGCTAAGCCCCCGAGTGAGAGGTTTGCTCTTCACTTGGTAGGATTTTCATATCTTAGGCGAGCACTGGGCTGCAGCTAAGCCCCCGAGTGAGAGGTTTGCTCTTCACTCGGTAGGATTTTCACATCTTAGGCGAGCACTGGGCTGCAGCTAAGCCCCCGAGTGGGAGGTTTGCTCTTCACTCGGTAGGATTTTCACATCTTAGGCGAGCACTGGGCTGCAGCTAAGCCCCCGAGTGAGAGGTTTGCTCTTCACTCGGCAGGATTTTCATATCTTAGGCGAGCACTGGGCTGTAGCTAAGCCCCCGAGTGAGAGGTTTGCTCTTCACTCGGTAGGATTTTCACATCTTAGGCGAGCACTGGGCTGCAGCTAAGCCCCCGAGTGAGAGGTTTGCTCTTCACTCGGTAGGATTTTCACATCTTAGGCGAGCACTGGGCTGCAGCTAAGCCCCCGAGTGAGAGGTTTGCTCTTCACTCGGTAGGATTTTCATATCTTAGGCGAGCACTAAGCTGCAGCTAAGCCCCCGAGTGAGAGGTTTGCTCTTCACTCGGGAGGATTTTCACATTGTACTTGTGGCGAAGCTCAGAGGAGAGGGTCACAGTCGACCTGCACCTCGTCCTCCTTACGAGCGCACATTGTACTTATGGCGTAGCTCAGAGGAGAGGGTCACAGTCGACCTGCACCTCGTCTTCTTTTCGAGCGTACGTTGTATTTGTGGCGTAGCTCAGAGGAGAGGGTCGCAGTCGACCTGCACCTCGTCCTCCTTTCGAGCATACGTTGTACTTATGGTGTAGCTCAGAGGAGAGGGTCGCAGTCGACCTGCACCTCATCCTCCTTACGAGCGCACATTGTACTTATGGCGTAGCTCAGAGGAGAGGGTCGCAGTCGACCTGCACCTCGTCCTCCTTTCAAGCGTACGTTGTATTTGTGGCGTAGCTCAGAGGAGAGGGTCGCAGCCGACCTGCACCTCGTCCTCTTTGCGGGAGCACATTGTACTTAGGCGAGTGTTTAAACTGCAGCTAAGCCCCCCGAGTGGGAGTCTGGCTCGCCACTCGGTAGAATTTAAATAACTTAGGCGAGTACTTTGGACTGCAGCTAAGCCCCTTGATTGGGTGTCTGGCTCGCCACTCGGTAGGATTTAAATAACTTAGGTGAGTACTTTGGACTGCAGCTAAGCCTCCGAGTGGAAGTCTGGCTTACCACTCGGTAGGATTTTATTTAATCTTAGGCGAAACGGATTCACAGCTAAGCCCCCGAGTGGGAGTCTGGCTCACCACTCGGTAGGATTTTATTTAATCTTAGGCGAAACGGATTCGCAGCTAAGCCCCCGAGTGGGAGTCTGGCTCACCACTCGGTATGGATTTTTACAAACTTAGGCGAAACGGATTCGCGGCTAAGTCACCCACTGAGGGGAAAATTTTATTGGACAAAATAAAAAGTGACACTATTATTTTGAAATCCATGAACTACAGAAGTACTTTATTACAACTCATCCGAGTGATAAACTTAAGTGTAAAATGGGCGGAGTAGTTCCGCGTTCCAAGCTCGGGGCTCGTCGATATTATGTTCGACGTTGTAAAGACGGTACGCCCCGTTGTGGAGAACTTTGGTGACGATGAAGGGTCCTTCCCAAGAAGGAGCAAGCTTGTGTTGTTTCTTCTGATCCACTCGGAGAACTAAATCCCCTTCCTGGAAGGCTCGACCCCTCACATTTCTGGCGTGGAAACGACGCAAGTCTTGTTGGTAGATGGTCGATCGGATCAGGGCCATCTCCCTTTCTTCCTCTAAAAGGTCGACTGCGTCCTGCCGCGCTTGTTCAGCTTCTGCTTCGTTGTAGAGTTCAACTCGAGGAGCATTGTGGAGAAGATCACTCGGCAAGACTGCTTCAGCTCCGTAGACCAAGAAGAATGGAGTTCTTCCGGTCGACCGATTAGGTGTGGTCCGCAGTCCTCAAAGCACCGAGGGAAGTTCGTCGACCCACGCTCCAGCCGCATGCTTGAGATCACGCATCAGTCGGGGCTTCAATCCCTTGAGAATCAGGCCATTGGCTTGCTCTGCTTGTCCATTCGACTGCGGATGGGCGACTGAAGCATAGTCGACTCGTGTACCTTGAGAGTTGCAGAAATCTCTGAATTCCTCCGAGTCAAAGTTCGACCCATTATCCGTGATGATGCTGTGCGGGACTCCATATCTGAATATCAGTTCCCTGATGAAGCTAACAACAGTACCGGCGTCAAGGTTCTTGATTGGTTTAGCCTCAATCCACTTGGTGAACTTGTCGACTGCCACCAGTACATGCGTGAAGCCACTTCGACCTGTTCTCAAAGGACCAACCATGTCCAAACCCCATACTGCGAAAGGCCAGACGTGTGGAATGGTCTTCAGAGCTGATGCAGGCTTGTGCGACATATTCGAGTAGAACTGACATCCTTCGCACTTGTCCACTATTTCCTTTGCCATCTCATTCGCCTTTGGCCAATAAAATCCGGCTCGGTATGCTTTGGCCACGATGGTCCGAGAGGACGCATGATGACCATAGGTCCCCGAGTGGATATCATTAAGGATGATTCGACCTTCTTCTGGCGTTATGCACTTCTGACCAACTCCAGTCGCGCTTTCTCTGTATAACTGTCTTTTGATTACGGTAAAGGCCTTGGATCGACGCACGATCTGTCGAGCCTATTCCTCATCCTCTGGAAGCTCTTTTCTTAGGATATACGCGATATATGGAACTATCCAGTCGGGAATGACCACTAAGACCTCCATGACCAAGTCGACCACCGCTGGGACTTCAACCTCAGTCGGATCTGTGGCACTCTTGGGCTGTGGAGCTTCTTCGGTGAAAGGATCTTCTTTGACTGACGGAGTGTGTATATGCTCCAAGAACACACCATTCGGAATGGCTTCTCTCTT
This sequence comes from Triticum timopheevii, assembly GCA_963921465.1. NCBI lineage: Eukaryota > Viridiplantae > Streptophyta > Magnoliopsida > Poales > Poaceae > Triticum > Triticum timopheevii. The sequence continues at coordinate 294,156,808 of OY997262.1, forward strand.
GGAACCTATCTTTGCCAGATCATCTGCTGCCTGATTTTTCAGTCGGGGTACGTGATGGAGCTCTAACCCCTCAAACTTCTTTTCCAGCTTCCTCACTGCATTGCAGTATCCAGCCATGGCTGGGCTTCTCACGTCCCACTCCTTCATCACTTGATTGACCACTAAATCTGAATCGCCATAGACCATCAGGCGACGGACACCGAGTGAAATGGCCATGCGTAATCCATATAAGAGGGCCTCATACTCTGCCTCGTTGTCGGAGGAATCAAAGTGAATCTGGAGCACATATCTAAGCTTATATCCTCTGGGGGAAACCAAGACCACCCCAGCACCGGAACCATTCAGCATTTTAGAGCCATCAAAGAACATGGTCCAATGCTCCGAGTGAACTTTAGTCGGCTGCTGTTGTTCAATCCACTCGGCGAGGAAATCTGCTATTGCCTGGGACTTAATGGCTTTCTTTGCCTCAAACTTGATATCAAGGGGAAGAAGTTCAATCGCCCATTTCGCCACTCGACCAGTTGCATCTCTGTTGTGCAAAATCTCTGATAGTGGAGCGTCGCTGACGACTGTGATGGAATGATCAGAGAAATAATGAGCAATCTTCTTCGTGGTCATGTATATTCCATACACAAGCTTCTGATAATGAGGATATCTCTGCTTGGATGGAGTCAAGACTTCAGACAAATAATACACTGGGCGCTGAACTTTGAAGGCTTTTCCTTCTTCCTCTCGCTCGACCGTAAGCACTGTACTGACGACTTGTCCAGTGGCTGCGATATAAAGCAACAGAGGCTCTTTGCTGATTGGAGCAGCAAGCACCGGCTGGGTGGCGAGCAGAGCTTTTAGCTCGGCAAACGCTGCATCAGCTTCTGGAGTCCACTCGAACTTGTCTGCCTTCTTCATCAGTCGGTAAAGAGGTAATGCCTTTTCACCGAGTCGTGAGATGAATCGACTTAATCCGTCCAAGCATCTAGTAAGCTTCTGGACATCGTGCACTCGCACAGGGCGTTTCATTCGGAGAATAGTGCCGATCTTTTCTGGATTAGCATCGATCCCTCGCTCGGAAATGAGAAAACCGAGTAACTTGCCACCAGGAACTTTGAATGTGCACTTCGATGGGTTGAGCTTGATATCATACCTTCTGAGGTTGGCAAATGTTTCGGCGAGGTCAGCGAGCAGGTCGAAACCTTTTCGTGACTTGACGACAATATCATCCATATACGCTTCCACATTCCGACTGATTTGAGTGAGCGGACACTTCTGAATCATTCGCATAAATGTGGCTCCGGCATTCTTGAGGCCGAATGGCATGGTGATATAGCAGAAGCACCCGAATGGAGTGATGAAAGCTGTTTTTATCTCATCGGGCCCGTACAGACGGATCTGGTGGTACCCGGAATAGGCGTCTAGAAAAGACAATCTCTCGCATCCCGCGGTCGAGTCAACAATTTGATCTATGCGAGGGAGAGGAAAATGATCTTTCGGGCAGGCCCGGTTGATGTGCTTGAAATCAATGCACATTCGGAGCGATTTGTCCTTCTTAGGAACCATGACGACATTGGCGAGCCACTCGGAGTGGTATATCTCTCGGATAAATCCTGCCGCCAACAGTCGAGCCACTTCCTCACCAATGGCTTTTCTCTTCTGGACGGCGGACCGCCGAAGATGCTCTTTGACTGGTTTTGCTGATGAGTCGACTCTTAGGCGATGCTCAGCCAGTCCCCTGGGAACACCTGGCATGTCAGCGGGCTTCCATGCAAAAATGTCCCAGTTCTCACGGAGGAACTGGATGAGCGCTTCTTCCTATTTCGGGTCGAGTGTTGTGGAGATGTGGGTCGGGGCTGCATTGGGGTCGGTCGGGTGAATGTGAACAGGCTTCATCTCACCGGACGACTGAAATGCAGATTCTGTGGCGGGTTTCTTGGATCGCGGCAAATCACTCGGATCTGCGTTTTGCTTGTATTCTTCAAACTCGACCGTTGTCACCTGGGAATCGGCAATCTTTGAGCCCTTCTGAAAGCACTCTTCTGCCTTTTTCCGATCACCGGTGACAGTGATCACTCCTTTGGGGCTGGGCATCTTCAGTTTGAGGTACACGTAACATGGTCGAGCCATGAACCGTGCATAAGCTGGTCTCCCCAAAATTGCATGATACGCACTCTGAAAATCCACGACCTCAAATATCAACTTCTCTTTGCGAAAATGTTTCGAATCACCAAACACCACGTCCAGAGCTATTTGGCCGAGTGACTCGGCTTTCTTCCCTGGTATAACTCCATGAAAGCTCATGTTACTGGTGCTCAGTCGGGACATCGGAATGCCCATTCCTTTCAGTGTGTCTGCATACAACAAATTCAGCCCACTACCACCGTCCATCAGCACTTTTGTCAGTCGAGTGCCTTCGACAACTGGATCGACCACCAAAGCTTGCCTCCCAGGGGTGGCAATATGAGTCGGGTGATCAGATTGGTCGAATGTGATGGGTGTTTGGGACCATCTCAGATAACTTGCTTTTGCTGGGGCAACCATGTTCACCTCACGGTTAATGACTTTCAGTCGACTCTTGCTTTCCACATCTGCAAAGATCATCAGAGTGGAGTTGACATGCGGATATCCTTCCTCACTGTCCTCCTTGTCTTCAGCCTTGTCCGACTCCTTTTCCTTGTCCTTAGACTGTTTTCCTTGAAACTGCTGGATCAGGAGTCGACATTGGCGTGTGGTATGCTTTGGGTAAATGATATTGCCCTCTTCGTCTTTCTTCGTGTGGATGTGACACGGCATATCCATCACGTCGTTCCCTTCTTTATCCTTTACCTTCTTAGGGTTCCAGGATCCTTTTGGTTTCCCTTTAAACATTCCCTGAGTCACGGCCAGAGCCTCTCCAGGAGCTGCTGGTTCAGCCTTCCGCTTCTGTTTCCGACTGGTGTTTCCCTTCTCCGACTGACTCGGTTTGTACTTGCCGCTTCGGAGTCGGTCTTCTTCTTCACCGTTGGCATACTTGGTAGCAATCTCCATCATCCGACTAAGGGTCATGTCTCCGGTTCGACCAAATTTCAGACTCAATTCTCTGTTCTTGACGCCATCCTTGAAGGCGCAGACTGCCTGATGATCAGACACATTCTCCACAGTATCGTGCAAAGTCATCCATCTCTGAATATACTCCCTGAGAGTCTCATTGGTCTTCTGCACACAGACTTGCAGCTCCGTCAATCCAGCCGGTCGCTTGCAAGTTCCTTCAAACGTTCTGACGAACACTCGGGACAGATCTTTCCAAGTGTAAATGCTACTAGGAGGTAACTGATTCAACCACGCTCTGGCAGAACCTTCCAACATGAGGGGCAAATGCTTCATGGCCATCTCGTCGTTCCCACCACCAATCTGAACCGCCACTCGGTAGTCCTCAAGCCAAGTTTCAGGCTTAGACTCACCGGTGAACTTGCTGACTCCTGTTGCCAACCTGAAATTGGGGGGGATCACTGCGGCTCTGATAGCTCTGCTGAAACATTCTGGACCAGAAACATGCACTCGACTGCTTGTGGGCGCATCTCTGTCGGGTCCACCCCGATGGGCTCTGTTCCGGTCGACCAAGCCTTGCACGATAATGGATCGCGCGTCGAAGCCTGGTTCTCTAGGGTCGACTGGAGCTCTTCGCCCCACACTGAGCTGATGCTTGTGGTCTTGCTGCCGAGGAGCGTAAGACCCTGCCCTCGGAGGGGAAGCGGGCACTCGATGCCTATCATCTCGGTCGTGTCGGTCTCCATACTGGTCCCGCCGATTCTCGCGCCCTTCTCGCCGCGGAGGCGATCTGGGACTTTGAGCCGACTGAACCGTATTCGCAGCGACGGATTGACTGTGAATTCTGTTGCGCGACTGCGACACGGCTAAATTCTGGTCTCCTGCTGCCCGGAGCAAATCCCTGATCTGCATCAAGCCTCTGCCAGCTTCCGACTCAGAGGGCTGGATGGACTCTGCTATACGGGTCGCAGCTGCTAAATTCTGGATTGGGGTTCGATATACCTGAGTCGGCGGGAAGAGTTGACGTCGATTGGCGTCGGGAACTCGTTGTCGCGCGCGCTCGCCGAGTGCTCGCTGAAGATTCTCCAAGCGAGCACGTTCGGCCAAATTGGCCAAACGTGCCTCCTCCAAGGCGCGAGCCTCGGAGGTTTCTCCTGCGATGGGAGTATGCAGGGCATCCATATTCCTGCGGCGAAGTTCCTCTCTTTGCAGAGAGTCGAGTGGCTCGGGCTGGTACTCTTCGTGGCCTTGTGCGGGGTCGTCTCCGCCGCCTGCCCCACCATCATGGGCGAAGCCAGGCGGACTGCGAGGCCCGTTGACCATCAGGATTTCCGCCGCTGGATCACTGCTATCGCATTCGGATGCAGTCTCTATGGAGCCAGTCGACAGATCGAACAGGCCGTAGAGAGATTCGTCGGGCTCGATTGCCGCAACTTGGGTGGTGGCCATCTGGCGAGCCACCGCGTGTCTCACCCACCGCTGAAGCCTCGACCGACCAGAGCGCTTGCGCTGGCGGGAGACCGGGAGGGTGGTCGATAGGGGAGTCGACCGATACGGGGTCGACGGTTGCCGCAGCAGAACGCCGCGGACACATGCGCGAAAATGCGTCGCACCACGGACGGGGAGCGCATCAACGTCAAGTGGAGCCTCCTGGAGCCAGGCGGAGTCGTCGGCGACGAAGGTGAGAGCGCCAAGGCGGATCTCGTGACCCTCGACCAAAACTCCAGCAGCCACCATGATGAAAGTACTCGGAAGAATCGCAACTTCTCCACAAAATCGCTAAAACACCGGCCCCAAGGTGGGCGCCAACTGTCGTGGTTCTAAGTCTGACAGTAGAGTGGGGGGTAGGTATGGAGAGGCAAGGTCCTAGCTATGGAGAGGTTGTAAACACAAGAGATGTACGAGTTCAGGCCCTTCTCGGAAGAAGTAAAAGCCCTACGTCTCGGAGCCCAGAGGCGGTCGAGTGGATTATGTGTATATGAGTTACAGGGGTGCGAACCCTTCTGCCTGTGGAGGGGGGTGGCTTATATAGAGTGCGCCAGGACCCCAGCCAACCCACGTAATGAAGGGTTTAAGGTACATTAAGTCCGGGGCGTTACTGGTAACGCCCCACATAAAGTGTCTTAACTATCATAAAGTCTACTTAATTACAGACTGTTGCAGTGCAGAGTGCTTCTTGACCTTCTGGTGGTCGAGTGAGTCTTCGTGGTCGAGTCCTTCAAGTCAGTCGAGTGAGTTCCTCGTAGGTCTACTGGAAGGTGATCTCTTCTAAGGGTGTCCTTGGGCAGGGTACTTAGATCAGGTCTATGACCCTACCCTAGGTACATGACTCCGTCAGTGACGATTTCCCCCTCCTGGAGGGATGTTTCCCCGGCAGAACAGCTCCGCCGGAGCCCTAGATTGGTTGCGCCAAGGTTCCGCCTCGTGGTGGCGGTGTTTCTTCCCGAAAGCTTTCTTATATTTTTTCCAGGGTAAAAGACTTCATATAGCAGAAGATGGTCACCGGAGGCCTAATAGGGGGCCCACGAGGCAGGGGGCGCGTCCAGGGGGGTAGGGCGCGCCCCCACCCTCATGGACAAGGTGTGGGCCCCCTCTGGTACTTTCTTTGTTTAGTATTTTTTATTAATTCCAAAAATAACTTTCGTGGAGTTTCAGGACTTTTGGAGTTGTGCAGAATAGGTCTCTAATATTTGCTCCTTTTACAGCCCAGAATCCCAGCTTTCGGCATTCTCCCGCTTCATGTAAACCTTGTAAAATAAGAGAGAATAGGCATAAGTATTGTGACATAACGTGTAATAATAGCCCATAATGCAATAAATATCGATATAAAAGCATGATGCAAGATGGACGTATCAACTCCCCCAAGCTTAGACCTCGCTTGTCCTCAAGCGGAAGCCGATAATGAAAAATATGTCCACATGTTTAGAGATAGAGGTGTCGATAAAATAAAATACGGACATGAGGGCAATATGATGATCTTATAACATCAACATATATATATTTGTCACATAATTTCTTATGCTCAAGTAATAATCTATTCACAATTTCAAGTATGAATCAGAAACTTCATTGAGAACCAACAAACTATGACCTCGGTCATTGAAGCAATTGCAATTATCATAACATCGGAAAGAGTCAATATAAGATCTTTTCAGCAAGTCCACATACTCAACCATTATTTAGTCTTTCACAATTGCTAACACCCACGCAATACTTATGGGTATGGAGTTTTAATCAAACACAAAGAAAGATAGGGGCTTATAGTGTTGCCTCCCAACTTTTTACCTCAAGGGTAATGTCAATAATAATAGTTCATGCTAACTTACATCCAATTGGATATATAGATATCAGGATCTTTCCAACACAAGGTGCTTGCCAAAGGATAAAATGTAAAAAGGAAAGGTGAAGATCACCATGACTCTTGTATAATGTATAAGACAAGAATAAAAGATAGGCCCTTCGCAGAGGGAAGCAGAGGTTGTCATGTGCTTTTATGGTTGGATGCATGAAATCTTAATTCAAAAGAACGTCACTTTGTATTGCCACTTGGATATGGACCTTTATTATGCAGTCCATCGCTTTTATTGCTTCCATATCACAAGATCATATAAAGCTTATTTTCTCCACACTAATAAGTCATACATATTTAGAGAGCAATTTTTATTGCATGCAACATGACAACTTACTTGAAGGATCTTACTCAATCCATAGGTAGATATGGTGGACTCTCATGGCAAAACTGGATTTAAGGATAATTGGAAGCACAAGTAGTATCTCTACTTGGTGCAAAGAATTTGGATAGCATGAGGGGGAAAGGCAAGCACAACATGTTGGATGATCCATGACAATATACTCTATTCCGGATATAATAAAACATAACCCATTACGTTGTCTTCCTTGTCCAACATCAACTCTTTAGCATGTCATATTTTAATGAGTGCTCACAATCATAAAAGATGTCCAAGATAGTATATTTATGTGTGGAAACCTCTTCCCCTTTCTTTATTACTTCCTATTAATTGCAACGATGACCAAAACTATGTTTGCCAACTCTCAACAACTTTTATTCATCATACTCTTTATATGTGAAGTCATTACTCTCCATAAGATCAATATGATCTCCTTATTTCTTTTTATTCTTCCTTTTTCTTTTATTCCCTCAAGATCTAAGCAAGATAGCAAAGCCCTTGACTCAACACTAATCTTTATTATATATAGCTCAAGGACTCAATTACATAGAGGGATCATAAAGCAGAACTCAAAACTAAATCATACCAAAACTTTATTATACTAAATCAAGATATTACTAAAAGGATTGAACTACGTAAAATGGTAAAGATAGGAGCGTGATGGTGATACGATACCAGGGCACCTCCCCCAAGCTTGGCAGTTGCCAAGGGGAGTGCCCATACCCATGTGATTATGTCTCCTTCTTCGGAGGTGGTGATGTGATATTCTTGGCGATGATGCCCCTCAGGATACGATTCTCCTCCTCGAGCTTATTGACTTGCTGCTTGAGGTCCATTATTTTCTTGCGGAGCTTACCCGTGACGGCTAAAGCTCCTTTCACCCGTGGATGCTGCATAGCTGCTGGAGAACAAGTGACACTCTTTTTCATATTTTCATAAGAAAGAAATTTAACATTGGAAGGGATGACCGAGTTTGGAATAGCTGAGCTCTGTAGTTCCCCCATCGTGAATCCGTCTCGGAAACAAGAGGTAACTTCTTGATCCTCCTCCATGGCATCTATCCTTTTCAACTCGGCCTCCATCTCCTCCTCTGTTCATGGCCCAAAGTGATAGGCATCGCTATTTGCTCCTGGACCTGGTGTCGGATGAGACACCCGACTCTCCCCGACTGACTCTTGAGAAGACATCTTGCTCTAAATCTGCTGTAGAAACAACTCGAAACAAAAGCAGACGATTTCTACGGTGGTCAAAACCTTCGGGAGATTATATAATGAATTTTTACCGACCAAAAGAAGTATCATACAAGAAAACGGAGTACGGAGAGCACACGAGGTACCTACGAGGCAGGGGGCGCGCCCAGGGGGTAGGGCGCGCCCTCCACCCTCGTGGATGCCTCATGTCCTTCCCGGACTACTTCTTATTTTCCTATTTTCTTAAATATTCCAAAACGGAGAAAAATTGCTATTAGAACTATTTTGGAGTCAGTTTACTTATCGTACCACATACCTATTCCTTTTCGGAGTCTGAAACATTCTGGAAAGTGTCCCTTATGTATTCCTCCGGGGTTACGGTTTCAATATCATTAGTTTCAACATTTAATGGATTACCTGAGATATAATGTTTGATTCTTTGACCGTTCACCACCTTCGGATTTGTGCCTTCGAAGTTGTCGATTTCTATGGCACCGGAACGATAGACCTCCTTGATAACGTAAGGACCTTCCCATTTAGAGAGGAGTTTTCCTGCAAAAAATCTTAAACGAGAGTTGAGAAGCAACACATGATCACCTACACTAAACTCACGCTTTTGTATCCTTTTGTCATGCTATCTTTTAACTTTTTCTTTAAACAGTTTAGCATTCTCATAGGCTTGAGTTCTCCATTCATCGAGTGAGCTAATGTCAAATAACCTCTTCTCACCGGCAAGTTTGAAATGATAATTGAGTTCTTTAATGGCCCAATAAGCCTTATGTTCTAGTTCAAGAGGTAAGTGCTACCTCTTGAGCAATGCGTTGGTTTTCCCTTGAAGAGGAAAGGGTGATGCAACAAAGTAGTGTAAGTATTTCCCTTAGTTTTTGAGAACCAAGTTATCAATCTAGTAGGAGGCTCCACACAAGTCCCTCGTACCTACACAAAAAACAGGAACATCGCAACCAATGCGATAAAGGGGTTGTCAATCCCTTCACGGCCACTTGCGAAAGTGAGATCTGATAGAGATAATAAGATAAGATAAATATTTTTGGTATTTTTATGATATAGATTGGAAAGTAAAGATTGCAAAAGAAAGTAGATTGGAAACTTATATGATGGAAGATAGACCCGGGAGCCATAGGTTTCACTAGTGGCTTCTCTCAAGATAGCATAAGTATTATGGTGGGTGAACAAATTCCTGTCGAGCAATTGATAGAAAAGTGCATAGTTATGAGATTATCTAGGCATGATCATGTATATAGGCATCACGCCCGCAACAAGTAGACCGAAACGATTCTGCATCTACTACTATTACTCCACACATCGACCGCTATCCATCATGCATCTAGAGTACTAAGTTCATAAGAACAGAGTAACACATTAGGCAAGATGACATGATGTAGAGGGATAAATCAAGCAATATGATATAAACCCCATCTTTTTATCCTCGATGGCAACAATACAATACTTGCCTTGCTTCCCTTGCTGTCACTGGGAAAGGACAGCACAAGATTGAACTCAAGGCTAAGCACTTCTCCCATTGCAAGAAAGATCAATCTAGTAGGCCAAACCAAACTGATAATTCGAAGAGACTTGCAAAGATAACCAATCATACATAAAAGAATTCAGAGGAGATTCAAATATTTCTCATAGATAAACTTGATCATAAACCCACGATTCATTGGATCTCGACAAACACACCGCAAAAAGAGTTACATCAAATAGATCTCCAAGAAGATCGAGGAGAACTTTGTATTGAGATTCAAAGAGAGAGAAGAAGCCATCTAGCTAATAACTATGGACCCGAAGGTCTGTGGTAAACTACTCACAACTCATAGGAGAGGCCTTGGCAATGATGTAGAGGCCCTCCGTGATCAATTCCCCCTCTGGCGGAGCACCGGAAAAGGCTCCAAGATGGGATCTCATGTGTATAGAAGGTTGTGGCAGTGGAAATAGGGTTTCGTGGTGCTCCTGGATGTTTTCAGGGTATGGAGGTATATATAGGTGAAGGAGGTCGGTCAGGGGAGCCACGAGGGGCCCACGAGGGTGGGGGGCGCGGCCTCCTGCCTCGTGGCCGCCTCAGCTGCTTCTTGACGTCCACTCCAAGTCTCCTGGATTGCGTCTGTTCCAAAAAGAACGCTGTCGGTGTCAAAACCAGTGGATCTCGGGTAGGGGGCCCCGAACTATGCGTCTAGGTGGATGGTAACAGGAGACAAGGGACACGATGTTTTACCCAGGTTCAGGCCCTCTTGATAGAGGTAAAACCCTACGTCCTGCTTGATTGATATTGATGATGTGGGTATTACAAGAGTAGATCTACCACGAGATCAAGGAGGCTAAACCCTAGAAGCTAGCCTATGGTATGATTGTTGTAATTTTTGTTGTCCTATGGACTAAAGCCATCCGGTTTATATAGACACCGGAGAGGGCTAGGGTTACATAGAGTCGGTTACAATGGTAGGAGATCTACATATCCGTATCACCAAGCTTGCCTTCCACGCCAAGGAAAGTCCCATCCGGACACGGGACGAAGTCTTCAATCTTGTATCTTCATAGTCTTGGAGTCCGGCCAATGATGATAGTTCGGCTATCCGGACACCCCCTAGTCCAGGACTCCCTCAGTAGCCCCTGAACCAGGCTTCAATGACGACGAGTCCGGCGTGCATATTCTCTTCGGCATTGCAAGGCGGGTTCCTTCTCCGAATAGTTTGTAGAAGATTGTGAACACCAGGATAGTGTCCGCTCTGTAAAATAAATTCCACATACCACCATAGAGAGAATAATATTTACACAAGTTCAATCTGCTGACGCATTTGGTGGCGTGACGTCACACCACTACCAAGCTTTTACTTGAATCGTTTCTATTATACTGCCTCAACGCGTTTAGCGAAGCGGTTTACTTGGCACGTCTTGTCGAAGCAAAGATCGTGTTCCCCTTATTTCGGGATTCTCATCAATACGGACGTGGGTAACCCAACCGCGCCATTAATTGCGGTGCTTGGGAGAAAAGCGAGTTTTATCAGGCTGGTGGAGACGCATAATTTCGACCGCCCATATATAAGGGGATAAGGATCCACCTTTTTACCCACGCCTTCTTCCTCCTTTGCTTATCCATCTCCGCTCACTCGAGCTCCAGCGCCCAAGTCCGCACATCTCACCTCGACCTTCTCCAGCCATGTTCGGAGCGGGAGGCAAGTGGATGGCCTCCTCCATCACGGAGGGGCACATCGAGAGGCTGCGCGGCGCCGGATATCTGTCCAGCGACATCGCGCACCGGCTCCCCGATAAGGGGCAGCTCATCCCCACCCCCAGGCCCCATGAGAGGGTGGTTTTCCTTCCCCATTTCCTCCGCGGACTGGGCTTTCCACTTCACCCCTTTGTCCGGGGGCTCATGTTCTACTACGGCCTGGATTTCCATGATCTGGCGCTGAATTTCATCCTCAACATCTTGGCGTTTATCGTTGTGTGTGAGGCCTTCCTCTGCATCCAACCCCACTTCGGCTTGTGGCTCAAGACTTTCAATGTCAAGACGAAGGTCGTAAAGGGGAATCAAGCGGAGTGCGGAGGCGCCATGGTGGGCAAGATACCCAACGTTACATGGCTCGAGGGCGCCTTCGTGGAAACCAGCAAGGAATGGCAATCGGGGTGGTTCTACATCACCGAGCCGCGTGACCCTAACTGGGCAGCGGCCCCCGAATTCAGATATGGAATCCCCACACGGCTCACCTCTTGGAAAGAGAGTGGCCTGACTTGGGGTGATTCGGAGGAGCTGACCGGACTCCAAGCCTGCATCCAGAAGCTGGTGAATAAGAAGCTCAAGCTTGTCAATGTGGTCCAGGTCATGCTCATCCGCCGGATTCTCCCATGCCAACAACGGGCCTTTAAATTGTGGGAGTTCAATCCGGCCGAGCACCGAACCCTGAGCGGGCTCTTCGACACTAGGTATGAAGATGCCTGGAAGGTGCTTTTTAAGGGCGCCGAGGCTCCCGCATCCGCTACCGAAGATCGCGGATTCCGCTCACAGCGCCAAGCTGACGAGGTAAATAATTTTACCCTTTACGGGACACTTGTTTTCCATAGTTTAATTCTATGCGGGATCTAAACTCCCTTTCCTTTGACAGGACTGGCTGAAGAAGGCCGAGCAGACTATCTATCCGGCCCCCTTGCCAGAAGACCCAGTGGATGCCCGTCTAGCAGGGCTGCTAGTTCCGGCTCCTCATGTGGTGCCGAAGAAGAAGGCCAAGAAGGAGGCCACGGGTACTCGAAAGAGTTCCCGTTTTCAGGTGTCTGATGACTCCGAGGCGGACTCCTCCCCTGAGGATGAGGAGGAGAAGAAAAAGGCCCCTCCCCCAGCGGGGGGAGGGAAGAAAAGGAAGGCCTCCCCAGCTGGGGAGGCCGAAGGGTCCAAGAAGGGAAGGACTCTTCCCCCGGACTGTTCCGCCAACGTCGGTGACGACGACGAGGATTGGCCTCCAAGGACCAAGCCCCTGGCGAAATCGTAAGTATCCGGACTCCCGAATGACTTCATGATTTTTCTTTTTGCCACTTGGTGTCTTTCTAATGCCGCATACAACCCTGTAGTCCGCCCAAGGACGATCTTCCTGCTTCATCGAGCGGGTCCTTGGACTCGTCGGATGTGAACAGCACTTCACTTCCAACCGCCTCCTCCACCTGCGACACTGACGACGTCGAGATGGGATCCCAGAGAGGGACCCATCCGGAGGTGGAGGACCCGGAGGTGGCACAGGGCGACCTCCCGGACTTTGCGCCGGACTCCACATCGGAACCTGTAGTGGTTCTGGAGTCCGGTGGGCGGCCCCTTCGTAAGAAGGGCAAGACCGTGGCGCCGGCAGCCTCCATCCAACCAGAGGCGCCGGATAACTTGTTGCAGGCACTCGACGGCGCTTCTATCGAGGAAGAACACCGCACTGTCATGAGTGCGGTGATTCAGAAGGTCCAGCTCGCCAAAAGCGGGCTGACCGAAGCCTGCAGCAGCCTTCTATCAGGCTTCGAGGTAAGAATGTTTAATAGATGTAAAATAGTACCGCATAGATAGTAGCCCCTGATGCTCAGTTCGGTGTTCGGAAAGAAAAGCCGGACTGAGGATCTAAAAATATATACGCAGGAGTCATAAAAAATATGTCAATATGGGATTGCAGGCTACGCTGCTGACCTCCGCCGCACTGACTGCGGAGGTCGATGCTTTAAAGCAAGACCTCGAGCGGTCCGAGAACGAGCTGGGCCGTGCCAAGAAGCAGCTCGAGGACAAAGAAGTTGAGTAGCACCTTATTAATAATGTACCTTACAGAAAAGGATTTGGTTGCAAGAAAAATGACAAGGATAACGTGGGTATTGCAGGGGCCACAAACGAGGTGGCAACCCTGAAGGAGGTGGTGTCCGTGGCCGAACATAATGCGGCGGCGGAGCGCACCAAGCGAGAGAAGCAGGAGGCACGGGTGGCGGAGGTGTGGCAAGAGCTCCAGGCACTCATGGAAAAACATGAGAGTCTGGAGCGTGACTCGAAGACTCGAGAGTCCGAGCTTGCATCGGCTCTTGAGAGTGCCAAAGCCGCTAAGGCCAAAGCCCACAAGGCCCTTTAGATTGAGGCGTTGAAGAAAATAGCGGTGGGTAAGGCATTTTTCATGCAAAGCAAGCATGTGAATGTAAATTACCTGTTACTTACCCGAATTCGGAGCTCTCCAGGAGCATTCGCAGATCTGCCTTGCAACGTGTCCGACGCTGCCGCTTTCTATAGGGCTTAGGAGGGGAGCTCGACGGAGAAGGTCTTCTGGTCTCAGTATGCTGAGGCCGGACATCCGGTGCCCCTAAGCGACCAGCTGAAGCAACTGGTCGAGATCCACAAGGTGGCCGAACAGGCCATGAAGGGCCTCATAGTTCGGCGGTGGCCCAATGAGGCCTTGCCTGGGAGCTATTTCGCCCTGGTGCGGCGGCTGGTGGATGCGTGTCAATGGGTTGAGGTCATCAAGCGATCCGCCTGTATTGAAGGTGCCCGTAGGGCCCTTGCCCGTGCCAAGGTGCACTGGGGCAAGATGGATGCTGAGAAGCTTGTGACAGACGCGCCACCGCCGGGCAAGGAGTATCGCACGCCCGAGATGTATTACAAGAGTGTCCTAAAGGGTGCCTGCACTATTGCGGGTGAGTGCTCCAATGATGTAATATTTGAATAGACTCGCATTTTGTTATCCTGTGCGCAGAAAACTTTGTTCATGTGCACTAAGCAACGCTTGTTGATTTAAAATATTACCTTCTGTGCGGCTATTTATCAAATCTGAGAGATGGCAAGTCGTTGGCTTCAGCCCCCATGCCGCAAGTGCTGGGGTGTTCGGGATAAATTTGAGCACTCTTGTTCCCATATTTGGGTCCATCTAGGGAGGCGCTCAACACGATGAACTAGGCAACCGGACTTATAATGCTTGAACACTCTCACTTAGCCATAGAATTCTATAATTTTAAATTTCGGCGAAGCCCCAAGTGTTCGGAAGGCCGAATTCGGGGCGCTATCCACGCCTAGGCCGGACAAAGTCGGCTCTTCGGTCTAAGCGGCATAAGTCTATAGGGACTCGAAAAAACCTCTCGAACAGCGATCGGCTCTCGCCTCATTATGATGGTCAGTTTTAGCTTTCTCCACTGAGGAATTAACCCAGCTCAACTGGGGCGCAATCGCAGTGGTTCTCCCAGTGCTACCTTAGCCGATATAACGGAACATAAGGTACCAAAACATGGGAGCCGGGCAAACCCAACTATTGACCCAAGACATGATTCAGAGCTGATGCATATAATGCTATAAGTTCGGGGTGCCGCACTTGTGAAAGTGTTCGGACTTATCACACCATAATGTGGGGAACATAAGCCCCTGGTGTTTTTAGCCGTACCAAAGTGTACGGATGCAACATGTCTCGAATGAACATATGTGTAAGAAAGAAATGCAATTATAAGCAAAAAGGTGCTGCATTGTTTTTATTCAAGAAGTACTGCTATGAATGCAGGACGATACAAATAGTGCGATAAGCAAGGTACGAGACTATTAAACATGTCCCCCTCCAGAGGTAGGCTGCGGAGTGGTGTATAAAACAGATTTAATGCTCGTAAGGGAGACCACCTTGATGTTCGTCGCAGCCTTTTTCCTTCCCTGGCTGTTGCATCGTGAGTTCGGCCGGTCTACTGCCGGACAAGGCCTCTGGTGAACGGAGTCCTGTGGGTAAGTAAAAAAGGAAAAAAAAGAAGAAAAAAAGAAATGACACACTTGGGAGCCCCTGATGTGGTTGAGCCGCATTCTGGGCCTATCGTGGTCGTGCCCCTTCCCCTATGCCCATGGTATCTCTAGAGCATAATGATGTACGCGAAGGACCAGTCGTGCAATCTTGCAAGGGCTGGGGTTGGGGCCGCATTGCTACGCGTGCTCGGAACGCGCCAGGTGGTCTTGTTGTAGGTTACTTCGGGCGCGTTTGGCCGTGTCCGGTTGCTTAACGGCCGGACTCGAGAATTGCCTGAAGAGGCTGTATTGTACTTCTGCCACGAGAGCCGCTGTATGTTCCTCCGTTCGGAGGGAGCGCTCGGTGTTTTCCGTTGACCGTGATGACTCCTCGAGGGCCTGGCATCTTGAGCTTGAGGTATGCGTAGTGCGGCACCGCGTTGAACTTTGCAAACGCGGTTCGTCCGAGCAAAGCATGATAGCCGCTGCGGAACGAAACTATGTCGAAGATTAACTCCTCGCTTCGGAAGTTATCCGGGGATCCGAAGACCACTTCCAGTGTGACTGAGCCCGTGCAATTGGCCTCCACACCTGGTATGACGCCTTTGAAGGTCGTCTTTGTGGGTTTAATCCTTGAGGGGTCTATGCCCATTTTGTGCACTGTGTCCTGATAAAGCAGGTTCAGGCTGCTGCCGCCGTCCATTAGGACTCTGGTGAGGTGGAACCCATCGACGATTGGGTCTAAAACCAGTGCAGCGAATCCACCGTGGCGGATGCTGGTGGGGTGGTCCCTTCGATCGAAAATGATCGAGCAGGAGGACCATGGGTTGAACTTCGGGGCGACTGGCTCCATCGCGTATACGTCCCTAAGTGCACGCTTCCGCTCCCTCTTGGGTATGTGGGTTGCGTATATGATATTCACCGTCCGCACTTGTGGGGGAAAGCCCTTCTGTCCTCTACTGTTCGGCGGTCGGGTCTCTTCTTCGTTATCGCTATGCAGCCCCTTGTCATTGTTTTCGGCGATTAACTTGCCTGCCTGCTTGAATACCCAACAGTCCCTGTTGGTGTGGTTGGCTGGTTTTTGGGGGGTGCCGTGTATCTGGCACGAGCGGTCGAGTATTCGGTCCAAATTGGACGGACCCGTAGTAGTTCTTTTGAATGGCTTCTTCTGTTGGCCGGGTTTGGAGCCTCTGAATCCGGCGTTGACTGTCGTATCCTCATTATTGTCGCCGTTAATGCAGCGTTTATTCTTGTTGCGTCACGACCTGCTGTTGCGATCCTTGGTATCCGGACTGCCGGAATTTTTGCTGAGGTTGTTGCTGCGAGCTAGCCAGCTGTCCTCTCCCGCGCAGAAGCGGGTCATGAGTGATCTGAGGGCAGCCATGGATTTTGGCTTTTCCTGCCCCAGATGCCGGGCAAGCCACTCATCACGGATGTTATGTTTGAAGTCCGCGAGGGCCTCCGCGTCCAGACAGTCGATGATTTGGTTTTTCTTAGTTAAGAACCGTGTCCAGAATTGTCTAGCCGGTTTGTCTGGCTGCTGAATTATGTGGCTTAGGTCGTCAGCGTCTGGTGGTCGCACATACGTGCCCTGGAAGTTATCAAGGAATGCGGCTTCCAGGTCCTCCCAACATCCGATTGATTCTGCTGGCAAGCTGTTAAGCCAATGCCGAGTTGGTCCTTTAAGCTTGAGTGGGAGGTATTTGCTGGCGTGAAGATCGTCACCGAGGGCCATGTGGGTATGAAGAAGATAGTCTTCGATCCAAACTGCAGGGTCTGTCGTGCCGTGATAAGATTCAATATTCACGGATTTAAACCCTTCGGGGATTTGATGATCCATTACTTCGTCTGTGAAGCAGAGTGGGTGTGCGGCGCCTCTGTATTGGGCTATATCGCGACGAAGCTCCAACGAGCTTTGTCTGTTGTTT
Organism: Triticum timopheevii; assembly: GCA_963921465.1. NCBI lineage: Eukaryota > Viridiplantae > Streptophyta > Magnoliopsida > Poales > Poaceae > Triticum > Triticum timopheevii. Next base: position 294,173,846 of record OY997262.1, read on the forward strand.
TCGGCCCGGCCGGACTTACTGTGTCCGGCGCGACGGTTGTCGTCACGTATCATGGGGCGCCCACGCGATCCGTAGATCGATCTTGATTGTCTTGCCTTATCCTCCAATATTTTCTCGCAAGTCCGGAGCGTTCCCCTGTGGTCTTGTGCTGTTTGAGCAATGCTGGGGTATGGTTCTAGTGAAGGGCCTAGAGGCCTCTCTGTCGCGGCCATGAGGTGGCCGGTCAGCCGTATTGTGCTCTGGTGATGCAGGTTTATATGCCTCCTCCTCTAACCGGGGGAGCAACTTGCGTTTGGGGTAGCTTTTGGAGGGGCGTTCGAGCTCATGCTCTTCGGCCGCCAGGACTTCCGTCCATCTGTCGGCTAGCAGATCCTGATCAGCTCTAAGCTGCTGCTGCTTTTTCTTAAGGCTGTTGGTCATGGCCATAAGCCTGCGTTTAAAACGCTCTTGCTCGACGGGATCCTCAGGCACGACAAATTCGTCGTCGTCGAGGCTTGCCTCGTCTCCGGAGGGAGGCATGTAACTATCGTCCTCTACCTCTTCGTCTGCCGCCCTCTTGTGAGGGCTGGCGTCTCCGTCCTCCCGCGTTGAATCTTGCTGGAGGGGGTTATCTTCGGCACTGTCTGGTGTATTATTATCTCCGGTGCCGGAATCGCCATTCTTGCTGTGGTGTGATTTAGAGCGGCGCCGCTGACGCCGACGCTTGGGTTGTTTCTTGGAGGGGTCTTCCTCTGCTGTTCCTTCGCCATTCCCATCCTTTGGGATGTCCACCATGTATATGTCGTATGACGAGGTGGCTTTCCAGTGCCTGATAGGCGCTGGTTCTTGGTCGTCTCCGGCATCGTCGTCCATACTGTCGATGTCTTCGGAGTTGAAATCTAGCATGTCGGTTAGATCGTCGACAGCGGCTACTAAGTGGGTGGTGGGTGGGTCTTGAATTTCTTCGTCGTCCGCATCCCAACCGTCCTGACCGCAGTCTGGCCAGGGCTCTCCTGATAACGAGAGATATTTTAGCAAACTCAGAATGTTGCCAAAAGGTGAGTGTTGAAAGATGTCCACGGCCGCGAACTCCATGATCGGCGCCCAATCGGATTCGATTGGAGGAGGCGCAAGAGGTTCGGAGTCCGGCAAGGAGTCCGGCACCTTGGAGTCACGAGCTTCAGAAGGGACAAAGTCAGTATTCGGCTCTATCGCCATAGAGGTTGCAGCCCCCGAGGCGGTGTCTAACCATCCGTCCTTGATCTGCGCAGCCGGCTCCGAATCGAGGGTTGGAGCGGGTTCTTGTGCGGCCTCCAGGGTACTGTCCGGCAGCAGAGCTAAATCATGCCCATCGTGACAGTGCGGCGCGCTCGGCTGTGGCTCGAATCCGTCGAAGATCAAGTCTCCGCGGATGTTAGCCGTGAAGTTAAGACTTCCAAATCTGACCTGACGGCCAGGGGCGTAGCTTTCGATCTGCTCTAGATGGCCAACCGAATTGGCCCGCAGTGCAAAGCCGCCGAATACGAAGATCTGTCCGGGGAGAAAAGTCTCACCCTGGACCGCGTCGTTGTTGACGATCGAAGGAGCCATCGAGCCTACCGACGACGACACAGAGGAACTCTCAATGAAAGCACCAATGTCGGTGTCAAAACCGGCGGATCTCGGGTAGGGGGTCCCGAACTGTGCGTCTAGGCAGATGGTAACAGGAGACAAGGGACACGATGTTTTACCCAGGTTCGGGCCCTCTTGATGGAGGTAAAACCCTACGTCCTGCTTGATTGATATTGATGATGTGGATATTACAAGAGTAGATCTACCACGAGATCAAGGAGGCTAAACCCTAGAAGCTAGCCTATGGTATGATTGTTGTAATTGTTGTTGTCCTACGGACTAAAGCCATAAGGTTTATATAGACACTGGAGAGGGCTAGGGTTACATAGAGTCGGTTACAATGGTAGGAGATCTACATATCCGTATCGCCAAGCTTGCCTTCCACGCCAAGGAAAGTCCCATCCGGACACGGGACGAAGTCTTCAATCTTGTATCTTCATAGTCTTGGAGTCTGGCCAATGATGATAGTTCGGCTATCCGGACACCCCCTAGTCCAGGACTCCCTCAAACGCTCCCGAAGGTTTCATTCTGTTTGGACTCCGTTTGATATTCCTTTTCTTCGAAACATTGAAATAGGCAAAAAAACAGCAATTTGGGTTGGGCCTCCGGTTAGTAGGTTAGTCCCAAAACTGATATAAAAGTGTAAAGTAAAGCCCATAAACATCCAAAATGGGTAATATAATAGCATGGAACAATAAAAAATTATAGATACATTGGAGACATATCAAGCATCCACAAGCTTAATTCCTGCTCGTCCTCGAGTAGGTAAATGATAAAAACAGAATTTTCGATGGGGAATGCTACCTAGCATATTTCTCAATGTAATTTTCTTTATTGTGGCATGAATGTTTAGATCCAAATGATTCAGGATAAAAGTTCATATTGACATAAAAGTAATAATACTTCAGGCATACTAACAAAGCAATCGTGTCTTCTCAAAATAACATGGCTAAAGAAAGCTTATCCCTACAAAATCATATAGTGAGGCCATGCTTCATTTTTGTCACACAAAATACTCCCATCATGCACAACCCCGGTTTCAGCCAAGCAATTGGTTCATACTTTTTAACGCACTTCAGCCTTTTTCAACTCTCATGCAATACATGAGCGTAAGCCATGGATATAGCACTATGGGTGGAATAGAATATGATGATGGAGGTTGTGTGGAGAAGACAAAAAAGGAGAAAGTCTCACATTGACGAGGCTAATAATGTTGGAAATATGCCCTAGAGGCAATAATAATAGCATTATTATTATATTTCCTTGTTCATGATAATTGTCTTTATTCATGCTATAATTGTGTTATCTGGAAATCGTAATACATGTGTGAATAATAGACACCAACATGTCCCTAGTAAGCCTCTAGTTGACTAGCTCGTTGATCAACAGATAGTCATGATTTCCTGACTATGGACATTGGATGTCATTGATAACGAGATCACATCATTAGGAGAATGATGTGATGGACAAGACCCAATCCTAAACATAGCACAAGATCGTATAGTTCGGTTGCTAGAGTTTTCCAATGTCAAGGTATCTTTTCCTTAGACCATGAGATCGTGTAACTCCCGGATACCGTAGGAGTGCTTTGGGTGTGCCAAATGTCACAACGTAACTGGGTGACTATAAAGGTATACTACGGGTATCTCCGAAAGTGTCTGTTGGGTTGACATGGATCAAGACTGGGATTTGTCACTCCGTATGACGGAGAGGTATCACTGGGCCCACTCGGTAATGCATCATCATAATGAGCTCAAAGTGACCAAGTGTCTGGTCATGGGATCATGCATTACGGTACGAGTAAAGTGACTTGCCGGTAACGAGATTGAACGAGGTATTGGGATACCGACGATCGAATCTCGGGCAAGTAACATATCGATTGACAAAGGGAATTGCATACGGGGTTGATTGAATCCTCGACATCGTGGTTCATCCGATGAGATCATCGTGGAGCATGTGGGAGCCAACATGGGTATCCAGATCCCGCTTTTGGTTATTGACCGGAGAGTCGTCTCGGTCATGTCTGCTTGTCTCCCGAACCCGTAGGGTCTACACACTTAAGGTTCGGTGACGCTAGGGTTGTGAAGATATGTATATGCAGTAACCCGAATGTTGTTCGGAGTCCTGGATGAGATCCCGGCCGTCACGAGGAGTTCCGGAATGGTCCGGAGGTAAAGAATTATACATAGGAAGTGCTATTTCGGCCATCGGGACAAGTTTCGGGGTCATCGGTATTGTACCGGGACCACCGGAGGGGTCCCGGGGGCCCACAGGGTGGGGCCACCTGCCCCGGGGGGGCACATGGGCTATAGGGGGTGCGCCTTGGCCTATATGGGCAAGGGCACCAGCCCCTATAGGCACATGCGCCTAGGGTTTCCACAAGGGAGGAGTCCTACTAGTGGAAGGCACCCCTAGGTGCCTTGGGGGGGAGGGAAACCTCCCCTTGGCCGCCGCCCCTAGGAGATTGGATCTCCTAGGCTGGCGCACCCCCCCCCTTGGCCCTCCTATATATAGTGGGGGAGAGGAGGGACTTCATACCACAGCCTTTGGTGCCTCCCTCTCTCCCCGTTACGTCTCTCTCTCGTAGTATAGGCGAAGCCCTGCTACTGTGACGCCCTGCATCCACCACCACGCCGTCGTGCTGCTGGATCTTCATCAACCTCTCCTTCCCCTTGCTGGATCAAGAAGGAGGAGACGTCTCCCGTCCCGTACGTGTGTTGAACGTGGAGGTGCCGTCCGTTTGGCGCTTGGTCATCGGTGATTTGGATCACGTCATGTTCGACTACATCATCCCCGTTCTTTGAACGCTTCCGCTCGCGATCTACAAGGTACGTAGATGCATCTAATCACTCGTTGCTAGATGAACTCCTAGATGGATCTTGGTGAAACAAGTAGGAAATTTTTTGTTTTCTGCAACGTTCCCCAACAAATAAACGGGCTATAGAGATTCCCATCAATTGATGTCAACATGAGGAGTAGGGATTGCCATGCAACGGATGCACTAGAGCTATAAACGTATGAAAGCTCAACAAAGAAACTAAGTGAGTGTGCATCCAACTTGCTTGCTGACGAAGACCTAGGGAAATTTGAGGAAGCCCATCGTTGGAATATGTGACAACATAGGAGACTCTCTATCATGAAGAACATGGTGCTACTTTGAAGCACAAGTGTGGAAAAAGATAGTAACATTGTCCCCTTTTTTTGGGCCTTTTTTGGCCTTTATATTTTTTTTATTTGGCCTTTTTTTATTATTAAGGGACAATGCTCTAATAATGATGATCATCACACTTCTATTTATTTACAACTCATGGATTACAACTCGATATTAGGACAAGATATGACTTATATGAACGCCTCCGGCGGTGTACTGGAATATGCAATGAATCAAGAGCGACATGTATGAAAGAATTATGAAGGTGGCTTTGCTACAAATACGATGTCAACTCATGATCATGCAAAAGAAATATGGCAATGATGGAATGTGTCATAATAAACGGAACGGTGGAAAGATGCATGGCAATATATCTCGGAATGGCTATGGAAATGCGATAATAGGTAGGTATGGTGGCTGTTTTGAGGAAGATATAAGGAGGTTTATGTGTGATAGAGCGTATCGTATCACGGGGTTTGGATGCACCGGCGAAGTTTGCACCAACTCTCAAGGTGAGAAAGGGCAATGCATGATACCGTAGAGGCTAGCAATGATGGAAGGGTAAGAGTGCGTATAATCGATGGACTCACATTAGTCGTAAAGAACTCATATACTTATTGCAAAAGTTTTATTAGCCCTCGAAGAAAAGTACTACTACGCATGCTCCTAGGGTAAGGGTTGATAGGAGTTAACCATCACGCGATCCCGACCTCCACTCATAAGGAAGGCAATCAAAAGAGCACCCCATGCTACAAATTTGTTGCACAACTTATACCATGCGTGCATGCTATGGGACTTGCCAACTTTAACACAAGTATTTCTCAATTTCATAATTACCCAACTAGCATGACTCTAACATTACCACCTTCACATCTCAAAACAATTATCAAGCATCAAATTGATCATAGCATCCAATTCACTTCCTATGATAGTTTTTATTATACCCAACTTGGATACCCATCATTCTAGGACCAATTTTATAACCATAGAAAATACCATGTTGTTCTAAAAGACTCTCAAAATAATATAAGTGAAGCATGAGAGATCAATAATTTCTACAAAATAAAACCACCTTCATGCTCTAAAAGATATAAGTGAAGCACTAGAGCAAAAATTATCTAGCTCAAAAGATATAAGTGAAGCACATAGAGTATTCTAATAAATTCCGAATCATGGGTGTCTCTCCCCAAAAGGTGTGTACAACAAGGGTGATTGTGTTAAACTAAAAATCAAAGACTCATATCATAAAAGACGCTCCAAGCAAAACACATATCATGTGGTGAATAAAAATATAGCTACAAGTAAAGTTACTGATAAACAAAGATGAAAGAGGAGATGCCTTCCGGGGCATCCCCAAGCTTAGGCTTTTGGTTGTCCTTGAATTATATTGGGTTTCCATGGTCATCCCCATGCTTAGGCTTTTGCCACTCCTTATTCCATAGTCCATCAAATCTTTACCCAAAACTTGAAAACTTCACAACACAAAACTTAACAGGAAATCTCATAAGCTCCGTTAGTGCAAGAAAGAAAAACCACCACTTAAGGTACTGTAATGAACTCATTCTTTATTTATATTAGTGTTAAACCTACTATATTCCAACTTCTCTATGGTTCATACCCCCCCCCCCCGATACTAGCCATAGATTCCTCAAAATAAGCAAACAACACACAGAAACAGAATCTGTCAAAAAAAGATTAGTCTGTAAAATCTGTAACTTTCGAATACTTATAGAACTCTAAAAATCCTACCAAAATAGTAAGTCCTGGGAAATTTGTCTACTGATCTACTGCAAAAATAATCAACTAGAAATCACGTTTCTGCGATTTATTAAAATTATTCTCGTGCGTGCAAAAGTTTCTGTTTTTCAGCAAGATCAAATTAACTATCACCGTAGGTTGTCCTATAGGTTCTACTTGGCACAAACACTAATTAAAACATAAAACCACATCCAAACAGAAGCTACATGAATTATATATTACTAAACAGGAACAAAAAGCAAGGAAAAAATAAAATTGGGTTGCCTCCCAACAAGCGCTATCGTTTAACGCCCCTAGCTAGGCATAAACGCGAGAATAGATCTAAGTATTGCCATCTTTGGTATTCAATTCATAAGTGGATCGCATAATAGATTCATAAGGCAATTTGATTTTATTTCTAGGAAAGTGTTCCATGCCTTTCCTTTATAGAAATTGGACTCTAATATTTCCTTCCTTCATATCAATAATTATACCAATCGTTCTAAGGAAAGGTCTAGCGAGAATAATAGGACATGAAAAATTGCAATCTATATCAAGAACGATAAAATATACGGGCACATAATTCCTATTTGCAACAATAAGAACATCATTAATCCTTCCCATAGGTTTCTTAATGGTGGAATCTGCAAGGTGCAAGTTTAAAGAGTAATCATCAAATTCACGGAAACCTAGCACATCACATAAAGTTTTTGGAATCATGGAAACACTAGCACCCAAATCACACAAAGCATAGCATTAATGATCTTTAATTTTAATTTTAATAGTAGGTTCACACTCATCATAAAGTTTTCTAGGTATAGAAACTTCCAATTCAAGTTTTCTTCATAAGATTGCATCAAAGCATCAACGATATGTTTGGTAAAAGCTTTATTTTGACTATAAGCATGAGGAGAATTCAATACGGATTGCAACAAGGAAATACAATCTAATAAAGAACAATTATCATAATTAAATTCCTTGAAATCCAAAATAGTGGGTTCATTGCTATGTAAAGTTTTAACCTCTCCAATCCCACTTTTACCAAATTTAGCATCAAGATCTAAAAACTCTGAATTATTGGGACGCCTTTTAACTAAAGTTGACTCATCTCCAGTCCCATCATTATCAAGATTCATATTGCAAAACAAAGATTGAATAGGGGACACATCAATCACTTTTATATCTTCATCATTATTTTCATGGAAACTAGAAGAACACGCTTTTACAAAGCAATCTTTCTTAGCACGCATCCTAGCGGTTCTTTCTTTGCACACATCAATGGAAATTCTTATGGCTTTGAGAGACTCATTGATATCATGCTTAGGTGGAATAGATCCTAAGTTTCAAAGAATCAACATCAAGAGAAATTCTATCCACATTCCTGCCAATTCATCAACTTTAAGCAATTTTTCTTCAAGCAAAGCATTGAAATTCTTTGGAGAGATCATAAATTCTTTAACACTATTCTCAAAATCAGAGGACATCTTATTAAAATTTCCATAAGAATTGTTGTAGGAATTACCATAATTATTAGAGGAATTACTAGGGAAATGCCTAGAATTAAAGTTTCCTCTATACGCGTTGTTACCGAAATTATTCCTACCAACAAAATTCACATCCATAGGATCATTATTATTCTCAATCAAGGTATACAAAGGCATATCATTGAGATCAATAGGAGAACTCTTATTAGCAAACAATTTAATAAGTTCATCCATCTTTCCACTCAAAACATTAATCTCTTCTATTGCATGAACTTTTTTACTAGTAGATCTTTCGGTGTGCCATTGAGAATAATTAACCATAATATTATCTAAGAGTTAGTAGCTTCTCCTAAAGTGATTTCCATAAAAGTGCCTCCCGCGGCCGAATCTAAAAGATTCCTAGAAGCAAAATTCAATCCGGCATAAAAAATTTGTATGATCATCCATAAATTTAATCCATGAGTAGGGCAATTGCGAATCATTAATTTCATCCTCTCCCAAGATTGTGCAACATGTTCATGATCAAGTTGCTTAAAATTCATAATATCGTTCCTAAGGGAGATGATCTTAGCGGGAGGAAAATACTTAGAGATAAAAGCATCTTTGCACTTATTCCAAGAATCAATACTATTTGTAGGCAAAGACGAAAACCAAGTTTTAGCACGATCTCTTAGTGAAAACAGAAATAACTTCAATTTAACAATATCATTATCCATGACTTTCTTATTTTGCATATCACACAAATCAACAAAGTTGTTTAGATGTGTAGCGGCATCTTCACTAGGAAGGCCGGAGAATTGATCTTTCATAACAAGATTCAACAAAGCAACAATGATTTCACAAGATTCAGCATTGTTAAGAGGAGTAATCGGAGTGCTAAGGAAATCATTATTGTTGGTATTGGAAAAGTCACACAATTTAGTATTATCTTGCGCCATCGTGACAAGCAATCCAACACACAAGCACACAAGAGGCAAGCGAAAAAGAGCCAAACGGAAAAGAGAGGGCGAATAAAATGGCAAGGATGAAGTGGGGGAGAGGAAAATGATAGGAAAATGGCAAATAATGTAATGCGAGGCAGATGAGTATGTGATGGGTACTTGGTATGTCTTGACTTGTGCGAAGACCTCCCCGGCAACGGCGCCAGAAATCCTACTTGCTACCTCTTGAGCACTACATTCGTTTTCCCTTGAAGAGGAAAGGGTGATGCAGCAAAGTAGCGTAAGTATTTCCCTCAGTTTTTGACAACCAAGGTATCAATCCAGTAGGAGGCTCCACGCAAGTCCCTCGTACCTACACAAACAAACAAGAACCTCGCAACCAACGCGATAAAGGGGTTGTCAATCCCTTCACGGCCACTTGCGAAAGTGAGATCTGATAGAGATAATAAGATAAGATAAATATTTTTGGTATTTTTATGATATAGATTAGAAAGTAAAGATTGCAAAATAAAGTAGATTGGAAACTTATATGATGGAAGATAGACACGGGGGCCATACGTTTCACTAGTGGCTTCTCTCAAGATAGCATAAGTATTACGATGGGTGAACAAATTATTGTTGAGCAATTGGTAGAAAAGTGCATAGTTATGAGATTATCTAGGCATGATCATGTATATAGGCATCACTTCCACAACAAGTAGACCGAAACGATTCTGCATCTACTACTATTACTCCACACATCAACCGCTATCCAGCATGCATCTAGAGTATTAAGTTCATAAGAACAGATTAACGCATTAGGCAAGATGACATGATGTAGAGGGATAAACTCAAGCAATATGATATAAACCCCATCTTTTTATCCTCGATGGCAATAATACAATATGTGCCTTGCTTCCCTTGCTGTCACTGGGAAAGGACACCGCAAGATTGAACCAAAGCTAAGCACTTCTCCCATTGCAAGAAAGATCAATCTAGTAGGCCAAACCAAACTGATAATTCGAAGAGACTTGCAAAGATAACCAATCATACATAAAAGAATTCAGAGGAGATTCAAATATTTCTCATAGATAAACTTGATCATAAATCCACAATTCATCGGATCTCGACAAACACACCGCAAAAAGAGTTACATCGAATAGATCTCCAAGAATATCGAGGAGAACTTTGTATTGAGATTCAAAGAGAGAGAAGAAGCTATCTAGCTAATAACTATGGACCCTAAGGTCTATGGTAAACTACTCAAAACTCATAGGAGAGGCCTTGGCGATGATGTAGAGGCCCTCCGTGATCGATTCCCCCTCCGACGGAGCGCCTGAAAAGGCTGCAAGATGGGATCTCACAGGTACAGAAGGTTGCGGCGATGGAAATAGGGTTTCGTGGTGCTCCTGGATGTTTTCAGGGTATGGAGGTATATATAGGCGAAGAAGGTCGGTCAGGGGAGCTACAAGGGGCCCACGAGGGTGGGGGGCGCGCCCTCCTGCCTCGTGGCCGCCTCGGCTGCTTCTTGACGTCCACTCGAAGTCTCCTGGATTGCGTTTGTTCCAAAAAGATCGCTCCCGAAGGTTTCATTCCGTTTGGACTCTGTTTGATATTCTTTTTGTTTGAAACACTGAAATAGGCAAAAAAAACAGCAATTTGGGTTGGGCCTCCGGTTAGTAGGTTAGTCCCAAAAATGATATAAAAGTGTAAAGTAAAGCCCATAAACATCCAAAACGGGTAATATAATAGCATGGAACAATCAAAAATTATAGATACGTTGGAGACGTATCAGTAAGTGACATGCTTTTCCATAGACCATTTTATATGGAGACATACCCATAGGATTTTTATATGCAGTTCTATAAGCCCATAGTGCATCATTAAGTTTCTTGGATCAATTGTTTCTAGATCTATTAACAGTGTTTTTCAAAATTAATTTGAGTTCTCTATTACTCAGTTCTACTTGACCACTAGACTGTGGGTGATGTGGAGATGCAATTCTATGATTAACATCATACTTAGCAAGCATTCTACGAAAAGCACCATGAATAAAATGTGAACCACCATCAGTCATTAGGTATCTAGGGACTCCAAACCTCGGAAAAATAACTTCTTTAAGCATCTTAATAGAGGTGTTATGATCATCGCTACTAGTTGGAATAGCTTCTACCCACTTAGTAACGTAATCAACAGCACCTAGAATATGTGTATACCCATTAGAGGAAGGAAACGGTCCCATATAATCAAAGCCCCAAACATCAAATGGTTCAATAACAAGAGAATAATTCATAGGCATTTCCTGACGTCTACTAATATTACCAATTCTTTGACATTCATCACATGACAAGACAAACTTACGGGCATCTTTGAAGAGAGTAGGCCAATAAAAACCAGATTGCAATATCTTATGCGCAGTTCTATCTCCAGCGTGGTGTCCTCCATAAGCCTCTGAGTGACACTTGCGTAGGATCTGTTCATGTTCATGCTTAGGTATACAATGTCTAATAACACCATCGACTCCTTGTTTATAAAGGTGTGGGTCATCCCAGAAGTAATGTCTTAAATCATAGAAAAACTTTTTCTTTTGCTGGTATGTGAAACTAGGTGGTATGAATTTAGCAACAATGTAATTAGCATAATCAGCATACCATGGAGCAGTACGAGAAGCATTTATGACAGCTAATTGTTCATCAGGAAAGCTATCATCAATAGGTAGTGGGTCATCAAGAACATTCTCTAACCTAAACAAGTTATCTGCAACGGGGTTCTCAGCTGCCTTTCTATCAATGATATGCAAATCAAATTCTTGTAGTAGGAGAACCCATCTAATAAGTCTAGGTTTGGCATCTTTCTTTTCCATAAGATATTTAATAGCAACATGATCAGTGTGAACAGTTACTTTATAATCAACAACATAAGGTCTAAACTTATCACAAGCAAACACAACTGCTAAAAATTCTTTTACAGTAGTAGCATAATTTCTCTGGGCACTGTCTAGAGTTTTACAACCATATTGAATAACATTTAGTTTCTTATCAACTCTTTGTCCTAGAACAGCACCTACAACATAATCACTAGCATCACACATAATTTCAAAGGGTAAATTCCAATCAGGTGGCTGAACAATAGGTGCAGAAATCAAAGCTTTCTTAAGTATTTCAAATGCTTCTACACAATCATCATCGAAGACAAAAGGAATATCTTTTTGTAAGAGATTAGTCAGAGTCCTAGAAATTTTAGAGAAGTCCTTAATGAACCTCCTACAAAAACCGACATGACCAAGGAAACTTCTTATACCTTTAATGTCCCTAGGACACGGCATCTTTTCAATAGCATCAACTTTGGCTTTATCAACTTCAATACCTCTTTCAGAAATTTTATGGACCAAGGCAATGCCTTCATTAACCATAAATTGGCACTTTTCCCAATTAAAGATAAGACTAGTATCTTCACTTCTCTGCAAAACTCGATCAAGGTTGCTCAAGCAATCATCAAAAGAAGATCCATAAACGGAGAAATCATCCATGAAAACCTCAACAATCTTTTCACAAAAGTCGGAGAATATGGCCATCATGCATCTTTGAAAGGTAGCAGGTGCATTACATAAACCAAAAGGCATACATCTATAAGCAAAAGTAACGAAAGGGCAAGTAAAAGTGGTCTTTTCTTGATCCTCTTTTGACACAGGTAAACCAGAGTAACCATCTAGAAAGAAAGAATGTGTATGTTTGGATAATCTTTCTAGCATTTGATCAATAAAAGGAAGAGGATAATGATCCTTTTTAGTAGCTTTATTTAATTTGCGGAAATCAATTACCATCCTATAACCTGTAAAAATTCTTTGTGGGATCAATTCATCTTTGTCATTAGGAACGATAGTAATACCTCCCTTATTAGGGACACAATGGACAGGACTTACCCACTGACTATCAGCAACGGTATAAATTATACCTGCCTCGAGGAGCTTTAGTATTTCTTTTCTTACCACTTCTTTCATCTTAGGATTTAAGCGTTGTTGGTGATCCACAACTGGTTAGGCGTCTTTCTCCAATTTTATTTTGTGTTGGCATAGAGTGGGACTAATGCCCTTAAGATCATCAAGAGTATATCCAATAGCATCACGGTGCTTCTCCAGAGTTTTCAATAATTTCTCCTCTTCTTGCTCTGAAAGGTTAGCACTAATAATAACATGATATATCTTCTTTTCATCAAGATAAGCGTATTTAAGAGTATCAGGTAATGGTTTAAGCTCAAACACGGGATCACCCTTGGGTGGAGGAGGATCCCCTAGGATTTCAACAGGCAAGTTGTGTTTCAAAATAGGTCCCTGTTTAAAGAATACTTCATCTATCTCCCTTCTTTCATTCATAAACATATCATTTTCATGGTCTAGCAAATATTGTTCCAAAGGATCACTAGGAGGCACGGCAATAGAAGCAAGACCAATAATTTCATCCTTACTAGGCAATTATTTATCATGGGGTTGTCTATGAAATTTAGCATAATTAAACTCATGAGACATATCCCCTAAACCAATCGTAACAACATCCTTTTTGCAGTCTATCTTAGCATTAACAGTATTCAAGAAGGGTCTACCAAATATAATGGGAAAAAAGTCATCTTGTGGGGAACCAAGAACAAGAAAATCAGCAGGATATTTAACTTTCCCACACAATACTTCAACATCTCTAACAATCCCAACTGGTGAAATAGTATCTCTATTGGCAAGCTTAATTGTAACATCAATTTCTTCAATCTTAGCAGGTGCAATATCATGCATAATTTCTTTGTATAAGGAATGAGGTATTGCACTAGCACTAGCACCCATATCACATAAGCCATGATAACAATGATCTTCTATTTAAACACAAATAACAAGCATGCCTATAACAGGTCTATGTTTATTTTTAGTATCGGGTCTAGAAATTCTAGCAGCTTCATCACAGAAGTAAATAACATGCCCATCCATATTATCAGCCAAGAGATCTTTAACCATAGCAATACTAGGTTCAACTTTAATTTGCTCAGGTGGTGTAGGTGTTCTAGTATTACTCTTACGAAGCATTGTTGAAGCTTTAGCATGATCCTTTATCCTAACAGGTAAAGGTGGTTTCTCAATATAGGTAGTAGGAACAATAGGATCATTATAACTGATAGTATTTTATTCAACTTTAATAGGTGCAACTACTTTTACTTCAGTGGGAGGATTATAATTAAACCACTTCTCCTTAGGAAGGTCAACATGAGTAGCAAATGATTCACAGAAAGAAGCTACTATCTCAGAGTCAAGTCCATATTTAGTGCTAAATTCACGGAAAATATCAATATCCATAAAAGATTTAACACAATCAAACTTAGGTGTCATACCTAACCCCTTACCTTCGTCGAGATCCCAATCTTCAGAGTTGCGTTTAATTCTTTCCAATAAGTTCCATTTGAATTCAAAGTCTTCATCATAAAAGAACCAGTACAAGAAGTATCGAGCATGGAGCGACTGTTGAGAGAAAGCCGAGCATAATTTTTTTGAATAATCATTTCTCTTGAGAGCTCATGATTGGGGCATGAATATAACATTGACTTAAGCCGCCCCCAAGCTTGAGCGATGCTTTCTCCTTCGCGAGGCCAAAAATTATATATATAATTACGATCGCGATGAACAAGATGCATAGGATAGAACTTCTGACGAAATTCCAATTTCAATCGGTTGTAGTTCTATGATCCCATATCATCACATAGCCTAAACCATGTGAATGCCTCTCCCTTCAAAGATAAAGGGAAGACCTTCTTCTTGATAACATCTTCGGGCATACCTGCAAGCTTAAATAATCCACATAGATTAGGTGCAAATCGGGATGCAATGTTCCATCTCCTGTAAAGGGATTAGCTAGTAGTTTCTCTATCATACCCGAAGGAATTCCAAAGTAAACATTTTCATTAGGTTCAGTAGGTTGAGGAGCAACTCTTTGCTCCACTGGTCGGGGTGAAGATGCCCCAAACAAGCCCCCTCAAAGGATTATGTTCCATAGTAACAAGTGAAAGTAAATTTCAGCACTCCTTACCAAGTTCCACTTACCAAAGGTGCTTCACTCCCCGGCAATGGCGCCAGAAAAGAGTCTTGATGACCCACAAGTGTAGGGGATCTATCGTAGTCTTTTTGATAAGTAAGAGTGTCGAACCCAACGAGGAGCAGAAGGAAATGACAAGCGGTTTTCAATAAGGTATTCTCTGCAAGCACTGAAATTATCGGTAACAGATAGTTTTGTGATAAGGTAATTCGTAACGGGTAACAAGTAACAAAAGTAAATAAAGTGCAACAAGGTGGCCCAATCCTTATTGTAGAAAAGGACAAGCCTGGACAAATTCTTATATAGAGAAAAGCGCTCCCGAGGACACATGGGAATTATCATCAAGCTAGTTTTCATCACACTCATATGTTTCGCGTTCGTTACTTTGATAATTTGATATGTGGGTGGATCGGTGCTTGGGTACTGCCCTTTCTTGGACAAGCATCCCACTTATGATTAACCCCTATTGTAAGCATCCGCAACTACAAAAGAAGTATTAAGGTAAACCTAACCATAGCATGAAACATATGGATCCAAATCAGCCCCTTACGAAGCAGCGCATAAACTAGGGTTTAAGCTTCTGTCACTCTAGCAACCCATCATCTACTTATTACTTCCCAATGCCTTCCTCTAGGCCCAAACAATGGTGAAGTGTCATGTAGTTGACGTTCACATAACACCACTAGAGGAGAGACAACATACATCTCATCAAAATATCAAACAAATACCAAATTCACATGACTACTTATAGCAAGACTTCTCCCATGTCCTCAGGAACAAACGTAACTACTCACAAACCATATAACTGTTCGTAATCAAAGGGGTATTAATATGCATATAGGATCTGAACATATGATCTTCCACCGAATAATCCAACTAGCATCAACTACAAGGAGTAATCAACACTACTAGTGACCCACAGGTACCAATCTGAGGTTTTGAGACAAAGATTGGATACAAGAGATGAACTAGGGTTTGAGAGGAGATGGTGCTGGTGAAGATGCTGATGGAGATTGACCCCCTCCCAATGAGAAGATCGATGGTGATGACGATGGTGACGATTTCCCCCTCCCGGGGGGATGTTTCCTCGGCAGAACAGCTCCGCCTGAGCCCTCGATTGGTTCCGCCAAGGATCCGCCTCGTGGCAGCGGTGTTTCTTCCCGAAAGCTTTCTTATGATTTTTTCCAGGGTAAAAGACTTCATATAGCAGAAGATGGTCACCGGAGGCCTGACAGGGGGCCCACGAGGCAAGGGGCGCGCCCAGGGGGTAGGGCGCACCCCCACCCTCTTGGACTGGGTGTGGGCCCCCTCTGGTACTTTCTTTGCCCAGTATTTTTTATTAATTCCAAAAATAACTTCCGTGGAGTTTCAGGACTTTTGGAGTTGTGCAGAATAGGTCTCTAATATTTGCTCCTTTTCCAGCCCAGAATCCCAGCTGCCGGCATTCTCGCTTTTCATGTAAACCTTGTAAAATAAGAGAGAATAGGCATAAGTATTGTGACATAACGTGTAATAACAGCCCATAATGCAATAAATATCGATATAAAAGCATGATGCAAAATGGACGTATGACATCTTCATAGCCTTGAAGACCGCTAAGCGGAAGCGTTACAAGAACGCGGTTGATGGAGTCGTACTTGCTGCGATTCAAATCGCAGAAGATCCGATCTAGCGCCGAACGGACGGCGCCTCCGCGTTCAACCCACGTACAGCCCGGGGACGTCTCCTCCTTCTTGATCCAGCAAGGGATGAGGAGAAGTTGAGGGAGAGCTCCGACAGCACGATGGCGTGGTGGTGGAGCTTGTGGTTTTCCTGCAGGGCTTCGCCAAGCTCTACGAAGGAGGAGGAAGTGTTGGAGGAGGGAGGAGCTGTGCTAGGGGAAGGGTGCGGCTGCCCTCACACCCCCTCACTATATATAGGGGAAGGGGAGAGGGGGCTGGCCCCTCTAGATGGATCTAGAGGAGGGGGCGGCAGCCAGGCGAAACCCTAGATGGGTTTGGGCGCCCCCACCCCTAGGAAACTTGCCCCCTCAAGTCGGGAGGGGCGCCTGCCCTAGGGGTGGCGCCCCCACCTCTCCAAGTTACCTGAGATGGGGTGGAAGTTGTGCGCAACCCCTTAGTGGGCTGGTGTGCCCCCTCCCCTTGGCCCATAAGGCCCCCAACACTTGTCGAGGCCTCCGAAACTCCTTTCGGTCACACTGGTTGTCACCTGGTACCCCCGGAACAATTCCGGACTCCAATACCCTTCGTCCAATATATCGATCTTCACCTCCGGACCATTCTAGAGTTCCTCGTCACGTCCGGGGTCTCATCCGAGACTCCGAACAACCTTTGGTAACCACATTTTATTCCCATTACAACTCTAGCATCACCGAACCTTAAGTGTGTAGACCCTACGGGTTCGGGAACCATGCAGACATGACCGAGATACCTTGTTAGGACCCCGACTCAATGCCACATCGATCTAGCATGTAACACCTCATATCACTTTGCGGCCTCACGCACGGTATCCCCATGGGTGTCGCCTTACCTTTGCCCGGGACCGTTTGCGCCTTTTGGCACACACATATGATAGTGTCGTTAGCATCCATATGATAAGGAGCCCGGGCTAACATGGCTAGTCGTAAACCCAAAGTGGCACAAACTTACGGGGACAGGCATCCATGACCCAGCATCGAACGTGTCAGTCACCAGCGAGTGAATCCAGGCTGTAGCACTGGGCTAACAGGACTCCGGTGAACCGGGCTGTAGCGGGCTAACAGGACTCCGGTATTCATCATGTGACATTTCCCCGAAGGGACAGACACAGGAACGAAGAAGGACACATGCCGGCCAGCCTAAGTGTTCCGGAGCAGTAGCACGCTACCATGGCTCAGTGGAAGCACTAGGAGACATTTCCCGGTAAGAGAGACTACTAAGGATAAACAACTAGATAGTCAGATCCCACACATAGCAATACACGTTACATGTACGCATAACATGCAAGTATGTGCTGTACAACATGGCATCACAGTAAAACTCAACAACTCATATAGATAAGGCTCAAATAGCCATCATAGTATTTATTACAAACAGGGGTCACATGACCCAACATTCAGAGCAATCAAGCAACAAGTGGAAGCATTACATGTCTGAGTACAGACATCTACAAATGAAAAAGGCTGAAGAGCCTGACTATCTACAACGTCCGATCAAGACCGTAGCTGAGGTACAAGCTACTTGTCGAAGTCCACGAGAACACTAGTAAGACCGAAGTCTCCGCTGCAAAAAATACATAAATAAAGCAACATGAGTACAAAGGTACTCAACAAGACTTACATCAGATCCTATCATACATGCACTTGTATCAAGAGGGTAATGTGGGGTTTAGTTGCAGCAAGCCAGCTTTGACTCTGTGGCTATCCTATTCTACGACTACCAGAACTTCTTTGAGGTGATATGGCGCACACGAGTCCACTAATCACCACACAATACACTACTATGGATTCATCCCCGTCTCCCTACGAGAAGGCCATCCATAGCACTCACCCTTGTCTTGAGCATTTTAGAGTATCCACTTCAAGTTGTCTATGTACCATGTAAGCATCTAAGAAGTCCATAACCGCGGACCCAGCTATTCGAATAGATCATGTTAACCCTGCAGGGGTGTACTTCTTCACACACGCTCTCGCCACTTACCGCCATGTACACGTCATGTATCTCGGCAACCTTCAAGCGGAAGCCTGGCGAGGGTGTCGGCCACGACCTGACTAACCACACAAGACTCTAGTCCAAGTTTATCGCCTATTCGGGTTCCATCCGCAAGGAGATCCGGCCGGGGTGTCGCTCACGGCCCCAAATGATGTGATCAGGGTTCCCAAGCCCACCATCCGGGTGCCACTTGGTACACCGTGCCACTATGCCTAGTCTGTCCCAAGCCCACCTGGCCGGGTGCCACTTGGTAGACTACTAACACTACCTACAAACACCAGAAACTAGTTGCGACTCCCGGACAGAGACCAATTTGGTTAATAAGTCGAGAGGGGCCGAGTTACCGGAACCCAATGTGTGGTAGTATCGAGTCATTGGACAACATACATAGAACTCAGTGCTTAAGGACGGCTCCAGTGAGACAACCCACCATATACTCCTACATGGCCTCTCATCACTACCTTTACCAAATCGTGTTCACACACTTCACTCTCAGCATCAGAACATATCGTAACACTCCAATTCATTCCCAATGAATCAGACCTGACACAACTCTAAGCAATAGAAGGCATGGCATGGTAGGAACACAACATGGCTCAATCAACTCCTACACATGCTAGTGGGTTTCAACTATTTACTATGGTAATGACAGGTCATGCAGAGGAATGGGTTCAACTACCGCAGCACAAAGTAGCAGATGAATCGTTGTTGTCCTAATGCAATAACTGAGAGCAGGAGCGAGAGAGTAGGATTATATCGGAATGAACAAGGGGGTTTGCTTGCCTGGTAGATCAACAGAGGAGGCACTGCTTCACAGACAGGTACTCTGGAACGGACTCCGGAGCAGGACCTATCGAGAAGGAACAGTGTCGGCAATCAATACACAAACATATGCAACAATATGATGCATGAACATGGCATGTAGATGTGATGCTGTTTGAGCTAATGCAACTAGTATTCAAAATGAATGAAGTCCATTTGAATCAAGGGTTCAAATGCAACTCCAAATTAAGATTTTATAAATGCCATTTACATGTTTTCACTTATACAGTAGGTATAAGCTGGTTGTCATGCATGAAACTAGTACAGATGGAAATATTGCATTTTTCTGATAATTTTTCATATATAAATTATTTCAATTTGAGCTACGGTTGAATTTCTATGATTTTTTGAAGTTTGAATCATTTTCTAGAATTCCTGATTTAATTTAAATCCAGAAAATAGATAATTGCGTCAGCACTGCGTCATGCTTGCGTCAGCAAGTCAACAGCGCTGACTGGTCAAACCTGACGTGTGGGGGCCACACGTCAGTGTCATGGGTTAAACAGGGGTGTTAGTTTAGCTTAATTAAAGATTAGGGGGCACTGGGCCCACATGTCAGCGTCAGGGGGGATTAGTTAATGGTGATTAGCCTTAAGCTAATCAACTGACGAGCCGGACCCACCTGACAGGCCGGCGCGGTCAAAGCGGTCAACCCCACCGGCGTTAAGCCGCCGGCGAGGCCCGAAACGGCGGAGCGCCGCGGAAACGGGCTACGGTGCCCCATTCGCAACGTGGCTGGGCTCGTTCGAGAGCCCAGACCAACGCGCGTCAGGCGGTGGTGCCAACCGGGCCTAGGATGGCCGGAGGCGACAGCAAGGAGCTCGGCCGCGGCGGCCGGAGCTCGGGTGAGGCACGAGCGGCGCTGTGGTGCGCGTGCGGGAGAGTTAGAGTGCTGGTGTGTGCGTGCGCGATACGGCGAGGGCGATGGACACGCTCGGTAGACCAAATGGTCACCGGAGGTGCGTCGGCGGTGAGCACAGGCGGCGGCGGGTGCGGTCGAGCTAGGTGCAGTCGCTACGACGTGCGAGGAGGAGAACGGAGACGGGGAGAACGGGGAGATGCTCACGGCGGACTCGACGGGCTTGTCGGCGAGCTCGGGGACGCGTTGAATACGGCGGGGTGGTGAAGACGATCTCCGGTGACCGGAGATGAAGACGGCGGCGAGGCGGCTCTCCAGGGCCTCCCGAGGCGCGTGGCTTGACGAAGATGTAGCCGGCGATGAGGCGGAGCTTCTGGGAGCAGCGGCAGGGCGAGGGGTGGCCGGTGGCCACGGCGATGAGCAGCGGCGCTCTCCGCTGCGCTCGGAGAAGAGAGGGAGAGGGAGCCAGCGGAGGGGAGAGGCACGAGAGAGAGGGGGTGAGGCCAGGGGAGTCGGGGCGGCACCGAGAAGAGGCATCGCGGCGTCGCGCTGGCAGGGGAGGCAGGCAGGCGAGCTGGTGGCATGGCGCTCTGCCCGTGCGCGCGCGTCGGCCACATGCCTAGCCGACTGGCGCCAGGAGGACGACGGCGGTGGTGGGCTGGGCCGGCCTGCTGGGCCAGGCCAGGCCGCACAGGGAGGTAAGCACCAGGTAGGTTTTCTCCTGTTTTGTTTTCCTTTTCTATTTTCTGACATTTGTTTTTATTTAATAAAAATACTAAATCATTTTATTTACTTATGCCAATTTTTGTAGGAACTAGTGGTATTATTCCAGAGCTCCTCAACAAATGGCATAATTTTTGGACATATATTATATATAACAAATATATATCCAATGCAAATATTTATGCATTAATTCCAAATGCCCAAAATAAATACTTATGGGCTCTTAAAAATATTGGTTTGATTTTTATCTCTGTACAATATTTTCAGAGAGCAACATGAGCATTTTCTTGGACCCTTTTGGAGCAATTTTTATTTGGGTCATTTCTAAAAATGATTCTGAGAGTTTCACAAATCCTCATTTCAAATTTAAATGAAATTTAAACATGATGCACAATGACTAGCTAGTCTAGGTCATACCAGAACTAGGGATGTGACAACTCACCCCCACTTGAAAAAATCTCGTCCCGAGATTGAGGGGTCGACGAAAAAAAAACTGGGTACTCTAGTCGAAGACGATCTTCTCGCTCCCAAGTAGCTTCTCTCTCAGAATGATGAGACCACTGAACCTTGAGGAACTTGATGTTATGACGTCGAGTGACACGCTCTGCTTGATCAAGAATGCGAATCAGGTACTCTCGATATGTGAGGTTATCTTGGAGATCAAGCGTTTCGTGGTCCACTCCGCGGATAGGATCCGAGAAGCAATGTCTGAGTTGAGAGACGTGGAAGACATCATGCATTCTGGAAAGATGTGGAGGTAGTTCCAACTGGTAGGCAACCTCTCCTCGTTTAGCGAGAATGCGAAAGGGACCAATGTAACGAGGAGCCAACTTGCCTTTGATACCGAAACGATGGGTACCCTTCAAAGGAGTAACCCGAAGGTAAGCTTTGTCGCCAACTTCATAAGTCATATCCTTATGATGACGATCATACTGGCTCTTTTGACAAGACTGGGCTGTTTTCAAATTCTCAGGAATTATGCGAACTTGCTCTTCTGCCTCCTGGATCATGTCCGGTCCAAAGAATTGTCTTTCACCGGTTTCTGACCAGTTCAAAGGTGTTCGACATCTTTGTCCATAAAGAATCTCAAAAGGAGCTTTCTTGAGACTGGACTGATAGCTATTGTTATAAGCAAACTCGGCGAAAGGAAGACATTTCTCCCAATCCATACCGAATGAGATAACGCAAGCTCTAAGCATGTCTTCGAGAATTTGGTTGACCCATTCCACCTGACCACTCGACTGAGGGTGGAAAGCGGTACTGAAGGAAAGATGGGTTCCCATGGCAGTTTGGAAACTCTCCCAGAAATGAGAAGTGAAAAGACTGCCACCGTCTGAATTGATCTCTAGTGGAACACCAAGAAGTGACACTATTCGAGAAATGTATAAGTCAGCGAGCTGACTAGCAGTGATACTCTCTCGAACAGGAAGGAAGTGAGCCACTTTGGAGAGACGATCAATGACTACGAAGATAGCATTATTCCCTTTCTTGGTCCTGGGAAAGCCGGTGATGAAGTCCATACCAACTTTATCCCATTTCCACTCAGGAATAGCTAAAGGCTGAAGGGTGCCAGCAGGCCTTTGATGCTCTGCCTTAACGCGACGACAAACGTCACATTTAGCAATGAACTCAGGGATTTCTCTCCTCATCCTAGTCCACCAGAACCTCTGGCGTAGGTCCTGATACATCTTAGTACTACCGCGATGAATCGTGAGAGGGGATTCATGCGCCTCCTTAAGAATCAATTGCTGCATCTGCTGACTTTTGGGAACCACCAAGCGGTTCCCAAAGTAAACAACACCTCGTTCATCCATAGAGAAACAACCAGCTACTCCCTTGGAGATATTTTTCTTGATTCAGGAGATTCCCGTGTCATGCTTCTGGACTTCTATGATACGATCCACAATAGTAGGTTTCGCCACCAAGGTAGAAAGGAATCCGTGAGGAGCAATGTGAAGGTTAAGCTTACAGAATTCCTCATGGAGAAGTGGTTGGCCTTGCTGCAACATAAGATTGTTGCAATAGGATTTACGACTTAGCGCATCAGCCATGACATTAGCTTTGCCTGGGGTGTAAGTAATCCCTAGATCATAATCTGAGATCAACTCCAACCAACGTCTTTGCCTAAGGTTCAGATTTGGTTGGGTGAAGATATACTTGAGACTCTGGTGATCGGTGTAGATCTCGCAATGTTTACCAAGAAGGTAATGTCGCCAGGTCTTGAGTGCATAGACTATGGCTGCAAGCTCTAGATCATGTGTAGGATAATTCTCCTCATGTGGATGCAACTGTCGAGATGCATAGGCAATCACATGACGATCCTGCATAAGAATGCAACCTAGTCCCTGCCGTGAGGCATCACAGTAGATAACAAAGTCCTTAGTGAAATCCGGTGGCACAAGTATGGGAGCAGAAGTCAGGCGTCTTTTCAGTTCTTGAAAACTGTACTCACACTATGGGGACCACTCCAACTTTTTATCTTTCTTGAGAAGTTTCGTGAGGGGTTTAGCTACTTTGGAGAAGTTTTCAACAAAGCGGCGACAATAGCTGGCTAGACCAATGAAACTTCTAACTTGTTTAACGGTTTCAGGTGGAGTCCAATCGAGAACGGCCTTAACTCTCTCGGGATTGACAGCAATGCCCTTACCAAAGATTACGTGGCCTAGGTAGGTCACTTCTGGCAACCAAAATTCACACTTGGAGAACTTGGCATAAAGGCGGTGCTCTCTGAGTTTTTCTAACACAAGTCTAAGGTGTTCGGCATGCTCTTCCTCGTTCTTCGAGTAAATAAGAATATCATCGAGGTAAACCAGGACGAACTTATCTAGGTACTCCATGAAGATCGAGTTCATCAGGCGGGAGAAGGTAGCTGGGGCATTGGTTAGACCGAAAGACATGACGGTGTACTCGTACTGGCCATAACGAGTGACAAAAGCCGTTTTGGGAATGTCCCCATTTATGATTTTGATTTCGTGATAGCCTAACCTCAAATCCATCTTGGAGAAGACTGAGGATCCAGCGAGCTGATCATACAGGTCGTTGATCCTGGGGAGCGGATATTTGTTCTTTATCGTGACTAAATTAACGGGATGATAATCTACTACCATTCGGTCCGTACCATCCTTCTTCTTGACAAAGAGGACGGGGCAAGCCCAGGGAGAAGAACTAGGACGGATGAAACCCTTTTGCAAGGACTCATCAAGTTGTTTCTTAAGCTCGGCTAGTTCTAAGGGTGCCATCTTGTAAGGTCTCCTAGAGATTGGAGCAGTTCCTGGGATAAGATCTATGACGAACTCTACATGTCTGTCAGGTGGAACACCTGGCAGTTCTTCTGGGAAGACATCCGGAAAGTCATGGACTACTGGGATATCTTCAAGGTCTGGAAGAGGGCTGGCATTAAGAGAATAGAGATGACGCCTTGCAACTCTAGTGGAGACAGTGACTATCTTGCCAGATGGGTGTGTAAGCTGAACGGACCTAGTGTAACAATCAATCTTGGCATAATGAGATGTCATCCAGTCCATACCCAAGATGATGTTAATATCTGTAGACTTGAGGGCTATAAGTGATGCAAGGAATACAAGTCTGTCTATAAAGATTTTGTTACCATGGCTTACACTAGAAGTTTGCCATTTGGATCCAGGAGTTTGAATGACTAGTGGGGAGGGCATATCACAAAATGACATGTCGTGCAAGCGGGCATAGCTTTCAGAAATGAAGGAGTGAGACGCTCCAGTATCGAACGAAACCGATGCTGGATGACAGTTGACAAGGAGTGTACCAAGAACGACATCCGGATCATCATGAGCGTTTCTAGCTGAGACGTGATGCACACATCCACGTTCAGTGGGAGCTGACTTGACACTGATCATCTTGCATGGTGGCTTAACACAGCCAACATACTTCTCGGGCTGGGGTGGAGCATAACTAGTCTGAGAGCAGTCACGTGCATAGTGTCCTGGCTTCCCGCATGTGAAGCAAATCCCTGAAGTTGGACGTGGACCCGCACTGACAAGCGGTCTACCAGTACGCCTGGGTGGAGCATACGACTGAGCCGGGGGAGGCACCACATAAGATGGTCTCGGTGCATATCCGGAAGGAAGAGCGGAGTTTGGAACCCAAATCCGGCGCTTTTGAGAACTAGAACCGGAGGAAGATCCCAAATCACGGGTGTGCTTACGAGACTCCTCATAAGTGTGCTGAGCTGTCTCTGCATTGATGGCTTTGTTCACCAGAGCTTGGAATGTATCACAATGATGCAGGTGGAGATCACGACGCAACTTGGGGTTGAGACCCTTCCGGAACCTAGCCTGCTTCTTGGCGTCCGTGGACACCTCTTCTGAAGCATAGCGGGCGAGGTTCTCAAACTCTCTACTGTAAGCATCAACAGCTATCTTACCCTGGGTGAAACTATAGAACTCTTCTCTCTTGCGATCGATGAGGGCCTGGGGAATGTGATGCTCGCGAAAAGCCTAAGTGAAATCCCTCCAGGTAGGAATCTGGCCAGCTGGAAGCATAGCCTCATAGTTCTGCCACCAAATACTAGCAGGACCTTCCAGGTGGTATGTGGTATAGGTGACCTTGTCATCTTCAACTACGTTCGCGGAACACAGCTTATGAGTGATGCTACGGAGCCAGTCATCTGCATCGAGTGGCTCAATGGAATGATGGAAGGTAGGTGGGTGCAAGCAAATGAAGTCATGAATGGTTGCAGACCCTTTGAACCGATGTACGATGTTCTCCTCGATACGTGCCAACAAGCGGTTAGACTCACGCTTGTTCCTCTCCATCTCTAACATGAACTCTGTCAACGAAGGTTGATCTGGAGGATCCTCATCCCTACCATCTCTGTGGTTCTGGCTACGAGCAACAGAACTTCGCTTAGCTGATGACATCCTGAGAAACGAAACCAAGGACGGAATCAGCATCAACTATAGGCTATAGAATGTAGGACAAGGAAATTAGTAACTCTCAAACTCCTAGGGCAATTTCGGCAGCATAACGGCAGTAAAATGCTCAGAATGAGACATCCTGCTAAAATGGGGTGGTAACATACTCAACATCTTCACTCAAGGTTCTGAGATAGTTCTAACAGACTACACCGGAGGTACTCGAAACTGGGGTAAGACTCTGATCAACCAATCCTATGGGACTACGGAGTAGTAACACGTGATCCTAACAGACGGAAGAGAAAACCTAGTTCCTTAACCCCGTAGGAAAGATAGGATGACTCAGATCAGAAGGCCATGAGGTATAAGGAGTAAAAAGAGCCTTACGTTCCTTCCCACAACCAATTCCCTTACATAACTAAAGAATTTCTAGACTCAACTTCGACCAGTTTGGCTTGGTAATCCTACAGGCAGTCAGGCTCTGATACCAAAGCTGTTAGGACCCCGACTCAATGCCACATCGATCTAGCATGTAACACCTCATATCACTTTGCAGCCTCACGCACGGTATCCCCACGGGTGTCGTCTTACCTTTGCCCGGGACCGTTTGCGCCTTTTGGCACACGTATATGATAGTGTCGCTAGCATCCATATGATAAGGAGCCCGGGCTGACATGGCTAGTCGTAAACCCAAAGTGGCACAAACTTACGGGGACAGGCATCCATGACCCAGCATCGAACGTGTCGGTCATCAGCGAGTGAATCCAGGCTGTAGCACTGGGCTAACAGGACTCCGGTGAACCGGGCTGTAGCGGGCTAACAGGACTCCGGTATTCATCATGTGACATTTCCCCGAAGGGACAGACACAGGAACGAAGAAGGACACATGCCGGCCAGCCTAAGTGTTCCGGAGCAGTGGCACGCTACCATGGCTAAGTGGAAGCACTAGGAGACATTTCCCGGTAAGAGAGACTACTAAGGGTAAACAACTAGATAGTCAGATCCCACACATAGCAATACACATTACACGTACGCATAACATGCAAGTATGTGCTGTACAACATGGCATCACAGCAAAACTCAACAACTCATATAGATAAGGCTCAAAGAGACATCATAGTATTTATTACAAACAGGGGTCACATGACCCAACATTCAGAGCAATCAAGCAACAAGCGGAAGCATTACATGTCTGAGTACAGACATCTACAAATGAAAAAGGCTGAAGAGCCTGACTATCTACAACGTCCGATCAAGACCGTAGCTGAGGTACAAGCTACTTGTCAAAGTCCACGAGAACACTAGTAAGACCAAAGTCTCCGCTGCAAAAAAAACATAAATAAAGCAACATGAGTACAAAGGTACTCAGCAAGACTTACATCAGATCCTATCATACATGCACTTGTATCAAGAGGGTAATGTGGGGTATAGTTGCAGCAAGCCAGCTTTGACTCTATGGCTATCCTGTTCTACGACTACCAGAACTTCTTTGAGGTGATATGGCGCACACGAGTCCACTAATCACCACACAATACACTACTATGGATTCATCCCCGTCTCCCTACGAGAAGGCCATCCATAGCACTCACCCTTGTCTTGAGCATTTTAGAGCATCCACTTCAACTTGTCTATGTACCATGTAAGCATCCAAGTAGCCCATAACCGCGGACCCGACTATTCGAATAGATCATGTTAACCCTGCAGGGGTGTACTTCTTCACACACGCTCTCGCCACTTACCGCCATGTACACATCATGTATCTCGGCAACCTTCAAGCGGAAGCCTGGCGAGGGTGTCGGCCACGACCTGACTAACCACACAAGACTCTAGTCCTGGTTTATCGCCTATTCGGGTTCCATCCGCAAGGAGATCCGGTCGGGGTGTCGCTCACGGCCCCAAACAATGTGAGCAGGGTTCCCATGCCCACCATCCGGGTGCCACTTGGTACACCGTGCCACTGTGCCTAGTCTGTCCCAAGCCCACCTGGCCGGGTGCCACTTGGTAGACTACTAACACTACCTATAAACACCAGAAACTAGTTGCGACTCCTGGACAGAGACCAAGTTGGTTAATAAGTCGAGAGGGGCCGAGTTACCGGAACCCAATGTGTGGTAGTATCGAGTCATTGGACAACATACATAGAACTCAGTGCTTAAGGGCAGTTCCAGTGAGACAACCCACCATATACTCCTACATGGCCTCTCACCGCTACCTTTACCAAATCGTGTTCACACACTTCACTCTCAGCATCAGAACATATCGTAGCACTCCAATTCATTCCCAATGAATCAGACCTGACACAACTCTAAGCAATAGCAGGCATGGCATGGTAGGAACACAACATGGCTCAATCAACTCCTACACATGCTAGTGGGTTTCAACTATTTACTGTGGCAATGACAGGTCATGCAGAGGAATGGGTTCAACTACCACAGCACAAAGTAGCAGATGAATCGTTGTTGTCCTAATGCAATAACTGAGAGCAGGAGCGAGAGAGTAGGATTATATCGGAATGAACAAGGGGGTTTGCTTGCCTGGTAGATCAACAGAGGAGGCACTGCTTCACAGACAGGTACTCTGGAACGGACTCCGGAGCAGGACCTATCGAGAAGGAACAGTGTCAGCAATCAATACACAAACATATGCAACCATATGATGCATGAACATGGCATGTAGATGTGATGCTGTTTGAGCTAATGCAACTAGTATTCAAAATGAATGAAGTCCATTTGAATCAAGGGTTCAAATGCAACTCCAAATTAAGCTCTTATAAATGCCATTTACATGTTTTCACTTATACAATAGGTATAAGCTGGTTGTCATGCATGAAACTAGTACAGATGGAAAGATTGCCTTTTTCTGATAATTTTTCATATATAAATTATTTCAATCTGAGCTACAGTTGAATTTCTATGAATTTTTGAAGTTTGAATCATTTTCTGGAATTCCTGATTTAATTTAAATCTAGAAAATAGATAATTGCGTCAGCACTGCGTCATGCTTGCGTCAGCAAGTCAACAGCGCTGATTGGTAAAACCTGACGTGTGGGGGCCACACGTCAGTGTCATGGGTTAAACAGGGGTGTTAGTTTAGCTTAATTAAAGATTAGGGGGCACTGGGGCCCACATGTCAGCGTTAAGGGGGGTTAGTTAATGGTGATTAGCCTTAAGCTAATCAACTGACGAGCCGGACCCACCTGACAGGCCGGCGCGGTCAAAGCGGTCAACCCCACTGGCGTTAAGCCGCCAGCGAGGCCCGAAACGGTGGAGCACCGCGGAAACGGGCTACGGTGCCCCGTTCGCAGCGTGGCTGGGCTCGTTCGAGAGCCCAGACCAGCGCGCGTCAGGCGGTGGTGCCAACCGGGCCTGGGGTGGCCGGAGGCGACAGCAAGGAGCTCGGCCGTGGCGGCCGGAGCTCGGGTGAGGCACGAGCGGCGCTGTGGTGCGCGTGCGGGAGAGTTAGAGTGCTGGTGTGTGCGTGCGCGATGCGGCGAGGGCGATGGACACGCCCGGTGGACCAAATGGTCACCGGAGGCGCGTCGGCGGTGAGCACAGGTGGCGGCGGGTGCGGTCGAGCTAGGTGCAGTCGCTACGGCGTGCGAGGAGGAGAATGGAGAGGGGGAGAACGGGGAGATGCTCACGGCGGACTCGACGGGCTTGCCGGCGAGCTCAGGGACGCGCTAAAGATGGCGGGGCGGCGAAGACGATCTCCGGCGACCGGAGATGAAGACGGCAGCGAGGCGGCTCTCCAGGGCCTCCCGAGGCGCGTGGCTTGACGAAGAGGTAGCCGGCATCAGGCGGAGCTTCTGGGCGCAGCGGCAGGGCGAGGGGTGGCCGGTGGCCACGGCGGCGAGCAGCGGCGCTCTCCGGTGCGCTCGGAGAAGAGAGGGAGAGGGAGCCAGCGGAGGGAAGTGGCACGAGAGAGAGGGGGTGAGGCCAGGGGAGTCGGGGCGGCACCGAGAAGAGGTGAGGGAGTCCTGGACTAGGGGGTGTCCGGACAGCCGGACTATCAATGTCCGCCGGACTCCAAGACTACGAAGATACAAGATTGAAGACTCCGGCTCGTGTCCGGATGGTACTTTACTTGGCGTGGAAGGCAAGCTTGGCGATACGGATATGTAGATCTCCTACCATTGTAACCGACTCTGTGTAACCCTAGCCCTCTCCGTTATCTATATAAACCGGAGGGCTTTAGTCCGTAGGACAACATACATTACAACAATCATACCATAGGCTAGCTTCTAGGGTTTAGCCTCCTTGATCTCGTGGTAGATCTACTCTTGTACTACCCATATCATCAATATTAATCAAGCAGGACGTAGGGTTTTACCTCCATCGAGAGGGCCCGAACCTGTGTAAAAACATCGTGTCCCTCGTCTCCTGTTACCATCCGCCTAGACGCACAGTTCGGGACCCCCTACCCGAGATCCGCCGGTTTTGACACCGACATTGGTGCTTTCATTGAGAGTTCCTCTGTGTCATCACCGATAGGCTTGATGGCATCTTCAACCTGCAACGCTGTCCAGGGTGAGACTTTTCTCCCCAGACAGATCTTCGTATTCGACGGCTTCGCCCTGCGGGCCAATTCACTTGGCCATCTGGAGCAGATCGAAAGCTACGCCCCTGGCCGTCAGGTCATATTTGGAAGCTTAAACTTCACGGCCGACGTCCGCGGAGACTTGATCTTCTACGGACTCGAGCCACAGCCAAGCGCGCCGCACTGTGACGATGGGCATGATCTAGCTCTGCCGCCGAACAGTGCCTTGGTGGCCGCACACGGATCCGCTTCGGCCATTAGCCCGGAGCCGATCGCCCAGATCGAGGGCCGGTGGATAGACGCCGCCCTGGGGGCTTCAACATCCACGGCGATGGAGCTGAATACTAATCTTGTCCCCTGCGAGACTCGTGATTCCGAGGCGCCGGACTCCTCGCCGGACTCCGAACCTCCCGCGCCCCTACCAATCGATCCGGAGTGGGCGCCGGTTATGGAATTCACCGCCGCGGACATCTTCCGATTCTCGCCTTTTGGCGATATCTTGAATTCACTATAGCATCTCTCGTTATCAGGAGAGTCCTGGCCGGATTATGGCCAGGATGGTTGGGATGCGGATGATGAAGAAATTCAGAGCCCACCCACCACCCACTTTGTAGCCACTGTCGACGATCTAACCGACATGCTAGACCTTGACTCCGAAGACATTGACGGAATAGACGACAATGCCGGAGACGAACAAGAAACAGAGCCTATAAGGCACTGGAAGGCCACCTCGTCATATGACGTATGCATGGTGGATACCCCAAAAGATGGGGACGGCGAAGAAACAGCGGAGGCAGATCCCTTAAAGAAACAGCCCAAGCGCCGGCGTCAGCGGCGACGCTCTAAATCTCGCCACAGCAAGAATAGAGATTCCGGCACAGGAGATAATAATACTCCAGAAAGTGCCGAAGACAATCCCCTCCAGCAAGACTTAGCGCAGGAGGATGCAGAAGCAAGCCCTCATGAGGGGGCGGCAGACGAAGAGGTCGAGGATCGTAATTATATGTCTCCCTCCGAAGACGAAGCAAGCCTCAACGATGACGAATTTGTCATACCCGAGGATCCCGTCGAACAAAAGCGCTTCAAGCGCAGGCTTATCACCACAGCAAACAGCCTAAAGAAAAAGCAGCAGCAGCTTCAAGCTGATCAGAACCTGCTGGCCGATCGATGGACCGAGGTCCTCGCGGCCGAAGAGTATAAACTCGAACGTCCCTCCAAAAGTTACCCAAAGTGCAAGCTGCTACCAGAATTCGACGAGGAGGCCATAGAGCCCCCACCGTCCAAAAATAAAAGGGCTGCCTGGCTGGATAGACGGCCAGATGATAGGCCAAATTCTGACAGCGGCGCCACACATAAACCAACCAATGAACTTGGAAGGATAGATGGCCCAGCCAGATCCATCTACGGGCCAAAGGAGAAGGCCCCAGGAAGCAAGGCAACACGTCAAGTGTCCGATGATAGCAGCACACATAAATACAGGGGCGCCGCACACCCACTATGTTTCACTGACGAGGTGCTGGACCATGAATTCCCAGCAGGATTTAAACCCATGAACATAGAGGCCTACGATGGAACAACAGACCCTGGAGTCTGAA
The DNA here is from genome assembly GCA_963921465.1 of Triticum timopheevii. NCBI lineage: Eukaryota > Viridiplantae > Streptophyta > Magnoliopsida > Poales > Poaceae > Triticum > Triticum timopheevii. The sequence goes on from OY997262.1 coordinate 294,205,909, forward strand.
TAGAAGATTATATACTACATATAAATATGGCCAGAGGAGATGATCTCCACGCCATAAAATACCTACCCCTCAAGCTCAAAGGGCCAGCCCGTCATTGGCTTAAAAGCCTCCCAGAAAATACTGTTGGAAGTTGGGAAGAGCTCGAGGACGCGTTTAGAGAAAATTTTCAAGGGACTTATGTCCGCCCTCCGGATGCAGATGACCTAATTCATATAACTCAACAGCCCGGAGAGTCAGCGCGGAAATTCTGGAACAGGTTCCTTACAAAAAAGAACCAAATAGTCGACTGTCCGGACGCCGAAGCCTTAGCAGCTTTCAAGCACAATGTCCGAGACGAATGGCTCGCCAGGCACCTCGGTCAAGAGAAACCGAGGACAATGTCCGCACTGACAAGCCTCATGACCCGCTTCTGTGCGGGCGAGGATAGCTGGTTAGCACGATGCAGCACCAGCGACCCAAGTACATCAGAGATAAGAGATGGAAACGGAAAATCATGGCGCAGAAAAGAGCAGCGCCGGAATAAAGAGAAAAGCCCAAAGAGCGCGGCAGTCAACGCCGGATTCAAAAGCTCGCGGCCCAATAATAAAATACAACCTCTTAAGGATGACAGTGACGAATTGTCCAACTTAAACAAAATTTTGGGTCGGATATGTCAAATCCACAGTACCCCCGGAAGGCCTGCAAATCACACCCACAGGGATTATTGGGTTTTTAAACAGTCCGGCCGACTAAATGCCGAACACAAGGGGCTCGACGCGTCAAGCGAAGAAGATAAACCCCACCAGCAGAGCATCGGAAAACAAAAGACTTTCCCACAAGGGGTCAAAACAGTAAACTCACTTCATGTGATAATACGGAAAAATAGTGCGGCACTTTCTAAAAAGAGCTTCGCACGGTCCAACCCAGCAGACCGTAGAGATTGGATATCAAAACCAATCACCTTCGACCACCTGGACTATTCCAGAAGCGTTCGAAATGCGGGACGGACTCCCCTGATATTGAATCCCATAATAGACGGATTGCAATTTACTAACGTCCTAATGGACGGAGGCAGTGACTTAAACCTGCTATATTCAACCACAATCCGTAGGATGGGGATAGACCCTACCAAAATTCGACACAGCCGCACTTCCTTCAAAGGAGTGACGCCAGGCCATTACGCCAAGTGCACAGGCTCCATATTACTAGAAGTTGTGTTCGGATCGCCGAACAATTCTTGACGCGAAAAATTAATTTTTCATATCGTCCCATTTGAAAGTGAATATCAAGCACTCTTGGGACGAAAGGCTTTTGTCCGCTTCAACGCCATACCGCATTATGCATCTCTTACACTAAAGATGCCCGGACCGCGTGGCGTAATTTTAGTGCGAGGGTCACTTAAGGACCCCGGACTTGGATAGACAAATCCGGTGTCAGTGGGCTAGGGGCTCCCTAGCCACATACCCCTTCACAGGGGGCTGCGCGCACAAATAACCGCGGGTTCATACAAACCCCGCTTTAATTATTTATATTTCTAATATTTTTTGCACGAATGGTTTTTAAAACTAAACGTTCCTCTCTTTTTACAGATGAACAACGTGCATACCCGTCCAGGATAACGGTGCAACGGAGACACAGGCGCAGACGTGCAGTAGGGACCCGTTGTGAGGATTCTTTTCAGATTAAGACCCTGCGTAGACCTTTTTTACTGTCTTTCGTTGTTATTCTCCCTTGGTTTCTTCCTATAGCCAAAGCGGAGCCTGACGCTTTGGCATCGGCCGCGTTAGAAGACCATGCCCGTACCAGGACACTAGGGGCTTAGGGCATCGTTCTGCCCATTATTATAAAGACCGAACACCTTAGGGAGTGTTCGGCATCTCGAGTTAGGCATTATATGCATCAGCTCCGAATCATGTCTTTGGTCAAATGTTGGGTTTGCCCGGCTCCTGTGTTTTGCTGCCTTACGTTCCGTATCATCGGCTAACATGGCACCAGGAAAACTACTGCGATTGTGCCCCATTTCGGCTGGGCGAGCACCTCAGTAGAGAAAGCCGAAAACTGACTGTCATGATACAGCGAGAGACTGGTCAGCCCTCGATCGACTATCGGAATGTTTAGAATTCCCCGCTTTGACGAAGGGCCATTTCCCGGTCAGGCACACGCGCTCCGACTTCGGAGAAGGGCGATGCCACCAGGGGCTATATCGTAGCCCCACCCTCGAGCTCCACTGGCTAAGTGAAAGTGATAAAGCATTATAGTCCGGATTGCCTCGTTCGCTACGCTACCACCTCCTTATAATAGGACCGAGACGTCGGATTAAGTGTGAAAACGCGCTATTTTTGCGAACACCCCAACACCTTGTGCGTGGGGGCTGAAGCCGAAGACTGCCATCTTTCAGGTTATACACAAGTATACGTAAACGGCCGAAAAGGAGAAGTTTTACTACTTGGACGCACAAGTATAAAAAGCAGTTATAACATAATCATCGATTTATAAGCTAAATGTGTTCATTTGAACGTTACATTCTTCGAGCACTGCGACTCTATTACATGAGCGCCATGCATAACTTCCCCGAAATAGTGCTCGGCAGGGAGCCGGTTTTCATCCGAACCCTGGGCAGCAACAGCGGTGGCGTCCATCTCTGGACAATGCGCCTTTACACGGGCAAGAGCCATCCGCGCGCCCTCTATACAGGCCGACCGCTTCATCTCCTTTATATGCGGCACCGCCCCAAGGAATTGCTGTAATAAGCCAAAGTAGCTCGTCGCCTTGGACCTCTCTGGCCAGACATGGGCCACGATGTCAGTCATGGCAAGTCCGGACAGTCTATTTAGCTCGGCCCATTCGTCCAACCGGTCTGTCAATGGAAGTGGGTGATCCGGACTGTGGAATTGAGACCAATATAGCTCTTCCATCTCGTGATCCATCTGGCCCCAGAAGTGCTTAATGGCATCGGCCGCACTTAAAGCTAAGTCCATATACGGATCCTCCGGACTCCACAGCCGCTCAAATTGAGCATACTTTCCATCCATAAACCGGCGACGCAGCAGAAAAGGCTTGCCAGCCACGATCTCTCCGGCCTGGCGCAGTTCCTCCTTCATAGCCCGCATTGCAGAACGGGTATCCTTGGCTTCGGCGGTGGCCTTCTTCAGGTCTTCCTGCTCCGATAAGCGCTCCTTTTCAAGAGCCTCATTGCGGTCAGCAGCATCCTTTACTTTTATGGCCAATTCGGCCACCTCGGCCCTGCTTAGGCAGTGCGCAGCCTTTTCGGCTTTCAACTCCTCGGCCGCCCTCGAGGCAGCCGCTTCATTCCTTCGGGCTTGCTCCTTAGCTCGAGCAACTTTGGCCCGAAGGCCCTCCACAGCAGCAGCACCGTCTGTATAAACAGCATATAATTTATCAGAGGAGGGCTTTGACCCCCTTAATAAAGCGACTGCGGAGAATTCTTTTACCTTGCGACTCGTCAAGTCGCCTGTTGACAAGTGCGATGTCCGCATCTGCCAAGTCCAATTGCCGATTTAACTCGGCAAACTCACTAGTCCGGCTAGCCCCCGGACTATCCGCCACCTGTACAGGAACAACGGAACTCATTTCTTTAGATTTCGATCCTCGGTACCCTGTCGTTTCCGACAACCTATCGAGTCTCAGGGGCTACTATCTATACAGGGCGCATTTTTTATATGCAAAACTGTTAAAGACAAAGGGGTGCGTCATTCTCGCATACCTCAAATCCCGCCAGCAAACTCATGGCGGCATTATGCAATTCGCTCTCAACGGACGAAATCCTTCCAATCACCATACGCATTAACGCGCGGTGATCTTCTGAAATGGACGCCCTCTCAAGCAGATTCTTCAGTTCTCCCGGCCGGACACTAGTAGGTGCCAAACTCTTTGGCCCCTCCCGACTCGGGGATACCCTCTGTGATGACACTTCGGGTTCGCCTGCCTCATCTGGCGGCGCTGCGGATGGAGGCGTATCGCTCTCCATCATCTCCGGAAGATGGTCCCCCGAAGATGAACTCATCTAAGAAGGCTGCAGATCCGAACTGCAATATAAATATTTTGGTTATCTACAGAAGCACAAATGAAGGTATTTCCTTACTAATTAACTCCCTCTTTCATACTCACGGCTCGCTGGAGGGCCGATCCTTTGATGATGATTGTGCGTCCGGATTCTTTCCGGGCGCCGGACCCCCCGGGGAAGATCTATTCCCACGCTTAGGAGCTTTGGCCTCCGGATCTTCGGAGGCGGTCCTCTTCTCTCCCTGAAGGGAGGGGCTTTTGGTTCCCCCCTCTTCAGTCGCCCCTTTGGGCGAAATATTAGATCCTCTATTTTCCCCGTCGCCCCCTTTTGTGGGCGCAACCTTCAACATTCTGACCAGCACGGGCTCCTGTGCGGTCTCTGGGAGGGGGGCCGGACACCTTATCAGCCTTGATCGCGCCACCCATTCCTGTAAAGAACAAAGGGTCAGGAGGCGAACTCCAGAAAGGCACATAAACAGAATGTCCGGACTCTGAGCTACTTACCTGAGTATCCGGGCGATCGCGGCTTAGACCTGCATCCTCGGCTAAATCCGGACACGCCACCTGCGGTCCGAAGAACAACTTGTACATCTCCACGGGTGTCGCACCCATGAAGTGTTGGAGAATCCGAGGTCCCTCCAGGTAGAACTCCCATAGACGGAGAGGACGGCGTTTGCAGGGCAGAAGATGCCTGATTAGCATAACCTGCATCACCTTGATCAGGTCAATCTCCCTCACTTGGAGATCTCGAATCCGGCCCTGCAGCGAAGGCACATCTTCGGACGGCCCCCAATTGAGCCCTTGGTTGACCCACGACATCAGTTGGCATGGAGGTCCCGGGCGGAATAAAGGCGGCGGCTTTTGCCTGCTGCCCCTCGGAGCGGTGATATAGAACCACTCCTGCTGCCACGGTCCAAGTTCCTCTTGGAAGGATCCCTCGGGCCATGGGGCATCGACCTTTTTGCTTATGGTCGCCCCGCCGCACTCCGCTTGACGCCCCCCGATCATCTTCGGCTCCACCTTGAAGGTCTTCAGCCATAAGCCGAAGTGGGGAATGACGCGGAGGAAGGCTTCACAGACGATAATGAATGCGGAGATATGGAGGATGGACTCCGGAGCCAAGTCGTGAAAGTCCATCCCGTAGTAGAACAGGAGCCCTCTCACGAAGGGATCCGTCGGGAAGCCTAAACCCCGACGGAGGTGGGATACGAAAACGACGTATTCACCGGGCTCGGAGGCTGGCACGACCTGCCCTTGGGCAGGCAACCTGTGCGAAACCTCGTAGGCCAGGTACTTGGCCTCACGCAACTTCAATATGTCCTCCTCCGTGACGGAGGAGGGCATCCACCGGCCCTGGAGGTCGGAGCCGGACATGATTAAGGATCCGAAGCGCTCGAATCTGAGGCTCTGGGTGTTGGAACTGGGAGCGGGGAAGAGATTCGATGCGAGATTGAAGAACAATGGCGAGCCTTGGTCCTCTTATAAAGGGGAAAAAATACCAAGAGCCGTCTCCGTGACTGTTTGGGATTCCCCTTCGATAGAGGAGGCGTGGCGAAGGGAGCGGTTGGGTTACCCACGCACGTATTGATGAGAATCCCGGAATAAGGGGAACACGATCTCTGCCTCGACAAAACGTGCCAAGGAAACTGCTTCGCTAAACATGCTGAGGTGGTATAGTAATTCAAACAAAGGCCTTGTGGCGGTGTGATGTCATGCCGCATAATACGTCAGCAGATTGAACTAAGTGTACATTTTATTCTCTCTACGGTGGAATGTGGAATTTATTTTGCAGAGCCGGACACTATCCTGGTGTTCATGATCTTCTCTGGATTATTCAAGGGAGGAACCCGCCTTGCATTGCCGAACATTATGCACACCGAACTTACCGTCATTAAAGACTGGTTCAGGGGATACTGAGGGAGTCCTGGACTAGGGGGTGTCCGGACAGCCGGACTATCAATGTCCGCCGGACTCCAAGACTACGAAGATACAAGATTGAAGACTCCGACTCGTGTCCGGATGGTACTTTACTTGGCGTGGAAGGCAAGCTTGGCGATACGGATATGTAGATCTCCTACCATTGTAACCGACTCTGTGTAACCCTAGCCCTCTCCGGTATCTATATAAACCAGAGGGCTTTAGTCCGTAGGACAACATACATTACAACAATCATACCATAGGCTAGATTCTAGGGTTTAGCCTCCTTGATCTCGTGGTAGATCTACTCTTGTACTACCCATATCATCAATATTAATCAAGCAGGACGTAGGGTTTTACCTCCATCGAGAGGGCCCGAACCTGGGTAAAAACATCGTGTCCCTCGTCTCCTGTTACCATCCGCCTAGACGCACAGTTCGGGACCCCCTACCCGAGATCCGCCGGTTTTGACACCGACAAGAGGCATCGCGGCGTCGCGCTGGTAGGGGAGGCAGGCAGGCGAGCTGGTGGCATGGCGCTCTGCCCGTGCGCGCGCGTCGGCCACACGCCTGGCTGACTGGCGCTAGGTGGACGACGGCGGTGGTGGGCTGGGCCGGCCTGCTGGGCCAGGCCAGGCCGCACAGGGAGGTAAGCACCATGTAGGTTTTCTCCTGTTTTGTTTTCCTTTTCTATTTTTTGACATTTGTTTTTATTTAATAAAAATACTCAATCATTTTATTTACTTATGCCAATTTTTGTAGGAACTAGTGGTATTATTCCAGAGCTCCTCAACAAATGGCATAATTTTTGGAAATATATTATATATATAACAAATATATATCCAATGCAAATATTTATGCATTAATTCCAAATGCCCAAAATAAATACTTATGGGCTCTTAAAAATATTGGTTTGATTTTTATCTCTGTACAATATTTTCAGAGAGCAACATGAGCATTTTCTTGGACCCTTTTGGAGCAATTTTTATTTGGGTCATTTCTAAAAATGATTCTGAGGGTTTCACAAATCCTCATTTCAAATTTAAATGAAATTTAAACATGATGCACAACGACTAGCTAGTCTAGGTCATACCAGAATTAGGGATGTGACATACCTCTTGATACGTCTCCGTCGTATCTATAATTTTTTATTGTTCCATGCCAATATTATTCAACTTTCATATACTCTTGGCAACTTTTTAAACTATTTTTGGGACTAACATATTGATCCAGTGCCCAGTGCTAGTTCATGTTTGTTGCATGTTTTATGTTTCGTGGAAACCCCATACAAACGGAGTCCAAACGGGATAAAAACGGACAGAGATTATTTTTGGAATACTTAAGATTTTTGGGAAGAAAAATCAACGTGAGACGGTGCCCGAGGGGGCCATGAGGCAGGGGGCGCGCCCCTGACCCTCGTGGGCACCCCATAAGGCGGTTACTGCTCTTCTTTTGCCGCAAAATCTGGGCGAAAGTTTCAACCCAATCGGAGTTACGGATCTCCAGATATATAAGAAACGGTGAAAGGGCAGAATCAGAGAACGCAGAAACAGAGAGAGACAGAGAGACAGATCCAATCTCGAAGGAGCTCTCGCCCCTCCCATGCCATGGGAGCCAAGGACCAGAGGGGAAACCCTTCTCCCATATAGGGAGAAGGTCAAGGAAGAAGAAGAAGAAGGGTGGCTCTCTCCCTCTTGCTTTCGGTGGTGCTGGAAAGCTGCCGGGGGCCATCATCATCACCGCGATCTACACCAACAGCTCTGTCGTCTTCACCAACATCTCCATCACCTTCCCCCATCTATATTCAGCATCCACTCTCCCGCAACCCGATGTACCCTCTACTTGAACATGGTGCTTTATGCTTCATATTATTATCCAATGATGTGTTGCCATCCTATGATGTCTGAGTAGATTTTCATTGTCCTATCGGTGATTGATGAACTGCTATGATTGGTTTAATTTGCTTGTTGTTATGTTGCTGTCCTATTGTGCCCTCTATGTCGCGCAAGCATGAGGGATTCCTGCTATAGGGTGTTGCAATACGTTCATGATTCGCTTATAGTGGGTTGCTTGAGTGAAAGAAGCATAAACCCGAGTAAGGGGGTTGTGGCGTATGGGATAAAGGGGACTTGATGCTTTAATGCTATGGTTCGGTTTTACCTTAATGATCTTTAGTAGTTGCAGATGCTTGCCAGAGTTCCAATCACAAGTGCATATGATCCAAGAAGAGAAAGTATGTTAGCTTATGCTCTCCCACATAGAACTTGCTATCGGTCTAGTAAAGTAGTCAATTGCTTAGGGACAATTTCACAACTCCTACCACCACTTTTCCACACTCGCTATATTTACTTTATTGCTTCTTTATCTAAACAGCCCCTAACTTTTATTTACGTGCTCTTTATTATCTTGCAAACCTATCCAACAACACCTACAAAGTACTTCTAGTTTAATACTTGTTCTAGGTAAAGCGAACGCTAAGCGTGCGTAGAGTTGTATCGGTGGTCGATAGAATTTGAGGGAATATTTGTTCTACCTTTAGCTCCTCGTTGGGGATATTACCACTAGGTGTAAACCGGCCTACTTGGGCCGGGTTAACTTCATTAATGGTATAAGCAGATGAAGGCCCAAGGCCCGTAGTCGGTTTAGAACATGTAGCCGTAAACCGGCCTGATGTATAACTTGTATTGTAAGTTAGGAATAGAGAGATACCAACCGGGATACGAGTATGAACCGGTTGGGACTCTATGGACCGACGGGCGTCACCCGTGTATATAAGGGGACGACCCGGCGGCGGTTCAGGACAGACAACCAACAACTCGAGCCTAGGCGAAGCTTGTTTGCTCCCTAGCCATCGAGACTACGTCAATTCCATCACAACTAGACGTAGGCTTTTACCTTCATCGAAGGGGCCGAACTAGTATAAACCCTTGTGTCTTTGTGTCCGCTTTAACCCCTTCAAGTAAACTCGTAGCGATGGCTCCACGACTAAGTCCTTTCACTAGGACATCTGCCGTGACAAATCCACGACAGTTGGCGCCCACCGTGGGGCTATCGCACGATGGTTTGACGATCTTGGAGGGCAAGCTCAAGGGACTCGAAGGCTATGTTGTGGCCCGGATGACCAAGAGTCGTCGCGGCAGGATCTACATCGACGACGCAGGATGGGGTCCCGAGGCCGATTTAATCGAGTACGGGTACCGGGTCCCCTTCGGCGGCATACACGTTTTCACTGGCAAGATCGGTGAGCCTGGGCCTGAGCCGGACATCTGCACCGACCTCGTCGAGATGGCTCAGCGTGCGAGATCTACCCAGGCCAAACCGGCCATGAGGCGTGCCTTCGTTGGAGTCATCCACGGAGGAGAGCGTGAGGACGAGTTAGAACACGGTAGCGAGACCATCGTCTATTCTGGCGACGAGTCCTCGACCGGAGAGACCGAATCGCTATACCAGTTGCAAGACGACCAGGTTAGGGGCTGTTCCGATGGCGACAGTATTCCAGACCCCCCAGGCCCGATCAACAGGGTTGGAATATTCATGGCCGGCACCCAGGCGGCGAATCATTCTTCGACCGCCGCAGCAATACTCTCCGGATCAGCGGCGGCGGCGGCAACAGGGGCAGGAGGCCTTGTGCGCCCGCCGGTTCAAGTCCTATCCGATCTATTTGATGCACTAGCCGTTCTTATGGCAGAAGCCAATCCGGCGGATCAGGAGGCTCACGATACAGAAATTGCAAAGGTGAAAGAGCAGATCACGCAAGCCAAAGCGGATCTGGCAGCAGAGAAGGACAGGATGGCTGCGGAGCGGGCCGCTTTGGACGCCCACGCCTATAAGCTCATGCTTGACCAGAATGCATCACAGGAGGTCTTGAAGCGGAAGCACAGATCACGCCTGCCGGTAGGGTTTGACCCTCGAAATCTCTTTCACACTCCAGGAGCCGGACCCAGTAATCCGTTGCAGTACCTGGAGGCAAACCGGATTGAGGCACCAGGGCCGGGAGCGACGGTCCAGCCCCGCCTGATGGAACCTCCTCAACAGAACATTGTGGCCCCTCCGCCGGTCCAGACGCCCCCGGGTCATTATTCGAATCCTATGGACAACCTTGTTGCAGCCGCCGCACGATTAGAGGCTATCCCGGTCGAAGGGGACTCTCTGCAAGCGATAGAGATGCGCCGAGTCAAGGAGCTTCTCCGGACTGCGTTGATTCAGCAGGAAGCATATTCGTACAGCCGTGATCTCATTCATTCTACGCCCCGTCCAAGCCGGAGCTATAGCAGGCGCATGGATGAACCGGCCATATCGAGCAATGCGCCAGTCCGTGAAGCGGCCCGTGGCAATAACCCGGCAGGTGGTGTCCGCGATGCTCAGGATGTGGTGGACTGGGCCCGGGCATGAAGGGAGGCCGAGTTAGCGGCACAGGATGATGCGGGTCAACTTACACCGGTTCGCCCTACCACCTTCGCCGGGCCAGGAGTCGCATCCGCTTTGGGAGTGCCTTGCTTAATCCCCGCTTTGCGCAATGTGCGCCTGCCCAAAGATTTCAAGGGTCCACGCAAGGTGCCGAATTACATCGCGGATTTATCCCCTGAAGAATGGGTAGAGAGTTATGAGATGGCCATGGAAATGCTAGACGTGGATGAGGCCGCGTGTGCAAAATACTTCACCATGATGCTTGAGGGCACGGCTCGTACTTGGTTGAAGAGCCTACCACCCAATTCTATCAGCTCATGGGCCCAGTTGCGGGCCCGGTTTATACAGAATTTTAAGGATACATGTAAGCAGCCCAAGTCCATAGTAGACCTGGCGGCTTGTGTCCAGGAGGAAGGAGAATCAACGACCCGTTGGGTGCGCCGCGTTTTAGAAATTTTGCACTCGTCTGACAGGATTAATGCTGACTCTGCGATCTTAACTCTAGAAGGCAACTGCCGGTTTGAGCCTTTAAAATTGAAATTGGGACGCATGAAGCGGTTCTGTAATGACATGGGAACCCTCATGGCCGCTTTAGTGAAGTATGCTGATTCGGACAGTACCAAGGATCCCGAGCCTGATCATGATGAAGCAGGGAAGGGAAGGAAGAATAGCAACTCCAAACAGCAGCAGTACAAACCGGCGGGTCCTGGAAACGGAGGCAAGCGCAAGGCGGATGGTAGCATGGATTTTGTGGCCAACGCTAATGCACAAGACAGGGGGCAGCGGCGCAGAGGTAAAGCGGCAAACCGTAATGGGGCTCCCAATCCTAACGCAAGCCGTTTGAATTATTTGTTGAATCAGCCATGCCCAAAGCACGGGACGAAGGAGTCGCCGGCTAACCACCTTTGGAAGGATTGTTATATTATGCAGGAGTTTAAAAACTCTAATGCCTTCCGATATGACCATGGGTCAGGTGGCGGTTCAGGATCCGGTTTCCATGGACCGGGTCACGATGGAGCTTCCGGTTCAGGTCTCAATCAGGGCGGTCACAACAACCAGAATAATCAGAATGGTCAGCAGCAGCAGTCGGGTTATCAGAGCCAGCCAAAGCAGTTGAGCAATGGGCAATACCATGTTTTCACAACTAGCTTGGATAAGCGCGACCGGAAACTCCACAAGCGAGCGGTGAATTCTGTTGAACCGGCCTTGCCATGTTACTTACGCTGGTCAGAGCAGCCTATCGTGTGGAGCAGAGAGGATCACCCGCCCCGGGTTGATAATCCGGGCCAGCTGGCATTAGTGGTAGACCCTCAGGTGGGGGGTTATATGTTCACCAAGGTACTCATGGATGGAGGAAGCAGTATTAACATACTATACTATGAGACATTCCGGCGCATGGGTCTCACAGACAAGGATCTCAGACTGTCTAATACGGTGTTCCATGGTGTAGTGCCAGGCAAATCTGCATATCCTGTTGGTAAGATAGCCCTAGATGTGGCTTTTGGGGACGAGCACGATTCTCGGTCGGAAAAATTAACCTTTGAGGTGGTGAAGATCCGGAGCCCGTATCACGCCTTATTTGGGCGGCCGGCTTATGCCAAGTTTATGGAGCGGCCTTGTTATGTCTACTTACAACTCAAGATGTCGGGTTACAAGGGGACGATAACGGTTCATGGGAGCCGTAGGGTCGCTTTGGAATGTGAGGAAGGTGATGCGGCTTATGCAGAGTCGGTCTGTGCCACGGAAGAGTTGAAGTATTATAAGGACAATGTTGATCCGGCGGATATGACCCCTTTGAAGAAACCAACTACAGAGCATGATTCAGATCTGAAGTTCAAATCGGCAGCTGAGACCAAGCTTGTTGACTTCGTGCCCGGCGATTCGTCCAAGCAGTTCACTATCAGTGCCAACCTGGATCCCAAATAGGAAAGCGCGCTCATCGAGTTCATCCGTGAGAATCGGGACATCTTTGCATGGAAACCGTCCGACATGCCAGGTGTACCGAGGGAACTCGCTGAGCACACTCTTGATGTTGATCCTAAGTATAAACCGGTGAAGCAATTCCTCCGCCGGTTTAATGAAGAAAGGCGCAAAGCCATTGGAGAGGAAGTGGCCAGGCTTTTAGCAGCTGGTTTTATCGTTGAGGTGTTCCATCCAGAGTGGCTTGCTAATCCGGTGCTGGTTCTTAAGAAAAACGGCACTTGGCGTATGTGTGTGGATTACACAGATCTTAACAAGGCCTGTCCGGCGGATCCTTTTGCCCTCCCCCGCATTGACCAGATCATTGATGCCACGGCGGGTTGTGAGCGTTTGAGTTTTTTGGATGCATACTCTGGATATCATCAGATCAAGATGGTGGTTAAGGATCGGGAGAAAACAGCATTTATTACTCCCTTTGGAGCCTTCTGCTATGTATCTATGCCCTTCGGGCTCAAGAGTGCCCAAGCCACTTATCAACGGTGTGTACAGAATTGCCTGCATAAACAGATCGGCCGCAATGTGCACGCCTATGTGGATGATATTGTAGTGAAGTCAAGGCAGAAGGAGACGCTGGTGGATGATTTGAAGGAGACCTTTGACAACTTGCGAGTTTACAAGATGATGCTTAATCCGGCCAAGTGTGTCTTCGGTGTTCCGGCAGGCCTGTTGCTGGGTTTCCTGGTGTCTAACAGAGGAATTGAGGCTAACCCGGAGAAGATTATGGCTATTACCTCCCTAGCTAAACCGAAGTGTATCAATGATGTTCAGCGTTTGGCAGGCCGAATCGCTGCACTGAGCCGGTTTATCAGCCGCCTCGGAGAGAAGGCCATCCCCTTGTACCAAATGCTGAGGAAGACAGACAATTTCGTCTGGAGTCCAGCTGCTGATGAAGCATTTGAGGACTTGAAGCGGCAGTTAGCCAACCCGCCGATTCTTGCGGCTCCGGTTGACAAGGAGCCATTATTATTATACGTAGCAGCTAATGCTCGGGCAGTTAGCGTGGCTATTGTGGTGGAACGCAAGGAGGCGGGCAAGGAATATCCGGTTCAGCAGCCGGTTTATTATATCAGCGAGGTGCTTATTGAATCCAAGCAAAGGTATCCGCATTGGCAGAAGCTGGTCTATGGTGTCTTCATGGCCAGCCGGAAGTTGAAGCAGTATTTTCAAGGGCACCCCATCACAGTGGTCAGTTCAGCTCCCTTGGGTGATATCATACAGAACCGGGAGGCGACTGGCCGGATTGCCAAATGGGCTATAGAGCTTGGGCCACACGGACTGAAGTATGTACCTCGGACGGCGGTGAAGTCTCAAGCACTTGTTGATTTCATCAATGACTGGACGGAATTACAAGCGCCAGAGGAAAAGCCGGATCACACATATTGGACTATTCATTTTGATGGATCCAGGCAATTGGAAGGCTCGGGGGCTGGAGTCGTATTAACTTCCCCACGAGGTGATAAGTTCTGTTATGTTCTTCGCTTAATGTTCCCTTGTACTAACAATGCAGCTGAGTACGAAGCCTTGCTCCATGGTCTCCGGATGGCTAAAGAGATGAACTTAAGCCGGGTTAAGTGTTTCGGTGACTCGGACCTTGTGGCTCAACAGGTGTCTGGCACTTGGGATTCTAAGGACCCGCTCATGGCTGCATATCGTCGGGAAGTGGATAATATTGCAGGTTGCTTCAAGGGTTATCAAGTGGATCATGTGGACCGTCGGAAGAATGAAGCGGCGGACGCTTTAAGCCGGTTGGGTTCTTAGCGCAAACTGGTCCCGCTTAATGTCTTTTTGGACGTATTGCACAATCCGTCAGTCCAGCTCCCAGGTGAAGCGGATTTGGCTATTCCTGACCCGGAAGCTCAATTGGTGGCAGCATTACATGCTATTCCGGATTGGACGGTTCCTTATATTGCATACATGACCCGGAGGGAGTTGCCAGAGGATGAAATTCTAGCAAGGCAGATAGTCCGGCGATCCAAGTCCATGACGATTCTCAATGGTGAATTGCATCATTGCAGTGTATCAGGGGCGTTTCAACGTTGTGTTTCTCCTGAGGAAGGCTGTGAAATCTTAAGATAAATCCATGAAGGGGATTGTGGACACCACGCCGGTTCAAAGTCTCTGGTGGCAAAGGCGTTTCGTCACGGTTTTTACTGGTTGACAGCACATGCTAATGCGGAGGACTTGGTTAAACGGTGCGATGGATGTCAGAAATTTTCAAGGCGTGCACATGTGCCGGCTCAAGAATTGAGGATGATTCCAATAACATGGCCGTTTGCAACTTGGGGGCTGGATATGGTCGGACCTTTTAAAAGATCCAAGGATAAGAAAACCCACCTTTTAGTGGCAGTTGATAAATTTACCAAGTGGGTTGAAGCGGAGCCTGTCAGCAAGTGTGATGCAGCAACAGCGGTGCAGTTCATCAAAAAGGTGATTTTCCGATTTGGCTTTCCGCATAGTATCATTACTGACAATGGTACCAATTTATCCAAGGGGGCTATGAAGGAGTTCTGTGAACGTGAGCACATCCGACTTGACATGTCATCAGTGGCGCACCCCCAGTCCAATGGACAGGCAGAACGAGCTAATCAAGAGATCTTGCGAGGCATCAAACCCCGGCTTATGGTCCCATTGCAAAGGACACCGGGATGTTAGGTTGAAGAGCTACCATCTGTGCTCTGGAGTATCAATACTACGCCAAACCGGTCCACAGGCTACACACCATTTTTTATGGTCTATGGAGCAGAGGCAGTTCTCCCTAGTGATATCCGGCACGATTCGCCTCGTGTGGCAGCTTATGTTGAAGCGGGCAATGAGACAGCACGGCAAGACGCTTTGGACCTATTGGACGAGGCGCGTGATCTAGCGGCTGCCCGTTCGGCGATTTACCAACAAGATCTTCATCGCTATCACAGTCGCCGGGTTAGAACCAAAACTTTTCATGAAGGAGATTTGGTGCTTCGACTAATCCAAGACCAGACAGATATGCACAAGTTATCCCCACCTTGGGAAGGACCTTTCGTGGTCAGCAAGAATCTGCACAACGGGTCGTACTATCTGATTGATATTCGAGAGCATCAAGACTCACGTACATCAGAGCAGGAGACCAACAGGCCGTGGAACATAGCTCATCTGCGGCCTTACTATACTTGAGCCATCGGCTCTATCTATGTACATATCATGACAATGTATATATTATCTTTGATATATCAAACCGGAGCCTCAGCTAAAGCAGGGTCTCTGTCTTTCTTATCATGCATGGTTACACGGAGCGGCTCTGTTTAAAGCGGCCTCTGGTTTACCCCTTGACATTTGCTTTTTATATATCACTGGGGGCCTTGGTCGTGTCCGAACCAACGCGACACCCTTTGATAGGCAACAGCCACCAGATCATTTGGGGACATGGTCAAGTCTGAACCAGTCACGCCTCTTGGTCGGCCTAAGGCCACAAAATCACTTGGGGGCATGGTCGAACCCGAACCATTGCCACGCCTCTTGATCTGGCATATATGCCACGAATCATTTGGGGACCTGGCTGACTTGAATCATTGTCACTCCTATTGGGGGCCTTGGTCCTGTCCGACCATGGTAACACCATCTGATCAGCTCAGTATAGCATATTTTTGCAAACAGTTTTATCATTGCCTTTGCTTCCATGTTATTTTCATGGTTTGTTTGTTCTTTGCTTTTGTCGGATTTCTTTTATGTTGACAAACACCTTTTTCCAGTTCAGCCGATGGATTTGATTCCCCTTTAATCCGGAGGAGTATTTCTGGTTCACCTTTTCCCTGTTAACATCATGGAGTAACAAGGGGGCTCGTATTGATTCAGTACGGTTTATACGGGAGCTATTTTCTCCCCCCTTTTTTTTGATGGTAATGGTTTATAAAACCGCCGCTTCAGGCTTGGCTAAGCCAGCTTCATGCCCAAACATGGCAGGTATTTATGTATCACCTATTTGTTATATTACTGATACACATATCAAGATCATAAACCGGCTGGCGGTATAACCGCCACCGAAGTTCAAATTTTTCTGATTGCAGGAAATATGAATTGAAGTTTTTCAAACAAAAGCTTCAGTACTTATGCACGAAGGCATATTCCAGGCAGAAGTATTAACTATCCTATTACAAGGCAGCACGGTGCCCAAACAAGATCATTGTTCTTTTGGAAATATGTCACAAACAGCTATCCAAACCGGCTTCCGGTTCAAGCCTGCTCCTCATCCTCCGCCGCTTCAGCTTCCTCGTCTCTACCCATTGGCTGGAAATCAACAGTGGTCCAGTCGATTCCCATTAAAGCTTGGAAAACAGCCTCTTCATGGATCAGGGAAGATGGTTCAATATCAGGAGCATAAGTGTGCTTACGGATTGGAGGGATCAGATTCTCCGCTTCAACAGTTGGGGCAGGCACTCGCTTGTTTTGATCATTATATTGTGCTTGATAATGTGTCAAATCTGCCTCTTCAGCTAGCTGACAAGCCAGAGGGCGCACAGCGCGGTTTATTGCCCTTAAATCCTCTTCGTTGAATTCAGAGCCATCTTCTTTCAGGCTGGGATAGCCTTGAGCTGCTTCCACAGGATCAAAATCTGGCACCCATGCCTTTGCCCGGATCAAGGCATTAATGGCTCCAGTTCGGGCGGCGGATTTCTTCAGCTCCTCAATCCGGGCTGGAAGCATTGACAACCTGCTAAGAGTGTCCTGGATTAAAGAGGGTGCCGGGTTGTTATGAGAAGCTGTGGTGATGATCCGTTGGGCTCCGGTATACAATTGTTCCACCAAGGTGTAGGCAGCTTTCAGTTTCTTCTGCATGTCATTTCCTAAGTGCCCAATGCGTGTGCCTATGACAGGATAGGAATGGTCTCAAACCGGATTTATGCTACAGCAGGTTCAAATTATCACAGAAGTTAAAAGGAGCTTACCAAAGATCGCAGCGGTCATGGAGTGTATTTTCCGCTGTACGGCCGTCAGTTCATCCACCACCAGTTTAAGGGCAGCTTCAGCATTTTCCGCTCTTTTGGTTAAAGCGGCCTTCTCAGTGGCCCAATCAGCCTGCTCTTTCTTGAAGCCTTCTTTCAGCTGTTCAGCAGTGCTCAAGGCGCAGGTTAATTCTTGTTTTGCCTTATCTGTTTCAGCCTGCTGGGTTTTCAAGGCCTCCTGCAAATCGGCAATCCGGTCCTCCTTGATTTTCACCTCAGCCTGCATACAGACAGCGTTTAATCTTTACACAGGCGATCCAAGAAATTGAAGTATCAACCACATAACAAAGTTATATGCCTGATACTTGGGGGCTAATGCACCTTCAATTTTTATATGTTACTAGATTGCAAAGTCCCAAGCTCAATACAAGTATTCAACTTGGCACTTGGGGGCTAATGGCTATTTGATCAAATTATGTTCTAAGGACAGTTTTCTATTGGAGCCCTGGTTTACTTATGCTAAGTTAGACCGGCCCTTGAGGGCTATACCGATGGGTTTTAAAAATGTTCAGGATCAAGTCCCGGTTTGACCAAGGTTACAAACCGGCCCTTGGGGGCTAGAAGGATGGATGCAATGGCAGCAAGAAAAGAAGTAAATTACCTCAAATTTATCCCTCATCATCTTGACCAGGCCAGCTTCACAGTCACGGCTAGTGTAAAGCCGGTTTAAATAGCCGGAGTGAAGATCTTGGGCACTCAGGGCAGCATATGTCTCTAGTTCAACATCCCATTTTCCTTTGTTCAAAGTGGAAAAATCCTCTTTGATGGTATGCTTGGTAAGGGTGACAGGATTCCCGGGTTCAAAGCGGCCCACACCGGTAATCACAACGTCATCATCTTTGGACTCGCCAGTTTGTGTTGGTGCGGCCGGTTTGTCAGCAGGAGCGTGGGATTTCTCAATCCGGACGGAGCTGGCAGGCGGATCAGCAGAGGCTGAAGTGTTAATAAGCCCTTCTTCCGGAATAACGTTGTCTTGCAAAGGAGGATCATTGGGAATATCTTCAGGAGCGAACATTTTAAGATCCGGCGCTTGGTCATGTTCTGGGGCTACATCTTCTTCAGCCACTTTATCCAGGCGGGTTTTCTTGCTTGGTTTCAGTTTGGCCCTGAAAGAAAAACAAAAGTCAAGGAAAGGCATAAGCCATTACGCAGTATACTGGAAGCATATGTTCAGTTTAACTTACCCAGCAACTGTTTTCAATGGTGGTAGCTGAGTGGCCGACGATTCACCAGACGATGAATGAGAAGTGACCTGATAATCGGAGTCGGATGGATTAAGAGGTTGACGGAAGAAACCCGCTTTAGGATTTAAATCAATAAAAAGGTCGGAGACCTCGGAGCGGCGTTTTCAAACCGGACTGTTCGGTAAACCGGCATAAGTAACTACCTGGCCGCTGTGCCAGGTTGTGCGGCGAGCTTCGTGTTGCTGGGTCTTCATAAGAAATTTGGGATCCAACTAAGCAAGAAAATGAGAAATTTTAACTTTCCGGTTTGCCCGGCGAAATTTTGGCAAAGGCAAGATTTCTGAATCGGAGGAGAGAATAGTTACCTCAACGAATCCCGCATTGCTGGCTTCAGCGTCATCCTGACAAGCATCATCATCAATAAGGCGTGTAAAAAGTAAGCCAAGTGAATCAAGTTGTACCTCAAGATCTGGATTACCCACATCATCATCAATAGCTGGGTCAGATGAAGCGGTGGTTTTTCTCTTACGAGCTGGTTTCTTGATAACCTTGGTCTTGGGCCGGGTTGGCCACCCTGCCTTCTCCGTTTTATCTTGTGAAAGTTTCTTGCTCCAAAATGGATCATCACTCTGGATCAGCAATAATTAAAGGTCAGGCAGATAAAGCAGTAACAGGTTCAATAATAGAGCAATTGAAATCTTACCGCTGGCGTTTCGTTGGTGGTGCAGTAAGGAAGCAGACCGGTTTGAGCACAGAGGTGCTCCGGTTCATTCAACATCTTCTTTACAGATTCTGTGACTTCGTCGTCGGAGACTTGGATTTTGATATGTCGGAGTGGGTCATCGACGCTACCAGTGTACTTGCACACCAAACCGGGGCGCCGGCTCAGAGGCAGTATACTCCATGATATCCAGCAGCGTGCAAGATCTATTCCTGTTAAACCATTGGCCATAAAGGCTCGGAGCTTGGACAGCTGAGGAGCATACTTAATTCTCTCCTTGGCGCTTAGCCTTTGTGGAAAAGGGTGAGTATTGCTGAGCCGTTCCGCACAGAAGCCAGGCAAGGGATTTTCATTGTTAGGGGAGGTATCCTTGCAATAAAACCAAGTTGCATTCCACTCCTTGGGGTGAGTATGGAGTTTGACGTGGGGATAGGTGATCTCCTTCCTCTTCTGAATGGCCATACCGCCCAGTTCAGTATTAGGACCGTCGGTGAATTCAGTGCGACGGTTCAGATGAACGAGATCTCTAAATAACTCGACTGAAGGCTCCTCTTGAAGGTATGCCTCAGAAAGTACTTGAAAGTGACATAGATTGGTGACAAAGTTGGGGCCAATATCCTGTGGACGGAGCTGAAAGTTGGCCAACACATCCCGATAAAATTTAGAACCGGGCGGTTTGAAGCCCCGGGCCATGTGATCTGCGAAGACCACGACCTCTCCTTCCTGGGGTGTGGGAGGACATTCATCTCCGGGAACCCTCCAGTGGATCATATCTTTATCATCCAAAGCGCCGATCAGGACTAGGTCGTCCAACTGTGATTCTGTGACGCGAGAGGGAACCCAATTGCACTCATACACTTGTTTGGCCAAGATGAGATCTACAAGAAATAGGTAAGCCGGTTCAAGGACATGCCGGATAAAAAGGTGTTGATCTAACTACGATAAACCGGAGGCAGTACCTATAAACCGGTCTTCTACAACGCGGCATCATATGGATTCTGGCGGTTCAACCAGGGGACTAATGATATATACCGGTTTAGCAATTTTTTCTATGGTAAAGTTAAGCCGCCTGACCTAAGCATCGGAAGCAATTGAAGCTATGGATAACTATGCAGAAACAAGTTTCACAAAATCTTGTTACAGCCGCGGATCTACAGCAAGCTCACAAAAACAGGAAATATTTCGAAGAGTAAGGCGGAAACAGAAGTGAGCCATTGAGCGGATATGTGCGGGAGATCTATGGGCTTAGATGAGAAGTTGCAAGCGGATGCTTAGGGATTTCTACTAAACACAGCAAGAGTTCACGGATTCATTCAAGATCAGAGAACAGATATGAGCGCGTGATGAACACAGCATGAACACGGAACCCTAAGAACAGATCTAGGTTAAGAAGAGGAGAAAGCTTACCGGGAACGGAGGAGGTGTGGAGAGATGCCGCAATACTCTGGTACATTCAGGTTGATGCAGCGGCCCGAGACGAGGCAGAGGTCGACGGTGGTGGCGGAACTCCAAAGCTGGTGGCGTGAGGAAGAAGAAGAAGAAGGGACGAAGGGGAAAGAAAAGAAATGACCCTTCGGTCTTATTTATAAGGCAACCGAGCTAGGTCAAGCGCGCGGATCCAGGAGCTGTTATTAAAGAGGGCGTTATAAATTTCATGATGACGTCATGCCGGTTTACAGCAACCAAAAATGATGACGTCATGCCGGTTTACAGCAACCAAAAATGATGACGTCATGCCGGTTTACAGCAACCAAAGGTGATGACGACAAGGTGATTTACCAATTACCAGAAGATATCCAAGACACAAGGTTTTGTGAAGGATTGACATGAACCAGTTCAAATCAATCTGGGGCCTAATGTTGGGGATATTACCACTAGGTGTAAACCGGCCTACTTGGGTCGGGTTAACTTCATTAGTGGTATAAGTAGATGAAGGCCCAAGGCCCGTAGTCGATTTAGAACATGTAGCCGTAAACCGGCCTGATGTATAACTTGTATTGTAAGTTAGGAATAGAGAGATACCAACCGGGATACGAGTATGAACCGGTTGGGACTCTATGGACCGACGGGCGTCATCCGTATATATAAGGGGACGACCCGGCGGCGGTTCAGGACAGACAACCAACAACTCGAGCCTAGGCGAAGCTTGTTTGCTCCCTAGCCATCGAGACTACGTCAATTCCATCACAACTAGACGTAGGCTTTTACCTTCATCGAAGGGGCCAAACTAGTATAAACCCTCGTGTCTTTGTGTCCGCTTTAACCCCTTCAAGTAAACTCATAGCGATGGCTCCACGACTAAGTCCTTTCACTAGGACATTTGTCGTGACAAATCCACGACAGTCTAGTAAAGTAGTCAATTGCTTAGGGACAATTTCACAACTCCTACCACCACTTTTCCACACTCGCTATATTTACTTTATTGCTTCTTTATCTAAACAGCCCCTAACTTTTATTTACGTGCTCTTTATTATCTTGCAAACCTATCCAACAACACCTACAAAGTACTTCTAGTTTAATACTTGTTCTAGGTAAAGAGAACGCTAAGCGTGCGTAGAGTTGTATCGGTGGTCGATAGAACTTGAGGGAATATTTGTTCTACCTTTAGCTCCTCGTTGGGTTCGACACTCTTACTTATCGAAAGAGGCTACAACTGATCCGCTACACTTGTGGGTTATCAACACCTTTTTCTGGCGCCGTTGCCGGGGAGTCATAGCGTGGGGTGAACATTCTCGTGTGTGCTAGTTTGCTTTATCACTAAGTAATTTTTATTTGCTGTTCTTAGTTGTTTTCTATATTTAGTTATGGGTAGGAAACGCAAAATACCAAAAAAAATAGTTGTACCTACTGAACCAATGGTTGAAGAACCACTCAAAATCTATCACACTCCTGAAGCTTTTTACTTGGATCATCTTCGATCCCTTTGTGCTCGTGCTGAAAACCCCACTAGCTTAGTTGAGGGCAAATCTTTAGACGAACATGCTTGTTATGTGTGACACCGTATATCTGAAAAAGGGAAACTTTTACTGGATCAAATTCATCTTTTGCAATGATATGCTTGGAATTTATGTGAAATATATGATTTTACTTGTTGTTCTGAAAACCCTAAGAAACACCTTCTGAAAAGGATCGATATAGTTGACTAGAGGGGGGTGAATAGGCAACTAACAATTTTTAAGCTTTTCTTTACCAATTTAAACTTTGCAACAAGATAGGTTGTCTAGATATGCAACTATGTGAGAAACCTATATGATGCAATAACAACTAGCACATAAGCAAGCAAGGGATACAACACAAGTAAGTTTGCAAAAGTAAAGGCACGAGATAACCAAGAGTGGAGCCGGTGGAGACGAGGATGTGTTACCGAAGTTCCTTCCTTTTAAAGGGAAGTACGTCTCCATTAGAGCGGTGTGGAGGCATAATGCTCCCCAAGAAGCCACTAGGGCCACCGTATTCTCCTCACGCCCTCACACAATGCGAGATGCCGTGATTCCACTATTGGTGCCCTTGAAGGCGGCGACCGAACCTTTACAAACAAGGTTATTGGGGCAATCTCCACAACTTAATTGGAGGCTCCCAACGACACCATGAAGCTTCACCACAATGGACTATGGCTCCGAGGTGACCTCAACCGTCTAGGGTGCTCAAACACCCAAGAGTAACAAGATCCGCTTGGGATTAGTGGGGGGAATCAAATTTCTCTTGGTGGAAGTGTAGATCGGGGCCTTCTCAACCAATCCCGAGCAAATCAACAAGTTTGATTGGCTAGGGAGCGAGATCGGGTGAAAATGGAGCTTGGAGCAACAATGGAGCTTTTGGGGGAAGAGGTGAGTCAACTTTGGGGAAGAAGACACCTTTATATAGTGGGGGAAACAATCCAACCGTTACCCCCCAAGCAGCCACGCACAGAGCGGTACTACCGCTTGGGCAGGGCAGTACTACCGCTGAACCAGCGGTACTACCATTCCCTCCCAGCGGTACTGCCGCGCTCACGAGGGTAGCAGGGACCTGGGCCCAGAGCGGTACTACCGCGGAAGTACGGGCGGTACTACCACTTGGAGCGGTACTACTGCCACTACTGCCGCTACTAGTACCACAAAACCCGACACGAAAAACAGAGGTCTCGAGTCGAGGCGGTAGTAGCCCGGAACCACAGCGGTACTACGGCCGAAGACAGCAAGCGGTACTACCGCTTGGGGAGCGGTACTACCGCTTGCTTCGGCGGTACTACCGCTGAGGACATCGGTACTACCACTGGGACAGGTCAAGGCAGGCAAGGAGAGGAAAGGTAGCTCCAATGAAGCGGAAAGGAACATCGGGTGTGATAAGGATGTGTACGTGTTGATTCCACCCTAGCCTTACCAAAGCGGATCCCCTCTTGATAGTACGGTGACTCCTACGAAACTATTCCACCAACAGAGAAAGGAAGGAGCTACACCGTCTTGAATAAAACACCGAGGGGAGGGAATCGTATCGTGCCAAAGGATGAATCTCTGAAAAAGCTCAACGCACACGATTAGTCCGCAAAAGCATTGTCATCAATCACCATATGCCCTTACACCTTCCCTACCAATGTGAGTTTAGTAATAATGGAACCGTATCTTCATATGCTAAGGGTGTTTATAATTACTATGATGTTCAACAAATTGAAGAATTTGTTGCTTTTAAGGGTGCTTATGAAATTGCTTCTTTGATTGAAAAGTATGATGCTACTCTCTACAAATCTGAAAATTTTGCCATATTTAAATATTGTTATGATAATTATGCTTCTAATGCCTATGTTAAACTATATATTGAGGACTCCTCCGCTGTCTAAGAAGAGACTAATATTTTGCAGGAGTCTATGGAAGAATAAATTGATGAAACTGTGAGCTCATTGGATGAAAAAGATGATGAGGAGAGCGGAGAACAAAAGGAGGAAGAGCGGATTAGCTACCCGTGCCCACCTTCTAATGAGAGTAACTCTTCAACTCATACATTGTTTAATTTCCCTTCGTGCTTACCGAAGGATGATTGCTATGATCCCATCGATTCTCTCAAAATATCCCTTTTTGATGATGCTTGCTATGTTTGTGGCCAAGATGCCAATATGAATTATGCTTATGGAGATGAACTTGCTATAGTTCCTTATGTTAAACATGAAATTGTTGCTATTGCACCCACGCATGATAGTCCTATTATCTTTTTGAATTCTCCAACTACACTATATCGGAGAAGTTTGTGCTTATTGAGGATTATGTTGATGGGTTGCATTTTACCGTTGCACATGATGATTTTGATAGATATGATATGCATGTGCTTGCTGCTCCTACTTGCAATTATTATGAGAGAGGAACTATATCTCCACCTCTCTATGTTTCCAATATGATAAAATTGCAAGAAATTGCTTATACTATGCATTGGCCTTTACTATGTGTGCATGAATTGTTCTTTTATGACATGCCGATGCATAGGAAGAGAGTTAGACTTCGTTGTTGCTTGATATATGTTACTTTGTGCTCACTACTAAATTACAAATCATTGTTAATTAAAATTGGCTTTGATATACCTTGGGATCCGGGTGGATTCATTACTTGAGCACTTTATGCCTAGCTTAATGGCTTTAAAGAAAGAGCTGCCAGGGAGACAATCCGAAAGTTTTAGAGAGTCATTTATTTCTGTTGAGTGCTTTTATAAAGTATAAAAACAAAAAAATAAAGAGGGGAACCCAAAGCTTTTCAAAAAGGAAAGTTAAAGTGAGAGAGACAAGCATTGTTGAAGTGGGAGAGGTCCTTGAACTTTGTTCATACTCATGGAAACTTTGTGAATCTTAATTACAGAAACTTTCATCAAAAATAATTATCCCCTTATACAATTCCATTGTATTATAAAAATAATGTGCCAAGGTTTGCCTTTATGATGTTTACACTGCTTGTTGGTTTGTACGGTGTGGGACAGAAACTTTGGCTGTAGTGCGCGATTTTACAATTTTTACTAGAACGTCAAATGGTTCTTATTATTTTTGCACTGTCTTTCTTTAAAAATTGTTTATTTTTCCTAATTTTGGTAGAATTTTGGGGTACTAGAAGTATGGTGAATGTTCAGATTGCTACAGACTGTTCTGTTTTTGACACATTCTGTTTTTGATGCATAGTTTGCTTCTTTTGATGAAACTATCAATTTCTATCAGTGGATTAAGCCATGGAAAATATATATTACAGTAGACACAATGTAAGAACAAAATATGAATTGGTTTGCAACAGTACTTAGAGTAGTGATTTGCTTTATTATACTAACGGATCTTACCGAGTTTTCTGTTGAAGTTTTGTGTGGATGAAGTGTTTGATCGAGGAGGTCTCGAATGAGGAAAAGGAAGAGAGGCAAGAGCTCAAGCTTGGGGATGACCAAGGCACCACAAGTAAATATTCAAGGAGACTCAAGCGTCTAAGCTTGGGGATGCCCCGGAAGGCATCCCCTCTTTCTTCAACAAGTATCGGTATGTTTTCGGATTCGTTTTGTTCATGCGATATGTGCAAGTCTTGGAGCGTCTTTTGCATTTAGTTTTCACTTTTCTTTTATGCACCATGCTGGTATGAGATAGTCCTTGGTTGATTTATAGAATTCTCATTGCACTTCACTTAAATCTTTTGAGTATGGCTTTATAGAATGCTTCGTGTGCTTCACTTATATCATTTGAAGTTTGGATTGCCTGTTTCTCTTCACATAGAAAACCGCCATTTGTAGAATGCTCTTTTGCTTAACTTATATTTGTTAGAGCGTGGGCATATATTTTGTAGAAAGAATTAAACTCTCTTGCTTCACTTATATCTATTTAGAGAGATGACAGGAATTGGTCATTCACATGGTTAGTCATAAAATCCTACATAAAACCTGTAGATCACTGAATATGATATGTTTGATTCCTTGCAATAGTTTTGTGATATAAAGGTGGTGATATTAGAGTCGTGCTAGTGGGGTAATTGTGAAATTGACAAATACTTGTGTTGAGGTTTGCAAGTCCCGTAGCATGCACGTATGGTAACCGTTGTGTGACAAATTTCAAGCATGGGGTGTTCTTTGGTTGCCTTCCTTATTAGTGGAGGTCGGGGGCGCGCGATGGTTAACTCCTACCAACCTCCCCCTAGGAGCATGCGTAGTAGTACTTTGCTTCGAGGGCTAATAAAACTTTTGCAATAAGTATATGAGTTCTTTATGACTAATATGAGTCCATGGATTATACGCACTCTTACCTTTCCGCAATTTGCTAGCCTCTATGGTACCGTGCATTGCCCTTTCTCACCTCGAGAGTTGGTGCAAACTTCGCCGGTGCACCCAAACCCCGTGATACGATACGCTCTATCACACATAAGCCTCCTTATATCTTCCTCAAAACAGCCACCATACCTACCTATCATGGCATTTCCATAGCCATTCTGAGATATATTGCCATGCAACTTCCATTATCATCATATACATGACTTGAGCATTCATTTTCATATTGCCTTGCATGATCGTAAGATAGCTAGCATGATGTTTTCATGGCTTGTCCATTTTTTTATATCTTTGCTATGCTAGATCATTGCACATCCCGGTACACCGCCGGAGGCATTCATATAGAGTCATATCTTTGTTCTAGTATCGAGTTGTAATATCGAGTTGTAAGTAAACAAAAGTGTGATGATCATCATTATAGAGCATTGCCCCATAAAAAAAGAGAGGCCAAAGAAGCCTAAATAAAAAAAAGGGGCCAAAGAAGCCCGCAAAAAAAGAAAAAGAAAAAAAAAGAAAAAAAGAAAAGAAAAAAGGGGGCAATGTTACTATCCTTTTACCACACTTGTGCTTCAGAGTAGCACCATGTTCTTCATATAGAGAGTCTCCTATATTGTCACTTTCATATACTACTGGGAATTTTCATTATAGAACTTGGCTTGTATATTTCAACGATGGGCTTCCTCAAATGCCCTAGGTCTTCATGAGAAAGCAAGTTGGATGCAGACCCACCTAGTTTTCAGTTTGAGCTTTCATACACTTATAGCTCTTAGTGCATCCGTTGCATGGCAATCCCTACTCCTCGCATTGACATCAATTGATGGGCATCTCCATAGCCCGTTGATTAGCTGCGTCGATGTGAGACTTACTCCCTTTTTTGTCTTCTCCACATAAACCTCTGCCATCATATTCTATTCCACCTATAGTGCTATATCCATGGCTTGCTCTCATGTATTGCGTGAGGGTTGAAAAAGCTGAAGCACGTTAAAAAGTATGAACCAATTGCTTGGCTGAAACCGGGGTTGTGCATGATGGGAGCATTTTGTGTGACGAAAATGAAGCATGGCCAAACTATATGATTTTGTAGGGATAAGCTTTCTTTGGCTATGTTATTTTGATAAGACATAATTGCTTTATTAGTATGTGAAAGATCGTGGATGTCGCCTAGAGGGGGGGTGAATAGGTGTTTTAAAATAATCACGGTAGAGGCTTGAACAAATGCGGAATAAACCTAGCGGTTAATTTGTCAAGCACAAAACCTACAACAACTAGGCTCACCTATGTGCACCAACAACTTATGCTAAGCAAGATAAGCAACTATGTAATAGCAAGAATCCATGGAGGGATTGAGAGTTAGCAAGCTCGAAGAAGGTCAACAATGGGGGAAGAACACGAGCTCAAAGGATAAGGTTCAATGTGGAAGAAGACCCCCTTCTATAGGAGGTGAAAAATCCAACCATTATGTGCTCATCCCGCACACGAGCGGTACTACCACTCCACGAGTGGTACTACCGCTCGGGCGGAAGAAGCAGGGAAAAGGAGCAGCAAAACATGAACCTTGGGGCGGTAGTACCGCTTATAAGTGGTACTACCGCTCACCCCAGCAGTACTACCGCTGGAGGAGCAGAACACGGGTCCAAAAGAGGCAGGGCAGAGCAGAGTATGGTGGCAGTAATGCAGTAGCGGTACTACTGCTTATAGGCGGTACTACTGCCCAATCGGGGCGGTACTACCGCTTATAGGCAGAACTGCCGTGCCTTACTGCCGTGCAACTACTGCTAAACCCGACACGAAAAGTGCAAGACCCAAAAACGAGGCGGTACTAGAGCGGTACTACCGCTTGACGCTACAAGCGGTACTACCGCTACCACCGCGGTACTACTGCAGGGAGAAAAACAGAACTGCCATAACTTCTTCATATGAGCTTTGAATTGAGCAAACTCAAGCTTGTTGGATACAAGACAACGAGTAGCATCAAAACAGCGAAGAACCGGCATCAGAGAAGAAGAGGCAGGGAGGTATGCCTAAGATATAGAGGAGTGAACACTCCATCAGAGAAGAACCGGCATAACCTCCAACATTGAAAACATCATAGAAGATGCAAGAGAACTCCGTTTTCGATGAACTCAAGCTTGTCATCAAGATGACCATAAGCTCCAAAACTCACAAAGAGAACCAAACAAGAACCAAGAAAGATGATGCAATGATGCAATGGTTTGAGCTCTCTACGAATGATACGATCAAGTTACTCATCGAGAGCCCCCCTTGATAGTACGGCAATCGATCCTAAAACCCGGTCTCCCAACTACCATCATGAGACCGGTAAAATAGAAAACCTATCAAGGGCAAACCTTTGCCTTGCACATGGTCTACTTGAGCTAGATGATGATGATCTTGACTCCCTCAAGTTGGACCACCTTTCTTGATTGTGTTGGCTAGATGAAGACTAGTTGATTGCTCCCCCATACTCCACTATGGGTGAGCCACTCTTCCGCACATCTTCACAAGTCCATTGTCACCACAATGGACGGCAAGCTTCAAGCATTTGATCTCTTCGTGATGCTTCACTTGAACTTGCACACCACAACCTAACCCCACAAACGACTCTCACGAAGATCATGGGTTAGTACACAAAGCGTAATTGACCGTGCTTACCATACCATGGGATCGCTTGATCCCTCTCGGTACATCTTCTACACTTTGTGAGTTGATCAACTTGATTCACTCTTGACTTAGTCTTGATCAACGTTGAATCTTTCCAACTCTCTTCATGTGGATGATGTCTTGAAGGTAAACATGAATGATCACACAATCTTCTTCTTCAAGTCATGCTTGCAATAAGCTCAACACTCACATGACCAATCTTTGGATAATTCCTTAATAGCACCTTGGTCAACTCATAAACTCCTTGAAACCAACACATGGACTTCAAGAAAAGCCTATGGAAAAATCCTTCAAATATAACTCAAGACAATCATTAGTCCATAGAGATTGTCATCAATTACCAAAACCAAACATGGGGGCACCTCATGTTCTTTCAGTATGCTTTAATTATTATTGTTTTTATGTCAAACGATAGACTATTGCTTTGAATCACTCGTGTCTTAATATTCATGCCATGATTAGATTACATGATCAAGATTATGCTAGGTAGCATTCCACATCAAAAATTATCTTTTTTTTATCATTTACCTACTCGAGGACGAGCAGGAATTAAGCTTGGGGATGCTGATACATCTCCGTCATATCTATATTTTTTGATTGTTCCATGCCAATATTATTCAACTTTCATATACTTTTGGCAACTTTTTATACTATTTTTGGGACTAACATATTGATCCAGTGCCCAGTGCCAGTTCCTGTTTGTTGCATGTTTTATGTTTCGCAGAAACCCCATATCAAATGGAGTCCAAATGGGATAAAAACGGACAGAGATTATTTTTGGAATATTTAAGATTTTTGGGAAGAAAAATCAACGTGAGACGGTGCCCGAGGGGGGCCACAAGGCAGGGGGCACGCCCCTGACCCTCGTGGGCACCCCGTAAGGCGGTTACTGCTCTTATTTTGCCGCAAGAAAGCTAATTTTCAAAGAAAAATATGGGCAAAAGTTTCAACCCAATCGGAGTTACGGATCTCCGGATATATAAGAAACGGTGAAAGGGCAGAATCAGAGAATGCGGAAATAGGGAGAGACAGAGAGACAAATCCAGTCTCGGAGGGGCTCTCGCCCCTCCCACGCCATGGGAGCCAAGAACCAGAGGGAAACCCTTCTCCCATCTAGGGAGAAGGTCAAGGAAAAAGAAGAAGAAGGGGGGGTTCTCTCCCCCTTGCTTTCGGTGGCGCCGGAACGCTGCTGGGGGGCCATCATCATCAGTGCAATCTACACCAACACCTCCGCCGTCTTCACCAACATCTCCATCACCTTCCCCTATCTATATTCAGTAGTCCACTCTCCCACAACCCGATGTACCCTCTACTTGAACATGGTGCTTTATGCTTCATATTATTATCCAATGATGTTTTGCCATCCTATGATGTCCGAGTAGATTTTTGTTGTCCTATCGGTGACTGGTGAATTGCTATGATTGATTTAATTTGCTTGTGGTTATGTTGCTGCCCTATTGTGCCCTCCGTGTCGCGCAAGCATGAGGGATTCCCGATGTAGGGTGTTGCAATACGTTCATGATTCGCTTATAGTGGGTTGCTTGAGTGGCAGAAGCATAAACCCGAGTAAGGGGGTTGTGGCATATGGGATAAAGGGGACTTGATGCTTTAATGCTATGGTTGGGTTTTACCTTAATGATCTTTAGTAGTTGCGGATGCTTGCTAGAGTTCCAATCATAAGTGCATATGATCCAAGAAGAGAAAGTATGTTATCTTATGCCTCTCCCACATAAAACTTGCTATCGGTCTAGTAAAGTAGTCAATTGCTTAGGGACAATTCACAACTCCTACCACCACTTTTCCACACTCGCTATATTTACTTTATTGCTTCTTTATCTAAACAGCCCCTAACTTTTATTTACGTGCTCTTTATTATCTTGCAAACCTATCCAACAACACCTACAAAGTACTTCAAGTTTAATACTTGTTCTAGGTAAAGCGAACGCTAAGCGTGCGTAGAGTTGTATCGGTGGTCGATAGAACTTGAGGGAATATTCGTTCTACCTTTAGCTCCTCGTTGGGTTCAACACTCTTACTTATCGAAAGAGGCTACAACTGATCCCCTACACTTGTGGGTTATCACCTCTCCGGTCAATAACCAATAGCAGGATCTGGACACCCATATTGGCGCCCACATGTTCCACGATGATCTCATCGGATGAACCACGATGTCGGGGATTCAACCAATCCCGTGTACAATTCCCTTTGTCCATCGGTATGTTACTTACCCGAGATTCGATCGTCAGTATCCCCATACCTCATTCAATCTCGTTACCGGCAAGTCTCTTTACTCATTCCGTAACGCATAATCCCGTGGCTAACTACTTAGTCACATTGAGATCATTATGATGATGCATTACCGAGTGGGCCCAGAGATACCTCTCCATCATATGGAGTGACAAATCCTAGCCTCAATTCGTGCCAACCCAACAGACACTTTCGGAGATACCTGTAGTGCACCTTTATAGCCACCCAGTTACGTTGTGACGTTTGGTACACCCAAAGCAGTCCTACGGTATCCGAGAGTTGCACAATCTCATGGTCTAAGGAAATGATACTTTACATTAGAAAATCTCTTAGAAAACGAACTACACGATCTTGTGCTATGTTTAGGATTGGGTCTTGTCCATCACATCATTCTCCTAATGATGTGATCCCGTTATAATGACAGGTAATGTCCATGGTCAGGAAACCATAACCATCTATTGATCAACGAGATAGTCAACTAGAGGCTCAGTAGGGACATGTTGTGGTCTATGTATTCACACATGTATTACGGTTTCCAGTTAATACAATTATAGCATGAACAATAGACAATTATCATGAACAAGGAAATATAATAATAACCATTTTATTACTAGATCTAGGGCATATTTCCAACAGCTGTCCCAAGGAGACAGCAAGAATCTATGCTGAAATTCGACTAATCTTCCAATGGACGAACTCGAGGAGAATTGGAGGACAAAAGACTAGCTCAAAAATAAGGAGTCGCCCTCCACCAAAACACTATCCAGAGAAAAAAGGAACTAACCTAAACTGCTAATCAAAGCCGAGTCACTAGGGTCTCTATCCCTGAGCAGCAGGCAGATGGGAAGTGGATCCATGGCTCACCAACTAAGCTTGGAGGGAAGAGTATCTAGGCATCGTAGTTGCGAGGGAAAAGAGGACACGAGTGCCTGCTACGTCCTGAGCTTGCGTTGGTTTTCCTCGAAGAGGAGAGGGTGATGCAGCAAAGTGTAGCGTAAGTATTTCCCTCAGTTTTGAGAACCAAGGTATCAATCCAGTAGGAGGCTCCTCAAAAGTCCCACGCACCTACACAAACAAACTGAGAACTCGCAACCAACACAATAAAGGGGTTGTCAATCCCTTCACGGCCACTTGCGAAAGCGAGATCTAATAAAGATAGTATGATAAGATAAATATATTTTTGGTATTTTGTAATATAGATGCAAAAGGTAAAGATGCAAATAAAAATAGATGGAAAGCAAAAATGATAAGAGATAGACCCGGGGGCCATATGTTTCACTAGAGGCTTCTCTCGAGATAGCATAAGTATTACGATGGGTGAACAAATTATTGTCGAACAATTGATAGAAAAGCACATAGTTATGAGATTATCTAGGCATGATCATGTATATAGGCATCACGTCCATAACAAGTAGACCGACTCCTGCCTGCATCTACTACTATTACTCCACACATCGACCGCTATCCAGCATGCATATAGAGTATTAAGTTCATAAGAATAGAGTAACGCATTAAGCAAGATGACATGATGTAGAGGGATAAACTCATGCAATATGATATAAACCCCATCTTGTTATCCTCGATGGCAACAATACAATACGTGCCTTGCAACCCTTTCTGTCACTGGGTAAGGACACCGCAAGATTGAACCCAAAGCTAAGCACTTCTCCCATGGCAAGAAGAACCAATCTAGTAGGCCAAACCAAACTGATAATTCGAAGAGACTTGCAAAGATAACTCAATCATACATAAAAGAATTTAGAGAAGATTCAAATATTATTCATAGATAAACTTGATCATAAACCCACAATTCATCGGATCTCGACAAACACACCGCAAAAAGAGATTACATCGAATAGATCTCCACAAGAGAGGGGGAGAACATTGTATTGAGATCCAAAAAGAGAGAAGAAGCCATCTAGCTAATAACTATGGACCCGTAGGTCTATGGTAAACTACTCACAACTCATCGGAGGGGCAAGTATGTTGATGTAGAGGCCCTCCGTGGTCATTTCCCCCTCCGGCAGAGTGCCGACGAAGGCTCCAAGATGGGATCTCGCGGATACAGAAGGTTACGGCAGTGGAAATTGTGTTTCGTGGTGCTCCTGGATGTTTTTGGGGTACGTAGGTATATATAGGAGGAAGAAGTACGTTGGTGGCCGCCCGAGGGGGCCACAAGACAGGGGGCGCGCCCTACAGGGGGCGCGGCCCCCTATCTCGTGGGGCCCTCGGAAGCTTCTTGACTTGCACTCCAAGCTCTCCGGATCACGTTTGTTCCAAAAATCACGTTCCCGAAGGTTTCATTCCGTTTGGACTCCGTTTGATATTCCTTTTCTTCGAAATACTGAAATAGGCAAAAAAAAACAGCAATACGGACTGGGCCTCCGGTTAGTAGGTTAGTCCCAAAAATGATATAAATGTGTAAAATAAAGCCCATAAACATCCAAAAGAGGTAATATAATAGCATGGAACAATCAAAAATTATAGATATGTTGGAGACGTATCAAGCATCCCCAAGCTTAATTCCTGCTCGTCCTCGAGTAGGTAAATGATAAAAAGAGAATTTTTGATGTGGAATGCTACCTATCATAATTCATAAATGTAATTTTCTTTATTGTGGCATGAATGTTCAGATCCAAATGAATACAAAATAAAAGTTCATATTGACATAAGAAATAGTAATACTTCAAGCATACTAATCAAAGTAATCATGTCTTCTCAAAATAACATGGCTAAAGAAAGTTATCCCTACAAAATCATATAGTCTGGCTGTTGCTCTATCTTCATCACACAAAGTATTTAATCATGCACAACCCCGATGACAAGCCAAGCAATTGTTTCATACTTTAATAATTTCAAACTTTTTCAACTTTCACGCAATACATGAGCGTGAGCCATGGACATAGCACTATATGTGGAATAGAATGGTGGTTGTGGAGAGGACAAAAAGGAGAAGATAGTCTCACATCAACTAGGAGTACCAACGGGCTATGGAGAGGCCCATTAATAGATATCAATGTGAGTGAGTAGGGATTTCCATGCAACGGATGCACTAGAGCTATAAATATATGAAAGCTCAACAAAAGAAACTAAGTGGGTATGCATCCAACTTGCTTGCTCACGAAGACCTAGGGCACTTTTGAGGAAGCCCATCATTGGAATATACAAGCCAAGTTCCATAATGAAAAATTCCCACTAGTATATGAAAGTGACAACATATGAGACTCTCTATCATGAAGATCATGGTGCTATTTTGAAGCACAAGTGTGGAAAAAGAGATAGTAGCATAGTCCCTTCTCTCTTTTTCTCTCATTTTATTTTCTCTCTCTTTTTTTTCTTTGGCCTTCTCTTTTTTTTTGGCCTTTCTCTTTTTTTTCCTCCTTTTTTTCTTTTTGTAAAGTCCAAAGTCTCATCCCGACTTGTGGGGGAATCATAGCCTTCATCATCCTTTCCTCACTAGGACAATGCTCTAATAATGAAGATCATCACACTTTTATGGGTTTACAACTCAAAGCTAGAACAAGATATGACTCTATATGAATGCCTCCGGAGGTGTACTGGGATATGCAATGAATCAAGAGCGACATGTATGAAAATTATGAAGGTGGCCTTGCCACAAATACGATGTCAACTACATGATCATGCAAAAAGCAATATGACAAAAGTAATGCGTGTCATATGAATGGAACGGTGGAAAGTTGCATGGCAATATATCTCGGAATGGCTATGGAAATGCCATAATAGGTAGGTATGGTGGCTGTTTTGAGGAAGGTAAATGGTGGGTGTATGGTACCGGCGAAAGTTGCGCGGCACAAGAGAGGCTAGCAATGATGGAAGGGTGAAAGGGTGTGTATAATCCATGGACTCAACATTAATCAAAAGAACTCATGCACTTATTGCAAAAATTTAGAAGTCATCAAAAACCAAAGCACTACACGCATGCTCCTAGGGCGATAGATTGGTAGGAAAAGACCATCACTCGTCCCCGGCCGTCACTCATAAGGAAGACAATCAATAAATAAAATTGTGCTCCAACTTCATCACAAAGCGGTTCACCATACGTGCATGCTACGGGAATCACAAACTTCAACACAAGCATTCTTTAAATTCATAATCACCCAACTAGCACCACTTTAATATCACTACCTCCATATCTCAAAACAATTATCAAGCATCAAATTGATCATAGCATCCAATTCACTTCCTATGATATTTTTTATTATACCCAACTTGGATGCTCATCATTCTAGGACCAACTTTATGATAATAGCAAAAGCCATGCTGTTCTAAAAGACTCTCAAAATAATATAAGTGAAGCATGAGAGACTAGCAATTTCTTCAAAATTAAGACACCACCATGCTCTAAAAGATATAAGTGAAGCACTAGAGCAAAAACTATCAAGCTCAAAAGATATAAGTGAAGCACATAGAGTATTCTAGCAAATTCTAATCAAATAGGCTTCTCCCAAAAGGTGTGTACAGCAAGGATGATTGTGGTAAACTAAAAAGCAAAGACTAATATAATACACGACGCTCCAAGCTAAACACATATCATGTGGTAAATAAAAATATAGCTCCAAGTAAAGTTACCAATGAACGAAGATGAAAGAGGGGATGCCTTCCCGGGGCATCCCCAAGCTTATGCTTTTGGCTATTCTTGAATATCTTGGGGTGCCATGGGAATCCCCAAGCTTAGGCTCTTGCCACCCTTTATTCCATAGTCCATAAAAGCTTTACCCACAACTTGAAAACTTCACAACACAAAACTCAACAGGAAATCTTATAAGCTCCGTTAGTGAAAGGAAACAAAACCACCACATAAGGTACTACAGTGAACTCATTCTTTATTTAATTTAGTGTTAAACCTACTGTATTCCAACTTCTTTATGGTTCATAGACTGAATTACTAGCCATAGATGCATTGAAATAAGCAAATACCACACGAAAATCAGAATCTGTCAAAAACAGAACAGTCTGTAGCAATCTGTAACTAACGCAAACTTCTGGAACTCTAAAAATCCTACCAAAATAGGAAGTCCTGGACAATTTTTTTATTGAACAGCATAAAAAGAATCAACGCAAAATCACGTTTCTGTGATTTAACAAAATTATATTCGTGCGCGCAAAGTTTCTATTTTTCAGCAGAATCAAATCAATTATCATCGTAGGTTATCCTATAGGTTCTACTTGGCACAAACACTAATTAAAAGATAAAAACACATCTAAACAGAAGGTAGATGCAAGATTTATTAAATAACAGCAAGGAAAAATATTGGGTTGCCTCCCAACAAGCGCTATCGTTTAACGCCCCTAGCTAGGCATTGATAATTTTAATGATGCTCACATGAAAGACAAGAATTGAAGCACAAATAAAGAATCATGAAACACGTGACAAACATATCTAAGTCTAACATACTTCCTATGCATAGGCATATTATAAGCAAACAAATTTGCAAGGCAAGCAAAAACTAGTATACGCAAGGAAGAAGAAAGAGATGATAGCAATCTCAACATGACGAGAGGTAATTTAATAAGATAAAAATTTGTACGACCATATTTTCCTCTCTCATAATAATTACATGTAGGATCATAGGCAAATTCAAAAAAATAGCTATCACAAAACATATTCTCAACATGATCCCCATGCATGCAAAGTTGACACTCTTCCAAGATAGTGGATTAACATTAACTAAATTCATGACCTTTCCAAACCCACTTTTATCAAAAACATCATAAGATTGAACATACTCCAAATATGTGGGATCTAAAGTTGACACTCTTCCAAACCCACTTTCAATATTATTGCAAACACTATTATCAATCTCATATTCATCATGGGGCTTAAATAAATTTTCAAGGTTATAAGAAGAATCATCCCAATCATGATCATTGAAACAAGTAGTAGACATAGAAAAACTAGCATCCCCAAGCTTAGGATTTTGCATATTATTAGCACAATTGACATCAAGAGAATTTATAGGAAAATCATTGCAATCATGCTTTTTATTAAAGGAGTTATCGTGAATCTCTTCATAAATTTCTTCATCATAATTTTCAGATTCGCAAATTTTGAGCAAAGCTTCACAAAGATAATCTAGTGCACAAAACTCACTAGAAATTGGTTCATCATAATTGGGTCTCCTAAAAAGATTAGCAAGCGGATGAGGATCCATAGATCTTAGGTTCTCTGTTTAGCAATAAATAAGCATCTATTCCAACCAAACGACCAAACGAAAGGGCGAGCGAAAAAGAGAGGAGGGGATTGGGAAAGAGAGGGCGAATAAAACGGCAAGGATGAAGTGGGGGAGAGGAAAACGAGAGGCAAATGGCAAATAATGTAAATGCAAGGGAGATGGGTTTGTGATGGGTACTTGGTATGTCTTGACTTGAGCGAAGACCTCCCCAGCAACGGCGCCAGAAATCCTTCTTGCTACGTCTTGAGCTTGCGCTGGTTTTCCTCGAAGAGGAGAGGGTGATGCAGCAAAGTGTAGCGTAAGTATTTCCCTCAGTTTTGAGAACCAAGGTATCAATCTAGTAGGAGGCTCCTCAAAAGTCCCACGCACCTACACAAACAAACTGAGAACTCGCAACCAATGCAATAAAGGGGTTGTCAATCCCTTCACGGCCACTTGTGAAAGTGAGATCTAAAAAGATAGTATGATAAGATAAATAGATTTTTGGTATTTTGTAATATAGATGCAAAAAGTAAAGATGCAAATAAAAGTAGATGGAAAGCAAAAATGAAGAGATAGACCCGGGGGCCATAGGTTTCACTAGAGGCTTCTCTCGAGATAGCATAAGTATTATGGTGGGTGAAGAAATTACTGTCGAGCAATTGATAGAAAAGCGCATAGTTATGAGATTATCTAGGCATGATCATGTATATAGGCATCACGTCCATAACAAGTAGACCGACTCCTATCTGCATCTACTACTATTACTCCACACATCGACCGCTATCCAGCATGCATCTAGAGTATTAAGTTCATAAGAACAGAGTAACGCATTAAGCAAGATGACATGATGTAGAGGGATAAACTCATGCAATATGATATAAACCCCATCTTGTTATCCTCGATGGCAACAATACAATACGTGCCTTGCAACCCTTTCTGTCACTGGGTAAGGACACCGCAAGATTGAACCCAAAGATAAGCACTTCTCCCATGGCAAGAAGAACCAATCTAGTAGGCCAAGCCAAACTAATAATTCGAAGAGACTTGCAAAGATAACTCAATCATACATAAAAGAATTCAGAGAAGATTCAAATATTATTCATAGATAAACTTGATCATAGATTCACAATTCATCGGATCTCGACAAACACACCGCAAAAAGAAATTGCATTGAATAGATCTCCACAAGAGATGGGGAGAACATTGTATTGAGATCCAAAAAGAGAGAAGAAGCCATCTAGCTAATAACTATGGACCCGTAGGTCTGTGGTAAACTACTCACAACTCATTGGAGGGGCAAGGATGTTGATGTAGAGGCCCTCCGTGGTCGTTTCCCCCTCCGGCAGAGTGACGGCAAAGGCTCCAAGATGAGATCTCGCGGATACATAAGGTTACGGCGGTGGAAATTATGTTTCGTGGTGCTCCTGGATATTTTCGGGGTAAGTAGGTATATATAGGAGGAAGAAGTACGTCGGTGGCCGCCCGAGGGGCCCACGAGACAGGGGGCGCGGCCCCCTATCTCGTGGGGCCCTCGGAAGCTTCTTGACTTGCACTCCAAGCTCTCCGGATCACGTTCGTTCCAAAAATCACGTTCCCGAAGGTTTCATTCCGTTTGGACTCCGTTTGATATTCCTTTTCTTCGAAATACTGAAATAGGCAAAAAAACAACAATACGGGCTGGGCCTCCGGTTAGTAGGTTAGTCCCAAAAATGATATAAATGTGTAAAATAAAGCCCATAAACATGCAAAAGAGGTAATATAATAGCATGAAACAATCAAAAATTATAGATACGTTGGAGACGTATCAGTGCCCAGCTAATAACACTCCCATTGTACTTCTTTACAAGCATGCCAAAAAAATATTACTCACTCCGATTTGAGTTAATTGACGGAGCTCAAATTAAAGTTGTATTAAAATCGCGTCAATTAATTTGGATCGGAGTTATACTAGAACTGTCTGAGTTAATTTAGATGCGAGGGAGTAGCAAATGTCTAGTGCAAAGTAGCCCAAAATATAATAACGCGGGTCTTCGTTGGGTTTTTCCTAACCATTGGATAGGGGCAGTTCAGAAAGCATTTCTGCCGGACAACAAAGTCAACACGGTTTTGCCCCACGTATCTTGTTGTATTGCACCATGTATTCCCCCTTATTTGTTAGGTGTATTACTTTCTGCATAATTTTGTACGCATACCCCCTCTTGTATACGAATTATAAGCTGCTTATAGCATCTTAGCAAACCCCGTATAATGCCTTGATCTATAAAATAACCGTCAAAATATGGGTCCGCGTGAAAAAAAGCCGCCCGATCAGACACTGTAAACGAGTCGGACTCGTAAAAAATATTGAGGGGCACGGTAAAATCCCACCTTCAACCCATGAAAACACAAATTTCCCCCTCGACCCGACGGTGCCTTATCTCTCAGAAAAGCGGTTGGCGGGAGGGACATTTCAGCCCGCGCACGCCCCCCCCCCCCCCCCCCCCGTCCCCCTCCCTCCTCAGCCGCCTGCCATCGGTTCCGTCCGTCCGCCGCCGGCGATTCCGGCCGTATCTGCGGACGGAATCACGCCGCCGGGGCGCCCCTCACTTGATTCCACCTAGCCGCTTCACCGGCTCCCCGGAACCGCCGAGCCGAGCCGTCCCAAGTCGCCGTCGCCGCCCCGGTATCGACCGCCGCAGAGCCATCGCCCCAAGCCGCCGGTGAGTACTTGTGATTGTGCTTTCGGATGCGATATCCATAGTTGGTTCATGTGGCGTTTGTATTTGTGATTTTAGATGGAATTGAGCCCTCGCGAGAGGTTTTTGCTCGAGGATTCATCTGATTCGGACGACTCGGATGTTGAGACGCTGCTTGAGAACCATCGGCATAAGATATTGTGATGGCCCTCGCCGTGAAGGAGCACGACGATGAGGACCGAAAGAGACGGCGAGGATCGACCGTTGGCCGTCTTTGCATTCCTCGCAATCGTCATCTCGGGAACAAGAGATTGATGCAAGACTACTTTGCGGACAAGCCAACATATCCGCTGCACCTCTTCTAGAGAAGGTACTGAATGTGCTGATCTCTCTTTGTAAAAATAGTGCAAGCTTGCGAGGCCAATTGTCGGTATTTTACTCAAAGAAGAAATGTCGCAGGCTTGAAGGGATTTAGTGCATATCAAAAAATATCGGCAGCTATGCGGGTAATTGCATACGGCATTCCGGCTGACTATGGCGATGAGTACCTTCGCATTGGTGAAGATGCTACAATTGAGTCAGCGCGTAGGTTTGCCAAAGGGATCATCCGTGTCTTTGGTCCTGAATATCTTCGGGCACCCAACGAGGAAGACAGAAAAAAGTTGATGGCATCAAGTGAGAGAAGAGGTTGGCCTGACATGCTAGGAAGCATTGATTGTATGCATTGGACTTAGAAAAACTGCTCGAAGGCATGGCAGGGAATGTATTGTGCCAAGTCTCATGATGCAACAATTGTGCTAGAGGCCGTAGTATCCGAGGATTTATGGATTTGGCATTGCTTTTTTGGTATGCCGGATACTCTCAATGATATCAATGTGTTGCAACCGTCTCATTTGTTTGCTAGGCTAGCTAGTGATGATGCTCCTGCTTGCAACTACACTATCAATGGGCATGAATACACAAAGGGGTACTATCTTGCAGATGGTATCTACCCTTCTTGGTGCTTGTTTGTCAAGAGCATCAAAGAGCCCAAAACTAAGAAACAATGTGAATTTGCAAGGGTATAAGAGGCAGCCCGAAAAGGATATTAAAAGAGCATTATTCACAATATGATTCTTGAAGATGAGAGAGGCATGAACTTGGAGTTCTTCTACGACAATGTGGGTAGCCGTGTCAAACCAGTTAGAGACCCTAATCGCATTAGAGCATTTCTTTAGACTTTCCGGGAGATTGAAGATGCAAACATCCATTTTCAACTTCAGGAGAATCTCATTGAACACCATTTGGCAAAGGGTTGGGCGGTAACACATTGCATTTTTGCATTCATTTCATTTAATTCATGTTTGATTTGTATTCGGGACAAGTTTTGTATTGAATTATTTGGTTTGCTTCGGTGATTTCAATAATTATTGTAATTTGGATGGTTGCTGTATTGTAATATTGACATTTTATCTTATATTGAATTAATAATTCTGAATATGTGACATGTGTCAAATTCAGATAAAAACCCATCTAATTTGCGGGTTGGCGCGACGAATATTCTGTTTTACAGTTCCGCTATGCGGGGTCTGCTTGGCCGCCGCCTCGCAAAGCCGTTTTTCTGCGAACCGTAAACGAGTTTTGCGGGTCGGCGATATACCGGGTCTGCTAGAGATGCTCTTAGCAAGCTAACCCTTCTTCATCAGACATGGAAACGCCCAAGTGTGTTCACTGACAGATGCTTGATGAACATAAAAATGGTTTTCCCCAAGAAACCAAACAACGAGCGTGTCTATCTTTCATATAAAAAGAAAGATTTACAGGCAACCCTAATCCTTTTGTACAATTGTTCTCAAATTACAACTGCATACAAATAGCTGTAAGCCTGGGAGAAAAACACCACCCCTTCTCTAACTGTCGGTAGTTACATGACTGAACATAGACAGATTAACTGATTGTTATAGCCTAAGTTGATACAGCACAACTCAACATCTTGATACATCGGCTGCTCACACGAGAAATCTTCGCCGTCGCCCCAACCAGAAAAAATGGATGCATGTCGAATGTTGACCTTGATAAGCATGCCAGGCATGGATGGACAATAATTCCTTTAGTAGCACCACGGTTCGTTCCGGGCTATGGCACCATGTTGAATTAGGGTTCAAAATGCGGTGGCTGAGACTTCTGTGAGAACCTAGGATCTGACCTCATACCTTCCAGCCTGAGTTTGGGCTCGAAAACCTTTGTATGGTGCGCTTGGTGTATTTTTCACGTCCAGTTTATCAATTTGAAGCCCAGACAGCGCAGCCCCCATAATCCTGAATTTCACCTGAAATATTGGAAATGCATGCAGATGAGCGAGTCCTTCCTCGAGACGTAGATTTCCAGAGAGCGATGGTGCTTTGTCTTTCGGAATATGCCCAATTGTCCAAACACAGGTCTGCATAATAAACAAATGCTATTATTAGACAGGCATTTCAAGGTATATATAGAGTGCTCGAGTGTAGAAAACATAATATTTATTCAGTAAAAATCAATTAGTATATGATTGATTCACCAGCATACCATTACGGTTTTTAGTTCCTAGCTTCCTTAAGAAGGGAGCTAGGTCATAGGTTGACGTGTGACAACGAAAAAACTAGTATCAATCTA
This sequence comes from Triticum timopheevii, assembly GCA_963921465.1. Taxonomy (NCBI): domain Eukaryota; kingdom Viridiplantae; phylum Streptophyta; class Magnoliopsida; order Poales; family Poaceae; genus Triticum; species Triticum timopheevii. The sequence goes on from OY997262.1 coordinate 294,248,736, forward strand.
AGTTATAGAAATTTGGTGGCAAGCAATGTACTGACCTGATCAGCAAGAATGTCGACTGTGCCGTGGTTTGCCGTCAAATCAGCAGAAGCAATAAGGGGAGGCAACTGAAACTGCACTATTATAGAATCAATAGGTTTCCCAGGATCATTCCGAATCCCCACCATCACATGAACACGGCAATTCCCAGAATCAGATGATAATTGTGGTTTCACGTAAATTGGTGTGGTCTTCAATTTCTTAGCCCTGATTATTTGCAATCAAACGATGAGAATATATAACAGGCAACCCAAGATAGCAAAAACATAGAAGAACCCATTGACAGTGGATATTTATGCACCTATAACTCATAAGCTTGAACTGCCCATCAGGAGGAACAAATGATAGGATCTGATTGGACTCCCAAGGCCTAAATCGGACACAAGGGTGGAACCTCACATCATTGATAATTGTAGGATTTGCAAATGACAATGTCAACTCTGGTAACCCTGGAAGACTTGAATTCACTTCAATTTCACCACATGCCTCACATTTCACTAGAACCCCTTCCCTGCAAATCCGATCACCCAATAAAGATGTCAACAACGGAAAATTTATTTCGGAGTCATGGATGCCAAAAGACAACAAAGTGAGGTAGATGGATCTACTCCTCACAAAGAAGAAGAAAACATATATGACCTTCTACACTGCTAACCACCACTTTACCTACTCGATTAAATCTTGGAGCTTAGATTGTGTTTAATATTTAGTGAGACATATATTAGCTAATGGTGGATTTAAAACACAACATTCAGTAGTCAGTACTTTCGATATACTAAAGTCCAGCTTTAGTTTCCTGCAGATAGTTTAACAAAGTGTTACTGTGACTTAAGGTCCTAGAAACCAAAGCCACAAATCTGATAACTTATATTTACTTATAGAAAACTATTTTGTGTGAACATAATACTTGTTCACACATGATCAAGGGATCTAAAAGCCAAATTTATAGATGTGAGGAAATTTACTATATCTAGAGCATCTAAAAGGAAAAAGGTCAGAATACCTGTTCACACATGCATCTAGTTCCTCAACTGTGTTAACATAGACTTCATTGCTTGCATCCTTGACAATTGTTGTTCTCCAAGGTACAAAAGAAGCAGTTGCATCTGGAAGTTTGCTACCGATAGTAGAACTCTTACCAGTCATAACATTCAACATTTTGCTGACCATATTTGGTTGGGCAACCAACTCTTTCAAGATGTTTGGCTCAGTAGTGAGTGGAAAGCCATTGTCCATCATTTCATCTAGAATCTGGATTAATGTAAGAATAATATAGTTTAGCAAACCTATATAAAAATCACATATTTGGTTTTACCAATCATGGATTAAACTTGATGATCGTTATTAAAAGTTCAAATGCAACACACATTCTGGTTTGATGTTGCTTTGACAGAATGAACTTAGCAGTGGACTAGCATATGCATTGCCTTCTTCAATCGATGGAAACAGAGTACTTGGATAGAAGCACCTAATTTTTAAGAAGTAAATAGATAGCCTTATGTATTGAAATTTCATGAGTTTTGTACCTCTTTATAATGTGACAGGGGTAAGAAAATATACCTGATAAACAATTACGAAGTTGTCTTTGATTGTGTCTTCATTTATATCTCCAAGGTAATCTGTCAAGACATCAGCCACGCGAGAGAGAAACTGGATACAATGGAATCATATGAGCACACCCGTATGAAAGGGAACAAAAGCTAAAATTTGTAGACAATCAGGCTATCTGCTATTTCAGGGATAGATAACTTTGGGAAGTAACTTCAATATTGATCATCTCAGGTAGGGAAAGACTTGTGGATAACAATAACATTTTTTAGCTACAACCTGCAAATCCTTACTGAAAATGCTTTCAACATCCCAGAGTACTTAATGTCTTGCTGTTTAATATGACATTATATTTCTTAAGAAAAGTGCACATGGGAGCCAACTTGCAACAGATCTATGTTCAGACATATCTTAAACATAACTACTGCACAGAATGGAGTGCCTGATTCAAGTTGGAGAAAACAGCAATCATATAGGTGATAAAGTACAACTCTTGGATCAGAATGAGCAGGTTTAACACATTTCCACTAGTATTTTTCAGCATGAGAATTAGCATATGTAATGTAGATGATTATATTAATTTCCTTGCAAAACAGATACCATGATGAAGTATCATCTATCAGGCTATTTATTTAACTTTACATTTACACAGGCTTTTGGAATGTCAATAGCAAGTTCTAGAAATATTAGCTATTTCATACATATCATGTATTGGACTATTGATAAACCGGCAAGCTTAATTGTGGTTGTGACTTTGGATGCCACATACTCTTCAGAAAAGTGTAACATCGTATCAAAGCATACACCATGCATGGCAGGAAACAGGGAGCAATCCCAACCCCAATTAAAAACTGATCGGGTTGAGTAGTTTTTTCTTAGGCAACTATGTTACACTATGTCTTCTAGGCAAGCAAACGACACCGAATTAAAGACAAAAGTGTGTAAGGATATGAAGCACGGACCTCGATAGCCATCAAGGGGGGCATCTCCACTTGGGTGCATGCCAAGAACGTCACCCCACTGCGATATACTTGAAACAAGTAGTGTGTTGGGGACACCACAACCTGCAAGACCTTCCAAAGTCCAAGAAACATAATAAGTGGCGGTCCAATGAAACCGGCATGAACTCCAGTACAACAGCTCAAAATTCACTAGTTTATGCTAAATTTCTCTACAATAGCAACAGCAATGGCACAAGATGTTGAAACTAGGAGCTTCCCAAGAAGTGTTGAACAAAGTGGGGAGCATAGGCTGTACTATTACCTTGGACGGGTCGCCGGCGGCGTGGGCGAGAACGTACTCCCAGAACCAGCCGCAGATGGCGCGGTCCACGCGGTGCGCCGTCATCTGCTTCTCCACCATCACCTCCCTGCCGATCCCGGAAGCCCGCCCCGCGAATCACATCAAATTCAGTTCGGATCAGTCCAGAGGTCGGAGGGATCCGGCCGGAAAAAGGCGGGGGGCAACGAAAATCGGAGGGCTGCGGCGCTGAGATTACCCGGAATCGGAGAGGAGGAAGACGCACTGCAGCATTCCGCTCCCCTTTCGCGGCTGGGCGCGGCGGGGTGGTGCGAGGATCTTTAGGAGCGACCAGCGGAAAACGCCGTACCGGAGAGAAGAAGCAGGAGCAGTGGAACGAGGGCGAACCTGAGTCGTGACTTGGCTGAAGCTTGGTGCTATTCGGTTTGTATGGTTAATCCGGTCGGTTTATGTGAAATTACCACGGATTTTTTTCCCTTGAAAATATCCACTGAACGTAATTCACCGAACTGAGCGACAACGGTGGACTTCAGTTCAGACACCAAACACTGCTGCTTTTTTATCTACACTGTCACTCCTTTTCAAATTATAAGATGTTTTGGATGTTTCGATAAAAATTACATAAGTACTGAAATAAGTGAATAAACACACACACACACATGTATATATATATACATTCCATTGAGAAAAGGTTTGAACACCTTATAATTTGAAACTGATGAGTAGTAATCGTGTGCATTGTGTGTTCACCGATACAAAATTAATCAATACAAGAAACAAGATATTCTTTTAGAAACATGGTACGAAATAAATGCAGCAAATATACGAGCAGACATGAAAAGTTTAGAACCCAGGTGAACAGGTTTCACCATGAAAACTTAATAATTTAAGCTATGCTTAGTTAAAAATATGTTTTAAAAGCATACTTAAAAACTATTTTTGACAGGAAAGCCACTAGTGTACTTTATTGGTTTGTGAGTAAACTTATACCGTTCAAAACTTCATCCAAAATAACACTGGAAGGACTACCATCCCAGAAAATTACAGATTTAGTACCAAAAGATTAGCGCTCTAACTTGTGTGTCAATTGATTAGCTTCCCCCAGACAATGCTTGAACGAGGTCGCTGCAATCCTTCTCGCAATCAAGAAAATTTCTGGAGCCAGGGTGGACATGTCGGGGCCATGGCTCTCCCCATGCTAATTCTTCAGAAAACAATCCTAGATTCTTAGCATAAAATGGTCTAAATTTATATGGTTGGCCCCCTCCAATGGTTTATCTCTCCCATTGACTTCCTTGGTATAATATTTATGGTTTCGTCCCTGATGGACTACAAATCTCGACGATTCCCGTGCATGACTGAATGGGTTCCAGGCAATCAAATTCGACCGTCGTTGGCGAGCATCCCAGTCTCTTCAGAAGTTTCAGGACTCTCAACATTGCTATGGCTTCCGCCATTGTGGCATTGATCAAATGATCAAATAGCCAAGTAGAGCCCGCCAAAGCCTCGCCGATATTGTTCCATAGGACGCCGCAACTGCGCCAAAGCCATTCTTGAAGAAACAGGCATCAACATTTCGTTTGTAACAGCCACGAGATGATTTCCCCAACACATTTTTAATGTGGTACTGGACTAGAAGGAACAACCTAGTCATTGGCGAAGCTTGATGAAGATTGTTGAAGGGGCTAATCAAAGTTGAAGAGGCGAAGAAGATAAGTTATGCATGAACTGTGAGAAATATTTGATATTTAAGCCTAATAATCAGGGGGACACTTAAGAGTTTTCCTATAGTAGGGGTAAATGGCCCCCTTTGGCCCCAATGAAGCTCCACCACTGATGTTGGGGATATAACTATTGGTATGACCCGCCCAGGAGGGGCCGGGTTATACTTGCAAATATTCTTGAAGCCCAAGACCCAGGATATAGATGGCGGTTTAGTTAAGGTCCCAAGGCCCAGAGGCGACTTAAGGCCCGTAGTGATAAACCGCCATGTATGCGTGACTTGTATTGTAAGGCAAGAATAGTTAAGAGACCGAGTCGGACACTGTTTATGAGCCGGCCGGGACTCTGTGAGCCGTAGGGCGTCGACCTCTGTATATAAAGGGACGACCCGGCGGCGGTTCAGGACAAGTAACATCAACTCAAGAGCTAGGTCAAGCGATTCGCTCCCTGGTTATCGAGACATAAGCAATCCCACTCAAAACTGGATCGTAGGCTTTTACCTTCACCGTAAGGGGCCGAACCAGTATAAACCTCATGTCCTTTGTCCCGATTAACCCCTTTAAGCTTCCTAGTTGCGATGGCTCCACAACTAAGTCCTTTCACTAGGACATCTGCCGTGACAATTCCACGACAGTTGGCGCCCACCATGGGGCCAGCGCACGGTGGATTTGAGTTTTTGAAGGGTAGCTTTGAAGGGCTCAAGGGATATGCTGTGGGCCGGATGACCAAGAGTCGTCGCGGCAAGCTCTACATTGACGACGTAGGCTGGGGCCCCGACACCGGCTCAATTGAGTACGGGTACCGGGTCCCCTTTGGCGGAATTCATGTCTTCATCGGCAAGATCGGCGAGCCGGGCCCTAAGACGGACATCTGCACCGACCTCGTTGAGACGGCTCAGCGTGCGAGACCTGCCGCTCCGCCTGCTGTGAGGCGTGCCTTCGTGGGATGCATCCATGGAGGGCTCTCTGAAGGATCTACATCTGACGGTGAGACGGCCATCTACTCTGATGGTGAGTCATCCACAGGTGAGACAGATTCATTGTATCAACTGCAAGACGGTGGGCTGGGGGCTGTTTCGATGGCAGCAGTATTCCGAATTACCTCGAGCCGCCAAGCAGGGTCGAAATCTTCATGGCCGGCACACAACCTATCCAAGACTCCACAACTGCGGCGACCATAACCTTCGGGTCAGCAGCAGCCAGGGCAGGAGGCCCTGTGCGCTCGCCGGCTCAGGTGTTGATGGATCTCACAGATAAGATGACCGCTTTGTTAACCGTCGTGGTCAACCCGGTGGATCAAGCTTGACATGATGCGGAAGTGGCACAGTTAAAATTGGATATGGTGCAGGCTAAGGAAGACCTAGCAGCGGAAGATGTCAAGATAACCGCAGAGCGGGCGGCTCTGGATGCTCAGGCTCAGCGAATTCAGGCACATATTTTCCGGCTCACGCAAGATCAGAACGCGTCTAATGAGGTCATGAGGAGAAGATATCAGAAGACTCAGTCTCGACTCCCATCGGTTTATGATCCTCGAAACCTCTTTCACACACCTGGTGCAGGGACCAGTAACCCGCCGTGGCTCTCCCTGCGTGCTGAGGCAGACCGGGTTGCAACACCCGGGGTCGGGCGCCGGTTCAGCCACAGGTGATGGGGCCTCCCCGCGTGAATACTGCTCCACCTCAGTATGTACCAACACCTTCGGGTCACTATTCTAACCCGTTGGAGAACATGATCACGGCGGCAGCATGGGTGGCGGCTCTCCCAATTGATGGCGATTCTCCAGTAGCGGTTAAAACCCGCCGGGTCAGGGAACTTCTTCAGACAGCTTTAGCACAACAGGAAGCGTACTCGTACAGCCGGGACATGATTCATTCAACCCCTCGTCCAAGTCGAAGCCCAAGTTATAGCAGGCACATGGATTCAGCGGCCGTTTCAAGCAACGTCTGGTGCCATAACCAGCCAGTTGGGCATGACCCGGCATGCCATGGAGCCTTTAACTTGGTAGATCAAGACAGAATACGTTAAGAGGCTGAGCGGGTGGCTCAGCAGGCGGCTGGGCAGGTGGCTCAACTGACGGCTTACCAGCCGCATCCGGTTTATCCGACAACTTCTATTGAGGCAGGTGTGGCCACCAGGACCAGATGCGTCCCCTGTCTAGTGCCGGCTCTACGTAACGAGCGTTTGCCCAAGGATTTTAAGGGACCTCGGAAGGTGCCGAACTACACGGCCGACTTATAGCCCGGGGCATGGATTGAAAGTTACGAGATGGCTATGGAGTTATTGGAGGTCAGTGATGTAGCGATGGCCAAGTACTTTACCATGATGTTGGATGGGACCGCCCGCACTTGGTTGAAAGGCCTACCACCTAATTCAACCAGTTCATGGGCGGAGCTAAAAGCCCGGTTCGTCCAGAATTTCAAGGATACGTGCAAGCAGCCCATGTCAATCGTGGATTTGACGAATTGCAAGCAAGAGGAGGGCGAGTCTACAACCCATTGGGTGTGCCGGGTTAAGGCCATAATACATTCGTCTGATAAGATGGATGCCGGCTCTACAGTCTTAATGTTGGAGAAAAATTGCCGTTTTTTGCCTCTGAAACAAAAGCTGGGGCGGCTCAAGTGTGATTGTAATGATATGGGTACACTGATGGCGGCTCTGGTCAAGTATGCCGATTCTGATAGTACCAAGGATCCCGAGTCTGATGATGAAAAGACAGGGAAGGGAAAGAAGAACAGCAACGGCAAGGGCCCTCAGCATAACCCGGCAAATCAAGGAGGTAATAAACGTAAGACTGATGGTAGTTTGGAGTTTGTGGCTAACACTAGTGCGCAGGGTAGCAACCAACGGCGTAAGGGGAGACCACCTCCCCGGTCTGGCGGGTCAGGCCCCACACTTGAGTAGTTACTGAATGAGCCCTGTCCAAGGCACGACACTCCGCAGAAGCCGGCTACTCATCTATGGAAGGACTGTATGATCATGAAGGCTTTCAAAAATTTCAACATGTTCGATGGTAACGATGCGCAGGGTGGCGGCTCAGGTGGCGACAATTTTCATGGCCTGGGCGGCGGTTCAAATCCCAACTTTCAAAATTCTCAAGGCAATCCAGGTGGTTATAATCAGCAATCTGGCCAGGGTGGTCAGCAACAACAATAGCAGCAGGGAGGATACCGGAGCCATCCAAAGCAGCTGAATAGTGGACAATATCATGTATTTACCACCAGTTTGTGCAAATAAGACCAGAAGCTTCATAAGAGGGCTGTGAATGCTGTTGAGCCGGCAGTTCCTCATTATTTGAGATGGTCTGAGCAGCCTATTCTATGGAGTAGGGAAGATCACCCTCCACGGGTTGATAATCCGGGCCACTTAGCCTTGGTGGTGGCCCCTCAGGTTGGTGGATATAAATTCACCAAGGTACTCATGGATGGAGGCAGCAGCATCAACATCCTCTATTATGAGACCTTCCGTTGCATGGGGTTAACTGATAAAAGCCTTAAGCAGTCCAACACTGTTTTCCATGGCGTCATGCCCGGTAAGTCGGCGTATCCAGTCAGTAAGATTGAATTGGAGGTAGCCTTTGGGGATGAATATGACTCCAGGGCCGAGAAATTGACGTTTGAAATAGTCAAGATCAAGAGCCCATATCATGCTTTGTTTGGGCGGCCGGCTTATGCCAAGTTCATGGCACTGCCGTGTTATGTGTATTTGCAGCTCAAGATGCCGGGTCATAAGGGAACCATCATGGTGCATGGAAGCCGGAAGGTAGCCTTGGAATGTGAAGAAGGCGACGCGGCTTATGCTGAGTCGGTCTGTGCAATAGAAGAGTTGAAGTTCTACAAGGACAATGTTGATCCGGCGGATATGACGTCTTTGAAAAAACCAACCATGGAGCATGAGCCGGTTATGAAGTTTAAGTCGGCCGATGATACTAAGCTTGTTGACTTTTTTCCAGGCGACTCATCCAAACAGTTCAGTATCAGTGCTAATTTGGATCCCAAATAGGAAAGTGCGCTCATCGAGTTCATCCGTGAGAACCAAGACATCTTTGCATGGAAACCTTCTGACATGTCAGGTGTACCGAGAGAACTCGCTGAGCACACTCTTAATATTGATCCAAAGTTTAAGCCGGTCAAGTAATTTCTTCGGCGGTTCAATTAGGAGAGGCGTAAAGCCATTGGTGAGGAGGTAGCCCGGCTCTTAGCAGCTGGGTTCATCATTGAAGTTTTTCATCCAGAGTGGTTGGCAAACCCGGTGCTTGTGCTTAAGAAAAACGGCACTTGTGAAAGTGCAACTATCCCTAGGTGGTTTTGGTAATTCATAACAACATATAGCTCATTGAGCTAATGCTATTCCAAGACTATTATTTCAGGAAAGCTCAATGAATGGCATGGCATGGATGATGAAAGTGGATCCCTCAAAATACTAATGACAAAGGATTGGCTCAAGCTCAAAAGCTCAAGACTCTTCATTTTACATTTTAGTGATCCAAGATCACATTGAGTCTATAGGAAAAGCCAATACTGTCAACGAGGGATGAGGTGTTGCTTAATGAGCCTCTTGCTTCATGTGCTTGGTGATATGCTCCAAAAACCCTCAACTACTTTCCCACATCCACAAATGACCTAAACCTAAAGCCAAAATCAGTCACACCGATTCTTCCTATCCGGCGCCACCGAGTTCTAATGTCATAGCCACTGCCACAAACCCTAGGCAAATCGGTCCTACCGATAGGAATCTCGGTCTCACCGAGATGGGATTGTAATCTCTCTGTTTCCCTTCGTAACATTTCGGTCTAACCGAAGTGAGCGATCGGTCCCACCGAGATTGCAATGTAAACTCTCTGTTTCCCTTTTGTAACATTTCGGTCTCACCGAAAAGAGCAAATCGGTCCCACCGAGTTTACCTGACCAACTCTCTGGAATGCTTATTACCAAAATCGGTCTCACCGAGTTTGTGTAATCGGTCTTACCGAGATTACGTTATGCCCTAACCCTAACCATATCGGTCTTACCGAGTTGCATTTCGGTCCCACCAAAAATCCTAACGGTCACTAGGTTTACTAAATTGGTCCGACCGAGTTTGATGATTCGGTCCCACCGAGTTTGGTAAATTGTGTGTAACGGTTAGATTTTGTGTGGAGGCTATATATAACCCTCCACCTCCTCTTCATTCGTGGAGAGAGCCATCAGAACAAACCTACACTTCCAACTTACCATTTCTGAGAGAGAACCACCTACTCATGTGTTGAGGCTAAGATATTCCATTCCTACCATATGAATCTTGATCTCTAGCCTTCCCCAAGTTGCTTTCCACTCAAATCTTCTTTCCACCAGATCCACAACCTATGAGAGAGAGAGTTGAGTGTTGGGGAGACTATCATTTGAAGCACAAGAGCAAGGAGTTAATCATCAACGCACCATTTGTTACTTCTTGGAGAGTGGTGTCTCCTAGATTGGCTAGGTGTCACTTGGGAGCCTCCGACAAGATTGTGGAGTTGAACCAAGGAGTTTGTAAGGGCAAGGAGATCGCCTACTTCGTGAAGATCTACCGCTAGTGAGGCAAGTCCTTCGTGGGCGACGGCCATGGTGGGATAGACAAGGTTGCTTCTTCGTGGACCCTTCGTGGGTGGAGCCCTCCGTGGACTCGCGCAACCATTACCCTTCGTGGGTTGAAGTCTCCATCAACGTGGATGTACGATAGCACCACCTATCGGAACCACGCCAAAAACATCCGTGTCTCCAATTGCGTTTGAATCCTCCAAACCCTTCCCTTTACTTTCTTGCAAGTTGCATGCTTTAATTTCCGCTGCCTATATACTCTTTGCATGCTTGCTTGAATTGTGTGATGATTGCTTGACTTGTCCTAAGATAGCTAAAATCTGCCAAACTCTAAAATTGGGAAAGGCTAAGTTTTTAATTGGTCAAGTAGTCTAATCACCCCCCTCTAGACATACTTCAAGGTCCTACAAGTGGTATCAGAGCTTTGGCCTCCATTTGCTTTGATTTCCATAGCTTTTGGTGGTCATAGACTTGGTTTCACAACCTAGGAGAGTATGGCGTCTAGTGAGGGAAATTATCACCGTAGAGGTCCTTACTTTGATGGTACTAATTTTGCTAGTTGGAAGCATAAGATGAAAATGCATATTCTCGGACATAACCCCGCCGCTTGGGCAATTATTTGTATTGGTTTGCAAGGTGAATTCTTTGATGGGAGAAGTCGAACCATGAAGCTAATGTGGAAGAATTGAAGATGCTGCAGTACCACGCTCAAGCTTGTGATATCATCTTCAACGGATTGTGCCCCGAAGAATTCAACAAAATCAGTCGTCTTGAGAATGCAAAGGAAATTTGGGATACTTTGATTGATATGCATGAAGGTACCGACTCCGTCAAGGAATCCAAGTTGGATATGCTCCAAAGTCAGCTTGACAAGTTCAAAATGAAGGATGGTGAAGGTGTCGCTGAAATGTACTCTAGGCTTGCACTTATCACAAATGAGATTGCCGGCTTAGGGAGTGAAGAGATGACCGACAGATTCATCATCAAGAAGATCCTAAGAGCATTGGATGGAAAGTATGATACCGTGTGCACCTTGATCCAAATGATGCCAAACTACAAAGATCTCAAGCCAACGGAGGTCATTGGAAGAATTGTTGCTCATGAGATGTCACTTAAGGATAAGGAGGAACTTCACAACAAGTCAAGTGGTGCTTACATAGCCTCATGTGAAGCCCCCACATCATCAAGTGAGAAACAAACCTTCAATGAAGAATTGAGCTTAATGGTGAAGAACTTCAACAAATTCTACAAGAGTAGAAGCAAAGAAAGAAGCTCCAAGTCAAGGTCTTACAATGACAAAAGATCTTCTAGTCAAGAGCGAAATTGCTACAATTGTGGGAGACCCGGACACTATTCCAATGAGTGTACGGCACCCTACAAAAGAAGAGAAGATTCTCCAAAAAGAAGAAGCAAAAGAGAAGAATCACCACCAAGAGAGAGGAGGAGTAGAGATGATCGTTATGAACGAAGACCCTCACGGAGAAGCAAGGATTCAGAAAGGAAGGACAAGTCATCAAGGAGCTACACAAAACGAAGACATCAAGCTCATGTGGTGAATGGGTATCCGGTTTCGACTTCGACCATCACTCCGAGAGAAGCTATCACTCTGACTCCGAATATACTCAAGATGAAGGTGTTGCCGGTCTAGCACTTGTGTCAACCAACTCCTACGACATATTTGACTCACCAAATGAAGGAATTGGAAGATGCTTCATGGCCAAAGGTCCAAAGGTAACACATCCCGAGTATGTTGATTTCAATAGTGATGAAGATGACTTGCTTGTGGATGATGATTTACTTGTTGACAACTCTAGTGATGAATACTACGATGGAACGTCAATTAATCATGCTAATCAAGATAAAACGAATGACAATGATAAGGAGAAGATTGAGCTTCTAACTAAAGAACTAAACACTCTTAAGTTGGCTCATGAAACTATCTTCGAAGATCATCGAGAACTTTTAAGGGCTCATGAGAAGTTACGCTTTGAAAAGCTCAATCTTGAGCAAGAGCATGAGTTCTTAAAAGCAATCAATATTGTTTCTTCTAGTAGTTCTCTTGATTCCACTAATGATTCTCTTAGCCAAGTTACAATTGAGCAAGAAAATAGCTTATTGAAGGGAATTATAGAGAAAGGTGTATACAAGAGCCTTGCTGGGAGTAAGCAATTCGAGGAAATTGTACGCAAGCAAGGAAGGCACCGGAAGAATCAAGGTGTTGGTTTTGAACGAAAGTTCAATGCAAATGGAGTTGAGTGGGAAGAAGATCAATACCCCAAGACGAAGTTTGTTCCTCAACAAGAGAAGTATGATCCTACTTCCTTCAAAGGAACACAAGCACAAGATGATCTTCCACCACAAGACCATAAGAACAAAGGCAAGGACAAGCTTCAAGAAGAGATTGATGCATTTGAAGAAGCACCTAAGGCCTTGGTCAAGTGGGTTCCCAAGACTACGTCAAGTTCTACTTCATCAAGTACAACTACAACTCCAAGGATTCCCATCAAGATGATGTGGATCCTGAAGAAGAACTAGAGAGTTCTTGAGGGTGACTCCGCCAACATTCTTCACTCATATCTTTTTGGCAACAACAAGTGCAATCAACTCCCACATCTTGCACTAGTTCAAGGAATCACAAACCCTCATGTTGGTAGGGCAAGGGACAAGGTAACCTAATGATTTCATGGACATTATCTTGTGTGTGCATCACTCTATGTCTATGGATATTCTTGTTTGTTCCTTGTGGGACTAACCCATGTAGGTATGTTGAAAGTGCAACTCACTCCAAAGGATTGCTCCAAATGATCTACATCAACCTTGAGCATCCACATCTTCAACACCTACATGAAGTCATCATCGACAAAACCCAAGGTTAGTTCATCCCTCTAAAAGGGGATCTCACATCTAGGGGGAGCTTAACTCTAAGAATTGAGTCAAAGCAACTCTAATGGTGTGAAACACATCAATGCATTATGTAAAAGTGGTAACCCCACTTAAGCTTAAATGATGAGTATGACCTATGATCAAATGTTTTCATTTGACTCCTAAGTCAATATACTCATATATAGATGACCTAGTCATCGCCAATTATTTTGATAGATGCTAGAATTGGTTGTGCATGTTTTGCCAGATGTTTCATTTGCCATCTTATTGTGTGAGCATGTTGGTGCATATTTTACTCATTCGAGGACATCCACTTGTTGCTTTGATTGTTTGGTTCTTTTTCTTTTTGCCAAGTGGATGGACAAGAATGCCTAAGAACCTTCTCTAGCTATCTATGCTTTTCTCGTCTCAAACTCTATTCATGCTACATCACAAAATTTGATCAAGTCAGATTCGAACCACTCTGTGTGAGGAGCACTCAGAGTCCCCGATTTGTCATAGACTTAAACTTCCAAAACTTCTTTGTGATTCTCGGTCTGACCGATTCCTCCATTTCGGTCCTACCGAGATCATTAAGTTGATCTGAGTTTTCAATCTCGGTGCAACCGATTTGAACTCTTCGGTCACACCGAGTTGCTATAACTGTACACAGTTATGCATCTCGGTGCCACCGAGTTGTTCCACTCGGTCACACCGACAGGGTCGGGCTATATATAGTCACGGGCAAAAAATTTGGAAATTTCTCCGAACCTCTTCGCCCGCGTAATAGTTCGCTCTGCCATCAGGGTCTCCGGATCATCTCCTTGTCGCCAGCCACCTCCTGTCGTTGGTCTCCGCCGCCGTCAACGGATTTCACCCCCGCCGTTGCCACCGTAGTGAGTTCATCGCCAAGCTAGGGTATGGACTCGATCACAGTGCTATCCTCATCCGATTCCGAGCACATTGTGTTCTTAATGATTCTTTCCATGATTGAAACACTCCTATCTAGTCAATGCAATCCTTAGATTAGATGAGATTTGAAAATTTAGGGTTAGGTTTCCGCCGAAACCATCTCGGACCCACCGAGTTGAAAAACTCGGTCCCACCGATTTGGCTAATGCCATTGCACTAGTAACTCTCGGTCTGACCGAGAATTGCTAATCGGTGAGACCGATTTTAGGACTTTGTGAAACCCTAGCAGTCTTGGTGCCACAGAATTGTGACTCGGTCCAACCGAGTTCATCAGTTTAGGCTCCAAAACTGCTTCGGTATCACCGAGTTTGAAAATCGGTTGATCTAAAATGCTTTCTATGGAAAACTAAAACTGAATTTTTGAATCATTCTTTTGCAAAAATCTCTGCATTTTGTGATGCTCATCCACTCTATCTCATCTATAACTGTTCACAGGGTCAGCAGTCAGTGATTTGCAGCATGTCAGACCAAAGTGATAGTCAGAACAGGTCAGAAGAGCAGATGCACATGAGTGAGGGCACTAGTCCCTCTAGCACTTCAGATGAAGGCAGCAGGAGCACCCCAAGCAACCTGCCTAAAGCTGCCACCAGGACAAGGAAGAAGAGAACCTCAGATTCTGAGGATGAGGATTATAGAGCAGAAGAGGATGAGGCTACTTCCAAGAAAGTAGAGCTCAAGAAGAAGTTCAGCTCAACTGCAGTAAAGCCAGGTATGAAGATTAAAAGGCCTGCAGGAAGACAACCAATGTCCAAAGCCAGAGTCTCCACTCAAATTCCTTTGGAATCCCAATCCAAAGAGCCTGCTGCAGAAGGAAAGAAAGGGTCAAAAAGATCATAGCCAGAGTTGTTGGGCAACCTTCCATGATGGAAGAGGAAGAAGAGGTTGCTGCACCAGCACCCAAGGCACAAAAGCTTATGGGTGATGCAATTAAGTCAGGGGCTGCAACATCAAAGCCCAAGGAAGCACCCAAAGCTGCCCCCAAGCCCAATCTTGCACCAAAGAGGAATACCAGGAGTATTCCAGCTGTTGAGAAGAACAAGGCCCCAGTGCCTGAAGTTGCTGATGAGGAAGATGAAGAAGGACAAGTCCTGAGGAAGCTCAAGCCCAAGATACCAGACCATAATGATGCCCATCCTATGGCTAAATACATGAACATCAGAAGAGACTCAGGGTTGAGGCTATGGAGGATGACAGATCCATATGCCACAAGGAGAAGGACTGCTGTTGATTACAGGTTCCACACAAAGGAACAACGGGACTTCTATGAGACAATTTTGTTGGACAAGAAGCCCATAGTGTGTGATATGAGGTGGGTCGACTGGACCTACATGAAGGAAAATGAAGAACACTATCCTGGAGTGTATGACAGTTTTGAAGCTTGTGGAGTTGCAGATTTTGTTGGGCAGAAGCTCACCAACTGGAATGATGAACCCATTATGCAATTCTACTCCACAGCACACTTCTATCCAGATGGGAGGATAATTTGGATGTCTGAAGGTACAAGGTACCAGTCAACCCTTGAGGAGTGGGAAAAACTGATCAATGCCCCCAAGGAAGGTGAAGATGACTTGGATGTCTATGCCAAGAAGAAAATGGGACACAATACCATGGCACATATGTACAAGGAGATCCCAGACAAAGCTCTAGAGACTTTCTCCTTTGGATCAGTCCACTTTCTTCTGTCAGGGCTGCCTACGATCAACTGGATCCTAAGGCACACTCTGTTGCCTAAGTCTGGTGACCACAACATGATTAGAGGGCATGCAATCAACATGTTGCATATATTTGATGTGCCACAGAAATTCAAGGTCATGAGCCTTATGGTTGAGACCATTAAGAGGACAGCAGCAAATCAAAAGGGAAGCTGTGGATATGCCCCTCAGATTTAGGAGTTGATTAACTCAAAGATGGGCATAGGAAAATATCTATTGGATAAGGAACATTTTCCTCTTTATCCAGACTTTGAGGAGAATCAGGTTGTCATGACTGAGAATGAACCATCACCAGTACAAGCTCAAGAGAAGAAGGAGAAGGCAAGGAAAGAGAAGGCTGCCAAGATGCCAACTCAAGAGGAGGCATCTGAGTACTTTATGAAGAACAAGCAGGAGCAGCTTGGTTACTTGATAGCATCAACACTGAGGATTGAGAAGGGGTTGGCCACCCTAACTCAAAACTAGGAGAGCTTGGAAAGAATCATGGAACAAAAATTCTATGATCTAGATGTCAAAGTAACTGAGATTCAGTTAGTTGTGGAGCAGCTACAGGATGACATGCAGGAAAGGAAGGGGAAGACTACCACTAATGTATTTGCCAGAGTGCCTAGAGCTCAGAGGTCAGTTGCAGTGCATGTGCTAGACACTAGAGCCACATCATCTGCACCAGCTACAGCTCCTACAGCTCCAGTGCAACCAGCTCCAGCACCAACTCCTCCAGCTCCCTCTACATCGATCGAAGCCTTCGTCCAAGGAGCCATCTCTACACCACCACCTGAAGATCAAGCTTGAGAGTCGATCTAGCACTATGCATTTTCTATGAACTTTTTGGTAACTTGTTGCCAAAGGGGGAGAAAAATGTATAGATCATAGGCTTCGAGAGAGAGAGAGTGTTGCTTTTGTTCTCTCTTGCTTTGGTGGTTAAACTTTGTTTGCTTTTGATTGCTTGAGATACTATTATGTTTTTGTGAGACATTGATGATCATGTGTTTGATCATAAGCTACACTTATGCATGTTTGATGATATTATCTTATCTATCCATATGTGATCATTCACTTTGCTTGGTGATGAGTGCATGTATTCAATCTTTATCTTTTTGAGCGCTCCACCAAGATGTATGTGACATGGAAGAGTAACCCATGAGCCTAATTCCTTGTGCATTTGCAGTCCAAAGCAAATCTTAAACTATGCACAAATTCAGGGGGAGCTCTTGCTTATCACATACTTCTCAAAGCGACGATGTTTTTCAATCTTATTATCATTTGTCGAAGCTTTGATCTATATGTTGTCATCAATTACCAAAAAGGGGAGATTGAAAGTGCAACTATCCCTAGGTGGTTTTGGTAATTCATAACAACATATAGCACATTGAGCTAATGCTATTCCAAGACTATTATTTTAGGAAAGCTCAATGAATGGCATGGCATGGATGATGAAAGTGGATCCCTCAAAATACTAATGACAAAGGATTGGCTCAAGCTCAAAAGCTCAAGACTCTTCATTTTACATTTTAGTGATCCAAGATCACATTGAGTCTATAGGAAAAGCCAATACTATCAAGGAGGGATGATGTGTTGCTTAATGAGCCTCTTGCTTCATGTGCTTGGTGATATGCTCCAAAAAGCCTCAACTACTTTCCCACATCCACAAATGACCTAAACCTAAAGCCAAAATCGGTCACACTGATTCTTCCTATCCGGCGCCACCGAGTTCTAATGTCATAGCCACTGCCACAAACCCTAGGAAAATCGGTCCTACCGATAGGGATCTCGGTCTCACCGAGATGGGATTGTAATCTCTCTGTTTCCCTTCGTAACATTTCGGTCTAACCGAAGTGAGCGATCGGTCCCACCGAGATTGCAATGTAAACTCTCTGTTTCCCTTTTGTAACATTTCGGTCTCACCGAAAAGAGCAAATCAGTCCCACCGAGTTTACCTGACCAACTCTCTGGAATGCTTATTACCAAGATCGGTCTCACCGAGTTTGTGTAATCGCTCTTACCGAGATTACGTTATGCCCTAACGCTAACCATATCGGTCTTACCGAGTTGCATTTCGGTCCCATCGAAAATCCTAACGGTCACTAGGTTTACTAAATCGGTCCGACCGAGTTTGATGATTCCGTCCCACCGAGTTTGGTAAATTGTGTGTAACGGTTAGATTTTGTGTCGAGGCTATATATACCCCTCCACCTCCTCTTCATTCGTGGAGAGAGCCATCAGAACAAACCTACACTTCCAACTTACCATTTCTGAGAGAGAACCACCTACTCATGTGTTGAGGCCAAGATATTCCATTCCTACCATATGAATCTTGATCTCTAGCCTTCCCCAAGTTTCTTTCCACTCAAATCAACCTATGAGAGAGAGTTGAGTATTGGGGAGACTATCATTTGAAGCACAAGAGCAAGGAGTTCATCATCAACACACCATTTGTTACTTCTTGGAGAGTGGTGTCTCCTAGATTGGCTAGGTGTCACTTGGGAGCCTCCGACAAGATTGTGGAGTTGAACCAAGGAGTTTGTAAGGGCAAGGAGATCGCCTACTTCATGAAGATCTACCGCTAGTGAGGCAAGTCCTTCATGGGAGACGGCCATGGTGGGATAGACAAGGTTGCTTCTTCGTGGACCCTTCGTGGGTGGAGCCCTTCGTGGACTCGCGCAACCGTTACCCTTCGTGGGTTGAAGTCTCCATCAATGTGGATGTACGATAGCACCACCTATCGGAACCACGCCAAAAACATCCGTGTCTCCAATTGCGTTTGAATCCTCCAAACCCTTCCCTTTACTTTCTTGCAAGTTGCATGCTTTAATTTCCGCTGCCTATATACTCTTTGCATGCTTGCTTGAATTGTGTGATGATTGCTTGACTTGTCCTAAGATAGCTAAAATCTGCCAAACTCTAAAATTGGTAAAAGGCTAAGTTTTTAATTGGTCAAGTAGTCTAATCACCCCCCCCCCTCTAGACATACTTCAAGGTCCTACAACTTGGCATATGTGTGTGGATTACATGAATTTAAACAAGGCTTGTCCAGCTGATCCCTTTGCTCTCCCTCGTATTGATCAAATCATTGATGCTACGGTGGGTTGCGGGCGTTTGAGTTTTTTGGATGCTTACTCTGGTTATCATCAGATCAAGATGGCAGTTAAGGACCAGGAGAAGAGGGTGTTCATTACTCTGTTTGGAGCCTTCGGCTATGTATCTATGCCTTTCGGGCTTAAGAGTGCCCAGGCAACTTACCAGCGGTGTGTGCAGAATTGTCTTCACAGTCAAATTGGGCGCAATGTTCATGCTTATGTAGATGACATTATGGTAAAATCCAGAGAGAAGGAGACCTTGATAGATGATCTGAAGGAAACCTTTGAAAATCTTCGGGTCTACAAGATGATGTTTAACCCGGCCAAGTGTGTTTTTGGCGTGCCTGCAGGCAAGCTTTTGGGTTTTCTGGTTTCGAACAGGGGCATCGAGGCTAACCCGAAGAAGATCAAGGCCATCACCTCTCTGGCTAAGCCGGCGTGTATCAATGATGTTCAATGTTTGGTGGGTCATATTGCTGCTTTAAGCCGGTTCATAAGCCGGTTAGGTGAAAAGGTCATACCACTATATCAGATGATGAAGAAGACAGATAATTTTGTCTGGAGTGACGCTGCCAATGTTGCCTTTGAAGATTTGAAGAGACAGTTGGCTGAGCCGACGGTTCTTGCTGCTCCCATTGATAAGGAGCCTTTATTGTTATATGTGGTTGCTAATACACGCGCTGTTAGTGTGGCTATCGTGGTGGAGTGCAAGGAGGCTGGCAAGGAGCATCCGATTCAACGGCCGGTTTACTACATCAGTGAGGTACTTATCGAGTCCAAGCAACGGTATCCCCATTGGCAGAAGCTCGTTAATGGGGTGTTCATGGCAAGCCGGAAGCTTAAGCAATATTTCTTGGGCCACCCCATCACTGTGGTTAGTTCTGCTCCTTTAGGAGATATAATTCAGAACAGAGAAGCGACAGGATGAGTCGCCAAGTGGGCCATTGAACTTGGGCCTCATGGTTTAAAGTATGTGCCACGCACTGCTATCAAATCTCAAGCACTAGTGGATTTCATCAACGATTGGACAGAGCTGCAGATGCCTGAAAAAAGCCGGACAACACATATTGGACTATTCATTTTGACGGGTCCAGGCAATTGGAGGGCTCGGGGCTGGAGTCGTTTTAGCTTCCCCTCGAGGTGACAAATTTTGTTATGTGCTAGGGTTGATGTTTCCTTGTACTAACAATGCAGCTGAGTACGAAGCCTTACTCCATGGTCTTCGGATGGCTAAGGAGATGAGCTTAAGCCGGGTAAGGTGTTTCGGTGACTCAAATTTGGTGGCTCAACAGGTATCAGGCAAGTGGGATTCCAAGGATCCTCTCATGGTGGCTTGTCGCCGTGAAGTCGACGCCATTACTAGACGCTTCAAGGGTTACCAAGTGGAGCATATTGACCGCAGAAAGAACGAGGCGGCTGATGCTTTAAGCCGGCTGGGCTCTCAGCGTAAGCCGGTGCCGCCTAATACTTTCTTGGATATTCTACATAACCCTTCTGTCAAGTTACCTACATAGGAGGACTTGGCTGTTCCTAACCCGGAAGCACAACTGGTGGCGGCTATTCATGCCATTCCAGATTGGACAGTGCCATATTTGGCTTATATGACCCGGGGCGAGTTGCCTGAGGATGAAACCTTAGCCAGGTAGATAACCCGGCGGTCTAAGTCAATGACGATTGTCAGTGGCGAATTGCATCATCGCAGTGTTACAGGGGGCGTTTCAACGTTGCGTCTCCCCTGAAGAAGGCCAAGAAATTCTATGTGAGATTCACGAAGGGGATTGTGGTCATCATGTCGGGTCAAAATCACTTGTGGCCAAGGCTTTCCGTCATGGATTCTATTGGATGACGGCTCATGCTGATGCGGAGGACCTGGTCAGTAAATGGGATGGTTGTCAGAAGTTCTCAAGACGGGCTCATGTGCCGGCTCAAGAATTGAGGATGATTCCAATTACTTGGCCGTTTGCAGTCTGGGGGCTTGACATGGTTGGGCCTTTCAAAAGGTCCAAAGATAAAAGACCCACCTCTTGGTGGCAGTTGATAAATTTACAAAGTGGGTTGAGGCAGAGCCAGTCAGTAAGTGTGATGCAGCTACGGCGGTTCAGTTCATGAAGAAGGTGATATTTCACTTCGGCTTTCCACACAGCATTATAACTGACAATGACACTAATCTATCTAAAGGCGCCATGGAAGAATTTTGTCAACGTGAGCATATTCGGCTTGATGTTTCATCAGTGGCTCACCCCCAATCCAATGGTCAAGCCAAGAGAGCCAATTAGGAGATCTTGAAAGGCATCAAGCCCCGGCTTTTGGCCCTCCTGCAGCGGACGCCGGGTTGTTGGGTTGAGGAGTTACCCTCTGTGTTATGGAGCATCCACACTACTCCCAACAGATCCACGGGTTATACGCCTTTCATCATGGTCTACGGAGCTGAGGCGGTTCTCCCTAGTGACATCCATCATGACTCGCCTTGCATGGCGGCTTTTGTGGAGGTGGACAATGAAAAGGCGCGTCAGGATGCTCTTGACCTATTAGATGGACAGCGGGACTTGGTAGCAGCTCATTCGGTGATTTACCAACAGGACTTGCGCCGCTATCACAGCTGCCGGGTTAAGTCCAGAGCCTTTCAGGAAGGTGATTTGGTGCTCCGGCTCATCCAGGATCAAACTGACGCGCACAAGTTATCCTCACCTTGGGAAGGGCCCTTTGTAGTCAGCAAGAACTTGAACAATGGGTCATACTACCTTATCGACGTTCGAGAGCACAAAGACTCACGTAAGTCAGAGGAGGAGACCGACCGGCCGTGGAATATCGCTCATCTTTGGCCTTACTACACTTGAGCCATCGGCTCTCATGATGTACATATTTTGACAATGTATATATTATGTTAAATAATAAAGCAGGACCTCTATCCTTTTTTCCTCAAAGGTAAATATGTCATCATTGTTATCATTGTTATTTCACATGATCACTTGGGGGCTGATCATATTCGATCCGGCTTACGATCGTATTTGAATCTGGCCATTAATTTTTTTTGATCACTAGGGGACTTCCTGTTCAAACATAGGTCGTATTCGAACCAAAGAGAACATAGTTGCCAGTACCCTTTTGATTGGCACACTGTCGAGCTCACTAGGGGGTTTCTTTGATCGTATTTGAATCATCGCTTAACCCCTTTTGGGAACTGACTTTGATCGTATTTGAATCAGAGTCGTTAAAAAACTCTCAAGGTCATTAGGGGGCTTCCTGTTCAAACATAGGTCATATTCGAACCAAAGAGAACACAACTATCGGTACCCTCTTGATCGGCGCAATGCCAAAGCCACTGGGGGCTACATGATCGTATTCGAATCCTAGCTTAACCCCTCTAGAACGGTTTACTGATCGTATTCGAATCAGCAGCCTTGAATTTTTTATATTTGGTTTAAGTTTTTTGGAAGCACCCTTTTATTTGACTTGAGGTTTACAAGTATAAGTATGGTTAATTTTAACCCAGTTTAATTTTGGCTGCTAAGTCGCCAGTATATGAGCATCATTATACCTTTGGAAATATTGAGGTCCGAAGATTGGGTTATCGCCCTTACTGACCGGGTCATATGAGCCGGTGGTGCAAAGTTAAAGGTCGCAGATGTATGATTATAGTTGTGTTTTAAAGATTATATGTTGCAACAACCTTATCTGTGACTCTTTTTAAGTTATTATGACCCGCCTGGTGGTAAGCCGCCAAGGGACCTTGTGATCTGTTTTCATGTGCAGGACAGTTAAAAAGGTTTGGTCAAGCATACGGAAAACAGATGAAAAGTAAACACGGGTGAATATAACACGACAACTTAATGACATTGTTTTTTCAGCACCTCAGTTCATTGAACCGTTGGGGCAGCACAGAAAGCTTCTTCAAGACCTCTACCAGGAGGGTAGGCACTTCATTTGATAAGGCCACCATGGCTAATGCACGTTGAGACCCGGTATATAATTGCTCCACCAAGGTGTAAACTGCCTTTAGCTTGATCAGCATATCTTGGTTCAAATTGGAGCTTCTAGGGCCTGCATAAACATGATCAGTTGAGTCAATTACAATTATATGATCAACTAAAAGGTTCAATTGTTTAAACGCTTGCAGGGCGACTTACCAAAGATTGCCGAGACCATTTGAGAGACTTGGCGCTTTAAGCCGGTTAATTCACCGGTTGCTTCTTCCAGAGCCGCCTCTGCCTTCTCAGCTCGGTTAATTAAAGTTGTCCTTTCATCAGCCTAGAACTTCTTTTCATTATCAAATTCTTTCTTCAGTTTTTCTTGTTCAGAAATACTGAATTTGAACTTGGTATCGGCCTTTTGGGTCTCCGTTTCTTGGGCCTCAAGGCGGCTCTTCAGATCAGTCACCTCAGATTCGAGTTGACTCGTGGAGGCCTATACAAATACAGGGTCAAAATCAAGCCAATTTTTATGCATTATCAAAGTCCCAAGCCTTTTGCTAGCAACAATGCTTGGCACTTGGGGGCTAATGTTTGCCGAAGAATTTTACTTTCAACGGCGGTTCATAACATGGCGGTTCATAACAGTAAGTCCCAAGCACTTTTGCAAACAATAATACTTGGCACTTGGGGCTAATGCATATTGCAGTTCAAAGCTCTGTAAGTACATTTTTTATATAACCATTTTAAGGACTGGTTTAACCATGTTGGTTAAGCCACCCCTTGGGGACTACAGAGTAAGCTAGACTTCTTGTATGTCTTATTCATCTATGTTACTAATGTCACTAAATTTGTTTCTAAGTCTACAACATAAGCATCCACAATAGACTTGGGGGCTGGCATAGTACAGATTAATGAATAAAGAGAGAAAGGGTTATACCTCGAATTTTTGGTGCATTTGCTTCACCATGTCAATCTCAAGGTTCCGGCTGTTGTGCACTTGGTTCATGTAGCCAGAAAAGATGTCTCCAACACTCATATGAGCATAGTTTGCAACATCCAGCTTGACCCGACGGTGTTCCAGAAGTTCTTCTTTGGCGGGACAATTGGCCAGCACAGTTGGCCTTCCCGGCTCAACAAAGCCGGTTCTGGTGATCTCAAAGTCAGTGTTTTGCGGGTCATCTGTCCTGACCAGGCTAGGGATTTCTGGATTTTCTGACTCATCAGCGGCTCGTTCAGCAGGCGGGTCAGCAGCGGAAGTTGGTATATCTTGAACTGGCTCAGATGGCGGCTCATGAGTTGATGAGTCCAGTACAACTGTTTCAAGAACCGGCTCAGTCACGACCGTGTCTTCAGCTGGCTTGTTCTTCCTAACCCGTTTTCTAGGCTTGGCTTGTCCACTGTGTCAAAATAAAAGGTTACTACAGATGCAAGGGATTAAAGTAAATACAAGATAAGCAGATTATTATACCCTGGTGCAGTCTTGAAACCCGGCAGGTTGGACTGCATTGAGTCGCCGGATGAAGGGGAAGTTTCCTGATAATCCGAGTCAGGAGAATTGAGAGGTTGGCGAGTAAGACCCGCCAAAGGATAAAGAGAATTTAAATAAGAGGTGACCTCATTCCGACGCTTCTTTGGGGTGTTTGGTAAGCCAGAGGAGAGCTCCGCATCCTTGCTGGTCCGGGTCTGCCTCCGGCTCTCATGAATCTGTCGCTTCAAAAGAAATTGAGGATCGTGATGAGCTAAAGGATGAGAAAACCTTACTTTCCGGGTCACTCTGTGGATTTTCCATCTTGGCAAAGGCTTGGAGTCGGAGGAACGGATAGTTACCTCATCAGCCTTGTTATGGCTTGCTCCTGTGTCCTCCTGCTGATAATCAGTGTCAATAAGATGGTTAAAAATGAGCCAAGGGAGTCAAGGGCTACCTCCGACTCAGAAGAGTCTGCTAGACGAAGCAGGTCAGAAGCAGTGGCCTTTTTGCCCTTCTTCTTGGCGGCCTCCTTTTTGGCGGCTTTCTTCTCCTTCCTGGATTTCTTGGTAGCCTCATGGTCATATTTGACCTTCCAAAATTTATCACCCGCCTGCAAAGATTAACATATGTATGAGTATGGGTGAAACATCAAAAAATCAAACTAATTATTTCATATGGGCAGCTTACCATTGGAGCCGGGTTAGCTTTACAGAAGGGGGCTAAGCCCACCTTACCACAGTCTGCCAGGCTCTCATTCAAAAGAGACTTGGTCATATCATTGATGACATTTTCAGGCAAGTCATCAGGGCTGTGTCGCAGAGGGTCATCCTTTGCGCCCGTATAATCACAAATCAAGCCGGGGTGGCGGCTCAACGGAATGACCCACCAAGCGAGCCAAACCCGGACCAGGTCGATGCCTGTTAACCCGTTTCCCAGAAGAGCTTTGATCTTGGCCAAAGTGGGGGCGAGTGATTTGCGTTCGGCGGCTGTAATCTTGTCAGGCAAATGATGGTTGGGCCCAAGACAAAGAGCACGAAAGCCGGGCAGAGGGTTTTCACCAGTCGAAGAGGTGTCTTGGTAGTAAAACCATGTCATATTCCAATCTTTGGGGTGGCTCGGCGGGTTGGCGTAAGGAAAGATCACGTCCGTATGGCGCCGGATTGAGGCACCGCCAAGCTCTAAGCTCTGACCGCTAACGCACTCATTCTGGCAGTTCAAGTAAAATAGCTCTCTGAAGAGCGGCAAGTTGGGTTCTTCTCCGAGGTATACTTCACTGAATACTTGGAAGTTGCAGATATTAGACACGGAATTGGGTCCGATGTCTTGAGGGTGAAGATCAAAGAAATGCAACGCGTCTCTGAAGAACTTTGAGCCAGGTGGAGTGAAACCCCGGTTCATGTGATCCATGAAAATAACAACTTCTACTTTGGGCTGAGGAAATTCCTCCTTCGGGTTAGGAGCACGATCAGTCATGACTTCTTTCTTCGGCAGATAGCCGGTCTTCACAAAATCATCAAGAGTACTGTCTGTGACAATGGATTTAACCCAGTTGCAGGAGGTGGGTGCTTTTGGTGCCATTATGATTGAAAAGCCTAAGACAGAGAAAAAAGTACCAGTTCAAATTTAAGTCGGGCAGGAAAATATTACAGCGCATAGTCAAGATGGCGGCTTACGAAGGGGCCTAATGGTATAAGGATAATTATGTCAAGGTTATTTAAGCCGCCATAGGCTCTATAAGCCATCAAGACTATTTAAACCGCCAAGGGTGGTTCAAGTTATCAATTGAGCATTGCCTCTTTTAAACCGGTGATCAGAGTCGCCATGGCTAGATAAATCTAACAAGTGCAGATTTTTGCCTAAGTGTTGAATAAACAGATTTCACAAACTACATCATTATTTTGGATCAAACAGACGTTCAGAAAAGAAATTTCTAGACCTAAAAACATAGTACAAAGAAGTTCATGCGTTCCACTGAGGACTCTTTACAAAGAAAGAAGATCTGCTAGCGCCTAAAATGGATGCGGAGCAACTACCACACAAGATCTACGCTACTGTTGGATCAAAGAAACCACGGCAAAAGCAAATGCGAAGAACTGGAATGAACAGGGAACTATACAGATGAACTCGCTAACCCTAGCATGGATCTATGGTGCGAAAAGGGGAAAACTTACTGTGATGGATCTGCTGCTGCGGTGGCGGAGCTCCAGTGACAGACGGGGGCGAGAGGAAGAAGATGCAGAAAGGGAAGAATGAGGAAGACCTAGTCAGGTCTATTTATAAGGAAGGGCCACTAAAAGAGCGCGAAAAACGAGGAGGCCGAAAATATGAGTTATCCAACTACAAGGACACCTCGATTTTTGAGATGGCCATTGTCGGTGTCAAAACTGGCGGATCTCGGGTAGGGGGCCCCGAACTGTGCGTCTAAGCGCATGGTAACAGGAGACAAGGGACACGATGTTTTACCCAGGTTCGGGCCCTCTTGATGGAGGTAAAACCCTACGTCCTGCTTGATTGATATTGATGATGTGGGTATTACAAGAGTAGATCTACCACGAGATCAAGGAGGCTAAACCCTAGAAGCTAGCCTATGGTATGATTGTTGTTATTGTTGTTGTGTCCTACGGACTAAAACCATCCGGTTTATATAGACACCGGAGAGGGTTAGGGTTACACAGAGTCGGTTACAATGGTAGGAGATCTACATATCCGTATCGCCAAGCTTGCCCTCCACGCCAAGGAAAGTCCCATCCGGACACGGGACGAAGTCTTCAATCTTGTATCTTCATAGTCTTGGAGTCCGGCCGATGATGATAGTTCGGCTGTCCGGACACCCCCTAGTCCAGGACTCCCTCAGTAGCCCCTGAACCAGGCTTCAATGACGACGAGTCCGGCGCGCATATTGTGTTCGGCATTGCAAGGCGGGTTCCTCCTCCGAATAATTTATAGAAGATTGTGAACACCAGGATAGTGTCCAGCTCTGCAAAATAAATTCCACATTCCACCATAGAGAGAATAATATTAACACAAGTTCAATCTGCTGACGTATTTCGTGGCGTGACTTCACACCGCAACCAAGCCTTTACTTGAATCGTTTTTATTATACCACCTCAGCGCGTTTAGCGAAGCGGTTTCCTTGGCACATCTTGTCGAAGCAGAGATCGTGTTCCCCTTATTTCGGGATTCTCATCAATACGGACGTGGGTAACCCAACCGCGCCATTGATTGCGGCGCTTGGGAGAAAAGCGAGTTTTATCAGGCCGGTGGGGACGCATAGTTTCGTCCACCCATATATAAGGGGATACGGATCCACCTTTTTACCTATGCCTTCTTCCTCCTTTGCTTATCCATCTCCGCGCACTCGAGATCTAGCGCCCAAGTTCGCACATCTCACCTCAACCTCCTCCAACTATGTCCGGAGCGGGAGGCAAGTGGATGGCCTCCTCCGTTATAGAGGGGCACATCAAGAAGCTGCGCAGCGCCGGATATCTGTCCAGCGACATCGCGCACCGGCTCCCCGACGAGGGGCAGCCCATCCCCACCCCCAGGCCCCATGAGAGGGTAGTATTCCTTCCCCATTTCCTCCGCGGACTAGGCTTCCCACTTCACCCGTTTGTCCGGGGGCTCATGTTCTACTACGGCCTGGATTTCCATGATCTGGCCCCGAATTTCATCCTCAACATCTCGGCGTTTATCGTCGTGTGCGAGGCTTTCCTCTGCATCCAGCCCCACTTCGGCTTGTGGCTCAAGACCTTCAATGTCAAGCCGAAGGTTGTGAAGGGCAGACAAGCGGAGTGCGGAGGCGCCATGGTGGGTAAGATACCCAACGTTACCTGGCTCGAGGGCGCCTTCATGGAAACCATCAAGGGGTGGCAATCAGGGTGGTTCTACATCACCAAGCCGGGTGACCCTAAATGGGCAGCGGCCCTCGAATTCAGATCTGGCATCCCCACATGGCTCACCTCTTGGAAAGAGAGTGGCCTGACTTGGGGCGATTCGGAGGAGCTGACCGGACTCCAAGCCTGCATCCATAAGCTGGTGAACAAGAAGCTCAAGCTTGTCAACATAGTCCAGGTCATGCTCATCCGCCGGATTCTCCCGTGCCAACAACGGGCCTTTAAATTGTTGGAGTTCGATCCGGCTCAGCACCGAACCTTGAGCGGGCTCTTCGACACTAGGTACGAAGATGCCTGGAAGGTGTTGTTTAAGGGCGCCGAAGCTCCCGCATCCACTACCGAAGATCGCGGATTCAGCTCGCAGCGCCAGGCTAGCGAGGTAAGCGTTTCTACCCTTTACAGACACTTGTTTTTCATAGTTTGACTCTATGCGGGATCTAAACTCCCTTTCCTTTGACAGGACTGGCTGAAGAAGGCCGAGCAGACTAACTATACGGCCCCTTTGCCAGAAGACCCAGCGGACGCCTGTTTAGCGGGGCTGCTGGTTCCGGCACCCCACGTGGTGCCGGAGAAGAAGGCCAAGAAGGAGGCCACGGGCACTCGAAAGAGTTCCCGTTTTCAGGTGTCCGATGACTCCGAGGCGGACTCCTCCCCCGAGGACGAGGAGGAGAAGAAAAAGGCCTCTCCCCCAGTGGGGGGAGGGAAGAAAAGGAGGGCTTCCCCAACGAGGGAGGCCGAAGGGTCCAAGAAGGGAAGAACTCTTCCCCCGGACTGTTCCGCCAGCGCCGGTGACGACAACAAGGATTGGCCTCCAAGGGCCAAGCCCCTAGCGAGATCGTAAGTATCCGGACTCCCGAATGACTTCATGATTTTTCTTTTTGCCACATGGTGTCTTTCTAACGCCGCGTACAACCCTGCTGTCCGCCCAAGGACGATCTTCCCGCTTCGTCGAGCGGGTCCTTGGGCTCGTTGGATGTGAACAGTACTTCACTTCCAACCGCCTCCTCTCCCCATGACGCTGACGACGCCGAGGTGGGATCCCAGAGAGGGACCCACCCGGAGGAGGAGGACCCGGAGGCGCCACAGGGCGACCTCCCAGACTTCGTGCCGGACTCCGCACCGGAACCTGCAGTGGTTCCGGAGTCCGGCAGGCGGCCCCTTCGCAAGAAGGGCAAGACCGTGGCGCCGACGGCCTCCGTCCAACCGGAGGCGCCGGATAACTTGCTGGAGGCGCTTAACGGCGCTTCCATCAAGGAGGAACACCGCACTGTCATGAGTGCGGTGATTCAGAAGGTCAAGCTCGCCAAAAGCGGGCTGACCGAAGCCTGCAGCAGCCTTCTATCAGGCTTTGAGGTAAGAATATTAATATATGTAAAATAGTACCGCATAGATAGTAGCCCCTGATGCTCGGTTCGGTGTTCGGAAAGAAAAGCCGAACTGAGGATCTAAAAAGATATACGCAGGAGTCTTAATAAATATGTCAATATGGGATTGCAGGCTGCGCTGCTGACCTTTGCCACATTGACTGCGGAGGTCAATGCTTTGAAGCAAAGCCTCGAGCGGTCCGAGAACGAGCTCGGCCGTGCCAAGAAGCAGCTCTAGGACAAGGAAGGTGAGCAACACCTTATTAAAGTTGTACCTTACAGAAAAGGATTTGGTTGCAAGAGAAATGACAAGGATAACGTGGGTACTTCAGGGGCCACGAACAAGGTGGCGACTTTGAAGGAGGCGGTGTCCGCGGCCGAACGTAATGCGGCCGTGGAGCATGCTGGGCGAGAGAAGCAGGAGGCGCGGGTGGCGGAGGTACATCAAGAGCTCCAGGCTCTCATGGAAAAGCATGAGAGTTTGGAGCGCGACTCGAAGACTCGAGAGTCCGAGCTTGCATCGGCTCTTGAGAACGCCCAAGCCGCTAAGGCCGAAGCCCACAAGGCCCTTCAGGAGATCGAGGCGTTGAGAAAATAGCGGCGGGTAAGGCATTTTTCATGCAAAGCAAGCATGTGAATGTGAATTACCTGTTACTTACCCGAATTCGGAGCTCTCCAGGAGCGTTCGCAGATCTGCCCCGCAGCGTGCCCGATGCTGCCGCTTTCTACAGGGCCGAGGAGGGGAGCTCGGCGGAGAAGGTCTTCTGGTCTCAGTATGTTGAGGCCGGACATCCGGTGCCCCTTAGCGACCAGCTGAAGCAGCTGGTCGAGCTCCACAAGGTGGCCGAACAGGCCATGAAGGGCCTCATAGTTCGGCAGTGGCCCAATGAGGCCATGCCTGGGAGCTACTTCGGCCTGGTGCGGCGGCTGGTGGATGCTTGTCCATGGGTTGAGGTCATCAAGCGATCCGCCTGTATTGAAGGTGCCCGTCGGGCCCTTGCCCGTGCTAAGGTGCACTAGGGCAAGATGGATGCTGAGAAGCTTTTCAAAGACGCGCCACCGCCGGGCAAGGAGTATCGCACGCCCGAGATGCATTACAAGAGCGTCCTGAAGGGTGCCCGCACTATTGCGGGTGAGTGCTCCAATAATGTAATATTTGAGTAGACTCGCATTTTGTTATACTGTGCGCTGAAAACTTTGTTCATATGCGCTAAGCAACGCTTGTTGATTTAAAATATTACCTTCTGTGCGGCTGTTTATCAAATCTGAGAGATGGCAAGTCGTCGGCTTCAGCCCCCATGCCACGAGTGTTGGGGTGTTCGGGATAAATTTGAGCACTCTTGTTCCCATATTTGGGTCCATCTAGGGAGGCGCTCAACACAATGAACTAGGCAACCGGACTTTTGATGCTTGAACACTCTGACTTAGCCATAGAATTCTATAATTTTAAATTTTGGCGAAGCCCCTAGTGTTTGGAAGGCCGAATTCGAGGCGCTATCCATGCCTGGGCCAAACAAAGCCGGTTCCTCGCTCTAAGCGCCATAAGTCTTTAGGGACTCGAAAAAACCTCTCGAACAGCGACCGGCTCTCGCCTCATCATGACGGTCAGTTTTAGCTT
This sequence comes from Triticum timopheevii, assembly GCA_963921465.1. Taxonomy (NCBI): domain Eukaryota; kingdom Viridiplantae; phylum Streptophyta; class Magnoliopsida; order Poales; family Poaceae; genus Triticum; species Triticum timopheevii. The sequence continues at coordinate 294,279,733 of OY997262.1, forward strand.
TCTCCACTGAGGCGCTCGCCCAGCTCAACCGGGGCGCAATCGCAGTGGTTCTCCCAGTGCTACCTTAGCTGATAGAACGGAACGTAAGGTACCAAAACATGGGAGCCGGGCAAACCCAACTATTGACCCAAGACATGATTCGGAGCCGATGCATATAATGCTATAAGTTCGGGGTGCCACACTTGTGAAAGTATTCGGACTTATCACACCATAATGTGGGGAACTTAAGCCCTTGGTGTATTTAGCCGTACCAAAGTGTACGGATGCGACATGTCATTAGTGAACATATGTATAAGAAAGGAATGCGATTAGAAGCAAAAAGGTGTTGCATTGTTTATTCAAGAAATACTGCCATGAATGCAGAACGATACAAATAGTGCGATAAGCAATGGATGGGACTATTAAACATGTCCCCCTCCAGGGATAGGCTGCAGAATGGTGTATAAAATAGATTTAGTGCTCGTAATGGAGACCACCTGGATATTCATCGTAGCCTTTCATCTTCCCTGGCTGTTGCATCGTGAGTTCGGCCGGTCTACTGCCGGACAGGGCCTCTGGTGAACGGAGTCCTGTGGGTAAGAAAGAAAAAGAAAAGAAAGGAATGACACACTTGGGAGCCCCTGATGTGGTTGAGCCGCATTCTGGGCCTGCCGTGGTCGTGCCCCTTCCCCTATGCCCATGGTATCTCCAGAGCGTAATGATGTACGCGAAGGACCAGTCTTGTGATCTTGCGAGGGCTGGGGTTGGGGCCGCATTGCTACGCGTGCTCGGAATGTGCCAAGTGGTCTTCTTGTAGGTTACTCCGGGCGCGTTTAGCCATGTCCGGTCGCTTAACGGCCGGACTCGAGAATTGCCTTAAGAGGCTGCATTGTACTTCTGCCGCGAGAGCCGCTGTATGTTCCTCCGTTCGGAGGGAGCGTTCGGTGTTTCCGTTGACCGTGATGACTCCTCGAGGGCCTGGCATCTTGAGCTTGAGGTATGCGTAGTGCGGCACCGCGTTAAACTTTGCAAACGCGGTTCATCCGAGCAGAGCATGATAGCCGTTGCGGAACGGAACTATGTCGAAGATTAACTCCTCGCTTCGGAAGTTATCCAGGGATCCGAAGACCACTTCCAGTGTGACTGAGCCCGTACAATTGGCCTCTACACCTGGTATGACGCCTTTGAAGGTCGTCTTTGTGGGTTTAATCCTTGAGGGGTCTATGCCCATCTTGCACACTGTGTCCTGATAAAGCAGGTTCAGGCTGCTGCCGCCGTCCATCAGGACTCTGGTGAGGTCAAATCCATCGATGATTGGGTCTAAAACCAATGCGGCGAATCCGCCGTGGCGGATGCTGGTGGGGTGGTCCCTTCGATCAAAAGTGATCGGGCAGGAGGACCATGGGTTGAACTTCGGGGCGACTGGCTCCATCGCGTATACGTCCCTGAGTGCATGCTTCCGCTCCCTCTTGGGTATGTGGGTTTCGTATATCATATTCACCGTCCGCACTTGTGGGGGGAAACCCTTCTGTCCTCTATTGTTCGACGGTCGGGTCTCTTCTTCGTCATCGCTATGCAGCCCCTTGCCATTGTTTTCGGCAATTAGCTTGCCTGCCTGCTTGAATACCCAACAGTCCCTGTTGGTGTGGTTGGCTGGCTTTTCGGGGGTGCCGTGTATCTGGCACGAGCGATCGAGTATTAGGTCCAAATTGGACGGACCCGTAGTAGTTCTTTTGAATGGCTTTTTCCGCTGACCGGGTTTGGAGCCTCTGAATCCGGCATTGACTGCCGTATCCTCATTATTGTCGCCGTTAATGCGGCGTTTGTTCTTGTTGCGACGCGACCTGCCATTGCGGTCCTTTGTATCCGGACTGCCAGAATTTTTGCTGAGGTTGTTGCTGCGGGCTAGCCAGCTGTCCTCTCCCGCGCAGAAGCGGGTCATGAGTGATGTGAGGGCTGCCATGGATTTCGGCTTTTCCTGTCCCAGGTGCCGGGCCAGCCACTCGTCGCGGATGTTATGTTTGAAGGCCGCGAGGGCCTCCGCATCTGGACAGTCGACGATTTGATTTTTCTTAGTTAAGAACCATGTCCAGAATTGTCTGGCCGATTCGTCTGGCTGCTGAATTATGTGGCTTAGGTCGTCAGCGTCTGGTGGTCGCACATACGTGCCCTGGAAGTTATCAAGGAATGCGGCTTCCAGGTCCTCCCAACACCCAATTGATTCTGCTGGCAAGCTGTTGAGCCAATGTCGAGCTGGTCCTTTAAGCTTGAGTGGGAGGTATTTGATGGCGTGAAGATCGTCACCGCGGGCCATGTGGATATGAAGGAGATAGTCTTTGATCCAAACCGCGGGGTCTGTTGTGCCATCATAGGATTCAATATTCATGTGTTTAAAGCCTTCGGGGATTTGATGATCCATTACTTCATCTGTGAAGCATAGTGGGTGTGTGGCGCCTCTGTATTGGGCTATATCGCGACGGAGCTCCAATGAGCTTTGTCTACTGTGTTCGGCCCGGTCGGGCTTAATGTGTCCGGCGCGACGGTTGTCGTCACATATCATGGGGTGCCCACGCGATCCGTAGATCGATCTTGATTGTCTTGCCTTATCCTCCAATATATCTCGCAAGTCTGGAGCGTTCCCCTGTGGCCTTGCGCTTTTCGAGCGATGCCGGGGTACGGTTCTAGTGGAGGGCCTAGAGGCCTCTCTGTCGCGGCCACGAGGTGGTCGGTCAGCCGCATTGTGCTCGGGTGATTCAGGTTTATATGCCTCCTCCTCTAGTCGGGGGAGCAACTTGCGTTTGGGGTAGCTTTTGGAGGGGCGTTCGAGCTCATGCTCTTCGGCCGCAAGGACTTCAGTCCATCTGTCGGCTAGCAGATCCTGATCAGCTCTAAGTTGTTGCTGCTTTTTCTTGCGGCTGTTTGCCGTGGCCATAAGCCTGCGTTTAAAGCGCTCTTGTACGACGGGATCCTCAGGCACGACAAATTCATCGTCGTCGAGGCTTGCCTCGTCTCCGGAGGGAGGCATGTAATTATCATCCTCGACCTCTTCGTCTGCCGCTCTCTCATGAGGGCTGGCATCTCTGTCTTCCTGCGTTGAATCTTGCTGGAGGGGGTTGTCTTCGGCACTGTCTGGGGTATTATTATCTCCGGTGCCGGAATCGCCATTCTTGTTGTGGCTGGATTTAGAGCGGCACCGCTGACGTCGGCGCTTGGGCTGTTTCTTGGAGGGGTCTTCCTCCGCTGTTCCTTCGCCATTCCCATCCTTTGGGATATCCACCATGTATATGTCGTATGACGAGGTGGCTTTCCAGTGCCCAGTAGGCGCTGGTTCTTGGTCATCTCCGGCATCGTCGTCCATACCGTCGATGTCTTCGGAGTCGAAGTCTAGCATGTCGGTTAGATCGTCAACAGCGGCTAGTAAGTGGGTAGTGGGTGGGTCTTGAATTTCTTCGTCGTCTGCATCCCAACCGTCCTGACTGTAGTCCGGCCAGGGCTCTCCTGATAACGAGAGATACTTTAGCAAACTAAGGATGTCACCAAAAGGTGAGTGCTGAAAGATGTCCGCAGCGGTGAACTCCATGATCGGCGCCCAATCGGATTCGATTGGAGGGGGCGTAGGAGGTTCGGAGTCCGGAAAGGAGTCCGGCACCTTGGAGTCACGAGCTTCAGAAGGGACAAAGTCAGTATTCGGCTCTATCGCCGTAGAGGTTGCAGCTGCCGAGATGGTGTCTAACCACCCGTCCTCGGTCTGCTCAGCCGGCTCCGAATCGAGGGTCAAAGCGGACTCGTGTGCGGCCTCCAGGGCATTGTCCGGCAGCAGAGCTAAATCATGCCCATCGTGACAGTGCGGCACGCTCGGCTGTGGCTCGAATCCATTGAAGATCAAGTCTCCGCGGATGTCAGCCGTGAAGTTAAGACTTCCAAATCTGACCTGACGGACGGGGGCGTAGCTTTCGATCTGCTCCAGATGGCCAAACGAATTGGCCCGCAGTGCAAAGCCACCGAATATGAAGATCTGTCCGGGGAGGAAAGTCTCACCATGGACCGCGTCGTTGTTGATGATCGAAGGAGCCATCGAGCCTATCGGTGACGACACAGAGGAACTCTCAATGAAAGCGCCAATGTCGGTGTCAAAACCGGCGGATCTCGGGTAGGGGGTCCCGAACTGTGCGTCTAGGCGGATGGTAACAGGAGACAAGGGACACAATGTTGTACCCAGGTTCGGGCCCTCTTGATGGAGGTAAAACCCTACGTCCTGCTTGATTGATATTGATGATGTGGGTATTACAAGAGTAGATCTACCACGAGATCAAGGAGGCTAAACCCTAGAAGCTAGCCTATGGTATGATTGTTGTTATTGTTGTTGTGTCCTATGGACTAAAACCATCCGGTTTATATAGACACTGGAGAGGGTTAGGGTTACACAGAGTCGGTTACAATGGTAGGAGATCTACATATCCGTATCGCGAAGCTTGCCCTCCACGCCAAGGAAAGTCCCATCCGGACACGGGATGAAGTCTTCAATCTTGTATCTTCATAGTCTTGGAGTCCGGCCGATGATGATAGTTCGGCTGTCCGGACACCCCCTAGTCCGGGACTCCCTCAGTCATCAAGACAAAGATCCGCTGGGATGCATTGGATAAAATATGCTTTTATGACAGGTGACATCATGGCGGGTTACCACAAATCCAGAGGATGACGTCATGGCGGGTTACAAAAATTTCATAAGGGCAGAAGATTTTTCCTTAAGTGTCAAAGATTGACATGAACCGGTTCAAATCAATCTAGGGCCTAATGTTGGGGATATAGCTATTGGTATGACCTGCCCAGGAGGGGCCGGGTTATACTTGCAAATATTCTTGAAGCCCAAGACCCAGGATATAGATGGCAGTTTAGTTAAGGGCCCAAGGCCCAGAGGCGACTTAAGGCCCGTAGTGATAAACCGCCATGTATGGGTGACTTGTATTGTAAGGCAAGAATAGTTAAGAGACCGACCCTGACACTGTTTATGAGACGGTCGGGACTCTGTGAGCTGCAGGGCGTCGACCTCTGTATATAAAGGGACGACCCGGCGGCGGTTCAGGACAAGTAACATCAACTCGAGAGCTAGGTCAAGCGATTCGCTCTGTGGTTATCGAGACATAAGCAATCCCACTCAAAACTGGATCGTAGGCTTTTATCTTCACCATAAGGGGCCGAACTAGTATAAACCTCATGTCCTTTGTCCCGATTAACCCCTTTAAGCTTCCTAGTTATGATGGTCCATGACTAAGTCCTTTCACTAGGACATCTGTCGTGACAATTCCACGACAACTGAGCCTAGTAGTTTCTTGTGTTAGAATATGTAGAGGATAGGTTCTGTTTAAACCTGTAATATATCCCTATAGCTTTGATGCTCGCTTGGCTCCCCTCCAAGGCACCAACATCAGGCAGTCCTCCGTCAACTCGGCCTCTCGTGGTCACGGTCATGGGCTCAGTCACCAGGGACAAAACCGCAACAGCGGCGGCCGCGGCCGTGGCAACTACCAGAGTGAGGGCGCTCGATCTGGTGGTGGCGGCAATACAGGAGGTGGCGGCTTCAACAACAACATGGGAGGTGGCGGCTTCAACAACAACAACAATAGCCGCCGCACTTCTTCAACTCGCCGTCCTCGCTGCTAGCTTTGCAAGAAGCCAGGACATGAGGTCATGGACTGCTGGCATCGATATGATGAAGATTATGTCCCCGACTCTTGTCATGTTGCTGCAGCCATTCGTGAAGAAGGAGGAGATGGCGTATGGTACGTTAACTCGGGTGCAATAGACCATGTTACAAGCGAACTAGAGCAACTCACTGTTCGTGAGAGATACATCGGCAACGACCAAATTCACACTGCGGCAAGCGGTGGAGGTATGGATATTCGTCACATTAATCAAGCTTTTATTAATTCCCCTACTCTCAAATGTGATCTAGTTCTTAAGCATGTTCTTCATGTCCCACAAGCCGATAAAAACCTTGCATCAATGTCTCATCTAGCCATTGTAAGGGCATACTTGTCCCTTAGTAGTTTTGGTGATTGATGACAATGTTTTTACGGACTAATCGTGTGCATTGAGCTTTTTAGATATATCATGACTGAACACAAGACGATTTGATGCCCCTCGAAGATTATTGAAGATGGCGTTTCTCTATGTTTCTTTTCGGTGGAGTTGAGTCATAGGAGAGCCATACTATTAAGAGGGGATCCGCATTGGAAAGGTTTGGGTGGAATCTCACGTACACGTTCCTTTTGCACCGCCTTTCCTTTGGCTCTTTGGAGTTTCCTCTGTCTCACCGTGTCTCTGCAAAATGAAGGACTCTGAGTGTTGCTGTTCACAGGCTGGCGGTAGTACTGCTCCCCAGAGCGGTACTACTGTAGGCACCAGCGGTAGTACCGGGCTCCGGCACGGTAGTACCATGGGCTCCCACGGTAGTACCGCTCCTTCTGAGCGATAGTACCGTGAGCTCTGGCATGGCGCTGCTGCGCAAGCGGTAGTAGGGGCGGATGTAATTTTTTACATTCGCGCCCTACACGGTAGTACCGTGCTCTAGTGCGGTAGTACCGTGACGCCTGGCCAGGCACAACGGAATGAGCGGAAGTAGGGGCGGATGTAATTTTTTACATCCGCACCCTACACGGTAGTACCGCACCTAGGTTGCGGTAGTATCGTGTTGGATTTTTGCACCGATAAAATCTCAGCAGAGGTAGTCACGGATGTAATTTATATCCGTGCCTACTGTGCCTGGACCGTGGCTGCCCTGCGGTAGTACCACACGGGGTCGTGGTAGTACCGCGCCAACGGTTCTACCACACCCTGTCGGTGCTCATCTGTTCAGGTCCAGGCTCTACCGTGCCCATGGTAGTACCGTGGGCCACCGCAGTAGTACAGCAGGCCCGTGCGGTAGTACCGCTCCTGTAGTGCGGTAGTACCGCGGGCCGTGGGCTCAGTGGTGGGTAACGGTTGGAATTGTCCCCCCAATATATAAGGGGGTCTTCTTCTCCAAGAAGACCTACCTCTTCCATCCCCAATCTCCATTGTTGCTCCAAGCTCCATTTTCGCCCGATCTCTCTCCTTAGACAATCAAACTTGTTGATTTGCTCGGGATTGGTTGAGAAGGCCCCGATCTACACTTCCACCAAGAGAAATTTGATTCCCCCCACTAATCCCTTGCGGATCTTGTTACTCTTGGATGTTTGAGCACCCTAAATGTTGAGGTCACCGCGAAGCCATAGTCCATTGTGGTGAAGCTTCATGGTGTCGTTGGGAGCCTCCAATTAAGTTGTGGAGATAGCCCCAACCTTGTTTGTAAAGGTTCGGTCACCGCCTCCAAGGGCACCAATAGTGGAATCACGGCATCTCGCATTGTGTGAGGGTGTGAGGAGAATATGGTGGCCCTAGTGGCTTCTTGGGGAGCATTGTGCCTCCACACCGCTCCAACGGAGACGTACTTCCTCTCAAAGGGAAGGAACTTTGGTAATACATCCTCGTCTCCATCGGTTCCACTCTTGGTTATCTCTTTCCTTTACTTGTGCAAGTTTTATTGTGGTCTTTCCCTTGCTTGCTTGTGTGCTTGTTGTTGTTGCATCATATAGGTTGCTCACCTAGTTGCACATCTAGACAACCTACTTTGTTGCAAAGTTTAATTTGGTAAAGAAAAGCTAAAAATTGTTAGGTGCCTATTCACCCCCCCTCTAGTCAACTATATCGTTCCTTTCAATTGGTATTAGAGCCTCTTCTCTTTATTAAGGACTTTGCCGTCCGAAGAGTATGGTTGACACCATAAACGGTGGGGAGGAGCACTCCAGTGTGAATCCGAGCTCGTCTACGACCGATGGGGGAACCGTGGTCTCTCGTCATGAATTCAATGCAGCTTTGGACACATTGAAAACCTCCATGATGACCGAGGTTGAAAGCATGTTTAATAAATTCTTAGAAGGGCTTAAACTATCTATCGCGCCGATGAAAGTGGGTGATCCCACTAACAAGGTGACGGATGCTAACTCCGACAAGGGGGAAGCTACTAGTGAAAAAACTCCTTCTACTAGTGGTAAAAATGGCAATGGCATCTTTTCCCATGTGGAACCTCCACTTACTTATGGTGGACCGATTCCTTCCACCCATTTGAATCATGCCGATCCTCCCCCTAAGATTGTAAAAAAACGAGGACTTTGATTCTTGGGTTTATCGCTTTAAGCGGCATTTGAACCATGTTAAGACTAACCTTTGGAGAATCATTGAAGAAGGTTTCTATCCGCATGACCGAAGCAACTTCACTCCTCGAGAAGCCGCGGATAATCAATTCAATGAGAAGGCTCTCTTCATCATCCAAGATGCAGTTCCACCCGAAGATCTTGCTCATCTCCGACCCTTCACCGTGGCCAAGGATGCATGACGGCATGTTGTTTCTATTTACAGGGGAAGCACTAGCATTCAACGCTCCAGCTATGAAGTAGTGCAAGATGAAGCTGGTGAGTTTGCCATGAAAGAAGATGAAGAACCTCGTGAGCTCTATCGGGGATTGACTACTCTCGCGGTCTCACTCCAAGATCATGGGAGCAAGGATACGGATGACAATTGGATCAAGCGCAAATTTCTCAAGGCCATGATGCCTTACCACAAGGCCATGAACTCCATCATTCGTCAAAGGTCGGACTTTCACACCTTGTCCTCAAGTGAAGTGTTGGATGAGTTTGTGGCTATGAGCATCTTGGACAAGACCGCCGATAATGTGGTGTTACGTTCTCAAAGAGCAAAGGAGCCCAACCTTGCCTTGAAGGCCAAGGTTAGTGTGGAAGAAGAGGATGATGAGGAAGAAGATGAGAGCAACCCCGAAGATACTAAGTATGATTATCATGAACACATGGCTCTCGCTTCAAGGCAAATTTGGAGCAAGAAGAGTACAAGGCCCAACTTCAACAAGAACAACTCAAGTGGCTTCAAGGGCAAGCAACGTGTGAGAACATGTTACAATTGTGGCAATGTGAGCCATTTTGTTGTGGATTGCCCTTACGAGAAGCGGGAAGACAATGGTGGCAAGCTCATCCGAAAAGACAAAGCCAAGTCCTTCCCCAACAAGAACAACTTCACCAAGAAGACTCCATCCAGAGGGTTGGTGGTTCAAGAAGAATACCATGAGGATGATGATGATAATGATGAAGATAGTGAAGCCATGGCCATGGCCTCCGTTGCCATTGCCACAACTCCACGGATATCCCTCTTCGACTCACCTAACGAGAACATCACTACCAAGTGCCTCATGGATAAAGCCACCAACAAGGTAACCCCCAACATCAAAACCACCATCATTAATACTCCCTCCTTGATGGATTTCATTGATGAAAGTGAGGGGTCTAATGAGGAGGTAAATGAATTTGAGTCTTTTATGAGTAAGCTCAAGGGAAAATCCAAGAAGCACTTCGTTGCTCTCTTGGAACAACTTGGTGAAGCCAATGACATGATCGAGGCTCATAGGAAACCATCTCTAAGATGGAAGGTCATAGTCGTGACTATGCCGATGAGATATCGGATCTTTCTAATGCTCTTGAGGAAGAGCGTGTGCACCGTTTGTCTCTTGAGGAGTCACACAACAATGACCATGCTAAATTAAAGAAAGATCTTGATCATGCTCTTGTTTTATCTTGTGTGCTAAGCTCCGAGAAGGCTAAACTTGGGGTTCACCATGCTAGACTCAAGGAGGAGCTTGATTTACTCGACAAGGCCCACAAGGTCTTGAAGGGTGCTCATGCAAGCCTCAAGGAGTCTCATGATTAACTCCAAGTGAAGCTAAGCAAGGAGAAAGCCACTTTTCCTCATATGGTATTAATTGATAATGCAAATGCTACTAACCCGTGTTGTGAGCATGTGAATCTTGTGGAGAAGAATGCCAAGTTGAAGGAGCAACTTGAGAAAGGCCTTGTGATGTGCATACAAGGTGAGAAGAACCTAAATGACCTTTTGAGCAATCACAAGGAAGTTGTGGCCAAAGAGGGAGTTGGGTTCGCACCCAATTCCAAGAACAAGAAGAAGAACGACAAGACCAAACGACCTCCCCCTCTCAAGCAAACTTTTGTGAAGGAGGGAGAGGGTGCTCCAAAGGAGAAGAAGAACAATGTGAAGGGTGGTGATGTCAAAAAGGGGAATGCCACCCCTTCCAACAAAGCCAGCGACTTTAACCCTTCTTATGTGTTGTTCCGTGCTAGTGATGGGCATGTTTATGCTAAATTTGTTGGTTCTCCTTATGAGTACATTGAATGGTCTATTTTGGTTCCTAAGACCCTTGCTACTAACATTAAAGGACCCATTACAATATGGGTACCTAAAACCAAGCATTGATCTTGTAGGTGTTTGCTTCCGGTGGGGGATCATGGTTGCTCGATAGTGGAGCCACAAATCATATGATCGGAAGCAAGGACTTGGTGGTGGATGTGCACAAGATTCCATCTATGCCCACCAACATCGAGTAGGGTGATGCCTCGTCCTCTAAGGTATTGGGTCTTGGCAAGGTTGTCATTTCTCATGATCTCACGATCGAGAAAGTCATGCTTGTTGAGTCCCTTGCTTACAATCTTCTTTCCGTTCGTCAACTGGCACTCATGGGCTTTGCCAGTTTCTTTGATATTGATATCGTGGCCCTCTTGTGGAGCAAGACTCTTAAAGTAGGCTTTGAACGGTCTTTATGTGATTAACTTTTCGGAGCGACCCACTAAGACCGCGACGTGCCTAATGGCTAAAGTTGATGTGGGATGGCTTTGGCATCGCCGTTTAGGCCACGTCAATATGAGATCTTTGCAAAGTCTTCTCAAGGGGGACCATGTTCGTGGACTAACAAATGTTAGTTTTGCTAAAGATTGTGCTTGCAGTGCTTGTATCGAAGGAAAACTTCATGAGAAGGCTCACCCTCCCACTACTATCATCTACTCGAAGAGATCCTTGGAGCTCCTTCACATGGATCTCTTTGGGCCTCCATCCTTTGATAGTCTTGGGGGTAGAAAGTATTGCTTGGTGATTGTGGATGACTATTCAAGATACACTTGAGTATATTTCTTCAAGAGGAAGAGTGAGACTCAACAAACTGTCATCGACTTTGCTAATGAAGCTCAACGTCAACATGATGCAAAGATCTTGACAATAAGGAGTGACAACAACACCAAGTTCAAGAACTACACCTTGGATGAGTTTCTTAGTGATGAGGGGATCAAGCATCAATATTCTGCACCATACACCCCTCAACAAAATGGTGACGCGGAGAGGAAGAACCAGACGTTGATGGATGCGGCAAGGACCATGATGGCAAAGTTCAAGTCTCCATACAACTTTTGGGCCGAAGCCATCAACACGGCATGGCATGCATACAATAGGCTCTATCTCCGCAAAGGCATGAACAAGACTCCTTATGAAATACTTACCGGTAACAAGCCCAACCTCAAGTACTTCCGGGTGTTCGAGTGTAAGTGTTTCATTCTCAAGAAAGGTGTTCGTTTGTCTAATTTGAGGCTAGAGCTCATGAGGGCATATTTGTTGGTTATGCTACAAACTCTCATGCTTACCGAGTCCTCAACAAGTCCACCGGACTCATTGAGGAGACGTGTAACGTGGAGTCTGATGAGAATAACGACTCCCAAGTGGAGCAAAGTGGTACTTGTGATGTAGGTGATGAAATTCCTCCCCAAGCCATAAGAAGAATGGGTGTTGGTCATATCCTACCCATTGAGGAACCCCTTGTGGCCGAAGGAGAAAAACAATGCTCCACTCAAGTGGAGCCATCACCAACCCAAGACCCACACGCTTCCGAAGAACAAAGTGAAGGCCCTCAACCTCGTGAACAAGATCAAGGGAAAGATCAACCTCAAGATGGTGATGAACAACAAAATGATGCCCAAGGTCAAGCTCTCCCCTTCGAGCAAGTTCAAGATCAAGAGCAAGTTCAAGATCAAGAACAAGCTCAAGACGGCGCTCAAGATGATCAAGTTACCCCTCCTCTTTTCACATCCGAGGAGGAATTAGAGCATCATGCCGCGAAGATTGCTTCCAAGCTCTCTACCAAAGGTCATCTCATGGAGAATGTGGTTGGAAGCCTAAGAAAGGGGGTAAGCACTCGTGGACAATTAGCAAACTATTGTGAACATCACGCGTTTGTTTCTTGTGTCGAACCCCAAAATGTCTATGAGGCGCTTGAGGACCTGAATTGGCTCAATGCCATGCATGAAGAACTCAACAACTTCGAGCATAACCAAGTGTGGAAGTTAGTGCCAAGGCCAACTGGGAATCATAATGTCATTGGAACCAAGTGGATATTCAAGAACAAGCAAGATTCCCATGGGATCATTATTCGCAATAAGGCTTGTTTGGTGGCACAAGGCTACTCCCAAGTCGAGGGTATCGACTACGGTGAAACCTTTGCTCCCGTTGCTCGCCTTGAATATATTCGTTTGTTGATTGCTTATGCTTCTCATCATAATCTCAAGTTGCAACAAATGGATGTGAAGAGTGCTTTTCTTAATGGTCCCACTAATGAGTTGGTATATGTCAAACAACCCCTGGGTTCGAGGATCCCTATTTCCCCGATCATGTGTACCAACTCAACAAGGCGCTCTATGGCCTTAAACAAGCCCCACGTGTGTGGTATGAGCATCTTAGTGAGTTGTTACAAGATCATGGGTTCGAAATTTGGAAAATCGACCCCACTCTTTTTACTAAGAAGGTCAAAGGGGAGTCTTTTGTGTGCCAACTATATGTTGATGATATCATCTTTGGTTCCCCTAAAAAAGCTTCCAATGATGAATTTTCTGCTCTCATGACCTCAAAGTTCAAAATGTCTATGATGGGAGAGTTGAAGTTCTTTCTCGGGTTCGATATCAAGCAAAGAAGAGAAGGAACCTTCATCCACCAAGCGAAATACACTGAATACATGCTCAAGAGATTCAAGCTAAGTGATGTCAAGCCGGCATCCACTCCAATGCCCGTCAAAGGCCAACTTGACATTGATCCCAATGGTAAAGCGGTGGATCAAAAGGTATATCACTCCATGATTGGATCCTTTCTTTACCTTTGTGCATCTAGACCGGATATCATGTTGAGTGTGGGAATTTGTGCACGGTTTCAAGCCGCACCTAAGGAAAGCCACTTTGTGGCGGTCAAGCGAATCTTTTGATATTTGGCTCATACCCCAAACTTTGGCTTATGGTACCCAAGAGGAGCCAGCTTTGATCTTTTGGGCTATACAAATTCAGATTGGGCGGGAGACAAAGTGGATAGGAAGTCCACCTCCGGAGGGTGCCAATTACTTGGTTGCTCTTTAGTGAGTTGGTCTTCCAAGAAGCAAAGTTGTGTATCTCTCTTGTCCACCGAAGCGGAGTATGTGGCTGCCGGTAGTTGTTGTGCTCAACTCCTATGGATGAGGCAAACTTTGAAGGATTACGGTGTCATTTGTGACGAAGTGCCTCTTTGGTGTGACAATTAAAGTGCCATCAAGATCTCTCTCAATCCGGTGCAACACTTCAAGACAAAGCATATTGAGGTTTGGTATCACTTCATCCGGGATCACATTAGGCGAGGGGAGATCAAGCTCAAGTATGTCAACACTCATGATAACCTTGCAGATATTTTCATGAAGCCCATGGATGAAGCAAGATTTCGCGAGTTAAGGCATGAGCTAAATATCATTGATTCGAGCAATGTGGTTTGAACCCTTGCACAACCCACCACACTCATCATGCTATCTTGTCCAGATGTAGGCATGGACATAGGGGGAGTATTGTTCTCTCAATGAACTTTCCCTCCCCCCATTATGCATAAATTGATCAAACTCTTTCACATTAGCCATTTTATGGTACTTGTGCTTCAAAGACGAGTCTCGGTCATGCGCCCAAGGGTAATTCTTCGCGGTGCCATACCAAGTGACTCATACATAGGTGGCTTCGGCCACCGCCCTCTCTTCCTGAGAGTTGTGGTCAGTGTGTTGGTCTTCGTTGTCTTGTGCTTTCTTCTTCTCTGTGCCGTGTTTGTGTCGTCGTTTGTGCTTGCTTCTTGGCTGTTCGGCGTTTTGAAGGTTGTCTTGCAAATTCCTTTTCCCTCTCGTGTGAAACTTGCACTTTCTTGGGGTTACGGTACTACCGTGGTGAGCCACAATACTACCGCATGAGTTGGTGGCTCTGTGCATGCACAGTTGCTTCCCAGGGGCACGGTACTACCGCTTCCATCGCGACAGTAATTTTTTACTGCCGCTGGAAGAGCGGTACAACCGCCCAGCGTGCGGTACTTCCGCCCGGGCGGTACTACCGCGATGACCCGTGGTACTACCGCGCCCACGCGAGCGGGTGGGGGTTAAGATCGGGGCAGGGGGAGTTCTAACTTCCCCATACCCATTCATTTCTATTCCCTACCCCGTCTCTCTCTCTCCTGCCCAAGAACGGCGCCAGAGGCCCTCCCCGGATCTCCGTCTCCAGCCGCTCTCCTTGGATTCTGACCGGTGGGATCGTTCCCCACCTCTCCCCCTTGCCATGGACCAAGGTTTTCCCCAAGTTCCTCTCCTTTTCTTTCTTTCTTGTGCTTCTAGGTCTTGGGGAGATGCATGTGGTGTTCTTGAGATTTTTGGCTAAATCTGTGCAAGTGAGATTTGTAGGAGCGTGGTAGTGTAGTAAGCATGTTCTTTGGATTGTCAAAATAGTTCCATTTGATCAACGGTAGTACCGATGTGGACGTGCGGAGGTTCTAGATCCAGATCCGCGGCTCCTGTCGCGTTTTTCGATCCGTGCGGTACTACTGCTCCTCCTAGAGCGGTACTACCGCACCCTTGCTCGTAGCCGGCTCCACGCGGTACTTCCGCTCCTTGGTACGGTACTACCGCTTGCACTACAAAAAAAAGACACATCCGTGACATTTTGGGCCGAACGAATTTTTTTTCTGTCATACATATGACACTTCTATGGCGATAATTGTGACAAAACCTGGTATCATCATAGATGTGGTGGGCTCCTACTTCTATGACAAAAAATCATGACAGAAAATGGGCTTTTCGTCCTGGGTGGGCCGGAGACGCAGCTGCATGACATTCTTTGTGCCGTCCATGATGGAAAAAACCGTGGTCGGGGGTCGGGGGCCGAGCGATGCGCGTCGATGGGCCGGAGACGCAGCTGCGAGGGCGAGGAAAATTTCGGGGAATTCCCAGTTACGGTGGGAGGTCGGGGGACGAGCGATGCGCGTTTCTCTCATACACGTACGCGCGTGTGTGCGAGGCGTTGGCTCTAACTGAACCCGAGCGAGGCGTTGGGCTCTAACTGAACCCGAGCGATTGCACTGCAGGCTACGCGTTACTGAACCCGAGCGATCGATTGATGGCTGTTAACTGAACCTGATCGAGTGATTCCTTCCCTGCTGCTGCTAACTGAAGCCGATCGATTGGATGAACAGTGAGCATTGCGGGGGGGGGGGGGGTGGTGGATGAACAGTGAGCGGTGGTGTTGCCTCTGGATGAACAGGACCCCGTGGTGTGGAGGGTTGGATGAACAATAGACGATGGAGGGGTACCCGTGGAGCGGTGGTTGAACAGGACCCCGTGGTGTGGAGGGTTGGATGAACAATAGACGATGGAGGGGTGCCCGTGGAGGGGTGGTTAAACAGTAGCCGGTGGAGTAGCGCGCGGTGGAGGCTGGATGAATAGGAGCCCGTGGAGGCTGGAGGAGGTCGACGGTAGCCCGTGGAGGCTGGAGGAGGTCGACGGTGGAGATGAACAGTATCCCATGGAGTCCAGTTTTGCGGTACGCTACACCCCTCCTAATGAACAGGACCCCCATTTCGACCGTAGCGCTCCAACACAAGTCTGTTTCGTCCGTTTTGCAGTACGCCACACCCCTCCCGATCAACAGGACCCCCGTTTCGACCATAGGAGGTCCGTTTCCTCTGTTTTGCGGTACGCCACACCCGTCCCGATCAATAGGACCCCCATTTCGACCGTAGGAGGTCCGTTTCCTCTGTTTTGCGGTACGCCAGACCCCTCCCGATCAATAGGACCCCGTTCCGAACATAGGAGGTCCGCTTCGTCCGTTCTGCGGTACGCCAGGCCTCGTTTTCATCGCCTGTTCTGTCCAAGCCCTCACGATGAACACGACCACGCATTCCGTTCTGACCCAGCCAGTTGGCTCCCACGTGTTCTGTTGCCTCCCGATGAACACGACGCATTCCGTTGCCTCCCCATGGACACGACGCATTCTGTTGCCTCCCCATGAACACGACGCGTTCTGTTGCCTCCCCATGAACACGACGCATTCCGTTGCCTCCCCATGAACACGACGATGACGCTGCTTCTCCGTTCCGACCCAGCCATGTACACGAGCCCTCGCCGTACGTATGCGAGAGTAGGCGTTCGAGACCCCGCCCATTTGTACACATACATGGCCGTATTTTCTTTCTTGCACACTGGCCGCTGTACGTACGTGTACATGCTACGTGCGTGCCTCTACTACAACACGTGCGCGCCTGTACATCGACATGTGTGCGCCTCTACATCGACCAGTATATATGTACGTACACGTTCGTGACCATAATGACAACGCTACGTACGCTTCGACCAGGTGGGTCCCGATTGTCAGGCACTTCCTTGCGTGCAAAGATGTAGCTGGTGGGTCCCAGCAGTCAGGGGGGCGAATCGGTTTTTCTTGCCCGAACGCACTTCCTTGCGTGCGAAGATGTAGCTGGTGGGTCCCAGCAGTCAGGGGGGCGAATCATTTTTTTGCCGGACGCACTTTCTTGCGTGCAAAGATGTAGCTGGTGGGTCCTAGCAATCAAGGGGAAACATTTGTTTCGCGAAATACGATGGCCCGTCCGGTGGGTCCTCGCTGTCAGGTGGAGGAATCATTATTTTGCATGTAATAAGGAGGCACTTCCTTGCTGCGGCCGTGGACCCAGCTGTCAGCCTCTCCACGTACAGTCCACGTCTGATGGACGTCGTTCCTTGACCATGTTGACCACGCCGCGCCGAGATCACCATGGCGGTGGACGATGGCGAGGCCTAGGAAGGGGACGACTCGGAGCCGGGGAAGACGCATCAGTGGATGCCCACGCAAGGAGGAGTACGAGGGTTCACTGGTTCGACTGTGGTGTGAGGCTGCTGTCGGTGCAGAATAACAGGGGGTGTGGGTGAGTAGAGGGATGGCCTGGCCAGCGGTGGGAGTAGTAGGGGGCGGTGAGGCCTCCGCGGCATCACAGCCGGCCACGAGAGGTAGGAGCACGCGGCACGACCAGCGCTGGTTTGGGCGGCTGGAGCAATAAGACCAGAGGTTGAAGAAGCACTACGGACGTTGGATGAACATCGTACGGTAACAGGAGCTAGAATCGTTCATATTGACTAAGTTGACAAAGCCCTCCGTCCCCGTCAACTTGGTAGGCCCACAAGTCAGCCTCCCACTATGCTGGGTTCCAGCTGGCAGGGGGAGTATTCATTTTTTTTGTGCGCAATAAGGAGGCACTTCCTTGCGTGCGAAGATAGCTGGTGGGTCACCCTCGGTCGATGAAGACTCCATTGGCTCGCTCTGGCAGGACACCCTCACAAATGGCACCATGTAGATGCTCGATCCTTCAATCTCTGGTGGATGCACCATCTGGGATTGATACTCCCACCACCGCTCCCTCACGATCGAATTTGGTGAATCTATTTGCTCCATGGCCCAGAGGAGCAACTCTATGTACTCCGGCGCGATTCCCTCCGGGAGTATCGCCGCCTTTTTTCGCTCTGTTGCAGATATTTGGCCATGGATGTCGCCGTCGCCGCTAGTTGGTCCTTGTTGTCAAACCAAGACTGTATCTCCAACATCCTAGCTAGCTTCACAGGGTCACCGTATGCGATCCTCATGTATCGATTGTACTCCTCCATTGATCTACTTCTCCACAGCACCTTCACTCACCGGCGGTGGTTTGTGAATGGAAGAGGAGAGGAGCAGCGCTGGTTTTGGATTAGAACGGGAGAGGAGCGACGCTGGTTTTGGACTGGAACAGGAGAGGAGGGGCGCTGGTTTTGAAATGGAAGAGGAGAGGAGCGGCGCTAGATTTAGATTGGAACAGGAGAGGAGCGGCGGTGGTTTAAGAGGAGAAGAGCGGAAGAGCGGTGCTGGTCTTGGAAGTATTTTTTTTGTTGTTTTGCATATTTTGGGTCAAAGTTTGACCATGTACTGTATTTGACAAGCAAAATGTGAATGCATGTCACCAAAAATTGTATCATTTGGTTCGTATCTGAATGTACTTTCAAATTATATTATTTTTGCAACGTATAACATATATTTTATGTGCGAAAATCATGGTCAATTATGACCCAGAATAAAAGGGAGACTAGTTAATGTGGGGTCGCTTTCTTAATTGAAGGGTAAATTGATTTTGATTTTGATCCAGTCACAGCGCGCCGGCCCTCTCTTCCAATCCTAAATCGTTGCCGCACGCTCCTCTCCCTCTTCTCCATTGCAAAACCACCTCCTCTCCTCTCCATCACCTCCATTCCAAAACCACTATCTCGCCTCTCCCTCTTCTGATCTTCTCCGTTGCAAAACCACCTCCTCTCCTCTCCATCATCTCCATTCCAAAACCACCTCCTCTCCTCTCCATCATCTCCATTCCAAAACCACCATCTCACCTCTCCCTCTTCTAATCTTCTCCATTGCAAAACCACCTCCTCTCCTCTCCATCATCTCCATTCCAAAACCACAGTCTCGCCTCTCCCTCTTCTAATCTTCTCCATTGCAAAACCACCTCCTCTCCTCTCCATCATCTCCATTCCAAAACCACCGTCTTGCCTCTCCCTCTTCTCTATTGCAAGACCACCGTCTCTCCTCCCATCTTCCAAAGCTAGCACCGAACCTCTCAGAAGGACATCTATGGAGAGGATGCAGCATCGAATCAGGCAGATCGCCGGCGGCCACTAGGCAAAGTTAGCCAGGTTGAAGGAGATCCTTAGTTGGTTTGACAATGAGTGGGAGATTTCGAGGACGGTGTGGGCCATGTGGCAATGTATGCGAAAGAGCGAGACGGTGGTGATGAGGGCGGCGATGTACATGTACTCCTTGGCGGCAGTCATGCCGCAGTCCTCCAAGTTCATCGAGTATCTCCTCTGGGCGATGGAGCAGACAGATTCGCCTGAGGCGATAGTCAGGCGGAGGTGGTGGGCGTACAGGTCAAAGGTCGAGCACCCAGAGGATAACGAATCGATCGAGTATGGTGTGCCATTCGTGAGGGTGCAGAGCTAGCCGGAGCCACAGGAGTATTCGTTCTCCCACCGCAAGAGGAGGCCGGATGGCGCGACGTCGCTTCCCTGCCGTTCTCCACAGTTCCCTCGACGCTGGCCTCATTTCAACGGCGGCAGTAGGGTTTAAGGTAAGCTTCGCACTAACCTAATCTTCCACCTGCTCATGCCTACAATCAGTGTGACAACTAATGAAAATCATGCTTACAATCAGTCCCCGAGTACTACGCCAATCACCCTAAAATAGCGCTGGACCTTTGGGTCAAAGTTGTGACACAGTGTACAAATAAAGAAAAATAGATTGGTGCTTCTTTCAGAAAAGAGTACTCCCTAGAAAACTGCCAATATAAGCTACTAGTATTTGGTTAGAGGATTTGCTGCCGAGAAAGATCCATCCACAGAGAGCGCCACACATCCCACTGGTGGTGTTGGATGCCAATGCGTGCATGCAGCATGGTTGGTGTCGGTAATTTTTACTTGGCACACCTCGCACTCTGCATATGTCGGTTCCATACGTACATTTGTGCAGTTCCACCAAAATGCAGCTGAATAACCCTGTTTGCACAGATAATGAAAAAGCGTGATTACATTATAGTGGCACTAGTTGATGAAACACACAAAATAAATAGAAGAAAATAGTGATAGTATCATAGTATGCCATGCTGCGAGGGCGAGATGGGCCCTGCGACGCCTCATACGGTACGCCTCATACTGGACATCGTCCCAAGTCTCCCAGATACACCTTCTGCCAGTGATGAACATCAGTGTACAGCGGTAGTACAAGGAGGCGCCTTGAGACATTCAAATCTCTATTTTTGTACATATCAACTAAAATTAAGCACCCCAGTTTGCAAAAACGCTTAAACATTAACAATGGGACTAGTTGATGAAACATACATTAACAAAGAGAAGCACTTTCTTTATCTACATTGGAAATGAAATGATAGAGATGACACTCACTCTATTTTAACTGTATTATTACTTCATTTTATCAGTGAGACTAGGGTCGAGAAGGTGGCAAACGAGGTGTATCGTATGTCGCAAGGATGGAGGCCGGGGGTGCTTAGACTGGGATGCTGAAGCTGGCTCTTTCAGTCACCAACATGGATGATTAAATTCATGGGACCTTTTGGTGCAGTTCACCTAAAATGAAGCAATGTCCCGTGAGCTAGCAGCTTCTTCTTCAACTTTTTTTAAGAAAAGGGCTCCAGTCCCGGTTCCATTTCCATCAGAAAACGTAACCCACAGAGCTTCTTCTTCATTAGTTGCAATAAAATTGAGCAACATCAAGGCTGGTTGTGAATCTCCTGGAATGCTCAACTATAATTTGGATATCATTTGTGCAGTTCAACTAAGATCGAGCATGAAATGTATATCTCTATTTGCACAAAAAAGGTGGAAAGGAGGGTGACTAACAAGTGATGAAACATGGATCAAATGAAAAGAAGCATGTTCCTTATCTGAATGGCAATCCTACAAGGACAGTAGCAATTTCTAAAGTAGTGGCATTGCTAGATATTAGTGTGGGCATTAGGATTAACTATGACAACTGTTAAATACGACATTACTTTGGGCACGGGAGAGTAGGCGGACCAGGACAGTTGCATTTCTAACAAAAAGAACCAACTTATCTTAATAGGAAATTTTAGCAGGACATGTAAAGAAGTGCCATTGATTCATATTACTGGAGGCATTACATTGAAAACAACATTGGTTTATCATGTCCTTACTTTTAACAGTGCGACTGCTACATTTTACCAGTGGCATTACATAAGAGTGGCTCGGGGCAACAAACATCAGAACATGATATCTGGGTTGGTCCCATTTTTGTTCGGTATAGCCACTTTATACTATGTGAGGCTAGCAAATCTAGTGCTGGACTTACTCTGTTGACTTGTCCACCAGTCCCCACTTTCTTTCCTTTTTCAACCAATAGATCGGGTTTATATTGAGTTTGTACTGCGTTTCCCTTTATTTCCCTATTAGACCTAGAGACCAGTTGGATAGCCAGTCTCTGCTACTTTTCGCCCCCATTATTTCCTCTTTCGACCAAGTCCTAGATTCAGGTAACAAATCCTCCCCAGCCCCACCCCCTTTCTTCCTTGTTTGAACCAAGTAGTACTAGATTCAAGTGCATGAACTAGTTTTACCTCTTAAACGTAAAAAAATTAGGTGGTTTTCGAACAGCCGATCGATCCTATCTACGAGGGGGCCTGAGAAATAGTAAAAGATACAAATGCAGCGATGTTAGGAGCTCGGGAAGTAGAGCAAGGGCGGTTTCGAAGGAAGTTATACCTGATGGTCGCCAGGATGTCGCTAGGTGGGCGGCAGGAGGCCGGATCTTCCCACACTACGACAGCGAGGAAGAAGGACTGTTCGTGCATGTGCCCCCAATGACGAGCCCAACTCAGTTGTCGCTGTTTAACCCTCGCAGTGATCCGAAGCACATGACACCTAATTTTGCGAGATGACAAGAAACCTCTTTTTAGATTTCTCACCACAACTACAGCCATGTACAACACAGCCTGCACGATATGTAGATGATAGCCAATCCAGGCGTGTCTGCTGGAGTCTGGTCACATGCATGGACGAACTGATCTTCCATGTCTTGCAGGGATCGTCCAGGTACCAACGTAGTACAACACTTCTCTAGTACTATCGCTCGTCTCCCTCTTCTATTAAGTCACCCGACTTGCGGGGCCGGGGAGTGTGCCTATGGTTGGTTCTCAATTGTCGTCCCACATGTGTGTGCAAACGCAATATGACGCGCGTTCCATTCGGAGAGCAGCGTGCCAGACCAACTGACTGTCTGGGGTGCGACGCGAATGCGACGGGCGTGCTGTATACTCCATATATGTGTACCGCCGTTTTCTAGACGCTTTGCTCCATGGCACGGGCGCAATCCATGGATACAAAATTAGTATACTATATACTATTTAAAAGTCAAGGGCGGGGCTTTTCCTGCGCGGTAGGCGGCGGGGCAGTTCCGCCTAGTCAGTTCGACAGAGACGCGAGAAGATGAGGGAGTAGGCTGCTGCAAACATAGAGCTATGTGATTTGACAGCGAGTCACTGCTAGACAGGTGGGGCCCCGTGATTTGACTTGCCATTATCATTTTAACTGCGGTGCTATGACCGGCGTGAGTCTCCCGATTCCTGACCACCTCCATACAGGTGCCTCTCCCAATGCTCCACCATGTAGTAGAGGATGGCTCTTACATGAGAGCCCACTTCTCCACTTTTTCTTTGCCTCTCTTACCTCCACATATGCAAAAATGACATGTAAAGCACACTATTGTACTTACTTTTACTTGCTCCTACAAGTGCTAAGCTTGCCACATAGGCATAAAGTCTGATGTGGCAAGTTAATCAAGAAGAGAGAGACCAGTTTGGTGACCCAAGGAACAAACGGTGCTAAGCGCGTGTACCTAGGTGAAAAGACAATTTTGAGTCTATAGCTAATTAAATGAAGCAAACTTAGCAACACCATTTCATTGGAAGAGGTCACTCCTTGGTAAATGCAATAAATACTAGTACTCCCTGTGTCCCATAATATAAGAACGTTTTTGGCACTACACTAGTGTCAAAAACGTTCTTATATTATGGGACGGAGGGAGTACGAAGAAAGAGATAGAGAGAAGTAAAAAAAATACACTTATAGCCAACCTTGTTGTAGTATGAGTGACTAAGTGATGACCATGTATGACATGCCAACATCAGATAGCCTAACGCACCGTGTTAAATCTCTAAGGGTGCGACTGCGCGAGCGACGCAATGGTCGTGGTAGGCGCGACCATGATATGGGCTGCTGGCAGCCCTTGGATCTGAGATCAAACGGTCGCATGCTAAGTTGCTGAAAATTTGCAGAATAACCCTCCAGGATAGGATATTCACCCATATGTCTAGAATCAAGCCATGCAACCGTTCGATCTCATATCCAAGGGCTCTCGGAAGCCCATATCATGGGAGAATGGAAAGCCACTACCCTGCCGTTCGCACGCTGGCAGTTCGCTCCTACTTGTCCCCGCACGTCCTTCAATACTACGGTGGTTCGCTCCTAGTCATCCCATCCATTCACATTATGGCAGTTCCACTAATCCTAACCCTCCTCCCAAATCCATGGCGTCCCAAATCTCCACGATCGGCGGTGAGTACAAGGTCAGAACCATCACCGGTGATGAGTTCGACGTCATTTACACCCGTTCTTCCGTGACGGTGAAAGGATGCCTTTCTCGCTTCAGACGCATGTTCGAAGACTCAGATGATGAGTGGGTCGCTGGGCTAGATGTTGAGTACACCACAGTCCTGGGACGAGAGAAGGATCTAAAGGACGAAGAGAGGAAGAAGCCCGCCGTGATCCAGGTTTGCGTGCATGACTTATGCTTGGTCTACCACATATGCCATGCCGAAGTTGAGTGCCAGGATTTTAAGGACTTCCTCGAGAGCAACCTAGTCAAATTCGTTACTATAGACTTTGGTAACGACAAAGAAGTCCTACGTCTGATAGGCCTCGTTGTAGGCAACACCTTCGACCTCCAGAAGAATCAGCTGGTGTCCTCTCGCCAGCCTTCAATGCTGACCCTGGCAGGAGCCATGGTTCATCCTACGTACGGTAAACTGGACAAACCTCCATAGACGCTTCATCGTCATGCATGGCAGCGGAATGTACTAGATATAGACCACATCCACTATGCTGCAATGGATGGCTACCTTTTCTTCAATATCTACAAGGGTTGGATGAAGAGCAACAGCCAAGTGTGCGGTTCAAGCAAAGAAGTATCGGCCAAGAGGAAGAGGGACAAGGACAAAGTCGAGGACGTGGACGAGGACTCCGAGTAAGGTGGCAGTGTCGTTGCTCATGGTGGTTCTAATGCAGTGTCTACCGGAATAGTTGCAAAGTTTAATTTCAGGTGTGCTTAATTTAATTTGAGGGGTGTGTTGTGCTGAGCCCCCAGCAGAACTATGTTATGTTTCTTCTTGTTACTTTAACTCTTCAGTACGTACATACTAGTATTTCTTACATTTCATCTTTTAGTTGGTATAGTACTACCACTCGTTTCTTCACATTATATACATACAATATATATGGCCAACATCATATAGCCAGCAGTTTAGTTGTCAAAGAATTTCAGGGTGCTTAGTTTTGTCAAAGAATTCCAGGGTGCTTAGTTTTATTTGAGGGGTGGGTTGTGCTGGACACCATTATTGTGACTAGCCTTTTTAATAGTATTATATGCATAATTTGGCGACGAGCGCTCTCTATATGTACCACCTTTTTTTTTAATTTCAAGTTTTGCTCCATGGCGCAATCCATCGATACTACTGTTGTACAAAAGTATACATTTTTTAAAAGGCTAGAGGGCGGGGCAGTCTAGCTTGGTCGGTTTCACGAGAGGCGAGGGCCTTTGTGATTTGACGGCTCATTACTGCTAGAAGGCGGGGCCTTGTGATTTGACTGCTCGTATAAATGCGTTGACGACCTGATCAAGGAGGAGCAAAGAACCATGCGGTATACTCAAGTTTTCCACTGGAGTAGTACTGCGATGGAGGAGCATGAAACACGGCAGCCCAGTGCCATATGGCAATAAAAATGATCTAATTTCCTATTCATCCCATTGTTAGCACTGTTCTATTCATTCCCTCAAAAAGAACCATTGTTACATTCATGCCTCGCAGAGAACGTGACACGTGTGGCGAAACACCCAAAGCAAAAGAGGAAACACAGGAGCAAAAGAAGAAGGAAGATTATCACCCCAAATGATCTAATTCGTCGCGGAGTCGTAACTGCTTCTTCATCGCCTCCACAGCCTCCATCTCCTTGCACGTCTCCTCCGCCATCTTCTTCATTCTGTCCATGATGCGGGATTTCTCGACGCGAGCCTTCATCATCTGTTCCACGGCCGCATTACGTACCTTGACAGCAGCCGGGTGCTCGATGCGGAGCTTCGCCAACTCCTCCTTCTGTTCCATGACAAGGGCTTGTAGCATCTTCATTGAGGAACTACTATTCTCATGCAACTTCTTCCAGCCGGCGTTCTTCTCCTTCAATTGGTCGATCTCGTGGCAGAGCTTTGCCTTGTCCTCCTAAAGTCGCAGGATTTCGCCGGTCGCCTTCTTCTCTGAGGCAATGCTCTTCTTCAGCAGCATCACCAAGACGGCGGTCAACTCCCCCTACTGATTGAGCTCAGCGGGCATGTCGTCGAGGCTCTCCTTCAGCAACTCCATCAAGCCTTGGATGAACTCCTTCTGCTTATTGAGGTGCTTATTGAGCTGATCGGGCATGTCGTCGAGGGATAACGACTCCAGCTCCGCCGGCTCGGCATGTTTGCCTCCACGGCTAGGGCGCTCCTGGGAGCCATCGCCTGCCCGTGAGAGATCTTTCGAGGTCTGTGCGTGGCTGTCGGTGTCAAAACCAGCGGATCTCGGGTAGGGGGTCCCAATCTGTACGTCTTAGGCTGATGGTAACTGGAAGCAAGGGACACAATGTTTACCCAGGTTCGGGCCCTCTCGATGGAGGTAAAACTCTACTTCCTGCTTGATTAATATTGAAGATATGAGTAATACAAGAGTAGATCTACCACGAGATCGTAGAGGCAAAACCCTAAGAGCTAGCCTATGATGGTACGATTGTAATTGTGATCGGCCTTCTAAGGACCATCCTCTCTGGTTTATATAGACAACGGAGAGGGCTAGGGTTTACATGTAGTCAGTTACAAGGAAGGAAACACAATATCCGGATCATCAAGCTTGTCTTCCATGCAAAGAAGAGTCCCATCCGGACACGGGCCAAAGTCTTGAGTCTTGTATCTTCATGCTTCGATAGTCCGGATGATGTATATAGTCTGGCTATCTGGATACCCCCTAATCCAGGACTCCCTCAGTAGCCCCTGAACCAGGCTTCAATGACGATGAGTCCGGCGCGCAGTCTTGTCTTCGGCATTGCAAGGTGGGTTCCTTCTCCGAATACTCCAAGGTTATTTATCGAACACGTAGATCGTGTCCGGATCCGCAAGATGGTAAATTTGTTCTGCTGGCAAACTTTGTATGTCGTGCTCCTGCATCGTGGCCTGGTTCAACACGAACCGGCGTTTCCTGCTCCACCTCGACTCGCGTCGCGAGGCGGTTTTATTGGCACGTCCTGCCAAAGCAGAGATCGTGTTCCTCTTATTGCGGGATCTCTCATCAATATGGGTGTGTGTGACCCCACGGCGACCGTTGGTATGACTCCGTGTATTTTAGATAAGTCTCAAGCGTTCACGCTGAGGACTCTTGATATTCATCCTCTTTATAAGGGGGCCGAGGCCTACACCTCTTTTCCACCTCTCCTACTCCTTCTCGCACCTCGAGCTCCAGCACTCAAAACCTAAGCCTCAACACCCCAGATCCTCCAGTATGTCCGAATCCAATGCAAAAGGCCGGTGGGTGGCCTCCTCGACCCAGGAGGAGGATATTACTAAGCTTAGGGAGGTCGGATACCTGACCGCCGATATCAAGCACAGGCTTCCTACTCCAGGGCAAGTTATTCCCACGCCGGAGCCCAATGAGAGTGTCGTGTTCGTTCCTCACTTCCTCCGAGGCCTAGGCCTCACCCTCGACCCCTTTGTGATGGGGCTCATGTTCTACTACGGCTTGGATTTCCATGATCTGGCTCCAGACACCATCCTCCACATCTCGTCGTTTATTATTGTGTGCGAGGCTTTTCTCCACGTCAACCCACACTTCGGCTTATGGCTCAAGACCTTCAATGTGAAGCCGAAGATGATCGAGGGGCGACATGCGGAGTGCGGAGGTGCCGTAATAAGCAAGAACATCGATGCTCCATGGCCAGAGGGCTCTTTTCCGTAAGTATCCGATGCGTGGCAATGGAGGTGGTTTTATGTTATAGCTCCCAGAGGCACAAAGTGGATAGCCGCCCCCGAGTTCCGCTCGGGCCCTCCATCACAGTTAGCGTCTTGGACCGACGTAGGATGGAATTATGGGCCTCCTGGCGATGTACCAGAACTGCAGAATCGTATTCGGGGGCTCATAGAGAGAGACATAAATCTTGTCAGCATAATGCAAGTGATGCTAATCCGGCGGACGCTGCCATGCAAACATCGGCCTCTCCAGATGTGGGAGTTTAATCTGGAGGGTCCACGGACTATTAAGCACTTCTTCGGCCTGAAGCTCGAACGAATGTGTAAATTATTCTTCGGACCACAAGTAAAGTGTCCGGACACCACCGAGGATGCGGGCCTAAGCTGCAATCGCCTAGATACCCAAGTAAGTAACCTTAAAGCCGGACACTTCATTCATATTTATCATAATTGTAATTCTAAAAATCCATCCGTGGCCAGTGTAAGTGCATCTAGTGCCTCTTAGTGATTTTGGTGTATTGAAGACTTATAGGTTAAGGGTCTAATGTGTTTATGAGTGTACACAGGTCTATAAGTCTATGAGGAGTTTGATATTTACAGAGAAAGTCGACCCCTAAAAATGAATATCTTCGACTGAAGATTTTGGAATTTCTGAAGACTTTCATGAAGACTTTGAAAGTGAAGAAATTGGTGTGTTCGTGAAGACTTGATATACATGCGAGGAATATGAAGCTTGAAGACTTTCATTTTCATAGTTTTGTTTTTATCCTTCTTGAGTCATAGGAAACACCGTACTGTTAAAGGGGGTCGAGGAAATACTAAGGAAAAATTTCCATGTGATGCTCAACTCAAAATCCTACACCTACCAATCCCTTCGAGTGAAGCCATTGGAAATCTCATACAGTTCAGTCAATTTCTTCAGTGACAGAGACGAAGTTCTTCTGGTCACTGAGGAATTTGTTCTGACTGCGGAGTTAGGAATTTGCCAGTGCGGATTGCCTACACAGTGAGGAACATGATAGCCGTGAGGAATTTGAGAGTCAAATTTCTGACTGTTGCTGTGCTACGCGCCAGCTCTCCCAAAATATCTTATCCACATAACGGTCATATCATTGAAGGGCATTTATGTCTTATCATGTCGGGCTGCTCCCTAGGCTATAAATAGCCGCCCCCTACAACCACTAGCTGGTTGGCTGCTCCGAGAGAAACTGACACTTGTCATTTGAGAGCAACCCATCCTCCGAGGACTTTGAGCAAAAATCATCAAGTGAGGAAAATCCAAACCCAAACACCCACAAACCCAAAGTGATTGAGCATCACTAAAGAGATTGATCCTGCATGGATCCGATGCTTGTTACCTTTGAAGACTGTGCTTCTTCCAGACAGTTAGGCATCATGGTCTAGAGCATCCAAGAGGAACTGTGGATCACCGAGTGACCGAAGTCTGTGAAGGTTTGGAAGTCGCCTGAAGACTTACCACGAGTGATTGGACGAGGTTTGTGTGACCTTAGTTCAAGGAGAATACGGTGAGGACTTGGTGTCCTGAGCTGCGTGCTCAGTGACTGGGTGTCTGGGACTGTGTGTCCTCGAGTTTAAATACTCAGCCGCTCCAACCAGATGTACAACTGAGACAACAGTTGGAACTGGTCTACCAAATCATTGTCTTCACCAACCTTACTGGTTCTATTTCCTCAACTCTTTCATTTCCTCATTACTGTGTTGAGTGTTTGTTCATATCTGTGTTTGAAGACTTTGACTGAAGACTTTCTCAATTTCCTCAGTTCAATTTGTTCTGTCTGTTTGTCTTCATCTTGTGTTATCCTGTGTTTACGCTTTCTGTACTCTGTGTTTGTCTTCATTTCATCATGATGACCATGTGTGTATTCTGTCATGCTTACTTCTGAGTACTTATTCCGCTGCAAGTAGTTCTTCGCTAAGGAATTTCCTCACCGGCAAATTCCTCAGTGAAGAATTCATAAAAATCGCCTATTCACCCTCCTCTAGTCGATATAACGCACTTTCAATTGGTATCAGAGCAAGGTACTCCCTTGTTCTTTGTGATTTTGGTTTAACCACCTGGAGTTCTAGTTATGTCGACCGCGGGTACGATCAAGGTCTCTGCTGGGTGTCCTACCTTCGATGGCACGGACTACCCCTACTGGAAGAATAAGATGCGAATGCATCTTGAAGCAATTGACAACGATCTCTGGTACGTTGTGGAAAATGGTGTTCCCTCAGTCACACTTTCCCTGAATGCTGCTGATGTGAAGAGATTCAAGCAACTCGATTCTCAAGCGAAGAATATCATATGTGGTCGTCTGAGTAAAGGGCAGTATGGTAGAGTGAGTGCTTTGGAAACTGCTAAGCTTATCTGGGATAGGCTCTCCAAAGTAAACGAAGGAGTCTCAACTCAACGTGACTCTCGTGTTGATGTTCTTCGCAATCTCTTCAACCGCTTCAAAAGACTCAACAATGAAAATGTTCAGCAAACCTTCGATCACCTCACTGATATCTCAGATGAGCTTCAAGCGCTCGGTGCCACTTACATCACCGATCATGAGGTGGTGAAGAAATTGCTGAGATCACTCGATTCGTCATTTGACACTCTGGCACTGATGATTTAAGAGCGTGCTGACTACAAGTCACTAGATCCCACTGATATCCTCGAGAGGCTAAATACTCATGAGTTCCAGCTTGCTGAAAAGAGAGATTTCTATGGTTCAAGCTATGGCAAACCACGTGCCTTGAAGGCCAAGGCAGTGTCTGAATCGGAATGTGAAGATTCTGGTAGTAGCCTTGGTGATCCTGAAGAATTGAGTCAGGAGCTAGCACTGCTCGTGAAGAAATTCCAGAAATTCTCAAGATGTGGTCGCTTTGGAAAATCTTCAAGGTGCAGTGATTCCTCACTATAAGAGAAGGCTATGCCACAAATGCAAGAAGCCTGGTCACTACATTCAAGATTGTCCTCAGTGGGACAAGGAACTAAAGAAGAAGAAATACAAGGATTACAGTTCTGATGATGCCAAGAAGAAGAAGAAATCTTCAAAGTCTTCATCATCAAAATCCTCGAAGTCTTCATCTCACAAGAAGAGCAGCTCCAAGAAGGCTCAGGCATTCATTGGCAAGGAAATGGATTCTGAGGCTGAATCTGGGGATAATGATGAAGAGGAGGCATCCGAGGAGTCTGAGTCAGGTGTGGCAAGTCTAGCTCTTGCTACCGCATTTGTCAGCAAGTCTATCTTCAACTCTGAAGAAAATGGCAACACCAACAACGCTGATGAAGGCAATGACGACTACGCTCCCACCTATTGCTTCATGGCAAAGGCTGCCAAGGTAACTAAATACCCCTCCTCTGAATCAAGTGAGGATGAATCTGATGAAAATCTTAAGCCTAGCTACTCCAAACTTGCTAAGATTGCTGTGAAACAACAAAAGGGTATTGAAAAACTTCAAAACATGCTAGACAAAAGTGATGATATGTTGGGTGATGAAATGGACCGCACTAAAGACTTAACTGAAAATCTTCAGAGACTTCAGTCTAAGTTTGACAACCTTCGAAGTCATCATAAAACCCTCTTAACTGATCACGAGAAGCTTTCTTATGAATTTCTTCAAAGAAAGCAAGATCTTGAGAAGCTAAGAGTGTGTTATGAAGATCTTCAGAAGGAGCGCGATTCATTACTTGCTCAACAAATCAGCGCTACTCAGGAAGAATTTGATTCTCCATGCTTAAAGTGCATTGAACGTGAATCTGCTAATTCTTCACCTGAATGTTCAAATGCTTCAAATGTTACAAATTCTTCACCTGCCTCTGCTATCACTAATTCCTCATCTGAGGACATTGCTAGTATCACTGACGATGCAGGGCTGAAGGAATTGTATATGACAGGCATGTACAAAAGTCTCAAATGGCATCAGACTCTTTGTGATGTGCTTAAAAAGCAGATCCTCCACAGAAACCCTAGGAAAGAGGGTATTGCCTTTGAGAGGAATCTCAATGCTGATGGAACATATTGGAAGCCTGAGCAGTACCCCAAAACCTCATGGGTTGCTGCAAAGGGACCTCCAGTTGATCCATCCAACTTATCTGGCTTTACGTGTGAATCTCCTCATTCTTCTGATGAGTCATTTGACTCCAACTATAAACTATTGAAAAATCAAAATGGTGAAGTATTTGCTAGATATGTTGGCACTAACTGCAGGAACGGTTCCCCTATGAAGAAAATCTGGGTTCCCAAAAGTTATGTTGAAAGTCTTCAGGTGAATGTCCTCATGACACCACCAGTGAAGAATAGGAACCCCAGATCAAACTCTTCATATGGACCAAATTCTTCATATGGATCCATGTCTTCATACGGACCAAATTCCTCACGTGGATCAAATTCCTCAAAAGGATCAAAATCCTCATATGAACATCATCGTGCTAACAACTCTGTTTCGCAGGGTAGAGCTAAGGGCTATGAATATGTGCATTATTCTTCAAATCATTATGTTCATAAGTCCTCGAAGAATTTCTCTGCTTATTCATATGCTTACCCTAACCCCTCTTATGTGAAACGAAGTGGACTGGCATCCATGCCACCTTTCTCATATGGTGCTCGCAGAGTGATGAATTCTTTGCCACCCCTCCAGATGTGGGTGGTGAAGAAAAAGAACTAATCTCTTATGCAGGGTCAGGTCTCCAGTCGTGCTCAAAACGACTGAAGAATTTGCTGGAGACCTAAACACTGCCTGAAAGGACGCAGGCGAATCATGATGAAATGAACCTTCATTTCACCCGTCCTCATACTGATTATCTGATCAAATTACTTGATGAAATTGAACTGATGATATTGATGTCATATTCTTCACTAATGAAGTATATGAGTTTGTAAGCTTCACTAATTCATCTGCAGGATGATCAACCCAAAGCAAATGAGTGGGTCCTCGATAGTGGATGTACAAATCACATGATTGGTGACAAGAATCTATTGATGGATGCTCCCTTAACTCCGTCACATCTGAAGCATATCATCTTCGCTTACAAAGGCAAAAGTCAGGTATTGGGTCTAGGTAAGGTTGCGATCTCTAAGGATCGACACATGGACAAAGTCATGCTTGCCGAGTCCTTAGGATACAACCTCATGTCTGTCTCAATGCTTTGTGATCTTGATATGGTTGTTGTCTTTGGCAAGTATCGTTGTGTTGTGATCATGGAAGCTGACAATTCCAAAGTCTTCGAAGGCTTTAGGAGAGGAGACTTGTACATTGTTGTACAGGACCACAACCTGCCGTGTGCTTACTTGCAAAAGCTTCAGAAGGTTGGCTATGGCATCGACGACTTGGTCACGCAGGCATGAGGAATTTGCACACGCTTGCAAAGAAGAAGCATGTCATTGGCATTGAGAATGTCAAATTCCTCAAGGATCACTTGTGTGGTGCCTGTGAAGCTGGGAAGATGACTAAGGCCAAGCATCCAGCGAAGACTATCATGACCACCACTCGACCATTTGAATTGCTTCACATGGATCTCTTCAGCCCTAATCATTATTCTGCTGTGACTAATGATGCATCTCTATATGGCTTTGTTATTGTTGATGATTACTCTCGTTACACATGGGTACACATTGTTACTTACAAACATGAAGTGCAGGAAGTCTTCAAACGATTTTCCTCGAGGGCTTCAACCAACTTCGGTGTGAAGATCAAGCACATCAGGAGTGACAATGGAACTGAGTTCAAGAATTCCGGTCTTAATGACTATCTTGATGAACTTGGTATTACTCATGAGTTATTTGCTCCTTATACTCCTCAGCAAAATGGCGTCGTGGAGCGCAAGAACAGAACTCTTGTTGAGATGGCTTGCACTATGCTTGATGAATACAAAACGCCTCATCATTTTTGGATTGATGCAATTGATACCACGTGCCACATCATCAACAGAGTATATCTTCACAACTTCTTCAAGAAGACTGCCTATGAACTCCTCACTGATAAGAAACCCAATGCGAGTTATTTCAAAGTCTTCGGTGCTAAATGTTGGATTAGAGATCCTCATCACAATGCTAAATTTGCACCGAAAGCACATGAAGGTTTTATGCTTGGTTACGGAAAGGACTCGCACACCTACAGAGTCTTCAACATCACTCTTCACAAGATTGTTGGAACTATAGATGTGCGGTTCGATGAAACTAATGGCTCGCAAAGAGAGCACCTACCTTCTGTGATAGATGAACCAGCACCTGAGGATTCTATCAAGTTCATCCTACCGAAGAATCTACTGAAGAATTCATTCCAGAATGCGAAGATCGTCGAGCTGATGTACCTGAGGAAAATGCTGAAGAAAATGCTGATCAAATTCCTCAACGACAACCAGCTCATCCTCGCGTTGCAAAAGAAGTGCAAGCTGAAAAGATCATCGATGACATTGAAGCACCAGGTCTTCAAATTCGTCAACAGCACAATGGCATATTCATATCTCAGGAGAAATATCTTAAGGAAGTTCTGAGGAAATTCGGCATGAAAGATTGCAAAGGAGTCAAAATTCCTATGCCCACAAATGGCCATCTATGCACTGATGAAAATGGTATTGACTTCGATCACAAGGTATACCGCTCCATGATTGGTTCTTTATTGTACTTATGTGCATCTAGGCCAGATATAATGCTTAGTGTCTGCATGTGTGCCCGATTTCAAGCTACACCAAAGGAATCACACCGTAAGGCTGTGAAACATATTCTTCGATATCTAGCTCACACACCAACACTAGGATTGTGGTATCCCAAGGGCTCTACTTTTGATCTCATTAGATATTCTGACTCTGACTATGCTGGTGATCGTGTGGATCGCAAGTCAACATCTAGTACTTGTCATTTCCTCGGACGATCTTTGGTCTGTTGGTCCTCGAAGAAACAGAACTGCGTATCACTGTCTACTACTGAAGCTGAGTACATTGCTGCTAGTTCTTGCTGTGCTCAATTGCTGTGGATGAAGCAAACTCTCAAGGACTACGGCATCAACATGAAGAATGTGCCTCTCTACTATGACAATGAGAGTGCCATCAAGATTGCTCATAACCCAGTTCAGCACCCGAAGACAAAGCACATTCAGATTCGTCATCATTTTCTTCGTGATCATGTGTTGAAGGGCGACATTTCTATTGAGCATGTGAAGACTGAAGAATAGCTAGCCGATATCTTAACAAAGCCCTTGGATGAGAAGAGATTTGCAAGTTGCGGTGTGAGCTAAATATCTTAGAGTCTTTGAATGTTCTTTGAAAAGGACACACATCCTAACACTTATGCAAAATTGATGACTTAGATGTGCAACACATGAAGAAACGTTTTTCTTCAATCAATGAAGAATAACACTCTAAGTGTGAAGAAATTAATGAAGAATTTGATTCTCAGAACCCTACGACAATTGTACGCGGTGTCTGAAATCATCATTCTTATACGGTGGATCACGCCACCACAAAAGTTGAAAATCTTCAATTAGTGTTTTTCCTTAGTTTTTGAAATTCCTCAGTTTTTCAAATTCTTCAACTTTACAAAATCTTCACTATTTCCGTCGGTTATATATATATATGGGTTTATGTCCTCTACAGCATTCACTTATGGCTATTTCTTCAAGTTGCTTTTTCTACTAAGTGAATGTGATCGGACCCTTCCCCCTCTATGCTATACTCAACCCAATCTATTCACAAATTCTTCATGTGCGTTCTATTTCAAACTCGTTCAAAATCTTCACTGTGTCCTGTCAGCTGAAGAAATTGCGAACGGAACCTTAAAACAAATCTTATCCAAAATTTTCGGTTTTGCCGCTCAAACCGTCCCGTATCCCATGACAAACTTATCTATTCACCCACGATCTAACACGATCTCCATGTTCAGTACGTGGGTGACACATGTCAAGCGAATGAGAAGGGCCAGGGGCACGTTCATCCTAAATCTTCAGGCAAACAGTTTTTCACTGTGACTATAAATAACCCCTCACCCTTCCTCACTTCCTTTACTCCGCTCGACCGCTCTCTCTCTCGCTCGAGCTTCTCAAACCCTAGTGCCGCCGCTACTCCATCGTCGCCGGTGAGGAAGATCTTCACTGCCTCGACCTCGTTGCCGTCGTACTCGCTCCAGCTGCGGAAATCTTCACTCCGCCGCCGCCGTAGCTGTCTTCCTCTGCCAAGTTAGGGCATGGAAGATCTAAACTGACGAGCTTCAAATCTACACTTCTCAGTTCATCGTGTTCGTCATCAAGGGTAATTAAAAGTTACTTTTACTGCCCTCTTTGATTCAAATTTTCTCTACAAAATCTTCAAAGGTGTTTTATTCTTCAAATCCTCACACACAAAACACCTCACTAGTCATCTGTTCTTGATTCGTTTCTCTAAGCAACATTTATCTTCAAGATTCCTCAATTGTGTGGATCCTCAATCTATACAACTCTGGAACCTAAGACAAAGAACGCTTAGTGAAATTCTTCAAGACTCATCTGGTCAAATTCCTCAAACTTGTTCATTTTGAAAATCTTCTGAGAATGCATATGACCTCTTCAAATTCCTCGCAACTATACTCTGTTCACAGGTACTCATGTCCGCTGTTGAATCACTAGGTTCTCATCAACTTAACTCATTTGCAGCATTCCTCGAAGAAAAGTTGCATACTTCTTCAGAGAATTCGATTGTTCAAATTCCTCATCTAAAGAATATGGTAGACGGTAAGAAACCACAGAAAGGAGGAAAGAAGCCTGAGGTCATGACTGCATTTGAAATTCCTGAGGACATCTATGCTGACTATTGCACACCTGATGAAGCCAAGTTTGGAAAAGAGAACAAAAATCAGCGCAAGGTGCGCATACAGAGGATTGAAAGGAGATGGGCAAGAGAATGGAGGGAGTACATATATGTAACTCCAAAGTATATGAAGAAATTCGCTCTAAATCCTCCATGCCCAAGAGCTCCATTGGCACCTGGTCAAAAGGCTGATCCCACCAACCTCAAGCGCGGTGAGGATTTTCCTGAAGAATGGGCCAAGCACCAAGCCAATTTGGCTAGACAAGCCAAAGAAGCAGTGAGGAAATTTAATGAAGATTCTGCTGCTGCTGCTGCCATGAAGGCCTCTGACAAGCCTAGAAAATCAATGGCAAAGAAGCTTGCTCACAAGCCAAGTGCTTCATCAACTATGCCCTCACAGCCAAGTTCCTCAGCAATGCCCTCTCGGCCAGAATCTTCAAAGCCCTCACGGCCAATGCCTCACGCTGCTCCTCCTCCTCCAAAGTCCTCAGTTACTCCGACAAAGTCCTCAACACCTATACATCTGGCCACATGCCAAAGGACTACTGGCATCTCCATTGCCTCTGGTGTCTCAGCAAGTTCCTCAGCTGCACCAAATTCTTCATTAGGCCCCACTCTGCTGAAGACAAAAGCCACTGCTGGACGAGGTCCTCGGCCTAGTCCGAAGAAGAAACAAGTTGCCTTCCAAGTGCCATCTGACGATGATGCTGCTGATGATGAACTTGCAGAAATCATCAGAGATAGGCAAGAAAGGGCCGCTAGAGCCAAAGGGACAACGGTGCCACTACTTTTGGATCCAAAGGCGATCCTCGACTACATTGATCTCTGGCACAAGGACCCAAACACTCCTATGCCTGATTTTCATTTGACTCCTGGCCAAAGTCACATGCTGACCCATTTCATCTCTGAAGAGAAATGGAAATTTGAGAAGGCCAGACAAATCAAGAAGGCTCAGTTCAGGAAAGAGAAGTTCCTGAAGAACAACATTGTCAAAATGACACCTGATGAACTCCTCACGATCCAGTCTGAAATCAAAGCCCTCAGCGATGATTTCAATGCTTATTATGCTGATTGGCAAGGAGCCAAAGTCAGATTTGTCAACCTGACTAAGAAATTCACCAATGTTGCAGCCCCATCGCAACAAGAAATTCCTCAAGCTGAAGCCTCTGCTCAGCAAAATGAAGAACATGCCAGCACCGCTGATGATTTTCAGACTGCTGATTTCCAGGGCTGATGACTTCATTCCAGCCGCTGAAGAAACTACAAGGGCACCCACTAGCAGTGCGCCTGAAGAAAATGAAGAAGTCAGGGCAACTGCATCAGTTGCCCCTGAGGAAATACAGACAGATTCCTTAGCTCCTCCTGTGCCTACCCCAACTCCTACCCTACCATCTGCATCAGATGTGAGGAAGACCAAGGCTGCAGAAAAGGCTGCAGTGAAGAAAAGGAAAGCATCATCTGCTTCAGATTCTTCAGCTCCGAAGAAAATGAAGCCTATGACCAGCTCACTTGAGAATCCCATTGATGCTGTTCCAATTTCCACCATGCCATCTAAGGACCTTGTTCCTTATGGTGAAGAATATGTGATCCCTAGCGGATCTGATGAAGAAAATCATTCTGCTGCTTCGTCAGAACATATTGATGAAGAAATTGAAGTGGATGCGATCCCTTCAACACATGTTGCTTCCTCGCCAATGCCTCAGTTCATAGCTGAAGAGGCTGGCGTTGAAGAAATTGAAGATGAAGACGTGGACATTGGATGCACCACACCTCTGATGAATGATGACTTTTGGGAGAGTCAGCATCCCAATTCTCCACACTTCACCCCACTACAGCAAATACCTCAGTCCCCCGCACCAACAGTTCAACTGGGCTCTGAAGAAACTCATCCCACCTCGTCTGTGCATGAAGAAATTCCAGCCACTAGTGCTGAAGAAACTGCTGCTGCTAATACGTTGAACATGCAGACTGCCACTGAAGAGGAACCAGAAATTCCTCAACCTGAAGAACCGGAGATTGCGATTCCTGAGGTTGTGATGCAACTCACTGACACTCCTGTGCCCAAGCCAAAGGATCCATTCTCAAAGAAGCAAAAGTTCAAGGCTGTAGATTTCTTCAATGCGCATGTGTTCTTCACTGATTATAATCCCT
The DNA here is from genome assembly GCA_963921465.1 of Triticum timopheevii. Taxonomy (NCBI): domain Eukaryota; kingdom Viridiplantae; phylum Streptophyta; class Magnoliopsida; order Poales; family Poaceae; genus Triticum; species Triticum timopheevii. The sequence goes on from OY997262.1 coordinate 294,317,731, forward strand.
ATGATTCTGCTCGCATAAGGAAGAGGCGTTTCTGTACTGCTAGTCAAGCAAACTTTTATTCCTCTGTACTATTTGACAAAGACAAAGTCTTCGATCATGCACACATTCCTCACGTGGACATGGAATCTCTGCCGTGCTTCGGGCCAGTCCTCAGTGTTCTTCATGAAGCCGGATTACTGAATTTCTGCACTGACATCTGTGATTGGAATGAAGAACTCATTCTTCAATTCTATGCGACGCTGCACATCACAGGAAATTCTGAAGATGTGAATTCATGGGTGCTGGACTGGATGTCAGAAAATACTCACTACAAGCCACTAGCAACTGAATTGCTTCGTGTCCTCCCACTCAGTCCTCCCCTTGATGGTGCATGTTGCATTTACAATGAACCTGAGCTTACAAATCATTACATGCAAGTGCTGATGAAGCCTTTGAAGCCAAGGCAAGCTCCTCGAACCAAATTCCTTGTCAAGGAATTAATGTATGTGCCACGGACTTTCTATCACATTCTGACAAAGACAATGAGTCCTATCAAAGGCCACGAATCATATGATGAAGAAGTCGTTGGCATCATGAAGAATATGCTTTTCAACATCATTCATGGCGTTCCCGTCAACTTCCATGATTTCTTCATGAGGACTCTGGCAAATATTGCTATGTCACCGTTTGAGCTGAAGCCTTATGCGCCATGGATTATGAAATTCATCAGGACAAGGTCGTCACTCAACTACAAGGCTGATACTCTGAACCATGGCAGTTTCTTGCCTCCAATTGAAGTCCTCAAACGGACATTTTCCTCAGCTAATGACAAAGGCAAGGCAACTGGTGTGATAGATGAAGGCATTCGTCCATTGGATGGTCGATTTCGCAAGGCTGCATCCTACTCCACCAATGATGACTCTGCCACACATGACTCCGTCGCCAACACCTCTGCCAAGCAAATTCCTCAAGCCACAGCACCCAGGGTGATGACTGATCGTGAGTTACACCTCAGTCTTCATCAGAAAGTTGATCGCAATCATAAATGGGTCAAGCGTCAGTTTGGTTCCATTCTTTACAACATGACCTCAACCCACAATGCTGTGAAGAAAGACCAATACTACCTCCATGAAACCTTCAACCGTACCTAGGCTGTTCTATCTCATATCTACAGCGCCGAAGATCTGAAGAACATGGGTCTCAAGGAAGAATTTGACTGGTCTGCACCTCCACCGAAGAAATTCAAGAAGGTCAAGGTTCCTTCCTTGGTGGCCAGCTCCTATTCTTCATGGCGCGACACTGATGAAAATGAAGACTTGGACGACACTGCGGCAGGCCCTACTACGACAACCGACCCCGGCAACGTTGGCGCTCCTCCATCAACTTGATATTCTTCAGGGGCGTTAGTCCTCAGTTTCGATCCTTTTGGTCATTCGATGACAAAGGGGGAGAAATCTGAGTTAGTCTTCAAGCGGGTCTATTATATGGGCGTTTTTTTGCTAAGTTAAAACTCTCGTTCTTCTGAAACTTTTATTGGATCGAGTTGTAATCTTAAATCCGATGGTGCTCTGATACTTTTGATGCACTGTTCTCTGATACTCTTGATGCGTTATTCTGCATGCTTGTTCCTCATTAATATCATTGCATGCATGTTGAATTTCATCAGGCACCATATTTCATCATGCATTTCAAATTCTTCATATTATATGTCAAATGCATGTATGAATTACAAGATATAGGGGGAGATCTCCATGATTCAACTCTTCAAGTGTGCATTGCTTCAAAAGCAAATTCCTCTCTATGCACATATTCAGGGGGAGTTCTTCTATATCTTGCAATCAAATTCCTCAATATTAGTACTTACACTTCATATGTTTATCCCCGTTGAAAACTTAACCTATATTGTCATCAATCACCAAAAAGGGGGAGATTGTAAGTGCATCTAGTGCCCCTTAGTGATTTTGGTGTATTGAAGACTTATAGGTTAAGGGTCTAATGTGTTTATGAGTGTACATAGGTCTATAAGTCTATGAGGAGTTTGATATTTACAGAGAAAGTCGACCCCTAGAAACGAATATCTTTGACTGAAGATTTTGGTATTTCTGAAGACTTTCATGAAGACTTTGAAAGTGAAGAAATTGGTGTGTCCGTGAAGACTTGATATACATGCAAGGAATATGAAGCTTGAAGACTTTCGTTTTCATACTTTTGTTTTTCTCCTTCTTGAGTCATAGGAAACACCGTACTGTTAAAGGGGGTCGAGGAAATACTAAGGAAAAATTTCCATGTGATGCTCAACTCAAAATCCTACACCTACCAATCCCTTCGAGTGAAGCCATTGGAAATCTCATACAGTTCAATCAATTTCTTCAGTGACAGAGACGAAGTTCTTCTGGTCGCTAAGGAATTTTTTCTGACTGAGGATTTAGGAATTCGCCAGTGCGGATTGCCTACACAGTGAGGAACATGATAGCCCTGTGGAATTTGAGAGTCAAATTTCCGACCGTTGCTGTGCTACGCGCCAGCTCTCCCAAAATATCTTATCCACATAACGGTCATATCATCGAAGGGCATTTATGTCTTATCATGTCGGGCTGCTCCCTAGGCTATAAATAGCCGCCCCCTACAACCAGTAGCTGGTTGGCTGCTCCGAGAGAAACTGACACTTGTCATTTGAGAGCAACCCATCCTCCGAGGACTTTGAGCGAAAATCATCGAGTGAGGAAAATCCAAACCCAAACACCCACAAACCCAAAGTGATTGAGCATCTGACGCTTGTTACCTTTGAAGATTGTGCTTCTTCCAGACGGTTAGGCGTCATGGTCTTGAGCATCCAAGAGGAATTGTGGATCGCCGAGTGACCGAAGTCTGTGAAGGTTTTGAAGTCGCCTGAAGACTTACCACGAGTGATTGGACGAGGTCTATGTGAGCTTAGTTCAAGGAGAATACGGTGAGGACTTGGTGTCCTGAGCTGCGTGCTCAGTGACTGGGTGTCCAGGACTGTGTATCCTCGAGTTTAAATACTCAGCCGCTCCAACCAGATGTACAACTGAGACAGCAGTTGGAACTGGTCTACCAAATCATTGTCTTCACCAACCTTACTGGTTCTATTTCCTCAACTCTTTCATTTCCTCATTACTATGTTGAGTGTTTGTTCATATCTGTGTTTGAAGACTTTGACTGAAGACTTTCTCAATTTCCTCAGTTCAATTTCTTCAGTCTGTTTGTCTTCATCTTGTGTTATCCTGTGTTTACGCTTTCTGTACACTATGTTTGTCTTCATTTCATCATGATGACCATGTGTGTATTCTGTCATGCTTACTTCTAAGTACTTATTCCACTGCAAGTAGTTCTTCGCTAAGGAATTTCCTCACCGGCAAATTCCTCAGTGAAGAATTCATAAAAATCGCCTATTCACCCCCCCCCCTCTAGTCGATATAATGCACTTTTAGCCAGGAATGGCTCAACAAGGCAGAGAGAATCAGTTGTCCGGCGCCACTTCCTGAAGGCTCACCTGGTCCAACCATTGCAAAGATGCTTGGCCGGGCGCTCAGCAAAATCCCCTCAAGAAAAGGCGAAGGAGAGGGCAGCGAAACTGCACTACACATCCAGACCGGAGGAATCACTAACTCTACTATGGAGGATAGCTGGGAAGGGGAGGTTAAAGCTTCCTCCCCACGCGGGAAGAAGAGGGCGGCCCCTGAAGACTTGGAGGCGGAGACGCCCAAGCAAGGGAAGAAGGTAAGACCAGGGGGCTCTGCCACAACAGGCACCCTTACCGCATCGTGCCCACTGACGGGCCGGCCCTCCACCAAGCCGTAAGTTATTCATTAATTCGAAGGTATGGCGTTACTTCGAGATCCGTAACCGGGACTTTGTCTTTTGTAGTCCGGCGAGCAGCTCTTCTCAACAGAGTTCGTCTTCGGGGAACCTTCGTCCGGAGATGATGGAGAGTGAGACTCCACCCACCTCTCCGCCTCATGAAGCGGGGGACACGGAGGTGTCGTCACGGAGGAGTCCGGATCTACCGAAGCCAGAAGCGAACACGTCAGTCACCCTGAGCCCGGAGCATTTGGCTCCCACGGGGGGCGATGAGAAGGGTCCGACACAGTTCGATGTCCGGTCGCGCTCTCGGAGGAGCACCGCTCTTTAATGAGCATGGTGCTCACGAAGATTTCATCCGCTACCAGCGGTTTGAATGAGGCATTTACAAGCCTGCTCAAAGGCTTTGAGGTATTATGAAGCACGCGCTAGGTGTGCTCCCTATGGATAGTATCCCCTGAGACTCTGGTTGCCCGCCATAGGCAGCAAACGGGGGATCATATATTAATGGCTGCGTTGTATATATGTGCAGGTATACAAGGATCCGGCAGTCGACCAGTCTGTTGTAGTTGCCGAACTGAGAAGGTAGATCGGATCTATTGATGATGATATCACGCTGGTGAACAAACGGCTTGAAGAATCCCAGGGTATGTACTCTACTTCCCTTATTATATTGTATAGGAAAATGCGAGAATGGCATAATGTTAATGTCTTGTTTATGCACTGCAGATGGTGCTGCTGCCGTGGAGGCCCTAAGGGCCGAGCTTGCTCAAGCCAAGGAACAAGCTCGGGCTAGCAATGCGGCTGCCCTAAAGGCGGCCGAAGAGTTGAGAGCCGAACAGGCTGCTCATTGCCGAAGCAAGGAAAAGATAGCCGAAATGGCTGAAGAGTTGAAAAATGCCGCCGACCGGTATGTGCTCCTTGAAAAGGAGAATAAGGCTAGTTCGGCCGAGCTGGACAAGGCACTTAATGCCGCCAAGGAGATGCGGACCGAGATCCAGGGCATGTGGGAGGAGCTCTAACAGGCCGACAAAATCGTGGCTGGGGGCTCCTACCTACTGCGGATGAAGTTTTTGGATCCAAAGTATGCTCCCCTAGCTGGGCGTTGGAGTCCTGCAGACGCATATGCGGACTTGACTAATAGTACAGCTGATGCTGCCAAGTTCTTCGAGTATCAAGGTGATAAGGAAGTGGAGAAGCTTTTCTGGTCGCAGCTCAATGCTCCCAACCGCTCGCTGCCATTGAATGAGAAGGTGGCTGCTGTGGCGGAGCTTCATAGGCTGTCCGGGCTTGCAATGCGGTCTGTAACAGACCATCTTTGGCCGAAGGGGCCCAAGCCAGACAGTTATTTTGGTTTGGTGCAACAATTCCTTGGGGCCATGACTCGGATTGACGCCATGATGAGGTCGGCGTGCATAGAGGGTGCGCGGATGGCTCTTGCCCACGTAAAATCCTATTGGACGGATATGGAGGCCACCATTATAGCGACCCAGGATCCAGCGGGGGGCCAATATCCGGCCGAGCACTACTTGGTGCAGGTCACAGAGGGTGCTTGCCTAATAGAGGCGCAGTGCTCGAAGAATATTTTGTTCGAGTGATAAGTCAAATCATTGTGAAAACAATGTTTATTTTGATTATGAGGCTATATTTATATTTTTTGCCTGAAAATATGATTGTGTCCCCTGTATGGCCATTCTTATATGTATAAGTAGTCCGAAAGATAGCAGTCATTGGCTTCATCCCCCACGCATACAATGCGGGGGTGTTCGCGAAGAATATGCTTAATCACACTTGATCCAATGTCTTGGTCCATTAAGGAGGTGATCGCATGTCGAACTAGGCAACCAGACTATATAGCTGTAACACTTTCGCTTAGCCATGGGGATATAATGGTGGGATACTATGTAGCCCCTGGTACCTTCGCGGGCATCCGAATACGGGAGCGTGTGTACATGGCCGGAAAATAGCCCTTCGTTAATGCGGAGGAATCCTAGAGATTCCGGTGAGTCTTCGAGTGGTTGAACAGTCTCTCGCTGTATCATGACAGTCAGTTTTTGGCTTTCTCTACTGAGGCGCTCATCCGGAATAACCAGGGCACAATCGCAGTAGTTCTCCTTTGGCCTGCCTTAGCCGGTAATAACGGAACGTAAGGCGGCAAACCCAGGAGCCAGGTGAACCCAACATTTGACCCAAGAAATGATTCGGAGCTGATGCATATAAGGCCAAACTCGTGACGCCGAACACTCTCGAAGGTGTTCGGACTTTATAACAGAAGATGGGCTCAAGAATGCCCATTCAATGTGAACCCTGTGTTTCCAGGTACGTGCGGTAATCTGTCGTGGCGAAATTCCAATAACGACAGTATCCTCTGTGGGTTTGGAACCCGTGGGATGGTTTAAACAACAAGAGGCAATAGAAAAGGTTTACACAGGTATCAGGACCCCGACTCAATGTCACATCGGTCTAGCCTGTAACACCTCATATCACTTTGCGGCCTCACGCACGGTATTCCCACGGGTGTCGTCTTACCTTTGCCCGGGACCGTTTGCGCCTTTTGGCACACGTATATGATAGTGTTTCTAGCATCCATATGATAAGGAGCCCGGGCTGACATGGCTAGTCGTAAACCCAAAGTGGCATAGACTTACAGGGACAGGCATCCATGACCCAGCATCGAACGTGTCGGTCATCAGCATGTGAATCTGGGCTGTAGCACTGGGCTAGCAGGACTCCGGTAAACCGGGCTGCAGCAGGCTAATAGGACTCCAGTATTCATTGCGTGACATTTCCCGGAAGGGACAAACACAGGAACGAAGAAGGACACATGCCGGCCAGCCTAAGTGTTCCGGAGCAGTAGCAAGCTACCATGGCTCAGTGGAAACACTAGGAGACATTTCCCGGTAAGAGAGGCTACTAAAGATAAACAACTAGATAGTCAGATCCCACACATACCAAGCATTTCAATCATACACACAATATGCTCGATATGTGCAAATACAACAAGGCATCACAACATGACTCTACAACACAAGTACTTTATTTAAAGGCTCAGAGAGCCATACATAGCATACACATAGGTACGGGTCACACGACCCACAATCAAGTCATACAAGCATACAAGCCAACAGCGGAAGTAACTTGTCTGAGTACAGACAACTAGTAAAATAAAAGAGGCTTGGGTAAGCCTAGCTTTACTACATGGTCCTTCACAAGCTCAGGGTCACCACCTGGGCCTCAGTCTACTCATCGATGTCAACGTCTACGAAGAACCCGTCAGAAGGGTTTGTAGCATCTTCTGAAAAATGTAAATTAAAGCAACATGAGTACAAAGGTACTCAGCAAGACTTACTTCAGATCCTACATACATGCACATTATCAAGAAGGGTTGGTGGAGTTATTGCAGCAAGCCAGCTTTGACTCTTGGCTAAGCTATCCTACGAGACTCCAACTTGAAATAGTTTGTGCACACGAGTCCACTACTCACCATTTCAATACACTACCAAGGATCCACCTCCGTCTTCCTACGGAAGAGCCATCCTCGGCACTCACGCTTATCTTGAGGCTTTTAGTAGTTTCCATTTACTTGTCTATGAACTGTATAGGCAACCAAGTAGTCCCTTACCACGGACGCGGCTATTCGAATAGATTATGTTAACCCTGCAGGGGTGTACTTCTTCATACATGTTTCCACCACTTAGCGTCTGCACACGACATGTGCTCGGCAGACTTCAAGCGAAAGCCGACGTGGGTGTAGACCACGACCTACCTAAACACTCAAGTCTCTAGTCCAGGTTTATCGCCTATTCGGGTTCCATCCATGAGGAGATCCGGCCGGGGTTTTGCTCACAGCCCCAAACGATGTGAATAGGGTTCCGAGACACCTAATGGGTGCCCGGTATACCCGGCCACGTACCTACCGCATCATAGCCACCCCTACAGTCAGCGTTGTCCACGGCCTCCAGTAAGCTACAAACACCAGAAACTACTTGCAACTCCTGGATAGAGGACTTGGGTGAATAAGAAGTCGAGCGGGGTCATATTTCAGGGCCCAATGTATGGTAGTAGCTGAATCTTAAATCACACATACAGATCTCAGTGCTTAAGGACGGCTTCAATGAAACAACCCACCATGTACTCCTACATGGCCTCTCATTGATACCTTTACCAAATCGTGTTCAACACACCACTCTCATACTGACACGATCATTTCACTCCAGCCCATCACCCAGATGAACCAGACCTGACACGACTCTAAGCATAGCAGGCATAGCAAGGTAGGAACATCACACACACATGGCTCAATCAACTCCTACACATACTGGTGGGTTTCATCTAGTTACTGTGGCAATGACAGGTCATGCAGAGGAAATGGGTTCAACTACCGCAGCACACAGCAGTTTGAAACGTGTTGTCTTAATGCAGTAAAAGAGAGCAGGAGCAAGAACATGGGGTTGTATCGATATGATCAAATGGTTGGTTGCTTGCCTGATGGGTCGGTGCACTGGTATTGTTCTTCGTTGGGGTAATCACGATACTCCTCAGGGGCAGGACCTGCCGCAGAGAGCACCGATACACAATCATCACCAAACAATATGCAACAATATGATGCATGCATGAGACATGGCAGAATGAGTGTGTTGGGCTAATGCAACTATGACCAGATGGGTTTGAATCATTTTGAACCAAAGATTCAAATTCCAAACTCATAAATGGTCCTTTAAGATGCTTTATTTTGTTCTGCAATAAACAGCAGGTTAGCTTGATTAAACATGCATGAAACCAGTACAGATGGGTAGATTGGATTTTTCTGATCATTTTTCATATATAACACTTTGCATTTGGAGCTACGGTTGATTTACTATGAATTTTTGAAGTTTAGATCATTTTCTGAAATTTATAAATCATTTTTGATTTATTTTAATTCCAGAAAAGGATTACTGCGTCAGCATGATGTCATGCTGACCTCAGCAGGTCAACAGGCCGGTCCAGGTCAAGCTGACCAGTGGGTCCCGCATGTCAGTGGTTAATTATACTAACTAGATTTAGTTAAAACTAACCTGGTTTAATTAGCAGAGGGGGGCCCCACTTGTCATAGACTCAGGGGAGTCAACCTGGACCCACCCTGGTCAAAGTCAAGGTCAAACACGCCGGCGTTTAGCCGCCGGCAAGGCCAGACGCGGCGGAGAGAGTGCACTTGTGCTTTCCGGCGACCAAATGGGCGGCGGAGAGCATCTACGTGTAGCTGGGATCGAGCCGCAGCTCTTGGTGGCGGTGGTTGAGCTCGGGGCGGCCGGAAACGTCGCCGGCGACGACTTTGGCGGTCGCCGGAGTCGGGTGAAGACGAATCCGAGGCTACGGGGCACGGCGAGGCGCGTGATGAGGTGCGTTGGGCCCCTGGGGATGCGGTGAGTGCGTTAGGCATGGTGGTGTGGCCGGTGGTTGGCCGGAGACACGTCGACGACGAGCTCGGCGGCGGCGCGTGCGGTGAAGCTTCATGTGCTCGCGGTGGTGCACGAGAGCGAGAAAGGGAAGGGGGAGAAGGTAGCCAGGCTCACAGCGGTCTTGAGGAAGCAGACGACGTGGTCGGGGACGAGCTGGTGCGGCGGCGACGGTGAAAGGGATCTCCGGCAGTGGCGAGGTCGAACAAGGTCGGTGCAGTGGCTTCAGGGCAAGCGAGCGCTCGGGGCTCGGCTTGCTCGAAGGAGGGAGGGCGGCGAAGCTCCTGGACACGGTGGCGCGGCGCGGGGTTGACGGAGAGCGTGACTACGGCGAGGGTGCGGCGGCGGTGGCATCGGCCATGGTGCGGGAGAGCGAGGGAGAGGAGCTGGGGCCGAATGGGTGTGTCTACGGGGTTCGGTGGACGACGTGGAGCTCGTCCAGGCCAACGGAGGGGCGAGAGGGGGAAGCAGGGCGACGGGCAGCTGCGTGGCGCATGCTGCCGCCGCCGTCGAGCACCTGCCTGCCTGCCTGGCCAAGCCAAGCAGCTCGCTGGAGCGGTGGCTGGGCTGGGCCGGCAAGTGGGCCTCTGGGTGGTGCCAGGTAAGACTTTCTCTTTTGTTTCTGTTTTTTATTTATTCTGTAGGTTTGTTGCATTTCTAAAAATACCTAGGCAACTCCAAAAATCACCAAACTTCACCTGGTCCTTAGTTGGAATATTTCCAGCATGGAACATTTTAGTTTGGGATTATTTGAGCATTTGAAATATTTTATATAATTTAAATGCCCAAATTCAAATAGTTAGAGATTTAATCCAGTGACCTTAGAGTGACCTAGAAATCTGTGCATCACTTCTGACAGTGGTTTAGGACCAAGGCAAAGGTGATGAACATTTTAGAAGGGCATTTCAGGTTCATTGAAAATATTTTTAGTAAACCCTAGTTGGATTCAGAGGGGGCTGGGGGTTCTGTCATCCCATTTCAAGTTTCTGTTGAATGGAATAGACATGATGCAACACTCTAATGCATGAACTAGCTAGGGTGTGACAACAGGGGCTTAATCTAAAGAGAAACCTGTTGAACAGGGCCCTGCTGCACATCTGCGCCTTTGTCTCCGTTGTGCCGTATCCTGGAAGGGTATCGCGCGAACGTTGTCTGTGGGAAAAAAGGAAAACTCATAGGAGAATATAACGTAAGTATGCGATAGATAGTAAAAGTGTAAGATGATGGCCTGCCAATAAGGTTGAGCCAAGTTTTGGGGCTACATTAAATATTTATAGCCCCTGGTTTCCGCTATGGGATTACATAAACGGTGTCCGGTTGAATTTTATCCGGGCTATCGGACTTGTCTAACCGTGTCTGTGGTCTTAATGACCAGTCATGTTTTATGGTATTAGAGGCCGCTTATAGTCCGGCCGCTTGGGCCGTCGCGTGTTCCTCTGCGCATGAAGAGCACTCTGTGATTCCGCTAACGGTGATGACTCCACATGGACCGGGCATCTTGAGTGTAAGGTAGCCATAATGCGGCAATGCATTGAAGCGGGTGAAGGCCGGTCTTCCAAGCAGTGCATGATAGCCACTTTGGAAGGGTGCAACGATGAAGAGTAGTTCTTCACTTCTAGAGTTGCCTGGGGGGGCAAATATTACCCTCAGTATGAAGGAGCCCCTGCCGTAGGCTTCAATGCCTGGTATCACCCCTACAAAGGTGGTGTTGCTTTGGCTAATTCTGGATAGGTTTATCCCCATCCTGCGGACAGTGTCCTCGTATATTAAATTGAGACTATTGCCTCTGTCCATGAGGACACGGGTGAGACGGTATCCGTCGATTATTGGTTCAAGCACCAAGACATGTGATCCTTCGCGCCGAATACTAGTTCGGTCGTCCATGTGATCAAAAGTGACCGAGCGAGACATCCAGTAGTCAGATGTGGGTACAATAGGTTCTACATCGTGCGCGTCTTCGAGCGCGCATTCTTGCCTTCTCGTGAATGTGTGAGTTTCGTGGATCATGTTTACTGTTTTAACCTCTGGCGGGAATTTTTTCTGTCCCCCAGTGTTCGGCTGGCAAGGTTCGTCCTCGTCTTCACTTGGTGTTTCCCTCCCTTTGTGTTCGGCATTTAGTTTGCCGGCCTGCTTGAAGACCCAGCACTCTCTATGGGCGTGGTTCGCAAGTTTCTCCGGGGTGCCATTAATTTGGCATAGTCTGTCCAAGACTCTGTTCAGACCGGACGGTCCCTCTTTACTGCCTTTAAATGGCTTCTTTTGATGAGAGCCCCTGAATCTGGCATTGACCGTTGTGCTGTCTGGGCTCCCTTCTTGCTTTGGCATTTGTGTTTATTATGCCAAGGCTTCCCGTTGCCGTCCCTTATTTCGGACGTGCCGGGGTCGCTGGTGCCTTTACGGGCTAGCCAGCTATCTTCACCGGCGCAAAAGCGGGTCATAAGGCTTGTTAAGACTGCCATTGTCCTTGGCTTTTCTTGGCCGAGGTGTCTGGCGAGCCATTCATCACGGATGCTGTGTTTGAATGCCGCTAAGGCTTCGGCGTCCGGACAATCGACAATTTGATTCTTCTTAGTGAGGAATCTGTTCCAAAGCTTGCGGGCGGACTCTCCGGGCTGTTGGATTATGTGACTTAGATCATCTGCATCCGGAGGCCGGACATAAGTCCCTTGAAAATTGGCCCTGAAAGCGTCTTCTAGTTTCTCCCAACTCCCAATTGAGTTTTTGAGGAGGCTTTTCAACCAGTGTCGAGCTGGTCCCTTCAGCTTGAGGGGAATGTATTTGATGGTGTGGAGATCATCCCCACGAGCCATGTGAATATGTAGGATAAAATCCTCGATCCAGACCCCTGGGTCTGTCGTTCCGTCATATGCCTCTATGTTCACAGGTTTGAAACCTTGTGGGAATTCATGGTCCAGTACTTCTTCGGTGAAGCACAGGGGGTGCACAACCCCTTTGTATATGGGCGCGTCATGGCATGTAGTCGGTTGTTGTTGTGTCCGGAGTTTATTCCGAACTGGTATTTGGCTTGTATTAGCGTTTGGGTGACCATACTCCCTCGCCAGGGTGTGTCCTTTAGATCCGTAGATGGACCTAGATGCACCGGCCTTCTTATCCAGCTTCTCACGTAGATCGTGCACGATGTCAGTAGCCGCTTTGCTGTGGTTGTGACGCGGTACGTCTGGTCTCCTGGTTGTATTATTCTTTGGTGGAACGGCCTCGTCGTCGAATTCTGGTAGTAGCTTGTGCTTTGGTAGCTTTTGGTATGGCGATCGTCGCCATATCTTTCTTCAGTGTCTAGCACTTTATTCCATCTGCGACTGAGCTTTTCCTGTGCGGCCTTAAGCCGTTGTTTCTGCTTCTTTAAACTTCTTGCTGTGGCCAAAAGCTTTTGGTGGAGGTTATCTCGTTCCACTCGTTCGTCCGGGATGATGAATGCATCGTTGTCCGAACTTCATTCCTGTTCTGGGGCGGTTTCATGAGCTCGTCCCTCCGGATCATTGTGATCGGATATTTGCTCCGAACTTGGTTTGGCATGACCTAGCTCGTCCTGCTCCATCGCTGGGTCCGTGTGGTCATTACTGCCTTCTGGTATGTCAGCCCTTCTTGCGCTCTTGTTGCAGTTTTCACCATTGTTGGACTTTGAGCGGCGTCTACGCCGCTGTTTTCGCTTTTGTCCGGGTGTTTTATCAACCGGATTATCGCCGTCGTCGTTCTTGGGCGTATCCACCATGTATATATCATGTGACAAGGTAGTAATCCCGTGCCCCAGAGATTCTGGAGCTTCTCCTGCATCGTCGTCCATACCGTTGATGTCTTCGGAGTCGAAGTCAAGAACGTCGGTTAAATCATCGATCGTGGCAATCAAGTGGGTGGTGGGTGGGCAGCGAATTCCTTCGTCGCCTGCTTCCCACTCAAGTCGGACATAGTTCAGCCTAGAGTCTCCTGACAGAGAGAGAGACTTTAATGAGTTCAGCATGTCGCCAAAGGGCGAGTGTTGAAAGATGTCCGCAGCGGTAAACTCCATTGCCGGAGCCCAACCTGGCTCGGCTGGCTCGAGGGTGTGCGGACCGGAACCAGTGACCGGATACGAGTCCGGGGGTCCGAGGTTACGGGTCTCCACAGAGGTGAGACCTGTGTTCGGCTCCAACACCGATGAGTACGCGGCCTGCAGGGTGGGGTCTACCCCTCCGTCCTTGGGCAATGCAACCTGTTTCGGATTTAAATCCGGGGCTATTGCAGGGATGACGTTCCGAGCATTGTCCGACAGCAGGTCTAGGCCGTGCCCGTCGTGACTGTCCGGCGCTCCCGGCACAGGGCCGAATCCGTCGAAGATCAAGTCTCCGTGGATATCCGCCGTGTAGTTCAAGTTTCCAAACCTGATCTGGTGGCCAAGGGCGTAGCTGTCGATCTGCTCCAGATGGCCAAGCGAATTGGCCCGCAGTGCGAAGCCGCCGAACACAAAGATCTGTCCGAAGAGAAAAGTCTCACCCTGGACCGTGTTGTTGATGATTGATGACGCCATCAAGCCTTGAAGCGACGGCACAGAGGAACTCTCAATGAAAGCACCAATGTCGGTGTCAAAACCGGCGGATCTCGGGTAGGGGGTCCCGATCTGTACGTCTTAGGCTGATGGTAACTGGAAACAAGGGACACAATGTTTACCCAGGTTCGGGCCCTCTCGATGGAGGTAAAACCCTACTTCCTGCTTGATTAATATTGAAGATATGAGTAATACAAGAGTAGATCTACCACGAGATTTTAGAGGCTAAACTCTAAGAGCTAGCCTATGATGGTATGATTGTAATTGTGATCGGCCTTCTAAGGACCATCCTCTCCAGTTTATATAGACACCGGAGAGGGCTAGGGTTTACATGGAGTCGGTTACAAGGAAGGAAACACAATATCCGGATCGCCAAGCTTGTCTTCCACGCAAAGGAGAGTCCCATCCGGACACGGGCCAAAGTCTTGAGTCTTGTATCTTCATGCTTCGATAGTCCAGACCATGTATATAGTCCCGCTGTCCGGATTCCCCCTAATCCAGGACTCCCTCAGTGGCGGCGAGCCCTCTTTTTTTTCGCAACCTTGGTTGCCGCTCCCTTGTTACGAGTAGTTCTCGACCTAGAGCTCTGCTCACCGGCCATGGCAACGATGGACGAAGAAGAAGCACTTATGAGGAGGAAAGGTAGAGTAATTTTCGGTTAGGTAGTTCCCCTTTTTATAACCTAAGTACTAGCACTAGTACTAATACCTGCATAGTGGGAACACGTTCAGGTTTGGTAGTACGTACTAGTAGGTGTGAGCAGGCTTTCGAATTTGATGGGAACAAGGTAAAGATTAATTGATGGTTTTGGTTTCGAGGCCCAAAACGGCTCCCGATGAGTTTAGCGGAACATAAATTTCAAGGAATACACTGCTCAAATGCGTAAATATTATGTTACTGTCAAAAATTGGCACAAAATACGAAGGAGACCAATGGAAGTACTACTAGCAACCCACGATTTAACTACTCGCATGTGTGCAGTGGAGTAATAATGTCTTTCTTCCGCCCTCACGTCCACTCAATTTGCATGCGCTCTACTAATTGACCATCAATGAAGTGAACGACTTTACATGCGTCAAATTATCACATGGGGTGGATCTTGGTACAAAATTGCGTCCGCCCGTGTACCCGCATGTGCGTGCGAGGGAATGAGTGCGTGCGTGGCGTGCGTGCACAACTTCGCTTCGTGCATGTACCACCAGTATGGCTCAGGGAGGACGAGTACATTCTTCTGGAACCAGTAGCACGTCACTGTGATTGCCAGTGTCAAAACCGGCGGATCTCGGGTAGGGGGTCCCGAACTGTGCGTCTAGGCGGATGGTAACAGGAGACAAGGGACACGATGTTTTTACCTAGGTTCGGGCCCTCTCGATGGAGGTAAAACCCTACTCCTGCTTGATTGATATTGATGATATGGGTAGTACAAGAGTGGATCTACCACAAGATCAAGAGGCTAAACCCTAGAAGCTAGCCTATGGTATGATTGTTGTAATGGTTGTGTGTCCTATGGACTAAAACCCTCTGGTTTATATAGACAACGGAGAGGGCTAGGGTTACACAGAGTCGGTTACAATGTTAGGAGATCTACATATCCGTATCGCCAATCTTGCCTTCCACGCCAAGGAAAGTCCCATCCGGACACGGGACGAAGTCTTCAATCTTGTATCTTCATAGTCTTGGAGTCCGGCCGATGATGATAGTCCAGCCATCCGGACACCCCCTAGTCCAGGACTTTCTCAGTAGCCCCTGAACCAGGCTTCAATGACGATGAGTCCGGCACGCATATTGTTCAGCATTGCAAGGCGGGTTCCTCCTCCGAATAATCCATAAAAGATTGTGAACACCAGGATAGTGTCCGGCTCTGCAAAATAAATTCCACATACCACCGTAGATAGAATAATATGTACACAAGTTCAATCAGCTGATGTATTTTGTGGCATGACATCACACCACCACCAAGCCTTTACTTGAATTGTTTTTATTATACCACCTCAGCGCGTTTAGCGAAGCGGTTTCCTTGGCACGTCTTGTCGAAGCAGAGATCGTGTTCCCCTTATTCCGGGATTCCCATCAATACGGACGTGGGTAACCCAACCGCGCCATTGATTGCGGTGCTTGGGAGATAAGCGAGTTTTACCAGGCCGGTGGGGACGAATAGTCTCCGTCCGCCCATATATAAGGGATAAGGATCCACCTCCTTACCTACGCCTTCTTCCTCCTTTGCTTATCCATCTCCGCGCACTTGAGCTCCGGCGCCCAAGTCCGCAAATCTCACCTCGACCTTCTCCAGCCATGTCCGGAGCAGGAGGCAAGTGGATGGCCTCCTCCGTTACGGAGGGGCACATCGAAAGGCTGCGCGACGCCGGATACCTGTCCAGCAACATCGCGCACCGTCTCCCCGACAAGGGGCAGCTCATGCCTACCCCCAGGCCCCATGAGAGGGTGGTTTTCCTTCCCCATTTCCTCCGCGGACTGGGCTTTCCACTTCACCCCTTTGTTCGGGGGCTCATGTTCTACTACGGCCTAGATTTCCATGATCTGGCACCAAACTTCATTCTCAATGTCGGTGTCAAAACCGGCGGATCTCGGGTAGGGGGTCCCAAACTGTGCGTCTAGGCGGATGGTAACAGGAGACGAGGGACACGATGTTTTTACCCAGGTTCGGGCCCTCTCGATGGAGGTAAAACCCTATGTCCTGCTTGATTAATATTGATGATATGGGTAGTACAAGAGTAGATCTACCACGAGATCAAGGAGGCTAAACCCTAGAAGCTAGCCTATGGTATGATTGTTGTAATGTATGTTGTCCTACGGACTAAAGCCCTCCGGTTTATATAGATACCGGAGAGGGCTAGGGTTACACAGAGTCGGTTACAATGGTAGGAGGTCTACATATCCGTATCGCCAAGCTTGCCTTCCACGCCAAGGAAAGTACCATCCGGACACGAGCCGGAGTCTTCAATCTTGTATCTTCGTAGTTTTGGAGTCCGGCGGACATTGATAGTCCGGCTGTCCGGACACCCCCTAGTCCAGGACTCCCTCAGTAGCCCCTGAACCAGTCTTCAATGACGATAAGTCCGGCATGCATAATGTTCGGCATTGCAAGGCAGGTTCCTCCCTTGAATAATCCAGAAAAGAACATGAACACCAGGATAGTGTCCGGCTCTGCAAAATAAATTCCACATTCCACCGTAGAGAGAATAAAATGTACACTTAGTTCAATATGCTGACGTATTATGCGGCGTGACATCACACCGCCACAAGGCCTTTGTTTGAATTATTACACCACCTCAGCATGTTTAGCGAAGCGGTTTCCTTGGCATGTCTTGTCGAAGCAGAGAACGTGTTCCCCTTAATCCGGGATTCTCATCAATACGTGAGTGGGTAACCCAACCACGCCATTGATAGTGGCGCTTGGGAGATAAGCGAGTTTTACCAGGCTGGTGGGGGACGCATAGTTTTGTCCGCCTATATATAAGGGATAAGGATTCACCTTCTCACCTACGCCTTCTTCCTCCTTTGCTTATCCATCCCCGCGAACTCAAGCTCCAACGCCCAAGCTCGCGCATCTCGCCTCAACCTTCTCCGAATATGTCCGGAGCGGGAGGTAAATGGTTAGCCTCCACCGTCAAGGAGGAGGACATCACCAAGCTGCGCAGCACCGGATACCTTTCCGGCGATATCGTGCATCGGCTGCCCGACGAGGGGCAGCTCATCCCTACCCCCAGGCCTCATGAGAGGGTCGTCTTCCTCCCCCACTTCCTCCGCGGACTGGGCTTTCCGCTCCATCCATTTGTCCGGGGGCTCATGTTTTACTACGGCCTGGATTTCCACGATCTGACGCCGAACTTTATCCTCAACATCTCGGTGTTTATCGTCGTGTGTGAGGCCTTCCTCTGCATCCGGCCCCACTTCGGCCTGTGGCTCAAGACCTTCAACGTCAAGCCGAAGGTTGTGAAGGGTACGCAAGCGGAATGCGGAGGCGCCATGTTGGGAAAATTGCCCAACGTCCCTTGGCTAGAAGGGACCTTCGTGGACTCCGTCAAGGGGTGGCAATCGGGGTGGTTCTACATCACCGAGCCGCGCAAATCCAAATGGGCGGCGGCCCCCGAGTTTAGATCTGGCATCCCCACGCAGCTCACCTCCTGGAAAGAGAAGGGCTTGCAGTGGGGGAATCCGGTGGAGGTGACGGGACTCCGAGCATGTATCAAGAAGATGGTGAGCAATAAGCTCAGGCTCGTCGACGTGGTCCAAGTCATGCTCATTCGGCGGATCCTCCCATGCCAAGAACGGGCATTTAATTTGTGGGAGTTCAATCCGGAACAGCACCAGGCGCTAAACGGGCTCTTCGATACAACATACGAAGGCGCCTGGAGGGTGCTGTTCAAGGGCGCCGAAGCCCCCGCGTCCGCGACCGAAGACCGCGGATTCAGCTCGCAGCATCCAACTGACGAGGTAAGTGATTCAACCCCATTACGGGACACTTGTGATAATTAGATTGACTCTAGTGAGGTTTCATTCTGCCTCTTCCTTTGACAGGAATGGATGGAGAAGGCCAAGCTGCTCATCAGCCCGGCTCCCATGCCAGAAGACCCAGCGAACGCCCGCTTAACAGGGCTGCTGGTTCTGGCACCGCACGTGGTGCCGGAGAAGAAGGCCAAGAAGGTGGCCGCGGGGACTCGAAAGAGTTCCCGCAATCAGGCGTCTGACGATGACGAGGACTCCTCTCCCGAAGACGAGGAGGAGTACTCTCTCCCGGAGGAAGGAGAGAAGAAAAGGAAGGCTTCCCCCATCGGGGGGGCCGAAGGGTCCAAGAGGGGGAGAACTATCCCCCCGGACAGTTTCGCCAACATCAGCGTTGGTGAGGATGAGCGGCCTCCAAGGGCCAGGCGTCCGGCAAGATCGTAAGTATCCGGATCCTTGATGTGTAATTTCTTTTATGTCGCGTAGTATCCTTCTAACACCGCATTCTGCCCGCAGTCCGGCCAATGATGATCTCCCCGACTCATTGAGCGGGTCATTGGCCTCGTCGGATGTGAATTCCATCCCGACTGCCTCCACCCCACGCGCCGACGAGGACGCCGAGGTGGGGTCCCAAAGAGGGACCCACCAGGAGGAGGCTCCGGAGGCGCCGTCAGGCAGCCCCCCGGACTTCGTGCCGGACTCTACATCGGAACCCGCAATGGTTCCAGAGTCCGGCAAGCGGCCCCTTCGAAAGAAGGGCAGGACCGTGACGCCGGCGGCCTCCGTCCAACCGGAGGCGCCGGATAACCTGCTGGAGGCGCTTAAAGGCGCTTCCATCGAGGAAGAACACCGCACTATCATGAGTGCGGTGATTGAGAAGGTTCAGCTCGCTAAGAGCGGGCTGACCGAAGCCTGCAGTAGCCTTTTAACAGGCTTTGAGGTAAGAAAGTTAAAATTATGTAATGTAATACCGCATAGACAGTAGCCCCTGATGCTTAGTTCGGTGTTCGGAAAGAAAAGCCGGACTAAGGATCTATAACAAGATACAGGGTTGCCTAAAATATGTCAATATGGGTTTGCAGGCTGCACTGCTGACCTCTTCCGCACTAACGGCGGAGGTTGACGTGCTGAAAAAGGATCTCGAGCGGTCCGAGCAAGAGCTCGGCCATGCAAAGAAGCAGCTCGAGGAAAAAGAAGGTGAGTAACACCTCTTTGAATAAGTACCTTACAGAAAAGGATTTTGGTTGCAAATAAAATTAACAAGGATAATATGTGCATTGCAGGGGCCACTAACGAGGTGGCAGCCCTGAAGGATGCTGTGTCCGCAGCCGAACACAGTGCGGCCGCGGAACGGGCTGAGCGAGAAAAGCAAGAGGCACGGGTGGCGGAAGTTCGGCAAGAGCTCCAGGTTCTCATGGAAAAACATGAGAGTTTGGAGCGTGACTCCAAGACTCGAGAGTCCGAGATTGCCTCGGCTCTCGAAAGTGCCAAGTCCGCCAAGGCCGAGGCCCGTAAGGCCCTTCAGGAGGTTGAGGACATAAAGAAGATAGCGGCGGGTAAGGCGTTTTTCATGCAAAGCAGGCATGTTAATGTGAACTACCTGATACTTACCCGAATTCGGAGCTCTCCAGGGGCGTTTGCAGATCTGCCGCGTAGTGCGTCTGATGCCGCCGCATTCTATCGTGGCGAGGAGGGGAGCTCGACGGAGAAGGTCTTCTGGTCTCAGTATACTGAGGCCGGCCATTCGGTGCCCCTAAGCGACCAGCTGAAGCAGCTGGTCGAACTCCACAAGGTAGCTGAGGAGGCCATGAAGGGCCTCATAGAACGGCTGTGGCCTGGACAGGCCGTGCCTGGTAGCTACTTTGGCCTCGTGCGGCGGCTGGTGGATGCATGCCCTAGGCTGGATGTAGTCAAGCGCTCCGCTTGTATCGAAGGTGCTCGTCGGGCCCTTGCCCGCATAAAGGTGCAATGGGGCAAATTGGATGCGGAGAAGCTTCTCACGGACCCACCGCCACCGGGCAAGGAGTATCGCACACCGGAGAAGTATTATAAAATTGTCCTGAAGGGAGCCTGCAATATTGCAGATGAGTGCTCCCGAAATGTAATCTTTGAGTGAACTCGCCGTTTATTTATCCTGTGCGCTGAAAACTTCGTTCATATGCGCCATGAGCAACGCTTGTTTAATTTAAATATTACCTTCTGTGCGGCCATTTATAAAATCTGAGAGATGGCAAGTCGTTAGCTTCAGCCCCCAAGCCACAAGTGCTGGGGTGTTCGGGATAAACTTGAGCACTCTTGTTCCCATTTTTGGGTCCATCTAGGGAGGCGCTCAACACAACGAACAAGGCAACCGGACTTATAATGCTTGAACACTCTCACTTAGCCAGCCAGTTAGACGGGATTGAGGAGCAATACAATCAGTAAATTTGACAATGTATGTTATCCTTTAAAGTGACATGTGAAATGCCTTCTAGCCGGATTGTAGATCGTTTGTCTTTGCCGACCTTTTCGCTTCGACCTCGGGACCCTAGAGTCCGGAGTGTGTCCGAATACCTTTTTGGTTAAGAAACAACTGTGGTATGCATGGAGACCAGGCGTAGGGGTCATCAGTGCTTTATCAGACAAGTGCCCAACTAGTTATGTTATATTACATGGTTAGTAAGAAACATCTTCCAGGGAGAATAGTTCCGTTAAGGGTTCCTTTCCCTGGGAGGCATGCTCTAAAGTGCATGTCCGGACTGCAAAGAAAGCAGTAAAACATCTGGGGGCAGATAGATAAATAGGTAAAAAGTCATCTTTTAAGTCACCGACCGAATATTCCCTTAAGAACGCTAGCTTTCGGCTTCACCCAGTCTGAGGTACACATCCGGCTGACCCGGCAGTAACAATCGCAGAGGTGCTCCCTTTACTTCCTAGCCGAACAATCGGGAACGTAGGGGTAAGCACAGGAGCCAGGCAACCCAGCTTGGCCAAAACTTAAGTCATATCGATGCATATAATGGCGAGTCAAAGGTACATGTGGAAGCTTGACACATGTGCTGGGTATAAAACCCGTATAATTGAGCTTCTATAAAAGAAGCCCCCAGAAATAATGAGTGCGGATGGCACATCGTGCGTATGCAAAGAATGCAAAAATACGCATAGAATTCTATAATTTTAAATTTCGGCGAAGCCCCTGGTATTCAGAAGACCGAATCCGGGGCGCTATCCACGCCTTCATCGGACATTATCCGGAACTTCGCTCGAAGCGGCGTGAGTCTTTAAGGACCCGAAAAAACCTCTCGAACAGCGACCAGTCTCTCGCCTGATCATGCCAGTCAGTTTTAGCTTTCTCCACTGAGGCGTTAACCCGGCTCAACCGGGGCGCAATCGCAGTGGTTCTCCCAGTGTCGCCTTAGCCGACAGAACGGAACGTAAGGCACCAAAACGTGGGAGCCGGGCAAACCCAGCTATTGACCCAAGACATGATTCAGAGCCGATTCATATAATGCTATAAGTTCGGGGTGCCGCACTTGTGAAAGTGTTTGGACTTTATCACACCATAGAGTGGGGAACATAAGCCCCTGGTGTATTATGCCATACCAAAATATGCGGGTGCCAGGTGTCATATAATGAGCATATATATATATATAATGTAATGCAATTGTGATCATAAAGGCGCTTCATTATTAATGAAAGAAAAAGTCTGCAAGTAGAGCGGACTGATACAAATAGTGCGGTAAGCAAGGGATTTGGACTAAATAAACATGTCCCCCTCCAGGGATGAGCTGCGGATTTGGTGTATATAATCAAATTTAATGCTCATAATTGAGACCACCTGAGTGTTCGACGCGGCCTTCTTTAGTCCCTGACTGTTGCATCATGAGTTCGGCAGGTTCACCGCCGGACAGGGCTTCTGGTTAACAGAGTCCTGTGTACAAAAAAGAAGAAAAATAATAATAATAATAGAGAGGCACATTTGCGAGCCCCTGGTGTGGTCGAACCGCACTTCTGGGTCCGTTGTGATCATGCCCCCTCCCCTGTGCCCATGGTATCTCCAAAGCGTAATGATGTACGCGGAGTGTTATTCTTGCAATCATACGCGGGCGAGGGTTGGGGCCGCATTGCTACGCGTGCTCTGATCGCGCCAGGTGGTCTTGGTTGATATTGCTCCGGGCGCGCTTTGCTTTATCCGGCCGTTTAACGGCCGGACTCGAGAATTGCCTTAGAAGGCTGCTCTGTACTTCTGCCGCGAGAGCCGCTGTATGTTCCTCCGTTCGGAGGGAGCGTTCCGTATTCCCATTGACCGTGATGACTCCACGAGGGCCTGGCATCTTGAGCTTTAGGTATGCATAGTGCGGCACCATGTTGAATTTGGCAAACGCGGTTCGCCCAAGCAGGGCGTGATAGCCGCTGCGAAACGGGACTATGTCGAAGATTAATTCTTCGCTCCGGAAATTATCCGGGGATCCGAAGACCACTTCCAGTGTGACTGAGCCTGTGCAGTTGGCTTCCACTCCTGGTATGACACCTTTAAAGGTTGTCTTTGTAGGTTTAGTCCTTGATGGGTCTATGCCCATTTTGCGCACTGTATCCTGATAAAGCAGGTTCAGGCTACTGCCGCCGTCCATCAGGACTCTCGTGAGGTGGAACCCATTGATGATTGGGTCTAAGACCAATGCGGCGAATCCGCCATGGCGTATGCTGGTCGGATGGTCTCTTCGATCGAAAGTGATCGGACAAGAGGACCATGGGTTGAACTTTGGGGCGACTGGCTCCATCGCATAGACATCCCTTAGTGCGTGTTTCCTCTCCCTCTTGGGTATGTGGGTCGCATATATCATATTCACCGTCCATACTTGTGGGGGAAAACCCTTCTGTCCTCTGTTGTTCGGCGGCCGGGTCTCTTCCTCGTCGTCGCTATTTAGCCCCTTGTCATTGTTTTCGGCAATTAACTTGCCGGCCTGCTTGAACACCCAGCAATCTCTATTGGTGTGGTTAGCTGGCTTTTCAGAGGTGCCATGTATCTGGCATGAGCGGTCGAGTATTCGGTCCAGGTTGGACGGACCCGGAATGGTTCTTTTAAATGGCTTCTTCCGTTGACCGGGTTTAGAGCCTCGGAATCCGGCATTGATCGCCGTATCCTGCTTATCATCGCCGTTAATTCGGCGCTTGTTTTTGTTTCGACGTGACCTGCCGTTGTTGTCCTTAGTATCCGGACTGCCAGAATTTTTACGGAGATTGTTGCTGCGGGCTAGCCAGCTGTCCTCTCCCGCGCAAAAGCGGGTCATTAACGATGTGAGGGCTGCCATGGATTTCGGCTTTTCCTGCCCCAGGTGCCGGGCTAGCCATTCGTCCCGGATGTTATGTTTGAAGGCTACAAGGGCCTCTGCGTCCGGACAATCGACGATTTGATTTTTCTTCATCAAGAACCGTGTCCAGAATTGTCTGGCCGATTCGTCTGGCTGCTGAATGATATGGCTTAGGTCATCGGCGTCTGGTGGTCGCACATATGTGCCTTGGAAGTTATCAAGGAATGCGGCCTCCAGGTCCTTCCAACACCCAATTGACTCTGCGGGCAAGCTGTTAAGCCAATGCCGAGATGGTCCTTTAAGCTTGAGTGGGAGGTACTTTATGGCATGGAGATCGTCGCCGCGGGCCATATGGATGTGGAGAAGATAGTCTTCGATCCACACCGCGGGGTCTGTTGTGCCATCGTAAGATTCGATGTTTACGAGTTTAAACCCTTCGAGGATCTGATGATCCATTACTTCGTCAGTGAAGCATAATGGGTGTGCGGTGCCCCTGTATTGAGCGATATCGCGACGCAGCTCGAGAGAGCGCTGTCTGCTGTGTTCGGCCCGGCCGGGGTTATTGTATCCGGCACGACGGTATTCGTCGTGGGTCGTAGGGCGCCCACGTGATCCATAGATGGATCTGGATTGCCTTGCTTTGTCCTCCAATATGTCTCGCAAGTCCGGCGCGTTCCCTCTTGGCTTCGTACTTTTGGAGCGATGCCGGGGTATGGTCTTGGCTGGGGGCTTGGATGCCTCTCTGTCACGACCACGGGGTGGTCGGTCAGCCATATCGTGCGCTGGTGATGGACGTACGTATGCTTCCTCCTCTAATCGGGGGAGCAGCTTGCGTTTTGGGTAGCTTTTGGAGGGACGTTCGAGTTTATACTCTTCGGCCGCGAGGACCTCGGTCCATCGATCGGCCAGCAGGTCCTGATCAGCTTGAAGCTGCTGCTGCTTTTTCTTTAGGCTGTTTGCTGTGGCGATAAGCCTGCGCTTGAAGCGCTCTTGTTCGACGGGATCCTCGGGTACGACGAATTCGTCATCGTTGAGGCTTGCTTCGTCTTCGGAGGGAGGCATATAATTACGATCCTCAACCTCTTCGTCTGCCGCCCCCTCATGAGGGCTTGCTTCTGCATCCTCCTGCGCTGAGTCTTGCTGGAGGGGATTGTCTTCGGCACTCTCTGGAGTATTATTATCTCCTGTGCCGGAATCTCCGTTCTTGCTATGGCGAGATTTAGAGCGGCTCCATTGACGCTGGCGCTTGGGCTGTTTCTTTAAGGAATCTGCCTCCGCTGTTTCTTCGCCGTCCCCATCTTTTGGGGTATCCACCATGTATACGTCATATGACGAGGTGGCCTTCCAGTGCCCTGTGGGTGCTGGTTCCTGGTCGTCTCCGGCATCGTCGTCCATAGCGTCGATGTCTTCGGAGTCGTAGTCTAGCATGTCGGTTAGATCGTCGATAGTGGCTACAAAGTGGGTGGTGGGTGGGCTCTGAATTTCTTCGTCGTCCGCATCCCAACCATCCTGGCCGTAATCCGGCCAGGACTCTCCTGATAACGAGATTCTTTAGTGAATTTAAGATATCGCCGAAAGGCGAGCATTGGAAGATGTCCGCGGTGGTGAATTCCATAACTGGCGCCCAATCCGGATCGATTGGTAGGGGCGCGGGAGGTTCGGAGTCCAGTGAGGAGTCCGGCGCCTCGGGATCACGAGTTTCGCAGGGGACAAGACTAGTGTTCGGCTCCATCGCCGTGGATGTTGAAGCCCCCAGGGTGGCGTCTATCCACCGGCCCTTGATCTGGGCGATCGGCTCCGGGCCAATGGCCGGAGCGGATCCGTGTGCGCCCACCAAGGCACTGTTCGGCGGCAGAGCTAGATCATGCCCATCGTCACAGTGCGGCGCGCTTGGCTGTGGCTCGAGTCCGTTTAGGATCAAGTCTCCGCGGACATCGGCCGTGAAGTTTAAGCTTCCAAATCTGACCTGACGGCCAGGGGCGTAGCTTTCGATCTTCTCCAGATGGCCAAGTGAATTGGCCCGCAGGGCGAAGCCGCCGAATACGAAGATCTGTCTGGGGAGAAAAGTCTCACCCTGGACAGCGTTGCAGGTTGAAGATGCCATCAAGCCTATCGGTGACAACACAGAGGAACTCTCAATGAAAGCACCAATGTCGGTGTCAAAACCGGCGGATCTCGGGTAGGGGGTCCCGAACTGTGCGTCTAGGCGGATGGTAACAGGAGACGAGGGACACGATGTTTTTACCCAGGTTCGGGCCCTCTCGATGGAGGTAAAATCCTACGTCCTGCTTGATTAATATTGATGATATGGGTAGTACAAGAGTAGATCTACCACGAGATCAAGGAGGCTAAACCCTAGAAGCTAGCCTATGGTATGATTGTTGTAATGTATGTTGTCCTATGGACTAAAGCCCTCCGGTTTATATAGATACCGGAGAGGGCTAGGGTTACACAGAGTCGGTTACAATGGTAGGAGATCTACATATCCGTATCGCCAAGCTTGCCTTCCACGCCAAGGAAAGTACCATCCGGACACGAGCCGGAGTCTTCAATCTTGTATCTTCATAGTCTTGGAGTCCGGCGGACATTGATAGTCCGGCTGTCCGGACACCCACTAGTCCAGGACTCCCTCACTCAACTTCACCCCTTCCTCTGCATCCAACCCCACTTCGGCTTGTGGATCAAGAACTTCAATGTCAAGCCGAAGGTAGTGAAGGGGAATCAGGCGGAGTGCGGAGGCGCCATGGTGGGTAAGATACCCGACGTCATCTAGCTCGAGGGCGCCTTCGTGGAAACCATCAAGGGATGGCAATCGGGGTGGTTCTACATCATCGAGCCGCGTGACCCTAAATGGGTAGCGGCCCCCGAATTTAGATCTGGAATCCCCACGCGGCTCACCTCTTGGAAGGAGAGTGGCCTGACCTGGGGCGATTCGGAGGAGCTGACCGGACTCCAAGCCTGTATCCAAAAGCTGGTGAACAAGAAGCTCAAGCTTGTCAACGTGGTCCAAGTCATGCTCATCCGCCGGATTCTCCCATGACAAGAACGGGCACTTAAATTGTGGGAGTTCAATCCGGCACAGCACCAAATCTTGAGCAGGCTCTGCGATACTAGGTACGAGGATGCCTGGAAGGTGCTTTTCAAGGGCGCCGAAGCTCCCGCATCCGCTACTGAAGATCGTGGATTTCGCTCGCAGCGTCCAGCTGACGAGGTAAGTGATTCTACCCCTTTACGGGACACTTGTTGTCAATAGTTCGACCTTATGCGGGATCTAATCTCCCCTTTCCTTTGACAGGACTGGATGAACAAGGCCGAGCAGACTATCTGTCCGGCTCCCATGCCAGAAGACCCAGTAGATGCCCGTCTAGCGGGGCTACTGGTTCCGGCACCGCATGTGGTGCCGGAGAAGAAGGCCAAGAAGGAGGCCACGGGTACTCGAAAGAGTTCCCATTTTCAGGTGTCTGATGACTCTGGGGCGGATTCCGCCCCCGAGGACGAGGAGAAGAAGAAGGCCCCTTCCCCAGCGGGGGAAGGGAAAAAAAGGAAGGCCTCCCCGGCTGGGGAGGCCGAAGGGTCCAAGAGGGGAAAGCCTCTTCCCCCAGACTGTTCCGTCGACAGCGACGAGGGGTGGCCTTCAAGGGCCAAGCCTCCGGCAAGATCGTAAGTATCCGGATTCCTGAATGATTTATAATTTCTCTTTTTCGCCACACAGTGTCCTTCTAATGCCGCATACAACCTGTAGTCCGGCCGAGGATGATTTTCCCGCTTCTTCGAGCGGGTCCTTGGCTCCATCGGATGTGGATTCCATTCCGACTGCCTCCACCCCTCATGACGCCGAGGACGCCGAGGTGGGGTCCCAAGAGGGGACCCGCCAGGAGGGTGAGGCTCCGGAGGTGCCACAAGGCAGCCTCCCGGACTTCGCACCGGACTCCGCTCCGGAACCCGCAGTGGTTCCGGAGTTCGGCAGGCGGCCCCTTCGTAAGAAGGGCAAGACCGTGGCACCGGCGGCCTCCGTCCAACCGGAGGCGCCGGACAACCTGTTGGAGGCGCTCAACGGCGCTTCCATCGAAGAAGAACACCGCACTATCATGAGTGCGGTGATTCAGAAGGTTCCGCTCGCCAAGAGCGGGCTGACCGAAGCCTGCAGCAGCCTTATAACAGGCTTTGAGGTAAGAAGTTTTTTAAAATATGTAATGTAATACCGCATAGACAGTAGCCCCTGATGCTCGGGTTGGTGTTCGGAAAGAAAAGCCGGACTGAGGATCTAAAAAGATATACGCAGGAGTTCTAAAAATTATGTCAATATGGGATTGCAGGCTGCGCTGCTGACCTCTGCCGCATTGACTGCGGAGGTCGGTGCTTTGAAGCAGGACCTCGAGCAGACCGAGAACGAGCTCGGTCTTGCCAAAAAGCAGCTCAAGGACAAAGAAGGTGAGTAACACCGTAATAAATTTGTACCTTATAGAAAAGGATTTTGGTTGCAATAGAAATAACAAGGATAACATGGGCACTGCAGGGGCCACGAACGAGGTGGCGACCCTGAAGGAGGCCGTGTCCGCGGCCGAACGTAATGCGGCGGCGGAACGAGCGGAGCGAGAGAAGCAGGAGGCACGGGTGGCGGAGGTGCGGCAAGAGCTCCAGGCTCTCATGGAAAAGCATGAGAGTTTGGAGCGCGACTCGAAGACTCGAGAGTCCGAGCTTGCCTCGGCTCTTGAGAGTGCCAAAGCCGCTAAGGCTGAGGCCCATAAGGCCCTCTAGGAGATTGAGGCGGTGAAGAAAATAGCGGCGGGTAAGGCATTTTTCATGCAAAGCAAGCATGTGAGTGTGAATTACTTGTTACTTACCCGGATTCGGAGCTCTCCAGGAGCGTTTGCAGATCTGCCTCGCAGCGTCTCCGATGCCGCCGCATTCTACCGGGCCGAGGAGGGGAGTTCAACGGAGAAGGTCTTCTGGTCTCAGTATGCTGAGGCCGGACATCCGGTGCCCCTTAGCGACCAGCTGAAGCAACTGGTCAAGCTCCACAAGGTAGCCGAGCAGGCCATGAAGGGCCTCATAGTCCAGTTGTGGCCTGAAGAGGCCATGCCTGGGAGCTACTTCGGCCTCGTGCGGCGGCTGGTGGATGCGTGCCCTTGGGTGGAAGTCATCAAGCACTCCGCCTGCACCGAAGGTGCCCGTCGGGCCCTTGCCCGTGCAAAGGTGCATTGGGGCAGGCTGGATGCTGAGAGGCTTCTGACAGACGCGCCACCGGCGGGCAAGGAGTATCGTATGCCCGAAATGTATTATAAGAGTGTCCTGAAGGGTGCCCGCAAGATTGCGGACGAGTGCCCCAAAGATGTAATATTTGAGTAGACTCGCAATGTGTTATCCTGTGCGCTGAAAACTTTGTTCATATGCGCTAAGCAACGCTTGTTTATTTAAAATATTACCTTCTGTTTGGCTGTTTATCAAATCTGAGAGATGGCAAGTCATCGGCTTCAGCCCCCATGCCACGAGTGCTGGGGTGTTCGGGATAAATTTGAGCACTCTTGTTCCCATATTTGGGTCCATCTAGGGAGGCGCTCAACACAACGAATTAGGCAACCGGACTTATAGTGCTTGAACACTCTCACTTAGCCATAGAATTCTATAATTTTAAATTTTGGCGAAGCCCCTAGTGTTCGGAAGGCCGAATTTGGGGCGCTATCCATGCCTGGGCCGGACAGTTAGTCGGCTCCTCGCTCTAAGCGGCATAAGTCTTTAGGGACTCAAAAAAAACCTCTTGAACAGCGACCGGCTCTCGCCTCATCATGACGGTCAGTTTTAGCTTTCTCCACCGAGGCGTTAACCCAGCTCAACTGGGGTGCAATCGCGGTGTTTCTCCCAGTGCTACCTTAGCCGATAAAACGGAACGTAAGGTACCAAAACATGGGAGCCGGGCAAACCCAACTATTGACCCAAGACATGATTCGGAGCCGATGCATATAGTGCTATAAGTTCGGGGTGCCGCACTTGTGAAAGTGTTCGGACTTGTCACACCATAATGCGGGGAACATAAGCCCCTGGTGTATTCGGCCGTACCAAAGTGTACGGATGCAAAACATCATAAATGAACATATATGTAAAAAAGGAATGCAATTATAAGCGAAAAGTGATGCATTGTTTATTCAAGGAATTATGCCATGAGTGCAGAACGATACAAATAGTGCGGTAAGCAAGGGATTGGACTATTAGACATGTCCCCCTCCAGGGGTAGGCTGCGGCATGGTGTATTTAACAGATTTAATGCTCATAATGGAGACCACCTGAGTGTTCATCGTAGCCTTTGTCCTTCCCTGGCTGTTGCATCGTGAGTTCGGCAGATTCACCGCCGGACAAGGACTCTAGTGAACGGAGTCCTGTGGATAAATAGAATAGAAAAAAGGAAAATAAAAAGAGCGACACACTTGGGAGCCCCTGGTGTGGTTGAGCCGCACTCTGGGCCTGTCGTGGTCGTGCCCCTCCCCCTATGCCCATGGTATCTCCAGAGCGTAATCATGTACGCGAAGAGCTGGTCTTGCAATCATGCAAGGGCTGGGGTTGGGGCCGCATTGCTACGCGTGCTCGGAACGTGCCAGATGGTCTTGATGTATGTTACTCCGGGCGCGCTTGGCTATGTCCGGCCGTTTAACGTCCGGGCTCGAGAATTGCCTTAAGAGGCTACTCTGTACTTCCGCCGCGAGAGCCGCTATGAGCTCCTCCGTTCGGAGGGAGCGTTCAGTGTTTCTGTTGACCGTGATTGTAACGCCCCGGATTCGATGCGCCAGGTGTCTGCCAGTTATTCGCCGTCCTTGCCATGTCATTTTCTTGCGTGTTGCATTTTATCATGTCATCATGTGCATTTCATTTCGCATACATGTTCGTCTCATGCATCCGAGCCTTTTCCCCATTGTCCGTTTTGCAATCCGGCGCTCCTATGTCCTCCGGCGTCCCCATCTTCTCTCTTTTCGTGAGTGGGTATTAAACTATCTCGGAGTGGACCGAGTCTTGCCAAGCGGCCTTGGTATAGCACCGGTAGACCGCCTGTCAAGTTTCATGCCATTTGGAGGTCGTTTGGTACTCCAACGGTTAACCGGGTAACCGTGAAAGCCCTCTTTGAGTTGCAACCCAACACCCCTCCAAAGTGGCCCAAAACCCAGCAAACTCCTCTCCATGCTCTCGGTCGTTCGATCACGATCATGTGGGCGAAAACCGTGCCTCATTTGGACTCTCCTAGCTCCCTCTACCTATAAATATGTGCATCTCCCCCGAAATCCCGGTCTAACCCTAGCCTTCTTCATCCTCGCGCCGCCGGACACGTCCACCCCGCGCCCGGACATGTCCGCCCGCCGTCCCCGACGAATCCGACGCCGCCACGTCGCCAACCCCGCCACCAGCCGCCGCACCCCGCCGCCTGGCCCGCGGAGCCCACGGCCGGCCCGCGCCGGGCCCGACCGCGCCCGCAGCGCCCCGCCTCTCCGCCACCTCGCCCTCGACCACCCGCGGCGCTGCCTCGGTTCCACCTCGCTGGCGCCTCCGCGCCCGCCGCCCGGGATCCCGCCGCCGCTCCTCCCGGCCGGAGCCTGCCACCGCCCGCCCCGCCATCCCGCGCCTCCCGCGCCCGCTCGCCTTCGGTCCCGTGCGCCGGCCGCCGGAGATCCGTGCGCCGGCCGCCGCCTCGGCTTCCGTGCTCCTCCGCCGGAGCCGCGCCTCGTGCCGCCCCTCGTCGCCGGTTGCCTCGCCTCTCGCCGGGATCCGCGTCCCCGCGCCGTTCCCGACCTCCTCCGTCATCTCGCGCCCCTCGCCGGCCTTCCCCTCGCCGGAGAGCTCGCCGGAGACCTCACCGGCGCCGGATCTGTACATGTGGACCAGATCCACCCATACACCGAACCAAACGGCGCCCCGGATCCCTCTGTCCAGTTTCCCGCGAGGTCTATATTCTTCTAAGTCCCTGAGTTTGCATATTATGTTGTCCTGTTCATCGCATCATAACTCTTTGCGTACTGCTCTGTTTCGTGCGTGTAATATGTCAAATTGTTCGTCTCAACGAGTACTTCATTTCATTCCATTGCATAATTTTCATTTGAGTTCATCTTGATGCCCGAAAGGCTGTTGGAAGAGTGCTATGTGATGTTAATCTGCTGAAACTGTTATAACTTGCTCATTTGTCATTTTTGCCATGATTGATGTGTGCATCCTATGAGGTTGATGTCTAATTGTGTTTTGATCTATGCCATGCCATCTTTCCATAGGTGCTATCCATGTATTTTTGTGATTTGTGTGCTGAGTGCATCGAGCTTGCTAAGTAGGGTACTTGCTGTTGCTGATTTCAGTCCCTGTTCTGCTGTTATTGTTATGCCATGTAAACTTGATGCTACAGAGATATCCATGTATATTTTGAGATACTTCAGTAAGGGTGTTTTGAACATGTGGTTATTGTCTATCCATTCATGCCCTTTATTGCAATTATGGAGTAGTCTAGCAGGTCATTTGAGTGCTCTACTTTTGCTTCAAAATGTTTCCTGGCAGATTGTTTACATGTTATTCAATTTGGCCAAGCTTGCTATAGTTGATCCTTGCAAGCTATGGACTTGTTCTTGCCTTGGTTGGTTACACAAACATGTCTTCTTGATGATGCTATGCTTATCTTGTCATGCAATGAATTGCGGTGAGTGAATCAAGCTTGTGAAGTAGTGTACTTGCCATTACTGTTTTGCTAGGCTGAATCTGTTATTTCGTGATGCTATATAAACCTGTTTCTAGTAATCATTCTATGCATAATCTGGAGATGATCACTAAACATGTTTTGATCTACATGTCATCCTCTATCCATCCATGCCCGTGGTTGCAATTATAGCCTGTAGCTTATTATTTTCATGCTCCAAAGTTGCTAAATAATGTTGCTGTCAGCCTGTTAACATTAAGTTCACTTGTCCCCATGTGTTTTGCTAGTGTTCCATGCACCCTATGAGCTTGTTATTGCCATGCTTAGCTTCACAAACATGCCTTCTTACTGTTGGTTGCCTTGCCATGCTATGTATTGCTCTGTAGTGAGTTGCACAAGCTCATCTACATGCCTTCATAATTCTGTTTCTGCCATGTATGAATATGTATTATAACTTGCCATGTTTACATGGATGCCATCATATCTTCTGATCCTTTTTGGCTCTTGGTCAGTAAAGGACTATTGTTCTATGGGTTTAGTAGATTCATGCCATGCCTTTGTTTGGCATGATATGTTCCTGTAGCATGTTGTTTGATAGCTCTAAACATTGCATCCTGATGTTATTTCCTGATATGTCTGAAACTGTTATTATTTGCAATCTTACCATGTCTGTTTGACCATGTTCTAGTGATTTCTGGAGATAGCTCAGTGTTCATGTTTTGTTATGCTTTACATGTACATAATGCCCATGCCTTTTGTTCTTATGTTGAGGTGTTGTAGCTTGTTGTTTTGATGCTTGCAATATACCTACTTGCTGTTATGGACAGATTGTGGTTATGACTTGTATAATGTGTGGGTGTTGAACCGTTGCTCCGTTTTGAGTGTGCTCTATATGAAACTTGCTTGATTTTGCATGTAGTTTCATATTATCATGTGGCATCCTTGTTTTGAGGTGTTTGCTTGATGTTTGGGTGCATTTTACATCAATGCCATGTTTAACTTGTTTTGCTCATATCTTCTAGGCCGTAGCTCCGAATTAAATGAACTTTATATGTAACTTGACTAGAATCTCGTGTAGATCATCTTGGTGCATCTTAACTTGCTGTTTAACAACTTGAACATAAGGTTTATTCAGATCTGGACCAATTTCGAAATTTGCATATGAGGACTTACCGGAATTGTTATATGTTGTTCCCGGCCTCATTTAAACTTGTCTTGATGTGTTGCTCTTGTTTGCATCATCTCTTGCCATGAGTAGCTTCATGAAGCTTCGTCATGCATCATACTTGTTGTGCATCATGTCTTGTTCATGAGTGGTGTGTTTACTATGTTGTGTGCTTCTTCTTGATAGTTCCCGTTTCGTTGCGATCGTGAGGGTTCGTTCGTCTACGTGTGGTTCGTCTTCGTGGCTTCATCCGTTCGTATTCTTCATGGACTCGTTCTTCTTCCTAGCGGGATTTCAGGCAAGATGACCGCTACCCTGGATCTCACTACTATCATTGCTACGCTAGTTGTTTCGCTCTTTCGCTATGCTGTGCTACCTATCACCTGTTTATCCAGCCATCCCATATTGCCATGAACCTCTAACCTTTGACACTTTTCCTATGCAAATCGTTGCTTGGCTATGTTACCGTTTTTGCTCAGCCCCTCTTATAGCGTTGCTAGTTGCAGGTGAAGTTGAAGATGTCTCCATGGTGGACAGGATTTTGGTTGGGATATCACAATATCTCTTATATTATTAATGCATCTATATACTTGGTAAAGGGTGGAAGACTCGGCCTTTTGACTGGTGTTTTGTTCCACTCTTGCCATCCTAGTTTCCGTCATACCTGTGTTATGTTCCCGGATTTTGCGTTCCTTACGCGGTCGGGTGATTTATGGGACCCCCTTGACAGTTTGCTTTGAATAAAACTCCTCCAGCAAGGCCCAACCTTGGTTTTACCTTTTGCCTCACCACCACCTATCCCTTTCCCTTGGGTCGGCCAACCCGAGGGTCATCTTTATTTTAGCCCCCCCCCCCCCCCGAGCCAGTGCTTGTCTAAGTGTTGGTCTGAACTGAGCTGCCTGCGGGGCCACCTCGGGGCAACTTGAGGGTTGGTTTTACTCGTAGCTAGTCTCATCCGGTGTTGCCCTGAGAACGAGATATGTGCAGCTCCTATCGGGATTGTCGGCGCATCGGGCGGCTTTGCTGGTCTTGTTTTACCATTGTCGAAATGTCTTGTAAACCGGGATTCCGAGTCTGATCGGGTCTTCCTGGGAGAAGGTCTATTCCTTCGTTGATCGCGAGAGCTTGTCATGGGCTAAGTTGGGACACCCCTGCAGGGTATAATCTTTCGAAAGCCGTGCCTGCGGTTATTGGCAGATGGGAATTTGTTAATGTCCGGTTGTAGATAACTTGACACCAGATCCTAATTAAAACGCATCAACCACGTGTGTAGCCGTGATGGTCTCTTCTCGGCGGAGTCTGGGAAGTGAACACGGTTTCTGGGTTATGTTTGACGTAAGTAGGTGTTCAAGATCACCTCTTGATCATTACTAGTTGACGACCGTTCCTTTGTTTCTCTTCTCGCTCTCATTTGCGTATGTTAGCCACCATATCATGCTTAGTCGCTGCTGCAGCCTCACCACTTTATCTCTTCCTTTCCCTTTAAGCTTTGCTAGTCTTGATACCCATGGTAATGGGATTGCTGAGTCCTCGTGGCTCACAGATTACTACAACAACAGTTGCAGGTACAGGTCTATCCGGTGATCATGACGCGAGAGCGATGCTTGCTTGCGTTGAGTTCTTCTTCTGCTTCTTCGGTCAGGGGATAGGTTCCAGGTCAGCAGCCTGGGCTAGCAGGGTGGATATTGTTTGAGTTTCTGTTTGTGTTTCATCCGTAGTCGGATGATGCTCTGATGTATAATGTCATGTTGTATTCGTGTGGCATTGTATGCCTTACGTATGTATCCCCATCTATTATGTAATGTTGATGTAATGATATCCACCTTGCAAAAGCGTTCCAATATGCGGGTATATCCTTGGTGGGACCTTCGAGTTCCTCTTGGATAGGGTCGCATATTGGGCGTGACAAGTTGGTATCAGAGCCTCGACCGACCCTAGGAGCCCCCTTGTTTGATCGTGTAGTTTGGTCGTTGTTGAGTCTAGAAGAAAACTGTTTTCGGAGTCTAGTTATATCGGAGAGTAGGAATTCTTTTTACTCCTCATCCCCTTCGTCGCTCTGGTAAGGAATCTTGACGTAGGTGTTTTGAATTATTCCTCTTCCCCTTCAAATTTTCTTTAGGTTCACGCAGTTGGTTTTCCGATCGTTGGTTCTCAGCTCTTTTCATCCAGTGCATTTCTCGTCAAGTTGACTCGAGCCTCTTCATCTTTGCGTTCAATCCTCAGTTGTTTTCTTTTCCCACCCGCCCACCCTTCTTCCTCTCGGAACTGGAGTCTGTAATCGAGTATCCATCCTACTCGTGCGAACCGGAGACTGAAGAACCTCTTCAAGATATTCGTACCGTCCCTCTTCCAAGTTGCATTTGTTTTCCCGCCCTCCCACTCTTTTCTTCTTCCCGGAGCCTGAGTCTGTTTCAAGCATCTATTTCATTCATACGGAGGTTCTTCAGTCTTCCCTCAATAATTTCAACCGGTGAATTCTCGTCTCGTTCGTCATTCGTCATCCCTTTTCTTTTTCCGGTGGACTCAATTCAAGTTTTTCGGGTTGATCATATTCTTTTTCCTCGGCTCAAGTGTTTTCCCTGCTCATTCGCCTCTCGCCAGTTTATCCTTCCGGAGTGTTCAAGATATCTCAGAAGATTCGTCTGTGTTCCAATTAATTCGAGGTTGTCACCCCATTCAAATATCTCAATTGTTCCGGTGCATCATCTATCTGTTCAACAATCCTTTTCAACGGTGTTATCTCTTCAGTGGGCCCTAACCCACAGGTCTTTTCCCAGGATCTTACCTGACTCTTCTAATTATTCCGGAGCCATCACTAATTCTTTTCAAGTGTGAGTTAAGAATGAATTTCATCAGTCACATGCCTTTTCAAGATCGATTTCAATTATTTTCATCTTTGGTTCAACCCTTCCTCTTTGTTTTTCATCCTCCCGGAGTATCCCAGTAATTTTGGTGGTGTTTCTCATCGTCATTTGAAGATCGAAGAAGAGTTTTTTGTCTAAATCTTGCCCGTTCTCTCGAAGATTCGTGGTTCTAGCTTCATATCATCCTCTTGAATTATTCCATTTGTCAGATATTCTTTTCTTAATCATCCGAAGTATGTCAGAAGTTGTTTCCTGTTTCTTTTCACCGGAGGCCATCATTCCAGTTATTGTTCTCTATTTACCCCGGTGCTTCGTTCAAGTGTTCTTTAATCAGCTCATGATCTCTTTGTTCTTTTGCATCTAAATCCCCTCCAGCTTATTTGTTCTTCTAATTCTTCTCGGTGATTCAGTCTTTTTCATCAGTCATTTTTGAATTCTAACGGTGGTTCATTCAGATTCTTTTCCTTGTTTATCATTTAATTCATTCATTCTTTTCAACCCTACCGGTGGTTCATGAAGACCTTCTCAAGTTTGCGATATGTCAATTCTCAATCCTTTTTTTCAAGAAGAATAAGTAATATGCAAAAATCCATTGTTTGTCATCAATTTATTTTGATGAAGGATATAAGCATACAATAAATCTTATCCTTATTTCATCCAAGTGAGTAATCCCTTCATTCGGAGTTTGTTCATGATGAATAAATTCTAGTTCCAAGTGTTCTCATCTTTTCTTTTCCGGAGTTCAATTTCCTCGGCCATTTCGTCGGAACCTCCATCTAAATCACTGCAAGGCTCATCTATTCTTTCATCCTTCATTTTATCTCGTCATCCTTTTGTCTACGGAGTTCTTCATGGTGGTTCTTCATGATTTAATTCATTCTTCAGGAGTTTATCAAGTATCATTCCATCCTCTCTAGTTCGTGTTCTATTCCTCCATGTTTCAGTCGGAGTGCTGCCTAAATCCTTTCAGTCTTATTCATTTCTTTTCTCATTCTAGCCACTCCGGTTAGAACGAGTGTTTCATAGTCTATCTGATTCCGTGAGCTTTCGATTCTCGTCATTCCCGTCGTTCATCTCTTCTTCTCGAGTGCTCTCGATTCTTTGCTTCTTTTCTTGAGTTCTTGTTTCACCTCATTCCTTTTCCCTTCCGTCTCGGTCCTAAGATCTCGGGACGAGATCTCTTGTTAGTGGAGGAGTGTTGTAACGCCCCGGATTCGATGCGCCAGGTGTCTGCCAATTATTCGCCGTCCTTGCCATGTCATTTGCTTGTGTGTTGCATTTTATCATGTCATCATGTGCATTTCATTTTGCATACATGTTCGTCTCATGCATCCGAGCCTTTTCCCCGTTGTCCGTTTTGCAATCCGGCGCTCCTATGTCCTCCGGCGTCCCCATCTTCTCTCTTTTCGTGACTGGGTATTAAACTATCTCGGAGTGGACCGAGTCTTGCCAAGCGGCCTTGGTATAGCACCGGTAGACCGCCTGTCAAGTTTCGTGCCATTTGGAGGTCGTTTGGTACTCCAACGGTTAACCGGGTAACCGTGAAAGCCCTCTTTGAGTTGCAGCCCAACACCCCTCCAAAGTGGCCCAAAACCCAGAAAACTCCTCTCCATGCTCTCGTTCGTTCGATCATGATCGTGTGGGCGAAAACCGTGCCTCATTTGGACTCTCCTAGCTCCATCTACCTATAAATATGTGCATCTCCCCCGAAATCCCGGTCTAACCCTAGCCTTCTTCATCCTCGCGCCGCCGGACACGTCCACCCCGCGCCCGGACATGTCCGCCCGCCGTCCCAGACGAATCCGACGCCGCCACGTCGCCAACCCCGCCACCAGCCGCCGCGCCCCGCCGCCTAGCCCGCGGAGCCCACGACCGGCCCGCGCCCGGCCCGACCGCGCCCGCAGCGCCCCGCCTCTCAGCCGCCTCGCCCTCGACCACCCGCGGTGCTGCCTCGGTTCCACCTCGCCGGCGCCTCCGCGCCTGCCGCCCGGGACACCGCCGCCGCTCCTCCCGGCCAGATCCTGCCGCCGCCCGGCCCCGCCATCCCGCGCCTCCCGCGCCCGCTCGCCTTCGGTCCCGTGCGCCGCCCGCAGGAGATCCGTGCGCCGGCCGCCGCCTCGGCTTCCGTGCTCCTCCGCCGAAGCCGCGCCTCGTGCCGCCCCTCATCGCCGGTTGCCTCGCCTCTCGCCGGGATCCGCGTCCCCGCGCCGTCCCCGACCTCCTCCGTCATCTCGCGCCCCTCGCCGGCCTTCCCCTCGCCGGAGAGCTCGCCGGAGACCTCACTGGCGCCGGATCTGTACATGTGGACCAGATCCACCCATACACCGAACCAAACGGCGCCCCGGATCCCTCTGTCCAGTTTCCCGCGAGGTCTATATTCTTCTAAG
The DNA here is from genome assembly GCA_963921465.1 of Triticum timopheevii. Classification (NCBI taxonomy): domain Eukaryota; kingdom Viridiplantae; phylum Streptophyta; class Magnoliopsida; order Poales; family Poaceae; genus Triticum; species Triticum timopheevii. The sequence goes on from OY997262.1 coordinate 294,356,340, forward strand.
TCCCTGAGTTTGCATATTATGTTGTCCTGTTCATCGCATCATAACTCTTTGCGTACTGCCCCATTTCGTGCGTGTAATATGTCAAATTTTTCGTCTCAACGAGTACTTCATTTCATTCCTTTGCATCATTTTCATTTGAGTTCATCTTGATGCCCGAAATGCTGTTGGAAGAGTGCTATGTGATGTTAATCTGCTGAAACTGTTATAACTTGCTCATTTGTCATTTTTGCCATGATTGATGTGTGCATCCTATGAGGTTAATGTCTACATGTGTTTTGATCTATGCCATGCCATCTTTCCATAGGTGCTATCCATGTATTTTTGTGATTTGTGTGCTGAGTGCATCGAGCTTGCTAAGTAGGGTACTTGCTGTTGCTGATTTCAGTCCCTATTCTGCTGTTATTTTTGTGCCATGTAAACTTGATGCTACAGAGAGATCCATGTATATTTTGAGATACTTCAGTAAGGGTGTTTTGAACATGTGGTTATTGTCTATCCATTCATGCCCTTTGTTGCAATTATGGAGTAGTCTAGCAGGTCATTTGAGTGCTCTACTTTTGCTTCAAAATGTTTCCTGGCAGATTGTTTACATGTTATTCAATTTGGCCAAGCTTGCTATAGTTGATCCTTGCATGCTATGGACTTGTTCTTGCCTTGGTTGGTTACACAAACATGTCTTCTTGATATTGCTATGCTTATCTTGTCATGCAATGAATTGCGGTGAGTGAATCGAGCTTGTTAAATAGTGTACTTGTTACTGTTTTGCTAGGCTGAATCTGTTATTTCGTGATGCTATGTAAACCTGCTTCTAGTAATCATTCTATGCATAATTTGGAGATGATCACTAAACATGTTTTGATCTACATGTCATCCTCTATCCATCCATGCCCGTGGTTGCAATTATAGCCTGCTTTAGCTTATTGTTTTCATGCTCCAAATTTGCTAAATAATGTTGCTGTCAGCCCGTTAACATTAAGTTCACTTGTCCCCATGTGTTTTGCTAGTGTTCCATGCACCCTATGAGCTTGTTATTGCCATGCTTAGCTTCACAAACATGCCTTCTTACTGTTGGTTGCCTTGCCATGCTATGTATTGCTCTGTAGTGAGTTGCACAAGCTCATCTACATGCCTTCATAATTCTGTTTCTGCCATGTATGAATCTGTATTATAACTTGTCATGTTTACATGGATGCCATCATATCTTCTGATCCTTTTTGGCTCTTGGTCAGTAAAGGACTATTGTTCTATGGGTTTAGTAGATTCATGCCATGCCTTTGTTTGGCATGATATGTTCCTGTAGCATATTGTTTGATAGCTCTAAACATTGCATCCTGATGTTATTTCCTGATATGTCTGAAACTGTTATTATTTGCAATCTTACCATGTCTATTTGAGCATGTTCTAGTGATTTCTGGAGATAGCTCAGCGTTCATGTTTTGTTATGCTTTACATGTACATAATGCCCATGCCTTTTGTTCTTATGTTGAGGTGTTGTAGCTTGTTGTTTTGATGCTTGCAATATACCTACTTGCTGTTATGGACAGATTGTGGTTATGACTTGTATAATGTGTGGGTGTTGAACCGTTGCTCCGTTTTGAGTGTGCTCTATATGAAACTTGCTTGATTTTGCATGTAGTTTCATATTATCATGTGGCATCCTTGTTTTGAGGTGTTTGCTTGATGTTTGGGTGCATTTTGCATCAATGCCATGTTTAACTTGTTTTGCTCATATCTTCTAGGCCGTAGCTCCGAATTAAATGAACTTTATATGTAACTTGACTAGAATCTCGTGTAGATCATCTTGGTGCATCTTAACTTTCTGTTTAACAACTTGAACATAAGGTTTATTCAGATCTGGACCAATTTCGAAATTTGCATATGAGGACTTACCGGAATTGTTATATGTTGTTCCCGGCCTCATTTAAACTTGTCTTGATGTGTTGTTCTTGTTTGCATCATCTCTTGCCATGAGTAGCTTCATGAAGCTTCGTCATGCATCATACTTGTTGTGCATCATGTCTTGTTCATGAGTGGTGTGTTTACTATGTTGTGTGCTTCTTCTCGATAGTTCCCGTTTCGTTGCGATCGTGAGGATTCGTTCGTCTACGTGTGGTTCGTCTTCGTGGCTTCATCTGTTCGTCTTCTTCATGAACTCGTTCTTCTTCCTAGCGGGATTTCAGGCAAGATGACCGCTACCCTGGATCTCACTACTATCATTGCTATGCTAGTTGTTTCGTTCTTTCGCTATACTGCGCTACCTATCACCTGTTTATCCAGCCATCCCATATTGCCATGAACCTCTAACCTTTGACACTTTTCCTATGCAAACCGTTGCTTGGCTATGTTACCGCTTTTGCTCAGCCCCTCTTATAGCGTTGCTAGTTGCAGGTGAAGTTGAAGATGTCTCCATGGTGGACAGGATTTTGGTTGGGATATCACAATATCTCTTATATTATTAATGCATTTATATACTTGGTAAAGGGTGGAAGACTCGGCCTTTTGCCTAGTGTTTTGTTCCACTCTTCCGCCCTAGTTTCCGTCATACCGGTGTTATGTTCCTGGATTTTGCGTTCCTTACGCGGTCGGGTGATTTATGGGACCCCCTTGACAGTTCGCTTTGAATAAAACTCCTCCAGCAAGGCCCAACCTTGGTTTTACCTTTTGCCTCACCACCACCTATCCCTTTCCCTTGGGTCGGCCAACCCGAGGGTCATCTTTATTTTAGCCCCCCGGGCCAGTGCTTGTCTAAGTGTTGGTCCGAACTGAGCTGCCTACGGGGCCACCTCGGGGCAACTTGAGGGTTGGTTTTACTCGTAGCTAGTCTCATCCGGTGTTGCCCTGAGAACGAGATATGTGCAGCTCCTATCGGGATTGTCGGCGCATCGGGCGGCTTTGCTGGTCTTGTTTTACCATTGTCGAAATGTCTTGTAAACCGGGATTCCGAGTCTGATCGGGTCTTCCTGGGAGAAGGTCTATTCCTTCGTTGATCACGAGAACTTGTCATGGGCTAAGTTGGGACACCCCTGCAGGGTATAATCTTTCGAAAGCCGTGCCTGCGGTTATTGGCAGATGGGAATTTGTTAATGTCCGGTTGTAGATAACTTGACACCAGATCCGAAATAAAACGCATCAACCGTGTGTGTAGCCGTGATGGTCTCTTCTCGGCGGAGTCTAGGAAGTGAACACGGTTTCTGGGTTATGTTTGACGTAAGTAGGTGTTCAGGATCACCTCTTGATCATTACTAGTTGACGACCGTTCCTTTGTTTCTCTTCTCGCTCTCATTTGCGTATGTTAGCCACCATATCATGCTTAGTCGCTGTTGCAGCCTCACCACTTTATCTCTTCGTTTCCCTTTAAGCTTTGCTAGTCTTGATACCCATGGTAATGGGATTGCTGAGTCCTCGTGGCTCACAGATTACTACAACAACAGTTGCAGGTACAGGTTTATCTGGTGATCATGACGCGAGAGCGATGCTTGCTTGCGTTGAGTTCTTCTTCTGCTTCTTCGGTCAGGGGATAGGTTCCAGGTCGGCAGCCTGGGCTAGCAGGGTGGATATTGTTTGAGTTTCTGTTTGTGTTTCATCCATAGTCGGATGATGCTCTGATGTATAATGTGATGTTGTATTCGTGTGGCATTGTATGCCTTATGTATGTATCCTCATCTATTATGTAATGTTGATGTAATGATATCCACCTTGCAAAAGCGTTCCAATATGCGGGTCTATCCTTGGTGGGACCTTCGAGTTCCTCTTGGATAGGGTCGCATATTGGGCGTGACAGTGATGACTCCACGAGGGCCTGGCATCTTGAGCTTGAGGTATGCATAATGCGGCACCGCGTTGAACTTTGCAAACGCGGTTCGTCTGAGCAGGGCGTGATAGCCACTGCAGAACGGGACTATGTCGAAGATTAACTCCTCGCTTCGGAAGTTATCCGGGGATCCGAAGACCACTTCCAGTGTGACTGAGCTTGTACAATTGGCCTCAACACCTGGTATGACGCCTTTGAAGGTCGTCTTTGTAGGTTTAATCCTTGAGGGGTCTATGCCCATCTTGCGCATTGTATCCTGATAAAGCAGGTTCAGGCTGCTGCCGCCGTCCATCAGGACTCTAGTGAGGTGAAATCCGTCGACGATTGGGTCTAAGACCAATGCGGCGAACCGCCATGGCGGATACTGGTGGGGTGGTCCCTTCGATCGAAAGTGATCGGGCAAGAGGACCATGGATTGAACTTCGGGGCGACTGGCTCCATCGCATATACGTCCCTAAGTGCACGCTTCCGCTCCCTCTTGTGTATGTGGGTTGCGTATATCATGTTTACCATCCACACTTGTGGGGGGAACCCCTTCTGTCCTCTACTGTTCGGCGGCCGGCTCTCCTCCTCGTCATCGTTGTGCGGCCCTTGTCAGTGTTTTCGGCAATTAACTTGCCTGCCTGCATGAATACCCAACAATCCCTGTTGGTGTGATTAGCTGGCTTTTCGGGGGTGCCATGTATCTGGCAAGAGCGGTCGAGTATTCGGTCCAAATTGGACGCACCCGGGGTAGTTCTTTTAAATGGCTTTTTCCGCTGACCGGGTTTTGAGCCTCTGAATCCGGCGTTGACTGCCGTATCCTCAGTGTTATCGCCATTAACGCGGCGTTTGTTTTTGTTACGACGCGACCTGCCATTGCGGTCCTTGTAGTCCGGACTGCCAGAATTTTTGCTGAGGTTGTTACTGCGGGCTAGCCAGCTGTCCTCCCCCGCACAGAAGCAGGTCATGAGTGATGTGAGGGCTGCCATGGATTTCGGCTTTTCCTGTCCTAGGTGCCGGGCCAGCCACTCATCGCGGATGTTATGTTTGAAGGCTGCGAGGGCCTCTACATCCGGACGGTCGACAATTTGATTTTTCTTTGTCAAGAACCGTGTCCAGAACTGTCTGGCCGATTCGTCTAGCTGCTGAATTATGTGGCTTAGGTCATCGGCATCTGGTGGTCGCACATATGTGCCCTGGAAGTTGTCGAGAAATACGGCTTCCAGGTCCTCCCAACACCCAATTGACTCTGCTGGCAAGCTGTTAAGCCAATGCCGGGCTGGTCCTTTAAGCTTGAGTGGGAGATACTTGATGGCGTGGAGATCGTCATCGCGGGCCATATGGATATGAAGGAGATAATCTTCGATCCAAACCGCGGGGTCTGTTGTGCCATCGTAGGATTCAATGTTCCCAGGTTTAAACCCTTCAGGGATTTGATGGTCCATTACTTCATCTGTGAAGCATAGTGGGTGTGCGGTGCCTCTATACTGGGCAATATCACGACGTAGCTCAAGAGAGCTTTGTCTGCTATGTTCGGCCCGGCCGGAGTTGCTGTATCCGGTGCGACGGTAATCGTCGTGGATCGTGGGGCGCCCACGTGATCCGTAGATAGATCTTGATTGTTTTGCCTTGTCCTCTAATATGTCTCGCAAGTCTGGCGCATTCCCCTGTGGCTTCACGCTTTTCGAGCGGTGTTGGGGTACGGTTCTGGTGGAGGACCTAGATGCCTCTCTGTCGTGGCCACGAGGTGGTCGGTCAGCTGTATTGTGCGCTGGTGATGAAGGTTTGTATGCCTCCTCCTCTAATCGGGGGAGCAACTTGCGTTTTGGGTAGCTTTTGGAGGGGCGTTTGAGTTCATGCTCTTCAGCCGCGAGGACCTCGGTCCATCTGTCGACCAGCAGGTCTTGATCAGCTCGAAGCTGTTGCTGCTTTTTCTTTAGGCTGTTTGCCGTGGCCATTAGCCTGCGTTTAAAACGCTCTTGTTCGACGGGATCCTCGGGCATGACGAATTCGTCGTCGTTGAGGCTTGCCTCGTCTCCAGAGGGAGGCATGTAATTGTCATCCTCTATCTCCTAGTCTGCCACCCTCTCTCGAGGGCTTGCTTCTCCGTCCTCCTGTGCTGAATCTTGCTGGAGGGGGTTGTCTTCGGCACTCTCTGGGGTGTTATTATCTCCGGTGCCAGAATCTCCATTCTTGCTGTGGCGGGATTTAGAGCGGCGCCACTAACGTCGGCGCTTGGGCTGTTTCTTAGAGGAATCTGCCTCTGCTGCTTCTTTGCTGTCTCCATCCTTTGGGATGTCCACCATGTATATGTCGTATGACGAGGTGGTCTTCCAATGCACCGTAGGCGCTGGTTCTCGATCGTCTTCGGCATCGTCGTCCATACCGTCGATGTCTTCGGAGTCGTAGTCTAGCATGTCGGTTAGGTCGTCGACAGTGGCTACAAAGTGGGTGGTGGGAGGTTTTTGAATTTCTTCGTCGTCCGCATCCCAACCGTCCTGATCGTGGTTCGGCCAGGGCTCTCCTGATAAAGAGAGACACTTTAGCGAATTCAGGATGTCGCCAAAGGGTGAGTGCTGAAAGATGTCTGCAGCGGTGAACTCCATGATCGGCGCCCAATCGGATTCGATTGGCAGGGGCGCAGGAGGTTCGGAGTCCGGTAAGGAGTCCGGTGCCTCGGAGTCACGAGCTTTGCAAGGGACAAGGTCAGTATTCGGCTCCATCGCCGTAGAGATTGCAGCCCCCGAGGCGGTGTCCAGCCACCTGTCCTCGATCCGCGGTCGGCTCCGAACTATGGGTCAGAGCGGACTCGTGTGCGGCCTCCAGGGCACTATCCGGTAGCAGAGCTAAATCATGCCCACCGTGACAGTGCAGCGCGCTTGGCTCGAATCCATCGAAGATCAAGTCTCCGCGGATGTCAGCCATGAAGTTTAGGCTTCCAAACCTGACTTGATGGCCAGGGGCGTAGCTTTCGATCTGCTCCATATGGCCAACCGAATTGGCCCGCAGTGCAAAGCCGCCGAACACGAAGATCTGTCCGGGGAGAAAAGTCTCACCCTGGACTGCGTTGTTGTTGATTGAAGAAGCCATCCGGCCAATCGGCGACGACACAGAGGAACTCTCAATGAAAGCACCAATGTCGGTGTCAAAACCGGCGGATCTCGGGTAGGGGGTCCCGAACTGTGCGTCTAGGCGGATGGTAATAGGAGACAAGGGACACGATGTTTTTACCCAGGTTCGGGCCCTCTCGATGGAGGTAAAACCCTACTCCTGCTTGATTGATATTGATGATATGGGTAGTACAAGAGTGGATCTACCATGAGATCAAGGAGGCTAAACCCTAGAAGCTAGCCTATGGTATGATTGTTGTAATGGTTGTGTGTCCTACGGACTAAAACCCTCCGGTTTATATAAACACCGGAGAGGGCTAGGGTTACACAGAGTCGGTTATAATGGTAGGAGATCTACATATCCGTATCGCCAAGCTTGCCTTCCGCACCAAGGAAAGTCCCATCCTGACACGGGACGAAGTCTTCAATATTGTATCTTCATAGTCTTGGAGTCCGGCCGATGATGATAGTCCGGCCATCCGGACACCACCTAGTCCAGGACTCCCTCAGTGATCAATCCACGCAAGGAGGCCGCGACAACGCCTCCACATGTGCCATGTGGCTTCATGAACTGTAAGAGAGACACTGTATAGCGTGCCATTGGTATTCTAATTTACGTGTTTTGCACATACTCGAAGTACTAGTAAGGTACACGTGCATTCCACGCATCAGATTTTGCAACCAAATTATGAATAAATACCACACTATAGCATGTAAGCTCTGAGTCATATATGCCTGATGTAGCCCTTCGTTTAATTCTTATAGTTCATCTCATTCAAAATCAATTAGTTTTTATAAAAAAGCTAAGAATGCGGGAATAGGAAAAACATGGGATTATAGTGGAATGTCGTCTTGAATCCTACAGCGTTGTATGAGTGTTTGATTGTGCATAGAAAAAATGCAGAATCTTTCAAAGAGGTTTGAGTGGATGGGATGTTTCCTATGAAATCTAGTGCAAATGAATCATATGGAAAAATTCCTATGGTTTACAATCCTACAAATCAAACAACCAAGATAGGAAAAATTCCTAATGATTAGAATCCTCCAAAATTCCTTTGAGAATCCTTTGAATCAAAGAAGCCCTTAATCTATTTTATGATTCATGGAATTGTGCGTTGTAAAGCATAAAGTAAAAACAAATAATGGCAATTCAACTAGAAAAAAAGTTTGGGCAGTTATGATACGGAAGATTCTAGAACAAAAGAGAACCATTGTTGTTTTGAGGTTTGTGCATTATGCTTAAGTTCAACCATGAAGTCTGCTAGATTGTACATGTGGAAAAATCCGGTGGGGGGCTAGAAGATGGTGCGAGGGGCCGAGTGGAGGGAGACTATGAAGGAATGCACAAGTGCGAGATCGATATTTAGAGAGAGGGGGCGAACACGTGCGCTGTTGCACGCAGTGGCGGAGCCATGAAAAATGAATGAGCTAGGGGGCCAAGCATTGCTAATCCTTTATGAGGAGGGTCAATTCATGAACTTAAACCATTTTTAGCAGCAATTGTCTAATGATCACATTCATATTAGCCTCAATATATAGTGATGTTAGGGGGAGGGGGCAGGGCCCTTACTGCCCCCTGTCTTCGCCATTGTGCACGCGTCTGAGAGATGAAGCGGAAGGCATGGGTGATGAGAGGGGGATGTTGGATATATAATTAATGTGGGTGTATTAGCTATATATGTTAATCCTATATAGAGAGGTATAGATTGATCGATGTGGACATGGGAAAGAGGGTGAGACCTCATTGGATATATCAATTGATCGGTTTGTGTGGAAAACTATGAAAGACCTAGCTATATACACACATACATAGAGGAACATCGATCGTTGCGCATGCACGCGTGAGAGATAAAGAACGCCCGATATGATGGAGAGGGGGATGTGTGTGGGTGTGTGCCTTCATGGGAGACCGGCCTGAAGAAAAAGATTGCATGCGTGCGATGGATAATGCCGACTGGTAGTGTGTGTGCATGCATGCACGAGAGAAAGTTAGTGGTATAATTATAAAGAGAAGACTACTGTGTGGGTGTAAAAGAATAGGTGAGGTCATAATCAATGTAAAGTTGAATTCAAATATTTGAATAAGAGATCATGATGTTTGAAACCCATGCATGCATGAATATAACGGAGATCTGTGCGGTGTGGTTTGGAAACGAGCATGTTGTAATGTATACACATTGAACAAGGTCAGACTGATTTGAATTTGAGATACCGATGGCAGACATCATTTGGCCACGTCGCATCCGTGCATGGACACACTATTCTAATTGGAGATGATGGGCGGCTTACGCATCACATATCTATATCTATACCCCTATATATATTATATTTTATTTTTTTTTATATTGTGTGCGGGTAACTTTAACTTTGAAAGATGGTCGTTGGATGAGGTGAATCCGATGGTCCAAAGATGGCAAATTTGAGCACTACTGGCCGTTGGATATCATCTAGATTCCACCAGATTTCGCCAGATGTATAATCTAGAAGACTCCATGGTTGAACTTAAGCATAATGCACAAACATCAAAACACAAGCACTTCTTATTTGTTCTAGAATCTTCCGTATCAGAATTGCCCAAATGTTTTTCTACATGATTTGCCATTATTTGTTTTTACTTTATGTCTTACAACGCACAATTCCATGAATCTTAAAATAGATTAGCTTTCTTATAAAAACTAGATGATTTTGAATGAAATGAACTATAAGAATTAAACGAACATCTACATCATGCATATATGACTCAAAGCTTGCATACTATAATGTGGTATTTATTCATAATTTGGTTGCCACTCATGCGTGCAATGCACGTGTACCTTACTCTAGTCTAAATGGTGTTTGTGCGTGTGTTGTGCATGTTGAGGTGCAAATTGTCTTTTTTTGGGTACACGTTAAGCTTGTTCTTCCGAAATTTCAAGTCGCGCCTTGTTATGCCGAAAATTCAAGCTAGCGTCTCTGTCTATCGTGTTGCGAAACTCCCGCCTCTTCAACCCGCGCCTTGTTAGCCCGAAATATTTAAGATATATCTTTGTCTCGTTGTGCTCCGACAACTCCCTCCATCTCAACCCGCGCCTTGCTATTCTGAAATTACAACGCGCGCAAAAACTCCCACCTCCTGTGAAATCCCGACACGCGAAATACCCATGGTACCCCTAAACCGAAAGAACCATCTGAAATCGGTGGGGGTACTTTCGTAACTTACCCCACATTTCAGACAAGCGCGTCTCTAAGCCATGGTTCCCCACTGCCATCCCATCCGCCCACCCATTCGTACACCAAGGCCGCGAAAACCCACGACGAAACCCCACACCCTGCTCCGTCCGCCACCCAGCCGGAGCCTCTTCCCCGGCGACGTCGTCCACAGCAACACCTCGACGTCCCTCATCCACCGTACCGGATGAGGATCCGTCGTCGATCTCATTGTCCCGCCGGTTTAGCCACCCCGTCCTCCACCTCCAAGGAGCTGCCCCGACGTTCCCCTTATCTTTCGCGCCACCTCCATTCCCACACTACCGTCTTCACCTGCACCACCGGAAGAGCATCATCATCACCGTTTCCTCGGATGCAGCTGCGGCCTAATCGGCGCCACCAAAGAGGTTGTACACTAATCGCCGCATTTTCTTCTTGATTCGATCTCACGGTGCTACCGGCGCTCGGTCCCGAGCCGACACGGCACGGCGGCGTCGCCGGCCACTTCCTCCACGGCATCGCTCCCTCAGCGGCGATGTCCACATCAGTAGGAGTTGCTGCTGCTTTAGCTCTCGCTCGCGCTGCTGCTCTGCTCTTGCTCTCGACTGCCTGGTCTGCTCTTGCTACTGCTCTTGCTCGCGCTGCTGCTCTCGTTCTTGCTCTTGCTTGCGATGCTGCTCCGATTTAGCTACACTTCAGTCGACTGAATCGACTTTTGGGTCAGTCGATTTTCAGGGGGGGGGGCTCGCCGGGGTGAAGGAAGAACCAGCCACAGCAGGGAGGGGGGCTCGCCGGAGAGGTACCCCACTATCTATCTTAGGGTTCAGGGTGGGGGCGGTGGTCACGGGAGGTGGCGGGGCGTTGGCGGGGCGGTGGCATGGGGATCGCCGTAGAAAAATCTCGGCACGGGGGGGCCTAGAGGGATGGCCGGGGCGACGGCGGACCGGCGGTGGGGAGTGTTTTCGGGGCGGGTTGGGCGGCGCACTGCCGGCCGTGAGCAGCGGGGGGCTGCTGTTTGGCAGGTGGTGGCTGGCGGTTCAGGGGGGGTGGAGGTTGAAGATGAACCGCAAGCCCTCCAACGGCTGCAAAATCGACCGACTAGAGACGAAAAAGTCAGTCGACCGACGTGTAGACTCACCTTGCTAGTGCGTTCAGTTTCGACAGCAAAATTCAGTTTCGACAGCAAAATTCAGTTTTGACAGTTAAGTTAAGTTTCGACAGTTAAGTTCAGTTTTGACAGTTAAGTTCAGAGATGAGCGGCTGATGTATTTTACATCTAGCACTTTGTGGTTATGTATTTTACGTCATGTATTAGAGATGCTATTAGAATTCCACTCAGGTTAACGTTGTTCGTTGTCTTTCTTGTCCTGCTTCAGCCTCAGCGTCGTACAACTCACCGGAGCTGCTCCAACAACGAAACCCTCCATCATAGTGGAGCAGTACCTCGGGCTCCATCTCCAGACGCCTAAGATCTTCTTCCCCTCCTCCGACATCCAAGTCAGCCAGAGCATCCTCACCGGCCAACCCAATCACGCTGAGATCGACATGGCTTCGCCAAAGAGGTTGTACACTTGTTGCATCTCTTTTTTACTCTATATGTTATATATATTGTCCACTGAGCACTCGTAGTAACGGGAAATATGATTATTTTATCCTACTATATGACAAGCAGTGAGGTACCAGGCAACTTAGCTACCCGTGATGGACTCTCTTGAACGCCATCATTATTTATCTCTACGCGTTTGAGCTGTGCATTTGTCGATGGCCCTGGGAGTTGAGCTAGTATGGCAGTGGCCTGGGTCCAAAGTAATAGAAGTAGCACAAAAACATTTTTTAGTGTAGGATTTTCCTTGCTCAAGCCTGCCTACTAGAATCGCTAGTGCTTGAAAGGAAAAGTGAATGAAAAACATAGGAATTGAAAAGTTTACTATGGTACTACTTTTCATGAATTTGGTGCAAAGGAATGGAGCAAAGGAAAACTGTAGGATTTGTTCCTTTAGTGTCTCCTTGAAAGAAAAACCATAGGAATTCTAATTTCCATTTCTCCTCCTTTTCATATTCCTATTCATCAAGCACAAGACTAAGAGATAGTAGCATAATAGCATTATAACCGTATATTTTCTTGTGGTTTGACTTAATCTCACCATGCTTTTTTGCATCCTGTGATCTTCCAATTCTTGTGAATCAAACACCCAGATTGGCAGAAATCCTGTGTTTTTAAATTCTCTATTTTGCACGTGCATTCCTATCCTATTCATGTCTATTCCCTATCCCTACATTGTTAGAATCCTCAAATTCAAACAAGCCCTTACTCAATTACTTTTTTTACAGATATGTGTTAAAGAAAACCTTGTGTGGTTTGTCCTGCTCCTGCGGCGCTGTGTTCCACCCCAGCTCAGCTGCTCCAACGATGGAAGGGTTCACCACAGCAGGGATCCGCTCTCCAGACTGTCTTTTGCCGCCTCAGATCTTCTTCCCTGCCACCGGCAGCCACGACAACTGCATTACCATCATCAACTGAGCAGTTGACCTTGAGGACTACACGGGTCCGCAAGAGAGGTCGCACTCTTCCGTGTCTGCTTACTTTATGCGTCGCTTAATATGATGGCATGCTACATTATCATCGTGTTCACCTATTAGACTCTGAGTCAGGTCCAAACTAATGCTGAAACTTGAGTTTTTAAATGGTTGTGGGGTACATATTGGGGCAGCAATCAGTACTATCTGTCTACTATCTGGTTAATCTCCGGTGTCTACTATGAGTTTCATGTTGGGTGCAAACAAACATTAAAGGAGCCATTATCTGTATTTTTGAACTAAAGCTATTATCTGCCTGCTATCATTGGTTTTGGGTCTATCCATAGTTTGCTACCATCACTCTGGATTTGTGCATGCACTCCTTACATAATCTCACTATGTTTTATTCCTATGCATGCCAGTTATTGTACACAATGGAACTGATCATGTAGAGCAAAATAGACGAGCTTTGCGTGGCAATAAAATTTCATGCAGACGTCGTTCCATGGTGGGCGCAAAGGCAGCCCCCCTCCACCAATTTCGGATCGTAATCAAGAGGAAGATAACTGTTCTGAGGGGGATTCAGAAGGAGAAGACCACTCCTATTTACCCCATGAGGTCTTCGCTCTAACTTGGCATGCTGATGTTGGTAATATCATGCATATGGTGCCTTGCATTGCTTACTGTATACATTAAAGATGTCATCTGCTTAGTTTAGACATGCTTTGTGTCAATGCCATATGTTTAGTTTCTTTATCGTATATGTGAATCATGCAATGCAATCTTGTCTAGCCAGGCATCATATATGTGAATTTTTCAATTCCACCCCGGTTAGCCAATCATCTTATATGTGAATTATATCATGCCATCTTTTTTTTATTACGTGTTAAATTTGTCAACAATTTTAGTATATTCAATTACTCTTCCTGTGCATCAGCCATTCGGCACGATCATGGAAAAATCTGGAGTGGAAACAAGGTCTTCAGAGCAGACAATGCTATCTGACGAAGCACATGTCTTGCTGGTTACCGATAGCTCCTTAGAGGAGGATTCAGAGACAGATGACCAGTCATATTTCCCCCCCGAGGTGCATGCCCTAACTTGGCAGGGTTATGTTGCTCATATCGTGCGTATGGTATCTTGCATTGCTATGTCATTTGCTTAGTTTAGACATGCTTTGTGTGAATGCCACCTGTTTAGTGTCTAATTACCATATATGTGAATTATGCAATGCAATCTTGTTGCAAGACATTATATATGTGAATTATGCAATGTTATCTTGTTGCAAGGCATTATGTATGTGAATTATGCAATGCCATGTTGTTTAGGCAAGCGTCATATATGTGAATTATATCATGCCGTCCTTTTTTTGTATTTCTCATTGCTTTTGTCGACAATGTTTGTATATTCAATTGCTCTTCCTGTGCATCAGCCATTTGAATTGGTGATGGAGAAATCTGGAGTGAAAACAAGGTCTTCAGAGCAGACAATGCTACATGCTGAAGCAGATATCTTGCTGGTTACAGACAGATCTTCAGAGGAGGATTCAGAGGCAGATGACCAGTCCTATTATCCCCCTGAGGTGTATGCTCAAACTTGGCAGGGTTATATTACTCATATAATGCATATGTTGTATTGCAATGCTTAGTTTTTACATCATATACACAATATTGAATGTCATCTCCTTACTTGACACATCATATATGCGATTGCCCTCTGCTCACTTCCTTAGTATATAAATCATATATTTGAATTATGTCATGCCATGATGTTTACATAGACAACATGTATCTGAATTATGGCATGCCAACCCATTTTCTGAAGACATAATATAGTTATATCATCTCATCCTATTTACATAGTCATCATATTTTAAATTATGTCATTCTATCCGTGAATTATATCATGCCATCATGTTTCCATCGACGGCATGTTTGTGATTTATGGCACACCAACCACTTTAATAGACACATGTATAGTTATATCATGTCATCCTGTTTACATAGTCATCATATTTTGAAGTATGTCATTCTATCCTGTTTAGTTAGCCATCATACATGTGAAATTGTGTCATGCTATCCTGTTTAATTAGCCATCATATATGTGAAATTATGTCCTGCTATTCTGTTTGCTTAGACAACATAAATGTGAATTATTTCATGCCCTGTTTTCTTCCCTACTATCCATTGCACCTGTCTATCTTACAATGTCTGTACATTCAATTACTATTCTTGTTTATCAGCCATTTAAATTGGAGGGAGTGATGGCAGTATCTGTGGGAGTAAAAACATGGTTTTCAGAAAAGATCGTGCTACCTGTCGATGCAGATAGAACCACGGTTGTACTTGCCCAAGAACCAGCCCCACCACACATAACCCACACTCATGCAGATTGTACCCCTACCCAGTTGGACAGAGAACCATCTACACCCCTCCTAACCCCAACCCCAGCAGATAGACACCCAGTTCCCGTTGACACAAAACCGTCTCCACCACAGAGCATCCAAACATGAGCAGTTAGTAAGGAAACTGCAGTGCCCAAAGCACGAGGACCACCACTCCGAACCCGAAGTCAACGCTTAAAGCAGAAGAAGAATTGTTCTCAGGTCAGGTTCCATAGCTATGGTTCATACTACTTTGCTCTTGCATCACTGTATTTACTGATACCAACTAATTTCAAATTTGAAGGATGCAATTGAAACTCCAATGGCGCAACAGGTATGTTTTAAACCTGTTTTTTCAACGTGTTTGGCTGTTTGCTGTTGTAACTTGCTCTATGTTGATTTCAGTTTCAATTGAATAAACAGTTATGTTCTCATGCCATGCACACTACAAGTGTTGTTATTGCTGTGTAGCTTCCCACACTTATATTCTGTCTATGTTGCTTTGTCTTAAATAGATATGATTCGAACTGTATCTATCTTGATTTGGCAACATAAACTAGAATGATATAGACCATACAGTGACCATACTACATAGATATATGTTTGTTTCATGTTGTTATCCTGTCCACCTTACTACTGAACTGGTTTACCAAAATGAGTTTCATATACTACATTGTAAACTTGAGATGTGTTTGTTTGTTTCTCTTTTAGAACACGGATAAAATATTGGAGAAGAGTACCCTGTTATGCAATGGTAAAGGAAGTAATGCAGATAAGGTTCAAGATAGTGAGACATCCCTGTTGGTCTCCAAGAAAGCTGACAAAAACTATATTGAAGACAACTGAGACAACCCTAAAGTCCTGTCTTCATGTAGTGTTCGAGTTACTGGCTACCACTGCTGGCACCAGCTCTTTGAACTCGTTGCCTGAATCAGTTCGGCTTCTTGAGTCTCAACTTCAAGTTGAAAGACATCGATCAGATGTTATGCGACAGGAAGCCGAAGGACTGAGGAAGTCCCTGCAGAATTCAGATGCATACTTTCTGGTGCAACAGCAAGCGCTGGAGGACTTAAGCGCCAAACAAGAGAAAGTTAATAAGCTTGCTAAGCATCTTGCCAGCACTATGGGTATCCAGGATATTGTTTCTTGAGCTCTTCTGAAGTGGTTTCAGTTCTGGACTTGTTTTGCTGTGGCGTTTATATGCTGTTGTGTTCCCTATATTTGCACTGGTGGCGAACTTTGATGCCCAGTGGATGTAATATGTGTAATAGCCGTGATAGCCTAGTGTAAGTTGCTTGCTTATTTATCTCCTTGTTGCCTTGTTTATCTGTTTGCTTGTAGTCAGTGCAGTTCTTTTTCTGCGGTTTGCTAGTGGCTGCAATAACCTATTTTTTAAAACTAGACCACAATAACCTTGGGCTAATATTTACTGTAGTGACACTGGGCCTCCTACGGGCCGTAGAAACAGTGCGCCTTCTACGGGCCGTATAAACAGTCGGCCTTCTATGGGCCGTAGAAACAGTGGGCCTTCTACGGGCCGTAGAAACAATGGGCCTTCTACGGGCCATAGAAACAATGGACCTTCAACGGGCCGTATCATCAATGGGCCTTATACGGGCCATATGATCGATTGGCCAAACATGGGCCAAATAGATCGCATTCTGGCCGTAAACATGCTAGAGTTGGAATCGTTCGTTCATGGGCCGACCATAATGGGCCATCGTTAATAGGCCGTATTTGATGACGCTATGAAAACGACCCAACGTATTAATGGACCACAAACGGGCTGACTGTAACCATGGGCTGAATTTTGCCCACAAGCAGAAAATGACAGTAACGGGCCGTAAGTAAACGAATGCTGGAAATGAGCCCAAGAATAAATGGGCTCTGAGAAGGCCGAAAGATAACATGGCTGGAAACGGCCCAACGGAATAACGGGCCGTTAATGGGTATAAAGTGATACACTATTCTTTATGGGGCAGTTTCACCATGGGCCGTTAATGGGTGTAAAGTGATACACTGTTCATTACAGGCCAGTTTCACCACGGGCCGTTAATAGGCCAAGAATTACATAGGGCCTCATATGGGCTGAAAGACATCATGGGCCATACATGGGCCAGAAGTGAAAATGGGCTAGAATCATATTGGATGGCCCAGATGACGCTACTGGGCCTAATTTGAATAGGGCATAACGGGCCTTGGGTTAGCAAGCTGTAAATGGGCTATATGCGAACAGACTGTTAAGAGGCTTTCCATGGGCCGGCCCGCCACCTTTTGACCAAGTCAAATGGGCCAGCCTTTTCACATAAATGGGCCTCTGTTGGGCCATGCCATGTGTCGACGTATCATAGGCGCCTTCTGTCCAATGAGTGGATGACATCTGTCCTAGCGATGAGCCGACACGTGTTTCCTCCATCCAATGATGATTTTACACGTGGAAAATCCCCATTGGTCGGGGCTGTTAACGGGTTATCGGATCCAAAACCCGACCCGATAACTTAACGGTGTTCCGTTATGGTGGATGCCACGTGTCGGTCACCCTTGACTAAAGCACTTCTGTGACGCGCGATTTATCGTCATGGAAGTGGACACTTCTATGTTGATAATTTTGGTAATTTCATGGAACACTTCTACGACAACACAGGTATGACTATCTTGATTCTGTTATAAAATCGTCATGGATGTACATGCATGACAGAAAACGCGACCTACTGTGACAAACACGTATCATCACGGAAGTGTATTTTTTTTGTAGTGTTGGAGCGTAGAAGTAAAAAGTTACTTCTGCTCCAGGCGCGGTACTACCGCGCCACCCCGGCACGGTACTACCGCGGCTGGTGCAGATGTAATTTTTTACATCCGTACAACGGCTCGGTACTACCGTAGATGCATCCTGAGCTCTTTTTCTTTCCAGATCTCATGCTTATTTGTTTCTTTTGGCTTTGGCCTTGGCATTTGCATTGATCCTTCTTGTTTCTCATGCGTATTCTTATGTTTTGTGTCTAGGTGGTGGCTTCGGTTCCCATGCTTGTCGCTCGAATCCCAGCCGTGACACAGGGTCAAAGCGGCTGCGCAACCAAGATGAAGCTCCAGAGGGGTCCTCTGCCTCCCAACGCAGGACCAAGCACACCGCCACCAAGCAGAAGGAGCCCGTCATGGGCATGGATGAGATGCCTCAGGCCGAGTTTGTCATTCGAAGGAAGCTCAATCCATATGTGAATCCCCGGGCTAACTTCAGAGCCAATGATCTCTTCTAGACCAAGTAGCAGAATCTTATCTATCTAGATGTGATCAAGGCCAAGCAGAACATCTACGTGGAAGTTCACTGGATTGACATGCATCATATGAGGCAGGACAAGAACCGTGGCTACTTTGGAGAGGCCTTGGATCTGGTGGAGCAGTTCGGCATTGAGCACATGCTTACTTTTCACATGGACTTTGATCCAGAAATTGTGGCTCAGTTCTTTGCTTTGGTTCACTTTGACTTCGATGAAGCAAGGAACATGACTTGGATGACCAATGGTCGCGGATGTCTGCTAAATGGAAGGAGGTCATGGAGTTGCTTCAAGTTCCAGATGAAGGGCTCGACACGCCCGTTGGAGTTCGCCCTCATGCCAAGTCTGAGTCTACCAACAAGAACCAGCTCATGCCCTTCCTTGTTTAGAAGACTCTTCCCAGCAAGAAGAAGGTGTGGGTGCTGAACCCCTTCCTTGATATCATGCATCGGCTCTTTCGCAACACCCTCTTCCCACGCATTGGTGACATGGGCTAGGTGCATGCGTACCTTGTTGACATGATGCTCATTTGTGAGGAGGCTCGCCAGGTTCAGACTCAACCACTTGATGTCTCACATATCATGTGGTGTGAGCTTCAGTTTGCCGTGTTCAATCGTAAGGTTCCTATCTATGGGCCTTACCTGTTTCACTTGATATCCAAGACTTGGGAGAAGCTCTTTCCCAATGATGAGTTTGAAGCACCAGGATGGATTCTTCATGAGTCCATCAAGCTCTGCATCAAGAGCCAATGGGCTAACACCACCACTGTTGCTGAGGCTGCCAAGATGGCTGTGGATGAGGAGCAGATTGAGAAGGAAGAAGCTGCTGAAGACCGTTCTGCTGGTTACACTCCTCCCTCTGCTGAGCCCTCGTGGGAAAAGAAGCTGAAGATCAAGATGAAGAGGTTGTTCTGCATGCAGACCCAGGGTCAGTACAAGGCACATGTTGCTCAGAAGGAGAGTCGCCGTCGCGACAAGAGGATCTTGAGGGTGTGTGGTGAGGATGTGTCTAGCGGGTCTGAGAAGCACATCACCCCCAAGGCTGCCTGGATGGCTAAGCAGGGCTACAAGTGGACTGATTCTGAGGAGGAGACCATTCCTGTTGCTGAGTCCGGTGACGAGGAGTCGTTCTCTGCCTGAGCTACCACCTATGCCGTAGGTGCCCTCTCTGCCTTTTTGGTGTCTCGATGCCAAAGGGGGGGAGTGTAGGATTTGCGTGTCGTGTGTTTCACCTTGTCGCTTTGCGTTCGGTCTGTTCAACTTCGTTTGCTTTGGTTTGGTTGTGCTTGTGAGACTAAGTTCTATCATATGGTGTAAGACATATGCACTCCTACTTATCTTTATGTCCTCGTTACTTAGTTATATCTATCATCTTGTCTACTTCCTTAGTGATGATTTTACTATTGCAAGAGACGCCTTGTCTATAAAATATAGGGGGGTTGTTGATCCTAGTATGTGTGTCGTGCAGTCCAAAGCACATCTCCAGAATGCACACATCTAGGGGGAGCCCGTCTATATTTTATAGATGGTGGGTTTGCTGATGCCTCATTGGTTATCTCTATGTGCAAATCCCGTATTGTCATCAGTCCACAAAAAAGGGGGAGATTGTAAGGGCATACTTGTCCCTTAGTAGTTTTGGTGATTGATGACAATGCTTTTGCGGACTAATCGTGTGCATTGAGCTTTTCAGATATATCATGACTGAACACAAGACGATTTGATGCCCCTCAAAGATTATTGAAGACGGCGTTTCTCTATGTTTCTTTTCGGTGGAGTTGAGTCATAGGAAAGCCATACTATTAAGAGGGGGTCCGCATTGGAAAGGTTTGGGTGGAATCTCACGTACACGTTCCTTTTGCACCGCCTTTCCTTTGGCTCTTTGGAGTTTCCTCCGTCTCACCGTGTCTCTGCAAAATGAAGGACTCCGAGTGTTGCTGTTCACAGGCTGGCGGTAGTACAAGGCTCCGGCACGGTAGTACCATGGGCTCCCACGGTAGTACTGCTCCTTCTGAGCGGTAGTACCGTGAGCTTTGGCCTGGAGCTGCCGCGCAAGCGGTAGTAGGGGCGGATGTAATTTTTTACATCCGCGCCCTACGCGGTAGTACCATGCTCTGGCGCAGTAGTACCGTGACGCCTGTCCAGGCACAGCGGCATGAGCGGAAGTAGGGGCGGATGTAATTTTTTACATCCGCACCCTACATGGTAGTACCGCACCTGGTTGCGGTAGTACTGTGTCGGATTTTTGCACCGATAAAATCTCAGCGGAGGTAGTCACGGTTGTAATTTTTTATATCCGTGCCTACCGTGTGTGGACCATGTTTGCCCTGCGGTAGTACCACACGGGGTCGCTGTAGTATCGCACCAGCGGTTCTAACGCACCCTGTCGGTGCTCATCTGTACATGTCCAGGCTCTGCCGCACCCACGGTAGTACCGCGGGCCACCACGGTAGTACCGCAGGCCCGTGCGGTAGTACCGCTCCTCTGGTGCGGTAGTACCGCGGGTCGCGGGCTGAGTGGTGGGTAACGGTTGGAATTGTCCCCCCACTGTATAAGGGGGTCTTCTTCTCCAAGAAGACTTACCTCTTCCATCCCCAAGCTCCATTGTTGCTCCAAGCTCCATTTTCGCCCGATCTCTCTCCCTAGCCAATCAAACTTGTTGATTTGCTCGGGATTGGTTGAGAAGGCCCCGATCTACACTTCCACCAAGAGAAATTTGATTCCCCCCACTAATCCCTTGCGGATCTTGTTACTCTTGGGTGTTTGAGCATCCTAGACGGTTGAGGTCACCGCGGAGCCATAGTCCATTGTGGTGAAGCTTCGTGGTGTTGTTGGGAGCCTCCAATTAAGTTGTGGAGATAGCCCCAACCTTGTTTGTAAAGGTTCGGTCGCCGCCTCCAAGGGCACCAATAGTGGAATCACGGCATCTGGCATTGTGTGAGGGCGTGAGGAGAATACGGTGGCTCTAGTGGCTTCTTGGGGAGCATTGTGCCTCCACACCGCTCCAACGGAGATGTACTTCCTCTCAAAGGGAAGGAATTTCGGTAACACATCCTCGTCTCCATCGGTTCCACTCTTGGTTATCTCTTACCTTTACTTGTGCAAGTTTTATTGTGGTCTTTCCCTCGCTTGCGTATGTGCTTGTTGTTGTTGCATCATATAGGTTGCTCACCTAGTTGCACATCTAGACAACCTACTTTGTTGCAAAGTTTAATTTGGTAAAGAAAAGCTAAAATTGTTAGTTTCCTATTCACCCCCCCCCCCTCTAGTCAACTATATCGTTCCTTTCAGGAGGGGAGCATGAAAAACTCAACTCTTTCTTTTGTAGCATAGGCATTGAACATCATGTTTCTTGCCCACATGCTCATCAACAGAACGGCTCTGCCGAGCGTAAACATCGCCACATTGTTGAAGTTGGCCTCTCATTACTAGCTCATGCATCAATGCCTCTTAAATATTGGGATGAAGCATTCATTACAGCAACATACCGCATTAATCGACTTCCAAGTAAAGTCATTGGCAACTCCACTCCATTGGAACGTCTCTACCATTAGAAACCTGACTACAACTCTCTCAAAACTTTTGGGTGTGCTTGCTACCCAAATCTACGTCCATATAATCATCACAAGCTTGAGTTTCGTTCCACTCAATGTGTTTTTCTTGGATATAGTAATCTACACAAGGGATACAAGTGCCTAGAAATTGCAACTGGACGTATCCATATTTCTCAGATGTTGTTTTTGATGAAACTCTCTTTCCGTTTGCCAAACTTCATCCCGATGCAGGAGCCCTTCTCCGTGCTGAAATAGCACTTCTCTCGGACTATGGCACGGTCTCTGATCACGGGCGTGAATTATCTAAAGCTGATCATGTGAACAAATCCATTGAAAATTGCACTTCTAATAATTCATGTGCAGTTGTAGCCCATGATTTTATGTGTACAGATGCAGCCAACACTTTCGTCGCTCACCCTGAGGAGGATCTCGCCAGCAGGCGATCTGGCGCGCGATCTGAGGAGATTCCTGGCGCCGGCGCAATCATTGGCGCACGATCCTAGGAGGATTCCTCCCCTCTGCAGGTGGCTCGCGAGCCGATGGCCGACAGCGCGGAACCCACCAGCCCAGGCGAGCGCGGGGGCTACTCACCTCTCTCCACGAGTCCACGGGCCGAGGGAGTGGCCGACCAGGCGATAGCAGCTGGGCCCAGCCCAGCTGTCCCGATGCGCGCATCCACTCGCATGGATTCGAAGGGCGACACGCGGCGCGCCTCTGCTGGCGGAGCGATCCCGAGGATGATTTCTGAGCCAACAACTGGATCTGATCAGGTACTGGATCTTCTGTGTCGGGTTCCTCTGCTGCACAAATAATCCCCCAGCTCACACACGGTCTCAATCAGGTATTATTAAGGAGACGGAATACAAAGATGGTACCATAAGGTATGATAAAAAAATGTGCCTTTCTTACTACTGTCGGTGAACCAGTTAATTTGGTTGATGCTTTTGCTCACAAAGATTGGAAAGAAGCCATGGATAGTGAGTATGATGCACTTATGAAAAATAAAACATGGCACCTAGTATCACCAAAGGATGGTATGAATGTCATTGACTGTAAATGGGTGTACAAGATAAAAAAATCTGATGGAAGTATAGACAGATACAAGGCTAGATTAGTTGCTAAAGGTTATAAATAGAGGTTTGGCATTGATTATGAGGATACCTTCAGTCCGGTTGTTAAATCAACTACTATCAACTTGTCTTGTCCATTGCTATTTCCAGAGGTTCGAGCTTGAGACAGCTAGATATTCAGAACACGTTTCTTCATGATGTTCTTGAGGAAGAGGTGTTCATGCGGCAGCCACCAGGTTATGAGGATCACAACACGCCATATTATGTCTATAAGTTGGATAAAGCTTTATATGGTTTAAAACAGGCCCCAAGAGCTTGGTATTCTCGATTGAGCATGCACTTACAACAACTTGGATTCAAACCATCCAAGGCAGACACCTCTATTCTTTTACAATAAACGAAATGTCAATGCTTTTGTGCTTGTTTATGTTGATGATATCATTGTTGCTAGTTCAAGTTCAAGTGCTACTACTTGTCTGCTTAAGGATCTTAAGTTGGAGTTTGCTCTCAAGGACTTAGGAGATCATCATTATTTCCTTAGCATAGAAGTCAAACAGATAAGAGATGGTATACTTCTCGCACAGGAAAAATACACAGCTGACATACTCAGGAGAGTAGGTTTGGAAAATTGTAAACCTGTGAGTACACCTATCTCAACCTCAGAAAGACTTTCAGTTGAAAGTGGAGAAGCACTTGGATCAGAGGATGCAACACATTACAAGAGTGTTGTGGGTGCTCTGCAATATTTAACACTCACACGTCCTGACATTTCTTATGTTGTTAACAAGGTATGTCAGTATCTCCAGGCTCCTAGCACTACTCATTGGACTGCAGTCAAGAGAATTTTGAGGTATCTTAAGTTCTCAGAGGGACTTGGACTTCAGATTATCAAGTCCTCTTCTATGCTTGTTACTGCTTACTCTGATGCAGATTGGGCAGGATGTGTTGATGATAGAAGGTCTGCTGGTGGATTTGATGTATTTCTAGGAACCAACCTTGTGTCATGGAGTGCAAGAAAGCAAGCTATAGTCTCTAGATCAAGCATTGAGGCTGAATACAAAGTCTTGGCAAATGCCACAGCTGAAGTAATGTGGATACAGACACTACTCTATGAGCTTGGAATTAAAGCTCCAAAGGCTGCCAGACTATGGTGTGATAATATTGGTGCAACCTATCTGTCAATCAATCATGTCTTTCATGCACACACGAAACATATTGAAGTTGATTTTCATTTCGTCAGAGAAAGAATAGCTAGAAAGCTTCTCGAGATTCAGTTTATTCCTACAGGAGATCAACTTGCTGATGGATTCACAAAACCACTCACTATGAGAAAGTTAGATGAGTTCAGGTACAATCTCAACCTTGGCAGAAGTTTATAAGGTTTAGATTGAGCGGGAGTGTTAGAATATGTATAGGATAGGTTCTGTTTAAACCTGTAATATATCCTATCTCTTGTTCTCAGTCTAACTTCTCCTGTAACCGAACTCCTTCTGAGATCCTCTCGATCTCTTCTTGTACGCCAAGGTTTCACCAATATATAAACATGCGGCCCGAGGACCAAAGGGTTCAACGCTTCCAACATAATCTGTGTAATCGCCTTCAACGCTTCCAACATAATCTGTGTAATCGCCTAAATATCAAAATTTGTTCTTCCCACAGGTGCAACATGTTCTCCTTTTGAAACCTCCCGATGTTGCCACGAAATATACCAGGACTTCCATTAGACCTGCCCTAGACTGCACGGGGAAAAAGATCTTCCAAGGTGCCCTAGAATAAAATTAAAGTTGTCGAAATGAAATTATCAAGATAAATAATGAGACGGACATTCAAGACAAATTATAAGAGAACACAAATTTATTAATATAACTTCCAACAATCAAAAAAACACATGGACATCTAGCTTTTTCTAATGCATAATTCATAACCAGCTTCTAAAATAATAATATAGCACAACCTCTTGCGATGGTCTTCAAAAACGAAACCACAATGCAGTCTACTCAACCTCCTCGGTGATCATCACTATCCTAATATGCATATGTGGAAGAAGAATGTATACGGTGCCTGAAAAATAGTACTAGTTGGCAGTATTAAAAAAACTTGGGAGTTCTAAATATAATTGCAAAGTGGGATTTACAAGAAAGACAGTGTATCTAATCCAAAAATGGTGCTTTCACATCCATCTTCATCCATATAGCTTACACTCAACTTGTTCAGTGTGTCACAACATCATAGTGGACCTCTTCAACAATCAGCATTATCCTCATGCGCACACTTGGACAAGAAGAAAGTACATTTGTGGAAATAGAACTTGGCAGTTTGCAGTTTCAACTTCCAACATAATACAAGACGATAAAGCCTCGACAAGATGTCATAATTTTAAACATTTAGTAAATTATAGGCTAAAAATTGTTACATCAAGATTAAGAACCCTTCTTACGCATGCTGTTGTTATAGAAACAACTTTCAACTACTTCTAACTAAGCTTAAAATTTGCCAAGATTAAATAAGGATCCTAGACCTTCACTAGTCCAAATCATGCTGCTAGTTAAAATAGACAAAGAGGTTACCACTATCTGAGAAAAGCTCAGAGAGCAACTTCTCACATGCTACAGTTATACATGAGCTTCATCATTAGTCCCAAATCATAATAAAGGCAGCGAGGACAAGCATCATCAATTTGTGCAATCAGTTCAAGAGAGAATTAGCATTTCACACTGATCCCAGCTTTACAAGAGAGGCTTGGAAAAAGACTCACAATTGAAAACTAAACTAGTAATAAATATGGACTAAGGGAGAATTTCACAAATACAACAGAACGATCAGGTAAATTATTAGTAAGCTGGTCTAAGCAATCATAGTATCATAATAATATCAAAAACACATGTGCCTAGCTTATTAACTTGCAGTTTTTAGGCATAAGCTGTTCTTATATTCGTCGACAATTTCATTCTAAGCATGAAGCTCTTGTTTTCTCGTGCATGAAAGGCAAACAGCCAAACAGGGCCAACTTTTCATTAAAGCCATCAAGCAGATCACAGAACTACAGATAACATTATCATCTACCACTACTGCTAATTTCGCTCAGAATTAACTCTCCTTTGTCCATCCCCTAATTTCAACCTCTGGATCTGGTCATTGGTCCTTCCGTCGCTGCAGGAAGAAAACCATCTTTGTATCAGTAGGCTGCGAGTATATTCGGCTCTTAGACACAACCACATGAATCGTATGAACTTCACTGCGTCATGTGGGCAGCGCTAAACGTACGAGATGGCCGCACCCATCAAGAGGTGCCGACCAATGC
Organism: Triticum timopheevii; assembly: GCA_963921465.1. Taxonomy (NCBI): domain Eukaryota; kingdom Viridiplantae; phylum Streptophyta; class Magnoliopsida; order Poales; family Poaceae; genus Triticum; species Triticum timopheevii. The sequence goes on from OY997262.1 coordinate 294,382,525, forward strand.
TTGATGTCTGCAAGTGTTGCCTCGTAGATAGTCATGTTCCTCCTTTGCCAGCCTTGGAGCACTCATCCATCCTCCCTCTCTCCCCGAACGCGTAAATGTCGGTTTCACCACATGGACAGACTATGATGAAGGGCCCAAGGAACCAAAGTGAATCTAAAGGCCAAGAAGATCAGCTTATAGCTGCTAAGTCTAGCAACAAACCTGTACCAAGTAAAGTCACGCCTCAGGTTTTTGAGGGGCTTCCATCCCTCAAGGCCCCAAGGGCCTGTGCTGCTGCAATCTCTTCCTTCAGAGAATCAATTACCTTTTGCAACACAACCTTTTCAGCTTCTCGAGCAGCAGAAGCCTCTTCAATCATTTCCCTCGTCCCAACTTCACGTCTTGGTAGATCCGTATTCGTTCCAGTTGCAGCTCTTTCCTGAGCATCTTTCACCGGCCCAATTGGTCTAAGGTAGTAAAGCGTTTTAGTTGAAACCCTCTTGACCAGTTCTGGATTGGCATCTACTGGATTGCTTGGATATATCTTATTGTTTCCTACAAAAAATTCAAGATAAAAGAAAGGAAGGCTGCATTAGCACTAGTTTGTTGTGATGTTTAATTTGCCTTTTGTCTGGATTGATAAATAGAACTGCCACTTCATGAACTCTCATACCTGAGCTCTTCCTGTTGGCCACTATGCAATCTTCCATAAGGGTATCTGATTGTTGGTTTAATGCTGATGCATCTTCATTAGCTTTTTCATTACCTTCCCTCGGCATTGCACCCACCTCATGTTCCTTGCCCACTGATTCATCAAACTCTTCATCACTGATCACAATGACGTCTTCAATACTTGGCTGCACATGACCTACAGTTGCACCCACCTCATGTTCCTTGCCGACTGATTCGTCAAACTCTTCATCAAGCATCACCACGATGTCTTCCAGACTTGGCTGCACATGACCCACAGTTGCCCCAATAGCTTTCCTGTTGGTTGTGCTTACTGCTCGCTTGACAAGGTGACGGGGAGCTACTTCACCATGTTCTGAGCTGCTATTCTGTTTAGCCAAGACATCAGGTGAAGCTTGTTTCACATTTTTAGTTTGTGTGCCCTTTCTTACACATCTCAGGATCGAATTATCCGCAATTTGTGCTGACCCGGCAACTTCCGCAAGATGTTCCAGGGTACCCTGAATGGTGTCCAGGCCATTGAGTTTTTCAACAAGAGGAATATCAGTCTGTGAAACCTCGGAAGTATTTAATCTCGAAAAAAATACCTCGAAAGTATCGGGCCGAGACATCCCTGGGAGCACATGCTGCTTCTTGCCCGAATTATCATCATGAAGCACTTCCATGTTTTTGTCCCTTGGGCTAACCAAAACAGGGAATTCCTTCGAATTTACATTGTTATCAATGGCAGTATCACACCCAGAAGCGTACGGCCTCCACCATCGTGTGTACTCAAACGTCACAGCCAGCATATACTGCGGAACGATGAAGGCGAAATTGCTAGGCTCCATAAAGTATGTTCCCCAAGCAATCTTCCAGTCTGAGTTAACACGGGCAACAGACCCAGGCACGTCCTGGTCGAAACCAAGCTGCCTTGCAACACGATGAGGATTGTACTGCTCAATGCAGCGCATACCTACAAGCTCGCAAGCGCGCAGACACTGCGCAAAGGATAGCAGTTGCAGACTTCTTGCCATGTCCCGGCCATGAACCCAAGAGCAACTCTTCTTGGGAGACGGGGCAAAGGTGAAGCTTCCATAGGGCCTCCACTCAAACTCCATTGGCAACATGAACACTCTGTGAAGATTTATGGGGTCAATTACCTTGTGAGCTTCATGCCACCGGGCAGCCCAAGGCTGGTGACGAGCAACGGAGTCGAGAGTGGTCGCCATTTCAGGGCGAAGCTCCGGGAACCTGGCCAAGACCCACAGCTGGAGGATGTGCAACGGCGCCCACCCCACGAACGGCTGGTATCTCTTGTCCAGATTGATGTAGCGGTTCAGCGCGGAGAGGTCGCTGTAGATGCTGGCGAGAACAGCGGGTCCGAGCGCCACGCACCCGCCGCGTGCCAGCCGGGCGGCGACGGGGAGCACCTCTGCCCGGACCACGTCGAACGGCGGCGCCGGCAGCACGAAGAGCGACAGCCACATGGCCAGGAACGCCCCGTGCTCTAGTAACCCGGTGGCGCCACCGTCGCCCGTGGCGGGCCCCTCTCCTGCCGGGGGCTCAAGGAATGGCATCGCCCACGCGGAGTGGTCCGGTCTCTGGCTGTCGCTCCGGTAGAGCGCGCGGCGAACGCCCTCGAGCGCCTCCACGTCCTCGCGAAGCGCGCCCTTCGGCGGCGCGCGCACGGGCCTGCCGAGCAAGGGCAGCCCCCCGAGCACGGCCACGTCCTCCAGCGTCACCGTCGCCTCGCCCCAGGGGAACACAAACGTGTTGGTCTCGGCGGACCAGATGGCGGCGAGCTGAAGCATCGCGCGCTCGTCGCGCCGCACCCGGCAGGTGGTCGCGAGGACGGCGTCCTGGATCCCAAGCTTCCGCCACAGGGGCTCGCACCGCGGGCGGAGCTTGGCCACCCACCTCGTCCACAGATTTGGTGCTTCCGCCCAGCCCTTGAACTCGACCTGGATCCCGTCGGCGAGAATAGGGCCGGCGTTGCGGGGCGGAGAGGGGAGAGGGGGGCGCTGGCCGGCGCCCGCGCGGGGATGGAGGAAGTGGACCAGTCGAACGGTGGGGGTTGACAGGTCGGCGTCGCTGGAGATGACTGGGACAGCGGACTCTTGGACAAGGAGCTGCTCGCCGCCGGCCATGGCGGTGGCGGTGGGGTTGGTGGTCCGGTCTGGGGTTCTGGGCTTCGAGGACGGAGCAGGTGCGCACTCATATCGCCCCTGATTAAGGCCTCTTAGTTTAAATGTTTTTTCGCCTAAAAAAGGTTAGAAATGTTTTTTACAGGATTTTTGGCGGGTTTTTTTTTAGGGGAGGATTTTTGGCGGTTAGACTACTCTTTTGACATCCTTAAAAAAAACTCTTTTGACCTGTAGCACCGGATCATATAGAAATCTGCTGTGTAGTATTTTACTGAGGAATCATTTGTACATTCGATAGAAAATTTATATTTTTTGAGAGGGCGATGCTAGGCGCCAGCGCACCGGCCGAAAGTTTCGGCCGGTCCAGCCTCAGCCCTTGGATGCGAGCCCGCGTGGCCACTGGATGCAGCAAAAAAAAAACGATTCATCCTGGGCTTCTTCTACCTCGGGTTAGATCTGCAGCTCCTGCTCGGTGCCCTTGTCGCCGCGCCTCCAGTCCCCTCTGATGGCCGTCCTCGTCGCCGGTCTCCGTCCTCGTCGCCGGCTCGTGGCCCTCGCCCCCGGTCGCTGGTCGCCGTCCTTGTTGCCGCCAGGTCGCCGTCCTTGCCCCCGATTGCCGATCTCCGTCCTTGGTGCCGCCCGGTCGCCGTCCTCGCCCCCGGTCGCCGTCCTCGTCGCCCCGGTCGCCGTCCTTGCCGCTCCTGGTCGCCGGTCGCCGTCCTCGCCGTCACCGTTTTCCAGCAAATCTAATGGCCGGTTCCAGCAAAAATTCTGCGGATGTCACCGTTTGAAGCAAAAAAATCCGCCGGTTCCAGCAAAAAATGAAGCCACTTGCAGCAGAAAAATTCAGTGCGGTTATAGCAAAAACGCGTCGCCGTCGTCGTCGCCGGTTGTAGCTCGCCGTGAAGGGTCGCAACAAAGTGAGTCGCTGGTTGTAGCAAACGATGCCGCTGGTTCCAGCAAAAATGACATCGTCGCAGGTTCCAACATTTTGGTTGAAGCTTTCTCGATCTCTTGTAGAAGCTTTTTCATCTGCGGAATGAAGCTTTCTCATCTGCGGGATGAAGCTTTTTTTTAAACGGTTGCAACTTTGTAGTGTCTGGTTGAAGATTTTCAATCTCTGGGTTGAAACTTTTTCATCTGCGGGATGAAGCTTTTGTTAAAACGGGTGCAGCTCTTCATGTGTTCCGAGTCTGGTTTGAAGCTTTTTTATTTACTAGATGTAGCGTTTTGCTGCAACAGTAGTAGATTTTTGCTACCACCGGCGATTGAATTTGCTACAACCGGTTCTAACACAAAATCACCGTGGGGTGTAGTCTGCCATGGCTGGGGAGGCTCGAGCGCTGCAAGGTCTGGCCAGGGGCGGCCGGGCGGATTCCAGGGAGAGGTAGAGGGGCGGATTCTGGGGAGAGGCAGAGGGGTAGTAGTCCGGCGAGGGGCGGTCGCGGGCGCATGAGATCCGGCGAGGGGCGGCCGCACGCGAACGACATCCGGCGAGGGGCGGCCGCACGCGGACGACAAGGCGCTCTTCTCTGGCGGTGGCGGTCGAAGGAGCGCGCTGGTCGCCTGGCCGACGCGTGGTGCCTGCCGGCGCTGGTGCCCTCCTGTACGTGCGCTGCGCGAGAAAGAGGGAGACCGGCCGAATCGTTCCGCCGGTGTCCCGGCCCCAAACGTTTCCCTTTTTGAGAAGCGTCCTGGGGCTTGCTGGTGGACAGGACAGATGATGTGTCGCCACTCGCCAGCCCGGGCTCCCTTGCACAGTTCTAGTTGCTTCGGGTCTGTTTGGTTTAGGGTCTGTGACCGACGGAGCCGCAATAAAAAATCAGCGAGCGGCAGCAAGATTTGGCTGCATTGTCGTCATCATCACCAAAATATTGGCCCGCCTAACCGACCCCGAACGCCCCGGTGCAACAACTCTCGAAGGCGGCAAGCGATCGTGGCGCCCGCGCGCGCCTCCTTCTGGGCCGGCCCATTAAACCATCGCTCCCTCTTCGCTTCCCTTCGTTGGCTCCCGCTCGAGGGAGCCCCTATTTGACGCTCTTTGCGTCAAATTGGCGGCGCCACGCACAGGGGCAGCTCGACTGGGCCGGCCCATGAAGCGGGTCGAAAAATATGGCAAAAATTAGTGGCAGGCGCGGAGGGGATTTGAACTGGCGACCAAAAGGTTGTGAACGTGCCCACGTAGCCACTCCGGTAGAATAGTTTAGTTGGCTATAGAGCAACGCACAACTTAAAGTATTAAAACCTGACTTGTGTACTGTAGCCAATTACTATAGCGAACCCGAAATTAGTTGCTGCGTTGTTTTTTAAAGTGTAATTTCTTTTATTGCGTGTATTTTAAAAGTGCGCACATTCTTTGAATTAATGAAAAAATTTAGAGACCGGAACATATTTCGAATATGTGAACAACAAAATTGAAAAGGCAGAATTTGTTTTTGAAAAACATGAACCATTTTTTCAATTTTGGAACAAGTTGGGCAGACATTTAAACCACGAAGATTTTTTGAATTTGTGAACCAATTATGAAATTCAAAACAAATATGAAAGTGTGAACATTTTTTAAATTTGTGAAAAATATTGGAAAAATGGAACATTTTATGATATTCCAAACAAAAATTTGAAACCACGAACATTTTTTTGCATTGCTGAATAAAAAACATAAAATGGAACATTTCATGAAATTATGAACAAAAATTTGAAAGTGCGAACATTTTCTGAAATTCTTGAACTTTTTTTGAATTTTTTACCAAAATTTAAAACCGTGAACATTATTTGAATTTTTGAACAAATTATGAAATTCTAAAAAAATATGAAAGCGTGAACGTTTTTTGAATTTGTGAACAAATATTTTAAATACTGAACATTTCCTGATATTCCAAACAAAAATTTGAAACGCGAACATTTTTTGAAATTTGGAAGTTTCTTTTTTAAACTCTGAACAAAATTTGAGAATAAAAACATTTATTAATTTTCTGAACAAATACTTAAACAGGAACATTTTTTGAAACACTTGAACAATACTTCAAAACATGAACAGTTCTTGAGAAATTAACAATTTCTAAAAACATTAACCTTTTTTGAAACACGAACACTTTATGAAGTCATGAACAAATTTTGAGAATGCGAACAATTTTTGAAAGACGAACAATTTCCGAAATAATAAACGAATTTTGTAAGCAGAGAATTTTCTGAAAATTCCTGAATATTTCTTAAACACGAGCATTTAAAAAAACAAGAACATATTTCGAAAATTAGAAACAAAAATTTTAAAATTCCAAACAAAATTTGAAAACACGAACATTTTTGCCAATTCTGTACATTTTTTTAAAGCATGAATATTTTCCAAAAAATGCGAACATTTTCTAAAAAAGAAAAAGAAAATTGAAAAAGAAAAAAAGAAAAGGAAAAACGAACATTTTTTGAATTTAGAGAACAAAATTTTCAAATTGAGAACAAAATTTGAACATAAATATTTTCTAAAAGTATGAACATTTTTTGAATCTTGGAAACAAATTTTGAAACAAAGAACAAATTTGGACAATTTCTTAATGCATGAACATTTTTTGAATCTTGAGAACAAATTTATGAATGAAAAGAACATTTTTTGAACAAACTTGTTCACGAACATTTTTCAAAAATTTGAACATTTTTGTAAAAGCGCGAACATTTTTTTCAAAGAGAAAACATAAACTTGAAAAACAAAAAAGAAAAAAGGAAAAGTAAAATAAACAGAAATAGAAAAAGAAAGGAAAATAAAAAACTGGTTCAGGAACCTTCTAGAAGGTTCCCAAAACTGGAAAAATCCCAGCTGGGACCTCTAGAAGGTTCCCAAAACCGGGAGCGCTGGAACGGTTAAACGGGCCGGCCCGTTGCGTCGCTGCTCGGTCGCTCGCCTGTGCGAAGCGCCGGCAGTTTGACGCAACGAGCGGCATATAGGATTTTCCCCCGATCGATCGCTGGTCCCAGCTCGATCATTTTTTTTTCTCTCGCCAAAAACTGCTACATTAGGTACTGATTTTCTTAGAAAAACCCAACCGGTTTACTACAGTATGTACTATAGTTTTTAGAAAAATAGTTCATCAATTTTGAAAAAAAGTTCATCAAATTTTAAAAAAAAGTCATTAAAATTGAAAAAAGTTTATCGGTTTTGAAAAAAGTTCACCGAATTTCAAAAAAGTTCACCAAAATTGAAAAAAAGTTCATCCGATTTGAAAAAAGTTCATCAAATTTTAAAAAAAGTTCATCAGATTTGAAAAAAGGTCATCAAATTCGAAAAAAAAGTTCATCGGTTTTGAAAAATGTTCATCAAATTTTAAAAAAGTTCACCAGAATTGAAAAAAGTTCATCAGATTTGAAAAAAGTTCATCGAATTCTAAAAAAAATCATCGGATCTGAAAAAAGTTCATCAAATTTGAAAAAAGTTCATCGACTTTGAAAAAAGTTCATCAAAAATGGAAAAAGGTCATTGAATTTGAACAAAAAATGTTCATCCATTTTGCAGAAAAAAACATGAAGAAAAAGAAAAATTCTCGAATTTGAAAAATAAACTTTGTAAAAAGGGAAAAAGGGAAGATGGAAGAATAAAGGCAGGAAAAATATGTAAAAGATTACAGTGGGAGAGCTGGCGCAGTGGTAATTGCATCGTTCCTCGATGTTGAAGGTCCCATGTTCGATTCTCCTCCAGCGCCCTTTTTTGCCTTATTAACATATAACCAAAGGGGGATGGGCCGGGCCCGTTAGTAGCGAAGGAAGGCAGGGGGGATGCGCCCGGTTGTAAAATGAACTAAATCGGGCACTTAAGGCGCCAAATAGGATTTGGCCAACTCTCGGGCCAACTCCAGCGCGTGACCCCGTCCTATCCGGTGCATCCGTTTAGGATAGAACGGACGAATATTGCAGCCCAATGCGCGGTCCCAAATGGACAAATGTCCGGATTCTGTCTGTTTTCGATCCATCCCCGACACAAACTTGTGCAGAGTTTGGGGTGAAACGGACATCGTGCAGATGGGCTCGACGCACGCCCTTGTCCCCCGTGGCCCGCCTGTCGGGGACACTAGCAGTCCCTTCGCTTCCAATGCGTCCACCCCCTCTTCCCGCCCCACCCCGCCGCCGGTGCTGCCACTATTCTCCGGCCGCCTCCTCAATGCGCACCCCCGGCCGTCGATACCAAACTACGTCTCGACATGGCCGCCACCACGCCCGCGCTTTCGCTGTAGTTCTGGCCGTCGATTGGAGGAGATTTGGCCGTCGCCGTCGTTGCCAGTGACGTACCACGGCAGCCACCACAGCTTCCGACGAGTGCTCCAGAGCGGCCAGTAGCCGGCCGCCAGCCACCCCCTGCTGCATCGAGGTGATCATCGCGGCCTCTTTGCCACCACGACCGCAAGGTGTTCGACACTTTGCCCACAAAGGTATGGACCGTGGAGATGAATTTTTCTTCCACCACTTCATTTATTCATCAGACGATTCATCGTCAGATGATGAAGATCTTGTGGTGGCTGCACTGGTCATTTACGACCACATTGAATGGCGGCTTCCTCGGTACAGGGGGTCACTCCCTGGTCGTGCTCCCAACCTGAACTGCAACAGGGAGAGAGGCCACGCCCTGCTCTATGCCGATTACTTTGCGAACACCCCGCTCTTCAAGCCGGATAAATTCCGTTGTCGTTTTTGTATGGCAAGGTATATGTTCACTTGTATCAGAGAGGGAGTGGTTGCTCATGACCCATACTTCGAGTGCAAGACGGATGCCCTTGGCAAGCTTGGATTCTCCTCTTACCAGAAATGCGCCGCGACCATCCGCATGCTTGCATATGGAATTTCAGGCGATCTGGTGGATGAGTATGTGCGTATGAGTGAGTCCACATGTCTGTTGTCATTGTACAACTTCTGCAAGGCCGTGGTGGTAGTGTTTGGCCCTGAGTACTTGAGGCAGCCAACTGCCGCTGATACAGAGAAATTCTTGGCGACCAACGCAGTTAGAGGTTTTTCAGCCATGCTTGGCAGCATAGATTGTATGCACTAGGAGTGGAAGAACTGCCCATTTGCTTGGCAGGGCCAGTACAAGGGGCATGTTAAGGCGTGCATTGTCATATTAGAAGCGGTGGCTTCGCATGATCTTCGGATATGGCATTCATTCTTCGGCATGGCAGGTTCTCACAATGATATCAACGTGCCGCAGTGTTCTCCAGTCTTCGCAAGGCTTGCAGAAGGCCACTCCCCACCTGTCAACTTTGAGATCAACGGCCACCGGTACAACAAGGGATACTACCTAGCTAATGGTATATATCCTAAGTGGTCAACTTTTGTGAAGACAATCTCGAACCCCCAAGGTGAGAAGAGAAAGAGATTTTCCCAAATGCAAGAGAGTGCTAGAAAGGATGTGGAACGTGCTTTTGGTGTGCTTCAATCCCGATGGGGTATCGTTCGAAACCTGCGCTGACATGGGATGAAGGGAAGATTTGGGAGGTGATGACTGCTTATGTGATCATGCACAACATGATCGTCGAGGACGAGCGTGATGACAGCATCTTCGATCAAGGATTTGATTATCAAGGTGAAAATGTTGAGCCCTTGCACCAAGAACCGGCCACATTTGAACAGTTTGCCCAATTTCATCGTGAAATGCGTGATTGGCACACTCATTTGGATCTTCAAAATGACTTGTTTGAGCATGTGTGGACTCACATTAACAACCAATAGATGTATTGGTTCATTCAAGACAATTTCAATATGGTTGCAAAACTATTTTATTAGAGATAATTTCGATTGGGTTGTAAAACTATTTTTATTTTCAGACAATTAATATTTTGACGTGCAAACTTGTTTTGAACATTGAAATATGAATATATATGCATTTTTGGCCGTGGTGGACAGGATGGGGCCAAAGGATGCGTCCGCGCGCTGGCCGCACGGCCACTGCATTTCAGGACAGGCCCAGACACGACCCTATTGCCCTACCCAAGCGGACATAATCCACGCAAAACCGATGTCCTTTTGGGGTCATGCGCTGGAGTTGGCAGCGCGGCTGGAAAACTCTCGCCAGATAATTTGGCAGCGCGGCTCACATCCCGCTCTTCACGTGGGCCTCCTTCGGTGTTTGTTCAAAAATGGTTTCCAGTGCAGCTGATTAATCTCGCACGAGGAACGCTATTTTTTTAAGATAGTAGCGTCTCTAGGTGAGTATCTCTAAAAGACTAAGCCGTCAAATCATATTAACATCGAGTCTCTTACCATGTAACCTACATTGTTGGAATGCCTGAAATAAATTCACAAATATGCTAGTAGCGGTGTTAAATTTAGGATTTGAATTTTGATGGGCTGAGAATAACACTATTCTTCTAATCATTCAACCATAAGTTGTTGCGTCGCGTGTTCACTGCAAAAAGCAAAAGCATCACGTACATGCGGCTATTTTCTTTACCTTTTTTTGGTGGGTTAGTTCCCTACAAAATAAACTTATTACTACTTTTTTTGTAAAACAAAAACTCCAACATTGAGTTTTACAAAAAAAGGGGCGGCTCCACACACACACACCTTTTTATCGTCGCTCTTGGAGATGAAGTAATAACAAAGTTCGTTGTAAGGGCGCGGATGCACTTTGGATTGCTTCCTCATGAACCAGTTTACGTCTTTCCCATCACAGGTACCACATAGTAATGGCGATCAACACTCGAACATGCTGAATCTCCACAGAAGATAGATCATGATCGAACATGAGAAGTAAAAACTCTAGGGCCGCCTCACCTACACACGATCAACTTCACATGTTGTCATTATAGTTTCATCCAAACCCAATCTTCTCCGATCCTCTTTGCTTTGTGACAAAAAAATAACACATGCTTTGTGTCTTATGGATTCAAAGAGCAAGTAGGGCATCGAGGTGAGACTTTTATGTGTCTGTTTGCAAGCGTAACACGACACGGGAGTGTACCATGCAATGTACGCCAATTGAAGATTTTCACCATTGTTGGACACAAGAACTTCCATATCTTCCGGTAAATTGGATTGATCATAGTTCTTCCCACTCCATTAGCATATCGAAGCTTCCCCCACATGTTGATGATCCACTCCGCAAAATATGCTAACCGAACCGAGAACATACCATTTTTCGTATAGCTCCATACAACAAAATTTAGCATATCATGTTGGGGAAGAGGGATGGCAAGGATGTGTTGTCCATCATGAAGGAAATATGCCCTAGAGGCAACAATAAAGTTGTTATTTATATTTCCTTATATCATGATAAATGTTTATTACTCATGCTAGAATTGTATTAACCGGAAACTTAGTACATGTGTGAATACATAGATAAAACATAATGTCCCTAGTATGCCTCTACTTGACTAGCTCGTTAATCGGTTATGTTTCCTGACCATAGACATGTGTTGTCATTTGATGAACGGGATCACATCATTAAGAGAATGATGTGATGGACATGACCCATCCGTTAGCTTAGCATCATGATTGTTACAGTTTCATTGCTACTGCTTTCTTCATGACTTATACATTTTCCTCAGACTATGAGATTATGCAACTCCCGAATACCGGAGGAACACCTTGTGTGCTATCAAACATCACAACATAAATGGGTGATTATAAAGATGCTCTATAGGTGTCTCCGAAAGTGTTTGTTGGGTTGGTATAGATCGAGATTAGGATTTGTCACTCCGTGTTTCGGAGAGGTATCTCTGGGCCCTCTCGGTAATGCTCATCACTATAAGCCTTGCAAGCAATGTGACTAATGAGTTCGTTGCGGGATGAAGCATTACAGAACGAGTAAAGGGACTTTTCGGTAACGAGATTGAACTGGGTATCATAATGCCGACGATCGAATCTCGGGCAAGTAACATACCAATGACAAAGGGAACAACGTATGTTGTTATGCGGTTTGACCGATAAAGATCTTCGTAGAATATGTAGGAGCCAATATGAGCATCCAGGTTCCACTATTGGTTATTGATCGGAGATGTGTATCGTTCATGTCTACATAGTTCTCGAACCCGTAGGGTCTTCACGCTTAACGTTCGATGACGATTTGTATTATGAGTTATGTGATTTGATGACCGAAGTTTGTTTGCAGTACCGAATGATATCACGGACATGACGAGGAGTCTTGAAATGGTCGAGACATAAAGATCGATATATTGGAAGGCTATATTCGGACATCAGAAAGGTTCCGAGTGATTCGGGTATTTTTTGGAGTACAGGTGAGTTACGGGAATTCATCGGGAGAAGTAATGGGCCTTATTGGGCTTTAGTGGAGAGAGGGGAGAAGGGCCAAGAGGTGGAGCACGCCTCCCCCTGACCAAACCAAATTTGACAAGGGGTGGGGGCGCAACCTGAGGGAGTCCTAGATAAGGGGGTATCCGGACAGCCGGACTATGTACTTTGGCCAGACTGTTGGACTGTGAAGATACAAGATTGAAGACTTCATCCCATGTCCGGATGGGACTCTCCTTTGAGTGGAAGGCAAGCTTGGCGATTCGGATGATAGATCTCCTTCTCTGTAACCGACTTTGTGTAACCCTAGCCCCATCCGGTGTCTATATAAACCAGAGGGTTTAGTCCGTAGGACAAGATCAATCATACCATAGGCTAGCTTCTAGGGTTTAGCCTCTACGATCTCGTGGTAGATCAACTCTTGTAATACTCATATCATCAAGATCAATCAAGCAGGAAGTAGGGTATTACCTCCATCGAGAGGGCCCGAACCTGGGTAAAACATCGTGTCCCCAGTCTCCTGTTACCATTAGCCTTAGATGCACAATTCGGGACCCCCTACCGGAGATCCGCCGATATTGACACCGACACAACCCCCCTTTCCTTCTCCCTCTCCCTCTCTTTCCTTCTCTCCTACTCCGAATAGGAAAGGGAATCCTACTAGGACTTGGGAGTCCTAGTAGGACTCCCTACACTTGGCGCGCCCCTAGGAGGGCCGGCCTCTCTCCCTCCCTCCTTTATATACGTGGGCAGGGGCACCCCAAAGGACACACAAGTTTCTCTTAACCGTGTGTGGTGCCCCCCTCCACAGTTACACACCTCGATCATACCATCGTAGTGCTTAGGCGAAGCCCTGCGCCGGTAGCATCATCATCACCGTCGCCACGCCATCGTGCTAACAGAACTCACCCTCGTCCTCATTTGGATCAAGAGCACGAGGGATGTCATCGAGCTAAACATGTGCTAAACCCGGAGGTGTCGTACGTTCGGTACTTGATCGGTTGGATCACGGAGAAGTTCGACTACATCAACCGCGTTATTGAAATGCTTCCGCTTTCGGTCTACGAGGGTACGTGGACACACTCTCCCCTCTCGTTGCTATGCATCACCTAGATAGATCTTGCGTGATCGTAGGAATTTTTTTGAAATTACCGCGTTCCCCAACAGTGGCATCCGAGCCATGTCTATGCGTAGATGTTATATGCATGAGTAGAACGCAAAGAGTTGTGGGCGATAATAGTCATACTGCTTACCACCAACGTCTTACTTTGATTCAGTGGTATTGTTGGATGAAGCGGCTCGGACCGACATTACATGACCGCGTTCATGAGACTGGTTCTACCGACGTGCTTTGCACACAGGTGGCTGGCAGGTGTATGTTTCTGCAACTTTAGTTGAATCGAGTTTGACTACGGCCAGTCCTTGTTGAAGGTTAAAACATCACACTTGACGAACTATCGTTGTGGTTTTGATGCGTAGGTAAGAACGGTTCTTGTTAGAAGCCCGTAGCAGCCACGTAAAACATGCAACAACAAAGTAGAGGGCGTCTAACTTGTTTTTGCAGGGCTTTCTGTGATGTGATATGGTCAAAGGCATGATGTGATATAAATTGTTGTATGAGATGATCATGTTTTGTAACAAAGTTATCAGCAACTGGCAAGAGCCATATGTTTGTCGCTTTATTATATGCAATGCAATCGCCATGTAATTTTTTACTTTATCACCAAGCGGTAGCGATAGTCGTAGTAACAATAGTTGGCGAGACGACAACGATGCTACGATGGAGATCAAGTTTTCGCGCCGGTGACAATGGAGATCATGACGATGCTTCGGTGATGGATATCATGAGCACAAGATGATGATGGCCATATGATGTCACATATTTTTGATTGCATGTGATGTTTATATTTTATGCATCTTATTTTGCTTAGCATGGCGGTAGCATTATAAGATGATCCCTTACTAAATTTCAAGGTATAAGTGTTCGCCTTGAGTATGCACTGTTGCTACAGTTCTTCGTGCTGAGACACCACGTGATGATTAGGTGTGATAAGCTCTACGTTCACATACAACGGGTGCAAGCCAGTTTTACACATGTGGGATACTCGGGTTAAATTTGACGAACCTAGCATATGCAGATATGGCCTCGGAACACTGGAGACTGAAAGGTCGAGCGTGAATCATATCGTAGATATGATCAACATAGAGATGTTCACCATTGAAAACTACTCCATCTCACGTGATGATCGGACATGGTTTAGTTGATATGGATCACGTGGTCATTTAGATAACTAGAGGGATGTCTATCTAAGTGGAGTTCTTAAGTAATATGATTAATTGGACTTTAATTTATCATGAACTTAGTCCTGATAGTATTTTGCAAATTATGTTGTAGATCAATAGCTCGCGTCGTAGCTTCCCTTTATTTTTGATATGTTCCTAGAGAAAAATAAGTTGAAATATGATAGTAGCAATGATGCGGACTGGGTCCGTGATCTGAGATTTATCCTCATTGTTGCACAGAAGAATTATGTCCTTGATGCACCGCTAGGTGACAGACCTATTGTAGGAGCAGATGCAGATGTTATGAACGTTTGGCTAGCTCAATATGATGACTACTTGATAGTTTAGTGCACCATGATTTACGGCTTAGTACCGGACTTCAAAAACAATTTTGGAAATTCACGGAGCATATGAGATGTTCCAAGAGCTGAAATTGGTATTTCAGACTCATGCCGTGGCAAGAGTATGAGACCTCTGACAAGTACTTTGCCTAAAAGACGGAGGAGAATTGATCAACTAGTGAGCATGTGCTCAGAGTGTCTGGGTACTACAATCACTTGAATCAAGTGGGAATTAATCTTCCTGATAAGATAGTGATTGATAGAGTTCTCTAGTTGCCATCACCAAGTTACTGGAACTTCATGATGAACTATAGTATGCAAGGGATGATGAAAACGATTCCCGAGCTCTTTTTGATGCTGAAATCAATGAAGGTAGAAATCAAGAAAGAGCATCAAGTGTTGATGATTAAACAAGACCACTAGTTTCAAGAAAAGAGCAAAGGGAAAGAAAGGGTACTTCAAGAAGAATGACAAGCAAGTTGTCACTCCCGTGAAGAAGCCCAAAGCTGGACCTAAGCCTGAAACTGAGTGCTTCTACTGCAAAGGAAATGGTCACTGGAAGTGGAACTGCCCCAAATATTTGACGGATAAGAAGGATGGCAAAGTGAGTCAAAGGTATACTTGATATACATGTTATTGATGTGTACCTTACTAGTGCTCGTAGTAACCCCTGGGTATTTGATACTTGTTCGGTTGCTAAGATTAATAACTCGAAACATGAGTTGCAGAATAAATAGAGACTAGTTGAGGATGAAGTGGCGATGTGTGTTTGAAGCGGTTCCAAGATTGATATGATCATAATCGCACACTCCTTATACTTTCGGGTTTAGTGTTGAACCTAAAATAAATGTTATTTGGTGTTTGCGTTCAACATGAATATGATTAGGTCATGTCTATTGCAATACGGTTATCCATTTAAGATAGAGAATAATTGTTATTCTGTTTACATGAATAAAACCTTCTATGGTCATACACCCAATGTTGATGGTTTATTGAATCTCGATCGTAATGATACACATAATATTGATGCCAAAAGATGCAAAGTTGATAATGATAGTGCAACTTATTTGTGGCACTGCCGTTTGGGTCATATCGGTGTAAAGAGCATGAAGAAACTCCATAAAGATGGACTTTTGGAATCACTTGATTATGAATCATTTGATACTTGCGAACCGTGCCTCATGGGTAGATGACTAAAACTCCGTTCTCTGGAACAACGGAACGAGCTAGTAACTTATTAGAAATAATACATACCGATGTATGCAGTCCAATAAGTATTGATGCTCGTGGCGGGTATCATTATTTTCTGACCTTCACAGATGATTTGAGCAGATATGGGTATATCTACTTAATGAAACACAAGTCTGAAACATTTGAAAAGTTCAAAGAATTTCAGAGTGAAGTAGAGAATCACCGTAACAAGAAAATAAAGTTTCTATGATCTGATTGTGGAGGAGAATATTTGAGTTATGAGTTTGGCCTTCATTTAAAACAACGTGGAATAGTTTCACAGCTCACGCCACCTGGAACACCACAGTTGTGAGGGCATTTTAATCCCTTGGTAGTTTTGGTGATTGATGACAATGCTTTTGCGGACTAATCATGTGCATTGAGCTTTTCAAGTATATCATGTCTGAACACAAGATGATTTGGTGCCCCTCGAAGACTATTGAACACGGTGTTTCTCTATGTTTCTTTTTAGTGGATTTGAGTCATAGGAAAGCCGTACTATTAAGAGGGGGTCCGCGTTGGAAAGGTTTGGGTTTAATCTCACGTACACATGTTCCTTTTGCACCTCCTTTCCTTTGGCTCTTTGGAGCTTCCTCCTTCTCACCGTGTCTCTACAGAATGAAGGACTCCTAGTGTTGCTGTTCAAAGGTTGGCGGTAGTACTGCTCCCTAGAGCGGTACTACCGCAGGCCCTTGCGGTAGTACCGGGCCCCGGCACGGTAGTACCGCAGGAGCCCACGGTAGTACCGCTCCTCCCGAGCGGTAGTATCGTGAGCTCTGGCCAGGCACTGCTGCGCGAGCGGTAGTAGGGGCAGATGTAATTTTTTACATCCGCGCCCTACACGGTAGTACCGTGCTTCGGCGCGGTAGTACCGTGAAGCCTGGCCAGGCACAGCGGCATGAGCGGAAGTAGGGGCGGATGTAATTTTTTCAATCCGGGCCCTACACGGTAGTACCGCACCCGGTTTGCGGTAGTACCGTGTCGGACTTTTGCATAGATAAAAACTCAGTGGATGTAGTAACGGATGTAATTTTTTTTATATCCGTGCCTACCGTGCCTGGGCGGTGACTGCCTTGCGGTAGTACCACATTAGCTGTTCTACCGCCCCCTATCGGTGCTCATCAGGACGAGTCCAGGCCCTGCCGCGCCCACGGTAGTACCGCGGACCTCCGCGGTAGTACCATAGGTCCATGCGGTAGTACTGCTCCTATTGTGCGGTAGTACCGCGGGTCGCGGGCTGAGTTGGTGGGTGAGGGAGTCCTGGATTAGGGGGTATCCGGACAGCCGGACTATATACTTTGGCCGGATTGTTGGACCACGAAGATACCAGACTCAAGACTTCGTCCCATGTCCGGATGGGACTCTCCTTTGCGTGGAAGACAAGCTTGGCGATTCGTATATTATATTTCCTTCTTTGTAACTGACTCCATGTAAACCCTAGCCCCCTCCGGTATCTATATAAACCGGAGGGCTTAGTCCTTAGAGACATAATCATAATCATCATAGGCTAGCTTCTAGGGTTTAGCCTCTATGATCTCGTGGTAGATCAACTCTTGTAACACTCATATCATCAATATCAATCAAGCAGGAAGTAGGGTTTTACCTCCATCGAGAGGACCCGAACCTGGGTAAAACATCGTGTCCCTTGCCTCCTGTCACCATTAGCCTTAGTCACACAGATCGGGACCCCCTACCCAAGATCCGTCGGTTTTGACACCGACATTGGTGCTTTCATTGAGAGTTCCTCTGTGTCGTTGCTGTAAGGCTCGATGGCTCCTTCAATCATCAACAACAACATGGTCCAGGGTGAGACTTTTCTCCCTGGACAGATCTTCATGTTCGGTGGCTTCGCACTGCGGGCCAATTCGCTTGGCCATCTGGAGCAGATCGACAGCGACGCCCCTGGCCATCAGGTCAGGTTCGGAAACCTAAACTACATGCCCGATATCCGCAGAGACTTGATCTTCAACATGTTCGGGCCTATGCCAGGAGCGCCGGACAGTCACGATGAGCACAGCTTAGACCTGCTGTCGGACAATGCTCAGGATATCGCCCCTGCAGGAGCCCCGGACCTAAATCCGGGGCAGATTGCATCGCCCGAGGACGGGTGGATGGACCCCGCCCTGGAGGCTGCACCCTTATCGGTGGTAGAGCTGAACACAGACTTCACCCCCAAGGAAGCCTGCGACACTGGACCCCCGGACTCATGTCCGGTTGTAGGTTCCAGTCCACGTACCCCGAGCCCGCCGAATCTGGTTGGGCTCCGGTAATGGAGTTCACCGCTGCGGATATTTTCCAGCACTCGCCCTTTGGCGACATGCTAAACCCGTTAAAGTCTCTCTCTTATTCAGGAGACTCTTGGCCGAACTATGTCCGGCTCGAGTGGGAAGCTGGCGACGATGGACTTCGTTGCCCACCCACCACCCACTTCATAGCCACAGTCGATAATTTGACCGACGTGCTTGACTTCGACTCCGAAGACATCGACGGTGTGGACGACGATGTAGGAGAAGAATAGGAACCACCACCCACGGGGCGGTGGACAGCCACCTCTTCATATGATATATATATATATATATATATATATATATATATATATATATATATATATATATATATATATGGTGGACACTCCGAAAGAAACCAATGGCGATGAGGCAATGGAGGATAACCCTTCAAGGAAGAAAGCAAAGCATGGGCGTCGTCAGCGTCGTTCCAAGCCCCGCCACAGCAATACCGGCACTGGAGACAAAAACAATCTGGATGGTGCCGAAGATGAATACAATCCCGACCAGCCTGCCTTCGAGCAGGCCGAAAAGGAAGACGGGCAGGTCAGCCCAGACGAACAGGCGACGGACGGATACCCGGAGGAGGACAACTATATGCCCCCCCCCCTTCGAAGACGAGATTAGCTTCGGCGACGACGAGTTCGACGTGCCTGAGGACCCCATAGAGCAGGAGCGCTTCAAGCGCCGGCTTATGGCCACTACGAGGAGCCTGAAAAAGAAGCAGCAGCAGCTCCAAGCTGATCAAGACCTACTCATAGACAGATGGACGGAAGCCCTGGCAGCCGAGGAATATGGACTCGAGCGCCACATAGCTGACCGGCCACCTCGTGGCCGGGATAAAACGGCGTATCGGCCTGAATACCAGCCCGCACCCCCACGCCAATACACCACGGCCCGGGGCAATAGGCAGGACCTGCAAGATTTACTGGAAAACAAGACAGGACAACCAAGATCGGTCTACGGATCGCGGGGGCACGCCCAACCACGTGACGATGATCGTCATGCCGGATACACCATCAACAAGTTCGGTCGGGCCGAACACAGCCAACCAGACTCATTCGAACTGCATAGCCACATAGCCCGGCATAGGGGCGCTGCACACCCCCTCTGCTTCACAGACGAAGTGATGGATCATGAATTTCCAGAAGGGTTTAAACCCGTAAACATTGAATCATACGATGGCACAACAGACCCCGCAGTTTGGATCGAAGATTTCCTTCTCCACATTCACATGGCCCGCGGAGACGATCTACACGCCATCAAGTATCTTCCCCTTAAGCTCAAAGGACGAGCCAGGCACTGGCTAAATAGCTTGCCGGCAAATTCCATTGGCAGTTGGGAAAACCTGGAGGATGCTTTCCTTGACAACTTCCAGGGCACATATGTGCGACCACCGGATGCTGATGACTTGAGCCACATCACCCAACAGCCCGGAGAGTCAGCCAGAAAATTCTTGACTCGGTTCCTAACTAAAAATAACCAAATTGTCGATTGTCCGGACGCCGAAGCCCTGGCGGCCTTTAAGCATAATATCCGCGACGAGTGGCTCGCCCGACACCTCGGCTAGGAAAAACCAAAATCCATGGCGGCCCTCACGACACTCATGACATGCTTTTGCATAGGCAAGGACAGCTGGTTGGCTCACGGCAGCACCACGCCAATAAACTCTAGCACTTCAGACGTCCGAGACAATAACGGCAAGCCACGACGCAGCAGACATAAGCGTCGGAACAATGGCGACCACATTGAAGACACGGCAGTCAACGCCGGATTCAGTGGCTCAAAATCCGGTCAGCGGAAAAAGCCGTTCAAAAGAAATAATCAGGGATCGTCCAGTCTGGACCGCATACTCGATCGCTCGTGCCAAATTCATGGCACCCCGGATAAGCCAGCAAACCACACTAGTAGAGACTGATGGGTATTCAAACAGGCCGGTAAGATAAATGCCGAAAGCAAGGACAAGGAGCTGCACAACGACGATGATGAAGAGCCCCGGCGTCCGAACACGGGGGGACAAAAGAAATTCCCTCCCCAGGTGAAAACGGTCAACATGATCTACGCCACTCACATTCCCAAACGGGAACGAAAGCGAGAACTGAGGGATGTCTATGCGATGGAGCTAGTCGCCCCAAAGTTCAACCCATGGTCAGCCTGTCCGATCACCTTTGATCGTAGGGATCACCCTACCAGCATCCGTCATGGAGGTTCAGCCGCATTGGTCTTAGACCCAATCATCAACGGATTTCACCTCACACGAGTCCTTATGGACGGAGGCAGCAGCCTGAACCTGCTTTATCAGGACATAGTGCGCAAAATGGGCATCGACCCTTCAAGGATCAAGCCCACCAAAACTACCTTTAAAGGTGTAATTCCAGGGGTAGAGGCCCGTTGCACAGGCTCCATAACACTGGAAGTGGTCTTCGGATCTCCAGATAACTTCTGAACCGAGGAGTTAATCTTCGATATCGTCCCTTTCCGTAGTGGTTATCACGCACTGCTTGGACGAACCGCATTCGCTTGATTTAATGCGGTACCACACTATGCATACCTCAAGCTCAAGATGCCAGGACCTCGCGGGGTCATAACAGTCAACGGAAACATGGACCGCTCTCTCCATACAGAGGAGCATACTGCAGCCCTCATAGCAGAAGTACAATGCAGCCTTCTCCGGCAAACCACCAATCCGGCAACAATAACCCCGAACGCCGTCAAGCGAGTCCGGAGTACCCCGCAACAGGACCGCCAGGCACGCCAAGAGCACGACTAGCAGTCCGGCCTTCGCTCCAGCCCCGTCAAGGCAGTATTCGTGCCGCACGTACACAATTACGCGCTCATAATACCATGGGCATAGGCGGAGGCGCAATAGCGACTCAGACAACAGTGCGGTATAGCCGCAACATACTTTAATAACCCTACTTTTTATCTTGCAGGGCACTGCTTTTGGGCAGCCTCTTCAGAAGAGCCGGATTGTCGGACTTGCACAGGAGAGAAAACCAAGGAGGCAAAAGGCCTTGCGCACAAAGGGAATACCCAGGTGGAATCTGTTCACGATCGTTATACCTGTTTTATATACCTACATGCAGCCCGCCCTTGGATAGGACATGTTAAATAGTCCTATTTACTTCTGCTTAAATGCATTCATTGTACACATACGCTTAGACGTATTATTCATCAATGGGAGATAATATACAGCGTCAACTTATTATTCCTATTTGCACATTTTTCCTATAAATGTTTATTTAATATTGCATCCGTACACCTTGGTATGTTCAGTTTGCCAGGGGCTTCTTATGGCGCCCCATAATACGGCAAGACAAGTCCGAACACTTTCAACAGTGCGGCACCCCGAACTTATAGCATTATATGCATCAGCTCCGAATCATGTCTTGGGTCAATAGTTGGGTTTGCCCAGCTCCCTTGTTTTGGTA
Source organism: Triticum timopheevii (assembly GCA_963921465.1). Taxonomy (NCBI): domain Eukaryota; kingdom Viridiplantae; phylum Streptophyta; class Magnoliopsida; order Poales; family Poaceae; genus Triticum; species Triticum timopheevii. The sequence goes on from OY997262.1 coordinate 294,404,112, forward strand.
CCTTACGTTCCGTTATATCGGCTAAGGTAGCGCAGGGAGAACTACTGCGATTGTGTCCCGGTTCTTCTGGACGAGCACCTCAGTAGAGAAAGCCGAAAACTGGCCGGCATGATGCGGCAAGAGCTGGTCGCTGTTCGAGAGGTCTTAAAATCCTTAAAAAAAATCTGCTTTAGGGGAGGAATCGGCGCCGTCCGATTTAGGCGTATATAGCGCCCCAATTCGGCTTTCTGAATCCTAGGGGCTTCACCGAAATTTAAAATTGTAGACTTCTATGGCTAAGTGAAAGTTATAAAGCCGCATAGTCCGATTGCCTTGTTCGCTACGCCAAACACCTCCTTTAGGGACCAAATATTTGGATCAAGAGTGTCTGGGTTTTCCACGAACACCCCAGTACTATTTATGTGGGGGCAGAAGCCGATGACTGGCCTACTTTCAGAATTCTATAAACAGCCGCACAGAAGGTAATATTTTAAATCAAAACAAAGCACTATATAGCGCAAATGACGTTATCTTTATATTACAAAAATGACAGAAGTACATTCACTCAAAGATCGTGTCCTTGGTACATTCACCGACCACGAGATGAGTGCCTTTCATAACGCCATCATAATATTTTTCTGGACAGCGATGTGCCTTGCCCTCTGGCGGTCCATCCTTCACCAGCTTCTCCGCATCCAGCTTGCCCCAATGCACCTTCGCACGAGCAAAGGCTCGGCGGGCACCCTCAATGCAAACGGATCGCTTGATCACTTCAAGCCGCGGACAGGCATTTACCATCCGCTTTATCAGGCCGAAGTAGCTAGCGGGTAGGGGCTCACCAGGCCACATCCGGACTATGAAATCTTTCATAGCCACTTCGGCTGCCCTATGGAGTTCAACCAACTGCTTCAGTTGGTCACTCAGAGGCATTGGGTGTTCGGCTCCAGCATACTGGGACCAGAATAGCTTCTCCGTTGAGCTCCCCTCCTCGGCACGGTAGAACTCCGCAGCATCAGATACGCTGCATGGCAGATCTGCGAATGCCCCCTGGAGAGCTCCGAATCCGGGTAAGTAAAAGAAACGTCTCCTCCATATGCTTGCTTTGCATAAAGAATGTCTTACCCGCCGCTATCTTCTTGGCCGCCTGGATTTCCTGCTGGGCCTTTTCGGCTTCGGCTTTGGCGTCTTTCAAACTCTCAAGGGCCTTCGCAAGCTCAGACTCCTTCGTCTTGAGGTCACGCTCTAAGGACTCGAACTTCTTGCCGAGCTCCTGGAGCTCTTGCTGTACCTCGCCCACCCTAGCATTCTGCTTTTCGCGCTCAATGCGCTCCATGGCCGCCTTCTCTTCGGCCTCGGACAACGCTTTCTTCAGGGACGCCACTTCAGTTGTGGCCCCTATTACAAAGTCATGACGCTTTGTCGTTAGAATCACCAATTTTGTCTATTCTTTATGATATGTGAACGGGGTATCACTCACCTTTGTTCTCTTTGATCTGCCTCTTCGTGAGGCCGAGCTCTCCCTGGGCCTGCTCCAGGTCCCGTTTTAGTCCGGCGACCTCGGCCGTGCGGGCAGCAACGGCAACCAGCACTGCCTGCTTATTCACATGCACACCTACTATTAAACTCCTGTGGATTATCATCGACCCTCCGTTTGGCTTTTCGTTTTGAACACCAAACAGAGTATCAGGGGACACTACCTATCGGGTGATAATTTCACACATTTTTGATTACTTACCTCAAAGCCTGTTAGGAGGCTGGTGCAGGCTTCGGTTAGTGCGCTCTTGGTGGACAGAACCTCCTAAATCACCGCACTCATAAGAGTACGGTGCTCTTCATCCATGGAAGCGCCGCGAAGCACTTCCAGCAGACTGTCCGACGCCTCTGGCGTAACGGAACTCATCGGCACGGACGGCCCGCCCACCTTAGCAAGGGGCTGCCTGCCCGAATCCGGAGCCTTCGGAGGTTCCGGTATAGTGTCCGGCTGGGAGCCCGACTTGCTGCGGCTCCCGTCTGCACAATTTGCGGGGATCTTGCGCCCCGTGTGCCCGACGTCTGGGATTTCGCCTTGTGGCATCTCCAGAGTCTCCTCCCCTTGCTCATGGAGCCTTTGGGATAACACCTCTGTGTCATCCGCAGGCCGAGGGGAAGTGGCCATTGGAAGCGAATTCATCGCCGAATCGCTTAAAGACCCATCTGAAGAGGATACCTCGGGATGGGCCCTGGCCGGACTGCATATGTGTGTTCGGCGTTATAATAGACTATGAAGCAAAGTCGCACTAAAATACAACAGAAGTGCGGATACTTACGATCTTACTAGGGGCTTCCCCCTGGGCAGCCACTCCTCCTCGCTGTAGGTGACCATAGTGGAGTAATCCGGAAGGGACGTCTTTCCCTTCTTGGGCATCCTAGCCTCCCCCTCCAGGCGGTTTTCCTTTTCTTCTCCTCCCTAGTGCGGCGCGACCCCCCCCCCCCCCCCCGCCTCCACGGGAGGAATTCGCCTCGTCGTCCTCGGACGACAAGCCTATGACGGCCTTGCGCCGGGGACCTTTCCTGGTCCCCTGGGCCGCCCTCTTAGATCCTTCGGCCTCCCCGAATGGGGCCGCCCTTTCCTTTTATTTATCCTCCTCCCCTTCGTGGGAGGAGTGTGCCTCGTCGTCTTCGGACGAGGCATCCGGTGCGACCTTATGTCAGAGACCCTTTCTGGTCCCCTGGGCCTTCTTTTCGGCCTTCCTCTCCGGCACCTTATAGGGCGCTGGGACTAGCATCTCCGTCAGGAGAGCGGTTGCCGGACCTTCTGGCAATGGAGCCGGACTGTCGATCCGCCCCGCCGTCTCTACGTACTCCTGATTAAGTACACACGATGACTTGAGATCCTCCCATGAGTATGCTGGGAAAACTACATCTGGTAATGGTTAGAAAACTCACCGGACAGGGGGGGGGGGCGCAGCATGGAGTCCGTGGTCCTCGAACGTGGGAGGAGGTGTTTCGGAGCCCTTGAACAGCACCTTCCATGCGTCCTTGAGTGTCATGCCGTAGAGCTCTTGGAGTGTCTGGTGTTCGGCTGGTCCCCGTCTTTGGCACAGAAGAATTCGGCGGACGAGCATGACCTGGACTACGTTGACAAGCTTGATGTTCTTGTCAATCATATTCTTGATACAGTTCTGAAGTCCAGTCAGCTCCGCACGCTCGCCCCAGGCTAGGCCCTTCTTTTCCCAGGAGGTGAGCCGCATGGGAATTCCGGATCGGAATTCGGGGGCCGCCGCCTAGTTGGCGTCGCGTGGCTCGGTGATGTAGAACCACCCCGATTGCCATCCTTTCACGATCTCTGCAAAGGAGCTGTCAAGCCAGGTAACGTTGGGCATCTTGCCCACCATGGCGCCTCCGCACTCCGCTTGCTGTCCACTTACGATCTTCGGCTTCACTCAGAAGATTCATAGCCACAAGCCGAAGTGAGGCTTGATACGGAGGAAGGCCTCGCACACGACAATGAACACCGAGATGTTGAGAACGAAGTTTGGGGCTAGATCATGGAAGTCCAGCCCATAGTAAAACATAAGCCCGCGGACGAAGGGATGAAGTGGAAATCCCAGTCCACGGATGAAGTGGGCAAGGAACACGACCCTCTCGTGGGGTCCCGGAGTCGGAATGATCTGCCCTGCGTTCGGCAGTCGGTGCGCAATATCTGCGGCCAAGTATCCGGCCGACCGGAGCTTCGTGATGTGCTCCTCCTTCATGGTGGAGGCCACCCACTTGCCCCCTGCTCCGGACATGTTTGTGCGGAGAAGGTGTGAACTAGGGTGCTGGAGCTCGAGGGTGCGAGAATGGATAAGCAGAGGAGGAAGAAGGCGTGGGTGAAAATGGGAAAATCCTTATCCCTTTATAGAGGCGACGAGAGCGGTGCGCCTCCCCACTTGCCTGTTGAAGATCGCTTATTTCCCAAGCGCCGCGATTGATGGTGCGGTTGGGTTACCCATGCCCGGATTGATGCAAATCCTGTGATAAGGGGACATGATCTCTGCTTCGACAAGACATGCCGAGGAAACCGCCTCGCAATATGCGTTGTGACTGGTTGTGGGAAAACGGTTCGAATAATGACCCGACCGTAGTGTCATGTCACGTTGTCTGAAGTTGTCAGCATATTACATTTGTGGAATATCATTATTTCTATGGTGGTATGTGAAGATCATCTTGCAAATCCGGACACGATTTAAGTGTTCAATAATTACTTTGGAGTATTCGGAGATGGAACCCGCCTTGCAATGCCGAAGACAAAACTGCGCGCCGGACTCATCGTCATTGAAGCCTGGTTCGGGGGCTACTAAGGGAGTCCTGGATTAGGGGGTATCCGGACAGCCGGACTATATACTTTGGCCGGACTGTTGGACCGTGAAGATACAAGACTCAAGACTTTGTCCCGTGTCCGGATGGGACTCTCCTTTGCGTGGAAGACAAGCTTGGTGATCCGGATATTATATTTCCTTCTTTGTAACCGACTCCATGTAAACCCTAGCCCCCTCTGGTATCTATATAAACCAGAGGGTTTAGTCCTTAGAGACATAATCATAATCATCATAGGCTAGCTTCTAGGGTTTAGCCTCTACGATCTCGTGGTAGATCAATTCTTGTAACACTCATATCATCAATATCAATCAAGCAGGAAGTGGGGTTTTACCTCCATCGAGAGGGCCCGAACCTGGGTAAAACATCGTGTACCTTGCCTCCTGTCACCATTAGCCTTAGACGCACAGATCGGGACCCCCTACCCGAGATCCGCCGGTTTTGACACCGACAGTGGGTAACGGTTGGAATTGTCCCATGACTATAAAAGGGGTGTCTTCTTCCTCTAGTTGACTACCTCTTCCATCCCCAAGCTCCATTGATGCTCTAAGCTCCATTTTCGCCCGATCTCTCTCCCTAGCCAATCAAACTTGTTGATTCTTTAGGGATTGCTTGAGAAGGCCTCGATCTACACTTCCACCAACAGAAATTTGATTCCCCCCACTAATTCCTTGCGGATCTTGTTACTCTTGGGTGTTTGAGCACCCTAGACGGTTGAGGTCACCGCGGAGCCATAGTCCATTGTGGTGATGCTTCGTGGTGTCGTTGGGAGCCTCCAATTAAGTTGTGGAGATTGCCCCAACCTTGTTTGCAAAGGTTCAGTCACCGCCTCCAAGGGCACCAATAGTGGAATCACGACATCTCGCATTGTGTGAGGGCGTGAGGAGAATACGGTGGCCCTAGTGGCTTCTTGGGGAGCATTGTGCCTCCACACCTCTCCAACGGAGATGTACTTCCCCTCAAAGGGAAGGAACTTCGGCAACACATCCTCGTCTCCATCGGTTCCACTCTTAGTTATCTCTTACCTTTACTTGTGCAAGATATATTGTGTTCTATCCCTTGCTTGCTTGTGTGCTTAGTGTTGTTGCATCATATAGGTTGCTCACCTAGTTGCATATCTAGACAACTTACTTTGATGCAAAGTTTAATTTGGTAAAGGAAAGCTAAAAATTGTTAGTTGCCTATTCACCCCCCCTCTAGTCAACTATATCAATCCTTTCAATTGGTATCAGAGCCTCGTCTCTTTATTAAGGACTTTGCTGTCCGAAGAGTATGGTTGACACCGTAGACAGTGAGGAGGAGCACCCCGGTGTGATTCTGTCCTCGTCTACGGCCGATGGGGCATCCCCAGTCTCACGTGAGGAATTCAACGTGGCTTTGGACACATTGAAAACCTCCATGACGACCGAGGTCAAACGCATGTTCAAAGAGTTCCTTGATGGTCTTAAATTATCCACCGCACCTTTGGAAGTGGTTGCTCCCACTAACAAGGTGGTGGATGCCAACTCCGATAAGGGGGAAGCTTCTAGTGAAAAGGTTCCTTTGCCTAGTGGTAAAAGTGGTAATGGCATCTATTCTCATGTTGAACCACCTCTCACTTATGGAGGACCGGTTCCCTCCATGCATCTAAATCATGCGGGGTCTCCTCCCAAGATTGTGAAGAATGAGGACTTTGATGCTTGGGTCTATCACTTTAAGCGTCATTTAAATCATGTCGACAATAATCTTTGGAGAATCATTGAAGAAGGTTTCTATCCGCATGACCGAAGCAACTTCACCCCAAGAGAAGCCGCGGATAATCAATTCAATGAGAATGCTCTCTTCATCCCCCAAGATGCTATTCCACCCGAAGATATTGCTCATCTCTGACCCTTCACCGTGGCCAAGGAAGCATGGGACCATGTTGTCTCCCTCTACAAGGGAAGCGCAAGCATTCAACACTCAAACTATGAAGTGGTGCAAGATGAAGCCGATGAGTTTGCAATGAATGAAGATGAAGAACCTTGAGAGCTTTACTGCAGACTAACACTCTCGCGGTCTCACTCCGAGATCATGGGAGCAAGGATACGGATGACAATTGGATCAAGCGCAAGTTCCTCAAGGCCATGATGCCCTACCACAAAGCCATGTCCTCCGTCATCCGTCAAAGGCCGGACTTCCACACTTTGTCCTCAAGTGAAGTGTTGGATGAGTTTGTGGCAATGAGGATCTTGGACAAGACCGCCGACAATGCAGTGTTGCATTCTCAAAGAGCAAAGAAGCCCAACCTGCCTTGAAGGCCAAGGTTTGTGTGGAAGAAGAGGATGATGAGGAAGAAGAGGAGAGCAACCCTGAAGATACTAAGTATGATTATCATGAGCACATGGCTCTTGCTTCAAGGCAATTTTGGAGCAAGAAGAACACAAGGACAAACTTTAACAAGAATAACTCAAGTAGCTTCAAGGGCAAGCAACGTGTGAGAACATGTTACAGTTGTGGCAATGTGAGACATTTTGTTGCGGAGTGCCCTTACGAGAAGAGGGAAGATAATGGTGGCAAGCTCATCCGAAAAGACAAAGCCAAGTCCTTCCTCGACAAGAACAACTTCACCAAGAAGACTCCAACTAGAGGGTTGGTGGTTCAAGAAGAATACCATGAGGATGATGATGATGATGAAGATAGTGAAGCCATGTCCATGGCCTCCGTTGCCATTGCCACAACTCCACGGGTGTCCCTCTTCGACTCACCCAACGAGAACATCACCGCCAAGTGCCTCATGGCTAAAGCCACCAACAAGGTAACCCCCAACATGAAAACCACCATCATTACTAATCCCTCCTTGATGGATTGCGTTGATGAAAGTGAGGTGTCTAATGAGGAAGTAAATGAATTTGAGTCTTTTATGAGTAAGCTCAAGGGAAAATCCAAGAAGCACTTCGTTGCTCTCTTGTAACAACTTGGTGAAGCCAATGACATGATCGAGGCTCATGAAGAAACCATCTCTAAGATGGAAGGTCATAGTCGTGACTATGCCGATGAGATATCGGATCTCTCTAATGCTCTTGAGGAAGAGCGTGGGCATCATTTGGCTCTTGAGGAGTCACACAATGATGACCATGCTAAATTAAAGAAAGATCTTGATCATGCTCTTGTTATATCTCGTGTGCTAAATTCCGAGAAGGCTAAATTTGGGGTTGACCATGCTAGACTCAAGGACGAGTTTCATATACTCGACAAGGCCCACAAGGTCTTGAAGGGTGCTCATGCTAGCCTCAAGGAGTCTCATGATCAACTCCAAGTGAACCTAACCAAGGAGAAAGCCACCTTTCCTCATATGGTATTAATTGATAATGCAAATGCTACTAACCCGTGTTGTGAGCATGTGCATCTTGTGGAGGAGAATGCCAAGTTGAAGGAGCAACTTGAGAAAGGCCTTGTGATGTGCATACAAGGTGAGAAGAACCTCAATGACCTTTTGAGCAATCAAAAGGAAGTTGTAGCCAAGGAGGGAGTTGGGTTCGCACCCAAGTCCAAGAACAAGAAGAAGAACGACAAGACCAAACAACCTCCCCCTCTCAAGCAAACTTTTGTGAATGAGGGAGAGGGTGCTCCTAAGGAGAAGAAGAATAATGTAAAGGGTGGTGATGTCAAAAAGGGCAATGCCACCCCTTACAACAAAGCCGGCGACTTTAACCCTTCTTATGTGTTGTGTCGTGCTAGTGATGGGCATGTTTATGCTAAATTTGTTGGTTCTCCTTATGAGTACATTGAATGGTATATTTGGGTTCCTAAGACCCTTGTTACTAACATCAAAGGACCCATTACAAAATGGGTACCTAAAACCAAGCATTGATCTCTTGTAGGTGTTTGCTTCTGGTGGGGTATCATGGTTGCTCGATAGTGGAGCCACAAATCATATGACCGGAAGCAAGGACTTGGTGGTGGACGTGCACAAGATCCCTTCTATGCCCACCAACACCGAGTGGGGTGATGCCTCGTCTTCTAAAGTATTGGTTCTTGGCAAGGTTGTCATTTCTCATGATCTCATGATCGAGAAAGTCATGCTTGTTGAGTCCCTTGCTTACAATCTACTTTCCGTTCGTCAACTTGCACTCATGGGCTTTGCCACATTCTTTGATATTGATACCGTGGCCCTGTGGAGCAAGACTCTTAAAGTAGCCTTTGTTGGGCATGTCGAGAACGGTCTTTATGTGATTAACTTTTCAGAGCGACCCACTAAGACCGCGACATGCCTAATGGATAAAGTTGATGTGGGATGGCTTTGGCATCGCCGTTTAGCCCACGTCAATATGAGATCTTTGCAAAGTCTTCTCAAGGGGGACCATGTCCGTGGACTAACAAATTTTAGTTTTGCCAAAGATCGTGCTTGCAGTGCTTGTATCGAAGGAAAGCTACATGAGAAGGCTCACCCTCCCACGACTATCATCTACTCGAAGAGATCCTTGGAGCTCCTTCACATGGATCTCTTTGGGCCTCCATCCTTTGATGGTCTTGCGGGTAGAAAGTATTACTTGGTGATTGTGGATGATTATTCAAAATATACTTGGGTATATTTCTTCAAGAGGAAGAGTGAAACTCAACAAACTGTCATCGACTTTGCAAATGAAGCTCAACGTCAACATGATGCAAAGATCTTGACAATAAGGAGTGACAACGGCACCGAGTTCAAGAACTACACCTTGGATGAGTTTCTTAGTGATGAGGGGATCAAGCACCAATATTCTACACCATACACCCCTCAACAAAATGGTGTCGCGGAGAGGAAGAATCGGACGTTGATGGATGCGGGAAGGACCATGATGGCGGAGTTCAAGTCTCCTTAAAACTTTTGGGCCGAAGCCATCAACACAGCATGTCATGCATCCAATCGGCTCTATCTCCGCAAAGGCTTGAACAAGACTCCTTATGAAATACTCACCGGTAACAAGCCCAACCTCAAGTACTTCCGGGTGTTTGGGTGTAAGCGTTTCATTCTCAAAAAAGGTGTTCGTTTGTCTAAATTTGAGGCTAGAGCTCATGAGGGCATATTTGTCGGTTATGCTACAAACTCTCATGCTTACCGTGTGATGACCCACAAGTGTAGGGGATCTATCGTAGTCCTTTCGATAAGTAAGAGTGTCGAACCCAACGAGGAACAGAAGGAAATGACAAGCGGTTTTCAGTAAGGTATTCTCTGCAAGCACTGAAATTGTAGGTAACAGATAGTTTTGTGACAAGATAATTTGTAACAGGTAACAAGCAATGAAAGTAAATAAGGTGCAGCAAGGTGACCCAATCCTTTTTGTAGCAAAGGACAAGCCTGGACAAGTTCTTAAAATGAGAAAAGCACTCCCGAGGACACATGGGAATTATCATCAAGCTAGTTTTCATCATACTCATATGATTTACGTTCGTTACTTTGATAATTTGATATGTGGGTGGACCGGTGCTTGGGTACTGCCCTTTCTTGGACAAGCATCCCACTTATGATTAACCCCTATTGCAAGCATCCGCAACTACAAAAGAAGTATTAAGGTAAACCTAACCATAGCATGAAACATATGGATCCAAATCAGCCCCTTACGAAGTAACGCATAAACTAGGGTTTAAGCTTCTGTCACTCTAGCAACCCATCATCTACTTATTACTTCCCATATGCCTTCCTCTAGGCCCAAACAAATGGTGAAGTGTCATGTAGTCAACGTTCACATAACACAACTAGAGGAGAGACAACATACATCTCATCAAAATATCGAACGAATACCAAATTCACATGACTACCAATAGCAAGACTTCACCCATGTCCTCAGGAACAAACGTAACTACTCACAAAGCATATTCATGTTCATAATTAGAGGGGTATTAATATTCATTAAGTATGTGAACATTGATCTTCCACCAAATAAACCAACTAGCATCAACTACAAGGAGTAATCAATACTACTAGCAACCCACAGGTACCAATCTGAGGTTTTGATACAAAGATTGGATATAAGAGATGAACTTGGGTTTGAGAGGAGATGGTGCTGGTGAAGACGTTGATGGAGATTGACCCCCTCCCGATGAGAGGATCATTGGTGATGATGATGGTGATGATTTCCCCCTCCCGGAGGAAAGTTTCCCCGGCAGAACAGCTCCGCCGGAGCCCTAGATTGGTTCTGCCAAGGTTCCGCCTCATGGCGGCGGAGTTTCGTCCCGTAAGCTTGCTTATGATTTTTTTCAGGGTAAAAGACTTCATATAGCAGAAGATGGGCACCGGAGGGCTGCCAAGGGGCCCACGAGGCAGGGGGCGCGCCCTGTAAGGGTGGGCACGCCCCCCACCCTCGTGGACGGTGGGTGGCCCCCCTTAGGTATTTCTTCCACTGAATAATTATCATTAATTCCAAAATTGACTTTCGTAGAGTTTCAGGACTTTTGGAGCTCTGCAGAATAGGTTTCCAATATTTGCTCCTTTTCCAGCCCAGAATCCCAGCTGCCGGCATTCTCCCTCTTCATGTTAAACCTTGTAAAATAAGAGAGAATAGCCATAAGTATTGTGACATAACGTGTAATAACATCCCATAATGCCATAAATATCGATATAAAAGCATGATGCAAAATGGACGTATCAACTCCCCCAAGCTTGGACCTCGCTTGTCCTCAAGCGGAAGCCGATATCGAAAAATATGTCCATATGTTTAGAGATAGAGGTGTCGATAAAAATAAAATACGGACATGGGGGGCATCATGATCATTCTTATAACAGCAATATATATATATACATATATACATATATATATATATATATATATATATATATATTGTCATATGATTCCTTATGCTCAAGTAACAATCTATTCACAATGTCAAGTATGATTCAGAAACTTCATTGAGAACTAACAAACGATAATCTCAGTCATTGAAGCAATTGCAATTTACCATAACATAGGAAAGAGTCAATAATAGAGCTTTTCAGCAAGTCCACATACTCAACTATCATTTAGTCTTCCACAATTGCTAACACTCACGCAATATTTATGGTTATGGAGTTTTAATCGGACACAGAGAAAGATAGGGGCTTATAGTGTTGCCTCCAACGTTTTACCTCAAGGGTAATGTCAACAATAATAGTTCATGCTAACTTACATCCAATTGGATATATATATCAGGATCTTTCCAACACGAGGTGCTTGCCAAAGGATAAAATGTAAAAGGGAGAGGTGAAGATCACCTTGAATCTTGCATAATGCAAAAGACATAAAGTAAAAGATAGGCCCTTCGCAGAGGGAAGCAGAGGTTGTCATGTGCTTTTAGGGTTGGATACACAAAATCTTAATGCAAAAGAACATCACTTTATATTGCCACTTGTGATATGAACCTTTATTATGCAGTCCGCCGCTTTTATTACTTCCATATCACACGATCGTATAAAGCTTATTTTCTCCACGCTAATAAGTCATACATATTTAGAGAGCATTTTTTATTGCATGCAACATGACAACTTACTTGAAGGATCTTACTCAATCCATAGGTAGGTATGGTGGACTCTCATGGCAAAACTGGGTTTAAGGATATTTGGAAGCACAAGTAGTATCTCTACTTGGTGCAAGGAATTTGGCTAGCATGAGGGGGAAAGGCAATCTCAACATGTTTGAATGATCCATGACAATATACTTTAACTAAGATGTGAGAAAACATAACCCATTACGTTGTCTTCCTTGTCCAACATCAACTCTTTAGCATGGCATACTTTAATGAGTGCCCACAATCATAAAAGTTGTCCAAGATAGTATATTTATATGTGCAAACCTCTCTTTCTTTATTACTTCCTATTAATTGCAACGATGACCAAAACTATGTTTGCCAACTCTCAACAACTTTTAAGCCTCATACTCTTTATGTGTGAAGTCATTACTATCCATAAGATCAATGTGAACTCTTTCATTCTTTTTATTCTTTCTATTTTCTCAAGATCATAGTAAGATAGCAAAGCCCTTGACTCAACACTACTCTTTATTATATAGCTCACAGACTTGATTACACAGAGTGATCACAAAGCAAAACTCAAAACTAATTCATACCAAAACTTTATTCTACTAGAACAAGATATTACCAAAAGGATCGAACTAAGTAAAACGGTAAAGATAGGAGTGTGATGGTGATACGATATCGGGGCAACTCCCCCAAGCTTGGTAGTTGCCAAGGGGAGTGCCCATACCCATGTGATTATGTCCTCAGAGGTGATGAAGGTGGTGATGATGATGGTGGATAATCGCACATCAAGCGTAAAAGCTCCTCCAATTTGCAGATAATGCCCTTGAGTGCGATGATATGATCCTTCAGCAAAATATTTTCCTGTGTGAGATACTTGTTTTGTATGCGAGCTAACTCAATCATCTTGAAAGCTTCAATCTCAGTTGGGGTAAAGAGGTTAGGAAGAGGTTGAGGGATGTTTTCTTCTTCTGCCATCGGAGCTTGATCCTCCATGGCCTTCTTGATCCCATCATCCTTGTTGATCTCCCTAGGTTCTTCTCTCTTCAGCTCTATCTTCAATAGCCAAGCATCCTTATCTTCATTGTTGGAGGAAGGTGACGTCATGATGCTCTAGATCTGTCAGAAAAATAGCTCGAAACAAAGACAGAGGATATTTGCGTGATACGGTGGTCAAATTCTTCGGGAGATTATATAATGAGTTTTTACCAACCAAAAGAACTATCGTGCAAGAAAACGGAGTCCGAAGAGCACACGAGGTGCCCACGAGGCAGGGGGCGCGCCCAGTAAGGGTGGGCGCGCCCTCCACCCTCATGGATGCCTCGTGTCCTTCCCGGACTACTTCTTATTTTCCTATTTTCTCAAGTATTCCAAAACAGAGAAAAATTGCTATTAGAACTGTTTTGGAGTCGGTTTACTTACCGTACCACATACCTATTCCTTTTTGGAGTCTGAAACGTTCTGGAAAGTGTCTCTTAGGTATTCCTCCGGGGTCACAGTTTCAATAATATTAGTTTCAACATTTATAGGATTACCTGAGATATAATGTTTGATTCTTTGACCGTTCACCACCCTCGGACTTGTGCCTTCGAAGTTGTTAATTTTTATGGCACCGGAATGATAGACCTCCTTGATAATGTAAGGGCCTTCCCATTTAGAGAGAAGTTTTCCTGCAAAAAACCTTAAATGAGAGTTGAATAGCAACACATAATCACCTACGTCAAACTCACGCTTTTGTATCCTTTTGTCATGCCATCTTTTAACTTTTTCCTTAAACAACTTGGCATTCTCATATGCTTGGGTTCTCCATTCATCAAGTGAGCTAATGTCAAATAACCTCTTCTCACCGGCAAGTTTGAAATCATAATTGAGCTCTTTAATGGCCCAATATGCCTTATGTTCTAGTTCGAGAGGTAAGTGACATGCTTTTCCATAAATCATTTTATATGGAGACATACCCATAGGATTCTTATATGCAGTTCTATAAGCCCATAACACATCATCAAGTTTCTTGGACCAATTCTTTCTAGATCTATTAATAGTCTTTTGCAAAATTAATTTGAGCTCTATTACTCAACTCTACTTGACCACTAGACTGCGGGTGATATGGAGATGCAATTCTATGATTAACATAATACATAGCAAGCATTTTACGAAAAGCACCATGAATAAAATGTGAACCACCATTAGTCATTAAGTATCTAGGGACTCCAAACCTTGGAAAAATAACTTCTTTAAGCATCTTCATAGAGGTGTTATGATCAACACTACTAGTTGGAATAGCTTCTACCCACTTAGTAACGTAATAAACAACAACTAAATATGTGTATATCCTTTAGAGGCAGGAAAAGATCCCATATAATCAAAGCCCCAAAAATCAAACGGTTCAATAACAAGAGAATAATTCATAGGAGTTTCTTGACGTCTACTAATATTACCAATTCTTTGACATTCATCACAAGACAAGACAAACTTACGGGCATCCTTGAAGAGAGTAGGCCAATAAAAACCGGATTGCAATACCTTATGTGAAGTTCTATCTACAGCGTGGTGTCCTCCATACGCCTCGGAGTGACACTTGTGTAGGATCTGTTCCTGTTCATGCTCTGGTACACAACGTCTAATAACACCATCTACTCCTTCTTTGTAAAGGTGTGGGTCATCCCGGAAGTAATGTCTTAAATTATAAAAGAACTTTTTTTGCTGGTATGTGAAACTAGGTGGTATAAATTTAGCAACAATGTAATTAGCATAATCAGCATAGCATGGAGTAGTACGAGAAGCATTTATGAAAGCTAATTGTTCATCAGGAAAGCTATCATCAATAGGTAGTGGGTCATCAAGAACATTCTCTAACCTAGACAAGTTGTCTGCAACGGGGTTCTCAGCTCCCTTTGTATCAATAATATGCAAATCAAATTCTTTGAGCAAGAGGACCCATCTAATAAGTCTAGGTTTAGCATCTTTATTTTCCATAAGATATTTAATAGCAGCGTGATCAGTGTGAATAGTTACTTTAGAATCAACAATATAGGGTCTGAACTTATCACATGCAAATACAACTGCTAAGAATTCTTTTTCAGTAGTAGCATAATTTCTCTGAGCAGTGTTTAGAGTTTTACTAGCATATTGAATAACATTTAGTTTCTTATCAACTCTTTGTCCTAGAACAGCACCTACAACATAATCACTAGCATCACACATAATTTCAAAGGGCAAGTTCCAATCAGGTGGCTGAACAATAGGTGCAGAAATCAAAGCTTTCTTAAGTATTTCAAATGCTTCTACACAATCATCATCAAAGACAAAAGGAATATCTTTTTGCAATAAATTAGTCAGAGGCTTAGAGATTTTAGAAGAATCCTTAATGAACCTCCTATAAAAACCGGCGTGACCAAGGAAACTTCTTATACCTTTAATGTCCTTGGGACACTTCATCTTTTCAATAGCATCAACTTTTGCTTTATGAACATCAATACCTCTTTCAGAAATTTTATGCCCCAAGACAATGCCTTCATTAACCAAAAAGTGGCACTTCTCCCAATTCAAAACAAGACTAGTATCTTCGCATCTCTGCAAAACTCGATCAAGGTTGCTCAAGCAATCGTCAAAAGAGGATCCATAAACAGAGAAATCATCCATGAATACCTCACAAATCTTTTCACAAAAGTCAGATAATATAGCCATCATGCATCTTTGAAAGGTAGCAGGTGCATTACATAAACCAAAAGGCATACGTCTATAAGCAAAAGTATCGAAAGGGCAAGTAAAAGTAGTTTTTGCTTGATCGTCCGCTGACACAGGTATTTGAGAAAAACCAGAATAACCATCTAGAAAGCAGAAATGTGTATGCTTGGATAGTCTTTCTAGCATTTGATCAATAAAGGGTAAAGGGTAATGATATTTTTTAGTAGCCTTATTTAATTTACGGAAATCAATTACCATACTATAACCTGTAATAATTCTTTGCGGGATCAATTCATCTTTATCTTTAGGAACGACAGTAATACCTCCCTTCTTAAGGACACAATGGACAGGGCTTACCCACTGACTATCAGCAATGGGATAAATTATACCTGCCTCGAGAAGATTTAGTATTTCCTTTCTTACCACTTCTTCCATCTTAGGATTTAGATGTTGCTGATGATCTCTAACTGGTTTGGCATCTTCTTCCAATTTTATTTTGTGTTGGCATAGAGTGGGACTAATGCCCTTAAGATCGTCAAGAGTATATCCAATAGAGGCACGGTGCTTATTCAGGTTTTCAATAATCTTTCCTTCTCCTACTCTGAAAGGTTAGCACTAATAATAACTGGATATATCTTCTTTTCATCAAGATAAGCATATTTAAGAGTATCAGGTAAAGGTTTAAGCTCAAACACGGGATCGCCCTTGGGTGGAGTAGGACCCCCTAGGATTTCAAAAGGCAAGTTGTGTTTCAAAATAGGACCCTGTTTAAAGAATACTTCATCTATTTCCCTTCTTTCATTCATAAACATATCATTTTCATGGTCTAGCAAATATTGTTCTAATGGATCAGTAGGAGGCACGGCAATAGAAGCAAGACCAATAATTTCATCCTTACTAGGCAATTCTTTATCATGGGGTTGTCTACAAAATTTAGCAAAATTAAACTCATGTTTCATATCCCCCAAGCCAATTGTAACAACATCCTTTTCACAATCAATCCTAGCATTGACAGTATTCAAGAAGGGTCTACCAAATATAATGGGACAAAAGCTATCTTGTGGGGAACCAAGAACAAGAAAATCAGCAGGATATTTAACTTTCCCACACAGGACTTCAACATCTCTAACAATCCCAATTGGTGAAACAGTATCTCTATTGGCAAGCTTAATTGTAATATCAATATCTTCTATCTCAGCAGGTGCAATGTCATGCATAATTTCTTCATATAAAGAATGAGGTATTGCACTAGCACTAGCACCCATATCACACAAGCCATGATAACAATGATCTCCTATTTTAACAGAAATAGCAGGCATGCCTACAACAGGTCTATGTATCTTAGCATCGGGTCTAGCAATGTTAGGAGCCTGTTCACAGAAATAAATAACATGCCCATCAATATTATCAGCCAAGAGATCTTTAACCATAGCAATACTAGGTTCAACTTTAATTTGCTCAGGAGGTTTATATGTTCTAGTATTACTCTTACAAACAACGTTGAAGCTTTAGCATGATCCTTTATCCTAACAGGGAAAGGTGGTTTCTCAACATAAGTAGTAGGAACAATAGGATCATTATAAGTGATAATCTTTTCTTCAACTGTGATAGGTGCAACTACTTTTACTTTAGTGGGAGGATTATATTTAAACCACTTCTCCTTAGGGAGATCAACGTGAGTAGCAAATGATTCATAGAAAGAAGCTACTATCTCAGAGTCAAGTCCATATTTAGTGCTAAATCCACGAAAAGCATCGGTATCCATAAAAGACTTAACACAATCAAACTTAGGTGTCATACCTGACTCCTTACCATCGTCGGAATCCCAATCTTCAGAGTTGTGTTTAATTCTTTCCAATAAATCCCACTTGAATTCAATAGTCTTCATCATATAAGAGCCAGAACAAGAAGTATCGAGCATGGTGCGATCACTGAGAGAAAGCCCAGCATAAAAAATTTGAATAATCATTTCTCTTGAGAGCTCATGATTGGGGCATGAATATAACATTGACTTAAGCCTCCCCCAAGCTTGAGCAATGCTTTCTCCTTTGCGAGGCCAAAAATTATATATATAATTACGATCACGATGAACAAGATGCATAGGATAAAACTTCTGGTGAAATTCCAATTTCAATCATTTATAGTCCCAAGATCCCATATCATCACATAGCCTATACCATGTCAATGCATCTCCCTTCAAAGATAGAGGGAAGACCTTCTTCTTAACAACATCATCGGGCATACCTGCAAGCTTAAATAATCCACAAACTTCATCCACATAGATAAGGTGTAAATCGGGATGTAATGTTCCATCTCTTGCAAAGGGATTAGCTAGCAGTTTCTCTACCATACCCGAAGGAATTTCAAAGTAAACATTTTCAGTAGGATCAGTAGGTTGAGGAGCAACTCTTTTCTCTACTGGTCGGGGTGAAGATACCCCGAACAAGCCCCTCAAAGGATTAGTTTCCATAGTAACAAGTGACAATAAATTTAAGCACACTATATAAATGTTTCCTTACCAAGTTCCACTCACCAAAGGCGCTTCACTCCCCGGCAATGGCGCTAGAAAAGAGTCTTGATGACCCACAAGTGTAGGGGATCTATTGTAGTCCTTTCGATAAGTAAGAGTGTCGAACCTAACAAGGATCAAAAGGAAATGACAAACGGTTTTCAGTAAGGTATTCTCTGCAAGCACTGAAATTGTAGGTAACAGATAGTTTTGTGATAAGATAATTTGTAATGGGTAACAAGAAATGAAAGTAAATAAGGTGCAGCAAGGTGTCCCAATCCTTTTTGTAGCAAAGGACAAGCCTGTACAAGTTCTTATAATGAGAAAAGCGCTCCCGGGGACACATGGGAATTATCGTCAAGCTAGTTTTCATCACGCTCATATGATTTACGTTCGTTACTTTGATAATTTGATATGTGGGTGGACCGGTGCTTGGGTACTTCCCTTTCTTGGACAAGCATCCCACTTATGATTGACCCCTATTGCAAGCATCCGCAACTACAAAATAAGTATGAAGGTAAACCTAACCATAGCATGAAACATATGGATCCAAATCAGCCCCTTACGAAGTAACGCATAAACTAGGGTTTAAGCTTCTGTCACTCTAGCAACCCATCATCTACTTATTACTGCGCAATGCATTCCTCTAGTCCCAAAATAATGGTGAACTATAGTCGACGTTCAGGTATTTCTTCTGTAGTCGACGTTCACATAACACCACTAGAGGAGAGACAACATACATCTCATCAAAATATCAAACGAATACCAAATTCACATGACTACTAATAGCAAGACTTCACCCATGTCCCGAGGAACAAACGTAACTACTCACAAAGCATATTCATGTTCATAATCAGAGGGGTATTAATATGCATTAAGGATCTGAACATATGATCTTCCACCAAATAAACCAACTAGCATCAACTACAAGGAGTAATCAATACTACTAGCAACCCACAGGTACCAATCTGAGGTTTTGATACAAAGATTGGATACAAGAGATGAACTAGAGTTTGAGAGGAGATGGTGCTGGTGAAGATGTTGATGGAGATTGACCCCCTCCCGATGAGAGGATCGTTGGTGATGATGATGGTGATGACTTCCCCCTCCCGGAGGGAAGTTTCCCCGGCAGAACAGCTCTGTCGGAGCCCTAGATTGGTTCCGCCAAGGTTCCGCCTCGTGGCGGCGGAGTTTCGTCCCGTAAGCTTGCTTATGATTTTTTTCAGGGTAAAAGACTTCATATAGCAGAAGATGGGCACCGGAGGGCTACCAGGGGGCCCACGAGGTAGGGGGCGCGCCCTGTAAGGGTGGGGGCGCCCCCACCCTCGTGGACGGTGGGTGGCCCCCCTCAGGTATTTCTTCCGCCTCCCTGCCTCACGTGGGTGGGTGGGTGCCCTGTAAGGGTGGGCGCACCCCCACCCTCGTGGATGGTGGGTGGCCCCCTTCAGGTACTACTCCATGGCGCCATTGAATAATTATCATTAATTCCAAAAATGACTTTCGTGGAGTTTCAAGACTTTTGGAGCTATGCAGAATAGGTTTCCAATATTTGCTCCTTTTCCAGCCTAAAATCCCAGCTGCCGGCATTCTCCCTCTTCATGTTAAACCTTGTAAAATAAGAGAGAATAGCCATAAGTATTGTGACATAACGTGTAATAACAGCCCATATTGACATAAATATCGATATAAAAGCATGATGCAAAATGGATGTATCACCGTCTCCTTAACAAGTCCACCAGACTCATTGAGGAGACGTGTAACATGGAGTTTGACGAGAATAACGGCTCCCAAGTGGAACAAAGTGGTACTTGTGATGTAGGTGATGAAATTCCTCCCCAAGCCATAAGAAGAATGGGTGTTGGTCATATCCTACCCATTGAGGAACCCCTTGTGGCCGAAGGAGAAGGATAATGCTCCACTCAAGTGGAGCCATCTCCAACCCAAGACCCACTCGCTTCCAAAGAACAAAGTGAAGGCCCACAACCTCGTGAACAAGATCAAGGGCAAGATCAACCTCAAGATGGTGGTGAACCACCAAGTGATGCCCAAGGTCAAGTTCTCCCTTTCGAGCAAGTTTAATATCAAGAGCAAGCTCAAGACGGCGCTCAAGATGATCAAGTTACCACTCCTCTTTTCACATCTGAGGACGAATTAGAGCTCCGTGCCGCGAAGATCGCTTCCAAGCTCACCACCAAAGGTCATCTCATGGAGAATGTGGTTGGAAGCCTAAGAAAGGGGGTAAGCACTCATAGACAATTATCAAACTATTGTGAACATCACGCGTTTGTTTCTTGTGTCGAACCCCAAAAGGTCTATGAGGCGCTCGAGGATCCGGATTAGCTCAATGCCATGCATGAAGAACTCACCAACTTCGAGCACAACCAAGTGTGGAAATTAGTGCCAAGGCCAACCGGGAATCATAATGTCATTGGAACCAAGTGAATATTCAAGAACAAGCAAGATGCTCATGAAATCATTGTTGGTGTCACAAGGCTACTCCCAAGTCGAGGGTATCGACTACAGTGAAACCTTTGCTCCCGTTACTCGCCTTGAATCTATTTGTTTGTTGATTGCTTATGCTTCTCATCATAGAGTTGCAACAAATGGATGTGAAGAGTGCTTTTCTTAATGGTCCCATTAATGAGTTGGTGTATGTCAAACACCCCCGGGGTTCGAGGATCCCTATTTCCCCGATCATGTGTACCAACTCAACAAGGCGCTCTATGGCCTTAAACAAGCCCCACGTGCATGGTATGAGCATCTTACTGAGTTGTTACAAGATCATGGGTTCGAAATTGGGAAAATCGACCCCACTCTTTTTACTAAGAAGGTCAAAGGGGAGTTGTTTGTGTGCCAACTATATGTTGATGATATTATCTTTGGTTCCCCTATCAAAGCTTTCAATGAAGAATTTGCCGCTCTCATGACCTCAAAGTTCAAGATGTCTATGATGGGATAGTTGAAGTTCTTTCTCGGGTTCGAAATCAAGCAAAGAAGAGAAGGAACCTTCATCAACCAAGCCAAATACACTCAAGACATGCTCAAGAGATTCAAGCTAAGTGATGTCAAGCCGGCCTCCACTCCAATGCCCGCCAAATGCCAACTTGACATTGATCCCAATGGTAAAGCGGTGGATCAAAAGGTATATCGCTCCATGATTGGATCCTTGATTTACCTTTGTGCATCTAGACCGGATATCATGTTGAGTGTGGGAATTTGTGCATGGTTTCAAGCCGCACCTAAGGAAATCCACTTTTGTGGCGGTCAAGTGAATCTTTCGATATTTGGATCATACCCCAAACTTTGGCTTATGGTACCCAAGAGGAGCCAACTTTGATCTTTTGGGCTATACAGACTCAGATTGGGCAGGAGACAAAGTGGATAGGAAGTCCACCTCCGGAGGGTGCCAATTGTTTGGTTACACTTTAGTGAGTTGATCTTCTAAGAAGCAAAGTTGTGTATCTCTCTCGTCCACCGAAGCGGAGTATGTGGCTACCGGTAGTTGTTGTGCTCAACTTCTATGGATGAGGCAAACTTTGAAGGATTACGGTGTCACTTGTGATGAAGTGCCTCTTTGGTGTGACAATGAAAGTGCCATCAAGATCTCTCTCAACCCAGTGCAACACTTCAAGATGAAGCATATTGGGATTCGGTATCACTTCATCCGGGATCACATTAGGCGAGGGGAGATCAAGCTCAAGTATGTAAACACTCATGATAACCTTGCAGATATTTTCACGAAGCTCTTGGATGAAGCAAGATTTCGCGAGTTAAGGCATGAGATAAATATCATTGATTCGAGCAATGTGGTTTGAACCCTTGCACACCCACCATACTCATCATTCTATCTTGTTTAGGTGTAGGCATGGACATAGGAGGAGTGTTGTTCTCTCAATGAACTTTCCCTCCCCCCATTATGCATAAATTGATCAACTCTTTCACATTAGCCATTTTTATGGTACTTGTGCTTCAAAGACGAGTCTTGGTCATGGGCCCAAGGATAATTCTTCGCGGTGCCATACCAAGTGACTCATACATAGGTGGCTCCGGCCACTGCCCTCTCTTCCTGAGAGTTGTGGTTCGTGTTTTGGTCTTCGTTGTATTTTGCCTTCTCTTTGTGTCGTGCTTGTGTCACCTTTGGGGCTTGCCTCTTGGTTGTTTGGTGTCTTGAAGGTTGATTTGCAAATGATGTTTCCCTCTCTCGTGCAAAACTTGCATTTTCTTGGGGGTACGGTACTACCGTGGCAAGCCACGGTACTACTGCAGGGGTTGTTTGCTCTGTGCGTGCACAGTTGCATCCCAGGGGCATGGTACTACCCCTTCCATCACGGCAATAATTTTTTACTGCCACTGGAAGAGAGGTCCTAGCACCCAGCAAGCGGTACTTTCACCCTAGCGGTACTACCGCGATGACCCGCGGTACTACCGCGCCCATGCGAGCGGGTGGGGGTTAACAGCGGGGCAGGGGGAGTTCTAACTCCCCATACCCATTCATCTCTTTTCCCCACCCCATCTCTCTCTCCTTCGTAAGAACGGCGCTGGAGGTTCTCGCCGGATCTCCGTCTCCGTCCGCTCTCCTCGGATTTCGACCGGTGGGATCGTTCCCCACCTCGCCCCCTTGCCATGGACCAAGGTTTTTCCCCAAGTTCCTCTTATTTCTTCTGCTCTTGTGCTTCTAGGTCTTGGGGAGATGCATGTGTAGTTCATGAGAATTTTGGCTAAATCTATGCAAGAGGGTTTCGTAGGAGAGTGGTAGTGCAGTAAGCATGCTTTTTGGATTGACACAATAGTTCAGTTTGATCGACGGTAGTACCGATCTAGTTTTGCGGATGTTCTAGATCCAGATCCGCGGTTACTGTGGTGTCCTTGATCCGTGCGGTACTACCACTCCTCCTGGAGCGGTACTACCGCATCCACGCTCGTAGCCCGCTCCGCACAGTACTACCGCTCCCTGGTGCGGTACTACCGCTCGGAGCGCGGAAGTAAAAAATTACTTCCGCTCCAAGCGCGGTACTACCGCGGCTGGTGCGGATGTAATGTTTTACATTCGTACGCCGGCCCGATACTACCGTAGAGGCAAATTTTGTTGTTTTATCTTTCCAAATCTCTTGCTTACTTGTTTCTTTTGGCTTTGGCTTTGGTATTTGCATTGATCCTTCTTGCTTTTCGTGTGTGTTTTTGTGTTTTGTGTCTAGGTGGTGGCTCTGGTTCCC
This sequence comes from Triticum timopheevii, assembly GCA_963921465.1. Classification (NCBI taxonomy): domain Eukaryota; kingdom Viridiplantae; phylum Streptophyta; class Magnoliopsida; order Poales; family Poaceae; genus Triticum; species Triticum timopheevii. The sequence continues at coordinate 294,427,287 of OY997262.1, forward strand.
ATGTTCGTCGCTCGAATCCCAGTCGTGACATAGGGTCAAAGCGGCTGCGCAACTGTCGGTGTCAAAACCGGCGGATCTCGGGTAGGGGGTCCTGAACTGTGTGTCTAAGGCTAATGGTAATAGGAGACTGGGGACATGATGTTTTACCCAGGTTCAGGCCCTCTTGATGGAGGTAATACCCTACTTCCTACTTGATTGATCTTGATGATATGAGTATTACAAGAGTTGATCTACCACGAGATCGTAGAGGCTAAACCCTAGAAGCTAGCCTATGGTATGATTGTTGTTCTTGTCCTACGGACTAAACCCTCCGGTTTATATAGACACTAGAGGGGGCTAGGGTTACACAAAGTTGATTACAGAGAAGGAGATCTACATCCGAATCGCCAAGCTTGCCTTCCACGCAAAGGAGAGTCCCATCCGGACACGGGACGAAGTCTTCAATCTTGCATCTTCATAGTCCAACAGTCCGGCCAAAGCACATAGTCCGGCTGTCCGGATACCCCCTTATCCAGGAATCCCTCAGTAGCCCCTGAACCAGGCTTCAATGACGATGAGTCCGGCACGCAGATTGTCTTCGGCATTGCAAGGCGGGTTCTTCTCCAAACCCAGAGTCCTGTCATGGCGAACAGTGTCCGGCTTCCCATTAGTGTCGTACTCCTCGGCTTCTATGCTTCAATAATGGCTATCTCCATGTGTCAAGTAAATACGAGAAGTTGGGGAATTTTTACATTTGCCACCCTGACACTGCAAGCCAACCGTCTATTTGAAGAGGCTGGTATCCTCAAATCCAAATCACACCATCTTCCTCCCAGCAAGCATTCAACAGAGCATGCCCGAGAAAGGCTACTCCATCATGGCTGGCCGCCGAAGCTCCTCCTCTTGCACCCTTAGCTCTAAGCCAGGTGATTGGGAAAAGTGTTCTGTCCCTCATAGCCGACTAGTGGAGTTGCAAACCCAGGGGTTCCTCCCACCTGCATACATGGTGTTGGAAATATGCCCTAGAGGCAATAATAAATTAGTTATTATTATATTTCCTTGTTCATGATAATCGTTTATTATCCATGCTATAATTGTATTGATAGGAAACTCAGATACATGTGTGGATACATAGACAACACCATGTCCCTAGTAAGCCTCTAGTTGACTAGCTCGTTGATCAATAGATGGTTACGGTTTCCTGACCATGGACATTGGATGTCGTTGATAACGGGATCACATCATTAGGAGAATGATGTGATGGACAAGACCCAATCCTAAGCCTAGCACTAAAGATCGTGTAGTTCGTATGCTAAAGCTTTTCTAATGTCAAGTATCACTTCATTAGACCATGAGATTGTGCAACTCCCGGATACCGTAGGAATGCTTTGGGTGTACCAAATGTCACAACATAACTGGGTGGCTATAAAGGTGCACTACAGGTATCTCCGAAAGTGTCTGTTGGGTTGGCACGAATCGAGACTGGGATTTGTCACTCCGTGTAACGGAGAGGTATCTCTGGGCCCACTCGGTAGGACATCATCATAATGTGCACAATATGTGACCAAGGGGTTGATCACGGGATGATGTGTTATGGAATGAGTAAAGAGACTTGCCGGTAACGAGATTGAACAAGGTATCGGGATACCGACGATCGAATCTCAGGCAAGTACTATACCGCTAGACAAAGGGAATTGTATACGAGATTGATTGAGTCCTTGACATCGTGGTTCATCCGATGAGATCATCGTGGAACATGTGGGAGCCAACATGGGTATCCAGATCCCGTTGTTGGTTATTGACTGGAGAACGTCTCGGTCATGTCTGCATGGTTCCCGAACCCGTAGGGTCTACACACTTAAGGTTCGATGATGCTAGGGTTATAAAGGAAGTTTGTATGTGGTTACCGAATGTTGTTCGGAGTCCCGGATGAGATCCCGGACGTCACGAGGAGTTCCAGAATGGTCCGGAGGTAAATATTTATATATGGGAAGTCCTGTTTTGGTCACCGGAAAAGTTTTGGGTTTTATCGGTAACGTACCGGGACCACCGGGAGGGTCCCGGGGGTCCACCAAGTGGGGCCACCATCCCCGGAGGGCAGCATGGGCCAAGTGTGGGAGGGGACCAGCCCCAGGTGGGCTGGTGCGCCCCCCCCCACCAAGGCCCAAGGCACAGGGAAGAGTGGGAGGGGGCAAACCCTAGGGCAGATGGGCCCTAAGGCCCACCCCAGGTGCGCCTCCCCTCTCTCCCCCTCTGGCCGCCACCCAGATGGGATCTGGGGGTTGCCGCCACCCTTGGGAAGGGAACCCTAGAGGGGGCGCAACCCCCTCCCCCCCTATATATAGTTGAGGTCTAGGGGCTGCCCAACACATGAGTTTCTCTCCCTCTTGGCACAGCCCTACCTCTCTTCCTCCTCCTCTCCCGCGGTGCTTGGCGAAGCCCTGCATGATTGCCATGCTCCTCCACCACCACCACGCCGTTGTGCTGCTGCTGGATGGAGTCTTCCTCAACCTCTCCCTCTCTCCTTGCTGGATCAAGGCATGGGAGACGTCATCGGGTTGTACGTGTGTTGAACGTGGAGGTGCCGTCCGTTCGGCACTAGGATCTCCGGTGATTTGGATCACGACGAGTACGACTCCTTCAACCCTGTTCTCTTGAACGCTTCCGCTTAGCGATCTACAAGGGTATGTAGATGCACTCTCCTTCCCCTCGTTGCTGGTTTCTCCATAGATAGATATTGGTGACACGTAGGAAAATTTTGAATTTCTGCTACATTCCCCATCAGTGGTATCAGAGCCAGGTTTATTGCGTAGATTCTTGGCACGAGTAGAACACAAAGTAGTTGTGGGTGTTGATTTTGTTCAATATGCTTACCATTACTAGTCCAATCTTGTTTCGACGGTATTGTGGGATGAAGCGGCCCGGACCGACCTTACACGTACTCTTACGTGAGACAGGTTCCACCGACTGACATGCACTTGGTGCATAAGGTGGCTAGCGGGTGCCAGTCTCTCCCACTTTAGTCGGAACGGATTCGATGAAAAGGGTCCTTATGAAGGGTAAATAGCAATTGGCATATCACATTGTGGTTTTGCGTAGGTAAGAAACGTTCTTGCTAGAAACCCATAGCAGCCACGTAAAACATGCAAACAACAATTAGAGGATGTCTAACTTGTTTTTGTAGGGTATGCTATGTGATGTGATATGGCCAAGAAGAATGTGATGAATGATATTGATGTATGAGATTGATCATGTTCTTGTAATAGGAATCACGACTTGCATGTCGATGAGTATGACAACCGGCGGCAGCCATAGGACTTGTCTTAATTTATTGTATGACCTGCGTGTCATTGAACAACGCCATGTAATTACTTTACTTTATTGCTAATCGGTAGCCATAGTAGTAGAAGTAATAAGTTGGCGAGACAACTTCATGAAGACACGATGATGGAGATCATGATGATGGAGATCATGGTGTCATGCCGGTGAAGATGATGATCATGGAGCCCCGAAGATGGAGATCAAAAGGAGCAAAATGATATTGGCCATATCATGTCACTATTTGATTGCATGTGATGTTTATCATGTTTATGCATCTTATTTGCTTAGAACGACGGTAGTAAATAAGATGATCCCTCATAAAAATTTCAAGAAAGTGTTCCCCCTAACTGTGCACCGTTGCAAAAGTTCGTTGTTTCGAAGCACCACGTGATGATCGGGTGTGATAGATTCTTACGTTCACATACAACGGGTGTAAGCCAAATTTACACATGCGAAACACTTAGGTTGACTTGACGAGCCTAGCATGTACAGACATGGCCTCAGAACACAAGAGACCGAAAGGTCGAGCATGAGTCGTATAGTAGATACGATCAACAGGAAGATGTTCACCGATGATGACTAGTCCGTCTCACGTGATGATCGGACATGGCCTAGTTGACTCGGATCATGTAATCACTTAGATGACTAGAGGGATGTCTATCTGAGTGGGAGTTCATTAGATGAACTTAATTATCCTGAACATAGTCAAAAGCCCTTTGCAAATTATGTCATAGCTCGCGCTTTAGTTCTACTGTTTTAGATATGTTCCTAGAGAAAAATATAGTTGAAATTTGACAGTAGCAATTATGCGATCAGTAGAAAGCTTATGTCCTAAATGCACCGCTTAGTGTGCTGAACCCCAAACATAGTCTGTGGATGTTGCGAACATCGGACATACACGTTTTGATAACTACGTGATAGTTCAGTTAAACGGTTTAGAGTTGAGGCACCAAAGACGTTTTCGAAATGTCACAGAACATATGAGATGTTTCGAGGGCTAAAATTGGGATTTCAGGCTCGTGCCCACATCAAGAGGTATAAGACCTCCGACGATTTTCTTAGCCTGCAAACTAAGGGTGAAAAGCTCAATCGTTGAGCTTGTGCTCAGATTGTCTGAGTACAACAATCACTTGAATTGAGTGGGAGTTGATCTTCTAGATGAGATAGTGATGTTTCTCCAAAGTCACTGCACCGAGCTGCTAGAGCTTCGTGATGAACTATAACATATCAGGGATAGATATGATGATCCTTGAGGTATTCACGATGTTTGACACCGCGAAAGTAGAAATCAAGAAGGAACATCAATTGTTGATGGTTGGTGAAACCACTAATTTCAAGAAGGGCAAGGGCAAGAAGGGATACTTCATGAAACTGCAAATCAGCTGCTGCTCCAGTGAAGAAACCCAAGGTTGAACCTAAACCCGAGACTAAGTGCTTCTGTAATAAGGGGAACAACCACTGGAGCAGGATTACCCTAGATACTTGGTAGATAAGAAGGCTGGCAAAAGTATATTGGATATACATTATGTTAATGTGTACTTTACTAGTACTCCTAGTAGCACCAGGGTATTAGATACCGGTTCGGTTGCTAAGTGTTAGTAACTCGAAATGAAAGCTACGGAATAAACGGAGACTAGCTAAAGGTGAGCTGACGATATGTGTTGGAAGTGTTTCCAAGTTTGATGTGATCAAACATCGCACGCTCCCTCTACCATCAAGATTAGTATTAAACCTGAATAATTGTCATTTGGTGTTTGCGTTAAGCATAGACATGATTGGATTATGTCTATCGCAATACGGTTATTCATTTAAGGAGAATAATGGTTACTCTATTTATTTGAATAATACCTTCAATGGTCTTGCACCTAAAGGAATGGTTTATTGAATCTCGATCGTAGTGATACACATGTTCATGCCAAAAGATATAAGATAGTAATGATAGTACCACCTACTTGTGGCACTGCCATGTAAGTCATATTGGTATAAAACGCATGAAGAAGCTCCATGTTGATGGATCTTTGGACTCACTCGTTTCTGAAAAGTTTGAGACATGCGAACCATGTCTATTGGTGTATACGCATGAAGAAACTCCATGCAGATGGATCGTTTGGACTCACTTGATTTTGAATCACTTGAGATATGCAAATCATACCACATGGGCAAGATGACTGAAAAGCCTCGTTTTCAGTAAGATGGAACAAGATAGCAACTTGTTGGAAGTAACACATTTTGATGTGTGCAGTCCAATGAGTGCTGAGGCATGCAGTGAATATCGTTATGTTCTCACTTCACAGATGATATAAGTAGATGTTGAGTATATTTACTTGATAAAACACAAGTCTGAATTATTGAATGGTTCAAGTAATTTCAGAGTGAAGTTGAAGATCATTGTGACAAGAGGATAAAATGTCTATGATATGATCATAGAGATGAGTATCTGAGTTACGAGTTTTAGCACGCAATTAAGACATTGTGGAAATTGTTTCACAATTAATACCACCTGGAACACCATAGTGTGATGGTGTGTCCGAACATCATAGTTGCACCCTATTGGATACGGTGCGTACCATGATGTCTCTTATCGAATTACCACTATCGTTCATGGGTTAGGCATTAGAGACAACCGCACTCACTTTAATAGGGCACCGCGTAATTCCGTTGAGACGACATCATTTGAATTATGGTTTGGAGAAACCTAAGTCATCGTTTCTTAAAAGTTTGGGGCTGCAACGCTTATGTGAAAAAGTTTCAGGTTGATAAGCTCGAACCCAAAGCGGATAAAATGCATCTTCATAGGACACCCAAAACAGTTGGGTATACCTCCTAATTCGGATACAAAAGCAATAGGAATTGTTTCTTGAATCGGGTCCTTTCTTGAGGAAAAGTTTGTCTCGGAAAGTTGAGTGGGAGAATGGTGGAGACTTGATGAGGTTGTTGAACCGTCACTTCAACTAGTGTGTAGCAGGGCACAGGAAGTTGTTCCTGTGGCACCTACACCAATTGAAGTGGAAGCTTATGATAGTGATCATGAAGCTTCGGATCAAGTCACTACCGTACCTCGTAGGGTGACAAGGATGCGTACTACTCCAGAGTGGTACAGTAATCCTGTCTTGAAGGTCATGTTGCTAGACAACAATGAACCTACGAGCTATGGAGAAGCGATGGTGGGCCCAAATTCTGACAAATGGTTAGAAGCCATGAAATCCGAGATAGGATCCATGTATCAGAACAAAGCATGAACTTTGGTGGACTTGCCCGATGATCGGTAAGCCATTGAGATAAATGGATCTTTAAGAAGAAGACGGACGTGGACGGTAATGTCACCGTCTATGAAGCTCGACTTGTGGCAAAGAGTTTTTCACAAGTTCAAGGAGTTGACTACGATGAGATTTTTCTCATCCATAGTGATGCTTAAGTCCGTCAGAATCATGTTAGCATTAGCTGCATTTATGAAATCTGGCAAATGGATGTCAAAACGAGTTTCCTTACCAGTTTTCGTAAGGAAAGGTTGTATGCAATACAATCAGAAAGGTTTTGTCGATCCTAAGGATGCTAAAAGGTATGCAAAGCTCCAGCAATCCTTCTAAGGACTGGAGTAAGAATCTCGGAGTTGGAATGTACACTTTGATGAGATGATCAAAGATTTTGGGTTTGTACAAAGTTTATGAGAAACTTGTATTTCCAAATAAGTGAGTGGGAGCACTATAGAATTTCTGATGAGTATATGTTGTTGACATATTGTTGATCAGAAATGATGTAGAATTTCTGGAAAGCATATAGGGTTATTTGAAAAGTGTTTTTCAATTAGAAAACCTGGATTAGGCTACTTGAACAATAAGCGTCAAGATCTATAAGATAGATCAAAATGCTTAATAATACTTTCAAATGAGCACATACCTTGACGTGATCTTGAAGGAGTTCAAGATGAATTAGTCAAAGAAGGAGTTCTTGCCTGAGTTGTAAGGTACGAAGTTAAGACTCAAAGCTCGACCATGGCAGAAGAGAGACAAAGGACAAAGGCCGTCCCCTATGTTTCAAACGTAGGCTCTATAGTATGCTATGTTGTGTACCGCACCGGAAGTGTGCCTTGCCATGAGTCAGTCAAGGGGTACAAGAATGATCCAGGAATGGATCATTGGACAGCGATCAAAATTGTCCTTGGAGTAAATAAGGACATGTTTCTCGATTATGGAGGTGATAAAGAGTTCGGTGTAAAGGGTTACGTCGATGCAAGCTTTAACACCTATCCGAGTGACTCTGAGTAGCAAACTGGATACGTATAGTGGAGCAACCATTTGGAATAGTTCCAACTGGAGCGTGGTAGCAGCATTTACAATATGACCTAGAGATTTGCGAAGTACATATGGATCTAAATGTTGCGGACCCGTTGACTAAAAACCTCTCTCACAAGCAAAACATGATCAAACCCCATAACTCATTGAGTCTTAATCACATGATGATGTGAACTAGTAAACTCTTTGGATGTTGGTCACATGGTGATGTGACCCATGAGTGTTAATCACATGGCAATGTGAACTAGATTATTGACTCTAGTGCAAGTGGGAGGCTGTTGGAAATATGCCCTAGAGGCAATAATAAATTAGTTATTATTATATTTCCTTGTTCATGATAATTGTTTATTATCCATGCTAGAATTGTATTGATAGGAAACTCAGATACATGTGTGGATACATAGACAACACCATATCCCTAGTAAGCCTCTAGTTGACTAGCTCGTTGATCAATAGATGGTTACGTTTCCTGACCATGGACATTGGATGTCATTGATAACGGGATCACATCATTAGGAGAATGATGTGATGGACAAGACCCAATCCTAAGCCTAGCACTAAAGATCGTGTAGTTCGTACGCTAAAGCTTTTCTAATGTCAAGTATCATTTCCTTAGACCATGAGATTGTGCAACTCCTGGATACCGTAGGAATGCTTTGGGTGTACCAAACATCACAACGTAACTGGGTGGCTATAAAGGTGCACTACAGGTATCTCCGAAAGTGTCTGTTGGGTTGGCACGAACCGAGACTGGGATTTGTCACTCCGTGTAACAGAGAGGTATCTCTGGGCCCACTTGGTAGGACATCATCATAATGTGCACAATATGTGACCAAGGGGTTGATCACGGGATGATGTGTTATGGAACGAGTAAAGAGACTTGCCGGTAACGACATTGAACAAGGTATCGGGATACCGACGATCGAATATCGGGCAAGTACTATACCGCTAGACAAAGGGAATTGTATACGGGATTGATTGAGTCCTTGACATCATGGTTCATCCGATGAGATCATCGTGGAACATGTGGGAGCTAACATGGGTATCCATATCCCGCTGTTGGTTATTGACCGGAGAACGTCTCGATCATGTCTGCATGGTTCCCGAACCCGTAGGGTCTACACACTTAAGGTTCGATGACGCTAGGGTTATAAAGGAAGTTTGTATGTGGTTACCGAATGTTGTTCGGAGTCCCGGATGAGATTCCGGGCATCATGAGGAGTTCCGGAATGGTCCGGAGGTAAAGATTTACATATGGGAAGTCCTGTTTTGGTCACCAGAAAAGTTTCGGGTTTTATCGGTAACGTACCGGGACCACCGGGAGGGTCCCGGGGGTCCACCAAGTGGGGCCACCATCCCTGGAGGGCAGCATGGGCCAAGTGTGGGAGGGGACCAGCCCCAGGTGGGCTGGTGCCCCCCCACCAAGGCCCAAGGTGCATGGAAGAGTGGGAGGGGGCAAACCCTAGGGTAGATGGGCCCTAAGGCCCACCCCAGGTGCGCCTCCCCTCTCTCCCCCTCTGGCCGCCACCCAGATGGGATCTGGGGGCTGCCGCCACCCTTGGGGAGGGAACCCTAGAGGGGCGCAGCCCCCTCCCCTTCCCCTATATATAGTTGAGGTCTAGGGGCTGCCCAACACATGAGTTTCTCTCCCTCTTGGCGCAGCCCTACCTCTCTTCCTCCTCCTCTCCCGCGGTGCTTGGCGAAGCCCTGCAGGATTGCCATGCTCCTCCACCACCACCACGCCGTTGTGCTGCTGCTGTATGGAGTCTTCCTCAACCTCTCCCTCTCTCCTTGCTGGATCAAGGCATGGGAGACGCCATCGGGCTGTACGTGTGTTGAACGCGGAGGTGACGTCAGTTCGGCACTAAGATCTCCGGTGATTTGGATCACGACGAGTACGACTCCTTCAACCCCGTTCTCTTGAACGCTTCCGCTTAGCAATCTACAAGGGTATGTAGATGCACTCTCCTTCCCCTCGTTGCTGGTTTCTCCATAGATAGATCTTGGTGACACATAGGAAAATTTTGAATTTCTGCTACGTTCCCCATCACATGGTCCCCGTCCGAGCCGGACTAGCCACCTATAATGGCGGGGAGCAGGCGGAGAACTTTCCGAACCCATCTAGAGGGGATCGTATATGCCTTGTCCCGTATTTGCTGAGAGGGCTTGAGTTTCCAATCCACCCATTCCTCCGCGGGCTCCTGGAGTTCTACGGTCTCCAGCTGCACAACTTCACTCCTGCCTCCATACTGCACATCGCAGGGTATGTTGCCTTCTGCGAGCTCTTTCTGGGCTGCGAAGCTCATTTTGAGTTATGGAAGATGCTATTCTGCCTTGTCCCCCGCAATCAGGAGGGATCTATATATCAAGTGGGCGGAGCTGAAATATGGCGCATCGCTCAGGCCGGATACCTGTCCGGCACTCCGACGAAGGCATCCGAAGACTGGCCCTCAGAGTGGTTTTATGTAGATGATGTTCCCCTTCCGGGCCCAGTCCGGACGGGCCTTCCCGAGTTTACCAATGCCCTGCTGAAGAAACGCCAAAACTGGCGCCCGCGGAGCCCCCAGGAGGAAGATGACAGAGAGGTCCTCTATCTGAAGGGCAGGATAATTTTTTTTGCCAAATCAGGATTGACAATGATAGAGGTTATGTCAATATGCATCATGCGGGGGGTGCAGCCACTTCAATATCGGGGGAAACCCATTTGGCACTTCAACGGAGAAGACGACGCCACCCGCTGCGGTCGTAAAGGTCCGGACTCCGCCGCCGCACTCGTGAAAATATTATCCGATTTGTACAAAGGGGAAGAAGAGGAGTTCCTCCGCATTAAGCCGCGGGATGGATTTTCCATGTACAACCCCCAAGCTGGGTAAGCTGTCATTCCTTACTCGACTCTATTCATACCTGTGTCCTTTGTCACCAATCATTTATCTTGCTATTTTCAAAGCAGGAACTGACAAGGGCCGTGGAGGAGTTCGACAGCCCACCTCCGCAGCCAGAGGATCCTGGCCAGGCTCTCGACCCCGGACTTGAAGAAGATCCGGATATATCCGTAGAGCTAGTAGACGGGACATTTTATCAAGCGAGTCACGATGGTGCTTTAGTGGCCATCCTTGCTGATTATCCTGGGCTGCTCCCGGTGTCGAACGTAAGTAAAGCCGGAGCCCTAAATTCCGAATTATGCCATGCCTTAAGCGCACATGTTGTATTTTTGTAGAAACGGCCATTAGGATGCCGTGCCGAGCCCACGGGGGCTCATCAGCAAAGGGCATCCGGTCCGGGCAGGCGCAAGAGGAAGGCGGTTAGAACTGAGATGTCGGGGCAGAGGTACAAATTGGACTTGCTCTATGATTATCTTTGCCAAAATGGGACATTTTGCATTGTGTCCTGGCAGAAAAAACATCCACCGGACTACATCTGGGTCCCCTACCGGCCACACCTCAAGCAGCCGGATTCCTAAAGCAGACTCACGGATGGAGGCTAATGTGGGGGCAATGCCGAATTGCCCTCCCCCACAGGATGCGGACATGCTTTCCGCTTCTAACTCCGAACTGAGGAGTGCCATGAATCACCGGCGCAGACGGGCTCTAACATCCCAAATTTTCAATTTGGAATGTTATACACTAGATCATCATTGCATATCATATTTTATTGCTTCTTGGCTTGATCCTAGAAATTCTACGCAACTCAAGGACCCTCGGAGAGAGTTGGGAATTTCGTTATTTTCATATTTGAGTTTTCTCAAATTTTGAAAACAGGATCATTTGATTTTATTTATTTTATCTTCAATTATTTCTATTATAAAAATATGAGAGAGGGAATAAAATGGCTTTCCCAAAATAAAGAAATATTGAGGATTTAATAAAAAATCAAATAAGATTTTATTTTGGAGTTTTGCTATTTTATTTGAATTTAGAAAAATTACACGTTTTTCAAAACTGCATTTTAGGGCCAAGAAAATGTTCATCTCGTCCTAAATATTTTATTCAGACGGTGAAAATTTATTTTGGCATTTTTAGAATTTTATTTTATTTTCTAGATTTCTTTTTAGTTTCGGCGGAATTGTTTAAAAAAACTTTCAGTGCCCGACTGGGCCGAGGCCCAGCCGAGCCGGCCCACCTCCCCCACGCCGCCGTCTCCCTCCTGGAGACCGCGCGCCGCCGCTAACGACTCGGACCGGAGTCCGAGCCGGACTCCTCTTCCCCGCCGCCTTGCCCCCTCCCCCAAGACACCCCCTCCTTAAATACCCCCCAACCGTGCCGCCACACCCCGTCCCGCCCCGCCGCCGTTGTCGAGCCGCCGCCGCCACCGTGTGCCGCGCCCGCCGCCGACCGCGCCACCCGCCGCCGCCGCCTGGAGCCCCGCCGGAGCCCCGAGTTCCGTCGGATTCCGACGAGGTAGGCGCCCGCCGCCGCCCCGGTTTTCTAAGAAAACCGAATCGTTTTTTTTAAAACCCTAGGTTTTATTTTTTAGATTATTTTTTATTTTTTCCGGTTTATTTATTTAGCGAGCGTTCGCTCGTTCATTCGTTTTAATGGATGAGTTCTTCGTTTAGTCGCAGTTAACGAACGTCCGTTCGTTAAACTACTCGTCAGTTTTTCATTTTCTTGGATTTTCCGCGATTATTCCAGATTGCGATTTCTGATCCGATTTCGTTTTAGTTTATCTTTCGCTCGTTAATCGGAATCAGGCGATTCAAGCGCCTAGAGTTTCGTCTCGAAACCCTCTTTCCATTCAACCAACTCAAACAAGTTTTGCTTCTGTAAAATTTGACTTAGTTCCAGATTAGTAAACGAAGCTTGTTTCTTTCGCCATTTGAGTTTCGTTGCTTCGTTTGTTTTGTTTCTTTTTGCAAACCAGAGTTCTTAAGTTGAACTTTCTGGTTAGATTTCTTATATGAGTTTTACCCGTGCATTAGATGAGTACTTATTGTATGCTTGTTGTTTGCGATTGAGTACCCGGAGTGCGCCGCTTGCTACTTCGAATCGCTAGGTTTCACGGATCATCAGCAAGACAAGTAACACTTTGATCATACCTCTTCACTACCCAGCTTTATTGCATTAGATCAATCGTCAAACAATTGCATGGTTAGGATCTGATTAATATGTGGGTTCTGGGAAGTAGATGAGGTAGTACCTATTACCTATTTTATTATCAAACCCTTGGGAGTTACTTCTATGTTTGCTTATATTGCCATGCTATGCTAGTAGGCGTGGATTGGGTGAGTGTATCCATGACAGATGTGAGATTGTTATTTAATAGTTTATTTAAGGTGGCAACTTTAATACACATCTGGGTGGATTGAGGCACCTGGGTATTCTAGCAATTGCCTATTTTTTTTATGGACCGCCACCCAGGCTCAAAGGGATCATGAGATTATTCATGCTAGAAACTTCCGTGTGCAGCCACAAGCTACTATGGGCTCTAGAATAGTTGATTAAGTCGTGCGAACTCTTATAGTGGTAGACTAGCAGATGTTGGGGAAAGTAGGTGTAACTGTCTACCCGATCGTAAGGTGCTAGCGCTTCTGAAAGACTATGTCACGGTCATCCGTATCTCAAACACCATGAAGTGCGAGAAATCCAACGAAGGAGATCGAGTCTTGTGGGGAAAAGTGCGCAAACCTCTGCATAGTGTACAAACAAATCATGGTTAGCCGTGTCCCCGGTTATGGACGTTTTGAGTATCTAGTTCTTGGATTATCATGTGAATCTCATCATGTTACTTTAATTTAATTTGTTGGGTTTAATGATGATGCTTAATTGGGATTGAGAGAGTGTCTATCTTCTCAATGTTTAACAACTACCATGATAGTTAAATAAAATTTATTCCTTTGCAGTAGGGAAGAATTGGCTTTATGCAAAACTGTGACCATAGAGCTTTCCACCAGCCATATATGCATGTAGTATAGCATTTTTCTGTTCATTACTCTTTATGTGTAACATTGCCAGCATATTCCATGTGCTGAGCCATTTTTGGGCTGCAACGTTCATGTTGCAGACTTTTCAGACGACGAGTAAGGTGCCTTAGGTCGTGGTTCTATACTCAGTGATGCCGTTGGAGTTGATGGACTCACTTATCTTCCAAGCCTTGTGATGTTATCGTTATTAGATGGCCCTAAGCCATATCTATTGTAATAAGTTCTCTTTTGAGACATTCGATGTAATAAGTGTGTGATTGCTACTCTGTTATAAATCCTTCAAGTACTGTGCGTGTCAGCATTACTGATCCAGGGATGACACTAAAGCACAGAGATGAGACTATTTGAGGTCTGGTCGCTACAAGATGGTATCAGAGCACACACTGACTGTAGGACACGACCACTAAGCCAAAGCCCTAGGTCACTACTCACTCTTCTCATTTCTTACTCCTCATCTTTTCTACTCTTTTAGGATGGCGGATGCAAGGAACAAGTTCACGCAACCGGATGAAGATACACCCTTTGGACGCCACTTGAAGGAAGTCACCGAGTATCTAAACATCGGAGTACCAAGCTTCACCGGGACCTACATCGCCACTCTACCAGAAGAGGAGTGTTGGATGATTCAAGTTCAAGTTCCAGGAAGGACGTTCATGCCCGTCATTGAGCCCATAGAGTTTTCCTTTGACGCACCAACCTGGAGTCTAGGAAAGAGCATGGCAGCCCACATCACCATGGGACGCATAGGAGAAGTTTACCACAAGGATCTCAAGGATACTATGTACCAGATTTGTGGGCGCCGAGATGAGCAATGGGAGATTATCAGCACCAGGAAGGATAGATCAATTGCAGCTTTCATCTAGGAGTTAAACCAGCACATTCGTCGCCAGGAGAATCAGATGTGCGCAGGCATGATAGATCTAAAGAAGGCTATGACCAAGAACATGGAGTTGGAGGAAGAACTCAAGTCTACACGCGATGGATATGAGGAGGAAATAGCAACGCTTGTGGAGAAGAATGAAGATCTGAAGAAGAAGCTAAAGGTGTTCATGGGATTCCTCGCGACTAGAGGAGAAGACGTTGATTGCACTTGTCCAGAGAACTACATCATCATCGACAACACCAACTCAGACCCAGACGATAGCAATGATGACTATGTTGATGAAGCTGGAGCAGATATCATGGAGTCTTCAACGGAGCAGTTTTTCTAGTCGACCACCATAACAGTAGTAGTATTTCCCCATTTATCTAGTATAGCCCGAGCACTTTTGTAACGATAGTTAGATCGTTGTATGCCCTTGTTTGAATTGATTGGAGTGATATTGATTGAATTTGTCTCATGTGCATATGGGTAGTGTTTTCTCTCTAGACCTTATTCTATTATGTATTCTCATATTTTCTAAACCCTCAGATACCTCTGAGACGTGACAATGGATTTGCTTTTCCACCGGAGCTCACTCAGTTGATCCAGCAGCAGAATGCGTTGATGCAGTTATAGAGTTACTAGTCTAGAATTAGAATCAGGGGAAGAACAACAACAACCCACCACCACCACCACCTGTTGATCAGTTAACCCGTTTCCTTAGACTAAATCCGTCGGTGTTCTCCAGTAGCACCGAGCCGATAGTTGCAGATGATTGGCTCCACAAGACAGGAAGAGAGTTGACCACTACAAGATGCACAGATGCGGAAAAGGTGCGTTTTGCCGCACATCAGCTTGATGGACCCGCATCATCATGGTGGGAGAATTTCACAGCCACATATCCAATAGACACTGTCACATGGGATCAGTTTCAGCAGGCTTTCCGTACTGCCCATGTTTCAGCAGGAGCTATGGCCATGAATAAGCGTGAGTTTCGCAACTTGCGCCAAGGAGGACGTATTGTTGGCCAGTATGTGGATGACTTTAGTAAGCTAGCACGTTATGCCCCAAATGACGTTGCTACGGATGTAGCTAAGTAGGAGAAGTTTCTGGAAGGACTGAATGATGAGCTGAGCATGTAGTTGATGGTAGCAACCTTCAACAACTACCAGTAGTTGGTAAATAGAGCTCTCATGATTGAAGGGAAGCAGCAGCAGATTGACAACCGCAAGAGGAAGTATGGACAAGGGAAGTACAATTCTGGAGCTCAGCAGAAGCCACGTTTTACCCCGAAAACGGGAAGACATTTTCAGCATACCCATGGAGGAGGGAGTTCGCACAATCATAGTGGCACCAAGAATGGGAATGGGAATGGAGGAAGCAACGGTCAGAACCGTACCAACCCATCTACCCCAGCCAAGAGGGATCTGAGCCAAGTCACTTGCTATAAATGTCAGAAAATTGGACATTATGCCAATGAATGTCCTGAAGCCCAGAATGGAAATGGCAATGGAAGCTCTGGGAAGAAACCAAACCCTTTCAACAGGGGACAGGTGAACCACGTTAACGTGGAGGAGGTTGAAGCCTAGCCAGATGCAGTAATAGGTAAGTTTTTGGTTAAGTCATTTACTGCAATCGTTCTTTTTGATACTGGTGCATCGCATTCATACATATCAAGGGGATTTGTGGATAAGTATAAACTGCCCACCAAGGTTTTTAGAACACCTATGTTAGTAAGCTCACCAGGAGCGGAGTATATGGCCAGTCGAGGATGTTTTCAAGTGCCATTGAGTATAGGTAGGCATGTTTTCCCCTCGGATTTAATCATTTTGGAATCGCAAGGTTTGGATGTGATTCTAGGTATGGATTGGCTATCGATGTATGGAGGAAACATCGAATGCGCCAGTAAGTCGATTTTGCTTACCACCCCAGAAGGGAGAAGGATCAGGTATGTATCATGGCATGAACAGAAGAAGACCCAAGTAAATTCCTTATCAGGAGTTGTACAGGAGGAAGTACCAGTGGTGAAGGATTTCCCTGATGTACTTCCAGAAGAGTTGCCAGGCATGCCACCTGATAGAGACATTGAGTTTTTGATTGATCTTTTGCCAGGCACAGGGCCGATATCTAAGAGACCGTACAGGATGCCCGCACAAGGTTTGGAGGAAATTAAGAAGCAGATTAAGGAGTTACTAGATAAAGTCTATATTCGCCCAAGTTCTTCACCTTGGGGATCGCCAGTGCTTCTAGTGGAGAAGAAGGATGGATCACTGAGGATGGTTGTTGATTATTAAGGATTGAACGAAGTGACAATCAAGAACAAGTACCCGTTGCCGATGATCAACGATTTGTTTCAACAATTGCAAGGAGCTAAGGTATTTTCCAAGATCGATCTGTGATAAGGATACCACCAGTGGAAGATTCGAGAGCAGGATATACCTAAGACGGCTTTTACCACCAGGTACGGGCTGTATGAGTATACCGTTATGTCATTTGGTATGACTAACGCACCTGCATATTTCATGAACATGATGAACAAGGTGTTTATGGAGTTTCAGGATAAGTTCGTCGTGGTGTTCATTGATGATATTTTGGTCTATTCAAAGAATGAAGAAGAGCATAATGAGCATTTGCGTTTGGTACTTGGGAAGCTCAGAGAACATCAATTATATGCCAAGTTCAGCAAATGTGAGTTTTGGTTGAAGGAAGTTGGATTCCTCGGACATGTTATATCCGGAGAAGGAATAGCAGTATATCCCACCAAAGTTGTCACTATGACAAATTGGGAAGCACCAACAACAGTTGGAGAGATCCGGAGTTTTCTTGGACTCGCAGGATACTACCGGAGGTTCATTGAGAATTTCTCGAAGATTACTAAGCCCATGATGGAGTTGTTAAAGAAGGACACCAAGTTCAAATGGACTGAGGAATGTGAGGCTAGTTTCCAGGAGTTGAAGAAACGTTTTGTTACATCACCAGTGTTGATTCTGCCAGATCAGCGCAAGGATTATGAAGTATATTGCGATGCTTCTCGTCAAGGACTTGGAGCAGTGCTTATGCAGGAGGGAAGAGTTGTTTCATATGCCTCATGATAGCTTAAGCCCCATGAGTTGAATTATGCTATGCATGATTTGGAGTTAGCAGCCGTAGTGCATGCATTGAAGACTTGGAGACATTTTCTCATTTGAAACCATTGTGAGGTGTACACTGATCACAAGAGCTTGAAGTACATTTTCACTCAGAAGGAGTTGAATCTCAGGCAAAGGAGATGGTTGGAGCTCATCAAGGATTATGATATGAGATTGCATTATCACCCCGGAAAGGCTAACGTAGTAGCCGATGCGTTGAGCCGCAAGAGCCATGTCAACACACTCTTGACCGGAGAGTTACCGAAGGAGTTAGCCGAGGACCTTCGCGAGCTATGTTTGGAGATAGTTCCGAGAGGCTATGTAGCAGCATTGGAGATTCAGTCTACCTTGATGGATAAGATCAGAGAAGCTCAGAAGACTGACAAGGAGATTGCCTCTATAAAGGAGAAGATTAGCAAAGGAAAAGCTAAAGGATTTCGTGAGGATGAGCACGATACCTTATGGTTTGAGGAACGCGTTTATGTGCCTAATGACCCGGAGATCAGAAAGTTGATTCTGCAAGAGGCCCATGATTTGCCGTACTCGATTCACCCAGGTAATACCAAGATGTATCTGGATTTGAAGGACATTTTCTGGTGGACCGGAATGAAGAAGGATATTGCGGAGTACGTAGCAGTTTGTGATGTATGTTAGAGAGTGAATGAGGGAGTCCCGGATTAGGGGGTGTCCGGATAGCCGAACTATCATCTTTGGCCGGACTCCTGGACTATGAAGATACAAGTTTGAAGACTTCGTCCCGTGTCCAGATGGGACTTTCCTTGGCGTGGAAGGCAAGCTTGGCGATACGGATATGTAGATCTCCTACCATTGTAACCGACTCTGTGTAACCCTAACCCTCTTCGGTGCCTATATAAACCGGAGGGTTTTAGTCCATAGGACGACCAACAATCATACCATAGGCTAGCTTCTAGGGTTTAGCCTCTCTGATCTCATGGTAGATCTACTCTTGTACTACCCATATCATCAATATTAATCAAGCAGGAGTAGGGTTTTACCTCCATCGAGAGGGCCCGAACCTGGGTAAAAACATCGTGTCCCTTGTCCCCTGTTACCATCCGCCTAGACGCACAGTTCGGGACCCCCTACCCGAGATCCGCCGGCTTTGACACCGACATTGGTGCTTTCATTGAGAGTTCCTCTGTGCCGTCGCCATCAGGAAGGATGCCTCATCCCGTCTTTAAAGATGGCACTGTTGCTAAAGGAGCTTTGGCTATCGGCCAAACTCTCTAGCTAGGCGGTTTCCTTATGACCGCCTGTCCGGCCACCGCGCGACGATGACTTCTCGGGTCATCGAAAGCAATCTTCACGTTAGCTCGGAACTCGCCGAGCAGTTAGATTCGATGGAGCTCTCTTCCTTAAAGGAGCTCTTGGATCGCATCGCCGCCCTGGGAGTCGCTACAGACTACGATCAGATTGGGCCTAAAACCGATCTGAGAGAGATCAATTCTCCCCAGGTTACCCACCATGTTGCCGTGGTTGAGGAGCAATACGGCGACCCTTCCTCTATTTTAAGGACTAGCTATGTCCGGATTCCCGATCCCTCCATGCCGGATTCCCGCGGAGGGGAGGACGTAACTCAAGCCCTGAACCTAAAGTCAGGCAACAGGCTAGATGCATTGGACAACATCCAAGAACCCAAGCTTCTGAGTTCGGAAACTTCTTGGCCCCTGAGCCTGAGATTGGACGGGGTTCCGGATTTAATTCCACCCACCCACCCAAACATAAGCGATCTATCCCAAATACGGCAAGAGCCCGCAGAAACAGTACACCATTACTGGGCCAGATTCCTCCTGGTTATGAACAGGATAAAGGACTGCCGTGAGGAGGACGCGATTACATTCTTCCGCAATGATTGCACAGACAAGGGAATCCTCAACGTCGTAAGTCATCGTGAAATTACACGCTTCACTGACTTGGCGTCCATAGTACAAAAGTACTGCGAGATGGAAAGCGCCTGGAAAACCGAAATCAATTTTTGGGACAATCCAGCCCTGAATACAACCCCAGTCCAAAATAAAAGGGTGCATCATCGCCAGGCACCTGGGTTAAATACCAAAAAGCAAAAACCCTCTATAGGGCATGGAAACATACTGGAGGGATGGCTCAATGGACCCTACAAAATTCATAGTACAGAGGGCGCCACTCCAACTCATAGCCTTAGAGCATGTTGGATACTACGGCAGGTGGCCAAAAGTGGCGAAGATCTTCTAGCTGCAGAGCATCAGCCCAAGGATACCAGTACGGTATTAACAGTCTTCAAGACATTCACATCAAATAATATGCAGAAACGAACACTCCGCAGCCTTGCCGAAGTCTACAAAGTAGCAACAATAAACCCATGGAGTGACACGGCTATTACCTTTAATGCCAGTGACGAACCTAAATTCCAACAGCCCGAGCACCAGCCGCACTGGTCCTCAGTCCAATAGTGGATGGCTTTCGCCTCGCAAAGGTACTCATGGACGGTGGCAGCGGATTGAACCTCATTTACGAGGAAACCCTCCGAAAAATGGAAATAGACTGGAGCCGCATTGAGCGAAGCAGCACAACCTTTAGAGGAATAATCCCCAGCTGGGAAGCATGTTTGTACAAGAAAAATCACACTGGTTGTGGTATTCGGCACGCCGGATAATTACAGGTCCGAGGAGGTCATGTTTCAAGTGGCCCCGTTCAGCAGCGGATATAACACTCTATTAGGGCGAGAGGCATTCACAATTTTTCAAGCTATACCCCATTACGGGTACATGAAGCTCAAAATGCCCGGGCCCAATGGAATCATCACTCTTGCTAGTGACCCAGACATAGCACTCCGCGCTGAAAATAAGGCAGCCGCACTGGCCCTTGAGGCACTATCCGAAGCCTTAGCGGCCGAAGAACTCACCGGGCTGCGCTCCACAGTGAATAGGGACGATGTGATACTCGATAAGAGATCCAAGTCCACCTTCTTTAAACCAGCGGACAAAATAGTCAAATTCCAAGTCCATCCAACAGACCCTACGAAAACGGCCTCCATCGGGGCACAATTAAACCCTAATGTAGACGCTGCACTACGAGAATTCCTACGTGAAAATTGGGACATTTTTGCCTGGCACCCTTCAGACATGCCAGGAATCCCATGCCGGCTGGCCGAGCACAGCCTAAACATCCTAAAAGGATTTAGGCCTGTCAAACAGGCTCTTCGGTGTTTCTCCGAACCCAAGAGACAGGCCATGGGAGAGGAGCTAGCCAAATTATTGGAGGCCGGATTCATCAGAGATATAAAACATCCGGACTGGCTAGCAAACCTGGTGATGGTACCAAAGAAGGACAAATCCTGGCGCCTATGCGTCGATTTTAAGGACCTCAACAAGGCCTGCCCAAAGGATCCCTTCCCACTCCCCCACATCGATCAAATTATCGACGCTACCGCAGGACACGATTCATTGTGTTTCCTCGACGCATACTCCGGTTACCACCAAATTAAGATGGCAGAGCCCGACCAGGGCGCAACGGCATTCATCACCCCATACGGCCCATTCTGCTTTACACAATGCCCTTTGGGCTCAAAAACGCCGGCGCAACATATCAGCGCATGATTCAGACATGTCTGGCAAACCAGATCGGCAAAACAGTGGAGGCATACGTAGACGATGTGGTCGTCAAAACCAAGCACGTAGAAACTCTAGTAGACGATTTGAGGCTCACGTTCGATAATCTCCGAACATATGACATTAAGCTTAACCCAGAAAAAAGCGTTTTCGGTGTACCAGCCGGAAAGCTCCTGGGCTTCATTGTATCCGGTAGAGGAATTGAAGCAAACCCAGCCAAGATCCGAGCTTTGTCACAATTGGATATCCCAAAGGACCTCAAACAAATACAAAAATTGACGGGATGCGTGGCGGCTCTAAGCCGCTTTATCTCCCGTTTAGGAGAAAAGGCGTTACCTCTTTACCGCCTCCTCCGACGCACCGAACACTTCGAGTGGATGGATGCCGCCACAGCCGGACTCGAAGAAATAAAAGCCATATTGGCAACAAACCCGGTCCTGGCCGCGCCCAACATGGGCGAACCAATGCTATTATATATCACGGCAACTCATCAAGTTGTGAGCGCAGTGCTCATTGTCGAACGAGAAACAGACAGACACAAGTTCCCCCTTCAAAAACCAGTTTACTACGTGTCCACTGTCCTAACTCCATGCAAGTCACGGTACCCGCATTATCAAAAGATAGCGTACGCGGTGTTCATGGCATCCCGAAAGCTGCGACACTACTTTCAAGAGTGTTTGATAACAGTAGCCTCCGAAGTACCTCTTAACGACATTATAAACAACCGCGACGCGACGGGCCGGATTGCCAAATGGGCCATTGAGCTCCTCCCGTTTGACATAACGTATAAGCCACGACGAGCTATTAAGTCGCAAGTTTTGGCCGACTTCGTCGCCGAATGGACTGAAGCCGAACTCCCTAAAGAGTACGGCGTATATTCCAACAGGATAATGCACTTCGACGGCTCCAAAATGTTGGCCGGTCTAGGGGCTGGCGTCGTTTTGACGTCCCCAACCGGAGATACGGTTCAATACGTACTCCAGATAATGTACATGGACTCCAACAATGCAGTCGAATACGAGGCCCTTCTACACGGCCTCCGGATGGCAGTCTCCATGGGCATTCAACGCCTAGAGGTGCGTGGGGATTCGAACCTCGCGATATCCCAAATAAATGGAGACTTCGAAGCCAAGGATCCGAAAATGGCAGCTCAACACCGTCCTAAAAATGTGAGCTCGGTTTGAAGGGCTCGAATTTCACCATATAGCCCGGGATAACAACCAGGCAGCAGACGTATTGGCGTGCATTGGCGCAAAGCACGATGCCGTCCCTCCCAACATCTTCCTAGAGAGGCTGTTCAAGCCATCCGTACTATGGGAGAGAGAATCCGGAAATAACAACCCGGACCCAACCGCACTGCCCGACGCCGAACATTCTGACACAATTGGTGGTTCTGCCAACGAAGTAACATCTTCAGCCCACGTAATAATGGCAGTCATTGCCCCGTGGACGGAACCATTCCTAGCCTACCTAACTAGGTAGGAACTTCCCAAGGACCAAAACGAGGCCCGCTGCATAGTGCGGCGATCGAAATCCTATAAGGTCCATGAGGGAGAGCTTTACAGGAAAAGCACAACCGGAGTCCTTCAAAGGTGTATCTCCGAAGAGGAAGGGCGGAACCTTCTGGCTGAAATTCATGCTAGACTCGGCAGGCACCACGCCGCAGCCCGGGCCCTTGTAGGCAAGGCCTTCCGTACAAGATTTTATTGGCCGACGGCCTGGGCAGATGCTCAGGACTTAGTCCAACGATGCGTCGGTTGCTAGCTCTTTGCTAATCAAAGCCACATGCCACCCGCCGCCCTCAAAACTATACCCATAACCTGGCCCTTCGCAGTCTGGGGGCTTGACATGGTTGGACCCCTTAAAGGAGGAACCCACAAGCAAAAATACCTACTGGTCATGGTGGATAAATTCAACAAATGGATAGAGGCCAAACCTGTTAAGACGGCCGAATCCGGACCGGTGATAGACTTCATATCAGGGGTCGTACACCGTTACGGCGTCCCCCATAGCATCATCACTGATAACGGCACGAACTTTACGGCCGAGGAGGTCAAACTCTGGTGCAAAAACATGGGCATCAAGCTCGACTATGCTTCAGTCAATCACCCTCAAACTAACGGTCAAGTCGAGCGAGCAAATGGTCTAATCATGAGCAGCATCAAACCTAGATTAGTGCGGTCCCTCAAGGAATCTAACACGCACTGGGTAGAGGAGCTCGACTCCGTACTCTGGGGGATGCAGACCACTCCAAATCGCACCACCGGATTTACACCATTCTTTATGGTATACGGCGCACAGGCGGTTTTGCCCTGTGACATAATTCATGACTCACCTCGCGTGCGCATGTATGAAGAAAGAGAAGCCGATCTCGATCGGTAGGACAGTTTGGACGCATTGGAGGAGGAGCGCGACGTGGCAAAAGCCCGTTCCGCATTTTATCAACAACAAGCTCGAAGATATAAAAGCAGAGAAGTACGGGCCAAAACTTACAACGTCGGCGAGTTAGTCCTATGCCTGCCGGACAAGAAAAAGGACAAACTCAAGCCCAAATGGGAAGGTCCCTTTATCATCGACCAAGTCCTGACCGGTGGTGCGTACTGTCTGCGAGATGCATCGGATAGACTCGAGCCGAACCCATGGAATGCAGCCCGTCTCCGAAGATTCTACGCCTAGCACTGGATACACTTGACGCGCTATCCGCGCTCATTATACCTGGGGGCTTCTTTAACAGAAGTTTATTTATACGGGCTTCATGCCCAACACATGTGTCACACTTCCACATGTACCTTTTATTCACCATTATATGCATCGATATGGCTTAAGTTTTGGCCAAGCTGGGTTGCCTGGCTCCTGTGCTTACCCCTACGTTCCTGATTGTTTGGCTAGGCGGTAAAGGGAGCACCTCTGCGATTGTTACTGCCGGGTCAGCCGGATGTGTACCTCAGACTGGGTGAAGCCGAAAGCTAGCGTTCTTAAGAGAATATTCGATCGGTGAACTAAAAGACGATTTCTTACCTATTTATTTATCCGCCCCAGATGTTTTTCTACTCTTTTCGCAGTTCGGACATGCACTTTAGGGCATGCTCCCAGGGAAAGGAACCCCTAACGGAACTATTCTCCCTGGAAGATGTTTCTTACTAACCATGTAATATAACATAACTAGTTGGGCACTTGTCTGATAAAGCACTAATGACCCCTACGCCTGGTCTCCATGCATGCCCCGGTTCTTACATAACTGTGAGGGTATTCGGACACACTCCAGACTATTGGGTCCCGAGGTTGAAGCGAAAAGGTCCGCTATGACAAACGATCTACAATCCGGCTAGAAGGCATTTTACATGTCATCTTTAATTACATAGTCAATTCGACTGATTGTATTCCTCTTCAATGCCATCTAATAGGTTGTCTAGTTTATAGTCCTGCTGGGAATACTTTCTGGCCAACTCTACTTGGCCATACACTAAGCTCACAGGGATCTCCTTCCCATCGGGCCCCACAGGTCCGACCTCGGCCATGTGGTTTGGGTCAGCCTTCGTGTATCGCGTCTTCACCATGGCCCGGGCTTCCCTGGCGCCCTGATGGCAGGCCGATATCTTCCATAATCGGAAGCGCCGCCGTGCTCCCTGAAGCCTCTCTGCAAGCTCTCCAAGGCCTTCGGGCGGGGAGAGAGATGGCCACAAGGCCTGGGCGACGCCTTTCATCACCTGCTGAACTCGTTCGTGCAGTTGTAAGAGCTCGGCAAGAAGGTCACCCGTAGAACCGGGCATTTCCTCTGCAGGACGGCCTGTGAGCATACCTACAAATATAACCCTGTTAGTCAACTTCCTCACCAAACTATTTTTTTCAAAAGTTCGTTCAAGCACTTACTAAAAATGTCGCTTCGAAGCCGCCGATTCTCCTTAACGGAGTCAGACAGCTGGGCACGAACATCCTTTAGTTCCTCACCCAGCTGGGTGTTGGCATCTTGGAGATTATTTTTCTCTTGTCACACCCTTGTAAGCACATTCTCGCCGGCCTTTAACCGGCGCATGAGATGTTGCTTCTCCGGATCTATCCCGGCGCCATCTGCAATATTATTGTCAGACTTCTACACACGCCGCACTTCACAAGTTACTTATCTTTTGAAGAATATATTACCAGAGGGGGTCTCTTTGGCTTCCCCCGCTGCGGCTAGTGCAGCCTCAAGTTGGGCCTTGCACTCCTCTAGCTCCTGGGACAGTTGGGTATTCTTTTTCTGTAAGATCCTGTACAATAAATGATCCTTAAATCAGTTATTCTAACTATTTCATGTCTCGGGGGCTACTGGCACATATAACTGTCAAATTTTCTCACTCGTATGTCTTTTACATACTCCTCCGTGGCTCTGGCTAGACCATTTTGAGCGGCGCGGAGGTGCGCATCTCCTGAATTGATGGCATCCAATGCTTCTAGGGAGAAACACACATCATGAAGAACTGTCCGGCGACGCCTGTGATTCATGGCACTCTCCACCTCGGAATTGGTGGCAGATAACCTATCGGCATCCTATGTCGAAGGAGCATCCGACGCACGCCTCGTGTTCGCCTCCGCTTCTGGACCTGGCTTTGGAGCCTGGCGAGCGGAGGATTGATTGGCAACCTCTCCGTATACAGTCTAGCGAGCGCTCTTCTTCCCGAAAAAGCACGAGCATAAGTATGTCTCTCGGGAATAAAGCCTGGGGGTAAGGTGGCACGCCATACCGTTGCGCCGGAGTTTCGATCTGGACCACACCTCTTTTTAGCTTGTTGGGCCGTACTGCCCCTTGTTGGCTAGCCGCCGCAGGCTCGGCCTTCCGCCTCAAGGGCGCCCCCTGCAAAACGCCATCGGTATACGGTGCTCAAAAATAAGCACGGATGGGTCATTTTCAAAGTATTGGGACTTTGGTCTCAATTACCTGTGAGGCTGGAAGTATTTCGGGGTAATCAGCCGTAATGGCGACCAAGGCATTATCAATGCTCAGTTGGTGAAATACCCCATCAATCAGCTCCACTGATATGTTCGGATCCTCTTGGGAGGTCGGATCGAGGAACCGTTCCGGATCCTCGGGTTGTGGAGGCGGGCTGTTTATGTCCTTTACGGCCTGGCGCAGTTCCTGCGCCGAAATCACAAAATGAGATACTTGACTATGGGAATATGGATCGGATAGGCAAAAAGAAATGCCCGCTTACTCAGCTCGGAGGATTGTGCATAGAAAATCCGTTCTGTGGATTGACGCAGAGAAATTCCTCCTCTTCTCCCTTGTATAACGCGGACAAGATCTTCACCAGATCGGCCATCGATCCCGGCCCCTTACGGCCGCAGCGGGTGGCATCATCCTCCCCGTTGAAATCCCACATGGGGTGGCCTCTATACTGGAGCGGCTGCACCCCCCACATAATGCATGTGGCCATGACCCCGATCATGGTCAGTCCGGAATGAGCTAACAACCTTATTCGGCTCATCAGGTAAAGGACGTCCCTGTCATTTTCCTTCTGAGGGCTCCGTGGACGCCAGCTTAGGCGTTTCTTCAAAGGAGCGTTATTGAACTCAGGGAGAACGATCCGAACAAGGTCTGGCAGGGGGACATCTTCTATATAAAACCACTCCAAAGGCCAGTCTTCGGACGCCTTCTTCGGGGTTCCGGATAGATATCCGGTCCCGGCGATGCGCCATAGTTCGGCTCCGCCCACTTGATATATTGACCCCTCTTGAGAACGGGGCACAAGGCAGAACAGCTTCTTCCACAGCGCAAAATGAGCCTCGATGCCCAAAAACAGCTCGCAAAGGGCCACGAAGCCCGCAATATGCAGAATAGAGGCAGGCGTAAGGTTGTGCAACTAGAGGCCGTAGAACTCCAAGAGCCCCCGGAGAAATGGATGAATTGGAAATCTGAGCCCTCTTATCAAATAAGAGACAAGGCACACCCACTCTCCTTTGGAGGGGCTGGGGACGCTCTCCTCTTGCTTTCCGCCCACATAGGTGGTGAGTCCGGCTCGAACTGGAACCATGAAGGGCGGGGGAAGAAATCCCTTGGTTTGGAGCGTCACTAACTTGCTGTGCGGGACGGAGCATCTCTCCCAATCTCCAGGCTGGGGGCTGGAAGGGCGAGAGGAGGAGCCGCGTCGACTGTCCATGATGGAATGGATTTCTGTCAGATGCGCTCTGATGAATGCTCGCGAAGGGAGGATGGTGTGATTCGGATCTAGATCCGCGTCTCTTTTATAGGCAGCTCATTTGCACGGCTAGGGGGGTATAATGTAAAAATACCCTGGCTTTTCGCATTCGTTCGACACGTGGAAGATGGCCATTATTGGGCGTGGAAGCCGGGGAGCACAATATTTACAAGAAGCCGGATGCTATTCAAACAGGTACACAGGATTTGGAGAAGAACCCGCCTTGCAATGCCGAAGACAATCTACGCACCGGACTCATCGCCATTGAAGCCTGGTTCGGGGGCTACTGAGGGAGTCCCGGATTAGGGGGTGTCCGGATAGCCAAACTATCATCTTTGGCTGGACTCCTGGACTATGAAGATACAAGATTGAAGACTTTGTCCCGTGTCTGGATGGGACTTTCCTTGGCGTGGAAGGCAAGCTTGGCAATACAGATAGGTAGATCTCCTACCATTGTAACCGACTCTGTGTAACCCTAACCCTCTTCGGTGCCTATATAAACCGGAGGGTTTTAGTCCATAGGACGACCAACAATCATACCATAGGCTAGCTTCTAGGGTTTAGCCTCTCTGATCTCGTGGTAGCTCTACTCTTGTACTACCCATATCATCAATATTAATCAAGCAGGAGTAGGGTTTTACCTCCATCGAGAGGGCCTGAACCTGGGTAAAAACATCATGTCCCTTGTCTCATGTTACCATCCGCCTAGACGCACAGTTCGGGACCCCCTACCCGAGATCCGCCGGTTTTGACACCGACAGTGAAGGTAGAGCATCAGAAGCCAGCAGGATTGCTACAGCCATTGCCGATACCCGAATGGAAGTGTGATAAGCTAGGCATGGATTTTATCACGGGATTTCCCAGAACTTGTTCAGGCTATGACTCAATTTGGGTTGTAGTCGATCGCTTGACGAAGGTAGCTCATTTTATCCCAGTGAAGACCACTTACACCAGTGCTAAGTTGGCAAAGATATACATGACCAGCATTGTATGTCTGCATGGAGTTCCGAGGAGCATTGTATCGGATAGAGGAACCCAGTTACCTCAAAGTTTTGGAATCAGTTGCACGAAACTTTGGGTACCAGGCTAGAGTTCAGTACAGTCTTTCATGCGCAGACAGATGGACAGACCGGGAGAGTCAATCAGATTTTGGAGGATATGCTGAGAGCTTGTGCGCTAGATTATGGATCTAGTTGGGATGAGAATTTGCCGTATGCGGAGTTCTCTTACAACAACAATTATCAATCTAGTTTGAAGATGGCCCCTTTCGAAGCCTTGTACGGAAGGAGGTGCAGGACCCCGTTGTTGTGGGATGAAGTTGGAGATCGCCAATTGTTTGGACCTGATTTGATTAAGGAGTCTGAACAGAAGGTGAAGTTGATTCGCGATAGGCTCAAGATAGCCCAGTCCAGGCAGAAGAGCTATGCAGATTCAAAATGCAAGGAAACGGTTTACAAAGTCGGAGACAGAGTTTATCTTCGTGTATCTCCACTTTGAGGAGTTAAGCGCTTTGGAGTTAAGGGAAAATTAGCGCCACATTTTGTAGGACCCTACAAAGTTTTGGAACGCATGGGAGAAGTTGCTTACAAGTTGGAATTGCCCAAAGGATTGTCAGGAGTTCACCATGTGTTTCACTTCCCAGTTGAAGAAGTGCCACGCAGAGATGGCTGATATACCGCTAAGAGATACAGTGCCGCTGGAAGCGATTCAGTTGGATAGTGATTTAACCTACGAGGAGAAACCAGTGAAAATTCTCGAATATGCCAGCCGATTAACCCGCAGCAAGGTTATCAAGTTTTGTAAAGTTCAGTGGAGCCACCACACCGAGGATGAAGCCACCTGGGAGCGAGAGGAAGATCTGCTGAAGGACCACCCTCACCTATTTTCTTGCCAACCCGAATCTCGAGGGCGAGATTCATCTTAAGGGGGGTAGGTTTGTAACATTCCAAATTTTCAATTTGGAATGTTATACACTAGATCATCATCACATATCATATTTTATTGCTTCTTGGCTTGATCCTAGAAATTCTACGCAACTCAAGGACCCTCGGAGAGAGTTGGGAATTTCGTTATTTTCGTATTTGAGTTTTCTCAAATTTTGAAAACAGGATCATTTGATTTTATTTATTTTATCTTCAATTATTTCTATTATAAAAATATGAGAGAGGGAATAAAATGACTTTCTCAAAATATAGAAATATTGAGGATTTAATAAAAAAATCAAATAAGATTTTATTTTGGAGTTTTGCTATTTTATTTGAATTTAGGAAAATTGCACGTTTTTCAAAACTGCATTTTAGGGCCAAGAAAATGTTCATCTCGTCCTAAATATTTTATTTAGACGGTGAAATTTATTTTGGCATTTTTAGAATTTTATTTTATTTTCTAGAATATTTTTTTAGTTTCGGCGGAATTGTTTAAAAAAAACTTCCAGTGCCCAACTGGGTCGAGGCCCAGCCGAGCCGCCCCCCCCCCCCCCTGCACCGCTGTCTCCCTCCTGGAGACCGCGCGACGCTGCCGCCGACTCGGACCGAAGTCTGAGCCGGACTCCTCCTCCCCGCCGCCTTGCCCCCTCCCCCCAAGCCACCCCCTCCTTAAATTCCCCCCAACCCCGACGCCGCACCCCGTCCCACCCAGCCGTCGCCGTGTGCCGTGCCCGTCGCCGCCACCGCCCGATCGCGCCACCCGCCGCCGCTGCCTGGAGCCCCGCCGGAGCTCCGAGTTCCGCCGGATTCCGACGAGATAGCCGCCCGCCGCCGCCCCGGTTTTCTAAGAAAACCGACTCGGTTTTTCTTTAAACCCTAGGTTTTATTTTTTAGATCGTTTATTTTATTTTATTCTGGTTTATTTAGCTACCGAGCGTTCGCTTATTTGTTCGTTTTAATGGATGAGTTCTTCGTTTAGTCGCAGTTAACGAACGTTCGTTCGTTAAACTGTTCGTCAGCTTTTCGTTTTCTCGGATTTTCCGCGATTATTCCAGATCGCGATTTCTGATCCGATTTTTGTTTTAGTTTATCTTTTCGCTCATTTATCGGAATCAGGCGATTCAAGCGCCTAGAGTTTCATCTCGAAACCCTCTTTCCATTTAACCAACTCAAACAAGTTTTTGCTTCTGTAAAATTTGACTTAGTTCTAGATTAGTAAACGAAGCTTGTTTCTTTCGCCGTTTGAGTTTTGTTGCTTTGTTTGTTTTGTTTCTTTTTGCAAACCAGAGTTCTTAAGTTGAACTTTCTGGTTAGATTTCTTATTTGACTTTTACCTGTGCATTAGATGAGTACTTATTGTATGCTTGTTGTTTGCGATTGAGTACCCGGAGTGCGCCGATTACTACTTCGAATCGCTAGGTTTCACGGATCATCGGCAAGGCAAGTAACACTTTGATCATACCTCTTCACTACCCAGTTTTATTGCATTAGATCAATCCTCAAACAATTGCATGGTTAGGATCTGATTAATATGTGGGTTCTGGGAAGTAGATGAGGTAGTACCTATTACCTGTTTTATTATCCAACCCTTGGGAGTTACTTCTATGTTTGCTTATATTGCCATGCTATGCTAGTAGACGTGGATTGGGTGAGTGTATCCATGACAGATGTGAGATTGTTATTTAATGGTTTATTTAAGGTGGCAACTTTAATACACATCTGGGTGGATTGAGGCACCTGGGTATTCCAGCGATTGCCTATTTTTTATGGACCGCCACCCAGGCTCAAAGGGATCATGAGATTATTCATGCTAGAAACTTCTGTGTGCAGCCACAAGCTACTATGGGCTCTAGCATAGTTGATTAAGTCGTGTGAACTCCTACAGTGGTAGACTAGGAGATTTAGGGGAAAGTAGGTGTAACTGTCTACCCGATCGTAAGGTGCTAGCTCTTCTGAAAGACTATGTCACGGTCATCCGTTTCTTAAACACCATGAAGTGCGAGAAATCCAACGGAGGAGATCGGGTCTTGTGGGGAAAAGTGCACAAACCTCTGCAGAGTGTACAAACTAATCATGGTTAGCGATGTCCCCGGTTATGGACGTTTTGAGTATCTAGTTCTTGGATTATCATGTGAATCTCATCATGTTACTTTAATTTAATTTGTTGGGTTTAATGATGATGCTTAATTGGGATTGAGAGGGTGTCTATCTTCTCAATGTTTAACAACTACCATGATAGTTAAATGAAATTTATTCCTTTGCAGTAGGGAAAAATTGGCTTTACGCAAAACTGTAACCATAGAGCTTTCCACCAGCCATATATGCATGTAGTATAGCATATTTCTGTTCATTACTCTCTATGTGTTACATTGCCAGCATATTCCATGTGCTGACCCGTTTTCAGGCTGCAATGTTCATGTTGCAGACTTTTCAGACGACGAGTAAGGTGCCTTAGGTCGTGGTTCTATACTTAGTGATGTCGTTGGAGTTGATGGACTCACTTCTCTTCCAAGCCTTCCGCTGTTATCATTATTAGATGGCCTTAAGCCATATTTATTGTAATAAGTTCTCTTTTGAGACATTTGATGTAATAAGTGTGTGATTGCTACTCTGTTATAAATCCTTCAAGTATTGTGCGTGTCAGCATTACTGATCCATGGATGACACTAAAGCACAGAGATCAGCCTGTTTGAGGTCTGGTCGCTACACGGGCCGTACTCTGCAACAGTATTTTCTCCGAGGAGGCTTTCGATGCCTTCAACTCTGGAGACGCGTATATTCGTGCCGCTCAAGATGGACTTGCCATAGCAACGGACCAGTATGCGAAGGATATACGGGTAAGAAAATCTGATAAGTATGTGTAGTAGTAGCCCCTGAGACTTGAAATAGTTGGCACAACTGATTTAAGGATCATTTATGCATAGGTTCTTATAGAGAAGAATACCCATTTATCTCCAGAACTGGAGGAATGTAAGACCCAAATGAAGGCCGTTGTTGCCGAACAAGAGGAAAAAAGGGCCTCTTCTGGTAAGACTAACCTTGTACCAGTTATTTATTCGGCATGGTTTATAAATCTAACAAGAGATGCTGCAGACAATCCAGGGGAGAATCCGAAGATTGTGGAAGATAATGAGCCACATCTGCGAAGTCAGCTGAAGGCGGGCGAGCGTGTGCTGATGAAGGCTATTCAAGAGAGAAGTAATCTCCAAGATGCTAATGTCCGACTGAGCATCGAACTAAAAGATGTTCGGGCTCAGCTTGCCGACTCCGTGAAGGAGAACAGGAGGCTTTGATGCGGCATTTATAGTAGGTGCTTAAACGAACTGTAGTATAGTTCGGCAAGGAAGCGTATTGACAGAGTTATGTCTTTAGGTATGCTGACGGGCCGTCCTGAAGAGGAGATGCCTGGATCCATAGGCGATGTGCTGCAAGATCTTTCACAACTGCACAAACGAGCGCCGCAGGTGATGCAGGGTATTGCCCAGGCCTTGTGGCCATCCACTTCCCTGACAGGAGGCATGAGCGAGCTTGTGGAGATGCTCAAAGGAGCACACCGGTGCTTCCGGTTATGGAAGATATCATCCTGCCGACAAGGTGCGAGGGAAGCCTGGACCTTGTTGAAGACGCGATACGCCAAGGCTGACCTGAACCACATGGCCGAAGTCGGACCGGTGGGGGTAGATGGGCAAGAGATACCTGTAAGTCTAGTATATGACCAAGTAGCGTTAGCAGCAAAGTATTCCCAACGATATTGTAAGCTAGACAGCCTGTTGGATGGTATAGAGGAAGAATATAGCCAATCTAAGTGACTATGTAATTTAAATGGACCTATGTAGTCCCTAGCCGGATTGAAAATCATTTGTCATGCGGACCTTTTCACTTCAGCCCCAGGACCCGATAGTCCGGAGTGTATCCGAATATCCGCACAGTTATGAAAAACCGGGGTATGCATGGAAACCAGGCGTAGGGGTCATAAGTGCTTGAACAGACAAGTACCCAACTAGTTATGTTATATTACATGGATAGTAAGAAATATCTTCCAGAGAGAATAGTTCCATTCGGGGTTCCTTTCTCTGGGTGCGCATGCATCGATGTGCATGTCCGAACTGCGAACAGAAGCGCAGGAAACAAAACATCTAGGGATTCATGTTGTAATAAATGAAAACATCTTTTGTTCACCGACCGAATATTCTCTTAAGAACGCTAGCTTTCGGCTTCACCCAGTCTAAGGTACACATCCGGCTGAACCGGCAGTAACAATCGCAGAGGTGCTCCCCTTATGCCCTAGCCGAATTAACGGGAACGTAGGGCATAAACACAAGAGCCAGGCAACCCAGCATGGCCAAAACTTAAGTCATATAGATGCACATAATGGTGAAAAAAGGGGCACATATGGAAAGAAAACGCATATGTGGCTGGCAGGGAGCCATTAAAGTGGTTATATTTAGCTTCCGTATAGGAAGCCCCCAGGTACAGTGTGCACGCATAGTGCGGCCGGAGCGATCGAAGCATCCGTACAGTTTTGTAAGGTTGTGTGTGGAAAGTAAAAGAAGGCGAGAAATGAAGGAAAAGAACATAATTGAAGGGGCGGAGGTGAGGAGACGAACCCTGAGTTCGGCACTAGGCGTAGAATCTTCGGAGTCTGGCCGCGTTCCATGGGTTCGGCTCGAGTCTGTTATCAGATGCACTGCGCAGACGATACGCTCCTCCAGTGAGAACTTTATCAATGATGAAGGGACCCTCCCACTTGGGTTTGAGCTTGTACTTCTTCTCGGGGAGGCGTAGAACTAGTTTGCCAATGTTATAAGTTTTGGCCCGTACTTCTCTGCTTTGATACCTTCGAGCCTGTTGCTGATAGAATGAGGAATAGACTTTTGCTACGTCACGCTCCTCCTCTAGAGCATCTAAGTTGTCCTGATGATCTAGCTCGGCTTCCTTCTCTTCATACATGCGCACGCGAGGTGAGTCATGGATTATGTCGCAGGGTAGCACTGCTTCTACGCCGTACACCATAAAAAATGGTGTGTATCCGGTGGTACGATTCGGCGTGGTCCACAGCCCCCAGAGTACAGAGTCGAGCTCCTCGACCCAATGCGTGTCTAATTCTTTCAAGGATCGCACTAGTCTGGGTTTGATTCCGCTCATGATGAGACCATTTGCACGTTCGACTTGACCGCTTGTTTGGGGGTGATAGATAGAGGCGTAATCGAGCTTAATTCCCATGTTGCCGCACCAAGTTTTCACCTTATCGGCTGTGAAATTTGAGCCATTGTCAGTGATGATGCTGTGGCGGACACCGTAACGGTGTACAACCTCTGATATGAAGTCTATCACTGGTCCGGATTTGGCCATTTTAATTGGTTTGGCTTCTATCCATTTGGTGAACTTGTCCACCATGACCAATAAGTATTTTTTCTTATGGCTTCCCCCTTTGAGAGGTCCGACCATATCCAGCCCCCAGACGGCGAAGGGCCAAGTTATGGGGATTGTTTGGAGAGAGGTAGGGGGATATGGCTCTGATTGGCGAAGAGTTGGCAACCAACGCAATGTTGGACGAGGTCCTGTGCATCTGCTCGGGCTGTCAGCCAGTAAAAACCTGTACGGAAGGCCTTGCTTACAAGTGAGCTGCAGCGTGGTGCCCGCCGAGTCCGGAATGGATTTCGGATCAGAGCTGCCACCCTTCCTCTTCGGCGATGCATCTTTGGAGCACTCCGGTAGTACTTTTCTTGTAGAGCTCTCCTTCATGGACTTTGTAGGCCTTAGAGCGTCGCACAATACAACGTGCCTCATTTTGGTCCTCGGGGAGCTCTTGCCTATTTAGGTAGGCTAAGAAGGGTTCGGTCCACGGGGCAATGACAACCATGATTTCATGGGCCGAAGGTGTTATTTCGGTGGTAGAGCCTCCGATTTTGTCAGATGGTTCGAAATCTGGGATTGTATGCGGAGCCGGACATATGTTGCCAGACTCCCCTTCCCATACCACAGATGGCTGGAGCAGCCTTTCCAAGAATATATTAGGTGGGACGGGGTCGCGTTTAGCGGCGATGCGGGCGAGGACATCCGCCGCTTGATTATTTTCTCTGACCACATGGTGGAATTCGAGCCCCTCGAACCGAGCTGACATCTTGAGGATGGCGTTATGATAAGCCACCGTTTTCGGATCTTTGGCATCAAAGTCTCCATTTATCTGTGATATTGCGAGGTTCGAGTCCCCGCGCACTTCAAGGCGTTGGATACCCATGGAGACTGCCATCCGAAGACCATGCAACAGAGCCTCGTATTCGGCTGCATTGTTGGAGTCTGTGTATAGTATTTGGAGTACGTATTGAACCATGTCTCCGGTGGGGGATGTCAGGACAACACCTGCTCCCAATCCGGCCATCATTTTAGAGCCATCGAAGTGCATGATCCAATTGGAGTACGCGCCGTACTCTTTAGGGAGTTTGGCTTCTGTCCATTCGGCGACATAGCCAGCCAGAACTTGTGACTTAATGGCCCACCATGGTTTGTATGTTATTTCGAACGGAAGGAGCTCGATAGCCCATTTAGCAATTCGGCCCGTTGCGTCGCGGTTGTTTATTATATCGTTGAGTGGTACTTCGGAGGCCACCGTAATCGAACACTCTTGAAAGTAGTGTCGTAGCTTCCGGGATGCCATGAAGACCGCATACGCTATCTTTTGATAGTGTGGGTACCAAGATTTGCATGGAATGAGGACAGTGGACACGTAATATGCCGGCTTTTGGAGCGGGAACTTGTGTCCGTCTGCTTCTCGCTCAACGACGAGCACTGCGCTTACAACTTGGTGTGTTGCGGCTATGTATAATAGCATGGGTGCGCCAGTATTTGGCGCGGTCAGGACTGGATTGGTGGCCAAGAGGGCCTTTATTTCTTCCAGTCCTGCCGTGGCCGCATCCGTCCACTCGAAGTGTTCGGTGCATCGAAGAAGGCGATAAAGAGGTAGTGCCTTTTCTCCTAATCGTGAGATAAAGCGGCTTAAGGCAGCCACACATCCAGTTAGTTTCTGGATCTGCTTGAGGTCCGTTGGGGTAGCCAACTATGACAGAGCTCGGATTTTTGCCAGATTTGCTTCGATTCCTCTATTGGAGACGATGAAGCTGAGCAATTTCCCGGAGGGTACACCGAAGACACATTTCTCCAGGTTGAGCTTGATGTTGTATGTTCGGAAGTTGTCGATCGTGAGCCTCAAGTCATCTATTAAAGTTTCGACGTGTCTTGTTTTGATGACCACGTCGTCTATGTAAGCCTCTATTGTTGCCGATTTGTTTTTCCAGGCATGTCTGAATCATGCGTTGATAGGTTGCGCCGGCGTTTTTGAGCCCGAAAGGCATGGTATTGAAATAAAAGGGGCCGTATGGCGTAATGAAGGTCGTTGCGGCTAGGTCAGACTCTGCCATCTTGATCTGATGGTATCCGGAGTACGCGTCGAGTAAACCCAATGAGTCGTGTCCTGCGGTGGCGTCGAGGATTTGATCAATGCGGGGGAGAGGGAAGGGATCGTTGGGGCAATCCTTATTAAGGTCCTTGAAATCGACACATAGGCGCCAGGATTTGTCCTTCTTTGGTACCATTACCAAGTTTGCTAGCCAATCCAGATGTTTTATGTCTCTGATGAATCCGGCCTCGAGTAGCTTGGCTAGCTCCTCTCCCATGGCTTGCCTCTTGGGCTCTGAGAATTGCCTAAGAGTCTGCTTGACTGGCTTGTATCCTTTCAGAATATTGAGGCTGTGTTCGGCCAGCCTACGTGGGATGCCCGGCATGTCTGAAGGATGCTAGGCGAAAATATCCCAATTCACTCGCAGGAAATTTCGTAGTGCGGCGTCTATTATGGGGTTCAACTGTGTCCCAATGGAAGCTGTCTTTGTAGGGTCCGTTGGGTGGACTTGGAATTTGACTATCTCGTATACGGGCTTGAAAGAGGTGGACTTGGGTCGCTTGTTGAGTATCGTGTCGTCTCTGTCCACTGTGGCTCGCACTGTTGTCAGTTCTTCGGCCGCGAGGGCTTCTGATAATGCCTCCAGGGCTAGTGCGGCAGTTTTATTTTCGGCGCAGAGTGCGATGTCCGGATCACTAGCTAGAGTGATTATTCCGTTGGGCCCGGGCATTTTGAGCTTCATGTACCGTAATGGGGTATAGCTTGGAAGCTCGTGAATGCGTCCCGCCCTAAAAGGGCGTGG
Organism: Triticum timopheevii; assembly: GCA_963921465.1. Lineage (NCBI taxonomy): Eukaryota > Viridiplantae > Streptophyta > Magnoliopsida > Poales > Poaceae > Triticum > Triticum timopheevii. Next base: position 294,464,693 of record OY997262.1, read on the forward strand.
TATCCGCTGCTGAACGGGGCCACTTGGAATGTAATTTCTTCGGACCTGTAATTCTCCGACGTGTCGAATACCACATCCAGTGTGATTTTTCCTGCGCATCGCGCCTCCCGACTAGGGATGATTCCCCTGAAGGTTGTGCTACTTCGCTCAATGCGGTTCTTTTCAATTTCCATCTTGTTGAGGGTTTCCTCGTAGATGAGGTTTAGTCCACTTCCGCCTTCCATGAGCACTTTAGTGAGTCGGAAGCCATCCACAATTGGACTAAGGACCAAAGTGGCTGGTGCCCGGACTGTTCAGAATTGAGGTTCGTCACTGGCATTATAAGTTATAGCCGTGTCGTTCCATGGATTTATTGTTGCCATGTGGCAAACTTCGGCGAGAATGCATTGAGCTCGCTTGCGCCTATTATTTGAGGCGAAAGTCTCAAAGACTGTCAATACTGTATTATTATTTCCGGCGGGATGTTGTTCTGTTGTATGGTTTATGAGGAGATCCTCGCCGCTCTTCGCTACCTTCCGGAGTATCCAACATGCTCTAAGGCTATGAGTTGGCGTGGCGTCCAGTGTGTTGTGACGTTTGCAAGGCCCATTGAGCCATTCCTCCAATACGGTTCCATGCCTTGTATCGGGCTTTGGTTTTTTGGTAATTGAATCGGGTGACTTATGAGAGTTTGCCCTTTTAGTTCGGACGAAGGGTTTAGTGAGAGCCGGATTGTCCCAGAAGTTTGTTTGGGTTTTCCAAGCGCTTTCCATTGCGCAGTATTTCTGCACTATGGTCGCTAAGTCAGCAAAGTGTACTATGTCACGGCGACTTATAGCGTTGAGGATCCCTTTGTCCGTGCAATTTTTGCAAAAGAGGGAGATTGCGTCTCCCTCGCGATAGTCCTTGACCCTGTTTAACACAAGGAGGAATCTGGCCCAGTAATGATGTACTGTCTCTTGGGGCTCTTGTATGATATGCCAAAGATTGAATAAATCTGGGTGGGTGCGTGGCTTTGAATTCGAATCCTGACCCAATCCATGACCCAGGGGCCAAGAAGCTTCCAAGTTTAACAGCTCGGGCTCCGGGATGTTGCCCAATTTCTTTGGCCCGCCGCCCGACTCTAAGTTTGGGGTTTGGGCCATGTCCTCCCGCGAGCGGGTGTCCGGCTCAGAGAGCTCGGAAATCCGGACATAGTTCGTCCTCAAAATAGAGAGAGAATTCGTATGATGCTCTTCCACTACCGCTATCTCATGGGTGACCAGCGGAAAGTGAATCTCCCTTTGGTCGGGTTTGAGCCTGATCCGGTCATAGTCTGTAGCGACGCCCAGGGCGGCGATGCGATCCAAGAGCTCATTAAGGGAGGAGAGCTCCATCGGGTCCATCTGTTCGGCAAATTCCGAATCGATGTGGAGGCTATTTTTGATGACCTGAGAAGTCATCGTCGGCGCGATAGCCGATCGGGTGGTCATGACAAAGCCGCCCAGCCGGAGAGTTTGGCCTAGGGCCAGGGCTCCCCCAGGGGTGATGTTGTCCTTGACAATGAGATGATCCATCAAGCCTTATAGCGACGACACAGAGGCACTCTAAATGAAAGCACCAATGTCGGTGTCAAAACCGGCGGATCTCGGGTAGGGGGTCTCAAACTGTGCGTCTAAGGCTAATGGTAACAGGAGACTGGGGACACGATGTTTTACCCAGGTTTGGGCCCTCTCGATGGAGGTAATACCCTACTTCCTGCTTGATTGATCTTGATGATATGAGTATTACAAGAGTTGATCTACCACGAGATCGTAGAGGCTAAACCCTAGAAGCTAGCCTATGGTATGATTGTTGTTCTTGTCCTACAGACTAAACCCTTCGGTTTATATAGACACCGGAGGGGGCTAGGGTTACACAAAGTCAGTTACAGAGAAGTAGATCTACATCCGAATCGCCAAGCTTGCCTTCCACGCAAAGGAGAGTCCCATCCGGACACGGGACGAAGTCTTCAATCTTGCATCTTCATAGTCCAACAGTCCGGCCAAAGCACATAGTCCGGCTGTCCGGATACCCCCTTATCCAGGAATCCCTCAGCAACCAAGATGAAGCTCCAGAGGGCTCCAATGCCTCCCAACGCAGAACCAAGCACACCTCCACCAAGCAGAGCGAGCCCACCATGGGTATGGACGAGATATCTCTGGCCGAGTTCATTGTTCGAAGGAAGATCAACCCCTATGTGAATCCCTGTGCCAACTTCAGAGGGAATGATCTGTTCTGGACCAAGCAGCAGAACCTTATTATCTGGATGTGATCAAGGCCAAGCAGAACGTATACATGGAAGTACACTGGATTGACATGAATCACATGAGACAGGACAAGCACCGTGGCTATTTTGGCGAGGCTTTGGATCTGGTGGAGCAGTTTGGCATTGAGCACATGCTTACCTTTCACATGGACTTTGCCCCAGACACTGTGGCTCAGTTCTTTGCTTCGGTCCACTTCCATTTTGATGAAGCAAGGACCATGACATGGATGACCAATGGTCAACAGATGACTGCTCAGTTGAAGGATTTCATGGATTTGCTTCATGTTCCAGATGTGGGGCTCGACACGCCCGTTGGAGTTCGCCCTCATGCCAACTCTGAGATTGCCAACAAGAACAAGCTATAGCCCTTCCTTATTGAGAAGTCACTTGCTAGTAAGAAGAAGGTGTGGGTGCTGAACTCCTTCCTTGACATCATGCATCGGATCTTCCGCAACACCCTCTTCCCGCGTATCGATGACATGGGCCAGGTGCATGCCTATCTTGTGGATATGATGCTCATTTGTGAGGATGCGCGCCAGGCTCAGACTCAACCACTTGATGTCTCACATATCATGTGGTGTGAACTTTAGTTTGCGGTGTTCAACCGTAAGGTCCCCATTTATGGGCCTTACCTATTTTACTTGACCTCCAAGACTTGGGAGAAGCTCTATCCCAATGATGAGTTCGTTGCCCCCGACTGGATTCGTCATGAGCCCATCAAGCTCCGCATCAAGAGCCAATGGGCTAACACCACCACCTGTGTTGAGGCCGCGGCTGCCATAATGGATGTGTATGAGGATGAGATCGAGGAGGTGAAGCTGGTGAGGACAGTTCTGATGGATACACCCCTCCCTCTTCTGAGCCCTCTTGGGTGAAGAAGCTAAAGACAAAGATGAAGAAGCTCTTCTGCATGCAGACCCAGGGGTAGTATAGGGCCCATGTTGCTCAGAAGCAGAGTCGCCGTCGCGACAAGAGGATATTGAGGAAGCTTGGAGAGGAGGTGTATAGCGGATCCGAGAAGCACATCACCCCTGAGACGGACTCGATGGCCAAGCAGGGCTTCAAGTGGACTGATTCAAGGAGGAGAAGGAAGAGACCATTCCCGCTGCTACGTCCGACGAGGAGTCGTTTTCAGCCTGAGCTACCACCTATGTCGTTTCCTCTCTGCCTTTTTGGTGACTCGATGCCAAAGGGGGAGAGAGTGTAGGATTTGTGTGTCGTGTTTCGTGTGTTTTAGCTCTGTTGTTTTGCTTTCCGTTTGTTGAACCTCGTTTGCTTTGGTTTAGTTTTTTGGTTTGTGCTCGTAAGACTAAGTTATCTATCATATGGTGTAAGACATATGCACTCTTGCCTATCTTTCTATCTTCGTTACTTAGTTATATCCATCATCTTGCCTACGTGCTTAGTGTTGATTATACTATTGCAAGAGATGCCTTGTCTATAAAATATAGGGGCAGTGTTGATCCTAGTATGTGTGCCGTGCAGTCCAAAGCACATCTCTAGAGTGCACATATCTAGGGGGAGCCCGTCTATATTTTATAGAATGTGGGTTTGCCGTTGCCTCACTTTATATCCCTATGTGCAAATCCCGTATTGTCATCAATCCACCAAAAAGGGGGAGATTGTAAGGGCATTTTTATCCCTTAGTAGTTTTGGTGATTGATGACAATGCTTTTGCGGACTAATCGTGTACATTGAGATTTTCAGGTATATCATGTCTGAACACAAGACGATTTGGTGCCCCTCAAAGACTACTGAAGACGGTGTTTCTCTACATTTCTTTTCGCTGGATTTGAGTCATAGGAAAGCCGTACTATTAAGAGGGGGTCCGTGTTGGAAAGGTTTGGGTGGAATCTCATGCACACATGTTCCTTTTGCACCTCCTTTCCTTTGGCTCTTTGGAGCTTCCTCCGTCTCACCGTGTCTCTACAGAATGAAGGACTCCTAGTGTTGCTGTTCAAAGGCTGGCGGTAGTATTGCTCCCCAGAGTGGTACTACCGCAGACCCTTGCGGTAGTACCGGGCCCCGGCACGGTAGTACCGTAGGAGCCCACGGTAGTACTGCTCCTCCTGCGCGGTAGCGTGAGCTCTGGCCAGGCGCTGCTGCGCGAGCGGTAGTAGGGGCGGATGTAATTTTTTACATTCGCGCCCTACACAGTAGTACTGTGCTTTAGTGCGGTAGTACCGTGAAGCCTGGGCAGGCACAACGTCATGAGAGGAAGTAGGGGCAGATGTAATTTTTTACATCCGCGCTCTACACGGTAGTACTGCACCTGGTTTGCGGTAGTACCGTGTCGGACTTTTGCATAGATAAAAACTCAGCGGATGTAGTCACAGATGTAATTTTTTATATCCGTGCCTACCGTGCCTGGACGGTGCCTGCCTTGCGGTAGTACCGCAAGGGGTCGCGGTAGTACCACGTCAGCAGTTCTACCACCCCCTGTCGGTGCTTATCAGGACGAGTCCAGGCCCTGCCGCGCCCATGATAGTACCGCGGACCTCCGCGGTAGTACCGCAGGTCCATGCAGTAGTACCGCTCCTGTTGTGCGGTAGTACCACGGGTCGCGGGCTGAGTTGGTGGGTAACGGTTAGAATTGTCCCGTGATTATAAAAGGGGTGTCTTCTTCCTCTAGTTGACTACCTCTTCCATCCCCAAGCTCCATTGATGCTCTAAGCTCCATTTTCGCCCGATCTGTCTCCGTAGCCAATCAAACTTGTTGATTCTTTAGGGATTGCTTGAGAAGGCCTCGATCTACACTTCCACCAAGAGAAATTTGATTCCCCCAACTAATCCCTTGCGGATCTTGTTACTCTTGGGTGTTTGATCACCCTAGACGGTTGAGGTCACCGCGGAGCCATAGACCATTGTGGTGAAGCTTCGTGGTGTCGTTGGGAGCCTCCAATTAAGTTGTGGAGATTGCCCCAACCTTGTTTGCAAAGGTTCGGTCGCCGCCTCCAAGGGCACTAATAGTGGAATCACGTCATCTCGCATTGTGTGAGGGCATGAGGAGAATACGGCAGCCCTAGTGGAGACGTACTTCCCCTCAAAGGGAAGGAACTTCGGCAACACATCCTCGTCTCCATCGGTTCCACTCTTGGTTATCTATTACCTTTACTTGTGCAAGATATATTGTGTTCTATCCCTTGCTTGCTTGTGTGCTTAGTGTTGTTGCATCATATAGGTTGCTCACCTAGTTGCATATCTAGACAACCTACTTTGATGCAAAGTTTAATTTGGTAAAGGAAAGCTAAAAATTATAGTTGCGTATTCACCCCCCCCCTCTAGTCAACTATATCGATCCTTTCAACAGCGTAATGGTGTGTCCGAACGTCGTAACCGCACTTTATTGGATAAGGTGCGATCTATGATGTCTCTTACCGATTTACCATTATCGTTTTAGGGTTATGCATTAGAGGCAGCTGCATTCATGTTGAACGGGGCACCATCGAAATCCGTTGAGACGACGCCTTATGAACTGTGGTTTGGCAAGAAACCAAAGTTGTCGTTTCTTAAAATTTGGGGCTGCGATGCTTATGTGAAAAAGCTTCAACCTGATAAGTTCGAACCCAAATCGGAGAAATGTATCTTCATAGGATACCCAAAGTAAATTGTTGGGTACACCTTCTATCACAGATCCGAAGGCACAATATTCGTTGCTAAGAATGGATCCTTTCTAGAGAAGGAGTTATCTCTCGAAAGAAGTGAGTGGGAGGAAAATAGAACTTGATGAGGTAATTGTACCTTCTCCCGAATTGGAAAGTACTTCATCACAGAAATTAGTGCCAGTGATTCCTACACCAATTAGTGAGGAAGCTAATGATGATGATCATGAAACTTCAGATCAAGTTACTACCGAACCTCGTAGGTCAACCTGATTACGATCCGCACTAGAGTGGTACGGTAATCCTATTCTGGAAGTCATGTTACTAGACCATGATGAACCTACGAACTATGAGGAAGCGATGATGAGCCCATATTCCACGAAATGGCTTGAGGCCATGAAATCTGAGATGGGATCCATGTATGACAACAAAGTGTGGACTTTGGTGGACTTGCCGATGATCGGCGAGCCATAGAAAATAAATGGATCTTTAAGAAGAAGACCGACGCAGACGGTAATGTTATTGTTTACAAAGCTCAACTTGTTGCGAAAGGTTTTCGACAAGTTCAAGGAGTTGATTACAATGAGACTTTCTCACCCGTAGCAATGCTTAAGTCTGTCCGAATCATGTTAGCAATTGCCGCATTTTATGATTATGAAATTTGGCAGATGGATGTCAAAACTGCATTCTTGAATGGATTTCTGGAAGAAGAGTTGTATATGATGCAGCCAGAAGGTTTTGTCGATCCAAAGGGTGCTAACAAAGTATGCAAGCTCCAGCGATCCATTTATGAACTGGTGCAAGCCTCTCGGAGTTGGAATAAACGCTTTGATAGTGTGATCAAAGCATATGGTTTTATACAGACTTTTGGAGAAGCCTGTATTTACAAGAAAGTGAGTGGGAGCTCTGTAGCATTTATAATATTATATGTGGATGACATATTGTTGATTGGAAATGATATAGAATTTCTGGATAGCATAATGGGATACTTGAATAAGAGTTTTTCAATGAAAGACCTCGGTTAAGCTACTTACATATTGGGCATCAAGATCTATAGAGATAGATCAAGACGCTTGGTAAGATTTTTCAATGAGTAAATACCTTGACAAGTTTTTGAAAGAGTTCAAAATGGATCAATCAAAGAAGAAGTTCTTGTCTGCATTACAAGGTGTAAAATTGAGTAAGACTCAAAGCCCGACCACGGCAGAAGATAGAAAGAGAATGAAAGTCATTCCCTATGCCACAGTCATAGGTTCTATAAAGTATGATGTGCTGTGTACTAGACCCATTGTGTACCTTTCTATGAGTTTGGCAAGGGGGTACAATAGTGATCTAAGAGTAGATCACTGGACAGCGGTCAAAATTATCCTTAGTGAGGACTGAGGAAATGTTTCTCGGTGATTGGGGTGATAAAGAGTTTGTCATAAAGAGTTACATCGATGCAAGCTTTAACATCAATCCAGATGACTCTAAGTCTCAATCTGGATACATATTGAAAGTGGGAGCAATTAGCTATAGTAGCTCTATGCAGAGCATTGTAGACATAGAATATTTGCAAAATACATACGGCTCTGAATGTGATAGACCCGTTGACTAAAATTCTCTCATAAGCAAAACATGATCACACCTTAGTACTCTTTGGGTGTTAATCACATAGCAATGTGAACTAGATTATTGACTCTAGTAAACCCTTTGGTTGTTGGTCACATGGCGATGTGAACTATGGGTGTTAGTCACATACAGATGTGAACTATTGATGTTAAATTACATGGCGATGTGAACTAGATTATTGACTCTAGTGCAAGTGGGAGACTGAAGGAAATATGCCCTAGAGGCAATAATAAAGTTGTTATTTATATTTCCTTATATCATGATAAATGTTTATTATTCATGCTAGAATTGTGTTAACCGGAAACTTAGTACATGTGTGAATACATAGACAAAACATAGTGTCCCTAGTATGCCTCTACTTGACTAGCTCGTTAATCAAAGATGGTTATGTTTCCTGACCATAGACATGTGTTATCATTTGATGAATGGAATCACATCATTAGGAGAATGATGTGATGGACATGACCCATCCGTTAGCTTAGCATCATGATTGTTACAGTTTCATTGCTACTGCTTTCTTCATGACTTATACATGTTCCTCAGACTATGAGATTATGCAACTCCCGAATACCAGAGGAACACCTTGTGTGCTATTGATAACCCGCAAGTATACGAGATAGTTGTAGCCTCTTTCGATAAGTAAGAGTGTCGAACCCAACGAGGAGCTAAAGGTAGAACAAATACTCTCTCAAGTCCTATCGGCCACTGATACGACTCTACGCACGCTTGACGTTCGCTTTACCTAGAACAAGTATGAAACTAGAAGTACTTTGTAGGTGTGATAGGATAGGTTTGCAAGAAAATAAAGAGCACGTAAACATAAACTAGGGGCTGTTTAGATAAAGAAGCAATAAAGTAAATAAAGCGAGTGTGGAAAAGTGGTGGTAGGAGTTGTGAAATTGTCCCTAAGCAATTGACTACGTTACTAGACCGATAGCAAGTTTTATGTGGGAGAGGCCACAACTAGCATGTCATCCCTAACTTGGAATTCTATGCACTAATTATTGGAACTATTAGCAAGCGTCCGCCACTACTAACGTTCATTAAGGTAAAACCCAACCATAGCATTAAGATATATTGGTCCCCCTTCAATCCCATACGCAACAATCCCCTTACTTGGGTTGAAGCTTCAGTCACTCACGCAACCCACCATAAGCAAATCATAAACATATTGAAAACCCTACAGCGGGAATCCCTCACGCTTGCGCGACACGGAGGGCACAATAGGAAAACACCAATAATAAAACATGCAACTCAAACCAATCACGGTCATCAATTAACCCATAGGACAAAACGGATCTACTCAAACATCATAAGATAGCCATACATCATTGGGGAATAATATATAGTGTTGAGAACCATGTTTAAGTAGAGATTACAGCGGGTAAGAGAGAGGTTACACCGCTGCATAGAGGGAGGAAGAGTTGGTGGAGATGTTGGTGAAGATGGCGGCGGTGTTGGTGAAGATCGCGGTGATGATGATGGCCCCCGGCGGTGTTCCGGTGCCACCGGAAGCAAGGGGGAGAGAGCCCCCCTTCTTCTTCTTCTTCCTTGACCTTCTCCCTAGATGGGAGAAGGGTTTCCCCTCTGGTACTTGGCTCCCATGGCATGGGAGCCCCTCCGAGATTGGATCTATCTCTCTGTTTCTGCATTCCCTGATTCTACCCCTTCACCGTTTCCTTTATATCTGGAGATCTTTCTCATAAAATTATCTTTCTTGCACCAAAAGAAGAGCGTCAACCGCCTTACGGGTGGCCCACGAGAGCCTAGGGCGCGCCTGCCTCCCTGGGGCGCGGCCCCATGTCTCGTGGCCACCCCGGACACTGTTTCGCGTTGATTTTACTTCCCAAAAATCATAAATATTCCAAAAAAATCTCTATCTGTTTTTATCCCGTTTGGACTCCGTTTGATATTGGGTTTGTGCGAAACAAAAAACATGCAACGGACAGGAACTGGCACTAGGCACTAGATCAATATGTTAGTCCCAAAAAATAGTATAAAAAGTTGCCAAAAGTGTATGAAAGTTGAATAATGTTGGCATGGAACAATCAAAAATTATAGATACGACGGAGACATATAAGCATCCCCAAGCTTAATTCCTGCTCGTCCTCGAGTAGGTAAATGGTAAAAAAGATAATTTTTGATGTGGAATGCTACCTAGCATAATCTTGATCATATGTATAATCATGGCATGAATATTAGGACACGAGTGATTCAAAGCAATAGTCTATCATTTGACATAAAAACAATAATACTTCAAGCGTACCAATAAAGCAATCATGTCTTTTCAAAACAACATGGCCAAAGAAAGTTATCCCTACAAAATCATATAGTCTGGCTGTTGCTCTATCTTCATGACACAAAGTATTTAATCATGCACAACCCCGATGACAAGCCAAGCAATTGTTTCATACTTTAATAATCTCAAACTTTTTCAACTTTCATGCTATACATGAGTGTGAGCCATGGACATAGCACTATAGGTGGAATAGAATATGATGGTGGGGGTTATGTGGAGAAGACAAAAAGGGAGAAAGTCTCACATCAACTAGGCGTATCAATGGGCTATGGAGATGCCCATCAATAGATATCAGTGTGAGTGAGTAGGGATTGACATGCAACGGATGCACTAGAGCTATAAGTGTATGAAAGCTCAAACTGAAAACTAAGTGGGTGTGCATCCAACTTGCTTCCCCATGAAGACCTCAGGCATTTGAGGAAGCCCATCATCGGAATATACAAGCCAAGTTCTATAATGAAAATTCCCACTAGTATATGAAAGTGATAACTCAAGAGACTCTCTATATGAAGAACATGGTGTTACTCTGAAGCACAAGTGTGGTAAAAGGATAGTAACATTGCCCCTTCTCTCTTTTTCTCTCATTTTTTTGTTTTTTTTCTTATATTTTTTTTCTTTTTTTTCTTTTTGGTGGGCTTCTTTGGCCTCTTTTTTATTTGGGCTTCTTTGGCCTCTTTTATTTTTCATAAAGTCCGGAGTCTCATCCTGACTTGTGGGGGAATCATAGTCTTCATCATCCTTTCCCCACTGGGGCGATGCTCTAATAATGATGATCATCACACTTTTATTTACTTACAACTCAATATCTAGAACAAAGAGATGACTCTATATGAATGCCCCCGGCGGCGTACCGGGATGTGCAATGATCTAGCATAGCAATGACATCAAAAAACGGACAAGCCATGAAAACATCATGCTAGCTATCTTACGATCATGCAAAGCAATATGACAATGGATGCTCAAGTCATGTATATGATGATGATGATGAAAGTTGCATGGCAATATATCTCGGAATGGCTATGGAAATGCCATGATAGGTAGGTATGGTGGATGTTTTGAGGAAGATATAAGGAGGCTTATGTGTGATAGAGTGTATCGTATCACGGGGTTTGGATGCACTGGCGAAGTTTGCACCAACTCTTGAGGTGAGAAAGGGCAATGCACGGTACCGAAGAGGCTAGCAATGATGGAAGGGTGAGAGTGCGTATAATCCATGGACTCAACATTAGTCATAAAGAACTCATATACTTATTGCAAAAATCTACAAGCCATTGAAAACAAAGTACTACGTGCATGATCCTAGGGGGATAGATTGGTAGGAAAAGACCATCGCTCGTCCCCGACCGCCAGTCATAAGGAAGACAATCAATAAATAAAATTGTGCTCCAACTTCATCACAAAGCGGTTCACCATACGTGCATGCTACGGGAATCACAAACCTCAACACAAGTATTTCTACTAATCCACAACCACCCACTAGCATGACTCTAATATCACCACCTTTATATCACAAAACTATTGCAAGGAATAAAACATATCATATTCAGTGATCCACAAGTTTATGTAGGATTTTATGACTAACCATGTGAATGACCAATTCTTGTCATCTCTCTAAAAAGATATAAGTGAAGCAAGAGAGTTTAATTCTTTCTACAAAAGATATTCCCACGCTCTAACAAATATAAGTGAAGCAAAAGAGCCTTCTACAAATAGCGGTTTTCTATGTGAAGAGAAACAAGCAATCGAAACTTCAAATGATATAAGTGAAGCTCATGAAGCATTCTATAAAGCCATACTCAAAAGATTTAAGTGAAGTGCAATGAGCATTCTATAAATCAACCAAGGACTATCTCATACCAGCATGGTGCATAAAAGAAAAATAAAAACTAAATGCAAAAGACGCTCCAAGACTTGCACATAATGCATGAACGAAACGAATTCGAAAGCATGCCGATACTTGTTGAAGAAAGAGGGGATGCCTTCCAGGGCATCCCCAAGCTTAGACGCTTGAGTCTCCTTGAATATTTACTTGGGGTGCCTCGGGCATCCCCAAGCTTGAGCTCTTGCGTCTCTTCCTTTTCCTCATATCGAGATATCCTCGATTAGACACTACATCCACACAAAACTTCAACAGAAAACTCGGTAAGACCCGTTAGTATAATAAAGCAAATCACCACTCTAAGTACTGTTGCAAACCATTCATATTTTGTTTTTGCATTGTGTCTACTGTAATATAACTTTTCCATGGCTTAATCCATTGATATAAATTGATAGATTCATCAAAACAAGCAAACTATGCATCAAAAACAGAATCTGTCAAAAACAGAACAATCTGTAGCAATCTGAACATTCACCATACTTCTGGTACTCCAAAAATTCTACCAAAATTAGGAAAAATAAAAAAGTTGTATAGAAATACAGTTCAAACGGAATCAGAACCGTTTGACGTTTCAGTTACAAATGTAAAATCGCACACTACAGCCAAAGTTTCTGTCCTGCACCGTACAAACCAACAAGCATTGTAAACATCCTAAAGGCAAACCTTGGCACATTATTTTTATAATACAATGGAATTGTACAAGGGGATAATTATTATTTTTGAAAAGTTTCTATAATCAAGATTCACAAAGTTTCCGTGAGCATGAACAAAGTTCAAGGAGCTCTCCCACTTCAACAATGCTTGTCTCTCTCACTTTCACTTTCCTTTTTGAAAAGTTTTAGGTTCCCCTCTTTATTTTTGTGTTTTTAAACTATAAAAAAGCACTAAACAGAAATAAATGACTCTCTAAAACTTCCGGGTTATCTCCCTAGCAGCGCTTTCTTTAAAGCCATTAAGCTAGGCATATAGTGCTCAAATAATGAATCCACCCGGATCCCAAGGTATATCAAAGCCAATTTTAATTAACGATGATTTGTAATTTAGTTGTGAGCACAAAGTAACATATATCATGCAACAATGAAGTCTAACTCTCTTCCTATGCATCGGCATGTCATAAAAGAACAATTCATGCACACATAGTAAAGGCCAATGCATAGTATAAGCAGTTTCTTGCAACTTCATAGTATGGGAAACATAGAGAGGTGGAGAAATAGTTCCTCTCTCATAATAATTGCAAGTAGGAGCAGCAAGCACATGCATATTATAAATATCAAAATCATCATGTGCAACGGTAAAAGGCAACCCAACAATATAATCCTTACTAAGCACAAACTTCTCCGATATAGTGTAGTCGGGAGAATTCAAAAATATAATAGGACTATCATGTGTGGGTGCAATAGCAACAATTTCATGTTTAACATAAGGAACTATAACAAGTTCATCTCCATAAGCATAATTCATATTGGCATCTTGGACACAAGCATAGCAAGCATCATCAAAAAGGAATATTTCAAACAAATTCAAGGGATCATAGCAATCATCCTTCGGTAAGCATGAAGGGGGATTAAATAATGTATGAGTTGGAGGGTTACTCTCATTAGAAGGTGGGCATGGGTAGCTAATCCGCTCTTCCTCCTTTTGTTCTTCGCTCTCCTCATCATTTTTTTCATCCAATGAGCTCACAGTTTCATCAATTCTTCTTCCATAGCTTCCTGCAAAATATTAGTCTCTTCTTGGACAGCGGAGACTTTCTCAATAAATGCATTAATATAGTAATTGTATTCATAATTTTCATAGCAATATCTAAGTATAGCAAGATTTTATGGTCTATAAACTGAATCATCAAAATCATCAAACACTTTAAACATAGATTCAACCTCATAAGCACCCATAAAAGTAACAAATTCTTCTATTTGTTCCACATCATAGTAATCAAAGATACCATTAGCATAAGAAGCTAAGGTTTCATTATCATTGAATTTGCATGAAAAGGGAAGGTGTGGAGACTTCATCCTAGAACAGCAAGTATAATCATGCATCAAGCATAGTTTCCTAGCATACCACTTCAACCGTTGAATTTGATCCCATAATAGTTTCCCTTTTTGTGTCAAGCGATAATCCCTAAAGTATTCATGTTGATCCAACGTTACTCCCATAACATAATTGAGTTGGGTTTTCTCAGGATTATCAAAGTAGTACATAATATCTTGAACATAACAAGCATCGAGGGTTTTACAAGGTTCCCCATCTCCATGAGCAGCAAGTACACCTAATTTTTTTGGTATTTCGTGTTCCATATCCATAACTAAAGATAGAGAACAACTAGGAACAGCAAATAAAAATTACTTAGTGATAAAGCAAACAAGCACACACGAGAATATTCACCCCACGCTATGACTCCCCCGCAAAGGCGCCAGAAAAAGGTCTTGATAACCCGCAAGTATACGGGATAGTTGTAGCCTCTTTCGATAAGTAAGAGTGTTGAACCCAACGAGGAGCTAAAGGTAGAATAAATACTCTCTCAAGTCCTATCGGCCACTGATACGACTCTACGCACGCTTGACGTTCGCTTTACCTAGAACAAGTATGAAACTAGAAGTACTTTGTAGGTGTGATAGGATAGGTTTGCAAGAAAATAAAGAGCACGTAAACATAAACTATGGGCTGTTTAGATAAAGAAGCAATAAAGTAAATAAAGCGAGTGTGGAAAAGTGGTGGTAGGAGTTGTGAAATTGTCCCTAAGCAATTGACTACGTTACTAGACCGATAGCAAGTTTTATGTGGGAGAGGCCACAACTAGCATGTCATCCCTGACTTGGAATTCTGTGCACTTATGATTGGAACTATTAGCAAGCGTCCGCAACTACTAACGTTCATTAAGGTAAAACCCAACCATAGCATTAAGATATATTGGTCCCCCTTCAATCCCATACGCAACAATCCCCTTACTCGGGTTTAAGCTTTAGTCACTCACGCAACCCACCATAAGAAAATCATAAATATATTGCAAACCCTACAGCAGGAACCCCTCACACTTGCGCGACATGGAGGGCACAATAGGACAGCACCAATAATAAAACATGCAACTCAAACCAATCACGATCATCAATTAGCCCATAGGACAAAACGGATCTACTCAAACATCATAAGATAGCCATACATCATTGGGGAATAATATATAGCATTGAGCACCATGTTTAAGTAGAGATTACAGCGGGTAAGAGAGAGGTTACACCGCTGCATAGAGGGATGAAGAGTTGGTGGAGATGTTGGTGAAGATGGCGGCGGTGTTGGTGAAGATCGCGGTGATGATGATGGCCCCCGGCGGCGTTCCGGCGCCACCGGAAGCAAGGGGAAGAGAGCCCCCTTCTTCTTCTTCTTCCTTGACCTTCTCCCTAGATGGGAGAAGGGTTTCCCCTCTGGTCCTTGGCTCCCATGGCATGGGAGGGGCGAGAGCCCCTTCGAGATTGGATCTATCTCTCTGTTTCTGCGTTCCCTGAATCTACCCCTTCACCGTTTCCTTTATATCTGGAGATCCGTAACTCCGATTGGGGTGAATCTTTCGCCCAGATCTTTCTCATAAAGTTAGCTTTCTTGAGCCCAAAGAAGAGCGTCAACCGCCTTACGGGTGGCCCACGAGATCCCAGGGCGCGCCTACCTCCCTAGGGCACGGCCCCCTGTTTCGTGGCCACCCCAGACACTGTTTCGCATTGATTTTACTTCCCAAAAATCATAAATATTCCAAAAAAAATCTCCATCCATTTTTATCCCGTTTAGACTCCGTTTGATATTGGGTTTTGGCGAAACAAAAAACATGCAACAGACAAGAACTGGCACCGGGCACTGGATCAATATGTTAGTCCCAAAAAATAGTATAAAAAGTTGCCAAAAGTATATGAAAGTTGAATAATATTGGCATGGAACAATAAAAAATTATAGATATGACGGAGACGTATCATCTATCAAATGTCACAACATAAAATGGGTGATTATAAAGATGCTCTACAGGTGTCTCCGAAAGTGTTTGTTGGGTTGGCATAAACCGAGATTAGGATTTGTCACTCCGTGTTTCGGAGAGGTATCTCTGGGCCCTCTCGGTAATGCTCATCACTATAAACCTTGCAAGGAATGAGAGTAATGAGTTAGTTGCGGGATGAAGCATTACGGAACGAGTAAAGAGACTTTCCGGTAATGAGATTGAACTAGGCATCATAATACAGACGATCGAATCTCGGGCAAGTAACATACCGATGACAAAGGGAACAACGTATGTTGTTATGCGGTTTGACCGATAAAGATCTTCGTAGAATATGTAGGAGCCAATATGAGCATCCAGGTTCCGCTATTGGTTATTGACCGAAGATGTGTCTCGGTCATGTCTACATAGTTCTCGAACCCGTAGGGTCCGCACGCTTAACGTTCGATGACGATTTGTATTATGAGTTATGTGATTTGATGACCGAAGTTTGTTTGGAGTCCCGGATGAGATCACAGATGTGACGAGGAGTCACAAAATGGTCGAGACGTAAAGATCGATATATTGGAAGGCTATATTCGGACATCGGAAAGGTTCCGAGTGATTCGGGTATTTTTCGGAGTACCGGAGAGTTACGGAATTCATCGGGAGAAGTAATAGGCATTATTGGGATTTAGTGGAGAGAGGGGAGAAGGGCCAAGAGGTGGCGCGCGCCTCCCCCTGCCCAAACCGAATTGGACAAGGGTTGGGGGCACAGCCCCCCTTTCCTTCTCCCTCTCCCTCTCTTTCCTCCTCTCCTACTCCGAATAGGAAAGGGAATCCTACTAGGACTTGGGAGTCCTAGTAGGACTCCCTACACTTGGCGCGCCCCTAGGAGGGCTGGCCTCTCTCCCTCCCTCCTTTATATACGTGGGCAGGGGGCACCCCAAAGGACACACAAGTTTCTCTTAACCGTGTGATGTGCCCCCCTCCACAGTTACACACCTTGATCATATCATCGTAGTGCTTAGGTGAAGCCCTACGCCGGTAGCATCATCATCACCGTTGCCACGCCGTCGTGCTGACGGAACTCACCCTCGTCCTCAACTGGATCAAGAGCACGAGAGACATCATCGAGCTGAACGTGTGCTGAACGCGGAGGTGTCGTACGTTTGGTACTTGATTGGTTGGATCGCGAAGAAGTTCAATTACATCAACCGCGTTATTGAAACGCTTCCGCTTCCGGTCTACAAGGGTACATGGACACACTCTCCCCTCTCGTTGCTATGCATTACCTATATAGATCTTGCATGATCGTAGTTTTTTTTTGAAATTACCGCGTTCCCCAACACATCAATGGTCATAATGTTTGTCTCCGAGGTATTAGACACAGGGCCAATAAAGTAAGTAGCTCGAGATATCAGATGGTTTCCTTTAGGAGTGATGGCTTCTCTCTCGGCACAATTTGGTATCGAAGCATCCTCCCAAGTATGAATATTTTGAACATTTCCAACTATCCAAATATAGCCATGTTTCAGTGAATTCACGCCCTCCATGATGCTTTTCCAGGTGAGCGACAATCCCTTTTTCAACTTAGCGTTCACTAAATCACCATCAGGAAAGTATTTCACTCTCAAAATAGTGGCACATAAGGAGTTTGGATTCTTGAGAAGACGCCAAGCCTGATTTGCCAGCATCGCAAGGTTAAAACAATGAATATGGCAAAAACTCATACCTCCTTGATCCTTTGGGACACACATTTCCCACCAAGCCATCCAATGCATCCTCCTCTGGTTGTACTCAACTCCCCCACCAAAAGTGTTCATCGCATCAATAATTCATTTGCAAATCTTTTAAGGAATTTTAGATACCGACATTGCATAAGTGGGATGGCTTGAACAACATATTTGAGAAGAATTTCCTTCGCTCCAGCAGATAATAATTTTTCCTTCCAACCACTGATCATTGTAATGATGCGATCAATCAGATACTGGAAACAATCAGTTTTATCCAACCCCACGTTTGCTGGCAAACCTAAGTATTTGGCTGGCAAACCTAAGTATTTGTCATTGAGGGCCTCAGTCAAAATACACAGAGTGGTGCACATTTGTTCCTTCACCTCGACGCTAGTATTGGGGCTAAACAAGATACTCAACTTTTCAACACTCAACATTTGACCCGAGGCGGTGCAATACAAGTCCAAAATTACCTTCAACGTTTTAGCATTGTGTATATTAGCCCCCATGAGGATCAATGAGTCATCGGCAAAGAGATGATTGGTGATCAGGGGAGCATCTCTACAAGCTTTCACACCCAAAATATTTCCATTCTCCTTCACATGCGTCAGCAGAGCAGTCAGGCTGGCCCTCCGTACATAATAGGAACATATAAGGAGATAAAGGGTCCCCTGATTTATGATCCGGTCAAAAGCTAGAATTAATTCTTTAGCAAAAACTTGTTTGAGACCCTAGCTTAAAGGACACGGTTCTCCCATGGGTTCGATAACTCTGGGTCATCTCTGGGGAGAAATGCGAGAATCATTTCTGCTCCATTTCTTAATCACCAAGGAAGTAATCACCCACACCACCAGTCCAGCCAAAAATAAATCGAAGAGCCATTACCTACCACAAACTCGACGTGATCATGAAAAACATCTTTCACCTTCACCATATCACGAAACTGGAAACCACCCACGGTAGGTGCAAACAGATGGCTATTGTTAAGTAATATTTAGCTTTTGAAAGATCAAACCACAAAGTCCTAGGCCTTGAATTAAGAATCCTCCACCACCATTTGATAATAAGACACTTGTTCATCACATAAGTATACAAAATGCCCAACCCCCCAAGGTTCTTGGTCTTACATATGAGTTTCCACTTAAGAGTCTGTATCAACGCTTGTTGTCAGCAGAGTTAAAAAAATGTTGCAATGTTTGTCAAACCTAGCGTGGGTGCCTTTCGAAAGGCGGTAAAAACCCATCAGAAACATAGGGAGGGAAGAGAGACAAGCATTGCTCAGGCGGGCCTTGCCAACAAAGGAATTACAGCGACCGCGCAAAGGCATCACCCAGTTGCCCACCTTAGTAATAGCTGGCACGTACTCTTTAGCACAGTGCCTAAACTGAGCGTCGGTATACCAAGATATTTAAACGGAAAGGATCCTAAATCGCAATTGAGCATATCAGTCAGGCGAATAGCCTCGCTCTCAGAAACGCCAGTAACAATGACTTCACTCTTAGAAAAGTTAATCTTGAGTCCAGAAAGTGCCTCAAAACAAAGCAGAATAAATTTCAGATTGGCAATACAAAGGTCATCAGCCTAAATCATAATGACAGTATCGTCAGCATATTGCAGGTGTGAGATGCCAGAGGGGATCAGGTGAGAAACAACAGGAGAGATGTGACCCACATTAGCGGCTCTAGAGAGGATGCAAGAGAATGCACCAGCCACAAAATTAAAGAGAATGGGAGAGATGGGGTCTCCTTGTCTAAGGCCCCGACCATTGGCGAAATAAAGCCCACTACCCCATTAACACCACAGTCGTGTGTCCACCCAAGAGAAATTGTGAGCCGGCGAATGTAGGCTCCATCAAAGCCTTTAGCCAAAAGAGTAGAGCGGAGAAAATCCCAACTAACAGAATCATAAGCCTTCTCAAGTCCAGTTTGAGTATCACCGCCCTAGAGTTCCTTGCCCTAAGATCATGGACAATCTCATGGATACCGAGGATCCCATCAAGAATAAAGCGCCCCTTGATAAAGGCAGACTGATTCTGACTAATGACATGATGTGCAACCGGCGACAGCTTGGTAGAAAAAACCTTGGCCGGGAATTTGGCGAAATTATTGATCAAAACAATGGGCCTAAACCGACGAATAGAACCAACACCTTTGACTTGGGGATGAGAGAGAGGATAGTGTAATTGATACGAGATATATCGACCGTCCCCAAACACCCTTGAATAACAACATAGACCAAAGACTTAAGGTAATCAAAAAACCATCAGGCCTGGACGCAGAATTTGAGTTCGAGGAGTCGACAGCCGCGTCAATCTCCTCCGAAGAAGGGGGGAGGGTCAAGAGAAAAGCATTTTCTAGATAGAGACGCACCTCCCCGCAGGCCAAAGAGATCTCAAGATGGTAATACCAGTATTTTTTATTATATTTACGGTGCTTTGTACTTTATTGTTTATTGCACGAGTAGATGAGCCTCGGATAAAAAACGCCGCCCACAAGAAGTGACTTAAATTCTTAAAAGACATTATTGCAGTCATCACTTGTAGGACGATTGATTACCTTTTGTGTGTCATCTCCCTCCCAACATTTTTTTTGCAATGAACTAGGGAGCTTTATTACTAAACTAGAAGTCGATTGATAAATCAGAATGTGTAGCCTTTGCCACCCAAAGAGCAAAGATATATCCAAAACATGGTATAATTCGGATGATTCAAAAAATAAATAAGGCAGTAGAAATTAAGCTACCAGTGTGCTCGAATGGATTAGAATCAGATGCTAGGTTATTCTTGGTATTCAGTTCTTGTATATATCACAAAGATCTGCTGGTCCTAGAAGGCTCAAGAGGGCAGTGACTTGTGACTTGTGAAAGTGACAGTTACTTATACTCGCAGGACTTTGTGCTCACACAACGCACAATCATTGTCATAGAACCATGTTGTAGCTGTTTCTTTGAGATTGTTTATTTCAGTTACATCCTTGGATATTGTGCTCTTTGATGCCGTAGTGTTCATGTCGTGTCAGCATGCGACGACGGTCGGGTGAGTGTAGCAAGGCAAGATCCGACGGCGCAGAAGGAGCTGACAGAGCATAGCGGGACGGTGAAAATGGACGCCCTGTTCTAAAACTCAATGCAAAATGACTTCAGTTTTTTAAAAAAAATCACAAACTGGATCCTTTTTGCATGACACCTCTCGCCCTAGCCCGGGGCGTTATGCTATCTAGCATGGCGCCCTAGCTCCAGGCGTCATGCAAAAGGGTCAGTTTGTAAAATATTTTCAGATTGGGTCATTTTGTGTCGAAGTTTCGTTCACGCGGACGGTGGCTTTTGGTTCAAGGGCTTTTATATGCAAGCGTCCCAACTCCCAAGTGTGTTGTGGTAAATGTAATCTGAAAGAATCCTGACAGACCGGAGCAGTCTTGCTCCTTAGGCTGAAACAGTCCAGTCCATTTCTGGTGAGAGGTTTTACAAAATCCATGTACTTTCTGCCTACCAGTTGGTAGCATGAGTCGGGTGGGTGCCAACCCAATTGGCAATTGTCGCGCCCGTCTGATAGCGATGTGGGGGCTGGTTTCTTCTTTCGCTGTTGTCATCGTTGGGCTCCTCGTTTCTTGTTTTGCTGCTGTGGACCATGAGAATCCAACCAAACCGTGGAGCTCTCAACAGCACGAACGTCCCGAGGTGATAAGAAGACCGTTCTGGCTCGCTCTTCGCCAGCCAACAGAGAACCTGCTCAGCTCACGCGAGAAGAAAATCGGCCCACTTCTACGGATGGACAAAATAAGGTCGAAACATAGATGACCTGGGCGCTGGGATTGCCCGACCATGCTGTACTCTTCATCAGATCATTTCTTATCGTGGGAAGCACAAGAAATAAAGTACGTGCATACGTACACGTCACCCGCTGGCCAAGTCAGCCGCCAAATACGAAAGGCACACTTCGGATTGCACAGCTTCGTCTCACAGCGCAGCGGAAAGGCAATGGGAAAAAGAGGTAATAGCACCTCAGGTACCCTAACTTGCACAGGATGTGATGATCTAGTCTCAAACTTGCAAAACTTGATCAAGTCATACCCCAACTTGCATCTCATGTGATGTTTTAGTCCCAAGCCAATCACAGTGCGTCAATTGGCTGGGCCGGTCAGCGCGCACAGTTTTGCACAAAAACCCCTGCCGTTTGCCTGATTCAACCCGCGCCGCCTGCTCCCCTCTGCCGCCCGCAGCTCCTCGCTCCGCAGGCTCGCGCCGCCGCCGCCGCCCTCTCCGTCGGCCCCGCAGCCTCCTCGTCACGCGCCGAGCGCGGCCGCTGGAGCCGATGGCAAATCTGGTGCGCCCCTCCCGGCGTCATCGCGCGCCTCATGGGCCTCGAGTCCCGGCCCGCCGCCCCCCGCGCGGCCGCGGCCGCGCCGCCCAGGCCGCAGAAGCAGAGGAAGGTGGAGGCGTCGGCGGGGGGAGGAGACAATGAGCCGGCGCCGGTGGTCGTGATGCTGCCGCCGAGCCGGCACCCGCCCGCGCCGCGGAGCCACCACAGCGCCGACCTGCCGGCGAGGAGCCCCAGGCGGAGCCGCCTCGTGCACGCCGCCGCGTCGAGGCTGCTGGAGCCGGGCGCGTGCGCGAGCTCGAGGGCCGGCGGCAGGCTGCAGGCCATCGCGTACGCCTGCTCCTCGCCGCAGCACCGCGGCCACCCCGGCGCCCCGCAGCAGAGCTGGGCACGCCAGGCTGCAGACCAGACGAACTATTCCGACTCATCGGCTCCTCTCAATAATGCTGAGACTATATACAATTCCAATGATCAATCACCTGAGTTTCACAAGAGCTATCAGGTCAGTTTTGACGTTGCCCTACTGCTTCATTTTGTCAACCTTTTATATCTCTTACTTATGTTTACTTCAGCAATATTGATCAGTCAATCATGAAATTACCTCTTTGATAGTATGTCCATACGATGAAATTGTAGTGCTTATACTTATCACTTTGTCTAATGGTAGAGACTGCTAAGGAAGCACTTAGATGAATCCATGCCTGGTACATTTTGTGAATTTGTTGTTAAAAAAATGTTCCTCGGAATGTGATTGGATGTTCCCTGGTCTTTACTGAAGTAATGGTTTACCAACTTGGATGACTTGGCATTCATTGTACTGTGATCAGTGGTCACACTACTTTTTGTCTAGCTTGCTATTGAAATTTGAATATGTTCTTTTGTTCTAGTTCCAGGGTGACCAAGGGGCTGATTCTCCTGCTACGTGCACAAATGACGAGCCCAATCAGCCGAGCCCAACATCTGTCCTCGAAGCATGCTTCTCACACGATGCTTCCTCCTCAGGAAGTCCTACTGAAAAGATCGGTAAATACTTTTGTAGTATCACCTTGAATGTTGTACTAGGATGTAAGGATACTTTGTAGCTAGTAACCCCTGCAAACCATTTTACTTTTAGTTATCTATAAAGCTAGGTTGAAAGGCCTTTTCTGAAGAAAAAAAATGTGTGCTACAAAATAAAGTTTCCTCTTTATTTACTCTACTTCTGTTGCTGATCTGAAGTAAGAATATATGTTTATATGCTGACGAAACCTTAAATGAATAGCTATGTTTTGCATAAAATGCATTTGGCCACGAAATTGATTGCTTTAGTGCATATCTTGACGCGGTGTTGCAGATTAAAGGTATGTATCACGATGAGTAGCGGAAGAAACAACAAATAGTTTACATATATTACTAATATTCGAACTATTATAAGACAGTGTTCTGTTACGCTATCTTCTAGTTAACTTTGCTCGGCTGAAATGAACTCTCTTTAGAGAGAAGCTTAAAACAATTCTGATTTACAGAATGGATTGAATTAGTAGGTTTTGACGTGTGTAATGGAGTATAGATTATGATGATAATGTATGGTTTTTCTTTTGTCTGCAGTGAGTACTGAATTCTTTATTTCAATGGAGAACAAAATGGAAGATCTCTTCAATCTAGAGTCTGAAATCGTAGATATGTCCATGTCCATCGACACAATGAAGACTGATGATCACGGCAGCAATGCAGAAATACCATGTGTTCAGAGTTCTCCAGAGCATGATTTTGAGTTCCTAGAAGGCAGGCTCCACAGCATCAGAGAAGCCATTGCAAATGCTGAGCTACTTCTGGACAACAGCCTCTTCTGTGGCACACCGTCAAGTCTATCACTCCATTCATTCATCGTTGAGATGCTGGAGACCGTTGAGGCCGTCTTTGGCGATGGATCAGAGAGCAGCTTCGGCTTCCAGGAAGAAAACAACTTTCAACGCACCAACTTCCTGTTCGACGGCATCGTCGAGTCGCTGGATCATCGTCGAGTCAACGCACCCCCGCCGACGCCTCCACCTTCCTCTGCTTCTGCGGCCTAGGCGGCGCGGCCGCGGCCGCGCCGGGGGCGGCGGGCCGGGACTCGAGGCCCATGAGGCGCGCGACGACGCCGCGAGGGGCGGCACCAGATTTGCCATCGGCTCCAGCGGCCGCGCTCGGCGCGTGACGAGGAGGCTGCGGGGCCGACGGAGAGGGCGGCGGCGGCGGCGCAAGCCTGCGGAGCGAGGAGCTGCGGGCAGCCGAGGGGAGCAGGCGGCGCGGGTTGAATCAGGCAAACGGCAGGGGGTTTTGTGCAAAATTGCGCGCTGACCGGCCCAGCCAATTGACGCACTGTGATTGGCTTGGGACTAAAACATCACATGAGATGCAAGTGGGGTATGACTTGATCAAGTTTTGCAAGTTTAAGACTAGATCATCACATCCTATGCAAGTTAGGGTACCTGGGATGTTATTACCTCTGGGAAAAAGGTCTCGCGCCGTGCCACATCAACCAATACTTTGGCAAAGTCGATCACGGAGTAGTCAGTCCAACGCACTGACTGCCATGAGATGAGATGAGATGAGACAAAGATGCAAAAGACGAGGGAGAATATCCATCGCCCGTCGTTTCCTTTTGGCACCACCGTGTCCGATGGCTCTCACGCGGTAGATGCCACCACCGTGTCCGATGGCTCTCACGCGGTAGATGCCACCACCGTGTCCGATGGCTCTCACGCGGTAGATGCTTTACATGCCGACGGTAGAAAAGGCACGGGGAAGATGAACTCGACCGGACGCCACGCAACGCAAGGAAAAAATAAACCTGTGTATACCTTGTTCTTTCTCCGGATGTAAAACTTTTTGTACAGCAATGTGCAGCAACGAACGGAGGATCGACAGACGGGCACCTAATCAAAATCGGCGGCGGGGCTTGCGTCGTCGTCGTCGTCGTCTTCGGCGGCGGCGGCTGCGGCGGCGTGCGGGTTGCAGTCGTCGGAGTAGAAGTCGTTGCGCTCGATGAGGGAGCGGAGGCCGGGGTCCTCCTTGCCGTTGGCGCTGGGGTTGGGCTCCAGCGAGCAGTCCCCTTCGGGGCAGAGGCAGCACCACGCCGGCAACGCGGCGGTTCCCGCGCCAGAGCGCCCCTCCCACTCCTCGACCCCAACGGCGTCGGCGCCAGGCCTCTCCCTCCGGTCCCTCCTCTCCTGGACCACCGAGACGTTGCCCCAGCAAGCGGGCGGGGGAGGCAGCCGGTCCCGGATCGCCCTCAGGACCTCCTCCCGCCGCTTGCTCTTGCGCCTCCCCTGCTTCTTGCCTCCCCCTGCCCCCGCCTCTCCTCCACCCGACGAAGACGACGCGGCCGAGCCGGACGAGGACGGGTGGGGCCGGGCCGGCCTCTGCCGCCGAGGCGCGCCCGCGGGACCGGCGGCGGCGTCAGCGCCGCCTCTCTCTCCGTCGACCCCGCCATTGGCTCTCCCCTCCCGCATACATGCAACCGCCACCGCCAGGGCGGACACGCGGCAACAGTAACGGCGGCCACGGGAGCGCCCCAACCCGCCAAACCCGGCGTCTGGTGGCGGCGCGGCGCGGCGCGATGCGATTTTCGGCGCTGGTTTTGGGATTGGGGAGGGGAGGGGGGAGGAGGGCGTGCACCTAAAATTTCGGTTCCGTGTGGTGTGGTGGTATTATTGCGGCCGCACAGCTTGCGCTTGCATTTGCATCAACGTTGTCGCCTTGGCTTGGCTTGGCTTGGCTGGCTTGGCTGGCTGGCTTGGATGGACAGCTTTCTTGTTCCCATCTCCCTTTCGTCACAGGTGTAAGTTAAGTTGACAAACAAGGAACTGCCGCGTCAAAAAATAAAATAAAAATTGTAGGAGTATGAAACGAATGATTTGGAGGGTGGATGAGTATCTGAAGACAAAATATTATTTAACCGGACTGGTGATCCAGCAAGGAGCAATAAGGTCATGGTGCGGCGACACGTTGTTAGATATTCCCTCCGTCCCAAAACAAGTGACTCAACTTTGTATTAACTTGATACAATTTTGCACTAACTTTGCATCAAAGGTAATATAAAATTAAGTCACTTATTTTAGGACGGAGGGAGTACTAGATGATGCGTTCAAATGGATGGAATATAATGTGATGGTAACTTTTTCTAATATGGCCGGTTCTTTTTCTTTTTTGAACTTTATTATGACCAGTTCAATTTTGTAACACGCTGATCTTACGAGGACACTGTATTATGCTGCTAATCCTTAAAATCACCATGCTCCCTAGGATTTTATCCCCCGTCAGTCGATGTAGAGCATTGATTTCGTGATTGTCAGTTTTTTACCTGCATAGTGTATAATATTTAATTTCTTATGATTTTGATCATGAAGTTGGCACTGGACTTTGGAATTGATTCTGGACCCCCACCTGCTCAGGACGCCCTGCCTGCTCAGGACGATCCCATACAGATTTTCTGGAGGGGGACACGCTTGACCAACTCCTACAGCATAATCACTATCATATATATAACCTTAAAAGGCAAGTTCCAATTGAGAGGTTGAACTATAAGCATGGAAGTTAGAGCTTTCTTAAGGTGACGCAAGGATTTCGAGGACATACTCATGATTTTGGGCATTTTATGGAGGCAAGACACATGTGAAGGATCTGGGTACATGTCGTGGTAATCTCACGTCAGATGCCAGGGGGTGGCTTATCATGGATGGGGCCAGAAGAACGTCGTCGGGTCCTGGAGGCGGGAGTGAGCACGAGCTCAAGCGGACATGAGACGTACCCAGGTTTAGGGCTCTCCGGGGAGATGAAACCCCTACTTCTGCTCTGCGGGGTCTCCGCATGATGACTATGATCACAGTGAGTACAAGGGTGCTCCTAGAGCTGTATTGCTAGAGGAGGAAGGAGGGCAAGGCTAGCTCTCTTCTCCCTAGCTATGGTGTGTGTGTGAACTGAGGTTGAAACCCTTTTGCATGGGTGAGGCCTAGGGGGTTTTATAGGCCAACCCCCCAGGGGAACAATGGTAATATGGCCGGGTATAGGACCCGACCGTCAGCGTGTACGGTCGCCGGGTTCTCCGTCGGCTGCTGGGGCTCGTCTCTGGTGGGCCCCGCGCGGCTGCCGAGAATCCGGCCGATAGGTGAGGCCCGCCGCCTGCGGGCCCCGTTGACGGCTCTCCACTGTAGCGCCGCCCATGCGGACGAAGGCCGTGTCGGGCGCTACAAGGCTAAAGTGTCGCGCCGGGCGGTTCGGCGGCCGCCTGGTGGCGCTTACTGTAGCCAAGCTCGCCCGCGATTTGGGGGGAGCGTAGGGCACTGCTGCCATGCCCCAGCTTGTCGCTTGGTCGGGCTCAGACTCCAAGGGAGGGGACGGGCCTCCTGCTAGAGACCGGCCCATACCCTAGCTGCCTTCTGGGAGCTCGCCGTCTTCTGGAGGCCGGCCGCGTGGCATCAGCCGGCTCTGGAAGCCGGCCGCGAGACCAGTCGGCCTGAGGGGCTCAACTTGCTTCGATGTCTTGAAATGTATTTGAGTGTGGATGAGGCTACCCGTGGTTTTATCCCCCCAACAGTAGTCCCCGAAGCTGGTGAGGCTCTACGGATGGCAACCGGAGTGCCTCGGCAGTTTCCCCTTCGAGGGATCCTTTGCCTTTGCTCCGTTCGGCTGGATGAGGCTGGGTGCCAAGAGCTAGTCGCAGCTGCGGCCGCCTATTGGAATTATAATTGGCGTGGCGGGCGTTGCGAAGACGCCGCCCGCCGCTTGAGAGCCACGCGGTGCCAGCAGGCCAGACCGGCCTGCCGGCCCACGCACGCAATGGGACGTCGCCGCAAGCCTAGGCCCACCTCTACAGGTCCTCGGCACGTGCGTGGATCCGCTGCGACCGAGGCGGGCAGTTGCCCTTCTGTCGCGGCTTTATTGTGCCTTTACGGCGCGGGAATCGCGGGGTCGTGCGGGGAGTGGGGCGTAGTTAATCCCGCACCTCCCCCATGTCACCTCGGCTTCACCGCAGCCGCCTATAAGTAGGGGAGGAGGAGGGGCGGCAGAACGCACATGCGCCTCCTTCATCTTCGTCTTCTTTCCTTTCCTCCTCCTCTGCTGCTGCCTCTCCACCGCTGCTGCTGCTCCACTGCCGCATCTGCTCCACCGCTGCTGCTGCTCGCCACCACGCGTCGCCGCGGCACCATCTTCCCCGCGCTCTCCGAGCCACCACCGAGCCATGGCAAAGAGCGGTTGGGATGGCTCGAATGTGCATGAAGGGCACATCGAGTTCCTCCGCGCGACGCAGAGACTCCCCCACGGCGGCGTCTTGGAGGCGCGGCTTCCCGCCGAGCGGGAGATCTCACCGGCACCGCAGTCCGGTGAGTTCGTTGTCTTCCGCACTCACTTCCTCCGCGGGTTCGCGCTGCCCGTGAGCAACTCCCTCCGCGAGTTCTTGGACTTCGACAACTTGCAGCCGCACCATCTCACCCCCAACACCATTGTGCCGATGTCCGCCTTCGTCACCTTCTGCGAAGGGTACCTCGGCGTCCTGCCCACACTCGAGTCGCGGGGCAGGTTCTTCTACCTCAAGCTGGGGACCCAGGCGAAAAATGAGTCGGCTCAGTGTGGGGCTTGCATCACCGTGCGGTGCACATGTGGCGGAACACGCTTCCCGGCCATCGTCTTGTTGGAGTCGGCAAAGCTCTGGCAGAAGTCATATTTCTACGTCCAGAATCTCCACCCGACGAACGACTACATCAACCTACCGGCATTCAAGATCGGGTCGCCTGCTGGGCCGCGGGACAACTGGAGCTAGCAACCGCCCAAGCACCTGCCGCAACGTCCTCGTCCGGCTTCAGGAGATGACGGACCGGGAGGGGCTCAAACCGGCCGACTTGTTGGCCGCCTTCGTCCAGCGCCGAGTATCGCCTCTCCAGCTCCGGCCGCATCTCATCGGTGAGATGAGCGGCCGCCGGGATCCATGTTGGATGTCCACCAAGGAACTGCCGACTGTCGAGGTGGTCTGGCACGTGAACTACTTCTCCGACAGCAAGCTCGACGAGGAAGAATGGCACATTGGCAAGGAGCCATACAGCCGTGCCAACCCGCCACCGCTGGTAAGTGTCTAGTCCGCCTTCTTCGCCCATGCCGTTCTTTTATCCGACCTGACCAGCCGGACTCATGGCAGCGCTTCCCGGGCCAAGACGCGCCGGCTCCGGACTAGTAGTGGATGTCGGACAGTGAAGAGAGCAACGTGGGCGACCCTGAGCTGGGGGCGGCCGCCTTGGACGACGGAGGTGAGGATGACGCCATCGGAGGAGGCGGCACTGGAGGAGGCGGATCCTCAGGAGGCGGCGCGGGAGGAGGCGGATCCTCAGGAGGAGGCGTCCGGGCTTGGCCGGACGACAACAAAGACGTCAAGGAGTAGCGCCGCCCTGAAGGAGCCACGAGGATGGAAGCCGACTCTTCTATGCTGCGGCCGGCTGCTGCACCCGGCGCGCACAAGCGCCGTCCCGAGGGGAAGTTTGGCAGCCACTCGGAGAAGAAGGCCAAGCAGGCGGCTGCGACCAAGCGGCATGAGGAACTGCCGCGTCAAAGAATAAAATGGTGGGAGTATGAAACGAATGATTTGGAGAGTGGATGAGTATCTGATGAGAAAACATTATTTAACCGGGCTGGTGATCTCACAAGGAGCAATAAGGTCACCGTTTGGTGGTGCAGCGGCACGTTGTTAGATACTAGATGATGCGTTCAAATGGATGGAATATAATGTGATGGTAACTTTTTCTAATATGACCGGTTCTTTTTCTTTTTTGAACTTTATTATGACCAGTTCAATTTTGTAACACGCTGATCTTACGAGGACACCTATATTATGCTGCTAATCCTTAAAATCACCATGCCCCCTAGGATTTTATCCCTAACAGTTGACGTAGGGGATTGATTTCGTGGTTATCGGCTTTTTACTTGCATAGTGTATAACATTTAATTTCGTATCAACTCTTTGACGAAGATCAACTCCTATAGCATAATCACTAGCATCGCATATCACCTCAAAAGGCAAGTTCCAATTGAGAGGTTGAACTATAAGGGTTGAAGTTAGAGCTTTCTTAAGGTGACGCAAGGATTTTGAGGACACACTCATGATTTTGGGCATATTATGGAGGCAAGACACATGTGCAGGATCTGGGTACAAGATTTCACATAGCAGAGGTTTTACCCTGTTTCGAGCCCCCGGTGGAGGGGTAACACCCTACTCCTGCTTGGATGTTTTCTCTCTTGTGTGAGCCAAGTGAATACAAAGGATTCGTTAGGACCGAGAGTATATCGACTAGAGGGGGGGGGGGTGAATGGGAGATTCAAATTTTCTTTCAAAAGCTTTGAAACTTAATCGAGACACAACAGTAGAATAAAGTATTGAGAGAAATGCACTGAATTAGCTTTCTTCATCAGAGGCATATTCATCAAGGAAGGCATTTACAACAGAGCGAGTACGATGGATAATGGGTTTCACAACTATGAGGGTTATGCAGCAAGCAAACAGGTGTAACAGAATAAGACAGAACATAACTGACTCTGAAGGAAATGCAACTGAAGGGATACACAAGTTAACAAGGATACAGACTAACAATGAAGGAATATATATGAGGATAAAGAAAGTAATTAACACGAATACACAGGATGAAAAACACAAAATGAGACAAGGATCAGATAATCTAAAGGCACAGAGCACGAATAAAAACTACTGGATGAAATGCAGCAGAATAGATATAACCAGTGGTGATCGATGGCGACAAGAGATTTGGTAGACCAATTCACCCTTCTGCCAAAGGGCTACGTCTGGTTGGAGGGGTTGTGACTTAACACGGAAGATAAACTCTCTTCACCCTATTCTCCTTCAATGCAGAGCTGATCAGACTCAGGTTGATTTCACTCGTGGTAGATCCTTGTCGGCAATCTCCAAACCTTCGGTCGACCTTCGCGAACCACAATCACTCTTGGTTGCTGAAGATCACGCTCAGTGAAGACAACAACTCTTCAACACTTGAGGCCAAACCTATACGTCTAGAGAGTGTGCAGCTCTCAAGAGTAATAGGTACAAGAACTCTCACTCGGAACTACTGTGATGCTAAACCACTGTCTAAGTTTGGGATCTTGGTTTTCTGTCGGTGGATCTTAAACTCAAATCACTCAGAGAGGGGTTGCTTAAATCAATCTTCTCAGAAATCTTAAGCAGAGTAGCCAACGATCAAAGTTGGAGCGGGGTGGCTATTTATAGCCACAGCCTTCCCAGAAGGGAAATGACTAAATTGGACATCGGCCTTAGCCAATGGCCGAACGACACGATTCCAACGGTCGGATTTGAGTACAATGGTAAAATTTCTTGCAGAGCAAGAAGTGCTAACTCCTCGGTCCGAGGCAAATCTCTCGCGGCGAAGAAGATCACAGTCTCTTGCTGGCAAGTATTTACTCGCAGCTCGAAGAACCTATACCCCTCTTAATAGGTTGTGGCTAAGCATCACAGCTGATCTAAGCATCGAGGACCTATACCCCTATTAATAGTACGGAGGTCCTATGACTCGGTAGACTAAAAGAAGAAAGATGAAATGAATGCTATGTCTTCACTTTGTCTTCGACTTCAATCATAGCAATCAATTTTTTCGGACGACAGTATCGAAACAAAAGCTTGCCTTCAACAGTAATCTTTAGAAGCGTCGATTTCTTCACATTAATTCAAAGATCGAGGATGTCGCCTAGAGGGGGGGAGGGTGAATAGGCGCTTTAAAAAAATTATGGTTTAGGCTTGAACAAATGCGGAATAAACCTAGCAGTTAATTTGTCAAGCACAAAACCTAAAACAACTAGGCTCACCCGTAGCGATGCTTAAGTCTGTCCGAATCATGTTAGCGATTGCCGCATTTTATGATTATGAAATATGGCAGATGGATGTCAAAACTGCATTCCTGAATGGATTTCTGGAAGAAGAGTTGTATATGATGCAACCGGCAGGTTTTGTCGATCCTAAGGGAGCTAACAAAGTATGCAAGCTCCAGCGATCCATTTATGGACTGGTGCAAGCATTTCAAAGTTGGAATAAACGCTTTGATAGTGTGATCAAAGCATATGGTTTTATACAGACTTTTGGAGAAGCCTGTATTTACAAGAAAGTGAGTGGGAGCTCTGTAGCATTTTTGATATTATATGTAGATGACATATTATTAATTGGAAATGATATAGAATTTCTGGATAGCATAAAGGGATACTTGAATAAAAGTTTTTCAGTGAAAGACCTCGGTGAAGCTGCTTACATATTGGGCATCAAGATTTATAGAGATAGATCGAGACGCTTAATAGGACTTTCACATAGCACATACCTTGATAAAATTTTGAAAAAGTTCAAAATGGATCAGGCAAAAAAAGGGTTCTTGCCTGTGTTACAAGGTGTGAAGTTGAGTCAGACTCAATGCCCGACCACAGCAGAAGATAGAGAGAAAATGAAAGATGTTCCCTATGCTTCAGCCATAGACTCTATCATGTATGCAATGCTGTGTACCAGACCTGATGTATGCTTTGCAATAAGCTTGGCAGGAAGGTACCAAAGTAATCCAGGAGTGGATCACTGGACAGCGGTCAAGAACATCCTGAAATACCTGAAAAGGACTAAGGATATGTTTCTCGTATATGGAGGTGACAAAGAGCTAGTCGTAAATGGTTACGTCGATGCAAGCTTTGACACTGATCCAGACGATTCTAAATCGCAAACCGGATACGTGTTTTTATTAAACGGTTGGAGCTGTAAGTTGGTGCAGTTCTAAACAAAGCGTCATGGCAGGATCTACAAGTGAAGCGGAGTACATAGCTGCTTCGGAAGCAGCAAATGAAGGAGTCTGGATGAAGGAGTTCATTTCCGATCTAGGTGTCATACCTAGTGCATCGGGACCAATGAAGATCTTCTGTGACAATACTGGTGCAATAGCCTTGGCAAAGGAATCCAGATTTCACAAGAGGACCAAGCACATCAAGAGATGCTTCAATTCCATCCGGGACCAAGTCCAAGTGGGAGACATAGAAATTTGCAAGATACATACGGATCTGAATGTTGCAGACCCGTTGACTAAGCCTCTCTCACGAGCAAAACATGATCAACACCAAGACTCCATGGGTGTTAGAATCATTACTATGTAATCTAGATTATTGACTCTAGCAAGTGGGAGACTGAAGGAAATATGCCCTAGAGGCAATAATAAAGTTATTATTTATTTCCTCATATCATGATAAATGTTTATTATTCATGCTAGAATTGTATTAACCGGAAACATAATACATGTGTGAATACATAGACAAACATAGTGTCACTAGTATGCCTCTACTTAACTAGCTCGTTTATCAAAGATGGTTATGTTTCCTAGCCATGGACAAAAGAGTTGTCATTTGATTAACGGGATCACATCATTGGGAGAATGATGTGATTGACTTGACCCATTCCGTTAGCTTAGCACTTGATCGTTTAGTATGTTGCTATTGCTTTCTTCATGACTTATACATGTTCCTGAAACTATGAGATTATGCAATTCCCGTTTACCGGAGGAACACTTTGGGTGCTACCAAACGTCACAACGTAACTGGGTGATTATAAAGGAGTACTACAGGTGTCTCCGAAGGTACATGTTGGGTTGGCGCATTTCGAGATTAGGTTTTGTCACTCCGATTGTCGGAGAGGTATCTCTGGGCCCTCTCGGTAATGCACATCACTATAAGCCTTGCAAGCAATGTAGCTAATGAGTTAGTTACGGAATGATGCATTACGTAACGAGTAAAGAGACTTTCCGGTAACGAGATTGAACTAGGTATTGGATACCGACGATCGAATCTCGGGCAAGTAACATACCGATGACAAAGGGAACAACGTATGTTGTTATGCGGTTTGACCGATAAAGATCTTCATGGAATATGTAGGAACCAATATGGGCATCCAGGTTCCGCTATTGGTTATTGACCGAGAATGGTTCTAGATCATGTCTACATAGTTCTCGAACCCGTAGGGTCCGCACGCTTAACGTTACGATGACAGTTTTATTATGAGTTTATAAGTTTTGATGTACCGAAGTTTGTTCGGAGTCCCGGATGTGATCACGGACATGACGAGGAGTCTCGAAATGGTCGAGACATAAAGATTGATATATTGGACGGCTATATTCGGACACCGGAAGTGTTCCGGGCGTTTTCGGAGAAAGCCGGAGTGCCGGAGGGTTACCGGAGCCCCCCCGGGAGAAGTAATGGGCCCTATGGGCCTTAGTGGAGAGAGAGAGGGGCAGCCAGCATGGGCCGCGCGCCCCGCCCCCTCTGGTCTGAATTGGACTAGGAGGGGGGGCGGCGCCCCCTCTTTCCCTCTCCCTCTCCCCCTTCCTTTCCCCCTCCTAGTAGGAGTAGGAAAGGGGGAGTCCTACTCCTACTAGGAGGACTCCTCCTCCTTGGCGCGCCCACAAGGGCCGGCCAGCCTCCCCCTTGCTCCTTTATATACGGGGGCAGGGGGGCACCCTAGGAAAAACACAAGTTGATCTACGGATCGTTCCTTAGCTGTGTGCGGTGCCCCCTCCACCATATTCCACCTCGGTCATATCGTCGCGGAGTTTAGGCGAAGCCCTGCGCCGGTAGAACATCATCATCGTCACCACACCATCGTGCTGACGGAACTCATCCCTGAAGCTTTGGTGGATCGGAGCCCGGGGATCGTCATCGAGCTGAACATGTGCTGAACTCGGAGGTGCCGTATGTTCGGTGCTTGGATCGGTCGGATCGTGAAGACGTACGACTACATCAACCGAGTTGTCATAACGCTTCCGCTTACGGTCTACGAGGGTACGTGGACAACACTCTCCCCTCTCGTTGCTATGCCATCTCCATGATCTTGCGTGTGCATAGGAAATTTTTTGAAATTACTATGTTCCCCAACACTAAAGACACTAGTGAAGCTCCCCATGATTTGCTCACTCCTTACAATATTTGCATTAGGATACCAAGTGCACAAAATAGGATCATCACTCCCCGAAAATCAATAGAAACTCATAACAAGTGCAAGTGGGCATGTAGGAAACAAAGCCTAGCACTTGCAACAGACAAATGGTTGAGTAACATATAAAAGAGGCAACTTAAGAGTAGGCTCAACTAAAATGATGTGTGTGAGTCATGGCAAAGCACTTGAGAAGACTAAGGTAAGGGTGAGTATTAAGCATCAACATAGTCTTGAATAGTGGAGATACAAGGTGCATGACATGTCCTTACCACACACACCAAGCAAACGGGTTCACAAGCACACTAAATATGCAAAATGAATAACCAACACTTGTGACAACCCATGGCGAAGAAAGAAAACGATAGCTTTGTCAAGAGGAGGGATACCACTCGAAATGAAAAAAGCCTCATCAAGACAAGCAAGAGAGAAAATATCTTCACCACAACAGAGTGCATCAAGATGCAACGATATAAGATCTGAACTCTTGATAAATCCTTTCACATAACCACCAAGGAAAGGTGGACGTGAAAGAATAAGGATATCAACTCCAGATGTAACTTCTCTAAAGTGTATAAGATTCTAGGTAGATGAAAATCATGATGATATCAATCCGCAAAGAAGGACATACACACGAAATAGTTACAAAAAGGAAAGAAAAATATATCCACAAGGAAGTCATAAATATACCAATAAGAAATTTGCTTGAGAGCATAGCACATGGCTAGATATGGTCTTATTGTATATAAATGAATTCCAACCACACGAACATCAAAGACATCACAACTAGCACCAAGAGATCATTGTTGGGATGCTTTGAGAAAGGAAACAAGTATCACAGAAAGAATGAATAACATGCCATAGTACAACCTACACAAGGTTTATGCAAGAAATGTGTGCACGGAGTACATGAAAGATACTTGTTACCAAGTTAACATTGGAAGGATGTAGTAGATACTAATTGAAGGTAGATATTAGTTCATTGATCTTCCTAGCTTGACTCCAATAAGCACATGGTGACAACACCTTCCTTGTGAGTGAGTCGAGCATCCAATGCATCCCCAATTGTTCCTAGAAAAACAACACAAACAAAATGGTACCCAACCTCATTGGGACCAAAGAGTTAGAAACACCAATACATAGGACAAACTCCACATACATATGTGCATATAAATTGAGACTTGGTGGAGTTTCACTTATATATTGGGTCAAAGAAAGAAAGAATGTGAAATAAAATACATGAGGTAAATATGCATGCTCAAATCTTTCAAGAAACAAAACCAAATGAAAATAAATACCAAGTGAAAATAGGTTAGCAAATGGAGAAATCATCACTTGAAGATATCATTACAAGATACATCAAGGAATGAGATATCCATTGAAACACACAAAATTATATCACACTCCCAAAAGAGAGGATGGTTCCAAACAAACCAAGCTCTCTACAAAGTTTCATGATGGCACAAAGTACCAAAAAGAAACGGTTTGCCATCCACCAATACACACTTAATATGGATCACAAGATGAGTGTTTTATAGAAAATAGGATAGCTCCCCCCACGAGTTGTGCATTATAGAGAATTTGCATTTGAATACAAAATGCACAAGGTGGGATCACCACTTTCACTATATCAAGAAAACACTAGACAAAATCAAGAAAACAACAAGATCCTCAAGTGGCACGGAAGGCAAAGGGAGTTGACACAATCTTGGCAAGAGATAAGGCAAATGAAAACAAAACCCAATGAAGATGATCAATAATTTCGACCACACATAAGTGAGTACCAATTGTCAAAAGACAAGAAGTATTTGGAAATGATTCCCGGTAGTAGATAGAAGGAAATCCAATATCATCTCCACACCAACAACAAGCAAATTGCAACTTGTAGAGCTAACATGTCACCTAGGAACAAGATAATTTACAATATCAACTCTAGGTGACAATATCTCAAATGTACACATTTTCTAGGCTTGTAATATACACATAGTATATTACTCCCCCATAATGTGATACCAAAGAAAACTTAACAAGAGGCAATAAGAGGATCCAACAAGAGATAATTAATGGACTATTTAGAATTCGAATTTCTCATGAGAAGACATACCACATAGTGACTAGATAAGCTTGCAATATCAATACTAGGTGGTATTCCTCATGTACACACATTTGTGGGACCGTGAGGTGCACAAAGCACATCACTCCCCCAAAATGGGATGTTCCATTAATCTCTCGAAGAGCCAATTAAGATACAAACAAGATGCAAAAAGGCTCAACACACAACTCACACGTACATGAAGTGCAAACCAACATACACATACTTGTTTACTCAAGATAAGCAAATTGGAAGCACACATATACAAACACATGCAACGTACAAAACCAAAACATGCAAAGGGGCAAGTAACTTTCAATGTAAACAATTTAAGTACAAGTTACCGCAAGGAGGCACATTGGATATGAGATAGGAACTTGATAATCCGAATGACTTGGCTTGAGACAATATGAATGATGAAGACCCCTTAATTCTTGATACGTCTCCAACGTATCTATAATTTTTCATTATTCCATGATGTTTTATTATCAATCTTGGATGTTTTATAATCATTATATAGTCATTTTATATCATTTTTTGGTACTTACCTATTGACATAGTGCCAAGTGCCAGTTACTATTTTCTGCATGTTTTTTACATCGCAGGAAATCAATATCAGACGGAGTCCAAATGCCACGCCAAATTACGATGATTTTTTATGGACCAGAAGGAAGAAGTTGGGCCCTGGTTGCACCTGGGGGGAGACCCAAGGAGGGGACAACCTACGAGGGCGCGCCAGGAGGCCCAAGCGCGCCCTGGTGGGTTGTTCCCACCTCGGGTGCCCCCTGGACCGACTCTTTGCTCTATAAATACCTCAATATATATTCCAGAAAACCTAGGGGAGTCGACAAAATATTCATCCAGCCGCCGTAGAGTCTAGAACCACCAGATCCAATCTAGACACCATCACAGAGGGGTTCACCACTTCCATTGGTGCCTCTCCGATGATGCGCGAGTAGTTCTTTGTAGACCTTCCATTCCGTAATTAGTAGCTAGATGGCTCTCTCTCTCTCTCTCTTGATTATCAATACAATGGTTGACGGAGTCCTGGATTAGGGGGTCATCGGACAGCCGGACTATATACTTATGCCGGACTGTTGGACTATGAAGATACAAGATTGAAGACTTCGTCCCGTGTCTGGGCGGGACTCTCCTTTGCGTGGAAGGCAAGCTTGGCAATTCGGATATGTAGATGCCCTTCTCTGTAATCGACTCTGTGTAACCCTAGCCCCCTACGGTGTCTATTAAACTGGAGGGTTTAGTCTGTAGGACAAGAACAATCATAATCATAGGCTAGCTACTAGGGTTTAGCCTCTACAATCTCGTGGTAGATCAAATCTTGTAATACTCATATCATCAAGACCAATCAAGCAGGAAGTAGGGTATTACCTCCATAGAGAGGGCCTGAACTTGGGTAAACATCGTGTCCCCCGCCTTCTGTTACCATTAGCCTTAGACGCACAGTTCGGGACCCCCTACCCGAAATCCGCGGGTTTTGACACCGACAGTGGTCTCTTGGAGATCCTGTTGGGTAAAGTAGTAATTTCAAAAAAATTCCTACGCACACGCAAGATCATGGTGATGCATAGCAACGACATGGGAGAGTGTTGTCCACGTACCCTCGTAGACCGTAAGCGGAAGCATTATGACAACGCAGTTGATATAGTTGTACGTCTTCACGATCCGACCGATCCAAGCACCGAACGTACGGCACCACTGAGTTCAGCACACGTTCAGCTCGATGACGATCCCCGGACTCCGATCCAGCAGGGTTTCGGGGATGAGTTCCGTCAGCACGACGCGTGGTGATGATGATGATGTTGTACCGACGCAGGGCTTCGCCTAAGCACCGCAACGATATGACCGAGGTGGAATATGGTGGAGGGAGGCACCGCACACGGCTAAGGAACGATCACAAAGATCAACTTGTGTGTCTAGAGGTACCCCCTGCCCCCGTATATAAAGGAGGGAGGGGGGAGGTGCAGCCGGCCCCCTAGGGGTGCGCCTGGAGGAGTCCTACTCCCACCGGGAGTAGGACTCCCCCCTCTTGCCTTGGTGGAGAAGGAAAGGGGGGAGGGGAAAGAGGAAAGGGGGGCGCCGCTCCCCCCTTCCTTGTCCTATTCGGACTAGGGGGAGGGGACGCGTGGCCTGCCCTGGCCGGCCCTCCTCTTCTCCCTCATGGCCCACTAAGGCCCATTAACCCCCGGGAGGGTTCCGGTAACCCCCCGGTGCTCCGATAAAATCCCGATTTCACCCGGAACCATTCCGATATCCAAATATAGGTTTCCAATATATCAATCTTTATGTCTCGACCATTTCGAGACTCCTCGTCATGTCCGTGATCACATCCGGGATTGCGAACAATCTTTGGTACATTAAAACATACAAACTCATAACAAAACTGTCATCGTAACGTTAAGCGTGCGGACCCTACGGGTTTGAGAACTATGTAGACATGACCTAGAACTATTCTCGATCAATAACCAATAGCGGAACCTAGATGCTCATATTGGCTCCTACATATTCTGCGAAGATCTTTATCGGTCAAACCGCATAACAACATACGTTGTTCCCTTTGTCATCGGTATGTTACTTGCCCGAGATTCGATCGTCGGTATCCAATACCTAGTTCAATCTCGTTACCAGCAAGTCTCTTTACTCATTACGTAATGCATCATTCCATAACTAACTCATTAGCTACATTGCTTGCAAGGCTTATAGTGATGTGCATTACCGAGAGGGCCTAGAGATACCTCTCCGAACATCGGAGTGACAAAACCTAATCTCGAAATACGCCAACCCAACATGTACCTTCGGAGACATCTGTAGAGCTCCTTTATAATCACCCAGTTACGTTGTGACGTTTGGTAGCACACAAAGTGTTCCTCCGGTAAATGGGAGTTGCATAATCTCATAGTTACTGGAACATGTATAAGTCATGAAGAAAGCAATAGCAACATACTAAACGATCAAGTGCTAGGCTAACAGAATGGGTCATGTCAATCACATCATTCTCCTAATGATGTGATCCCGTTAATCAAATGACAACACATGTCTATGGTTAGGAAACATAACCATCTTTGATTAATGAGCTAGTCAAGTAGAGGCATACTAGTGACGTTATGTTTGTCTATGTATTCACACATGTATCATGTTTCCGGTTAATACAATTC
Source organism: Triticum timopheevii (assembly GCA_963921465.1). Classification (NCBI taxonomy): domain Eukaryota; kingdom Viridiplantae; phylum Streptophyta; class Magnoliopsida; order Poales; family Poaceae; genus Triticum; species Triticum timopheevii. The sequence goes on from OY997262.1 coordinate 294,504,600, forward strand.
TAGCATGAATAATAAACATTTATCATGATATGAGGAAATAAATAATAACTTTATTATTGCCTCTAGGGAATATTTCCTTCAGTCTCCCACTTGCACTAGAGTCAGTAATCTAGATTACACAGTAATGATTCTAACACCCATGGAGTCTTGGTGCTGATCATGTTTTGCTCGTGGAAGAGGCTTAGTCAACGGGTCTACAACATTCAGATCCGAATGTATCTTACAAATCTCTATGTCTCCCACCTGGACTTGGTCCCGGATGGAATTGAAGCGTATCTTGATGTGCTTGGTCCTCTTGTGAAATCTGGATTCCTTTGCCAAGGCAATTGCACCAGTATTGTCATAGAAGATCTTCATTGGTCCCAATGCACTAGGTATGACACCTAGATCAGAAATGAACTCCTTCATCCAGACTCCTTCATTTGCTGCTTCGGAAGCAGCTATGTACTCCGCTTCACATGTAGATCCCGCCACGACACTTTGTTTAGAACTGCACCAACTTACAGCTCCACCGTTTAATAAAAACATGTATCCGGTTTGCGATTTAGAATCGTCCAGATCAGTGTCAAAGCTTGCATCGACGTAACCATTTACGACTAGCTCTTTGTCACCTCCATATACGAGAAACATATCTTAGTCCTTTTCAGGTATTTTAGGATGTTCTTAACCGCTGTCCAGTGATCCACTCCTGGATTACTTTGGTACCTCCCCGCTAAGCTTATTGCTAAGCATACGTCAGGTCTGGTACACAACATTGCATACATGATAGAGCCTATGGCTGAAGCATAGGGAACATCTTTCATTTTCTCTGTATCTTCTGCTGTGGTCGGGCATTGTGTCTGACTCAACTTCACACCTTGTAATACAGGCAAGAACCCTTTCTTTGTCTGATCCATTTTGAACTTTTTCAAAACTTTATCAAGGTATGTGCTTTGTGAAAGTCCTATTAAGCGTCTTGATCTATCTCTATAAATCTTGATGCCCAATATGTAAGCAGCTTCACCGAGGTCCTTCATAGAAAAACTTTTATTCAAGTATCCCTTTATGCTATCCAGAAATTCTATATCATTTCCAGTTAATAATATGTCATCTACATATAATATCAGAAATGCTACAGAGCTCCCACTCACTTTCTTGTAAATACAGGCTTCTCCAAAAGTCTGTATAAAACCATATGCTTTGATCACACTATCAAAGTGTTTATTCCAACTCCGAGATGCTTGCACCAGTCCATAAATGGATCGCTGGAGCTTGCACACTTTGTTAGCACCTTTTGGATCAACAAAACCTTCTGGTTGCATCATATACAACTTTTCTTCTAGAAATCCATTCAAGAATGCAGTTTTTACATCCATTTGCCAAATTTCATAATCATAAAATGCAGCAATTGCTAACATGATTCGGACAGACTTAAGCATCGCTACGGGTGAGAAACTCTCATCGTAGTCAACCCCTTGAACTTGTCGAAAACCTTTCGCAACAAGTCGAGCTTTATAGACAGTTACATTACCATCAGCGTCAGTCTTCTTCTTGAAGATCCATTTATTCTCAATGGCTTGCCGATCATCAGACAAGTCAACCAAAGTCCATACTTTGTTCTCATACATGGATCCCACCTCAGATTTCATGGCTTCTAACCATTTTGCGGAATCTGGGCTCATCATTGCTTCCTCATAGTTCGTAGGTTCGCCATGGTCAAGTAACATGACTTCCAGAATAGGATTACCATACCACTCTGGTGTGGATCTTACTCTGGTAGACCTACGAGGTTCAGTAGAAACTTGATCTGAAGTTTCATGATCAATATCATTAGCTTCCTCACTAATTGGTGTACTTGTCACAGGAACCGGTTCTTGTGATGGACTACTTTCCAATAAGGGAGCAGGTACAGTTACCTCATCAAGTTCTACTTTCCTCCCACTCACTTCTTTCCAGAGAAACTCCTTCTCTAGTAAGGATACGAATTTAGCGACAAAAATCTTGCCCTCAGATATGTGATAGAAGGTGTACCCAACAGTCTCTTTTGGGTATCCTATGAAGACACATTTCTCTGATTTGGGTTCAAGCTTATCTGGTTGAAGTTTCTTCACATAAGCATCGCAACCCCAAACTTTAAGAAACGACAACTTTGGTTTCTTGCCAAACCAGAGTTCATGAGGCGTCGTCTCAACGAATTTTGATGGTGCCCTATTTAACGTGAATGCGGTCGTCTCTAAAGCATAAACCCAAAACGATAGCGGTAAATCAGTAAGAGACATCATAGATCACACCATATCTAGTAAAGTACGATTACGACGTTCGGACACACCATTTCGTTGTGGTGTTCCGGGTGGCGTGAGTTGCGAAACTATTCCCCATTGTTTCAAATGTAAACCAAACTCGTAACTCAAATATTCTCCTCCACGATCAGATCGTAGAAATTTTATTTTCTTGTTACGATGATTTTCAACTTCACTCTGAAATTCTTTGAACTTTTCAAATGTTTCAGACTTGTGTTTCATTAAGATACCCATATCTGCTCAAATCATCTGTGAAGGTGAGAAAATAACGATACCCGCCGCGAGCCTCAATATTCATTGGGCCACAAACATCAGTATGTATGATTTCCAACAAATCAGTTGCTCGCTCCATAGTTTTGGAGAACAGCGTTTTAGTCATCTTGCCCATGGGGCACGGTTCGCAAGTACCAAGTGATTCATAATCAAGTGATTCCAAAAGTCCATCAGTATGGAGTTTCTTCATGCGCTTTATACCGATATGACCTAAACGGCAGTGCCACAAATAAGTTGCACTATCATTATCAACTCTGCATCTTTTGGCTTCAACACTATGAATATGTGTATCACTACTATCGAGATTCAACAAAAATAGACCACTTTTCAAGGGTGCATGACCATAAAAGATATCACTCATATAAATAGAACAACCATTATTCTCTGATTTAAATGAATAACCGTCTCACATCAAACAAGATCCAGATGTAATGTTCATGCTCAACGCTGGCACCAAATAACAATTATTTAGGTCTAAAACTAATCCCAATGGTAGATGTAGAGGTAGCGTGCCGACCGCGATCACATCGACTTTGGAACCATTTCCCACGCGCATCGTCACCTCGTCCTTAGCCAATCTTCGCTTAATCCATAGTCCTTGTTTCGAGTTGCAAATATTAGCAACAGAACCAGTATAAAATACCCAGGTACTACTGCGAGCATTAGTAAGGTACACATCAATAACATGTATATCACATATACCTTTGTTCACTTTGCCATCCTTCTTATCCGCCAAATACTTGGGGCAGTTCCGCTTCCAGTGTCCAGTCTGCTTGCAGTAGAAGCACTCAGTCTCAGGCTTAGGTCCAGACTTGGGTTTCTTCTCTTGAGCAGCAACTTGTTTGCTGTTCTTCTTGAAGTTCCCCTTCTTCTTCCCTTTGCCCTTTTTCTTGAAACTCGTGGTCTTGTTGACCATCAACACTTGATGCTCCTTCTTGATTCCTACCTCCACGGCTTTTAGCATTGCGAAGAGCTCGAGAATAGTCTTGTCCATCCCTTGCATATTATAGTTCATCACGAAGCTCTTGTAGCTTGGTGGCAGTGATTGAAGAATTCTGTCAATGACACTATCATCCGGAAGATTAACTCCCAGTTGAATCAAGTGATTATTATACCCAGACATTTTCAATATGTGTTCACTGACAGAACTATTCTCCTCCATCTTGTAGCTATAAAACTTATTGGAGACTTCATCATATGGATTCTGGCGGTTCAACAAGGGGACTAATGGTATATACCAGTTTAATAACTTTTTTCTATGGTAAGTTAAACCGCCTGACCTAAACATCGGAAGCAATCGAAGTTGTGGACGGCTAAGTATGCAGAAACAGGTTTCACAAGATCCTATTACAGCCATGGATCTACAGCAAGCTCAGAAAAACAAAAAATATTCCGAAGAGTGAGGCAGAACGGAAGTGAACCATTGAGCGGGTATGTGCGTGAGATCTATGGACTTAGATGTGAAATTATAGGCGGATACTAAAAGATTGCTACTAAACACAGCAGGGGTTCACAGGTTCATTCAAGAGTCAGAGTACGAGTATGAGCAAGCAACGAACACAGCGCGAACATGAAACCCTAAGAACAGATCTAGATCAAGAAGAGAAGAAGGCTTACTGGAAACGGAGAAGACGCGAAAGGATACCGCAGTACTTTGGTGCGTTCAGGTTGATGCAGCGGCCCAAGACGAGGCAGAGGTCGACGGCGGCGGCGGAGCTCCTAGGATGGCGACGCGAGGAAGACGAAGAAGAAGAGACGAAGGGAAAGAAAAGAAAATGACCCTTCAGTCTTATTTATAAGGCAACAGAGTTAGGTCAAGCGCGCGAATCCAGGAGCTATTGATAAAGGAGGGCGTCATAAATGTTAACTTCATGATGACATCATGCCGGTTTACAGCAACCAGAAATGATGACGACATGGCGGTTTACCAATTACTAGAAGATGTCCAAGACAAAAATTTTGTGAAGGATTGACATGAACCAGTTCAAATCAATCTGGGGCCTAATGTTGGGGATATTACCACTAGCCGTGAACCGGCCTATTTGGGCCGGGTTAACTTCATTAGTAATGTAAACAGATGAAGGCCCATGGCCTGTAGTCGGTTTAGAACCTGTAGCCGTAAACCGGCCTGATGTATAACTTGTATTGTAAGATAGGAATAGAGAGATACCAACCGGGATACGAGTATGAACCAGTTGGGACTCTATGGACCGACGGGTGTCACCCGTGTATATAAGGGGACGACCCGTCGGCGGTTCAAGACAGACAACCACAACTCGAGCCTAGGCGAAGCTTGTTTGCTCCCTAGCCATCGAGACCATATCAATTCCATCACAACTAGACGTAGGCTTTTACCTTCATCGAAGGGGCCGAACTAGTATAAACCCTCGTGTCTTTGTGTCCGCTTTAACCCCTTCAAGTTAACCCGTAGCGATGGCTCCACGACTAAGTCCTTTCTCTAGGACATCTGCCGTGACAAATCCACGACAGTTGGCGCCCACCGTGGGGCTATCGCACGATGGTTTGACGATCTTGGAGGGCAAGCTCAAAGGACTCGAAGGCTATGTTGTGGGCCGGATGACCAAGAGTCGTCGTGGCAAGATCTACATCGACGACGCAGGATGGGGTCCCGAGGCCGATTCAATCGAGTACGGGTACCGGGTCCCCTTTGGTGGCATACATGTTTTCATTGGCAAGATCGGTGAGCCTGGGCCTGAGCCGGACATCTGCACCGACCTCGTCGAGATGGCTCAGCGTGCGAGATCTACCCAGGCTAAACCGGCCGTGAAGCCTGTCTTCGTTGGAGTCATCCACGGAGAAGAGCGTGAGGACGAGTCAGAACACGGTAGCGAGACCGTCGTCTATTCCGGTGATGAGTCCTCGACCGGAGAGACCAAATCGCTATACCAGTTGCAAGACGACCAGGTTAGGGGCTGTTCCGATGGCGACAGTATTCCGGACCCCCCAGGTCAGATCAACCGGGTTGGAATATTCATGGCCGGTACACAGGCAGTGAATCACTCTTTGACCGCCGCAGCAATGCTTTCCGGATCAGCGGCGGCAGCGGCAGCAGGGGCAGGAGGCCTTGTGCGCCCGTCAGTTCAAGTTCTATCTGATTTGTTTGATGCACTAGCCGCGCTTATGACAGAGGCCAATCCAGCGGATCAGGAAGCCCATGATGCAGAGATTGCAAAGGTGAGAGAGCAGATCGTACAAGCCAAAGCGGATCTGGCAGAAGAAAAGGACAGGATGGCCGCAGAGCGGGCCGCTTTGGACGCCCAGGCCTATAAGCTTATGCTTGACCAGAACGCATCACAGGAGGTCTTGAAGCGGAAGCACAGATCACGCCTGCCGTTAGGGTTTGACCCTCGAAATCTCTTTCACACTCCAGGAGCTGGACCCAGTAATCCGCCACAGTACCTGGAGGCAAACCGGATCGAGGCACCAGGGCCAGGGGCGACGGTCCAACCCCGCCTGATGGAACCTCCTCAACAGAACGTTGTGTTTCCTCCGCCGGTTCAGACGCCCCCGGGTCATTATTCTAATCCAATGGACAATCTTGTTGCAGCTGCCGCGCGATTAGAGGCTATCCCGGTCGAAGGGGACTCTCCGCAAGCGATAGAGATGCGCCGAGTTAAGGAACTTCTCCGGACCGTGCTAATTCAACAGGAGGCATATTCGTACAGCCGTGATCGGATTCACTCCACGCCCTGTCTGAGCCGGAGCTATAGCAGGTGCATGGATGAACCGGCCATATCGAGCAATGCGCGAGGCCGTGAAGCGGCCCGTGGCAATAACCCGGCAGGTGGTGTTCGCGATGCTCAGGATATGGTGGACCGGGCCCGGGCACGAAGGGAGGCCGAGTTAGCAGCACAGAATGATGCGGGTCAGCTTACACCGGTTCGTCCTACCACCTCCGCCGGACCGGGGGTCGCATCCGCTTTCGGAGTGCCTTGTTTAGTTCCCACTTTATGCAATGTGCGCCTGCCCAAAGATTTCAAGGGTCCGCGCAAGGTGCCGAATTACACCGCTGATTTATCTCCCGAAGCGTGGGTAGAGAGTTATGAGATGGCCATGGAGATGCTAGATGTGGATGAGACCGCGTGTGCAGAATACTTCACCATGATGCTTGAGGGCACGGCCCGTACTTGGTTGAAGAGCCTGCTGCCCAATTCTATCAGCTCATGGGCCTAGTTGCGGGCCCGGTTTATCCAGAATTTCAAAGATACATGTAAGCAGCCCAAGTCCATAGTAGACCTAGCGGCTTGTGCCCAGGAGGACGGAGAATCAACGACACATTGGGTACGCCGCGTTTCAGAAGTTTTGCACTCGTTTGACAGGATCAATGCTGACTCTGCGATCTTAACCCTGGAGGGCAACTGCCGGTTTAAGCCTTTAAAATTGAAATTGGGGCGTATGAAGCGGTTCTGTAATGACATGGGAACTCTCATGGACGCTTTAGTGAAGTATGCTGATTCGGATAGTACCAAGGATCCTGAGACTGATGATGATGAAGCAGGGAAGGGAAAGAAGAATAGCAACTCCAAGGGGCAACAGTACAAACCGGCAGGTCATGGAAACGGAGGCAAGCGCAAGGCGGATGGCAGCATGGACTTTGTGGCCAACACTAATGCATAGGACAGGGGGCAGCGGCGCAGAGGTAAAGCGGCAAATCGTAATGGGGCTCCCAATCCTAACGCGGACCGTTTGAATTATTTGTTGAATCAGCCTTGCCCAAAGCACGGGACGAAAGAGGCGCCGGCTAACCACCTTTGGAAGGATTGTTATATTATGCAGGAGTTTAAAAACTCTAATGCCTTCCGGTATGACCGAGGGTCAGGTGGCGGTTCAGGATCCGGTTTCCATGGGCCGGGTCACGATGGAGCTTCCGGTTCAGGTCTCAATCAGGGCGGTCACAACAACCAGAATAGTCAGAACGGTCAACAGCAGCAGCAGCAGCAGTCGGGTTATCAGAGCCAGCCAAAACAGTTGAACAATGGGCAATATCATGTTTTCACAACTAGCTTGGATAAACGCGACCGAAAACTCCACAAGCGAGCAGTGAACTCTGTTGAACCGGCCGTACCACGTTATTTACGCTGGTCGGAGCAGCCTATCGTGTGGAGCAGGGAGGACCACCCACCCCGGGTTGATAATCCGGGCTAGCTAGCTTTAGTGGTAGACCCTCAGGTGGGAGGTTATAAATTCACCAAGGTATTCATGGATGGAGGGAGCAGTATTAACATCCTATACTATGAGACATTCCACCGCATGGGGCTAACAGACAAAGATCTCAGACCGTCTAATACAGTGTTCCATGGTGTGGTGCCTGGCAAATCAGCATATCCCGTTGGTAAGATAGCTCTGGACGTGGCTTTCGGGGACGAGCATGATTCCCGGTCTGAAAAACTAACCTTTGAGGTGGTGAAGATCCGGAGCCCGTATCACGCCTTGTTTGGGCGGCCGGCTTATGCCAAGTTCATGGCGCGGCCTTGTTATATCTACTTGCAGCTCAAGATGCCAGGTTACAAGGGGACGATAACGGTTCATGGGAGCCGTAAGATCGCTTTGGAATGTGAGGAAGGTGATGCGGCTTATGCAGAGTCGGTCTGTGCCACGGAGGAGTTGAAATACTATAAGGACAATGTTGATCCGGCGGACATGACCCCTTTGAAGAAGCCAACTACGGAGCATGATTCGGATCTGAAGTTCAAATTGGCAGCTGAGACCAAGCTTGTTGACTTCGTGCCCGGCGATTTGTCCAAGCAGTTCACTGTCAGTGCTAACTTGGACCCCAAATAGGAAAGCACGCTCATCGAGTTCATCCGTGAGAATCGGGACATTTTTGCATGGAAACTGTCTGACATGCCAGGTGTACCGAGGGAACTCGCTGAGCACACTCTTAATGTGGATCCTAAGTATAAACCGGTAAAGCAATTTCTCCGCCGGTTTAACGAAGAAAGGTGCAAAGCCATTGGAGAGGAAGTGGCCAGGCTTTTAGCAGCTGGCTTTATCATTTAGGTGTTCCATCTAGAGTGGCTTGCTAATCCGGTGCTGGTTCTTAAGAAAAACGGCACTTGGCGTATGTGTGTGGATTACACGGATCTTAACAGGGCTTGTCCAGCGGATCCTTTTGCCCTCCCCCGCATTGATCAGATCATTGATGCCACGGCGGGTTGTGAGCGTTTGAGTTTTTTGGATGCATATTCTGGATATCATCAGATCAAAATGGCGGTTAAGGACCAGGAGAAGACGGCGTTTATTACTCCTTTTGGAGCCTTCTGCTATGTATCTATGCCCTTCGGGCTCAAGAGTGCCCAAGCCACCTATCAACGGTGTGTACAGAATTGCCTGCATAAACAGATCGGCCGCAATGTGCATGCCTATGTGGATGATATTGTAGTCAAGTCAAGGCAGAAGGAGACGCTGGTGGATGATTTGAAGGAAACCTTTGACAACTTGCGAGTTTACAAGATGATGCTTAACCCGGCCAAGTGTGTCTTTGGTGTTCCGGCAGGCAAGTTACTGGGTTTTCTTGTGTCCAATAGAGGAATTGAGGCTAATCCGGAGAACATTACGGCTATTACCTCCCTGGCTAAACCGAAGTGTATCAACGATGTTCAGCGTTTGGCAGGCCGGATCGCCGCGCTGAGCCGGTTTATCAGCCGCCTCGGAGGGAAGGCTATCCCTTTGTACCAGATGCTGAGAAAGACAGATCAGTTCATTTGGAGTCCGGCTGCTGATGAAGCATTGGAGGACTTGAAGCGGCAATTAGCCAATCCGTCCGTTCTTGCAGCTCCGGTTGACAAGGAGCCTTTATTATTATACGTAGTGGCCAACGCTCGGGCAGTTAACATGGCTATTGTGGTGGAACGCAAGGAGGCAGGCAAGGAATATCCGGTTCAGCGGCCGGTTTATTATATCAGCGAAGTGCTTATTGAATCCAAGCAAAGGTATCCGCATTGGCAGAAGCTAGTATATGGAGTTTTTATGGCAAGCCAGAAGTTAAAGCAGTATTTTCAAGGGCACCCCATCACAGTGGTCATTTCATCTCCCTTGGGCGATATCATACAGAACCGGGAGGCGACTGGCTGGATTGCCAAGTGGGCTATCGAGCTTGGGCCACACGGATTGAAATACGTGCCTCGGACGGCGGTGAAATCTCAAGCACTTGTTGATTTCATCAATGATTGGACGGAGTTACAAGCACCAAAAGAGAAGCCGGATCACACATATTGGACTATCCATTTTGATGGATCCAGGCAATTGGAAGGCTCAGGGGCTGGAGTTGTATTGACTTCCCCACGAGGTGATAAGTTTTGTTATGTTCTCTGCTTAATGTTCCCTTGTACTAATAATGCAGCTGAGTACGAAGCCTTGCTCCATGGTCTCCGGATGGCTAAAGAGATGAACTTAAGCCGGGTTAAGTGCTTCGGTGACTCGGACCTCGTGGCTCAGCAGGTGTCTGGCACTTGGGATTCTAAGGACCCGCTCATGGCCGCGTATCGTCGTGAGGTGGATAATATTGCGGGTCACTTCAAGGGTTATCAGGTAGATCACGTGGACCGTCAAAAGAATGAAGCGGCGGACGCTTTAAGCCGGTTGGGCTCTCAGCGCAAACCGGTCCCGCCTAATGTCTTTCTTGATGTGTTGCATAACCCGTCAGTCAAGATCCCTGGTGAAGCGGATTTGGCTATTCCTGATCCGGAGGCTCAATTGGTGGCAGCCCTGCATGTCATTCCGGATTGGACAGTTCCTTATCTTGCGTATATGAACCGGGGAGAGTTGCCAGAGGATGAGATTCTAGCCAGGCAGATAGTCCGGCGATCCAAATCTATGACGATTGTCAATGGTGAATTGCATCATTGCAGTGTATCAGGGGCGTTCCAACGTTGTGTTTCTCCTGAGGAAGGCTGTGAAATCTTAAGAGAAATCCATGAAGGGGATTGTGGACACCACGTCGGTTCAAAGTCTCTGGTGGCAAAGGCGTTTCGTCACGGGTTCTACTGGTTGACAGCGCATGCTGATGCGGAGGACTTAGTTAAACGGTGTGATGGCTGTCAGAAATTTTCAAGGCGTGCTCATGTGCCGGCACAAGAATTGAGGATGATCCCAATAACTTGGTCGTTTGCAACTTGGGGGCTAGATATGGTCGGACCTTTTAAAAGATCCAAGGATAAGAAAACCCACCTGTTGGTGGCAGTTGACAAATTTACCAAGTGGGTTGAAGCGGAGCCTGTCAGCAAGTGTGATGCGGCAACAGCGGTGCAGTTCATCAAAAAGGTGATTTTCCGGTTTGGCTTTCCACACAGTATCATTACTGACAATGGTACCAATTTATCCAAAAGCGCTATGAAAGAGTTCTACGAACGTGAGCACATCCGACTTGACGTATCATCAGTGGTACACCCCCAGTCCAATGGGTAGGCAGAATGGGCTAATCAAGAGATCTTGCGAGGCATCAAACCCTGGCTTATGGTTCCATTGCAAAGAACACCAGGATGTTGGGTTGAAGAACTACCATCTGTTCTATGGAGTATTAATACTACACCCAACCGATCCACAGGATACACGCCGTTTTTTATGGTCTATGGAGCGGAGGCAGTTCTCCCTAGTGATATCCGGCACGATTCACCTCGTGTGGCAGCTTATGTTGAAGCGGACAATGAGACAGCACGGCAAGACGCTTTGGATCTATTGGACGAGGAGCGTGATATAGCGGCTGCCCGTTCGGTGATTTATCAACAAGATCTTTGTCGCTATCACAGTCGCTGGGTTAGAACGAGAACTTTTCAAGAAGGAGATTTGGTGCTTCGACTCATCCAAGACCAGACAGATATGCACAAGTTATCCCCACCTTGGGAGGGACCTTTCGTGGTCAGCAAGAATCTGCACAACGGGTCGTACTATCTGATTGATATTCGAGAGCATAAAGACTCACGCACATCAGAGGAGGAGACCAACAGGCCGTGGAACATAGCTCATCTTCGGCCTTACTACACTCGAGCCATCGGCTGTATCTATGTACATATCATGACAGTGTATATACTATCTTTGATATAATAAAATCGGAGCCTCAGCTAAAGCGGGGTCTCTGTCTTTTCTTATCATGCGTGGTTACATGGAGTGGTTCTGTTTTAAAACGGCCTCCGGTTTACCCCTTGAATTTTGCTTTTTTATATCACTTGGGGCCTTGGTCGCGTCCGAACCAACACGACACCTTTTGATAGGCGAAAGCCACCAGATCACTTGGGGACATGGTCAAGTCTGAACCAGTCACGCCTCTTGATCGGCCTAAGGCCACAAAATCACTTGGGGGCTTGGTCAAACCTGAACCATTGCCACGCCTCTTGATTGGCATATATGCCACGATTTCATTTGGGGACCTGGCTGACTTGAATCATTGTCACTCCTATTGGGGGCTTGGTCCTGTCCGACCATGGTAACACCATCTGATCAGCTCAGTATAGCATATTTTTTGCAAACGGTCTTTATTATTGCCTTTGCTTCCATGTTATTTTCATGGCCTGTTTTTTTCTTTGTTTTTGTTGTATTTCCTTTATGTCAACAACACCTTTTTCCGGTTCAGCCGATGGATTTGATTCCCTTTTAATCCGGAGAAGTATGCCGGTTTACCTTTCCTGTTAACATCATGGAGTAACAAGGGGGCTCGTATTGACTCAGTACGGTTTATACGGGAGCTGTTTTCTCCCCCCTTTGACGGTAATGGTTTATAAAACCTCCGCTTCAAGCCTGGCTAAGCCAGCTTCATGCCCAGATATGGCAGGTACTTTGTATCACCTATTTGTTACATTGCTGATACATATATCAAGATCATAAACCGGCTGGCGGTATAACCGCCACCGAAGTTCAAAATTTTCTGATTGCAGGAAATATAAATTGAGGTTTTTCCAACAAAAGCTTCAGTACTTATGCACGAAGGCATATTCAAGGCAGAAGTATTAACTATCCTATTACAAGGCGACACGGTGCCCAAATAAGATCATTGTTATTTTGGAAGGATGCCAAAGATAGCTATCTAAACCGGCCTCCAGTTCAAGCCTGCTCATCGTCCTCCGCCGCTTCAGCTTCCTCGTCTCTATCCATTGGCTGGAAATCAACAGTGGTCCAGTCGATTCCCATTAAAGCTTGGAAAACAGCCTCTTCATGGATCAGAGAAGACGGTTCAATATCAGGAGCGTAAGTATGCTTATGGATTGGAGGAATCAGATTCTCCGCTTCAAGAGTTGGGGCAGGCACTCGCTTGTTCTGATCGTTGTATTGCACTTGATAATGCGTCAAGTCTGCCTCTTCAGCTAATTGACAAGCCAGAGGGTGCACTACACGGTTTATTGCCCTCAAATCATCTTCGTTGAACTCAGAGCCGTCTTCCTTCAGGCTGGGATAGCCTTGGGCTGCCTCCACAAGATCGAAATCTGGCACCCATGCCTTTGCCTGGATCAAGGTGTTAATGGCTCCGGTTCGAGCTGCAGATTTTTTCAGCTCCTCAATCCGGGCCGGAAGCATTGACAACCTGTTCAGAGTGTCCTGGATTAAAGAGGGTGCCGGGTTATTATGAGAGGCTGTGGTGATGATCCACTGGGCTCCGGTATACAGTTGTTCCACTAAGGTGTAGGCAGCCTTCAGCTTCTTCCGCACATCTGACCCTAAGTGCCCGATGCGTGTACCTGCAACAATACAGGGACGATCTCATACCGGATTTATTATAAGTAGGATCAAGTTGTCATAGAAATTAAAAGGAGCTTACCAAAGATCGCAGCGGTCATGGAGTGTATTTGCCGCTTTACGGCAGTAAGCTCATCTACCACCGGTTTAAGGGCAGCTTCAGCATTTTCAGCTCTTTTGGTTAAAGCGGCCTTCTCAGTGGCCCAATCAGCCCGCTCTTTCTTGAAGCCTTCCTTCAGCTGTTCAGCGATGCTCAAGGCGCTGGTTAATTCTTCCTGTGCCTTGTCTGTTTCAGCCTGTTGGGTTTTTAAGGTTTCCTGCAAATCGGCAATCCGGTCCTCTTTGATTCTCACCTCAGCCTGCATACAGACAACATTTAGCTTTCAACAAGCGGTCCAAGAATTTGAAGTACCAGCCGCATAGCAAGTTATACGCTTGATACTTGGGGGCTAATGCACCTTCAGTTTTCATATATTACTAGATTGCAAAGTCCCAAGCTCAATACAGGTATTCAACTTGGCACTTGGGGGCTAATGGCTATTTGATCAAATTATGTTCTGATGATAGTTTTTTATTGGAGCCCCGGTTTAATTATGCTAAGTTGAACTGGCCCTTGGGGGCTATATTGACGGATTTCAAAGTGTTGAGGATTATATTCAAGTCCCGGTTTGACGAAGGTTACAAACCGGCCCTTGGGGGCTAGGAGGACTGATACAATGGCAGTAAGTAAAGAAGTAAATTACCTCAAATTTATCCCTCATCATCTTTACCAGACCAGCTTCACAGTCACGGCTAGTATAAAGCCGGTTCAAATAGCCGGAATGAAGATCTTGGGCACTCAGAGCAGCATATGTCTCCAGTTCAACATCCCATTTTCCTTTGTTCAGAGCGGAAAAATCTTCTTTTATGGTATGTTTGGTTAAGGTGACAGGATTCCCGGGTTCAAGGTGACCTACACCGGTAATCACAACATCATCATCTTTGGAGTCGCCGGTTTGTGTTGGTGCAGTCGGTTTATCACCAGGACTGCGGGATTTTTCAATCCGGACAGAGCTGGCAGGCGGATCAGCAGAGACTGAAGTATTAATAGGCCTTTCCTCAGGAATAGCATCGTCTTGCAAAGGAGGATCATTAGGAATATCCTCAGGGGCAAACGCTTCAAGATCTGGCGCTGTATCATGTTCTGGGGCGACATCTTCCTCCGCCGCTTTATCCAGGCGGGCCTTCTTGCTCGGTTTAGGTTTAGCCCTGAAAGAAAAACAAAGAGTCAAGGAGCAGCATAAATCATTACACAGTATACTGGAAGCATATGTTCAGCCTAGCTTACCCAAGAACCGTTTTCAGTGGTGGCAGCTGAGTGGCCGACGATTCACCAGAGGATGAATGAGAAGTAACCTGATAATCGGAGTCGGATGGATTAAGAGGTTAACGGAAGAAACCCGCTTTAGGATTTAAATCAATAAAAAGGTCGGAGACCTCGGAGCGGTGTTTTCGAACCGGACTGTTTGGTAAACCAACGGAGGTAACTACCTGGCCACTGTGCCGGGTTGTGCGGCGAGCTTCATGTTGCCGAGTCTTCATAAGAAATTTGGGATCCAAGTAAGCAAGAGGATGAGAAAATTTAACTTTCCGATTTGCCTGGCGAAATTTTGGCAAAGGCAAGATTTCTGAATCGGAAGAGAGAATAGTTACCTCAGCGACTTCAGCATTGCTGGCTTCAGCGTCGTCCTGACAAGCATCATCATCAATAAGGCGTGTAAAAAGTAAGCCTAGTGAATCAAGTTCTACTTCAAGGTCCGGGTTACCCACATCGTCATCAATAGCTGGATTAGATGAAGCGGTGGTTTTCCTCTTGTGAGCTGGCTTCTTGATAACCTTGGTCTTGGGCCGGGTTGACCGTCCTGCCTTCTCTGTTTTGTCTTGTGGAAGCTTCTTGCTCCAAAATGGATTATCACCCTGGTTCAGCAGTAATTAATGTCAGATAGAGAAAGCAGTAACAGGTTCAACAATAGAGCAATTAAAATCTTACCGCTGGCAGTTTGTTGGTGGTGCAGTAAGGAAGCAGACCGGTTTGAGCGCAGAGGTGCTCCAGTTCATTCAACATCTTCTTTACAGAATCTGTGACTTCATCGTCGGAGAGTTGGATTTTAGTGTGTCGGAGTGGGTCATCGACGCTATCAGTATACTTGCACATCAAACCGGAGCACCGGCTCAGAGGCAGTATGCTCCATGATATCCAACAGTGTGCAAGGTCTATTCCCGTTAAACCGTTGGCCATAAAGGCTCGGAGCTTGGATAGTTGCGGAGCATATTTAATTCTCTCCTTGGCGCTTAGTCTTTGTGGAAAAGGGTGAGTGTTGCTGAGTCGTTCCGGACGGAAGCCAGGCAAGGGATTTTCATTGTCAGGGGAGGTATCCTTGCAATAAAACCAAGTTGCATTCCACTCTTTGGGGTGAGTATGGAGTTTGACGTGGGGATAAGTGATCTCTTTCCTCTTCTGAATGGCCATACCGCCCAATTCAGTATTGGGGCCGTCGGTAAATTCAGTGCGACGGTTTAAATGGAAGCATCTCTAAACAACTCAACTGAAGGCTCCTCTTGAAGGTATACCTCAGAGAGCACTTGAAAGTGACATAGATTGGTAACGGAATTGGGGCCAATATCCTGTGGACGGAGCTGAAAATTGGCTAACACATCCCGGTAAAATTTAGAACCAGGCGGTTTGAAGCCCCAGGCCAAGTGATCTGCAAAGACCACAACCTCTCCCTCTTGAGGTGTGGGAGGACATTCATTTCCAGGAACCCTCCAGTGGATCGTATCTTTGTTGTCTAAAGCGCCGATCAGGACTAGATCATCCAACTGAGATTCTATGACGCGAGAAGGAACCCAATTGCACTCATATACTTGTTTGGCCATGGTGAGATCTACAAGAAATAGGTGATTCCGGTTCAAGAATATGTTGGATAAAAGAAGGTGCTGGTTTGAACAACGCTAAACCGGAGGCAATACATATAAACCGGGCTTCTACGATGCGGCATCATATGGATTCTGGCGGTTCAACAAGGGGACTAATGGTATATACCAGTTTAATAACTTTTTTCTATGGTAAGTTAAACCGCCTGACCTAAACATCGGAAGCAATCAAAGTTGTGGACGACTAAGTATGCAGAAACAGGTTTCACAAGATCCTATTACAGCCATGGATCTACAGCAAGCTCAGAAAAACAAAAAATATTCCGAAGAGTGAGGCAGAACGGAAGTGAACCATTGAGTGGGTATGTGCGTGAGATCTATGGACTTAGATGTGAAATTACAGGCGGATACTAAAAGATTGCTACTAAACACAGCAGGGGTTCACAGGTTCATTCAAGAGTCAGAGTACGAGTATGAGCAAGCGACGAACACAGCGCGAGCATGAAACCCTAAGAATAGATCTAGATCAAGAAGAGAAGAAGGCTTACTGGAAACGGAGAAGATGCGGAAGGATACCGCAGTACTCTGATGCGTTCAGGTTGATGCAGCGGCCCAAGACGAGGCAGAGATCGACGGCGGCGGCGGAGCACCAAGGCTGGCGACGCGAGGAAGACGAAGAAGAAGAGATGAAGGGAAAGAAAAGAAAATGACCCTTCGGTCTTATTTATAAGGCAACAGAGTTAGGTCAAGCGCGCGAATCCAGGAGCTATTGATAAAGGAGGGCGTCATAAATGTTAACTTCATGATGACGTCTTGCCGGTTTACAGCAACCAGAAATGATGACGACATGGCGGTTTACCAATTACTAGAAGATGTCCAAGACAAAAATTTTGTGAAGGATTGACATGAACCAGTTCAAATCAATCTGGGGCCTAATGTTGGGGATATTCCCACTAGCCGTGAACCGGCCTATTTGGGCCGGGTTAACTTCATTAGTAATGTAAACAGATGAAGGCCCATGGCCTGTAGTCGGTTTAGAACCTATAGCCGTAAACCGGCCTGATGTATAACTTGTATTGTAAGATAGGAATAGAGAGATACCAACCGGGATACGAGTATGAACCGGTTGGGACTCTATGGACCGACGGGTGTCACCCGTGTATATAAGGGCGAAGCTTGTTTGCTCCCTAGCCATCGAGACCATATCAATTCCATCACAACTAGACGTAGGCTTTTACCTTCATCGAAGGGGCCGAACTAGTATAAACCCTCGTGTCTTTGTGTCCGCTTTAACCCCTTCATGTTAACCTGTAGCGATGGCTCCACGACTAAGTCCTTTCTCTAGGACATCTGCCGTGACAAATCCACGACAGTCGGGTAACGTAGTAATTTCAAAAAAATTCCTACGCACACGCAAGATCATGGTGATGCATAGCAACAAGAGGGGAGAGTGTTGTCCACGCACCCTCGTAGACCGTAAGCGGAAACGTTATGACAACGCGGTTGATGTAGTCGTACGTCTTCAAAATCCGACCGATCCAAGCACCGAACGTACGACACCTCCGAGTTCAGCACACGTTCAGCTCGATGACGATCCCCGGACTCCGATCCAGCAGGGTTTCGGGGATGAGTTCCGTCAGCACGATGGCGTGGTGACGATGATGATGTTCTACCGACGCAGGGCTTCGCCTAAGCACCGCAATGATATGACCGAGGTGGAATATGGTGGATGGGGGCACCGCACACGGCTAAGGAACGATCACGAAGATCAACTTGTGTGTCTAAAGGTGCCCCCTGCCCTCGTATATAAAGGAGGGAGGGGGGAGGTGCGGCCGGGCCCCTAGGGGTGCGCCTGGAGGAGTCCTACTCCCATCGGGAGTAGGACTCCCCCCTCTTGCCTTGGTGGAGAAGGAAAGGGGGGAGGGGAAAGAGGAAAGGGGGGCGCCGCTCCCCCCTTCCATGTCCTATTCGGACTAGGGGGGAGGGGGTGCGCGGCCTGCCTTGGCCGGCCCTCCTCTTCTCCCTCATGGCCCACTAAGGCCCATCAACCCCCGGGAGGGTTCCGGTAACCCCCCGGTGCTCCGTTAAAATCCCGATTTCACCCGGAACCATTCCGATATCCAAATATAGGCTTCCAATATATCAATCTTTATGTCTCGACCATTTCGAGACTCCTCGTCATGTTCGTGATCACATTCGGGACTCCGAACAATCTTCGGTACATCAAAACTTACAAACCCATAATAAAACTGTCATCGTAACGTTAAGAGTGCGGACCCTGCGGGTTCGAGAACTATGTAGACATGACCTAGAACTATTCTCAGTGAATAACCAATAGCGGAACCTGGATGCTCATATTGGCTCCTACATATTCTACGAAGATCTTTATCGGTCAAACCGCATAACAACATACGTTGTTCCCTTTTTCATCGGTATGTTACTTGCCCGAGATTCGATCGTCGGTATCCAATACCTAGTTCAATCTCGTTACCAGCAAGTCTCTTTACTCATTACGTAATGCATCATTCTATAACTAACTCATTAGCTACATTGCTTGCAAGGCTTATAGTGATGTGCATTACCGAGAGGGCCCAGAGATACCTCTCCGACAATCGGAGTGACAAAACCTAATCTCGAAATACGCCAACCCAACATGTACCTTTGGAGACACCTGTAGAGCTCCTTTATAATCACCCAGTTACGTTGTGACGTTTGGTAGCACACAAAGTGTTCCTCTGGTAAATGGGAGTTGCATAATCTCATAGTTACAGGAACATGTATAAGTCATGAAGAAAGCAATAGCAACATACTAAACGATCAAGTGCTAGCCTAACGGAATGGGTCATGTCAATACATCATTCTCCTAATGATGTGATCCCGTTAATCAAATGACAACACATGTCTATGGTTAGGAAACATAACCATCTTTGATTAATGAGCTAGTCAAGTAGAGGCATACTAGTGACGTTATGCTTGTCTATGTATTCACACATGTATCATGTTTCCGGTTAATACAATTATAGCATGAATAATAAACATTTATAATGATATGAGGAAATAAATAATAACTTTATTATTTCCTCTAGGGCATATTTCCTTCAGATCCATATGATGTAAGTCTTTTGGCGGTGTGTTTGTTGGGATCTGATGAACTTCGAGTTTATGATCAGTTATATCTTTTTATATCCATGAAAGTTATTTGAGTTCTTTGATCTCTTATATGTGTGATCTCTTATAGCCTCGTATTTCTTCTCCGATATTTGGGTTTTGTTTGGCCAACTTGATCTATTTATCTTGCAATGGGAAGAGGTGCCCGGTAGTGGGTTCGATCTTACGGTGCTTGATCCCAGTGACAGAAAGGGAACCGACACTTATGTATCGTTGCTACTAAGGATAAAAAGACGGGATCCATATCTGCCACAATAGATAAACGGATCTTGTCTACATCATGTCATCGTTCTTATTGCATTACTCCCTTTTTCCATGAACTTAATACACTAGATGCATGCTGGACAGCGATCGATGTGTGGAGTAGTAGTATTAGATGCAGGCAAGAGTCAGTCTACTAATCTTGGACGTGATGCCTATGTAATGATCATTGCCTGGATATCGTTGAGGGAGTCCTGGACTAGGGGGTGTCCGGACAGCCGGACTATCAATGTCCGCCGGACTCCAAGACTACGAAGATACAAGATTGAAGACTCCGGCTCGTGTCCGGATGGTACTTTCCTTGGCGTGGAAGGCAAGCTTGGCGATACGGATATGTAGATCTCCTACCGTTGTAACCGACTCTGTGTAACCCTAGCCCTCTCCGGTGTCTATATAAACCAGAGGGCTTTAGTCCGTAGGACAACATACATTACAACAATCATACCATAGGCTAGCTTCTAGGGTTTAGCCTCCTTGATCTCGTGGTAGATCTACTCTTGTACTACCCATATCATCAATATTAATCAAGCAGGACGTAGGGTTTTACCTCCATCAAGAGGGCCCGAACCTGGGTAAAAACATCGTGTCCCTCGTCTCCTGTTACCATTCGCCTAGACGCACAGTTCGGGACCCCCTACCCGAGATCCGCCGGTTTTGACACCGACATTGGTGCTTTCATTGAGAGTTCCCCTGTGTCGTCATCGATAGAGCGGATGCCTCCACCCGTCTTCAAAGACGGTGTTTTCGCCGGAGGGGCCTTGGCCGCCGGCCAAACTATCCGGCTTGGTGGTTTTCTCATGACCGCCTGTCTGGCCGCCGCTTCGGCAATGACTTCTCAAGTCGTCGAAAGCAATCTTCGCGTCAGCCCTAAAGCTGCCGAACAGTTAGATCCAATAGAGCTCTCGTCTGTTAACGAGCTCTTGGATCGCATCGCTGCCCTGGGAGTCGCTACGAACTACAACCAGATTAGGCTTAAAACCGATCTGAGAGAGATTAACTCTCCCCAGGCCACCCACCACGTCGCAGTGGTGGAAGAGCAATATGGCAACTCTTTGCCAGTGTTGAAAACAATTCATGTCCGGATTCCCGAACCCTCCATGCCGGATTCCCGCGGGGGGACAGACTTCGATTGAGCATTGAACTTAAAATCATGCATCGCCCCGGACTCGCTGGATTGTCCCCAGCAAACCACACTTCGGAATTCGGAAACCCCTTGGCCTTTGAGCCTCAAGACGGGCAGGGATCCGGATTTTATTCCACCCACCCGCCCAGACATATGCGATCTATCTCTAATACGGCAAGAGCCTACAGAAATAGTACATCACTACTGGGCCAGATTCCTCCTGGTTATGGACAGGATAAAGGACTGCCGAGAGGAAAACACAATATCAATCTTCCGCAATAACTGCACGGACAAGGGAATACTAAACGCCATTGATCATCGCAAAATTACGCGCTTCACCGATCTGGCATCCATTGTACGAAAGTACTGTGCGATGGAGAGTTTCCGGAAAACCGAAAATCAATTTTGGGATAATCCGGCCCCAAACCCAGTCCGCAGTAATAGGGTGCCTTACACTCAGGCCCCAGATGCAAAAACGAAAAAACAAAAACCCAATAAGGGAAACGGAACCGTACTGGAGGGATGGCTCAATGGACCCTGTAAGTTTCATAATACAGAGGGAGCCGTCCCAACACATAGCCTTCGAGCATGTTGGATATTACGGCAGGTGGCCAAAAGTGGCGAAGAGCTTCTAGCTCCGGGAAACCACTCCAACAATACCAGCACGGTATCAATAGTCTTCGAGACTTTCGCATCAAATAATATGCGAAAACGATCAATCCGCGAACTCGCCGAAGTCTACCAAGTAGCAACAGCAAATCCATGGAGTGACACAGCTATTACCTTTAATGGCAGCGACGAGCCCACATTCCGAACAACCAGAGCCCTAGCCGCACTGGTACTTAGTCCCATAGTGGACGGCTTTCGACTAACAAAAGTCCTCATGGACAGCGGCAGCGGACTAAACCTCATTTATGAAGAAACTCTGCGAAAAATGGAAATCGATTGGAGCCGTATTGAGCGAAGCAGCACAAACTTTAGAGTAATAATCCCTAGCCGGGAAGCACGCTGCACCGGAAAAATCACACTCGATATGGTGTTCGGCTCTCCGGACAATTACAGATCCGAAGAAGTCACGTTCCAGGTGGCCTCGTTCAGCAGTGGGTATCACGCCATATTAGGACGAGAGGCATTCACAATTTTTCAAGCAATACCTCATTACGGGTACATGAAGCTCAAAATGCCTGGGCCCAGCGGAATAATCACTCTCGCTAGTGATCCGGACATAGCACTCCGCGCCGAAAACAAGACAGCCGCACTAGCCCTTGAGCACTATCCAAAGCCTTGGCGGCAGAGGAACTCACCGCGCTGCGCTCTACGGTGAACAGGGACGATGTGATACTCGATAAAAGATCCAAGTCCACCTCCTTCAAACTAGCAGACGAGATAATAAAATTCCAGGTCCATCCAACGGACCCAACAAAGATGGTCTCCATTGGGGCACAGTTGAACCCCGAAGTAGACGCCGCACTACGCGAATTCCTTCGGGAAAATTGGGTTATCTTCGCCTGGCATCCTTCAGACATGCCTGGAATCCCTCGCAGGTTGGCAGAACACAGCCTCAACATCCTAAAAGGATTCAAGCCAGTCAAACAGGCTCTTCGACGATTTTCCGAGCCCAAAAGACAGGCAATGGGAGAAGAGCTAGCCAAACTATTGGAAGCCGGATTCATTAGAGATATCAAACATCCGGATGGGCTAGCAAATTTGGTGATGGTACCAAAGAAGGATAAATCCTGGCGCCTCTGTGTCGATTTTAAAGACCTCAATAAAGCTTGCCCAAAGGATCCCTTCCCTCTCCCCCGCATCGATCAAATTATCGATGCCACAGCAGGGCACGATTCGTTGTGCTTCCTGGACGCATACTCTGGCTATCATCAAATCAAGATGGCGGAAGCAGACCAAGCCGCAACGGCATTTATCACTCCATATGGACCATTCTGCTTCAACACGATGCCCTTCGGACTCAAAAACGCCGGCGCAACATATCAGTGCATGATTCAAACATGTCTGGCCATCCAGATCGGCAAAACAGTCGAGGCATACGTAGACGACGTAGTCGTCAAAACAAAACACATCGAAACTTTAGTAGACGATTTGAGGCTCACATTCGACAACCTCAGAGCATATGACATCAAGTTGAATCCGGAAAAATGCGTTTTCGGCGTACCGGCCGGAAAGCTGCTGGGCTTCATCGTATCCGGTAGAGGAATTGAAGCAAATCCGGCCAAAATCCGAGCTCTGTCACAGTTGGATATTCCAAAAGACCTCAAACAAATACAAAAATTAACAGGATGCGTGGCAGCATTAAGCCGCTTTATCTCCCGTTTAGGAGAAAAGGCGTTGCCCCTCTATCGCCTCCTCAGGCGCACCGAACACTTCGAGTGGACGGATGCTGCCACTGCCGGACTCGAAGAAATAAAGGCCATACTGGCAACAAATCCGGTCCTGGCTGCGCCCACTCTGGGCGAACCAATGTTGTTATACATCGCAGCAACACACCAAGTTGTAAGCGCAGTTCTCGTCGTCGAACGAGTGACAGAAGGGCATAAATTCCCTCTTCAAAAACCAGTGTATTATGTATCCACTGTGTTAACCCCCTGCAAATCCCGTTACCCGCACTATTAGAATATCGCATATGCGGTGTTCATGGCGTCTCGAAAGCTCCAGCACTACTTTCAAGAGTGTTCGATAACAGTGGCCTCTGAAGTACCACTCAATGACATTATAAATAACCGCGACGCAACGGGCAGGATAGCAAAATGGGCCATTGAGCTCTTACCATTCGACATCACTTACAAACCTCGACGAGCCAT
The DNA here is from genome assembly GCA_963921465.1 of Triticum timopheevii. Classification (NCBI taxonomy): domain Eukaryota; kingdom Viridiplantae; phylum Streptophyta; class Magnoliopsida; order Poales; family Poaceae; genus Triticum; species Triticum timopheevii. Next base: position 294,528,119 of record OY997262.1, read on the forward strand.
AAAGTCACAAGTTTTGGCTGACTTCATCGCTGAATGGACGGAAGCCGAACTCCCTAAAGAGTACGGCGCATACTCCAATTGGACTATGCATTTCGACGGCTCCAAAATGTTGGCCGGACTGGGGGCTGGCGTTGTACTGACGTCCCCCACCGGAGATACAGTCCAGTATGTACTTCAAATAATGTACACGGACTCCAACAATGCAGCCGAATACGAGGCCCTGTTACATGGTCTCCGGATGGCGGTCTCCATGGGCATTCAACGCCTAGAGGTGCGCGGGGACTCAAACCTTGCAATATCCCAAATAAATGGAGACTTCGACGCCAAGGATCCGAAAATGGCAGCATATCGCAACGCTGTCCTAAAAATGTCAGCTCGGTTTGAAGGACTCGAATTCCATCACATAGCCCGAGATAATAACCAAGCGGCCGACGTCCTGGCACGCATCGGTGCGAAACGTGATGCTGTCCCTCCAAATATCTTCCTGGAACGGCTCGTCAAGCCATCCGTACTATGGGAAGAGGAGCCCGGTAGCTACAAACCGGAGAAAACCGCACCACCTGGTGACTCGGCAGACGACATAACACCCTCCGCCCACGTCATAATGGCAGTAATCGCTGCATGGACGGAACCTTTCCTAGCCTACTTACTTAGGCAGGAACTTCCCGAAGACCAAAATGAGGCCCGCTGCATAGTCCGGCGATCGAAGGCCTACAAGGTCCATGAGGGAGAACTTTATAAGAAAAGTACCACCGGAGTCCTTCAAAGGTGTATCTCCGAAGAAGAAGGGCGAAACCTCCTGGCTGAAATTCATGTCGGACTAGGCGGACACCACGCAGCAGCCCGGGCCCTTGTAGGAAAGGCATTCCGTACAGGATTTTATTGGCCGATGGCTCGGGCAGACGCACAGGACTTGGTCCAGCGATGCGCTGGTTGTCAGCTCTTTGCTAATCAGAGCCATATGCCACCCACCGCCCTCAAAACCATACCCATTACCTGGCCGTTCGCGGTCTGGGGGCTTGACATGATTGGACCCCTTAAAGGGGGAACCCACAAGAAAAAATACCTATTGGTCATGGTGGATAAACTCACCAAATGGATAGAGGCCAAACCGGTCAAAACGGCAGAGTCCGGACCAGTGATAGACTTTATATCGGGGGTGGTACACCGTTACGGAGTCCCCCACAACATCATCACCGACAACGGCACGAACTTCACAGCCGACGAGGTTAAGTCATGGTGCAAAAATATGGGCATCAAGCTCGACTATGCATCAGTCTATCACCCTCAAACCAACGGTCAAGTGGAAAGAGCAAATGGTCTACTAATGAGCGGCATCAAACCCAGACTAGTGAGGTCACTCACCAAATCCGACACACAATGGGTCGAGGAGCTCGACTCCGTACTCTGGGGGCTGCGGACAACGCCTAACCGTACTACCGGATTCACACCATTTTTTATGGTATACGGCGCAGAGGCAGTCTTGCCCTGTGACATTATTCATGACTCACCTCGAGTGCGCATGTATGAGGAAAGAGAGGCCGAGCTTGATCGGCAGGACAGCTTGGACACATTGGAGGAAGAACGTGACGTCGTGAAGGCTCGTTCCGCATTCTATCAGCAGCAGGCCTGAAGATATCAAAGCAGAGAAGTACGGGCCAAGACTTACAACGTTGGCGAACTAGTTCTACGCCTGCCGGACAGGAAAAAGGACAAGCTCAAGCCCAAATGGGAGGGCCCCTTCATTATCGATCAAGTACTGACCGGCGGAGCATACCGTCTACGAAATGCGTCAGATCACCGACTCGAGCCGAACCCATGGAACGTAGCCCGCCTCCGACGATTCTATGCCTAGCGCCGGATTAAGAGTTCGTCCCCTTCCCCCGTCCAAATTTTTACACTTTGGCTGTCTTTTGTTTCTCTTTTTATCCTTTTAACTTAAAAGCCCTTCCGGGCCTATTTTTGCATTCTTTGCATACGCATGATGTGCCATCCGCACTCATTATTCCTGGGGGCTTCTTTTACAGAAGCTCAATTATACGCATGATGTGCCATCCGCACTCATTATTCCTGGGGGCTTCTTTTATAGAAGCTCAATTACACGGGTTTGATACCCAGCACATGTGTCAAGCTTCCACATGTACCTTTTACTCGCCATTATATGCATCGATATGACTTAAGTTTTGGCCAAGCTGGGTTGCCTGGCTCCTGCGCTTACCCCTACGTTCCCGATTGTTCGGCTAGGAGGTAAAGGGAGCACCTCTGCGATTGTTACTGCCGGGTCAGCCGGATGTGTACCTCAGACTGGGTGAAGCCGAAAGCTAGCGTTCTTAAGGGAATATTCGGTCGGTGACTTAAAAGATGACTTTTTACCTATTTATCTATTTGCCCCCAGATGTTTTACTGCTTTCTTTGCATTCCGGACATGCACTTTAGGGCATGCCTCCCAGCGAAAGGAACCCTTAACGGAACTATTCTCCCTGGAAGATGTTTCTTACTAACCATGTAATATAACATAACTAGTTGGGCACTTGTCTGATAAAGCACTAATGACCCCTATGCCTGGTCTCCATGCATACCACTGTTGTTTCTTCACCAAAAAGGTATTCGGACACACTCCGGACTCTAGGGTCCCGAGGTCGAAGCGAAAAGGTTGGCAAAGACAAATGATCTACAATCCGGCTAGAAGGCATTTCACATGTCACTTTAAAGGATAACATACATTGTCAAATTTACTGATTGTATTCCTCCTCAATCCCGTCTAACAGGCTGTCTAGTTTACAGTCCTGTTGGGAAAATTTAGCAGCCAACTCTACTTGGCTATACACTAAACTCACAGGGATCTCCTTCCCATCGGGCCCCACCGGTCCAACTTCGGCCATGTGGTTGGGATCCGCCTTCTTGTACCGCGTCTTCACCATGGCCCAAGCCTCCCTGGCACCTTGACGGCAAGCCGAAATCTTCCACAAACGGAAGCGCTGCCGCACTCCCTGCAGCTTCTCCGCAAGCTCCCCGAGGCCCTCGGTTAGGGTGAGGGCTGGCCATAAAGCCTGAACGACGCCGCTCATTGCCTGCCGAACTCGTTCGAGTAGCTGCAACAGTTCGGGAAGTTGATCACCCATTGATATGGGCATCTCCTTTGCAGGACGACCCGTGAGTATACCTATAAGACATATCATGTCAAAATACTTCCTCGCCGAACTCTTCTTTTCAAAAGAGTTCGCTCAAGCACTTACTATAAATGCCGCGACGAAGCCGCTGATTCTCCTTAACGGAGCCGGACAGCTCGGCCTGAGCGCCTTTCAGATCTTCTCCGAGCTTGGCGTTGGCATCCTGAAGCTTGTTCCTTTCCTGCTGAACCCTATTCAGCACACTCTCGCCGCCCTTTAGCTGGCGTAGCAATGCTTGCCTGTCCGGATCTTGTCCGGCGGTACCTGCAAATGTCATTATTAGACTCGCGCGCACGCCACACAACGCTTATATTTATTAATAAAAATGTGTTACCAGGAGGGGTCTTTCCGTCTCCTCCTGCGGCAGCAAGTGCGGCCTCAAGTTGGGCCTTGCAATCTTGCAGCTCCCGAGACAGCTGGGCGTTCTTCTCGTTAAGTGCCTGAAATTTCCAATGATCCTTAAATCAGTTAGCATAACTACTTTAAGTCTCGGGGGCTACTGGTATATACAACCATTAAAATTCCCTTACCCGTATGTCTTTCACATACTGCTCCGTGGCTCTGGTAAAACCATTTTGAGCAGCACGGAGATGCGCGTCCCCTGCGTTAAAGGCATCCAATGCCTCAGGGGAAAGGCACGCTTCTTGAAATACTGTCCGGCGGCGCCTATGGTTCATGGTGCTCTCCACCTCAGACTTGGTGGCGGACAGTCTGTCGGTATCCTCCGGTGGAGAAGGATCCGGCTCGCGTCTTGCGCTTGCCTCCCCCTCCAGGCCGGGCGCTGGAGCCTGGCCGGTGTTGGTCGGATTGGCAATTCCTGCGCTCGCAGTCCGGCGAGCGCTTTTTCTTCTACAAAGATCATGAGCACTCAGACGTTTCCTCGGAACGTTGCTCTAAAAATTTAAATACGAGCTATACCTTTGCGGCGTTTCCGCCCGCACTGCGCTCCTTTTCCGCCTGCTGGTTCGGACTGACCTCTGTTGGTCGGCCGCCGTGGGCTCGGCTTCCTGCCGTAAAGGCGCTTCCTGCAAAATACCATCGTTCGCGAAGGTCAGAAATGGGCAGGGATGAGATAATGGTGTCCGGACTTCGGTCGCGGTCACCTGGGAAGCCGGACTTAGCCCGGGGTAGTCCGCCGTAATGGCGACCAAAGCATTGTCTATGCTGAGTTGGTGATACACCCCGTCAATCAGCTCCACCTCGATATCCGGGTCCTCTTTGGAGGCCGGATCCAGGGATCGTTCTGGATCCTCGGGTTGCGGAGCAGGACTCACCATGTCCTTCACAGTCCGGCGTAGACCCTGCGCCGAAGACATAATGTAAGAAGCTTAAACTTCGAAAGCATGGGCTGGGCCCTTCAAGGTGTTCACTTACCCACCCTCTGGGGTTGATCTTGGAAAACCCATTCAAAGGGTTCGTTCGAAGGAAATCCTCCTTCTCCCCCTTGTACAGGCTGGACAGGATCTTCACCAGATCCTCGGCCGAATCCGGCCCTTTGCGGCCGTGCCGGGTAGCATCGTCTTCCCCGTTGAAATCCCACATGGGGTGGCCTCTGTATTGCAGTGGTTGTACCCCACGCTTGATGCATGTCGCCATGACTCCGATCATGGTCAAGCCGGAATGAGCCATTAATCTTATCCGGCCCATCAAGTAATGGACGCTCTTGTCTTCCTCTAATCGGGGGCTCCGCGGGTGCCAGCTGAGGCGTTTCTTCAAGGGAGCAGCACTAAACTCCGGGAGGCCGATCCGAATTGGGTCTGGCAGTGGAGCGTCTTCTATATAAAACCACTCCGAGGGCCAGTCTTCGGACGCCTTCTTGGGAGTGCCGGATAGGTATCCGGTCCCGGCGATGCGCCATATTTCGGCGCCGCCCACTTGATATATGGACCCCTGGTAAGAACGGGGCACGAGGCAAAACAACCTCTTCCACAATGCGAAATGGGGCTCAATGCCCAGGAATAGCTCGCAAATAGCTACGTAGCCCGCGATATGCAGGACAGAGGCGGGCGTGAGGTGGTGGAGCTGGAGTCCGTAGAACTGCAGGAGCCCGCGGAGGAACGAATGTATTGGAAATCCGAGTCCCCTTGTCAGATAAGGGACAAAACATACTCGCTCCCCCTTATTGGGGCTTGGAGTGTCCTCCGCCTGTCTCCCACCTTGATAAGTAACCAGTCCGGCCCGGACTGGGATCATAATAGCCGGAGGGAGGAATCCCCCCGTTTGGAGCTTCACAAGCTCGTTGTGCGAAACAGAGCACCTCCTCTAGTTCCCCGACGGTGGGCTGGGAGCACGCGAAGAAGAGCCGTGTTGACGATCCATGGTGGAATGGATTTCTAGGTCAAAGGCGCTTCGATGGAGTATTCGCGGGAGGAAGACGGCGTGGTTTGGATCTGGATTCTTGCCTCTTTTGTAGGCGGTCAACTCGCACAATTGGGGGGTGAAATGCAAAAGACACCCTGGCTTTTCGCATTCGTGCGACGCGTGGAAGAGGGCCATTATTTGGCGTAGAAGCCGAGGAACACAGTATTCAAGATGAAGCCGGACACTGTTCGGCAGGTACATGGAATTTGAAGGGAGAACCCGCCTTGCAACGCCGAAGACTACAAACGCGCTGGACTTATCGTCATTGAAGCCTGGTTCGGGGGCTACTGAGGGAGTCCTGGACTAGGGGGTGTCCGGACAGCCGGACTATCAATGTCCGCCGGACTCCAAGACTACGAAGATACAAGATTGAAGACTCCGGCTCGTGTCCGGATGGTACTTTCCTTGGCGTGGAAGGCAAGCTTGGCGATACGGATATGTAGATCTCCTACCATTGTAACCGACTCTGTGTAACCCTAGCCCTCTCCGGTGTCTATATGAACCGGAGGGCTTTAGTCCGTAGGACAACATACATTACAACAATCATACCATAGGCTAGCTTCTAGGGTTTAGCCTCCTTGATCTCGTGGTAGATCTACTCTTGTACTACCCATATCATCAATATTAATCAAGCAGGACGTAGGGTTTTACCTCCATCGAGAGGGCCTGAACCTGGGTAAAAACATCGTGTCCCTCGTCTCCTGTTACCATCTGCCTAGACGCACAGTTCGGGACCCCCTACCCGAGATCCGCCGGTTTTGACACCGACAATCGTCATGATTATTTGAAGTTCTATCAATTGCCCAATAGTAATTTGTTCACCCACCGTTTGCTATTTTTCTCGAGAGAAGCCACTAATGAAATCTACGGCCCCCGGGTCTTTTTTCTCATATATTTGCCTTGCGATCTACTTTTTCCTTGCATTTATTTTTAGATCTATTAAACCAAAAAATACAAAAATACCTTGCTGCAATTTATTTGTTCCGTGATCTGTTTATCCCATCTACAAATTTACCTCGCGTCTTTTGCCTATCTTGAGGCGTCGTACCCCGAATGGGATTGACAACCTTGTTAACACGTCAGTTGCGAGGTGTTGTTCTTTGTGTGCAGGGGCTGTTTACGTTGTGTTGCTTTGTTCTCCTACTGGTTCAATAACCTTGGTTTCATATCTAAGGGAAATACCTACCGCCGCTGTGCTGCATCATCCCTTCCTCTTTGGGGAAATACCGACGTAGCTTCAAGCGACATCAAAAGGAATTTTTGGTGCCATTGCCAGGGAGGATCTTCAACATAACCGGGTTCCTAATCACAAATCTCATCTCCTTGCAATTTACATTATTTTCCATTTGCCTCTCGTTTTCCTCTCCCCCACTTCACAAAAATTTGCCGTTTTATTCGCCTCTCTTTTTCCGTTCGCTGTTTTCTTGTCAGATCTATCCTTTGCTTGCAATCACGAGTGATTTCTGTATGGCACCAACAGATGATGGCCTAACTCCTAGATTTGGACATACGGGCAATCTGGATGCTAAAACTTTTATCTTGGGGCAAGGGAATCTTATGCGAAAAGAACGTATTCAAGAATTTTTCAATTGTGTTGAGAATCTAAGTCTTGATGATGCTCCTATACTTAAAACTACTAGATCTTATGCGGATGCTATTTCAACACTAGTTTTGAAACTTGAAAGTAAATTTATTCATACCCATCCTACTTTGCAAAGATTGTTTTTTGAGCTCCCCGACATAAAGAATCCTAGGGCCAAAAAGTTGGCCACTCTCGTTCTTATAAATCAATTTGACTACATAATACGGGAAGCTAGGGAAATCTTTGATTTTTATGGTATGGATCGTGAAAACCCCGTGATAGATGAAATTCTTTACAATAGTGATTATGCACTAAGGCATTTGCTTGGGGATAATAATATCTTTGTTGAGAATCTTAAAAAGGAAGTCCCCGTTCTAGATATAATCCAACAAGTTTTTAATAATGTTAATCAACACTACTCTTGGATTGCTGCGGGTAATCAAAGGGGTTACGATGAAAACCAACTAAGGAATGATAATGTTTCCATGGATAATATGTTCTATGTTTTGTTTACAAAACCCCATGATGAATATACATCTAAGAAAAGTAATAAGAAAAAGGATGACAAAACTTAGATCCTGCTTTACGCCTAGCTAGGGGCGTAAAACTATAGCGCTTGTTGGGAGGCAACCCAATGAATAAAATTTATTTTTGCTTTTTACTTTCTTTTCTTGAGTGTTAGCACAATTATGATACTGTTATGATTGTGTTTTTTGCATTTTAATTAGTGTTTGTGCCAAGTAAAGCCTTTAGGATCTTCTAGGGTGATAGTTGTTTGATCTTGCTTAAAAAGACAGAAACTTTGCGCTCACGAAAATAATTCTCATCAATCACAGAAAAGAGATTTTGCCCTGATTCGTTTTGTATAAGATTAATATACAAATTATTCTGGGCTTCCTAATTTGGTAGAATTTTTGGAGTTACAGAAGTATTCTAAAGTTTTCTAGATTACTACAGACTGTTCTGTTTTGACAGATTCTGTTTTCTTTGTGTTGTGTGCTTATTTTGATGGTTCTATAGTTTTCTTAGATGAGTTTTTTGACATAGAAAAGTTGGAATACAGTAGATATAATACAAAAACAAAATAAGAATTGGTTTTACACAACACTTATAGTAGTGGTTCGCTTTCTTTTACTAACGGATCTCACGAGGGTTTTGTTGAGTTTTGTGTGATTGAAGTTTTCAAGTTTTGGGTTATCTTACGATGGATGAAAGAAGGATAGAAGAGCCTAAGCTTGGGGATGCCCCGGCACCCCAAGCTATTATCCAAGAATTAGCAACCAACTAAGCTTGGGGATGCCCCCGAGTGGCATCCCCTCTTTCTTCTAACGACCATCGGTATTTTACTCGAGACTATATTTTTATTCGTCACATGATATGTGTGTTGCTTGGAGCGTCTTGTATGATATGTGTCTTTGCTTGTTTTATTTTGTGTTTTAAGTCATCAATCCTTGCTGGACACACCTATTTTAGAGAGCCAAAATTATGTCATGACTTGTTAGAATTGCTCTCTATGCCTCACTTAAATTTTTATGAGCAATGGACTTGCTCTAGTGCTTCACTTATATCTTTTTTAGCATGGTGTGCTTAGTATTTTTGAAGAAATGCTCTCTTGCTTTACTTAAATTTATTTGAGAGTTAGTAAAATTTTGAATAAATTCTCTCTTGCTTCACTTCAATTACTTTGAGAGAAAGAAAATATGTTATGCTCATGATCTTCACTTATATTTCTTTGAGCTTATGAAAAGCAACACATGAAAATTAGTCCCAAAGTGATAGATATCCAAGAAGGATAAAGAAAGAAAAAAATATGTCATGAAGATCATTGGAAAAAATAAACTTGATTCGTAGTAATAGTTTTGAGATATGATGATGTGATATGTGAGTTATGTTGATGAGTAATTGTGCTCTACTAAGAATATTGGTGTTAAGGTTTGAGATTCCCTATGCATGCACGAAAGTCAATAATCATGCAATGAAAATTATATCCTACTTGTGGTGCATCATTCGGTGTTAATTATGCTTAATGCTTGCTTATGAGATTATTCGTTTCTTGGTTGATCGCTTCTCAATCTTTTTGCTAGCCTTCATTTTGCACCAAGTATGACCTCTACTTGTGCATTCAAAATCCTTTAAACTAGTTTTGCCACATGAGTCCACTATGTCTACCTATATGCGGTATTCTTTTGCCATTCTAAGTAAATTTGCATGTGCCATCTCTAATTATCAAAATGAACTTCTCTTTTGTGTGTTTGTTTCACTCGCGGAAGGGTAATGAGTAGCTAATATTTTCCATGCTAGATGTGTTATTATCACGACAAGTGTTTATTCACTTGTCATTGCACGAGAGTAAGGCAAAGATATTAGGGATGCCCAGTCCCGAAATGCAAAAATGAATTTACTTTATGTTTTCAAATAATAAATTCCTTGGAAAGTGTTGGTATGGAGGGCACCCGTGGATACGGCTAGCCATTGAAAGTGAAAGTTATGGTGGAAAAAGGAATAAACTTTATTTTCTGTTTGGGAACCGCCGATGATATATCTAGCATGGAAAGTGTTGGGATGCTCCAAGTCATTTTCGTTGGTGGGATGGATACACCTCCCAAAATGTTTTTATCTCTATTATATTTCGCTTTGAGCTCTGGCACCTCTACAAATCACTACTTCCCTCCGTGAAGGGCCTTTCTTTTAATTTATGCAATTTTTATTTTTGAAATTGAGTCTTCATCCTCTCTTATAAAATCACCAACTAGGGGAAAATATGATCGTACTTAAGTATTGGGTGTAGCTAATATTCGAGTGTGTTTCATGAATGGATCAATGTTTGAGCATGATGGGCTAGGGATAACTTGTTTTAGCATTGATATTTTGAAAGACATGGTTGCTTGTTGATATGCTTGAGTATCTAAATTATTATGTCAAAACTAGACTATTGCTTTGAATCACATAAAATTCCAAATGTACATGCTATAAAGAAAAGAATATGATATGAAATGATAAACAACACTCCACATCAAAAATTCTGTTTTTATCACATACTTACTCGAGGACGAGCAGGAGTTAAGCTTGGGAATGCTGATACGTCTCCAATGTATCTATTATTTTTTATTATTCCATGTTGTTTTATTATCAATCTTGGATGTTGTATAATCATTATATAGTCATTTTATATCATTTTTTGGTACTAACCTATTGACATAGTGCCAAGTGCCAGTTGTTGTTTTCTGCATGTTTTTTACATCACAGGAAATCAATATCAGGCGGAGTACAAATGCCACGCCAATTTACGATGATTTTTTATGGACCAGAAGGAAGAAGTTGGGCCCTGGTTGCACGTGGGGGGAGTCCTGAGGAGGGGACAACCCACCAGGGCATGCTAGGAGGCCCAAGCACGCACTGGTGGGTTGTGTCCACCTCGGGTGCCCCCTGGATCGACTCTTTACTCTATAGATACCCCAATATTCTAGAAACCCTATTGGAGTCGATGAAATATTCATCCAGCAGCCGCAGAGTCTAGAACCACCAGATCCAATCTAGATACCATCATGGAGGGGTTCACCACTTCCATTGGTGCCTCTCTGATGATGCGTGAGTAGTTCTTTGTAGACCTTCGGGTCCATAGTTAGTAGCTAGATGGCTTCCTCTCTCTCTCTCTTGATAACCAATACAATGGTTTCTTGGAGATCCATATGATGTAAGTGTTTTGGCGGTGTGTTTGTTGGTATCTGATGAACTTCGAGTTTATGATCAGTTATATCTTTTTATATCCATGAAAGTTATTTGAGTTCTTTGATCTCTTATAGCCTCGTATTTCTTCTCCGATATTTGGGTTTTGTTTGGCCAACTTGATCTATTTATCTTGCAATGGGAAGAGGTGCCCGGTAGTGGATTCGATCTTATGGTGTTTGATCCCAGTGACAGAAAGGGAACCGACACGTGTGTATCATTGCTACTAAGGATAAAAGACGGGATCCATATCTGCACAATAGATAAATGGATCTTGTCTACATCATGTCATCGTTCTTATTGCATTACTCCGTTTTTCCATGAACTTAATACACTAGATGCATGTTGGATAGCGGTCGATGTGTGGAGTAATAGTAGTAGATGCAGGCAGGAGTTGGTCTACTAATCTTGGACGTGATGCCTATGTAATGATCATTGCCTGGATATCGTCATGATTATTTGAAGTTCTATCAATTGCCCAACAGTAATTTGTTCACCCATCGTTTGCTATTTTTCTCGAGAGAAGCCACTAGTGAAACCTACGGCCCCCGGGTCTTTTTTCTCATATATTTGCCTTGCGATCTACTTTTTCCTTACATTTATTTTCAAATCTATTAAACCAAAAAATACAAAAATACCTTGCTGCAATTTATTTGTTCCGCGATCTATTTATCCCGTCTGCAAATTTACCTCACGTCTGTTGCCTATCTTGAGGCGCCGTACCCCGAAAGGGATTGACAACCCCTTTAATATGTCGGGTTGCAAGGTGTTGTTCTTTGTGTGAAGGGGTTGTTTACGTTGTGTTGCTTGGTTCTCCTACTGGTTCGATAACCTTGGTTTCATATCTGAGGAAAATACCTACCGCCGCTGTGCTGCATCATCCCTTCCTCCTTGGGGAAATACCGATGTAGCTTCAAGCGACATCAATTCTTCATAATGTAGCCAAGTCTCCAATGCCCTCCAACAACACCTATTGATCAAGTTTGAGCTTGTTGGTCCCAACCAAGTTGGGTCCTAAGGCTTGGCAACCCAAATAGTTCTTTTCTTGACACCACTTTGAGTACCAACAAACCTGGCAAACACATTGCCAACCTTATCCTTCCCAAGAGAATAGATATTATCAATAATAATTGGGTTGGATAAGTTACCACTAATGCATGAAGATGCGACGTGACCTTTCTCACGACATAAGTAGCAACATCTACTCTTCAGTTTCTTCTCACTTGATTTCTCAACAAGAGAAGCATTAACTTGAGTCTTCTTGGGAAGTGGCATTTCTTCAACTTGAGGTTGAGCTTGAGATTGAACTTGTGGCCTCTTCCCTTGTTGCTTGTCACTAATGGCCTTCTTCTTCAATGGGCAAGATATAACATGATGCCCTTCAATTTTGCACTTGAAGCAAATAATCTTGGCCGAATTCTTGAGTTGTTCTTGGCCCTTCTTCTTTTTTCTCTTGGACTTCTTATTCTTATTGGAGTTGAATCCAAGTCCACCTTTTTCATTGGGGGATTTTTTCACACTCAAGATATTTTTGAGTGTGGACTTCCCTTCATGACACTTATCCAAGTCTTTCTTCAAAGAAGTGACTTGGTCCTTGAGCTCTTTTATTTCCTCTACACGGTTAGTATCAACACAAGTGCTAGAGGAAGTATAAGCTTCATCGTTAGAGCAACAAGTCAAGGAAAGAAATTCATCACAAGATGTGCTAATGTTATGCATAGATGAATTACGAGGACTAGCACATGGCAAGATAGCATTTTGACTTGAATTAGTGCTAGTATCCACATGAGACTCACTAGATGTTACCCTGATAATCATAGCCTCATGAGCTATCTGTAGTACTTTATGGGATACTAGAGGATCATCATGAGAGCTTGTGAGCTTTACATGACTTTCTTCCAATTTCCTATAAGTGCTAGATAGCAATTAAAGTTGATCCCTTAGCTCAACATTCTCCTTCAAAATGGATGCCTCACTAGAAATAGAGTTAGTAGCACAAGCATCATCAATAATAGCAAGAGGAGAAGGCAACTTGGTAAGCTCTTTAGAATATGAAGCTTTAAGTTGAGCATGAGACACGGTGAGTTTGATGAGCTCACTCTTAATGACCCTTGAGCCATTTTCGAGGTGCCCAAAGTCCTCAAGGAGTTTGGCATGCGCAACTTCAAGCCTCTCATTTTTAGTTTCAAAGACATTGGCCACCTCAAGAGCTCTATCATGAGATTCCTTCACTCTAGATAATTCTAGAGCAAAAGTCTCCTCAAGAGATTCCTTGGTGGTTTGTGCAAGTTCAAGATCTTGGGAGAGGTCCGCAATCTCATTAGCATAATCACGCTCATGACCTTCCATTTTTTTCAATGGTAACCTCATGCTCCTCAAGACGAGATTCCAACTCATCAATATATTTCTTGCCCTCAATAGAATAGACATGATTTCCATGAAGTTGGAATGAGCAATTTTATTCTTAAGAAGAGCTTTAAAAATCATTTCCCCCTTAATTTTTAAGGATGCAAAAGTATCATTTGTCTTCATCATAATCAACATCATCATCATTCTTGCCATCATCAATATCATCACAAGATATATTGGGATTCAAAGTGGGAGATACCTTTGAAGCCTTGGCCATAAGGCAAAATGCAATAGATGATGATGTAGGATCCCTTGAAGCACCATTCAAGACCACATCTTGCTCCATGGGGTGTTGGGTTTCCTCTACATTGTTAGCACAACAATTCAACGACATAGATGAATTTTTTTATCATGGCAACAAGACATAGCAAGCATATCATCATGAGATTTAGTCAAAAAAAATCTACATGATATGCAAGGACTATCAGCACATGCACATGAAACATTTCGAGTGCTCAAAGTGCTAAATTCCAAAGATGGAGCATTGCAATAAGAAAGTAATGAAGGATTATCAACAATAAGCCCACTATCATCATTGCAATGAATACCACTACTCACCATGTCATTACCTTGTGGCAAACCACATGTAGGTGAAGTAGAAGAAGTTGAGAACTCAACACGGCCGGAGGTGGAGGGAGAACAATCATCCCCACAAAAGTTGGACACGCCATATTTATCTTGAAGCTTTGTCCACAACTCATGAGCGTCTCAGAACAACATGAGTTGAAATATAACTACATTGCTCAAAGCATCAAAAATCACATTAGAAGCTTGAGCATTGAGATAAGAGTTTTTCTCATCCACTAGTCGACATCCTTACTCTCTAGGAGGTTAAGCCTTATAAAGAGAGACACTACTGGAATCCGGATCTTTGCCATCAGCCAGTTATTTGCCGTCAGCTAGCTGATGGCAAAGAGGGTCTTTGCCGTCAGCTAGCTGATGGCAACTGACGGCAAAGAAGGAGCTAACGGCAAAGATAGTGTTTGTTTTCAACCGCTTCTTTGTCGTTTGCTAACAGACGGTAAAGAAGCATTGTCGTTTGCTAGCCGACAGCAAAGAGGGAGGGTGGCCCACTAACGAGAACCACCTAACGACCATTTTCTTTGGCGTCCGCTAGCGGACGACAAAGCTTCTTTGCCGTCTACTAGCGGACGGCAAAGAGAATACCCAATCTAACAGCCGTTTCCCCGTGGCCCCATCCCACTAGCTACATGCTACGTCTTGAGCTTGCATTGGTTTTCCTCGAAGAGGAGAGGGTGATGGAGCAAAGTGTAGCGTAAGTATTTCCCTCAGCTTTGAGAACCAAGGTATCAATCTAGTAGGAGGCTCCTCAAAAGTCCCACGCACCTACACAAACAAACTAAGAGCTCGCAACCAACGCAATAAAGGGGTTGTCAATCCCTTCACGGCCACTTGCGAAAGTGAGATCTAATAAAGATAGTATGATAAGATAAATATATTTTTGGTATTTTGTAATATAGATGCAAAAAGTAAAGATGCAAATAAAAGTAGATTGAAAGCAAATATGATAAGAGATAGACCCGGGGGCCATAGGTTTCACTAGAGGCTTCTCTCAAGATAGCATAAGTATTACGGTGGGTGAACAAATTACTGCCGAGCAATTGATAGAAAAGCGCATAGTTATGAGATTATCTAGGCATGATCATGTATATAGGCATCACGTCCATAACAAGTAGACCGACTCCTGCCTGCATCTACTACTATTACTCCACACATCGACCGACTCCTGCCTGCACCAAGAGTATTAAGTTCATAAGAACAGAGTAACGCATTAAGCAAGATGACATGATGTAGAGGGATAAACACATGCAATATGATATAAACCCCATCTTGTTATCCTTGATGGCAACAATACAATACGTGCCTTGCAACCCTTTTTTCACTGGGTAAGGACACCGCAAGATTGAACCCAAAGCTAAGCACTTCTCCCATGGCAAGAAAGATCAATCTAGTAGGCCAAACCAAACTGATAATTCGAAGAGACTTGCAAAGATAACTCAATCATACATAAAAGAATTCAGAGAAGATTCAAATATTATTCATAGGTAAACTTGATCATAAAACCACAATTCATCGGATCTCGACAAACACACCGCAAAAAGAGTTTACATCAAATAGATCTCCACAAGAGAGGGGGAGAACATTGTATTGAGATCCAAAAAGAGAGAAGAAGCCATCTAGCTAATAACTATGGACCCGTAGGTCTGTGGTAAACTACTCACAACTCATCGGAGGGGCAAGGATGTTGATGTAGAAGCCCTCCGTGGTTGATTCCCCCTCCGGCAGAGTGTCGGCGAAGGCTCCAAGATGAGATCTCGCGGATACAGAAGGTTACGGCGGTGTAAATTGTGTTTCTTGGTGCTCCTAGATGTTTTCGGGGTACGTAGGTATATATAGGAGGAAGAAGTACGTCGGTGGCCTGCCGAGGGGCCCACGAGACAGGGGGCGCGCCCTACAAGGGGGGCGGCCCCCTATCTCATGGGGCCCTCGGAAGCTTCTTGACTTGCACTCCAAGCTCTCCAGATCAGGTTCGTTCCAAAAATCACGCTCCCGAAGGTTTCATTCCATTTGGACTCCGTTTGATATTCCTTTTGTTCGAAATACTGAAATAGGCAAAAAAAATAGCAATATGGGCTGGGCCTCCGGTTAGTAGGTTAGTCCCAAAAATGATATAAATGTGTAAAATAAAGCCCATAAACATACAAAAGGGGTAATATAATAGCATGGAACAATCAAAAATTATAGATACGTTGGAGACGTATCAAGCATCCCCAAGCTTAATTCCTGCTCGTCCTCGAGTAGGTAAATGATAAAAAGAGAATTTTTGATGTGGAATGCTACCTAGCATAATTCATAATGTAATTTTGTTTATTGTGGCATGAATGTTCGGATCCAAATGATTCAAAATAAAAGTTCATATTGATAAAAGAAATAGTAATACTTCAAGCATACTAATCAAAGTAATCATGTCTTCTCAAAATAACATGGCAAAAGAAAGTTCATCCCTACAAAATCATATAGTTAGGCTATGCTTCATTTTCGTCACACAAAGATGTTCCCAACTTCTATACCCCCGATGACAAGCCAAGCAATTGTTTCATACTTAAATAATCTCAAACTTTTTCAACCTTCACGCGATACATGAGCGTGAGCCATGAATATAGCACTATGGGTGGAATAGAATATGATGATGGGGATTGTGTGGAGAAGACAAAAAGGAGAAAGTCTCACATTGACGAGGATAATCAATGGGCTATGGAGATGCCCATCAATTGATGTCAACATGAGGAGTAGGGATTGCCATGCAACGGATGCACTAGAGCTATAAATGAATGCTCAACAAAAGAAAACTAGTGGGTGTGCATCCAACTTGCTTGCTCACGAAGACCTAGGGCATTTGAGGAAGCCCATCATCGAAATATACAAGCCAAGTCCTATAATGAAAAATTCCCACTAGTATGAAAAAGACAACTTATGAGACTCACTAAATGAAAAACATGGTGCTACTTTGAAGAACAATATATGAGACTCACTAAGTGCTACTTTGAAGCACAAGTGTGGAAAAAGAGATAGTAAAATTGCCCTTTTTATTTATTTTATTTTTCCTTTTTTGGGGGGCCTTTCTTTTTTTTTGGCCTTTTTTGGGCAATGTTCTAATAATGATGATCATCACACTTCTATTGATTACAACATAAGAACTACAACTCGAAACTAGAACAAGATATGACTCTATATGAATGCCTCCGGCGGTGTACCGGGATGGTGCAATGAATCAAGAGTGACATGTATGAAAAATAATGCATGGTGGATTTGCCACAAATACGATGTCAACTACATGATCATGCAATGGCAATATGACAAAAGTAAAGTATGTCATGATGATGATGAACGGAACAGTGGAAAGTTGCATGGCAATATATCTCGGAAAGGCTATGGAAATGACATAATAGGTAGGTATGGTGGCTGTTTTGAGGAAGATATAAGGAGGTTTATGTGTGATAGAGCGTATCGTATCACGGGGTTTGGATGCACCGACGAAGTTTGCACCAACTCTCAAGGTGAGAAAGGGCAATGCACGGTGCCGAAGAGGCTAGCAAAGGCAGAAAGGTAAAAGTGCGTATAATCCATGGACTCAACATTAGTCAAAGGAACTCATATACTTATTGCAAAAAGAAGTCATCAAAAATCAAGTACTACGCGCATGCTCCTAGGGGGATAGATTGGTAGGAAAAGACCATCGCTCGTCCCCAACCGCCACTCATAAGGATGCACAAGCCAGGTACACTTCATATTTCAAATTTGTTACACAACTTTAACCATACGTGCATGCTACGGGACTTGCTAACTTCAACACAAGCATTCTTTAAATTCATAATCACCCACCTTGCATGCCTTTAATATCACTACCTCCATATCTCAAAGCAATTATCAAGTATCAAATTGATCATAGCATCCAATTCACTTCCTATGATAGTTTTTATTTGTTGGGGAACGTATTAATTTCAAAAAATTTCCTACACACACGCAAGATCATGGTGATGCATAACAACGAGAGGGGGAGTGTATCTTCATACCCTTGAGGATCTCTAAGCGGAAGCGTTTATCAACGCGGTTGATGTAGTCGTACGTCTTCATGATCCGACCGATCCAAGTACCGAACGCACGGCACCTCCGAGTTCTGCACACATTCAGCTCGATGACGTCCTCGCCTTCTCGATCCAGCAAAACAGGCGAAGTAGTAGATGAGTTCTGGCAACACGACGGCGTGGTGATGGTGTTGGTGAAGAACAATCTCCACAGGGCTTCGCCTAAGCACTACGGAAACTATGACGGAGGATAAACTCGAGGGGACGGGGTTGCCGGCACACGGCTTGGTGTTTCTTGATGTGTCTTTGGTGCTAGCCCTGCCCCTCTATTTATATGTTGAGCCCTGGGGTCGAAACTTGGAGCAAAAGCCTCCTCAAAGTCGGTTTTGCCCGAAAGGCAAGAGTCCTACACGGACTCCAGGGCTAGACGCTAGGGTTCCTGGCGTCTAGCCTCTGGTCTCCGCAAAACTTCCTTTTGCACTTTCCAAAAGCCTCGTGGGCTTTCCCCTTTGGCCCAAATAACATGTTCTCGTACCCAAACATTTCGGGAAACATTCGGAACCCCTTCCGGTGAATTCCGGAACCCTTCCGAAGATCAAACACTATTATCCCATATATTAAACTTTATCTCCAGACCATTCTGGAGTTCCTCGTCATGTCCATGATCTCATCCGGGACTCCGAACAACATTCGGTTACCAACATACATAACTCATATAATACTATATTGTCAACGAAACATTAAGCGTGCGGACCCTACGGGTTCGAGAACTATGTAGACATGAACGAGACACGTTTCTGGTCAATAGCCCATATTGGCTCCCACATATTCTACGAAGATCTTTATCGGTCAAACCGCATAACAACATACGTTGTTCCCTTTGTCATCGGTATGTTACTTGCCCGAGATTCGATCATCGGTATCTCAATACCTAGTTCAATCTAGTTACCGGCAAGTCTCTTTACTCGTTCCATAATACATCATCCCGCAACTAACTCATTAGTTGCAATGCTTGCAAGGCTTTAAGTGATGTGCATTACCGAGAGGGCCCAGAGATACCTCTCCGACAATCAGAGTGACAAATCCTAATCTCGAAATACGCCAACCCAACAAGTACCTTTGGAGACACCTGTAGAGCACCTTTATAATCACCCAGTTACGTTGTGATGTTTGGTAGCACACAAAGTGTTCCTCCGGTAAACGGGAGTTGCATAATCTCATAGTCATAGGAACATGTATAAGTCATGAAGAAAGCAATAGCAACATACTAAACGATCGGGTGCTAAGCTAACGGAATGGGTCATGTCAATCACATCATTCTCCTAATGATGTGATCCCGTTAATCAAATGACAACACATGTCTATGGCTAGGAAACATAACCATCTTTGATTAACGAGCTAGTCAAGTAGAGGCATACTAGTGACACTCTGTTTGTCTATGTATTCACACATGTATTATGTTTCCGGTTAATACAATTCTAGCATGAATAATAAACATTTATCATGAAATAAGGAAATAAATAATAACTTTATTATTGCCTCTAGGGCATATTTCCTTCAGTCTCCCACTTGCACTAGAGTCAATAATCTAGTTCACATCGCCATGTGATTTAACATCAATAGTTCACATCTTTATGTGGTTAACACCCATAGTTCACATTGACATGTGACCAACACCCAAAGGGTTTACTTGAGTAAAAAATCTAGTTCACATCGCTATGTGATTAACACCCAAAGAGTACTAAGGTATGATCAAGTTTTGCTCATGAGAGAGGTTTAGTCAACGGGTCTGTCATATTTAGAGCCGTATGTATTTTGCAAATATTCTATGTCTACAATGCTCTGCACGGAGCTACTCTAGCTAATTGCTCCCACTTTCAATATGTATCTAAATTGAGACTTAGATTCATCTGGATTGGTGTAAAAGCTTGCATCGATGTAACTCTTTACGACGAACTCTTTTATCACTTCCATAATCGAGAAACATCTCCTTAGTCCTCACTAAGGATATTCTTGACCGCTGTCAAGTGATCTACTCTTAGATCAAAATTGTATCCCTTTGCCAAACTCAAAGCAAGGTATACAATAGGTCTGGCACACAACATAGCATACTTTATAGAACCTATGACTGAGGCATAGGGAATGACCTTTCATTCTCTTTCTATTTTCTGCCATGGTCGGGTTTTGAGTCAACTTCACACCTTTGCATCACAGGCAAGAACTCTTTCTTTGACCGTTCCATTTTGAACTACTTCAAAATCTTGTCAAGGTATGTACTCGTTGAAAAAACTTATCAAGCGTCTTGATCTATCTCTATAGATCTTGATGCTCAATGTGTAAGCAGCTTCACCGAGGTCTTTCTTGAAAAAAACTCCTTTCAAACACTCCTTTATGCTTTGCAGAATAATTCTACATTATTTTCGATCAACAATATGTCATTCACATATACTTATCAGAAAGGATGTAGTGCTCCCACTCACTTTATTGTAAATACAGGCTTCACTGCAAGTCCGTATAAAACTATATCCTTTGATCAACTTATCAAAGCGTATATTGAGATGCTTGCACCAGTCCATAAATGGATCACTGGAGCTTGCACACTTTGTTAGCATCTTTTGGATCGACAAAACCTTCTGGTTGAATCATATACAACTCTTCTTCTAGAAATCCTATTTTGACATCCATTTGCCAGATTCATAAAATGCAGCAATTGCTAACATGATTCGGACAGACATAAGCATAGATACGAGTGAGAAACTCTCATCGTAGTCAACACCTTGAACTTGTCGAAAACCTTTTGCGACAATTCTAGCTTTGTAGGTAGTAACACTACTATCAGCATCAGTCTTTCTCTTGAAGATCCATTTATTTTCTATGGCTTGCCGATCATCGGGCAAGTCCACCAAAGTCCACACTTTGTTCTCATACATGGATCCCATCTCAGATTTCATGGCCTTCAAGCCATTTCACGGAATATTGGCTCATCATCGCTTCCTCATAGTTCGTAGGTTCATAATGGTCTAGTAACATGACTTCCAGAATAGGATTACGTACCACACTGGTGCGGACCATACTCTGGAAGATCTACGAGGTTCTGTAGTAACTTGATCTGAAGTTTCATGATTATCATTATTGGCTTCCTCACTAATTGGTGTAGCAATCACTGGAATTGATTTCTGTGATGAACTACTTTCCAATTTGGGAGAAGGTACAATTACCTTACACTACTAGGGAAAAGCCTAGCAGCAGCGCGGGTTTTGGCCCTCTCAGTAGCGCGGGCACCGGCGCTACTAATAAGGCGCTACAGCTAACGTATAGCAGTAGCGCCTGTTGACCCACGCTAGTGCTACACATGAATAGCTGCAGCGCTCTTTAGAAAAGGGCGCTACTGATATTATCTGCAGCGCTGTTTACAGAGAAGCGCTACTGGTAAGGCCGCTCTACTGCTAAATTTCCCCCCCTCGCTACTACTAGTTTTATTAGTTTTTTTCCTGCATATTTGTTTTTTATTTGTTTTGTATTTGAATAGGCTTTATACAATAATCTTTAGCATATCATCCACATACAAATGTAATCATAGCATATACATACAATTAGTCTCATCAAATCATGTCATCATCATAATCATCATCCAACACAAAGTGGTCTCTCGTCATCAATCTCGAAAATAGTGATACAAGTCTCGATTACTTGCAAATACATCGTCATCCATCTAAACATTGATATACGCGAGAATAGCTATCACTTTGAGTACATGAGTTCATATCCCTCTCTCGCATTAGCGTGAACCTAAACTAAGTACTGCGTGTCGCTCGAAAACCGAAAACCGGTACACCTGGGCCTGACACTCCGGCCACTTGTCGTATATATACTCCTGGCGTAGCACTTCTTCACCATCTATGATCTATGCACCTGCATCGTCACATGAGTCGATGATATGCAACATATATAGTTGAGCAACAGAAAGAGACAGACTTGGCAAAAATAGAAACAATATATCATAAGCATAAATAACAAAGTTCATCGTACCCAAAATGACCTAACTAGAGTGATTTTCGCTAGTCAAGGAGGAGGACGGTTTAATTACATCACAAATAAAGTTTCACCATGCATAACTCAAAGTTTTGTCATAAAAGAAAGTATATATGAACTAAACGGACACATTGCCATATATCGACAATCACTCCATCATGTCGTGCCATCCATCCAAGTCAGGGAGATAGTCATCGAGCTTAGTGAAAGGCTTCATGTCGAGACGCTGAGAGGCTATCCATGTTCGGACGTCTTCCCACGACATTTGTCCTTCTGCATGGAACATCCCTGTTTTTCCAACGACCTCATTCATGATGATTTGGGCAAGTTCGCGCTGGTTGTTATAGAACTCAGCTCGAAGTCGATGATCCTCGATATCTCCTATGTCCTTTGCCCATTGCAGAATATGGGCATCGCCAGATCTAGGTGCCATGTGAAGGTTCTGGTGATCCCGTCAGTACTCCAGCATGTGGTGTAGGACATAGAATCCATCATTAAGAGAATCGTTTGGTTGCTGGATGCAGCAGAAGTCGGTCTTATGGCTGAAGGCGACCCTGCCGCCCCTTCTCTTCTTGTCCCTAACCTCTCCACCCCTTGATTGGTAGTAAAACATAGCACTGTCGAGAACATATTTGATGTGGGTGTAATCCTTTTTGTGAATGTTCTTCGACGAGTCCAAGTAAAGAGCGTGGGAGAATCGGGGGTAGAGGATGATGAGGACGGCGCGCCCGCCGCTGCGCAAAATAAGTACACCTCAAATTAATTAGCCTCCACCGTGCAAATGAATTATTGAAATCAAAGGAAGGATAGCAGCGCGGATGACTTACACGGGATGATAAGGCAGGAGAATCGCCTCCTTGTCCTTATTGGCGAGCATGAAACTGACAATGTAATCCCTCGCGTATTCACGATGCTGTGCACAGACTCCCAAGAAGCCCTCGTGCATGTAGTACGGGTCAGCGACATAGATAAAACGTATCTTCTCAACCCCAATGATGTAGTTCATGTGCAAGGCATAAAGGCGGACAAAAGTAAAATCCAGCTTCTTCACGTGAAACATGTCGAATATGTAATCGAATCGGAGGAAGAACTTATCCGCGGGGAAGCAGTCGACGTACGACCTTTGCCGCGGAACATTAACCACGTAGAGTGGGTATCCTGGATCTTTCGAGGCGATGAGGCCTTTCTCTACCCGCAGCACATCGTCATGAAGTCTCCTTAGATCGCCGAATCTGGCCCGTAGCGCTGTTTCAGGTAGGATTGGTCGACCGGGGATATGCCATTTATCTGCATCGGGGATATCTACACGGTCCTGAAGCCGAGGTTGCTGAGGCGGCTGGATCATAGAATCAGCTTTTTTGCCTTTCCTCGCTCTCTTCCTAGGCTTCTTTACCACCGGATGGTCGTCAATAACACGTTGAGAGGGTAATTCAGGCACCGACTCATGATGCTCAAACCCTGACGAGGCGCCAGTATAGACATACTGTTCAGCGCCATCGTCATCCTCATCCTCATCCATGGCGACGTCATCAGCGACTAATGGAGCCACCTGCTTACCCCGTCCGCTATCACCCAACCCGACACCCGACGCTAATTGGGTAGGTGGGGTGTTGATGTTCATACCTTGCTGAGGCTGCGTGCTCGTGGGTGTGCTCCCGGCCGCCTCCAGATGAAGCAGACTCTTTGGCCACAACAGGACCCACCCATTGCAACAATCACCAAGCCGCCGCAGGGTCTCGTTGTCATCCCCCACTAGTATTAGAGGAGGCAAATTCTCGTGGCCCGGTTTGACACTGGCCACGGAAACCTTGAAGACGTTCGGGCGGATCGACCGGCTGTGGAACAATGGTTCCTTCGGCTCCATTATCGTCCCCTTCCCCACGTCCACCTTCTGTTCGCCGATGGTGTACAATATGGTGCACGGGGTTTCGTCGGCCTGCAAAGAAAAGTCTGCGACGTGAGACATCCGAAAGGCAACGAAAACAGGAGATTATACATTTATATTGAAGGGGGCCGGTGTGGCAGATACCGTGAGGGCGTCGAGCTCAGCCAAAGAGGAGGCACCACCGAGCACGTCCGGTGCGGCAGCCGGTGTGGGAGCCGGTGCGGGAGCCGGCGCGGGAGCCGGTGTAGGAGCAGAAGCGAGAGCCGGTGCAGGAGCATGTGCTGCCAAGAAGTCAACAAGGGGAAAGTCCTCTGCATTTTTTTTGGATTTTCCCTTGTCCAAGTGTGAACGCCCGTCACCAAGGAAGTAGATATATCTGCAATTGCCTGTTTTGCAGCAGCTACCGCTGTTGCGACTGTCTGAGATGATTTCTTCTCAACCGCAATCTCAACCTTCTTGTCGATGCTTTCTTCAGTTAACCTCCGTCTTTCCTTTTTCTCCTCCGTGGTCTCACGGTAGTACTTCTTCCACGTGGCGCCGTCTCCGACACCGTGCACGCGTCCATACGACGGTCGAGTGTCCACCGGTTGTTGTTTCTATATGTTCAACGCCCGGTTGAATGGAGTGTCCCACTTGGGCCTCGCCAATGCCTCAGACGGCGAGTCGCTTTCGGCCGCAATCCGGTGCTGCTCTCTCTGCAAAAGGCACAAGGATCGTTTACAAATATGACTAACGTGTGCAGTCGAATTGATTAGAAACTAAAATTACCAGCAGTCTCATGAACTCCGTAATGACCGGTGTTGTCTCATAAACCTTCTTCACTGGGTCCCAACGGTGGCGGGCCCTAAGGACGTCACGCTCCTGCGGGACGGTGAAATCCGCTAAGGGGTCTGGGATGCCCAGACTCGCGGCTTCCGCGTCCTCCTTGGCCCATTTGGACCTCTTTCCGCCGTAACCACGGCTTCCGAGGTGGTGGGTCCCAATGTTCCTCTTTTGAAGCCCCTTCATGTACTTAGACTTTTCTTTGGCAGCTTCGGCCTCGCAAGCCTCCTTGAATATTTGAAACTGCTCTTCCGTGATTGTCGGACTTTCCTTTACAATCTCGAAATAGGGTTCCTCGTCGTTGATCTTTGCTTTCACTCGATTTTTCCAGGCGGCCAACGCGTTGCTAAACTTGGTCATGGCGTGTTTGTTTATCTTCTTCATTGCCGGGTCCTTGTCTGGATCTTCATAATCCTTCTCATTCCGGCCCGGGAACAAGAATATCTGGTGAAACTTCTTTAGGAGGGAGCTCCTCATATTTTCTATCTTCTTTAGATTCTCATCGTTGATGGTGGCGGTTGTCCGTATGATGCAGCCTATTTGATTGCCGTAGCATGCGCGCGCTTCCTCGGGCGCCTTTGGCTCAAAATTTCCGTTGTCCACCTCCGTGACCACCAGTCTAGTAGTCCTGAGTTTGTTGTGAACCCGTTGCCTCTTTGCTTTCGGTTCTACACCGGCTCCGCTCCCCGAGGCAGCACCGGTCTCAGCGCCGGTCTGCGTGTCGGTCTCAGCACCGGTCTGCGTGTCGGTCTTAGTCCACGATGCCACCGGTGGGCCCAGCAAATATATCTATTGATCGTCGGTAAGGCTAAAATATTCGTCTGCCGCCCGGTAGACGTCGTCGCAATCACCAGAACCCTGTCCTTCATCGTTGCTAGCCATGTTTCCTATGATTAAATCTAGTCAATTAATTCTAGACCTAATAAAATGAATAATGACATAAAAAAGGACAATTGTTTTGTAGGAATGTTGACTCCTTCCTGGTGCGGCAAATCCCGGGCACTCGATATGTCCTAGTTTGTAGCACAAGTCATGCCGAAATTCACGGGAAATTTCGGCTTGAACTTTACTAAAAAGTGGACAAATCGAGAACCTGAAATTTGCCGGAACAGAAATGAATCAACATTCCGGCAAAACATAGGCCACTCAGCATCATTCCGTGGAAACAACAAAGCCACTTGGGCACAGTCGAACAACTTCAATGAAAAGATATAACATGACCACTTCAATGAAAAATAAAATTTGCCTAAATTCTTTTCCTTGAAAAATAGTGGTCTTTTCAAAAATCAAAAACCTTTGCCAATCTACTTAACCTAGCTTGGTAATCCAACCAACCTAATTAACCTACCTATTTAACCTAGTTAGTTAATCTAGTTTACCTAGATAATTAACTCTAATTAAACTAGTTAACGTAGCTAGTTCTCTGTCAAAGCCTAAAATAAATTTTTGCACTAATTAACATGGATAATTAACCTAATTAAACTAGTTAACCTGACTAGTTCTCTGTCAAAGCCCTAACTAAGTTTTTGCACTAACCTAGATAATTAACCTATTAAACTAGTTAACCTAACTACTTCTCTGTCAATGCCCTAACTAAAATTTTGCCCTAACCTAGATAATTAACCTAATTAAACTGGCTAACCTATGCATGAGAGAGAGAGGAGGGGTGGGGGCTTACAGATGACGGCTCCGGTGGTGGCGACGGAGGCAGTGGTGGCGAGGGAGGCAGGGGCGTCTCCGGTGACGGCGAGGAAGGTGGCATCGACGGTGGCTCCGGTGGCGTTGACGAGGCCGCGCGGCTCCGTGGCGTTGGGGGTGGCTACGGTGTCGTCGACGGCGCACGGCTTTGGTGGCGTCGGCGGCGGCGGCGAAGTGGGGCGACGGTGAATCGGGGAGACAGCGGCGGGCGGGGTGGGTTGAGGGATTTGGGGGAGAAGTGGTGGCCGGGCCGGGGGGAAACGGTTTTTTGGCTAAGTCAAACTTAGCGGTAGCGCGTTTCGCAAAACGCGCTATAGCTAAGATAGCTATAGCGCTTTCTGCAAAACGCGCTGCCGCTATACCTATGTAAATTTCTTCCTTTTTTAATTTCCTTTTCTGTTTCTATAGCGGGGGTTTATGGCACGCGCTGCAGCTATGTTAGCTATAGCGCCTCTTACGAACAAATGCTGCTGCTATGCCTTCCTCCGATTTTTCGCTTTTTCGTTTACTTTGCTTTACATTTTATTTTTCCCTTTCTCCTTTTTCTATTTCTTTCATTTTCATTTACTTTTCTATTTGTTTTTCATCTTATTTTATTTCCGTTAGTAGTAGCGCTCTTCTCAGGAAACGCGCTGCTAATTATGCTCTAGCGGTAGCGCGTTTCTCAGAAGCATGCTACTGCTATGCGTAGCCTAGCATTCTGCCAATGTGAATATTAGTAGTAGCGCTTTCTCGGCCGCAAGTGCTACTGCTAAGTTTGTATCTGTAGCGCGGTTTTTCTTAGATCGCTACTGCTATATAGCACTAGCGCGCTTTTTTGACCCGCGATGTTGCTAAATTTCTGTGTATAAGGTTTTCCCTAGTATTGTTATCAAGCTCTACTTTCCTCCCACTCACTTCTTTCGAGAGAAACTCCTTCTCTAGAAAGGTTCCATCTTAGCAACAAATATTTTGCCTTTGGATCTGTGATAAAAGGTGTACCCAATAGTTTCCTTTGGGTATTCTATGAAGATGCACTTCTCCGATTTGGGTTTGAGCTTATCAGGTTGAAACCTTTTCACATAAGCATCACAACTCCAAATATTAAGAAACGACAACTTAGGTTTATTGCTAAACCATAGTTCATACAGTGTCGTCTCAACGGATTTTGATGGTGCCCTATTTAAAGTGAATGCAGCTATCTCTAATGCATAACCCCAAACCGATAGTGGTAAATCGGTAAGATACATCATAGATCACACCATATCCAATAAAGTGCGGTTATGACGTTCGGACACACCATTACATTGTGGTGTTCCAGGTGGCGTGAGCTGTGAAACTATTCCACATTGTTTTATATGAATGCAAAACTCATAACTCAAATATTCTCCTCCACGATCAGATCATAGAAACTTTCTTTTCTTGTTACGATGATTCTCCACTTTACTCTGCAATTCTTTGAACTTTTCAACTATTTCAGACTTATGTTTCATTAAGTAGATATACGCATAATTGTGTACAGCAAGGATGATTGTGGTAAACTAAAAAACAAAGACTAATATAATACACGACGCTCCAAGAAAAACACATATCATGTAGCGAATAAAAATATAGCTCCAAGTAAAGTTACCAATGAACGAAGACGAAAGAGGGGATGCCTTCCCGGGGCATCCCCAAGCTTAGGCTTTTGGCTATTCTTGGATATCTTGGGGTGCCATGGGCATCCCCAAGCTTAGACTCTTGCCACCCTTTATTCCATAGTCCATAAAAGCTTTACCCAAAACTTGAAAACTTCCCAACACAAAACTCAACGGGAAATCTTATAAGCTCCGTTAGTGAAATAAAACAAAACCACCACATAGGGTACTGCAATTAACGCATTCTTTATTTAATTTGGTGTTAAACCTACTGTATTCCAACTTCTTTATGGTTCATAGACTGAATTACTAGCCATAGATGCATTGAAATAAGCAAACAACACACGAAAAACAGAATCTGTCAAAAACAGAACAGTCTGTAGCAATCTGTAACTAACGCAAACTTCTGGAACTCTAAAAATCCAACCAAAATAGGAAGTCCATTACAATTTTTTTATTGAACAGCAGCAAAAATAATCAACGCAAAATCACGTTGCTGTGATTTAACAAAATTATATTCGTGCGCGCAAAGTTTCTGTTTTTCAGCAGAATCAAATCAACTATCATCGTAGGTTATCCTATAGGTTCTACTTGGCACAAACACTAATTAAAAGATAAAAACACATCTAAAAAGAAGGTAGATGCAAGATTTATTACTAAACAGGAGCAAAAACAAAAAACATTAAGAAAATTGGGTTGCCTCCCAACTAGGGCTACCGTTTAACGCCCCTAGCTAGGCATAAAAAGCAAACATAGATCTAACGAGTGCCATCTCTGGCACTAAATTCATAAGTAGAGAGATTGTGATCTCTAGGGATCTCTCCCTTTTCAGCAACGGCTAAACCTTTAGGCAAAAATTCAAGAAGTTCATTGGTAGCAAAAGGTTCCTTAATGATAGAGAGACAATTGGGGATAACACTTATGGATTTGAGATCCGTGTCTCCCTTGCTAGAAGATTCGCCCTTATTTTTAGGAACATAAATAAACTTGGCAGTTTTAGTTGGGGGTTTTGGAGTGTTTTTCATGGGTAAAAACGCTGAACCTAAGTTTGTAATGATATCCTCAAGTTTATCGATTCTAGCAGAGTCTAAATCTATTTTTTCATTGATTATATGTTCTTTTTCTTTAAGATTTTTCAAAGTTACTCCAACCCTAGATCCAAATTGGGCAAGGTGATCATCAATCTTTTTATCCAAATTTTCAATAAACTCAATAGTGGAAAATTTATTTTCAATAATATCAAGCCGTTGCATCACATGTTCTAGAGTTAAAATCATTCCATTAATGAAAAGAGGTGGTGGGCCAAACAAATCTAACATAGCATTATAAGCATCAAAAGTATGGCTACTCATAAAATCACCTCTGGTAACAATATCAAGAACACATCTATTCCAAGGAGTAATGCCTACATAAAAATTGCGGAGAAGAACGGAAGTAGCAAGCTTCCTAGTAGCTTTATATTGGGCATTGCAAATTCTATGCCAAGCATCTTTTAAACTTTCCCTCTCCCTTTTCTTAAAATTGTGAATTTCTTGTTCGGGAGTGAGCATAAGGATAGGAGGACTAGCCATGACGAAAAGGTAAATGAACTAACACACGAGCAAACAGAAAAACGGCAAGCGACAAAGGGAGGAGGAGATTGGGAAAGAGAGGGCGAATAAAACGGCAAGGGTGAAGAGGGGGAGAGGAAAACGAGAGGCAAATGGCAAATAATGTAAATGCGAGGGAGATGGGTTTGTGATGGGTACTTGGTATGTCTTGACTTGAGCGAAGACCTCCCCGACAACGGTGCCAGAAATCCTTCTTGCTACGTCTTGAGCTTGCGTTGGTTTTCCTCGAAGAGGAGAGGGTGATGCAGCAGAGTGTAGCGTAAGTATTTCCCTCAGTTTTGAGAACCAAGGTATCAATCCAGTAGGAGACTCCTCAAAAGTCCCACGCACCTACACAAACAAACTGAGAACTCGCAACCAACGCAATAAAGGGGTTGTCAATCCCTTCACAACCACTTGTGAAAGTGAGATCTAATAAAGATAGTATGATAAGATACATATATTTTTGGTATTTTGTAATATAGATGCAAAAAGTAAAGATGCAAATAAAAGTAGATTGAAAGCAAATATGATAAGAGATAGACCCGGGGGCCATAGGTTTCACTAGAGGCTTCTCTCAAGATAGCATAAGTATTACAATGGGTGAACAAATTACTGTCGAGCAATTGATAGAAAAGCACATAGTTATGAGATTATCTAGGCATGATCATGTATATAGGCATCACGTCCATAACAAGTAGACCGACTCCTGCCTGCATCTACTACTATTACTCCACACATCGACCGACTCCTGCCTGCATCTAGAGTATTAAGTTCATAAGAACAGAGTAACTCATTAAGCAAGATGACATGATGTAGAGGGATAAACACATGCAATATGATATAAACCCCATCTTGCTATCCTCGATGGCAACAATACAATACGTGCCTTGCAACCCTTTCTGTCACTGGGTAAGGACACCGCAAGATTGAACCCAAAGCTAAGCACTTCTCCCATGGCAGGAAAGATCAATCTAGTAGGCCAAACCAAACTGATAATTCGAAGAGACTTGCAAAGATAACTCAACCATACATAAAAGAATTCAGAGAAGATTCAAATATTATTCATAGATAAACTTGATTATAAACCCACAATTCATTGGATCTCGACAAACACACCGCAAAAAGAGTTTACGTCGAATAGATCTCCACAAGAGAGGGGGAGAACATTGTATTGAGATTTAAAAAGAGAGAAGAAGCCATCTAGCTAATAACTATGGACCCGTAGGTCTGTGGTAAACTACTCACAACTCATCGGAGGGGCAAGGATGTTGATGTAGAAGCCCTCCGTGGTTGATTCCCCCTCCGGCAGAGTGCCGGCGAAGGCTCCAAGATGAGATATCGCGGATACATAAGGTTACGGCGGTGGAAATTGTGTTTCGTGGTGCTCTTGGATGTTTTCGGGGTACGTAGGTATATATAGGAGGAAGAAGTACGTCGATGGCCGCCCAAGGGGCCCACGAGATAGGGGGCACGCCCTACAGGGGGGGCTATCTCGTGGGGCCCTCGGAAGCTTCTTGACTTGCACTCCAAGCTCTCCGGTCAGGTTCGTTCCAAAAATCACGCTCCCGAAGGTTTCATTCCATTTGGACTCCGTTTGATATTCCTTTTCTTCGAAATACTGAAATAGGCAAAAAACAACAATATGGGCTGGGCCTCCGGTTAGTAGGTTAGTCCCAAAAATGATATAAATGTGTAAAATAAAGCCCATAAACATCCAAAAGGGGTAATATAATAGCATGGAACAATCAAAAATTATAGATACATTGGAGACGTATCACTACACTTTTTGCCGTCTGCTAGCAGACTGCAAAGAAATTAAACCTAACAAAAAACAGTCATTTCCCCGCGCCCCACCCCTATCTCTTCCCTCTCTCTCTCTCCCTCACCTCACCCACGCCGCCCCCGTGCTCGCTGTCCACGTGCCCACCGCTCCCACCACCGACCCCCACCGCCCCCGACCCCCACCGCCCCCGCCGCACCCGACCACCACCGTCCCCGACGCCCCCCGGCGCCTCTCCTCCCGTTGCCCCGGCGCCTCGCCGCCCATTGCCGCTTCGTTCCCTGCAGCTCCGGCCGCTCGGTGCCTTGCCGCCCGTCGCTGCTCCCCCCACCCTCCCCCGCGCTGCCGCCCGGCGCCGCTCCGCCCCTTGGTGAGGATTCTTCATTCTTTTTTTTCTTTTTCTTGCTGTTTTTTGATTTAGGTTAATTAGTTAGTTAGTTAGTTAGTTTCCTTAGGTTTATTAGTTAGTTGTTTTACCCTGCTGTACATAGGTTAATTAGCCCCTTACGAAGCAACGCATAAACTAAGGTTTAAGCTTCTGTCACTCTAGCAACCCATCATCTACTTATTACTTCCCAATGCCTTCCTCTAGGCCCAAATAATGGTGAAGTGTTATGTAGTCGACGTTCACATAACACCACTCGAGGCTAGACAACATACATCTTATCAAAATATCGAACGAATACCAAATTCACATGACTACTAATAGCAAGACTTCTCCCTTGTCCCCAGGAACAAACGTAACTACTCGCAAAGCATATTCATGTTCATAGTCAGAGGGGTAATAATATGCATAAAGGATCTGAACATATGATCTTCCACCAAATAAACCAACTAGCATCAACTACAAGGAGTAATCAACACTACTAGCAACCTACTAGCACCAATCCCGGACTTGGAGACAACAATTGGATACAAGAGATGAACTAGGGTTTGGAGACGAGATGGTGCTGGTGAAGATGTTGATGGAGATTGCCCACTCCCGATGAGAGGAGCGTTGGTGATGACGATGGTGATGATTTCCCCCTCCCGGAGGGAAGTTTCCCCAGCAGAACAACTCTGTCGGAGCCCTAGATTGGTTCTGCCAAGGTTCCGCCTCGTGGCGGCGGAGTCTCATCCAGAAAGGTTGCCTTTTATTTTTTTCTCATCGAAAGACTTCATATAGGAGAAGATGGGCGCCAGAGAGCCACCAGGGGCCCACGAGGTAGGGGGCGCGCCCCCCCACCCTCGTGAGCAGGGTCTGGGCCCCCTGGCCTTCATCTTTGGTGACGATTTTTCTTTATTTATTTTAAGATATTCCATGGAGTTTCAGGACTTTTGGAGTTGCGCAGAATAGGTCTCCAATATTTTCTCCTTTCCAGCCCAGAATTCCAGCTGCCGGCATTCTCCCTCTTCATGTAAACCTTGTAAAATAAGAGAGAATAGCCATAAGTATTGTGACATAACGTGAAATAACAACCCATAATGCAATAAATATTGATATAAAAGCATGATGCAAAATGGACGTATCATTGCTCCCCTCGAGAAGCCCATCAGGTGCTTCCTTGGCCCATTGGCTTTCTTCTGGCCCAAAAAAATTCCTCCAAGAGTTGCATTGCGTTTGGACTCCGTTTGATATTGATTTCATGTGATGTAAAAAACATGTAGAAAACAGCAACTGGCACTAGGCACTATGTCAATAGGTTAGTACCAAAAAATGATATAAAATGACTATAAAATGATTGTAAAACATCCAAGAATGATAATATAACAACATGGAACAAACAAAAATTATGGATACGTTGGAGACGTATCAGAGAACACCAAGAACTCCAAGATCTAGATCCAAGGGGTACCCCTCACATAGAGGAGAAAGTGATTGGTGGACATGTGGATCTAGATCTCCTCTCTCTTTCCCCCCAAAAACTAGCAAGAATCCATGGAGGGATTGAGAGATAGCAAGCTTGAAGAAGGTCAACAATGGGGGAAGAAAACGAGCTCAAAGGATAAGGTTCATTGGGGAAGAAGACCCCCTTTTATAGGTGGTGAAAAATCCAACCGTTATGCTCACAGCCCTCACAGAGCGGTACTACCGCTCATGGGAGCGGTACTACCGCTAGGGCGGTGGAAGCCCTTTGAAAAACAACAGCGAGGAGGCAAAAGGCCGGTAGAACCTCCGGAGCGATACTACCACTCGTCCTCACGGTACTACCGCTAGGGGTAGCGGTACTACCGCTAAGGGTAGCGGTACTACTGCTTGGGAGCAGTACTAAAAAAATACATCCATGCCTACCACCACTGGACTTATGACGATTTTTTGGTCTAGAGCGGAAGTAGCCGCGATAGTACCGCTCCAAGCGGTAGTACCGCTCCCAAGAGCGGTAGTAAAAAAATTACATCCCTGGTACGTCTCCAACATATCTATAATTTTTTATTGTTCCATGTTGTTATATTATCATTCTAGGAGGTTTTACATCATTTTATAGTCATTTTATATCATTTTTTGGTACTAACCTATTGACATACTGCCCAGTGCGAGTTGCTATTTTCTGCATGTTTTTTACATCGCAGGAAATCAATATCAATGGAATCCAAATGCAGCGAAACTCCTGGAGGATTTTTTTGGGCCAGAAGACATCCGGTTGGCCAAGGAAGCACCTAGGGGTGGTTCGACGGGAGCAGCACCCACGAGGGCGTGCCAAGAGACCCAGGCGCGCCCTGGTGGGTTGTGCCCACCTCGGGTGCCCCCTGAACCGCCTCTTTGCTCTATAAATACCGCAATATTCCATAAACCCTAGGGGAGTCGACGAAAATCAATTCCAGCCGCCGTAGAGTCCTTAACCACCAGATCCAATCTAGACACCATCACGGAGGGGTTCACCACTTCCATTGATGCCTCTCCGATGATGCGTGAGTAGTTCTTTGTAGGCCTAAAGGTCTGTAGTTAGTAGCTAGATGGCTTCCTCTATCTCTTGATTATCAATACAATGGTCTCTTAGAGATCCATATGATGTAAGTCCATTTGCAGTGTGTTTGTTGGGATCCGATGAACTTTGAGTTTATGATCAGATCTATGTTTTTATCCATGAAAGTTATTTGAGTCTTCTTTGATCTCTTATATGCATGATTGCTTATAGCCTCATATTTCTTCTTTGATATTTTTGTTTTGTTTGGCCAACTTGATCTATTTATCTTGCAATGGGAAGAGGTGCTTTGTAGTGGGTTCGATCTTACGGTGCTTGATCCCAGTGACAGAAGGGGAACCGACACGTATGTATCGTTGCTACTAAGGAAAACAAGATGGGTTCTATATCTTCGCAATAGATAAACGGATATTGTCTAGATCATGTAATCATTCTTATTGCATTATTCCATTTTTCCATGAACTTAATATACTAGATGCATGCTGGATAGCGGTCGATGTGTGCAGTAACAGTAGTAGGTGCAGGCGGGAGTCGGTCTACTAATCTTGGACGTGATGCCTATATAATGATCATTGCCTGGATATTGTCATGATTATTTGAACTTCTATCAACTTCCCAACAATAATTGTTTTCCCACCGTTTGCTATTTTTCGAGAGAGAAGCCACTAGTGAAACCTACGGCCCCCGGGTCTCTTTTCATCATATTTGCTTTTGCGATCTATTTTCTTTTGCATTTATTTTCAGATCTATTAAACCAAAAATACAAAAAATACCTTGCTGCAATTTATTTGTTCCGTGATGTATTTATCCTACCTACCACTTTTATCTCAAGTTATTTGCCTATCTTGAGGCGTCGTACCCGAAAGGGATTGACAACCCCTTTAACACGTCGGGCTACGAGTATTTGTTATTTGTGTGCAGGTGTTGTTTACATGGTGTGAGGAGGTTCTCTTACTGGTTCGATAACCTTGGTCTCATGATTGAGGGAAATACCTATCGTCGCTATACTGCATCATCCCTTCCTCTTTGGGGAAATATCGACGTAGTTCTAGCAGACATCAATCCCCTCCAAGCGGTACTACCGCTGCAGCCTTTTTAAGGACACCAAAACTGACACAACTTCTGTAAACGGACTACGAATTCAACGAAACCAAGTTTGTTGGAAAGCTAGCGACAAGGGCTAACACAATATTGGTACAAATAACAATAATAAGGAAATTAGAAAAGGCCCGTAAGAAAATGGTGAGAACCCTTCCTTGAATAAGACCAATAAAACCTCCAACACCGAAAACGCAATAGAAGAAGCATGTGAACTCCGTTTTTGATGACCTAGAGCTTGTCAAGAACATGATCATAAGATACAAATCCCACAAGGAGAAAACCAAACAAGAACCAAGAAAGATGGTGCAAGCATGCAATGGTTTGAGCTCTCTATGAATGATACGATCAAGCTACTCACTTGAGAGCCCTCCTTGATAGTACGACAATCGATCCTATAACCCGATCTCCAAACTACCACCATGATAATAGTAAAATAGAGAACCTATCAATTCCAAACACAAAGTCCACTTGATCTAGATGTAGAGGATCATGACTTCCTGAAGTTGGACCACCTTTCTTGATTGCGATGGCTCGGTGAAGACTAGTAAATTGCTCCACCATACTCCCCTATGGGCTAGCCACTCTTCGACACATCTTCACAAGTCCATTGTCACCATAGTGGACAGCAATCTTCAAGCACTTGATCTCTTCGTGATGCATCACTTGAACGTGCACACTGCAACCTAACCCCACAAAGAACTCTCATGAAGACCATGTGTTAGTACACAAAGTGTAATTGAAAATGCTTACCATACCATGGGATCACTTGATCCCTCTCGGTACATCTTCTACGCTTTGTGTGTTGATCAACTTGATTCACCCTTTGACTTAGTCTTGATCAGCCTCTCACATGACCAATCTTTAGGTAATTCCTTGAATAGCACCTTGGTCATCACAAACTCTCCTTGAAACCAACAAATGGACTCCAAGAAAAGCCTATGGACAAATCCTTCAAATATAACTCAAGGCAACTGTTAGTCCATAGAGATTGTCATTAATTACCAAAACCAAACATGGGGGCACCACATGTTCTTTCATTAATCTTCTCAACTTTATCACTTGAACAGATATAGATTGTTATTCTCTGAAGTGCAGATATGCTTCGGTGAAGTTCAGCACCGGAGACAACATTCTCTTGGGTTGCGTATGAACTTTTATCTCTGTGTGCATTAGTAAGCAAATTAGTCCATACATGTTTCTATCAACAATCTCCAAAACACAAGGTAGGCAGATGTTGCATCAACAATCTCCCCCTTTTTGGACAATTATTGACAAAATAGGTCACATTAAATGATAGATAATGAAAGTAATGTAATTGAGAGGATCAAGAAGATGTGTCTAGGGGGGTGATTAGATCCTCAACAAGTAAAGGTAGCAGTTTTTAAGTTTTTCAAGTTGAGCTTGAAGTTTAGCACAGTTTTAAACATTCCCAAGACACTTCAAGCAAGCATGGCAAGTGTATAAGCAGCGGAAATAGTAAAGCATGCTAGTTGCAAGAAAGTAAAGGGATGGGATTGGATTGTGCAAACGCAATGAAGACACGGAGATTTTTGGCGTGGTTCTGATAGGTGCTGCTATCGTACATCCACGTTGATGGAGACTTCAACCCACGAAGGGTAATGGTTGCGCGAGTCCATGGAGGGCTCCACCCATGAAGGGTCCACGAAGAAGCAACCTTATCTATCCCACCATGGTTGTTGCCCACGAAGAACTTGCCTCACTTGGGTAGATCTTCACGAAGAAGGCGATCTCCTTGCTCTTACAAACTCCTTGGTTCAACTCCACAATCTTGACGGAGGCTCCCAAGTGACACCTAACCAATCTAGGAGACACCACTCTCCAAAAGGTAATAGATGGTGTGTTGATGATGAACTCCTTGCTCTTGTGCTTCAAATGATAGTCTCCCCAACACTCAACTCTCACTCATAGATTTGGCTATGGTGGAAAGATGATTTGAGTGGAAAGCAACTTGGGGAAGGCTAGAGATCAAGACTCTTGTGGTTGGATTGGAATGTCTCGGTCTCAACACATGAGTAGGTGGTTCTCTCTCTCTCAGAAAATGAGTAGTGGAAGTGTAGGCATGTTCTGATGGCTCTGTCTCAAATGGAGAAGGGGGTAGGGGTATATATAGCCTCCACACAAAATCCAACCGTTACACACTTTTTACCCAACCCGGTCAGACCGAATAGAAGAACTCGGTGAGACTGATTTAGTTCAGAATGTGAATGTTAGGAATCTCGATGGGGCCGATGAGATCAACTCAGTGGGACCGATGTGCTAGGGCTAGGGCAAAACCTCATCTCGATGAGACCGGTCACATGAACTCAGTGAGACCGATTCAGCAATGATCAAATAGAGAGTTGGTCAAGCAAACTCGGAGGGACCGATTGCACATTTCGGTGAGACCAAAATAATTACAACAGGAAACAGAGAGTTTGCAAGCATCTCGGTGAGACCGAGATCCATATCAGTGTGACCGAGTTGATTAGGGTTTCTGGCAGTGGCTATGTCAAATGAACTCGGTGGCGCTGGATAGATCAAATCGGTGGGGCCGAGTTTGACTTTAGGTTTTGGACATAGGTGGAAATGAGAAAGTGGCTGAGGATTTTGGAGCAATATCTTTCTTGCTCATATAATTCATAGAGATCTCAAAATGTTGCATCCTTGGCATCATCTTTCTTGGTTCTTGTTTGGATTTTCTCTATGTGAGTTTTGGAGCTTCTCGTCATCTTCATGACAAGCTCAAGTTCATTGAAAACAGATTTCATTTGCATCATCCATTTTATTTTTGATGTTGGAGTCTTTCCCGGATCATACTTGGACAGGTCCTCTTCCTTATCCTATTGGCATTTATTCTCCATTGACAGTTCTTAATTTATCCAGTCGTTGTCAGATAGTACTTTTTGACATCTATCCAACAAGCTTGAGTTTGCTGATTTTGGAGTCCATATGCAGTAGTTATAGCACTTTCAGTATTGGAGCATCATTCTGTTTTGCTTGGGCAATTTTTCAGCTTTAAGCGATAGTAGAGCTGGATGGTAGTACTGCTTGCGCGGTACTTTCGCTTCCTTCTATCGCAACCACTTCTGCTTATTTTTGTGCTTTTGTTGCTCAACCTGCTTAAGCGGTAGTATTGCTCCCTCAAGCGGTAGTACTGCTCCCCCGAGCGGTAGTACTGCTCCGACAGAACTACCATTCTTGTTTTTCTGTCTCGTTGGGTTGTTTTGACCGTGCGAAGCAGTAGTGCCACTTCTCCGAGGAGTAGTACCGATTGAGCATGACCAGTGGGCATAACGATTGGATTCGGGGGGCCTATTTAAGGGTGCCTTCTTCCCAATGGTTCTAATCCTTTGAGCTCGTGTCCCTCCCCCCATTGTTGACCTTTGTCGGTGTTATGGATACGGGGGTACCCAGACTTGCCTGCTTGCGACCCATTGCATGGCTCCATCGACGGCCTGGTACGTCCCAGCTTCAGCATCAACAACTCAAGACCCTCACGAGGGGCCAAGCCTCGTAAGGCGGGCGATGCCAAGACCTCCAAGGGGGTCGGCCTCCTCAGGCCAGCTCCCGAGGGGCGGAGAGTTCCATGCAAGGTGCACCTCACGAGGCTCAGCTGACGTGAGCCATGACGACCGAGGCCTGGCGGGCGCCAGGCGGGTGCCAGCAGGCATGGAGTACCAGTTACCTCTTTGGTGCAAAGAAGGCAAGCAGCAGGCGCAGAGTCCCGGGTAATCAGCCAAAGGTTTCCATTCTGGTGCAACAAGACCAAGACCGCCAGGACGGCAGGACTGAGGTCATCGCCGAGCCCACCGCAGCGTCACGACCAGAGTCTTTTTGCAGGCAAAGACCACTTTAGTCAGGATAGGACGTACTTCTTGTCCCCCTTCAAATCTGGCCATTGTGGGATCCCTTCCTGCCAACATTTGGGAAGAGGACCAAGGCCACTATAAATAGGACTTAGCCACCACCATAGAGGGGGAAGAGACGAGGAGATCCATTCTGACCCGACCACCTCACTAGCTCCCTTAAGCTCAAGAACGCCTCACCTCCTGAGGCTAGTTCATCCACTGTACTAGTTCATCCTCAGCCCCTCGAGGCAATCCACCAAAATGCTGGAGTAGGGTATTACACTGCAAGGTGGCCCGAACCAGGATAAGCTACTGTGTATCTCTGTCCCTTTGAGCTCGACGCGCTAGGCCTTGAGGATCACGAGTAGGCAGGCTGGGTAGCTTGAGATCGCCGCACGCACCCAGAAGTTCAAACCTATCAAGGGTTTGTGGAACCCGAAATCTGACATTTGGCGCGCCAGGTAGGGGTGCGTCGGATCCTCTCTCCCGTTGATCGATCCACTTCTACTCCGACACCATGGCCGACGCCCCGAGAGCCCACGTTGAGCACTGGGTTGTTCGGGCCTCCTCGACAGCACCTGCCAATGAGGAAGATCTCCACTCCGCTCTGCTCGCGGCCCGCGCTCCACCTGGGGCCACCGGCCATGGGAGGTGCGGGCCGCAGCCCTCTCATCTGGCGTCGCGCCGCATCCGCGCTGACGCGCGGTCTTCAAGCTACGCCGCGGCAACAACACCACACACTCGCCGGGAGCAGGCGAACATGCGAGCCACGGTCATCGTGGCTCGAGAACTGCTGAGGTTCAGGCTAGCCGAAAGCAGCCGCGATGTCCTGCTGGAGCGAGTTGCCAAGCTGCTGGACACAGCATGCAGGGGCGCGGCACTATTCTGCACCCTGCCCACGTCGCAGGCCGTGGCGGGGGCGCGCGCTCACCCTCGCCACTCCCGTGCGCCATCCAGGGCTCCTGAAGAGCCTCTCGGCGTCGGCCTACATACCGGTGCGGCCCGCACTGCTTCGACCATGCCACCTCTGGGCGGGCCGACCCCAAGCAACCTCCCCTGGGGCCATGCTGGGGCACCGACCCTCAGTCACCAGGACTCGATGATGACCGTAGAAGGCAGAAGCGTGAAGCCTATGTGCCCATCGCAGTGGACCCGAGGTACGTGCCGGAAGAAGGCCCCAGCCGATCCCCCAAGCCAGGCTGGGCGCTAGAGGCGCACGAGGCAGAGGCCCTTTGTGAGCCACTGCAGGGATCCACCGACATCTTCGACAGCAACAACCACTGGGTACAACTAACACCTCAGGAGCACGCTTGCGCTAACCATGGATCCCAGGTGAACCAGGGCGCAGCTACCGCCAGGGTCCCCAAGGCGGCAGCCCAGCTGCATGAACATGAAGGGCCTTGGGAACGGCATGGGGGGAGCCCGGAGCTAGGGCCTCCCCCACGCTGCGCGGAGCAAGATGCTGCTCGGAGGTAGGTCCCCCGCCGGGGAAGGCGTCATCGAGCCCTTCCCCCGGCGGAGGGCCTACGGTCGCCGAGGGCATCGCCAGCGTCCCCCTTGCCCCTTGGTCACGTCCTGGTTTCTAGACTCCCCAACTATGGTTGGAGGCGGCACAGGGCAGGGTCCTCGTCGGGAACCATGAAGCAAGGCTCCGGCTTGTGAAGGTCTCCGCTCGTGACACTCTCACGTAATAATGAGTGGGGCTGTACACGCCCCGGGGTCTCCTGAGTGCTGCCCTGGGGCCTCACGGAGGCTCCCACCCACGTCCAAGTGGAAGCACCATGCTCCATGCTAGCCATCGACACTGTCCCCCAATGACTATGCCCACGCTGAGTGGAAGCACTTAGCTCCATGCTGGTGAGAAGACCTGAAGACTAGCTAGCCGGACGCGGCCGTTTGCTTTCGCCTCTCTTCTTGTACCCAATTCGCTAGCTTTTTGGAATGAACTTGGTTCTTGTGTGTTTATCAAAAGAAAAATGGGGGGAAGTTTTCTTGTCTTGCGTCGTTCTCTCATTTTCCGGTTTTGTGTTTTTGAGCGGGGCTCATGCCTACTGCCCCTCCCCCGAGCGCCTCGCGAGCGGGGGCTGGGTGTAGTGCGTGCACGTCGAGCATGATCCAGCCGCCCCCGAGCCTGCAAGGGCTTTCCCCCCGGGGACCAGGGATGCGGCCACCACGCGCGCATCTAGCTATTGTCCGGTAGTTGGTCCCTTGCGAGGCGCTCCAGGACAGGTCAACAGGCTCCTTGGGAGGGCCAGACCCTCACGAGCCCACAACAGGCTCGCCTCGAGAGGACAAGTGTTGTTGCAGCATCAGGGCTCACAAGAGAAACGCGGAACCAAAGATAAATCATAATAGCCATCCTACCTGAGGCTGCGAACCGGAGGGGTCGCGCCGCAGACGCTACTTTAAGGGCATTTCATAATTATATACATTGTAAGGGCCCCCTTTCAAAATGCTCTCATGAGGAAGCGTTCAAGTTTGGTCATACAGGTTAAGGCAAAAAGAAGTGCGGGCCTAGCTGGGTGTACCCTCTTCATCACCTTCACCCGCGCCGCTCGCACTGCCCGAGTTGTCGCGGCGATTCTCTTCATCACGGCCACCCGTGCCACCTGCTCCGACTGCAAGCACGACCGTGTCATCCTCAGAAGGAAACTCTTCCACCAGGGCGTCCAAATGGTCATCCACCCACCTGGCAAGTCTGTTCTGAGTGACCGCGGGCATGGGTGCTAGCACATCATCAAAGTCGAAGTGGGAATCGCGACTGAGGAGGTTGCTGAAGATACGCGAGAACGCGCGCCCAAGCAGGCCCCAGCTCCTCTCCCCAACAAGTTGTGAGCTTCATGGCATGATCCTCCAGGCAGGTCACAATGTTGATGAAGAAGTTGAGGTGGCTGGCATAGTTGTTCTCGTGTGGATGAGGAGCGCTCTTGTCACAAATGGTGCCTAAGGCACGGTTAGCTCTGGCTCGGAGATCCTAGAGCATCGAGCCATGCTCGCATTGCAGCATCAGGCGACGGTTCGCTTCATTCGCAGCCCTTTCTGTGAGGTATGTGGTGTCCTTGACTTGCTGCTGAAGGGAGGATAACTCGGCACGGGCAAAAGTCAAGGCAGATTCGGAAGAAGCCAGAGTGTCCTTGGCGGCATTCTCATGATGTTCTGTAGATCCCAGCTTCACCTTAAGGGTGGTGGTCCTGCCCTCGATCTTGGCCTTGAGCAACTCCAGGTCCAGGCGGTGCTCTTCAGCCAGGTCCGCGCGCGTCTTCGCCACCCTCTCCTCCACCTCCAGATGGACCCGGGCTTCTCGGGCGGTGACGGCTATCGGTGTCAAAACCAGCGGATCTCAGGTAGGGGGTCCCGAACTGTGCGTCTAAGGCTAATGGTAACAGGAGGCGGGGGACACAATGTTTACCCAGGTTCGGGCCCTCTCGATGGAGGTAATACCCTACTTCCTGCTTGATTGATCTTGATGATATGAGTATTACAAGAGTTGATCTACCATGAGATCGAAGAGGGTAAACCCTAGAAGCTAGCTTATCGTTATGATTGTGTTGGGGAACGTTGCAGAAAATTAAAATTTTTCCTATGGTTTCACCAAGATCCATCTATGAGTTCATCTAAGCAACGAGTCATGGGAGAGAGTTTGCATCTACATACCACTTGTAGATCGCGTGCGGAAGCTTGCA
Organism: Triticum timopheevii; assembly: GCA_963921465.1. Classification (NCBI taxonomy): domain Eukaryota; kingdom Viridiplantae; phylum Streptophyta; class Magnoliopsida; order Poales; family Poaceae; genus Triticum; species Triticum timopheevii. The sequence goes on from OY997262.1 coordinate 294,570,934, forward strand.
AGGTGATGATGGAGTCGTACTCGACGTGATTCAGATCACCGATGTCCAAGTGCTGAACGGACAGCACCTCCGCGTTCAACACATGTACGGGACGGGAGACGTCTCCTCCTTCTTGATCCAGCAAGGGGGAAGGAGAGTTTGAGGAAGCTCGCTCCAACGGCAGCACGACGGCGTGGTGGTGTTGGTGCAGCAGTACTCCGACAGGGCTTCGCCAAGCGCTTACAGAGGAGGAGAGGTGTTGGGGAGGGGAGGGGCTGCGCCTTGGAGATGGGTACAGCAGCCCTCCCCCCACCCCTCTATTTATAGGGGAAGGGGCAAGGGGGGCCGCCCCTCTAGATGGGATCTAGAGGGGGGGCGGCGGCCAGGGAGGGGAGGCTTGCCCCCCAAGCAAGGGGGGCGCCCCCCTCAGGGTTTCCCCCCAACCCTAGGCGCATGGGCCCAAGGTGGGGGGCGCGCCCAGCCCTCTAGGGGCTGGCTCCCTCCCCTTTGCGGCCCATGTGGCCCTCCGGGAGGGGTGGCCCCTCCCGGTGGACCCCCGGAACCCCTCCGGTGGCCCCGGTACAATACCGATAACCCCCGGAAACTTTTCGGTGTCCGTATGACAACTTCCCATATATAAAACTTCACCTCCGGACCATTCTGGAACTCCTCGTGACGTCCGAGATCTCATCCGGGACTCCGAACAACATTCGGTAGTCACATACTAGTCTTCCTGATAACCCTAGCGTCACCGAATCTTAAGTGTGTAGACCCTACGGGCTCGAGAGACATGCAGACATGACCGAGACGACTCTCGGGCAATAACCAACAACGGGATCTGGATACCCATGTTGGCTCCCACATGCTCCTCGATGATTTCATCGGTTGAACCACGATGTCGAGGATTCGATCAAACCCTGTATACAATTCCCTTTGTCAATCGGTACATTACTTGCCCGAGACTCGATCGTCGGTATCCCAATACCTTGTTCAGTCTCGTTACCGGCAAGTCACTTTACTCGTACCATAATGCATGATCCCGTGGCAAACACCTTGGTCACTTTGAGCTCATTATGATGATGCATTACCGAGTGGGCCCAGAGATACCTCTCCGTCATACGGAGTGACAAATCCCAGTCTCGATCCGTGTCAACCCAATAGATACTTTCGGAGATACCTGTAGTGCACCTTTATAGTCACCCAGTTACGTTGTGACGTTTGATACACCCAAAGCACTCCTACGGTATCCAGGAGTTACACGATCTCATGGTCGAAGGAAGAGATACTTGACATTGGCAAAGCTCTAGCAAACGAACTACACGATCTTTGTGCTATGCTTAGGATTGGGTCTTGTCCATCACATCATTCTCCTAATGATGTGATCCCGTTATCAACGACATCCAATGTCCATAGCAAGGAAACCATGACTATCTGTTGATCACAATGAGCTAGTCAACTAGAGGCTCACTAGGGACGTATTGTGGTCTATGTGTTCACACGTGTATTACGATTTCCGGATAATACAGTTATAGCATGAACAAAAGACAATTATCATGAACAATGAAATATAATAATACTTTTATTATTGCCTCTGGGGCATATTTCCAACAGTCTCCCACGTGCACTAGAGTCACCAATCTACTTACATTGTGATGAATCGAACACCCATGGAGTTCTGGTGTTGATCATGTTTTGCCCGCGAGAGAGGTTTAGTCAACGGATCTGTGACATTCAGATCCGTGCGCACTTTGCAAATCTCTATGTCTCCATCTTGAACATTTTCACGGATGGAGTTGAAACGACGCTTGATGTGCCTGGTCTTCTTGTGAAACCTGGGATCCTTGGCAAGGGCAATAGCTCCAGTGTTGTCACAGAAGAGTTTGATCGGCCCCGACGCATTGGGTATGACTCCTAGGTCGGTGATGAACTCCTTCACCCAAATCGCTTCATGCGCTACCTCCGAGGCTGCCATGTACTCCGCTTCACACGTAGATCCCTCCACGACGCTCTGCTTGCAGCTGCACCAGCTTACTGCTCCACCATTCAACATATACACGTATCCGGTTTGTGACTTAGAGTCATCCAGATTTGAGTCGAAGCTAGCGTCGACGTAACCCTTCACGACGAGCTCTTCGTCTCCTCCATAAACGAGAAACATGTCCTTTGTCCTTTTCAGGTACTTCAGGATATTCTTGACCGCTGTCCAGTGTTCCTTGCCGAGATTACTTTGGTATCTTGCTACCAAACTAACGGCAAGGTTTACATCGGGTCTGGTACACAGCATGGCATACATAATAGATCCTATGGCTGAAGCATAGGGGATGACACTCATCTCTTCTTTATCTTTTGTCGTGGTCGGTGACTGAGCTGAGCTCAATCTCACACCTTGTAACATAGGCAAGAACCCTTTCTTGGACTGATCCATTTTGAACCTCTTCAAAAATCTTATCAAGGTATGTGCTTTGTGAAAGACCTATGAGGCGTCTCGATCTATCTCTATAGATCTTGATTCCTAATATATAAGCAGCTTCTCCAAGGTCCTTCATTGAAAAACACTTATTCAAGTAGGCCTTAATGCTGTCCAGAAGTTTTGTATCATTTCCCATCAAGAGTATGTCATCAACATATAATATGAGAAATGCTACAGAGCTCCCACTCACTTTCTTGTAAACGCAGGCTTCTCCATAAGACTGCATAAACCCAAATGCTTTGATCATCTCATCAAAGCGAATGTTCCAACTCCGAGATGCTTGCACCAGCCCATAAATGGATCGCTGGAGCTTGCATACTTTGTTAGCGTTCTTAGGATCGACAAAACCTTCCGGCTGCATCATATATAGCTCTTCCTTAAGATGTCCGTTAAGGAATGCCGTTTTGACGTCCATCTGCCATATCTCATAATCATAGTATGCGGCAATTGCTAACATGATTCGGACGGACTTCAGCTTCGCTACGGGAGAGAATGTCTCGTCGTAGTCAATCCCTTGAACTTGTCGATAACCCTTAGCGACAAGCTGAGCTTTATAGATGGTAACATTACCATCCGCGTCCGTCTTCTTCTTGAAAATCCATTTGTTTTCTATCGTTCGCCGATCATCGGGCAAGTCTATCAAAGTCCATACTTTGTTTTCATACATGGATTCTATCTCGGATTTCATGGCTTCAAGCCATTTGTTGGAATCTGGGCCCGCCATCACTTCTTCATAGTTCGAAGGTTCACCGTTGTCTAACAACATGATTTCCAGGACAGGGTTGCCGTACCACTCTGGTGCGGAACGTGTCCTTGTGGACCTACGAAGTTCAGTAGCAACTTGATCCGAAGTACCTTGATCATCATCATTGTTTTCCTCTTCAGTTGGTGTGGGCATCACAGGAACATTTTCCTGTGCTGCACCACTTTCCCGTTCGAGAGGTAGTACTTCTTCGAGTTCTACTTTCCTCCCACTTACTTCTTTTGAGAGAAACTCTTTTTCCAGAAAGCATCCGTTCTTGGCAACAAAGATCTTGCCCTCGGATCTTAAGTAGAAGGTATACCCGACAGTTTCCTTAGGGTATCCTATGAAGACGCATTTTTCCGACTTGGGTTCGAGCTTTTCAGGTTGAAGTTTCTTGACATAAGCATCGCATCCCCAAACTTTTAGAAATGACAGCTTAGGTTTCTTCCCAAACCATAAGTCATACAGTGTCGTCTCAACGGATTTAGACGGTGCCCTATTTAAAGTGAATGTAGCTGTCTCTAGAGCGTATCCCCAAAATGATAGCGGTAAATCGGTAAGAGACATCATAGACCGCACCATATCTAATAGAGTGCGATTACGACGTTCGGACACACCATTACACTGAGGTGTTCCAGGCGGCATGAGTTGTGAAACGATTCCACATTTCCTTAAGTGTGTACCAAATTCATGACTTAAGTATTCTCCTCCACGATCTGATCGTGGGAACTTTATCTTTCGGTCACGTTGATTCTCCACCTCATTCTGAAATTCCTTGAACTTTTCAAAGGTTTCAAACTTGTGTTTCATTAAGTAAACATACCCATATCTACTCAAGTCATCAGTGAGAGTGAGAACATAACGATATCCTCCGCGAGCCTCAACGCTCATTGGGCCGCATACATCGGTATGTATGATTTCCAACAAGTTGGTTGCTTGCTCCATTGTTCCGGAGAACGGAGTCTTGGTCATTTTGCCCATGAGGCATGGTTTGCATGTGTCAAACGATTCATAATCAAGAGACTCTAAAAGTCCATCAGCATGGAGCTTCTTCATGCACTTGACACCAATGTGACCAAGGCGGCAGTGCCACAAGTATGTGGGACTATCGTTATCAACTTTACATCTTTTGGCATCACACTATGAACATGTGTAATATTATGCTCGAGATTCATTAAGAATAAACCATTGACCATCGGAGCATGACCATAAAACATATCTCTCATATAAATCGAACAACCATTATTCTCAGACTTAAATGAGTAGCCATCTCGTATTAAACGAGATCCAGATACAATGTTCATGCTCAAACTTGGCACTAAATAACAATTATTAAGTTTCCAAACTAATCCCATAGGTAAATGTAGAGGCAGCGTGCCGACGGCGATCACATCGACTCTGGAACCATTCCCGACGCGCATCGTCACCTCGTCCTTCGCCAGTCTCCGTTTATTCCGTAGCTCCTACTGTGAGTTACAAATATGAGCAACGACACCAGTATCAAATACCCAGGAGTTACTACGAGTACTGGTAAGGTACACATCAATTACATGTATATCAAATATACCTTTGGTGTTGCCGGCCTTCTTATCCGCTAAGTATTTGGGGCAGTTCCGCTTCCACTGACCCTTCCCCTTGCAATAAAAGCACTCAGTCTCAGGCTTGGGTCCATTCTTTGACTTCTTCCCGGCAACTGGCTTACCGGGCGCGGCAACATCCTTGTCATCCTTCTTGAAGTTCTTCTTGCCCTTGCCCTTCTTGAACTTAGTGGTCTTATTGACCATCAACACTTGATGTTCTTTCTTGATTTCAGCCTCTGCTGACTTCAGCATCGAGAACACTTCAGGAATGGTCTTCACCATCCCCTGCATGTTGTAGTTCATCACAAAGCTCTTGTAGCTTGGTGGGAGCGACTGGAGGATTCTGTCAATGACCGCCTCATCTGGGAGGTTAATGTTCAGCTGGGTCATACGGTTGTGCAACCCATACATCTTTAGGATGTGCTCACTGACAGAACTGTTTTCCTCCATCTTACAACTGTAGAACTTGTCGGAGACATCATATATCTCGACCCGGGCATGAGCTTGAAAAACTAGTTTCAACTCTTCGAACATCTCATATGCTCCGTGATGCTCAAAACGCTTTTGGAGCCCCGGTTCTAAGCTGTAAAGTAAGCCGCACTGAACGAGGGAGTAATCATCAGCACGAGTTTGCCAAGCATTCATAATGTCTTGGTTCTCTGGGACGGGAGCGTCACTTAACGGTCCATCTAGGACATATTGCTTCCTGGCAGCTATGAGGATGATCCTCAGGTTCCGGACCCAGTCCGTATAGTTGCTGCCGTCATCTTTCTACTTGGTTTTCTCTAGGAACGCGTTGAAGTTCGTGTTGACATTAGCGTTGGCCATTTGATCTACAAGACATATTTGCAAAGGTTTTAGACTGAGTTCATGATAATAAAGTTCTAATCAAATTATGAACTCCCACTTAGATTAGACATCCCTCTAGTCATCTAAGTGTCACACGATCCGAGTCGACTAGGCCGTGTCCGGTCATCACGTGAGACGGACTAGTCATCGTCGGTGAACATCTTCATGTTGATCGTATCTTCCATACGACTCGTGTTCGACCTTTCGGTCTCCGTGTTCCGAGGCCATGTCTGTACATGCTAGGCTCGTCAAGTTAACCCTAAGTGTTTTCGCTGTGTAAAACTGTCTTACACCCGTTGTATGTGAACGTAAGAATCCATCACACCCGATCATCACGTGGTGCTTAGAAGCGACGAACTGTAGCAACGGTGCACAGTTAGGGGAGAACACTTCTTGAAATTTTTTTAAGGGATCATCTTATTTACTACCGTCGTCCTAAGTAAACAAGATGCATAAACATAATAAACATCACATGCAATTATATAGTTGTGACATGATATGGCCAATATCATATAGCTCCATTGATCTCCATCTTCGGGGCTCCATGATCATCTTGTCACCGGCTTGACACCATGATCTCCATCATCATGATCTCCATCATCGTGTCTTCATGAAGTTGTCACGCCAACGACTACTTCTACTTCTATGGCTAACGCGTTTAGCAATAAAGTAAAGTAGTTTACATGGCGTTCTTCAATGACACGCAGGTCATACAAAAAATAAAGACAACTCCTATGGCTCCTGCCGGTTGTCATACTCATCGACATGCAAGTCGTGAATCCTATTACAAGAACATGATATCATACATCACAATTCATCATTCATCACAACTTCTAGCCATATCACATCACATGATCAATCGCTGCAAAAACAAGTTAGACGTCCTCTAATTGTTGTTGCATCTTTTACGTGGCTGCGATTGGGTTCTAGCAAGAACGTTTTCTTACCTACAAATAACCACAACATGATTTTGTCAACTTCTATTTACCCTTCATAAGGGCCCTTTTCATCGAATCCGCTCCAACTAAAGTGGGAGAGACAGATACCCACTAGCCACCTTATGCAACTAGTGCATGTCAATCGGTGGAACCGGTCTCACATAAGCGTACGTGTAAGGTTGGTCCGGGCCGCTTCATCCCACAATACCGCTGAAGCAAGAAAAGACTAGTAGAGGCAAGCAATTTGACAAGATCCACGCCCACAACAAAATTGTGTTCTACTCGTGCATTAGAGAACTACTCATAGACCTAGCTCATGATGCCACTGTTGGGGAACGTTGCAGAAAATTAAAATTTTTCCTATGGTTTCACCAAGATCCATCTATGAGTTCATCTAAGCAATGAGTCATGGGAGAGAGTTTGCATCTACATACCACTTGTAGATCGCGTGCGGAAGCTTGCAAGGTGATGATGGAGTCGTACTCGACGTGATTCAGATCACCGATGTCCAAGTGCTAAACGGACAGCACCTCCGCGTTCAACACACGTACGGGATGGGAGACGTCTCCTCCTTCTTGATCCAGCAAGGGGGAAGGAGAGGTTGAGGAAGCTCGCTCCAACGGCAGCACGACAGCGTGGTGGTGTTGGTGCAGCAGTACTCCGACAGGGCTTCGCCAAGCGCTTACGGAGGAGGAGAGGTGTTGGGGAGGGGAGGGGCTGCACCTTGGAGATGGGTACAGCAGCCCTCCCCCCACCCCTCTATTTATAGGGGAAGGGGCAAGGGGGGCGACCCCTCTAGATGGGATCTAGAGGGGGGGCGACGGCCAGGGAGGGGAGGCTTGCCCCCCAAGCAAGGGGGGCGCCCCCCTCAGGGTTTCCCCCCCAACCCTAGGCACATGGGCCCAAGGTGGGGGGCGCGCCCAGCCCTCCAGGGGCTGGCTCCCTCCCCTTTGCGGCCCATGTGGCCCTCCGGAACCCCTCCGGTGGCCCCGGTACAATACCGATAACCCCCGGAAACTTTCCGGTGTCCGTATGACAACTTCCCATATATAAAACTTCACCTCCGGACCATTCCGGAACTCCTCGTGACGTCCGAGATCTCATCCGGGACTCCGAACAACATTCGGTAGTCACATACTAGTCTTCCTGATAACACTAGCGTCACCGAACCTTAAGTGTGTAGACCCTACGGGCTCGGGAGACATGCAGACATGACCGAGACGACTCTCGGGCAATAACCAACAGCGGGATCTGGATACCCATGTTGGCTCCCACATGCTCCTCGATGATTTCATCGGTTGAACCACGATGTCGAGGATTCGATCAAACCATGTATACAATTCCCTTTGTCAATCGGTACGTTACTTGCCTGAGACTCGATCGTCGGTATCCCAATACCTTGTTCAGTCTCGTTACCGGCAAGTCACTTTACTCATACCGTAATGCATGATCCCGTGACCAACACCTTGGTCACTTTGAGCTCATTATGATGATGCATTACCGAGTGGGCCCAGAGATACCTCTCTGTCATACGGAGTGACAAATCCAAGTCTCAATCCGTGTCAACCCAATAGATACTTTCTGAGATACCTGTAGTGCACCTTTATAGTCACCCAGTTACGTTGTGACATTTGATACACCCAAAGCACTCCTACGGTATCCAGGAGTTACATGATCTCATGGTCGAAGGAAGAGATACTTGACATTGGCAAAGCTCTAGCAAACGAACTACACGATCTTTGTGCTATGCTTGGGATTGGGTCTTGTCCATCACATCATTCTCCTAATGATGTGATCCCATTATCAACGACATCCAATGTCCATAGCCAGGAAACCATGACTATCTGTTGATCACAACGAGCTAGTCAACTAGAGGCTCACTAGGGACGTATTGTGGTCTATGTGTTCACACGTGTATTACGATTTCCGGATAATACAGTTATAGCATGAACAAAAGACAATTATCATGAACAATGAAATATAATAATACTTTTATTATTGCCTCTAGGGCATATTTCCAACAGATTGTTGTCCGTGTCCTACGGACCAAACCCTCCGGTTTATATAGACACTGGAGGGGGATAGGGTTACACAGAGTCGGTTACAGAGAAAGGAATCTTCATATCCGAATCGCCAAGCTTGCCTTCCAAGCAAAGGAGAGTCCCATCCAGACACGGGACGAAGTCTTCTATCTTGTATCTTCATAGCCCAACAGTCCGGCATACACATATAGTCCGGCTGTCCGAGGACCCCTTAATCCAGGACTCCCTCAGTAGCCCCTGAACTAGGCTTCAATGATGATGAGTCTGGCATGCAGATTGTCTTCGGCATTGCAAGGCGGGTTCCTTCTCCAAATACTCCAAAGTAGATCTTGAACAAAAGAATCGTGTCCGGCTTTGTAAAACAAATTCCACATACCGCGGTAGAGCGTATAATATCCCACGAGTCCAATCTGCTAACAACTCACAGCGTGACCTCACGCCACAACACGATCTTTATTCGAACCGTTTTTATCCTGCCTCTCCGTATTTCGAGGCGCGGTTTCATTGGCACGTCTTGTCGAAGCAGAGATCATGTCCCCTTATCACGGGATTCTCATCAATGTGGGCATGGGTAACCTAATCGTGCCATCAGCATGACGCTTGGGAAACAAGCAGGTTTTAGGGCGAGCGGGGAGGCGCATGATTTTTTACTGCCTTCATAAAGGGATAAGGATTCCCCTCTTTCACTCACACCCTCTTCTTCCTCGGCCCATTCATTCTCGAGCTCCAACGCCCAAGCACCGATCTCTTCTGCCCAAAAAGCACTCCAATTATGTCCGGATCTGGAGCTGGAGGCAAGTGGATAGCCTCCTACGTCAAGAAGGAGGACATCAAGAAGCTCCAGGAGGCCGGATACTTGTCCAAAGACATCGCCCATCGGCTTCCGGCCAAGGGGCTGATCATCCCTACCCCAGAGCCCCAAGAAAGGGTGGTGTTTCTTCCCCACTTCGTCCGCGGGATGGGGTTCCCCCTCCACCCATTCGTCCGCAGACTGATGTTCTACAACGGGCGAGACTTCCACGACTTGGCCCCCAACTCCATCCTCAACATCTTGGCATTCATTGTCGTGTGTGAGGCCTTCCTCTGCATCCCACCTCACTTCGACCTATGGTTGAAGACCTTCAATGTGAAACCAAAGGTGGTGAGCGGCCAACAAGCGGAGTGCGGAGGCGCCATGGTGGGCAAGATGCCCAATGTCACCTGGCCCGAAGGCTCCTTTGTGCAGACCGTAAAGGGGTGGCAATCAGGGTGGTTTCACATCACCGAAACGCGTGGCGCCAACTGGGCGGCGACCCCCGAATTCCAATCCGGCGTCCCCATGCGGCTCACCTCCTAGAAAGAGAAGGGTTTAGCTTGGGGCTCAGCGGAAGAAGTGACCGGGCTCCAGACATGTGTCCAGAACATGATTGACAAGAAAATCAAGCTTCTCAACGTGATCTAGGTCATGCTCTTCCGCCGAATTCTTCCGTGCCAGAGCCGGACTTGTAATTTGTGGCAGTTCAACCCGGCCAAGCACCATACGCTGCTGGAGCCCTTCGATACAACACACGAAAACATCTGGAAGGTGCTTTTTAAGGCTGGCGAGGTACCACCGCCCACATCTGAAGACCGCGGGCTTAGCGCAAAACGTCGGGCTAATCTGGTAAGTTCTTTTATGTTTGCAAGATATATCTTTTGCCAGTTATCCGTGGGAGGAACCTAAGCCTCCATGCCAATCTCTCAGGCCTGGGTAACGATAGCGGAGCAAATCGAATGTCTAGCTCCGCTGCCCGAAGATCAAGAAACGCCTCTTCTGACGAAGATTCTATTTCCGGCGCCCTATGAGGTGCTGGAGAAGAAAACAAATAAGGCGGCCAAGGGGACCAGAGGTGGTCTCCGATGCAAGGGCGTTTCGGACGTGACGTCCGAAGACGCCGAGGTGCACTCCTCCGCCGAAGACGACGGGGAGGAGGAGGCCCGTCTCACCCCCCCCCCCCCACTGGGGGGGGGGAAGAAGAGGAAGGCCTCCACACATGGGGAGGCTGAGGCGCCCAAGAAGGGAAAAATCTCCTTCCCGGACTATTCCGTCGCAGCCACCAACAGCAGCGAAGAGTGGAGGCCCAGGGTCAAGCCCCTGCCAAATCGTAAGTATCCGAACACGATAATATTTCCGGTTTTTTCACCTTATCGTTTTTATTGTGTTAGACCATGCATCCGTAGTCCATCCCAATCCAACATCGAGATCTCCTCCTCTTCGAAGGGGTCGCTGGATCCGTTAGCGATGAACAGCGGGTCCCTTCCAACGGTCACCTCCCATAAGGCTGCGGACAACACCGAGGTGTTGCCCCGAAGGATACCGGGCCAAGGGGAGGCTGTTCTGGTGATGCTGGAGGAAAGAAGTCCGGTTGCCGAGCATATAGGGGGAAATACCCCTACAGACTCTGGCGATGAGGGTCGAGTCCAGTTCGGCCCTCAACCAGATACAGCTGCGGAGACCCAAGTGGCTCCGGATTCGGGCAAGCAGCCACTCCCAAACAAGGAGGGCAAGCCGCCACCACCGGTGACCTCTGTCCATCCAGAGGCACCGGACAGATTGCTGGAAGCGCTACAAGGCGCTTCCATTATGGAAGAACACCGTACTCTTATGAGTACGGTGATTGAGAAAGTCCAGTCCGCCAAAAATGGACTGACCGAAACCTGCCTTAGCCTTCTAACAGGTTTTGAGGTAAGTAATGTAGTTGTAAAAGAATATCACCTTGTAGACAGTAGCCCCTGATGCTCTGTTCGGTGTTCGGAAAGAAAAACCAAACCGAGGATCAAAATAATTTTCGTAGGAGTCTAACATAACATGTCTATGTGAATAAGTAGGCATCGCTTCTAGCCGCTGCCGCTCATACTACGGAGGTCTCCGGCTTGACGCGCAAACTGGAGCGGGCCGAGGAAGAACTCGGCCTCGTGAAGAAGCAACTGGAGGACATCCAAGGTATGCACTAACCCGTGCTTTATATTTAGGAAGGATGAAAAGTTCATAGTGGCTGAAGTGTCATGCACTTTATTAGGGGCCGCAAGGCGTTGGCCGAGGTCAAGGACAAGGCGGATAAGGAACGCGCTACTCGCGAGAAGCAGGAGGCCTGGGTCAGCGAGGTCCAGCAAGAGCTCCAGGACGCCGTCAAAAAGTATGAGTCCTTGGAGCATAATTTGGAGACTCAAGAGTCCGAACTTTCCAAGGCCTGCCAGAGCACGCAAGATGACCGAGCCGAAGCCCGGAGCACCCTCCAGGAAATCCAGGCGGCCCAGAAGATTGCGGTGGGTAAGGCTTTTATCATGTAAAGCAAGTGTGTGAAGGAAGCGTTCCTTTTACTTACCCGAATTTGGATTTTTCCAGGAGCATTTGCGGATCTGCCGCATATCAGATGTTGCAGAATTCTTTCGAGCCGAAGAAGGGAGCTCTACGGAGAAGCTGTTCTGGTCTCAATACCTTGGATCAGAACATCCGTCGCCCCTTAGCGACCAGCTAAAGCAGTTGGTCGAACTGCACAAGGTGGCTGAACTAGCCATGAAGGACCTAATAGTCCGACTATGGCCTGCCGAGCCCATGCCTAGTAGCTCCTTCGGACTCGTGAAGCGGCTGGTCAGTGCCTACCCTCGGCCTGATGCCGTCAACCGGTCAGTCTGCATTGAAGGTGTGCGGATGGCTTTCGCCCGCGCCAAGACGCACTGGGCGAAGATGGATGTCATGAAGTTCATGACCGAGGGTCCGCCCGAGGGCAAGGAGCATCGCAACCCCGAGAAGTACTATGACAGTGTCATGGAGGGATCCCGCCTTGTGGCGGAGAAATGTGCCAAGGATATCATTTTCCCATGAAGGCATTATTTTATCCTGTCCTGTAATATGGAACGAGGTCTTTATGTAATATAATGCTTGTTATTTAAAATTTTACCTCTTGTATGGCTGTTTATGAAATCTGAGAGTTGGCCAGTCGTCGGCTTCTACCCCCACATAGCTAGTACGGGGGTGTTTGGGATAAATCTAAACACTCTTTATCCAAATTTTTCGTCCTTTAAGGAGGTGTTTAGCGCAACGAACAAGGCAATCAAACTATACAGCTTTATCACCCTCACTTAGCCATAGGAGTTCTATAATTTTAAATTTTGGCGTAACCCCTGGTATTCAGAAGGCCGAAGTTGGGGCGCTATACACGCCTAATCGGACAAAAACCGATTCCTCGCATAAAGCGGAAAAAATCTCTAGCGATTTGGAAACCTCTCGAACAGCTGACCAGCTCTCGCCGCATCATGACAGTCAGTTTTCGGCTTTCTCTACTAAGGCGCTCGTCCGGAAGAACCGGGACACAATCGTAGTAGTTCTCCCTTTACTACCCTAGCCGATATAGCGGAATGTAGGGTAGCAAGCACAGGAGTCGGGCAACCCAACTATTGACCAAAGACATGGTTCGGAGCTGATGCATATAATGTTATAAGTTCGAGGTGCCGAACTGCACTGTAAAAGTGTTCAGACTTTCTTGTTGTGTTATGGGGTACAATGGAGCCCCTGGCAAATTAAGGCGTACCAGAACGTATGGATGCAATTTATTATAAATAAAGAGACAAGGAAAAATTATGTAATGAGCTGACGCTGCCAATTATTTTTCATTGTAACTTAATTAATACGCCAAGGCGTATGTGTACAAGTAGTGACATAAGCAAATAAGGCTATTTAGCATGCCATGACCAAGAGCGAGCTGTGTGTGGGTATTTTAAAACAGGTATGACAATCATTAGCAGAGACCACCTGGGTATTCCCGTGTACGTTCGAGCCCCTAGCTTTCTTGGCGTATCCGTCCCGCTACGGGTCCGATAAGCAGGTTTATCAAAAAAGGCCTCACGGAGAGAAAAAACTTGAAAGAAAGAGAAAAAGTGAAGGTATGCGGATCCAGGAGCGGTTGAGCCGCATTGTGGACCGTAGTCTAGCTGTGCCTCCGTCCATGCCCATGGTATTTTAAGTGCATAGTTGTGTACACCGGCATGGATTTTATCGATTTGTTGGGGCTGGGACGAAGGTCGGGTTGCTAGCTAAGCTCTGGACGAGCCGGATGGTCCTGTTGCAGAGTAGCGTGGACTCGCTTAGCAGTGTCCGGGGGCTTTATTGCCGAATTGAGGTTTTGCCTAAGAAGGCTATTCTGTACTTTTGCTGCAAGGGCCGCGGTGTGCTCCTCAGTACAGAAGGAGAGCTTCGTGTTTCCATTGACCATTATAACACCGCGAGGTCCGGGCATCTTGAGCTTAAGGTAAGCATAGTGCGGCACCGCATTGAAACGAGCAAATGTGGTTCCTCCGAGCAGTGCGTGATAACCACTGCAGAAGGGGACGATGTCGAAGAGTAATTCTTCGCTTCGGAAATTATCCGGGGATCCAAAGACCACTTCTAGTGTGATTGAGCCCATACAGCAGGCCTCTACACCTGGTATGACACCTTTAAAGGTGGTTTTGGTGGGCTTGAACCTTGAGGGAGCAATACCCATTTTGCACACTGTATCTTGATAAAGTAGGTTCAGGCTGCTACCACCGTCCATGAGGACGCGTGTGTGAGGTGGAATCCGTCAATGATACGGTCAAGCACCAGTGCGGCTGAACCCCGTGACGGATACTGGTCGGATGGTCCCTTCGATAGAAGGTGATCGAACAGGAGGACCACGGGTTGTATTTTGGGGCGACTGGCTCCATCGCATAGACGTCCCTTAGTGTGCGCTTTCGCTCCCTTTTGGGGATATGGGTAGCATATATCATATTCACCGTTTTCACTTGGGGAGGAAACTTCTTCTGTCCCCCTGTGTTCGGCTGCCGGGGTTCCTCGTCGTCGTCACTTTGCGATCCCTTTTCCTTGTTTTCAGCATTTAAATTGCCAGCCTATTTGAAGAACTAACATTCTCTGTTGGTATGATTGACTGGTTTATCGGGGGTGCCATGGACTTGGCATGGACGATCGAGTATGCGGTCCAGACTGGATGGGCCCGGCTTGTTTCGTTTAAGTGGCTTTTTCCGCTGACCGGACTTGGGCCACTGAATCCGGCATTGATGGCCATGTCTTCGATGTTATCACCGTTATTTCGACGTTTGTGTCTATTGCATCGGGGCTTGCCGTTGCTATCTCTGGCTTCAGAAGTGCCAGGTTTACTTGAGGTGCTGTTGCTACGAGCTAGCCAGCTATCCTCGCCCGCACAAAAGCGAGTCATGAGTGTTGCCAGGGCTGCCATGGACTTCGGCTTCTCTTGGCCGAGGTGTCGGGTGAGCCACTCATCGTGGATGTTATGCTTAAAGGCCGCTAGGGCTTCGGCATCCAGACAGTCGACGATTTGGTTCTTTTTAGTTAAGAACCGAGTCCAGAATTTCATGTCTGACTCTCCGGGCTGTTGGATTATATGACTTAGGTCATCGGCATCCGGAGGTCGGACATAAGTGACCTGGAAGTTGTCAAGGAATGCATCTTCCAGGTTCTCCCAACTGCCAATACTGTTTTCGGGCAGACTGTTCAACCAGTGCCTAGCTGGTCCCTTGAGTTTTAGCGGGAGATACTTGATGGCATGGAGGTCATCGCCGTGGGCCATATGTATATGGAGAAGGAAGTCCTCAATCCATACCGCGGGATCTGTTATTCCATCATACGATTCAATGTTTACGGGTTTAAACCCTTCTAGGAATTCATGTTCCATTACTTCATCAGTGAAGCAAAGGGGGTGTGCAGCACCTCAGTATCGAGCTATGTCGGGACGTAGCTCGGATGGAGACGGTCTGCGGTATTCGGCCTGGACAGTTTTGTGCTTGTTATATTCGGCTTGGTGGCCGTCGTTGCATGCTGGGGCGCGCCCCCGTGATCCATAGATCAATCTGGTTTGTCCTGCTCTATTTTCCAAATCGTACCGCAGGTCATGTGTGTATCCCCGAGCTGTTGTGTTTATATCTGTTCGGCGAGGCGGTGCCGGCTGGTGCTCGGGCTGAATTGTCGTTTTATCTCGGCCACGTGGTGGTCGATCAACCGCATTATGCGTTGGTAGCGCCAACTCCGATGCCTTGTCATCGAATTGAGGTAGCAATTTGCGCTTCAGGTAACTTTTTGTTGAGCGCTCGAGTCTGTATTCCTCGGCTGCCAGGACCTCAGTCCATCTGTCAGTGAGCAGATCTTGATCAGCTCAAACCTGCTGCTGCTTCTTCTTCAGGATTTTTGCAGTGGCTATAAGCCGGCACTTGAAACGCTCCTGCTCAATGGGACCCCCAGGCACGATAAATACTTCATCGCTGAGGCTCACCTCGTCCTCAGAGAGGGGCATGTAATTGCTGTCTTTCGAGTCGTCGTTCATGGCGTGTTCATCGGCGCTGGCTCGCCCATCTTCCTGTCCAGCATGTTCAAAACTTGGCTTGGCGGGGTCTTCGTTGTCTTCGGCATCGTCCGGAGTGCTATTCTCTCTTGTGACGGTATCGCTATTTTTTACCATGGCGTGATTTAGAGTGGCGCCGCTGACGTTGGCGCTTAGACTGCTTCTCAAGAAGTTTATCCTCAATTGGATCTTTTATATCATCGCCATTGTCTTCTTTGGGTGTATCCACCATGTATATATCGTATGAGGAGGTGGCTGTCCAGTGCCCTGTGGGTGGTGGTTCCTGTTCTTCTATGGCATCGCCGTCGATACCGTCGATGTCTTCGGAGTCGAAATCAAGCATGTCGGTCAAATGGTCGATAGTGGCTATCAAGTGGGTGGTGGGTGGGAAACAAAATTCTTCATCATCCGCTTCCCACTCAAGCTGGACATAGTTCGGCCAAGGATCTACTCACAAGGAGGGAGACTTTAATGAGTTTAACACATCGCCTAGGGGTGAGTGTTGAAAGATGTCCGCAGAGCTGAACTCTAAGATCGATTCCCGGTCAGATTCGATGGGTGCGGATACACGCGGGTCAGAGCCTATGGCCGGAGATGAGTCTGAGGTTCTGATGACACAGGCCTCGTTGGAGGTCAAATCTGTGTTCGGCTCTAGCGCCGTTGAGTCCGCGGCTTCCGTGGCAAGGTTGAGCCTCCCGTCCTCGGATGGCGCACTCTGCTCTGGATCTAGGGCCAGTGTGGTTACAGGCGCAACCTCCCGCCCATAGTCTGATGACAGATTTAGGTCATGTTCATCGTGGCGGCGGGGTGCGGCTGTCATAGGCTCGAATCCATTGAAGATCAAGTCTCCACGGATGTCGGCGGTGTAGTTCAAGTTTCCAGACCTGACCTGATGGCTAGGGGCGTAGCTGTCGATCTGCTCTAGATGGCCAAGCGAGTTGGCCCGCAGTGCGAAGCCGCCGAATATGAAGATCTGTCCAGGGAGAAAAACTCCACCCTGGACGACGTTGTTGTAGATGATTGAAGGAGCCATCAAGCCTTATGGTGGCAACACAGTGGAACTCTCAATGAAAGCACCAATGTCGGTGTCAAAACCGGTGGATCTCGGGTAGGGGGTCCCGAACTGTGCGTCTAAGGCTAATGGTAACAGGAGGCGGGGGACACAATGTTTACCCAGGTTCGGGCCCTCTCGATGGAGGTAATACCCTACTTCCTGCTTGATTGATCTTGATGATATGAGTATTACAAGAGTTGATCTACCACGAGATCGAAGAGGCTAAACCCTAGAAGCTAGCCTATGGTTATGATTGTTGTCCTTGTCCTACGGACTAAACCCTCCGATTTATATAGACACCGGAGGGGGCTAGGGTTACACAGAGTCGGTTACAAAGAAAGGAATCTTCATACCCGAATCGCCAAGCTTGCCTTCGATGCAAAGGAGAGTCCCATCCGGACACGGGACGAAGTCTTCTATCTTGTATCTTCATAGCCCAACAGTCCGGCATACGCATATAGTTCGGCTGTCCGAGGACCCCTTAATCCAGGACTCCCTCAACGACATCCTCAGTCGCGCCAGCCCGGCGCTCCCTCACCTCCAGCCGCTCCGACGCCAGGCTATGCTCCACAGCCTCCAGCGCTAGGTCATCTTGGCGCCTCAGAAGCTCCGCCTCGACAAGAGGCGCTTCGTCCAGCGATGCGGCCAGGAGGGCACGCCGCTCCTTGATCTCCTGCTCAAGGGCAGCATTTGAAGACAGGAGCTCTCCCTCTCGCTCCTCAGCTGCCTCGCAACGGCGGTTGGTGGCTTCGGCCTCCTCTAGGGCACGGGCGCAAGCCTTGCGAGAAGTTGCAAGGGAGGCTGTCGCGAGCGCGTCGGCCTAATCACACTGAAGCCGCCCAAGGTTGATGGCGACCTTCAGCTGGTGCCACTCATGTGCCAATCGGCGGTCCTATGCCTTGAGCCTGGTGTCGACGTCAACTAGCTCCCCACCAAGCCGGATCATCGCGTGCATCGCCTTGCCGAAGAGTTCGAAGTAGACGGCACTGCACCCACGCGTGAGCGCTAGCGCGCGGCCAAGCCTTTCCTCGGCTCCAAAAGTGGCTGAAGGGGCATGGGACATCTCGCCTGCCTCCGGCCAGGGGTTGGCCGGTGCAACTCTGCAGCCCGAAGACGAAGACGGCCCAAGGGGCACCCAACTGCCAACAGTGATCAGAGGGAGAGCCGTCTCGCCCCCCAGGCCGGGTCGCAGAAGAAGGAGGTAGGAGGCTCAAGTCCGAGGTCCCCTTGCGGCGCCTCAACAGCTGGGGTCGGCCCCGTGCCTTGGGCGGAGCCCGGGCATGGGGGGCTGCGCACTGAGATCGAGCCAGGATCTTCAGAAGAACGTCTCTCCTGAGGCTTCACCCTCACGGGGACCCTGCGAGGCCCTAGTCAGAAAAGAGCATGGCACGCAAGGAATCCCAAAATAAGGTACTTACTCGTCCACAGCCATGTACTTCCTCAGCTTCAGCGGTCGGCGGATGAGCGCTTCAAGATTTAGGCAAAGCCGCTCGGGCCTTGAGGGATGGTCCCCAGGAGCAGGAGCACTCGGCGAGGCACCCTGGGTGGTGGCCTCTAGAGTAGAAGCACTCGGTAGGGTCCCTGGGCGGCAGCCTCGGAGGCACCAGGGGGCGCCCCACCATCAGCAGCCACCTCAGAACCATCACCCTGAGCCACAGGAGTCTCTGCCACCGGAGCATAGGATTGCGCCGACCCCGCAGTGGCCCTTTGCTAGGTCCCAGGAGTCTCGGCCACCGGAGCCCCTGGTGGCGCAAGGTCTCCGGAGGTCCCTTCGGCGGCGGCTGGCGGTGTGCACCACCCTGTTTCCACACTTGAGGCGCACGCCACATGATCAAGCAGCAGGGGAGCCACGAGGATGGGATTCTCGCAAGGCCCCTCAAGGCCCGCCGGGAGTAACCCCCACTCGTCGAATAAGGGCATCTGTTCCACGAAGGCCACCTTGTTCGAGCACTAGTAGAGGAGGCAGCCATTCCCTAGAAGATCGGTGGGTTTGGAGTCACCCGTCAGCAGCTCGAGTACCTTGCTCAGGGTGCTGGAGGGCAGCGACGGCTTCTGCAGCCTCATGGAGTCCCGGGCACCGTCAAAGTCCCACATCAGGCGAGAATGGCGCTGGAGTGCGGCAACGCGCTGCTAGAAGAACTCCTTCACCACCATCGGCGCCGTCACCTCTAGCTCCTGCAGCCTGGCCAGCCTCCTCCAGACACGGGCAAGCCGACGGTCTACGAGCTTCACATGCCCCCAGCCGGAGCTGGGCGCGGCCGGCGCTCGAGGCGTCAGAAGCAGGGGGCTGCGCGTACCAGCATCGACAAACAACCGTTGCTTTCGGAACCCCTTTGCAGCAGGCGAAAGCTCGAAGTCAATCCTTGAGATAGCAGTCACCACCATGGCTTCGAAGGTCACGCACCCCGAGCGTTGGCGGGCATCGACCAGTCGGAGCAAGAAGAAATGGCGAAACAGGGCCACGGAAGGAGCAATGCCGACCATGGCCTCACAATGGAAGGCGAAGACGGCGAGGAGCATGATGGAGCGGGGGTCCAGGTGCAGCAGGTGGATCTGGTAGTGCAAAATTATGGCGTTAAAGAAAGGAGATAAGGGGGGAATCAGACCCGCGAAGAGATCATGGAGATAGATGGGGATCTCAGTGGTACTCATGTCATCCACAAGCCAAGACGCAGGACGTACATCCGTCGCTTTCCACTCATTGGAATCGGCTGCGAGAGCAGGGCGAACCTTGTTCAGCCCTTCCTGATTGATCACTATCGACTGCTCAAGGGCCGGCTCCAGGGGCGGCGGGGGTCCAGCCGGGGCGCACGACTTCCCCTTCTTCTTCCTCTGCTGCGGAGCCATGGTGGAAGCTAGGAAGGGGGAGTGGCGCTGACACCAGATCTGCGCAAGGGATCGCAGGCCTGGGAAGAGAAGAAACGAAGGCCAAGCGTGACAATCTACAAGGGCGAGCTGCTCTGGCAACGGGCGGCCACCAGGCTTGGCAGATTTCAAGGCAGCATGGGGAAGTTGAGGCGCCCACGTCCCATCAATTACCACGCGTCGTTCAAGGTTGTAGGTGGTTACGGCCCGCGGCGCTCCGCACTTGCCCTTTAGCTTCGCCTAGAAGCCAAGTCCGGGCGCGCCTTGGGCCCGGGGGCTACTGTCGATGTTCTGGATACGGGGGTACGCAGACTTGCATGCCTGCGGCCCACTGCATGGCTCCATCGATGGCCTGGTATGACCCAGCTTCATCATCAACAACTCAAGACCCTCGCGAGGGGCCAAGCCTCGCGAGGCGGGCAACGCCAAGACCTCCAAGGGGGTTGGCCTCCTCAGGCTGGCTCCCAAGGGACGGAGAGTTCCATGCAAGGTGCACGTCACGAGGTTGAGCTGACATGAGCCATGATGACCGAGGCCATGCGGGCGCCAGCAGGCGCAGAGTACCAGTTACCTCTTTGGTGCAAAGGAGGCAAGCAGCAGACGCGGAGTCCCGAGGAATCAGCCAAAGGTTTCCATTCTGGTGCAACAAGACCAAGACCGCCAGGACGACAGGACAAAGGTCATCGCCGAGCCCACCGCAGTGTCACGACCAGAGGCTTTTCGCAGGCGAAGACCACTTTAGTTAGGATAGGACGTACTTCTTGTCCCCCTTCAAATCTGACCGTTGTGGGATCCCTTCTCGCCAATATTTGGGAAGAGGACCAAGGCCACTATAAATAGGACTTAGCTGCCACCATGGAGGGGGGAGAGACGACGAGATCCATTCTGAATCAACCACCTCACTAGTTCCCTTGAGCTCAAGAATGCCTCACCTCCTGAGGCTAGTTCATCCACTGTACTAGTTCATCCTCGGCCCCTCGAGGCAATCCACCAAAACGCTGGAGTAGGGTATTACACCGCAAGGTGGCCCAAACCAGGATAAACTGTTGTGTCTCTCTGTCCTTTTGAGCTCGACGCGCTAGGCCTTGAGGACCGCGAGTAGGCAGGCTAGGTAGGTTGAGATCTCCGCACGCACCCCAGAGTTCAAACCTATCAAGGGTTTGCGGAACCCGAAATCGGACAACCTTCTTCGAGCTTGCTATCTCTCAATCCCCCAATGATTTTTGCTAGTTCTTGATGGAAAGGGAGAGGAGATCTAGATCTACATTTCCACCAATCATTATATACTCTATGTGAGGGAAACCCCGTGGATCTAGATCTTGGAGTTTTTGTGTTCTCTTCTTCGTTATTCCTCTCATTCTCCTCCATATCATTAGTTGTTGCGGTGGGATTTGGGAGAGAAGTACTTGGGCGCTCAGTGTGCCCTTGCCATTGAATTTGGTGCATAGGTTTGAGTTCTCCATGGTGATATGTGGAAGTGAAAGTTGAGTAGCTTATTACTCTTGGGTGCTTGGTACCATAGAGCTTGTTTCTCTTGGGTGCTTGGGCACCCTAGACGATTGGTGGTGTCACGGAGCTCAATCATTGTGGTGTAAAGATCCGGGCAAGCATCGGGGTCTCCAATTAAGTTGTGTAGATTGCCTCGAGCAATTTGTACGAGTTCCAGTGATTGCCCCCAAAGGTTGCTAATTGTGCAGGTTCAGTGACCGCCCTTTATGGTCTCCTAGTGGAATCACATCATCTTGCATTGTGCTAGGGCGTGAGGAGATTACGGTGGCCCTAGTGGCATTTTGGGGAGCATTGTGCCTCCGCACCGCTCCAAACAGAGATTAACATCCGCAAGGATGTGAACTTCGGGATACATCATCGTTTCCTTGTACCTTGGTTTTCTCTTACCGAGCTCTTTAGTTATGCACTTTACTTTGTGATAGCCATAGTATTTCATGTTATATATCTTGCTATCACTTAGTTGTTTATCTTCCTTAGCATAAGTTGTTGGTGCACATAGGTGAGCCTAGTTGTTTTAGGTTTTGTGCTTGACAAATTAAACGCCAGTTTTATTCCGCATTTGTTCAAGCCTAAACCATAATTATTTTAAAGCGCTTATTCACCCCCTCTAGGCGACATCCACGATCTTTCACCATACACCAAAGAAGTGAGCTATGGTGATGTCAAAAAAAGTGACCCATGGTCACAATCCGGAGTCACTAGGCCATCTATGGTACACCATTCAACATGTGGTCAACAAGTATTGCGGCGCGTATACACAAATGCAATATCGGTGGCAACTTGCGCGTCACTCCTCGAGTTCATAAGTTTCACTTTTTATTGCTCTATATGTTGGTCATTGGATTGATTTGCTCTGTGTTGCAACCAATAATCATGGTGTTGCCTTGGTTTGCTAGCCAAATCGGGCCTCTGCTTGTACCATAAGACCGAGGCAAGCCATTCACATTGATGCATTGTTGGTTTCGGTTGAATGGACAAACCAAGTGGACAACTATTGCCCATTTCTACTGAGACTGCCAAAGCTGGTGATGATGGTGTTGACCCAACTGTTAGAGGGCTTGCACTGGCGACCCTGGTCAAGTGGGAGGAATGGGAGACCGACAAGGAGAAGCGAGAAGGGGCGACGACCAAGATGTTCGACAATTTGAGGACATCATGGCGAAGGAGTCATGTGCCAAGCACAATAAGCCCAAGGAAAAAATGAAGATGGAGAGGTTTAGCTTGTTCATGTAAGTTCAAAAGAAGAAGATTAAACTCAAGGAGAGGAATCTTCGGATCAAGGAAGCTTGCGAGGAGCCAAATATCTTGTACGTGAAGGCCGATGAGTTGGATCCTGATGTGACCAAGTTCGATACACCTTGTGAAATAGCATCATCACATGCTATGCGCAAAAGGAGGGGGGGAAGAGGTCGAAATTTTTGGGTTTGAGGGATGTAAAAAACTTGTTAAACATCTAATACTTTTGCTAGCAGTTGCATTTTTTGCAACTATTTAATTGCATGATCGAATCACTATTGATCTAGATAAAATTCGACAGGAATGAAGGTTGGACGAGGCCAAACATTTGATGACCCAGACTCAATGCCCCACGACGGAATGACCTCTGACGCGTCCGGACATTACCGTGGACATTCGATGATGTACATTTGCATTGAAGGTGCCCTAACTTGGTTGAGAAGGCGTGTGCAACTGCGTTAGAGCATCTATATCCGGCACCCCAAAACGCCGCCAAACGCCTAGGTGTACAGCCCGGCCATGAAAAACCGACCCAAACGGCGGCCGTAAACCACCCTCAAATGCCCAGGATGTCTAGCGCCCCTATATCCAGCCCAAATATGGGGCGCATATGGCACGTCTGGACGCGCCCGCCATGTCGGCTTGGCCCAGCCTGGCCCACACGTGCCCCACAAATATCCCCATCGGAAAAACCCTAGACCACAGTCAATCCGAACTCCACTTCAGTCCCCTCTCTATCCACTCCACTTATGATCCACTCCGAACCCATTCGAAGGCCGTCGACTGACGTAGCGCTGCCTTTGGTGGGAATCTAGCTCCGACGACGACTGGGCGAGCCTCCTGCGTGAAGCAGAGCCCGACGATGTGGAGGTTGCCAAGGCGAATCCGGCAGCGGTGGATCTACTTCTTCATCACCCACCACCTTGACGCAGAGTCGGCGACATCGTCGGTCCTTCCCGCCCGGCGTGCAGCTCCGGCTGCTCCGCTCCTTCAAGTATGCCGCCCACCTCCACCACCCTCTACTCTGGAAGTGGTACTCAGCTACTGCTGGGTCCTCGTACCCGCGCCGGGGCCGGCACGCACGAGGACGCACAAGTCCGAGGCACGTGCAGCCCGACATGAGCGGCTGCGGGCGAGGGAGAGGGCAGTGGTGGGGGAGGCGCTGTCCGTGGGCCGGTCATGCATGAGCGCGCCGGTCGATCCCGAGGCCGCGCTCCTCACGCCGGCCCTTCAGCGCTCTCTCACGACGGCGGAGACGGATGCCAGCGCCTCCGCCGCAAGAATGCCAAGGCGTTTCGACTCGCCATCGAGTTGTTGGGGCGCAAGGCAAACAACGATGTGGCGGCGAAGATGAAGGCGGCCCGACATGCAAAGGAGCATGACCGTCTTCTCCGTAGGCTATCGGGCAAAAGGCGCGACTCCAACTCCTCCGACCTGATGGATGGCTCCAGCTCTGATGACAACACACCTCCGCACGCCGACGCCTACATGGAAGTGGGGCACAACCACGCCGATGGCTGAAGGGGAAGGGCCGCGCAAGGAAATGGTGATTTCCTCCGCCCTTCCCCGTTTTATTTTCCTTTTATCTATGTTCTAAGTATTTGTATTATGAATTTGCACTGTCCGCCGATGAACCTTCGATGAACTTTGTGCTTTTGTCCGGCGATGCAACGATGACCCGCCAGTTGATCGTGTTTTATACTTTATATGTAGTGTTGCATGGTTTGCTTGAGGTTTTGGATATGGAGAGACGCGGATGTGAGAGCCAACGTATGAGGCATTTCTGGTCAGTGCCCGCGTTTGAGGGGCTCGAAGTGCCGCTGTAGATGCTTTTACCTTGTCCAACACAATGCACTATTGTCCATCCTCACCAACCGTCGGCAATCATCGGTCACCACCGCTCCTCGCCAGTAACAAGTGACAATAGAATAACAAGCGCAGTTAGGAGGATTCCGGTGAGAAACCAGTTAAACATGAAACTACAACGTAGTACAAGAAAATAATTCCATGGCCAGTTCTAATGAGTGTCGCCGGTCTTCATAAACGCAACGACTCCGAGCCTCACTAAGTGCCCCGGTCGGCCAGTCCCCACTAGCGCAACACCGCGTTCCTCTTCCTCCCATGGCCGTCGTCCTCCTCCTCCTCCTAGCTAGCCCTCACGCTCCCTGCCGCCACTGACAAGCTCACGGTCGACGGCCAGACGGTGCTCTCCTTCAGGGCCGCCATCCTGCGGGACCCCACTAGGTGCTTATAGAGCCCCTAGTGCGGTCTTCTGAAAACTAGGGGCTGCGCCTACCTTTCTTTTGTCAAACTCCTATGGCTAAGTGAGGGTGATAAAGCATTATAGTCCGATTGCCTGGTTCGTTGCGCTGAACACCTCCTTCAAGGACCCAAAATTCGGGTAAAGAGTGTTCAGGTTTATCCCGAACACTCCCGTACTTCCTACATGGGGGCAGAAGCCGACGACTGGCCAACTCTCAGGATTAATATATAAAATGGCCACACAGGAGATAAAATTTTCCAGATAACAGGCATTATATTATATAAACGACCTTGTTCAACATTACAAAGGATAAACATGAACGTATTCATGGGAATATAATATCCTTGGCACATTGCTCCGCTACAAGGCGGGATCCTTTTAAGACACTGTCATAATATAACTCGGGCTTGCGGTGCTCCTTCCCCGCAGGCGGTCCTTCGGTCATCAGTTTATGGCATCCACCTTCTCCTAGTGCACCTTGGCGTGGGCAAAGGCCATTCACGCACCTTCCATACAGACCGACCTCTTGATGACTTCAAGTCGAGGGCAGGCACTTACAAGCCGCTTCACGAGCCCGAAGTAGCTGGTGGGAATTGCCTCGGCGGGCCATAGCCGGATAATTAAATCCTTCATGGCTAGTTCAGCCGCCCTATGCAGCTCGATCAGCTGTTTCAGTTGATCGGCATAGGGACACGAGATGCTGTGGCACCAGATATTGCGACCAGAATAGCTTCTCTGTAGTGATTCTTTCTTCGGCTCGGTAGAATTGTGCGGCATCAGATACGCTGCGCGGCAGTTCCGCAAACACCCCTGGAAAATCCGAATTTGGATTAGTAACATGATTTTTTCCTTCAAATATTTGCTTTGCATAGAAAAAGCCTTACCCGCCGCGATCTTTCTGGCCTCCTGGATTTCCTGAAGGGCGCCTTGGGCTTCGCCCCGGGCCTCGTGTGCGGCTTGACGAGCCTTGGTGAGTTCGGATTCTTTCTCCGTTAAACTCTGCTCCAAGGTCTCGCACTTCTTCACGGCCTCTTGGAGCTCTTGCTGAACTTCAATAACCCTGGCCTCGTGCTTCTCACGAAGGGCCTGCTCTTTGGCCGCCTTCTTCTCGGCCTCGGCCACTGCCTTCCTAAGAGCCTCGACTTCGGCCGTCGCTCCTAGAGCACATCATGATTTTTTTGTCATACTCAATTATTCATTCGTACTGAATGCAAACAAGGTTTTCTGCATACATTTGTTATCCTTCAATTGCTTCTTCACTTGGCCGAGCTCTTCTTCGGCCCGCTCCAGACTCTGCTTCAGTCCGAAGACTTCCACAGTATGAGAGGTGGCAGTCACTACAGATGCCTGCTTAGAAAAACAAAAAAGGGAGAGGTATTACAAGGTAAGTCTCCTGCGAACATATATTTGATCCTCTGTCCGGCTTTTTCTTCCGAACACCGGACAGTGCATCAGGGGCTACTATCTATACTATGAAACTCTTTGAAACCTCACAACATACCT
The DNA here is from genome assembly GCA_963921465.1 of Triticum timopheevii. NCBI lineage: Eukaryota > Viridiplantae > Streptophyta > Magnoliopsida > Poales > Poaceae > Triticum > Triticum timopheevii. Next base: position 294,597,319 of record OY997262.1, read on the forward strand.
CAAAGCCCGTTATAAGGCTGATGCAGGCTTCAGTCAGCCCGCTTTCGGCAGATTGAATCTTCTCAATCACCGCACCCATAAGGGCACGGTGTTCTTCAACGATGGAAACGTTCTTCAGTGCTGCTGATAAGGTATCCTGCACCTCTGGTTGGGCAGAGGTTGCCGGTGGAAGGTGCACCCCCTTCTGTCGAGGGACGTTGCCCGCCTGATTCCAGAGTCGTGTTGGTCTCCGGAACTATGTCTGGCTGGGGGCCGAATTCAAGATAGCCCCTGTCGTCGGTGTCCATGGGGGCCTCTTCCCCCGTGTGTTCGGCCGCCGAGGTTTGACCCTCTGGCGCCGCCTTGACGGTCCCCCCAGCCCCTCCTCGGCCTGGGTCCCTTTGGGACGATACCTCGGTGTCGTCCACGTGTTTTGGGGAGGGGGCCGTCGGGGGAGTCCCACTGTCCATAGTGTCTGAATCGCATGAATCCTCCGATGAGGACTGCTCGGTGTGGGACCTGGCCGGACTTCAAAAAAGGCGTAACTCAATGCGTTAAATGCTATACGACAGTGAGTTTGGATATACAAACGTGTCCGGGTTTTATATACTCATGATTTAACCAGGGGGCTGGACCCTGGGATCCCACTCTGGCTACTATCGGTGGCGGTGGCTGTCGGCGTTTTGGGAACGGGGGTCCCCAGACTTGCCTGCCTGCGGCCTGCGGCATGGCTCAAAGGAGGCCCAGCATAGCCCATCTTCATCAACACAAGCTCAAGACCCTCACGAGGGGCCAAGCCTCGTGGGGCGGACGACAAGGAGCTTCCTCAGGCACGGCCTCGTCAGGCTGGCTCATGAGGAGGCGGAGAGTTCAAGGCGGGGTACCTCGCGAGGTGCCCATGGCGCAAGCCATAACGACCAAGGGCACCAGTCGGGCGCCAGCCCGCGCAGTGTCCTCCTTTCCTCTTTGGTGCAAAGGGAGCAAGCGCATGCGAGAGCATCAAGCAAAGGCGTCCATTTCGGTGCAACAAGACCAAGACCAGCCCAACGGCCGGAAGGAAGTCGTTGTGGAGCCCAAGCCGGCATCACCACTAGAGCCTTTGACAGGCGAGGACCAACTTTAGTCAGGATAAGTGTACCCGCTGTTCCCCTTCAAAATGGCCAATTGTTGGCGCCCTTCCCGCTCAATATTTGGGAAGAGGCGCAGGGCCTTTGCCTATAAATAGGACTAGCCACCCCCAGGGTAGAGGCATCCGGACCTGACCTAGCAATCAGGATCCTCACCAAGAAACCAGTAGATAGAGCGATTGAACTCCTCCCAGCAGTTCGTCGCACCAGCCAAGAATAGACCCTCACGAGGCTGTTCTGCCTTGTATTGTTCATCATCCGCCCAAGAGGCAATCCACCACACCACACACTGGAGTAGGGTATTACACCACAATGGTGGCCTGAACCAGTATAAATCTTATGTCTCTTGTGCTGTTCAGTTTGGTAGTTTAGGTCCTAGCGATTTGGCAAGGTGCGAGCCGATAGAGGGTTGAATCTCCGCGCGCACCCCAGTGTTCGAACCTCAAGGGTCTGCCAGAACCTGAAATCCGACATTTGGCGCGCCAGGTAGGGGTGTGCCGGGATCTGCCTTCTGCCGCTTCGTGCCCCGTCGCATCGTCATCACCATGTCCAGCGACCAGGCGGGCAACCCTGATCCTTGGGCGGCTTGGCCCACCCGCGCAGAGCCGCTCGCCCCGGGCGACCCCATGCCCCAGGCAGCTCGCGGTCCGCAGGGCGCTACGGGCCGTGGGCGACGCGGACAGACCTCGACGGCTCTAACACCGCGGCAGACGCGGTCGGCAGCAAGGGCCTCCAACCACGCCGCGGCCACGACGCCATACACCCGCCGGGAGCAGGCGAACTCAAGGGTCGCGCTCGCGGTGGCCCGAGAGCTGCTGCAGTGCAGACTGATGGAAGGCGGCCGTGACGTGCTGCTAGAGCGGGTGGCGGAGCTCCTGGGCTTCGCCGCCTCGAGGGCTCACCCCTTAGGCACTCCGCTCTCGCCTCAGGCCCAGGGCGGCCCGCGCGGGGGCCCCGTGTGCAACCGCGGGCTCCAAAGCTACTCCAACACCAGCGAAGCCGTCAGCACAGGGCCGGCGGCAGCACCGACTCTGCTCCCCGCCAGCGAAGAAGGACTCGTCGTGACCCACGGCCCCCGTGGGCCGCCGCGCTACCATCACCAGGATGGCGCGTTAAGCAGAGCTGCATGGCACGCGGAGCCCTACGGCGCAGCCTTCGGGGTAACGGCCGCGGAAGAGTATGTGCCCCGCATGCTGGATCAAGGGCACCCGTGCGAGGGCGAACAAGGCTCGCTCCTCAGCCCAAGCTGGGGGGGCGAGGCGCCAGAAGCTGAGCTCTTCCAGGAACCCCAGGACGGCCCCGCCGGCCACGCTGGGAGCGACGATTATCGGGTACCACTAATCCCTCAGGAGCAGGCATACACTAATCATGGGTCGCAGGAGGTGCAGGTCGCCACAGCGAGCAGCTACCCCGCTCCAGCAGTCTCTTACCCCTCAGGAGGAGGGCGTCGGGGGCTGCAGGAGGGGGGCCGAGATCCGACATCACCACCGCGGCGTTCGGAGCAAGGCGTTCCCAGGAGGTAGGCCCTCCGCTGGGGAGGTGCCTCAGGGCCTGCCCCTAGCGGAGGACCCCTGGTCATCGGGGGAACCGCTGGCGACCGCTCTACCCCATCGGCGGCGTCCTGGTTTCCGGTCGTCGTCGATGGCACTAGAGTGTGGCGCAAGGCGGGGCCCTCCTCTGGCGATATGAAGCAAGGCCGGTACCTGTGAAGAAGGCCCAGTGCCTGTGAAGCTCGTCGCCCCGTGACACTCTCACGTAATAATGAGTGGGGCTGTACACGCCCCGGAGTCTCAGGGGTGCCGGCCTCAGGCCCAGGGGCTCCCTCCCACGCCCAATGGCAGCACTTAGCTTCGCGCTGGTGAGAAGACATCCAAGACTAGACTAGGTGCCGGACGCGCCTTTTGTTTGCTTTCATTGCTTTTCCCTTGATTGCTGCTTTCCCCCGCTGGATTTAAGTTGAACTCAAATTTGAGATTTGCGTGTGTTGGGGAAGGGGTGCTTAGTCTCGTTCGAGCAACCTCTCGCGTTTCGGTTACAATCTCGCCTCAACTGCCTCCCCTCGTGAGCCCCTCGCGAGCCGGGCCTGGCCTAGCTTGTGTGCAGCCCAGACTGCCGCCGTCATACCCCCTCGGGAGGTTTTTTCACTTCAGATCCTACGGATTCGATCAGGAGGCGTTCGAGGCACCACAACCTCCCACAAATTATCTCAGGACCCGCGCAGGACAAAGGTAAACTAACCAGCCGGCTCGTCACCTAGCCAACCACTTGGCACAGGCCTATGAGCAATGTAGCATTGACTAGTGCGCTAAAACATTGGTTTTACATGAGGGGCACCCCCTCCCAAAATGCTCTCACAACCATCGGGACAAAAGCCTGAGTTCTATTCATGCAGGATAAGGAAACAGGAACGGCGTGCTATCAGTCAGATAAATCCCCCAATGCATCCTCAGGAGCGCCGCCTGAGCTGTCGCTGGCCTCGCCATCGCCCTCCGTGTTGCCGCCAGCAACGTCAGGGCCGTTCACCACGCCGCCCTCGTCGGCGGCCACAATCATGCCGTCGTTGTCTGAAGTGAAGGCCCTGACAAGGGCGTCCACGTTGTCTTCCACCCAATACGCCAGGTCGTCTCGGACGGCCTGGGGGAATGGGGCGATGGCAGTGTCAAAGTCAAAATGAGGATCCATATTCCGGAGATGGCTGAAGACGCGGGAAAAGGCGCGCCCGAGCAGGGCTCGGCTCCTCTCCTCCACCAACCTGTTGGCACGAACCGACCGTGCCTCCAGCTGCATCACGATGTCGGTGAAGAACTGAAGGTTGCTGGCGTAGTTAATGGCACGCGGCTCGCCGACGGCCGCCTCGCAGATGTTACCTAAGGCCGTGTTGGCCCTCTCCCGAAGCGTGGTGAGCATGGGGGCGTGCTCGTGTTCCAAGAGCCGCCGCTGACGCATCTCGACCGCATTCTGACAGGCGACGGCCTCAGCCTCAACCACCTGTTGGCGAAGAAGAAGCACCTCGGCGCAGGAAGTAGTTGACTCCCCCTGCGCCACCTCGAGTGCAGCCTGTAAGGCATCAACCCGCCGCGTCGCTTCCTCCAGCTTGGTCCTCAGGATGGTGGTCCTACCTTCGGCCTCGGTCCGAACCAACTCCAGCCTCTCCGAGAACTCGCGCTCGAGATTCAGGCGCGCCGTCGCCACCCGACGTCCGACCTCCTCCGAGACACGGGCTTCCCGCACAGCGACGTCGTCCTCCGCCCGTGTCACCCAGCGCTCCCTCGTCTCCAGGCGCTCGTGCTCGCGCGCGCGTTCGGTGGCTTCCAGCGTCAACGCTTCCTCATGCTTCTGGAGCTCTGCTAGGTCGCCGGAGGCCACCTTCATCGACGCAAGGGCCGCCTCGCGCAGGTCCACCTGCTCCTCCAGTGAGCGGCACCGGGCCAAGAGTTCCTGTGCCCGCTCCTCCGTGGCCTCTCGCGCCGGTCAGCTTCCCGGGCTTCTTCGACGGCCTGGGAACGGGCCTCCCGAGAGGCCGCCAGCGACGCCTTGGCCTCCTCATCATCAAGATCGCGCCGATGGTGCGCGAGGGCGGCAGCCGCCTCCAGCTCGCGCCTCTCCGCAACCAGCCGAAGGCCCTCAGCCTCAAGGCGCGCGTCCTCATCAGCGAGTTCCTCACAAGCAGGCTTACCGCGTCAGCCGCCCTCCGCCCCAAGCGAGCGTCATGGGGCGCGGGTCAGCATTCCCCCCTCGGGCAGGGGGCTGGGGGCTGGCGCCCTTGAGACGGTCGGGCGTGCCCTGCCAGAAGCCCGACCCGAAGCCAGTCCATCCCCGGGTGAAGAGCGCAGGGAGTACCTCAACCAATCACGGTCCACCACCAGGCGAGAAGGAACATGGCTAGCTATGCCACGAGGAGGCCCGCGAAGGAAGGCCGCGGGGAGCGCAGGGCCACGCTGCGCCTCGGGAAGGTTCTCCTCACCAACCGGTCTCACCACAAGGGCTCTGCTGCTCGGAACGACCGAAGACAGCGGAAAGGGCGGAGGCGAGGGGGATGGCCCCTCGTCCACCTCCGTGAGCTCGGAAGGAAGGGCCCTGCAAAGCAAGGATCAGGAAAGGCAACAGAAGAATCAGGAGCTAGGAAGGGAGAAGGCTTACTCATGAATGGCGAAGTACTTCCTACGCTTCAGCAGGCGACAAGGGTAATCATTGCCCAGGGCTTCCCTTCTCTTCCGGAGGGCCTCAAAGTCCACCGGAAGCGACCCAAGAGTTGACCGCAAGGGTCAGCTTGCGACGAGGAGGAAGCATTAAGGCGACTCGCGTCGGGGGCATCCGCCTGATGCGCGCTGCCGGTCGCCTCACCAAGAAGAGCGGCTGGGGCCTCGGGAGCCTCAGCCGCAGGCACTGCAAGCGGCCGCTCGCCACCCTCAACTGCGGCAGCACGGGCCTCGGGAGCCGCTCCCTCATGAGCGCCGCCCAGTGCTGTCGCCTCGGCGAGAGCACCCTCGGCCTCCGGAGGCTCATGCCTCCCTGCCCCGCCACTTGAGGAAGAGTCGCCCCGGACGGCTGCGAGGGCGACCACCACCACTGGGTTCTCGCGAGGCCTCTGGAGGTCTGCAGGTCGCGGCCCCCATTCGTCGAAGATGGGCATCTGCCTCACGAAGTCACCCCTGTTCGAGCAAAGGTACAGCAAGGCCCCCCCTTGACGAATGCCGCCGGGAGAAGGATCCCCAGTCAAGACTAAGAGCACCTTCCTCAGTGCTTCAGGCGTCAGGTCCTCTTTCTGGAGCCGCATACGGTCCCCACGACCGCTGTAGGCCCACATTCAATGAGAGTGGCGCTGGAGAGGGGCGACGCGGCGTAGCAAGAACTCCTTCACCACCTTGGGTGCTGTCACGCCAAGCTCCCTCAGGAACTCGAAGCGGCGCCAGACGAAGGCGAGCCGGGGGCTTGCAAGCGTCTCCTGGCCCCAGCCTGAGTTGGGGACAGCATGCGAAGATGGCTCCATCAGCAGGGGGCTGGGCACCCCTACGTCCACATACAGCCACCGCTCGCGAAACCCAGGCGCGGACGGAGGAAGACTGAAGTCAATTCCAGAAGCCGCTGTCTCAGGCGCAGCGATGAAGCTCACGCACCCCGAACATTGGGTGGGGTCGACAAGGCGTAAAGAGAAGAAGTGGCGCAGCAAGGCAACCGAAGGAAGGATGCCCATCATTGCCTCGTAAACAAAGGCAAATACCGCAAGGAGGGTGATGGATTAAGGACCCAGATGCATCATATGGATCTGATAATGTGAAAGCACGGCGTTGAAGAAATCAGAGAAGGGGGAACCAGTCCCGCCCACAGGGCGTCGGTGAAATACCGGACCTCGGTGGGAATCCTGTCAACGGAGAAGCGAGACGCAGGCCAGGCCGTCGTCCTCCCGCACTCATTGAAGATGGTGGACCTTGCCCAGGCCTTCTTGATTGATTATGACCGACCGATCGACGGAGGGGGCCGCCATCGATGACGAGCGAGGCGGCGGCACGGGCTTCTTCCCTTTTCCCTTCCTCGGCGGAGCCATGACGATAGGAAAGGGATGGGGGAAGGTTCGAGATTGGATTGGATGCGGAAGCTGGAGTTCGAGAGAAGAAAGGACAGGGAGCGCTCAAGCAGCAGAAAGGGGAGCGGCTGTGTGCGGCAGCGAGTCCGCCTAGCAAGGCACGAAATAAGGAGGCGTGGGGGAACAGTGCCGCCCACGTCCACTCAACCGCCACGCGGCGCCCAAGGCCGCAGGCTGTTAGGGCCCGCGACGCTTCGCACTTACCCTTTCGCCTCTCTGCCCGGCCAAGTTCGGGTGCGCCGTGGGCCCGGGGGCTACTGTCGGCGTTCTGGGAACGGGGGTCCCCAGACTTGCCTGCCTGCGGCCTGCGGCATGGCTCAAAGGAGGCCCAGCACAGCCCATCTTCATCAACACAAGCTCAAGACCCTCGCGAGGGGCCAAGCCTCGTGGGGCGGACGACAAGGAGCTTCCTCAGGCACGGCCTTGTCAGGCTGGCTCATGAGGAGGCGGAGAGTTCAAGGCGGGGTACCTCGCGAAGTGCCCATGACGCAAGCCATGACGACCAAGGGCGCCAGTCGGGCGCCAGCCCGCGCAGTGTCCTCCTTTCCTCTTTGGTGCAAAGTGAGCAAGCGCAAGCGAGAGCATCAAGCAAAGGTGTCCATTTCGGTGCAACAAGACCAAGACCAGCCTAACGGCCGGAAGGAAGTCGTTGTGGAGCCCAAGCCGGCGTCACCACCAGAGCCTTTGACAGGCGAGGACCAACTTTAGTCAGGATAAGTGTACCCGCTGTTCCCCTTCAAAATGGCCAATTGTTGGCGCCCTTCCCGCTCAATATTTGCGAAGAGGCCCAGGGCCTTTGCCTATAAATAGGACTAGCCACCCCCAGGGTAGAGGCATCCGGACCTGACCTAGCAATCGGGATCCTCACCAAGAAACCAGTAGATAGAGCGATTGAACTCCTCCCAGTAGTTCGTCGCACCAGCCAAGAACAGACCCTCGCGAGGCTGTTCTGCCTTGTATTGTTCATCATCCGCCCAAGAGGCAATCCACCACACCACACACTGGAGTAGGGTATTACACCACAATGGTGGCCTGAACCAGTATAAATCTTGTGTCTCTTGTGCTGTTCAGTTTGGTAGTTTAGGTCCTAGCGATTCGGCGAGGAGCGAGCCGATAGAGGGTTGAATCTCCGTGCGCACCCCAGTGTTCGAACCTCAAGGGTCTACCGGAATCCGAAATCCGATAGTGGCAGATTCATCCGGAAAGGGGGTTTTTCCCTTCTTAGGTGACTCAGTCTCCAAGTGTGTGGAGGCCGTCCTTTTCTTTCTCCCCCTCGCTGGGGGGGGGTCAGCTTTCCTCCTCTTCCTCGTCCTCTTTGGAGGAAGAGCGGGCCTCGGAGTCTTCAGATACTATGTCCGAAGTACCCTGGCAACAAAGGCCGCCCCTGATCTCTTTGGCCTCTTACTCGGCTTTCTTCTTCAGCGCCTTGTAAGGCGCCGGGACTAGCATCTTCGTCAGAAGTGGGCCGGCTTGTTCTTCTGGTAGCGGGGCCGGGCAATAGATCCGCCCTGCCTTCTTCGTCTAGCCCTAGGAGAGTTGATGGAAAATGCATTAAGCGTTTCCCTTGGATTATGCAGATAAATCATATGACTTTCCAACATACGAAGACTTACCGAACTCGCGGGTCGGGACAATGGTACCCGCGGTCCTCGGCTGAATCCAGCCATGATTTGCCGGACTTAAAAAGCACCTTCCAGATGTCTTCGTGCAATGAGTCGAAGAACCCTAGTAGGGTATGGTGCTTGGCCGGGTCGAATTCCCATAAATTGCAAGCCCTGCGTTGACAAGGGAGAGTCCGACAAACTAACATCACCTGGACTACGTTGACAAGTTTGATGTTCTTGTCTTCCATGCCCTTGATACGCGCCTGGAGCACCGCCAGCTCGTCTGGCGAAGACCAGTTCAGGCCCTTTTTGGGCCAGGATGTAAGCCGCAATGGAGCTCCGGATCGGAATTCGGGAGCCGCGGCCCATGTTGTGCCGCATGGCTCAGTGACATAGAACCACTATTGTTGCCACCCTTTGACGAAATCATTGAAGGTACCTGATGGCCATGTGACGTTGGGCATCTTGCTCACCATGGCTCCTCCGCACTCAGCGTGCTCGCCGCTCACCACCTTGGGCTTCACATTGAAAATCTTCAGGCATAATCCGAAGTGTGGAGAGATGCGGAGGAAGGCCTCGCACACGACGATGAATGTCGAGATGTTGAGGAAAGAATTGGGGGATAGATCATGAAAATCGATCCCATATTAATACATAAGGCCGCGAACGAAGGGGTGGAGGGGAAACCCTAGCCCGCGGACAAAGTGAGGGAGGAATACAACCCTCTCGTGGGGTTCTGGAGTAGGGACAATCTTTCCCGCCGTCGGAAGACGGTGGACGATCTTCTTGTCCAGATACCCGGCCTCCCGAAGTTTCTTAATATCCTTCGCCTGGACGATAGAGGCCATCCACTTGCCTCCGGCTCCAGATCTGGACATTTTCAGAATGCCTTTGTGGGCGGAGAAGGCGAATGCTTGTGCGCTGGAGCTCGAGTGAGAGAGAATAGGCGGAAGAAGAAGAAGGCGTGGGTGAAAAAGGGGAATCCTTGTCTCTTTATAAAGGCAGCAGAAATCATGCGCCTCCCCACTTGCCCTAGAAACTCGCTTATTCCCCAAGTGTCGTGCTAATGGCATGGTTGGGTTACCCATATCCGTATTGATGAGAATCCCGTGATAAGGGGACACGATCTCTACTTCAACAAGACGTGCCAATAAAACTGCCTCGCAAGATGTGTAGTAGCAGGTTGAGAAAACGGTTCGAATAACGACCGGGCCACGACGTGACGTCACGCTATGGAAAAGTTGTCAGCAGATTAGACTCGCGGAATATTGTACTCTCTACGGTGGTATGTGAAATTTGTTTTGCAGAGCCGGACACGATTCTTGTGTTCAAGTTCTACTTTGGAGTATTCGGAGAAGGAACCCGCCTTGCAATGCCGAAGACAATCTGCGCGCCGGACTCATCGTCATTGAAGCCTGGTTCAGGGGCTACTGAGGGAGTCCTGTATTAGGGGGTCCTCGGACAGCCGGACTACATGCTTATGCCGGACTGTTGGACTATAAAGATACAAGATTGAAGACTTTGTCCCATGTCCGGGTGGGACTCTCCTTTGCGTGGAAGGCAAGCTTGGCAATTCGGATATGTAGAGTCCCTTCTCTGTAACCGACTCTGTGTAACTCTAGCCCCCTCCGGTGTCTATATAAACCGGAGGGTTTAGTCCGTAGGACAAGAACAATCATAATCATAGGCTAGCTTCTAGTGTTTAGCATCTATGATCTCGTGGTAGATCAACTCTTGTAATACTCATATCATCAAGATCAACCAAGTAGGAAGTAGAGTATTACCTCCGTAGAGAGGGCCCGGACCTGGGTAAACATCGTGTCCCCCGCCTCCTGTTACCATTAGCCTTAGACGCACAGTTCGGGGCCCCCTACCCGAGATCCGCCGGTTTTGACACCGACACCGGGGCCGGCACTCACGAGGACGCCCAAGTCCGAGGCACGTGCAGCCCGACATGAGCGGCAGCGGGCGAGGGAGAGGGCAGTGGTGGGGGAGGCGCTGTCCGTGGGCCGGTCATGCGCGAGCGCGCCGGTCAATCCCGAGGCCGCGCTCCTCACGTCGGCCCTTCGCCGCTCTCTCACGACGGCGGAGACGGATGCCAGCGCCTCCGCCGCAAGAATGCCAAGGCGTTCCGACTCGCCATCGAGTTGTTAAGGCAAACAACGATGTGACGGCGAAGACGAAGGCGGCCCGACATGCAAAGGAGCATGACCGTCTGCTCCGTAGGCTATCGGGCAAAATGCGCGGCTCCGACTCCTTCGACCCGACGGATGGCTCCAGCTCTGACGACAACGCACCTCCGCACGCCGACGCCTACATGGAAGTGGGGCACAACCACGCCGACGGCTGAAGGGGAAGGGCCGCACAAGGAAACGGTGATTTCCTCCGCCCTTCCCCGTTTTATTTTCCATTTATCTATGTTCTAAGTATTTGTAGTATGAATTTGCATTGTCCGCCGATGAACCTTCGATGAATTTTGTGCTTTTGTCCGGCGATGCAACGATGGCCCGTCAGTTGATCGTGTTTTATATTTTATATGTAGTGTTGCGTGGTTTGCTTGAGGTTTTGAATATGAGAGACGCGGATGTGAAAGCCAACATATAAAACGTGTCCGGTCAGTGCCCGCGTTCGAGGGGCCCGAAGTGCCGCTGTAGATGCTTTTACCTTGTCCAACACAATGCACTATTGTCCGTCCTCACCAACTGTCGGCAATCATCGGTCACCACCGCTCCTCACCAGTGACAAGCGGCAATAGAATAACAAGCGCAGTTAGGAGGATTCCGGTCAGAAACCAGTTAAACACGAAACTACAACTAGTAGTACAGGAAAATAACCCATGCCATGGCCAGTTCTAATGAGTGCCGCCGGTCTTCATAAACGCAACGACTCCGAGCCTCACTCAGTGCCCCGGTCAGCCAGTCCCCACTGGAAAGCGCAGCGCCGCGTTCCTCCTCCTCCCATGGCCGCCGTCCTCCTCCTCCTCCTAGCCCTCGCGCTCCCCGCCGCCACCAACGCGCTCACCGCCGACGGTCAGGCGCTGCTCTCCTTCAGGGCCGCCGTCCTGCAGGACCCCACGGGGGCCCTCGCCGACTGGAACGCCTCCGATGCCGACCCCTGCTCCTGGAACGGCGTCGCCTGCGACGACGCCGGCGTCCGCCGGGTCGTCGCGCTCTCCCTTCCCAGGAAGGGCCTCGTCGCCGCCCTACCGGCGTCCCCGCTCCCGGACTCCCTCCGCCACCTCAACCTCCGCGGCAACCGCCTCTACGGCACCCTGCCGCCCGCGCTCCTCGCCGGCGCCGCGGGGCTCCAGAGCCTCGTCCTCTACGGGAACGAGCTCTACGGGCCCGTCCCCGCGGAGCTCGGGGACCTCCCCTACCTCCAAATCTTGGACCTCTCCTCCAACTCCCTCAACGGCTCTCTCCCCGGGTCGATCCTGAAATGCAGGAGCCTCCGCAGGCTGTCCCTCGGCCGGAACAACCTCACGGGCCCGATCCCGCCGGGGTTCGGCCGGGAGCTCTCGGCGCTGGAGGAGCTCAATCTGTCGTACAACGGGTTCTCCGGCGCCATCCCGGATGACATCGGGAACCTGTCCAGGCTCGAGGGGACGGTGGACCTGTCGCACAATGGCTTCTCCGGGCCGATTCCGGCGAGCCTGGGGAAATTGCCGGAGAAGGTCTACATTGATCTCTCCTATAACAATTTGTCAGGCCCGATTCCGCAGAATGGGGCGCTTGAGAACCGTGGCCCCACCGCGTTCTTGGGCAACCTAGGGCTTTGTGGGCCGCCGCTCGAGAACCCGTGCTCGCCACCATCGTCCAACCCGTCTGTTCCAAAGGATGGGGAATCCGGTGCCGGGGGCAACGGGAGTGGGAGGAGCAAGGGGTTGGGGAAGGGTACCATTGTGGCCATTGTTCTGGGTGATGTGGCAGGGATCTTGATCATTGCCCTGGTGTTCTTCTACTGCTATTGGAAGAGAGTTTCCCCCAAGGAGAAGGGACATGGTGCGGGTCCCGGCTCGAAAGAGTCGAGGTCTGGTTGTTTTAGCAGGGACGAGCCGGAGACTCCATCAGAGCAGCACGACCTCGTGCTGTTGGACCAGAAACTGAGGTTTGATCTCGACGAGCTGCTCAAGGCATCAGCATTTGTGCTCGGGAAGAGTGGGATCGGGATTGTGTACAAGGTAGTTCTTGAGGATGGGCTCACCATGGCGGTGAGGCGGCTTGGAGAGGGGGGATTGCAAAGGTTTAAGGAGTTTCAGAGTGAGGTTGAGGCCATTGGCAAGGTCCGGCATCCCAACGTTGTTGCCTTGAGGGCCTACTACTGGTCCTTTGATGAGAAGTTGCTGATATATGATTACATCTCAAATGGCAGCCTCTCTTCAGCAATTCATGGTATGTGTTATCAACTGAATCGAGCTATCTAATGCCTAGCTTACATCATATTTCCATTATTTTCTGTCGTTTCATAGAACAGATGACCAGTGATAGTAATATGTAGATCAGGATCCTCATACTGATGTAATGTACTTCCAGCTTTGATTAGTTTTGCCTTTGTGATACGGTTTTTGTTGTTAATGACAAAGCTGGTACCTGGAGTTAAAATGATATCTCTAGAATGCTATTTCAGTCCATGTAAATTATTTTGATACAATATTGTCTCATTGGTACTCTCGTGTTAAAGCTTGACTTTATTCATTTCTTTCTAAAAATAATTTTACTTCTTACTGATGTAGCTCTTTGCTAGCAAAGGTTACTAGAGTACATCCGCACTGCATAGTACTACCTCTGTTTATTTAAGGCTAGTGTTGCATTGGCTGATTTATTACTTTCAGGTAAACCTGGGACAATGACATTCACACCATTGACATGGAATGCGCGTCTAAAGATCATGAAAGGAGTCGCGAATGGGATGTCTTTCTTGCATGAATTCAGTCCTAAGAAGTACGTACACGGGGACTTGAGGCCGAACAATGTCCTTCTTGGAAAGGACATGGAACCGTATATTTCAGATTTCGGCCTCGGGCGACTAGCAAACATTGCTGGTGGAGTAGCTCCTTCTTCGCAATCGGATCGGATTGGCGTCGAAAAGGCTCAGAGTCTGCAGCCAGATTCCTCAATGAGCCCTCTTGTGAGCAAAGAAGGTTCATGCTACCAAGCACCAGAAGCGCTGAAAACATTGAAACCGTCGCAGAAGTGGGATGTCTACTCCTATGGTGTGATCTTGCTCGAAATGATTACTGGTAGATCGCCCGTCGCTCTCTTGGAAACTATGCAGATGGATCTTGTCCAGTGGGTCCAGTTCTGTATACAAGATAAGAAACCATCCGCTGATGTGCTCGACCCTTTCCTCGCCAGGGACTCGGAACAGGAAGGTGAGATGATTGCTGTACTCAAAGTCGCTCTCGCTTGCGTTCATGCTAATCCCGAGCGAAGACCGACGATGAGAAATGTCACAGAAACCTTGGAGCGCCTGAGCGCTTCAGTTTCAAGCTAGAAAAGCACCACCACGAAAGGGCGGCGACATGGTTGCAGAAAACATGTGATGGTTGTAAAGCTCAAGCAAAGAAGGTTAGGGGGACACCAAGTGACATTTAGTTAACCATGTAAAATTATCAATTTCGGGACCTTTAACAACTTAGGTACCTACCATGTGTTAACTTTTCTTCTTCTATGGGAGCAGAGCATGTAGTATCTGTTAGTATTTGCTAGTACTCTGTGTGAGAAGGAATTCTGTGCACAGCCACAGTTAACTCAGCGATGAATGTACCACGTGGTTGATCAGTTGAAGACTTGCAATGAAATCCCTTTCCTGATTGTTGTCTATCCTTGCAGTGAATATCAGGTGCAACAATTGCTCATGTTGCAGACAACTTGGCAGCTCCTCAATTGCAAATAGTGCACAAAAAAAGGAAGCATGGTATTTTTGTTCCTCAATTGCAAATATAAGTCTATCCTTGTATGATAGGCATGGACGCATGGTCAGGCATGTCCTCAATTGCAAGTATCATGTTACTTAATTAGATAGGATGGAAGCATGCATGATACTCAGATATCACAACCCCTTTTTTTTGCGGGCGATAGTGTTGAGTACTTTTGGTTCCTCAGATATCACAACCCTTGGTGTTATCATTAGAAAAATGATCCCTCTGAAATATCATGTATGTATATTGCCTCTAGTGTTCTAAGGACCTCTCTGATCTAAAGGATTTTCTATTCGGATTTTAGAGGGTTGTAATCCATAGAATTTTTTATTCATGGGGTTGTTTGATATGTAGAATCCATCATTTTCACTACATCTGGAAAAACTTTCCATCAACTGAATTCTCTTGACAAAATCTTCTAATTTGATGCGAATTTACTTTTGTAGAATTCTAGTTGTCATGATAATGTCAACCCTGCGTTTTCTTCTTCCTATTTCAGCATCTTTTGAATTAGGTGAATTGAAGAAGCCCTAGAATTTTGCTTTGAATACTCGTACGGTCTCCAAAAATAGTTTGCACAATTAATTTCTAATTGTGATGTAGTTGTATAATCTAAATAGTGTGTATTTCTTAAACAAATTCTTGAGCACCAACCTACATATTCATACATATATTAATAATCAAAGTTCAACAGCTTGATTATATTTTTGTTTTGCTGTGTGATTTTTGTGGATATATTAGCAACCAAAATATGAAAAAAAATGATTGTATTTTATCATTATCGTGTATATGCTTTTTGAACACCAACCTACATTTTTTTTAGCATCTAGGGACAACCTACATGTTTGTACAAATATTATTAGTAGTCAAATTTTCAAAAGTATCCAGCGGCCCGGCCCACTAATCACACCACGGGGATTTCTATTCTACACTGCCTTCGACCTTACCGGTCGCCCAAAGCATGACAAAGCCATCCGCCAGGAGTGCGACGCCAGCGCGCGAATGCTCGCGGCCGCACCACCGCTCTCCGAAACTGCAGCGACTACCGGAGCGTGGTCGTCGTCGGCGTCAGTGAACCACGGGAGCCGGAGCGCGGCGGCCGCGTCCAGCCGCTTGCTGGGGCTGCACGTGAGCAGCCCTTTCAAGACCTTGAACCCGTCCTTGGACAGCGTCTGCTCCGGGAACAGCTCGCGCAGCCTGCCACCGCGCCGAGCTTGCCGCCACAGCTTCACCTCGTCGGCGAGGAACGAGAACGGCGACTTGAAGGCCTTAAGCGCCTTCTTCTTTTGTGGCACGCCGAGCACATCGAAGATCTTGTAGAGCTGGCCAGCCATGGTGTCCGCCCTCTCGAAGAGCACCTCGCCGGTGAGCATCTCGGCCATCACGCAGCCCAGGGACCACATGTCGACGCGCGTGTCGTAGTGCGGCTTCGGCAGCAGCATCTCGGGCGCCATGTACGACCTCGTTCCGGCGGCCAGGAACGCGCCGTCGGCGTTCTGCTCGGCCATGGACATCGCCAGCCCGTAGTCGCAGATCTTGACGACGAGGTCATCATCGCCGCCGCCGCCGCCGCCGCCGCCGTAGACGACGAGGACGTTGGACGGCTTGATGTCGCGGTGGATGATGCGGCGCTCGTGCATGGCGTCCGCGCCGGCCAGCAACTGCCGCATGACGCCGCGCACCTGGTCCTCCGTGAACGGGCGGCCGAGGCGGCCCATGCGGTCGTAGACGACCTGGTCCAGGCTCGGGCCGACGTACTCCATGACGATGGCGTAGTCGCTGGTGCCGGGCACGCGCGCGACGCCGCGGAGAGCGACGACGGAGGGGTGGCCGCCGCAGGCCGCCATGAAGCAGGCCTCTCGCAGGAGCTTGCCGACGAGCTGGTCGGAGCCGGGGCTGTGGCGCGTCGTCCAGCGGAGGCCCTTGAGGGCGACGGTCTGGCCGGTGGCGCGGTGGCGCGCCCTGAGGACGACGCCGAAGCGGCCCTCGCCGATCCTGCGCGTCTCCTGGTAGCTGCGTGAGCTGCCCATGCGCCGCCGCTTCCGGGCGCTTCTCGGCGTCCCCTCCTCCGCGGCGGAGGCGACGTCGTGGATCATGGCGGAGATGGCGGCGACTCGCCTGGCGCTCAGGGTTTCCGATGCAACGGCGTGGTCGATGATGGCGCAGATGGAGGCGACCCGGGAGGCGATCGTTGTCACTGCGCCGTCATCCTTAGCCATGTCGCTAGCGGTGTCTGGACCTAGCTACGAACTAATTACCCTAACTAGCAAGATGTTGAGAAGGGATTCGACCATTATATCCAATCTGACGAAGGTCGAGCCGGTTGCGATACAGACTCCGGAAGACCTGGCGAGTGGCGAGTGGCGTTATGTTGGTGCACCGACGTGCGCGTGGGTTTGCGGTGCAGAAGCCAGCAGCAGAAGGTCGGTTCGTTCGGTCTATGCTATCAAGAACATCTCTAGCCTTTCCCCTAAAAACATTTAATCCACTACCAAAATTGTTTAAGGAAATGAGTCAATTACACCACTAGTGCCATAACTTGGCATGAAAAATCACTTTAGTGCCAAAACTTGTGGCATACATTGAACTGGTGCTATAACTTGGCTTTGGCATACATACACGGTGCAAAAAGCATTTGTATACGGAAACATTGCTGACTAAGCACGCCACTAAGCACGCCACGTGGTGTGGGCCTGCTGTCATCCACTCAACAGTATAGGTACGACGTGTGGCCGGTTATTTTTTGAAAAACCCCTCGGAATTATTTTTTTCTAACGAGAAGTTCCCACGCACGTGTCACGTCCATCCGTGAGCGAGCAAATTATATGCAAAAAATGGACGTGAGCGAGCAAATTATATGCAAAAAATGGCGGCTGATGTGATTTGAACCCGTGATCTGCAGCACGAAGGAGTATGCGCCCAACAAATGCACCAAGAACTATTTTCACTTTTGGAAGGATACGCATCATATATATTCGTTACACGTTAAGCGGACCGGCCCATTTTGCTCTGATATTTCTTACAAAAATTGTAAATTATATGTAAGTTAGAATTGTGTGTCATAAATAAATAAATTGTAGGATAGAAATGAATACTTTTATATAATAGATATTTTTTAAGAGCATGAACATTTTAAATATGTATTAGAATTTATTTAAGTACATAGAAAATATAAAATTACTTTGATACTTCTATAGAATATGAACATTACTATGTGCATAATTCTTTTATTTATAATTTAATCATATGGATGATTTATGAAATAATATGGGAAGCATTGTACAATGTAATATTATTATAATATTATTTATAACATAATATTATAATTTATGTATTTAAATTTGTTAAAAAATAACGCTGTTGGATGCGGTTGTGGGCAGGCGCACCTGGTGACTACATGTTGCTAGTTTGAATCCCAACCAACTAAGTTTACATTATATGAATATATGTCTCTTAAATCATGAACGCTTTTATAGAATATATGAGATTTTTTTTAAACTATGGACATTCTTAACTTACGCATCTATAAAAATATGTAGAAAATTTCTTAAAGCATGAACAATCTACATTAATATCTTGTTAAAAAGCTGAAAATTTGAAACTTATCTAAACATTTCTCAAAATACATAGAAAAATATAAAATCTTAAAGCATGACACATGATTAAAAAAATTGCAGAATGGTGAAGGTTCTCCAGCTAGTTTAGGGGCATATGATATATAACGTGCGTTTTTAGTTACAATGTCTAATGCTTGTGTGCGCAAATGGTTAGCCACCTGCCCCTTAATGGTGCAGGTCACGTGTTCGAATTCCATAGGCTTTCATTTTTTCACACAATTTGCTACAGATGGACAAACACCTGTCAGGGACTTTACTGTGAGAGAAAAACAATTCCGAGGGTATTTCCCATAAAATACCAAGCCACACGCCCTACCTCTACCGTTCACTGACCGACAGCAGGCCCCACACCACATGGCGCACCCAGTCAGCACCGTGTATGTGTATAAATGTGATTTGCACCGTATATGCACGTCAAAGCCAAGTTGTAGCACCAACTCAATGTATGTCACAAGTTCTGGCACTAAAGTGATTTTTCACGCCATGTTTTAGCACTAGTGGTGTAATTGACTCTTAAGGAAATTAACACACACGACTAGACTTTCTCATGCACCTTTAATTCCTCAAAACATAGGTTTTGATCCCTCAAAACTTACCTCTCCGGTCGTTTACGAATTACAGTGGATGGGCTCGATCTGGGCTTCCAGGGCTTGAGGCGCAGGGATGTGCTGCTGCAAGTGCGGCCTACGTCTCCTCCGGTGTCCGTGGCTAGTCAACGTCCTTTGCCGGTGCGGCTCTGGTCCGGTGTTTGGCAAGCTGCGTTCCCCTCTAGCTTCCTTCACTCGCCGGCATCCTCACAGGTTCGGCCCCGATCGTTCGGATGTGTGTCCCCAGATCTTGGCTTGTTGGCATAGCCGATCGCCGTCACATCCCCTGTGCCGCCCTCTCCACCCCGCCATGTTTCCAACCCCGTCCACACCGATGCCTTGTGCTTCTCCCGCTAGTTCCAAAGTTCGTGCGTCTGGCGTTGCTCGTTGCTACCTTTTGTCTTTGGTGGCGGGCACAACTCCCCTTCTTACGGTGGTAGATTGATTTCCTCGTCTTTGGATCCTAGTCCACAGGTTTTGGAATTGCTTAGATATAGGCCAGAGCTAAATCCCTACTCAGTTTGCCATTGCTGGCAGCGGTGACACCTGTGGATGTCGCCTTCCTTCGTGGCGTTTTCATGGCCTCTATCAGTGGCCTCCTTTTTGCACCAGGGAAAACCCTAGATCCAGTTCTTTGGATCAGACGGTGACAACGTCACAATGTCATTTTCCTTCATGAAGTCGTCATCTTGATTGCTCACGGTGTCCCTAATGTGGATTTCGAATTTCAAGATGTAGAATGTCGTATTGGTTTGGCCTACTTCCCAACGTGTGGGCATCAAGGGCGTAATGTAATACTTCGTGGGTGCTCCCTCCACGGCTTCTTCCTTCAGCCCAGCCAGGTCCCTCAACCCACTTGCCGACTCTCTAGGCGCCAATGGTGGGGGCGGGGGGGGGGGGGGGTACGTCGATCCTGCCAGTTCTGGAATGGTGGCCACGCGATGAAGGTGTGTGGTGATGGTCATGACGCAATTTGAGAACCTTGTGTTTTGTCTCCTCGCCTTCCATGATTGTAGTCTATGTTCTTAGTAATATGTACCCTAGGGGCGTGTTTGGTTGCCCGCATGCAGCCCAACCAGGCCCGCGCGGGATGTGCGCGGCCTGTTTGGTTGCCTGGGTTGCATGCGGTTTGCAGCCCGCACGGACCTTAAAGCAGGCCGCAGCCTGGCCCGGCGGGAACTGCCGAATCGACAGTTTCTCGCGAGCCTGGCTCAGCACGGCCACGCGTGCGAGGGGGTTCGACGCCTCGGGCAGCGCGGGAGACGGACGAGACGCCTCATAACTGCCCCCACTCTCCTGTCACCGTCGCGCGCGCACTGTTCCCACTGCTCCCTCTCTCCCTCACCGCCGCTCCCTCTCCTCTCCTCTCCTCCGATGGCTCCGCCACGCCCACCGCCGCGCCGCCCTCTGACCCCGATCGACCAGCGCATCGCCAGCATCCAGGAGCGCTAGCTGGCCGGGCTCCAAAACTCGGGCCGCGACCTGGCGTCGGCGCTGCGGGCACCGTCCCCCATCTGTTGTCGGCCTCCTCCACGAGCGCCGGCCAATGCGGTGCCGACCGCTCCTGCTCCGCCGCCGATTCTGGACCTCATGGTCCTGGGCTCGGCACCGGCGCCGTCGACGGAGCCGCCCCTTCTCGGGACACCATTGGTCTTGGGGGTTTTCTTTGAAGGAAATATGCCCTAGATGCAATAATAAAGTTATTATTTATTTCCTTATTTCATGATAAATGTTTATTATTCATGCTAGAATTGTATTAACCGGAAACATAATACATGTGTGAATACATAGACAAAGATAGTGTCACTAGTATGACTCTACTTGACTAGCTCGTTAATCAAAGATGGTTAAGTTTCCTAACCATAGAAATGAGTTGTCATTTGATTAACGGGATCACATAATTAGGAGAATGATGTGATTGACTTGACCCATTCCGTTAGCTTAGCACTTGATCGTTTAGTATGTTGCTATTGCTTTCTTCATGACTTATACATGTTCCTATAACTATCACAAAAAAAGACATCCGTGACATTTTGGGCCAAACGAATTTTTTTCTGTCATGCATATGACACTTCTATGACGATAATTGTGACAAAACCCGGTATCATCATAGATGTGGTGGGCTCCTACTTCTATGACAAAAAATCATGACAGAAAATGGGCTTTTCGTCCTGGGCGGGCCGGAGATGCAGCTGCATGACATTCTTTGGGCCGTCCATGACGGAAAAAACCGTGGTAGAAGCGAGGGGGAGGAAAATTTTGAGGAGTTGCCGGTTACGGTGGGAGGTCGGGGGCGGAGCGATGCGAGTTTCTCTCGTACACGTACGCGTGTGTGTGCGAGGCGTTGGCTCTAACTGAACCCGAGCGAGGCATTGGGCTCTAACTGAACCCGAGCGATTGCACTGCAGGCTACGCATTACTGAACCCGAGTAATCAATCAATGGCTATTAACTGAACCCGATGGAGCGATTCCTTCGCTACTGCTGCTAACTGAAGCCGATCGATTGGATGAACAGTGATCGTTGCGGGGGGGGGGGGGGGAGGGGGGTTTGGATGAACAGTGAGCGGTGGTGTTGCCTCTGAATGAACAGGACCCCGTGGTGTGGAGGGCTGGATGAACAGTAGACGGTGGAGGGGTGGCCGTGGAGGGGTGGTTGAACAGGACCCCGTGGTGTGGAGGGCTGGATGAACAGTAGACGGTGGAGGGTTGGATGAACAGTAGACGGTGGAGGGGTGGTTGAACAGTAGCCGATGGAGTAGCGCGCGGTGGAGGCTGGATGAACAGGAGCCCGTGGAGGTTGGAGGAGGTCGACGGTAGCCCGTGGAGGCTGGAGGAGGTCGACGGTGGAGATGAACAGTATCCCATGGAGTCCTGTTTTGCGGTACGCCACACCCCTCCCGATGAATAGGACCCCCGTTTCGACCGTAGCGCTCCAACATAAGTCCGTTTCGTCCGTTTTGCGGTACGCCACACCCCTCCCGATCAACAGGACCCCCGTTTCGACCGTAGAAGGTCCGTTTCCTCCGTTTTGCGGTACACCACACCCCTCCCGATCAATAGGACCCCCGTTTCGACCGTAGGAGGTCTGTTTCCTCCGTTTTGTGGTACGCCACACCCTTCCCGATCAACAGGACCCCTTTCCGAACGTAGGAGGTCCGTTTCCTCCGTTGTGCGGTACGCCAGGCCTCGTTTCCATCGCCTGTTCCATCCAAGCCGGTTGGCTCCCATGCGTTCTGTTGCCTCCCGGTGAACACGACACATTCCGTTGCCTCCCCATGAACACGACGCATTCCGTTGCCTCCCCATGAACACGACGACGATGCTGTTTCTCCGTTTCGACCCAGCCATGTACACAAGCCCTGGCCGTACGTATGCGCGAGTAGGCATTCGAGACCCTGCCCGTATGTACGTACGTGGCCGTATTTTCTTTCTTGCACCCTCGCCGCTGTACGTACGTATACATGCTACGTGCACGCCTCTACTACAACACGTGCGTGCCTCTACAACGACCAGTATGTACGTACACGTTCGCGACCAGAATGACAACGCTACGTACGCTTCGACCAGGTGGGTCTCGACTGTCAGGCACTTCCTTGCCTACGAAGATGTAGCTGGTGGGTCCCAGCAGTCAGGGGGGAGAATTGTTTTCTTTTGCCCGGACGCACTTCCTTGCGTGCGAAGATGTAGCTGGTAGGTCCCAGCAGTCAGGGGTGAATCGTTTTTTTGCCCAGACGCACTTCCTTGCGTGCGAAGGTGTCGCTGGTGGGTCCCAGCGGTCAGGGGGCGAATCGTTTTGTTTTTTTGCCCGGACGCACTTCCTTGCGTGCAAAGATGTAGCTGGTGGGTCCCAACAGTCAGGTGGAAACGTTTTTTCGCGAAATACGGTGGCCCGTCCGATGGGTCCCAGCTGTCAGGTGGAGGAATCATTATTTTCCGCGTAATAAGGAGGCACTTCCTTGCTGCTGCCGTGGACCCAGCTGTCATCCTCTCCACGTACAGTCCATGTCCGATGGAAGTCGTTCCTTGACCACGTTGAGCATGCCGCGCCGAGAGCACCAGGGCGGTGGACGACGGCGAGGCCTAGGAAGGGGACGACGGGGAGCCGGGGAAGATGCGGCAGTGGAAGCCCCGCGCGGAGAGGAGTACGAGGGTTCACTGGTTCGGCTGCGGTGTGAGGTTGCCGTCGCCGCAGGGCCTGGTCAGCGGTGGGAATAGTAGGGGGTGGTGAGGTCTCCGCGGCAGCACAGCCGGCCACAGGAGGCAGGAGCATGCGGCACGACCGGCGCTGCTTTGGGCGGCTGGAGCAAGAAGACCAGAGGTTGAAGAAACACTACGGCCGTTGGATGGACATCGTACGGTCACTGGAGCTAGAATCGTTCATATTGACTAAAGTTGACAAAGGCCCCCGTCCCAGTCAAGTTAGTAGGCCCACAAGTCAGCCTCCCACCATGGTGGGTCCCAGCTAGCAAGGGAAGTATTCATTTTTTTGTGCGTAATAAGGAGGCACTTCCGGTGGGTCTGAGCTGACAGCGCGGGGAACGTTTTTTTCACGAAATACGCTGGCCCGTCTGGTGGGTCCCATCAGTCAGGGGGAAATGTTTTTTTCGCGAAATAAGGTGGCCCGTCCGGTGGGTCCCTGATGTCAGGTGGAGGAATAATTATTTTGCGGGTAATAAGGAGGCACTTCCTTGCGGCCGCCTGGACCCAGCTGCCAGCCTCTCCACGTATAGTACTCCTCCGATGGAAGTTGGTCGTTGACCACGTTGACCACGCCGCACCGAGAGCACTAGGGCGGTGGTCTGGACGACGGCGAGGCCTAGGAAGGGGACAACGCGGATCTGGGGAAGACACAGCAGCGGTAGCCCGCGCGGAGAGGAGTACGAGGTTCACTAGTTCGGCTGCGGCGTGAGGCTGCTGTCGCCGCAGAATAACATGGGGTGTGGGTGAGTAGAGGGATACCCTGGGCCAGCGGTGGGAGTAGTAGGGGGCCGTGAGGCCTCCGCGGCATCACAGCCGGCCACGAGAGGCAGGAGCACGCGGCACGACCGGTGCTGCTTTGGGCGGCTGGAGCAAGAAGACTAGAGGTTGAAGAAGCACTATGGCCGTTGGATGGACATCGTACGGTCACTGGAGCTAGAATCGTTCATATTGACTAAGTTGACAAAGCCCTCCGTCCCCGTCAACTTAGTTGGCCCACAAGTCATCCGCCCACTATGGTGGGTCTCATCTAGCAGGGTGGGTATTCATTTTTTGTGCGTAATCAGGAGGCACTTCCTTGCGTGCAAAGATATAGCTGGTGGGTCTGACATGTCAGCGGGGGGAACGTTTTTTCGCGAAACACAGAGGCCCTTCTGGTGGGTCCCATCTGTTAGGTGGAGGAATCATTATTTTGCGCGTAGAGTCCACTGCCGATGGATGTCGTTCGTTGACCACGTTGACCAGGCTGCGCCGAGAGCACCATGGCGGTGGACGACGGCAAGGCCTAGGAAGGGTACGACACGGAGCCGGGGAATGAAGGAAATATGCCCTAGAGGCAATAATAAAGTTATTATTTATTTCCTCATATCATGATAAATGTTTATTATTCATGCTAGAATTGTATTAACCGGAAACATGATACATGTGTGAATACATAGACAAACATAGTGTCATTAGTATGCCTCTACTTGAACTAGCTCATTGATCAAAGATGGTTATGTTTCCTAACCATAGGCATGTGTTGTCATTTTATTAACGGGATCACATCATTAGGAGAATGATGTGATTGACTTGACCCATTCCGTTAGCTTAGCACTTGATCGTTTAGTATGTTGCTATTGCTTTCTTCCTGACTTATACAAAGTTCCTGCAACTATGAGATTGTGCAACTCCCGTTTACCGGAGGAACACTTTGTGTGCTACCAAACGTCACAACGTAACTGAGTGATTATAAAGGTTCTCTACAGGTGTCTCCAAAGGTACATGTTGAGTTGGCATAATTCGAGATTAGGTTTTGTCACTCCGATTGTCGGAGAGGTATCTCTGGGCCCTCTCGGTAATACTCATCACCTAAGCCTTGCAAGCATTGTAACTAATGAGTTAGTTATGAGATGATGTATTACGGAACGAGTAAGGAGACTTGCCGGTAACGAGATTGAACTAGGTATTGGATACCGACGATCGAATCTCGGGCAAGTAACATACCGATGACAAAGGGAACAATGTATGTTGTTATGCGGTTTGACCGATAAAGATCTTCGTAGAATATGTGGGAACCAATATGAACATCCAGGTTCCGCTATTGGTTATTGACCGAGAATAGTTCTAGGTCATGTCTACATAGTTCTCGAACCCATAGGGTCCGCACGCTTAACGTTACGATGACAGTTTTATTATGAGTTTATAAGTTTTGATATACCGAAGGTTGTTTGGAGTCCCGGATGTGATCACGGACATGACGAGGAGTCTCAAAATGGTCGAGACATAAAGATTGATATATTGGATGACTATATTCGAACACCGGAAGTGTTCCGGGTGTTTTCGGAGAAAAACCGGAGTACCGGAGGGTAACCGGAACCCCCCGGGAAGTAATGGGCATTGATGGGCCCTAGTGGAGAGAGAGAGGGGCCGGCCAGGGCAAGAGGCGCACCCCCTCCCCTTGAGTCCGAATAGGACAAGGAAGGGGGGGCGGCGCCCCCCTTGCCTTCCCCCTCTCCCACTCTTTCCTTCCCCCTCCTTCTTGGAATAGGAAAGGGAGGGGGCAAACCTACTTGGAGTAGGTTTCCCCCTCCTAGGGCGCGCCTCCCCTTAGGCCGGCCCCCTCCTCCTCTCCCCCTTTATATACGGGGGAGGGGGGCACCCCATAGACACACAAGTTGATCTACGGATCGTTCCTTAGCCGTGTGCGGTGTCCCCCCTCCACCATATTCCACCTCGGTCATATCGTCGCGGAGTTTAGGCGAAGCCCTGCGCCGGTAGAACATCATCATCGTCACCACACCGTCGTGCTGACGGAACTCATCCCCGACGCTTCGCTGGATTGGAGCCCGGGGGACGTCATCGAGCTGGACGTGTGCTGAACACGGAGGTACCGTACGGTCGGTGCTTGGATCGGTTGATTCGCGAAGACGTACAACTACATCAACCGCATTGTCATAATGCTTCCGCTTAACGGTCTACGAGGTACATAGACAACACTCTCCCGTCTCGTTGCTATGCCATCACCATGATCTTGCGTGTGCGTAGGAATTTTTTTGAAATTACTACGTTCCCCAACGGTGGCATCTGAGCCAGGTTTTTATGCGTTGATGTTATATGCACGAGTAGAACACAAGTGAGTTGTGGGCGATACAAGTCATACTGCTTACCAGCATGTCATACTTTGGTTCGGCGGTATTGTTGGATGAAGCGGCCCGGACCGACATTACGCGTATGCTTACGCGAGACTGGTTTTACCGCCGTGCTTTGCACACAGGTGACTAGCGGGTGTCAGTTTCTCCAACTTTAGTTGAACCGAGTGTGGCTACGCCCGGTCCTTGCGAAGGTTAAAACAGCACCAACTTGACAAACTATCGTTTTGGTTTTGATGCGTAGGTAAGAACGGTTCTTGCTCAGCCCGTAGTAGCCACGTAAAACTTGCAACAACAAAGTAGAGGGCGTCTAACTTGTTTTTGCAGGGCATGTTGTGATGTGATATGGCCAAGACGTGATGCTATATTTTATTATATGAGATGATCATGTTTTGTAACCGAAGTTATCGGCAACTGGCAGGAGCCATATGGTTGTCGCTTTATTGTATGAAATGCAAACGCCCTGTAATTGCTTTACTTTATCACTAAGCGGTAGCGATAGTCGTAGCAGCAATAGATGGCGTAAACGACAATGATGCTACGATGGAGATCAAGGTGTCGCGCCGGTGACGATGGTGATCACGACGGTGCTTCGGAGATGGAGATCACAAGCACAATATGATGATGGCCATATCATATCACTTATATTGATTGCATGTGATGTTTATCCTTTATGCATCTTATCTTGCTTTGATTGATGGTAGAATTTTAAGATGATCTCTCACTAAAAAATTATCAAGAAGTGTTCTCCCTGAGTATGCACCGTTGCCAAAGTTCGTCGTGCCCAGACACCACATGATGATCGGGTGTGATAAGCTCTACGTCCATCTACAACGGGTGCAGGCCAATTTTGCACACGCAGAATACTCAGGTTAAACTTGACGAGCCTAGCATATGCAGATATGGCCTCGGAACACGGAGACCGAAAGGTCGAGCGTGAATCATATAGTAGATATGATCAACATAGAGATGTTCACCATTGAAAACTACTCCATCTCACGTGATGATCGGTTATGGTTTAGTTGATTTGGATCACGTGATCACTTAGATGACTAGAGAGATGTCTGTCTAAGTGGGAGTTCTTAAATAATATGATTAATTGAACTTAAATTTATCATGAACTTAGTACCTGATAGTATTTTGCTTGTCTATGTTTGTTGTAGATAGATGGCTCATGCTGTTGTTCCGTTGAATTTTAATGCGTTCCTTGAGAAAGCAAAGTTGAAAGATGATGGTAGCAATTACACGGACTGGGTCCATAACTTGAGGATTATCCTCATTGCTGCACAGAAGAATTACGTCCTGGAAGCACCGTTGAGTGCCAGGCCTACTGCAGGAGCAACACCAGATGTTGTGAACGTCTGGCAGAGCAAAGCTGATGACTACTCTATAGTTCAGTGTGCCATGCTTTACGGCTTAGAACCGGGTCTTCAACGACGTTTTGAACGTCATGGAGCATATGAGATGTTCTAGGAGTTGAAGTTAATATTTCAAGCAAATGCCCGGATTGAGAGATATGAAGTCTCCAATAAGTTCTACAGCTGCAAGATGGAGGAGAATAGTTCTGTCAGTGAGCATATACTCAAAATGTCTGGGTATAATAATCACTTGATTCAACTGGGAGTTAATCTTCCGGATGATAGCGTCATTGACAGAATTCTCCAATCACTGCCACCAAGCTACAAGAGCTTTGTGATGAACTATAATATGCAAGGGATGAACAAGACAATTCCCGAGCTCTTCGCAATGCTAAAGGCTGCGGAGGTAGAAATCAAGAAGGAGCATCAAGTGTTGATGGTCAACAAGACCACTAGTTTCAAGAAAAAGGGCAAAGGGAAGAAGAAGGGGAACTTCAAGAAGAACAACAAGCAAGTTGCTGCTCAAGAGAAGAAACCCAAGTCTGGACCTAAGACTGAAACTGAGTGCTTCTACTGCAAGCAGACTGGTCACTGGAAGCGGAACTGCCCCAAGTATTTGGCGGATAAGAAGGATGGCAAAGTGAACAAAGGTATATGTGATATACATGTTATTGATGTGTACCTAACTAGAGCTCGTAGTAGCACCTGGGTATTTGATACTGGTTCTATTGCTAATATTTGCAACTCGAAACAGGGACTACGGAATAAGCGAGCACTGGCCAAGGACGAGGTGATGATGCGCATGGGAAACGGTTCCAAAGTTGATGTGATCGCGGTCGGCACGCTACCTCTACATCTACCTTCGGGATTAGTTTTAGACCTGAATAATTGTTATTTGGTGCCAGCGTTGAACATGAACATTATATCTGGATCTTGTTTGATGCGAGACGGTTATTCATTTAAATCAGAGAATAATGGTTGTTCTATTTATATGAGTAATATCTTTTATGGTCATGCACCCTTGAAGAGTGGTCTATTTTTATTGAATCTCGGTAGTAGTGATACACATATTCATAATGTTGAAGCCAAAAGATGCAGAGTTGATAATGATAGTGCAACTTATTTGTGGCACTGCCGTTTAGGTCATATCGATGTAAAGTGCATGAAGAAACTCCATACTGATGGACTTCTGGAATCACTTGATTACGAATCACTTGGTACTTGTGAACCATGCCTCATGGGCAAGATGACTAAAACACCATTCTCCGGTACTATGGAGAGAGCAACAGATTTGTTGGAAATCATACATACAGATGTATGTGGTCTGATGAATGTTGAAGCTCGTGGCGGATATCGTTATTTTCTCACCTTCACAGATGATTTGAGCAGATATGGGTATATCTACTTAATGAAGCACAAGTCTGAAACATTTGAAAAGTTCAAAGAATTTCAGAGTGAAGTGGAAAATCATCGTAACAAGAAAATAAAGTTTCTACGATCTGATCGTGGAGGAGAATATTTGAGTTACGAGTTTGGTTTACATTTGAAACAATGCGGAATAGTTTTGCAACTCATGCCACCTGGAACACCACAAAGAAATGGTGTGTCCGAACGTCGTAATCGTACTTTACTAGATATGGTGCGATCTATGATGTCTCTTACTGATTTACCGCTATCGTTTTGGGGTTATGCTTTAGAGACGGCTGCATTCACATTAAATAGGGCACCATCTAAATCCGTTGAAACGACGCCTTATGAACTATGGTTTGGCAAGAAACCAAAGTTGTCATTTCTTAAAGTTTGAGGCTGCGATGCTTATGTGAAGAAACTTCTACCAGATAAGCTCGAACCTAAATCGGAGAAATGTGTCTTCATAGGATACCCAAAAGAGACTGTTGGGTACACCTTCTATCATAGATCCGAAGGCAAGACATTCGTTGCTAAGAATGGATCATTTCTAGAGAAGGAGTTTCTCTCGAAAGAAGTGAGTGGGAGGAAAGTAGAACTTGATGAGGTAACGGTACCTGCTCCCTTATTGGAAAGTAGTTCATCACAGAAATCAGTTCCTGTGACAAATACACCAATTAGTGAGGAAGCTAATGATATTGATCATGAAACTTCAGATCAAGTGTCTACTGAACCTCGTAGGTCTACCAGAGTAAGATCCGCACCAGAGTGGTACGGTAATCCTGTTCTGGAAGTCATGTTACTTGACCATGATGAACCTACGAACTATGAGGAAGCGATGATGAGCCCAGATTCCGCAAAATGGCTAGAGGCCTTGAAATCTGAGATGGGATCCATGTATGAGAACAAAGTATGGACTTTGGTTGACTTGCCCGATGATCGGCAAGCCATTGAGAATAAATGGATCTTTAAGAAGAAGACTGACGCTGACGGTAATGTAACTGTCTATAAAGCTCGACTTGTTGCGAAAGGTTTTCGACAAGTTCAAGGGGTTGACTACGATGAGACTTTCTCACCCGTAGCGATGCTTAAGTCTGTCCGAATCATGTTAGCGATTGCCGCATTTTATGATTATGAAATTTGGCAGATGGATGTAAAAACTGCATTCCTGAATGGATTTCTGGAAGAAGAGTTGTATATGATGCAACCGGAGGGTTTTGTCGATCCTAAGGGAGCTAACAAAGTGTGCAAGCTCCAGCGATCAATCTATGGTCTGGTGCAAGCCTCTCGGAGTTGGAATAAACGCTTTGATAGTGTGATCAAAGCATATGGTTTTATACAGACTTTTGGAGAAGCCTGTATTAACAAGAAAGTGAGTGGGAGCTCTGTAGCATTTCTAATATTATATGTGGATGACATATTGTTGATTGGAAATGATGTAGAATTTCTGGATAGCATAAAAGGATACTTGAATAAAAGTTTTTCAATGAAAGACCTCGGTGAAGCTGCTTACATATTGGGCATTAAGATCTATAGAGATAGATCAAGACGCTTGATTGGACTTTCACAAAGCACGTACCTTGATAAAGTATTGAAAAGGTTCAATATGGAACAGGCGAAGAAAGGGTTCTTGCCTGTATTACAAGGTGTAAAGTTGAGTCAGACTCAATGCTCGACCACTGCAGAAGATAGAGGGAAAATGAAAGGAGTTCCCTATGCTTCAGCCATAGGCTCTATCATGTATGCAATGCTGTGTACTAGACCTGATGTGTGCCTTGCTATTAGTTTGGCAGGGAGGTACCAAAGTAATCCAGAAGTGGGTCACTGGACAGCGGTCAAGAACATCCTGAAATACCTGAAAAGGACTAAGGATATGTTTCTCGTATATGGAGGTGACAAAGAGCTAGTCGTAAATGGTTACGTCGATGCAAGCTTTGACACTGATCCGGACGATTCTAAATCGCAAACCGGATACGTATTTTTATTAAACGGTGGAGCTGTAAGTCGGTGCAGTTCTAAACAAAGCGTCGTGGCGGGATCTACATGTGAAGTAGAGTACATAGCTGCTTCGGAAGCAGCAAATGAAGGAGTTTGGATGAAGGAGTTCATTTCCGATCTAGGTGTTGTACCTAGTGCATCAGGGACCAATGAAGATCTTCTATGACAATACTGGTGCAATTGCCTTGGCAAAGGAATCCAGATTTCACAAGAGGACCAAGCACATCAAGAGATGCTTCAATTCTATTTGGGACCAAGTCCAAGTGGGAGACATAGAGATTTGCAAGATACATACGGATCTGAATGTTGCAGACCCGTTGACTAAGCCTCTCCCACGAGCAAAACATGATCATCACCAAGACTCCATGAGTGTTAGAATCATTACTATGTAATCTAGATTATTGACTCTAGTGCAAGTGGGAGACTGAAGGAAATATGCCCTAGAGGAAATAATAAAGTTATTATTTATTTCCTCATATCATGATAAATATTTATTATTCATGCTAGAATTGTATTAACTGGAAACATAATACATGTGTGAATACATAGACAAACATAGTGTCACTAGTATGCCTCTACTTGATCTAGTTCATTGATCAAAGATGGTTATGTTTCCTAACCATAGGCATGTGTTGTCATTTGATTAATGGGATCACATCATTAGGAGAATGATGTGATTGACTTGACCCATTCCGTTTAGTATGTTGCTATTGCTTTCTTCATGACTTATACAAAGTTCCTGCAACTATGAGATTGTGCAACTCCCGTTTACCGGAGGTACACTTTGTGTGCTACCAAACATCACAACGTAACTGGGTGATTATAAAGGTGCTCTACAGGTGTCTCCAAAGGTACATGTTGAGTTGGCATAATTCGAGATTAGGTTTTGTCACTCCGATTGTCGGAGAGGTATCTCTGGGCCCTCTCGGTAATACTCATCACCTAAGCCTTGCAAGCATTGTAACTAATGAGTTATTTATGAAATGATGTATTACGGAACGAGTAAAGAGACTTGCCGGTAACGAGATTGAACTAGGTATTGGATACCGACGATCGAATCTCGGGCAAGTAACATACCGATGACAAAGGGAACAACGTATGTTGTTATTCTGTTTGACCGATAAAGATCTTCGTAGAATATGTAGGAACCAATATGAACATCCAGGTTCCGCTATTGGTTATTGACCGAGAATAGTTCTAGGTCATGTCTACATAGTACTCGAACTCGTAGGGTCCGCACGCTTACTGTTACGATGATAGTTTTATTATGAGTTTATAAGTTTTGATGTACCGAAGGTTGTTCGGAGTCCCGGATGTGATCACGGACATGACGAGGAGTCTCGAAATGGTCGAGACATAAAGATTGATATATTGGATGACTATATTCGGACACCGGAAGTGTTTCGGATGTTTTCAGAGAAAAACCGGAGTGCCGGAGGGTTACCGGAAGCCCCCCCCCCCCGGGAACTGTAAGTGCATCTAGTGCCCCTTAGTGATTTTGGTGTATTGAAGACGTATAGGTTAAGTGACTGATGTGTTTGTGAGTGTACACAGGTCTATAAGTCTATGAGGAGTTTGATATTTACAGAGAAAGTCGACCCCTAAAAATGAAGTTCTTCGACTGAAGACTTTGATATTCTGAAGACTTTCTGAAGACTTTGAAAGTGAAGAAATTGGTGTGACCTTGAAGACTTGATATTCATTCGAGGAATATGAAGCGTGAAGACTTTTGTTTTCGTTGTTTCATTTTCTCTTTCTTGAGTCATAGGAAACACCGTACTGTTAAAGGGGGTCAAGGAAATACTAAGGAAAAATTGCCATGTGATGCTCAACTCAAAATCCTACACCTACCAATCCCTTCGAGTGAAGCCATTGGAAATCTCATACAGTTCAATCAATTTCTTCAGTGACAGAGACGCAGTTCTTCTGGTCACTGAGGACTTTGCTCTAACTGAGGAGTTAGGAATTCGCCAGTGCGAATTGCCTACACAGTGAGGAACATGATAGCCCTGAGGAATTTGAGAGTCAAATTTCCGACCGTTGCTTTGCTGCGCGCCGGCTGTCCAAAATATCTTATCCACCTAACGGTCATATCATTGAAGGGCATTTATGTCTTATCATGTCGGGCTGCTCCCTAGGCTATAAATAGCCGCCCCCTACAACCACTAGTTGGTTGGCTGCTCCGAGAGAACTTGACACTTGTCATCTGAGAGCAACCCATCCTCCGAGGACTTTGAGCGAAAATCATCAAGTGAGGAAATCCCAAAACCAAACCCCCACAAACCCAAAGTGATTGAGCATCACTGAAGAAATTGATCCTGCGTGGATCCGACGCTTGTTACCTTTGAAGACTGTGCTTCTTCCAGACAGTTAGGTGTCAAGGTCTAGAGCATCCAAGAGGAATTGTGGATCGCCAAGTGACCAAGTCTGTGAAGGTTTGGAAGTCACCTGAAGACTTACCACGAGTGATTGGACGAGGCCTGCGTGGTCTTAGTTCAAGGAGAATACGGTGAGGACTGGGTGTCCTGAGTTGCGGCTCAGAGACTGGGTGTCCGGGACTATGTGTCCTCGAGTTTAAATACTCAGCCGCTCCAACCAGACGTACAACTGAGACAGCAGTTGGAACTAGTTTACCAAATCATTGTCTTCACCAACTAACTGGTTCTATTTCCTCAACTCTTTCATTTCCTCATTACTGTGTTGTACATTGTTCATATCTGTGCTTGAAGACTTTGACTGAAGACTTTCACAAATTCCTCAGTTCAATTTCTTCAGTCTGTCCGTCTTCATCTTGTTATCCTATGTTTACGCTTTCTGTACTCTGTGCTAGTCTTCATTTCATCATGATGACTATGTTTGTATCCTGTTATGTTTACTTCTGAGTACTTATTCCGCTGCAAGTAGTTCTTCGCTAAGGAACTTCCTCACCAGCAAATTCCTTAGTGAAGAATTCATAAAAATCGCCTATTCACCCCCCTCTAGTCGATATAACGCACTTTCAATTGGTATCAGAGCAAGGTACTCCCTTGTTCTGTGTGATTTTGGTTTAACCGCCTGGAGTTTTAGTTATTTCGACCACAGGTATGAAGAAAGTGACTTGCCCTATCTTTGACAGTCGTGACTATCCCAAGTGGAAGGCCATGATGAGAAAGCGCCTCATGGCAAGGAACAACGAGCTGTGGACCGTCACTGAGATTGGTCTTACTGATCTATGCAAGATGGCGAATGCTGATGATATTCGCAAGTACACTCGACTTGACATCATAGCGAGGGATATCATCTGCTCCTGCCTATCCAGAGATCAATTCGGGCGAATTATGCATCTTGGCAATTCGAAGCTCATCTGGGACCGAATCTCTGATGTCTATGAAGGTCATCGAACTCGTCATGATCCCTGGTTTGAGGATTTCAAGGAATCTCTCAAAACGATGACTTTCGAGCCAGAATCATCATCTTCTGCATCTTGCCTCATGGCAAACGGTGCTGAGGTAACCGAATGCCCCTCATCCAAATCTGATAATGATGAATCTGACATGATGAATCTGATGATGACATTGAATCCTGCTATACCAAACTTATTTGCATTGCCACTAAACAACAAACGGCTTTAGAACAAACTCAAGATATGCTAGAGAAAAGTGATAATATGTTGCGCAAAGAAATGGATCAGTCAAAAGCATTGGGTGAATGTCTTCAGAGAATTCACTCCAAATTTGACGCCCTTCAAGATCAACATAATACCCTCTTGGCTGATCACGAGAAGCTTTCTCTTGAATCTCTTCAAAGAAAGGAGGATCTTGAAAAGCTAAGAGTGTGTTATGAAGATCTTCAAAAGGAGCGCGATTCATTACTAGCTCAACAAATTAGCACTTCTCAGGAAGAATTTGTTCCCCCATGCTTAAAGTGCATTGAACATGAATCTGCTAATTCTTCACCTGAATGTTCAAATGCTTCAAATGTTACAAATTCCTCATCTGCCTCTGCTATCACTAATTCCTCATCTGAGGACATTGCTAGTATCACTGACAATGCAGGGCTGAAGGAATTGTACATGACAGGCATGTACAAAAGCCTCAAAGGGCATCAGACGCTTTGTGATGTGCTCAAAAAGCAGATCCTCAACAGAAACCCAAGGAAAGAGGGTATTGCCTTTGAGAGGAAACTCAATGCCGATGGAACATATTGGAAGCCTGAGCAGTATCCCAAAACCTCATGGGTTGCTGCAAAGGGACCTCCAGTTGATCCATCTAACTTATCTGGCTTTACATGTGAATCTCCTCATTCTTCTGATGAGTCATTTGACTCCAACTATAAACTGTTCAAAAAATAGAATGGTGAAGTATTTGCTAGATATGTTGGCACTAACTGCAGGAACGGTTCCCCTATGAAGAAAATTTGGGTTCCCAAAAGTTATGTTGAAAGTCTTCAGGTGAATGTCCTCATGACACCACCTGTGAAGAACAGGAACCCCAGATCAAATTCTTCATATGGACCAAACTCTTCATATGGATCCAAGTCCTCATATGGACCAAATTCTTCACATGGATCAAAGTCCTCACATGATTATCATTATGCTAACAAATCTGTCTCGCAGGGTAAAGCTAAGGGCTATGAATATGTGCATTATTCTTCAAACCATTATGTTCATAAGTCCTCGAAGAATTACTCTGCTTATTCATATGCTTACCCTAACCCCTCTTATGTGAAACGAAATGGTTTGGAATCTTTGCCACCTTTCTCATATGGTGCTCGCAGAATGATGAACTCTTTGCCACCCCTCCAAATGTGGGTGGTGAAGAAAAAGAACTAATCTCTTCTGCAGGGTCAGGTCTCCAGACGTGCCTTAACGTCTGAAGAATTTGCTGGGGACCTGACAAAATTGCCTGAAAGGACGCAGGCGAATCATGATGAAATGAACATTCATTTCACACGTCCTCATACTGCTATATCTGTTTACTGCTTGATGAAATTCATCTGATGAACTTGATATCATATTCTTCACTGATGAAGCATATGAGATTGTAAGCTACACAAATTCATCTGCAGGATGATCAACCCAAAACCACTGAATGGGTCCTCGATAGTGGATGTACAAATCACATGACTGGTGACAAGAATCTATTGATGGATTCTCCCTTATCACCGTCACCTCTGAAGCATATCATCTTTGCTGACAAAGGCAAAAGTCAGGTATTGGGTCTTGGTAAGGTTGCTATCTCTAAGGATAAGCACATGGACAAAGTCATGCTTGTTGAGTCCTTAGGATACAATCTCATGTCAGTCTCAATGCTTTGTGATCTTGATATGGTTGTTGTCTTCGGCAAATATCGCTGTGTTGTGATTATGGAAGCTGACAATTCCAAAGTCTTCGAAGGCTTTAGGAGAGGAGATCTGTATATTGTTGATTTCTCTACAGGACCACAACCAGCCGTGTGTCTACTTGCAAAAGCTTCAGAAGGCTGGCTATGGCATCGACGACTTGGTCATGCAGGCACGAGGAATCTGAACACGCTTGCAAAGAAGAAGCATGTCATTGGCATTGAGAATGTCAAATTCCTCAAGGATCACTTATGCGGAGCATGTGAAGCCGGAAAAATGACCAAGGCCAAGCATCCAGCGAAGACTATCATGACCACTACACGTCCATCCGAATTGCTTCACATGGACCTCTTCGGACCTAATCATTATTTAGCAGTCACTAATGATGCATCTTTATATGGTTTTGTCATTGTTGATGATTATTCTCGATATACATGGGTACACATTGTTACTTACAAACATGAAGTGCAGGAAGTCTTCAAACGATTTTCCTCGAGGGCTTCAACCAACTTTGGTGTGAAGATCAAGCATATCAGAAGTGACAATGGAACTGAGTTCAAGAATTCCGGTCTTGATGCTTATCTTGATGAACTTGGTATTACTCATGAGTTATCTGCTCCCTATACTCCTCAGCAGAATGGCGTCGTGGAGCGCAAGAACAGAACTCTTGTTGAGATGGCTCGCACTATGCTTGATGAATACAAAACGCCTCAGTGTTTTTGGATTTATGCAATTGATACTGCCTGCCACATCATCAACAGAGTATATCTTCACAAATTCTTCAAGAAGACTGCCTATGAACTCCTCACTGACAAGAAACCCAATGTGAGTTATTTCAAAGTCTTCGGTGCTAAATGTTGGATTAGAGATCCTCACCACAACTCTAAATTTGCACCGAAAGCACATGAAGGTTTTATGCTTGGTTACGGAAAGGACTCGCACACCTACAGAGTCTTCAACATTGTTCTTCACAAGATTGTTGACACTGTAGATGTGCGGTTCGATGAAACTAATGGCTCGCAAAGAGAGCACCTACCTTCTGTGTTAGATGAACCAGTACCTGAAGATGCTATCAAGCTCAAGGCAACTGAGGATGTCATTCCTACTGAAGAATCTGCTGAAGAATTCATTCCTGTTCATGAAGAACGTCGAGCTGATGCACCTGAAGAACAAGATGAGGAAAATGGTGCTGAAGAAAATGCTGATCAAAATCCTCAGCGACAACCAACTCATCCACGTGTCGCAAAAGAAGTGCAAGTGGAGAAGATCATCGATGACATTAGCGCACCAGGTCCTCTCATACGCTCAAAAGCATCACATTTATCTAACTTTTGTGGGCACTATTCTTTTGTCTCTATCACAGAGCCCACTAAGGTAGATGAAGCATTTCTGGAGCCGGAGTGGATTCAGGCTATGCAAGAATAATTACATCAGTTCGAGCTGAACAATGTCTGGGAATTGGTCAATCGCCCAGATCCTCGCAAGCATAATATCATTGGCACAAAGTGGATCTACCACAACAAGCAAGATGAAAATGGCCTTGTGGTGAGGAATAAGGCACGACTAGTAGCTCAAGGCTACACACAGGTTGAAGGAATTTGATTTCGATGAAACTTTTGCACTGTTGCTAGACTTGAGGCTATTTGCATATTACTTGCTTACGCTAACCATCATGATATCATCTTATATCAAATGGATGTGAAAAGTGCATTCCTCAATGGTAAGCTTGAGGAAGAAGTATATGTTGCTCAACCCCCAGGTTTTGAAGATCCAAAGAATCCTGACAAAGTCTTCAGAGTCAATAAGGCTCTCTATGGCCTCAAGCAAGCCCCTCGGGCGTGGTATGATACGTTGAAGGAATTCTTCGTGAAGAATGGCTTCACACCCGGTTCACTCGACCCTACTCTTTTTACTAAATCATATGATGGTGAACTGTTTGTGTGCCCAATATATGTTGATGATATTATCTTTGGCTGTACTAACCAACGATATAGTGATGAATTTTCCTATATGATGAGTGAAGAATATCAAATGTCTATGATGGGAGAGTTGAAATTCTTCTTAGTTCTTCAAATTCGTCAGCAGTGCAATGGCATATTCATATCTCAGGAGAAATACCTCAAAGATGTACTGAGGAAATTCGGCATGCAAGATTGCAAAGGCGTCAAAATTCCTATGCCCACAAATGGCCATCTATGCACTGATGAAAATGGTATTGACTTCGATCACAAGGTATACCGCTCCATGATTGGTTCTTTATTGTACTTATGTGCATCTAGGCCAGATATAATGCTTAGTGTTTGCATGTGTGCCCGATTTCAAGCTGCACCAAAGGAATCACACCATAAGGCTGTGAAGCATATTCTTCGATATCTAGCTCACACACCAACACTAGGATTATGGTACCCCAAGGGCTCTGCTTTTGATCTCATTGGATATTCTGACTCTGACTATGCTGGTGATCATGTGGACCGCAAGTCCACATCTGGCACTTGTCATTTCCTCGGACGATCTTTGGTCTGTTGGTCCTCGAAGAAACAGAACTATGTATCACTATCTACTGCTGAAGCTGAATACATTGCTGCTGGCTCATGCTGTGCTCAACTGCTTTGGATGAAGCAAACCCTCAAGGACTATGGCGTCAACGTGAAGAATGTGCCTCTCCTCTGCGACAATGAGAGTGCCATCAAGATTGCTCACAACCCAGTTTAGCACTCGAAGACTAAGCACATCCAGATTCGTCATCATTTTCTTCATGATCATGTGTTGAAGGGAGACATATCCATCGAGCATGTGAAGACTGAAGAATAGCTAGCTGATATCTTCACTAAGCCCTTGGATGAGAAGAGATTTAGCAAGTTGCGGTGTGAGCTAAATATCTTAGAATCTTCGAATGTTCTTTGATAAGGACACACATCCTAACCCTTATGCAGAATTGATGACTTAGATGTGCAACACATGAAGAAACGTTTTTCTTCAATCAATGAAGAAAACACTCTAAGTGTGAAGAAATTAATGAAGAATTTGATTCTCAGAACCCTACGACAATTGTACGCGGTGTCTGAAATCATCATTCTTATACGGTGGGTCACGCCACCACAAAAGTTGAAAATCTTCAATTTGAGTTTTTCCTCATTTTTGAAATTCTTCAGTTTTTCAAAATTTTCAACTGTGCAAATTCTTCACTGTTTCCGTCGTTTTTCTTCATTGGCTATATATATATATAAGTTTATGTCCTCTACAGCATTCACTTATTGCTATTTCTTCAAGTTGCGATTTCTGCTAAGTGAATGTGATCGGACCCTCCCCCCTCTATGCTACACTCAACCCAATCTATTCACAAATTCTTCATGTGCGTTCTGATTGAAACTCGTTCAAAATCTTCACTGTGTCCTTGTCAGCTGAAGATATTGCGAACGAAATTTTAAAACAAATCTTATCCAGATTTTTGGTTTTACCGCTCAAACCGTTCCGCATCCCACGATGCATTATTTTATTCACCCACGATCTTACACGATCTCATCTGCACAGTACGTGGGTGACACATGTCGCGTGAAGAAGAAAGGGCAGGGGCATGTTCGTCCCAAAATCTTCGGGCGAACAGTTTTTACCGTGGCTATAAATACCCCTCTCCCCTTCCTTACTTCATTTACTCCGCTCGGTCGCTGTCTCCCGCTCGAGCTCTCCTCAAACCCTAGCGCCGCCGCTACTCCATCGCCGCCGGTGAGGAAGAGCTTCATTGCCTCAACCTCGTCGCCGTCGTACTCACGCCGGCTGCGGAAATCTTCACTCCGTCGCCGCCGTAGCTGTCTCCCTCTGCCAAGTCAGGGCGTGGGAGATCTAACTTGACAAACTTCACCACTGTTCATCTCTGTTCGTCATGTTCTTCAGTTCGGGTAATTAAAAGTCACTTTTATTACTCGCTTTGATTCTCAAACTTTTCTGAAAATCTTCAAAGGTGTTTTATTCTTCAAATCTTCACATATGAACACCTCACACACTGTATGCTCTTGATCCATCTCTCTAAGCACTCATTTCTTCAAGATTCCTCAATTGTGCGGATTTTCGATCTGTACAACTCTGGAACCTAAGACAAGAACGCTTAGTGAAATTCCTCAAGGCTCAACTGGTCAAATTCCTCAAAACTTGTCTTTTCCGAAAAATCTTCTGAGAACGCATATGACCTCTCCAAATTTCTCGCACCTACACTCTGTTCACAGGTACTCATGTCCGCTGCTGAATCACTAGGTTCTCATCAACTTAACTCATTTGCAGCGTTCCTCGAAGAAAAACTGCATACTTCTTCAGAGTGTTCAATTGTTCAAATTCCTCATCTGAAGAAAATGGCTGAAGGAAAGAGACCGCAGAAAGGAGGAAAGAAGCCTGAGGTCATGACTGCTTTCGAAATCCCTGATGACATATACAAGGATTATTGCACACCTGATGAAGCCAAATTTGGCAAAGAGAACAAAAATCAGCGCAAAGTGCGCATTCAGAGGATTGAACGAAGATGGGCACGAGAATGGCGAGAATATCGATATGTTACTCCAAAGTACATGAAGAAATTCGCCTTAAATCCTCCATGCCCAAGAGCTCCATTGGCACCTGGCCAAGTCGCAGATCCCACTAGCATCAAAAGTGGTGAAGACTTTCCTGAAGAATGGGCTAGGCGCCAAGCCAAATTGGCCAGACAGGCCAAGGAGGCAGTGAGGAAATTCAATGAGGATTCTGCTGCTGCTGCCGCTGAGACCTCGGTCAAGCCGAGGAAATCAATGCCGAAGAAGCCTGCTCGCAAGCCAAGTGCTTCACCATCAGCGCCCTCACGGCCAAGTTCCTCAGCCGCGCCCTCACGGCAAATTCCTCAGACTACTGCTGCTCCACCAAAGTCCTCAGCAGCTCCTTCCAAGTCCTCAACTCCTGTGCATCTGGCTACATGTCAAAGGACTCAGGGTTTCTCAATTGCTTCTGGTGTCTCAGCAAGTTCTTCAGCTGCACCAATGTCCTCATCAGGCCCCACTCTGCTGAAGACAAAAGCAACAGCTGGACGCGGTCCTCAGCCAAGTCCAAGAAAGAAAGTTGCTTTCCAAGTGCCCTCTGATGACGAGGCTTCTGATGAAGAACTTGCAGAAATCATCAGAGATAGACAAGCAAAGGCCGCTAGAGCCAAAGGAACACCTGTGCCTCTGCTTTTGGATCCGAAGAAGATCCTCGACTACATTGACTTATGGCATAAGGATCCAAACACTCCAGTGCCTGATCTGCCTCCGACTCCTGGTCAAAGTCATATGCTAACCCATTTCATCACTCAAGAGAAATGGAAGTTTGAAAAGGCTCGTGAGATAAAGAGAGCACAAGCTAGAAAGGAGAAGCTTCTGAAGAAGAACGTTGTCAGACTATCACCTGAAGAACTTCTCAAGGCTCAATCTGAGATCCAAGCCCTCAGCAAAGATTTCAATGCATACCAGGCTGATTGGCAAGGAGCCAAAGTGAGATTCGTCAATTTGACGAAGAAAATGACAACTGTTGCAGCCCCATCGCAACAAGAAAATCCTCAGGCTGAAGACTCTGCTCAGCCTGCTGATAAATTTGCCAGCACCGCTGATGACTTTCAGCCAGCTGATGAGACTACAAGTTCTAGGGCTGATGACTCCATCCCAGCCGCTGAAGAAATTCCCAGGGCATCCACTAGTGGTGCACCTGAAGAAACTGAAGAGATCAGGGCAACTGCACCAGTTGCGCCTGAAGAAAATGAACCACAGTCCTCAGCTCCTCCCGCGCCAACACCAACTCCAATTCTTCCTTCTGCTTATGAAGTGAAGAAGACCAAGGCTGCAGAGCGAGCTGCTGTGAAGAAAAGGAAGGCATCAGCTGCGTCAAATTCTTCGGCCGCGAAGAAAATGAAGCCAATGACCAGCTCGCTTGAAAATCCTATTGATGTCGTTCCCATTTCCTCCATGTCGTCTAAGGAAATTGTTCCTTATGGAGAAGACTACAAGATCCCAAGCGGATCTGATGAAGAAAATCATTCTGTTGCTACCTCAGAGCAGTTTGATGAAGAAATTGAAGTGGAAACATTCCCTTCAACGCCAGTCGTTTCCTCACCGATGCCTCAGTTCACAGCTGAAGAGGCCGGTGTTGAGGAAATTGAAAAAGAAGACGAAGATGTGGATATTGGATGCACTACACCAGTGATGAATGATGACTTTTGGGAAAGTCAGCATCCCAATACTCCTCTCTTCACTCCTATTCAACAAATTCCTCAATCCCCGGCTACAACTGTTCAAATGGGCTCTGAAGAAACTCATCCCACATCGTCTATTCATGAAGAGATTCCAGCCGCTAGTGCTGAAGAACCTGCTGCTGATCCCCAAACTGCACAAGAAGAGGAACCAGAAATTCCTCAGCCTGAAGCACCTGAGCTCGCGATTCCTGAGGTTGTGCTGCAAATCACTGACACTCCTCTGCCCAAACCGAAGAATCCGTTCTCTAGCAAGCAAAAATTCAAGGCTGAAGACTTCTTTTCTGAGCATGTGTTCTTCACTGATTACAATCCATATGACTCTGCTCGCATAAGGAAAAGACGCTTCTGGACTGCTACTCAAGCAAACTTCTATTCCTCAGTGCTCTTTGACAAGGACAAAATCTTCGATCATGAGCACATTCCTCATGTGGATATGGAATCTCTGCCGTGCTTCGAGCCAGTACTCCGAGTTATTCATGATGCAGGACTACTGAATTTCTACACTAATATCTGTGATTGGAATGAAGAACTCATTCTTCAGTTCTATGCCACTTTGCATATCACCGGAGATGCTGAAGATGTCAATTCATGGGTGCTGGATTGGATGACAGAAAACACTCACTATAAGGCACTAGCAACTGAATTGCTTCGTGTCCTTCCTCTTGATCCTCCCCATGACAGTGCACGATGCATCTACAATGACCGCGAACTGACAGATCATTATATGCAAGTGCTCATGAAGCCTTTGAAGCCAGGGCAGGCCCCTCCAACCAAATTCCTCGTCAAGGAATTGCTGTATGTGCCTCGGACTGTCTATCGAATCCTGACGAAGACAATGAGTCCTATCAAAGGCCACGACTCAAATGATGAAGATGTCGTTGGCATCATGAAGAACATGCTTTTCAACATCATTCATGGCGTTCCCGTCAACTTCCATGATTTCTTCATGAGGACTCTGGCTAATGTTGCAATGTCACCTTTTGAGCTGAAGCCCTATGCGCCTTGGATTATGAGATTCATAAGGGCAAGATCTTCACTGAATTACAGGGCTGACACTCTGAACCATGGAAGCTACTTGCAGCCCACTGAAGTCCTCAAGCGACCAGTTTCATCATCTGATGATAAGGGCAAGGCAGCTGCTGTGATCGATGAAGGCACTCGTCCATTGGATGGTCAATTCCGTCTAGCTACATCTTACTCCACCAATGACGATTCTGCAACACATGACACTGCCGCAAATACATCAGCCAAGCAAAAGCCTCAAGCAACAGCACCCAGGGTGATGACTGACCATGAGTTACTCCTCAGTCTTCATCAGAAGGTTGATCGCAATCACAAATGGGTGAAACGTCAATTTGCTGCAATTCTTCACAACATGACCTCAACCCATAATGCAGTGAAGAAAAATCAGTATCACCTTCATGAAACCCTCAACCGCACCTGGGCTGTTCTCACTCATGTATATTCCGCGGAAGAACTGAAGACTATGGGTCTCCAGGAAGCATTTGACTGGTCTGCACCACCTCCGAAGAAATTCAAGAGAGTCAAATTTCCTGATCTGGTGGCCAGTTCTTATTCTTCATCGCGTGAAACTGATGAACATGAAGATTTGGACGACACTGCGGCAGGCCCTACTTCAACAAACAACCCCGACAACGCTGGCGCTCCTCCATCGACTTGAAAATCTTCAGGGGCGTTAGTCCTCAGTTTCGACCCTTTTGGTCATTTGATGACAAAGGGGGAGAAATCTGAGTTAGTCTTCAAGCGGGTTTATATTATGGGCGTTTTTGTTAAGTTACAACTCTCGTTCTTCTGAAACTTTTATTGGATCGAGTTGTAATCTTAAATCCGATGGTGCCCTGATACTTTTGAACGGTGCATTGTGCTCTGACTGATGCACTATGCTCTGATACTTTTGATGTGTTATTCTGCATGCTTATTCCTCGTTAATGTTATTGCATGCATGCTGAATCTCATCAGGCACCATATTTCATCATGAATTTCAAATTCTTCATATTATATATCAAATGCGTGTATGAATTACAAGATATAGGGGGAGATCTCCATGATTCAATTCTTCAAATGTGCATTGCCTCAAAAGAAAATTCCTCACTAAGCACACATTCAGGGGGAGTTCTTCTATATCTTGCAATCAAATTCCTCGATATCAGTATTTACACTTCATATGTTCATCCCCGTTGAAAACTTAACCTATGTTGTCATCAATCACCAAAAAGGGGGAGATTGTAAGTGCATCTAGTGCCCCTTAGTGATTTTGGTGTATTGAAGACTTATAGGTTAAGTGACTGATGCGTTTGTGAGTGTACACAGGTCTATAAGTCTATGAGGAGTTTGATATTTACAGAGAAAGTCGACCCCTAAAAATGAAGTTCGTCGACTGAAGACTTTGATATTCTGAAGACTTTCTGAAGACTTTGAAAGTGAAGAAATTGGTGTGACCTTGAAGACTTGATATTCATTCGAGGAATATGAAGCGTGAAGACTTTTGTTTTCTATGTTTCATTTTCTCTTTCTTGAGTCATAGGAAACACCGTACTGTTAAAGGGGGTCGAGGAAATACTAAGGAAAAATTTCCATGTGATGCTCAACTCAAAATCCTACACCTACCAATCCCTTCGAGTGAAGCCATTGGAAATCTCATACAGTTCAGTCAATTTCTTCAGTGACAGAGACGCAGTTCTTCTGGTCACTGAGGACTTTGCTCTAACTGAGG
This sequence comes from Triticum timopheevii, assembly GCA_963921465.1. Classification (NCBI taxonomy): domain Eukaryota; kingdom Viridiplantae; phylum Streptophyta; class Magnoliopsida; order Poales; family Poaceae; genus Triticum; species Triticum timopheevii. The sequence continues at coordinate 294,642,123 of OY997262.1, forward strand.
AGTTAGGAATTCGCCAGTGCGAATTGCCTACACAGTGAGGAACATGATAGCCCTGAGGAATTTGAGAGTCAAATTTCCGACCATTGCTGTGCTGCGCGCCGGCTGTCCAAAATATCTTATCCACCTAACGGTCATATCATTGAAGGGCATTTATGTCTTATCATGTCGGGCTGCTCCCTAGGCTATAAATAGCCGCCCCCTACAACCACTAGTTGGTTGGCTGCTCCGAGAGAACTTGACACTTGTCATCTGAGAGCAACCCATCCTCCGAGGACTTTGAGCGAAAATCATCAAGCGAGGAAATCCCAAAACCAAACCCCCACAAACCCAAAGTGATTGAGCAGCACTGAAGAAATTGATCCTGCGTGGATCCGACGCTTGTTACCTTTGAAGAATGTGCTTCTTCCAGACGGTTAGGCGTCAAGGTCTAGAGCATCCAAGAGGAATTGTGGATCGCCGAGTGACCAAGTCTGTGAAGGTTTGGAAGTCACCTGAAGACTTACCACGAGTGATTGGACGAGGTCTGCGTGGTCTTAGTTCAAGGAGAATACGGTGAGGACTGGGTGTCCTGAGTTACGGCTCAGATACTGGGTGTCCGGGACTGTGTGTCCTCGAGTTTAAATACTCAGCCGCTCCAACCAGACGTACAACTGAGACAGCAGTTGGAACTGGTTTACAAAATCATTGTCTTCACCAACTAACTGGTTCTATTTCCTCAACTCTTTCATTTCCTCATTACTGTGTTGTACATTGTTCATATCTGTACTTGAAGACTTTGACTGAAGACTTACACAAATTCCTCAGTTCAATTTCTTCAGTCTGTCCGTCTTCATCTTGTTATCCTGTGTTTACGCTTTCTGTACTCTGTGCTAGTCTTCATTTCATCATGATGACTATGTTTGTATCCTGTTATGTTTACTTCTGAGTACTTATTCCGCTGCAAGTAGTTCTTCGCTAAGGAACTTCCTCACCAGCAAATTCCTCAGTGAAGAATTCATAAAAATCGCCTATTCACCCCCCCTCTAGTCGATATAACGCACTTTCAGGAACTAATGGGCCTTATTGGGCCCTAGCAGAGAGAGAGAGGGGCCGGCCAGGGCAAGAGGCGTGCTCCCTTCCCTTGAGTCCGAATAGGATAAGGAAGGGGGGGTCGGCGCCCCCCTTGACTTTCCCCTCTCCCACTCCTTCCTTCCCCCTCCTTCTTGGAATAGGAAAGGGAGGGGGCAAACCTACTTGGAGTAGGTTTCCCCCTCCTAGGGTGCGCCTCCCCCTTGGCCGGCCCCCTCCTCCTCTCCCCCTTTATATACGGGGGAGGGGGGCACCCCATAGACACACAAGTTGATCTACGAATCGTTCCTTAGCCGTGTGTGGTGCCCCCCTCCACCATAATCCACCTCGGTCATATCGTCGCGGAGTTTAGGCGAAGCCCTGCGCCGGTATAACATCATCATCGTCACCACGTCGTCGTGCTGACGGAACTCATCCCCGACGCTTTGCTGGATTGGAGCCCGGGGGACGTCATCGAGCTGGACGTGTGCTGAACACAGAGGTGCCATACGTTCGGTGCTTGGATCGGTCGAGTTGTGAAGACGTACGACTACGTCAACTGCGTTGTCATAACGCTTCCGCTTGACGGTCTACGAGGGTACGTAGACAACACTCTCCCCTCTTGTTGCTATGCCATCACCATGATCTTGCGTGTGCGTTGGATTTTTTTTTGAAATTACTACGTTCCCCAACAGGAAAGACTCGGCAATGGTTGCCCACGCGGTGGGGAGTACGAGGGTTTACTGGTCCGGCTGCCGTCGCCGGAAAATAACAGGAGGTGTGGGTGAGTAGAGGAATGGCATGGCCAACAATGAAGTAGGGTGGGGCGGTGCGGCCTGTGCGGCAGCACAGCCGGCCACGGGAGACAGGAGCAGGCAGTCCCACCGGAGCTGGTTTGGGCGGCTGGAGCAAGAAGATCAGATATTGAAGAAGCAGCACGGCCATTGGATTAACATCCAATGGTCACTGCTGCTAGAATCGTTTGTGGACTAAGTTGACAAAGCCAAAGTACACGTTAACCTAGTAGACCCACAAGTCAGCCTCCAAATATGTCCCAAACAGCATACAACCCGAAATTTCTAGCCAGATTCAAATTAATTTTAAATCTAAATATACCTTAATTTAAATTCAATGAAATTTTACCCGCACAAAAACAATGAAATTTAAAATATCAAAATCCGAAAGAAAACATTATTTGGGAACTAATTGCTTGTTTGCTGTATTTTCTTCATTTTACAGCCCATTTATTATTACTTATATCCCATTTCTTATTACTTATAGCCCATTTCTTATTACTTATAGCCCATTTCTTATTACTTATAGCCCATTTTCCGGGCAAAATGCATCCCTCCTCGTCTTGAAAGATTTCCGGCCCAGCAGGGCGTAGAAAAGCAAGTAGGCCTATGTTGGTTATTCTGTAAAAAATAAAATAGCTGGCTAGCCATTTTTCAGAAAGGAAAAAAACAAACTGGGCTGGTCATGTGCTAAACATATGAAATAAAAGCCTGGGATAGACGGGCCACGGGTCCTGCACAACCTAGTTGATACCCTTCTCCGTCCCAAAAAAACAAAATTACTGCGCGCGCTGCTGGGTCCCTACTGCCATCCTCACGATGTACAATCATCTCCTTATTCCTCTTGGTTGTTGACCATGTTGACAACACCGGAAGGCGGCGCCGCGGCGAGCGAACCAAGGTGGAGGACGATGGTGAGGCCTCGGGCGGGAATGAACAGGAGCCGGGGAAGATCACAGCCAGCCGTGGGAGGTGGGAGCAGGCGGTCCCGCCGGCGCTGGTTTGGCTTTGGCGGCTCGAGGAAGAAGAGACTGAAGAATCGCGATAGACATTGAATGTCAATCGAACGGTCAAGGTTGGCACAATCGTTTGACTAAGCGGACACCAAGTAGCATACTTTTTTATATATAGGAAGAAAACTACGAGGAAAATGCATTCGTCTGCCGTCCTCCTCACAGGGAACATTCGCCACATAAGTGACTAGCACCCTTGGTTTTCAACCGAGAGGTCTTGGGTTCGAGTCCGAGGAACTCTCAATTTTGTCCTCCTTCCTTCCTCGCAAAAAATGGAAAGAAAATCAAAGACTTGGGAAGGCGTACAGAACAAGCTAGTGTACCAGTAAAGAGACGTTGCCGAGTTTTAGAAAAAAGAAAGACGTGCTCCTGTAGCTGGTTCGAATCCAAACCTAGACTATGACTATATATGGTGCTATGCTACTCTGCAAGTAATGAAACTGACATATCCAACGTTGCTTCTCCTCTTCTCTACTTACTCTGCCTAGCATCAGAAGCTCTGGCCGCAGCAACCATGTCCGCTGGCTGCTCGTCCACCTGCTCTTCAGCAGGCAACAACCAGATATGCGCCAAGTCGCCACCCGTACCATCGCCTATGGGTCTCATCAGACCCCCGCCGGCATGCGCACCGCAACCGATTGCTCATCACAACCTGCTGCCGTTGGTGTGGTGGCACTGCTGCAAATCACGCAGAGTCATCCGTCGCGTCTCAACCACAATCCGCAACCCTGACCGAGTCTTCTACAAATGCCGGAATCATGGGGTAATAATATGTTTAAGTGTTGTTCTACTGCTTTCAGTTGTTGATTTTTTTAATAGTTTGGTTGATGATCTTCCAATTTGATTCGTGCAGAATAGGGAAGATTCGTGTGTTTTGTATTTCTGGGAAGTTGCTGATGTGGGGGAATGCAACTACGCTGATTATTTGGTTAGCCGAGGAATCCCAATACCAGTAGGTTGGGGTGTTGGACAAGTAACTGAAGGAACGGCAGAAGAGGAAGATGCAGAGCAGAAGGTTAAAGATGCAGTTCCTCTCATCATGGCCAAGCAACAGCTGCTGAACAGCCTTGACATCAATGAGGAGATGAAAGAGCTTGTGAAGATAATGGGCAAAATCGATGTGCTCTGTAGGATGATTGTCTCTTTATTTGCAGTGTATGTAGCACTCGTGAAGTATTCAGTGGCTACGACATGACCACTTTGCTGAAACTAGTAATGAATGAAACCTGTGTAGCAGGCTGGGCGTAGTGTTGTGAACATCTAATGATTTCTATTAACGGAAATCAGGGGGTATCCCCTTTTGCTCATATAAATAAATAAATAGCAGAGGCCCTGTCAGGTCAGCTTTGTTCTCATTCGAAGACGTCGAGCAAATTGCAGTCCAACAGCAAACTATGTCATCAAATTCAAGTTTCACAGCCAAATATGAGTACAACTAAACAACAATGTCATCATGTTTTAGTTGTCATACAATCACCAAACGCAAATCAGCATACATAACAAGTGATGTTCTCACAGCAAAATACTAAACAACATGTTCATCAGGTTTCAGTTGTCATAACAAACACAATTTCACATAGTAGATAAAAAAACATCTTCTGATAGGCAAATACGACAAAAGCAATGTAATCATCAGCCGCAGCAGCAGCGTCAACATCTTCGCCATGTGTATCAGTCTAAATCATAATTCCCCGCGGTGTCATCTTCTTCTTCGTCCTCAACGTCCTCGAACGTTGGCTTCTTGTTGATCAACTCTTGTACGTCCACAACACGACATGCAATCTTTTCACCGGCATCATTGACGTGATGGTTCTCAAAGATATTAGGAACATCTGTGTTATCTTGTACATCAGGAGCAGTGTAAGCATCATCTTGTTGTGCAACTTCATTAAACGAATTCCTCTGCTCAAACCTTTGCAATACTCTCCAGTCATCGCTACGTGCAAATGTGTCTTCCAAGAAAAATATCTGTGTTGCTTGATTTGCCAAAATAAAAGGCTCGTTGGTCTGGTACGCCGCCTTGACATTGATGGATTTGAAATAATCATCAGCTCTGGGTTTTGCGATCCTGGAAAACAGGTTATACCAATGACAGCACAACAGAACCACACACCAATGATCCTCGAAACTGGAGATATACTGCAACTGAACAATGTTTGTTATGTTAGCATATATTTCAGTTGTCTCTTTGTCATATGTATCCGTGCTCATGATGGCACTGTTTTGTGTCTTCCTGCCTTCGTCTCATGCAAGGGAGTTGTAGCGCACATCTCCAACAACGCAAGATTCATAATGTCTTACCCGAGTATCAGGACCCATTGCTAGTGAGTAAAGGGCATCATCAACTGCCTGCCCATCCTCCCGCATCTTCTTAACCTATGGTTAGAAAATAGACAAGCTGATCATCTTATATACTCAATATATTAAAAAAACTGACAGTGCACTTCAAAAGCTTACATGGTTCTTGAACCATTTCGCAAATCCTGCCATAACCAGTTTGTCAATGTTTCTTGGATTTTGCGGCAGTAACTCCTCTTTGTAGATGCAACACAACATAGTGATCGCGTCAAACATCTAAATATATAAGAATGTGCTGCAAGTTTAGTAGATTATGATGTATAAGCTGCAGTACTGCACTTACTTGATATAAGGTAGTATCTTAGGACAATTATTCAACACATACCAAACCATTTTGTCCAAATCTTTAGGTTTGTCCTCTTGTCGACTCTTCCCTGTAACTCGAACAGAATAATCGAAAACATTGAGCCCGGGATTGTCTTCACCCACCTCTTTTCTAAGCTGATCAGCTGTTTCAATGTATTTTGAGCAGAATGTCAACGCTTCTATAGCAATGTAGGCCTTTGCAATGGAACCCTCGGGTCTAGCTCTATTCCTAACATAGCCCTTGAAAGTGCTTAGCCGCCTTTCAATAGGGTACATCCAGCCATACTGTACTGGACCCCTAAGTAGTGCCTCATCAGGTAGATGAACAGCCAAATGCGCCATCACATCAAAGAAGGCTGGAGGATATATCTTCTCAAGGTCGCATAGGATAGTTAGTATCTTGTCTCTAAGACGCTCCAAAGCATCTATCCTGATATTTCTACTGCAGAGTTCCCTGAAGAATTGTCCCAACTCTACAACTGCTCTGTATAAGTCAGGGCGGCCCAATCCTCTAAGGATAACAGGTAAAACCCTTTGAAGTAGGACGTGGCAGTCATGAGTTTTCAACCCTTGTACCTTGTTTCCATCTGCACTAACTCTCCTTTCAGGGTTGGAAGCAAATCCATGTGGGAATCTCACACGTGACAGGACCTCGCAAAATTCTTTTCTTTTTACCTTGTCCAAGACGTACACAGCTGGTGCCATATCCCGTGGTTTACCTTCATCTTGCACCTGCAAATCCTTTCTGATACCCAGGTGTGTCAAATCAATCCTAGATTTTAAGGTATCTTTCGTCTTGCCTTCAATGTTAAGAAGTGTGCCTATAATGCTGTCACATATATTTTTCTCGATGTGCATCACATCAAGATTATGACACAGATCCAAATCTTTCCAATACTCCAAGTCCCACAAAGTGGACCTGCAGGTAAACAATAATCTCTCTTCTACCATGCCATGCTTCCTTTTCCCGCTACCATTACTAGGATGGTTTCCTGGTGTAATATGCGTGACCTTCTCTAATTCCACTTGCAACTCATCGGCGGTGAGCCTCTTTGGCGCATCACGGTTTTCATGCTTTGCATTGAACACATGTCTTCGGTATTTTCTAGGATGCGGCTTGTCCTTGGCAAGGAAACAGTGGTGTCCAATGTAACAGATCTTGCTAAGTATTGCGTATGACAGCGGATTCCCATCACAGCGAACACATGCATTGTAACCATGTGTCATTCACCCTGACATAGTGCCCAAAGCCAGATAATCATGGATGCACCAAATTACAACAGCATGCAGAAAGAAATCAGCTGGTGGGCTGCTATATAGGTCTCGAGTGAGAACACCTTTCCATAGCTATTGAAGTTCCTCCACAAGAGGCTCCGTGAACAAATCAAAATCCTTTCCAGGACTTTTTGGACCTGGGATGCGCAAGGCCATCATGTAGTTTGATTCTTTGGTGCAGACATTTGGAGGCATGTTGTAAGGGATAACAAGCACTGGCCACATGCTATATGTGGTGCTCTGGTGGCCAAATGGGTTAAATCCGTTTGAAGCCAAGCCGAGTCTAATGTTTCTCGGGTCAGCAGCAAACTCTTTGTGTTTATCAGTGAAGCTTTTCCACTCACTACCATGAGATGGATGGCTCATTACATTCTGATCTCTGTACTCCTGGTTCCTAGAATGCCACAGTACATCCTCTCTTGTTTCAGCATCATGAAACAACCTCTGCAATCTTGGTGTAATTGGAAAATGTCTCAGAACATTATGAGGAACCCTCTTCACAGCATCGCCATCTTTCCATCTTGATGATTTGCATTTTGGGCATTCACTGAAGTTGGCATAATCCTTCCGGAACAGAACACAATTATTCTTACAAACATGGATCATATCATATCCAATTCCAACTGCATGAAGGAAATTCTTCATTTTACTGTAGGTGTTTGGCAGCTCAGACGCATCTAGGAAAGATTTGCGGAAAGCAGCCAACATCGCATCGAATGATTTGTTGGTCATCCGCTCAGATGTCTTCACCTGAAGAAAGGTGACCATAGTTGAGAATACTAACAGCTTATTTCCTGGGGTGACAACAACGTTGCATCGTTCCAACATGTGGGCCCACCATTTTTCTTATGCAGGTGAAAGTTTACGGAATGCACGAGTATTTCGTAGCATTGTTTCAATGTTAGTCAAACTCACTGGCTCCACCACCACCACCTCCTGCTCCTCTTCCACCTGAGCATCAGGAAGATCAAGATGGTGATCTGCTGCTTCCACGTAGTCAATAACATTGACGTTCACAGCTTCACCATGATGAACCCACCTAGTATATGTGACCCACATCCCATACAAGTGTAGATGATTTTGCACAGTTGATTGGGGTCTTGTAACTGAATTCATACAACTGTTACACGGGCAGAGTACATCTGATTTCGGACCACCGTACTCAGCTCTGATAAAGTTCATGAAGTTTTCAACCCCCTCGACATATGCAGCGGAGAATCTTTGAGCAGAAGTTATCCAAGTCCTGTCCATTTGTTAGACATACAAATTAATTCTTCTACTAGATATTACAGGAAAAACATATATGCTTTTTTATGAAGTCCAGAAAAAAATACCTAGGTCGATGTCTAAAGCTATGGCAAGATATTTGGACGAGTAGATCTAAGTAACGAAATATATGTAAAGCTAATTCAGCAAACAGATTTGAGTGCTAAATTATGGCAGGCTGTTTCAGTAGTCAATGAGTTGAGCACACATCCATCAAACTATCGAAGGCCATCGCAGCAACAAATATCGAGTATAAAACGGTGTAGAGCTATTTCACCTAACAGATTGGCTACTAGACCATGGCAATCTACATCACAACAAATATATGGCAGGATATTTTAGCAACTAATCGGCCTTGGCATGTGAGGGAGTCCTGGACTAGGGGGTGTCCGGATAGCCGGATTATCAATATCCGCCGGACTCCAAGACTACGAAGATACAAGATTGAAGACTCCGGCTCGTGTCCGGATGGTACTTTACTTGGCGTGGAAGGCAAGCTTGGCAATACGGATACGTAAATCTCCTACCATTGTAACCGACTCTATGTAACCCTAGCCCTCTCCAGTATCTATATAAACCGGAGGGCTTTAGTCCGTAGGACAAGATACACAACATACAATCATACCATAGGCTAGCTTCTAGGGTTTAGCCTCCTTGATCTCGTGGTAGATCTACTCTTGTACTACCCATATTATCAATATCAATCAAGCGGGAGTAGGGTTTTACCTCCATCGAGAGGGCCCGAACCTGGGTAAAAACATCGTGTCCCCTGTCTCCTGTTACCATCCGCCTAGACGCACAGTTCGGGACCCCCTACCCGAGATCCGCCGGTTTTGACACCGACATTGGTGCTTTCATTGAGAGTTCCTCTGTGTCGTCACCGATAGGCTTGATGGCATCTTCAACCTGCAACGCTGCCCAGGGTGAGACTTTTCTCCCCGGACAGATCTTCGTACTCGGCGGCTTCGCCCTGCGGGCCAATTCACTTGGCCATCTGGAGCAGATCGAAAGCTACGCCCCTGGCCGTTAGGCCAGATTTGGAAGCTTAAACTTCACGGCCGATGTCCGAGGAGACTTGATCCTCGACGGACTCGAGCCACAGCCAAGCACGCCGCAATGTGACGATGGGCATGATCTAGCTCTGCCGCCGAACAGTGCCTTGGTGGCCGCACACGGATCCGCTTCAGCCATTAGCCCGGAGCCAATCGCCCAGATCGAGGGTCGGTGGATAGACGCCGCCCTGGGGGCTTCAACATCCACGGCGATGGAGCCGAACACTAATCTTGTCCCCTGCGAAACTCGTGATTCCGAGGCGCCGGACTCCTCGCCGGACTCCGAACCTCCCGCGCCCCTACCAATCGATCCGAATTGGGCGCTGGTTATGGAATTCACCGCCGCGGACATCTTCCAATGCTCGCCTTTCAGCGATATCTTAAATTCACTAAAGCATCTCTCGTTATGAGGAGAGTCCTGGCCGGATTATGGCCAGGATGGTTGGGATGCGTACGACGAAGAAATTCAGAGCCCACCCACCACCCACTTTTTAGCCACTGTCGACAATCTAACCGACATGCTAGACTACGACTCCGAAGACATCGGCGCTATGGACGACGATGCCGGAGACGAACCAGCGCCCACGGGGCACTGGAAGGCCACCTCGTCATATGACGTATACATGGTGGATACCCCAAAAGATGGGGACGGCGAAGGAACAACGGAGGCGGATCCCTTAAAGAAACAGCCCAAGCACCGGCGTCAGCGGCGCCGCTCTAAATCTCGCCACAGCAAAAACGGAGATTCCGGCACAGGAGATAATAATACTCCAGAGAGTGCCGAAGACAATCCCCTCCAGCAAGACTAAGCGCAGGAGGATGCAGAAGCAAGCCCTCATGAGAGGGCGGCAGACGAAGAGGTTGAGGATCATAATTATATGCCTCCCTCCGAAGACGAAGCAAGCCTCAACGATGACGAATTCGTCGTACCCGAGGATCCCGTCGAACAAGAGCGCTTCAAGCGCAGGCTTATCGCCACAGCAAATAGCCTAAAGAAAAAGCAGCAGCAGCTTTAAGGTGATCAGGACCTGCTGGCCGATCGATGGACGGAAGTCCTCACGGCCGAAGAGTATAAACTCGAACGTCCCTCCAAAAGTTACCCAAAACGCAAGCTGCTCCCCCGATTAGAGGAGGAAGCATACGTACATCCATCACTATAGCACGATATGGCTGACCGACCACCCCGTGGTCGTGACAGAGAGGCATCCAGGCCCCCAGCCAAGACCATACCCCGGCATCGCTTCAAAAGTACGAAGCCAAGAGGGAACGCGCTGGACTTGCGAGAGATATTGGAGGACAAAGCAAGACAATCCAGATCCATCTATGGATCACGGGGGCGCCCTACGACCCACGACGAATACCATCGTGCCAGACACAATAACCCCGGCCGGGCCGAACACAGCAGACAGCGCTCCCTCGAGCTGCGTCGCGATATTGCTCAATACAGGGGTGCCGCACACCCGTTATGCTTCACTGACGAAGTAATGGATCATCAGATCCCCGAAGGGTTTTAACCCGTAAACATCGAATCTTACGATGGCACAACAGACCCCGCGGTGTGGATCGAAGACTATCTTCTCCACATCCATATGGCCCGCGGCGACGATCTCCACGCCATAAAGTACCTCCCACTCAAGCTTAGAGGACCAGCTCGGCATTGGCTTAACAGCTTGCCCGCAGAATCAATTGGGTGTTGGAAGGACCTGGAGGCCGCATTCCTTGATAACTTCCAAGGCACATATGTGCGACCACCAGACGCCGATGACCTAAGCCACATCATTCAGTAGCCAGACGAATCGGCCAGACAATTCTGTACACGGTTCTTGACGAAGAAAAATCAAATCGTCGATTGTCCGAACGCAGAGGCCCTTGCAGCCTTCAAACATAACATCCGGGACGAATGGCTAGCCCGGCACCTGGGGCAGGAAAAGCCGAAATCCATGGCAGCCCTCACATCGCTAATGACCCGCTTTTGTGCGGGAGAGGACAGCTGGCTAGCCCGCAGCAACAATCTCCGTAAAAATTCTGGTAGTCCGGATACTAAGGACAACAACGGCAGGTCACGTCGAAACAAAAACAAGCGACGAATTAACGGCGACGATAAGGAGGATACGGCGGTCAATGCCGGATTTCGAGGCTCTAAACCCGGTCAACAGAAGAAGCCATTTAAAAGAACCATTTCGGGTCCGTCCAATCTGGACCGAATACTCGACCGCTCATGCCAGATACATGGCACCCCTGAAAAGCCAGCTAACCACACCAATAGAGATTGCTGGGTGTTCTAGCAGGCCGGCAAGTTAATTGCCGAAAACAATGACAAGGGGCTAAATAGCGACGACGAGGAAGAGACCCGGCCGCCGAACAACAGAGGACAGAAGGGTTTTCCCCCACAAGTACGGATGGTGAATATGATATATGCGACCCACATACCCAAGAGGGAGAGGAAACGCGCATTAAGGGACGTCTATGCGATGGAGCCAGTCGCCCCAAAGTTCAATCCATGGTCCTCTTGTCCGATCACTTTCGATCGAAGAGACCATCCGACCAGCATACGCCATGGCGGATTCGCCGCATTGGTCTTAGACCCAATCGTCGATGGGTTCCACCTCACGAGAGTCCTGATGGACGGCGGCAGTAGCCTGAACCTGCTTTATCAGGATACAGTGCGCAAAATGGGCATAGACCCATCAAGGATTAAACCTACAAAGACAACCTTTAAAGGTGTCATACCAGGAGTGGAAGCCAATTGCATAGGCTCAGTCACACTGGAAGTGGTCTTCGGATCCCCGGATAATTTCCGGAGCGAAGAGTTAATCTTCGATATAGTCCCGTTTCGCAGTGGCTACCACGCTCTGCTCGGACGAACCGCGTTTGCCAAATTCAACGCGGTGCCGCATTATGCATACCTAAATCTCAAGATGCCAGGCCCTCGTGGAGTCATCACGGTCAATGGGGATACAGAACGCTCCCTCCGAACGGAGGAACATACAGCGGCTCTCGCGGCAGAAGTACAGAGCAGCCTTCTAAGGAAATTCTCGAGTCCGGCCGTTAAACGGCCGGATACAGCAAAGCGCGCCCGGAGCAATATCAACCAAGACCACCTGGCGCAATCAGAGCATGCGTAGCAATGCGGCCCCAACCCTCGCCCGCGCATGATCGCAAGAATAACACTCCGCGTACATCATTATGCTTTGGAGATACCATGGGCACAGGGGAGGGGGCACGATCACAATGGACCCAGAGTGCGGTTCGACCACACCAGGGGCTCGCAAATGTGCCTCTCTCTTTTTTTTTCTTCTTTTTTGTACACAGGACTCTGTTAACCAGAAGCCCTGTCCGGCGGTGAACTTGTCGAACTCATGATGCAAAAGTCAGGGACTTAAGAAGGCCGCGTCGAACACTCAGGTGGTCTCAATTACGAGCATTAAATTCAATTATATACACCAAATCCGCAGCTCATCCCTGGAGGGGGACATGTTTATTTAGTCCAAATCCCTTGCTTACCGCACTATTTGTATCAGTCCGCTCCACTAGCAGACTTTTCTTTCATTAATAATGCAGCACCTTTATGATTGCAATTGCATTACATTTTATACATATATATGCTCATTATATGACATTTGGCACCCGTATATTTTGGTACGGCATAATACACCAGGGGCTTATGTTCCCCACTCTATGGTGTGATAAAGACCGAACACTTTCACAAGTGCGGTACCCCGAACTTATAGCATTATATGAATCGGCTCCGAATCATGTCTTGGGTCAATAGTTGGGTTTGCCCGGCTCCCACGTTTTGGTGCCTTACGTTCCGTTCTGTCGGCTAAGGTGGCACTGGGAGAACCACTGCGATTGCGCCCCGGTTGAGCCGGGTTAACGCCTCAGTGGAGAAAGCTAAAACTAACTGGCATGATAAGGCGAGAGACTGGTCGCTGTTCGAGAGGTTTTTTCGGGTCCTTAAAGACTCACGCCGCTTCGAGCGAAGTTCCGGATGATGTCCGATGAAGGCGTGGATAGCGCCCCGGATTCGGTCTTCCGAATACCAGGGGCTTCGCCGAAATTTAAAATTATAGAATTCTATGGCTATGTGAGAGTGTTCAAGCATTATAAGTCCGGTGCCTTGTTCGTCGTGTTGAGCGCCTCCCTAGATGGACCCAAAAATGGGAACAAGAGTGCTCAAGTTTATCACCGAACACCCCAGCACTTGTGGCTTGGGGGCTGAAGCTAACGACTTGCCATCTCTCAGATTTTATAAACGGCCGCACAGAAGGTAATATTTTAAATTAAACAAGCGTTGCTCATGGCGCATATGAACGAAGTTTTCAGCGCACAGGATAAATAAACAGCGAGTTCACTCAAAGATTACATTTCGGGAGCACTCATCTGCAATATTGCAGGCTCCCTTCAGGAAAATTCTATAATACTTCTCCGGCGTGCGATACTCCTTGCCCGGCGGTGGTGGATTCGTGAGAAGCTTCTCCGCATCCAATTTGCCCCATTGCACCTTTATGCGGGCAAGGGCCCGACGAGCACCTTCGATACAAGCGGAGCGCTTGACTACATCCAGTCTAGGGCATGCATCCATCAGTCGCCGCACGAGGCCAAAGTAGCTACCAGGCATGGCCTGTCCAGGCCACAGCCGGCCTATGAGGCCCTTCATGGCCTCCTCAGCTACCTTGTGGAGTTCGACCAGCTGCTTCAGCTGGTCGCTTGGGGGCACCGGATGGACGACCTTAGTATACTGAGACCAGAAGACCTTCTCCGTCGAGCTCCCCTCCTCGCCACGATAGAATGCGGCAGCATCAGACGCACTACGCGGCAAATCTGCAAACGCCCCTGGAGAGCTCCGAATTCGGGTAAGTGTCAGGTAGTTCACATTAACATGCCTGCTTTGCATGAAAAACGCCTTACCCGCCGCTATCTTCTTTATGTCCTCAACCTCCTGAAGGGCCTTATGGGCCTCGGCCTTGGCGGACTTGGCACTTTCGAGAGCCGAGGCAAGCTCGGACTCTCGAGTCTTGGAGTCACGCTCCAAACTCTCATGTTTTTCCATGAGAACCTGGAGCTCTTGCCGAACTTCCGCCACACGTGCCTCTTGCTTTTCTCGCTCAGCATGTTCCGCGGCCGCATTGCGTTCGGCCACAGACACAGCATCCTTCAGGGTTGCCACCTCGTTAGTGGCCCCTGCAATACACATATTATCCTTGTTAATTTTATTTGCAACCAAAATCCTTTTCTGTAAGGTACTTATTCAAAGAGGTGTTACTCACCTTCTTTTTCCTCGAGCTGCTTCTTTGCGTGGCCGAGCTCTTGCTCAGACCGCTCGAGTTCTTTCTTCAGCACGTCAACCTCCGCCGTTAATGCGGCAGAGGTCAGCAGTGCAGCCTGCAAACCCATATTGACATATTTTAGGCAACCCTGCGTATATCTTGTTATAGATCCTTAGTCCGGCTTTTCTTTCCGAACACCGAACTAAGCATCAGGGGCTACTGTCTATGCGGTATTATATTACATTATTTTAACTTTTTTTTACCTCAAAGCCTGTTAAAAGGCTGCTGCAGGCTTCGGTCAGCCCGCTTTTAGCGAGCTGAACCTTCTCAATCACCACACTCATGAGAGTGCGGTGTTCTTCCTCGATGGAAGCGCCTTTAAGCGCCTCTAGCAGGTTATCCGGCGCCTCTGGTTGGACGGAGGCCTCCGGCGTCACGGTCCTGCCCTTCTTTCGAAGGGGCCGCTTGCCAGACTCTGGAGCCACTGCGGGTTCCGATGTAGAGTCCGGCACGAAGTCCGGGGGGCTGCCTGACGGCGCCTCCGGAGCCTCCTTCTGATGGGTCCCTCTTTGGGATCCCACCTCGGCGTCCTCGTTGGCGCGTGGGGTGGAGGCAGTCGGGATGGAATTCACATCTGACGAAGCCAATGACCCGCTCGATGAGTTGGGGAGATCATCATTGGCCGGACTACAGGCAGAATGCGGCGTTAGAAGGATACTACGCGACATACAAGAAATTACACATCAAGGATCCGGATACTTACGATCTTGCCGGATGCCTGGCCCTTGGAGGCCGCTCATCCTCACCAACGCTGATGTTGGTGGAACAGTCCAGGGGGATAGTTCTCCCCCTCTTGGACCCTTCGCCCCCCCGATGGGGGAAGCCTTCCTTTTCTTCTCTCCCTCCTCCGGGAGAGAGTACTCCTCCTCCTCGTCTTCGGGAGAGGAGTCCTCGTCGTCGTTAGACGCCTGATTGCGGGAACTCTTTCGAGTCCCCGCGGCCACCTTCTTGGCCTTCTTCTCCGGCACCACGTGCGGTGCCGGAACCAGCATCCCTGTTAAGCGGGCGTTCGCTGGGTCTTCTGGCATGGGAGCCGGGCTGATAAGCAGCTTGGCCTTCTCCATCCATTCCTGTCAAAGGAAGAGGCAGAATGAAGCCTCATTAGAGTCAATCTAATTATCACAAGTGTCCCGTAATGGGGTTGAATCACTTGCCTCGTCAGTTGGATTCTGCGAGCTGAATCCGCGGTCTTTGGTCGCGGACGCGGGGGCTTCAGCGCCCTTGAACAGCACCCTCCAGGCGCCTTCGTATGTTGTATCGAAGAGCCCGCTTAGCGCCTGGTGCTGTTCCGGATTGAACTCCCACAAATTAAATGCCCGTTCTTGGCATGGGAGGATCCGCCGGATGAGCATGACTTGGACCACGTCGACGAGCCTGAGCTTATTGCTCACCATCTTCTTGATACATGCTCAGAGTCCCGTCACCTCCACCAGATTCCCCCACTGCAAGCCCTTCTCTTTCCAGGAGGTGAGCTGCGTGGGGATGCCAGATCTAAACTCGGGGGCCGCCGCCCATGTGGATTTGCGTGGCTCGGTGATGTAGAACCACCCCGATTGCCACCCCTTGACGGAGTCCACGAAGGTCCCTTCTAGCCAAGGGACGTTGGGCAATTTGCCCAACATGGCGCCTCCGCATTCCGCTTGCGTACCCTTTACAACCTTTGGCTTGATGTTGAAGGTCTTGAGCCACAGGCCGAAGTGGGGCCGGATGCAGAGGAAAGCCTCGCACACGACGATAAACACCGAGATGTTGAGGATAAAGTTCGGCGCCAGATCGTGGAAATCCAGGCCATAGTAAAACATGAGCCCCCGGACAAATGGATGGAGCGGAAAGCCTAGTCCGCGGAGGAAGTGGGGGAGAAAGACGACCCTCTCATGAGGCCTGGGGGTAGGGACGAGCTGCCCCTCGTCGGGCAGCCGATGCGCGATATCGCCGGAAAGATATCCGGCGCTGCGCAGCTTGGTGATGTCCTCCTCCTTGACGGTGGAGGCTAACCATTTACCTCCCGCTTCGGACATATTCGGAGAAGGTCGAGATGAGATGAGCGAGCTCGGGCGTTGGAGCTTGAGTTCGCGGGGATGGATAAGCAAAGGAGGAAGAAGGCGTAGGTGAGAAGGTGAATCCTTATCCCTTATATATAGGCGGACAAAACTATATGTCCCCCACCAGCCTGGTAAAACTCGCTTATCTCCCAAGCGCCACAATCAATGGCGCGATTGGGTTACCCACGCACGTATTGATGAGAATCCCGGAATAAGGGGAACACAATCTCTGCTTCGACAAGACGTGCCAAGGAAACCGCTTCGCTAAACATGCTGAGGTGGTATAATAATTCGAATAAAGGCCTGGTGGCGGTGTGATGTCACGCCGCATAATATGTCAGCAGATTGAACTAAGTGTACATTTTATTCTCTCTACGGTGGAATGTGGAATTTATTTTGCAGATCCGGACACTATCCTGGTGTTCATGATCTTCTCTGGATTATTCAAGGGAGGAACCCGCCTTGCAATGTCGAACATTATGCACGCCGGACTTATCGTCATTGAAGACTGGTTCAGGGGCTACTGAGGGAGTCCTGGACTAGGGGGTGTCCGGATAGCCGGACTATCAATATCCGCCGGACTCCAAGACTACGAAGATACAAGATTGAAGACTCTGGCTCGTGTCCGGATGGTACTTGACTTGGCGTGGAAGGCAAGCTTGGCAATACGGATACGTAGATCTCCTACCATTGTAACCGACTCTGTGTAACCCTAGCCCTCTCCGGTATCTATATAAACCGGAGGGCTTTAGTCCGTAGGACAAGATACACAACATACAATCATACCATAGGCTAGCTTCTAGGGTTTAGCCTCCTTGATCTCGTGGTAGATCTACTCTTGTACTACCCATATTATCAATATCAATCAAGCAGGAGTAGGGTTTTACCTCCATCGAGAGGGCCCGAACCTGGGTAAAAACATCGTGTCCCCTGTCTCCTGTTACCATCCGCCTAGACGCACAGTTCGGGACCCCCTACCCGAGATCCGCCGGTTTTGACACCGACAGCATGCCATCTCAGCTAAGCAGATTGAGTGCAGAACAGGGCAAGGAAGCTTCTTAAGCAGAGCATATTGACAGTAAACTGCTTCGGCAAACAGTGAGATTAACAACATCTATCAGCTAACATTCAGCGCTACACCGACATGAACGGGGCCTCAGTCTAGAATGCGCGTACCATGGGAGAAGCTGACCGCCTTGCGTCTCCACACGAACGTCACCAGCGGTGGTGGCGATGACCGCCGTGCGCCTCCACAAGAACATAGCCAGAGGTGGCGGCGCGGCTAGAGGACGGCAGTCTCCAACGTATCTATAATTTTTGATTGCTCCATGCTACTTTATCTACTGTTTTAGGCAATATTGGGCTTTATTATCCACTTTTATGTTATTTTTGGGACTAACCTATTAACCGGAGCCCCAACCCAGATTTGCTGTTTTATACCTATTTCAGTGTTTCGAGGAAAAGGAATATCAGACGGAGTCAAAACGGAACGAAATCAACTGGAGAAGTTAATTTTGGAAGGAAACCAACCTGATGGGCTTGGAGTGCATGTCAGGGGAGTCCCGGGCTGCCCACGAGGGTTGGGGGCGCGCCCCCTGGGCACGCCCCCTACCTCATGAGCACCCCGGAGGTCCACCGACGTACCCCCTGCACCCATATATACCTACGTACCCTAAAACTTCCAGAACAGAAGATAGATCGGGAGTTCCGCCACTGCAAGCCTCTGTAGCCACCAAAAACCTCTCGGGAGCCCGTTCCGGCACCCTTCCGGAGGGGGATCCCATCACCGGTGGCCATCTTCATCATCCCGACGCTATCCATGACGAGGAGGGAGTAGTTCACCCTCGGGGCTGAGGGTATGTACCAGTAGCTATGTGTTTGATCCCTCTCTCTCGTGTTCTCTCTCGTGTTCCATCTATGGCACGATCTTGATGTATCCCGAGCTTTGCTATTGTAGTTGGATCTTATGATGTTTCTCCCCCTCTACTCTCTTGTGATGAATTGAGTTTCCCCTTTGAAGTTATCTTATCGGATTGAGTCTTTTATGAGAACACTTCATGTATGTCTTGCCGTGATTATCTGTGGTGACAATGGGATATCATGTGCCACTTGATGTATGTTTTGGTGATCAACTTGCGGGTTTCGTGACATTGGGAACCTATGCATAGGGGTGGCACACGTTCTTGACTCTCCGGTAGGAACTTTGGGGCACTCTTTGAAGTACTTTTATGTTGGTTGGATGAATCCGAGATTGTGTGATGCATATCGTATAATCATGCCCACGAATACTTGAGGTGACAATGGAGTATCTAGGTGACATTAGGGTTTTGGTTGATTTGTGTCTTAAGGTGTTATTCTAGTACGAACTCTTTTATAGATTGATCCTAAAGAATAACTTTGAGGTGGTTTCGTACCCTACCATAATCTCTACGTTTGTTCTCCGCTATTAGTGGCTTTGGAGTGACTCTTTGTTGCATGTTGAGGGCTTGTTATATGATCTATCTATGTTATTATTGTTGAGAGAACTTGCAGTAGTGAAAGTATGAACCCTAGGCCTTGTTTCCTATCATTGCAATACCGTTTATGCTCACTTTTATCATTAGTTGCCTTGCCATTTTATTATTTCAGATTACAAATACCTTTATCTACTATCTATTTTGCACTTGTATCACCATCCCTTCGCCGAACTAGTGCACCTATACAATTTACCATTGTATTGGGTGTGTTGGGGACACAAGAGACTTTTTGTTATTTGGTTGCAGGGTTGTTTGAGAGAGACCATCTTCATGCTACGCCTCCTACGGATTGATAAACCTTAGGTCATCCACTTGAGGGAAATTTGCTACTGTCCTACAAACCTGTGCACTTGCAGGCCCAACAATGTCTACAAGAAGAAGGTTGTGTAGTAGATATCAAGCTCTTTTCTGGCACCGTTGCCGGGGAGGCT
This sequence comes from Triticum timopheevii, assembly GCA_963921465.1. Taxonomy (NCBI): domain Eukaryota; kingdom Viridiplantae; phylum Streptophyta; class Magnoliopsida; order Poales; family Poaceae; genus Triticum; species Triticum timopheevii. Next base: position 294,661,553 of record OY997262.1, read on the forward strand.
AGGTAAAGGGCACTCACTCACACCCCTTCAACTAAGCTCTTTTCTGGCGCCGTTGCCGGGGAGGTTAGCGCTTGAAGGTATATCTTTAGATCTTGCAATCGAATCTTTTTGTTTCTTGTTTTAGCACTAGTTAGTCTATAAAATAAAATTACAAAAAAATGGAATTGAGTTTGTCTCATACGCTTCATCTTTTTAATATCTTTCGTGAGTATGATGGAAAGGAAAATTGTGCCCAAGTGTTAGAAGAAGAAATCTTTAAAATGTTTGGCACTAAATATGTAAATGATGAGCATCATTGCAATATTGTTAGTATGAATTCCTTGAATATCCATGATGCTAATGATATGCAAAGCCACAAGCTTGGGGAAGCTATGTTTGATGAAGATGATATTTTTTGTCCCCCAAGTTTTGATGAGCAAATTTACTATGATGAAAGCATGCCTCCTATCTATGATGATTATTGTGATGATACGTATGCCATAAGGAAGAAGTTTGCTTATGTGGAGAGTAGTAAATTTTCTATGCTAGTAGATCATGAAAAGAATGCTTTAGGTGCTGGTTATATTGTTGAATTTATTCATGATGCTACTGAAAATTATTATGAGGGAGGAACATATGCTTGTAGGAGTTGCAATAATATCAAGTTTCCTCTCTATGTGCTTCAAGTTTTGAAGCTATGCTTGTTTTACCTTCCTATGCTAGTTGATTATCGTTCCCATAAGTTGTTTGCTCACAAAATCCCTATGCATAGGAAGTGGGTTATACTTAAATGTGCTAGTCATATGCTTCATGATGCTCCCGCTATGTTTCAATTCTTATCTTTTATGTGAGCATCATTGTCATCATCATGCCTAGCTAGAAAGGCATTAAAGAAAAGCGCTTGTTGGGAGACAAACCAATATTTATCCTTACTATTTTTGTGTGTCCACATGATTATGCTACTGTAGTAATCATGTTTTATAGCTTTTGTTTCAATAAAGTGCCAAGTAAGACCTTTAGGATAGCTTACGGTGATAGTTGTGTTGATCCTGCTGAAAATCAGAAACTTTTGCACCCAGTAAATTAGTTTTTTTAATTCACATGAACGTTATTATAATCTGATTCTTTTTGCTCTGGATTTGTACACAAATTGCTTAGGACTTCCTAATTTGGTAGGATTTTTGGAGTTCCAGAAGTACACGTTTGATACAGATTACTACAGACTGTTCTGTTTTTGACAGATTCTGTTTTCTATGTGTTGTTTGCTTATTTTGATGAATCTATGAGTAGTATCGGAGGGTATGAACCATAGATAAGTTGGAGTACAGTATATATTACACCAATCTGAATTTAGAATGATTTCATTACAGTACCTAAGTGGTGGTTTTATTTTGTTATACTAACAGAGCTTATAAGATTTCCTGTTGAGTTTTGTGTTGTGAAGTTTTCAAGTTTTGGGTAAAGATTCGATGGACTATGGAATAAGGAGTGGCAAGAGCCTAAGCTTGGGGATGCCCAAGGCACCCCAAGGTAATATTCAAGGACAACCAAGAGCCTAAGCTTGGAGATGCCCTGGAAGGCATCCCCTCTTTCGTCTTCGTTCATCGGTAACTTTACCTGGAGCTATATTTTTATTCACCACATGATATGTGTTTTTCTTGGAGCATCATTTTCTTTTGTTATTATTTGGTTGATGTTATTTATATTAATGTTTTGCATATTTATTTTCAATAAAGAAGTCAAGGATAGCCTTTGCCATTCTTATTTTGCTAGTATACATGTTGCTGTTTGAAAACAGAAAGTTTACCGCTGTTGCAAAAATTCCCTAGAAAAGTCAGAGAATGGTATAATATTGAATATTTTTGCATAATGAGCTCTGATAAATTTATTACAGTGGGAATTTTAGTTCATAATTTTTGGAGTTAGGAAAGTATGGATACTCTTGCATTCTTTACAGACTGTACTGTTTTGGCAGATTGCTGTTATGTTTGCATTGTTTGCATATGTTTGCTTGTTTAATGATTCTATTTGAGGATAGGAGTATTAAATATGCAGAGGAATTTAGTATGCAATGTTGAATAATAATTTTAGTGATTTGTTACAGTAGAAAATGATAAGGTTTTGCATTGGTTTATACTAACCTATCTCACGAGTTCTTGTTGAGTTTGTTGTGGATGAAGCTTTTGATAAAAAGAGAAACCATGATATGAGAGGAATTAAGGAGACAAAAAAGTTCAAGCTTGGGGATTCCCAAGGCACCCCAAGATAATATTTCAAGAAGTCTCAAGCATCTAAGATTGGGGATGCCCCGGTAGGCATCCCACCTTTCTTCTTCAACAACTATCGGTTAGTATCAGTTGAGCCTAAGTTTTTGCTTCTTCACATGAGTTGTGCTATCCTTGCAATGTTTTCTTTAGATTTGCTTGCTGTTTGAATAAAGTATCAAGATATGAAATTATTTAATGAGAGAGAGTCTTCGCATAGTTACATAATTATTTAGCTACTCATTGATCTTCACTTATATCTTTCGGAGTAGTTTGTCATTTGCTCTAGTGCTTCACTTATATCTTTTAGAGCACAATGGTGGTTTTATTTTGAAGAAATAGATGAACTCTCATGATTCACTTATATTATTTTGAGAGTCGTTAATAGCATGGTAATTTGCTTAATATTAATATACTTGGTATTCAAGATATGTGAAGCTTTCTTTTGAGTGAATTGAATACTAAGATAAGTTTGATGCTTGATAATTGTTTTGAGATATGGAGGTGATAATATCAAAGTCATGCTAGTTGAGTAATTGTGAATTTGAGAAATGCTTGTGTTGAAGTTTGCAAGTCCCGTAGCATGCACGTATGGTTAAAGTTGTGTAACAAATTTGAAACATGAAGTGTACCTGGCTTGTGCATCCTTATGAGTGGCGGTCGGGGACGAGCGATGGTCTTTTCCTACCAATCTATCCCCCTAGGAGCATGCGCTAGTACTTGGTTTTTGATGACTTCTAAATTTTTGCAATAAGTATATGAGTTCTTTTGACTAATGTTGAGTCCATGGATTATACGCACTCTCATCTTTCCGCCTTTGCTAGCCTCTTTGGTACCGTGCACTGCCCTTTCTCACCTTGAGAGTTGGTGCAAACTTCGCCGGTGCATCCAAACCCCGTGATACGATATGCTCTATCACACATAAACCTCCTTATATCTTCCTCAAAACAGCCACCATACCTACCTATTATGGCATTTCCATAGCCATTCCGAGATATATTTCCATGCAACTTCCACCATCATCATCATGACATACATTACTTTTGTCATATTGCCATTGCATGATCATGTAGTTGACATCGTATTTGTGGCAAGGCCACCATGCATTATTTTTCATACATGTCACTCTTGATTCATTGCACCATCCCGGTACACCGCCGGAGGCATTCATATAGAGTCATATCTTGTTCTAAGTTTCGAGTTGTAATCCTTATGTTGTAATCAATAGAAGTGTGATGATCATCATTATTAGAGCATTGCCCAAAAAAAAAGAGAAAGGCCAAAAAAATAGGCCCAAAAAAAGAAAAAGAAAAAAGAAAAGGGCAATGCTACTATCTCTTTTTCCACACTTGTGCTTCAAAGTAGCACCATGTTCTTCATGTAGCGAGTCTCATATATTGTGCTTCAAAGTAGCACCTTGTTCTTCATGTAGTGAGTCTCATAAGTTGTCTTTTTATACTAGTGGGAATTTTTCATTATAGAACTTGGCTTGTATATTCCTATGATGGGCTTCCTCAAATGCCCTAGGTCTTCATGAGCAAGCGAGTTGGATGCACACCCACTAGTTTTCTTTTGTTGAGCATTCATAGCTCTAGTGCATCCGTTGCATGGCAATCCCTACTCCTCATGTTGACATCAATTGATGGGCATCTCCATAGCCCGTTGATGAGCCTCATCAATGTGAGACTTTCTCCTTTTTTTGTCTTCTCCACACAATCCCCATCACCATATTCTATTCCACCCATAGTGCTATATCCATGGCTCACGCTCATGTATTGTGTGAAGGTTGAAAAAGTTTGAGATTATTTAAGTATGAAACAATTGCTTGGCTTGTCATCGGGGGTATAGAAGTTGGGAACATTTTTGTGTGACGAAAATGAAGCATAGCCTAACTATATGATTTTGTAGGGATGAACTTTCTTTTGCCATGTTATTTTGAGAAGACATGATTGCTTTGATTAGTATGCTTGAAGTATTATTATTTTTGTGTCAATATGAACTTTTGTCTTGAATCTTTCGGATCTGAATATTCATATCACAATTAAGAAGATTTACATTGAAATTATGCCAAAGTATCACTCTGCATCAAAAGTTCTTTTTTATCATTTACCTACTCGAGGACGAGCAGGAATTAAGCTTGGGGATGCTTGATACGTCTCCAACGTATCTATAATTTTTGATTGCTCCATGCTACTTTATCTACTGTTTAGGCAATATTGGGCTTTATTATCCACTTTTGTATTATTTTTGGGACTAGCCTATTAACCGAAGCCCCAACCCAGATTCTGTTTTATGCCTATTTCAGTGTTTCAAGGAAAAGGAATATCAGACGGAGTCAAAACGGAACAAAATCAACTAGAGAAGTTAATTTTGGAAGGAAACCAACCTGATGGGCTTGGAGTGCACGTCAGGGGAGTCCTGGGCTGCCCACAAGGGTGGGGGGCGCCCCCCTAGGCGCGCCCCCTACCTCGTGAGCACCCTGGAGGTCCACCGATGTACCCCCTGCACCCATATATACCTACGTACCCTAAAACTTCCAGAACAGAAGATAGATCGGGAGTTCCGCCGCCGCAAGCCTCTGTAGCCACCAAAAACCTCTCGGGAGCCCGTTCCGGCACCCTGCCGGAGGGGGATCCCATCACCGGTGGCCATCTTCATCATCCTGGCGCTATCCATGATGAGGAGGGAGTAGTTCACCCTCGGGGCTGAGGGTATGTACCAGTAGCTATGTGTTTGATCTCTCTCTCTCTCTCGTGTTCCATCTATGGCACGATCTTGATGTATCCTGAGCTTTGCTATTGTAGTTGGATCTTATGATGTTTCTCCCCCTCTACTCTCTTGTGATGAATTGAGTTTCCCCTTTGAAGTTATCTTATCGGATTGAGTCTTTTATGAGAACACTTGATGTATGTCTTGTCGTGATTATCTGTGGTGATAATGGGATATCATGTGCCACTTGATGTATGTTTTGGTGATCAACTTGCGGGTTTCGTGACATTGGGAACCTATGCATAGGGGTTGGCACACGTTCTTCACTCTTCGGTAGAAACTTTGGGGCACTCTTTGAAGTACTTTTATGTTGGTTGGATGAATCCGAGATTGTGTGATGCATATCGTATAATCATGCCCACGGATACTTGAGGTGACAATGGAGTATCTAGGTGACATTAGGGTTTTGGTTGATTTGTGTCTTAAGGTGTTATTCTAGTACGAACTCTTTTATAGATTGATCCGAAAGAATAACTTTGAGGTGGTTTCGTACCCTACCATAATCTCTACGTTTGTTCTCCGCTATTAGTGGCTTTGGAGTGACTCTTTGTTGCATGTTGAGGGCTTGTTATATGATCTATCTATGTTATTATTGTTGAGAGAACTTGCACTAGTGAAAGTATGAACCCTAGGCCTTGTTTCCTATCATTGCAATACCATTTACGCTCACTTTTATCATTAGTTACCTTGCTGTTTTTATTATTTCAGACTACAAATACCTTTATCTACTATCTATTTTGCACTTGTATCACCATCTCTTCGCCGAACTAGTGCACCTACACAATTTACCATTGTATTGGGTGTGTTGGGGACACAAGAGACTTTTTGTTATTTGGTTGCAGGGTTGTTTGAGAGAGACCATCTTCATCCTACGCCTTCTATGGATTGATAAACCTTAGGTCATCCACTTGAGGGAAATTTGCTACTGTCCTACAAACCTGTGCACTTGTAGGCCCAACAACGTCTACAGGAAGAAGGTTGTGTAGTAGACATCACCCTGCCGCCTCCCATGCCCTAATCATCCTCGGAGGAGTCCCCGACCTCGGCAGTGCCGGACGTTGGACGGCAGCAAGTAGAACGTGTGGCTGACGGTGCTCCCGTCGTCAGGCGCCAGCGTGGCCACCGCTTGTGCGGTCGCGTCCGCGCCCGGCTACGCCGCTATTGCGTCGCGATAGGCGACTTGAGCGAGGGTGGAGACCTCGAGCTTCATCCCCGAAGACAAGCTCTCCCACAGAGCGTTCGCACTTGCGGTCATGGCAGATGTGGTGCCAGGTAGGAGGACGATGCGCTATGGTGTGGAGGTTAGCTGGGCGTTGCTGCTTTAACTAGCGCATTCCGGTGAGGCCAAGCGTCCGGGTGCGTCATTAAGTCGCTGGAGTTGGTTCCTCGGGCACCGAGCCTCTTAACGACGACATACGAACGGACGACATGAATGCGGGCAGCTGGCGCTGGCTGGGAATGCACCACGCGACGGCGCGAGGGACGAGGGCTTTGGTGTGCCAGGGTAGTCAGCTGCGGTCATGGCAACGTTGGAGATGCCCTTTGCTCAAATGCGATCCCCGCATGTTATTGAAAAAGCAAGACGACCCGGCATGGTCTCGGGTCCAGAGGATGCAGTTGGCCGCGCTACACCACTCCGCGGACGCGTCGCGGCGCCCCGTGCATCCTTGATGAGCCGGGTGTTGGGGTGTGTTTGGATTGTGGCCAAAGTGCACCTTACCAAAATTTTGGTCATGACCCAAAGATTGGTCTTTGTTTGGATGGTTGCCATTTCTTTGGCATGCCAATGAACTCAAGCCAACTCTAGTTCATTTTTCTTGCCAATGTCGGCCAAATCATGGGCAACCAATACCTCAACCAAAATTTTGGCTACCCAATGCTTTGATGGGGCAACCTTGGGCACAAACCAAACATACCGTTGGTCGTGCCATAGCACAAACACCACCCTCGGCACACTGAAACTGACCGTGTCTATCGATGATATCAGCGTGTCGCTCACCGCGGTCGCCGTGTCTAGAGGCGGTGCTGGAGCTCTGCCCCGTTGTTGGCGCCAACGACCCACATGAACGGTTGTCGGTGGCGAGGAGGTCGTGGGCCAGCCCCTCCATTGGACTAGTCTGCGCTACATCGTCCCGACGGGTGTACCCCACATTTCGGTTTCCCTGTTTTCCCGGCCATATTCGAGCGTCAGTGCTCCGCGTTGCGCATTAGGCCTTTCACTATGTAGGCCAAGCGAGACAACTTATTGTTTATTTGAGCCGTTCAAGTGTAATCATGTGGCGTTTGCTTATTTCTCATTCCTCTCCAACCCTCTTCTCCATCAATCATGTCACCCTCGAGTCGAGTCCATCCTCCCGCATGCCTCATTTGAACATTCCGCCGAGTATCATTCGCAAGTACCCACCCTAGTCCTCTTTCAATAGATCTCCGGACCCCGAGATGAAATCAAGAGGGAACGAGTGGGGCACGTGATACCTAAGGCGGATTCAAAATTTTGAACTGGTGAACATAGCATCCGCAAATCATATATAAAGGGTATTCAATGTTCGTTTCGTTTTTGAACGTACAATATACTCCCTCCTATCCTTTGTACTTTACATATAAGTTTTATGTGTAGTCAAAGTATCTCTACTATGATAAAAAAGGTATCAACATTCAACAACGCCCAATCAATATTGTTAGATTCGTACGTACTCCTAGATTTGTACTCGAGATGGTTTCCAATTTGACTATTGACAAGATTAATAGTACTCCTTTCACATAGGTGAGTAAGTCATCTTAGGCTGTGCACCGTGACCAAGGAGGAGGGGAAAACGAGAGACATTAATGTTTATTTGCTAATTAATAGTATTGCATGCAATGAACTAACCACTGCATGTCATGTTTGATAGTCTCAGGTAATTAAAAGCATGCACACCCTCATCTCTTATTGGTTCATATGTCAAGAAACAAGAAACGAGGTAGAAGTTAATGCACCGCGCCTATGTGTTTTGGGATTATTTGGTTTTCATAAGATGACTTACACACCTAGACGGAGGGAGTACATGAGATGTATAATGTGAAAATTATATCATTGGAAACTCCTTTCACATACGAAATTGACCATATGCTTTGTGTAAGTTGCATGTCATATATTATTACTCTAACATTTGGTCAAAGTTAGCCTCGAAAAATGCATTAGACCCTGTATGCTTTGTGTAAGTTGCATGTCATATATTATTACTCTAACATTTGTGTAAGTTGCATGTCATATATTATTACTCTAACATTTGGTCAAAGTAGTATAGTGGAAGTGCATCCTCTGACGTAGGTATCCCTGCCTTACCCTCCCTTTCGGTCACTTACTGGAGGACCCCATGCTTTCTAGGCCCCGCATGTCAGTTACTCAATGGGTTTGGCCACGTCAGGGGATCCTCATCCGTAGTATACTCCCTCTGTTTTTATTTACTCCGCATAAAACAGAGGGAGTGGTGGTATAATAAATGACGCGAGCGGGGGGGGGGGGGGCGTCGGTTTGCTCTCAACTGCGGTCCCACAAGCGAGCAAAAATGCAAGACAAAGCGCGTTCCATTCGGTGAGCGACGTGGAGGGTCCAGCGTGCCGGGCTGCAACACGAACGCGACAAGAGCGATGTACAGCCAAAACCGATTGACCGGTCGTCACGGGAACCACTATTCACACCAGAACCTTCGCTACTCGGCCTACGCCACCACTGCCCTAAAACCACACCAAATCTCCAGCCCATTCCCCCACCTTTCGATCCCCTAGCCCGCATCAAGCGTCCCCTAGTTTGCCAGAAAGCCATGGTGCACCGCAAGATCACTTACTACAAGATGCTGACGCCGGAGTGCCGCGCAGAAATCGCGGCGGCGGTCGGCACCACAGAGCTCCGTTCCCAAGCTCACTTTGCGGCGGGCCAATCCCCGAGTTCTCTGGAGCCAAGCTACGAGGAGGAGGAAGCCGATCCAATGTTCACTGCGGAGGTCGCGGCGCAGAAGGCCCCCGATGGGTATGAGACGATGGACGTCGACTTCGTGCCGGCGTCCGAGTCCCCCATGGTGTAGGTGGACCAGCGGTTCAACATGGCGATACTAAAGGAGGACCGGGAGGCAGAGGCTCAACTCGACGCGGAGCGCGCGCATGCCGCTGCCATCAAGGCTTTCCTGCAGGTGGAACCGGATGTCGTGGATGTGAACCGGGCGGCGGAGGCTCAACTTGAGGCGGAGCGCGCGGATGCCGCTGCCATCGAGGCCCTCCTGCAGGCGGAACCGGACGTCCTGGACATGAACCGAGCAGCAGAGGCTCGACTCGACACAGAGCACACAGATGCCGCTCTCATCGACGCCCTCGTGCAGGCAGAACCGGAAGTTCTGGACTTGAACCGGGCGGCGGAGGCTCGACTCGACGCGGAGCGCGCAGATGCCGTTGCCATCAAGGACCTCCTGCAGGCGGAACCGGATGTCCTCGATTTGAACTGGGCTGTGCTCTCGTCCGTGCAGAGCGCACACACGCTCCGCTTGAACAAGTAGCTGGAGGCCGAGGGCAACCACGGTGCGGAGACACACGTCGGCAGCGACGGCTGGTTCGCGCTGGCAGCCAAAGATGACGAGGCCGTCTCTTTCCGCGAGCAGTGATAGTTTTTCGTTATGTTGTTGTTTTTATGGATCCTTTGCTGTGTAAAAACATACTATTTGTTATGCAAGTCACCTGACTTGGGTCAGTCTACCATTTCAGGCAGTTGGATGAATATCCTACGTCTCCTAATCCTTCTTTCCTTCTTCCTCACCTCTTCTTCTTCCCCAACAGACCACCGCACGGGCCGTACGGATACTCCGGTTGGATAAACATACTCTATGAACGAAAATTATGTGTCAGCGATAGGATGGTTGAGTTTGGTTTGTTCACATGCGACAGTTGTCAGTGAGGGTGCGTTCCCTTGGTTGGGTTTGCGGCGTGCAGGAGCGACTGTGTGAGGGTGCGGTGCGACCGCGGCGTGCAGGAGCGACCGTGTGAGGGTGCGGTGCGACCGCGACAGTCGTGCGCAAGTGTACCTCCTTCTCATTTTGAAAACTTTAGGCAAGCTTGGCAAAAATGTGTGGCGAAGTTTGGCAATGCAAGGCCTAGACCCAAACAGGATAAGTACGTACGTACTAGGAGTACTAGTGTTAAAAAAAGAAAGGCGGGGTTTTCCATCGATACAAATCCTCGTTTCACGTGTCAATTAATGCGTATTTTTTTCTCGAAAGACCAAAGAGCTAACCATCTCACTCCTCATCGCTTGATTAATGCAGCGCCATGCAAACGAACCTTCTCACTTCCACATGCATGCAGGGGATATTAATGTCCTTGGTTGTTAACCCCATCAATTTTGCCTCGATTAGTGTTAGTGGCCCTTTGCAAATTGTAATTTTGATATACTGGCCTTGTGTACAAAAAATGGAGGTAGTAACTATATTTGAATTCCTTGCCCATTGCGGTGACGTCGACGACTTTTTTGTGTGGTTTTGCGAAGTGCGTTCGACGGAGAACACCATTGAGGGAGACCACGGTAAGTCGTTCGCAAGTGCTGCCTGCAAGACGAGACAACCGCCTTATTTGCATCCAGGAAGTCCTTTACTAGTACTACTACTAGGAGTACTAGTGTGTTGATATGGTTTCTCAAAGAAGACGATGGAGAAGCGGAGTCAGCGAAGAGTGAAATGATAGTTGCTTCGTCCGTGCTTTGTGATTTGACGCCTCACTGCTTTGTGATTTGTGATAGAAGGGACAGGGGAGTAGACTCTGTGCTCTATACTGTACTACATGCGTCCAAGCATGGGAGAAATAGGAGAGACATTGCATTCTTTTTATTCCTTCAATCAATCAATCAGGGAGCTTCGGTTCCATCTTTTTGGCTTTGGCAACACCGTCCACAATGGTTCCCACGATGCCAAAAGCTATTTTCACATTTGGCTACACATTGTGGATGCCCTTAACTGTACCACTTGGTTTTGCTCCTGTGTGCTATCTATACAAATCTCAATTATATTAATCTAAAAAATTATAGAATCAAAGATTAGTAAAAAGGAGGTGATTTTGCCGCACGGATGGCGGGGGAGGTTTCTTATTTTCGGAGGACATTGTCCTGGCGGTTTGCTAACATGCGGTCCCACGTGTCAGTGCTTTACCAAGCTGATCCGCGTCCCACATGAGGCAGAACAACAGCAGAAGCAACATGTGGTTAATTTGAAGAAGATGAGGGAGAAGCGATGTCGGTGTCAAAACCGGCGGATCTCGGGTAGGGGGTCCCGAACTGTGCGTCTAGGCGGATGGTAACAGGAGACGAGGGACACGATGTTTTACCCAGGTTCGGGCCCTCTCGATGGATGTAAAACCCTATGTCCTGCTTGATTAATATTGATGATATGGGTAGTACAAGAGTAGATCTACCACGAGATCAAGGAGGCTAAACCCTAGAAGCTAGCCTATGGTATGATTGTTGTAATGGAGGTTATGTCCTACGGACTAAAGCCCTCCGGTTTATATAGACACCGGAGAGGGCTAGGCTTACACAGAGTCGGTTACAATGGTAGGAGATCTACATATCCGTATCGCCAAGCTTGCCTTCCACGCCAAGGAAAGTCCCATCCGGACACGGGACGGAGTCTTCAATCTTGTATCTTCGTAGTCTTGGAGTCCGGCGGACGATGATAGTCCGGCTGTCCGGACACCCCCTAGTCCAGGACTCCCTCAGTAGCCCCTAAACCTGGCTTCAATGACGATGAGTCCGGCGTGCATAATGTTCGGCATTGCAAGGCGGGTTCCTCCTCCGAATAATCCAAAGAAGATCATGAACACCAGGATAGTGTCCGGCTCTGCAAAATAAATTCCACATTCCACCATAGAGAGAATAAAATGTACACAGGTTCAATCTGCTGACGTATTTTGCGGCATGACGTCACACCACTACCAAGCCTGTACTTGAATCGTTTTTTATTATACCGCCTCAGCGTGTTTAGCGAAGCGGTTTCCTTGGCACGTCTTGTCGAAGCAGAGATCGTGTTCCCCTTATTCCGGGATTCTCATCAATACGGACGTGGGTAACCCAATCGCGCCCGTCGCCACGCCTCCTCTATCGAAGGCGAATCCCGAACGGTCACGGAGATGGCTCTTGGTATTCTCCCTCTTTATAACAGGACCAAGGCTCATTTCTTTTCTTCAATCTTCCATCGAATCCTTTCCTTGCTCCAAGTTCCAACACCCAGAGCCCCAGATTCGAGTGCTTCGGGCCTTCAACAATGTCTGGCTCCGACCTTCAGGGTCGGTGGATGCCCTCCTCCATCACGGAGGAGGACGTGCTAAAGCTGCGTGAGGCCAAGTACCTGTCTTACGAGATTTCGCACAGGCTGCCCGCCCAAGGGCAGGCCATACCCACTCCCGAGCCCGGTGAGTACGTCGTCTTCGTACCCCACCTCCATCGGGGTTTAGGCTTCTCGACGGATCCCTTCGTGAGAGGGCTCATGTTCTACTACGGGCTGGATTTTCATGACTTGGCTCCGGAGTCCATCCTCCATATTTCCGCATTTATTATCGTCTGTGAAGCCTTCCTCCGCGTCACCCCCCACTTCGGCCTGTGGCTGAAGACCTTCAATGTGGAGCCGAAGATGATTGGGGGGCGTCAAGCAGAGTGCGGCGGGGCGGCCATAAGCAGGAGGGCCGATGCCCCGTGGCCCGCGGGCTCCTTCCAAGAGGAGCTCGGCTTGTGGCAGCAGGAGTGGTTTTATATCACCGCTCCGAATGGCAGCAGGCAAAAGCCGCCGCCTTCATTCCGCCTGGGACCTCCACGACGGTTGATGTCGTGGGTCAACCAAGGGCTCAATTGGGGGCCGTCAAAAGACGTGCCCCTATTGCAGGGCCGGATTCGAGACCTCCAAGCGAGGGAGATCGATCTGGTCATGGTGATGCAGGTCATGCTAATCAGGCGTCTTCTGCCCTGCAAACGCCATCCTCTCTGGTTATGGGAGTTCAATCCGGAGGGACCACGGATTCTCCAACACTTCATGGGTACGACACCCGTGGAGATATACAAGTTGTTCTTCGGACCGCAGGCGGCGTGTCCGGAATTGACCGAGGATGCCGGCCTAAGCTGCAATCGCCCGGATACTCAAGTAAGTAGCTCAGTGTCCGGTCGTACCATTTGTTTGCTTTTCTATAATTCGCCTTTTAACTCGTTATCCTTTAGCAGGAGTGGATAGCACAAGCAAAGCTGATACGGTGTCCGACCCCCCTCCCAGAGACCGCGTCGGAGCCCGTGCTGGTCAGAATGTTGGAGGTCGCGCCTTCAGAAGAAGGCGAAGGGGAAAATAGAGGAGCTATCACCTCGCCCAAGGGGGCGCTTGAAGAAGGGGGGATCGAGAATCCCTCCCTCCAGGGGGAGAAGAGGACCGCCTCCGAAGACCCGGAGGCCAAAGTCTCTAAGCGGGGGAAGAAATCTTCACCAGAGGGTCCTGCGTCCGGGGAGATCCCGGCCGTACAATCTTCTCCAAAGAATGAGCCCTCCAGCGAGCCGTGAGTAGGAAAAGGGGAGTTCATCAATAAGAAAACATCCCTATTTGTGCTTCTGAGGATAACCGAAAGTTTTTACCTTGTAGTTCGGATCTGCGACCTTCTCAGATGAGCTCGTCTTCGAGGGATCTTCGTCCGGAGATGATGGAGAGCGAGACGCCTCTGTCCGCCACGCCGTCGGATAGGGCGGACGAGCCTGAAGTGTCGTCACGGAGGGTATCCCCGAGCCCGGCAGAGCCGAAGAGTTCGGCGCCGACTAATGTTCGGTCGGGGGAGCTGAAGGATCTGCTTGAGAGGGCGTCCGTCTCAGAAGATCACCGTGCATTGATGAGCATGGTGATAGGAAGGATTTCGTCCGCCGAAAGTGGATTGCATAATGCCGCCAGGAGTTTGCTGGCGGGGTTTGAGGTACGTAAAAACGACGTACCTTTTTGACAGTTTTGCACATGAAAGTGCGCCCTGTGTAGATAGTAGCCCCTGAGACTCGGTATGTTGTCGAAAGCGACAGCGTGCCGAGGATCAAAATCGCAGGTATTGAGTGTCGCCTTTCCTATGCAGGTGGCGGATAGTCCGGGGGCTAGCCAGACTGATGGAGTTGCCGAATTAATGCGGCAAATCGATGTGGCGGATGCGGACATCACGCTAGTCAACAAGCGACTTGACGAGTCGCAAGGTAAGTTGTCTCTCCGCAGTCACCTGTTTAAGCGAGTCAAAGCCCACCTCTTTACAATTTTTATGCCTGACGTAGATGGTGCTGCTACTGTGGAGAGCCTTCGGGCAGAACTTGCTCAAGCCAAGGAGCAAGCCAGAAGGAGTGATGCGGCTGCCTCGAGGGCGGCCGAAGAGTTAGAAGCCGAAAGGGCTGCCCACTGCCGAAGCAGGGAAGAGATGGCCGAATTGGCTGTTAAATTAAAGGATGCTACCGACCGCGATGAGGCTCTTGAAAAGGAGCGCCTATCAGAGCGAGAAGACCTAGGGAAGGCCACCGCCGAGGCCAAGGATGCCTGTTCTGCAATGCGGGCTATGAAGGAGGAGCTGCGTCAGGCCGGAGACATTGTGGCTGGCAAGCCTTTTTTGGCTTATTGCAGCAATTTCCTGGGGCGGTGCCGCTTATGAAGGAGGTGAAGCGGTCGGCCTGCATAGAAGGTGCGCGGATGACCCTTGCCCGTGTGAAGACACATTGGACAGAGATGGATGCCACCGCTGAGGGAGTCCTGGACTAGGGGGTGTCCGGACAGCCGGACTATCAATATCCGCCGGACTCCAAGACTACGAAGATACAAGATTGAAGACTCCGGCTCGTGTCCGGATGGTACTTTACTTGGCGTGGAAGGCAAGCTTGGCAATACGGATACGTAGATCTCCTACCATTGTAACCGACTCTGTGTAACCCTAGCCCTCTCCGGTATCTATATAAACCGGAGGGCTTTAGTCCGTAGGACAACATACATTACAACAATCATACCATAGGCTAGCTTCTAGGGTTTAGCCTCCTTGATCTCGTGGTAGATCTACTCTTGTACTACCCATATCATCAATATTAATCAAGCAGGACGTAGGGTTTTACCTCCATCGAGAGGGCCCGAACCTGGGTAAAAACATCGTGTCCCTCGTCTCCTGTTACCATCCGCCTAGACGCACAGTTCGGGACCCCCTACCCGAGATCCGCCGGTTTTGACACCGACATTGGTGCTTTCATTGAGAGTTCCTCTGTGTCGTCACCGATAGGCTTGATGCATCTTCAACCTGCAACGCTGTCCAGGGTGAGACTTTTCTCCCCGGACAGATCTTCGTATTCGGCGGCTTCGCCCTGCGGGCCAATTCACTTGGCCATCTGGAGCAGATCGAAAGCTACGCCCCTGGCCGTCAGGTTAAATTTGGAAGCTTAAACTTCACGGCCGATGTTCGCGGAGACTTGATCCTCGACGGACTCGAGCCACAGCCAAGCGCGCCGCACTGTGACGATGGGCATGATCTAGCTCTGCCGCCGAACAGTGCCTTGGTGGCCGCACACGGATCCGCCCCGGCCATTGACCCGGAGCCGATCGCCCAGATCGAGGGCCGGTGGATAGACTCCGCCCCGGGGGCTTCAACATCCACGGCGATGGAGCCGAACACTAATCTTGTCCCCTGCGAAACTCATGATTCCGAGGCGCTGGACTCCTCGCCGGACTCCGAACCTCCCGCGCCCCTACCAATCGATCCGGATTGGGCGCCGGTTATGGAATTCACCGCCGTGGACATCTTCCAATGCTCGCCTTTCGGCGATATCTTAAATTCACTAAAGCATCTCAGGAGAGTCCTGGCCGGATTATGGCCAGGATGGTTGGGATGCGGACGACGAAGAAATTCAGAGCCCACCCACCACCCACTTTGTAGCCACTGTCGATGATCTAACCGACATGCTAGACTACGACTCCGAAGACATCGACACTATGGACGACGATGCCGGAGACGAACAGGAACCAGCGCCCACAGGGCACTGGAAGGCCACCTCGTCATATGACGTATACATGGTGGATACCCCAAAAGATGGGGACGGCGAAGAAACAGCAGAGGCAGATCCCTTAAAGAAACAGCCCAAGCGCCGGCGTCAGCGGCGCCGCTCTAAATCTCGCCATAGCAAAAACGGAGATTCCGGCACAGGAGATAATAATACTCCAGAGAGTGCCGAAGACAATCCCCTCCAACAAGAGTCAGCGCAGGAGGATGCAGAAGCTAGCCCTCATGAGGGGGCGGCAGACGAAGAGGTTGAGGATCGTAATTATATGCCTCCCTCCGAAGACGAAGCAAGCCTCAATGATGACGAATTCGTCGTACCCGAGGATCCCGTCGAACAAGAGCGCTTCAGGCGCAGGCTTATCGCCATAGCAAACAACCTAAAGAAAAAGCAGCAGCAGCTTCAAGCTGATCAGGACCTGCTGGCCGATCGATGGACCGAAGTCCTCGCGGCCGAAGAGTATAAACTCGAACGTCCCTCCAAAAGTTACCCAAAACGCAAGCTGCTCCCCCGATTAGAGGAGGAAGCATACGTACATCCATCACCAGCGCACGATATGGCTGACCGACCACCCCGTGGTCGTGACAGAGAGGCATCCAGGCCCCCAGCCAAGACCATACCCCGGCATCGCTTCAAAAGTACGAAGCCAAGAGGGAACGCACCGGACTTTCGAGACATATTGGGGGACAAAGCAAGGCAATCCAGATCCATCTATGGATCACGTGGGCGCCCTACGACCCACGACGAATACCGTCGTGCCGGATACAATAACCCCGGCCGGGCCGAACACAGCAGACAACGCTCTCTCGAGCTGCGTCGTGATATTGCTCAATACAGGGGCGCCGCACACCCGTTATGCTTCATTGATGAAGTAATGGATCATCAGATCCCCGAAGGGTTTAAACCCGTAAACATCGAATCTTACGATGGCACAACAGATCCCGCGGTGTGGATCGAAGACTATCTTCTCCACATTCATATGGCCCGCGGCGACGATATCCACGCCATAAAGTACCTCCCACTCAAGCTTAAAGGACCAGCTCGGCATTGGCTTAACAGCTTGCCCGCAGAGTCAATTGGGTGTTGGAAAGACCTGGAGGCCGCATTCCTTGATAACTTCCAAGGCACATATGTGCGACCACCAGACGCCGATGACCTAAGCCACATCATTCAGCAGCCAGACGAATCGGCCAGACAATTCTGGACACGGTTCTTGACAAATAAAAATGAAATCGTCGACTGTCCGGACGCAGAGGCCCTTGCAGCCTTCAAACATAACATCCGGGACGAATGGCTAGCCCGGCACCTGGGGCAAGAAAAGCCGAAATCCATGGCAGCCCTCACATCGTTAATGACCCGCTTTTGTGCGGGAGAGGACAGCTGGCTAGCCCGTAGCAACAATCTCCGTAAAAATTCTGGCAGTCCGGATACTAAGGACAACAACAGCAGGTCACGTCGAAACAAAAACAAGCGCCGAATTAACAGCGACGATAAGGAGGATACGGCGGTCAATGCCGGATTCCGATGCTCTAAACCCGGTCAACGGAAGAAGCCATTTAAAAGAACCATTCCGGGTCCGTCCAACTTGGACCGAATACTCGACCGCTCATGCCAGATACATGGCACCCCTGAAAAGCCAGCTAACCATACCAATAGAGACTGTTGGGTGTTCAAGCAGGCCGGCAAGTTAATTGCCGAAAACTATGACAAGGGGCTAAATAGCGACAACGAGGAAGAGACCCGGCTGCCGAACAACAGAGGACAGAAGGGTTTTCCCCCACAAGTACGGACGGTGAATATGATATACGCGACCCATATACCCAAGAGGGAGAGGAAACGCGCACTACGGGACGTCTATGCGATGGAGCCAGTCGCCCCAAAGTTCAACCCATGGTCCTCTTGTCCGATCACTTTCGATCGAAGAGACCATCTGACCAGCATACGCCATGGCGGATTCGCCGCATTGGTCTTATACCCAATCGTCGATGGGTTCCACCTCACGAGAGTCCTGATGGACGGCGGCAGTAGCCTGAACCTGCTTTATCAGGATACAGTGCGCAAAATGGGCATAGACCCATCAAGGATTAAACCTACAAAGACAACCTTTAAAGGTGTCATACCAGGAGTTGAAGCCAACTGCACAGGCTCAGTCACACTGGAAGTGGTCTTCGGATCCCCGGATAATTTCCGGAGCGAAGAGTTAATCTTCGATATAGTCCCGTTTTGCAGCGGCTATCACGCTCTGCTCAGACGAACCGCGTTTGCCAAATTCAATGCGGTGCCGCATTATGCATACCTAAAGCTCCAGATGCCAGGCCCTCGTGGAGTCATCACGGTCAATGGGAATACGGAACGCTCCCTCCGAACGGAGGAACATACAGTGGCTCTCGCGGCAGAAGTACAGAGCAGCCTTCTAAGGCAATTCTCGAGTCCGGCCGTTAAACGGCCGGATACAGCAAAGCGCACCCGGAGCAATATCAACCAAGACCACCTGGCGCGATCAGAGCACGCGTAGCAATGCGGCCCCAACCCTCACCCACGTATGATCGCAAGAATAACACTCCGCGTACATCGTTACGCTTTGGAGATACCATGGCCACAGGGGAGGGGGCACGATCACAACGGACCCAGAGTGCGGTTCGACCACACCAGGGGCTCGCAAATGTGCCCTTATTTTTTATTATTATTTTTCTTCCTTTTTTGTACACAAGACTCTGTTAACCAGAAGCCCTGTCCGGTGGTGAACCTGCCGAACTCATGATGCAATAGGCAGGGACTAAAGAAGGCCGCGTCGAACACTCAGGTGATCTCAATTACGAGCATTAAATTCAATTACATACACCAAATCCGTAGCTCATCCCTGGAGGGGGACATGTTTATTTAGTCCATATCCCTTGCTTACCGCACTATTTCTATCAGTCCGCTCTACTTGCAGACTTTTCTTTCATTAATAATGCTCCGGGCCCATTTTTGCATTCTTTGCATACGCATGATATGCAATCCGCACTCATTATTCCTGGGGGCTTCTTTTACAGAAGCTCAATTATATGGGTTTTATACCCACCACATGTGTCAAGCTTCCACATGTACCTTTTATCCGCCATTATATGCAACGATATGACTTAAGTTTTGGCCAAGCTGGGTTGCCTGGCTCCTGTGCTTACCCCTACGTTCCCGATTGTTCGGCTAGGAGGTAAAGGGAGCACCTCTGCGATTGTTACTGCCGGGTCAGCCGGATGTGTACCTCAGACTGGGTGAAGCCGAAAGCTAGCGTTCTTAAGGGAATATTCGGTCGGTGACTTAAAAGATGACTTTTTACCTATTTATCTATTTGCCCCCAGATGTTTTACTGCTTTCTTTGCAGTCCGGACATGCACTTTAGGGCATGCCTCCCAGGGAAAGGAACCCTTAACGGAACTATTCTCCCTGGAATATGTTTCTTACTAACCATGTAATATAACATAACTAGTTGGGCACTTGTCTGATAAAGCACTAATAACCCCTACGCCTGGTCTCCATGCATACCACGGTTGTTCCTTAACCAAAAAGGTATTCGGACACACTCCAGACTCTAGGGTCCCGAGGTCGAAGTGAAAAGGTCGGCAAAGACAAATGATCTACAATCCGGCTAGAAGGCATTTCTCGCAATTTCACCACATTATATATATATATATATATATATATATATATATATATATATATATATATATATATATATATATATGCTCATTATATGACATCTGGCACCCGTATATTTTGGTACGGCATAATACACCAGGGGCTTATGTTCCCCACTCTATGGTGTGATAAAGTCCGAACACTTTCACAAGTGTGGCACCCCGAACTTATAGCATTATATGAATCGGCTCCGAATCATGTCTTGGGTCAATAGTTGGGTTTGCCCGGCTCCCACGTTTTGGTGCCTTACGTTCCGTTCTGTCGGCTAAGGTGGCACTGGGAGAACCACTGCGATTGCGCCCCGGTTGAGCCGGGTTAACACCTCAGTGGAGAAAGCTAAAACTGACTGGCATGATAAGGTGAGAGACTGGTCGCTGTTCGAGAGGTTTTTTCGGGTCCTTAAAGACTCACGCCGCTTCGAGCGAAGTTCCGGATAATGTCCGATGAAGGCGTGGATAGCGCCCCGGATTCGGTCTTCCGAATACCAGGGGCTTCGCCGAAATTTAAAATTATAGAATTCTATGGCTAAGTGAGAGTGTTCAAGCATTATAAGTCCGGTGCCTTGTTCGTCGTGTTGAGCGCCTCCCTAGATGGACCCAAAAATGGGAACAAGAGTGCTCAAGTTTATCCCGAACACCCCAGCACTTGTGGCTTGGGGGCTGAAGCTAATGACTTGCCATCTCTCAGATTTTATAAACGACCGCACAGAAGGTAATATTTTAAATTAAACAAGCGTTGCTCATGGCGCATATGAACGAAGTTTTCAGCGCACAGGATAAATAAACAGCGAGTTCACTCAAAGATTACATTTCGGGAGCACTCATCTGCAATACTGCAGGCTCCCTTCAGGACAATTTTATAATACTTCTCCGGCGTGCGATACTCCTTGCCCGGTGGCGGTGGGTCCGTGAGAAGCTTCTCCGCATCCAATTTGCCCCATTGCACCTTTATGCGGGCAAGGGCCCGACGAGCACCTTCAATACAAGCGGAGCGCTTTACTACATCTAGCCTGGGGCATGCATCCACCAGCCGCCGCACGAGGCCAAAGTAGCTACCAGGCATGGCCTGTCCAGGCCACAGCCGGACTATGAGGCCCTTCATGGCCTCCTCAGCTACCTTGTGGAGTTCGACCAGCTGCTTCAGCTGGTCGCTTGGGGGCACCGGATGGCCGGCCTTAGTATACTGAGACCAGAAGACCTTCTCCGTCGAGCTCCCCTCCTCGCCACGATAGAATGCGGCGGCATCAGACGCACTACGCGGCAGATCTGCAAATGCCCCTGGAGAGCTCCTAATTCGGGTAAGTGTCAGGTAGTTCACATTAACATTCCTACTTTGCATGAAAAACGCCTTACCCGCCGCTATCTTCTTTATGTCCTCAACCTCCTGAAGGGCCTTATGGGCCTCGGCCTTGGCGGACTTGGCACTTTCGAGAGCCGAGGCAAGCTCGGACTCTCGAGTCTTGGAGTCACGCTCCAAACTCTCATGTTTTTCCATGAGAACCTGGAGCTCTTGCCGAACTTCCGCCACACGTGCCTCTTGCTTTTCTCGCTCAGCATGTTCCGCAGCCGCATTGCGTTCGGCCGCGGACACAGCATCCTTCAGGGTTGCCACCTCGTTAGTGGCCCCTGCAATACACATATTATCCTTGTTAATTTTATTTGCAACCAAAATCCTTTTCTGTAAGGTACTTATTCAAAGAGGTGTTACTCACCTTCTTTTTCCTCGAGCTGCTTCTTTGCATGGCCGAGCTCTTGCTCGGACCGCTCGAGATCCTTCTTTAGCACGTCAACCTCCGCCGTTAGTGCGGCAGAAGTCAGCAGTGCAGCCTGCAAACCCATATTGACATATTTTAGGCAACCCTGCGTATATCTTGTTATAGATCCTTAGTCCGGCTTTTCTTTCCGAACACCGAACTAAGCATCAGGGGCTACTGTCTATGCGGTATTATATTACATAATTTTAACTTCTTACCTCAAAGCCTGTTAAAAGGCTGCTGCAGGCTTCGGTCAGCCCGCTCTTAGCGAGCTGAACCTTCTCAATCACCGCACTCATGATAGTGCGGTGTTCTTTCTCGATGGAAGCGCCTTTAAGCGCCTCCAGCAGGTTATCCGACGCCTCCGATTGGACGAAGGCCGCTGGCGTCACGGTCCTGCCCTTCTTTCGAAGGGGCCGCTTGCCGGACTCTGGAACCACTGCGGGTTCCGATGTAGAGTCCGGCACGAAGTCCGGGGGGCTGCCTGACGGCGCCTCCGGAGCCTCCTCCTGATGGGTCCCTCTCTGGGATCCCACCTCGACGTCCTCGTTGGCGCATGGGGTGGAGGCAGTCGGGATGGAATTCACATCCGACGAGGCCAATGACCCGCTCGATGAGTCGGGGAGATCATCATTGGCCGGACTACGGGCAGAATGCGGCGTTAGAAGGATACTACGCGACATAAAAGAAATTACACATCAAGGATCCGG
Source organism: Triticum timopheevii (assembly GCA_963921465.1). Taxonomy (NCBI): domain Eukaryota; kingdom Viridiplantae; phylum Streptophyta; class Magnoliopsida; order Poales; family Poaceae; genus Triticum; species Triticum timopheevii. Next base: position 294,683,750 of record OY997262.1, read on the forward strand.
ATACTTACGATCTTGCCGGACGCCTGGCCCTTGGAGGCCGCTCATCCTCACCAATGCTGATGTTGGCGGAACTGTCCGGGGGGATAGTTCTCCCCCTCTTGGACCCTTCGGCCTCCCCGATGGGGGAAGCCTTCCTTTTCTTCTCTCCCTCCTCTGGGAGAGAGTATTCCTCCTCCTCGTCTTCGGGGGAGGAGTCCTCGTCGTCGTCAGACGCCTGATTGCGGGAACTCTTTCGAGTCCCTGCGGCCACCTACTTGGCTTTCTTCTCCGGCACCACGTGCGGTGTCGGAACCAGCAGCCCTGTTAAGCGGGCATTCACTGGGTCTTCTGGCATGGGTGCCGGGCTGATGAGCAGCTTGGCCTTCTCCATCCATTCCTGTCAAAGGAAGAGGCAGAATGAAACCTCACTAGAGTCAATCTAATTATCGCAAGTGTCCCGTAATGGGGTTGCACCACTTACCTCGTCAGTTGGATGCTGCGAGCTGAATCCGCGGTCTTCGGTCGTGGACGCGGGGGCTTCGGCGCCCTTGAACAGCACCCTCCAGGCGCCTTCGTATGTTGTATCGAAGAGCCCGCTTAGCGCCTGGTGCTGTTCCGGATTGAACTCCCACAAATTAAATGCCCGTTCTTGGCATGGGAGGATCCGCCGGATGAGCATGACTTGGACCACGTCGACGAGCCTGAGCCTATTTCTCACCATCTTCTTGATACATGATCGGAGTCCCGTCACCTCCACCGGATTCCCCCACTGCAAGCCCTTCTCTTTCCAGGAGGTGAGCTGCGTGGGGATGCCAGATCTAAACTCGGGGGCCGCCGCCCATGTGGATTTGCGCGGCTCGGTGATGTAGAACCACCCCGATTGCCACCCCTTTACGGAGTCCACGAAGGTCCCTTCTAGCCAAGGGACGTTGGGCAATTTGCCCAACATGGCGCCTCCGCATTCCGCTTGCGTACCCTTTACAACCTTCGGCTTGACGTTGAAGGTCTTGAGCCACAGGCCGAAGTGGGGCCGGATGCAGAGGAAAGCCTCGCACACGACGATAAACGCCGAGATGTTGAGGATAAAGTTCGGCGCCAGATCATGGAAATCCAGGCCGTAGTAAAACATGAGCCCCCGGACAAATGGATGGAGCGGAAAGCCCAGTCCGCGGAGGAAGTGGGGGAGAAAGACGACCCTCTCATGAGGCCTAGGGGTAGGGATGAGCTGCCCCTCATCGGGCAGCCGATGCGCGATATCGCGGGAAAGGTATCCGGCGCTGTGCAGCTTGGTGATGTCCTCCTCCTTGACGGTGGAGGCTAACCATTTACCTCCCGCTCCGGACATATTCGGAGAAGGTCGAGGAGAGATGCGCGGGTTTGGGCGTTGGAGCTTGAGTTCGCGGGGATGGATAAGCAAAGGAGGAAGAAGGCGTAGGTGAGTAGGTGAATCCTTATCCCTTATATATAGGCGGACAAAACTATGCGTCCCCCACCAGCCTGGTAAAACTCGCTTATCTCCCAAGCGCCACCATCGATGGCGCGGTTGGGTTACCCACGCACGTATTGATGAGAATCCCGGAATAAGGGGAACACGATCTCTGCTTCGACAAGACGTGCCAAGGAAACCGCTTTGCTAAACATGCTGAGATGGTATAGTAATTCAAACAAAGGCCTGGTGGCGGTGTGATGTTGCGCCGCATAATACGTCAGCAGATTGAACTAAGTGTACATTTTATTCTCTCTATGGTGGAATGTGGAATTTATTTTGCAGAGCCGGACACTATCCTGGTGTTCATGATCTTCTCTGGATTATTCAAGGGAGGAACCCGCCTTGCAATGCCGAACATTATGCACGCCGGACTTATCGTCATTGAAGACTGGTTCAGGGGCTACTGAGGGAGTCCTAGACTAGGGGGTGTCCGGACAGCCGGACTATCAATATCCGCCAGACTCCAAGACTACGAAGATACAAGATTGAAGACTCCGGCTCGTGTCCGGATGGTACTTTACTTGGCGTGGAGGGCAAGCTTGGCAATACGGATACGTAGATGTCCTACCATTGTAACCGACTCTGTGTAACCCTAGCCCTCTCCGGTATCTATATAAACTGGAGGGCTTTAGTCCGTAGGACAACATACATTACAACAATCATACCATAGGCTAGCTTCTAGGGTTTAGCCTCCTTGATCTCGTGGTAGATCTACTCTTGTACTACCCATATCATCAATATTAATCAAGCAGGACGTAGGGTTTTACCTCCATCGAGAGGGCCCGAACCTGGGTAAAAACATCGTGTCCCTCGTCTCCTGTTACCATCCGCCTAGACGCACAGTTCGGGACCCCCTACCCGAGATCCGCCGGTTTGGACACCGACAACCGCTGTTGCAACCCAGGGTTCGGACGAAAGCCGATTACCCGCCGAGCACTATTTTGGGGAAGTTATGCGTGGTGCTCGTGTAATAGAGTCGCAGTGCTCGAAAAATGTCACGTTCAAATGAACGTTGTACTTTGTAAAACAATGGTTATGATGTAATCGCTTTTTATACTTGTGCGTTCCAAGTATTGAAATATCTCCTATGCGACCGTTTATGTATACGTGTGTATAACCTGAAAGATGGCAGTCTTTGGCTTCAGCCCCCACGCACAAGGTGCGGGGGTGTTTGCAAAAATAGCGCATTGTCACGCTTAATCCGACGTCTCGGTCCTGTTGAGGAGGTGGTAGCATAGCAAACGAGGCAATCCGGACTATGATGCTTTATCACTTTCACTTAGCCATTGGAGTTCGAGGGTGGGGCTACGATATATCCCCTGGGGGCACCGCGCTTCTCCGAATTCGGGGCGCGTGTGTGCCTGACCGGGAAAAGGTCCTTCGTCAAAGCGGGGAATTCTAAACATTCCGGTGGTCGATCGAGTGGTTGACCAGTCTCTCGCTGTATCATGACAGTCAGTTTTCGGCTTTCTCTACTGAGGTGCTTCGCCCAGCCGAACTGGGGCACAATCGCAGTAGTTCTCCTGGTGCCGCGTTAGCCGATGATATGGAACGTAAGGCAGCAAAACACAGGAGCCGAGCAAACTCAACATTTGACCAAAGACATGATTCGGAGCTGATGCATATAAGGCCTAACTCGAGACATTGAACACTCCCTAAGGTGTCCAGTCTTTATAATAATGGGCAGAACAATGCCCTAAGCCCCTAGTGTCTAGGTACGGGCAAGGTCCTCTGACGCGGCCGATGCCAAAACGTCAGGCTCCGCTCTGGTTATAATGAGAAACCAGGGGATTATAACAACAAGAGACAGTAAAAAAGGTTTACGCAGGGTCTTAATCTGAAAAGAATCCTTGCGACGGGTCCCTACTGCATGTCTGCGCCTGTGTCTCCGTTGTGCCGTTATACTGGACGGATGTGCACATTGTTCGTCTGTAAAAAGAGAGGAACTTAGTTTGAAAGGAAATCATGCGAAAAAAAGTATATGAAAAATATTAATAAATAAGTAAAGCGGAGTCTATATGAGCTCGTTGTTGCTTTATATGCTCAGCCCCTTGTGAAGGGGTGTGCGGCTAGGGAGCCCCTAGCTTATTTATGCCGGACTCGTCTAGCCGTGTCCGGGGTCTTTAAATGACCCTCATAATGAAATGATGCCACGTGGACCGGGCATTTTAAGTGTAAGAGACGCGTAATGTGGTATGGCGTTGAAGCGGACAAAAGCTTCACGTCCCAATAGTGCTTGATAGCTACTTTTAAATGGGACGACATGAAAGATTAGTGTTTCGCGTCAGAAGTTGTTCGGTGACCCGAACACAACTTCTAGTAATAAGGAGCCTGTGCACTTGGCGTAAGGGCCTGGCGTCACTCCTTTAAAGGAAGTGCGGCTGTGTCGAATTTTAGTAAGGTCTATCCCCAACTTGCGGATTGTGTTTGGATACAGCAGGTTTAAATCGCTGCCTCCGTCCATCAGGACTTGTGTAAATTGTAGTCCGTTGATTATAGGATCCAATATCAGGGCAGTCCATCCTGCATTTCGAATGCTTCTGGAATAATCCAGGTGGTCGAAAGTGATTGGTTTTGATATCCAATCTCGATGTTCCGCTGGGTTGGACCGTGCGAGAACCATTTTAGCGGGTGCCGCATTGTTTTTCCGTATTATCACATGAAGTGAGTTTACTGCTTTGACTTCTTGTGGGAAAGTCTTTTGTTTTCCGGTGCTCTGCTGGTGGGGTTTATCATCATCCTCGCTTGATGCGTCGAGCCCCTTGTGTTCGGCGTTTAGTCGGCCGGACTGTTTGAAAACCCAACAATCTCGGTGGGTGTGGTTTGCAGGCCTTCCGGGGGTACTATGGATTTGACATATCCGACCCAAAATTTTGTTTAAGTTGGATAGCTCATCACTGTTATCCTTAAGAGGCAGTGTTTTGCTGTTTGGCCGCGAGCTTTTGAATCCGGCGTTGACCGCCGTGTTCTTTGGGCTTTTCTCTTTATTCCGGCACTAATCTTTTCTGCGCCGTGATTTTCCGTTTCCATCTCTGATCTCGGATGTACTTGGGTCGCTGGTGCTGCATCTTGCTAGCCAACTATCTTCCCCCGTGCAAAAGCGGGTCATGAGGCTTGTTAGCGCGGACATTGTCCTCGGCTTCTCTTGGCCGAGGTGTCTGGCGAGCCATTCGTCTCGGACATTGTGTTTAAAAGCTGCTAAGGCTTCGGCGTCCGGACAGTCGACTATTTGGTTCTTTTTGGTAAGGAACCTGTTCCAAAATTTGCACGCTGACTCTCCGGGCTGTTGAGTTATATGACTTAGATCGTCTGCATCCGGAGGGAGGAGATAAGTCCCTTGAAAATTTGCTCTAAACGCGTCCTCAAGCTCTTCCCAACTTCCAACAGTGTTTTCTGGGAGGATTTTGAGCCAATGACGGGCTGGCCCTTTGAGCTTGAGGGTTAAATATTTTATGGCGTGGAGATCATCTCCTCTAGCCATGTGTATGTGTAGTATATAATCCTCTATCCAGACTCGAGGGTCTGTTGTTCCGTCGTAAGCCTCTATGTTTATGGGTTTAAACCCGGCTGGGAATTCATGATCTAGCACCTCATTGGTGAAACATAGTGGGTGTGCGGCGCCCCTGTATTTGGGTATTCCGCTATCTTCGAACACTTGACGTGTCGTGTTGCTTCCTGGGCCCCTCTTTTTTGGCCCATAAATGGACCTGGCTGGGCCATCTGTTTTTCCAGGGTCATGAGTCGGCTTGTGTGTGGCACCGCTTTTAGATTTTGTCCTATCCTTTGGCCGTCTATCCGGCCAGGCGGCCTCTTTATTTTTTGACTGTGGGGGCTCTATGGCTTCCTCGTCAAATTCTGGCAGCAGCTTGCGCTTCGGGTAGCTCTTTGATTGATGGCCATTGCCGTATTTGTCTGCGGTTTTGAGCACTTTGCTCCACCTCGTTCTGAGTATGTCTTCCGCTGTTTTGAGCTTCCGTTTTTCCTTCTTCAAGCTTCTTGCGGTGGCGATGAGTCTTCCGTGAAGGTTCTTATGTTCCGATAGTATATCCGGTGTTAGGTCATCCGGACTGTTTGTTTCGCCGGGATTGGATTGATTATCCGATTTGTCCTGTTCGGACGGTTGCTTTGTTGCATGCTCGTCGTCCACTGCTTTGCCCTGCTCTAACGCTGGGTCATTAGGAATGTTGTCTTTGCCGAGGCGGGTCTTAGGGCGGCGCTTGCGTCGCCGCTTTGGTTGTTTATCGACGGGATTATCCTTTGCCGCGCCCCATTGTTCCTCGTCGTCGCTTCCTTTTGGGGTATCCACCATATATACGTCATGTGTTGGGGTGGTCTTCCAGTGCTCTGTGAGCGCTGGTTCTTGTTCGTCTCCGGCATCGTCGTCCATACCGTCGATGTCTTCGGAGTCATAGTCTAGCATGTCGGTTAAATCTTCGACAGTGGCTACAAAGTGGGAGGTGGGTGGGCTTTGAATTTCTTCGTCGTCTGCTTCCCAACCATCCTGGCCGTAATCTGGCCAGGGCTCTCCGGATAGCAAGAGATGCTTTAGCGAATTTAGGATGTCGCCAAAGGGTGAGTGCTGAAAGATGTCCGCAGCGGTGAACTCCATGATCGGCGCCCAATCGGATTCGATTGACAGGGGCGCAGGAGGTTCGGAGTCCGGCAGGGAGTCCGGCACCTCGGAGTCACGAGATCTATAGGGGACAAGGTCAGTGTTCGGCTCCATCGCTGTGGAAGTTGCAGCCCCTGAGGCGGTGTCCAGCCACTGGTCCTCGATCTGGGCGATCGGCTCCGGACTAAGGGCCGGAGCGGATTCATGTGTGGCCACCAAGGCACTGTCCGGCGGCAGAGCTAGATCATGCCCATCGTGACAGTGCGGCACGCTCGGCTGTGGCTCGAGCCCGTCGAAGATCAAGTCTCCGCGGATGTCGGCCGTGAAGCTTAAGCTTCCGAACCTGACCTGACGGCCAGGGGCGTAGCTTTCGATCTGCTCCAGATGGCCAAGTGAATTAGCCCGCAGTGCGAAGCCGCCGAATATGAAGATCTGTCCGGGGAGAAAAGTCTCACCCTGGACGGTGTTGTTGTTGATTGAAGAAGCCATCGAGCCTATCGGTGACGACATAGAGGAACTCTCAATGAAAGCACCAATGTCGGTGTCAAAACCGGCGGATCTCGGTAGGGGGTCCCGAACTGTGCGTCTAGGCGGATGGTAACAGGAGACGAGGGACACGATGTTTTACCCAGGTTCGGGCCCTCTCGATGGAGGTAAAACCCTACGTCCTTCTTGATTAATATTGATGATATGGGTAGTACAAGAGTAGATCTACCACGAGATCAAGGAGGCTAAACCCTAGAAGCTAGCCTATGGTATGATTGTTGTAATGGAGGTTATGTCCTACGGACTAAAGCCCTCCGGTTTATATAGACACCGGAGAGGGCTAGGGTTACACAGAGTCGGTTACAATGGTAGGAGATCTACATATCCGTATCGCCAAGCTTGCCTTCCACGCCAAGGAAAGTCCCATCCGGACACGGGACGGAGTCTTCAATCTTGTATATTCGTAGTCTTGGAGTCTGGTGGACGATGATAGTCCGGCTGTCCGGACACCCCCTAGTCCTGGACTCCCTCAAGCGGATTCAGCAATGAGTGAAATGATGGTTGCTTCGTCCCTCCAACTTCTTTTTTTAGCTTTATTACTTCGTCCCTCCAACTTAACTACGGGAAAGGTGCAGCTTTGTGATTTGACGCCTCATTGCTCATTACTACGCCGGCGCCATGACTGGGGTGCTTCACCCTTGCTGCTCTGCACTGTATTCCGGTATGGCACGTGGACCCGGTAGCTTGATGTCCTACATGTCGGCGAAAGGGACTAGAAGATTTATGAAAGCGAGCGCTCCAGTCTTACGATAGAGGAGTAGACGACACGACGGCCCAGTGAACTGTCACTTGTACTGTATAGTACTATAGTTTTGCTGTTTCGCACGATCCATCGTTACAAACCCGATTAAATAGGAAAGGGCGGGATTTTTCCCGCGCGGTAGATGATACTGGCCATACATTTCAAAGGTAATTTTAATGTATGCAAACTGAATAATTATAAGTAACAATATGATATCTAGTAAAACTAAAAACACATATGATTTATTGTGTTAGAGTGTAGTAGTAGTGCAGTATTGCATAGTTGTTAGATGTAACATGCGAGAACGTGTAGAGATGTAGTTTTGGAGGGCCTAGAGAGAGAAAAGCGTAATACGGTCACCGAACTTCATAATAAGCTGATTACGGTCACTATATACGTTTTGCGGTGATTATCCGGTCACTTGCTCACAGTTCAGCATCGGATTGCACTCTGTTGACCGGCCAAATAGTCTGTGTGGCGCCATGTTGACTAGTTAAATTGACCATGTTCCTTGTGGGTCCCACCTGTCAATTCGCATAGGGAAAAGGACAGATAAACACAAATTTACGCAGGCGCGACAAGGCTCCAACCCATGCGCGGGAATCACCTGGTTGTGTATGTGTCTGTCAGGGTCCGATGTGTGCGCATGCACGTGTAGGTTGAGCACTTGAGCGTGAGAGTGTGTGTTGGTCGTGTGGTGTACTGGTGTGTGCATGCATGCGTGCGTGTGTGTGTGCGTGTGAGTGTTGCATGCGTGTGTGGCTGCGTGTGTACGTGTGAGTGTTGCGTGCGTGCGTGGATGCATGTGTTTGTGTGAGTGTTGCGTGGATGGAGTTCGTGTGCATGCGTGCGTGTGTGTATAATCACCAGACCAGCTCCTGTGTGTTAAAGCAGACGGCTCAACATACCAATACAAGGCCACCTTGTCCGTTGTGCCCACGGTCATGACTTCGAACCACTGTTAAAATATTTTTTTGTCGTTTGTTTTCATTCTTACTAGCAAGATGCCCGTGCGTTGCACGTAACATCAAGATGCATTTGTATGACTTGTTTATCCTGTGAGAGAAAAGGATGAACGAGGGAAGGCCTTATTTGCAAATGTGGAGAGGTGTGTGGTTAGCTTTTTACAAAATTGCCATAGTTTCTTTCCTATCCGTCAGATATAAATCGGACGGCCTATATTGCAGGATGGCAGGCACACCATCATCACCAAATCTGTTTTTTATAAGAGTGTATTTTATGTATTTTATAATAGTGTAGATGTAGAGTAGATACAAGTCGACAGGTGGGCATGATGTTAGTGAGATAATGTGATGCAACACTAGAGGTGCCACGTGGAGTGTTTAACTAGTCAACTAGTCATGTCATGAGCAAATACAAAGTTGTACGGTGAGCCCGTGACTGTATAATAACCACTAAACATAAACGGTGACCGTAATGAGTGGATTATGAAGTCCAATGTATGTATCGTGCTTTCGCTTCAAATACAATGATCGTCATTGCATATATCGCGAGAGAAAGATGAAACACGCGTGAATTTTCTAGGGGCTTACTTTTAGAGGACCTGGAGATAGTTTTGTGTGCATACGTGAAAGGGGCGTACAGGGGGGGTATGCGATGGAGAGAGATGCTCTTCGTTTCTCTTTATTATGACTAACTTAGTATATAGTATAAAAATATACAAATTCACAGTGCGGAATAAATATCATTGTGGGCACCATGCAATGCAAATTAGCGTTCGTACTCCTCCATATAACTTTGTAATGTTGTATATATGTAGAAACTCTAAAATAATTTTTTGGCCACACTTTATTCAAAAGGAATGTTGTATGCGAAATAAACGTGAAGAGAGGGCTTTTTAGATCAATGGGGTACATGATGTAACATGTGTGAATGTGTAGTTGATGCATTTGGCAGGGCCTAGAGAGGTATGTGTGTGTATTACGTATTCGAGAGAGGCATGGATAGATGGGCCGACGGGGGGGGGGGCGTGGGAGAGATAGTACGAGAAATGAGAGTGGTCTAGAGAGAGAGACGAATATGACATCGCGACAAGAGATTCCATTCCCTTGAGTGTGTATGAGGGAGTCCTGGACTAGGGGGTGTCCGGACAGCCGGACTATCATCGTCCGCCGGACTCCAAGACTACGAAGATACAAGATTGAAGACTCCGTCCCGTGTCCGGAGGGGACTTTCCTTGGCGTGGAAGGCAAGCTTGGCGATACGGATATGTAGATCTCCTACCATTGTAACCGACTCTGTGTAACCCTAGCCCTCTCCGGTGTCTATATAAACCGGAGGGCTTTAGTCCGTAGGACACAACATCCATTACAACAATCATACCATAGGCTAGCTTCTAGGGTTTAGCCTCCTTGATCTCGTGGTAGATCCACTCTTGTAATACACATCATCAATATTAATCAAGCAGGACGTAGGGTTTTACCTCCATCAAGAGGGCCCGAACCTGGGTAAAACAACGTGTCCCTCGTCTCCTGTTACCATCCGCCTAGACGCACAGTTCGGGACCCCCTACCCGAGATCCGCCAGTTTTGACACCGACATTGGTGCTTTCATTGAGAGTTCCTCTGTGCCGTCACCGATAGGTTCGATGGCTTCTTCAATCAACAACAACGCCGTCCAGGGTGAGAGTTTTCTCCCCGGACAGATCTTCGTATTCGGCAGCTTCGCACTGCGGGCTAATTCACTTGGCCATCTGGAGCAGATTGAAAGCTACGCCCCTAGCCGTCAGGTCAGATTTGGAAGCCTAAACTTCACGGCAGACATCCGTGGAGACTTGATCTTCGATAGATCCGATCCGCTGCCGAGCGTGCCGCACTGTCGCGATGGGCACGATCTAGCTCTGCCGCCAGTCAGTGCCTTGGAGGCCGCACATGAATCCGCTCCGACCCATAGTTCGGAGCCGATCGCGCAGATCGAGGACGAGTGGCTGGACACCGCCTCGGGAGCTGCAACATCCGCGGCGATGGAGCCGAACACTGACCTTGTCCCCCATAAAGCTCGTGACTCCGAGGTGCCGGACTCCCTGCCGGACTCGGAACCTCCTGCGCCCCTGCCAATCGAATCCGATTGGGCGCCGATCATGGAGTTCACTGCTACGGACATCTTTCAGCACTCGCCCTTTGGCGACATTCTAAATTCGCTAAAGCATCTCTCGCTATCCGGAGATCCTTGGCCGGATTATGGCCTGGATGGTTGGGATGCGGACGACGAAGAAATTCAAAGCCCACCCACCTCCCACTTTGTAGCCACTGTCGACGATCTAACCGACATGCTAGACTATGACTCCGAAGACATCGACGGTATGGACGACGATGCCGGAGACGAACAAGAACCAACGCCTACAGGGCACTGGAAGACCACCTCGTCATATGACATATACATGGTGGACACCCCAAAAGATGGGGACGGCGAAGAAGCAGCGGAGGCAGATTCCTTAAAGAAACAGCCCAAGCGCCAACGTCAGCGGCGCCGCTCTAAATCCCGCCACAGCAAGAACGGAGATTCCGGCACAGGGGATAATAACACCCTAGAGAGTGCCGAAGACAATCCCCTCCTGCAAGATTCAGCGCAGGAGGATACAGATGCAAGCCCTCACAAGAGAGCGGCAGACGAAGTGGTCGAGGATGATAATTACATACCTCCCTCCGAATACGAGGCAAGCCTCAACGACGACGAATTCGTCGTGCCGGAGGATCCCGTCGAACAAGAGCATTTTAAACGCAGGCTTATCGCCACGGCAAATAGCCTAAAGAAAAAGCAGCAGCAGCTTCAAGCTGATCAAGACCTGCTGGCCGACAGATGGACCGAGGTCCTCGCGGCCGAAGAGTATGAACTCGAAAGCCCCTCCAAAAGCTACCCAAAACGCAAGTTGCTCCCCCGATTAGAAGAGGAAGCATACATACCTTCATCACCAGCGCACAATACGGCCGACCGACCGGCATCCAGACCTTCCATCAAGACCGTACCCCGGCATCGCTCGAAAAGTACGAAGCCACGGGGGAATGCGCCAGACTTGCGGGACATATTGGAGGATAAGGCAAGACAATCCAGATCTATCTATGGATCACGTGGGCACCCCACGACCCACGACGAATACCGTCGAGCCGGATACAACAACTCCGGCCGGGCCGAACACAGCAGACAACGCTCCCTTGAGCTACGTCATGATATTGCTCAATACAGAGGCGCCGCACACTCGCTATGCTTCACCGACGAAGTAATGGATCATCAAATCCCTGAAGGGTTTAAACCCGTAAAACATTGAATCCTACGATGGGACGACAGACCCCGCGGTTTGGATCGAAGATTATCTCCTTCACATCCATATGGCCCGCGGCGACGATCTCCACGCCATCAAATACCTCCCGCTCAAGCTTAAAGGACCAGCTCGGCATTGGCTTAACAGCCTGCCCGCAGAGTCAATTGGGTGTTGGGAGGACCTGGAAGCCGCATTCCTCGACAACTTCCAGGGCACATATGTGCGACCACCAGACACCGATGACCTAAGCCACATAATCCAGCAGCCAGACGAATCGGCCAGGCAATTCTGGACACGGTTCTTAACAAAGAAAAATCAAATCGTCGACTGTCCGGATGCAGAGGCCCTCGCAGCCTTCAAACATAACATCCGCGATGAGTGGCTAGCCCGGCACCTAGGACAGGAAAAGCCGAAATCCATGGCAGCTCTCACATAATTAATGACCCGCTTCTGTGCGGGAGAGGATAGCTGGCTAGCTCGCAGCAACAACCTCAGCAAAAATGCTGGTAGTCCGGACACTAAGGACCACAATGGCAGGTCGTGTCGAAGCAAAAATAAACGCCGCATTAACGGCGACGACAAGGAGGATACGGCAGTCAAAGCCGGATTCCGAGTCTCTAAACCCGGTCAGCGGAAGAAGCCATTCAAAAGAACCACTCCGGGTCCGTCCAATTTGGACCGAATACTCGACCGCTCATGGCAGATACATGGCACCCCCGAAAAGCCAGCTAACCACACCAACAAAGATTGTTGGGTATTTAAGCAGGCAGGCAAGTTAATTGCCGAAAACAACGACAAGGGGCTGCACAGCGATGACGAAGAAGAGACCCGACCGCCGAACAGTAGAGGACAGAAGGGTTTCCCCCCACAAGTGCGGACGGTGAACATGATATACGCAACCCATATACCCAAGAGGGAGCGGAAGCGTGCACTAAGGGACGTATATGCGATGGAGCCAGTCGCCCCTAAGTTCAATCCATGGTCCTCTTGCCTGATCACTTTCGATCGAAGAGACCATCCGACCAGTATCCGCCATGGCGGATTCGACGCATTGGTCTTAGACCCAATCGTCGATGGATTTCACCTCACGAGAGTCCTGATGGACGGCGGCAGTAGCCTGAACCTGCTTTATCAGGATACAGTGCGCAAGATGGGCATAGACCCCTCAAGGATTAAACCTACAAAGACGACCTTCAAAGGCGTCATACCAGGTGTTGAGGCCAATTGTCTTCGGATCCTCGGACAATTTTCGGAGCGAGGAGTTAATCTTCGACATAGTCCCGTTCCACAGCGGCTATCACGCTCTGCTCGGACGAACCGCGTTCGCAAAGTTCAACGCGGTGCCGCATTACGCATACCTCAAGCTCAAGATGCCAGGCCCTCGTGGAGTCATCACGGTCAACGGAAATATGGAACGCTCCCTCCGAACGGAGGAACATACAGCGGCTCTCGCGGCAGAAGTACAAAGCAGCCTTCTAAGGCAATTTTCGAGTCCGGCCATTAAACAGCCGGACACGGCCAAACGTGCCCGGAGCAACATCAACCAAGACCACCTGGCACGTTCCGAGCACACGTAGCAATGCGGCCCCAACCCCAGCCCTCGCATGATTGCAAGACCAACCCTCCGCGTACATCATTATGCTCTGGAGATACCATGGGCCTAGGGGGAGGGGCACGACCACAACAGACCCAGAGTGCGGCTCGACCACACCAGGGGCTCACAAGTGTGTCGCTCTTTTTTATTTTTTATTTTCCTTCTTTGTATACACAGGACTCCGTTCACCAGAGGCCCTGTCCGGCGGCGAACCCGCTGAACTCACGATGCAACAGCCAGGGAGGGAAAAAGGCTGCGACGAACACTCAGGTGGTCTCCATTACGAGCATTAAATTTGATTATATACACCAGTCCGCAGCACACCCCTGGAGGGGGACATGTTTATTTAGTCCAATTCCTTGCTTACCGCACTATTTGTATCATTCCGCACTCATAGCAGAATTCATTGAATAAATAATGTAGCACTTTTTGCATGTAATTGCATTACTTTACATATATGTTCACTAATGACATATTGCACCTGTATATTTTGGTACGGCCGAATACACCAGGGGTTTATGTTCCCCGCATTATGGTGTGATAAGTCCAAACACTTTCACAAGTGCGGCACCCCGAACTTATAGCATTATATGAATCGGCTCCGAATCATGTCTTGGGTCAATAGTTGGGTTTGCCCGGCTCCCACGTTTTGGTGCCTTACGTTCCGTTCTGTCGGCTAAGGTGGCACTGGGAGAACCACTGCGATTGCGCCCCAGTTGAGCTGGGCGAGCGCCTCAGTGGAGAAAGCTAAAACTGACTGTCATGATAAGGCGAGAGACTGGTCGCTGTTCGAGAGGTCTTTTCGAGTCCTTAAAGACTTATGCTGCTTCAAGCGAAGAACCGGATAATGTCCGGCCAAGGCGTGGATAGCGCCCTGAACTCGGTCTTCCGAATACTAGGGGCTTCGCCAAAATTTAAAATTATAGAATTCTATGGCTAAGTGAGAGTGTTCAAGCATTATAAGTCTGCTTGCCTTGTTCGTTGTGTTGAGCGCCTCCCTAGATGGACCCAAAAATGGGAACAAGAGTGCTCAAGTTTATCCCGAACACCCCAGCACTCGTGGCTTGGGGGCTGAAGCCGACGACTTGCCATCTCTCAGATTTTATAAACGGCCACACAGAAGGTAATATTTTAAATCAAACAAGCGTTGCTTAGCGCATATGAACAAAGTTTTCAGCACACAGGATAATACATAGCGAGTCTACTCAATAATTACATCTCTGGGGCACTCATCCGCAATCTTGCGGGCACCCTTCAGGACAGTCTTATAGTACATCTCGGGCGTACGATACTCCTTGCCCGCTGGCGGCGCGTCAGTGATAAGCCTCTCCGCATCCAGCCTGCCCTAGTGCACCTTTGCGCGGGCAAGGGCCCGACGAGCGCCTTCAATACAGGCAGAGCGCTTGATGACCTCCACCCAGGGGCACGCATCCACCAGCCGCCGCACGAGGCCAAAGTAGCTCCCAGGCATGGCCTCTCCAGGCCACAGCCAGACTATGAGGCCCTTCATGGCCTGCTCGGCTACCTTGTGGAGCTCGACCAGCTGCTTCAGCTGGTCGCTAGGGGGCACCGGAAGGCCGGCCTCAGCGTACTGAGACCAGAAACCTTCTCCGTTGAGCTCCCCTCCTCGCCACGGTAGAATGCGGCGGCATCGGATACACTGCGAGGCAGATCTGCAAACGCCCCTGGAGAGCTCTGAATCCGGGTAAGTGTCAGGTAGTTTACATTAACATGCTTGCTTTGCATGAAAAATGCCTTACCCGCCGCTATTTTCTTCACATCCTCAACCTCCTGAAGGGCCTTATGGGCCTCGGCCTTGGCGGCTTTGGCACTTTCGAGAGCCGAGGCAAGCTCGGACTCTCGAGTCTTTGAGTCGCGCTCCAAACTCTCATGCTTTTCCATGAGAGCCTGGAGCTCTTGCCGCACTTCCGCCACCAGCGCCTCTTGCTTCTCTCGCTCTGCCCGTTCCGCGGCCGCATTGCGTTCGGCCGCGGACACAGCCTCCTTCAGGGTTGCCACCTCGTTCGTGGCCCCTGCAGTACCCACGTTATCCTTGTTATTTTTATTGCAACCTAAATCCTTTTCTGTAAGGTAACTATTCAAAGTGGTGTTACTCACCTTCTTTGTCCTCGAGCTGCTTCTTGGCATGGCCGAGCTCTTGCTCGGACCGCTCGAGGTCCTGCTTCAAAGAACCAACCTCCGCAGTTAGTGCGGAAGAGGTCAGCAGTGCAGCCTGCAAACCCATATTGACATAATTTTTTAGCAACCCTGCGTATATCTTGTTAGATCCTCAGTCCGGCTTTTCTTTCCGAACACCGAACTGAGCATCAGGGGCTACTATCTATGCGGTATTACATTCCATAATTTTAACTTCTTACCTCAAAGCCTGTTAGAAGGCTACTGCAGGCTTCGGTCAGCCCGCTCTTGGCGAGCTGAACCTTCTGAATCACCGCACTCATGATAGTGCGGTGTTCTTCCTCGATGGAGGCGCCTTGGAGCGCCTCCAACAAGTTGTTCGGCGCCTCCGGTTGGACGGGGGCCGCCGGTGTCACGGTCTTGCCCTTCTTGCAAAGGGGCCGCCTGCCGGACTCTGGAACCACTGCAGGTTCCGTCGTAGAGTCCGGCGCAAAGTCCGGGAGGCTGCCTTGTGGCGCCTCCGGAGCCTCCTCCTGATGGGTCCTTTCTCGGGACCCCACCTCGGCGTCCTCAGCGGTGCGAGGGGTGGAGGCGGTCGGGATGGATCTACATCCGACGGAGCCAACGACCCGCTCGATGAAGCGGGGAGATCATCATCGGCCGGACTGTAGGCAGTGTTCGGCATTAGAAGGACACTATGTGACATAAAAAGAAATTATAAATCATTCAGGAATCCGGATACTTACGATCTCGCCGGAGGCCTAGCCCTTGAGGGCCATTCTTCGATGCCAACGTTGGCGTTGGCGGAGATGTCTGGGGGAATAGTCCTTCCCCTCTTGGACCCTTCGGCCTCCCCTGTTGGGGAAGCCTTCCTCTTCCTCTCTCCCTCCTCTGGGAGAGAGTCTTCTTCCTCCTCCTCATCTTCGGGGGAGGAGTCCGCCTCGGAGTCGTCGGACACCTGAAAACGGGAACTCTTTCGAGTACCCGTGGCCACCTTCTTGGCCTTCTTCTCCGGCACCACATGTGGTGCCGGAACCAGCAGCCCCGCTAGACGGGCGTCTACTGGGTCTTCTGGCATGGGAGCCGGGCAGACGAGCTACTCGGCCTTCTTCATCCAGTCCTGTCAAAGGAAAAGGGAGATTGAAGCCCGCTTAGGGTCGAACTATTAACAACAAGTGTCCCGTAAAGGGGTAGAATCACTTACCTCGTCAGCTGGACACTGCGAGTGAAATCCGCGATCTTCCATCGCGGATGCGGGGGCTTCGGCGCCCTTAAACAGCACCCTCCAGGCGCCTTCCTACGTCGTGTCGAAGAGCCCGCTCAACGCCTGGTGCTGTGCTGGATCAAACTCCCACAGGTTGAATGCCCGTTCTTGGCATGGGAGAATCCGGCGGACAAGCATGACTTGGACCACATTAACAAGCCTGAGCTTCTTGTTCACCAGCTTCTGGATACAGGTTTGGAGTCCCGTCAGCTCCTTCAAACTACCCTGTCGGTGTCAAAACTGGCGGATCTCGGGTAGGGGGTCCTGAACTGTGCGTCTAGGCGGATGGTAACAGGAGACGAGGGACACGATGTTTTTACCCAGGTTCGGGCCCTCTCGATGGAGGTAAAACCCTACATCCTGCTTGATTAATATTGATGATATGGGTAGTACAAGAGTAGATCTACCACGAGATCAAGGAGGCTAAACCCTAGAAGCTAGCCTATGGTATGATTGTTGTAATGTATGTTGTCCTACGGACTAAAGCCCTCCGGTTTATATAGATACCGGAGAGGGCTAGGGTTACACAGAGTCGGTTACAATGGTAGGAGATCTACGTATCCGCATCGCCAAGCTTGCCTTCCACGCCAAGTAAAGTATCATCCGGACACGAGCCGGAGTCTTCAATCTTGTATCTTCGTAGTCTTGGAGTCCGGCGGACATTGATAGTCCGGCTGTCCGGACACCCCCTTGTCCAGGACTCCCTCAGTAGCCCCTGAACCAGTCTTCAGGGACGATAAGTCCGGCGTGCATAATGTTCGGCATTGCAAGGCGGGTTCCTCCCTTGAATAATCCAGAGAAGATCATGAACACCAGGAGAGTGTCCTGCTCTGCAAAATAAATTCCACATTCCACCGTAGAGAGAATAAAATGTACACTTAGTTCAATCTGCTGACGTATTATGCGGCGCGACATCACACCGCCACCAGGCCTTTGTTTGAATTACTATACCACCTCAGCATGTTTAGCGAAGCGGTTTCCTTGGCACGTCTTGTTGAAGCAGAGATCGTGTTCCCCTTATTCCGGGATTCTCATCAATACGTGCGTGGGTAACCCAACCGCGCCATCGATGGTGGCGCTTGGGAGATAAGCGAGTTTTACCAGGCTGGTGGGGGACGCATAGTTTTGTCCGCCTATATATAAGGGATAAGGATTCACCTTCTCACGTACGCCTTCTTCCTCCTTTGCTTATCCATCCCCGCGAACTCAAGCTCCAACGCCTGAACTCACGCATCTATCCTCGACCTTCTCCGAATATGTCCGGAGCGGGAGGTAAATGGTTAGCCTCCACCGACAAGGAGGAGGACATCACCAAGCTGCGCAGCGCCGGATACCTTTCCGGCGATATCGCGCATCGGCTGCCCGACGAGGGGCAGCTCATCCCTACCCCCAGGCCTCATGAGAGGGTCGTCTTTCTCCCCCACTTCCTCCGCGGACTGGGCTTTCTGCTCCATCATTTTTCCGGGGGCTCATGTTTTACTACGGCCTGGATTTCCACGATCTGGCGCCGAACTTTATCCTCAACATCTCGGTGTTTATCGTCGTGTGCGAGGCTTTCCTCTACATCCGGCCCCACTTCGGCCAGTGGCTCAAGACCTTCAACGTCAAGCCGAAGGTTGTAAAGGGTACGCAAGCGGAATGGGGAGGCGCCATGTTGGGCAAATTGCCCAACGTCCCTTGGCTAGAAGGGACCTTCGTGGACTCCATAAAGGGGTGGCAATCGGGGTGGTTCTACATCACCGAGCCGCGCAAATCCACATGGGCGGCGGCCCCCGAGTTTAGATCTGGCATCCCCACGCAGCTCACCTCCTGGAAAGAGAAGGGCTTGCAGTGGGGGAATCCGGTGGAGGTGACGGGACTCCGAGCATGTATCAAGAAGATGGTGAGCAATAGGCTCAGGCTCGTCGACGTGGTCCAAGTCATGCTCATCCGGCGGATCCTCCCATGCCAAGAACGGGCATTTAATTTGTGGGAGTTCAATCTGGAACAGCACCAGGCGCTAAGTGGGCTCTTCGATACAACATACGAAGGCGCCTGGAGGGTGCTGTTCAAGGGCGCCGAAGCCCCCGCGTCCGCGACCGAAGACCGCGGATTCAGCTCGCAGCATCCAACTGACGAGGTAAGTGATTCAACCCCATTACGGGACACTTGAGATAATTAGATTGACTCTAGTGAGGTTTCATTCTGCCTCTTCCTTTGACAGGAATGGATGGAGAAGGCCAAGCTGCTCATCAGCCCGGCTCCCATGCCAGAAGACCCAGTGAACGCCCGCTTAATAGGGCTGCTGGTTCCGGCACCGCACGTGGTGCCGGAGAAGAAGGCCAAGAAGGTGGCCGCGGGGACTCGAAAGAGTTCCCGCAATCAGGCGTCTGACGTCGACGAGGACTCCTCCCCCGAAGACGAGGAGGAGGAATACTCTCTCCCAGAGGAGGGAGAGAAGAAAAGGAAGGCTTCCCCCATCGGGGAGGCCGAAGGGTCCAAGAGGGGGAGAACTATCCCCCCGGACAGTTCCGCCAACATCAGCGTTGGTGAGGATGAGCGGCCTCCAAGGGCCAGGCGTCCGGCAAGATCGTAAGTATCCGGATCCGTGATGTGTAATTTCTTTTATGTCGCGTAGTATCCTTCTAACGCCGCATTCTGCCCGTAGTCCGGCCAATGATGATCTCCCCGACTCATCGAGCGGGTCATTGGCCTCGTCGGATGTGAATTCCATCCCGACTGCCTCCACCCCACGCGCCAACGAGGACGTCGAGGTGGGATCCCAGAGAGGGACCCATCAGGAGGAGGCTCCGGAGGCGCCGTCAGGCAGCCCCCCGGACTTCGTGCCGGACTCTACATCGGAACCCACAGTGTTTCCAGAGTCCGGCAAGCGGCCCCTTCGAAAGAAGGGCAGGACCGTGACGCCGGCGGCCTTCGTCCAACCGGAGGCGCCGGATAACCTGCTGGAGGCGCTTAAAGGCGCTTCCATCGAGGAAGAACACCGCACTATCATGAGTGCGGTGATTGAGAAGGTTCAGCTTGCTAAGAGCGGGCTGACCGAAGCCTGCAGCAGCCTTTTAACAGGCTTTGAGGTAAGAAGTTAAAATTATGTAATATAATACCGCATAGATAGTAGCCCCTGATGCTTAGTTCGGTGTTCGGAAAGAAAAGCCGGACTAAGGATCTATAACAAGATATACGCAGGGTTGCCTAAAATATGTCAATATGGGTTTGCAGGCTGCACTGCTGACCTCTGCCGCACTAACGGCGGAGGTTGACGTGCTAAAGAAGGATCTCGAGCGGTCCGAGCAAGAGCTCGACCATGCAAAGAAGCAGCTCGAGGAAAAAGAAGGTGAGTAACACCTCTTTGAATAAGTACCTTACAGAAAAGGATTTTGGTTGCAAATAAAATTAACAAGGATAATATGTGTATTGCAGGGGCCACTAACGAGGTGGCAACCCTGAAGGATGTTGTGTCCGCGGCCGAACGAAATGCGGCCGCGGAACATGTTGAGCGAGAAAAGCAAGAGGCACGTGTGGCGGAAGTTCGGCAAGAGCTCCAGGTTCTCATGGAAAAACATGAGAGTTTGGAGCGTGACTCCAAGACTTGAGAGTCCGAGCTTGCCTCGGCTCTCGAAAGTGCCAAGTCCGCCAAGGCCGAGGCCCATAAGGCCCTTCAGGAGGTTGAGGACATAAATAAGATAGCGGCGGGTAAGGCGTTTTTCATGCAAAGCAGGCATGTTAATGTGAACTACCTGACACATACCCAAATTCGGAGCTCTCCAGGGGCGTTTGCAGATCTGCCGCGTAGTGCGTCTGATGCCGCCGCATTCTATCATGGCGAGGAGGGGAGCTCAACGGAGAAGGTCTTCTGGTCTCAGTATACTGAGGCCGGCCATCCGGTGCCCCCAAGCGACCAGCTGAAGCAGCTGGTCGAACTCCACAAGGTAGCTGAGGAGGCCATGAAGGGCCTCATAGTCCGGCTGTGGCCCGGACAGGCCATGCCTGGTATCTACTTTGGCCTCGTGCGGTAGCTGGTGGATGCATGCCCCAGGCTGGATGTAGTAAAGCGCTCCGCTTGTATCGAAGGTGCTCGTCGGGCCCTTGCCCGCATAAAGGTGCAATAGGGCAAATTGGATGCGGAGAAGCTTCTCACGGACCCACCGCCACCGGGCAAGGAGTATCGCACGCCGGAGAAGTATTATAAAATTGTCCTGAAGGGAGCCTGCAATATTGCAGATGAGTGCTCCCGAAATGTAATCTTTGAGTGAACTCGCTGTTTATTTATCCTGTGCGCTGAAAACTTCGTTCATATGCGCCATGAGCAACGCTTGTTTAATTTAAAATATTACCTTCTGTGCGGCCGTTTATAAAATCTGAGAGATGGCAAGTCGTTAGCTTCAGCCCCCGAGCCACAAGTGCTGGGGTGTTCGGGATAAACTTGAGCACTCTTGTTCCAATTTTTGGGTCCATCTAGGGAGGCGCTCAACACGACGAACAACGCAACCGGACTTATAATGCTTGAACACTCTCACTTAGCCATAGAATTCTATAATTTTAAATTTCGGCGAAGCCCCTGGTATTCGGAAGACAGAATCCGGGGCGCTATCCACGCCTTCATCGGACATTATCCGGAACTTCGCTCGAAGCGGCGTGAGTCTTTAAGGACCCGAAAAAACCTCTCGAACAGCGACCAGTCTCTCGCCTTATCATGCCAGTCAGTTTTAGCTTTCTCCACTGAGGCGTTAACCCGGCTCAACCGGGGCGCAATCGCAGTGGTTCTCCCAGTGCCACCTTAGCCGACAGAACGGAACGTAAGGCACCAAAACGTGGGAGCCGGGCAAACCCAACTATTGACCCAAGACATGATTCGGAGCCGATTCATATAATGCTATAAGTTCGGGGTGCCGCACTTGTGAAAGTGTTCGGACTTTATCACACCATAGAGTGGGGAACATAAGCCCCTGGTGTATTATGCCATACCAAAATATACGGGTGCCAGATGTCATATAATGAGAATATATATATATATAATGTAATGCAATTGCGATCATAAAGGTGCTGCATTATTAATGAAAGAAAAAGTCTGCTAGTATAGCGAACTGATACAAATAGTGCGGTAAGCAAGGGATTTGGACTAAATAAACATGTCCCCCTCCAGGGATGAGCTGCGGATTTGGTGTATATAATTGAATTTAATGCTCGTAATTGAGACCACCTGAGTGTTCGACGCGGCCTTCTTAAGTCCCTGACTGTTGCATCATGAGTTCGGCAAGTTCACTGCCGGACAGGGCTTCTGGTTAACAGAGTCCTGTGTACAAAAAAGAAGAAAAATGATAATAATAAAAAAAGAGAGGCACATTTGCGAGCCCCTGGTGTGGTCTCGTGCCCCCTCCCCTGTGCCCATGGTATCTCCAAAGCGTAATGATGTACGCGGAGTGTTATTCTTGCGATCATACGCGGGTGAGGGTTGGGGCCGCATTGCTACGCGTGCTCTGATCATGCCAGCTGGTCTTGGTTGATATTGCTCCGGGCGCGCTTTGCTGTATCCGGCCGTCTAACGGCCGGACTCGAGAATTGGCTTAGAAGGCTGCTCTGTACTTCTGCCACGAGAGCCGCTGTATGTTCCTCCGTTCGGAGGGAGCGTTCCGTATTCCCATTGACCGTGATGACTCCATGAGGGCCTGGCATCTTGAGCTTTAGGTATGCATAATGCGGCACCGCGTTGAATTTGGCAAACGCGGTTCGTCCGAGCAGAGCGTGATAGCCGCTGCGAAATGGGACTATATCAAAGATTAACTCTTCGCTCCGGAAATTATCCGGGGATCCGAAGACCACTTCCAGTGTGACTGAGCCTGTGCAGTTGGCTTCAACTCCTGGTATGACACCTTTAAAGGTTGTCTTTGTAGGTTTAATCCTTGATGGGTCTATGCCCATTTTGCGCACTGTATCCTGATAAAGCAGGTTCAGGCTACTGCCGCCGTCCATCAGGACTCTCGTGAGGTGGAACCCATCGACGATTGGGTCTAAGACCAATGCGGCGAATCCGCCATGGCGTATGCTGGTCGGATGGTCTCTTCGATCGAAAGTGATCGGACAAGAGGACCATGGGTTGAACTTTGGGGCGACTGGCTCCATCGCATAGATGTCCCTTAGTGCGCGTTTCCTCTCCCTCTTGGGTATATGGGTCGCGTATATCATATTCACCGTCCGTACTTGTGGGGGAAAACCCTTCTGTCCTCTGTTGTTCGGCAGCCGGGTCTCTTCCTCGTCGTCGCTATTTAGCCCCTTGTCATTGTTTTCGGCAATTAACTTGCCGGCCTGCTTGAACACCCAGCAATCTCTATTGGTGTGGTTAGCTGGCTTTTCAGGGGTGCCGTGTATCTGGCATGAGCGGTCGAGTATTCGGTCCAGATTGGACGGACCCAGAGTGGTTCTTTTAAATGGCTTCTTCCGTTGACCGGGTTTAGAGCCTCGGAATCCGGCATTGACCGCCGTATCCTTCTTATCGTCGCCGTTAATTCGGCGCTTGTTTTTGTTTCGATGTGACCTGCCGTTGTTGTCCTTAGTATCCGGACTGCCAGAATTTTTACGGAGATTGTTGCTGCGGGCTAGCCAGCTGTCCTCTCCCGCACAAAAGCGGGTCATTAACGATGTGAGGGCTGCCATGGATTTTGGCTTTTCCTGCCCCAGGTGCCGGGCTAGCCATTCGTCCCGGATGTTATGTTTGAAGGCTGCAAGGGCCTCTGCGTCCGGACAATCGACGATTTGATTTTTCTTTGTCAAGAACCGTGTCCAGAATTGTCTGGCCGATTCGTCTGGATGCTGAATGATGTGGCTTAGGTCATCGGCGTCTGGTGGTCGCACATATGTGCCTTGGAAGTTATCAAGGAATGCGGCCTCCAGGTCTTTCCAACACCCAATTGACTCTGCAGGCAAGCTGTTAAGCCAATGCCGAGCTGGTCCTTTAAGCTTGAGTGGGAGGTACTTTATGGCGTGGAGATCATCGCCGCGGGCCATATGAATGTGGAGAAGATAGTCTTCGATCCACACCGCGGGATCTGTTGTGCCATCGTAAGATTCGATGTTTACGGGTTTAAACCCTTCAGGGATCTGATGATCCATTACTTCATCAGTGAAGCATAACGGGTGTGCGGCGCCCCTGTATTGAGCAATATCGTGACGCAGCTCGAGAGAGCGCTGTCTGCTGTGTTCGGCCCGGTCGGGGTTATTGTATCCGGCACGACGGTATTCGTCGTGGGTCGTAGGGCGCCCACGTGATCCATAGATGGATCTGGATTGCCTTGCTTTGTCCCCCAATATGTCTCGCAAGTCCGGCGTGTTCCCTCTTGGCTTCGTACTTTTGAAGCGATGTCGGGGTATGGTCTTGGCTGGGGGCCTGGATGCCTCTCTGTCACGACCACGGGGTGGTCGGTCAGCCATATCGTGCGCTGGTGATGGATGTACGTATGCTTCCTCCTCTAATCGGGGGAGCAGCTTGCGTTTTGGGTAACTTTTGGAGGGACGTTCGAGTTTATACTCTTCGGCCGCGAGGACTTCGGTCCATCGATCGGCTAGCAGGTCCTGATCAGCTTGAAGCTGCTGCTACTTTTTCTTTAGGCTGTTTGCTGTGGCGATAAGCCTGCGCTTGAAGCGCTCTTGTTCGACGGGATCCTCTGGTATGACGAATTCGTCATCGTTGAGGCTTGCTTCGTCTTCGGAGGGAGGCATATAATTACGATCCTCAACCTCTTCGTCTGCCACCCCCTCATGAGGGCTTGCTTCTGCGTCCTCCTGCGCTGAGTCTTGCTGGAGGGGATTGTCTTCGGCACTCTCTGGAGTATTATTATCTCCTGTGCCGGAATCTCCGTTTTTGCTATGGCGAGATTTAGAGCGGCGCCGCTGACGTCGGCGCTTGGGCTGTTTCTTTAAGGGATCTGCCTCCGCTGTTTCTTCGCCGTCCCCATCTTTTGGGGTATCCACCATGTATACGTCATATGACGAGGTGGCCTTCCAGTGCCCTGTGGGCGCTGGTTCCTGTTCGTCTCCGGCATCGTCGTCCATAGCGTTGATGTCTTCGGAGTCGTAGTCTAGCATGTTGGTTAGATCGTCGACAGTGGCTACAAAGTGGGTGGTGGGTGGGCTCTGAATTTCTTTATCGTCTGCATCCCACCCATCCTGGCCATAATCCGGCCAGGACTCTCCTGATAACGAGAGATGCTTTAGTGAATTTAAGATATCGCCGAAAGGCGAGCATTGGAAGATGTCCGCGGTGGTGAATTCCATAACCGGCGCCCAATCCGGATCGATTGGTAGGGGCACGGGAGGTTCGGAGTCCGGCGAGGAGTCCGGCGCCTCGGAATCACGAGTTTCGCAGGGGACAAGATTAGTGTTCGGCTCCATCGCCGTGGATGTTGAAGCCCCCGGGGCGGCGTCTATCCACCGGCCCTCGATCTGGGCGATCGGCTTCGGGTCAATGGCCGGGGCGGATCCGTGTGCGGCCACCAAGGCACTGTTCGGCGGCAGAGCTAGATCATGCCCATCGTCATAGTGCGGCACGCTTGGCTGTGGCTCGAGTCCGTCGAGGATCAAGTCTCCGCGGACATCGGCCGTGAAGTTTAAGCTTCCAAATCTGACCTGACGGCCAGCAGCGTAGCTTTCGGTCTGCTCCAGATGGCCAAGTGAATTGGCCCGCAGGGCGAAGCCGCCGAATACGAAGATCTGTCCGGGGAGAAAAGTCTCACCCTGGACAGCGTTGCAGGTTGAAGATGCCATCAAGCCTATCGGTGACGACACAGAGGAACTCTCAATGAAAGCACCAATGTCGGTGTCAAAACCGGCGGATCTCGGGTAGGGGGTCCTGAACTGTGCGTCTAGGCGGATGGTAACAGGAGATGAGGGACACGATGTTTTTACCCAGGTTCGGGCCCTCTCGGTGGAGGTAAAACCCTACATCCTGCTTGATTAATATTGATGATATGGGTAGTACAAGAGTAGATCTACCACGAGATCAAGGAGGCTAAACCCTAGAAGCTAGCCTATGGTATGATTGTTGTAATGTATGTTATCCTACAGACTAAAGCCCTCCGGTTTATATAGATACCGAAGAGGGCTAGGGTTACACAGAGTCGGTTACAATGGTAGGAGATCTACGTATCCGCATCGCTAAGCTTGCCTTCCACGCCAAGTAAAGTACCATCCGGACACGAGCCAGAGTCTTCAATCTTGTATCTTCGTAGTCTTGGAGTCCGGCGGACATTGATAGTCCGGCTGTCCGGACACCCCCTAGTCCAGGACTCCCTCATACCCCATAGCAAGCCCTTCTCTTTCCAGGAGGTGAGCTGCACAGGGATACCAGATCTGAACTCGGGGGCCGCCGCCCACATAGGGTCGCGCGGCTCGGTGATGTAGAACCACCCCGACTGCCACCCCTTGACGGACTCCACGAAGGCCCCTCCGAACCAGAGGACGTTGGGCATCTTGCCCAACATGGCGCCTCCGCACTCCGCCTGCGTGCCCTTCACTACCTTCGGCTTCACATTGAAGGTCTTGAGCCACAAGCCGAAGTGGGGCTGGATGCAGAGGAAGGCCTCGCACATGACAATGAATGCCGATATGTTGAGAATGAAGTTCGGCGCTAGATCATGGAAATCCAGGCCGTAGTAGAACATGAGCCCCCGGACAAAGGGGTGAAGTGGAAAGCCCAGTTCGCGGAGGAAGTGGGGGAGAAATACGACCCTCTCATGGGGCCTGGGGGTGGGGATGAGCTGCCCCTGGTCGGGCAGCCGGTGCGCGATGTCGTCGGAAAGGAATCCGGCGCTGTGCAGTTTGGCGATGTGCTCCGCCTTAACGGTGGAGGCCAACCATTTACCTCCCGCTCCGGACATGGTCGGAGAAGGTTGAGACGAGATGCGGGCACTTGGGCGCTGGAGCTCGAGTGCGCGGAGATGGATAAGAAAAGGAGGAAGAAGGCGTAGGTAAAAAGGCGGATCCTTATCCCCTTCTATATAGGCGGACGAAGACTATGCGTCCCCACCGGCCTGGTAAAACTCGCTTATCTCCCAAGCGCCACCATCAATGGCGCGGTTGGGTTACCCACGTCCGTATTGATGAGAATCCTGGAATAAGGGGAACACGATCTCTGCTTCGACAAGACGTGCAAAGGAAACCGCTTCGCTAAACGCGCTGAGGTGGTATAATAAAAAACGGTTCAAGTAAAGGCTTGGTAGTGGCGTGACGTCACGCTACAAGATACGTCAGCAGATTGAACCTGTGTACATGATATTCTCTCTACGGTGGAATGTGGAAATTATTTTGCAGAGCCGAACACTATCCTGGTGTTCACAATCTTCTATGGATTATTCGGAGGAGGAACCCGCCTTGCAATGCCGAACATTATGCGCGCCAGACTCATCGTCATTGAAGCCAGGTTTAGGGGCTACTGAGGGAGTCTTGGACTAGGGGGTGTTTGGACTGCCGGACTATCATTGTCCGCCGGACTCCAAGACTACGAAGATACAA
Source organism: Triticum timopheevii (assembly GCA_963921465.1). NCBI lineage: Eukaryota > Viridiplantae > Streptophyta > Magnoliopsida > Poales > Poaceae > Triticum > Triticum timopheevii. The sequence continues at coordinate 294,710,891 of OY997262.1, forward strand.
GATTGAAGACTCTGTCCCGTGTCCGGAGGGGACTTTCCTTGGCGTGGAAGGCAAGCTTGGCGATACGGATATGTGGATCTCCTACCATTGTAACCGACTCTGTGTAACCCTAGCCCTCTCCGGTGTCTATATAAACCGGAGGGCTTTAGTCCGTAGGACACAACATCCATTACAACAATCATACCATAGGCTAGCTTCTAGGGTTTAGCCTCCTTGATCTCGTGGTAGATCCACTCTTGTAATACACATCATCAATATTAATCAAGCAGGACGTAGGGTTTTACCTCCATCAAGAGGGCCTGAACCTGGGTAAAACATCGTGTCCCTCGTCTCCTGTTACCATCCGCCTAGACGCACAGTTCGGGACCCCCTACCCGAGATCCGCTGGTTTTGACACCGACAGTGTATATGCAAGGGGGGAGGGAATAGAGGCACCAGGAGAATTTTTCTATGTGTGTGTGGTGTTTGTGTTGGTATGTGTGGGTGTGAGAAGATAATGAGACGTGGGGGCAGAGGGTGTGTCACCACGTGAGGTCCGGTGGGTCGAGGTGAGGCCCTTCATTCGGTTCCGTCCTGCGCCACATTGGTCGGCCCATGTCACATTTAGGAAGACCCATGGATGACTAGTCGTACAAGACAAAGATAGCAGAATTGTGAAGGACTCTGCATCCACTGACAAAGCCGGCTAGGATTTGTAACCATAGGTTCTCGGACTAAGGTAACCCCTTTATCTCTGATATTACTATTCATCCAACCTAACTTTAAGGGGCATCCTACAGAATGCTGTGCTAGAATCATACTCGTCGATTAGGAAGAGAGGTGTGAGATAATGCGTGAGAGACAGGCGTATAGATAATGTGCTTACATGAGACACGTAGGCAGGTCCATGTATATGGAAAGGGTCGATGAGGATTGTGCGTGTGTATGTTTGCGAGAGGAAGAGTGCTTGTGATAAAGGTTAGTGAAAACAATTGTAAATGGTTACGAGAGGGAGGGAGGGTTATATCTAGAGCATGTGTGCGAGAAAGACACCTCGGGAGAGAGTGTGTGAGCATGTGTGAGAGACCATCGATGGAGAGTGAAACTACACGTAAAAGACTGCTCTACACATTGATTAAAGATATAAATTGTATCCAAATATTAGGATGGGATCATGATATTTGCAACTCGCGTAAGGAGCGGTCATTGATCCATCAGACATCTAGATTCTATCGAATTTGAGCATGCCTATGTTATTATTCGACACAATTGATCCACATAGTTAGTATTTTGAACTCCAGACAATGCATCCCTTTAGCAATCGAATATAAACGTGAGTATAGTTCATGTTGTGTGTGTAAAGCACATTATACATACGAAAGTTACACAATGGACATTTATAAATAGCTACCTATGAACTAGCATACATTTGAATTCAACCTAAGGTGGTTTAAAAAATCGAATTCAACATGAAGTCCATTCAATTATTTGAATTTGATATCATGGCATTTGTAAACCATACCTAAACTATGGGGGTACCAAGCTTTGCTATGATTTTGTACATAATAGCATATGTAGTCGTGTACAAAATAGATTCAAATTTAGCTCCTCCATTCCAAAATAATCGTAGTTATAGGATTTTCAAGTGTCAAAATTTCAAAAGGAAGCAGATAATTTAATGAGGTTTTCAAACATACAAGGTCAAATATAACGTTGTCTATTTAGGTCAATCCTCATAGTTCAGGAGTACTCTAAACGTGAATGCTTGTGTTTTAAAATTTCGAACGAAACGCCAAAAGAGCCTCTACTCGCCCGAAACCACGTGAGACCAATGTTTTGTAGTACAAGGAAATTACTTTTCTAATAACTCTGACCTGTGAAACCTATCGGCCCGATGTCCAAAGGTCTAAACCGGGGTAGGTTTGTAGCTTCATCTAGACGCCACACAACCGCCTCCGAAAAACATTCATACACAATGGCCGCCTAAGCACACATGCGCGCAGCCAAAATCGCTCCCGCCCACTATTTGGGACACCTGGGATTACCATCCTACCCCCGACCCGCAGTAGGTCCGAAATTTAAGAGGGGGCAAAGTTTGTACTTTCCCCAAATTTTAAACAAGCGCGTCCCATCTTCTGTTCAAAAAAGCCAAAAACAAGCGCGTCCCAGACCGAAACATGGTTCCCCCCATCCGTCTGATTCCCCATTCGTACTCCATGGGCACCAAAACTACCTCTCCACCAACCGCGAAACCCCGGCGTCCTCCGTCCGCCACCCCATCCCACCCATCAACCGCCGCCCTCCTCCATCACGCCGGAGCCGATACCCCGACGTCGTCGTCCACCGCTACCTCAACTGCAACGCCCTCCACGGCTAGTAGTTGAAGCCGAGGCCGAGCCGTCCGTACCCGAGACAGTTCAACCATGCCGTATTGCGCCTCACCGCTGCCGCTCCAACTTCGCCACCCTCCACCGCACCAGAGCTGTTCTTGCTACGCCGTCCTTCGCCGCCTCGGATCTGCTTCCCCTCTGCCGACATACGGCCAAGGCAACATAGTCAACAATTTGGCCATGTGTTCATCCAAGCCTGCACCCTCCAGAATATCGGTTTCCCTGATAAAAAGAAGAAGATTGGCACGACATGTGGAGGTGACCACACCAGCAACCAAAGAAGGTACTCCTCTTCCCTTATTCATGGAAATCTTACGTCTCTGCTTGCACGGTATTCATCCCACAGAAGACACTATTTGACCGCTTCTTCTTGATACTAGATGTTCCTAGTAACTCGCGATGCACAAGGTTTCTCCTCATATACTATTTCACCTTAGCTAGAGGTCCGTCGCCCCCCTGAATTTCAATTCCTAGCCAGTTGATTCCCAATTAACGGAAGCATTCCTCGGCGTAACAGGCGCTAGTATGACTATTACGCCGGGGAAGCAGCGCCTTGGTGTTTATCTTAGGGGCGTGTGCACCCTAGAGCTACTGGCGCCCGATCTGGAGGTCGGCCGGGATTAAAGGGATGGCTTGGGGGCACTGCCAAGCACGGCGGTGGGGTGAGGTCGATGGGAGGGCGGGGCGGCGGAGGCACGGGTCTGGGCCGGTGGTCGCTGGCGGTTCGAGAAAGATCGTCAACAGTGACTAGAGGGAGGTAGACGAAGGCCATCTGCCCATTCCTTATAGATCGGACGGTTCATTAAAAAATCGACTGACCTATTTATTTTCAGTCGACTATTATCTTAGATATGACCACATGTGGTGGTGTGCTGGAGGAGTACCTGCATTTCCTGTGCTCGTATATTACAAAATCATAAGGAGTAGAATCTAATTTTATTTGCCATGCAATGTTGTAGAGCTATCATATGTCTCATGTCATTTATTTTTCAGCCACCTGCTATCTGCTACTTTTACAGTGCACTAGTTCTGCACACACTTCATCCATACTCTCACTATTGTGTTTTTATGCAAGGGTATTTCAGAGTCTGCCGAAAGCGAAGCAAAAAAGAAAAGAGACAAGTCGTGCCAGCTTCCTACGCGGCTAGGCGCGACACGTTACAACACTTTAAAGGGTGCAGTGTCAGCAGATGGAGACGGTAAACGTTGCTCTGGAGTTGATGACCTCGCTCGCAATGAACCACCATCCCAGGTGCTTGCTTTAACTTCGCGGTGTCATATGTGGTTGCATGTTCATATCGTGTCTAGCTTGTATTCGAAAGGTCGAAGTCGGTCTTTATTAAGATAAGGAAAGATATTTTTACATGAACCACCATCCCATGAGCACCAGAAGACAAATAGCTAGTCAGGGCACTGGCCGAGCCAGTGACAAGCACACAAAGACAGGCATCACCTGGAAGCCAACTAAAAAGCCGCAATGGTGGCGAAGCAGCCCGCCTCCCACCAGGCTCTCAGGTCCTAGATGATCATGTTCACCACTCCAGCCGGATGTCTAGCTTGTATTGCTTCCAATTAGGTTAAATTGCATCTGCTTAGCTTACACATTATACCTTTGAATATGACATGCCTTTCTGTTTTTGGTGCATACTAGTGCATCTGTGTATTAACCATGTTCTTACATCAAACTAATGTTCTTGTGTATCCCTCATCAATCACTTATAACGAGGCAAGCAAGCAAGGGGACTACTCCTCATTTAAAGAATGGAGCGTCAGCCTCCCGACATGATTCTCAAGGAACAGAAATGCTAAATGAAGATAGTGAACGTAGCTCTGTAGTTGATTACAGCATTTCCCCTACACTAGCATCGCAGGTGCTTGCTCTAACTTGGCAGCGTGATATGTGGTTGCATGTTGCATATGGTGTCTAGATTGTAATTCTTCCAATCTGGTTAAACTTCATGTGCTAGTCTGCTTAGCTTATACTCCTGTAAATGTGACATTATACCTGTTAATGTGACATGCCTTCCTATATTTAGTACATAGTACATCTGTCTATTAAGCATGTCCTTACATAAAACTATTGTTTTTTGTATCCCGCATCAATCAATATGACGAGACACATTTAGTATATGCAGTGCGATATTAGTTGCATCTTTCATATGATTTATAGCATGCACTGCATCTAATTTGTTGAAATTCCATTTATGATGGGACGCTTTTAACTTGGCAGAGTCATATTGGTTGCATCTTTCATGTGGTGTCTAGCTTGCATTGCTTCTTATTTGCTGGAATGGTTTCTGCTTAGTTTACACAAACAGTTGTGAACATGCCATGCCGTCCTGTTTTTCGTACATATTCCATCCTGGTATCATGTGTTTGCCTTACATCAAAGTAGTGATTGTCAGTATCATGCATGAATGAGTTCTGAAGAGAGAATTTTATTGCTTTTTCTTGTCGGTTTTACTTGACAATTCAAAATCAATAAAGCGGAAGGAAGTTAGCAAGGCAGCGGATAAAGGTGCTCCTTCCAAACGGAGGGCCTCTACAGTTTCTACTCCTCCACACCCCCAAGATGATTTCCAAGACAACACATGCATAGACACTCAACAAACCTGTGTTTATGATGAGCATGTCTCCCCTAGTGCAGCATCACTGGTGCTCCCTCTAACTTGGCACTGTTATATGTGGTTGCATGTTATGTGTGATGTCTAGATTTTATTGCTTCTAATTTTGTTGAGTTCCATCTGCTTATTTTACATATTATACTTGAATAAGACACGTGTTCCTGTTTCTAGAACATACAATATCTGTCTATCACACCATGTTCTTACATCAAATTACTAATGTTGTGTAACCTGCAACAATCACTTATCATAAGACACGTTTGACTTCGGAGTGTGATATAGGTTACATCTCACATTCTTTTCTAGCTTGTACTACTAATTTGTTGAAATGGCACTTATGACGAGACAGTTTTAACTTGGTAGAGTGATTTTCGTTGCATCTTTCATATGGTGTCTAGCTTTCATTGCTTCTAATTTGTTGAAATGCCTTCTCCTTAGTTTACACATCAGAAGCTGTGAATATGCAATGTTGTGAATATGCAATGGCACTAATGACGAGAGACCTCTAACATGGTAGTGTGATGTTGTTTGCATCTTGCATATGATTTATTTCTTGTACTGCTTCACATTTGTTTAAACGCCATTTATGATGAGACACTGTTAAATTGGCAGAGCGATATTTGTAGCATCTTTCATATGGTGTCTACCTTCCATTGCATTGCTTCTAATTTGGTGAAATGCCTTCTTCTTAGTTTACACATCATAGTTCTGGTTATCTCTTCTGTCCTGTTTTTCATACATATTACATCCTCCTATCATGTGGTTGTCTAACATCAAAGTTTAGTTTGTCTGCATCACGCATCAATTTGTTCTGAAGAACTAAATTGTTATTCGTTTTTCTTGTCGGCTTGACTTAACATGGCACAGAGAAAGAGGAAGAAACACAGAATGGCAGGGAATGAGAAGCGGATGAATCCTGCAGATTCTGCTGGTACTGATGGTGCAATAGAAGGTGAAAGTCCAGCGAAAAAATCTACAAACACGGCATCCCATGCTACACGAGATGCAAAAAAAGCCAAACAGAAACAAATAGCTGCCACCAAACAAGCAGAGACAACCCTAGTTCTTGCAACACCTACCACAGTACTACCAGCTGCACGACATACTCGTGCGTCAACTGAGCTAGCAGCACGTTCCCAAGCTCCCTTGCCACCTGACACTACTTCCCAAGCACTCTTGACACAAGATGAGTTGGCAATATCAGATGAACCTTGTGAGCTTCAACAGCAAGAAGGTAGTTGCTGGAGTCAAGTTACAGTTGCATGCTTCTTTATATGTAGTCTCACAGTTTGATGTACACTAACACTTCCTATGTTCATTGTTGGACTGGCACCTAGGCGCAAGAGGAAACAAACATCAGGGATAATGCTCGATAGGTTAACTAAATCTAGAGGAGGAAGAATGGAGATCCATTTTGAGGTAGGTTTAAAAAGGCCACGTGATGCTACAGAGTCAGCCAAGTTAGTATCAGAGGCAGCGGTTGCCGTTAGGTGTCATGTACGTATCCTCCCAACATGGATTCAGTGCAGGAATGACAAAGAGAAACCCAGTTCAACACCTTCCTCGACCATTTATCTGTAAGTATGGTTATGTACGGAAACTAGTAATATCGTCTTGCTTTGTCCCATACTTTCTAGGTTGCTGATAATGAGACTCCCATAATTTTCAACAGATGAGGTTCAAGTTGGATAGCCAAGATGATGCAAACAGACAAGCTTGCACCCATGTTTTGAAGTCTGCTCTGCGACAGTATCGGTATAACTTGAGGAAAACTCACTTTGAAGGCAAAGCTAACAGTGAACTTTCCCAAACATCTCCAGTGGAAAATATATCGGATGAAGACTGGAGGGGCCTTGTTAAACACTGGTCTGATCCGAAGTATCAGGTACATTATATATATGTGATTAGATCACATGTTGAAGTCCTATTGACGCATGTCCCACACAAATCTATCTTCTTGTAGGTGAACTGTTCAAAGAACAAGGCCAACCGTATGAAAGTGAAATTCCAACAGACGACAGGATCTCGTAGCTATATTGCACACTGCGAGGCTCTTGTAATTAGGTACTATTTCACTCTTTTCCCTATACCATATTATCAGATCTATATTGACTTGTTTGAAATGCATAGAAAAGCCCGCAAGGACCAAAAAGTACCTGAACCAAATGCTGTGGAAATCTTCAAGGATTGTCACACCAGCAAGAAGAAGGGCATGACTACACCAGTCAAAGCCGCTATTGTAAGTCCTTAATCCTCATGCCTTTTAACTACTACTTACTCTGACTTGTGCCTTGAACTGCATGGTTTGCAGCCAATGTCTATTACTCTTTTCAATTTTATACACAATTGTCTTAGCGTATCATTGCACCTTACAAGGTTTAAAAGGGAGGAGTGATGTTCCTTTGATCTTGACCCGTAATCTAGTTCCGTGTTGGACTTGCCCACACAATGTTACAATTGCCTGTTTGTCTGTTCTCAGTTGTTTTGTGATATGAATAATGTCATACTATGCTTACTGTATTATAAACTTCGTCTCTTTATCCTTAGCCCTCAATACAGTGTGAAGAAATAGACAATACATTAGCGATGGTACATGGTCATATGTTTGGAACCTGGTTTTATTATGTACTTTGCAATAAAATACAACTAATATTTTACATGGGTTCACCAGAATAAGTTCTGTATATAGACCAAAGCTATTTTGTTTGGTTTTGCTGCCTCCTTAATATCTTCTGTTCTGGTACTACTAATGTAAAACCTCAACTTTTCAGCGAGCTATGGAAAAATGGTGGAACGCCACCTTCTGAAGGTGGCGAGGCAACTATAACCGCAATGTCAGCTCTTGCTATAGTGGGTCAGTACCTGTCCACTAGCAATGCCAAAAGCACGTTCCTGCGTAATACTGGGTTGGTTGTTAAGGCAATATCGTCCAAAGTGCCTCATGATCAAGATATGCAAGCTCAAAGCAATGTTGTATCTGCGCTCCAGACACAAGTCCATTCCCTAACAGAGGCCCTTTGTGAAACAAGGAGAAACATTGCTCAATGTCGTCAAGATATGCATGGTTTTGAAACCAGACTATCAGACATTTACTATGTTGTTCAGGAGCCTAGGGGAAATGAAGGCGAGGGTTATGGTGCTCCATCGGACAATACAGCATGAAAACCTAACAGTCAGGTCAAATGAACCAAGCTTCTGAACTTCTGGTGGTGCATTTATCTGCTAGACTATTAAGTTTTATGCCAACCTTCCTTTTGTTATATAGTTGTAATTTGTTTTGGTGTGATACAAAATTTATTCTTAACTTGCAGCCACCGGCTGAAGAAAACAGCAAGCCATTTTTGTATAGTGTGGGGTGTTCCCTATATTTGCACTGGTGGCAATCTTTGATGCCGAGTGGATGTAATCTGTGCAATCGCCTTAAAAGCCTAGCGTTAGTTTCGGCCTTATTTATTTCCTAGTCTTCTTTTTCCCTGGTTTGCTAGTGGCCGCAACTACCCATGGGCCATATACGGGTCGTAGGATCCATGGGTCTCCTATGGGCCGTCGATAAATGGGCCTGTAATCGGTGGGCCTTGGGCCATCGATAAATGGGCCTGTAATCGATGGGCCTCGGGTCGTCGGATAAATGGGTCTACATGGGCCGTAATCGGGCGTAATTGGTATCATCCCAGCATGGTAACGGGCCGTTAACAGGCCGTAGGACCGCAAAAGCTTAATTCTGTAACAGGCATAACGGGTCGTTAATGGGCCAGAATATAGGACGGGCTGGCCAAAAACGGGCCGACTCTTACCATGGGCCGAATTTGGCCCATTAGGGTAACAGGCCAGTAACGGGCCGACTCTTGCCATGGGCCGAATTTGGCCCATTTGGGGAACATGCCAGTAACGGGCCGACTCTTGCCATGGGCCGAATTTGGCCCATTAGGGGAACAGGCCAGTAACGGGCCGGAAGTAATCGAGGGCCAAAAAGGAACCCAAGAACGTATGGGCCGTCAATAGGCCAAAAGTTAACACGGGCTGGAAACGGCCCATGTAAATCATGGGCCATTAACGGGTACAAAGAAAATTACTGTTCATTATGGGCTAGAGTCACCGTGGGCCTATAAAGAGGCCGAAAGATACGAAGGCCTCATATGGGTCGAAAGACGTCGTGGGCCATACATGGGCCAAAAGTGAAATGGGCTGGTGTTATATTCGACAGCCCACATGACGTTGTTGGGCCGATTTCCTTTAGTGCCTAATGGGTCGTGAGTTAACGGGCCGTAAAATGGGCTATTTGCGAAGAGACCGTTAACAGGCTTTTCATGGGCCAGCCCGTTAACTTTTGACCAAGTCAAATGGGTCGGCTTTGTAAGCTAAATGGGCCAGTGGTGGGTCATGGCACCTGTCGACATATCATAGGCGCCTATCTGAGCCACTGACGAGCTGACACATGTTTCATCCAGCCAATAAGAATTATACACATGGAAATTTCCCATTGGTCAGGGCTGTTAACGGGTTATCGGATCCAAAACCCGACCTGATAGCTTAACGGTGTTCTGTTACGGTGGATGCCACGGCTGTTAACGGGTTATCGGATCCAAAACCCGACCTGATAGCTTAACGGTGTTCTGTTACGGTGGATGCCACGTGTCGGTCACCCTTGACGAAAGCACTTCTGTGACGCGCGATTTATCGTCATGGAAGTGGACACTTCCGTGATGATAATTTTCGTAATGTCATGGAACACTTCTACGACAGCACAGGTATGACTATCTTGATTCTGTCATAAATTTGTCATGGATGTACATGCATGACAAAAAACGCGACCTACTGTGACAAACACGTATCATCATGGAAGTGTATTTTTTTATAGTGTATGAGATTATGCAACTCCCGTTTACCGGAGGAACACTTTGTGTGCTACCAAACGTCACAACATAACTGGGTGATTATAAAGGTGCTCTACAGGTGTCTCCGAAGGTACTTGTTGGGTTGGCGTATTTCGAGATTAGGATTTGTCACTCCGATTGTCGGAGAGGTATCTCTGGGCCCACTTGGTAATGCACATCACTATAAGCCTTGCAAGCATTGTAACTAATGAGTTAGTTGCAGGATGATGTATTACGGAACGAGTAAAGAGACTTGCCGGTAACGAGATTGAACTAGGTATTGAGATACCGATGATCGAATCTCGGGCAAGTAACATACCGATGACAAAGGGAACAAACGTATGTTGTTATGCGGTTTGCCCGATAAAGATCTTCGTAGAATATGTAGGAGCCAATATGAGCATCCAGGTTCCGCTATTGGTTATTGACCGGAGATGTGTCTCGGTCATGTCTACATAGTTATCAAACCCGTAGGGTCCGCACACTTAAAGTTCGGTGATGATTTATATTATGAGTTATGTGTTTTGATGTACCGAAGGTAGTTCAGAGTCCCGGATGAGATCGGGGACATGACGAGGAGTCTCTAAATGGTCGAGACATAAAGATCGATATATTGTACGACTATATTCGGACATCGGAATGGTTCCGAGTGATTTGGGTATTTATCGGAGTACCGGAAAGTTATGGGAATTCGCCGGGGAGTATATGGGCCTTATTGGGCTTTAGGGGAAAGAGAGAGGGGAGGCTACGCACCCCCCCCCCCCAAGGCCTAGTCCGAAATTGACTAGGGGGAGGGGCTACGGCCCCTCCTTCCTTCTCTTTCCCTTTCCTTGACTCCTACTCCTACTACTTGGAAGGGGAATCCTACTCCCGGTGGGAGTAGGACTCCTCCAGGGCGCGCCATAGGAGGGCCGGCCCTCCCCCCTCCTCCACTCCTTTATATACGGGGGCAGGGGGCACCTCTAGACACACAAGTTGATCTGTTGATCTCTCCCAGCCGTGTGCGGTGCCCCCCTCCACCATATTCCACCTCGGTAATATCATAGCGGTGCTTAGGTGAAGCCCTGCGTTGGTAGCATCATCAACACCATCATCACGCCGTCGTGCTGATGGAACTCTCCCGCAAAGCTCTACTGGATCAGAGTCCGTGGGACGTCATCGAGCTGAACGTGTGCTGAGCTCAGAGGTGCCGTACGTTCGGTACTTGGGTCGGTCGGATCGTGAAGACATATGACTACATCAATCGAGTTGTGCTAACACTTCCGCTTTCGGTCTACGAGGGTACGTGGACAACACTCTCCCCTCTCGTTGCTATGCATCACCATGATCTTGCGTGTGCGTAGGAAATTTTTGAAATTACTACGTTCCCCAACAGTGGCATCTGAGCCAGGTTTATGCGTAGATGTTATATGCACGAGTAGAACACAAGTGAGTTGTGGGCGATAAAAGTCATACTACTTACCAGCATGTCATACTTTGGTTCGGCGGTATTGTTGGATGAAGCAGCCCGGACCGATATTACGCGTACGCTTACGCGAGACTGGTTTTACCGCCATGCTTTGCACACAGGTGACTAGCGGGTGTCAGTTTCTCAAACTTTAGTTGAACCGAGTGTGGCTACGCCCGGTCCTTGAGAAGGTTAAAACAACACTAACTTGATGAACTATCATTGTGGTTTTGATGCATAGGTAAGAATGGTTCTTGCTCAGCCCGTAGAAGCCACGTAAAACTTGCAACAACAAAGTAGATGACGTCTAACTTGTTTTTGCAGGGTATGTTGTGATGTCATATGGTCAAGGCATGATGCTATATTTTATTGTATGAGATGATCATGTTTTGTGATCGAGTTATCGGCAACCGGCAGGAGCCATATGGTTGTCGCTTTATTGTATGCAATGCAATCGCCCTGTAATTGCTTTACTTTATCACTAAGCGGTAGCAATAGTCGTAGAAGCAATAGTTGGCGAGACGACAACGATGCTACGACGGAGATCAAGGTGTCATGCCGGTGACGATGGTGATCATGACGGTGCTTCGGAGATGGAGATCACAAGCACAAGATGATGATGGCCATATCATATCACTTATATTGATTGCATGTGATGTTTATCTTTTATGCATCTTATCTTGCTTTGATTGACGGTAGCATTATAAGATGATCTCTCACTAAATTTCGAGATAAAAGTGTTCTCCCTGAGTATGCACCATTGCCAAAGTTCGTCGTGCCCAGACACCACGTGATGATCGGGTGTGATAAGCTCTATGTCCATCTACAATGGGTGCAAGCCAGTTTGCACACGCAGAATACTCAGGTTAAACTTGACGAGCCTAGCATATGCAGATATGGCCTCGGAACACTGAGACATAAAGGTCGAGCGTGAATTATATAGTAGATATGATCAACATAGTGATGTTCACCATTGAAAACTACTCCATTTCACGTGATGATCGGTTATGGTTTAGTTGATTGGGATCACTTGATCACTTAGATGATTAGAGAGATGTCTATCTAAGTGGGAGTTCTTAAGTAATATGATTAATTGAACTTAAATTTATCATGAACTTTGTCCTGGTAGTATTTTGCAAATTATGTTGTAGATCAATAGCTCGCGTTGTTGCTTTCATATGTTTATTTTAATATGTTCCTAGAGAAAATTGTGTTGAAAGATGTTAGTAGCAATGATGCGGATTGGATCCGTGATCTGAGGATTGTCCTCATTGTTGCACAGAAGAATTATGTCCATGATGCACCACTAGGTGACAGACCTATTGCAGGAGCAGATGCAGACGTTATGAACGTTTGGCTAGCTCAATATGATGACTACTTGATAGTTTAGTGCACCATGCTTAACGGCTTAGAATCAGGACTTCAAAGACGTTTTGAACGTCATGGGCCATATGAGATGTTCCAGGAGTTGAAGTTAATATTTCAAGCAAATATCCGAGTTGAGAGATATGAAGTCTCCAACAAGTTCTATAGCTAAAAGATGGAGGAGAATTGCTCAACTAGTGAGCATGTGCTCAGATTGTCTGGGTACTACAATCGCTTGAATCAAGTGGGAGTTAATCATCCAGATAAGATAGTGATTGACAGAGTTCTCTAGTCACCATCACCAAGTTAGTAGAACTTCGTGATGAACTATAGTATGCAGAGGATGACGAAAATGATTCTTGAGCTCTTCACGATGTTGAAATCAACGAAGGTAGAAATCAAGAAAGAGCGTCAAGTGTTGATGATTGACAAGACCACTAGTTTCAAGAAAAGGGCAAAGGTAAAGAAATGGAAACTTCAAGTAGAATGGCAAGCAAGTTGTCACTCCCGTGAAGAAGCCCAAAGCTGAACCAAAGCCTGAAACTGAGTGCTTCTACTGCAAAGGAAATGGTCACTGGAAGCGAAAATGCCCTGAATATTTGGTGGATAAGAAGGATGGCAAAGTGAACAAGGGTATATTTGATATACAGGTTATTGATGTGTGCCTTACTAGTGTTTATAGTAGCCCCTGAGTACTTGATACTTGTTCGGTTGCTAAGATTATAACTCGAAATAGGAGTTACAGAATGAACAGATACTAGTTGAAGGGGAAGTGACGATGAGAGTTGGAAGTAGTTTCAAGATTGATATGATCATCATCACACACTCCCTATACTTTCGGGATTAGTGTTAAACCTAAATAAATGTTATTTAGCGTTTGCGTTGAGCATGAATATGATTTTATCATGTTTATTGTAATACAGTTATTCATTTAAAGTCAGAGAATAATTGTTGTTCTGTTTACATGAATAAAACCTTCAATGGTCATACACCCAATGAAAATAGTTTGTTGGATCTCGATCGTAGTGATACACATATTCATAATATTGATGCCAAAAGATGCAAAGTTAATAATGATAGTGCAACTTATTTGTGGCACTGCCGTTTGGGTCATATCGGTGTAAAGCGCATGAAGAAACTCCATAAAGATGGATTTTCGGAATCACTTGGGTATGAATCATTTGATGCTTGCGAACCGTGCCTTTTGGGCAAGATGACTAAAACTCAGTTCTCCAGAACAATGGAACAAGCTACTGACTTGTTGGAAATAATACATACCGATGTATGCGGTTGATAATCCCCAAGTGCAAGGAATCATAGTAGCACTTTCCAAAGATGGAAGTGATAAATATGGAGTGTCGAACCCACAAGGAGCTAAAGGTAAGATCAATATTCTCTCAAGCCCTATCTGCCACTGATACGACTCTACGTGCACCGAACGTTTGCTTCCAACTAGCAACGAGAAATAAAACTACGTTGTGGGTATGGAGAGGATAACTTTGTATGATATCGGAGAGCTAATACATAAAAGTAGGTGTTGTTATCATAAAGTTAGAATAAAATACTAAATAATATAAATAGCGAGTGTGGAATAATGGTGGATCGGTGTGCGGAATTGTCCTAGGCAATTGTTAACAAGACCGGTAATCACTATTGCAGTTTCATATGAGGTAGAGGCATAAGCTAACATACTTTCTCAACTTGGATCATATGCACTCATGATTGGAACTCTAGCAAGCATCCGCAACTACTAAAGATCATTAAGGTAAAACCCAACCATAGCATTAAAACATCAAGTCCTCTTTATTCCCATACGCAACAATCCCTCTTACTCGGGTTTGTGTTTCAGTCACTCACCAACCCACTATAAGTGAATCATGAACGTATTGCAACACCCTACAGCGGGGATCCCTCACGCTTGCGCGACCCGGAGGGCACCATAGGACAGCACCAAAGTAAAACATACAACTCATACCAATCTAGATCATCAATCAACCCAAAGACAAAAGATATCTACTCAAAACATCATAGGATGGCAACACATCATTGGATCATAATATGTGGCATAAAGCACCATGTTCAAGTAGGGATTACAGCGGGGTGCGGGAGAGTGGACCGCGTAAAAGAGATGAGGATGGTGATGATGATGGTGATGTTGATGAAGACGATCACCGTGGCGATGATTCCCCTCCCGATGGCACTCCGGCACCACCGAAAGAGAGGAGGAGAGGTTCTCCCCCTTGTGCTTCTTCCTCCATGGCTTCCACCTTCTAGTCCTTGGCCTTCATGGTGATGAAGACCCCTCCGGGATACTCCTCCATGGCCACCGGTGATGATGGCCCCCTCCGGCAGGGTGCCAGAGAGGGCCCCGATTGGTTTTTCGTGGCAACAGAGGTTTGCGGCGGCGGAACTTCTGATCCAATCTCCGTTCTGGAAGTTTTAGGGTATGAGAGTATATATGGGTGCAGGGGGTACGTCGGAGGAGCTACGGGGGCCCCACGAGGCAGGGGGCGCGCCCAGGGGGGTGGGCGCGCCCCCCACCCTCGTGAGCACCTCCCGTATCTCCTGACGTGCACTCCAAGTCCATCGGGTGGCTTTCCTTCCAAAAATAACTTCTCCAGCTGATTTCGTTCCGTTTTGACTCCGTCTGGTATTCTTTTTCCTCAAAACACTGAAATAGGCATAAAACAGCAAATCTGAGCTGGGCCTCCAGTTAATAGGTTAGTCCCAAAAATAATATAAAAGTGGATAATAAAGCCCAATATTGCCCAAAACAGTAGATAAAGTAGCATGGAGCAATCAAAAATTATAGATACGTTGAAGACGTATCAGGCATCCCCAAGCTTAATTCCTGCTCGTCCTCGAGTAGGTAAATGATAAAAAGATAATTTTTGATGCGGAATGCTAGTAAGTGCTTAAGTTTGATCAATGAGAATTCCAATCACTTTTCCTAGAATCAATATGTGTCCAGCTTATCTCAGAAAACTTTTCATGATCAAGTAACAATCTATTCACAATGTCAAGTATGGTTCAAAAACTTCATTGAGAACTAACAAACTATAATCTCAGTCATTGAAGCAATTGCAATTTATCATAACATCAGAAAGAGTCAAGAAAAGAGCTTTTCAGCAAGTCCACATACTCAACTATCATATAGTCTTCTACAATGGGTAACACTCACGCAATACTTGTGGTTATGGAGTTTCAGCCGGACACTGAGAAAGATAGGGGCTTATTGTGTTGCCTCCCAACGTATTCACCTTTAGGTGATGTCAACAATAATAGCCCATGCTAACTTACATCCAATTGGATATATATATATCATGATCTTTCAAACACAAGGAGCTTGCCAAAGGATAAAATGAAAAAGGGAATGGTGAGGATCACCTTGACTCAAGCATAAAGTAAAAACATAAAGTAAAAGATAGGCCTTCGCAGAGGGAAGCAGAGGTTGTCACGCGCGTTTAGGGTTGATGCATAAAATCTTAATGCAAAAGAACATCACTTTATATTGCCCCTTGCATGTGGACCTTTATTATGCAGTCCGTCGCTTTTATTACTTCCACAACAAGTTCGTACAAAGCTTATTTTCTACACACTAATAAGTCATGCATATTTAGAGAGCAATTTTTATTGCTTGCACCGATGACAACTTACTTGAAGGATCTTACTCTATCCATAGGTAGGTATGGTGGACTCTCATGGCAAAACTGGGTTTAAGGATTTTGGTAGCACAAGTAGTATCTCTACTTGGTGCTGAGAATTTTGGCTAGCATGAGGGGGAAAGGCAAGCTCAACATGTTTGGAAGGTCAATGACAATATACTTTAACTGAGGTGTTGAAAAACATAAACCATTACGTTGTCTTCCTTGTCCAACGTCAACTCTTTTAGCATGTCATACTTAATGAGTGCTTCACAATCATAAAAGATGTCCAAGATAATATATTTGTATGTGAACCTCTCTTTCCTTATTACTTCCTATTAATTGCAACGATGACCAAAACTACGTTTGCCAACTCTCAATAACTTTTATGCCTCATACTTTCTATGTGTGAAGTTATCACTAACCATGTTATAAGCATATGAAACATATTAAAAAAATCAGATTTATGACATTCAATTCATTCCCCCATTTACTCATAGGGTATACATGAAGCACATGAGTAAATGACAAACTACTCCAAAAGATATGAGTGAAGGACACTGAGTAGTAAAATTATTAACTAGCCATGGGAGGGTTCTTTTTCATTCAATATTTCAGATCCAATGATTTTATTCAAACAGCAAGCAAAACAAAATAAAATGACATTGCAAGGATAGCACAACTCATGTGAAGAAGCAAAAACTTAGGTTCAACCGATACTAACCGATAGTTGTTGAAGAGAAAAGGTGGGGTGCCTACAGGGGCATCCCCAAGCTTAGATGCTTGAGACTTCTTGAAATAATGTCTTGGGGTGCCTTGGGCATCCCCAAGCTTGAGCTTTTGTGTCTCCTTAATTCCTTTTATACGTCGGTTTCCTAAATCTCAAAAGCTTCATACACACCAAACTCAACAAGAACTCGTGAGATAGGTTAGTATAAACCAATGCAGAACCTTATCATTTTCTACTGTAACAAATTACTAAAAGTATTATTCAACATTGCATACTAAATGCCTCTGCATATTTAACACTCCTATCCTCAAATAGAATCATTAAACAAGCAAACATATGCAAACAATGCAACCATAACAGCAATCTGCCAAAACAGTATAGTCTGTAAAGAATGCAAGATTCATCATACTTCCCTAACTCCAAAAATTATGAACTGAAATTCCCACTGTAATAAATTTATCAGAGCTCAAAATGCAAATAGATTCAACATTATACCACTCTCTGACTTTTCTAGGGAATTTTTGCAACAGCGGTAAACTTTCTGTTTTCAAACAGCAACATGTATACTTGCAAAATAAGCATGGTAAAGGGCTATCCTTGACATTTTTATTGAAAATAAAGATGCAAAATACTATTCTACATAACATCAAGCTAATACAAATAAAAGAAAATGACGCTCCAAGTAAAACACATATCATGTGACGAATAAAAATATAGCTCCGAGTAAGGTGTACCGATAGTTTTTAGACGAAAGAGGGGATGCCTTCCGGGGCATCCCCAATCTTAGGGTCCTTCCACTCCTTATTCTCCTCATATCTATATCTCACCCAAAACTTGAAAACTTCAATCACACAAAACTCATCCAAACTTCGTGAGATAGGTTAGTATGATAAAGAGTAAACCATGCACTTGAGTACTGTCAAAGACAAGGTTCATAGTTGTTCTCACACAATGCCTACTGTACCATATCATTTCTACAATTTATATTGAGAAATATAAGTCATAGAAACTAGAAAACAAGCAAACTATGCAATGAAAACAGAATCTGTCAGAAACAGAACAGTCTGTAATGATCTGAACAATAACCATACTTCTGCTACTCCAAAAATTATGAAATAAATTGGTGGACGTGAGGAATTTGTCTATTAATCTTCTGCAAAAAGAATCAACTCAAAATCACTCTTATGTAAAAAAATGACATCTATTCTCGTGAGCGCAAAGTTTCTGTTTTTTACAGCAAGATCACTTTAACCTTCACCCAAGTCTTCCCAAAGGTCTTACTTGGCACTTTATTGAAACAAAAGCTATAAAACATGATTACTATGGTAGCTTAATCATGTAGACACACAAAAACAGTAAGGGTAAATATCAGGTTGTCTCCCAACAAGTGCTTTTCTTTAATGCCTTTTAGCTAGGCATGATGATTTCAATGATGCTCACTTTAAAGATAGGAATTGAAACACAAAGAGAGCATCTTGAAGAATATGACTAGAATATTTAAATCTAACACACTTCCTATGCCTAGGGATTTTGTGAGAACACAACTTATGGGAACAGGAATCAACTAGCATAGGAAGGCAAAACAAGCATAACTTTCAAAACTTTAAGCACATAGGGAGGACACTTAATATTGTTGCAACTCCTACAAGCATGTATTCCTCCCTCATAATAATTTTCAGTAGTCATGGATAACAACTTTGTTCTCATACTCAATTGGAACCTCTTCCGAAATAGTGGAATCATTACTAACTAAAGTTGACACTCTTCCAAATCCACTTTCATAAATATCACACTAAGATTCAATATCTTCCAAAATAGTGGGATCACTAATTCCTAAAGTTGACGCTCTTACAAACCCACTTTAAATGATAGTATTATTCATACTCCAAAATATATAAGTGAAGTTCATGGAGCATTCTATAAAACCATACTCAAAAGATTTAAGTGAAGCACAAAGAGTAATTCTATAAGATCATACTTAAAAGATTTAAGTGAAGCACATGAAGTATTCTATAAATCAATGAAGGGATATATCATGCTAGCATGGTTCTAGAAGAAAAAGAAAAACACAAAGGACACAAATCATGTGAACAAAACAAAACTCGAGGTATACCGATAATTGTTGAAGAAGAAAGATGGGATGCCAACCGGGGCATCCCCAAGCTTAGATGCTTGAGTATCCCTGGAAATATTTACTTGGGGTGCCTTGGGCATCCCCAAGCTTGAACTCTTGCCTCTCTTTATTCTTCTCATATTGATAGCTCCTCGACCTTCGGACACTTCATCCACACAAAACTTTAACAAAAACTTGTGAGATCCGTTAGTGTAATAAAGAAAATCACTACCTTTAGGTACTGTAATGAACTCATTATTTATTTGTATTGATGTTAAATCTACTGTATTCCAACTTCTCTATGGTTCATACCTTCCGATACTACTCATAGATTCATCGAAATAAGCAAACAACACATGCAAAACAGAATCTGTTAAAAACAGAACAGTCTGTAGTAATCTGGAAGTTTGCCAAACTTATGTAACTCCTAAAATTATAAACTAAATTTTAAAATTTGAACAATTTGTACAGAATTAATCTGCAAAAATAATCAGAACCATTTGACTTTCCATTTAAAAATGTAAATTCACGCACTACAGCCAAAGTTTCTGTTTTTGTTCTGCACATAGCAAATAAGCAATCTAATCATCCTAAAACCCAAGCTTGGCATATTATTTTTATAATACAAGGAATATATACAAGGGGATAATTATTTACAGAGAAAATTCCATGAAAAATTCTACATTGTTTCCGTGAGCATGAGCACAAGTGCTCAAGGTCGACCCTCACTTCTTCAATGCAAAACCTTCCAATCACTTCTCTTTTTGAAAAACTTTTTAGGCATGAAAGGCAAGTAATAAAAAAAATTGTATTTTCATTCATTTAAATTTTTTTTTATGTTTCACCCACAACTAAACAGAAACAAAAATGAAAAACAAAATCTACTTAGTGAAGAAAGCAAACAAGCACACCCGAGAATATCAACCCCACGCTATTGCTCCCCGGCAACGGCGCCAGAAAAGAGCTTGATAATCCCCAAGTGCAAGGAATTACCGTAGCACTTTCCAAAGATGGAAGTGATAAGTATGGAGAGTCGAACCCACAAGGATCTAAAGGTAAGATCAATATTCTCTCAAGCCCTATCTGCCACTGATACGACTCTACGCACACCGAACATTTGCTTCCAACTAGCAACGAGAAATAAAACTACGTTGTGGGTATGGAGAGGATAACTTTGTATGATATCAGAGAGCTAATACATAAAAGTAGGTGCTGTTATCATAAAGTTAGAACAAAATACTAAATAATATAAATAGCGAGTGTGGAATAATGGTGGATCGGTGTGCGGAATTGTCCTAGGCAATTGTTAACAAGACCGGTAATCACTATTGCAGTTTCATATGAGGGAGAGGCATAAGCTAACATACTTTATCTACTTGGATCATATGCACTCATGATTGGAACTCTAGCAAGCATCCGCAACTACTAAAGATCATTAAGGTAAAACCCAACCATAGCATTAAAGCATCAAGTCCTCTTTATTCCCATACGCAACAATCCCTCTTACTCGGGTTTGTGTTTCAGTCACTCACCAACCCACTATAAGCAAATCATGAACGTATTGCAACACCCTACAGCGGGAATCCCTCACGCTTGCGCGACATGGAGGGCACCATAGGACAGAACCAAAGTAAAACATACAACTCATACCAATCTAGATCATCAATCAACCCAAAGACAAAAGATATCTACTCAAAACATCATAGGATGGCAACACATCATTGGATCATAATATGTGGCATAAAGCACCATGTTCAAGTAGGGATTACAGCGGGGTGCGGGAGAGTGGACCGCATAAAAGAGATGAGGATGGTGATGATGATGGTGATGTTGATGAAGACGATCACCGTGGCGATGATTCCCCTCCCGATGGCACTCTGGCACCACCGAAAGAGAGGAGGAGAGGTTCTCCCCGTTGTGCTTCTTCCTCCATGGCTTCCACCTTCTGGTCCTTGGCCTTCATGGTGATGAAGACCCCTCCGGGATACTCCTCCATGGCCACCGGTGATGATGGCCCCCTCCGGCAGGGTGCCGGAGAGGTCCCCGATTGGTTTTTCGTGGCTATAGAGGCTTGCGGCGGCGGAACTTCTGATCCAATCTCCGTTCTGGATGTTTTAGGGTATGAGAGTATATATGAGTGCAGGGGGTACGTCGGAGGAGCTACGGGGGCCCCACGAGGCAGGGGGCGCGCCCAGGGGGGTGGGCGCGCCCACCACCCTCGTGAGCACCTCCCGTATCTGCTGACGTGCACTCCAAGTCCATCGGGTGGCTTTCCTTCCAAAAATAACTTCTCCAGCTGATTTCGTTCCGTTTTGGCTCCGTCTGGTATTCCTTTTCCTCAAAACACTGAAATAGGCATAAAACAGCAAATCTGGGCTGGGCCTCCGGTTAATAGGTTAGTCCCAAAAATAATATAAAAGTGGATAATAAAGCCCAATATTGCCCAAAACAGTAGATAAAGTAGCATGGAGCAATAAAAAATTATAGATACATTGGAGACGTATCAGCGGTCCAATGAGTGTTGATGCTCGTGGCGGGTATTGTTATTTTCTGACCTGCACACATGATTTGAGCAGATATGAGTATATCTACTTGATGAACATAAGTCTGAAATATTTGAAAAGTTCAAAGAATTTCAGAGTGAAGTGGAAAATCATCGTAACAAGAAAATAAAGTTTCTGCGATCTGATCGCGGAGATGAATATTTGAGTTACGAGTTTGGTCTTCAATTAAAAAAATGTGGAATAGTTTCACAAACTCATGCCACCTGGAACACCACAGCGTAATGGTGTGTTCGAACATCGAAACCACACTTTATTAGATATGGTGCGATCTATGATGTCTCTTACCGATTTACCATTATCATTTTGGGGTTATGCATTAAAGACAGCTGCATTCACTTTAAACAGGGCACCATCAAAATCTGTTAAAACGACGCCTTATGAACTGTGGTTTGGCAAGAAACCAAAGTTGTTGTTTTTTTAAAGTTTGGGGCTGCGATGCTTATGTGAAAAAATTTCAACCTGATAAGCTCGAACCCAAATAGGAGAAGTGCATCTTCATAGAATACCCAAAGGAAACTGTTGGGTACACCTTCTATCACAGATCCGAAGGCAAGATATTCGTTGCTAAGATGGATCCTTTCTAGAGAAGGAGTTTCTCTCGAAAGAAATGAGTGGGAGGAAAGTAGAGCTTGATAAGGTAATTGTACCTTCTCCCGAATTGGAAAGTAGTTCATCACAGAAATTAGTTCCAGTGATTCCTACACCAATTAGTGAGGAAGCTAAGGATGATGATCATGAAACTTCAGATCAAGTTACTAAAGAACCTCGTAGGTCTTCCAGAGTATGGTACGCACCAGAGTGGTACGGTAATCCTGTTCTGGAAGTCATGTTACTAGACCATGATAAACCTACGAACTATGAGGAAGCAATGATGAGCCCAAATTCCGCGAAATGGCTGGAGGCCATGAAATCTGAGATAGGATCCATGTATGAGAACAAAGTGTGGACTTTGGTGGACATGCCCGATGATCGGCAAACCATAGAAAATAAATGGATCTTCAAGAGGAAGACGGACGTTGATAGTAGTGTTACTATCTACAAAGCTCAACTTCTCGAAAAAAAAGGTTTTCGACAAGTTCAAGGTGTTGACTACAATGAGATTTTCTCAACTGTAGAGATGCTTAAGTCTGTCCGAATCATGTTAGCAATTGCCACATTTTATGAAATCTGGCAAATAGATGTCAAAACGGCATTCCTTAAAGAATAGTTGTATATGACGCAACCAGAAGGTTTTGTCAATCCTAAAAGTGCTAACAAAATGTGCAAGCTCCAGCAATCCATCTATGGACTGGTGCAAGCATCTCGGAGTTGGAATATACGCTTTGATAAGTTGATCAAAGGATATAGTTTTATACAGACTTGCAGTGAAGCATGTATTTACAATAAAGTGAGTGGGAGCACTACAGCCTTTCTGATAAGTATATGTGAGTGACATATTGTTGATCAGAAATGATGTAGAATTTTTCTAGAAATCATAAAGAAGTGTTTGAAAGGAGTTCTTTAAAAGAAAGACCTCAGTAAAGCTACTTACAAATTGAGCATCAAGATCTATTGAGATAGATCAAGACGCTTGATAAGATTTTCAATGAGTACATATGTTGACAAGATTTTGAAGTAGTTCAAAATGGAACAGTCAAAGAAAGAGTTCTTTCCTGTGTTGCAAAGGTGTGAAATTGAGTAAGACTCAAATCCCGACCACGGCAGAAAATAGAAAGAGAATGAAAGTCATTCCCTATGCCTCAGTCATAGGTTCTATAAAAGTATGCCATGCTATGGACCAGACCTATTGTATACTCTGCCCTGGTTTGGCAAGGGAGTACAATAGTGATCTAGGAGTAGATCACTCGACATTGTTCAAAATTATCCTTAGTGGAATAAGGATATGTTTCTCGATTATGGAGTTGACAAGTGGTTCGTCTTAAAGGGTTGCGTTGATGCAAAATTTGACACTGATCTAGATGACTCTAAGTCTCAATCTGGATACATATTGAAAGTGGGAGCAATTATCTAGAGTAGCTCCGTAAAGAGCATTGTAGACAGAATATTTTTGCAAAATACATACGGCTCCGAATGTGACAGACCCGTTAACTAAACTTCTCTCACGAGCAAAACATGATCACACCTTAGTACTCTTTGGGTGTTCATCACATAGCGATGTGAACTAGATTATTGACTCTAGTAAACCCTTTGGGTGTTGGTCACATGACGATGTGAACTATGGGTGTTAATCATACACAGATATGAATATTGGTGTTAAATCACATGGCGATGTGAACTAGATTATTGACTCTAGTGTAAGTGGGAGACTGAAGGAAATATGCCCTAGAGGCAATAATAAAGTTATTATTTATTTCCTTATTTCATGATAAATGTTTATTATTCATGCTATAATTGTATTAACCGGAAACATAATACATGTGTGAATACATAGACAAACATAGTGTCACTAGTATGCCTCTACTTGACTAGCTCGTTAATCAAAGATGGTTAAGTTTCCTAACCATAGACATGAGTTGTCATTTGATTAACGGGGTCGAATCATTAGGAGAATAATGTGATTGACTTGACCCATTCAGTTAGCTTAGCACTTGATCGTTTAGTATGTTGCTATTGCATTCTTCGTGACTTATACATGTTCCTATCACTATGAGATTATGCAACTCCCGTTTACCGGAGGAACACTTTGTGTGCTACCAAACGTCACAACGTGACTGGGTGATTATAAAGGTGCTCTACAGGTGTCTCCGAAGGTACTTGTTGGGTTGGCGTATTTCAAGATTAGGATTTGTCACTCCGATTGTCAGAGAGGTATCTCTGGGCCCACTCGGTAATGCACATCACTATAAGCCTTGCATGCATTGTAACTAATGAGTTAGTTGTAGGATGATGTATTACGGAACAAGTAAAGAGACTTGCCGGTAACGACATTGAACTAGGTATTGAGATACCGACGATCGAATCTCGGGCAAGTAACATACCGATGACAAAGGGAACAAACGTATGTTGTTATACGGTTTAACCGATAAAGATCTTCGTAGAATATGTAGGAGCCAATATGAGCATCCAGGTTCCGCTATTGGTTATTGACCGGAGATGTGTCTCGGTCATGTCTACATAGTTCTCGAACCTGTAGGGTCCGCATGCTTAAAGTTCGATGACGGTTATATTATGAGTTTATGTGTTTTGATGTACAGAAGGAGTTCGGAGTCCCGGATGAGATCGGGGCATGACTAGGAGTCTGGAAATGGTCGAGACGTAAAGATCGATATATTGGACGACTATATTCAGAAATCGGAAAAAGGTTCCGAATGATTCGGGTATTTTTCAGAGTACCGGAGAGTTACGAGAATTCGCCGGGGAGTATATGGGCCTCATTGGGCTTTAGGGGAAAGAGAGAGGGGAGGCTGCGCACCCCCCCCCCCCCCCAATGCTTAGTCCGAATTGGACTAGGGGAAGGGGCGGCGCCCCCTCCTTCCTTCTCTTCTCTTTTCCCTTTCCTTCTCTCCTACTCCTACTACTTGGAAGGACTCCTAGTTCTACTAGGAAAGGGGGAATCCTACTCCTGGTGGGAGTAGGACTCCCCTAGGGCGCGCCATAGAGAGGGTCGGCCCTCCCCTTCCTCCACTCCTTTATATACGGGGAGGGGGGCACTGAGGGAGTCCTGGATTAGAGGGTATCCGGACAGCCGGACTATATACCTTGGCCGGACTGTTGGACCATGAAGATACAAGACTCAAGACTTCGTCCCGTGTCCGGATGGGACTCTCCTTTGCGTGGAAGACAAGCTTGGCGATCCGGATGTTAGTTCTCCTTCTTTGTAACCGACTCTGTGTGACCCTAGCCCCCTCCGATGTCTATATAAACCGGAGGGTTTAGTCCGTAGGACAACAACAATCATAATCATCATAGGCTAGCTCTTAGGGTTTAGCCTCTACGATCTCGTGGTAGATCTACTCTTGTAATACTCATATCATCAAGATCAATCAAGCAGGAAGTAGGGTTTTACCTCCATCGAGAGGGCCCGAACCTGGGTAAAACATCGTGTCCCCTGCCTCCTGTTACCATTAGCCTTAGACGCACAGATCGGGACCCCCTACCCGAGATCCGCCGGTTTTGACACCGACGTTGGTGCTTTCATTGAGAGTTCCTCTATGTCGTTGCTGCAAGGCTCGATGGCTCGCCTCATTGTCAAGGACAACATCACCTCTGGGGGAGCCCTGGCGGTAGGCCAAACTCTCCGACTAGGCAGCTTCGTCATGACCGCCCGATCAGCTGCCGCGTTGACGATGACCTTTCGGGTCATCAAAAACAGCCTCCACGTCAATTTGGAACTCGCCGAACAGATGGATCCAATGGAGCTCTCCTCCCTTAATGAGCTCTTGGATCGCATCGCCGCTCTGGGAGTCGCTACAGACTACGATCGGATTGGGTTTAAACCCGACCAAAGGGATATCAAATCCCCACCGGTCACCTATGAGATAGCGGTAGTGGAAGAGCCACACATGGATTATCCCTCTACTTTGAGGACGAACTATGTTCGGATTACCGAGCTCTCTGAGCCGGATACCCGCTCGCGGGAGGACATGACCCAGATGAAGGAAATATGCCCTAGAGGCAATAATAAAGTTATTATTTATTTCCTTATATCATGATAAATGTTTATTATTCATGCTAGAATTGTATTAACCGGAAACATGATACATGTGTGAATACATAGACAAATATAACGTCACTAGTATGCCTCTACTTGACTAGCTCATTAATCAAAGATGGTTATGTTTCCTAACCATAGACATGTGTTGTCATTTGATTAACGGGATCACATCATTAGGAGAATGATGTGATTGACATGACCCATTCCGTTAGCCTAGCACTTGATCGTTTAGTATGTTGCTATTGCTTTCTTCATGACTTATACATGTTCCTGTAACTATGAGATTATGCAACTCCCGTTTACCGGAGGAACACCTTGTGTGCTACCAAACGTCACAACGTAACTGGGTGATTATAAAGGAGTACTACAGGTGTCTCCAAAGGTACATGTTGGGTTGGCGTATTTCGAGATTAGGTTTTGTCACTTCGATTGTCGGAGAGGTATCTCTGGGCCCTCTCGGTAATGCACATCACTATAAGCCTTGCAAACAATGTAGCTAATGAGTTAGTTACGGAATGATGCATTACGTAACGAGTAAATAGACTTGCCAGTAAGGAGATTGAACTAGGTATTGGATACCGAGGATCGAATCTTGGGCAAGTAACATACCGATGACAAAGGGAACGATGTATGTTGTTATGCGGTTTGACCGATAAAGATCTTCGTAGAATATGTAGGAGCCAATATGAGCATCCAGATTCCGCTATTGGTTATTGACCTAGAATAGTTCTAGGTCATGTCTACATAGTTCTTGAACCCGTAGGGTCCGCACACTTAACGTTACGATGACAGTTATATTATGAGTTCATGAGTTTTGATGTACCGAAGGAGTTCGGAGTCCCGGATGAGATCGGGGACATGACGAGGAGTCTCGAAATGGTCAAGACGTAAAGATCGATATATTGGACGACTATATTCGGAGTTCGGAAAGGTTCTGAGTGATTCGGGTATTTTTCGGAGTACCGGAGAGTTACGGGAATTCGCCGGGGAGTATATGGGCCTTATTGGGCTTTAGGGGAAAGAGAGAGGAGAGGTTGGGCGCCCCCCCAAGGCCTAGTCCGAATTGGACTAGGGGGAGGGGCTGCGCCCCCTCCTTCCTTCTCTTCTCTTCCCCCTTTCCTTGACTCCTACTCCTACTACTTGGAAGGGGGGAATCCTACTCCCGGTGGGAGTAGGACTCCTCCTTGGTGCGCCTCCTCCTAGGCCGGCCACCCCCTCCCTTGCTCATTTATATACGGGGGCAGGGGGCACCCCATGACACACAAGTTGATCTACGGATCGTTCCTTAGCCGTGTGCGGTACCCCCCCTCCACCATAATCCACCTCAGTCATATCATCGCGGAGTTTAGGCGAAGCCCTGCGCCAGTAGAACATCATCATCGTCACCACACCGTCGTGCTGACGGAACTCATCCCTGACGCTTCGTTGGATTGGAGTCCGGGGGACGTCATCGAGCTGGACGTGTGCTGAACACGGAGGTGCCGTACGTTCGGTGCTTGGATCGGTCGAGTCGTGAAGACGTACGACTACATCAACTGCATTGTCATAACGCTTCCGCTTGACGGTCTACGAGGGTACGTAGACAACACTCTCCCCTCTCATTGCTATGCCATCACCATGATCTTGCATGTGCGTTGGAATTTTTTTGAAATTACTACGTTCCCCAACAGTGGCATCCGAGCCTAGGTTTTATGCGTTGATGTTATATGCACGAGTAGAACACAAGTGAGTTGTGGGCGATATAAGTCATACTGCTTACCAGCATGTCATACTTTGGTTCGGCGGTATTGTTGGATGAAGCGGCCCGGACCGACATTACGCGTACGCTTACGGGAGACTGGTTTTACCGCCGTGCTTTGCACACAGGTGACTAGCGGGTGTCAGTTTCTCAAACTTTAGTTGAACCGAGTGTGGCTACGCCCGGTCCTTGAGAAGGTTAAAACAACACTAACTTGATGAACTATCATTGTCGTTTTGATGCATAGGTAAGAACGGTTCTTGCTAAGCCCGTAGCAGCCACGTAAAATTTGCAACAACAAAGTAGAGGACGTCTAACTTGTTTTTGCAGGGCATGTTGTGATGTGATATGGTCAAGACATGATGCTATATTTTATTGTATGAGATGATCATGTTTTGTAACCGAAGTTATCGGCAACTGGCAGGAGCCATATGGTTGTCGCTTTATTGTATGAAATGCAAACGCCCTGTAATTGCTTTGCTTTATCACTAAGCGGTAGCGATAGTCGTAGAAGCAATAGATGGCGTAAACGACAACAATGCTACGACGGAGATCAAGGTGTCGCGCCGGTGACAATGGTGATCACGACGGTGCTTCGGAGATGGAGATCACAAGCACAAGATGATGATGGCCATATCATATCACTTATATTGATTGCATGTCATGTTTATCCTTTATGCATCTTATCTTGCTTTGATTGACGGTAGCATTTTAAGATGATCTCTCACTAATTATCAAGAAGTGTTCTCCCTAAGTATGCACCATTGCGAAAGTTCTTCGTGCTGAGACACCACGTGATGATCGGGTGTGATAGGCTCTACGTTCAAATACAACGGGTGCAAAACAGTTGCACACGCGGAATACTCAGGTTAAACTTGACGAGCCTAGCATATACTGATATGGCCTCGGAACACGGAGACCGAAAGGTCGAACGTGAATCATATAGTAGATATGATCAACATAGTGATGTTCACCATTGAAACTACTCCATCTCACGTGATGATCGGACATGGTTTAGTTGATTTGGATCACGTAATCACTTAGATGACTAGAGAGATGTCTGTCTAAGTGGGAGTTCTTAAGTAATATGATTAATTGAACTTAAATTTATCATGAACTTAGTCCTGGTAGTATTTTGCAAATTATGTTGTAAGATCAATAGCTTGCGTTGTTGCTTTCATATGTTTATTTTGATATGTTCCTAGAGAGAAATGTATTGAAAGATGTTAGTAGCAATGATGCGGATTAGATCCGTGATCTGAGGTTTATCCTCATTGCTGCACAGAAGAATTATGTCCTTAATGCACCGCTAGGTGACAGACCTATTGCAGGAGCAGATGCAGACGTTATGAACGTTTGGCTAGCTCAATATGATGACTACTTGATAGTTTAGTGCACCATGCTTAACGGCTTAGAATCGGGACTTCACAGACGTTTTGAACGTCATGGACCATATGAGATGTTCCAGGAGTTGAATTTAATATTTCCAGCAAATACCCGAGTTGAGAGATATGAAGTCTCCAACAAGTTCTATAGCTAAAAGATGGAGGAGAATCGCTCAACTAGTGAGCATGTGCTCAGATTGTCTGGGTACTTCAATCGCTTGAATCAAGTGGGAGTTAATCTTCCGGATAAGATAGTGATTGACAGAGTTCTCTAGTCACCATCACCAAGTTAGTAGAACTTCGTGATGAACTATAGTATGCAAGGGATAACGAAAACGATTCCCGAGCTCTTCGTGATATTGAAATCGACGAAGGTAGAAATCAAGAAAGAGCATCAAGTGTTGATGATTGACAAGACCACTAGTTTCAAGAAAAGGGCAAAGGGAAAGAAAGGGAACTTCAAGTGGAAAGACAAGCAAGTTGTCACTCCTGCGAAGAAGCCCAAAGCTGGACCAAAGCCTGAAACTGAGTGCTTACACTCCAAAGGAAATGGTCACTGGAAGCGGAAATGCCCTGAATATTTGGTGGATAAGAAGGATGGCAAAGTGAACAAGGGTATATTTGATATACAGGTTATTGATGTGTGCCTTACTAGTGTTTATATTAGCCCCTGAGTATTTGATACTTGTTCGGTTGCTAAGATTAGTAACTCAAAACAGGAGTTACAGAATAAACAGAGACTAGTTGTAAAGGCGAAGTGACGATGAGTGTTGGAAGTAGTTCCCAGATTGATATGATCATTATCGCACACTCCCTATACTTTCGGGATTAGTGTTAAACATAAATAAATGTTATTTGGTGTTTGCGTTGAGCATGACTATGATTTGATCATGTTTATTGCGATACAGTTATTCATTTGAAGTTAAAGAATAATTGTTATTCTGTTTACATGAATAAGACCTTCGATGGTTATACACCCAATGAAAATAGTTTGTTGGATCTCGATCGTAGTGATACACATATTCATATATTGATGCCAAAAGATGCAAAGTTAATAATGATAGTGCAACTTATTTGTGGCACTGCCGTTTGGGTCATATCGGTGTAAAGCGCATGAAGAAACTCCATAAAGATGGATTTTCGGAATCACTTGGTTATGAATCATTTGATGCTTGTGAACCGTGCCTTTTGGGCAAGATGACTAAAACTCCGTTCTCCGGAACAATGGAACAAGATACTGACTTATTGGAAATAATACATACTGATGTATGCGATCCAATGAGTGTTGATGCTCGTGGCAAGTATCGTTATGTTCTGACCTTCACAAGATGATTTGAGCAGATATGGGTATATCTACTTGATGAAACATAAGTCTGAAATAGTTGAAAGGTTCAAAGAATTTCAGAGTGAAGTGGAAAAATCATCGTAACAAGAAAATAAAGTTTCTGCGATTTGATCGCGGAGACGAATATTCGAGTTACGAGTTTGGTCTTCAATTAAAACAATGTGGAATAGTTTCACAGCTCATGCCACCTAGAACACCACAACGTTATGGTGTGTCCGAACGTCGTAACCGCACTTTATTAGATATGGTGCAATCTATGATGTCTCTTATTAATTTACCATTATCGTTTTGGGGTTATGCATTACAGACAGCTGCATTCACGTTAAAAGGGCACCATCTAAATCTGTTGAGACGACACTATATGAACTGTGGTTTAGCAAGAAACCCAAGTTGTCGTTTCTTACAGTTTGGGGCTACGATGCTTATGTGAAAAGGTTTCATCCTGATAAGCTCAAACCCAAATCGGAGAAGTGCGTCTTCATAGAATACCCAAAGGAAACTGTTGGGTACACCTTCTATCACAGATCTGAAGGCAAAACATTTGTTGCTAAAAATGAATCCTTTCTAGAGAAGGAGTTTCTCTCGAAAGAAGTGAGTGGGAGGAAAGTAGAACTTGATGAGGTAATTGTACCTTCTCCCTTATTGGAAAGTAGTTCATCACAAAAATCAGTTCCAGTGATTCCTACACTAATTAATGAGGAAGTTAATGATGATGATCATGAAACTTCAGATCAAGTTGCTACCAAACCTCGTAGGTCTTCCAGAGTAAGATCCGCACCAGAGTGGTACGGTAATCCTATTCTGGAAGTCATGTTACTAGACCATGATGAACCTACGAACTATGAGGAAGCGATGATGAGCCCAGATTCCGCAAAATGGCTTGAAGCCATGAAATCTGAGATGGGATCCATGTATAAGAACAAAGTATGGACTTTGGTGGACTTGCCCGATGATCGGCAAACCATAGAAAAATAAATGGATCTTCAAGAGGAAGACGGACGTTGATAGTAGTGTTACTATCTACAAAGCTCGACTTGTCGCAAAAAGGTTTTTTGATAAGTTCAAGGTGTTGACTACAATGAGATTTTCTCAACTGTAGCGATGCTTAAGTCTGTCCGAATCATGTTAGCAATTGCCACATTTTATGAAACCTGGCAAATGGATGTCAAAACTACATTCCTTCATGGATTTATTAAAGAAGAGTTGTATATGATACAACCAGAAGGTTTTGTCAAAGTGCTAACAAAATATGCAAGCTCCAGCAATCCATCTATGGACTGGTGCAAGCATCTCGGAGTTGGAATATACGCTTTGATAAGTTGATCAAAGCATATAGTTTTATACAGACTTGCGGTGAAGCTTGTATTTACAAGAAAGTGAGTGGGAGCACTACAACATTTCTGATAAGTATATGACATATTGTTGATCGGAAATAATGTAGAATTATTCTGCAAAGCATAAAGGAGTGTTTGAAAGGAGTTTTTCAAAGAAAGACCTCGGCAAAGCTACTTACATATTGACTATCAAGATCTATTGAGATAGATCAAGACGCTTGATAATATTTTCAATGAGTACATACCATGACAAGATTTTGAAGTAGTTCAAAATGGAACAGTCAAAGAAAGAGTTCTTGCCTCTGTTGCAAAGGTATGAAATTGAGTAAGACTCAAATCCCGACCACAGCAGAAAATAGAAAGAGAATGAAAGTCATTCCCTATGCCTCAGTCATAGGTTCTATAAAGTATGCTATGCTATGTACCAGACCTATTGTATACCTTGCTCTGGTTTGGCAAGGGAGTACAATAGTGATCTAGGAGTAGATCACTGGACATTGGTCAAAATTATCCTTAGTGCAATAAGGATATGTTTCTCAATTATGGGGGTGACAAAAGGTTCGTCGTAAAGGGTTACGTCGATACAAGTTTTGGCACTAATCCAGATGACTCTAAGTCTTAATCTAGATACATATTGAAAGTGGGAGCAATTAGCTAGAGTAGCTCCGTGCAGATCATTGTAGACATAGAATATTTGTAAAATACACACGGCTCTGAATATAACAGACCCGTTGACTAAGCTTCTCTCACGAGCAAAACATGATCACACCTTAGTACTATTTGGGTGTTAATCACATAGCGATGTGAACTAGATTATTGACTCTAGTAAACCCTTTGGGTGTTGGTCACATGACGATGTGAACTATGGGTGTTAATCATATACAGATATGAATATTGATGTTAAATCACATGGCGATGTGAACTGGATTATTGACTCTAGTGCAAGTGGGAGACTGAAGGAAATATGCCCTAGAGGCAATAATAAAGTTATTATTTATTTCCTTATATCATGATAAATGTTTATTATTCATGCTAGAATTGTATTAACCAGAAACATGATACATGTGTGAATACATAGACAAACATAACGTCACTAGTATGCCTCTACTTGACTAGCTCATTAATCAAAGATGGTTATGTTTCCTAACCATAGACATGTGTTGTCATTTGGTTAACGGGATCACATCATTAGGAGAATGATGTGATTGACATGACCCATTACGTTAGCCTAGCACTTGATCGTTTAGTATGTTGCTATTGCTTTCTTCATAACTTATACATGTTCCTGTAACTATGAGATTATGCAACTCCCGTTTATCGGAGGAACACCTTGGGTGCTACCAAACGTCACAACGTAACTGGGTGATTATAAAGGAGTACTACATGTGTCTCCAAAGGTACATGTTGGGTTGGCGTATTTCGGGATTAGGTTTTGTCACTCCGATTGTCGGAGAGGTATCTCTGGGCCCTCTCGGTAATGCACATCACTATAAGCCTTGCAAGCAATGTAGCTAATGAGTTAGTTACAGAATGATGCATTACGTAACGAGTAAAGAGACTTGCCAGTAATGAGATTGAACTAGGTATTGGATACCGACGATCGAATCTCGGGCAAGTAACATACCGATGACAAAGGGAATGATGTATGTTGTTATGCGGTTTGACCGATAAAGATCTTCGTAGAATATGTAGGAGCCAATATGAGCATCCAGGTTCCGCTATTGGTTATTGACCGAGAATAGTTCTAGGTCATGTCTACATAGTTCTCGAACCCGTAGGGTCCGCACGCTTAACGTTACGATGACAGTTATATTATGAGTTCATGAGTTTTGATGTACCGAAGGAGTACGGAGTCCCGGATGAGATCGGGGACATGACGAGGAGTCTCGAAATGGTCGAGACGTAAAGATCGATATATTGGACGACTATATTCGGAGTTCGGGAAGGTTCTGTGTGATTCGGGTATTTTTTGGAGTACCAGAGAGTTACGGGAATTCGCCGGGGAGTATATGGGCCTTATTGGGCTTTAGGGGAAAGAGAGAGGAGAGGTTGGGCGCCCCCCCAAGGCCTAGTCCGAATTGGACTAGGGGGAGGGGCTGCGCCCCCTCCTTCCTTCTCTTCTCTTCCCCCTTTCCTTGACTCCTACTCCTACTACTTGGAAGGGGGGAATCCTACTCCTGGTGGGAGTAGGACTCCTCCTTGGTGCGCCTCCTCCTAGGCCGGCCACCCCCTCCCTTGCTCCTTTATATACGGGGGCTGGGGGGCACCCCATGACACACAAGTTGATCTACGGATCGTTCCTTAGCCGAGTGCGGTGCCCCCCTCCACCATAATCCACCTCAATCATATCGTCGCGGAGTTTAGGCGAAGCCCTGCGCCGGTAGAACATCATCATCGTCACCACGCCGTCGTGCTAACAGAACTCATCCCCGAGGCTTCGCTGGATTGGAGTCCGGGGGACGTCATCGAGCTGGACGTGTGCTGAACATGGAGGTGCCGTACGTTCGGTGCTTGGATCGGTCGAGTCGTGAAGACGTACGACTACATCAACCGCGTTGTCATAACGCTTCCGCTTGACGGTCTACGAGGGTACGTAGACAACACTCTCCCCTCTCGTTGCTATGACATCACCATGATCTTGCGTGTGCGTAGGAATTTTTTTGAAATTACTACGTTCCCCAACACCAGACCCTAGACTTAGAATCGGGTAACGGGCCAGAAAAATTGGGCAACATCCCGGAGTCCGAGCTGCCAAGCTTGGAAGCTCCTCTGCCCCTTGATGTCAAATCGGGTCAGAATTCGGACTTACTTAACTACGCCTACCCACCCAGACTTATGCCGTCTCTCCCATATCAGACAAGAGCCCCAAGAGACAGTACATCGCTACTGGGCCAGATTCCTCCTTGTGATAAACAGGGCCAAGGACCACTACTAGGGAAAACCTTATACATAGAATGTTACCAGTAGCGCTTGTTAAAATGAGGCGCTACTGCTACTTATCAGTAGCGCGTTTGGCAGAACCGCGCTACAGTTAGCATCTTAGCAGTAGCGCTGCCCGGACGGAAAGCGCTACTACTATAATTGCCACATCGTTCCCGGCGTGCTAGGTATAGTAGTAGCGCCCTTCTACGAATAGCGCTACTACTACGGATTTTAGCAGCACCGCGTTTTTCCTTCCCACGCTACAGTTAAAGCTATTTTCACCTAACCCCCCGCGCGGCCTGATTCCCTCTCCTCTGCTTCCTCCCCCAATTCCCGACCCCGCCTCGCCACCATCTCCCCCGACCCCGCCTCCCCGCCGTCTCCCCCGACCCCGCCTCGCCACCGTCTCCCCCGACCCCGCCTCGCCGCCGTCTCCCCCGACCCCGCCTCGCCGCCGTCTCCCCCGACCCCGCCTCGCCGCGCCTCGGTGCCGCCGTCTCCCCCGACCCCATCTCTCTCCCCGCCCTCTGTAAGCACTCTCCCCTTCCGATCCCTCTCTCCCCTTCGGATCCCTCTTCTCTGCTTAGTATGAACCCTAGCTATTTAGTGCTAGTTAGTATGAACCCTAGGCTATTTTTAGTGCTAGTTAGTTAATTACTTAGATGGTAATTAGGGCAGTAGTTCCTAGGTACTAATTAGTTAGTAAGAATTAGGTACTAATTAGGTACTAGAATATTTTTATTTATAGTAAGTTTATTTTTAGTAAGAACTAGTTGAATTAATAGAACTAGTTAGTAAGAACTTGTTTCTATTTTTTAGTTAAAGCAATTTTTCCTGCCTCGACGTGGACGATGCCTATCCCGCATCCTCGTCGTCAAGTCGGCGGAGGACGACACCTGCTTGACCAGATCGGCCATGTCCGGGACTGGGCTCCGCCGGGGTGGTACTGGGAGGCGCTACCTACCGGGGGGCGCAGGTTGGTGAGGAGCCAGCCTGTCGTTGACCCGAACCTTCTTTGGTGGCGGTCGCGTGGGCCAGTGACGATCCAAAGGCTCGAGGACTCCGCGGAGGTGGTGCGTCACCGTGTCAGTGAGGAGGATGCGCACGTCCGTCGCTACTTGTTTGCGTTGGAGCATAGGCCGTTCTCCAATACCTGGCAGGTTCTCCGGGGATCTCACTGGAGCTATGATCTCGTGATGGTGCCTTCTCTGTGGGTGTCCACCGCCCGCGCCGATACCCGTCGTGTGCTAGAGTTTTAGTTGTATTAGTGATGTTATATGTATGACACTATTCGTGATGTATTAGTGATAATATTCGACGATGTACTGACGCATGAGATGATCTACTTTTGCTTATTGAATGCATGCTAATTTGAGTCCTATAAGATATTTTGAAATGTATATCTTGTGTTGCTCAATATCCAAGTGGCCGGTCATGTTTGCAGGTTATACCTTCGAGTGGCCTATGTTTTTCCGGAGTGTTGATTCATTTCCGTTCCGGCAAATTTCAGGCGCTCGATATGTCCTATTTAGCAAAGGTCATGCCGGATTTTTCCGTGAATTTTGGCATGACTTGTGCTAGAATATGTAGGAAATATCGAGTGCCCCGGATTTGTGTGTTGAGTATCTTGGTAGTTGTCTTCGATCGATTTTCAATTAATGTTTTAACTATGAACATAGGAAATGTCTGACGACGAGAAGGATTTCGGTATTTGCAAATACTGCGAAGACGAGCGCGTCCTGTGCGACGGAATCTTCCTAGATGATGATAGGCGCTTCAGCATCAAGCTGGACGAGAACTTCGAAGTGGATACAGTAAGTCACAATGACAAGTCTTTTTTCGTAATTAAGCATGACATCTGCTTCATTTGCTTCAACTTATATTTTTTTTACTATTCTACTAGCGTATCCCCTGCCATGCAAGAGTTTTTGTATTGGATAAGATGGGTTTCAGTCATAGTATGGAGGAAAAGAAAGTTTACTTGAAGACCGAGCATGGTTATATTTTCCATGCGAAGTTATACAATTCAGACGACTACACCTATTTTGGATGCAAAACATGGCGAGCACTATGCAAGACTTATGCATTTGAGCCTGATATGGTTATCACCTTTGATATTCGTCCGGAAGATGATATTGAAGGTAATACCGACATCTGGGTCAATGTGCAAATGCCTCCAGTTATACCATTATGTAAGTTTCTCAACCATATTTATGTCTTTGATATTGTTTATTCAAAAATAGTTGACAACTAATTTGTATTGTCAGCTTATTTCCATGCAAGCAAACATGTCCAGCGCTTGGTAGACAGGACCGTATACTGTCCTGGGGCTGAACTCAACTGCGAGGAGCTCAGTCATTATGTTTCATGGCTTGAGGATCTTGATACTGTCAAGACAAATTTTCTTCCTGCATTTAGAAATCTTAGTACTGAAAATGTGCGACCAATAGTGTTCGTAATGAACTACGGTCACATCCATTTAGGAAGGATGGTAAGATTTTTACTTTTTATCCTCATTGCATCTTTTCCATACATTATTTTTGAAGCTAAACTTCATTGCTAAGTATGTTACCATACGATGTTCTTCAACAGGGACTCCCGATGAATGTTGTGCCTTATGGGATCGAGACTAAAGGTATCATGAGTATTATCAACTTACGGCCAAGATATCCTACAGCTTACTTTAGTGCATTCAAGATTAGCGATGGATGCTTAATAGTGCAAGACTGGACCAAATATGTGTTGGGGGAGCGCAGAGAAGTACTAGGGAGCAGCAACCAGAGGCGCCTTCCACGATTAGGAGACAGGTTCATCTGCATGCTCCAACTTGATCAAGGAGGAGAGCTACACATGTTTTATGTTCTTTTACCTAAGAGAGAGCAGCAGGAGTGAGTAGCAGGAGTGAGTAGCTAGGTAGAAATGAGTTTCAGGATGATGATGTGCTACACTATTACTATGATGATAAAATAGCTAGTGTTGGTGGTAATGACTATGATGATTATTATTAGCTAGTGTTAGTGGTGATTAAATAAATACTGTTGGTGGTAATGACCATGATGATGATTAAATATCTTGTGTTGGCGGATTAGATTCAAGTGGAGGCAACATGTGGTGCACATCGAAAGTACTACTAATTCAAACTAGATCAAGTTTGGATTAGTAGTATACTTTTGACATGCACCACATATTGCCTCCACTTGAACCTAATCCACCTTCATTTAATACACTGTTATGGACATAATGATGTAAACCTCATAACAGCTGGTATTCTACCAATATTTGTATGATGGCGCATAAATACACTAAAAAAAATACTAGTAGCGATGGAAAGAAAACTCGCTGCAAGTAGATACCTTAGCAGTAGCGCGGTACTGGACAAGC
Source organism: Triticum timopheevii (assembly GCA_963921465.1). Taxonomy (NCBI): domain Eukaryota; kingdom Viridiplantae; phylum Streptophyta; class Magnoliopsida; order Poales; family Poaceae; genus Triticum; species Triticum timopheevii. The sequence continues at coordinate 294,749,380 of OY997262.1, forward strand.
GCTGCAGCTATTTGTACTAGCAGTAGCGTGTGATGGCACGCGTTACTGCTAAGCAATAGCTGTAGCGCCTTATTAGTAGCGCGGCTTCCTGCGCTACTAGTGGGCACAAAACACGCGCTACTACTAGGGTTTTCCCTAGTAGTGGACTATCGTGAGGAGGACGCAATCTCACTTTTCTGCAAAAATTGCACGAACAAAGGGATCCTCAATGCTATAAGTCGCCGTGACATAGTACACTTTGCTGACTTAGCAGCCATAGTACAGAAGGACTGTGCGATGGAAAGCGCCTGGAAAACCCAAACAGACTTCTAGGATAATCCGGCTCTCAATAAACCCTTCGTCCGAACTAAAAGGGCAAACTCTCATAAGTTACCCGATCCAATTCCCAAAAAACCAAAGCCCACTCCAGGGCGTGGAACCGTATTGGAAGAATGTCTCAATGGGCCATGCAAAATTCACAACACGCCGGATACTACGCCAATGCATAGCCTTAGAGCATGTTGGATACTCCGGCAGGTAGCGAAAAGCGGAGAGGACCTTCTTGTAAACCATAAAGCAGAGCAACATCCCGCCGAAAACAACAATGCGGTACTGACAGTCTTCGAGACTTTCGCCTCAAATAATAGGCGCAAGCGAGCTCATCGAAGTTTCGCTGACGTCTGCCATGTGGCAAAAATAAATCCATGGAGCAACACTGCTATAACCTTCAGTGCCAGTGACGAACCTCAATTTCAAATAGTCCGGGCACCAGCCGCTTTGGTCCTTAGCCCAATCGTGGACGGCTTCTGGCTCACTAAAGTACTCATGGACGGCGGAAGCGGATTAAACTTGATCTATGAAGAAACCCTCAACAAGATGGAAATTGATAAAAGCCGCATTGAGCAAAGCAGCACAACCTTCAGGGGAATCATCCCTAGTCGAGAGGCACGGTGTGCGGCAAAAATCACACTGGATGTGGTATTCGGCACGCCGGAGAATTATAGGTCCGAAGAAATCACGTTCCAAGTGGCCCCGTTCGGCAGCGGATACCACACCCTTTTAGGGCGGGACGCATTCACGAGCTTTCAAGCTATACCACATTATGGGTACATGAAGCTCAAAATGCCCGGACCCAATGGAATCATAACTCTAGCCAGTGATCCGGACGTCGCACTCCGCGCCGAAAAAAAACCGCCGCACTAGCCCTGGAAGCATTATCCGAAGCCCTAGCGGCCGAAGAACTAACAACGCTACGCGCCACAATGGATAGAGACGACATGATACTCGACAAACGACCCAAGTCCACCTCATTCAAGCCTACGAACGATATAGTCAAATTCCAAGTCCATCCAACGGACCCCACAAAGACAGCTTCCATCGGGACACAGTTGAGCCCCATAATGGAGGCCGCACTGCGAAACTTTCTACGCGAGAATTGGGACATTTTCTCCTGGCATCCTTCAGACATGCCAGGCATCCCACGCAGACTGGCTGAACACAGCCTCAATATACTGAAAGGATACAAGCCAGTCAAACAGACTCTTAGGTGCTTCTCAGAGCCTAAACGAAAAGCCATGGGAGAAGAGCTAGCCAAGCTACTTGAGGCCAGATTCATCAGAGATATAAAGCATCCGGATTGGCTGGCAAATCTGGTAATGGTACCAAAGAAGGACAAATCTTGGCGCCTATGTGTCGATTTCAAAGACCTCAACAAGGCTTGCCCCAAGGATCCCTTCCCCCTCCCTCGCATCGACCAAATCATCGACACCACCGCGGGACACGACTCACTATGTTTCCTCGACGCATACTCTAGATACCATCAAATAAAGATGGCGGAGTCCGACCAAGCCGCAACGGCCTTCATAATGCCATATGGTCCCTTCTGTTTCAACACTATGCCTTTCGGGCTCAAAAATGTCGGCGCAACCTATCAATGCATGATTCAAACGTGCATGGAGAAGAAAATCGGCAAAACAGTGGAGGCATACGTGGACAACGTGATCATAAAAACAAGACACGTTGAAACCTTAATAGATGACTTGAGACTTACGTTCGACAACCTCCGAACATACGACATCAAGCTCAACCCGGAAAAATGTGTTTTCGGCGTACCATCCGGGAAGTTGCTCGGCTTCATCGTTTCCAATAGAGGAATCGAAGCAAATCCGGCAAAAATCGGAGCTCTATTGCAGTTGGCTATCCCAACAGACCTCAAGCATATCCAGAAACTAGCTGGATGTGTGGCTGCCTTAAGCCGCTTTATCTCCCGATTAGGAGAAAAGGCACTACCTCTTTACCGCCTTCTTCGACGCACCGAACACTTCATGTGGACGGATGCAGCCGCGGCCGGAGTGGATGAAATAAAGACCCTATTAGCCAGCAATCCAGTCCTGACCACGCCAAATACTGGCGAACCTATGCTATTATACATAGCTGCAACACATCAGGTTGTAAGCGCAGTGCTCGTCGTCGAACGAGAAGCAGACGGATGCAAGTTCCCGCTCCAAAAGCCGGTATATTACGTGTCCACTATCCTCACTCCATGCAAATCCCGATACCCACACTATCAAAATATAGCATACGCGGTCTTCATGGCATCCCGGAAGCTACGACACTACTTTCAAGAGTGTTCGATTACGGTGGCCTCCGAAGTACCACTCAACGACATAATAAACAACCGCGACGCCATGGGACAGATTGCTAAATGGGCTATCGAGCTCCTTCCGTTCGACATAACATACAAACCACAGTGAGCCATTAAGTCGCAAGTACTGGCTGACTTCATCGCCAAATGGACAGAAGCCGAACTCCCTAAAGAGTACGACGCGTACTCAACCTGGATCATGCACTTCGACGGCTCCAAAATGCTGGCCGGATTGGGAGCGGGTGTAGTCCTGACATCCCCCACCAGAGACACGGTCCAATACGTACTCCAACAATGCAGCCGAATACGAGGCTCTGTTGCATGGTCTTCGGATGGCAGTCTCTATGGGCATTCAACGCCTAGAAGTGCGCGGGGACTCAAACCTCGCAATATCACAAATAAACGGAGATTTTGATGCCAAGGATCCAAAAATGGTGGCCTACCGTAATGTCGTCCTCAAAATGTCAGCTCGGTTCGAGGGGATCGAATTCCACCATGTGGCCCGAGAAAACAATCAAGCGGCGGATATCCTCGCCCGCATCGCCGCTAAACGCGACCCTGTCCCACAAAATATATTCTTGGAAAGGCTGTTCAAGCCATCCATGGTATGGGAAGGGGAGTCCGGCAACCCTAGTCCGGCTCCGAATACAACCCCAGATTCCGAACCATCTGACATAATCGGGGGCTCCGCCACCGAAATAACACCTTCAGCCCACGAAATCATGGTTGTCATCGTCCTGTGGACTGAGCCCTTCTTGGCCTACCTAAATAGGCAAGAGCTCCCCGAGGACCAAAATGAAGCACGTTGTATTGTGCGGCGTTCCAAGGCCTACAAAGTCCATGAGGGAGAACTCTATAAGAAAAGTGCCACCGGAGTGCTCCAAAGATGCATCTCCGAAGAGGAAGGGCGGCAGCTCTTGGCTGAAATCCATGCCGGACTCGGCGGGCACACGCTGTGGCTCGGGCACTTGTCAGTAAAGCCTTCCGTACAGGTTTTTATTGGCCGACAGCCTGGGCAGATGCACAGGACCTTGTCCAACATTGCGTCGGTTGCCAGCTCTTTGCCAATCAGAGCCATATGCCCCCTACCGCTCTCCAAACAATCCCCATAACTTGGCCCTTCGCGGTCTGGGGGCTGGATATGGTCGGCCCTCTGAAAGGGGGAAGCCATAAGAAAAAATACTTATTGGTCATGGTGGACAAGTTCACCAAATGGATAGAAACCAAACTAGTTAAAACGGCCGAATCCGGACCAGTGATAGACTTCATATCAGGGGTTGTACACTGTTACGGCGTCCCCACAGCATCATCACTGACAATGGCTTAAACTTCACAGCCGATAAAGTGAAAAATTGGTGCGGCAACATGGGCATTAAGCTCGATTACGCCTCCGTCTATCATCCCCAAACAAACGGCCAGGTCGAACGTGCAAATCGTCTCATCATGAGCAGCATCAAACCCAGACTAGTGCGATCCTTGAAAGAATCGGACACGCACTGGTTCGAGGAGCTCGACTCCGTACTCTGGGGGCTACGGACCACGCCGAATCGCACCACCAGATATACACCATTTTTTATGGTGTACGGCGCAGAAGCAGTACTGCCTATGACATAATCCATGACTCACCTCATGTGCGCATGTACGAAGAGAAGGAAGCCGAGCTAGATCGGCAGGACAACTTAGATGCCCTAGAGGAGGAGCGTGACGTTGCAAAAGCCCGTTCCACATTCTATCAGCAGCAAGCTCGAAGGTATCAAAGCAGAGAAGTGCGGGCCAAAACTTATAACGTTGGCAAACTTGTTCTACGCCTATCGGAGAAGAAGAAGGACAAGCTCAAACCTAAGTGGGAGGGTCCCTTCATCATTGATAAAGTTCTCATCGGAGGAGCGTACCGCCTGTGCAATGCATCCGATAACAGACTCGAGCTGAACCCATGGAACGCGGCCAGACTCTGGAGATTCTACGCCTAGGGCCGAACTCAGTGTTCGTCTCCTTACCCTCGCTCTTTTAATTATGTTCCCCCCTTTTTTCCTTTCTCGCCCCTTTTACCTTCTTCACACAAAGTATTAAATACAGTGCGGATGCTCGGATCACTCCGGCCGCACTATGTGTGCTCACAATACCTAGGGGCTTCCTATACGGAAGCTAAATATAATTACTTTTATGGCTTCCTGCCTACCACATATGTGTCCTTTTTCCATATGTGCCCTTTTCTTCACCATTATATGCATCGATATGACTTAAGATTTGGCCATGCTGGCTTGCCTGGCTCTTGTGTTTATGCCCTACGTTTCCGTTAATTCGGCTAGGGCATAAGGGGAGCACCTCTGCGATTGTTACTGCCAGTTCAGCCGGATGTGTACCTCAGACTGGGTGAAGCCGAAAGCTAGCGTTCTTAAGGGAATATTTGGTCGGTGAACAAAAGATGTTTCTTTCGTTTATTACAACGTGAATCCCTAGATGTTTTGTATCATGCGTTTCTGTTCGCAGTTCGGACATGCACATCGATGCATGTGTACCCAGGGAAAGGAACCCCTAACGGAACTATTCTCCCTAGAAGATGTTTCTTACTACCCATGTAATATAACATAACTAGTTGGGTACTTGTCTGTTCAAGCACTTATGACCCCTACGCCTGGTTTCCATGCATACCTTGGTTTTACATAACTGAGCAGGTATTTGGATACACCCCGGACTGTCGGATCCGGGGGCTGAAGCGAAAAGGCCCGCCATGACAAAAGGTTTTTAATCCGGCTAGGGACTACATATGTCCATTGAATTACATAGTCACTTGGACTGGCTAAATTCTTCCTCTATACCATCCAACAGGCTATCTAGCTTGCAATCCTGTTGGGAATACTTTGCAGCCAACGCTACCTGGTCATACACCAGACTTACGGGAATCTCTTGCCCATCTGGCCCCGCCGGTCCGACTTCGGCCATATGGTTCGAGTCAATCTTGGTGTATCGCGTCTTCACCATGGCCCAGGCTTCCCTTGCACCTTGTCGGCAGGCTGATACCTTCCACAACCAAAAGCGCCACCGTGCTCCTTGGAATATATCCATGAGCTCCCCCATGCCTCCTGGCAGGGAAGTGGATGGCCACAAGGCCTGGGCAATACCCTGCATCACCTGCCGAGCTCGTTCGTGCAGTTGGGAGAGATCTTGCAGTAAATCGCCTGCGGACCCGGGCATCTCCTCTTCAGGACGGCCCATCAGCATACCTATAGATATAAACTCTTTTAAAATGCTTCCTCGCCGAACTATACTGCAATTCGTTTAGGCACTTACCATAAATTCCGCGACGAAGCCTCCTGTTCTCCTTCACGGAGTCCGCTAGCTGAGCTCGAACATCTGCTAATTCGACGCCCAGCCGGACGTTGGCATCTTGGAGATTGTTTTTCTCATGCCTAACCTGCGTAGGCACACGCTCGCCAGCCTTTAGCTGTCTTTGGAGATGTGACTCACTATCTCTTACGATCTCCGGATTCTCCCCGGGATTGTCTGTAGAATTTTCTGTTAGACTTATAAAGCAAGCCAACTACTAACTGGTATATTTCCTTAAAATTTCTCTATTGAGACAAATGTTACCAGATGAGGCCTTCTGGGATTCCTCTAGTTTGGCAACCGCGGCCCTCAGCTGGGTCTTGCACTCCTCTAGCTCTTGAGACAAATGGGTATTCTTCTATACAAGAACATGTCCATACAATGATCCTTAAATCAGTTGTTCCAACTGTTTCAAGTCTCAGGGGCTACTGCTATACATGCTTATCAAATTTTCTTACCCGTATTTATTTTGCATACTGCTCCGTCGCTCGGGCGAGTCCATCTTGGGCAGCTCGGATGTATGTGTCTCCCGAATTGAAGGCATTGAATGCCTCTTCAGAAAAGATACCGTTGCGAAGTATGGCCCGTCAGTGCCGATGATTCATGGCGCTCTCCACTTCGGAATTTGTGGCGGAGAGCCTATCCACATCCTCTGTCGGAGGACAATTCGGCATCGGCCCTGCATTGGCCTCCTCTCTCGAAGCCGGTTTTGGAATCCGGCTGGTGGAGGCGTGATCGGCAGGATCTCCGGATATAGTCCGGCGACAACTCTTTCTGCCAGGACATGACGAACGCTGTTGCATTTCAAACATGATAATCAGAGAGCAGATTTTAACTATACCTATGCGACGGTGTTTCGACCCTAACCGCCTTCCTCTTGAGCCTACTTGGCCCGGATGCCCTTTGCTGATGAGCCCTCATGGGCTCGGCGCCGCATTCCGATGGTCGTCTCTATAGAAATGCGGTATTTGTACATAAGGCATGGTATAGGAAAGGAATCATCTCCGGAGGCTAAAGTTTCAGCTTTGCTTACACGCGACGTGGGGAGCAGTCCGGGATAATTAGCGACAATAGCCACCAAGGCGTCGTCGCAGCAGGCTTGATAGAATGTCCCGTCGACAAGCTCCACAGATATATCCGGATCTTCTTCAAGTCCGGGGTCGAGGGCCCGGCCAGGATCCTCTGGCTGCGGAGAGGGGTTGTTGAACTCTTTCACGGCCTGCCTCAGTTCCTACTTAGAAATATCAAGGTAAATGATTGTGATGAAGGGCACAAGAATGGATAGAGTTGAGTAAAGAGTAACGGCTCACCCAGCTTGGGGGGTTGTACATGGAAAATCCATCCCGCGGTTTGATGCGGAGGAACTCCTCTTCTTCTCCTTTATATAAATCGGACAGTATTCTCGCCAGAGCAGTGGCGGAGTCCGGACCTTTACGACTGCAGCGGGTGGCATCGTCTTCCCTGTTGAAGTGCCACATGGGCTTCCCCCGATATTGAAGTGGCTGCACCCCCCGCATTATGCATATTGATATAACCTCGACTATTGTCAGTCCTGATTGGGCTAGTGTCTTTATCCTGCTCATCAGGAAGTGGACTTCTCTGGTATCTTCCTCCTGGGGGCTCCGAGGGTGCCAACTTTGGCGTTTCTTCAGCGGAGCATTATTAAACTCAGGGAGGCCTGTCCGGATTGGATCCGGAAGGGGAACGTCATCTACATAAAACCACTCCGAGGGCCAGTCTTCAGATGCCTTCTTTGGAGTGCCGGACAGGTATCCGGTCTGTGCGATGCGCCATATTTCGGCTCCGCCCACTTGATATATCGATTCCCCCTGATTGCGAGGGACAAGGCAGAATAACTTCTTCCATAACTCAAAGTGAGCCTCACAGCCCAGGAATAATTCACAAAGGGCGACGTATCCTGCGATGTGCAGCACGGAGGCGGGGGTGAAGTTGTGCAACTGGAGGCCATAGAACTCCAGGAGCCCGTGAAGGAATGGGTGGATTGGAAACTCGACGCCTCTTAGCAAATATGGGATGAGGCATACTCGATCCCCCTGAGATGGGTTAGGAGATCTCTCCGCTTGCGCCCCGCCATTGTAGGTGGATAGTCCGGCTCGGACGGGGACCATGTACGCCGGTGGAAGAAACCCTTGGGTCTGCAACTCTACTAAACGGCTGTGGGGGACAGAACATTTTTCCCAATCGCTTGGCCTAGAGCTAAGGGAGCAAGAAGAGGAGATGCGGCGACCGGCCATGATGGAATGGTTTTTCTGGACGCGCTCTGTTGAATGCTTGCTTGAGGAAAGAAGGTGAGATTTGGATCTGAGGATCCCCATCTCTTCAAATAGACGGTTGGCCTGCAGGGTCAGGGTGGCAAATGTAAAAATGCTCCGGCTCCTCGTATTCGCCCGATACGTGGAGATGGCCTTTATTGAGGCACAGAAGCCGAGGAATACAACATTGATGGGAAGCTGGACACTGTTCGCTATGACTGGTACTCTGGATTTGGGGAAGAACCCGCCTTGCAATGCGGAAGACAATCTGCACGCCGGACTCATCATCATTGAAACCTGGTTCAGGGGCTACTGAGGGAGTCCTGGATTAGGGAGTATCCGGACAGCCGGACTATATACCTTGGTCGGACTGTTGGACTGTGAAGATACAAGACTCAAGACTTCGTACCGTGTCCGGATGGGACTCTTCTTTGCGTGGAAGACAAGCTTGGCGATCCGGATGTTAGATCTCCTTCTTGGTAACCGACTCTGTGTAACCCTAGCCCCCTCCGGTGTCTATATAAACTGGAGGGTTTAGTCCATAGGACAACAACAATCATAATCATCATAGGCTAGCTCCTAGGGTTTAGCCTCTACAATCTCGTGGTAGATCTACTCTTGTAATACTCATATCATCAACATCAATAAAGCAGGAAGTAGGGTTTTACCTCCATCGAGAGGGCCCAAACCTGGGTAAAACATCGTGTCCCTTGCCTCATGTTACCATCAGCCTTAGACGCACAGATCGGGACCCCCTACCCGAGATCCGCCGGTTTTGACACCGACAGGCACCCCTTGGAGACACAACAATTGATCCTTGAGATCTCTTAGCCATGTGAGGTGCCCCCCTCCACCATAGTTCACCTCGATGATATCGTAGCGGTGCTTAGGCGAAGCCTTGCGTCGGTAGAACATCATCATCATCACCACGCCATCGTGCTGACGGAACTCTCCCTCAAAGCTCGACTGGATTGGAGTTCGAGGGACGTCATCGAGCTGAACGTGTGCAAGAACTCGGAGGTGTCATGCGTTCGGTACTTGATTGGTCGGATCGTGAAGATGTACGACTACATCAATCGCGTTGTGCTAACGCTTCCGCTTTCGGTCTACGAGGGTACGTGGACAACTCTCTCCCCTCTCATTGCTATGCATCACCATGATCTTGCGTGTGCGTAGGAAATTCTTGAAATTACTACGTTCCCCAACACTATGGACTGGTGCAAGCATCTCGGAGTTGGAATATACACTTTGATAAGTTGATCAAAGCATATAGTTTTATACGGACTTGCAGTGAAGCCTGTATTTACAATAAAGTGAGTGGGAGCACTACAGCCTTTCTGATAATTGTATGTGAGTGACATATTGTTGATCAGAAATGATGTAGAATTTTTCTGGAAAGCATAAAGAAGTGTTTGAAATGAGTTCTTTAAAAGAAAGACCTCAATAAAGCTACTTACATATTGAGCATCAAGATCTATTGAGATAGATCAAGACGCTTGATAAGATTTTCAATGAGTACATACCTTGACAAGATTTTGAAGTAAGTTCAAAATGGAACAGTCAAAGAAAGAGTTCTTGCATGTGTTGCAAAGGTGTGAAATTGAGTAAGACTCAAATCCCGACCACAGCAGAAAATAGAAAGAGAATGAGAGTCATTCCCTATGCCTCAGTCATAGGTTCTATAAAAGTATGCCATGCTATGGACCAGGCCTATTGTATACTCTGCCCTGGTTTGGCAAGGGAGTACAATAGTGATCTAGGAGTAGATCACTGGACATTGGTCAAAATTATACTTAGTGGAATAAGGATATGTTTCTCGATTATGGAGGTGACAAGAGGTTCATCGTAAAGGGTTACGTCGATGCAAGTTTTGACACTGATCCAGATGACTCTAAGTCTCAATCTGGATACATATTGAAAGTGGGAGCAATTAGCTAGAGTAGCTCCGTAAAGAGCATTGTAGACATAGAATATTTTTGCAAAATACATACGGCTCTGAATGTGACAGACCCATTGACTAAACTTCTCTCACGAGCAAAACATGATCACACCTTAGTGCTCTTTGGGTGTTAATCACATAGCGATGTGAACTAGATTATTGACTCTAGTAAACCATTTGGGTGTTGGTCACATGACGATGTGAACTATGGGTGTTAATCATATACAGATATGAATATTGGTGTTAAATCACATGGCGATGTGAACTAGATTATTGACTCTAGTGCAAGTGGGAGACTGAAGGAAATATGCCCTAGAGGCAATAATAAAGTTATTATTTATTTCCTTATTTCATGATAAATGTTTATTATTCATGCTAGAATTGTATTAACTGGAAACATAATACATGTGTGAATACATAGACAAACATAGTGTCACTAGTATGCCTCTACTTGACTAGCTTGTTAATCAAAGATGGTTAAGTTTCCTAACCGTAGACATGAGTTGTCATTTGATTAACGGGGTCACATCATTAGGAGAATGATGTGATTGACTTGACCCATTCCGTTAGCTTAGCACTTGATCGTTTAGTATGTTTCTATTGCATTCTTCGTGACTTATACATGTTCCTATCACTATGAGATTATGCAACTCCCATTTACCGGAGGAACACTTTGTGTGCTACCAAACGTCACAACGTAACTGGGTGATTATAAAGGTGCTCTACAGGTGTCTCCGAAGGTACTTGTTGGGTTGGCATATTTTGAGATTAGGATTTGTCACTCCGATTGTCGGAGAGGTATCTCTGGGCCCACTCGGTAATGCACATCACTATAAGCCTTGCAAGCATTGTAACTAATGAGTTAGTTGTAGGATGATGTATTACGGAACAAGTAAAGAGACTTGCCGGTAACGAGATTGAACTAGGTATTGAGATACCGACGATCGAATCTCGGGCAAGTAACATACCTATGACAAAGGGAACAAACGTATGTTGTTATGCGGTTTAACCGATAAAGATCTTCGTAGAATATGTAGGAGCCAATATGAGCATCCAGGTTCCGCTATTGGTTATTGACCGGAGATGTGTCTTGGTCATGTCTACATAGTTCTCGAACCCGTAGGGTCCGCACGCTTAAAGTTCGGTGACAATTTATATTATGAGTTATGTGTTTTGATGTACCGAAGGTAGTTCGGAGTCCCGTATGAGATCGGGGACATGACGAGGAGTCTCGAAATGGTCGAGACATAAAGATCGATATATTGGACGACTATATTCAGACATCGGAAAGGTTTCGAGTGATTCGGGTATTTATCGGAGTACCGGAGAGTTACGGGAATTCGCCGGGGAGTATATGGGCCTTATTGGGCGTTAGGGGAAAGAGAGTGGGGAGGCTGCGCGCCCCCTCCCCCCCAAGGCCTAGTCCGAATTGGACTTGGGGGAGGGGCTGCGCCCCCTCCTTATTTCTCTTCTCTTTTCCCTTTCCTTGACTCCTACTCCTACTACTTGGCAAGGGGGGAATCCTACTCCCGGTGGGAGTAGGACTCCTCCAGGGCGCGCCATAGGAGGGCCGGCCCTCCCCCCTCCTCCACTCCTTTATATACGGGGGCAGAGGGGCACCTCTAGACACACAAGTTGATCTGTTGATCTCTCCCAGCCGTGTGCGGTGCCCCCCTCCACCAAATTCCACCTCGGTAATATCGTAGCGGTGCTTAGGTGAAGCCCTGCGTCGGTAGCATCATCAACATCGTCATCACGCTGTCGTGCTGACGGAACTCTCCCGCAAAGCTCTGCTGGATCGGAGTTCGTGGGACGTCATCGAGCTGAACGTGTGCTGAACTCGGAGGTGTCGTACGTTCGGTACTTGGATCGGTCGGATCGTGAAGACGTACGACTACATCAACCGCATTGTGCTAACGCTTCCGCTTTCGGTCTACGAGGGTACGTGTACAACACTCTCCCCTCTCGTTGCTATGCATCACCATGATCTTGCGTGTGCGTATGAAATTTTTGAAATTACTACGTTCCCCAACATTCTTGACCCCCGTCCAAGGGTTTTCTCCGATCGGCGGGCCTTCCTTCTCGACCTCTGGCGTGGCGTTGAGCACGGGGCCGATTCCGCATGCCGTCGCCGAGGCTGGCTCGTCCTCTGCTCCGCCACCTCTATCGTTCCCGCCAAGGTTTTCACCCCGGCCTCGGTTCGCCGCGGCTGCGCGTGCTCCGGTGAGTCAAATCCCCTCCAATCTTGCTCCTAGATGTAGATTAGCTGTTAATGTCTTAGGCATGTGCTAGGATTGATAGGATTCTAGCAGATCCGATTGGATGCGATCCCAATCGAATCCAATCGGGCTGATCTGTTCTTGTTTTATACAGTGCGTGTGCTATTGCTTGTGTTCATGCTAGAATGCTAGTACATGTGTTACATGCTAGATTCATGTTCATGCTAGAATCCTAGAATCATGCTAGTCCGAGTCCTACTACATGCTAGATTTGTGCTACATGCTAGTAGCTGTGTTCATACTCGAATCATGTTCATGTTGAGTGATGAATGCTAGCATCATGTTGACTGATGGCATGTTCATGTTAGGATCATGTCCTTGTTTCATGTTGCATGTTGAAGCTAGGGTTTGTGACATGAGTGGATGTTATACGTGCATGTAGTAGGACCATTTTAGGATGGTCCCAAATCTGCATGGCTGCACATGGGTGCAATTGGCACTTGCTGTTGCTATTTTAGGATGTTTCCTTGTTTAGGTAGTGCAGTAATCAGTGCCAGTTGCAGCAAAGAAGATGCCATTGATCAGTGACTTGCCCAACAGCAAGTGTCATTGATAAGTGGCATTTGCCCCTAGGCAAATGCCACTTATCAATGACACTTGGTGTTGGGAAAAATGGCACTTATCAATGGCACTTGCTATTGGGGAAGTCACTAATCAGTGTCATGGCTGTGCTATTGGGCAAGTCACTGATCAATGTCATTGATCAGTGCCATTTGCACTGCAGCAAGTCGATTAGTGCTCTTGCCCAACACCAAGTGCCACTGATCATTGCCATTTGGCCATGAGCACATGCCACTGATCAGTGGCACTTGCTGTTGGGCATTCTAGCATTCATCACTGATCAGTGGCACTTGCTGTTGGGCAAGTGCCACTGATCATTGGCATTTGCTTGCTTGCTTGGTTTGTTTGATACTAATACTTGTCATGTTGCTTGACAAGATACTGAAGACTGACTGGGATGTGGCGGGTGGAGGAGCTCAGGTCGTGGCCGGAGCTGAGCGCGCCGAGGATTTCATCCCCACGAACATGTGGCTCAGGATGGTGGACCTACCTGCCAGGATCGCCTTCATGAGCGTGCCTCGTTCAAGGGGACGATCTCCGAGGCAGGGCCACGAGGAGGGAGCCAGGGAGCCGATGAGATTCTACCAACAGATCAAGGACAACGAGGACCTCGCCATGCTCGTCGTCCCTCCCAAGTTCGTGGAGGTGATGAACACCTGGCTGGCGATCAAGCGCCTCCCGCGCGTGGTCAGGCTCTCGGCCAACAAGCGGTGCGTGTTCTAAGTGCAGGTCCAGAACTTCGAGGGCCACATGGTGCTTGGCAGGGGGTGGAACTACTTCTGCCGCCGCCACCGCATCATCCCCGGCGACCTCGTCGTTGTGCGCATCTCCGGCCTGGGACTGAAGGTTCAGATCTACAACCACGACTCGACGGTGATGTGCAGGTATCGTTGCAGCAGGCACAATTGCCTTGGTGGCAACGAGCAGGCTATGTAGTTAAGTTAAGTCAGGTGTTAGTGAAGAACTTTTAGGGTGTGTGGCGATCGAGACTTGTGCTGGGAACTTGTTCATATTTTGGCCAGGAGCAGCACCCTGGCACAGCAGGGAAGGAGGATGCCCCTGCTCTTAATCTAGACTTATGCTATCTAGTTAAGTAGTTTGTTGTCATTTGCTTGCTTGCTGTGTTCAGTTTGTTGTGTTTGATCTTACTGTTGTGTTGTTGTTGTTGTGCTGATCATATGTGGTGGTAAGGCCACCACATTTGAATGGGGTGAGCAGAACACAAACGCTGTTTGCAACCAAACAGCTGAAGTTTGCATCTGCTCACACCCTAAGCACAAATGCAGGCAACCAAACAGCAGGGGGTTAAGTGCCTCTCGATGCAATGCAGGCAACCAAACAGGTTGCATCTGCTGCATATGAGGTTGTTTTTCAGCAACCAGGCTAGCTAGAGAAGGACATGCAATGCAACTACTGTTGCAAACTGCAACCAAACACGCCCTAGATGAGCAACAATGGTTCTTATTGTGCAACAACGAATTTTATGTGTATCCTAGATTAAGTCTCAAATTAATATGTTATGAAAGCATATGTCCGAATAAAGTTCGTACCCAAACTTCGGAAGGAATTTTTTAGGGGATTAAGTTTCGGGAGATAGGCTAGAAGATGAAGTTTTAATAATTCCACAAAAATGGATAGGGGATAGTGGAGAATTAAGTTACGGGGGATGAATTAGAGATGCTATAAGAAACTCATATTTGGAATCCATCTCACCAATTCAGTCGTCCTGGCCCCGAACACCGGCTCTCCTTGTGCGCCAGGACAGACTCACCGTCACGTTTGCATCTACAGTGCCCGGCAGATAGACAGCAATGGAGCACAAACAACACACATGCTAAGGATATAGTTTAATCTTACAAGTCACAACTCTAAGGAGCAAACCAAAACAATTGCCCTATGTTTGTGGTACACATTCAGGAAGCTAGATTCAACTATTCGAGGTTTACATTCCAAATAACCTGAAGCAGATACTAATATAGAAAGAAAGAAATTATGTATGTATAGGAAATTCCCAGTACAAAGGGCAAGTCCTACTATACAGCACAAAATGTCTCGAGCACAGCACAGGCTTTCTAGACACTTAGTAGTAATATATCAGACTAAATAAATGTAGCATGACATTTGCAACACAAATTACCAAAGAAACTACTCCCTCCGTCCCAATATATAAGAGTGTTTTTTACAGTAGTGTAGTGTCAAAAACACTCTTATATTACGGGACAGAGGGAGTAGAATCATGAAAGATGTTGTAGGAAAAGCAGGACACTGATGGATAGAGTAAGTGAACAACCACCAAAGATCAACTGTAATCATTTCTATTCATCAGTATATGGTCTACCCAGGTTTACATCACAACTATCACAACTGGGTGCACAATACACCAAGAAGACTGACAAGACACTATCCATGTATGTATGTATGTGAGATGTTGAAAGAACGTCGTTACTGTATGTATACTTCAACTTCACTATATCTAATCTACAGTACTACACTCAAGATGAAAGCTTGCACCTGCCATTTACCTACACCATGAAGCTTTCTACTGAGTAGCCAGTGAATTGTTTTCAAACTCAAAAGAGTATTTAAGCTCACTGATCTAAGGGACAAGCCATTCTGGCGGATCATTGAAGAACATATAGGACTCCCGTAGGTGCAAAACATTGAGAGCCAACTCACAAGCAGCACGATTGGATTCTTCTGGAATGTCCCGGACTACGAAATGTGGGTATCCCTGGCTCAGGAATTCTTTCAGCTGTACTACATCTGGCGGTTGATCCGAAGAGGCGTATAGCGGGTTGAGCAGAGGGAGCAGATGAGACTCCAGCATGATACTAGCTGGTTGATAGGACAGAGCGATTTTGATCCCTTTGCAACAAGCAGCTGCAAGAAGAAGAGCTGGCTCCCTGCGTAGTATCGGACTAAAGCATGATGCACCGACGAATTGTGATGTGCTGCCATCCCTAATCAACACCCCTGCAGCACTATTAATTCCATCCTCTGCAACCAAAGAAGCAACGTTCAACCTCAGCGTCGCCACCTTCATCGATGCAGGTCTCTTTCCTTTGATATCTACTGTGGGCAGCACTGCAATATGGCACACACGTTGATGCACATGTAATCTTCTGGAAACAACAAGTGTCAATAAAGATTTTAACCTTTTCTATTCTGCTCTGACCCAGGGTGGCACGGCCATAGTGGTCCGACCGTCCGTTTACCATGCTTTTGTGGCGAAAAAATATTATCCAAGAGTTCATTGAATGCTTGTGCTGGAAAAACATCAGAGAAAGAACCATCACATAAAACATTAGATAAAGCATATTACTAAACATTGCTGCAATATAATTGGCTTCACCTTCTCATTGAAATAGCATTGCTTGAAAAATCAAGGGAAAACGCAATTAATTGCTCAGAAGTAATTTCAAGTTTTGACCTCTACTTGGATATGCTCCCCCCGTCCCATAATGTAAGACGTTTTTTGACACTAGTGTCAAAAAACGGGGGGAGTACAAGATAGAGGTGGCAAAGAAGGTAGAATCTGTAATAGCTTATTCTGTCTGCTCATAGGTGGACTAGAAATGATTTTTCAGAATGAACTAGAAAAAACTTTCACTGGGTTCTGTGCCAGTGAGGCGGTGACCTCATAGGACCCGTATTCCAGTGTTGCTTCATAATGTGTATATTCAACTAGACGAAATACAGAAATAGTGTATCTCTGAACATAAACTCATAATATGTGCAAAATAAACATGTCTGAATTAGAGCAACAAAGCACAGATGCATGCAAAGGATGAACAAAGTATTTACTCCCTCCGTTCCTAAATACTCCCTCCGTTCCTAAATATTTGTCTTTTTAGAGATTTCAAATGGTTACCACATACGGATGTATATAGACATATTTTAGAGTGTAGATACACTCATTTTGCTCCGTATGTAGTCACTTGTTGAAATCTCTAGAAAGACAAATATTTAGGAACGAAGGGAGTATTTGTCTTTTTAGAGATTTCAAATAGACTACCATATACAGATGTATATAGACATATTTTAGAGTGTAGATTCACTCATTTTGCTTCATATGTAGTCACTTGCTGAAATCTCTAGAAAAACAAATATTTAGGAACGGAGGGAGTAGATGGTAACTAGGCATCTATATATATGTACCACTAGATTTCACTGTATTATAAAGCAAACATGCCCTGTGGCTTATCGACTCTGTCAGTTAAGTGGGCAGATGGTAAAATCATCGAAAAGTAGCAAGTTCCATCTTATTAATTCCAATTTTCCAAACATTCTAGACTACCTGCCAAAGTAGAAAATCAAATCACGAATACACTGGCAATCTCTCAATAATATTATACTTTATTTTTCGTAATTGGCATGCCTAGGAGTAGTAGTGAACAAATATTAATGAACAAGAAGTGAACAAATATTTCTTTATACTTTCTTTTTTCAATTAGTACTATATTATTATTAATGAACAAGTACTACCTCCGTCCTGGTTTATTGGTCCCCTTGGTAATTTGTGTCAAATTTTGACCAAATATTTAACTAACAAAATATTAATGCATGTCAACAAAAATTATATCGTTGGTCCATTGGACTCGTGTTTGAACATAGTTTCTAATGATATAATTTTTTGTGACATGCATGGACATTTTGTTAGTTAAATTTATGGTCTAAATTTGGCACAAAATACAATGGGGACCAATAAACCAGGACGGAGGTAGTAGTGAACAAATATTTCCTCGTTGTATTAGGACAGTGGACTCATGACTTTACCATGGTACAAAGCAAGAAACTTGTCAGCATAATTTTAAGTTAACAGGCAGGTTGACAGGTCACCGGGATTTCTTTATTTTTTGCGAATTGGCATGTCAAGCAGGAGTGACATGACATACTAATAAACATGTTAAGTGACGCATCACGGATGCAGGGTAAGAAAACAGGAAATGTTACTAACCAAGTGTAGGATTATCCCGCAATGGAACATATGCTGAAGCATGAGTTCCGGAGTTAAAAGCAGATGTTTCATCAAGCGGCACTACAAATCAGACATGATGATCAGTCCAAATGCATACTTATGTAAGAAAAAATGTAAAGTTGGCAAACATGTACAGTAACATTTACTAACCATCATTCGAGTTTGCCTGCACTGGAGGAAATGTTGCAGTATAATTCCTTGAGTTAGAAGCAGATAACTGATTATGCATTGCAGCATCTCTGACCTCTGCACACATTTTATGATGCCATTGATGGTTAGAAGAAATACAACGTTTTTTATTTTTGAGGTATAGAGGATAGAGGATAGAAGTAAAGCAACGAACTTAGATATACCATTACTACAAGGTTTGTTGGTCAACATCCTTCCAGAATATGAACTTGAATTATTATGACCTGTAAAAGAATGACACAGATCATCAACCATAGATATACATACATTTACCGTGATCAATTTGTAACTGACCACGAAAGTAAATATCACATAAAAGGGTAAGGAGCAGTACACAGAAACCTTGTCAACAAGTATATGAATATTTAACATAGGTGCATATTGACTGCAGAGCAACTTGGTAACTAAGCAGCTATGCTAAGTTTTGAACTAAGTTTCTGTTAGCAAATGTTCTTACTGTTTCAGAAAACCTTGGAGTAGTTGATAGGAGTTCATCTTGCTAATTTCAAACATTCCAGACTACACTGCCAAAGCTGGAACTTGAATCACTAATACACTGGCAATCCTTTCAGTAATAAGATATGAATGAATAAGCAGCAAACAAATATTTCCTCATTGTATGAAGACAGCAGACTCATGACTTACCATGGTACAAAGCAAGAAATTTCCCAGCATTAATTAAGTTAACAGGCAAAGCTCACAAGTCATAAGGATTTTTCTTTCTTTGTGAATTGGCATGTCAAGCAGGAGAGACATGACAAACTATCAAGAATGCAGGTAAGATAGGGGTAAGAAAATAGGAAACACTACTAACCAAGTGTATAATAACCCCGTGATGGAACATATTCTGAAGCATGAGTTCCAGGGTTAAAGGTAGATGTTTCATCAAGCATCACTACATACCAGACTTGATCAGCTCAAATACATACTTATATGAGAAAAGTTATAAAGTAAGCAAACATGGAACATTTTACTAACCATCATTCGAGTTTAATTGCAGTTGAGGAAATGTTGCAGTATGATTCCGTGGGTAAGAAGCAGATAACTGATTATGCGTTGCAGTATCTCTGAGCCCTGCACACGTGTGATGATTGTTAGTAGAAATACACAGTTCGGATAGATAGAAGTAAAACACCAAATTTAGCTATACCATTACTACCAGGTTTGTTAGTCAACATCTTTCCAGAATTTGAATTTGAATTTTGTGGGTGCATCTTATGACCTGTAAAGAACATCGCAGATTATCCACCATAGATATACACTCATTTACCTGGATCTATTTGTAACTGACTACGAAAGTAAATATTAGATACAGGACAAGGAGTGGTAAACAGAAACCTTGTCAACAAGTATATGAGTATATTTACCATAGGTGTATATTGACAGAAGAGCAACTTGGTAAACTGAGCAGATTTGCTAAGCTACTAACTTTAGTTTCTATTAACAAATGATCGTCCTGTTACAGAAAACCTTGGAGTAGTTGATAGGAGTTCATCTTGTTTATTTCAAACATTCCAGACTACATTGGCAAAGTTGAAACTTGAATCGTAATGCACTGGCAATCCTTTCAGTAATAAGAGATGAAGGAATAAGCAGCAAACAAATATTTCCTCGTTGTATCAAGACAACAGACTCGTGACTTACCATGGTACAAAGCAAGAAACTTGTCGGCGTTAATTTTAAGTTAACAAGCAAAGTTCAAAAGTCATCAGGATTTTCCTTTCTTTGTGAATTTGCATGTCAAGCAGGAGTGGCATGACAAACTAATAACATGTTAACTGATGTATCAAGAATGCAGGGAGGGTAAGAAAACAAGAAACACTACTAACCAAGTGTATAATAACCCCCTGATGGAACATATGCTGAAGCATGAGTTCCAGGGTTAAAGGCAGATGTTTCATCATGCATCACTACACATCAGACATTATGATCAGCTCAATGCATACTTATGTGAGACAAGTATAAAGTAAGCAAACATGGAACATTTACTAACCATCATTCGAGTTTAATTGCAGTTGAGGAAATGTTGCAGTATGATTCCGTGAGTAAGAAGCAGATAATTGATTATGCGTTGCAGTATCTCTGAGCCCTGCACACGTGTGATGATTGTTAGTAGAAATACAAAGTTCAGACAAATAGAGGTAAAACACCAAATTTAGCTCTGCCATTACTACCAGGTTCGTTGGTCGACATCCTTCCAGAATATGAACTTGAATTGTGTGGGTGCATATCATGGCCTGTAAAATAATGGCACAGATCATCCACCTAAGATACCCACCCATTTACCTGAATCTATTTGCGACTGACTACGAGAGTAAATATTAGATGCAGGACAAGGAGTGGTACACAGAAACCTTGTCAACTTCGTAAACTGAGCAGCTATGCTAAGTTGCTAACTTTTAGTTTCAATTAAGAATCATTCGACCTGTTTCAGAAAACTTTGGGAGTAGTTGATAAGAGTTCCATCTTATTTATTCCAAACGTTCCAGACTACATTGCCAAAATTGAACTTGAATCATCGCAATCCTTTCAGTTACCCTATATGAATGAACAAGTAGCGAACAAATATTTCCTTGCTGTATCAAGACAGCACACTCGTGAGTCACCATGGTAAAAAGCAAGAAACTTGTTAGCATTACTTTCAAGTTAACAGACAAAGCTCACAAGTCATCAGGCTTTCGTTCTTTCTTTGTGAATTGGCATGTCAAGCAGGAGCGACATGACAACTAATAAACATGGTAAGTAACAATGCAGGGTAAGGAATCAGGAATTGTTACTAACCAAGCTTAGAATTATTCCGCAATGGAACATATGCTGAAGCATGAGTTCCGGAGTTAAAAGCAGGGGTTCCATCAAGCATCACTACACATCAGACATGAATGATGATCGTTCTAAATACATACTTATCGGAGAAAAATTGTAGAGTAAGAAGACATGGAACATTTACCGACCATCAGTTGAGTTTGCTTGCTGTGGAGGAAATGTTGCAGTATGATTCCTTGGGTTAGAAGCAGATAATTGATTATGCATTGCAGCATGTCTGAAGTCTGCACACATGTACCATGATGGTTAGTAGAAACAGACAGTTCGGATAGAAGTGAAACACCGAATTTTGCTATACCATTACTGCCAGGTTCATTGGTCAACATCCTTCCAGAATATGAACTTGAATTGTGTGGATGCATATTATAACCTGTATAAGAATGACACAGATCATCCACCATAGATATACAACCATTCACCTTGATCTATTTGTGACTTACTATGAGAGTAAATAGTAGATAAAGAACAAGTAGCAGTACACAGAAATCTTGCCGGCAAGTATAGGAGTATATCTACCATAATCCATAGGTGTATATTGACTGCAGAGCAACTTGATAAACTAAGCAGCTATACACTAAGTTGCTAGAAATTACATTCCTCCTGTCAGAAAAGCTTGCAGTAGTTGATAGGATTTTGAGAAATAATGAATTACCTGAAAGATAATGTAACCAAAACCTGCATGTTCAATCTTGGATAAACATGGCAGTAGAAAAATAAAATCCTTGTGGCAATCATCTTGATCGTATATGTACAGTCATACGTTCACAACATATACAATATACTGTGAAAATAATCTTGACAAAATGCCAATAAAAACGGCCATCTATGAGTTATAAACTCATAACAGGGAAAATCCTCAGGTAAATCTGTAAATGACGTTCAACAAAATGCTCAGTGACACCAAGAGAAGATATGCCAGAGGTTATAGTGCTGAACCTGCATCTGAAGTAAAATTGGATGGACCACCACCAACCATCTGGGATGAAAAAAGTCTGCAAAAATAGAACAAATATTTAATTTATATGCAGAGATAAACCCAGATCATAATATGTCTAGCTAATTGAAATAGCATACCAACATTTTAATAAGCAACACAAGTAGCAACTTTTTGTAAAATGGAAGATGGTTTCATTTTCCCCAATGAGATGGTGCCTTGCCAACATAAATAACTTCCACGGAAAGGATTCGACAGAAGATTTATCTTGTAACACGAGACTAAGCCAAACCTTTTAAGTTACAGAACAAAACCGAACAGAATTTGCCATAACCATTCTATCTAGTAGCAGAAATTCTGCACAGGAGATTAAAGCAAATCAATCAAGTGCTTGAGCATCATTCCAATAACAAAATTGTAGTATTATTATACGCGCTATACTACACTGAATCGCTCATTACGCAAGCAACAAATCGGCACCAGAGACTAGATGGAACTAACCGTAGATGCTTAGGACCATTTCTCGGGGTACAAACATCGAACAGATAGCGGGTGACATGGTAGGAAACTAGGAACACGGCATGAGGGAGACTGCGAAGTTTCAAGTACCAACCTGCTTTGTGTCGCGTTCAACCATGCGTTTCGGGCCCGATCAACGATCAGCGTCTTGTCTCCGGGAACCAAACCTCTGGAGGACGAGAAAACAACGCAACCAAATTAGTAGTCCTACTACTAGAGGAAGCGCGAGAAGCAGGCGCAGAAATCAGAGCAGGAATCGTGGCAGCTAGCGCGCCCCGGGAGGAAGCAGGGGAAGGAGCGTCGCATGGACCAGAGCAAGCGCTGGATCCATGAGGCGAGACGCCACCGAGAGGCGAGAGCCGCACCTTCGCATGAGCAGCAGGAGAGTCTCCGCGACGTATTTGATCTGGCGGCAGTGCGGGTCCTCGGACGCCCCGGGTATGGAATTCAGGTAGTGGAGGAGGTCGTACGGCTTGCGGCGGATGACGAGCTCGTGGACGCGGCCCGGGTCGAGGTGGCGGGAGCCATTGCCGGAGCCCGAGGAGCCCATCATCTGTGCCTGCACGAGCGCGCGCGCGCGGAGAGAGAGGACCGGAAGTGACTACGCGGGGGGAAGGGAAGGGAACGGAGCAGCAGAGCGGGAGCGCGACGGTGGAGGAGGGGGCGCTTACGTCAATGGCGGCGGTGGGCGGCGCGTAGGCTGAGGGAGGAGAGGTGGGGGTGGTCGGTGGGCGAGTAAGCCGAGAATGGAAATGTGGTGCGCCGCGACGCCGCTTCCTCTTCCTCTTCGATCTCTTGTAGGCACGGCGAAGGCGGAGACGGCCGCGGCCGCGTGCGTGCGTGCGTGGGTTGGACGCCAAACGCTTTGGCGGCGCCGGAAGGAAACGCGGCCCACTGGGTTATGAAGGAGCATCGAAAGGGGCCTATTGCTTATTTGCTTTTGCTGAACTGGACATACCACACCACGGAGCAGATTTGGGCCCAATAATACAGGGTCAATTAATTTTTGAAATTTAAAGAGAATATAAAAGTAAAAAAAATCATGTCCGTCATGTAAATTAAACCGATATTCTAACAAGTTTTCGAGCCCTATGAAAACACACAATCACGCAATATATGACCGCACGGTCTGTGCTGTGTTAAAAAAATCTAGTTTTCAAGCTTCTTGTCTCCAAAGTAATAAAACTACAAAATGTCACACTTTTGTTTGCACACTGACACTACATTTTATCAATCAAAACAAAATGCGGTGTATGGTCAAATTTCTCAAAACTACAAAATCTTGTCCAGTTACAAGCCTACTGTGAATTGCTTAATAATTCTGCTATCAAGCATTTATTGGAAGCACACAAAATTCTAGTAAGATGTTTTATTTGTTTGGGATGTGACCAGTTGGAGAGTATGACTCCAAATTCTTGTATAGAAAGGGCAATCTATAGAAAGAGTTGCTCGCAGGATTCAGTCGGTGGTTGTTTTTGGCGGATCTATTTGGATCCGATCTCGTTTGTTTATGATTGTGTGTCTTCGGTGTGGATCCTTCTGATCTACGCGTCTCTTCATCGGTGACGGTTGTTGTTCTGGTGCTCTAGTCCTATGAGGCCTTAGCGCGACGACTTTCCGACTGTTTACTAGAACAAGTTTTGTCCGATTCCGGCGAGGAAGGGGCGATAACGGACGAGAGAATTCCTTATTTAACACTGTCTTAAAATTTGTTGCCCTATTTGACACCGAAAAACTTTTCCTTCCTTATTTAACACCGAGTCTACATTTTATGCCTTTTATGACACTTTCGTCCATTTTAAGCCATAACAGTGTTAAATGACATATAAAAAGACCTTTTTGCCCTTCATGTGATATATGACCAAAATTTTATATGTATGCGTGTATCCAGCCAACTTGTTTTGTGTTGGCCTTGGTCCCAACCTCAACCTCGACCTTGATCGAGTTGTAGCCTAGGACGTGTTTGGTTGCCTGCATTAGGCCCAGCTTGGTCTGCGTGGAAAAGATTGAGCCTGTTTGGTTGGTTGCATTTACTGTTGGGCCTGCACAGCACGAAACATAAAGCACACTTGGGCGTGGCTCGCTGGAAACGCTCAGATCGGCAGTTTCTAGCGAGCCAAACTGAGGCGAGCGCATATGGTGGGCCACTTGCACGAGGGGAGATGGGAGGGATACGAGCTTGTATCACTACATGAAATCTGTTAATCCATGACAGTTTCAATCCGTCACAGGACTGTGAAAAACCATCATGGATGGGCATGCATGACGGACTCTAAATCTGTCATGTATATCGCGTCATAATTGACAACATGGCCTTCATGACGGATTTTTCACTGTCACCGACTTGCCCTAGGCCCGTCCAGGCCCGGACCTTTGTGACAGACCTTTCCGTCATGGATATACATGACATGGCAGCTGACATGGCATCATGGTCGATCTGACCTAGCAGCCCAACAATACAACCCATTTATCTTTCTACAAATATTTAGGCCCATGTAGTCCATTGTTTATTAGGCCTTCAACCATTTTTTAATTATTTTAATATTCTTTTTGGTTTGCCTTTTATGCACATTTATTATACTTGCACGTTGTAGATCATTATCATCCTTGGCATGTTTAGACCCATCTTCAGCCCAGGTTGCCCAATATTTGATCCACGCAAAAATGTAAAGAATCTCCATTTAGCAAAGAAAAACACTAATATAGTGTACAAATACAGATTGACAACTACAAAATTCAGATCACCATAACATATTACAATTACATATCACAATCAAACTGAACATTTAGGTACATATAATCTGTGTTGTTCCCTGTCTTAAGTGTAGTACCATCTGTTCCATCCCAAGTGGAATTACCCTTCTAAACTAAACTCGAGTGTAATATCTTATGTTCTACCTCAATTACCTGCAAAAGAATAGCAATAAACGAATTATGAGAACTATTAGCATGAGGAATAAACTATGGGAAATGTTCATCCAAACATTTAGACAGGAACAAGGAACAATATACAACAACATCGCATTTTTCAGTCAACATGCCCATTTTAGCAGCAAGCAAACAAGAATTTTGGCATGCAAAAAGAACACATACGCATGTCTTAGTATCACACAGAAAGAAATCAAATATGAATATTAGCAATGAGATGGTTTCTGGAATATCTATCCTTGCAGATTAGAGCATAAGTCGGTTGATATATGTGGCTAGAACAAATCTTTAGTGGGACATTTGAAAGAAATGTCCTATTGGAACAAAGAACATGAAATGATTAAATATGAATATATATATATATATATATATATATATAGTATTTCACTTAAACACTACATAAAATGATTAAAGACATACATTGAACCATAATCCAGTGCAATAGTATTCGTTACAAAATGTTTTCCTTACAAGGCCAACAACAAAATGAACACACAGGTAAAAAGTAGTATCAGGAGCAACTCTACTGACGATGTAGTGAAAGGAAAAGATTTGGTTCAAATAAACACAAATAATGGTCTAATGATTTTAGTTCCAAGGTTAGTCAACTACCTCATGGGCAGAGCCTATTTACTTTTGGCTAAAAGTTGTTTATTGGTTGCTTAAATGAAAGTAACCCGATCATGTGCATGGTATGGGAATTCCCATGGGAAATATTCGGTTGTACAATTCCTTCATGGTGTCAGTATATCTGCTGTAAATTAAACTCCACAGGCGTCGCGCACATTCAGAATCTCAAACTGAATTCTGCACTATGAGGTTGATACTTTTTGAGTTGCTTGGCTCAACTTTTGTGATCTCTATCATTGTTTGTAGCTCTGTTAGAGTTGTGTTGCCAGTTGTGTCTGGAGTCACTGTATTAATAACACTCATTACTTTTTAGACAAATAATTCAGTTTATTCATAGTTGGTGGCATGGATCGGATTCAATGCTTGCCTGTCCAGCTCATCGCAGACCAGAGCGCAGCCCCAAATCTGCTTCCTATAGCAAGTTTGTTATTAAAAAGTACATGCAACTTTAGTACACGCCCAAGTTACACATAATGTTTTTGATTTGTAAAAAGGGAAAATCTCCAAGCAATATCGAACAACGTTGGACTAATATGAGTATAGGTTAATAGATGTGAAGCATTTGGTTACTGGAACCTGACTACTGGTCCCTTTTATTTTGTTACTTAATTAGCTTGATCAGCGGACAGAACACCTTCTTTTGTTTTTCATGATCGAAAAAGCTTAATACTTGAGCTATCTAGAAAAAACACTAAAACTACTTGCGAATCCAGTGTATCTATATCAAGATATAGGTTAATAGATGTGAAGCTAATAGAACCTGACTATTGGTCCCTTTTATTTTTGTTACTTAATTAGGTTGAGCAGTTGCAGGACACCTTTTGTTTCATGATTGCGGAAGTTTAAGTACTTGAGCTACCTTCTAGAAGAAAAACACTAAAACTACTTGCGAATCCAGAGCATCTCTATCAAGATAAGTCATTACTACATATATATTTTTGCCATATTGTGCACCATTGTATGAATTGTTTCATAAAACAAAGTAGGAATTAAAATAGGAAACATCTCGCACTAAGCCATCTTGGTGCATAACACAAAATCAGGGGCTTCTTCTGGCCAATACATAGTTGGGTCAGATTTCAGGAGCTTCTATCTCTGGCCAATTCAGAAAGAATGAACTAAACAAGAGCAATCGGAAGTGGCAGCAATCAGAAACGTAAACTGAATCACGGGCTTCTATCACCTGATTATATTTAGGGGACGCATACCTCTGCTGAAGCACGTTCGGACGGCAGATGTTGTTCCTCCGGCGAACTCAGTGGAGGCGACATTGTACGGCTTGAGGATGTTCTTCTTCAGCCGGTGAACTCGGCGGAGCTCGATGGAGATTCTGGTCAAGGGACACAACCTGATAGAGATTCCGGTCGAGGCTCCTTCCTTCTTATGGCAGCCAAGTCTGTCCATGGCTTTGTACTGCAGAAGGACATGGACTCTAACTTTGATCCAATCCAACTTCTATCCAAATCAGAGAGCGGAGGTTGGGGATTGAGGAGGCTACGGGTGGCGCCGGAGAAGATTAAGGCCGGATGGGGAGGGGAAGGAGAAAAGGGCGGCAGATGGTGGCCGGAGAAGAAGACTGTCCGCCGCCGGCGGCGGCGCCATTACGGATCGAGGAAAGCATGGATCAAAGAAGGAGCCTGTGCATTTTCCCGATCAACCACTTTTAAAAGGGCAGCCGTCCTTGGTCCTGTGCATCGGGTAGGCGACAACGTCCATCTCGCCAACCTCAACCACCTTCGTCATGACCACCGCGCCCATGATGACGAGCAGGGGGCTAACCTTGACGCGGATGCGGGAGCGCCGCTACCGCCGTGTGTTCCCATCGTGGATCTGAGAAGATGGTTGGGACGGCGGCGTGGTAGATCGTGGGGATTCATGTTGGTACTAGGCCCGGTTCATGTTGGCTACACAAGTATATTAATTCGGTTTGGAGCCATCTAATTTCGTTAGGATCTTTTCTTACAGTATTGAAAATTCAAATTACAATGTAACTCATATGACTATGCCACATCAGCAGGAGCAATTCGTGAAGGTCCAGATGGTGTATAAAGGGGGGAAAGGTAGGCCCGGCTTGGCCCAGTTGGTTTATCCGTGATATTTTTCGTGACGGTACCTCCGCATCTGTCATTAAGGGGCTACCATTTTTGTGCCCAAACACATCTTGCTGGTCGGTGACGGGTTTCATGACGGATTTTCAAAACGTCACCAGGAATCCGTCACGGATTAATAGGTTTCTTGTAGTGTATGCACCCTGTGCATGCTTATCTTCTCCCACCTCCAGTAACCTTCTCTCTAATTCTCTTCTTCCTAGCCCCTTCCGATCTACACACGGTGCTTCAATTCAAGGTAAGCTCTACACGAAAAAGATGCACCTCGATGCTACGATTCCATTCAGGTGATCGGTTCGTAGTTTCATCGGTTGTAAGTTCTTAATTCCGTCTTCCTATTTGAAGTTATTCTGGATGAATTTTGTCAGATTCGTCGCGGTGATCGATCGTTTGAAATTTCCTTTGATCAGCAGCCTAATCTCGTAGTTCCGCACAACATTTGTGTTGTAAATTTTTGGTTTCAACGATCGTAGCTTCATCTCTCTTTGAACAACATCCTACTGCACTGCCGCCGCCATGTCGAGCTCCTCAGTCCTCTGCTCAGAGCCCTCCTATTCATCCCTCTCGATGCTGATGCCCTTCCCCTTGATCTCCTTGCCCACGTCCTACTACACTAGAGTTGTTTCCAGTGTCGCTCATCTCGTCCTACTCTCTGTCGTCCTCCAACTACACTTACATTGCAATGGCGCACACACTGCTTTCTTGTGTCCTCTGCCTCCGTGCACACTGTAGTTTGCTGCGTCGCTGATGGGGTCGGTCATCTTGGCCTCCTCTCTCTCGTCCTACTACACTGGAGTCATTTCCGATGCCAATCATCTCGGCCTCCTCTCTCATCCACTGCACTGACGATACCATGGCACAAGCACTGTATTCTCCTTCTCTGTCGATTGTCTTTGTGCGAGCACCACAACTAGTTCGCCAACGGTGTCGCTCGCCGTGCCACCGACGGGGTCGCTCGTCCACGACTCCATGCTCATCATGTCGGACACGGCAACACGGCCACTATCCACCGTAGTCGCCATTGTCCGGAGCACACTGCATTTCTTCTCCCCCTCCCTCTGCTAGCTCTTAACCCTGTGTGCTAAGTGCAAGTGGTAGCTCTTAATCATACCTCATGTGTGCAACCAAACACCGTGTTCATGTGCCGCTTGGGCCAATGCATGCAACCAAACAAAGTGCACTTGCATATTACCTAATGCAGAGACCTAAATGCAGGCAACCAAACAACTTGTAGATGATGCATTCGGGGCTGTTTTTGCTCAACCAGGCTGCGTTGAGATGTGTGTGCAATGCAGCTATTGTTCACTACTGCAACCAAACACGCCCCTAGTGTTTTCCGGTGTACAGGCGTATGAGGCTAGTTCGAGTACTTTCCGAGGGTTTCATCCGAGACGTAGACGACACGTACACACAAACAAGTAGGCAGGCATATGCCCAGTCCTTTTGTAACAGTCGTGAGTTGAGATTGAAAAAAGAATATAAATAGGACTGACATGGTCCCGTGGCCATCAATCACATCGTGTGTGTTCGTGTTGTCGCCGAGATAGTATCGCTAACTTGCTTTTTTCACGCTAGCTTGATTAGCTAGCCAGCGATCGTAGAAACGATCAAGCGAGAGATCGGCTGCTAGCTAACTTTTGAAGGAAATGTGCCCTAGAGGCAATAATAAAGTTATTATTTATTTCCTTAATTCATTATAAATGTTTATTATTAATGCTAGAATTGTATTAACCGGAAACTTAGTACATGTGTGAATACATAGACAAAACATATAGTCCCTAGTATGCCTCTACTAGACTAGCTCATTAATCAAAGATGGTTAAGTTTCCTAACCATAGACATGTGTTGTCATTTGATGAACGGGATCACATCATTAGGAGAATGATGTGATGGACATGACCCATCTGTTAGCTTAGCATTATGATTGTGTCAGTTTCATTGCTACTACTTTTTTCATGACTTATACAAGTTCCTCGGACTATGAGATTATGCAACTCCCGAATACCAAAGGAACACTTTGTGTGCTACCAAACGTCACAACGTAAAAGGGTGATTATAAAGGTGCTCTACAGGTGTCTCCAAAGGTGTTTGTTGGGTTGGCATAGATCGAGATTAGGATTTTTCACTCCGTGTTTCGAAGAGGTATCTCTGGGCCCTCTCGGTAATACTCATCACTATAAGCCTTGCAAGCATTGTGACTAATGAGTTAGTTGCAGGATGAAGTATTATGGAGCAAGTAAAGAGACTTGTTGGTAACGAGATTTAACTGGTATTGAGATACCGACGATCGAATCTCGGGCAAGTAACATACTGATGACAAAGGGAACAACATATGCTGTTATGCGGTTTGACCGATAAAGATCTTCATAGAATATGTAGGAACCAATATGAGCATCTAGGTTTCGCTATTGGTTATTGACCGGAGACGTGTCTCAGGTCATGTCTACATAGTTCTCGAACCCGTAGGGTCCGCACGCTTAACGTTCGATGATGATTGGTATTATAAGTTTATGTGTTTTGATGTACCAAAGGTAGTTCGGAGTCACAGATGTGATCACAGGCATGACGAGGAGTCTCGAAATGGTCGAGACATAAAGATTGATATATTGGACGGCTATATTCAGACACCGGAAGTGTTTCAGGTGATTTCAGAGAAACCGGAGTGCCGAAGGGGTTACCGGAACCCCCCGGGGAAGTATTGGGTCTTAGTGGGCCTTAGGGGAGAGAGAGGGCAGCAGCCCAGGAGGTGGCGCCCCCCCCAAGGGGAGTCCGAATCGGACTAGAGGAGGGGGGCGCAACCCCTCTTTCCCTCTCTCTCTCCTTCTCCTTCCTTCCCCCTTCCCCCTCCTAGTTGGACTAGGAAAGGGGGAGTCCTACTCCTACTAGGAGGAGGACTCCTCCCCTCCTTGGCGCGCCCAAGGGCCGGCCGGCCTCCCCCCTTGCTCCATTATATACGGGGGCAAGGGACACCCTAGGACACACAAGTTGACATTGTTTAGCCGTGTGCGGTGCCCCCCTCCACAGTTACACACCTCGGTCATATCATCATAGTGCTTAGGCGAAGCCCTGCGTCGGTAACTTCATCATCACTGTCACCATGCTGTCGTGCTGACAAAACTCTCCCTTGGCCTCAACTGGATCAAGAGTACAAGGGACGTCCCCAAGCTGAATGTGTGCTGATCGCGGAGGTGTCATACGTTCGGTGCTAAGATCGGTCGGATCGTGAAGACGTACGACTACATCAACCGCGTTGTCATAACGCTTCCACTTTCGGTCTATGAGGGTACGTGGACACACTCTCCCCTCTCGTTGATATGCATCACATAGATAGATCTTGCATGATCGTAGGATTTTTTTTGAAATTACCGCGTTCCCTTACAGTGGCATCCGAGCCAGGTCTATGCGTAGATGTTATATGCACGAGTAGAACACAAAGTGTTGTGGGCGATAATAGTCATACTGCTTACCAGCATGTCATGCTTTGATTCGGCGGTATTGTTGGATGAAGCGGCTCACACCAACATTACACGTACGCTTACACAAGACTGGTTCTACCAACGTGCTTTGCACATAGGTGGCTGGTGAGTGTCTGTTTCTCCAACTTTAGTTGAATCAAGTGTGGCTACGCCCGGTCCTTGTTGAAGGTTAAAAATAGCACACTTGACGAAAAATCAGTGTGGTTTTGATGCGTAGGTAAGAATAGTTCTTGCTAAGCCCGTAGTAGTCATGTAAAACTTGCAACAACAAAGTAGAGGACGTCTAACTTGTTTTTGCAGGGCATGTTGTGATGTGATATGGTCAAGACGTGATGAGATATAGTTTGTTGTATGAGATGATCATGTTTTGGTTAAAGTTATTGGCAACTGGTAGGAGCCTTATGGTTGTTTCTTTATTGCATAAGATGCAAGCGCCATATAATTGCTTTACTTTATCGCTATGCGATAGCAATAGTTGCAAAAGCAATAGTTGGCGAGACGACCATGTGATGACACGTTGATAAAGATCAAGATGATGGAGATCATGGTGTCATGCCAGTAACGATGGAGATCATGATGGTACTTTGGAGATGGAGATCAAAGGCACAAGATGATGATGGCCATATCATGTCACATATTTTGATTACATGTGATGTTTATCTTTTATGCTTCTTATTTTGCTTAGTTTGGCGGTAGCATTATAAGATGATCCCTTACTAAAATTTCAAGGTATAAGTATTCTCCCTGAGTATGCACCGTTGTGACAGTTCTTCGTGCTGAGACACCACGTGATGATCGGGTGTGATAGGCTCTACGTTCACATACAATGGGTGCAAGCCATTTTTTGCACACGCAGAATACTCGAGTTAAACTTGACGAGCCCAGCATATGCAGATATGACCTCAGAACACTGGAGACCGAAAGGTCGAGCATGAATCATATAGTAGATATGATCAACATAGTGGTGTTCACCATTGAAAACTACTCCATCTCACGTGATTATCGGAGATGGTTTAGTTGATTTGGATCACGTGATCATTTAGATGACTAGAGGTATGTCTATCTAAGTGGGAGTTCTTAAATAATATGATTAATTGAACTTTAATTTATCATGAACTTAGTCCTGACAGTATTTTGCAAATTATGTTGTAGATCAATAGCTCACGTTATAGCTTCCCTATGTTTTTATATGTTCCTAGAGAAAACTAAGTTGAAAGATGATAGTAGCAATGATGCGGATTGGGTCCGTGATCTGAGGTTTATCCTCATTGCTGCACAGAAGAATTATGTCCTTGATGCACCGCTAGGTGACCGACCTATTGCAGGAGCAGATATAGACGTTATGAACGTTTGGCTAGCTCAATATGATGACTACTTGATAGTGTAGTGCACCATGCTTTACGGCTTAAAATCGGGACTTCAAAGACGTTTTGAACATCATGGACCATATGAGATGTTCCAAGAGTTGAAGTTAATATTTCAAGCAAATACCCAAGTTGAGAGATATGAAGTCCCCAACAAGTTCTATAGCTAAAAGATGGAGGAGAATAGCTCAAGCGTGAGCATGTGCTCAGATTGTCTGGGCACTACAATCGCTTGAATCAAGTGGGAGTTAATCTTCCAGATAAGATAGTGATTGACAGAGTACTCTAGTCACCATCACCAAGTTACTGGAACTTCGTGATGAACTATAGTATGCAAGGGATGATGTAAACGATTCCCGAGCTCTTCATGATGCTGAAATCGACGAAGGTAGAAATCAAGAAAGAGCATCAAGTGTTGATGATTGACAAGACCACTAGTTTGAAGAAAAGGGCAAAGGGAAAGAAAGGGAACTTCAAGTAGAATGGCAAGCAAGTTGTCACTCCCATGAAGAAGCCCAAAGCTGGACCAAAGCCTGAAACTGAGTGCTTCTTGATATGTCTTTGTCGTATCTATAATTTTAGATTGTTCCATTCCAATATTATACAACTTTCATATACTTTTGGCAACTTTTTATATTATTTTTGGGACTAACATATTGATCCAGTGCCCAGTGCCAGTTAGTGCCAGTTCCTGTTTGTTGTATGTTTTATGTTTTGCAGAAACCCAATATCAAACGGAGTCCAAACGGGGTAAAAACGGACGGAGATCATTTTTGGAATATTTATGATTTTTGGGAAGAAAAACCAACGCGAGACGGTGCCCGAGGGGGCCACGAGGCAGGGGGCGCGCCCCTGACCCTCGTGGGCACCCCGTAAGGCGGTTGACACTCTTCTTTTGCTACAAGAAAGCTAATTTTTGGACAAAAAATCCGGGCGAAGGTTTCAACCCAATCGAAGTTACGGATCTCCGGATATAAAAGAAACGGTGAAAGGGCATTTAAAAACGCAGAAACAGAGAGAGACAGAGACACAGATCCAATCTCGGAGGGTCTCTCACCCCTCCCACACCATGGGAGCCAAGGAGCAGAGGGGAAACCCTTCTCCCATCTAGGAGAAGGTCAAGGAAGAAGAAGAAGAAGGGGGGGCTCTCTCCCCCTTGCTTCCGGTGGCGCCGGAATGCCGCCGGAGGCCATCATCATCACCGCGATCTACACCAACACCTCCATCATCTTCACCAACATCTCCATCACCTTCCCCCATCTATATTCAGCAGTCCACTCTCCTGCAACCCGCCGTACCCTCTACTTGAACATGGTGCTTTATGATTCAAATTATTATCCAATGATGTCTGAGTAGAGTTTCGTTGTCCTACCGGTGATTGATGAATTGCTATGATTGGTTAAATTTGCTTGTGGTTATGTTGCTGTCCTATGGTGCTCTCCGTGTCGCGCAAGCGTGAGGGATTCCCACTGTAGGGTGTTGCAATATGTTCATGATTCGCTTATAGTGGGTTTCTTGAGTGATAAAAGCATAAACCCTAGTAA
Organism: Triticum timopheevii; assembly: GCA_963921465.1. NCBI lineage: Eukaryota > Viridiplantae > Streptophyta > Magnoliopsida > Poales > Poaceae > Triticum > Triticum timopheevii. The sequence continues at coordinate 294,783,875 of OY997262.1, forward strand.
GGGGGTTGTGGCGTACGGGATAAAGGGGACTTGATGCTTTAATGCTATGGTTGGGTTTTACCTTAATGATCTTTAGTAGTTGCGGATGCTTTCTAGAGTTCCAATCATAAGTGCATATGATCCAAGAAGAGAAAGTATGTTAGCTTATGCCTCTCCCACATAAAACTTGCTATCGGTCTAATAAAGTAGTCAATTGCTTAGGGACAATTTCACATCTCCTACCACCACTTTTCCACACTCGCTATATTTACTTTATTGCTTCTTTATCTAAACAGCCCCTACTTTTTATTTACGTGCTCTTTATTATCTTGCAAACCTATCCAACAATACCTACAAAGTCCTTCTAGTTTCATACTTGTTTTAGGTAAAGCGAACGTTAAGCATGCGTAGAGTTGTGTCAGTGGTCGATAGAACTTGAGGGAATATTTGTTCTACCTTTAGCTCCTCGTTGGGTTCGACACTCATACTTATCGAAAGAGGCTACAATTGATCTCCTATACTTGTGGGTTATCAAGACCTTTTTCTGGCGCCGTTGCCGGGGAGTCATAGCGTGGGGTGAATATTCTCGCGTGTGCTTGTTTGCTTTATCACTAATTAATTTTTATTTGTTGTTCTAAGTTGTTATCTATCTTTAGTTATGGATATGGAACACGAAATACCAAAAAATTAGGTGTACTTGCTACTCATGGAGATGGGGAACCTCCTAAAACCCTCGATGCTCATTATGTGAAAGATATTATGTACTACTTTGATAATCCTGAGAAAACCCCATTCAATTATGTTATGGGAGACACGTTGGATCAATGTGAATACTTTAGGGATTACCGCTTGATACAAAAAGGGAAACTATTATGGGATCAAATTTATATGTTGCGTTGGTATGCTCGGGAACTATGCTTGAGATATGATTATACTTGTTGCTCTAGGATGAAGGCTCCACACCTTTACTTTGCATGCAAATTTAATAATAATAAAACCTTGGCTTCTTATGCTAATGGTATATATGATTACTATGATGTGGAACAAATAGAAGAATTTGTTGCTTTTATGGGTGCTTATGAGATTGAATCTTTGTTTAAAACATGTGAAAATCTTGATGATGCTGTTTACAGACCTGAAAATTTTGCTATACTTAAATATTGTTATGAAAATTATGAATTTAATGCCGATATTGATGCATTTATTGAGGAAGTCTCCACTGTCCAAGAAGAGACGAATATTTTGCAGGAGTCTATGGAAGAAGAAATTGATGAAACTATGAGCTCATTAGATAAAAAGATGATGAGGAGAGCGAAGAACAAAAGGAGGAAGAGCGGATTAGCTACCCGTGCCCACCTTCTAATGAGAGTTACTCTTCAACTCATACATTGTTTTCCCTTCGTGCTTACCGAAGGATGATTGCTATGATAATTGTTATGATCCCATTGATTCTCTTGAAATATCCCTTTTTGATGATGCTTGCTATGCTTGTGGCCAAGATGCCAATATGAATTATGCTTATGGAGATGAACTTGCTATAGTTCCTTATGTTAAACATGAAATTGTTGCTATTGCACCCACGCATGATAGGCCTAATATCTTTTTGAATTCTCCTGACTACACTATATCGGAGAAGTTTGTGTTTATTAAGGATTATATTGATGGGTTGCCTTTTACTATTGCACATGATAATTTTGATAGATATAACATGCATGTGCTTGCTGCTCCTACTTGCAATTATTATGAGAGAGGACCTATATCTCCACCTCTCTATGTTTCCAATATGATAAAATTGCAAGAAACTGTTATACTATGCACTGGCCTTTACTTGGTGTGCATGAATTATTCTTTTATGACATGCCGATGCATAGGAAGAGAGTTAGACTTCGTCATTGCTTGATATATGTTACTTTGTGCTCACTACTAAATCACAAATCATTGTTAATTAAAATTGGCTTTGATATACCTTGGGATCCGGGTGGATCCATTACTTGAGCACTATATGCCTACTTAATGGCTTTAAAGAAAGCGCTGCTAGGGAGACAACCCGGAAGTTTTAGAGAGTCATTTATTTCTGTTGAGTGCTTTTATATAGTCTAAAAACAAAAAAATAAAGAGGGGAACCCAAAACTTTTCAAAAAGGAAAGTGAAAGTGAGAAAGACAAGCATTGCTGAAGTGGGAGAGCTCCTTGAAATTTGTTCATGCTCATGAAAACTTTGTGAATCTTAATTACAGAAACTTTTCATCAAAAATAATTATCCCCTTTGTACAATTCCATTGTATTATAAAAATAATGTGCTAAGGTTTGCCTTTACGATAATTACAATGCTTGTTGGTTTGTACGGTGCAGGACAGAAACTTTGGCTGTAGTGCGCAATTTTACATTTTTTACTGAACGTCAAACGGTTCTAAAACTTTTTGCACTGTATTTCTGTACAAATTGTTTTCCTAATTTTGGTAGAATTTTTGGGGTACCATAGGTATGGTGAATGTTCAGATTGCTACAGACTGTTCTGTTTTTGACAGATTCTGTTTTTGATGCATAGTTTGCTTGTTTTGATGAAACTATCAATTTCTATTAGTGGATTAAGCCATGGAAAAGTTATATTACAGTAGACACAATGCAAGAAGAAAATATGAATTGGTTTGCAACAATACTTAGAGTAGTAATTTGCTTTATTATACTAACGGATCTTACCGAGTTTTCTGTTGAAGTTTTGTGTAGATGAAGTGTCTGATCGAGGAGGTCTCAATATGAGGAGAAGGAGGAGAGGAAAGAGCTCAAGCTTGGGGATGCCCAAGGCACCCCATGTAAATATTCAAGGATACTCAAGCGTCTAAGCTTGGGGATGCCCCTGAAGGCATCCCCTCTTTCTTCAACAAGTATCGGTATGTTTTCGTATTCGTTTCGTTCATGCGATATGTGCAAGTCTTGGAGCGTCTTTTGCATTTAGTTTTCACTTTTCTTTTATGCACCATGCTGGTATGAGATAGTCCTTGGTTGATTTATAGAATGCTCATTACACTTCACTTAAATCTTTTGAGTATGGCTTTATAGAATGCTTCATGTGCTTCACTTATATCATTTGAAGTTTGGATTGCCTGTTTCTCTTCAAATAGAAAACCGCCATTTGTAGAATGCTCTTCTGCTTCACTTATATTTGTTAGAGCGTGGGCATATCTTTTACAGAAAGAATTAAACTCTCTTGCTTCACTTATATCTATTTAGAGAGATGACAGGAATTGGTCATGCACATGGTTAGTCATAAAATCCTACATAAACTTGTAGATCGCTGAATATGATATGTTTGATTCCTTGCAATAGTTTTGCGATATAAAGATGGTGATATCAGAGTCATGCTAGTGGGTATTTGTGGATTGTAGAAATACTTGTGTTGAAGTTTGTGATTCCCATAGCATGCACGTATGGTGAACCGTTGTGTAACGAAGTTGGAGCATGAGGTATTTATTGATTGTCTTCCTTATGAGTGCCGGTCGGGGACGAGCGATGGTTTTTTCCTACCAATCTATCCCCCTAGGAGCATGATCATAGTACTTTGTTTCGATGGCTAATAGATTTTTGCAATAAGTATGTGAGTTCTTTATGACTAATGTTGAGTCCATGGATTACACGCACTCTCACCCTTCCATCATTGCTAGCCTCTTCGGTACCGTGCATTGCCCTTTCTCACCTCGAGAGTTGGTGCAAACTTTGCTGGTGCATCCAAACCCCGTGATATGATACGCTCTATCACACCTAAGCCTCCTTATATCTTCCTCAAAACAGCCACCATACCTACCTATGATGGCATTTCCATAGCCATTCCAAGATATATTGCCATGCCACTTCCATCATCATCATATACATGACTTGAGCATTCATTGTCATATTGCCTTGCATGATCGTAAGATAGCTAGCATGATGTTTTCATGGCTTGTCCATTTTTTGATATCTTTGCTATGCTAGATCATTGCACATCCTGGTACACCGCCGGAGGCATTCATATAGAGTCATATCTTTGTCCTAGTATCGAGTTGTAATATCGAGTTGTAAGTAAATAAAAGTGTGATGATCATCATTATAGAGCATTGCCCCATAAAAAAAGAGGCCAAAGAAGCCTAAATAAAGGGGGGGGGGGCAAAGAATCCCGCCAAAAAAAAGAAGGGGCAATGTTACTATCCTTTTACCACACTTGTGCTTCAAAGTAGCACCATGTTCTTCATATAGAGAGTCTCCTATATTATCACTTTCATATACTAGTGGGAATTTTGATTATAGAACTTGGCTTGTATATTGCAATGATGGGCTTCCTCAAATTCCCTAGGTCTTCATGAGCAAGAAAGTTGGATGCACACCCACTTAGTTTCAGTTTGAGGTTTCATACACTTATTGCTCTTAGTACATACGTTGCATGGCAATCCCTACTCCTCGCATTGACATCAATTGATGGGCATCTCCATAGCCTGCTGATTAGCTGCGTTGATGTGAGACTTTCTATCTTTTTGTCTTCTCCACACAACCTCCACCATCATACTCTATTCCACCTATAGTGCTATATCCATGGCTCACGCTCATGTATTGCGTGAAAGTTGAAAAGTTTTGAGAACATCAAAAGTATGAAACAATTGCTTGGCTTGTCATCAGGGTTGTCCATGGTTTGAATATTTTGTGTGATGAAGATGGAGCATAGCTAGACTATATGATTTTGTAGGGATAACTTTCTTTGGCCATGTTGTTTCGAAAATACATGATTGCTATATTAGTACGCTCGAAGTATTGTTGTTCTTATGTCAAATGATAGACTATTGATTTGAATTACTCGTGTCTTAATATTCATGCCATGATTAGACATATGATCAAGGTTATGCTAGGTAGTACTCCACATCAAAAATTATCTCTTTTATCATTTACCTACTTGAGGACGAGCATGAATTAAGCTTGGGGATGCTGATACGTTTCCGTCGTATCTATAATTTTTGATTGTTCCATGCCAATATTATACAACTTTCATATACTTTTGGCAACTTTTTATATTATTTTTGGGACTAACATATTGATCCAGTGCCCAGTGCCAGTTCCTGTTTGTTGCATGTTTTATGTTTCGCAGAAACCCATATCAAACGGAGTCCAAACGGGATAAAACGGACGGAGATCATTTTTGGAATATTTATGCTTTTTGGGAAGAAAAACCAACGCGAGACAGTGCCCGAGGGGGGCATGAGGCAGGGGGCGCACCCCTAACCCTCGTGGGCACCCCGTAAGGCGGTTGACGCTCTTCTTTTGCCGCAAGAAAGCTAATTTTTGGAGAAAAATCTGGGCGAAGGTTTCAACCCAATCAGAGTAACGGATCTCCGGATATAAAAGAAACAGTGAAAGGGCAGAATCTAAAAACGTAGAAACAGAGATAGACAGAGAGATAGATCCAATCTCGGAGGGGCTCTCGCCCCTCCCACACCATGGGAACCAAGGACCAGAGGGGAAACCCTTCTCCCATCTAGGGAGAAGGTTGATGACCCACAAGTGTAGGGGATCTATTGTAGTCCTTTCGATAAGTAAGAGTGTCGAACCCAACGAGGAGCAGAAGGAAATGATAAGCGGTTTTCAGTAAGGTTTTCTCTGCAAACACTGAAATTATAGGTAACAGATAGTTTTGTGATAAGATAAATAGTAATGACTAACAAGTAAATAAAGTGCAGCAAGGTGGCCCAATCCTTTATGTAGCAAAGGATAAGCCTGGACAATTTCTAATAATGAGAAAGGAGTTCCCAAGGACACATGGGAATTATCATCAAGCTAGTTTTCATCACGTTCATATGATTCGCGTTTGGTACGTTGATAATTTGATATGTGGGTGGACCGGTGCTTGGGTACTTCCCTTACTTGGGCAAGCATCCCACTTATGATTAACCCCTATTGCAAGCATTCGCAACTACAAAAGAAGTATTAAGGTAAACCTAAACACAGCATTAAACATATGGATCCAAATCAGCCCCTAACAAAGCAACACATAAACTAGGGTTTAAGCTTCTGTCACTCTAGCAACCTATCATCTACTTATTACTTCCCTATGCCTTCCTCTAGGCCCAAATAATGGTGAAGTGTCATGTAGTCGACGTTCACATAACACCACTAGAGGAAAAGACAACATACATCTCATCAAAATATCGAACGAATTCCAAATTCACATGACTACTAATAGCAAGACTTCACCCATGTCCTCAGGAACAAACGTAACTACTCACAAAGCATATTCATGTTCATAATCAGAGGAGTAATAATATGCATAAAGGATCTGAACATATGATCTTCCACCAAGTAAACCAATTAGCATCAACTACAAGGAGTAATCAACACTACTAGCAACCCACAGGTACCAATTTGTGGTTTTGATACAAGATTGGATACAAGAGATGAACTAGGGTTTTGAGAGGAGATGGTGCTGGTGAAGATGTTGATGGAGATTGACCCCCTCCCAATGAGAGGATCGTTGGTGATGACGTTGGTGATGATTTCCCCCTCCCGGAGGGAAGCGTCCCCGGTAGAACAGCTCCGCCAGAGCCCTAGATTGGTTCCGCCAAGGTTCCGCCTCGTGGTGGCGGAGTTTCGTCCCGTAAGCTTGCCCGTGATTTTTTCCAGGGTAAAATCTCTCATATAGCAGAAGATGGCCACCATGGGGCCACCGGGGGGCCCAGGAGACAGGGGGCACGCCCAACCCTCCTGGACAGGGTGTGGGCCCCCTGATGTATTTCTTCCGCTCAATAATTCTTATTAATTCCAAATACAGGTTTCGTGGAGTTTCAGGATTTTTGGAGCAGTGCAGAATAGGTTTCCAATGTTTGCTCCTTTTCCAGCCAGAATTCCAGCTGCCGGCATTCCCCCTCTTCATGGTAAACCTTGTAAAATAAGAGAGGATAGCCATAAGTATTGAGATATAATGTGTAATAACATCCCATAATGCACTAAATATTGATATAAAAGCATGATGCAAAATGGACATATCAACTCCCCCAAGCTTAGACCTCGCTTGTCCTCAAGCGGAAGCCGAAATCGAAAAATATGTCCACATGTTTAGAGATAGAGGTGTCGATAAAAATAAAATACAAACATGAGGGCATCATGATCATTCTTATAACAGCAACATATATAGATTTTATCATATGATTTCTTATGTTCAAGTAACAACCAATTCACATTGTCAAGTATGGTTCAAAAACTTCATTGAGAACTAACAAACTATAATCTCAGTCATTGAAGCAATTGCAATTGATCATAACATCAGAAAGAGTCAACAATAGCGCTTTTCAGCAAATTCACATACTCAACTATCTTGTAGTCTTCTACAATTGCTAACACTCACGCAATACTTGTGGTTATGGAGTTTCAACCGGACACTGAGAAAGATAGGGGCTTATTGTGTTGCCTCCCGACGTATTCACCTTTAGGTGATGTCAAACATAATAGCCCATGCTAACTTACATCCAATTGGATATATATATATATATATATATATATATATATATATATATATATATATATATATATATATATATATATATCATGATCTTTCAAACACGAGGAGCTTGCCAAAGGATAAAATGAAAAAGGGAAAGGTGTGGATCACCTTGACTCAAGCATAAAGTAAAAACATAAAGTAAAAGATAGGCCCTTCGCAGAGGGAAGCAGAGGTTGTCATGTGCGTTTAGGGTTGATGCACAAAATCTTAATGCAAAAGAACGTCACTTTATATTGCCCCTTGTATGTGGACCTTTATTATGCCGTCCGTCGCTTTTATTACTTCCACAACAAGATCGTACAGAGCTTATTTTCTCTGCACTAATAAGTCATACATATTTAGATAGCAATTTTTATTGCTTGCAACATGACAACTTACTTGAAGGATCTTACTCAATCCATAGGTAGGTATGGTGGACTCTCATGGCAAAACTGGGTTTAAGGATATTTGGAAGCACAAGTAGTATATCTACTTGGTGCAAGGAATTTGGCTAGCATGAGGGGGAAAGGCAAGCTCAACATGTTTGGAAGGTCAATGACAATATACTTTAACTGAGATGTGAGAAAACATAAACCATTACGTTGTCTTCCTTGTCCAACGTCAACTCTTTTAGCAAGTCACACTTAATGAGTGCTCCCAATCATAAAAGGTGTCCAAGATAATATATTTATATGTGAACCCCTCTTTCCTTATCACTTCCTATTAATTGCAACGATGACCAAAACTACGTTTATCAACTCTCAATAATTTTTATGCCTCATACTTTCTATGTGTGAAGTCATCACTATCCATAAGATTTTTTATGAACTCTTTTATTCTTTCTACTTTCTCAAGATCATAGCAACATAGCAAAGCCCTTGACTCAACACTAATCTTTATTATAGATAGCTCACGGACTCAATCACAAAAAGAGATCACAAAGCAAAACTCAAAACTACTTGATATCAAAACTTCAATCTACTAGATCAAGATACTACTAAAAGGATCGAACTAAATAAAACGGTAAAGATAGGAGTGTGATGGTGATACGATACCGGGGCACCTCCCCCAAGCTTGGCAGTTGCCAAGGGGAGTGCCCATACCCATGTGATTATGTCCTCGAAGGTGGTGCAGGTGTTGTTGATGATGTAGGCTTGTTCCTCAATTTATGCTTGAGTATAATATTTTGCTCCTTTAGGTCCTCGATCTCCTGCTCAAGGCTTAATACTCTTTTGCATAATTCCTGTTTATTTTCCTGCAAGAGACGAAAAGGGATAAACTCGATCTTTGGCTTCTTTGCTCTATCAGGGAGGTTTGACTTCTTAAACTCCACATGCATGTCCCGAGGTTGAGATAATGTGGCTTCGTCTTCTTCTGAACTAGTTTCTTCCTTTCCCTTAGGCTCATAGTATTCCTCTTCCTTGGTGGTCCAGCCACCATGTTCCAAGTCCCCGTAGACCCTAGGGTCTGCAAGAAAATCAGCCACATAGCTTTCTCCCTCCGAGTCCTGGGACGACATATTGCCCCAAATATGTAACAGAAACAACTCGAAACGAAAATAGAGGATATTTGCGTGATACGATGGTCAAAACCTTCGGGAGTATATATAATGAATTTTTATCGACCAAAATACGTAACGTGCAAGAAAACGGAGTCCGGGAGGCACACGAGGTGCCCACGAGACAGGGGGCGCGCCCTCCACTCTCGTGGGGGCCTCGTGTCCCTTTCGGACTACTTCTTTCTTCTGAATTTTTTTAAATATTCCAAAACTGATGAAAATTTCCATTGGAGTTGTTTTGGAGTCGGTTTACTTACCGTACCACATCCCTCTTCCTTTTCGGAGTCTGGAACGTTCTGGAAAGTGTCCCTTATGTATTCCTCCGGGGTTACGATTTCAATAATATTAGTTTCAACATTGATAGGATTACCCGAAATATAATGTTTAATTCTTTGACCGTTTACCAACCTTGGACTTGTGCCTTCGAAGTTGTTGATTTTTATGGCACCAGAACGATAGACCTCCTCGATAACGTAAGGACCTTCGCATTTAAAGAGAAGTTTTCCTACAAAAAATCTTAAATAAGAGTTTAATAATAACACATAATCTCCTACGTTAAACTCACGCTTTTGTATCCTCTTATCATGCCACCGTTTGACTTTTTCTTTGAATAACTTGGCATTCTCATAAGCTTGGGTTCTCCATTCGTCAAGTGAGCTAATATCAAACAACCTCTTCTCACCGGCAAGTTTGAAGTCATAGTTGAGCTCTTTAATAGCCCAATATGGTTTATGTTCAAGTTCAAGAGGTAAATGACACGCTTTTCCATAAACCATCTTATATGGAGACATACCCATAGATTTTTGTATGCAGTTCTATAGGCCCATAATGCATCATCAAGTTTTTTGGACCAATTCTTTCTAGATCTATTCACAATCTTTTGCAAAATTAATTTGAGCTCTCTATTGCTCAACTCTTCTAGACCACTAGACTGCGGATGGTAAGGAGATGCGATTCTATGATTGACATCATACTTAGCAAGCATCTTACGGAAAGCACCATGAATAAAATGTGAACCACCATCAGTCATAAGATATCTAGGGACTCCAAACCTCGGAAAAATAACTTCTTTAAGCATTTTAATAGAAGTGTTATAATCAGCACTACTAGTTGGAATAGCTTCTACCCACTTAGTAATGTAATCAACAGCAACTAAAATATGTGTATAACCATTAGAGGCAGGAGAAGGTCCCATATAATCAAAGCCCCAAACATCAAATGGTTCAATAACTAGAGAATAATTCATGGGCATTTCTTGACGTCTACTAATGTTACCTATTCTTTGACATTCATCACAAGATAAGACAAACTTACGAGCATCTTTGAAGAGAGTAGGTCAATAAAAACCAGATTGTAGTACCTTGTGTGCAGTTCTATCTCCAGCGTGGTGTCCTCCATAGGATTCAGAGTGACACTTGCGTAGGATATGTTCCTGTTCATGCTCAGGCACACAACGTCTAATAACACCATCTACTCCTTCTTTATAAAGGTGTGGGTCATCCCAGAAGTAATGTCTTAAATCATAAAAGAACTTTTTCTTTTGCTGGTATGTGAAACTAGGAGGTATAAATTTAGCAACAATATAATTAGCATAATCAGCATACCAAGGAGCAGTATGAGAAGCATTAATGACCGCTAATTGTTCATCAGGAAAGCTATCATCAATAGGCAGTGGGTCATCAAGAACATTCTCTAACCTAGACAAGTTGTCTGCAACGGGGTTCTCAGCTCCCTTTCTATCAATAATATGAAAATCAAATTCTTGGAGCAAGAGAACCCATCTAATGAGCCTAGGCTTAGCATCTTTCTTTTCCATAAGATATTTAATAGCAGCATGATCAGTGTGAGTAGTAACTTTGGAATCAACAATATAATATCTAAACTTATCACATGCAAACACAACTGCTAAGAACTCTTTTTCAGTAGTAGCATAATTTCTCTGGGCAGTATCAAGACTCTTACTAGCATACTGGATAGCATTCAATTTCTTATCGACTCTTTGCCCTAGAACAGCACCTACAGCATAATCACTAGCATCGCACATAATTTCAAAAGGTAAATTCCAATCAGGTGGCTGAACAATAGGTGCAGTGATCAAAGCTTTCTTAAGTATTTCAAATGCTTCTACATAATCATCATCAAAGACAAAAGGAATATCTTTTTGCAATAAATTAGTTAGAGGCCTAGAGATTTTAGAAAAGTCCTTAATGAACCTCCTATAAAAACCGGCATGACCAAGGAAACTTCTTATACCTTTTATGTCCTTGGGACATGGCATCTTTTCAATAGCATCAACTTTGGCTTTATCAACTTCAATACCTCTCTCAGAGATCTTGTGCCCCAAGACAATGCCTTCATTAACCATAAAGTGACACTTTTCCCAATTCAGGACGAGACTAGTGTCTCCGCATCTCTGTAAAACTCAATCAAGGTTGCTCAAACAATCATCAAAATAGGATCCATAAACGGAGAAATCATCCATGAATACCTCACGAATCTTTTCACAAAAATCAGAGGATATATCCATCATGCATATTTGAAAGGTAGTAGGTGCATTACATAAACCAAAAGGCATACGTCTATAAGCAAAAGTACCAAAAGGGCAAGTAAAAGTAGTTTTAGATTGATCCTTTGTAGGATCGAAAGTATGTCTAGAGGGGGGGTGATTAGACTACTTGACAATATAAAAATTCAGCCTTTTGATAAAGACAAGTTTTTGGCAAGTTCACAATGATGATCAAGTCAAGTATCACCCTACACATGCAATTCTAGAGTATAGGCAGCGGAAAGTAAATTGCACATGTAGTAAAGAGAGGTGGAGAAGAGCAAACGCAATTTGGAGACACGGAGATTTTTTTCTCGTGGTTCCGATAGGTGGTGCTATCGTCAATCCACGTTGATGGAGACTTCAACCCACGGAGGGTAACGGCTGCAAGAGTCCACGGAGGGCTCCACCCACGAAGGGTCCACGAAGAAGCAACCTTGTCTATGCCATCATGGCCTACGCCCACGGAGGGCTAGCCTTACTCGGGGTAGATCTTCACGAAGTAGGCGATCTCCTTGCCCTTACAAACTTCTTGGTTCAACTCCACATCTCGACGGAGGCTCCCAAGCGACACCTAACCAATCTAGGAGGCACCACCCTCCAAAAGGTAATAGATGGTGTTGATGATGATGAACTCCTTGCTCTTGTGCTTCAAATGATAATCTCCCCAACACTCAACTCTCCTCACTGATTTGGCTGTGGTGGAAGAAAGGATTGAGTGGAAAGCAACTTGGGAAGGCTAGAGATCAAGTTTCATATGGTGGGAGTGGAGCTACTTGATCTCAACACAAGGGTAGGTAGTTCTCTTCTCAGAAATGTAAGGTAGGAGTGGTAGTTCTTTCTGATGGCTCTCTCCACGAATGAAGAGGGGGTGGAGGGGTATTTATAGCCTCCACACAAAATCCAACCATTACACACATTTGACCAATCTCGGTCAGACCGAAGTTGACAACTCGGTGAGACCGAAAGTTCAAATCATGTGAACGTTGGGATTTTCGGTGGGACCTAAAATACAAACTCGGTGAGTCCGATTCGTCCAAAGACAAGAGCTTGCAATCTCGGTGGGACCGACTTCATCATCTCGGTGACACCGATTTGATGACAGAAGGTTACAGAAGCTTGGCAACTCAAGTTTCGGTGAGACCGAGTTCAGAATCGGAAAATCCGAGAATTCTAGGGTTTGGCTATATGGCTGAGGTGGTTCATCTCGGTGTGACTGGGTTTGGAAGATCGGTGGGACCGAGATTACTTATGAGTGTATTATGGAAGTGAGAGTTGCTGATAGTTTAGGAGATGTATCACTAAGCACTTTGAGCAACCAGATCATTATCATAACCTCATCCCCTTTTAATAGTATTGGCTTTCCTATAGACTCAATGTGATCTTGGATCACTAAACCAAAAATGGAGTCTTGAGCTTTTGCCAATGCTTGCCTTAGCATTTTGAGGGGTCCACTTCTTCAGTCCTTGCCATACCCATATCACTGAACTTTCTGAAATGATTCTCAAGAAACTATTAGTTCAATGATATATATGTTGTTATTAATTACCAAAACCACCCGGGGATTAGTTGCACTTTCAATCTCCCCCTTTTTGGTAATTGATGACAACATATAGATCAAAGCTTCGACAAAGGATATAATCAATGAATAATATCGTCGCTTTGAGAAGTATGTGATAAGCAAGAGCTCCCCCTAAATTTGTGCATTATTTAAGATTTGCGTTTGAATGCAAATGCACAATCGATTAGGATCATGGGTCACTCTTCCATGTCACATACATCTTGGTGGAGCGCACAAAATGATAAGAATGAATAGCATGCACCCAATCACCAAGACATGAGTAAATGGTCATACAAGATAGGAATAGCATATGATAAGCATTAAGCACACATTAAGGCATAGTACGACCAAGCACTCATCAAACGTAGTATCAAACACACAGAATGTCACGAAAACCAAAAGAACAAAAGCGCAAAAAAAAACAACAGCACTCTCTCTCTCGAAGTCCTATGATCTATACAATTTCTCCCCCTTTGGCAACAAGTTACCAAAAAGTTCGAAAAGTATAGAGCTAAACGTCACTAGGGACTCTGCTGGCGGCTCCTGTCTGGGTTGATGTTGGAGTTGAGATGGCTGCATCGGCGAAGACTTCTGCTGATGTCTGTGGAGCTGGAGGAGTGGTCACTGGAGCTGGAGCTGGAGCAACTAATGGAGCTGTGGGAGGTGCTGAGGCTGTAGTCCTGGTGTCTGTCACTGGAATAGCAGCTGATCGGGGTCCTGTGGGAACCGGAGCAGTCTGTTCATAAGCATCCTGGACTAGGTCATCCTGCATCTCACGCATGAGCTCTTCCTTCTCCCTCTTTGCTTCCTCGATATCTGCCTCAAGCTTGTTGACAGTTACTTGCACTTCAGTCAGCTTCACATCCAGAGCATGGATCTTGTCTTCAACAATCCTCTCAAGGCTCTCCTGAGACTGTACAATGCTGGCCAGGCGTTGTTCAATCCTTTGGGTAGCTTCAAGGAGCTGCTCTCCAACACTCTTTGGTTTAGCTGCTGCTGCTGCTGCTGCTGCTTCCTTCTCAGCTTTGGCTTTCTTGGCAGCTTCAATCTTTGCTTGACCTTCAACAGAAGTTGGATCCTCCTCATCCATCACAACATCATTGTCCTCATGCTCAGGCTGCAGTGGTAGGTGTTCTCTATCCAACAAGAATGTGCCCGTGCCAAACTTGGCATTGATAAGCATCTGAATATGCGGGGCAAATCCACACGACCTTTTCTGGTCAGCTGCAGTCCTCTTAATAGTCTCAACTATCAAGTCCATCACCTTGAACGGTGCCTTCTCATCAAGTATATGCAGCATGTTGATAGAGTACCCTCTGATCATGCGATGATCTCCAGACTTGGGCATCAAGGTATGCCTCAGAATAGTGTTTGTGGTAGGTAGACCTGCCTGGAGATAATACACTGAGCCAAGCTTCCAGATTGCTAAATCCTTAGCTGGAACCTCCTTGTACATATTCTTCATAGATTCATGGTTCTTGGGAATGCCATAGACATCAACATCATCCTCTCTCTGCACTGGAGCATTCAGTAGTTCTGCCCATTCTTCTACAGTTGAAGAGAATCTTTGGCCTTCAGTCATCCATGTGATCTTTCCATCTGGATAGAAATGAGCTGTGGCATAGAATTGCATAATCATTTCATCATTCCAACTTGTCAGCTTTTGACCTACGAAGTCTGCAACACCACATGCAGTGAAGCTCTCATGCACATGTGGAAAGAAGTCTCTGTGCTCTTCACTGTCAATGTATTTCCAATCAACAAATCTGGTGTCTGCCACTATGGGCTTCTTGTCCATCAGCACAGTCTCATAGAAGTCCTGCTACTCTCTGGTGTGAAATCTGGGATCAACAGCAGTTCTTCTCCTCACAGCATATGGATCAGCTTGTCTCCATAGCCTGAGACCTCTATCCTTCCTTTCCTTCATGTTTTCAGCTTGAGGATGAGCATCATTGTGAAGTGGCAGTTTTGGACGAAGTTTCAGCAAAACTGGTGCCTCATCATCTGACACAGCTGGTGGCACATCATCCTTGTTCTTTTCAGACGCTGGAATGTTTCTGACGGTCTTCTTGGGCTTGGCAGCAGGCTTTGCTGGAGCTGCCTTGACTGGAGCAGATGGCTTGGACTTTGAAGTGGCTCCAGCCCTGATGGCATCACCCATGAGCTTAGGCTTCTGAGGAGGCTGGGGTGCTTCCTCATCCTCTACTGCTGCATCTGCATGAGGATCAATATACATATCTGCTCTAGCTCCTAACACATACACTATCCTCTTTCTCTTGGAAGTTTTCTTCACCTTGCTTGTAGTTTCCTCTTCCATACTCAGCTTTTTGGCAACAGTGGACTGCTTCACTTTTCTGGTGCCTTTCTTGGTTTGCTGCCCTTGAGGCTCTTTGGCAACAACCTTTCTCTTTGGCTTGGAGGAGACCTCTTCCTCAACAATGAAGTCAGAATCTTCTTCATCAGAGTTCCTCTTCTTTCTGGCCCTGGTGGCTGCAGGAGGCAAACCACTTGGTGTGCTCCTCTCACCATCATCTGATGAGCTGCTGGGTTCAGGACTAGTGCCTGCCTCTGGAATATCAGCAATAGGTGGCTCAGACCTGTTCTGGCTGTCACTGGCATCTGACATGGCTGACAACCTGTGAATAGATAAGGTGTAGGCAAAGTAGAAGAGTTATCACAAACTGCAGAAGATTTTGCAAACAGAATGAGTTCAAATTCTAGTATTAGGTTTTCACAGAAGACATTTCGGTCAGTCCGAGTTTAAAATTCGGTGAATCCGAAGTGTTCAAACAGAAGCATTCACACCACTTTCGGTTGGACCGAAGTGGGTTTCGGTCCTGCCGAAAACACTAGGGTTTCACTAAATCCTCATTTCGGTCACACCGATTTGCACAACTCGGTTGGACCGAAAGGTGCAGTGCAATGGCCAGAGGCCAAATCGGTCATACCGAGAATGTAAAATCGGTCTCACCGAGATGTGTTCGGCGGAAACCTAACCCTAAAACTTTTACTCGAATTTCGTTCAAAGGAACTAATCTTGTGTTCAGGAAGATTTCAATCGTGGCAAGATTACAGGCAAACCAAACGTGCATTGAATCGGAGATGAGAGCACGAGTGGGATCGAAACTCACCCTAACTTGGTGGAGTTCCTCTACGGCGGCAACGGCGCGGAGAAGATGTCCGTTGACGGCGACGGAGACCTGCGGCGAGGGCGCATAGGCGACGACGGAGACGATCCGGAGACCAGGCGACGGCAGCAAGGGGTGTGGGGGCGAAGCGTTTTGAAGTAGAAATCAACGCGCGGCCCTCGGAGTATATATACCCCTTTGCTGTCGGTGGGACCGAGTTGTAAAACTCGGTGGCACCGAGATGGATAACTGCAGGGCAGTTATGCACTTCGGTCACGCCGAAATTCACAACTCGGTTTCACCGAGGTGAAAACCTAGATCAATCCAAATGCTTTCGGTTTGACCGAGTTTGAGTGGGTTGGTCTGACCGAAATCACTTAGAAGGTTTTGGAAGTTAGCCCTTGACGGATCGGTGGCTCCGAGTGCTCCTCACTCGGAGGGTCCGAAAATGACTTGTTCAAAGTTTGTGATGTAAGCATGAATAGAATTTGAGACAAGAAAGCATAGATAGCTAGGGGAGGTACTTAGGCATTCTTGTCCATCCATTTGGTCAAAAAAAATCAAAAAGACCAAAGCAACAAATGGATGTCCTCGAATGGATTAAATCATGCATCCAACATGCTCACACAATAAGATAGCAAATGAAATATGTGTCAAACATGCACAATCAAAACTCTAGCTACTATCACACAATTTGTCGATGACTAGGTCATCTATATATGAGTATATTGATTTAGGAGTCAAATGAGAACATTTGATCATAGGTCATACTCATCGTTTAAGCACAAGTGGGGTTACCACTTTTACATAAAGCATTGATGTGTTCACATCATTTGAAGATGCTTTAGCTCAATTCTTTAGAGCAAAGCTCCCCCTAGATGTGAGAACCCCTTTTAAAGGGTCAAACTAACCTTGGGTTGTCGTAGAAGACTTCATGTAGATGTTGAAGATGTAGATGCTCAATGTTGATGGAGATCATCAAGAGTTGGGAGCAATCCTTTGGATTCGGGCACTTTCAATACCTACATGGGTTAGTCCCACAAGGAACAAACAAGGATATCCATGGACATAGATTGAAGTACACAATGGATGATGTCCATGAGAGCTATGATTACCTTGTCCCTTGACTTACCAACAAGAGGGTTTGTGACTCCATGAACTAGTGCAAGATGTGGAAGTTGATTGCACAAGTTCTTGCCAAAATGAATATGAGTGAAGTATGTTGGCGGAGTCACCCTCAAGAACTCTCTAGTTCTTCTTCTTCGGGATCCACATCATCTTGATGGGAATCCTTGGGGTTGTAGTTGAGCTTGACGAAGTAGAACTTGACGTTTCCTTGGGAACCCACTTGACCATGGCTTTAGGTGCTTCAATAAATGCATCAATCTCCTCTTGAAGCTTGTCCTTGTCTTTTAGCTTGTGGTCTTGTGGTGGAAGATCATCTTGAGCTTGTTCCACATTGGAAGAAGTAGGATTGTACTTCTCCTTTTGAGAAACAAACTTTGGAGTGGGATATTGACCTTCTTCCCATTCACCACCCTCGGCGTTGAACTTTCGCTCAAAACCGATTCCTTGATTCTTCCGGTGCCTCCCTTGCTTGCGAATAATTTCCTCAAAGTTCTTGCTTCCGGCAAGGCTCTTGTAGACACCTTTCTCTATAATCCCTTTCAATAAACTATTTTCTTGCTCAAGTGTAACTTGGCTTGAAACATTGTTAGTGGAATCAAGAGAACTACTAGAACCAATATTGTTGCTTCTAGATGAAGAATTTTTCTTATGCTTGTCATGCTTAGTTTTAATAGGTGGCAAGAAATTAGACAAGAGAAGTCGTTTGGCAAGATATGAAGAACTCTTCTTTCGAAGATCGTCATTGATTGCTTTTAGGAACTCATGTTCTTGCTCTAGATTGAGCTTCTCGAAGCGTAGCTTCTCATGAGATCTTAGGAGCTCTCTATGATCTTCTTGAGTTGTTTCATGAGCTAACTTAAGAGTGTTTAGTTCTTTAGTTAGACGCTCAATATCCTTCATAGCATTGTCATTCGACTCTTCTCGACTATAAAGACTACTAGCATGTTCATCATTACTAGTCTCACTAGATTTGTCATGTAAAAGCTCATCTTCACCAAGCAAGTCATCCTCATCACTATCAAAGTCAATGAATTCAGGGTGTGATACCTTGGGGCCTTTAGCCATGAAGCATCTTCCAATTCCCTCATTTGGTGAATCAAATAAGTCATAGGAGTTGGAGTTGGAGGACACAAGAGCAAGACCGGCAACACCTTCATCTTGACTGTAGTCGGAGTTGGAGTGATAGCTTCTTTCGGAATGATTGTCGGAGTCGGAGCCGGAGACCCATTCACCTACACGAGCTTGATGTTTTCTTCTTGTGTAGCTCCTTGATGACTTGTCTTTCCTCTCCGAATCCTTGCTTTTCCGAGAGGGTCTTCGTTCATAACGATCATCTCTGCTCCTTCTCTCTTTCCGAGGTGACTCATCTCTTGAGCTTCTTCTTCTTGGAGATTCTTCTCTTCTCTTGTGGGGAGCCGTACACTCATTTGAGTAGTGTCCGGGTCTTCCACAATTGTAGCAGTTTCGATCACGACTAGAAGATCTCTTTTCATCATATGATCTAGACTTTGAGCTTCTCTCTTTGCCTCTATTCTTGTAGAATTTGTTGAAGTTCTTGACCATTAGGCTTATCTCTTCATTGGAAACTAACTTGTCACTTGAGGTTGTGGGAGCATCACTTGTAGCTTTGTAAGCACCACTTGACTTGTTGTGAAGCTCTTCCTTATCCTTAAGTGTCATCTCATGAGCAACAATTCTTCCAATGACTTCGGTTGGCTTGAGATTCTTGTAGTTTGGCATCATTTGGATCAAAGTGCACACGGTGTCATACTTTCCATCCAAAGCTCTGAGAATCTTTTTGATGATGAATCGGTCGGTCATTTCTTCGCTTCCTAAGCTGGCAATCTCATTTGTGATGAGAGCAAGCCTAGAGTACATTTCAGCGACTCCTTCACC
The DNA here is from genome assembly GCA_963921465.1 of Triticum timopheevii. Classification (NCBI taxonomy): domain Eukaryota; kingdom Viridiplantae; phylum Streptophyta; class Magnoliopsida; order Poales; family Poaceae; genus Triticum; species Triticum timopheevii. The sequence goes on from OY997262.1 coordinate 294,803,164, forward strand.
ATCCTTCATCTTGAACTTGTCAAGTTGACCTTGAAGAATATCTAGCTTTGATTCCTTCACGGACTCGGTACCTTCGTGCATTTCAACCAAAGTATCCCAAATCTCTTTTGCATTCTCAAGACGGCTGATTTTGTTGAACTCCTCGGGACACAAAGCATTGAATAGAATGTCACAAGCTTGAGCATTGTTTTGCAACATCCGCAACTCATCCGTTGTAGCTTCGCGATCCGGAACTTTTCCTTCCTCGAAGAACTCACCTTGCAAACCAACACAAATAATGCCCCATGCGGCTGGGTTATGACCAAGAATATGCATTTTCATTTTATGCTTCCAACTAGCAAAATTTGTACCATCAAAGTAAGGACCTCTACGAAAATTACCCTCACTAGACATCATACTCTCCTAGGTTGTGAAACCAAGCTTATGGAGTCCAATGCAATGGAAACCAATACAATGGAGACCAAAGCTCTGATACCACTTGTAGGATCGAAAGTATGTCTAGAGGGGGGGTGATTAGACTACTTGACAATATAAAAATTCAGCCTTTTGATAAAGACAAGTTTTTGGCAAGTTCACAATGATGATCAAGTCAAGTATCACCCTACACATGCAATTCTAGAGTATAGGCAGCGGAAAGTAAATTGCACATGTAGTAAAGAGAGGTGGAGAAGAGCAAACGCAATTTGGAGACACGGAGATTTTTTTCTCGTGGTTCCGATAGGTGGTGCTATCGTCAATCCACGTTGATGGAGACTTCAACCCACGGAGGGTAACGGCTGCGAGAGTCCACGGAGGGCTCCACCCACGAAGGGTCCACGAAGAAGCAACCTTGTCTATGCCATCATGGCCTACGCCCACGGAGGGTAGCCTTACTCGGGGTAGATCTTCACGAAGTAGGCGATCTCCTTGCCCTTACAAACTTCTTGGTTCAACTCCACATCTCGACGGAGGCTCCCAAGCGACACCTAACCAATCTAGGAGGCACCACCCTCCAAAAGGTAATAGATGGTGTTGATGATGATGAACTCCTTGCTCTTGTGCTTCAAATGATAATCTCCCCAACACTCAACTCTCCTCACTGATTTGGCTGTGGTGGAAGAAAGGATTGAGTGGAAAGCAACTTGGGAAGGCTAGAGATCAAGTTTCATATGGTGGGAGTGGAGCTACTTGATCTCAACACAAGGGTAGGTAGTTCTCTTCTCAGAAATGTAAGGTAGGAGTGGTAGTTCTTTCTGATGGCTCTCTCCATGAATGAAGAGGGGGTGGAGGGGTATTTATAGCCTCCACACAAAATCCAACCATTACACACATTTGACCAATCTCGGTCAGACCGAAGTTGACAACTCGGTGAGACCGAAAGTTCAAATCATGTGAACGTTGGGATTTTCGGTGGGACCTAAAATACAAACTCGGTGAGTCCGATTCGTCCAAAGACAAGAGCTTGCAATCTCGGTGGGACTGACTTCATCATCTCGGTGACACCGATTTGATGACAGAAGGTTACAGAAGCTTGGCAACTCAAGTTTCGGTGAGACCGAGTTCAGAATCGGAAAATCCGAGAATTCTAGGGTTTGGCTATATGGCTGAGGTGGTTCATCTCGGTGTGACTGGGTTTGGAAGATCGGTGGGACCGAGATTACTTATGAGTGTATTATGGAAGTGAGAGTTGCTGATAGTTTAGGAGATGTATCACTAAGCACTTTGAGCAACCAGATCATTATCATAACCTCATCCCCTTTTAATAGTATTGGCTTTCCTATAGACTCAATGTGATCTTGGATCACTAAACCAAAAATGGAGTCTTGAGCTTTTGCCAATGCTTGCCTTAGCATTTTGAGGGGTCCACTTCTTCAGTCCTTGCCATACCCATATCACTGAACTTTCTGAAATGATTCTCAAGAAACTATTAGTTCAATGATATATATGTTGTTATTAATTACCAAAACCACCCGGGGATTAGTTGCACTTTCATCCTTCCCTGACACAGGTATCTGAGAGAAACCAGAATAACCATCTAGAAAGCAGAAATGTGTGTGTTTGGATAGTCTTTCTAGCATTTGATCAATAAAAGGTAAAGGGTAATGATCTTTCTTAGTAGCCTTATTTAACTTACGAAAATCAATTACCATCCTATAACCTGTAATAATTCTTTGCGGGATCAATTCTTCTTTATCATTAGGAACAATGGTAATACCTCCCTTTTTAGGAACACAATGGACAGGGCTTACCCATTCACTATCAGCAACGGGATAAATTATACCTGCCTCAAGGAGCTTTAGTATCTCCTTTCTTACCACTTCCTTCATCTCGGGATTTAGTCGTCGTTGAGGATCTCTAACTGGTTTGGCATCTTTCTCCACTGTAATTTTGTGTTGGCATAATGTGGGACTAATGCCCTTAAGATCATCCAGAGTATATCCAATAGCTGCTCGGTGCTTCTTCAGAGTTTTCAATAAGGTTAGCACTAATAATAACAGGATATATTTTCTTTTCATCAAGATAAGCATACTTAAGATTATCAGGTAATGGTTTGAGTTCAAACATGGGATCACCCTTGGGTGGAGGAGGATCCCCAAGAATTTCAACAGGAAGGTTATGTTTCAACATAGGTTACTGTTTAAGGAACATTTCATCTATTTCCCTTCTTTCCTTCATAAACATATCGTTTTCATGGTCTAGCAAATATTGTTCTAACGGATCAGTAGGAGGCACGGCAATGGAAGCAAGACCAATAATCTCATCTTTACTAGGTGGTTCCCTATCACGAGGTTGCCTACGAAACTTAGCAAAATTAAACTCATGAGACATACCATCTAAGCCAACAGTGACAGTATCTTTTTCACAATCAATCTTAGCACTAGCTGTATTCAAGAAGGGTCTACCAAAAATAATGGGACAAAAATCATCTTGTTGGGAACCAAGAACAAGAAAATCAGCAGGGTATTTAACCTTCCCACACAAAACTTTAACATCTCTAACAATCCCAACTGGTTTAATGGTATCCCTATTAGCAAGCTTAATGGTGACATCAATGTCTTCTAATTCAATGGGTGCAATGTCGTGCATAATTTCTTTATATAGATCATAGGGTATCGCACTAGCACTGGCACCCATATCACACAAACCATGATAAGAATGATCTCCTATTTTAACAGAAATAACAGGCATGCCTACGACAGATCTATGTATCTTAGTATCTGGTCTAGCAATATTAGCAGATTCATCACAGAAATAAATAACATGCCCATCTAAATCATCATCCAAGAGATCTTTAACCATAGCAATACTAGGTTCAACATTGATTTGCTCAGGAGGTGTATATGTCCTAGTATTACTCTTATGAACAACAGTCGAAGTTTTAGCATGATCCTTTATCCTAATAGGAAAAGGAGGTTTCTCAACATAAGTAGTAGGAACAATAGGATCACTATAGGTGATAGTCTTTTCTTCAACTGTAATAGGTGCAACTACTTTCACTTCAACAGGAGGATTATATTTAAACCACTTCTCTTTAGGGAGATCAATGTGAGTAGCAAAAGATTCACAGAAAGAAGCTACTATCTCAAAGTCAAGTCCATACTTAGTGCTAAATCCACGAAAAGCATCGGTATCCACAAAAGATTTAACACAATCGAACTTAGGTGTCATACCTGACTCCTTACCATCGTCAGAACCCCAATCTTCAGAGTTGTGTTTAATTCTTTCCAATAAGTCCCATTTGAAATCAATAGTCTTCAGCATGTAAGAACCAGAACAGGAAGTATCGAGCAGGTTGCGATCATTAAGAGAAAGCCGAGCATAAAAATTTTGAATAATCATTTCCCGGGAGAGCTCATGATTGGGGCATGAATATAACATTGACTTAAGCCTCCCCCAAGCTTGAGCGATGCTTTCTCCTTCGCGAGGCCAGCAATTATATATGTAATTACGATCACGATGAACAAGGTGCATAGGATAGAACTTCTGGTGAAATTCCAACTTCAGTCGCTTATAATTCCAAGATCTCATATCATCACATAGCCTATACCATGTCAATACATATCCCTTCAAAGATAAAGGGAAGACCTTCCTTTTGAAAACATCATCGGGAATACCTGCAAGCTTGAATAATCCACAGACTTCATCCACAAAGATAAGGTGTATACCGGGATGCAATGTTCCATCTCCTGCAAATGGATTAGCTAGCAGTTTCTCTATCATACCCGAAGGAATCTCAAAGTAAATATTTTCATAAAGTTCAGTAGGTTGAGGAGCAACTCTTTGCTCTTCTGCTCGGGGTGAAGATACCCTGAACAAGCCCCTCAAAGGATTAGTTTCCATCGTGTCAAGTAACAGAAAATTTCAGCACACTATATAAATGTTTCCTTACCAAGTTCCACTCACCAAAAGTGCTACACTCCCCGGCAACGGCACTAGAAAAGAGTCTTGATGACCCACAAGTGTAGGGGATCTATCGTAGTCCTTTCAATAAGTAAGAGTGTCAAACCCAACGAGGAGCAGAAGGAAATGATAAGCGGTTTTCAGTAAGGTTTTCTCTGCAAGCACTGAAATTATAGGTAATAGATAGTTTTGTGATAAGAAAAATAGTAACGAGTAACAAGTAAATAAAGTAAATAAAGTGTAGCAAGGTGTCCCAATCCTTTATGTAGCAAAGGATAAGCCTGGACAATTTCTAATAATGAGAAAGGAGCTCCCGAGGACACATGGGAATTATCGTCAAGCTAGTTTTCATCACGTTCATATGATTCGCGTTCGGTACTTTGATAATTTGATATGTGGGTGGACCGGTGCTTGGGTACTGCCCTTACTTGGGCAAGCATCCCACTTATGATTAACCCCTATTGCAAGCATCCTCAACTACAAAAGAAGTATTAAGGTAAACCTAACCACAACATTAAACATATGGATCCAAATCAGCCCCTAACGAAGCAACGCATAAACTAATGTTTAAGCTTCTGTCACTCTAGCAACCCATTATCTACTTATTACTTCCCTATGCCTTCCTCTAGGCCCAAATAATGGTGAAGTGTCATGTAGTCGACATTCACATAACACCACTAGAGGAAAAGATAACATACATCTCATCAAAATATCGAACGAATACCAAATTCACATGACTACTAATAGCAAGACTTCACCCATGTCCTCAGGAACAAACGTAACTACTCACAAAGCATATTCATGTTCATAATCAGAGGAGTAATGATATGCATAAATGATCTGAACATATGATCTTCCGCCAAGTAAACCAATTAGCATCAACTACAAGGAGTAATCAACACTACTAGCAACCCACAGGTACCAATTTGTGGTTTTGATACAAGATTGGATACAAGAGATGAACTAGGGTTTTGAGAGGAGATGGTGCTAGTGAAGATGTTGATGGAGATTGACCCCCTCCCAATGAGAGGATCGTTGGTGATGACGTTGGTGATGATTTCCCCATCCCGGAGGGAAGTGTCCCCGGCAGAACAGCTCCGCCAGAGCCCTAGATTGGTTCTGCCAAGGTTCCGCCTCGTGGCGGCGGAGTTTCATCCCGTAAGCTTGCCCACGATTTTTTCCAGGGTAAAAGCTCTCATATAGCAGAAGATGGACACCGGGGGGCCACCAGGGGGCCCAGGAGACATAGGGCGTGCCCAGTAGGGGTGGGCGCGCCCCCACCCTCCTGGACAGGGTGTGGGCCCCCTGATGTATTCTTCCGCTCAATAATTTTTATTAATTCCAAAAACAGGTTTCGTGGAGTTTCAACATTTTTGGAGCAGTGCAAAATAGGTTTCCAATGTTTGCTCCTTTTCCAGCCAGAATTCCAGCTGTCGGCATTCCCCCTCTTCATGGTAAACCTTGTAAAATAAGAGAGAATAGCCATAAGTATTGAGATATAATGTGTAATAACAGCCCATAATGCACTAGATATTGATATAAAAGCATGATGCAAAATGGACGTATCAAAGGTCAAGGAAGAAGAAAAAGAAGGGGGGCTCTCTCCCCCTTGCTTCCAGTGGCGCCGGAACACCGTCGAAAGCCATCATCATCACCGTGATCTACACCAGCACCTCCATCATCTTCACCAACATCTCCATCACCTTCCCCCTTCTATATTCAGCGGTCCACTCTCCCGCAACCCGCTGTACCCTCTACTTGAACATGGTGCTTTATGCTTCATATTATTATCCAATGATGTGTTGCCATCCTATGATGTGTGTGTAGATTTTCATTGTCCTACCGGTGATTGATGAATTGCTATGATTGGTTTAATTTGCTTGTGGTTATGTTGCTGTCTTATGGTGCTCTTCGTGTCGCACAAGCGTGAGGGATTCCCGCTGTAGGGTGTTGCAATATGTTCATGATTCGCTTATAGTGGGTTGCTTGAGTGACAAAAGCATAAACCCAAGTAAGGGAGTTGTGGCGTATGGGATAAAGGGGACTTGATGCTTTAATGCTATGGTTGGGTTTTACCTTAATGATCTTTAGTAGTGGCGGATGCTTGCTAGAGTTCCAATCATAAGTGCATATGATCCAAGAAGAGAAAGTAGGTTAGCTTATGCCTCTCCCACATAAAACTTGCTATCGGTCTAGTAAAGCAGTCAATTGCTTAGGGACAATTACTCCTACCACCACTTTTCTACACTCGCTATATTTACTTTATTGCTTCTTTATCTAAACAGCCCCTACTTTTTATTTACGTGCTCTTTATTATCTTGCAAACCTATCCAACAACACCTACAAAGTCCTTCTAGTTTCATACTTGTTTTAGGTAAAGCGAATGTTAAGCGTGCGTAGAGTTGTATCGGTGGTCGATAGAACTTGAGGGAATATTTGTTCTACCTTTAGCTCCTCGTTGGGTTCGATACTCTTACTTATCGAAAGAGCCTACAATTTATCCCCTATACTTGTGGGTTATCACTTCTACTGCAAAGGAAATGGTCACTAGAAGCGGAAATGCCCTGAATATTTGGTGGGTAAGAAGGATGGCAAAGTGAACAAGGGTATATTTAATATATAGGTTATGTGTACCTTACTAGTGTTTATAGTAGCCCCTGGGTATTTGATACTTGTTCGGTTGCTAAGATTAGAAAGTCGAAACAGGAGTTACAGAATAAACAGAGACTAGTTGAGGGTGCAGTGATGATGTGTGTTGGAAGTGGTTCCAGGATTGATATGAGCATCATTGCACACTCCCTCTACTTTTGAGATTAGTGTTGAACCTAAATAAATGTTATTTGGTGTTTGTGCTGAGCATAAATATGATTAGATCATGTTTATTGCGATATGATTATTCATCTAAGACAGAGAATAAATTGTTATTCTTTTTACATGAATAAAACCTTCTATGGTCATACACCCAATGTTGATGGTTTATTGAATCTTGATCGTAGTGATACACATATTCATAATATTGATGCCAAAAGATGCAAAGTTGATAATGATAGTACAACACATTTGTGGCACTGCCGTTTGGGTCATATCAGTGTAAAGCGCATGAAGAAACTCCATAAAGATGGATTTTTTGAATCACTTGATTATGAATCATTTAATGCTTGCGAACCGTGCCTTATGGGCAAGATGACTAAAACTCCGTTCTCCGAAGCAATGGAACGAGATAGTGACTTATTGGAAATAATACATACCGATGTATGCAGTCCAATGAGTGTTGATGCTCGTGGCGGGTATCGTTATTTTCTGACCTTCACAGATGATTTAAGCAGATATGAGTATATCTACGTAATGAAACACAAGTCTGAAACATTTGAAAAATTCAAAGAATTTCATAGTGAAGTGGAGAATCATCATAACAAGAAAATAAAAGTTTCTACGATCTGATCGTGGAGGAGAATATTTGAGTTACAAGTTTGGCCTTCATTTAAAACAATTTGGAATAGTTTCACAGCTCACGCCACCTGGAACACCACAGCGTTATGGTGTGTCCGAACGTCGTAACCGCAATTTATTGGATATGGTGCGGTCTATGATGTCTCTTACTAGGTTACCACTATCGTTTTGGGGTTATGCATTAGTGTCAGCTGCATTCACTTTAAATAGGGCACCATCAAAAACCGTTGAGATGACATCGTATGAACTGTGGTTTGGCAAGAAACCAAAGTTGTCATTTCTTAAAGTTTGGGGCTGCGATGCTTATGTGAAAAAGTTTCAACCTGATAAGCTCAAACCCAAATCAGAGAAGTGTGTCCTCATATGATACCCAAAGGAAACTGTTGGGTACACCTTCTATCACACATCCGAAGGCAAATCTTAGTTGCTAAGAATGGATCCTTTCTAGAGAAGGAGTTTCTCTCGAAAGAAGTGACTGGGAGGAAAGTAGAGCTTGATGAGGTAATTGTACCTTCTCCCAAATTGGAAAGTAGTTCATCACAGAAATCAGTTCCAGTGATTCCTACACCAATTACTGAGGAAGCTAATGATGATGATCATGAAACTTCAGATCAAGTTACTACAGAACCTCGTAGGTCTTCCAGAGTATGGTGCGCACCAGAATGGTACGGTAATCCTATTCTGGAAGTCGTGTTACTAGACCATGATGAACCTACAAACTTGTTGGGAAACGTAGCAACAATTCAAAAATTTCTACGCATCACCAAGATCAATCTATGGAGATTCTAGCAACAAGAGAGGGAGAGGATGAGCATCTTCATACCTTTGAAGATCGCTAAGCGGAAGCGTCACTAGAACGTGGATGAGGGAGTCATACTCGTGGTGATTCAAATCGCGGAAGATCCGGTCTAACACCGAACAGACGGCGCCTCCGCATTCAACACAACGTACAGCCTGTGGAAAATCTCATATGCTCCGTGCTGCTCAAAATGCTTTTGGAGCCCCGGTTCTAAGCTGTAAAGCATGCCGCACTAAACCAGGGAGTAATCATCACTACGCGACTTCCATGCATTCATAACGTCTTGAGTTGCTGGGAAAATGGGTGCTTCACCTAGCGGTGCTTCTAGGACATATGCTTTCTTGGCAGCTATGAGGATGATCCTCAAGTTCCGGACCCAGTACGTATAGTTGCTACGATCGTCTTTCAGCTTGGTTTTCTCTAGGAACGCGTTGAAGTTGAGGGCAACATTAGCGTGGGCCATTTGATCAACAAGACATATTGCAAAGATTTTAGACTATGTTCATGATAATTAAGTTCATCTAATCAAATTATTTAATGAACTCCCACTCAGATAGACATACCTCTAGTCATCTAAGTGATACATGATCCGAGTCAACTAGGCCGTGTCCGATCATCACGTGAGACGGACTAGTCATCATCGGTGAACATCTTCATGTTGATCGTATCTACTATACGACTCATGTTCGACCTTTCGGTCTCTTGTGTCCCGAGGCCATGTCTATACATGCTAGGCTCGTCAAGTCAACCTAAGTGTTTTTGCAAGTGTAAATCTGGCTTACACCCATTGTATGCGAACGTTAGAATCTATCACACCCGATCATCGCGTGGTGCTTCGAAACAACAAACTCTCGCAACGGTGCACAGTTAGGGGGAACACTTTCTTGAAATTTTTTATGAGGGATCATCTTATTTATGCTACCGTTGTTCTAAGCAAATAAGATGTAAACATGACAAACATCACATGCAAATCATAAAGTGACATGATATGGCCAATATCATTTTGCGCCTTTGATCATCATCTTCGAGGCGCGACATGATCACCTTCGCCACCGGCATGACACCATGATCTCCATCATCGCGTCTTCATGAAGTTGTCTCGCCGACTATTACCTCTACTACTATGGCTAATGGTTAGCAATAAAGTAAAGTAATTACATGCATTATCATTGACACGCAGGTCATACAATAAATTAAGACAACTCCTATGGCTCTGGCCGATTGTCATACTCATCGACATGCAAGTCGCGATTCCTATTACAAGAACATGATCAATCTCATACATCACATTCTTTTGGCCATATCACATCACATAGCATACCCTGCAAAAACAATTTAGACATCCTCTAATTGTTGTTGCATGTTTTACGTGGCTGCTATGGGTTTCTAGCAAGAACGTTTCTTACCTACGCAAAAGCCACAACGACGATATGCCAATTGCTATTTACCCTTCATAAGGACCCTTTTCATCGAATCTGATCCAACTAAAGTGGGAGAGACTGGCACCCGCTAGCCACCTTTATGCAACAAGTGCATGTCAGTCGGTGGAAGCTGTCTTACGTAAGCGTACGTGTAAGGTCGGTCTGGGCCGCTTCATCCCACAATACCGCCGAAACAAGATAGGACTAATAACGGTAAGCAAATTGAACAAACCAACGCCCACAACTACTTGTGTTCTACTCGTGCATAGAATCTATGCAATAGACCTAGCCATGATGCCACTATTGGGGAACGTAGCAATAATTCAAAATTTTCTACGCATCACGATTCTAGCAACAAGAGAGGGAGAGTGAGGGAGTCCTGGACTAGGGGGTGTCCGGACAGCCGGACTATCAATGTCCGCCGGACTCCAAGACTACGAAGATACAAGATTGAAGACTCTGGCTCGTGTCCGGATGGTACTTTCCTTGGCGTGGAAGGCAAGCTTGGCAATACGGATATGTAGATCTCCTACCATTGTAACCGACTCTGTGTAACCCTAGCCCTCTCCGGTGTCTATATAAACCGAAGGGCTTTAGTCCGTAGGACAACATACATTACAACAATCATACCATAGGCTAGCTTCTAGGGTTTAGCCTCCTTGATCTCGTGGTAGATCTACTCTTGTACTACCCATATCATCAATATTAATCAAGCAGGACGTAGGGTTTTACCTCCATCGAGAGGGCCCGAACCTGGGTAAAAACATCGTGTCCCTCGTCTCCTGTTACCATCCGCCTAGACGCACAGTTCGGGACCCCCTACCCGAGATCCGCCGGTTTTGACACCGACATTGGTGCTTTCATTGAGAGTTCCCCTGTGTCGTCATCGATAGAGCGGATGCCTCCACCCGTCTTCAAAGACGGTGTTTTCGCCGGAGGGGCCTTGGCCGCCAGCCAAACTATCCGGCTTGGTGGTTTTCTCATGACCGCCTGTCCGGCCGCCGCTTCGGCAATGACTTCTCAAGTCGTCGAAAGCAATCTTCGCGTCAGCCCTAAAGCTGCCGAACAGTTAGATCCAATAGAGCTCTCGCCTGTTAACAAGCTCTTGGATCGCATCGCCACCCTGGGAGTCGCTACGGACTACAACCAGATTGGGCTTAAAACCGATCTGAGAGAGATTAACTCTCCCCAGGCCACCCACCATGTTGCAGTGGTAGAGGAACAATACGGCAACTCTTTGCTAGTGTTGAAAACAATTCATGTCCGGATTCCCGAACCCTCCATGCCGGATTCCCACGGGGGGACGGACTTCGATCGAGCATTGAACTTAAAATCATGCATCGCCCCGGACTCGCTGGATTGTCCCCAGCAAACCACACTTCCGAATTCGGAAACCCCTTGGCCTTTGAGCCTCAAGATGGGCAGGGATCCGGATTTTATTCCACCCACCCGCCCAGACATATGCGATCTATCTCTAATACGGCAAGAGCCTACAGAAACAGTACATCACTACTGGGCCAGATTCCTCCTGGTTATGGACAGGATAAAGGACTGCCGAGAGGAAAACGCAATATCAATCTTCCGCAATAACTGCACGGACAAGGGAATACTAAACGCCATTGATCGTCGCAAAATTACGCGCTTCACCGATCTGGCATCCATTGTACGAAAGTACTGTGCGATGGAGAGTTTCCGGAAAACCGAAAATCAATTTTGGGATAATCCGACCCCAAACCAGTCTGCAGTAAAAGGGCGCCTTACACTCAGGCCCCAGATGCAAAAACGAAAAAACAAAAGCCCAATCAGGGAAACGGAACCGTACTGGAGGGATGGCTCAATGGACCCTGTAAGCTTCATAATACAGAGGGAGCCGTCCCAACACATAGCCTTCGAGCATGTTGGATATTACGGCAGGTGGCCAAAAGTGGTGAAGAGCTTCTAGCTCCGGGAAACCACTCCAACAATACCAGCACGGTATCAACAGTCTTCGAGACTTTCGCATCAAATAATATGCGAAAACGATCAATCCGCGAACTCGCCGAAGTCTACCAAGTAGCAACAGCAAATCCATGGAGCGACACAGCCATTACTTTCAATGGCAGCGACGAGCCCACATTCCGAACAACCAGAGCCCCAGCCGCACTGGTACTTAGTCCCATAGTGGACGGCTTTCGACTGACAAAAGTCCTCATGGACGGCGGGAGCGGACTAAACCTCATTTACGAGGAAACTCTGCGAAAAATGGAAATCGATTGGAGCCGTATTGAGCGAAGCAGCACAACCTTTAGAGGAATAATCCCTAGCTAGGAAGCGCGCTGCACAGGCAAAATCACACTCGATGTGGTGTTCGGCTCTCCGGACAATTACAGATCCGAAGAAGTCACGTTCCAGGTGGCCTCGTTCAGCAGTGGGTATCACGCCATATTAGGACGAGAGGCATTCACAATTTTTCAAGCAATACCTCATTACGGGTACATGAAGCTTAAAATGCCTGGGCCCAGCGGAATAATCACTCTCGCTAGTGATCCGGACATAGCACTCCGCGCCGAAAACAAGACAGCCGCGCTAGCCCTCGAGGCACTATCCGAAGCCGTAGCGGCAGAGGAACTCACCGCGCTGCGCTCTACAGTGAACAGGGACGATGTGATACTCGATAAAAGATCCAAGTCCACCTCCTTCAAACCAGCAGACGAGATAATAAAATTCCAGGTCCATCCAACAGACCCAACAAAGACGGCCTCCATTGGGGCACAATTGAACCCCGAAGTAGACGCCGCACTACGCGAATTCCTTTGGGAAAATTGGGATATCTTCGCCTGGCATCCTTCAGACATGCCCGGAATCCCTCGCAGGTTGGTAGAACACCGCCTCAACATCCTAAAAGGATTCAAGCCAGTCAAACAGGCTCTTCGACGATTTTCCGATCCCAAAAGACAGGCAATGGGAGAAGAGCTAGCCAAACTATTGGAAGCTGGATTCATTAGAGATATCAAACATCCGGACTGGCTAGCAAATTTGGTGATGGTACCAAAGAAGGATAAATCCTGGCGCCTCTGTGTCGATTTTAAAGACCTCAATAAAGCTTGCCCAAAGGATCCCTTCCCTCTCCCCCGCATCGATCAAATTATCGATGCCACAGCAGGGCATGATTCGTTGTGCTTCCTGGACGCATACTCTGGCTATCATCAAGTCAAGATGGCAGAAGCAGACCAAGCCGCGACGGCATTTATCACTCCATATGGACCATTCTGCTTCAACACGATGCCCTTCGGACTCAAAAACGCCGGCGCAACATATCAGCGCATGATTCAAACATGTCTGGCCACCCAGATCGGCAAAACAGTCGAGGCATATGTAGACGACGTAGTCGTCAAAACAAAACACGTCGAAACTTTAGTAGACGACTTGAGGCTCACATTCGACAACCTCAGAGCATATGACATCAAGCTGAATCCGGAAAAATGCGTTTTCGGCGTACCAGCCGGAAAGCTGCTGGGCTTCATCGTATCCGGTAGAGGAATTGAAGCAAATCCGGCCAAAATCCGAGCTCTGTCATAGTTGGATATTCCAAAAGACCTCAAACAAATACAAAAATTAACAAGATGCGTGGCAGCCTTAAGCCGCTTTATCTCCCGTTTAGGAGAAAAGGCGTTGCCCCTCTATCGCCTCCTCAGGCGCACCGAACACTTCGAGTGGACGGATGCTGCCACTGCCGGACTCGAAGAAATAAAGGCCATACTGGCAACAAATCCGGTCCTGGTTGCGCCCACTCTGGGCGAACCAATGTTGTTATACATCGCAGCAATACATCAAGTTGTGAGCGCAGTCCTCGTCGTCGAACGAGCGACAGAAGGGCATAAATTCCCTCTTCAAAAACCAGTGTATTATGTATCCACTGTGTTAACCCCCTACAAATCCCGTTACCCGCACTATCAGAAGATAGCATATGCGGTGTTCATGGCGTCCCGAAAGCTCCGGCACTACTTTCAAGAGTGCTCGATAACAGTGGCCTCTGAAGTACCACTCAATGACATTATAAATAACCGCGACGCAACGGGCAGGATAGCAAAATGGGCCATTGAGCTCTTACCATTCGACATCACTTACAAACCTCGACGAGCTATAAAGTCACAAGTTTTGGCTGACTTCGTCGCCGAATGGACTGAAGCTGAACTCCCTAAAGAGTACGGTGCATACTCCAATTGGACTATGCATTTCGACGGCTCCAAAATGTTGGCTGGACTGGGGGCTGGCGTCGTACTGACGTCCCCCACCGGAGATACAGTCCAGTATATACTTCAAATAATGTACACGGACTCCAACAATGCAGCCGAATACGAGGCCCTATTACATGGTCTCCGAATGGCGGTCTCCATGGGCATTCAACGCCTAGAGGTGCGCGGGGACTCAAACCTTGCAATATCCCAAATAAATGGAGACTTCGACGCCAAGGATCCGAAAATGGCAGCATATTGCAACGCTGTCCTAAAAATGTCAGCTCGGTTTGAAGGACTCGAATTTCATCACATAGCCCGAGATAATAACCAAGCGGCCGACGTCCTGGCACGCATCGGTGCGAAACGTGATGCTGTCCCTCCAAATATCTTCCTGGAACGGCTCTTCAAGCCATCCGTACTATGGGAAGAGGAGCCCGGTAGCTACAAACCGGAGAAAACCGCACCAACTGGTGATTCAGCAGACGACATAACAACCTCCGCCCACGTCATAATGGCAGTAATCGCCGCGTGGACAGAACCTTTCCTAGCCTACTTACTTAGGCAGGAACTTCCCGAAGACCAAAATGAGGCCCGCTGCATAGTCCGGCGATCGAAGGCCTACAAGGTCCATGAGGGAGAACTTTATAAGAAAAGTACCACCGGAGTCCTTCAAAGGTGTATCTCCGAAGAAGAAGGGCAAAACCTCCTGGCTGAAATTCATGCCGGACTAGGCGGACACCACGCAGCAGCTCGGGCCCTTGTAGGAAAGGCATTCCGTATAGGATTTTATTGGCCGACGGCTCGGGCAGACGCACAGGACTTGGTCCAGCGATGCGTTGGTTGTCAGCTCTTTGCTAATCAGAGGCATATGCCACCCACCGCCCTCAAAACCATACCCATTACCTGGCCGTTCGCGGTCTGGGTGCTTGACATGGTTGGACCCCTTAAAGGGGGAACCCACAAGAAAAAGTACCTATTGGTCATGGTGGATAAATTCACCAAATGGATAGAGGCCAAACCGGTCAAAACGGCAGAGTCCGGACCAGTGATAGACTTTATATCAGGGGTGGTACACCGTTACGGAGTCCCCCACAACATCATCACCGACAACGGCACGAACTTCACAGCCGACGAGGTTAAGTCATGGTGCAAAAATATGGGCATCAAGCTCGACTATGCGTCAGTCTATCACCCTCAAACCAACGGTCAAGTGGAAAGAGCAAATGGTCTAATAATGAGCGGCATTAAACCCAGACTAGTGATGTCACTCACTAAATCCGACGCACAATGGGTCGAGGAGCTCGACTCCGTACTCTGGGGGCTGCGGACAACGCCTAACCGTACTACCGGATTCACACCATTTTTATGGTATACGGCGCAGAGGCAGTCTTGCCCTGTGACATTATTCATGACTCACCTCGAGTGCGCATGTATGAGGAAAGAGAGGCCGAGCTTGATCGGCAGGACAGCTTGGACACATTGGAGGAAGAACGTGACATCGCAAAGGCTCGTTCCGCATTCTATCAGCAGCAGGCCCGAAGATATCAAAGCAGAGAAGTACGGGCCAAGACTTACAACGTTGGCGAACTAGTTCTACGCCTGCCGGACAAGAAAAAGGACAAGCTCAAGCCCAAATGGGAGGGCCCCTTCATTATTGATCAAGTACTGACCGGCGGAGCATACCGTCTACGAAATACGTCGGATCACCGACTCGAGCCGAACCCATGGAACGCAGCCCACCTCCGACGATTCTATGCCTAGCGCCGGACTAAGAGTTCGTCCCCTTCCCCCGTCCAAACTTTTACACTTCGGCTGTCTTTTGTTTCTCTTTTTATCCTTTTCACTTAAAAGCCCTTCCGAGCCTATTTTTGCATTCTTTGCATACGCATGATGTGCCATCCGCACTCATTATTCCTGGGGGCTTCTTTTACAGAAGCTCAATTGTACGCATGATGTGCCATCCGCACTCATTATTCCTGGGGGCTTCTTTTACAGAAGCTCAATTATACGGGTTTTATACCCATCACATGTGTTAAGCTTCCACATGTACCTTTTACTCGCCATTATATGCATCGATATGACTTAAGTTTTGGCCTAGCTAGGTTGCCTAGCTCCTGTGCTTACCCCTACGTTCCCGATTGTTCGGCTAGGAGGTAAAGGGAGCACCTCTGCGATTGTTACTGCCGGGTCAGCCGGATGTGTACCTCAGACTGGGTGAAGCCGAAAGCTAGCGTTCTTAAGGGAATATTCGGTCGGTGACTTAAAAGATGACTTTTTACCTATTTATCTATTTGCCCCCAGATGTTTTACTGCTTTCTTTGCAGTCCGGACATGCACTTTAGGGCATGCCTCCCAGCGAAAGGAACCCTTAACGGAACTGTTCTCCCTGGAAGATGTTTCTTACTAACCATGTAATATAACATAACTAGTTGGGCACTTGTCTGATAAAGCACTAATGACCCCTATGCCTGGTCTCCATGCATACCACGGTTGTTTCTTAACCAAAAAGGTATTCGGACACACTCCGGACTCTAGGGTCCCGAGGTCGAAGCGAAAAGGTCGGCAAAGACAAACGATCTACAATCCGGCTAGAAGGCATTTCACATGTCACTTTAAAGGATAACATACATTGTCAAATTTACTGACTGTATTCCTCCTCAATCCCGTCTAACAGGCTGTCTAGTTTACAGTCCTGTTGGGAAAATTTAGCAGCCAACTCTACTTGGCTATACACTAAACTCACAGGGATCTCCTTCCCATCGGGCCCCACCGGTCCAACTTCGGCCATGTGGTTGGGATCCGCCTTCTTGTACCGCGTCTTCACCATGGCCCAAGCCTCCCTGGCACCTTGACGGCAAGCCGAAATCTTCCACAAACGGAAGCGCTGCCGCACTCCCTGCAGCTTCTCCGCAAGCTCCCCGAGGCCCTCGGGTAGGGTGAGGGCTGGCCATAAAGCCTGATCGACGCCGCTCATTGCCTGCCGAACTCGTTCGAGTAGCTGCAACAGTTCGGGAAGTTGATCACCCATTGATATGGGCATCTCCTCTGCAGGACGACCCGTGAGTATACCTACAAGACATATCATGTCAAAATACTTCCTCGCCGAACTCTTCTTTTCAAAAGAATTCGCTCAAGCACTCACTATAAATGCCGCGACGAAGCCGCTGATTCTCCTTAACGGAGCCGGACAGCTCGGCCTGAGCGCCTTTCAGCTCTTCTCCGAGCTTGGCGTTGGCATCCTGGAGCTTGTTCCTTTCCTGCTGAACCCTATTCAGCACACTCTCGCCGTCCTTTAGCTGGCGTAGCAATGCTTGCCTGTCCGGATCTTGTCCGGCGGTACCTGCAAATGTCATTATTAGACTCGCACGCACGCTGCACAGCGCTTATATTTATTAATAAAATGTGTTACCAGGAGGGGTCTTTCCGTCTCCTCCTGCGGCAGCAAGTGTGGCCTCAAGTTGGGCCTTGCAATCTTGCAGCTCCCGAGACAGCTGGGCGTTCTTCTCGTTAAGTGCCTGAAATTTACAATGATCCTTAAATCAGTTAGCATAACTAATTTAAGTCTCGAGGGCTACTGGTATATACAACCATTAAAATTCCCTTACCCGTATGTCTTTCACATACTGCTTCGTGGCTCTGGTAAAACTATTTTGAGCAACACGGAGTTGTGCGTCCCCTGCGTTAAAAGCATCCAATGCCTCAGGGGAAAAGCACGCTTCTTGAAATACTGTCCGGCGGCGCCTATGGTTCGTGGCGCTCTCCACCTCAGACTTGGTGGCGGACAGTCTGTCGGTATCCTCCGTTGGAGAAGGATCCGGCTCGCGTCTTGCGCTTGCCTCCCCCTCCAGGCCGGGCGCTGGAGCCTGGCCGGTGTTGGTCGGATTGGCGATTCCTGCGCTCGCAGTCCGGCGAGCGCTTTTTCTCCTACAAAGATCATGAGCACTCAGACGTTTCCTCGGAACGTTGCTCTAAAAATTCAAATACGAGCTATACCTTTGCGGCGTTTCCGTCCGCACTGCGCTCCTTTTCCGCCTGCTGGTTCAGACTGACCTCTGTTGGTCGGCCGCCGCGGGCTCGGCTTCCTGACGTAAAGGCGCTTCCTGCAAAATACCATCGTTCGCGAAGGTCAGAAATGGGCAGGGATGAGATAATGGTGTCCGGACTTCGGTCGCGGTCACCTGGGAAGCCGGACTTAGCCCGGGGTAGTCCGCCGTAATGGCGACCAAAGCATTGTCTATGCTGAGCTGGTGATACACCCCGTCGATCAGCTCCACCTTGATATCTGGGTCCTCTTCGGAGGCCGGACCTAGGGATCCTTCTGGATCCTCGGGTTGCGGAGCAGGACTTACCATGTCCTCCACAGTCCGGCGTAGACCCTGCGCCGAAGACATAATGTAAGAAGCTTAAACTTTGAAAGCATGGGTTGGGCCCTTCAAGGTGTGCACTTACCCATCCTCTGGGGTTGATCGTGGAAAACCCATTCAAAGGGTTCGTTCGAAGGAAATCCTCCTTCTCCCCCTTGTACAGGCTGGATAGGATCTTCACCAGATCCTCGGTCGAATCCGGCCCTTTGCAGCCGTGCCAGGTAGCATCGTCTTCCCCGTTGAAATCCCACATGGGGTGACCTCTGTATTGCAGTGGCTGTACCCCTCGCTTGATGCATGTCGCCATGACTCCGATCATGGTCAAGCCGGAATGAGCCATTAATCTTATCCGGCCCATCAAGTAATGGACGCTCTTGTCTTCCTCCAATCGGGGGCTCCGTGGGCGCCAGCTGAGGCGTTTCTTCAAGGGAGCAGCACTAAACTCCGGGAGGCCGATCCGAACTGGGTCTGGCAGCGGAGCGTCTCCTATATAAAACCACTCCGAGGGCCAGTCTTCGGACGCCTTCTTGGGAGTGCCAGATAGGTATCCGGTCCCGGCGATGCGCCATATTTCAGCGCCGCCCACTTGATATATGGACCCCTGGTAAGAACGGGGTACGAGGCAAAATAGCCTCTTCCACAATGCGAAATGGGGCTCAATGCCCAGGAATAGCTCGCAAAGAGCTACGTAGCCCGCGATATGCAGGACAGAGGCGGGCGTGAGGTGGTGGAGCTGGAGTCCATAGAACTTCAGGAGCCCGCGGAGGAACGGATGTATTGGAAATCCGAGTCCCCTTGTCAGGTAAGGGAAAAAACATACTCGCTCCCCCTTATTGGGGCTTGGAGTTTCCTCCGCCTGTCTCCCACCTTGATAAGTAACCAGTCCGGCCCGGACTGGGATCATGAAGGCCGGAGGGAGGAATCCCCCCGTTTGGAGCTTCTCAAGCTCGTTGTGCGAAATAGAGCACCTCCTCCAATTCCCCGGCGGTGGGCTGGGAGCGCGTGAAGAAGAGCCGCGTTGACGATCCATGGTGGAATGGACTTCTAGGTCAAAGGCGCTTCGATGGAGTATTCGCGGGAGGAAGACGGTGTGGTTTGGATCTGGATTCTTGCCTCTTTTATAGGCGGGCGACTCGCACAATTGGGGGGTGAAATGCAAAAGACACCCTGGCTTTTCGCATTCGTGCGACGCGTGGAAGAGGGCCATTATTTGGCGTAGAAACCGAGGAACACAGTATTCAAGATGAAGCCGGACACTGTTCGGCAGGTACATGGAATTTGAAGGGAGAACCCGCCTTGCAACGCCGAATACTATAAACGCGCTGGACTTATCGTCATTGAAGCTTGGTTCGGGGGCTACTGAGGGAGTCCTGGACTAGGGGGTGTCCGGACAGCCGGACTATCAATGTCCGCCGGACTCCAAGACTACGAAGATACAAGATTGAAGACTCTGGCTCGTGTCCGGATGGTACTTTCCTTGGCGTGGAAGGCAAGCTTGGCAATACGGATATGTAGATCTCCTACCATTGTAACCGACTCTGTGTAACCCTAGCCCTCTCTGGTGTCTATATAAACCGGAGGGCTTTAGTCCGTAGGACAACATACATTACAACAATCATACCATAGGCTAGCTTCTAGGGTTTAGCCTCCTTGATCTCGTGGTAGATCTACTCTTGTAGTACCCATATCATCAATATTAATCAAGCAGGACGTAGGGTTTTACCTCCATCGAGAGGGCCCGAACCTGGGTAAAAACATCGTGTCCCTCGTCTCCTGTTACCATCCGCCTGGACGCACAGTTCGGGACCCCCTACCCGAGATCTGCCGGTTTTGACACCGACAGAGAGGATGAGCATCTTCATACCTTTGAAGACCGCTAAGTGGAAGCGTCACTAGAACGCGGATGAGGGAGTCGTACTCGTGGTGATTCAAATCGCCGAAGATCCGATCTAACACTGAATGGACGGTGATAACCCACAAGTGTAGGGGATAATTGTAGCCTCTTTCGATAAGTAAGAGTGTCGAACCCAACGAGGAGCTAAAGGTAGAACAAATACTCTCTCAAGTCCTATCTGCCACTGATACGACTCTATGCACGCTTGACGTTCGCTTTACCTAGAACAAGTGTGAAACTAGAAGTACTTTGTAGGTGTTGTTGGATAGGTTTGCAAGATAATAAAGAGCACGTAAATATAAACTAGGGGCTGTTTAGATAAAGAAGCAATAAAGTAAATATAGCGAGTGTGGAAAAGTGGTGGTAAGAGTTGTGAAATTGTCCCTAAGCAATTGACTACTTTACTAGACCGATAATCACTATTGCAATTTTATTTGAGGGAGAGGCATAAGCTAACATACTTCCTCTTCTTGGATCATATGCACTTATGATTGGAACTCTAGCAAGCATCCGCAACTACTCAAGATCATTAAGGTAAAACCCAACCATAACATTAAAGTATCAAGTCCCCTTTGTCCCATACGCAAACAACCTACTTACTCGGGTCTGCGCTTCTGTCACTCACGCCACCCACCATAAGAAAATCATGAACATATTGCAAACCCTACAGCGGGGATCCCTCACGCTTGCGCGACACGGATAGCACCATAGGACAACACCAATAATAAAGCACGGAACTCAAACCAATCATAGCAATTCATCAATGACCGATAGGACAATGAAAATCTACTCAGACATCATAGGATGGCAACACATCATAGGATAATAATATGAAGCATAAAGCACCATGTTCAAGTAGAGGGTACAGCGGGTTGCGGGAGAGTGAACCGCCGAATATAGATGGGGGAAGGTGATGGAGATGTTGGTGAAGATGGCGGAGGTGTTGGTGAAGATCGCAGTGATGATGATGGCCCCCGGCAGCGCTCTAGCGCCACCGAAGCAAGGGGGAGAGAGCCCCCCTTCTTCTTCTTCTTCCTTGACCTCCTCCCTAGATGGGAGAAGGGTTTCCCCTCTGATCCTTGGCTCCCATGTCGTGGGAGGGGCGGGAGCCCCTCTGAGATTGGATATGTCTCTCTATCTCTCTCAATTTCTGTGTTCCTAGATTCTGCCCTTTCACCGTTTCTTTTATATCCGGAGATCCCTAACTCCGATTGGGGTGAATCTTTCGCCCAGATTTTTCTCATAAAATTAGCTTTCTTGCGGCAAAAGAAGAGCGTCAACCTCCATACGGGGTGCCCACGAGGGTCCAGGGCACGCCTGCCTCCCTAGGGCGCGCCCCCTGCCTCGTGGCCCCCTCGGGCACCGTCTCGCGTTGATTTTACTTCCCAAAAATCATAAATATTCCAAAATAATTCTCCGTCCATTTTTATACCATTTGGCCTCCGTTGGATATTGGGTTTCTGCGAAACATAAAACATGCAACAAACAGGAACTGGCACTGGGCACTTGATCAATATGTAAGTCCCAAAAATAGTATAAAAAGTTGCCAAAAGTATATGAAAGTTGAATAATATTGGCATGGAACAATCAAAAATTATAGATACCACAGAGACGTATCAGACGGCGCCTCCACGACGTATCCTCCTTCTTGATCCAGCAAGGGGAGAGGAGAAGTTGAGGGAGAGCTCCGGCAGCACGACGGCGTGGTGGAGGAGCTTGTAGTTCTCCGGCAGGGCTTCGCAGGCACTACGGAGGAGGAGGTGGAATTGGAGAGGGGGAGGGCTGTGCCAGGGGAAGGGTATGGCAGCCCTCCCCCCACTATTTATAGGGGGAAGGGGAGAGGGGGCCAGCCCCCTTAGATCTCATCTAGGGGGGGGGGGGGCGGACAAGGGGGGAGCTTGCCCCCCAGGTTGGTGGGAGGCGCCCCCACCCCCTAGGGTTTTCAACCCTAGGCGCCTTGGGCCCTTTGGGGGCGCACTAGCCCACTAAGGGGCTGGTTCCCACCCTTGTTCAGCCCATTTAGTCCCCCGTGGCAGGTGGACCCACCCGGTGGACCCCCAGACACCTTTCGGTGGTCCCGGTACAATACCGGTAACCCCCGAAATTATTCCGGTGACTGAAACTAGACTTCCCATATATAAATCTTTACCTCCGGACCATTCCGGAACTCCTCATGATGTCCGGGATCTCATCCAGGACTCCGAAGAACATTCGGTAACCGCATACTAATTCACATAACAACTGTAGCGTCACCAAACCTTAAGTGTGTAGACCCTACGGGTTCGGGAATCAAGCAGACATGACCGAGACAGCTCTCCGGCCAATAACCAACAACGGGATCTAGATACCCATGTTGGCTCCCACATGTTCCACGATGATCTCATCGGATGAACCACGATGTCGGGGATTCAATCAATCCCGTATACAATTCCCTTTGTCAATCGGTGCGTTACTTGCCCGAGATTCGATCGTCGGTATCCCAATACCTCGTTCAATCTCGTTACCGGCAAGTCACTTTACTCGTTCCGTAATGCATGATCCCGTGACTGACTACTTAGTTACATTGAGCTCATTATGATAATGCATTACCGAGTGGGCCCAGAGATACCTCTCCGTCATATGGAGTGACAAATCCCAGTCTCGATTCGTGCCAACCCAACCGACACTTTTGGAGATACCTGTAGTGTACCTTTATAGCCACCCAGTTACATTGTGACATTTGGTACACCCAAAGCATTCCTACGGCATCCGGGAGTTGCACAATCTCATGGTCTAAGGAAATGATAGTTGACATTAGAAAAGCTTGTAGCAAACGAACTACACGATCCTGTGTTATGCTTAGGATCGGGTCTTGTCCATTACATCATTCTCCTAATGATGTGATCCCGTTATCAATGACATCCAATGCCCATGGTCAGGAAACCATGACCATCTATTGATCAATGAGCTAGTCAACTAGAGGCTCACTAGGGACATGTTGTGGTCTATGTATTCACACATGTATTACGGTTTCTGGTCAATACAATTACAGCATGAACAATAGACAATTATCATGAACAAGGAAATATAATAATAACCATTTTATTATTGCCTCTAGGGCATATTTCCAACAAAACTATGAGGAAGCGATGATGAGCCCAGATTCCGTGAAATGGCTTGAGGCCATGAAATCTGAGATGGGATCCATGTATGAGAACAAAGTGTGGACTTTGGTGGACTTGACCGATGGTCGGCAAGCCATATTAAATAAATGGATCTTCAAGAGGAAGACGGACACTGATAGTAGTGTTACTATCTACAAAGCTCGACTTGTCACAAAAGGTTTTCGACGAGTTCAAGGTGCTGACTACAATGAGATTTTCTCAACTATAGCGATGCTTAAATCCGTCCGAATCATGTTAGCAGTTGCCATATTTTATGAAATCTGGCAAATGGATGTCAAAACTACATTCCTTAAATGGATATTTCTTAAAGAAGAGTTGTATATGATGCAACCAGAAGGTTTTGTCAATCCTAAAGGTACTAACAAGGTGTGCAAGCTCCAGCTATCCATCTATGGACTGGTGCAAGCATCTCGGAGTTGGAATATATGCCTTGATGAGTTGATCAAAGCGTATAGTTTTATACAGACTTGTAGTCAAGCCTGTATTTACAAGAAAGTGAGTGGGAGCTCTGTAGCATTTCTAATATTATATGTGGATGACATATTGTTGATTGGAAATCATATAGAATTTCTAGATAGCATAAAGGGATACTTGAATAAGAGTTTTTCAATGAAAGACTTTAGTGAAGCTGCTTACATATTGGGCATCAAGATCTATAGAGATAGATCAAGACGCTTAATTGGACTTTCACAAATCACATACCTTGGTAAAGTTTTGAAGAAGTTCAAAATGGACCAGTCAAAGAAAGGGTTCTTGCCTCTATTACAAGGTGTAAAGTTGAGTAAGACTCAAAGCCCGACCACGGCAGAAAATAGAAAGAGAATGAAAGTCATTCCCTATGCCACAGTCATAGGTTCTATAAAGTATGATGTGTTGTGTACCAGACCTATTGTGTACCCTGCCCTGATTTTGGCAAGGGAGTACAATTTTGATCTAGGAGTAGATCACCGGACAGCGGTCAAGATTATCCTAAGTGAGGACTAAGGAAATATTTCTCGATTATGGAGGTGATAAAAGAGCTCGTCATAAATATTACATCGATGCAAGCTTTTACACCAATCCAGATGACTCTAAGTCTCAATCTGGATACATATTTAAAGTGGGAGCAATTAGCTACAGTGGCTCCGCGCAGAGCATTATAGACATAGAATATTTGCAAAATACATACGGGTCTGAATGTGACAGACCCGTTGACTAAACTTCTCTCACGAGCAAAAAATGATCACACCTTAGTACTTTTTGGGTGTTTATCACATAGCGATGTGAACTAGATTATTGACTCTAGTAAACCCTTTGGGTGTTGGTCACATGACGATGTGAACTATGGGTGTTAATCACATACAGATGTTAATATTGGTGTTAAATCACATGGTGATGTGAACTAGATTATTGACTCTAGTGCAAGTGGGAGACTGAAGGAAATATGACCTAGAGGCAATAATAAAGTTATTATTTATTTCCTTAATTCATGATAAATTTTATTATTCATGCTAGAATTGTATTAACCGGAAACTTAGTACATATGTGAATACATAGACAAAACTTATAGTCCCTAGTATGCCTCTACTTGACTAGCTCGTTAATCAAAGAGGGTTAAGTTTCCTAACCATAGACATGAGTTGTCATTTGATGAACGAGATCACATCATTAGGAGAATGATGTGATGGACATGACCCATCTGTTAGGTTAGCATTATGATCGTGTCAGTTTCATTGCTACTACTTTCTTCATGACTTATACAAGTTCCTCATACTATGAGACTATGCAACTCCCAAATACCGAAGGAACACTTTGTGTGCTACCAAACGTCACAACGTAAAAGGGTGATTATAAAGGTGCTCTACCGGTGTCTCCGAAGGTGTTTGTTGGGTTGGCATATATAGAGATTAGGATTTGTCACTCCGTGTTTCGGAGAGGTATCGCTGGGCCCTCTCGGTAATACTCATCACTATAAGCCTTGCAAGCATTGTAACTAATGAGTAAGTTGCGGGATGAAGTATTACAGAACTAGTAAGGAGACTTGCTGGTAACGAGATTGAACTAGGTATTGAGATACCGACGATCGAATCTCAGGCAAGTAACATACCGATGACAAAGGGAACAACGTATGTTGTTATGTGTTTGATCCATAAAGATCTTCGTAGAATATGTAGGAACCAATATGAGCATCCAGGTTACACTATTGGTTATTGACCGGAGACGTGTCTCGGTCATGTCTACATAGTTCTCGAACCGGTAGGGTCCGCACGCTTAACATTCGATGACGATTAGTGTTATGAGTTTATGTGTTTTGATGTACTGAAGGTAGTTTGGAGTCCCAGATGTGATCATGGACATGACGAGGAGTCTCGAAATGGTCGAGACATAAAGATTGATATATTGCACGGCTATATTCGGACACCGGAAGTGTTCCGGGTGATTTCAGAGAAAACCAAAGTGCCGGAGGGGTTGCCGGAACCCCTCGGAGAAGTATTGGGCCTTAGTGGGACTTACGGGAGAGAGAGATGAGGGAATCCTGGATTAAGGGGTCCTCAGACAGCCGGACTATATACTTTGGCCGGACTGTTGGACTATGAAGATACAAGATTGAAGACATCATCCCGTGTCCGGATGGGACTCTCCTTTGCGTGGAAGGCAAGCTTGGCAATTCGGATATGTAGATCTCCTTCTCTGTAACCGACTCTGTGTAACCCTAGCCCCCTCCGGTGTCTATATAAACTGGAGGGTTTAGTCCGTAGGACAAGAACAATCAGAATCATAGGCTAGCTTCTAGGGTTTAGCCTTTACGATCTCGTGGTAGATCAACTCTTGTAATACTCATATCATCAAGATCAATCAAGCAGGAAGTAGGGTATTACCTCCATAGAGAGGGCCCAAACCTGGGTAAACATTGTGTCCCCCGCCTCCTGTTACCATTAGCCTTAGACGCACAGTTCGGGACCCCCTACCCGAGATCCGCCAGTTTTGACACCGACATTGGTGCTGTCATTGAGAGTTCCACTGTGCCATCCCGATAAGGCTTGATGGCTCGCCTTGTTGTCAAGGACAACATCACCTCTGGAGGAACCCTAGCTGTAGGCCAGACTCTCCAGCTGGGCGGCTTCGTCATGACTGCCCGTTAGGCCGCCATGCCGACGATGACTTCTCAGGTCATCAAGAACAGCCTCCACGTCAGCTCAGAATTCACCGAGCAGATGGATCCAATGGAGCTCTCCTCCCTAAACGAGCTCTTGGATCGCATCGCCGCCCTGGGAGTCGCTATGGACTATGATTGGACCAGGCTTAAACCCGACCAAAGGGAGATTAACTCTCCGTCGGTCACCCATCAGATAGCGGTGGTGGAGGAACAAAACAGTGATTCTTCTTCTATTTTGAGGACGAGCTATGTCCGGATTCCCAAGCTCTCCGAGCCGGATACCCGTCTATGGGAGGACATGGCCCCGAACTTAGAATTGGGTAACGGGCCACAAATATTAGGCAACATCCCGGAGTCCGAGCTACCAAGCTCGGGAGTTCCTTTGCCCCTGGGTCTCAGATCGGATCAGGATTTGGACTTAAATCTACCCACCCACCCAGACACAAGTGATCTTCCCCACATTAGACAAGATCCCCAAGAGACAGTACATCACTTCTGGGCCAGATTCCTCCTTGTAGAGCAAGGTTAAGGACTGTCGCGAGGAAGACACAATCTCATTCTTTTGCAAAAATTGCATGGACAAGGGAATTCTCAACGCCATAAGTCACCGTGACATAGCACACTTCGCCGACTTGGCGGCCATAGTACAGAAGTACTGAGCGATGGAAAGCGCCTGGAAAACGCAAACAAAATTCTGGGATCCTCCGGCTCTCACTAAATCCCTCGTCCGAACTAAAAGGGTGCGCTCTCGCAAGTCACCCAATCCAATTACGAAGAAGCCAAATCCCTCTACAGGGCCTGGAACCGTATTGGAGGGATGGCTCAACACGCCATGCAAAATTCATAGCACACCGGGCATCATACCAACACACAGCCTTAGAGCATGTTGGATACTCCGGTAGGTGGCCAAGAGCGGCGAGGACCTCCTCATCAACAATACCGCAGAGCACCATCCCGCGGAGAATAACAATATAGTACTGACAGTCTTTGAGACTTTCGCCTCAAACAATAGGCGTAAGCGAGCACTCCGCAGCCTCGCCGAAGTCTGCCACGTTGCAGCAATAAATCCGTGGAACGACACGGTCATAACCTTCAATGCTAGTGACGAACCTCAATTCCGAACAGTTCGAGCACCAGCTGCTTTGGTCCTTAGTACAATTGTGGACGGCTTCTGGCTTACTAAAGTGCTCATGGATGGTGGCAGCGGATTAAACCTCATCTATGAGAAAAGAAGCACGACCTTCAGAGGAATCATCCCTAGTTGGGAGGCACGATGCGCGGGAAAAATTACATTGGATGTGGTATTCGGCACGCCGGACAACTATAGGTCCGAAGCACATTCCAAGTGGCCCCGTTTAGTAGTGGATACCATGCCCTTTTAGGGCGGGATGCATTCACAAGCTTCCAAGCTATACCCCATTACGGGTACATGAAGCTCAAGATGCCTGGTCCCAATGGAATCATCACTCTAGCTAGTGATACGGACATAGCACTCCGCGCTGAAAATAAAACCGCCGCACTAGCCCTGGAGGCATTATCCGAAGCCCTCGTGGCCGAAGAGTTAACTGCGCTGCGCTCCACAGTGGACATGGTCGACCTGATACTCGACAAACGACCCAGGTCCACCTCTTTTAAACGAGCAGCCGAAATAGTCAAATTCCAGGTCCACCCAACGGACCCTACAAAAATAGCATCAATTGGGGCATAGCTGAACCCCACAATAGACGCCGCACTACGAGAGTTCTTGCGCGAGAATTGGGACATCTTCGCCTGGCATCCTTCAGACATGCCAGGTATCCCACACAGGCTGGCCAAGCATAGCCTAAACATACTAAAGGGATACAAGCCGGTCAAGCAGACTCTTCGACGCTTTTCAGAACCCAAGCGACAAGCCATGGGAGAAGAGCTAGCCAAGCTACTCGAGGCCGGATTCATCAGAGAAATAAAACATCCGGACTGGCTAGCAAACCTGATGATGGTACCAAAGAAGGAAAAATCCTGGCGCCTATGCGTCGATTTCAAGGACCTCAATAAGGCTTGCCCTAAGGATCCCTTCCCCCTCCCCTACATCGATCAAATCATCGACGCTACTGCAGGACACGACTCATTGTGTTTCCTCGATGCATACTCCGGATACCATCAAATCAAGATGGCGGAGTCTGATCAAGCCGCAACGGCATTCATCACTCCATACGGCCCCTTCTGTTTTAACACCATGCCTTTCGGGCTCAAAAACGCCGGTGCAACCTATCAACGCATGATTCAGACATGCCTGGAAACACAAATCGGCAAAACAGTGGAGGCAGACGTAGACGATGTGGTCATCAAAACCATACACGTAGAAACTTTAGTAGATGACTTGAGGCTTACGTTCGACAATCTCCGAACATATGACATCAAGCTCAATCCGTAAAAATGTGTTTTCAGCGTAACTGCCGAAAAGCTCTTGGGCTTTGTCGTTTCCAATAGAGGAATTGAAGCAAATCCGGCTAAAATCCGAGCTCTCTCACAGTTGGCTACCCCAACAAACCTCAAGCAAATCCAGAAATTAACTGGATGTGTGGCCGCCTTAAGCCGCTTTATCTCTCGATTAGGAGAAAAGGCACTACCTCATTATCGCCTTCTTCGATGCACCGAACACTTCGAGTGGACGCATGCGGCTACGGCCGGACTAGAGGAAATAAAATCCCTCTTGGCCACCAATCCAATCCTGGCCGTGCCAAATATCGGCGAACCTATGCTGTTATATATAGCTGCAACACACCAGGTTGTAAGCGCAGTGCTCGTCGTTGAATGAGAGACAGACTGACATAAGTTCCCGCTTCAAAAGTCGGTATACTATGTATCCACTGTCCTCACTCCATGCAAGTCACGGTACCCACATTATCAAAAGATAGCATACACGGTCTTCATGGCATCCCGAAAACTACGACACTACTGTCAAGAGTGTTCAATCACGGTGGCGTCCGAAGTACCACTCAATGACATAATAAATAACCGCGATGCCATAGGCTGGATTGCTAAATGGGTTATCGGGCTCCTCCTGTTCGACATAACATACAAACCACGGTGAGCCATTAAGTCGCAAGTACTAGCTGACTTCGTCGCCGAATGGACAGAAGCCGAACTCCCTAAAGAGTATGGCGCGTACTCCAATTGGATCATGCACTTTGACGGCTCTAAGATGCTGGCTGGTCTAGGGGCAGGTGTTGTCCTGACATCCCCCACCGGAGATACAGTCCAATACGTACTCCAAATACTATACACAGATTCCAACAATGCAGCCGAATATGAGGCCCTATTGCATGGTCTTCGGATGGCAGTCTCCATGGGCATTCAATGCCTAGAAGTGCGTTGGGATTCAAACCTCGCAATATCTCAAATAAATGGAGACTTTGACACCAAGGACCCAAAAATGGCGGCCTACCGCAATGCCATCCTCAAAATGTCAGCTCGGTTTGAGGGGCTCGAATTCCACCATGTGGTCCGAGAAAACAACCAAGCAGTGGATATCCTCGCCCGCATCGGCGCTAAGCACGACCCCGTCCCACCTAATATCTTTTGGGAAAGGTTGTTCAAGCCATCCGTGGTGTGGGAAGGGGAGACCGGCAATACCAGTCCGGATCCGAACGCAACCCCAGATCCCAAACACTCTGACGTAATCGGAGGCTCCGCCACCGAAATAACACCTTCGGCCCACGCAATTATGGATGTCATCGCCCCGTGGACAGAACCCTTCTTAGCCTACCTAAATAGGCAAGAACTCCCTGAGGACCAAAACGAGGCACGTTGCATTGTGCGGCGCTCTAAAGCCTACAAAGTCCACGAGCGAGAGCTTTATAAGAAAAGCGCGACAGGAGTGCTCCAAAGGTTCATCTCCGAAGAGGAAGGGCGGCAGCTCTTGGCCGAAATTCATGCCGGACTCGGCGGCCACCATGCCGCAGCTCGGGCACTCGTAAGCAAGGCCTTCTGAACAGGTTTCTACTGGCCGACAGCCCGGGCAGACGCACAGGACCTTGTCCAACATTGCGTTGGTTGCCAGCTTTTTGCAAATCAAAGCAATATGCCACCTACCGCTCTCCAAACAATCCCCATAACTTGGCCCTTTGAGGTCTGGGGGCTCGATATGGTTGGACCCCTTAAAGGAGGAAGCCATAAGAAGAAATACTTGTTGGTCATGGTCGATAAATTCACCAAATGGATAGAAGCCAAACCAGTTAAAATGGTCGAGTCCGGACCAGTGATAGACTTCATATCCAGGGTCGTACACCATTACGGTGTCCCCCACGGCATCATCACTGATAACGGCTCAAACTTCACAGCAGACGAGGTGAAAACTTGGTGCGGCAAAATGGGCATAAAGCTCGATTATGCCTCCGTCTATCACCCCCAAACAAACGGTCAAGTCGAACAAGCAAATGATCTTATTATGAGCAGCATTAAACCCAGACTAGTGCGATCCTTGAAGGAATCAAATACGCACTGGGTCGAGGAGCTCGACTCCGTACTATGGGGGTTGCGGACCACGCCAAATCGCACAACTGGATACACACCATTTTTATGGTGTACGGCGCAGAGGCAGTGCTACCCTGCGATATCATCCATGACTCACCTCGAGTGCGCATGTACGAAGAGGGAGAAGCTGAGCTGGATCGGCAGGACATCTTAGATGCCTTAGAGGAGGAGTGCGACATCGCAAAGGCCCGTTCCGCATTCTATCAACAGCAGGCTCGAAGGTATCAAAGCAGAGAAGTACGGGACAAAATTTATAACATTGGCGAACTCGTTGTACGCCTACCAGAGAAGAAAAAGGACAAGCTCAAGCCCAAGTGGGAGGGTCCCTTCATCATTAATAAAGTTCTCACTGGAGGAGCGTACCGTCTGTGTGATGCATCAGATAATCGACTCGAGCCGAACCCATGGAATGCGGCTAGACTCCGAAGATTCTACGCCTAGTGCCGAACTCTGTGTTTGTCTCCTTACCTTCGTCTTCCTTTTTAAGTTATATCCTCTCTCTCTTTCTTATATATATATATATATATATATATATATATATATATATATATATATATGGCCTTAAAAGCTTCAAGTATGCTTTGACCGCACACTCCTGCGCGCTATGCGCGCTCAATATACCTTGGGGCTTCTTATACAGAAGCTTAATATAATAATCTTCTGGGCTTTATGCCCACCACATATGCGTCATTCCTCCATATGTGCCTTTTTTCACCACTATATGCATCGATATGACTTAAGTTTTAGCCAAGCTAGGTTGCCTGGCTCTTGTGTTTATGCCCTACGTTCTCGTTAATTCGGCTAGGGCATAAGGGGAGCACCTCTGTGATTGTTACTGCCGGGTCAGCCGGATGTGTACCTCAGACTGGGTGAAGCCGAAAGCTAGCGTTCTTAAGGGAATATTCGGTCGGTGAACAAAAGATGTCTTTTAGTTATTGCAAAACATGCCCCCAGATGCTTATATCCCGCGTCATTTTTCGCAATTCGGACATGCACATTAATGCATGCATACCCAGGGAAAGGAACCCTTAATGGAACTATTCTCCCTGGAAGATGTTTCTTACTATCCATGTAATATAACATAGCTAGTTGGGTACTTGTCTGTTCAAGCACTTATGACCCCTACGCCTGGTTTCCACGCGTGCCCCGGTTTTCACATAACTTAGCGTGTATTCGGATACACTCTGGACTGTCGGGTCCAGAGGTTGAAGCGAAAAGGTCTGCCAAGACAAATGATTTATAATCTGGCTAGGGACAAAATATGTCCTTTGAAGTACAAAGTCACTTAGACTGACTAAACTCTTCTTCTATACCATCCAACAGGCTGTCTAGCCTACAATCCTGTTGGGAATACTTCACGGCTAAAGCTACCTGGTCATATACCAGACTAACAGGGATCTCTTTCCCATCTGGCACTACAGGTTCGACCTCGGCCATGTGGTTCGGGTCAGTTTTGGTGTATCGTGTCTTCACCATGGCCCAGGCCTCCCTTGCACCTTGTCGGCAGGCTGAATCTTCCATAATCGGAAGCGCCACCGCGCTCCCTTGATCATCTCCATGAGCTCTCCCATGCCTTCAGGCAGGGACGCGGACGGCCACAAGGCCTAGGCAATACCCTGCATCACCTGCCGAATTTGTCCGTGCAGTTGTGAGAGCTCTTGCAGAAGATTGCCTGTAGATCCGGGCATCTCCTCTTCGGGACGACCTATCAGCATACCTATAGACATAATTTTGTTAGCCCGCTTCTTCGCCGAACTTTATAAAGGTTCGTTCGAGCTCTTACTAAAAATGCCGCGTCGAAGCCTCTTATTCTCCTTCACGGAGTCAGCAAGCAGGGCATGAACATCCTTTAATTCAACGTCCATCCGGGTCTTCGCGTCCTAGAGATCATTCTTCTCCCGTGTAACTTTTGTAAGCACACGCTCGCCAGCCTTTAGCTGTCGTTGAGCATGTTGTTCATCCTCCGATACGGTCTCCGGATTACCTCCGGGATTGTCTTCAGAATCTATTGTTAGATTTGCATGCATGCTAAATACTAAATGGTATATGTCAATATATTCTTTTCGATCAAGACAAGTATTACCAGATGAGGCCTTCTTGGACTCCTCCATTCCGGCGATTGTGGCCCGTACGTAGCTGGGCTTTGCACTCCTCCAGCTCTTTAGACAGCTGGGTATTCTTCTTTGTAAGAACCTATGCATATAATTGATCCTTAAATCAGTTGTGCCAACTATTTCAAGTCTCAGGGGCTACTGATATACATACTTATCAAATTTTCTTACCCGTATATCCTTTACATACTGGTTCATGGCTCTGGCGAGGCCGTCTTGAGCAGCTCGGATGTACGCGTCCCCTGAGTTGATGGTGTTGAACGCCTCTTCAGAGAAATTAGGGTCGCATAGTGTGGCCTGCCGGCGCCTATGATTCATGGCGCTCTCCACTACGAAGTTTGTAGAGGAGAATCTATCCGCATCCTCTGCAGGAGGATCATCCGGCGTTGTCCCCATGTTGACCTCCACCCTTGAGTCCGGCCTCGGAGTCCGGCTGGTGGAGGCGTGGCTGGCTGGCTCTTCGGATATAGTCCGGCGAGCGCTTTTTCTGCCAGGAAACAATGGACATTGTTGTATTTTAACGACGATAATTATGTAGCAGGTTTTTAATCATACCTTTGCAACAGAGTCTCGATCCTGACCGCCTTCCTTTTAAGCCTACCCGGCTTCGGTGCCCCTTGTTGATGAGTCACCGCGGGTTCGGCGTGGCGTCCCGATGGCCTTCCCTGTAAAACGCAATACATGTGCGGTGGGTAAGGCGCAAAGAGGGAATCCTTATTGGAAGTTGGGACTTCAGTTTTGCTTACATGTGATACGGGGAGTAGGCCAGGATAATCTGCTATGATGGCCACCAAGGCACCATCGCAGCTTAACTGATAAAATGTCCTGTCAACGAGCTCCACAAATATGCCTGGATCTTCTTTGAGTCCCGGGTCGAGGGCCCGGTCAGGGTCATCTGGATATGGAGACGGGCTGTGAACCTCCCTCATAGCTTTTCGCAGTTCCTGCTATGAATTGACAAGGTAAACATTTGTGCTGAAGGATGTGGGAAAGACTAGAATAAAAGATAGTAGCTCACCCAGCTTGGGGGGTTGTACATGGAGAATCCATCCCGCGGCTTAATGCGGATGAACCCCTCTTCTTCTCCTTTGAACAAATCGGACAATATTTTCGCCAGAGCGGTGGCGGAGTCCGGACCTTTACGGCCGCAGCGGGTGGCGTCGTCTTCTCCATTGAAGTGCCACATGGGTTTCCCCCGATATTGAAGTGGATGCACTCCCCACATTATACGTATAGACATAACCTCAATTATTGTCAGTCCTGATTTGGCCAGTGTCTTTATCTTGTCCATCAGGAAAAGGATCTCTCTGTTATCTTCCTCCTGGGGGCTCCAGGGGCGCCAGCTGTGGCGTTTCTTCAACGGAGCATTTGCAAACTCGGGAAGGCCCAACCGAATAGGGTCCGGAAGAGGGACGTCCTCCATATAAAACCACTCCGAAGGCCAGTCTTCAGATGTCTTCTTCGGAATACCGGACAGGTATCCGGTCCCGGCGATGCGCCATATTTTGGCCCCGCCCACTAGATATATCAACCCCTCCTAAGTACGGGGTACAAGGCAGAATAGCCTCTTCCATAGCTCGAAATGAGCTCCCTAGCCCAGAAATAGCTCACAGAAGGCGACATAACCCGCGATATGCAGTATGGAGGCTGGAGTAAAGTTGTGCAGCTGAAGACCGTAGAACTCCAGGAGCCCGTGGAGGAATGGATGGATTGTAAATCCAAGTCCCCTCAGCAAATAGGGGACAAAGAATACCCTCTCCACCTTGGATGGGTTGGGAGAACTCTCCGCTTGCTCCCCGCCATTATAAGTGGCTAGTCCGGCTCGGACGGGGACCATGTAGGCAGGCGGGAGAAACGCCTGGGTCTGCAACTCTACCAATCGGCTATGAGGAACGGAACACTTCTCGTAATCACCTAGCTTGGTGCTACGGGAGCGAGAGGAGGAGCCGCAACGGCCGGCCATGATGGGATGGATTTTTCCGGACGCGCTCTGATGGATACTCGCTGGGAGAAGATGGTGTGATTTGGATCTGAGGATCCCCAACTCTTTAAATAGACGATTTACTTGCATGGTCAGGGTGGCAAACGAAAAAATGCCCCGACTTCTCGCATCCGCTTGACATGTGGAGATAGCCATTATTAAAGCACAGAAGCCGAGGAGTGCAACATTAATGGGAAGCCGGAAACTGCTCGTTACAACAGGTACTCTGGAGAATTTGGAGAAGAACCCGCCTTGCAATGCCGAAGACAATCTGCGCACCGGACTCATCGTCATTGAAGCCTGGTTCGGGGGCTACTGAGGGAATCCTGGATTAATGGGTCCTCGGACAGCCGGACTATATACTTTGGCCGGACTGTTAGACTATGAAGATACAAGATTGAAGACTTCGTCCCGTGTCCGGATGGGACTCTCTTTTGCATGGAAGGCAAGCTTGGCAATTCGGATATGTAGATCTCCTTCTCTGTAACCGACTCTGTGTAACCCTAGCCCCCTCCGGTGTCTATATAAACTGGAGGGTTTAGTCCGTAGGACAAGAACAATCAGAATCATAGGCTAGCTTCTAGGGTTTAGCCTTTACGATCTCGTGGTAGATCAACTCTTGTAATACTCATATCATCAAGATCAATCAAGCTGGAAGTAGGGTATTACCTCCATAGAGAGGGCCCGAACCTGGGTAAACATCGTGTCCCCCGCCTCCTGTTACCATTAGCCTTAGACGCACAGTTCGGGACCCCCTACCCGAGATCTGCCGGTTTTGACACCGACAAGAGGGCAGCAACCCAGGAGGTGCCCCCCAAGGGGAGTCCGAATTGGACTAGGGGAGGGGGGCGCAGCCCCTCTTTCCCTCTCCCTCTCCCTCTCCATCCTTCCCCCTTCCCCTTCCTAGTTGGAAAGGGGAGTCCTACTCCTACTAGGAGGAGGACTCCTCCCGTCCTTGGCGCGCCCAAGGGCCGGCCGGCCTCCCCTCTTGCTCCTTTATATACGTGGGTAGGGGGCACCCTAGGACACACAAGTTGACATTGTTTAGCCGTGTGCAGTGCCCCCCTCCATAGTTACACACCTGGGTCATATCGTCATAGTGCTTAGGTGAAGCCCTATGCCGGTAACTTCATCATCATCGTCACCACGCCATCGTGCTGACGAAACTCTCCCTCGGCCTCAAATGATCAAGAGTACGAGGGACGTCCCTGAGCTGAACGTGTGCTGATCGTGGAGGTGTCGTACGTTCGGTGCTAAGATCGGTCGGATCCTAAAGACGTACGACTACATCAACCGCGTTGTCATAACGTTTCCGCTGTCAGTCTACAAGGGTGCATGGACACACTCGCCCCTCTCGTTGCTATGCATCACATAGATAGATCTTGCGTGATCGTAGGATTTTTTTTGAAATTACCATGTTCCCCTACAAATTCATCTATTACTTATAACAGTACGTGTCCAACTAGATTCGATCCACCTACATATAGTATATACTAGGCTACACCTAGAGATAGCTATGTACGTGCGTGTACAAGCACTGCCTTTTCACAAAAAAATTACAAGCACTGACTTACGATTTTAACGTACTGACTTGTTGTATACTATCGATCGAGTATGTCGTGTACCATGTACTATTGATGTACACTGGCTACCCTACTAACCTGAAGCTAAACTATCACGTAAAATTTTAGTCACCACATGAGGGGCAAATAGGTCTTTTCAGATGTAATTTAACACCGTTAACAATTAAAATGGACGAAAGTGCCATAAAGGGCAAAAAAATTAAAGACTGTGTTATATATGAAAGAAAAAGTTATTCGGTGTCAAATAGGGAAACCAAATTTAAAACAGTATTATATAAGGAATTTTCTCATAATGGATGCACGCCTTCGGCTCATTTCAATATTTGTAGTCATTGTTGGGTAGTCGGTGAATCTGGATGTATTTTTTTATTTTCTGATGTTCATTGTACTGTCATGATTGAAAATAAATAGAATGAATGCTTTGAAGAAAAACTGTTCATCCAACAATGGGTGGTCGATCTAAATGACTGTTATGGGCAGGCCACTTCCGAAACATCCCCCTCCCTGAATTCAACAGGGGTGGGCCCATTGTCGGTGTCAAAACCGGCGGATCTCGGGTAGGGGGTCCCGAACTGTCCATCTAAGGCTAATGGTAATAGGAGGCAGAGGACACGATGTTTACCTAGGTTCGGGCCCTCTCTATGGAGGTAATACCCTACTTCATGCTTGATTGATCTTGATGATATGAGTACTACAAGAGTTGATCTACCACGAGATCGTAGAGGCTAAACCCTAGGAGCTAGCCTATGATTCTAATTGTTGTTCTTGTCCTACGAACTAAACCCTCCAGTTTATATAGACAACGGAGTGGTCTGGGGTTACATAGAGTCGGTTACAGAGAAGGGAATCTACATATCCGGATTTCCAAGCTTGCCTTCCACGCAAAGGAGAGTCTGATACGCCTCCAACGTATCTATAATTTTTGATTGCTCCATGCTACTTTATCTACTGTTTTGGACTATATTGGGCTTTATTTTCCACTTTTATATTACTTTTGGGACTAACCTACTAACCGGAGGCCCAGCCCAAAATTGCTGTTTTTTGCCTTTTTCAGTATTTCGAAGAAACAGAATATCAAACGGAGTCCAAAAGGAATGAAACCTTCGGGATCGTGATTTTCCAACCAAACGTGATCCAGGAGACTTGGACCCTACTCCAAGAAGTGTCCGAGCTGGTCACGAGGGTGGAGGGCGCCCCCCCTGGGCGCGCCCCCTACCTCGTGGGCCCCTCATAGCTCCACCGACGTACTCCTTCCTCCTATATATACCTACGTATCCCCGAATGATCAGAACGGAAGCCAAAAACCTAATTCCACCGTCGCAACCTTCTGTATCCACGAGATCCCATCTTGGGGCCTGTTTTGGTGCTCCGCCGGAGGGGGCATCCACCACGGAGGGCTTCTACATCATCACCATAGCCCCTCCGATGAAGTGTGAGTAGTTTACTTCAGACCTTCGGGTCCATATCTAGTAGCTAGATGGCTTCTTCTCTCTTTTTGGATCTCAATACAATGTTCTCCCCCTCTCTTGTGGAGATCTATTCGATGTAATCTTCTTTTTGAAGTGTGTTTGTTGAGACCGATGAGTTGTGGGTTTATGATCCAGTATTATCTATGGAAAATATTTGATTCTTCTCTGAATTCTTTTATGTATGATTGAGTTATCTTTGCAAGTCTCTTCGAATTATCCTTTTTGGTTTGGCCAACTAGATTGGTAGTTCTTGCAATGGGAGAAGTGCTTAGCTTTGGGTTCAATCTTGCGGTGTCCTTACCCAGTGACAGAAGGGGCAGCAAGGCACGTATTGTATTGTTGCCATCGACGATAACAAGATGGTTTTTTATCATATTGCATGAATTTATCCCTCTACATCATGTCATCTTGCTTACCGTGTTACTCTGTTTTTAACTTAATACTCTAGATGCATGCTGGATAGCGGTCGATGAGTGGAGTAATAGTAGTAGATGCAGAATCGTTTCGATCTACTTGTTTTGGACGTGATGCCTATATACATGATCATTGCCTAGATATACTCATAACTATGCTCAATTCTGTCAATTGCTCAACAATAATTTGTTCACCCACCGTAGAATACTTATGCTCTTGAGAGAAGCCACTAGTGAAACCTATGGCCCCCGGGTCTATTCTCATCATATCAATCTATATCACTTTATTTACTTGCTTTGTTTTTACTTTGCCTTTACTTTTTACTTTGCATCTATCTATCAAACATACCAAAAATATTATCTCTATCAGATCTCACTCTCGTAAGTGACCGTGAAGGGATTGACAACCCCTAAGCGTTGGTTGCGAGTTGCTATCGTTTTGTGTAGGTACGAGGGACTTGTGCATGGTCTCCTACTAGATTGATACCTTGGTTCTAAAAAACTGAGGCAAATACTTATGCTACTTTACTGCATCATCCTCTCCTCTTCGGGGAAATCCAATGCAGTGCTCAAGAGGTAGCAAGAAGAATTTTTGGCGCCGTTGCCGGGGAGGCTCACGCAAGCAAGTCAACCATACCAAGTACCCATCGCAATCCCTATCTCTCGCATTACATTATTTGCCATTTGCTTCTCGTTTTCCTCTCCCCCACTTCACCCTTGCCATTTTATTTGCCCTCTCTTTCCCAATCTCCTCCTCCTTTCCCTTTAGTTTGCTTTCTTCCGCCTTACTTCTTTTTTGCCGCTATGTCTGAAATTGAGGAGATTATCATCGATATGGACAACAATGATAACACAGAAAATCCCGAGGCTCCGGCCGATGAACCTCCTATCTTGCATACCAAAAAGTTTCGAATTGGTAGTGGTAACATAATTGGCAAAGGCGTTATTCAAGATTTCTTTACTTGTGCCGGTGCTTTACCTACCATGGGCTGTTCTATTCTTCATAGAACTAGTAGCCTTGCGGATGCTATAGCTATGCTTGTGGTTGAACTTGAAAGACAATTTATGCATATGCAGCCTTGCATACATAGAATTTTCTTAGAATTCTCTAATATTGAGCACTCTTCTATTAAGCACGCTGTTACTATCTTTTTGGCTCATGAATTTAGATTTATCATAAGAGAAGCCAAAGAAATCTTTGCGCACTATAGGGTGGACGCCGGTCGTCCACCCATAGAAGCAATCCTCTATGATCAAGAGGAAATTAGACGTTTTCAATCTTCGGACTATGTCACTTTCAATGAAAACCTTAGAAAAAAGGTCCCTATCAATGTCTTAGTTGATTGCATTAACGAGCTTAATAATGATTTTGCCCTTAGAAATAATGAGCTAGGATACTCTCTCGAGTATAAGCTCACAAGATTTTGCCAAAAGAATGCTTTCAGTGATGAAATAGTTGTGCACTATGAAGGGCCAAGGGAGGAACCTGTTCCTCCCGTGATTGATCTTGGGGATTTTTGTCCCGCTAAATTTAGCCGTTTTGATTATTTTTGCTTGCTTCAAAGGAAACTTGCTGCCGAACGTAGAGAATACGAGATGAGCTTTCAAGATCTATCTTATTATTACGGCACAACCTAGATCTATCCTTGTTTTTATGCCTAGCTAGGGGCATTAAACGATAGCGCTTGTTGGGAGGCAACCCAATTTTATTTTGTGTTTTTGTCTTTGCTTCTGTTTAGGAATAAATAATCCATCTACCTTCTGTTTGGATGTGGTTTTATGTTTTAATTAGTGTTTGTGCCAAGTAGAACCTATAGGATAACCTACGATGTTAGTTGATTTGATTCTGCTGAAAAACAGAAACTTTTTGCGAACGAATTTAGTTATGATAAATCACAGGAACGTGATTTTGCATTGATTCTTTTTTTCTGATGATCAATAACAAATTCTCCAGGACTTCCTATTTTGGTAGAATTTTTAGAGTTCCAGAAGTTTGCATTAGTTACAGATTGCTACAGACTGTTCTGTTTTTGACAGATTCTGTTTTTCGTCTGTTGTTTGCTTATTTTGATGAATCTATGGCTAGTAAATTAGTTTATAAACCATAGAGAAGTTGGAATACAGTAGGTTAAACACCAATATAAATAAAGAATGAGTTCATTATAGTACCTTGAAGTAGTCTTTTGTTTTCTTTCTCTAACGGAGCTCACGAGATTTCTGTTGAGTTTTGTGTTGTGAAGTTTTCAAGTTTTGGGTGAATTCTTTTGATGGATTATGGAACAAGGAGTGGCAAGAGCCTAAACTTGGGGATGCCCATGGCACCCCCAAGATAATCCAAGGACACCAAAAAGTCAAAGCTTGGGGATGCCCCGGAAGGCATCCCCTCTTTCGTCCACTTCCATCGGTAATTTACTTGGAGCTATATTTTTATTCACCAACATGATATGTGTTTTGCTTGGAGCGTCTTGTATTATTTGTGTCTTTGTTTGTTAGTCGACCACAATCATCCTTGCTGTACACATCTTTTGAGAGAGCCATACATGAATTGGAATTTGTTAGAATACTCTATGTGCTTCACTTATATCTTTTGAGCTTGATAGTTTTGCTCATAGTGCTTCACTTATATCTTTTGAGCGTGATAATTTTTGCTCTAGTACTTCACTTAGATCTTTTAGAGCACAGTGGTGGATTTTTTTTAAAGAAACTATTGATCTCTCATGCTTCACTTAGATTATTTTGAGAGTCTTTAATAGCATGGTAATTTGCTTAATGTTAATATACTTGGTGTTCAAGATATGTGAAACTTTCTTTTGAGTGAATTGAATGCTAAGATAAGTTTGATGCTTGATAATTGTTTTGAGATATGGAGGTGATAATATCAAAGTCGTGCTAGTTGGGTGATTATGAATTTGAGAAATACTTGTGTTGAAGTTTACAAGTCCCGTAGCATGCACGTATGGTTAAAGTTGTGTAACAAATTTGAAACATGAAGTGTACCTGGCTTGTGCATCCTTATGAGTGGCGGTCGAGGACGAGCGATGGTCTTTTCCTACCAATCTATCCCCCTAGGAGCATGCACGTAGTACTTGAGTTTTTGATGACTTCTAAATTTTTGCAATAAGTATATGAGTTCTTTTGACTAATGTTGAGTCCATGGATTATACGCACTCTCACCTTTCCACCTTTGCTAGCCTCTTCGGTACCGTGCATTGCCCTTTCTCACCTTGAGAGTTGGCGCAAACTTCAACGGTGCATCCAAACCCTGTGATACGATATACTCTATCACACATAAACCTCCTTATATCTTCCTCAAAACAGCCACCATACCTACCTATCATGGCATTTCCATAGCCATTCCGAGATATATTGCCATGCAACTTCCACCATCATCATCATGACACACATTACTTTTGTCATATTGCCATTGCATGATCTTGTAGTTGACATCGTATTTGTGGCAAAGCCACCATGCATTATTTTCCATACATGTCACTCTTGATTCATTGCACCATCCCAGTACACCGCCAGAGGCATTCATATAGAGTCATATCTTGTTCTAAGTTTTGAGTTGTAATCCTTGTGTTGTAATCAATAGAAGTGTGATGAGCATCATTATTAGAACATTGCCCAAACAAAGAGAAAGGCCAAAAAAATAAAAAAAAGGAAAGGCCCAAAAAAATAAAAAAATAAAATTAAAAAGGGCAATGCTACTATCTCTTTTTCCACACTTGTGCTTCAAAGTAGCACCTTGTTCTTCATGTAGTGAGTCTCATAAGTTGTCTTTTTTATACTAGTGGGAATTTTTCATTATAGAACTTGGCTTGTATATTCCTACGATGGGCTTCCTCAAATGCCCTAGGTCTTCGTGAGCAAGCGAGTTGGATGCACACCCACTAGTTTACTTTTTTGTTGAGCATTCATAGCTCTAGTGCATCCGTTGCATGGCAATCCCTACTCCTCATGTTGACATCAATTGATGGGCATCTCCATAGCCCGTTGATTAGCCTCGTCAATGTGAGACTTTCTCCCTTTTTGTCTTCTCCACACAATCCCCATCATCATGTTCTATTCCACCCATAGTGCTATATCCATGGCTCACGCTCATTTATTGCGTGAAGGTTGAAAAAGTTTGAGATTATTTAAGTATGAAACAATTGCTTGGCTTGTCATCGGGGGTATAAAAGTTGGGAACATCTTTGTGTGACGAAAATGAAGCATAGCCTAACTATATGATTTTGTAGGGATGAACTTTCTTTTGCCATGTTATTTTGAGAAGACATGATTGCTTTGATTAGTATGCTTGAAGTATTATTATTTTTGTGTCAATATGAACTTTTGTCTTGAATCTTTCGGATCTGAATATTCATGTCAAAATTAAGAAGATTTACATTGAAATTATGCCAAAGTATCACTCCGCATCAATTTTTTTTATCATTTACCTACTCGAGGACGAGCAGGAATTAAGCTTGGGGATGCCTGATACATCTCCAACGTATCTATAATTTTTGATTGCTCCATGC
Organism: Triticum timopheevii; assembly: GCA_963921465.1. Classification (NCBI taxonomy): domain Eukaryota; kingdom Viridiplantae; phylum Streptophyta; class Magnoliopsida; order Poales; family Poaceae; genus Triticum; species Triticum timopheevii. The sequence continues at coordinate 294,846,581 of OY997262.1, forward strand.
TACTTTATCTACTGTTTTGGACTATATTGGGCTTTATTTTCCACTTTTATATTACTTTTGGGACTAACCTACTAACCGGAGGCCCAGCCCAGAATTGTTGTTTTTTGCCTTTTTCAGTATTTCGAAGAAACAGAATATCAAATGGAGTCCAAACGGAATGAAACCTTCGGGATCGTGATTTTCCAACCGAACGTGATCCAGGAGACTTGGACCCTACACCAAGAAGTGTCTGAGGAGGTCACGAGGGTGGAGGGCGCGCCCCCTACCTCGTGGGCCCCTTGGAGCTCCACCGACGTACTCCTTCCTCCTATATATACCTACGTATCCCCGAATGATCAGAACAGGAGCCAAAAACCTAATTCCACCGCCGCAACCTTCTGTATCCACGAGATCCCATCTTGGGGCCTGTTTTGGAGCTCCGCCGGAGGGGGCATCCACCACGGAGGGCTTCTACATCATCACCATAGCCCCTTCGATGAAGTGTGAGTAGTTTACTTCAGACCTTCGGGTCCATAGCTAGTAGCTAGATGGCTTCTTCTCTCTTTTTGGATCTCAATACAATGTTCTCCCCCTCTCTTGTGGAGATCTATTCGATGTAATCTTCTTTATGAAGTGTGTTTGTTGAGACCAATGAATTGTGGGTTTATGATCCAGTATTATCTATGGAAAATATTTGATTCTTCTCTGAATTCTTTTATGTATGATTGAGTTATCTTTGCAAGTCTCTTCGAATTATCCTTTTTGGTTTGGCCAACTAGATTGGTAGTTCTTGCAATGGGAGAAGTGCTTAGCTTTGGGTTCAATCTTGAGGTGTCCTTACCCAGTGACAGAAGGGGCAGCAAGGCACATATTGTATTGTTGCCATCGAGGATAACAAGATGGTTTTTTTTATCATATTGCATGAATTTATCCCTCTACATCATGTCATCTTGCTTACGGTGTTACTCTGTTTTTAACTTAATACTCTAGATGCATGCTAGATAGCGGTCGATGAGTGGAGTAATAGTAGTAGATGCAGAATCATTTCGATCTACTTGTTTTGGACGTGATGCCTATATACATGATCATTGCCTAGATATACTCATAACTATGCTCAATTCTGTCAATTGCTCAACAGTAATTTGTTCACCCACCGTAGAATACTTATGCTCTTGAGAGAAGCCACTAGTGAAACCTATGGCCCCCGGGTCTATTCTCATCATATCAATCTATATCACTTTATTTACTTGCTTTGTTTTTACTTTGCCTTTACTTTTTACTTTGCATCTATCTATCAAACATACCAAAAATATTATCTCTATCAGATCTCACTCTCGTAAGTGACCGTGAAGGGATTGACAACCCCTAAGCGTTGGTTGCGAGTTGCTATCGTTTTGTGTAGGTACGAGGGACTTGTGCATGGTCTCCTACTGGATTGATACCTTGGTTCTCAAAAACTGAGGGAAATACTTACGCTACTTTACTGCATCATCCTCTCCTCTTCGGGGAAATCCAACGCGGTGCTCAAGAGGTAGCAGAGTCGCACCCAGACACGGGACGAAGTCTTCAATCTTGCATCTTCATAATCGAACAGTCCGGCATAAGCATATAGTCCGGCTGTCCGAGGACCCCCTAATCCAGGACTCTCTCAGTAGCCCCTGAACCGAGCTTCAATGACGATGAGTCCGGCGTGCAGATCGTCTTCAGCATTGCAAGGTGGGTTCCTTCTTTGAATACTCCAAAGTAGATCTTGAACACAAGAATCATGTCCGGCTCTGCAAAACAAATTCCACATACCACCGTAGAGAGTACAATATTCCACGAGTCCAATCTACTGACAATTTTTCCATCACGTCGTGACCCGGTTATTATTCAAATCGTTTTTCCAACCTGCCACTACACGTTTCACGAGGCGGTTTCATTGGCACGTCTTGTCGAAGCAGAGATCGTGTCCCCTTATCACGGGATTCTCATCAATACGGGCGTGGGTAACCCAACCGCTCCATTAGTATGACTCCTTGGATTAGGCAAGTCCCAAATGGCCGTGCGGAGGACGCTTGACATTCATCCCCTTTATAAAGAGGTCAAGACCTGTCCTTTTCTATCCACGCTTGATCCTTCCCTTCCCCCACCTCGAGTTCCAACACCCAAGGTTCAGTCCAAGCGCTTCGGACCTTCAACCATGTTCGGATCCAACCTTCAAGGCCGGTGGATGGCCTCTTCTATCATAGAGGACGACATCAAGAAGCTTAGGGAGGCTAGGTACTTGACCGCCAAAATCCTTCACAGGCTTCCTGCTCAAGGGCAGGTTATCCCTACTCCCAAACCCAACGAGAGTGTCGTATTTGTCTCCCACTTCCTCCGAGAGCTAGGCTTCGGTCTTCATCCCTTTGTTAGACGGCTCATGTTTTATTACGGACTAGATTTTCATGATCTAGCTCCAGATTCCTTCCTTCACATCTCAACGTTCATCGTTGTGTGTGAGGCCTTCCTCCGCATTACCCCACACTTCGGCTTATGGCTCAAGACTTTCAATGTGAAGCCGAAGATGATCGACGGGCGACACGCGGAGTGTGGAGGTGCTATAATAAGCAAAGGTGTCGATGTTTTATGGCCAAAGGGTTCCTTCCGGGAAGTTTCTGACCTATGGCAACGGGAGTGGTTTTATATCACAGCACCCTGAGGTAGAAAGTGGGTGGCCACCCCAGCCTTCCGCTCTGCTCCTCTGCCACAGCTTGCATCATGGGTCAACAAGGGACTGGACTGGGGATTGGTCGATGACGTGCGGACATTGCAAAGCTGCATTCAGGATCTCATCAAGAAGGACATCAGTCTTGTCAAAGTAATCCAAGTAATGCTAGTTCGTCGGGTCCTGCCATGCCAATGTCAACCTCTCCGTATGTGGGAGTTCAACCCAGAAGGACCGCGAACTGTTCAGCACTTCTTCGGCATGACGGTTGAAGGGATGTATCAATTATTCTTCAGATCACAAATAAAGTGTCCGCACACAACAGAGGATGCAGTCCTTGATTGCAACCATCCAGATACCCAGGTAAATAATTCCACAACCGAACATGTTGTCATTATATTTGTCACAACATTATCCTGAAAAACCATCCTCGGCCAGGGCTGGATAAGAAAGGCGGAGAGGATCAGGTGTTCGGCTCCTCTTCCCAAAGATTCGGCAGACCCTATATTAACCAGGATGCTGGCTCGTGCACCTTATCAAGTGCCATCAGGGAAGGACAAGGAGAGGAATGGTGAAGCCGAAAGCGGACTTCATGTTGGAGGTATGTTACGCATCGTAACTGGGGAAATCAGTACTCCCATGTCGGAGGATGAACGGGAAGGAGAATCTAGTATCCCCTCTCCCCACAGGAAGAAAAGGGCCGCCCCCGAAGACATGGAAGCAGAGGTCTCCAAACGAGGGAAGAAGCCTTTAAAAGGGGGCCCTACCCCAGAGGGAAACATTGCTGCACAGCACCCATAGGGGGCCAGCCATCAACCGAGCCGTAAGTGAACAAAGGTGCTTTGTAAGCATACCCCATTCTTTTTCTGAGAATAGCGACTAAGACGTATGTTTTGCAGTTCGGCTTATAGCCTCCCTCAACAATCTTTGTCCTCGAGGGATCTTCTTCCGGAGATGATGGAGAGCGAAACGCCTCCTCCTACTTCTCCGCCTCATGAGGCAGACGACCCTGAGGTGTCGTCCCAGAGGATCTCTCCCGATCCGCAAAGGCTAGAAGGCAACTCTTCGGCCGCCCGAGGACTAGGGTGTTCCGCTCCTAGAGAGACCAACAGGGAAAGCCCCAGACTGTCCGATATACAGACACATTGACGGGTCTTCTGCGGCAAGCGCCTATCTCAAAGGCACATCGTACCTTAATGGGTACGGTGATCGAGAGGATTTCATCTGCAAAAAGCGGGTTGAATGTGAAGGAAATATGCCCTAGAGGCAATAATAAAGTTATTATTTATTTCCTTATATCATGATAAATGTTTATTATTCATGCTAGAATTGTATTAACCGGAAACATGATACATGTGTGAATACATAGACAAACATATAGTCACTAGTATGCCTCTACTTGACTAGCTCATTGATCAAAGATGGTTATGTTTCCTAACCATAGACATGTGTTGTCATTTGATTTATGGGATCACATCATTAGGAGAATGATGTGATTGACATGACCCATTCTGTTAGCCTAGCACTTGATCGTTTAGTATATTGCTATTGCTTTCTTCATGACCTATACATGTTCCTGTAACTATGAGATTATGCAACTCCCGTTTACCGGAGGAACACTTTGGGTGCTACCAAATGTCACAACGTAACTGGGTGATTATAGAGTACTACAGGTGTCTCCAAAGGTAAATGTTGGGTTGGCGTATTTCGAGATTAGGTTTTGTCACTCCGATTGTTGGAGAGGTATCTCTGGGCCCTCTCGGTAATGCACATCACTATAAGCCTTGCAAGCAATGTAGCTAATGAGTTAGTTACGGAATGATGCATTACGTAACGAGTAAAGAGACTTGCCGGTAACGAGATTGAACTAGGTATTGGATACCGACGATCGAATCTCGGGCAAGTAACATACCGATTACAAAGGGAACAACATATGTTGTTATGCGGTTTGACCGATAAAGATCTTCGTAGAATATGTAGGAGCCAATATGGGCATCCAGGTTCCGCTATTGGTTATTGACCGAGAATCGTTCTAGGTCATGTCTACATAGTTCTCGAACCTGTAGGGTCCTTACGCTTAACGTTACGATGACAGTTTTATTATGAGTTTATAATTTTTGATGTACCGAAGTTTGTTCGGAGTCCCGAATGTGATCACGGACATGACGAGGAGTCTCGAAATGGTCGATACATAAAGATGGATATATTGGAAGCCTATGTTTGGACATCGGAAGTGTTCCGGGTGAAATCGGCATTTTACCGGAGTACCGGGAGGTTACCGGAACCCCCCGGTGACCTAATGGGCCTTATTGGGCCTAGTGGAGGAAGAGGAGAAGGGGCCAAGGGGCAGCCGCGCGCGCCTCCCCCCCCCCCAAGTCCGAATAGGACAAGGAGGGGTGGCGGCGCCCCCCCTTTCCTTTCCCCCCTCTCCTCCTTCCCCCCAAGTCCTAGTCCAACTAGGGAAGGGGGGGAGTCCTACTCTGGGTGGGAGTAGGACTCCTCCGGCGCGCCTCCTCCTAGGGCCGGCCGCACCCCCCCTTGCTCCTTTATATACGGGGGCAGGGGGGCACCCTAGGACACACAAGTTGATCTACAGATCGTTCCTTAGCCGTGTGCGGTGCCCCCCTCCACCATATTCCACCTCGGCCATATCATCACGGAATTTAGGCGAAGCCCTGCGGTGGTAGAACATCATCATCGTCACCACGCCGTCGTGCTGACGGAACTCATCCCCGACACTCTGCTGGATCGGAGTCCGGGGATCGTCATCGAGCTGAACGTGTGCTGAACTCGGAGGTGCCATACGTTCGGTGCTTGGATCGGTCGGATCGTGAAGACGTACGACTACATCAACCGCGTTGTCATAACGCTTCCGCTTACGGTCTACGAGGGTACATAGACAATACTCTCCCCTCTCGTTGCTATGCCATCACCATGATCTTGCGTGTGCGTAGGAAAACTGTTGAAATTACTATGTTCCCCAACAGTGGCATCCGAGCCTGGTTTTATGCGTAGATGTCATATGCACAAGTAGAACACAAGTGAGTTGTGGGCGATACAAGTCATACTGCTTACCAGCATGTCATACTTTGGTTCAGTGTTATTGTGAGATGAAGCGGCCCGGACCGACATTACGCGTATGCTTACGTGAAACTGGTTTCACCGTTACGAGCACTCGTGCTTAAAGGTGGTTGGCGGGTGTCTGTCTCTTTCACTTTAGCTGAATCGAGTGTGGCTACGCCCGGTCCTTGCGAAGGTTAAAACAGCACTAACTTGACAAACTATCATTGTGGTTTTGATGCATAGGTAAGAACGGTTCTTGCTAAGCCCATAGCAGCCACGTAAAATTTGCAAAAACAAAGTAGAGGACGTCTAACTTGTTTTTGCAGGGCATGTTGTGATGTGATATGGTCAAGACGTGATGCTATATTTTATTGTATGAGATGATCATGTTTTGTAACCGAAGTTATCGGCAACTGGCAGGAGCCATATGGTTGTGGCTTTATTGTATGAAATGCAAACGCCCTGTAATTGCTTTACTTTATCACTAAGCGGTAGCGATAGTCATAGAAGCAATAGATGGCGTAAACGACAACGATGCTACGATGGAGATCAAGGTGTCGCGCCGGTGACGATGGTGATCACGACGGTGCCTCGAAGATGGAGATCACAAGCACAAGCTGATGATGGACATATCATATCACTTATATTGATTGCATGTGATGTTTATCCTTTATGCATCTTATCTTGCTTTGATTGACGGTAGCATTTTAAGATGATCTCTCACTAAAAAATTATCAAGAAGTGTTCTCCCTGAGTATGCACCGTTGCGAAAGTTCTTCGTGCTGAGACACCACGTGATGATCGGGTGTGATAGGCTCTACGTTCAAATACAACGGGTGCAAAACAGTTGCACACACGGAATACTCAGGTTAAACTTGACGAGCCTAGCATATAACAGATATGGCCTCGGAACATGGAGACCGAAAGGTCGAGCATGAATCATATAGTAGATATGATCAACATAGTGATGTTCACCATTGAAACTACTCCATCTCACGTGATGATCGGACATGGTTTAGTTGATTTGGATCACGTGATCACTTAGATGACTTGAGAGATGTCTGTCTACGTGGGAGTTCTTAAGTAATATGATTAATTGAACTTAAATTTATCATGAACTTAGTACCTGATAGTATTTTGCTTGTCTATGTTTGTTGTAGATAGATGGCTCGTGTTGTTGTTCCGTTGAATTTTAATGCGTTCCTTGAGAAAGAAAAGTTGAAAGATGATGGTAGCAATTACACGGACTGGGTCCGTAACCTGAGGATTATCCTCATTGCTGCACAGAAGAATTACGTCCTGGAAGCACTACTGGGTGCCAGGCCTGCTGCTGATGCAACTTACGACATTAAGAACGTCTGGTAGAGCAAAGCTGATGACTACTCGATAGTTCAGTGTGCCATGCTTTACAGCTTAGAACCGGGTCTTCAACGACATTTTGAACGTCATGCATCATATGAGATGTTCCAGGAGTTGAAGTTAATATTTCAAGCAAATGCCCGGATTGGGAGATATGAAGTCTCCAATAAGTTCTATAGTTGCAAGATGGAGGAGAATAGTTCTGTTAGTGAACACATACTCAAAATGTCTGGGTATAATAATCACTTGATTCAACTGGGAGATAATCTTCCTGATGATAGTGTCATTGACAGAATTCTTCAATCACTGCCACCAAGCTACAAGAGCTTCATGATGAACTATAATATGCAAGGGATGGACAAGACTATTCCCGAGCTCTTAGCAATGCTAAAAGCCGCGGAGGTAGAAATCAAGAAGGAGCATCAAGTGTTGATGGTTAACAAGGCCACCAGTTTCAAGAAAAAGGGCAAAGGGAATAAGAAGGGGAACTTCAAGAAGAACAGCAAACAAGTTGTTGCTCAAGAGAAGAAACCCAAGTCTGGACCTAAGCCTGAGACTTAGTGCCTCTACTGCAAGCAGACTGGACACTGGAAGCGGAACTGCCCCAAGTATTTGGCGGATAAGAAGGATGGCAAAGTGAACAAAGGTATATGTGATATACATGTTATTGATGTGTACCTTACTAATGCTCGCAGTAGTACCTGGGTATTTGATACTGGTTCTGTTGCTAATATTTGCAACTCGAAACAGGGACTACGGATTAAGCGAAGATTGGCTAAGGACGAGGTGACGATGCGCGTGGGAAATGGTTCCAAAGTCGATGTGATCGCGGTCGGCACGCTACCTCTACATCTACCATCGGGATTAGTTTTAGACCTAAATAATTGTTATTTGGTGCCAGCGTTGAGCATGAACATTATATCTGGATCTTGTTTGATGCGAGGCGGTTATTCATTTAAATCAGAGAATAATGGTTGTTCTATTTATATGAGTAATATCTTTTATGGTCATGCACCCTTGAAGAGTGGTATATTTTTATTGAATCTCGATAGTAGTGATACACATATTCATAGTGTTGAAACCAAAAAGATGCAGTGTTGATAATGATAGTGCAACTTATTTGTGGCACTGCCGTTTAGGACATATCGGTGTAAAGCGCATGATGAAACTCCATACTAATGGGCTTTTGGAATCACTTGATTATGAATCACTTGGTACTTGCGAACCGTGCCTCATGGGCAAGATGACTAAAACGCCGTTCTCCGGAACTATGGAGCGAGCAACTGATTTGTTGGAAATCATACATACTGATGTTTGTGGTCCAATGAATGTTGAGGCTCGCGGCGGGTATCGTTATTTTCTCACCTTCACAGATAATTTGAGAAGATATGGGTATATCTACTTAATGAAACACAAGTCTGAAGCATTTGAAAAGTTCAAAGAATTCCAGAGTGAAGTGGAAAATCATCGTAACAAGAAAATAAAATTTCTACGATCTGATCGTGGAGGAGAATATTTGAGTTACGAGTTTGGTTTACATTTGAAACAATGCGGAATAGTTTCGCAACTCACGCCACCCGGAACACCACAACGAAATGGTGTGTCCGAACGTCGTAATCGTACTTTACTAGATATGGTGCGATCTATGATGTCTCTTACTGATTTACCGCTATCATTTTGGGGTTATGCTTTAGAGACGGCCGCATTCACGTTAAATAGGGCACCATCAAAATCCGTTGAGACGACGCCTTATGAACTGTGGTTTGGCAAGAAACCAAAGTTGTCGTTTCTTAAAGTTTGGGGTTGCGATGCTTATGTGAAGAAACTTCAACCAGATAAGCTCGAACCTAAATCGGAGAAATGTGTCTTCATAGGATACCCAAAAGAGACTGTTGGGTACACCTTCTATCACAGATCTGAGGGCAAGATTTTCGTTGCTAAATTCGGATCCTTTCTAGAGAAGGAATTTCTCTCGAAAGAAGTGAGTGGGAGGAAAGTAGAACTTGATGAGGTAACTGTACCTGCTCCCTTATTGGAAAGTAGTTCATCACAAGAACCGGTTCCTGTGACAACTACACCAATTAGTGAGGAAGCTAATGATATTGATCATGAAACTTCAGATCAAGTTTCTACTGAACCTTGTAGGTCTACCAGAGTAAGATCCGCACCAGAGTGGTACGGTAATCCTATTCTGGAAGTCATGTTACTTGACCGTGATGAACCTACGAACTATGAGAAAGCGATGACGAGACTAGATTCCGCTAAATGGCTAGATGCCATGAAATCTGAGATGGGATCCATGTATGAGAACAAAGTATGGACTTTGGTTGACTTGCCCGATGATCGGCAAGCCATTGAGAATAAATGGATCTTTAAGAAGAAGACTGACGTTGATGGTAATGTAACTGTTTATAAAGCTTGACTTGTTGTGAAAGGTTTTTGACAAGTTCAAGGGGTTGACTACGATGAGACTTTCTCACCCGTAGCGATGCTTAAATCTGTCCGAATCATGTTAGCTATTGCTGCATTTTATGATTATGAAATTTGGCAAATGGATGTCAAAACTGCATTCTTGAATGGATTTCTGGAAGAAGAGTTGTATATGATGTAGCCAGAAGGTTTTGTTGATCCAAAAGGTGCTAACAAAGTGTGCAACCTCCAGCGATCCATTTATGGACTGGTGCAAGCATCTCGGAGTTGGAATAAATGCTTTGATAGTGTGATCAAAGCATATGGTTTTATACAGACTTTTGGAGAAGCCTGTATTTACAAGAAAGTGAGTGGGAGCTCTGTAGCATTTCTGATATTATATGTAGATGACATATTATTAATTGGAAATGATATAGAATTTCTGGATAGCATAAAGGGATACTTGAATAAAAGTTTTTCAATGAAAGACCTCGGTGAAGCTGCTTACATATTGGGCATCAAGATTTATAGAGATAGATCAAGACGCTTAATAGGACTTTCACAAAGCACATACCTTGATAAAACTTTGAAAAAGTTCAAAATGGATCAGGCAAAGAAAGGGTTCTTGCCTGTGCTACAAGGTGTGAAGATAGAGAGAAAATGAAAGACGTTCCCTATGCTTCAGCCATAGGCTCTATCACGTATGCAATGATGTGTACCAGACCTGACGTATGCTTAGCAATAAGCCTGGCGGGAAGGTACCAAAGTAATCTAGGAGTGGATCACTGGACAGCGGTCAAGAACATCCTGAAATACCTGAAAAGGACTAAGGATATGTTTCTCGTATATGGAGGTGACAAAGAGCTAGTCGTAAATGGTTACGTCGATGCAAGCTTTGACACTGATCCGAACGATTCTAAATCGCAAACCGGATATGTGTTTTTATTAAACGATGGAGCTGTAAGTTGGTGCAGTTCTAAACAAAGCATCATGGCGGGATCTACATGTGAAGCGGAGTACATAGCTGCTTCAGAAGCAGCAAATGAAGGAGTCTAGATGAAGGAGTTCATTTCTGATCTAGGTGTCGTACCTAGTGCATCGGGACCAATGAAGATCTTCTGTGACAATACTGGTGCAATTGCCTTGGCAAAGGAATCCAGATTTCACAAGAGGACCAAGCACATCAAGAGACGCTTCAATTCCATCCGGGACCAAGTCCAAGTGGGAGACATAGAGATTTGCAAACGGATCTGAATGTTGCAGACCCGTTGACTAAGCCTCTCTCACGAGCAAAACATGATCAGCACCAAGACTCCATGGGTGTTAGAATCATTACTATGTAATCTAGATTATTGACTCTAGTGCAAGTGGGAGACTGAAGGAAATATGCCCTAGAGGCAATAATAAAGTTATTATTTATTTCCTTATATCATGATAAATGTTTATTATTCATGCTAGAATTGTATTAATCGGAAACATGATACATGTGTGAATACATAGACAAACATATAGTCACTAGTATGCCTCTACTTGACTAGCTCATTGATCAAAGATGGTTATGTTTCCTAACCATAGACATGTGTTGTCATTTGATTAATGGGATCACATCATTAGGAGAATGATGTGATTGACATGACCCATTCCGTTAGCCTAGCACTTGATCGTTTAGTATATTGCTATTGCTTTATTCATGACTTATACATGTTCCTATAACTATGAGATTATGCAACTTCCGTTTACCGGAGGAACACTTTGGGTGCTACCAAACGTCACAACGTAACTGGGTGATTATAAAGGAGTACTATAGGTGTCTCCAAAGGTACATGTTGGGTTGGCGTATTTCGAGATTCGGTTTTGTCACTCCGATTGTCGGAGAGGTATCTCTGGGCCCTCTCGGTAATGCACATCACTATAAGCCTTGCAAGCAATGTAGCTAATGAGTTAGTTACGGAATGATGCATTACGTAACGAGTAAAGAGACTTTCCGGTAATGAGATTGAACTAGGTATTGGATACCGACGATCGAATCTCGGGCAAGTAACATACCGATGACAAAGGGAATAACGTATGTTGTTATGCGGTTTGACCGATAAAGATCTTCGTAGAATATGTAGGAGCCAATATGGGCATCCAGGTTCCGCTATTGGTTATTGACCGAGAATAGTTCTAGGTCATGTCTACATAGTTCTCGAACCCGTAGGGTCCGCATGCTTAAAGTTTCAATGATGGTTATATTATGAGTTTATAGGTTTTGATGTACCGAAGTTTGTTCGGAGTCCCGGATGTGATCACGGACATGACGAGGAGTCTCGAAATGGTCGATACATAAAGATTGATATATTGGAAGCCTATGTTTGGACATCGGAAGTGTTCCGGGTGAAATCGGCATTTTACCGGAGTACCGGGAGGTTACGGGAACCCCCCCGGTGACCTAATGGGCCTTATTGGGCCTAGTGGAGGAAGAGGAGAAGGGGCCAAGGGGCAGCCGCCCCCCCCCCCCCCCCCCTCAAGTCCGAATAGGACAAGGAGGGGGGTGGCGCCCCCCCTTTCCTTTCCCCCCTCTCCTCCTTCCCCCCAAGTCCTAGTCCAACTAGGGAAGGGGGGAGTCCTACTCCCGGTGGGAGTAGGACTCCTCCGGTGCGCCTCCTCCTAGGGCCGGCCGCAGCCCCCCCCTTGCTCCTTTATATACGGGGGCAGGGGGCACCCTAGGACACACAAGTTGATCTACAGATCGTTCCTTAGCCGTGTGTGGTGCCCCCCTCCACCATATTCCACCTCGGTCATATCGTCGCGGAGTTTAGGCGAAGCCCTGCGCCGGTAGAACAACATCATCGTCACCACGCCGTCGTGCTGACGGAACTCATCCCCGATACTTTGCTGGATCGGAGTCCGGGGATCGTCATCGTGCTGAACGTGTGCTGAACTCGGAGGTGCTGTACGTTCGGTGCTTGGATCGGTCGGATCATGAAGACGTACGACTACATCAAGCGCGTTGTCATAACGCTTCCGCTTACGGTCTACGAGGGTACGTAGACAATACTCTCCCCTCTTGTTGCTATGCCATCACCATGATCTTGCGTGTGCGTAGGAAAACTGTTGAAATTACTACGTTCCCCAACAGAATGAATCTTTAATGAGCCTGCTAAGAGGCTTTGAGGTACGCAATGTGATATTTTTTGATTGTACCGCAAACACAAGGTGCATTGTGTATAGATAGTAGCCCCTGAGACTCTAGTTGCCATGCAAACAGGGCGACCAGAGGATTGAAAGTAGAAATAATCTCAGGTAATGATTTTGCCAATTTAGTACACAGGCGGCTGCAGCCCCGGCAGCTGCCCGGGCTGCCGAATTTGCCGAACTGAAGCGGCAACATGATGTGGCGGATGAAGACATCACGCTTGTGAATAAGCGGCTTGACGAGGCACAGGGTATGTATATTTGGGTGGTCAACGAATATTAATAAGAGCATGATGCTGGGATTTATAATATGCTTTGACTGCAGATGGTGCTGCCACCGTGGAGACCCTTCGGGCTGAGCTGGCCCAGGCCAAGGAGCAAGCCAGGAGAAGCAATGCGGCTGCCTAGAAGGCAGCTGATGAATTAAAAGCCGAACAGGCTGCTCGTCGCCAAAGTGAGGATAGAATGGCCAACATGGCTCTTGAGCTATAGAATGCCGCTAGCGGGTATCGTTATTTTCTCACCTTCTCAAATGATTTGAGCAGATATGGGTATATCTACTTAATGAAACACAAGTCTGAAACATTTGAAAAGTTCAAAGAATTTCAGAATGAAGTGGAAAATCATCATAACAAGAAAATAAAGTTTCTACGATCTAATCGTGGAGGAGAATATTTGAGTTACGAGTTTGGTTTACATTTGAAACAATGCGGAATAGTTTCGCAACTCACGCCACCCGGAACACCACAACGTAATGGTGTGTCCGAACGTCATAATCGTACTTTACTAGATATGGTACGATCTATGATGTCTCTTACTAATTTACCGCTATCGTTTTGGGGTTATGTTTTAGAGACGGCTGCATTCACGTTAAATAGGGCACCATCAAAATCCGTTGAGATGACGCCTTATGAACTATGGTTTGGCAAGAAACCAAAGTTGTCGTTTCTTAAAGTTTTGGGCTGCGATGCTTATGTGAAGAAACTTCAACCAGATAAGCTCAAACCCAAATCGGAGAAATGTGTCTTCATAGGATACCCAAAAGAGACTATTGGGTACACCTTCTAACACAGATCTGAAGGCAAGACTTTTCTTGCTAAAGTCGGATCCTTTCTAGAGAAGGAGTTTCTCTCGAAAGAAGTGAGTGGGAGGAAAGTAGAACTTGATGAGGTAAATGTACTTGCTCCCTTATTGGAAAATAGTTCATCACAGAAACTGGTTCCTGTGACGACTAAGCCAATCAGTGAGGAAGCTAATGATATTGATCATGAAACTTCAGATCAAGTTACTACAGAACCTCGTAGGTCAACCAGAGTAAGATCTGCTCCAGAGTGGTACGGTAATCCTATTCTGGAAGTCATGTTACTTGACCATGGCGAACCTACGAACTATGAGGAAGCCATGATGAGCCCAAATTCCGCGAAATGGCTAGAGGCCATGAAATCTGAGATGGGGTCCATGTATTAGAAAAAACTATGGACTTTGGTTGACTTGCCCGATGATCGGCAAGCCATCGAGAATAAATGGATTTTCAAGAAGAAGGCTGGTGCTGATGGTAATGTAACTGTCTACAAAGCTTGACTTGTTGCAAAAGGTTTTCGACAAGTTCAAGGAGTTGACTACGATGAGACTTTATCACCCGTAGCGATGCTTAAGTCTGTCCGAATCATGTTAGCAATTGCCGCATTTTATGATTATGAAATATTGCAAATGGATGTCAAAACTACATTCCTGAATGGATTTCTGGAAGAAGAGTTGTATATGATGCAACCAGAAGGTTTTGTCGATCCAAAAGGTGCTAACAAAGTGTGCAAGCTCCGGTGATCCAGTTATGGACTGGTGCAAGCCTCTCGGAGTTGGAATAAACGCTTTGATAGTGTGATCAAAGCATATGGTTTTATACAGACTTTGGAGAAGCCTGTATTTACAAGAAAGTGAGTGGGAGCTCTGTAGCATTTCCGATATTATATGTAGACGACATATTGTTAATTGGAAATGATATAGAATTTCTAGATAGCATTAAAAGATATTTGAATAAAAGTTTTTCAATGAAAGACCTTGGTCAAGCTGCTTACATATTAGGCATCAAGGTCTATAAAGATAGATCAAGACGCTTAACTGGACTTTCACAAAGCACATACCTTGATAAAGTTTTCAAAAAGTTCAAAATAGATCAAGCAAAGAAAGGGTTCTTGCATGTATTACAAGGTGTGAAGTTGAGTCAGACTCAATGCCCGACCACAGCAGAAGATAAAGAGAAAATGAAATATGTTCCCTATGCTTCAGCCATAGGCTCTATCATGTATGCAATGTTGTGTACTAGACCTGATGTATGCTTAGCAATAAGTTTAGCAGGGAGGTACCAAAGTAATCCAGGAGTGGATCACTGGACAGCGGTCAAGAATATCCTGAAATACCTGAAAAGGACTAAGGATATGTTTCTCGTTTATGGAGGTGACAAAGAGCTAGTCGTAAATGGTTACGTCGATGCAAGCTTTGACACTGATCCGGGCGATTCTAAATCGCAAACCGGATACGTGTTTATATTGAACGGTGGAGCTGTCGGTTGGTGCGTTTCTAAACAAAGCGTCGTGGCGGGATCTACATGTGAAGCGGAGTACATAGCTGCTTCGGAAGCAGCAAATGAAGGAGTCTGGATGAAGGAGTTCATATCCGATCTAGGTGTCATACCTAGTGCATCGGGACCAATAAAGATCTGCTGTGACAATACTGGTGCAATTGCCTTGGCAAAGGAATCCAGATTTCACAAGAGGATCAAGCACATCAAGAGATGCTTCAATTCCATCCGGGGCCAAGTCCAGGTGGGAGACATAGAGATTTGCAAGATACATACGGATCTGAATGTTGCAGACCCGTTGACTAAGCCTCTTCCACGAGCAAAACATGATCAGCACCAAGGCTCCATGGGTGTTAGAATCATTACTGTGTAATCTAGATTATTGACTCTAGCGCAACTCGGAGACTGAAGGAAATATGCCCTAGAGGCAATAATAAAGTTATTATTTATTTCCTTATATCATGATAAATGTTTATTATTCATGCTAGAATTGTATTAACTGGAAATATAATGCATGTGTGAACAAACATAGTGTCACTAGTATGCCTCTACTTGACTAGCTTGTTGATCAAAGATGGTTATGTTTCCTGACCATAGACATGAGTTGTCATTTGATTAACGGGATCACATCATTAGGAGAATGATGTGATTGACTTAACCCAGTCTGTTAGCTTAGCACTTGATCGTTTAGTATGTTGTTATTGCTTTCTTCATGACTTATACATGTTCCTACAACTATGCGATTATGCAACTCCCGTTTACCGTAGGAACACTTTGTGTGCTACCAAACGTCACAACATAACTGGGTGATTATAAAAGGACCTCTACAGGGGTCTCCAAAGGTACATGTTGAGTTGGCGTATTTCGAGATTAGGTTTTGTCACTCCGATTGTCGGAGAGGTATCTCTGGGCCCTCTCGGTAATGCACATCACTTTAAGCCTTGCAAGCAATGTAGCTAATGAGTTAGTTACGTAATGATGCATTACATAACGAGTAAAGAGACTTCCGGGTAACGAGATTGAACTAGGTATTGAGATACCGATGATCGAATCTCGGGCAAGTAACATACCGATGACAAAGGGAACAACGTATGTTGTTATGCGGTTTGACCGATTAAGATCTTCGTAGAATATGTAGGAGCCAATATGAGCATCCAGGTTCCGCTATTGGTTATTGACCGGAGACGTGTCTCGGTCATGTCTACATAGTTCTCGAACCCGTAGGGTCCGTGTCAGTGTTAAAACCGGCGGATCTCGGGTAGGGGGTCCCGAACTGTGCGTCTAGGCGGATGGTAACAGGAGACAAGGGACACGATGTTTTACCCAGGTTCGGGCCCCCTTGATGGAGGTAAAACCCTACGTCCTGCTTGATTAATATTGATGATATGGGTAGTACAAGAGTGGATCTACCACGAGATCAAGGAGGCTAAACCCTAGAAGCTAGCCTATGGTATGATTGTTGTAATGTATGTTGTGTCCTACGGACTAAAGCCCTCCAGTTTATATAAGCACCGGAGAGGGCTAGGGTTACACAGAGTCGGTTACAATGGTAGGAGATCTACATATCCGTATCGCCAAGCTTTCCTTCCACGCCAAGGAAAGTCCCATACGGACACGGGACGTAGTCTTCAATCTTGTATCTTCATAGTCTTGGAGTCCGGCGGACGATGATAGTCTGGCTATCCGGACACCCCCTAGTCCAGGACTCCCTCGGTAGCCCTTGAACCAGGCTTCAATGACGATAAGTCCGGCGCGCATAATGTTCGGCATTGCAAGGCGGGTTCCTCCTTTGAATAATCCAGAGAAGATCATGAACACCAGGATAGTGTCCGGCTCTGCAAAATAAATTCCACATTCCACCGTAGAGAGAATAAAATATACACAAGCTCAATCTGTTGACGTATTTTGCGGCATGACGTCACACCACTACCAAGCCTTTACTTGAATCGTTTTTCATTATACCGAATCAGCGCGTTTAGCGAAGCGGTTCCCTTGGCACGTCTTGTCGAAGCAGAGATCGTGTTCCCCTTATTCCGGGATTCTCATCAATACGGACGTGGGTAACCCAACCGCGCCATTGATGGTGGCGCTTGAGAGATAAGCGAGTTTTACCAGGCTGGTGTGGGACGCATAGTTTTCACCCGCCTATATATAAGGGATAAGGATTCACCTTTTCACCCACGCCTTCTTCCTCCTTTGCTTATCCACCTCCGCGCACTCAAGCTCCAGCGCCCAAGTTCGCGCATCTCATCTCAACCTTCTCTGACCATGTCCGGAGGGGGAGGCAAATGGTTGGCTTCCACCGTTAAGGAGGAGCACATCACAAAGCTGCGCAGCGCCGGATACCTTTCCGGCGACATCGCGCACCGGCTGCCCGACGAGGGGCAGCTCATCCCTGCCCCCGGGCCCCATGAGAGGGTCGTTTTCCTTCCCCATTTCCTCCACGGACTGGGCTTTCCACTTCATCCCTTTGTCCGGGGGCTCATGTTCTACTACGGCCTGGATTTCCACGATCTGGCGCCGAACTTCATCCTCAACATCTCGGCGTTTATCGTCGTGTGCGAGGCCCTCCTCTGCATCCGGCCCCACTTCGGCTTGTGGCTCAAGACCTTCAACGTCAAGCCGAAGGTAGTGAAGGGCACGCAGGCGGAGTGCGGAGGCGCCATGTTGGGCAAGATGTCCAACGTCCTCTGGTTCGAATGGGCCTTCGTGGACTCCGTCAAGGGGTGGCAATCGGGGTGGTTCTACATCACCGAGCCGCGCGACCCTATGTGGGCGGCGGCCCCTGAGTTTAGATCTGGTATCCCTACGCAGCTCACCTCCTCGAAAGAGAAGGGCTTGCTGTGGGGTAATGCGAAGGAGCTGACGGGACTCTGAGCCTGTATCCAGAAGCTGGTGAACAAGAAGCTCAGGCTTGTCGACGTGGTCCAAGTCATGCTCGTCCGCCGGATTCTCCCCTGCCAAGAACGGGCATTCAATCTGTGGGAGTTTGATCCGGAACAGCACTAGGCGCTGAGCGGGCTCTTCGACATGACGTACGAAGGCGCCTGGAGGGTGCTGTTTAAGGGCGCCGAAGCCCCCGCATCCGCGATGGAAGATCGCGGATTTCACTCGCAGCATCCGGCTGACGAGGTAAGTGATTCTACTCCTTTATGGGACACTTATTGTAAATAGATTGATTCTAAGAGGGTTTCAATCTCCCTTTTACTTTGACAGGAATGGATGAAGAAGGCCGAGCAGCTCATCTGCCCGGCTCCCATGCCAGAAGACCCAGTGGATGCCCGTCTAGCGGGGCTGCTGGTTCCGGCACCGCATGTGGTGCCGGAGAAGGACAAGAAGGTGGCCGCGGGGACTCGAAAGAGTTCCTGTTATCAGGCGTCCGACGACGAGGCGGACTCCTCCCCTGAAGACGAGGAGGAAGAAGACTCTCTCCCGGAGGGGGGAGAGAGGAAGAGGAAGGCTTCCCCAGCAGGGGAGGCCGAAGGGTCCAAGAGGGGGAGAACTATTCCCCCGGACAGCTCTGCCATCACTGACATTGGCGGCGAGGAGTGGCCTTCAAGGGCCAGGCCTCCGGCGAGATCGTAAGTATCCGGATCCCTGAATGATCTGCAATTTCTTTTGTGTCACATAGTGTCCTACTAATGCCGCATATTGCCCGCAGTCCGGCCGATGATGATCTTCCCGTTTCATCGAGCGAGTCGTTGGCCCAGTCAGATGTGGATTCCCTTCCGACTGCCTCCACCCCCCGCGCCGACGAGGACGCTGAGGTGGGATCCCAGAAAGGGACCCATCAGGAGGAGGCTCCGGAGGCGCCGCAAGGCAGCCTCCCGGACTTTGCGCCGGACTCCACGCCGGAACCTACAGCGGTTCCGGAGTCCAGCAAGCGGCCCCTTCGCAAGAAGGGCAAGACCGTGACGCCGGCGGCCTCCGTCCAACCGGAGGTGCCGGACAACTTGCTGGAGGCGCTCAAAGGCGCTTCCATCAAGGAAGAACACCGCACTGTTATGAGTGCGGTGATTCAGAAGGTTCAGCTCGCCAAGAGCGGGCTGACCAAAGCCTGCAGTAGCCTTCTAACAGGCTTTGAGGTAAGAAGTTAAAATTATGTAATGTAGTACCGCATAGACAGTAGCCCCTGATGCTCGGTTCGGTGTTCGAAAAGAAAAGCCGGACTGAGGATCTAAAAAGATATTCGCAGGTTGCTAATAAATTATGTCAATATGGGTTTGCAGGCTGTGCTGCTGACCTCTGCCGCACTGACTGTGGAGGTTGGTGCATTAAAGCAAGATCTCGAGTGGTCCGAGCGAGAGCTCGGCCATACCAAGAGGCAGCTCGAGGACAAAGAAGGTGAGTAGAACCACTTTGAATTTTTACCTTACAGAAAAGGATTTCGGTTGCAATAAAATTAACAAGGATAATACGGGTACTGCAGGGGCCACAAACGAGGTGGCAGCCCTGAAGGAGGCTGTGTCCGCGGCCGAACGCAGTGCGGCCGTGGAACGGGCAGAGCGAGAAAAGCAGGAGGCACAGGTGGCGGAGGTGCAGCAAGAGCTCCAGGCTCTTGTGGAGAAGCATGAGAGTTTGGAGCGCGACTCAAAGACTCGAGAGTCCGAGCTCGCCTCAGCTCTCGAAAGTGCCAAGTCCGTCAAGGCTGAGGCCCGCAAGGCCCTTCAGGAGGTTGAGGATATGAAGAAAATAGCGGCGGGTAAGGCATTTTTCATGCAAAGCAAGCATGTTAATGTGAACTACCTGACACTTACCCGAATTCGGAGCTCTCCAGGGGCGTTTGCAGATCTGCCTCGCAGTGTATCCGATGCTGCCACATTCTACCGTGGCGAGGAGGGGAGCTCAACGGAGAAGGTCTTCTAGTCTCAGTACGCTGAGGCCGGCCATCCGATGCCCCCAAGCGACCAGCTGAAGCAGCTGGTCGAACTCCACAAGGTAGCTGAGGAGGCCATGAAGGGCCTTATAGTCCGGCTGTGGCCTGGACAGGCCATGCCTGGGAGCTACTTCGGCCTCGTGCGGCGGCCGGTGGATGCGTGCCCCTGGGTGGATGTCATCAAGCACTCCGCTTGTATTGAAGGTGCTCGTCGGGCCCTTGCCCGCGCAAAGGTGCACTGGGGCAGGCTGGATGCGGAGAAGCTTCTTACTGACCGGCCGCCAGCGGGCAAGGAGTATCGTACGCCCAAAATGTACTATAAGACTGTCCTGAAGGGTGCCCGCAATATTGCGGATGAGTGCCCCAGAGATGTAATTATTGAGTGAAACTCGTTATGTATTATCCTGTGCACTGAAAACTTTGTTCATATGCGCTATGCAACGCTTGTTTAATTTAAAATATTACCTTCTGTGCGGCCGTTTATAAAATCTGAGAGATGGCAAGTCGTTGGCTTCAGCCCCCAAGCCATGAGTGCTGGGGTGTTCGGGATAAACTTGAGCACTCTTGTTCCCATTTTTGGGTCCATCTAGGGAGGCGCTCAACACAACGAACAAGGCAACCGGACTTATAATGCTTGAACACTCTCACTTAGCCATAGAATTCTATAATTTTAAATTCCGGCGAAGCCCCAAGTATTCGGAAGACCGAATTCGGGGCGCTATCCACGCCTTCGTCGGACATTATCCGGTACTTCGCTTGAAGCGGCATGGGTCTTTAGGGACCCGAAAAGACCTCTCGAACAGCGACCAGTCTCTCGCCTTATCATGCCGGTCAGTTTTAGCTTTCTCCACTGAGGTGCTCGCCCAGCTCAACCGGGGCGCAATCGCAGTGGTTCTCCCAGTGCCACCTTAGCCGACAGAACGGAACGTAAGGCGCCAAAACGTGGGAGCCGGGCAAACCCAACTATTGACCCAAGACATGATTCGGAGCCGATTCATATAATGTTATAAGTTCGGGGTGCCGCACTTGTGAAAGTGTTCGGACTTATCACACCATAATGCGGGGAACATAAGCCCCTGGTGTATTCGGCCGTACCAATAATATACGGGTGCGAGATGTCATTAATGAACATATGTGTAAAGTAATGCAATAACGGGCGAAAAATGCTGCATTATTTATTTAAAGAATTCTGCTATTAGTGCGGAATGATACAAATAGTGCGGTAAGCAAGGGATTGGACTAATAAAACATGTCCCCTCCAGGGATGGGCTGCGGACTGGTGGATATAATCAAATTTAATGCTCGTAATGGAGACCACCTGAGTGTTTATCGCAGTCTTCTTTCTTCCCTGGCTGTTGCATCGTGAATTCGGCGGGTTCACCGCCGGACAGGGCCTCTGGTGAACAGAGTCCTATGTACATAAAGAAAGAAAATAATAACAAAAAGGAGTGACACACTTGTGAGCCCCTGGTGTGGTCGAGCCGCACTCTGGGTCTGTTGTGGTCGTGCCCCTTCCCCTAGGCCCATGGTATCTCCAGAGCGTAATGATGTACGCGGAGGGTTGGTCTTGCAATTATGCAAGGGCTGGGGTTAGGGCCGCATTGCTACGCGTGCTCGGAACGTGCCAGGTGGTCTTGGTTGATGTTGCTCCGGGCGCGTTTGGCCGTGTTCGGCCGTTTAACGGCCGGACTCGAATATTGCCTTAAAAGGCTGCTCTGTACTTCTGCCGCGAGAGCCGCTGTGTGTTCCTCCGTTTGGAGGGAGCGTTCCGTATTTCCATTGACCGTGATGACTCCACGAGGGCCTGGCATCTTGAGCTTGAGGTATGCGTAATGCGGTACCGCGTTGAACTTTGCAAATGCGGTTCGTCCGAGCAAGGCGTGATAGCCGCTGCGGAATGGGACTATGTCGAAGATTAACTCCTTGCTCCGGAAATTGTCCGGGGATCCGAAGACCACTTCCAGTGTGACTGAGCCTGTACAATTGGCCTCAACACCTGGTATGACGCCTTTGAAAGTCGTCTTTGTAGGTTTAATCCTTGAGGGGTCTATGCCCATCTTGCGCATTGTATCCTGATAAAGCAGGTTCAGGCTACTGCCGCCGTCCATCAGGACTCTCGTGAGGTGAAATCCATCGACGATTGGGTCTAAAACCAATGCGGCGAATCCGCCATGGCGGATACTGGTCGGATGATCTCTTCGATCGAAAGTGATCGGGCAAGAGGACCATGGATTGAACTTAGGGGCGACTGGCTCCATCGCATATACGTCCCTTAGTGCACGCTTTCGCTCCCTCTTGGGTATATGGGTTGCGTATATCATGTTCACCATCCGCACTTGTGGGGGGAAACCCTTCTATCCTCTATTGTTCGGCGGTCAGGTCTCTTCCTCGTCGTCGCTGTGCAGCCCCTTGTCATTGTTTTCGGCAATTAACTTGCATGCCTGCTTGAACACCCAACAATCTCTGTTGGTGTGATTAGCTGGCTTTTCAGGGGTGCCATGTATCTGGCATAAGCAGACAAGTATTCGGTCCAAATTGGACGGACCCGGAGTGGTTCTTTTGAATGGCTTCTTCCGCTGACCGGGTTTAGAGCCTCGGAATCCGACGTTGACTGCCGTATCCTCCTTGTCGTCGCTGTTAATGCGGCGTTTATTTTTGCTTCGACGCGACCTGCCATTGTGGTCCTTGGTATCCGGACTACCAGAATTTTTACTGAGGTTGTTGCTGCGAGCTAGCCAGCTATCCTCTCCCGCACAGAAGCAGGTCATTAATGATGTGAGGGCTGCCATGAATTTCGGCTTTTCCTGTCCTAGGTGCCGGGCTAGCCACTCGTCGCGGATGTTATGCTTGAAGGATGCGAGGGCCTCTGCATCCGGACAGTCGACAATTTGATTTTTCTTTGTAAGGAACCGTGTCCAGAATTGTCTGGCCGATTCATCTGGCTATTGAATTATGTGGCTTAGGTCATCAGCGTCTGGTGGTCGCACATATGTGCCCTGGAAGTTGTCGAGGAATGCGGCTTCCAGGTCTTCCCAACACCCAATAGACTCTGCGGGCAAGCTGTTAAGCCAATGCCGAGCTGGTCCTTTAAGCTTGAGTGGGAGATACTTGATGGCGTGGAGATCGTCTCCGCGGGCCATATGGATGTGAAGGAGATAATCTTTGATCCAAACCGCGGGGTCTGTTGTGCCATCGTAGGATTCAATGTTTACGGGTTTAAACCCTTCAGGGATTTGATGATCCATTACTTCGTCAGTGAAGCATAGCGGGTGTGCGGCACCTCTATATTGAGCAATATCACGACATAGCTCGAGAGAGCGTTGTCTACTGTGTTCAGCCCGGCCGGAGTTATTGTATCTGGCGCGACGGTATTCGTCGTGGGTCGTGGGACGCCCACGTGATCCATAGATGGATCTGGATTGCCTTGCTTTGTCCTCCAATATATCTCGCAAGTCCGGCGCGTTCCCTCTTGGCTTCGTACTTTTGGAGCGATGCCGGGGTACGGTCTTGGTGGAGGGCCTAGATGCCTCTCTGTCTCGGCCACGGGGTGGTCGGTCGGCCGTATTGTGCGCTAGCGATGAAGGTATGTATGTTTCCTCCTCTAATCGGGGGAGCAACTTGCGTCTTGGGTAGCTTTTGGAGGGGCGTTCGAGTTCATACTCTTCGGCCGCGAGGACCTCGGTCCATCGATCGGCCAGCAGGTCCTGATCAGCTTGAAGCTGCTGCTGCTTTTTCTTTAGGCTATTTGCCGTAGCGATAAGCCTGCGTTTAAAACGCTCTTGTTCAACGGGATCCTCGGGCACGACGAATTCGTCATCGTTGAGGCTTGCCTCGTCTTCGGAGGGAGGTATATAATTATCATCCTCGACCTCTTCGCCTGCTGCCCTCTCATGAGGGCTTGCTTCTGCATCCTCCTGCGCTGAATCTTGCTGGAGGGGATTATCTTCGGCACTCTCTAGGGTATTATTATCTCCTGTGCCTGAATCTCCATTCTTGCTGTGGCGGGATTTAGAGCGGCGCCGCTGACGTCGGTGCTTGGGCTGTTTCTTTGAGGAATCTGCCTTCCCTGCTTCTTCGCCGTCCCCCTCTTTTGGGGTGTCCACCATGTATATATCATATGACGAGGTGGTCTTCCAGTGCCCCTTAGGCGCTGGTTCTTGTTCATCTCTGGCATCGTCGTCCATACCGTCGATGTCCTCGGAGTCGTAGTCTAGCATGTCTGTTAGATCGTCGACAGTGGCTACAAAGTGGGTGGTGGGTGGGCTTTGAATTTCTTCATCGTCCGTATCCCAACCGTCCTGGCCATAGTCCGGCCAGGTCTCTCCGGATAGCGAGAGATGTTTTAGCGAATTTAGGATGTCGCCAAAGGGCGAGTGTTGGAAGATGTCCACGGCGGTGAATTCCATAACCGGTGCCCAATCAGATTCAATTGGCAGGGGCGCGGGAGGTCTAGAGTCCGGCGGGGAGTCTGGCACCTCGGAGTCACAAGCTTCGCAAGGGACAAGGTTAGTGTTCGGCTCCATCACCGTGGAAGTTGCAGCCCCCGAGGCGGTGTCCAACCACCGGTCCTCGATCTGGGCGATCGGCTCCGGACTAAGGGCCGGAGCGGATTCTTGTGCGGCCACCAAGGCACTGTTCAGCGGGAGAGCTAGATCATGCCCATCGTGACAGTGCGGCACGCTTGGCTATGGCTCGAGCCCGTCGAAGATCAAGTCCCCGCGGATGTCGGCCGTGAAGTTTAGGCTCCCGAACCTGACCTGACGGCCAGGGGCGTAGCTTTCGATCTGCTCTAGATGGCCAAGTGAATTAGCCCGCAGTGCGAAGCCGCCGAATACGAAGATCTGTCCGGGGAGAAAAGTCTCACCCTGGACAGCGTTGTTGATTGAAGAAGCCATCGACCCTATCGGTGACGACACAGAGGAACTCTCAATGAAAGCACCAATGTCGGTGTCAAAACCGGCGGATCTCGGGTAGGGGGTCCCGAACAGTGCGTCTCGGCGGATGGTAACAGGAGACAAGGGACACGATGTATTACCCAGGTTCGGGCCCTCTTGATGGAGGTAAAACCCTACGTCCTACTTGATTAATATTGATGATATGGGTAGTACAAGAGTGGATCTACCACGAGATCAAGGAGGCTAAACCCTAGAAGCTAGCCTATGGTATGATTGTTGTAATGTATGTTGTGTCCTACGGACTAAAGCCCTCCGGTTTATATAAGCACCGGAGAGGGCTAGGGTTACACAGAATCAGTTACAATGGTAGGAGATCTACATATCCGTATCGCCAAGCTTGCCTTCCACGCCAAGGAAAGTCCCATCCGGACACGGGACGGAGTCTTCAATCTTGTATCTTCGTAGTCTTGGAGTCCGGCGGACGATGATAGTCCGGCTGTCCGGACACCCCCTAGTCCAGGACTCCCTCAGTCCGCACGCTTAAAGTTTCAATGACGGTTATATTATGAGTTTATCAGTTTTGATGTACCGAAGGTTGTTCAGAGTCTCGGATGTGATCACGGACATGACGAGGAGTCTCAAAATGGTCGAGACATGAAGATTGATACATTGGAAGCCTATATTAGGATATCGGAAGTGTTCCGGGTGAAATCGGGTTTTTACCGGAGTACCGAGGGGTTACTGGAACCCCCCGGGGACTTAATGGGCCATAGTGGGCCTTAGTGGAGAAGAGGAGAGGCGGCTAGGGCAGGGCCGCGCGCCCCTCCCCCCTAGTCCGAATATGACAAGGAGAGGGGGGCGGAGCCCCCCCCCCCCCTTCCTTTCTCTCTCTCCCTCCCCTTCTCCTTATCCAACAAGGAAGGGAGGGAGTCCTACTCCCGGTGGGAGTAGGACTCGTCCTGGCGCGCCTCCTCCTGGCCGGCCGCACCTCCCCCCCTTGCTCCTTTATATATGGGGGCAGGGGGGCACCTCTAGACACAACAACAGATCATTGATCTCTTAGCCGTGTGCGGTGCCTCCCTCCACCATAGTCCTCCTCGATAATATTGTAGTGGCGCTTAGGCGAAGCCCTGCGACGGTAGAACATCATCATCGTCACCACGCCGTCGTGCTGACGGAACTATCCCTCGACACTCGGCTAGATTGGACTTCGAGGGATGTCGTCGAGCTCAACGTGTGCTAGAACTCAGAGGTGTTGTGCTTTCGGTGCTTGATCGGTCGGGTCGTGAAGACATACGACTACATCAATCGTGTTGTTCTAACGTTTCCGCTTTCGGTCTACGAGGGTACGTGGACAACACTCCCCCCTCTCGTTGCTATGCATCACCATGATCTTGCGTGTGCGTAGGAAATTTTTTGAAATTACTACGTTCCCCAACAGTGGCATCCGAGCCAGGTTTTATGCGTAGATGTTATATGCACGAGTAGAACAGAAGTGAGTTGTGGACGATACAAGTCATACTGCTTACCAGCATGTCATACTTTGGTTCGGCGGTATTGTTGGATGAAGCGGCCCGGCCGACATTACACGTACGCTTACGCAAGACTGGTTCTACCAACGTGCTTTGCACATAAGTGGCTGGCGGGTGTCAGTTTCTCAAATTTTAGTTGAACTGAGTGTGGCTACGCCCGGTCCTTGAGAAGGTTAAAACATCACTAACTTGACGAACTATCGTTGTGGTTTTGATGCGTAGGTAAGAACGGTTCTTGATCAGCCCATAGCAGCCACGTAAAACTTGCAACAACAAAGTAGAGGACGTCTAACTTGTTTTTGCAGGGCATGTTGTGATGTGATATGGTCAAGACGTGATGCTATATTTTATTGTATGAGATGATCATGTTTTGTAACCGAGTTATCGGCAACTGGCAGGAGCCATATGGTTGTCGCTTTATTGTATGCAATGCAAACGCCCTGTAATTGCTTTACTTTATCACTAAGCGGTAGCGATAGTCGTAGAAGCATAGGTGGCAAAACGACAACGATGCTACGATGGAGATCAAGGTGTCGCGTCGATGACGATGGTGATCATGACGGTGCTTCGAAGATGGAGATCACAAGCACAAGATGATGATGGCCATATCATATCACTTATATTGATTGCATGTGATGTTTATCCTTTATGCATCTTATTTTGCTTTGATTGATGGTAGCATTATAAGATGATCTCTCACTAAATTTCAAGGTATAAGTGTTCTCCCCGAGTATGCACCGCTGCGAAAGTTCTTTGTGCTGAGACACCACGTGATGATCGGGTGTGATAGGCTCTACGTTCAAATACAACGGGTCCAAAACAGTTGCACACACGGAATACTCAGGTTAAACTTGACGAGCCTAGCATATACAGATATGGCCTCGGAACACTGAGACCGAAAGGTCGAGCGTGAATCATATAGTAGATATGATCAACATAGTGATAGTCACCATTGAAAACTACTCCATCTCACGTGATGATCAGACATGGTTTAGTTGATTTGGATCACGTGATCACTTAGATGATTAGAGGGATGTCTATCTAAGTGGGATTTCTTAAGTAATATGATTAATTGAACTTAAATTTATCATGAACTTAGTAGCTGATAGTATTTTGCTTGTCTATGTTTGTTGTAGATAGATGGCTCGTGCTGTTGTTCCGTTGAATTTTAATGCGTTCCTTGAGAAAGCTAAGTTGAAAGATTATGGTAGCAATTACACGGACTGGGTCTGTAACTTGAGGATTATCCTCATTGCTGCACAGAAGAATTACGTCCTGGAAGCACCGCTGGGTTCCAGGCCTGCTGCAGATGCAACTGACGACGTTAAGAACGTCTGGCAGAGCCAAGCTGATGACTACTCGATAGTTCAGTGTGCCATGCTTTACGGCTTAGAACCAAGACTTCAACGACGTTTTGAATGTCATGGTGCATATGAGATGTTCCAGGAGTTGAAGTTAATATTTCAAGCAAATGCCTGGATTGAGAGATATGAAGTCTCCAATAAGTTCTACAGCTGCAAGATGGAAGAGAATAGTTCTGTCAGTGAACATATACTCAAAATGTCTGGGTATAATAATCACTTGATTCAACTGGGAGTTAATCTTCCTGATGATAGTGTCATTGACAGAATTCTTCAATCACTGCCACCAAGCTACAAGAGCTTCGTGATGAACTGTAATATGCAAGGGATGGACAAGACTATTCCCGAGCTCTTCGCAATGCTAAAGGCTGCGGAGGTAGAAATCAAAAAGGAGCATCAAGTGTTGATGGTCAATAAGACCACCAGTTTCAAGAAAAAGGGTAAAGGGAAGAAGAAGGGGAACTTCAAGAAGAACGGCAAACAAGTTGCTGCTCAAGAGAAGAAACCCAAAACTGGACCTAGGCCTGAGACTGAGTGCTTCTACTGCAAACAGGCTGGTCACTGGAAGCGGAACTGCCCCAAGTATTTGGCGGATAAGAAGGATGGCAAGGTGAACAAAGGTATATGTGATATACATGTTATTGATGTGTACCTTACAAATGCTCGCAATAGCACCTGGGTATTTGATATTGGTTCTGTTGCTAATATTTTCAACTCGAAACAGGGACTACGGATTAAGCGAAGACTGGCTAAGGACGAGGTGACGATGCGCGTGGGAAATGGTTCCAAAGTCGATGTGATCGTGGTCGGCACGCTACCTCTACATCTACCTTCGGGATTAGTTTTAGACCTGAATAATTGTTATTTGGTGCCAGCGTCGAGCATGAACATTATATCTGGATCTTGTTAGATGCGAGACGGTTATTCATTTAAATCAGAGAATAATGGTTGTTCTATTTATATGAGTAGTATCTTTTATGGTCATGCACCCTTGAAGAGTGGTCTATTTTTATGAAAGCTCGATAGTAGTGATACACATATTCATAATGTTGAAGCCAAAAGATGCAGAGTTGATAATGATAGTGCAACTTATTTGTGGCACTGTCGTTTGGGTCATATTGGTGTAAAGTGCATGAAGAAACTCCGTACTGATGGACTTCTGGAATCACTTGATTATGAATCACTTGGTACTTGCGAACCGTGCCTCATGGGCAAGATGACTAAAATGCCGTTCTTCGGAACTATGGAGCGAGCAACTGATTTGTTGGAAATCATACATACTGATGTGTGTGGTCCAATGAATATTGAGGCTCACGGCGGGTATCCTTATTTTCTCACCTTCACAGATGATTTGAGCAGATATGGGTATATCTACTTAATGAAACATAAGTCTGAAACATTTGAAAAGTTCAAAGAATTTCAGAGTGAAGTGGAAAATCATCGTAACAAGAAAATAAAGTTTCTACAATCTAATCGTGGAGGAGAATATTTGAGTTACAAGTTTGGTTTACATTTGAAACAATGCAGAATAGTTTCGCAACTCACGCCACCCGGAACACCACAACGTAATGGTGTGTCCGAACATCGTAATCGTACTTTACTAGATATGGTACGATCTATGATGTCTCTTACTGATTTACCGCTATCGTTTTGGGGATATGTTTTAGAGACGGCTGCATTCACGTTAAATAGGGCACCATCAAAATCCGTTGAGACGACGCCTTATGAACTGTGGTTTGGCAAGAAACCAAAGCTGACATTTCTTATAGTTTGGGGCTGCGATGCTTAAGTGAAGAAACTTCAAGCAGATAAGCTCGAACCCAAATCGGAGAAATGTGTCTTCATAGGATACCCAAAAGAGACTATTGGGTACACCTTCTATCACAGATCTGAAGGCAAGACTTTTGTTGCTAAATTCGGATCCTTTCTAGAGAAGGAGTTTCTCTCGAAAGAAGTGAGTGGGAGGAAAGTAGAACTTGATGAGGTAACTGTACCTGCTCCCTTATTGGAAAATAGTTCATCACAGAAACCGGTTCCTGTGACGACTACGCCAATCAGTGAGGAAGCTAATGATATTGATCATGAAACTTCAGATCAAGTTACTACAGAACCTCGTAGGTCAACCAGAGTAAGATCCGCTCCAGAGTGGTACGATAAGGAAGTCATGTTACTTGACCATGGCGAACCTACGAACTATGAGGAAGCCATGATGAGCCCAGATTCCGCGAAATGGCTAGAGGCCATGAAATCTGAGATGGGGTCCATGTATGAGAATAAAGTATGGACTTTGGTTGACTTGCCCGATGATCAGCAAGCCATCGAGAATAAATGGATTTTCAAGAAGAAGGCTGGCGCTGATGGTAATGTAACTGTCTACAAAGCTCGACTTGTTGCAAAAGGTTTTCGACAAGTTCAAGGAGTTGACTACGATGAGACTTTCTCACCCGTAGCGATGCTTAAGTCTGTCCGAATCATGTTAGCAATTGCCGCATTTTATGATTATGAAATATGGCAAATGGATGTCAAAACTGCATTCCTGAATGGATTTCTGGAAAAAGAGTTGTATATGATGCAACCAGAAGGTTTTGTCGATCCAAAAGGTGCTAACAAAGTGTGCAAGCTCCAGCGATCCATTTATGGACTGGTGCAAGCCTCTCGGAGTTGGAATAAACGCTTTGATAGTGTGATCAAAGCATATGGTTTTATACAGACTTTGGAGAAGCCTGTATTTACAAGAAAGTGAGTGGGAGCTCTGTAGCATTTCCGATATTATATGTAGACGACATATTATTAATTGGAAATGATATAGAATTTTTGGATAGCATAAAAGGATACTTGAATAAAAGTTTTTCAATGAAATACCTCAGTGAAGCTGCTTACATATTAGGCATCAAGATCTATAGAGATAGATCAAGACGCTTAATTGGACTTTCACAAAGCACATACCTTGATAAAGTTTTGAAAAGTTCAAAATAGATCAAGCAAAGAAAGGGTTCTTGCCTGTATTACAAGGTGTGAAGTTGAGTCAGACTCAATGCCCGACCACAGCAGAAGATAGAGAGAAAATGAAATATGTTCTGTATGCTTCAGCCATAGGCTCTATCATGTATGCAATGCTGTGTACCAGACCTGATGTATGCTTAGCAATAAGTTTAGCAGGGAGGTACCAAAGTAATCCAGGAGTGGATCACTGGACAGCGGTCAAGAATATCCTGAAATACCTGAAAAGGACTAAGGATATGTTTCTCGTTTATGGAGGTGACAAAGAGCTAGTCGTAAATGGTTACGTCGATGCAAGCTTTGACACTGATCCGGACGATTCTAAATCGCAAACCGGATACGTGTTTATATTAAACGGTGGAGCTGTCAGTTGGTGCAGTTCTAAACAAAGCATCGTGGCGGGATCTACATGTGAAGCGGAGTACATAGCTGCTTCGGAAGCAGCAAATGAAGGAGTCTGGATGAAGGAGTTCATATCCAATCTAGGTGTCATACCTAGTGCATCGGGACCAATAAAGATCTTCTGTGACAATACTGGTGCAATTGCCTTGGCAAAGGAATCCGGATTTCACAAGAGGACCAAGAACATCAAGAGACGCTTCAATTCCATCCGGGACCAAGTCCAGGTGGGAGACATAGAGATTTGCAAGATACATGCGAATCTGAATGTTGCAGACCCGTTGACTAAGCCTCTTCCACGAGCAAAACATGATCAGCACCAAGGCTCCATGGGTGTTAGAATCATTACTGTGTAATCTAGATTATTGGCTCTAGTGCAACTGGGAGACTGAAGGAAATATGCCCTAGAGGCAATAAATAAAGTTATTATTTATTTCCTTATATCATGATAAATGTTTATTATTCATGCTAGAATTGTATTAACCGGAAATATAATGCATGTGTGAATACATAGACAAACATAGTGTCACTAGTATGCCTCTACTTGACTAGCTCGTTGATCAAAGATGGTTATGTTTCCTGACCATAGACATGAGTTGTCATTTGATTAACGGGATCACATCATTAGGAGAATGATGTGATTGACTTGACCCATTTTGTTAGCTTAGCACTTGATCGTTTAGTATGTTGCTATTGCTTTCTTCACGACTTATACATGTTCCTACAACTATGAGATTATGCAACTCCCGTTTACTGGAGGAACACTTTGTGTGCTACCAAACGTCACAATGTAACTGGGTGATTATAAAGGAGCTCTACAGGTGTCTCCAAAGGTACATGTTGAGTTGGCATATTTCAAGATTAGGTTTTGTCACTCCGATTGTCGGAGAGGTATCTCTGGGCCCTCTCGGTAATGCACATCACTTTAAGCCTTGCAAGCAATGTAGCTAATGAGTTAGTTACGGAATGATGCATTACATAATGAGTAAAGAGACTTGCCGGTAACGAGATTGAACTAGGTATTGAGATACCGACGATCGAATCTCGGGCAAGTAACATACCGATGACAAAGGGAACAATGTATTTTGTTATCCGGTTTGACCGATAAAGATCTTCGTAGAATATGTAGGAGCCAATATGAGCATCCAGGTTCCGCTATTGGTTATTGACCGGAGACGTGTCTCGGTCATGTCTACATAGTTCTCGAACCCGTAGGGTCCGCACGCTTAAAGTTTCAATGATGGTTATATTATGAGATTATGAGTTTTGATGTACCGAAGGTTGTTCAGAGTCTCAGATGTGATCACGGACATGACGAGGAGTCTCGAAATGGTCTAGACATGAAGATTGATATATTGGAAGCCTATTTGGATATCGGAAGTGTTCCGGGTGAAATCGGGATTTTACCGGAGTACCGAGGGGTTACCGGAACCCACCGGGGGCTTAATGGGCCATAGTGGGCCTTAGTGGAGAAGAGGAGAGGCGGCTAGGGCAGGGCCGCGCGCCCCTCCCCCCTAGTCCGAATAGGACAAGGAGAGGGGGCGGCACCCCCCTTCCTTCCTCTCTCTCTCTCCCTCCTCTTTCCCCCCTTCTCCTAATCCAACAAGGAAGGGAGGGAGTCCTACTCCCGGTGGGAGTAGGACTCCTCCTGGAACGCCTCCTCCTGGCCGGCCGCACCTCCCCCTCTTGCTCCTTTATATACGGGGGCAGGGGGGCACCTCTAGGCACAACAACAGATCATTGATCTCTTAGCCGTGTGCGGTGCCCTCCTCCACCATAGTCCTCGATAATATTGTAGCAGTGCTTAGGCGAAGCCCTGCGACGGTAGAACATCATCATCATCACCACGCCGTCGTGCTAACGGAACTCTCCCTCGACACTCGGCTGGATTGGAGTTCGAGGGACGTCATCAAGCTGAACGTGTGCTAGAACTCGGAGGTGTCGTGCTTTCGGTGCTTGATCGGTCGAGCCGTGAAGACATACGAGTACATCAACCACGTTGTTCTAATGCTTCCGCTTTCGGTCTACGAGGGTACATGGACAACACTCTCCCCTCTCGTTGCTATGCATCACCATGATCTTTCGTGTGCGTAGGAAATTTTTTGAAATTACTACGTTCCCCAACACCTGTTGCACGTCTGCGCCTTTGTCTCCGTTGTGCCGTATCTTTGAAGGGTGTAGCACGATGGTCATCTGAAAAGAAAGAAAAGCCCAGGTGAAAGAATCCGGTGTGACTGTGCGTAAAGTCGGTTTATCTTAATGAGCCGTGAACATTCAATCTCTTGAGTGTAAATAGGGTCAAGCCGAACTATGGACCGTTTACATGCGGGCAGTCCCCCGCACCACATATGGGGGCATAGCCGTTAATCAAGCTCAGGTTTATCTGAGCTGCTACAACTAGGTGTGCGCCGAACTCGTCTAGCCGTGTCCGTGGTCTCGGAAACCGATGAGTTGCTCGGGTTGGAAAGGCCATTCCGTGATTCGGTTGCTAGATCTACCCCGTATTCTTCCGTACGAAGAGAACGCTCTGTGTTTCCGCTGATTGTGATGATGCCACGTGGACCGGGCATCTTGAGTTTGAGATAAGCGTAATGTGGTACTGCATTGAAACGAGCAAAGGTCGTTCTTCCGAGTAGTGCATGATAGCTACTTCGGAACGGAGCAATGTCAAAGATTAGTTCTTCGCTTCGAAAGTTGTCGGGAGAACCGAATACAACCTCCAATGTTAAAGCGCCCATGCAGCGGGCCTCTACGCCTGGTATTACTCCTTTAAAGGTAGTACTGCTTTGGTTGATTCTTGATGGGTCTATCCCCATCTTGCGGACAGTGTCCTGATATATCAGATTAAGACTACTATCGCCGTCCATGAGGACTCGGGTGAGATGGTATCCGTCGATTATTGAGTCGAGCACCAAGGCAGCCGAACCCCCATGACAGCTACTAGTCAGATGATCCCTGTGATCGAAAGTGATTGAGCAGGCCGATCATGGGTTGAATTTGGGGCCGACGGGCTCTACAGCATATACGTCTCAGAGTGCGTGTTCGCGCTTCCTCTTTGGGATGTGGGTGGCATAAATCATGTTCACTGTTTTGACCTCCGGTGGGAATTTTTTCTGTCCCCCAGTGTTCGGCTGGCGAGGTTCGTCCTCATCTTCACTTAGCGGCTCCTTCCCTTTGTGTTCGGCGTTTAGCTTGCCGGACTGCTTGAAGACCCAGCATTCTCTGTGGGTGTGATTCGCAGGTTTCTCGGGGGTGCCATGAATCTGACAGGACCTGTCTAGAATTTTATTTAGGCTGGACGGACCATCTTTGTTGCCTTTAAACGGCCTTTTCCGTTAACCGGGTCTAGAGCCCCTGAATCCGGCATTTACCGCTGTGTTGTCTGGGCTGTCTTCATTGTTTTGACGTCTGTTTTTATTGCATCGTGATTTTCCATTGCCATCCCTGATTTCGGATGTGCCTGGATCGCTGGTGCTGCTGCGGGCCAACCAACTGTCCTTGCCCACGCAAAAGCGGGTCATAAGAGTTGTTAGGGCTGCCATTGTCCTTAGCTTTTCCTGGTCGAGGTGTCTGGCAAGCCATTCGTCCCGGACACTATGTTTGAAAGCTGCTAGGGCTTCGGCATCCGGACAGTCGATGATTTGGTTTTTCTTGGTGAGAAATCTGTTCCAAAGCTTACGAGCTGACTCTCCGGGTTGCTGGATTATGTGACTTAAATCGTCTGCATCCGGAGGTCGGACATAGGTCCCTTGAAAATTAGCCCTAAAGCATCCTCGAGTTCCTCCCAACCTCCAATGGAATTTTCGGGGAGGCTTTTCAACCAATGCCGAGCTGGTCCTTTCAACTTGAGGGGCAGGTATTTGATGGCGTGGAGATCATCTCCGCGAGCCATATGGATGTGAAGAATAAAGTCCTCGATCCAGACTACAGGGTCTGTCATTCTGCCGTATGCCTCGATGTTTATGGGTTTAAACCCCTCTGGAAATTCATGATCTAGCACCTCATCGGTGAAGCACAGGGGGTGTGCGGCACCCCTGTACTTGGCTGTGTCATGGCATGGGTCCGACGGCTGTAGTATTCGGTGTTGATTCCGAGCTGGTAGTCGATCAGTATAGCCGGTTTGGTGGCCGTGATCCTACATAGGAACACGTTTCCTAGATCCATAGATGGACAAGGCCATACCCGCTCTTTTTTCCAGGTGCTCGCGTAGATCATGTGCTGATTTGTGTGTGACGTCATTAGCCGCTTTGTCTCGGCCACGAGGTGGACGGTCTGGCAGATCGGTCGTATTGTTTTTCGGCGGAATGGCCGCGATAGCCTCGTCATCGAATTTGGGCAGCAGCTTACGTTTTGGATAGCTCGTTGTCTGGCAATCACCGCCATATCTTTCCTCAGTGTCGAGCACTTCGTTCCATCTATGGTTGAGTGTATCCTGTGCGGCTTTAAGCCGTTGCTTCTGCTTCTTCAAGCTCCTCGCGGTGGCAATAAGCCTCTTGTGGAGGTGCTCTTGTTCCAAGTGTTTTCCCGGGATGATATGTGCATCGTCGTCCGGACTGTTCTCCTCTCCGGAGACAGGTTTATAAGTTTTGTCTTCGGCATCACTGTGATCGGACAGCGGCCCCGGAATGTGTTTGCCGTCTCCTTGCTCGTCCTGCTCCATCGCTGGGTCTGCGGGGTCTTCGTTGTCTTCGGCATCGTCCGGGGTGTTATTCTTTCTTGTACCAGTATTGCTGTTTTTGCTATGGCGGGGTTTAGAGCGGCGCCGCTGACGTCAGTGCTTTGGCTGCTTCTCAGGAGTCGTTGCATCCTTCTGATCCTCGCCATTGTTTTCTTTGGGTGTGTCCACCATATATATGTCGTACGATGAGGTGGCTGTCTAGCACCCTGTGGGTGGTGGTTCCTGTTCTTCTCCGGCATCATCGTCCATACCGTCAATGTCTTCGGAGTCGAAATCAAGCCTGTCGGTTAAGTCGTCGACAGTGGCTATTAAGTGGTGGTGGGCGGGTAACGAATTCCTTCGTCGTCCGCTTCCCCCTCGAGCCGGACATAGTTCGGCCAAGAGTCTCCTGACAAGGAGAGAGATTTTAATGAGTTTAGCACGTCGCTCAAGAGCGACTGTTGAAAGATGTCCGCGGAGCCAAACTCCGAGATCGGTGCCCAATTAGATCCGATGGGCACGGATACACGCGGTTCGGAGCCTATGGTCGGAAACGAGTCCGAGGGTCCGATGACACAGACCTCATTGGAAGTGAAATCTGTGTTCGCCTCTATCGCCGTTGAGTGTGCGGCTTCCATGGTGGGGTCCATCCTCCCGTCCTCGGATGGCATGATCCATGCTGGATCTAAAGCCAGGGCAGCTGCAGGAGCGATCTCCTGAACACCGTCCGATGGCAGATCTAGGTCATGCTCATCGTGGCTATAGGGTGCACCTGTCATGGGCTCGAATCCGTCGAAGATCAAGTCTCCGCGGATGTCGATAGTGTAGTTCAGGCTTCCAAACCTGACCTGATGGCCAGGGGCATAGCTATCAAACTACTCCAGATGGCCAAGCGAGTTGGCCCGCAGGGCGAAGCCGCCGAATACGAAGATCTGTCCGGGGAGGAAAACCTCACCCTGGACCACATCGTTGTAGATGATTGGAGGAGCCATCAATCCTTATGGTGACGACACAGTGGAACTCTCAATGAAAGCACCAATGTCGGTGTCAAAACCGGTGGATCTCGGGTAGGGGGTCCTGAACTGTGCGTCTAAGGCTAATGGTAACAGGAGGCGGGGGACACGATGTTTACCCAGGTTCGGGCCCTCTCTATGGAGGTAATACCCTACTTTCTGCTTGATTCATCTTGATGATATGAGTATTACAATAGTTTGTCTACCACGAGATCGTAGAGGCTAAACCCTAGGAGCTAGCCTATGATTCTGATTGTTGTTCTTGTCCTATGGACTAAACCCTCCGATTTATATAGACAATGGAGGGGCTAGGGTTACACAGAGTCGGTTACAGAGAAGGGAATCTACATATCCGAATTGCCAAGCTTGCCTTCCACGCAAAGGAGAGTCTCGCCCGAACACGGGACGAAGTCTTCAATCTTGCATCTTCATAGTCCAACAGTCCGGCATAAGCATATAGTCCGGTTGTCTGAGAACCCCCCTAATCCAGGACTCCCTCACCCATGCCTCCGCTGATGGCCCGACATAACACCCTGTTAATCCCCTTATCCCTGTAGGATCATGTACGCGTAACAAAGCTCTAAGAGGGACCCTTTGTGTGCAAAAATTGAACTATGGAAAATAAGAGTTGTGAACGTGCTACTTCATGTAATCGGTTTTGTTTCCAATATTTTTCGAAAAGTAGGGTCTCTCAGCTTGCAATTTCGAATCTGAATAGGAAATGCGACGTTAGAGCATCTCCAGCCGTTCGCCCCCTAGGGGGCTCGAAAAATCGCCGCCTAGGGACGACCCGGCGCTAAAAATTAGCTTGGGGGCGATCGGGTTCCCAGCCGCCGCGCCCATGGTCGCCCCAGACGCCCTTTTTTAAACTTTTTAAAAAAGAAAATCGGCTAAAATTCGGCAAACGTGGTGAAGATTCGGCAAACAGGACATAAACTTCGGTGTTCTACATTCTTTTACATAGAAAACATGAAATTTACTTTAAAAACAAAGAGCCGCAACTATAGGCCGAAGAACTCACTGAACGCGGGGATGTCGTCGTCCTTCTCCTTCTTCACGCTGTTGGACCCCTGCCTGGAGTCGCCCAGGCGGACAGGGTTGACCGGTGGCGGTGCATCCTCGTCACTGTCTTCAAGCACGATGACGCCCCCTTCATCGCGCCCACGGCGGCGCGCGGCGATCTCTGCCAGGGCGCGGCACTGGCGCTCCATCTCTAGTCGTGCCCAATCTTCCCGCGCCCACTTCATGGCCGCGCCGCCGTGTGTACGCGTGGCGGGAGGGGGCGCGTCGCCTCACCGCGCTGCCCGTGAGGAATCAATGGAAGGCTGACCGGCGGCAGCCTTGGCATTGATTCCTCACTGGAAACCGAGGCGATGTGAGGACGATGAGGCGAGGGGGTCGCTGACTCAGCGGGCCCACCGTTCTTTTGCGCCAATAACAAATGCCCAGGCGCCCCCAGCGCGCTGGGTTCGGCCTGGGTCCACCGGCGCCAGCTTCCGGCCTAACCGGCGAAAAATGGGCTCCTAGGGGCGCGACTGGGCCGTTTTTTGGGCGCTGGCGCCAAAAAAGGGGTCTGGGGGGGGCTGTTGGGGGCGCGGCTAGAGATGCTCTTATAGGTTTGCAATTGTAAATGCCATGTTGGCCGGTTTGCGGTTCCTGAAGGCCATGGAGGCGGTCGACACGTGCAGAAATATCAGCAGGGTGAACATGAGCATTTCCGTAAAAAGATGTCGATAAAGCCATTTACATTCGTGTTCCATCCACAGCGCCAATCTCCACCGCCCAAATCTGCTCATGATCAAAAGATGCATGTGAGAAAGCTGACATTGGCACCTGCAACCGTGTGTCCTTCTCTTTCGCATGCATATCAGGTAGTAGGTTCGGATAGGTGCTAGATTGTTGCATGTACAACATTAATCTCCAGCCCAATTAGGTGAGTAATTCCCCTTATTATCTTTGATGGTGGTGGTAGACCAGCACACAAACAGGATTTAAATGCCACAAAAATCGAATATCTTGTTGTTTAAATTGGTTTGGAAGAACGTTCTTTAAATAATTTCGAAGAGAACAAAACTTCATTAAATTGGTCTCTGAGCTTTGCCATGAAAAACAGAAGAACTTTTGAAAAACTTTGGCGTATCTCATAATTGTTGAATAATAGTCAGAGAACTTTGTTAACTCTCCTTTTGAACTTTACCTTCAAAGCTCTTAAGAACTTTAGGTTTTTACTGGTTTTTTTAAAAGTTCTTCTGATTTTCATGCAAAAGTTCAAACACATCCTTCATAGAGTTCTTATGACTATTTATACTTGTGATTAGTGGTTAGTTATGCATATCAGATAAAAATCCCTATGCATATGATAAAATTTATACTACAATATTATTCTGTTCACTCCAACAGTAATTAGCAGCGTCAGTTATGCATAACGATTTAAATTAAGGAGCTGGCCCTTTAAAAGCGAGCGTGGGAGGGAAAGGGGCGCAGGACATGCGCGGAAAAAGCTGGCATGCAGCATACTAGCCCGTGGCCTCATGGTCTAAGTGGACCCGCCACGTCCTTTCCTTGCATGCAGCACTGATCCATATGCATCAAAGAGCTTGTGATTTCCGTTGCGCATGGAACCCGGACGGAAAAAACCGCGTCCCCCCTAGTTCAGGTAGACAAGTTGACATTTCCTTTCCATAAATCCAAACCAAGCATTTTGCACCCATGAGTGCAAACTTGCATTACAGTTCTTACTCAGCACATCTAAACAAAGAGCGAACTACAGCAGAAAAGCAAACAAATAACGCCGACTGTATGTATGATCCAAACCAATGAAGCTAACAAACAAAAACAGGTGAGGGAAGGAAGGATCAGAGAGTGGTCTTGGACGCCCTCCTCACCAGCACAGCCCAGCACATGATCCTGTACACCAGGAAGAAGCCCAGCATGACCCCCACGTTGACCCACCTCATGCCCTCGTCCACCCCTCTCCCCCTCAGCACGTCGCCTCCGGTGCTCAAGCACACGCCGTCGCCGTTCATGGCGTCCCCTCCCGTCCACGCCACGCACTTCTCGCTGGCGCTGCCCCCGTACTCGTTGATGAGCAGCAGGTCCAGCGGGTACCTGTACATGGACACGTAGTACATGAAGGCCCAGTACCTCGGGATGCTCTCCTTGGGTATGAAGTAGCCGGAGAAGAGGAAGAAGACGCCCAGGAAGATGCAGATGAGCGAGTTGCCGAGGATGAAGTCCGGGGACACGGCGCTGAGGAAGAGCACCAGGGAGCTGGCCATGAGCACGATGAGCCACACGGCGAGGACGAAGAACCCGAACGCGGCCAGGGAGGCGCGGAGGCCCACCAGCCAGTACACGGGCGCCGAGAAGAGGACCGCAACGGCGAGGAGGCACGGCGCGAACACCAGCGCGTTGGCGACCACGTAGGAGGACAGGCGGTAGGCGCGGCGGGAGGCCTCGCGCATCAGCACGCGCCGCTCGTGGAGGAGGATGGGCAGGGCCTCCACGGTGGAGGAGAGGAGGAAGCTCAGGCTGAAGGCGAAGAGGCCGAGCCGGAGCGCCAGGCCGTCCGGGTCGGCGCGCACGCGGAAGAAGACGCTGCCGAGGCCTAGGCCGCCGACGACCGCCTGCGCCGCCCGCGCCGCGAAGAGCTGCTGCGTGCGGTACATGGTGCGCCAGCAGCGCACTGTCAGCGCCGCCACCTCCACGGTGCGGCTGCGGTACCCGTGCTCGGGGACCTGAAGGCTGCCGTTGGCGACGCCGGGGCTTTCCCTTTCCTCCTCGTACTGGTCGTTGTCCCTGAGCTCGGCGAACTTGGCGCGGGCCGCCTGGAGCTGCTCGGTGACCTCCATGGCGAGCTCCAGCGGGTTGAGCTGCGCGGGGATCTTGTGGCCCAGCCTCGCCAGCGTGTCCTCCAGCGACCTCAGCGAGCCGCAGTGCGCGACGGCGCCGCGGGAGAGCAGCAGCAGCGACGAGATGTAGCCGAGCATGCGGTAGCTGGGCTGGTGGATGCTGAGCACCATCACCTGCCGCCGCGCGCGCGCCACCTCGTGCAGCAGCGCCAGCACGTCCATGGCCGACCGGCTGTCCAGCCCCGACGTGGGCTCGTCCAGCAGCAGCACCGGCGGGTCGTGCACCATGTCCACCGCGATGGACACCCGCTTGCGCTCGCCCCCGGACACCCCGCGGGACGACGACATCGCCTCGCCGCCGCCGCCGCCGACGTAGCTGTCGGCCACCTCGGACAGCCGCAGCTCCTGCATGAGCGCCTCCACCCGCTCGTGCCGCTCCCGCGCGGTCACGGAGGAGCCGAGCCTGAAGCGCGCGGCGAAGAGGATGGTCTCGCGGACGGTGAGCAGCGGGAGCAGGTTGTCGTCCTGCGTCACGAAGCCGCACGTCCGGCGCAGCTGCGCGCGGGAGGTGACGGCGTGGCCGTTGATGCACACGGTGGGCGGCTTGGCGATCTCGGAGCCGGTGCCGCGGCCGGACAGGATGCGGAGGAGCGTCGACTTGCCGGCGCCGCTGGGGCCCACCACGGCCAGGATGCTGGAGCTGGACGCGGTGAAGGAGACGGAGTTGAGGAGGCCCTCGGCCTCGGCGGCCGGGGGCGTGGAGGAAGACAAGAACCTCGGGAGGAGACCGGCGTTGGCGCGGCGCGGCGCGGGGCAGGAGAGGTTGGTGACGGCGAGGGTGTACTCCGGAGGGGAGGGCGGGTAGAAGGAGAAGGACGGCGACGCGGAGTCCTGCGGCGACGACGAGGACGCCGACGTGGAGAGGAGGAGCGCCGGGTCCAGCTCCGACGACAGGTCCTGATCCATGGCTGCGGGCGAGGCGAGTGCGCGTGAGAGGGGTCG
Organism: Triticum timopheevii; assembly: GCA_963921465.1. Taxonomy (NCBI): domain Eukaryota; kingdom Viridiplantae; phylum Streptophyta; class Magnoliopsida; order Poales; family Poaceae; genus Triticum; species Triticum timopheevii. Next base: position 294,888,421 of record OY997262.1, read on the forward strand.
ATGTGTGGAGTGTGGAAGCAGTAGAGATGAGCGGGAAACAGCTTGAGAAACTACAAATAGCCTCGACAATTAGCTCTCTGAATGAGGCAGTACTGAAGTTTTCTTGAACGTGTAGTGCACTCTTGCACGCACGCCACGATTCACCATAGGTTGAGATTGTTCGTAGCTAGCTAATGCGCTTCTAGAACAGAGAACAGAGGCAATGGTGCTAAGCTATTTCACACCGACTACAACTATAAATGTTAGTAATTCTTGGTGGTCTGAAGGGTACTAAGATCTTCTAGTGGGTGATCGCCGGTCAAGGTGGCTGCTAGGAATGGATCGGAAGGCAGAAGCGAGCAAAGAGTGACGGAAATGGTGTCTGTACGGGTGAGGGGGCGTTGCGACTTGTGAGCTACTGTGACCTAACTGAATGTTGGTGTCATTTGCGTTGTGTGCTGTGTCTTGGCGGTTGGACCTAACCGCGCGCGCTTAACCAAATCTAAATCGGCTCTTGTTTTTTGACGTGTGGTCGGGGCACATACTGGTAGACTTCTCTTCTTACTTGGACTCCTGGCTACACCCAGATTATGTTGTCGACGAGCTGTGTGCACAACGGGTTGTGCTTTGGCGTTTGCCCGCATATGCCATCGTCGATAAAATGCAAGGGACGGGAAACATCGATCACCACCAAACAAACCAACTCCTTTCCTCTCCACAGTACAAAATGGTAGCTACTCCCTCAGTCCGGAAATACTTGTCTTGAAAATGGATAAAATGGATGTATCTATAACTAAAATAAATCTAGATACAACTATTGCTAGGACAAGTATTTTCGGACGGAGAGAGAATGCAGTTTACCCTGATCTGCATCACCTTCACACGGCCTGAGCTTTTTCCCGAAGACTTGGATAACCGGAAAGCACACCATACATATGTGCAGTTTACAACAGAACTGGATGAAACAAAATGCAGGCAGGCAGGATAATCGAAATTCAAAAATGACAAGGGCACTAAGCACAGTTTTGAAATAAAGCTTAACTCTTGCATGGCTACTTCGCATCTCAATCTACAATTAGCATCCAAAATGTTCTGCACCCGTTATCCCTGGCTCGGCTGTTGGACCTATATATTCGTGGATCAATGGAAAATTAGGAAGAACAAACTCTAAATTGGTGTGCTTGCTTATGCATTTACAGGGCAGATTAGCCGGCTGCCACGAACCATTTACATCACTTCTCCTTGGGCAATCTACTTTCCACACAAGAAAAAGGAGGAAGAGGGTGTACAAGAAAATGCAAGCCCACATTTTCCAAACAGCAGCCCTCTTTCTTTCAGGCCCTAATTAACCTCGCAACCAAACGCATGCTCTATGTCAGTGAGGTACATCACTATCAATACTGGCGACTGATTTGTCCACCACACGAACGTTATACAGCTCGTATACCCTCGCTCGGTTCTCTTGCCACCATTGCTCTGCTTGCGTCTCGCTGAAACGCTTCCGGCTGCACGCAGAAATAGAAATTAGTGAAAAGCTGCAAAGATCAAACTCCAGAAACTACAATAAGCTTTTAAATAGCACAAAACCTCAACAGAACATTAGTTCTTATAAGTGCAGCTGTACTTTTTGGTTACATATAAAGACCACACCCAAGTTGATTCCCCTTTTTACCAAAAATAGCAAAAGATGATTGGCACATGCCAGGAAAAAGTACCTGCAGTCCTGCCCATGCTGCACCACATGCATTACTATTTTGGTAGATCAATTCCACTTCTGGAAATTTCAAAATGCTATAACTTTTGGACCAAACATTGGAATTACGATCATTTTCACTATTTTGGTAGCAACTTTCGTGCTATTGGAAACAACTTTCAGTGCCAGTTAGCATAACGTTTGCCCTGAGATGGCTTACCATGACTGCCAGGTAGCCTGGCGTATTCTGTAAGTTGTCTGCCATGACTAGTGACTAGCCCAACATTATGCTAAGTTGCCTACAGTAATTTTTAGTACGGTAAGCAACTTAGGTAGAGGGGTAGGCAACTTAGCAACATCGCCAACTTTTAACAGTGCTATATGCAACTAATTAGCAATGGTAGGCAATTCAGCATTACCGGAAACCATAGTATGCAACTTTCACAGTGATGGAACATCACCGGAAGGCAACTTCATAAACTGTGAACTGCTTCATTTCCTAGATAGGCAACTCAGAAACCATGGTTCAACAATACTGCATGCAGCTAATTAGTAGCGATAGGCAACTTTCACAAAACAGGAAGTTGCTTCTTATAGCACTAAAGCACTAAAGTTGCTTCCTATAGTAGCACTAAAATTGTTTCTGGTAAAAGTCTGTCAAAAGGTACCAGTATGGGATCTAGTTTGGGAGAGCAACTTGCGAGCAAACTATGGGTGAAAACGGATCTTAATTCCAAGCTTGGTTCGAATGTTACAGCTTTTTAAAATAACTGTATTGAAATTAATTGGACAGGTTTTATACGTGGGGTGTGTGTGTGTGGAAAAATATCCACTGGAGGACCAGACACGTTTTCCTTTTTTGTCAGGTGGGGGCCGGTACTTTCATTTTAAGTGGTGTTTGCTCGCGCTGTTTGCTCACGGCTACTAATGAGCCAACGGCTGCCACCTAGACACGTCCTAGTTTCTAAGCGATAGAGTCGACTTTACGAAATCATTGCAATTTTTCTTTGATCCTTCATGTCCAGCAGACAATAAATGTGTACGAAAATCAGTCCTATAAAAATACAAATACAAATTATTATATCTAGAATTAGTTACTCCCTCTGTTCACTTTTGTAAGTCGTTTATGACAGCTGAAATTGAACTGTTGTAGGCGCAGTCTTAAATGCCTAAAAGGTCTTACAAAAGTGAACGGAGGGAGTATATAATTAATCTGTGAATAACTTCATAATTAAACAGGTTGTCATACAGCTATACCTACACAGAACAACAATTTGTTCCGAATAACTAAAGAATCTTATACGATAGACCAGAAAAAAGGTCAGTTGCTATACTACCTCACATCAAATTAACAAAGTGCTGAACATTGTCTGACAGTCTACACTAATCAAATGTATAAATAATGTGCCCATAAACATCCAATAGACAAGTCCTTCAGCTGATTTATAGTTGCATTTTGAATGGGAATGAAGGAATTTACCTGAACCGTACCCTCCTAAGATCTCTAGCCCCTCCAGGTAGGGCAGTAAGGGTGATGTAGACCCCTGGTTCATCTTGCTCTACCCATTCAGACTCAGGCTTAGAGTCTGAATCGGGCTGTCTGGTTCCGTTCTTGCCAACTTCCAGGTGAGTCTTATTTCTAACTGAACTTGGTCCATTAGAAGCAATCAACCCATTAGACCCGTTCAAATATGGCTCTCCTGAATTTTTTGGGCTACCTAAATTCTCAGTTGCCATTGATATGTCATTAACAGGCACTCCAGAAAGTGGTGGCAGTCTACTGTGTTTAACTGCCCCTGCCCCTGCCCCTGCTCCTGCTCCTGCTCCTTCAGGTAGCTTCTCTGCCATACCCTTCAACTATGGTAGAAAAAATAATTGTTCGCATGTTAGACTGTATCATCATGTCCTGTTGTTGTTTGTTAATAGAAAACATCCCCAAACCACTTATTTTGTCTGCACCCTTTGCAACTCCACTAAAGTAGTCCCTCCATTCCTAAATGTAAGTCTTTGTAGAGATTCCACTAGGTGGATTACATACGGAGCAAAATAAATGAATCCACACTTAAAATGCATCTATATACATCCGTATGTAGTTCATAGTGGAATCTCTACAAAGACTTATATTTAGGAACGGAGGGAGTAGTATGGTTGCCTTATTTAGTTCCCTAGTACATGAACATCATTTAGATAAGTCACAGGCTCAAAACCCGGAAGAGTTATGAGCTGCTTGGATCCGTCAAAGGAAGCAAACTGCCTTTGACCAATCTACAGAGTTCTTGGTTTTTAGCCATTCAATTTCATCAGATTTGGTGAAAAAATGTACTTCTATTTTTATTTTTTGGATGTTTGTACAGTAGGTTCTGGCTGTAATATAAGAAAACAACATCCTCACAGATAAGGAATCTTACTTGTGCAGTGAGCGACTTGATTACTTCTTTTGCAGCTTTGCACTTCGCAGTTTCCTCCCCTGCAATGGAAATAGCTTCCTTTAACTGTTTAGTTGTTCTCTCCAATTCAACTTCCAGTAGATGGGACTTCCGGGTAAGATTTTCCACCTGAAATATTGAACTTGATTAGAACCTCCAGAAGTAAACAAACTCTCACAAGTTACTGTCATAATAATGGTCTATCAGTCTACAAAGAAAACTACTGTGATAATAATGGTCAGTTCCATGAATATCTTTCTACCTTGCTACTGTGACTGAACACTGGGCCAGTCATAAAATAAAGAGAGCAGAAGGAAAAACAGTAGCGTGTACAAACTTCTAAACTGTCATGTGAGTTTATGCCATATATTTTGAGTTTCCATTTAGGAGTTGATGGTTTCGTATGACTGCTTCATCGAGTTACAGTTAGAGAATGATAACCAATAATGCATAGAATCATACTACTTATAATGGACACAAGTTAGAAATACTGATTAAATAGAGAGAACATCAAGATGTGTACCTGAGATCTCAAATGTATAACCTCTTGGCTTACACTATCCTTTATTGGCTTTGCACCATCTACAACAACTCTAGGAGATGTTAGACCACCCAAGGTAGGTGTTGGAGTTGTAGATCGAGGAGGGCTTGTTCTTCTTGAGACAGGTGAAGTTGCCCTAGAAGCAATTCTTGATCCAGGAACCGACGCTGAGAAAAATTTCTTTGATGAGCCAAAAGATTTAGAAATGTTGAGCCCGCTCCAGTGAGAGCTGCCATTTGGAATAGGGGAAACACGGCTGCTATTAAATTCAAACTTCTTATTTTTCTTTGAATATCTGCTATCCATGTTCTTGAAAGATTCCATTGATGACAATCTAGACAATTGGACATTTGATCTTGTCTCCAAATCATCATTGATAGAATCATTGAACCCTTGTAAGATAGCTCCGCGCTTTGCTGAAGAATACCTATCTGTCTCAGGTCCCTTATTAAGTTTACCGTAGCAGCTGTCACAGACACGGTAAGGCTTGTTTGGGTTTGGTGCTAATGAAGCCTTCAGAGATTTCTTACTGCTGCAGGAATGACAAAATACAAGAGCACAGTTGTAGCAATTATGCCGTTTTCTCCTCAAGTTAAACGGCAAGCGACATCCAGAACACATGGACTGATCAACTCCAGACACCCACTTGTGAATGCATATTGCTGCAGTGAAGTTAATTCCACAAACAACACTCCTGACTTGCTTATCTTTCAGAGCTTCAACTAGTGTAGGAGAATTCCTATCATCAGTATCACCATGTCCTAACCGGCCATTAGCACCTTTACCCCATGTATACACCTCTGTCCTGGAAGTCAAGACAGCAACATGATAAGCGCCACATGAAATCTCCTCCACAAAGTTTTTATGTAGCTTTCCTTCAACACGCGCAGGAACCATGCCATCTGCTTGTGGATTTCCAAGCTGACCATAGACAGAACTTCCCATTGTGTACACATGCCCTGAGGTTGTTAGTGCCACCGTGAAACAATGACCACAAGCTACTTGGCAAAAGTTAGGCTCAACCAAAGAAGCCACGCACGTTGGGACAAGTCTTGTTTCTTTGTCACCATGTCCCAAACGACCTTTATCACCATCACCCCATGTAAATATCTTGCCAGAAGAACAATTGCTGGAACTTGAATTCCCAACCATAACTTCAACAACGGCGGCTGTGTGCCACACACCACAAGCTGCCCGAACAGTCCGTAGCCCTTTCAGGGATTCCACCTCCCTTGGTACCGAAATACTCTGACGATCTCCATGACCTAGAACTCCAAAAGAGCCATCTCCAAATGTGAATAGCTGACCTGCAGATGTTACTACAGCCGTGTGCCAAGGGCCACATGAAATAGACGAAACATGTATGCCTTCTAATGGTCCATTGAGCCTTTTGGGCATCCAATGACTGACTTCATTCCCATGACCTGAAAGTCCAAAATTAAAGGTGCCATTTCCCCATGTGTACAAATCTCCAGAGAGCGTGACTGCGCAAGTATGGTACTCACCACATGCTACTAACTCAATGTTCATATGAGCAAGAGCATCGATAAGTTTTGGCTGGGGCACGTCACAGTCCACACCATGACCAAGACGCCCACCTGACTCCTCACCCCAAGAGTAGACCTCTCCCTGCTTAGTGACAAGTGTAGCATGCCTTCCTCCACATGAAATGTTCTGCACATCAAGCCTTCCAGCAAACTCCAATGGCTTTGGTACAAGACAATCCATCTTTGCACCCGAGGAACTTCCAACCCTTGAATTGCCACCACCAAGAATTCCCTCCCCAGTTCCCTCTCCCCAAATGAAAACATCACCTAGAGCATCGCCATCATCATGACCAGAACCATGACTTGATGAACTGACAGCACTTGATAAACTAACTCGGAAAGCATCCATTGGGATGCCCCTCGAGTTCCCATTTGTGTTATCTGAGTGCCCAGAAGACACAGAGTGAACTGATCCAACATTAGAATCCGATGTGAAGAAGGGCCTAGGTGGGGCTGCATATGATACAATGTCAGAGAAGGCCTTGTCCAAGCCAACCTTTGGTGGACTCCCATATGGACTCCGGAGTCGATAATTTTCACTGCCATCCTGTTGCAGTTCAATTGTTAAAGATTGTTTTCTATAATAATTGATGTAGACAGCAGAAATAAAATGGGAATAGCATGATCTGCCATGCTTGAACACAGATATTATTTCATATATTTTGACTTCATCAAGGAAAAAATAATTTTATTTATTTTTATTTTGCTACCACAAACCAGTATGTGATAATGTGATATAGAATGTACAGACCATAAAATACAACATGGGTATCAAGGTTGCCAACTCAAGTTTGGTGGCCATTCAATCTTAAGCCAGAGGTTTCTCAGAAAAAAAGTCTTAAGCCAGTAGCATCAAACACAAAAATGAAAAAGATCAAAGTACATGAAGGAGGAAGAGTTTGGGTTGATCAGTGCAGCCTGACCAGCACACAACAAGAGAGTGTTGAGAAGATGGACGAGCTGGGTGGATGGCGGGAAATACCTTGTGGACACTATCATTGCTACTGAAAGGAGAACTCAAGGGAGAGCTCCTTCTCGTGTAAGTTCTTGGACTAGTTGTACCAGAGGAAAGCATGTCACTTCTTGATTCTGTTCTCCATTTTCTTTGATGACTACGTGATATCAGTGTTTTTAGCCCAGCAAACCACACTTCAGCTTCATCTTTATCTTTGCATATCTGTTTTTCATGACAAAACCAAATTACCAAATTGATTAGCTGGTGATATAGACTAATGAATTTAGCATGCAACAAAGTTGGCAAACAAGCGAACATGTTACATCACACATGAATGACTGGCATGACTTACAATGTCCAATGATCTATCATGGGATATGAGAGAAAATGACTGGCATTCCTTCTCAGGTCGTGGATACCTCTGAAAAATCGCCTGTATCACAAAAAAAGTACTATATCAGGACAGCTTTGCAGCAATTCCGAATAGTAGAACCTCCTCACTAATTATCTGAGCGCAGAAGATGATCTCGTAAGTGGACCTTGAGAAGTTTATTCAACTTAATTTGTGCAAGAAAGAATGATGTTATCTCTTCTTGCCATAAAGTTTTATCAATGTTGGATCATAAATGTTTTGTATCTATAGGAACTTCTGGTGAATTAGTGGAATCGAGCACAGTGAAAATAAATTAGCAGCAAGCTCTCTAAAACGAAGAAGAATCACATCATGGTAAAAGCTGAAGAAAGCCCCATGGAATATTCAGGAGCTAGCACCAGGAGTAAACGAGCAAAATGAAATATAGTTGCTTCACCCAATATTATGAATCGTAACAGTAGAGCATAATATCCATCAAATCTGTCTCCCAAAATTGGGTTTTGTTGAAATAGCAACTCACAGTTCGCTGTCCAGGAATTATTCTGGACACATGACTCAATCTTAGTTGCTTCTCCTCTTTCCCTGAGAACCAAATCAATATAGATTCATCCTGGAGGAGCAAAAGGAGTGCCAAAGATATTCATAAATGAGATGGGGCAAACATGAAGGACTTGAAAATTCTGTGATGGAGCAAATTAATAAGCTCACATTGGAAAGCCTGAAGGGACAAAATTTTGGCTTCCCTCTACGTCCATACTTCAGCAGGTATGCTCCTTTCTTGAGAGCAGTGATGGCCTGCGGTAACAATGGGAACAAGGTTGTATCAAGCATCAGTAACTAGCGTCTAAAAATACTATCCTGCCAAATAGTGGTAATTTTATAGTATGTCAAAGGAGAAGCCTTAAAACACCATTGAACAATCAAACGCGTTCAAATGTGCCCATTGACGTTTTCAATTTTAAGTGGCATTTCAAGCGGTGCCATATAGTGTAGAAATGGAAAAGGAAGGACAAATTATGGGACTGCAATATCAATGAATTAAGATTGAGAGAGGATCAAACTAGTATTCAAACTTCTCGATACACAAGAGAACAGATAAACAGTGAAGATGGAAAGGATGTGCCAAGATGTCATGTATCAATATATTCCACATGAACCAACAATTCCCACAAGAGATTTGTGCTTTCAGTTGGTGAAAAGATGCAAAATGCCATAGGGGAAATCTGGCTACACTTTACTATGCATGAGCGTGTGCTGTGTTTGGCATATCGTAGGATCGGAACAGCTACATTTCGTATCCGTATTCTTCACCATGTCAGGCATATGCTCGGAGAATAATGCAATCTCGATAAAAGGGCAAAGAATTTTAGTAACCCCATCAGGGGGCAATTATCTGTCAGTAACAGTACTGATCCAACTCGCCATTGGCCCAACCTCTGAAAGGATACTCACGTCAATACTTTTTGCGCACAGCCTAAACGAAGACACAAAAAAGGTGGGGTGCAATTCTAACCTACTCCCTGTTAGACCATAAGAGCTGCACACGAGCCAATTCGATCATAAGCGTAGCAACTAGCAAACAACCTAACAACCAGCTGCCAAAAAAGTGGCCACTGGCAAATCAATAGCCCTTGAACATCTCCAACCCAAGACGCCAGAAGTTACAGCTCCGACTGTAGCACAGCTGAATCTCCATACTTAGTTCCCCCGAATTACGGGCCGTTCAATCACCGGGGACAGCTGCGGCCACCGGCGATGCAGAATTGGCCACCACGCGCAGGAGCACACAAACACACGGAGAAGAGAAATGCATCTACATCCAACTATCCAGGCCTCCCGACGGCGCGAGAAGCGGGAATTCCGCAGCGATTCGAGCGGGGGGATCGGGGCGGCTCACCTGCTCGATGTCGCGCTCCACGGGCCCGGCCCTGCCGCCGCCGAGATCCGACGAGGCGTCCGACATCATCGGCGTCAGCCCACGGCCCTCCTCATCGCGCCCCGCCCCCCGGAGACCCGCCGCGCCTCGCCCCCGACGCCTACGGCCTGCCTACGGCGGCCCGCGCCAATGGGGCCCCGACTCGTCCCTCGGCTGGAACACGCCCGAAGGAGGCCGTTGGAGAGGCGGCGAGGGTAGGCGGGAGCACGCGGGATCCAGGCGCGGGGAGGGGTTTGGGAGGGGAGGAAGCGGGTGGCGAGCTGGGGAGAGAGATCGAGAGGAAGTGGGGGAGGGCGAGGAATGGAGAGGGGAGGAAGGAGGGCGGAGGGGTGGTGTGGGAGGAGGAGGGGAGGCGTTATTTTTTTTGTTTTCCTCCTTCACTTTTCTCGCCGAGGCCTTTTTCCCCGGAGCTGCTGGTGCTAGGTTTGTTACGCGTGCGGCTCTGCCGCTGCGCTCTGCGCTGTGTTGTGATTGCTCGCTAGCTAGCTGGGGCTGGGCTGGGCTGTTGTGCGGCTGCCTTTTAGGTTGAGGTCGCGGCGGCCGTCTGCACTGTGCCTGGCGGCTACGGTGGTGGTGATGGTACGCGGGTACGGAGGGGGGAGGTGGCGATGGGGCAGTGGTGGCACGGTGATTGGACGCCGTGGGGTTGAAATCCGTTAGCTGTGGGGCGCACGAGGACACTGACACTGCGAGGGGAATCTGTTGGTGATTTTGCGGTGAAGTGCTTGATTCTCTGCGGGTGTCGACGTGGTTTTTTACCCTACCGACGGGAAAACTCAGAAATAGCCAACGCACATAATTTTTTTACAAACAGGTAGTGCGAAGAAGATAGGCGTACCAACGCGCACGCACTTAGAGCATCTGCACCCGGCACCTGAAATCTTATACACCCGCGGACGGCCCGGTCATTGACCGGTAAAAAAAACGACCCAAACGGATACCTCATACCAACCACAATCGTCTGCACGGACTCACACTCCTCATATCCAACCAAAATCTGGGCGGATATTGATGTAGGGTGAAACCCTAGGGGCCAATCTTTCACGATTTGAAGGGGGCCCCGCGAAGAACACGAGAGAAATCATGAGAGGAACACTCAAGAACAAGTCCAATCACATATCCACTAGACAATCAAGCACACAAGATCCACAAGGATACATGAACAACAAAGAGAAAGATACAAGGTAGAGTTCATCCCAAATCCAAAGGAGATGGGAGCTTGATGATCTAGATAGATCCTTCCTCGATGGGGGGTCTTGAATCCCTCGGGATCTTCTCCTAGATGGAGGACTTAGCCTCCAATGGAGTAGTCTCTCTCTCTCTCTCTCTCTCTCTCTCTCTCTCTCTCTCTCTCTCTCTCTCTCTCTCTCTCTCTCTCTCTCTCTCTCTCTCTCTCTCTCTCTCTCTCTCAAGAGGAGAAGGTAGGAGCAAAGCTCACATACAAATGAGCTATCATGTTTGCTTTTTTTAGCAACTCTAGAGCTATCATGTTTGCTAACCCTAACTAGAGGAAGGGGAAGGAGTATATATAGGTTAGTCCACGAAGGGGTAAGTGAGGAGGAGATACATGGGCCTCTGGCCCGACTCTGCGCGCAAGCAGGCGCCGGATGTCCGGGCTCGGGGCCGAATGTTCGGGCTCTCGTGAGGCGCCGGATGTCCGGGACGGTTGGCCGGATGTCCGGGTCGAGCGGGGTGGCCTTCGGCTGGCTTCTGTTGTCGATGCCGGATTTCCGGGGGAAGGCCAAATGTCCGGGCTGTCGGGAGGCGCCGGATGTCCGGCCGCTGATGTTGTTGGTCGTATGTTGGTGCAGCTCCTTGGCGGCTGCACATGCGCCGGATGTCCAGCCTCTGGCCGGGATGTCCGGTCGTTGTAGCTTCAGCAGCTCCGTCTTCTTCCGTCTCCGCTTCCATGCTTCCCTTGTGGATGGTGTAGTTATTCCTTGGCGCTTGCACTCCTCCTCAACATCTGTGAAGCTCTGACAATACCTATGCATGCACACGGGAGGAGTGTCAAGTAGTATACCATCCTCGAAGGAGTTAAGTGAGCGCATGTAAAGGAGATGATTCACCTTTGGGTATGTGAAATAGATGTCGCACGTGTCACTCGCCAAACGGGCTCTCGACATGGTGATGTCCATAGGATGCTCCGCATCATCTCCCTCCCCCCTTGGGAAAGATCCGACCTTGGATCGAAAACCAAATCACCATGGGAAAAAGATGGCTTCGCCGTATAGAAGTGGATGTTCACCAAGTACTCGTCATCTTGAAGCTCGAAATGGGCACCCTCCAATGTCGCACCATCTAATGATTCCTTCAAAAGGAGTAAGGACAACAAACACTTGGAAAAACAAAATGTGGTTAGCGTTAGTGCAAAACCAAGCGTTTAATAGGTGATTCACCCAACAAGTGTTGTCATCATGAAAAGCAAATGGTGTGACAAAGGATTGTGACATGGCATGTAAGCATACCAATCGAGCACAATCAAAGATATCATGGGGACAAGTATGCAGTTGGGAGGTAGTGATGCAAATACGTGTGACAAGAGAATAAGCATCTACCTCAAGGTCATAGAAAGCATTCAAAAATTGCTCAATGAAAGGTCTATGGTAGGCATAGGAATCATTCACAACACCAAATAAAATAAAGTATCTAAACACATGGGTCAAGTGCAAGACAATCCAAGCATAACGTGCATAGGGTGTAGTGAAGATAGTGTGGCACTCAACACAATAGAAAGAGCAATTGTTCATCATGTCTGAGGCAATCAACACAAGCATGTAGCAATCAATGGGACATGGCATGTGTGAAAAAATGACATTGTTGCAACCAAGCATATGATAGGAGCAAGAACTCAGCAAGTTGGATGCAACACACAAGGTATATATGTCATGAGGCATGGCAATGTGGCAATGACAAGTCGAAGCAAGATCTCTAACATGTGTGCAATATGTCAAGGTGCAAGCAACACATGAAGTAGGATCCACAATATTCATGCTCATGGTTTTGGGGTTCTCAAAAGAGAAGGATATCACCTTCAAAGCATGTCCTTGTGTGTCCTTCACAATGCAGAAACATAAGCAAGTGCGATGTAGAATCGTCGTGGTAGAAGGTGGTTCGCTCTCAAGAGTTCGGATTGTCAACTCACGTGACATGGAAGTTGACACGAAGTCCAAGTTTCCTACACATGCACAAAATAAAGCAAACAACATATGTGCATGGTAGATAAACACATCATCCATCATGATGGTTCTCTTCTCTTGCACATAACCATTAGAAGCACAAGTGCACGAATAATATGATGCAACAATGGCAATATTCAAGGCACTAGGTATATGGTGCAAAGAGGTAAGACAACCATACTTCACAAGGAATATGTCAAAATCTCCAAATATATGCGAGAATGCTATGATGCAACAATGGCAATATTCATGGCACTAGGTATATGGTGCAAATAGGTAAGACAAGCCTGCTTCACAAGGAATATGTCAAAATCTCCAAATATATGCGAGAATGCTATAGGGGCAATCTCATTAGCAAGACTAAAAAACATTGTTGCACTCAATACATGTCAAATCATCTAGCATGCGAGAGGCAACATATGGAGAGATATGACAAGAAGCAATAGCAATCATATGCAAAGCATGACAATGGTTGTCATCAACCGCATGAAATGAGCAAGTATAAATCATGGGTGATGTAACATAAGCAAGCATATCAATCATATCGTGCAAACTAGTGGAGCAAAGATGCAACACACTAGGCAAAATCATGCAATCATGTCATGTGAGCAAATAGAAGGCATAAGCAATGCACATGACATATCACAAGCACAAACATAAAGCAAGATCAATGTATCATCGTAGGAATGAGTCATAAGTGGAACATGGCAATAACAAGCAGTACCTCCACCAAGCTTGCAAATACACATACAAGTACTAGAATCATGGATCATGTGAGATGCAAAGCATGGGTCACCAAAGCATGTCATCCAAATGGAAATGAGCATATCATGCGAAGTGAACATGGCAAGATGGGCATAGAATATGTAATGGACAATAACCCATAGCCATGTGAGGGCCGTGTAGAAGAAATGCGCAAAGTCATTGCGCGAAGAGAGCGGTGGGAAAGACGATCCATGGGATCCCAAGTCATCATGGCTCTCTAAAGCTCATTTTGTCAACTCATGGGACTGTGAGGTTGACAAGTATGCTTGGTTACCTACACAAAAGAGACACAAACCAAAAAATTGTGCGCGTGGTAAATGTACACATCATCCATCATGATGTGTATGTGCACATGTGAGTTAGCACAAGATAAGCATCACTCAAAGAAATTTGATGCATGTACTAGTAGAAAAAGGGTCTAATGTGCAGCTCATTAGTCCCGGTTTGAAATTGAGCCGACACTAATGTGACCATTAGTGCCGGTTCCAATGGCTAGGCGGGCCGCTCTCTTTAGTACTGGTTCATACGGAACCTTTAGCACCGGTTCGTGCCACGAACCGGTACTAAAGGGTGTGGTGGCAGGATGTTGTCAGACTGGGGCCCGTCCGGCACCTTTAGTACTGGTTCTTGCCATGAACCGGTACTATAGGTCATCCTGCATATAAACCCTTCATCCAGCTCGCTCTGTTCTCCCCCCTTTCCCCTCTCCTCCTCTCTGTTCTTCCTCTTCCCCCCTCGAGCTCATCACATATTTTGCCCAAATTTTGTAAAGATTTGAAGGCCCCCCATCCATTCAAGTCATCACAAAGGTTAGCAACTTTGTCCTTTCATCTCTCATTGCTAGATTAGCTCTTGCAATGCTTTATATAGTGATTAATTTGTGGGTTTTAGTAATTTGGGAGGAATTATATGTGGTAGTATGTTTGATTTATATGCAATTTGAGCTTAAAATAACTCTTAGTTTGCATATGTAGGTGTGGTTTACTTAGTGCCTTCCCGTCTCTGTCGTAACCACCGTCGATCGTCCGCAGCGACCCGTCGCCAGCACCACCTTGTGGTGAGCCTCTTGTTCTTATCTTTTTTATATAAAAAAAGTCATGTTTGTGTGATTTAGATATATAGTTACTTGTATAATTATCTTACCCATACATTGTTTGTTATACATAGTGCCATGGTTTTGATATCCGTCCCCGTCGGCCCTCGTCCATGTTATCATTCGGATGTGGTATATTCTCTTTTAAAATCATTTGTTGCATTTCGTGTTTATGACAAATTGTGCCCATCAAGTCGACATAGATATTTTTATCTAGGAGGTATGTGAACCGGAAATTCCAACCGACCCTATTGTCGAGAGGTTAAATGTAGTTGAAAGAGAAAACGAGTATTTGAAATAAAAATTGAAAAGAATTGAGGGGGAGAAGATGGAATTGGAGTTGCATGTTGCCGATGTCGTCGATGATCACAAGATCAAGATGGAGAAAATGCGGTTGAAGATTAGAAAGATTAGAAAATATGCCATTGATAGTGTGGCTTGGTATCATTATGCTGTTGGATCAATTGTTACCTTAGTTGCGATCTTGATCGCATTTGTTGTTGCATTTAAAATTTTTAGCTAGAGAGTTATTTGTATGTTGCATCTAAGTGTTGTATGAACTTTATGTATGAATTTGTATTAATCTGGTCTATTCGGTGGTGTGTAATGAAGATGCGCTGACAATGGATGTACAATGACCGATGCTCTCCCCAGTTCATTGATGGCGTGCATACTTTTTTGATTGCAGCTCAGGCAAACAAGCGGGCGGATGGTTTTATGCCTTGTCCATGTGCTGGCTGTAAGAATGGTCACAATTACTCTAACTCAAGAACCATTCAAGTCCACCTGTTTGAGTCCGGTTTCATGCCCCACTATAATGTTTGGACCAAGCACGGAGAAAGAGGGGTTATGATGGAAGACAATGAAGAAGAAGAGGACGACGATAGCTATCATGGCCATGGGTTCCCTGAATACAATGATACAACAATGGGGGAAGAAGCTGAGTCAGCCATGCGGGAAGAAGCTGAAGAAGAGGCATCAGATGAGCCCCCTGATAATCTAGGTCGGGCCATTGCCAATGCAAAGAGAAACTGCGCAAGTGAAAAGGAGAAGAAGAAGTTGCAGCGCATGTTAGAGGATCACAAGAAATTGTTGTAGCCGAATTGCGAAGGTGACAAGAAAAAGCTGGGCACCACACTGGAATTGCTGCAATGGAAGGCAGAGAATGGTCTATCTAACAAGGGATTTGGAAAGTTGCTGGTAATGATAAAGAATATGCTTCCAAAGGATGACGAGTTGCCCGAGAGTACGTACGAAGCAAAGAAGGTTGTCTGCCCTCTAGGTTTAGAGGTGCATAAGATACATGCATGCCCTAATGACTGCATCCTCTACCGCGTTGAGTACGAGGATTTGAACGCGTGCCCGGTATGCAGTGCATTGCGCTATAAGATCAGCTGCGATGACCCTGGTGATGTTGAGGGCAAGCGCCCCAAGAATAAGATTCCTACGAAGGTGATGTGGTATGCTTCTATAATACCACAGTTGAAACGTTTGTTCCAAAATAAAGAGCATGCCAAGGCGATGCGATGGCACGGAGAAGACCGTAAGAAAGACGGAAAGTTGAGAGTACCCGCTGACGGGTCGCTGTGGAGGAAAATCGAGAGAAAGTACAGGGAGGAGTTTGCAGGTGACCCAAGGAACGTATGGTTTGGTCTAAGTGCAGATGGCATTAATCCTTTTGGGGAGCAGAGCAGCAACCATGGCACGTGGCCTGTGACTCTATGTTTGTATAACCTTCCTCCTTGGTTGTGCATGAAGCGGAAGTTCATTATGATGTCAGTGCTCATCCAAGGCCCTAAGCAACCCGGCAACGACATTGATGTGTACCTAAGGCCATTAGTTGAAGAACTATTACAGCTGTGGAATGGAAAAGGTGTACGTGCGTGGGATGAGCACAAACAGGAAGAATTTGACCTAAAGCTGTTGTTGTTCGTGACCATCAATGATTGGCCTGCTCTCAGTAAGCTTTCAGGACAGACAAACAAGGGATACCGCAGATGAACGCACTGTTTGGATGATACCAACAGTATATATTTGGATAGTTGTAGGAAGAATGTGTACCTGGGACATCATCGATTTCTTCCGAGTAGGCATCCCATAAGAAAGAAAGGCAAGCATTTCAAAGGTGAGACGGATCACCGGACGAAGCCTCGCCACCGTACTTGTGCTGATGTACATGATATGGTCAAGGATTTGAAGGTAATCTTTGGAAAGGGTCCTGGCGGACAACCTGTTCCGAAGGACGCTTACGGACGCGCACCCATGTGGAAGAAGAAATCTATATTTTGGGACCTGCCCTATTGGAAAGACCTAGAGGTCCGCTCCGCAATCAACGTGATGCACGTGACAAAGAATCTTTGCGCGACCCTTCTTGGCTTCTTGGGCGTGTATGGGAAGACAAAAGATACACCAGAGGCACGGGAGGACCAGCAATGTATGCATGGAAAAGACGACATACATCAGGTTCAGGCCAGCTACGCTCTTACCAAAGAAGAGAAGGAAATCTTCTTTGAATGCCTGCTCAGTATGAAGGTACCGGCTGGCTTCTCATCGAATATAAAGGGAATAATAAATATGACAGAGAAAAAGTTCTAGAACCTAAAGTCTCATGACTGCCACGTGAGTATGACACAACTGCTTCCGGTTGCATTGAGGGGGATTCTACCGAAAAACGTTCGATTAGCCATTGTGAAGCTATGTGCATTCCTCAATGCAATCTCTCAGAAGGTAATCGATCCAGAAATCATACCAAGGTTACAGAATGATTTGGTGCAATGTCTTGTCAGTTTCGAGTTGGTGTTCCCACCATCCTTGTTCAACATCATGACGCACGTCCTAGTTCACCTTTGCCAAGAGATTAACGTTTTGGGTCCTGTATTTCTACACAATATGTTCCCCTTTGAGAGGTTCATGGGAGTCTTGAAGAAATATGTTCATAACCGTGCTAGGTCAGAAGGAAGCATCTTGAAGGGCCATGAAAATGAGGAGGTCATTGAGTTTTGTATTGACTTTATTCCTGACCTTAAGCCGATTGGTGTTCCTGAATCGCGGCATAAGGGCAGACTGGATGGAAAAGGCACGCTAGGAGGGGATCAAATAATATGTATGGACGGGCATTCTCTCACTGAAGCACACTACACAGTTCTACAGAATTCCGCCTTGGTGGCCCCGTATATGGAGGAACACGAGAATTTTCTACACTCCAAACACCCGGAGCAGTCTGACGACTGGATTACACGTGAACAAACGAGGACTTTCGCCAGTTGGTTGCATACACGAGCCATGCATGATGGCGATATTGAAGATGACCTGTACTTGCTGTCCCAGGTACCATCTTCGAATATAATGACTTTCAAAGGGTACGAGATAAATGGGAATACATCTTACACGATCGCCCAAGATAAGAAGAGCACCAACCAAAACAGTGGTGTCCTGTTTGATTCAACAACCAACACGGGAAAGGAAACATATTATGGTTACATAGAGGACATGTGGGAACTTAACTATGGAGGTGGTTTGAAGGTCCCTTTGTTTCGGTGCAAATGGGTCAATATGACACGAGGCGGGATAACGAAAGACCCGCAGTACAGAATGACAACAGTGGATCTCAACAATCTTGTGTATGCATACGAACCATTCGTCCTAGCCAATGATGTGGCGTAGGTTTTCTATGTGAAAGACATGTCTACCAGGCCGAGAAAAAGAAAATATAAGGAAGCGAATGGATCATACGATGAGCCAAAGCGCCACATAGTTCTTTCAGGGAAAAGAAACATCGTGGGAGTGGATGACAAGACAGACATGTCAGAAGATTATGAAAAGTTTGATGAAATTGCTCCATTCACAGTGAATATTGATCCGAGCATCCAGTTAAATGATGAAGATTGTCCATGGTTACGGTGCAAAGGGACACACGCGAAGAAAAAGTTTCACACCCAAAGATCCCACACTAGCATGTGATAGGCTTCACCGTCATCACTTTCTTCTGTAGTGACTTTCCAGACTTATATATCTGGAAAGTGCCGCTTCGAACAAATCGGAGGGAATCTTTATAATAGTTAGGGTACTTATGTGTTTTGGTATTTGAAACACGAAGAAATTTTATGTGCAAAAACTGATGCACTTCGTCTACAAATTAGTTCGTCAAATAATTCAAATTTAAACTATTCAAATTTGAAAACTACTGGCACTAACAGAAAGTTTGTAATTTGTTGTAACTATAGAAAAAATATTCAGAAATAAATAAATAAAAATAAAAAAAGTAGAAAAGAAAAAAAGCTAAATTTTTGTTGAGACAAAAACTAAATTAAAAAAAATTAAACTATTCAAATTTGAAAGCTACTCGCACTAACAGAAAGTTTGTAATTTTTTGTACCTAAAGAAAAAATATTCAGAAATAAATAAATGAAAATAAATAAAGTGGAAAAGAAAAAAAACTAATTTTTTGATGAGACAAAAACTAAATAAAAAGCCCACCTACTGGGCCACAATGGCCTGCATACGACTAGAAACCCAACATGTAGTTGGGCCAGGATGCAGGCCCGCTAGCCTAGTAGGCCCAACAGGGCAGAGTAGAAGAGGTAGGCCCAGAAGGCCTGCATTAGAGAGGAGCTCAATGCAGTGCCCGCGCCGGGGCTTATAAATTGACCTCGGCGCTCCTCGACTAGCGAGGTGGGACTAAACTTGCGCACCGTCTGGAGCCAGCGCACCCCCTTTAGTACCAGGTCGTGGCTACAACTGGTACTAAAGGGGGTGCCTTTAGTACCGGTTGTAGCCATCACCCGGTACTAAAAGGGTGCGCTTCTCGCCGCTTTGCCTGGCCAAAATAGACCATTAGTACCGGTTAGTGTCTCCAACCAGTACTAAAGGTAGGTTCTATATAAGAAAACACTTCAAAAAAAATTTGGCAGTTCTCCCTCTGCTTCTTCTCCTCTGCCCCGTCGCCGCCGCCCCTCGTCGCCGCCCCCGTCCCGCGCCGTCGCCGCCCCCTTCGCCGCCCCCGTCCTACATCGTCGCCGTCCCCGTCGCGTCGTCGCCCCGTCCCGCGCCATCGCCGTCCGGCCCCTCGCCTCGCCGTCGCCATCGCCTTGGATCGACCTCGCCTCGCCGTCACCGTTGCCTGGACCTCGCCGTTGCCATCGCCTCGACCTCGCCCGCGTGCACTGTGAGTCCCTCCCCCGGCCTCTCCTCCCTCCAATCCAACGCGCCGCCGCCACCGCCGGCCGGGCGCACGCGCACACACACACACTACACGCGCGCACGCACACACACACACACACACTACATGCGCGCACACACACAATTTTTCTGTTTTTAGTTTTTAGTTTTTTCTGTTTTTTTGTTTTTCATACAAAGTTTTAGATGAATTAATTAATTAGATTAGATTAATGTCAAATAGTATATAGAAATGTTAGAAATGTTATAGAAATGTCAGAAATTTTAGAAATGTTAGTTTTAGCTAGATGAATTAGATTAATTTCAAATTGTTATAGAAATGTTAGTTTTTAGTTTCTTATAATTTTAGTTATACAAATTTAGAATTTGCATATAAGAAATCACAATCCAATCATTTAAAAAATGTTAATTTTGCGGCGTATAGTATTTGTTCTCGACGATGCCCGGCCCGCATCCTCGCCGTCGACCCGTTCACGACGACGTCCTGATTCAGAGGACCCATGTCCGGGACTGGGCTCCGCCGGGCTAGCACTGGGAGGTGCTACCTTCAGGGGCTCGCCGCTTGGTGAGGAACCCGGGTCCCGTTGTCAACCCTGAGCTCCTTTGGTGGTGTTCCCGTGGGCCACTTTTGGTGCGGAGGGAGCCGGCCCCGCCGGATGTGGTGCGTCGCCGTGTCAGGGAGGAGGACAAGCACGTCCGACGCTACATGGCTGCTGAGGGAGTCCTGGACTAGGGGGTGTCCGGATAGCCGGACTATCATCGCCGGCCGGACTCTAAGACTATGAAGATACAAGATTGAAGACTTCGTCCCGTGTCCAGATGGGACTTTCCTTGGCGTGGAAGGCAAGCTTGGCAATACGGATATGTAGATCTCCTACCATTGTAACCGACTCTGTGTAACCCTAGCCCTCTCCGGTGTCTATATAAACCGGAGGGTTTTAGTCCGTAGGACGAACAACCATTACAACAAGCATACCATAGGCTAGCTTCTAGGGTTTAGCCTCCTTAATCTCGTGGTAGATCCACTCTTGTACTACCCATATCATCAATATCAATCAAGCAGGAGTAGGGTTTTACCTCCATCGAGAGGGCCCGAACCTGGGTAAAAACATCGTGTCCCTTGTCTCCTGTTACCATCCGCCTAGACGCACAGTTCGGGACCCCCTACCCGAGATCCGCCGGTTTTGACACCGACATTGGTGCTTTCATTGAGAGTTCCTCTGTGCCATCGCGATCAGGAAGGATGCCTCTTCTCGTCTTTAAAGACGGTACCATCACCGAAGGAGCTTTGGACGCCGGCCAAACTATCCGGCTAGGTGGTTTTCTCATGACCGTGTGTTCGGCCACCGCTTCGACGATGACCTCTCGGGTCATCGAAAGCAATCTTCACGTCAACTCGGAATTCGCCGAGCAGCTGGATCCAATGGAGCTCTCTTCCATAACCGAGCTCTTGGATCGCATCGCCGCCCTGGGAGTCGCTACAGACTACAATCAGATTGGGCTTAAAACCGATCTGAGAGAGATTAACTCTCCCCAGGTTACCCACCATGTTGCAATGGTAGAGGAACAAAGCGGCGGCTCCTCTTCTGTATTAAAAACTAGTTATGTCCGGACTCCCGAACCCTTCATGCCGGATTTCCGCGGAGGGATGGACGTCGATCAAGCACTGAACCTAAAGTCGGGCATCGGACCAGACTCGTTGGACAACGTCCAGCAATCCAAGCTTCCAAATTCAGAAACTTTGCTGCCTTTAAGCCCCGAGATGGGTAGGGTTCCGGACTCAATTCCACCCACCCACCCAAACATATGCGATCTTTCTCAAATCCGGCAAGAGCCCGCTGAAATAGTACATCATTACTGGGCCAGATTCCTCCGGGTTATGGACAGGATAAAAGACTGCCGTGAGGAAAACGCAATTTCAATTTTCTGCAATAATTGCACGAACAAGGGAATCTTGAACGCCGTAAGTCGTCGTGAAATTACACGCTTCGCCGACCTGGCGTCCATAGTGCGAAAGTACTGTGCAATGGAGAGTTTCCGGAAAACCGAAGCTAAGTTTTGGGACAATCCGGCTCTGAATACAACCCTAGTCCGAAACGAAAGGGTGCATCATGCTCAGGCACCAGGTACAAAAACTAAAAAGCAAAAACCCCATAAAGGGCACGGAACCGTACTGGAGGGATGGCTCAGCGGACCCTGTAAAATTCACAATACAGAGGGCGCCACTCCCACACATAGCCTTCGAGCATGTTGGATACTACTGCAGGTGGCCAAAAGTGGCGAAGAGCTTCTAGCCCCGGAGAACCACTCCAACAGTGCCAGTACGGTGTCAACAGTCTTCGAGACTTTCGCATCAAATAATATGCGGAAACGAACAATCCACAGCCTCACCGAAGTCTACCAAGTAGCAACAACAAATCCATGGAGCGACACGACCATCACTTTCAACGCCAGCGACGAACCTAAATTCCGAATAGCCCGAGCACCAGCCGCATTGGTCCTCAGTCTAATAGTGGACGGCTTTCGTCTTACCAAGGTACTCATGGATGGCGGCAGCGGATTAAACCTCATCTACGAGGAAACCCTTCAAAAAATGGAAATAGACTGGAGCCGCATTGAGCGAAGCAGCACAACCTTTAGAGGAATAATCCCTAGCCGGGAAGCACGCTGCACAGGAAAAATCACACTTGATGTGGTGTTCGGCTCGCCGGACAATTACAGGTCCGAGGAGGTCACATTCCAAGTGGCCCCATTCAGTAGCGGATATCATGCTATATTAGGACGAGAGGCATTCACAATTTTTCAAGCCATACCCCATTACGGATACATGAAGCTTAAGATGCCCGGGCCGAGTGGAATAATCACTCTTGTCAGTGATCCGGACACAACACTCCGCGCCGAAAACAAGACAGCCGCACTGGCCCTAGAGGCACTATCCGAAGCCTTAGCAGCAGAGGAGCTCACGGCGCTGCGCTCCACGGTGAACAGGGATGATGTGATAGTCGATAAGAGGTCCAAGTCCACCTCTTTTAAACCAGCGGACGAAACAGTCAAATTCCAAGTCCATCCAACGGACCCAACAAAGACGACCTCCATTGGGGCACAGTTAAACCCTGATGTAGACGCCGCACTGCGAGAATTCCTTCGGGAGAATTGGGACATCTTCGCCTGGCACCCTTCAGATATGCCAGGAATCCCACGCAGATTGGCAGAACACAGCCTAAACATCCTAAAAGGATTCAAGCCAGTCAAACAGGCTCTTCGGCGATTTTCCGAACCCAAAAGTCAGGCAATGGGAGAGGAGCTAGCCAAATTATTGGAAGCCGGATTCATCAGAGACATCAAACATCCAGACTGGCTAGCAAACCTGGTGATGGTACCAAAGAAGGACAAATCCTGGCGCCTATGTGTCGATTTCAAAAACCTAAACAAGGCTTGCCCCAAGGATCCTTTCCCCCTCCGCCGCATCGATCAGATAATCGATGCTACTGCAGGGCACGATTCATTGTGCTTCCTCGATGCATACTCCGGCTACCATCAAATCAAGATGGCGGAGGCGGACCAAGCCGCAACGACATTCATTACTCCATACGGACCATTCTGCTTCAACACTATGCCCTTCGGACTAAAAAACGCCAGCGCAACATATTAGCACATGATTCAGACATGTCTGGCTACCCAGATCGGCAAAACAGTAGAGGCATACGTAGACGACGTGGTCGTCAAAACCAAACACGTCGAAACTCTAGTAGACGATTTGAGGCTCACATTCGACAACCTCCGAGCATATGATATTAAGCTGAACCCGAAAAATGCGTTTTCGGCGTTCCAGCCGTAAAGCTCCTGGGCTTCATTGTATCCGGTAGAGGAATTGAAGCAAACCTAGCCAAGATCCGAGCTCTTTCACAACTGGATATTCTAAAAGACCTCAAACAAATACAAAGATTGACTGGATGCGTGGCGACTCTAAGCCGCTTCATCTCCCGTTTGGGAGAAAAGGCACTGCCCCTCTATCGCCTCCTCAGGCGCACCGAGCACTTCGAGTGGACGGATGCTGCCACTGCCGGACTCGAAGAAATAAAGGCCATATTGGCAACAAATCCGGTCCTGGCCGCGCCTAACATGGGCGAACCAATGTTATTATACATCGCGGCAACACATCAAGTTGTAAGCGCGGTGCTCGTCGTCGAACGAGAAACAGAAGGGCATAAATTCCCTCTCAAAAACCAGTGTACTACGTATCCACTGTCTTAACTCCATGAAAGTCCCGGTACCCGCATTATCAGAAGATAGCATACGCGGTGTTCATGGCATCCCGGAAGCTGCGACACTACTTTCAAGAGTGTTCGATAACAGTGGCCTCCGAAGTACCCCTCAACGACATTATAAACAACCGCGACGCGACGAGCAGGATTGCGAAATGGGCCATCGAGCTCTTACCATTCGATATAACCTATAAACCATGGCGAGCTATAAAGTCGCAAGTCTTGGCTGACTTCGTCGCTGAATGGACTGAAGCCGAACTCCCTAAAGAGTACGACGCATACTCCAATTGGATTATGCATTTCGACGGCTCCAAAATGTTGGCCGGCTTGGGGGCTGGCGTCGTATTGACGTCCCCAACCGGAGACATAGTCCAATACGTACTTCAGATAATGTACACGGACTCCAACAATGCAGCCGAATACGAGGCCCTCCTACATGGTCTCCGGATGGCAATCTCCATGGGTATTCAACGCCTAGAGATGCGCGGGGATTCAAACCTTGCAATATCCCAAGTAAATTTAGACTTTGACGCCAAGGATCCAAAAATGGCAGCCTATCATAATGCTGTCCTAAAAATGTTAGCTCGGTTTGAAGGACTCGAATTCCACCACGTAGCCCGGGATAACAACCAAGCAGCCGACGTGTTGGCACGCATCGGCGCGAAATGCGACGCTGTCCCTCCAAACATCTTCCTGGAACGGCTCTTTAAGCCATCTGTACTATGGGAAGAGGAGTCCGGAAATAACAACCTGGAAGCAGCCGCACCACCCAACACAGAACAATCTGACATAATCGGCGGTTCAGCCGATGAAATAACACCTTCAGCCCACGAAATAATGGCGGTAGTTGCCCCATGGACAGAACCATTCCTAGCCTACTTAATTAGGCAGGAACTTCCCGAAGACCAAAATGAGGCCCGCTGCATAGTTCGGCGATCTAAAGCCTACAAGGTCCACGAGGGAGAACTTTATAAGAAAAGCACAACCGGAGTCCTTCAAAGGTGAATCTCCAAAGAGGAAGGGCGAAACCTTCTGGCAGAAATTCACGCCGGACTAGGCGGACACCACGCTGCAGCCTGGCCCTCGTAGGCAAGGCCTTCCGTACAGGATTTTATTGGCCGACGGCCTGGGCAGATGCTCAGGACTTAGTCCAATGATGCGTCGGTTGTCAGCTCTTTGCTAATCAGAGCCACATGCCACCCACCGCCCTCAAAACTATACCCATCACCTGGCCGTTCGCGGTCTGGGGGCTTGACATGGTTGGACCCCTTAAAGGGGGAACCCACAAGCAAAAGTACCTATTGGTCATGGTGGACAAATTCACCAAATGGATAGAGGCCAATCCAGTTAAAACGGCCGAATCCGGACCAGTGATAGACTTCATATCCCGGGTAGTACACCGTTATGGCGTCCCCCACAGCATCATCACCGATAATGGCACGAACTTCACGGCCGACGAGGTTAAACTCTGGTGCAAAAATATGGGCATTAAGCTCGACTACGCTTTAGTCTATCATCCTCAAACCAACGGTCAAGTCGAGCGAGCAAATGGTCTAATAATGAGCTGGATCAAGCCCATACTAGTGCGGTCCCTTACAGAATCTAACACGCACTGGGTAGAGGAGCTCGACTCCGTACTCTGGGGGCTGCGGACCACGCCAAACCGTACTACCGGATTCACACCATTCTTTATGGTATACGGCGCAGAGGCAGTTTTGCCCTGCGACATAATTCATGACTCACCTCGAGTGCGCATGTACGAAGAAAGAGAAGCCGAGTTGGATTGGCAGGACAGCTTGGACGCATTAGAGGAGGAGCGCGACGTGGCAAAGGCTCGTTCCGCATTCTATCAGCAGCAGGCTCGAAGATATCAAAGTAGAGAAGTACGGGCTAAAACTTACAATGTTGGCGAACTAGTTCTACGCCTGCCGGACAAGAAAAAGGACAAACTCAAGCCCAAATGGGAAGGTCCCTTTATCATCGACCAAGTCCTGACCGGCGGAGCATACCGTCTGCGAAATGCATCGGACAACCGACTCGAGCCGAACCCATGGAACGCAGCCCGCCTCCGAAGATTCTACGCCTAGCGCCGGACTCAGAGTTCGTCTCCTTCCCCCGTCCACATTTTATACTTCAGTTGCCTTTTATCTCTCTTTTATCCTACTTTTTAATAAAGCCCTGGAGGGCCTATTTGCGCATTGTTCGCACACACTTGATGTGCTACCCGCACTCATTATACCTGGGGGCTTCTTTAACAGAAGCTTACTTATACGGGCTTCATGCCCAACACATGTGTCAAACTTCCGCATGTACCTTTTATTCACCATTATATGCATCGATATGACTTAAGTTTTGGCCAAGCTGGGTTGCCTGGCTCCTGTGCTTACCCCTACGTTCCCGATTGTTCGGCTAGGAGGTAAAGGGAGCACCTCTGCGATTGTTACTGCCGGGTCAGTCGGATATGTACCTCAGACTGGGTGAAGCCGAAAGCTAGCGTTCTTAAGGGAATATTCGGTCGGTGACTTGAAAGATGATTTTTTACCTACTTATTTATCTGCCCCCAGATGTTTTCCTGCTCTCTTCGCAGTCCGGACATGCACTTTAGGGCATGCCTCCCAAGGAAAGGAACCCTTAACGGAACTATTCTCCCTGGAAGATGTTTCTTACTAACCATGTAATATAACATAACTAGTTGGGCACTTGTCTGATAAAGCACTAATGACCCCTACGCCTGGTCTCCATGCATGCCCCGGTTTTCTCATAACCGAGAAGGTATTCGGACACACTCCGGACTCTAGGGTCCCGAGGACGAAGCGAAAAGGTCGGCAAAGACAAACGATCTACAATCCGGCTAGAAGGCATTTTACATGTCATTTTAAATACATTGTCAAATTGACTGACTGTACTCCTCCTCAATCCCGTCTAACAGGCTGTCTAATTTGCAGTCCCGTTGGGAATACTTAGCAGCCAATTCTACTTGGCCGTACACTAAGCTCAAAGGGATCTCCTTCCCATCGGGCCCCACAGGTCCGACCTTGGCCATGTGGTTTGGATCCGCCTTCTTGTACCGCGTCTTCACCATGGCCCAGGCCTCCCTGGCACCTTGACGGCAGGACGATACCTTCCATAAACGGAAGCGCTGTCGTACTCCCTGAAGCTTGTCCGCAAGCTCTCCAAGGCCCTCGGGTAGGGAGACGGACGGCCATAAGGCCTGGACGACGCCACTCATCGCCTGCCGAACACGTTCGAGCAGTTGCACCAGCTCGGGAAGTTGGTCACCCGTTGAATCGGGCATTTCCTCCGCAGGGCGACCTGTGAGCACACCTACAGACATAATTCTGTCAATTGACTTCCTCGCCGAACTCTTCTTTTCAAAAGAGTTTGCTCAAGCACTTACTATAGATGCCGCGACGAAGCCGCTAATTCTCCTTCACGGAGCCAGACAGCTCGGCCCGAACACACTTTAGCTCTTCTCCAAGCTGGGTGTGGGCATCCTGGAGTTTGTTCCTCTCCTGCTGCACCTTCATAAGCACCCTCTCGCCGGCCTTGAGCTGGCGCAGTAGCTGTTGCTTGTCCGGATCAAGTCCGGCAACATCTGCAATATCATTGTCAGACTTATACGCACGCCACACACCGCTTATCCTTTTGAAATAATGTGTTACCAGGGGGGGTCTCTGTGTCTCCTCCTGCGGCAGCTAGTGCGGCCTCAAGTTGGGCCTTGCACTCTTGTAGCTCCTGGGATAATTGGGTATTCTTCTTTGTAAGATACTGCACATTAAATGATCCTTAAATCAGTTATTTTAACTACTTTAAGTCTCAGGGGCTACTGGCATATACAACTATTATAATCCCTTACCCGTATGTCTTTTACATACTGCTCCGTGGCTCTGGTTAAACCATCTTGAGCAGCACAGAGGTGCGCGTCTCCCGCGTTAAAGGCATTCAACGCCTCAGGGGAGAAACACGCGTCACGAAGAACTGCCCGGCGAGGCCTATGGTTCATGGCGCTCTCCACCTCAGACCTGGTGGCGGACAGCCTGTCGGCATCCTCCATTGGAGGAGTATCCGGCTCGCGCCATGCGCTCGCCTCCCCCTCCGGACCAGGTGTTGGAGCCTGGCTGGCGGAGGCTTGGTTGGCAACCTCTCCGGGCACAGTCCGGCGCATGCTCTTTCTCCTGGAAAAGTCATGAGCATTAATACACCTCCTGGGAATCCTTTTCCTGAATAACGGTCGCGAGCTATACCGTTGCGGTGACGTTTCGATTCGCACCGCACCCCTCTTCCGCCTACGGGGCCGGACTGACCCTTGTTGGTCAGCCGCCGCGGGTTTGGCTTCCCGCCTTGAAGGCACCTCCTGCGAGACACCGTTGTATACGGCGGTTAGAAATAGGCAAGGATGAAGTAATGGTGTCAGGACTCTGGTCATAATTACCTGGGAAGCCGGAGATAGGCCGGGGTAGTCAGCCGTAATGGCGACTAAAGCATTGTCCATGCTGAGTTGGTGGAATACCCCGTCAATTAGCTCCACCTTTATCTCCGGATCCTCTTCGGAGGCCGGGTCAAGGGATCTTCCCGGGTCCTCGGGTTGTGGAGCCGGACTATGTATGCCCTCCACGTCCCGACGCAGTTCCTGCGTCAAAATCATAAAGTAAGGTACTTAAATTTGAAAGCATGGGTCGGATAAATAAACGTCCGCTTAACCAGGTCCGAGGGTTATTCATGGAGAACCCGTTCAATGGGCTCGTCTGGAGGAAGTCCTCCTTCTCCCCCTTGTACAGGCCGGACAGAATCTTCACCAGATCTGCGGCCGATCCCGGCCCCTTGCGGCCATGACGGGTGGCATCATTCTCCCTGTTGAAATCCCACATGGGGTGGCCCCTATATTGGAGCGGCTGCACCCCTCGCATAATGCACGTGGCCATGACTGCTATCATGGTCAATCCGGAATGGGCCAGCAACCTTATCCGGCCCATCAAATAATGGACGCTCCTGTCTTCCTCCTGTTGAGGGCTCCGTGGGCGCCAACTTAAGCGTTTCTTCAGAGGAGCCTTGCTGAACTCCGGGAGGCCGATCCGAACTGGGTCCGGCAGTGGAGCATCTTCTACACAAAACCATTCCGAAGGCCAGTCTTCGGACGCCTTCTTTGGGGTTCCGGATAGATATCCGGTCTCGGCGATGCGCCATATTTCGGCTCCACCCACTTCATATATTGACCCCTTGTGAGAACGGGGTACGAGGCAAAATAGTCTCTTCCACAGCACAAAATGGGGCTCGATGCCCAAGAACAGCTCGCAAAGAGCTATGAAACCCGCGATGTGCAGAATAGAGGCGGGCGTGAGGTGATGAAGCTGGAGTCCGTAGAACTCCAGAAGTCCCCGGAGGAACGGATGTATGGGAAATCCGAGCCCCCTTATCAGATAAGGGACGAAGCACACCCGCTCCCCTTTGGAGGGACTAGGGGTGGCCTCCGCTTGCTTTCCACATTTGTAGGTGGCTAGCCTGGCTCAAACCGGGACCATGAAGGCCGGAGGAAGGTATCCCTCCGCTTGGAGTGTTACCAGCTCGTTGTGCGGAACTGAACATCTCCTCCAATCTCCTGGCTGAGGGCTGGGAGCACGAGAGGAGGAGCCGCGTCGACGGTCCATGATGGAATGTATTTTTGGTCAGAAGCGCTCCGATGAGTACTCGCGGAAGGAAGATGGTGTGATTTGGATCTGGATTCTTGCCTCTCTTATAGGCAGATTGTTTGTGCAGCTAGGGGGTAAAATGTGAAAATACCCAGGCCTTTTGCATTCATGCGACACGTGGAAGAGGGCCATTATTGGGCGTGGAAGCCAAGGAGCGCAACAGTTATAAGGAAGCCGGACACTATTCGGCAAGCACATGGAATTTGGAGGAGAACCTGCCTTGCAACGCCGAAGACGATATACACGCCGGACTCGTCGTCATTGAAGCCTGGTTCGGGGGATACTGAGGGAGTCCTGGACTAGGGGGTGTCCGGATAGCCAGACTATCATCGCCGGCCGGACTCCAAGACTATGAAGATACAAGATTGAAGACTTCGTCCCGTGTCCGGATGGGACTTTCCTTGGCGTGGAAGTCAAGCTTGGCAATACGGATATGTAGATATCCTACCATTGTAACCGACTCTGTGTAACCCTAGCCCTCTCCAGTGTCTATATAAACCGGAGGGTTTTAGTCCGTAGGACGAACAACCATTACAACAATCATACCATAGGCTAGCTTCTAGGGTTTAGCCTCCTTGATCTCGTGGTAGATCCACTCTTATACTACCCATATCATCAATATCAATCAAGCAGGAGTAGGGTTTTACCTCCATTGAGAGGGCCCGAACCTGGGTAAAAACATCGTGTCCCTTGTCTCCTGTTACCATCCGCCTAGACGCACAGTTCGGGACCCCCTACCTGAGATCCGCCGGTTTTGACACCGAGAGTTGCTATGGACGTCAGGTTCTCCAATACCTGGCAGGGTCTTTGGGGAGATGACCGGAGCTATGATCCTATGATTGTTCCTTCTCTTTGGGTGTCCATCGCCTGTGCCTCAGGAACCGCGAGTGGCCTAGATTATTCTGTAGTATTCGATTTTATTAGCTAGCTAGCTAGTGATGTATTCGATATATAATATTCGAGACAATGTATTTGAGATTATATATTATTCGAGACGATGCATATTATGTACTATGATTCAGGATTTCCTTTTATTGATTGCATGCATGCATATTGTAATTTTAATACTAAATTGTTTTCTATTTCTTCTGGATTTGTTAAATAAAAGCTATGGCAGACAATACTGGCAGAGAGGAAGAAGAGGCCCTCGCACGCCAGATAATCGAAATGAAGAAGATGACGGCTCCCAATATCTGAACAATACCGGGGAGGGTGATGATATGATATTCGATCGCGACGACCGAATTTATGAAGTCATGGATTATGATGGCGAAGAAATTCATGATTATGATGGCGATGAAATTAATGATTATTATGGCGAAGAAAATGTTGATCTTGATAAAACAGAGACCGACGAGGTATATTTATATAAGCAGGCATATGGTGATCATCACATGTTTTAAATGATTTGAAGATATATTAACGAATCGATCTTTCTTCTTTTCAGCCCTCCGGATCGAGCAAATCTTCTACAGGCAGAGTGCGAGGCTCGAGAAAAAAGTTGAAGCAGGGCGTAAAGTACAACATCGATGCCATCAAAACTAATGGCGATCCAATAGCGCCTAAGAACATTGCGAACAAGTTCGTTCATCAGTGCGGAGTTCTTGTGAAGGACAAACTCCCGATCTCCCTTCAATAATGGAAAGAGCCATCAAAGCCCCGTCCAGATCTTACTTTTGTCGATGACAGAGCAAAAAAAGCGCTTTGGTAAGATTTCATGGAACATTTCACCCTACTAGATCATTTCACAGCTGCAGATGTGGAGAAAGTCAAGGACGCTGCTCTTAGGAAGATGGCAATTGCATTCAACAACCACAAAAAAACTGTATGGAAGGACTATGTCAATCAGGAAAGAAGACTCCAGAATTCAAGGGAACACTGGAGAACCAAAGAGAACACTGGGACGATTTCGTGAAATTCAAGGAATCAGAATTATCTAAGGAACGGTCCAGAAAAAACAAGGCCAATGCCGCAAAAAAGTAGCAATTCCATAGGCTGGGGCTAGGTGGCTATGCGGTGGCAATGCCTAAGTGGGATAAGTCTGAACAAGAAATGCTGGCTGCACAGGTCACTCCAATTACATTGAGCTGGTCCCCCCAGGTGCAGAAGTTGGTTCTATGCGCATGGGGGGCATTGGACCCGAAGATAGGTGAGGTTTCGAAGAAGGCATGTCTTAAAGGAGCCGATGATAAGTTAGTTGAAGCAATAGAAGAAGCTCGAAAGGGGGTGTTCACGCCCAACAGAGAGAACAACGAGCTTACGCGCGCCCTGGGAAATCCTGAACACCCGGGAAGAACACAAGGCAAGGGTGTTGTTCCTTGGTATGCGGGCTTTTCTGAGTGGAACACCGACTACAGAAAAGTCGTGCAAGAAGGAAGATGGAGGAGGAGAAGAAGCTGGAGGACGAGCAGAGGAAGCAGAACATCTTCAAGGCCTAGAATCAGCGCACGCGGACTTGGCACTCAAATTGCAGAGGCAGCAGCAGCAGATCGACTCGCTTAGCCAGGAAAGGGGGTCTCAGCAGCGGCCGCAGCTATCGGATGATCCAGCATTGGATAGCACCATCACATCCATGCCGAGAAGCAGCGTGGGTTCCGCCCCGGGCGATGCACTGCTGGATAGATACCCTGTGGATGACATAATGGAGAACACTAATAGTGAGCTACACTTCAAAATAAAGAACATATCCGTGAAGGCGGCGGACGCCGTTGCTTATACTAATCCCCCCGGAGCAACCTACCCTTGCAGAACGATTCCAACCAGCTATGCTCGTGCCGTGGTTGATGAGGTGGTGGACCATTATTCGGGGCTACAGCTTGACATTCCTGGAGGTGACGAGGAGCACACACTCGGAAAGGCCATACATCATATCGTCCTATGGAGAAAGGATTGCATCATCTTTCGAAGGCCACCGACACCGCGTCAGCAAGAGCTTGAAATTCCAGGAGGTGACGAGGAGCATACGACTCACACTCCTCCAACGCGTGAGGCCACTCCTCCTGCTTCAACTCAGCCAACGCGTGAGGCCACTCCTCCTGCTTCAACTCAGCCAACGCGTGAGGCCACTCCTCCTCCGCCAAATCCACCAACGCGTGCCACTCCTCCTCCAAGTCCGACACTGCATCAGCCGTCTCTGCTACCTCAGCAATCACGGAAGAGAGCCACCACAGCTATGGTGCGTAGTGCTACAAGTCGAGGTAGTACAGGAGGTATAGGCGGAGGCAAGCGATTTCAATATAGTCCAAAAAGCCTCGCGCCTCTTCCGCAGAGGCCTTACGACATGACCAAGGAGCAAACGAAGCCACAGTGAAGGTCCAAGTGGAGGCCCATTTCGCACCAAAACCGGCACCGCCGCCAAGGGAGAAAGTGCCCGAGGAGAAGATTGACCACTTTATTTGTATGGCGCGACCACCAGCTCCCGAGCCTGTTGACTCAGACTATGAGTGCCAAATAAGGAAGGCACATCGAGCACGACAAAAGGGGTCGAACTCGAGCTTGAGCCAAGCAGCTGGCCAAAAATGCGGGAAAACCGTTCCCCAGCTAGGAGAACAGGCGGCGCAATCGGTCCCCCTGCTTGTTGTACCAACACATGAGAGTACCGGCGCCGGTCAGCTGGTAATAACCGACGAGCATAGACGGAACACTAAAATGCTTGATATCACTGTTGGACAACTCCTCAAGATTGAGCCCATGCCTAAGCTTAAAGAGCAGGACATAAAATGGAAATATGCCCGCAGCCAACCTTTGGTAAGGCCTGAGGAGGTCAAGAACCTCCCAATGAGAATGTATCAATTGCATGATTGGTACATGAAAATTACCAAGAGTAACAATCGAGAGGGCCTCATGGTGAAAGTCACGGAAGAGTATTACTTCAATAAGCTAGCTCTGTCCATTGAGTATTCAGAACTATTTCAGTTATTCAATTAAGACGCACTCGACAAATCCATTATCAGTTGCTATTGTCTGTAAGTGATTTCTTTCTGTAATTCAAGTCTCAAAGCTAGTTGTAGTGCTCATTGATCAATCATTACCTGTAATTATCCTCACTATATTCTTTTCTGTGGTATATTATGCAGGATGAAGATGTATGAAATGAAAAAAGCTGGACGCTATGGCATTGGGTTCATTGATCCAAATACCATTAATGAGGAAACATGGACATATCCATGGTATCAAGCAGATGCAGAGAAAAACATGCTAGAGTTCTTGAAGCACCTCAATATCAATGCACATACCAATACACGTTTGCATGCAGTTTCCATTGGATCTTGTTAATCATTAAAGTTAACGAAGGAACAGTTGAAATACTGGACTCACTACTTAATGATAAGAGAGACTACACAACCGTGAAGGGGATAGTCGACAGGTAATTTCAATCATTATTAACTATATGTCGGCCTCTTTAGTTCGTCATTTCCTGATATCAACTATTTAATAACTCGTTTATTCATTTTCTTTGCTGGCGGGCAGGGCTTGGGCAAAGTTCAGGAATTCGAAAGAGGTTCCAGGCGAATGGAGAGAAATGCTGCATTGGTTTCGACCCAAGGTATAATTAATTAAGTAGTACTATCTAGCTACCTACCATGCATCTCTTTAATTCTAGTTTCAATACCATTAATTATCATGCTTGATTAATTATTATCTGATTAAATTCTATTCTCGTAAAGGCCCTGAAGCAGGCGCAGGGGAGTGATACGTGTGCATACTGCATTTTCGAGAACATTCGCATGATGACGTCTGAAAGGACCAAAACTGATAGACAGCTATGAGTACGCGTGTTTGACAGAACACTATTCACAATTTTTATGTTATTATCAATATCTAGTCACATAACTAATACACATGCATATTGATCTCCTTCTTAACAGTTCGAATCGGTGCGGGAGGCGCTCCTACCAGTGGAGCGCATACGAGCACTTCAAGAGGAAATAGCGGGATTTTTGCTCGACGAGGTCATAGATCCCAAAGGAGAATTCTACTACGAGCTACCGCCCCAATGAACTACTCCCAATTGTCATCGTGCTCCGAAGGCACCAAGGCAAATGCCACTGGCTCTGAAGGCTATATGTAGGAAAAAATGTATATATATATCATCAAATGTCTCACAACCACACCATTATTCACACATACACATGCATATATATATATATATATATATATATATATATATATATATATATATATAATCGGTTCTACGAGAAATTCTATCTATATATATGCATAACGTGTACAATATGTAGTATCGTAAAATACCAGCAAACGAAAAAGAATTAAATAGAAAACACAAAATTAAAGGAAAAATAAATAATAAAACCAAAACCCCCCAAACTTTTTAGTACCGGTTGGTAACACCAACCGGTACTAAAGCTCTCCCCACACCCAGCCCTGGCTCGTGCCACGTGGTGGCCCTTAAGCGGCGGTTCGAGCCGAACCGATACTAAAGGGGGGGGACCTTTAGTCCCCACCCTTTAGTGCCGGTTACAGAACCGACACTAAAGGCCCTTACGAACCAGGGCGATAGCCCAGTTCTGCACTAGTGATGGTATAAGAACATGTCATCCATCATGGAAATCCCATGCTCACATATCTTGCATCGTCGTTGTGGATGAAGGTAGAAGATGGAACATCATCACTCTCACCTGCTAAGTTGGAAGCATCCTCCGTGCTCGCCACCTTGTCGCTTGCCTCCAAAGCATGTTCCTTGATTGTCTTCGTAGTCGTAGTCGTCGCTGCACCGTCTTGAAAAAGAGTCAAAGTAGACTCGGCATCATTAATGCCACAAAGAGGGATGGCGGTGTAGTCGAACTTGGGAGCGTCGTCGGGCTTGGACATCTTGGTGGAACTACCCTCATGCTTGTCATCGTGGAGCTTGGTCGTCGAGAAGTGTGCTTGGGGTGGAGAAGCCTTGGCCTTCATGAGTTCTGTTCCGCATTGAGAGCACCAATGTTGTTGTCCTTGAGGGACTTGTAGTTCTCAAGGAAGATAGTCTTGGAGATGTCGTTGTGCAATCCCATCATGAAGTGGAACTTCATCAAAATGGGATCGTCCACGCCGGCTCGTCGCAAGCCATTCATCGTCTCCTTGAAGTACGCATCGATGGACTTGGATCCTTGGATGGTGTTCTCCAATTGGTGTAGAAGTTGTTCCGTGTAGGTGGGAGGCACGAATTCTCGCTGCATAGCACTCTTCGTATTGGGCCAGCTCATGTCGTAGCTCTCTGAAGGTGTGTGAAGCCACCATGCTGACGCGTAGTCATGAAAGTTCGTTGTGGCGCACTTTACTTGATCTTCGGGAGGAACTTGATGTGGCTTGAGGTAGTCGTCCATCAGGCGCTCCCACTCGAGATACTCCTCGGGTTCTTATGTCCCATAGAAAGGAATCGCGTGGTCGGTGTCGAGGTCGTAATAGCTCGTGGAAGTCGCGGACTTGAGCTTGGAGAGCTTCTCTTGAGTGTAGTCTTGAGGTGCTTGTTGGCAAAGATGTCGTATGTCCGTAGGAGAAGATGTCTTGAAGTCGCTTGGTGAAGATGCTAAGGGAGATGTTGAAGTCGTTGAGCGGTTGTTGGTGTTGAGCTCGTGACCATCACGTTCTTGTCGGTGGTGGTGTCGATGTCGATGTGATCTTGCTGGAGATGGTATCTCAGAGGCATGTGCTCTTGAGCGTCTTCTCGAGGATGAGGAAGACCTCTTATAGGCCTTTATGAGGGCTTTGATCTCCTCCATTTGAGCATCCATCTTGGCGTCCAAGTGGGAATTCATGGCATCAAACTCGTCGTTGTTGTTATGGACCGAAGGAGGTGTGCTTTGCCTATCCATCACAAGACTCTAGTAGAGGTGAGTAGGAAATGAGATAAAGAATACCAAGCTACCTTTTCCCAAAGTTGAGGATGTATCTCGTTTCACTCAATGTGAAATGAACGAATACTGGAAATGGTACCGGACATGCTCACTCACACCTACAAAGTAAAGCTTATGGTGGAGCTTGGTGAGGATAGTGGCACAAAAATTGATGCAAAATGTTAGCAAGAGTCAATAATGTTGAAAGAGATTCACAAATTCGCAAGTGAAACAAGTAGACAAATAGCAATATGTGGCACACGGAAACACACACACACACACACACACACACACACACACACACACCGATAGATAAATGGGGTCGTGCAACCAAGGAATGAGCACAAAATGTGGAATCCATGAAAAAAGCTCGTGTTGCACAACTCAAGAGAGACGCTAGCACGATTTCTCAATAGGCGGATACGACACTTGTGCACAACCTATAAGACGCAAAATGTATCAACTTTCTATCCCAAGTATGCTATGTATGTATGGTTCTCAGTGTTTAACACACAATGATCCAAGATGATCAATATGGTAGTATGATATCTAATGTGGCGATGTTATGGCTATTGCTTACGATCTCTTTGTTTTTCTCTTTGCTTAAAAGCTTTTTTTGGATGGCCACTATGCGAAATGCACAAACCTAGATAGCAATTGTGTATATGTGGGAACAATCTTGTGACACAACAGATGATATGATACCAAGATGATACCAATATGATATGGCATGTATGCAATGGAAGGTGTATATCAATGATCACTAATGTGCACAAGTAACGTTGTCAGCAATACTCAATGGCTAGTATCAATAGGCAAATGACACAAAATGGGCTAGGGGTTATCAATACTTGATGACAAGAATGAATGTACAATGATGCACTACAAAAAAAAGACACATCCGTGACATTTTGGCCTGAACAAAAACTTTTTCTGTCATGCTTATGACACTTGTATGACGATAATTGTGACAATTTTTATCCCGTTTGGACTTTGTTTGATATGGATATTCTGCGAAACAAAAAACATGCAAAAAACAGAAACTGGTACTAGGCACTGGATCAATATGTTAGTCCCAAAAAATGGTATAAAATTTTGCCAAAAGCATATAGAAGTTGTATAATATTGGCATGGAACAATAAAAAATTATAGATACGACGGAGACATATCATGCACCAATTAACCTACCCATGTTATTTTACTCTTGATGACTAAGAAGAAATATCGTCGTGCTAGTAGTAGTCAGACTGGGAACAATGATGACCATGGTTGTGTAATCCTCCACCGCCACCATATGCCGAAGCTATGATGCAATAGTTTGAGCTGAACCGACAGTTTATGGGGAGCTTAGTGGACCGCATGGGAAGCAACAACGCTCGTGAGGAGGTTGGCTCGATCTCACTTCAGGAGTCCGTGCGCCTCAACCCTTCCATTTTTCGCAACTCCACCAATTCTATGGATGTTGATGATTGGCTTCATGACATCCTATTCGAGATGGAGTTAGCTAATGTTGCCCCTAGTAGTTGCGTCACCTTTGTAGCATTCCACCTGAAGGGTCCAGCTGCTCAATGGTGGGAAAGCCACAGGCGTACGCTGTCCGTCGGAACAACCACCACTTGGCCTGAATTCTAGACTGCCTTCCGTGCATGTCACATTCCTCAAGGACTGGTGGACAAAAGGAATAAGGAATTCTGCAACCTCTCTCAGGGCAATATGATAGTGGATGAGTATCAGAGGAAATTCCACAACATGTCTCACTATGCTGAAGATGACGTCTCCACTGACTCACGCAAGTAGGAGAAGTTTCGTGAAGGACTAGATCCATATTTTAAGCACGCCCTTAGTCTTCATGAATTCACAGACTTTGCAACGCTTATCAGCAAAGCTATTCATGCCGAAACTAGTCAAGCTGAGTTTCAGGAGTCGCTTGACATTGGCTCATCTTCGAGCCCACCTGCTTAGAAGCGCACAGTATGGATTCCATGTAATGTCCATCACTGACTGTCGTGGTTCTAAGACTGACAGTAGCAAGGGGGGTAGGTATGGAGAGGCAAGATCTCAGCTATGGCGAAGGTGTACACACGGGTTTTACGAGTTCAGGCCCTTCTCGGAGGAAGTAATAGCCCTACGTCTCGGTGGTCGATTGGATTATATGTGTGATGTTACAGGGGGTGCCAACCCTTGTGCCAGAGGAGGAGGGTGGCTTATATAGAGTTCGCCAGGACCTCTCGCGCCCTCCATTACAAGGGAGTTAGTGTACATAAAGTGGTGGCATTACTGGTAACGCCAGCCTTAAGTGCTGTTAATGACCTTAAAGACTATGGAGTGAATGCGTGTCCGTTGCACGCTGAGTGACTCCTGGTCTTCGAAGAGGTCGAGTGATTCTCTTGTTGGTCGAGTGGCAGTAGGTAGGGAGACTCCCGAGTGACATGATGTCGAGTGGATTGCACTCGACATCTTTGACCGGGGGTCTCATGGTGTCTCTTGACCTTCTTGCCTTCTTGGGTAGTGACCTTGGGTAGGACGTATAGGTCAGGCCTATGACCCTACCCCAGGTCTGTATCCTCATCAGTAGCCCCCGAATGGATTAAGGTTCGAGTGGAAGTTAGGTTGGAGTTGAACTTGTTCTAACTCTTGTGCCTTCGCGAGCGTTTTCTGCAAGATGGAAAACTCGTGTTGGTACTTCAGCATCGATTCAGTCGCCTTGATCCATTCAGGGAGTCGTCGACTGAACTTGTGGCGTCATTTGTCGAGTGTTGTATTGGAATACAGGATCTTTGGCACGATTGACTATTGCATATCCTAGATTTCGTGGGATACGAAATTTCGGGGAAGCACGCGTGACGGGGAGTGCCAAAGCGGGCGAAGCGGATAAACAACGATGCCTTGAATTCCGCGCTGTCGGATTTCGGGTTCCGGCAGACCCTTGAGGTTCGAACTCTTGGGTGCGCACAAAGATCTCTCTCCTACCAGCTCACGTCTCGAAGCCTCGCAAGGGATCTAAGCTAGAAAGAAGAACACACAAGGGACACGGGGTTTATACTGGTTCAGGCCACCATTGTGGTGTAATACCCTACTCCAGTGTGTGGTGTGGTGGATTTCCCCAGGGGCTGATGATGAACAATACAAAGGGAGAACAACCTCGCGAGGGGCTGTTCTTGAGCTGGTGCAATGAACTGCTTGGGTGAGTTCAGTCGCCTCTCTCTCTCTCTCTAGTCTACTCGAAATCTGGATAAGATGCCCCTCTACTGTGGTGGCTAGTCCTATTTATAGAGGCCCTAGGCCTCTTCCCAAATAATGAGCGGGAAGGACGCCAACAATTGGCCATTTTGAAGGGGAACATCTAGTACACTTATCCTGACTAAAGTTGGTCTCCGACTGCCAAAGACTCTGGCGGTGATGCCGCCCTGGGCTCCACGATGACCTCCATCCTGCCGTTCTGCTGGTCTTGGTCTTGTTGCACCGAAACGGTAACCTTTGCCTGATGCCTTGGCCTGTGCTTGCCCCCTTTGCACTGAAGGGGAAACAAGGACACTGCGCAGGCCGGCGCCCGCCTGGCGCCTGCCTGGTCTCGATCGTCATGGCTTGCTTCACGGGCACCTCGCGAGGTACCCTGCCTTGATCTCTCTGCCTCCTCGCGAGCCCGCCTGATGAGGCTTATCCCGAGGAAGCTTCCTGTCATCCGCCCCACGAGGCTTGGCCCCTCGCGAGGGTATTGAGCTTGAGCTGACGAAGCTGGGCCGCACTGGGCCCCCGCTTGAGCCACGCCGCAGGCCGCAGGCAAGCAAGTATTGGGATCCCCGTTCCCAGAACACCGACAGTAGCCCCCAGGCCCAAGGCGCGCCCAGACTTGGCTTAGCAGAGAAGCGAAAGGGCAAGTGCTTAGCGCCGCGGGCCCCGATAGCCCACGGCCTTGGGCGCCGCGTGGCGATTGATTGGACGTGGGCGTCTCCGCTTCCCCACGACGCCTCGGCAACCGCACGACTTGACAAGTCCTTGCATGCAAAAATGGGTCATGATTACCTGCGATCATGGAGGCCGATGGTTGGCCTCCTCCGGCTCTAAGTACGGAACGGCGCGAGCCCTTCCAGTCTATTCCTTCCCGCTACTTCCTTTCTTCTTCTTCCTCTCTCCCCCTTGGCTCGTCCTTACGCCAATGGCGCCGATCCGACGGTTTTCTACTGAAGAGAAGGGGAAGGCCCCCCGAGAGGGTCTTGACCCGCTTCCACCGAAGAAGCGGCCAGTCCCTTGCCGCCGAGATGAGGGTGCTCGGCAGGAGGCATCTAGGCCCTGGTACAAGCGGCCACCGCCTGGGTTTCCGCTGCCCTTGTACGCCCGAATCAAGGGCCCTGGAGAAGAAGGCGTCGAGCGACACCAACGGTGCCGCCGTCGACGCCGACGAGTCACGGCGGTGCATGTCGTCCCCCCTGGAGTCCATGCCAAGGGCTCTTCTCATGAGCTTGTGCTTCAGGCCGCCATGCCTCCTCGATCTAGGATTCGCCTTCCTCCCTCCTTCGCCTTCGAGATTCCGCCGAGGAGGCCTCGGGAGCTCTGGCTGCAGCACGCCGACTGCAACACCCCCGTGACCGAGGCGGAGGTCGAGGTTGTCGCCTCGGGCAAGGTATTCCTGACCCGTGGCTGGGGCGAGATCGCTCGGGTCTGCCGGACAGGGGGCGCCCTCACAATTTATCTCGAATACGATGGCGCCTCCTTGATGTTCTTCAAGGTCTTCGACACGGAAGGACGCCGGCTGGAATGCTGCCCCAAGGGAGGCGGCCGGGGTATCGGAGTGGCGAGGACCAGGCCTGCCAACCGCTTCCCCAGCAGCTCCTAAGGCAGCAGCGGAGGAGCCGGAGGGTCCAGCGACTCCGCCGAGCTTCACGCGACTCCGGAGACAAGCGATGACAGCTACAAGCCCCCGAGCTCGTGTCGCGCCCGGAGCAGGGCGGCTGCATCAGACCGTCGGTGCTGCTGATCTGGATGGGGTTGGCGCCGGCACCTGATGACCCACTGTTGATGATGGCATCACCTGCGGAGGCGCGCACAGTTGTCGCTCTTTAGCACCTTTTGTTCCCTGCGAGGAATCGAAATGACACCCCATGGGGGTATGTAAGGCGCCTGTCATGTCTTTTGTGAATTGTACATCCTTATCATGAAACAATGCGAGAGGTGCATTCTGCCCCGACTCAGATCCCCCTTTCTTTCCTCACGAGGGCTTGGTGCTCTATGCCGACAGGTCCTGGTCCCCAGGCAGGCATCAGCCGTCGCTGGTATGCCAGGTCGCGATGTCGTGGTCAAGGGCAGGAGGTGAGAGGCCCAAGGTCCAGTAAGAGCCCCTGAGTCGCGATGCTTAGGAGGTCCCCTTTAGAGCTCAAGCAGCCTCCACTGGGCAAGAAAGGCAGGCAACATTGCCGTGACAGAGCTGCAGTAGGCGAGGGTTTAGCGCTGAGTCGATTCAGTTTTTGCGTGACTTATCTCGTAGGTTCGGAGTGGTTTTCGGCGAGGTGTCTGGCCTGCGTGGCGGCAGCTGGGGTGTTGCTGGGTTAGGCCCTCGTGAGCTTCTTCCCTCTTCCCCGCACTTCCCTTCATGCTCTACGTCCTCAGGTCCCGGCCCTCGAGCGAGCTCAACCGCCGCTGGTATGACAGGTCGCGATGCCGTGGGTCAAGGCCAGGGGGTGAGGGCTGGAGAGCCAGTAAGAGCCCATGAGTTGCGATGCTCAGGTGCCCCCCTTTTAACGCACGAGCGGATCGTGCCGGAGAGAGGGGAAGGAAGCTCGCGACGCCCCCAGCATTACTCCTGGAGCGGGTCCTGCATACCAATCAAGAGGGAAAACAAGATCTGTCGTTACGGTCGCCAACCAACCATTGGTTGCTCCGAGGGAGTGATTGGGGCACTGAGGGCTTGGTGAGGTGGCGCCTTGCGGGGCTGCCGCAGCCAGAGCTCGGCCACTCAAATTTGTCGGTATTGCAGGGACGGACCCATGCGCAAGCGCCGTGCCAGAGCGAGCGGATCCAAAGGTAGGCGTCAATCGAGCAGGCGATCAAGTCAAGCAGGTTAAGCATGAAGGAGCAAATCCATTTAGATATATGCGGAAAAAGCAAACGCCACCGGGTCAGGCCCGAGCAGCTTGGGGATAATGCGGCCCGAGGGGCGCCCCCAACAAGGTAAGCGGAGAACATAAGCAAAACGGATACATGCCGCAGGGATGGACCCACGCGACCTAGGAATGATGCAGCCCTATGGGCGCTCCCAGCTGAAAATGGAACTTTGAAAGATGTCACCTAATACCGTTGAAGATGAAGGGATGCTGAAGCAGCGGACGATGCATAGTGAGGAAGGCGACCCTCACGAGCTCCCGGGACCATGAGCCTCGGGGGGCTCCAGGGGCACAGGTGGATCATCGAGGACCATCTCCATCTCCACCAGGACCGTGCAATGCCTGACCTCCTGAGCCTACAGAATGCTCCTCAGCAGGTGCTGATGAGCAGCGGCCGCGTTCGGCAGGCCGAGTGGCATGCGAATGTAGCTGTGAGGTGGACCCTCGCAACGCCCCACGCGTGAAGGCTAGAGGCGCTCCTGAGACGCGGCTTGGTTGATCCCTGACACGTTGATGCAGACGCACATCCCACCATCCTCGCCTGGATGGGGGGCTACGGCGGGTAAGCGGCGGCTGCCACGCATGACTCTTGACTCCTGTAGCTCCTGAGTGTTCCTTGCGATGAACTCCTGAGGGTTTGGCCCTCCTTGCCTCATACTTTCCTAAGGGAAACGTGCTTTGAAGCACGCCTCCAAGTGGTGCCCGAGCGCCTCCCTCGTGACCTTGGCAAAGTCGGTGGCCCTCCGAGAGAGAGCCCCCGAGCCTTGCCCGAGGAGGGCGCCAGGCACGCCTTTCTATGCGATAGAGGGTGGCACCCCTTGGACAGGCGCGAATCCTGACGCAACGCCTCTGGAGGTGCCTGCCTCCTGATGGCTTGGGCCAGGTGAAGTCTTCTTCTTCTTAGGGACTACATCGGGAAGGCTCCTGCTCCTGGGATCTAGGTCTTCGATTGCCACGGCTTCGAAGGCACGCTCAAGAGAACACACTGCATCCTTTTCTTCACAGGGGACTGTGATGACGCCACCGCTTCCTGGCATCTTGAGGACATTGTAGCCATGGTGAGTCACTGCCATGAACTTGGCCAGGGCCGGGTACCCGAGGATGGCATTGTATGGCAGGCGAATGTGGGCGACGTCGAAGTCGATGAGCTCGGTGCGGTAGTTGTTGCTCTGCCCAAAGGTGACTGGAAGGCGAACCTGCCCTATCGGAACAGTGGAACCATCAGTGACTCCTGAGAAAGGCTTGGTCAGCTGAAGCTGATCATATGGCACTTGGAGATTGTTGAACGTCTCGACGGACAGGACGTTGAGTCCTGCTCCGCCATCGATGAGGGTCCTGGTGACTTGCACATTGCTGATGACTGGGCAACAAAGCATTGGGAGAACACCGGCCGTTGCCGTGCACTTGAGCTGATCTACTGAGCTGAACATGATAGCGCACGCAGGCCACCTGAGAGGGCACGTGGCCTCAAGCTTGGGGAGGACTGCATTCACCTCGCAAGCAAACTGCTTGAAGATGCGCTATGAGGCTGGGGCCTGGGCGCCGCCCAGGATGCAAGCGATTGCGCGCGGCTCCTGGAAGCCCCCAGCCCCCTCGTCATGATGCTGATCTTCATTCCTCCTTGGCGGTGGTGGCAGAGGAGGGAGGCCTGCGTTGCCTTGTGGGCGATCCTCACGAGGTTGATCCCTCCAACCTCCCTCGCGAGGCTGGTCCTGCCAACGGTCCTCACGAGGTCGGTCACGCCACCCTTAGCGAGGGCCACGGTCTTCCCATCGTCCTCCACCTCTTCCTCCTCCTCGGCCATAGCCCCGATCGTTGCGCTCGGGGCGTCGGCCGATACGTCCATCTCGCACAGCCCTGAGCTCTTGGCATTCGTTGGTGTTGTGGGTGTGGAGATCGT
This sequence comes from Triticum timopheevii, assembly GCA_963921465.1. Classification (NCBI taxonomy): domain Eukaryota; kingdom Viridiplantae; phylum Streptophyta; class Magnoliopsida; order Poales; family Poaceae; genus Triticum; species Triticum timopheevii. The sequence continues at coordinate 294,932,869 of OY997262.1, forward strand.
GGTACACGCAGTACCGACTGCCCTTGGATGACTCCGGCTGATCCCTGCCTTGCTTGGTGTCTGGCTCCGCTGCGAGCACAGCAGCTCCTTTGCGCTTCACGTCCTTGACCTTGGGCTTCTTCTCTTCCGGATCAGTAGCCGGAAGCTCGAGGAGGGAGAGGAGCCCTTCCTCAGCCCTGGCGCACTTGGTAGCCAAGTTTAACAGCTCTAGAGATGTGCACAGGTCTTCATGGATTGCTAGCTCCTCTTTCATCTTGATGTCACGCACGCCATCGGAGAAGGCTGAGATGATGGCTTCCTCAGTCACCCTGGGGATCTTGAGGCGAGCGTTGTTGAAGCACTGGATGTACTTTTGCAGGGTCTCTCCTGGCTGTTGCTTGATGCGACGTAGGTCACTCATGGCCGGGGGCCGGTCACGAGTGCCTTGGAAGTTGGCGATGAAGTGAGTGCGCATCTCGTCCCAAGAGGATATCGTGCTGGGAGGCAGGTTTAGGATCCAGGTGCGGGTGCCATCCATGAGCGCCATGGGAAACCACTTCGCCATGACCTTTTCATCCCTGTTCACCGCCTCGATGCCCAGCTCGTAGAGCTGGAGGAACTCCACGGGGTCGGCAGTACCGTCATAGCGAGGAGGCAGATCTGGCTTGAACTTGCCCGGCCAGGCCACGCCGCGCAGCTCGGCGGTGAAGGTGCGGTAGCCTGCAGTGGCTACAGGGGGCCTTTGGTGACGAAGGTCTTGATCTTGGAGGTCTCCGCGCACTGCCGCCAGTAGCAGCGCGGGGTCTTGGCGCGCTAGAGCAGGAACGCGGTCGTGGCATGCTGGCGCTGGGAGCACGCGAGCGACTTCCTGAGGGCGAGGGACCTCTTGGCAGCTCCTTTCTTGCTGCGCGGGCACTGGACGCGGTGGGTCTTGTCCAGGGTCCGTACGTCTTGGGGCCAGGGTGCCTTCTTGAGGAGGAGGTGGCAGAGGTGCCTCCGAAGCTGCATTGCCCGCGCAGGGCGGAGGGCGATGCAGCGAGAGGGACGGCGCAGGGGAGCCCCCTGCGGCGCTGACGAGCTCGGTGATGTGCGCGAGCCACTCGTTGTAGAGGTCATCGACGGGGCGATAGTGCAGGAGCTCACGTGCCAGGAGCAGCGCGGCGTGCGCGTCCACGGGAGCGCGATGAGCGTGCGACGACGAGCCTGCCGGAGTCAGCGACGGGGTGGCGGTGCGGCCTTCCCGCCGCACCAAGGGATGCAGCAATGACGCCTGCTACTCGTTCCCCGCCGGGCCGGTGGCGGTGTGGGCGGCAGGCGACGGGGAACGACGGGGAGGCCCGCCGACGGGGGCCCTCTGGGCGACATGGGCCGCGAGAGCAGCCCAACGCTCGGCGTGGGCTTGGCGAGCGTCAGACATGGGCGCGATGGACGATGAGCAGGAGGCGGTGGAAGAAGGATTCCGGCGCACCCCTACCTGGCGCACCAAATGTCGGATTTCGGGTTGCGGCAGACCCTTGAGGTTCGAACTCTGGGGTGCGCACGAAGATCTCTCTCCTACCAGCTCATGTCTCGAAGCCTCGCAAGGGATCTAAGCTAGAAAGAAGAACACACAAGGGACACAGGGTTTATACTAGTTCAGGCCACCATTGTGGTGTAATACCCTACTCCAGTGTGTGGTGTGGTGGATTCCCCCAGGGGCTGATGATGAACAATACAAAGGGAGAACAGCCTCGCGAGGGGCTGTTCTTGAGCTGGTGCGATGAACTGCTTGGGTGAGTTCAGTCACCTCTCTCTCTCTCTCTAGTCTACCCCAAATCTGGATCAGATGCCCCTCTACTGTGGTGGCTAATCCTATTTATAGAGTCCCTGGGCCTCTTCCCAAATAATGAGCGGGAAGGGCGCTAACAATTGGCCATTTTGAAGGGGAACATCTAGTACACTTATCCTGACTAAAGTTGGTCTCCAACTGCCAAAGACTGTGACAGTGATGCCGCCCTGGGCTCCACGATGACCTCCATCCTGCCATTCTGCTGGTCTTGGTCTTTGAGGGAGTCCTGAACTAGGGGGTGTCTGGATAGACGGACTATCATCATCGACCGGACTCCAAGACTATGAAGATACAAGATTGAGGACTTCGTCCCGTGTCCAGATGGGACTTTCCTTGGCGTGGAAGGCAAGCTTGGCGAAACGAATATGTAGATCTCCTACCATTGTAACCGACTCTGTGTAACCCTAGCCCTCTCCGGTGTCTATATAAACCGGAGGGTTTTAGTCCGTAGGACGAACAACCATTACAACAATCATACCATAGGCTAGCTTCTAGGGTTTAGCCTCCTTGATCTCATGGTAGATCCACTCTTGTACTACCCATATCATCAATATCAATCAAGCAGGAGTAGGGTTTTACCTCCATCGAGAGGGCCCAAACCTGGGTATAAACATTGTGTCCCTTGTCTCCTATTACCATCCGCCTAGACGCACAGTTCGGGACCCCCTACCCGAGATCCGCCGGTTTTGACACCGACATTGGTGCTTTCATTGAGAGTTCCTCTGTGCCGTCACGATCAGGAAGGATGCCTCTTCCCATCTTTAAATACGGTGTCTTCGCCAAAGGAGCCTTGGCCGCCGGCCAAACTATCCGGCTGGGTGGTTTTCTTATAACCGCCTGTTCGGCCACCGCTTCGACGATGACCTCTCGGGTCATCAGAAGAAATCTTCACGTCAGCTCGGAATTCGCCGAGCAGCTGGATCCAATAGAGCTCTCGTCCGTAAACGAGCTCTTGGATCGCATCGCCGCCCTGGGAGTCGCTATAGACTACAATCAGATTGGGCTTAAAACCGATCTGAGAGAAATTAACTCTCCCCAGGTTACCCACCACGTTGTGGCGGTAGAGGAACAACGCGGCGACTCTTCTTCTATATTAAAAACTAGTCATGTCCGGACTCCCAAACCCTCCATGCCGGATTCCCGCGGAGGGACGGACTTCGATCAAGCACTGAACCTAAAGTCAGGCATCGGACCAGACTCGTTGGACAACGTCCAGCAATCCAAGCTTCCAAATTCGAAAACTTTTCGGCCCTTGAGCCTCGAGATGGGTAGGGTTCCGGACTCAATTCCACCCACCCACCCAGACATATGTGATCTATCTCAAATCTGGCAAGAGCCCGCTGAAACAGTACATCATTACTGGGCCAGATTCCTCCTAGTTATGGACAGGATAAAGGACTGCCGAGAGGAAAACACAATTTCAATTTTCTGCAATAATTGCACGGATGAGGGAATCTTGAACGCCATCAGTCGCCGTGAAATTACACGCTTCGCCGATCTGGCGTCCATAGTACGAAAGTACTGTGCGATGGAGAGTTTCCGGAAAACCGAAACTAAGTTTTGGGACAATCCGGCCCCGAATACAACCCTAGTCCGAAACAAAAGGGTGCATCACACTCAGGCACCTGGTACAAAAACCAAAAAGCAAAAACCCCATAAAGGGCACGGAACCGTACTGGAGGGATGGCTCAGCGGACCGTGTAAAATTCACAGTACAGAAGGCGCCACTCCAACACATAGCCTTCGAGCATGTTGGATACTGCGGCAGGTGGCCAAAAGTGGCGAAGAGCTTCTAGCCCCGGAGAACCACTCCAACAGTACCAGTACGGTGTCAACAGTCTTCGAGACTTTCGCATCAAATAATATGCGGAAACGAACAATCCGCAGCCTCGCCGAAGTCTACCAAGTAGCAACAACAAATCCATGGAGCGACACAGCCATCACCTTCAATGCTAGCGATGAACCAAAATTCCGAACAGCCCGAGCACCAACCGCATTGGTCCTCACTCCAATAGTGGACGACTTTCGTCTTACCAAGGTACTCATGGATGGCGGCAGCGGATTAAACCTCATCTACGAGGAAACTCTTAAAAAATGGAAATAGACTGGAGCCGCATTGAGCAAAGCAGCACAATCTTTAGAGGAATAATCCCTAGCAGGGAAGCGCGCTGCACAGGAAATATCACACTTGATGTGGTGTTCGGCTTGCCGGACAATTACAGGTCCGAACAGGTCACGTTCCAAGTGGCCCCGTTCAGCAGTGGATATCACGCTATATTAGGACGAGAGGCATTCACAATTTTTCAAGCCATACCCCATTACGGGTACATGAAGCTTAAGATGCCTGGGCCCGGCGGAATAATCACTCTCGTTAGTGATCCGGACATAGCACTCCGCGCCGAAAACAAGACAACCGCATTAGCCCTGGAGGGACTATCTGAAGCCCTAGCGGCGGAGGAACTCACTGCACTGCGCTCTACGGTGAATAGGGACAATGTGATACTCGATAAGAGATCCAAGTCCACCTCCTTTAAACCAGCGGATGAAATAGTCAAATTCCAGGTCCATCCAACGGACCCAACAAAAACGGCCTCCATCGGGGCACAGTTGAACCCTGATGTAGACGCCGCACTGCGAGAATTCCTTCGGGAAAATTGGGACATCTTTGCCTGGCACCCTTCAGATATGCCAGGAATCCCACGCAGATTGGCAGAACGCAGCCTAAACATCCTAAAAGGATTCAAGCCAGTCAAACAGGCTCTTCGGCGATTTTCCGAACCCAAAAGACAGGCAATGGGAGAAGAGCTAGCCAAACTAATGGAAGCTGGATTCATCAGAGACATCAAACATCCGGACTGGCTAGCAAATCCTGGCGCCTATGTGTCGATTTTAAAGACCTCAACAAGGCCCGCCCAAAGGATCCCTTCCCCCTTCCCCGCATCGACCAAATAATCGATGCTACTGCAGGGCACGATTCATTGTGCTTCCTTGACGCATACTCCGGCTACCATCAAATCAAGATGGCGGAGGCGGACCAAGCCGCAACGACATTCATTACTCCATATGGACCATTCTGCTTCAACACAATGCCCTTCGGACTCAAAAACGCCGGCGCAACATATCTGCGCATGATTCAGACATGTCTGGCTACCCAGATCGGCAAAACAGTAGAGGCATACGTAGACGACGTAGTCGTCAAAACCAAACACGTCGTGACTCTAGTAGACGATTTGAGGCTCACATTCGACAACCTCCGAGCATATGACATTAAGCTCAATCCGGAAAAATCTGCTTTCGGCGTACCAGCCGGAAAGCTCCTGGGCTTTATTGTATCCGGTAGAGGAATTGAAGCAAACCCAGCCAAGATCCGAGCTCTGTCACAGCTGGATATTCCAAAAGACCTCAAACAAATACAAAAATTGACTGGATGCGTGGCGGCTCTAAGCCGCTTTATCTCCCGTTTGGGAGAAAAGGCATTGCCCCTCTATCGCCTCCTCAGGCGCACCGAACACTTCGAGTGGACGGATGCTGCCACTGCCGGACTCGAAGAAATAAAAGCCATATTGGCAACAAATCCGGTCCTGGCTGCACCTAACCTCGGCGAACCAATGTTGTTATACATCACGGCAACACATCAAGTTGTAAGCGCGGTGCTCGTCGTCGAACGAGAAACAGAAGGGCATAAATTCCATCTTCAAAAACCAGTGTACTACGTATCCACTGTCCTAACTCCCTACAAGTCCCGGTACCCGCATTATCAAAAGATAGCGTACGCGGTGTTCATGGCATCCCGGAAGCTTCGACACTACTTTCAAGAGTGTTCGATAACAGTGGCCTCCGAAGTGCCCCTCAACGACATTATAAACAACCGCGACGCGACGGGCATGATCGCAAAATGGGCCATTGAGCTCTTACCATTCGATATAACCTACAAACCTCGGCGAGCTATAAAGTCGCAAGTCTTGGCTGACTTTGTCACTGAATGGACTGAAGCCGAACTCCCTAAAGAGTACGGCGCATACTCCAATTGGATTATGCATTTCGACGGCTCCAAAATGTTGGCCGGCTTGGGGGCTGGCGTCGTATTGACGTCCCCAACCGGGGTCACAGTCCAATACGTACTTCAGATAATGTACACGGACTCCAACAATGCAGCCGAATACGAGGCCCTCCTACATGGCCTCCAGATGGCAATCTCCATGGGCATTCAACGCCTAGAGGTGCGCGGGGATTCAAACCTTGCAATATCCCAAGTAAATGGAGACTTTGACACCAAGGATCCGAAAATGGCATCCTATCGTAACGCTGTCCTAAAAATGTCAGCTCGGTTCGAAGGACTCGAATTCCACCACGTAGCCCGGGATAACAACCAAGCAGCTGACATATTGGCACGCATCGGCGCAAAACGCGACGCTGTCCCTCCGAATATCTTCCTGGAACGGCTCTTTAAGCCATCCGTACTATGGGAAGAGGAGTCCGGAAATAACAACCCGGAAGCAACCGCACCACCCAACGCAGAACAATCTGACATAATCGGCGGCCCAACCGATGAAATAACACCCTCAGCCCACGAAATAATGGCAGTAATCGCCCCGTGGACAGAGCCATTCCTAGCCTACTTACTTAGGCAGGAACTTCCCGAAGACCAAAATGAGGCCCGCTGCATAGTTCGGCGATCTAAAGCCTACAAGGTCCACGAGGGAGAACTTTATAAGAAAAGCACAACCGGAGTCCTTCAAAGGTGTATCTCCGAAGAGGAAGGGCAAAACCTTCTGGCTGAAATTCATGCCGGACTAGGCGGACACCACGCCGCAGCTCGGGCCCTTGTAGGCAAGGCCTTCCGTACAGGATTTTATTGGACGACGGCCCGGGCAGATGCTCAGGACTTAGTCCAAAGATGCGTCGGTTGTCAGCTCTTTGCTAATCAGAGCCATATGCCACCCACCGCCCTCAAAACTATACCCATTACCGGGCCGTTTGCAGTCTGGGGGCTTGACATGGTTGGACCCCTTAAAGGGGGAACCCACAAGAAAAAGTACCTATTGGTCATGGTGGACAAATTCACCAAATGGATAGAGGCCAAGCCAGTTAAAACGGCAGAGTCCGGACCAGTGATAGACTTCATATCCGGGGTAGTACACCATTATGGCGTCCCCCATAGCATCATTACCGATAACGGCACGAACTTCACGGCCGACGAGGTTAAATTATGGTGCAAAAATATGGGCATTAAGCTCGATTACGCTTCAGTCTATCATCCTCAAACCAACGGTCAAGTGGAACGAGCAAATGGTCTAATAATGAGCGGCATCAAACCCAGACTAGTGCGGTCCCTTACGGAATCTAACACGCACTGGGTGGAGGAGCTTGACTCCGTACTCTGGGGGCTGCGGACCACGCCCGACCGTACCACCGGATTCACACCATTCTTTATGGTATACGGCGTAGAGGCAGTTTTGCCCTGCGACATAATTCATGACTCACCTCGAGTGCGCATGTACGAAGAAAGAGAAGCCGAGCTAGATCAGCAGGACAGCTTGGACGCATTGGAGGAGGAACGCGATGTGGCAAAGGCCCGTTCCGCATTCTATCAGCAGCAGGCTCGAAGATATCAAAGTAGAGAAGCACGGGCTAAAACTTACAATGTTGGCGAACTGGTTCTACGCCTGCCGGACAAGAAAAAGGACAAATGTAACGCCCCGGATTCGATGCGCCAGGTGTCTGCCAGTTATTCGCCGTCTTTGCCATGTCATTTGCTTGCGTGTTGCACATTGCCATGTCATCAAATGCATTTCATATCATGTCATCATGTGCATCTCATTATGCATACGTGTTCGTCTCATGCATCCGAGCCTTTTCCCCGTTGTCCGTTTTGCAATCCGGCACTCCTATGTCCTCCGGCGTCCCCCTCTTCTCTCTTTTCATGTGCGGGTGTTAAACTTTCTCGGAATGGACCGAGTCTTGTCAAGCGGCCTTGGTATAGCACCGGTAGACCGCCTGTCAAGTTTCGTGCCATTTGGAGGTCGTTTGATACTCCAACGGTTAACCGGGTAACCGTAAAGCCCTCTTTGAGTTGCAGCCCAACACCCCTTCCAAAGTGGCCCAAAGCCCAGCAAACTCCCCTCTATGCTCTCGGTCATTCGATCACGATCGCGTGGCCGAAAACCGCTCCTCATTTGGACTCTCCTAGCTCCCTCTACCTATATATATGTGTGCCTCCCCGAATTTTCGCAGTCCAAACCCTAAAAATCTCCCTTCCGCGCCGTCAGACATGTCCGCCGCCGTCCGGACGCGTCCAGCCCCCGCTCCGTCCAATCGCTCCTCGCCACGTGTCCCCGCCGCTGGCTCTCTCTCATCCCGCCGCCGAAGCCCGTCGCGGCCCGTCGTGGGCCCGCCCGAGCCCATCGGGGCCCGAGCGCGCGCCGCCGCCCCCGCCCTTCCTCTACGTCGCCGGCGCTGCCCTCGCCGGACTCCGACCCCGATGCCGGCCGCCGCCTCGCCGGCGCCTCCCTGCGCCGCCGGGTCCTCGCCTCCCGCGGCCCCTGCGCCTGGCCGCAGCCGCCACCGCCCGCCTCCTCCCGTCGACCCCAAGCGGTCACCGGAGCTCCGCAGGCACCGCCGCGCCCTCCGCCGGCCTCCTGCACCCCGCTGGACCCCGCCTCGTTCTCCTCCGCCGGCCCCGCGCCGCCGTCCGTCGTCCCCGGCCGGTGCCGCCCTCCCCGGCGCCCGTGCTCCGGCGAGCCGCCGCCCCGTCTCCGACCCGCCATGTCCTCGGCATCCGCGCCGGGATCCCGATCCAGATCCGGATAGGTTGACTTTCCCCTCCCCGGAATTTGCCTAAGTCCCCAGTTTTTCATATTATCATACCATGTTTGACCTGCTGTATCTCTGCATCCGTAGCTCCGTTTTGTGCGTGTAATATGTCAAATTGTTCGTCTCGGAGAGTAATTCATTTCATTCCATTGCATCATTTTCATTTGAGCTCATCTTGATGGCCGAAATGCTGTTGGAAGAGCGCATGTTGATGTTAATCTGCTGAAACTGTTATAACTTGCTCATTTATCATTTTTTCCATGTTTGATGTGTGCATCTTATGAGTATGAGCTCTACATGTATGTTGATCTATGCCATGCCATCTTCCCAGTGGTGCCAACCATGTATTTGTGTGAGTTGTGTGCTGAGTGTATCAAGCTTGCTAACTAGGGTAGTTGCTGTTGCTGTTTTCCTGACAGATTCTGTTATATTTTGTTGCTATGTTAACATGCTTCTACTAATCATTCTATGCATAATCTGGAGATGTCCTATAAACATGTTTTGATCTACATTTCATGCTCTATCCATAAATGTCCTTGGTTGCATATATAGCTTGCTATAGATTGTTCATATCTTGCTCCAAAGTTGCTTGAAAATGTTGCTATCAGCCTGTTAACATTAAGTTCACTTGTTCCCATGTGTTTTCCTAGTGATCCATGCACCCTATGAACTTGCTCTTGCCATTCTTAGCTTCATAAACATGAATTCTTACTGTTGGGTGCCTTGCCATGCCATGTATTGCTCTGTAGTGAGTGGTTCAAGCTCACGAACATGCCTACTTATTGTTGTTCCTGCCATGTTTGAATCTGTCATATAACTTGCCATGTTTACATGGGTGCCATCATATTTTCTATGCCCTTTTGGCTCATGGTCAGTAAGGGACTTTTGATCTATGCAATTAGTAGATTCATGCCATGCCTTTATTTGCCATGATAAGTTCCTGTAACATGTTGTTTGATAGCTCTAAACATTGCAACCTGATGTTATTTCTGCTAAAGTCTGAAACTGTTATTATTTGCAATCTTACCATGTCCTTTTGAGCATGTTCTAGTGATTTCTGGAGATAGCTCAGTGTTCATGTTTTGTTATGCTTTACCTGTACTTCATGCCCATGCCTTTTGTTATTATGTTGGGGTGCTGTAGCATGTTGTTTTGATGCTTGCAGTATGCCTAGTTGCTGTTTTGGACAGATTGTTGTTATGACTTGTATAGAGTGTATGTGTTACACCGTTGCTCCGTTTTGAGTGTGCTCTATATGAAACTTGCTTGATTTTGCATGTAGCTTCATATTATCATGTTGCATCCTTGTTTTGAGGTGTTTGCTTGATGTTTGTGTGCATTTTGCATCAATGCCATGCTTAACTTGTTTTGCTCATATCTTCTAGACCGTAGCTCCGAACTAAATGAACTTTATATGTAATTTGACTAGAATCTCGTGTAGATCATCTTGATGCATCTTAACTTGCTGTTTAACAACTTGAACATAAGGTTTATTCAGATCTGGACTAATTTCGAAATTTGCATATGAGGACTTACCGGAATTGTTATATGTTGTTTCCGGCCTCATTTAAACTCGCCTTGATGTGTTGTTCTTGTTTGCATCATCTCTTGCCATGAGTAGCTTCATGTAGCTTGGTCATGCATCATGCTTGTTGTGCATCATGCCTTGTTCATGTGTGGTGTGTTTACCTATGTTGTGTGCTTCTTCTTGTTAGTTCCTGTTTCGTTGCGATCGTGAGGATTCGTTCGTCTACGGTTGGTTCGGCTTCATCCGTTCGTCTTCTTCATGGACTCGTTCTTCTTCCTTGCGGGATTTCAGGCAAGATGACCGCTACCCTGGATCTCACTACTATCATTGCTATGCTAGTTGCTTCGTTCTACCACTATGCTGCGCTACCTATTACCTGTTTATTCAAGCCATCCCATATTTCCATGAACCTCTAACCTTTGACACCTTTCCTATGCAAACCGTTGTTTGGCTATGTTACTGCTTTTGCTCAGCCCCTCTTATAGCGTTGCTAGCTGCAGGTGAAGTTGAAGATTTCTCCATGGTGGACAGGATTTTGTTGGGATATCACAATATCTCTTATATTATTAATGCATCTATATATTTGGTAAAGGGTGGAAGGCTCGGCCTTATGCCTAGTGTTTTGTTCCACTCTTGCTGCCCTAGTTTCCGTCATACCGGTGTTATGTTCCCGGATTTTGCGTTCCTAACGCGGTCGGGTGATTTATGGGACCCCCCTGACAGTTCACTTTGAATAAAACTTGTCCAGCAAGGCCCAACCTTGGTTTTACCATTTGCCTCACCACCACCTATACCCTTCCCTTGGGTCGGCCAACCCAAGGGTCATCTTTATTTTAGCCCCCCCGGGCCAGTGCTTGTCTAAGTGTTGGTCCAAACCGAGCCGCCTGCGGGGCCACCTCGGGGAAACTCGAAGTCTGGTTTTACTCGTAGCCTGTCTCATCCGGTGTTGCCCTGAGAACGAGATATGTGCAGCTCCTATCGGGATTGTCGGCGCATCGGGCGGCTTTGCTGGTGTTGTTTTACCATTGTCGAAATGTCTTGTAAACCGGGATTCCGAGACTGATCGGGTCTTCCTGGGAGAAGGTCTATTCCTTCGTTGATCGCGAGAGCTTGTCATGGGCTAAGTTGGGACACCCCTGCAGGGTTTAAACTTTCGAGAGCCGTGCCCGCGGTTATGTGGCAGATGGGAATTTGTTAATGTCCGGTTGTAGATAACTTGACACCAGATCCGAATTAAAACGCATCAACCGCGTGTGTAGCCGTGATGGTCTCTTCTCGGCGGAGTCCGGGAAGTGAACACGGTTTCTGTGTTATGTTTGACGTAAGTAGGTGTTCAGGATCACCTCTTGATCATTGCTAGCTTCATGACCGTTCCGCTTGTTTCTCTTCTCGCTCTCATTTGCGTATGTTAGCCACCATATCATGCTTAGTCGCTGCTGCAACCTCACCATTTTACCCCTTCCTTTCCCATTAAGCTTTGCTAGTCTTGATACCCATGGTAATGGGATTGCTGAGTCCTCGTGGCTCACAGATTACTACAACAATAGTTGCAGGTACAGGTTATGCGATGATCATGACGCGAGAGCGATGTTACTTGTTTTGGAGTTCTTCTTCTGCTTCTTCTTCGATCAGGGGATAGGTTCCAGGTCGGCAGCCTGGGCTAGCAGGGTGGATGTCGTTTGAGTTTCTGTTTGTGTTTCATCCGTAGTCGGATGTTGCTCTTATGTATTGTGATGTTGTATTTGTGTGGCATTGTATGCCTCTTGTATGTATCCCCACTATTATGTAATGTTGATGTAATGATATCCACCTTGCAAAAACATTCCAATATGCGGGTCTATCCTTGGTGGGACCTTCGAGTTCCTTTTGGATAGGGTCGCATATTGGGCGTGCCAACAAACTCAAGCCCAAATGGGAAGGTCCCTTCATCATCGACCAAGTCCTGACCGGCAGAGCATACCGTCTGCGGAATGCGTCGGACAACCGACTCGAGCCGAACCCATGGAACGCAGCCCGCCTCCGAAGATTCTACGCCTAGCGCCGGACTAAGAATTCGTCTCCTTCCTCCAAATTTTCACACTTCAGCTGTCTTTTGTTTATCTCTCTTCTCCTACCTTTTTCATAAAAGCCCTTGAGGGCCTATTTGCGCATCGTTCGCACACACCTGATGTGCTACCCGCACTCATTATACCTGGGGGCTTCTTTAACAGAAGCTTACTTATACGGGCTTCATGCCCAGCACATGTGTTAAACTTCCACATGTACCTTTTATTCACCATTATATGCATCGATATGACTTAAGTTTTGGCCAAGCTGGATTGCCTGGCTCCTGTGCTTACCCCTACGTTCTCGATTGTTCGGCTAGGAGGTAAAGGGAGCACCTCTGCGATTGTTACTGCCGGGTCAGCCGGATGTGTACCTCAGACTGGGTGAAGCCGAAAGCTAGCGTTCTTAAGGGAATATTCGGTCGGTGAATTGAAAGATGATTTTTTACACATTTATCTATCTGCCACCAGATATTTTCCTGCTTTTTTCGCAGTCCGGACATGCACTTTAGGGCATGCCTCCCAGGGAAAGGAACCCTTAACGGAACTATTCTCCCTGGAAGATGTTTCTTACTAACCATGTAATATAACATAACTAGTTGGGCACTTGTCTGATAAAGCACTTATGACCCCTACGCCTGGTCTCCATGCATGCCCCGGTTTTGTCATAACCGAGAAGGTATTCGGACACACTCCGGACTCTAGGGTCCCGAGGTCGAAGCGAAAAGGTCGGAAAAGACAAATGATCTACAATCCGGCTAGAAGGCATTTTACATGTCATTTTAAATACATCGTCAAATTAACTGACTGTACTCCTCCTCAATCCCGTCTAACATGCTGTCTAATTTACAGTCCCGTTGGGAATACTTAGCGGCCAACTCTACTTGGCCGTATACTAAGCTCACAGGGACCTCCTTCCCATTGGGCCCCCCAGGTCCGACCTCGGCCATGTGGTTTGGATCCGCCTTCTTGTACCGCGTCTTCACCATGGCCCAGGCCTCCCTGGCACCTTGACGGCAGGCCGATATCTTCCATAAACGGAAGCGCTCCCGCGCTCCCTGAAGCTTTTCCGCAAGCTCTCCAAGGCCCTCGGGTAGGGAGACGAATGGCCATAGGGCCTGGACGACGCCACCCATCACCTGCCGAACACGTTCGAGCAGTTGCACCAGCTCAGGAAGTTGGTCACCCGTCGAACCCGGCATTTCCTCCGCAGGGTGACCTGTGAGCGCACCTACAGACATATTTCTGTCAATAGGCTTCCTCGCCGAACTCTTCTTTTCAAAAGAATTCGCTCAAGCACTTACCATAGATGCCGTGACGAAGCCGCTGATTCTCCTTCACAGAGCCAGACAGCTTGGCCCGAACACCTTTCAGCTCTTCCCCAAGCTGGGTGTGGGCATCCTAGAGTTTATTCCTCTCCTGCTGCACCTTCATAAGCACCCTCTCGCCGGCCTTCAGCTGGCGTAGTAGGTGTTGCTTGTCCGGATCCAGTCCGGCAACATCTGCAATATCATTGTCAGACTTACACGCATGCCGCACACCGCTTATCTTTTTGAAATAATGTGTTACCAGGAGGGGTCTCTGTGTCTCCTCCTGCGGCAGCTAGTGCGGCCTCAAGTTAGGCCTTGCACTCTTGTAGCTCCTGGGACAATTGGGTATTCTTCTCTGTAAGACCCTGCACATTATATGATCCTTAAATAAGTTATTTTAACTCCTTTAAGTCTCGGGGGCTACTGGCATATACAATTATTATAATCCCTTACCCGTATGTCTTTTACATACTGCTCCATGGCTCTGGTCAAACCATCTTGAGCAGCACGGAGGTGCGCGTCTCCCGCATTAAAGGCATTCAACGCCTCAGGGGAGAAACACGCGTCACGAAAAACTGTCCGGCGGCGCCTATGGTTCATGGCGCTCTCCACCTCAGACCTGGTGGCGGACAGCCTGTCGGCATCCTCTGTTGGAGGAGTATCCGGCTCGCGCCTTTCGCTCGCCTCCCCCCCGGACCAGGTGTTGGAGCCTGGCTGGTGGAGGCTGGGTTGGCAACCTCTCCGGACACGGTCCGGCGAGCGCTCTTTCTCCTGAAAAAGTCATGAGCATTAATACACCCCCTAGGAATCTTTTCCTAAATAATGGTCGCGAGCTATACCGTTGCGGTGACGTTTCGATTCGCACCGCACCCCTCTTCCGCCTGCGGGGTCGGACTGACCCTTGTTGGTCAACCGCCGCGGGTTCGGCTTCCCGCCTTGAAGGCACCTCCTGCAAGACACTGTTGTATACGGTGGTCATGAATGCGCAAGGATGAAATAATGGTGTCAGGGCTTCGGCCATAAGTACCTGGGAAGCCGGTAACAAGCCGGGGTAGTCAGCCGTAATGGCGACTAGAGTGTTGTCCATGCTGAGTTGGTGGAACACCCCGTCGATTAGCTGCACCTTTATGTCCGGATCCTCTTCGGAGGCCGGATCAAGGGATCTTCCTGGATCCTCGGGTTGTGGAGCCGGACTATGCATGCCCTCCACATCCCGACGCAGCTCCTGCGTCGAAATCGTAAAGTAAGGTACTTAAAACTTTGAAGACATGGGTCGGATAAATAAAATGTCCGCTTACCCAGCGCCGAGGGTTATTCATGGAGAACCCATTCAATGGGCTCGTCTGGAGGAAGTCCTCCTTCTCCCCCTTGTACAGGCCGGACATAATCTTCACCAGATCTTCGGCCGATCCCGGCCCTTTGCGGCCATGACGGGTGGCATCATTTTCCCCGTTGAAATCCCACATGGGGTGGCCCCTGTATTGCAGTGGCTGCACCCCCCGCATTATGCACGTGGCCATGACTCCAATCATGGTCAATCCGGAATGGGCTAGCAACCTTATCCGGCCCATCAAATAATGGACGCCCTTGTCTTCCTCCAGTTGAGGGCTCCGCGGGCGCCAACTTAGGCGTTTCTTCAGAGGAGCCCTACTGAACTCTGGGAGGCCGATCCGAACTGGGTCCGGCAGTGGAGCGTCTTCTACATAGAACCATTCCGAAGGCCAGTCTTCAGACGCCTTCTTTGGGGTTTCGGATGGATATCCGGTCCCGGCGATGCGCCATATTTCGGCACCTCCCACTTGATATATTGACCCCTTGTGAGAACGGGGTACGAGGCAGAATAGCCTCTTCCACAGCGCAAAATGGGGCTCGACGCCCAGGAATAGCTCGCAAAGAGCTACGAAACCCGCGATGTGCAGAATAGAGGCGGGCGTGAGGTGATGGAGCTGGAGTCCGTAGAACTACAGAAGCCCGCGGAGGAACGGATGTACGGGAAATCCAAGCCCCCTTATCAGATAGCGGACGAAACACACCCGCTCTCCTTTAGAAGGGTTGGGGTGGCCTCCGCTTGCTTCCCACCTTTGTAGGTGGCCAGCCCGGCTCGAACCGGGACCATAAAGGCCGGAGGAAGATATCCCTCCGCTTGAAGCTTCACCAGCTCGTTGTGTGGAACTGAGCATCTCCTGCAATCTCCTGGCGGAGGGCTGGGAGTGCGAGAGGAGGAGCCGCGTCGACGGTGCATGATGGAATGGGTTTTAGGTCAGAAGCGCTCCGATGAGTACTCGCAGAAGGAGGATGGTGTGATTTGGATCTGGATTCTTATCTCTCTTATAGGCAGATTATTTGCGCAGCTAGGGGGTAAAACATAAAAGATACCCTGGCTTTTCGCATTCGTGCGATGCGTCGAAGAGGGCCATTATTGGGCGTGGAAGCCAAGGAGCGCAACATTTGTAAGGGAGCCGGACACTATTCGGTAAGCACATGGAATTTGGAGGAGAACCCGCCTTGCAACGCCGAAGACTATATACGCGCTGGACTCGTCGTCATTGAAGCCTGGTTTGGGGGCTACTGAGGGAGTCCTGGACTAGGGGGTGTTTGGATAGCCGGACTATCATCATCGGCCGGACTCCAAGACTATGAAGATACAAGATTGAAGACTTCGTCCCGTGTCCGGATGGGACTTTCCTTGGCATGGAAGGCAAGCTTGGCGAAACGGATATGTAGATCTCCTACCATTGTAACCGACTCTGTGTAACCCTAGCCCTCTCCGGTGTCTATATAAACCGGAGGGTTTTAGTCCGTAGGACGAACAACCATTACAACAATCATACCATAGGCTAGCTTCTAGGGTTTAGCCTCCTTGATCTCGTGGTAGATCCACTCTTGTACTACCACCCATATCATCAATATCAATCAAGCAGGAGTAGGGTTTTATCTCCATCGAGAGGGCCCGAACCTGGGTAAAAACATCGTGTCCCCTGTCTCCTGTTACCATCCGCCTAGACGCACAGTTCGGGACCCCCTACCCGAGATCCGCTAGTTTTGACACCGACAGTCTTGTTGCACCGAAATGGTAACCTTTGCCTGATGCCTTGGCATGTGCTTGCCCCCTTTGCACCGAAGTGGAAACAAGGACATAGCGCAGGCCGGCGCCCGCCTGGCGCCCGCCTGGTCTCGATCGTCATGGCTTGCGTCACGGGCACCTCGCGAGGTACCCTGCCTTGATCTCTCTGCTTCCTCGCGAGCCCGCCTGATGAGGCTGCTCCTGAGGAAGCTTCCTGTCGTCCGCCCCGTGAGGCTTGGCCCCTCGCGAGGGTCTTGAGCTTGAGCTGACGAAGCTGGGCCGCACTGGGCCCCGCTTAAGCCATGCCGCAGGCCGCAGGCAGGCAAGTCTGGGGACCCCCATTCCCAGAACACCGACAGGCGCCGCCTTTTTCGCCACGTACGCTGCGCGCGACTGTTGCGGGATTTGACAGGATTGCCTGGTCCCATGCGTCAGCCACTCAGAAGCAGCCCTTTATAAGGTGACGGGACCGAGGCGTCTGCACTGTGCACACCTTTTCCTCCTTCTTCCGTCTCCGCTTCTTCGACGCGCCCAACTCTTCTGTTCTGCCGCCGCCACTCCGCCGCCATGGTGAAGGACAAGACGGCGGCGCTAGAACGCGCAAAGAAGATGAAGGGGGTGGCGAAGGGCAAAAAGCAGCAACGCGGGTCATCATCGCACGCGGGGCTGCCGTCGGGCTGGATCCAGGGCGATTGCATCCGGTCTTCGATTCGGCAGGAGGATCTGGACGAGTTGGCGGAGTCTGGGCTAATCGCCAAGGGAGCGGCAAGGCTGTTGGAGGGGAGATGAATCCTCAGCCTCGACCGGGTGAGTGCGTTCTGCTCGCCACCCACGTCGACCGCGGTTTTTCGCTTCCCCCGCATCCTTTCTTCCGGGGGTTCCTGAACTTTGTTGGGGCTCAACTCAACCATTTCCCCCCTAACACCATCACGTATCTAGCCGCCTTTGTGTTGATGTGTGAAAATTTCGTGGGATGTCGACCGCACTGGGGCCTTTTCAAACACATCTTCACCATCCGATCCCAGTCAGTCAAAAAGGCGAAGTCGAGTGACTCAAAGACCAATGTCATCCAGATGTGTGGGGGTCTAGGTATCCAGAAAAGGCGTAGGAGCTCCTTCCCTGCTATGACTCTCCCTGAATCGGTTAGAGGCTGGCAATCGACCTAGTTCTACTGTCAGGACCAGGCAGCTCCAGGCCAGTTGACAGGCCTCCCTCACTTCACATTCGACCGCGTCCAAACTCCTTCTCCACTCAAAGTGACCGCGGCTGAGAACGTGGAGATGAAGATGCTGGTAGAGAAAGTGGTTCAGCTTATCAATGAAGGTGTTACTGGCCTGAACCTGCTGGAAGTGTTCCGCAGTCGATGCATCCAGCCTCTCCAGGCCCGTGATCATCCTATGTGGCTGTACTCTGGACCTGAAGACACCGCTCAGGTCCATCCAGAGGAAGTGTCATCCGAGACTGTGGCCATGTGGTTGAGGAGTATCATAGGCAATCAGGACAATCCCAGGGGATCCAGGTGATTTATCCGTTTCAGAGACAACAATCCACCCGACAAGGTATGCCTTTTTGTTCTGACTGCTTGACGCATAAGTTCCGACTGCATTCGATGTCGACTGATTTTTGCTTGACTTTCCATCTTGTAGGTCTTCACTGAAATGTACTCAATGCCCAACGGTGAACAAGCCCTAGAGCAGGGCCAGGAGGAGGAGGCCAGTGCAGACGAGAGCGGCGAATGGGAGTCTTCGGACGGAGAGGATGAGGAGGAGAGCGAGGAGTCAGATGACGAGGAATAGGTCGACTCGCTGCCGTGTTCCGAGCGCCGATCCAAGCAGCAACACGACCCGGCGGGCGGGCACGGGAAGAGCGTGGCTCCGAGTACTCACGCTGAGAAGCGCGCTCGGACGTCAACTTCGGAACCGACAGAGAAGACCGCCAAGCAGCACAAAGTTGCCCCTCCCAAGACTCGGAAGACTTTGCCGCAGATCAAGATGGACGTCCTAGTGGCTTCGGGGTGAATAACACACTTGTGCTTATACATACCGACTGACATTTCTGTTCTGACCGATCGGGTTGCGCATCTTTCCAGACCCACCTCTGCTGCTACTGACATGGATGTTGATAAGGCACCAGGAGACGAGGAGGCCACCTCCCGAGCTGGTAAGTTCGCTCAACCAAGTTCCATTCAGTCGAGTGGGCAGTCAATCGGCTGAAAATTTGATACTTCTCTCTTTCTGTAGCTCCGCAAGAGATCGTTGTGCTCCCTGATGACGAAGAACAAGAATCGCCTCTACAGGAGAGGAGGAAGAAGGGTGGAGGCTCAAGCAGGAGGAGGCTTGAAATCCAAGTCCCTCAGTCGACACCGGCGCTTGAGGTGGTGGTCGAACGTTCCGAAGGGCCAGTTCGGACCAACATCACATTCGCCAACCCGCTGACGACTGATCGTCTGTCGGGATCGACTACACAGACACCTGCTGCACCGGTGCAACTCCACTGGTTCGACCCGGTAACTGCTTTGACCACCCTGGAGCCATCACTATTTGCAACGTATCAAACTCCAGACGACTCGCCGGGCGCCACTAGGGAAGCTCTTCGTCAGGTGAACCTTGTCATGGAGCAGGTGAAAGTGATGCATGAGGCTAGCCAGGTAGCTTACAACGCCAGCACTACCCTTCAGACCAATTGTCGGTGTCAAAACCGGCGGATCTCGGGTAGGGGGTCCCAAACTGTGCGTCTAGGCGGATGGTAACAGGAGACAAGGGACACGATGTTTTTACCCAGGTTCGGGCCCTCTTGATGGAGGTAAAACCCTACTCCTGCTTGATTGATATTAATGATATGGGTAGTACAAGAGTGGATCTACCACGAGATCAAGGAGGCTAAACCCTAGAAGCTAGCCTATGGTATGATTGTTGTAATGGTTGTTCGTCCTACGGACTAAAACCCTCCGGTTTATATAGACACCAGAGAGGGCTAGGGTTACACAGAGTCGGTTACAATGGTAGGAGATCTACATATCCGCATCGCCAAGCTTGCCTTCCACGCCAAGGAAAGTCCCATCCGGACACGGGACGAAGTCTTCAATCTTGTATCTTCATAGTCTTGGAGTCCGACCGATGATGATAGTCCGGCTATCCGGACACCCCCTAGTCCAGGACTCCCTCAGTAGCCCCTAAACTAGGCTTCAATGACGATGAGTCCGGCGCGCATGTTGTTCGGCATTGCAAGGCGGGTTCCTCCTCCGAATAATTCATAGAAGATTGTGAACACCAGGGTAGTGTCCGGCTCTGCAAAATAAATTCCACATTCCACCGTAGAGAGAATAATATGTACACAAGTTCAATCTGCTGACGTATTTTGGGGCATGATGTCACGCCACCACCAAGCCTTTACTTGAATCGTTTTTGTTATACCACCTTAGCGCGTTTAGCGAAGCGGTTTCCTTGGCACATCTTGTCGAAGCAGAGATCGTGTTCCCCTTATTCCGGGATTCCCATCAATATGGACATGGGTAACCCAACCGTGCTTGTTGCCACGCCTCCTCTATCGAAGGCGAGTCCCAAACGGTCATGGGGACGGCTCTTGGTATTCTCCCCCTTTATAATGGGACCAAAGCACGTTTCTTTTCTTCAACACTCAATCGAATCTTCCTCTCGCCCCGAGCTCCAACACCCAGAGCCCCAGATTCGAGTGTCTCGGACTTTCAACAATGTCTGGCTCCGGCCTACAGGGCCGGTGGATGCCCTCCTCCATCACGGAAGAGGACGTGATAAAGCTGAGAGAAGCCAGGTACCTGACCTGCGAGATTTCGCACAGGCTGCCCGTCCCAGGGCAAGTCATTCCCACTCCCGAGCCCGGCGAGAGCGTTGTGTTTGTGTCTCACCTCCGTCGGGGTTTAGGCTTCCCGATGGATCCCTTTGTGAGAGGGCTCATGTTTTACTACGGGTTGGAATTCCATGACCTGGCTCCGGAGTCCATCCTCCACATCTCATCATTCATCGTTGTCTGCGAAGCCTTCCTCCGCACTACTCCCCACTTCGGTTTGTGGCTCAAGACCTTCAACGTGGAGCCGAAGATGATCGAGGGGCGTCAAGCGGAGTGCGGCGGGGCGGTTGTAAGCAGAAGGGCCGATGCTCCATGGCCCGAGGGCTCCTTCCAAGAGGAGCTCGGCTTGTGGCAACAGGAGTGGTTCTATATTACCGCTCCTAGGGGCAGCAGGCAGAAGCCGCCGCCCATCTTTTGCTCGGGCCCTCCACAGCGGATGATGTCGTGGGTCTACCAAGGGCTCAACTGGGGCCCGTCAAAGGACGTACCCCTCTTGCAGGGCCGGATTCGAGACCTCCAAGAGAGGGAGATCAATCTGGTCGTAGTGATGCAGGTTATGCTGATTCGGCGTCTTCTGCCCTGCAAACGTCGCCCCCTCCGCCTGTGGGAATTCAATCCAGAGGGGCCATGAGCTCTCCAACACTTCATGGGTACGACACCCGTGGAGATGTACAAATTGTTCTTCGGATCACAAGAGGTGTGTCCGGAATTGACCGAGGATGCCGGCCTAAGCTGCAATCGCCCGGATACACAAGTAAGTACCCCTGTGTCCGGACACACCGTTCGTTTGCACCTTCTTGAATTTGCTTTTTAACCAATCGCTCCTTGAATAGGATTGGATAGCGCAAGCGAAATTGATACGGGATCCGGTGCGGCCGGCCCCCCTACCGGAGACCGCGCCGGATCCCGTGCTGGTCAGGGTGCTGGAGGTTGCGCCTTTAGAGGAAGGTGAAGGGGAAAACAGAGGAACTACCGCCTCTACCAAGGAGGCTTTTGTGAAAGGGGGGATCGAGAATCCCTCCTTCCAAGGGGAGAAGAGGACCGCTTCCGAAAACCCGGAGGCCAAGGCCTCAAAGCGGGGGAAGAGATCTTCACCAGAGGGTCCTGCGTCTTGGGAGGCCCCGGCCGCACTATCTCCCCTAAGGAATCAGCCCTCCAGCGAGCCGTAAGTAGAAAAAGGGGAGTTTCGTAATAAGGGACATCCCTATTTTTGCTTCTGAGGATAACCGAAGTTTTTACCTTGTAGTTCGGATCTCCGTCCTTCTCAGCTGAGCTCGTCTTCGGGGGAGCTTCGTCCGAAGATGATGGAGAGCGAAACGCCTCCATCTGCCGCACCGTCAGGCGGGGCGGACGACCCTGAGGTGTCATCACGGAGGGTATCCCCAAGTCCGGCCGGGCCGGAGAGTTCGGCGCCAACTGGTGTACGGCCGGAGAGGCTGAGGGATCTGCTCGAGAAGGCATCTATCTTAGAAGGTCACCGTACATTGATGAGTACAGTGATTGAAAGAATTTCATCCGCCGAGGGCGGGTTGCATGATGCCATCAGAAGTTTGCTGGCGGGGTTTGAGGTACGTAAAAATGACATACCTTTTGACAGTTTTGCACATAAAGTGTGTCCTGTATAGATAGTAGCCCCTGAGACTCGGTAGGTTGTCGAGAGCGACAACGTGCCGAGGATCAAAATCGCAGGTATTGATTTTCGCCTTGCCTATGCAGGTGGCGGATAGTCCGGTGGCCAGCCGGACTGATGCAGTTGCCGAACTAAAGCGGCAACTCAACGTTGCGGATGCGGACATCGCGCTGGTCAATAAGCGACTTGACGAGTCACAAGGTAGGTTTTTTCTCCGTGGTCACCTAGTAAGGGAGCCGAAGCCCACTCCTTACAACATGTGTGCTCAATGCAGATGGTGCCGCTGCTGTGGAGAGCCTTCGGGCGGAACTTGCTCGAGCCAAGGAGCAGGCCAGAAGGAGTGATGCGGCTGCCTCGAGGGCGGCCGAAGAGCTAGAAGCCGAAAGGGCTGCTCACTGCCGAAGCAGGGAGGAGATGGCCGAAATGGCCATGAAGCTGAAAGATGTTACCAACCGCTATAAGGTTCTTGAAAAAGAACGCTGAGCGGAGCAAGAAAACCTGAAGAAGGCCACCGTCGAAGCCAAGGATGCCCGTTCTGCAATGCGGGCTATGAAGGAGGAGCTGCGCCAGGCCGGAGATATTGCGGCTGGCAAGCCTTTTCTGCTGCGCAGGAGGTTTATGGATCCGAGGTATGCTCAGCTTGGCCAGCTGTGGGGTCCGGAGGATCCTTATATGGATTTAGCGGCGAGTGCGGTAGATGCTGTCGTGCACTTCCGAAGTCAAAAGGATCACGAGACGGAAGAGCTTTTTTGGTCTCAATTCCATAGTCCAGAGCGTTCACTTCCACTGACCGATCGGTTGGCTGAGCGGGCTGAGCTGAATAGATTGTCCGGTCTTGCCATGATGGATATCTTGGCTCATGTCTGGCCAGATAGGCCCAAGCCGAAGAGCTATTTCGGCTTATTACAGCAATTCCTTGGGGCGGTGTCGCATATAAAGGCGATGAAGCGGTCGGCCTGCATAGAGGGTGCACGGATGGCCCTCGCCCGTGTGAAGACATACTGGACGGAGATGGATGCCACCGATGTTGCAACCCGGGGTTCGGACGAGAGCCGGTTACCCGCCGAGCACTATTTTGGGGAAGTTCTGCGTGGTGCTCGTGCAATAGAGTCGCAGTGCTGAAAAAATGTCATGTTCAAATGATCTTTATGGTTTGTAAAATGATATCCATAATATAAGCGATTTTTATACTTGTGCGTTCAAGTATTGGAATATCTCCTTTGCTGTCGTTAACATATACTTGCGTATAACCTGAAAGATGGCAGTCTTCGGCTTCAGCCCCCATGCACATAGTGCGGGGGTGTTTGCAAAGTAGCGCATTTTCACACTTAATCCAACGTCTTGGACCTGTGAAGGGGGTGGTAGCGTAGCAAACGAGGCAACCGGACTATAATGCTTTATCACTTTCACTTAGCCATAGGAGTTTGAAGGTGGGGCTATGACATAGCCCCTAGGGGCACCGCGCTCTCCGAATTCGGGGCGTGTATGTGCCTGACCGGGAAACGGTCCTTCGTCAAAATGGAGGAATTCTAAACATTCCAGTAGTCGATCGAGTGGTTGACCAGTCTCTCGCTGCATCACGACAGTCAGTTTTCGGCTTTCTCTACTGAGGTGCTTGCCCGGCCGAACCGGGGCACAATCGCAGTAGTTCTCCCGGTGCCGCGTTAGCCGATGATACGGAACATAAGGCAGCAAAACACAGGAGCCGGGCAAACCCAACATTTGACCAAAGACATGATTCGGAGCTGATGCATATAAGGCTTAACTCAAGACGCCGAACACTCCCTAAGGTATTCGGTCTTTATGATAACGGGCAGATCAAAGCCCTAAACCCCTAGTGTCCAGGTACAGGCAAAAATTTCTGGCGCGGCCGATGCCAAAATGCCAATCTCCTCGTCGGTTATGGTGAAAAACCGATGGATGTGAATCAACAAGAGACAGTGAGAAAGGTTTACGCAGGGTCTTAATATGAAAAGAATCCTTGCCACGGGTCCCTGCTGCACGTCTGCGCCTGTGTCTCATTGTTGTGCCGTATCCTGGACGGGTGTACACGCTGTTCATCTGTAAGAGAGAAGAACTTAGTTTGAAAAGAAATCGTGTAACAAATGTATTAAAAATCAAAGTACGAATGAATGAATAAAGCAGAGCTTTTATTGGCTCTTTATTGCTCAAACGGACAGCCCCTTGTGAAAGGGTGTGCGGCTAGGTAGCCCCTAGTTTATCTATGCTGGACTCGCCTAGCCGAGTCCGGGGTCTTGAACGACCTTGTAATGAGATGATGCCGCGTGGACCGGGCATTTTAAGTGTAAGAGACGCGTAGTGCGGTATTGCATTAAAGCGGGCGAAAGCTTTGCGTCCCAATAGTGCTTGATGGCTACTTTTGAATGGGGCGACATGGAAAATTAGCTTTTCGTGACGGAAGTTGTCAGGTGATCCGAACACAACTTCTAGTAGTAAGGAGCTCGTGCACTTGGCGTAAGGGCCTGGCGTCACTCCTTTGAAGGAAGTGCGGCTATGGCGAATTTTCGTAGGGTCTATTCCCAACTTGCGGATTGTGTCCGGATATAGCAGGTTTAAATTGCTGCCGCCATCCACTAGGACTTGTGTAAATTTTAGTCTATCGATTTTAGGATCCAATATCAGAGCAGTCCATCCTGCGTTTCGAATACTTCTGGAATAGTCCAGGTGGTCGAAAGTAATTGGTTTTGACATCCAATCTCGGGGTTCCGCTGGGGTGGACTGTGCGACACGTACTTTAGCGGGTGCCGCACTATTGTTCTGTATTATCACATTAAGTGAGTTTACTATTTTGACTTCTTGTGGGAAAGTCTTTTGTTTTCCGGCGCTCTGCTGGTGGGGTTCGTCGTCATCCTCTCTTGGCGCGTCGAGCCCCTTGTGTTCGGCGTTGAGTCGGCCAGACTGTTTGAAGACCCAACAATCTCGGTGGGTGTGGTTTGCAGGCTTTCCGGAGGTGCTGTGGATTTGACATATCTGATCCAAAATTTTGTTTAAGTTGGATAGCTCGTCACTGTTGTCCTTAAGAGGCAGTGTTTTGTTGTTTGGACGCGAGCTTTTGAATCCGGCGTTAACCGCCGTGTTCTTTGGGCTTTTTTCTTTACTTCGGCGCTGGTCCTTTCTGCGCCGTGATTTTCCATTTCAATCTCTGATCTCGGATGTACTCAGGTCGCTGGTGCTGCATCTTGCTAGCCAGCTGTCTTCCCCCGCGCAAAAGCGGTTCATGAGGCTTGTTAGCGCGGCCATTGTTCTTGGCTTTTCCTGGCCGAGGTGTCTGGCGAGCCATTCGTCTCGGACGTTATGTTTAAAAGCTGCTAGGGCCTCGGCGTCCGGACAATCGACTATTTGGTTTTTTAGTGAGGAACCTGTTCCAGAATTTGCGCGCTGACTCTCCGGGCTGTTGGGTTATGTGACTTAAATCGTCTGCATTCGGAGGGCGGACATAAGTCCCCTGAAAATTTGCTCTAAACGCGTCCTTGAGCTCTTCCCAACTTCCAATGGTATTTTCTGGGAGGCTTTTGAGCCAATGCCGGGCTGGCCCTTTGAGCTTGAGGGGTAAATATTTTATGGCATGGAGATCGTCTCCTCTAGCCATATGTATGTGAGGATATAATCCTCAATCCAGACTCCGGGGTCTGTTGTTCCATCGTATGCCTCTATGTTTACGGGTTTGAACCCCGCTGGAAATTCATGATCCAGCACCTCATCGGTGAAACATAGTGGGTGTGCGGCGCCCCTGTATTTAGGTGTGCAGTTATCTTCGAACACACGGTGTGTTGTGTTGCTTCCTGGGGCCCTCTTCCTTGGCCCATAAATGGACCTGACCGGGCCATCCGTTTTGCGAGGATGTTTATGTGTGTCATGTGCCGGCTTATGTGCGGCGCCGCTTGCCGCTCTTAGCCTGTCATCTGGTCGTCTATCCGGCCAGGCGGCTTCTTTGCTTTTTGATTGTGGGGGCTCTATGGCCTCCTCGTCGAATTCGGGCAGCAGCTTGCGCTTAGGGTAGCTCTTTGTGTGGTGGCTATCGCCATATTTGTCCGCGGTCGTGAGTACTTTGCTCCACCTCATTCTGAGTATGTCTTCTGCTGTTTTGAGCTTCTGTTTCTCCTTCTTCAAACTTCTTGCAGTGGCGACAAGCCTTTTTTGAAGGTTCTTCTGCTCTGGTGGCGTGTCCGGCGTGAGATCGTCTGGACTGTTGTTTTCGCCGAGGATGAGTTGGTTATTCGATTCATCCTGTTCGGATGGTTGCTTTGTTGCATGTTCGTCGCCTACTGGTTTGCCCTGCTCTAAGGCTGGGTCATTATGAGTGCTGTTGTTATCGAGGCGGGACTTGGGGCGGCGCTTGCGTCGCCGTTTTGGTTGTTTTTCGGGGGAATTATCCTTCGCCGTGTCCCTTTGTTCCTCGTTGTCGCTCCCTTTTGGGGTGTCCACCATGTATATATCATGAATTGAGGTGGCTTTCCGGTGCCCCATAGGCGCTGGTTTTTGGTCGTCTCCGGCATCGTCGTCCATACCGTCGATGTCTTCGGAGTCGTAGTCTAGCATGTCAGTTAAATCGTCGACAGTGGCTACAAAGTGGGTGGTGGGTGGGTTTCGAATTTCTTCGTCATCCACATCCCAACCGTCCTAACCGCCGTTCGGCCAGGGTTCTCCTGATAACAAGAGATACTTTAGCGAATTCAGGATGTCGCCAAAGGGTGAGTACTGAAAGATGTCCGCGGCGGTGAACTCCATGATCGGCGCCCAATCGGGTTCGATTGGTAGGGGCGCAGGAAGTTCGGGGTCCGGCGAGGAGTCCGGCACCTCGGAGTCACGAGCTTTGAAAGGGACAAGGTTAGTATTCGGCTCCATCGCCGTAAAGATTGCAGCTCCTGAGGCGGTGTCCAGCCACCTGTCCTCGATCTGTGCGGTCGGCTCCGGACTAGGGGCCGGAGCGGACTCATGTGCGGCCTCCAGGGCACTGTCCGACGGTAGAGCTAAATCATGCCTATTGTGACAGTGCGGCGCGCTCAACTGTGGCTCGAATCCATCGAAGATCAAGTCTCCGCGGATGTCAGCCGTGAAGTTTAAGCTTCCGAAACTGACCTGATGGTTAGGGGCGTAGCTTTCGATCTGCTCCAGATGGCCAAGCGAATTGGCCCGCAGTGCGAAGCCGCCGAACACGAAGATCTGCCCGGGGAGAAAAGTCTCACCCTGGGCTGCGTTGTTGTTGATTGAAGAATCCATCAAGCCTATCGATGACGACACAGAGGAACTCTCAATGAAAGCACCAATGTCGGTGTCAAAACCGGCGGATCTCGGGTAGGGGGTCCCAAACTGTGCGTCTAGGCGGATGGTAACAGGAGACAAGGGACACGATGTTTTTACCCAGGTTCGGGCCCTCTCGATGGAGGTAAAACCCTACTCCTGCTTGATTGATATTGACGATATGGGTAGTACAAGAGTGGATCTACCACGAGATCAAGGAGGCTAAACCCTAGAAGCTAGCCTATGGTATGATTGTTGTAATGGTTGTTCGTCCTACGGACTAAAACCCTCCGGTTTATATAGACACCGGAGAGGGCTAGGGTTACACAGAGTCGGTTACAATGGTAGGAGATCTACATATCCGTATCGCCAAGCTTGCCTTCCATGCCAAGGAAAGTCCCATCCGAACACGGGACAAAGTCTTCAATCTTGTATCTTCATAGTCTTGGAGTCCGGCCGATGATGATAGTCTGGCTATCCGGACACCCCCTAGTCCAGGACTCCCTCACCAATGTTCAGGTCAGCAAAATTCTGACTGAACTTTTGAGTGTTGCTTTATATCTGATCACCCACTGGGGTGTTCCTTCGTTTAGAATATAGGAAATCTTCAACTCCGCTCGCCTCGAGCTGATTCTCAGTAAACTGTTCGAATCAGTGGGGGCACGCCGAGTGCACCCACCGGGTGTAGTCCCCGAGACCACGGTCGTCTGCTGGCACTCGACTGAGGTCTAATGATGTATCTCTTTTTTTTGAACTCACGCTGGGCAGGCCTTGCTGAGTATTGATCTAATTCAGTGGGGGCATGCTAAGTGCACCCACTGGGTGTAGTCCCCGAGACTACTATTGAATATTTGATTTGGCAGTAGTCTTAGAGTAACTTTTCTCCGTCACTGTCTCTTATTTCTGTCGACCGACATGTCTCTCTTGCTGGCTGCAGAGGTCTTGTGATCTTGGAGCTTGGCTCACCGAATTAAAGAAGAAGCATATTAGCGTTGAACTTGACCTTGAACTCACGAAGAAGAATCTCAAGACTGCTCAAGAAGAAACGGCCATCATGGGAGGTAATCAATCGGCGTTTTGTCTGCTTTGTAGCTTGCACTTCGCACTGGTTTTTCTTTCAGTCTCTTTGAACCGAGTGATTTCACACAAGCAGATGTGCGTAGTGAAAATCGCCAACTTCAGTCTCGTCTAAAGAGTGTTGTTTCTTTAGAGAGGATGAAGGAGGCTTTGGAGAAGAAGGACCTGGACCTTGCCGCTGCTCAGAAGGAAGCACGTGAGAAGACGAAGCTTGCGGACCAGAAGCTGGCTTCAGTCGGCAAATTGGAGGAGGAGAACGCGAAGTTGAAGGCCACCATCTCGGAAGCTAATTAGGAAGTCGAGCAGCTGAGGAAGGACAAGGAGAACCTGACAACGGAAGTCGGTGGGCTCAGAGCCAAGACAGACAAGCTGGAGTCTTATCTGGAACAACTTGCTGCGAAACTTGTTCTGAAGCTTGAAGGTATGATCATTTGACTAGTCAATTTGTCGCTGACTAAACTTTGTTGTCATGCTGTCGACTCATCATTTTTCACGATGGGACAGAACTGTGTCAGGACTTTGAAGCTGAAACTGGGTGGGTCGAGACGGGTCTCGACCCCATCAATTGTCTTGTGAAAGACGACGTTGCAATGAATCTGCTGCGATTGGAGTCGCGCTTGGATGGTGTAGTTGCTTATCTGGCTCGACTGAAGGCGGCGATGACCCAAGTGCACGCTGAACTTTGGCCTCAGGCGGAGCTATCTCAAGACCTCGAGTCACGGATGACTCGAATTAATCAGATTCCAGGCCGAGTGCAAGAGTGGAAGAAATCTTCCGCTCGTTGTGGTGCCGACATCGCCTTATCGTTGGTCCGAGTGAAGTGCAAGGAGGCTAAGGAAGACAAGCTGGCTACTCTCAAGGTAGCGAATACTAAGAAGCACTCCTTCCAGACCTTCATGGACACCTTCCTCGAGGCAGCCACTCGCATCGCCGACAGCATCGACCTCGACAGCTTCTGTGATCCGGCCAGTCCTTCTCCCGCCGAGTGATTGAAAAAACATTATGCTTCACCTTTATTTGCCTTGGAATGCCGAGTGATTTTGTAACCGTTAAAACTCCTTCGGGAATGATTCCCGAGCACTTTATTCTGCGGTTAGGAATCTTTGGATTTATCTTCAAATATATTGCATTTGTCTTTGAGCAAAATTTGTTTTTCTCTCGGATTGTTGTCTGTTTGCTTGATGCAGCTTCTGAAGGAGAATCGGCAGTCGACCGATTGGACGATCCATGAGCAGCTCATCAGCAAGGCACTCAGCAATGGTCTTGACATTCCTGTCAACCGTTGGAGGGGCCTTTGACAGTGCACACAATCTCGTCCTTCTTCTTGATGGTGCAGCCCTCGGGGGGGGGGGGGGGGGGGTCGCAGTCGACCGACTCTTTCGGCGGGACCAGTTAACTCATCGGCGAGAAATTCAGCAATGGTCTTGACTTTCCTGAAAGTGACTCTCCCTGGCGCCATGCTCAATCTCGTCCTTCTTCTTGATGATACAACTCTGAAGTGGTGGTCGTGGTTGACCCACACTTTGCATAACCTTCGAGTGGGAGGATTGCTCACCCGTCGTTAGGATTTTTAAACTTAGGCGAGTACTGGACTACAGCTAAGCCCCCGAGTGAAAGGATTGCTCACCACATGGTAGGATTTTAAACTTAGGTGAGTACTGGACTGCAACTAAGCCCCCGAGTGGGAGGATTGCTCACCACTCGGTAGGATTTTTAAACTTAGGCGAGTACTGGACTGCAGCTAAGCCCCCGAGTGAGAGGATTGCTCACCACTCAGCAGGATTTTTAAACTTAGGCGAGTACTGGACTGCAGCTAAGCCCCCGGGTGGGAGGATTTCTACCACTCGGTAGGATTTTTCAACTTAGGCGAGTACTGGACTGCAGCTAAGCCCCCGAGTGGGAGGATTGCTCACCACTCGGTAGGATTTTTTAACTTAGGCGAGTACTGGATTGCAGCTAAGCCCCAGAGTGGGAGGATTGCTCACCACTCGGTAGGATTTTTCAACTTAGGCGAGTACTGGACTGCAGCTAAGCCCCCGAGTGGGAGGATTTCTCACCACTCGGTAGGATTTTTCAAACTTAGGCGACTACTGGACTGCAGCTAAGCTCTTGAGTCAGAAGATTGCTCTTTCAATCTCGTCCTTCTTCTTGATGGTGCAACCCCGGGGGGGGGGGGGTCATGGCTGACCCGTACCGTTTGATGGGACTTTTTAAACTTAGGCGAGTATTGGGCTGCAGCTAAGACCCCGACTGAGAGGCATACTCACCACTCGGCAGGATTTTGTATTACTTAGGCGAGTACTGGACTGCAGCTAAGCCTCCGAGTGAGAGACAGACTCACCACTTGGCAGGATTTTTATATTACTTAGGCGAGTACTGGACTGCAGCTAAGCCTCCGAGTGAGAGGCAGACTCACCACTCAGCAGGATTTTTAAACTTAGGCGAGTACTGGACTGCAGCTAAGCCCCCGGGTGGGAGGATTGCTCACCACTCAGTAGGATTTCTCAACTTAGGCGAGTACTGGACTGCAGCTATGCCCCCGAGTGGGAGAATTGCTCACCACTCTGTAGGATTTTTAAATTTAGGCGAGTACTGGACTGCAGCTAAGCCCCCGAGTGGGAGGATTGCTCACCACTCGGTAGGATTTTTCAACTTAGGCGAGTACTGGACTGCAGCTAAGCCCCCGAGTGGGACGATTGCTCACCACTCGGTAAGATTTTTAAACTTAGGCGAGTACTTTACTGCAGCTAAGCCCCCGAGTGGGAGGATTGCTCACCACTCGGTAGGATTTTTCAACTTAGGCGAGTACTGGACTGCAGCTAAGCCCCCAAGTGGGAGGATTGCTCACCACTCGGTAGGATTTTTAAACTTAGGCGAGTACTGGACTGCAGCTAAGCCCCCGAGTGGGAGGATTGCTCACCACTCGGTAGGATTTTTCAAACTTAGGCGAGTACTGGACCGCAGCTAAGCTCTCGAGCCGGAAGGTTGCTCTTTCAATCTCGTCCTTCTTCTTGACGGTGCAACCCCGGGGGGGGGGGGGGGTCATTGCTGACCCGTACCATTTGATGGGACCTTTTGAACTTAGGCGAGTACTGGACTGCAGCTAAGACCCCGAGTGAGAGGCATACTCACCACTCGGTATGATTTTGTATTACTTAGGCGAGTACTGGACTGTAGCTAAGCCTCCGAGTGAGAGGCAGACTCACCACTTAGCAGGATTTTTATATTACTTAGGCAAGTACTGGACTGCAGCTAAGCCTCCGAGTGAGAGGCAGACTCACCACTCGACATGATTTTTATATTACTTAGGCGAGTACTGGACTGCAGCTAAGCCTCCGAGTGAGAGGCAGACTCACCACTCGGCAGGATTTTTATTACTTAGGCGAGTACTGGACTGCAGCTAAGCCTCCGAGTGAGAGGCAGACTCACCACTCGGTAGGATTTTTATTACTTAGGCGAAACGGATTCGCAGCTAAGCTCCCGAGTGAGAGACAGACTCACCACTCGGCAGGATTTTTATTACTTAAGCGAAACGGATTCGCGGCTAAGCCCCCAAGTGAGAGACATACTCACCACTCAGCAGGTTTTTTAAAACATGTGAAAAATGAACAACAATTGTTCGGAAGACTGTAAAATCATGTCTTTTGATAATCATACTAAAAGGGTACTTCTTATTACATCTCATTAGTTCTAAATACTTATGAGTAAAAAGGGCGGAGCAAATCCGCATTCCAGGCGCGTGGCTTATCTTTATTATGCTTGACGTTGAAGAGACGATACGCTCCATTGTGGAGCACTTTGGTGACGAGGAAAGGGCTTTCCCAAGTAGGAGCGAGCTTGTGAGGTCTCTACTGGTCCACTCGAAGAACCAGGTCTCCTTCTTGAAATGCCCGACCCCTTACATTTCTGGCATGGAATCGACGCAAGTCTTGGTGATAAATGGTCGACCGAATCAAAGCCATCTCTTCTTCTTCTAGGAGATCGACAGCATCTTGTAGAGCCTGCTCTGCTTCTTCCTCTAAGAAGAGTTCGACTCGAGCCGCGTTGTGGAGCAAATCACTAGGGAGCACGGCTTCGGCTCCGTTGACTAGGAAGAATGGAGTCCTTCCAGTCGACCGGTTAGGGGTTGTCCTCAACCCCCAAAGTACTGACGGGAGGTCGTCGACCCAAGCCCCTGCTGCATGCTTCAGGTCACGCATCAACCGTGGTTTCAGTCCTTTGAGAATCAATCCATTTGCCCGCTCGGCCTGCCCATTCGACTGAGGATGAGCGACCGAAGCGTAGTCGACTCTCGTGCCTTGGGAGGCACAAAAGGTTCTGAATTCTTCAGAATCGTAGTTCGAGCCGTTATCTGTGATGATACTATGTGGGACGCCATATCTGAATATCAGTTCCCTAATGAACCTCACAGTTGTACTTGCTTCAAGGTTTTTAATGGGCTTGGCTTCGATCCATTTGCTGAACTTGTCGACTGCCACCAGCACATGAGTAAATCCACTCCTGCCAGTCCTCAGAGGTCCAACCATGTCCAATCCCCAGACGGCAAAAGGCCAGACGAGCGGAATTGTTTTCAGATCTGACGCAGGTTTATGAGACATGTTGGAGTAAAACTGACAGCCTTCACACTTGTCCACTATTTCCTTAGCCATCTCATTGGCCCGCAGCCAGTAAAATCCGGCTCGGTATGCTAATACGTCTCCAACGTATCTACTTTTCCAAACACTTTTGCCCTTGTTCTGGACTCTAACTTGCATGATTTGAATGAAACTAACCCGGACTTACGTTGTTTTCAGCAAAACTGCCATGATGTTGTTCTATGTGTAGAAAAGAAAAGTTCTCGGAATGTCCTGAAAATCCACGGAGGCACTTTTTGGAATTAATAAGAATTTCTGGGTGAAAGAAATACACCAGGGGGGCCAGGGCCTGTCCACGAGACAGGGGGCGCCCCCCTATCTCGTGGGCCCCCTGGACCTCCACCGACCTTAATTCCAACTCCATATATTCATGTTCGGGGAGAAAAAAATCAGAGAGAAAGTTTCATCGCGTTTTACGACATGGAGCCGCAGCCAAGCCCTAATCTCTCTCGGGAGGGCTGATCTGGAGTCCGTTCGGGGCTCCGGAGAGGGGGATTCGTTGCCGTCGTCATCATCAACCATCCTCCATCACCAATTTCATGATGCTCATCGCCGTGCGTGAGTAATTCCATCATAGGCTTGCTGGACAGTGATGGGTTGGATGAGATTTACCATGTAATCAAGTTAGTTTTGTTAGGGTTTGATCTCTAGTATCCACTATGTTCTGAGATTGATGTTGCTATGACTTTGCTATGCTTAATGCTTGTCACTAGGGCCCGAGTGCCATGATTTCAGATCTGAACCTATTATGTTTTCATGAATATATGTGTGTTCTTGATCCTATCTTGCAAGTCTATAGTCACCTATTATGTGTTATGATCCGACAACCCCGAAGTGACAATAATCGGGATACTTCTCGGTGATGACCGTAGTTTGAGGAGTTCATGTATTCGCTATGTGCTAATGCTTTGTTCCGGTTCTCTATTAAAAGGAGGCCTTAATATGCCTTAGTTTCCGCTAGGACCCCGCTGCCACGGGAGGGTAGGACAAAAGATGTCATAAAAGTTCTTTTCCATAAGCACGTATGACTATTTACGGAATACATGCCTACATTACATTGATGAATTGGAGCTAGTTCTGTGTCACCCTATGTTGTAACTATTGCATGAGTAATCACATCCGGCATAATTATCCATCACTGATCCATTGCCTACAAGCTTTTCACATATTGTTCTTCGCTTATTTACTTTTCGGTTGCTACTGTTACAACTACTACAAAAACCCAAAAACAATTATCTTTACTTTTGCTACCGTTACTTTTATTATCATACCACTTTTGCTACTAAATACTTTGCTGCAGGTACTAAGTTATCTAGGTGTGGTTGAATTGACAACTCAACTGCTAATACTCAACTGCTCAACTCGACATTATGACGATCATCATGAAAGAAGTCGTCGATGAGAAGGGGATGTTCCACCACGGCCCTATATCGCGAGCTGACGTCCGAACTCGCATAGGCATGCAGCGTCTAGACCTCACGCCGTTCAAGAAGCTAGGGTTCGTCCTTGATGATATGGAAGGATGGAACTTCTAGTGATTTATGATGCCGACGATGATGATATGTGTCGGTTGAACTTGTATACTTTTTGTAGCGATGAAACTTTGTGATGTCCACGGTCCCTGCCGAACTTGCGTAACGCTACTTTGTTAGTTTGCGTACGATGACCTGCGTACCTCTAGTTAATTAATTTGCGTACTGTATATGTTGCATCTAGTTGCTAGCCCTTTCTTTTTTGGTGTTGCTCTAGTATATTTTGTTGCATATATATGATTGTACATCCTCTTCATGAACATGCATCTCTAACAGGTACCTAGTTTCTTGATGGCGAGATGGAAATGCTATGTCGTGTACAAAGGGAAGGTTCCGGGGGTGTACAACGAGTGGCATGAGTGTCAGGTGCAAGTGAATGGGTTCACGGGTGCTAGCCATAAAGGCTTCAAAAGCAGACAAGAAGGAGAAGCTAGTTACTTGAGGTTCACGCTAGCGCGAGAGAGGACTCGTAACCGCCACCTCATGTACTGCATAGTTCCGCTCTCACTCATAGTGATAGCACTTCTTGCATATACCTTTGTTTAGATGGATGACATTGTTGTAGTTGCAAGTATTCGAGACTTGCATGTATCGCTATTTTCGAGATGATGATAAGATATCACTTTGTGTTGGATGATGATTATGATGAGACTATTTGTATGTACATGCTATGATTACATTTGTGGTCTCGCAGGCATTTGTATGTGTATCATGATGACATTTGTATGTGCTAAAGATTCTTCTACAAAGCCTGTTCAAATACAAAACAAATATGCCAAAAAAACTACTTAAATTAGCAGTAGCGAGTGTATAAAAGTTAGCAGCAGCGCCTCAATAGCAGTAGCGTGTCCAGCCAAAGAGCGCTAGCACTACTAGCAGTAGAGAGCTTCCTCTAACCACGCTGCTGCTACACTTGTGTAGCAGTAGCGCGGGTGAGCACGCACTACTGCTATGAGTTAGCTGTAGCGCCTTATTAGTAGCGCGTGTACCCGCGCTACTGATACATCTAAAACCCGCGCTGCTGCTAGCCTTTTCCCTAGTAGTGTTGTGTCGAATCAATAAATTTGGGTTGAATGCTATACCCTCGAAAGCTGTTGCGATCCCCTACACTTGTGGGTTATCAAGACTAATTTCTGGCGCCATTGCCGGGGAGCATAGCTCTATTCTCTGAGTCACTTGGGATTTATATCTGTTGATCACTATGAAGAACTTGAAAGACGCTAAAACCAAGATTTTGCCCTCAACTACGAGGGAAGGTAAGGAAATGTCATCTAGCTCTGCACTAGATTCTCCTTCCCTTATTAGTAGGCTTGCGACACCTAAACCTGCTACTGCTATGAATTCTGATATGTCGCATGTTATTGATGATGCCACTTCTGCTATGCATGATGAAACTACTTCTGTGCACGATACTACTTTGCCATTAGGTGAATTTCTTGATGAACAACTTGGTAGAGTTAGGGGGAATGAAATTACTGAAGAACCTATTATTGATGATAGTGATGATGAAGGTTCTCCCAATGATTATGTATTGCCTGTTGTTCCTAAGGGTTATGTTATGAATGAAGAAGCTGCTAGGGAAATCTTTGCTTGCAATGATAGGTATGATCTTAAGAAATTATTAGCTAAATGGAAGCAGCAGTCTCTTAATGCTAGAATGAAACCTAACCCTGCTTTTGCCACTTCACCTATCTGTGTTACAGATAAGGATTATGAATTCTCTGTTGATCCTGAAATTATTACTTTAGTTGAATCTGATCCTTTTTATGGCCTTGAATCTGAAACTGTTGTGGCACATCTTACCAAGTTGAATGATATAGCTACCCTGTTTACCAACGATGAGAAGTCTCGCTATTTTTATATCCTTAAGATATTTCCGTTCTCATTAAAGGGTGATGCTAAGACTTGGTATAATTCTCTTGCTCCTGGTTGTGTGCGTAGTCCCCAGGATATGATTTATTACTTCTCTGCTAAATATTTCCCTGCTCATAAGAAACAAGCTGCCTTGCGGGAAATATATAATTTTGTGCAAATTAAAGAAGAGAGTCTCCCACAAGCTTGGGGGAGGCTTCTCCGGTTACTTAATGCTTTGCCTGATCATCCTCTTAAGAAAAATGAAATACTTGATATGTTTTATAATGGACTAACCGATGCTTGCAAGGACTACTTGGATACTTGTGTTGGTTGTGTTTTCAGGGAAAGAACAGTCGACGAAGCTTAAATATTATTGAATAATATGTTGACTAATGAAAATAATTGGACTCTTCGTGAGCCAATTCCTGAAGTAATTCCTGAACCAATTGAGCCAACTCCTGAGCCTATTCCTAAACCCACTCCGAAGAAGAGAGGTGTTTTATTTCTCAGTCCTGAAGATATGCAAGAGGCAAAGAAATCAATGAAAGAAAAAGGTATTAAAGTTGAAGATGTTAAGAATTTACCTCCTATTGAAGAAATACATGGTCTTAATATAACGCCTGAAGAACCACATTGTCTTGATAACCCGACACAAGTAGTAAAGGTAAATTCTCTCTATAGATATGATAAAGTTGAAACCCCCTCTACTAAATTTCATAGCCCATGCTTAGATGAATTTGATGACTTTATGGCTAGACAAGAAAGTTTTAATGCTTATGTTGGTAGAGAGTTAAAGAATAATGCTTTCGATATAGGACGCGTAAGCGATAATCTAGCTAGAGTCAAAGATGAACTTCACCTCGTTAGCAAATATGCTTCTATGGTTGCTACTCAAGCTGAGCAAGTACTCAAAGCTCAAAATGATTTGCTTGAGGAATTAAATAATAAAAATGACTTTGCTGTTAGAGTGGCTACTAGAACTGGTAGAATGACTCAGGAACCTTTGTATCCTGAAGGCCACCCTAAGAGAATCGAGCAAGATTCTCAGAGAAACAATTTAGAGGCACCTAGTTCTTCTAAAAAGAAGAAAAAGAAAGATGATAAAACTTTGCATACTTCTAGTGAACCTACTGTAGACACAACTGAGAATCCCAATGATATTACTATTTCTGATGCTGAAACTCAATCAGGTGATGAACATGAACCTAGTGATAATGTTAATGATATTGTTCATGTTGATGCTCAACCTAGCAAAAACAATGATGTAGAGATTGAACCTGCTGTTGATCTTGATAACCCACAATCAAAGAATCAACATTATGATAAGAGATATTTTGTTGCTAGGAAGCACGGTAAAGAAAGAGAACCATGGGTTCAGAAACCCATGCCCTTTCCTCCTAAACCATCCAAGTCAAAGGATGATAAGGATTTTGAGCGCTTTGCTGAAATGATTAGACCTATTTTCTTACGTATGCGCTTAACTGATATGCTCAAAGTAAATCCTTATGCTAAATATATGAAGGATATCATTACAAATAAAAGAAAGATACCGGAAGCTGAAATTTCCACCATGCTTGCTAATTACACTTTTAAGGGTGTAATACCAAAGAAACTTGGAGTTCCGGGTGTGCCAACTATACCATGCTCCATTAAAATAAATTATGTTAGAACTGCTTTATGTGATCTTGGAGCCAGTGTTAGTGTTATGCCTCTCTCTTTATATCGTAGACTTGAATTTAATAAGTTTACACCTACTGAAATATCTTTGCAAATGGCTGATAAATCAACTGCTATACCTGTTGTTATTTGTGAGGATGTGCCTGTTGTGGTTGCAAATGTCACTATCTTAATATACTTTGTTATTCTTGATATTCCCGAGGACGATAGTATGTCTATCATCCTTGGTAGACCTTTTCTTAATACTGCAGGGGCCCTTATTGATTGCAACAAAGGCAATGTAACTTTTCATGTTAATGGTAATGAGCATACGATACACTTTCCGAGGAAACAATCTCAAGTTCATAGCATCAATTCTATTGAAAAAGTTCCAACTATCATTTTTGGAGGTTTTGAATTTCCTCTTCCTACTCTCAAGAAAAAGTATGATATTCTTATTGTTGGGGATTTTCATATCCCCGTTGAGGTAACGTAGTGTCATTCGAAATTTCTCCGGTTCCGTGTTATTCGGAATGAGTTTGTTAACAAGACTTGATCAACCTTGTTAGTGGATTCATTTTGATGATTACGAGATGGATGAAACTAGAAGGAACAACCTTCTGTACCCTCTTTTTACTTTCTGTTATTTAGAATAAATATAGAAAAAATAGTATTATCCGTCTGTTTTTTGAATTATCCGTGCATTAAAAAATAGTCCGAAAATAAAAGTGCTCCAAATACCCTGCAAATTTAGTATGATTTTTTCCGGAATATTTGAGGATTTTAGGCACTAAAAACACTGCATGAGGGGCAAGCACCAGGCCACGAGAGTGGAGGGCGCCCCCCTATTGGGCGCGCCCCCTGTCTCGTGGGCCCTTGGTGGCCCCCTCCACTTATGCCAGCACCCACACACTTCATCTTCTACCCAAAAAAATCCCCATCCAGCTCAAGCATGAGTTCTAGCTCGTTTTGCTGCGATTTTCGATCTCTTAGCTCAAAGCTCCATTCACAAAACTGCTTTGGGAGATTGTTGCTTGGTATGTGATTCCTCCATTGGTCCAATTAGTTTTTGTTCTAGTGCTTTATTCATTGCAAATTTTTGCTGCATAGGTGACCATGTTCTTGAGCTTGCATGCTAAATTTTTGAGGTCCCAAGCAATTCTAGTGCATGATATAGGCTCTAGGCACTTGTAGGAGTAGTTGCTATCAATCTAGTTTAGTTTTATTCACTTTTATTTTGAAGTTACTAAAATTTCAGAAATTTCCAGAAAATGTCGAGGAAACTTTTGAGGGGCTCTTCTAGCCAAAGTTCTCAGAAAAAAACAAGCCAAAGAGAAGGAAAAGGCCAAGTATAATCTTCCTCGCTTAGCGGAAGTACGGTCGTGTGAATGGCCATGCAAGGATTTCTTGAAAGAAGCTGGAATTCATGAAGACTTTTATGCTTTAATCGAGACTGCAGGCCTCACCGGTTTCATCAACGACCGAATCGATCAGTATCTCTTACTCACCAATACTTTCGTGCAGAACTTTTATTATTATCCTAAGAAGTCACCGCCTTCAGTATCATTTCATTTATATGATGAATTCAAAGAAATGTCTTTACATCATTTTTGCGCGGTATGTAGGATACCTTATGAGGGAGATTTAGAGGAACCCCATCGTGAAGATGTGGGTGGCTTTGTTAACACTATTGTTGTAGAGGAGCCAAAGAAGGGCTCTGAGGCAAAAGTCTCTAGCATACACTTTCCTGTTTTACGCTACTTTGCCATATTT
Source organism: Triticum timopheevii (assembly GCA_963921465.1). Lineage (NCBI taxonomy): Eukaryota > Viridiplantae > Streptophyta > Magnoliopsida > Poales > Poaceae > Triticum > Triticum timopheevii. The sequence goes on from OY997262.1 coordinate 294,972,679, forward strand.
GCTAGTAGATGCTTGATTGGTCATGGAAATAGTGGAAACTTGAGCGTTCCTGATATTATCATTCCTCAACATGCTTTGCTTGGAGACAATACTTTTAGCATGGGTGCCGTCATTGCTAAACGGCTAGCTCTGAATCGTACAAAGGCCCCATATTTGGAGATTACAAGAGCATGGTAGCAGTAGCACACAAGTTTATTGTTGACAACGAGGAAAAGATGCTCTTGTATAAACTTAGATTCAATAATAAACACTTTGAGATTATTATTTTGCCTGCGCCTCTGTTGTTTGATTTGCTTGCAGAAAATTTTCTTGTCACACCGGAAGCGGTGAACAACCATCGAGCCCAAGCTTTTACTCCAGAACCTGAACTTGAGCCGGAATCTGAACTGGACCCTTATCGTGCATCATCTGTCCAGTGGGATTCGGAGATGACCAGCCAGTGGTATCCTGATTACACCTCCCATTACACTGGGGAGAGTAGCCGCGATCCTTGGTACTAGACCAACTTAGGCCAAAACCCTAAGCTTGGGGGAGTACGTATTTCTCACCGACTTTACATTCATGTTCACACATTAGTCATCGGTGCTCATACTCTTTCATTGTATTATCCATGCTAGTTTAAATTTCTTTTTCTAGTTTTCTTCTTGTGTGTTCGATAAACTTTAAGAAAAACCAAAAAAAATAGTTAGTTTAAGTTCCATGCTTGTAGTAGTAATTAAAATGAAAATCCAAAAAGATTTCTATTTCTTCTTCTTATTTGTTGGGAGCTTTTCCGTGTAAATAGTTTTATTTTCTTTCCTTTCCTTTGGGGGTCGAGAAGACCATATTGAAAATGCTTAGTGGCTCTTATATGCATGATTGTTTATTTAACTTTTTTGATGGATTGTTTATTTGACTTAGAGCCCATATTACCTTGTCTTCTCTCTTGAGTTGAATGCTTATAGATTCCAGCTTAGTCCAATGCACGTGCACTCTTATTATTATACACATCGTTCGGTCGTGCAAGTGAAAGACAGTAATGACGATATATGATGGACTTATTGGGATGAGAAAAGCTGGTATGAACTCGACCTCTCTTGTTTTTGTAAATATGATGAGTTCATCATTTCTGAGTCAGCTATTATGAAGTAAACATATTTGCAATGACATTTAGAGATTATAGTTGCTTATGCCATGCTTGATTAGCTATGAGTTATAATTGTTTACCTTGCGTGCCAACATGCTATTAGAATGATTATGATGTGATATGATGGGATGGTATCCTCCTTTAAATGAATTGAGTGACTCGACTTGGCACATGTTCACGCATGTAGTTGAATCAAATCAACATAGCCTTCATGATATTTATGTTCATGGTGGATTATATCCTACTCATGCTTGTATTCGGTGTGAATTAATTCTAATGCATGTTTATGACTGTTGTCGCTCTCTCAGTTGGTCGCTTCCCAGTCTTTTGCTAGCCTTCACCTGTACTAAGCGGGAATACTGCTTGTGCATCCAAACTCCATAAACCCCAAAGTTGTTCCATATGAGTCCACTATACCTTCCTATATACGGTATTTACCTACCGTTCCAAGTAAATTTGTATGTGCCAAACTCCAAACCTTCAAATGAAATTCTATTTTGTATGCTCGAGCATCTCATGTTACAACTGGGGCTGCCTATATCTTCCATGCTAGGTGGGTTATTCTCACGAGGAGTGGACTCCGCTCCTCATTCACGAGAAAGGGCCGGTAACCGGGATGCAGAGTCCCATGATCCAAAAAGATCAAAGCAAATCAAAATAATTAAACAAAACTCCCCCAGGTCTGTTGTATGTTGGAGGCACTCGTTGTTTCGAGCAAGCCATGGATTGATGCTTGTTGGTGGTTGGGGGAGTATAAACCTTTACCATTCTGTTTGGGAACTGCCTATAATACATTTAGTATGGAAGATACAGCCATCTCATAGTTGTTGCATTGACAGCGAAAGTATGCCGCTCAAAATGTTATTCGATCTCTATTTTAAAATCGAGCTCTGGCACCTCTACAAATCCCTGCTTCCCTCTGCGAAGGGCCTATCTATTTACTTTTATGTTGAGTCATCACCCTTCTTATTAAAAGCACCCGCTGGAGAGCACATTGCCATTTGCGTTCATTACTATTGGTTTATATTGGGTATGACTTGACTGGATCTCTTTTACCATGAATTACAATGTTTAGTCAGTCTTTGATCTTTAAAGGTGCTCTGCATTTATGTTTTGCGGTCTCCGAAAGGGCTAGCGAGATACCATTTTGTTATATCATGTTATGATTGTTTTGAGAAAGTGTTGTCATCCAAGTTTTATTATTATGGCTCGCTAGCTGATTATGCTATTGATATGAGTAATTGTGAGACCTAAGTGTTATTGTGAGTATGGTTAGTTCATAATATTTGCTGAAACTTGAATGCTGGCTTTTCATGTTTACAATAATAAGAGCAAACAGAGTTTGTAAAAGTTTTTCTTTATCACTTTCAGTTTATCAACTGAATTGCTCGAGGACAAGCAAAGGTTTAAGCTTGGGGGAGTTGATACGTCTCCAACGTATCTACTTTTCCAAACACTTTTGCCCTTGTTTTGGACTCTAACTTGCATGATTTGAATGAAACTAACCCGGACTGACGCTGTTTTTAGCAGAAATGCCATGATGTTATTTTATGTGTAGAAAAGAAAAGTTGTCGGAATGTCCTGAAAATCCACGGAGGCACTTTTTGGAATTAAAAAGAATTTCTGGGCGAAAGAAATACACCAGGGGGCCCAGGGCCTGTCCACGAGACAGGGGGGCGCGCCCCCCTATCTCGTGGCCCCCTGGACCTCCACCGACCTCAACTCCAACTCCATATATTCACGTTCGGGGAGAAAAAAACCAGAGAGAAAGTTTCATCGCGTTTTACGACACGGAGCCGCCGCCAAGCCCTAATCTCTCTCGGGAGGGCTGATCTGGAGTCCGTTCGGGGCTCCGGAGAGGGGGATTCCTCGCCGTCGTCATCATCAACCATCCTCCATCACCAATTTCATGATGCTCACCGCCGTGCATGAGTAATTCCATCGTAGGCTTGCTGGACGGTGATGGGTTGGATGAGATTTACCATGTAATCAAGTTAGTTTTGTTAGGGTTTGATCTCTAGTATCCACTATGTTCTGAGATTGATGTTGCTATGACTTTGCTATGCTTAATGCTTGTCACTAGGGCCCGAGTGCCATGATTTCAGATCTGAACCTATTATGTTTTCATGAATATATGTGTGTTCTTCATACTATCTTGCAAGTCTATAGTCACCTATTATGTGTTATGATCCGACAACCCCAAAGTGACAATAATCGGGATACTTCTCGGTGATGACCGTAGTTTGAGGAGTTCATGTATTCACTATGTGCTAATGCTTTGTTCCGGTTCTCTATTAAAAGGAGGCCTTAATACCCCGTAGTTTCCGCTAGGACCCCGCTGCCACGGGTGGGTAGGACAAAAGATGTCATTGAGGGAGTCCTGGATTAGAGGGTATCCGGACAGCCGGACTGTGTACAACGTCCGGACTATTGAACCGTGAAGATACAAGACTCAAGACTTCGGCACGTGTCCGGATGGGACTCTCCTTTGCGTGGAAGGCAAGCTTGGCGATCCGGATATTATATTTCCTTCCTTGTAACCGACTCCATGTAAACCCTAGCCCTCTCCGGTGTCTATATAAACCGGAGAGGTTGGTCCTTAGAAGGCTGATCACAATTACAATCATACCATCATAGGCTAGCTCTTAGGGTTTAGCCTCTACGATCTCGTGGTAGAACTACTCTTGTACTACCCATATCATTAATATTAATCAAGCAGGAAGTAGGGTTTACCTCCATCGAGAGGGCCCGAACCTGGGTAAACATCTGTGTCCCTTGCTTCCTGTTACCATCAGCCTTGACGCACAGATCAGGACCCCCTACCCGAGATCCGCCGGTTTTGACACCGACATTGGTGCTTTCATTGAGAGTTCCTCTGTGCTGTCGCTGTCAGGCTCGATGGCTCCTTCAATCATCATCAACGATGCTATCTAGGGCGAGACTTTCCTCCCCAGACAGATCTTCGTGTTCGGCGGCTTCGCACTGCGGGCCAATTCGCTTGGCCACCGGGAGCAGATCGATAGCTATGCCCCCGGCCACCAGGTCAAGTTCGGAAACTTGAACTACACAGCGGGTATTTGCGGGGACTTGATCTTCGACGGATTCGAGCCAGCATCAGGAGCGCCGAATAGTCATGATGAGCATGGCTTAGACCTACTGTCAGACGATGCTCGGGATATCACCCCGGCAGAAACCTCGGATCTAAATCCGGGGTAGGTTGCGTTGCCTAAGGACGGAGAGTTGGACCCCGCCCCGCAGGCCGTACCCTCATCGGCGATGGAGCCGAACACAGGCCTCACTTCTGAGGGAGCCTGTGACTCCGGACCCCCGGATTCATATCCGGTTGTAGGTTCCAGTCCGCGCGTCCCCGAGCCCGCCGAGCCTGGTTGGGCTCCGGTGATGGAGTTCACCGCGGCGGACGTCTTTCAGCACTTGCCCTTTGGCGACATGCTGAACTTATTGAAGTCTCTCTCTTTGTCAGGAGACTCTAGGCCGAACTATGTCCGGCTTGAGTGGGATGCAGACGACGACGGAATTCGTTTCCCACCCACCACCCACTTCATTGCCACGATCGATGATCTAACCGGCGTGCTTGACTTCGACTCCGAAGTCATCAATGGTATGGACGACGATGTAGGAGAATCACAGGAGCCACTGCTCACGGGGCGGTGGACGGCCACCTCCTCATACGATATATATATGGTGGACACTCCGAAGGAAACCAATGGCGATGAGGCAACGGAGGATAACCCCTCGGGAAGAAAAACAAAGCATGGGTGTCGTCGGCGCCGCTCCAAGCCCCGCCACAGCAATACCGGCCCCGGAGACGAAAGTAATCCGGATGGCGCCGAAGAGGAATATGACCCTGACCAGCCCGCCTTCAAGCAGGCCGAACAGGAAGATGAGCAGGTCAGCCCAGAAGAACAGGCGACGGACGGATACCCGGAGGAGGACAACTACATGCCCCCCTCCGAAGATGAGATTAGCCTCGGTGACGACGAATTCGGCGTGCCTGAGGACCCCGTGGAGCAGGAGCGCTTCAAGCGTAGGCTTATAGCCACTGCAAGGAGCCTGAAGAAGAAGCAGCAGCAACTCCAAGCTGATCAAGACCTGCTCACAGATAGATGGACTGAAGTCCTGGCAGCCGAGGAATATGGACTCGAGCGCCAAACGGCTGACCGGCCACCCCGTGGCCGGGATAAAACGGCATATCAGCCCGAATACCAGCCCGCACCCCCATGCCGATACACTACGACCCAGGGCAACAGGCAAGACCTGCAAGATATTCTGGAAAACAAAGCAGGACAGCCAAGATCGATCTACGGATTGCGGGGGCGTGCCCCAGCGCGCGACGATGATCGTCGCGCCAGATACATCATCAACAAGTCCGGCCGGGCCGAACATAGCAACCCAGACCAATTCGATCTGCGTAGCCATATAGCCCGGCACAGAGGCGCCGCACACCCCATCTGCTTCACCGACGAAGTGATGGATCCTGAATTCCCAGAAGGGTTCAAACATGTAAACATCGAATCATACGATGGCACAACAGACCCTGCAGTATGGATCGAAGATTTCCTTCTCCACATTCACATGGCCCGCGGAGATGATCTACATGCCATCAAGTATCTTTCCCTTAAGCTCAAAGGACCAGCCTGGCACTGGCTGAACAGCCTGCTTGCAAATTCCATTGGCAGTTGGGAAAACCTGGAAGACACATTCCTCGATAACTTCCAGGGCACATATGTGTGACCACTAGACGCCGATGACCTGAGCCACATTACTCAATAGCCCGGAGAGTCAGCCCGGAAATTCTGGACTCGGTTCCTTACTAAAAAGAAACAAATAGTCGAATGTCCGGACGCCGAAGCCCTAGCGGCTTTTAAGCATAATATCCGTGACGAGTGGCTCGCTCGACACCTCGTCCAGGAAAAACCCAAGTCCATGGCAGCTCTCACAACCATAATGACCCGCTTTTGTGCGGGTGAGGATAGCTGGTTGGCTCACAGCGGCACCACGCCACATTCCGGCACTTCGGACGGCCGCGATGCTAATGGCAAGCCACGGAGTAACAAACATAAGAGACGGAACAACGGCGACAGCACTGAAGACACGGCGGTCAATGTCGGGTTCAGCGGATCTAAGTCCTGACAGCGGAAAAAGCCGTTCAAAAGAAATAATCAGGCACCGTCCAGCCTGGACCGCACACTGGAGTGCTCGTGCCAAATTCATGGCACCCCGAACAAGCCAGCCAACCACACCAATAGAGACTGCTGGTTGTTCAAACAGGCCGGTAAGATAAACGCCGAAAACAAGGACAAGGGGCTGCACAGCGACGACGATGAAGAGCCCCGGCGTCCGAACACGGGGGGACAAAAGAAATTTCCCCCCAGGTAAAAACGGTCAACATGATCTACGCCACTCACATCCCCAAGCGGTAACGGAAGCGAGCACTATGAGACGTCTATGCGATGGAGCCAGCCGCCCCCAAATTCAACCCATGGTCAGCTTGTCCGATCACCTTTGATCGTAGGGATCATCCTACTAGCATCCATCACGGCGGCTCAGCCGCATTGGTCTTAGACCCAATCATCGACGGATTCCACCTCACGCGAGTCCTTATAGACAGCGGCAGCAGCCTAAACCTGCTTTATGAGGACACAGTGCACAAAATGGGCATTGACTCGTCAAGGATCAAGCCCACCAAAACCACCTTTAAAGGTGTAATTCCTGGAGTAGAGGCCCGTTGTACGAGCTCTATAACACTGGACGTGGTCTTCGGATCCCCGGACAACTTCCAGAGCGAAGAGTTAATCTTCGATATCGTCCCTTTCCATAGTGGTTACCACGCACTGCTCGGATGAACCGCATTCGCTAGATTCAATGCGGTACCACATTACGCATACCTCAAGCTAAAGATGCCAGGACCGTGCGGGGTCATCACTGTCAATGGAAATATGGACCGCTACCTTCGAACAGAAGAGTATACGGCAGCCCTCGCGGCAGAAGTACAATGTGGCCTACTCCGACAAACCAATACGGCGACAACTTCGAGCACCGTCAAGCGAGTCCGGAGCACCCCGCAACAGGATCATCAGGAACGCCAAGAGCGTGATTAGCAGTCCGGCCTCCGCTCAAGCCCCTTCAAAGCAGCATTCGTGCCACGCGTACACAATTACGCACTCAAGATACCATGGGCATAGGTGGAGGCGCATCAACGACTCAGTCAATAGCGCGGGTAACCGCCAAGTAACTTCATACTCTTTCCCTCTTACCTTTCAGGACACCGTGTTAGTGCAGCATCCTCAGAAGAGCCGAATGGCCGGACTTACATGGGAGAGACATCCAAGGAGGCAACAGACATTGTGCGCAGAAGGAAATACCCAGGTGGAATCTATTTACGATCATTATACCTGCTTTATCTATCTGTACACAGCCTGCCCCTGGATAGGACATGTCAAATAGTCCTATTTATCTCCGCTTAATGCATCCATTGTAAACATACGCTTAAACGTATTATTCGTCAATGGGAGATCATATATAGCGTCAGCTTATTATTCTCATTTGAGCATTTTTTCTCTTATAAATGTTTATTTGATATTGCATCCATACACCTTTGGTACGGTCAGTTTGCCAGGGGCTTCTCATGGCGCCCCGTAATATGGCAAGTAAAGTCCGAACACTTTCAACAGTGCGGCACCCCGAACTTATAGCACTATATGCATCAGCTCCGAATCATGTCTTGGGTCTACAGTTGGGATAGCCCGTCTCCCTTGTTTTGGTGCCTTACATTCTGTTATATCGGCTAAGGTAGCGCAGGGAGAACTACTACGATTGCGTCCCGGTTCTTCCAGACGAGCACCTCAGTAGAGAAAGCCGAAAACTGACCGGCATGATGTGGCGAGAGCTGGTCGCTGTTCGAGAGGTCTTAAAATCCTTAAAGATTTTCTGCTTTAGGCGATAAATCGGCTTCGTCCGATCTAGGCGTGTATAGCGCCCCAATTCGGCCTTCCGGATTCTAGGGGCTTCGCCGAAATTTAAAATTGTAGACTTCTATGGCTAAGTGAAAGTTATAAAGCCGCATAGTCCGATTGCCTTGTTCGCTGCGCCGGACACCTCCTTAAGGGACCAAACATTTGGATAAAGAGTGTCCGGGTTTTCCACGAACACCCCAGTACTAGTTACGTGGGGGAGGAAGCCGATGACTGGCCTACTTTCAGAATTTTATAAACAGCCGCACAGAAGGTAATATTTTAAATAACAAAAGCGCTACATAGCGCAAGCAACTTCGTCTTACAAACATGACAGAAGAGAATTCATTCTAAAATGGCGTCCTTGGTACACTCATCGGTGACGAGACGAGCACCCTTCATCACGCCATCATAGTACATCTCGGGATGGCGATGCGCCTTGCCCTCCGGCGGCCCGTCCTTGACCAGCTTCTCCGCATCCAGCTTGCCCCAATGCACCTTGACGCGGGCAAAGGCCCGGCGGGCACCCTCGATGCAAACGGATCGCTTAATCACTTCAAGCCGCGGGCAGGCATCCACCATCTGCTTGATCAGGCCAAAGTAGCTACTGGGCAGGAGCTCACCAGGCCACATCCAGACTATGAAGCCTTTCATAGCCAGTTCGGCCGCCCTGTGGAGTTCGACCAACTGCTTCAGTTGGTCGCTCAGAGGCATCGGATGTTCGGCCCCAGCATACTGGGACCAGAACAGCTTCTCCGTTGAGCTCCCCTCCTGGGCACGGTAGAACTCCGCAGCGTCTGATACGCTGCGTGGCAGATCTGCAAATTCCCCTGGAGAGCTCCGAATTTGAGTAAGTAAAAGAAAAGCCTCCTCCACATGTCTGCTTTGCATAAAGAACTTCTTACCCGCTGCTATCTTTTTGGCCTCTTGGATCTCCTGCTGTGCTTTCTCGGCTTCGGCCTTGGCATCTTTCAAATTCACAAGGGCCTTCGCAAGCTCGGCCTCTTTCATCTTCAGATCATGCTCCATGGACTCGCACTTCTTGCCGAGGTCCTGGAGCTCTTGTTGTACCTCGCCCACTCTAGCACTTCGCTTTTCGCGCTCCTTGCATTCCAAGGCCGCTTTGTCTTCGGCCTCGGAGAGCGCTTTCTTCAGGGACGCCACTTCGGCAGTGGCCCCTGTTACACAGTCTCGACGCTTTGGCGTTAGACTAGCCAATTTTTCCTATCTTTAAATACATGCGAACAGGGAATCGCTTACCTTTATTCTCCTTGAGCTGCCTCTTCGTGAGGCCGAGCTCTCCCTGCGCCTGCTCCAGGTCCCGCTTCAGTTCGGCAACCTCGGCAGTACGGGCAGCAGTAGTGCTACGTCTTGAGCTTGCATTCGTCTAAGAGGAGAGGGTAATGCAGCAAAGTGTAGCGTAAGTATTTCCCTCAGTTTTGAGAACCAAGGTATCAATCCAGTAGGAGGCTCCTCAAAAGTCCCACGCACCTACACGAACAAACTGAGAACTCGTAACCAACGCAATAAAGGGGTTGTCAATCCCTTCACGGCCACTTGCGAAAGTGAGATCTAATAAACATAAAATTATAAGATAAATATATTTTTGGTATTTTGTAAGATAGATGCAAAAAGTAAAGATGCAAATATGATAAGAGATAGACCCAGGGGCCATAGGTTTCACTAGAGGCTTCTCTCAAGATAGCATAAGTATTACGGTGGGTGAACAAATTACTATCGAGCAATTGATAGAAAAGCGCATAGTTATGAGATTATCTAGGCATGATCATGTATATAGGCATCACATCCATAACAAGTAGACCGACTCCTGCCTGCATCTACTATATTACTCCACACATCGACCGACTCCTGCCTGCGTCTAGAGTATTAAGTTCATAAGAACAGAGTAATGCATTAAGCAAGATGACATGATGTAGAGGGATAGACACATGCAATATGATATAAAACCCATCTTGTTATCCTCGATGGGAACAATACAATATGTGTCTTGCGACCCTTTCTGTCACTGGGTAAGAACACCGCAAGATTGAACCCAGAGCTCAGCACTTCTCCCATGGCAAGAAAGATCAATCTAGTAGGCCAAACCAAACTGATAATTCGAAGAGACTTGCAAAGATAACTCAATCATACATAAAAGAATTCAGAGAAGATTCAAATATTATACATAGATAAACTTGATCATAAACCCACAATTCATCGGATCTCAACAAACACACCGCAAAAAGAGTTTACATCGATTAGATCTCCACAAGAGAGGGGGAGAACATTGTATTGAGATCCAAAAAGAGAGAAGAAGCCATCTAGCTAATAACTATGGACCCGTAGGTCTATGGTAAACTACTCACAACTCATCGGAGGGGCAAGGATGTTGATGTAGAAGCCCTCCGTGGTTGATTCCCCCTCCGGCAGAGTGCCGGCAAAGGCTCCAAGATGGGATCTCGCAGATACAAAAGGTTACGGCGGTGGAAATTGTGTTTCGTGGTGCTCCTGGATGTTTTCGGGGTACATAGGTGTATATAGGAGGAAGAAGTACGTCGGTGGCCGCCCGAGGGGCCCACGAGACAGGGGGCACACCCTCCTATCTCGTGGGGCCCTCGGAGGCTTCTTGACTTGCACTCCAAGCTCTCTAAATCAGATTTGTTCCAATAATAACCTCCCGAAGGTTTCATTCCGTTTGGACTCCGTTTGATATTCCTTTTCTTCGAAATACTGAAATAGGCAAAAAAACAACAATATGGGCTGGTCCTCCGGTTAGTAGGTTAGTCCCAAAAATGATGTAAATGTGTAAAATAAAGCCCATAAACATCCGAAAGGGGTAATATAATAGCATGGAACAATCAAAAATTATAGATACATTGGAGACGTATCAAGCATCCCCAAGCTTAATTCCTGCTCGTCCTCGAGTAGGTAAATGATAAAAAAGAAATTTTTGATGTGGAATGCTACCTAGCATATTTCTCAATGTAATTTTCTTTATAGTGGCATGAATGTTCAGACCCAAATGAATACAAAATAAAAGTTCATATTGACATAAGAAATAGTAATACTTCAAGCATACTAATCAAAGTAATCATGTCTCCTCAAAATAACATGGCTAAAGAAAGTTATCCCTACAAAATCATATAGTCTGGCTATGCTCTATCTTCATCACACAAAGTATTTAATCATGCACAACCCCGATGACAAGCCAAGCAATTGTTTCATACTTTAATAATCTCAAACTTTTTCAACTTTCACGCAATACATGAGCGTGAGCCATGGACATAACACTATATGTGGAATAGAATGGTGGTTGTGGAGAAGACAAAAAAGGAGAAGATAGTCTCACATCAACTAGGCGTATCAACAGGCTATGGAGATGCCCATTAATAGATATCAATGTGAGTGAGTAGGGATTGCCATGCAACGGATGCACTAGAGCTATAAATATATGAAAGCTCAATAAAAGAAAGTAAGTGGGGTGCATCCAACATGCTGGCTCACGAAGACCTAGGGCACTTTGAGGAAGCCCATCATTGGAATATACAAGCCAAGTTCTATAATGAAAAATTCCCACTAGTATATGAAAGTGACAACATATGAGACTCTCTAATATGAAGATCATGGTGCTATTTTGAAGCACAAGTGTGGAAAAAGAGATAGTAGCATTGTCCCTTCTCTCTTTTTCTCTTATTTTCTTTTTTTCTTTTTTCTCTTTTGTTTTCTTTGGCCTATCTTTTTTTCTTTTGCCTTTCTCTGTTTCTTCCCCCCCCCTTTTTTTTCTTTTTGTAAAGTCCAAAGTCTCATCCCGACTTGTGGGGGAATCATAGTCTTCATCATCCTTTCCTCACTAGGACAATGCTCTAATAATGAAGATCATCACACTTTTATGGATTTACAACTCAAAGCTAGAACAAGATATGACTCTATATGAATGCCTCCGGCGGTGTACCGGGATATGCAATGGATCAAGAGCGACATGTATGAAAATTATGAAGGTGGCCTTGCCACAAATACGATGTCAACTACATGATCATGCAAAAGGCAATATGACAAAAGCAACGGATGTCATATGAATGGAACAGTGGAAAGTTGCATGGCAATATATCTCGGAATGGCTATGGAAATGCCACAATAGGTAGATATGGTGGCTGTTTTGAGGAAGGTAAATGGTGGGTGTATGGTACTGGCGAAAGTTGCGCGGCACAAGAGAGGCTAACAATGGTGGAAGGGTGAAAGAGTGCGTATAATCCATGGACTCAACATTAATCAAAAGAACTCATATACTTGTTGCAAAAATTTAGAAGTCATCAAAAACCAAAGTACTACGCGCATGCTCCGAGGGGGATAGATTGGTAGGAAAAGACCATCGCTCGTCCCCGACCGCCACTCATAAGGAAGACAATCAATAAATTTCATCACAAAGCGGTTCACCATACGTGCATGCTACGGGAATCACAAACTTCAACACAAGCATTCTTTAAATTCATAATCACCCAACTAGCATGACTTTAATATCACTACCTCCATATCTTAAAACAATTATCAAGCATCAAATTGATCATAGCATCCAATTCACTTTCTATGATAGTTTTTATTATACCCAACTTGGATGCTCATCATTCTAGGACCAACTTTATGATCATAGCAAATACCATGCTGTTCTAAAAGACTCTCAAAATGATATAAGTGAATCATGAGAAACTAGTAATTCCTTCAAAATTAAGACACCACCGTGCTCTAAAAGATATAAGTGAAGCACTAGAGCAAAAACTTTCTAGCTCAAAAGATATAAGTGAAGCACATAGAGTATTCTAGCAAATTCTAATCAAATAGGCTTCTCCCAAAAGGTGTGTACAGCAAGGATAATTGTGGTAACTAAAAAGCAAAAACTAATATAAAACACGACGCTCCAAGCAAAACACATATCATGTAGCGAAGAAAAATATAGCTCCAAGTAAAGTTACCAATGAACGAAGATGAAAGAGGGGATGCCTTCCCGGGGCATCCCCAAGCTTAGGCTTTTGGCTATCCTTGAATATCTTGGGGTGCCATGGGCATCCCCAAGCTTAGTCTCTTGCCACTCCTCATTCCATAGTCCATAAAAGCTTTACCCAAAACTTGAAAACTTCACAACACAAAACTCAACAGGAAATCTTATAAGCTCCGTTAGTGAAAGAAAACAAAACCACCACATAAGGTACTGCCATGAACTCATTATTTATTTATTTTGGTGTTAAACCTACTGTATTCCAACTTCTTTATGGTTCATAGACTGAATTAGTAGCCATAGATGCATTGAAATAAGCAAACAACACACGAAAAACAGAATCTGTCAAAAACAGAACAGTCTATAGCAATCTGTAACTAACGCAATCTTATGGAAGTCTAAAAAATCCTACCAAAATAGGAAGTCCTGGAAAATTTGTTTATTGAACAGCAGAAAAAAGAATAAACGCAAAAGCACGTTCCTGTGATTTAACAAAATTATATTCGTGCGCGCCAAATTTCTGTTTTTCAGCAGAATCAAATCAACTATCATCGTAGGTTATCCTATAGGTTCTACTTGGCACAAACACTAATTAAAAGATAAAAATCACTCTAAACAGAAGGTAGATGCAAGATTTATTACTAAACAGGAGCAAAAACAAAAAACATAAAGAAAATTGGGTGCCTCCCAACTAGCGCTATCGTTTAACGCCCCTAGCTAGGCATAAAAACAAAGATAGATCTAACGAGTGCCATCTTTGGCACTAAATTCATAAGTAGCACGCATGACAGATTCATAAGGTAATTTGACTTTCTTTCTTGGAAAGTGCTCCATGCCTTTCTTTAATGGAAATTGGAATCTAATGTTCCCTTCCTTCATATCAATAATCGCACCAATCATTCTAAGGAAAGGTCTACCAAGAATAATAGGGCAAGAAAGATTGCAATCTATATCAAGAACGATAAGAACATCATTGATCCTTCCCATAGGCTTTTTAATGGTGGAATCCGCAAGGTGCAAATTTAAAGAGCAATCATCAAGATCATGGAAACCTAGAATATCACATAAAGTTTTCGGAATTGTGGAAACACTAGCAGCCAAATCACAAAAAGCAAAACACTCATAATCTTTAATTCTAATCTTTATAGTAGGTTCCCACTCATCATTAAGTTTTCTAGGTATAGAACTTCCAAATTAAGTTTTTCATCATAAGATTGCATCAAGGCATCAACAATATGTTTGGTAAAAGCTTTATTTTGACTATAAGCATGAGGAGAATTAACAATGGATTGCAACAAGGAAATACAACCTTTTAAAGAGCAATTATCATAATCAAATTCCTTGAAATCTGAGATAGTAAGTTCTATATTATTAGAAGTAGAGGATTCTCCAATCTCACTTTTATCAATTTTAGCATCAAGATCTAAAGACTCCGAATTTTTGGGACGCCTTCTAGGCAAAGTTGATTCATCATCACTCCCATAATCATCAAAATTCATATTGCAAAACATAGATCTAATCAGAGACGCATCAATAACTTTAAGATCCTCATCATTATTTTCATGTAGACTAGAAGAACACGCTTTTATAAAGCTTTCTTTTTTAGCACGCAATCTAGCGGTTCTTTCCTTGCACTCGTCAATGGAAATTCTCATTACTTTAAGAGACTCATTGATATCATGCTTAGGAGAAGAAGATCCAAGTTTAAGAGAATTAACATCAAGCGAAAGTCTATCAACGTTCCTAGCCAAATCATCAACTTTGAGCAATTTTTCTTCAAGCAAGGCATTAAAGTTCTTTTGAGAAATCATAAATTCTTTCACACTATTCTCAAAATCAGAGGGCATCTTGTTAAAATTACCATAAGAATTATTGTAGTAATTTCCATAATTATTAGAGGGATTACTAGGGAACGGTCTAGCATTAAAATTTCCTCTATAAGCATTGTTTCCAAAACTATTCCTACCAACAAAATTCACATCCATAGATTCATTATTATTCTCAATCAAGGAAGACAAAGGCATATCATTGGGATCAAGAGGGGTATTTTTAGTAGCAAACATCTTCATAAGTTCATCCATCTTTCCACTCAAAACATTAATTTCTTCGATAGCATGCACTTTTTTACTAGAAGATCTTTCGATGTGCCATTGAGAATAATTAGCCATAATATTATCAAGCAATTTTGTAGCATATCCTAATGTGATTTCCATAAAGGTGCCTCCCACGGCCGAATCTAAGAGATTTCTAGAAGCAAAGTTCAAACCGGCATAAATTTTTTGTATGATCATCCATAAATTCAAACCATGAGTAGGGCAATTGCGAAGCATCAATTTCATTATTTCCCAAGATTGGGCAACATGCTCATGATCAAGTTGTTTAAAATTCATAATATCGTTCCTAAGAGTGATGATCTTAGCGGGAGGAAAATACTTAGAGATAAAAGCATCTTTGCACTTGTTCCAAGAATCAATACTATTTTTAGGCAAAGATGAAAACCAAACTTTAGCACGATCTCTAAGTGAAAACGGAAATAACTTCAATTTGAAAATATTGTTATCCGTATCTTTCTTCTTTTGCATATCACACAAATCAACAAAATTGTTTAGATGAGTAGTGGCATCTTCACTAGGAAGGCCGGCGAATTGACCTTTCTTAACAAGATTCAGCAAAGCGGTATTGATTTCACAAGACTCAACATCATTAAGAGTAGCAATCGGAGTACTAAGGAAATCATTATTATTGGTATTCGGGAAGTCACACAAGTTGGTATTATCTTGTGCCATGGCAACAAGTAATCCAACACACAAGCAAACAGAAAAAGGCAAGCGAAAAGATAGGAGGAGATTGGGAAAGACAGGGCGAATAAAACGGCAAGGGTGAAGTGGGGGAGAGGAAAACGAGATGCAAATGGCAAATAATGTAAATGTGAGGGAGATGGGTTTGTGATGGGTACTTGGTATGTCTTGACTTGAGCGAAGACCTCCCCGGCAACGGCGCCAGAAATCCTTCTTGCTACGTCTTGAGCTTGCGTTGGTTTTCCTCGAAGAGGAGAGGGTGATGCAACAAAGTGTAGGTAAGTATTTCCTCAGTTCTGAGAACCAAGGTATCAATCCAATAGGAGGCTCCTCAAAAGTCCCACGCACCTACACAAACAAACTGAGAACTCGCAACCAACGCAATAAAGGGGTTGTCAATCCCTTCACGTCCACTTGCGAAAGTGAGATCTAATAAAGATAAAATGATAAGATAAATATATTTTTGGTATTTTGTAAGATAGATGCAAAAAGTGAAGATGCAAATATGATAAGAGAAAGACCCGGGGGCCATAGGTTTCACTAGAGGCTTCTCTCAAGATAGCATAAGTATTATGGTGGGTGAACAAATTACTGTCGAGCAATTGATAGAAAAGCGCATAGTATAGGACCTTGAGAAGAGGTGTCTAGAGGGGGGGGGGTGAATAGACACTTCGTACCAAAGTTGCAGTTTTTAAGTTTCTTTGAGTTTAAGTGGAGTTTGGGCACAATTTCAACATTCACAATACATATCAAGCAAGCATGCAAAGAGTATATGAGTAGCGGAAAGTAAAGCATGCAACTTGCAAGAAAGTAAAGGGAAGGGTTTGGAGGATTCAAACGCAATTGGAGACACGGATGTTTTTGGCGTGGTTTCGATAGGTGGTGCTATCGTACATCCACGTTGATGGAGACTTCAACCCACGAAGGATAACGGCTGCGCGAGTCCACGGAGGGCTCCACCCACGAAGGGTCCACGAAGAAGAAACCTTGTCTATCCCACCATGGCTGTCCCCCACGAAGGACTTGCCTCACTAGCGGTAGATCTTCACGAAGTAGGCGATCTCCTTGCCCTTACAAACTCCTTGGTTCAACTCCACAATCTTGTCGGAGGCTCCCAAGTGACACCTAGCCAATCTAGGAGACACCACTCTCCAAGAAGTAACAAATGGTGCGTTATGATGAACTCCTTGCTCTTGTGCTTCAAATGATAGTCTCCCCAACACTCAACTCTCTCTCATAGGTTTTGGATCTGGTGGAAAGAAGATTTGAGTGGAAAGCAACTTGGGGAAGGCTAGAGATCAAGATTCATATGGTAGGAATGGAATATCTTGGCCTCAACACATGAGTAGGTAGTTCTCTCTCAGAAAATGTATGCTGGAAGTGTAGGTTTAGTCTGATGGCTCTCTCCACGAATGAAGAGGAGGTGGAGGGGTATATATAGCCTCCACACAAAATCTAACCGTTACACACAATCTACCAAACTCGGTGGGACCGAATCGTTAAACTCGGTCGAACCGATTTAGCAAATAATGTGACCGTTAGGGTTTTCGGTGGGACCGAAATGCAACTCAGTGAGACCGATATTGTTAGGGTTAGGGCATAACATAATCTCGGTAGGACCGATTACACAAACTCGGTGAGACTGATTTGGTAATAAGCTTTCCAGAGAGTTGGTCAGGCAAACTCGGTGGGACCGATTACTCAAACTCGGTGGGACCAATTTTGGTAATAAGTTATCCAGAGAGTTTGCATTGTAATCTCGGTAGTACCGATTACTCAAACTCGGTGAGACCGATTTTGATAATGGACATACACAGAGAGATTACAATCCCATCTCGGTGAGACCGAGATCCCTATCGGTAAGACCGATTTGCTTAGGGTTTGTGGCAGTGGCTATGACCTTTGGAATCGGTGGTGCCGGATAGGAAGAATCGGTATGACCAATTTTGGCTTTGGGTTTAGGTCATTTGTGGAAGTGGGAAAGTAGCTGAGGGTTTTGGAGCATATCACAAAGCACATGAAGCAAGAGGCTCATTAAGCAACACCTCATCCCTCCTTGATAGTATTGGCTTTTCCTATAGACTCAATGTGATATTGGACCACTAAAATGTAAAATGAAGAGTCTTGAGCTTGAAGCTTGAGCCAATCCTTTGTTCGTAGCATCTTGAAGGAGTTCCCAAATCCTTTAGTTCATGCCACTCCATTGTTGAACTTATCTGAAATATACTAGATAAAAGTGTTAGTCCAACAAGAGATATGTTGACATTAATTACCAAAACCACCTAGGGAGCACTTGTGCTTTCAATCTCCCCCTTTTTGGTAATTGATGGCAACATACATCAAAGCTTTAGATAAAGATATAAAGAATAGCAAGAAAAGATTTGGAAAGACATGTAACAAACATATGCTCCCCCTACATGTATGCAATCATGTAAATATGGAATGTAGAAGCATGTGAGAGCAAAAACATGATAGAGCAGGCAATGTGTCACATGTATCTTGGCCATATGCATCAGAGCAAAGAATGTTGAAGAAAATACCTTCATGCTCATGAGTCCTTCTTGCAAACAATATGTACATCAGCAAGAATTCCTCATACACATGATTGTGATGCATATACTTACCTTGTAGTCTTGAGTTGGCTTAGGATGGAATGAACCTGCGTAAACAAAGTTAGATAACACAGATGCATCTACTAGCCATAGCAAACAAAAGAAACCACGAGAATGCCAAGACTGGGATGACATGTAGAGAGTGAGTACTAAGTACCACATTGAATTAGACATGTCCCCAAAAGTAAAGATATGCAATGAATTTAAATGACCTCTTTCCCTTAGATGTCTTGCTCCCCCTGAATCTAACATGGGATACTGGGAGAAGATAGGGAACAGAAAATCAGAGCTGAAAGAAAACAGAGCTGAAAGATATGAAAGATGATCAGAGCTGATGCATGCTAATGCAAATAGGCACAACAGAACATATGAACATGTCTCTCCCCTCAAGAAGACATGTGGACATCTCTCCTCTTGGACACCAAGCATCTGGGATCCTTGAGAAATACTTTCTACTTAAGTATCCTCTCCCCCTGGAGATCTCTCTCTCCTTTTGAGGGTCTCTTCCCCTAGAGAGTCTCTCTCTCCCTTTAGGAGATGATATATCCCCCTTAAGAAGGTGATAAGCTTTGATGCTCTCTCTCTCTCTCTCTATTTAAATGATAAGCTTTGATGTTCTCTCTCTCCCCCTTTGACATCAATTTCCAAGAAGGGTCTTCTGGAATCTGTCAAATGGGTTTGGTCCTTGAGACACGGAACAAAGCAATGATAAAAAATGTGATGCTTGTAGAGGACAAGATTCATTGAGTGGAACTGGATCAGAAGAAACACAAAATTATGTGGCAAACTGTTTTTCCTGTTATGAAGTCGGTGGCACCGAGTGGTATGCTTTGGTCGTACCGAAAAGATTTGGTTGGGCCGAAAGTAACAAATCGGTGAAACCGAGTTCATCACAAAGAAAACACTTGTCACCTCAGCTCACTAGACTAGTAAGATCTCACAAAGATTTGCAAGGAATTTACTGAAAGGTGTGCAATGAATTGGAATGCAGAAAATGTAGAACAAACAGAAAGAAAGAAATCTAGATGAAGTTTTTTTTTTGAAAGGGGAAACAAATATGCATAAGACAAATGCAGAAGCACAGAAAAGAACACAAGAGAACTTCATCTAGAGATGGTCGGCGACAAAGTCACCTATGTTAGAGTATATTGACTTAGGAGTCAAGTGGGATCACTTGATCATAGGTCATACTCATCGTTTAGGCTCAAAAATGGGGTTGCCATTTTTCGTTTAAGCATCTTAATGTATTCACATCTTGTCGAGTTGCTTTAGCTCATGACTTGGAGTAAAGCTTCTCTAAGATGGAATGACATACCTTGGTTGGTGGTGTTGTCCATGTAGTTGAACTTGTGTGGGTTGCTCAAGGTTGATGTAGCTCATCAAGAATTTGGAGCACCACTTGGAATTTGAGTCCATCTACCTACATGGGTTAGTTCTTGCAAGGAAGAGCACTTGTGTATCCAAAAATGACAATCATGAAGCTCAACATAGAATTTGTCAAAGGATATGTTTAAGAGGTTTTGTGCTTCCTTGTATTAAACCACCATAGTGTAGAGTCTTGGTGATGTAGAGATTGCTCAAGATATGAGTAGATTACAATCTCATGGAATGTGATTCCACCAAGTACCTACATGGGTTAGATAACATGCAAGATACAAATATATCCAAGACATAAGATCTTCATCATAAGAGAAATATCAAGGATTAGTCATAAGCTCATGTCTTGCATGTATCGAATGGAGTTTCTACTCCAAGTTTGAAGCATCAATGATGTTCAATTCTCCTCTTAACCTGCAAAACACTTTCTCATCAAGAGGTTTAGTGAATATATCCGCTAATTGCTTTTCGGTGCGAACATGCTTAAGATCAATGTCACCCTTAGCAACATGATCTCGAATGAAATGATGACGAACTTCAATATGCTTAGTTCGAGAATGTTGCACAGGATTATGACCAATTTTGATAGCACTTTCATTATCACAAAGCAATGGAACATGTCTCACATATATCCCATAATCTTTAAGAGTTTGGGTCATCCAAAGTAATTGAGCACAACCTGAACCAGCGGCAATATATTCAGCTTCGGCAGTGGACAAGGATATCGAGTTTTGTTTCTTGGAGGACCAAGACACAAGAGATCTACCAAGAAATTGACAAGTACCCGAAGTGGACTTTCTATCAACCTTGTCTCCGGCATAGTCCGAGTCGGAATAGACAACAAGATCGAAAGAGACCCTCTTAGGATAACAAATGCCAAAGTTTGGTGTATGGATTAAGTATCTCACTATCCTTTTCACGGCCTTAAGATGACATACCTTAGGGGCAGCTTGATATCGTGCACACATGCACACACTTAACATGATATCGGGACGTGAAGCACATAGATATAACAATGAACTGATCATAGAGCGACAAACCTTTTGATCAACCAGTTCACCGTCTTTGGTCAAGTCATTGTGTCCACTAGTAGGCATGGGTGTAGACATACCTTTGCATTCTTGCATATTGAACTTCTTGAATAAGTCCTTGGTGTTTGTTTGAGAAGCAAAGGTACCTTCCTTAGTTTGCTTGATTTGCAACCCAAGGAAGAATTTGAGTTCACTCATCATAGACATCTCAAACTTCTCCGACATTAGCTTCCCAAACTTTTCACTAAAATGAGGGTTAGTTGAACCAAATATAATATCATCAACATAAATTTGGCATACAAATAGTTCTCCATTAACCCTTTTAGTAAAAAGAGTAGAATCATTTTCCCAATTTCAAAGCCTTTTTCAATAAGGAACTTGGTCAAGCATTTATACCAAGCTCTAGGAGCTTGTTTAAGACCATAAAGAGCTTTGTGAAGTTTGTAAACATGATTGGGTTTCTTAGGATTGACAAAGCCGGGAGGTTGCTTAACATAAACTTCCTCCTCTATTTCACCATTTAGAAAAGCACTTTTAATGTCCATTTGGTACAAGGTGATATCATGATGATTAGCATAGGCAAGTAAGATGCGAATGGACTCAAGTCTAGCAACGGGGGCGTAAGTCTCACCATAGTCCATACCTTCGACTTGTGTGTAGCCTTGGGAGACGAGACGTGCTTTGTTGCGAACTACTTGTCCATCTTCATCTTGCTTGTTGCGAAACACCCATTTGGTACCGATGACATTGTGGTTATTGTTGGGCTTCTCAACCAATGTCCAAACTTGATTCCTCTCAAAGTTATGTAGCTCTTCATGCATGGCATTTATCCAATCCGGATCTTCCAATGCTTCTTCGACCTTCATAGGTTCAATGCTAGAGATGAAAGAATAGTTTTCACAAAAGTTAGCTAAACGAGTTTTAGAGCGAGTGATTCTCCCGGTTTGAATGTCATTGTAGATTTTCTCGACGGGATGATCTTTAGCAACTCTTGCTCGAACTTGTGAAAGCTTTTGCTTGGGTCTTCGTTGAACATCTTCTTCATCTTGTTCTTCTTCTTCTTGGCCTTCTTCATTGTTGGCATTGTCGTTCTCTTGTCGTGGTGGAGAAGGAGGTTGTTGACGTTCATCTTGATGCACTTCCTCGTTTTCTTCATCTTGGTGTGTCCCGCTTGTGGATGCTTCCGTATGAACTCTTGGTTCACCTTGTTGTGAAGTTGAAGCTTCCACTTGGACGGACGAGGTACTCTCCTTCACCTCCGTTGGACGAACCTTGCCAATAGCCAAGTCTTGAATTGCTTCCGAAGGATCTTTGTCTCCTACATCAATTGGAAATTGCTCTACTTGCGAGCCGTTAGATTCATCAAACTTCACATCTACTGTCTCTTCAACCTTTCGGGTGAAATTGTTGTAGACACGGTAAGTGTGAGAGTTTGAGCCATAACCGAGTAGAAAACCTTCATGAGATTTAGGAGCAAATTTAGTGCGACGATGCTTATCAAGAATGTAGCACTTTGAGCCGAACACTCGAAAGTATCCAACTTGGGGTTTGTTACCGGTGAGGAGCTCGTATGCCGTCTTGCCGAGTAGCTTGTGAAGATACAAGCGATTTGTTGCATGACAAGCTGTCTCAACCGCTTCTGCCCAAAAGTGCTTCGGCGTCTTGTACTCATCAAGCATCGTTCTCGCCATTTCGATGAGTGTCCGGTTCTTCCTCTCAACAACTCCATTTTGTTGAGGTGTGTACGTAGCCGAGAACTCGTGTGAAATCCCTTCTTCGTCAAGAAAGGTGTCCACATTTGCGTTCTTGAACTCAGTACCATTGTCGCTGCGAACCTTCTTGATCTTCACTTCAAATTGATTTTGGGCCTTCCTAGCGAAGTTTTTGAAGATCTTTTGGACCTGCGATTTATCATCGAGAAAGAACACCCACGTAAATCTTGAAAAATCATCAACTATAACTAGACCAAAATAATTTCCACCGAGACTCTTGTAAGAGTTGGGACCAAAGAGATCCATGTGAAGTAGCTCGAGTGGCCTCCGTGTGTTCATGATGTTCTTCACGGGATGCCTTCCTCCAACCTGTTTACCTGCCTGACAAGCGCTGCAAAGTCTATCCTTATAAAATATGACATCGTTAACTCCAAGGATATGATTTCCTTTAATAAGCTTGTCAAGGTTTCGCATACCAACATGACCTAGTCGTCTATGCCATAGCCAACCCTTTTGAGGATTTAGCAATGAAGCAAGTTTTAGGTTGAGCCTTTTTAGTGAAATCAACAATGTACAGATCACCTCTACGCACACCGGTAAAGACCATTTTGTGATTGTCTCGACAAAACACTTGGCAATCTACTTCAGTAAATAGAACATTGAAACCGAAATCAGCAAGTCTAGATACTGAAAGTAAGTTGTAACCAAGAGATTCAACGAGCATGACATTTTGTATGGAGCTATCATGTGATATGGCCACCTTACCAAGGCCAACCACCTTACCCTTTGAGTTGTCACCTAAAGTGACATACTTTCGAGGACTATCATTATCAGCAAGCTCATGGAGCATGTCTTTATCTCCGGTCATGTGATCGGTACAACCACTATCAAGAACCCATTCCTTTCCTCCTAACATATATCCTCGAAGATTTGCCATAAGACCAAAATGTCTTATTGCATCATCAAGATCGAAGTCACTATCATCATCCTCATCATAGTATCCATGTTCAACATCGTCATGTGGTGGATCAAGTCCTAGAGAGGGTGATTCATTAGAATGAGTTTGACAATAATCTTGCTTATGAATTTTTATAGCTTCGGAAATAATATCACTAATAATACCAACATTTCCTTTGGCACGCATAAGGTTTGTAAGCTCAAATAGACGATCACCAAACATAGGATCACTAGTATTCATCTTACTCAAAGCAATAGACTTATGGAGAATTTCATCAAGATTTTTCAAGGAATAATCGGGAAATCGTTCCTCAAGAAATTTCCATATGGTGTAGGCACACTTGAAAGTAGGCAAACATCCAAGCAAGTTTCTAGGCAATCCTCTAATGATAAGTTCGGCGGTTCTAAGATTCCTAATCATGTCAATTGACTCATCATGGGTAGGATGCATAGGATCAACATAAGGAGCACAAGGGCTAGCAATGTACTTGTTAAAATGATATTGATTGAAAATAACAAGCATCTCATTTTTCCACTCATGAAAATACTCTCCATCAAGAATAGGCACTCTATGTCTAAGACTCCCAATAGTAGACTCATCCATCTTCCTCCAATGGTGATTAAATCAAAGCAATGGAGACCAATGCTCTGATACCACTTGTAGGACCTTGAGAAGAGGTGTCTAGAAGGGGGTGATTAGACACTTCGTACCAAAGTTGCAGTTTTAAGTTTCTTTGAGTTTAAGTGGAGTTTAGGCACAATTTCAACATTCACAATACATATCAAGCAAGCATGCAAAGAGTATATGCGCAGCGGAAAGTAAAGCATGCAACTTGCAAGAAAGTAAAGGAAAGGGTTTGGAGGATTCAAACGCAATTGGAGACACGGATGTTTTCGGCGTGGTTCTGATAGGTGGTGCTATCGTACATCCACGTTGATGGAGACTTCAACCCACGAAGGGTAACGGCTGCGCGAGTCCACGGAGGGCTCCACCCACGAAGGGTCCACGAAGAAGCAACCTTGTCTATCCCACCATGGCCGTCGCCCACGAAGGACTTGCCTCACTAGTGGTAGATCTTCACGAAGTAGGCGATCTCCTTGCCCTTACAAACTCCTTGGTTCAACTCCACAATCTTGTCGGAGGCTCCCAAGTGACACCTAGCCAATCTAGGAGACACCACTCTCCAAGAAGTAACAAATGGTGCGTTGATGATGAACTCCTTGCTCTTGTGCTTCAAATGATAGTCTCCCCAACACTCAACTCTCTCTCATAGGTTTTGGATCTGGTGGAAAGAAGATTTGAGTGGAAAGCAACTTGCGGAAGGCTAGAGATCAAGATTCATATGGTAGGAATGGAATATCTTGGCCTCAACACATGAGTAGGTAGTTCTCTCTCAGAAAATGTATGCTAGAAGTGTAGGTTTAGTCTGATGGCTCTCTCCACGAATGAAGAGGAGGTGGAGGGGTATATATAGCCTACACACAAAATCTAACCGTTACACACAATCTGCCAAACTCGGTGGGACCGAATCGTTAAACTCGGTCGGACCGATTTAGCAAATAATGTGACCGTTAGGGTTTTCAGTGGGACTGAAATGCAACTCGGTGAGACCGATATTGTTAGGGTTAGGGCATAACATAATCTCGGTAGGACCGATTACACAAACTCGGTGAGACCGATTTGGTAATAAGCTTTCCAGAGAGTTGGTCAGGCAAACTCGGTGGGACCGATTACTCAAACTCGGTGGGACCGATTTTGGTAATAAGTTATCCAGAGAGTTTGCATTGTAATCTCGGTAGTACCGTTTACTCAAACTCGGTGAGACCGATTTTGATAATGGACATACACAGAGAGATTACAATCCCATCTCGGTGAGACCAAGATCCCTATCGGTAAGACCGATTTTCTTATGGTTTGTGGCAGTGGCTATGACCTTTGGAATCGGTGGTGCCGGATAGGAAGAATCGGTATGACCGATTTTGGCTTTGGGTTTAGGTCATTTGTGGAAGTGGGAAAGTAGCTGAGGGTTTTGGAGCATATCACAAAGCACATGAAGCAAGAGGCTCATTAAGCAACACCTCATCCCTCCTTGATAGTATTGGCTTTTCCTATAGACTCAATGTGATCTTGGACCACTAAAATGTAAAATGAAGAGTCTTGAGCTTGAAGCTTGAGCCAATCCTTTGTCCTTAGCATCTTGAAGGAGTTCCCAAATCCTTTAGTTCATGCCACTCCATTGTTGAACTTATCTGAAATATACTAGATAAAAGTGTTAGTCCAACAAGAGATATGTTGACATTAATTACAAAAACCACCTAGGGAGCACTTGTGCTTTCACATAGTTATGAGATTATATAGGCATGATCATGTATATAGGCATCACGTCCATAACAAGTAGACCGACTCCTGCCTGCATCTACTACTATTAGTCCACACATCGACCGACTCCTGCCTGCATCTAGAGTATTAAGTTCATAAGAACAGAGTAACGCATTAAGCAAGATGACATGATGTAGAGGGATAAACACATGCAATATAATATAAACCCCATCTTGTTATAATCGATGGCAACAATACAATACGTGTCTTGCAACCCTTTCTGTCACTGGGCAAGAACACCGCAAGATTGAACCCAAAGCTGATAATTCGAAGAGACTTGCAAAGATAACTCAATCATACATAAAAGAATTCATAGAAGATTCAAATATTATTCATAGATAAACTTGATCATAAACCCACAATTCATCGGATCTCGACAAACACACCGCAAAAAGAGTTTACATCGAATAGATCTCCACAAGAGAGGGGGAGAACATTGTATTGAGATCCAAAAAGAGAGAAGAAGCCATCTAGCTAATAACTATGGACCCGTAGGTCTGTGGTAAACTACTCACAACTCATCGGAGGGGCAAGGATGTTGATGTAGAAGCCCTCCATGGTTGATTCCCCCTCCGGCAGAGTGCCGGCGAAGGCTCCAAGATGGGATCTCGCGGATACAGAAGGTTACGGCGGTGGAAATTGTGTTTCATGGTGCTCCTGGATGTTTTCGGGGTACGTAGGTATATATAGGAGGAAGAAGTACGTCGGTGGCCTCCCGAGGGGCCCACGAGACAGGGGGCGCGCCCTCCTATCTCGTGGGGCCCTCGGAGGCTTCTTGACTTGCACTCCAAGCTCTCCGAATCAGATTTGTTCCAAAAATAACGCTCCCGAAGGTTTCATTCCGTTTGGACTCCGTTTGATATTCCTTTTCTTCAAAATACTGAAATAGGCAAAAAACAGCAATATGGGCTGGGCCTCCAGTTAGTAGGTTAGTCCCAAAAATGCTATAAATGTGTAAAATAAAGCCCATAGACATCCAAAAGGGGTAATATAATAGCATGGAACAATCAAAAATTATAGATACATTGGAGACGTACCAAACAGCAAGCAGCACAGCCTGCTTATGCACACAAATACTTATCGTTAGACTCCTGCGGATTATTATTGACCCTCCGTTTGGTTTTTCTTTCCGAACACCACACAGAGTATCAGGGGCTACTACCTATCGGGTGGTAATTTCTCATACTTTTATTACTTACCTCAAAGCTTGTTAGGAGGCTGGTGCAAGCTTCAGTTGGTCCGCTCTTGGTGGACGAAACCTTCCGAATCACCGCACTCATAAGAGTAAGGTGATCTCCATCCATGGAAGCGCCGCGAAGCGCTTCCAGCAGACAATTCGGCGCCTCGGGCGCGACGGAAGTCCTCGATGCAGACGGCTCGCCCTCCCTAACGAGGGGATGTCTGCCTGAGTTTGGAACAATTGAAGGTTCCGGGACAGTGTGCGGCTGAGAGCCTGGCCTACTGTGGCTCTCATCGACATGATCCGTGGGGATCTTGAACCCCACGTGTCCGACGTCTGGGACCCCGCCTCGGGGCTTCTCCAGAGTCACCTCCCCTCGCTCTGGGATCCTTCGGGACAACACCTCCGTGTCATCCATGGGCTGAGGAGTAGTTGCTGTCGGAAGCGAATTGATCTCCGGATCACTCAGGGACCTGGAGGAAGACACTTCGGGGTGAGCCCTGGCCGGACTGCACATATGTTCGGCATTAAATAAAAGCTATAGAGTGAAGCTATGATGGAGTGCGGATACTTACGATCGCACTGGGGGCTTCCCCCTGGGCAACCACCCCTCCTCACTATGAGCGGCCGTGGGGAAGTAGTCCAGAAGGGGCACTTTCCCCTTCTTGGACGTCCCAGCCTCCCCCTCTGGGCGGCTTTTCTCTTCTTCTCCCCCAGTACGGGGAGGTGGAATTTCTTCTTGATTCATCCCGCCTCCGCGGGAGGAATCTGTCTCGTCGTCATCAGACGACAGGGGTGTAACGGCCTTGCGTCGAGGGCCTTTCCCGGCCCCCTGGTCCGCCTTCCCGGGCTCGTCATCCTTTCCGGATGGGGCATCTTCTTCTTCTTCTTCCCCCCCTTCGTGGGAGAAGTGCGCCTCATCATCCTCGGACGAGGCTTCTGGCACAACCTTACGACGAAGACCCTTTCGAGTCCCCGGGGCCTTCTTCTCGGCCTTCTTCTCCAGCACCTTGTACGGTGCCGGGACCAGCATCTCTGTCAGGAGAGCATCCGCTGGGCCATCTGGCAGCGGAGCCGGACAATAGACCTGCTCCACTGTCTCCACATAGTCCTGAAGCAAATATGCAAAACTACTTAAGGCACTCCCATGAATATATTGGGAAGAACCGGGTCCGGTGGTGGGCCGAGAGCTCACCTGACTAGGAGCCCGCTCGCCGTGAAGCCCGCGGTCCTCGGATGTGGGAGGAGGAAATTCAGAGGCCTTGACGAGCACCTTCCATGCGCCCTTGTGCGTCATGTCGTAGAGCTTCCGGAGAGTCTGGTGTTCGGTCGGGATGAACTCCCACAGATTGAATGCCCGCCTTTGGCAGGGCAGGATCCGGCGAACGAGCATAACCTGGATCACGTTGACAAGCTTGATGTTCTTGTCCTTCATGCTTTTGATGCATGTATGGAGTCCGGTCAGCTCCGTAGAATTGCCCCAGGACAAGCCCTTCTTTTCCCAGGAGGTGAGCCGCATGGGGGCTCCGAATCAGAACTCGGGGGCCGCTGCCTAGTTGGTGCCGCACGGCTCGGTGATGTAGAACCACCCCGATTGCCACCCTTTCACGGTCTCCGCAAAGGACCCGTCGAGCCATCTGACACTAGGCATTCTGCCCACCATGGCCCCTCCGCACTCCGCTTGTTGGCCGCTTACAACCTTCGGCTTCACGCAGAAGGTTTGCAGCCATAGGCCAAAGTGAGGCTGGATGCGGAGGAAGGCCTCGCATACGACGATGAACGCCGAGATGTTGAGGACAAAATTCGGGGCTAGATCATGGAAATCTAGCCCGTAGTAGAACATGAGCCCGCGGACGAAGGGATGGAGTGGAAATCCCAGTCCACGGACGAAGTGGGCGACGAATACGACCCTCTCATGGGGTCCTGGGGTTGGAATGACCTGCCCGGCGTTCGGTAGCCGGTGCGCTATGTCCGCGGCCAAGTATCCGGCCGCCCAAAGATTTGTGATGTGCTTCCCCTTGACGGTGGAAGCCACCCACTTGCCTCCTGCTCCAGACATGTTTAGCTGTGCGGAGGAGACTTGGGCTTGGGCGCTGGAGCTCGAGGGGGCAAGAGTGGGCAAAGGAGGAAGAAGGCATGGGTAAAAATGAGGAAATCTTATCCCTTTATAGAGGCGCCGAAAACGGTACACCTCCCCACTTGCCCGTTGAGAATCGCTTGCTTCCCAAGTGCCACGATTGATGGCATGGTGGGATCACCCATACCCGTATTGATGAGAATCCCGTAATAAGGGGACACGATCTCTGCTTTGACAAGATGTGTCACAGGAACCGCCTCGTAATATGCGCTGTAGCTGGTTGTGGGAAAACGGTTCGAATAATGATCCGACCTTAATAACGTGTCACGTCATCAGAAAAGGTTGTCAGCAGATTGCATTTGTGAAATATCATTCTCTCTACAGCAGTGTGTAAAGATCATTTTGTGGATCCGGACACGATTCAAGTGTTCGATAACTACTTTGGAGTATTCGGAGAAGAAACCCACCTTGCAATGCCGAAGACAATACTGCGCGCTGGACTCATCGTCATTGAAGCCTGGTTCAGGGGCTACTGAGGGAGTCCTGGATTAGGGGGTATCCGGACAGCCGGACTGTGTACAACGCCCGGACTATTGAAGCGTGAAGATACAAGACTCAAGACTTCGGCCCGTGTTCAGATGGGACTCTCCTTTGCGTGGAAGGCAAGCTTGGCGATCCGGATATTATATTTCCTTCCTTGCAACCGACTCCATGTAAACCCTAGCCCTCTCCGGTGTCTATATAAACCGGAGAGGTTGGTCCTTAGCAGGACGATCACAATTACAATCATACCATCATAGGCTAGCTCTTAGGGTTTAGCCTCTACGATCTCGTGGTAGATCTACTCTTGTACTACCCATATCATCAATATTAATCAAGCAGGAAGTAGGGTTTTACCTCCATCGAGAGGGCCCGAACCTGGGTAAACATCTGTGTCCCTTGCTTCCTGTTACCATCAGCCTTGACACACAGATCGGGACCCCCTACCTGAGATCCGCCGGTTTTGACACCGAAAGTCATGCAGGTTCTTTTCCATAAGCACGTACGACTATTTACGAAATACATGCCTACATTACATTGATGAATTGGAGCTAGTTCTGTGTCACCCTATGTTATAACTATTGCATGAGGAATCGCATCCGGCATAATTATCCATCACTGATCCATTGCCTACAAGCTTTTCACATATTGTTCTTTGCTTATTTACTTTTCCGTTGCTACTATTACAACTACTACAAAAACCCAAAAACAATTATCTTTACTTCTGCTACCGTTACTTTTATTATCATACCACTTTTGCCACTAAATACGTTGCTGCAGATACTAAGTTATCCAGGTGTGGTTGAATTGACAACTCAACTGCCAATACTCAAGAATATTCTTTGGCTCCCCTTTTGTCGAATCAATAAATTTGGGTTGAATACTATACCCTCGAAAGCTGTTGCGATCCCCTACACTTGTGGGTTATCATATGCTTTGGCCACGATGGTCCGAGAGGACGCGTGGTGACCACAGGTCCCCGAGTGAATATCATTGAGGATCACTCGGCCTTCTTCTGGCGTGATGCACTTCTGGCAGACTCCAGTTGCACTTTCTCTCAACAACTGCCCCTTTATCACAGTAAAGGCCTTAGATCGTCAGACGATCTGTCGAGCCTTTTCTTCATCCTCCGGAAGTTCTTTCCTAAGAATGTATGTAATGTACAACACTGTCCAGTCGGGAGTAATGACCAAAACCTCCATGGCCAAGTCGACCACGGCTGAGATTTCGACTTCAGTCGGATCCGTGGCACTCTTGGGCCGTGGCGACTCTTCAGTGAAAGGATCCTCCTGAACTGAAGGTGAATGAATATGTTCCAAGAACACATTGCGGAGAATGGCCTGTCTCTTTGAACCTATCTTTGCCAACTCATCTGCAGCTTGATTTTTCAGTCGGGGTACATGGTGAAGCTCCAACCCTTCAAACTTCTTTTCCAGCTTCCTAACAGCATTGCAATAACCAATCATGGCTGGACTTCTGACATCCCATTCCTTCATCACTTGATTAACCACCAAATCTGAGTCGCCGTATACCATGAGGCGACGGACGCCGAGTGAAATGGCCAGATGCAACCCGTATAAAAGTGCTTCATATTCCGCTTCATTATTGGAGGAATCAAAATGAATCTGGAGAACGTAGTTAAGCTTGTCTCCACGGGGGGACACCAATACTACCCCAGCACCTGATCCGTTTAGCATCTTGGAGCCATCGAAGAACATACTCCAATGTTTCGAGTGAACTTGAGTCGGTAGTTGCTGCTGAATCCACTCGGCAAGGAAATATGTGATTGCTTGGGACTTGATAGCTTTCTTTGCCTCAAACTTGATGTCCGGTGGAAGGAGTTCAATCGCCCATTTTGCCACTTGACCAGTTGCATCTCTGTTATTCAGAATCTCAGACAACGGTGCATCGCTGACGACTGTAATAGAGTGATCGGAGAAGTAATGTGCAACCTTCTTCATGGTCATGTATATTCCATAGACAAGCTTCTGATAATGGGGATATCGTTGCTTGGATGGAGTCAAAACTTCAGAGAGATAATAAACTGGGCGCTGAACCTTGTAAGCTTTTCCTTCCTCTACTCGCTCGACCGTGAGTACTGTGCTGACAACTTGTCCAGTGGCTGCAATATAAAGCAGTAAAGGCTCTTTGCTGATTGGCACAACGAGCACCGGCTGGGTGGAAAGCAAGGTTTTGAGTTCTGCAAACGCTGCATCAGCTTCCTCAGTCCACTCGAAGTTTTCAGATTTCTTCATCAGTCGGTAAAGAGGCAAGGCCTTTTCACCGAGACGAGAAATGAATCGACTCAAGGCAGCCAAAAAACTAGTCAATTTCTGAACGTCATGCACTCGCACAGGGCGTTTCATTTGGAGGATGGTATCAACTTTTTCTGGATTGGCATCGATCCCTCGTTCGGAAACGAGAAAACCGAGTAAATTTCCTCCGGGAACCCCGAACATGCACTTTGACGGATTAAGCTTGATATCATACCTCCTTAGGTTGGCAAAGGTTTCTGTTAGGTCAGTCAATAGGTCGGAACCTTTGTGAGACTTGACCACGATGTCATCCATGTACGCTTCCACATTCTGACTGATTTGGGTGAGCAGGTCATACGTCTCCAACGTATCTATAATTTATGAAGCTTTCATGCTATTTTATTATCTGTTTTGAATTATTACGGGCTTTATTATACACTTTTATATTACTTTTGGGACTAACCTATTAACCAGAGGCCCAGCCCGTATTGCTGTTTTATTGCCTGTTTCAGTATTTCAACGAAAATGAATATCAAACGGAGTCCAAACGGAATGAAACCTTCGGCAGCGTGATTTTTTGGAAGAATATGATCCTGGAGACTTGGAGTTCACGTCAGAAGATCCTCGAGGAGGCTAGGAGATAGGGGGGCGCGCCCCCTGTCTCGTGGGCCCCTCGAGCACCCCCCCCGACCGACTTCTTTCGCTTATATAAGCCTACGTACCCTAAAAACATCGAATATCAAGGTAGATCGGGAGTTCCGCCGCAGCAAGCCTCTGTAGCCACCAAAAACCTCTCGGGAGCCCATTCCAGCACCCTGCCGGAGGGGGAACCCATCACCGGTGGCCATCTTCATCATCCCGGCGCTATCCATGACGAGGAGGGAGTAGTTCACCCTCGGGGCTGAGGGTATGTACCAGTAGCTATGTGTTTGATCTCTCTCTCGTGTTCTCTCTATGGCACGATCTTGATGTACCGCGAGCTTTGCTATTATAGTTGGATCTTATGATGTTTCTCCCCCTCTACTCTCTTGTGATGAATTGAGTTTCCCTCTTGAAGTTATCTTATAGGATTGAGTCTTTATTTGAGAACACTTGATGTATGTCTTGCCGTGTTTATCTGTGGTGACAATGGGATATCACGTGCCACTTGATGTATGTTTTGGTGACCAACTTGCGGGTTCCGCCCATGAACATATGCATAGGGGTTGGCACACGTTTTCTTGACTCTCCTGCAGAAACTTTGGGGCACTCTTTGAAGTACTTTGTGTTGGTTGGATGAACCTGAGATTGTGTGATGCATATCATATAATCATGCCCACGGATACTTGAGGTGACAATGGAGTATCCAGGTGACATTAGGGTTTTGGTTGATTTGTGTCTTAAGGTGTTATTCTAGTATGAACTCTATGATGGATTGAGCGGAAAGAATAGCTTTATGTTATTTTACTACGAACTCTTGAATAGATAGAACAGAAAGGATAACTTTGAGGTGGTTTCGTACCCTACCATAATCTCTTCGTTTGTTCTCCGCTATTAGTGGCTTTGGAGTGACTCTTTGTTGCATGTTGAGGGATTGTTATATGATCTATCTATGTTATTATTGTTGAGAGAACTTGCACTAGTGAAAGTATGAACCCTAGGCCTTGTTTCCTATCATTGCAATACCGTTTACGCTCACTTTTATCATTAGTTACCTTGCTGTTTTATTTATTTCAGACTACAAAAAAACTATATCTACCATCCATATTGCACTTGTATCACCATCTCTTCGCCGAACTAGTGCACCTATACAGTTTACCATTGTATTGGGTATGTTGGGGACACAAGAGACTTTTTGTTATTTGGTTGCAGGGTTGTTTGAAAGAGACCATCTTCATCCTACGCCTCCCACGGGTTGATAAACCTTAGGTCATCCACTTGAGGGAAGTTTGCTACTGTCCTACAAACCTATGCACTTGCAGGCCCAACAACGTCTACAAGAAGAAGGTTGTGTAGTAGACATCAAGCTCTTTTCTGGCGCCATTGCCGGGGAGGCTAGGTAAGCGGCACTCACACCCCATCAACTAAGCTCTTTTCTGGCGCCGTTGCCGGGGAGGTGAGTGCTTGAAGGTATATCTTTAGATCTTGCAATCGAATCTTTTTGTTTCTTGTTTTATCCCTAGTTTAGTTTATAAAAGAAAACTACAAAAAAATGGAGTCAAGTTTGTCTAAAACGCTTCATCTTTTTAATATCTTTCGTGAGAATGATGGAAAGGAAAATTGTGCTCAAGTGCTAGAAGAAGAATGCATTAAAATGCTTGGTACTAGATCTTTGTATGATGAGCATGATTGCAATGTTGTTAGTATGAATTCCTTGAATATCCATGATGCTAATGATATGCAAAGCCACAAGCTTGGGGAAGCTATGTTTGATGAATATGATATATTTTGTCCCCCAAGCTTTGATGAGCAAATTTATTTTGATGATAGCATGCCTCCTATTTATGATGATTACATTGATGAAAGTGGATTTGGAAGAGTGTCAACTTTAGTAAGTAGTGATCCCACTGTTTTGGAGGATGTTGAATCTTATTGTGATGAACATGAAAGTGGATTTGGAAGAGTGTCAACTTTATTTAGTGATGATTCCACTATTTTGGAAGAGGTTCCAATTGATTATGTGAACAAAGTTGCTATCTATGATGATTATTGTGATGACTTGTCTGCTATTAGGAATAATGATAACCATGAAACTTGGCATCATGATTTTAGTTTTCAATTGGATTATGCCTCACATGATAATTATTTTGTTGAGTTTGCTCCCGCTACTATTGATGAGAAGAATTTTGCTTATGTGGAGAGTAGTAAATTTTCTATGCTTGTAGATCATGAAAAGAATGCTTTAGGTGCTGGTTATATTGTTGAATTCATTCATGATGCTACTGAAAATTATTATGAGGGAGGAACATATGCTTGTAGGAATTGCAATAATATCAAGTTTCCTCTCTATGTGCTTCAAGTTTTGAACTTATGCTTGTTTTGCCTTCCTATGCTAGTTGATTATTGTTCCCATAAGTTGTTTGCTCACAAAATCCCTATGCATAGGAAGTGGGTTAGACTTAAATGTTCTAGTCATATGCTTCATGATGCTCCTGTTATGTTTCAATTCTTATCTTTTATGTGAGCATCATTGTCATCATCATGCCTAGCTAAAAGGCATTAAAGAAAAGCGCTTGTTGGGAGACAACCCAATATTTACCCTTACTGTTTTTGTGTGTACACGTGATTATGCTACTGTAATAATCATGTTTTATGGTTTTTGTTTCAATAAAGTGCCAAGTAAGACCTTTAGGATAGCTTACGGTGATAGTTGTGTTGATCCTGCTGAAAATCAGAAACTTTTGAACCCAGTAAATTAGTTTTGTTAATTCACAGAAACGTGATTCGGATCTGATTCTTTTTGCTCTGGATTGGTACACAAATTTCTTAGGAATTCCTAATTTTGTAGGATTTTTGGAATTCCATAAGTATACGTTTGATACAGAATACTACAGACTGTTCTGTTTTTGACAGATTCTATTTTCTATGTGTTGTTTGCTTATTTTGATGAATCTATGAGTAGTATCGTAGGATATGAACCATAGATAAGTTTGAGTACAGTATATATTACACCAATATGAATTTAGAATGAGTTCATTAAGTACCTAAGTGGTGGTTTTATTTTCTTATACTAACGGAGCTTACGGGTCTTCTGTTGAGTTTTGTGTTGTGAAGTTTTCAAGTTTTGGGTAAAGATTCGATGTACTATGGAATAAGGAGTGGCAAGAGCCTAAGCTTGGGGATGCCCAAGGCACCCCAAGATAATATTCAAGAATAGCCAAAAGCCTAAGCTTGGGGATGCCCCGGAAGGCATCCCCTCTTTCGTCTTCGTTCATCGGTAACTTTACTTGGAGCTATATTTTTATTCACCACATGATATGTGTTTTGCTTGGAGCGTCATTTTATTTTGTTAGTATTTGCTTGCTGTTATTTAGAATAATGTTTTTTTGACCAAAGAACAGTAGGACAACAGCCCTACTGTGTGTCATTTTTCATTAATAAGGAGAAACATAATGTAATGTCTTATAGTGGTTGTTGGGGAAACAACCAAAAAATGAAAGGATTACAACATATATGAAAAAGGCAAAGAAAAAGGTAATAACTAAATTATTAGATCTAAATATTGTCAATCCAGGATGACATGCCATCTTTCAAAGATGGTTTGGCTCTCATCATGGTAATCTTGAAAGATCTGATAAAATCATATTTGCATTCATTAATTGAGCAGGGTATCCCCTCAAAAATCATCCCATTTCTCTGGTTCCAAATACTCCAGCAACCCACTATCATAATTTCCATAAAATGTTTGATTTTGTATCTTTGGCTGGCATCCAGGATCATTCTGTGTATATCCAAGTCTGAATTCCATTCAAATCCAATATCCCGCCAAAAACCTTGACTAAATGGACAAGTGAAGAGTAGGTGCATTCTATCTTCCATGTCTTCAGCATTACATAATACACATGTAGTGGAATCAAGATGCATGCTCTTCCTTGTTAAAAGCTCACATGTGTTTATCCTGTCATTAAGCATAAGCCAGCAGAAAAAATTGTGTTTAGGAAGGCAGCATGACTTCCATATCCATTTAAAAGTATCTTCAGCATCTTCACCCTTCATAAGAAATTGATATATCCTCTTTGTCATGTGTTTATTGTTGCTCCAATTGAAATTCCAAATGTCATGATCCTGGTTGTGTCTTATGGCATTTAGTACCCCAGATAGTTGATGAAATTGCTGATGTGCTTGAATGGAAAGTGGTAGTTGCAATAAATTATACAAATTATCCATGTCCTTGGCATCCTTAATAGATATATTTTCTTGATAAGTGAAGGAGTGTAGCTCAGGAAACTTTAGCTTCATAATAACACCATTCCATTTATCCTCCCAAAGCATATTGGTGTCACCAGATTTAATATCACAAGTTGTCATATCTTTGAAATAATCATACATTTTCATACAATCCCTCCACCAAAAAGAGCCTTTGTTCCTGTTGACATGAGGCACTTCATTATTCTGATAATGGGCCTCCCAAATTAAATTGACCCAGGGCACATCCATCTTGTTGTAAAATTTGTAAAGATGCTTAATAAGTAGAGCTTTGTTTTGTTCTCTCAAATTTAGAACTCCAAGACCCCCTTGATTTTTTGGCTTACATATCATCTGCCAACTTGCCAAACATTTGCCTCCTTTATTTATATCCTTCCCATACCATAAGAAGTTTCTGCTTGATTTATCAACATGATCTAGGATGGCAATATGCACTTTGAGAGAGCACATAGCAAATATTGGCATTGCAGCAACAACTGAATTAATATAGGTAAGTCTGCCAGAATAATTCATGAATCTAGCAACCCCAGAATAATGTTTTTTCATCTTTAGTTTCAATAAAAATGTCAAGCATAGCCTTTACCATGCTTATTTTGCTAGTATACATGTTGCTATTTGAAAACAGAAAGTTTACCGCTGTTGCAAAAATTCCCTAGAAAAGTAAGAGAATGATATAATGTTGAAACCTTTTGAATAATGAGCTATGATAAATTTACTGCAGTGGGAATTTTATTTCATAATTTTTGGAGTTAGGGAAATATGATGAATCTTGCATTCTTTACAGACTGTACTGTTTTGACAGATTGCTGTTATGTTTGCATTGTTTGCATATGTTTGCTTGTTTAATGATTCTATGTGAGGATAGGAGTATTAAATATGCAGAGGAATTTAGTATGCAATGTGGAATAATAATTTTAGTGATTTGTTACAGTAGAAAATGATAAAGTTTTGCATGGGTTTATACTAACCTATCTCACGAGTTCTTGTTGAGTTTGGTGTGGATGAAGCTTTTTGATAAAAAAGAGAAACCATGATATGAGAGGAATTAAGGAGACACAAAAGTTCAAGCTTGGGGATGCCCAAGGCACCTCAAGATAATATTTCAAGGAGTCTCAAGCATCTAAGCTTGGGGATGCCCCGGTAGGCATCCCACCTTTCTTCTTTAACAACTATCGGTTAGTATCGGTTTAGCCTAAATTTTTGCTTCTTCACATGAGTTGTGCTATCCTTGCAATGCCATGTTATTTTGTTTTGCTTGCTGTTTGAATACAATACCAAGATCTGAAATTCTTTAATGAGAGAGAGTCTTCGCATAGTTGCATAATTATTTAGCTACTCATTGATCTTCACTTATATCTTGATGGAGTAGTTTGTCGTTTACTCGTGTGCTTCACTTATATCCTATGAGTAAATGGTTGAATGAGTTGAATGTCATAAATCTGAAATTATATATGCCTCATTTGCTTATCCCATGGGGAGTAATGACTTCACATCTAAGAAGTAGAGGTTGTAAATTTATTGAAGGTTAGCAAGCATTGTATTGGTCATTTGAACAATTCATGAAAGAATATTGAAGGAAGAGAGATTTCATATATAAATATACTATCCTAGATATCTTTTATAATTGGGAGCACTCATTAAGTATGACATGCTAAAGAGTTGATGTTGGACAAGGAAGACAACGTAATGGGTTATGTTTTCCGACATCTCAGTTAAAGTATATTGTCATGGATCATTCAAACATGTTGAGCTTGCCTTTCCCCCTCATGCTAGCCAAGATTTCTTGCACCAAGTAGAGATACTACTTGTGCTTCCAAATATCCTTAAACCCAGTTTTGCCATGATTGTCCACCATACCTACCTATGGATTGAGTAAGATCCTTCAAGTAAGTTGTCATTAGTGCAAGCAATAAAAATTGCTCTCTAAATATGTATGATCTTTGGTGTGAAGAAAATAGCTTTATATGATCTTGTTATGGAAGCAATAAAAGCGACGGACTGCATAATAAAGGTCCATATACAAGTGGCAATATAAAGTGACGTTCATTCGCATTAAGATTTTGTGCATCCAACCCTAAAAGCGCATGACAACCTCTGCTTCCCTCTGCGAAGGGCCTATCTTTTACTTTATGTCTTTTACTTTATGCAAGAGTCAAGGTGATATTCACCTTTCCCTTTATCATTTTATCCTTTGGCAAGCACTTTGTGTTGGGGTGATCCTGATATATATATCCAATTGGATGTAAGTTAACATGAACTATTATTGTTGACATCACCCAAAGGTGAATACGTTGGGAGGCAACACTATAAGCCCCTATCTTTCTCAGTGTTCGATTGAAACTCCATAACCATTAGTATTGCGTGAGTGTTAGCAATTGTAGAAGACTATATGATAGTTGAGTATGTGGAGTTTGTTATTCCTGAAAATAAGATGAATTGCAATTGTTTGATGACAGAGAATGAAGTTTGCTAGTTTTCAAGAAAGTTTATGGTCTATGCTTTGACATGTGAATTGCTTGTTACTTTATCGTGAGAAGTTTTATGAGATGAACTACTATTATGACATATTATCATGCTAGAAAAGGTGATTGAAATTATCATTGATCAAACTTGTGCACCTTCTACCATTCACACTTCATAAATTCTTTCTTTT
Source organism: Triticum timopheevii (assembly GCA_963921465.1). Classification (NCBI taxonomy): domain Eukaryota; kingdom Viridiplantae; phylum Streptophyta; class Magnoliopsida; order Poales; family Poaceae; genus Triticum; species Triticum timopheevii. Next base: position 295,012,243 of record OY997262.1, read on the forward strand.
ATCATTTACCTACTCGAGGACAAGTAGGAATTAAGCTTGGGATGCTGATACGTCTCGAACGTATATATAATTTATGAAGCATTCATGCTATTTTATTATCTGTTTTGAATTATTACGGGCTTTATTATACACTTTTATATTACTTTTGGGACTAACCTATTAACCAGAGGCCCAGCCCATATTGTTGTTTTATTGCCTGTTTCAGTATTTCGAAGAAAAGGAATATCAAACGGAGTCCAAACGGAATGAAACCTTCGGCAGCGCGATTTTTTGGAAGAATATGATCCTGGAGACTTGGAGTTCACGTCAGAAGATCCTCGAGGAGGCCAGGAGATAGGGGGCGCGCCCCTTGTCTCGTGGGCCCCTCGAGCACCCCTGACCGACTTCTTTCGCCTATATAAGCCTACGTACCCTAAAAACATCGAATATCAAGATAGATCGGGAGTTCCGCCGCCGCAAGCCTCTATAGCCACCAAAAACCTCTTGGGAGCCCGTTCCGGCACCCTGCCGGAGGGGGAACCCATCACCGGTGGCCATCTTCATCATCCCGGCGCTATCCATGACGAGGAGGGAGTAGTTCACCCTCGGGGCTGAGGGTATGTACCAGTAGCTATGCGTTTGATCTCTCTCTCTCTCTCTCTCTCTCTCTCTCTCGTTTTCTCTCTATGGCACGATCTTGATGTATCGCGAGCTTTGCTATTATGGTTGGATCTTATGATGTTTCTCCACCTCTACTCTCTTGTGATGAATTGAGTTTCCCTCTTGAAGTTATCTTATCGGATTGAGTCTTTATTTGAGAACACTTGATGTATGTCTTGCCGTGTTTATCTGTGGTGACAATGGGATATCACGTGCCACTTGATGTATGTTTTGGTGACCAACTTGTGGGTTCCGCCCATGAACCTATGCATGGGGGTTGGCACACGTTTTCTTGACTCTCCGGCAGAAACTTTGGGGCACTCTTTGAAGTACTTTGTGTTGGTTGGATGAATCTGAGATTGTGTGATGCATATCGTATAATCATGCCCACGGATACTTGAGGTGACAATGGAGTATCTAGGTGACATTAGGGTTTTGGTTGATTTGTGTCTTAAGGTGTTATTCTTGTATGAATTCTATGATGGATTGAGCGGAAAGAATAGCTTTATGTTATTTTACTACGAACTCTTAAATAGATAGAACAGAAAGGATAACTTTGAGGTGGTTTCGTACCCTACCATAATCTCTTCGTTTGTTCTCCGCTATTAGTGGCTTTGGAGTGACTCTTTGTTGCATGTTGAGGGATTGTTATATGATCTATCTATGTTATTATTGTTGAGATAACTTGCACTAGTGAAAGTATGGACCCTAGGCCTTGTTTCCTATCATTGCAGTACCGTTTACGCTCACTTTTATCATTAGTTACCTTGCCGTTTTTATTATTTCAGATTACAAAAACTATATCTACCATCCATATTGCGCTTCACCATCTCTTCGCCGAACTAGTGCACCTATACAATTTACCATTGTATTGGGTGTGTTGGGGACACAAGAGACTTTTTGTTATTTGGTTGCAGGGTTGTTTGAGAGAGACCATCTTCATCCTACGCCTCCCACGAATTGATAAACCTTAGGTCATCCACTTGAGGGAAATTTGCTACTGTCCTACAAACCTGTGCACTCGCAGGCCCAACAACGTCTATAAGAATAAGGTTGTGTAGTAGACATCAGCAGGCACTTCTGAATCATCCTCATGAATGTGGCTCTGGCATTTTTAAGACCGAATGGCATGGTGACATAGCAAAAGCACTCGAATGGGGTGATGAAGGCTGTTTTTATTCCATCGGGACCATACAGTCGTATCTGATGATACCCGGAATATGCATCTAGAAAAGACAAGCGCTCACACCCTGCAGTCGAGTCAACAATCTGATCGATAGGGGGGAGAGGGAAGTGATCTTTCGGGCAGGCCCGATTGATATGCTTGAAATCAATGCACATACAAAGTGAATCGTCCTTCTTAGGGACCATGACGACATTGGCAAGCCACTCGGAGTGGTAGATCTCTCGGATGAACTCTGCTGCTAGCAGCCGAGCCACTTATTCGCCAATCGCTTTCCTCTTCTGCACGGCGGACCGCCGAAGGTGCTCTTTGACGGGTTTTGCCTTGGGGTCGACACGCAAACGGTGCTCAGCCAGTCCTCTGGGTACACCTGGCATGTCAGAGGGTTTCCATGCAAAGATGTCCCAGTTCTCACGGAGGAACTGGATGAGCGCTTCTTCCTATTTGCTGTCGAGTGTCGTTGATATATGAGTCGGCGCGGCATTGGGATCGGTCGGGTGAATATGAACCTGCTTTGTTTCACCAGACGACTGAAATGCAGAATCTGTGGCAGGCTTCTTGGCTCGGAGCAAATCACTCGGATCTGCATTCTTCTGATACTCTTGAAGTTCAACAGCTGCCATCTGCGCATCGGCAATTTTGGAACCTTTCTGGAAGCATTCCTCCGCCTTTTGCCTATTGGCGGTAACTGTGATCACACCCTTGGGGCCAGGCATCTTCAACTTGAGGTATATGTAACACGGTCGAGCCATGAAACGTGCGTATGCAGGCGTCCCCAGAATGGCATGATAAGTACTATGGAAATCCACGACTTTAAATGTCAACTTTTCTTTACGGTAATGCTTGGAATCACCGAAAACCACGTCGAGAGTGATCTGGCCGAGTGATTCGGCTTTCTTTCCGGGGATAACACCGTGGAAGCTCATATTGCTCTCGCTAAGCTTGGACATTGGGATGCCCATCCCCTTCAAGGTTTCAGCATAAAGGATATTCAGACCGCTACCACCGTCCATCATCACTTTAGTCAGTCGAGTGCTTCCAACCACTGGGCCGACCACAAGCGCTTGCCTCCCGGGGGTGGCTACACGAGCAACATGGTCTGACTGGTCGAATGTGATGGCTGTCTGGGACCATTTCAGGTACGTGGTCGTTGTTGCCGGAGTAACCGTATTCACCTCTCTGTTGATAACCTTCAACCGACTCTTGCTCTCAACATCATCAAAAATCATGAGAGTGGAATTGACTTTGGGATAACCATCGTCTTCCTCTTCATCCTCATCTTTGTCCGACTCTTTCTCCTTCTCATTGGGTTGTTTCTCTCGGAACTGCTGGATCAGGAGTCGACATTGTCGAGTGGTATGCTTGGGTAAATCAGATTACCTTCTTCATCTTTCTTCGTGTGGATGTGACATGGCAAATCCAGCACATCATTTCCTGCTTGATCCTTCACCTTCTTAGGGGGCCAGGGCCCCTTAGGTTTTCCCTTAAACTTTCCTTGATCCACTGTTGCAATCTCACTGGGTGCCGCTGGCTCGGCCTTGCGCTTCTGTTTTCGACTGGAGTTACCTCCACCAGCCTCTTGGCCGACTGGTTTACTCTTCCCGTTACGGAGTCGATCCTCTTCTTCTCCGTTAGCGTACCGGGTGGCTATCTCCATCATCTGAGTCAGAGTCATATCCCCAGCCCGACCGAATTTCAGGACCAACTCTCGGTACTTGACGCCTTCCTTGAAAGCGCACACTGCTTGATGCGCTGATACATTTTCAACGGTGTGATGCAAAGTGGTCCACATCTGAATGAATTCCCTCAGTCTCATTTGGCTTCTGCACACAATGCTACAACTCGGGCAACCCTGCTGGTCGCTTGCACGTGCCCTCAAAAGTTCTTACGAACATTCGAGCTAGCTCCTCCCAACTGTGTATACTGCCTGGAGTCAACTGAGTCAACCACGCTCGGGCCGACCCTTCCAACATAAGAGGGAGATGTTTCATCGCTATCTCATCGTTTCCGCCTCCAATTTACAAAGCCACTCGGTAATCCTCAAGCCAGGTTTCAGGCTTGGATTCTCCAGTTAACTTACTGACTCCGGTTGCCAACCTAAAGTTGGGAGGAATCACTGCTGCCCTGATGGCTCTACTGAAACACTCTGGGCCTGAAACATGCAATCTGCTGCCACTCGGATGATCTCTGCTAGGGTCTTCTCTATGCGCTCTGTTCCGGTCGACCAGGCCTTGAACGAGAATGGATCTTGCATTGAAGCCTGGTTCTCTTGGGTCGACTGGAGCTCTGCGCTCGTCACTGTGACGGCGTCTGTCATTGTTCTGCTGAGGCACGTACGACGCACTCCTCGGAGGAGGTGTAGGCACTTGACGACGATTGTCGCGGTCGAACTGACGATCATACTTCCCACGGCCTTCACGTCGCTGGGCGATCTTGGGCTATGAGCCGACTGGACTATATCCGCTACCACGGATCTGCTGTGAATCCTATTCCGCGACTGAGACACTGCAGTGTTCTGCTCTCCTGCTGCCCGGGGCAAGACCCGGATCTGCATCAACCCTCGGCCAGCCTCTGACTGGGAAGGTTGGATCGACTCTGCAATTCGGGCCGCAGCTGTGAGGTTCTAAATCGGAGTACGGTATACCTTAGGTGGAGGCGGGAAAAGCTGCTGTCGACTGGACTCAGGGACCCGCTCCCGAGCTCGCTCGTCGAGAGCGCGCTGCAGGTTCTTCAGTCGAGTGCGCTCAGCCAAATTAGCCAAGCGCGCCTCCTCCAAGGTCCGAGCCTCGGGGGTTTCTCCAACGATGGGCATGTGGAGTGCATCCATGTTGCGGCGACAAAGTTCTTCCCTCTGCTGCGAAGAAAGAGGTTCAGGATGATACTCCTCATGGACTCGCGACGGATCGCCGCCACCATCTTCGCCGTCCTCGCGGCGAAAGCCAGGTGGGCCACGCGAACCATCGACCATCAGGACTTCAGCCGCATGGTCGCTGATATCGCACTCGGATGCAGTCTCCTTGGAGCCAGTCGACAGATCGAACAGGCCGTGGAGAGTTTCGTCGGGCTCGATTGCAGCGACTTGATGGGTGGCCGAACGTCGAGCCACCGCGTGTTTTACCCACCGCTGAAGCCGCGATCGATCGGATCGCTTGCGGCGGCATACAGCGGGGAGGGAAGACACCGTCGGAGCCGACTGATACTGGGTCGACGGCTGCCGAAGAAGGACGCTGCGAACGCACGCGTGAAAGTGCGTCGCCCCTCAGACGGGAAGCGCCTCAACGTCAAGCGGAGCTTCTTGAAGCCACGCCGAGTCGTCGGCGACGAAAACAAGCGCGTCGAGACGGATCTCGCGGCCCTCAACCAACTCGCCGCTGGAAACCATGATGATGACCGGAAAAACTTGCAACTTCACCAATAAGTCGCTAAGACACCTGCCCCACGGTGGGCGCCAACTGTCGTGGTTCTAAGACTGACAGTAGAAAGGGGGTAGGTATGGAGAGGCAAGATCTCAGCTATGGCGAAGGTGTACACACGGGTTTTATGAGTTCAGGCCCTTCTCGAATGAAGTAACAGCCCTACGTCTCGGTGGTCGATTGGATTATATGTGTGATGTTACAGGGGGTGCCAACCCTTGTGCCAGAGGAGGAGGATGGCTTATATAGAGTTCACCAGGACCTCTTCCGCCCTCCATTACAAGGGAGTTAGTGTACATAAAGTGGTGGTGTTACTGGTAACGCCAACCTTAAGTGCTGTTAATGATCTTAAAGACTACGGAGTGAATGCGTGTCCGTTGCACGCTGAGTGACTCCTGCTCTTCGGGAGGTCGAGTGATTCTCTTGTTGGTCGAGTGACAGTAGGTAGGGAGACTCCCGAGTGACATGATGTCGAGTGGATTGCACTCGACATCTTGACCGGGGGTCTCATGGTGTCTCTTGACCTTCTTGTCTTCTTAGATAGTGACCTTGGTAGGACGTATAGGTCAGACCTATGACCCTACCCCAGGTCTGTATCCTCATCACTGACCTCCCCGCGCCAAGGCCTTGTTATGTTGCACCTGGTCTTCCCCACCGCCGAAGCAACTCAAAATCCAAGGTGGACAGAAACGCACACAATAAAACCACAATGCAAAAGAGGATATACGGTGAGCTGAATCCACGGATAAATGCCTCGTACGTACGTACGTACTATTGCCTGTTCTACATGGACCCCGGCTGCTTTTTAATCCCGCGCTCATCGTCGCTCCACGTACATTAGCTTTTGGAGGCCGGTGGCTAATGCTAATAGTTCACGTACTCACCGTGTGCACCGGTACTGCAGTCTAGCAGTAGCTAGCTGAACGGTGGCCTGCAGCACAGGAGCAAGCAAGCAGAGGACCATTGCTAGCCTAGCTGCGACTACGAGCCTCGCTGCGCGCGTAGGTTTGCAAGGCATCAACCGAACAAAACTCAATTAAAAAGGAGACCACGGACGACGAGTGCGTGCTTCCACGCAGGATTAGGATGGGGACGCGCGCCCTCATCACCTGTCATTCCATTCCATCCAAGCTTGATCCTTACGCCAGGCATCGTCGTGGAGCAACAGGGATTTTATTTCTGCGTCTCACGGCGAGCGAACACGCATGTGGGGGACGATCTTTATCGCATAGGAAATGGAACTGGTTGCGCGTTGTTGTCACCGGTTTGGCCAGGGGGGCGCCCCGGGCAGCCGTCCGTGTCCGCCCAACCAACCGGCTACAGTCCGAGGTTCGATCGCCCCACAGTGCAGCGCGGCCGATCACTGTTGTGATGGAATCGAAACTCGAATTGGTGTGGGGGTGGGGTGGGGGGACCCTCCCAACAGCAAGGGCGTTCGTGCGCGCACCAACCAATTACTCCACGGTACATTTGTATATGCGTGCTTTTGCAACTTGCGACGGGGGGCTAGTAGAAAACTGCTCCCCATGGAAAAAAGGGTTTGGGCACGATGATGCAGGAGATGATAATAAGTCGGACGGACGGTCAGTCGATGCATGCATGCATGCATGCATGATGCGTTGCGGCCTGTGTGGTGTGTGTGTGTGCTGGAGGTGGTCACTGCTCACTCATTCGTGGCCGCACGCAGGCTGGCAAAAGCGGCAACTTTGCGACCGAACCCAGGCCAGTAACAAAACGCAAGGACCCAATTTGCCCAGCGTTTCAGGCTCAGAGGTTGATCTTATCATGCCAGAGTGATCTGGATGAGCTGGGAGGGACAGTACGCTGAATCTCTGGGATGTTTATCCTCCTGCTGTGCGACGAAAACTCGCTCAAGCCGAGGCAAACGGAACGGGTGCAACTGCTCCGTCGCCTTTCCGGGGCTCTGCCGTAGCCCCCCCGATCATCGGGCCGTGCTGGTCGGTCGCTACGGGTGAGCTAATTAATCCCAGCAGCGATGCCAAGTACAGATAACCGTACCCCATGATTGCAGCTTTGGCCGTTGATAGCAGAGCCGGTACAGTGCATGCTCCGGTACGGTATCAACGGGTGATCATGCACGTTCGATCATCGGGTACAGGCGAGGCGACAAGACAAGGCGGCACACGAGAGCTCTTGTCGCTCGTCACAGGCATGCAGAGGAGAGGCGCAATCTATCCAGCTTTCCGACGCTGGGAAAGCGAGAGGGTATCTGGAACTCTGGATGGGTTTTGGTGGGCGCGTAGGACGCGAGCTGCTGCGTGAACGCAAAGCAACTCGAACGGCCGTCCAGTTCAGGAATATATACGGTCGCGTCTGGTCTTGTCTGTCGATGCTGGCAAATGTGTGCTTGTCTACTAGACGCATGTCCGGGCGCTTCTTGTCCGTATGTGTATCCATGGTTTCCATGGACGTAGCGACGGCATATCTCACATCAGCCGTTCCATCCACCCCCTGTCGTTTCCTCGCCGTTGAATTCCGACTCGCGAGTGTAAGAGCATCTCTATCACATCGCGCAACCGCTCGGCCCGTGAAACTCGTTTAATGGTGTCCGCAAAACATTTTTACGATGCAGCAAGCGCTCCGGCGAAACAGATCCTCTAAACCCGTCCCGCAAAAGGTTCACAAGTTCTATTCTGCCGGAGTGTTCGTTGCATCGTAAATTTTGTATAGCATCGAACAAATCACACATTTCAATAATATGAACCAAATGGGATCATAATATGAATTCAACATACGAATATATAAATGGTCTGAAAAGCAATTCGCAATACAACAATAGTTTTCATTACAACAAATGTTCAAATTCAAATAATTATTACAACATCAAATTGTTCAAATCTCACACGAATAGAAATGAATAAAAATGGGGATCTATCTCCCCCCATAGAGTTGCCACCGATACTCGATAGGATCATGCTAGAGTTGGTTGTGCGAATCACGGTTCTCGATCTTCACGTAGGTCTTGACAAATGCAGTGATCTCATCTGCGTTCCTGGCTGGCTTCACACGGCCACCACATTGTCGTAGTTGTACTCCAAGCCCAAATCCCCCTCGGCGATCATGTTGTGTAAAATTACACAAGCAGTCATGATGTTTCTAAGGGTTTTTTTATCTTAGAAGCAAGCAGGACATCGAACAACGACAAATCGAGCTTGCAACACACCAAATGCCCTTTCGGCAAGCTTCTTGTGCTTCGGCAAAAAAAAAATTGTACTTCTTCATTTTGGGGTCAATAATGGTCTTCACAAATGTTGACCATGAAGGATAAATATCGTCGGCAAGATAGTACCCCATGGTATAGTCATGGCCATTGACGGTATAGTTGCAAGCCGGAGCTTTGCCACTTGCTAGCTGAGCAAATAGATGAGATCGCTCCAAAACATTGATATCATTGAGAGACTCCGGCAAACCAAAGAAGCAATGCCAAATTCATAGATCATGTGAAGCCACGGCTTCAAGCACGATGGTGGGTTTATGTTTGTGGCCAATGTATTGCCCTGCCCAAGCCATCGGGCAGTTCTTCCACCTCCAATGCATGCAATCAATACTATCTAGCATGCCCGGACATCCACTTGCTTTGTTCATTGCCAGAGCTTCTTTGTGTCTTCTTCGTTTGGGCTCGAAGATACTCCGGGCCAAAAACCCGGATCATTGTTTTCGCAAAGACATGTACACATTTGATGGTGGTATCCTCGCCAATGCAAAGACATTCATCCGTGTAGTCGGCGAGTGAAGAAACAACAATTTTGCTCGCAAGCCTCAATGATACAAACAAAAAATGGCATACTCATTCGATATCGCCTACGAAAGAGGGGAGCCGGATATGTTGGTACCTCGGCGAAGTAGTCTTTCATGAGCATCTTGTCACTGAGAGCTCGGTTGCGGGGAATGCATAGCCGGCCCACCATGGATCCAGGCCTCTTTTTCCTCGACCCTGCCTAAAATCCGTCCATGAGTTGCAACAACACTAGGTTGTCGACATCCTCGACGAGTATCATCTCTTCTATGTAAGAATCATCGGAAAACTCCAATCCCTCTACAAAATACACACATAACGCCCATAAATTTCACCTAAACCTACTCCGGGCCAAATCGAGCACGAAACCACGGGTGTTGGACATACCTCGCACGTTCGACGCAAAGTCGCGCTGCGCTCCTGATACGTCTCCAACGTATCTATAATTTTTAATTGTTCCATGCTATTATATTACCCATTTTGGATGTTTATGGGCTTTACTTTACACTTTTATATACTTTTTGGGACTAACCTACTAACCGGAGGGCCGCCCGTATTGCTGTTTTTTTTGCCTATTTCAGTGTTTCGAAGAAAAGGAATATCGAATAGAGTCCAAACGGAATGAAACCTTCGGGAGCGTGATTTTTGGAACAAATGTGATCCAGAGGACTTGGAGTGGAAGTCAAGAAAGGATCGAGGCGGCCACGAGGGTGGAGGGCGCCCCCCTACTGGGCGCGCCCCCCTACTGGGCGCGCCCCCCTGTCTCATGGGACCCTCGGGCGGCCACCGACCTACTTCTTCCTCCTACATATACCCACGTACCCCGAAAACATCAGAAGCGACCACGAAAAGCTATTTCCACTGCCGTAACCTTCTGTATCCGCGAGATCCCATCTTGGAGCCTTCGTCGGCGCTCCGCCGGAGGGGGAATCGACCATGGAGGGCCTCTACATCATCTCCAAGGCCTCTCCGATGAGTTGTGAGTAGTTTACCACAGACCTTCGGGTCCATAGTTATTAGCTAGATGGCTTCTTCTCTCTCTTTGAATCTCAATACCATGTTCTCCTTGATTTTCTTGGAGATCTATTTGATGTAACTCTTTGTGCGGTGTTTTTGTCGAGATCCGATGAATTGTGGGTTTATGATCAAGTTTATCTATGAGAAATATTTGAATCTCCTCTGAATTCTTTTATGTGTGATTAAGTTATCTTTGCAAGTCTCTTCGAATTATCTGTTTGGTTTGGCCTACTAGATTGATCTTTCCTGCAATGGGAGAAGTGCTTAGCTTTGGGTTCAATCTTGTGGTGTCCTTTCCCGTGACAGCAGGGGCAGCAAGGCACGTATTTGTTGGGGAACGTTGCAGAAAATTAAACTTTTTCCTACGATTTCACCAAGATCCATCTATGAGTTCATCTAAGCAACGAGTCAAGGGAGTGAGATTGCATCTACATACCACTTGTAGATCGCGTGCGGAAGCGTTCAAGGGAAGGGTGATGATGGAGTCGTACACGCCGTGATTCAGATCACCGATGACCAAGTGCTGAACGGACAGCACCTCCGCGTTCAACACACGTACGGAACGGGAGACGTCTCCTCCTTATTGATCCAGCAAGGGGGGAAGGAGAGGTTGATGATGATCCAGCAGCACGACAGCATGGTGGTGGATGCAGCAGAACTCCGGCAGGGCTTCGCCAAGCTGCTGCGGGAGGAGGACGAGGTGTAGCAGGGGGAGGGAGGCGCCAATACACAGGGTGCGGCTGCCCTCCCCCTGCCCTCCTTTATATAGGCCCCCAGGGGGGGCGCCGGCCCTGGGAGATCCAATCTCCCAAGGGGGGCGGTGGCCAGGGGGGTGGAGTGCCCCCCAAGGCAAGTGGGGCGCCCCCCACCCTAGGGTTTCAACCCTAGGCGCAGGGGGTGGGCCAAGGGGGGTGCACCAGCCCACTATGGGCTGGTTCCCCTCCCCACTTCAGCCCTTGGGGCCCTCCTGGATGGGTGGCCCCACCCGGTGGACCCCCGGGACCCTTTCGGTGGTCCTGGTACAATACCGGGTGACCCCGAAACTTTCCCGATGGCCGAAACAACACTTCCTATATATAATTCTTTACCTCCGGACCATTCCGGAACTCCTCGTGACGTCCGGGATCTCATCCGGGACTCCGAACAACATTCGGTATGCTGCATACTCATATTCATACAACCCTAGCGTCACTGAACATGAATTGTGTAGAGCCTACGGGTTCGGGAGACACGTAGACATGACCGAGACGACTCTCAGGCAATAACCAACAGCGGGATCTGGATACCCATGTTGGCTCCCACATGCTCCTCGATGATCTCATCGGATGAACCATGATGTCGAGGATTAAACAACCCCGTATTCAATTCCCTTTGTCAATCGGTACGTTACTTGCCCGAGACTCGATCGTCGGTATCCCAATACCTCGTTCAGTCTCGTTACCGGCAAGTCACTTTACTCATACCGTAATGCATGATCCCATGACCAACCACTTGGTCACTTTGAGCTCATTATGATGATGCATTACCGAGTGGGCCCAGAGATACCTCTCCGTCATACGGAGTGACAAATCCCAGTCTCAATCCGTGTCAACCCAACAGACACTTTCGGAGATACCTGTAGTGCACCTTTATAGTCACCCAGTTACGTTGTGACGTTTGGTACACCCAAAGCACTCCTAAGGCATCCGGGAGTTACACGATCTCATGGTCTAAGGAAAGGATACTTGACATTGGAAAAGCTCTAGCAAACGAACTACACGATCTTGTGCTATGCTTAGGATTGGGTCTTGTCCATCACATCATTCTCCTAATGATGTGATCCCGTTATCAACGACATCCAATGTCCATAGCCAGGAAACCATGACTATCTGTTGATCAACGAGCTAGTCAACTAGAGGATTACTAGGGACATATTATGGTCTATGTATTCACACGTGTATTACGATTTCCGGATAATACAGTTATAGCATGAATAAAGACAATTATCATGAACAAGGAAATATAATAATAATCCTTTTATTATTGCCTCTAGGGCATATTTCAACAGTCTCCCACTTGCACTAGAGTCAATAATCTAGTTACATTGTGATGAATCGCACACCCATAGAGTTCTGGTGTTGATCATGTTTTGCTCGCGAGAGAGGTTTAGTCAATGGATCTGCGACATTCAGATCCGTATGTACTTTGCAAATATCTATGTCTCCATCTTGAACATTTTCACGGATGGAGTTGAAACGACGCTTGATGTGCCTGGTCTTCTTGTGAAACCTGGGCTCCTTGGCAAGGGCAATAGCTCCAGTGTTGTCACAGAAGAGTTTGATCGGCCCAGACTCATTGGGTATGACTCCTAGGTCGGTGATGAACTCCTTCACCCAAATTGCTTCATGCGCTGCCTCCGAGGCTGCCATGTACTCCGCTTCACATGTAGATCCCGCCACGACGCTCTGCTTGCAGCTACACCAGCTTACTGCTCCACCATTCAACATATACACGTATCCGGTTTGTGACTTAGAGTCATCCAGATTTGTGTCGAAGCTAGCGTCGACGTAACCCTTTATGACGAGCTCTTTGTCACCTCCATAAACGAGAAACATGTCCTTTGTCCTTTTCAGGTACTTCAGGATATTCTTGACCGCTGTCCAGTGTTCCTTGCCGGGATTACTTTGGTACCTTCCTACCAAACTTACGACAAGGTTTACATCAGGTCTGGTACACAGCATGGCATACATAATAGATCCTATGGCTAAAGCATAGGGAATGGCACTCATCTCTTCTTTATCTTTTGCCGTGGTCGGGGATTGAGCCGAGCTCAATCTCACACCTTGCAACACAGGCAAGAACCCTTTCTTGGACTGATCCATTTTGAACTTCTTCAAAATCTTATCAAGGTATGTGCTTTGTGAAAGACCTATGAGGCATCTCGATCTATCTCTATAGATCTTGATGCCTAATATATAAGCAGCTTCTCCAAGGTCCTTCATTGAAAAACACTTATTCAAGTAGGCCTTAATGATGTCCAGAAGTTCTATATCATTTCCCATCAAGAGTATGTCATCTACATATAATATGAGAAATGCTACAGAGCTCCCACTCACTTTCTTGTAAACGCAGGCTTCTCCATAAGTCTGCATAAACCCAAACGCTTTGATCATCTCATCAAAGCGAATGTTCCAACTCCGAGATGCTTGTACCAGCCCATAAATGGATCGCTGGAGCTTGCAAACTTTGTTAGCATTATTAGGATCGACAAAACCTTCCGGCTGCATCATATACAGCTCTTCCTTAAGATGTCCGTTAAGGAATGCCATTTTGACGTCCATCTGCCATATCTCATAATCATAGTATGCGGCAATTGCTAACATGATTCGGATGGACTTCAGCTTCGCTACGGGAGAGAATGTCTCGTCATAGTCAATCCCTTGATCTTGTCGATAACCCTTAGCGACAAGTCGAGCTTTATAGATGGTAACATTTCCATCCGTGTCCGTCTTCTTCTTAAAGATCCATTTGTTTTCTATCGCTCGCCGATCATCGGGAAAGTCTGTCAAAGTCCATACTTTGTTTTCATACATGGATTCTATCTCGGATTTCATGGCTTCAAGCCATTTGTTGGAATCTGGGCCCGCCATCACTTCTTCATAGTTTGAAGGTTCACCGTTGTCTAACAACATGATTTCCAGGACAGGGTTGCCGTACCACTCTGGTGCAGAACGTGTCCTTGTGGACCTACGAAGTTCAGTAGCAACTTGATCCGAAGTACCTTGATCATCATCATTATTTTCCTCTTCAGTTGGTGTAGGCATCACAGGAACATTTTCCTGAGCTGCACTACTTTCCCGTTCGAGAGGTAGTACTTCATCGAGTTCTACTTTCCTCCCACTTACTTCTTTCGAGAGAAACTCTTTCTCCAGAAAGGATCCGTTCTTGGCAGCAAAGACCTTGCCCTCGGATCTTAAGTAGAAGGTATACCCAATGGTTTCCTTAGGGTATCCTATGAAGACGCATTTTTCCGACTTGGGTTCGAGCTTTTTAGGTTGAAGTTTCTTGACATAAGCATTGCATCCCCAAACTTTTAGAAACGACAGCTTAGGTTTCTTCCCAAACCATAATTCATACGGTGTCGTCTCAACGGATTTAGACGGTGCCCTATTTAAAGTGAATGTAGCTGTCTCTAGAGCGTATCCCCAAAATGATAGCGGTAAATCGGTAAGAGACATCATAGACCACACCATATCCAATAGAGTGCGATTACGACGTTCAGACACACCGTTACGCTGAGGTGTTCCAGGCGGCGTGAGTTGTGAAACGATTCCACATTTCCTTAAGTGTGTACCAAATTCGTGACTTAAATATTCTCCTCCACGATCTGATCGTAGGAACTTTATCTTTCGGTCACGTTGATTCTCTACCTCATTCTGAAATTCCTTGAACTTTTCAAAGGTCTCAGACTTGTGTTCCATTAAGTAGACATACCCATATCTACTCAAGTCATCAGTGAGAGTGAGAACATAACGATATCCTCCGCGAGCCTCAATGCTCATCGGACCGCACACATCGGTATGTATGATTTCCAACAAGTTGGTTGCTCGCTCCATTGTTCCGGAGAATGGAGTCTTGGTCATTTTGCCCATGAGGCATGGTTCACATGTGTCAAATGATTCATAATCGAGAGACTCTAAAATTCCATCAGCATGGAGCTTCTTCATGCGCTTGACACCAATGTGACCAAGGCGGCAGTGCCACAAGTATGTGGGACTATCGTTATCAACTTTACATCTTTTGGCATTCACACTATGAATATGTGTAATATTACGCTCGAGCTTCATTAAGAATAAACCATTGACCATAGGGGCATGACCATAAAACATATCTCTCATATAAATAGAATAACCATTATTCTCAGATTTAAATGAGTAGCCATCTCGTATCAAACGAGATCCAGATACAATGTTCATGCTCAAACTTGGCACTAAATAACAATTATTGAGGTTTATAACTAATCCCGTAGGTAAATGTAGAGGTAGCGTGCCGACGGCGATCACATCGACCTTGGAACCATTCCCGACGCGCATCGTCACCTCGGCCTTCACCAGTCTCCGCTTATTCCGCAGCTCCTGTTGTGAGTTACAAATATGAGCAACGGCACCGGTATCAAATACCCAGGAGTTACTATGAGTACTGGTAAGGTACACATCAATTACATGTATATCAAATATACCTTTGGTGTTGCCGGCCTTCTTATCCGCTAAGTATTTGGGGCAGTTCCGCTTCTAGTGACCCTTCCCCTTGCAATAAAAGCACTCAGTCTCAGGCTTGGGTCCATTCTTTGACTTCTTCCCGGTAACTGGCTTACCGGGCGCGGCAACATCCTTGCCGTCTTTCTTGAAGTTCTTCTTGCCCTTGCCCTTCTTGAACTTAGTGGTCTTATTGACCATCAACACTTGATGTTCTTTCTTGACTTCAACCTCTGCTGACTTCAGCATTGAAAATACTTCAGGAATGGTCTTCACCATCCCCTGCATATTGTAGTTCATCACAAAGCTCTTGTAGCTTGGTGGGAGCGACTGAAGGATTCTGTCAATGACCGCCTCATCAGGGAGGTTAATGTCCAGCTAGGTCAGGCGGTTGTGCAAACCCAGACATTTTGAGTATGTGCTCACTGACAGAACTATTTTCCTCCATCTTACAACTATAGAACTTGTCGGAGACTTCATATCTCTCGACCTGGGCATGAGCTTGGAAAACTAGTTTCAGCTCCTCGAACATCTCATATGCTTCGTGTTGCTCAAAACGCTTTTGGAGCCCCGGTTCTAAGCTGTAAAGCATGCCGCACTGAACGAGGGAGTAATCATCAGCGCGAGACTGCCAAGCGTTCATAACGTCTTGGTTCTCTGGGACGGGAGCGTCACCTAGCGGTCCTTCTAGGACATATTGTTTCCTAGCAGCTATGAGGATGATCCTCAGGTTCTGGACCCAGTCCGTATAGTTGCTGCCATCATCTTTCAGCTTGGTTTTCTCTAGGAATACGTTGAAGTTCATGTTGACATGAGCGTTGGCCATTTGATCTACAAGACATATTTGCAAAGGTTTTAGACTAAGTTCATCTAATCAAATTATTACAATGAACTCCCACTCAGATTAGACATCCCTCTAGTCATCTAAGTGTTACACGATCCGAGTCGACTAGGCCGTGTCCGATCATCACGTGAGACGGACTAGTCATCGTCGGTGAACATCTTCATGTTGATCGTATCTTCCATACGACTCATGTTCGACCTTTCAGTCTCTGTGTTCCGAGGCCATGTCTGTACATGCTAGGCTCGTCAAGTTAACCCTAAGTGTTTTGCATGTGTAAAACTATCTTACACCCATTGTATGTGAACGTAAGGATCTATCACACCCGATCATTACGTGGTGCTTCGAAACGACGAACTTTAGCAATGGTGCACAGTTAGGGGAGAACACTTCTTGAAATCGTTGTAAGGGATCATCTTATTTACTACCGTCGTTCTAAGTAAACAAGATGCATAAACATAATAAACATCACATGCAATTATATAGTAGTGACATGATATGGCCAATATCATATAGCTCCATTGATCTCCATCTTCGGGGCTCCATGATCATCTTGTCACCGGCATGACACCATGATCTCCATCATCATGATCTCCATCATCGTGTCTTCATGAAGTTGTCACGCCAACGACTACTTCTACTTCTATGGCTAACACATTTAGCAATAAAGTAAAGTAATTTACATGGCGTTCTTCAATGACACGCAGGTCATACAAAAAAATAAAGACAACTCCTATGGCTCCTGCCGGTTGTCATACTCATCGACATGCAATTCGTGATTCCTATTACAAGAACATGATCTCATACATCACAATATATCATTCATCATTCATCACAAATTCTAGCCATATCACATCACATGACAATTGCTGCAAAAACAAGTTAGACGTCCTCTAATTGTTGTTGCATCTTTTACGTGGCTGCAATTGGGTTCTAGCAAGAACGTTTTCTTACCTACGAATAACCACAACGTGATTTTGTCAACTTCTATTTACCCTTCATAAGGACCCTTTTCATCGAATCCGCTCCAACTGAAGTGGGAGAGACAGACACCCGCCAGCCACCTTATGCAATTAGTGCATGTCTGTCGGTGGAACCGGTCTCACGTAAGCGTACGTGTAAGGTTGGTCCAGGCTGCTTCATCCCACAATACCGCTGAAGCAAGAAAAGACTAGTAGTGGCAAGCTAGTTGACAAGATCTACGCCCACAACAGAATTGTGTTCTACTCGTGCAATAGAGAACTACGCATAGACCTAGCTCATGATGCCACTGTTGGGGAACGTTGCAGAAAATTAAAAATTTTCCTACGGTTTCACCAAGATCCATCTATGAGTTCATCTAAGCAACGAGTCAAGGGAGTGAGATTGCATCTACATACCACTTGTACATCGCGTGCGGAAGCGTTCAAGGGAAGGGTCATGATGGAGTCGTACTCGCCGTGATTCAGATCACCGATGACCAGGTGCTAAACGGACAGCACCTCCGCGTTCAACACACGTACGGGATGGGAGACGTCTCCTCCTTCTTGATCCAGCAAGGGGGGAAGGATAGGTTGATGATGATCCAGCAGCACAACGACATGGTGGTGGATGCAGCAGAACTCCGGCAGGGCTTCGCCAAGCTGCTGCGGGAGGAGGACGAGGTGTAGCAGGGGGAGGGAGGCGCCAATACACAGGGTGCGGCTGCCCTCCCCCTGCCCTCCTTTATATAGGCCCCTAGGGGGGGCGCCGGCCCTGGGAGATCCAATCTCCCAAGGGGGGCGGCGGCCAGGGGGGTGGAGTGCCCCCCAAGGCAAGTGGGGCGCCCCCACCCTAGGGTTTCAACCCTAGGCGCAGGGGGTGGGCCAAGGGGGGTGCACCAGCCCACTATGGGCTGGTTCCCCTCCCCACTTCAGCCCTTGGGGCCCTCCGGGATGGGTGGCCCCACCCGGTGGACCCCCGGGACCCTTCCGGTGGTCCCGGTACAATACCGGGTGACCCCGAAACTTTCCCGATGGCCGAAACAACACTTCCTATATATAATTCTTTACCTCCGGACCATTCCGGAACTCCTCGTGACGTCTGGGATCTCATCCGGGACTCCGAACAACATCCGGTATGCTGCATACTCATATTCATACAACCCTAGAATCACCGAACCTTAAGTGTGTAGACCCTACGGGTTCGGGAGACATGTAGACATGACCGAGATGACTCTCGGGCAATAACCAACAGCGGGATCTGGATACCCATGTTGGCTCCCACATGCTCCTCGATGATCTCATCGGATGAACCACGATGTCGAGGATTAAACAACCCCGTAGTCAATTCCCTTTGTCAATCGGTACATTACTTGCCCGAGACTCGATCGTCGGTATCCCAATACCTCGTTCAGTCTCGTTACCGGCAAGTCACTTTACTCGTACCGTAATGCATGATCCCGTGACCAACCACTTGGTCACTTTGAGCTCATTATGATGATGCATTACCGAGTGGGCCCAAAGATACCTCTCCATCATACGGAGTGAAAAATCCCAGTCTCGATCCGTGTCAACCCAACAGACACTTTCGGAGGTACCTGTAGTGCACCTTTATAGTCACCCAGTTACGTTGTGACGTTTGGTACACCCAAAGCACTCCTACGGCATCCGGGAGTTACACGATCTCATGGTCTAAGGAAAGGATACTTGACATTGGAAAAGCTCTAGCAAACGAACTACACGATCTTGTGCTATGCTTAGGATTGGGTCTTGTCCATCACATCATTCTCCTAATGATATGATCCCGTTATCAACGACATCCAATGTCCATAGCCAGGAAACCATGACTATCTGTTGATCAACGAGCTAGTCAACTAGAGGCTTACTAGGGACATATTATGGTCTATGTATTCACACATGTATTACGTTTTTCGGATAATACAGTTATAGCATGAATAAAGACAATTATCATGAACAAGGAAATATAATAATAATCCTTTTATTATTGCCTCTAGGGCATATTTCCAACAGTATTGTATTGTTGCCATCAAGGATAAAAAAATGGGGTTTATATCATATTGCATGAGTTTATCCCTCTACATCATGTCATCTTTCTTAATGCGTTACTCTGTTCTTTATGAACTTAATACTCTAGATGCATGCTGGATAGCGGTCGATGTGTGGAGTAATAGTAGTAGATGCAGGCAGGAGTCGGTCTACTTGTCACGAAGGTGATGCCTATATACATTATCATGCCTAGATAATCTCATAACTATGCGCTTTTCTATCAATTGCTCGACAGTAATTTGTTCACCCACCGTAATACTTATGCTATCTTGAGATAAGCCACTAGTGAAACCTATGGCCCCCGGGTCTATCCCTTATCATATAAGCTTTCAATCTACTTTTATTTGCATCTTTACTTTTCCAATCTATATTATAAAATAACAAAAATATATTTGTCTTATCATATTATCTCTATCAGATCTCACTTTCACAAGTGGCCTTGAAGGGATTGACAACCCCTTTATTGTGTTGGTTGTGAGTTCTTGTTTGTTTGTGTAGGTGCGTGGGACTTTTGAGGAGCCTCCTACTGGATTGATACCTTGGTTCTCAAAAACCGAGGGAAATACTTACGCTACTATTGCTGCATCACCCTTTCCTCTTCAAGGAAAACCAACGCAAGCTCAAGACGTAGCAAGAAGGATTTCTGGCACCATTGCCGGGGAGGTCTTCGCTCAAGTCAAGACATACCAAGTACCCATCACAAACTCATCTCCCTTGCATTTACATTATTTGCCATTTGCCTCTCGTTTTCCTCTCCCCCACTTCATCCTTGCCGTTTTATTCTCCCTCTCTTTCCCAATCTCCTCTCTCTTTCGCTTGCCTTTGTGTTTGCATGTGTGTTGGATTACTTGTCGCAATGGCGCAAGATAATACAAAATTGTGTGACTTTTCCAATACCAATAATAATGATTTCCTTAGTACTCCGATTGCTCCTCTTAATGATGTTGAGTCTTGTGAAATCAATGATGCTTTATTGAATCTTGTTATGAAAGATCAACTCTCCGGCCTTCCCAGTGAAGATGCCGCTACCCATCTAAACAACTTTGTTGATTTGTGTGAGATGCAAAAGAAGAAAGATACGGATAATGATATTGTTAAATTGAAGTTATTTCCGTTTTCACTTAGAGATCATGCTAAAGTTTGGTTTTCGTCTTTGCCTAAGAATAGTATTGATTCATGGAATAAGTGCAAGGATGCTTTTATCTCTAAGTATTTTCCTCCCGCTAAGATCATATCTCTTAGGAACGATATTATGAATTTTAAACAACTTGATCATGAGCATGTTGCCAAATCTTGGGAAATAATGAAATTGATGATTCGCAATTGCCCAACTCATGGTTTGAATTTGTGGATGATCATACAAAAATTTTATGTCGGCTTGAATTTTGCTTCTAGAAATCTTTTAGATTCAGCCGCGGGAGGCACGTTTATGGAAATAACCTTAGGATATGCTACAAAACTCCTTGATAATATTATGGCTAATTATTCTCAATGACACACCGAAAGATCTACTAGTAAAAAAGTGCATGCTATAGAAGAAATTAATGTTTTGAGTGGAAAGAGGGATGAACTTATGAAATTGTTTGCTATTAAGAGTGCTCCTATTGATCCCAATGATATGCCTTTTTCTACTTTGATTGAGAATAATAATGAATCTATGGATGTGAATTTTGTTGGTAGGAATAATTTTGGTAACAATGCTTATAGAGGAAACTTTAATCCTAGAACGTTCCCTAGTAATTCCTCTAATAATTATGGAAATTCCTACAATAATTCTTATGGTAATGTTAATAAGATGCCCTCTGATTTTGAGAATAGCGTTAAAGAATTTATGATCTCTCAAAAGAATTTTAGTGCCTTGCTTGAAGAAAAATTACTTAAAGTTGATGATTTGGCTAGGAACGTTGATAGACTTTCGCTTGATGTTGATTCTTTGAAACTTAGATCTACTTCTCCTAAGCATGATATAAATGAGTCTCTCAAAGCAATGAAAGTGTCCATTGATGAGTGCAAAGAAAGAACCGCTAGATTGCGTGCTAAGAAAGATTGCTTTGTAAAGGCATGTTCTTCTAGTTTCCATGAAAATAATGATGAAGATCTAAAAGTTATTGATGTTTCTCATATTAGATCCTTGTTTTGCAATATGGATCTTGATAATGATGGGATTGGATATGAGTCAACTTTAGTTAAAAGGCGTCTCAATAATTCGGAGTTCTTAGAACTTGATGCTAAATTTGGTAAAAGTGGGATTGGAGAGGTCATGACTTTAAATAGTATTGAACCCACTATTATGGATTTCAAGGAATTTGATTGTGATAATTGTTCTTTAGAAGATTGTATTTCCTTGTTGCAATCCGTTGTGAATTCTCCTCATGCTTATAGTCAAAATAAAGCTTTTACCAAACATATTGTTGATGCCCTGATGCAATCTTATGATGAAAAACTTAATTTGGAAGTTTCTATACCTAGAAAGCTTAATGATGAGTGGGAACCTACTACAAAGATTAAAATTAAAGATCATGAGTGTTATGCTTTATGTGATTTGGGTGCTAGTGTTTCCACGATTCCGAAAACTTTATGTGATATTCTAGGTTCCCATGATCTTGATGATTGCTCTTTAAATTTGCACCTTGCGGATTCCACCATTAAAAAGCCAATGGGAAGGATAAATGATGTCCTTATTGTTGCAAATAGAAATTTGGTGCCCGTAGATTTTATCGTTCTTGATATAGATTGCAATCTTTCTTGTCCTATTATTCTTGGTAGACCTTTCCTTAGAACGATTGGTGCAATTATTGATATGAAGGAAGGGAATATTAGATTCCAATTTCCATTAAGGAAATACGTGGAGCACTTTCCAAGAAACAAAGTCAAATTACCTTATGAATCTATCATGCGAGCTACTTATGAATTGAGTGCGAAAGATGGCACTACTTAGATCTATCTTCGTTTTTATGCCTAGCTAGGGGCGTTAAACGATAGCGCTAGTTGGGAGCCAACCCAATTTTATCTTTGTTTTTTGTTTTTGCTTATGTTTAGTAATAAATTTTGCATCTACCTTCTGTTTAGATGTGTTTTTATGTTTTAATTAGTGTTTGTGCCAAGTAGAACCTATAGGATAACCTATGGTGTTAGTTAATTTGATTCTGCTGAAAAACAGAAACTTTGCGCGCACGAAAATAATTTTAGTAATTCACAGATACGTGATTTTGCGTTGATTATTTTTTCTGTAGATCAATAGACAAATTACCCAGGACTTACTATTTTGGTAGGAATTTTAAAGTTCCATAAGTATTCAAGAGTTACAGATTGCTACAGACTGTTCTGTTTTTGACAGATTCTGCTTTTCGTGTGTTGTTTGCTTATTTTGATGCATCTATGGCTAGTGTGTAAGGGTATGAACCATACAAAAGTTGAAATACAGTAGGTTTAACACAAATATAAATAAATAATGAGTTCATTACAGTACCTTATGTGGTGGTTTTCCTTTCTTTCACTAACGGAGCTTATGAGATTTCCTGTTGAGTTTTGTGTTGTGAAGTTTTCAAGTTTTGGGTAAAGATTTGATGGATTATGGAATAAGGAGTGGGAAGAGCCTAAGCTTGGGGATTCCCATGGCACCCCAAGATATTCAAGAATAGCCAAAAGCCTAAGCTTGGGGATGCCCCGGAAGGCATCCCCTCTTTTGTCTTCGTTTATCGGTAACTTTACTTGGAGCTATATTTTTATTCGCCACATGATATGTGTTTTTCTTGGAGCGTCTTGTATGATATTAGTCTTTGATTTTTAGTTTACCACAATCATCCTTGCTGTACACACCTTTTGGGAGAAACCCACTTGATTGGAATTTATTAGAATACTCTATGTACTTCACTTATATCTTTTGAGCTAGAAAGTTTTTGCTCTAGTGCTTCACTTAAATCTTTTAGAGCACGGCGGTGGCTTAATTTTGTAGAAATTGTTAGTCTCTCTTGCTTCACTTATATTATTTTGAGAAGTCTTTTAGAACAGCATGGTATTTGCTATGGTTATAAAATTGGTCCTAGAATGATGGGCATCCAAGTTGGGTATAATAAAAACTATCATATGAAGTGAATTGGATGCTATGATCAATTTGATACTTGATAATTGTTTTGAGATATGGAGGTAGTGATATTAGAGTCATGCTAGTGGGGTGATTATGAATTTAAAGAATGCTTGTGTTGAAGTTAGCAAGTCCCGTAGCATGCACGTATGGTAAAAGTTGTGTAACAAATTTGAAACATGAGGTGTTCTTAGATTGTGCATCCTTATGAGTGGCGGTCGGGGACGAGCGATGGTCTTTTCCTACCAATCTTTCCCCCTAGGAGCATGCGCATAGTGCTTGGTTTTGATGACTTGTAGATTTTTGCAATAAGTATATGAATTCTTTTTGACTAATGTTGAGTCCATGGATTATACGCAGTCTCGCCTTTCAACCATTGCTAGCCTCTTCGGTACCGTGCATTGCCCTTTCTCACCTTGAGAGTTGGTGCAAACTTCGCCGGTGCATCCAAACCCTATGATATGATACACTCTATCACACATAAATCTCCTTATATCTTCCTCAAAACAGCCACCACACCTACCTATTATGGCATTTCCATAGCCATTCCGAGATATATTGCCATGCAACTTTCCACCGTTCCGTTTATCATCATGAAACGCATCATCATTGTCATATTGCCTTGCATGATCATGTAGTTGACATCGTATTTGTGGAAAATCCACCATGCATAATTTTTCATACATGTCACTCTTGATTCATTGCCCATACCGGTACACCGCTGGAGGCATTCACATAGAGTCATACCTTGTTCTAGTTTTGAGTTGTAATTCATGAGTTGTAAATAAATAGAAGTGTGATGATCATCATTATTAGAGCATTATCCCTAAATAAAAAAAGAAGAAAGGCCAAAAAGAAAAAGAAAAGAAAGGCCAAAGAAAAAAATAAAAAAAGAAAGGCCAAAAAAAGAAAGGCCCAAAAGAAAAAAAAGAAAGAAAAAAAGGAAAATAAAAAGGGGGCAATGTTACTATCTTTTTTCCACACTTGTGCTTCAAAGTAGCACCATGTTCTTCATATATAGAGTCTCATATATTGTCACTTTCATATACTAGTGGGAATTTTTCATTATAGAACTTGGCTTGTATATTCCTACGATAAAGAAAATTACATCGAGATGCTAGATAGCATTCCACATCAAAAATTCTGTTTTTATCATTTACCTACTCGAGGACGAGCAGGAATTAAGCTTGGGGATGCTTGATACGTCTCCAACGTATCTATAATTTTTGATTGTTCCATGCTATTATATTACCCGTTTTGGATGTTTATGGGCATTACTTTACACTTTTATATCATTTTTGGGACTAACCTACTAACCGGAGGCCCAGCCCGTATTGCTATTTTTTTTGCCTATTTCATTGTTTCGAAGAAAAGGAATATCAATCGGAGTCCAAACGGAATGAAACCTTCGGGAGCGTGATTTTTGGAACAAACGTGATCCAGAGGACTTGGAGTGGAAGTCAAGAAACGATCGAGGCGGTCACGAGGGTGGAGGGCGCGCCCCCACTACTGGGAGCGCCCCCTGTCTCGTGGGCCCCTTGGGCGGCCACTGTCGGTGTCAAAACTGGCGGATCTTGGGTAGGGGGTCCCGAACTGTGCGTCTAGGCGGATGGTAACAGTAGACAAGAGACACAATGTTTTTACCCAGGTTCGGGCCCTCTCGATGGAGGTAAAACCCTACTCCTGCTTGATTGATCTTGATGATATGGGTAGTACAAGAGTGGATCTACCACGAGATCAAGGAGGCTAAACCCTAGAAGCTAGCCTATGGTATGATTGTTGTTCGTCCTATGGACTAAAACCCTCCGGTTTATATAGACACCGGAGAGGGCTAGGGTTACACAGAGTCGGTTACAATGGTAGGAGATCTACATATCCGTATTGCCAAGCTTTCCTTCCACGCCAAGGAAAGTCCCATCCGGACACGGGACGAAGTCTTCAATCTTGTATCTTCATAGTCTTGGAGTCCCGCCGATGATGATAGTTCAGCTATCCGGACACCCCCTAGTCCAGGACTCCCTCAGTAGCCCCTGAACCAGGCTTCAATGACGACGAGTCCGGCGCGCATATTGTCTTCGGCATTGCAAGGTGGGTTCCTCCTCCGAATAATTCACAGAAGATTGTGAACGCTAGGATAGTGTCCGGCTCTGCAAAAATAATTTCCACGTACCACCATAGAGAGAATAATATTTACACAAGTTCAATCTGCCGACGTATTTTGTGGCATGACGTCACACCACTACCAAGCCTTTACTTGAATCGTTTTTATTATACCACCTCAGCGCGTTTTAGCGAAGCGGTTTCCTCGGCACGTCTTGTCGAAGCAGAGATCATGTTCCCCTTATTCCAGGATTCCCATCAATACGGACGTGGGTAACCCAACCACGCCCGTTGCCATGCCCCCTCCATCGAAGGCGGGTTCCAAACGGTCATGGGGACGGCTCTTGGTATTCTCCCTCTTTAAAATGAGACCAAGGCTCGTTCTTTTTCTTCAGTCCTCAATCGAATCCGCCCCTCGCCCTGAGTTCCAACACTCAAGGCTCCAGATTCGAGTGCTTCGGAACTTTGACAATGTCCGGCTCCGACCTGCAGGGCCGGTGGATGTCCTCCTCCATCACGGAAGAGGACATGCTAAAGCTGAGAGAAGCCAGGTACTTAACCTACGAGATTTCGCATAGGTTGCCTGCCCAAGGGCAGGTCATTCCTACACCCGAGCCAGGCGAGAGCGTCGTGTTCGTGTCTCACCTCCGTCGGGGTTTAGGCTTCCCGATGGATCCCTTCGTGAGGGGGCTCATGTTTTACTATGGATTGGAATTCCACGACTTGGCTCCGAAGTCCATCCTCCATATCTCATCATTTATTGTCGTCTGCGAAGCCTTCCTCCGCACTACCCCTCACTTCGGTTTGTGGCTCAAAACCTTCAACGTGGAGCCGAAGATGATTGAGGGGCGCCAGGCAGAGTGCGGAGGGGCGGTTATAAGCAAGAGGGCCGATGCTCCATGGCCCGAGGGCTCTTTTCAGGAGGAGCTCGGTTTGTGGCAACATGAGTGGTTCTATATCACCGCTCCTAGGGGCAGCAGGCAGAGGCCGCCGCCCGTCTTTCGCTCGGGCCCTCCACAACGACTGACGTCATGGGTCAACAAAGGGCTTGACTGGGGGCCGTCCAAGGACGTACCCCTATTGCAGGGCCGAATTCGAGACCTCCAAGAGAGGGAGATCAATCTGGTCGTAGTGACGCAAGTCATGCTAATTCGGCGTCTTCTGCCCTGCAAACGTCGCCCCCTCCGCCTGTGGGAATTCAATCCGGAGGGACCACGAGCTCTCCAACACTTCATGGGTACGACACCCGTGGAGATGTACAAACTGTTCTTCGGATCACAAGAGATGTGTCCGGACTTGACCGAGGACGCCGGCCTAAGCTGCAATCGCCCGGATACTCAAGTAAGTAGCCCTGTGTCCGGACATATCGTCCATTTATCTATTATGGATTTGCCTTTTAACCAGCTATCCCTTGGACAGGAGTGGATAGCGCAAGCAAAACTGATACGGTGTCCGACCCCCCTCCCTGAGACCACGCCGGATCTCGTGTTAGTCAAGATGCTGGAGGTTGCACCTTCAGAAGAGGGCGAAGGGGAAAATAGAGAAACTACCGCCTCCACTAAGGAGGCTTTCAATAAAGGGGGGATCGAGAATCCCTCCTTCCAGGGGGAGAAGAGGACCGCTTCTGAAGATCTGGAGGCTAAGGCCTCAAAGCGGGGGAAGAAATCTTCACCAGAGGGTCCTGCGCCAGGAGAAGCCCCGACCGCACTATCTCCCCAAAGGAATCAGCCCTCCAGTGAGCCGTAAGTAGAAAAAGGGGAGTTTTGTAATAAGGGACATCCCTATTTTTGCTTCCGAGGATAACCGAAAATTTTACCTTGCAGTTCGGATCTCCGCCCTTCTCAGCTGAGCTCATCTTCGGGGGACCTTCGTCCGGAGATGATGGAGAGCTAGACGCCTCCATCTGCCGCACCGTCAGGCGGGGCGAACGACCCTGAGGTGTCGTTGCAGAGGGTCTCCCCGAGTCTGGCCGGGCCCCAGAGTTCGGCACCAACTGGTGTACGACCGGGGGAGCTGAAGGATCTGCTCGAGAGGGCGTCTATCTCAGAAGATCACCGTACATTAATGAGTATGGTGATTGAAAGAATTTCATCCACTGAGAGCGGGTTGCATGATGCCGTCAGAAGTTTACTGGCGGGGTTTGAGGTACGTAAAAATGACATGCCTTTTGATAGTTTTGCACATAGAGTGCGCCCTGTATAGATAGTAGCCCCTGAGACTCGGTACGTTGTCAGAAGTGACAGCGTGCCAAGGATCATAATCTCAGTTTTAATATGTCGCCATTCCTATTCAGGGGGCGGAGCGTTCGATGGCCAGCCGGACTGATAGAGTTGCCGAACTGAAGCGACAACTGGATGTTGCGGATGCGGACATCCCGCTGGTCAATAGGCGACTTGACGAGTCGCAAGGTGAGTGGTTTCTCCGCGGTCACCTGGTAAGGGAGCTGACGCCCATTCCTTACAACATGTATGCTTGATGCAGATGGTACCACTGCTGTGGAAAACCTTCGCGCAAAGCTTGCTCGAGCCAAGGAGCAGGCCAGAAGGAGTAATGCGGCTGCCTCGAAGGCAGCCAAAGAGCTAAAAGCCGAAAAGGCTGCTCACTGCCAAAGTAGGGAGGAGATGGCCGGAATGGCCGTGAAGCTGAAGAATATTACCGACCGCTATGAGGCTCTTGAAAAAGAACGCCGAGCGGAGCAAGAGGACCTGAAGAAGGCCACCGCCGAAGCCAAGGATGCCCGTGCTGCACTGAGGTCTATAAAGGAGGAGCTGCGTCAGGCCGGAGACATTGCGGCTGGAAAGCCCTTTCTGCTGCGCAGGAAGTTCACGGATCAAAAGTATGCTCAGTTGGGCCAGCTGTGGGGTGCGGAGGATCCATATCTGGACTTGGCGGCGAGTGCGGCAGACGCGGTCGTGCACTTCCAAAGCTAAAAGGGGATCACGAGATGGAAGAGCTTTTTTGGTCCCAATTCCATAGTCCGGAGCGTCCACTTCCGTTGACCGATCGGTTGGCTGAGTGGGCTGAGCTGAATAGATTGTCCGGATTTGCAATGACGGATGTGGTGGCTCATCTGTGGCCGGATAGGCCCAAGCCGAGGAGTTATTTTGGCTTATTGCAGCAATTCCTTGGGGCGGTGCCGCATATCAAGGCGATGAAGCGGTCGGCATGCATAGAGGGTGCACGGATGGCTCTCGCCCGTGTCAATACGTACTGGGCGGAGATGGATGCCACTGATGTTGCATCCCGGGGTTCGGACAAAAGCCAGTTACCCGCCGAGCACTATTTTGGGGAAGTCCTGTAGGGCGCTCGTTTGATAGAGTCGCAGTGCTCGAAAAATGTTATGTTCAAATGACATGTATGATTTGTAAAACCATATTTATAATATGAGTGCTTTTTATACTTGTGCATTCAAGTATTGAAATTTCTCTTGTGCGGCCGTTAATGTATATGTGTATATAACCTGAAAGATGGCAGTCTTCGGCTTCAGCCCCCACGCACATGGTGCGGGGGTGTTTGCAAAAACAGCGCATTTTCACACTTAATCCAACGTCTTGGTCCTGTGAAGGAGGTGGTAGCATAGCAAACTAGGCAACCGGACTATAATGCTTTATCACTTTCACTTAGCCATAGGAGTTCAAAGGTGGGGCTACGATATAGCCCCTAGGGGCACCGCGCTCTCCGAATTTGGGGCGCGTATGTGCCTGACCGGGAAACGGTCCTTCGTCAAAGCAGAGGAATTCTAGACATTCCGGTAGTCGACCGAGTGGTTGACCAGTCTCTCGCTATATCAGGACAGTCAGTTTTCGGCTTTCTCTACTGAGGTCCTCACCTGGCCGAACCAGGGCACAATCGCAGTAGTTCTCTTGGTGCCGCATTAGCCGATGATACGGAACGTAAGGCAGCAAAACACAGGAGCCGGGCAAACCCAATATTTGACCAAAGACATGACTCG
Organism: Triticum timopheevii; assembly: GCA_963921465.1. NCBI lineage: Eukaryota > Viridiplantae > Streptophyta > Magnoliopsida > Poales > Poaceae > Triticum > Triticum timopheevii. Next base: position 295,041,489 of record OY997262.1, read on the forward strand.
GAGCTGATGCATATAGGGCCTAACTCGAGACGCCGAACACTCCCTAAGGTATTCGGTCTTTATGATAACGGGCAGAACAATGCCCTAAGCCCCTAGTGTCCAGGTTCGGGCGAAAACTTCTGACGCGGTCGATGCCAAAACGTCAGCCTCCTCCTCGGTTATAATAGGAAACCGGGGGATGTGTATCAACAAGAGACAATAAGAAAGGTTTACGCAGGGTCTTAATCTGAAAAGAATCCTTGCAACGGGTCCCTGCTGCACGTCTGCGCCTGTGTCTCCGTTGTGCTGTATCCTGGTGTAGCATGCTGTTCATCTGCAAAAGAGAAGAACTTAATTTGGGAAAATACCATGCAAGAAAAATGTATTTAAAACAAAGTATGATTTAAAAAATGAATAAAGTTGAGCTTTATTGGCTCTCATTGTTTATGCGCGCAGCCTCTTGTAAAGGGGTATGCGGCTAGGAAGCCCCTGGTTTATTTATGCCGGACTCGCCTAGCCATGTCCGGGGTCTTGAACGACCTTTTAATGAGATGATGCCGCGTGGACCGGGCATTTTAAGTGTAAGAGACGCGTAATGCGGTATTGTGTTAAAGCGGGCGAAAGCTTTGCATCCCAATAGTGCCTGGTGGCTACTTTTAAATGGGGCGATATGGAAGATTAGGTTTTCGCGACGGAAGTTGTCGGATGAACCGAACACAACTTCTAGTAGTAAGGAGCCCGTGCAGTTGGCGTAAGGGCCTGGAGTCACTCCTTTGAAGGAAGTGCTGCTATGGCGAATTTTGGTAGGGTCTATCCCCATTCTGCGGATTGTGTCCGGATATAGCAGGTTTAAATCGCTGCCGCCATCCATTAGGACTTGTGTAAATTGTAGTCCGTCGATTATAGGATCCAATATCAAAGCAGTCCATCCTGCGTTTCGAATACTTCTGGAGTAATCCAAATGGTCGAAAGTAATTGGTTTTGACATCCAATCTCAGGATGCCGCTGGGGCGGACTGTGCAGCATGTGCTTTGGTAGATGCCGCCCTATTTTTCCTTGTTATCACTTGAAGTGAATTCACTGTTTTGACTTCTTTTGGGAAGTTCTTTTGTTTTCGGCGCTCGGCTTGTGGGGTTCGTCATTGTCCTCGCTTGGTGTGTCGAGCCCCTTGTGTTCGGTGTTAAGTCGGCCGGACTGCTTGAAGACCCAACAATCTCTGTGGGTGTGGTTTGCAAGCTTCCTGGGGGTACTGTGAATTTGGCATATCCTATCCAAGACTTTGTTTAGGTTGGATAGCTCATCACTGTTGTCCTTAAGAGGCAGTGTTTTGTTGTTCGGCCGAGAGCTTTTGAACCCGGCGTTGACCGCCGTGCTCTTTGGGCCATTTTCCTTATTCCGGCGCTGATCCTTTCTGCGTCGTGATTTCCCATTTCCATCTCTGACCTCAGATGTACTCGGGTCGCTGGTGCTGCATCTTGCCAGCCAGCTATCTTCTCCCGCGCAAAAGCGGGTCATGAGGCTCGTTAGCGCGGCCATTGTTCTCGGTTTTTCCTGGCCGAGGTGTCTGGCGAGCCATTCGTCTCGGACGTTATGTTTAAAAGCTGCTAAGGCTTCAGCGTCTGGACAGTCGACTATTTGGTTCTTTTTGGTGAGGAACCTGTTCCAGAATTTGCGTGCTGACTCTCCGGGCTGTTGAGTTATGTGACTTAAATCATCTGCATCCGGAGGGCGGACATAAGTCCCTTGAAAATTTGCTCGAAACGCATCCTCGAGCTCTTCCCAACTTCCAATGGTATTTTGTGGGAGGCTTTTGAGCCAATGCCGAGCTGGCCCTTTGAGTTTGAGGGGTAGGTATTTTATGGCATGGAGATCGTCTCCTCTAGACATATGTATGTGCAGGATATAATCCTCAATCCAGACTCCGGGGTCTGTTGTTCCGTCGTATGCCTCTATGTTTACGGGTTTGAATCCCGCTGGAAATTCATGATCCAGTACCTCATCGGTGAAGCATAGTGGGTGTGCGGCGCCCCTGTATTTGGGTGCGCCGTTATCTTCGAACGCTCTGCGTGTTATGTTGCTCCCTAGAGCCTTTTTTGCCCCATAGATGGACCTGACCAGGCCATCCTTTCTGCGAGGATCCTTATGTGGATCGTGTGCCGGCTTGTGTGCGGCGCCGCTTGCCGCTCTTAGCCTATCATCTGGTCATCTATCCGGCCAGGCGGCCTCTTTGCTTTTTGATTGTGGGGGCTCTACGGCCTCCTCGTCGAATTCGGGCAACAACTTGCGCTTCGGGTAGCTCTTTGCTTGGTGACTATCACCGTATTTATCTGCGGTCTTGAGTACTTTGTTCCATTTCATTCTGAGTATGTCTTCCGCTGTTTTGAGCTTCCGCTTCTGCTTCTTCAAACTTCTTGCAGTGGCGACGAGCCTTTTGTGAAGGTTCTTATGCTCCGGTGATGTGTCCGGCGTGAGATCGTCTGGACTGTTGTTTTCGCCGGGGATGGGTTGCTCGTCCAATTCATCCTGTTCGGATGGTTGCTTGGTTGCATGTTCATCGTCCACTGGTTCGCCCTGCTCTACGGATGGGTCATTATGGGTGCTGTTATTGTCGAGGCGGGACTTCGGGCAGCGCTTGCGTCGCCGTTTTGGTTGTTTTTTGGGGGAATTATCCTTCACCGTGTCCCGCTGTTCCTCGTTATCGCTTCCTTTTAATGTATCCACCATGTATACGTCATGAGTTGAGGTGGCTTTCCAGTGCCCGGTAGGCGCTGGTTCTTGGTCGTCTCCGGCATCGTCGTCCATACCGTCGATGTCTTCGGAGTCGTAGTCTAGCATGTCGGTTAAATCATCGACAGTGGCTACAAGGTGGGTGGTGGGTGGGCTTTGAATTTCTTCGTCGTCCGCATCCCAACCATCCTGACCGCAATTCGGCCAGGGCTCTCCTGATAGCGAGAGATACTTTAGCGAATTCAGGATGTCGCCAAAAGGTGAGTGTTGAAAGATGTCCGCGGCGGTGAACTCCATGATCGGCGCCCAATCGGATTCGATTGGAGGGGGCGCAGGATGTTCGGAGTCCGGCGAGGAGTCTGGCACCTCGGAGTCACGAGCGTGACAAGGGACAAGGTCAGTATTCGGCTCCATCGCCGTAGAGGTAGCAGCCCCCGAGGCGGTGTCTAGCCACCCGTCCTCGATCTGGGCAGCCGGCTCCGAATTGAGGATCGGAGTGGACGTGTGTGCGGCCTCCAGGGCACTGTCCGGCAGCAGAGCTAAATCATGCCCATCGTGACAGTGCGGCACGCTCGGCTGTGGCTCGAATCCGTCGAAGATCAAGTCTCCACGGATGTCAGCCGTGAAGTTCAAGCTTCCAAATCTGACCTGATGGCCAGGGGCGTAGCTTTCAATCTGCTCCAGATGGCCAAGGGAATTGGCCCGCAGTGCAAAGCCGCCGAATACGAAGATCTGTCCGGGGAGAAAAGTCTCACCCTGGACCGCGTCGTTGTTGATGATCGAAGGAGCCATCAAGCCTATCAGTGACGACACAGAGGAACTCTCAATGAAAGCACCAATGTCGGTGTCAAAACCGGCGGATCTCGGGTAGGGGGTCCCGAACTATGCGTCTAGGCGGATGGTAACAGGAGATAAGAGACACGATGTTTTTACCCAGGTTCGGGCCCTCTCGATGGAGGTAAAACCCTACTCCTGCTTGATTGATATTGATGATATGGGTAGTACAAGAGTGGATCTACCACGAGATCAAGGAGGCCAAACCCTAGAAGCTAGCCTATGGTATGATTGTTGTTCGTCCTATGGACTAAAACCCTCCGGTTTATATAGACACCGGAGAGGGCTAGGGTTACACAGAGTCGGTTACAATGGTAGGAGATCTACATATCCGTATTGCCAAGCTTGCCTTCCACGCCAAGGAAAGTCCCATCCGAACACGGGACGAAGTCTTCAATCTTGTATCTTCATAGTCTTGGAGTCCGGCTGATGATGATAGTTCGGCTATCCGGACACCCCCTAGTCTAGGACTCCCTCAGCCACCGACCTACTTCTTCCTCCTACATATACCCACATACCCCGAAAACATCAGAAGTGACCACAAAAAACTATTTCCACCGCTGTAACCTTCTGTATCCGCGAGATCCCATCTTGGAGCCTTCGCCGGCGCTCCGCCGGAGGGGGAATCGGCCATGGAGGGCCTCTACATCATCTCCAAGGCCTCTCTGATGAGTTGTGTATAGTTTACCACAGACCTTCGGGTCCATAGTTATTAGCTAGATGGGTTATTCTCTCTCTTTGAATCTCAATACCATGTTCTCCTTGATCTTCTTGGAGATCTATTCGATGTAACTCTTTTTGCGGTGTGTTTGTCGAGATCCGATGAATTGTGGGTTTATGATCAAGTCTATCTATGAGAAATATTTGAATCTCCTCTGAATTCTTTTATGTGTGATTAAGTTGTCTTTGCAAGTCTCTTCGAATTATCAGTTTGGTTTGGCCTACTAGATTGATCTTTCTTGCAATGGGAGAAGTGCATAGCTTTGGGTTCAATCTTGTGGTGTCCTTTCCCAGTGATAGTAGGGGCAGCAAGGCACGTATTGTATTGTTTCCATCGAGGATAAAAAGATGGGGTTTATATCATATTGCATGAGTTTATCCTCTACATCATGTCATCTTTATTAATGCGTTGCTCTGTTCTTTATGAACTTAATACTCTAGATGCATGCTGGACAGTGGTCGATGTGTGGAGTAATAGTAATAGATGCAGGCAGGAATCGGTCTACTTGTCACGGATGTGATGCCTATATACATTATCATGCCTAGATAATATCATAACTATGCACTTTTCTATCAATTGCTCGACAGTAATTTGTTCACCCACCGTAATACGTATGCTATCTTGACAGAAGCCACTAGTGAAACCTATGGCCCCCGGATCTATCTCTTATCATATAAGCTTTCAATCTACTTTTATTTGCATCTTTACTTTTCCAATCTATATTATAAAATACGAAAAATATATTTATCTTATCATATTATCTCTATCAGATCTCACTTTCACAAGTGGCCTTGAAGGGATTGACAACCCCTTTATTGCGTTGGTTGCGAGTTCTTGTTTGTTTGTGTAGGTGCGTGGGACTTTTGAGGAGCCTCCTACTGGATTGATACCTTGGTTCTCAAAAACTGAGGGAAATACTTACGCTACTATTGCTGCATCACCCTTTCCTCTTCAAGGAAAACCAACGCAAGCTCAAGACGTAGCAGCTCCTCGTCTCTCCCGCCGGCCGAAGCAAAGCCGCGCCACGCCACCCTCTTTCGCCAACGCGCGCGGGCGAGCCCTAGCGATTTAAAGGCTCACTGGCACCGGAACCATCCACATCCGCATGCTACAAGCCCACACGCCGAGCTCCGGGGCAGATCCATGTGGCCAGCGGTGGTCGCGAGCCATGGTCCCAAATGGGCACCTCCTACCGAAACTAGGTGCAATGGATGCGACATGGGGAGACGGAGCTTTTGGGCGGCACGCGGCAGACGAGGGCAGCAACAAGGGGCGAGGATGTGCAGCGGCGGCGGCTGGGGGGAGTGGAGGCGGGAACTCAAGCCGAGGAAATGCTTTCGCGTCAAGGAAAAGGGAAGCCAGCAAACTTGGGCGAAATCCCCTAGATATGGAGGAAATGATCTCGCAGATTTGGGATCCCACAAAAAAATCCCAGGAAAGATGAATCTGGGGGGTCTTTTCGGTCCGGGTATACGGGCTCCGTCCTGCAAACCGGAGGTTATTTTGCCGGATGGCCTGGTTTGCGGGGTCTGCTAGAGATGCTCTCAGAGCAACTCTAGCACATGCCGTATAAATCCATCCCACAAAATCGTTCACCCTAAAACGATTTTATGGGACGGATTGCCCCTATGCAGAGCAGATCTTGCAAAAGCGTACGCAAATTTTAAAACTTAGATAAAAACTGCGTTCCTACTACATAGTTTGTCCAGAATACACCGGAGATCATATACATTAAAACTAAAACATAGATAAGTTAGATCTAGCTGTGTCGGGGGTGGGCAAGGGGGGGGGGGGGGGGCTCACGACCTGACGTTGAGGTAGTACTCATTTGTCAACTAGTAGGGAACGTTGGCTAGAGCTGCCGGCCTCCACGCATGCTGGGCGCGCATGTATGTTGGCGATCCCCTCCCTCTGCCTCGACCACCACGCCCACATGCCCCTCTCTCCATGGATCAGAAGGAAATGGACGGGTGATACTTCTCCATTGTTTATACTTTTCCAAACAATTTTGCTCTTGTTTCGCCCCCAAATTTGCATGATTTGAGTGAAACTAACTTGGGTTGACGTTGTTTTTAGCATAACAACTTTGGTGTTGGTTTTGTGTAGAAATAAAAAATTCGCAAAATTGGGCGAAACTTTGTGGAGAATTATTTTTAAATAAATAAAAAATAGTGGAGCCAGAAATAACTTAAGAGGGGCCAGGGGTGGCTACATGGACAGGTGGTGTGTCCACCACCTAGGCCGCGCCAGGTCTCTATGTGGTGCCCCTGAGCGTCCTCCTGACCTAATTCCAGTGCTATAAATTCCATTTCATCTAGAAAAAAATGAGAGAAAAAGTTTTACCGTGTTTTAAGATATGGAGCCGCTGCTACCGCATGTTTTTTGTCGAGAGCCCTAATATGGAGTCCATTCGTGGCTCCAGGAATAGGGATTCATCACCGTCATCATCACCAACCCTTCTTCATCAGTCATTTCATAATGCTCACAATCATGTGTGAGTAATTCCCTTCTAGGCGTAATAGAGGCAGATGTGAGTTGGATGACACTTCATATGTAATCATGTCAATTTGTTAGGGCTTAGATCCCTTGTATCCACTATATTATGAGATTAATCTTGCTATGACTTTGCTTTGCTTAATGCTTGTCACTAGGGTCCGAGTGCCATGATTTCGGATTTAAAAATGTTATATTTTCATGAATATATTTGTGTTCCCAATCTTACCTGCAAGTTGTATGCACTTGTTATATTCTGAATCTTAGACCCCAAGGTGACACTTATTGGGATGTCGACGGGGCTGGCTTTAACTTGAAGAGTTCATGTAATTACTATGTGTTAATGCTTTGTTCATGTTCTTTATTTAAAGGAGCGCCTTAATTACACTTACTTTCTATTAAGACCCACTGCCACAAGAGGGTGGGACAAAAGATATCATGCAAGTTCTTACTGCCATCACGTATGACTATATACGAAATACATTCCTACATATGATTGATGAATTAAAGGTATTGTGTATCGCTCTAGGTTGTGACAGTTACATATTAAATTTCATTCGATTACGATCGCTACCTCATGCTTACGCTTTACTGTTATTGCCTTTGCTAAAGTTAATACTGTCCTATTTTCTACAAACTTATTACTGTTGGAAATATGTGATTCAGTGGAAAACTCATATGCACGTGTGGAATGATAAACGGTAAAGAAGAATATGTTTCTAGTCTCGCCTCTAAGATTGGCTCAAGTGTTGTTGGTGATTACGTTTTCTAGATCTTAGGATATCTTTAAGTGTAACAATAGTCCTAAAACAACATTGAGAGTATGACGTTAGAAGAATGATCATAATGAATTGACCCAAACTTGTTTGTTATACTTTGACATAATATCGTCTGAAATCAATTGCTATAACACGGGGTCATAATATGTGCTTTTTAGTTCCTCAGACCATGAGAGTATCGTAGTCACTTCCTACCGTACGGTGGACTTTTGGGTTGTTTAAACGTCATCTGTAACATAGTAATCATAACAACGACTTACAAGTTCATCGTAAAACCTTGACAAGGGACTAGATAGCTCGAGAGTGAGTCTTGCTCCTCCGATGATGGAGAGATATTGTTAGGGCCCTCTCGGTGTGACTGCATCAATCATCGCCTGGCCAGACATAGGTGACTATGTCACGGGGGGGGGGGGGGGTGTCGAAACATACCAGCGAGAAAGAAGAACAAAATCGGTAATGAGGATGACAGTATAGTGAGCATCTGTATGAATCAGGAGGATACCGATGCATCTTAGATTTTGTAAAGTATCACGAAGCAAAGGGAACATCACATGATAACCAAAGGTTCACTTGAATGTCATTCGTGTAATCATAGTGATCGATATATATGGACATCCACAACTCCGCTATCGGTCATTGAACGAAGGGGTTTCGTTCATGCCAATGATTTATAGAACCTATGTTAATACTATGTGTTATAACAATTGACTTATGATGATATTATCCCAAAGTATAACAAACAAGTTTGGGTCGATTCAATATGATCGTTCTTCTAACATCATATTCTCAAAGTTTTTTTGAGACTATTGTTACCCTTAATAATATCTCAAGATCCGGAAAACGTGATCACAAACAACACTTGAGCTAGTCTTAGGTGCGAGACTAGGAATCTTATTTTACTATTTATCGTCCTACACGTGCATATTAGCTTTCCACAGAATCACATATTTCAAGATCATAGCAGTTATAGCATAGAACACAAACTCCTAATTATGAACATGAAAAATAATAATACAATATTATTGCCTCTAGAGCATACTTCCAACATAATATTGTTTCTGGGTGATCGTATGGATATTTATTGTTTTCTACTACGTTTCCCAATAGCTACTACTACTGTTACTACTACTACTATCACTACTATTATATTACTATGCTACTAAAAAATTGTTGCAAGAAATTTTATCTCTCAGGTGTGGTTGAACTAACAACTCAAATCCAAAGGTTTATAAATATTCTTTGTCTCCCATTGTATTGGATCAATAAATTTGGGTGAAATACTACCCTCCAGAAGACTGTTGCGATCCCCTATACTTGTGGGTCATCAACGGTCCACCGCGAAATCTCTCACCAGAGTTTTGAAAGGGAGATGCTAGAGAAGAAAGGAAACGACGAGGGAAATGAAGGATGGGAAACCTAAATCGCCTTGCGACCGGCAGATATGGCGACTCAGGGACGGTTTTGCGGTCTGCTCGTATACTTTTTACGGGTCAGACCAAATATATAACATCTGTTCGGGACGCAGAATGAGAAAATACGCAATCCGCTGGAAATATACGGGCCGGCGAGGTTATAGCGCATCTGCTAACGTTTCTCTAAGAGCATATCCCACGTGGACCCTTAAAATGTCTACAATTTTCCATCCAATGAGGTACCCTGTTGGTCCACGGATCGGTCGATTGTCTGAATTCTGGCAAACTGGACGCTAACTGATGGGGGTTTTGCGGGAGTCCGGACTGCCTCCACGTAGGACTTCGACACCCCATCCCACTCAAATCCCCCACCCGGTCCACTTTTCTTTACACTCCACCTCTGTTCCCCCTTTAGTTTGCATATATACCCTCCTCGTCTGATGCCACCACCATTGTACCTCTTTGGCTACTGCCAAGGCATCCTTGAGTGTTTGTAGCCCCCACTCATGCGCCTGCTCGCCTTGGACTACAATGGCCGTCCACTCAAGATTTGTTTGCAACCACACACCCTCAGCCTTCCTGTCGACGCCGTCCTTGGCAGCCACCATGTCCGGCAAGTGTTCCTCAAATGCCATTGAGCATTTTGTTGTTCTTCTTGTTGTTTCTATAGTAAAACGATGGTGGGGTACTCGATGATTGTCGGAGTAAATGACCACGGGTATCCTAGCTGGCTCCCCCTGGCTCTTCAAAACATAATAGGCCAATCGAGCCTAAAAGCACCCAAGACACGGGGCCGCCTTCCCCCAGCCGGCTACCCCACAAGTCGACTACCGGAAGGCGGCCCGACCCTAGAATCCTCATAAAGAAAGCCGCGGGAGGGCCGACTCCAAGAAGCCGACCACGAGATGACCGACTCCAAGAAGCCGGCCCCGACAGGCGGCCAAGATCATGCCCTCAAAGTCTGCACCCACATAACGGAGATGGGACGGGGCGTGGCAACAGTGAAGCCTGCCACCCCCGAATCCCGGAATATGCATGGCTACAGTACGTCGTACGGGGCAGCCATGACCTGTCCGACGTGGCACTGTTGCCATGTTGACCATGACATCACCCACGACAGGCTATCAGTACGGCCCGCAGGCAGCGGGCCCCTTCGGTCAGAGAGACACCCGAAGGCGGCCACACTTCCCCTAGTCGGCCTGGGACGTAGCTGGCTCTCACCAGCCGGCTCGCTCCCTCCCTCAAAGTAAGCGCACCATTAAGGAGACAAGACGAGGTAAGGCTACAGTGAGAGCCCGCCAGGCGGCGGCACTGTAGCCATGCTTACCTCGACAAAGCCCTCGTCATCAAGAGTGAGGCAACAGTAACCAGCCCCCGACAAGACCCCCCAAGCGGTGGGACCTACCTGTCTACCAGGAGGCCGGCAGCCGGCGGGACCCACTAGTCGGCGGGCCCCAGCGGTCGGCGGAGAAGCCGGCGAACGTAGACACTGACGGCTGGGACCTGCTACCTCTTGAGCACTGCGTTGGATTTCCCCGAAGAGGAGAGGATGATGCAGCAAAGTAGCGTAAGTATTTCCCTCAGTTTTTGAGAACCAAGGTATCAATCTAGTAGGAGACGACGCACAAGTCCCTCGTACCTACCCAAAACGATAGCAACTCGCAACCAACGCTTGGGGGTTGTCAATCCCTTCACGGTCACTTACGAGAGTGAGATCTGATAGAGATAATATTTTTGGTATTTTTGATAGGTAGATGCAAAGTAAAAAGTAAAGGCAAAGTAAAAACAAAGCAAGTAAATAAAGTGATAGAGATTGATATGATAAGAATAGACCCGGGGGCCATAGATTTCACTAGTGGCTTCTCTCAAGAGCATAAGTATCTATGGTGGGTGAACAAATTACTGTTGAGCAATTGACAGAATTGAGCATAGTTATGAGTATATCTAGGCAATGATCATGTATATAGGCATCACGTCCAAAACAAGTAGATCAAAAGGATTCTGCATCTACTACTATTACTCCACTCATCGACCGCTATCCAGCATGAGAGTATTAAATTAAAAACAGAGTAATGCCGTAAGCAAGATGACATGATGTAGAGGGATAAATTCATGCAATATGATAATAACCCCATCTTGTTATCCTCGATGGCAACAATACAATACGTGCCTTGCTGCCCCTTCTGTCACTGGGTAAGGACACCGCAAGATTGAACCCAAAGCTAAGCACTTCTCCCATTGCAAGAACTACCAATCTAGTTGGCCAAACCAAAAAGGATAATTCGAAGAGACTTGCAAAGATAACTCAATCATACATAAAAGAATTCAGAGAAGAATAAAATATTTTCCATAGATAATACTGGATCATAAACCCACAATTCATCGGTCTCAACAAACAGACCGCAAAAAGAAGATTACATCGAATAGATCTCCGCGAGAGAGGGGGAGAACATTGTATTGAGATCCAAAAAGAGAGAAGAAGCCATCTAGCTACTAGCTATGGACCCGAAGGTCTAAAGTAAACTACTCACACTTCATCGGAGGGGCTATAGTGATGATGTAGAAGCCCTCCGTGGTGGATGCCCCCTCCGGCGGAGCTCCGGAACAGGCCCCAAGATGGGATCTTGTGGATACAGAAGGTTGCGGCAGTGGAATTAGGTTTGTCGCTCCTGTTCTGATCGTTCGGGGATACGTAGGTATATATAGGAGGAAGGAGTACGTCGGTGGAGCGTCGAGAGGCCCACGAGGTAGGGGGGCGCGCCCAGGGGGCGCGCCCTCCACCCTTGTGACCTCCTTGGGCACTACTTGGAGTAGGGTCCAAGTCTCCTGGATCACGTTTGGTTGGAAAATCACGATCCCGAAGGTTTCATTCCGTTTGGGCCCCGTTTAATATTCTGTTTCTTCGAAACACTGAAATAGGAAAAAAAAACAGCAATTCTGGGCTGGGCCTCCGGTTAATAGGTTAGTCCCAAAAGTAATATAAAAGTGGAAAATAAAGCCCAATATAGTCCAAAACAGTAGATAAAGTAGCATGGAGCAATCAAAAATTATAGATACGTTGGAGACGTATCAGGACCCGTGCCCAGCCGGATTACCATTGTACCCCTGGGGGGTAGGCCTATATAACCCCCCCCCCCAGGGCACCCATGCAAAGGGTTGGACTATGATAGTTTTAGACACGACTTTGAGAGGAGAAGAGAGCTAGCCTTGCCCTTTCTTCCTCCTCTCGCCAAACAGCTCAAGGTGCCTCTTGTAGCCACTTGTTGATCGAGTGATCATGCGGAGACCCCACAGAGCAGGACTAGGGTTGTTATCTTGATGGAGAGCCCCAAACCTGGGTAAGATTCGCCGGCGTGCATGTCTTCACCTTATCCCATTTCCAGGCACCGGCGATGTCTTATTGGCTCCCACAATGATAAGCCACCCGTTGGCATATGTCGCACCTACCACCCGACATTTGGCGCCCACCATGGGGCCAGGTGCACCGTCGTCCGGAGACCTGCTCTAGACGGGAACCCTTTTCCTCCTCCGCGAGCGTAGCCAGCCCGGCACGCCCGATGACGCTTGCCCCGACGCGCTGCAAGGCGTCGACGACGCCTGCGCGGCGAGCTGCCTCGCCGATCTTCTTGGCAAGGCCCGCATCTCGGACAAGCCCGCGTCCGATGCGGGCACCGACTGCCCCGAGAGCCGCCTCGTCAGCCTCCTCGACCAACTCTACGTCTCCAGCAAGCCTGTTGTGGATTTGGAGTCGGTTGGCTCCACCGACCCTATGCTTGTCGACTCTGACACGGCATCGCTTGACGCCTTCCCCACCAGCGTGGTGGTCTTTGATGACCCTCTCCCTCGAGCCGACAGCGGTGGCAGCACCGTCACCGAGGTGCTAGTCATCAGCCACGGTGTCACCTCTGGCGAGAATGCCCACGACGCCCTACAAGCGGCGCTGCATGACCTGTCCGCTCCCATCCCGGCCGACGCCGACGCCGAGGCGCGGGAAGCATGCCGCCTTGCCCTCATTGCGGAGGGCCAGAAGATAGCCACCATGAGACGCCTCATTGAGGCTCACCAGCGCGAAGCCGACTGCGCCGCCTTTGGCACGCCGCTCCCCGACGGGCCAAGTCGGGCCGGCGTCGTCAAGAAGCGCGACGCGGCCATCGCTGACATGCTGGGAGTAGACCGCCCAGTCTACGCCACGCCTCTCGAGAACCTACACGCCGCCCAGTCGGTCGTAGACGAGCTGAATGGACTGGGGGCCGACGAGCTCCCCTACATGACCAGACGCATCCAACAGCTGATCGACGCGGCCACAGAGCGGCATGAAGCCAGCGTCAGTGCCGGAAGCCCCCCTCCATGCCGAGAGCACGGTGCGACATCACGAACGCCGACTGCGGGCGGCGCCCGCACAAGACAAGAAAAGGAGTCGGCTGCTAGTCGCAGTCGGACTCGAACCACCATCGAGCGCGACGCAGAAGGCCGCCCTCGAGCTGTGGAGTGGCGAGGCAATCCGCCTCCTCCTCCGCCTCGTGGGAAGAGATACCCCACCCCGCCGACTGTCACGCATCTGACTCTCAGCGGCCGACTAGGCCGCCACAAAGGAGTCGACGAGAATGACGCCCGCCACCGGATCGACTGCCTGGCGCGATCCCTGGCGTTAGAAGAAGAAGACAATGTCGGCCCGCCTAGCTTTGGCCCCCGCATCCGCGACGAGCCCTTCCCCAAAGGGTTCTCACTCCTGAGAGACACGCCCAAGTACAACGGCTCCGTGAAGCCGGAAGATTGGTTGATTGACTGCTCCACTGCAGTTCGCATAGCAAACGGCAACAGGCGCGTTGCCGTGAAATATGTCCCCCTCATGCTCCAAGGCACGGCGCGCCCCTGGCTCAATAGCCTCAAGCCCTACGGCATCAACAGCTGGCTAGACTTCACCGAAGCCTTCATCCGCAACTTCACCAACACCTACAAACGGGCTCCCAAGCCCCGACAGCTCTCCTTGTGTGTTCAAGGGCCCAATGAATCAACCCGCGACTATCTCACGCGTTGGGCCGAGCTCCGCAACTCCTGCGAGGGGGTGCACGAGGTTCAGGCCATAGAGTATATCACCGCCGGGTGCCGAGAAGGCACCCTCCTCAAGCACCGACTCCTCTGCGACGAGCCGACTACCCTCGACGAGCTGCTAGTCATAGCAGACAAATACGCCACGGCTGACTCTTCAATGAAGACCGAGCTCCAAGAAGCAGAAGGGCGGCAGGCCGGCTTGGCAGCCGACTTTCTCCTACGAGCAAGCCCTTGATGCCCCTGCAAGTTCCACAGTGGCGCGAAGGCCTCCAACCACACAACTCGGAAAATGCCATTGGCTCACATGAATCTCCAAGGGCGAAGGGCTGGTGCCGCCTCCGCCTGCTGGGCAGCCGCCTCCAGCCCCTCAGCAGCCGGCCGCTCGGCCAGTGGTCGGGGCTGTCCAAGACGAGTTCCCTGACAAGCATGTCACCTACGTCGTCTTTACAAGCCAGCCTGAAGACTGGCGCAACCGGCGCCGACAGCACCAAGAAGTCAACGCGGTCGCCTCCAACAGCCCTGAGTTCATGCACTGGTCGGAGAAGCCTATCAGCTGGAGCCGGGCCGATCACTCAGAGGTGATGCCGTCTCCTGGCTCCTATGCATTGGTTTTGGATGCCACCCTCGCGACAGAAAGGCGAGCTGCCTGCTTCTCCCACGTGCTGATAGATGGCAGGAGCAGCATCAGCATACTGTACCGTGACACCATGGAGAAGCTGAACATCAAGACGAAGCAGCTCATGCCCAGTCGGACTGTGTTCCATGGAATCGTACCCGGCCTGTCCTGCTCAGCAATCGGCAAGATCAGGATAGATGTTCTCTTTGGGGACAAAGATCATTTCCGCTGAGAAGCAATATGATTTGAAGTAGTGGATCTGGAGAGCCCTTACCACGCATTGCTTGGCCGACCTGCTCTGGCCAAGTTCATGGTTGTGCCCCACTACGCCTACCTCAAGATGAAGATGCCAAGTTCCAAGGGCATCATCACCATAGCCGGAGACTACAAGAAATCCTCTGAGTGTGCGGCAGCCAGTAGCCGGCTGGCCGAGTCCCTCGTGATTGCTGAAGAGAAGAAGATGCTGGACCGAGTCGTGGCCATGGCCGGCAACCAGCCGACCCTGTCCCCCGACCCCAAGGAGTATGAGGCTCAATGTTCTTTCCAGCCAGCCAAAGAAACAGAGAAGATACCTCTGGACCCGGAGCACCCGGAGAGGCACGCTGTCGTAGGCACCGGCCTCGATAGCAAATAGGAAAGCGAGCTCGTCGATTTCCTCCGTGAGAATCGGGACATCTTTGCATGGTCTCCCAAAGACATGCCGGGTGTTTCGACAGATTTCGCCGAGCACAAGCTACATGTACGATCTGACGCCAAGCCGGTCAAGCATCCCTTGCGCCGCCTGTCAGAAGAAAAGAGAAGAGTAGTCGGAGAAGAAACAACCTAGCTTCTAGCAGCCGGCTTCATTATGGAGGTGTTCTTCCCAGAGTGGCTTGCCAACCCGGTCTTGGTGTTGAAGAAGAACAAGCAGTGGAGCATGTGCATTGACTACACCAGCCTCAACAAAGCCTGCCCTAAAGATCCTTTTGCTCTGCCAAGGATTGATCAAGTGATAGACTCCACAGCCAAATGCGAGCTGTTGAGCTTCTTGGATGCTTACTCAGGCTACCACCAGATAAAGTTGGACCCGGCTGACCGCTTGAAGACCGCCTTCATCACACCATTCGGAGCTTTCTGTTACTTGACTATGACATTCGGCTTGAGAAATGCCGGTGTCACTTTTCAGCGTTGCATGCAGAAATGCCTCCTCAAGCAACTCGGCAGAAATGCCCACGTCTATGTAGACGATATTGTGGTGAAGACGGAGAAGCGCGACACCTTGCTGGAAGACCTCAGAGAGACATTTGAAAACTTGCGCCGGTTTCAGATCAAGCTCAATCCCGAGAAATGCATGTTCGGAGTACCAGCCGGCCAGCTTCTAGGCTTCTTGGTCTCCGAACGCGACATCGAATGCAACCCGGTGAAGATCAAGGCCATAGAAAGAATGGAGATTCCTACCAAGCTGCGAGACGTCCAAAAGTTTATCGGATGCCTGGCTTCCCTCAACCGCTTCATCAGCCGGCTCGGAGAGAAGGCTCTCCCCCTCTACCGACTCATGAAGAAATCCACTCACTTCGAGTGGAATGACCAAGCAGACCAAGCTTTATACGAGCTAAGGAAGATGCGGTCCATGCTGCATGTCTTGGCGGCACCGACTGAGAAAGAGCCCATGCTCCTTTACATTGCCGCCACTAGCTGGGTGGTCAGCACCGTCATCGTGGTTCAGCGCCCAGAAGAAGGCCGAGCTCAGTTAGTCTAGAGGCCAGTGTATTATTTGAGTGAAGTGTTGTCCACCTCGAAGCGGAACTACCCACACTATCAGAAGATGTGCTATGGTGTGTACTTTGCTGCCAAGAAGCTCAAGCCGTACTTTCAAGAGCACCCCATCACGGTCGTATGTACTACCCCGCTCGCCGAGATCATAGGCAGCCGGGATGCATCCGGCCGGGTGGCAAAATGGGCCATTGCGCTGGCTCCTTACACAATCTTCTACCAACCTCGCACCTCCATCAAGTCCCAAGCATTGGTCGACTTCCTCGTCGACTGGGCCGAGACCCAGTACCTGCCGCTTGCCCCCGACTCCACTCATTGGCGGATGCACTTTGATGGAACCAAGATGCGCACCGGCTTGGGAGCCGGCATCGTCCTCACCTCTCCCAAGGGCAACAAGCTCAGATATACATTGCAAATTCATTTTGCCGCCTCCAACAATGTGGCCGAGTACGAGGCACTCATACACGGGCTCCGGCTAGCCAAAGAACTCGGCATCCGCCGGATCCTGTGCTATGGTGATTCGGACTTGGTAGTCCAACAATCATCTGGCAACTGGGACACCAAGGACGCAAACATGGCGAGCTACCGAGGATGCGAGTTCCTCCACATGCCACGGGCTAACAATGAGCAAGCAGATGCCCTGGCACAAATAGGCTCCACCCGACAAGCTATACCAACCGGCGTCTCTCTCCAACGCCTCCTCAAGCCGTCTCCAGAATCTGATTCCATCTTCATGCCGCCTGACCCCGACGCAGTCGGATCCAGCTCGGGGAACCAAGCAGGTGGCTCGGGGACTTCAACATGCGGCTCGGGGACTACTGTAGTCGTACCCGGCTCGGGGACTTCAGAACCCGGCCCGGGGACTACCGCAGTCAGCCCGGGGACTGCATCGACACAACAGGCGGTGGCCGACTCCAACTCCTTACCACCCAGCCCACCCGCCCGGGTCGCAGTAGCCGTTTTGACAATAGAAGAAGTCACAGCTCCATCATGGGCCTAGCCCATCCTCAACTTCCTAGGAAACAGAGAACTACCGACTGACGAGATCTCGGCAAGACAAGTCCAACGCCGAGTGATAATCCCCAAGTGCAGGGAATCATCGTAGAAATTCCCAAAGGTGGAAGTGATTAGTATGGAGTGTCGAACCCACAAGGAGCTAAAGGTAAGATCAATATTCTCTCAAGCCCTATCTGCCACTGATATGACTCTATGTGCACCGAACGTTTGCTTCCAACTAGAAACAAGAAATAAAACTGTGTTGTGGGTATAAGGAGGGTAACTTTGTACGATATCAGAGAGATAAAATATAAAAGTAGGTGCTGTTATCATAAAATTAGAATATATTACTAAATAATATATATAAATAGCGAGTGTGGAATAATGGTGGATCGGTGTGCGGAATTGTCCTAAGCAATTGTTAACGAGATCGATAGTCGTGATTGCAATTTCACATGAGGGAGAGGCATAAACTAACATACTTTTCCTACATGGATCGTATGCTCTTACGATTGGAACCCTAGCAAGCAGCTGCAAATACTAAAGATTCATTAAGGTAAAACCCAACCATAGCATTAAAGCATCAAGTCCCCTTTTATCCCATACGCAACAACCCCCTTACTCGGGTTTAAGCTTCTGTCACTCTAGCAACCCACTATAAGCGAATCATGAATGTATTGCAACACCCTACAGCGGGAAACCCTCACGCTTGCACGACACGGAGGGCACCGTAGGACAGCACCAAAATAAAACATACAACTTGTACCAATCTAGATCATCAATCAACTCAAGGACAAAAGATATCTACTCAAAACATCATAAGATGGCAACACATCATTGGATCATAATATGTGGCATAAAGCATCATGTTCAAGTAGGCATTACAGCGGGGTGCGGGAGAGTGGACCAAGTAAAAGAGATGAGGATGGTGATGATGATGGTGATGTTGATGAAGACGATCACCGTGGCGATGATTCCCCTCCCGATGGCACTCCAGTGCCACCAAGAGAGAGGAAGAGAGGTTCTCCCCCTTGCGCTTCCTCCTCCATGGCTTTTCCCCTCTGGTCCTTGGCCTTCATGGCGATGATGGCCCCTCCGAGATCCTCTTCCATGGCCTCCGGTGATGATGGCCCCCTCCGGCAGGGTGCCGGAGAGGGCCTAGATTGATTTCTCGTGGCTACAGAGGCTTGCGGCGGTGGAACTTCTGATCTAGATTAATTCCCAAAGGTTTCTCTATTTATAGGAATTTTTGGCGTTGGTTTCACATCAGGGGGGCCTCCGGGCTGTCCACGAGACAGGGGGCCGCGCCCTAGGAGGGGGGGGTACCCCCCACTCTCGTGGGCAGCCCGGGACTCTTCTGGCCCAACTCCGATGCTCCGTGGTCTTCTTTTGGTCCACAAAAAATCCTCAAAAATTGGCACGTCAATTGGACTCCATTTGGTATCCCTTTTCTGTAAAACACAAAAACAAGGAGAAAACAGAAACTGGCACTGGGCTCTAGGTTAATAGGTTAGTCCCAAAAATCATATAAAATGACATATAAATGCATATAAAACATCATAGATGGATAATATAATAGCATGAATCAATCATAAATTATAGATACGTTGGAGACGTATCAGCATCACCAAGCTTAATTCCTGCTCGTCCTCGAGTAGGTAAATGATAAAAGAAATAATTTATGAAGTGTGAATGCTAGCGGGTGCACAAGTTTGATCAATGACAAATTCAAACACCTTTTCTAGCATCAATAAGTGTCATAATAGTATCTTATCTCATAAAACTTTTCATGATAAAGTAACAATCTATTCACAATGTCAAGTATGGTTCAAAAACTTCATTGAGAACTAACAGACTATAATCTCAGTCATTGAAGCAATTGCAATTTATCATAACATCAGAAAGAGTCAAGAATAGAGCCTTTCAGCAAGTCCACATACTCAACTATCATATAGTCTCCTACAATTGCTAACACTCACGCAATACTTGTGGTTATGGAGTTTCAGTTGGACACTGAGAAAGATAGGGGCTTATTGTGTTGCCTCCCAACGTATTCACCTTTAGGTGATGTCAACAATAATAGCCCATGCTAACTTACATCTAACCAGATATATATATCATGATCTTTCAAACAAGAGGAGCTTGCCAAAGGATAAAATGAAAAAGGGAAAAGGCGAGGATCACTGTAACGCCCCGGATTCGATGTGCCAGGTGTCTGCCAGTTATTCGCCGTCGTTGCCATGTCATTTGCTTGCGTGTAGCATTTTGCCATGTCATCATCTGCATTTCATATCATGTCATCATGTGCATTTCATTTTGCATACGTGTTCGTCTCTTGCATCCGAGCATTTTCCCCGTTGTCCGTTTTGCAATCCGGCACTCCTATGTCCTCCGGCGTTCCCCTTTTGTCTCCTTTCGTGTGCGGGTGTTAAACTTTCTCGGAATGGACCGAGGTTTGCCAAGCGGCCTTGGTATAGCACCAGTAGACCGCCTGTCAAGTTTCGTGCCATTTGGAGTTCGTTTGGTACTCCAACGGTTAACCGGGTAACCGCAAAAGGCCTCTTTTGTTTGCAGCCCAACACCCCTTCCAAAGTGGCCCAAAACCCATCTAACTCCCCTCCATGCTCTTGGTCGTTCGATCACGATCGTGTGGGCGAAAACCGCTCCTCATTTGGACTCTCCTAACTCCCTCTACCTATAAATAGGCCCTCCCCCTCCGAAATTCACGGTCTAACCCTAGTCTTCTTCCTCGCCGCTCCGCCGCCGTTGCTGTCGCGCCGCCGCCTGGCCCTCGTCGCTGGCCGGCGACCGCGCTGCCCGCCGGCCGCCGCCGCGCCCGTCCCCGCCTCCTCCTCCGCGCGCCCTCGTCCGGCCGCCGGAGCGCGCCGCCGCCGGCTCCGTCCCCGCCGCCAGGAGCCCGAGCGCCTCCCTCCGGCCGCCGGATCCGCCAGATCCGGCGCCCCCGCGCCGGAGACGCCCCGGATCCGCCTCTCCCCGCGCCTCCCGAGCTCCCTCGACCTCGCCGGCGACTTCCCGGCAACAACTCTGGCGAGATCCAGCCTGCCTAGGAATCCGTGCGAAGGTTGACTTTCCCCCTCAAAAATTCGTCCAAGTCCCCAGATTTTTACATTATCATGCCATGTTCATCATGCCGTATCTCTGCATCCGTAGCTCCGTTTTGTGCGTGTAATATGTCAAATTGTTCGCCTCGATGAGTACTTCATTTCATTCCATTGCATCATTTTCATTTGTGCTCATCTTGATGCCCGAAATGCTGTTGGAAGAGTGCATGTTGATGTTAATCTGCTGAAACTGTTATAACTTGCTCATTTGTCATTTTTGCCATGATTGATGTGTGCATCCTATGAGGTTGATGTCTACATGTATGTTGATCTATGCCATGCCATCTTTCCAGGGGTGCCAACCATGTATTTTTGTGAGTTGTGTGCTGAGTGCATTGAGCTTGTTAAGTAGGGTAGTTGGTGTCGCTGTTTTCCTGACAGATTCTGTTATATTTTGTTGCTATGTTAACATGTTGCTACTAATCATTCTATGCATAATCTGGAGATGTTCTATAAACATGTTTTGATCTACATGTTATGCCCTATCCATCCATGCCCCTGTTTGCATTTATAGCTTGCTGTAGATTGTTCATGTCTTGCTCCAAAGTTGCTTGATAATGTTGCTGTCAGCCTGTTAACATTAAGTTCACTAGTTCCCATGTGTTTTGCTAGTGTTCCATGAACCCTATGACCTTGCTCTTGCCATGTATAGCTTCACAAACATGCCTTCTTACTGTTGGTTGCCTTGCCATGCCATGTATTGCTCTGTGGTGAGTGGTTCAAGCTCACCAACATGCCTACTTATCGTTGTTCCTGCCATGTAGGAATCTGTAATATAACTTGCCATGTTTACATGGGTGCCATCATATTTTCTGATCCTTTTTGGCCCATGGTCAGTAAGGGACTTTTGATCTATGCAATTAATAGATTCATGCCATGCCTTTGTTTGCCATGATAAGTTCCTGTAACATGTTGTTTGCTTGCTCTAAACATTGCAACCTGATATTATTTCTGCAAAGTCTGAAACTGTTATTATTTGCAATCTTACCATGTGTTTTGGAGCATGTTCTAGTGATTTCTGGAGATATCTCAGTGTTCATGTTTTGTTATGCTTTACCTGTACTTCATGCCCATGCCTTTTGTTATTATGTTGAGATGCTATAGCATATTGTTTTGATGCTTGTAAGATGCCTAGTTGATGTTATGGACAGATTGTTGTTATGCTTTGTATAGTGTGTGTATGTTGAACCGTTGCTCCGTTTTGAGTGTGCTCTATATGAAACTTGCTTGATTTTGCATGTAGTTCCATATTATCATGTTGCATCCTTGTTTTGGTGTGTTTGCTTGATGTTTGGGTGCATTTTGCATCAATGCCATGTTTAACTTGTTTTGCTCATATCTTCTAGGCCGTAACTCCGAATCTAATGAACTTTATATGTAACTTGACTAGAATTTCGTGTAGATCATCTTGGTGCATCTTAACTTGCTGTTTAACAACTTGAACATAAGGTTTATTCAGTTCTGGACCAATTTCGAAATTTGCATATGAGGACTTACCGGAATTGTTATATGTTGTTCCCGGCCTCATTTAAACTTGCCTTGATGTGTTGTTCTTGTTTGCATCGTCTTTTGCCATGAGTAGCCTCATCTAGCTTTCTCATGCATCATGCTTGTTGTGCATCATGTCTTGTCCATGTGTGGTGTGTTTACCATGTTGTGTGCTTCTTCTTGTTAGTTCCTGTTTCGTTGCGATCGTGAGGATTCGTTCGTCTACGCTTGGTTCGTCTTCGCGGCTTCATCTTCTTCATGGACTCGTTCTTCTTCCTTGCGGGATTTCAGGCAAGATGATCGCTACCCTGGATCTCACTACTATCATTGCTATGCTAGTTGCTTTGTTCTATCGCTATGCTGCGTTACCTATCATTTGCTCTTCAAGCCTCCCAAATTGCCATGAACCTCTAACCTTTGACACCTTTCCTATGCAAACCGTTGTTTGGCTATGTTACCGCTTTGCTCGGCCCCTCTTATAGCGTTGCTAGTTGCAGGTGAAGTTGAAGATTTTCTCCATGGTGGACAGGATTTTGGTTGGGATATCACAATATCTCTTATATTATTAATGCATCTATATACTTGGTAAAGGGTGGAAGGCTCGGCCTTATGCCTGGTGTTTTGTTCCACTCTTGCCGCCCTAGTTTCCGTCATACCGGTGTTATGTTCCCGGATTTTGCGTTCCTAACGCGGTCGGGTGATTTATGGGACCCCCCTGACAGCTCGCTTTGAATAAAACTTGTCCAGCAAGGCCCAACCTTGGTTTTACCTTTTGCCTCACCACCACCTACTTTTTCCCTTGGGAGTTGCTCTCTCGAGGGTCATCTTTATTTAGCCCCCCCTGGGCCAGTGCTTGTCTAAGTGCTGGTCCGAACCGAGTAGACTGCGGGGCCCCCTCGGGGAAACTCGAGGTCTGGTTTTACTCGTAGGATGTCTCATCCGGTGTTGCCCTGAGAACGAGATATGTGCAGCTCCTATCGGGATTGTCGGTGCATCGGGCGGCTTTGCTGGTCTTGTTTTACCATTGTCGAAATGTCTTGTAAACCGGGTTTCCGAGACTGATCGGGTCTTCCTAGGAGAAGGTCTATTCCTTCGTTGATCGCGAGAGCTTGTCATGGGCTAAGTTGGGACACCCCTGCAGGGTTTAAACTTTCGAGAGCCGTGCCCGCGGTTATGTGGCAGATGGGAATTTGTTAATGTCCGGTTGTAGATAACTTGACACCAGATCTGAATTAAAACGCATCAACCGCGTGTGTAGCCGTGATGGTCTCTTCTCGGCGGAGTCCGGGAAGTGAACACGGTTTTCGTGTTATGTTTGACGTAAGTAGGAGTTCAGGATCACTTCTTGATCATTGCTAGCTTCACGACCGTTCCTTTGCTTCTCTTCTCGCTCTTATTTGCGTATGTTAGCCACCATACATTGCTTAGTCGCTGCTGCAACCTCACCACTTTAGCCCTTCCTTTCCCATTAAGCTTTGCTAGTCTTGATACCCATGGTAATGGGATTGCTGAGTCCTCGTGGCTCACAGATTACTACAACAACAACTACAGGTACAGGTTATGCGATGATCATGACGCGAAAGCGATGCTTGCTTGTGTTGAGTTCTTCTTCTGCTTCTTCTTCGATCAGGGGATAGGTTCCAGGTCGGCAGCCTGGGCTAGCAGGGTGAATATTGTTTGAGTTTCTGTTTATGATTCATCCGTAGTCCGATGTTGTTCTCTTGTATGATGATATTGTATTCGTGTGGCATTGTGTGCCTTTTGTATGTATCCCCACTATTATGTAATTGTTGATGTAATGATATCCACCTTGCAAAAGCGTTACAATATGCGGGTCTATCCTTGGTGGGACCTTCGAGTTCCTTTTGGATAGGGTCGCATATTGGGCGTGACAATCACCTTGACTCAAGTAAAAAGTAAAAACATAAAGTAAGAGATAGGCCCTTTGCAGAGGGAAGCAGAGGTTGTCATGCGTGTTTAGGGTTGATGCACAAAATCTTAATGCAAAAGAACGTCACTTAATATTGCCCCTTGTATGTGGACCTTTATTATGCAGTCCATCGCTTTTATTACTTCCACAACAAGATCCTCACTTTATATTGCCCCTTGTATGTGGAGCTTATTTTCTCTGCACTAATAAGTCATGCATATTAGAGTGCAATTTTTATTGCTTGCACCGATGACAACTTACTTGAAGGATCTTACTCAATCCATAGGTAGGTATGGTGGACTCTCATGGCAAAACTGGGTTTGCGGGTATTTGGTAGCACAAGTAGTATCTCTACTTGGTGCAAGGAATTTGACTAGCATGAGGGAGAAAGGCAAGCTCAACATGTTTGGAAGGTCAATGACAATATACTTTAACTGAGATGTCGGAAAACATAAACCATTACGTTGTCTTCCTTGTCCAACGTCAACTCTTTTAGCATGTCATACTTAATGAGTGCTTCACAATCATAAAAGATGTCCAAGATAATATATTTGTATGTGAACCTCTCTTTCCTTATTACTTCCTATTAATTGCAACGATGACCAAAACTATGTTTGCCAACTCTCAACAACTTTTATGCCTCATACTTTCTATGTGTGAAGTCATCACTAACCATGTTATAAGCATATGAAACATATAAAAATTCAGATTTATGACATTCAATTCATTCCCCCATTTACTCATAGGATATACATGAAGCACATGAGTCAATGACAAACTGCTCCAAAAGATATGAGTGAAGGATACTGAGTAGGCAAATAATTAACTAGCCATGGGAGGGTTCCTTTTCTATTCAAAATTTCAGATCCAATGATTTAATTCAAACAGCAAGTAAAACAAAATAAAATGACATTTCAAGGATAGCACAACTCATGTGAAGAAGCAAAAACTTAGGTTCAACCGATACCAACCGATAGTTGTTGAAGAAGAAACGTGGGATGCCTAACGGGGCATCCCCAAGCTTAGATGTTTGAGACTTCTTGGAATATTATCTTGGGGTGCCTTGGGCATCCCCAAGCTTGAACTTTTGTGTCTCCTTAATTCTTCTCATATCATGGTTTCTCTTTTTATCAAAAGCTTCATCCACACCAAACTCAACAGGAACTCATGAGATAGGTTAGTATAAACCAATGCAAAACCTTATCATTTTCTACTGTGACAAATCACTAAAATTATTATTCAACATTGCATACTAAATGCCTCTGCATATTTAATACTCCTATCCTCAAATAGAATCATTAAACAAGCAAACATATGCAAACAATGCAAACATAACAGCAATCTGTCAAAACAGTACGGTCTGTAAAGAATGCAAGAGTATCAATACTTCCCTAACTCCAAAAATTATGAGAGAAAATTCCCACTGTATTAAATTTATCAGAGCTCATTATGCAAAAAGTTTCAACATTATATCATTCTCTGACTTTTCTAGGGAATTTTTGCAACAGTGGTAAACTTTCTGTTTTCAAACAGCAACATGTATACTAGCAAAATAAGCATGGTAAAGGCTATCCTTGACATTTTTATTGAAAATAGAGATGCAAAACACTAATCTAAATAACAGCAAGCTAATACTAACTAAAGAAAATGAAGCTTCAAGTAAAACACATATCATGTGACGAATAAAAATATAGCGCCGAGTAAGATGTACCGATAGTTTTGAAGACGAAAGAGGGGATGCCTTCTGGGGCATCCCCAAGCTTAGGTGCTTGAGTCTTCCTTGAATATTACCTTGGGGTGCCTTGGGCATCCCCAAGCTTAGGGTCTTTCCACTCCTTATTCTCCTCATATCGATATCTCACCCAAAACTTGAAAACTTCAATCACACAAAACTTAATGGAACTTCGTGAGATAGGTTAGTATGATAAAGAGTAAACCATGCACTTTGGTACTGTAAAAGACAAGGTTCATAATTGTTTTCACATAATGCCTACTGTACCATATCATTTCTACAATTTATATTGTGAAATATAAGCCATAGAAACTAGAAAACAAGCAGACTATGCGATGAAAACAGAATCTGTCAGAAACAGAACAGTCTGTAATGATCTGAACAATAACCATACTTATGCTACTCCAAAAATTATGAAATAAATTGGTGGACGTGAGGAATTTGTCTATTAATCTTGTTCAAAAAGAATCAACTCAAAAACACTCTTCTGTAAAATGACAGCTAATCTCGTGAGCACAAAGTTTCTGTTTGTTACAGCAAGATCACATTAACTCTCACCCAAGTCTTCCCAAAGGTCTTACTTGGCACTTTATTGAAAAAAGCTATAAAACATGATTACTATAGTAGCTTAATCATGTAGACACACAAAAACAGTAAGGGTAAATATTGGGTTGTCTCCCAACAAGTGCTTTTCTTTAATGCCTTTTAGCTAGGCATGATGATTTCAATGATGCTCGCATAAAAGAAAAGATTTCAAACACAATGAGAGCATCATGAAGAATATGACTAGCACATTTAAATCTAACTCACTTCCTATTCCTAGGGATTTTGTGAGCACACAATTTATAGGAACAAAAGTCAACTAGCATAGGAAGGCAAAACAAGTATAACTTCAAAACTTTAAGCACATAGAGAGGAAACTTGACATTATTGCAACTCCTACAAGCACATATTCCTCCCTCATAATAATTTTCAGTAGCATCATGAATAGCAACTTTATTCTCATACTCAATTGGGACCTCTTCCGAAATAGTGTAATACTAACTAAAATTGACACTCTTCCAAATCCACTTTCATAAATATCGTACGAAGATTCAACACCCTCCAAGATAGTGGGATCACTAATTCCTAAAGTTGACACTCTTTTAAACCCACTTTAATTTATAGTATTATTCATACTCCAAAACATATAAGTGAAGTTCCTGGAGCATTCTACAATTAATATAGACTAGCCAATATCCAAGCTCAAAATATATAAGTGAAGCGCACGAAGCATTCTATAAAACCATACTCAAACGATTTAAGTGAAGCACAAAGAGCAATTCTATAAGATCATACTTAAAAGATATAAGTGAAGCACATGAAGTATTCTATAAATAAATGAAGAGCTACTCATACTAGCATGGTTCTTAAACAAAAACACAAAGGGCACAAACAATGTGAACAAAACAAAAACCGAGGTATACCGATATTTGTTGAAGAAGAAAGATGGGATGCCAACCAGGGCATCCCCAAGCTTAGATGCTTGAGTATCCTTTGAAATATTTACTTGGGGTGCCTTGGGCATCCCCAAGCTTGAACTCTTGTCTCTCTTTATTCTTCTCACATTGGTAACTCCTCGTTCTTCAAATACTTCATTCACAAAAACTTTGTGAGATCCGTTAGTGTAATAAAGCAAACTACCACTTTAAGGTACTGTAATTAACTCATTCTTTGTTTATATTGGTGTTAAAACTACTGTATTACAACTTCTCTATGTTTCATACCCCTACATACTAGCCATAGGTGCATCAAAATAAGCAAACAACACACGAAAAACAGAATCTGTTAAGAACAGGACAGTCTGTAGCAATCTGGAAGTTTAGTAAACTTCTGTAACTCCAAAAATTATGAAATAAATTTGACAATTTGAACAATTTGTACAGAAATAATGTGCAATAAGTTTCAGACCCATTTGACTTTCCAGTAAAAAAAAATGTAAATTCATGCACTACAGCCAAAGTTTCTGTTTTTGTTCTGCACAAAGTAAGCAAGCAATCTTATCATACTAAAACCAAAGCTTGGCACATTATTTTTATAATACAAAGGTTATATACAAGGGGATAATTATTTACAGAGAAACTTCCATGAAAAATTCTACATTGTTTCCGTGAGCATGAACACAAGTGCTCAAGGTCGACCCTCACTTCTTCAATGCATAACTTTCCAATCACTTCTCTTTTTGAAAAACTTTTTTAGGCATGAGAGGCAAGTAAATATTTTTGGTATTTTCAATATTTTTAATTTTTTTGTATGTTTCACCCAAAACTAAACAGAAACAAAAAGGAAAAACAAAATCTACTAAGTAAAGAAAGCAAACAAGCACACACGAGAATATCAACCCCACGCTATTGCTCCCCGGCAACGGCGTGAGAAAAGAGCTTGATAATCCCCAAGTGCAGGGAATCATCATAGCAATTCCCAAAGGTGGAAGTGATAAGTATGGAGTGTCGAACCCACAAGGAGCTAAAGGTAAGATCAATATTCTCTCAAGCCCTATCTGCCACTGATACGACTCTACGTGCACCAAACGTTTGCTTCCAACTAGAAACAAGAAATAAAACTGTGTTGTGGGTATAAAGAGGATAACTTTGTATGATATCGGAGAGCTAAAATATAAAAGTAGGTGATGTTATCATAAAATTAGAATATATTACTAAATAATATAAATAGCGAGTGTGGAATAATGGTGGATCGGTGTGCGGAATTGTCCTAAGCAATTGTTAACGAGATCGATAGTCGTGATTGCAATTTCACATGAGGGAGAGGCATAAACTAACATACTTTTCCTACATGGATCGTATGCTCTTATGATTGGAACCCTAGCAAGCATCCGCAAATACTAAAGATTCATTAAGGTAAAACCCAACCATATCATTAAAGCATCAAGTCCCCTTTTATCCCATACGCAACAACCCCCTTACTCGGGTTTAAGCTTCTGTCACTCTAGCAACCCACTATAAGCAAATCATGAATGTATTGCAACACCCTACAGCGGGAAACCCTCACGCTTGCGCGACACGGAGGGCACCGTAGGACAGCACCAAAATAAAACATACAACTTGTACCAATCTAGATCATCAATCAACTCAAGGACAAAAGATATCTGCTCAAAACATCATAAGATGGCAACACATCATTGGATCATAATATGTGGCATAAAGCACCATGTTCAAGTAGGGATTACAGCGGGGTGCCGGAGAGTGGACCGTGTAAAAGAGATGAGGATGGTGATGATGATGGTGATGTCGATGAAGACGATCTCCGCGGTGATGATTCCCCTCCCGATGGCACTCCAGTGCCACCAAGAGAGAGGAGGAGAGGTTCTCCCCCTTGCGCTTCCTCCTCCATGGCTTTCCCCCTCTGGTCCTTGGCCTTCATGGCGATGATGGCCCCTCCGAGATCCTCCTCCATGGCCTCCGGTGAGGATGGCCCCCTCCGGCAGGGTGCCAGAGAGGGCCTAGATTGATTTCCCGTGGCTACAGAGGCTTGCGGCGGCGGAACTTCTGATCTAGGTTAATTCCCGAAGGTTTCTCTATTTATAGGAATTTTTGGCGTTGGTTTCACGTCAGGGGGGTCTCCGGGCTGTCCACGAGATAGGGGGGCGCGCCCCCCGCTCTCGTGGGCAGCCCGGGACTCTTCTGGCCCAACTCCGATGCTCCGTGGTCTTCTTTTGGTCCATAAAAACTCCTCAAAAATTGGCACGTCAATTGGACTCCGTTTGGTATCCCTTTTCTGTAAAACACAAAAACAAGGAGAAAACAGAAACTGGCACTGGGCTCTAGGTTAATAGGTTAGTCCCAAAAATCATATAAAATGACATATAAATGCATATAAAACATCATAGATGGATAATATAATAGCATGAATACTTCATAAATTATAGATACGTTGAAGACGTATCACCGAGACGGAGCTTACACAATAATGAACTGAGAGCTTGTTAGGCGCAGCATCACTGGAGTCTTCCAGCGCTGCGTCGAGCCAGAGAAGGGCATAGCAATCCTCAAGGACATCCACCAAGGCGAATGCGGCCACCACGCGGCCTCAAGATCACTCGTCGCCAAAGCTTTCCGTCATGGATTCTTCTGGCCGACTGCTTTGGATGACGCCAAGGAATTAGTCAAACACTGCAAAGGGTGCCAAGTCTTCAGCTCCAAGCAACACCTACCGGCTTCTGCACTCAAGACCATTCCCCTCACTTGGCCCTTTGCCCTCTGGGGATTGGACATGGTGGGCCCATTCAAGATGGCGCGCGGCGGCATGACACATCTGCTTGTCGTCGTGGACAAATTTACCAAGTGGATTGAAGCAAAGCCGATCAAGAAGCTGAATGGGCCGACTGCCATGACATTCATTGCAGATATTACAACCCGGTATGGCATACCACGTAGCATCATCACCGACAACGGCACGAATTTTGCCAAGGGAGCACTGGCACGTTTCTGCGTAACATAGGGCATCCGACTGGACTTAGCGTCCGTTGCCCACCTGCAGTCAAACGGCCAAGTCGAACGAGCAAACGGCCTCATCCTCTCCGGCATCAAGCCCCGACTGGTCGTGCCACTGGAGTGTTCGGCCGGCTGTTGGCTCGACGAGCTGCCGGTCGTCCTCTGGAGCTTGCGCACTACCCCGAACAAGTCAACCGGCTTCACCCCTTTCTTCCTTGTATATGGTGCTGAGGCTGTCATCCCAACTGACATTGAGTTCGACTCACCTCGGGTCACCATGTACACGGAGGCAGAGGCCAAGGAAGCGCGAGAAGACGGTGTTGACCTGCTGGAAGAGGGCCGACTGTTAGCCCTCAGCCGGTCCACCATCTACCAGCAGGGTCTATGCCGTTGCCACAGCCGGAAGGTCAAGCCAAGATCCTTCCAAGAGGGCGATCTTGTGCTCCGGCTGATCCAGCGAACAGCCGGCCAGCACAAGCTCTCGGCCCCTTGGGAAGGCCCATTCGTCATCAGCCGGGCTTTAGGCAACGACTCCTACTACCTGATCGACGTGCAGAAGCCGAAGGCACGCAAGAGGGATGATTCCGGCAAGGAGTCGGAACGACCATGGAACGCCAATCTCCTCCAAAGATTTTACGGTTAAAATGCAGTATGTATCACGCTACCTTTTGTATTAAGTACGAGACAACGGGGCCCCCGAGGAGCACTCGGGGGTACCCTATTTTATCTATGAATGATGAGTATCACGCCTATGATTATGTTACTACATTTGTTTTCTCGTCCGGCACCGGGTTCGATCAGTCGGCCCGGGGACTTGCCGCCTTGAGTTATATTCAAGTTCCACCTGCAGTCAGACAAGTAGTGTACCGGCACCCAAGCCCTTTCTTGTTGAAATTCGCAGCTCGAAGAATTGACTGTCCGACTGGCAAGAGCCAAAGGCAGGAAAGGATGCCCACATGATAAACGGCTAAGGACTAACGAACTTATATAACGCAAGCCGGCCTCTCCCCCGCCAAACAGCTGTCAGAGCAGCCGGCTGGCCGGCTTCCCTTCTTACCTTGCTACAATCTAAGAAAGCTCGAGTACTTGTCCTCCCAAACGGCCAAGTCCTTACCTGGCCACAGACTGCAGAGCAGCTGTCCGGATGGGAAGGCGGCAACCAAGGGAGGGCGGCAAAGGAAAACAGCCAAAGGATGAAAATCAAGTATGAATGGAAGCCAAGCACATGCATGATTATATTTACACAAAAGACCTTCGAAAGGCCAGCATTCAACGTAGTTTGAATACACCCCCAGTGGGTGGAACTGTGCAAAATTAATCAAAATTGTTCAAAGAGTAACGGGCAGGAAAGCAAAGACGGCAAGTCAGGCCAAGGGAGCAACAGGCAAGTCGGATAGGCTGGTGGAGATGGCAGTGTTGGCTGGAGGAGTGGCCGGCTGGCGAGTCTCGGCTTGATCGTCACCTGCTGCAGGCGGCGCGCTCGCACACGCCTCGTTGCTGGAAGCACGATCAGGCTGAGGCTAGCTGGTTGCTCCACCGTCTGGCACAATATCTTCACCATCCTCCTCCTCTTCCTCTTCGCCATCGTTGCTAGAATCGATATTATCCGCCGAGTCTTCTCCTTCTGCCGGGTTCAGCCTGAACCACTCCTCCGGATGAGCGACGCCGTCTTCATTCACCTCAGGGGCAAAGGCGCTGGTGTCGGTGAAGTCGGCAATCGCCGAGGCGCGCTGGATGACAGCCGGCCGCACCGCCTCCAGCTCCTCGTCAGCCTCCTGCCGCCAGGTGCGCAGCTGGGCCAAATT
Source organism: Triticum timopheevii (assembly GCA_963921465.1). Lineage (NCBI taxonomy): Eukaryota > Viridiplantae > Streptophyta > Magnoliopsida > Poales > Poaceae > Triticum > Triticum timopheevii. Next base: position 295,073,417 of record OY997262.1, read on the forward strand.
CAGCCTAGGTTACCAAGCCCGGACGAACTCTAGCGCCTGTTGAGCGCCGGACCGAGCTGCAGAAGCCTTCCAGGCCTCGAAGCGGCCGACTGCTACCTCCAGCCAGTCGGCAGTCCAGCTGGGGGTGCGGGGAATCACCTCACCGGGCTAGAGGGCAGCCAGCACCTGCGCCCCAGCATGCTGAAGATGGCGGAGCATGCGGTAAGCCGGCTGGAGGTAGGCCTGAATCGCCAGAAGCTGCTCTTCAAGCGACCGGTTGGCACCCGGTGTGATCTCAACCCCAGCCTGCCATCGGGCCTCACGGTGAGCCTCGATGGCTTGGTTGGCGAGCAAAGGGACGAAGAGGAAGGCGGCCTACCGTCAACCAAATCTTCAATCCGACCGTAACCTTCGCTCAGCGCCTGCCTCGCCTCGGCCCAACTCGCCGCCTCGGTCTCATATTCGGCTTTGAGGGCGGCCTCGCTGTCCTGCACCGTCTTCACTGCTGCCTTGTGGTTCTCCTCCTGGTCGGCCAGTTTCTTGGCCAGGCGATCACGTTCCTGGGCCAAGGCGTTGCACTCGGCCTCTTTGGCGCGAAGGGCGGTCTGGGCCCCGCCTAGCTGCTCCCTCAAGTCGGCATTGGCCCCTGCAAGATATGAAGAAGAAGAAAATAAGGAAGAAGTCGTCAGGAAAGATCCGACCCAACTGCTCAGCAGTCGGTCCGGATCTCGGGGACTACACCCAGTGGGTGCGCTGACGTGCCCCCACATGAGATAAAAAATTGAAGCACTTACTCCGGCTCTCAGTAAGATCAGCGGTCTTCTGATTCGTCTCCCGGGCCTGGGAGTTGAAGGTAGCCACGTGGAGGTTGTGATAATCCTACAAATAGGATGAAGGTGCGAACAAGAACAAGTCATTAATCAAAGTATTCTAAGAAGTTCCAAGCCGCCTGCTCAGCAGCCGACTCGAAACTCGGGGACTACACCCAGTGGGTGCGCTGACGCGCCCCCACGGAAGAAATCAAGAACGAAGACTCACCGAATGGCTGACCGCGTTGCGAGAAACTCTTGGGTATACTACTTCAGTGCGGTGGCCTGGGACTGAAGCCGGCTCCGGACATCCTGCGCCGCTACATTCAGCACGACCGTCCCACCGCCCGGCGTCCACCCTGGCGAGATGACGCTGGCCATATCCAGATCATGGGCCAACGAGCTGGAGCCCGTGGCCTTCTGCGGGCCCGGCTCTGAAGCCGCCTTCCCTACGCACCGATGAGACGGCGACAGGACTACAAGATCTGCCCCCACAGTCGGCCCGCCTCCAGCCGGCTGCTCAGGCGGCGCCTCAGGCTGGCCGCCTTGGCCCGTCCCGGCCGATGGTGGCGGTACCGCCTCTCCCTCCGGGACGACTGTGTCGCCCTCCTCCCTCTCCATCGCCGGCTGGTCGCGGCCGGCTTCCTCTGGCGGGGGCACCGGGATATCGGGGGCCACGGTGCGGAGGGGGATGGTGAGTTGTGGAGGCTGGCTACGCAGGGCCTCCGCCGCCTTCTCCACGGCCACGGCCTCCGCCTGAGCCTTGGCCGCCGCGTCGGCCTGCGCCTCTGGCGACTTCGCCGCCGTCTCCTGAGCCGCCTTGGCAGCGGTCGCCCTCTGTTCCTCCGCCTGCCGCTCCTCCCGCGCCTCCCACGCGTTCCGCTCCGTCGCCGCTAGGAGCTCGGCGCGGGGGTCCACGCGGCGGGAGCCTGCAGATCATGCCGCCCCTCCGACTATGGAGGCGGCTGTAGTCCGCTCAAAAGAGAGCGGAGCCCTGTTTGATAAGACAAGAAAAAACTTAGAAGAACACCAACCAAAGAGAAAAAAGAAAGGCGTGAGAGAATCGACACTTACGCCGAAACTTCCTGCGGCTGCTTCACCACCTTGCGGAAGCGGGCTGCCTTCACGGCCGCCTCATCCCGTTTGGTCGCCGCCGCAGAACACTTGGGCTTCTTCGGCCGGCTGCCGAAGAGAGGCGGCGCCGCCTGGCGCTTCCGTGCGCCGCACCGAGCAGCCGGCGCGGCAGATGAGCCCGCGCCTTGATGATCGGATGCCGGTTGGCGGGGCGGAATAGCTTCGGCTTCGTCATCGTCTGGCCAGTCCTCGAAGCCGGCGGTGAGCCCGGAGCCGCCTGGCTCGCCGCCTCCCCCTACGGTGTCGTCGTCTAGGGCGGCCGCCCCCAAGTTGGGGTCATCCAAGTCGACCGTCGCACGATCGGGAGCGAACTCGCGTTCCGCCCCCGCGGTTCCGGCCGACGGGTGAAGGAGGGGGTTCTGATTAAAAACAAACTGACTGGTCAGAAGCCGGCCAGTGAGAACTCGGCAACAAGAGAAGAAGAAAAGAAGGAAGGCTTACCACAGGCGGGGGATTGGCGCGAGAATACGGCTCTTGCCGTACCGCCACTCCTCGGTGAGTTTGCAGTTGGCGATGTAATTCACCATGTAAGGTACCTCGTCATGAGGCATCTCCTTGGTGCTTAGCCGGCTTGGGTCGAAGCGGCCGCTCATCTGGCAAATCAAGTGGGGCCGGCCTTGGAGTGGGAGCACCCGGCGCTCCACGAAGGCGGCTACCAGGTCGGACCCGGTCAGGCCTTCCGACTGGACCAGCACCCGAAGCCGGGCGATGGCGCCAGCCTCAGCCAGAGTCAACGACCTGGCTCGATAGGACCACGAGGGCTGCCTCCTAGCCGGCGGGCCGGCTACGTAAGCCGGCAGATTGACGTAGTCGCCTTGCGGAGCGACATTCTTCATATAGAAGTAAGATTTCTGCCAGAGCTTCACCGACTGGATCAGCGCGATGGGCGGAAACGGGTTGTCGGCCGTCGATCTCCGCATGGGGATGAAGGCGCCGCATGGAGCCGGCACGCCCGCGACGACGGTGTCGAGCTTGGACTGGAAGAACTCCCCCCAAAGTTCAAGGGTGGGGAGGACACCGAAGAAGCCTTTGCACAGAGTGACGAAGGCCGACAGCAGCACCACCGTGTTTGGAGTGAGGTGGTGCGGCTGGAGATGATAGAACTCGAGAAACGAGCGGAAGAAGCCGCTCGCGGGAAGGCTGACGCTGCACAGGCAGTGCGAGCGGAAGATTACCCGCTCGCCCTCCTCCGGCATCGGCGAGATCTCCCTTTCCGACGCGATACGGACCCGCACGTAATCCTTGCCCGGCAACCGCCGCATCTTGCGGAGGAAGTCGATGTGGTCCTCATGGATGTTGGAGCCGTCCCAGGAGCTGGACGTTGGAGCCATGAAGACGGAGAGGTGACGGGGAAAGCGCGGAGGCGGAGGGCGCACGATTCGGCTGCGGCAAGACTACGGCGCACCAAGAAGATTGGCGGAGCGGTGGCGCGGTGGAGAGCAGCTGCGGCGACGGAGAGAAGGAAGAAGAAGAAAATGGCGGAGTGAGGGCGAGCGTGCGAGCGTCTGCTGCGCCCCCTCCCCCTACTTATAGCCTCGCGCGGCGAAGCCGAGGAGGCGAGGCGTGGGGGGAGTGGGATTAACTGCGCCCACTCCCCCACGTCCCGCGATTATTACGCCTTAACGGCGAGCGGAAACCGCCATCAGAAGACGTGCGGCTAGTTCGGGCCACAAAAGATCCGCACTTGGGCCGAGGCGTGGAAGTGGCGGGCCCCGGTCTGCAGCGGCATCCCGTCACACGCATGGGCTGGCAGGCCCTTCCAGCTGAAGGGTGCCATGTGGCGCACAGGTGGTGGGCGGCCAGCCCGCAGCCTGGCTTGCGCGCCAGCTGGTTCCCGCCTTCAGACTTTGAAAAACTTTGCCGAGACGGCACGCTTGAGTAAAGCCGGCTCCTAGCTGCCGGCTCTTCAGGATAGGAAGCTGATTGAGCTTCTCGTTCCCCTTTCAGCCATGAAGCACAACCAGCTTCGGGGACTACTGTCGGAGTAAATGACCATGGGTAGCCTAGCCGGCTCCCCCTGGCTCTTCAAAAAATAATAGGCCAATCGAGCCTAAAAGCACCCAAGACACGGAGCCGCCTTCCCCCGGCCGGCTACCCCACAAGCCGACTACCGGAAGGCGGCCCGGCCCTAGAATCCTCATAAAGAAAGTCGTGGGAGGGCCGACTCCAAGAAGCCGGCCACGAGATGACCGACTCCAAGAAGCTGACCCCCTACAGGCGGCCAAGATCGTGCCCTCAAAGTTTGCACCCGCATAACGGAGATGGGACGGGGCGTGGCAACAGTGAAGCCTGCCACCCCCGAATCCCGGAATACGCATGGCTATAGTACGCCGTACGGGGCAGCCATGACCCGTCCGGCGTGGCACTGTTGCCATGCTGACCATGACATCATCCACGACAGGCTGTCAGTACGGCCCGCAGGCGGCGGGCCCCTTCGGTCAGAGAGACACCCGAAGGCGGCCAGGCTTTCCCTAGTCGGCCTGGGACGTAGCCGGCTCTCACTAGCCGGCTCGCTCCCACCCTCAAAGTAAGCGCACCATTAAGGAGACAAGACGAGGTAAGGCTACAGCGAGAGCCCGCCAGGCGGCGGCACTGTAACCATGCTTACCTCGACAAAGCCCTCGTCATCAAGAGTGAGGCAACAGTAACCAGCCCCCGACAAGACCCCCAAGCGGTGGGACCTACCTGTCTACCAGGAGGCCGGCAGCCGGCGGGACCCACTAGTCGGCGGACCCAGCGGTCGGCGGAGAAGCCGGCGAACGTAGACACTGATGGCTGGGACCCGCGCCCAACCGGATTACCATTGTACCCCTGGGGGGTAGGCCTATATAAACCCCCCAGGGCACCCATGCAAAGGGTTGGACTCTGATAGTTTTAGACACGACTTTGAGAGGAGAAGAGAGCTAGCCTTGCCCTTTCTTCCTCCTCTCGCCAAACAGCTCAAGGAGCCTCTTGTAGCCACTTGTTGATCGAGTGATCATGCGGAGACCACGCAGAGCAGGACTAGGGGTGTTATCTCCACGGAGAGCCCCGAACCTGGGCAAGATTCGCCGGCGTGCATGTCTTCGCCTTATCCCGTTTCCAGGCACCGGCGATGTCTTATTGGCTCCCACAATGATAAGTCACCCGTTGACATATGTCGCACCTACCACCCGACAATGATGGAGGAAGAGTTATTGTGCGATGTGTAGAAGGTTGTATCTGTGGATTTTGTAAGCATGCGATAAGAGGGCTCGATGTTTGGCAAAATGTGTGTACTTTGTTTCTTGAGCAAAAGCACTTCACACCATATGACTTCCAATGATCCATGATTGCAATGTGATGTTGCTAGCCCATCGACGGTACATTATCTCCAACGCCATCATGAAGTTTTCGGTGCAGTTGCATGAGTGGAGATAATGTGGCCATCGGGCTCATCAGCCATGCCTATCGTAAGTTTTGCTTCTTGTTACCCTACATGTTGGTCAAGTAGTTGATTCACTCAAAGTTGCAACTTGATAATCATCACATTGTATAGCCTGAACATGTTGTCGTGTTGTACCACAAGACGGAAGCAAGGCCATTTACATTCGTACATTGTTCGATGAAGCTCAAGGGCAATAGTGCATGGGAAGATTGTGCCGATTCTGACTCAAGTATCTTTGAAGTTGGATCGTCCCGCTCAAAAATTTGCCGAACATCCAGTGATCTCGGACATTAACAATTGAACTTTTGTTGTACTATGGATATTTGCAAGTTATTACTGGATGAATTGTGCTATTTTCTATACTTCTGTTGCAGGCTTAAAAAATAATAATAGGGCAAACATTTAGAGGACATGGTAGGATGGCTGGCTCCCGTATCTGTGTATGCGGACCAATCCACGGACAAATAGTGTGTTCATTTGAAGGGTCGGCATTGGAGATGCGCTAACTCTACTTAAAAACGTCTCCAACCCAAAACCTCAAATAGGAAGTTTTATTTATTCACAAACACATTCAAACGTGTTTGCATTCGGCGCCCAAACACCAAACTGTAGGCTCAAATATCATCTACTTTTTTGATACCATCCCTCGTCCTCCTCCTTTTTCTCGAATACATTTTTTACTTCGGACATTCAAATAATTCAAAAATGACAACATGCTCCTCTGTCTTCTTTGTTTTTCAAGAACAACCATCACCATCGTCGTTTCATCATCTGATGATGATGAATCTATGAACCCATTGTAGTAGTATTCCACGGCTGAGCTTTCCTGAATGAAGAACGAAAACATCACAAAAGACTTTTTATGCAGTTATTTATCTTCTTTCGATCAAGCCCAGAAATACAACATCGAGGATATCATTAAAGGAAAAAATTACCATGGATGAATAGGTGGTTGTCCCGGCTCCTATTAGTGCTAACCGTGCATCCTGGCCAAAACCTCGCCAGGGATGGGTCGCAGTATGTACGGATGGATCATTTGTGAAGGAGACATGACTAGCTGGTCCAGCATGATGCTTAGGAATTGCGACGGGGAGGTTATTTTCTCGGCTTATCGATACCTGTATAACTGCAAAGATGCCCTTGAAGCAGAGATTAGTGCTATTCTACATCTCATGACTTGCCAATTGTGGTCCAATCTGATAATGCTATCGTTTGTTGCTGCATTGACTGATGACTTGCTGGACCGTTCTGCATACGGTCATCTCATGTTGGAGATCAAGAAAACTCTGGACTCGCGTGGGTTTAGTCCATTGAAAATTGAGCATCATCAAAATAAAGTTGCTCATAGTTTAGCTAGTAGCACCACCTGTTGATTGCGTCGTGTGCCATACTCTGTTGGTTGCGTCGTGTGCCATACTCGTGATGTACTACCAGACTGTAATTCTGTTTCTGAGGAATAAAACCCACATTATCCCGCAAAAAAAAACAAAAATATAGAAATACGCCATATGGCATTTCGCCGAGCACATGGCATGCGCAGTTTCAAACATCGGTGGGGGAGGGTACCCATGCAAGAGAGACCAAGCAAGATCCAAGAACGGTGGCTTGGCAGCGGTGCGGCAAGATGAAGCGGCAAAAATGCAGCAAAGGACAAAGAATAAAATGTACATAACATGATACTCCACGGAGTATAAGATGTTTTTTGACACTGCCATCTAAAAACGTCCTATAAAATGTTACAAGGGAATATCTAAAAAAAGATAAAAAGTGAGACAAGGAAGGGTACATGTGAAATATTCGTGTGGGCACTACTCCCTTTGATTTGAGGGCTAGACTCGTAACTAAGGATTCCGTTGGATGACAAATTCGATCCATGACAGTGCGACACGGAAAAATAGAGATGGAAGGAAAAAGCTTGTCGAAGATGCCACAAGTTTTTTTTTCTAACACAGCTGCCCTAAGTTTCTGGTGGACGTGCGTATAGGAGGAAAATATGAGGAAGAGAATATATATATTTTTTGAGAAAAATGATAAAAGAAATAACATGGCCAGACCATCAAATTAGAGCAAGTACAATAGTGGGCTTATAGCCCGCTTACATGGCATTTTTGCTTATGTGGAGGAGAGAGATGTAAAAAAGTAAAGGAAGTGGGCTCTCATGCAAGAGGCTAGCTATATGCGCATTCCTAGATAAATGCAATAAATGAGAAAAAGAGATAGAAAAAAGATGAAAGAAAGTACTAATGCAACAACTAACCTTATAGCCCACATTATTGTATGAGTGCATATAGATGATGGTTATAGATAATATGACGGTTTCTTATAGCCATTAGCTGGCTATATCATTAACCATGCTCTTAGGACATGTACAATGGTGCTATTTTAGGAGTGCCACGTAGGATAAACGATGAGGTGGATGAGAGAGAACTCATAAGAAAATGTTTGTTTTCTCTTATTTAAGAAAAGACAAGAGATCATCTCTTAGCACAATATGTCTCACCACATTTTTAGGAATAGCTAATTATTGAAAAAAAAAGGCTAAGAGATGACCCCTTGTAGACAATTTTATTTGTCTTCTCTAAATTGGATGCAAGATTTAAGATAAGACCGTCTTATCAACCATTGTACATGCCCTTAAAGGTCACGTGCACCTGATCCAAGACAAAGACACGAGGGTGTGTCGCAGCACGTATGGCTAAGGGTCCACGTGTACTGTGTTGGCCGGCTTTGCTGGCATTGCAGTTAGCTGTTGGCCGAAAATCCAAATTAAACTGGTAGGCTGCACTTGCACGAGAGAGGAAAGACGGAACGTGTAGCGTGGTGCAGTACTACTAGCTGTACGTGAATGAAAAGCAGAGGCTGTATGACCAAGGTGCCATTATACGCAGTGGCGGAGTTTGGGCTCAAATCATGGAGGGGCCATTGGCTTGGGGGGGGCAAATAAACTCACAACATGTTGATTTTTAGTGGAAAAAATGGTCAAATACATAGGTATATATGCAATTTTTTCTTTAAGCTGGGGGGGCCACCGCCCAGGTTGGCCCCATGAAGCTCCGCCACTGATTATACGTACTGGACCCCTTTGACCTGTCAAATGGCATGAGCGCCTTCATCTCAGAAATGAATTTTGAATTCCCCATTTCATGTAAACACAGTTTGCCCCATGCAGTCATGTAGTTGAAGATGAGCCAACAATTACTGAGTGCACAGCAGAATGTGTAGTTCGGACGGCAGAATATGTGGTTTGCTGCGTGAGACAAGATTATTTGGTGGTGGAGTGGGACTAGCCAGTAGCCATGCATGGGACGGGATGGATGATGGACGGGCAGGTCTTTGCAGGATTTACAAATTCCAACGGGGTCATCAGTGCAAGCCAGAAGAGACAAGCATTGTGGATACTTTAATGAGTGCCCTGCAGGATATTCAGTGCAGACAGCGAGTGGCACCCGTCAGGCTCAGGTTACTGATTTGGAGCTTCCCCGACAGGCTCAGGGATCAACTCCTCAATGACGCAATGGAACTGTGTACCATTAGTTTCTTCACTCACTTGGGTTGCCTGCCCGACAGTTTCAAGGAAAATGGGTCCGTTGAAGATCCCTTGTCTATGGTCAGAGATGTGAACAGAACAAACAAAGAAGGTCGCCAGTTCGTTGCTGCGAGATGACCCATTTTCTTTCGCTGGTTATTGGAAGGCTAGGCTGCTGAATATCGGGCTGTGATCGGGCTCTGAAGGGAGGCAATGTCTAAACATCATCGGCTGACTCCATGATAATACTATTTTTTTCCGGGTGAAATACCGTTTATCATAAATAGCTAGCTCCATAGCAACTTGAACGGCAATTGATGCGAACGAACGGGCACCGGGAGGGCTCAGCACAGGACTCAGTTCCAACCGTCCGATCGCCATGGCCGTGTTTGTAGCTACCGTCCAGCTGACGGCAAGGGGTGACGTGTGCCAAGGCAAAAACTTCAGGTCCGACCATAACCCGCCCGGCCTGACGATGCTCCGGGTGTGGTTTTGGGTGGTCTTTTGAAGGTTGGGCTTTTTGCAAGGCTGACCCTAACCCGCCCGGCCTAACAAATGCTTCGAAATTCAGAATGTGTGAAGCTTTAGGCCCTGGTTGGATCCTCGTTTTCCTCCACTTACACATGTAAAAGTTACAGATCTCTGTCCGTCGTTTTGGTTTCCAGGCGAAAATAACTCTTGGCATGTAAATTACACCCGGAAATTTAATACACGTGTATTAAATTACGTCTATACCAAGCTCAGCCTTATCTTTTTTCCTAAACCCGGCGCAACCGCGGCAACTATATCTCTGCTTCAAGCGAGACTTCTGTCTCGCTGAAGCTCTGTCCTCTGCCATGGAGATATTTGGCGGGCCTAGTTTTGTGTTTTTTTCCAGTTCGCTAGTTTTTCGATGGAGTTCGCTCGCTAGCTGCGCTTTGTTCGCTGGTTTTGCAAGGTTTTTTCGATTTTTCTCTTTTGTTTCTGTTTTGGGTTTTATTTGTTTAGTTTCTCCAGTTTTTCTGTTATTATTTGTGCTTAACCATTTTTTTGTTTCTTACTCGGGTTTCACTGTTTTCTTTTTCTCTTTTTTGGTTTTTCACCAGTTTTCTTCCCAGTTTTCACTATTTTTTTCTTTTCTTTCTTTTTCTTTCTTTTTACAATTTTCTTTGTTTCTTGGTTTTCAATGGCTTTTTTCTTCTTTCTTCATTTTTCTTCGGTCTTGTTTCTCTCCTTCTTGTTTTACTTTGTTTTCTCTTGGGTATTTATTGTTTTTCTATACACATTTTGGTATGTAATATATTTTTCTAATGCATATTTAACTTTTTGAAATAATATAATTTTAACATTTTTTTGAATACATGGTCAACAATTTTTCAATACATATTTTTAATATTTTCAAATGCTTGATTGAATATTTTCAAATACGAAATTATATTTTCCTGAAACATGGTCAACATTTTAATGTACATTTTCATATTTTTTGTAAAATACTTGATTAACATTTTTTAAATACAAGATTATTTTCTTAATACACGATCACTATATATATATATATATATATATATATATATATATATATATATTGACATTTTTCAAAATCTTGATTAAGATGTTTGAAATACTTGTTCAATATTTTTGTCAAATACTTGATCAACATTTTTTAAATACATGATGAAATTTTTTTCATCTCTTTTTTAATACATGGTCAGCACTTTTTCTATACACATTTAATATTTTTCAAATGCTTGGCTAACATTTTTCAAATAAATTTCAACATTTTTCAAATTCCTGATAAACATTTTTAAATACATAACCAATTTTTTCTTCGTTTTTAATACGTGATCATCTTTTTTACAATACAAATTTAACATTAAATGCTTGATTAACATTTTTAAATACATGATTAAAAAATTTCTTCATTTTATCCATACATGTTCCACATTTTTACTATACACATTTAACATTTTTAAATACTTGATTAACATTTTAAATACATGATCATAAGATTTCATCATTTTATTAATACATGGTTACACATTTAACATTTTCTAAATGCTTGAATAATAGTTTTTAAATACTTGTTCAACATTTTTTTCAAATACGTGATTAAATATTTTTTAAATACATGATCAATTTTTTTATACACATTGTATTTTTTTGCAATATTTTTTTGTATACGTGATAAACATATACTCTATACACATTAGACATTTTTTGAATGCTTGATTAGCATTTTTCTAATGTTTTTATGTAGAGTGGGTTTTTAATATATATCTAGAGTATTCGAGAGTGTAAACAAAATAAAAAAAAAGCAAACAACAAAAAAACGTGAAAATAAAACAGAAAAGGGAGGTTGTGGCCTCCTGTGTGCCTCGGCAGGCCCATCTGGGACTCCCCTTCACGCGAAGGTTCCCTAGGTCTCGCTATAAGCGAGATATAGGGGCGCCCCGGGGCAAGCCCTTTCTATTAGATTCATCACGGAAATACAACAATCTTATAACAAGACCCATGAAAGGTAAAAGGAAAGAGCATGTCCAACACACTAACAGGAAACCCACTACACATGGACGAAATCAAACCATCTGCCGCGGAGAGAAAACCTGTTAGCACCCTAGGAGCTATCTCTAAACAACTAGAATCAGTCGAAAGTTCAACAAATGGAGTAGACATGGACACAAAATGAAGCTTGATGTTGATGATATCTAGTCATGAATATGATGTCTCCCCGTCAGCAGCAGTGCAAATCCTCATCAGCGACGAACTCATAGCTCTCAGCATCTCAGCTCCTTGTGTTCATCGCCTCTCCAGTCGCATCCCGATGAAGACCTGCCCAATGACACAAGGACGCACAAGTAACAAACAGTGATTCACAAAGGAGTTTTTGGCCCCTTGAATTCAAATGCAGCCTTTGTGAGTCAAATGTCATTGGGGCAGAATTCAAGGGGCCAAAAACTTGCCTAAGCTGCCAAGCCAATCTTACAGAAATTCTCAAACTTAGGTAAAAAGGCATGCATCCAGGAGAAACATTGCCAAATGTTATTAGGATACAATTCAATACCCCAAAACGCACCACAACGGAACGCCAAACAATCCTGGCATGTTGGCATAAGAAGAATAAGAGCTAGTTTGGTTGCATGCATGGGCCTCATGCCTAGACGAAACCGCTGCCTGGCCTGGCCTGGCCTGGTCTAGAGGGTCTGATTATCTAATTATCTTTCTACAGCTCCGGCAACATCTCTAGAGTTCACTTTAATTTTCCTTCCCAACATATAAATATGAGCGATGCTATTCTTACGCATTACTCCCTCTGTTCCTATATATAAGTCTTTTTAGAGTCAATATGGACTCTAAACTATGTCTAGACCGTCCATATTGAAATCTCTAGAATCCACTTTAATTTCCTTCCCAACATATAAATATGAGGGATGCTATTCTTGCACATTGGTTTTACAAAATTCTTATGCACTACTTCTTCTCTCGACGCTATTCTAGCAGTTATTAGCTCTCTCTAGCAGTACCTAGCTTTTTCGTAGGAGTCGTTAGTAGGAATAGCAATTTTGCATAAATATCCATAACTTTCATGATAGCTTTCCAGCATATGGAGTCTGAAAACTTCTCATTAACTGAACCACATCACATCGCCACTGTATGAAGCTTTATATAACCAAGGGATTTTATTAAAGACGATTCACTCCACTCAGCTTTTCCATAACCCAATTGATCTTATTTATCATTGCATGCATACATTGTAGGAGTAGTACCGAGTACGTAGGAGATATGATCACAGTTCTCCCGTGCGATCTTGAGGAAGAAAACATCGTTTATTTAGGCTACGTATATGGCAGCATCAGCCGAGAGGATACGCACGCACGAGTATGTAAAAACAGGAAACAAAACAGACATTGCGATTTGCGAATGCCCGCAGCGGCGTTGCGCGCGCGGACGCGCAGCCAAATTTATTCAGCGACCGACGGATCGGCGCGGTTAACTCAGGAGTCTGACCATGTGACGACCACCTCGCCGACGATGGTGCCGAGCCCGAGCGCGTTCCACACGCCTCTGGAGGTGTTCACGACGTTGTTCTTGCAGCCGTGCGCGGTGTCGCACTCGTCCACCACCGTGGCCAGCACGCTCTGCCCGTTGTCCGCCCTCGTGATGCGGATCGTCCTGAAGCACCGGATCCCGCCCTGGTACCACTCCGTGGATAGCGCCGCCAGCATGTCGTCGTCGCTGTGGTACTTGCCGTCGCACTCCGCCGGCGGGCCGCCGTCCTCGCCGCGCTCGAACCCGTTGACCGACATCACCGCCGGCATGCCATAGACCTTAGACGCCGACACGGCCGACGACGAGCGGGCGACGGTGCCGGTTGACGCCTGCAGTAGTAGGACCACGAGCACGCCCAGGGCTGCGAGGGTGGCGTGCGCCATTGCTTGGGCTAAGTAAGCTCCTGCTTCGGCTGCCTTGCATGCGCTAGACTTGCTTGTGGGGTGCTAATGGCGTTTGATTCCAGCGGATTATATAGACAACTATCGCTGTCTCTTATTTTGTTCTTGTTTCAGAACTGCGTCACTGCTTATTCGGTTATTTCCTTTCTTTCGGCAAACACGATACCCTCGATGGGTGTGCTTGATATTATGGGACTAACTAAAGGATTGTTTTGGGGACACTTGTGCTTGTGTACAAACGATGCGTTTGGATTTGATGTGTCTCCGAGTGTTACAGCGGTAACACCGAGCGAATGGCAACTGAGCAGGTCGCTCGTGGCGGAGTTGAGAATGATTCTATTACCACATGTAAAACAAAACAATTTCAAGTTAGCTAATTGATTACGCATCTGAAAGTTACTCCTAGAATGAGCATCAGTACTGGAGTACAATTGTAATCAATGCGTGTCAGAGTTGATTGCGATCTAACTTTGTGTAACACAAATCGATTTCAAGATAGATATTCAGTAGGGGATTTTTGGTTACCGGGAGTCAAAATTTCGGAAAGAGTAAAAATAGATTTTTAAGTTTTAAAAAATGAAAAAAGAACTAAACACATACTCCCTCCAATCCAAAATGTGTCGTTGTTTTAAACTGGGTTAGTTCGAAACCGCGACACTTATTATGTATCAAAGATGGTACATCTTTAAGAGAAAACACATGCCTATGGATGTATACTATATGTTGTCATATTTTATGGGTCTGTACCCACTAAATTTTGTACTCAATACCAGTTAAATTTTTTTTAAATCTAGAGGCCCATTTGACTTGCATAACTATTCGGCAAGTTTAGAATCATGCTGCTAGTTGAAAAAAGAGTATCGCCAAAATAAAAGGTGAGGTGTTCTACTATTTCTTGTAACACGAGAAAAGAGAGGAACAATGCGAGCTCACTCACCCACCTTATGCCATGCGCCGCTTCGATTTGCGTTTTGTGAATCAAGTTCGAGTTCAGGCAAATGCTATGCGACTTGTTGGAAGAACTAAATTTTTGCTGGGCAGTGCACTACTAGAGTTATTTACTCAAAACTACCACATTATGGGCTAGGGATGAAAACGGAGCGGAAACGAACGAAACTGAGTGCTATCATATTTGTTTTCACATTTTTTTGCAGAAGCGGAAATGAATACAGAAACCCCGAAAATGAATACGGAAACAGATACTACCAGAAACGGACACGGACCGAATACAGAGCAGATACGGAAACAAAAATAAGCATTGATCGTAACTTTAAAACCTGTTGAATCATAGAGAAATACACACGAAAACAAACAAATTTAATGAGTTGTTAACATGGCTACAAAATAATACCATTATGTTAGCAACTTAGTGTAGTATTGGAGTAGTACCGGACAGTTGCATATAAGGTCCAGCTGAGTACATGTGTGGTAGTAGCAGTTGGGCCTCAGATCCATTCTACTAATTGTGTCATTGCCTTCTCTTTGGTGATTGGGCTACAAAGCAGCTATAGGTCTATAGTAAAAATAGAAATTTCATATTCACGGAAACAGAAAGTTCCGTTTCCATGCATGTTCCACCGAAAAACACCATTCCGTTTTTGTTTCCGTTTCCGCATAAAAAATTCCATTTCCACTTTCATTTTGCAAATTTCCATTTCTGTTTTCATATTTCCTTTCCATTTCCATTTTCCTCCGGAAAAATGGAAAGTTTCCACTCCATTTTCATCCCCATTATGGGCTAGGGTAACAAATCAGTACCACATTTGAGGCAGGGCACAAAAAACCACCAATAATGGGGCTAATCTGTAACGCGGAGCACTGACGCTGCATTTTAGCCCAGAAAACAGCGAAACCGACAGGTGGGGCTTGCCTGTCGGGATGATGTGGCAAAAAAATAATCCACGTGGGCAGGTTGACTAGTCTCTTTCTCCTATCTCTCTTCTCTTCTCGCGCCGTGGTCCCACTTGTCAGCTTCACATCTCCTTTTCCCCCCTATTTTCTTCTTCTTCCTCCCCGTCTCTCTCCCGACGGCAGGAATTGCGACGGTCTCCACCGCTGCCTCCTCCCAAGTCGACCCACATCCCACATCCTTCATTTGTGACGCGGCTTCACTCTGCCATCTCGCCGACTCCACGACCGCTTGACATCCCAGTGGCAAGGCCGCGTGGCGGCGAGCGGCGGCGCACCGGGAAGCCGGTCATGGGAGCTGCGGGCAAGTGGCTGCTGCCTCTCCGGCCATGGGAGCAGCAGACGCGTAGGAATCCGGGGCCGCTGATGTTCGCGAACCGAGCGGCAGCGCATCTTCCGCAGGTCTCCGGCCGCGTCGACAAGCAGGTGAAATTGGGCGGGACGGACAAGACCTGTAGCCATGGGAGCGCACCAGTCCTCGATTTGGACATCTAGCCATGATTACGGTGGTCAACGCGCGTCAATTTGGATGCCAACGTGAGTTCTCTGTGATTGTGTGCGTGCGTGCTCCAGCCCACCGGCGCCGCGCAGAGGTCAAGCACGGCGCGCGCCGCGGACGGGGCGGATGGGCAGGAGGTCGATGCTGACGACGAAGGCGCCGGCGGGGGCATGGGCGACAACCACCTGCATCCAGCTCCCCGGCGCCGCGCAGAGGTCGAGCACGGCGTGCGCCGGCGGGAGGAACCGGAAGCGGTCGTCGAGCTGCTGCAACTTGAAGCCCACGCGGCTCCGGTAGCCCTGCTCCTAGGCGAGGTGGTAGTACTCGTCCTGCCGCTGCTTCCCCTTCGCGTTCCCTATGGAGCTCTCGACTTGCATCGGCAGAGATGGCTCGCCGTGCACAAGCTGCTCGACACAATGCTCCATAGAAATAGAGATGGGATGAAGATGACCATGTAGTCAATGACAGGCGGGGCCCACAGCTCATCTGCCACCTCAGCTAGTCAAAGTTTTTTTGTGTGCTTGGTATTTGCCACGTCAGCCCGACAGGCGGGACCCACCTGTCGGATTCACTGTTTTCTGGGCTAAAACGCAGCGTCAGTGCTCCGCGTTACTGATTAGCCCCATTGTTGGTGGTTTTTTGTGCCCTGCCTCAAATGTGGTACTGATCTGTTACCCTAGCCCATAATGTGGTGGTTTTGGGTAAATAACTCGCACTACTAAGACAACTTTGGGTGCACATGTCAAAACTCGAGCTCATTGCCGACACGTTATTTTGCTTCCACATATCTATTACACCAGTGTAGTTGTATCTCTTCACTCTCTCATGAGTCTTCTGTAAGTGGAGGAAATAGAAAGGAGAGAGAGAAAGAGAGAGAGTCTATACTTAAAACTATACCTGTCCATCGGTCACGCCGGGCCTACCAAAGCCCGATGCAAAAAAACCCAGGTCCGAGCCCATCCCGGCCCGGCCGTTGGGCCTAAAAATTGGGCCCAGGCCCGACCCATCACGCTAAAAGCCGCCGGGCCTCTTCATTAATGCGCGAATACAGCGGGCTTGGGCCCGGCCATCGGGCTTGAAATCTAGGCCCGAGCCCGGCCCATGGACAAGGTCGGGACGGGTGGGCTTTTTTGGGCCGGGTCGGGTCGGGTTGACCGGGCCGGGTTGCCCATGGCCAGGTCTACTTAACACACAACAATACACAAAACACACACCATCCAAGTTCCTTGTGCTCTGCTTCCCTGACGACCTCATCCTGGCGACTACATGCACAACTATTCGGGAGAGCAGGCCAACGAAACCGCGCCCCTTGAGAACTTGCACCGAGGGAGGGGCGATAATGGTTTTGGGAGCATCTCGGCATGATGCTCGCTCTTGATCAAATACATCCTCGATTACCATCAGCTTGCTTCCACTATTTCTCTACAGCGGATGGCCACCTCATCTTCACCACCATGGAGGATGATGTTGTTGCACAAGGGTTTTCGGTGAACTTGTACGTTCTAACTTCTAAACCTTTCTCTATTGACATGTGCATTTGTGCTACCTCTTGAGCTTGTGTTGGTTTTCCCTTAAAGAGGAAAGGGTGATGCAGCAAAGTAGCGTAAGTATTTTCCTCAGTTTTGAGAACTAAGGTATCAATCCAGTAGGAGACAACGCACAAGTCACCGAGTACCTCCACAAACAATCAACAACTTGCACCCAACACGATAAAGGGGTTGTCAATCCCTTCACGGTCACTTGCAAAAGTGAGATCTGATAGAGATAGATAAATGGTAAAATAAATACTTTTGGTATTTTTGGTTTATAGATTGAAAGTAAAGATTGCAATTAAAAGGAACGACCACAGAAATTGGAAAGTTACGGTAAACTAATAGATTCAATATAATGGAAAAGAGACCCGGGGCCATAGGTTTCACTAGTGGCTTCTCTCAAGATAGCAAATATTACGGTGGGTGAACAAATTACTGCCGAGCAATTGATAGAAAAGCGCATAGTTATGATGATATCTAAGGCAATGAGCATGAACATAGGCATCATGTCCGTGTCAAGTAGACCGAAACGACGTCTACTACTATTACTCCACACATCGACCGCTATCCAGCATGCATCTAGAGTATTAAGTTCATAAAGAACGGAGTAACACATTAAGTAAGATGACATGATGTAGAGGAATTAACTCAAGCAATATGATGAAACCCCATCTTGTTATCCTCGATGGTAACAATACAATACGTGCCTTGCTGCCCCTACTGTCACTGGGAAAGGACACCACAAGATTGAACCCAAAGCTAAGCACTTCTCCCATTGCAAGAAAGATCAATCTAGTAGGCCAAACTAAACTGATTCGAAATGACTTACGAAGATATAAAATCATGCATATAAGAATTCAGAGAAGAACCAAATAATATTCATAGATAATCTGATCATAAATCCACAATTCATTGGATCTCGGCAAACACACCGCAAAAAGAATATTACATCGAATAGGTCTCCAAGAACATCGAGGAGAACATGGTATTGAGAATCAAAGAGAGAGAAGAAGCCATCTAGCTAATAACTATGGACCCGAAGGTCTGTGGTAAACTACTCACACCTAATCGGAGAGGCAATGGTGTTGGTGAAGAAGCCTCCGTGATCGAATCCCCCTCCGGCAGGACGCCGGAAAAGGCCCCTAGATGGGATCTCATGGGTACAGAAGGTTGCGGCAGTGAAAAAGTGATTTCGTGGCTCTCCTGGATGTTTTTAGGGTATAAGAGTATATATAGGCGAAGGAACTAGGTCAGGGGAGCTACGAGGGGCCCACGAGGTAAGGGGCGCGCCCTACCCCCTGGGCGAGCCCTCCTGCCTCGTGGCTGCCTTGTTGCGTCTCTGACTTCATCTCCGATTCTTCTGGTTTCCTTTCGGTCCAAGAAAGATCATCGTGAAGGTTTCATTCCGTTTGGACTCCGTTTGATATTCTTTTTCTGTGAAACTCTAAAATAGGCAAAAAAACAAAGACTGGCACTAGGCCCTCGGCTAACAGGTTAGTCTCAAAAATAATATAAAATAGCATATAAATGCCTATTAAACATCCAAAACAGATAATATAGTAGCAAGAACAATAACAAATTATATATACTTTGGAGACGTATCAAGCATCCCCAAGCTTAATTCCTGCTCGTCCTCGAGTAGGTAAATGATAAAAAACAGAATTTTTGATGTGGAATGCTACCTAACATATTTATCAATGTAATTTTCCTTTATTGTGGCATGAATGTTCAGATCCGAAAGATTCAAAACAAAAGTTTAATATTGACATAAAAATAATAATACTTCAAGTGTACTAACAAAGCAATCATGTCTTCTCAAAATAACATGACCGAAGAAAGTTATCCCTACAAAATCATATAGTCTGGCTATGCTCTATTTTCATCACACAAAATATTTAAATCATGCACAATCCCGGTTTCAGCCAAGCAATTGTTTCATACTTTAGTATTTTCAAACTTTTTGAACTTTCACACAATACATGAGCGTGAGCCATGGACATAGTACTATAGGTGGAATAGAATGGTGGTTGTGGAGAAGACAAAAAGGAGAAGATAGTCTCATATCAATTAGGCGTATCAACGGGCCATGGAGATGCCCATCAATAGATATTAGTGTGAGTGAGTAGGGATTGCCATGCAACGGATGCACTAGAGCTATAAGTGTATGAAATCTCAAGAAGAAACTAAGGGGGTGTGCATCCAATTTGGTTGCTCACGAAGACCTAGGGCATTTTGAGGAAGCCCATCATTGGAATATACAAGCCAAGTTCTATAATGAAAAATTCCCACTAGTATATGAAAGTGACAAAATAGGAGACTCTCTATCATGAAGATCATGGTGCTACTTTGAAGCACAAGTGTGGAAAAAAGATAGTAACATTGTCCCTTCTCTCTTTTTCTCTTATTTTTTCTATTTTTTATTTGGGCATTCTCCCTTTTTATGGCCTCTTTTTTTTCTTTTCTTTTCTTTTTATTTCTCATCCGGAGTCTCATCCCGACTTGTGGGGAATCATAGCCTCCATCATCCTTTCCTCACATGGGACAATGCTCTAATAATGAAGATCATCACACTTTTATTTACTTACAACTCAAGAATTACAACTCAATACTTAGAACAAAATATGGCTCTATGTGAATGAAGGAAATATGCCCTAGAGGCAATAATAAAGTTATTATTTATTTCCTCATATCATGATAAATGTTTATTATTCATGCTATAATTGTATTAACCGGAAACATAATACATGTGTGAATACATAGACAAACATAGTGTCACTAGTATGCCTCTACTTGACTAGCTCGTTGATCAAAGATGGTTGAGTTTCCTAGCCATAGACATGAGTTGTCATTTGATTAACATGATCACATCATTAGGAGAATGATGTGATTGACTTGACCCATTCCGTTAGCTTAGCACTTGATCGTTTAGTATGTTGCTATTGCTTTCTTCATGACTTATACATGTTCCTATGACTATGAGATTATGCAACTCCCGTTTATCGGAGGAACACTTTTTGTGCTACCAAATGTCACAATGTAACTGGGTGATTATAAAGGAGCACTACAGGTGTCTCCGAAGGTACTTGTTGAGTTGGCGTATTTCGAGATTAGGATTTGTCACTCCGATTGTCGGAGAGGTATCTCTGGGCCCTCTCGGTAATACACATCACTATAAGCCTTGCAAGCAATGTGACTAATGAGTTAGTTGCGGGATGATGTATTACATAACGAGTAAAGAGACTTGCCGGTAACGAGATTAAACTAGGTATTGAGATACCGACGATCGAATCTCGGGCAAGTAACACACCGATGACAAAAGGAACAACATATGTAGTTATGCGGTTTGACCGATAAAGATCTTCGTAGAATTTGTGGGAACCAATATGAGCATCCAGGTTCCGCTATTTGTTATTGACCAGAAACGTGTCTCGGTCAAGTCTACATAGTTCTCGAACCCGTAGGGTCCTCACGCTTAAAGTTCGGTGATGATTGGTATTATGAGTTTTTGTGTTTTGATGTACCGAAGGTAGTTCGGAGTACCGGATATGATCAAGGACATGATGAGGAGTCTCAAAATGGTCGAGAAGTAAAGATCGATATATTGGATGACTATGTTCGGACACCGGAAGTGTTTCGGGAGGTTTCGGACATTTACCGGAGTACCGGACCCCCCCCCCCCCCCGGGGGGGGGGGGGGGGGTTATTAGGCCTCATGGGCCCTAATGGAGAAGAGGAGGGGCAGGCAGGGCAGGCCGCGCGCCCCCCGTTGGTGTCAAAACCGGCGGATCTCGGGTAGGGGGTCCCGAACTGTGCGTCTAAGGCTAATGGTAACAGGAGGCGGGGACACGATGTTTACCCAGGTTCGGGCCCTCTCGATGGAGGTAATACCCTACTTCCTGCTTGATTGATCTTGATGAAATGAGTATTACAAGAGTTGATCTACCACGAGGTCGTAGAGGCTAAACCCTAGAAGCTAGCCTATGATTATGATTGTGTGTTGTCCTACGGACTAAACCCTCCGGTTTATATAGACACCGGAGCACTAGTGCAGAACCGGGCAATAGCACCGGTTCGTAAGGCCCTTTAGTGCCGGTTCCATAACCGGCACTAAAGTGTGGGCACTAAAGGCCCCCCCCCTTTAGTACCGGTTCAGCACAAACCGGTGCTAAAGGGCAACCACGTGGCACGAGCCAGCTCCGGGGGCCTGGAGCCCTTTAGTACCGGTTGGTAAGACCAATCGGTACTATAAGGTTTGGGTTTTTTTTTAGTTTTATGATTTCTTTTTCATTTAATTTTGTGTTTCCATTTTAATTTTTTTTCTTTTGCTGGTATTTTACGATAGTACACATTATACACGTTATGCATATATATATATATATATATATATATATATATATATATATATATATAGTGGAACCAATCATGCATATATTTATCATCAATGTCTCACAAACCACCATATTAATTAATTCACACATACACACATGTATAGCTATATACAATTTCTTCTACATATGCATGTTGCCTTCAGAGCCAGTGGCATTAGCCTAATTGGTGCCTTCGGAGCACGATGACAATTGGAAGTGATTTTCATGGGGGCGGTAGCGGGTAATAGTATTCTCCCTTCGGATTTATGACCTGGTCGAGCAAAAATCCCACTATTTCCTCTTGAAGTGCTTCTACGCGCTCCGTTTCTAGGAGCTTCTCCCGCACCTCTTTGAACTGTTAAGAAGGAGATCAATATGCATGTGTATTAGTTGTGTGACTAGATATCGATAATGGTGTAAAAATTGTGAATAGTGTTCTGACAAGCGTACCCATTCCTGTCTTTGAGATCTGCTCCTTTCGGACGCCATCATGCGAATGTTCTCGCAAACGTAGAATGCACACAGATCAGTCCCCTGCGCCTGCTTCAGGGCCTTTACGAGAATGGAATTTGATCAGATAATAATTAATCAAGCATATTAATTAAAGAGATGGCAGCTAGCTAGCTAGCTAGCACTACTTAATTACTTACCTTGGGTTGAAACCATTTAAGCTTTTTTTTTCCATTCGCCTTCCATGACGCCGATGAACCTTGCCCAAGCCCTGCCCGCCGACAAAGAAAATGAATAAAGGGGTTATTAAATAGTTCATATCATGAAATGACGAACTAAATAGGCCGAGATATATAGTTAATAATGATTGAAATTACATGTTGACTATCCCAAACAAGATGTTATAGTCAGTATTTGCTTTGAGTAGTGAGTCCAGTATTTCAACTGTTCCGGCGTCAATTTTAATGATACACAAGATCCAGTAAAATCTGCATGCACACACGTTTGCATGTCTTAATTAAGCGGGCATATGTAAGCAAGAACATGTAGCTAGCTAGTAGGCAAAAACAGAGAATTTGTAGTACAAGACAGTGTGACTCACTGGAAGTTGTAAGGAAGTAGTATATCTTCATTGTATTTGAGGCGCTTCAAGAACTCTAGCATGTTGTCCTCTACGTCCTTTTGATGATGTGGATTTAGTAGCCATGTGTATTCATTAACGGTGTTTGGGTCAATGAACCCAATGCCAAAGCGTCCACCTTTTCTCATTTCATACATCTTCATCCTGCATAATACCACAGAAAAGAATATAGTGAGGATAATTACAGGTAATGATTGATCAAAAGGATCACTACAGCTAGCTTGAGACTTAAATTACAGAAAGAAATCACTTACAGATAATAGCAACTGACGATAGATTTGTCGAGTGCGTCTTGATTGTATAACGGAAACAGTTCAGAATACTCAACGGACAGAGCTTTCTCATGGAAGTAATGCTCCTCCTTGACATTCACCATGAGGGACTCTCGATTGGAATTCTTGGTAATGTTCATGTACCATTGATGCAATTCATACATTCTCGTTGGGAGGTTCTTGACCTTGTCTGGCTCGACCAAAGGTTGGCCCCGGACATATTTCCGTTTTATTTCATCCTCTGTAAGCACAGGCATGGGCTCGATCTCGAGGAGTTGTCCAACAGTGATGTTGAGAATTTCAGCCTGCATTATATGGTCCTTGGTTATTACCACATTGCCCACCTCGGGAACGTAAACTGTTTGCCCACAATAATATTGGGAGCGCGTACTGTCACGTGTTGTTGGCACAACAAGCGAGGGGATCGATTGCGCCGCCTGTTCTCCCAGCTGGGGAATGGTTTTCCCGCATTTTTTGACAGCTGCTTGTTGTTTGCTCGATCCCGAGCTCGCCTCCTTACGTAGACGTGCTCGATTTAACTTCCTGATGTGGCGCTCATAGTCTGTGTCAACAGGCTTGGGAGCTGGTGGTTGAGCCATACCAATGAAGTGGTCAATCATTTCCTCAGGCACTTTCTCCCTTGGCGGCGGTGGCGGTTTCGGTGCAAAATGGGCTTCCACCTCGGCCTTCGATATGGCCGGGTTCCTCATCAAGCGGCGCACCCCTCCAGGCAGCACCTCCCAGTGCCAGCCCGGCGGAGCCCAGTCCCGGACATGGGTCAGTCGGACGTCGTCGCGGACGGGTCGACGGCGAGGATGCGGGCCGGGCATCGTCAAGAACGAATACTAGCTATATGCCCGCAAAAAGTAACATTTTTTTAATGATTGGATTTTGATAACTAAAATTTCTAACATTTCTATATAACACTAATTATGCTATCATTGCATATGTCAAAAATCTATATACTATTTCATACTAATTAAGCATCTAACACTAAAAACAGAAAACACAACTTCTATACATCCATTAAAAAACTGAAAAACAACATTATATAAAAAATTTCCGTACTAATTAAACACTAATTATATCCATCTAACATGCATTCATACATATATAATAGTGAAAAAATAATAATCTAAATAGTCTAAACTAATTAAACATACAAAATACGTATATACTAATATATACATGCATTAATTCATACATATGTACGTGTGTGTGTGTGTGTTCATCATGCTTGTGTGTGTGTGTGTATGGGCTCGGGGAGGGGCGGTGCCCATGGTGGCCGCCGGGGGCGAGGGAGAGGGGTTAGAGGGGGAGAGCTCACAGTGGGGCGACGGCG
Source organism: Triticum timopheevii (assembly GCA_963921465.1). Lineage (NCBI taxonomy): Eukaryota > Viridiplantae > Streptophyta > Magnoliopsida > Poales > Poaceae > Triticum > Triticum timopheevii. Next base: position 295,097,707 of record OY997262.1, read on the forward strand.
ATGGCGAGGCGACGGCCGGGGGCGGTGACGGGCCGCGGCGTGACGCGGGGGCGGCGACGCGGGGACGGCGCGACGGGGACGGGCCCGGGGCGGCGACGGGGACGGGGGCGGCGATGGGGACGGGGGCGGCGACGGCGACGGCGTCGATCGATCGGGGCGCGTGGGCGGTGCTTCAATGGGGAAACAGAGGGAGAATGAAATTTTCGTAAGTGTTGTATATATAGAAGGCACCTTTAGTACCGGTTGGAGCCACCAACCGGTAGGAACCACACCCACTTTAGTACCGGTTGGTGGCTCCAACCGGTACTAAAGGCCCCCCCTTTACTACCGGTTTGTGCCACGACCCAGTACTAAAGGGGGTGCGCTGGCGCAGGTGCGGTGCGGCAAGTTTAGTCCCACCTCGCTAGCCGAGGGGCGACCGCACTGGTTTATAAACCCCCGTGCGGTCACTCTCTCGAGCTCCTCTCCAAAGCAGGCCTACTGGGCCTACGTGTTCTTTGCTGCCCTGTGGGCCCACTTGGCCTTTGCGGGCCTGCATCCTGGCCCAACAACAGGTTGGGTTTCTAGTCGTATGCAGTCCGCTCTGGCCTAGTAGGCGGGCTTTTTATTTTTATTTTTTTTGCTTTATTTATTTTTGTGTTGTTTTTTTGTGTATTTAGAGTTTCTTTGTGAATATTTTTGCTTTAGGTACAAAAAATTACAAACTTTCTGTTAGTGCCCGTAGTTTTCAAATTTGAATAGTTTAAATTTTGAATTATTTGAAATTAGTGTGAATCACTAGTTTGTGAAAAACTTAACTTTAAAAATCAGTAAAGGCATGAAAGAATTTGTTTGCACATAAAATTTCTTCGCGTTTCAAATGCCAAAACACAGAACTACCCTAACTATTACAGAGATTCCCCTCTGGGTGTGAAACACAGAAGAAAGTGATGATAGTGAAGCCGATCACATCCCAAATCTTTGGGTGTGAAACTTTTTCTTCGTGTGTGTCCCTTTGCGCCGTAACCATGGAAAATCTTCATCAATTAACGGGATGCTCGGGTAAATATTCACTGTGAATGGAGCAATTTCATCAAACTTTTCATAATCTTCTGACTTGTCTGTCTTGTCATCCACTCCCACGATGTTTCTCTTCCCAGAAAGAACTATGTGCCGCTTTGGCTCATCGTACGATGCATTCGCTTCCTTATCTTTTCTTTTTCTTGGCTTGGTAGACATGTCCTTCACATAGAAAACCTGTGCCACATCATTGGCTAGGATAAATGGTTCGTCTGCATACGCAAGATTGCTGAGATCCACTGTTGTCATTCCGTACTGCGGGTCTTCCGTTACCCCGCCTCGTGTCTTATTGACTCATTTGCACCGAAACAAAGGGACCTTTAAACCACGTCGATAGTCAAGTTCCCATATGTCCTGTATATAACCATAATATGTTTCCTTCCCCGTCTTGGTTTCTGCATCAAAGCGGACACCACTGTTTTGGTTGGTGCTCTTCTTATCTTGGGCGATCGTGTAAAATGTATTACCATTTATCTCGTACCCTTTGAAAGTCATTATATTCGTAGATGGTAACTGGGACAGCAAGTACATGTCATCTTCAATAGAGGTGTCATGCATGGTACGTGTCTACAACCAGCTGGCGAAACTCCTGGTTTGTTCACGTGTAATCCAGTCATCAGACTGCTCCGGGTGTTTGGAGCGTAGCAAATTCTTGTGTTCATCCATATACGGAGCCACCAAGGCGGAATTTTGTAGAACTGTGTAGTGTGCTTCAGTGAGAGAATGTCCGTCCATACATATTATTTGTTCCCCTCCTAGCGTGCCTTTTCCATCCAGTCTGCCCTTATGCCGCGATTTAGGAACACCAATCGGCTTAAGGTCAGGAATAAAGTCAATACAAAACTCAATGACCTCCTCATTTTGATGGCCCTTGGAGATGCTTCCTTCTGGCCTAGCACGGTTATGAACATATTTCTTTAAGACTCCCATGAACCTCTCAAAGGGGAACATATTGTGTAGAAATATAGGACCCAAAATGTTAATCTCTTCGCATAGGTGAACTAGGACGTGCGTCATGATGTTGAAGAAGGATGGTGGGAACACCAACTCAAAACTGACAAGACATTGCACCAAATCATTCTGTAACCTTGGTATGATTTCTGGATCGATTACCTTCTGAGAGATTGCATTTTGAAATGCACATAGCTTCACAATGGCTAATCGAACATTTTCCGGTAGAAGCCCCCTCAATGCAACCGGAAGCACTTGCGTCATAATCACATGGCAGTCATGAGACTTTAGGTTCTGGAACTTTTTCTCTGCCATGTTTATTATTCCCTTTATATTCGACGAGAAGCCAGACGGTACCTTAATACTGAGCAGGCATTCAAAGAAGATTTCCTTCTCTTCTTTGGTAAGAGCGTAGCTTGCATGACCCTGATGTATGCCGTCTTCTCCGTGCATACATTGCTGGTCCTCCCGTGCCTCATGTGTATCTTTTGTCTTCCCATACACGCCCAAGAAGCCAAGCAGGGTCACGCAAAGATTCTTCGTCACGTGCATCACGTCGATTGCAGAGCGGACCTCTAGGTATTTCCAATATGGCAGGTCCCAAAATATAGATTTCTTCTTCCACATGGGTGCGCGTCCGTCAGCGTCCTTCGGAACAGGTTGTCCGCCAGGACCCTTTCCAAATATCACCTTCAAATCCTTGACCATATCATGTACATCAGCACCAGTACGGTGGCGAGGCTTCGTCCGGTGATCCGCCTCACCTTTGAAATGCTTGCCTTTCTTTCTTACGGGATGCCTGCTCAGAAGAAATCGATGATGTTCCAGGTACACATTCTTCTTACAACTATTCAAATATATACTGTCGGTATCATCCAAACAGTGCGTGCATCCGCGGTATCCCTTGTTTGTCTGTCCTGAAAGGTTACTGAGAGCAGGCCAATCATTGATGGTCACGAACAGCAACGCCTTTAGGTCAAATTCTTCCCCCATGTGCTCATCCCATGCACGTACACCTGTTCCATTCCACAGTTGTAAGAGTTCTTCAACTAATGGCCTTAGGTACACATCAATGTCGTTGCCGGGTTGCTTAGGGCCTTGGATGAGCACCGGCATCATAATGAACTTCGGCTTCATGCACAACCAAGGAGGAAGGTTATACAAACATAGAGTCATAGGCCAGGTGCTATGGTTGCTGCTCTACTCCCCAAAAGGATTAATGCCATCTGCGCTTAGACCAAACCATACGCTCCTTGCGTCATCTGCAAACTCCTTCCCGTACTTTCTTTCGATTTTTCTCCACTGCGACCCGTCAGCGGGTACTCTCAACTTTCCGTCTTTCTTACGGTCTTCTCTGTGCCATCGCATCGCCTTGGCATGCTCTTTGTTTTGGAACAAACGTTTCAACCGTGGTATTATAGGATAATACCACATCACCTTGGCAGGAATCTTCTTCCTGGGGCGCTCGCCCTCGACATCAGGCTCATCGCGGCTGATCTTATAGCGCAATGCACCACATACCGGGCAAGCGTTCAAATCCTCGTACTCACCGCGGTAGAGGATGCAATCATTAGGGCATGCATGTATCTTCTGCACCTCTAACCCTAGAGGGCAGACAACCTTCTTTGCTTCGTACGTACTCTCGGGCAATTCGTTGTCCTTTGGAAGCATATCCTTTATCATTACCAGCAACTTTCCAAATCCCTTGTCAGATACACCATTCTCTGCCTTCCATTGTAGCAATTCCAGTGTGGTGCCCAGCTTTTTCTTGTCACCTACGCAATTCGGGTACAACAATTTTTTTGATCCTCTAACATGCACTGCAACTTCTTCTTCTCCAAATCACTTGCGCAGTTTCTCTTTGCATCGACAATGGCCCGACCTAGATCATCAACGGGCTCATCTGATGCCTCTTCTTCAGCTTCTTCCCGCATTGCCGGCTCAGCTTCTTCCCGCATTACCAGCTCAGCTTCTTCCCCCATTGTTGTATCATCGTATTCAGGGAACCCATGGCCAGGATAGCTGTCGTCGTCCTCTTCTTCTTCATTGTCTTCCATCATAACCCCTCTTTCTCCGTGCTTGGTCCAAACATTATCATGGGGCATGAAACCGGACTCAAACAGGTGGACATGAATGGTTCTTGACGTAGAGTAATTGCGACCATTCTTACAGCCAACACATGGACAAGGCATAAAACCATCCGCCCGCTTTTTTGCCTCAGCCGCAAGCATAAAAGTATGCACGCCCTCAACAAACTGGGGAGAGCATCGGTCATCGTACATCCATTGCCGGCTCATCTTCATTACACAACACCAAATAGACCAAATTAATACAAGTTCATACATAAAGTTCATACAACACTTAAATGCAACAAACAAATAACTCTCTAGCTAAAGCATTTAAATGCAACAACAAATGCGATCAAGATCGCAACTAAGGTAACAATTGATCCAACAGCATAATGATACCAAGCCTCACTATCGATGGCATATTTTCTAATCTTTCTAATCTTCAAGCGCATTTTCTCCATCTTGATCTTGTGATCATCAACGACATCGGCAACATGCAACTCCAATTCCATCTTCTCTCCCTCAATTCTTTTCAATTTTTCTTTCAAGTACTCGTTTTCTCTTTCAACTAAATTTAACCTCTCGACAATAGGGTCGGTTGGAATTTCCGGTTCACATACCTCCTAGATAAAAATATCTATGTCAACTTGATGGGCATAATTTGTCATAAACACGAAATGCAACAAATAGTTTTAAAAGAGAATATACCACACCCGAATCATAAAAAGGACGAGGGCCGACGGGGACGGATATCAAAACCATGGCACTATGTATAACAAACAACGTATGGGTAAGATAATTATACGAGTAACTATATATCCAAATCACACAAACATCAATTTTTTATATAAAATTTCATGAACAAGAGGCTCACCACAAGGTGGTGCCGGCGACGGGACGGTGCGGGCGATCAACGTTGGTTACGACGGAGATTTAGAAGGCACTAAGTAAACCACACCTACATATGCAAACTAAGTGTTATTTTTGACCTCAAATTGCATATAAATCAAATACTAGCACATATATATATATATATATATATATAAAGCATTGCAAGAGCTAATCTAGCAATGAGAGATGAAAGGACAAAGTTGCTAACCTTTGTGATCATTTGAATGGATGGGGCCTTCAAATCTTGACAAATTTTGGGCAAAATGTGTGATGAGCTCGAGAGGAAGAGGGGAAGAACAGAGAGGAGAGGGGAAAGGGGAAGAACAGAGCGAGCTCGGGTGGACGAAGGGTTTATGTAGGACGACCTTTAGTACCGGTTCGTGCCAAGAACCGGTACTAAAGGTGCTGGAGGGGGCCCAGACTGACAACATCCTGCCACCATTCTCATTAGTACCGGTTCGTGGCACGAACCGGTGCTAAAGGTTAGCCACGAACCGGTACTAATGAGAGCGGCCCGGCTAGCTGTTGGAACCGGCACTAATGTATACATTTGTGCCGGCTCAAATACAAACCGGCACTAATGTGCTTCACGTTTGACCCTTTTTCTACTAGTGGAGGGGGCTAGGGTTACACAGAGTCGGTTACAGAGAAGGAGATCTACATATCCGAATTGCCAAGCTTGACTTCCACGCAAAGGAGAGTCCCACCCGGACACGGGACGAAGTCTTCAATCTTGTGTCTTCATAGTGCAACAGTCCGGCCAAAGTATATAGTCCGGCCATCCGAGGACCCCCTAATCCAGGACTCCCTCAGTAGCCCCTGAACCAAGCTTCAATGACGATGAGTCTGGCGCGCATATTGTCTTCGGCATTGCAAGGCGGGTTCCTTCTCCGAATACTCCATAGAATATTTTGAACACAAGGATCGTGTCCGGCTCTGCAAAACAAATTCCACATACCACCATACAGAGCACAATATTCCACAAATCTAATATGCTGACAACTTTTCATAGCGTGACATCACGCCACAGCCTGGTCATTATTCGAACCATTTTTCTCAACCAGCTACTACACGTATTGCGAGGCGGTTTCCGTGGCACGTCTTGTCGAAGCAGAGATCGTGTACCCTTATCACGGGATTCTCATCAATACGGGTGTGGGTAACCCAACCGCGCCATCAATCACGGTGCTTGGGGAATAAGCGATTTTACGGGCAAGTGGGGAGGCGCACAGTTTCTACCGCCTTTATAAAGAGATAGGGATTCTCCTTTTTCACCCACGCCTTCTTCCTTCGCTCATCCATTCTCGCACGCTCGAGCTCCAGCGCCCAAGTTCTCACCTTCTTCGTAAAGCCATTGCAAACATGTCTGGAGCGGGAGGCAAGTGGATGGCCTCCTCCGTTACGGAGGAGGACATCACGAAGCTCTGGGAGGCCGGATACTTGGCCGCAGACATCGCGCACCGGCTCCCGGACGTAGGGCAGATCGTTCCTACTTCGGAACCCCACGAGAGGGTTGCGTTTCTCGCCCACTTCATCCGCGGACTGGGATTTCCTCTCCACCCATTTGTTCGTGGGCTCATGTTTTACTATGGGCTAGATTTCCATGATCTGGCCCCCAATTTCATCCTCAACATCTCAGCGTTCATCATCGTGTGCAAGGCCTTCCTCCTCATCAAGCCCCACTTCGGCCTGTGGCTGAAGATCTTCAACGTGAAGCCGAAGATAGTGGTCAGACAACAAGCGGAGTGCGGAGGCGCCATGGTGGGCAAGATGCCCAATGTCACCTGGCTCGAAGGCTCCTATGTGGAGACCGTGAAGGGGTGGCAATCGGGGTGGTTCTATATCACCGAGCCGCGCGACTCCAACTGGGCGGCGGCCCCTGAATTTCGATCTGGCATCCCCATGCGGCTTACTTCCCGGAAAAGAAAAGGCTTAGCCTGGGTGAGCCAGCGGAGCTGACCGGACTCCAGAACTGTGTAAAAAATATGATAAGCAAGAAAATCAAGCTTGTCAACATGGTCCAGGTCATGCTCTTCCGCCGGATCCTCCCGTGTCAAAGACGGGCATTCAATATGTGGAGTTCGACCCGGCCGAACATCAGACGCTGCGAGAGCTCTTCGACACGACGCACAAAGACGTCTGTAAGGTGTTGTTCAAGGCCTCTGAGGTGCCTCCTCCCATTACTGAGGATCGCGGACTCAGCGTAAAGCGCCGCCATCAATCCGGTAAGCTATCTATATTTGACAAGCTGTGCCTTTCCCCCAGTAATCTAAGCCTCCACACCAATTTAACAGGACTGGGTAGCAACAGCGGAGCGGATCGACTGTCCAGCTCCACTACCCGAAGATCCAGCAACGGCTCTCTTGACGGAGATGATGTTTCCGGCGCCTTAAGAGGTACCGGAGAAGAAGGTCACGGGGACCAGGAAAGGTCTCCGGCGCAAGGTGGTGTCGGACTCATCGTCCAAAGACACCGAGGCGCACTCCTCCAACGAAAACAAGGAGGAGGAAGAGGAAAACCCTCCCCCCCCAAACCGAGGGGGAGAAGAAAAGGAAGGGCGCCCCATCTGGGGAGGCCGAATGGTCCAAGAAGGGAAGGACCCTCCCTCCGAACCACTCCACAACAGCCGCCTACAGCGACGAGGAGCGGCTGCCCAGGGACAAGCCCCTGGCGAAGTCGTAAGTATCCGGATACCATAATACTTCTGGCATGTTTTGCTTTATTGCTTCTTATCATGTTTAATATGATCGTGTAGTCCATCCAAAGCCCGCATCGACTTATCCTCCTCGGATGGGTCTTTGAGCGCATCGGCGATGAACAGCGATTCGCTCCCAAAGGCCACCACCCCCCGACCTGCGGACGACACCGAGGTGTTGTCGCAGAGGATACCGGGCTAGGGGGAGACAGTTCTGGAGGCGCCCCAAGGAGAAACCCCCGACGCTGGGCACATGGGGGGGACCCCCATGGATTCTGATGAGGGGGGCCGCAGCAAGTTTGGCCCCCAGCCGGATACTGCGCCGGAACCTCCAGTGGTTCCGGTTTCAGGCAGGCAGCCCCTCGCTAAGGGGGGCGAGCCGCCTGTGCCTATGACCTCTGTCAATCCAGAGGCATTAGAAAACTTGCTGGCAGCGCTTCAGGGCGCTTCCATTGATGAATAACACCATACTCTTATGAGTACGGTGATTGCGAAGGTTCAGTCCGCCAAAAGCGGATTGACCGAAGCCTGCGCCAGCCTCCTAACAGGCTTTGAGGTAAGTAATTAAATTATGAGAAAATATCATAGTACAGACAGTAGCCCCTGATGCTCTGTTTGGTGTTCGGAAAGAAAGGCCGAACAGAGGATCAAATAACATCCCCAGGAGTCTACTCATATTATGTCTATGTTAATAAGCAGGTGCTATGTCTTGAGCTTGCGTTGGTTTTCGTTGAAGAGGAAAGGGTGATGCAGCAATAGTAGCGTAAGTATTTCCCTCAGTTTTTGAGAACCAAGGTATCAATCCAGTAGGAGGATCCTCAAAAGTCCCACACACCTACACAAACAAACAAAGAACTCGCAACCAACGCAATAAAGCGGTTGTCAATCCCTTCACGGCCACTTGCGAAAGTGAGATCTGATAGAGATAGTATGATAAGATAAATATAGTTTTGGTATCTTATAATATAGATGCGAAAAGTAAAGATGCAAATAAAAGTAGATTGAAAGCTTATATGATAAAAGATAGACCCAGGGGCCATAGGTTTCACTAGTGGCTTCTCTCAAGATAGCATAAGTATTACGGTGGGTGAACAAATTACTGTAGAGCAATTGATAGAAAAACGAATAATTATGAGATTATCTAGGCATGATCATGTATATAGTCATCACGTCCGTGACAAGTAGACGGACTCCTGCCTGCATCTGCTACTATTACTCCGCACATAGACCGTTATCTAGCATGCATCTAGAGTATTAAGTTCATAATAATAGAGTAACGCATTAAGAAAGATGACATGATGTAGAGGGATAAACTCAAGCAATATGATATAAACCCCATCTTTTTATCCTCGATGGCGACAATACAATACGTGCCTTGCAACCCCTGTTGTCACTGGGTAAGGACACCGCAAGATTGAACCCAAAGCTAAGCACTTCTCCCATGGCAAGAAAGATCAATCTAGTAGGCCAAACCAAACTGATAATTCGAAGAGACTTGCAAAGATAACTCAATCATACATAAAAGAATTCATAGAAGATTCAAATATTTCTCATAGATAAACTTGAGCATAAACCCACAATTCATCGGATCTCGACAAACACACCGCAAAAAGAGTTTACATCGAATAGATCTCCACAAGAGAAGGGGAGAACATTGTATTGAGATCCAAAAAGAGAGAAGAAGCCATCTAGCTAATAACTATGGACCCGAAGGTCTGTGGCAAACTACTCACAACTCATCAGAGGGGCTATGGTGTTGATGTAGAAGCCCTCCGTGGTCGATTCCCCCTCTGGCGGAGCGCCGGCGAAGGCTCCAAGATGGGATCTCGTGGATACAAAAGGTTACGGTGGTGGAAATTGTTTTTCTTTGGCTCCCTGGATGTTTTCGGGGTAAGTGGGTATATATAGGAGGAAGAAGTACATCGGTGGCGCCTAAGGGGCCCAGGAGACAGGGGCACGCCCAGAGGGGGTGGGCGCACCCTCCTATCTCCTGGCCGCCTCGATCGCTTCTTGACTTGTACTCCAAGTTCTCTGGATCACGTTCATTCCAAAAATCACGCTCCCGAAGGTTTCATTCCGTTTGGACTCCATTCGATATTTCTTTTCTTCGAAATACTGAAATAGGCAAAAGAACAGCAATACGGGCTGGGCCTCCGGTTAGTAGGTTAGTCCCAAAAATGATATAAATGTGTAAAATAAAGCCCATAAACATCCAAAAGTGGTAATATAATAGCATGGAACAATCAAAAATTATAGATACGTTGGAGACGTATCAAGCATCCCCAAGCTTAATTCCTGCTCGTCCTCGAGTAGGTAAATGATAAAAACAGAATTTTTGATGTGGAATGCTACCTAGCATATTTCTCAATGTAATTTTCTTTATTGTGGTATGATTGTTCAGATCCAAATGATTCAAGAAAAATCTTATATAACATAAAAATAATAATGCTTCAAAGCATACTAACAAATAATCATGTCCTATCAAAATAGCATAGCCAAAGAAACCTTATCCCAACAAAATCATATAGTTAGGCCATGCTTCATTTTCATTATGCAACATACTCCCATCATGAACAACCCCGATGACGAGCCGAGCAATTGGTTCATACTTTTTAATGCGCTTCAACTTTTTCAACTCTTACGCAATACATGAGAGAAAGACATGGACATAGCACTATGGTGGTATTTGGTGGTGGTTGTGAGGACAAAAAGGGAGAAGATAGTCTCACATCAACTAGGAGTATTAACGGGCTATGGAGATGCCCATCAATAGATATCAATGTGAGTGAGTAGGGATTGCCATGCAACGGATGCACTAGAGCTATAAGTATATGAAAGCTCAACAAAAGAAACTAAGTGGGTGTGCATCCAACTCGCTTGCTCACGAAGACCTAGGGCATTTTGAGGAAGCCCATCATTGGAATATACAAGCCAAGTTCTATAATGAAAAATTCCCACTTAGTATATGAAAGTGACAACATAGGAGACTCTCTATCATGAAGATCATGGTGCTACTTTGAAGCACAAGTGTGGTAAAAGGGGTAGTAGCACTGTCCCTACTCTCTTTTTCTCTCATTTTTTTCTTTTCTTTCCCCTTTTTTTCTTTTTTTTCTTTGGCCTTCCTTTTTTTCTTTTGGCCTTTCTCTTTTTTTTTCTTTTTTTTTCTCTTTTTTTCTTTTTGTAAAGTACGAAGTCTCATCCTGACTTGTGGGGGAATCATAGTCTTCAACATCCTTTCCTCACTGGGACAATGCTCTAATAATGAAGATAATTACACTTTTATTGATTTACAACTCAAGAATTACAACTCAAAACTAGAACAAGATATGACTCTATATGAATGCCTCCGACGGTGTACCGGGATATGCAATGAATCAAGAGTGACATGTATGAAAATTATGAAGGTGGCTTTGCCACAAATACGATGTCAACTACATGATCATGCAAAGAGCAATATGACAATGATGAAGCGTGTCATAATAAACGGGACGGTGGAAAGTTGCATGGCAATATATCTCGGAATGGCTATGGAAATGCCATAATAGGTAGGTATGGTGGCTGATTTGAGGAAGGTAAATAATGGGTTCATGATACCGGCGAAAGTTGCGCGGCACAATAGAGGCTAGCAAAGTGGAAGGGTGAGTGTGCGTATATCCATGGACTCACATTAGTCATAAAGAACTCGTATACTTATTGCAAAAGTCTACTTAGCCCTCGAAGCAAAGTACTACTACGCATGCCCTTAGAGGTATAGATTGGTAGGAAAAGACCATCGCTCATCCCCGGCTGCCACTCATAAGGAAGATAATCAAAAGAGCACCTCATGCAACAAATTTGTCACACAACTTTTACCATACATGCATGCTACAGGACTTGCCAACTTCAACACAAGTATTTCTCAATTTCATAATTACCCGCTAGCATGACTCTAACATTACCACCTCTATATCTCAAAACAATTATCAAGCATCAAATTGATCCTAGTGTTTTATGCACTTTCTATGATAGTTTTTATTATACCCAAATTGGATTCTCACCATTCTAGGACCAAAGTTATAACCATAGCAAATACCATGCTGTTCTAAAAGACTCTAAAAATAATATAAGTGAAGCAAGAGAGACTAGCAATTTCTTCAAAATTAGGCCACACCCGTGTTCTAAAAGATATAAGTGAAGTACTAGAGCAAAAACTATCAAGCTCAAAAGATATAAGTGAAGCACATAGAGTATTCTAATAAATTCTAATCAAGTGGGATTCTTCCAAAAGGTGTGTACAGCAAGGATGATTGTGGTAAACTAAAAAGCAAATACTAATATCATACACGACGCTCCAAGCAAAACACATATCATGTGGCGAATAAAAATATAGCTCCAAGTAAAGTTACCGATGAACGAAGACGAAAGAGGGGATGCCTTCCGGGGGCATCCCCAAGCTTAGGCTTTTGGCTATTCTTGAATATCTTGGGGTGCCATGGGCATCCCCAAGCTTAGGCTTTTGCCACTCCTTATTCCATAGTCCATCAAATCTTTACCCAAAACTTGAAAACTTCACAACACAAAACTCAACAGGAAATCTCGTAAGCTCCGTTAGTGAAAGAAAACAAAACCACCACATAAGGTACTGTAATGAACTCATTCTTCATTTATTTTGATGTTAAACCTACTATATTCCAAGTTCTCTATGGTTCATACCACTTAATACTAGCCATAGATGCATCAAAATAAGCAAATAATACACGAAAGGCAGAATTTGTCAAAAACAGAACAGTCTGTAGCAATCTGTAACTAACGCAAACTTATGGAACTCTAAAAATCCTAACAAAATAGGAAGTCCTGGGCAATGTGTCTATTGATCATAAGCAAAAAGCATCAACACAAAAGCACGTTTCTGTGATTTAACAAAACTAATTTCATGCGCGCAAAGTTTCTGTTTTTCAGCAGAATCAAGTTAACTATCACCATAGGTTATCCTATAGGTTCTACTTGGCACAAACACTAATTAAAACATAAAAACACATCTAAACATAAGGTAGATGCAAAATTTATTACTAAACAGAAACAAAAACAAAAAACACAAATAAAATTGGGTTGCCTCCCAACTAGCGCTATCGTTTAACGCCCCTAGCTAGGCATAAAAGCGAAGATAGATCTAAGTAGTGCCATCTTTAGCATTTGGAAAGAAAAGAGCAAATTTCCTTTCTATGGCGTTCATCCTTCTATTTTGGTAAAGCACATTGCCATTAATGGAGGAAGTAAGATTAAGCAGGTTGCGAAAATTTGCATCTAAACTAGACTTCATCTCTTTGATAATTTCGTTTTGATAAAAGCATAAGAAGGTGGTAGATTCAACCTTATCATTCATGGGGTGCCCAAATATAGTTTTCATTCTTTCATAGGTATCTATAGCATCCCCTTCAAGAAAACATTCTTCAAAAATAGAATCTAGAACTTTCTTGAAAGAAGCGGGTAAGCCAGCAGAAACTTTTTAAGTAGACCTCAATTTGATATTGTGGTAGATAGCTAGACCGAATTCTTAATAACCTATCCCAAGCATCTTTTAAAGACTCATCAAGTAAATAACGAAAAATTCCAGAGTCATCTTCATCAAAATTATTTAAGCTCTCATTGGTGACCCTGGTGGGTCTTTCTATAGCATCCTTATTCATGAGCTTAGAGAGGATAGAGGGGTTATCCAAGGTACTAGAACCTTGGAAAGGGACCTTAGTTCTTTTTGATTCGGCCATGGCAACGGAAAGGCAAATGGAAAAGAGAGAGGAGAAATTGGGAAAGAGAGGGCAAATAAAACAGCAAGGGTGAAATGGGGGAGAGCAAAACGAGAGGCAAATGGAAAATAATGTAAATGCGAGGGAGATGAGTTTGTGATGGGTACTTGGTACGTCTTGACTTGAGCAAAGACCTCCCCGGCAACGGCGCCAGAAATCCTTCTTGCTACGTCTTGAGCTCGCGTTGGTTTTCCTTGAAGAGGAATGGGTGATGCAGCAATAGTAGCGTAAGTATTTCCCTCAGTTTTTGAGAACCAAGGTATCAATCCAGTAGGAGGCTCCTCAAAAGTCCCACGCACCTACACAAACAAACAAAGGACTCACAACCAACGCAATAAAGGGGTTGTCAATCCCTTCACGGCCACTTGCAAAAGTGAGATCTGATAGAGATAGTATGATAAGATAAATATATTTTTGGTATTTTATAATATAGATGCGAAAAGTAAAGATGCAAATAAAAGTAGATTGAAAGCTTATATGATAAAAGATAGACCCGGGGGCCATAGGTTTCACTAGTGGCTTCTCTCAAGATAGCATAAGTATTACAGTGGGTGAACAAATTACTGTCGAGCAATTGATAGAAAAGCGAATAATTATGAGATTATCTAGGCACGATCATGTATATAGGCATCATGTCCGCGACAAGTAGACCGACTCCTGCCTGCATCTACTACTATTACTCCACACATCGACCGCTATCCAGCATGCATCTAGAGTATTAAGTTCATAAGAACAGAGTAATGCATTAAGAAAGATGACATGATGTAGAGGGATAAAATCAAGCAATATGATATAAACCCCATCTTTTTATCCTCGATGGCAATAATACAATACGTGCCTTGCAACACCTGCTGTCACTGGGTAAGGACACCGCAAGATTGAACCCAAAGCTAAGCACTTCTCCCATGGCAAGAAAGATCAATCTAGTAGGCCAAACCAAACTGATAATTCGAAGAGACTTGCAAAGATAACTCAATCATACATAAAAGAATTCAGAGAAGATTTAAATATTTCTCATAGATAAACTTGATCATAAACCCACAATTCATCGGATCTCGACAAACACACTGCAAAAAGAGTTTACATCGAATAGATCTCCACAAGAGAGGGGGAGAACATTGTATTGAGATCCAAAAAGAGAGAAGAAGCCATCTAGCTAATAACTATGGACCCGAAGGTCTGTGGTAAACTACTCACAACTCATCGGAGGGGCTATGGTGTTGATGTAGAAGCCCTCCATGGTCGATTCCCCCTCCGGCGGAGCATCGGCGAAGGCTCCAAGATGGGATCTCACGGATACAGAAGGTTACGGCGGTGGAAATTGTTTTTCGTTGGCTCCCTGGATGTTTTTGGGGTACGTGGGTATATATAGGAGGAAGAAGTACGTCGGTGGACGCCTGAGGAGCCCAGAAGACAGGGGGCGTGCCCAGAGGGTGTGGGCGCGCCCTCCTATCTCCTAGCCGCCTCGATCGCTTCTTGACTTGCACTCCAAGTCCTCTGGAACACATTCGTTCCAAAAATAACGCTCCCGAAGGTTTCATTCTGTTTGGACTCCATTTGATATTCCTTTTCTTCGAAATACTGAAATAGGCAAAAAAACAACAATACGGGCTGGGCCTCCGGTTAGTAGGTTAGTCCGAAAAATGATATAGATGTGTAAAATAAAGCCCATAAACATCCAAAAAGGGTAATATAATAGCATGGAACAATCAAAAATTATAGATATGTTGGAGACGTATCAGTAGGCGTCGCTGCTGGCCGCTGCCGCCCGCATTGCGGAGGTCTCCGGACTGTAGCGGGACCTGGGGCGGGCCGTTGAAGATCTCAGCCTCGTGAAGAGGCAGCTCGAGGAGAACAAAGGTAAGTGATACCCCGTCCTTGTGTCACATTAGGAAAGATTGTTGATGCTAATAGAAGCATCATGAATTTTAATAGGGGCCACGACCGAAGTGGCGGCCCTTAAGAAGGCGCTGTTCGAGGCCGAAGACAAAGCGGCCAAGGAGCGCACCGAGCATGAGAAACAGGAGGCTCGGGTTGATGAGGTCCAACAAGAGCTCCAGGACTTCGTCAAAAAATTCGAGTCCTTGGAGCGTGACTCCAAGATGCAAGAGTCCGAGCTTGCGAAGGCCCCCCAGAGCGCGCAAGACGCCAAGGCCGAAGCCCAAAAGGCCCTCCAGGAGATTCAGGCGGCCAAGAAGATAGCGGTGGGTAAGGCATTCATTATGCAAAGCAAGCATGTGATGGAGACCTTCCTTTTACTTACCCGAATTCGGAGCTCTGCAGGAGCGTTCGCAGATCTGCCGCGCAACATATCGGATGCCGCGGAGTTCTACCGTGCCGAAGAACGGAGCTCGATGGAGAAGTTGTTATGGTCTCAATATACTGGGACCGAACATCCGATGCCCTTGAGCGACCAGCTGAAGCAACCGGTCAAACTGCACAAGGCAGCCGAACAGGCCATGAAGGACTTCATAGTCCGGTTGTGGCCTGGCGAGCCCCTGCCCAGCAGCTACTTGGGCCTTGTAAAGCGGATGGTGAATGCCTGTCCGCGGCTTGAAGTCATTAAGCAGTCCGTCTGCATTGATCATGCGCGCAGGGCCTTGGCCCGTGCGAAAGTGCACTGGGCAAAGATGGACGCCGAGAAGCTTGTTGCTACGTCTTGAGCTTGTGTTGGTTTTCCTTGAAGAGGAAAGGGTGATGCAGCAATAGTAGCGTAAGTATTTCCCTCAGTTTTTGAGAACCAAGGTATCAATCCAGTAGGAGGCTCCTCAAAAGTCCCACACACCTACACAAACAAACAAAGAACTCGCAACCAATGCAATAAAGGGGTTGTCAATCCCTTCACGGCCACTTGCGAAAGTGAGATCTAATAAAGATAGTATGATAAGATAAATATATTTTTGGTATTTTATAATATAGATGCAAAAAGTAAAGATGCAAATAAAAGTAGATTGGAAGCAAATATCATAAGAGATAGACCCAGGGGCCATAGGTTTCACTAGTGGCTTCTCTCAAGATAGCATAAGTATTACAGTGGGTGAACAAATTACTGTCGAGCAATTGATAGAAAAGCGAATAATTATGAGATTATCTAGGCATGATCATGTATATAGGCATCACGTCCGCAACAAGTAGACCGACTCCTGCCTGCATCTACTACTATTACTCCACACATCGACCGACTCCTGCCTGCATCTAGAGTATTAAGTTCATAAGAACATAGTAACGCTTTAAGCAAGATGACATGATGTAGAGGGATAAACTCAAGCAATATGATATAAACCCCATCTTGTTATCCTCGATGGCAACAATACAATACGTGCCTCGCAACCCTTTCTGTCACTAGGTAAGGACACCACAAGATTGAACCCAAAGCTAAGCACTTCTCCCATGGCAAGAAAGATCAATCTAGTAGGCCAAACCAAACTGATAATTCGAAGAGACTGGCAAACATAACTCAATCATACATAAAATAATTCAGAGAAGATTCAAATATTGTTCATAGATAAACTTGATCATAAACCCACAATTCATCGGATCTCGACAAACACACCGCAAAAAGAGTTTACATCAAATAGATCTCCACAAGGGAGGGGGAGAACATTGTATTGAGATCCAAAAAGAGAGAAGAAGCCATCTAGCTAATAACTATGGACCCATAGGTATGTGGTAAACTACTCACAACTCATCGGAGGGGCAAGGGTGTTGATGTAGAAGCCCTCCATGGTCGATTCCCCCTGCGGAAGAGTGCCGACGAAGGCTCCAAGATGAGATCTCGCGGATACAGAAGGTTGCGGTGGTGGAAATTGTGTTTCAGGTGCTCCCTCGATGTTTTCAGGGTACGTAGGCTTATATAGGAGGAAGAAGTATGTCGGTGGACGCCTGAGGGGCCCACGAGACAGGGGGCGCGCCCTATAGGGGGGAGTGGTGCCCTCCTATCTCGTGGAAGCTTCGGCTGCTTCTTGACTTGCACTCCAAGTCCTTTGGATCACGTTCGTTCCAAAAATCACGCTCCCAAAGGTTTCATTCCGTTTGGACTCCGTTTGATATTCCTTTTCTTCGAAATACTGAAATAGGCAAAAAACAGCAATACGGGCTGGGCCTCCGGTTAGTAGGTTAGCCCCAAAAATGATATAAAATGTGTAAAATAAAGCCCATAAACATCCAAAAGGGGTAATATAATAGCATGGAACAATCAAAAATTATAGATACGTTGGAGACGTATCACTGGTGATGGAGGGGACGCCGAAGGGCAAGGAGCATCGCCGCCCCGAACAATATTATGACAATGTCCTAAAGGGTGCCTGCCTTGTGGCGGATGAATGTGCTAAGGATGTAATATTTGAATGAATGTACTCATGTCATCCTGTAATATGAAAACGAGTTCATGTGCGCTATATAATGCTTGTTGGTTTAAAATATTACCTTCTGTGCGGCCGTTTATAAAGTCTGAGAGTTGGCCAGTCTTTGGCTTCTGCCCCAATGTAACTAGTACTGGGGTGTTCGGGATAAATCTAAACACTCTTTATCCAAATTTTTGGTCCTTTAAGGAGGTGTTCAGCACAGCGAACAAGGCAGTCGGACTATACAGCTTTATCACTCTCATGTAGCCATAGAAGTCTACAATTTTATATTTTGGCGAAGCCCCTAGTATTCGGAAGGCCGAACTTGGGGCGCTATACACGCCTAAATCGGACAAGGCCGATTCCTCGCCCGAAGCGAAAAAAATCTCGAACATCTCGAACATCGACCAACTTTCGCCTCATCATGATAGTCAGTTTTCGGCTTTCTCTACTGAGGTGCTCGTCCGGAAGAACCGGGACACAATCGCAGTAGTTCTCCCTGTGCTACCTTAGCCGATATAGCGGACGTAAGGTACCAAAACATGGGAGTCGGGCAAACCCAACTATTGACCCAAGACATGATTCGGAGCTGATGCATATAATGCTATAAGTTCGGGGTGCCGCACTATCGAAAGTGTTTGGACTTTTCTTGCCATGTTATGGGGTACACTGAAGCCCCTGGCGAGCCGGACGTACCAAAATGTACGGGTGCAATTTGTAATAAATAAGCAGTAAAGGAAAAGGATAAAGAAAAGTAATAGTAAGCTGACGCTGTACATTATTCCTCGCCCGAAGCGTATGTATACAAGTAGTGCGGTAAGCGAAATAGGACTATTTGACATGTCATGGCCAAGGGTAAGCTGCATGTGGGTATGTAAAACAGGTATAACGATCGTTATCAGAGACCACCTGAGGATTCCCTTGTACGTCAAAGCTTCTTGCCTCCTTGGTGTTTCCTTCCCGTGATGTGTCCGGTAGTAGGACTATCGAAGGAGCCTCCAAAAATAGGGACCTGAAAAGAAATGGTGTAAAAATACACAGATCCTGGGGTGGTTGAGCCGCATTGTGGACCGTGTCATAGTCGTGCCTCAGCCTATGCCCATGGTATTTTGAGTGCGTAATTATGTACGCGCGACACAAATTTCACCGCTTGACTGGGACTAGGGCGGAGGCCGTATTGCTAGGCGAGCTCTGGACGTGCTGGACGATCCTATTGCAGGGTACTCCGGACTCGCTTGACGGTGTCCGGGAGCTTTATCGCTGAATTGGCGGTCTGCCTAAGAAGGCTGCTTTGTACTTCTGCTGCGAGGGCCGCAGTGTGCTCCTCCGTACAGAGAGAGCGCTCTGTGTTTCTATTAACTGTTATAACCCCTCGAGGTCCTGGCATTTTGAGCTTGAGGTATGCGTAATGCGGTACCGCATTGAATCTGGCAAATGCGGTTCGTCTGAGTAGTGCATGATAGCCACTGCGGAAGGGGACGATATCAAAGATTAACTCCTCGCTACGGAAGTTGTCCGGAGATCCGAAGACTTCTTCAAGTGTGATTGAACCCGTGCAATAGGCCCCTACACTTGGTATGACTCCTTTAAAGGTGGTTTTTGTGGGCTTGATCCTTGAGGGGTCGATGCCCATTTTGTGCACTGTATCCTGATAGAGCAGGTTCAGGCTGCTGCCACCGTCCATGAGGACTCGTGTGAGATGGAATCCGTCAATGATGGGGTCGAGGACCAATGCAACCGAACCGCCGTGACGGATACTGGTAGGATGGTCCCTGCGATCGAAAGTGATCGGACAAGAAGACCATGGGTTGAACTTTGGGGTGACTGGCTCCATCGCATAGACGTCCCTTAGTGCATGCTTCCGTTCCCGTTTGGGAATATGGGTTGCGTATATCATATTCACCGTTTTCACCTGGGAGGGAGTCCTGGACTAGGGGGGTGTCCGGATAGCCGAACTATCATCATCGGCCGGACTCCAAGACTATGAAGATACAAGATTGAAGACTTCGTCCCGTGTCCGGATGGGACTTTCCTTGGCGTGGAAGGCAAGCTTGGCGATACGGACATGTAGATCTCCTACCATTGTAACCGACTCTGTGTAACCCTAGCCCTCTCCGGTGTCTATATAAACCGGAGGGTTTTAGTCCATATGACAACAACAATCATACCATAGGCTAGCTTCTAGGGTTTAGCCTCCTTGATCTCGTGGTAGATCTACTCTTGTACTACCCATATCATCAATATCAATCAAGCAGGAGTAGGGTTTTACCTCCATCGAGAGGGCCCGAACCTGGGTAAAAACATCGTGTCCCTTGTCTCCTGTTATTATCCGCCTAGACGCACAGTTCGGGACCCCCTACCCGAGATCCGCCGGTTTTGACACCGACATTGGTGCTTTCATTGAGAGTTCCTCTGTGCCGTTGCAATCAGGAAGGATGCCTCTTCCCGTCTTTAAAGACGGTACCATTGCCAAGGGAGCTTTGGCCGACGACCAAACTATCCGGCTAGGTGGTTTTCTTATGACCGCCTATTCGGCCGCCGCTCCGACAATGACCTCTCGGGTCATCAAAAGCGATCTTGACATCAACTCGGAATTCACCGAGCAGCTGGATCCGATGGAGCTCTCTTCCGTAAACGAGCTCTTGGATCGCATCGCCGCCCTGGGAGTCGCTACATACTATGATCAGATTGGGCTTAAAACCGATCTGAGAGAGATTAACTCCCCCCAGGTTACCCACCACGTTGCGGTGGTAGAGGAACAACGCGGCGACTCTTCTTCTATATTAAAGACCAGTTATGTCCGGACTCCTGATCCCTCCATGCCGGATTCCCGCGGAGGGACGGACGTCAATCAAGTACTGAACCTAAAGTCAGGCAGCAGACCAGATTCGTTGGACGACATCCAGCAATCCAAGCTTCCAAATTTGGAAACTTTTCGGCCCTTGAGCCTCAAGTTGGGCAGGGTTCCGGACTTAATTCCACCCGCCCACCCAAACATATGCGATCTATCTCAAATCCGGCAAGAGCCCACGGAGACAGTACATCATTACTAGGCCAGATTCCTCCTGGTTATGGACAGGATAAAGGAGTGCCGTGAGGAAAGCGCAATCTCAATTTTCTGCAACAATTGCACGGACAAGGGAATCACGAACGCCATAAGTCGCCGCGAAATTACACACTTCGCCGACCTGGCGTCCATAGTACGAAAGTACTGTGCGATGGAGAGTACCTGGAAAACCGAAACTAAGTTTTCGGACAATCCGGCTCCGAACACAACCCTAGTCCAAAACAAAAGGGTGCATCATGCTCAGGCACCCGGGACAAAAACCAAAAAGCAAGAACCCCATAAAGGGCACGGAACCATACTGGAGGGATGGCTCAACGGACCCTGAAAATCCATAGTACAGAGGGCGCCACTCCAACACATAGCCTTCGAGCATGTTGGATACTACGACAGGTGGCCAAAAGTGGTGAAGAGCTTCTAGCCCCGGAGAACCAGCACAACAGTACCAGTACGGTATTAACAGTCTTCGAGACTTTCGCATCAAATAATATGTGGAAAAGAACAATTCGCAGCCTCGCCGAAGTATACCAAGTAGCAACAACAAATCCATGGAGCGACACGGCTATCACCTTCAACGCCAGCGACGAACCTAAATTCCGAACAACCCAAGAACCAGCCGCATTGGTCCTCAGTCCAATAGTGGACGGCTTTCATCTTACCAAGGTACTCATGGATGGCGGCAGCGGATTAAACCTCATCTACGGGGAAACCCTTCAAAAAATGGAAATAGACTGAAGCATTGAGCGAAGCAGCACAACCTTTAGAGGAATAATCCCTAGTCGGGAAGCACGGTGCACAGGAAAAATTACACTAGATGTGGTGTTCGGCTCGCCGGACAACTACAGGTCCGAGGAGGTCACGTTCCAAGTGGCCCCATTCAGCAGCGGATATCACGCTTTATTAGGGCAAGAGGCATTCACAATCTTTCAAGCTATACCCCATTATGGGTACATGAAGCTTAAAATACCCGGGCCCAATGGAATCATCACTCTTGTCAGTGATCCGGACATAGCACTCCGCGCCAAAAATAAGACAGCCGCACTAGCCCTAGAGGCACTATCCGAAGCCCTAGCGGCAGAGGAATTCACTGCGCTGCACTCCACGGTGAATAGGGACGATGTGATACTCGATAAGAGATCCAAGTCCACCTCTTTTAAACCAGCGGACGAAATAGTCAAATTCCAAGTCCATCCAACGGACCCCACAAAGACGGCCTCCATTGGGGCACAATTAAACCCTAATGTAGACGCCGCACTATGAGAATTCCTTCAGGAAAATTGGGACATCTTTGCCTGGCACCCTTCAGATATGCCAGGAATCCCACGCAGGTTGGGAGAACACAGCCTTAACATCCTAAAAGGATTCAAGCCAGTCAAACAAGCTCTTCGGCGATTTTCCGAACCCAAAAGACAGGCAATGGGAGAGGAGCTAGCCAAACTATTAGAAGCCGGATTCATCAGAGACATCAAACATTCGGACTGGCTAGCAAACCTGGTAATGGTACCAAAAAAGGACAAATCCTGGTGCCTGTGTGTCGATTTTAAAGACCTTAACAGGGCTTGTCCAAAGGATCCTTTCCCCCTTCCCCGCATCGATCAAATCATCGATGCTACCGCAGGGCACGATTCATTGTGCTTCCTCAACGCATACTCCGGCTACCATCAAATCAAGATGGCGGAGACAGACCAAGCCGCAACGGCATTCATTACTCCATACGGACCATTTTGCTTCAACACAATGCCCTTCGGACTCAAAAACGCCGGCACAACATATCAGTGCATGATTCAGACATGTCTGGCTACCCAAATCGGCAAAGCAGTGGAGGCATACATAGATGATGTGGTCGTCAAGACCAAGCACGTCGAAACTCTAGTAGACGATTTGAGGCTCACATTCGACAACCTCCGAGCATATGACATTAAGCTCAACCTGGAAAAATGCGTTTTCGGCGTACCAGCCGGAAAGCTCTTGGGCTTCATTGTATCCGGTAGAGGAATTGAAGCAAATCCAGCCAAGATCCGAGCTCTGTCACAGTTGGATATCCCAAAAGACCTCAAACAAATACAAAAATTGACTGGATGCGTGGCGGCTCTAAGCCGCTTCATCTCCCGTTTGGGAGAAAAGGCATTGCCCCTCTATCGCCTCCTCAGGCGCACCGAACACTTCGAGTGGACGGATGCTGCCAAGGCCAGACTCGAAGAAATAAAGGCCATATTGGCAACAAATCCGGTCCTGGCCGCGCCCAACTTGGGCGAACCAATGTTGTTATATATCGCGGCAACACATCAAGTTGTAAGCGCAGTGCTCATCGTCGAACGAGAAACAGAAGGGCACAAATTCCCTCTTCAAAAACCAGTGTACTACATATCCACTGTCTTAACTCCATGCAAGTCCGGTACCCACACTATCAAAAGATAGCGTACGCGGTGTTCATGGCATCCCAGAAGCTGCGACACTACTTTCAAGAGTGTTCGATAACAGTGGCCTCGAAATACCTCTCAACGACATCATAAACAACCGCGACGCGACGGGCAGGATTGCAAAATGGGCCATCGAGCTCTTACCATTCGACATAACCTACAAACCACGGCGAGCTATAAAGTCGCAAGTTCAGGCGGACTTCATTGCTGAATGGACTGAAGCCAAACTCCCTAAAGAGTACGGCGCATACTCCAATTGGATTATGCACTTCGACGACTCTAAAATGTTGGCCGGCTTGGGGGATGGTGTCGTCTTGACGTCCCCAACCGGAGATACAGTCCAATACGCACTTCAAATAATGTACACGGACTCCAACAACGCAGCCGAATACGAGGCCCTTCGACATGGTCTCTGGATGGCAATCTCCATGGGCATTCAACACCTAGAGGTCCGCGGGGATTCAAACCTCGCAATATCCCAAGTAAATGGAGACTTTGATGCCAAGGATCCGAAAATGGCAGCCTACCGTAACGCCGTCTTAAAAATGTCAGCTCGGTTCGAAGGACTCGAATTCCACCATGTGGCCCAGGATAATAACCAGGCGGCCGACGTGTTGGCACGCATCGGCGCAAAGCGCGACGCCGTGCCTCCAAATATCTTCCTGGAGCGGCTCTTTAAGCCATCTGTAGTATGGGAAGAGGAGTCCGGAAACAACAATCTGGAACCAACCGCACCGCCCAACACCGAACACTCTGACACAACCGGTGGCTCAGCCAATGAAATAACACCTTCAGCCCACGAAATAATGGCAGTCATTGCCCCATGGACGGAACATTCCTAGCCTACTTAATTAGGCAGGAACTCCCCGAAGACCAAAATGAGGCCCGCTGCATAGCGGTGATCTAAAGCCTACAAGGTCCATGAGGGAGAGCTTTATAAGAAAAGCACAACTGGAGTCCTTCAAAGGTGCATCTCCGAAGAGGAAGGGCGAAATCTGCTGGCTGAAATTCACGCCGGACTCGGCGGGCACCACGCCGCAGCCCGGGCCCTTGTAGGCAAGGCCTTCCCTACAGGAT
Source organism: Triticum timopheevii (assembly GCA_963921465.1). Lineage (NCBI taxonomy): Eukaryota > Viridiplantae > Streptophyta > Magnoliopsida > Poales > Poaceae > Triticum > Triticum timopheevii. The sequence goes on from OY997262.1 coordinate 295,122,059, forward strand.
TTTATTGGCCAACGGCCCGGGCAGATGCTCAGGACTTAGTCCAACGATGCGTCGGGTGCCAGCTTTTTGCTAATCAAAGCCACATGCCACCCACCGCCCTCAAAACTATACCCATCACCTGGTCGTTCGCGGTGTGGGGGCTTGACATGGTTGGACCCCTTAAAGGGGGAACCTGTTGGGGAACGTAGCAGAAATTCAAAATTTTCTACGTAACACCAAGATCTATCTATGGAGAGACTAGCAACGAGGGGAAGGAGAGTGCATCTACATACCCTTGTAGATCGCTAAGCGGAAGCGTTCAAGAGAACGGGGTTGAAGGAGTCGTACTCGTCGTGATGCAAATCACTGGAGATCCTAGTGCCGAACGGACGACACCTCCCCGTTCAACACACTACAGCCCAGTGATGTCTCCCATGCCTTGATCCAGCAAGGTGAGAGGGAGAGGTTGGGGAAGACTCTATCCAGAAGCAGTATGATGGCGTGGTGGTGATGGAGGAGCGTGGCAATCCTGCAGGGCTTCGCCAAGCACCGCGGGAGAGGAGGAGTACTTGGGAGAGGGGGAGGGCTGCGCCAGGGGAAGCGTGTAGCTCCCATGCGCCTCCCCACTATATATAGGGGTGGAGGGGGCTGGTTTCTTGCCCTCCAAGTCCATTGGGGCGTTGGCAAAGGTGGGAGGAAAGAAATCCCATCATTTCCTTCCCCACCGATTGTTACCCCCCTTTTTTAGGGATCTTGATCTTATCCCTTTGGGATATGATCTTATTCCTTCTAAGGGGGGATCTTGGTGCGCCTTGACCAGGGGTGTGGGGCCTTGATCCCACTACCCACGTTCATGTGGGTCCCCCATGCAGGTGGGCCCCACTCCGAAACCTTCTAGAACCTTCCCGGTACAATACCGAAAAATCCCAAACATTTTCCGGTGGCCAAAATAGGACTTCCCATATATAAATCTTTACCTCCGGACCATTCCGGAACTCCTCGTGACATCCGGGATCTCATCCGGGACTCCGAACAACATTCGGTAACCACATACAAACTTTCTTTATAACCCTAGCGTCATCGAACCTTAAGTGTGTAGACCCTACGGGTTCGGGAACCATGCAGACATGACCGAGACGTTCTCCGGTCAATAACCAGCAGCGGGATCTGGATACCCATGTTGGCTCCCACATGTTCCACGATGATCTCATCGGATGAACCACGATGTCAAGGACTCAATCAATCACGTATACAATTCCCTTTGTCTAACGGTATTGTACTTGCCCGAGATTCGATCGTCGGTATACCGATACCTTGTTCAATCTCTTTACCGGCAAGTCTCTTTACTCGTTCCATAACACATCATCCCGTGATCAACCCCTTGGTCACATTGTGCACATTATGATGATGTCCTATCGAGTGGGCCCAGAGACACCTCTCCGTTTACACGGAGTGACAAATCCCAGTCTCGATTCGTGCCAACCCAACAGATACTTTTGGAGATACCTGTAGTGTACCTTTATAGCCACCCAGTTACGTTGTGACGTTTGGTACACCCAAAGCATTCCTACGGTATCCGGGAGTTGCACAATCTCATGGTCTAAGGAAATGATACTTGACATTAGAAAAGCTCTAGCATACGAACTACGATCTTTGTGCTAGGCTTAGGATTGGGTCTTGTCCATCACATCATTCTGCTAATGATGTGATCCCGTTATCAACGACATCTAATGTCCATGGTCAGGAAACCGTAACCATCTGTTGATCAACGAGCTAGTCAACTAGAGGCCCACTAGGGACATGGTGTTGTCTATGTACCCACACATGTATCTGAGTTTCCTATCAATACAATTATAGCATGGATAATAAACGATTATCATGAACAAGGAAATATAATAATAACTACTTTATTATTGTCTCTAGGGCATATTTCCAACAGTCTCCCACTTGCACTAGAGTCAATAATCTAGTTCACATCGTCATGTGATTAACATTCACACGTCACATCGCCATGTGACCAACATCCAAAGAGTTTACTAGTGTCATTAAACTAATTCACATCATCATGTGATTAAGACTCAATGAGTTCTGGGGTTTGATCATGTTTTGCTTGTGAGAGAGGTTTTAGTCAACGGGTCTGTACTTCGCAAATCTCTAGGTCATTCTGTAAATGCTGCTTCCATGCTCCACTTGGAGCTATTCCAAATGGTCGCTCCACTATACGTATCCGGTTTGCTACTCAGAGTCACTCGGATAGGTGTTAAAGCTTGCATCGACGTAACCCTTTACGCCAAACTCTTTATCACCTCCATAATAAAGAAACATGTCCTTATTTACTCCAAGGACAATTTTTTGACCGCTGTCCAATGATCCATTCCTGGATCATTCTTGTACCCCTTGACTGACTCATGGCAAGGCACACTTCCGGTGCGGTACACAGCATAGCATACTGTAGAGCCTACGTCTAAAGCATAGGGGACGACCTTCGTCCTTTCTCTCTTTTCTGCCGTGGTCGAGCTTTAAGTCTTAACTTCATACCTTACAACTCAGGCAAGAAATCCTTCTTTGACTGATCCATCTTGAACACCTTCAAGATCATATCAAGGTATGTGCTCATTTTGAAAAGTACCATTAAGTGTTTTTGATCTATCATTATAGATCTTGATGCTCAATGTTCAAGTAGCTTAATCCAGGTTTTCCATTGAAAAACACTTTTCAAATAACCCTATATGCTTTCCAGAAATTCTACATCATTTCTGATCAACAATATGTCAATAACATATACTCATCAGAAATTCTATAGTGCTCCCACTCACTTCTTTGGAAATACAAGTTTATCATAAACTTTGTATAAACCCAAAATCTTTGATCATCAAAGCGCACATTCCAACTCCGAGATGCTTACTCCAGTCCTTAGAAGGATCACTGGAGCCAGCATACCTTTTAGCATCCTTAGGATCGACAAAAACTTTCTGATTGTATCACATACAACCTTTCCTTACGAAGACTGGTAAGGAAACTCGTTTTGACATCCATCTGCTAGATTTCATAAATGCAGCTAATGCTAACACGATTCCGACGGACTTAAGCATCGCTACGGATGAGAAAATCTCATCGTAGTCAACTCCTTGAACTTGTGAAAAACTCTTCGCCACAAGTCGAGCTTCATAGACGGTGACATCACCATCCATGTCTGTCTTCTTCTTAAAGATCCATTTATCTCAATGGCTTGCCGATCATCAGGCAAGTCCACCAAAGTCCATGCTTTGTTCTGATACATGGATCCTATCTCGGATTTCATGGCTTCTAACCATTTGTCGGAATTTGGGCCCACCATTGCTTCTCCATAGCTCGTAGGTTCATTGTTGTCTAGCAACATGACCTTCAAGACAGGATTACTGTACCACTCTGAAGCAGTACACATCCTTGTCACCCTATGAGGTACGGTAGTGACTTGATCCGAAGTTTCATGATCACTATCATAAGCTTCTACTTCCATTGGTGTAGGTGCCACAACAACAACTTCCTGTGCCCTGCTACACACTAGTTGTAGTGACGGTTCAATAACCATATCAGGTCTCCACCATCCTCCCACTCAACTTTTCGAGACAAACTTTTCCTCGAGAAAGGACCCGATTCAAGAAACAATCCCTATTGCTTTCGGATCTGAATTAGGAGGTATACCCAACTGTCGTGGGGAACAAACACCTATGGGGCAGGGCCCCTTTCGGTCCGGCAAGGGAGCGTTGGGCACACGAAGAGCAGATCGAGGCAGAGCACGCGAGGGATTTTTACCCAGCTTCGGAGTTCTCCGGAGAGATAAAACTCCTACTGCTGCTTTGTGTTTGTATTGTGTTCTTGCTCGAGAGCGTGAGCATTCTGTAGTCTCAAATGAGTCGAACCCCTTCTACGTTGTGCATGGGCCTCCTTTTATAGGCTAAAGGGGTCACCGACAGGTGGCAACGCAGTCAGGGGTAAAAATGTAAAAAGAGGGGTTGGTACAACTGCTGCTACAGCGTACCCTACCTAACTCTGACGGCAGGGGACAAGGGCATTTAATGCCCGTTCGGTCGCCCAAACAGTGCAGAAAGCGACCGTTTGGGGTGCCACCGCTTGCCACGATGACCTTCTCATCATCTCCATTTGCCACCTCGCACCGCTTGGCTGCACAGCCGCCCGCCATGTGCGCCAGGAACGATCTTGGGGCGACACGTCGTCGGATGCGCTGGAGCGTGGGCGCAGAGTGGTGGCTTCGCCGTGGCAAGCGCCTTGCCGTGGTCGTTGTCTTGTCGCACCCGAAAGCTTGTCGCTCGCCGGGTCTTGCCGGGACGCGCGGCGCGTCGCGGCAAGTTTCTTGGCTGGCCCTCCCGGCAAGCTCCTCTTGCCGGGGCCTTGTCCTTCCTGGCAAGCTCCTCTTGCCGGGGCCTTGTCTTCTTAGTTAAAACACTTTGTTCTTGAATGGCACAAATATGAGCTACGGAGGATCTTGGCGGATGCCCGGCAAGCCTGGCCGCTGGGTGGTGCGACTGCCCGTGCACAAGTTCAGGATACTAAGGTACCCCTACTTTAGTACACCGACAGGAGCCCCCGGGCCTGGGCCACACACGGTGCCGAGCGCTGTTGGGCCAGGCCCAAAACAGGGCACGAGCACGCGCGGCCTGGGTCCATACCAAATCCAACTCCGTATCCACCGCGCCCTCCCGTAACGGCACGCGTCAAATGCGGCGTCGTGGGAGAGATCGTGGGCAATTCTTTAATCAAGAAAGGCGTAATGTTCGCCTCTCCTCTTTATAAGCAGAGGAAACAGGGGCCGTTCCCCCACCTTCGCCACTTGTGGTTCCTTCCTCAGAAAGCTCCGCCGCTCCCCTCCGCTTCCCAAGCCGAAAGAGAGCAGCGCTCCGCCGCCCGTCGCCGCCGCCCTCCTCCACCGCTTCCGCCATGGCTCCGAAGACCGGAAAGAGTGCGAAGTCGGCCGAGGCGCTGCGGCTCGAGGCGCTGCGCAAGGAGCGAGCACTTTTCCCCCCCGAGCTTACCCCGAAGGCGCTGTGGGAGGAGTTCTATCTTTTCTGGTCGACGGAGACGCGGGCGCATCCGCGCACGCAGACGCTCTCCGCCGAAGCTTCTACTTCCAAACGGTGCCCAAATGGGTACTACTTCTTCCCATTGTTCTTCTATTGCGGGCTCTGCCCGCCCTTTTCCGATTTCTTCTGTGACGTCATGAACACATACGGGCTCCATCTCCTTGACTTCACCCCCAACGCCGTTCTGACAATGGAGGTTTTGGCGCATCTTTGCGAGAACTTCGTCGGAATCCACCCCAACGTTGCCCTTTTCCGCCACTATTTCATGCCCCGGGTCGAGAAAGGAGAGCCCTTGTCTGGCGGGGTCTCCTGGATCTCGAGGGCCGGCAAGAAGGAGGTGTATCTGGAGGGGGAGCTCCGCAGCAAATGGGACGAGTGGAGGGCTGAATGGTGTTGGATTGTTGACTCAGATCCGCAACCATTCACCAATTTGCGCCAAGCCCGAGTAGTGCGCGGCGGCGACTGGAGCGCCCTGGCGGCGGACGATGCTAAGCTGAAGATCGCCACCACCCGGATTCTGCGGCTCAGGCCTGCCGGGCTCACTGTAGGGGCTGTTGGCGCGGACTTTCTTCGCCGCCGCATCGCCCCTCTGCAGGAGAGGGGAAGGCCCGCTTGGCTGTTCGGGGGCCCGGCGGATATCATGAGGCTGCGCCCAGGCCTCAATTTTAACTTCACTGTTTTGGAGTTGGACGGGATGCTCAAGGAGCTGTTCAAGCACGACCCCAACCATCTGGAGTGGTTCAGGGTGCCGCAGGGCATCATCCCATTGTGTAACAACTCCCAGCTTGATCGCATCCGCGCAATGATGCCGGAGTGTGATTCGCACGGGATTATTCCAACTTGGCGGGAGCCCTCCGACGACATCGTGCGGCAATTCTTCGACGGCTTGGTGGAGGTAGCAGTCCGCGTCGACGAGCAGAGGCTCCTCACCCGCGACACCACCGATGACGAGATGCGGTACATCGCCACCAGGGCCGAAGAGGCGGCGGCAGCCGCCGCTGCGGGCTAGTTCGGGTTTACTTTGAAGGAGGCAGAGGCAGCCGAGGCGGCAAGCCTTGCCGACCGAGAGGACCTTAGCGGGAAGGTCGTTGGCGAGGGGGAGCCCGAGGCCGAGGCGAGTGAGCCTGCCGGGGGCGCGAGTGGCCAACCATCTTCAAGCAGCTTGCCGCAGACGGGGTCCTCAGCGCAGCCCCCAGCTCAACCAAGGAGGCGCCTTCGCAGGACCGGAGATACAGCAGGGCGGCAGACGGGCCAACAGCCGTCGTGCCGCGGGGCACGCTCCACCGCGCCAAGCACCGCTGACACGGGAGCGTCTCATGCCACGCCGGCAACTGGAGAGGGGTCTTCTCGGGCCGCTACTTCCGATCCTGCTTCAGCTCCCGCCAAGCGTCCAAGGGAGCCTACTCCTCTGCCTCGTCACGCAGAAAGGGTACCGGACTTCGACCTTTCCGCGCTCAGCTCCGACGAGGAGGAAGAAGAGGAAAAGGAGTATGACTTTCCTCCTGTTGTATTTATATTTCTTCGATTCTTGCTGTTTCTTGTCTTGTATCTGATCCGCTTCCCTCCGAACCTCGTTCCATTTCAGGACTCTGGCCGAGAGGGCGGCGAAGAGGGCCAAGGTCCCCGTGGTTGTCATCGAGGACGATCCTGCTGCGATGGCAGAGGACGTGTCCGAGACCACCTTGACGGACCCAGCAACCTCTCCTCGAAGCAGCCCCCAGCGCAGCCCCCAGCGTAAGTATTTGTTCACTTCCCATTGTGGGGCGCGCATGGGCGCTCTTTCTTTGCTGATATCTTGATTGTTGACTTGCTTGTGTAGGAGCAGAACGGGCCCATTAGGGACAACCAGAAGCCGCTCCTGAGGTGCAATCTGCTTCAACTGCGCCGCCAAGGGGCGATTCTCCGACAAGGGAGCGCTCTCCGGCAAGGGAGGGGTCCCCGGCCAGGGGCAGTTCCCCGGCAAAGGACGGGACCAGTGATCCTTCGGTGGAGGAGCCCATGATCACAGAGCCCAGCACAGGTAACCCTCCTTGTCGGAAATTTTCCCTTGGGTTCTTCTTCTTCTGATCTTCTTTTTTGGATATTTGCTTGACTTTTTCTCCCCTTTTCCTGCCTTCAGATCCTCCCTCCACGGAGCCAATGGAGACCGAGGCCACCGGCGAGGAGAATGTGCGCGGCGATACTGGTGATGCCGCTGCTACTGAAGAGGAGGCCGGCGTTGATGACCCCGCCGACGAAGAGGCCGCCAAGGCTGCTGGTGCTAGAGCTGGCGAGGGGTCCGGCCACTGCACTGACGACCCGGGGGCCGTAGGAGCGCAAGGCGATATGCCGACCGCCGACCCCTCCGCCGCTGACGCAGCGCCAAGCCCCGAAGAGCCCCAGCCCGGCGCCTACTTGAAGGCCCGCGAAGGTATCTTCATCAGGCTCCCCTGGGCGTCAAGCTCCAGGGCGCCGGTCGAGGGAGAGGCTTTTGACGGAGAGGTGCTCGCCTCCGCTGGGCTGACAGTGGTTGACGCACCAAGCAGCAGCAGCGGCGAGTCCGAGGAGGAGCAACTGCTCCGGAAGTTGGTGTCGCTCTACCGCGCCTGACAAGCGAAACTGGAGTCCCGGGAAGCGCTTGTCGCGCAAGCGGGAGTTGACATAGAGAAACATGCGGAGGAGCTCCAGAGACGCAACCAAGAGGCCCTCCGGTCCATTGCGGAGGACAGGGCACAACTTGTCGAGGTTTGGAAGGCCTTCCTCCTCGAGAAGGCAGAAGCTGAGGAGCAACAGAGGCTTGCTGCTGAAGAGCTGTCCACTCGGGAAGGTGAACTAACACAGCGGAAAGTCAATCTGGACAGCCACGAGGAGGAGCTCGCCGCACGCGAGCAATCACTTGGCGGGGCGCTCAAGGAAGCGAAGGATGCTGCCGCAGCTGCCGAGGCTGCCAAGAAGGAGTTGGAGATGAAGATGACGCAGCTGGAGGCTGATTTGAAAGTGAAGGATGAGGAGCTTGCCGCACTCCAGCGCGAACGCGAGAAGGATGCCCTCGCTCATGGCGATCTGCAAGTTCAACTCGCCGATAAGGTCAAGGAACTGAACGCCGTCAAGGACTCAAATGCTGATCTAGAGCTGAAGCTGGTCACGCTGACTGAGATGCTGGACGGCGCCAAGAAGCGCGAGGATGACTTGAAGAAAGAGATCAAGGGCAACGAGGAGCTGCTGACGAGGGCCGCCGAGACTCAAAACACCTTCAGCGCTACGGTGGAGCTCTGGACGGAGGGCCTCGTCAACATCGCTGCAACCATCGACGAGGAGCTGGCGCAACTGGACTTGGCGGGCTTCGGGTACTCCTCCGACGAGAACCTCCAGCCCAGCGCCAAGCTTACTCTTTTCTTCAAGCGCGTGGTGACGGCTCTCCAGCAACTCCGGGAAAGGATCCCGAAGCAGCTGGCCGACGAGTTGCGCGCCATCTGTGCCAGAGTCTTGGAGAAGGTGTTGGTGAAGGTGCTCTTCCGCAATCCGAACCTCAACCTCACCAACGTTCTCAAGAAGTTGCCGGCGGGTGCTGATCTTGCAGAGCTCAAGGCCCTTGTCGCACCCATCGTGGACAAGGTGAATGAAGTCAGGAGGGTTGATGGCGACCGCATAGACTAGGCCGTGTGTTTTTCTCCTTTTTCTTGCCGCTGCTAGACATGTCGTAGGAACAATCTATTAGAGTGCGGCAAGTTATTATTGTAATATGACTTTATTCTGGGTAGTATTTGCTATGTTATTTCCTTTACTTGATTCCCTCCTTTGTATGTTTTTACGCTACGCTTTTAGGGAACTTGCCGGCGCAGGCACCTTTGCCGTGAGCGCTGAGTGCGGAACATCAGCAGCCTGCTGGCGGTGTTGCCTCCGGCAAGAAACCTTGTCGGAACTAGTCGCAGCACATTTACGTTGTTGAGCGGACTCGAAACAAAGTAAGGGCTCAACTAGCCACGAGTTAGTTCCTCCGCGCACAGGTTTTCCATACAAAGCACAGTCGTTCAAGGAGGATAACTTAAAAAATTTAAAACTGATTGTGCTCAAACTTTGGCAACTTAGCTTTTTCTTTTTGTCGTCTGCGTCCCGGCAAGGCTATACTTGTTTGAACAACGCCTGGTCCACACCATTATCTTCTTATCTTCCCCTCCCCCCCCCCCGGGGGAACTTGTGGGCGAAGGAACCTCCTTTTTGAGAAAAAGAAAAAAGAGAAAATAAAGATATGGAGCCTTAAGGCTCGTTATTGCTTACCGGGGGCAAGAGCTGCACAAAGTGTCAGATAGTACATGCAAAAGAAAGAAAGCATGAAATTTGACAACATTTGCAGGGCATATGATATTTATTTATACACGGGATCTGTGCCCGGCTTTGTACAAAGGGTTACATGCAACTGCGGCAAGGCTTGTACAAAAGGTGGTTGCCGGAACAGCTGGTTCCGGCAACCGCGCCTCATGGGTAAAACTTACGAAGATGCTCTATGTTCCAGGAGTTGCTCACCAGAAAGCCATCTTCGGTCTCAAGGCGGACAGCGCCGGGCCTAGTGACTCGTTTCACCCGATAAGGGCCTTCCCACTTTGGCGTCAACTTGTTGGAATTCTTGGCGGATTGAACGCACCGAAGAACAAGGTCGCCTTCCTCGAAACTTCTGGCATTAACTTTGCGGCTATGGTAGCGACGCAAAGCTTGCTGGTAGCGAGCAGCTCGTACAGCAGCCTGAAGACGATCTTCCTCGAGGAGCAGCGCGTCTTCTTGCCGTAGCTGCTCTTGCTCAAGCTCATCATAAGCGAGCACTCGAGGCGATCCGTATACGAGTTCCATGGGGAGAACTGCTTCTGCTCCGTAAACTAGAGCAAAAGGTGTCTGGCCAGTGGCTCGATTTGGCGTCGTCCTGATCGACCAAAGAACCACCGGCAGCTCCTCGATCCAATTTCTTCCGCACTTGTGTAGCCTGTCGAAAGTTCTGGTCTTGAGCCTGTGCAGCACTTCAGCATTTGCCCTCTCCGCTTGACCGTTGCTTCTTGGGTAAGCAACAGAAGCGAAGCAGATCTTGGCGCCAAGATCTTGGACATACTGCATGAAGGTGCGGCTCATGAATTGTGAACCATTGTCGGTGATGATCCTGTTAGGGACTCCGAAACGGCAGACAATCGACCTGAAGAACTTGATTGCTGACTGTGATGTCACCTTCCTCACTGCTTCCACCTCCGGCCACTTTGTGAACTTGTCGATTGCCACGTACAAGTACTCAAAGCCCCCGACAGCTCGGGGAAAGGGGCCGAGGATGTCGAGCCCCCAGACCGAAAATGGCTAGGATAAAGGGATTGTCTGGAGAGCTTGAGCTGGTTGATGTATCTGCTTGGAGTGGAACTGGCATGCTTCACACTTGGTTACTTGTGCAGTTGCATCCTGGAGGGCTGTCGACCAAAAGAAACCTTGCCGGAAGGCTTTGCCGGCAAGTGCTCTTGCGCCAATGTGGTGACCACATATGCCTCCATGTATCTCCGCCAACAGCTCCTGTCCTTCTTCTCGGGAAATGCACTTCAATTTCACTCCGTTGAATCTTCTTCTGTACAGTATGTCATCGACAAACTTGTACATACTTGATTGTCGGGCTACTCTCTCGGCTTCTTCTTGCTCTTCGGGAAGTTCCCCTGTTTGAAGGAAACGGACGATCGGCTGTGCCCATGCCGGAGCTTGTGGCTCGACGACAAGGACTAAAGGCGCAAATGCTGCTGCGGGAACATCTGCTTCCACGGCAAGAATCTGCGATTCAGCCGGAGCTTGATGTTCCCCGGCAAGCTTGCCGGAGCAAAACTTGTCGGGAGCGTCTGCTTCAACGAAACAAACCCTAGGGCTTGTCGGAGCAGACTGCTCCTCAGCACTCTTTGTGTTGATCTTGGAGACCTTCTTGACGTCGGCTTCGGGGAGCTTAGCCGGAAAGTAGTCACTAGAAATCAACTTCCTCTTCTTGCTCTGTCCAGTTGATGGTGTTACAGATGGTTGAGTCAGCTTGAGCGCAAAGATCCCTGGTTCCACAGGCAGCTTGAGTGCGGCGCATTTTGACAGGCCATCTGCAATGTCGTTCTGAGCTCTCGGAACATGTTCCATCTGCAGGCCGTCAAAATGCTCTTCCAACTTCCTCACTTCATCAATGTAGGCCTCCATCAACGGACTCTGATAATCTTTGTTCACTTGGCGGACGACAAGTTGCGAGTCACCCCTGACAATGAGCTTCTTGATCCCAAGGTCTGTCGCAATCCTGAGTCCGACAAGCAAACCTTCATACTCTGCAGTATTGTTTGTTGCTTGCTCCTTGGGAAAGTGCATCTGGACCACGTACTTGAGGTGCTCTCCGGTGGGAGCGACAAGTAACACACCCGCACCGGCGCCTTGCAGCGAGAAGGCACCATCAAAGTACATGATCCATTCTTTGCTTGCCTCCTTGACGGGGATGCTCGTTTCTGGAGTTTCTTCGTCAGGTGTCGGCATCCATTCTGCTATGAATTCTGCCAATGCTCGGCTCTGGATAGTTGAGGTACTCTCAAACTTGAGGCCAAAGCTTGACAATTCTAGTACCCACTCGACAATCCTGCCCGTTGCTTCTGGATTTTGCAGTATCCTCTTCAACGGAAAGCGAGTGACAACTGTGATCTCATGTGCTTGAAAGTAATGGCGCAGCTTTCTCGAGGCCATGAGAAGGCCAAAAAGCAATTTCTGCACTCCAGAGTACCTTGACCTAGCCCCCTGTAGAAGGGAACTGACAAAATAAACTGGGCGCTGCACCATCTTCTTTTGTCTCTCTTGCTGCAGCTGCACAGACCCATCCTTGTTGGGATCAGAGCTTGTCGGGGAAGCCCCCTGGTTGTCGCTGGACTCGCTTGCAGTGGTCGCTGGCTCATCATCCGCCTCCCTTTCCGCTACTAATGCAGCACTAACCACTTGATTGGTTGCCGCTAGATACAGCAGCAGCTTCTCTTGTGGTTTAGGTGCGACAAGTATTGGAGTGGAGGACAGGTATCTCTTCAAGTCCTGCAGCGCAGCCTCCGCTTCCGGAGTCCATTTCATTGGACCTGCCTTTTTCAAAATTTTGAAAAATGGCAGGGCACGCTCAGCAGACTTAGAGATGAACCTACTGAGAGCAGCAACGCAGCCAGCAAGCCTTCACACATCCTTGACGCGCTTCGGTGCTTCGATATGCTCAATGGCCTTGATCTTGTCGGGATTGGCTTCAATCCGCCTCGGGGTTCAACTTGAGATTGATCTTGCGCAAATTTGCAAAGGTCTCGTCCAAATCTTGGATCAGAGTTGCTCTGTCATTGCTCTTGACCACTATGTCATCCATGTAGGCTTCTACATTTCTGTGCAACTGTGGCTCAAAAGCTTCATGAACTACCCTTGCAAATGTTGACCCAGCATTCTTTAGTCCGAAAGGCATTCGTACAAAGCAGTACGTGCCACATGGAGTAATGAATGCGGTTTTCTCTTCATCCTCTTCTGCCATGAAGATCTGATGATATCCTGAGTATGCATCAAGAAATGAAAGCAAATCACATCCTGCTGTGGAGTCGACAATCTGGTCAATGCGCGGCAGGGGAAATGGATCTTTGGGACAAGCTCTATTAACATCAGTGAAGTCAATACAAAGCCTCCACTTCCCATTGGCCTTGCGCACGACTATAGGATTGACCAACCACGTAGGATGGAGCACTCCTCTGACGAGGCCTGCTGCTTCCAACTTCTTGATCTCTTCTGCGATGAATTCTTGATGCTCCACTGCTTGCTTCCTAACTCTCTGCTTGACGGGCCGCGCGCGAGGGCAGACGACAAGGTGGTGCTCAATTACTTTTCTGGGAACACCGGGGATGTCAGATGGTTGCCACGCAAACACATCGACATTCGCCCGCAGGAAAGCAACGAGCGCACTTTCCTATTTAGGGTCAAGCGTGGCACTGATGGTGAAGGTACCACCAGTGCCGTCCTCCTTGGCGGCCACTTTCTTGGTCTCTGGTGAAGCTGTCTTTGCCTTCTCGCACTTGCCGGTGGAGCTCGATGGTGCGTCCTCGACGGTAGTGCAGCACTCCGAAGAGGTGCGCTTGCCGGAGTGGGCATCAGAGCTGTTCTTGCCGGACTTTGTCTTCTTCCTCCCCCCGGGAGCTTCAGCGGCAAGTGTCTTGCGATCTGCTGCGGCTGCTGCTTCTCGATAGATCTTGTCGGTACAGATAAGGGCATATTTCTTGTCGCCAGGGACAGAAATGACACTTATCGGACCGGGCATCTTGAGCATGTTGTAAGCATAATGAGAGGCTGCCATGAACTTGGCGAGCGCTGGACGGCCAAGTATCCCATTGTAGGGCAACGGGAAATCAGCGACGTCAAAGGTGACTTTCTCTGTCCTGAAGTTCAGCTCGCTGCCAAATGTCACTGGCAGTGTAATCTTCCCCTTCGGCTTGCTCCTTCCTGGGTTGATTCCTTGAAAGGTACCAGTCTCTTCGAGCTCGTTGTCGGGGATCTGGAGTTTCCTGAGCACCGCGGAGGAGATCAGATTCAAGCCGGCCCCGCCGTCAACCAGCATCTTTGTGACCTTGAGGTTGCGGATAGTTGGCGAAACCAACATCGGCAAGCACCTGACCGCAGTTACGCGATCAGGGTGATCCTCAACATCAAAGATGATGGGCGTGCTGGACCACTTCAGAGGCTTGCGCGACTCAACTGACGGTTCTGCTGCATTTACTTCCCGCACCCACTGTTTGAGCTGGCGGTGCGAAGTATGCAGAGAAGCACCGCCGTCGACGCACAAAACCTCTGTTGCTTTCTGAAACTCCTGCTCGTCGGCCTCGTCCTCATCCATCTCTTCATCTTTGTCTTTGTCTTCATACTTGTCGCGGCCGCGGGGAGGCCTGTCTCCTTGCCGCTGCTTAGCCTTGCCACGGCGCCCTCCCCGGGCGGGACGCTTCTTGCCGGATCCTCCACCACCTTCTTGGGCCTTCTCCTTGTCGAGACGCTCGTATTCAGTTTTCTGTAGCTCAACAAGCTGCTCAACCTTCTTGCAAGTCTGGAGATCATGGCCCTTGGTGCGGTAGATCTTGCAGTACTGCTTGCCGGAGCCGTCCTGCTTGTCGGCGGCCACCACAGCCTCGCCGGAGTCACCAGTTTTGGCCTTCTCGGCGCCACCTCTGTTGCCGTACTGCTCGACAACTAGCACATCCTTGGCTTTCCTCTTTCTGTTATTTCGCCTCCGGTTCTTCTTTGCCGGGGCGGCATCCTCACTGTCAGATCCTTCTGCTCCTACGTTCTCTCCGGGGAGTTTCCTCCCCTCCTCAGCACGTGCACATTTGTCGGCCAGAGCATATAGCTCGCTGACATCTCTGATTTTGCACATCGCCATCTCCTCCCTCATCCTGCGGTTATGCACGTTCCGATGGAACGCACTGATAACCGCGGCGGGGTGGACGTCTCGGATGTTGCGCTGCACTTGGCTGAATCTTTGAATGTACTTGCGCAAGGGTTCTCCTTCTTTCTGGGCGAGCAGATGAAGATCGCTCTCCTGGCCATGGGGCTTGTGGCCGCCTGTGAAGGCGCCAACAAACTGATGGCACAGATCTGCCCATGAAGAGATGGAGTTGTCCGGCAAGTGCATGAGCCAAGATCTGACGTTGTGCTTGAGCACCAGCGGGAAGTAGTTGGCGAGGATCTTCTCGTCGCGCCCCCCGGCAGCCTGCACCGCGATGGTGTAGACGCTAAGGAACTCTGACGGATGTATCCTGCCATCGTACTTCTCGGGTACATCTGGCTTGAAGTTCTTGGTACTGGGCCACTGGACCTGCCGCAGCTCACGAGTGAACGCAGGGCAACCTACCGCGTACGGCAAGTCGCCTGGTTCCCCTGGCGCATGCATATCAACAGCGGGCTCAGCGCGCTGGTCTGACTGACGCCGCGCTTCTCTTCAACGCTCGATGCGAGTACGAGCATCTTCTTGTCGTCGTTCTTGGAGAACTTGGCACTGACCGCGACGAGCTCGCGGCTCCGACGACGCGGTGGAGTCGGTGTCGAGGTTAGCCCGGCGAGTCGGCGATCTTGGCCTTCGGGGCGGGGAGTGCACGGAGGTCGCACCCCCACCGGTCTTGTCGCCACCGGCTTGCACCTGGACATCTTGCCGCGGCTTCGATGTGGTCGGTTGCCGGGGAGTGTCGTCGTTGGCGAAGCCGATGAGGCTCTGAATGGTGGCCCTCCAATCGTCGATCTTGTCTGGCGCTGGAGGGTAATCTAGTAGCAGTTGTGCTCGAGCCAACGCTTCTTCTGGGGTTTTCGGCGGCGGGGGCGAACGACGCGAGGTGCGGGATATGCTCAAACTTCTAACAGTGTTAGAAGGAGCAACATCTCGTCCAGGCGACCGTGCCGCGCTCGCGCCAACATGCTGGCGTGTATGTTGGCCTTGAGCGTCCCGCGATCCACCAGCTTGGCCTTGTTCTAACGCGAGCACGGGGCTAGGGGCACCATGGCGTTGTCGATCCTGCACCTCCTGAGAGGGGTGCGGTGTATGTACAGACGCCGAAGCTTGCGGGGCCTTGTCCTTGGATCTCGTGACAATGTGAGCTCCCACATGGGCGCCTGTTCTTTCGCCAGCGTCTGCCCCACCACCCGCTTGCTCCGCTGGCGGTGGGATCGACATGGACGGGGCGGCCACCTCCGAAGCCTTCTTCTTCGGTGGCATGTCGATGAAGATGTTGATGTAGCGCGCGCGAACACCGGATCAGGTTCGCACAACCTCGACGCCCCCCTACCTGGCGCGCCAAAGATGTCGTGGGGAACGAACACCTATGGGGCAGGGCCCCTTTCAGTCCGGCAAGGGAGCGGAGGGCACACGAAGAGCAGATCGAGGCAGAGCGCGCGAGGGATTTTTACCCAGCTTCGGAGCTCTCCGGAGAGATAAAACTCCTACTGCTGCTTTGTGTTTGTATTGTGTTCTTGCTCGAGAGCGTGAGCGTTCTGTAGTCTCAAATGAGTCGAACCCCTTCTACGTTGCGCATGGGCCTCCTTTTATAGGCTAAAGGGGTCACCGACAGGTGGCAACGCAGTCATGGGTAAAAATGTAAAAAGAGGGGTTGGTACAACTGCTGCTACAGCGTACCCTACCTAACTCTGACGGCAGGGGACAAGGGCATTTAATGCCCGTCCGGTCGCCCAAACAGTGCAGAAAGCGACCGTTTGGGGTGCCACCGCTTGCCACGATGGCCTTCTCGTCATCTCCATTTGCCACCTCGCACCGCTTGGCTGCACAGCCGCCCGCCACGTGCTCCAGGAACGATCTTGGGGCGACACGTCGTCGGATGCGCTGGAGCGTGGGCGCAGAGTGGTGGCTTCGCCGCGGCAAGCGCCTTGCCGCGGTCGTTGTCTTGTCGCACCCGAAAGCTTGTCGCTCGCCGGGTCTTGCCGGGATGCGCGGCGCGTCGCGGCAAGTTTCTTGGCTGGCCCTCCCGGCAAGCTCCTCTTGCTGGGGCCTTGTCCTTCCCGGCAAGCTCCTCTTGCCGGGGCCTTGTCTTCTTAGTTAAAACACTTTGTTCTTGAATGGCACAAATATGAGCTATGGAGGATCTTGGCGGATGCCCGGCAAGCCTGGCCGCTGGGTGCTGCGACTGCCCGTGCACAAGTTCGGGATACTAAGGTACCCCTACTTTAGTACACTGACACCAACTATTTTGGGTGTCCTATGAAGATGCATTTTATTCGCTTTGGGTTCGAGCTCATCAACCTAAAACTTTTCCACATAAGCGGCGCAGCCCCAAACCTTTAAGAAATGACAGCTTAGGTTTCTCTAAACCATAGTTCATACGGTGTCATCTCAACGGAATTACGTGGTGCCCTATTTAAAGTGAATGTGGTTGTCTCTAATGCCTAACCATAAACGATAGTGGTAATTCGATATGAGACATCATGGTACGCACCATATCCAATAGGGTGCAACTATGATGTTCGGACACACCATCAAACTATGGTGTCCCAGGCGGTATTAATTGTGAAACAATTTCCACAATGTCTTAATTGCGTGCCAAAGCTCGTAACTCAGATACTCATCTCTGTGATCATATCATAGACATTTTATCCTCTTGTCACGATGATCTTCAACTTCACTCTGAAATTACTTGAACCATTCAATAATTCAGACTTGTGTTTCATCAAGTAAATATACTCAACATCTACTCGAATCATCTGTGAAGTAAGAACATAACAATATTCACTGCATGCCTCAACACTCATTGGACTGCACACATCAAAAATGTGTTACTTCCAACAAGTTACTATCATCTTACTGAAAATGAGGCTTTTCAGTCATCTTGCCCATGTGGTATGATTTGCATATCTCAAGTGATTCAAAATCAAGTGAGTCCAAACAATCCATCTGCATGGAGTTTCTTCATGCGTATACACCAATAGACATGGTTCGCATGTCTCAAACTTTTCAAAACGAGTGAGTCCAAAGATCCATCAACATGGAGCTTCTTCATGCGTTTTACACCAATATGACTTACATGGCAGTGCCACAAGTAAGTGGTACTATCATTACTATCTTATATCTCTTGGCATGAAAATGTGTATCACTACGATCGAGATTCGATAAACCATTCCTTTAGGTGCAAGACCATTGAAGGTATTATTCAAATAAATAGAGTAACCATTATTCTCCTTAAATGAATAACCGTATTGCGATAGACATAATCCAATCATGTCCATGCTCAATGCAAACACCAAATGACAATTATTCAGGTTTAATACTAATCTTGATGGTAGAGGGAGGGTGCGATGTTTGATCACATCAAACTTGGAAACACTTCCAACACATATCGTCAGCTCCCCTTTATCTAGTCTCCATTTATTCCGTAGCTCTTTTATTTCGAGTTACTAACACTTAGCAACCGAACCGGTATCTTAATACCCTGGTGCTACTAGGAGTACTAGTAAAGTACACATTAACATAATGTATATCTAATATACTTCTATCGACCTTGCCAGCCTTCTCATCTACTAAGTATCTAGGGTAATTCTGCTCCAGTGGTTGTTCCCCTTATTACAGAAGCACTTAGTGTCGGGTTTGGGTTCAACCTTGGGTTTCTTCACTAGAGTAGCAGCTGATTTGCCGTTTCATGAAGTATCCTTTCTTGCCCTTGCCCTTCTTGAAACTAGTGGTTTCACCAACCATCAACAATTGATGCTCCTTCTTGATTTCTACTTTCGCGGTGTCAAACATCGCGAATACCTGAAGGATCATTATATCTATCCCTGATATGTTATAGTTCATCACGAAGCTCTAGCAGCTTGGTGGTAATGACTTTGGAGAAACATCACTATCTCTCGAAGATCAACTCCCGCTCGATTCAAGTGATTGTCGCATTCAGACAATCTGAGCACAAGCTCAACGATTGAGCTTTTCTCCCTTAGTTTGCAGGCTAAGAAAATTGTCGGAGGTCTCATACCTTTTGACGTGGGCACGAGCCTGAAATCCCAATTTCAGCCCTCGAAACATCTCATATGTTCCGTGACGTTTCAAAATCGTCTTTGGTGCCTCAACTCTAAACCGTTTAACTGAACTATCACGTAGTTATCAAAACGTGTATGTCTGATGTTTGCAACATCCACAGACGACGTTTGGGGTTCAGCACACTGAGCGGTGCATTAAGGACATAACCTTTCTATTGTCCGCATAATTGCTACTGTCAACTTTCAACTATATTTTCTCTAGGAACATATCTAAACAATGGAACTAAAGCGCGAGCTTACGACATAATTTGCAAAGATCTTTTGACTATGTTCAGGATAATTAAGTTCATCTTATGAACTCCCACTCAGATAGACATCCCTCTAGTCATCTAAGTGATTACATGATCCGAGTCAACTAGGACGTGTCCGATCATCACGTGAGACGGACTAGTCATCATCGGTGAACATCTTCATGTTGATCGTATCTACTATACGACTCATGCTCGACCTTTCGGTCTCTTGTGTTCCGAGGCCATGTCTGTACATGCTAGGCTCGTCAAGTCAACCTAAGTGTTTCGGTTGTGTAAATCTGGCTTACACCCGTTGTATGTGAACGTAAGAATCTATCACACCCGATCATCACGTGGTGCTTCGAAACGACGAACTTTCGCAACGGTGCACAGTTAGGGGGAACACTTTCTTGAAATTTTAATGAGGGATCATCTTATTTACTACCGTCGTTCTAAGCAAATAAGACGCATAAACATGATAAACATCACATGCAATCAAAAAGTGACATGATATGGCCTATATCATTTTGCTCCTTTTGATCTCCATCTTCGGGGCTCCATGATCATCATCGTTACCGGCATGACACCATGATCTCCATCATCATGATCTCCATCATCGTGTCTCCATGAAGTTTTCTTGCCAACTTATTACTTGTAATACTATGGCTACCGGTTAGCAATAAAGTAAAGTAATTACATGGCGTTGTTAAATGACACGTAGGTCATACAATAAATAAAGACAACTCCTATGGCTCTTGCCGGTTGTCATACTCATCGACATGCAAGTCGTGATTCCTATTACAAGAACATGATCAATCTCATACATCACATATCATTCATCACATTCGTCTTGGCCATATCATGTCACATAGTATACCTTGCAAAAACAAGTTAGACGTCCTCTATTTGTTGTTTGCATGTTTTACGTGGCTGCTATGGGTTTCTAGCAAGAACGTTTCTTACCTACGCAAAACCACAACGTGATATGCCAATTGCTATTTACCCTTCATAAGGACCCTTTTCATCGAATCCGTTCCGACTAAAGTGGGAGAGACTGGCACCCGCTAGCCACCTTATGCACCAAGTGCATGTCAGTCGGTGGAACCTGTCTCACGTAAGTGTACGTGTAAGGTTGGTCCGGGCCGCTTCATCCCACAATACCGTCGAAACAAGATTGGACTAGTAACGGTAAGCATATTGAACAAAATCAACGCCCACAACAACTTGTGTTCTACTCGTGCATATAAACTACGCATAGACCTAGCTCATGATGCCACTGTTGGGGAACATAGCAGAAATTCAAAATTTTCTACGTAACACCAAGAACTATCTATGGAGAGACTAGCAACGAGGGGAAGGAGAGTGCATCTACATACCCTTGTAGATCGCTAAGCGGAAGCGTTCAAGAGAACGGGGTTGAAGGAGTCGTACTCGTCGTGATCCAAATCACTGGAGATCCTAGTGCCGAACGAACGGCACCTCCGCGTTCAACACACGTACAGCCCGGTGACGTCTCCCATGCCTTGATCCAGCAAGGTGAGAGGGAGAGGTTGGGGAAGACTCCGTCCAGAAGCAGCACGACGGCGTGGTGGTGATGGAGGAGCGTGGCAATCCTGCAGGGCTTCGCCAAGCACCGCGGGAGAGGAGGAGTACTTGGGAGAGGGGGAGGGCTGCGCCAGGGGAAGCGTGTACCTCCCATGCGCCTCCCCACTATATATAGGGGTGGAGGGGGCTGGTTTCTTGCCCTCCAAGTCCATTGGGGCGTTGGCAAAGGTGGGAGGAAAGAAATCCCATCATTTCCTTCCCCACCGATTGTTATCCCCCTTTTTTAGGGATCTTGATCTTATCCCTTTGGGATATGATCTTATTCCTTCTAAGGGGGGATCTTGGTGCGCCTTGACCAGGGGGTGTGGGGCCTTGACCCCACTACCCACGTTCATGTGGGTCCCCCATGCAGGTGGGCCCCACTCTGGAACCTTCTAGAACCTTCCCGGTACAATACCGAAAAATCTCGAACATTTTCCGGTGGCCAAAATAGGACTTCCCATATATAAATCTTTACCTCCGGACCATTCCGGAACTCCTCGTGACGTCCGGGATCTCATCCGGGACTCCGAACAACATTCGGTAACCACATACAAACTTCCTTTATAACCCTAGCATCATCGAACCTTAAGTGTGTAGACCCTGCGGGTTCGGGAACCATGCAGACATGACCGAGACGTTCTCCGGTAAATAACCAGCAGCGGGGTCTGGATACCCATGTTGGCTCCCACATGTTCCACGATGATCTGATCGGATGAACCACGATGTCAAGGACTCAATCAATCACGTATACAATTCCCTTTGTCTAACAGTATTGTACTTGCCCGAGATTCGATTGTCGGTATACCGATACCTCGTTCAATCTCTTACCGGCAAGTCTCTTTACTCGTTCCATAACACATCATCCCGTGATCAACCCCTTGGTCACATTGTGCACATTATGATGATGTCCTATCGAGTGGGCCCAGAGATACCTCTCCATTTACATGGAGTGACAAATCCCAGTCTCGATTCATGCCAACCCAACAGATACTTTCGGAGATACTTGTAGTGTACCTTTATAGCCACCCAGTTACGTTGTGACGTTTGGTACACCCAAAGCATTCCTACGGTATCCGGGAGTTGCACAATCTCATGGTCTAAGGAAATGATACTTGACATTAGAAAAGCTCTAGCATACGAACTACGATCTTTGTGCTAGGCTTAGGATTGGGTCTTGTCCATCACATCATTCTGCTAATGATGTGATCCCGTTATCAACGACATCTAATGTCCATGGTCAGGAAACCGTGACCATCTATTGATCAATGAGCTAGTCAACTAGAGGCCCACTAGGGACATGGTGTTGTCTATGTACCCACACATGTATATGAGTTTCCTATCAATACAATTATAGCATGGATAATAAACGATTATCATGAACAAGGAAATATAATAATAACTAATTTATTATTGTCTCTAGGGCATATTTCCAACAGAACCCACAAGCAAAAGTACCTATTGGTCATGGTGGACAAATTCACCAAATGGATAGAGGCCAAGCCAGTTAAAACGGCCGAATCCGGACCTGTGATAGACTTCATATCCGGGGTAGTACACCGTTATGGCGTCCCCCACAGCATCATCACCGATAATGGCACAAACTTCACGGCCGACGAGGTTAAACTCTAGTGCAAAAATACAGGCATCAAGCTCGACTACGCTTTAGTCTATCACCCTCAAACTAACGGTCAAGTCGAACGAGCAAATGGTCTAATCATGAGCGGCATTAAACCCAGGTTAGTGCGGTCCCTCACGGAATCTAAACGCACTAGGTAGAGGAGCTTGACTCCGTACTCTGGGGGCTGCGGACCACGCCAAACCGTACTACCGGATTCACACCATTTTTTATGGTATACGGCGCAGAGGCAGTTTTGCCCTGCGATATAATTCATGACTCACCTCGTGTGCGCATGTATGAGGAAAGAGAGGCCGAGTTGGATCAGCAAGACAGTTTGGACGCCCTAGAAGAGGAGCGCGACATGGCGAAAGCTTGTTCCGCATTCTATCAGCAGCAGGCTCGAAGATATCAAAGCAGAGAAGTACGGGCCAAAACTTACAATGTTGGCGAACTAGTTCTACGCCAGCCGGACAAGAAAAAGGACAAACTCAAGCCCAAATGGGAAGGTCCCTTCATCATCGACCAAGTCCTGACCGCTGGAGCATACCGTCTGCGAAACGCATCGGACAACCGACTCGAGCCGAACCCATGGAACGCAGCCCGCCTCCGAAGATTCTACGCCTAGCGCCGGACTCAGAGTTCGTCTCATTCCTCCGTCCACATTTTATACTTCAGTTGTCTTTTGTTTCTCTCTTTTCTCCTCCCTTTTTCATAGAGCCTTTGAGGGCTGATTTGCGCATTGTTCGCACACACTTGACGTGCTCCTCGCACTCATTATACCTGGGGGCTTCTTTAACAGAAGCTTATTTATACGGGCTTTATGCCCAACACATGTGTCAAACTTCCGCATGTAACTTTTAATCACCATTATATGCATCGATATGACTTAAGTTTTGGCCAAGCTGGGTTGCCTGGCTCCTGTGCTTACCCCTACGTTCCCGATTGTTCGGCTAGGAGGTAAAGGGAGCACCTCTGCGATTGTTACTGTCGGGTCAGCCGGATGTGTACCTCAGACTGGGTGAAGCCGAAAGCTAGCGTTCTTAAGGGAATATTCGGCCGGTGACTTGAAAGATGATTTTTTTACCTATCTATTTGTCTGCCCCCAGATGCTTTTCTGCTCTTTTCGCAGTCCAGACATGCACTTTAGGGCATGCCTCCCAGGGAAAGGAACCCCTAACGGAACTATTCTCCCTGGAAGATGTTTCTTACTAACCATGTAATATAACATAACTAGTTGGGCACTTGTCTGATAAAGCACTAATGACCCCTATGCCTGGTCTCCATGCATGCCCCAGTTTTTGCATAACTGCGAGGGTATTCGGACACACTCCGGACTATTGGGTCCCGAGGTTGAAGCGAAAAGGTCCGCAAAGACAAACGATCTACAATCCGGCTAGAAGGCATTATACATGTCATTTTAAAATACATCGTCAAATTGACTGATTGTACTCCTCTTCAATCCCATCTAATAGGTTGTCTAATTTACAGTCCCGTTGGGAATATTTAGCGGCCAACTCTACTTGGCCGTACATTAAGCTCACAGGGATCTCCTTCCCATCGGGCCCCACAGGTCCGACCTCGGCCATGTGGTTCAGATCCGCCTTTGTGTACCGCGTCTTCACCATGGCCCAGGCCTCCCTGGTGCCTTGATGGCAGGCCGATATCTTCCACAGACGGAAGCGCTGCCGTGCTCCCTGAAGCTTCTCCGCAAGCCCTCCAAGACCCTCGGGTAGGGAGACGGACGACCATAAGGCCTGGGCGATGCCACTCATCGCCTGCCGAACACGTTCATGCAGTTGCAGCAGCTCGGGAAGTAGGTCACCCGTTGAACCGGGCATTTCCTCCGCAGGGCGACCTGTGAGCACACCTACAGACACATTTCTGTCAATCGACTTCCTCGCCGAACTCTTCTTTTCAAAAGAGTTTGCTCAAGCACTTACTGTAGATGCCGCGACGAAGCCGCCGATTCTCCTTTACGGAGTCAGACAGCTGGACCCAAACATCTTTTAGTTCTTTGCCCAGCTGGGTGTTGGCATCTTGGAGTTTGTTCCTCTCCTGCTGCACCCTCATAAGCATCTTCTCGTCGGCCTTCAGCTGGCGTAGCAGATGTTGCTTGTCCGGATCTAGTCCGGCGCCCTCTGCAATATTATTGTCAGACTTATACGCACGCTGCACGCCATAAAATCTTTTTGAAATATGTGTTACCAGAGGGGGTCTCTGTGTCTCCTCCTGCGGCGGCTAGTGCGGCCTCAAGTTGGGCCTTGCACTCTTGAAGCTCCTGGGACAATTGGGTATTCTTCTCCGTAAGATCCTGCATATCAAATGATCCTTAAATCAATTATTCTAACTACTTTAAGTCTCGGGGGCTACTGGCATATATAACTATTAAAATTCCTTACCCGTATGTCTTTCACATACTACTCCGTGGCTCTGGTTAAACCATCTTGAGCAGCACGGAGGTGCGCGTCTCCCGCATTAAAGGCATTCAACGCCTCTGGGGAGAAACACGCGTCACGAAGAACTGTCCGGCGGCGCCTATGATTCATGGCGCTCTCCACCTCAGACCTGGTGGCGGACAGCCTGTCGGCATCCTCCGTTGGAGGAGCATCCGGCTCGCGCCTTGCGCTCGCCTCCCCCTCCGGACCAGGTGTTGGAGCCTGGCTGGCGGAGGCTTGATTGGCAACCTCTCCGGGCACAGTCCGGCGAGCGCTCTTTCTCCTAGAAAGATCAGGAGTGTTAATATACCTCCAAGGAATCTTTCCCTTAAATACGATGGTGCTACATACCGTTGCAGCGCGTTTCGATTCGCGCCGCACTCCTCTTCCGCCTACTGGGGCGAACTGACCCTTGTGGGTCAGCCGCCGCGGATCCGGCTTCCGCCCCAAAGGTACCTCCTACGGGACACCGTTGGTATACAGTGTTCGGAAATAAGCATGGATGAGTAATAATGACAAGACCTCGGTCGCAGTTACCTGGGAAGCCTGTGTTAAACCGGGGTAGTCGGCCGTAATGGCGACTAAAGCATTGTCCACGTGAAGTTGGTGGAACACCCCATCGATCAGCTCCACCTCTATGTCCGGGTCCTCCTCGGAGGCCGGATCAAGGGATCGTCCCAGATCCTCGGGTTGTGGAGTCAGGCTGTGTATGCCCTCCACATCCCGGCGCAGTTCCTGCGTCGAAATCATAAAGTAAGACACTTAACTTTGAAAGCACGGATCGGATAGATAAACGTCCGCTTACCCAGCTCCGAGGGTTATTCATGGAGAATCCATTCAATGGACTCGTGCGGAGGAAGTCCTCCATCTCCCCTTTGTACAAGCCGGACAGGATCTTCACCAGATCGGCGGCCGATCCCGGCCCCTTGCGGCCATGACGGGTGGCGTCATTCTCCCCGTTGAAATCCCACATGGGGTGGCCCCTATATTGGAGCGGCTGCACCCCTCGCATAATGCACATGGCCATGACTCCAATCATGGTCAATCCGGAATGGGCCAGTAACCTTATCCGACCCATCAGGTATTGGACGCTCCTATCATCTTCCCGTTGAGGGCTCCGCGGGCGCCAACTCGGGCGTTTCTTCAGAGGAGCATTGCTGAACTCCGGGAGGCCGATCCGAACTGGGTCTGGCAGCGGGGCGTCTTCCATATAAAACCATTCCGAAGGCCAGTCTTCGGATGCCTTCTTCGGGGTTCCGGATAGATATTCGGTCCCGACGATGCGCCATATTTCGGCTCCACCCACTTCATATATCGACCCCTCGTGAGAACGGGGTACGAGGCAAAATAATCTCTTCCACAGCGCAAAATGGGTCTCGATGCCCAAGAACAGCTTGCAAAGAGCTACGAAACCCGCAATGTGCAAAATGGAGGCAGGTGTAAGGTGATGAAGCTGGAGTCAGTAGAACTCCAGGAGCCCCCGGAGAAACGGATGTATGGGAAATCCGAGCCCCCTTATTAGATAAGGGACGAAGCACACCCTCTCTCCTTTGGAGGGATTGGGGTGTTCTCTGCCTGCTTTCCACCTTTGTAGGTGGCCAGTCCGGCTCGAACCGGGACCATGAAGGCTGGGGGAAGGTATCCCTCGGCCTGGAGCGTCACTAGCTCGCTATGCGGGACTGAACATCTCCTCCAATCTCCGGGCTGAAGGCTGGGAGCGCGAGAGGAGGAGCCGCGTCGACTGTCCATGATGGAATGGATTTTTGTCAGAGGCGCTTTGATGAGTACTCGCGGAAGGAGGATGGTGTGATTCGGATCTAGATCCTTGCTCCTCTTATAGGCAGCTTATTCACGCAGCTAGGGGGTAAAATGTAAAAATACCCTGGCTTTTCGCATTCATATGACACGTGGAAGAGGGCCATTATTGGACGTCGAAGCCAAGGAGCACAACATTTATAAGGAAGCCAGACACTATTCGGCAAGCACAGTGAATTTGGAGGAGAACCCGCCTTGCAACGCCGAAGACAATATACGCGCCGGACTCGTCGTCATTGAAGCCTGGTTCGGGGGCTACTGAGGGAGTCCTGTACTAGGGGGGTGTCTGGATAGCCGAACTATCATCATCAGCCAGACTCCAAGACTATGAAGATACACGATTGAAGACTTCGTCCCGTGTCCGGATGGGACTTTCCTTGGCGTGGAAGGCAAGCTTGGCGATACGGACATGTAGATCTCCTACCATTGTAATCGACTCTGTGTAACCCTAGCCCTCTCCTGTGTCTATATAAACCGGAGGGTTTTAGTCCATACGACAACAACAGTCATACCATAGGCTAGCTTCTAGGGTTTAGCCTCCTTGATCTCGTGGTAGATCTACTCTTGTACTACCCATATCATCAATATCAATCAAGCAGGAGTAGGGTTTTACCTCCATCGAGAGGGCCCGAACTTGGGTAAAAACATCGTGTCCCTTGTCTCCTGTTATCATCCGCCTAGACGCACAGTTCGGGACCCCCTACCTGAGATCCGCCAGTTTTGACACCGACAGGGGGGAATCTCTTTTGTCCTCCTGTGTTAGTCGCCGGGGCTCCTTGTCGTCATTGCTATGCAACCCCTTTTCCTTGTTTTCGGCATTCGACTTGTCAGCCTGTTTGAACACCCAGCATTCTCTGTTGGTGTGGTTGGCTGGTTTATCGGGGGTGCCGTGAATTTGACACGAGCGATCGAGTATGCGGTCCAGACTGGACGGGCCCGAATTGTTTCTTTTAAATGGCTTTTTCCGCTGACCGGATTTAGAGCCACTGAATCCAGCATTGACTGCCGTGTCTTCGGTATTGTTGCCATTGTTGCGACGCTTGTATCTGTTGTGTCGTGGCTTGCTGTTGCTATCTCTGGCATCTGAAGTGCCAGAATTTCTTGATGTGCTGTTGCTACGAGCCAGCCAGCTGTCCTCGCCCGCACAAAAGCGGGTCATGAGTGTCGTGAGGGCTGCCATGGACTTCGGTTTTTCTTGGCCGAGGTGTCGGGCGAGCCACTCGTCACGGATGTTATGCTTAAAGGCCATAAGGGCTTCAGCATCCGAACAGTCGACGATTTTGTTCTTTTTAGTTAGGAACCGGGTCCAGAATTTCCTGGCTGACTCTCCGGGCTGTTGGGTTATGTGACTTAAGTCATCAGCATCCGGTGGTCGCACATAGTGCCCTGGAAGTTCTCAAGGAATGCGTCTTCCAGGTTCTCCCAACTGCCAATGGAGTTTGTCGGCAAGCTATTCAGCCAATGCAGAGCCGGTCCTTTGAGCTTAAGTGGGAGGTATTTGATGGCATGTAGATCATCACCGCGGGCCATGTGAATGTGGAGAAGGAAATCTTCAATCCATACTGCGGGGTCTGTTGTACCATCATATGATTCAATGTTCACGGGTTTAAACCCTTCTGGGAATTCATGATCCATTACTTCATCAGTGAAGCATAGGGGGTGTGCGGCGCCTCTATGCCGGGCTACGTCACGACGCGGTTCAAATGAGTCTGGTCTGCTATATTCGGCCCGGCCAGATTTGTTTTTAGTATACCTGGCGTGACGGTCATCGTCATGCATTGGGGCGTGCCCCTGTGATTCGTAGATCGATCTTGACTGTCCTACTTTGTTTTCCAATACGTCTCGCAGGTCCTGCGTGTAGCCTTGGGCCTTAGTGTTTTTGTTAGGTTGGCGACGGGGTGCAGGCTGGACTTCGGGCTGGTATGCCGCTTTGTCTCTGCCACGAGGTGGCCGGCCAGCCGCATCATGTGCTGGTAGTGTAGGCTTTGATGCCTCCTCCTCGAGTTGAGGTAGCAACCTGCGCTTTGGGTAACTTTTGGTAGGGCGCTCGAGTCCGTATTCCTCGGCTGCCAGGACTTCAGTCCATCTATCAGTTAGCAGATCTTGATCAGCTTGAAGCTGCTGCTTTTTTTTCTTCAGGCTTTTTGCATGGCTATAAGCCGGCGCATGAAGCGCTCCTGCTCGATGGGGTCCTCAGGCATGATGAATTCTTCATCGCGAAGGCTCACTTCGTCTTCGGAGAGAGGCATGTAATTATCATCCTTTGATTCTCCAACCGTTGCCTGTTCTTATGGCTAGCTTGCCCATCCTCCCGCTCGGCTTGCTTGAAGCCTGGCTAGGCGGGATTGTTTTCGTCTTCGGCACCGTCCGGATTGCCATCATCTCTTGTGCCGGTATTACTATTTTTGCTTTGGCGGGGCTTAGAGCGGCACCTATGACGCCGGTTCTTAGATTGCTTCTCAGGGGGATTATCCTCCGTTGCCTCATCGCCATCGTCTTCTTTGGGTGTGTCCACCATATATATATATATATATATATATATATATATATATATATATATATATATATACATATATATATATATACATATATATATATATATACATATATATATATATATATATATATATCAAATGATGAGGTGGCTGTCCAGCGCCTTGTGGGCGGTGGTTCCTGTTCTTCTCCTGCATCGTCGTCCATACCGTCAGTGTCTTCGGAGTTGAAGTCAAGCACGTCGGTTAAGTCGTCGACAGTGGCTATTAAGTGGGTGGTGGGTGGGGAACGAATTTCCTCGTCGTCCGCCTCCCACTCCAGCCGGACATAGTTCGACCAAGGGTCTCCTGACAAGGATAGAGACCTTAGTGAATTTAGCATGTCGCCCAAGGGCGAGTGCTGAAAGATATCCGTGGAGGTAAACTCCATGATTAGCGCCCAATCAGATTTGATAGAAACGGATGCACGCGGTTCGGAGCCTATAGCCGGAGACGAGTCCGAGGGTCCGATGACACCGGCCTCATAGGAGGTGAGGTTAGTGTTCGGCTCTAACGCCGCTGCGGGTGCGGCCTACTTGGCAGGGTCCATCCACATGTCCTTGTCCTCGGATGGCGCGATCTGCTCCGGGTTGAAGGCCTGGGTAGCCGTAGGTGTGATCTCCCGAACACTATCTGATGGCAGATCTAAGTCATGATCGTCGTGACTGTTCGGCGCACCTGACATGGGCTCGAATCCGTCGAAGATTAAGTCTCCGCGGACGTCGGCTGTGTAGTTTAAGCTTCCAAACCTGACCTGACGGGCAGGGGCATAGCTATCGATCTGCTCCAGATGGCCAAGCGAGTTAGCCTGCAGTATGAAGCCGCCGAATACGAAGATCTATCCGGGGAGGAAAACCTCACCCTGGATCGCATCGTTGAAGATGATTGAAAGAGCCATCAAGCCTTAGCGTGACGACATAGTGGAACTCTCAATGAAAGCACCAATGTCGGTGTCAAAACCGGCGGATCTCGGGTAGGGGGTCCCGAACTATGCGTTTAAGGCTAATGGTAACAGGAGGCGGGGGACATGATGTTTACACAAGTTCAGGCCCTCTCGATGGAGGTAATACCCTACTTCCTGCTTGATTGATCTTGATGATATGAGTATTACAAGAGTTGATCTACCACGAGATCGTAGAGGCTAAACCCTAGAAGCTAGCCTATGATTATGATTGTGTGTTTTCTTATGGACTAAACCCTCTGGTTTATATAGACACCGGAGGCGGCTAGGGTTACACAGAGTCGGTTATAGAGAAGGAGATTTACATATCCGAATTGCCAAGCTTGCCTTCTATGCAAAGGAGAGTCCCACCCGGACACAGGACGAAGTCTTCAATCTTGTATCTTCATAGTCCAACAGTCCGGCCAAAGTATATAGT
This sequence comes from Triticum timopheevii, assembly GCA_963921465.1. Lineage (NCBI taxonomy): Eukaryota > Viridiplantae > Streptophyta > Magnoliopsida > Poales > Poaceae > Triticum > Triticum timopheevii. The sequence goes on from OY997262.1 coordinate 295,152,253, forward strand.
CTGGCCATCTGAGGACCCCCTAATCCAGGACTCCCTCACCCCCTCCCCCTCTAGTACGAATTGGACAAGGAGGGGGGGCGGCGCCCCCTTTCCTTCCTCTCCTCTCTCCCTTCCTTCCCTTCTCCTACTCCTACAAGGAAAGGAGGAGTCCTACTCCCGGTGGGAGTAGGACTCCCCCCTTGGCGCGCCCTCCTCTAGGCCGGCCGCCTCCCCCTTGCTCCTTTATATACGGGGGCAGGGGGCACCTCTAGACACACAAGTTGATCTGTTGATCTCTCCCAGCCATGTGCGATGCCCCCATCGACCATATTCCACCTCGGTAATATCGTAGCGGTGCTTAGGCGAAGCCCTGCGTCTGTAGCATCATCAACACCGTCATCACAACGTCGTGCTGACGGAACTCTCCCGCAAAGCTCTGCTGGATCGGAGTTCGTGGGACGTTATCGAGCTGAATGTGTGCTGAACTCGGAGGTGCCGTATGTTCGGTACTTGGATCGGTCAGATCGTGAAGACGTACGACTACATCAACCGCGTTGTGCTAACGCTTCCGCTTTCGGTCTACGAGGGTACGTGGACAATACTCTCCCCTCTTGTTGCTATGCATCACCATGATCTTGCGTGTGCATAGGAATTTTTTTGAAATTACTACGTTCCCCAACAGTGGCATCCGAGCTAGGTTTATGCGTAGATATTATATGTACGAGTAGAACACAAGTGAGTTGTGCGCGATACAAGTCATACTGCTTACCAGCATGTCATACTTTGGTTCGGTGGTATTGTTGGATGAAGCGGCCTGGACCGATATTACGCGTACGCTTACGCGAGACTGGTTCTATCGATGTGCTTTGCACATAGGTAGCTGGCGGGTGTCAGTTTCTCCAACTTTAGTTGAACCGGGTGTGGCTACGCCCGGTCCTTGAGAAGGTTAAAACAACACTAACTTGACGAAATATCATTGTGGTTTTGATGCGTAGGTAAGAACGGTTCTTGCTTAGCCCGTAGCAGCCACGTAAAACTTGCAACAACAAAGTAGAGGACGTCTAACTTGTTTTTGCCGGGCATGATGTGATGTGATATGGTCAAGACATGATGCTAAATTTTATTGTATGAGATGATCATGTTTTGTAACAGAGTTATCGGCAACTGGCAGGAGCCATATGGTTCTCGCTTTATTGTATGCAATGCAATCGCCCTGTAATTGCTTTACTTTATCACTAAGCGGCAGCGATAGTCGTAGAAGCAATAGTTGGCGAGACGACAACGATGCTATGATGGAGATCAAGGTGTCGCGTCGGTGACGATGGTGATCATGACAGTGCTTCGGAGATGGAGATCACAAGCACAAGATGATGATGGCCATATCATATCACTTATATTGATTGCATGTGATGTTTATCCTTTATGCATCTTATTTTGCTTTGATTGATGGTAGCATTATAAGATGATCTCTCACTGAATTTCAAGGTATAAGTGTTCTCCCTGAGTATGCACCATTGCGAAAGTTCTTCGTGCCGAGACACCACGTGCTGATCGGGTGTGATAAGCTCTACGTTCAAATACAACGGGTGTAAGACAATTTTACACACGTAGAATACTCAGGTTAAACTTGACGATCCTAGCATATGCAGATATGGCCTCGGAACACTGAGACCGAAAGGTCGAGCGTGAATCATATAGTAGGTATGATCAACATAGTGATGTTCACCATTGAAAACTACTCCATCTCACGTGATGATCGGACATGGTTTAGTTGATTTGGATCACGTGATCACTTAGATGATTAGAGAGATGTCTATCTAAGTGGGAGTTCTTAAGTAATATGATTAATTGAACTCTAATTTATCATGAACTTCGTACCTGATAGTATTTTTGCTTGTCTATGTTATTGTAGATAGATGGCCCGTGTTGTTGTTCCGTTGAATTTTAATGCGTTCCTTGAGAAAGCTAAGTTGAAAGATGATGGTAGAAATTACACGGACTGGGTCCGTAACTTGAAGATTATCCTCATTGCTGCACAGAAGAATTACATCCTGGAAGCACCGCTGGGTGCCAGGCTTGCTGCAGATGCAACTGACGACGTTAACAACATGTGGCCGAGCAAAGCTGATGACTACTCGATAGTTCAGTCTTCCATGCTTTACGGCTTAGAACCGGGACTTCAACGACATTTTGAACGTCATGGAGCATATGAGATGTTCTAGGAGTTGAAGCTAATATTTCAAGCAAATGCCCGGATTGAGAGATATGAAGTCTCCAATAAGTTCTATAGCTGCAAGATGGAGGAGAATAGTTCTGTCAGTGAACATATACTCAAAATGTCTGGGTTTAATAATCACTTGATTCAACTGGGAGTTAATCTTCCTGATGATAGTGTCATTGACAAAATTCTTCAATCATTGCCACCAAGCTACAAGAGCTTTGTGATGAACTATAATATGCAAGGGATGAACAAGACTATTCCCGAGCTCTTCGCGATGCTAAATGTTGCGGAGGTAGAAATCAAGAAGGAGCATCAAGTGTTGATGGTCAACAAGACCACCAGTTTCAAGAAAAAGGGTAAAGGGAAAAAGAAGGGGAACTTCAAGAAGAACGACAAGCAAGTTGCCGCTCAGGAGAAGAAACCTAAGTCTGGACCTAAGCCTGAGACTGAGTGCTTCTACTGCAAAGGGACTGGTCACTGGAAGCGGAACTGCCCCAAGTATTTGGCGGATAAGAAGGATGGCAAGGTGAACAAAGGTATATGTGATATACATGTTATTGATGTGTACCTTACTAATGCTCGCAGTAGCACCTGGGTATTTGATACTGGTTCTGTTGCTAATATTTGCAACTCGAAACAGGGACTACAGATTAAGAGAAGATTGGCTAAGGAAGAGGTGACGTTGCGCGTGGGAAATGGTTCCAAAGTCGATGTGATCGCGGTCGGCACGCTACCTCTACATCTACCTTCGGGATTAGTTTTAGACCTGAATAATTGTTATTTGGTGCCAGCGTTGAGCATGACCATTATATCTGGATCTTGTTTGATGCGAGACAGTTATTCATTTAAATCAGAGAATAATGGTTGTTCTATTTATATGAGTAATATCTTTTATGGTCATACACCCTTGAAGAGTGGTCTATTTTTGTTGAATCTCGATAGTAGTGATACACATATTCATAATGTTGAAGCCAAAAGATGCAGAGTTGATAATGATAGTGCAACTTATTTGTGGCACTGCTGTTTGGGTCATATTGGTGTAAAGCGCATCAAGAAACTCCATACTAATGGACTTTTGGAATCACTTGATTATGAATCGCTTGGTACTTGCGAACCATGCCTCATGGGCAAGATGACTAAAACGCCGTTCTCCGGAACTATGGAGTGAGCAACAGATTTATTGGAAATCATACATACTGATGTATGTGGTCCAATGAATATTGAGGCTCACGGCGGGTATCGTTATTTTCTCACCTTCACAGATGATTTGAGAAGATATGGGTATATCTACTTAATGAAACATAAGTCTGAAACATTTGAAAAGTTCAAAGAATTTCAGAGTGAAGTGGAAAGTCATCGTAACAAGAAAATAAAATTTCAATGATCTGATCATGGAGGAGAATATTTGAGTTACGAGTTTGGTCTACATTTGAAACAATGCGGAATAGTTTTGCAACTCATGCCACCTGGAACACCACAACGTAATGGTGTGTCTGAACGTCGTAATCGTACTTTACTAGATAAGGTGCGATCTATGATGTCTCTTACTGATTTACCGCTATCATTTTGGGGTTATGCTTTAGAGACGGATGCATTCACATTAAATAGGGCACCATCGAAATCTGTTGAGACAACGCCTTATGAACTGTGGTTTGGCAAGAAACCAAAGTTGTCGTTTCTTAAAGTTTGGGGATGTGATGCTTATGTGAAAAAACTTCAACCTGATAAGCTCGAACCCAAATTAGAGAAATGTGTCTTCATAGGATACCCAAAGGAGACTGTTGGGTACACCTTCTATCACAGATCCGAAGGCAAACCATTTCTTTCTAAATTTGGATCCTTTCTAGAGAAGGAGTTTCTCTTGAAAGAAGTGAGTGGGAGGAAATTAGAACTTGATGAGGTAACTGTACCTGCTCCCTTATTGGAAAGTAGTTCATCACAGAAACCGGTTCCTGTGACGCCTACACCAATTAGTGAGGAAGCTAATGATATTGATCATGAAACTTCAGATCAAGTTACTACCGAACCTCGTAGGTCAACCAGAGTAAGATCCGCACCAGAGTGGTACGGTAATCCTATTCCAGAGGTCATGTTACTTGACCATGGCGAACCTACGAACTAGGAGGAAGCGATGATGAGCCCAGATTCCGCAAAATGGATTGAGGCCATGAAATCTGAGATGGGATCCATGTATGAGAACAAAGTGTGGACTTTGGTTGACTTGCCCGATGATCGGCAAGCCATTGAGAATAAATGGATCTTCAAGAAGAAGACTGACGATGATGGTAATGTTACTGTCTACAGCTCGACTTATTGTGAAAGGTTTTCGACAAGTTCAAGGGGTTGACTACGATGAGACTTTCTCACCCGTAGCGATGCTTAAGTCTGTCCGAATCATGTTAGCAATTGCTGCATTTTATGATTATGAAATTTGGCAAATGGATGTCAAAACTGCATTCCTGAATGGATTTCTGGAAGAAGGGTTGTATATGATGCAACCAGAAGGTTTTGTCGATCCGAAAGGTGCTAACAAAGTGTGCAAGCTCCAGCGATCCATTTATGGACTGGTGCAAGCCTCTTGGAGTTGGAATAAACGCCTTGATAGTGTGATCAAAGCATATGGTTTTATCCAGACTTTTGGAGAGGCCTGTATTTACAAGAAAGTGAGTGGGATTTCTGTAGTATTTCTAATATTATATGTGGACGACATATTGTTGATTGGAAATAATATAGAATTTCTGATAGCATAAAAGGATACTTGAATAAAAGTTTTTCAATGAAAGACCTTGGTGAAGCTGCTTATATATTGGGAATCAAGATCTATAGAGATAGATCAAGACGCTTAATTGGACTTTCACAAAGCACATACCTTGATAAAGTTTTGAAGAAGTTCAAAATGGATCAAGCAAAGAAAGGGTTCCTGCCTGTGTTACAAGGTGTGAAGTTGAGTCAGACTCAATGCCCGACCACTGTAGAAGATAGAGAGAAAATGAAAGATGTTCCCTATGCTTCCGCCATAGGCTCTATCATGTATGCAATGATGTGTACCAGACATGATGTGTACCTTGCTATTAGCTTAGCAAGGAGGTACCAAAGTAATCAAGGAGTGGATCACTGGACAGCGGTCAAGAACATCCTGAAATACCTGAAAAGTACTAAGGATATCTTTCTCGTTTATGGAGGTGACAAAGAGCTAGTCGTAAATGGTTACGTCGGTGCAAGCTTTGACACTGATCCGGACGATTCTACATGGCAAACCGGATACGTGTTTATATTGAACGGTGGAGCTGCCAGTTGGTGTAGTTCTAAACAAAGTGTCATGGTGGGATCTACGTGTGAAGCAGAATACATAGCTGCTTCGGAAGCAGCAAATGAAGGAGTCTGGATGAAGGAGTTCATATCCGATCTAGGTGTTATACCTAGTGCATCGGGTCCAATGAAAATCTTTTGTGACAATGCTGGTGCAATTGCCTTGGCAAAGGAATCCAGATTTCACAAGAGAACCAAGCACATCAAGAGATGCTTCAATTCCATCCGGGATCAAGTCTAGGCGGGAGACATAGAGATTTGCAAGATACATACGGATCCGAATGTTGCAGACCCGTTGACTAAGCCTCTTCCACGAGTAAAACATGATTAGCACCTAGACTCCATGGGTGTTAGAATCATTACTGTGTAATCTAGATTATTGACACTAGTGCAAGTGGGAGACTGAAGGAAATATTCCCTAGAGGCAATAATAAAGTTATTATTTATTTCCTCATATCATGTTAAATGTTTATTATTCATACTAGAATTGTATTAACCGGAAACATAATACATGTGTGAATACATAGACCAACATAGTATCACTAGTATGCCTCTACTTGACTAGCTCGTTGATCAAAGATGGTTGAGTTTCCTAGCCATAGACATGAGTTGAAATTTGATTAACGGGATCACATCATTAGGAGAATGATGTGATTTACTTGACCAATTCCGTTAGCTTAGCACTTGATCGTTTAGTATGTTGCTATTGCTTTCTTCATGACTTATACATGTTCCTATGACTACGAGATTATGCAACTCCCGTATATCGAAGGAACACTTTGTGTTCTACCAAACGTCACAACGTAACTGGGTGATTATAAAGGAGCTCTACAGGTGTCTCCGAAGGTACTTGTTGAGTTGGCGTATTTCGAGATTAGGATTTGACACTCTGATTGTCGGAGAGGTATCTCTGGGCCCTCACGGTAATACACATCACTATAAGCCTTGCAAGCAATGTGACTAATGATTTATTTGTGGGATGATGCATTACATAACGAGTAAACAGACTTGCCAGTAACAAGATTAAACTAGGTATTGAGATACCGACGATCGAATCTCGGGCAAGTAATATACCAATGACAAAGGGAACAACGTATGTAGTTATGCGGTTTGACCAATAAAGATCTTCGTAGAATATGTGGGAACCAATATGAGCATCCAGGTTCTGCTATTGGTTATTGACCGAAAACGTGTCTCGATCATGTCTACATAGTTCTCGAACCCGTAGGGTCTACACGCTTAAAGTTCGGTGACGATCGGTATTATGAGTTTTTGTGTTTTGATGTACTGAAGGTAGTTCGGAGTCCCGGATATGATCACGGACATGACGAGGAGTCTCGAAATGGTCGAGACATAAATATCGATATATTGGATGACTATGTTTGGACACCGGAAGTGTTTTAGGAGGTTTCAGACATTTACCGGAGTACCGGGGGGTTACCAGAACCCCCCGGGGGGGTTTATTGGGCCTCATGGGCCCTAATGGAGAAGAGGAGGGGCGGCCAAGGTAGGCCGCGCGCCCCCTCCCCCTCTAGCCCGAATTGGACAAGGAGGGGGGGCGGCGCCCCCCTTTCCTTCCTCTCCTCCCTCCCTTCCTTCCCTTCTCCTACTTCTACATGGAAAGGAGGAGTCCTACTCCCGGTGGGAGTAGGACTCCCCCCTTGGCGCACCCTCCTCTAGGCCGGCCGCCACCCCCTTGCTCCTTTATATATGAGGCCAGGGGGCACCTCTAGACACACAAGTTGATCTGTTGATCTCTCCCTGCCGTGTGCGGTGCCACCCTCCACCATATTCCACCTCGGTAATGTCATAGCGGTGCTTAGGCCAAGCCCTGCGTTGGTAGCATCATCAACACCATCATCATGCCGTCGTGCTGATGGAACTCTCCCGCAAAGCTCTGCTGGATGGGAGTTCGTGGGACGTCATCAAGCTGAACGTGTGCTGAACTCGGAGGTGCCGTACATTCGGTACTTGGATCGGTCGGATCATGAAGACATACGACTACATCCACCGCGTTGTGCTAATGCTTCCGCTTTCGGTCTACGAGGGTACGTGGACAATACTCTCCCCTCTCGTTGCTATGCATCACCATGATCTTGCGTGTGCGTAGGAATTTTTTGGAAATTACTATGTTCCACAACAGTGAATGCCTCCGGCGGTGTACCGGGATGTGCAATGATTCAAGAGTGACATGTATGAAAAAATTATGAATGGTGGCTTTGCCACAAATACGATGTCAACTACATGATCATGCAAAGTAATATGACAATGATGAAGTGTGTCATAATAAACAGAATGGTGAAAAGTTGCATGGCAATATATCTCAAAATGGCTATGGAAATGCCATAATAGGTAGGTATGGTGGATGTTTTGAGGAAGTTAATGGTGGGTGTATGGTACCGGCGAAAGTTGCGCGACACAAGAGAGGCTAGCACTGGCGGAAGGTTGAGAGTGTGTATAATCCATGGACTCAACATTAGTCATAAAGAAATCATATACTTATTGCAAAAATCTACAAGTCATCAAAATAAAGTACTACACGCATGCTCGTAGGGGAAGGGTTGTTAGGAGTTAACCATCACGCGATCCCGACCTCCACTCATAAGGAAGACAATCAATAAATAAATCATGCTCCAACTTCATCACATAACGGTTCACCATACATGCATGCTACGAGAATCACAAACTTTAACACAAGTATCTCTCAAATTCACAATTACTCCACTAGCATGACTCTAATATCACCATCTTCATATCTCAAAATAGTCATAAAGAATCAAACTTCTCATAGTATTCAACGCACTTTATATGAAAGTTTTATTATATCCATCTTGGATGCCCATCATATTAGGACTAGTTTTATAACCCAAGAAAATTACCATGCTGTTCTAAAGACTCTCAAAATGATATAAGTGAAGCATGAGAGTTCAACAATTTCTAAAAAATAAAGCCACCGCCGTGCTCTAAAAAGATATAAGTGAAGCACTAGAGCAATATTACCTAGCTCGAAAGATATAAGTGAAGCATACAAAGTATTCTAAAAAATCACGATTCATGTGTGTCTCTCCCAAAATGTGTCTACAGAAAGGATGATTGTGGTAAACTAAAAAGCAAAGACTCAAATCATACAAGACGCTCCAAGTAAAACACATATCATGTGGTGAATAAAAATATAGCCTCAAGTAAAGTTACCGATAGACGAAGACGAAAGAGGGGATGCCTTCCTGGGCATCCCCAAGCTTAGGCTTTTGGTTGTCCTTGAATATTAACTTGGGGTGCCTTGGGCATCCCCAAGCTTCGGCTCTTGCCACTCCTTATTCCATAGTCCATCAAATCCTTACCCAAAACTTGAAAACTTCACAACACAAAACTTGACAGAAAATCTCATGAGCTCCGTTAGTATAAGAATATAAATCACCACTTTAATGTAATGTTGAAAAATCATTCTTTATTTATGTTGGTGTAATATCTACTTTATTCCAACTTCTCCATGGTTCACCCCCCCCCCCCCCCGATACTACCCATAGATTCATCAAAATAACAAACAACACGCGAAAAATAGAACAGTCTGTAGTAATCTGTAACTCTTGAATACTTATGTAACTCCAAAACTCCATCCAAATTAGGAAAACCTGAGCAATTTATGTACCAATATATAGCAAAACGAATCAGATTAAAATCACGTTTCTGTGAATTTTTAAAACTAATTTACTAAGAGCAAAAGTTTCTGATTTTCAGCAGGATCAACACAACTATCACCGTAAGCTATCCTAAAGGTTCTACTTGGCACAAACAATAATTAAACATAAAACCACATATAACCAGAGGATAGATGAATTATTTATTACTAAACAGGAGCAAAAAGCAAAGAACAAAAATAAAATTGGGTTGCCTCCCAACAAGCACTATCATTTAACGCCCTTAGCTAGGCATAAAAACACGAATATATCTAGGTATTGCCATCTTTGGTATGCAATCCATAAGTGGCTCTCATAATAGATTCATAAGGCAATTTTTTTCTAGGAAAGTGTTCCATGCCTTTCCTTAATGGAAATTGGAATCTAATGTTTCCTTCTTTCATATCAATAATTGCACCAATCATTGTAAGGAAAGCTCTACAACGAATAATAGGACATGTAGGATTGCAATCTATATCAAGAACAATGAAATCTACGGACACATAATTCCTATTTGCAACAAAAAGAACATCATTAATCCTTCCCATAGGTTTATTAATAGTGGAATCCGCGAGATGCAAATTTAAAGAACAATCATCAAATTCACGGAAACCTAACACATCACACAAAGTTTTTGGAATCGTGGAAACACTAGCACCCAAATCACATAAAGCATAGCATTCATAATATTTAATCTTAATCTTAATAGTAGGTTCTCACTCATCATAAAGTTTTCCAGGGATAGAAACTTCTAATTCAAGCTTTTCTTCAAAAGATTGCATCATAGCATCAACGATAAGTTTACTAAAGGCTTTGTTTTGATTATAAGCAAGAGGACAATTTAACACGGATTGCAACAAGGAAATACAATATATTAAAGAACAATTATCATAATTAAATTCCTTGAAATCCAAAAGAGTGGGTTCATCGCTACTTAAAGTCTTGACCTCTCCAATCCCACTTTTATCAATTTTTGTATCTAGATCTAAAAACTCTGAATCATTGGGGCGCCTTTTAGCTAAAGTTGACTCATCTCTAGCCCCATCCTTATCAAGATTCATATTGGAAAACAAAGATTTAATAGGAGTCACATCAATAGCTTTTAGATGTTCATCATTATTATCATGAAAACTAGAAGAACACGCTTTTACAAACCAATCTTTTTTAGCACACATGTTAGCGGTTCTTTCTTTGCACTCATCAATGGAAATTCTCATAGATTTGAGAGATTCATTGATATCATGCTTAGGGGGGATAGATCTAAGTTTCAAAGAATCAATATCAAGAGAAATTCTATCCATGTTCCTAGCCAAATCATCAATCTTGAGAAATTTTTCTTCAATCAAGGCATTGAAATTCTTTTGCGAACTCATAAATTCTTTAACACTATTTGCAAAATCAGAAGGCATCTTATTAAAATTTCCATAAGAGTTGTTGTAGGAATTATCATAATTATTAGAGGAATTACTAGGAAACGGCCTAGGATTAAAATTGCCTCTATACACGTTGTTACCAAAATTGTTCCTACCAACAAAATTCACATCCATATATTTATTATTATTCTAAATCAAAGTGGACAAAGGCATATCATTAGGATCAGAAGAAACACTTTATTAGCAAATAATTTCATAGGTTCATCCATCTTTCCACTCAAAACATTAATCTCTTCAATTGCATGAACTTTTTTACTAGTGGATCTTTCGGTGTGCCATTGAGAATAATTAACCATAATATTATCTAGGAGCTTAGTAGCCTCTCCTAAAGTGATTTCCATAAAAGTGCCTCCCGCGGCCGAATCTAAAAGATTTCTAGAAGCAAAATTCAATCCGGCATAAATTTTTTGTATAATCATCCACAAATTCAAACCATGTGTAGGGCAATTACGTATCATCAATTTCATCCTCTCCCAAGATTGTGGAACATGCTCATGATCAAGTTGCTTAGAATTCATAATATTGTTCGTAAGGGAGATGATCTTATTGGGAGGGAAAACTTAGAGATGAGAGCATCTTTACACTTATTCCATGAATCAATACTATTTTTGGGCAAAGATAAAAACCAAGTTTTAGCACGATCTCTAAGCGAAAATGGAAATAGCTTCAATTTAATAATATCATTATCCACATCTTTCTTCTTTTGCATATCACACAAATCAACAAAATTATTTAGATGGGATGCGGCATGTTCACTAGGAAGGCCAGAAAATTGATCTTTCATAACAAGATTCAACAAAGCACCATTAATTTCACAAGATTCAGCATTAGTAGTAGGAGAAATCGGAGTGCTAATAAAATCATTGTAGTTGGTATTGGAAAAGTCACACAATTTAGTATTATCTTGAGCCATCGTGACAAAGCAAGCAGTCCAACACACAAGCACACAAGAAGCAAGCGTAAAGAGATGAACGGAAGAGGGGCGAAGAAAAGGCAAAGGTTTACAAAAATCATTTTAGAAGTGGGGGAGAGGAAAACAAGAGGCGAATGGTGAATAATGTAATGCAAGGGAGAAGAGTTTATGATGGGTACTTGGTATAGCTTGACTTGACGTAGATCTCCCCGGCAACGGCGCCAGAAATCCTTCTTGCTACCTCTTGAGCTTGCGTTGGTTTTCCCCTGAAGAGGAAATGATGATGCAGCAAAGTAGCATAAGTATTTCCCTCAGTTTTGAGAACAAAGGTATCAATCCAGTAGGAGACAACGCGCAAGTCACCGAGTACCTGCACAAACAATCAACAACTTGCACCCAACGCGATAAAGGGGTTGTCAATCCCTTCGCGGTCACTTGCAAAAGTGAGATCTGATAGAGATAGATAAACGGTAAAATAAATATTTTTGGTATTTTTGGTTTATAGATTGGAAAGTAAAGATTGCAATTAAAAGGAACGGCGACAAAAATTGGAAAGTTGGCGGGAAACTAATAGATTCAATATAATGGAAAAGAGACTAGGGGGCCATATGTTTCACAAGTGGCTTCTCTCAAGATAGCAAATATTAGGGCGGGTGAACAAATTACTGCGAAGCAATTGATAGAAAAGCGCATAGTTATGATGATATCTAAGGCAAGTATCATGAACATAGGCATCATGTCCGTGTCAAGTAGACCGAAATGATTCTGCATCTACTATTACTCCACACATCGACCGCTATCCAGCATGCATCTAGAGTATTAAGTTCTTAAAGAATGGAGTAACACATTAAGTAAGATGACATGATGTAGAGGAATTAACTCAAGCAATATGATGAAAACCCCATCTTGTTATCCTCGATGGCAACAATACAATATGTGCCTTGCTACCTCTACTGTCACTGGGAAAGGACACCGCAAGATTGAACCCAAAGCTAAACACTTCTCCCATTGCAAGAAAGATCAATTTATTAGGCCAAACTAAACCAATAATTCGAAGGCACTTGCAAAGATATCAGATCATGCATATAAGAATTCAGAGAAGATCCAAATAATATTCATAGATAATCTGATCATAAATCCACAATTCATCAGATCTCGGCAAACACACCGCAAAAGAATATTACATCGAATAGATCTCCAAGAATCGAGGAGAACATGGTATTGAGAAATCAAAGAGAGAGAGAGAAGAAGCCATCTAGCTAATAACTATGGACCCGAAGGTCCATGGTAAACTACTCACTCTTCATTGGAGAGGCAATTGTGTTGATGAAGAAGCCCTCCGTGATCGAATCCCCCTCCGGTAGGACACCGGAAAAGGCCCATAGATGGGATCTCACGGGTACAGAAGGTTGTGGCGGTGGAAAAGTGGTTTCGTGGAACTCCTGGATGTTTTCAGGGTATAAGAGTATATATAGGCGAAGGAACTACGTCAGGGGAGCTACGAGGGGCCCACGAGGTAGGGGGCGCGCCCTCCTGCCTCGTGGCCGCCTCGTTGCATCTCCGGCTTCATCTCCAAGTCTTCTGGTTTCCTTTAGGTCCAAGAAAGATCATTGTCGGTGTCAAAACCGGCGGATCTCGGGTAGGGTGTCCCGAACTGTGCGTCTAAGGCTAATTGTAACAGGAAGCAGGGGACACAATGTTTACCCAGGTTCGAGCCCTCTCTATGGAGGTAACACCCTACTTCCTACTTGATTGATCTTGATGATATGAGTATTACAAGATTTGATCTACCACGAGATCGTAGAGGCTAACCCTAGAAGCTAGCCTATGATTTTGATTGTTGTTGTCCTACAAACTAAACCATCCAGTTTATATAGACTCCGGAGGGGGCTAGGGTTACACAGAGTCGGTTACAGAGAAGGGAATCTACATATCCGAATTGCCAAGCTTGCCTCCCACGCAAAGGAGAGTCCCACCCGGACACGGGACAAAGTCTTCAATGTTGTATCTTCATAGTCCAACAGTTCGGCATAAGCATATAATCCGGCTTCCCGAGGACCCCCTAATCCAGGACTCCCTCAGTAGCCCCTGTACCAGGCTTCAATGATGATGAGTCCGGCACGCAGATTGTCTTCAACATTGCAAGGTGGGTTCTTTCTCCAAAATCTCCAGAGTACCTGTTGTAACGAGCAGTGTCCGGCTTCCCATTTAATGTTGCACTCATCGGCTTCTGTACCTTAATAATGTTAGTCTCCACGTGTCGAGCGAATGTGAGAAGTCGGGGCATTTTTACACTTGCCACCCTAACCATGTAAATAAATCATCTATCAAAGAGACGGGGATCCTCAGATCCAAAACACACCATCTTCCCCAAGCGAGGATCCATCGGAGCGTGCCCGAAAAAACCATCCCATCATGGCTGGCCACCGCAACTCCTCCTCTCATCCTCATAGCGCCAAGCTAGGTGATTGGGAGAAGTGTACTGTATCCCACGGCTAATTGGTGGAGTTCCAGATCCAGGGGTTCCTCCCTCCTGCATATCTTGTCCCTGTTCGAGCCAGATTAGCCACTTTTGATGGCGGGGAGCAAGCGGAGAATTTTCCCAACCCATCCAGGGGGAGCGAGTATGCCTTGTCCCTTGCTGAGGGGCCTCAGATTTCCAATCCATCCGTTCCTCCGCGGGCTCCTGGAGTATTATGGCCTCCAGCTGCAAAACTTCACCCCTACCTCTATCCTGCACATCACAGGCTATGTCACCCTTTGTGAGTTATTTCTGGGTTGCGAAGCTCATTTTGAGCTATGGAAGAGGCTATTCTGCCTCGTCCCTCGCAATCAGGAGGGATCAATATACCAAGTGTTGGAAATATGCTCTAGAGGCAATAATAAATTAGTTATTATTATTATATTTCCTTGTTCATGATAATTGTTTATTATCCATGCTATAATTATATTGATAGGAAACTCAGATACATGTGTGGGTACATAGTCAACACCATGTCCCTAGTAAGCCTCTAGTTGACTAGCTCGTTGATCAATAGATGGTTACGGTTTCCTGACCATGGACATTGGATGTCGTTGATAACGGGATCACATCATTAGGAGAATGATGTGATGGACAAGACCCAATCCTAAGCCTAGCACAAAGATCGTGTAGTTCGTATGCTAAAGCTTTTCTAATGTCAAGTATCATTTCCTTAGACCATGAGATTGTGCAACTCCCGGATACCGTAGGAATGCTTTGGGTGTACCAAACGTCACAATGTAACTGGGTGGCTATAAAGGTGCACTACGGGTATCTCCGAAAGTGTTTGTTGGGTTGGCACGAATCAAGACTGGGATTTGTCACTCCATGTGACGGAGAGGTATCTCTGGGCCCACTCGGTAGGACATCATCATAATGTGCACAATGTGACCAAGGAGTTGATCATGGGATGATGTGTTACGGAACGAGTAAAAAGACTTGCCGGTAACGAGATTGAACAAGGTATCGGGATACCGACAATCGAATCTCGGGAAAGTACTATACCGATAGACAAAGGGAATTGAATACGGGATGGATTGAATCCTCGACATCATGGTTCATCCAATGAGATCATCGTGGAACATGTGGGAGCCAACATGGGTATCCAGATCTCGCTGTTGGTTATTGGCCAGAGAGTTGTCTCGGTCATGTCTACATGGTTCCTGAACCCGTAGGGTCTACACGCTTAAGGTTCGGTGACGCTAGGGTTGCAGAGATATTAGTATGCGGTAACCCGAAAGTTGTTCGGAGTCCCGGATGAGATCCCGGATGTCACGAGGAGTTCCGAAGTGGTCCGGAGTAAAGATGTATATATAGGAAGTCCAGTTTCGGCCACCGGGAAAGTTTCGGGGGTCATCGGTATTGTACCGAGACCACCGGAAGGGTCTCGGGGGTCCACCGGGTGGCGCCACCTATCCTGGAGGGCCCCATGGGCTAAAGGGGCGTGGGAACCAGCCCCTGGTGGGCTGGTGCGCCCCCCCTTGGGCCTCTCATGCGCCTAGGGTTAGAAACCCTAAGGGGTGGTGGCGCCTCCACTTGGCTTGGAGGCCAAGCCACCCCTAGGGCAGCCGCCCCCTCCCTAGATGGGATCTACAAGGGGCCGGCGCCCCCCTAGGCCCCTATATATAGTGGAGGGGAGGGAGGGCAGTCGCACCTGAGTCCCTGGCGCCTCCCTCCCGTGACACCTCTTCCTCCCCGCTTGTGCTTGGCGAAGCCCTGCCGGGATCCCGCTACTTCCACCACCATGCCGTCGTGCTGGTGGATCTCCATCAACCTCTACTACCCTTGTTGGATCAAGAAGGAGGAGATGTCTCTCCCAACCGTATGTGTGTTGAACGCGGAGGTGCCGTCCGTTCGGCGCTAGGATCATCGGTGATTTGGATCACGACGAGTACGACTCCATCAACCCCGTTCACTTGAACGCTTCCGCTTAGCGATCTACAAAGGTATGTAGATGCACTCCCCTTCCCCTCATTGCTAGATTACTCCATAGATTGATCTTGGTGATGCGTAGAAAATTTTAAATTTCTGCTACGATCCCCAACAGTGGTATCAGAGCCAGGTTTATGCGTAGTTTCTATGCACGAGTAGAACACAAAGCAGTTGTGGGCATCGACTAGTCTTATCTTGATTCGGCGGCATCATGGGATGAAGTGGCCCGGACCTACCTTACACGTACGTTTACATGAGACAGGTTCCACCGACTGACCTGCACTTGTTGCATAAGGTGGCTAGCGGGTGCCAGTCTCTCCCACTTTAGTCGGATCGGATTCGATGAAAAGGGTCCTTATGAAGGGTAAATAGCAATTGACATATCACATTGTGGTTTTTGCGTAGGTCAGAAACGTTCTTGCTAGAAACCCATAGCAGCCACGTAAGACATGCAAACCACAATTAGAGGACGTCTAACTTGTTTTTGCAGGGTATGCTATGTGATGTGATATGGCCAAAAGAATGTGATAAATAATATATGTGATGTATGAGATTGATCATGTTCTTGTAATAGGAATCACGACTTGCATGTCGATGAGTATGACAATAGGTAGGAGCCATAGGAGTTGTCTTAATTTATTGTATGACCTACATGTCGTTGAACAATGCCATGTAATTACTTTACTTTATTGCTAAACTGTTAGCCATAGTAGTAGAAGTAATAGTTGGGAGACAACTTCATGGAGACATGGTGATGGAGATCATGATGATGGAGATCATGGTGTCATGCCGGTGACGATGATGATCATGGAGCCCCGAAGATGGAGATCAAAAGGAGCAAAATGATATTGGCCATATCATGTCACTATTTGATTGCATGTGATGTTTATCATGTTTATGCATCTTATTTGCTTAGAACGACGGTAGTAAATAAGATGATCCCTCATAATAATTTCAAGAAAGAGTTCCCCCCTAACTATGCACCGTTGCAAAAGTTCGTTGTTTCGAAGCACCACGTGATGATCGGGTGTGATAGATTCTAACGTTCACATACAACGGGTGTAAGCCAGATTTACACACGCGAAACACTTAGGTTAACTTGACGAGCCTAGCATGTACAGACATGGCCTCGGAACACACGAGACCGAAAGGTCGAGCATGAGTCATATGGTAGATACGATCAACATGAAGATGTTCACCGATGATGACTAGTCCGTCTCACGTGATGATCGGACACGGGCTAGATGACTCGGATCATGTAATCACTTAGATGACTAGAGGGATGTCTATCTGAGTGGGAGTTCATAAGATGAACTTAATTATCCTGAACATAGTCAAAAGTTTTTTGCAAATTATGTCGTAGCTCGCGCTTTAGTTCTACTGTTTTAGATATGTTACTAGAGAAAATTCAGTTGAAAGTTGATAGTAGCGATTATGCGGACTAGGTCCGTAAACTGAGGATTGTCCTCGTTGCTTCGTAGAAGGCTTATGTCCTTAATGCACCGCTCGGTGTGCTGAACCTCGAACGTCGTCTGTGGATGTTGCGAACATCTGACATACACGTTTTGATAACTACGTGATAGTTCAGTAATGTTAAACGGTTTAGAGTTGAGGCACCGAAGACGATTTCAAAACGTCGAGAAACATATGAGGTGTTTCAAGAGCTGAAGTTGGGATTTCAGGCTCGTGCCCAAGTCAAGAGGTATAAGACCTCCGACGAGTTTCTTAGCCTGCAAACTAAGGGAGAAAAGCTCAATCATTGAGCTTGTGCTCAGATTGTCTAAGTACAACAATCACTTGAATCGAGTGGGAGTTAATCTTCCAGATGAGATAGTGATGTTTCTCCAAAGTCATTTCCACCAAGCTACTAGAGCTTCGTGATGAACTATAACATATCTGGGATAGATATGATGATCCTTGAACTATTCGCGATGTTTGACACCGCGAAAGTACAAGTCAAGTAGGAGCATCAATTGTTGATGGTTAGTTAAAACCACTAGTTTCAAGAAGGGCAAGGGCAAGAAAGGGATACTTCATGAAATGACAAATCAATTGCTGCTCGAGTGAAGAAACCCAAAGTTGAACCCAAGCCCGAGACTAAGTGCTTCTGTAATAAGAGGAATGGTCACTGAAGCAGAACCACCCTAGATACTTGGTAGATGAGAAGGCTGGCAAGGTTGACAGAAGTATGTATTGGACATACATTATATTAAATGTGTACTTTACTAGTACTCCTAGTAGCAGCAGGGTACTCCCTCTGTCCAGAAATACTTGTTGGAGAAATGCATAAAAATGGATGTATCTAGAACTAAAATATGTCTAGATACATTCATTCCTCCGACAAGTATTTCCGGATGGAGGGAGTATTAGATACCGGTTCGGTTGCTAAGTGTTAGTAACTCGAAATAAAAGGCTACAGAATAAACGGAGACTAGCCAAAGGTGAGACGACGATATATGTTGGAAGAGTTTCCAAGGTTGATGTGATCAAACATCGTACGCTCCGTCTACCATCAGGATTGGTGTTAAACCTAAATAATTGTTATTTGGTGTTTGCGTTGAGCATAGACATGATTGGATTATGTTTATCGCAATACGGTTATTCATTTAAGGATAATAATGGTTACTCTGTTTATTTGAATAATACCTTCAATGGTCTTGCACCTAAAGTGAATGGTTTATTGAATCCCGATCGTAGTGATACACGTGTTCATGCCAAAAGATATAAGATAATAATGATAGTACCACATACTTGTGGCACTGCAATTTGAGTCACATTGGTATAAAACGCATGAAGAAGCTCCATGTTGATGGATCTTTGGACTCACTCGTTTTTTGAAAAGTTTGAGACATGCGAACCATGTCTATTGGTGTATACGCATGAAGAAACTCCATGCAGATGGATCGTTTGGACTCACTTGATTTTGAATCACTTGAGACATGCAAATCATACCACATGGGAAAGATGACTGAAAGGCCTCGTTTTAAGTGAGGTGGAACAAGAAAGCAACTTGTTGGAAGTAATACATTTTGATGTGTGCAGTCCAATGAGTGCTGAGGCACGCAGTGGATATAGTTATGTTCTTGCTTCATATATGAATCGAGTAGATGCTAAGTATATTTACTTGATGAAACACAAGTCTGAATTATTGAAAGGTTCAAGTAATTTCAGAGTGAAGTTGAAGATCGTCGTGACAAGAAGATAAGATGTCTATGATATGATCATAGAGATGAATATCTAAGTTACAAGTTTGGCACACAATTAAGACATTGTGGAAATTGTTTCACAACCAATACCGCCTGGAACACCATAGTGTGATGGTGTGTCCGAACATCATAACTGCACCTATTGGACATGGTGCATACCATGATGTCTCTTATCGAATTACCACTATTGTTTATGGGTTAGGCATTAGAGACAACCACATTCACTTTAAATAGGGCACCACGTAATTCCGTTGAGATGACACCGTATGAACTATGGTTTAGAGAAACCTAAGCTGTCATTTCTTGAATGTTTGGGGCTGCGACGCTTATGTGAAAAAGTTTCAGGTTGACAAGCTCGAACCCAAAGCAGATAAATGCATCTTCATAGGACACCCAAAACAGTTGGGTATACCTCCTATTTCAGATCTGGAATAAAAAACGATTGTTTCAAGAATCGGGTCCTTTCTCGAGGAAAAGTTTCTCTTGAAAGAATTGAGTGGGAGGATGGTGGAGACTTGATGAGGTTATTGAACCATCACTTCAACTAGTGTGTACCAGGGCACAGGAAGTTGTTCCTATGGCGCCTACACCAATTGAAGTGGAAGCTAATGATAGTGATCATGAAACTTCAGATCAAGTCACTACCAAACCTCGTAGGTCAACAAGGATGCGTACTACTTCAGAGTGGTACTTAATCCTGTCTTGGAGGTCATGTTGCTAGTCAACAATGAACCTACGAGCTATGGAGAAGTGATGGTGGGCCCGGATTCCAAAAATGGCTCGAGGCCATAAAATCCGAGAGGATCCATGTATAAAAACAAAGTATAGACTTTAGAAGAACTACTTAATGGTCGTAAGGCTATTGGGTACAGATGGATTTTAAAAGGAAGACGGACAATGATGGTAAGTATCACCATTAAGAAAGCTCGACTTGTCGTTAAGATGTTTTCCGGCAAGTTCAAGGAGTTGACTACGGTGAGGCTTTCTCACTCATAGCGATGCTAAGAGTCTGTTGGAATTGGATTAGCAGTTACTGCATTATTTATGAAATCTTGCCGATAGGATGTCAAAACATTGTTTCCTCTACAATTTTCTTGAGGAAAGGTTGTATGTGATACAACCAGAAGGTTTTGTCAATCCTGAAAGATGCTAACAAGTATGCAAAGCTCCAGCAACCCTTCTAAGGACTGGAGTAAGCATCTCGGAGTTGGAATGTACGCTTTGATGAGATGATCAAAGATTTTGGGTTTGTACAAAGTTTATTAGAAACTTGTATTTCCAAAGAAGTGAGTGGGAGCACTATAGAATTTCTGATGAGTATATATTGTTGACTATTGTTGATCAGAAATGATGTAGAATTTCTGGAAAGCATATAGGGTTATTTGAAAAGTTTTTTCAATAGAAAACCTGGATTAAGCTGCTTGAACATTGAGCATCAAGATCTATAAGGACAGATCAAAAACGCTTAATGGTACTTTCAAATGAGCACATACCTTGACATGATCTTGAAGGTGTTCAAGATGGATCAATCAAAGAAGGAGTTCTTGCCTGAGTTGTAAGGTATGAAGTTAAGACTTAAAGCTTGACCACGGCAGAAGAAAGAGAAAGGACGAATGTCGTCCCCTATGCCTTAGCCATAGGCTCTATACAGTATGTCATGCTTTGTACCGCACCTGATATGTGCCTTGCCACGTGTCTGGCAAGGGGGTACAAGAGTGATCCAGGAATGGATCATTGGACAGCGGTCAAAATTGTCCTTGGAGTAATAAGGACATGTTTCTCGATTATGGAGGTGATAAAGAGTTCGGCATAAAGGGTTACGTTGATGCAAGCTTTAACACCTATCCGAATGACTCTGAGTAGCAAACCGGATACGTATAGTGGAGCAACCATTTGGAATAGCTCCAAGTGGAGCGTGGAAGCAGCATTTACAATATGACCTAGAGATTTGCAAAGTACATACGGATCTGAATGTTGTAGACCCATTGACTAAAACCTCTCTCACAAGCAAAACATGATCAAACCCCAGAACTCATTGAGTCTTAACCACATGATGATGTGAACTAATTTATTGACACTAGTAAACTCTTTGGATGTTGGTCACATGGTGATGTGAACAAGATTATTGACTCTAGTGCAAGTGGGAGACTGTTGGAAATATGCTCTAGAGGCAATAATAAATTAGTTATTATTATTATATTTCCTTGTTCATGATAATCATTTATTATCCATGCTATAATTGTATTGATAGGAAACTCAGATACATGTGTGGGTACATAGTCAACACCATGTCCCTAGTAAGCCTCTAGTTAACTAGCTCGTTGATCAATAGATGGTTATGGTTTCCTGACCATGGACATTGGATGTCGTTGATAACGGGATCACATCATTAGGAGAACGATGTGATGGACAAGACCCAATCCTAAGCCTAGCACAAAGATCGTGTAGTTTGTATGCTAAAGCTTTTCTAATGTCAAGTATCATTTCCATAGACCATGAGATTGTGCAACTCTCGGATACCGTAGGAATGCTTTGGGTGTACCAAACGTCACAACATAACTGGGTGGCTATAAAGGTGCACTACTGGTATCTCCGAAAGTGTCTGTTGGGTTGGCACGAATTAAGACTGGGATTTGTCACTCCGTGTGACGGAGAGGTATCTCTGGGCCCACTCGGTAGGACATCATCATAATGTGCACAATGTGACCAAGGAGTTGATCACGGGATGATGTGTTACGGAACGAGTAAAGAGACTTGCCGGTAACGAGATTGAACAAGGTATCGGGATACCGACGATCGAATCTCGGGCAAGTACTATACTGATAGACAAAGGGAATTGAATACGGGATGGATTGAATCCTCGACATCATGGTTCATCCGATGAGATCATCGTGGAACATGTGGGAGCCAACATGGGTATCCAGATCCCGCTGCTGGTTATTGGCCAAAGAGTTGTCTCGGTCATGTCTACATGGTTCCTGAACCCGTAGGGTCTACACACTTAAGGTTCGGTGACGCTAGGGTTGTAGAGATATTAGTATGCGGTAACCCGAAAGTTGTTCGGAGTCTCGGATGAGATCTCGGATGTCACGAGGAGTTCCGGAGTGGTCCGGAGGTAAAGATTTATATATAGGAAGTCCAGTTTCAGCCACCGGGAAAGTTTCGGGGGTCATCGGTATTGTACCAGGACCACCGGAAGGGTCCCGGGGGTCCATCGGGTGGGGCCACCTATCCCGAAGGGCCCCATGGGCTGAAGGGGCGTGGGAACCAGCCCCTGGTGGGCTGGTGCGCCCCCCCTTGGGCCTCCCATGTGCCTAGGGTTAGAAACCCTAAGGGGTGGGGGCGCCTCCACTTGGCTTGGAGGCCAAGCCACCCCTAGAGCAGCCGCCCCCCCTCCCTAGACGGGATCTACAAGGGGCCGGCACCCCCTAGGCCCCTATATATAGTGGAGGGGAGGGAGGGCAGCCGCACCTGAGTCCCTGGCGCCTCCCTCCCTCCTGTGACACCTCTTCCTCCCCGCTTGCGCTTGGCGAAGCCCTGCCGGGATCCCGCTACTTCCACCACCACGCCGTCGTGCGGCTGGATCTCCATCAACCTCTCCTCCCCTTGCTGGATCAAGAAGGAGTAGATGTCTCTCCCAACCGTATGTGTGTTGAACGCGGAGGTGCCGTCCGTTCGGCGCTAGGATCATCGGTGATTTGGATCACGACGAGTACGACTCCATCAACCCCGTTCACTTGAACGCTTCCTCTTAGCGATCTACAAGGGTATGTAGATGCACTCCCCTTCCCCTCGTTGCTAGATTACTCCATAGATTTATCTTGGTGATGCGTAGAAAATTTTAAATTTCTGCTACGATGCCCAACACCAAGTGGGCGGAGCCTAAATATGGCGCATCGCCGGGACCGGATACATGTCCGGCACTCCAAAGAAGACATCCGAAGACTGGCCTTCCGAGTGATTTTATATAGAGGACGTCTCCCTTCCTGACCCTATCCGGATGGGTCTTCCCGAGTTCACAAATGCCCCATTTGAGAAACGTCGTAGTTGGCGTCCCCGGAGCCCCCAGGAGGAAGATAGCAGAGAGGTCCTTCAACTGATGGGCAGGATAAAAACGCTGGCCAAATCTGGATTGACAATAATCGAGGTTATGTCAATATGCATAATGCGGGGGGTGCAGCCACTCCAGTATCGGGGGAATCCCATGTGGCACTTCAATGGAGAAGACGGTGCCACCCGTTGTAGTTGGAAAGGTCCGGACTCTGCCACCGCTCTGGCGAAATATTGTCCGATTTGTATAAGGAAAAGAAGAGGAGTTCATCCGCATTAAGCCATGGGATGGATTTTCCATGTACAACCCCCTAGCTGGGTGAGTTGCTATCTTTTACTCAACTCTATTCATTCCCGCAGTCTTTCATCACAAATATTTACCTTGCTAGTCCATAATAGGAACTGCGAAAAGGTGTGAGGGAGGTCCACAGCCCGCCTCCACAGTCAGAGGATCACAACCGGACCCTCGACCCCGGACACGAAGAAGATCCGGACATATTTGTGGAGCTCATCGACAGGATGTTTTACCAGGCAAGCTGCGACGACGCCTTGGTGGCCATCATTGCTGACTATCCTGGCCTCCTCCCTGCATCATATGTAAGTGAAACAACAGACCTAACTTCCGAAAAGGATCCCCTCTTTACACCTTACCTACCGCATGCATATTGTGCTTTATAGGGAAGGCCATCGGTGCACCATGCCGAACCCGCGGCGACTCACCAACAAGGGGCGCCCAAGCCGGGTAGGCTTAAAAGGAAAGCGAACAGGACCGAGCCGCCATCGAAGAGGTATGATTTGAAACATGCTCCGTGATTGTCATCTTTAAAATATAACAATGTCCACCGTGTCTTGGCAGAAAGAGTATCCGCCGGACTGTATCCAGGGATCCTGCACATCACGCCTCTACTAGCCGGACTCCAAAACCGACCTCGAGGGTGGAGGCTGACGTGGGGACAACACCGAACGGTCCTCCTACGGAGGATGCAGATAGAATATCCGCTACAAATTCTGAAGTGGAGAGCGCTATGAATCATCAGCGTCGGCGGGCCGCACTCCGCGACCCTAATTTCTCCGAAGAGGCGTTCAATGCCTTCAACTCGGGAGACGCGTACATCAAAGCAGCTCAAGATCGGCTTGCTAGAGCCACAGACCAGTATTTAAAAGATATACGGGTAAGAAAAATCTGATAATTATGTATATCAGTAGCCCCTGAGACTTGAAACAGTTGGCACAATTGCTTTAAGGATCATTGTATGAATAGGTTCTTACAGAGAAGAACACCCATTTGTCTCAAGAGCTGGAGGAGTGCAAAGCCCGGCAAAGGGCCGCAGCTGCCGAAATGGAGGAATCCAAGAAGGCCTCATCTGGTAATATTTTTCTTGATCGATAAAAAACGTAATTACGTGTACCGTTTGGTATTCGGCATGTTCGCAGATCTAACAATAGATTCCGTAGGCAATCTCGGAGTGAATCCGGAGATCCTACAAGAGGATGAACAACGAGCTCAACGACAACTAGAGGCCAGTGATGTCTACTACACAACCTTCTTCTTGTAGACGTTGTTGGGCCTGCAAGTGCACAGGTTTGTAGGACAGTAGCAAATTTCCCTCAAGTGGATGACCTAAGGTTTATCAATCCGTAGGAGGCGTAGGATGAAGATGGAATCTCTCAAGCAACCCTGCAACCAAATAACAAAGAGTCTCTTGTGTCCCCAACACACCCAATACAATGGCAAATTGTATAGGTGCACTGTTCGGCGAAGAGATGGTGATACAAGTGCAATATGGATGGTAGATAAAGGTATTTGTAATCTGAAAATATAAAAACAGCAAGGTAACTAATGATAAAAGTGAGCGTAAACGGTATTGCAATGATAGGAAACAAGGCCTAGGGTTCATACTTTCACTAGTGCAAGTTCTCTCAACAATAATAACATAGATAGATCATATAACAAGCCCTCAACATGCAACAAAGAGTCACTCCGAAGCCACTAATAGCGGAGAACAAATGTAGAGATTATGGTAGGGTACGAAACCACCTCAAAGTTATTCTTTCGGATCAATCTATAAACGAGTTCGTACTAGAATAACACCTTAAGACACAAATCAACCAAAACCCTAATGCCACCTAGATACTCCATTGTCACCTCAAGTATCCGTGGGCATGATTATATGATATGCATCACACAATCTCAGATTCATCCAACCAACACAAAGTACTTCAAAGAGTGCCCCAAAGCTACTACCGAAGAGTCAAGAACGTGTGCCAACCCCTATGCATAGGTTCCCAATGTCACGAAACCCGCAAGTTGATCACCAAAACATAAATCAAGTGGCACATGATATCCCATTGTCACCACAGATAATCACGGCAAGACATACATCAAGTGTTCTCATAAAAGACTCAATCCGATAAGATAACTTCAAAGGGGAAACTCAATTCATCACAAGAGAGTAGAGGGGGAGAAGAAACATAAGATCCAACTATAATAGCAAAGCTCGCGATACATCAAGATCGTATCACCTCAAGAACACGAGAGAGAGAGATCAAACACATAGCTACTGGTACATACCCTCAGCCCCAAAGGTGAACTACTCCCTCCTCGTCATGGATAGCACCGGGATGATGAAGATGGCCACCGGTGATGGGATCCCCCTCCGACAGGGTGCCGGAACAGGGTCCCGATTGGTTTTTGGTGGCTACAAAGGCTTGCGGCAGCAGAACTTCCGATCTATCTTCTGTTCTGGAAGTTTTAGGGTATATTGGTATATATAGGAGGAAGATATACGTCAGGGGAGCCACGAGGGCCCCACGAGGGTGGAGGGCGCGCCCCCCTACCTCGTGCCTTCCTTGTTTCTTCTTTGACGTGGACTCCAAGTCTCCCGGGTTGCTTTCCTTCCAAAAATAACTTCTCCAGTTGATTTCGTTCCATTTTGACTCCGCCTGATATTCCTTTTCCTCGAAACACTGAAATAGGCATAAAACAGCAAATCTGGGCTGGGCCTCCGGTTAATAGGTTAGTCCCAATATTGCCTAAAACAGTAGATAAAGTAGCATGGAGCAATAAAAAATTATAGATACGTTGGAGACGTATCAGCCAGCGAGCATGTACTTACACGGGTCAGGCGAGAGAAAAATGATCTCCAGGATGCCAATACCCGGCTGGGCGTGGAATTGAAAGATGTTCGGGCCCAGCTTGCTGACTCCGTGAAGGAGAATAAGAGGCTTCAATGTGGCATTTTTAGTATGTGCTCAAACGAACCTTTATACGGTTCGGCAAAGAAAAGGGCTAACAGAGTTATGTCTGTAGGTATACTGACTGGTCGTCCCGAAGAGGAGATGCCCGGATCGGCAGGCAATCTTCTGCAAGAGCTTTCACAACTGCACGAACAAGTTCGGCAGGTGATGCAGGGTATTGCCAAGGCCTTGTGGCCATCCGCCTCCCTGCCAGGAAGCATGGGGGAGCTTGTAGAGCTGCTCAAGGGAGCGCGGCGGCGCTTCCATTTATGGAAGATATCTGCCTGTTGACAAGGTGCGAGGGAAGCTTGGGCCATGGTGAAAACACGGTACACCAAGCTCGGTCCGAATCACATGGCCCTGGTCGGATCTGTAGGGTCAGATGGGAAAGAGATTCCCGTTAGTCTAGTATATGACCAGGTAGGATTAGCCGCAAAGTATTCCCAGCAGGATTGTAGGCTAGACAGCCTGTTGGATGGTATAGAAGAAGAAGTATGTGGGTCTAAGTGACTGTGTACTTCAATTGACATATTTTGTCCCTTGCCAGATTGTAAATCATTTGTCATGGCGGACCTTTTCGCTTCAGCCTCCGGACCCGACAGTCCGGAGTGTTTTCGAATACCCGCTCAGTTATGTAAACTGGGGTACGCGTGGAAACCAGGCGTAGGGGTCATACGTGCTTGAACAGACAAGTACCCAGCTAGCTATGTTATATTACATGGATAGTAAGAAACATCTTCCAGGGAGAATAGTTCCATTAAGGGTTCCTTTCCCTGGGTACGCATGCATTAATGTGCATGTCTGAACTGCGAACATAGATGCAGTATATGAAACATCTGGGGGTTTGTATTGTAATAGGTAAGAAACATCTTTAGTTTACCGACCGAATATTCCCTTAAGAATGCTAGCTTTCGGCTTCACCCAGTCTGAGGTACACGTCCGGAGCACCCAGCAGTAACAATCATAGAGGTGCTCCCCTTATGCCCTAGCCGAACTAACAGGAATGTAGGGCATAAATACAGGAGCTAGGCAACCCAGCTTGGCCAAAACTTAAGTCATATCGATGCATATAATGGTGAAGAAAAGGTACATATGAAGAAGCGACACATATGCAGTGGGAATGATGCCCAGAAGATAATTATATTAAGCTTGTGTATAAGAAGCCCCCAGGTATAGTGAGCGCGCATACTTAAGGATTTAGCGCATCAAGGGTGTGTAGTCGAGTCACACTTAAAGCCTCAGAGCCATAAAAAGAAAGAGAGAGGGTATATATATATATATATACTCCCAGCTATTCTGCAACCCATTCCTGAATAAGCTATTCAGGAACCCTTCCTAACTGCCTGAGAACAGACAGCTAACTTTGCGACCTATAATAGTTAACTCTCGGGCGGACTTTTTCTGGCTCCATTTTTTCGCATTGTTTTTTGTTTGTAATTATTGAACCGTTCATTGGAATGATGCATATGATATACCGTTGGATAACTATTGAAAAGGAGCAAAAAAGTCATGTTGACCATTTTCCCAAAATCGATTCGGTTCTTAAACAAAATTAAAAAAAATGAAAATCGACCAAACGAGTTTTCAATGTTTTTGTGAAAGGAATTTTTTAAAAATTTATCAGAATGATGCGTATGATATACCATTAGAAAGCTACCGATTATCCCGAACTTTGGCATATATAACACATTCTCAGATTTTCTACTGTTTAAGAGCAGTTTTCTAAAAACTAACAACATTTTTTCGACATTTTTTGCCCGAACTGCTACAGTACACGCTAACACCTCGAGCAGAATACCTAACTGCCCTATACTGAGCAAGCTAACTGCCGTACCGAATAAAATAATTTTTTTTTCTTTTATTCGTTTCTTCCCGGTTCAAGTTAACTGCTGGCACTGAAGTAGCTAACTGCCGAAGATCGGGGCAGTTAATACCTAGTTAACTGCCGGACAAAATTCATTCTTTTTTTCCGTGTCAAGCTAACCGCCAGGACTGAAACGGCTAACTATCGGGATTGCACACCAAGTTAACTGTTGGACCTAGTTTTTTTTTTATTTTTTTGGGGTCGAGCTAACCGTCGGGATTGAAATTGCCAACTGTCGGGATTGTGACAGTACACCAAGTTAACTGCCAGACCAAATATGCAAAAAAATCATTATTTTTAGCACGTGTCACAATAACTACCACAATTTTTCCGAAGTTAACTCTACAGATTGTGAAAGTTAATTACAACTAGTTAACTGCTATGTACAAGCTAACTGCCCGACCAGAATAGCTAACTAACGTATGACAACCAAGCTAACTGCCGTGACTTAAGACACTTTATTTTTTGTTTTTCCTGGTTTTTCCCGAATCAAGCTAACTGCCGGTATTGAAATAGCTAACTGTTGGGGACTGCGGTAGTTAACAACAAGCTAACTACAGGACTGAAGGTACTAATTTTTTATTTTTTTCGCCTGGGTAATGCTAACTGCGGGGCTGAAAATAGCTAACTTCTAGGACTGCCGCAGTTAAGAACAAGTTAACTGTCCAACTAAAGATGCTAATTATTGTTCTTGCGAGGCAAAGAATGAAGTCAAAAGAAAAAAGACAACGAAACAAAAGAGAAGCAGAAGCAGTACCAGTGACGACCACAAATGAAAGCAACAACATGTTGTTTCTAGAAAAAGCAGAAGCAGCTAGCATAGTCGGCAGCATGCAGTTAGCAGTGTGAACTAAAATGAGATAGAGGACAAAAGAGAAAACAGGAGGAGATATCCACGAGCTAATCTGATGCTTCACAAAAATTCATCATAGTATGCTCCCGTGAGACACAAGCTAGCTTCGGCCATCCATCCATTCATCCATCTTCCAGGGAGTGGTGGTACGTACTAGAACCAACATGAATGCACTAGATGTTAGGCTGGATCGATCCAACTTAATCGAGCTGGGCTAACAAGCTTAACCTCACTCAATCTTCAGGGAGGTGATCGATCACCATCAAACCAGGGTTCTCATCGGCTTCACATAACTGCTGCAAATTGTAGAGTTAACTGACAAAATTTATGTGTTTTTTCATATATAAGTGCAAAAGAACGGCCACATCTCAAAAAGTTAATTATTATGTTTGAGTACAGATAACTGCAGAAACGCACTATGTTTTGCTCTTACCACACGAGGGACGAGCTAACTACATCCACACCTAGTATATTACTGCGCAGCGAATTTGCAGGCACCACCGACCCTCTCCCCATCTCCCTGTAGTCTCGTTGAAGCGGAAGCTTGGGATGGGCAGCGCAGTGCGCTCGGAGTTAACTGCAGTCGGGGGTGGCAGGGAGCGGGTGCTGCCGTCGATGGAGCATAGTCCACAGTAGGAGACCGGGAAGGAAACCAGGGCGGAGTTAACTGCACAATTTTTTCCAATGGAAATGCTAACTGTTTTGTTTTCACTTTGTTTTTATTGCATATTTTCCCTGCTAGCTAACTGCAAGAATGTTAATAGCTAATCGAAGACATACTGCTAGCTAACTGATAGAGTACACACATGTACCCAACTGATGAACATGAAGGCAAAAATACCCGCCGGCTGTGCTCACACATGGGGGAGGAGCGGCAGTTAGATCCCAATAAGGAGAATTCAAATGATGTACGTCACACAAGCTAATTGCTAGATGTTTCGTATGTAACTGCAAAAAATGCAAAATTAACTAATGTCTCTCACGCCCGAGATTGACCATGGTAGCGTGGCTATGGGAACCTGGCAGCAGCGACGTGCACGGAGGAATGGCCGGGGATCCATGGCCGCTCTCGTGCGCCAAGGAGGCCGAGGTCGGCTAGTAGAGCCACGGTGAGAGGCGCACGTGGTTGATCTGGCGGTGGGTAGCAAAGGCTGCGCAGGAGGCCATGGAGGAGCACAGAAACGCAGACCCATCGGCCCCCTCCTCCCTTCACTCGATTCACAACAAAATCGGCCGATGGCTGTCACTGCAGTTAGCCCAGCGATGCAAGAAGTTAGCTCACTTCCTCTGCCTCCTGCGGATCCCTCCGAGCTAGTCCTCCTTAGCTCCCCTTGCTACTCCCTGCCGCTGGCCAATCGGCAGTTATCTATCAACAGATCTGCGCAAGCGCTCGGCCTAGCCGATGCAGCTCTACCACCGGTTCAGGAGAGCTTTGGGGACGAGATCAACCACCGGATCCGATGAGCTCCATCACCAGGACCCATGTGATGCTGGAGGGGAGGCGCGGGTCGCGGGAGGTGATGGCCTCGTAGCAGTGGTGGGGTTGCCACCGCTCACCGATGCCGAGGGGATTGGGAGGCGCGCGGCTCACCGGGTGGATGTGGGAGGCAGGTAGCTCGCCGGGGTGAGGTGGGGAGGCACGCAGCTCGCCGACGAGCCGTATTGGGGTACGGTGTGCGAGTAGATCAGGGGTTCGATCCCCTTTATCCCACCACGTTGGTAGTTAGTTTGTTCGGTTGGGGCTCGTGGGCATGCGGCGTCAGGAGTTGGTGGAGCTCGGCGACGAGGTCTGCGGTCGTGCGGCGCACAGCGACAACTGGAAGAAGGTAGGGGGGTATCCCGTGCTGGACCCCACTAGCTCCGTTCGCTCCGCGGGTAGCTAGAGGTAGGAGGGGGTGGGGTTCCTAAATAAGCTTATTTAGGAACTCTAGAAGGGGTTTCTAAATAGTCCCACCCTATATATACAGACGGTCTATTCTGCTAATATTAGCAGAATAACTATTGTGCACACCACTTCCGCACTGCACGCTGAACGTAAGTGCACGTCATTCTTTGAACCAAGTGTGCTGCAGTACTCACACGAGTGAACTTCTCGTCGAAAAAAACTGCACGCGTTATTTTTTTGGTACTGTTTTTGCTTTAATTTTTTAACCGTTTATCGAAATGAGGCGTGTAATATACCGTTGAAAAGCTATGGATTAGACGCAACTTTGACATGTTTAACACTTTTCGAGATTCCACACAGTTTAAGAGCAGTTTTGAAATTGGCGCGTCCCAGGACGAGTGGCAGCGAGCGTTTTTTGATGATATCTTCTAAACCGCTCGCCGGAAAGAAGCAAACGATACGCCGTTGGATAGATATCGTCGAGGCGCATCTTTTTCATATATAAATATTTCTCTAATTCTTTACGGTTTAAGAGCAGTTTCAAATTTACTTAATCGCGGAACTCTGTTTTTCAAATTTTTTGAAATTTTCGGTACTATTTTTGCTCCAGTTTTCTAACCATTTGTCGGAACGAGACATATGATACGCCGTTGGAAAGCTACGGACAAGGCGCAACTTTCATATGTTTAAATGTGTTTGAGATTCCTTACGGTTTTTATTTAATTTTGAAAATCGCGCGGCTGACTTCGAGAGGCAGCGGCTGTTTTTTCGCGAAATTTTTACGAACGGCTGGTCGGAATGATTCAAATCATACGCCGTTGGAAAGATATCGACGAGACGAAACTTTTTCATGTAGAATACTCTCTCTAATTTTTTATGGTTTAAGAGGAATTTCGAATTTACCAAAATGCGGACACTCTGTTTTTCGCGACACCCAAATCGACATGGGTACTTCATACGACTGAAAACCGCACTGCATCGGACGAAAAACTGCACTACATCAGATGGGTAAGAGAACCGCATGGTTTCTTTTATTTAAACGTAATTTTTTCAAGGACAAGAAAGTAGAGTGCACTTCACATCGGGTGTAAATGAACCATAACACTATCAAGAAGTGAACCACATTACTTTTTTTCGCTTCCGTAATAATTTTTTTCCACTTACGAGATGAACAACATCATACAACCGACCGCACTACTTCAGAATGAAAACCGCACTGCATCGGACGGGCAAGCAAGCTGCATAATTTCTTACACGAGTCTTTTGGGAGTTTTTGTTGTCTTTTTTTTCAACAATTTTTCATCAACGAGAGTGCATCGCAGAGACGAGGGCAAATGAACCGTGACAAATGTTGAAGTGAACCTCATTGCTATTTTTTGTTTCGTTTCATGTTGGGCGCAAGTGAACACCATCACTCTCAAAAGTGAAACACATCCGCGAACCAAACGCACTGCATGAGCAGAAGGGAATCTCAGCACAAATAGAAGAGAATTGCATGACCTTTTTCTTTTTTTTAAAATAAAATAAATGCGTCTGTAATGCAGAGACTGGTAGAATGTACTACGCAGATTTTTCACAATCATTTTCTCGTTATCGCATGGACGAAGTAAACTTCTTATTGTTTTTTACAGAACGAATCACAGAGCCTTTTGCTGTGAGCTGCATCACCTTTTTCTGAACATCCTAGAACGAAGCAATGAACGGCGACCCAGAGGCAAATTGAAAACTGCATGATGCACAACAAAATATGTAACATAAATAGCAGACTAATCTGCACAATCCATCCATGCCATACGAGCGCGCCGCGCCCTCCGCACTGCGTGCACACTCGCTCTCAACTGAATGGCCGAGGTTTGCGGACTCCACCGCTGTGGTAGATGGACAGCAAGCAAGGCAGCCAGGGGACGCGGGGTGTGAGGTCGGCCCTGACCTGCGAGATGCCGCCGTCAGCCTGTCTGTGGCGTGCCGCCCCGGCCTGCTTGTCGAGAGAAGCTGGGAAGGAATGTACTATAGAAAGCTGCATATTGCTCGACGGAGACCCACTGGAGAGATTGTGAACCCAAGGGCGGAGCCATTCCTTTCTGCAATTCTCTCCTGCAAAAAAAATCAAACGTGAACGCACATAAACATTGAACCAAATTGGATAACACAAAAAACAGCAACAAAATCAAATCGAAGAACTACATGACGGAGACTCATTTTTGTGAGATTTGTGGCAGTTGCGGGGTGTTGCACAAGGAGGAATTGGAGATGGGAGAGAGAGAGAGCTCCCTCTGAATGGCATATGTGCATCCACAAACAAAAAATCGAAAAAAGAACTGCGCGTGTGCTACAAATCAAACCACACTGGAGCTCTTAGGCTCGGGCAAGGGCGCCGCAGCCTCAGCCTCCTCCTTGAGGTTGGGAGCCGCCGTCCGTTGGTGCTACCATCAAGAGATGCATGCGCCATAGGGAGGGAAGAACGGGGGAATGCTGTGGTTTTGGTCGGATCCATCTGTAGCAGGTCGCACAGGACCATGGCTGGTCGGATCCGTCGATTGGTGGGGGCAGGCTCGGGAGCAATGTATTTCGCGCGAATCCGGCAACCGCCGAGGCAGGGCGTTGGGGTGTGGTGGCGGTTGGTTGGGGGAGACATGGGAGGAAGGAAGAAGAAGGTGGGGCATCAGGGCAGAGCATGGGGGCGGCCGGCAGGGAGCTGTGTGGCATCGGCAGGGAGAGACGGGGAGTCAGCGATGGTTGGAGGGGGAGGTGGTGGCATGGTGTGGTGTCACGGTGGTCGGGAGGCCGTCCCGTGGTCGCCGGCTAGATCCCGGAAGGAGGTGGGAGGGTGGAGCGCCGTGGTGGTCGGTGTTGCCGGCCAGATCCTGAAGGTGGTGGCCGGGGTGGGCGGCGCGGGGTGGTCGGTGGCCGGGAAGGGGTGGCGCGGGGTGGTGGCTGGCGGCGGGTGGCGTGGAGTGGTTGGTGGCCGGGTTGGGCGGCGGTGCATGTGGGATGGGTCGGGAGGTGGGGGGAGCCCAGTTGACCAGGGGAGTGTAGCGAGGTGGGGGTGTTTCTGTTTTATTGCCTGTGCGGTTTGGTTCGGGTTTGCTTACGGTGCCGAAGTGTTAGCAGAATAAGCTTTGTGTTAGCAGAATAAGGTCTTAAGGGGTGTTATTAGAATAGACCTACCCTATATATATATATATATATATATATATATATATATATATATATATATATATATATATATATATATATAAGGGCGGAGGGAAGGGGACGAACACAGAGTTTGGCGCTAGGCGTAGAATCTTTGGAGTCTGGCCGTGTTCCATGTGTTCGGTTCGAGTCGATTATCTGATGCATCACGCAGGCAGTACGCTCCTCCGGTGAGAACTTTATCAATGATGAAGGGACCCTCCCATTTAGGCTTGAGCTTGTCCTTTTTCTTCTCCGGTAGGCGTAGAACGAGTTCACCAACGTTATAAATTCTGGCCCGTACTTCTCTGCTTTGATACCTGCAAGCCTGTTGCTGATAGAATGCAGAACGGGCTTTTGCACGTCGCGCTCCTCCTCCAGGGAATCTGCCCTACCGATCGAGCTCGGTTTCTCTCTCTTTGTACATGCGTATTCGAGGTGAGTCATGAATGATATCGCAGGGCAATACCGCCTCTATGCCGTACACCATGAAGAAGAGTGTGTATCCGGTAGTGCGATTTGGCATGGTCCGCAGCCCCCATAGTACGGAGTCGAGCTCCTCGACCTAGTGCATGTCTGATTCCTTCAGGGATCGCACTAGTCTGGGTTTGATGCCGCTCATAATGAGACCATTTGCTCATTTGACTTGACCATTTGTTTGGGGGTGATAGACGGAGGCGTAATCGAGCTTAATGCCCATGTTGCCGCACCAAGTTTTCACCCCGTCGGCTGTGAAGTTAGAGCCATTATCGGTGATGATGATGTGGGGGACACCGTAACGGTGCACGACCCCTGATATGAAGTCTATCACTCGTCCAGATTCGTCCGTTTTAACTTGTTTGGCCTCTATCCATTTGGTGAATTTATCCACCATGACCAACAGGTATTTTTTCTTATGGCTTCCTCCTTTAAGGGGTCCGACCATATCGAGACCCAGACCGCAAAGGGCCAAGTTATGGGGATTGTTTGGAGAGCGGTAGGTGGCATATGGCTTTGGTTGGCGAAGAGCTGGCAACCGACGCAATGTTGGACGAGGTCCTGTGCGTCTGCTCAGGCTGTCGGCCAGTAGAAACATGTACGGAAGGCCTTGCTTACAAGGGCCCGTGCTACGGCGTGGTGGCCACCGAGTCCAGCATGAATTTCGGCCAAGAGCTGCCTCCCTTCCTCTTCGGAGATGCATATTTGGAGTACTCCGATAGCGCTTTTCTTATAAAGCTCTCCCTCATGGACCTTGTAGGCTTTAGAGCGCCGCACAATACAACGTGCCTCATTTTGGTCCTCGGAGAGTTCTTGCCTATTTAGGTAGGCTAAGAAGGGTTCGGTCCAAGGGGCGATGACAGCCATGATTACGTGGGCCGAAGGTGTTATTTCGGTGGCGGAGCCTCCGATTATATCGGTGTGTTCGGGTTCTGGGGTTGTGGTCGGATCCAAACTAGTATTGCTGGTCTCCTCTTGCCACACCACGGATGGCTTGAAGAGCCTTTCCAAGAAGATGTTAGGTGGGACGGGGTCGCACTTAGCGCCGATGCGGGCAAGGATATCCGCCGCTTGATTGTTTTCTCGGACCACATGATGAAATTCAAGCCCCTCGAACCGAGCTGACATCTTGAGAACGGCATTACGGTAAGCCGCCATTTTTGGGTCCTTGGCGTTGAAGTCTCCATTTATTTGGGATATTGCGAGGTTCGAATCCCCACGCACTTCTAGGCATTGAATTCCCATTGAGACTGCCATCCTAAGACCGTGCAACAGAGCCTCGTATTCGGCTGCATTGTTGGAGTCTGTGTATAGTATTTGGAGTACGTATTGGACTGTATCTCAAGTGGGGGATGTCAGGACCACGCCCGCTCCCAGATCAGCCAGCATCTTAAAGCCATCAAAGTGCATGATCCAATTGGAGTATGCGCCGTACTCTTTAGGGAGTTCGGCTTCTGTCCATTCGGCGACGAAGTTAGCCAGTACTTGCGATTTAATGGCTCCCCGTGGTTTATTTATAATGTCGAACAGGAGGAGCTCGATGGCCCACTTAGCAATTCGGGCCGTGGCATCGCGGTTATTTATTATATCGTTGAGTGGTACTTCGGAGGCCACCGTGATTGAATACTCTTGAAAGTAGTGTCGTAGTTTCCGGGATGCCATGAAGACCGTGTATGCTATCTTTTGATAATGTGGGTACCGTGTTTTGCATGGTGTGAGGACAGTGGATACGTAGTATACCGGCTTTTGAAGCGGGAACTTATGTCTGTCTTCCTCTCGTTCGACGACGAGCACTACGCTTACAACTTGGTGTGTTGCAGCTATATATAACAACATGGGTTCGCCAGTGTTCGGTGCGGCCAGGATTTGGTTGCTGGCCAAGAGGGCCTTTATTTCTTCCAGTCCGACCGTAGCCGCATCCGTCCACTCTAAGTGTTCGGTGCGTCGAAGAATGCAATAAAGAGGTAGTGCCTTTTCTCCCAATCGGGAGATAAAGCGGCTTAAGGTAGCCACACATCCAGTTAATTTCTGGATTTGCTTGAGGTCTGTTGGGTAGCCAACTGTGACAAAGCTCGGATTTTGGCCGGGTTTGCTTCAATTCCTCTATTGGAAATGATGAAGCCCAGGAGCTTTCCGGCAGGAACGCCGAAAACGCATTTTTCCGTATTGAGCTTGATGTCATATGTTTGGAGGTTGTCGAACGTGAGCCTCAGGTCGTCTATTAAAGATTCGACGTGTTTGGTCTTGATGACCACGTCATCCACGTATGCCTCAACTATTTTGCCGATTTGTTTTTCTAGGCATGTCTGAATTATGCGTTGCTAGGTTGCACCGGCATTTTTGAGCCCGAAAGGCATGGTGTTGAAATAGAAAGGGCCGTATGGAGTGATGAATTCAGTTGCGGCTGGATCGGACGCCGCCATCTTGATTTGATGGTATCCGGAGTATGCGTCGAGGAAGCACAGTGAGTCGTGTCCTGCGGTAGCGTCGATTATTTGATTGATACGGGGGAGAGGGAAGGGATCCTTGGGGCAAGCCTTATTGAGGTCCTTGAAATCGACACAGAGCCGCCAGGATTTATCCTTCTTTGGTACCATCACCAGGTTTGCTAGCCAGTCCGGGTGTTTTAGTTCTCTGATGAATCCAGCTTTGAGTAACTTGGCTAGCTCCTCTCCCATAGCTTGTCATTTAGGCTCTGAAAAGCGCCGTAGAGTCTGCTTGACCGGCTTATATCCCTTCAATATGTTTAGGCTATGCTCGGCCAGCCTGCGTGGGATCCCTGGCATGTCTGAAGGGTGCCAGGCGAAGATGTCCCAATTCTTGTGTAAGAACGCCCGCAGTGCGGCGTCGATTGTGGGGTTCAGTTGTGCCCCGATGATTGCTGTTTTTGTAGAATCCGTTGGGTGGACTTGGAATTTGACTATTTCGTCTGCTGGTTTGAAAGAGGTGGACTTGGATCGTTTGTCGAGTATCACGTCGTCCCTGTCCACTGTGGAGCGTAGCGCAGTTAGTTCTTCGGCCGCGAGGGCTTCAGATAATGCCTCAAGGGCCAGGCGGCTGTTATATTTTCGGTGCAGAGTGCTATGTCCGGATCACTGGCTAGAGTGATGATTTCGTTGGGCCCGGGCATCTTGAGCTTCATGTACCCATAATGGGGTATAGCTTGGAAGCTTGCGAATGCGTCCCGCCCTAAAAGGGCGTGGTATCCACTACTGAACGGGGCCACTTGGAATGTTATCTCTTCAGACCTGTAATTCTCCGGCGTGCCGAATACCACATCGAGTGTGATTTTTCCCGCACATCGTGCCTCCCGACTAGGGATAATTCCTCTGAAGGTCGTGCTGCTTTGCTCAATGTGGCTCTTGTCTATTTCCATTTTGTTGAGAGTTTCCTCGTAGATGAGGTTTAATCCGCTGCCACCGTCCATGAGCACTTTAGTAAGCCAGAAGCCATCCACAATTGGACTAAGGACCAAAGCGGCTGGTGCTCGGACTGTTCAGAATTGAGGTTCGTCACTGGCATTGAAGGTTATGGCCGTGTCGTTCCATGGATTTGTTGCTGCAACGTGGCAGACTTCGGCGAGGCCGCGGAGTGCTCTCTTGTGCCTGTTATTTGAGGCAAAAGTCTCGAAGACTGTCAACACTGTATTGTTGTTTTCTGCAGGATGATGCTCTACAGTATTGTTAATGAGGAGATCCTCGCCGCTCTTGGCCACCTGCCGAAGTATCCAACATGCTCTAAGGCTGTGTGTTGGTATGGTATCCGGTGTGGTGTGAATTTTGCATGGCCCATTGAGCCATGATGACCTGCAAGTATACGGGATAGTTGTAGCCTCTTTCGATAAGTAAGAGTGTCGAACACAACAAGGAGCTAAAGGTAGAACAAATACTCTCTCAAGTCCTATCGGCCACTGATACGACTCTACGCACGCTTGACGTTTGCTTTACCTAGAACAAGTATGAAACTAGAAATACTTTGTAGGTGTGATGGGATAGGTTTGCAAGATAATAAATAACACGTAAATATAAACTAGGGGCTGTTTAGATAAAGATGCAATAAAGTAAATATAGCGAGTGTGGAAAAGTGGTGGTAGGAGTTGTGAAATTGTCCCCAAGCAATTGACTACGTTACTAGACCGGTAATCACTATTGCAATTCTATTTGAGGGAGAGGCATAAGCTAACATATCATCCCTTACTTGGAATTATATGCACTTATGATTGGAACATTAGCAAGCATCTGCAACTACTAAAGATTCATTAAGGTAAAACCCAACCATTGCATTAAAGCATCAAGTCCCCTTTTATCCCATACGCAAACAACCTACTTACTCGGGTTTGTGTTTCAGTCACTCACGCAACCCACCATAAGCAAATCATAAACATATTGCAAACCCTACAGCGGGAATCCCTCAGGCTTGCATGACACGGAGGGCACCATAGGACAGCACCAATAATAAAAGATGCAACTCAAACCAATCATAGCAATTCATCAATCACCGATAGGACAACGAAAATCTACTCAGACATCATAGGATGGCAACACATCATTGGAAAATAATATGAAGCATAAAGCACCATGTTCAAGTAGAGGGTACAACGGGTTGCTGGAGAGTGGACCACTGTAGATATAAGGGGTAAGGTGATGGAGATGTTGGTGAAGACGGCGGAGGTGTTGGTGAAGATCGCGGTGATGATGATGGCCCCCGGCGGCGTTCCGACGCCACCGGAAGCAAGGGGGAGAGAGCCCCCCTTCTTCTTCTTCTTCCTTGACCTTCTCCCTAGATGGGAGAAGGGTTTCCCCTCTGGTCCTTGGCTCCCATGGCTTGGGAGGGGCGAGAGCCCCTCCGAGATTGGATCTATCTCTCTGTTTCTGCGTTCTCAGATTCTACCCCTTCACAGTTTCCTTTATATCTGGAGATCCGTAACTCCAATTGGGGTGAATCTTTCGCCCAGATCTTTCTCTTAAAATTATCTTTCTTGCGCCAAAAGAAGAGTGTCAACCGCATTACGGGTGGCCCACGAGAGCCCAGGCTGCACCCAGGGGGGAGGGCGCGCCCCCTGTCTCGTGGCCACCCCGGACACCGTTTCGCGTTGATTTTACTTCCCAAAAATCATAAATATTCCAAAAAAATCTCCGTCCGTTTTTATCCCGTTTGGACTCCATTTGATATTGGGTTTCTGCAAAACAAAAAACATGCAACAGACAGGAACTGGCACTGGGCACTGGATCAATATGTTAGTCCCAGAAAATAGTATAAAAAGTTGCCAAAAGTATATAAAAGTTGAATAATATTGGCATGGAACAATCAAAAATTATAGATACGACGGAGACGTATCAGCATCCCCAAGCTTAATTCCTGCTCGTCCTCGAGTAGGTAAATGATAAAAAACATAATTTTTGATGTGGAATGCTACCTAGCATAATCTTGATCATATATGTAATCACGGCATGAATATTAAGACACGAGTGATTCAAAGCAATAGTCTATCATTTGACATAAAAACAATAGTACTTCGAGCGTACCAATAAAGCAATCATGTCTTTTCAAAACAACATGTCCAAAGAAAGTTATCCCTACAAAATCATATAGTCTGGCTGTTGCTCTATCTTCATCACACAAAGTATTTAATCATGCACAACCCCGATGACAAGCCAAGCAATTGTTTCATACTTTAATAATCTCAAACTTTTTCAACTTCCACGCAATACATGAGCGTGAGCCATGGACATAACACTATAGGTGGAATAGAATATGATGGTGGGGGTTATGTGGAGAAGACAAAAAAAGGAGAAAGTCTCACATCGACTAGGCGTATCAACGGGCTATGGAGATGCCCATCAATAGATATCAATGTGAGTGAGTAGGGATTACCATGCAACGGATGCACTAGAGCTATAAGTGTATGAAAGCTCAAACTGAAACTAAGTGGGTGTGCATCCAACTTGCTTGCTCATGAAGACCTCGGGCATTTGAGGAAGCCCATCATCAGAATATACAAGCCAAGTTCTATAATGAAAATTCCCACTAGTATATGAAAGTGAAAGCATAGGAGACTCTCTCTATGAAGAACATGGTGCTACTCTGAAGCACAAGTGTGGTAAAAGGATAGTAACATTGCCCCTTCTCTCTTTTCCTCTCATTTATTTTTACTTTCTCTTTTTTTTTTCTTTTTTTCTTTTTGGTGGGCTTCTTTGGCATCTCTTTTTTTATTTGGGCTTCTTTGGCCTCATTTATTTTTCATAAAGTTCGGAGTGTCATCCCGACTTGTGGGGGAATCATAGTCTCCATCATCCTTTCCTCACTAGGGAAATACTCTAATAATGATAATCATCACACTTTTATTGACTTACAACTCAATATCTAGAACAAAGATATGACTCTATATGAATGCCTCCGGCAGTGTACCGGGATGTGCAATGATCTAGCATAGCAATGACATAAAAAAACGTTCAAGCCATGAAAACATCATGCTAGCTATCTTACGATCATGCAAAGCAATATGACAATGAATGCTCAAGTCATGTATATGATGATGATGGAAGTTGCATGGCAATATATCTCGGAATGGCTATGGAAATGCCATAATACGTAGGTATGGTGGCTGTTTTGAGGAAGGTAAATAATGGGTTCATGATACTGGCGAAAGTTGTGCGGCACAATAGAGGCTAGCAAAGTGGAAGGGTGAGAGTGTGTATAATCCATAGACTCAACATTAGTCATAAAGAACTCATATACTTATTGCAAAAATCTACAAGCCATTGAAAACAAAGTACTATGCGCATGCTCCTAGGGGGATAGATTGGTAGGAAAAGACCATCGCTCGTCCCCGACCGCCACTCATAAGGAAGACAATAAATAAATAAAATTGTGCTCCAACTTCATCACAAAGCGGTTCACCATACGTGCATGCTACGGGAATCACAAACCTCAACACAAGTGTCTCTACAATCCACAACCACCCACTAGCATGACTCTAATATCACCATCTTTATATCGCAAAACTATTGCAAGGAATCAAACATATCATATTCGACGATCTACAAGTTTATGTAGGATTTTATGACTAACCATGTGAATGACCAATTCCTATCATCTCTCTAAATAGATATAAGTGAAGCAAGAGAGTTTAATTCTTTCTACAAAAGATATGCCCACGCTCTAACAATTATAAGTGAAGCAAAAGAGCATTCTACAAATGGCGGTTGTCTATATGAAGAGAAATAGGCAATCCAAACTTCAAATTATATAAGTGAAGCAGATGAAGCATTCTATAAAGCCATACTCAAAGGATTTAAGTGAGGTGCAATGAGCATTCTATAAATCAACCAAGGACTATCTCATACCAGCATGGTGCATAAAATAAAAGTGAAAACTAAATGCAAAAGACGCTCGAAGACTTGCACATAATGCACGAACGAAACGAATACGAAAACATACCGATACTTGTTGAAGAAAGAGGGGATGCCTTTCGGGGCATCCCCAAGCTTAGACCCTTGAGTCTCCTTGAATATTTACTTGGGGTGCCTCGGGCATCCCCAAGCTTGAGCTCTTGCCTCTCTTCCTTTTCCTCATATCGAGACCTCCTCGTTTAGACACTTCATCCACACAAAACTTCAACAGAAAACTCGGTAAGATCCGTTAGTATAATAAAGTAAATCACCACTCTAAGTACTGTTGCAAACCAATTCATATTTTGTTTTTGCATTGTGTCTACTGTAATATAACTTTTCATGGCTTAATCCACTGATATAAATTGATAGATTCATCAAAACAAGCAAACTATGCATCAAAAACAGTATCTGTCAAAAACAGAACAGTCTGTAGCAATCTGAACATCCACCATACTTCTGGTACCCTAAAACTTCTACCAAAATTAGGAAAAATAAACAAGTTGCATAGAAAGACAGTGCAAAAGGAATGAGAACCAATTGACGTTCAAGGTAAAAAATGTAAAATCATGCACTACAGCCAAAGTTTCTGTCCTGCACCATACAAACCAACAAGCATTGTAAACATCCTAAAGGCAAACCTTGGCACATTATTTTTATAATACAATGGAATTATACAAGGGGATAATTATTTTTGTTGAGAAGTTTCTGTAATCAAGATTCACAAAGTTTCCGTGAGCATGAACAAAGTTCAAGGCTAGCTCCCACTTCAACAATGCTTGTCTTTCTCACTTTCACTTTCCTTTTTGAAAAGTTTTTAGGTTCCCTTCTTTATTTTTTTGTGTTTTTAAACTATATGAAAGCACTCAACAGAAATAAATGACTCTCTAAAACTTCGGGGTTGTCTCCCTGGCAGCGCTTTCTTTAAAGCCATTAAGCTAGGCAATTAGTGCTCAAGTGATGGATCCACCCGGATCCCAAGGTATATCAAAGCCAATTTTAATTAACAATGATTTGTAATTTAGTAATGAGCACAAAGTAACATATATCATGCAACAACGATGTCTAACTCTCTTCCTATGCATCGGCATGTCATAAAAGAACAATTCATGCACACCAAGTAAAGGCCAATGCATAGTATAAACAGATTCTTGCAATTCTATCATATTGGAAACATAAAGAGGCGGAGATATAGTTCCTCTCTCATAATAGTTGCAAGTAGGAGCAGCAAGCACATGCATATTATATTCATCAAAATCATCATGTGCAATGGTAAAAGGCAACCCATCAATATAATCCTTACTAAGCGCAAGCTTCTCCGATATAGTGTAGTCCGGAGAATTCAAAAAGATAATAGGACTATCATGCGTGGGTGCAATAGCAACAATTTCATGTTTAACATAAGGAACTATAGCAAGTTCATCTCCATAAGCATAATTCATATTGGCATCTTGGCCACAAGCATAGCAAGCATCATCAAAAAGGGATATTTCAAACAAATTCAAGGGATCATAGCAATCATCCTTCGGTAAAGCATGAAGGGGAATTTAATAATGTATGAGTTGGAGGGTTACTCTCATTAGAAGGTGGGCACGGGTAGCTAATCCACTCTTCCTCCTTTTGTTCTTCGCTCTCCTCATCATCTTTTTCATCCAATGAGCTCACTGTTTCATCAATTTCTTCTTCCATAGCTTCCTGCAGAATATTAATCTCTTCTTGGACAGCATTGACTTTCTTCATAAAAGCATTAATATAGTAATGGTATTCATAATTTTCATAGCAATATCCAAGTATAGCAAGATTTTCCGGCCTATAACCATCATCATCACAAGCTTCATACTTCTCAAACAAAGCTTCAATATCATAGGCAGCCTTAAAAGCAACAAATTCTTCTATTTGTTCCACATCATAGTAATCATATATACCATTAGCATAAGA
The DNA here is from genome assembly GCA_963921465.1 of Triticum timopheevii. Taxonomy (NCBI): domain Eukaryota; kingdom Viridiplantae; phylum Streptophyta; class Magnoliopsida; order Poales; family Poaceae; genus Triticum; species Triticum timopheevii. The sequence goes on from OY997262.1 coordinate 295,196,313, forward strand.
AGCTAAGGTTTCATTATCATTAAATTTGCATGAAAAGGGGAGGTGTGGATCCTCCATCCTAGAGCAACAAGTAATATCATATCTCAAGCATAGATTCCAGGCATACCAACGCAACATAATAAATTGATCCCATAATAGTTTCCCTTTTTGTGTCGAGCGATAATCCCTAAAGTATTCACGTTGATCCAATGTGTCTCCATTATAAAGTTGAATGGGGTTTTCTCAGGATTATCAAAGTAGTACATAATATCTCTCACATAACGAGAATCGGGGGTTTTAGGAGTTACCCCATCTACATGAGTAGCAAGTACCTCTAATTTTTTTGGTATTTTGTGTTCCATATCCATAACTAAAGATATAGAACAGCTAACAACAGCAAATAAAAATTACTTAGTGATAAAGCAAACAAGCACACACGAGAATATTCACCCCACGCTATGACTCCCCGGCAACGGCGCCAGAAAAAGGTCTTGATGACCCGCAAGTATACGGGATAGTTGTAGCCTCTTTCGATAAGTAAGAGTGTCGAACCCAAAGAGGAGCTAAAGGTAGAACAAATACTCTCTCAAGTCCTATCGGCCACTGATACGACTCTACGCACGCTTGACGTTCGCTTTACCTAGAACAAGTATGAAACTAGAAATACTTTGTAGGTGTGATAGGATAGGTTTGTAAGATAATAAAGAACACGTAAATATAAACTAGGGGCTGTTTAGATAAATATGCAATAAATTAAATATAGCGAGTGTGGAAAAGTGGTGGTAGGAGTTGTGAAATTGTCCCTAAGCAATTGACTATGTTACTAGACCGGTAATCACTATTGCAATTCTATTTGAGGGAGAGGAATAAGCTAACATATCATCCCTTACTTGGAATTCTATGCACTTATGACTGGAACTTTAGCAAGCATCCGCAACTACTAAAGATTCATTAAGGTAAAACCCAACCATAGCATTAAAGCATCAAGTCCCCTTTTATCCCATACGCAAACAACCTACTTACTCGGGTTTGTGTTTCAGTCACTCACGCAACCCACCATAAGCAAATCATAAACATATTGCAAACCCTACAGAGGGAATCCCTCACGCTTCCGCGACATGGAGGGCACCATAGGACAGCACCAATAATAAAACATGCAACTCAAACCAATCATAGCAATTCATCAATCACTGATAGGACAACAAAAATCTACTCAGACATCATAGGATGGCAACACATCATTGGAAAATAATATGAAGCATAAAGCACCATGTTCAAGTAGAGGGTACAACAGGTTGCGAGAGAGAGGACCGCTGTAGATAGAGGGGGGAAGGTGATGGAGATGTTGGTGAAGACGGCGGTGGTGTTGCTGAAGATCGTGGTGATGATGATGGCCCCCGGCGACGTTCCGGCGCCACCGGAAGCAAGGGGGAGAGAGCCCCCCTTCTTCTTCTTCTTCCTTGACCTTCTCCCTAGATGGGAGAAGGGTTTCCCCTGTGGTACTTGGCTCCCATGGCTTGGGAGGGGCAAGAGCCCCTCCGAGATTGGATCTATCTCTCTGTTTCTGCGTTCTCAGATTCTACCCCTTCACCGTTTCCTTTATATCTGGAGATCCGTAATTTCGATTGGGGTGAATATCTCGCCCAGATCTTTCTCATAAAATTATCTTCATTGCGCCAAAAGAAGAGCGTCAACCGCCTTATGGGTGGCCCACGAGAGCCCAGGCCGCGCCCAGGGGGGAGGGCGCGCCCCCTGTCTCGTGGCCACCCCGGACACCGTTTCGCGTTGATTTTACTTCCCAAAAATCATTAATATTCCAAAAAAAAATCTCCTTCCATTTTTATCCCGTTTGGACTCTGTTTGGTATTGGGTTTCTGCGAAACAAAAAACATGCAACAGACAGGAACTGGCACTGGGCAGTGGATCAATATGTTAGTCCCAAAAAATAGTATAAAAAGTTGCCAAAAGTATATAAAAGTTGAATAATATTGGCATGGAACAATCAAAAATTATAGATACGACGGAGACATATCAAGCCATCCCTCCAATACGGTTCCACACCCTGTAGTGGGCTTTGGTTTCTTTGTAATTGGATCGGGTGACTTGCAAGAGTGCACCCTTTTAGTTCGGACGAGGGGTTTAGTGAGAGCCGGAGGATCCTAGAATTTTGCCTGAGTTTTCCAGGCGCTTTCCATCGCACAGTACTTTTTTACTATGGCCTCCAAGTCAGCGAAGTGTGATATGTCACGGCGACTTATGGCGCTGAGGATTCTCTTGTCCGTGCAATTTTTGCAAAAGAATGAGATTGCATCTTCCCCGCGACTATCCTCGACCTTGCTCATTACAAGGAGGAATCTGGCACAAAAGTGATGTACTGTCTCTTGGGATTGTTGTCTAATGTGGGAAAGATCGCTTGTATCTGGGTGGGTGGGTGAGTTTAAGTCCAAACCCTGACCCGATCCGAGACCCAGGGGCAGAGGAACTTCCGAACTTGACGGTTCGGGTTCCGAGATGTTGCCCAATTTTTCTGGCCCGCTGTCCGATTCTAGGTTCAGAGTTTGGGTCATGTCCTCCCGCAAATGGGTATCCGGCTCGGAGAGCTCGGGAATCCGGACATAGTTCGTCCTCAAAATAGAGGAAGACTCGCTGCATTGCTCCTCCACCACCGCTATTTGATGGGTGACCAGCGAAGAATTAATCTCTCTTTGATCGGGTTTAAGCCCAATCCAATCATAGTCCGTAGTGACTCCCAGGGCAGCGATGCGATCCAAGAGCTCGTTCAAGGACGAAAGTTCCATTGGATCCATCCGCTCAGCGTATTCTGAGCTGACGTGGAGGTTGCTTTCGATGACCCGAGAAGTCATCGTTGAAGGAAATATGCCCAAGAGGCAATAATAAAGTTATTATTTATTTCCTTATTTCATGATAAATGTTTATTATTCAAGCTAGAATTGTATTAATCGGAAACGTAATACATGTGTGAATACATAGACAAACATAGTGTCGCTAGTAGCCTCTACTTGACTAGCTCGTTAATCAAAGATGGTTAAGTTTCCTAACCATAGACATGAGTTGTCATTTGATTAACGGGATCACATCATTAGGAGAATGATGTGATTGACTTGACCCATTCCGTTAGCTTAGCACTTGATCATTTAGTATGTTGCTATTGCTTTCTTCATGACTTATACATGTTCCTATAACTATGAGATTATGCAACTCCCGTTTACCGGAGGAACACTTTGTGTGCTACCAAACGTCACAATGTAACTGGGTGATTATAAAGGTGCTCTACACGTGTCTCCGAAGGTACTTATTGGGTTGGCGTATTTCGAGATTAGGATTTGTCACTCCGATTGTCGGAGAGGTATCCCTAGGCCCACTCGGTAATGCACATCACTATAAGCCTTGCAAGCATTGTAACTAATGAGTTAGTTGCAGAATGATGTATTACGGAACGAGTAAAGAGACTTGCCGGTAACGAGATTGAACTAGGTATTGAGATACCGACGATCGAATCTCGGGCAAGTAACATACCGATGACAAAGGGAACAACGTATGTTGTTATGCGATTTGGCCGATAAAGATCTTCGTAGAATATGTGGGAGCCAATATGAGCATCCAGGTTCCGCTATTGGTTATTGGCCGGAGACGTGTCTCGGTCATGTCTACATAGTTCTCGACCCCGTAGGGTCCGCACGCTTAAAGTTCGATGACGGTTATATTATGAGTTTATGTCTTTTGATGTACCTAAGGTAGTTTGGAGTCCCGGATGAGATCGGGGACATGACGAGGAGCCTCGAAATGGTTGTGATGTAAAGATCGATATATTGGACGACTATATTCGGACTTCGGAAAGGTTCCGAGTGATTCGGGTATTTTTCGGAGTACCGAAGAGTTACGGGAATTGGCCGGGGAGTATATGGGCCTTATTGGGCCATACGGGAATAGAGGAGAGAGGCCAAAAGGAAGGAGGCGCGCGCCCCCTCTCTGGTCCGAATTGGCAAGGGGTGCAGCCCCCTTTTCCTTCTCCCTCTCCCCCTCTTTCCTTCTCTCCTACTCCGGAAAGGAAAGGGGAATCCTACTAGGACTTGGGAGTCCTAGTAGGACTCCCCACACTTGGCGCGCCCCCTCTTGGGCCGGCCTCTCCCTCCCTCCTTTATATACGGGGGCAGGGGGGCACCTCTAGAGACAACAATTGATCCTTGAGATCTCTTAGCCGTGTGCGGTGCCCCCCTCCACCATAGTTCACCTCGATAATATCGTAGCGGTGCTTAGGCGAAGCCCTGCATCGGTAGAACATCATCATCGTCACCACGCCGTCGTGCTGACGGAACTCTCCCTCAAAGCTCGGCTGGATCGGAGTTCAAGGGACGTCATCGAACTGAACATGTGCAAGAACTCGGAGGTGCCGTGCATCTCGGTCGGGTCGTGAATACGTACGACTACATCAACCGCGTTGTGCTAACGCTTCCGCTTTCGGTCTATGAGGGTACGTGGACACACTCTCCCCTCTCATTTCTATTCATCACCATGATCTTGCGTGTGTGTAGGAATATTTTTGAAATTACTACGTTCCCCAACAGTGGCATTAGAGCCTGGTTTTATGCATAGATGTCATATGCACCAGTAGAACACAAGTGAGTTGTGGGCAATACAAGTCATACTGTTTACCAGCATGTCATACTTTGGTTCGGCGGTATTGTTGGATGAAGCGGCCCGGACCGAAATTACGCGTACACTTACGCGAGATTGGTTCTACCGACGTGCTTTGCACACAGGTGGCTGGCGGGTGTCAGTTTCTCCAACTTTAGTTGAACCGAGTGTGGCTACGCCCGGTCCTTGAGAAGGTTAAAACAACACTAACTTGATGAACTATCGTTGTGGTTTTGATGCGTAGGTAAGAACGATTCTTGCTCAGCCCGTAGCAGCCACGTAAAACTTGCAACAACAAAGTAGAGAACATCTAACTTGTTTTTGTAGGGCATGTTGTGATGTGATATGGTCAAGACGTGATGCTATATTTTATTGTATGAGATGATCATGTTTTGTAACCGAGTTATCAGCAACTGGCAGGAGCCATATGGTTGTCGCTTTATTGTATGCAATGCAATCGCCCTGTAATTGCTTTACTTTATCACTAAGTGGTAGCGATAGTCGTAGAAGCAATAGTTGGCAAGACGATAATGATGCTACGATGGAGATCAAGGTGTCGCACCGGTGACGATGGTGATCATGACGGTGCTTCGGAGATGGAGATCACAAGCACAAGATGATGATGGCCATATCATATCACTTATATTGATTGCATGTTATGTTTATCTTTTATGCATCTTATCTTGCTTTGATTGACGGTAGCATTATAAGATGATCTCTCACTAAATTTCAAGATAAAAGTGTTCTCCCTGAGTATGCACCATTGCCAAAGTTCGTCGTGCCCAGACACCATGTTATGATCGGGTGTGATAAGCTCTACGTCCATCCACAATGGGTGCAAGCCAGTTTTGCACACGCAGAATACTCAGGTTAAACTTAATGAGCCTAGCATATGCAGATATGGCCTCGAAACACTGAGACCGAAAGGTCAAGCGTGAATCATATAGTAGATATGATCAACATAGTGATGTTCACCATTGAAAACTACTCCATTTCACGTGATGATCGATTATGGTTTAGTTGATTTGGATCACGTGATCACTTAGATGATTAGAGAGATGTCTATCTAAGTGGGAGTTCTTAAGTAATACGATTAATTAAACTTAAATTTACCATGAATCTAGTCCTGGTAGTATTTTGCAAATTATGTTGTAGATCAATAGCTCGCGTTGTTGCTTTCATATGTTTATTTTGATATGTTCCTAGAGAAAACTATGTTGAAAGATGTTAGTAGCAATGATGTAGATTGGATCCGTGATCTGAGGATTGTCCTCATTGCTGCACAGAAGAATTATGTCCTTGATGCACCGCTAGGTGATGGACCTATTGCAGGAGCAGATGCAGACGTTATGAACATTTGGCTAGCTCAATATGATGAATACTTGATAGTTTAGTGCACCATGCTTAAACGGCTTAGAATCGGGACTTGAAAGACGTTTTGAACATCATGGACCATATGAGATGTTCCAGGAGTTGAAGTTAATATTTCAAGCAAATACCTGAGTTGAGAGATATGAAGTCTCCAACAAGTTCTATAGCTAAAAGATGGAGGATAATTGCTAAACTAGTGAGCATGTGCTTAGATAGTCTGGGTACTACAATCGCTTGAATCAAGTGGGAGTTAATCTTGCAGATAAGATAGTGATTGACAGAGTTCTCTAGTCACCATCACCAAGTTAGTAGAACTTCGTGATGAACTATAGTATGCAAAGGATGACGAAAATGATTCCCGAGCTCTTCGCGATGTTGAAATCAACGGAGGTAGAAATCAAGAAAGAGCATCAAGTGTGGATGATTGACAAGACCACTAGTTTCAGGAAAAGGGCAAAGGGAAAGAAAGGGAACTTCAAGTAGAATGACAAGCAAGTTGTCACTCCCGCGAAGAAGCCCAAAGCTAGACCAAAGCCTGAAACTGAGTGCTTACACTACAAAGGAAATGGTCACTGGAAACAGAAATGCCCTGAATATTTGGTGGATAAGAAGGATGGCAAAGTGAACAAGGGTATATTTGATATACAGGTTATTGATGTGTGACTTACTAGTGTTTATAGTAGCCCCTGAGTATTTGATACTTGTTCGGTTGTAAGATTAGTAACTCGAAACACGAGTTACATAATAAACAGAGACTAGTTGAGGGGAAGTGACGATGAGTGTTGGAAGTAGTTCCAAGATTGATATGATCATCATCACACACTCCCTATACTTTCGGGATTAGTGTTAAACCTAAATAAATGTTATTTGGCATTTGCGTTGAGCATGAATATGATTTGATCATGTTTATTGCAATACGGTTATTCATTTAAAGTCAGAGAATGATTGTTGTTCTGTTTACATGAATAAAACCTTCAATGGTCATACACCCAATGAAAATAGTTTGTCGGATCTCGATCGTAGTGATACACATATTCATAATATTGATGCCAAAAGATGCAAAGTTAATAATGATAGTGCAACTTATTTGTGGCACTGCGTTTGGGTCATATCGGTGTAAAGCGCATGAAGAAACTCCATAAAGATGGATTTTTCGGAATCACTTGGTTATGAATCATTTGATGCTTGCGAACCGTGCCTTTTGGGCCAGATGACTAAAACTCCGTTCTCCAGAACAATGGAACGAGCTACTGACTTGTTGGAAATAATACATATTGATGTATGCATACCAATGAGTATTAAGGCTCGTGGCGGGTATCATTATTTTCTGACCTTCACAGATGATTTGAGCAGATATGGGTATATCTACTTGATGAAACATAAGTCTGAAATAGTTGAAAGGTTCAAAGAATTTCAGAGTGAAGTGGAAAATCATCGTAACAAGAAAAATAAAGTTTTTGCGATCTGATCGTGGAGATGAATATTTGAGTTACGAGTTTGGCCTTCAGTTAATACAATGTGGAATAGTTTCACAAACTCATGCCACCTGGAACACCACAGCGTAATGGTGTGTCCGAACATCATAACCACACTTTATTAGATATGGTGCGATCAATGATGTCTCTTACCGATTTACCAATATCGTTTTGGGATTATGCATTAGAGATAGCAGCATTCACGTTAAATAGGGCACCATCTAAATCCGTTGAAGACGACACCGTATGAACTATGGTTTAGCAATAAACCTAAGCTGTCGTTTCTTAAAGTTTGGTGTTGCGATGCTTATGTGAAAAAGTTTCAACCTGATAAGCTCGAACCCAAATCGGAGAAGTGCGTCTTCATAGAATACCCAAAGGAAACTGTTGGATACACCTTCTATCACAGATCCTAAGGCAAGATATTCATTGCTAAGATGGATCCTTTCTAGAGAAGGAGTTTCTCTCGAAAGAAGTGAGTGAGAGGAAAGTAGAGCTTGATAAGGTAATTGTACCTTCTCCCGAATTGGAAAGTAGTTCATCACAGAAATTAGTTCTAGTGATTCCGACAACAATTAGTGAGGAAGCTAATGATGATGATCATGAAACTTCAGATCAAGTTACTACAAAACCCCGTAGGTCTTCCAGAGTACGGTCCACACCAGAGTGGTACATTAATCCTGTTCTGGAAGTCATGTTACTAGACCATGATAAACCTACGAACTATGAGGAAGCGATGATGAGCCCAGATTCCGCGAAATGGTTTGAGGCCATGAAATCTGAGATGGGATCCATGTATAAGAACAAAGCGTGGACTTTGGTGGACTTTGCCCGATGATCGGCAAGCCATAGAAAATAAATGGATCTTCAAGAGGAAGACGAACGTTGATAGTAGTGTTACTATCTACAAAGCTCGACTTGTCGCAAAAAGGTTTTCGACAAGTTCAAGGTGTTGACTACAATGAGATTTTCTCAACTGTAACGATGCTTAAGTCCGTCCGAATCATGTTAGCAATTGCCACATTTTATGAAATCTGGCAAATGGATGTCAAAACTACATTCCTTAATGGTTTTCTTAAAGAAGAGTTGTATATGATGCAACCAAAAGGTTTTGTCAATCCTAAAGGTGCTAACAAAATGTGCAAGCTCCAGCGATCCATCTATGGACTGGTGCAAGCATCTCGGAGTTGGAATATACGCTTTGATAAGTTGATCAAAGCACATAGTTTTATACGGACTTGCAGTGAAGCCTGTATTTACAATAAAGTGAGTGGGGGCACTACAGCTTTTCTGATAAGTATATGTGAGTGACATATTGTTGATCAGAAATGATGTAGAATTTTTCTGGAAAGCATAAATAAGTGTTTGAAAGGAGTTCTTCAAAAGAAAGACCTCAGTAAAGCTACTTACATATTGAGCATCAAGATCTATTGAGACAAATCAAGACGCTTGATAAGATTTTCAATGAGTACATACCTTGACAAGATTTTGAAGTGGTTCAAAATGGAACAGTCAAAGAAAGAGTTCTTGCCTGTATTGCAAAGGTGTTAAATTGAGTAAGACTCAAATCCCTACCACGGCAGAAAATAGAAAGAAAATTAAAGTCATTCCCTATGCCTCAGTCATAGGTTCTATAAAAGTATGTCATGCTATGGACCAGACCTATTGTATACTCTGCCCTGGTTTGGCAAGGGAGTATAATAGTGATCTAGGAGTAGATCATTGGACATTGGTCAAAATTATCCTTAGTAGAATAAGGATATGTTTCTCGATTATGGAGGTGACAAGAGGTTCGTCGTAAAGGGTTACGTCGATGCAAGTTTTGACACTGATCCAGATAATTCTAAGTCTCAATCTAGATACATATTGAAAGTGGGAGCAATTAGCTAGAGTAGCTCTATACAGAGCATTGTAGACATAGAATATTTTGCAAAATACATACGGCTCTGAATGTGACAGGCCCGTTGACTAAAATTCTCTCACGAGCAAAACATGATCACACCTTAGTACTCTTTGGGTGTTAATCACATAGTGATGTGAACTAGATTATTGACTCTAGTAAACCCTTTGGGTGTTGGTCACATGACAATGTGAACTATGGGTGTTAATCATATACGGATATGAATATTGGTGTTAAATCACATGGCGATGTGAACTAGATTATTGACTCTAGTGCAAGTGGGAGACTGAAGGAAATATGCCCTAGAGGCAATAATAAAGTTATTATTTATTTCCTTATTTCATGATAAATGTTTATTATTCATACTAGAATTGTATTAACCGGAAACATAATACATGTGTGAATACATAGACAAACATAGTGTCACTAGTATGCCTCTACTTGACTAGCTCGTTAATCAAAAATGGTTAAGTTTCCTAACCATAGACATGAGTCGTCATTTGATTAATGGGATCACATCATTAGGAGAATGATGTGATTGACTTGACCCATTCCGTTAGCTTAGCACTTGATCGTTTAGTATGTTGCTATTGCTTTCGTCATGACTTATACATGTTCCTATAACTATGAGATTATGCAACTCCTGTTTACCGGAGGAACACTTTGTGTGCTACCAAACGTCACAACGTAACTGGGTGATTATAAAGGTGCTCTACAGGTGTGTCCGAAGGTACTTGTTGGGTTGGCATATTTCGAGAATAGGATTTGTCACTCCGATTGTCGGAGAGGTATCTCTGGGCCCACTCGGTAATGCACATCACTATAAGCCTTGCAAGCATTGTAACTAATGAGTTAGTTGCAGAATGATGTATTACGGAACGAGTAAAAGACTTGCCGGTAACGATATTGAACTAGGTATTGAGATACCGACGATCGAATCTCGGGCAAGTAACATACCGATGACAAAGGGAACAACGTATGTTGTTATGCAGTTTGACCGATAAAGATCTTCGTAGAATATGTGGGAGCCAATATGAGCATCCAGGTTCCGCTATTGGTTATTGACCAGAGACGTGTCTCGGTCATGTCTACATAGTTCTCGAACCCTTAGGGTCCGCAAACTCAAAGTTCGATGACGGTTATATTATGAATTTATGTGTTTTGATGTACCGAAGGTAGTTCGGAGTCCCGGATGAGATCAGGTACATGACGAGGAGTCTCGAAATGGTCGAGATGTGAAGATCAATATACTGGACGACTATATTCAGACTTCAGAAAGTTTCCGAGTGATTCGGATATTTTCGGAGTACCGGAGAGTTTCGGGAATTGGCCGGGGAGTATATGGGCCTTATTGGGCCATACCGGAATAGAGGAGAGAGGCTAAAAGGAAGGAGGCGCCCCCCCTCTGGTCCGAATTGGACAAGGGGTGCAGCCCCCTTTTCCTTCTCCCTCTCCCCCTCTTTCCTTCTCTCCTACTCCGAAAAGGAAAGGGGAATCCTACTAGGACTTGGGAGTCCTAGTAGGACTCCCCACACTTGGCGCACCCCCTCTAGGGCCGGACTCTCCCTCCCTCCTTTATATACGGGGGCAGGGGGCACCTCTAGAGACAACAATTGATCCTTGAGATCTCTTAGCCATGTGCGGTGCCCCCCTCCACCATAGTTCACCTCGGTAATATCGTAGTGGTGCTTAGGCGAAGCCCTGCATCGATAGAACATCATCATCGTCACCACGCCGTCGTGCTGACGGAACTCTCCCTCAAAGCTCGGTTGGATCGGAGTTCGAGGGACGTCATCAAGCTGAACGTGTGCAAGAACTCGGAGTTGCCATGCGTTCGGTACTTGATCAGTCGGATCGTGAAGACGTACGACTACATCAACCGCGTTGTGCTAACGCTTCCGCTTTCGGTCTACGAGGGTACGTGGACACACTCTCCCCTCTCGTTGCTCTGCATCACCATGATCTTGTGTGTGCGTAGGAATTTTTTGAAATTACTACATTCCCCAACAATTGTCAGCACGGCGGCCGAACGGGCGGTCATGATGAAGCTGCCTAGTCGGAGGGTTTGGCCTAAAGCCAAGGCTCCCCGAGAGGTGATGTTGTCCTCGATAACAAGGCGAGCCATCAAACTTTCTTTCGACGTCACAGTGGAACTCTCAATGAAAGCACCAATGTTGGTGTCAAAACCGGCGGATCTCGGGTAGGGGGTCCCGAACTGTGCGTCTAAGGCTAATGGTAACAGGAAGCGGGGGACACAATGTTTACCAAGGTTCAGGCCCTCTCTATGGAGTTAATACCCTACTTCCTGCTTGATTGATCTTGATGATATGAGTATTACAAGAGTTGATCTACCACAAGAACGTAGAGGCTAATCCTAGAAGCTAGCCTATGATTATGATTGTTGTTGTCGTACGGACTAAACCCTCCGGTTTATATAGACTCCGGAGGGGGCTAGGGTTACACAGAGTCGGTTACAGAGAAGGGAATCTGCATATCCGAATTGCCAAGCTTGCCTTCCGCGCAAAGGAGAGTCCCACTCGGACACGGGACGAAGTCTTCAATCTTGTATCTTCATAGTCCAACAGTCCGGCATAAGCATATAGTCCGGCTGTCCGAGGACCCCCTAATCCAGGACTCCCTCAATCATCACAACGGTTTCATTCCGTTTGGACTCCGTTTGGTATTCCTTTTTTTACGAAACTCTAAAATAGGCAAAGAAACAGAAACTGGCACTGGGCCCTCGGTTAATAGGTTAGTCCCAAAAATAATATAAAATAGCATATAAATGCCTACTAAACATCCAAAACAGATAATATAATAGCATGGAACAATCAAAAATTATAGATATGTTGGAGACGTATCAGTATGTGATAAATGTACCTAGTATGCCATGTGCGATTTGCCATATCAGTAACCTTCTAATGATGCTAATCGGTTTAAGCTTAACCAAAAATTGCCTAGTTTCCTATCAATCCAAAAACCATATATGTTTAGGCAATTTCCATTGATCGGCTTTCTACTGCTCTGAAGCTGAGCTCGTAAAGGGTTCTCACTTCAAAAGGCGGCAAACCAAAACCATCTTGTGGCTCGCTGCTATGAACTTCACTGTGTTTTGGCTAGGACTCCTAGGGGGGCACTTACTCTTGAACAGGGCAAAGCGTTCTTGGATGCCAATGTAACCTGCGGGTGTATAAGTGTGTTGGGTGAAAGGTTGGTAAAGAACTGTGGGATGTACTTGAATCCAAATTCGGCACCACCGATGTTGCTGGTGTACTATATGACATAGATCAGTTCAATGACTATAGAATGGTTGAGAACCGTCTGTGGTCAAACAAGCTAATGAGTTGCAGTGGATGACAAAGGAACTTGAGCTCCTTAAGTCTATATTACTCAACAAGTTTGTTGCTGGGAGCATTACTGGTAAGCTTTCTCCTTCATGGAGTAAATTTTCCACTACTTTGAAACACCAAAGACAAGTGACGTCTATTGAGAATTTAATTGGATCATTGAATGTTGAGGAGAAGGCAATGGCAAAGGACAGATGAGCTAAGGGGGGTGGAGGGGCATTTTTTTAATTAATTTGGCACATAAAAATACCCACGAGTTCAAGGGAAAGAACAAACTCCCAAGACTACCAACTTCAAGAAGAAGAAGAAGGTCCGAAGGGGGCACAACAAGGACAAGGAAAAGCATCCTTGCTGGGTTGCGCTGAGATGGGTCACTGGGATCCTCAATGTACGGACTGCCACAGCTAGAAAAAGGATGCTGGATAGAGTTCAAAATCTGTCAACATGACCATCGACAATAGTGAAGGTAGAACATCCACTAGTATATGAACCATTACTAGTGACATGCATGTAAGGCTATGACGAGGGAAGAAGGAATGGAGGGGGATCCGGTCCCAGGAGAAGAAGAACACACACACATGTACACGTGTGCACATACGCGTGCATGCGCGCTCACACATAGAGAGGGGGAGAGGATCCTACTGCCAAGTCACCCTAGCGGTCTACTTCTGAATTGCTGCTCTCCCAAAAGCATCTGAGAAGGGTGAATGTAACCCATGGGCCCACCATATATGAGGCAGACCCAGGGATCCCCTGATGGGGCAAAACAAACCTTAGGATGGATCACCTCACTGGGACCACTCTCTTCGCCGCTAGGTAGAGTGGGCACCAGAATAGATCTCGTCGATGATCCCTAGATCTCCGACGACCACAGTAATTAACGATGCGGTGCTTTACGAGTTTTCTTAGCAAAACCAAGGCATGTTTCATTTTCTAGAAAAAGCAGTTTAGTGTTCTCAAAAGAAAATAAAAAAATAACGCAGTTTGATGTTCTCAAAAAAAGAAAAGACAAGGCAAGTTGTAGAGCTTTCCTGCCTTTTTTCACAAATACCATCGATAATTTCTTAGAAACGCATGTAATGTATTCATACTCAAAACCATTAAAAATACATTGATTTCGATCCAAGATCCAAACAACTAGTACAAAGTAACAACCACAATTAAGAATAATAATAAAATCTCTTGGAGACATCTTCTCCATGGTATAAAATCTTTGCAAGACAAAATAGCGTCAAGACTAAAGTAAAGAGACTAGAATTGGACTAGAGCAGCGCTACTACTATTCGTTCACCTGCATGAACTCCCCAACCCAAAAAGATGGAAAACCGTGAGCGGTGAATGTGCTTGCGCCAGGGATGATCCTATAGAAGTGCTGATGTGGACATAGCTATCTTAGAAACATTTACGAATATTACATGATAATTTATTAACCAGGTACTTTCGTTTCTTTGTACATATAATTTAACTGATGAATATATAATGTTACACTCATATTTCGATTTATTTGTACTCGGGAATAAAAGAATTCAGGAATCAAGAGACTACTGTGCCTTTAAACTAAAAGGAGCTACACTCCTTGCATGCATGCATGCTCTCCATCGTCCTTGCATGCATGTCCACCGAACCATCTACTCCATCCTATCCATCGTTGATGTCACCTCGAGTGCACCAGGACCAAATGACGTTTTGCTTTGCTTTGGGGCCATTGATCAAGATCAGCCACGTGGGCCATGAGACTTTGAGGTAAAGTCTCCCGGGCCTCAACTAGTTATTGGCCCGCAGTTTCGGCCTCCGTGCCGTCCGACACGAGGACAATTTCTTTCGACGTCAAACAGTCCGGATGGAACACACCATGTACCCATTAGCATCGACTCTCAATAAATAGCCGTCATCCGTTAGGGACTTAGGATTTAGACTCGGATTTTGTTTAGAGAAGTTTAGTTTTAGCTATTTTTATTTTGTCTTCGCTCGTAGCGGCTAGTGCGATCGTCAAGACATCTTATCGGAGCCTAAAATTTCATCTTGTGAGATTTATTCCATCTAGCATATCCGCAATTTCAGATTGCTTGGCTATTATTTTCTTGCATGTTCTTCGATTTGCTTGCAGGAAAAATCCTTCGTGAATAGGTCGATCGTGCCGTTGGCTCGGTCAATAACGCCATGGAGTTGGTTTAGCGATTGCCGTGGATATCAGTCGTGTAGGGTTCTCCTTATACGGTTGGTAGCCGGATCGTGAGGGTGAAGTGATGAGGACATCAATACCATTGTTACACCCACAGCCCCTTCTACTATACATACTGGATCAGTAACTAGGTACTTTCGTTTCTGATTTTTTTTTAAAAACTGTGATGATTTTTATAGCAAATTCGGAAACTATACACCCTAATGGAGAAAAATCAAAAGTATCACCCCGACGGCCTCCTGTTGGCTGAAAAGGGACTTTTCGGCCTCTTATTGGCCGAAGAGGGACTTTTCGGCCAACCGTCGGCCAAAAAGGACTTTTCGGCCAACAGTTGGCCAAAGAGTCCCTCTTCGGCCAACACCTGATCTACTGTTTTAGAAAATTCATATCAATTAGGATTTTTAGTATTTTAATTTGATTCTTTTTGCATTAGGTTAGAAATTTTATGAAGTTTCTGTAGATATCAAGTTTGACTAGATTTGAAAGTTTGGATTTGAATTTTTCATGAATTTGCTCAAATAACTAGATTGCCTATAATTTGAGCTAGGATTATTTTTTTTAAGATAATTCTTTTTGCTACTGGTTCTTTGTGAATTTGTTTATCAGTACTAATTAATTGGCGAATTTTATAATTATTTAAAATTAGGTTTTTATGAAAACAGTTCTATTTTAGTGTTTTATAGGTTTTATGCTATTTCTTTTAATTTTAATTGCTTTAAATTTTTTCCTTTAGTTTTTTGACATATTCTTTTTGTTTCTGTTGAGTTATCAGTAGCTATTTTATTTGTAGTATTTTTTGTATTTTATTTCTTTTATCCTACTAGAAAACTTGTTTTGAGCTTCATAGGAGTTTATATTTAAAAGTGCCTTGTAAATCCTGTACAACCATTGCCGTTTTATACATGAAAAAAAAAAACTTTCCCGCAACCTTTTTCCCTCCATTTTCTTTGCCGCAATTCTTTCCCGCCACACTAAGGAGTGCTGCATCGACGGAGGATGACGATGATGCCTTCATGTGGAGTGTGAAACACTGTGTGAGAGAAGTCATAAGTGTGAAACACTCTTCGATGATGATGATGAAGCTACAAACACTTATGACTTCTCTCAGACAGTGTTTCACACTCCACCAACAGCACCGACGCAGGAGACACAGACTGTGTCAGACGATGTTATCTACGATCGTGGACACCATGAGGCTCGTTTTATAAGTTGAGAAGTGAAGATGGCGAGAAAGAAGATGGCGGGAAAGAAGATGGCGGGAAAGAAAATGGAGGGAGAGAATGGCGGGAGAAAATGGAGGGAGAGAATGGCGTAAAAACCTAATTTTAAATAATCCTAAAATTCACCAATTAATTACTACTGATAAACAAAGTCACAAAGAACCAGTAGCAAAAAGAATCATCTAAAAAGAATACTCCTAGCTCAAATTATAGGCAATCTAGTGATTTGAGAAAATTCATGAAAATTCAAATTAAAACTTTCAAATCTAGTCAAACTTGTTATCTACATAAACTTCATAATTTTTTTAATCTAAAGCAAAAAGAATCAAATTAAAATACTAAAAATCATATTTGATATGAATTTTTTAAAAAGTAGAGCAGGTGTTGGCCGAAGAGGGACTCTTTGGCCAACTGTTGGCCGAAAAGTACTTTTTGGCCAACGGTTGGCCGAAAAGTCCTCTTCGGCCAACAGGAGGCCGACGGGGTGATACTTTTGATTTTTCTCCATTAGGCTGTATAGTTTCCGAATTTGCTTAAAAATCATCATAGTTTCAAAAAAAATCTTTCGTTTCTTGGTAATGATTCTAATGTTCATGAGAATATGATGATGCCTAAATTGGATACATTTGGTTTGGAAAATATCCCCACGAGTTTCCATCCCCTACCCACTCGCGACCGCGTCGCCCCCGCAGGCAACCAGCCGCGCGGCGACCCCGTCGCCTCCGCGGGCGACTGGCCGCGCGGCGACCCCCTCCTCCTCCAGCCCCCCTCTCTCCTCCTCCCCGCCCCATCGCGGGCGCCCGCGGCCGGCCTGGCCCCAGGATCGCTGGTGGCGGCGGCCTCTTGACCTTCCCCTCCCGGTGTCTCTCTGACACGGGGCGGAGCTGCACCAGGGGGTGCTCCTAGACAGCGGCGGTCTGGCTGGCGGCGGGGTTCCCCGGCGCGGCGTGGGCGGCGGCACCGTCATTGGCGGCGGTGTGGCGTAGCGGCGCGGCCTGACAGCAGCGCTCGGTGCAGATCTAGCCCTGGGCGGGCCGACGGCGGGGCGGGTCTGCGGCGTGACTCCCGGGAGGCGGGGGAGCGGTAATGAATGGCGGGGTGCTGGCGGCGCCGACGCCAGCCTGCTACAGCGTGGCCGGCGGGGCTTAGCGGGCCTATTTCGGGCCTGGCCAGGCCAAGGGTGGCTTTGTATGCCCCACTGCCGGAGGCGCGGGCCTCTCACAGCAGTGGAGGTGGTTCCCTCCCGCTCGGCCTTGGTGCTGCTGCTCCCGTCGCTTGGCTCTTCTCTCCAGTCTTCTTGGCCTCGTGTTGGTGCTCGCAGTGAGACGGCGTGGGTGGCGTGCAAACGTGATGGCGCATGGTGTTGGGCGGTGATTTGGTTGGTCGGCTCCGGTTGGGCGGTGGGGTTTGGAGTGCGGGAGAAATCCTTGTCGGTTCGTCCGGCTCTGATGAAGTGACACCGGCAGATGCCACTATTCCTTCTTGGAGGGTGTCGGTAGTAGTCATCCCCCACCTCCTTCCGCGTACTGGGGGAGACTCTAGGACTTGTCCGGGCAGCAGCATCGTCGGCGTCGCATCCCTTCTTGGAGGTGTTTCTTAGTTCGCGGTAGATCGGAGCTTTGGGCTATGGTGGTTTGTTTTCGGAGGGCGCAGCGGTCGCGGGTACTCCGCGCTTTGTCAAGCTGCCGCTATTGGCATTTGTTTCTTTTTCTTTTTCTTTTCGGCTTCATGTGCTGCTCGTCCCAACATTGCGATGTGTACAATGATGGTTTGCTTTGGAATACAAGGAGGGACCCTTTTTGGGTAATTGAATACATTTGTTTTGCTAACAAATGAAGGGCCTACCTTGGAGAAGGATGAATATTGGAGCAAGAACAAGCATGGAGATGATGGCATGCGCAAGGAAAATAAGAACGGGGTTTCAAGTGATGATTTCAGGACTTTGAAGCCACCGTAATGAGTGCATGAAGGTTTGGATAAAATATACAAGATGTCACTTCACAAATTTCGTCCAGAGGCTATTATAGGTGCCGTGTCACCTTATTATTGGGCCAGACCCATGTACTATCAAAATACATAAGTATATGCTGTTTTTAGAGTCCGCATGTGTGGGGAAACAAAATTAGGGTTGGTTTTGGACCCCTCCTACAAGGTGTCATGAAATCCCCCCTACTCCTTCATATATACATCCCTTAGGGCGTCGTTTAGACTTTGTGTTTTGTTTAGATTAAAAGTTCGTCATAGCTGCAACTTCGCGTACTTCGGTTGTGTTCACCGACCAGACCAATACGTCGCAGAACCCCACCTTCATTAATAATGCTTTCCTCTTATATTCGCAATATCTAGATTGCAATTTCAATTTCTTGCTTGTTTTCGTTTGCTTGCATGAAATAGACCTTTGTGGTTAGGTTGATCGTGCTCCGGTGTGATCAATAATCTCTCGGAGTTGGTTTAGCGACTGCTAAGGCGCGACGTCTTCCCACGTTCGTCGTCGGATCGTCAAAGTCTACTCCACCAAAAACGATAGCCACCATCTCATCAAAAGATGGGACACCCTCACCTCTATCATCAAGTCTCACCAAATATCGTAGTTATCACCTCTCATCAAAAGATCGGGTCCCCGGTATCGTGGTTCTAAGTCTGACAGTAGAATAGGGGGGGTAGGAATGGAGAGGCAAGATCCTGGCTATGGAGTAGTTGTATATGCAAGATGTTTACGAGTTCAGGCCCTTCTCGGAGGAAGTAACAGCCCTACGTCTCGGAGCCCGGAGGCGGTCGACTGGATTATATGAGTATGAGTTACAGGGGTGCGAACCCCTTACACTGAGGAGGGGGGTGGCTTATATAGAGTTCGCCAGACCCATCCAGCCCTCAGTTATGCAGGGTTTAAAGTACATTAAGATCGGGGGTTACTGGTAACGCCCCACATAAAGTGCTATGATGAGCATAAAAGCTACTTAATGACCGACCGTTTGTATGCAGAGTGACTTTAGATCTCCTGGCGGTCGAGTGGTTGGCTTCTTGGTCGAGTGTCTTCAAGTCCGTCGAGTGGAATACTTCTGAGTCGACTGACAGGTGATTTCTTCTAGAGATGTCGTTGGGGAGGGTATCTTGGACAGGTCCATGACCCTACCCTAGGTACATGGCTTCATCATTAGCCCCCGAATGGATCGAGGTTTGAGTGGGGAAGGAGTTGATAACTCTTCCGACCCATTTTTCGTGTTATGAGCATGTCTTGTTCTGGATCAATGAACTTAGATGACGGCACCAACTTGTTTTTCAGTCACCTTGATCCATTCTTTGTATCCGTCGAGTGAATTTCTTTACTTGGAGAACTCCAAATGACAGGGCGGAGGAATCTTCCGTATGACGATTTGCTCTGCAGTCCGCGAATTAAGGGGATTCAAATTTCGAGAAGCGCGCGGGGCGGAGGAAGCCGCAGTAATCGGATGGGATAAGGCAAGGACGCCTCGATCTCCGCGCCACCTTTTTCGCCACATATCGCGCGCGCGACTGTTGCGGGATTTGACAGGATCGCCCGGGCCTACGAATCAGTCACTCGGAAGTAACCTCATATAAGGCGCCGGACGGGGGTTTTTGAACAGTGCGCTCTCATTTCCTCCCCTCTTCCTCAGACTTATCCGCCGCGTTCGCTTCCATCTCAGTGTCACTGCCCCGTGCGCGTCTCGCCGGTGACGATGGTGAAGGAGAAGACGGCGGCCCTGGAGCGAGCGAAGAAAGCGACGGCGAAGGCGAAGGGAAGGGCGACCAGTCGGGGCGGATCTTCGTCAAGGGCCGGCCTGCCGCAGCGCTGGATCCAGGGCGACTGGATCTGCTCGACGATCCGTCAAAAAGATCTTGACGACCTGGCCAATGAAGGACTGATCCCCCATGGATCAGCGCGGCTCCCGGGGAAGGAGTCGGAGCCGCAACCTCAGGAGGGTGAGTGTGTCCTCTTGGCCACCCATGTTGACCGCGGGTTTTCCTTGCCGCCTCACCCTTTCTTTCGGGGATTTCTGAACTTCTTTGGGGCGCAGCTCCACCACTTCACACCTAACTCCATCGTGTATCTCGCTGCTTTCGTGTCTTTGTGCGAGAATTTCATGGGTTGTCGGCCTCATTGGGGTCTTTTCAAGCACATTTTCACCTATCGCTCCCAGACGGTGAAAAAGGCCAATCCGAGTGACGAGAGAACACAAGTGATTCAGATGTGTGGGGGTCTTGGGGTTCAAATGAGGGGAAAAAGCTCTTTTCCGGCCATGATCCTTCCCGAGTCGGTCCATGGATGGCAGTCGACCTGGTTCTACTGCAAAGACCAGCCGACGCCAGGGCACTCGACTGGACTCCCTCCTTTTTCCATGGACCGAGTGAGGAAGCCGTCCTATTTGAAGGTGATCCCGGAAGAGAAGGCACAGGTTAAGGTGCTAGTTGAACGCGTTATCCAGCTCATCCGTGACGGAGTGACCGGCATGGATCTCTTGGAGGTCTTCCTCCGACGACGCATCCAGCCGCTTCAAGCTCGAGACCATCCGATGTGGTTGTACTCTGGCACTGAGGATACCACTCAGATCCACCTGGAGGAGGTCGAGGACGCCACGCTGGAGAGGTGGCTAGCAAGCATCACAGGGAACAAGGACAACCCTCGAGGAGCGAGGAGGATTCCGCCACTCGACCAATCATACGAAGTAGACAAGGTCCAATCCTGCATCTCTGACTGTGATCCTGCTTTCTTCATTCTGTTTGCTTAAAATCAGTCGACTGACTTTTGTCTTGTTTGTTGTCTTCCAGGCGACCACTGAGATGTATTCGATGCCCAACGGGGTGCAAGAACAGGTCGAGGAGGAGGAGGCGAGCAGAGGTGAGAGTCAGGAGGAGTGGCAATCTGATGGTGAGGGGGATGAAGATGACGATGGCTCCAGTGAAGAGGAGGAGGAGGAAGTCGATCCTCCTCGCACGGAAAGGCGATCCAAGCGCATCCACGACCCCGCGGTCGAGCATGACAAAATGACTGCGCCTGTTGGGCAGTCGTCAAAGCGCCCTCGGACGACCTCTCCGGCGCCGACTGAAAAAGCGCCGAAGCATCCACGAGCGGCGTCTTCCAAGCCACCGAAGGCCTTTCCCAAGATGAGAATGACCATTCCTACCATTTCTGGGTAATATCAGAACTTGCGTTTTCTTGTTTAGCATGGACAGACTTTTGATCGACTAGTTGACTAACCGACTGATTTCTGAAAGCTGCAGTGCTGCTACTTCCGAGACCTCTGCCAGGAACGACGACCAGGAAATGGAAGACGCTGCCACCTCCAACCTTGGTACGATCTTTGCAGTTTCACTTTTGGGCCGGCTGGATTCTCGATTTTAACTTTGAATCTTTCCCGTAGCTCCTCCTCATGTCATTGATCTCCCTGATGATGACGACGAGGCGCCGCTGAGGCCGAAGAGGAACAGAAAGACGCCGGCTGGCAAGATCGCTCAGGTTGAATCGGTGCCTGAGACACTGGTTCAAGAAGGTGGCAACATCACTCGGACCTCCGTGTCCTTCGCGGTGCCGCTGACGAGTGCTCGGCCTTCATCGTCGACTGCCGACCCGCCTTCCCTTTTTGCCACACACCACATCCCAGAGGACCAAGCGGGTGCTGCTAAGGAGGCTATACGCCAGGCAGGGATCATGGTGGAGCAGGTGAAAGCGATCCAAGAAGCCAGCCAGGCGGCCTACGATGCTAGCTCACCCCTTCAGAGCAACGTCCAGGTCAGTCAGCGACCGCTTGTTCTGTTAGGACATGCTATCTGAAGACTTTCTTTTCGAAAATCTTTGCATCTGTACACCCACTGGTTGTGTCGATTGAAATTTTGGATTGGTGGGGGCGTGCTGAGTGCACCCACTGGGTGTAGTCCCCAAGACTATGGTGGACTGCTGGCAATCGACTGTAGTCTTCGTATTTTGAATTTCTTCACTCTAACTTCTCCACTCGGTCTGGTCGAATGGAATCTTGGAACCAGTGGGGGCACGCTGAGTGCACCCACTGGGTGTAGTCCCCGAGACCATGGTCAACTACTGGCAGTCGACTAAGGTCTGAAGAACCTATTTTTTTATCATCTATAGCTGACTGCTGGCAGTTAGCTATAGTGCTATAGTTTTAGGATCATAATCTCTTTGTCTCTTTCGGCTGACTGATCGGACCGAGTCGGTAGAACCAGTGGGGGCACGCTGAGTGCACCCACTGGGTGTAGTCCCCGAGACTATTGTTGAATATTTTGATTCGACTGTAGTCTTAGAAATGTTACTGTTTTTCTCTTAGTCACTCGGAAGCAACCCATCTTTGATGTCTGTCGACTGACCCTTCGCAGAAATCTTGCGAGCTTGTGGCTCATTACACTAAATTGGAAAACAAGCATATGCAGCTCGACCTTGACTTGAAGCTTGTTCAGGAGAACTTTAAGAAGGCGAAGGATGAAGCAAAAGGTATGTTTGGTGAGAATCTTGACGACTGTCTTTGTCTTTCTGTCCATTCCTGATTCTGATCTCATTGTCACTTTGCAGATAAACTGAAGGAGGCTCTGAAGAAGAAGGACCATGACCTTGCCGAGGCGCAGAAGGCGGCTTTGGACAAAACGAAGCTTGCGGAAGAAAAACTGGCATCAGTCGAGAAACTTGAAGAGGAGAACGCCAATCTGAAAGCTGCTCTCGACGCGGACAACAAGGAGGTCAACCGTCTGAAGAATGACAAGATAGCTCTGAGTGACAAGGCTAGCGAACTGGCGGGGAAGAAGAACGATCTGGAGGCTTATCTAGGAGGGCTCTCCAAGAAGTTATTCCTCATGCTTGAAGGTAATCTCTTCTATCCGACTGACTTGTTATCATCGACTTATCGTAGAACTGTTGGCCTAACGTCGAATTGTGTTTACAGAATTCTGTCAGAACTTTGAGGAGGAGACCAGTCGAGTGGAGACAAGCTTGGACCCCATTAACTCTCGTGTGAAGGATGAAGCCGCTATGAACGTGCTCCGACTGGAGTCTCGTGTTGCCGGTGTGGTTGACTATCTCGCTCGACTGAAGGTTGTAGTGTCGCGGATCGACACGACACTCTGGCCAAGAGAGACGCTTCAAAATGACCTCAAGTCTTTAATGACTCGACTGAATGACGTTCCAGGTCGAGTGCAGGAATGGAAGAAGTCTTCTGCCAGGTGTGGTGCTGATGTTGCTCTGTCCTGGGTCTGTGTTCACTGCAAGGATGCGCGAGAGGACAAGCTGGCGTCCATCAAGGTGGCCAATACCAAGAAGCACGATTTCCAGTCTTTCATGGAGACCTTCATCGCTGCTGCCACTCGGATTGCTGACGGAATCGACCTGGACTAGTTTGTCATGCCTTCCAGTCCTCCACCTGAGGAGTAAGAAAAACTTCTATGCCTTGCCTTAAATTTGCCTTGGAATGCCGAGTGGTTTTGTAACCGATAAACTTTTACAGGCTTGACGCCTGAGCACTTCCGAATCCGTAGGACATTATCAGATCTTGGCTTATCCTTGAATATGCTTGCATTTTGCCTTCGAGCGAACCTTGTTCTTCACTGGGAATATACTTTAGTGGATACTAGACTGCAGCTAAGCCTCCGAGTGGGAGGATTGCTCTCCACTCAGTAGGATTTTCAAATACTTAGGCGAGTACTGGACTGCAGCTAAGCCCCCGAGTGGGAGGATTGCTCTCCACTCGGTAGGATTTTTAAATACTTAGGCGAGTACTGGACTGCAGCTAAGCCCCCGAGTGGGAGGATTGCTCTCCACTCGGTAGGATTTTTAAATACTTAGGCGAGTACTGGACTGCAACTAACCCCCCGAGTGAGAGGATTGCTCTCCACTCGGTAGGATTTTTAAATACTTAGGCGAGTACTGGACTGCAGCTAAGCCCCCGAGTGGGAGGTTTGCTCTCCACTCGGTAGGATTTTTAAATACTTAGGCGAGTACTGGACTGTAGCTAAGCCCCCGAGTGGGAGATTTGCTCTCCACTCGGTAGGATTTTTTAAATACTTAGGCGAGTACTGGACTGCATCTAAGCCCGCGAGTGGGAGGTTTGCTCTCCACTCGGTAGGATTTTTTAAATATTTAGGCGAGTACTGGACAACAGCTAAGCCTCCGAGTGGGAGGTTTGCTCTCCACTCGGTGAGATTTTCAAATACTTAGGCTAGTACTGGACTGCAGCTAAGCCCCCGAGTGGAAGGTTTGCTCTCCACTCGGTAGGATTTTTTAAACTTAGGCTAGTACTGGGACTGCAGCTAAGCCTCCGAGTGGGAGGCTGGCTCACCACTCGATAGGATTTTTTAAACTTAGGCGAGTACTGGGACTGCAGCTAAGCCTCCGAGTGGGAGGCTGGCTCACCACTCGGTAGGATTTTTAAGTACTTAGGCGAAACGGATTCGCAGCTAAGCCCCCGAGTGGGAGGCTGGCTCACCACTCGGTAGGGATTTTTTTATTTTTACAAACTTAGGCGAAACAGATTTGCAACTAAGCCACCCACTGGGGGATTTCTCAAGTAAACAAAAGTAACAACAATCACTGGGAAAATTATAACACTCTTGTCTTTGATAAACAAACTACAGAGGTACTTTTATTACATCTCATCCGAGTGAGTACTTAAGTATAAAAGGGGCGGAGCAGCTCCGCGTTCCAAGCTCGTGGCTCGTCAATCTGGTGATCGACATTGTAAAGACAGTACGCTCCATTGTGAAGAACTTTGGTGACGATGAAGGGGCCCTCCCAAGTAGGAGCAAGCTTGTGTGGCTTCTGTTGATCCACTCGGAGGACCAAATCTCCTTCTTGGAAGGCTCGACTCTTCACGTTTCTGGCACGGAATTGACGCATGTCCTGCTGATAGATAGTTGATCGGATCATGGCCATCTCTCTTTCTTCTTCTAGAAGGTCGACTGCATCTTGCCGGGCTTGTTCTGCTGCATCTTCAGTGTAGAGCTCGACTCGTGGTGCACTGTGAAGCAGGTCACTCGGCAGAACTGCTTCAGCTCCATAGACCAGAAAGAATGGAGTTTGTCCAGTCGATCGATTAGGAGTGGTCCTTAATCCCCAAAGAACGGATGGAAGTTCGTCGACCCATGTGCCTGCCGCGTGCTTGAGGCCACGCATCAACCGGGGTTTCAGTCCTTTGAGAATTAGACCGTTTGCTCTTTCTGCTTGTCCATTCGACTGGGGGTGAGCGACAGAAGCGTAGTCGACTCGCGTGCCTTGAGAAGCGCAGAAAGCTCTGAATTCTTCGGAATCGAAGTTTGACCCATTATCAGTGATGATGCTATGCGGAACCCCATATCTGAATATCAACTCTCTGATGAAGCTGATAGCAGTGCCGACATCAAGATTCTTGATAGGCTTAGCTTCAATCCACTTAGTGAACTTGTCGACTGCCACCAGCACATGGGTGAAGCCGCTCCTGCCAGTTCTCAGTGGTCCAACCATATCCAATCCCCAAACAGCGAAGGGCCAGACGAGTGGAATGGTCTTCAAGGCTGAGGCGGGTTTGTGCGACGTATTGGAATAGAACTGACATCTTTCACACTTGTCGACTATTTCCTTCGCCATTTCATTTGCCCTTGGCCAGTAAAAGCTCGCTTGGTATGCTTGTCCGAGAGGACGCATGATGACCACAGGTCCCTGAGTGGATATCGTCAAGAATTATCTGACCTTCTTCTGGTGTTATACATTTCTGACCAACTCCAGTCGCGCTTTCTCTATACAACTGTCCCTTTATCACGGTAAAGGCCTTGGATCGACGGACGATCTGTCGAGCCTCTTCCTTGTTCTCTGGGAGTCTTTCCTTAGGATATACGCGATGTATGGAACTGTCTAGTCGGGAGTGATGACCAAAACTTCCATGATCAGGTCGACCACAGCTGGGACCTCAACTTCAGTCGGATCCGTGACACTCTTTGTCTGCGGTGCTTCCTCAGTGAAAGGATCCTCTTGAACTGATGCTGTGTGGATATGCTCCAAAAACACATTACTAGGAATGGCTTCTCTCTTAGAACCTATTTTTGCCAAATCATCAGCCGCTTGACTTTTTAGTCGATGTATATGATGGAGCTCTAACCCCTTGAATTTCTTCTCTAGCTTTCTCACTGCATTGCAGTAACCAGTCATGGCTGACTTCTAACGTCCCACTCCTTCATCACCTGATTAACCACCAAATCTGAGTCGCCATAGACCATGAGGCGACGGACCCCGAGTAAAATGGCCATACGCAACCCATACAAAAGTGCTTTGTATTCTGCTTCGTTATTAGAGGAATCAAAGTGAATCTGGAGCACATATCTGAGCTTATCTCCTCGGGGGGAAACCAAAACTACCCCAGCACCGGAACCATTCAGCATCTTAGAGCCATCAAATAACATGGTCTAGTGCTCCGAGTGAACTTGAGTCGGCAGTTGCTGTTCAATCCCCTCGGCGATGAAATCTGCTATTGCTTGGGACTTAATGGCTTTCTTTTCCTCAAACTTGATATCAAGGGGAAGGAGTTCAATCGCCCATTTTGCCACTCGACCAGTTGCATCTCTATTGTGCAGAATCTCTGACAATGGGGCGTCGCTGACGACTGTAATGGAATGGTCAGAGAAGTAATGAGCAACTTTCTTCGTGGCCATATAGATCCCATATACAAGCTTCTGATAATGAGGGTATCTTTGCTTTGATGCGGTCAACACTTCAGAAAGATAATATACTGGGCGCTGAACTTTGAAGGCTTTTCCTTCTTCTTCCCGCTTGACCATAAGTATTGTACTGACGACTTGTCCTGTGGCTGCAATGTAAAGCAGCAAAGGCTCTTTGCTGATTGGGGCACCAAGCACCGGCTGGGTGGAGAGCAGGGCTTTTAGCTATGCAAACGCTGCATCAGCTTCGGGAGTCCACTCGAACTTGTCTGACTTCTTCGTCAGTCGGTAAAGAGGCAATGCCTTTTCACCGAGACGAGAGATGAATCGACTTAAAGCGGCCAAGCATCCAGTAAGCTTCTAGACATCGTGCACATGCACAGGGTGTTTCATTCGGAGTATAGTACCAACTTTTTCTGGGTTGGCATCGATTCCTCGTTCGAAAACGAGAAAACCGAGTAACTTTCCGCCAGGAACTCCGAATGTGCACTTTGATGGATTAAGCTTGATATCATACCTCCTGAGGTTGGCAAATGTTTCAGCAAGGTCAGTCAACAGGTCGGAACCCTTCCGTGATTTGACCACAATATCATCTATGTATGCTTCCACATTCTGACGGATTTGAGTGAGCAAACACTTCTGAATCATCCTCATGAACGTGGCTCCGGCATTCTTGAGGCCGAATGGCATGGTGACATAACAGAAGCATCCGAATGGAGTGATGAAAGCTGTTTTGATCTCGTCGGGTCCATACAGACAGATCTGATGGTAACCGGAATAGGCGTCTAAAAAAGACAGGCGCTCACATCCCGCAGTCAAGTCGACTATTTGGTCGATGCGGGGGAGAGGAAAATGATCTTTCGGGCAGGCCCGATTGATATGTTTAAAGTCAATGCACATGCGAAGTGACTTGTCCTTCTTGGGGACCATGACAACATTGGCGAGCCACTCGGAGTGGTAAATCTCTCGGATAAACTCTGTTGCTAAGAGCCGAGCCACCTCCTCGCCAACGGCCTTTCTCTTCTGGATGGCGGACCGTCGAAGATGTTCTTTGACAGGTTTCACTTTTGAGTCGACTCGTAGACGGTGCTCAGCCAGCCCCCTGGGAACACCCGGCATGTCAGAAGGCTTCCATGCGAAGATGTCCCAGTTCTCACGGAGGAACTGGACGAGCGCTTCTTCCTATTTGGAGTTGAGTGTTGTTGAGATATGAGTCGGTGCAGCACTGGGGTCGGTCGGGTGGATGTGAATCGGCTTTGTCTAACCAGACGACTGAAACGCTGATTCCGTAGCAGGCTTCTTGGCTCGCAACAAATCACTCGGATCTGCAGTTTTCTTGTATTCTTGCAGCTCTACCACTGTCATCTGAGCATCGGCGATCTTTGAGCCTCTCTGAAAGCACTCTTCTGCCTTCTTCCGATTGCCAGTAATAGTGATCACACCTTTGGGACCAGGCATCTTCAATTTGAGGTACACATAACATGGTCGAGCCATGAAACGTGCATAAGCTAGCCTGCCCAAAATAGCGTGATAAGCACTCTGGAAATCCACAACTTCGAACGTCAACTTTTCTTTGCGGTAATTCTTAGAATCACGGAAAACCACATCAAGATCAATTTGGCCGAGTGACTCAGCCTTCTTTCCAGGAATGACTCCATGGAAACTCATGTTGCTGGTACTGAGTCTGGACATCGGAATGCCCATCCCTTTCAACGTCTTTGCATAGAATATATTCAGACCACTGACACCATCCATCAAGACTTTAGTCAGTCGAGTGCCTTCGACGACTGGGTCGACCACCAAAGCTTGCCTCCCAGGAGTGGCTATGTGCGTGGGATGATCGGACTGGTCGAATGTGATGGCAGTCTGAGACCATTTCAGATAACTGGGTGTCGCCGGAGCAACCATATTCACTTCTCGGTTGATAACTTTCAATCGACTTTTGCTTTCAACATCAGCAAAAATCATCAGGGTGGAATTGACCTGGGGATATCCATCATCACTATCTTCTTTGTCTTCAACTTTGTCTGACTCCTTTTCCTTATCTTTGGGTTGTTTCCCCTGGAATTGCTGGATCAAGAGCCGACACTGTCGAGTGGTATGTTTCGGGTAAATGAATTTACCCTCTTCATCTTTCTTCGTGTGAATGTGACACGGCAAATCCACCACGTCATTCCCTTCCTTGTCCTTCACCTTCTTAGGGTTCCAAGACCCTTTGGGTTTCCCTTTAAACTTTCCTTGAGTCACGGCCAAGGCTTCTCCAGGAGCAGCTGGCTCGGCTTTCCGCTTCTGCTTCTGACTGGAGTTCCCTCCCCCGGTTTCATGAGCGGCTGACTTGTACTTGCCACTCCGGAGCCGATCCTCTTCTTCACCATTGGCATACTTGGTGGCAATCTCCATCATTCGACTTAGGGTCATGTCTCTGGTTCGACCGAATTTTAAACTTAGCTCTCTGTTCTTAACACCTTCCTTGAAGGCACAAACTGCCTGGTGATCAGATACATTCTCTACCGTGTGATGCAATGTGATCCATCTCTAGATGTAATCCCTCAGAGTTTCATTCGACTTTTGCACACAAGATTGCAGCTCTGTCAACCCTGCTGGTCGCTTGCAAGTTCCTTCAAATATTTTGACAAACACTCGGGCAAGATCTTCCCAAGTGTAAATGCTGTTGGGTGCCAACTGATTCAACCATGCTCTGGCCGAACCCTCCAACATAAGGGGCAAATGTTTCATGGCCACCACATCGTTGCCGCCGCCAATCTGAACAGCCACTCGGTAGTCTTCAAGCCAAGTATCAGGCTTGGACTCACCAGTGAACTTACTGACTCCAGTCGCCAACCTGAAGTTGGGAGGAATCACCGCGGCCCTGATGGCCCTGCTGAAACACTCTGGTACTGAGACATGTACTCTGCTGCTGGTGGGTATATCTCTGTCATGACGTTCTCGGTGAGCTCTGTTCCTGTCGACCAAACCTTGAACGATAATGGATCTCGCATCAAAGCCTGGTTCTCTGGGGTCGACTGGA
Source organism: Triticum timopheevii (assembly GCA_963921465.1). Taxonomy (NCBI): domain Eukaryota; kingdom Viridiplantae; phylum Streptophyta; class Magnoliopsida; order Poales; family Poaceae; genus Triticum; species Triticum timopheevii. The sequence continues at coordinate 295,226,115 of OY997262.1, forward strand.
ACCCTTTGCCCAACACTGTGCTGGCGTCTGTCATCCTGCTGTCGAGGCACGTACGATCCACCCCTTGGGGGAGGGGTGGGCACTCGACGTCGATCATCATGATCGAATCGGTGATCATACTGCTCACGGTTCTTATACTGATCATCACGCCGGCCTCCACGTTCCTCACGCCTCGGGGGCGATCTTGGGCTATGGGCCGACTGAACTGTATTCGCAGCGATGGATCTGCTGTGAATCCTATTCCGCGACTGCGATACAGCTGAATTTTGATCTCCTGTTTCCCGGAGTAAATCTCTGATCTGTAGCAAGCCTCTGCCAGCCTCCAACTAGGAAGGTTGAATCGACTCTGCTATACGGGCTGCAGCTGCTAGATTCTGAATCGGAGTTCGATATACCTGAGTCGGTGGTGGAAAGAGTTGACGTCGACTGGAGTCTGGAACCCGTTGCCGCGCACGCTCGTCGAGTGCTCGCTGGAGGTTCTCCAGTCGAGTTTGCTCAGCCAAGTTGGCCAAGCGCGCGTCCTCTAAGGCCCGAGCCTCGGGGGTTTCTCCAACGACAGGAGTGTGTAGCGCATCCATATTCCGGCGGCGAAGTTCTTCCTTCTGCAGCGAAGTGAGGGGCTCGGGCTGATACTCTTCATGGGCCTGCGCCGGATCGCCTCCGCCGTTGCCTCCGTCGGCGCGGGGAAAGCTAGGAGGACTGCGTGGACCATTGACCATCAGCACCTCCGCCGCTGGATCACTGCTGTCGCACTCGGATGCAGTCTCTACGGAGCCAGTCGACAGGTCGAACATGCCATAGAGAGATTCGTCGGGCTCAATCGCCGCGACTTGGGGGTGGCCGACTAGCGGGCCACCGCGTGCCTCACCCACCGCTGAAGCCTCGACCGACCGGAGCGCTTGCGCCGGTGGGAAACAGGGAGGGAGGACGACACAGGGGCCGACCGATACTGGGTCGACGGTTGCCGCAGGAGGACGCCGCGGACGCACGAGCGAAAGTGCGTCGCCCCGCGGACGGGGAGCGCGTCGATGTCGAGTGGAGCCTCCTGAAGCCAAGCGGAGTCGTCGGCGATGAACGTGAGCGCGCCGAGACGGATCTCGCGGCCCTCAACCAAAACTCCGCATGTAACCATGATGAAGGAGATCGGAACAATCGAACTTCTCCAATAAGTCGCTAAGACACCTGCCCCAAGGTGGGCACCAACTGTCGTGGTTCTAAGTCTGACAGTAGAATAGGGGGGTAGGAATGGAGAGGCAAGATCCTAACTATGGAGTAGTTGTATACACAAGATGTTTATAAGTTCAGGCCCTTCTCGGAGGAAGTAACAGCCCTACGTCTCGGAGCCCGGAGGCGGTCGACTGGATTATATGAGTATGAGTTACAGGGGTGCGAACCCCTTACACTGAGGAGGGGGGGGGGGTGGCTTATATAGAGTTCGCCAGACCCCTCCAGCCCTCAGTTATGCAGGGTTTAAAGTACATTAAGATCGGGGGTTACTGGTAAAGCCCCACATAAAATGCTATGATGACCATAAAAGCTACTTAATGACCGACCGTTTGTATGCAGAGTGACTTTAGATCTCCTGGCGGTCGAGTGGTTGGCTTCGTGGTCGAGTGTCTTCAAGTCCGTCGAGTGGAATACTTCTGAGTCGACTGACAGGTGATTTCTTCTAGAGATGTCCTTGGGGAGGGTATCTTGGACAGGTCCATGACCCACCCTAGGTACATGGCTTCATCACCCAGTTCACATCAAGTGCAATGTCGTCGAACCTAAAAAACTTCACCACAAAACTAAAAAATATATTCAATCAAACCAACAAAAGCAACTTGACACAATAATATGAACTTATCATATCTGAATAATCGTCTCTATGAGGACACAAAACTCTCTGTCTCATAACATCATCACGAAGAAGCTAGAGTAGTTTATATTTACAAAAAGGAAATTGGAAGGATGCGGTGATGTGTTGGGAAAAGTTGTACAAGGATTTTGTTGCCACGACCACTTGTAGTTTTGAAACACTCATCGTATCCGAAACTTTTGGGAAGGACATCAATCAGAGCGTTCCTATAGAAGACAAGGCTTCCGGAAATAACATCGATCGTAGCACTCCCGAAGGAGATCAGGCTCTCAGCAAGCGCGTAGACCCGTGTGTTTCTGGGAAAGACAACTACTCGTCAACAAAGAAGAAACAGAAGTTGGCCACTGGCGCTCTCACTAAGAATTGCGGCACGGGCGGACGGGTCTGGTACTTCCGTTATAGGCACCACCCTCTCCGACAAACAGGAAAGCGCGCTCCTTACCTTCACGAGAAAATATGTTGACGTGTTTGCTTTGCAACCATTAGATATTTTCGGAGTATCCAGGGAGGTAATCGATCACCACCTAGTGGTATCCCCGAACGCCCGACCTGTCAAACAAAAAGTGAGGAAACAAGCCCCAGATCGCAAACTATCCATCGTTGACGAAGTTGAGAAGCTGAAGAAGGCCAGATTCATCAGAGGTATTGCACCCGACATGGATAGCCAATCCTGTGGTCGTTTCGAAGGCTAACGAAAACTTGAGGAAATACTGCATATTTGATTCCATTATCATTATCATATGATAATACTATATTTTATCATTTTATTTGTATTTATTTATTGTATTATACCTTAATATATATATTCTAGATATATAGAATAGACGAATCTCGATTTGTCAAGTCTCGTGATCATATCATGATCTATTTTTATTTGGCTCGGTCTTTTTCAGAAGAAAAAAAAGACTGAGCCAAGTTTAATTGCAGTCAATTAGAAGAATAAAGAAGAATTACTGCATTTCTTAACTGATTTTATCTCTTTTTATTTTGTTGATTTTTTGTTTATACCTTCTTTATCTTTAGTTTTATCTAGTTAAACGATAGTATTTACCGGCTCGAACTCGAATTTGATCGCCTTCCATACTTCACAAGCTGCGGCTAGTTCAGGACTCCATTTGCAAGCTGCTCGGATAATTTCATTACCTTCGCGAGCAAGATAGCGCCCTTAGTTATGAGCTTGTACACAGGCTTCTAAAGCCACTCGATTAGCAGCTGCACCAGGTGCATTTCCCCAAGGATGTCCTAAAGTTCCTCCGCCAAATTGTAATACAGAATCGTCCCCAAACATTGATTCTTTCCCAATAAACGAAGACTTTTTTTTCCGTGAATACGATTTCACTGATCTCAACAAGGTTTGCCCAAGGATCCATTCCCGCTCACGAGGGTCGACTAAATCGTGGATTTTACCGCTGGGTCCGACCTATTATCATTCTTCGATGCTTATTCGGGATACCATCAGATCCTGATGGCACAAGAAGACAAAGAGAAGACCGCGTTCATCACTCCATCGGGCGCGTATTGTTATGTACAGATGCCTTTTGGACTAAAGAACACCGGTTTCACCTTTCAGAGGGCCGTGCAAATCGGGTTTGGATCACAATTGCATTGCAATGTAGAAGCTTACATGGATGGCATTTTCGTCAAAACCCGGCAACAGTTCACTTTCATTGAAGATGTGGAGGAAACTTTTGCCAATCTCCGCAAGATGAAACTGAAGCTCAACCCAGAGAAGTGCGTCTTTGGTGTACCATCTGAAAAATTACTTGGATTCTACATACTCGTCGTGGGACCGAAGCCAACCCAGACAAGATTGAAGCAATAGAGCGGATTCAGGCACACAATCGTGTTAGGGACATCCAGAGGTTGAACGGATACTTGGCTACACTCGGAAGATTCATCTCGAAGCTTGCCGAGAGAGCCTTGCCATTCTTCATGGTCTTCAAAAAGTCAGGCCCTGAAGCGGAAGCAACCCTCCAGGAGTTGAAGAAGTATCTCTCCTCTCCCCCAATACTGGTGGCCTTGAAGCCCACGGTAGCGACAAGGATCAACTGATAACATCAGGTTTATCATAAAATATTTAAGTTCCTAATGCAATCTTGAACCTTGTTCCACTGATCCGATCCATAAGATGAGGGGAAGGTCCTCTATGAAAGACAGCAGCAACCTTCACATTTAAGCTCTGCTGCACAGTGCAGTCAGGAACGTTCCAAATGTTAAGCAACTGAGAGTATATAAGTCTTCTCACAGTCCCTTACGAAATAGCACATAAACTAGGGAGGCAGGGTTGATTATGTAATATATCTTCTCACAGTCCCTGCCTCCCTGGCCACATTTCTAGAATACTCCCTCTGTTCCTAAATATAAGTCTTTCTAGAGATTCCACTACGGACTACATACAGAGCAAAATGAGTGAATCTACACTTTAAAACATGTCTATATACTCCCTCCGTCCGAAAAAACTTGTTCCTCAACTGGATGTATCTAGCACCAAATTAGTGTTAGATATATCCATTTGAAGGACAAGGTTGGGACAAACTTTTTTGGACAAAGGGAGTACATCCGTATGTAGTTCGCATTGAAATCTCTAAAAAGGCTTATATTTAGGAACAGATGGAATACACTTTAATTTTCCTGCCCAACATATAAATATGGGCGACGCTATTCTTGCGCATTAGTTTTACAAAATTCTTACGCACTACTTCTCTGCGGCAACGGCAAGGTTATTGGCTCTCTCTTGCAGTACCTAGCTTATCCGTAGAAGTTGTTCGTAGGAATAGCAATTTTGCATAAACGTCCTTAACTTTTGTGATAGCTTTCCAGCATATGGAGTCTGAAAACTTCTCATTAACTGAACCACATCACATCGCCACTCTATGAAGCTTTATATAACCAAGGGATTTTATTAAAGACGATTCACTCCACTCAGCCTTTCCATAACCCAATTGATCTTATTTATCATTGCATGCATACATTGTAGGAGTAGTACGTAGGAGATATGCTCACAGTTCTCCCGTGCGATCTTGAGGAAGAAAACATCGTTTATTTAGGCTACGTATATGGCAGCATCAGCCGAGAGGATACGCACGTACGTGTATGTAGAAACAAGAAACAAAACAGACATTGCGATTTGCGAATGCCCGCAGCGGCGTTGCGCGCGCGCACGCGCAGCCAATTATTCAGCGACCGACGGATCGGCGCGGTTCACTCATGAGTCTGACCATGTGACGGCCACCTCGCCGACGTTGGTGTCGAGCCCGAGCGCCGCCCACACGGCTCTGGAGGTGTCCACGATGTTGTTCTTGCAGCCGTGCGCGGTGTCGCACTCGTCCACCACCGTGGCCAGCACGCTCTGCCCGTTGTCCGCCCTCGTGATGCGGATCGCCCTGAAGCACCGGATCCCGCCCTGGTACCACTCCGTGGACAGCGCCGCCAGCATGTCGTTGTCGCTGTGGTACTTGCCATCGCACTCCGCCGGCGGGCCGCCGTCCTCGCCGCGCTCGAACCCGTTGAGTGACATCACCGCCGGCATGCCGAAGACCTTAGACGCCGACACGGCCGACGACGAGCGGGCGACGGTGCCGGTTGACGCCTGCAGTAGTAGGACCACGAGCACGCCCAGGGCTGCGAGGCTAGCGTGCGCCATTGCTTGGGCTAAGTAAGCTCCTGCTCCGGCTGCCTTGCATGCGCTAGACTTGCTCGTGGGGTGCTTATGGCGTTTGAGACTCGGCGGTTTATATAGACAACTATCGCTGTCTTATTTCTTTCTTGTTTCAGAACTCCGGCACTAGCTTACTCGGTTATTCCTTTTCTTTCGGCAAACACGATACCCTCGATGGGTGTGCTCGATATTATGGGATTAATTAACGTATTGTTTTGGGGACACTTGTGCTTGTGTACAAACGATGAGTTTGGATTTGATGTTGTCTCTAAGTGTTACAGCGGTAATACCGAGCGAATGGCAACTGAGCAGGACCATCACCCCATGTAAAACAACATCGCTCCAAGCCCCGGGGCGGAGTTGAGAGCGATTCTATCACCCCATGTAAAACAAAACAATTTCAAACTAGCTAATTGAGTTACGCATCTGAAATTTACTCCTAGAATGAGCATCGGTACTACTCTCTCCGTTCACACTTCACAAATAACAAGATGTTCTAACTTTTTTAATCAGATGTATATAAACACGTTTTGGTGTATTTATTTACTCATTTCAGTTCTTATATAGTCTATATTAAAATGTCTAAAATATCTCATACTACTTGTGAACAGAGGGGTTGTATGAAAACAATTTCAAGCTAGACAGGCAGCTGGATGATTTTTTTGCTGAAGTTCGAAAACTGAAATAAATAAACAAACACATAGTACCTTTTTTGGGAGAAAGCACATACGCATGGATGTATACATATTGTTCAATTTTATAGGTCTCTACCCACTAAATCTTGTACCACATACCAACTAAAATATTTAAATCTTAAAGGCCCATTCGACTTGCTGGACTATTCAGCAAGTTTAGTACCACACTGCTAATTGAGAAAGAGTAGCACCAATATAAATGGTGAGGTGTTCTACCACTCATTGTAACAAAAGAGAGGAACACCACGCACTCACTCACCCACCTCATGCCACGCGCCACTTCTATTCATGTTTCTTGAATGAAGATCGAGTTCAAACTAATGTTATGCGGCTTGTTGGAAGAACTAAATTTTTCTTGGCAGTGCACTACTAAGACAACTCTAGGTGTATGTGTCATAACTCGATCTCGTTGTTGACATGTTTTCTGTTGGAAATATGCCGTAGTGGCAATAATATTGTATTATTTATTTTTATATTTATAATTAAGAGTTTATATTCTATGCTATAACTGCTATGATTTTGGAATATGTGATTCGGAGGAAAACTCATAAGCACGTGTGGAATTATAAACGGCAAAATCTGATTCCTAGTCTTGCCTAGGACTAGCTCAAGTGTTATATGTTGACCATGCTTTTCGGAGTAACAATAATCCCAAGACAACATTGAGAGTATGATGTTAGAATAATGATCATATTGAATTGACCCAAACTTGTTTGTTATACTTTGAGATGCAATCGTCACAAGTCTATTGATATAACACGGAGAGTTAACATATGCTTCAGTTCCTTAGACCATGAGAGTATCATAGCCACTTCATACCGGATGATGTACTTTGGGGTTGCTCAAACGTCATCTGTAACACGGTGATCATACGACAACTTTCAGGTTCATCACAAAGTATGACAAAGGACTAGATAGCTCAAGAGTGGAATTTCCTCCTCCGACAATGGAGAGATATTCTTAGGGCCCTCTCAGTGTGATGACATCCATTATTGTCTGGCCAGACACAGATGACTAGGTCACAGGGATGCCGGAACATGTTAACGAGAAAGAAAAACAAAACCAGTAACGATGAGACCAATATAGTCACTACAAAAAAAATACACTTCCATGATGATACGTGTTTATCACAGTATGTCGCGTTTTTTGTCATGCATGTACATCCATACGATTTTATGACAGAATCAAGATAGTCATACCTGTGCTGTCGTAGAAGTATTCCATGACATTACCAAAATTATCATCACGGAAGTGTCCACTTCCATGACGATAAATCGCGCGTCACAGAAGTGCTTTCGTCAAGGGTGACCGACACATGGCATCCACCGTAACGGAACGCTGTTAAGCTATCGGGTCGGGTTTTGGATCCAATAACCCGTTAACAGCCCGGACCAATGGGAAATTTCCACGTGTAAAATTCTGATTGGCCGGAGGGAACACCTGTCAGCTCGTTAGTGGGCCAGATGTCGCCCGTCCATTGGAGGATACATGCCTATGATACGTCGACACGTGGCTGGGCCCAACAGAGGCCCATATAGGTTAAAAAGGCCGGCCCAGTCAAAGGCCCGTAGTACTTAATCAGGTACTAGTGGGCCAGCCCAATAACGGCCTGCTTAATAAATGCCCATTTACGGCCCGAAGACAAATCTGGCCCGTTAATTGTTCACCCAATATTTGGGCCCATTTACGGCCCGAAGCCAGATCTGGCCCATTAATTATTCGCCGAATATTTGGGCCCAACTACAGCCCAGTGACTTTCGGCCTGTTAGAGGCCCGATGTAGACATGGGCCCATTTCAGCCCGGTGTGACTTTCGGCCTGGGAATGGCCCGTGCTGCCCGTGGGCCATATATGGTCCGATGGGACATCGGGCCCGCTAATGGCCCGTGCTAAAGGTGGCAACAGTTAAGCCCAACGTGACTTTGGGCCTGTTAAAGGCCTGTCGCATAATTCAGCCCGTTGATGCCTGTACTAAGATTTCGGCCTCTTAAAGGCCCATGATATCAGTGGGCCAACTAAGACCCGAGATATGTTTCGGCCTGGTAACGGCCCGTGAGCTAACTGGGCCCAAAAAGGCCCGGTCTACATTTCAGCCTGCTAAAGGCCCGTCGACGACTAGTGAAAATTGAGGCCCAACATGCATTTCAGCCAGCTAAAGGCCCGTGGTTTCATCTGGGCCATAACTGGCCAGTACAATATTCAGCCTGTTAATGGCCCAACGCTACCTGGGCCAAACTAAGCGCTGGGTCGACAAAAGGCCCAACTAAAATATAGGCCCGTGTAAGTTGTGGGCCTGGCGCAATGTGTGAAGGCCCCAATCATTCGGGCCTAAGAAAGACGCAGGCCGGCCCAATTGTGGCCCGCTAAAAACCAGGCCCGTTAGAGTTGAATGTTTCGGCCCGGTCGGCTACATCTGATTTTTTTTCCAGATAGCGAATGATGGCAGTAACTAGTAGGAATTAAGAACAAACCTACTCTATACAATAAAGAAATTACGACATAGTAACTAAGAATAAGCCTACACTATACAATAAAGGATTTAAGGTATATTACATCCATTGGGCATCGAAGTTCGCCACCAGTGATCATAAAGCGCAACAAAGAAGCAGATTACAAAAACTGGGCACCATTGCAGCGTAACAAAATAATACTGAACTGAGACCACTTCCAGGACAGTTCAAGAAAGGTTAGCCTTGCGGGGGAACTGCTGCGCAAGCTGCTGAGCAAGGTTGTGAGACCGGCCTAGCATGTCGGTCATAGCTTTCAGGTGTAGCTGTTTAGCGATGAGGTTCTCATTGGTGTTCTCCGCAATCTTTCTTAGAGATAGGACTTCAAGTCAAAGTTGAGTTGCAGAATGCCTTTCTGCTAGAACTTGGGACTGAAGAAGTCGAACTGACTCAGACAACAAATTCTGTGAGCTTGTCCGACTGCTAGTCTCAAGTAACTTGAACACTGCATCAAGACAAGACTTTGGGGTTGTCTCGCTATCTTCAAGATGTTTTGCCTTCTTTGCTGCAATATATGTTGGGTTTGTCTCACAGCCTTCAGCAGACTTGTGCATGCCATCAGGCATATCACCCTGAAAGAAAGCAGAGAGATGACAGGTTTTGCACGTGTATAAACAAAGATGATAAATGTGCTGTCAATTCCATCAAATTTCAAATTAGAAAATAAGGAGTAAGTTCAAAATATCAATAGCATAATTTGGCATTGTTCATAATGCGGGGAGCTTCACCACACTACTGGATTACCATGTCAACATAACAAGCATAGATAAAGGGTAAAGAAAATCATTGTATCTATTTTGGTTTATGTGCATGGCATGTTGTCCATATCATCAGCCACATCAGTAAGATAAAACAAGAGATGACAAGGTGCAAATGTGGGCTGCTTCACCACACACTGGATTATAGATCCACAAAAACAATCATACATATAGGGAGTATTAAAGTAATGCGCATGGTATGAATAAGGAATTTGGTTTTTCAAGTAAAACTTAGAACTTATGGTTCTTGCGAACATGCATTTTGGTAGAAACAGCAAACTAAACAGCAGTAAATGATAGGGAGTATGAGCAAATTAAACAGCAGTTGAGGATAAAGGCTTTAGAAGGACTGACTTACATTAACAGTTAACACCGACTTTATAATGCCCTTCTCCATGGCAAGGGAAGGATAACTCAAGAATTTCAGCACAGAATCTTCTTCATAAGCATTGCCTGTACTCTACATTTTGTAGAGAGTAATTATAGATATGATAATACTGGAAGGGATAGAGGATAATGAAGATAAGATGCAGATTGATGCTACATAATCAACTACCAATCCCTGGAAGTACAAGTGTTACAGGACAAAATGTACTGACAAGAGCAATGGGCTACACTTCTGCACTGGCATTGTCTGTGTATTCTACTTGTTGGTAAGATTAAATATAGATCTGATCTTTTTTAGTAAATGGTGGGCGAGGGAGATAAGACGCAGAATGCTACACAATGAACCAATTCCTCTTCCCATAATACAAGAGTGTTTTGAACACTGGTGTACTGTACAAAACGTTCTTATATTATGGGATGGAGGGAGTAGCTATTAATGTAGTACAGTGATAAACCACGTTCAGTCCTTATAAAAGGACTACAGAGCTAAACCTCTTCAAAAGCATTGGGTTGATTCTAAATTATGTAAGAGTCCATACGGATCTTATAATGTCCACCAAATGGACGATTACGAGGCTAACATGTGCAGTGATGCTACATAATCAAACAGCTATGAAAGTAAGTATGGTCATATAGGGCAAGAGGTACTCACAAGAGCTATGCAGTGTGCAGTGTAGTTGCGAGATTTTGTGGTCCCTTGAGAACGAATGTTCTTCTGCTAACAGTTTTTGTACAAGTGAGACATTAAGGTAAATGCAGAAATGTAGTTCAAACTATGATGTGATATCATAGACAGTACCTTACGCTGCAGCCGAGACCAATGTGTAACAAGATTATTCCAGTCACTGTCGGATAAATGTAGCACCGGAGACTTTACAGAAATTTCATTCAGAGGCTTGCCATCAAAGTGCGCTTGCCTCAGGTAGGAATGGTACTTCATCAACGAGTGCTTGAAAAGTGCAACCAACCCTTGCTCGTCTTCACAATCCAGTTTGCTCCTCGCCTATTTAAAAGAATGAAATCTTGTGTCTTCTGTCAGCAGAAACATATGCAGTAATGACCATGAATAACATTAGTACATTACTTACGCGTAAGTTGCGGAGGAAGACTGGAAATTGTTCTGTGTCTGCGGTATAATCTTTCCATGAAGGAAAGATGCGCGCAAAGTTCCTGACAACAACATAAACTTTGTCTTCTAAACTGAGAAGAAATGGAACAGGGGTTCTATTTGCTGCAACTGGGGCTCTCTCTGGTTCGAAAAGGGATTTGGCAACTAGATTTGGTGTACTCTTTGCTGGAATGGGGGTTTTGCGTCGTAGAGCTGGTGCTATGTCAATTGGCATAATCATACTGTTTGCTGCAGTTGGGGTCTGCTGAGTTGGGGCATCAGAAATGACTAGTGTAGTAGGGCTAAAGTCTGCTAGAGTTGGGGTGTTTTGTGGGTTAGGTGATATTGCAACTACACCTAATGGGCTATTTGATTTATCAGGTGCCACTACCTTTTCCAAATACTTTGCTTGTGCTCCTCCACGATCAGCAATCGCCCTCTTCCTTTTGAATGTCTGATACACAAGAACAACATTTGAATGGATAAATATGGCATGATGACAAATGGAATATGTACTGAAAATGGATAGGCAAGGCGTATTCACATACACGATGTGTAAACTAAGCTAATGGCAGTTCAACAAAGTAGAAGCAACGCAAAGCATCAGTTGCAAGATATGTTCGGCCAATGTAACCTTGGAAAGTTAGAGCAAGCATCTTGATGGGTGAATAAGATAGGGCATCTTCCGCTGACTCCTCCACTAGGGAGCTACATTGGCTTAGGTCTCCCTCTAGCTCAGAATCGCTATTAGGATCATATTCTGAGCATGAATCTGTAGGTGGAGAGCGTTTGCATTGCATTGCATCCAGACTTGATTTCAGTCCCTTAATGCCAAGTTTGACAGCCATGGCATTGTTCTGCTTTATTCTTTTCATGCACGTAAGCTCATAATCATTATGATGCTGTTCAGAATCTGAGATTCATGAAAACATAAAAAGTAGTCAGATTATCTATGGAATGCATTGCAGATTCAACTCGAAGAGTGTCTCCCTATAAACCCCTACATATGCAAAGTTCACCCCAACTGTGCTGACCAGACCACACACAGAAATACAAACCCCTTATGTCTCTATAACAGGCAAACACACATTTCAAAACTGAAGTAGGAACATTAGAATCATATGAAATTCGTATTTGAACAAATAAACTAAGGAATTATGAGTGGCATAATGTTTAGCTTCAAGGGTGGAGTATTGGTAGTGCGACACAAAGCAAGTAGGTAGATTGTATTCCATGTAAAAGATCGAAATCTATGTAAAAGCTGGAAATGACACTTTCTTTCTATACAATGCAGTGTTCGTTGCCCACTGATACGTCTCCAACGCATCTACTTTTCCAAATACTTTTGCCCTTGTTTTCGACTCTAACTTGCATGATTTGAATGAAACTAACCCGGAATGACGCTGTTTTCAGCAGAACTGCCATGATGTTGTTTTATGTGTAGAAAAGAAAAGTTCTCAGAATGTCCTGAAAATCCACGGAGGCACTTTTTGGAATTAATAAGAATTTCTGGGCGAAAGAAATACACCAGGGGGCCCACACCCTGTCCACGAGACAGGGGGGCGCCCCCCTATAGGGCGCGCCCCCTATCTCGTGGGCCCCCTGGACCTCCACCGACCTCAACTCCAACTCCATATATTCACGTTCGAGGAGAAAAAAATCAGAGAGAAAGTTTCATCGCGTTTTACGACACGGAGCCGCTGCCAAGCCCTAATCTCTCTTGGGAGGGCTGATCTGGAGTCTGCTCAGGGCTCCGGAGAGGGGGATTCGTCGCCGTTGATACGTCTCTGTCGTATCTATAATTTTTGATTGTTCCATGCCAATATTATTCAACTTTTATATACTTTTGGCAACTTTTTATACTATTTTTTGGGACTAACATATTGATCTAGTGCCCAGTGCCAGTTCCTGTCTGTTGCATGTTTTTTGTTTCGCAGAAACCCAATATCAAACGGAGTCCAAACAGGACAAAAACGGACGGAGATTTTTTTTTGGAATATTTGTGATTTTTGGGAAGTAAAATCAGCGCGAAACAGTGTCCGGGGTGGCCACGAGACAGGGGGCCGCGCACCAGGGAGGCAGGCGCGCCCTGGGCTCTCGTGGGCCACCCGTAAGGCGGTTGACGCTCTTCTTTTGGTGCAAGAAAGCTAATTTTATGAGAAAGATCTGGGCGAAAGATTCACCCCAATAAAAGTTACGGATCTCCGGATATTTAAGAAACGGTGAAGGGGTAGAATCTGAGAACACAGAAACAGAGAGATAGATCCAATCTCGGAGGGGCTCTCGCCCCTCCCACGCCATGGGAGCCAAGGACCAGAGGGGAAACCCTTCTCCCATCTAGGGAGGAGGTTAAGAAAGAAGAAGAAGAAGGGGAGCTCTCTCCCCCTTGCTTCCGGTGGCGCCGGAACGCTGCCGGGGGCCATCGTCATCACTGCGATCTTCACCAACAACTTCACCGCCTTCATCACCAACACTTCCTCCCTCTATGCAGCGGTGTAACCTCTCTCTTACCCGCTGTAATCTCTACTTAAACATGGTGCTCAACGCTATATATTATTTCCCAATGATGTATGGCTCTCTTATGATGTTTGAGTAGATCCGTTTTGTCCTATGGGTTAATTGATGATCGTGATTGGTTTGAGTTGCATGTTTTATTATTGGTGCTATCCTATGGTGCCCTCCGTGTCGCGCAAGCGTGAGGGTTTCCCGCTGTAGGGTTTGCAATATGTTTATGATTTGCTTATGGTGGGTTGCGTGAGTGACTGAAACACAAACCCGAGTAAGTAGGTTGTTTGCGTATGGGATAAAAGGGGACTTGATACTTTAATGCTATGGTTGGGTTTTACCTTAATGAATCTTTAGTATTTGCGGATGCTTGCTAGAGTTCCAATCATAAGTGCATATGATCCAAGTAGAGAAAGTATGTTAGCGTATGCCTCTCCCGCAAATAAAATTGCAACAGTGATTACCGGTCTAGTTATCGATTGCCTTGGACAAATAACTTTCTCGCAACAAAAAGCTCTCTACTAATATTTACTTTATTGCATCTTTATCTAAACAGCCCCTAGTTTATGTTTACGTGCTCTTTATTATCTTGCAAACCTATCCTATCACACCTACAAAGTACTTATAGTTTCATACTTGTTCTAGGTGAAGCGAACGTCAAGCGTGCGTAGAGTTGTATTGGTGGTCGATAGAACTTGAGGGAATATTTATTCTACCTTTAGCTCCTCGTTGGGTTCGACACTCTTACTTATCGAAAACTGTTGCGATCTCCTATACTTGCGGGTCATCAAGACCTTTTTCTGGCGCCGTTGCCAGGGAGTCATAGCATGGGGTGAATATTCTCGTGTGTGCTTGTTTGGTTTATCACTAAGTAATTTTTTATTTGCTGTTCTAAGTTGTTCTCTATCTTTAGTTATGGATATGGAACACGAAATACCAAAAAAATTAGGTGTAGATGCTACTCATGGAGATGGGGAACCTCCTAAAACCCTCTATGCTTGTTATGTTCAAGATATTATGTACTACTTTGATAATCCTAAGAAAACCCAACTCAATTATGTTATGGGAGTAACGTTGGATCAACGTGAATACTTTAGGGATTATCGCTTGACACAAAAAGGGAAACTATTATGGGATCAAATTCAACTATTGAAGTGGTATGCTAGGCAACTATGCTTGATGCATGATTATACTTGCTGCTCTAGGATGAAGTCTCCACACCTTCCCTTTTCATGCAAATTCAATGATAATGAAACCTTAGCTTCTTATGCTAATGGTATCTTTGATTACTATGATGTGGAACAAATAGAAGAATTTGTTGCTTTTATGGGTGCTTATGAGGTTGAATCTATGTTTAAAGCGTTTGATGATTTTGATGATTCAGTTTATAGACCAGAAAATCTTGCTACACTTAGATATTGCTATGAAAATTATGAATACAATTACAATATTAATGCATTTATTGAGAAAGTCTCGGCTGTCCAAGAAGAGACTAATATTTTGCAGGAAGCTCTGGAAGAAGAAACTGATGAAACAGTGAGCTCATTAGATGAAAAAGATGATGAGGAGAGCGAAGAACAAAAGGAGGAAGAGCGGATTAGCTACCCGTTCCCACCTTCTAATGAGAGTAACCCTCCAACTCATACATTATTTAATTTCCCTTCGTGCTTACCAAAGGATGATTGATATGATCCCATTGATTCCCTTGAAATATCCCTTTTTGATGATGCTTGCTATGCTTGTGGCCAAGATGCCAATATGAATTATGCTTATGGAGATGAACTTGCTATAGTTCCTTATGTTAAACATGAAATTGTTGCTATTGCACCCATGCATGATAGTCCTATTATCTTTTTGAATTCTCCCAACTACACTATATCGGAGAAGTTTGCGCTTAGTAAGGATTATATTGATGGGTTGCCTTTTACCATTGCACATGATGATTTTGATGAATATAATATTCATGTGCTTGCTGCTCCCACTTGCAATTATTATGAGAGAGGAACTATGTCTCCACCTCTCTATGTTTCCAATATGATAGAATTGCAAGAATCTGCTTATACTACGCGTTGGCCTTTACTATGTGTGCATGAATTGTTCTTTTATGACATGCCGTTGCATAGGAAGAGAGTTAGACTTCGTTGTTGCATGATATATGTTACTTTGTGCTCACTACTAAATTACAAATCATTGTTAATTAAAAATGGCTTTGATATACCTTGGGATCCGGGTGGATCCATTACTTGAGCACTAAATGCCTAGCTTAATGGCTTTAAAGAAAGCGTTGCCAGGGAGACAACCCGAAAGTTTTAGAGATTCAATTATTTCTGTCAAGTGCTTTTATATAGTTTAAAAGAAAAAAATAAAATAAAGAGGGGACCCTAAACCTTTTCAAAAAGGAAAGTGAAAGTGAGAGAGATAAGCATTGTTGAAGTGGGAGCTAGCCTTGAACTTTGTTCATGCTCACGGAAACTTTGTGAATCTTGATTACAGAAACTTTTCAACAAAAGTAATTATCCCCTTGTATAATTTCATTGTATTATAAAAATAAGATGCTAAGGTTTGCCTTTAGGATGTTTACAATGCTTGTTGGTTTGTATGGTGCTGGACATAAACTTTGGCTGTAGTGCACGATTTTACATTTTTAACTGGAACATCAAATGGTTCTGATTCATTTTGCAATGTCTTGCTGTACAACTTGTTTATTTTTCCTATTTTTGGATGAATTTTTGGGGTACCAGAAGTATGGTGGATGTTAAGATTTCTACAGACTATTCTGTTTTGACAGATTCTGTTTTTGATGCATAGTTTGCTTGTTTTGATGAATCTATCAATTTATATCAGTGGATTAAGCCAAGGAAAAGTTATATTACAGTAGACACAATGCAAAATAAAAATTTGAATTGGTTGCAACAGTACTTAGAGTGGTGATTTGCTTTATTATACTAACAGATCTTACCGAATTTTCTGTTGAAGTTTTGTGTGGATGAAGTGTCTAAACGAGGAGGTCTCGATATGAGGAAAAGGAAGAGAGGCAAGAGCTCAAGATTGGGGATGCCCGAGGCACCCCAAGTAAATATTCAAGGAGACTCAAGTGTCTAAGCTTGGGGATGCCCCGGAAGGCATCCCCTCTTTCTTCAACAAGTATCGGTATGTTTTTGTATTCATTTCGTTCGTGCATTATGTGCAGTCTTGGAGCGGCTTTTGCATTTAGTTTTCATTTTTCTTTTATGCACCATGCTGGTATGAGATAGTCCTTGGTTGATTTATAGAATGCTCATTGCACTTCACTTATATCTTTTGAGTATGGCTTTATAGAATGCTTCATGTGCTTCACTTATATCATTTGAAGTTTGGATTGCTTGTTTCTCTTCACTTAGAAAACCGCCATTTGTAGAATGCTCTTTTGCTTCACTTATTTTTGTTAGAGCATGGGCATATCTTTTGTAGAAAGAATTAAACTCTCTTGCTTCACTTATATCTATTTAGAGAGATGACAGGAATTGGTCATTCACATGGTTAGTCATAAAATCCTACATAAACTTGTAGATCGCTGAATATGATATGTTTGATTCCTTGCAATAGTTTTGCGATATAAAGGTGGTGATATTAGAGTCATGCTAGTGGGTGGTTGTGGATTGTAGAGACACTTGTGTTGAGGTTTGTGATTCCCGTAGCATGCACGTATGGTGAACCGCTTTGTGATGAAGTTGGAGCACAATTTTATTTATTGATTGTCTTCCTTATGAGTGGCGGTCGGGGACGAGCGATGGTCTTTTCCTACCAATCTATCCCCCTAGGAGCATGCGTGTATTACTTTGTTTTCAATGGCTTGTAGATTTTTGCAATAAGTATGAGTTCTTTATGACTAATGTTGAGTCCATGGATTATACGCACTCTCACCCTTCCACCATTGCTAGCCTCTTTGGTACCGTGCATTGCCCTTTCTCACCTCGAGAGTTGGTGCAAACTTCGCCGGTGCATCCAAACCCCGTGATATGATACGCTGTGTCACACATAAGCCTCCTTATATCTTCCTCAAAACAGCCACCGTGCCTACCTATCATGGCATTTCCATAGCCATTCCGAGATATATTGCCATGCAACTTCCATCATCATCATATACATGAAGGAAATATGCCCTAGAGGCAATAATAAAGTTATTATTTATTTCCTTATATCATGATAAATGTTTATTATTCATGCTAGAATTGTATTAACCGGAAACATAATACATGTGTGAATATATACACAAACAGAGTGTCACTAGTATGCCTCTACTTGACTAGCTTGTTAATCAAAGATGGTTATGTTTCCTAACCATGGACAAAGAGTTGTTATTTGATTAACGGGATCACATCATTAGTTGAATGATCTGATTGACATGACCCATTCCGTTAGCTTAGCACCCGATCGTTTAGTATGTTGCTATTGCTTTCTTCATGACTTATACATGTTCCTATGACTATGAGATTATGCAACTCCCGTTTACCGGAGGAACACTTTGTGTGCTACCAAACGTCACAACGTAACTGGGTGATTATAAAGGTGCTCTACAGGTGTCTCCAAAGGTACTTGTTGGGTTGGCATATTTCGAGATTAGGATTTGTCACTCCGAATGTCAGAGAGGTATCTCTGGGCCCTCTCGGTAATGCACATCACTTAAGCCTTGCAAGCATTGCAACTAATGAGTTAGTTGCGAGATGATGTATTATGGAATGAGTAAAGAGACTTGCCGGTAACGAGATTGAACTAGGTATTGGATACCGACGATCGAATCTCGAGCAAGTAACATACCGATGACAAAGGGAACAACGTATGTTGTTATGCGGTTTGACCGATAAAGATCTTCGTAGAATATGTAGGAGCCAATATGGGCATCCAGGTCCCGCTATTGGTTATTGACCGAGAATAGTTCTAGATCATGTCTACATAGTTTTCGAACCCGTAGGGTCCGCACGCTTAAGGTTTCGATGACAGTTATATTATGAGTTTATGAGTTTTGATGTACCGAAGGAGTTCGGAGTCCCGGATGATATCGGGGACATGACGAGGAGTCTCGAAATGGTCGAGACGTAAAGATTGATATATTGGACGACTATATTCGGAGTTCGGAAAGGTTCCGAGTGATTCGGGTATTTTTCGGAGTACCGGAGAGTTACGGGAATTCGCCGGGGAGAAGTATTGGGCCTTATTGGGCCCTGCGGGAAAGAGAGAGGGGCTGCCTGGGGCAGGCCGCGCCCCCCCCCCAAGGCCTAGTCCGAATTGGACTAGGGGGAGGGGCCGCACCCCCTCCTTCCTTCCCTTCTCTCTTCCCCTTCCTTGTCTCCTACTCCTAATACATGGAAGGACTACTAGTTGGACTAGGAAAGGGGGAATCCTACTCCCGGTGGGAGTAGGACTCCCCATGGCGCGCCCCTCCTAGGGCCGGCCTCCTCCTCCCTCCCTCCTTTATATACGGGGGCAGGGGGCACCCCATGGACACACAAGTTGATCATTGAGATCGTTCCTTAGCCGTGTACGGTGCCCCCCTCCACGATATTACACCTCGTTCATATTGTAGCGGTGCTTAGGAGAAGCCCTGCGACAGGAGAACATCAAGATCGTCACCACGCCGTCGTGCTGACGGAACTCCTTCCAGCGCCTCTGCTGGATTGGAGATCGGGGTGTGTCATCGAGCTGTACGTGTGTCAAGAACTCGGAGGTGCCGGAGTAACGGTGCTTGGATCAGTTGGACCGGGAGGACGTACGACTACTTCCTCTATGTTGCGTCAACGCTTCCGCTTCGGTCTACGAGGGTACGTAGACAACACTCTCCCCTCTCATTGCTATGCATCACCATGATCTTGCGTGTGCGTAGGAATTTTTTTGAAATTACTACGTTCCCCAACAGTGGCATCCGAGCCTAGGTTTTATGGTTTGATGTTATATGCACGAGAAGAACACAAGTGAGTTGTGGGCGATATAAGTCATACTGCTTACCAGCATGTCATACTTTGGTTCGGCGGTATTGTTGGATGAAGCGGCCCGGACCGACATTACGCGTACGCTTACGCGAGACTGGTTCTACCGCCGTGCTTTGCACACAGGTGGCTAGCGGGTGTCAGTTTCTCCAACTTTAGTTGAACCGAGTGTGGCTACGCCCGGTCCTTGCGAAGGTTAAAACATCACCAACTTGACGAACTATCGTTGTGGTTTTGATGCGTAGATAAGAACGGTTCCTGCTCAGCCCGTAGCAGCCACGTAAAACTTACAACAACAAAGTAGAGGACGTCTAACTTGTTTTTGCAGGGCATGTTGTGATGTGATATGGTCAAGACGTGATGAGATATAAGTTGTTGTATAAGATGATCATGTTTTGTTGAAGTTATCGGCAACTGGCAGAAGCCCTATGGATGTCTCTTTGTTGCATAAGATGCAAGTGCCAAATAATTGCTTTACATTATCGCTGTGCGATAACAATAGTTGCAAGAGCAATAGTTGGTGAGACAACCATGTGATGACACATTGATATAGATCAAGATGATGAAGATCATGGTGTCGTGCCGGTGACGATAGAGATCATGACAGTACTTTGGAGATGGAGATCAAAGGCGCAAGATGATCATGGCCATATCATGTCACATATTTTGATTGCATATGATGTTTATCTATTATACATCTTATTCTTGCTTTGATTGACGGTAGCATTTTAAGATGATCTCTCACTAATTATCAAGAAGTGTTCTCCCTGAGTATGCACCGTTGCCAAAGTTCGTCGTGCCCAGACACCACGTGATGATCGGGTGTGATAAGCTCTACGTCCATCTACAACGGGTGCAAGCCAGTTTTGCACACGCAGAATACTCGGGTTAAACTTGACGAGCCTAGCCTATGCAGATATGGCCTCGGAACACGGAGACCGAAAGGTCGAGTGTGAATCATATAGTAGATATGATCAACATAAGATGTTCACCATTGAAAACTACTCCATCTCACGTGATGATCGGTTATGGTTTAGTTGATTTGGATCACGTGATCACTTAGATGACTAGAGAGATGTCTGTCCAAGTGGGAGTTCTTAAGTAATATGATTAATTGAACTTAAATTTATCATGAACTTAGTCTTGGTAGTATTTTGCAAATTATGTTGTAAGATCAATAGCTTGCGTTGTTGCTTTCATATGTTTATTTTGATATGTTCCTAGAGAAAATTGTGTTGAAAAATGTTAGTAGCAATGATGCGGATTGGATCCGTGATCTGAGGTTTATCCTCATTGCTGCACAGAAGAATTATGTCTTTAATACACCGCTAGGTGACAGACCTATTGCAGGAGCAGATGCAGACGTTATGAACGTTTGGCTAGCTCAATATGATGACTACTTGATAGTTTTGTGCACCATGCTTTATGGCTTAGAATCGGGACTTCAAAGATGTTTTGAACATCATGGACCATATGAGATGTTCCAGGAATTGAAGTTAATATTTCAAGCAAATACCCGAGTTGAGAGATATGAAGTCTTCAACAAGTTCTATAGCTAAAAGATGGAGGAGAATCACTCAACTAGTGAGCATGTGCTCAGATTGTCTGGGTACTTCAATCGCTTGAATCAAGTGGGAGTTAATCTTCCAGATAAGATAGTGATTGACAGAATTCTCTAGTCACCATCACCAAGTTAGTAGAACTTCGTGATGAACTATAGTATGCAAGGGATGATGAAAATGATTCCCGAGTTTTTCATGATGATGAAATCGTTGAAGGTAGAAATCAAGAAAGAACATCAAGTGTTGATGGTTAACAAGACCGCTAGTTTCAAGAAAAGGGCAAAGGGATAGAAGGGAACTTCAAGAAGAACGGCAAGCAAGTTGCTGCTCAAGAGAAGAAGCCCAAATCTGGACCTAAGCCTGAGACTAAGTGCTTCTACTGCAAAGGGACTGGTCACTGAAAGCAGAACTGCCCCAAGTATTTGGCGGATAAGAAGGATGGCAAAGTGAACAAAGGTATATTTGATATACATGTTATTGATGTGTACTTTACTAGTGTTTATAGCAACCCCTCGGTATTTGGTACTGGTTCAGTTGCTAAGAGTAGTAACTCGAAACGGGAGTTGCAGAATAAACAGAAACTAGTTAAGGGTGAAGTGACGATGTGTGTTGAAAGTAGTTTCAAGATTGATATGATCATCATCGCACACTCCCTATACTTTCGGGATTAGTGTTGAACCTAAATAAATGTTATTTGGTGTTTGCATTGAGCATGAATATGATTTGATCGTGTTTATTGCAATACGGTTATTCATTTAAGTAAGAGAATAAACTGTTGTTCTGTTTACATGAATAAAACCTTATATGGTTACACACCCAATGAAAATGGTTCATTGGATCTCGATCGTAGTGATACACATATTCATAATATTGAAACCAAAAGATGCAAAGTTAATAATGATAGTGCAACTTATTTGTGGCACTGCCGTTTAGGTCATATTGGTGTAAAGCGCATGAAGAAACTCCATGCTGATGGGATTTTGGAATCACTTGATGCTTGCGAACCATGCCTCATGGGCAAGATGACTAAAACTCCGTTCTCCGGAACAGTGGAGCGAGCAACTGACTTATTGGAAATATTACATACTGATGTATGCAATCCGATGAGTGTTAAGGCTCGCGGCGGGTATCATTATTTTCTGACCTTCACAGATGATTTAAGCAGATATGGGTATATCTACTTGACGAAACATAAGTCTGAAATAGTTGAAAGGTTCAAAGAATTTCAGAGTGAAGTGGAAAAATCATCGTAACAAGAAAAATAAAGTTTCTACGATCTGATCGCAGAGACAAATATTTGAGTTACGAGTTTGGTCTTCAATTAAAACAATGTGGAATAGTTTCAAAAATTCATGCCACCTGGAACACCACATCATAATGGTGTGTCCGAACGTCACAACCGTACTTTATTGGATATAGTACAATCTATGATGTTTCTTACCGGTTTACCAATATCGTTTTGGGATCATGCATTAGAGACAACTGCATTCACGTTAAATAGGGCACCATCTAAATCCGTTGAGACGACAATATATGAACTGTGGTTTAGCAAGAAACCAAAGTTGTCGTTTCTTAAAGTTTGGGGCTGCGATACTTATGTGAAAAAGTTTCATCCTGATAAGCTCAAACCCAAATCGGAGAAGTGCGTATTCATAGAATACCCAAAGGAAATTGTTGGGTACACCTTCTATCACAGATCCGAAGGCAAGACATTCGTTGCTGAGAATGTATCCTTTCTAGAGAAGGAGTTTCTCTCGAAAGAAGTGAGTGGGAGGAAAGTAGAACTTGATAAGGTAATTGTACCTTCTCCCTTATTGGAAAGTAGTTCATCACAGAAATCTATTCCTGTGACTACTACACCAATTAGTGAGGAAGCTAATGATGATGATCATGTAACTTCAGATCAAGTTAATACCGAACCTCGTAGGTCAACCAGAGTGAGATCCGCACCAGAGTGGTACGGTAATCCCATTCTGGAGGTCATGTTACTTGACCATGACAAACCTACAAACTATGAGGAAGCAATGATGAGCCCAGATTCCGCAAAATGGTTTGAGGCCATGAAATCTGAGATATGATCCATGCATGAGAACAAAGTATGGACTTTGGTGGAGTTGCCCGATGATCGGCAAGCCATATTGTATAAATGGATCTTCAAGAGGAAGACGGACGTTGATAGTAGTGTTACTATCTACAAAGCTCGACTTGTTGCAAAAGGTTTTCGACAAGTTCAAGGGATTTACTACGATGAGACCTTCTCACCCGTAGCGATGCTTAAGTCTGTCCGAATCATGTTAGCAATTGCCGCATTTTATGATTATGAAATTTGGCAAATGGATGTAAAACTGCATTCCTTAATGGGTTTCTGGAGGAAGAGTTGTATATGATGCAACCAGAAGGTTTTATCGATCCAAAGGAAGCTAACAAAGTGTGCAAGCTCCAGCGATCCATCTATGGACTGGTGCAAGCATCTCGGAGTTGGAATATACGCTTTGGTGAGTTGATCAAAGCATATAGTTTTATACAGACTGACGGTGAAGCCTATATTTACAAGAAAGTGAGTGGGAGTACTACAGCATTTCTGATAAGTATATGTGAATGACATATTGTTGATCAGAAATAATGTAGAATTATTCTGCAAAGCATAAAGGAGTGTTTGAAAGGAGTTCTTTAAAATAAAGACCTCAGTAAAGCTACTTACATATTAAGCATCAAGATCTATTGAGATAGATCAAGACACTTGATAAGATTTTCAATGAGTACATACCTTGACAAGATTTTAAAGTAGTTCAAAATGGAACAGTCAAAGAAGGAGTTCTTGCCTGTGTTGGAAGGTGTGAAGTTGAGTAAGACTCAAGACCCAACCATAGCAGAAAATAGAAAGAGAATGAAAAGTCATTCCCTATGCCTCAGTCATAGGTTCTATAAAAGTATGCCATGCTATGGACCAGACCTATTGTATACTCTGCCCTGGTTTGGCAAGGGAGTACAATAGTGATCTAGGAGTAGATCACTTGACATTGGTCAAAATTATCCTTAGTAGAATAAGGATATGTTTCTCGATTATGGAGGTGACAAAAGGTTCGTCGTAAAGGGTTACGTCGATAAAAGTTTTGGCACTAATCCAGATGATTCTAAGTCTTAATCTGGATACATATTGAAAGTGGGAGCAATTAGCTAGAGTAGCTCCGTGCAGAGCATTGTAGACATAGAATATTTGCAAAATACATACGGCTCTGAATGTGACAGACCCGTTGACTAAACTTCTCTCACGAGCAAAACATGATCATACCTTTGTACTCTTTGGGTGTTAATCACATAGTGACGTGAACTAGATTATTGACTCTAGTAAACCCTTTGGGTGTCGGTCACATGACGATGTGAACTATGGGTGTTAATCATATACAGATATGATTATTGGTGTTAAATCACATGGCGATGTGAACTAGATTATTGACTCTAGTGCATGTGGGAGACTGAAGGAAATATGCCCTAGAGGCAATAATAAAGTTATTATTTATTTCCTTATATCATGATAAATGTTTATTATTCATGCTAGAATTGTATTAACCGGAAACATAATACATGTGTGAATATATACACAAACAGAGTGTCACTAGTATGCCTCTACTTGACTAGCTTGTTAATCAAAGATGGTTATGTTTCCTAACCATGGACAAAGAGTTGTTATTTGATTAACGGGATCACATCATTAGTTGAATGATCTGATTGACATGACCCATTCCGTTAGCTTAGCACCCGATCGTTTAGTATGTTGCTATTGCTTTCTTCATGACTTATACATGTTCCTATGACTATGAGATTATGCAACTCCCGTTTATCGGAGGAACACTTTGTGTGCTACCAAACGTCACAACGTAACTGGGTGATTATAAAGGTGCTCTACAGGTGTCTCCAAAGGTACTTGTTGGGTTGGCATATTTCGAGATTAGGATTTGTCACTCCGAATGTCGGAGAGGTATCTCTGGGCCCTCTCGGTAATGCACATCACTTAAGCCTTGCAAGCATTGCAACTAATGAGTTAGTTGCGAGATGATGTATTACGGAACGAGTAAAGAGACTTGCCGGTAACGATTGAACTAGGTATTGGATACCGACGATCGAATCTCGAGCAAGTAACATACCGATGACAAAGGGAACAACGTATGTTGTTATGCGGTTTGACCGATAAAGATCTTCGTAGAATATGTAGGAGCCAATATGGGCATCCAGGTCCCGCTATTGGTTATTGATCGAGAATAGTTCTAGGTCATGTCTACATAGTTCTCGAACCCGTAGGGTCCGCACGCTTAAGGTTTCGATGACAGTTATATTATGAGTTTATGAGTTTTGATGTATCGAAGGAGTTCGGAGTCCCGGATGAGATCGGAGACATGACGAGGAGTCTCGAAATGGTCGAGACGTAAAGATCGATATATTGGACGACTATATTCGGAGTTCGGAAAGGTTCCGAGTGATTCGGGTATTTTTCGGAGTACCGGAGAGTTACGGGAATTCGCCGGGGAGAAGTATTGGGCCTTATTGGGCCCTGCGGGAAAGAGAGAGGGGCTGCCTGGGGCAGGCCGCGCGCCCCCCAAGGCCTAGTCCGAATTGGACTAGGGGGAGGGGCCGCACCCCCTCCTTCCTTCCCTTCTCTCTTCCCCTTCCTTGTCTCCTACTCCTAATACTTGGAAGGACTACTAGTTGGACTAGGAAAGGGGGAATCCTACTCCCGGTGGGAGTAGGACTCCCCATGGCGCGCCCCTCCTAGGGCCGGCCTCCTCCTCCCTCCCTCCTTTATATACGGGGGCAGGGGGCACCCCATGGACACACAAGTTGATCATTGAGATCGTTCCTTAGCCGTGTGCGGTGCCCCCCTCCACGATATTACACCTCGGTCATATTGTAGCGGTGCTTAGGCGAAGCCCTGCGACAGGAGAACATCAAGATCGTCACCACGCCGTCGTGCTGACGGAACTCCTCCCCGCGCCTCTGCTGGATCGGAGATCGGGGTGTGTCATCGAGCTGTACGTGTGTCAAGAACTCGGAGGTGCCGGAGTAACGGTGCTTGGATCGGTTGGACCGGGAGGACGTACGAGTACTTCCTCTATGTTGCGTCAACGCTTCCTCTTCGGTCTACGAGGGTACGTAGACAACACTCTCCCCTCTCATTGCTATGCATCACCATGATCTTGCGTGTGCGTAGGAAATTTTTTGAAATTACTACGTTCCCCAACAATACATGACTTGAGCATTCATTGTCATATTGCTTTGCATGATCGTAAGATAGCTAGCATGATGTTTTCATGGCTTGTCCGTTTTTTGATGTCATTGCTACGCTAGATCATTGCACATCACGGTACACCGCCGGAAGCATTCATATAGAGTCATATCTTTGTTCTAGATATTGAGTTGTAAGTAAATAAAAGTGTGATGATCATCATTATTAGAGCATTGCCCCAGTGAGGAAAGGATGATGGAGACTATGATTCCCCCACAAGTCGGGATGAGACTCTGAACTTTATAAAAAAATAAAAGAGGCCAAAGAAGCCCAAATGAAAAAAAGGAGGCCAAAGAAGCCCACCAAAAGGAAAAAAAATTAAAAAAATGAAAAATAAAAGAGAAAAAAATGAGAGAAAAAAAGAGAAGTGGCAATGCTACTATCCTTTTACCACACTTGTGCTTCAAAGTAGCACCACATTCTTCATAGAGAGAGTCTCCTATGCTTTAACTTTCATATACTAGTGGGAATTTTCATTATAGAACTTGGCTTGTATATTCTGATGATGGGCTTCCTCAAATGCCCGAGGTCTTCATGAGCAAGAAAGTTGGATGCACACCCACTTAGTTTCAGTTTGAGCTTTCATACACTTATAGCTCTAGTGCACCCGTTGCATGGCAATCCCTACTCACTCACATTGATAGCTATTGATGGGCATCTCCATAGCCTGTTGATACGCCTAGTTGATGTGAGACTTTCTCCCTTTTTGTCTTCTCCACATAACCTCCACCATCATATTCTATTCCATCTATAGTGCTATATCCATGGCTCACGCTCATGTATTGCGTGAAAGTTGAAAAAGTTTGAGATTATTAAAGTATGAAACAATTGTTTGGCTGTCATCGGGGTTGTGCATGATTAAATACTTTGTGTGATGAAGATAGAGCAACAGCCAGACTATATGATTTTGTAGGGATACCTTTCTTTGGCCATGTTGTTTTGAAAAGACATGATTGCTTTATTGGTACGCTCGAAGTATTATTGTTTTTATGTCAAATGATAGACTATTATTTTGAATCACTCGTATCTTAACATTCATGCCATGATTAGACATATGATCAAGATTATGCTAGGTAGCATTCCACATCAAAAATTATCTTTTTTATCATTTACCTACTCGAGGACGAGCAGGAACTAAGCTTGGGGATGCTGATACATCTCTGTCGTATCTATAATTTTTGATTGTTCCATGCCAATATTATTCAACTTTTATATACTTTTGGCAACTTTTTATACTATTTTTTGGGACTAACATATTGATCTAGTGCCCAGTGCCAGTTCCTGTCTGTTGCATGTTTTTTGTTTCGCAGAAGCCCAATATCAAACGGAGTCCAAACAGGATAAAATGGACGGAGATTTTTCTTTGAATATTTGTGATTTTTGGGAAGAAAAATCAACGCGAAACAGTGTCCGGGGTAGCCACGAGACAGGGAGCCGCGCCCTAGGGAGGCAGGCGCGCCCTGGGCTCTCGTGGGCCACCCGTAAGGCGGTTGACGCTCTTCTTTTGGCTCAAGAAAGCTAATTTTATGAGAAAGATCTGGGCGAAAGATTCACCCCAATCGGAGTTACGGATCTACGGATATTTAAGAAACAGTGAAGGGGTAGAATCTGAGAACGCAGAAACAGAGAGATAGATCCAATCTCGGAGGGGCTCTCGCCCCTTCCATGCCATGGGAGCCAAGGACCAGAGGGGAAACCCTTCTCCCATCTAGGGAGGAGGTCAAGGAAGAAGAAGAAGAAGGAGGGCTCTCTCTCCCGCTTGCTTCCGGTGGCGCCGGAACGATGCCGGGGGCCATCATCATCACCGCGATCTTCACCAACAACTTCACCGCCTTCATCACCAACTCTTCCTCCCTCTATGCAGCGGTGTAACCTCTCTCTTACCCGTTGTAATCTCTACTTAAACATGGTGCTCAATGCTATATATTACTTCCCAATGATGTATGGCTATCTTATGATGTTTGAGTAGATCTGTTTTGTCCTATGGGTTAATTGATGATCATGATTGGTTTGAGTTGCATGTTTTATTATTGGTTCTGTCCTATGGTGCCCTTCGTGTCGCGCAAGCGTGAGAGATTCCCGCTGTAGGGTTTGCAATATGTTTATGATTTGCTTATGGTGGGTTGCGTGAGTGACTGAAACACAAACCCGAGTAAGTAGGTTGTTTGCGTATGGGATAAAAGGGGACTTAATACTTTAATGCTATGGTTGGGTTTTACCTTAATGAATCTTTAGTATTTACAGATGCTTGCTAGAGTTCCAATCATAAGTGCATATGATCCAAGTAGAGAAAGTATGTTAGCTTATACCTCTCCCTCAAATAAAATTGCAACAGTGATTACCGGTCTAGTTATCAATTGCCTTGGACAAATAACTTTCTCGTAACAAAAAGCTCGCTACTAATATTTACTTTATTGCATCTTTATCTAAACAGCCCCTAGTTTATGTTTACGTGCTCTTTATTATCTTGCAAACCTATCCTATCACACCTACAAAGTACTTCTAGTTTCATACTTGTTCTAGGTAAAGCGAACATCAAGCATGCGTAGAGTTGTATCGGTGGTCGATAGAACTTGAGGGAATATTTATTCTACCTTTAGCTCCTCGTTGGGTTCGACACTCTTACTTATCGAAAACTGTTGCGATCCCGTATACTTGCGGGTTATCAGCCGTCGTCATCATCAATCATCCTCCATCACCAGTTTCATGATGCTCACCGCCTTGCGTGAGATTCCATCATAGGCTTGCTGGATGGTGATGGGTTGGATGAGATTTACCATGTAATCAAGTTAGTTTTGTTAGGGTTTGATCCCTAGTATCCACTGTGTTCTGAGATTGATGTTGCTATGACTTTGCTATGCTTAATGCTTGTCATGAGGGCCCGAGTGCCATGATTTCAGATTTGAACCTATTATATTTTCATGAATATATGTGTGTTCTTGATCCTATCTTGCAAGTCTATAGTCACCTATTATGTGTTATGATCCGACAACCCCGAAGTGACAATAATCGGGATACTTCTTGGTGATGACCGTAGTTTGAGGAGTTCATGTATTCACTGTGTGCTAATGCTTTGTTCCGGTTCTCTATTAAAAGGAGGCCTTAATATCCCTTAGTTTCCACTAGGACCCCACTGCCAAGGGAGGGTAGGACAAAAGATGTCATGCAAGTTCTTTTCCATAAGCACGTATGACTATTTACGGAATACATGCTATATTACATTGATGAACTGGAGCTAGTTCTATATCACCCTATGTTATAGCTATTACATGAGGAATCGCATCCGACATAATTATCCATCACTGATCCATTGCCTACGAGCTTTTCACATATTGTTCTTCGCTTATTTACTTTTTTGTTGCTACTGTTACAACTACTACAAAAACCCAAAAACTATTATCTTTACTTTTGCTATTGTTACCTTTATTATCATACCACTTTTGCTACTAAATACTTTGCTCCAGATACTAAGTTATCCACGTGTGGTTGAATTGACAACTCAACTGCTAATACTCAAGAATATTCTTTGGCTCCCCTTGTGTCGAATCAATAAATTTGGGTTGAATACTTTACCCTCGAAAGCTATTGCGATCCCCTACACTTGTGGGTTATCAAGACTAATTTCTGGCGCCATTGCCGGGGAGCATATCTCTATTCTCTGAGTCACTTGGGATTTATATTTGTTGATCACTATGAAGAACTTGAAAGACGACAGAACCAAGATTTTTTCCCTCAACTACGAGGGGAGGTAAGGAACTGCCATCTAGCTCTGCACTAGATTCTCCTTCCGTTATTAGTAAGCTTGCGACACCTAAACCTGCTACTGCTATGAATTCTGATTTGTCGCATGTTATTGATGATGCCACTTCTGCTATGCATGATGAAACTACTTCTGTGCGTGATACTACTTTGCCATTAGATAAATTTCTTGATGAACAACTTGCTAGAGTTAGGGGGAATGAAATTATTGAAGATGCTATTATTGATGATAGTGATCATGAAAATTCTCCCAATGATTATGAATTGCATGTTGTTCCTAAGGGTTATGTTATGAATGAAGAAGCTGCTAGAGCTATCTTTGCTTGCAATGATAGATATGACCTTAAAAAATTGTTAGCTAAATGGAAGCAACAGTCTCTTAACGCTAGAATGAAACCTGACCCTGCTTTTGCTACTTCACCTATTTTTGTTACTGATAAGGATTATGAATTCTCTGTTGATCCTGAAATTATTGCTTTAGTAGAATCTGATCGTTTTTATGGCCTTGAATCTGAAACTGTTGTGGCATATCTTACCAAGTTGAATGATATAGCTACCCTATTTGCTAATGATGAGAAGTCTCGCTATTATTATATCCTTAAGATATTTCCGTTCTTGTTAAAGGGTGATGCTAAGACTTGGTATAATTCTCTTGCTCCTGGTTGTGTGTGTAGTCCCCAGGATATGATTTATTACTTCTCTGCTAAATATTTCCCTGCTCATAAGAAACAAGCTGCCTTGCGGGAAATATATAATTTTGTGCAAATCAAAGAAGAGAGTCTCCCACAAGCTTGGGGGAGGCTTCTCCAGTTACTTAATGCTTTGCATGATCATCCTCTAAAGAAAAAAGAAATACTTGATATCTTTTACAATGGACTAACCGATGCTTCCAAGGACTACTTGGATAGTTGTGATGGTTGTGTTTTCAGGGAAAGAACAGTCGACGAAGCTGAATTACTATTGAATAATATGTTGACTAATGAAAATAATTGGACTCTTCCTGAGCGAATTCCTGAACCAATTGAGCCAACTCCTGAGCCTATTCCTAAACCCACTCCGAAGAAGAGAGGTGTTTTATTTCTCAGCCCTGAAGATATGCAAGAGGCAAAGAAATCAATGAAAGAAAAAGGTATTAAAGCTGAAGATGTTAAGAATTTACCTCCTATTGAAGAAATACATGGTCTTAATATACCGCCTGTTGAAGAACCACATTGTCTTGATAACCCAACACAGGTAGTAAAGGTAAATTCTCTCTATAGATATGATAAAGTTGAAATCCCCTCTACTAAATTTAATAGCCCATGCTTAGATGAATTTGATGATTTTATGGCTAGACAAGAAAGTTTTAATGCTTACGTTGGTAGAGAGTTAAAGAATTATGCTTTCGAGATAGGACGCGTGAGCGATAATATGGCTAGAGTTAAATGTGAACTCCAACCCATTAGCAAATATACTTCTATGGTTGCTACTCAAGCTAAGCAAGTACTCAAATCTCAACATGATTTGCTTGATGAATTAAATAATAAAAATGAATTTGCTGTTATAGTGGCTACTAGAACTGGTAGAATGACTCAGGAACCTTTGTATCCTGAAGGCCACCCTAAGAGAATCGAGCAAGATTCTCAGAAATAATTTAGAGGAACCTAGTTCTTCTAAAAAGAAAAAGAAAAATGATAGGACTTTGCATGCTTCTAGTGAACCTACTATAGACACACCTGAGAATCCCAATGATATTTCTATCTCTGATGCTGAAACTCAATCAGGTGATGAACATGAACCTAGTGATAATGTTAATGATAGTGTTCATGTTGATGCTCAACCTAGCAAAAACAATGAAGTAGAGATTGAACCTTCTGTTGATCTTGATAACCCACAATCAAAGAATCAACGTAATGATAAGCGAGATTTTGTTGCTAGAAAGCACGGTAGAGAAAGAGAACCATGGGTTCAGAAACCCATGCCCCTTCCTCCTAAACCATCCAAGACAAAGGATGATGAGGATTTTGAGCACTTTGCTGAAATGATTAGACCTATTTTCTTACGTATACGCTTAACTGATATGCTCAAAGTAAATCCTTATGCTAAGTATATGAGGGATATCATCACAAATAAAAGAAAGATATAGAAAGCTGGAATTTCCACCATGCTTGCTAATTACACTTTCAAGGGTAGAATACCAAAGAAACTTGGAGATCCGGGTGTACCAACTATACCATGCTCCATTAAAAGAAATTATGTTAGAACTGCTTTATGTGATCTTGGAGCCGGTGTTAGTGTTATGCCTCTCTCTTTATATCGTAGACTTGAATTGAATAAGTTGACACCTACTGAAATATCTTTGCAAATGGCTGATAAATCAACTGCTATACTTGTCGGTATTTGTGAGGATGTGCCTGTTGTGGTTGCAAATGTCACTATCTTAACGGACTTTCTCATTCTTGATATTCCCGAGGACGATAGTATGTCGATTATCCTTGGTAGACCTTTTTTGAATACTGCAGGGGCTGTTATTGATTGCAACAAAGGCAATGTCACTTTTCATGTAAATGGTAATGAGCATACGGTACACTTTCCGAGGAAACAATCACAAGTTCAAAGCATCAATTCTATTGGAAAAGTTCCAACTATTATTATTGGAGGTTTTGAATTTCCTCTCCCTACTGTCAAGAAAAAGTATGATATTCTTATTGTTGGGGGTTTTCATATCCCCGTTGAGGTAACTTAGTGTCATTCGAAATTTCTCCGGTTCCGTGTTATTCGGAATGAGTTTGTTAACAAGACTTGATCAACCTTGTTAGTGGATTCATTTCGATGGTCACGAGATGGATGAAACTAGAAGGCACAACCTTCTATACCCTCTTTTTACTTTCTGTTATTTAGAATAAATAAAGAAAAAATAGTATTATCTGTTTGTTTTCTGAATTATCCGTGCATTAAAAAATATCCCGAAAATAAAAGTGCTCCAAATGCCCTGCAAATTTAGTATGATTTTTTTATGGAATATTTGAGGATTTTAGGCACTGAAAACACTGTAGGAAGGGCAAGCACCAGGCCACGAGAGTGGAGTGATACGTCCATTTTGCATCATGCTTTTACATCAATATTTACTACATTATGGGCTGTTATTACACATTATATCTCAATACTTATGGCTATTCTCTCTTATTTTACAAGGTTTACCATGAAGAGGGGGAATGCCGGCACCTGGAATTCTGGCTGGAAAAGGAGCAAACGTTGGAAACCTATTCTGCACAGCTCCAAAAGTCCTGAGACTCCACGAAACAACTTTTTGGATTTAATAAGAACTTATGAGCGAAAGAAATAGGCCAGGGGGCCCACACCTAGTCTAGGAGACAAGGGACGCACCACCCCCCTATAGGGCGCGCCCCCTATCTCTTGGGCCCCCTAGTGGGCCTCTGGCGTCCATCTTCCGCTATATCATCACTTTTACCCTGGAAAAAATCGTGGGCAAGCTTACGGGACGAAACTCCGCCGCCACGAGGCGGAACCTTGGCGGAATCAATCTAGGGCTCTGGCGGAGCTGTTCTGCCAGGGACAATTTCCTCCGGGAGGGGGAAATCATCACCAATGTCATCACCAACGATCCTCTCATCGGGAGGGGGTCAATCTCCATCAACATCTTCACTAGCACAATCTTCTCTCAAAACCCTAGTTCATATCTTGTATCCAATCTTGTATCAAAACCACAAATTGGTACCTGTGGGTTGCTAGTAGTGTTGATTACTCCTTGTAGTTGATGCTAATTGGTTTACTTGGTGGAAGATCATATGTTCAGATCCTTTATGCATATTATTACTCCTCTGATTATGAACATGAATATGCTTTGTGAGTAGTTACGTTTGTTCCTGAGGAGATGGGTGAAGTCTTGCTATTAGTAGTCATGTGAATTTGGTATTCGCTCGATATTTTGATGAGATGTATGTTGTCTTTTCCTCTAGTGGTGTTATGTGAATGTCGACTACATGACACTTCACCGTTATTTGGGCCTAGAGGAAGGCATGGGGAAGTAATAAGTAGATGATGGGTTGCTAGAGTGACAGAAGCTTAAACCCTAGTTTATGCGTTGCTTCGTTAGGGGCTGATATGGATCCATATGTTTAATGGTGTGGTTAGGTTTGCCTTAATACTCCTTTTTGTAGTTGCGGATGCTTGCAATAGGGGTTAATCATAAGTGGGATGCTTGTCCAAGTTAGGGCAGTACCCAAGTACCGGTCCACCCACATATCAAATTATCAAAGTACCGAACGCGAATCATATGAACGTGATGAAAACTAGCTTGACGATAATTCCCAATGTGTCCTCGGGAGCTCCTTTACCATTATTAGAATTTGTCCAGGCTTATCCTTTGCTACATAAAGGATTGGGCCACCTTGCTGCACTTTGTTTACTTTATTTACTTGTTGCTCATTACTATTTATCTTATCACAAAACTATCTATCACCTACTATTTCAGTGCTTGCAAAGAAAACCTTACTGAAAACTGCTTATCATTTCCTTTTGCTCCTCGTTGGGTTCGACACTCTTACTTATTGAAAGGACTACGATAGATCCCCAACACTTGTGGGTCATCAAGACTCTTTTTTGGTGCCGTTGTCGGGGAGTGTAGTGCTTTTGGTGAGTGGAACTTGGTAAGGAAACATTTATATAGTGTGCTAGAATTTTCTGTTACTTGTTACTATCGAAACTAATCCTTTGAGGGGCTTGTTTGGGGTATCTTCACCCCAACCAGAAGAGCAAAGAGTTGCTCCTCAACCTACTGAACTTTATGAAAATATTCACTTTGAGATTCCTTCGGGTATGATAGAAAAACTGCTAGCTAATCCATTTGCAGGTGATGGAACATTGCATCCCGATTTACACCTTATCTTTGTGGATGAAGTTTGCGGATTATTTAAGCTTGCAGGTATTCCCAATGATGTTGTCAAAAGGAAGGTCTTCCCTTTATCTTTGAAGGGAGATGCATTGACATGGTATAGGCTATGTGATGATACGAGATCTTGGAATTATAAGCGATTGAAGTTGGAATTTCACGAGAAGTTCTATCCTATGCATCTTGTTCATCGTGATCGTAATTACATATATAATTTCTGGCCTCGCGAAGGAGAAAGCATCGCTCAAGCTTGGGGGAGGCTTAAGTCAATGTTATATTCATGCCCCAATCATGAGATCTCTCGGGAAATGATTATTCAGAATTTTTATGCTCGACTTTCTCTTGATAATCGCAACCTGCTCGATACTTCCTGTGCTGGTTCTTATATGCTGAAGACTATTGATTTCAAATGGCACTTATTGGAAAGAATTAAACGCAACTCTGAAGATTGGGGTTTTGACGATGGTAAGGAGTCAGGTATGACACCTAAGTTCGATTGTGTTAAATCTTTTATGGATACCGATGCTTTTCGTGGATTTAGCACTAAGTATGGACTTGACCCTGAGATAGTAGCTACTTTTTGTGAAACTTTTGCTACTCACGTTGATCTCCCTAAAGAGAAGTGGTTTAAATATAATCCTCCTATTGAAGTGAAAGTAGTTTCACCTATTACAGTCGAAGAAAAGACTATTACCTATAGTGATCCTATTGTTCCTACTGCTTATGTTGAAAAACCTCCTTTTCCTGTTAGGATAAAAGATCATGCTAAAGCTTTGACTGTTGTTCGTAAGAGTAATACTAGGACTTATACACCTGCTGAGCAAATTAATGTTGAACCTGGTATTTCTATGATTAAAGATCTCTTGGATGAGGACTTAGATAGGCATGTTATTTCTTTCTTGGGTGAGACTGCTAATATTGCTAGACCTGATACTAAGACACGTAGACCTGTTGTAGGCATGCCTGTTATTTCTGTTAAAATAGGAGATCATTGTTATCATGGCTTATGTGATATGGGTGCTAGTGCTAGTGCGATACCTTATGATCTTTATAAAGAAATTATGCACGACATTGCACCCGTTGAATTAGAAGACATTGATGTAACTATTAAGCTTGCTAATAGGGATACCATTAAACCTATTGGGATTGTTAGAGATGTCGAAGTTTTGTGTGGGAAGGTTAAATACCCTGCTGATTTTCTTGTTCTTGGTTCCCCACAACACGACTTTTGTCCCATTATTTTTGGCAGACCTTTCTTGAATACTGCTAGTGCCAGGATTAATTGTGAAAAGAACATTGTCACGTTGGCATAGATGGTGTGTCTCATGAGTTTAATTTTGCTAAGTTTAGTAGACAACCTCGTGAAAGGGAACCACCTAGTAAGGATGAAATTATTGGTCTTGCTTCCATTGCTGTTCCTCCAACTGATCCGTTAGAACAATATTTGTTAGACCATGAAAATGATATGTTTATGAAAGAAAGGGAAGAAATAGATGAAGTGTTCCTTAAACAGGAACCTATGCTGAAACATAACCTTCTCGTTGAAATTCTTGGGGATCCCCCTCCACCCAAGGGTGATCCCGTGTTTGAACCCAAACCATTACCTGATAATCTTAAGTATGCTTATCTTGATGAAAAAGAAATATATCCTGTTATTATTAGTGCTAACCTTTCAGAGAAAGAAGAAGAAAGATTATTGAAAACTCTGAAGAAGCACCGAGCTGCTATTGGATATACTCTGGATGATCCTAAGGGCATTAGTCCCACATTATGTCAACACAAAATTTTAGTGGAGAAAGATGCCAAACCAGTTAGAGATCCTCAAAGACGATTAAATCCCAAGATGAAGGAAGTGGTAAGAAAGGAGATACTAAAGCTCCTTGAGGCAGGTATTATTTATCCCGTTGCTGATAGTGAATGGGTAAGCCCTGTCCATTGTGTTCCTAAAAAGGGAGGTATTACCGTTGTCCCTAATGATAAAGATGAATTGATCCCGCAAAGAATTATTATAGGTTATAGGATGGTAATTGATTTCCGTAAGTTAAATAAAGCTACTAAGAAAGATCATTACCCTTTACCTTTTATTGATCAAATGCTAGAAAGGCTATCCAAAACACACATTCTTGCTTTCTAGATGGTTATTCTGGTTTCTCTCAGATACCTGTATCAGCGAAGGATCAATGTAAAACTACTTTTACTTGCCCTTTTGGTACTTATGCTTATAGACGTATGCCTTTTGGTTTATGTAATGCACCTGCTACCTTTCAAAGATGCATGATGGCTATATTCTCTGATTTTTGTGAAAAGATTTGTGAGGTATTCATGGATGACTTCTCAGTCTATGGATCCTCTTTTGACGATTGTTTGAGCAACCTTGATCGAGTTTTGCAGAGATGTGAAAGACACTAGTCTCGTCCTGAATTGGGAAAAGTGTCACTTTATGATTAATGAAGGCATTGTTTTGGGGCACAAGATCTCTGAGAGAGGTATTGAAGTTGATAAAGCCAAAGTTGATGCTATTGAAAAGATGCCATGTCCCAAGGACATAAAAGGTACAAGAAGTTTCCTTGGTCATGCCGATTTTTATAGGAGGTTCATTAAGGACTTTTCTAAAATCTCTAGGCCTCTGAATAATTTATTGCAAAAAGATATTCCTTTGTCTTTGATGATGATTGTGTAGAAGCATTTGAAACACTTAAGAAAGCTTTGATCACTTCACCTATCGTTCAGCCTCCTGATTGCAATTTACCTTTTGAAATTATGTGCGATGCTAGTGATTATGCTGTAGGTGTTGGTTTAGGGCAAAGAGTCGATAAGAAATTGAATGCTATCCAGTATGCTAGTAAGACTATTGATACTGCCCAGAGAAATTATGCTACTACTGAAAAAGAGTTGTTAGCAGTTGTGTTTGCATGTGATAAGTTTAGACCTTATATTGTTGATTCCAAAGTTACTATTCACACTGATCATGCTGCTATTAAATATCTTGTGGAAAAGAAATATGCTAAGCCTAGACTCATTAGATGGGTTCTCTTGCTCCAAGAATTTGACTTGCATATTATTGATAGAAAGGGAGCTGATAACCCCATTGCAGATAACTTGTCTAGGTTAGAGAATGTTCTTGATGACCCACTACCTATTAATGATAGCTTTCCTGATGAACAATTAGCGTCAATGCTTCTCGTACTGCTCCTTGGTATGCTGATTATGCTAATTACATTGTTGCTAAATATATACCGCCTAGTTTCACATACCAGCAAAAGAAAAAGTTCTTTTATGATTTAAGACATTACTTCTGGGATGATCCACACCTTTATAAAGAAGGAGTAGATGCTGTTATTAGACGCTGTGTGCCTGAGCATGAACAGGAACAGATCCTACGCAAGTATCACTCTGAATCCTATGGAGGACACCACGCTGGAGATACAACTGCACACAAGGTACTACAATCTGGTTTTTATTGGCCTACTCTCTTCAAAGATGCTCGTAAGTTTGTCTTATCTTGTGACGAATGTCAAAGAATAGGTAACATTAGTAGACGTCAAGGAATGCCTATGAATTATTCTCTTGTTATTGAACCGTTTGATGCTTGGGGCTTTGATTATATGGGACCTTTTCCTGCCTCTTATGGTTATACACATATTTTAGTTGCTGTTGATTACGTTACTAAGTGGGTAGAAGCTATTCCAATTAGTAGTGTTGATCATAACACTTCTATTAAAATGCTTAAAGAAGTTATTTTTCCGAGGTTTGGAGTCCCTAGATATCTTATGACTGATGGTGGTTCACATTTTATTCATGGTGCTTTCCGTAAGATGCTTGCTAAGTATGATGTCAATCATAGAATA
Organism: Triticum timopheevii; assembly: GCA_963921465.1. NCBI lineage: Eukaryota > Viridiplantae > Streptophyta > Magnoliopsida > Poales > Poaceae > Triticum > Triticum timopheevii. The sequence continues at coordinate 295,264,897 of OY997262.1, forward strand.
GCATCTCATCATCCGCAGTCTAGTGGTCAAGTAGAGTTGAGCAATAGAGAGCTCAAATTAATTTTGCAAAAGACTTGTGAATAGATCTAGAAAGAATTGGTCCAAAAAACTTGATGATGCATTATGGGCCTAAAGAACTGCATACAAAAATCCTATGGGTATGTCTCCTTATAAAGTGGTTTATGGAAAAGCATGTCATTTACCTCTTGAACTTGAACATAAGGCATATTGGGCTATTAAAGAGCTCAATTATGACTTCAAACTTGCCAGTGAGAAGAGGTTGTTTGATATTAGCTCACTTGATGAATGGAGAACCCAAGCTAATGAGAATGCCAAGCTTTTCAAAGAAAAAGTCAAACGCTGGCATGATAAGAGGATACAAAAGCATGAGTTTAACGTAGGAGATTATGCGTTATTATTCAACTCTTGTTTAAGATTTTTTGTAGGAAAACTTCTCTCAAAATGGGAAGGTCCCTACGTTATCGAGGAGGTCTATCGTTCTGGTGCTATAAAAAACAACAACTTCGAATGCACAAATCCGAGGGTGGTTAATGGTCAAAGAATTAAACATTATATTTTAGGTAATCCTATCAATGTTGAAACTAATATTATTGAAACCATAACCCCTGAGGAATACATAAGCGACACTTTCCAGAACGTTCCAGACTCCGAAAAGGCATAGGTATGTGGTACGGTAAGTAAACCGACTCCAAAACAACTCTAATGGCAATTTTTATCAGATTTGGATTATTTAAGAATTTTAGGAAGAAAGAAGTAGTCCGAAAGGGACACGAGGCCCCCACGAGAGTGGAGGGCGCCCCCCCTGTAAGGCGCGCCCCCTATCTCGTGGGCACCTTATGTGCCTCCCGGACTCCGTTTTCTTGTATGTTACATATTTTGGTTGTTCATTATATATACTCCCGAAGGTTTTGACCACCGTATCACGCAAATATCCTCTGTTTTCATTCGAGCTGTTTCTGTTTCAGATCTAGAGCATCATGTCGTCTCCAAGCGCTCCCAGGGACAAGTTTTTCGAGAGGGTTATCGACCCCTATCTCGCGGAGGTGCTGCATCATCCTCAAACCATTGAGATGCGTGAGGGGGTGCTGCACATCCGCGATGTGGAGGGACCAAGGCGTACCAGGAGCGTGGAGACAAAGCTCGAAGCCGTTGAGCAGCAAGTTTTCAAGTGCCAAGGGATGGTGGAGCGTGGACTCAACGCCAACCAGATGATGATCACGGATTTCACCAACAACCACAAGTTGGATGCCAGGGTCATTGGGGAGACTGAGGGAGTCCTGGATTAGGGGGTATCCGGACAGCCGGACTGTGTACGACGTCCGGACTATGGAAGCGTGAAGATACGAGACTCAAGACTTCGGCCCGTGTCCGGATGGGACTTTCCTTGGCGTGGAAGGCAAGCTTGGCGATCCGGATATTATATTTCCTTCCTTGTAACCGACTCCATGTAAACCCTAGCCCTCTCTGGTGTCTATATAAACCGAAGAGGTTGGTCCTTAGATGGTCGATCACAATTACATTCATACCATCCTAGGCTAGCTCCTAGGGTTTAGCCTCTACGATCTCGTGGTAGATCTACTCTTGTACTACCCATATCATCAATATTGATCAAGCATGAAGTAGGGTTTTACCTCCACCGAGAGGGCCCGAACCTCGGTAAACACTTGTGTCCCTTACTTCTTGTTACCATCAGCCTTGATGCACAGATCGGGACCCCTTACCCGAGATCCGCTGGTTTTGACACTGACATTGGTGCTTTCATTGAGAGTACCTCTGTGACGTCGCCGTCAGGCTCGATGGCTCCTTCAATCGTCATTAACGACGCTGTCCAGGGTGAGACTTTCCTCCCCGGACAGATCTTCGTGTTCGGCGGCTTCGCGCTGCGTGCCAATTCGCTTGGCCACTTGGAGCAGATCGATAGCTATGCACCCTGCCATCAAATAAGGTTCGGAAACCTGAACTGCACAGCGGATATCCACGGAGACTTGATCTTCGATGGATTTGGGCCAGCGCTAGAAGCGCCGAACAGTCGCGATGAGCACGGCTTAGACCTGCTGTTAGACATCGCACGGGATATCGTCCCGGCAGAAGCCTCGGATTTAAATCCGGGACAGGTTGCTTCGCCTAAGGACGGAGGGCTGGACCCCGCCTCGCAGGCCGTACCTTCATCGGTGATGGAACCAAACACAGGTTTCACCTCTGAGGGAACCTGTGACTCCGGACCCCCGGATTCATATCCGGATGCAGGTTCCAGTCCGTGCGCCCCCGAGCCCGCCGATCCTGGTTGGGCTCCGGTGATGGAGTTCACCGGCGGACGTTTTTCAGCACTCGCCCTTTGGCGACATGCTGGACTTATTGAAGTCTCTCTCCTTGTCAGGAGACTCCGGGCCGAACTATGTCCGACTTGAGTAGGAAGCAGACAACGATGGAATTTGTTGCCCACCCACCACCCACTTCATTGCCACGATCGATGATCTAACCGACGTGCTTGACTTCGACTCCGAATACATCGATGGTATGGACGACGATGTAGGAGAATCACAGGAGCCACCGCACACCGGGCGGTGGACAACCACCTCCTCATATGATATATATATATGGTGGACACTCCGAAGGAAACTAATGGCGATGAGGCAACGGAGGACAACCCCTCGGGAAGAAAATCAAAGAATGGGCGTCGTCGTTGCCGCTCCAAGCCGCACCATAGCAACACTGGCTCCGGAGGTGAATGTAATCTGGATAGTGCCGAAGAAGAATATGACCCTGATCAGCCCGCCTTTGAGCAGGCCAAACAGGAAGATGAGCAGGTCATCCCAGAAGAACAGGCGACAGACGCATAACCGGAGGAGGACAACTACATGCCCCCCTTCGAAGATGAGATCAGCCTCGACGACGATGAGTTTAGCGTACCTGAGGATCCCGTGGAGCAGGAGCGCTTCAAACGTAGGCTTATAGCCACTGCAAGGAGCCTGAAGAAGAAGCAACAACAATTGCAAGCTGATCAAGACCTGTTCACAGATAGATGGACTGAAGTCCTGGCAGCCGAGGAATATGGACTCGAACGCCAAACGGCTGACCGGCCACCCCGTAGCCGGGACAAAACGGGATATCAGCCCGGATACCAGCCCGCACCACCACGCCGATACACTACGGCTCAGGGCAACAGGCACGACCTACAAGATATTCTGGACAATAAAGCAGGACAGCCAAGATTGATCTACGGATCGAGGGGGCGTGCCCCAGCGCGGGACGATGATCGTCACGCCGGATACATCATCAACAAATCCGGCCGGGCCGAACATAGCAACCCAGACCAATCCGGGCCGGGCCGCACACCCCCTCTGCTTCACGGATGAAGTAATGGATCATGAATTCCCAGAAGGGTTCAAACCCGTAAACATCGAATCATATGATGGCACAACAGACCCTGCAGTATGGATCGAAGATTTCCATCTCCACATTCACATGGTCCGCGGAGATGATCTACATGCCATCAAGTATCTCCCCCTTAAGCTCAAAGGACCAGCCCGACACTGGTTAAACAGCCTGCCAGCAAATTCCATTGTCAGTTGGGAAAACCTGGAAGATGCATTCCTTGACAACTTCGATGGCACATATGTACGACCACCGGACGCTGATAACCTGAGCCACATTACTCAACAGCCCGGAGAGTCAGCCCGGAAATTCTGGACTCGGTTCCTCACTGAAAAGAACCAAATAGTCGACTGTCCGGACGCCGAAGCCCTGGCGGCTTTTAAGCATAATATCCATGACGAGTGGCTCGCTCGACACCTCAGCCAGGAAAAACCCAAGTCCACATGCCGAGGTCCTGGAGCTCCTGCTGTACCTCACCTACCCTAGCACTTTGCTTTTCGCGCTTGTCGGTGTCAAAACCGGTGGATCTCGGGTAGGGGGCCCCGAACTGTGCGTCTATGCGGATGGTAATAGGAGACAAGGGACACGATGTTTTTACCCAGGTTCGGGCCCTCTCGATGGAGGTAAAACCCTACTCCTGCTTGATTAATATTGATGATATGGGTAGTACAAGAGTGGATCTAGCACGAGATCAAGGAGGCTAAACCCTAGAAGCTAGCCTATGGTGTTATTGTTGTTCGTCCTATGGACTAAAACCCTCCGGTTTATATAGACACTGGAGAGGGCTAGGGTTACACAGAGTCGGTTACAATGGTAGGAGATCTACATATCTGTATTGCCAAGCTTGCCTTCCACGCCAAGGAAAGTCCCGTCCGGACACGGGACGAAGTCTTCAATCTTGTATCTTCATAGTCTTGGAGTCCGGCCGATGATGATAGTTCGGCTATACGGACACCCCCTAGTCCAGGACTCCCTCAGTAGCCCCTGAACCAGGCTTCAATGACGACGAGTCCGGCGCGCATATTGTCTTCGGCATTGCAAGGCGGGTTCCTCCTCCGAATAATTCATAGAAGATTGTGAACGCCAGGATAGTGTCCGGCTCTGCAAAATAAATTCCACATACCACCATAGAGAGAATAATATTTACACAAGTTCAATCTGCCGACGTACTTTGTGGCGTGACGTCACACCACTACCAAGCCTTTACTTGAATCATTTTTATTATACCACCTCAGCGCGTTTAGCGAATCGGTTTCCTTGGCACGTCTTGTGAAGCAGAGATCGTGTTCCCCTTATTCCGGGATTCCCATCAATACGGACGTGGGTAACCCAACCGCGCCATTGATTGCGGCGCTTGGGAGATAAGCGAGTTTTACCAGGCTAGTAGGGACGCATAGTTTTATCCGCCCATATATAAGGGGATAAGGATCCACCTACTTTACCTACGCCTTCTTCCTCCTTTGCTTATCCATCTCTGCACACTAGAGCTCCAGCGCCCAAGTCCGCACATCTCACCTTGACCCTTTCCAGCCATGTCCGGAGTGGGAGGCAAGTGGATGGCCTCCTCCGTTACAGAGGGGCACATTGAGAAGCTGCGCAGCGTCGGATATCTGTCCTGCGACATCGCGCACCGGCTGCCCGACGAGGGGCAGCTCATCCCCACCCCCAGGCCCCATGAGAGGGTCGTATTTCTTCCCCACTTCCTCTGCGGACTGGGCTTCCCACTTTACCCCTTTGTCCGGGGGCTCATGTACTACTACGGCCTGGACTTCCACGATCTGGCCCCAAACTTTATCCTAAACATCTTGGCGTTTATCGTCGTGTGCGAGGCCTTCGTCTGCATCCAGCCCCACTTCGGCCTGTGGCTAAAGACCTTCAATGTCAAGCCGAAGGTTGTGAAGGGCAGCCAAGCGGAGTGCGGAGGCGCCATGGTGGGCAAAATGCCCAACGTTACTTGGCTTGAGGGTGCCTTCGTGGAATCCATCAAAGGGTGGCAATCGGGGTGGTTCTACATCACCGAGCCGCGTGACCCTTAATGGGCAGCGGCCCCTGAGTTCAGATCTGGCATCCCCATGCAGCTCACCTCCTGGAAAGAGAAGGGCTTGCTATGGGGTAGTTCGGAGGAGCTGACCGGACTCCAGTCCTGTCTTTAGACCCTGGTGAACAAGAAGCTTAAGCTTGTCAACGTGATCCAGGTCATGCTCGTCCGCCGGATTCTCCCCTGCCAGCAACGGGCCGTCAATTTGTGAGAGTTTGATCCGGCACAGCACCGGACCTTGAGCGGGCTCTTCGACACGACGTACGAAGCTGCCTAGAGGGTGTTGTTCAAGGGCGCCGAAGCTCCCGCATCCGCGACCGAAGACCGCGGATTCAGCACGCAGTGCCCGGCCGGCGAGGTAAGCTATGTCATCCTTTATGGGACACTCATTTTTTTTCATAGTTTGACTCTATGTGGGATCTAAACTCCCAATGCCCTTAACAGGACTGGCAGAAGACGTCCGGACAGGTTAACTGTCTGGCTCCCCTTCCAGAAGATCCAGTGGACGCCCGTTTGACAGGGCTGCTGGTCCCGGCACTTTACGTAGTGCTGGAGAAAAAGGCCAAGAAGAAGGCCACGGGAACCCGAAGGAGTTCCCGACGTTAGGTGATATCGGACTCATCGTCCGATGAATCCGAGGCGGAATCCTCCCCTGAGGACGAGGAGGAGAAGAAAGAGGCATCTTCCCCAGCGGTTGAGACAAGAAGAGGAAGGCCTCCCCAACAAGGGAGGCCGAAGGGTCCAAGAAGGGAAGGACCCTTCCCCCGGACTGCTCCGCCAATGTTGGTGACGGCAATGAGGAGTGGCCCTCAAGGGCCAAGCCCCTGGCGAGATCGTAAGTATCCGGACTCCTAGATAATTTATCATTTTTCTTTTTGCCACACGGTGTCTTTCTAATGCCGCATACAACCTATAGTCTGGCCAAGGACGATCTTCCCGCTTCGTCGAGCGGGTCCTTGGGCACGTCGGATATGGATTCTCTTCCGACCGCCTCAACCCCTCGTGACGCTGACGACGCCGAGCTGGGATCCCGGGAAGGGACCCGCCAGGAGGATGAGGCCCCGGAGGTGCCGGAAGGCAACCGCCCGGACTCTGCACCGGACTCCACACCGGAACCTGCAGTGGTTCCGGAGTCTGGTGAGCGGCCCCTTCGTAAGAAGGGCAAGACTGTGACGCCGGCGGCCTCCCTCCAACCGGAGGTGCCGGATAACTTGCTAGAGGCGCTCAACGGCGCTTCCATTGAAGAAGAACACCGCACTGTCATGAGTGCGGTGATTCAGAAGGTTCAGCTTGCCAAGAGCGGGCTGACCGAAGCCTCCAGCAGCCTTCTAACAGGCTTTGAGGTAAGAATTTTAAGATATGTAATATAGTACCGCATAGATAGTAGCCCTTGATGCTCTGATCGGTGTTCGGAAACAAAAGCCGGACTGAGCATCTAAAAAGATATACGCAGGAGTACTAAAAAATATGTCAATATGGGATTGCAGGATGCGCTGCTGACCTCTGCCGCACTGACTGCAGAGGTCAATGCTTTGAAGCAGAGCCTCGAGCGGTCCGAGAGCGAGCTCGGCCGTGCCAAGAAGCAGCTCGAGGACAAGGAAGGTGAGTAACACCGTATTAATTTTGTACCTTACAGAAAAGGATTTGGTTGCAAGAGAAATAACAAGGATAACGTGGGTACTACAGGGGCCACAAACAAGGTGGCGACCCTGAAGGAGGCGGTGTCCGCGGCCGAACGCAATGCGGCCGCGGAACGAGCTGAGCGAAAGAAGGAGGCGCGGGTGGCGGCGGTACAGCAAGAGCTCCAGGCTCTCGGGAAAAGCACGAGAGTTTGGAGCGTGACTCGAAGACTCGAGAGTCCGAGCTTGCGTCGGCTCTTGAGAGTGCCAAAGCCGCCAAGGCCGAAGCCCACAAGGCCCTCCGGGAAATCGAGGATTTGAAGAAAATAGCGGCAGGTAAGGCATTTTTCATGCAAAGCAAGCATGTGAATGTGAATTACCTATTACTTACCCGAATTCGGAGCTCTCCAGGAGCGTTCGCAGATCTGCCCCGCAGTGTGTCCGATGCTGCCGCTTTCTACGGGGCCGAGGAGGGGAGCTCGACGGAGAAGGTTTTCTGGTCTCAGTATGCTGAGGCCGGACATTCGGTGCCCCTTAGCGACCAGCTGAAGCAGCTGGTCGAGCTCCACAAGGTGGCCGAACAGGCCATGAAGGGCCTCATAGTTCGGCTGTGGCCCAAGGAGGCCATGCCCGGGAGCTACTTTGGTCTGGTGCGGCGGCTGGTGGATGTGTGTCCCTGGGTTGAAGTCGTCAAGCAATCCGCCTGCATTGAAGGTGCCCGCCAGGCCCTTGCCCATGCAAAGGTGCACTGGGGCAGGATGGACGGCGAGAAGCTTGTGACGGACGCGCCACCAGCGGGAAAGGAGTATCGCACGCCCGAAATGTATTATAAGAGTGTCCTGAAGGGTGCCCGCATGATTGCGGGTGAGTGCTCCAAAGATGTAATATTTGAGTAGACTCGCATTTTGTTATGCTGTGCGCTGGAAACTTTGTTCATATGCGCTAAGCAACCCTTGTTAATTTAAAATATTACCTTCTGTGCGGCCGTTTATCAAATCTGAGAGATGGCAAGTCGTCGGCTTCAGCCCCCATGCCACTAGTGCTGGGGTGTTCGGGTTAAACTTTAGCGCTCTTGTTCCCATGTTTGGGTCCATCTAGGGAGGCGCGCAACACAACGAACGAGGCAACCGGACTTATAATGCTTGAACACTCTCACTTAGCCATAGAATTCTATAATTTTAAATTTCAGCGAAGCCCCTAGTGTTCGGAAGACCGAGTTCGGGGAGCTATCCACGCCTGGGCCGGACAAAGCCGGTTCCTCGCTCTAAGCGGCATAAGTCTTTAGGGACACGAAAAAACCTCTCGAACAGCGACCAGCTCTCGCCGTATCATGACGGTCAGTTTTAGCTTTCTCCACTGAGGCGCTCGCGCAGCTCAACCGGGGCGCAATTGCAGTGGTTCTCCCAGTGCTACCTTAGCCGATACAACGGAACGTAAGGTACCAAAACATGGGAGCCGGGCAAACCCAACTATTGACCCAAGACATGATTTGGAGCCGATGCATATAATGCTATAAGTTCGGGGTGCTGCATTTGTGAAAGTGTTCGGACTTATCACACCATAATGTGGGGAACTTAAGCCCCTGGTGTATTTAGCCGTACTAGAGTGTACGGATGCGACATGTCATAAATGAACATATGTGTAAGATAGAAATGCAATTATAAGCAAAAAGCGATGCATTGTTTATTCCAGAAATACTACCATGAATGTAGAATGATACAAATAGTGCGGTAAGCAAGGGATGGGACTATTAAACATGTCCCCCTCCAGGGGTAGGCTGCGGAGTAGTGTATAAAACATATTTAATGCTCGTAATGGAGACCACCTGAGTGTTCGTCGTAGCCTTTCTCCTTCCCTGGCTGTTGCATCGTGAGTTTGGCAGGTCTACTGCGGGACAGGCCCTCTAGTAAGTGGAGTCCTGTGGATAAGAAGTGAGAAAAAAAAGAAAAAGGATGACACAATTGGGAGCCTCTGGTGTGGTTGAGCCGCACTCTGGGCCTGTTGTGGTCGTGCCCCTCCCCCTATGCCCATGGTATCTCCAGAGCGTAATGATGTACGCGAAGGACCAGTCTTGCAATTTTGTGAGGGTTGGGGTTGGGGCCGCATTGCTACGCGTGCTCGGAACGTGCCAGGTGGTCTTGTTGTAAGTTACTCCGGGCGCGTTTGGTCGTGTCCGGTCGCTTAATGGCCGGACTTGAAAATTGCCTTAAGAGGCTGCTCTGTACTTCTGCTGCGAGAGCCACTGTGTGTTCCTCCGTTTGAAGGGAGCGTTTAGTGTTTCCGTTGACCGTAATGACTCCTCGAGGGCCTGGCATCTTGAGCTTGAGGTATGCGTAGTGCGGCACCGCGTTGAACTTTGCGAACGCGGTTCGTCCGAGCAGAGCATGATAGCCGCTGCGGAACGGGACTATATCGAAGATTAACTCCTCGCTTCGGAAGTTATCCGGGGATCCGAAGACCACTTCCAGTGTAACTGAGCCTGTATAATTGGCCTCTACACCTGGTATGACGCCATTGGAGGTCGTCTTTGTGGGTTTAATCCTTGAGGGGTCTATACCCATCTTGCACACTGTATCCTAATAAAGCAGGTTCAGGCTGCTGCCGCCGTCCATCAGGACTCTAGTGAGGTGAAATCCATCGACGATTGGGTCTAAAACCAATGCGGCAAATCCACCATGGCGGATACTAGTGGGGTGGTCCCTTCGATCAAAAGTGATCGGGCAGGAGGACCATGGGTTGATCTTCGGGGCGACTGGCTCCATCGTGTATACGTCCCTGAGTGCACGCTTCCGCTCCCTCTTGGGTATGTGAGTTGCGTATATCATGTTCACCGTCCGCACTTGTGGGGGGAAACCCTTCTGTCCTCTATTGTTCGGCGGCCGGGTCTCTTCCTCGTCATCGCTATGCAGCCCCTTGTCATTGTTTTCGGCAATTAACTTGCCTGCCTGCTTGAATACCCAACAATCCCTGTTGGTGTGATTAGCTGGTTTTTCGAGGGTGCCATGTATCTGGCAAGAGCGGTCGAGTATTCGGTCCAAATTGGATGGACCCGGAGTAGTTCTTTTGAATGGCTTTTTCCGCTGACCGGGTTTAGAGCCTCTGAATCCGGCATTGACTGCTGTATCCTCAGTGTTATCGCCGTTAACGTGGCGTTTGTTTTTGTTGCGACGCGACCTGCCATTGCGGTCCTTGGTATCCGGACTGCCAGAATTTTTGCTGAGGTTGTTACTGCGGGCTAGCCAACTGTCCTCTCCCGCGCAGAAGCGGGTCATAAGTGGTGTGAGGGCTACCATGGATTTCGGCTTTTCCTGTCATAGGTGCCGGGCAAGCCACTCGTCATGGATGTTATGTTTGAAGGCTGCGAGGGCCTCTGCATCCGGACAGTCGACGATTTGATTTTTCTTTGTTAAGAACCGTGTCCAGAACTGTCTGGCCAATTCGTCTGGCTGCTGAATTATGTGGCTTAGGTCATCGGCGTCTGGTGGTTGCACATATGTGCCCTGGAAGTTGTCAAGGAATGCGGCTTCCAGGTCTTCCCAACACCCAATTGATTCTGCTGGCAAGCTGTTAAGCCAATGCCGAGCTGGTCCATCAAGCTTGAGTGGGAGATATTTGATGGCATGAAGATCGTCACCGCGGGCCATGTGGATATGAAGGAGATAGTCTTTGATCCAAACCGCGAGGTCTGTTGTGCCATCGTAGGATTCAATGTTCACGGGTTTAAACCCTTCGGGGATTTGATGATCCATTACTTCATCTGTGAAGCATAGTGGGTGTGCGGCGCCTCTATATTGGGCTATATCACGACGTAGCTCCAACGAGCTTTGTCTACTGTGTTCGGCCCGGCCGGAGTTGCCGTATCCAGCGCAACGGTCGTCGTCGCGCATCATGGGGCGCCCACGCGATCCGTAGGTCGATCTCGATTGTCTTGCCTTATCCTCCAATATGTCTGGCAAGTCCGGCGCATTCCACCGTGGCTTCGTACTTTTCGAGCGGTGCCGGGGTACGGTTCTAATGGAGGGCCTAAAGGCCTCTCTGTCGCGGCCACGAGGTGGTCGGTCAGCCGTATTGCGCTCTGGTGATGCAGGTTTATATGCCTCGTCCTTTAATCAGGGGAGCAACTTGCGTTTGGGGTAGCTTTTGGAGGGGCGTTCGAGTTCATACTCTTCGGCCGCAAGGACTTCAGTCCATCTGTCGGCTAGTAGGTCTTGATCAGCTCTAAGCTGTTGCTGCTTTTTCTTTAGGCTGTTCGCCGTGGCCATTAGCCTGCGTTTGAAACGCTCTTGTTCGACGGGATCCTCGGGCACGACGAATTCATCGTCGTTGAGGCTTGCCTCGTCTCCGGAGGGAGGCATGTAATTATCATCCTCTACCTCTTCGTCTGCCGCTCTCTCGTGAGGGCTGGCTTCTCCGTCCTCCTGTGCTGAATTTTGCTGCAGGGGGTTCTCTTCGGCACTCTCTGCAGTGTTGTTATCTCCGGTGCGGGAATCTCCATTCTTGCTGTGGCGGGATTTAGAGCGGTGCCGTTGACGCCGGCGCTTGGGCTGTTTCTTGGAGGAGTCTTCCTCCGCTTTTTCCTCGCCATTCCCATCCTTTGGGATGTCCACCACATATATGTCGTATGACGAGGTGGTCTTCCAGTGCCCCGTAGGCGCTGGTTCTTGGTCGTCTCCGGCATCGTCGTCCATACCGTCGATGTCTTCGGAGTCGTAGTCTAGCATGTCGATTAGATCATTGACAGTGGCTACAAAGTGGGTGGTGGGTGGGCTTTAAATTTCTTTGTCGGTGTACTAAAGTAGGGGTACCTTAGTATCCTGAACTTGTGCACGGGCAGTCGCAGTGACCCGCGGCAGGGCTTGCCGGGCGTCCGCCAAGATCCTCCGTAGCTCATATTGATGCCATTCAAGAACAAAGTATTTTAACTAAAAAGTCAAGGCCCCGGCAAGAGGAGCTTGCCGGGAAGGCCAACCAAGGCATTACGGAGAACTTGCCGCGACGCGCCGCGCGTCCCGGTAAGACCCGACGAGCAACAAGCTCTCGGGTGCAGCAAGACAACGACCGCGGCAAGGCGCTTGCCGCGGCGAGGCTACCACTCTGCACCCACGCTCCAGCGCATCCGACGACGTGTCGCCGCAGGGTTGCTCCTGGTGCACGTGGCGGGTAGCTGTGCAGCCAAGCGGTGCGAGGTGACAAGTGAAGATGACTAGAAGGCCATCGTGGCGATCGGTGGCGCCCCTAACAGTCGCTTCTCTTGCACTGTTTGGGCGACCGGACGGGCATTAAATTCCCTTATCCCCTGCCGTTAGAGTTAGGTAGGGGGCACTGTTGGTAGCGGTTGTACCAACCCCCAGTTTTACCTTTTTTACCCCTCTCTCTATGCTGCCACCTGTTGGTGACCCCTTTAAACTATAAAAAGGAGGCCCGTGTGCATGGAGAAAGAGGTTCAACTGATTCGAAACTACAAGGCACCCACACTCTCAAGCAAGAACAAAATAGAAACACAAAGCAGCAGTAGGAGTTTTATCTCTCCGGAGAGCTCCGAAGCTGGGTAAAATCCCTCACGTGCTTCGCCTCGATCTGCTCTTCGTGCGCCCTCCGCTCCCTTGCCGGACCGAAAAGGGGCCCTGCCCCGTAGGTGCTCGTTCCCCACGACATCTTTGGCGCGCCAGGTAGGGGTGCGTCGAGGTTGTGCGAACCTGATCCGGCGTTTGCGCACGCTACATCGACATCTTCATCAACATGCCACCGAAGAAGAAGGCTTTCGAGGTGGCCGCTCCGTCCACGTCTATCCTACCACCACCGGAGCAAACGGGCGGTGGGGTGGACGCCGGCGGAGGAGCGGGCGCCGGTGGAGGGACTCACATCGTCACTCGGTCCAAGGACAAGGCCCCGCAAGCTTCATCGTCTGTACATCCGCCGCACCCCTCCCAGGAGGTGTAGGATCGACAACGCCGCGGTGCTCCTGGCACCGTACTCGCGCTAGAACAAGGCCAAGCTGGTGGGTCGCGGGACGCTCAAGGCCAACATGCGCGTCAACATGCTGGCACAAGCGCGGGATGTTCGCCTGGACGAGATGTTGCTCCTTCTAACAATGTTAGAAGCCTAAGCATATCCCGCACCTCGCGTCGCTCGCCACCGCCACCCAAGACTCCAGAGGAAGCGCTGGCCCGAGCCCAGCTGCTTCTAGATTACCCACCAACGCCAGACAAGATCGACGACTGGAGGGCCACCATTCAGAGCCTCATCGGCTTCGCCAACGGCGACAAGCCCCGGCAACCGAGCACATCGAAGCCCCGGAAAGACACCCAGGCGCAAGCCGACGCCGATAAGACCGCTGGGGGTGCCACCACCGTGCACTCCCCACCACGAAGGCCAAGATCGCCGACTCGCCGGGCCAACCTCGACACCGACTCCACCGCGTCGTCGGACCCGCGAGCTCGCTGTGATCAACGCCAAGTTCTCCAAGAACGACGACAAGAAGACGCTCGTACTCGCATCGAGCGTCGAAGAGAAGCGCGGCGTCAGTCAAACCAGCGCTCTAGGCCCACTGTTGATGTGCATGCGCCAAGGGAACCAGGCGACTTGCCGTACGCGGTAGGTTGCCCTGCGTTCACCCGTGAGCTGCGGCAGGTCCAGTGGCCCAGTACCAAAAACTTCAAGCCAGATGTACTCGAGAAGTACGATGGCAGGATACATCCGTCGGAGTTCCTCAGCGTCTACACCATCACGGTGCAAGCTGCCGGGGGGTGCGATGAGAAGATCCTCGCCAACTACTTCCCGCTGGTGCTCAAGCCCAACATCAAATCTTGGCTAATGCACTTGCTGGACAACTCCATCTCTTCGTGGGCGGACCTGTGTCATCAGTTTGTCGGCGCCTTCACAGGCGGCCACAAACCCCATGGCCAGGAGAGCGATCTTCATCTGCTCGCCCAGAAGGAAGGAGAACCCCTGCGCAAGTACATACAGAGATTCAGCCAGGTGCAGCGCAACATCCCAGACGTCCACCCTGCCGCGGTTATCAGCGCGTTCCATCAGAACATGCGTAACCGCAGGATGAGGGAGGAGATGGCAATGTGCAAAATCAGAGATGTCAGCGAGCTATATGCTCTGGCCGACAAGTGTGCACGTGCTGAGGAGGGGAGGAAACTCCCCGGGGAGAATGCAAGAGCAGAAGAATCTGACAGTGAGGATGCCGCCCCGGCAAAGAAGAACCGGAGGCAGAACAACAGAAAGAGAAAAGCTAAGGATGTGCTAGTTGTCGAGCAGTCCGGCAATGGAGGTGGCGCGAGAAGGCCAAAGCTGGTGACTCCGGCGAGGCTGTGGTGGCCGCCGACAAGCAGGACGGCTCCGGCAAGCAGTACTGCAAGATCCACCGCACCAAGGGCCATGACCTCCAGGCCTGCAAGAAGGTTGAGCAGCTCGTAGAGCTGCAGAAAGCTGAATACGAGCGCCGCGACAAGGAGAAGGCCCAGGAAGGTGGTGGAGGATCTGGCAAGAAGCGTCCCGCCCGGGGAGGGCACCGCGGCAAGGCCAAGCAGCGGCAAGGAGACAGGCCTCCCCGCGACCGCGACAAGGACGAAGATGAGGACGAAGATGAAGAGATGGATGAGGATGAGGCCGACGAGCAGGAGTTTCAGAAGGCGACGGAAGTTTTGTGCGTCGACGGCGGTGCTTCTCTGCACACCTCGCACCGCCAACTCAAACAGTGGATGCGGGAAGTGAACGCAGCAGAACTGTCCGTTGAGTCGCGCAAGCCCCTGAAGTGGTCCAGCACGCCCATCATCTTCGACGTTGAGGATCATCCTGACCGCATAACTGCGGTCGGGTGCTTGCCGATGTTGGTTACGCCAACAATCCGCAACCTCAAGGTCACGAAGATGCTGGTTGACGGCGGGGCCGGCCTGAATCTGATCTCTTCCGCGGTACTCAAGAAGCTCTAGATCCCCGACAGCGAGCTCGAAGAGACCGGCACCTTTCAAGGAATCAACCCGGGAAGGAGCAAGCCGAAGGGAAAGATCACGCTGCCAGTAACGTTTGGCAGTGAGCTGAACTTCAGGACAGAGAGAGTCACATTCGACGTTGCTGATTTTCCATTGCCCTACAATGGGATACTTGGCCGTCCAGCGCTTGCGAAGTTCATGGCAGCCTCTCATCACGCCTACAACGTGCTCAAGATGCCCGGTCCGATAAGTGTCATTTCTATCCATGGCAACAAGAAAGATGCACTTATCTGTACCGACAAAATCTACCGGGAAGCAGCAACCGCAGCAGAACGCAAACCACTTGCCGCTGAAGCTCCCGGGGGGAAGAAGCAGACCAAGTCCGGCAAGAGTAGCTCTGATGACCACTCCGGCAAGCACACCTCTTCGGAGTGCTGCGCTACCGTCGAGGACGCACCATCGAGCTCCACCGGCAAGTGCAAGAAGGAAAAGATAGCTTCACCACAGACCAAGAAAGTGGCCGCCAAGGAGGACGGCACTGGTGGTACCTTCACCATTAGTGCCACGCTTGACCCTAAATAGGAAAGCGTGCTCGTTGCTTTCCTGCGGGCGAATGTCGATGTATTTGCATGGCAACCATCTGACATCCCCGATGTTCCCAGGAAAGTAATTGAGCACCACCTTGTCGTCTGCCCTCACGCACGGCCCGTCAAGCAGAGAGTCAGAAAACAAGCAGTAGAACGCCAAGAGTTCATTGCAGAGGAGATCAAGAAGTTGGAAGCAGCAGGCTTGGTCCGAGGAGTACTCCATCCAACGTGGTTAGCCAATCCAGTAGTCGTGCGCAAAGCGAACGGGAAGTGGAGGCTTTGTATTGACTTCACTGATGTTAATAAAGCTTGTCCCAAGGATCCATTTCCCTTGCCGCGCATTGACCAGATTGTCGACTCCACGGTAGGATGTGATCTGCTTTCATTCCTTGATGCATACTCAGGATATCATCAGATCTTCATGGCGGAAGAGGATGAAGAGAAAACCGCATTCATTACTCCATGTGGCACGTACTGCTTTGTACG
This sequence comes from Triticum timopheevii, assembly GCA_963921465.1. Classification (NCBI taxonomy): domain Eukaryota; kingdom Viridiplantae; phylum Streptophyta; class Magnoliopsida; order Poales; family Poaceae; genus Triticum; species Triticum timopheevii. Next base: position 295,280,963 of record OY997262.1, read on the forward strand.
GATGCCTTTCGGACTAAAGAATGCTGGTTCAACATTTGCAAGAGTAGTCAGTCATGCTTTTGAGCCACAGCTGCACAGAAATGTAGAAGCTTACATGGATGACATAGTGGTCAAGAGCAAGGACAAGGAAACTTTGATCCAAGATCTGGATGAGACTTTTGCAAATCTGCGCAAGATCAATCTCAAGTTGAATCCCGAGAAGTGCGTGTTTGGAGTTCCTTCCGGCAAGCTTCTCGGATTCTTTGTGTCCCAGCGGGGGATCGAGGCCAATCCCGACAAGATCGAAGCCATTGAACAGATCGAAGCACCGAAGCGCGTCAATGATGTGCGAAGGCTTGCCGGCTGCATTGCTGCTCTCAGTAGGTTCATCTCTAAGTCTGTCGAGCGCGCCCTGCCATTCTTCAAAATTTTGAAAAAGGCAGGTCCAATGAAATGGACTCCGGAAGCGGAGGCCGCGCTGCAGGACTTGAAGAGATACCTATCCTCCACTCCAATACTTGTCGCACCTAAGCCACAAGAGAAGTTGCTGCTATATCTGGCGGCAACCAATCAAGTGGTTAGTGCTGCGTTAGTAGCGGAGAGGGAGGCGGATGATGAGCCAGTGACCACGGCAAGCGAGTCTAGCGACAAGCAGGGGGCTTCCCCGACAAGTTCTGGCTCTGACAAGGATAGATCTGCGCAGCCACAAGAAGAGAAACAGAAGAAGATGGTGCAGCGCCCAGTTTACTTTGTCAGTTCCCTTCTGCAGGGGGCCAGATCAAGGTACTCTGGTGTGCAGAAATTGCTTTTCGGCCTTCTCATGGCCTCGAGGAAGCTGCGCCATTACTTTCAAGCACACGAAATCACAGTTGTCACTCGCTTTCCGTTGAAGAGGATATTGCAGAATCCAGAAGCAACAGGCAGGATTGTCGAGTGGGCGCTGGAATTGTCAAGCTTTGGCCTCAAGTTTGAGAGCACTTCAACTATCCAGAGCCGAGCATTGGCAGAATTCATAGCAGAATGGACGCCAACACCTGATGAAGAAACTCCGGAGAGGAGCATCCCCGTCAAGGAAGTGAACAAAGAATGGATCATGTACTTTGATGGTGCCTTCTCGCAGCAAGGCGCCGGTGCGGGCGTACTACTCGTCGCGCCCACCGGAGAGCACCTCAAGTACGTGGTCCAGATGCACTTTCCCAAGGAGCAAGCAACAAACAATACTGCTGAGTATGAAGGCTTGCTTGCCGGACTCAGGATCGCGGCAGACCTTGGGATCAAGAAGCTTATTGTCCGGGGTGACTCACAGCTTGTCGTCCGTCAAGTAAACAAAGATTATCAGAGTCCGTTGATGGAAGCCTACATTGATGAAGTGAGGAAGTTGGAAGAGCATTTTGACGGCCTGCAAATGGAACATGTTCCAAGAGCTCAAAATGACATTGCAGACGGCCTGTCAAAGTGTGCCGCACTCAAGTTACCTGTGGAACCAGGGATTTTTGTGCTCAAGCTGACTCAACCATCTGTAACACCATCAACTGGACAGAGCAAGAAGAGGAAGTTGGTTACTGGCTACTACTTTCCGGCAGAGCTCCCCGAAACCGCCGTCAAGAAGGTCCCCAAGATCAACACAAAGAGCGCTGAGGAGCAGTCTGCTCCGACAAGCCCTAGGGCTTGTTTCGTTGAAGCAGATGCTCCCGACAAGCTGTGTCCCGACACGCTTGCCGGGGAGCATCACGCTCCGGCTGAATCACAGATTCTTGCCGTGGAAGCAGATGTTCCCGCAGCAGCATTTGCGCCTCTAATCCTTGTCGTTGAGCCACAGGATCCGGCATGGGCACAGCAGATTGTCCATTTCCTTCAAACAGGAGAACTTCCCGAAGAGCAAGAAGAAGCGGAAAGAGTAGCCCGGCAATCAAGTATGTACCAGTTTGTCGACGACATACTGTACAGAAGAAGATTCAACAGAGTGAAATTGAAGTGCATTTCCCGGGAAGATGGACAGGAGCTGTTGGCGGAGATACATGGAGGCATATGTGGTCACCACATTGGCGCAAGAGCACTTGCCGGCAAAGCTTTCCGGCAAGGTTTCTTCTGGCCGACAGCCCTCCAGGATGCAACTGCACGAGTAACCAAGTGTGAAGCGTGCCAGTTCCACTCCAAGCAGATACATCAACCAGCTCAAGCTCTCCAAACAATCCCTTTATCCTGGCCATTTTCGGTCTGGGGGCTCGACATCCTCGGCCCCTTTCCCCGAGCTGTCGGGCGCTTTGAGTACTTGTATGTTGCAATCGACAAGTTCACAAAGTGGCCTGAAGTGGAAGCAGTGAGGAAGGTGACAGCACAGTCAGCAGTCAAGTTCTTCAGGTCAATTGTTTGCCGTTTCGGAATCCCTAACAGGATCATCACCGACAATGGCACACAATTCACGAGCCGCACCTTCATGCAGTTCGTCCAAGATCTTGGCGCCAAGATCTGCTTCGCTTCTGTTGCTCACCCGAGAAGCAACGGTCAAGCGGAGAGGGCAAACGCTGAAGTGCTGCGCGGGCTCAAGACCAGAACTTTCGACAGGCTGCACAAGTGCGGAAGAAATTGGATCGAGGAGCTGCCGGTGGTTCTTTGGTCGATCAGGACGACGCCAAATCGAGCCACTGGCCAGACACCTTTTGCTCTAGTATATGGAGCAGAAGTAGTTCTCCCCACGGAACTCGTATACGGATCGCCTCGAGTGCTTGCTTATGATGAGCTTGAGCAAGAGCAGCTGCGGCAAGACGACGCGTTGCTCCTCGAGGAAGATCGTCTTCAGGCTGCGGTACGAGCTGCTCGATACCAGCAAGCTTTGCGTCGCTACCATAGCCGCAAAGTTAACGCCAGAAGCTTCGAGGAAGGCGACCTTGTTCTTCGGCGCGTTCAATCCGCCAAGAATTCCAACAAGTTGACGCCAAAGTGGGAAGGCCCTTATCGGGTGAAACAAGTCACTAGGCCTGGCGCTGTCCGCCTTGAGACCGAAGATGGCTTTCCGCACTCGCCTCCGTTCACGGGGGGGGGGGGGGGGGAGGAGAGGATAAAGGTGTAGACCAAGGGTCGTTCAAAGAAGTATGGCCTTGCCGGGACACACGAAAAAAAAGAAAGCTAAGTTGCCAAAGTTTGAGCATGATCAGTTCTTAAAATTTTAAGCTATCCTCCTTGAACGACTGTGCTTTGTATGGAAAACCTGTGCGCGGAGGAACCTCTTCGTAGCTAGTTGCGCCCTTACTTTGTTTCGAGTCCGCTCAACAACTTAAGTGTGCTGCAACTAGTTGCGGCAAGGTTTCTTGCCAGAGCCGGCACCGCCAGCAAGCTGCTAATGTTCCGCACTCAGCACTCGCGGCAAGCGTGCTCCGGCACCGCCAGCAAGCTGCTGATGTTCCGCACTCAGCACTCGCGGCAAGCGTGCCTGTGCCGGCAAGTTCCCTAAAAGCGTAGGGTAAAAACATACAAAGAAAGGACCAAGTAAAGGAGATAGCATAGCAGGCATTGCCCAGAATAAAGTTATATTACAAAAGTAACTTGTTGCGGCACTGACTAAATTGTTCTCATGACTTAGATAAACAGCGACAAGGAAAGGAGAAGAAAGATGGTCTAATCCACGCGCTCACCGTCAACCCTCTTGACCTCATTCACCTTGTCCACGATGGGTGCGACAATGGCTTTGAGTTCTTCAAGATCAGCACCCGCCGGCAGCTTCTTGAGGATGCGGGTGAGGTCGAGGCCTGGGTTGCGGAAGAGTATCTTCACCAACACCTTCTCCAAGACCTTGGCACAGATTGCGCGCGACTCGTCCACCAGCTTCTTCGGGATCCTTTCCCGGAGTTGCTGGAGGGCCGTCACCACGCCCTTGAAGAAAAAAGTAAGCTTGGTGCTGGGCGGGAGATTTTCGTCAGTAGAGTACCCGAAGCCCGCCAAGTCCAGTTCCGCCAGCTCCTCGTCGATGGATGCAGCGATGTTGACGAGGCCCTCCGTCCAGAGCTCCACCGTGACCTTGAAGGTGTTCTGAGTCTCGGCAGCCCTCGTCAGCAGTTCTTCGTTGCCCTTGACCTCTTTCTTCAAGTCATCCTCTCGCCTCTTGGCGGCATCCAGCGTCTCCGTCAAGGTGGCCAGCTTTAGCTTCAGATCAGCGCTCGAGTCCTTGGTGGCGTTCAGTTCCTTGATCTTCTCGGCGAGTCGAACTTGTAGATCGCCATGGGCAAGTGCATCCTTCTCGCGTTCACGCTGGAGTGCGGCAAGATCTTCATTCTTCCCTTTCATGTCCGCCTCCAGCTGCATCACCTTCACCTCTAACTCCTTCTTGGCGGCCTCAGCAGCCGTGGCGGCATCCTTCGCCTCCTTGAGTGCCCCGCCAAGTGACTGCTCCCGGGCCTTGAGCTCCTCCTCGTGGCTGTCCAGATTAACCTTTTTCTGTCTCAGTTCACCTTCCCGCCTGGACAGCTCCTCGGCGGCGAGCCTCTGCTGCTCCTCGGCTTCAGCCTTTTCCAGGATGAACGCCTTCTTCGCCTCATCAAGTTGCTCCCTTTCCTCCGCAATGGATCGGAGGGCCGCCTGGTTGCGGCTTTTGAGCTCCTCCGCATGCTTTTCTATGTCAACTCCCGCCCGCGCGACAAGCGCTTCCCGGGACTCAAGCTTCGCTTGACGGGGGCGGTAGAGTGACACCAACTTCCAGAGCAACTGCTCCTCCTCGGACTCGCCACTGCTGCTGCTGGGCGCGTCAACCACTGCCAGCCCAGCAGAGGCGAGTACTTCTTCGTCAAACTCTTCTCCTTCGATCGGCGCCCTGGAACTCGACGCCCAGGGAAGCTTGATGTATACGCCCTCGCCGGCCTTCAAGTACGCGCCTGGCTGGGGCTCCTTGGAGCCCGGCACTGCATCAGCGGCGGAGGGGTCGGCAGTCAGTACGATTGCCGGACCCCTCGCCAGCTCCTGCGCCAGCAGCCCTGGCGGCTTCTTCGTCGGCGGGTTCATCAACGCCGGCCTCTTCCTCGTCCGCGGCGTCATCTTCAGTATTGCCGCGTGCGCCTTCCTCACCGGTGGCCTCAGTCTCCATCGGATCTGTGAGAGGGGGATCAGAAGACGGGAAGAGGAAGAAAAAGTCAAGCAAAGATCCAAAAAGAAGATCAGAAGAAGAGAAGCCCAAGGGGAAAATTTCCGACAAGGAGAGTTACCTGTGCTGGGCTCTGTGACCGTGGGCTCCACCACTAAAGGCTCGCTGGTCCCGCCCCTTGCCGGGGAACTACCCCTTGCCGGGGACCGCTCCCTTGCCGGAGAGCGCTCCCTTGTCAGAAAATTGCCCCTTGGCGGCGTAGTTGAAGCAGACAGCATCTCTGGAGCGGCTTCTGGTTCCTCCTGATGGGCTTGCTCTGCTCCTACATGAGCAAATCAACAATCAAGATGTCAGCAAAAGAAGAAACACCCATGCGCGCCCCACAACAGGAAGTGAACCAAACACTTACGCTGGGGGCTGTGCTGGGGGCTGCTGCGAGGAGAAGGAATCGGGTCCGTCAAGGTGGTCTCGGATGTGTCTTCTGCCATCACAGCAGGATCGTCCTCGATGACAACCACAGGAATCTTGGCCCTCTTCGCCGCTCTCTCGGCCAGAATCCTGAAATGGAACAGGGATTCAGAGGGAAGCAAATCAGATACAAGACAAGCAACAACAAAGATCAAAATAAAAACAAGTACAGTGAGAAGAAAGCCCTACTCCTCCTCCTCTTCTTCCTCCTCGTCAGAACTCAGCGCAGAGAGGTCAAAATCTGGTACCCTTTCGGCGCGGCGACGTAGAGGAGTAGGCTCCCTTGGACGTTTGCCGGGAGCTACGGGAGGATCGGGCGTGGCAGCCCGGGAAGACCCCGCCTCAGTTGCCGGCACGGCCTGAGACGCTCCCGCAGCAACGGTACTTGCCGCGGTGGAGCGCGTCCCATGACGCTGCGACTGTTGGCCTGCTTGCCACTCTGCTGTGTCTCCAACTCGACGGAGGCGCCTTCTTGGATGGAATTGGGGCTGCGCTGGGGGCTCCGCCTGTGGCAAGCTGCTCGAGGACGGCTGGCCGCTCGCGCCCTCGGCGGGCTCGCTCGCTTCGGCCTCGGGCTCCCCCTCGCCAACGACCCCTCCGGCAAGGTCCTCCCGATCGGCAAGGCTTGCCGCCTCGGCCGCCTCTGCCTCCTCCAACGTGAAGCCAAACTCGCCCGCGGCGGCGGCTGCCGCCGCCTCTTCAGCCCTGGTGGCGATGTACCGCATCTCGTCATCGGTGGTGTCGCGGGTGAGGAGCCTCTGCTCGTCGGCATTGACTGCTACCTCCATCAAGCCATCGAAGAATTGCCGCACGACATCGTCGGCGGGCTCCATCCAAGTTGGGCTTATCCCGTGCGAGTCGCACTCTGGCATCATTGCGCAGATGCGATCGCGCTGGGAGTTGTTGCACAATGGGATGACGCCCCGCGGCAGCCTGAACCACTCTGGATGGTTGGCGTCATGATTGAACAGCTCCTTCAGCATCCCGTCAAGCTCCCGAACTGTGAAGTTGAAGTTGAGGCCTGGACGCAGCCTCATGATATCCGCCGGGCCGCCAAACAGCCAGGCGGGCCTCCCCCTCTTCTGCAGAGGGGCGATGCGACGGCGAAGGAAATCCGCGCCAACTGCCCCTGCTGTGAGCCCAGTAAGCCTGAGCCGGAGGATTCGGGTGGTGGCAATCTTCAGCCTGGCGTCGTCCGGCGACAGAGCGCTCCAGTCGCCGCCGCGCACTACCCGGGTCTAGCGCAGATTGGTGAATGGCTGTGGATTGGCGTCAACGATCCAGCACCACTCCGCCCTCCACTCATCCCACTTGCTGCGGAGCTCGCCCGCCAGATACACCTCCTTCATGCCGATTCATGAGGTCCAGGCGATTCCGCCAGCCAATGGCTCTCCTTTCTCGGCTCGGGGGGTGAAATAGTGGCGAAAAAGAGCAACATTTGGGTGGATGCCAACGAAGTTCTCGCAGAGGTGTGCGAAAACCGCCATTGTCAGAACGGCGTTGGGGGTGAAATCAAGAAGATTAAACCCGTAGGTATTCATGATGTCGCAGAGGAAATCAGAAAAAGGTGGGCAGAGCCCACAATAGAAGAACACCGGAAAGAAATAGTACCCTTTGGGCACCACTTTGAAGTGGAAGCTTCGGCGGAGAGCACCTGCGTGCGCGGATGCGCCCGCATCTCCGTCGACCAGAAGAGATAGAACTCCTCCCGCAGCGCCTTCGGGGTGAGCTCGGGCGGGAAAAGTGCTCGCTCCTTGCGCAGCGCCTCCAGCCGCAGTGCCTCGGCCGACTTCACGCTCTTCCCGGTCTTCGGAGCCATGGCGAGAGCAGTGGAGGAGGTTGGCGGCGGCGGCGGCGACGGGCGGCGGAGCGCCGCTCTCTTTCGGCTTGGGAAGCGGAGGGGAGCGGCGGAGCTTTCTGAGGAAGGAACTGCAAGTGGCGAAGGTGGGGGAACGGCCCTGTTTCCCCTGCTTATAAACAGGGGGGCGGACGTTACGCCTTTCCTGATTAAAGAATTACCCATGATCTCTCCCACGACGCCGCGTTTGACGCGTGCCGTTACGGGAGGACGCGGTAGATACGGAGTCGGATTTAGTGTGGACCCGGGCCGCGTGTGCCCGTGCCCTGTTTTGGGCCTGGCCCAACAACGCTCGGCACCGCGTATGGCCCAGGCCCGGGGGCTCCTGTCGGTGTACTAAAGTAGGGGTACCTTAGTATCCCGAACTTGTGCACGGGCAGTCGCAGCGACCCGTGGCAGGGCTTGCTGGGCGTCCGCCAAGATCCTCCGTAGCTCATATTGATGCCATTCAAGAACAAAGTATTTTAACTAAAATGGCAAGGCCCCGGCAAGAGGAGCTTGCCGGGAAGGCCAACCAAGGCATTACGGAGAACTTGCCGCGATGCGCCGCGCGTCCCGGCAAGACCCGACGAGCAACAAGCTCTCGGGTGCAGCAAGACAACGACCGCGGCAAGGCGCTTGCCGCGGCGAGGCTACCACTCTGCACCCACGCTCCAGTGCATCCGACGACGTGTCGCCGCAGGGTCGCTCCTGGTGCACGTGGCGGGTAGCTGTGCAGCCAAGCGGTGCGAGGTGACAAGTGAAGATGACTAGAAGGCCATCGTGGCGATCGGTGGCGCCCCTAACAGTCGCTTCTCTTGCACTGTTTGGGCGACCGGACGGGCATTAAATGCCCTTGTCCCCTGCCGTCAGAGTTAGGTAGGGCGCACTGTTGGTAGCGGTTGTACCAACCCCCGTTTTTACCTTTTTTACCCCTCTCTCTATGCTGCCACCTGTCGGTGACCCCTTTAAACTATAAAAAGGAGGCCCCATGTGCACGGAGAAAGAGGTTTGACTGATTCGAAACTACAAGGCACCCACACTCTCAAGCAAGAACAAAATAGAAACACAAAGCAGCAGTAGGAGTTTTATCTCTCCGGAGAGCTCCGAAGCTGGGTAAAATCCCTCGCGTGCTTTGCCTCGATCTACTCTTCGTGCGCCCTCCGCTCCCTTGCCGGACCAAAAAGGGGCCCTGCCCCATAGGTGCTCGTTCCCCACGATATTCTTCGTTGTCCGCATCCCAACCATCCTGACCGCAATTCGGCCAGGGCTCTCCTGATAGCGAGAGATACTTTAGCGAATTCAGGATGTCGCCAAAAGGTGAGTGTTGAAAGATGTCCGCGGCGGTGAATTCCATGATCGGCGCCCAATCGGATTCGATTGGAGGGGGCGCAGGAGGTTCGGAGTCCGGCGAGGAGTCCGGCACCTCGGAGTCACGAGCGTTGCAAGGGACAAGGTCAGTATTCGGCTCCATCACCGTAGAGGTTGCAGCCCCCGAGGCGGTGTCTAGCCACCCATCCTCGATCTGCGCGGTCGGCTCCGAATTAAGGTTCGGAGCGGACTCATGTGCGGCCTCCAGGGTACTGTCCGGTAGCAGAGCTAAATCATGCACATCGAGACAGTGCGGCGCGCTCGGCTGTGGCTCGAATCCATCGAAGATCAAGTCTCCGCGGATGTCAGCCGTGAAGTTTAGACTTCCAAATCTGACCTGATGGCCACGGGCGTAGCTTTCGATCTGCTCCAGATGGCCAAGCGAATTGGCCCGCAGTGCAAAGCCGCCGAATACAAAGATCTGTCCAGGGAGAAAAGTCTCACCCTGGACCGTGTTGTTGATAATGATCGAAGGAGCCATCAAGCCTATCGGTGATGACATAGAGGAACTCTCAATGAAAGCACCAATGTCGGTGTCAAAACCGGCGGATCTCGGGTAGGGGGTCCCAAACTGTGCGTCTAGGCGGATGGTAACAGGAGACAAGAGACACGATGTTTTTACCCAGGTCCAGGACCTCTCGATGGAGGTAAAACCCTACTCCTGCTTGATTAATATTGATGATATGGGTAGTACAAGAGTGGATCTACCACGAGATCAAGGAGGCTAAACCCTAGAAGCTAGCCTATGGTATGATTGTTGTTCGTCCTATGGACTAAAACCCTCCGGTTTATGTAGACACCGGAGAGGGCTAGGGTTACACAGAGTCGGTTACAATGGTAGGAGATCTACATATCCGTATTGCCAAGCTTGCCTTCCACGCCAAGGAAAGTCCTGTCCGGACACGGGACGAAGTCTTCAATCTTGTATCTTCATAGTCTTGGAGTCCGGCCAATGATGATAGTTCGGCTATACGGACACCCCCTAGTCCAGGACTCCCTCAGCGCTCCTTACATTCCGAGGCCGCCTTGTCTTCGGCCTCGGACAACGCCTTCTTTAGGGCCGCTACTTCGGCGGGGGGCCCTGTTACACGGTCACGACACATAGTTGTTAGACCCACCAATTCTGCCTATCCTTAAATACATAAGAACGGGAATTACTTACCCTTGTTCTCTTTGAGCTGCCTCCTCGTGAGGTCAAGCTCTCCCTGCGCCTGCTCTAGATTCCGTTTCAGATCGGCAACCTCGGCAGTACGGGCAGGAGCTGCAAGCAACACAGCCTGCTTATTCAAAACAATACTTATGATTAGACTCCTGCGGATTTTAATTGACCCTCTGCTCGGCTTTTCTTTCCGAACGCCAAACAGAGTATCAGGGGCTACTACCTATCGGGTGGTAATTTTGCACATATTTATTACTCACCTCGAAGCCTGTTAGGAGGCTGGTGCAAGCTTCGGTTAGTCCGCTCTTGGCGGACGAACCCTTCCGAATCACCATACTCATAAGAGTACGGTGCCCTTCGTCCAGGGAAGCGCCGCAAAGCGCTTCCAGCAGACCGTCCGGTGCTTCATGCGCAACGGAAGTCCGCGACACAGACGGCTCGCCCTCCTTATCGAGGGGTCGCCTGCCTGAGTCCGGAACCATCGAAGGTTCCGGAATTGTGTTCGGCTTAGAGCCCGGCTGGACGTGGCTCTCGTCGACACGATCCGCGGGGATCTTGAACGCCGCGGGTCCGACGACTGAGCCCCCGCCTCGGGGCGTCTCCAGGGCCACCTCCCCCTGCTCTGGGAGCCTTTGGGACAACACCTCCGTGTCGTCCGCGGGCTGAGGAGTGGTGGCCATCAGAAGCAAATTCATCTCAGAATTACTCAGGGACCCGAAGGAGGATACCTCGGGGTGATCCCTGGCCGGACTGCATATATGTTCGGCGTTATAAATACAAAAACTGTGAAGTGAAGTCATGATAGAATGCAAACACTTGCGATCGCGCTAGGGGCTTCCCCCTAGGCAGCCACCCCTCCTCGCTGAGGGCGGCTGTGGCGGAGTAGTCCGAAAGGGGCAGCTTCGCCTTCTTGGACGCCCCAGCCTTCCCTCCTGGGGCAGCTTTCCTCTTCTTCTCCCCCCCCCGGTGGGGGAAGGTAGGATCTCTTCCTAATTCCCCCGCCTCCACGGGAGGAATCCGACTCGTCGTCATCGGACGACAGGGGAATGACGGCCCAGCGCCGAGGACCTTTTCCAGCCCCCGAGTCCGCCTCCTTGGACCCCTCATCCTTTTCGGATGGGGCGTCTTCTTCTTCTTCCTCCTCCCCTTCGCGAGAGGAGTTCGTCTCGTCGTCTTCGGACGAGGCTTCCGGCACGACCTTCCGCCGGAGACCCTTTCAGGTCCCCGGGGCCTTCTTCTCGGCCTTCTTCTCCGGCACCTTGTACGGCACCGGGACCAGCATCTCCGTCAGGAGAACATCTGCTGGGTCTTCTGGCAGCGGAGCCGGGCAGTGAACCCGCTCCGTTTTCTCCACGTAATCCTGAAATAAACATGCACAATTACTTAAGGCACTCCCGTGAATTTATCGGGAAGAACTGGGTTCGGTGTCAGTCTAAGAACTCACCAGCCTAGGAGCCCGTGCGGCGTGAAGCCCGCGGTCCTCGTATATCGGAGGAGGCACTTCGGAGGCCTTGAACAGCTCCTTCCATGCGCCTTTGTGCATCATGGTGTAGAGACTCTGGAGCGTCCGGTGCTCGGGAGGGATGAACTCCCACAAATTGACTGCCCGCCTCTGGCAGGGCAGGGTTCGGCGAACAAGCATGACCTGGATCACGTTGACAAGCTTGATGTTCTTGTCCTTCATGCTTTTGACGCATGTTTGGAGTCCAGCCAGCTCGGTGGAATCACCCCAGGATAGGCCCTTCCTCTCCCAGGAGGTGAGCCGCATGGGGGCTCCGGATCGGAACTCGGGGGCCGCCGCCCAGTTGGCGCCGCGTGGCTCGGTGATGTAGAACCACCCTGATTGCCATCCTTTTACGGTCTCCACAAAGGAGTCGTCGAGCCATGTGACGTTGGGCATTCGGCCCACCATGGCCCCTCCGCACTCTGCCTGTTGGCCTCTTACCACCTTTGGCTTCACGCAGAAAGTTTGCAGCCATAAGCCGAAGTGGGGCCGGATGCGTAGGAAGGCCTCACACATGACGATGAACGCCAAGATGTTGAGGACGAAATTCGGGGCTAGATCGTGGAAATCTAGCCCGTAGTAGAACATAAGCCCGCGGACGAAGGGATGGAGTGGAAATCCCAGTCCACAGACGAAGTGGGCGACGAATACGACCCTCTCGTGGGGTCTTGGGGTCGGAATGACTTGCCCGGCATCTGGTAGACGGTGCGCTATGTCCGCGGCCAAGTATCCGGCCGCCCGAAGATTGGTGATGTGCTCCTCCTTGACGGTGGAAGCCACCCACTTTCCTCCTGCTCCGGACATGTTTAGCTGTGCGGGGAAGACTTGGGCTTGGGCGCTGGAGCTCGAGGGGGCAAGAGTGGGCAAAGGAGGAAGAATGCGTGGGTGAAAATGGGGGAATCTTATCCCTTTATAGAGGCATCGGAAGCGGTGCGCCTCCCCACTTGCCCGTTGGGAATCGCTTGTTTCCCAAGCGCCACGGTTAATGGCGTGGTGAGATTACCCATGCCCACATTGATGAGAATCCCGTAATAAGGGGACACGATCTCTACTTTGACAAGAGGTGTCACAGAAACCGCCTCGTGATATGCGTTGTAGCTGGTTGTGTGGAAATGGTTCGAACAATGGATCCAATCATAATAAACGTGTCACATCGTCGGGAAAAGTTGTCAGCAGATTGCATTTGTGAAATATCATTCTCTCTACGGTGGTATGCGAAGATCATTTTTCAGATCCGGACACGATTTGAGTGTTCGATAATTACTTTGGAGTATTCGGAGGAGGAACCCGCCTTGCAATGCCAAAGACAATACTGCGCGCTGGACACATCGTCATTGAAGCCTGGTTCAGGGGCTACTGAGGCAGTCCTGGATTAGGGGGTATCCGGACAGCTGGACTGTGTACGACGTCCGGACTATGGAAGCGTGAAGATATGAGACTCAAGACTTCGGCCCGTGTCTGGATGGGACTTTCCTTGGCGTGGAAGGCGAGCTTGGCGATCCGGATATTATATTTCCTTCCTTGTAACCGACTCCATGTAAACCCTAGCCCTCTCCGTGACTATATAAACCGAAGAGGTTGGTCCTTAGAAGGCCGATCACAATTACATTCATACCATCATAGGCTAGCTCCTAGGGTTTAGCCTCTACGATCTCGTGGTAGATCTACTCTTGTACTACCCATATCATCAATATTAATCAAGCAGGAAGTAGGGTTTTACCTCCATCGAGAGGGCCCGAACCTGGGTAAACCCTTGTGTCCCTTACTTCTTGTTACCATCAGCCTTGACGCACAGATTGGGACCCCCTACCCGAGATCCGCCGGTTTTGACACCGACAGATACCATCTTCAAGCTTCAAGAGAAAATCGAGCACCTCCAAGCCCACATCTATGACCTGCAAAACCAGAACTATGAGTATGAATATAGATTCAAGAGGATGAGTTTGGCTGCAGATTTAAGGATCCCGGAGACTCGATCATCCTTCTATGATGGAGAGCCTATGCCTTGGAAGACAGACGACAAGCCTACATCATCAAAAACTCCTACTTCACCACCTCCGAGGGCATAATCACATGGGTATGGGCACTCCCCTTGGCAACTGCTAAGCTTGGGGGAGGTGCCCCGGTATTGTATCACCATCACACTCCTACCTTTACCGCTTTATTTAGTTCGATCCTTTTAGTAGTATCTTGATCTAGTAGATTGAAGTTTTGATATCAAGTAGTTTTGAGTTTTGCATTGTGATCTCTTTATGTAATCGAGTCTGTGTGCTATCTATAATAAAGATTAGTGTTGAGTCAATGACTTTGCTATGTTGCTATGATCTTGAGAAAATAGAAAGAATAAAAGAGTTCATATTGATCTTATGGATAGTGATAGCTTCACACATAGAAAGTATGAGGCATAAAAATTGTTGAGAGTTGATGAACGTAGCCTTGGTCATCGTTGCAATTAATAGGAAGTGATAAGGAAAGAGGGGTTCACATATAAATATATTATCTTGTACATCTTTTATAATTGTGAAGCACTCATTAGGTATGACATGCTAAAAGAGTTGATGTTGGACAAGGAAGACAACGTAATGGTTTATGTTTTTCCAACATCTCAGTTAAAGTATATTGTCATTGACCTTCCAAACACGTTGAGCTTGCCTTTCCCCCTCATTCTAGCCAAATTCCTTGCACCAAGTAGAGATACTACTTGTGCTTCCAATTATCCTTAAATCAGTTTTGCCATGAGAGTCCACCATACCTACCTATGGATTGAGTAAGATGCTTCAAGTAAGTTGTCATCGGTGCAAGCAATAAAAATTGCTCTCTAAATATGTATGACTTATTAGTGCAGAGAAAATAAGCTTTGTACGAACTTGTTGTGGGAGTAATAAAAGCGACGGACTGCATAATAAAGGTCCACATACAAGGGGCAATATAAAGTGACGTTCTTTTGCATTAAGATTTTGTGCATCAACCCTAAACGCGCATGACAACCTCTGCTTCCCTCTGCGAAGGGCCTATCTTTTACTTTATGTTTTTACTTTATGCTTGAGTCAAGGTGATCCTCACCTTTCCCTTTTTCATTTTATCCTTTGGCAAGCTCTTCATGTTTGAAAGATCATGATATATATATATCCAATTGGATGTAAGTTGGCATAGGCTATTATTGTTGACATCACCTAAAGGTGAATACGTTGGGAGGCAACACAATAAGCCCCTATCTTTCTCAGTGTCCGGCTGAAACTCTACAACCACAAGTATTGCGTGAGTGTTAACAATTGCAGGAGACTATGAGACAGTTGAGTATGTGAGCTTGCTGAAAAGATCTATTATTGACTCTTTCTGATGTTGCGATAAATTTCAATTGCTTCAATGACCGAGATTATAGTTTGTTAGTTCCCAATGAAGTTTTTGAACCATACTTGACATTGTGAATTTCTTATTACTCGAGCATAGGAAATCATATGACAAAATCTATATATGTTGCTGTTATTAGAATGATCATGATGCCCTCATGACCGTATTCTATTTTTATCGACACCTCTATCTCTAAACACGTGGACATATTTTCCGTTTTCGGCTTCCGCTTGAGGACAAGTGAGGTCTAAGCTTGGGGGAGTTGATACGTCCATTTTGCATCATGCTTTTATATCAATATTTACTGCATTATGGGTTGTTATTACACATTATATCTCAATACTTATGGCTATTCTCTCTTAATTTACAAGGTTTACCATGAAGAGGGGGAATGCCGGCAGCTGGAATTCTGGCTGGAAAAGGAGCAAACATTGAAAACCTATTCTGCACAGCTCCAAAAGTCCCGAGACTCCACGAAACAACCTTTTGGATTTAATAAGAATTTATGAGCGAACGAAATAGGCCAAGGGGCCCACACCCTGTCCAGGAGACAAGGGGCGTGCCCCCTATCTCCTGGGCCCCCTGGTGGGCCTCCGGCGTCCATCTTTTGCTATATCATCACTTTTACCCTGGAAAAAATCGTGGGCAAGCTTACGGGATGAAACTCCGCCGCCACGAGGCGGAACCTTGGCGGAATGAATCTAGGGCTCTGGCGGAGCTGTTCTGCCAGGGACACTTCCCTTCGGGAGGGGGAAATCATCACCAACGTCATCACCAACGATCCTCTCATCGGGAGGGGGTCAATCTCCATCAACATCTTCACCAGCACCATCTCCTCTCAAAACCCTAGTTCATCTCTTGTATCCAATCTTGTATCAAAACCACAAATTGGTACCTGTGGGTTGCTAGTAGTGTTGATTACTACTTGTAGTTGATGCTAATTGGTTTACTTGGGGGAAGATCATATGTTCAGATCCTTTATGCATATTATTACTCCTCTGATTATGAACATGAATATGCTTTGTGAGTAGTTACGTTTGTTCCTGAGGACATGGGTGAAGTCTTGCTATTAGTAGTCATGTGAATTTGGTATTCGTTCGATATTTTGATGAGATGTATGTTGTCTTTTCCTCTAGTGGTGTTATGTGAACGTCGACTACATGACACTTCACCATTATTTGGGCCTAGAGGAAGGCATAGGGAAGTAATAAGTAGATGATGGGTTGCTAGAGTGACAGAAGCTTAAACCCTAGTTTATGCATTGCTTCGTTAGGGGCTGATATGGATCCATATGTTTAATGCTGTGGTTAGGTTTGCCTTAATACTCCTTTTTGTAGTTGCGGATGCTTGCAATAGGGGTTAATCATAAGTGGGATGCTTGTCCAAGTTAGGGCAGTACCCAAGTACCGGTCCACTCACATATCAAATTATCAAAGTACCGAACGCGAATCATATGAACGTGATGAAAACTAGCTTGACGATAATTCCCAATGTGTCCTCGGGAGCTCCTTTACCATTATTAGAATTTGGCCAGGCTTATCCTTTGCTACATAAAGGGTTGGGCCACCTTGCTGCACTTTGTTTACTTGTTGCTCGTTACTATTTATCTTATCACAAAACTATCTATCACCTACTATTTCAGTGCTTGCAAAGAAAACCTTACTGAAAACCGCTTATCATTTCCTTGTGCTCCTCGTTGGGTTCGACACTCTTACTTATCGAAAGGCCTACGATAGATCCCCTACACTTGTGGGTCATCATGGAGGGCATGCCCACCCCACCTGGGCGCGCCCCCCTGTCTCGTGGGCCCCTGGTGGCCCCCCTCCACTTATGCCAGCACCCACACACTTCATCTTCTACCCAAAAAAACCCCATCCAGCTCAAGCACAAGTTCTAGCTCATTTTGCTGCGATTTTTCGATCTCCTTGCTCAAAGCTCCATCTACAAATCTGCTTTGGGAGATTGTTGCTTGGTATGTGACTCCTAATTTGGTCCAATTAGTTTTTGTTCTAGTGCTTTATTCATTGCAAATTTTTGCTGCATAGGTGACCATGTTCTTGAGCTTGCATGTTAAATTTATGAGGTCCCAAGCAATTCCAATGCATGATATAGGCTCTAGGCACTTGTAGGAGTAGTTTCTACCAATCTTGTTTAGTTTTACTTACTTTTATTTTGAAGTTACTAACATTTCAAAATTATTTCAGAAAAAGAATTATGCTTAGAAGAATGTACCAAGGTGGTTCCTCGGTGAAGAAAGGGCCCAGGATTGCTATACATGAGCAAGATGTTGAATTGTCGAGGGACATGGATGTACGAGCTTGTGGGTGGCCATCCGATGATTTTATGGTCGAAGCAGGCTTCAAGGAGGAATTTGACGCGTATGTGCGTAATGCCGAGCTGGAGGACTTCTTACAAGCTAAGTGTCCGTAGTACTATCAATTGACTGATTCTTTTGTGCGGAGGTTCAAATACAATTGTGCGCGTAATTCTCCTAGTGTCATATTTGATATTTATGATACATCTTATACCATGGATTTAGAGGATTTCACAACTGCTTGCAAACTCCCGCAGTGGGGTAATATTAATGATCCTCACAAATATGAATTTAGAGATTTTCTTGCTAGTATTACTGTGGGAGAATCTAGGGACATAACACAAGCTACCATAGGGAGCATTCATTTTCTTGCTATACATTATTTTGCTCTCTTCATTGGTAGATGCATTAACGGTAAAGATAAAGCATGTCACATGTGTGTTCCTGATCTGTGTGTCCTCAAGAGTGTTGTGTTAGGTTATAAAGGTTATAACTTGGGGGCAATAGTTGCACGTAGGTTGCAGAATAATAGGGAAATTTATTTGGAGGAATTTATGCAACCCGTGTGGCTAATTATCTTGGTATAGCCCCACAAGAAGGGGATATGATTATACCACCTGTTCTTTTGGATTATGAAGCTATGGTCAATCATCAGTTTCTTGGGAGGAATGAACAATTCCTCCCATATCGACTAACCTATGACAGATGCAATGTCGTCCCTGTTACTCTTCCGGCTCCCTACCTTTTTGATTATCAGGCAAAAGGAAGATATGTTGTCACCAGGGAGGAAGCAGCTGAACGCGAGAGGAGAGCGGAGGCAGCTCGCCAACACGCTGCAGCTCAGGAGGCGGTTGCTACTGCATCTCAGTACGACCCCAGTTTCACTTATGGATATCAGCCAGGCGGTCCTTGGTACTAGACCAACTTAGGCCAAAAGCCTAAGCTTGGGGGAGTACGTATTTCTCACCTACTTTACATTCATGTTCACACACTAGTCGTCGGTGCTCATACTCTTTCATTTGTATTATCCATGCTAGTTAAAATTTCTTTTTCTAGTTTTCTTCTTGTGTGTTTGATAAACCTTAAGAAAAACCAAAAAAATTAGTTAGTTTAATTTCCATGCTTGTAGTAAAAATTAAAATGAAAACCCAAAAAGATTTCTAGTTCTTCTTCTTACTTGTTGGGAGCTTTCCCGTGTAAATACTTTTCTTTTCTTTTCTTTCCTTTGGGGGTCGAGAAGACCATATTGAAAATGCTTAGTGGCTCTCATATGCATGATTGTTTATTTAACTTAGAGCCCATATTACTTGTCTTCTCTCTTGAGTTGAATGCTTGCAGATTCCAGCTTAGTCCAATGCACATGCACTATTATTATTATACACATTGTTCGGCCGTGCGAGTGAAAGGCAATAATGACGATATATGATGGACTTATTGGGATGAGAAAAGCTGGTATGAACTCGACCTCTCTTGTTTTTGTAAATATGATGAGTTCATCGTTTCTGCATCAGCTATTATGAAGTAAACATATTTGCAATAACATTTAGAGATTATAGTTACTTGTGCCATGCTTGATTAGCTATGAGTTATAATGGTTTACCTTGTGTGCCAACATGCTATTAGAATGATTATGATGTGGTATGATGGGATGGTATCCTCCTTTGAATGAATTGAGTGACTCGACTTCACACATGTTCACGCATGTAGTTGAATCAAATCAACATAGCCTTCATGATATTTATGTTCATGGTGGATTATATCCTACTCATGCTTGTATTCGGTGTGAATTAATTTTAATGCATGTGTATGACTGTTGTCGCTCTCTCAGTTGGTCGCTTCCCAGTCTCTTGCTAGCCTTCATCTATTCTAAGCGGGAATATTGCTTGTGCATCCAAACTCCTTAAACCCCAAAGTTGTTCCATATGAGTCCACTATACCTACCTATCTGCGGTATTTACCTGCCGTTCCAAGTAAATTTGTATGTGCCAAACTCCAAACCTTCAAATGAAATTCTGTTTTGTATGCTCGAGCAGCTCATGTTACAACTAGGGCTGCCTATATCTTCCATGCTAGGTGGGTTATTCTCAAGAGGAGTGGACTCCGCTCCTCATTCACAAGAAAGGGCCGGTAACTGGGATGCCCAGTCCCATGATCCAAAAAGATCAAAGCAAATCAAATTAATTAAACAAAACTCCCCCAGGGTTGTTGTTAGTTGGAGGCACTCGTTGTTTCGAGCAAGCCATGGATTGATGCTTGTTGGTGGTTGGGGGAGTATAAACCTTTACCATTCTGTTTGGGAACTGCCTATAATGCATGTAGTATGGAAGATACAGCCATCTTATAGTTGTTGCATTGACAGCGAAAGTATGCCGCTCAAAATGTTATTCAATCTCTATTTTAAAATCGAGCTCTGGCACCTCTACAAATCCCTGCTTCCCTCTGCAAAGGGCCTATCTATTTACTTTTATGTTGAGTCATCACCCTTCTTATTAAAAGCACCCGCTGGAGAGTAGACTGTCATTTGTATTCATTACTATTGGTTTATATTGGGTATGACTTGACTGGATCTCTTTTATCATGAATTACAATGTTTAGTCAGTCCTTGATCTTTAAAGGTGCTCTGCATTTATGTTTTGCGGTCTCAGAAAGGGCTAGCGAGATACCATTTTGTTATATCATGTTATGATTGTTTTGAGAAAGTGTTGTCATCCAAGTTTTATTATTATGGCTCGCTAGCTGATTATGCTATTGATATGAGTAATTGTGAGACCTAAGTGTTATTGTGAGTATGGTTAGTTCATAATATTTGCTGGAACTTGAATGCTGGCTTTTCATGTTTACAACAACAAGAGCAAACAGAGTTTGTAGAAGTTTTTCTTTATCACTTTTAGTTTATCAACTGAATTGCTTGAGGACAAGCAATTTTAAACTTGGGGGTGTTGATACGTCTCCAACGTATCTACTTTTCCAAACACTTTTCCCCTTGTTTTGGACTCTAACTTGCATGATTTGAATGAAACTAACCCGGACTGATGCTGTTTTCAGCAGAACTGCCATGATGTTGTTTTATGTGTAGAAAAGAAAAGTTCTCAGAATGTCCTGAAAATCCACGGAGGCACTTTTTGGAATTAATAAGAATTTCTGGGGGAAAGAAATACACCAGGGGGCCCACACCCTGTCCACGAGACAGGGGGCGCCCCCCCTATAGGGCGCGCCCCCCTATCTTGTGGGCCCCTTGGACCTCCATAGACCTCAACTCCAACTCCATATATTCATGTTCGGGGAGAAAAAAATCAGAGAGAAAGTTTCATCGCGTTTTACAACACGGAGCTGCCGCCAAGCCCTAATCTCTCTTGGGAGGGCTGATCTGGAGTCCGTTCAGGGCTCCGGAGAGGGGGATTCATCGCCGTCGTCATCATCAACCATCCTCCATCACCAATTTCATGATGCTCACCGCCGTGCGTGAGTAATTCCATCGTAGGCTTGCTGGACGGTGATGGGTCGGATGAGATTTACCATGTAATCAAGTTAGTTTTGTTAGGGTTTGATCCCTAGTATCCACTATGTTCTGAGATTGATGTTGCTATGACTTTGCTATGCTTAATGCTTGTCACTAGGGCCCGAGTACCATGATTTCAGATCTGAACCTATTATGTTTTCATGAATATATGTGTGTTCTTGATCCTATCTTGCAAGTCTATAGTCACCTATTATGTGTTATGATCCGACAACCCCGAAGTGACAATAATCGGGATACTTCTCGGTGATGACCGTAGTTTCAGGAGTTCATGTATTCACTATGTGCTAATGCTTTGTTCCGGTTCTCTATTAAAAGGAGGCCTTAATATCCCTTAGTTTCCACTAGGACCCCGCTGCCACGGGAGGGTAGGACAAAAGATGTCATGCAAGTTCTTTTCCATAAGCACATATGACTATTTACGAAATACATGCCTACATTACATTGATGAACTAGAGCTAGTTCTATATCACCCTATGTTATAGCTAGTACATGAGGAATCACATCCGACATAATTATCCATCACTAATCCATTGCCTACGAGCTTTTCACATATTTTTCTTCGCTTATTTTCTTTTCTGTTGCTACTGTTACAACTACTACAAAAACCCAAAAACTATTATCTTTACTTTTGCTACTGTTACCTTTATTATCATACCACTTTTGCTACTAAATACTTTGCTGTAGATACTAAGTTATCCAGGTGTGGTTGAATTGACAACTCAACTACTAATACTCAAGAATATTCTTTGTCTCCCCTTGTGTCGAATCAATAAATTTGGGTTGAATACTTTACCCTCGAAAGCTGTTGTTATCCCCTACACTTGTGGGTTATCACCCACACATGATGGAAGAGATCACATAGAGAAATACTATTCACTCATGTCTACGGTTCCAGTATTTAGAAACAGGGTGGTCCACCCTAAAAGAATATTGACAACAAATATGACAAGGCAAGCATAGATGTAGTAAATCAATCATTTACTTGTGAGCTTACTAGGACAAGTATGCAGAATTGTAACTGCAGTAAGAGACCGTCCAAAATCTAAATGAAGAAGTTTGTCTAGCACTTATTGTTTGCAACTAATCGACGTGAATAATTGGATATTATATCGAATGAGTAAGAAAGACAAGTAAAATTGTCAACAAACCTGGCTTGCAGTAGTAATATGGGTCAATGTCACTACGACCAACAATCCAAAATGACTAGTGTTTGTTTCGAGGGCCGAAATTTTGAAAACCCTATGAACTTTAGAGGTACTAAAGATTAACTAAATACATCTGAACCATTAAGTGTAGGTAGCACTGAGCACACAAGAAACCCTAATGACAGTCCTGCCTAATGAGTAATGAATCAATTAGAAAATGGGTGATGAGGAGTGGCTGCTGAGTGTTGAGGATGTATCTCAGGATAAATCGGGTTGGCTTGGTGGGTGCTGCACGCCTGAGCCCTGAACGGACTAGGAAGGTAGGCACAACGGCGCGCCCGGGCAGCGGTGACACTGTTGGGCGAGCGGCTCCTGACCTCCTGTTAGTCCGGCATCTCCTCCTAGAGTCATGCCGTCCAGGGACGGCAAGTCGCCGGCGAGGCAGGCGGCCGGGGGCGAGTAGAGATTGGAAGCGCGCAGCAGAACAGAGGAGAATCGGGGCTTGGGACGACCCAAAATCCCAGGGTGGGCCAGCCCACCGTGGGCACCCTGTAGAGATACACACCCGAGCGGCGAACATGCATTTTTGAAACTAATTTAGGAACATTTAGCTGACCAATTAAATGACTCTGTTTTAATAATATCAGATCCGTATTTGAACAACTAAGCTTGTTTAGCTTGATGGGTGGAGCAGTGTTATTATGACACGAAGCACGTATTCTGATCGTATAGTGATCATAAAAGGGGGAAACTCTAAGCATATTTTTTTAGCAAAAGAGGGTTTCCCCTCCGATTTCTATTAAAGAAACCACCACGGAACCAACATGATAAATTAAACCCTAAGCATGATCAATTAAACCGTATTATGACTGTGCCATGGCAGATTTGAAGCTACAAACCGGAGAAATGATATTTAACATCCATTGTTTGCTTCGAACTAAGAACTAAATTCTAAGAGCTGAAAAGAAAGTAGAGTAACCAAGTTAAGATCTATTTTCTGGTTAAGATCAAAAAGTTGAGGAGATATGAAGTACCACCTCTCTTGCGGCACCGTGTAGGCATTGGGGGCACGATGGCTGTCGGTGGCGTTGAAGCAGATATGCGATGATAGACAGGTGCATCAGGGGATAAGTCCAATTGCAGTGGAAGAGAAGGTCGTGTGAGCGGCCCCGACAAAGAGGACGACGGCGCCGATGAAGCGAGAGGACGCGATGCAAGGCTATTGGTCCGTCGCCGTGGATGAGAAACGTCCATCTCTAGCAGTGGAGGACGCGGTCTTGGTAGGCGCTCCGGCATGGTGGAGGACGGTTGCGATGGATGTGGTGGAGGACGGCTGCGATGGATGGGGTGGCGGACGGAGGCTGGTGTGGGGATGGTGTTCTAGCATGGACGGTGTATGAATGGGAAAATGGAGGGAGAGGTACGGGGAATCATGTTTTTGAGATGCACCTGTCTGAAATATGGGAAAGTTACAAACTTAGCCCCCGTTTAAAATTTGGACATCTCGTCGGTTGGGGATAGGACGGTAATCTCGCATCTCGCCAATATTTGCCCAGAGCGATTTCGGGCGAGGAGAGGGTGGTTGGCGCCCATGGTTGGTGCCCACGGTGTATGAACGGGGCTGATAGGTAGGGCGGTTGTGTCACGTCTGAGTGAAGTTACAAACCTGCCCCTATTGAAAATATGAGGCTGTTTGGATGGTGACCAAATCTAGCCTTAGCAAAAAATTGGTCATGCCCACGATATTTGGCTAGCGTTTGGTATGCTACCAATTTTGGCTCGCCATCATCGATTTGCCCGCGCCCGCGTGCCGTTTCCGCCAAATCGTGGGTGAAGCAGCGGCGCGGAAATCGTCCGCCAAAAAATTGGGTGCCAAATCTGGCGCGAACCAGGCACTGAGATATAAAAGGAAGAAGCGATTTTTTCTCGCCTGTCCGCCAGTTTCCCCTTTCTCTCTTCTCGGCTCCACACAGAGAAATGAGTGCCCTCGATCTACAATGGCCAGGCGGCCGTGTTCCGGTGGCCGGCGACGCAGCTTCACCTCTCGTCCTCCCCTTTCAATCACCCCACGGTCAGAGGTCTGCAGTTTATCCCCATCAACCCTATTCTGATCCCCTTTTCTACCGCTTGATATTGTCAAATCTGAGACCCTTTTTCATTAGAGATGTATTGTACAAAGGTACTAGATGCTAGATCTGAGATATTGCTTGCTAAATCTCTCTTCTTTGTTTGCTACAAGTGAAAGGCATGTGACTCACGTATCTGTTCTTGGTTTGCTACAAGTAAAAACGCATGAGACTCATCCATATTCTTTGTTTGACCCAAGTAAAATCACATGAGACTAATCATGGTAATTAGTCAGTGAACCAACTATGGTTCTGAAAATAGTATGGTCTGTTTCCCTTTTATGCCATACAATCTTTGTTTTTAGAACGTTGCTGCCCACAAATTTCTTTGAAGCTGGATATGTGTAGTTAACTACCGGGACATGCTTGCAGTTTTTTTTGTACATTTAGGTGGTTATATGCAGCTTTGTTTTCTGACTTGTTTCTCTTAGCAAGTAATCGTTTGTAATGATGTACCAAGTTGGCTCATTCAATTTTTTTTACATTTCATATTAACCCAGATGGACATGGATCAACAGGGATAATATTATTACAGCATGTTGAGGCAGAGAACTACATCTGTTATAGTTCTTCTCTTGGCAATCTGGTTTAGAAACAGAGATGTAGTGTTTTATTTTGATGAATTTATGTAACTTATTTTATCCTTGTAAGATTCTTCGACTTATCTCAGGTTCATAATTGTTTTAGTAGTTACGCTTCAAGTGTTGCCGAAGATGGATGTTTGTATGCTGATCTAGACTGCTTCCAGTGCACTTGTTTAATCATTTCAAATGGTTTATGTTGGTGACCTATCTGCAGGTCATGGGGAAGCAAAAGCTCAGTGTCAAGACTGAGGAGGACTCCAATCCTCGTGACTAGATGGTGGCAATGGTGGATCTGCAACTACTCACTGACTTTCCACATGATTAGATGGAGTTTGTGTCTTCCTTTTGCTTATATCACTAGGAGCATGGGTAACATACATCATGCATATTTTGTCTATATATGGAGCGGGCTGGGTGCATCATATTTTCTTTATATGGAGCAGGTTTGATGCATGTCTGACTATTATCCCTTACATTGTCTGGTAAAGGGCTTGTTACTATGTGAAATTTATTTTTGCCTCCTTGATTAATATGATGTATCAAACAATTATGTGAGCTATCTAATGTATTTGTTGAACCATGTCATTGTCAATTTCTGGAAATGCATGCATACAATTTGTATCTCTTTGTGAGTTTGTAAATTGAAAATTTGTATTTACATCGTGTGATCTATGTGAGTGGTAGTATACATATGTGTTTATTCATTGAGTGGGATGCAAATTCCAAATTTTGAAACTAAACCAAACATGGTCCAGTCAAGGTTGCCAAATATTTGGCTTCAAACCAAATGATAGCCAATGGTTTTGCTAAAAAGTTGGCAAGTGTTGTGGGCTACAATCCAAACAGCCAAAATCTGCCAATTTTTGGTCATGCCCCTGAGTTGGTCATGCCAATAATTTGGTAGGGCTAGATGGGGCACAATCCAAACAACCCCTATTTGCCTACATCGATTTTGGCCGAGTCGAGTTTGTTTAGCCGCCCACCGTGTATGAATGGGGAATGGAGGGAGAAACAGAGGTCTTTTGGACGAGCTTGAATTAAATGTGTTTTTCCGCCCATGTTTGACGCCCACCGTGTCGGAATGGGCTCAGAGGCGGTCGTGTCATGTCTAATTGAAGTTACTAACCTACCCCTATTTAGAGCAATGGAAATCGAGCCGATGGATTGTCCGTGTAATGGGTAGACAGTAATTTCCATCTCCCAAACACTTGGCTTTGGGCAGCCGACGTGGGAGTGGACATTTTGCCGCTTCTTTCGAATTTTGGGACAATAAGCATCCATGTTTACCCTCGCAACTAAACTCGAATCCATTTTGTATTCCTATATGAATCTTTATAAATCATTCTATGTGTTTTTATATATCTTCAAAAGGATGACAAAGATGTATTCCACTGTCATATATGAATATGGTTTACAAATGTTGATACTCAAATTCAAAAGCTAGAATCCAGTTTAAGGTGGATTCGAATATTTGGACCACTTCATGTCCAACTCAAATGTCACACGCAGCATAATGTGTACTCCCATTTAGATATGTACACAAGCGATGTATCAAGATTCAAATACCAAGTCAATCAACCAAGAATGTATAGAAATAACAGACATATAAACACTTATAGAGTAATATGGATCAATAATATCAACTAACATACATAAGCCAGGCCGCTGTACTGTTTTTTGCTACAACAACATCCTATTTTTAGCCAGCATCTTGGCCCTTTCCGATGCGTGCCACTTATGGTCCATCTATACTACTATTATTGTTGAATGCACATTCAATCCAATTGGCATATTTGTAGGTCTGGCACAGCAATCCAAATGAAATGTCTCCGACTCTTATCAATTAATACAGACTTGTGCTCAAACAAAATTACAAACCAAAAAAAAAAAAAAAAATTATTACATGATCTCTAAAACAAATGGTTTGATTGATTACATGAACAAACAACACAAAGGTTATTGAACGATGGAAAGAACATTTCACCTATGATTTATCAAGTGGGAATTTAATTTCCTTTTTTCCTTCAGGACCTTAACAATGTGGTCAGTCTCAGCTTGCTTTGTTTTAAAATCCGCCAAATATTTAATGGTTGTCTTGAGTACTGCTTGTGATTGTGCTGTTTGCTTCCTCAATATGTCAACTTCATCTCTAAGTGCAGAAGCAGAATCTCTTTCTACCACTAGTTTAGCCTCTAGAGCATCAGCAGATGGCAATTCATAATGCACGATTGGGCCGGTGCCACTGCTGTGGGATGATGCAACGTCCATGGGGACCTCTCTCTTTGATCTTGGGCTAACCTATTTTGCCATTAAAGTTCCGATTGGATTCAGAAAAATTGAAGTTAGCAAAACATCTCAACTGGGAGTTATAACAGCAAACCAGTTAAACAAATAAGGAATTAAAGAGTTTCAATTGGATGTTGAAAAGTAGTTATTAACATCACTGTAACCCGCTGTTGCAGCAGCAAAGCAGTTAAACAAACAAGTAGCTATTTAAGTTAAGGCAAACATGTAATTCTTAACAGTAAGTATCAAACACATAGAAAGGCGCAGTCTACAATAGGATTAACAGGCTGTGGCATTATGTAATCAGTAGTAAACTAAATTAAACCAAGCAACGTAATTGAACAATTTTGCAATAAGTGGCTCACTAAAATTCCGAGAAGTTGGTAACGGAATTTACTCTAGTTCTTTGTACAGGCACACTACAACTTCTTTTTCGCTTACAAGGTTGTACGAAGGAGTCCATGGCATCAATTGCTTGGATACGCAGTCCCAATACTTCTTTCTTCCCACACTGCATTGCTAAGTTGAATGGTTAATCTGGTAAGATGGTGCGTCCTTGATATGTTATATGAGGACGTGTAGTCAGACTAGTTGTAGCCACACACATCACACTGGCTTTTACTGTATATTTCATGCGATTACTTTTGGCATATCGAGATCTAAGCAATCTACAGTAGGATGAAAAGACTGGCATCCTTCACATTATTGGCGAACTTAGTTCATAGAAACAAGCAATTCAACCATCCTGTGGGTAAATCAAAAGCGCCACTAGAATATTTTTCAGTACCCAATCATACACGCAAAAAGGGGCGACGACACCATAGGGGCTGGTATGGGCGGCCGCCTCAGGTGGCTAGAAAGTGTGCACCTAGTTTGAGTCGTCCAGGTTGGCCCAAGCTAGTTTTGTTCGTCCCAACGCACGAGCAGGCAATGTAAGAAATGAAGAAAAATGTTTCAGTTTGGATGGGCCAATAACATAAGTGCAAGGCAGGCCCTATACCAGGCTCGCGGCCCAAACGAGCGCCTCCCATATCGATCGACAGCAGGAACATCCCAATTCATTCGGTCTAGCCTCCAGTCTGGTTCACTCCTAACCTAGCCGCCGCTGGAGAGACCAACACAGCACTTCCTCACGCCCTCGTTGGAGGGCGGTCGCTGGGCTTCAAGAAAACGGAAGGACAAGAAGATGAAGATCCAACCCTGGGTGTAGCCTGCGTGGGAGGCAGCGGCGGCAGCACAGGCATGGCATCGAGCTTGCGCAACCGGACAGTCGCAGCTTGCAAGAGTAGCATGCGCAACGAACAGGTACATCACATCCCTGATTATATCGAATTCAACTCTTCAATTTCTGGCCAATAGTTAAACCTGACAGTGTTGTAAAACTGCTTGTATGTAGGAAATCTATGAGAAAATGAAATCAATTTCTACTTATTTTATAACTCCCTCAATCAATACTGAACTGACTGAATCTGATGTATCTAATCAAGTTTCTGGTGCAAACATACAAGCTCATGTTGTTCTTGAGCCTGAAGTGTCTAATGAACAGACTGCTAATGAAGGATTTGATGCAAACATTTTACATGCTCCTGGTGATGAACATATAGTGTCTAATGAGGGATCTAATGCAAGCATTTTGCAAGCTCATTGAAGGATTTAGTGTCTAATGATGATATGTTATGTTGAGAGAGACAGAGCTTTGCAGGCATTAATGACAAGCAAATTATAGTGCATTTTCATAGCTTGAGGAAACATCGAGGCCATCTACCAGAAAGTCCCCGTATCATGACAACATAGGATAAATACTTTTCTAATCTGTTGTTTGAAACTACTGGCATACTTGTGTAGGATAGATATATTGATATGCAGTTTGCGCATTGGTTATAGGTGCAATTACACTTCGATATTTTCAGCCAGAGAACGAATAATTCAACCAAGTACAGACCATTTTTTAGTCCTTGTACACCATGTTGCATTTTGTGTTTTTTGGTACTTGCATCATTTAGTGTTTATAATCTGAACTACTTTGGATCATTAGCTGGTTTTCAAAATGCATGTAGCTTCACATTTCTCAAGTTATGTTGATTTCCGGAGTGCAAGTGCCTTCGTATTTTTTAAGTTAAATGTTCGCCCCTGGTAACTTGAATTCGTGGATCCGCCATTGCACACAAATCATACATGAATGCCAGTATGAATTAAATGAAATGCAGGGATTTACGCTAGCTCGTTGTACAGGCTCACTGCAGCTCTGCTTGCGCTTGGGATGTTCCATGTACAAGTCCATGTTACCACTTGCTTGGATGTGCAGGACTTGTGCTCCTTGCATCCCCCTCTGCATTTTTGACACGATGAATGGTTGATCAAATAAGAGGAATTGACCTTGATGTTGTACCAGAGGACAGATACTTACAAGGTTATACGGGTGTGGGATGTGTACCAGATCCCGTAGCGCCATCATGCTTCGCTAAAAAATGGATTTGCTTGTTTCAGATGATATCTCCAAAAGAAATAAGAGTTAAACTCAGAGTTGCATAGGCGTGTAAGCTAAGAGAGCAGTGAAAGGATATCTAAAGATCGTCGGAACAGTGCACAAGGGAGTGATGTGTGGATACCTAGTTCGGGCCGGCGTTTGGGAATGCTTGCCTATCTAGAGTGCGGGTCACTTCAGAGCCGTTGAGGGTGATGCACTGGCGTTGGCTGGCCGCGCACGGATGCAGATCTTGAGTGGCAGCGGAGCACTACGATGCGGTGGACGAGACCGTTGGTGAAGCCCCAACGTCCTCGGGGGGCGGAGGTGCGACGATGTGCTCGGTGAAGTAGCCCCGATGAGCTGGGAGACAGCATCGGTAAAGCGCACCTGATGCGGTGGAAGTCGATGTCTGTGAGACACGTCGGTTGCAGCGGCCAACATTGTCGGTGGACCACCCGGTGCGGTGGACGAGGGCGTAGATGAGGTAGCTCCAGTGCAGTGGTGAAGCGCGACCGTCGTCTTCGTCGTCGTCGTCTGGAACAGAGGTGGGGAAAGAGACGAGACGAGGGGCGATTCGAACTTTGCTTGGGTTGGTGGTGAATGAGGGATTTGAGCAATCTGGGAGCGGAAGGGGATGGTGGAGAAGAGAGATTTTGCAAGGCTGGAATTGGGACCGCCAGATATTTCAATCCGAAACATGGAAGCGCGAACTTATTTTGTCGTCGTCCTTTTGGGGGGGGAGTGGGAGAGGGAGGGAGGGGGTGGGTGGCTGGGTGCGACGCGTCCGTCCGACACACGCGACCACTCTGACATGACCCTGGTCTGCCTGGTGCGCCTACATTTGAGAATGCAAATGAATCTTCTTTCATTTGCAAACGAATCTGTATGTATTACCATGCTCGTGTTTTCCTTACAATAATTAGTCATTTGAAACGAGATACTCCCTCCGTTCACTTTTGTAAGTCGTTTCAGACAACTTAAAATGAACTGTTTTGCACATTATCTGAAATGTCTTCAAGGTCTTATAAAAGTGAATAGAGGGAGTACTATAAATTAATTAATGAGGAGTTATGTGAAAAAAAATCGAAACGGTATCCATGCTAATGTGGATTAGAGTGTGTCACATAATTAGTTATTTGAATTAGAGTGTGTGTAACGTAGCGATCTCCAATTCTAACGTGAATTTCGCATTTCACTGTATCCACGCTACTTTTTTTTAATACAAATTCATATGTATATGATGAACACCATGGTAGTGAGAAAACTTTTTGATGGATTCAAACATATGACTACAAAAAAGCACAACAAATTGAGTCAATGTCAACTTTTTGAAACTTAGTATGGCACAAATTCGAAATAATTACCCGTATGCATGGTCCTCAGTTCAAATCTTACAATGTACAACGAATTGAAACATCGATATTAAGTCTCGTATTATGTACATTCAAATTTTTTTAGCCCCCATCCCCCCCCCCCCGCACACACGCTACATACTTCCTGTATCGGTCAATATTCCTCTCCTAACCACCTTAGGAAGCTATCGGTTTCCAACACACGTTCATTCTTTCTCTCCATGTTTTGATCTCTAAGTCTCTCAACTACACAACCCCTTTTTCCACTCTGTTACCAAATGTATTTACCTCACACACCCGCCATTGCACCCCATGTCGAGATCTCTCTCTCTCCCTCTCCCTCTCACCCTCTCGCGCTAAATACATGCATTGCCTATCTAGCCCCCAACCTCTCGTGCGCACGCACGCACGTTGTCTATCTAGGTCACTCCCTCGAGACTGTCTCACTCTTTCTTCCGCATGGCGGGCCACACTCACTCAATCTCGCTCTCTTTATCTGAGTCTCGTTTAACCTCATTTTCTTTCACACACAAATGATATATCTCCCTGTTCGGGCCTCGATCGACACACTCTATACTCTCTCACGCAGATTGTCTATCTAGGTCAGTCCATCCAAGCCGCCTCCACTCTTTCGACCTCATGGCGGGCCACGCTCAATTAGTCAATCAATCAATCTCTCTCTCTCTCTCTCTCTCTCTCTCTCTCTCTCTCTCTTTCTCTTTCTCTCTCTCTCTCTCTTTGTATGTCTCGATTGACCTCGCTCTTTCTCGGACAAAAATGATATATCACCATGTTTGAGCCCAACTCGACCTAATCACATTTTATACTCTCTCACACACATTGTCTATCTAGGTCACTCTCTCCAACCCGTCTCACTCTTTCGATCGCACGGCGACCCTATGTCATCGGTTGACCTTGCTTCCTCCCACGCACAAAATATATCTACATGTCTGTGACTGGATCATCTCTCAAGCTCTATCTTACAGCCCTCACCCTTGCCAAAAGCTCAATCGGACAATATCTCTCTAGAGCATATATATCTGTTCAATGAATGTCGGACCACACTCACTTTGTCTCTCTATCTATATGTCTCTCGATTGACCTCGCTTTCTCACACCGTATCTTCCACGCATTGAAGTTACCTCTCCTTCCCTCGCAAAGGAGCGGCTTTTTACATTGCAAGGGGCACTCCAACCTTGGATTAATTTGTGTAGGCATTTATTCCGGTCGGTTTAGATTATATTTTCATAGCATTCGGCCCACAACTACTCCAAACATCGTTGCAACCCCCACAACTCCCCTAGTTGATTTCCCTCTGGCTCAGTCATCGCTCTCTCGCACGTCCTTTCTCGTCTTCAACATCGCACCATGGTATTATTGCAAAAAACTCTGTTGTTCTCTTTAATTATTATAATTAAGCTACAAAACTACACACCGATAGTCCACTTGGAATGGAACAAATTTCGACCCACAAACTAAAGTGCTACAAACTACACACTGAGGGGCTCACATGTCATGAAACAAATTAGGACCCATATACAAATTAAAAAATAAAGGACGAGGATCGAACATGCGACCAGGGCCTTCAAGCCGCACGTCAATAGGCAACATACGTAGAACAACAATGTTTGTTGTACCTCCCTTTGTTCACATAATGTTTTTATATTACCATAGCCTATTTAATGGATAACATGTAATATTATTTTTAGTACTATTCGCCTTCACTTACTGGTGGGTTCTATGTGTGCTCTCTCTCCTCCCCTTCTGCGTTTAGATGCATGACCAAACACGAAGAACTCGCGGGCGATGTTAGCGTTGACCATATCTGGATGCGTTCACAAGTTACGGCACCAGTTTCACGTACTGGCAGCACTAGTCAGTGTGTACGTGTGATACGTCTCCAACGTATCTATAATTTTTGATTGTTCCATGCTATTATATTACCCCTTTTGGATGTTTATGGGCATTATTTTACACATTTATATCATTTTTGGGACTAACCTACTAACCGGAGGCCCAGCCCGTATTGTTGTTTTTTGCCTATTTTAGTATTTCGAAGAAAAGGAATATCAAACGGAGTCCAAACGGAATGAAACCTTCGGGAGCGTGATTTTTGGAACGAACATGATCCAGAGGACTTGGAGTGCAAGTCAAGAAGCAGCCGAAGCTTCCACGAGATAGGAGGGCACGCCCCCCTATAGGGCGCGCCCCCTTGTCTAGTGGGCCCCTCGGGCGTCCACCGACGTACTTCTTCCTCCTATATAAGCCTACATACCCCGAAAACATCCAGGGAGCAGATGAAAAACAATTTCCACCACCGTAACCTTCTGTATCTGCGAGATCCCATCTTGGAGCCTTCGCCGGTGTTCTGCCGGAGGGGGAATCGACCATGGAGGGCTTCTACATCAACATCCTTGCCCCTCCGATGAGTTGTGAGTAGTTTACCACAGACCTACGGGTCCATAGTTATTATCTAGATGGCTTCTTCTCTCTTTTTGGATCTCAATACAATGTTCTCCCCCTCTCTAGTGGAGATCTATTCGATGTAAACTCTTTTTGCAGTGTGTTTGTCAAGATCCAATGAATTGTGGGTTTATGATCAAGTTTATCTATGAATAATATTTGAATCTTCTATGAATTCTTTTATGTATGATTGAGTTATCTTTGCAACTCTCTTCGAATTATCAGTTTGGTTTGGCCTACTAGATTGATCTTTCTTGCCATGGGAGAAGTGCTTAGCTTTGGGTTCAATCTTGCGGTGTCCTTACCCAGTGACAGAAAGGGTTGCAAGGCACGTATTGTATTGTTGCCATCGAGGATAACAAGATGGGGTTTATATCATATTGCTTGAGTTTATCCCTCTACATCATGTCATCTTGCTTAAGGCGTTACTCTGTTCTTATGAACTTAATACTCTAGATGCAGGCAGGAGTCAGTCGATGTGTGGAGTAATAGTAGTAGATGCAGGCAGGAGTCGGTCTACTTGTCACGGACGTGATGCCTATATACATGATCATGCCTAGACAATCTCATAATTATTCGCTTTTCTATCAATTGCTCGACAGTAATTTGTTCACCCACCATAATACTTATGCTACCTTGAGAGAAGCCACTAGTGAAACCTATGGCCCCCGGATCTATCTCTTATCATATTTGTTTCCAATCTACTTTTATTTGCATCTTTACTTTTTGCATCTATATTATAAAATACCAAAAATATATTTTATTATACTATCTCTATTAGATCTCACTTTCGCAAGTGGCCGTGAAGGGATTGACAACTCCTTTATTGCGTTCGGTGCGAGTTCTTTGTTTGTTTGTGTAGGTGCGTGGGACTTTTGAGGAGCCTCCTACTGGATTGATACCTTGGTTCTCAAAAACTGAGAGAAATACTTACGCTACTATTTCTGCATCACCCTCTCCTCTTCGAGGAAAACCAGCGCAAGCTCAAGACGTAGCAAGAAGGATTTCTGGCGCCATTGCCGGGGACGTCTTCGCTCAAGTCAAGACAAACCAAGTACCCATCACAAACCCATCTCCCTCGCATTTACATTATTTGCCATTTGCCTCTCGTTTTCCTCTCCCCCACTTCACCCTTGCCGTTTTATTTGCCCTCTCTTTCCCAATCTCCTCCTCTCTTTTTCGCTTGCCTTTTTCTATTTGCTTGTGTGTTGGATTACTTGTTGCCATGGCACAAGATAATACTAAATTGTGTGATTTCTTGAATACCAATAATAATGATTTCCTTAGTACTCCGATTGCTCCTCTTAATGATGTTGAGTATTGTGAAATCAATACTGCTTTGCTGAATCATGTTATGAAAGATCAATTCTCCGGCCTTCCTAGTGAAGATACCGCTACTCATCTAAACAACTTTGTTGATTTGTGTGATATGCAAAAGAAGAAAGATACGGATAATGATATTGTTAAATTTAAGTTATTTCCGTTTTCACTTAAAGATCGTGCTAAAGTTTGCTTTTCGTATTTGCCTAAAAATAGTATTGATTCTTGGAACAAGTGCAAAGATGCTTTTATCTCTAAGTATTTTCCTCCCGCTAAGACTATCACTCTTAGGAACGATATTATGAATTTCAAACAACTGGATCATGAGCATGTTTCCCAATCTTGGGAAAGAATGATATTGATGCTTCGCAATTGCCTTACTCATGGTTTGAATTTATGGATGATCATACAAAAATTTTATGCCGGTTTGAAGTTTGCTTCTAGAAATCTCTTAGATTCGGCCGCGGGAGGCACGTTTATGGAAATAACGTTAGGAGATGCTACAAAACTTCTTGATAATATTATTGCTAATTATTCTCAATGGCACACCGAAAGATCTTCTAGTAAAAAAGTGCATGCTATAGAAGAAATCAATGTTTTGAGTGGAAAGATGGATGAACTTATGAAATTGTTTGCTACTAGAAATACTCCTCTTGATCCCAATGATATGCCTTTGTCTTCTTTGATTGAGAATAATAATGAATCTATGGATGTGAATTTTGTTGGTACGAATAGTTTTGGAAACAATGCCTATAGAGGAAACTTTAATGCTAGACCGTTCCCTAGCAATTCCTCTAATAATTATGGAAATTCCTACAATAATTCTTATGGTAATTTTAATAAGATGCCCTCTGATTTTGAGAATAGTGTGAAAGAAATTATGATTTCTCAAAAGAATTTTAATGCTTTGCTTGAAGAAAAATTGCTCAAAGTTGATGATTTGGCTAGGAACGTTGATAGACTTTCGCTTGATGTTGATTCTCTTAAACATAGATCTTCTCCTCCTAAGCATGATATCAATGAGTCTCTCAAAGTGATGAGAAATTCCATTGACGAGTGCAAGGAAAGAACCGCTAGATTGCGTGCTAAAAAAGATAGCTTTATAAAGGCGTGTTCTTTTAGTTTCCATGAAAATAATGATGAGGATCTTAAAGTTATTGATGCGTCTCCTATTAGATCTATGTTTTGCAATATGAATTTTGATAATTATGGGACTGATGATGAATCAACTTTGCCTAGAAGGCGTCCCAAGAATTCGGAGTTTTTAGATCTTGATGCTAAATTTGGTAAAAGTGGGATTGGCGAGGTCACAACTTTAAATAGCATTGAACCCACTATCTCCGATTTCAAGGAATTTGATTATGATAATTGTTCTTTAGAAGGTTGTATTTCCTTGTTGCAATCCGTTCTTAATTCTCCTCATGCTTATAGTCAAAATAAAGCTTTTACCAAACATATCGTTGATGCCTTGATGCAATCTTATGTTGAAAAACTTAATTTGGAAGTTTCTATACCTAGAAAACTTAATGATGAGTGGGAACCTACTATAAAGATTAGATTTAAAGATCATGAGTGTTTTTCTTTGTGTGATTTGGGTGCTAGTGTTTCCACGATTCCGAAAACTTTATATGATTCTAGGTTTCCATGATCTTGATGATTGATCTTTAAAATTGCACCTTGCGGATTCCACCATTAAAAACCTAATGGGAAGGATCAATGATGTTCTTATTGTTGCAAATAGAAATTTGGTACCCGTAGATTTGATCGTTCTTGATATAGATTGCAATCTTTCTTGCCCTATTATTCTTGGTAGACCTTTCCTTAGAACGATTGGCGCGATTACTGATATGAAGGAAGGGAATATTAGATTCCAATTTCCATTAAAGAAAGGCATGGAACACTTTCCAAGAAAGAAAGTCAAATTACCTTATGAATCTATCATGTAGGCTACTTATGAATTTAGTGCCAAAGATGGCACCCGTTAGATCTATCTTCGCTTTTATGCCTAGCTAGGAGCGTTAAATGGTAGCGCTAGTTGGGAGGCAACACAATTTTCTTTATTTTTTTGTTTTTGTTCCTGTTTAGTAATAAATCTTGCATCTACCTTCTGTTTAGATGTGTTTTTATATTTTAATTAGTGTTTGTGCCAAGTAGAACCTATAGGATAACCTATGATGATAGTTGATTTGATTCTGCTGAAAAACAGAAACTTTGCACGCACGAATATAATTTTGTTAAATCACAGAAACGTGCTTTTGCGTTGATTATTTTTTATGCTAATAAATATATAAATTTTCCAGGACTTCCTATTTTGGTAGGATTTTTAGAGTTCCAGAAGTTTGCGTTAGTTACAGATTGCTACAGACTGTTCTGTTTTTGACATATTCTGTTCTTCGTGTGTTGTTTGCTTATTTCGATGCATCTATGGCTAGTAAAATAGTTTATAAACCATAGGGAAGTTGGAGTACAGTAGGTTTAACACCAAAATAAATAAAGAATGAGTTCATTACAGTACCTTATGTGGTGGTTTTGTTTTCTTTCACTAACGGAGCTTATAAGATTTCCTGTTGAGTTTTGTGTTGTGAAGTTTTCAAGTTTTGGGTAAAGCTTTTATGGACTATGGAATAAGGATTGGCAAGAGCCTAAGCTTGGGGATGCCCAAGGCACCCCAAGATATTCAAGAATAGCCAAAAGCCTAAGTTGGGGATGCCCCGGGAAGGCATCCCCTCTTTCGTCTTCGTTCATTGGTAACTTTACTTGGAGCTATATTTTTATTCGCCACATGATATGTGTTTTGCCTGGAGCGTCGTGTATTATATTAGTCTTTGCTTTTTCGTTTACCACAATCATCCTTGCTGTACACACCTTTTTGGAGAAGCCTACATGATTAGAATTTGCTAGAATACTCTATGTGCTTCACTTATATCTTTTGAGCTTGATAGTTTTTGCTCTAGTTCTTCACTTATATCTTTTAGAGCACGGTGGTGTCTTCATTTTGAAGAAATTTCTAGTCTCTCATGCTTCACTTATATCTTTTTGAGAGTCTTTTAGAACAGCATGGTATTTGCTATGGTTACAAAGTTGGTCCTAGAGTGATGAACATCCAAGTTGGGTATAATAAAAACTATCATAGAAAAAGAATTGGATGCTATGATCGATATGATGCTTGATAATTGTTTTGAGATATGGAGGTAGTGATATTAGAGTCATGCTAGTTGAGGTAATTATGAAAAATACTTGTGTTAAGGGTTGTGATTCCCGTAGCATGCACGTATGGTGAACCGCTTTGTGATGAAGTTGGAGCACAATTTTATTTATTGAGTGTCTTCCTTATGAGTGGCGGTCGGGGACGAGCGATGGTCTTTTCCTACCAATCTATCCCCCTAGGAGCATGCGCGTAGTGCTTTGGCTTTTGATGACTTCTAGATTTTTGCAACAAGTACATGAGTTCTTTTGACTATTGTTGAGTCCATGGATTATATGCACCCTTCCACCCTTCCATCATTGCTAGCCTTTCTTGTGCCGCGCAACTTTCGCCCGTACCATACACCTACCATTTACCTTCCTCAAAACAGCCACCATACCTACCTATTATGGCATTTCCATGGCCATTCCGAGATATATTGCCATGCAAATTTCCACTGTTCCGTTCATATGACACGCATTACTTTTGTCATATTGCTCTTTGCATGATCATGTAGTTGACATTGTATTTGTGGCAAGGCCACCTTCATAATTTTCATACATGTTGCTCTTGATTCATTGCATATCCTGGTACACCGCCGGAGGAATTCATATAGAGTCATATCTTGTTCTAGCTTTGAGTTGTAAATCCATAAAAGTGTGATGATCTTCATTATTAGAGCATTGTCCTAGTGAGGAAAGGATGATGAAGACTATGATTCCCCCACAAGTCAACATGAGACTTCGGACTTTACAAAAAAAGAGAAAAAAAAGAGAAAGGCCAAAAAAGGAAGGCCAAAGAAAAAAAAGAGAAAAAGAAAAAGAAAAAATAAAATGAGAGAAAAAGAGAGAAGGGACAATGCTACTATCTCTTTTTCCACACTTGTAGCACCATGATCTTCATGATAGAGAGTCTCATATGTTGTCACTTTCATTTACTAGTGGGAATTTTTCATTATAGAACTTGGCTTGTATATTCCAATGATGGGCTTCCTCAAAAGTGCCCTAGGTCTTTGTGAGCAAGCGAGTTGGATGCACACCCACTTAGTTTCTTTTGTTGAGCTTTCATATATTTATAGCTCTAGTGCATCCGTTGCATGGCAATCCCTACTCACTCACATTGATATCTATTAATGGGCATCTCCATAGCCCGTTGATACGCCTAGTTGATGTGAGACTATCTTCTCCTTTTTTGTCTTCTCCACAACCACCATTCTATTCCACATATAGTGCTATGTCCATGGCTCACGCTCATGTATTGCGTGAAAGTTGAAAGAGTTTGAGATTATTAAAGTATGAAACAATTTATTGGCTTGTCATCAGGGTTGTGCATGATTAAATACTTTGTGTGATGAAGATAGAGCAACAGCCAGACTATATGATTTTGTAGGGATAACTTTCTTTGGCCATGTTATTTTGAGAAGACATGATTACTTTGATTAGTATGCTTGAAGTATCACCATTTTCATGTTAATATGAACTTTTATTTTGTATCATTTGGATCTGAACATTCATGCCACAATAAAGAAAATTACTTTGAGAATTATGCTAGGTAGCATTCCACATCAAAAATTTCTTTTTTATCATTTATCTACTTGATAACCCGCAAGTATACATGATAGTTGTAGCCCATTTTGATAAGTAAGAGTGTCGAACCCAATGAGGAGCTAAAGGTAGAAAAAATACTCTCTCAAGTCCTATCGGCCACTGATACGACTCTACGCACGCTTGACGTTCGCTTTACCTAGAACAAGTATGAAACTAGAGGTACTTTGTAGGTGTGATTGGATAGGTTTGCAAGATAATAAAGAGCACGTAAAT
Organism: Triticum timopheevii; assembly: GCA_963921465.1. Lineage (NCBI taxonomy): Eukaryota > Viridiplantae > Streptophyta > Magnoliopsida > Poales > Poaceae > Triticum > Triticum timopheevii. The sequence continues at coordinate 295,320,284 of OY997262.1, forward strand.
ATAAACTAGGGGATGTTTAGATAAATATGCAATAAAGTAAATATAGCGAGTGTGGAAAAGTGGTGGTAGGAGTTGTGGAATAGTGCCTAAGCAATTGCCTATGTTACTAGACCGGTAATCACTATTGCAATTCTATTTGAGGGAGAGGCATAAGCTAACATACTTTCTCTACTTGGATCATATGCACTTATGATTGGAACTCTAGCAAGCATCCGCAACTACTAAAGATTCATTAAGGTAAAACCTAACCATAGCATTAAAGTATCAAGTCCCCTTTATCCTATACGCAACAATCCCCTTACTCGGGTTTGTGTTTTAGTCACTCACGCAACCCACTATAAGCGAATCATGAACGCATTGCAACACCCTACAACGGGAATCCCTCACGCTTGCGAGACACGGAGGGCACCATAGGACAGCACCAATAATAAAACATGCAACTCAAACCAATCATAGCAATTCATCAATCACCGATAGGACAACGAAAATCTACTCAGACATCATTGGAAAATAATATGAAGCATAAAGCACCATGTTCAAGTAGAGGGTACAGCGGGTTGCGGGAGACTGGACCGCTGTAGATAGAGGGAGGAAGGTGATGGAGACGTTGGTGAAGATGATGGAGGTGTTGGTGAAGATCACGGTGATGATGATGGCCCCCGGCAGCGCTTCGGCGCCACCGGAGGCAATGGGGAGAGAGCCCCCCTTCTTCTTCTTCTTCCTTGACCTTCTCCCTAGATGGGAGAAGGGTTTCCCCTCTGGTCCTTGGCTCCCATAGCGTGGGAGGGGCAAGAGCCCCTCCGAGGTTGGATCTATCTCTCTGTTTCTGCGTTCTCGGATTCTTCCCCTTCACCGTTTCTTTTATATCCAGAGATCCGTAACTCCGATTGGGGTGAATCTTTCGCCCAGATCTTTCTCATAAAATTAGCTTTCTTGCAGCAAAAGAAGAGTGTCAACCGCCTTACGGGGGCCCCAGGAGAGTCCAAGGCACGCCTGCCTCCCTGGGGCGCGCCCCCCTATCTCCTGGCCCCCTCGGGCACCGTCTCGCGTTGATTTTACTTCCCAAAAATCACAAATATTCCAAAATAATTCTCCGTCCGTTTTTATCCCGTTTGGACTCCGTTTGATATTGGGTTTCTGCGAAACAAAAAATGTTTTGCAACAGACAGGAACTGGCACTGGGCACTGGATCAATATGTTAGTCCTAAAAAATAGTATAAAAAGTTTCCAAAAGTATATAAAAGTTGAATAATATTGGCATGGAACAATCAAAAATTATAGATACGACGGAGACGTATCACTACTCGAGGACGAGCAGGAATTAAGCTTGGGGAGGCTTGATACGTCTCCAATGTATCTATAATTTTTGATTGTTCCATGCTATTATAATACCCCTTTTGGATGTTTATGGGCTTTATTTTACACATTTATGTCATTTTTGGGACTAACCTACTCACCGGAGGCCCAGCCCGTATTGCTGTTTTTTTTTGCCTATTTCAGTATTTCGAAGAAAAGGAATATCAAACGGAGTCCAAACGGAATGAAACCTTCGGGAGCGTGATTTTTGGAACGAACATGATCCAGAGGACTTGGAGTGCAAGTCAAGAAGCAGCCGAAGCTTCCACGAGATAGGAGGGCGCGCCCCCCTATATGGCGCGCCCCCCTATCTCGTGGGCCCCTCGGGCATCCACCGACGTACTTCTTCCTCCTATATAAGCCTACGTACCCCGAAAACATCCAGGGAGCAGACGAAACACAATTTCCACCACCGTAACCTTCTGTATCCGCGAGATCCCATCTTGGAGCCTTCGTCGGTGTTCTGCCGGAGGGGGAATCGACCACGGAGGGCTTCTACATCAACATCCTTGCCCCTCCGATGAGTTGTGAGTAGTTTACCATAGACCTATGGGTCCATAGCTATTAGCTAGATGGCTTATTCTCTCTTTTTGGATCTCAATACAATGTTCTCCCCCTCTCTTGTGGAGATCTATTCGATGTAAACTCTTTTTGCGGTGTGTTCGTCAAGATCTGATGAATTGTGGGTTTATGACCAAGTTTATCTATGAATAATATTTGAATCTTCTCTGAATTCTTTTATGTATGATTGAGTTATCTTTGCAAGTCTCTTCGAATTATCAGTTTGGTTTGGCCTACTAGATTGATCTTTCTTGCCATGGGAGAAGTGCTTAGCTTTGGGTTCAATCTTGCGGTGTCCTTACCCAGTGACAGAAAGGGTTGGAAGGTACGTATTGTATTGTTGCCATCGAGTATAACAAGATGGGGTTTATATCATATTGCATGAGTTTATCCCTCTACATCATGTCATCTTGCTTAAGGCGTTACTCTGTTCTTATGAACTTAATACTCTAGATGCAGGCAGGAGTCGGTCGATGTGTGGAGTAATAGTAGTAGATGCAGGCAGGAGTCGGTCTACTTGTCATGGACGTGATGCCTATATACATGATCATGCCTAGATAATCTCATAATTATTCGCTTTTCTATCAATTGCTCGACAGTAATTTGTTCACCCAACGTAATACTTATGCTATCTTGAGAGAAGCCACTAGTGAAACCTATGGCCCCCGGGTCTATCTCTTATCATATTTGCTTCCAATCTACTTTTTTGCATCTTTACTTTTTGCATCTATATTATAAAATACCATAAATATATTTTATCATACTATCTCTATTAGATCTCACTTTCGCAAGTGGCCGTGAAGGGATTGACAACCCCTTTATTGCGTTTGTTGCGAGTTCTTTGTTTGTTTGTGTAGGTGCGTGGGACTTTTGAGGAGCATCCTACTAGATTGATACCTTGGTTCTCAAAAGCTGAGGGAACTACTACGCTACTATTGCTGCATCACCCTCTCCTCTTCGAGGAAAACCAATGCAAGCTCAAGATGTAGTAACGTGCAATGCACATTAATTTGGAAGTATATTAAGTGCATGCGGATATTAAGTAGGATATTATTTGCGTGTTATTATGTGATTAGCACTATTTTTGCCATGAAATTAACTGCACGCTAAACATGTTGAGCGCTCGACATTGAAGCAGTCTAGGTTGTTGGATGACAAGGAATACATGTGGCTTGATGACGTTTTATATTTAATTTGATACGGCAGAACATTCAATCGATCAAACCATAGATTTCATTCAGTCTGACTGCGACTTTAAATTATACGACGATCAATATAAAATAAACGGAAATGATAAACATTCACATTTTAAGCATGGCATTCCAAACGTTTTTCATGGCAAATTTAGATTACAGGGCGGCGGCGGGGGCGTCTTACAGTGGGAAGCGGCTGCTCTGTCGTGCTCCGTGTGTTGTCGGGCCACTGACCGACGGTGACGGCGGCGTCTTGCACCGTTGTTCGTGTACTCCTGGACGTTGGCCTAGCTTCAAGGAAGGCCAAAATGTTCTGGACTTCGGAGCGAGTCAACTGGCGGGAGGAGGCGACTGATAACCCGTAAGTATACGGGATAGTTGTAGCCTCTTTCCATAAGTAAGAGTGTCGAACCCAACGAGGAGCTAAAGGTAGAACAAATATTCTCTCAAGCCCTATCGTCCACTGATACGACTCTATGCACGCTTGACGTTCGCTTTACCTAGAACAAGTATGAAACTAGAGGTACTTTGTAGGTGTTATTGGATAGCTTTGCAAGAAAGTAAAGAACGCGTAAATAAAAAGTAGGGGCTGTTTAGATAAAGATGCAATAAAGTAAATATAGCGAGTGTGGAAAAGTGGTGGTAGGAGTTGTGGAATTGTCCCTAAGCAACTGACTATGTTACTAGACCGGTAATCACTATTGCAATTATATTTGAGGGAGAGGCATAAGCTAACATACTTTCTCTACTTGGATCATATGCACTTATGATTGGAACTCTAGCAAGCATCCGCAAATACTAAAGATTCATTAAGGTAAAACCCAACCATAGCATTAAAGTATCAAGTCCCCTTTATCCCATACGCAAACAACCTACTTACTCGGGTCTGTGCTTCTGTCACTCACGCCACCCACCATAAGCAAATCATAAAAATATTGCAAACCCTACAGAGGGAATCCCTCATGCTTGCACGACACAGAGGGCACAATAGGACAGCACAAATAATAAAACATGCAACTCAAACCAATCATAGCAATTCATCAATCACCGATAGGACAACGAAAATCTACTCAGACATCATAGGATGGCAACACATCATTGGAAAATAATATGAAGCATAAAGCACCATGTTCAAGTAGAGGATACTGCGGGTTGCGGGAGAGTGGACCGCTGAATATAGAAGGGGGAAGGTGATGGAGATGTTGGTGAAGATGGCGGAGGTGTTGGTGAAGATCGCGATGATGATGATGGCCCCCGGTGGTGTTCCGGCGCCACCAGAAGCAAGGGGGAGAGAGCCCCCTTCTTCTTCTTCTTCCTTGACCTCCTCCCTAGATGGGAGAAGGGTTTCCCCTCTGGTCCTTGGCTCCCATGGCGTGGAAGGGGCGAGAGCCCCTCCGACATTGGATCTATCTCTCTGTTTCTGCGTTCTCAGATTCTACCCCTTCACTGTTTCTTTAATATCCGGAGATCCGTAACTCCGATTGGGGTGAATCTTTTGCCTAGATTTTTGTCGTAAAATTAGCTTTCTTGCGGCAAAAGAAGAGCATCAACCGCCTTACGGGGGCCCAGGAGATTCTAGGGCGCCCCCCCTATCTCCTGCCCCCCTCGGGCACCGTCTCGCGTTGATTTTACTTCCCAAAAATCACAAAAATTCCAAAATAATTCTCCGTCTGTTTTTATCCCGTTTGGACTCTGTTCGATATTGGGTTTCTGCGAAACATAAAACATGCAACAGACAGGAACTGGCACTGGGCACTGGATCAATATGTTAGTCCCAAAAAATAGTATAAAAAGTATATAAAAGTTGAATAATATTGGCATGGAACAATAAAAAATTATAGATACGACGGAGACGTATCAGCATCCCCAAGCTTAATTCCTGCTCGTCCTCGAGTAGGTAAATGATAAAAAAGATAATTTTTGATGTGGAATGCTACCTAGCATAATCTTGATCATATGTCTAATCATGGCATGAATATTAAGACACGAGTGATTCAAAGCAATAGTCTATCATTTGACATAAAAACAATAATACTTCGAGCGTACCAATAAAGCAATCATGTCTTTTCAAAACAACAAGGCAAAAGCAAGCTTATCCCTACAAAATCATATAGTTTGGCCATGCTTCTTTTTCGTCACACAAAATGCCCCCGTCATGCACTACCCCGATGACAAGCCGAGCAATTGGTTCATACTTTTTAACGCGCTTCAGCTTTTTCAACCCTCACACAATACATGAGTGCAAGCCATGGATATAGCACTATAGGTGGAATAGAATATAATGGTGGGGGTTATGTGGAGAAGACAAAAAGGGAGAAAGTCTCACATCAACGCGGCTAATCAACGGGCTATGGAGATGCCCATCAATTGATGTCAATGCGAGGAGTAGGGATTGCCATGCAACGGATGCACTAGAGCTATAAATGTATGAAAGCTCGACAAAAGAAACTAGTGGGTGTGCATCCAACTTGCTTGCTCATGAATACCTAGGGCATTTGAGGAAGCCCATCGTTGGAATATACAAGCCAAGTTTTATAATGAAAAATTCCTACTAGTATATGAAGGTGACAACATAGGAGACTCTCTATATGAAGAACATGGTGCTACTTTGAAGCACAAGTGTGGAAAAGGATAGTAACATTGCCCCTTTTCTTTTTTTTTCTTTTTTTTCTTTTTCGGTGGGCTTCTTTGGCCCCCCTTTTTATTTAGGCTTCTTTGGCCTTTCCTTTTTTTCTTTTTTTCTTTTTTTTTCTTTTTTTCATGGTGCAATGTTCTATAATGATGATCATCACACTTTTATTTACTTACAACTCGATATTACAACTCGATACTAGAACAAAGATATGACTCTATATGAATGCTTCCGGCGGTGTACCGGGATGTGCAATGATCTAGCGTAGCAATGACATCAAAAAACGGACAAGCCATGAAAACACCATGCTAGCTATCTTACGATCATGCAAAGCAATATGCCAATAAATGCTCAAGTCATGTATGTGATGATGATGGAAGTTGCACGGCAATATATCTCGGAATGGCTATGGAAATGCCATGATAGGTAGGTGTCGGTGTCAAAACCGGCGGATCTCGGGTAGGGGGTCCCGATCTGTGCGTCAAGGCTGATGGTAACAAGAAGTAAGGGACACAGGTGTTTACCCAGGTTCAGGCCCTCTCGATGGAGGTAAAACCCTACTTCCTGCTTGATTAATATTGATGATATGGGTAGTACAAGAGTAGATCTACCACGAGATCGTAGAGGCTAAACCCTAGGAGCTAGCCTATGATGGTATGAATGTAATTGTGATCGGTCTTCTAAGGACCAACCTCTCCAGTTTATATAGACACCGGAGAGGGCTAGGGTTTACATGGAGTCGGTTACAAGGAAGGAGATATAATATCCGAATCGCCAAGCTTGCCTTCCACGCCAAGGAAAGTCCCATCCGGACACGGGCCGAAGTCTTGAGTCTTGTATCTTCACGCTTCAATAGTCCGGACGTTGTACACAGTCCGGCTGTCCGGATACCCCCTAATCTAGGACTCCCTCAGTAGCCCCTGAACTAGGCTTCAATGACGATGAGTCCAACGCACAGTATTGTCTTCGGCATTGCAAGGCGGGTTCCTCCTCCGAATACTCCAAAGTAATTATCGAACACTCAAATCGTGTCCGGATCTGAAAAATGATCTTCGCATACCACCATAGAGAGAATGATATTTCACAAATGCAATCTGCTGACAACTTTTTCTAATGATGTGACACGTTATTATGGTCAGATCACTATTTGAACCGTTTCCCCACAACTAGCTACAACGCATATCACGAGGCGGTTTCTGTGACACGTCTTGTCAAAGCAGAGATCGTGTCCCATTATTACGGGATTCTCATTAATACGGGCATGGGTAATCTAACTGTGCTGCTAATTGGGGCGAGCGGGAGGCGGACGGGTTCCACCAGGCAAGTGGGGAAGCGCAAAAAGCCTTTATCGCCCTTATAAGGAGGTCAGGTTCCTTTCTCTTTCACCTACGCCTACTTCTCCTGCTAGCTCATTCCCCTTTGTGCGAGCCCTAACGCTCAAGCACTCTCCTCCCCACCGAAGGGAAGTTTTTCTGAAGATGTCCAGAGCAGGAGGCAAATGGATGGCCTCAACTGTCCAGGAGAAGGACATTGAGAAGCTCCGGGGAGCCGGGTATCTGGCCCAGAAGATCGGCCACCGTCTTCCACCGGCGGGACAGGTCATCCCTACTCCGGAGTCTCATGAGAGAGTTGTGTTCCTTCCCCATTTCATCCGTGGGCTCGGGTTTCCCCTTCACCCGTTCGTTCGGGGAGTCATGTACAACTACGGGATCGATTTTCATGATCTTTCCCCCAACTCCTTCCTCAATATCTCAACGTTCATCGTTGTGTGCGAGGCTTTTCTCCGGATCCCACGTCACTTCAGCCTACGGCTGAAGATTTTCAATGTGAAGCCCAAGGTGGTGAGTGGCGAACACGCTGAATGCGGCGGCGCCATGGTAAGCAAGATGCCCAAGGTCGTCTGGCCGAAAGGCGCTTTCAATGACTCCGTCAAGGAGTGGCAGCAGCAATGGTTCTATATCACCGAACCACGCGGCAAGAAGTGGGCGGCAGCTCCAGAGTTCAGATCCGGAGCTCCACTACGGCTCACGTCCTGACCCGAGAAGGGCCCGAACTGGTGCTCCTTTGACGAGCTGTTATTGCTCCAGACACGCATCTAGGGCATGATCGACAGGGACGTCAAACTCGTCGACGTAGTCCAGGTGATGCTAGCTCGCCTGGTTCTCCCTTGTCAGCGTCGAGCTTGTACCCTATGGGAGTTCGATCCGGCCGAGCACCAAACCCTTCAGGAGATTTACGAATCCACCCACAAGGACATCTGGAAGGTGCTCTTTAAGTCCGCAAATCGTGGTCGGGCCCCGCCGAGGACCATGGGTATCAAGCATCCCATTCTCCCAGCTCGGTAAGTCACAGCCACACCCTGTCTATTCACGCTTTAATTGGCACATCATGCGGGAGACACCCTAATCGTGTTTCACTGCAACCTCAGGGATGGGTAAAGAAGGTGGAGCGACTACATTGTCCAGCCCCCCTGCCGGAGGAACCGACCGGACCTCTTCTGACGAAGATGTTGGTCCCTACGCCTTACAAGGCGCCAAAGAAGGAGGCCTCCAAGAAGGTCAAGAAGACCCGGGGTGGTCTTCGCCATTGCGAGGTTTCGGACGGCAGATCCGAAGACTCCAGCGACGATCCTTCGTCTGAGGACGAAGAGGAGGAAGCAGAGGAGGATGAGCCTCACTCTGATGGTGGGAGGAAGAGGTCGGCCTCCGCATCTCTGGAGGCCGGATCACCCAAGAGGGGGAAACATTCCCTCCCAGGGGCATCCCCCACGGCTGCCGATAGCAGCCCGGAGTGGGATCCCAGGGCCCAGCCCCTGGATAAGTCATAAGTATCCGAACACGCATATGCGTCCAGGATCATTTTTTGGGTATAGTGGTTTTGACTGTTGCCTACATATTGCACAGTCCGGCAAGGTCCCGCGCCGGCCAGTCCTCGTCAGAGGATTCACTGGACTCGGACGCTTTGGCGAGCGAGACGCCTCCACAGGCCCCTTCCCCCAAGTCTGGGCGCGACACCGAGGTGTCATCTCGACAAGACCCAGACCAGGGAGGACATATCCCTGGTGCCAAACACGCAGGGATGGATACGGCCCCCGGGACCTCTAGGGTTCTGGGATTGAGCAAGCAGCGCCACCAACCCCCCCCCCCCCCCCCCCCCCGATGGCGGGGGTCCAGCCTACGCCGCCGGTGTCCTCTGTTCAAGCAGAGCTGCCTGGCGGTCTATTAACAGCGTTGAAGAACGCGTCTATCATCGACGAGTATCGGGCCCTTGTGGGCGAGGTGGTTGAAAGGATTCAGTCCGCCGAAAGCGGGCTGAACGCGTCCTGCCTTAGTCTCATAAAGGCTTTTGAGGTATGTGTCCTAGGAGATCCTTAAGGAATTGTCATAATATAAGTAGTAGCCCCTGATACACTGTCCGGTGAAGGAGACAGAGCCGGGCAGGGGATCAAACCCCTGCCTTCGCAGGAGCCTATGAAAATGACATATACCTTTTGGTGTGAAAATAGGCATCCGTAGGGAGGACTTCCACTTTCGAGGTGGAAGTGTCCGAACTGAAGTGGAACCTTGCACGGTCCAAGGAAGAACTCGGCCATGTGAGAAAGCAACTGGAAGACAAGCAAGGTATGTTGAAAACATTTGTCTTGGAGTTGGCACGAACGCATGGTTGTGCAGAATAATTTTTTTTAGTATTGTGTGCTCTAGGAGCGTGTGCCGAATACAAGGCACTAAAGAAAGCTTTGGCTGATGCCAACCAGAAGGCTGAGGCCGAACATGTGCTTCGTAAAAACACGAGGCCAGGGTTCTCACCGCTGAGCAGGAGCTCCAGGAAGCTGTGAAGAAAAGCGAGAGCTTGGAGCAGAGTCTGAAATGGAAAGAATCCGAGCTCGCCCAAGCTCGCGAGGATATAGAAGGTGCTCGGGAAGAAGCCCGAGGTGCTGCGCGGGACATTCAGGAGGCCCGAAAAGTGGCGGCTGGTAAGGCCTTCTGTATTCTTAGCTTCATGTATGTTAAAATGTGAAGAATCCGAGCGGCGGGCTGAATTCTTATTTATCCAGGGGCTTTTGCGGATCTTCCTCGCAGCATATCAGATGCCGCTCAATTCTATCGCACCGAGGAGAAGAAGATTGCAGAGAGGGATTTCTGGTCGCAGTATCTGGCGCCGAACTATCCGGTGCCATTTATTGATCAGATGAAACAGCTGATCGAACTGCACCAGGCGGCCGAACTAGCCATGAAGGACTTAGTTGTCCGGCTGTGGCCTGCGGATCCGATTCCAAGCAGCTACTTCGCACTCATCAAGTGGATCGTGGGCGCCTGTCCTCGGCTAGATGCTATCAAGCGGTCAGTCTGCATAGAAGGCGCGCGTATGGCGTTTGCCCATGCGAAAGTGCATTGGGGGAGGCTTGACGCGGAAAAGCTGCTCTCTGAGGGGCCGCCAGAGGGTAAGGAACACCGCAAGCCCGAGCTGTATTATGCAGGTGTGATGAAAGGGGCTCGCCTTGTAGCGGACAAGTGTACGAAAGACATCATATTTCCCTGAAGGCATCTGTGCCAATTGTTGTAATATGGGATAATGGCATGTTTGTTATATATTGCCTGTTTTATTTGAACATATGTTCTTCCTGTGCGGCTGTTTATAGTATGCAAATTCTGGGAGTTGGCCAGTCGTCGGCTTCTGCCCCCTCGTAAAAAGGATATGGGGGTGTTCGGGATATATCTGAATGCTCTTTATCCCATAGTTGGGTCCTTTTAAGGAGGTGTATCTTTCCGCGAACCAGGCAATCGGACTATAGGGCTTTATTACTCTCACTTAGCCATAGGAATTTGAGTATGGTCGGCGCGGCCCCTAGTGTTCGGAAGGCCGAACTAGGGGCTCTATCGGCGCCTGATCAGAAGACCGATCCGTCGCACTTAGCATTAATGATGGCGTTATGCGGAATAAATCTTTAGGGATTTTATGACCTCTTGACCAGCGGACCGGCTCTCGCTTCATCATGACAGTCGGTTTTCGGCTTTCTCTACTGAGGTGCTCGTCCGGCTGAACCGGGACACAATCGCAGTAGTTCTCCCAGCGCTACCTTAGCGGATAGAACGGAACGTAAGGTACCAAAACATGGGAGCCGGGCAAATCCAACCAATGACCCAAGACATGATTTGGAGCAGATGCATATAGTGCTATAAGTTCGGGGTGCCGAACGACCGAAAAGGTGGTCGGACTTGCTTGCCGTACTGTGGAGCCCCTGGTGCAACCAGGCGAACGCGGAGCGTGGCTTCATTTTCGGCAAAGAGGTGTCGGCGATAAACGACAGCCGGAAATTGCTATTTACGCATTGTAGTAGAATTTTATGTCTATGCATATTAGTATGATGTATGGAAAGAGGTGTTGTTTGACGGAACCTGTTATGGCCGGACTGGAGGGGGCTGTGAGCGGGTCGAGAATGAATCCGAACTGCCTTCTACCTACATGTTCCTTCCTTTGTGTGTCCGGGATAATTCCGTGCCGCCAGTTCTGTTCTGCGTCAATTGTTAGTTTGCGAAATGTTTGAAGACAGCCAGGTGCCCTCTTTGTTGTTGCTCCCAGGGTCCCTAATCGGGCCCTGGTATGCCCAGTCGTTAGACCGTGAGGAAGTGCGGACTCCCAGTGGATGTCAGGATGGTTGGCCTGGGTGATTTACCACTGAGAATCTAGTTGACATGGTTTTTCCCGTTAGCATACGGTAAGCTATCATATGGGAAGGTGCCGAGGATTTATTCTTTGGCGTAGCATTTTTGGATGGTTCGAAGGCAACTGTTTAGAGTGGTGGGCCAGCAGAACTTGGCCTTTGCGCCTGACATCTTTTTAAGAGATGTTTTCCATGGCGTCATACCCTTGTGGGTCTTGTGTGTTATGGGGCCCCCGGACTACTAGGTCCAAAGGTACTGCAATTAACTTTCCGTGGTTTAGGTGGTCCTGGGCGGTCGGCCGTGCTGTTACGTTCTAGGGGGGGGGGTTCTTGACGAGGCATCTCCCCTTTATTGCTTTCGGCGCGCGACCAGCCGCTTTGTTTTGAGAATCCTGCACTCTCTATTGGTATGCTTTGCCGTCCTTCTCGGGGTACCGTGAATTTCACACGGCTGATCCAGCATGTATCTTCGGTTGAGTAGGGCTGTGTTGCTCTTTGCCTGTTTGTCGAACTGAGCCTTGCCGGACTTGGCACCAGCTTCCTTGTGTTTGGTGTTTATGACCTTTATGCCGAGGTCTGAGGGTGCCTCTTCGTATATGCTGCTTGCCGCATTGGACCGTAGTGATGCGTCGGCGTCTGTGTGCGTGCCCGTGGTTTTCCTGCTCGAGTTGAGGTAGCCAGTTATGCCGTGTGTGCCCTTTATTGGGGCTCTCGAGTTCGTATTTTTCGGCGGCTAGTATCTTGGTCCACCTATCCTCTAGCGCATCTTGGTCAGCTGTGAGCTGCTCTTGTTTCCTTTGCAGGCTCCTTGCTGTAGCCATGAGCCATCGCTTGAAGCGAACTTGCTCCACCGGGTCCTCTGCTACGCCGAATTCGTCGTTGCCGAGGCTTGCCTCGTCGTCGGAGGGGAGTGTGTGGTTGTCCCTCTCCTAGTATCCCGTCGTCATTGGTCCGGCCTGCTTAAGTGTTAGCTGACTCAGGTTGTATTCCTTTTTGGCACCGTTCGGACTGCTCTCGTTTCTGGGGCTGTTTTTGGTGTGGTGGGGTTTGGAGTGGTGTCGATAACGCACATGTTTTGACTTTCTTTCCGAGGGGTTGTCCTCCATTGCCTCATCGCCATTAGTTTCCTTCGGAGTGTCCACCATATATATATCATATGAGGAGGTGGCCGTCCACCGCCCGGTGAGTGGTGGCTCCTATCATTCTCCTACATCGTCGTCCATACCGTCGATGTCTTCGGAGTCGAAGTCAAGCACGTCGTTTAGATCATCGATCGTGGCAATGAAGTGGGTGGTGGGTGGGCAACGAATTCCGTCATTCTCTGCTTCCCACTCGAGCCAGACATAGTTCGGCCCGGAGTCTCCTGACGAGGAGAGAGACTTCAATAAGTCCAGCATGTCGCCAAAGGGCGAGTGCTGAAAAACGTCCGCCGCGGTGAACTCCATCACCGGAGCCCAACCAGGATCGGTGGGCTCAGGGGCGCGCGGACTGGAACCTGCATCCGGATATGAATCCGGGGGTCCGGAGTCACAGGTTCCCTCAGAGGTGAAACCTGTGTTCGGCTCCATCGCCGATGAAGGTACGGCCTGCGGGGCGGGGTCCAGTCCTCCATCCTTAGGCGAAGCAACTTGTCCCGGATTTAAATTCGAGGCTTCTGCCGGGACGATATCCCAAGCGACGTCTGACAGCAGGTCTAAGCCGTGCTCATCGCGACTGTTCGGCGCTTCTGGCGCTGGCCCGAATCCGTCGAAGATCAAGTCTCCACGGATATCCGCTGTGTAGTTCAGGTTTCCAAACCTTATTTGATGGTCGGGTGTATAGCTATCAATCTGCTCCAAGTGGCCAAGCGAATTGGCCCGCCGCGCGAAGCCGCCGAACACGAAGATCTGTCCGGGGAGAAAAGTCTCACCCTAGACAGCGTTGTTAATGATGATTAAAGGAGCCATCGAGCCTGACGGCGACATCAAAGAGGAACTCTCAATGAAAGCACCAATGTCGGTGTCAAAACCGACGGATCTCTAGTAGGGGGTCCCGATCTGTGTGTCAAGGCTGATGGTAACAAGAAGTAAGGGACATAGGTGTTTACCCAGGTTCGGGCCCTCTTGATGGAGGTAAAACCCTACTTCCTGCTTGATTAATATTGACGATATGGGTAGTACACGAGTAGATCTACCACGAGAATGTAGAGGCTAAACCCTAGGAGCTAGCCTATCATGGAATGAATGTAATTGTGATCGGTCTTCTAAGGACCAACCTCTCCAGTTTGTATAGACACCGGAGAGGGCTAGGGTTTCCATGGAGTCGGTTACAAGGAAGGAAATATAATATCCGGATCGCCAAGCTTTCCTTCCACGCCAAGGAAAGTCCCATCCGGACACGGGCCGAAGTCTTGAGTCTTGTATCTTCACGCTTCAATAGTCTCGACGTTGTACACAGTCCCGCCGTCCGGATACCCCCTAATCCAGGACTCCCTCAGTAGGTATGGTGGCTGTTTTGAGGAAGATATAAGGAGGCTTATGTGTGATAGAGTGTATCATATCACGGGGTTTGGATGCACCGGCAAAGTTTGCACCGACTCTCGAGGTGAGAAAGGGCAATGCACGGTACCGAAGAGGTTAGCAATGATGGAAAGGTAAAAGTGCGTATAATCCATGGACTCACATTAGTCATAAAGAACTCATATACTTATTGCAAAAATTTATTAGCCCTCGAAGCAAAGTACTACTATGCATGCCCCTAGGGGGATAGATTGGTAGGAAAAGACCATCGCTCGTCCCCGGCCGCCACTCATAAGGAAGACAATCAAAGAAATACCCCATGCTTCAAATTTGTCACAAAACGGTTACCATACGTGCATGCTACGGGACTTGCAAACCTCAACACAAGTGTCTCTACAATCCACAACCACCCAATAGCATGACTCTAATATCACCATCTTTATATCACAAAACTATTGCAAGGAATCAAACATATCATATTCAGCGATCTACAAGTTTATGTAGGATTTTATGACTAACCATGTGAATGACCAATTCTTGTCATCTCTCTAAATTGATATAAGTGAAGCAAGAGAGTTTAATTATTTCTACAAAAGATATGCCCACGCTCTAACAAATATAAGTGAAGCAAAAGAGCATTCTACAAATGGTGGTTTTCTATGTGAAGAGAAACAGGCAATCCAAACTTCAAATGATATAAGTGAAGCACACGAAGCATTCTATAAAGCCATACTCAAAAGATCTAAGTGAAGTGCAATGAGCATTCTATAAATCAACCAAGGACTATCTTATACCAGCATGGTGCATAAAATAAAAGTGAAAACTAAATGCAAAAGACGCTCCAAGACTTGCACATAATGCATGAACGAAACGAATCCGAAAACATACCGATACTTGTTGAAGAAAGAGGGGATGCCTTCCGGGGCATCCCCAAGCTTAGACGCTTGAGTCTCCTTCAATATTTACTTGGGGTGCCTCGAGCATACTCAAGCTTGAGCTCTTGCCTCTCGTCCTTTTCCTCATATCGAGACCTACTCGATTAGACACTTCATCCACACAAAACTTCAACAGGAAACTCGGTAAGATCCGTTAGTATAATAAAGCAAATAACCACTCTAAGTACTATAACAAACCAATTCATATTTTGTTTTTGCATTGTGTCTACTGTAATATAACTTTTACATGGCTTAATCCACTAATATAAATTGATAGATTCATCAAAACAAGCAAACTATGCATCAAAAACAGAATCTCTCAGAAACAGAACAATCTGTAGCAATCTGAACATCCACAATACTTATGGTACCCCAAAAATCTACCAAAATTAGGACAAATAAAAATGTTGTACAGCAAGACAGTGCAAAAGGAATCAGAACCGTTTGACGTTTCAGTTAAAAATGTAAAATCACTCACTACAGCCAAAGTTTATGTACAAACCAACAAGCATTGTAAACATCCTAAAGGCAAACCTTAGCACATTATTTTTATAATACAATGGAATTGTACCAAGGGGATAATTATTTTTTTTAAAAGTTTCTGTAATCAAGATTCACAAAGTTTCTCCCACTTCAACAATGCTTGTCTCTCTCACTTTCACTTTCCTTTTCAAAAAGTTTTAGGTTCCCCTCTTTATTTTTTTTGTTTTTAAACTATATAAAAGCACTCAACAGAAATAAATGACTCACTAAAACTTCCAGGTTGTCTCCCTGGCAGCACTTTCTTTAAAGCCATTAAGCTAGGCATATAGTGCTCAAGTAATGAATCCACCCGGATCCCAAGGTATATCAAAGCCAATTTTAATTAACAATGATTTGTAGTTTAGTAGTGAGCACAAAGTAACATATATCAAGCAATGACAAAGTCTAACTCTCTTCCTATGCATCGACATGTCATAAAAGAACAATTCATGCACACCAAGTAAAGGCCAATGCATAGTATAAGCAGTTTCTTGCAATTATATCGTGTTGGAAACATAAAGAGGCAGAGATGTAGTTCGTTCCTCTCTCATAATAATTGCAAGTAGGAGAAGCAAGCACATGCATATTATATCTATCAAAATCATCATGTGCAATGGTAAAAGGCAACCCATCAATATAATCCTTAATAAGCACACACTTCTCCGATAAAGTGTAGTAGGGAGAATTCAAAAAGATAATAGGACTATCATGCGTGGGTGCAATAGCAACAATTTCATGTTTAACATAAGGAACTATAGCAAGTTCATCTCCATAAGCATAATTCATATTGGCATCTTGGCCACAAGCATAGCAAGCATCATCAAAAAGGGATATTTTGAGAGAATCAACGGGATCATAGCAATAATCATCATAGCAATCATCCTTCGGTAAGCACGAAGGGGAATTAAACAATGTATGAGTTGAAGAGTTACTCTCATTAGAAGGGGGGCACGGGTGATTAATCCGCTCTTCCTCCTTTTGTTCTTCGCTCTCCTCATCATCTTTTTCATCTAATGAGCTCACAGTTTCATCAATTTCTTCTTCCATAGCTTCCTGCAAAATATTAGTCTCTTCTTGGACAGCGGAGACTTTCTCAATAAATGCATTAATGTAGTAATTGTATTCATAATTTTCATAGCAATATCTAAGTATAGCAAGATTTTCTGGTCTATAAACTGAACCATCAAAATCATCAAATGCTTTAAACATAGATTCAACCTCATAAGCACCCATAAAAGCAACAAATTCTTCTATTTATTCCACATCATAGTAATCAAAGATACCATTAGCATAAGAAGCTAAGGTTTCATTATCATTGAATTTGCATGAAAAGGGAAGGTGTGGAGCCTTCATCCTAGAGCAAAAAGTATAATCATGTATCACGCATAGTTGACGAGCATACCAACGCAACATAGAAATTTGATCCCATAATAGTTTCCCTTTTTGTGTCAAGCAATAATCCCTAAAGTATTCACGTTGATCCAATGTGTCTCCCATAACATAACGGAATGGGGTTTTCTTAGGATTATTGAAGTAGTACATAATTTCAATCACATAATGAGCATCGAGGGTTTTAGGAGGTTCCCCATCTCCATGAGTACCATCTACACCTAATTTTTTTGGTATTTCGTGTTCCATATCGATAACTAAAGATAGAGAACAACTTAGAACAGCAAATAAAAATTACTTAGTGATAAAGCAAACAAGCACACACGAGAAAATTCACCCCACGCTATGACTCCCCGGCAACAACGGCAGAAAATGG
This sequence comes from Triticum timopheevii, assembly GCA_963921465.1. NCBI lineage: Eukaryota > Viridiplantae > Streptophyta > Magnoliopsida > Poales > Poaceae > Triticum > Triticum timopheevii. The sequence continues at coordinate 295,337,408 of OY997262.1, forward strand.
TCTTGATAACCCGCAAGTATACGGGATAGTTGTAGCCTCTTTCGATAAGTAAGAGTGTCGAACCCAACAAGGAGCTAAAGGTAGAACAAATACTCTCTCAAGTCCTATCGGCCACTGATACGACTCTATGCACGCTTGACGTTCGCTTTACCTAGAACAAGTATGAAACTAGAGGTACTTTGCAGGTGTTGTTGGATAGCTTTGCAAGAAAGTAAAGAACGCGAAAATAAAAAGTAGGGGATGTTTAGATAAAGATGCAATAAAGTAAATATAGCGAGTGTAGAAAAGTGGTGGTAGGTGTTGTGGAATTGTCCCTAAGAAACTGACTACGTTACTAGACCAGTAATCACTATTGCAATTCTATTTGAGGGAGAGGCATAAGCTAACATACTTTCTCTACTTGGATCATATGCACTTATGATTGGAACTCTAGAAAGCATCCGCAAATACTAAAGATTCATTAAGGTAAAACCCAACCATAGCATTAAAGTATCAAGTCCCCTTTATCCCATACGCAAACAACCCACTTACTCGGGTCTGTGCTTCTGTCACTCACGCCACCCACCATAAGCAAATCATAAACATATTGCAAAGCCTACAGCGGGAATCCCTCATGCTTGCACGACACAGAGGGCACAATAGGACAGCAACAATAATAAAACATGCAACTCAAACCAATCATAGCAATTCATCAATCACCGATAGGACAACGAAAATCTACTCAGACATCATAGGATGGCAGCACATCATTGGAAAATAATATGAAGCATAAAGCACCATGTTCAAGTAGAGGGTACAGCGGGTTGAGGGAGAGAGGACCGCTGAATATAGAAGGGGGAAGGTGTTGGAGATGTTGGTGAAGATGGTGGAGGTGTTGGTGATGATCGCGATGATGATGATGGCCCTCGGCGGCGTTCCGGCGCCACCAGAAGCAAGGGGGAGAGAGCACCCTTCTTCTTTTTCTTCCTTGACCTCCTCCCTAGATGGGAGAAGGGTTTCCCCTCCGGTCCTTGGTTCCCATGGCGTGGGAGGGGCGAGAGCCCCTCCGTGATTGGATCTATCTCTCTGTTTCTGCGTTCTCAGATTCTACCCCTTCACTGTTTCTTTAATATCCGGAGATCCGTAACTCCGATTGGGGTGAATCTTTCGCCCAGATTTTCTCATAAAATTAGCTTTCTTGCGGCAAAACAAGAGCATCAACCGCCTTACGGGGGGCCCAGGAGAGTCCAGGGTGCGCCTGCCTCCCTGGGGCGCGCCCCCTATCTCCTGGCCCCCTCGGACACCATCTCGCGTTGATTTTACTTCCCAAAAATCACAAATATTCCAAAATAATTCTCCGTTCGTTTTTATCCCGTTTGGACTCCGTTTGATATTGGGTTTCTGCGAAACAAAAAACATGCAACAGACAGGAACTGGCACTGGGCACTAGATCCATATGTTAGTCCCAAAAAATAGTATAAAAAGTTGCCAAAAGTATATAAAAGTTGAATAATATTGGCATGGAACAATCAAAAATTATAGATACGACGGAGACGTATCAGTGACTGGCGTTGGTGCAAGGAAGCGGTCGATGGCGGCCATCCATGCCGCTGAGGGGGGCGCTGTGTAAGTGCATCTAGTGCCCCTTAGTGATTTTGGTGTATTGAAGACTTATAGGTTAAGGGACTCATGCGTTTATGAGTGTACATAGGTCTATAAGTCTATGAGGAGTTTGATATTTACAGAGAAAGTCGACCCCTAAAAATGAAGTTCTTCGACTGAAGACTTTGATATTCTGAAGACTTTCTAAAGACTTTGAAAGTGAAGAAATTGGTGTGACCTTGAAGACTTGACATTCATTTGAGGAACATGAAGCGTGAAGACTTTTGTTTTCGTAGTTTTATTTTCTCTTTCTTGAGTCATAGGAAACACCATACTGTTAAAGGGGGTCGAGGAAATACTAAGGAAAAATTTCCATGTGATGCTCAACTCAAAATCCTACACCTACCAATCCCTTTGAGTGAAGCCATTGGAAATCTCATACAGTTCAGTCAATTTCTTCAGTGACAGAGACGCAGTTCTTCTGGTCACTGAGGACTTTGCTCTGACTGAGGAGTTAGGAATTCGCCAGTGCGAATTGCCTACACAGTGAGGAACATGATAGCCCTGAGGAATTTGAGAGTCAAATTTCCGACCGTTGCTGTGCTGCGCGCCGGCTGTCCCAAAATATCTTATCCACCTAACGGTCATATCATTAAAGGGCATTTATGTATTATCATGCCGGGCTGCTCCCAAGGCTATAAATAGCCGCCCCCTACAACCACTAGCTGGTCGGCTGCTCCGAGAGAACTTGACACTTGTCATTTGAGAGCAACCCATCCTCCGAGGACTTTGAGCGAAAATCATCAAGTGAGGAAAATCCCAAAACCAAACCCCCACAAACCCAAAGTGATTGAGCATCACTGAAGAAATTGATCCTGCGTGGATCTGACGCTTGTTACCTTTGAAGACTGTGCTTCTTCCAGATGGTTAGGCGTCAAGGTCTAGAGCATCCAAGAGGAATTGTGGATCGCCGAGTGACCAAGTCTGTGAAGGTTTGGAAGTCACCTGAAGACCTACCACGAGTGATTGGATGAGACCTGCGTGGTCTTAGTTCAAGGAGAATACAGTGAGGACTGGGTGTCCTGAGTTGCGGCTCAGTGACTGGGTGTCCGGGACTGCGTGTCCTCGAGTTTAAATACTCAGCCGCTCCAACCAGACGTACAATTGAGACAGCAGTTGGAACTGGTTTACCAAATCATTGTCTTCACCAACTAACTGGTTCTATTTCCTCAACCCTTTCATTTCCTCATTACTGTGTTGAATGTTGTTCATATCTGTGTTTGAAGACTTTGACTGAAGACTTTCTAAATTTCCTCAGTTCAATTTCTTCAGTCTGTTTGTCTTCATCTTTTTATCCTATGATTACGCTTTCTGTACTCTGTGCTTGTCTTCATTTCATCATGATGACCATGCTTGTATCCTGTTACGCTTACTTCTGAGTACTTATTCCACTGCAAGTAGTTCTTTGATAAGGAATTTCCTCACCGGCAAATTCCTCAGTGAAGAATTCATAAAAAATCGCCTATTCACCCCCCCTCTAGTCGATATAACGCACTTTCAATTGGTATTAGAGCAAGGTACTCCCTTGTTCTTTGTGATTTTGGTTTAACCGCCTGGAGTTTTAGTTATGTCGACCGCAGGTATGAAGAAAATGACATGCCCTATCTTTGACGGTCATGATTATCCCAAGTGGAAGGCCATGATGAGGAAGCGCCTCATGGCTATAAACAGCGAACTGTGGACCGTCACTGAGATTGGTCTTACTGATCTATGCAAGATGGCGGACGTTGATGATATTCGCAAGTACACTCGACTTGACATCATAGCGAAGGATATCATCTGTTCCTGCCTTTCCAGAGATCAATTCGGGCGCATTATGCATCTTGGCAATTCGAAGCTTATCTGGGACCGAATCTCTGATGTCTATGAAGGTCATCGAACTCGTCATGATCCCTGGTTTGAGGACTTCAAGCAATCTCTCAAAATGATGACGTTCGAGCCAGAATCATCATCTTCTGCATCATGTCTCATGGCAAATGGTGCTGAGGTAACTGAATGCTCCTCATCCGAGTCTTGTGATGATGAATCTGATAATGATGAATCTGATAATGATGAATCTGATGATGATATTGAATCTTGTTATACCAAACTTGTTTGCATTGCCACTAAACAACAAACAGCTTTAGAACAAGTTCAAGATATGCTAGACAAAAGTGATGATATGTTGCGTAAAGAAGTGGATCAGTCAAAAGCATTGGGTGAATGTCTTTAGAGAATTCACTCCAAGTTTGACGCCCTTCAAGATCAACATAACACCCTCTTGACTGATCACGAAAAACTTTCTTCTGAATCTCTTCAAAGAAAGGAAGATCTTGAAAAGCTAAGAGTGTGTTATGAAGATCTTCAGAAGGAGTGCGATTCATTACTAGCTCAACAAATTAGCGCTTCTCAGGAAGAATTTGTTCCTCCATGCTTAAAGTGCATTGAACGTGAATCTGCTAATTCTTCACCAGAATGTTCAAATGCTTCAACTGTTACAAATTCTTCATCTGCCTCTGCTATCACTAATTCCTCATCTGAGGACATTGCTAGTATCACTGACAATGCAGGGCTGAAGGAATTGTACATGACAGGCATGTACAAAAGCCTCAAAGGGCATCAGACTCTTTGTGATGTGCTTAAAAAGCAGATCCTCAACAAAAACCCTAGGAAAGAGGGTATTGCCTTTGAGAGGAAACTTAATGCTGATGGAACATATTGGAAGCCTGAGTAGTACCCCAAAACCTCATGGGTTGCTGCAAAGGGACCTCCAGTTGATCCATCTAACTTATCTGGCTTTACATGTGATCTCCTCATCCTTCTGAAGAGTCATTTGACTCCAACTATAAACTGTTCAAAAATCAGAATGGTGAAGTATTTGCTAGATATGTTGGCACTAACTGCAGGAACGGTTCCCCTATGAAGAAAATCTGGGTTCCCAAAAGCCATGTTGAAAGTCTTCAGGTGAATGTCCTCATGACACCACCTGTGAAGAACAGGAACTCCAGATCGAATTCTTCACATGGACCAAATTCTTCATATGGATCCAAGTCCTCATACGGACCAAATTCCTCACATGGATCAAAGTCCTCATATGATTATCATCATGCTAACAACTCTGTCTCGCAGGGTAGAGCTAAGGGCTATGAATATGTGCATTATTCTTCAAACCATTATGTTCATAAGTCCTCGAAAATTTTCTCTGCTTATTCATATTCTTACCCTGACCCCTCTTATGTGAAAAAAAATGGTTTGGCATCTTTGCCACCTTTCTCATATGGTGCTCGCAGAGTGATGAACTCTTTGCCACCCCTTCAGATGTGGGTGGTGAAGAAAAAGAACTAATTTCTTCTGCAGGGTCAGGTCTCCAGACGTGCTTTAACGTCTGAAGAATTTGCTGGGGACCTGACGAAAATGCCTGAAAGGACGCAGGCGAATCATGATGAAATGAACTTTCATTTCACACGTCCTCACATTGCTATATCTGTTTACTACTTGATGAAAATCATCTGATGAACTTGATATCATATTCCTCACTGATGAAGCATATGAGATTGTAAGCTACACTAAATCATCTGCAGGATGATCAACCCAAAACTACTGAATGGGTCCTCGATAGTGGATGTACAAATCACATGACTGGTGACAAGAATCTACTAATGGATGCTCCCTTATCACCATCATCTCTGAAGCATATCATCTTTGCTGACAAAGGCAAAAGTCAGGTATTGGGTCTTGGTAAGGTTGCAATCTCTAAGGATAAACACATGGACAAAGTCATGCTTGTTGAGTCCTTAGGATACAATTTCATGTCAGTCTCAATGCTCTGTGATCTTGATATGGTTGTTGTCTTTGGCAAGTATCACTATGTTGTGATTATGGAAGCTGACAATTCCAAAGTCTTCGAAGGCTTTAGGAGAGGAGATCTGTATATTATTGATTTCTCTATAGGACCACAACTAGCCGTGTGTCTACTTGCAAAAGCTTCAGAAGGCTGGCTATGGCATCGACGACTTGGTCACGCAGGCATGAGGAATTTGAACACGCTTGCGAAGAAGAAGCATGTCATTGGCATTGAGAATGTCAAATTCCTCAAGGATCACTTATGCGGAGCCTGTGAAGCTAGAAAAATGACCAAGGCCAAGCATCCAGCAAAGACAATCATGACCACTACACGTCCATTCGAATTGCTTCCCATGGACCTCTTCGGACCTAATCATTACTCAGCAGTCACTAATGATGCATCTCTATATGGTTTTGTCATTGTTGATGATTACTCTCGATATACATGGGTACACATTGTTACTTACAAACATGAAGTGCAGGAAGTCTTGAAACGATTTTCCTCAAGGGCTTCAACCAACTTTGGTGTGAAGATCAAGCACATCAGAAGTGACAATGGAACCGAGTTCAAGAATTCTGGTCTTGATGCCTATCTTGATGAACTTGGTATTACTCATGAGTTATCTGCTCCCTATACTCCTCAGCAAAATGGCATCGTGGAGCGCAAGAACAGAACTCTTGTTGAGATGGCTCGCACTATGCTTGATGAATACAAAATGCCTCAGCATTTTTGGATTGATGCAATTGATACTGCATGCCACATCATCAACAGAGTATATCTTCACAAATTCTTCAAAAAGACTACCTATGAACTCCTCACTGACAAGAAACCCAATGTGAGTTATTTCAAAGTCTTCGGTGCTAAATGTTGGATTAGAGATCCTCACCACAACTCTAAATTTGCACCGAAAGCACATGAAGGTTTTATGCTTGGTTACGGAAAGGACTCGCACACCTACAGAGTCTTCAACATTGTTCTTCACAAGATTGTTGACACTGTAGATGTGCGGTTCGATGAAACTAATGGCTCGCAAAGAGAGCACCTACCTTCTGTGTTAGATGAACCAGCACCTGAGGATTCCATCAAGTTCAAGGCAACTGAGGATGTCATTCCTACTGAAGAATTTGCTGAATAATTCATTCTAGTTCATGAAGAACGTCGAGCTGATGCACCTGAAGAAAATCCTGAGGAAAACGGTGCTGAAGAAAATGCTGATCAAATTCCTCAGCGACAACCAGCTCATCCTCGCGTTGCAAAAGAAGTGCAAGTGGAGAAGATCATCGATGACATTAGCGCACCAGGTCCTCTCACACGCTCAAAAGCTTCACATTTATCTAACTTTTGTGGGCACTATGCTTTTGTCTCTATCACAGAGCCCACTAAGGTAGATGAAGCATTTCTAGAGCCGGAGTGGATTCAGGCTATGCAAGAAGAATTACATCAGTTCGAGCTTAACAATGTCTGGGAATTGGTCAATCACCCAGATCCTCGCAAGCATAATATCATTGGCACAAAGTGGATCTACCGCAACAAGCAAGATGAAAATGGCCTTGTGGTGAGGAATAAGGCACGACCAGTAGCTCAAGGCTACACACAGGTTGAAGGAATTGATTTCGATGAAACTTTTGCACCTGTTGCTAGACTTGAGGCTATTCGCATATTACTTGCCGATGCTAACCATCATGATATCATCTTATATCAAATGGATGTGAAAAGTGCATTCCTCAATGGTAAGCTTGAGGAAGAAGTATATGTTGCTCAACCCTCAGGTTTTGAAGATCCAAACAATCCTAACAAAGTCTTCAGACTCAATAAGCCCTGTATGGCCTCAAGCAAGCCCCTCGAGCGTGGTATGATACATTGAAGGAATTCTTCGTGAAGAATGGCTTCACACCCAGTTCACTCGACCCTACTCTCTTTACTAAATCTTATGATGGTGAACTGTTTGTGTGCCAAATATATGTTGATGATATTATCTTTGGCTGTACTGACCAACGTTATAGTGATGAATTTGCCTATATGATGAGTGAAGAATATCAAATATCTATGATGGGAGAGTTGAAATTCTTCTTAGGTCTTCAAATTCGTCAGCAGCGCAATGGCATATTCATATCTCAGGAGAAATACCTCAAAGATGTACTGAGGAAATTCGGCATGCAAGATTGCAAAGGCGTCAAAATTCCTATGCCCACAAATGGCCATCTATGCACTGATGAAAATGGTATTGATTTCGATCACAAGGTATACTGCTCCATGATTAGTTCTTTATTGTACTTATGTGCATATAGGCCAGATATAATGCTTAGTGTTTGCATGTGTGCCCGATTTCAAGCTGCACCGAAGGAATCACACCATAAGGCTGTGAAGCATATTCTTCGATATCTAGCTCACACACCAACACTAGGATTATGGTACCCCAAGGGCTCTGCTTTTGATCTCATTGGATATTCTGACTCTGACTATGATGGTGATCGTGTGGACCGCAAGTCAACATCTGGCACTTGTCATTTCCTCGGACGATCTTTGGTCTGTTGGTCCTCGAAGAAACAGAACTGCGTATCACTGTCTACTGCTGAAGCTGAATACATTGCTGCTGGCTCATGTTGTGCTCAATTGCTTTGGATGAAGCAAACCCTCAAGGACTATGGCATCAACGTGAAGAATGTGCCTCTCCTCTGTGACAATGAGAGTGCCATCAAGATTGCTCACAGCCCAGTTCAGCACTCGAAGACAAAGCACATTCAGATTCGTCATCATTTTCTTCATGATCATGTGTTGAAGGGCGACATCTCCATCGAGCACGTGAAGACTGGAGAACAGCTAGCTAATATCTTCACTAAGCCCTTGGATGAGAAGAGATTTAGCAAGTTGCGGTGTGAGCTAAATATCTTAGAATCTTCGAATGTTCTTTGAAAAGGACACACATCCTAACACTTATGCAAAATTGATGACTTAGATGTGCAACACATGAAGAAACTTTTTTCTTCAATCAATGAAGAATAACACTCTAAGTGTGAAGAAATTAATGAAGAATTTGATTCTCAGAACCCTACGACAATTGTACGCGGTGTCTGAAATCATCATTCTTATACGGTGGGTCACGCCACCACAAGAAGTTGAAATTCTTCAAATTTAATTTTTTTTTATTTTTGAAATTCTTCAGTTTTTTAAAATTCTTCAACTTTGCAAAATCTTCACTATTTCCGTCGTTTTCCTTCATTGGCTATATATATATGAGTTTATGTCCTCTACAGCATTCACTTATGGCTATTTCTTCAAGTTGCTTTTTCTGCTAAGTGAATGTGATCGGACCCTTCCCCCTCTATGCTATACTCAACCCAATCTATTCACAAATTCTTCATGTGCGTTCTATTTGAAACTCGTTCAAAGTCTTCACTGTGTCAGCTGAAGAAATTGCGAACGAAACTTTAAAACAATCTTATCCAGATTTTCGGTTTTGCCGCTCAAACCGTTCCGCATCCCATGATGCATTATTATATTCACCCACGATCTTACACGATCTCATCTGCACAGTACGTGGATGACACATGTCGCGTGAAGGAGAAAGGGCAGGGGCATGTTCGTCCCAAAATCTTTGGGCGAACAGTTTTTACCGTGGCTATAAATACCCCTCTCCCCTTCCTCACTTCATTTACTCCGCTCGACCGCGCTCTCTCTCGCTCGAGCTTCTCAAACCCTAGCGCCGTCGCTACTCCATTGTCGCCGGTGAGGAAGAGCTTCGCTGCCTCAACCTCGTCGCCGTCGTACTCGCGCCGGTTGCGGAAATCTTCACTCCGCCGCCGCCATAGCTGTTTCCCTCTACCAAGTTAGGGCGTGGGAGATCTAACGTGACGAACTTCACCTCTATTCATCTCAGTTCGTCGTGTTCTTCGTTTCGGGTAATTAAAAGTTACTTTTATTACTCACTTTGATTCTCAAGCTTTCCTGAAAATTTTCAAAGGTGTTTTATTCTTCAAATCTTCACATATGAACACCTCACACACTGTATGCTCTTGATCCATTTCTCTAAGCACTCATTTTCTTCAAGATTCCTCAATTGTGTGGATTTTCAATCTGTACAACTCTGGAACCTAAGACAAAGAACGCTTAGTGAAATTCCTCAAGGCTCAACTGGTCAAAATTCCTCAAAACTTGTCTTTTCGAAAAATCTTCTGAGAACGCATATGACCTCTCCAAATTCCTCGCACCTACACTCTGTTCACAGGTACTCATGTCCGCTGCTGAATCACTAGGTTCTCATCAACTTAACTCATTTGCAGCGTTCCTCGAAGAAAAACTGCATACTTCTTCAGAGTGTTCAATTGTTCAAATTCCTCATCTGAAGAATATGGCTGAAGGAAAGAGACCGCAGAAAGGAGGAAAGAAACCTGAGGTCATGACTGCTTTTGAAATCCCTGATGACATATACAAGGATTATTGCACACCTGATGAAGCCAAATTTGGCAAAGAGAACAAAAATCAGCGCAAGGTGCGCATTCAGAGGATTGAACGGAGATGGGCAAGAGAATGGAGGGAATATCGATATGTTACTCCAAAGTACATGAAGAAATTCACTTTAAATCCTCCATGCCCAAGAGCTCCATTGGCACCTGGCCAAGTAGCTGATCCCACCAGCATCAAGCGTGGTGAGGACTTTCCTGAATAATGGGCTAGGCGCCAAGCAAAATTGGCACGACAAGCCAAGGAGGCAGTGAGGAAATTCAATGAGGATTCTGCTGCTGCTGCTACTGAGGCCTCGGTCAAGCCGAGGAAATCAATGCCAAAGAAGCCTGCTCGTAAGCCAAGTGCTTCACCAACAGCACCCTCACGGCCAAGTTCCTCAGCTATGCCCTCACGGCAAATTCCTCAGACCACTACTGCTCCACCAAAGTCCTCAACTCCTGTGCATCTGGCTACATGCCAAAGGACTACTGGTTTTTCAATTGCTTCTGGTGTCTCAGCAAGTTCCTCAGATGCACCAATGTCCTCATCAGGCCCCACACTATTGAAGACTAAAGCAACAGCTGGACGCGGTCCTCGGCCAAGTCCAAGGAAGAAACAGGTTGCATTCCAAGTGCCCTCTGATGATGAAGCTTCTAATGAAGAACTTGCAGAAATCATCAAAGACAGGCAAGTGAAGGCCGCTAGAGCCAAAGGCACACCTGTGCCACTGCTTTTGGATCCGAAGAAGATCCTCGATTACATTAATCTCTGGCACAAGCATCCAAACACTCCAATGCCTGATCTGCCTCTGACTCCCGGTCAAAGTCACATGCTGACCCATTTCATCACTCAAGAGAAATGGAAATTTGAGAAGGCACGTGAGATCAAGAAGGCTCAATACAGGAAGGAGAAGCTCCTGAAGAAAAACGTTGTCAGAATGACACCTGAGGAACTTCTCCAGGCTCAGTCTGAAATCCAAGCCCTCAGCAAAGACTTCGATGCATACAATGCTGATTGGCAAGGAGCCAAAGTGAGATTCATCGACCTGACGAAGAAAATGACAACTGTTGCATCCCCATCGCAACAAGAAAACCCTCAGGCTGCAGACTCTGCTCAGCCTGCTGAAGAACATGCCAGCACCGCTGATGACTTTCAGCCTGCTGATGAAAATACAAGTTCCAGGGCTGATGACTCCATTCCAGCCGCTGAAGAAATTGCCAGGGCATCCACTAGTGGTGCACCTGAAGAAACTGAAGAGATCAGGGCAACTGCACCAGTTGCGCCTGAAGAAAATCAACCAAAGTCCTCAGCTCCTCCCGCGCCTACACCAACTCCAATTCTTCCTTCTGCCTATGAAGTGAAGAAGACCAAGGCTGCAGAGCGAGCTGCAGTGAAGAAAAGGAAGGCATCAGCTGCGTCAAATTCTTCGGCTGCGAAGAAAATGAAGCCAATGACCAGCTCACTTGAAAATCCGATTGATGTTGTTCCAATTTCCTCCATGTCATCAAAGGAAATTGTTCCTTATGGAGAAGACTACAAGATCCCAAGTGGATCTGATGAAGAAAATCAGTCTGCTGCTACGTCAGAGCAGCTTGATGATGAAATTGAAGTGGACGCAATCCCTTCAACGCCAGTCATTTCCTCACCTATGCCTCAGTTCACAGCTGAAGAGGCTGGTGTTGAGGAAATTGAAAATGAAGATGAAGATGTGGATATTGGATGCACTACACCAGTGATGAATGATGACTTTTGGGAAAGTCAGCATCCCAATACTCCTCCATTCACACCTATCCAACAGATTCCTCAGTCCCCGGCAACCACAGTTTAGATGGGCTCTGAAGAAACTCATCCCACTCCTTTTGTTCATGAAGATATTCCAGCCGCTAGTGCTGAAGAACCTGTTGCTGCTGATCCTCAAGTTCCACAAGAAGAGGAACCAGAAATTCCTCAGCCTGAAGAACCTGAGATCGTGATTCCTGAGGTTGTGCTGCAAATCACTGACACTCCTCTGCCCAAGCCGAAGAATCCGTTCTCAAGCAAGCAAAAATTCAAGGCTGAAGACTTCTTTTCGGAGCATGTGTTCTTCACTGACTATAATCCATATGACTCTGCTCGCATAAGGAAGAGGCGTTTCTGGACTGCTAGTCAAGTCAACTTCTATTCCTCAGTGCTGTTTGACAAGGACAAAATCTTCGATCATGAACATATTCCTCACGTGGATATGGAATCTCTGCCATGCTTCGAGCCAGTCCTCAGTGTTATTCACGATGCAGGACTACTGAATTTCTGCACTGACATTTGCGATTGGAATGAAGAACTCATTCTTCAGTTCTACGCTACACTGCATATCACTGGAAACGCTGAAGATGTCAATTCATGGGTGTTGGATTGGATGACTGAAAACACTCATTATAAGGCACCAGCAACTGAATTGCTTCGTGTCCTTCCTCTTGATCCTCCCCATGACAGTGCATGTTGCATCTGCAATGACCATGAACTGACAAATCATTATATGCAAGTGCTCATGAAGCCTTTGAACCCAGGGCAGGCCCCACGAACCAAGTTCCTCGTCAAGGAATTGCTCTATGTGCCTCGGACTGTCTATCGCATTCTGACGAAGACAATGAGTCCTATCAAAGGCCACGACTCAAATGATGAAGAAGTCGTTGGCATCATGAAGAATATGCTTTTCAACATCATTCATGGCATTCCCGTCAACTTCCATGATTTCTTCATGAGGACTCTGGCAAATGTTGCCATGTCACCATTCGAGCTGAAGCCCTATGCGCCTTGGATTATGAGATTCATAAGGGCAAGATCTTCACTGAACTACAAAGCTGACGCTCTGAACCACGGTAGTTACTTGCCTCCCATTGAAGTCCTCAAGCGACCAATTTCATCATCTGATGATAAAGGCAAGGCAGCTGCTGTGATCGATGAAGGCGTTCGTCCATTGGATGGTCAATTTCGCTTGGCTACATCTTACTCTACCAATGACGACTCTGCCACACATGACACTGCCGCAAATACCTCAGCTAAGCAAAATCCTCAAGCCACAGCACCCAGGGTGATGACTGACCGTGAGTTACTCCTCAGTCTTCATCAGAAGGTTGATCGCAATCACAAATGGGTAAAGCGTCAGTTTGGTGCAATTCTTTACAACATGACCTCAACACATAATGCAGTGAAGAAGAACCATTACTACCTTCATGAAACCCTCAACCGCACCTGGGCTGTCCTCACTCATGTCTATAGCGCTGAAGAACTGAAGACTATGGGTCTTAAGGAAGAATTTGACTGGTCTGCACCTCCTCTGAAGAAATTCAAGAGGGTCAAAGTTCCTCCATTGGTGGCCAGCTCTTATTCTTCATCGCGCGACACTGATGAGTATGAAGATTTAGACGACACTGCGGCAGGCCCTGCTACAACAAACAACCCCGACAACGCTGGCGCTCCTCCATCAACTTGAAATTCTTCAGGGGTGTTAGTCCTCAGTTTCAATCCTTTTGGTCATTTGATGACAAAGGGGGAGAAATCTGAGTTAGTCTTCAAGCGGGTCTATATTAAGGGCATTTTTTTAAGTTACAACTCTCGTTCTTCTGAAACTTTTTATTGGATCGAGTTGTAATCTTAAACCCGATGGTGCCTTGATACTTTTGGACGGTGCTCTGATGCTTTTGATGCACTGAGCTCTGATACTTTTGATGTGCTATTCTGCATGCTTATTCCTCGTTAATATTATTGCACGCATGCTGAATCTCATCAGGCACCATATTTCATCATGCATTTCAAATTCTTCATATTATATATCAAATGCGTGTATGAATTACAAGATATAGGGGGAGATCTCCATGATTCAACTCTTCAAATGTGCATTGCCTCAAAAGCAAATTCCGCACTATGCACATCTTCAGGGGAGTTCTTCTATATCTTGCAATCTAATTCCTCAATATCAGTATTTACACTTCATATGTTTATCCCCGTTGAAAACTTAACCTATGTTGTCATCAATCACCAAAAAGGGGGAGATTGTAAGTGCATCTAGTGTCCCTTAGTGATTTTGGTGTATTGAAGACTTATAGGTTATGGGACTGATGCGTTTATGAGTGTATACAGGTCTATAAGTCTATGAGGAGTTTGATATTTACAGAGAAAGTCGACCCCTAAAAATGAAGTTCTTCGACTGAAGACTTTGATATTCTGAAGACTTTCTGAAGACTTTGAAAGTGAAGAAATTGGTGTGACCTTGAAGACTTGATATTCATTTGAGGAACATGAAGCGTGAAGACTTTTGTTTTCGTAGTTTCATTTTCTCTTTCTTGAGTCATAGGAAACACCGTACTGTTAAAGGGGGTCGAGGAAATACTAAGGAAAAATTTCCATGTGATGCTCAACTCAAAATCCTACACCTACCAATCCCTTCGAGTGAAGCCATTGGAAATCTCATACAGTTCAGTCAATTTCTTCAGTGACAGAGACGCAGTTCTTCTGGTCACTGAGGACTTTGCTCTGACTGAGGAGTTAGGAATTCGCCAGTGCGAATTGCCTACACAGTGAGGAACATGATAGCCCTGAGGAATTTGAGAGTCAAATTTCCGACCATTGCTGTGTTGCGCGCCGGCTGTCCCAAAATATCTTATCCACCTAACGGTCATATCATTGAAGGGCATTTATGTCTTATCATGTCGGGCTGCTCCCAAGGCTATAAATAGCCGCCCCCTACAACCACTAGCTGGTTGGCTGCTCCGAGAGAACTTGACACTTGTCATTTGAGAGCAACCCATCCTCCGAGGACTTTGAGCGAAAATCATCAAGTGAGGAAAATCCCAAAACCAAACCCCCACAAACCCAAAGTGATTGAGCATCACTAAAGAAATTGATCCTACGTGGATCCGATGCTTCTTACCTTTGAAGACTGTGCTTCTTCCAGACGGTTAGGCGTCAAGGTCTAGAGCATCCAAGAGGAATTGTGGATCGCCGAGTGACCAAGTCTGTGAAGGTTTGGAAGTCATCTGAAGACTTACCACGAGTGATTGGACGAGACCTGCGTGGTCTTAGTTCAAGGAGAATACGGTGAGGACTGGGTGTCCTGAGTTGCGGCTCAGTGACTGGGTGTCCGGGACTGCGTGTCCTCGAGTTTAAATACTCAGCCGCTCCAACCAGACGTACAACTGAGACAGCAGTTGGAACTAGTTTACCAAATCATTGTCTTCACCAACTAACTGGTTCTATTTCCTCAACCCTTTCATTTCCTCATTATTGTGTTGAATGTTGTTCATATATGTGTTTGAAGACTTTGACTGAAGACTTTCTAAATTTCCTCAGTTCAATTTCTTCAGTCTGTTTGTCTTCATCTTGTTATCCTGTGATTACGCTTTCTGTACTCTGTGCTTGTCTTCATTTCATCATGATGACCATGCTTGTATCCTGTTACGCTTACTTCTGAGTACTTATTCCGCTGCAAGTAGTTCTTCGCTAAGGAATTTCCTCACCGGCAAATTCCTCAGTGAAGAATTCATAAAAAATCGCCTATTCACCCCCCCTCTAGTCAATATAATGCACTTTCACGCTGGCACCCGCACGGGGACAGGCGCTGTCAACGGCGCGGCAGAGACATTCGTGTGCACGGGCACCGGCACGAGCACGCACGTCAGTGCATGCACAGGCGCATGTGCTGGCAGGTGCACAGGCACCGGCACGGGTGTGCGCATCTGTGCACGCACAGGCGAATGCGCTGGCAGCTGCACGTGCGCGTGAAAGCCGGCGGGGAGCTCGTGGAACCCCATGGGATCAAGCTCGGCGACAATGTGCGGCTCCCAGCCCATCAATGCCACAGG
Source organism: Triticum timopheevii (assembly GCA_963921465.1). NCBI lineage: Eukaryota > Viridiplantae > Streptophyta > Magnoliopsida > Poales > Poaceae > Triticum > Triticum timopheevii. The sequence goes on from OY997262.1 coordinate 295,353,152, forward strand.
GATGGGCGTTGGCGCAGTCGGGGCGACGGGAGCCGAAACGGGAGCGGGGACAGTCGCGGCGTCTTCCCGCAAGGCTAGTTCAAGCTTGTCCCAAAGCGCCTTATGTTCTTGAGACTCCGGCTGGGTGTCTTCCTCAGGAAACTGGAAGACTAAGGGCAGACCATCGTGATGCGGCATGGTGTACGTTTAGCTCAGGCTAGTTGGAGGTAGACGATAGGAGAATCGGAGAGGAACAGAGAAGATTGTAGCGATACCAGGTTGTGCGGGGTTGATTTTAAACTGCGGCGCCGGTGACATTAAAAGTGGGAGCAGTTGGGACGAAGGTGGGCGGCAGATCCTGGTCAAAGGGCTCGCCTCCCAGTGAGCCTGCACAGCGGTCTGCTTGCACGCATCCCTGTTAGCCGGCGCAGCGGTCTGCTCGCACGCCTCCCGTCGACTCACACGCTTGCTCGGACGGCACCTGCCGATGAGAAGCGGGGACTTGTGGCGGCACGTAAACGCCCATAGTTTCAATAGTGAAAGCGTTCGCCGTAACGTGACAGGTCTTTGTTCCGAAATACCTTGGCTCTTCATTTGTCCAACTTGTCATAAGCAGCTTGTCTCAAATTGAAGAAAAAACTTACGAAGTAATATTTGTGCCATATTACGTGACCATGCTCAGTTTCAAGAATTTATGCTCACTTCTGGATTTTCTGAAATTTAAGATCCAGGATTCGAAACAATATCATAACCTACATCATGCAATAAATTTTCAAGCCGTACATCTGTCCTGTTGTATTTCTTAAGAAAGGATTTGATCAAACATTTTGCTTAGTTAGACTTCAGACAAGTTATATATGCAGAGTAAAAGGATAATCCCTCTGTACCAGTGCATTGCCTGATATATTAACTCAAGTGCTAGGCACGAACAAATGGGCTCAATTTTGTGCTCATCCTGGTGTAGTAGTTGTAGTAGTAGTAGTAGTAGTAGTAGTAGTAGTAGTAGTAGTAGTAGTAGTAGTAGTAGTAGTAGTAGTAGTAGTAGTAGTAGTAGTAGTAGTAGTAGTAGTAGTAGTAGTAGTAGTAGTAGTAGTAGTAGTAGTAGTAGTAGTAGTAGTAGTAGTAGTAGTAGGCAATGCAGTTGACGGGTGACCTTGACGAGCGGCGACCGAGGGAATTGAGCCGTGCCCGGCACGGTAGGTAACGTTGTCTAGTTACTAAAGCATCCCTCCGTTGTTCATCGGTAGTCATTATGGACCGGGGACATGAGGGGAATTTCCTAGGGCTGGAATTCTGGCCGCCAGATATTTCGACTTGAAACGCTGAGGCTCGACTGGTTGGGGTTGCCTAATGTGCGTACCACGCACGCCACCGCGAGCCCGGTTTTTATTTTATTTTATTTTATTAGGATCAACACGAGCCAAGGTCTGGCTGGTACGCCATTGGGTCCTACCATTCGAGAATACGGAAGGAACCTTTTAAAATGCGGAACGAATCTATGTGTATTAAAATGCCCGTATTTTCATTGCAAATACTAATCTCAACATGGTAATTGATTTATGACAAGTTGTTGAATTAGAGCGAGTTTGTGATATAGTGATCTCAACGTGGATTTCACATTTCATGGTATCCCTAGTAAGTTTTCCAATGCAAAATCAAATTTAAAAGATGAACAATATGGAGGTGAGAAAACTTTGTATGTATCAAGCATATGACCTCACACGCACACAGAGAGACACACACGCACGAACACAACAACAATCCAATAAGTATAGTGCAGCTATTTTTCCAAACCATGCATGTATGACACGAATTCAAAAATACTCCTTCTATTCCTAAATATTACTCTTTTAGAGAGTTCAACAAGTGACTACATACGGAGCAAAATGAGTGAATCTAGACTCTAAAATATGTCTATATACATCCGTATGTGCCAGTCCATTTGAAATCTCTAAAAAGACTAATATTTAGGAACGAAGGGAGTAAAATGTCAGACATGCATGGTCCTCAGTTCAATATTTAAAATGAACATGAAACTGAAACATGAATACTAAGTGTAGTACTACAATACATGCAAATGTTGTGTTTAGGCGGAGCTATGATTGTCGGGGGTCAACCCCTCGACCTTAGATAAAATTGTGGAGCTCTGTTTAGGGTTGTTTAGATTATATTTGTCCCCACCCTCCCAACCACCGATTGGTTGTGCACCCCCCACCCCTCCTCCCCAGGAGAATATCATGTGCCCCCATACCTTAGATGCTATATGCCGATACGAGTTGCTTGGAGCTTGTAGATCTAAGATATAGCAGCTCACATGATGTGTCTTAATATTTTACAAGAAACCTTGATGAGTTTGAGAATTGCACACAATTTGTACAAAAACTATTCAGATGCCCTTGGATCCCATATCCAACGACCTCGAAGCTCGTATCACCGTAGCATCTAAGATGAAGGAGGACATCATATTCTCCTGTATGTAAGAATATCATGTGCTACCAAACCTTAGATGCTTTGGAGATACAAGCTCTTTCGAGCCGTTGGATTTGTGACCCAACACCTCCTCGGTGGTTCGAATGGTTTTTTGCAGAAAAGCCCAAAAGAGTTCGGCCACTGCTTACAAGCACAAAGACTACTCAGATGCCATTGGATCTCAGATCAAACGACCTCGAAGCTCGTATCACCGTAGCATCCAAGCTGCGATAGCACCTTATGTTTTCTTGCACGGGAGAATATGAGGTGCTCATGCATGTAGATTCTATGGTGATACGAGTTCACTGAGATCTAACGGCCCACAGTAGGAGGTTTGAATGTTTTTGCAGTGTACGGCTGAGAGAGTTTCTCTCGAAAGAAGTAAGTGGGAGGAAAGTAGAACTCGATGAAGTACTACCTCTTGAACAGGAAAGTAGTGCAGCTCAGGAAAATGTTCCTGTGATGCCTACACCAACTGGAGAGGAAAATAATGATGATGATCAAGGTACTTTGGATCAAGTTGCTACTGAACTTCGTAGGTCCACAAGGACATGTTCCGCACCAGAGTGTGAATGCCAAAAGATGTAAAGTTGATAACGATAGTCCCACATACTTGTGGCACTGCCGCCTTGGTCACATTGGTGTCAAGCGCATGAAGAAGCTCCATGCTGATGGACTTTTAGAGTCTCTCGATTATGAATCATTTGACACATGCGAACCATGCCTCATGGGCAAAATGACCAAGACTCCGTTCTCCGGAACAATGGAGCGAGCAACCAACTTATTGGAAATCATACATACCGATGTGTGCGGTCCGATGAGCGTTGAGGCTCACGGAGGATATCGTTATGTTCTCACTCTCACTGATGACTTGAGTAGATATGGGTATGTCTACTTAACGAAACACAAGTCTGAGACCTTTGAAAAGTTCAAGGAATTTCAGAGTGAGGTAGAGAATCAACGTGATCGAAAGATAAAGTTTCTACGATCAGATCGTGGAGGAGAATATTTAAGTCACGAATTTGGTACACACTTAAGGAAATTTGGAATAGTTTCACAACTCACGCCGCCTGGAACACCTTAGCGTAAGGTGTGTCCGAACGTCGTAATCGAACTATATTGGATATGGTGCGGTCTATGATGTCTCTTACCAATTTACCGCTATCATTTTGGGGATACGCTCTAGAGACAGCTATATTCACTTTAAATAGGGCACCGTCTAAATCCGTTGAGACAACACCGTATGAATTATGGTTTGGGAAGAAACCTAAGCTGTCGTTTCTAAAAGTTTGGGGATGCGATGCTTATGTCAAGAAACTTCAACCTGAAAAGCTCGAACCCAAGTCGGAAAAATGCGTCTTCATAGGATACCCGAAGGAAACCATTGGGTATACCTTCTACTTAAGATCCGAGGGCAAGATCTTTGTTGCCAAGAACGGATCCTTTCTGGAAAAAGAGTTTCTCTCGAAAGAAGTAAGTGGGAGGAAAGTAGAACTCGATGAAGTACTACCTCTTGAACAGGAAAGTAGTGCAGCTCAAGAAAATGTTCCTGTGATGCCTACACCAACTGGAGAAGAAAATAATGATGATGATCAAGGTACTTCGGATCAAGTTGCTACTGAACTTCGTAGGCCCACAAGGACACGTTTCGCACCAGAGTGGTACGACAACCCTGTCTTGGAAATCATGTTGTTAGACAACGGTGAACCTTTGAACTATGAAGAAGCGATGGCGGGCCCAGATTCCAACAAATGGCTTGAAGCCATGAAATCCGAGATAGAATCCATGTATGAAAACAAAGTATGGACTTTGACAGACTTGCCCGATGATCAGCGAGTGATAGAAAACAAATGGATCTTTAAGAAGAAGACGGACGCGGATGGTAATGTTACCATCTATAAAGCTCGACTTGTCGCTAAGGGTTATCGGCAATTCAAGGGATTGACTACGATGAGACATTCTCTCCCATTACGAAGCTGAAGTCCGTTCGAATCATGTTAGCAATTGCCGCATACTATGATTATGAGATATGGCAGATGGACGTCAAAACAGCATTCCTTAACGGACATCTTAAGTAAGAACTGTATATGATGCAGCCGGAAGGTTTTGTCGATCCTAAGAATGCTAACAAAGTATGCAAGCTCCAGCGATCCATTTATGGGCTGGTGCAAGCATCTCGGAGTTGGAACATTCGCTTTGATGACATGATCAAAGCGTTTGGGTTTATGCAGACTTATGGAGAAGCCTGCGTTTACAAGAAAGTGAGTGGGAGCTCTGTAGCATTTCTCATATTGTATGTAGATGACATACTCTTGATGGGAAATGATATAGAACTTTTGGACAGCATTAAGGCCTACTTGAATAAGTGTTTTTCAATGAAGGACCTTGGAGAAGCTGCTTACATATTAGGCATCAAGATCTATAGGGATAGATCGAGACGCCTCATAGGTCTTTCACAAAGCACATACCTTGATAAGATTTTGAAGAAGTTCAAAATGGATCAGTCCAAGAAAGGGTTCTTGCATGTATTGCAAGGTGTGAGATTGAGCTCGGCTCAATGCCCGACCACGGCAAAAGATAAAGAAGAGATGAGTGTCATCCCCTATGCTTCAGCCATAGGATCTATTATGTATGCCATGATGTGTACCAGACCGGATGTAAACCTTGACGTAAGTTTGGTAGGAAGGTACCAAAGTAATCCCGGCAAGGAACACTGGACAGCGGTCAAGAATATCGTGAAGTACCTGAAAAGGACAAAGGACATGTTTCTCGTTTATGGAGGTGACGAAGAGCTCGTCGTAAAGGGTTACGTTGACGCTAGCTTCGACACAGATCTGGATGACTCTAAGTCACAAACCGGATACGTGTATATGTTGAATGGTGGAGCAGTAAGCTGGTGTAGCTGCAAGAAGAGCGTCGTGGCGGGATCTACATGTGAAGCAGAGTACATGGTAGCCTCGGAGGCAGCGCATGAAGCAATTTGGGTGAAGGAGTTCATCACCGACCTAGGAGTCATACCCAATGCGTCGGGGCCGATCAAACTCTTCTGTGACAACACTGGAGCTATTGCCCTTGCCAAGGAGCCCAGGTTTCACAAGAAGACCAGGCACATCAAGCGTCCTTTCAACTCCATCCATGAAAATGTTCAAGATGGAGACATAGATATTTGCAAAGTACATATGGATCTGAATGTCGCAGATCCGTTGACTAAACCTCTTTCGCGAGCAAAACATGATCAGCACCAGAACTCTATGGGTGTTCGATTCATCACAATGTAACTAGATTATTGACTCTAGTGCAAGTGGGAGACTGTTGGAAATATTCCCTAGAGGCAATAATAAAAGGATTATTATTATATTTCCTTGTTCATGATAATTGTCTTTATTCATGCTATAACTGTATTATCAGGAAATCGTAATACACGTGTGAATACATAGACCATAATATGTCCCTAGTAAGCCTCTAGTTGACTAGCTCGTTGATCAACAGATAGTCATGGTTTCCTGACTATGGACATTAGATGTCGTTGATAACGGGATCACATCATTAGGAGAATGATGTGATGGACAAGACCCAATCCTAAGCATAGCACAAGATCGTGTAGTTCGTTTTGCTAGAGTTTTTCCAATGTCAAGTATCTTTTCCTTAGACCATAAGATCATGTAACTCCCGGATACCGTAGGAGTGCTTTGGGTTTACCAAATGTCACAACATAACTGGATGACTATAAAGGTGCACTACATGTATCTCCAAAAGTGTCTGTTGGGTTGACACAGATCGAGACTGGGATTTGTCACTCCATATGACGGAGAGGTATTTCTGGGCCCACTCGGTAATGCATCATCATAATGAGCTCAAAGTGACCAAGTGTTTGGTCATGGGATCATGCATTACGGTACGAGTAAAGTGACTTTCCGTTAACGAGACTGAACGAGGTATTGGGATACCGACGATCGAGTCTCGGGCAAGTAACGTACCGATTGACAAAGGGAATTGTATACGGGGTTGATTGAATCCTCGACATCGTGGTTCATCCGATGAAATCATCATGGAACATGTGGGAGCCAACATCGATATCCAGATCCCGCTGTTGGTTATTGGCCGGAGAGCTGTCTCGATCATGTCTGCATGATTCCCGAACCCGTAGGGTCTACACACTTAAGGTTCGGTGACGCTAGGGTTATTAGGAAGACTTGTATGTGATTACCAAAGTTGTTCGGAGTCCCGGATGAGATCCCGGACGTCACGAGGAGTTCCGGAATAGTCCGGATGTGAAGATTTATATATAGGAAGTGTTGTTTCGGCCATCGGGAAAGTTTCGGGGTCACCCGGTATTGTACCGGGACCACCGGAAGGGTCTCGAGGGTCCACCGGGTGGGGCCACCTATCCCAGAGGGCCCCGTGGGCTAAAGTGGCAGGGGAACCAGCCCTTAGTGGGCTGGTGCACCCGCCCTTGGGCCCCCCCTGCGCCTAGGGTTGGAAACCCTAGGGTGGGGGGGCGCACCACTTGCCTTGGGGGGCACTGCACCCCCTTGGCCGCCGCCCCCTTGGGAGATTCCCATCTCCAGGCCGGCGCCCCCCCCCTGGGGGCCTATATAAAGGAGGGGGAGGGAGGGCAGCAGCACCCCTGAGTCTTGGCGCCTCCCTCCCCCTGCTACACCTCTTCCTCCTCCCGCAGTTGCTTGGCGAAGCCCTGCCGGAGTACTGCTTCTCCACCACCACCACGCCGTCATGCTGCTGCTGGAGTCTTCTTCCTCAACCTCTCCTTCCCCCTTGCTGGATCAAGAAGGAGGAGATGTCATCTGCTCCGTACGTGTGTTGAACGCGGAGGTGCTGTCCGTTCAGCACTTGGTCATCGGTGACTTGGATCACGGCGAGTACGACTCCATCATCCCCGTTCTCCTGAACGCTTCCGCTCACGATCTACAAGGGTATGTAGATGCACTCCTATCACTTGTTGCTTAGGTGAACTCATAGATGGATCTTGGTGAAAAGTAGGAAAAATTTTAATTTTCTGCAACGTTCCTCAAAAGTGGCATCATGAGCTAGGTCTATGCGTAGTTCTCTATTGCACGAGTAGAACACAAATTTGTTGTGGGCGTAGATGTTGTCAACTTTCTTGCCGCTGCTAGTCTTATCTTGCTTCAGCGGTATTTTGGGATGAAGCGGCCCAGACCGACCTTACACGTACGCTTACGTGAGACAGGTTCCACCGACTGACATGCACTAGTTGCATAAGGTGGCTAGCGGGTGTCTGTCTCTCCCACTTTAGTTGGAGCAGATTTGATGAAAAGGGTCCTTATGAAGGGTAAATAGAAGTTGACAAATCACGTTGTGGCTTTAACATAGGTAAGAAAACGTTCTTGCTAGATCACCTATAGAAGCCACGTAAAAACTTGCAACAACAATTAGAGGACGTCTAACTTGTTTTTGCAGCAAGTGTCTTGCGATGTGATATGGCCAAAGTTGTGATGAATGATGAATGATATATATGTGATGTATGAGATCATGTTCTTGTAATAGGAATCACGACTTGCATGTCGATGAGTATGACAACCGGCAGGAGCCATAGGAGTTGTCTTTATTATTGTATGACCTGCGTGTCATTGAAGAACGCCATGTAAATTACTTTACTTTATTGCTAAACGCGTTAGCCATAGAAGTAGAAGTAGTCGTTGGCGTGACAACTTCATGAAGACACGATGATGGAGATCATGATGATGGAGATCATGGTGTCATGCCGGTGACGAAGCTGATCATGGAGCCCCGAAGATGGAGATTAAAGGAGCTGTATGATATTGGCCATATCATGTCACTACTATATAATTGCATGTGATGTTTATTATGTTTATGCATATTGTTTACTTAGAACGACGGTAGTAAATAAGATGATCCCTTATAACAATTTCAAGAAAGTGTTCTCCCCTAACTATGCGCCGTTGCTAAAGTTCATCGTTTCGAAGCACCACGTGATGATCGGGTGTGATAGATTCTTACGTTCACATACAACGGGTGTAAGACAGTTTTACACATGCAAAAACACTTGGGGTTAACTTGACGAGCCTAGCATGTACAGACATGGCCTCGGAACACAGAGACCGAAAGGTCGAACATGAGTCGTATGGAAGATACGATCAACATGGAGATGTTCACCGATGATGACTAGTCCGTCTCACGTGATGATCGGACACGGCCTAGTCGACTCAGATCGTGTAACACTTAGATGACTAGAGGGATGTCTAATCTAAGTAGGAGTTCATTAAATAATTCGATTAGATGAACTTAATTATCATGAACTTTAGTCTAAAACCTTTGCAAATATGTCTTGTAGATCAAATGGCCAACGCTCATGTCAACATGAACTTCAACGCGTTCCTAGAGAAAACCAAGCTGAAAGATGATGGCAGCAACTATACGGACTGGGTCCGGAACCTGAGAATCATCCTCATAGCTGCCAAGAAAGCATATGTCCTAGATGGACCGCTAGGTGAAGCACCCATCCCAGAGAACCAAGACGTTATGAACGCTTGGCAATCACGTGCTGATGATTACTCCCTCGTTCAGTGCGGCATGCTTTACAGCCTAGAACCGGGGCTCCAAAAGCGTTTTGAGCAATATGGAGCATATGAGATGTTCAAGGAGCTGAAAATGGTTTTCCAAGCTCATGCCTGGGTCGAGAGATATGAAGTCTCCGACAAGTTCTATAGTTGTAAGATGGAGGAAAATAGTTATGTCAGTGAGCACATACTCAAAATGTCTGGGTTGCACAACCGCCTGTCCCAGCTGGACATTAACCTCCCGGACGAGCCAGTCATTGACAGAATCCTTCAATCGCTCCCACCAAGCTACAAGAGCTTTGTGATGAACTACAATATGCAGGGGATGGTGAAAACTATTCCTGAAGTATTTTCAATGCTGAAGTCGGCAGAGGTAGAAATCAAGAAAGAACATCAAGTGTTGGTGGTCAATAAAACCACCAAGTTCAAGAAGGGCAAGGGTAAGAAGAACTTCAAGAAGGAGGGCAAGGATGTTGCCACGCCCGGTAAGCCAGTTGCCGGGAAGAAGTCAAAGAATGGACCCAAGCCTGAGACTGAGTGCTTTTATTGCAAAGGGAAGGGTCACTGGAAGCGGAACTGCCCCAAATACTTAGCAGACAAGAAGGCCGGCAACACTAAAGGTATATTTGATATACATGTAATTGATGTGTACCTTACCAGTACTCGTAGTAACTCCTGGGTATTTGATACCGGTGCCGTTTCTCATATTTGTAACTCACAGCAGGAGCTGTGGAATAAGAGGAGACTGGCGAAGGACGAGGTGACGATGCGCGTCGGGAATTGTTCCAAGGTCGATGTGATCGCCGTCGGCACGCTACCACTACATTTACCTACGGGATTAGTTTTAAACCTTAATAATTGTTATTTAGTGCCAAGTTTGAGCATGAACATTGTATCTGGATCTCGTTTGATATGAGATGGCTACTCATTTAAATCCGAGAGTAATGGTTGTTCTATTTATATGAGAGATATGTTTTGTGGTCATGCCTGATGGTCAATGGTTTATTCTTAATGAATCTCGAGCGTAATGTTACACATATTCATAGTGTGAATACCAAAAGATGTAAAGTTGATAACGATAGTCCCACATACTTGTGGCACTGCCGCCTTGGTCACATTGGTGTCAAGCGCATGAAGAAGCTCCATGCTGATGGACTTTTAGAGTCTCTTGATTATGAATCATTTCACACATGCGAACCATGCCTCATGGGCAAAATGACCAAGACTCCGTTCTCCGGAACAATGGAGCGAGCAGCCAACTTATTGGAAATCATACATACCGATGTGTGCGGTCCGATGAGCGTTGAGGCTTGCGGAGGATATCGTTATGTTCTCACTCTCACTGATGACTTGAGTAGATATGGGTATGTCTACTTAATGAAACACAAGTCTGAGACCTTCGAAAAGTTCAAGGAATTTCAGAGTGAGGTAGAGAATCAACGTGACCGAAAGATAAAGTTTCTACGATCAGATCGTGGAGGAGAATATTTAAGTCATGAATTTGGCACACACTTAAGGAAATGTGGAATCGTTTCACAACTCATGCCGCCTGGAACACCTCAGCGTAACGGTGTGTCCGAACGTCGTAATCGCACTCTATTTGATATGGTGCGGTCTATGATGTCTCTTACCAATTTACCGCTATCATTTTGGGGATACACTCTAGATACATCTACATTCACTTTAAATAGGGCACCGTCTAAATCCGTTGAGTCGACACCGTATGAATTATGGTTTGGGAAGAAACCTAATCTGTCGTTTCTAAAAGTTTGGGGATGCGATGCTTATGTCAAGAAACTTCAACCTGAAAAGCTCGAACCCAAGTCGGAAAAATGCGTCTTCATAGGATACCCTAAGGAAACCATTGGGCATACCTTCTACTTAAGATCCGAGGGCAAGATCTTTTTTGCCAAGAACGGATCCTTTCTAGAAAAAGAGTTTCTCTCGAAAGAAGTAAGTGGGAGGAAAGTAGAACTCGATGAAGTACTACCTCTTGAACAGGAAAGTAGTGCAGCTCAGGAAAATGTTCCTGTGATGCCTACACCAACTGGAGAGGAAAATAATGATGATGAGCAAGGTACTTCGGATCAAGTTGCTACTGAACTTCGTGGGTCCAAAAGGACACGTTCCGCACCAGAGTGGTACGGCAACCCTGTCTTGGAAATCATGTTGTTAGACAACGGTGAACCTTCGAACTATGAAGAAGCGATGGCGGGCCTATATTCCAACAAATGGCTTGAAGCCATGAAATCCGAGATAGAATCGATGTATGAAAACAAAGTATGGACTTTGACAGACTTGCCTGATGATCGGTGAGCGATAGAAAACAAATGGATCTTTAAGAAGAAGACGGACGCGGATGGTAATGTTACCATCTATAAAGCTCGACTTGTCGCTAAGGGTTATCGGCAAGTTCAAGGGATTGGCTACGGTGAGACATTCTCTCCCGTAGCGAAGCTGAAGTCCGTCCGAATCATGTTAGCAATTGCTGCATACTATGATTATGAGATATGGCAGATGGACGTCAAAACGGCATTCCTTAACGGACATCTTAAGGAAGAACTGTATATGATGCAGCCGGAAGGTTTTGTCGATCCTAAGAATGCTAACAAAGTATGCAAGCTCCAGCGATCCATTTATGGGCTGGTGCAACCATCTCGGAGTTGGAACATTCGCTTTGATGAGATGATCAAAGCGTTTGGGTTTATGCAGACTTATGGAGAAGCCTGCATTTACAAGAAAGTGAGTGGGAGCTCTGTAGCATTTCTCATATTATGTGTAGATGACATACTCTTGATGGGAAATGATATAGAACTTTTGGAAAGCATTAAGGCCTACTTGAATAAGTGTTTTTCAATCAAGGACCTTGGAGAAGCTTCTTACATATTAGGCATCAAGATCTATAGGGATAGATCGAGACGCCTCATAAGCCTTTCACAAAGCACATACCTTGATAAGATTTTGAAGAAGTTCAAAATGGATCAGTCCAAGAAAGGGTTCTTGCCTGTATTGCAAGGTGTGAGATTGAGCTCGGCTCAATGCCCGACCACGGCAAAAGATAAAGAAGAGATGAGTGTCATCCCCCATGCTTCAGCCATAGGATCTATTATGTATGCCATGTTGTGTACCAGACCTGATGTGAACCTTGCTGTAAGTTTGGTGGGAAGGTACCAAAGTAATCCCGGCAAGGAACACTGGACAGCGGTCAAGAATATCCTGAAGTACCTGAAAAGGACAAAGGACATGTTTCTCATTTATGGAGGTGACGAAGAGCTCGTCGTAAAGGGTTACGTCAACGCTAGCTTCGACACAGATCTGGATGACTCTAAGTCACAAACCGGATACGTGTATATGTTGAATGGTGGAGCAGTAAGCTGGTGCAGCTACAAGCAGAGCGTCGTGGCGGGATCTACATGTGAAGCGGAGTACATGGCAGCCTCGGAGGCAGCGCATGAAGCAATTTGGGTGAAGGAGTTCATCACCGACCTAGGAGTCATACCCAATGCGTCGGGGCCGATCAAACTCTACTGTGACAACACTGGAGCTATTGCCCTTGCCAAGGAGCCCAAGTTTCACAAGAAGACCAGGCACATCAAGCATCGTTTCAACTCCATCCGTGAAAATGTTCAAGATGGAGACATAGATATTTGCAAAGTACATATGGATTTGAATGTCGCAGATCCGTTGGCTAAACCTCTTTCGCGAGCAAAACATTATCAACACCAGAACTCTATGGGTGTTCGATTTATCACAATGTAACTAGATTATTGACTCTAGTGCAAGTGGGAGACTGTTGGAAATATGCCCTAGAGGCAATAATAAAAGGATTATTATTATATTTCCTTGTTCATGATAATTGTCTTTATTCATGCTATAAATGTATTATCAGGAAATCATAATACACGTGTGAATACATAGACCATAATATGTCCCTAGTAAGCCTCTAGTTGACTAGCTCGTTGATCAACAGATAGTCATGGTTTCCTGACTATGGACACTAGATGTCGTTGATAACGGGATCACATCAGTAGGAGAATGATGTGATGGACAAGACCCAATCCTAAGCATAGCACAAGATCGTGTAGTTCGTTTTGCTAGAGCTTTTCCAATGTCAAGTATCTTTTCCATAGACCATGAGATCATGTAACTCCCGGATACCGTAGGAGTGCTTTGGGTGTACCAAACGTCACAACGTAACTGGGTGACTATAAAGGTGCACTACAGGTATCTCCGAAAGTGTCTGTTGGGTTGACACGGATCGAGACTGGGATTTGTCACTCCGTATGACGGAGAGGTATCTCTGGGCCCACTCGGTAATGCATCATCATAATGAGCTCAAAGTGACCAAGTGTTTGATTACGGGACCATGCATTATGGTACGAGTAAAGTGACTTGCCGGTAACGCGACTGAACGAGGTATTGGGATACCGACGATCGAGTCTCGGGCAAGTAACGTACCGATTGACAAAGGGAATTGTATACGGGGTTGATTGAATCCTCGACATCGTGGTTCATCCGATGAAATCATCGTGGAACATGTGGGAGCCAACATGGGTATCCAGATCCCGCTGTTGGTTATTGGCCGGAGAGCTGTCTCAGTCATGTTTGCATGATTCCCGAACCCGTAGGGTCTACACACTTAAGGTTCGGTGACGCTAGGGTTATTAGGAAGACTTGTATGTGATTACCGAATGTTGTTCAGAGTCCCGGATGAGATCCCGGACGTCACGAGGAGTTCCAGAATAGTCCAAAGGTGAAGATTTCTATATAGGAAGTGTTGTTTCGGCCATCGGGAAAGTTTAGGGGTCACCCGGTATTGTACCGGGACCACCGGAAGGGTCTCGAGGGTCCACCGGGTGGGGCCACCTATCCCGGAGGGCCCCGTGGGCTGAAGTGGGAGGGGAACCAGACCTTAGTGGGCTGGTGCGCCCCCCCTTGGCCCCCTGCGCCTAGGGTTGGAAACCCTAGGGTGGGGGACGCACCACTTGCCTTGGGGGGCACTCCACCCCCCTGGCCGCCCCCTTGGGAGATTCCCATCTCCAGGGTCGGCCCCCCCCCCTAGGGGCCGATATAAAGGAGGGGGAGGGAGGGCAGCAGCACCCCTGAGTCTTGGCGCCTCCCTCCCCCTGCTACACCTCTTCCTCCTCCCGCAGTTGCTTGGCGAAGCCCTGCCGGAGTACTGCTTCTCCACCACCACCACGTCGTCGTGTTGCTGCTGGAGTCTTCTTCATCAACCTCTCCTTCCCCCTTGCTGGATCAAGAAGGAGGAGACGTCATCCGCTTCGTACGTGTGTTGAACGCGGGGGTGTTGTCCGTTCAGCACTTGGTCATCGGTGATTTGGATCACGGCGAGTACGACTCCATCATCCCCGTTCTCTTGAACGCTTCCGCTCGCGATCTACAAGGATATGTAGATGCACTCCTATAACTCGTTGCTTAGATGAACTCATAGATGGATCTTGGTGAAACCGTAGGAAAAATTTTAATTTTCTGCAATGTTCCCCAACACGGGGGTCAACCCCTCGACCTTAGATAAAATTGTGGAGCTCTGTTTAGGGTTGTTTAGATTATATTTGTCCCGTCCCTCCCAACCACCGATTGGTTGTGCACCCCCCACCCCTCCTCCCCGGGAGAATATCATGTGCCCCCATACCTTAGATGCTATATGCCGATACGAGTTGCTTGGAGCTTGTAGATCTGAGATATAGTAGCTCACATGATGTGTCTTAATATTTTACAAGAAACCTTGATGAGTTTGAGAATTGCACACAATTTGTACAAAAACTATTCAGATGCCCTTGGATCCCATATCCAACGACCTCGAAGCTCGTATCACCGTAGCATCTAAGATGAAGGAGGACATCATATTCTCATGTATGTAAGAATATCATGTGCTACCAAACCTTAGATGCTTTGGTGATACAAGCTCTTTCGAGCCATTGGATTTGTGACCCAACACCTCCTCAGTGGTTTGAATGGTTTTTTGCAGAAAAGCCCAAAAGAGTTCGGCCACTGTTTACAAGCACAAAGACTACTCAGATGCCATTGGATCTCAGATCAAACGACCTCGAAGCTCGTATCACCGTAGCATCCAAGCTGCAATAGCATCTTATGTTTTCTCGCACAGGAGAATATGAGGTGCTCCTGCATGTAGATTCTATGGTGATACGAGTTCACTGAGATCTAACGGCCCACAGTAGGAGGTTTGAATGTTTTTGCAGTATACGGCTGAGAGAGTTTGGGAAATGCGCAGAAAGTACAAGTACTACGCAAGTGCCATCTAATCACTGATCATACGACCTAGATGCTCATATCACCGTAGCGGGAAATTAAGCTACGGGGAGCACCTAATATGAGCAACAGGGAGCCGTTGGATCGAGGATGCAGCGGCACACATGAGGCCCGAATGTTTTATTTGCAAAAAAAACCTTTGGAGGGTGAAAGTGCAACTATCCCTGGGTGGTTTTGGTAATTCCTAACAACATATATCTCATTGAGCTAATGCTATTTCAAGATAAATATTTCAGGAAAGCTCAATGATTGGCATGGCATGGATGAGAAAAGTCGACCCCTCAAAATGCTAAGGACAAAAGGATTGGCTCAAGCTCAAAGCACAAGACTCTACATTTTCTATTTTAGTGATCCAAGATAACATTGAGTCTATAGGAAAATCCAATACTATCAAGCAGGGATGAGGTGTTGCTTAATGGCTTTCTTGCTCAAAATGCTTAGTGATATGCTCCAAAGCCCTCAACTACTTTCTCATATCCACATATGACCAAAACCAGAAGTCAAAATCGGCCCCACCGATTCATTCCATCCGGCGCCACCGAGTTCAGATGTCATAGCCACTGCCACAAACCCTAGGCAAATCGGTCTCACTGATAGGATCTCGGTCTCACTGAGATGCGATTGTAATCTCTCTGTTTCCCTTCGTAACGTTTTGGTCAAACCGAGATGAGCGATCGGTCCCACCAAGATTGCAATGCAAACTCTCTGTTTCCCTTTCGTAACGTTTCGGTCTCACCGAGATGAGCGAATCGGTCCCACCGAGTTTGCCTGACCAACCCTCTGTGTGTCCATTACCAAAATCGGTCCCACCGAGTTTGTGTAATCGGTCTCATCGAGATTAGTTATGCCCTAACCCTAACAATATCGGTCCTACCAAGTTGCATGTTGGTCCCACCGAAAATCCTAACGGTCACATGATTTGCTAAATCGGTCCGACCGAGTTTCACGATTCGGTCCCATCGAGATTGGTAAGTTGTGTGTAACGGTTAGATTTTGTGTGGAGGCTATATATACCCCTCCACCCACTCTTCATTCGTGGAGAGAGCCATCAGAACATGCCTACACTTCCAACCTACATTCTCTAAGAGAGAACCACCTACACTTGTGTTGAGGCCAAGATATTCCATTCCTATCATATGAATCTTGATCTCTAGCCTTCCCCAAGTTGCTTTCCACTCAAATCTTTATTCCACCAAATCCAAATCCTGTGAGAGAGAGTTGAGTGTTGGGGAGACTATTATTTGAAGCACAAGAGCAAGGAGTTCATCATCAACACACAATTTGTTACTTCTTGGAGAGTGGTGTCTCCTAGATTGACTAGGTGTCACTTGGGAGCCTCCGACAAGATTGTGGAGTTGAACCAAGGAGTTTGTAAGGGCAATGAGATCGCCTACTTCGTGAAGATCTACCCTAGTGAGGCAAGTCCTTCGTGGGCGACGGCCATGGTGGGATAGACAAGGTTGCTTCTTCGTGGACCCTTCGTGGGTGGAGCCCTCCATGGACTCGCGTAGCCGTTACCCTTCGTGGGTTGAAGTCTCCATCAACGTGGATGTACGATAGCACCACCTATCGGAACCACGACAAAAACATCCGTGTCTCCTATTGCGTTTGCACTCTCCAAACCCTTCCCTTTACATTCTTGCAAGTTGCATGCTTTACTTTCCGCTGCTCATATACTCTTTGCATGCTTGCTTGAATTGTGTTAGGATTGCTTGAATTGTGCTAAGTTGCTAAAATCTGCCAAGAAATAAAATTGGGAAAAGGCTAGATTTTTTATTTGGTCAAGTAGTCTAATCACCCCCCCCCCCTCTAGACATATTTTCGATCCTACAAGTGGCATCAGAGCTTTGGTTTCCATTTGCTTTGATTTCCATAGCTTTTCGTAGTCATAGCCTTGGTTTCACAACCTAGGAGAGTATGGCGTCTAGCGAGGGAAATTACCACCGTAGAGGTCCTTACTTTGATGGTACTAATTTTCCTAGTTGGAAGCATAAGATGAAAATGCATATTATTGGACATAACCTCGCCGTTTGGGCTATTGTGTGTATTGGCTTGCAAGGTGAATTGTTTGATGGGAGAGAACCAAACCGTGAAGTTACCGCGGAAGAGTTGAAGGTGCTGCAATACAACGCTCAAGCTTGTGAAATTCTCTTCAACGGATTGTGCCCCGAAGAATTCAACAAAATCAGCCGTCTTGAGAATGCAAAGGAAATTTGGGATACTTTGATTGATATGCACGAAGGTACCGACTCCGTCAAGGAATCCAAGTTGGATGTGCTTCAAAGTCAGCTTGACAAGTTCAAAATGAAGGATGGTGAAGGTGTCGCTGAAATGTACTCTAGGCTTGCTCTTATCACAAATGAGATTGCCGGCTTAGGAAGTGAAGAGATGACCGACAAATTCATCATCAAGAAGATCCTAAGAGCTTTGGACGGAAAATATGATACTGTGTACACATTGATCCAAATGATGCCCAATTACAAAGATCCCAAGCCAACAGAAGTCATTGGAAGAATTGTTGCTCATGAGATGTCACTCAAGGATAAGGAGGAGCTCCACAACAAGTCAAGCGGTGCTTACAAAGCCTCATGTGAAGCTCCCACATCATCAAGTGAGAAACAAACCTTCAATGAAGAATTGAGCCTAATGGTGAAGAACTTCAACAAGTTCTACATGAGTAGAAGCAAGGAAAGAAGCTCCAGGTCAAGGTCCTACAATGACAAAAGATCTTCTAGTCATGAGCGTAATTGCTATAATTATGGAAGACCCGGACACTATTCCAATGAGTGTACGGCACCCTACAAAAGAAGAGAAGATTCTCCAAAAAGAAGAAGTAGAAGAGAAGAATCACCATCAAGAGAGAGAAGGAGTAGAGATGATCGTTATGAATGAAGAACATCCCGGAGAAGCAAGGATTCGGAAAGGAAGGACAAGTCATCAAGGAGCTACACAAAACGAAGACATCAAGCTCATGTTGGTGAATTGGTATCTGGCTCCAACTCCGATATTCACTCCGAGTGAAGCCATCACTCCAACTCTGAATATACTCAAGATAAAGGTGTTGCCGATCTAGCACTTGTGTCAATCAACTCCTACGACATATTTGATTCACCAAATGAAGGACTTGGAAGATGCTTCATGGCTAAAGGCCCAAAGGTATCACACCCCAAGTATGTTGATTTCAATAGTGATGAAGATGACTTGTTAGGTGATGATGATTTACTTGTTGACAACTCTAGTGATGAATACTATGATGAAACGTCAATTAATCATGCTAATCAAGATCATCGAGAACTTTTAAGGACTCATGAGAAGTTACGCTTTGAAAAGCTCAACCTTGAGCAAGAGCATGAGTTCTTAAAGGCAATCGATGAGGATCTTCGTAAGAAAAGTTCTTCTTACATTGCCAAGCGTTTACTCTTATCTACTTACATGCCTCAAGTCAAGTCTAGTAACAAGAACAAGAAGGATTCTTCCTCTAGTAGTAACAATCATCATGCTAAGTCCAATGTTGTTGCTTCTAGTAGTTCTCTTGATTCCACTAATGATTCTCTTACCCAAGTTACAGTTGAGCAAGAAAATAGTTTATTAAAGGGAATTATAGAGAAAGGTGTTTACAAGAGCCTTGCCGGGAGTAAGCAATTCGAGGAAATTGTACACAAGCAAGGAAGGCACCGGAAGAATCAAGGTGTTGGTTTTGAACGAAAGTCAGTGCCAATGGAGTTGAGTGGGAAGAAGATCAATACCCCAAGACGAAGTTTGTTCCTCAACAAGAGAAGTATGATCCTACTTCTTTCAAAGGGACACAAGCTCAAGATGATCTTCCACCACAAGACCACAAGCAAAAAGGCAAGGACAAGCTTCAAGAGGAGATTGATGCATTTGAAGAAGCTCCTAAGGCCTTGGTCAAGTGGGTTCCCAAGACTACATCAAGTTCTACTTCATCAAGTACGACTACAACTCCAAGGATTCCCATCAAGATGATGTGGATCCCGAAGAATAAGAACTAGAGAGTTCTTGAGGGTGACTCCGCAAACATATTTCACTCTTATCATTTTGGCAAGGACAAGTGCAATCAATTTCCACATCTTGCACTAGTTCAAGGAGTCACAAACCCTCTTGTTGGTAAGACAAAGGACAAGGTAACCTAATGCTTTCATGGACATCATCTTGTGCATGCATCACTCTATGTCTATGGATATCCTTGTTTGTTCCTTGTGGGACTAACCCGTGTAGGTATTGGAAGTGCAACTAACTCCAATGGATTGCTCCAAATGATCTATATCAACATTGAGCATCCACATCTTCAACACCTACATGAAGTCATCATCAACAAAACCCAAGGTTAGTTCATCCCTCTTAGGGGGAATCTCACATCTAGGGGGAGCTTTACTCAAAGAATTGAGCCAAAGCAACTCTAATGGTGTGAACACAACAATGCTTTATGTAAAAGTGGTAAGCCCACTTGTGCTTAAACGATGAGTATGACCTATGATCAAATGTTCTCATTTGACTCCTAAGTCAGTATACTCATATATAGATGACCTAGTCATCGCCAATTGCTTGATAGATGCTAGAAGTGTTTGTGCATGCTTTGCCACATATTTCATTTGCCATTTTTTTGTGTGAGCATGTTAGTTGCATAGTTTACTCATTCGAGGACATCCACTTGTAGTTTTGATTGGTTGGTTTATTTTCTTTTGCCAAGTGGATGGACAAGAATGCCTAAGAGCCTTCTCTAGCTATCTATGCTTTTCTTGTCTCAAACTCTATTCATGCTACATCACAAAGTTTGATCAAGTCAGATTAGAACCACTCTGTGAGAGGAGCACTTGGAGTCCCCGATTCGTCATAGACTTCAACTTCCAAAACCTCTTTGTGCGTTTCGGTCTGACCGATTCAACCATTTCGGTCATACCGTGATCACTAAGTTGATCTAGGTTTTCAATCTCGGTGCAACCGATCTGAAATTTTCGGTCACACCGAGTTGCAGTAACTGCTTGCAGTTATGCATCTCGGTGCCACCGAGTTGTTCAACTCGGTCACACCAACAGGGTCAGACTATATATACCCCCAGGCCAAAATTTGGAAATTTTTCCGAACCTCTTCGCCCGCGCACAGCCTGCTCTGCCTCCTCGGGTCTCCGGATCATCCTCCTCGTCGCCAGCAACCTCCAGCCGCTAGTCTCCACCACCGTCAACGGGATTCTGCCCCGCCGTTGTCGCCGTAGCAAATCCGTCGCCGAACTAGGGTATGGATTTGAAACTTTGTGCTATTCCTAACTCCGATTCCTAGCACATTGCATTGCCATGAATCTTGCCACGTTTGAGATCTTCCTATCCAGCGAAATCACTCCGTAGATTAGTTTTGGATTGAAAATTTAGGGTTAGGTTTCTGCTGAACTCATCTCGGACCGACCGAGTTGTAGAAATCGGTCTCACCGTTTTGGCTCAGGCCATTGCACATGTGATTCTCGGTCTGACCAAGAATTGCAAATCGGTGTGACCGAGTTCAATTCTTTGTGAAACCCTAGCAATCTTGGTGCCACCGAACTGTGGCTCAGTCTGACCGAGTTCACTAGTTTAGATTCCAAAAGCTGCTTCGGTATCACCGAGTTTACAAATCGGTAGCTCCGAAATGCTTTCTGTGGAAAACTAAAACTAAGTTTTGACTCATTTTTTTGCAAAACCCTCTGTGCTTTGTGATGCTCATCTAGTCTACCTCATCTATATCTATTCACAGGGTCTGCTGTTAGAGTTTGCATCATGTCAGATCAGAGTGACAGTCAGAACAAGTCTGAGGAGCAAGTTCAGATGAGTGAGGGCACTAGTCCCTCTAGCAGCTATGACGATGGTAGCAGGAGCACACCCAGCAATTTTCCCTAGGCAGCCACCAGGGCCAGAAAGAAGAAGACCTCATATTCTGAAGATGAGGACTATGTGGCTGTTGAGGATGAGGCTGCATCAAAGAAGAAGGTGCTAAAGAAGGAATATGGCATAGCTGCATCCACTAAGCCAGGAATGCAAAAGAAGGCACCTGCAAGGAGAATTCCAACTTCCAAACCTAGGAAGGTTGCCACTGGTGAAACCATGAAGTTCACCATTGAGTCTGAAGATGAAGCTGTTGGCCAAGACAAGAAGAAGAAGAGAGTCAAAACCACTACTGCCAAGGTACTTGGCAAGCCCTCTAGGAGGAGAGACTCTGAAGAAGAAGAGGAAGAGGTTGCTACACCAGCACCCAAAGCTCAGAAGCTGATGGGAGATGCTATAAGGTCAGGGGCTGCTCCATCTAAGCCCAAAGATGCTCCCAAGGCTGCTGCTCCTAAGCCCAAGTCTGCACCTAAGAGGAACACTAGGAGTATTCCAACTGCAGAGAAGAACAAGGCCCCAGTGCCTGAAGCTGCTAAAGAAGAAGATGAAGACTCACTTGTCTTGAGAAAGTTGAAGCCCAAGATCCCAGATCATAATGATGCTCACCCAGTTGCAGAGGACATGAAGCTCAGGAAGGATGCAGGTCTAAGACAGTGGAGACTGACTGACCCCTATGCTGTCAGGAGAAGAACTGTTGTGGACTACAGGTTCCATACTAAGGAACAGCAGGATTTCTATGAGATAGTGCTGCTTGACAAGAAGCCCATAGTGTGTGACATGAGATGGGTTGACTGGGATTACATCAAGAAAAATGAAGAGCACTATCCAGGAGTTTATGACAGTTTCAAGTCTTGTGGAGTAGAAGACTTTGTTGGCCAAAAGCTCACAAAGTGAAATGATGAGCTTATTATGCAGTTTTACTCCACAACTCACTTCTACCCAGATGGGAGGATAGTCTAGATGTCTGAGGGTACAAGGTACCAATCAACAGTTGAGGAATGGTCTGAGTTGATAAATGCCAATCAACAGTTGAGGAATGGTCTGAGTTGATAAATGCTCCAAAGGTGAATGAGGATAACTTGGATGTCTATGCCAATAAGAAGAAAGACCACAACTCCATGGCTCACATGTAAAGAGAGATCCCAGATGTTCCACTAGAAACACATAAGTTTGGATTTGTACATTATCTGTTGTCAGGATTGCCTACTATCAACTGGATCTTAAGGCACACTTTGCTACCCAAGTTAGGTGATCACAAGATGATCAGAGGCCATGCAATCAATTTGCTCCCTATATTTGATGTGCCTCAAAAGTTCAAAGTCATGAGCCTGATTGTCGAAACAATCAAAAGGACTGCTGCTAATCAGAAGAGGAGTTGTGGGTATGCCCCACACATTTAGGAGCTTATAAACTCTAAGATGGGCACTGGCACATATCTTTTGGACAAGGAGCACCTGCCCATCTACCCTGATTTTGAGGACAACACCATTGTGATGGATGAAAATGAACCATCTTATGTGCAAGCACAAGATAAGAAAGAGAAGGCAAGGGCTGAGAAGGCTGCAAAGATGCCAACTGCTGAAGAGACATCTCAGATTTTCCTGAAGAGCAAGCAAGATCAGCTTGGCTACTTGATTGCCTCCACCTTGAGGATTGAGAAGGGCTTGGCCACCCTGACTCAAAACGAGGAGAGCTTGGAGAGAATCATAGAGCATAAGTTTTATGCTCTTGATGTCAAAGTGACAGAGATCCAAACTGCAGTTGAGCAACTCTAGGAGGATGTGGAGGAGAAGAAGGGCAAGTCAACTACTGATGCTTTTGCTAGAGTGCCTAGAGGACAGAGATCTGCTGCAGTGCCTTTCCAGACACCAGAGCTACATCATCTACACCAGCTACAGCTTTAGTGCCTCTAGCTCCAGCACCAACTCCACCAGCTCCAGCT
Source organism: Triticum timopheevii (assembly GCA_963921465.1). NCBI lineage: Eukaryota > Viridiplantae > Streptophyta > Magnoliopsida > Poales > Poaceae > Triticum > Triticum timopheevii. Next base: position 295,376,260 of record OY997262.1, read on the forward strand.
ACATTAACAGAAGACTTCGTCTGTGGAGCCATCTCTACACCATCACATGAAGACCACCTGAGAGTCGTTTAGCACTATGCATTTTCTATGAACTTTTTGGTAACTTGTTGCCAAAGGGGGAGAAAAATGTACAGATCATAGGCTTCGAGAGAGAGTGTTTCTTTGATCTCTCTTGTCTTTTTTTGGTGGTTGAACCTCGTTATTTGTGTGCTTGATACATTTTGCTTTTGTGAGATACTTGGATGATCATGTGTTTGATCATATGCAATGCTACATTAATGCTTGTTGGATGATATTATCTCTTATATCCTCATATGATCATTCACTTTGCTTGGTGATGAGTGCACGTGCTTAATTATTATCATTTTGAGCGCTCCACCAAGATGTATGTGACATGGAAGAGTAACCCATGATCCTAACTCATTGTGCATTTGCAGTCCAAAGCAAATTTTAAATAATGCACAAATTTAGGGGGAGCTCTTACTTTTCACATACTTCTAAAAGCGACAATGTTTTTCAATCTTATTATCATTTGTCAAAGCTTTGATCTATATGTTGTCATCAATTACCAAAAAGGGGGAGATTGAAAGTGCAACTATCCCTGGGTGGTTTTGGTAATTCCTAACAACATATATCTCATTGAGCTAATGTTATTTCAAGATAAATATTTCAGGAAAGCTCAATGATTGGCATGGCATGGATGAGAAAAGTGGACCCCTCAAAATGCTAAGGACAAAAGGATTGGCTCAAGCTCAAAGCACAAGACTCTACATTTTCTATTTTAGTGATCCAAGATCACATTGAGTCTATAGGAAAAGCCAATACTATCAAGGAGGGATGAGGTGTTGCTTAATGGCTTTCTTGCTCAAAATGCTTAGTGATATGCTCCAAAGCCCTCAACTACTTTCTCATATCCACATATGACCTAAACCAAAAGTCAAACTCAGCGCCACAGATTCTTTCCATCCAGCGCCACCGAGTTCATATGTCATAGCCACTGCCACAAACCTAGGCAAATCGGTCTCACTGATAGGGATCTCGGTCTCACCGAGATGGGATTGTAATCTCTCTGTTTCCCTTCGTAACGTTTTGGTCAAAACGAGATGAGCGATCGGTCCCACCAAGATTGCAATGCAAACTCTCTGTTTCCCTTTCGTAACGTTTCGGTCTCACCGAGATGAGCGAATCGGTCCCACCGAGTTTGCTGACCAACCCTCTGTGTGTCCATTACCAAAATTGGTCCCACAGAGTTTGTGTAATCAGTCTCACCGAGATTACGTTATGCCCTAAACCTAACAATATAGGTCCTACCGAGTTGCATGTCAGTCCCACCGAAAATCCTAACAGTCACATGATTTGCTAAATCGGTCCGACCGAGTTTCACGATTCGGTCCCACCGAGATTGGTAAGTTGTGTGTAACGGTTAGATTTTGTATGGAGGCTATATATACCCCTCCACCCACTCTTCGTTCGTGGAGAGAGCCATCAGAACATGCCTACACTTCCAACCTACATTTTCTAAGAGAGAACCACCTACACTTGTGTTGAGGCCAAGATATTCCATTCCTACCATATGAATCTTGATCTCTAGCCTTCCCCAAGTTGCTTTCCACTCAAATCTTCTTTCCACCAAAGCCAAATCCTGTGAGAGAGAGTTGAGTGTTGGGGAGACTATCATTTGAAGCACAAGAGCAAGGAGTTCATCATCAACACACCATTTGTTACTTCTTGGAGAGTGGTGTCTCCTAGATTGGCTAGGTGTCACTTGGGAGCCTCCGACAAGATTGTGGAGTTGAACCAAGGAGTTTGTAAGGGCAAGGAGATCGCCTACTTTGTGAAGATCTACCCTAGTGAGGCAAGTCCTTCATGGGCGACGGCCATGGTGGGATAGACAAGGTTGCTTCTTCATGGACCCTTCGTGGGTGGAGCCCTCCGTGGACTCGTGCAGCCGTTACCCTTCGTGGGTTGAAGTCTCCATCAACGTGGATGTATGATAGCACCACCTATCAGAACCACGACAAAAACATCTGTGTCTCCTATTGCATTTGCACTCTCCAAACCCTTCCCTTTACATTCTTGCAAGTTGCATGCTTTACTTTCCGCTGCTCATATACTCTTTGCATGCTTGCTTGAATTGTGTTAAAATTGCTTGAATTGTGCTAAGTTGCTAAAATCTGCCAAGAAATAAAATTGGGAAAAGGCTAGATTTTTATTTGGTCAAGTAGTCTAATCACCCCCCTCTAGACATACTTTCGATCCTACAGAGAGTTTGGAAATTGCGCATAATTACAAAGACTACTCCCAAGCCATTAGATCTCACTTCCAACAGTGTAAAAACTCGTATCACCATAGCATCTAAGCTGCGGGGTGGATGTGATACTCTATGCCGCTGTCATTTTTGTTCGTAAACTTGCAAAATATGTGTAACTCGTGCTGTTAGTTGTCTAACCGGGCAAAGTGTTTGTTCAAAAAAACCATCCTACACTGAAATATCGGAACAACACACGGGGGTCCGACTTGTCATTAATCAAATTTAGACCTAAAACTAACAAATCTGAAAGACGAGATTCGAACTGGCAACCTGGACTACAAAGCATAAGTTGATAGCCTGAAACAACAACGGTTGTTGGCTTTGTCCCATAACTTGATTTTATACAGTATTACGTTGAGTAGAGTAGAGGGAGTGCCTCGTCAACACGTGCATGACCGTTGACTCACTTACTAGTGGGTCCCAGGTCTGCGATCTCAATCTCTCTTCTCTCCATCGTCTAACCTTTGCACGGGCACACACGAAGAGCGGCACTAGCTTGCCGTGGTGTTATTATAACTAAAAAAGCTTGGAAAATAGAAGAATAGCCTAGAACAAGAGACGTCGTGGCTGGTCGAGACGGAGCTAATCACATCTATCCTCCGTGCCACGTTTGCATGATGAAGCTATGTGGCTAGTGGGGTGTTTTCGACCGACTGGCTGGGTCCCAAGATCGAACCATAGGTACTATGTCTGATACAGTATATTTTTACACGCACATATTTCCTCCGTGCCGAGAGGTGGCAGACCTTACCGCGCAGTTTCGGGGTCCTCCCGGGTGGTGCACACATATATTCTTACTGAGGTGGGACGCCCTACCGCGCGTTTTCTGGGTCCTCCTCGGTCGTAGCGCCGAAGCAAGTAAATGAGTTGTCAAATCACGAAAGACCACCTTTCCCGCCGAGTACATCAGTGAAGCACGGTGGCTAGCTAGTTGGGCTAGTTCGACCGATTAGCTAGGCCGCCGCCACATTTGTTTTTTCACCCATTTTTTTATCTACTTGCCGCCAGGTAAATTTAAATATCCATCGCGGAGTTGCCCTGGTGCTTGGGTGTGGCAGGATTTTTAATTTTTTGATTGATGGGAGCAGGCGCGGTAGGATTTTTAATTTTTTTATTGACGGGAGCAGGCGCGACAACAATTAGTCACGATGACTCCGCCTGTAAAACCCACTGCTCCCTGATGTGAGAAGTCGTCGACTGGTGTTTTACCATGGTGAAAACACAAAGATTCCCTGTGTTGGAAATATGCCCTAGAGGCAATAATAAATTAGTTATTATTATTATATTTCCTTTTTCATGATAATCGTTTATTATCCATGCTATAATTGTATTGATAGGAAACTCAGATACATGTGTGGATACATAGACAACACCATGTCCCTAGTAAGCCTCTAGTTGACTAGCTCGTTGATCAATAGATGGTTATGGTTTCCTGACCATGGACATTGGGTGTCGTTGATAACGGGATCATATAATTAGGAGAATGATGTGATGGACAAGACCCAATCCTAAGCCTAGCACAAAGATCGTCTAGTTCATATGCTAAAGCTTTTCTAATGTCAAGTATCATTTCCTTAGACCATGAGATTGTGCAACTCCCGGATACCGTAGGAATGCTTTGGGTGTACCAAACGTCACAACGTAACTGGGTAGCCATAAAGGTGCACTACGGGTATCTCCGAAAGTGTCTGTTGGGTTGGCACGAATCGAGACTAGGATTTGTCACTCCGTGTGACGAAGAGGTATCTCTGGGCCCACTCTGTAGGACATCATCATAATGTGCACAATGTGACCAAGGGGTTGATCACGGGATGATGTGTTACGGAACGAGTAAAGAGACTTGCAGGTAACGAGATTGAACAAGGTATCGGGATACCGACGATCGAATCTCGGGCAAGTACTATACCGCTAGACAAAGGGAATTGTATACGGGATTGCTTGAATCCTTGACATCGTGGTTCATCCGATGAGATCATCGTGGAACATGTGGGAGCCAACATGGGTATCCAGATCCCGCTGTTGGTTATTGTCTAGAGAGCTGTCTCGGTCATGTCTGCATGATTCCCTAACCCGTAGGGTCTACACACTTAAGGTTCGGTGACGCTAGAGTTGTTATGGGAATTACTGTGCAGTTACTGAATGTTGTTCGGAGTCCCGGATGAGATCCTGGACGTCATGAGGAGTTCCGGAATGGTCCGGAGGTAAAGATTTATATATGGGAGGTCCTATTTTGGCCATCGGAAAATGTTTGGGATTTTTCGGTATTGTACCGGGAAGGTTCTAGAAGGTTCCGGAGTGGGGCCCACCTGCATGGGTGGACCCACATGAACGTGGGTAGTGGGGGCAAGGCCCCACACCCCTGGTCAAGGCGCACCAAGATCCCCCCTTAGAAGGAATAAGATCATATCCCGAAGGGATAAGATCAAGATCCCTAAAAAAGGGGGATAACAATTGGTGGGGAAGGAAATGATGGGATTTCTTTCCTCCCACCTTTGCCAATGCCCCAACGGACTTGGAGGGCAAGAAACCAGCCCCCTCCACCCCTATATATAGTGGGGAGGCGCATGGGAGCTACACGCTTCCCCTGGCGCAGCCCTCCCCCTCTCCCAAGTACTCCTCCTCTCCCGCGGTGCTTGGCGAAGCCCTGCATGACTGCCACGCTCCTCCATCACCACCACGCCATTGTGCTGCTGCTGGATGGAGTCTTCCTCAACCTCTCCCTCTCTCCTTGCTGGATCAAGGCATGGGATACGTCACCGGGCTGTACGTGTGTTGAACGCGGAGGTGCCGTCCGTTCGGCACTAGGATCTCCGGTGATTTGGATCACGACGAGTACGACTCCTTCAACCCCGTTCTCTTGAACGCTTCCGCTAAGGGATCTACAAAGGTATGTAGATGCACTCTCCTTCCCCTCGTTGCTAGTCTCTCCATGGATAGATCTTGGTGACTCATAGGAAAATTTTGAATTTCTGCTACGTTCCCCAACAGTGGCATCATGAGCTAGGTCTATGCGTAGTTTCTATGCACGAGTAGAACACAAGTTGTTGTGGGCGTTGATCTTGTTCAATATGCTTACCGTTACTAGTCCAATCTTGTTTCGACGGTATTGTGGGATGAAGCGGCCCGGACCGACCTTACACGTACACTTACGTGAGACAGGTTTCCACCGACTGACATGCACTTGTTGCATAAGGTGGCTAGCGGGTGCCAGTCTCTCCCACTTTAGTCGGATCGGATTCGATGAAAAGGGTCCTTATGAAGGGTAAATAGCAATTGACATATCACGTTGTTGTTTTGCGTAGGTAAGAAACGTTCTTGCTAGAAACCCATAGCAGCCACGTAAAACATGCAAACAACAATTAGAGGACGTCTAACTTGTTTTTGCAGGGAATGCTATGTGATGTGATATGGCCAAAAAGATTGTGATGAATGATATGTGATGTATGAGATTGATCATGTTCTTGTAATAGGAATCACGACTTGCATGTCGATGAGTATGACAACCGGCAGGAGCCATAGGAGTTGTCTTAAATTATTGTATGACCTGCGTGTCAATGAACAACGCCATGTAATTACTTTACTTTATTGCTAAACCGTTAGCCATAGTAGTAGAAGTAATAGTTGGCGAGACAACTTCATGGAGACACGATGATGGAGATCATGATGATGGAGATCATGGTGTCATGCCGGTGACGATGATGATCATGGAGCCCCGAAGATGGAGATCAAAAGGAGCAAAATGATATTGGCCATATCATGTCACTTTTTGATTGCATGTGATGTTTATCATGTTTATGCATCTTATTTGCTTAGAACGACGGTAGTAAATAAGATGATCCCTCATTAAAATTTCAAGAAAGTGTTCCCCCTAACTGTGCACCGTTGCGAAAGTTCGTTGTTTCGAAGCACCACGTGATGATCGGGTGTGATAGATTCTAACGTTCACATACAACGGGTGTAAGCCAGATTTACACACGCAAAACACTTAGGTTAACTTGACGAGCCTAGCATGTACAGACATGGCCTCGGAACACAAGAGACCGAAAGGTCGAGCATGAGTCGTATGGTAGATACGATCAACATGAAGATGTTCACCGATGATGACTAGTCCGTCTCACGTGATGATCGGACACGGCCTAGTTGACTCGGATCATGTAATCCCTTAGATGACTAGAGGGATGTCTATATGAGTGGGAGTTCATAAGATGAACTTAATTATCCTGGACATAGTCAAAAGATCTTTGCAAATTATGTCGTAAGCTCGCGCTTGAGTTCTACTGTTTAGATATGTTCCTAGAGAAAATTCAGTTGAAAGTTGATAGTAGCGATTATGCGGACTAGGTCCGTAAACTGAGGATTGTCCTCGTTGCTTCGAAGAAGGCTTATGTCCTTAATGCACCGCTCAGTGTGCTGAACCTCGAACGTCGTCTGTGGATATTGCGAACATCTGACACACACGTTTTGATAACTACGTAATAGTTCAATAATGTTAAACGGTTTAGAGTTGAGGCACCAAAGACAATTTCGAAACGTCGCGAAACATATGAGATGTTTCGAGGGCTGAAATTGGGATTTCAGGCTCGTGCCCACGTCAAGAGGTATAAGACCTCCGACGATTTTCTTAGCCTACAAACTAAGGGATAAAAGCTCAATCGTTGAGCTTGTGCTCAGATTGTCTGAGTACAACAATCACTTGAATCGAGTGGGAGTTGATCTTCCAGATGAGATAGTGATGTTTCTCCAAAGTCATTGCCACCAAGCTGCTAGAGCTTCGTGATGAACTATAACATATCAGGGATAGATATGATATCCTTGAAATATTCGCGATGTTTGACACCGCGAAAGTAGAAATCAAGAAGGAGCATCAATTGTTGATGGTTAATGAAACCACTAGTTTCAAAAGGGGCAAGGGCAAGGTTGAACCCAAACCCGAGACTAAGTGCTTCTGTAATAAGGGGAACAGCCACTGGAGCAGAATTACCCTAGATACTTGGTAGATGAGAAGGCTGGCAAGGTCGATAGAAGTATATTGGATATACATTATGTTAATGTGTACTTTACTAGTACTCCCAGTAGCACCAGGGTATTAGATACCAGTTCGGTTGCTAAGTGTTAGTAACTTGAAATAAAAGCTACGAAATAAACGGAGACTAGCTAAAGGAGAGTTGGTGATATGTGTTGGAAGTTTTTCCAAGCTTGATGTGATCAAGCATCGCACGCTCCCTCTACCATCGAGATTGGTGTTAAACCTAAATAATTGTTATTTGGTGTTTGCATTGAGCATAGACATGATTGGATTACGTTTATCGCAATATGGTTATTCATTTAAGGAGAATAATGGTTACTCTGTTTATTTGAATAATACCTTCAATGGTCTTGCACCTAAAATAAACGGTTTAGTGAATCTCGATCGTAGTGATACACATGTTCATGCCAAAAGATAGTAATGATAGTACCACATACTTGTGGCACTGCCATTTGAGTCATATTGGTATAAAACGCATGAAGAAGCTCCATATTGATGGATCTTTGGACTCACTCATTTTTGAAAAGATTGAGACATGCGAACCATGTCTATTGGTGGATATGTATGAAGAAACTCCATACAGATGGATCATTTGGACTCACTTGATTTTGAATCACTTGAGACATGCAAATCATACCACATGGGCAAGATGACTGAAAGGCCTCGTTTTCAGTAAGATGGAACAAGAAAGCAACTTGTTGGATGTAATACATTTTGATGTGTGCAGTCCAATGAGTGCTGAGGCACGCAGTGGATATCGTTATGTTCTTACTTCACAGATGATTTGAGTAGATACTGAGTATATTTACTTGATGAAACACAAGTCTGAATTATTGAATGGTTCAAGCAATTTTAGAGTGAAGTTGAAGATCATCGTGACAAGAGGATAAATGTCTATGATATGATCATAGAGATGAGTATCTGAGTTACGAGCTTTGGCACGCAATTAAGACATTGTGGAAATTGTTTCACAATTAACACCGCCTGGAGCACCATAGTGTGATGGTGTGTCCGAACATCATAGTTGTACCCTATTGGATATGGTGCATACCATGATGTCTCTTATCAAATTACCACTATCGTTTATGGTTTAGGCATTAGAGACAACCGCACTCACTTTAATAGGGCACCACGTAATTCCGTTGAGACGACACCGTTTGAACTATGGTTTGGAGAAACCTAAGTTGTCGTTTCTTAAAAGTTTGGGGCTGCGACGCTTATGTGGAAAAGTTTCAGGTTGATAAGCTCGAACCCAAAGCGGATAAAATGCATCTTCATAGGACACCCAAAATAGTTGGGTATACCTCCTAATTCAGATCCGAAAGCAATAGGGATTGTTTCTTGAATCGGGTCCTTTCTCAAGGAAAAGTTTGTCTCGAAAATTGAGTGGGAGGATGGTGGAGACTTGATATGGTTATTGAACCGTCACTACAACTAGTGTGTAGCATGGCACGGGAAGTTGTTCCTATGGCACCTACACCAATTGAAGTGGAAGCTGATGATAGTGATCATGAAGCCTCGGATCAAGTCACTGCCGAACCTCGTAGGATGACAAGGACGCGTACTGCTTCAGAATGGTACAGTAATCCTGTCTTGGAGGTCATGTTGCTAGACAACAATGAACCTACGAGCTATGGAGAAGCGATGGTGGGCCCGGATTCCGATGAATGGCTCGAGGCCATATAATCTGAGAGAGGATCCATGTGTGAAAACAAAGTGTAGACTTTGGCAGAACTACTCGATGGTCGTAAGGTTGTTGAGTACAGATGGACTTTAAAAGGAAGACCGACAATGATGGTAAGTATCACCATTAAGAAAGCTTGACTTGTCGCTATGTTTTCCGACAAGTTCAAGGAGTTGACTACGATGAGACTTTCTCACTCGTAGCGATGCTAAGAGTCTGTTGGAATTATTAGCAGTTACTGCATTATTTATGAAATCTTGCAGATAGGATGTAAAAACATTGTTTCCTCGACGTTTTCTTGAGGAAAGTTTGTATGTGATACAACCAGAAGGTTTTGTCAATCCTAAAAGATGCTAACAAGTATGCAAAGCTCCAGCAATCCTTCTAAGGACTGGAGTAAGCATCTCGGAGCTGGAATATACACTTTTATGAGATGATCAAAGATTTTGGGTTTATACAAAGTTAATGAGAAACTTGTATCTCCAAAGAAGTGAGTGGGAGCACTATAGAATTTCTGATGAGTATATGTTGTTGACATATTGTTGATCAGAAATGATGTAGAATTTATGGAAAGCATATAGGGTTATTTGAAAAGTGTTTTTCAAGGGAAAACCTGGATTAAGCTACTTGAACATTGAGCATCAAGATCTATAGGGATAGAACAAACCCCTTAATGGTACTTTCAAATGAGCACATACCTTGACATGATCTTGAAGGTGTTCAAGATGGATCATTCAAAGAAGGAGTTCTTGCCTGAGTTGTAAGGTATGAAGTTAAGAATTAAAGCTCGACCATGGCAGAAGAGAGAGAAAGGACGAAGGTCGTCCCCTATGCTTTAGACGTAGGCTCTACATATGCTATGCTGAGTACCGCACCTGATGTGTGCCTTGCCACGTGTCTTGCAAGGGGGTACAAGAGTGATCCAGGAATGGATCATTGGACAGTGGTCAAAATTGTCCTTGGAGTAATAAGGACATGTTTCTCGATTATGGAGGTGATAAAGAGTTCGGCGTAAAGGGTTACGTCGATGCAAGCTTTAACACCTATCCGAATGACTCTGAGTAGCAAACCGGATACGTATAGTGGAGCAACCATTTGGAATAGCTCCAAGTGGAGCATGGAAGCAACATTTACAATATGACCTAGAGATTTGTGAAGTACATACGGATCTAAATGTTGCAGACCCGTTGACTAAAACCTCTCTCACAAGCAAAACATGATCAAACCCCAGAACTCATTGAGTCTTAATCACATGATTATGTGAACTAGTTTAGTGACACTAGTAAACTCTTTGGATGTTGGTCACATGGAGATGTGACCTGTGAGTGTTAATCACATGGCGATGTGAACTAGATTATTGACTCTAGTGCAAGTGGGAGACTGTTGGAAATATGCCCTAGAGGCAATAATAAATTAGTTATTATTAATATATTTCCTTGTTCATGATAATCGTTTATTATCCATGCTATAATTGTATTGATAGGAAACTCAGATACATGTGTGGATACATAGACAACACCATGTCCCTAGTAAGCCTCTAGTTGACTAGCTCATTGATCAATAGATTGTTATGGTTTCCTGACCATGGACATTGGGTGTCGTTGATAACGGGATCACATAATTAGGAGAATGATGTGATGGACAAGACCCAATCCTAAGCCTAGCACAAAGACCGTCTAGTTCGTATGCTAAAGCTTTTCTAATGTCAAGTATCATTTCCTTAGACCATGAGATTGTGCAACTCCCAGATACCGTAGGAATGCTTTGGGTGTACCAAACGTCACAACGTAACTGGGTGGCCATAAAGGTGCACTACGGGTATCTCCGAAAGTGTCTGTTGGGTTGGCACGAATCGAGACTGGGATTTGTCACTCCGTGTGACGGAGAGGTATCTCTAGGCCCACTCGGTAGGACATCATCATAATGTGCACAATGTGACCAAGGGGTTGATCATGGGATGATGTGTTACGGAACGAGTAAAGAGACTTGCAGGTAACGAGATTGAACAAGGTATCGGGATACCGACGATCGAATCTCGGGCAAGTACTATACCGCTAGACAAAGGGAATTGTATACGGGATTGCTTGAATCCTTGACATCGTGGTTCATCCGATGAGATCATCGTGGAACATGTGGGAGCCAACATGGGTATCCAGATCCCGCTGTTGGTTATTGGCCAGAGAGCTGTCTCGGTCATGTCTGCATGATTCCCGAACCCGTAGGGTCTACACACTTAAGGTTCGGTGACGCTAGAGTTGTTATGGGAATTACTGTGCAGTTACCGAATGTTTTTCGGAGTCTCGGATGAGATCCCGGACGTCACGAGGAGTTCCGGAATGGTACGGAGGTAAAGATTTATATATGGGAAGTCCTATTTTGGCCACCGGAAAATGTTCGGGATTTTTCGGTATTGTACCGGGAAGGTTCTAGAAGGTTCCGGAGTGGGGCCCACCTGCATGGGGGGACCCACATGAACGTGGGTAGTGGGGTCAAGGCCCCACACCCCTGGTCAAGGCTCACCAAGATCCCCCCTTAGAAGGAATAAGATCATATCCCGAAGGGATAAGATCAAGATCCCTAAAAAAGGGGGATAATAGTCGGTGGGGAAGGAAATGATGGGATTTCTTTCCTCCCACCTTTACCAATGCCCCAATGGACTTGGAGGGCAAGAAACCAGCCCCCTCCACCCATATATATAGTGGGGAGGCGCATGGGAGCTACACGCTTCCCCTGGCGCAGCCCTCCCCCTCTCCCAAGTACTCCTCCTCTCCCGCGGTGCTTGGCGAAGCCCTGCAGGATTGCCACGCTCCTCCATCACCACCACGCCATTGTGCTGCTGCTGGATGGAGTCTTCCTCAACCTCTCCCTCTCTCCTTGCTGGATCAAGGCATGGGAGACATCACCGGGCTGTACGTGTGTTGAACGCGGAGGTGCCGTCCGTTCGGCACTAGGATCTCCGGTGATTTGGATCACGACGAGTACGACTCCTTCAACCCCGTTCTCTTGAACGCTTCCGCTTAGCGATCTACAAGGGTATGTAGATGCACTCTCCTTCCCCTTGTTGCTAGTCTCTCCATGGATAGATCTTGGTGACTCGTAGGAAAATTTTGAATTTCTGCTACGTTCCCCAACACCCCGCTCCTCGGCTGGCTCCCTTCGCCTTCCCGTAGATTGCATTGCCTTTCAGCCATTTCGCCCCCTTTGCTTCCTCTCCCCATTGCTTCTACCTGGTGCCATGGTGGCGCAGCAGATCATGGAGTCCGAGGTGAGGCGCCTGACACAGGAGCTCCAAGCCAAGGATGCGGAGCTCAGGGCCAAGGACGTGGAGCTCCATGAGATCAAGGAGGACAGGAGTGCCATGCTCATCCATTATGTGCGGGAGTTCACGAAGCTTCAAAAGCGGCAGGCGTCCACCACAAAGATGCTCGAGGCGTCAGCGGCGTTGCTGTAGAAAGCGGGAGATATGATAGGCCGTCAGGGGAGCCGGCTGGAGCGCGAGCGGGCCGATCGTGACGAGGTCCATGATCGCCTCAGCCACTCGATGAACCAAGTTGCCACGCATGTGTTGCGGCTGTGTGATGCCTACCGTCGTGCCAGCGCGACGATGCCGGCCGTCGGGCTAAACCCATTCGACCACCCGGTCGACTTCAACGAGCTGCGGCTTCCTGACCTGGTCTCCTTCTTCACCTATATCTCTGAGGAGTTGAGCCGTCTCCGCGCGATGGTGGGGGCTGATCTGGACAAGGAGGGGTTGCGGGCTGCCGTCACCGTTGCCAGGCGAATCCTTTCAAGGCTCCGTCACCGGAATCCATTCGTGCCATTGGACACCGTCTTTGACGAGCTGGCTCCCGTCGACCGGGAGCGGGCTCTGCGGGCAGTTGCACCCTGCGTCACCAACGTCGTGCGCCTCGAGAAGCAGAGGGACTTCGGTCGTGTTTAGGCGCCCTCTGCATGGGCATGTCCATGTCTCGGTGCAAAATGACCGTTGGATCAAACTCAGACGGTGCAGATCAGTCACTGTAGCACAAAGCGTGTGGGTGTGTTTGGTTGCATTCTCATCTCAATATAGTTGTTTCCTCTTCGTGTATTTTTGTTAACCTACTAGTGTGGACTCATGCACCCTTCATGCACTCTGCCAAACACCCAAAAGTGGGTCGAGAAGGGAACTTTTGCTCACATCCCGTGCACCCTTCATACACCCTGCCTAACACTATTCGTGCTTCATATGGTTCATGTTTCGTGGAGTACTGTAGCACCGTACTCTCCGTGTGCTGTAGACCTAGTTCTGCTAACATTGATCTCACTGTTCATTCTTCACCAGACAGTCGAAAAAGCGGTACTATGTTACATATAGTTGACATGCGCACAACATCATTTGTTATCGTCATATCTTACTACACTAGCAACAAGATTATTTAGTACTGACGTATGAACCACTGCACATGCCTAGTAGTAGTAGCACTATGTATGTTCAAGTGGCTGCCGTGTTTCGCACTCTTCCGTCGTAAGAGTGGAAACGCTTGCTGTAATCATTTTTTCAGCAGAAAAATAGTGGACACGCTCTACCGTGTGGATCCTCCTCCAGCCATGCACTAAATTACTCAGTTTCGCCAACGTGTGGGTGATACTTCTCCAACGTATCTATAATTTTTGATTGTTCCTTGCTATTATATTACCTCTTTTCGATGTTTATGGGCTTTATTTTACACATTTATATCACTTTTGGGACTAACCTACTAACTGGAGGGCCAGCCCATATTGCTGTTTTTTTGCCTATTTCAGTATTTCGAAGAAAAGGAATATCAAACGGAGTCCAAACAGAATGAAACCTTCGGGAGCATGATTTTTGGAACGAACGTGATCTAAAGGACTTGGAGTGCAAGCCAAGAAGCTATATCCATGGTGCTATATCCATGGCTCACGCTCATGTATTGCGTGAAGGTTGAAAAAGTTTGAGATTGTTTAAGTATGAAACAATTGCTTGGCTTGTCATCGGGGGTATAGAAGTTGGGAACATCTTTATGTGACGAAAATGAAGCATAGCCTAACTATATGATTTTGTAGGGATGAACTTTCTTTTGCCATGTTATTTTGAGAAGACATGATTACTTTGATTAGTATGCTTGAAGTGTTACTACTTCTTTTATCAATATGAACTTTTATTTTGAATCATTTGGATCTCAACACTAATGCCACAATAAAGAAAATTACATTATGAATTATGCTAGGTAGCATTCCACATCAAAAATTCTCTTTTTATCATTTACCTACTTGAGGACGAGCAGGAATTAAGCTTGGGCATGCTTGATACGTCTCCAACGTATCTATAATTTTTGATTGTTCCATGCTATTATATTACCCCTTTTGGATGTTTATGGGCTTTATTTTACACATTTATATTATTTTTTGGGACTAACCTACTAACCGGAGGCCTAGCCCATATTGTTGTTTTTTGCCTATTTCAGTATTTCGAAGAAAAGGAATATAAAACGGAGTCCAAACGGAATGAAACCTTCGGGAGCGTGATTTTTGGAACGAACATGATCCAGAGGACTTGGAGTGCAAGCCAAGAAGCTGCCGAGGCTCCCACGAGATAGGAGGGCGCGCCCCCTCCTATAGGGCGCGCCCCCTATCTCATGGGCCCCTCGGGCGGCCACCGACATACTTCTTCCTCCTATATATACCTATGTACCCCGAAAACATCCAGGAGAAGGACGAAACACAATTTCCACCACCATAACCTTCTGTATCCGCGAGATCTCATCTTGGAGCCTTCGCCGGCACTCTGCCGGAGGGGGAATCGACCACGGAGGGCTTCTACATCAACATCCTTGCCCCTCCGATGAGTTGTGAGTAGTTTACCACAGACCTACGGGTCCATAGTTATTAGCTAGATGGCTTCTTCTCTCTTTCTGGATCTCAATACAATGTTCTCCCCCTCTCTTGTGGAGGTCTATTCGATGTAAACTCTTTTTGCGGTGTGTTTGTTGAGATCCGATGAATTGTGGGTTTATGATCAAGTTTATCTATGAATAATATTTGAATCTTCTCTGAATTCTTTTATGTATGATTGAGTTATCTTTGCAAGTCTCTTTGAATTATCAGTTTGGTTAGGCCTACTAGATTGATCTTTCTTGCCATGGGAGAAGTGCTTAGCTTTGGGTTCAATCTTGCGGTGTCCTTACCCAGTGACAGAAAGGGTTGCAAGGCACGTATTGTATTGTTGCCATTGAGGATAACAAGATGGGGTTTATATCATATTGCTTGAGTTTATCCCTCTACATCATGTCATCTTGCTTAATGTGTTACTCTGTTCTTATGAACTTAATACTCTAGATGCAGGCAGGGGTCGGTTGATGTGTGGAGTAATAGTAGTAAATGCAGGCAGGAGTCGGTCTACTTGTTATGGACGTGATGCCTATATACATGATCATGCCTAGATAATCTCATAACTATGCACTTTTCTATCAATTGCTCGACAGTAATTTGTTCACCCACCATAATACTTATGCTATCTTGAGAGAAGCCACTAGTGAAACCTATGCCCCCCGGGTCTATCTCTTATCATATTTGCTTTCAATCTACTTTTATTTGCATCTTTACTTTTTGCATCTATATTACAAAATACCAAAAATATATTTATCTTATCATATTATCTTTATTAGATCTCACTTTCGCAAGTGGCCGTGAAGGGATTGACAACCCCTTTATTGTGTTGGTTGCGAGTTCTCAGTTTGTTTGTGTAGGTGCGTGGGACTTTTGAGGAGCCTCCTACTGGATTGATACCTTGGTTCTCAAAAATTGAGGGAAATACTTACGCTACTATCACTGCATCACCCTCTCCTCTTCGAGGAAAACCAACGCAAGCTCAAGACGTAGCAAGAAGGATTTCTGGCGCCGTTGCCGGGGAGGTCTTCGCTCAAGTCAAGACATACCAAGTACCCATCACAAACCCATCTCCCTCGCATTTACATTATTTGCCATTTGCCTCTCGTTTTCCTCTCCCCCACTTCACCCTTGCCGTTTTATTTGCCCTCTCTTTCCCAATCTCTCTCTCTCTTTTTCGCCTGCCTTTTGTTTGCTTGTCATTATGTCTAGTTCCTTATCCGCTCCTATGTCTCCCGAGTTTGAAGTTCTTCACTTCAAGCAAAGGTAAGGAGAAAACTTAAAAGATGCTTGGTATAGAATGATGGAATCTTATCGCAAGTGCACCCTAGAGGTGAACTTTAGAATTCTTCTTTGTATTTTTTATGTTGGGTTAAACATGACGCATAGACAACTCTTGGATTGCATTGCCAAAGGAAATTTCGTTGAAATTGATCCTAGTATTGCGCATGAAATTATAGAGGGAATAGTGGGAACACTACCTCAAAAGGGAGGATCACATCCTACCCAAGAAAAAACCCAAGTGTTTGGAAAGATTTGCGAAGTAACAAAAATTTTACAAAAATCTCTTGAGCCTCTTAAAAGCATTAGCGGAAATCTTCACCGCATGAATATGTTGATTACTCTTTGCAATAAGCGGTTGGATTCTTTAGATCTAAAAATTTCCGAGTATGAAGGGAAGCGGAAAGAACCTCCCGGATTCGAGCATGACTCCGCTAAAAAACTGAAAATACAAGATGATACTCATTAGGTCTATCTTTGCTTTTATGCCTAGCTAGGGGCGTTAAACGATAGCGCTAGTTGGGAGGCAACCCAATTTTCTTTATGTGTTTTGTTTTTGCTCCTGCTTAGTAATAAATCTTGCATCTACCTTCTGTTTACATGTGTTTTTATCTTTTAATTATTGTTTGTGCCAAGTAGAACCTATGGGATAACCTACGATGATAGTTGATTTGATTCTGCTGAAAAACAGAAACTTTGCGCGCACGAATATAATTTTGTTAAATCACAAGAATGTGATTTTGTGTTGATAATTTTTTCTGATGTTCAATAAACAAATTTTCCAGGACTTCCTATTTTGGTAGGATTTTTAGAGTTCCATAAGTTTAAATTAGTTACAGATTGCTACAGACTGTTCTGTTTTTGACAGATTCTGTTTTTCGTGTGTTGTTTGCTTATTTTGATGCATCTATGGCTAGTAAAATAGTTTATAAACCATAGAGAAGTTGGAATACAGAAGGTTTAACACCAAATTAAATAAAGAATGAGTTCATTGCAGTACCTTATGTGGTGGTTTTGTTTTCTTTCACTAACGGAGCTTATAAGATTTCCTGTTGAGTTTTGTGTTGTGAAGTTTTCAAGTTTTGGGTAAAGCTTTTATGGACTATGGAATAAAGGGTGGAAAAAGCCTAAGCTTGGGGATGCCCATGGCACCCCAAGATATTCAAGAATAGCCTAAATCCTAAGCTTGGGGATGCCCCGGGAAGGCATCCCCTCTTTCGTCTTCGTTCATTGGTAACTTTACTTGGAGCTATATTTTTATTCGCCACATGATATGTGTTTTGCTTGGAGCGTCATGTATTATATTAGTCTTTGCTTTTTAGTTTACCACAATCATCCTTTCTGTACACACCTTTTGGGATAAGCCTATTTGATTAGAATTTGCTAGAATACTCTATGTGCTTCACTTATATCTTTTGAGCTTGTTATTTTTTTCACTTATATCTTTTAGAGCACGGTGGTGACTTAATTTTGTAGAAATTACTAGTCTCTCATGCTTCACTTATATTATTTTTAGAGTCTTTTAGAACAGCATGGTATTTGCTATGGTTATAAAATTGGTCCTAGAATGGTAGGCATCCAAGTTGGGTATAATAAAAACTATCATAGGAAGTGAATTGGATGCTATGATCAATTTGATACTTGATAATTGTTTTGAGATATGGAGGTAGTGATATTAAAGTCATGCTAGTTGGGTGATTATGAATTTAAAGAATGCTTGTGTTGAACTTAGCAAGTCCCGTAGCATGCACGTATGGTTAAAGTTGAGTAACAAATTTGTAATATGAAGTGTACCTGGCTTGTGCATCCTTATGAGTGGCGGTCGGGGATGAGCGATGGTCTTTTCCTACCAATCTACCCCCCTAGGAGCATGCGCGTAGTACTTGGTTTTTGATGACTTCCAAATTTTTGCAATAAGTATATGAGTTCTTTTGTCTAATGTTGAGTCCATGGATTATACGCACTTTTACCTTTCCGCCATTGCTAGCCTCTTCGATACAGTGCATTGCCCTTTCTCACCTCGAGAGTTGGTGCAAACTTCGCCGGTGCATCCAAACCCCGTGATACGATACGCTCTATCACACATAAACCTCCTTATATCTTCCTCAAAACAGCCACCATACCTACCTATTATGGCATTTCCATAGCCATTCCGAGATATATTGCCATGCAACTTTCCACCCTTCCGTTCATCATCATCATGACATACTTTACTTTTGTCATATTGCCATTGCATGATCATGTAGTTGACATCGTATTTGTGGCAAAGCCACCATGCATTATTTTTCATACATGTCACTCTTGATTCATTGCACCATCCCGTTACACCGCTGGAGGCATTCATATAGAGTCATATCTTGTTCTAGTTTCGAGTTGTAATTCTTATGTTGTAATCAATAGAAGTGTGATGATCGTCATTATTAGAACATTGCCCAAAGAAAAAGAAAAAAAGAAATAAAGGCCAAAAAAAGGCCCCAAAAAAAAGAAAAAAGAAAAAAAGAAGAAAAGAAAAAAAAGAAAATAAGCAAAAGGGGCAATGTTACTATCTCTTTTTCCACACTTGTGCTTCAAAGTAGCACCTTGTTCTTCATGTAGTGAGTTTCATATATTGTGCTTCGAAGTAGCACCATGTTTTTCATATAGTGAGTCTCATAAGTTGTCTTTTTCATACTAGTGGGAATTTTTCATTATAGAACTTGGCTTGTATATTCCTACGATGGGCTTCCTCAAATGCCCTAGGTCTTCGTGAGCAAGCAAGTTGGATGCACACCCACTAGTTTTCTTTTGTTGAGCATTCATTTATAGCTCTAGTGCATCCGTTGCATGGCAATCCCTACTCCTCATGTTGACATCAATTTATGGGCATCTCCATAGCCCGTTGATTATCCTCGTCAATGTGAGACTTTCTATTTTTTGTCTTCTCCACACAATCCCCATCATCATATTCTATTCCACCCATAGTGCTATATCCATGGCTCACGCTCATGTATTGCGTGAAGGTTGAAATTTTTTGAGATTATTTAAGTATGAAACAATTGCTTGGCTTGTCATCGGGGGTATAGAAGCTGGGAACATCTTTGTGTGACGAAAATGAAGCATAGCCTAACTATATGATTTTGTAGGGATGAACTTTCTTTTGCCATGTTATTTTGAGAAGACATGATCACTTTGATTAGTATGCTTGAAGTGTTACTATTTCTTTTATCAATATGAACTTCTATTTTGAATCATTTGGATCTGAACATTCATGCCACAATAAAGAAAATTACATTATGAATTATGCTAGGTAGCATTCCACATCAAAAATTCTCTTTTTATCATTTACCTACTTGAGGACGAGCAGGAATTAAGCTTGGGGATGCTTGATACGTCTCCAACGTATCTATAATTTTTTATTGTTCCATGCTATTATATTACCCCTTTTCGATGTTTGTGGGCTTTATTTTACACATTTATATCATTTTTTGGGACTAACCTACTAACCGGAGGCCCAGCCCATATTGCTATTTTTTTGCCTATTTCAGTATTTCGAAGAAAAGGAATATCAAACGGAGTCCAAACGGAATGAAACCTTCGGGAGCGTGATTTTTGGAACGAACGTGATCCAGAGGACTTGGAGTGCAAGCCAAGAAGCTGCCGAGGCTCCCACGAGATAGGAGGGCGCGCCCCCTCCTATAGGGCGCGCCCCTATCTCATGGGCCCCTCGGGCGGCCACCGACGTACTTCTTCCTCCTATATATACCTACGTACCCCGAAAACATCCAGGAGAAGGACGCAACACAATTTCCACCACCGTAACCTTCTGTATCCGTGAGATCTCATCTTGGAGCCTTCGCCGGCACTCTGCCGGAGGGGAAATCGACCACGGAGGGCTTCTACATCAACATCCTTGCCCCTCCGATGAGTTGTGAGTAGTTTACCACAGACCTATGGGTCCATAGTTATTAGCTAGATGGCTTATTCTCTCTTTTTGGATCTCAATACAATGTTCTCCACCTCTCTTGTGGAGATCTATTCGATGAAAACTCTTTTTGCGGTGTGTTTGTCGAGATCCGGTCAATTGTGAGTTTATGATCAAGTTTATCTATGAATAATATTTGAATCTTCTCTGAATTCTTTTATGTATGATTGAGTTATCTTTGCAAGTCTCTTCGAATTATCAGTATGGTTTGGCCAACTAGATTGATC
This sequence comes from Triticum timopheevii, assembly GCA_963921465.1. Lineage (NCBI taxonomy): Eukaryota > Viridiplantae > Streptophyta > Magnoliopsida > Poales > Poaceae > Triticum > Triticum timopheevii. The sequence goes on from OY997262.1 coordinate 295,396,636, forward strand.
TTTTTGGGTGATCTTGCATGTGATTTTAGTGTGCCAAATGACGGTTCTAAATTCCTCTTTTGATCAAAACATGCAAGAGGTTGACACTGATTTCTTATAGATTACTTTCAACTACTCCCTTTGTCCCAAATTTCTTGTCTTAGATTTGTCTAGATACGGATGTATCTGTGACTTGATACATCCGTATCTAGACAAATCTAGGACAAGAATTTTGGGACGGAGGGAGTACTTTATGAACATCAATGCTACCTTTGAAGAGGGTATATTTGCCTTAGTAACTTGTGTTATGGATATTGCAAGTAATCCCTCTGCTCTCATGCCTTTGAAGACATGTTCTAGTGTCTTTGTTCACTCATTTCTGTGCATATATGTAGTCATATATGGAGTATAATATCGAAAATCATCTTATATTTCTGAACGGATGTAGTAATAAAATATGGTTTCTGTTTGAATTAGAACCAGATCCGCGGTGGAGATGAAGTTCTCAAAGTCATGTCATGTGAACTGGAAGACCTGATGATGAGTTCTACTGCTAAACTATCCAGCTGCTGTGTCCTTGTCGCCACGTGTCCTGAACTAGTGTTTTCCTGTAGCATTGTTGTCAGGCGTGTTCTCGAGGCTGTACTTAACCACAACAATTTCTTGGTTCTGCCTTTGATTACGAAGGGTGTGGTTCTTGTAAAGCTTCCCAATAATCTAATGCGGCATGTCTTCATCATCATGTTTATGAGTGGAAACACCACTCTGTTAGGTTCTCCAAGGTTGACGAGATGGTGATGGTGCATGTAGACATCTCTCACGAATTCCATGGCCTAGTCAGTTATGCGGGGTTCATCCCGTAGGTTGGTGGCAAGAAATAGTCTGCAGAGTTTAATTAGTGCAACTTTGCATGTCTGTAGTAAGTACTATTGTTCAGTACTTGATTTGTTTTTGTGAACCCTGTATTGTTTATTAGTATTGCCGTTGGTGTGTGGGCAGTCCTGAGAACGGTTGTCGGTGTCAAAACCGGCGGATCTCGGGTAGGGGGTCCCGAACTGTGCGTCTAGGCGAATGGTAACAGGAGACGAGGGACACGATGTTTTTACCCAGGTTCGGGCCCTCTCGATGGAGGTAAAACCCTATGTCCTGCTTGATTAATATTGATGATATGGGTAGTACAAGAGTAGATCTACCACGAGATCAAGGAGGCTAAACCCTAGAAGCTAGCCTATGGTATGATTGTTGTAATGTATGTTGTCCTATGGACTAAAGCCCTCCGGTTTATATAGACACCCGAGAGGGCTAGGGTTACACAGAGTCGGTTACAATGGTAGGAGATCTACGTATCTGTATTGCCAAGCTTGCCTTCCACGCCAAGTAAAGTACCATCCGGACACGAGCCGGAGTCTTCAATCTTGTATCTTCGTAGTCTTGGAGTCCAGCGAATATTGATAGTCCGGCTGTCCGGACACCCCCTAGTCCAGGACTCCCTCAGTAGCCCCTGAACCAGTCTTCAATGACGATAAGACCGGCGTGCATAATGTTCGGCATGGCAAGGCGGGTTCCTCTCTTGAATAATCCAGAGAAGATCATGAACACCAGGATAGTGTCCGGCTCTGCAAAATAAATTCCACATTCCACCGTAGAGAGAATAAAATGTACACTTAGTTCAATCTGCTGACATATTATGCGGCGCGACATCACACCGCCACCAGGCCTTTGTTTGAATTACTGTACCACCTCAGCATGTTTAGCGAAGCGGTTTCCTTGGCACGTCTTGTCGAAGCAGAGATCGTGTTCCCCTTATTCCGGGATTCTCATCAATACGTGCGTGGGTAACCCAACCGCGCCATCGATGGTGGCGCTTGGGAGATAAGCGAGTCTTACCAGGCTGGTGGGGGACGCATAGTTTTGTCCGCCTATATATAAGGGATAAGGATTCACCTTCTCACCTACGCCTTCTTCCTCCTTTGCTTATCCATCCCCGCGAACTCAAGCTCCAACGCCCGAACTCGCGCATCTCTCCTCGACCTTCTCCGAATATGTCCGGAGCGGGAGGTAAATGGTTAGCCTCCACCGTCAAGGAGGAGGACATCACCAAGCTGCGCAGCGCCGGATACCTTTCCGGCGATATCACGCATCGGCTGCCCGACGAGGGGCAGCTCATCCCTACCCCCAGGCCTCATGAGAGGGTCGTCTTTCTCCCCCACTTCATCCGTGGACTGGGCTTTCCGCTCCATCCATTTATCCGGGGGCTCATGTTTTACTACGGCCTGGATTTCCACGATCTGGCGCCGAACTTTATCCTCAACATCTCGGAGTTTATCGTCGTGTGCGAGGCTTTCCTCTGCATCCGGCCCCACTTCGGCCTGTGGCTCAAGACCTTCAATGTCAAGCCGAAGGTTGTAAAGGGTACGCAAGCAGAATGCGGAGGCGCCATGTTGGGCAAATTGCCCAACGTCCCTTGGCTAGAAGGGACCTTCGTGGACTCCGTCAAGGGGTGGCAATCGGGGTGGTTCTACATCACCGAGCCGCGCAAATCCACATGGGCGGCGGCCCCCGAGTTTAGATCTGGCATCCCCACGCAGCTCACCTCCTGGAAAGAGAAGGGCTTGCAGTGGGGGAATCCGGTGGAGGTGACGGGACTCCGAGCATGTATCAAGAAGATGGTGAGCAATAGGCTCAGGCTCGTCGACGTGGTCCAAGTCATGCTCATCCGGCGGATCCTCCCATGCCAAGAACGAGCATTTAATTTGTGGGAGTTCAATCCGGAACAGCACCAGGCGCTAAGCGGGCTCTTCGATACAACATACAAAGGCGCCTGGAGGGTGCTGTTCAAGGGTGCCGAAGCCCCCGCGTCCACGACCAAAGACCGCGGATTTAGCTCGCATTATCCAACTGATGAGGTAAGTGATTCAACCCCATTACGGGACACTTTAGATAATTAGATTGACTCTAGTGAGGTTTCATTCTGCCTCTTCCTTTGACAGGAATGGATGGAGAAGGCCAAGCTGTTCATCAGCCAGGCTCCCATGCCAGAAGACCCAGTGAACGCCCGCTTAACAGGGCTGCTGGTTCCGGCACCGCACGTGGTGCCGGAGAAGAAGGCCAAGAAGGTGGCCGCGGGGACTCGAAAGAGTTCCCGCAATCAGGCGTCTGACGACGACGAGGACTCCTCCCTCGAAGACGAGGAGGAGGAATACTCTCTCCCAGAGGAGGGAGAGAAGAAAAGGAAGGCTTCCCCCATCGGGGAGGCCGAAGGGTCCAAGAGGGGGAGAACTATCCCCCCGGACAGTTCCGCTAACATCAGCGTTGGTGAGGATGAGCGGCCTCCAAGGGCCAGGCGTCTGGCAAGATCGTAAGTATCTGGATCCTTGATGTGTAATTTCTTTTATGTCGCGTAGTATCCTTCTAACGCCGCATTCTGCCCGTAGTCCGGCCAATGATGATCTCCCCGACTCATCGAGCGGGTCATTGGCCTCGTCGGATGTGAATTCCATCCCGACTGCCTCCACCCCACGTGCCAACGAGGACGTCGAGGTGGGATCCCAGAGAGGGACCCATCAGGAGGAGGCTCCGGAGGCGCCGTCAGGCGGCCCCCCGGACTTCGTGTCGGACTCTACATCGGAACCCGCAGTGGTTCCAGAGTCCAGCAAGCGGCCCCTTCGAAAGAAGGGCAGGACCGTGACGCCGGCGGCCTTCGTCCAACCAGAGGCGCCGGATAACCTGCTGGAGGCGCTTAAAGGCGCTTCCATCGAGGAAGAACACCACACTATCATGAGTGCGGTGATTGAGAAGGTTCAGCTCGCTAAGAGCGGGCTGACCGAAGCCTGCAGCAGCCTTTTAACAGGCTTTGAGGTAAGAAGTTAAAATTATGTAATATAATACCGCATAGACAGTAGCCCCTGATGCTTAGTTCGGTGTTCGGAAAGAAAAGCCGGACTAAGGATCTATAACAAGATATACGCAGGGTTGCCTAAAATATGTCAATATGGGTTTGCAGGCTGCACTGCTGACCTTTGCCGCACTAACGGCGGAGGTTGACGTGCTAAAGAAGGATCTCGAGCGGTCCGAGCAAGAGCTCGGCCATGCAAAGAAGCAGCTCAAGGAAAAAGAAGGTGAGTAACACCTCTTTGAATAAGTACCTTACAGAAAAGGATTTTGGTTGCAAATAAAATTAACAAGGATAATATGTGTATTGCAGGGGCCACTAACGAGGTGGCAACCCTGAAGGATGCTGTGTCCGCGGCCAAACGCAATGCGGCCGCGGAACATGCTGAGCGAGAAAAGCAAGAGGCACGTGTGGCGGAAGTTCGGCAAGAGCTCCAGGTTCTCATGGAAAAACATGAGAGTTTGGAGCGTGACTCCAAGACTCGAGAGTCCGAGCTTGCCTCGGCTCTCGAAAGTGCCAAGTCCGCCAAGGCCGAGGCCCATAAGGCCCTTCAGGAGGTTGAGGACATAAAGAAGATAGCGGCGGGTAAGGCGTTTTTCATGCAAAGCAGGCATGTTAATGTGAACTACCTGACACTTACCCGAATTCGGAGCTCTCCAGGGGCGTTTGCAGATCTGCCGCGTAGTGCGTCTGATGCCGCCGCATTCTATCGTGGCGAGGAGGGGAGCTCGACGGAGAAGGTCTTCTGGTCTCAGTATACTGAGGCCGGCCATCCGGTGCCCCCAAGCGACCAGCTGAAGCAGCTGGTCGAACTCCACAAGGTAGCTGAGGAGGCCATGAAGGGCCTCATAGTCCGGCTGTGGCCTGGACAGGCCATGCCTGGTAGCTACTTTGGCCTCGTGCGGTGGCTGGTGGATGCATGCCCCAGGCTGGATGTAGTAAAGCGCTCCGCTTGTATCGAAGGTGCTCGTCGGGCCCTTGCCCGCATAAAGGTGCAATGGGGCAAATTGGATGCGGAGAAGCTTCTCACGGACCCACCGCCACCGGGCAAGGAGTATCGCACGCCGGAGAAGTATTATAAAATTGTCCTGAAGGGAGCCTGCAATATTGCAGATGAGTGCTCCCGAAATGTAATCTTTGAGTGAACTCGCTGTTTATTTATCCTGTGCGCTGAAAAGTTCGTTCATATGCGCCATGAGCAACGCTTGTTTAATTTAAAATATTACCTTCTGTGCGGCCGTTTATAAAATCTGAGAGATGGCAAGTCGTTAGCTTCAGCCCCCAAGCCACAAGTGCTGGGGTGTTCGGGATAAACTTGAGCACTCTTGTTCCCATTTTTGGGTCCATCTAGGGAGGCGCTCAACACGACGAACAAGGCAACCGGACTTATAATGCTTGAACACTCTCACTTAGCCATAGAATTCTATAATTTTAAATTTCGGCGAAGCCCCTGGTATTCGGAAGACCGAATCCGGGGCGCTATCCACGCCTTCATCGGACATTATCCGGAACTTCACTCGAAGCGGCGTGAGTCTTTAAGGACCCGAAAAAACCTCTCGAACAGCGACCAGTCTCTCGCCTTATCATGCCAGTCAGTTTTAGCTTTCTCCACTGAGGCGTTAACCCGGCTCAACCGGGGCGCAATCGCAGTGGTTCTCCCAGTGCCACCTTAGCCGACAGAACGGAACATAAGGCACCAAAATGTGGGAGCCGGGCAAACCCAACTATTGACCCAAGACATGATTCGGAGCCGATTCATATAATGCTATAAGTTCAGGGTGCCGCACTTGTGAAAGTGTTCGGACTTTATCACACCATAGAGTGGGGAACATAAGCCCCTGGTGTATTATGCCGTACCAAAATATACGGGTGCCAGATGTCATATAATGAGCATATATATATATATAATGTAATGCAATTGCGATCATAAAGGTGCTGCATTATTAATGAAAGAAAAAGTCTGCTAGTAGAGCGGACTGATACAAATAGTGCGGTAAGCAAGGGATTTGGACTAAATAAACATGTCCCCCTCCAGGGATGAGCTGCGGATTTGGTGTATATAATTGAATTTAATGCTCATAATTGAGACCACCTGAGTGTTCGACGCGGCCTTCTTAAGTCCCTGACTATTGCATCATGAGTTCGGCAAGTTCACCGCCGGACAGGGCTTCTGGTTAATAGAGTCCTGTGTACAAAAAAGAAGAAAAATGATAATAATAAAAAAAGAGGCACATTTGCGAGCCCCTGGTGTGGTCGAACCGCACTCTGGGTCCGTTGTGATCGTGCCCCCTCCCCTGTGCCCATGGTATCTCCAAAGCGTAATGATGTACGCGGAGTGTTATTCTTGCGATCATATGCGGGCGAGGGTTGGGGCCGCATTGCTACGCGTGCTCTGATCGCCCCGGGTGGTCTTGGTTGATATTGCTCCGGGCGCGCTTTGCTGTATCCGGCCGTTTAACGGCCGGACTCGAGAATTGCCTTAGAAGGCTGCTCTGTACTTCTGCCGCGAGAGCCGCTGTATGTTCCTCCGTTCGGAGGGAGCGTTCCGTATTCCCATTGACCGTGATGACTCCACGAGGGCCTAGCATCTTGAGCTTTAGGTATGCATAATGCGGCACCGCGTTGAATTTGGCAAACGCGGTTCGTCCGAGCAGAGCGTGATAGCCGCTGCGAAACGGGACTATATCGAAGATTAACTCTTCGCTCCGGAAATTATCCGGGGATCCGAAGACCACTTCCAGTGTGACTGAGCCTGTGCAGTTGGCTTCCACTCCTGGTATGACACCTTTAAAGGTTGTCTTTGTAGGTTTAATCCTTGATGGGTCTATGCCCATTTTGCGCACTGTATCCTGATAAAGCAGGTTCAGGCTACTGCCGCCGTCCATCAGGACTCTCGTGAGGTGGAACCCATCGACGATTGGGTCTAAGACCAATGCGGCGAATCCGCCATGGCGTATGCTGGTCGGATGGTCTCTTCGATCGAAAGTGATCGGACAAGAGGACCATGGGTTGAACTTTGGGGCGACTGGCTCCATCGCATAGACGTCCCTTAGTGCGCGTTTCCTCTCCCGCTTGGGTATATGGGTCGCGTATATCATATTCACCGTCCGTACTTGTGGGGGAAAACCCTTCTGTCCTCTGTTGTTCGGCGGCCGGGTCTCTTCCTCATCGTCGCTATTTAGCCCCTTGTCATTGTTTTCGGCAATTAACTTGCCGGCCTTCTTGAACACCCAGCAATCTCTATTGGTGTGGTTAGCTGGCTTTTCAGGGGTGCCGTGTATCTGGCATGAGCGGTCGAGTATTCGGTCCAAATTGGACGGACCCAGAGTGGTTCTTGTAAATGGCTTCTTCCGTTGACCGGGTTTAGAGCCTCGGAATCCGGCATTGACCGCCGTATCCTCCTTATCGTCGCCGTTAATTCGGCGCTTGTTTTTGTTTCGACGTGACCTGCCGTTGTTGTCCTTAGTATCCGGACTGCCAGAATTTTTACGGAGATTGTTGCTGCGGGCTAGCTAGCTATCCTCTCCCGCACAAAAGCGGGTCATTAACGATGTGAGGGCTGCCATGGATTTCAGCTTTTCCTGCCCCAGGTGCTGGGCTAGCCATTCGTCCCGGATGTTATGTTTGAAGGCTGCAAGGGCCTCTGCGTCCGGACAATCGACGATTTGATTTTTCTTTGTCAAGAACCGTGTCCAGAATTGTCTGGCCGATTCGTCTGGCTGCTGAATGATGTGGCTTAGGTCATCGGCGTCTGGTGGTCGCACATATGTGCCTTGGAAGTTATCAAGGAATGCAGCCTCCAGGTCTTTCCAACACCCAATTGACTCTGCGGGCAAGCTGTTAAGCCAATGCCGAGCTGGTCCTTTAAGCTTGAGTGGGAGGTACTTTATGGCGTGGAGATCGTCGCCGCGGGCCATATGAATGTGGAGAAGATAGTCTTCGATCCACACCGCGGGATCTGTTGTGCCATCGTAAGATTCGATGGTTATGGGTTTAAACCCTTCGGGGATCTGATGATCCATTACTTCATCAGTGAAGCATAACAGGTGTGCGGCGCCCCTGTATTGAGCAATATCGCGACGCAGCTCGAGAGAGCGCTGTCTGCTGTGTTCGGCCCAGCCGGGGTTATTGTATCCAGCACGACGGTATTCGTCGTGGGTCGTAGGGCGCCCACGTGATCCATAGATGGATCTGGATTGCCTTGCTTTGTCCCCCAATATGTCTTGCAAGTCCGGCGCGTTCCCTCTTGGCTTCGTACTTTTGAAGCGATGCCGGGGTATGGTCTTGGCTGGGGGCCTAGATGCCTCTCTGTCATGACCACGGGGTGGTCGGTCAGCCATATCGTGCGCTGGTGATGGATGTACGTATGCTTCCTCCTCTAATCGGGGGAGCAGCTTGCGTTTTGGGTAACTTTTGGAGGGACGTTCGAGTTTATACTCTTCGGCCGCGAGGACTTCGGTCCATCGATCGGCCAGCAGGTCCTGATCAGCTTGAAGCTGCTGCTGCTTTTTCTTTAGGCTGTTTGCTGTGGCGATAAGCCTGCGCTTGAAGCGCTCTTGTTCGACGGGATCCTCGGGTACGACGAATTCGTCATCGTTGAGGCTTGCTTCGTCTTCGGAGGGAGGCATATAATTACGATCCTCAACCTCTTCGTCTGCCGCCCCCTCATGAGGGCTTGCATCTGCATCCTCCTGCGTTGAGTCTTGCTGGAGGGGATTGTCTTCGGCACTCTCTGGAGTATTATTATCTCCTGTGCCGGAATCTCCATTTTTGCTATGGCGAGATTTGGAGCGGCGCCGCTGACGCCGGCGCTTGGGCTGTTTCTTTAAGGGATCTGCCTCAGCTGTTTCTTCGCCGTCCCCATCTTTTGGGGTATCCACCATGTATACGTCATATGATGAGGTGGCCTTCCAGTGCCCTGTGGGCGCTGGTTCCTGTTCGTCTCCGGCATCATCGTCCATAGCGTCGATGTCTTCGGAGTCGTAGTCTAGCATGTCGGTTAGATCGTCGACAGTGGCTACAAAGTGGGTGGTGGGTGGGCTCTGAATTTCTTCGTCATCCGCATCCCAACCATCCTGGCCATAATCCGGCCAGGACTCTCCTGATAACCAGAGATGCTTTAGTGAATTTAAGATATCGCCGAAAGGCGAGCATTGGAAGATGTCCGCGGCGGTGAATTCCATAACCGGCGCCCAATCCGGATCGATTGGTAGGGGCGCGGGAGGTTCGGAGTCCGGCGAGGAGTCCGGCGCCTTGGAATCACGAGTTTCGCAGGGGACAAGATTAGTGTTCGGTTCCATTGCCGTGGCTGTTGAAGCCCCCAGGGCGGCGTCTATCCACCGACCCTCGATCTGGGCGATCGGCTCCGGGCTAATGGCCGAAGCGGATCCGTGTGCGGCCACCAAGGCACTGTTCGGCGGCAGATCTAGATCATGCCCATCGTCACAGTGCGGCGCGCTTGACTGTGGCTTGAGTCCGTCGAGGATCAAGTCTCCGCGGACATCGGCCGTGAAGTTTAAGCTTCCAAATCTGACCTGACGGCCAGGGGCGTAGCTTTCGATCTGCTCCAGATGGCCAAGTGAATTGGCCCGCAGGGCGAAGCCGCCGAATACGAAGATCTGTCCAGGGAGAAAAGTCTCACCCTGGACAGCGTTGCAGGTTGAAGATGCCATCAAGCCTATCGGTGACGACACAGAGGAACTCTCAATGAAAGCACCAATGTCGGTGTCAAAACCGGCGGATCTCGGGTAGGGGGTCCCGAACTGTGCGTCTAGGCGGATGGTAACAAGAGACGAGGGACACGATGTTTTTACCCAGGTTCGGGCCCTCTCGATGGAGGTAAAACCCTATGTCCTGCTTGATTAATATTGATGATATGGGTAGTACAAGAGTAGATCTACCACGAGATCAAGGAGGCTAAACCCTAGAAGCTAGCCTATGGTATGATTGTTGTAATGTATGTTGTCCTACGGACTAAAGCCCTCCGGTTTATATAGACACCGGAGAGGGCTAGGGTTACACAGAGTCGGTTACAATGGTAGGAGATCTACGTATCCGTATTGCCAAGCTTGCCTTCCACGCCAAGTAAAGTACCATCCGGACACGAGCCGGAGTCTTCAATCTTGTATCTTCGTAGTCTTGGAGTCCGGCGGATATTGATAGTCCGGCTGTCTGGACACCCCCTAGTCCAGGACTCCCTCAACGGTCTATGTTAATGTCTGTCCACTCAATTCAGTATATATATTTTGAAGTATCCAGATCATTTTTTTGTGAGGACGGTTTATCAATTATGGTTACACTCCAATATCTATATGCATTGCAGGGTTTATCGCACCCACCAGGATTTCCAGTCCCATGGATGTTTGGTCCATACGATTTGTCATGACCTTTGGACTGTCCTGCTTGTGGGAGTAGGCGAGGCCCCGGCATGCCACCCGTAGTTGGATGATCAATCTTCTGTTTAGTACTTCAACATAGTGATTTCCTGATAAGGATCACTCGTGTCACATCAAGTAAATCTTATTGATTTACTGTCTAAATCTTATTGATTTAATGTCATGTTTTCTTTCTTTTCTTGCAATTTTACGATGAGGGTTTTGCCATGTGACATTCATCACAGAATAAACCGTTTGGTTTGCTCTACGATGGCTATTTTTGCAGGTTTCACTTCTTATGTTGTGTCAGTAACGAAGGCACTGTCCATCACTAATATTACTGGAAAAAATTGGATCAGTCTGTTATCTGAGTACAAGCTGAATCCCTATGATGAACTGCAGTTTGGTTTAACAAAAATGCCACAATTAGTCCTTCTCGCGTTTAAAAGAAATGAAGAAAAAAACTGGATCACGGTCACGGATCCTAGTCAAGTTAGCAAGCTGATCATAGCAGACCAGACACGATCGCCGCTGTCTCGCACATCGGTATCACCTTCAGCAACGGATCAAGCACTGGCAGTTGCTCTAGCACTGACAACGGCAGCAGCTCAGTCTGATCCAGCTGATGATTGGGCACCGACCGCTTTAGTGGGTCAGTCTGATCTACCGGAGGATCGGGCATCGACACCGGCACCTGCTCCGACACCGGCACCAGGTCTACAAGGAGCACCATCTCCGGCAGCAGCAGCAGCTTCGTCACCTGCACCAACACTTGCACTTGCATATGCTCTGGCCCATGCAGTCACAACCGAATGAGTAGTTGCACCAGCAACAGACTGGGCTGTAGTTCGCACTTCATATACCAAAGTCCTTACAAAAACCAACATGTCCACCTTCTTGGTAAGCATTGGCCGCCCAAGTGCTTCGTTCTTTTTTCTTTCCATGTTGTTTGACATGATTCACTGTGTTGATCTAACTGTTTGGGTATGTCTTCTTGTTTGCAAACAGAGAATTCCTAGAGAAATGAGGGAGTCGTTCAACAATCCGGGCGACCGCGGCCAAGTTTCTCTTACCATGTGCAGCCTTGGTGTGAGGAAACTGCTCAATATACTGTAAGTACAAAGGATGGTCGCATGATGATTGATGCTAAAGGATGGTCAAGGTTCAAATCTAAATCATATCTTGCGATAGGGGATGATGTCAAAATCAAACTTTCTCGGCAAGGAGAGCTGGTCCAAATCAACTTTGAAATTCTTCAGTAGCAGCACGCAACTGCCGAACTGATCTATCCTCCGAGAGATTTTGATGTAATAATCTGGCATCGTGAAACAAGTGTCCTGTGTGTATAAGTAGTACGACAGTATTATTTATCACATGGTATATCGTTGATAGAATTGCAACTCTCGTTGCTGGCTAGGAACTGTCGTTCGATTTCATTCCAACAGCTGTCGTGCTTTATTCAATTTTGTGTATTTGCCTTGCGACAGCATCTAAAACCAGCGCCGTACCGATTGCTTGCAATATGAAAAGCGCTGAGGTAGAACACATGGGCCCCCAAACATGCAGGGTGGGCCTGCGGCCCAAAGTCCAGAACCGTGAGCCTGTCTGAGTATTATATTCTCAGCTGAACCCCCATAAAAAAAGTTGAACCCCCATAATGCCCGTGCGTTGCATGTAACATCAAGATGCATTTGTATGAGTATTTTATCTTGTGAGAGAAAAGGATGAACGAGGGAAGGCCTTATTTGCAAATGTGAAGAGGTGTGTGGGTACCTTTTTGCAAAATTGTCATAGTTTCCTTCCTATCCGTCAGATATAAATCGAACGACATATATTGCAGGATGGCAGGCACACCATCATCACCAACTCGTCTATACTGTGTTAAAAACAAGTCTGTTTTTTATAATTGTATATGTTATATATATTCCCCTTGATTTTTCTTATGTATAAAGTTGTGATATAAAAGATTTGTATATTTCTTTACAGAGGGAGTATCTCTCTGTCAAAAATATATTTATGCGTAACTAGTTACTCCTGTCTTTCTACTTCCTTTTGCTGATATGTGGGGCAACCGGCAACAGGGTCCACGTGCCATATGCACAAATTAGAGTGCACAACTGCACGGTAGACACACCCCGGTCGTAGTGCCACAGTAATGCCCAATGAGTCATCAAATCACAAACCCCCCTTTCCAGCTTTAGCAGTAAGCTGGACGGACGAAGCGGCAATATTTCACTGGGCCTGAATCCCCTTCTCCCTTGTCTGCTTGTTCAGATAAAACCCCCTCTCGGCGATTGCATAGGGTTTTCTCATGGAGAACCAGGTACGAATTCTTCAGTCCATCCCCGATAAATCCAAGTCCCTTGGTCGCAGGTAATCCTAGGATGGCAGCCGCCTCCATTGATGCATTTTCTTCCTACTGAATATAGTGTGTTTCATTTGAAGTGCCCAAAGTGCGAGGACCGTACAGGTTTTTGCGCCCTCGGCGAGACGCCACACTTGTTCCTTCTCATCCTAACACAGGATTTTAAAACACGCACAGTATGTTCCTAGAATCCTCTTTTCTATCCAGGAGGGTGGGGTTTTTTTGAACATGCTGCCAACTAATTTGGAAATTTGGATTGCTATATTTGGATAAAAGGTACTACTAGTACGATGGTCAACACTGACGTGAAGGAGGAAGTTATTTCTAGATTTGGATAGGGAATACATTGTGTTCTCATATTATTTTTCCTGCAGTGCATTATTTGCTCTGCCAGAACACATGTACTCAAGATGCTCGGCCTTGCCATAACTGAATACACTAGTTTAATGGTCACAGTGAAGACAAGCCATGGATATAAGTTCCGAGTTGGGTTCCTGAACCAAGAAGATCGCTGCTTTTTTTATGGCCGAACTTGGATAAACTTTCTCAAGTGTTACGGACTGAAAGTTGGCGCACGAATGTTAATGGAAATAGCAGAACCTGGTCTCATCTTCACTGCGATCTTCCACCCCGACGTCGTTCCAATTGTTCATCCATGTTAGTTTTGTATCTGGTTCTTGCTTGTTGCCTCGATTACTTCTTAATCCACCTATTCTATCTAACTAATCACAATTTAACTTTAGAAGTAGCAACGAATCTCTCACGAAGATGCTACTTTTAACTAATATTTTCTTATAATTGGTGACACGTGTAGGTTTTTTCAGAGTTAAGCAGGCTGCTTGTTTGTTATTCTGTAATAACTCGACTATTACTGATGGCACTGAAGTTGACTGGGATGACATCCACAAGTTCCTACACTTTATTGATCGTCTTGAGGTCCTTGTGGGGCGTTCCAATGGTGGCAGGCCACGTGGGATATGTGTGCCACTGCTGCACTCGTTGAACAGGTCCAACTGTGTCGAGAAACTTATGCTACGAGATGTTTTCTATTATATATGTTGTTCATAAACTATTGCTTATACACAGTTTTACAACTATGATCTTCTTGAAACAGAAACTGCCCAGTTCTATTGTTCCTATACAGATGCCTGACCATGGTCGGGTCAGACTTGCGCTTGGTCACAACATGATGTTTATGTCGACCTACTCCATTCCCCTTGGAGGTGAAAAGATACTTATTCATGGGTGGTCTCAAATAATGAAGGCTCGTCCATCTTGGAGAATAGGACAGAAGATTATGTTCATGCTTTTCCATGGCTCGAAAGCGAATATCCTATTTATTGACCACATTGCGAGATGAAGCCGCTTTCAGAAGGTTGTGGATGTGCGGGGTGGCGCCTGGGGCTTGGCGTCCTCACCCTTGGTTAACTATAGGCAAAGTAGCACTATTCGAGGTGTGCTTTGTACGGTTGAACCTATATAAGTACTCATACTGCTTTCAGCTTTGGTTGTTAAGTGCCCCTGCTGGTTTCAGTTAAGGTTGTTAAGTACTCCTGCTGCTTTTATAGTCTGTCATGTTTCTTCAGTCCTGTCTTCTTCCAGCCGCCAAAACCAAACCAGCGCCGGTGGGGCCGCCTGCTTCCACCTCCCACAGCTGGCTGCACCTCAGCACATGCATCGCCGCCCCACCGTCTCCTAAATCGTTAACGCCGATGTCCTCTGCGCGCTTTGGTGCGCTCACCATGGCGCCGCCCTCTCGCGTTGTCAACATGGTCAACAAACAACAGGAATCGGCAGAAGTACGTGGAGAGGATGACAGTAGGGGCCCACCATGTCAGCGTATGGAAAAATAAAATGCTTCCTCCTAGTGTTTTCCTGACATCTGGGACCCACGACATTGTGAGCGTATATAGTCAATAGACAAGAGAACAGCACAAGATCGGCTGACACTTGGGACGTAGCCGCTCAAGTAGTATTTTTTTTTGTTATTGTTGAGACGGAGCAGGGTTTGAACTGGGTTGTGGCCCATCTAGCCCAGGCTTATATTTTATTTTCACCATATGACTAGCCCAGCTAGTTTTTCTTTGTGAAAATGAGCCCACTTTATTTTTTCTGAAGAATACCCAATCCAGGCCTACTTATTTTTCTACGCCCTGATGGGCTCCAACTCTTTCAAGACACCTGCAAATCTTGAAAGTAATATGAAATGGGTTGTAAATATAAAAACAGATGACAAATTGACAATTACTTTTTAATTTCTGAATTTTTTCACATTTTCAGATTCCTATTTCACTGGGCATTAACCTAATTTAAATATATCTTCAAAGTACTTTAAATCTGGCTCGACATTTCGGTATTAAAAATAGTTTGGAACCCATAAAAATATGCGAAATTGGCCCTGGCCAACCAAAGAAAACGACTGCAATAAATTGCATACAAAGTTGCAATGAGCTATATATAAATTATTAAAAAAAAGAGGGAGTGGTCTGACTTTTGGTCCTGTTAAGTTGACGCGTATGAAAGATTTTTTTAGTTATTATATATGTCAACAAACAATTCTATTAGACATAACCATTGGGTGTCAATCCAACGGCAGTCGTGTTCCTTCAATCTCTGATCTTCTTGCTCCAGCCACCAAGGCAGCGCCGGCGGGACCGCCTGCTCCCGCCTCCCGTGGCCGGCTGTGCTGCCGCGCAGGCCTCAGCGCCCCCTACTACTCCCACCGCTGTCCAGGGCATCCCTCTACGCACCCACACCCCCTGTTATTCTGCAGCGATGGCAGCCTCACACCGCAGCCAAACCAGTGAACCCTCGTACTCCTCTCCGCGCTGGCTTACACTGCCGCGTCTTCCCCGGCTCTGCGTCGTCCCCTTCCTAGGCCTCACCGTCGTCCACCACCGTGGTGCTCTTAGTGCGGCGTGGTCAGTGTGGTCAACGACCGACTTCCATCGGAAGAGTACTGTATGTGGAGAGGCTGACAGCTGGGTCCACGGCAGCCGCAAGGAAGTGCCTCCTTATTACGTGGAAAATAATTATTCCTACACCTGACAGCAGGGACCCACCGGACAGGCCACCAGTATTTCGTGAAAAAACATTTCGCCCTGACTGCTGGGACCCACTGGACGGGCCATTGTATTTCGCGAAAAAAACGTTCCCCCCGCTGTCAGCTCGGACCCACCGAAGTGCCTCCTTATTACGCACAAAAGAATGAATACCCCCCTGCTAGCTGGGACCCACCTTGGTGGGAGGATTACTTGTGGGCCTACTAAGTTGACTGGGACGGAGGCCTTTGTCAACTTTAGTCAATATGAACGATTCTAGCTCTAGTGATCGTACGATGTCCATCCAACGGCCGTAGTGCTTCTTCAACCTCTGGTGTTCTTGCTCCAGCCGCCCAAAGCAGCGCCGGTCATGCCGCATGCTCCTGCCTCCCATGGTCGGCTGTGATGCCGCGGAGGCCTCACCGCCCCCTACTACTCCCACCGCTGGCCAGGCCATCCCTCTACTCACCCACACCCCCTGTTATTCTGCGGCGACGACAGCCTCACACCGCAGCCGAACCAGTGAACCCTCATACTCCTCTACGTGTGGGCATCCACTGCCGCGTCTTCCCCGGCTCCGCGTCGTCCCCTTCCTATGCCTCGCCATCATCCACCACCCTGGTGCTCTCGGCGCGGCGTGGTCAACGTGGTCAAGGAACGACTTCCATCGGACATGGACTGTACGTGGAGAGGCTGACAGCTGGGTCCATGGCCGCAGCAAGGAAGTGCCTCCTTATTACACGGAAAATAATGATTCCTCCACCTGACAGCAGGGACCCACCGGACGGGCCACCGTATTTCATGAAAAAAATGTTTCCCCCCTGACTGCTGGGACCCACCAGCTACATCTTCGCACGCAAGGAAGTGCGTCCGGGCAAAAAAATGATTCGCCCCCCTGACTGCTGGGACCCACCAGCTACATCTTCGCACGCAAGGAAGTGCCTAACAGTCGGGACCCACCTGGTCGAAGCGTACGTAGCGTTGTCATTCTGGTCGCGAACGTGTACGTACATACTGGTGGATGTAGAGGCGCCCACGTGTCGTAGTAGAGGCGTGCACGTAGCATGTACACGTACGTATAGCGGCCAGTGTGCAAGAAAGAAAATACGGCCATGTACGTACATACGGGCGGGGTCTCGAATGCCTACTCGCGCATATATACGTACGGCCAGGGCTCGTGTACATGGCTGGGTCAGAACGGAGAAACAGCATCGTCGTCGTGTTCATGGGGAGCAACCGTCTGGGTCGGAACGGAATGCGTCGTCGTGTTCATCGGGAGGGCTTGGACGGAACAGGCGATGGAAACGAGGCCTGGCGTACCGCAGAATGGAGGAAACGGCCTTGTGTTCGACCAGCCACGTTTGAAACGGGATCCTGTTCATCGGGAGGGGTCTGGCGTACCGCAAAACGGAGGAACGGACTTGTGTTGGACCTCCTAGGGCCAAAATGGCGTCCTGTTGATCGGGAGGGGTGTGGCGTACCGCAAAACGGACGAAACGGACTTGTGTTGGAGCGCTACAGTCGAAACGGGGGTCATGTTCATCGGGAGGGGGTGTGGCGTACCGCAAAATGGGACTCCACGGGATACTGTTCATCTCCACCGTCGACCTCCTCCAGCCTCCATGGGCTACTGTTCATCCACCGTCGACCTCCTCCAGCCTCCACCTGCGACTGTTCATCCACGGGCTCCTGTTCATCCAGCCTCCACCGCGCGCTACTCCACCGGCTACTGTTCAACCACCCCTCTACGGGCTACTGTTCATCCACCCCTCCACCATCTACTGTTCATCCAGCCCTCCACAGGGTCGTCCTGTTCATCCAGCCCTCCACGGGGTCCTGTTCATCCAGTCCCAACCGGCTTGATCGATCGGGGTCCTGTTCATCCAGAGGCAATGTCACGGGGTCCTATTCATCCACCCCCACCGCTCACTGTTCATCCAAACCCCCCCCCCTTGCAACGCTCACTGTTCATCAAGAGGCAGCATCGATCGGCTTCAGTTAGCAGCAGTAGCGAAGGAATTGCTCGATCGGGTTCAGTTAACAGCCATCGATCGATCGCTCGGGTTCAGTAATGCGTAGCCTGCAGTGCAATCGCTCGGGTTCAGTTAGGCGATGCCTCGCTCGGGTTTAGTTAGAGCCCAACGCCTCGCACACACGTGCGTATGTGTACAAGAGAAATGCGCATCGCTCGGCCCCCGACCACCCACCGTAACAGGGAACTCCCTGGAATTTTCCTCGCCCTCGCTTCTACCACGGGTTTTTCCGTCATGGACGGCCCAAAGAATGTCATGCAGCTGCGTCACCAGCCCGCCCAGGATGAAAAGCCCATTTTCTGTCATGATTTTTGTCATACAAGTAGGAGCCCACCACATCTATGATGATACCGGGTTTTGTCACAATTATCGTCATAGAAGTGTCATAAGTATGAGAAAAAAATTTCGTTTGGCCCAAAATGTCACTGATGTGTCTTTTTTTTGTAGTGAGTGAGAATGAGAATGACTCAAGAGGATGCCGATATATCTCATCTCGGGTTTTATAAAGTATCGCTAAGCAAAGGGAATAGCATACGATAACCAATGTTCACTCGAAAATCATTCATGTATTCATAGGGATCAATATGTATGTCCACTGTTCCGCTATTGATCATTGGACGAAAGAGAGTTTCGTTCATGTCTATGTTTTACCGAACCTACAAGGTCACAAGTTTAAGGGAATCACAATTTGTTGAGTGTTAGTGGAATAAGAGTTATGAGCATATATTCTCGGAATAGTTCCAGGAACACAAGAAATAGTTTCAAGAGAAACCGTAAGCCATTCGGGGTTACCAGAAGAGTTTTAGGGTTTACCGGGTAATGATGTATAGGCGGAAAATATTTCTAAAGACTTTAAATAAATGATAAAAGGTTCTAATATTGATTAGGATGCTTTCAAAATTTATTTAATATCAACAGGCTAAAGAAAATACTAAAAGGTCTATTAGGGCAGAATTAATGGGCTCTAAGGCCCATTAGTGGAGGCGCCCCAAGGGGAGGTCGAATTGGGAGGTAGAGTTGGACTACACCACCCCCTAGGGTGGTGCAAGGGGAGGGGAAACCCTTCCTAAGTCGGCCACCCCCCTCTCCCCGCAACCTATATATACTAGAGGATTTTTGCCTTTGTATATATACAATTTTTTGGAGCCTCGTCTAGTCCTCGAGTTCTAGTTGTAATTTAAAGCTGATCTAATTAACGCTAGACCTAATTCTCTCTAATCCTCATAATAGAGAAGCCTCGCGTGATTATGTCCTTCTTTAATTCTCCGTCAATGATTAGCTCTGGATGGTGAAGCGCTGCTAGATGGTGAAGCTTGTATGCCTGCAATCCGTAGAGAGGTCATGCTTTCAATGTTCGGTTCAAGGGATCGTTCGTGAATGGTTTAAGGGACTTTGTCGGTGTCAAAACCGGCGGATCTCGGGTAGGGGGTCCCGAACTGTGCATCTAGGCGGATGGTAACAGGAGACAAGGGACACGATGTTTTTACCCACGTTCGGGCCCTCTCGATGGAGGTAAAACCCTACTCCTGCTTGATTGATATTGATGATATGGGTAGTACAAGAGTGAATCTGCCACGAGATCAAGGAGGCTAAACCCTAGAAGCTAGCCTATGGTATGATTGTTGTAATGGTTGTGTGTCCTACGGACTAAAACCCTCCGGTTTATATAGACACCGGAGAGGGCTAGGGTTACACAGAGTCGGTTACAATGGTAGGAGATCTACATATCCGAATCGCCAAGCTTGCCTTCCACGCCAAGGAAAGTCCCCTCCGGACACGGGATGAAGTCTTCAATCTTGTATCTTCATAGTCTTGGAGTCCGGCCGATGATGATAGTCCGGCTATCCGGACACCCCCTAGTCCAGGACTCCCTCAGTAGCCCCTGAACCAGGCTTCAATGACGATGAGTCCGGCGCGCATATTGTTCGGCATTGCAAGGCGGGCTCCTCCTCCGAATAATTCATAGAAGATTGTGAACACCAGGATAGTGTCCAGCTCTGCAAAATAAATTCCACATTCCACCGTAGAGAGAATAATATATACACAAGTTCAATCTGCTGACGTATTTCGTGGCATGACGTCACACCACCAGCAAGCCTTTACTTGAATCGTTTTTTATTATACCACCTCAGCGCGTTTAGCGAAGCGGTTTCCTTGGCACGTCTTGTCGAAGTAGAGATTGTGTTCCCCTTATTCCGGGATTCCCATCAATACGGACATGGGTAACCCAACCGTGCCCGTCGCCACGCCCCCTCTATCGGAGGCGAGTCCCGAACGGTCACGGGGACGGCTCTTGGTATTCTCCCTCTTTATAATGGGACCAAGGCTTCATTTCTTCTCTTCAACCTTCAATCGAATCTACTCCTCGCCCCGAGTTCCAACACCCAGAGCCCCAGATTCGAGTGCTTCGGACCTTCAACAATGTCCGGCTCCTACCTACAGGGCCGGTGGACGGAGGAGGACGTGCTAAAGCTGCGAGAGGCCAAGTACCTGACTTATGAGATTTCGCACAGGTTGCCCGCCAAAGGGCAAGTCATTCCCACCCCCGAGCCCGGCGAGTATGTTGTGTTTGTATCCCACCTCCGTCGGGGCTTAGGCTTCCCAATGGATCCTTTTGTAAGAGGGCTCAAGTTTTATTATGGGTTGGAATTACACGACTTGGCTCCGGAGTCCATCCTCCATATTTCTTCATTCATCGTCGTCTGCGAAGCCTTCCTCCGCATTACCCCCCCCCCCCACTTCGGCTTGTGGTTGGAGACCTTCGATATGGAGCCAAAGATGATTGAGGGGCGTCAAGCAGAGTGCGGCGGGGCGGCCGTAAGCAGGAGGGCCGATGCCCCGTGGCCCGAGGGCTCCATCCAAGAGGAGCTCGGCTTGTGGCAACAGGAGTGGTTTTATATTACCGCTCCCAGGGGTAGTAGGCAGAAGCCGCCGCTCGTATTCCGCTCAGGACCTCCACAACGATTGATGTCATGGGTCAACCAAGGGCTCAACTGCGGGCTGTCAAAGGACGTGCCCCTACTGCAGGGCCGGATTGGAGACCTCCAAGCGAGGGAGATCGATCTGGTCGTGGTGATGCAGGTTATGTTGATTAGGCGTCTCCTGCCCTACAAACGCCGTCCTCTCCGGCTATGGGAATTTAATCCGGAGGGACCACGGATTCTCCAACACTTCATGGGTACTACACCCGTGGAGATGTAAAAATTGTTCTTCGGATCACGAGAGGTGTGTCCGGAATTGACCGAGGACGCCGGCCTAAGCTGCAATCGCCCGGATACACAAGTAAGTAGCCCTGTGTTTGGACATACCGTTTGTTTGCCTTTCTACAATTCGCCTTTTAACCAGTTGTCCTTTAACAGGAGTGGATAGCGCAAGCAAAGCTGATACGGTGTCCGGCCCCCCTCCCAGAGACCGCGCCGGATCCCGTGCTGGTCAAGATGCTGGAGGTTGCGCCTTCAGAAGAAGGCGAAGGGGAAAATAGAGGAGCTACTGCCTCGACCAAGGAGGCTTTTGAGAAAGGGGGGATCGAGAATCCCTCCCTCCAAGGGGAGAAGAGGACCGCTTCCGGAAACCCGGAGGCCAGAGCCCCAAAGCGGGGGAAGAGGTCTTCACCAGAGGGTCCCGCGTCCGGGAAGGACCCGGCCGCACAGTCTCCCCTAAAGAATCAGCCCTCCAGCGAGCCGTAAGTGGAAAAAAAGGAGATTTATAATAATAAACATACCTATTTGTGCTTCTGAGGATAACTTAAGTTTTTACCTTGTAGTTCGGATCTCTGTCCTTCTCAGACGAGCTCGTCTTCGGGGGACCTTCGTCCGGAGATGGTGGAGAGCGAGACGCCTCCATCCGCTGCGCCGTCGGATAGGGCGGACGAGCCTGAAGTGTCATCACGGAGGGTATCCCCGAGTCCGGCAGGGCCGAATAGTCTGGCACCAACTGGTGTTCGGCCGGGGGAGCTGAAGGATCTACTTGAGAGGGCGTCTATCTCAGAAGATCACCATGCATTGATGAGTATGGTGATTGGAAGGATTTTGTCCGCCGAAGGCGGATTGTGTGATGCTGTCAGGAGTTTGCTGGCGGGGTTTGAGGTACGTAAAAATGAAACACCTTTTCACAGTTTTACACATAAAGTGCGCCCTGTATAGATAGTAGCCCCTGAGACTCGGTAGGTTGTCGAAAGCGACAGCGTGCCGAGGATCAAAATCGCAGGTATTAACTATCGCCTTTCCTATGCAGGTGGCGGATAGTCCGGGGGCCAGCCGGACTGATGGAGTTGCTGAACTAAAGTGGCAACTCGACGTTGCGGATGCGGACATCGCGCTAGTCAACAGGCGACTTGACGAGTCGCAAGGTAAGTGTTTATTTGCCGTCACCTGGTAAGGGAGCCAAAGCCCGCTCCTTACAACATGTGTGCGAAATGCAGATGCTGCCGCTGCTGTGGAGAGCCTTCGGGCCGAACTTGCTCAAGCCAAGGAGCAAGCCAGAAGGAGTGATGCGGCTGCCTCAAGGGCGGCCGAGGAGTTAGAAGCCGAAAGGGCTGCACACTGCCGAAGCAGGGAAGAGATGGCCGAAATGGCCGTGAAGTTAAAAGATGCTACCGACCGCAATGAGGTTCTTGAAAAGGAGCGCCTAGCGGAGCGAGAAGACCTGGGGAAGGCCACCGCCAAAGCCAAGGATGCCCGTTCTGCAATGCGGGCTATAAAGGAGGAGCTGCGCCAGGCCGGAGACATTGTGGCTGGCAAGCCCTTTCTGGTGCGCCAAAGGTTTACGGATCCAAAGTATGCTCAGCTTGGCCAGTTGTGGGGTCCGAAGGACCCTTATATGGACTTAGCGGCGAGTGCGGCGGATGCCGTTGTGCACTTCCAAAGTCAGAAGGATCACAAGACGGAAGAGCTGTTTTGGTCTCAATTCCATACTCCGGAGCGTTCACTTCCGCTGACCGATCGGTTGGCCGAGTGGGCTGAGCTTAATAGGTTGTCCGGACTTGCCATGATGGATATCGTGACTCATGTCTAGCCGGATAGGCCCAAGCCGAAGAGCTATTTTGGCTTATTGCAGCAATTTCTTGGGGCGGTGCCGCATATCAAGGCGATGAAGCGGTCGGCCTGCATAGAGGGTGCACGGATGGCCCTCGCCCGTGTGAATACACATTGGACAGAGATGGATGCCACCGCTGTTGCGACCCAGGGTTCGGATGAGAGCCGGTTACCCGCCGAGCACTATTTTGGGGAAGTTCTGCGTGGTGCTCGTGTAATAGAGTCGCAGTGCTCAAAAATGTCACGTTCAAATGAACGTTTTGGTTTGTAAAACGATGTTTATGATGTAGGTGCTTTTTGTACTTGTGCGTTCAAGTATTGAAATATCTCCTGTGCAGCCGTTTATGTATACGTGTGTATAACCTGAAAGATGGCAGTCGTCGGCTTCAGCCCCCACGCACAAGGTGCGGGGATGTTCGCAAAAATAGCGCATTTTCACACTTAATCTGACGTCTCGGTCCTGTGAAGGAGGTGGTAGCGTAGCAAATGAGGCAACCGGACTATAATGCTTTATCACTTCCACTTAGCCATAGGAGTTTCGAGGGTGGGGCTACGATATAGCCCCTAGGGGCACCGCGCTCTTTGAATTCGGGGCGCGTATGTGCCTGACCGGGAAACGGTCCTTCGTCAAAGCGGAGGAATTCTAAACATTCCGGTAGTCGATCGAGTGGTTGACCAGTCTCTCGCTGTATCATGACAGTCAGTTTTCGGCTTTCTCTACTGAGGTGCTCGCCCAGCCGAACCGGGGCACAATCGCAGTAGTTCTCCTGGTGACGCGTTAGCCGATGATACGGAACGTAAGGCAGCAAAATACAGGAGTCGGGCAAACCCAACATTTGACCAAAGACATGATTCGGAGCTGATGCATATAAGGCCTAACTCGAGACGCCGAACACTCCCTGAGGTGTTCGGTCTTTATAATAACGGGCAGAACAATGCCCTAAGCCCCTAGTGTCCAGGTATAGGCAAGGTCCTCTGACGCGGCCTATGCCAAAACGTCAATCTCCTCTCTGGTTATAATGAGAAACCAGGGGATTATAGCAACAAGAGACAGTAAAAAAGGTTTACGCAGGGTCTTAATCTGAAAAGAATCCTTGCAACGGGTCCCTACTGCACGTCTGCGCCTGTGTCTCCGTTGTGCCATATCCTGGATGGGTGTGCACGTTGTTTATCTGTAAAAAGAGAGGAACTTAGTTTGAAAAGAAATCGTGCAAAAAGTGCATTAAAAATTGAAATATTAATGAATGAATAAAGTTGAGCCTATATTAGCTCATTATTGCTTATACGTACAGCCCCTTGTGAAGGGGTGTGCGGCTAGGGGGGCCCTAGCTTATTTATGCCGGACTCGTCTAGCCGTGTCCGGGGTCATGAACGACCTTTTAATGAAATGATGTTGCGTGGACCGGGCATTTTAAGTGTAAGAGACGCGTAATGTGGTATTGCGTTAAAGCGGACAAAAGCTTCACGTCACAATAGTGCTTCATAGCTACTTTTGAATGGGGCGACATGAAAGATTAGCTTTTCACGTCGAAAGTTGTCGGGTGACCCGAACACAACTTCTAGCAGTAAGGAGCCCGTGCACTTGGCGTAAGGGCCTAGCGTCATTCCTTTGAAGGAAGTGCGGCTATATCGAATTTTAGTAAGGTCTATCCCCAACTTGCGGATTGTGTCCGGATATAGCAGGTTTAAATTGCTGCCGCCGTCCATCAGGACTTGTGTAAATTGTAGTCCGTCGATTATAGGATCCAATATCAGAGCAGTCCATCCTGCGTTTCGAATACTTCTGGAATAATCCAGGTGGTCGAAAGTGATTGGTTTTGACATCCAATCTCGAGGTTCCGCTGGGGTAGACCGTGCGACACCTACTTTAGCGGGTGCCGCATTGTTTTTCCGTACTATCACATGAAGTGAGTTTACTGTTTTGACTTCTTGTGGGAAAGTCTTTTGTTTTCCGGCGCTCTGCTGGTGGGGTTCGTCATCATCCTCGCTTGGCGCGTCGAGCCCCTTGTGTTCAGCGTTGAGTCGGCCGGACTGTTTGAAAACCCAACAATCTCGGTGGGTGTGGTTTGCAGGCCTTCCGGAGGTACTGTGGATTTGACATATCCGATCCAAAATTTTGTTTAAGTTGGATAGCTCGTCACTATTGTCCTTAAGAGGCAGTGTTTTGTTGTTCGGCCGCGAGCTTTTGAATCCAGCGTTGACCACCGTGTTCTTTGGGCTTTTTTCTTTATTTCGGCGCTGATCCTTTCTGCGCCGTGATTTTCCATTTCCATCTCTGATCTCGGATGTACTCGGGTCGCTGGTGCTGTTACAAAACATGATCATCTCATACAATAAAATTTAGCATCATGTCTTGACCATATCACATCACAACATGCCCTGGAAAAACAAGTTAGACGTCCTCTACTTTGTTGTTGCAAGTTTTACGTGGCTGCTACGGGCTGAGCAAGAACCGTTCTTACCTACGTATCGAAACCACAACGATTTTTCGTCAAGTATGTGTTGTTTTAACCTTCAACAAGGACCGGGCGTAGCCACACTTGATTCAACTAAAGTTGGAGAAACTGATACCCGCCAGCCACCTGTGTGCGAAGCACGTCGGTAGAACCAGTCTAGCGTAAGCGTACGCATAATGTCAGTCTAGGCCGCTTCATCCAACAATACCGCCGAATCAAACTATGACATGCTGGTAAGCAGTATGACTATTATCGCCCACAACTCACATGTGTTCTACTCGTGCATATAACACCTATGGATAAACCTAGCTCTGATACCACAGTTGGGGAACGCGGTAATTTAAATTTTTTCCTACGCACAAGCAAGATCATGGTGATGCATAGAAATGAGCGGGAGAGTGTTTTCCATGTTCCCTCGTAGACCGTAAGCGGAAGCGTTATGACAACGCGGTTGATGTAGTCGTACATCTTCACGATCCGACTGATCTTAGTACCGAAAGTACGGCACCTCCATGATCTGCACACGTTCGGCTCGGTGACGTCCCACGAACTCATGATCCAGCAGAGTGTCGAGGGAGAGTTTCGTCAGCACGACAGCGTGATGATGGTGATGATGAAGCTACCAGCACAGGGCTTCGCCTAAGCACTGCAACGATATGACCGAGGTGGATTATGGTGGAGGGGGGCACCGCATACGGCTAACAGATCAATGATCAACTTGTGTGTCTATGGGGTGCCCTCCTCCTCCATATATAAAGGAGTAGAGGAGGGGGAGGGCCGGCCCTCCTATGGCGCTCCCTGTCGGTGTCAAAACCGGCGGATCTCGGGTAGGGGGTCCCGAACTGTGCGTCTAGGCGGATGGTAACAGGAGACAAGGGACACGATGTTTTTACCCAGGTTCGGGCCCTCTCGATGGAGGTAAAACCCTACTCCTGCTTGATTGATATTGATGATATGGGTAGTACAAGAGTGGATCTACCACGAGATCAAGGAGGCTAAACCCTAGAAGCTAGCCTATGGTATGATTGTTGTAATGGTTGTGTCCTACGGACTAAAACCCTCCGGTTTATATAGACACCAGAGAGGGCTAGGGTTACACAGAGCCGGTTACAATGGTAGGAGATCTACATATCCGTGTCGCCAAGCTTGCCTTCCACGCCAAGGAAAGTCCCATCCGGACACGGGACGAAATCTTCAATCTTGTATCTTCATAGTCTAGGAGTCCGGCCGATGATGATAGTCCGGCTATCCGGACACCCCCTAGCCCAGGACTCCCTCAGTAGCACCTGAACCAGGCTTCAATGACGATGAGTCCGGCGCGCATATTGTTCGGCATTGCAAGGCGGGTTCCTCCTCCGAATAATTCATAGAAGATTGTGAATGCCAGGATAGTGTCCGGCTCTGCAAAATAAATTCCACACTCCACCGTAGAGAGAATAATATGTACACAAGTTCAATCTGCTGACGTATTTTGTGGCATGACATCACGCCACTACCAAGCCTTCACTGGAATCGTTTTTTATTATACCACCTCCGCGCGTTTAGCGAAGCGGTTTCCTTGGCACGTCTTGTCGAAGCAGAGATCGTGATCCCCTTATTCCGGGATTCCCATCAATACGGACGTCGGTAACCCAACCGTGCCCGTTGCCACGCCTCCTCTATCGGAGGCGAGTCCCGAACGGTCACAGGGATGACTCTTCGTATTCTCCCTCTTTATAATGGGACCAAGGCTTCGTTTCTTTTCTTCAATCTTCAATCGAATCTGCTCCTCGCCCCGAGTTCCAACACCTAGAGCCCCAGATTCGAGCGCTTAGGATCTTCAACAATGTCCGGCTCCGACCTACAGGGCCGGTGGATGCCCTCCTCTGTCACGGAAGAGGACGTGCTAAAGCTGCGAGAGGCCAAGTACCTGACTTACGAGATTTCGCACAGGTTGCCCGCCAAAGGGCAAGTCATTCCCACCCCCGAGCCCGGCGAGTATGTTGTGTTTGTATCCCACCTCCGTCGGGGCTTAGGCTTCCCGATGGATCCTTTTGTGAGAGGGCTCATGTTTTATTATGGGTTGGAATTCCACGACTTGGCTCCGGAGTCCATCCTCCATATTTCTTCGTTCGTCGTCGTCTGTGAAGCCTTCCTCCGCATTACCCCTCACTTCGGCTTGTGGCTGAAGACTTTTGATATGGAGCCAAAGATGATCGAGGGGCGTCAAGCAGAGTGCGGCGGGGCGGCCGTAAGCAGGAGGGCCGATGCCCCGTGGCCCGAGGGCTCCTTCCAAGAGGAGCTCGGCTTGTGGCAACAGGAGTTGTTTTATATTACCGCTCCCAGGGGCAGCAGGCAGAAGCCGCCGCCCATATTCCGCTCGGGACCTCCACGACGACTGATGTCATGGGTCAACCAAGGGCTCAACTGCGGGCTGTCAAAGGACGTGCCCCTACTGCAGGGCCAGATTCGAGACCTCCAAGCGAGGGAGATCGATCTGGTCGTGGTAATGCAGGTTATGCTGATTAGGCGTCTCCTGCCCTGCAAACGCCGTCCTCTCCGGCTGTGGGAATTTAATCCGGAGGGACCGCGGATTCTCCAACACTTCATGGGTACGACACCTGTGGAGATGTACAAATTGTTCTTCGGATCACGGGAGGTGTGTCCGGAATTGACCGAGGATGCCGGCCTAAGCTGCAATCGCCCGGATACGTAAGTAAGTAGCTCTGTGTTCGGACATACCGTTTGTTTGCCTTTCTACAATTCGCCTTTTAACCAGTTGTCCTTTAACAGGAGTGGATAGCGCAAGCAAAGCTGATACGGTGTCCGGCCCCCTCCCAGAGACCGCGCCGGATCCCGTGCTGGTAAGGATGCTGGAGGTTGCGCCTTCAGAGGAAGGCGGAGGGGAAAACCAAGGAGCTACCGCCTCGACCAAGGAGGCTTTTGAGAAAGGGGGGATCGAGAATCCCTCCCTCCAAGGGGAGAAGAGGACCGCTTCCGAAAACCCGGAGGCCAAAGCCCCAAAGCGGGGGAAAAGATCTTCACCAGAGGGTCCTGCGTCCGGGGAGGCCCCAGCCGCACAGTCTCCCCTAAAGAATCAGCCCTCCAGCGAGCCGTAAGTAGAAAATGGAAGTTTTGTAATAAGGGACATGCCTATTTGTGCTTCTGAGGATAACTTAAGTTTTTACCTTGTAGTTCGGATCTCCGTCCTTCTCAGATGAGCTCGTCTTCGGGGGACCTTTGTCCGGAGATGGTGGAGAGCGAGACGCCTCCGTCCGCTGCGCCGTCAGGTGGGGCGGACGACCCCGAGGTGTCATCACGGAGGGTATCCCCGAGTCCGACAGAGCCGAAGAGTTCGGCGCCGACTAGTGTTCGGCCGGGGGAGCTGAAGGATCTGCTTGAGAGGGCGTCTATCTCAGAAGATCACCATGCATTGATGAGTATGGTGATTGGAAGGATTTCGTCCGCCGAAGGCGGGTTGCGTGATGCCGTCGGGAGTTTGCTGGCGGGGTTTGAGGTACGTAAAAATGACATACCTTTTGATAGTTTTACACATAAAGTGTGCCCTGTATAGATAGTAGCCCCTGAGACTCGGCAGGTTGTCGAAAGCGACAGCGTGCCGAGGATCAAAATCGCAGGTTTTAATTTTCGCCTTTCCTATGCAGGTGGTGGATAGTCCGGGGGCCAGCCGGACTGATGGAGTTGCTGAACTAAAGCGGCAACTCGACGTTGCAAATGCGGACATCGCGCTAGTCAACAGGCGACTTGACGAGTCGCAAGGTAAGTTTTTTTTTGTGGTCACCTAGTAAGGGAGCCGAAGCCCACTCCTTACAACATGCGTGCGAAATGCAGATGGTGCCGCTGCTGTGGAGGGCCTTCGGGCCGAACTTGCTCGAGCCAAGGAGCAGGCCAGAAGGAGTGATGCGGCTGCCTTAAGGGCGGCCGAAGAGCTAGAAGCCGAGAGGGCTGCTCACTGCCGAAGCAGGGAGGAGATGGCCGAGATGGCCGTGAAGTTGAAAGATGCTACCGACCGCTATGAGGTCCTTGAAAGGGAACGCCGAGCGGAGCAAGGAGACCTGGTGAAGGCCACCGCGGAAGCCAAGGATGCCCGTTCTGCAATGCGGGCTATAAAGGAGGAGCTGCGTCAGGCCGGAGATATTGTGGCTGGCAAGCCCTTTCTGCTGCGCAGGAGGTTTACGGATCCGAAATACACTCAGCTTGGCCAGCTGTGGGGTCCGGAGGATCCTTATATGGACTTGGCGGCGAGTGCGGCAGATGCTGTTGTGCACTTCCGAAGTCAAAAGGATCACGAGACGGAAGAGCTTTTTTGGTCTCAATTCCATAGTCCGGAGCGTTCACTTCCGCTGACCGATCGGTTAGCTGAGTGGGCTGAGCTGAATAGATTGTCCGGACTTGCCATGACGGATATCGTGGCTCATGTCTGGCCGGATAGGACCAAGCCGAAGAGCTATTTTGGCTTATTGCAGCAATTCCTTGGGGCGGTGCCGCATATCAAGGCGATGAAGCGGTCAGCCTGCATAGAGGGTGCACGGATGGCCCTCGCCCGCGTGAAGACACACTGGACGGAGATGGATGCCACCGCTGTTCCGACCCAGGGTTCGGACAAAAGCCGGTTACCCACCGAGCACTATTTTGGGGAAGTTCTGCGTGGTGCTCATGTAATAGAGTCGCAGTGTTCAAAAAATGTCGTGTTCAAATGAACATTATGATTTGTAAAACGATGTTTATAATATAAGCGCTTTTTATACTTGTGCGGTCAAGTATTGAAATCTCTCCTGTGCGGCCGTTTATGTATACGTGTGTATAACCTGAAAGATGGCAGTCGTCGGCTTCAGCCCCCACGCATAAGGTGCGGGGGTGTTTGCAAAAGTATCGCATTTTCACACTTAATCCGACGTCTCGGTCCTGTGAAGGAGGTGGTAGCGTAGCAAACGAGGCAACCGGACTATAATGCTTTATCACTTTCACTTAGCCATTGGAGTTCGAGGGTGGGGCTACGATATAGCCCCTGGGGGCACCGCGCTCTCCGAATTCGGGGCGCGTATGTGCCTGACCGGGAAACGGTCCTTCGTCAAAGCAGAGGAATTCTAAACATTCCGATAGTCGATCGAGTGGTTGACCAGACTCTCGCTATGTCATGACAGTTAGTTTTCGGCTTTCTCTACTGAGGTGCTCGCCCAGCCGAACCGGGGCACAATCGCAGTAGTTCTCCTGGTGCCGCGTTAGCCGATGATATGGAACGTAAGGCAGCAAAACACAGGAGCCGGGTAAACCCAACATTTGACCAAAGACATGACTCGAAGCTGATGCACATAAGGCCTAACTCGAGACGCCGAACACTCCCTAAGGTATTCGGTCTTTATAATAACGGGCAGAACAATGCCCTAAGCCCCTAGTGTCCAGGTACAGGCGAGAATTTCTGGCGCGGCCGATGCCAAAACGCCAGCCTCCTCGTTGGTTATGGTGAAAAACCGTGGGATGGTAATCAACAAAAGACAATAAGAAAGGTTTATGCAGGGACTTAATGTGAAAAGAATCATGGCAACGGGTCCCTGCTGCACGTCTGTGCCTGTGTCTCCGTTGTGCCGTATCCTGGACGGGTGTGCACGTTGTTCATCTGTAAAAAGTAGTATGAAAGGAAATCGTGCGAAAAGTGTATTAAAAATCGAAATATTAATGAATGAATAAAGCTGAGCCTATATTAGCTCATTATTGCTCATACGCACAGCCCCTTGTGAAGGGGTGTGCGGCTAGGGAGCCCCTAGCTTATTTATGCCGGACTCGTCTAGCCGTTTCCGGGGTCTTGAACAACCTTTTAATGAAATGATGCCGCGTGGACCGGGCATTTTAAGTGTAAGAGACGCGTAATGTGGTATTGCGTTAAAGCGGACAAAAGCTTCACGTCCCAATAGTGCTTGATGGCTACTTTTGAATGGGGCGACATGAAGGATTAGCTTTTCGCGTCGGAGGTTGTCGACTGGCCCGAATACAACTTCTAGTAGTAAGGAGCCCGTGCACTTGGCGTAGGGGCCTGGCGTCACTCCTTTAAAGGAAGTGCGGCTATATCGAATTTGGTAAGGTCCACCCCCAACTTGCGGATTGTGTCCGGATATAGCAGGTTTAAATCGCTGCCCCCATCCATTAGGACTTGTGTAAATTGTAGTCCGTCGATTATAGGATCCAATATCAGAGCAGTCCATCTTGCGTTTCGAATACTTCTGGAATAGTCCAGGTGGTCGAAAGTAATTGGTTTTAACATCCAATCTCGGTGTTCCGCTGGGGTGGACCGTGCGACACGTGCTTCAGCGGGTGCCGTACTATTTTTCCGTACTATCACATGAAGTGAGTTTACTGTTTTGACTTCTTGTGGGAAAGTCTTTTGTTTTCCGGCGCTCTGCTTGTGGGGTTCGTCATCGTCCTCGCTTGGCGCGTCGAGCCCCTTGTGATCAGCATTGAGTCGGCCGGACTGTTTGAAAACCCGACAATCTCGGTGGTGTGGTTTGCAGGCCTTCCGGAGGTACTGTGGATTTGACATATCCGATCCAAAATTTTGTTTAAGTTGGATAGCTCGTCACTGTTGTCCTTAAGAGGCAGTGTTTTGTTGTTCGGCCGCGAGCTTTTGAATCCAGCGTTGACCGCCGTGTTCTTTGGGCTTTTTTCTTTATTTCGGCGCTGATCCTTTCTGCGCCGTGATTTTCCGTTTCCATCTCTGATCTCGGATGTACTCGGGTCGCTGGTGCTGCATCTTGCTAGCCAGCTGTCTTCCCCCACGCAAAAGTGGGTCATGAGGCTTGTTAGCGTGGCCCTTGTTCTCGGCTTCTCTTGGCCGAGGTGTCTGGCGAGCCATTCATCTCGGACATTATGTTTAAAAGCTGCTAAGGCTTCGGCGTCCGAACAGTCGACTATTTGGTTCTTTTTGGTAAGGAACCTGTTCCAGAATTTGCGCGCTGACTCTCCGAGCTGTTGAGTTATGTGACTTAAATCGTCTGCATCCGGAGGGCGGACATAATTCCCTTGAAAATTTGCTCTAAATGCGTCCTTCAGGTCTTCCCAACTTCCAATAGTATTTTCTGGGAGGCTTTTGAGACAATGCCGAGCTGGCCCTTTGAGCTTGAGGGGTAGATATTTTATGGCGTGGAGATCATCTCCTCTAGCCATGTGTATGTGGAGGATGTAATCCTCAATCAAGACTCCAGGGTCCGTTGTTCCGTCGTATGCCTCTATGTTTACGGGTTTGAATCCCGCTGGAAATTCATGATCCAGCACCTCGTCGGTGAAACATAGTGGGTGTGCGGCGCCCCTGTATTTGGGTGTGCCGTTGTCTTCGAACACTTGGCGTGTTGTGTTGCTTCCTGGGGCCCTCTTTTTTGGCCCATAAATGGACCTGACCGGGCCATCTGTTTTCCGAAGATCATGAGTCGGCTTGTGTGCGGCGACGCTTGTCGCTTTTGGCCTGTCATCTGGCCGTCTATCCGGCCAGGCGGCCTCTTCGCTTTTTGACTGTGGGGGCTCTATGGCCACCTCGTCGAATTCTGGCAGCAGCTTGCGCTTCGGGTAGCTCTTTGTTTCGTGGCCATTGCCATATTTGTCCGCGGTCTTGAGTAATTTGCTCCACCTCATTCTGAGTATGTCTTCCGCTGTTTTGAGCTTCCGTTTTTCCTTCTTCAGACTTCTTGCAGTGGCGAGAAGTCGTTTGTGAAGGTTCTTATGCTCCGGCGGTGTGTCCGGCGTGAGATCGTCTGGGCTGTTGTTTTCGCCGGGCATAGATTGATTATCTGATTCATCCTGTTCGGATGGTTGCTTGGTTGCCTGTTCGTCGCCCACTGGTTTGCCCTGCTCTATTGCTGGGTCCTTAGGAGTGTTGTTGTTATCGAGGCGGGACTTAGGGCGGCGCCTACGTCGCTGTTTTGGTTGTTTTTCGGTGGAATTATCCTTTGCCGCTTCCCGTTGTTCCTCGTTATCGCTTCCTTTTGGGGTGTCCACCATATATACATCATGGGTTGGAGTTTCCTTCCAGTGCCCCGTGGGGGCTGGTTCTTGGTCGTCTCCGGCATCGTCGTCCATACCGTCGATGTCTTCGGAGTCGTAGTCTAGCATGTCTGTTAGATCGTCAACAGTGGCTATAAAGTGGGTGGTGGGTGGTCTTTGAATTTCTTTGTCGTCCGCATCCCAACCATCTTGACCGCAGTCCGGCCAGGGCTCTCCTGATAGCGAGAGATGCTTTAGCGAATTTAGGATGTCGCCAAAGGGTGAGTGCTGAAAGATGTCCACGGCGGTGAACTCCATGATCGGCGCCCAATCGGATTCGGTTGGCAGGGGCGCAGGAGGTTCGGAGTCCGGCAGGGAGTCCGGCACCTTGGAGTCATGAGCTTTATAAGGGACAAGGTCAGTATTCGGCTCCATCGCCGTAGTAGTTGCAGCTCCCGAGGCGGTGTCCAGCCACCTGTCCTCGATCTGCGCGGTCGGCTCCGAACTATGGGTCGGAGCGGATTCGTGTGCGGCCTCCCAAGTACTGTCCGGCAGCAGAGCTAGATCATGCCCATCGTGACAGTGCAGCACGCTCGGCTGTGGCTCGAATCCATCGAAGATCAAGTCTCCGCGGATGTCAGCCGTGAAGTTTAGGCTTCCAAATCTGACCTGATGGGCAGGGGCGTAGCTTTCGATCTGCTCCAGATGGCCAAGTGAATTGGCCCGCAGTGTGAAGCCGCCGAATACGAAGATCTGTCCGGGGAGAAAAGTCTCACCCTGGACTGCGTTGTTGTTTGAAGAATCCATCAAGCCTATCGGTGACGGCACAGAGGAACTCTCAATGAAAGCACCAATGCCGGTGTCAAAACCGGCGGATCTCGGGTAGGGGGTCCCGAACTGTGCGTCTAGGCGGATGGTAACAGGAGATAAGGGACACGATGTTTTTACCCAGGTTCGGGCCCTCTCGATGGATGTAAAACCCTACTCCTGCTTGATTGATATTGATGATATGGGTAGTACAAGAGTGGATCTACCACGAGATCAAGGAGGCTAAACCCTGGAAGCTAGCCTATGGTATGATTGTTGTAATGGTTGTGTCCTACGGACTAAAACCCTCTGGTTTATATAGACACCGGAGAGGCTAGGGTTACACAGAGTCGGTTACAATGGTAGGAGATCTACATATCCGTATCGCCAAGCTTGCCTTCCACGCCAAGGAAAGTCCCATCCGGACATGGGACGAGGTCTTCAATCTTGTATCTTCATAGTCTGGGAGTCCGGCCGATGATGATAGTCCGACTATCCGGACACCCCCTAGCCCAGGACTCCCTCACTCCCCATGGGGAGTCCTACTCCCACCAGGAGTAGGATCCCCCCTTCCCTAGTTGGACTAGGAGTGGGAGGAAGGGGGGAGAGGGGGAAGGAAAGGGGAGCCGACCCCCACCCAATTCGGATTCGGCTTGAGGGGGGCGCGCCCCCTCCTATGCATCCCTCTCTTCTCTCCCACTATGGCCCAATAAGGCCCATATACCTCTCGGGGGGTTCCGGTAACCTCCTGGTACTCCGGTATATGCCCGAACTCAACCGGAACCATTCCGACGTCCAAATATAGTCATCCAATATATTGATCTTTATGTCTCAACCATTTCGAGACTCCTCGTAATGTCTGTGATCATATCCGGGACTCTGAACTACCTTCGGTACATCAAAACACATAAACTCATAATACTGATCGTCACCAAACTTTAAGTGTGCGGACCCTACGGGTTCGAGAATTATGTAGACATGACCGAGACATGTCTCCGGCCAATAACCAATAGCGGAACCTGGATGCTCATATTGGCTCCCACATATTCTACTAAGATCTTTACCGGTCAAACTGCATAACAACATACGTTGTTCCCTTTGTCATCGGTATGTTACTTGCCCAAGATTCGATCGTCGGTATCTCAGTACCTAGTTCAATCTCGTTACTGGCAAGTCTCTTTACTCGTTACGTAATGCATCATTTCGTAACTAACTTATTAGCTACATTGCTTGCAAGGCTTATAGTGATGTGCATTACCGAGAGGGCCTACAGATACCTCTCCGACAATCGGAGTGACAAATCCTAATCTCGATCTATGCCAACTCAACAAACACAATCAGAGACACCTGTAGAGCACCTTTACAATCACCCAGTTACATTGTGACATTTGGTAGCACACAAAGTGTTCCTCCGGTATTCGGGAGTTGCATAATCTCATAGTCGTAGGAACATGTATAAGTCATGAAGAAAGCAATAGCAACATACTAAACGATCAAGTGTTAAGCTAAAGGAATGGGTCAAGTCAATCACATCATTCCCTAATGATGTGATCCCATTTATCAAATGACAACTCATGTCCATGGCTAGGAAGCTTAACCATCTTTGATTAACGAGCTAGTCAAGTAGAGGCATACTAGTGACACAATATTTGTCTATGTATTCACACATGTACTAAGTTTCAGGTTAATACAATTCTAGCATGAATAATAAATATTTATCATGATATAAGGAAATATATAAATAACAACTTTATTATTGCCTCTAGGGCATATTTCCTTCAATAAGGTTTCTGAGGAGCATCTCGACGCCCTGCTCTCTCCTGATCGACTACATCGTCAATGACCATCCGCCTGCTTCCACTAATTCTCTACATCGGGCGACCACCTCATCTTCAGCACCATGGAGGACAATATTGTTGCACTAGAGTTTTCGGTGAACTCGTATGTTCTAAACCTTTCTCTATTGACATGTGCATTTCTTCATATGCGTATGTGATAGATGTATCTAGTATGTCGTGTATGATTTGCCATATCAGTAACCTTCTGATGATGCTAATTGGGTTTAAGGTTACCAAAATTTCCTAGTTTCCTAACGATCCAAAAACCTTATATGTTTAGGCAATTTTTGTTGACCGGTTTTTTGCTGCTTTGAAACTGAGCTCGTTTACAAGTCCTCACTTCAGAAAGGTGGCAGACCAAAACCATATTGTGGCTCATTGCTATGAACGAGACTAGGTTTTGGGACTCCTAGGGGCTTGCTTACTCCTGAATAAGACCAAGCGTTCTTGGAGGCCACTATAATCTTTGTGGGTGTCATCATAAGTGTGTCGGGTGATAGGTTGGTAAAGAACCGTGGGATGTACTTGAATCCAAATTCGGCACCACCGATGTGGCTGGTGAAATGTATGGCATAGATTGGTCCAATGAATATAGAATGGTTGCTAACCATTCTATGGTCAAACAAGCTCATGAGTTACAGATAATGACAAAGGAAC
The DNA here is from genome assembly GCA_963921465.1 of Triticum timopheevii. Lineage (NCBI taxonomy): Eukaryota > Viridiplantae > Streptophyta > Magnoliopsida > Poales > Poaceae > Triticum > Triticum timopheevii. Next base: position 295,433,079 of record OY997262.1, read on the forward strand.
TTGAGCTCCTTAAGTCTGTGTTACTCGACAAGTTTGTGACCGGGAGCATTGTTGGTAAGTTTTCTCCTTCATGGTGGAAGTTTTCCACTACTCTAAAACAGCAAAGACAAGAGATGTCTATTGAGAGTCTAATTGAACCATTGAATGTTGAGGAGAAGGTAATGGCAAAGGACACACGAGTAAAGGAGCATAGGGACATTTTGCTGTCAACATGGAACGGAAAAATAGCCACAAGTTCAAGGAAAAGAAGAAAGCCTCCCAACACTACTAACTTCAAGAAGAAGAAGGGGCTGAAAGGGGCACAAAAAGGACAAATCATAGAATCCTTGATGGATTTCGATGAGACGGGTCATTGGGCTCCATGATTTTCGGACCGCCATGGCTAGAAAAAGGATGCCGGATAGAGTTCAAAATCTATAAACATATCATTGGCATTTGGCAATAGTGAAGGTGGAACATCCACTAGTATAGGAACCCCTTACTAGTGGCATGCATGAAATTAAATGATGAGGGAACAAGGAATGGAGGAGGACCCGGTCCAAGGAGAAGGAGGATAGAGAGAAAGAGAGAGACAGAAATGATTGTAGTCCTGAGTCACCCTAGCAGCCTACTTCTCAGTTCTTGCCCTTCCCAAAGCAGCTGATAAGGGTAGTGAGCGGATGTATCGGGCCCGCCTTATATAAGGCAAGCCCAAGGATCGCCCAAGGGCGCAAAATAAAACCCTCAGGATGGATCACCCCACAATGACCACTCTATCCACGGCCAAAAAAGTGGGATGTAACCACCGGAACATATTTCGTCAATGATTCCCTAGATCTCCGGCGACCACCACAATAAATGATGCAGTGCTTTAGAAGTTTTCTTAGCAAAACTAAGACATATTTCATGTTCTAAAAAAATGTAGTTTAGTGTTCTAAAAAAACAAGGTAGTTTGATGTTTTTAATAAGAAAATAAAATAAAATAAAAGGCAGGTTGTAGAGTTTTCCTGCCTTTTTTAAGAAATTCCGTAGAGATATTTAAAAAAAATTGTAACCTTATTCATACCCAAAACCATTACAGATACATCACTTTCGATCCAAAACCTAAGAAACTGCAAAGTAACTGTCATAACTAAGAATTATAATAAAATCTCTTGGGTGACATCTTCTCAATGGTATTGATCTTTGCAAGGTAAAATACAGTCAAGACTTTAGTAAAGATACTACAATTAGACTAAAGCAGTGCTACTGCTACTCGTTCACCTGCGCGAACTGGATTATGAATAAAGGTTTCTGAAAGTCCCTTGGTTCACCCATCTAAAAAGATAGTCGTGAGCAATGAAAGTGCTTGGTTCACCCATCTAAAAGTGCACGCGGTTGAACCACAAAAACTTGACCATAATGTCGAAGAAAAATTCCAGCTCCACAAAAAATCAAATCAACAAAAGCAACATGACATAATAATAAAAGTCATCATATTTGAATAATCGGCTGTGCGAAACTCTGTGTCTTCATGACACCACCACAAAAAAATTGAAGTAACTTGTTCATAAAAAGACGAAGATGACCAAATGTTGATGTAAACTTTGAAACTCTTGAAGACATGAGATCTCCCACCTCCTAACGCCAAGATGGGGCCAGAAATGAGAGCTCCTGTTCGGAGCCTTCTGTGCCCGAACTGTTTCCTGACGCACACTGCCGCACCCTGTTGGGCCGGCCCATGAAGGTTCGCAGCGAACTTTTAATGTCAAAAAACCGAAAAAAGTGTGTTCTCCTAGATTCGAACCCAGGTGGTTGCATCATCGGCCGACCTTAACTAACCACCACAACAACCATTCATTTGTGACTAGTAGTAGCGCCAGGGGCGAATCTACTGGGAGGGGGGGCTTTAACAGGCTCGAGCCCCCCCCCCCCCCCCTCCAGGGATGCAATTTATCTTTTTGTACTAGTATTAGGCCCAGCCCAGGCAATCAGCGGCAGCCCATCAAACCCACGCAGTCACAATCCTGTCTATAGTCGTCCAGAATCCTTCGCTCGTTAAATTTGAGCCTGCCCTCCGTTTTGTCCCAAGATTCGCCACTGAGTAGCGCCAAAAGTACAAGAACAAGTGCGGCCACGTCTATTATATAGTTTAGATTTCTGAATTATTTTGAGAAAGTCGTGAATTTGAAAACGTTCATCATTCTTTAAGAACAGTTCATCATTCTTTAAGAAAAGTTCACAAACTTTAAAAAAGTTCATCGATTTTGCAAGAAGTTAATGAAAACTTTTGGAAAAGTTCATCAATTTTGAAAATAGTTCATCTAGTTTAAAAAAAGTTCATCAATTTTGAAAATAGTTCAAAAATTTGAGGAAAAGTTCATCGAAATTGAAAAAAAAGTTCATCAAATGTGAAAAAAGTTCATCGAAATTGAAAAAAGTTCATTGAAATTGAAAAAAGTTCATCGAAATTGTAAAAAGTTCATCAATTTTAAGAAACTGTTCATTGATTTTGGAACAAAATCACGAATTTTGAAAAAAGTTCATCGAACCAGGAAGAAGAAGAAAAGAAAAGAAAAGAAAGAGAAAAAAAAGAAAAGGAAAAAAAGAAAATTAGAAAGAAGAATACAAGAGAAGAGGTACCTTATCATGAGAAGTTTGGTGTCGTGGTGGTTGACTGGGTGTACTCCTAGCGAGGACGTCGCAGGTTCGATTCGCCACAGCCCTGCATTTTTGCGATTTGAAAAACAGATAAGAGAAAGATAGATGGGTATGCGCCCGTTTGGAAAAACGCCTATAACAGGCGCTAAAGGTGCTGAATAGGGTTTGCCCCAGAAATTCCTTGAGGCACGACTGCTAGGGGAATATCCTATTTGACGCATATTGCGTCAAACTGTCGATCTTTCACACAGGCTTGTGATCGAGCGCTGAAAATGGGCCGGCCCATCAACGTATAACAATGCTTACGGTTTTAGAAACCTTCCAGAGATTCCCAGCCGGCTTTTATCGGTTTTGGAAACCTTTTAGAAAGTTTTGAACCGGGTTTTCTTAACTTTTTTTACGTTTTTTCTTTTTATCCTTTATGTTTTTATTTCCTTTTTTGTATTATTCTTTTTCCTGCTTTTCTGTTTGGAAATTTAAAAAACGAAATTTTTAAAAAATGTTCTCGTCATCAATTTTTGTTCACAATTTTTAAAAAAATTTCATGTTTGAAACAATCTTCAGAAAAGTCAAAAACAATTCTGGTTTTAAAAAATTGTTTAAAATTCAAAAAATGTTCCCTTTTTAAAATTTTGTTCATAGTTTCGAAAAGAATTCGTGTTTCAAAGAAGTTAAAGAATTTCAAAAAATGTTCCTATTTTCAAATTTGTTCAAAATTTCATAAAAATGTTCATGTCCAAAATATTTTCAGTAATTTCAAATAATATTTTCTTTTTTCAAAATTTGTGAACCGTTTCAGGAAAATGTTCATGTTTAAAAAAATGTTTGCGGTTTCATCATTTAGTTCGTAATTTAAAATAAATGTTCCCATGTTTCAAATTTTGTTTGCATTAAAAATATTCTGCTTTAACTTTTTTGTTTTCAACTTAAAAAATGTTCATGTTTTCTATTTTTGTTTAGAACTTAAAATCTGTTCGTGATCTAAGGAATTATTTGGAAACTTGAAAAAAGGTTCACATTTTTCGTAATTTGTTCGTTTTCTCAGAAATGGTTAAATTTTTGAAAAATTGTTCGCACTTTGAAAAACTGTTCGGGATTTGCAGGATTTGTTCGTGTTTAACTTTTAAAGTGGGATTTCAAAAAATCTTCACTTCTAAAAAAGGGAATATAATGAAATTGCGGCATTTCAAAGCTGCCCACTATTTTTAAGAAAAAGTGTTTTCGAAATCTCAATGCTTTCTGTGTGGTCTTATAATGTTTTGCACCTTTGTGGTCAGCTGTTGTTGTCTGGTGTAGTGGCGAGGGGCTCGCTGTCAGGGCGAATCCTATTTAGTGCCACAGGCGCCGGTTATAGGCAATTTTGCAAACCGGCGCCTGCAGCACCCCCCGCTCGTTGTGCTTTGGGCCGGCCCAGTTTGCCTTCGTTTTGTCTTTTTAAAGAAACAAAAAAAGGTGCTTTAACTTTTGTTTGCATTTCCAAAAAAGCATACAATACAAATTTTGTTTGCATTAAAAATGTTCTGCTTTAACTTTTTTGTTTTGAACTTAAAAAATGTTCATGTTTTCTATTTTTGTTCAAAACTTAAAATCTGTTCGTGATCTCAGGAATTATTTGGAAACTTGAAAAAAGGTTCACATTTTTCGTAATTTCTTCGTTTTCTCAGAAATGGTTCAATTTTTGAACACGTGACCTCAAGCTCCTTTTAACCACTAGACCATCACGGTACATTTGATTTCTTTCTTCTTTGCTTTCTTTTTATTCTTCTTGGTTTTTCCAGTTTGCTACTGTTCTGGACGGTTTACTCATTTTTTTTTGTTTTCTTAAATGCGTGGATTATTTTTCAAGTTCTCGTTGCTTTTTCAGTTCTATGAACTTTTTTCAATTTTGATGAACTTTTTTCAAAGCGATAAACTTTTTTTCAAAATCGATAATTTTTTTCAAAATCAGTGAACTCTTCTTAAATTCGATGAACTTTTTTCAAGTTTGTTGAACTTTTTTCAAAATCTATGAACTCTTTTCAAATTTGATGAACTTTTTTTCAAAATCGATGAACTTTTTTAAATTCGGTGAACATTCTTTCAAATTTGATGAACTTTTTTTAAAAACGATGAACTTTTTTTAAATTTGTGAACTATTTTTCAAATAGACCTTTTTTAGATCTATTTTTCCAAAGTCAAAGGTCAAATGGTCTGAACGATTAACAGTTTTGGTTTTAGAAATTGACCGATCAACAGATTTTTTTTTTGAGGCAATCTCACGAAGCTTTATTAAACTGTAACAATGTTTACAGAGATAAATGATAAATTTCCGTGGTGACCTAGCCAAACATGGCGGCCCACCCCTAGCTTCAAAACATGCTTCGCTAGATTGTGAGCTTCGAAGTTCGAGCTCCTAAATTCGTGTCCGATATTGCAAACTATAAAAGAATTGTTGTGCTCCATGATTTCATGCAGAATGGCACCATAGCTAGTGGGGTTCCTTTGCTTGAGATCTTCCACAACAACCTTACAATCGGAAGCAAGGTGGACGTGTTGCACATTCAGATCATCAGCAAGTGCTAGTCCTTCCCTTATCGCAACAGATTCCAGCGTTGGAGGGTCGCTCAGTCCCCTGATCACAATCGCTGATGCACCCAGGAAAACACCATTGTGGTCGCGGCATATAGCAGCCACCATCCCCCTGCCTCGAGCCACTGCGGCATCAACATTTATCTTGCTGCAACCACTCGGCGGAGGTATCCATCTTGCTGGTCGAACAGGAGTTTGTTGCCTCCTCTCCGCCCCTGGTTCAGCTATGGTTTTGAGATCTCTCAAGTAAGACTTGATGAACTGATCTGTGGACTGAGGACTCTGAAATATGTCCTCATAAATCGCCTTGCGTCTAGCTCGCCAAATGGCCCATAAGGTCACCACTAAGACATTATACTCCTCCTGACTCAGTACATCGTGCAGGTTAAAAAGCCAATTCCTTGCGTTGTTCTCATCATTCATGCTTATATGCTCTACCAGCGTTTGGTCAGAGAGTGCCCATATGCATCTTGACGTTGTACATTCAAGAAGAGCGTGTCTCCAAGAATAATCTTGCCTGTACAGGGCACAACTTCTTGTTGTGGACATGTTTCGGTGGTTGAGGAGATCCATTGTCGGTGTCGAGTGCCTTGCTAATCGCTAGAGAAAAACTTTCAGTTTAGATGGCACCTTTGTATGCCACAAATCAGTCCACGCCCTGCTGTTATCTCGAAGATCAGAAGCTCCTGCATTCTCCTCCATCCAGTTCTCCCTATGTTCCCTTTTGTTCAACACTAAATGATAGGCTGACTTGACCGTGAACCTGCCACTGCGTTCCCCGGTCCAGGCCCAGAAATCATCAACTGCCCGGGTGCAAAGGGGAAGCGCAAGGATTGTGTCAGCGTCAAAGGGCAGAAAGTTCGCCCGAATAACATCTTCTCGCCAAGTAGCCGTGGTGTTGTCAATAAGTTCAGCCACCATGGTAGGCGGGTTGACAGTTAACGAGGTGATCGGCCGCATCGGCCCCATCCTGGGAAGCCAGTTGGTATTCCAAATATGTGTAGTTACCCCATTCCCTATTCTCTTGATTAAACCCTGCTTCAGTATGTCTCTTCCATCCAAAACCGAACGCCAAATCTGTGAAGGGTTGTTGCCCAGCTCAGCTTCCAGGAACGATGTGTTGGGGTAGTAAACTGCTTTAAGCAATCTTGCACTAAGAGATAGTGGTTCCTCGAGCAGCCTCCATGCTTGCCGAGCCAACAAAGATAAGTTAAAAATCTCGATATCTCTAAAACCCATACCTCTCAGATATTTCGGCTTTGTCATAACATCCCATGAGACCCACGCAGGCTTTCTCTTTCCCCTCTTACTGCCCCACCAAAATTGTCGGATGATAGCGTTGATGTTGTTACACAAGCCTCGTGGTAGTCTGAAGCATGCCATAGAATACACCGGTATCGCTTGTGCTACCGATTTTATTAGCACTTCCTTCCCTGCTGCAGATAGTAGCTTCTCCATCCATCCTCTGACTTTTTCCCAAACTCTGTCGCGCAGATATTTGAACGTTCCCATCTTGGACTGTCCAACGTCAGTGGGCATACACAAGTAACGGTCAGTTAGAGATTCATTCTGAACATTCAGGTTTTGCTTGATGCTATCTCGTAGAACTTGAGGGCATCCCTTGCTAAAAAATATAGACGATTTTGCGTGATTGATTCTCTGACCCGAAGCATTGCAATAAGTTTCCAGAAGGTTCGAAACCCTAGTCGCACCTTGATCACTTGCCTTGAAAAGCAGCAGGCTGTCGTCAGCAAACAGAAGATGGTTAATCGGTGGTGCGAAAGCTGCCACCTTAATCCCCTCAAATCCGGACGATTGAGAACTTGTCTTTAAAAGGCACGAGAGCCCCTCTGCTGCAATCAAGAAGAGATAAGGAGAGATAGGATCTCCCTGTCGAATACCCCTACTTGGTATAAACTCTTCTAATTTTTCGCCATTAAAAAGAACTGAGAAAGAGACTGACTGAACCATACCCATGACTGTCTGTACCCAAGGTTGTGCAAAACCCAGTTTCTCCATCATTGCACGCAAATAAGGCCACTCTAGCCTATCGTAAGCTTTCATCATATCCAGCTTCAAAGCACAAAAGCTATTAGATCTGGCTCTGCTTCTCTTCATAAAATGAAGACATTCGTAGGCACATATTATGTTGTCCGTTATCAGCCTACCGGGGACAAACGCCGACTGCTCCTCCGATATGATATCAGGGAGAATCACTTTAAGCCTGTTTGACACCACTTTGGAAGCAATTTTATAGATTACATTGCACAAACTTATAGGCCTAAACTGAGAGAGTTGAGTTGGATTAAGAACCTTAGGGATGAGTACCAAGACAATGTCATTGATGCATGTTGCCTCCTCCTCCCCTCTCAGTATTCTCAAAACTGCCTTTGTCACTTCCTCTCCATGTATATCCCAATGCCTTTGATAAAATTGTGCAGGGAAACCATCCGGGCCCGGGGCCTTTGTTGGCATCATCTGGAACAATGCTGTTTTTACCTCCTCCGCTGTGTAAGGAGCTAGAAGAATAGCATTCATCTCATCCGAGACCTTCCTGGGTACTTGTGACAGCACATGTTCCATACCTGACACCCCTTCTGATGTATAGAGGTTTTTATAAAACTCTGTAACCATGTTTCTGAGTTCCGCTTGATCCTCTGTTAGCATGCCCAAAGAGTTCATGAGTGCTTTTATCATGTTCTTCTTTCTTCGTTGACTGGCTCGAAGATGGAAGAAACGTGTGTTTCTGTCCCCCGCCGATAGCCACTCCAACCTCGACCGTTGTCGCCACATAAGCTCCTCCCGGTGGTACAATTCAACCAGATTTTCGTTGATTTTTAGGTCAATGCGAGATGGAGCAGTCCTCGCTGGGTCACTGTAGTCGTTCGAGCTCAAGTTTGAGCTTCCTGGTTTCATTCTTGACCGACCCAAAAGTGGTCTTATTCCACCTCCCTAGGTCCCGCTCCACATGCTCCAGCTTAGCCCTGAGCCCTGCCATCGCCGCTGCTTGGCCTCCCTCTGTCCATCGCGCCAGAATAGTTTTTGACCATGTTTCATGAGTTTCCCACATAACCTCATACTTAAAATCTCTACTTCTGTTAGGTGGGCGTGTCCCTTGATAGTTCAAGATGATGGGGCAGTGATCTGAAGATGCTGCTGTCAAATGCTTGAGTTGAGCATCTGGAAAAAGCTCGTTCCACTCCACCGTGGCTAAGGCCCGATCTAAGCGACCCCTGGTGTAGCTGCCCCCAGTAACCTTCTTCTCGAATGTCCAAAATGGCCCCTGATAGCCCACATCCATCAACATGCAAACGTCAGTCGCGTCCCTGAAGCCCTGGATTTGTGCATTGCTCCTCTCTCCAATGCCTACTTGTTCATCCGGACGCAAGACTTCATTAAAATCTCCTATGCAAACCCACGGAAGATCCGATAAAGTACTGATTCCCTTCATCGTGTCCCAAGTCCTATACCTTAGGCTTGTTTGAGCTTCACCATAGAACAGTGTCAACCTCCACTTATCCCTATCCGGTTCATCAATAGAACAATCAATGTGATAAACAGAATAACCAAGAATTTTTATCTTTATTGGGTTGTTCCAAAAAATCCCTAAACCGCCACTTCTCCCCTGGCTACTAACAGCATAGCCATTGTCATAACTAATAGATCCAGCTAGATTTTCTACCCTTGTTTTATCTATTTGAGTCTCAACAATACAAAGAAAGGTAGGGGCAAAGTTACACGCTAACTCGCGTAGTTCTCGAACTGTCGCTGCCTTGCCCGCCCCACGACAGTTCCAGCTTAGGATACTCATTGTGTCCGGCGGCACTCCTCGAGGGAGCCCGCCGATGTTGCATTAGATGTTGTTGCTTCAACTGCACCACTCTTCTCATTGCTTGACCCTGCCAACGTCTCCGCTTCATCCTCCGCCCTAGCTTTCTTTGGCCTCTTGCTCTCTTTCCTAGGCGAGACGTACACCGGGGGACGGGGAGGGATTAATGCCTGCACGACTACCAGCTCCCTCGATGGGTTTTCTCCAGCCCCATCAACATTCGAGGAGCTAGCTACATTCTCAACAGATAACCTTTTATGTGAAAGCTGGCCAAGCTCTGGCTCTGAACCCTCCTCTAGAGGGATTTTGTTTGCAACATCTACATCTTCTTTCGCTTTGTCCACCGCAGCCGGCACGTCGGTATCTGGATTTTGCTGACGTGCATTGAAACGCCAACTCTGATTTGGGTTATAGGCTTCACGGCCCCTTCCACGTCCTCCTGATCTGGCTCCTCCCCTCCCGCGCTGTGGCGTAGAGTTCCCCCGTCCTACAGGCCTGAACCGTGTAGAATCCGCATACAGGAAATCTCCCCACTCAAACTTTGATTCATCATGCTCTCCATCCCCGCACTCCTCGTGCCAATGCCCAAACTCGCCGCAGTTAAAGCAGAAAACAGGCAGCTTTTCATATTTGACCTTGTACCGGACCCTTTCCTGTCCCTTCTTCCCTGTGACAAACCTCTTGATCTTTGCGTTGATATCAACCTTCATCCTAACCCTGACAAACTCGCCAAAAAAACCTGCTGGTAGCTTCAACTGCACTTCTTGCACCTGCCCAATCCTGGATGCCAAGCCTTTGACTGCTGGCTCGATCAAGAACTTGTCAGGTAGGCCATGGATTTGTGCCCAAACAGCTAGCTTGTCCAGTCTAAACGAATCTGGGTTCTTAAACCCGTCATACTCCTCCATTATCACTGCCTGATCTCTGAACAACCATGGGCCTGCAAACATCACCTTGTTCCAATCACCAAGGCATCCAAACTGTGCCGTGAAAAGATTAGCCTGGATTTTCCTCCACACCACCGGTCTAGCCGGATTCCAGGCTGCCCTCATATCTCCATACAAAGCATTAGGGCTAAAGGTTTTTTGTGTATGAACCCTAGCTATCGCTAGCCACTTTGCTGGTTCAGATGCATCCGACAATTCCTCCTCCCAGATGAAGTCATCCTCCTCCTCCTGCAGCGTGAGCCTAGCTAGCAGTTCCTCCGTTGTTTCCGTCGTCTTCATCTTGTGCGATCTCGCGTTCTCCGCCATCACCCGATCGGATCTATCCTTCCCGCCTCTTCCCGTCCCTAGATGAGACAGCCAGGTGGGAGAAGCGAAAGCCCTATACCCAAGCCGCCGAACAGGGGCGGCGAGTAGAGGGAGATAAAAGATTCCGGCGATGGCCGCCGGAAGAGTTCGAAACCCTAGGGTTTTTCGCCTAGGGGAAGTTAGAAAGAGGCTTTACTCAGAAAATTGCTACCGATCAACAGATGACTTGGCTTGCGAGCGAGCGAAGGAACTGGGTTGCGGTCGAGCGAAAGGAAACGGCCGGCCCACGAGCTCCAGGCTGTGAGCGCCAGCTTACCTAATTGGCGCCTGCATCGCCAATTAGGAGCTCCCCGCTGTCAGTTGCGTGAGGTCGTGGGATCAAATCCCCGTCGCTCAGATTGGGCCGGCCCAGTAGGGGGTCGCCCCTGTGCGTCGAGCTGCTGTATGACGCAAAATGCGTCATATAGGAGGTCCCACTGCTAGGTTCCTTTCTCAATCCATTTGCCAGGCCTCAGGAGGAGTGGTCTTCTGCGGCCCAATTATAACTTGAAGCAACTGTAATGGGCTAAAGCTGAATTTTCTTGGCACATCTGCATTGTGTTTGTGTGGACGGAAACGTGCAAGCCCGCCCGCGACGAGTCCAGCCAACCAGACGATCTTATCGTCGTCCACGAGCGGCTCCTGCCTCTCTCACAAGCCGCGACTGCCCGCCCCGCCGGAGCAACGGCATGATCGCCATGGCCGCGCGCTGCTTCTTCTACTTCTCCCCTAAACCCTGCCTCTCCTTCACCCCACGGTGCTCCTCCTCCTCCTCCTCCCCGCCAGCGCCAGGTTGGTCACCCACCTAAATCCAGTCCATTCCTTGTTCCTTGCAGTACATACAACTTGAATCGAATCGAACTGAGTTTTTTAGGGGGGAAGGGGAAGGGGAAGGCGCTGAGGGAGGACTGGCGAGAGAGATCCAAGCCCATCCCTCCCGGAGGCGTCTACCCGGCCAAGGACAAGTGCAGCCGCTGCGGCCTCTGCGACACGTACTACATCGCCCACGTCAACAACGCATGCGCCTTCATTGGGGACGGCATGTCCCGTGTCGAGGTACCTCCATGTTTTTCTTCTTTGCATTGACATTGCTCTCCTACGGCCATTAACGCGTGGTTCGTGTTTCGCATAGGATCTGGAACCAGTGGTCCATGGGAGGGGCAGGAAGGACACCATGGATGAAATGTACTACGGGGTGCATCAGCAGCTCCTGTATGCCAGGAAAACCGAACCTGTTCAAGGTTTCAGTTACCTAAATCTCATTTCATTTCATCCCACCATGTGCATATGCAGCTACATCTTGCCAGCTTGATTTACCTCCATATATATCCATGTAGGAGCCCAGTGGACGGGAATAGTCACAACAATCGCAGTTGAGATGCTGAAATCAAATATGGTTGATGCCGTGGTTTGTGTACAAAGGCACCCAGACAAGAATCGGATACCACATCATTGTCTTTCCTTGTAATAACTGGAGCAAAACTCATGGACTTGACTAATGCTCTTTATTTATTAACACAATCTGCAGTGACCCAGACGATAGGTTTGCCCCAAGGCCTGTTTTAGCCAGGTATAGTCGAATTGATCAATAGTCAGTTTCATCTGTTGTGTTTTTATGTGTAGCACTTGGAATTGATCTATTGTCAGTTTCAGCATTCCCATTCTTGATGTTATGGAAGTAAGATTCAGTATTTTTAACCATGCTCTGCTAGGACACCAGAGGAAGTGATTGCAGCCAGAGGTGTCAAGCCGACATTATCACCTAATCTCGACACACTAGCCTTAGTGGAGGTAAATCTGTCTTCTTCTTCTTCATGCTATATACTTTGCCATTGTTGCTAGCTGCTGTATCTTGTTATCTTATCTCCCTTCTCAACCTATCAAAACAAATCGCTCATGATGACAGATATCTGAAGTAAAGAACATAGGATCTTTGAACATGAACTTGGAATTGTTTGTTCAGAGATTTTTCTATACCCCAATTCTAGGGACTGCAAATTTATGTCACCAATTCCCTTTCCAGTTCCGGAAGCACTTTAGGTGCTATCGCTAAAGACGTTACACTATGACGTCATGATTGTTGCCTCATACACCCTGTTTCTGATCAATTCTGTGAAACTAGGAGTTTAATGATTTCCTTTGACAGGCAGCTGGTGTAAAGCGTCTTCTCTTTTGTGGTGTCGGCTGTCAAGTACAAGGTATTATCATTCTTCTATTTCTACTGTTGGCGGTTTATCATATCTCACAGTTACCCAACGTGAAATTATTGATCGCAGCTTTGAGATCTGTAGAGAAGTACCTTGGTTTGGAAAAGCTTTATGTGCTGGGCACAAACTGTGGTAACTACTGATGATCTCCCGTCTTCTGATTACTGTCTTGCATGCTATATATATATTGGAGCTTTGGCTTACACTAGTGAATATTCTCAGTGGACAATGGTACTCGTGAAGGACTTGATAAATTTTTGAAAGCTGCAAGCAGTGAACCAGAAACTGTTCTACATTACGAATTTATGCAAGACTACAAGGTAAGACTTAATTTGAGACAGTCGTCACTCTTTCTCCCATTTTGGAACAGTTGCATGTATGTAATATCATTTATTTCTACAACTAACAGTTGAACATACGTTTTTAGTATCTATTTCAAACATATGGACCAACAGATATGATTGTTTTCCTCTCCCAATTTCGATACGTGGTAGTTTTGTATAACTGTGAGCATATTGTAGGTTCACTTAAAGCATTTGGATGGGCATATAGAAGAGGTAAGCCACCTGCTTGTCTGTTATTCTACAGAACTGGGTCTCCCGAAACTGTCTCTTGATCACCTACTCTAAAGCAGGTCCCCTATTTTTCCCTGCCAGCCAATGATTTGGTCGATGTAATTGCACCATCATGCTACAGGTATGCTATGCTCAGCGAATAAATCCATTGCTTTAGCTTATCCATAAAAAAGTCAGGCATCACTCTCAAATAGTCAAATATCGAACTAATAGTTTTACTTGCACCATCTGCAGCTGCTTTGACTACACAAATGGCTTGGCGGTGAGGTTCCCCTTGTATATAGTTCTTCTTTCTCTTTCTATTCCAACAGTTTCTTCCCTTGCATATGGAAAACTAATAGTGCCTGTCGCAAAAGCGCAGGATTTAGTGGTGGGCTATATGGGAGTACCGAAATATTCTGGCGTTTCTATGACTCAGCACCCTCAGTATATTACAGTCAGGTGAAGTGAGACAAATTTAACCAGCTAGCTGTTGGTGAGGAATCAAATTACTCAACAATGGGTTGATTTTCTTTCTTTCTTGTCATAAGGAACGAGCGAGGGAGGGAGATGCTCAGCCTGATAGAGGGCCTTTTAGAGAGCACGCCAACAGTTAGCAGTGTATGCACCCACGTCCATGCATAGAAGTGCACTTGTGTGCTGTTGGGTAGGATTCATTGTGTGATTCTTTTCGTGTCAACTGATGTTATTCTTCTTCAGGGTGCTAGACAACCATTTGTGATGGAGACAGTGAAAGCCGATGATGCAGCAAAAATGGGTATTTATATGGCTAAATATGGTGTTCCTTACTTTGCAGCAGTCGAACATTAGTTGCTTGGATCTGACTAAAATGTGATTCACTGGGGGTTGATTTTTCAGGAAAAGGCCCTGCTAATCCAGCTCCCATATTTGTGGGCAACATCATCGCCTTCCTGCTAAACCTGGTTAGTGAACGAGTGCTGCATTTTGGATGGACTCAATAATGAATAGCATGCATGATGAACCAACTGTTCATGGACGGTTTGTGCAGATTGGGCCCAAGGGCCTGGAGTTTGGTCGCTACTCTCTGGATTACCACACGATAAGGAACTACCTGTATGTGAACCGGGCATGGGGAAGGGCAAGGTACATATGGACCCCGATAAAATCCGAACGTACGGATTTTAAGCATTTCATCCCGAACTTTTTTACATGGCAACTTTAGTTGACGTGAGGTGGCAACTTTAGTTGTTAAGACATGTCAACTTTGTCCCAGTTCGTTTTTTTGTCAGAAAATTGCAATGTTTGTCAACCTCACGTGAACTAAAGTTGCCATAAAAAACGTTTGGGTTGCCATGCTTAAAATCCGAACGTTCGTGATTTATCATTGCCGTATATTTATATGTATGCTTGCAGTATATGTATGTTAGGACGATATATATCGAAGTGTTCATGAATGGATTTCATGTTGCAGAGCGGAGCAGCATATGCCATCGTATGCCAAGAAAATAGTGGAGGCCTACAACAAGGACGGACGCATCGACTCCATGCTTGAGCAGAATAAACCGTGAACCGTGAAGTGTATTGTATCATACCTCCGCGTTTGCATATGTAGCACACACGGCCACGCGATCCTTGTAGATAGTATTATCAAGCAAAACAAATAGTGAGTGCACAGCAGAAATATTTAGTTCAGACAGGGAGTGGCACGCGTTAGGGCTAAGGTTTTACTGATTTAGATCTTCCCCGACAGGCTCAAGGATCAACTCTCCAATGATGCAATAGAACTTGTACTCTCATAGGAGTACCATTTGTTTCTTCACTTGGGTTGTCTGCCCGACAGTTTCAAGAAAAATGGGTCCACTGAAGAGCCTTGTCTATACACTGATATGTGAACAAAGAAGCACCACTTCTTTGCTGCCAAATGGGGCATGTCTACAGACAAGTATTGGAAGGCCAGGCTGTGCTGAATATTGGGCTCGGAAGGGGCACTATCTCAACACCAGTACCACTAGAGGCCAAGAGGACATACTTAAATTAGACCAATACGAACACAATCAGTCCTAAGAAATCTAATACTCCTATGAGACGAATGACATACATAGGAAAAATCTCCAATCTTTGAGGCAAGAGGAAATATGGAAATCTTCGACGGTGTTGCAGCTCCGTGAGGCTTTGAGGCAAGAGGAAATATGGATGAAGCAGCGCTCGCGTGTGCCGTGGCTCCGGAAGGGTGACCGCAATACTGCTTATTACCATGCTCAAGCGGCGCAGCGAAAACGTATCAACAGAATCTCCAATGTTCGACGAGCGGACGGATCAGTGTGTGCGTCCGAGCAGGAAGATATGGTGGAAGTGCAGTCGTTTTATCAGAATTTGTACTCCTCACAAGGACAGAACGATATGAACGAGCTGCTGCAATTCGTCCCTGAGCGTGTAACAGGTGACATGAATATGCTGCTTGATAAACCCTATGAACCGGAGGAGGTCCGTATAGCCCTATTTCAAATGTCATCATCGAAGGCCCCGGGAGTAGATGGGTTTACTGCGGGCTTTTTTCAGCGACACTGGAGTATCATTCAACATGATCTAGTGCCAGCTATCTTGGGTTTTCTTAATGGTGGTGAGCTTCCTTTGGGGTTTAACGACACATCGATCACTCTTATACCCAAGGTACGCAACCCACAGAGTATAACTCAGTTCCGACCAATATCATTATGTCCGGTGCCCTACAAGATTGGGGCAAAGATGATTACTAATAGATTAAAAGAGCTTATGGATATAGTGGTTGGCGAAGAAGAAAGCGCGTTTGTCCCCGAAAGATTGATCACTGATAATGTGGTGGTTGCTTTTGAGAGCGTCCACACAATGAGACGGAGGAAGAAGGGGAAAAACTATGCGTGTGCTGTCAAGTTAGACATGATGAAGGCCTACGACCGAGTCGAGTGGCATTATCTCGAGGCAATCATGACTAAGATTGGGCTTAGTAGGAGTTTTGTTTCTCTCATAATGAAGTGTGTTACTTCGGTTCGGTTCACTATCAGAGTTAATGGAGAACTTCTGCCATACTTTGTTCCTTCTTGTGGTTTGAGACAAGGCGATCCAGTATCTCCCTTTCTCTTCTTACTATGTGCAGAAGGGCTAACATCTTTGTTGAATTCTTATGGCTATCCACGTATTGACAGAGGCATACGAGTGTCAGTGCGAGCACCGTGGGTGAGCCACCTGCTTTTTGCCGATGACAGCCTCATCTTCATCAGTGCAACAGAGGAGAGTGTGATCCGACTGAATGAAATCTTGGTTATTTATGCTGCATGTTCAGGCCAGTCGGTTAATTGTGATAAAAGTGCAGTCTTCTTTTCGCCAAACACGCCAGTGGACAGGAGGCATGATCTGAAGCTGCTACTAGGCATACAAGTCGAGGCGTTCAGCGATCGATACCTTGGGTTACCAACAGCAGTTGGGAGGATCTCCAGTGGTACTTTTGATCACATTGGGGAGCGGTCAAGGAGCAAAATGAATGGATGGGTAGAGCGACTTCTAGCCTGCGCTGGAAGAGAATCACTGATCAAGTTAGTAATCCAAGCAATCCCAATGTTCAGTATGAGTTGCTTCCTTCTTTCAAAAAAGGTATGCAAAAGTTTGACATCTAGCATGGCTAAATTTTGGTGAAGTGGATCCCTTGATCGACGTGCAATGCATTGGTTGGCCTGGGATAAACTTGCATCTTCAAAAGCCCAAGGGGGTATGGGCTTCCGGGATTTGAAATTGTTTAACTTAGCGCTGCTCGGGAAACACGGATGGGGATTCATTACAAATCCTGATTCGTTATGCGCCAGGGTGATAAAAGGGCGGTACTTTCCCGATGGGGATTTCTTGGAGGCCACGGTGCCGAAGACGGCCTCTGCGATTTGGCGCGCTATTGTCGCAGGCAGGAAGGCGCTTGATATTGGTCTAATCAAGAGGGTTGGCGACGGGACTACTATCTCCGTTTGGCATGATAAGTGGATCCCAGGTTTACATACTTTGTCTCCTATGATTGTACCAGGAGGGACGACGATAGGAACTGTGGACCAGCTAATTGATACTAACAACTGGTCATGGCGTCGGGAACTCATTCGTGATGTTTTTGCTGCACCCGATGCGGATGCGATACTGAATATCCCACTACGCAGAGGTGGCGGCGATGATTTTCTTGCTTGGGCCCACGAAAGAAGCGGCATCTATTCTGTCAAGTCGGCGTACCGTGCTCTTGTACTCAAAAGGAGCGTCTAGCTCTCGAGGAAGGGACGGTTACCGGATCCTCACAGACTGAAGAACAGATGTGGAAGTCGCTATGGAAGCTCAAGGTGCTGCCGAAGGTGCGTGTGTTCTGGTGGAGGGTCGTCCGTGGCATCCTCCCTGATGAATCCACCTTGAGGTACCGTCATATCAAACTCATCAGTCGATGCAATGTTTGTCATGCAATGGATGAAGATTTAATGCACGCCCTAGTGCATTGCTCTCATGCCAAGTTGTTCTGGGAGCAGGCCTTCGTTTTGTTCGATCTCCGCAGGCCACGCCTACACCCGGATACATGGGCCCGTGATATCATTTGTGATGGGCGGTTTTCTGACTTGGAAAGGTCTCAGATGATCTCAGTAATGTGGGCTATTTGGCACTCTAGAAATAGAGTTACTCATGATGATGATCCACTTGATCCTTTTTCATCTGTCAAGAGGATACTGGAGGACTTGGCGTTACTCGATATTCCTCTTCCGCATGCTTCGGTGCTGCCAGGTTTTGGGTGGACACCTCCTGAGGAGGGGGTTATCAAGATCAATACTGATGCGGCTGTGAATTTGGACTTCAATAAGGTGGGAGCTGGAGGTGTAGCACGTTCCAGCAAGGCCTTGTTGGGAGCTTGGAGTAAACCCTATCTAGGGTTATCGGATCCATTCATTGGAGAGACCATGGCTTTGCGTGATGGAGCCATCTTTGCTAACCTGGGTGGTTTCTCACATGTGATCATGGAAACAGACTGCCTGGAGATAGTTAATCTCTGGAACACTCGTCATAATAGCCTTTCTGTTGTGGCTCCTTTACTTTTAGAAATTGGAGAGCTAGCTTCATCTTTTTCTTCTTTTATTGTTCAACATGTAAACAGGGCAGCCAATGTATCGGCCCACCTTTGGGCTAAACATGCAAGCACATTGTTGGTCACCGAAAGTTGGACTAGCTCAAGACCTTCCTTCCTATTCCCTTCGTCCGGAAATACTTGTCGAAGAAATACATAAAAATGGATGTATCTAGAACTAAAATACGTCTAGATACATTCATTCCTCCGACAAGTATTTCCGGACGGAGGGAGTACTCACCAGCCTTTTGGCGGATGATGCTAGGAGTGCCTTTGTTGAATAAAAAGCTCTCGGATTGGGTTGCAAAAAAAAAACATAGGAAAAATCCCATGGAAATCGTCCGAAAATCCTACTCCCTCCGTCCAGAAATACTTGTCGGAGAAATGGATAAAAATGGATGTATCTAAAACTAAAATACATCTAAATACATCCATTTTCGAGACAAGTATTTCCGGACGGAAGGAGTACAAAACAAACGAGCCTGTACTCGTCGCCCTCCAAGCACGCATGTACATGCGTTGTGTCCTGCCTCCTGAACACACCAAACACGTGAGCAAATCCGTTCGCTTTTTTTTTACCAATCATTTTATATACTATAGAAACGGTGTGCTGAGTGCTCGCGTCGCACGACTTGTGTGTAGTTAAGGGCTACCAGCTGGTTTGCAAAGGGCTATGACTGAAACAAAATAGGAATCGCATGCCTACCAACTGGCGTGCGCTGCAAAGGGACTGTCCATTTTGTGTTGACCGGGGGATCACGCACGCGCGCTCCCCGTAATGCTTCTTGACGAAGTACACTAGTAAAGTACGACGCCACCTCAGGCCCTTCTGTCGGCTTGACGAACCAAGACGGGGCGGTGCCTCCTGCGTTGAAGTCGTACTCTTCCGTTCCGTGGCGGAGTCGATAAATTTCACGCACCGTGCCTCGTCGTAACCCGGCTCACTCGACGGCGATGGAAACGGTCGCCTGGCTTGACGGCTTGTGCGTCCCTGGACGGGGAAAGGGGACTCGATCAGATTTACCGAGCGGCGGCACCGCAGGCGCAGCCGACCGGGTTCGTCGGGCTGTTACACGGCCGTAAATTGCCAAGAATCAGAGCATACATTTCTAGCACATCCCTTTCGTTCGTTCCTCTGTTCCTTCTCTCACGCACGCAGAAAAAGACCTCCATTTGTTGAATGCGATTCAGCAGTCAGCAAGCACCGACATCCGCGCTCATGTGTATACATCCTTTCATGAATAGAATACTCCTGATGATGACATGCCTGCTGACAATTACGTTTACGTGCGCTGAAGACCTCGGCAATCTCCGATGGATGTCGGCTATAGCTATTCAAAGTTGACCTAGAAAATCGATATAGAAAAAAATGACGAGGTTCTCTCCGTGGTTTTCCTCTCATGGTCAAGGCATGCTTCGTTTCATTCCAAAGTTATTTTTACTTGTCCATATATTAATAAGGCTTTTATGTGCATTTCATGCATAAGCGCGCTTAACGTCGAGATTCATTTTGGACGGGCACTTGAAAAAGAAGAGGCACCTTGTTTTCAGTAGTCTATCATTCCTATTAAGTCAGGATGTCACATACATCCCCACTCAAAAGTAGTGACGTCCTCGTCGGCCCAGCAGAAAAGTTCCTTTGTGCGTCCAGTCCCACGCATGTGTCACGTTGTGTGCCATGACGGGCCACACGTGTCATGCGCTACATCTCTGTGCATGTATGTGTAACCGTGAGGGTCGACTATGATATCAGTTGTAACGCATCGGCTAAACCCACCGGTTCCTGGCCGTTGCATCTGGCTACCACCTAGGATCTAGACTGGCCCCACAGACCAACACTAGCCTTTCTTGCGCACTTTGTCCTCGCTCGTGCGAACCGAGTACCAACTTCCATGTCGGTCATCCACCCTCAAATTGCTCCAAGCCAAGAACAATTAACTTTGAGGTTCCTTCCGGGTGGGCTCCCATAAAAGAAGGTGCACCCCGTTTACATGAGTAGTCTATCATTCCTATTAAGTCGGGATGCCACGGTCTTAGTCTCCACAAGTTTTCATGGCGGTGGCTCCCGACCATAGGTTGCTCGGGTGGCATCCTCTTGGGTGTCAAGGAGGGTACCTTCGAGGTTGACGATATGGAGTGCGGGGAGTTCTTTGTGAGCATGTCTCACACTCATAGACAATCTAACCCCAGGTGAGAGATGATTATCGCCTATGGCCCCGCGGGCCATCAGAGGTCTTAGGCCTTCTTGGTGAAGCTCAAGGATAAGATCGAGTAGAGCCCCATTTCGGCTGTGGTGGGTGGAGACTTCAATCTAATACGATCGTAGGAGGACAAGAGCTCGACCAACATGAACTTGCCTCAGATGCGGTCTTTCGATGACAGCATCGCTGACCTGGCCCTTAGATCAGACGGGTGGGCACGCAACTCACTTGGAGTAATAATCAGGTGGAACTGATCCAGAATGTGTTTGATTGGGTACTGGTGTTTGTAGAGTGGGAAGTCTCCTTCCCTCTTTTCTCTGTGCGTGAGGTTACTCGGATTGGTTCCGGCCACTCCTCCTTCTTGCCCGCCCCTAGGTTGAGCCGCTTCCACTTTGAGAACTTCCTGAGTTCATGGATGTGGTTCAACCCAAGTGGGAGGTCGCGACTACTTATCCTTCCCATGTTGTTTAGTGCGGTGGATGTTTGGCATCATTGTGCCAAAGGCACCCAATAGTTAATGCAGGGATATGGGCCAATATCGGGGTCAAGCTTTGGGTGCATAAGGGGTCTATCCTAGGCAAAATTCAGACGTTGGGCGAGGTAGAGGATGCGGCTGGCCTTACCGGTGAAGAGTGGCTTCAACTTTACACACTTAGGGACTCCCTTATGGAGATCTACAAGGGTGAGGAGATCTTCTGGTGGCAGCGGAGCCACCATAATTTGCGATAGAAGGGGGACACCAACACTGCTACTTCCATGCCATTGCGAATGGGTTGTGTCAGAGGTGCTCCATCACATGACTGTGGGAGGGAGCGGTCCTCTTGGATGATGTCAGGGCTATCTACACCCATGTCTACTCCTTCTACAAGAATAACTTCAAGGAGGAACCCTATTGCGGGGTTGCTTTAGCTATGGGCTGGTGGCAAGGGCGGCCAAGGTGTCATCTAACAAGAAGGTGGAACTTACCCTCCCATTTTTTACCTGAAGAGGTATGCAGGACACTTATGAAGACGAAGGCTAGTTCAGCTCCTGGTCCGTATGACCTCCTTGTCACCTTCTTCTAGAAGTTATGGGAGCAGCTTCAGACGGTGATTATGCCAATGTTGCAAGAGATCTACATTGGAACATTGGACATGTCTCGTCTGAGTTTCAGTGTGGTTACCCTGACCCTTAAACTTGTTGGGCAACAAATATTGACACTTAGGTTTGTGTGACAGGTTTGCCCCAGTGGCGGAACGTCTCACAAATCCTTACTAGCTCACCTTTCTTGAGGGGCGACATATCCATGATGGGATCTTGGCGCTGTATGAGATTGTTCATGAGGTTAAGCAGGTACAGTGCCATAATGACGTATTTCTTAAGCTTGATTTCCAGAAATGTACGACCGGCTGGACTTGTCCTTCCTCCGCATGTCCTTGAGCGAAAGGGGTTCGATAATTGCTAGTGTTGTCGAATCATGTAGATGACCATGAGTGGTAGCTGCCATCAATGTTAATTGGGAAGTGGTTCTCCCCCTATTTTGGGTCATAGTGCGAGGTGAGGCAGTGGGATCCTATTTCACCCCTCCTCTTCAACCTCGCAGTTGACACCCTGGCGGACATCCTGAATAAAGCCAGGATGGCCGACCACATCTCTGGTGTGATTTGGAATATTATCCCTGGAGGTGGTGTTACCCATCTCAAGTATGAGGAAGACATCATGATCATGGTGGAGGACTCGGAGCTGAGTATCATTAGTCTCAAGTTCTTTCTCCTATGCTTTGAGACTATCTCGGGCCTTAAGATCAGCTTCGATAAGAGCGAGGTTTTGGTCTGATGACCGACAAGTACAGGGATCAATCGTAGTCCTTTCAATAAGTAAGAGTGTTGAACCCAACAAGGATCAAGAGGAATTGATAGGCGGTTTTCAGCAAGGTATTCTTTGCAAGTGTTGTAAGATAATTTTGATAGATAGTTTGTTAGCAAGATAATTGGTATCAAGTGACAATTCACAAGTGACAAAAGTAGCAAGGTACAGCAAGTGGCCCAATCCTTAATTATGCTAAGGACAAGCCGGTGATACTTCTTATAGTGATTAAAATGTTCTCGAGGACACATGTAAATATCGTCAAGTTACTTTCACCACGATTCATTGACTTCGCGTTCATTGCCTTGACAAGTGTTGTGTGGGTGGACCGGACCTAGGGATTGTTCTTACTTGAATAATAACCTACTTATGATTATAATCTCCATGCAAGCATTCACAAATACAAGAGATGTAATTAATATAAATCTGACCATAGCATTAAACATATGGATCCAAAACAATCCCTCATAGAACAATTCATAAACCGGGGTTTAGGCTTCTATCACTCCTGCAACCCATCATCTACAAACTAATCCCATGATGCGTCCCCAAAGACCTAAAGATGGTGAAGTGTCATGTAGTCGACGTTCACATAACAACACTGGAGAAAGAACAACACAACATAATATCAAAACATTGAACGGTGATCAACTTCACGTGATTACTAATAACAACACTTCTCTCATGTCCTCAAGAACAATTATAACTACTCGCAATGCATCTTATTAAACATGATCAGTGGGTATAATAAGTGATTAACAATCTGAACATAATAATCTTCCACCAAGTAAACTAATTAGCATCAACTACAAGATGTAATCAACACTACTAGCACCCCTAGGTACCAATATGAGGTTTGCTACAAAGATTGAATACAAAAGATGAACTAGGGTTTATAGATGAGATGGTGCTAGTGAAGATGTTAATGAATATTATGATTGCCACGGTGATGAGAGTGTTAGTGATGATGAAGGCTTTGATTTCCCCCTCCCGAATGGAAGTATCCCCGACGAAATCGCTCCACCGGAGAGCAAAAGTGCTCCCACCCTGGTTCCTCCTTGAGACGGCGGTGAAAAGTCCCGAAACTCCTATCTTATTTTTTTAGGGAAAATAGGAATTCATGGCCAAAGGACGTCGGGAGGGGAGCCACCAGGACCCCCACATGGACAAGTGGCGCGACCAGGGGGTGGCCGCGCCACCTGCCCATGTGGTTGGCTTGTGGGGGCCCTCTGGCATATTTTGTTCCACAATTATTCTTCATGTATTCCAAAATAATTCTCCAAAAATCCATGCTTCGTTTTGAGCTCCAGAGAATTGCTATCTCTAATGTTGCTTTTTCAGGTCGGAGTTCCAGCTACTAGTAATCTCCCTTTGATGTATCTTGCATTTTAAGAGAGAAAATACATTAAAATTGCATCATATTGTGAAATATAACATTAAATAAGATAAATAACAATAGGTAATTATGATGCAAAATGGACATATCATGGTCATGGGGTACTCGGGCACTGATCAACAACAAATAACATGCAACCTTAACTCTAGGTTGTCTTGTTTCCCCATCTCCTACATGGGGATGCCGCTCTCAGATTCTAGGATCCGAACATGGTACATTGAACCGCTTATGGAGTGGGTCATGTCCTAGGTGGAGTCATGGCATAGGTTCATCTCAAAAGGGAGAAAAATCATGCTCATCGACTCTTGCCTCTCTATCCTTCCCATGTATATGACGGGTGAAAGGACGTGGATGTCGCCTAGAGGAGGGTGAATAGGCGCTTTAAAATAATTATGATTTATGCTTGAACAAATGCTATAATAAAAGTAGCGTTTAATTTTTCAAGCACAAAACCTAAATCAAGTAGGCTCAACTATGTGTAGCAACAACTTATGCTAAGCAAGATAAACAACTAAGTGACAATGATATATATAACATGAAACGTTGTGGCTATCAAAAAGTAAAGTGCATAAGTAAAGAGCTCGATAAGAGATAACCGAGCCACGCGGAGACAATGATGTATCCTGAAGTTCACAACTTTGCGGATGCTAATCTCTGTTAGAGCGGTGTGGAGGCATACTGCTTCCCAAAATGCCACTAGGGCCACCATAATATCCTCACGCCTTTGCACAATGCAAGGTGTCGTGATTCCACTAAGGGACCCTTGAGGGTGGTAACCAAACCTATATAATTGGCAACCCTTGGGGGGCAGTCACTGAACCCATACACTTGGCGGCCCTTGGGGCGGTTACCGAACCCATACAAATTGCTTGGGGCAATCTCCATAACTTACTTCGAGACCTCGAAGCTTGCCTGGAGCTTTACACCACAATTCTTGAGCTCCGCGATAGCACCAAGTATCTAGGGCGTCCAAGCATCCAAGAGGAACAAGCTCCAGGGTGCCCAAACACCCAAGAGTAATAAGCTTCTCAACTTTCACTTCCACGCATCACCGTGGACAACTCAAACCGATGCAACTAATGCAATGGCAAGAACACACAAAGTGCTCAAATCTCTCACTCTCAAATCCCACGAAATCAACGAAAGCTATGGAGGAATATGCGAGGAAGAACAAGAAGAGAACACAAAAGAACTCCAAGATCTAGATCCACAAGGTTCCCCTCACTAAGAGGAAAGATGGATTGGTGGAGAATGTAGATCTAGATATCCTAGATGCAAGATTCATGGGAGGAATGGAGAGAAGACAAAGCTCGCCCCAAGTCATTGGGGGCAACAAGGAAGAAGACCCCCTTTTAGAGGGGGCACAAATCCAACTGTTATGCACTCTGCCCATGCTCAAGAGGTACCACTGCTCGAGGGAGCGGTACAACCGCTTAGAGTGGTAGTTCCAGTGCCAACCAGTGTGTATTGCAGAGTACAAGCATGGTAGTTTCGACGGAGCGGTGCTACATGCTACAATGAGCGGTACTACCACTAATTGTCGTTGAAAATATACAGAGGGACCAACGATAGTGGAGCGGCACCAGAGCATAAGTATCGCATAACGCGGTACTACCGTGTAACTACCGTCCAACTACCGCAAGAACAGAATGGGCAACAGAAACTTGCACACCCCTTGAACACAAGTGGAAGTAGCATCAGTAGTAATAAGCAGAAGTACCACACAGGTGGTACTACTATGCCACTACTACGAGCTAACCAGACAGGAGGCAAAAGGTATTTCCCAAGCGGCAATAGTCACGGTAGCTGATACGTCTCCGTCGTATCTATAATTTTTGTTTGTTCCATGCCAATATTCTTCAACTTTCATATACTTTTGGCAACTTTTTATACTATTTTTGGGACTAACATATTGATCCAGTGCCCAGTGCCAGTTCCTGTCTGTTGCATGTTTTTTGTTTCGCAGAAATCCAATATCAAACGGAGTCCAAATAGGATAAAAACGGACGGAGAATTTTTTTTTGGAATATTTATGATTTTTGGGAAGTAAAATCAACGCGAAATAGTGTCCGGGGTGGCCACGAGACACGGGGCCGCGCCCCAGAGAGGCAGGCGCGCCCCGGGCTCTCGTGGGCCACCCATAAGGCGGTTGACGCTCTTCTTTTGGCGCAATAAAGCTAATTTTATGAGAAAGATCTGGGCGAAAGATTCACCCCAATCGGAGTTATGGATCTTCGGATTTTTAAGAAACGATGAAGGGGTAGAATCTGAACGCAGAAACAGAGAGATAGATCCAATCTCGGAGGGGCTCTCGCCCCTCCCAAGCCATGGGAGCCAAGGACCAGAGGGGAAACCCTTCTCCCATCTAGGGAGGAGGTCAAGGAAGAAGAAGAAGGGGGTCTCTCTCCCCTTGCTTCCGGTGGCGCCGGAACATCGCCGGGGGCCATCATCATCACCGCGATCTTCACCAACACCGCCATCATCTTCACCAACATCTCCATCACCTTCCCCCATCTATATCCAGTGGTCCACTCTCCTGCAACCCGTTGTACCCTCTACTTGAACACGGTGCTTTATGCTTCATATTATTTTCCAATGATGTATTGCCATCCTATGATGTCTGAGTAGATTTTCGTTGTCCTATCGGTGATTGATGAATTGCTATGATTGGTTTGAGTTGCATGTTTTATTATTGGTGCTGTCCTATTGTGCCCTCCGTGTCGCGCAAGCATGAGGGATCCCCACTGTAGGGTTTGCAATATGTTTATGATTTGCTTATGGTGGGTGGCGTGAGTGACATGAAGCACAGACCCGAGTAAGTAGGTTGTTTGCGTATGGGATAAAGGGGACTTGATACTTTAATGCTATGGTTGGGTTTTACCTTAATGAACGTTAGTAGTTTCGGATGCTTGCTAATAGTTCCAATCATAAGTGCATAGAATTCCAAGTCAGGGATGACATGTTAGCTTATGCCTCTCCCTCAAATAGAATTGCAATAGTGATTACCGGTCTAGTAACATAGTCAATTTCTTAGGGACAATTTCACAACTCCTACCACCACTTTTCCACACTCGCTATATTTACTTTATTGCATCTTTATCTAAACAGCCCCTACTTTTTATTTACGTGTTCTTTATTATCTTGCAAACCTATCCTATCACACCTACAAAGTACTTCTAGTTTCATACTTGTTCTAGGTAAAGCGAACGTTAAGCGTGCGTAGAGTCGTATCAGTGGCCGATAGGACTTGAAAGAGTATTTGTTCTACCTTTAGCTCCTCGTTGGGTTCGACACTCTTACTTATCGAAAGAGGCTACAACTATCCCGTATACTTGCGGGTCATCAAGACCTTTTTCTGGCGCCGTTGCCGGGGAGTCATAGCGTGGGGTGAATATTCTCGTGTGTGCTTGTTTGCTTTATCACTAAGTAATTTTTATTTGTTGTTCTAAGTTGTTCTCTATCTTTAGTCATGGATATGGAACGCAAAATACCAAAAAAAATTAGGTGTACTTTCTACTCATGGAGATGGGGTAACTCCTAAAACCCTCGATTCTCATTATGCGAGAGATATTATATACTACTTTGATAATCCTGAGAAAACCCCATTCAACTTTATAATGGGAGACATGTTGGATCAACGTGAATACTTTAGGGATTATCGCTCGACACAAAAAGGGAAACTATTATGGGATCAATTTATTATGTTGCGTTGGTATGCCTGGGCTCTATGCTTGAGATATGATATTACTTGTTGCTCTAGGATGGAGGCTCCACACCTTCCCTTTTCATGCAAATTTAATGATAATGAAACCTTAGCTTCTTATGCTAATGGTATATATGATTACTATGATGTGGAACAAATAGAAGAATTTGTTGCTTTTAAGGCTTCTTATGAAATTGAATCTTTGTTTGAAAAGTATGAAGCTTTAGATGATGATGTTTATAGGCCTGAAAATCTTGCTATACTTAGATATTGCTATGCAAATTATGAATACAATTACTATATTAATGCATTTATGAAGAAATTCTCCGCTGTCCAAGAAGAGACTAATATTTTGCAGGAAGATATGGAAGAAGAAATTGATGAAACTGTGAGCTCATTGGATGAAAAAGATGATGAGGAGAGCGAAGAACAAAAGGATGAAGAGCGGATTAGCTACCCGTGCCCACCTTCTAATGAGAGTAACCCTCCAACTCATACATTATTTAATTTCCCTTCATGCTTACCGAAGGATGATTGCTATGATGATTGCTATGATCCCTTGAATTTGTTTGAAATATCCCTTTTTGATGATGCTTGCTATGCTTGCGGCCAAGATGCCAATATGAATTATGCTTGTGGAGATGAACTTGCTATAGCTCCTTATGTTAAACATGAAATTGTTGCTATTGCACCCACGCATGATAGTCCTATTATCTTTTTGAATTCTCCAAACTACACTATATCGGAGAAGTTTGTGCTTAGTAAGGATTATATTGATGGGTCGCCTTTTACCATTGCACATAATGATTTTGATGAATGTAATATGCATGTGCTTGCTGCTCCTACTTGGAATTATTATGAGAGAGGAACTATATCTCCACCTCTCTATGTTTCCAATATGATAGAATTGCAAGAAACTGTTTATACTATGCATTGGCCTTTACTATGTGTGAATGAATTGTTCTTTTATGACATGTTGATGCATAGGAAGAGAGATAGACTTTGTTGTTGCTTGATATATGTTACTTGCTCATTACTAAAATACAAATCATTGTTAATTAAAACTGGCTTTGATATACCTTGGGATCCTGGTGGATTCATTACTTGAGCACTAAATGCCTAGCTTAATGGCTTTGAAGAAAGCGCTGTCAGGGAGACAACCTGGAAGTTTAAGAGAGTCATTTATTTCTGTCGAGTGCTTTTATATAGTTGAAAAACACAAAAATAAAGAGGGGAACCTAAAAACTTTTCAAAAAGGAAAGTGAAAGTGAGAGAGACAAGCATTGTTGAAGTGGGAGCTAGCCTTGAACTTTGTTCATGCTCACGGAAACTTTGTGAATCTTGATTACAGAAAATTTCCATCAAAAATAATTATCCCCTTGTACAATTCCATTGTATTATAAAAATAATGTGCCAAGGTTTGCCTTTAGGATGTTTACAATGCTTGTTGGTTTGTACGGTGCAGGACAGAAACTTTGGCTGTAGTGCGCGATTTTACATTTTTAACAGGAATGTCCATTAGTTCTGATTCTTTCTGCACTATCTTGCTTTACAACTTTTTTATTTTTCCGAATTTTAGTAGAATTTTTGGGGTACCAGAAGTATGGTGGTTGTTCAGGTTGCTATAGATTGTTCTGTTTTTGACAGATTCTGTTTTTGATGCATAGTTTGCTTGTTTTGATAAATCTATCAATTTATATTAGTGGATTAAGCCATGAAAAAGTTACATTACAGTAGACACATTGCAAAAACAAAATATGAATTGGTTTTCAACAGTACATAGAGTGGTGATTTGCTTTATTATACTAACGGATCTTACCGAGTTTTCTGTTGATGTTTTGTGTGGATGAAGTGTCTAAACGTGGAGGTCTCGATATGAGAAAAAGAAAGAGAGGCAAGAGCTCAAGCTTGGGGATGCCCGAGGCACCCCAAGTAAATATTCAAGGAGACTCAAGCGTCTAAGCTTGGGGATGCCCCGGAAGGCATCCCCTCTTTCTTCAACAAGTATCGGTATGTTTTCGTATTCGTTTCATTTATGCATTATGTGCAAGTCTTGGAGCGTCTTTTGCATTTAGTTTTCTTTTTTATTTTATGCACGATGCTGGTATGAGTTAGTCCTTGGTTGCTTTATATAATTCTCATTGCACTTCACTTAAATCTTTTGAGTATGACTTTATAGAATGCTTCATATGCTTCACTTATATCATTTGAAGTTTGGATTTCCTGTTTCTCCTTACATAGAGAACCGCCATTTGTAGAATGCTCTTTTGCTTCACTTATATTTGTTAGAGCATGGGCATATCTTTTGTAGAAAGAATTAAACTCTCTTGCTTCACTTATATCTATTTAGAGAGATGACAGGAATTGGTCATTCACATGGTTAGTCATAAAATCCTACATAAACTTGTAGATCGCTGAATATGATATGTTTGATTCCTTGCAATAGTTTTGCAATATAAAGGTTGTGATATTAGAGTCATGCTAGTGGGTGGTTGTAGACTGTAGAGACACTTGTGTTGAGGTTTGCAAGTCCCGTAGCATGCACGTACGGTAACTGTTGTGTGACAAATTTGAAGCATGATGTGTTTCTTTGATTGTCTTCCTTATGAGTGGCGGTCGGGGACGAGCGATGGTCTTTTCCTACCAATCTATCCCCTAGGGGCATGCGTAGTAGTACTTTGCTTCGAGGGCTAATAAACTTTTGCAATAAGTATATGAGTTCTTTATGACTAATGTGAGTCCATGGATTATACGCACTTTTACCTTTCCATCATTGCTAGCCTCTTCGGTACCGCGCATTGCCTTTTCTCACCTCGAGAGTTGGTGCAAACTTCACCGGTGCATCCAAACCCCATGATACGCTACGCTCTATCACACATAAGCCTCATTATATCTTTCTCAAAACAGCCACCATACCTACCTATCATGGCATTTCCATAGCCATTCCAAGATATATTGCCATGCAACTTCCATCATCATCATATTCATGACTTGAGCATTCATTGTCATATTTCTTTGCATGATCGTAAGATAGCTAGCATGATGTTTTCATGGCTTGTCCATTTTTTGATGCCATTGCTACGCTAGATCATTGCACATCCCGGTACACCGCCGGAAGCATTCATATAGAGTCATATCTTTGTTCCAGTATCGAGTTGTAAGTAAATAAAAGTGTGATGATCATCATTATTAGAGCATTGTCCCCCCCCCAAAGGCCAAAAAGAAAAATAGAAAGGCCAAAGAAAAAAAAGAAAAAGAAAAAAAAGAAAATAAAGAAAATAAATAAAAAGGGGCAATGTTACTATCTCTTTTTCCACACTTGTGCTTCAAAGTAGCACCATGTTCTTCATGTAGTGAGTCTCATATCTCGTGCTTCAAAGTAGCACCATGTTCTTCATATAGATTGTCTCCTATGTTGTCACTTTCATATACTAGTGGGCATTTTCATTATAGAACTTGGCTTGTATATTCCAACGATGGGCTTCCTCAAATGCCCTAGGTCTTCATGAGCAAGCAAGTTGGATGCACACCCACTTAGTTTCTTTTGTTGAGCTTTCATACACTTATAGCTCTTAGTGCATCCGTTGCATGGCAATCCCTACTCCTCGCATTGACATCAATTGATGGGCATCTCCATAGCCCATTGATTAGCCGCGTCGATGTGAGACTTTCTCTTTTTTGTCTTCTCTACATAACCTCCATCATTATATTCTATTCCACCTATAGTGCTATATCCATGGCTTGCGCTCATGTATTGCGTGAGGGTTGAAAAAGCTGAAGTGCGTTAAAAGGTATGAACCAATTGCTCGGCTTGTCATCGGGGTTGTGCATGATGGGGGCATTTTGTGTGACGAAAATGAAGCATGGCCAAACTGTATGATTTTGTAGGGATAAGCTTGCTTTGGCCTTGTTGTTTTGAAAAGACATGATTGCTCTATTGGTACGCTCGAAGTATTATTGTTTTTTATGTCAAATGATAGACTATTGCTTTGAATCACTCGTGTTTTAATATTCATGCCATGATTAGACATATGATCAAGATTATGCTAGGTAGCATTCCACATCAAAAATTATCTTTTTTATCATTTACCTACTCGAGGACGAGCAGGAATTAAGCTTGGGGATGCTGATACGTCTCCGTCGTATCTATAATTTTTGATTGTTCCATGCCAATATTCTTCAACTTTCATATACTTTTGGCAACTTTTTATACTATTTTTGGGACTAACATATTGATCCAATGCCCAGTGTCAGTTCCTGTCTGTTGCATGTTTTTTGTTTCGCAGAAACCCAATATCAAATGGAGTCCAAACGGGATAAAAACGGACGGAGATTTTTTTTGGAATATTTATGATTTTTGGGAAGTAAAATCAACGCGGAACAGTGTATGGGGTGGCCACGAGAAAGGGGGCCGCGCCCCAGGGAGGTAGGCGCGTCCCGGGCTCTCGTGGGCCACCTGTAAGGCGGTTGACGCTCTTCTTTTGGCGCAAGAAAGCTAATTTTATGAGAAAGATCTGGGCGAAAGATTCACCCCAATCGTAGTTACGGATCTCCGGATATTTAAGAAACGGTGAAGGGGTAGAATCTGAGAACGCAGAAACAGAGAGATAGATCCAATCTCAGAGGGGCTCTCGCCCCTCCCAAGCAATGGGAGTCAAGGACCAGAGGGGAAACCCTTCTCCCATCTAGGCAGGAGGTCAAGGAAAAAGAAGAAGATGGGAGGCTTGTCGTGGTTCTAAGTCTGACAGTAGAGTGGGGGGTAGGTATGGAGAGGCAAGGTCCTAGCTATGGAGAGGTTGTAAACACAAGAGATGTACGAGTTCAGGCCCTTCTCGGAGGAAGTAAAGCCCTACGTCTCGGAGCCCGGAGGCGGTCGAGTGGATTATGTGTATATGAGTTACAGGGGTGCGAACCCTTCTGCCTGTGGAGGGGGGTGGCTTATATAGAGTGCGCCAGGACCCCAGCCAACCCACGTAATGAAGGGTTTAAGGTACATTAAGTCTGGGGCGTTACTGGTAACGCCCCACATAAAGTGTCTTAACTATCATAAAGTCTACTTAATTACAGACCGTTGCAGTGCAGAGTGCTTCTTGACCTTCTGGTGGTCGAGTGAGTCTTCGTGGTCGAGTCCCTCAAGTCAGTCGAGTGAGTTCCTCATAGGTCGACTGGAAGGTAATCTCTTCTAATGGTGTCCTTGGGCAGGGTACTTAGATCAGGTCTATGACCCTACCCTAGGTACATGACTCCATCATTAGCCCCCGAATGGATTGAGGCTTGAGTGATGAAGGAGTTGATGTTGTTTCCGATTAGCCTTTGCATACTGGTCATGCGTTGCTTTGAACCAAAAATCTCTTTGCTGACAGTGAGCAACTTTTCTTCAGTCGACTCGATCCATTCTTTTCTTTCGTCGAGTGACCTTTTGGACCTTGTCGATTCCCGAGCGACGGATCGCAGGAAATCCCGCGTCTGACAGAACGGTCTGCCGTTCGCGGATTCCGCGGGATACGAAATTTGGGGAAGCGCGCGAAGCGGGGTGGACCGCGGCGCTCGGATGGGATAGGACATAGACGCCTCGATCCCCGCGCCGCTTTTTTCGCCACGTATCACGTCCGCGCAACTGTTTCGGGATATGATTAGATCGACCGGGCCCACCCGTCATCCACTCGGAAGGGATCTTATAAATGCGCCCGGCGAGGGTTTTTTGAATAGTGCCTCAGCATTCTCTCTCTGCTTCCTTCGTCTCCGCCCAACGCGCTCGCTCTTGCCTCCGCACAACTTCTCCTCGCGCGCCTCGCCGGCAGCCATGGTCAAGGAGAAGACGGCGGCGCTGGAACGCGCGAAGAAGGCGTCGGCGACGGAGAAGGCGAAGGGGAGATCCACCAGTCGCGGCGGGTCTTCGTCTAGATCTCGCCTGCCGAAAGGCTGGGTCCAGGGAGATTGGATCCGGTCGACCATCACGGAGGCGGATCTCCTCAACATGGCCAACGACGGGCTGATCCCCCACGGAACTGCAAGGCTTCTGGGGAAAGAGTGGCAGCCCCAGCCGGAAGAGGGTGAGTGCGTGCTTCTGGCCACCCACGTCGACCGCGGATTTTTTTTGCCACCGAGCGTTTTCTTTTGTGGTTTCTTGAACTTCTTTGGAGCGCAACTCCACCACTTCACCCCGAACTCCATCGCCTATCTTGCCGCGTTTGTGTCCATGTGTGAGAATTTTCTGGGTTGTTGACCGCATTGGGGCTTGTTCAAGCACATATTCACGTGTCGCTCTCAGACCGTGAAGAAGGCGAGCCCAGGCGACGAAAGAACCCAAGTCGTCCAAATGTGTGGAGGTCTGGGGATCCAGGTGAGGAACAAGAGCACCTTCCCAGCCATGACGTTTCCCGAGTCAGTTAGAGGCTGGCAGTCGACCTGGTTCTACTGCCAGGATCAGCCGACGCCGGGGAAGTCGAGTGGACTCCCTCAGTTCACCATGGACCGAGTGAACAAGCCCTCCTCTCTGAAGGTGATTCCGGAGGAAAAAGCCGACGTGAAGATGCTGATGGAGCGCGTAGTTCAGTTGGTTCGGGATGGAGTGACGGGTATGGATCTCCTGGAGGTTTTTCTTAGGCGACGAATCCAGCCTCTTCAGTTCCGGAGTCATTGCATGTGGTTGTACCGCGGGACTGAAGATGAGACTTGGATCAATCCAGAAGCAGTCGACGATGCCACTCTGGAAAGGTGGATGGCCGCTGTTACTGGGAACAAGGATAACCCTCGTGGAGCCAGAAGGATTCCTCCACTCGACCACCGCAGTGTTCCAAACAAGGTATGTCTGCTCCACTTCCCATTGTATTCTTGTGATATTTATTTCTGTTTTCTCTGCCAATCGGTCGATTGATATTTGTTTTGATGTCTATCAGGCCCTCACTGAGCTGTATTCGATGCCCAATGGAGCACAGGCTCCGACTGAGGAGGGGGAAGCGAGCGGGGGCGAGAGCCAGGAGGAGTGGGACTCGGATGCCGCTGAAGATGACGATGATGATGATGAGGAGGAGGAGGACGAAGAAGAGGAGGAGGAGGAGGTCGCACCACCGCGCTCGGAAAGGCGGTCGAAGCTTGTCCATGACCCTACGACTGAACGTGGCAAGGGGGTTGCGACTGTCACGCAGTCGACCAAGCGCCCTCGAACCACTTCTCCGGCGCCGACTGAAAAGGCGTCGAAGCAGCCCAGGGTGGCCCCGTCAAAGCCGACCAAGCTCCTGCCGAAGATGAAGGTGTCCATCCCCACCATATCAGGGTAATCATGCTGCTTAAGTCTTCCTGTTTTGTGCGAGCTTTATCTCTGGTTGACGCTTGAGCTAGTCGACTGATTCTTTGAAATTGCAGTGCTGCTACTTCTGAGACCTCAGCTAGGGCTGACGACCATGAGATGGAGGACGCAGCAACCTCAAATCCTGGTACTATACTCTTAATTCCATTTTTAGTCGACTGACTCATGATCTCTAACTCTGATTCTTTTCTGTAGCTCCATCCAACGTTGTTATCACTCTTCCTGATGATGATGAAGATGAGGAACCGCTGAAGCACAGAAGGAGCAGGAAAGCGTCTGCCGGCAGGGTGCCCCAGGATGTGACGGGCCCGAGACTCTGGTCGCGGAGGAGGAGAACACCACTCGACACACTGTGTCCTTCGCAGATCCACTGACGAGTGCTCTCCCTGCTTCGTCGAGTGCCGCACAGCCTTCCCTCTTCATGACGCACCACATCCCAGAGGACCAAGCTGGGGCCGCGAAGGAGGCGATACGCCAGGCAGGGATCATGATGGAGCAGGTGAAGACCATCCGGGATGCGAGCTAGGCAGCTTATGATGCCAGTTCCGCCCTTCAAAGCAATGTTCAGGTCAGTCGACCATCGCTTGTTCTGTTAGGATATGCTATCAAAACTTTTCTTTCCGGAATTCATAGCAGTCACCCACTGGGTGTGTCGATTTAAACTCCGTGTTAGCGGGGGCACGCTGAGTGCACCCGCTGGGTGTAGTCCCCAAGGCTAAGGTCGACTGTTGGCAGTCGGCCTTAGGCTTTATAAGTTGAATCTTTCCGTCATTCGTCTGAGGCGAATGGATTTCCCAAACTGGTGGGGGCACGCTGAGTGCACCCACTGGGTGTAGTCCCCGAGACAGTGGTCGACTGCTTGCAGTCGATTACAGTCTTAAAGAATACATATTGTTTTTTTTTGAGGTCGACTGGTCGACTCTGTCTTCAATAGGATTAGTGGGGGCACGCTGAGTGCACCCACTGGGTGTAGTCCCCGAGACTACGGTCGAATGCTTGTATTCGGCTGTAGTCTTAGAAACGCATGATTTTTCCTTTTCCACTCGAAAGTGAATTATCTTTGACATTTAGTCGATTGGTTCTTCGTAGAAATCCTGTGACCTTGCGGCTCGCTACACCGAGCTAGAAAACAAGCACATTCAGCTCGAGCTGGATTTGAAGCTGGTTCAGGAGAATCTGACGAAGGCAAAGGAGGAGACCAAAGGTATGTTTGGTGAGGCCTCGACGACTGCTTTTTCCCTTCGTTTGTTTCAAAATCTGATCTTGCTGTAACTTGCAGGTAAGGTAAAGGAGGCCCAACAGAAGAAAGACCTTGAACTAGCTGATAAGATCAAGCTTGCTGACGAGAAGTTAGCTTCAGTCACCAAGCTTGAACAAGAAAATACCAATCTGAAAGCTGCTCTTGGGATTGCCAACAAGGAAGTCAGTCGACTGAAAACTGACAAAGCTGCCCTGACCAACCAAGTTAGCCAGTTGACTGGGAAGAAAAATGATCTGGAGGCCTTCCTGAGTGGTCTTGCCAAGAAGCTGTTCCTTATGCTTGAAGGTAACCCTTTACTCTCAACAATCATTTTCAACTGTGATTTTTCCATTAGACCATTGCCTTGATTCAGTGATTGTCCTTGCAGAATTTTGTCAAAACTTTGAAGAAGAGACTAGCCGGCTGGAACCAAACCTTGACCCCATCAATTCTCCGGTGAACGACGAAGTTGCCATGACTGTTTTCCGACTGGAGTCCCGTGTTGCAGCTGTCGTGGACTATCTTGCAAGGCTGAAGGTCGCCACATCTCGCATCGACTCATCGCTCTGGCCCAGGGAGACACTCCAGAACGACCTCGAGTCGCTGATGGCTCGCCTGAACATGGTCCCTGGTCGAGTGCAGGAGTGGAAAAAATCATCGGCTCGGTGCGGTGCAGATGTTGCTCTGTGTCTGGCCCGAGTCCACTGCAAAGATGCACGAGAAGACAAGCTGGCGGCTCTCCGAGTGGCCAACACCAAGAAACACGACTTCAGGTCCTTCATGGAAACCTTCATTTCTGCTGCCACTCGGATCGCAGATGGAATTGATCTTGATGAGTTCGTTGCTCCTTCCAGCCCTCCACAGGAGGGGTAAAAAACTTCTTTTAAGCTCGACACTTTAAATTTGCCTCGGTATGCCGAGTGGAGTTGTAACCGATAAACCTTAACAGGCTTAGCGCCTGAGCACTTTCGGTTCCTTTAGGTATCGATCCGAACTTGGATTTGATGTTTGAATGTGATTGCTTTTGGCTCGAAATGTCTTTTGCAGGTTCAAAGCAAAACGCTTACTGCAGTCGACTTATTCCTTAATCCACTTAGGCGAGCGCTGGGCTGCAGCTAAGCCCCCGAGTGTGAGGTTTACTCTACACTCGGTAGGATTTTTATATCTTAGGCGAGCACTGTGTTGTAGCTAAGCCCCCGAGTGAGAGGTTTGCTCTTCACTCGGTAGGATTTTTATATCTTAGGCGAGCACTGTGCTGCAGCTAAGCCCCCGAGTGAGAGGTTTGCTCTTCACTCGGTAGGATTTTTATATCTTAGGCGAGCACTGGGCTGCAGCTAAGCCACCGAGTGAGAGGTTTGCTCTTCACTCGGTAGGATTTTTATATCTTAGGCGAGCACTGGGCTGCAGCTAAGCCCCCGAGTGAGAGGTTTGCTCTTCACTCGATAGGATTTTTATATCTTAGGCGAGCACTGGGCTGCAGCTAAGCCCCCGAGTGAGAGGTTTGCTCTTCACTCGGTAGGATTTTTATATCTTAGGCGAGCACTGGGTTGCAGCTAAGCCTCCGAGTGAGAGGTTTGCTCTTCACTCAGTAGGATTTTCACGTTGTACTTGTGGCGAAGCTCAGAGGAGAGGGTCGCAGTCGACCTGCACCTCGTCTTCCTTACGAGCGCACATTGTACTTATGGCGTAGCTCAGAGGAGAGGGTAGCAGTCGACCTGCACCTCGTCCTCCTTTCGAGCGTACGTTGTATTTGTGGCGTAGCTCAGAGGAGGGGGTCGCAGTCTACCTGCACCTCGTCCTCCTTGCGGGCGCACATTGTACTTAGGTGAGTACTTTGGATTGCAGCTAAGCCCCCGAGTGGAAGTCTGGCTTGCCACTCGGTAGGATTTTTATAACTTAGGCGAGTACTTGGACTGCAGCTAAGCCTCCGAGTGGAAG
This sequence comes from Triticum timopheevii, assembly GCA_963921465.1. Taxonomy (NCBI): domain Eukaryota; kingdom Viridiplantae; phylum Streptophyta; class Magnoliopsida; order Poales; family Poaceae; genus Triticum; species Triticum timopheevii. The sequence goes on from OY997262.1 coordinate 295,470,875, forward strand.
TCTGGCTTGCCACTCGGTAGGATTTTTATAACTTAGGCGAGTACTTGGACTGCAGCTAAGCCTCCGAGTGGAAGTCTGGCTTACCACTCGGTAGGATTTTTATAACTTAGGCGAGTACTTGGACTACAGCTAAGCCTCCGAGTGGAAGTCTGGCTTACCACTCGGTAGGATTTTATTTAATCTTAGGCGAAACGGATTCGGAGCTAAGCCCCCGAGTGGGAGTCTGGCTCACCACTCGGTAAGGATTTTTACAAACTTAGGCGAAACGGATTCGCGGCTAAGTCACCCACTGAGGGGAAAATTTTATTGGACAAATAAAGAGTGATAAAAACTATGGAGGAATTATGACACTATTATTTTGAAATCCATGAACTACAGAAGTACTTTATTACAACTCATCCGAGTGATAAACTTAAGTGTAAAATGGGCGGAGTAGTTCCGCGTTCCAAGCTCGGGGCTCGTCGATATTATGCTCGACGTTGTAAAGACTGTACGCCCCGTTGTGGAGAACTTTGGTGACGATGAAGGGTCCTTCCCAAGAAGGAGCAAGCTTGTGTTGTTTCTTCTGATCCACTCGGAGAACTAAATCCCCTTCCTGGAAGGCTCGACCCCTCACATTTCTGGCGTGGAAACGACGCAAGTCTTGTTGGTAGATGGTCGATCGAATCAGAGCCATCTCCCTTTCTTCCTCTAAAAGGTCGACTGCGTCCTGCCGCGCTTGTTCAGCTTCTGCTTCGTTGTAGAGTTCAACTCGAGGAGCATTGTGGAGAAGATCACTCGGCAAGACTGCTTCAGCTCCGTAGACCAAGAAGAATGGAGTTCTTCTGGTCGACCGATTAGGTGTGGTCCGCAGTCCCCAAAGCACCGAGGGAAGTTCGTCGACCCATGCTCCAGCCGCATGCTTGAGATCACGCATCAGTCGGGGTTTCAATCCCTTGAGGATCAGGCCATTGGCTCGCTCTGCTTGTCCATTTGACTGCGGATGGGCGACTGAAGCGTAGTCGACTCGTGTGCCTTGAGAGTTGCAGAAATCCCTGAATTCCTCCGAGTCAAAGTTCGACCCATTATCCGTAATGATGCTGTGCGGGACTCCATATCTGAATATCAGTTCCCTGATGAAGCTAACAACAGTACCGGCGTCAAGGTTCTTGATTGGTTTAGCCTCAATCCACTTGGTGAACTTGTCGACTGCCACCAGTACATGCGTGAAGCCACTTTGACCTGTTCTCAAAGGACCGACCATGTCCAACCCCCATACTGCGAAAGGCCAGACGAGTGGAATGGTCTTCATAGCTGATGCAGGCTTGTGTGACATATTCGAGTAGAACTAACATCCTTCGCACTTGTCCACTATTTCTTTTGCCATCTCATTCGCCTTTGGCCAGTAAAATCCGGCTCGGTATGCTTTGGCCACGATGGTCCGAGAGGACGCATGATGACCACAGGTCCCCGAGTGGATATCATTAAGGATGATTCGACCTTCTTCTGGCGTTATGCATTTCTGACCAACTCCAGTCGCGCTTTCTCTGAATAACTGTCCTTTGATCACGGTGAAGGCTTTGGATCGACGGACGATCTGTCTAGCCTCTTCCTCATCCTCCGGAAGCTCTTTTCTCAGGATATACGCGATATATGGAACTGTCCAGTCGGGAATGACCACCATGACCTCCATGACCAAGTCGACCACTGCTGGGACTTCAACCTCAGTCGGATCTGTGGCACTCTTGGGCTGTGGAGCTTCTTCGGTGAAAGGATCTTCTTTGACTGACGGAGTGTGTATATGATCCAAGAACACACCACTCGGAATGGCTTCTCTCTTGGAACCTATCTTTGCTAGATCATCAGCTGCTTGATTTTTCAGTCGGGGTACGTGATGGAGCTCTAACCCCTCAAACTTCTTTTCCAGCTTCCTCACTGCATTGCAGTATCCAGTCCTGGCTGGGCTTCTCATGTCCCACTCCTTCATCACTTGATTGACTACTAAATCTGAATCGCCATAGACCATCAGGCGACGGACGCCGAGTGAAATGGCCATGCGCAATCCGTATAAGAGGTCCTCATACTCTGCCTCATTGTTGGAGGAATCAAAGTGAATCTGGAGTACATATCTGAGCTTATCTCCTCTGGGGGAAACCAAGACAACCCCAGCACCGGAACCATTCAACATCTTAGATCCATCAAAGAACATGGTCCAATGCTCCGAGTGAACTTCAGTCGGCTGTTGCTGTTCAATCCACTCGGCGAGGAAATCTGCTATTGCCTGGGACTTAATGGCTTTCTTTGCCTCAAACTTGATATCAAGGGGAAGAAGTTCAATCGCCCATTTCGCCACTCGACCAGTTGCATCTCTGTTGTGCAAAATCTCTGATAGTGGAGCGTCGCTGACGACTGTGATGGAATGATCAGAGAAATAATGAGCAACCTTCTTCGTGGTCATGTATATTCCATACACAAGCTTCTGATAATGAGGATATCTCTGCTTGGATGGAGTCAAGACTTCAGACAAATAATACACTGGGCGCTGAACTTTGAAGGCTTTTCCTTTTTCTTCCCGCTCGACCGTAAGCACTGTACTGACGACTTGTCCTGTGGCTGCGATATAAAGCAACAGAGGCTCTTTGCTGATTGGAGCAGCAAGCACCGGCTGGGTGGAGAGTAGAGCTTTTAGCTCGGCAAACGCTTCAGCTTCTAGAGTCCACTCGAACTTGTCTGCCTTCTTCATCAGTCGGTAAAGAGGCAATGCCTTTTCACCGAGTCGTGAGATGAATCGACTTAATGCGGCCAAGCATCCAGTAAGCTTCTGGACATCGTGCACTCGCATAGGGCATTTCATTCGGAGAATAGTGCCGATTTTTTCTGGATTAGCATCGATCCCTCGCTCGGAAACGAGAAAACCGAGTAACTTGCCACCAGGAACTCCGAATGTGCACTTTGATGGATTGAGCTTGATATCATACCTTCTGAGGTTGGCAAATGTTTCGGCGAGGTCAGCGAGCAGGTCGGAACCTTTTCGTGACTTGACGACGATATCATCCATATACGCTTCCACATTCCGACTGATTATGATATAGCAGAAGCACCCGAATGGAGTGATGAAAGCTGTTTTTATCTCATCGGGTCCGTACAGACGGATCTGGTGGTACCCGGAATAGGCGTCTAGAAAAGACAATCTCTCGCATCCCGCGGTCGAGTCAACAATTTGATCATTGCGAGGGAGAGGAAAATGGTCTTTCGGGCAGGCCCGGTTGATGTGCTTGAAATCAATGCACATTCGGAGTGATTTGTCCTTCTTAGGAACCATGACAACATTAGCGAGCCACTCGGAGTGGTATATCTCTCGGATAAATCCTGCCGCCAACAGTCGAGCCACTTCCTCACCAATGGCTTTTCTCTTCTGGACGGCGGACCGCCGAAGATGCTCTTTGACTGGTTTTGCTGATGAGTCGACTCTTAGGCGATGCTCAGCCAGTCCCCTGGGAACACCTGGCATGTCAGCGGGCTTCCATGCAAAAATGTCCCAGTTCTCACGGAGGAACTGGATGAGCGCTTCTTCCTATTTCGGGTCGAGTGTTGTGGAGATGTGGGTCGGGGCTGCATTGGGGTCGGTCGGGTGAATGTGAACAGGCTTCGTCTCACCGGACGACTGAAATGCAGATTCTGTGGCGGGTTTCTTGGATCGCAGCAAATCACTCGGATCTGCGTTTTGCTTGTATTCTTCAAACTCGACCGCTATCACCTGGGAATCGGCAATCTTTGAGCCCTTCTGAAAGCACTCTTCTGCCTTTTTCCGATCACCGGTGACAGTGATCACTCCTTTGGGGCCGGGCATCTTCAGTTTGAGGTACACGTAACATGGTCGAGCCATGAACCGTGCATAAGCTGGTCTCCCCAAAATTGCATGATAGGCACTCTGAAAATCCACGACCTCAAACGTCAACTTCTCTTTGCGAAAATGTTTCGAATCACCAAACACCACGTCCAGAGCTATTTGGCCGAGTGACTCGGCTTTCTTCCCTGGTATAACTCCATGAAAGCTCATGTTACTGGTGCTCAGTCGGGACATCGGAATGCCCATTCCTTTCAGTGTGTCTGCATACAACAAATTCAACCCACTACCACCGTCCATCAGCACTTTTGTCAGTCGAGTGCCTTCGACAACTGGATCGACCACCAAAGCTTGCCTCCCAGGGGTGGAAATATGAGTCGGGTGATCAGATTGGTCGAATGTGATGGGTGTTTGGGACCATCTCAGATAACTTGCTTTTGCTGGGGCAACCATGTTCACCTCACGGTTAATGACTTTCAGTCGACTCTTGCTTTCCACATCTGCAAAGATCATCAGAGTGGAGTTGACATGCGGATATCCTTCCTCACTATCCTCCTTGTCTTCGGCCTTGTCCGACTCCTTTTCCTTGTCCTTAGACTATTTTCCTTGAAACTGCTGGATCAGGAGTCGACATTGGCGTGTGGTATACTTTGGGTAAATGATATTGCCCTCTTCATCTTTCTTCGTGTGGATGTGACACGGCATATCCATCACGTCGTTCCCTTCTTTATCCTTCACCTTCTTAGGGTTCCAGGATCCTTTTGGCTTCCCTTTAAACTTTCCCTGAGTCACAGCCAGAGCCTCTCCAGGAGCTGCTGGTTCAGCTTTCCGGTTCTGTTTTCGACTGGTGTTTCCCTTCTCCGACTGACTCGGTTTGTACTTGCCGCTTCGGAGTCGGTCTTCTTCTTCACCGTTGGCATACTTGGTAGCAATCTCCATCATCCGACTCAGGGTCATGTCTCCGGTTCGACCAAATTTCAGACTCAATTCTCTGTTCTTGACGCCATCCTTGAAGGCGCAGACTGCCTGATGATCAGACACATTCTCCACAGTATGGTGCAAAGTCATCCATCTCTGAATATACTCCCTGAGAGTCTCATTGGTCTTCTGCACACAGACTTGCAGCTCCGTCAATCCAGCCGGTCGCTTGCAAGTTCCTTCAAACGTTCGGACGAACACTCGGGACAGATCTTCCCAAGTGTAAATGCTACTAGGAGGTAACTGATTCAACCACGCTCTGGCAGAACCTTCCAACATGAGGGGCAAATGCTTCATGGCCACCTCGTCGTTCCCACCACCAATCTGAACCGCCACTCGGTAGTCCTCAAGCCAAGTTTTGGGCTTAGACTCACCAGTGAACTTGCTGACTCCTGTTGCCAACCTGAAATTGGGGGGGATCACTGCGGCTCTGATAGCCCTGCTGAAACATTCTGGACCAGAAACATGCACTCGACTGCTTGTGGGCGCATCTCTGTCGGGTCCACCCCGATGGGCTCTATTCCGGTCGACCAAGCCTTGCACGATAATGGATCGCGCGTTGAAGCCTGTTTCTTTGGGGTCGACTGGAGCTCTTCGCCCCACACTGAGCTGACGCCTGTCATCCTGCTGCCGAGGAGCGTAAGACCCAGCCCTCGGAGGGGAAGCGGGCACTCGATGCCTATCATCTCGGTCGTGTCAGTCTCCATATTGGTCCCGCCGATTCTCGCGCCCTTCTCACTGCGGAGGCGATCTGGGACTGTGAGCCGACTGAACCGTATTCGCAGCGACGGATTGACTGTGAATTCTGTTGCGCGACTGCGACACGGCTGAATTCTGGTCTCCTGCTGCCCGGAGCAAATCCCTGATCTGCATCAAGCCTCTGCCAGCTTCCGACTGAGAGGGTTGGATGGACTCTTCTATACGGGTCGCAGCTGCTAAATTCTGGATTGGGGTTCGATATACCTGAGTAGGCGGGAAGAGTTGACGTCGATTGGCGTCGGGAACTCGTTGCCGCGCGCGCTCGTCGAGTGCTCGCTGAAGATTCTCCAAGCGAGCGCGTTCGGCCAAATTGGCCAAACGTGCCTCCTCCAAGGCGCGAGCCTCGGGGGTTTCTCCTGCGATGGGAGTATGCAGGGCATCCATGTTCCTGCGGCGAAGTTCCTCTCTTTGTAGAGAGTCGAGTGGCTCGGGCTGGTACTCTTCGTGGTCTCGTGCGGGGTCGTCTCCGCCGCCTGCCCCGCCATCATGGGCGAAGCCAGGCGGACTGCGAGGCCCGTTGACCATCAGGATTTCCGCCGCTGGATCACTGCTATCGCATTCGGATGCAGTCTCTACGGAGCCAGTCGACAGATCGAACAAGCCGTAGAGAGATTCGTCGGGCTCAATTGCCGCAACTTGGGTGGTGGCCGTCTGGCGAGCCACCGCGTGTCTCACCCACCGCTGAAGCCTCGACCGACCAGAGCGCTTGCGCTGGCGGGAGACCGGGAGGGTGGTCGATAGGGGAGTCGACCGATACGGGGTCGACGGTTGTCGCAGCAGAATGCCACGGACACATGCGCGAAAATGCGTCGCACCGCGGACGGGGAGCGCATCGACGTCGAGTGGAGCCTCCTGGAGCCAGGCGGAGTCGTCGGCGACGAAAGTGAGAGCGCCGAGATAGATCTCGCGACCCTCGACCAAAACTCCAGCAGCCACCATGATGAAAGTACTCGGAAGAATCGCAACTTCTCCACAAAATCGCTAAAACACCAGCCCCAAGGTGGGCGCCAACTGTCGTGGTTCTAAATCTGACAGTAGAATGGGGGGTAGGTATGGAGAGGCAAGGTCCTAGCTATGGAGAGGTTGTAAACACAAGAGATGTACGAGTTCGGGCCCTTCTCGGAGGAAGTAAAAGCCCTACGTCTCGGAGCCCGGAGGCGGTCGAGTGGATTATGTGTATATGAGTTACAGGGGTGCGAACCCTTCTGCCTGTGGAGGGGGGTGGCTTATATAGAGTGCGCCAGGACCCCAGCCAACCCACGTAATGAAGGGTTTAAGGTACATTAAGTCCGGGGCGTTACTGGTAACGCCCCACATAAAGTGTCTTAACTATCATAAAGTCTACTTAATTACAGACCGTTGCAGTGCAGAGTGCTTCTTGACCTTCTGGTGGTCGAGTGAGTCTTCGTGGTCGAGTCCCTCAAGTCAGTCGAGTGAGTTCCTCGTAGGTCGACTGGAAGGTAATCTCTTCTAAGGGTGTCCTTGGGCAGGGTACTTAGATCAGGTCTATGACCCTACCCTAGGTACATGACTCCATCAAGGCTCTCTCCCCCTTGCTTCCGGTGGCGCCGGAACGCCGCCGGGGGCCATCATCATCACTGCGATCTTCACCAACACCGCCGTCATCTTCACCAACATCTCCATCACCTTCCCCCATCTATATCCAGCGGTCCACTCTCCCGCAACCCGATGTACCCTCTACTTGAACACGGTGCTTTATGCTTCATATTATTTTCCAATGATGTGTTGCCATCCTATGATGTCTGAGTAGATTTTCGTTGTCCTATCGGTGATTGATGAATTGCTATGATTGGTTTGAGTTGCATGTTTTATTATTGGTGCTGTCCTATTGTGCCCTCCGTGTCGCGCAAGCGTGAGGGATCCCCGCTGTAGGGTTTGCAATATGTTTATGATTTGCTTATGGTGGGTGGCGTGAGTGACATGAAGCACAGACCCGAGTAAGTAGGTTGTTTGCGTATGGGATAAAGGGGACTTGATACTTCAATGCTATGGTTGGGTTTTACCTTAATGAACGTTAGTAGTTGCGGATGCTTGCTAATAGTTCCAATCATAAGTGCATAGAATTCCAAGTCAGGGATGACATGTTAGCTTATGCCTCTCCCTCAAATAGAATTGCAATAGTGATTACCGGTCTAGTAACATAGTCGATTGGTTAGGGACAATTTCACAACTCCTACCACCACTTTCCCACACTCGCTATATTTACTTTATTGCATCTTTATCTAAACAGCCCCTACTTTTTATTTACGTGTTCTTTATTATCTTGCAAACCTATCCTATCACACCTACAAAGTACTTCTAGTTTCATACTTGTTCTAGGTAAAGTGAACGTCAAGCGTGCGTAGAGTCGTATCAGTGGCCGATAGGACTTGAGAGAGTATTTGTTCTACCTTTAGCTCCTTGTTGGGTTCGACACTCTTACTTATCGAAAGAGGCTACAACTATCCCGTATACTTGCGGGTCATCAGTAGCTCACAACAGAAGTACCGCCTAGGAGGTACTACGTGGAGCCGAGCGGTAGTACTGCATGGGTACTGCAAAAGTGCCCAAGCAAAACATATGGATGCAAGTAAGACCAAAACTACCATAACTTCTATAAATGAACTCTGATTTTAACAAACTCAAGCTTGATAGAAAGTTGTCAAATCGCAACTAGAAATCTTCGGAAGTGGCAAGAGAAATATGTCAATGATATAGAGGTGTGAAACCTCCATTAGTGAAGAACTGACAAAAACTCCAACATCGAAAACACAATAGATGATGCATACAAAATCCTTTTTTGATGAACTTGAGCTTGTCATGAGGATGACGACAAGCTCCGAACTCACATAGAGAAAAGTCAAAGAAGAACCAAGAAATATGATGCCAAGGATGCAATGGTTTGAGCTCTCTATGAACAATATGATCAAGCTACTCACTCGAAAGCCCCCCTTGATAGTACGACAATCAATCCTATAGCCCAGTCTCCCAACTAACACCATGAGACCGGTAAAATAGAAAACCTATCAAGGTCAAACCTTTGCCTTGCGCATAGTCCAATTGAGCTAGATGATGACGATCTTGTCCTCCTCAAGTTGGACCACCTTTCTTGATTGTCCAAGCTCGATGAAGACTAGTAGATTGCTCCCACATACTCCACTATGTGTGAGCCTTTCTTCAGCACATCTTCACAAGTCCATTATCACCAGAATGGATGGAAAGCTTCAAGCATGTGATATCTTCGTGATGCCCCACTTGAACTTGCACAACACAACCTTGATGACGACCCCCACTTGATGTCATCCTCCATGGGTTATATGAGATCTTCCTCTTGATGCAAGCCCATGAAAAAAATACCTAACCCCACATAGAACCACCACACAAATAGATCATGGGTTAGTACACAAATCATAATGGACAATGCTCACCATACCATGAGATCACTAGATCCCACTCGATACATCTTCTGCGCTTTGTGTTTTGATCAACTTGAATCCACTCTTTGTCCTTAGTTTGGATCAACCTTCTATCTTGTCTTCTCTCTTGATAAAGATGATGTCTTGAAGGTAAACATGAATGTTCACACAATCTTCTTCTTCTTCAAGACATGCTTGCATTAGGCTCAACTCTCACATGACCAATCTTTGGATAACTCCTTAAATAGCACCTTGGTCAACACATAATCTCCTTATTACCTTGAAACCAAAGAATGGTCTTCAAGTAATGCCTATGGACAAACCCTTCAAATATAACTCAAGGCAACCATTAGTCCATAGGGATTGACGTCAATTACCAAAACCAAAACACGAGGACACCATGCTCTTTCAGCGGGGTTGTATATTCTCCCAAAAGGGGTGCATAGCTCCTTCGACAAGGACCTGTCGTGCTTCATCTGGTACGCGTTTGATTGGCGCCAGAAGTACCACATGGTGAAGTGGATTGATATCTACTTCCCTAAGGACCAAGGGGTCTAGGTATTCTAGCATCCTAATGCATGAATGTGACCCTTATGTTGAGATGGTTCTATGGGTTATTATTATTTTACCAAGAAAAGGTAGTTGGTTTTATTTACTTATTTTACATCTGAACATGATAAAAATTTGGTACAAACACCTATTGGAGAAGCTTGTGTGACAGTAAATACCCCAAGTGATAAGTGACTCTAGCACATATGGATGAAAATAAACCTTTTACTATCCATGAGATTAGCCATGTAGCAATGGCTAGAAGCTTATTCCTTGATAATATATGTCTTAGATATCTGAATAGCCACTTGGTGAATCTCGTAAGATAGTAAGTTATTAATATACATCCTAATTTCTCCCTTTCATCAGAATCCGAATAAATAAGTAGTACTATATAAACAAATAGTCGCATTGGTGACATAAGATCCCAAAATAATGTCCTCTCAACTCTGACAAAACAAAGAGTCATCATTCCGTGACCGATACGACATCTAAATTAAAGCGAAGGTTATGTTCTCTTGCGCTATCCATGCCATCTAGAGATGACGATAACACTTTGTTGTAGATATGTATCTTTTGATATCTCTGGCAATCAATGATCACGTTAATGCAATGACTAAAACTGAACCGGAAAACACGCGAAGAAGTAAGCATCTCTTAAAATGCACGCCACAATTATCTTTAGGCGTCGAGAGCATATCTCTTCACCGGAAGAAAACAATGTTACGTTACTTTGGATGTCTTCTCTCGCAAGCAAAGGTAATGCGATAAGCAAAACTGAACTGAAAAACACGCTAAGAAGCAAAGCATCTTCTAAAATTGCGCGGCATAGTTATCTCCTCAATGTCGAGAGATTATCTCTTCAGCAATAGAAGGCAATATTATCTTCCTTTTTTCTCTTTATGCATCAATTATTAAAAATTCTATCATGGTTGAATGAACTAAGTAAGTGACTGGAGCACTGTTAGATGTCAAAAGAAATATCTCATTTTACTTTCCATGAGAAGAACCATTCACTAATTGCTAGAAGCTCCATTTCTAAAATGGGCGTTGACATTGCCCACTAACTAGTATATTAGCAAAGCCATCTATCTTTCCCTCAAAAAAGAAAAAAAAAAGAGAAACTAAGGTCAACTGTCCTGATATTTGAACAGCCTCCCAGTCAACTTTTGAGTAAAATAAGTACCACCCATAATCAAACCCCCAGCTCTGACTTTTCAAATGTCAACCCACACATCCAACCCCTTCCCTATATATACATCCCCACACCAGGAATCCTCAAAGCTTGTAGAAGCACCATTCAGTCAGAGCATCCCTCCTCTTCCGCAATTTCGCGCCTCAAAGCTTGTTCTAGACGCTTCTAGAATCTAGACCGCGGCATGGGCAACGGCCTCTCCCCTTGCTTGCGCGCCCCGGCCGTGCACGGCAAGGGAGCGGAGGCGAGGCTGGTGTTCTGGGGCGGGCAGACGAGGCTCGCCGCAGCTTCTGGCGGGCGGTTCACCACGGCCGGCGACGTCACGGCGGAGGCCCCCGACCACCTCGTCTGCTCCGGCGACTCCTTCTTCATCGGCCTCCCGATCCCGGCGCTGCCGCCGGGCGAGGAGCTGCAGGCGGGGCGGACCTACTTCGTGCTCCCCGCGGCCCGGTTCTCCAGCTGCCAGGCGCTCACCGCGGCCTCGCTCGCGTCGCTGTCGCCGGCCCCGACCAAGGTGTCCCTCGCCGGCGAGTCGTCCCCGTTCGAGTACGTCACGGGCGCCGACGGCATGGCGCTCATCAGGGTCCTCCCGGAGTTCATCGAAAAGGTCATCACGTCCGACGGTGGCGGCGAGAAGAAGTGCGGCGCGGCGGCGCCTGAACAGCTGTGCAGCACGCCGGAGCTGAGGAAGCACTACATGCAGCTGGTGGGGGCGAGGCAGCAGCGGCCGTGGTCGCCGGGGCTCGAGACGATATCAGAGGCCAGGAAGGGGAGAAGGATGCCGACATGCCGTCGTCGGTGAGGCTGGTCGGAGTTCAAGATAACATTAGCAGCCGCGCGTGCATGGATAGCCAGATGTGGTGTCTTCTTTTTTATTGGGCTCTCCATCAAGAGAGAGGAGTCTAGTGTTTCAGTCTCGCTTAATTGTTGATACTAGCGGAAAAGAGGCAAGAATGCAAGATAGTTCAGAAGGAGATGGATAGAAAAAAAAAATCTGATTTAGTTCTAGTTCATTCAGTTTTGTGTTAGACCAAAAAATTGGATGCAATTGAATGAATGAGTTTCACATTGATACTTTGCTGCAGTTCATCATAATTCCATTGATCTGATCTACGGCTGGTCCAGCTGGATCATAAAAATGAAATTAGAGGGCTCAAATTCCGTATTCCTTTTTCTAATGTCGACGATACCAATAAGTTCCAAATGACCTCTCTAAATTTTTGTATTCTATTATTTTACTGAAGCTAAGTTCAACATCGAATCTAAAGAATCTTCAAAGAACACCCCTTGAATATCATGTGCTCTCGGAGCACCTAAGTTCAGGTGCTCTAGCGCGAGCTCGGCCCTTGAATGTAGATCGAACGATCAGATGAGGAGTTGCTGGAACTATGTGTAATTACGGGACTCCTTGGGGGTTGTCTGCAAATTCATGTGAGCTCTCCCTACGACCATGGGATGTGGATCCAACGGCCGAGCTTCTTCTGTAGCACCTGAACTTAGGTGCTCTGAGAGCAGAGGATATTTCCCCCTAAGACCAGGCTTGATTGGCGCGTCAGAAGAAAAACGCCCTTACATTATTTAAGATCGAGTGAATTCCGCAATTAATATTCGGAAGATGCGGCTTGTTGCATCATACGCGGCTTGGAGGAATGTCGATGATGTGGCATCCAACTCAGCAATCCGCGTAAGATTGACTATTGCCCCCACCCGATAGAACATGGCTAAACCTTAATAAAAGGGGGGGGGGGGGGGGTAAAAATAAAAGGGGGGGGGGGGGGTAAAAATGGAACAAACTTCTGTAAATAGGATATTTTGGAAGAATTTTTCTTGAATAGTTTAGAAGTGTCACAAACTCAATCTTATAGTGTAAAAGTGGAATTTGCTCTTTAGAATTATTACCTTGTTTGACTAATTAGTATTTCCTGTAATTTATTTCCAATTTATTTCCCAAAAAAATTATTTCCAATTTATATCTACATATTAATACAGGATTTAGAAAATAAGTTTCAATTTTGCAGTTCAACTATGATAAATCAGCCTATTTGATTATGTGGCAGTAGCCCTGCACACAAAGCTATGATGTTATTTTTTTCGCAAATGGTAGAGGTCATATATTAACTAAGTCTGAGGCTCAAGAACACTGCCGACAAAAATAGGATGGCAAACATACCAAAGGTGTACATCACCGCCTCCATGTTGATGTCATGTTTTGAGAGTGGTGTAACACCCCGAGAATCATGCTACAGTAATCCCCTTCTAATGATGCCTTGTCATCATTGTTACTGTTGCTAATCTTCACTTGATCCAAATCACCGATTCAAATTCAAATCCAAATCCAATCTAAAGTCAAAAACTCTTATTTGTCAGACAGGAGATCTAAAATGTTCATCTTGTGGCAAATAGTCATTTGTTAATATTGGTGGTGAACCAACATTTTTGCAAGGTGTTTAAATGGCCTAAAGCAATTAAAGTCGTGGCTAAAACAATAGTTTAAATGCCTTTTTTCTTTATAAAAATTTCAAACTATTTCAAAAGCCTCGCAACCTTTTTGTGGCAGTGCTAACTATTGCAATGTAATTATGTGGCCAAGTCTCACATTTTACAAAATCCTTTTGGCAGCCCAAATATTACCATGCTTTTTCTGTAAAAAGAAAAGAGCAAAGGTAAAAGAAAAAGAAAACCCCCCTGACCCCTCGGGCCTTAGTCATCTGGGCGGCCCAACCCAGCAGCCCACCTCCCTCGGATCACCTCCCTCCTCTCTGTTCACCCGACCCAGCGACCGCGCTCGCCGGTCGCCATCGAACCCTGTCGCCGTCCCCGTCAGGGAAGGGATAAGGGCGACGTCCCCTCGACCCCTTGGGCTCCCCGCACCCACTCACTCCCCCTGGACGCCCCCTCTCCCTCTCTCCCTCTGGCCTCGCCCCCTTCTCCAGATCCACCTCGCCCCGACGCACTGTCGCTGCCGCATTGCTGCGCCACCGCAGCCACCGGGCCCTCCTCGCCGCCCCAATGTGCCCACGAGCCCCACATCCGTCTGCTGCTTCGTCTGCGCCAACAACCTCAAGGCGGGAGCCACCCCAGCGCCGGATCCCCTTCGTCTTCCTCCTGGACCGCCGTCGCCACCGCTTTCGACTCCGGCCACCACCACTGCGCTCCTGTTACTCGCCTGGCCTTCGTGCGCCCACCCGGTGAGCTCCTCCCCCTCTCCCTTCTCCCACGTAGGCCGCCTCCCTCTCTAGCTCATTCGCTGCAACCGCCGTAGCTCACCGTCGCCCTGCTGCATCACCGTCGTGGCCACCGCTGCCGTGGCCCCCGTCTGAGCCCTCCATCGTGCTCCTGGTGTTCCCAGGAGCCCGGCCAGCCCTTCCTCTCGCCCTCCCGTGCCCCCTAGCCCATTCCCGACGTGACTCTGAACGCCGCCGCCGCTCGTGCTCACCGCCGATGGTTATTCCGGCCATCCCCGGGCGAGCCACCACCACCACCCGACACGGCGTCGTGCGCACGTTCGAACGGTGCCAACCGCACGTGAAACGGCCGCCCCTAGCGCGTTTCCGACGAGGCCCGAGCGGCTCCGCCGCGTTCTAGCGTCCCGGCGGTGAGACACCGGCCGCCACCGACGTGGCTGGACGGGCCCCACCCCTGGCTCACTGCCAGTGGGCCCTAGGGGCCCCGTTGACTGGGTTGACCCAGTCAACACGCTGACATGGCGGTACATTGCCACTGACGAGCCGGCCCCACCACTTAAATAATAACTAAAATGGTTTTTATAATTAAAAGTAATTAGTTTAGCTAATTAGCCACTAACATGTGGGGCCCGTCAGCTAAATAACCTCAGTTTAGTTTAAAATAAGCTTTGTTAAGTAATAGAGGCTGATAGGTGGGTCCCCCGTGTCAGTTTTGACCAGTCAACCGGACTGTTGACTGCTGACGTCACTCCTACGTCATGCTGACATCATATTCCTTTTTTCTGTTAGTATAAACAATTCCAGGATATTGTTTAGACTTTGAAAAATCATAGAAAATAAACTGTAGCTCAGATGAAAATGTTTTCTATATGAAAGTTGCTCAGAAAAATCCAACGAATCCGAATACGCGGTCCGTTCATCTGTCACATGCCCCTAGCAGGCTGAACATGGAACATTCCCCCTCCGGTCATCTGTCTGACACAGGTCCGGAACCGGGAAAACAATCCCGGTTGATTCCTCCCTTCACCTTTATCGTGTAGCCATACGTTAGGTCACTCCCGGCACAGCATATTGCCACGTTCTGCTTTGTGATGCTATGTTTGCTTTATATTTACTGTTTCTTCCCCCTCTTCTCTCCGGTAAACCCCAAGACCGATGCTGCCCCTGTGATCGACTACGTCGACGATGACCCCTCCTTGCCAGAGCAACCAGGCAAGCCCCCCCCCCCTTGATCATCCTGATATCGCCCATTCCATTCTCTCATGCTTGCATTAGATTTTGCTACTGTTATTGTTTGCTCCTATTCTGATGCATAGCCTGCTTTTGTATCTGCTGTTGTAGCTTACCTGCTTATCCTAAACTGCTTAGTATAGGTTGGTTAGTGATCCATCAGTGACCCTCACCTTGCCCTTGTTGCCCCTGCTTCATCATCGAAGACCCGATCAACGGGATCAAAGACCAGGCCCCGGCACCGCACATCACTTTACCCTTAGTTGCTCGACACTGCTGGGTTACTATTGAGTGCTGAGGGTGAGACCTCTACAGCACTTCTGATGTTAACCCTATAGTGTAGCTATTCGGTCGTGGTCATCGAGGGTGATTCCGCCTTAATCACTTCCGATATGACTCTGTCGTGCAACCCCTCAAGTGTGAACCTCGGGGGTGATTCCTCTTACGTTCACCTTGATGATTACGTCGAGTGGAATTCACCGGGGTGATTCCTCGGGTTTTCCCCTTGATGTTTAGACACACAGTTACTATGATTACTATGACTTTACACTGAACCATGTTACTAAAGACGGGTCGACCCTGAGGGTTACCCGCGCGAGCATAATTGCAAGTGATGTGGAAACGGGTTGACCTGGAAGGTGCCCGAGAGATAATTACGAGGCATGGCCGGGCATTCTTAGCCCTTGCCGCAGGTCCTCGAGACGGGGAAACGGGGTCACATCTTTCGTGAGTCTCCGCTTGTTACCGCGCGTTCCTAATCCACTATGATTTGGATATTTGATCCGAGGGGCCTCTGGCCTGATAGCACTAACCATCACGTGGGCATAGTATGGGTGTTCTGCGTCGTATACATCAGCCGAAGCTTAATAGACGTCAGCGACTGAGCGGCGCGCGCCGGGTTGGACTAGTAAGCACCTTCCTTTTTAAAGGAGGTAGCTAGGTGTGCTCACCGGCCGCGTACGCAACGTGCAGGAGTTCCCGGGGAGATGGCCCATGACCCCTGGGGGCATAGGTTTAGTCCAGCGTGCTGACCTCTCTGTTAAGTCTAGGTCGGGTTGCGGCGTATTGTTTGGCTGAGGCCGGGCATGACCCAAGAAAGTGTGTCCGGCCGGAATTAAGCGAGTGTGGTGGGTAAGTTGGTGCACCCCTGCAGGGAAGAACTAATCTATGCATAGCCTGTCCTACGGTAACGGACACTTGGAGTTGTATCCCGATCGATACAACTAGAACTGGATACTTGTGATGAGAATTGGATTGTGATGATGTGATAACTGGATAGTATGGCTCTGGGATTGCTTTCTCGCGGGGAGTCGAGAAAGGATCTCTGGCCGAGGTTGATAACACTACTACTACTTTACATTATGCTACTCTACTCCCTCCTGTTTGCTGCAAGATGGTGGTTTCCAGAAGAGGCTAGTCTCCGATAGGACTAGGCCTTCTCTCTATTCTGGCATTTCTGCAGCCCAGTCCACATATACAGCCTTCCTTTGATAATGTTGCATCTGTAGTATAGATCCTTGCTTACGAGTACTTTGGATGAGTACTCACGGTTGCTTTGCTCCCTCTTTTTCCCTTTTTCCATTCTTCTCGGATAACGCAACCAGATGACGGAGTCCAGGAGCCATATGACACCTTTGACGACTACTACTACCAGAGGGTGCCTACTACTACGTGAAGACCGCCACGACCAGGAGTAGTTAGGAGGCTCCCAGCCAGGAGGCCTTGCCTTTTCGATCGTAGATGCTTTTGTGCTAGCCTTCTTAAGGCAAACTTGTCTAACTTATGTCTGTTCTCAGATACTGTTGCTTCCGCTGACTTTTGTGTATTCAAGCTTATGTATTCGAGCCCTCGAGGCCCCTGGCTTGTAACATAAAGCTTGTATTATTTTAATTTGTGTCTAGAGTTGTGTTGTGATATCTTCCCGTGAGTCCTTGATCTTGATTGTACACATTTGCGTGTATGATTAGTGTACGATTGAATCAAGGGCGTCACAAGTAGCTCGATGGCGCGCCTGCTCTGCACCATAATTGGAGAGTCACTGTAACTATGGTTGTGATGTCACTGGATGTTGCCAGGAGATGCCCAACGATGATCCGAAGCACACAATTTCGGCCTAAAGAAGAAGGCGAAGACCAGACGGCCAGATCCAACCCCTTGTTGACGCCCAAAGCGCCGTTGCAGAATCTTAGGTACGAGAGCAGGAATGTTATCGCAAGCCGAAGCAAAAGCAGTGTGCTTGACGACTCTCCACCACACCCCGACGGATTAGATACAACACCCTGACGGATTAGATACAAGCAAACTAACCCTCATGCGTCCCACGATAATGGTGAAAGCATCGCCACCGCGATGAGGACAAGACTATACTTATTCCATCGTATAGTCGTCTATACTACTCAAAATGACACGAGGATGCCAAAACCTAACAAACTAGACTAAGATTCCCTGCGAGCGCAACCATGCGTCTCTTCCGTCTCTCGGCACAAAAACTGAGTGCTAGAGGCAAGGGAAAGACCGACAAAATTAGCCGGTGATAATTAGGGTTATGCGGCATCCAGTTGTTTTCCTTCAGCTTACCGAAGCTGTAGCATGGATTTTAGAAACTCTCAGGGGCACACAAGTGCGGGAGCACACAACTGCCTAAGCGTGTTCGGCCGTCCGATTGCTTTAATACTCGTAAACTTGTTTAATCTTAGGAATTCGATTACTGTAGGCTTGATAACCCACAAGTATAGGGATAATTGTAGCCTCTTTCGATAAGTAAGAGTGTCAAACCCAACGAGGAGCTAAAGGTAAAACAAATATTCTCGCAAGTCCTATCTTCCACTGATACGACTCTACGCATGCTTAGTGTTCGCTTTACCTAGAACAAGTATGAAACTAGAAGTACTTTGTAGATGTTGTTGGATAGGTTTGCAAGATAATAAAGAGCACGTAAATGAAAAGTAGGGGCAGTTTAGATAAAGATGCAATAAAGTAAATATAGCGAGTGTGGAAAAGTGATGGTAGAAGTTGTGAAATTGTCCCTAAGCAATTGACTACTTTACTAGACCGATAGCAAGTTTTATGTGGGAGAGGCATAAGCTAACATACTTTCTCTTCTTGGATCATATGCACTTATGATTGGAACTCTAGCAAGCATTTACAACTACTAAAGATCACTAAGGTAAAAACCAACCATAGCATTAAAGCATCAAGTCCCCTTTATCCCATACGCAACAATCCCCTTACTCGGGTTTAAGCTTCTGTCACTCTAACAACCCACTATAAGCGAATCATGAACGTATTGCAACACCCTACAGCGGGAATCCCTCACGCTTGCGCGACACGGAGGGCACAATAGGACATCAACATAACCACAAGCAAATTAAACCAATCATAGCAATTCATCGATCACCGATAGGACAACGAAAATCTACTGAGACATCATAGGATGGCAAGACATCATTGGAATAATATGAAGCATAAAGCACCATGTTCAAGTAGAGGGTACAGCGGGTTGCGGGAGAGTGGACCGCTGAATATAGATGGGGGAAGGTGATGGAGATGTTGGTGAAGATGGCGGAGGTGTTGGTGAAGATCGCGGTAATGATGATGGCCTTCGGCAGCGTTCCGGCGCCACCGGAAGCAAGGGAGAGAGGGCCCCCCTTTTTCTTCTTCCTTCACCTTCTCCCTAGATGGGAGAAGGGTTTCCCCTCTGCTCCTTGGCTCCCATGGCGTGGGACGGGCGAGAGCCCCTCCGAGATTGGACCGATCTCTCTGTCTCTATCTCTTTCTGCATTCTCAGATTCTGCCCCTTCATCGTTTCTTTTATATCTGGAGATCCGTAACTCTGATTGGGGTGAATCTTTCGCCTAGATTTTTCTCATAAAATTAGATTTCTTGCGGCAAAAGAAGAGCGTCAACCGCCTTACGGGGTGACCACGAGGGTCCATGGCGCGCCTACCCCTTTGGGGCGTGCCCCCCTGTCTTGTGGCCCCCTCGGGCACCGTCTCGCGTTGATTCTTCCTCCTAAAAATCATAAATATTCCAAAATAATTCTCCGTACGTTTTTATCCCGTTTGGACTCCGTTTGATATTGGGTTTTTGCGAAACATAAAACATGCAACAAACAGGAACTGGCACCGGGCACTGGATCAATATGTTAGTCCCAAAAAATAGTATAAAAAGGTGCCAAAAGTATATGGAAGTTCAATAATATTGGCATGAAATAATCGAAAATTATAGATACGACGGAGACGTATCAGCATCCCCAAGCTTAATTCCTGCTCGTCCTCGAGTAGGTAAATGATAAAAAAGATACTTTTTGATGTGGTATGCTACCTAGCATAATCTTGATCATATGTCTAATCATGGCATGAATATTAAGACACGAGTGATTCAAAGCAATAGTCTATCATTTGACATAAAAATAATAATACTTTGGGCATCCTAACAAACAATCATGTCTTTCAAAATATCAATGCTTCAGAACGTTATCCCTACAAAATCATATAGTCTTGTATGCTCCCTTTTCTTAACACAAGGTACCCCTCATGCCTATCCCGGTGTCAGCCAGGCACTTGTTTCGTACTTTATTATTCTCAAACCTTTTCAACTTTCAGGCAATACATGAGCATGAGCCATGGATATAGCACTATGGATGGAATAGAATATGATAGTAGAGGTTATGTGGAGAAGACAAAAACGGAGAAAGTCTCACATCGACGCGACTAATCAACGGGCTATGGAGATGCCCATAAATTGATGTCAATGCGAGGAGTAGGGATTGCCATGCAATGGATGCAGTAGAGCTATAAGTGTATGAAAGCTCAAACTGAAAACTAAGTGGGTGTGCATCCAACTTGCTTGCTCATGAAGACCTAGGGCATTTGAGGAAGCCCATCGTTGAAATATATAAGCCAAGTTCTATAATGAAAAATTCCCACTAGTATATGAAAGTGACAACATAGGAGACTCTCTATATGAAGAACATGGTGCTACTTTGAAGCACAAGTGTGGTAAAAGGATAGTAACATTGCCCCTTTTTTCTCTTTTTTTTCTTTTTTTGGTGGGCTTCTTTGCCCCCCCTTTTTTTATTTAGGCTTCTTTGGCCTCTCCTTTTTTTTTCTTTTTTTTCATGGGGCAATGCTCTATAATGATGATCATCACACTTTTATTTACTTACAACTCAATATTACAAGTCGATACTAGAACAAAGATATGACTCTATATGAATGCTTCCGGCGGTCTACTGGGATGTGCAATGATCTAGCGTAGCAATGACATCAAACGGACAAGCCATGAAAACATCATGCTAGCTATCTTAGGATCATGCAAAGCAATATGACAATGAATGCTCAAGTCATGTATATGATGATGATGGAAGTTGCATGGCAATATATCTCGGAATGGCTATGGAAATGCCATGATAGGTAGGTATGATGGCTGTTTTGAGGAAGATATAAGGAGGCTTATGTGTGATAGAGCGTATCGTATCACGGGGTTTGGATGCACCGACGAAGTTTGCACCAACTCTCGAGGTGAGAAAGGGTAATGCACGGTACCGAAGAGGCTAGCAATGATGGAAGGGTGAGAGTGCGTATAATCCATGGACTCAACATTAGGCATAAAGAACTCACATACTTATTGCAAAAATTTATTAGCCCTTGAAACAAAGTACTACACGCATACTCCTAGGGGGGAGATTGGTAGGAGTTAACCATCGCGCGCCCCCGACCTTCACACAAAGATAAACAATAAAAATACAATGCGCGCCAATTTGGTTACATAATTAGTAGACCATACGTGCATGCTTCGGGAATCACAAACCTTGACACCAATATCCTTACTAAACACAACCATATACTAGTACCTCCCACATATTATCATCTCTATATCGCAAAACTATTGCAAGGAATCAAACATATCATATTCAGTGATCCACAAGTTTATGTAGGATTTTATGACTAACCATGTGATTGACCAATTTCTGTCATCTCTCTAAATAGATATAAGTGAAGCAAGAGAGTTTAATTCTTTCTACAAAAGATATGCCCATGCTCTAAAAAATATAAGTGAAGCAAAAGAGCATTCTACAAATGGCGGTGTTCTATGTGAAGAGAAACAGGCAATCCAAACTTCAAATGATATAGGTGAAGCACATGAAGCATTCTATAAAGCCATACTCAAAAAATTTAAGTGAAGTGCAATGAGCATTCTATAAATCAACCAAGGACTATCTCATACCAGCATGGTGCATAAAAGAAAAGTGAAAACTAAATGCAAAAGACGTTCCAAGACTTGCACATATCGCATGAACGAAACGAATCCGAAAACATGACGATACTTGTTGAAGAAAGAGGGGATGCCTTCCGGGGCATCCCCAAGCTTAGACGCTTGAGTCTCCTTGAATATTTACTTGGGGTGCCTTGGGCATTCCCAAGCTTTAGCTCTTGCCTCTCTTCCTTTTCCTCATATAGAGACTCCCTCGATCAAACACTTCATCCACACAAAACTTCAACAGAAAACTTGGTAAGATCCGTTAGTATAATAAAGCAAATAACTACTATAAGTACTGTTGAAAACCAATTCATATTTTGTTTTTGCATTATAGCTACTGTAATATAACTTTTACATGGCTTAATCCACTGATATAAATTGATAGATTCATCAAAACAAGTAAACTATGCATCAAAAACAGAATCTGTCAAAAACAGAACAGTCTGTAGCAATCTGAAAATTCACCATACTTCTGGTACCCCAAAAATTCTACCAAAATTAGGAAAAATAAACAATTTGTACATAAAGACAGTGCAAAAAGAATCAGAACCATTTGGATTTCCAGTTAAAAAAGTAAAATCGTGCACTACAGCCAAAGTTTCTGTCCTGCACCGTACAAACCAACAAGCATTGTAAACATCCTAAAGGCAAACCTTGGCACATTATTTTTATAATACAATGGAATTGTACAAGGGGATAATTATTTTTGATGAAAAGTTTCTGTAATCAAGATTCACAAAGTTTCCGTGAGCATGAACAAAGTCCAAGGCTAGCTCCCACTTCAACAATGCTTGTCTTTCTCACTTTCACTTTCCTTTTTGAAAAGTTTTGGATTCCCCTCTTTATTTTTTTATTTTTAAACTATATAAAAGCACTCAACAGAAATAAATGACTCTCTAAAATTTTTGGGTTGTCTCCCTGGCAGCGCTTTCTTTAAAGCAATTAAGCTAGGCATATAGTGCTCAAGTAATGGATCCACCCGGATCCCAAGGTATATCAGAACCAATTTTAATTAAAAATGATTTATGATTTAGTAGTGAGCACAAAGTAACATATGTCATGCAACAACGAAGGCTAACTCTCTTCCTATGCATTGGCATGTCATAAAAGAACAATTCATGCACACATAGTAAAGGCCAATGCATAGTGTAAACAGTTTCTTGCAATTTTATCATATTGGAAACATAGAGAGGTGGAGATATAGTTCCTCTCTCATATTGCAAGTAGGAGCAGCAAGCATATGCATATTACATTCATCAAAATCATCATGTACAATGGTAAAAGGCAACCCATCAATATAATCATTAATAAGCACAAACTTCTTCGATATAGTGTAGTAGGGAGAATTCATAAAGATAATAGGACTATCATGCGTGGGTGCAATAGCAACAATTTCATGTTTAACATAAGGAACAATAGCAAGTTCATCTCCATAAGCATAATTCATATTGGCATCTTGGCCACAAGCATAGCAAGCATCATCAAAAAGGGATATCTCAAGAGAATCAACGGGATCATAACAATCATCATAGCAATCATCCTTCGGTAAGCACAAAGGGGAATTAAACAATGTATGAGTTGAAGAGTTACTCTCATTAGAAGGTGGGAACGGGTAGCATCCGCTTTTCCTCCTTTTGTTCTTCGCTCTCCTCGTCATCTTTTTCATCCAATGAGCTCACAGTTTCATCAATTTCTTCTTCCATAGCTTCCTGCAAAATATTAGTCTCTTCTTGGACAGCGGAGACTTTCTCAATAAATGCATCAATACCGGAATTGTATTCATAATTTTCATAGCAATATCTAAGTTAGCAAAATTTTCAGGTCTGTAAACTGAATCATCAAAATCATCAAACGCTTTAAACATAGATTCAATCTCATAAGCACCCATAAAAGCAATGAATTCTTCTATTTGTTCCACATCATAGTAATCATATTTACCATTAGCATAAGAAGCTAAGGTTTTATTATCATTGAATTTGCATGAAAAGGGAAGGTGTGGAGACTTCATCCTAGAGCAACAAGTATAATCATATCTCAAGCATAGTTGCCTAGCATACCAATATAACATATAAATTTGATCCCATAATAGTTTCCTTTTTTGTGTCAAGCGATAATCCCTAAAGTATTCACATTGATCCAACATGTCTCCCATAACATAATTGAATGGGTTTTTCTCAGGATTATCAAAGTAATACATAATTTCTTTCACATAACGAGCATCGAGGGTTTTAGGAGGTTCCCCATCTCTTTGAGTAGCAAGTACACCTATTTTATTTTGGTATTTCGCGTTCCATATCCATAACTAAAGATAGAGAACAACTTAGAATAGCAAATAAAATTACTTAGTGATAAAGCAAACAAGCACACACGAGAATATTCACCCCACGCTATGACTCCCCGGCAACGGCGCCAGAAGAAGGTCTTGATAACCCACAAGTATAGGGGATAATTGTAGCCTCTTTCGATAAGTAAGAGTGTCGAACATAACGAGGAGCTAAAGGTAGAACAAATATTCTCTCAAGTCCTATCTGCCACTGATACGACTCTATGCACGCTTAGTGTTTGCTTTACCTAGAACAAGTATGAAACTAGAAGTACTTTGTAGATGTTGTTGAATAGGTTTGCAAGATAATAAAGAGCACGTAAATGAAAAGTAGGGGATGTTTAGATAAAGATGCAATAAAGTAAATATAGCGAGTGTGGAAAAGTGGTGGTAGGAGTTGTGAAATTGTTCCTAAGCAATTGACTACTTTACTAGACCGATAGCAAGTTTTATGTGGGAGAGGCATAAGCTAACATACTTTCTCTTCTTGGATCATATGCACTTATGATTGAAACTCTAGCAAGCATCCGCAACTACTAAAGATCATTAAGGTAAAACCCAACCATAGCATTAAAGCATCAAGTCCCCTTTATCCCATACGCAACAATCCCCTTACTCGGATTTAAGCTTCTGTCACTCTAGCAACCCACTATAAGCGAATCATGAACGTATTGCAACACCCTACATCGGGAATCCCTCACGCTTGTGCGACACGGAGGGCACAATAGGACAGCAACATAACCACAAGAAAATTAAACCAATCGTAGCAATTCATCAATCACCGATAGGACAACGAAAATCTACTCAGACATCATAGGATGGCAAGACATCATTGGATAATAATATGAAGCATAAAGCACCATGTTCAAGTAGAGGGTACAGCGCGTTGCGGGAGAGTGGACCGCTGAATATAGATGGGGAAAGGTGATGGAGATGTTGGTGAAGATGGCGGAGGTGTTGGTGAAGATTGCGGTGATGATGATGGCCTCCGGTAGCGTTCCGGCGCCACCGGAAGCAAGGGGGGGAGGGGCCCCCTTCTTCTTCTTCCTTGACCTTCTCCCTAGATGGGAGAAGGGTTTCCCCTCTGCTCCTTGGCTCCCATGGCGTGGGAGGGGCGAGAGCCCCTCCGAGATTGGACCTATCTCTCTGTCTCTATCTCTTTCTGCGTTCTCAGATTCTGCCCCTTCACAGTTTCTTTTATATCCGAAGATCCGTAACTCCGATTGGGGTGAATCTTTCGCCCAGATTTTTCTCATAAAATTAGCTTTCTTGCGGCAAAAGAAGAGTGTCAACCGCCTTACGGGGTGCCCACGAGGGTCCAGGGCGCGCCTGCCCCTCTGGGGTGCCCCCTGTCTTGTGGCCCCCTCGGGCACCGTCTCGCGTTGATTCTTCCTCCTAAAAATCACAAATATTCCAAAATAATTCTCCGTACGTTTTTATCCCTTTTGGACTCCGTTTGATATTGGGTTTCTGCGAAACATAAAATATGCAACAAACAGGAACTGGCATTGTGCACTGGATCAATATGTTAGTCCCAAAAAATAGTATAAAAAGTTGTCAAAAGTATATGGAAGTTGAATAATATTGGCATGAAACAATCAAAAATTATAGATACGACGGGGACGTATCAAGGCTCAGTTCCATCCATGCATGCTTTTGACAGCTTTTGCCAGTGATGCATGCGCCATTCATCTCATCTCCCAATGCCTTTTTCATTTCATCTTTTAGTTTCAATCTACTATATTTTTGAAGTGAAAGCCCAAATTAAGTTTCGTTTGCATATTTGTGTTCGTCGTGACGAGAACTTTCAAACAAGACCCGTCTTGAATACATTGTGACAGCAATAAAAAAATCTAAGTTTCAAAAAATTAAACTTGATAATTGTACCATTAAGTTTTACCAAGTTTCAAATGCTTTAGGGTTTTAGGGTTCTCTGCTTAGGGCTTTATGGCTTAGTTTTAGAAAAATCCTAAATTTATCATCGTTTCTATTGAGTTTTAGTATTTGAAACTTCTCCGGCAGCCCGATTTGCCTCGCGATCCAGAAAGTCGATGGATATAGCATGAGGGCACACCAAGTTTTAAGTTTCAGTTTCTGAAACTTGCGATTTTGTCATTCGCTCACATCAAGTTTTAGCGGATGAAACTTAACGAAGTTTTAAAACTCATCAAGACTTATTCAAAATGGATCTTATTTGAATGCCATCATCACAAGAAACACGAATATGCAAACAAATATAATTGGTCTGAAAGATATAATAGGATTCAAATTTGAAAGGCGAAAGTAAAGGCATGGGATGTGGGATGGGTGGAGCTACCAAAAGCTGCGAGAGGTGGACCCATAGACCCCATCTAAGGTAATTAGGGGTTAAAACACAAGCAAAGACCAAACCGGTTTTTGAATCACGAGGCTATTGGGCAGCTGCAAATGTGCGTGGTGCCCCCGACCTAGGTGCTATAAATCCTCTCCTGCATGGATTTGAGATACAACTGTGATGTCATTGATATTACACCTATCTAAAAAACTTATGATTTGGTTTTTCATCTAAAAATCATACAATCACAAGTAGTCTAGATAGATTTTGGGTCGTAGGGTCGTGCATCTAGCACTTGCAGTGCATGGGTAGAGGTATCATTAGTATTTCCTCTGTTTTTATTTATTCTGCATATTAGCATTGACTGATATAAATATTTACCATAACAAATCCATATGACGTGAAAGTACATGCAATCATGAATATAATGGTATTGATTTGTTATTGTATATGTTAATATTTTTGTTTATAAACTTTGTCAAAGTTTATAAAGCTTGGCTTTGATCGAAACTAATACGCGGACTAAATAAAAACGGAGGGAGTAGAAGTTTTAGTGCAGCAGCAGTCTGTTTCATGCATAGTTATTCCAAAAGGAGGTGTCATAAATTTTATTGGTGGTCATGTGCTGGCACCTCAAAGAGACTGTTCTTTGATTAGTACTGTAGTTTTGAAAATATCTCGCATGGTCAGCTGGAAAAAAGTTGAAGCAAACAGAATGGTGCTCGTGATGACAAGAACACGGACCAAAGAACACCAAAATGAGAAGACACTTCAGATATGGAGCAAGATTAAGCCGCCGCGGGACTGGCTAACAGTGTCTTAGTGAGGTGGCCTTTTCCCGCTGACCTTTGCGATTAGTCAGTTTCAATGTTCCATCCGTAAACTGATTTAGCGGCAATAATATTTAGCCCCACTAACATATTTGACCCGCCTCAGTAATTAAATACAATAAATCATATGTACTTTTAATTTCAATTCTCATATTATTCATCCAAATTTGTTTTCGAAACGAATTCATCCAAATATTTATGTTCAAATAACTGAATATTATCAAAGTGGAGTATATTGCAACCAATACCAGGTGAAACACGCGAGGTATCATCTAATAGTGATAAAGCTCTGATCACTAAAGCATTAGGGGGAAAAGAATTTCCAGTCATGGCTCTCTCAAAGATTACACTCTGTCTTTCATCGCATTTACTATTTGTCACGTACCTGAAAATACATTATGTACCACTTGATTTGAGCGTTAGCGTCGAGCCTGAAGTCGGTGTTGCCCTGGCGAGCCTAGCGAGCCGCGTAGAAGACGAGGGATCCGAGGGGAACAACACGAGAACATTGTCCAAGGTAGAAGAGACTCGGAGGTTGACTGGTTCAAATGCGGGGAGGTTGCCGGCGCTCGAGAAGAACGTGAGGTAGGGAGGATTGGGGGAGGGCTTAGAGGGATAGCCTGGGCTTTTTCAGCTACCTAACAAATAGGCCGTCCCGATGTTCATCCTCCCAAACATAGAGAAACAGATCAACAAGTCTTTTATTCAGAGGGATAGCCTGGGCTTTTTCAGCTACCTAACAAATAGGCCGTCCCGATGTTCATCCTCCCAAACATAGAGAAACATATCAACAAGTCTTTTATTCAGGACAATTAGTGATTTAGACGCTCTTATATTTCTTTACAGAAAGAATATAGTATAATTACTCAACTAGCACAACGGTGGTATACATACATAAATTTGGTTCTCGATGCCGGCATATACCCCACGGCTGTATTTGACCGGTTGCAGTTGCAGGATCATTTCAACCATTCATCTAGCCCCTGAACTTTGACAGCGTCCATACAAACTTACCAAGTGGTGGCGCGAAAGCCTCCGCGTCGATCACGAACTGAAGGAGCTCCACGGACCACGGCAGGTCCAGATAAAGATCGCACGAGATCTACGGCCGCGCCTTTACGGAAAGCGAGGATCCCGCGCGTGCGCGCGTGGGTCCGCGCGGGGCTCATTCCGCCGAGAGCCGGTGGCGCGCGCTATTGCGTAGAGCACAATGGCGCGAGTGGAGTTGACCGGGAGCGGGCGAGCGCTGGTGCAAGGTCGGCCAGTAGAGGGGCTTGGCCAGGTCAGGTGGAGGCGCGTCGCCGTCGTCGAAAGCTACGGGACTTTGCTTCGAGAATGCTACCGGGTTTGGCTGCGGCTGCGTCGACCTAACCTCGCGCGCGCGGACCGATTTGTGGCTGCCGATTTGGCTCGGCGCCAGTAGTTTACTAGGTGTGTGGAACTGCTGTTACTGAGCTGGTAACGTGTGGCGATTGTGTCTGTCTGTCTTATCTGTTCGATCGCCGACTTACGTAGTTACGCGAGTGTTCTTTCATAGTACTAGTAGTACGTTGCTTGCTTGGTTTACCTGGATTCGTTGCTACGGTTTCGGCCACACGCTTTGAATGGACCTCTCAAGTTATTCTTTCGTAGGCGAATAAAATGCTTACGTGCGAGTTCTCAGCCGTGGTGGTGCTTGTGGTTGGGCTGTGTGCTCCTGATTGTGCATGTCTTGGGTGGACCTCGGCATCTAGACTAAGCTGTCAAGAGTGTTGCGGTGGTGCCGGAGTGGTCAACTTGGATGGTGTGACCTTAATCCGGTGAGAAAGGATGGAGCTGTGGGGCGACTCGGAAGAAATTCCTGCTTGTACTCAGTCGGTGCTGGCGGCGACGACGCTCGTGGGTGTCGTTCCTCTCCTTGAAGGCGTCGCCAAGAT
Source organism: Triticum timopheevii (assembly GCA_963921465.1). Classification (NCBI taxonomy): domain Eukaryota; kingdom Viridiplantae; phylum Streptophyta; class Magnoliopsida; order Poales; family Poaceae; genus Triticum; species Triticum timopheevii. The sequence goes on from OY997262.1 coordinate 295,499,657, forward strand.
GTGTCCACATCCCCCTCGCTCGCTCTCGGGATTGGTAGTTGTCTTCGGGCGAAAGCCTGCGTTCGAAATTGAATCGGCGCGATGGTGGCGTTTTAACGTCGCTTCTTTGTTGGAAGCATTGTGCTTGAAGGCACGGTCTTGAGGTTTCGTGTTGAGCTGCTTTTGGTGCTCGCCGTTGTTCAAGATGGTCTTCAATGGCACAATGTACGTCATCGCCGGTGAGTCCAAGACGGTGGCATTAGTGGACCGATCAAGTTCCGCCATCTACTTGCCACCTCCTCTTAGGCATCAAGGGTGGATGGTGCGTCGACAAGGCCAGAAAGGAAGTTCAGTCGGAGTTGGTGTTGTCTTCAGAGGTGAGCGGTGTCGGTCGAGACGCAGTGATGTTGCTCTGTCTTAGATAGGCTCTTTTTGCTTTGTAATTGTGTTGTCGGTAGTAGCTGTCTTCGGACTAGCCCTGGTGTGGAGTCTGTTATGCTCGTTGTTCGCAACAAGCTAGTCATCTTCTATTTGAAATTCCACCATCTATAAAAATATGATTCGCATTCGCGTATTCTTGAAGAAAAAATGCTTACGACGCCCAAGGCGTATCGCGTCATTGTCGACTACACATGTGCCTGATCGACAATAGCGTCTTCACTGTCTTGTGCTGTCAGCCCATGCTCATCCTTTGGCATAGTTTAAAAAACCGAACCGATAAGATTGTCGGTTCAGATTTTTATTGATCAGACCACTTTTTTGTTGAAATTTGATGCCTTCTAGTCGTGAAGCACGGTGAGCCCTAGCGCCGCCGCCAGGTCCCCCTCGCCCCCTTCCTCGCTTCGCCGCCGCTGGAGGGGCCGCCGGCGAAGTCCGCGCACGCCCCAGGGAAGGTGGCGGCGGGGCGTTTCCCCTCTCAGCTGCGTTGTGCGTGCATGTGCTGCCTGCCTCGCCTCGGGCGCGGGCGAGATGCAGGGCCGCGGGAGTGGCTACAGCACGGGGAGAGGCTGGATCATGGTCGGGCTTGGCCGGATCTAGCTTCTCCGCCCCCGTTGGCCGCCCTCGATGGGGCTCGGTGGCTTCTTCCGGCGGCCAGCGAGGGCTGGATCCCGGGGCGGCGGCCCCGGACGGTGGAGGATGTGTCGGTGATCATGGTCTCGTGACGGGCGACACGGCGGCTGCGGTGGTGGACGATCCGTGCACAAGACGCTCGATGGAGGCCATTGGAACAGATCTGGGTGAAGACCTTCTCGCGGCTGCTGCCGAGGCCGGCGATGGAGGCACTATTTGGGGTCGTTCCCTTGTTGAAGGCATCGCTGTTGAGAAGTTCTAGGCCACTATCTGCTACCTCCGGGGGAAACCCTAGATCAGTAGATCAGATGACGGCGGCATTATTGTGTCGTTTCCCTCTTGTGGGGTCATTCTTGGAGGTGTACACGGGCTCAAGGGACCAGTGGAAGGAATAATTGGTGGAGTGGTGTTTCATCCTGTACATTAATGGTGGCGTTTCTCGGCGGCGTGGCGCAGTGGAGACTCGGCGCCCGATGTGTGGCGAGGGACTCGTGCAGGAGGGTGACGTCATCAGGCGTCGTGGTGGCGTACGTCGATGGCAGAGAGGCCATGCAAGGTGGTGCAGCAGTACAGCATTGAAGATGGATTGGTGGCAGGTGGCTGCGGCGGCCTCATACCCGGCAGACGTCCTGGTTGAGGAGTGCGCCGGACTGTTGGTGCCCCATACCCGGCAGACGTCCTGGTTGGGACCTCAGGTCTTAAATGTTTAGGTTTGGCTGCGATGTCTGCTTGGTATTAGGCCCAGACTATCAGCGCCCCTTAATCAATTGGATAGGAGTAGCGACAGTTATTGCTTAGACGGTGGCTTTAGTCTTACTACTATTGTATGACTTTATAAGGTCTTGTAAGAATAATTAATAAAATGGCCGTATACATCACCCGGATGCAGAGGCCAGGGTCCTCCTCCTTTTTTAAAAATAAAAAATAAGAAAAATGAAGCACGGTGAGCACTAGTGGCTTTGCACGCTCGCTTGAAACCGGGAGGTTACGTGCACCCTATTTTTCTAGTCCGGTTTTAATATATAAAAAACGACCGGTTTAGCCCAATTAAATTTGTTTTCTTTGGTCCATTGCATGAACGGTCTTGTTGGCTTAAAAGACCAACTGCTTCTGGTTTTCCAGTCGGACTGCAGGTCCCTTCCGACATTTTAAACTATGCCTTTTGGGCACGGCTATACCTCACTTCTAGCGAGACCGAGGCGCGAGCTGTTTCATTCCCAAGCTCCCTCTGGTGTTGCGCCCCGCGAGGATGTGGCGATTCCTTCTGCTGCCCCGATTGTCTTTGCTGCTGGTGATGATCCGATGAAGCACCCTCCAATGTCAGCTACCCCCGTGTCTGGTGCCTGCTCCAACCTTCTAGTCCGACCGCTCTCCCCCACTCGCTCGGGAATTGAGGATCTTCCTGCCTCCCCTGCCCGCGACGTGGGGGGAGCCCAGTCCCTTCGAAAGAAAAAATCCTCAGTGTGCAAATTCTCGGCTAAAAGCAGGAATTCGTCGGGCTCGAAGCAATCCATGACGGGGGTTTGCCGTCGTCTCGACAAGGAAATGGGGTCTATGTCTCGTTCGGGCCCTCCTCCGGCCTCTCCTGCTGCGCGGTCGCCTGCTATTCGGTCTCCTGCGTCCACGGCTCGCAAAGGCAGGCGGGTGGCGAATTCGGGTGGCTCTATCATGGAGCGGGCTGAGAAGCGGGCTGCGGCGAAGGATCTCCCTCCCCCAGGTACTTCCCCCGTCCCCACTTCTGTTTCTTCCCCGGTTCGGTTGGTTTTACCTTCTCTTTCGGATGATCATCTTTTAAATGTTATGTAGGACGTGGGTGTGGTGGTTGATACTTCTGTTGGGTCTCCTAGTTCTCTTCTTGCTATCATTCGGGCTAACGAGATGGCTCAGGCGGCCATAGCTAAAGCCAAAGAGGCCGTTGCTTCTCAGGTTGGGGCTTCTAGTAGTTGTCAGGGTGAGAAAGCGGGTGTTGGTTGTGGCTAGCCCCAACCCAACTTATCTAAGAGGGGCACAAATAAACGAGCTAAATCCTGCGCGGCTCCTAGCAGGTCAAGCCTCCGCATTAAGAATTTATCTTATAAATGAGGGCTTTATTCTGGAATATTAGAGGGTTCGGTGCTAGGGGGCGCCGCGACCAACTCAAAGATCTGATCCGCTCTAGTTTTATTGACTTTGTGGGGTTGGTTGAAACCTTTAAGGAATCCTTTTCCCCTAATGACCTCTCTGCTATCGTGGGCACGGACAGATTCAATTGGCAATCTTTACCTGCTTCGGGTCACTCCAGTGGGATCTTGATAGGCTCTAATAAAGATATTTTCGACTTTGTTGCTTTTGATCATGGGATCTTTTGGGCTAGTTCTGTTCTTTGTCATAAAGCCATGAATACTCTCTGTGAGTTTATCGTTGTTTATGGGCCTGCGGATCATTCTTTGTCTCCTTTATTTCTTAATGAGCTGTTTGTGAAGATCGAATCCTGCAATCTCCCGATGGTTATCGGGGGAGACTTTAATCTTCTGCGGTGTCCTTCTGATAAAAGTAACGATATCTTCTCCTGGCCGCTAGCTAATGCCTTTAATGATTTTATCAGTGTCAATGCTATTCGTGAGCTTCCCTGGGGCGGTGCTCGTTATACCTGGTCCAATCATCAGACTAACCCTATTAGATCTGTGCTTGATAGAGTCTTCATGTGTCCCAGGTGGGATTCCATGTTCCCTAGGGCCTCCCTCGGCGCCAAATGCATAGTTGGATCTGACCATACCCCCTTAATTCTTGACAACGGCTCTATCAGCCTTAGACCTCCGGCTAGATTTCAATTTGATGCCTCCTGGCTGTCTGTTGATGGTTTTACCGAGATGGTGGCCTCGTAGATATCCCTCCTTCTTTCCTCCAACTCTCGCTCTTTTGGGCCTCTGGATGATTGGCACGCATGCTCCTATAACCTTCGTAAATTTCTTAGAGGCTGGTCTCGTAACCGTGCTGCGGAGGATCGTCGTACCAAATTATTCCTTGAGGCTCAGATTGCGTCTCTTGATCACGCGGCCGACTCTATTGGGCTTTCTGATGATGGATGGGCGGTTCGATATAACCTTGAGGCCGCTTTAATGCAGTTGCACCACCAGGCTGAGGTTTATTGGCGCCAACGGGGCACTCTCAATTGGACTCTAAAAGGTGACTCTCCTATGGCCTATTTCTTTGTGATCGCGAACGATAGGAGAAGGCGCTGTGGTATCAATAGCCTGATGATTAATGGTGTGCGATCTTCGGATCAGTCTGCTATTATGGCTCATGTGGTGGACTTCTTCTCTTCGCTGTTGGGGGCTAAGCCTCAATCGGGCTTCTCCATCTCCCGTTCCCTTTGGAACATAGGCCTTAAAATCTCGCCCGAGGAAAATGCCTCCTTGATGATCCCTCTTTCTTATCAGGAAATCTAGGATGTAGTTAATTCCTCTAACCCTAATGCTGCCTCTCGGCCAGACGGCTTCTCTATTCCTTTCTTTCGGAAATTCTGGCCTCAGTTGAAACAGCTGGTTTGTAAGGTCATCCAGGGTTTCTGTCTTGGTACTATCGATATCTCCCGCCTGAATTACGCAGTGATCTCCCTGATCCCCAAGTTTAAGGGTGCTGAATTAATCTCTCAGTTCCGCCCTATTGCTTTGATTAATAACTTCGCCAAATTTCCGGCTAAGGGTTTTGCAAATCGATTGTCGCCGGTTGCGCATAGAGTTATTAGCCCCTTCCAATTTGCTTTCATCAAAGGTCGTTTCATTCTAGATGGTATCTTATCTTTGCAAGAGATTGTTCACGACCTTCACTCTCGGATATCTAAAGCGATTATCCTTAAGTTAGATTTTGAGAAAGCCTATGACTCGGTTAGCTGGTCTTTCCTCAAACAGGTCCTACTTGCAAAAGGCTTCAACGGAGCTTTTGTTCATCGTGTCATGCAATTGGTCTCGGGTGGTCATACTGTCGTCTCTGTGAATGGGTTCACTAGCAATTTCTTCGCCAATGGAAGGGGCCTCCGCCAAGGGGACCCGGCCTCCCCTGTTCTTTTTAATTTTGTGGCAGATGCCTTTTCATGCATGCTCACTAGGGCGGCCCGTCGTGGTCACATCTCTCCTGTGGTTTCCCATCTACTCCCGGAGGGGGTATCCCACTTGCAATATGCTGATGACACAATTATCTTGGTGGAGCTGGACGACACATGTATTGCCAATCTTAAATTCATCCTGCTTTGTTTCAAAGCTGTATCGGGTCTTAAGATTAATTTCTCTAAAAGTGAGGTCTTAGTGACAGGTGTTGATGATGCGGAAGCCTTGCGGGTGGCCAGGCTTCTTAACTGCTCCTTGGGTTCCTTCCTCTTTAAGTATCTAGGCCTTCCTATTTCTCCTGTCTTGCTCCATGCTAAGGACTTTGCTCCGGCGGTCGCTAAAGTGGGAAACAGGGTGCTCCCTTGGAGGGGGAGATACAATACCAATGCTGGCAAAGTTGCTCTAATTAACTCCTGCTTATCCTCTCTCCCTATGTTTCTTATGGGCTTCTATCTTCTTTTGGCTGGCGATCATGCTGGCTTCGACAAACATAGGGGAGCCTTTTACTGGAATTCCGCTGATAACAAATGGAAATATAGGTTGGTCAAGTGGCAATGTATGTGTAAGCCTAAAAACCTTGGGGGGTTAGGCATTATTAATACTCAGGTGATGAACATATGTTTGCTTATTAAGTGGTGGTGGAAAATTATGACTAGTGGGGCCGATTCCCTTTGGTTTTCGATTCTCAAGGTTAAATACTTCCCACATTCTAGCCCGATGTTTGCCACCGCTCGTCGCGGTTCTCAATTCTGGAAATCCCTTGTCAAAGTCAGGCCTACCTTCCTGGAACATGTTAAATTTATCGTTGGTAATGGGACTGCGGTCTGCTTCTGGTTGGATTGGTGGTCTGGGGATGCCCTCCTAGCTGTTAGTTTTTCGGTTTTGTTTTCGTATTGCCCTAAACCTGATATCTCCATCGCGGAGGTGGAGGCTAATAACTGGGATCTGGCTTTCCGTCGGTCCCTGTCTCCTGAAGAGTTGGAAGACTGGCAAAGTCTCTCTGCCCTCTTCCCCGTGCTCTCGGAGACGTCTGACGCTGTGGTTTGGCCTCATTCGGCCTCTGGCAGGTTTTCGGTTAAGTCGCTGTACTCTAGGCTTATCGGTGGTACCCCTTCAAGCAGATTTTCTTGTGTCTGGAAGTCCAAAGTCCCTCCTAAGATTAAAATTTTCCTTTGGCAAGCTTTTCGTGGCCGCCTATCGGCGGCTGGCCAGATTAAAAAGCGCAATGGGCCAGGCTCGGAGTTCTGTCATCTTTGTGGTGCCTTGGGAAACTCGGATCACATTTTTTTCAATTGCGTGCTGGCTAAGTTGGTTTGGAGTTGTGTCAGATCTTGGCTTCAGGTTTCTTGGAACCCTTCCTCATTCTCCGATCTTAGAAACCTAGCCAAAGTTTTGGTTAGGGTTACCAAGAGGGTGTTCTGGGTCGGCCTGGGTGCCTTATGCTGGGCTCTGTGGACTATTAGGAACAAACTTACTATTGAACATATCTTCCCGTGTAAGCCTGCTGATGTTCTTTTCAAATCATGTATACTATTGCAGCAGTGGAGATCATTGACTAAGGATGAAGAGCGGGATGCCCTGGACTTGCTCATCGCCAAAATTCGGGCTTCGGCATCCCACATCTCCGGGCTGGATCCCGTCGTCTAATCAGGGTGGCGCGGTTTTCGTAGTTTGGTTCTATCCTCTCCCTTCCGGCCTGCGCGCCGTGTATGGCAGGTTGCCTGTATCCCCTCTTTGTTTGCTGGTCCCAAACTATTTGCTCGGTGTATTGTACTGCGATGTTTCGCCAGTTGGTTTCGTTCTTGTTCGGGTCTGTGACGCTGCCGTGTGGCTTTATTTATAAAGTCGGGCTATGGCCTTTTCTCTAAAGCATCGCGTGCCTCGCGTCAAGCAGAGAGCGAGTTGGGCCGGCCCAGGCGCGCATGAGGCTACAACCTGTTTTTTCTTTTTTGCTTTTTCATGTTTTTGCTTTTGTTTTTCCTTTCTATATTTCCAATTATTTAAATAAGTATAATAACAAAAATACTTTACATAATTTTTTAAAATATGTTAATCAAGCATTTTTAAAAATATTAAATGTGTGTAGGGAAATTTTTTCTCATGTATATGAAAATGTATACAAAAAATATTCAATGTGAGTAAAAGAAAAATTAAAAAATGTTAATCCAAGAAATTTAAAAAATGTTAAACAAGAATTTCAAAAAATTAATCAAGTATTCGAAAAATGTTAAATGTGTATAGAAAAAATGTTGATCATGTAATTTAAAAATGTTAAACTTGTACTCGAAAAATGTTAATCAAGCTTCAAAAAAAATGATAAATGTGTACAGAAAAATATTGACCATGTATTTAAAAAATGTTAAATGTGTTTGGAGAGAATGATGACCATGTCTTCAAAAATTGTTAATCTTCTATTTGAAAAATGTTAAATGTGTATTAGAAAATTTATTAGATATAGAGCAAAAATGATTACAGGAGAATAGTGAAAACTAAGAGAAAACCGATGAAAAACAAGAAAGAAGCAAAAAAAACAAAGAAAAAGAAAGGAAAAAAGCCAATAAAAATCGAGATAGTAACAAAGAAAACCAAAAGAAAAACAAGAAAAATGAAAGAAAAACTCGATGAAAACAAAGAAAGAAACGAAGAAAATCGGTAGAAAAACAAAAACAAAAAAACATGAATAACGAGTGGAAAAACCATCTCTTTTCTCCCTCTAGTTGGCCGCGCCCTACGAGTTTAACAATAACTTGAAATTGAGGTATGCAACGCGACATAGCATCCAAGAGACAAGGGGTCGATTCTTGCTTCCTTTCTTTTTCTCTTTCCATTTCACTTAAGTTTGTGCTAATGGGGCTGGCCATTACTTTGGACGCTTCAAGCGAGAGCTCCTTCTTTCTTGTTGTATCGAAAAAATAGGTCTCGCGCGTCCTTTTGAACTTTGTGTTTCTTTCTCTCGGTCGATGGGCCGATGGAGGAGCTATGGATGGAGTTCTGACGGTGCGGCCCATAACAAGAGAAAAGCTAAATGGGAATGGTACGCTAAAGATGACATTCGCTATTTGGTACCCGTTATAGGCATAATGGTACAGGGCAAACATGAAGGAAATATGCCCTAGAAGTAAGAATAAAATCGTTATTTTATATTTCCTTATTCATGATAAATGTTTATTATTCATGCTATAATTGTATTAACCGGAAACTTGATGTGATACATATGGGAATACATAGACAAAACACCGTGTCCCTAGTATGCCTCTACTTGACTAGCTCGTTGATCAAAGATGGTAAGTTTCCTAGCCACGGACATGTGTTGTCATTTGATGAACGGGATCACATCATTAGTGGAATGATGTGATGGACAAGACCCATCCGTTAGCTTAGCATATTGATCGTTTAGTTTTATTGCTACTGCTTTCTTCATGTCAAATACATATTCCTCCGACTATGAGATTATACAACTCCCGGACATCGGAGGAATACCTTTGTGTGCTATCAAACGTCACAACGTAAGTGGGTGATTATAAAGATGCTCTACAGGTATCTCCGAAGGTGTTTGTTGGATTGGCATAGATCGACATTAGGATTTGTCACTCCGAGTATCGGAGAGGTATCTCTGGGCCCACTCGGTAATGCACATCACTATAAGCCTTGCAAGCAATGTGGCTAATGAGTTAGTTGCGGGATGATGCATTATGGAACGAGTAAAGACACTTGCCGGTAACGAGATTGAACTAGGTATGTAGGTACCGACGATCGAATCTCGGGCAAGTAACATACCGATGACAAAGGGAATAATGTATGTTGACATAGCGGTTCGACCGATAAAGATCTTCCTAGAATATGTGGGAACCAATATGAGCATCCAGGTTCCACTGTTGGTTATTGACCGGAGAGATGTCTCGGTCATGTCTACATAGTTCTCGAACCCGTAGGGTCTGCACACTTAATGTTCAATGACGATATGTATTATATGAGTTATGTGTTTTGGTGACCAAAGTTTGTTCGGAGTCCGGGATGAGATCATGGACATGACGAGGAGTCTCTAGATGGTCGAGAGGTAAAGATTGATATATTGGAAGGTGGTATTCGGATACCGGAAGGGTTCCAGAGTGTATTGGGTACATACCGGAGGGGTTACCAGAACCCCCCAGTGGAACATATGGGCCTTAGGAGGGAGGTACACCAGCCCACAAGGGGCTGGCGCGCCCCCCACTAGGGGGAAACATAATTGGACAAGGGGTGGGGGCGGCGCCCCCCTTTCTTTCTCCTTCTCCTACTCCTTCCCCTTCTCCCCCTCCGGAAAAAGGAAGGGGGGCCAAATCCTAGCGGGAGTCCAAGTGGGACTCCTCCCACTTGGGGCACGCCTAGGCCGGCCTTCTCTCCCTTCCTCCTTTATATACGGGGGGAGGGGGGGTGGGGGTGGGTTGGGGGCTATGAGACACACCAATTGCTCCAAGCCGTGTGCGGCGCCCCCTCCACAGTTTATACCTCCGGTCATATTCTCGCGGTGCTTAGGCGAAGCCCTGCGCGGATCACATCACCATCACCGTCACCACGCCATCGTGCTGATGGAACTCATCTACTCCTTCGACCCTCTACTGGATCAAGGGCTCGAGGGACGTCATCGTGCTGAACGAGTGCAGAACTCGGAGGTGTCGTACATTTGGTACTCGATCGGTCGGAACGAGAAGACGCTCGACTACATCAAGCACGTTGAGCAAACGCTTCCGCTTTTGGTCTAAGAGGGTACATCGACACACTCTCCCCCTCTCGTTGCTATTCATCTCCTAGATAGATCTCGTGTGAGCGTAGGAACTTTTTTAAAATTGCATGCTATGTTTCCCAACAAAACAACCCCCATTTAACATATTACATGTGGGCCGACCCACAAAAAGCGATACACGCGCACCGAAAGCTCGACCTGGGAAGCTGGCTCCCGGGTTAGTTTTTTTTTTTCTGCTATTGGGAAGCTTCTTGTAGCTTAAAGCTAGTTTTTCTTCCTCTAGTACTATGTGTTTATTTAGCCGATTTTTCTTATTTTTCCTTTCCATTTTTCTTTTTCTTTTTTCATTTTGTATTTGCATTCTTTTTAAAAATATTTTTTCAAATTCTTATTTTTTTAATTTTTATGAACTTTTTCAAATACGAAGGTTTTTGAATTTGTGAATTTTTTCTAATTCATGAATTTTTTCTAAATCGGAGTAGTTTTTTCAAATGCATGAACTTTTCAACAATTCGTGAACTTTTGTTTAAATATTTGAGCTTGTTTTCAAAATATATGAACTTTTCACAATTTTTGTGAGCTTTTTTTCAAAATTGATGAAATTATTCCATGAACTTCTTTCAAATTGATGATTGTTTTCAAAACTAATGGACTTTTTTTAAAATTGATGAACTTCTTCTTAAAATTGAATAACCTTTTTTCAAGTTTGCGAACTTTTCTTCAAAAATGATGAACATTTTTAAAAATCATGAATCGATGAACTTTTTAAAATACTTGTTTTTTTAATAAATTAAAATCTAAGTCACACAATATATGGTGCTGTGCAATAAGTGGCACGACCACAGTTGTTTTTATGTTTTTGGCACTATTATCGTTAGTCATTAGCGTCCACTAGATTTAGTGGTTATCCAAACTATACAAGAATGCAATGGCACGAGTTCGAATCCTGGAAAGAGCCGCCTTTTGCAGTTTTTTCGCACTATAAGTTCGTCACGCTATGTGTTCGTCGACCGGCCAACAGGGCGCTGTAGTGAGCGCCAGTTGGCTTCCACGACGCTAAAGTCGCGGAATAGGAGATCCTGCAACTGATGGAAGCTAAAGTCATCGTGATCAAAAATAAAAAGGACCCTAATATCCTGTGACTCATCGCCACAGAGCTGCTCCCGTCGAATAATTTCGTTCTCTAGGGGGAGCAGCTCCCGGTGAACCTCACGCCTCATTCGCTAAGGGGCATGCGAGGGCGAACCCCCATTGGCCTGAAGGCACAATTAATAGTCATTTATTTAAAAATGCCATGCACAAAAGAAATAAACATTTTTTTGTAAAAATAGAGAAACCCTAAATTCTGAAATACCATGCAACTTTATAAAATCTTCATTTCTCTAATTTATAAAATACAATGAGTATGATCAAAACCAAAAGAAAAAGGTCATGTGATCTAGAAAAATTAAATTGCTATGCTAAACTATAAAACTGCCATCCTCTAGATAAAAAATGTCATGAACAAAAAAAATATTTGCGTATAAAAAATAGAGTACATACATTTATAAATGCCATGCTTTGAAAATACGAAAATTGACATGCTACTTTATAAAAAATGCCATTTTTCTAATTTATAAATTTGCAGCGATAATTAAAAATGCCAAGGCAGCAAAAATAAAATTACCATCCTTTTAATAATAAAATTGTCATCCTCTTGATAATAAAAATGTCATGCCAACAATAAAAAAATGCCATCCCTCATAAAAAATGGCATGTTCTCAATAATAAAACAACTGTCCTCTTAATAATAAAACTGCCATTCTCCTAATAATAAAAATGGCATCTTATTTATAATAAATGCCATGTTATAAATCCTAAAACTGTCATCCTCCTAGTAATAAAAATGTCATGCTCTTAATAATAAAACGGGCATCCTCGTAATAATAAAGATGACATGTTGCTAATTATTAAAATGTCATACTCTTGATAAATACAATTGCCATGTGTGAAAGTAAAATAAAAACAATTCCAAAAAAATGCCATGAATAAGTGATAAAATTTCTGAAAAGCTTGCCATGTGGGGCATTACAAAAAGACCAAGAAATTGTATGCACATGCCAAGTTTAGAAGAAAAAACTATAAAAAGGGACTTTTGTCTTTCAAGGATGGCAGTTGAAAAGCAGATAAAAATAGGGATTCCCCTCCAAAATGCATGCGCGATGGAATACGGCTGGATCGATCTTGATGAATCGAGGTGGTCGTCGGTCTTGAGGAGCTTGACGGACTCGATGGAGCTTGTCGGGTTCTTACACTCGTTCCTCTTAGAGCGGTTATGCATCCACCGCGGCGCAGGCCGTCCAGTATGTTGCATTCGAGATTCTTGTTGAGTTATGCTATGCTGAGGCTCGGATGCAGAACCACCCAGGTTTTCGTTTCTACCCATCTCTGCATGATGATGGTCGTGTTCGCTTTCATTCCGTTGATCCGGCGTCTGATAGTGACACTAGCCACCTTTCTTGATATATCACTGCTAGTTATCTTTCGATTCACGAGTTGGCTCGAGAGCTGAATCGTGCTCGTTCTGCTTTAGCCGCCGCTAGATCCTACCCTACTCCACCTTCTATGGGATTTACACCTTATATTGTGCCTAGTTCTAGCTCGCCTATTTCTCTGGTTACTCTCCCGAGTAGCTCGGGCACCTTGACTGTGAACCCACACAGTGCTCCTGCTGAGTGGGCGTCTCTTCTTGCTACCTTCGCAGCCCCCATGATCCCTTCTCATCCCGCGCCTACCCCTGAGGGAGAGCCCTCGAGACAGCGTCATCGCGTTACCTTTAACCCAGAGGTTTTGGTTGGCGTCATCAGTTCAGGATCTGGGTTTGACTCAGGAGAGGATCTGGCAGCACCGGCAGAGTCCTAGAGCGTCTGAGTATCAGCAATGGTCATGTGATGTACGGATGTAGATGTATGAGCCATGATGCATGTATGCAAGTAGTCGCACCCGTCATGATGTCTACCTTTCATGTATGAGTCTATGTACAATTATGTTGGAACTTTTTATTCGATCGCTATGTCTCTCGGTTCGTTCGTTTTGCTTTTTCGGGTTTGTCGCTGGCTTTTCTTCCCATGATTGGATGTTTCTCATCACGGTTGCTCTTATTGGGAAAAATAAACAGTAGGATGACGCGGGGAGGCAGCAGTACACAGGCTTGTGAGGATGTCCCTGTTCGTCGCTCAGCAAGACAGGCAGGACACTCCCCCGAGCCGTTGATACGCTCCAACGTATCTATAATTTATGAAGCATTCATGCTATTATATTATGTGTTTTGGATGTTTATGGGCTTTACTAAGCACTTTTATATTATTTTTGGGACTAACCTATTAACCCGAGGCCCAACCCAAATTGTTGTTTTCTTGCCTATTTCAGTGTTTCGAAGAAAAGGAATATCAAACGGAGTCCAAATGGAATGAAACCTTCGGGAAAGTTATTTTTGGAACGGAAGCAATCCAGGGGACTTGGAGTGCACGTAAGGGAAGCTTTGAGGTGGCCACGAGGCAGGGAGGCGCGCCCACGTCCCCTAGGCGTGCCCCCCACCCTCGTGGGCCCCTCGTGGCTCCCCTAACCGACTTCTTTCGCCTATATATCTCCATATATCCTAAAAACTTCGGGGAGCATAATAGATAGGGAGTTCCGCCGCCGCAAGCCTCTGTAGCCACCAAAAACCTCTCGGGAGCCCGTTCCGGCACCCTGCCGGAGGGGGGATCCCTCACCGGTGGCCATCTTCATCATCCCAGCGCTCTCCATGACGAGGAGGGAGTAGTTCACCCTCGGGGCTGAGGGTATGTACCAGTAGCTATGTGTTTGATCTCTCTCTCTCTCTCTCTCTCTCTCTCTCGTGTTATTGAGGTGATACGATCTTGATGTATTGCGAGCTTTGCTATTATAGTTGGATCTTATGATGTTTCTCCCCCTCTACTATCTTGTAATGGATTGAGTTTTCCCCTTGAAGTTATTTTATCGGATTGAGTCTTTAAGGATTTGAGAACACTTGATGTATGTCTTGCCGTGCTTATCTATGGTGACAATGGGATATTCACGTGATCTACTTGATGTATGTTTTGGTGATCAACTTGCGGGTTCAATGAACTTACGCATAGGGGTTGGCACACGTTTTTGTCTTGACTCTCAAGTAGAAACTTTGGGGCACTCTTTGAAGTACTTTGTGTTGGTTGAATAGATGAATCTGAGATTGTGTGATGCATATCGTATAATCATGCGCATGGATACTTGAGGTGACATTAGGGTTTTGGTTGATTTGTGTCTTAAGGTGTTATTCTAGTACGAACTCTATGATAGATCAAACGGAAAGAATAGCTTCGTGTTATTTTACTACGGACTCTTGAATAGAGTGATCAGAAAGGATAACTTTGAGTTGGTTTCGTACCCTACACTAATCTCTTCGTTAGTTCTCCGCTATTAGTGACTTTGGAGTGACTCTTTGTTGCATGCTGAGGAATAGTTATATGATCCAGTTATATTATTATTGTTGAGAGAACTTGCACTAGTGAAAGTATGAACACTAGGACTTGTTTCCTAGCATTGCAATACCGTTTGCGCTTACTTTTATCACTTGTTACCTTGCTGTTTTTATAATTTCAGATTACAAAAACCTATATCTACCATTCATATTGCACTTGTATCACCATCTCTTCGCCGAACTAGTGCACCTATACAATTTACCATTGTATTGGGTGTGTTGGGCACACAAGAGACTCTTTGTTATTTGGTTGCATGGTTGTTTGAGAGAGACCATCTTCATCCTATGCCTCCCACGGATTGATAAACCTTAGGTCATCCACTTGAAGGAAATTCGCTACTGTCCTACAAATCTCTGCACTTGGAGGCCCAACAACGTCTACAAGAAGAATGTTGTGTAGTAGACATCAAGCTATTTTCTGGCGCCGTTGCCGGGTAGGTGAGTGCTTGAAGGTATATCTTTAGATCTTGCACTCGAATCTTTTTGTTTTTGTTTTATCACTAGTTTAGTTTATAAAAGAAAACTAAAAAATGGAATTGAGTTTGTCTCATACGCTTCATCTTTTTAATATCTTTCGTAAGTATGATGAAAATGAAAATTGTGCTCAAGTGCTAGAAGAAGAGTCTATAAAATGTTTGGTACTAAATCTTTGAATGATGAGCATGATTGCAATGTTGTTAGTATCAACTCTTTGAATATCCATAGTACTAATGATGATTGCACTAGTCATGATGAAAATATCTCTTATAAGCATGTCGATTTTTGTGGAGTGTATTGGGTTTGCAAGTACACACCAAATAGGGAAGGTAGATATTGCAAGAGGCATAAGCATTTAGAAACTAAATGGTTGCAAGAAAGGCTAAATGTGAGTGCTGAAAATTTAAAATATCTTTACCATACTTGTGAACTTTGTAACGAACATGGTCATTTAAATCTCCGATGCAAATTGTTTCATGATCGAATCGTGTCCAAAATTGTGATGACCTAATTTCCCTTGCAGATCATAATGAACTTAGTTTGCTTTTGGATTATGAAGAATTGAAACGTGCAACTAAGCATATTCCAGAATTTAATCTTAAGAATTTTCTTGATATTAATCTAGAGGAAATTTAATGTATTGTGCGGTGAATTGCATTGAAAATCCTTACATTGCCAATTACATAAAGAAAAGAAAGCAAATAGAAGATGAAGAGAATACTAATTAAAGGGAAGATACTTCGCAATATCCTCCTATTATTTCTTATGATGAATCAGGTAACGAGCTGGAGCTTTCTATTCAACCAATCTCATCAATAAGGAGCTCAGAGAAGAAGGTTGAACCCACACATAATGTGAAGAAGAAAAAGAAAAAAACGGAGAAGCAAAGGTAAAAAGGTATCCCTCCCAAACGATGTTGCTCCTACTACTCATTGTGATGATGATAATTGCTATACTATTGGTGCTATCCAAACTATTAATGATGAGAGTGATTATGCTTATGATATGAAAAGGCCCAAGCTTGGGGAAGCTATGTTTGATGAGGATAACATATTTGAGAATATATTTGCTACAATTAGTGTTTGTCCCAAGCTTGGGGATGCTATGTCTAATGAAGATGATATTTTTAGCCTCCCAAATTTTGATATGCAAAGTTGTTATGATAGCATGCCTCCTATTTATGATGGTTATATTAATGAAAGTGGGTTCGGAAGAGTGTCATCTTTAGGAAGTAATGATCCCACTATTTTGGAGGATGTTGAATCTTATTGTTATGAATATGAAAGTGGATTTGGAGAGGTCATTGTCGTGGTTCTAAGTCTGACAGTAGAGTGGGGGGTAGGTATGGAGAGGCAAGGTCCTAGCTATGGAGCAGTTGTAAACACCAAGAGATGTACGAGTTCAGGCCCTTCTCGGAGGAAGTAACAGCCCTACGTCTCGGAGCCCGGAGGCGGTCGAGTGGATTATGAGTGTATGGATTATAGGGGTGCGAACCCTTTACACTGAGGAGGGGGGGTGGTGGCTTATATAGTGTATGCCAGACCCCTCCGGCCCTCAGTAATGCAGGGTTTAAAGTACATTAAGTCTGGGCGTTACTGGTAACGCCTTACATAAAGTGTCCTAAATGCCATAAAGACTACTTAATTACAGACCGTTACGCTGCAGAGTGACTCTTGATCTCCTGGTGGTCGAGTGAGTCTTCATGGTCGAGTCCTTCGAGTCCTTCGAGTGAAGTCTCTCTTGGTCGACTGGAAGGTAGTTTCTTCTGAGGGTGTCCTTGGGTAGGGTACTTTGATTAGGTCTATGACCCTACCCTAGGTACATGACTTCATCATTAGCCCCCGAATGGATTGAGGCTTGAGTGAGGAAGGAGTTGATATTATTTCCGACCTGCTTTTGCATTCTGGATATGTATCGCCTTGGACCAATAATCTCTTCGTTGATAATCAACAACTTTTCTTCAGTAGCCTTGATCCATTTTTTCCTCTCATCGAGTGAACTTTTGAACTTAACAATCTCCGAGCGACGGATCGCAGGAAATCTTTCGTCTGACAGGTCGATCTGCCGTTCGCGGATTTTGTGTGATCCGAATTTTGGGGAAGCGCGCAAAGCGGGGCGGACCACGGCGCTCGGATGGGATAGGGCGTAGACGCCTCGATTCCCGCGTCACCTTTTTCGCCACGTATCGCGTACGCGTGACTGTTTCAGGATGTGATTGGATCGCCTGGGCCCACCTGTCATCCACTCGGAAGTGTTCTTATAAAGGCGCCCGGCGAGGGTTTTTGAACAGTATCTCTCCATTCTCCCTCTGCCCTCTCCGCCTCCGCCCACTGCGCCCGCTCTCGCCTCCGTGCAATCGCTCCTCGTACGCTTCACCGGCGACAATGGTGAAGGAGAAGACGGCGGCGCTAGAGTGCGCGAAGAAGGCGACGGCGACAGGGAAGGTGAAGGCGAAAGGGAGAGCAACTAGTCGGGGCGGGTCTTCTTCGAGATCTCGTCTGCCGCACGGCTGGGTCCAAGGAGATTGGATCCGGTCGTCCATCACCGAGAAGGATCTGACGGAGATGGCCAACGAGGGTTTGATCCCACACGGGGCGGCGAGGCTCCCGGGGGACGAGTGGCAACCGCAACCGGAAGAGGGTGAGTGCGTTCTTCTGGCTACCCATGTCGACCGCGGGTTCTCTCTGCCTCCGAGTGTATTTTTCCGCGGTTTCTTGAATTTCTTCGGGGCGCAACTCCACCACTTCAATCCAAACTCCATTGCCTACCTTGCTGCCTTTGTGTCCTTGTGTGAGAACTTCCTGGGCTGCCGACCGCACTGGGGTCTGTTCAAGCACATATTCACTTGTCGTTCTCAGACAGTGAAAAAGGCGAGTCCAGATGATGACAAGACCAAGGTTATTCAGATGTGTGGAGGTCTGGGGATCCAGATGAGAAACAAGAGCACTTTTTCGACCATGACTCTCCCCGAGTCAGTCAGGGGATGGCAGTCGACTTGGTTTTATTGCCAAAACGAGTCGACGCCGGGAATGTCGAGTGGTCTCCCTCCGTTTACCATGGACCGAGCAAGCAAACCCTCTTCTTTGAAGGTGCTCCCTGAGGAGAAGGCTCAAGTGAAGATGTTGATGGAGCATGTAGTCCAGCTAGTCAGGGAAGGGGTGACGGGTATGGACCTTCTGGAGGTCTTCCTTAGGCGACGCATCCAACCTCTTCAGTACCGAGGCCATTGCATGTGGCTGTACTGTGGAACCGAGGATGAAACTAGGGTCCATCCAGAATCAGTCGACGATGCCACACTGGAGAGGTGGATGGCCGCGGTCACTGGCAACAAGGACAACCCTCGAGGAGCCAGGAGGATTCCGCCACTCGACCATTCCAGCATTCCAGACAAGGTACGCCCACTTTGTTTCCGATTGTAATCTTGCCATACTCATTCTGCTTTCACTGTAAATTGGTCGATTGATCTTTATTTTGCTGTATGTCAGGCCTTCACTGAACTGTACTCGATGCCCAATGGAGCACAGACGCCGACTGAAGAGGAGGAAGGTAGTGGGGGCGAAAGCCAGGAGGACTGGGATTCAGACGCTACTGATGATGATGATGATGACGACTCCGATGGGGAGGAAGAAGAGGAGGAGGAGGAGGACATTGCACTGCCGCGCTTGGAAAGGCGATCGAAGCTTGTCCATGACCCTGCGACTGAACGCGGCAAGGGGGTGGCAACTGTCGTGTAGTCAACCAAGCGCCCTCGGACCACTTCTCCGGCGCCGACTGAAAAGGCTCCGAAGCAATCCAGGGTGGCACCGTCGAAGCCGGCCAAGGTCCTGCCGAAGATGAAGGTGTCGATCCCCACCATATCAGGGTAAAAATGCTGCCTGAGTCTTCTTGTTTTATACGAGTTTATCTTTGGTCGACTCTTTGAGTTAACCGAATGATTTTTGGAATTGCAGTGCTGCTACTTCTGATACTTCGGCCAGGGGTGACGACCATGAGATGGAAGATGCTGCTACCTCAAAACCTGGTATGACTCGTAATTCCGTCTTCCAGTCGATCGGCTCTTAGTCTCTAATTCTGATTCTTTTCTGTAGCTCCATCCAATGTCGTTATCACTCTTCCTGATGACGACGACTATGAGGAACCGCTGAAGCACAGGAGGAGCAGGAAAGCGTCTGTTGGCAGGGTGGCTCAGGACGTGACAGCGCCCGAGACACTGGTCGCAGAGGAGGAGAACACCACTCGGCACACCGTATCTTTCGCGGTGCCGCTGACGAGTGCTCATCCCGCGTCGTCGGGTGCTGCACAGCCTTCGCTCTTCTCGACCCACTACGTCCCAGAGGACCAAGCCAGTGCTGCAAAAGAAGCGGTACGCCAAGCGGGAGCCATAATGGAGTAGGTGAAGGCCATCTGGGAGGCAAGCCAGGCTGCCTATGACGCCAGTTCTGCTCTTCAAAGCAACGTTCAGGTCAGTCGATCATCGCCTGTTCTGTTAGGATATGCTATCTGAAAATTCTTCTTTCTGAAATCCGTAGTGGTCCTACACCCACTGGGTGTGTCGATTGAAATTCCGGGTTAGTGGGGGCACGCTGAGTGCACCCACTGGGTGTAGTCCCCAAGGCTATGGTGGACTGCTGGCAGTCGACCATAGGCTTTATAAATTTTTCCTTCATTCGACCGGGTCGAATGGATTTCTCAAACCGGTGGGGGCACGCTGAGTGCACCCACTGGGTGTAGTCCCCGAGACTATGGTCGACTGCTGGCAGTGGACTACAGTCTGAAGAGCAACTCCTGTTTTTTTTTGGTGGTCAACTGATCGACTCTTTCTTAATAGAACTAGTGGGGGCACGCTAAGTGCACCCACTGGGTGTAGTCCTCGAGACTTCGGTCGAATGTTTGAATTCGGCTGAAGTCTTAGAAACGTGTGTTTTTTCCTCGGTCACTCGGAAGTGAATTATCTTTGACATTTTGTCGATTGGTTCTTCGTAGAAATCCTGTGACCTGGCGGCTCGTTACACGGAGTTGGAGAACAAACAAATCCAACTTGAGCTTGATCTGAAGCTGGTCCAGGAGAACTTGGCGAAAGCAAAGGAGGAGAGCAAAGGTATGTTTGGTGAGGACTCGACGACTGCTTTTGCCCCTTATTTGTTTCAAAGTCTGACCTTGCTGTAACTTCGCAGGCAAAGTGAAGGAGGCCCAAAAGAAGAAAGACCTTGAGCTAGCTGAGATGCAGAAGATAGCCTTAGAGAAGACCAAGCTCGCGGACGAGAAGTTGGCTTCGGTCACCAGGCTTGAAGAAGAAAACACCAATCTGAAAGCTACTCTTGCTATTGCCAACAAGGAGGTCAGTCGACTGAAAAGCGACAAAGCTGCTCTGAATGACAAGGCCAGTTAGTTGGCTGGGAAGAAGGATGATCTGGAGGCCTATCTGAGTGGACTCGCCAAGAAGTTGTTCCTCATGCTCGAAGGTAATCCTTTGCGCCAAACAATCGTTTTTATAGTGATCTTTCCATTCGACCATTGCCTTGACTCGGCGATTGTATTTGCAGAATTTTGCCAAAATTTTGAAGAGGAGACTGGCCGACTGGAACCAAAACCTGGACCCCATCAACTCTCCGGTGAATGATGAAGTCGCCATGAACGTGTTCCGGCTCGAGTCTCGCGTTGCTGCTGTCATTGACTATCTTGCAAGGTTGAAGGTCGCCACTTCCCGCATTGACACTACGCTCTGGCCCAGGGAGACACTCCAAAATGACCTCGAGTCTCTGATGACTCGACTAAACACAGTCCCTGGTCGAGTGCAGGAGTGGAAGAAGTCTTCTACCAGGTGTGGTGCAGATGTCGCTCTGTGTCTGGCCCGAGTCCATTGCAAGGATGCACGAGAGGACAAGCTTGCGGCTCTTCGGGTGGCTAACACCAAGAAGCATGATTTCCGGTCTTTCATGGAGACTTTCATCGCTGCTGCCACTCGGATCGCGGACGGAATTGATCTTGATGAGTTTGTTGCACCTTCCAGCCCTCCACAGGAGGGGTAAAAAACTTCTTGAGCTCGACACTTTAAATTTGCCTCGGTATGCCGAGTGATTGTGTAACCGACAAACCTTAACAGGCCTAGCGCCTGAGCACTTTTGGTTACGTTAGGTTTTTATCCGAACTTGGATTCGACGTTTTGAATATGCTTGCATTTGGTTTGAAATGTCTTTTGTAGGTTTAAAGCGAGATGCTTACTGCAGTCGACTTATTCTTCAATTCACTTAGGCAGGAACTGGGCTACGGCTAAGCCCCCGAGTGAGAGGTGCGCTCTCCACTCGGTAGGATTTTTATAACTTAGGCGAGCACTGGGCTGCAGCTAAGCCCCCGAGTGGGAGGTCTGCTCTCCACTCGGTAGGATTTTTATAACTTAGGCGAGCACTGGGCTGCGGCTAAGCCCCCGAGTGAGAGGTGCGCTCTCCACTCGGTAGGATTTTTATATCTTAGGCGAGCACTGGGCTGCAGCTAAGCCCCCGAGTGGGAGGTCTGCTCTCCACTCGGTAGGATTTTTATAACTTAGGCGAGCACTGGGCTGCAGCTAAGCCCCCGAGTGGGAGGTCTGCTCTCCACTCGGTAGGATTTTTTTTATAACTTAGGCGAGCACTGGGCTGCAGCTAAGTTCCCGAGTGGGAGGTTTGCTCTCCACTCGGTAGGGTTTTCACGTTGTACTTGTGGCGTATCTCAAAGGAGAGGGTCGCAGTCGACCTGCACCTCGTCCTTCTTGCAACCGCACATTGTATTTGTGGTGTAGCTCAGAGGAGAGGGTCGTAGTCGACCTGCACCTCGTCCTCCTTGCGACCGCACATTGTACTTGTGGCGTAGCTCGAAGGAGAGGGTCGCAGTCGACCTGCACCTCGTCCTCCTTGCGACCGCACATTGTACTTGTGGCATAGCTCAGAGGAGAGGGTCGCATTCGACCTGCACCTCGTCCTCCTTGTGAGCGCATGTTGTACTTGTGGCGTAGCTCAGAGGAGAGGGTCGCAGTCGACCTGCACCTCATCCTCCTTGCGACCGCACATTGTACTTGTGGCGTAGCTCAGAGGAGAGGGTCGCAGTCGACCTGCACCTCGTCCTCCTTGCGAGCGCATGTTGAATTTGAACTTAGGCGAGTGCTTAGACTGCAGCTAAGCCCCCGAGTGAAAGTCTGGCTTGTCACTCGGTAGGATTTTATTGAAACTTAGGCGAGTACTTGGACTGTAGCTAAGCCCCCGAGTGGGAGTCTGGCTCGCCACTCGGTAGGATTTTATTGAAACTTAGGCGAGTACTTGGACTGCAGCTAAGCCCCCGAGTGGTAGTCTGGCTCGCCACTCGGTAGGATTTTATTGAAACTTAGGCGAAACGGATTCGCAGCTAAGCCCCCGAGTGAGAGTCTGGCTCACCACTCGGTAAGGATTTTTTTACAAACTTAGGCGAACCGGATTCGCAGCTAAGTCACCCACTGAGGGGGAAATTTTACTGAACAAATAAAAGTGACAAAAATCATTGGGGAAATTATGACACTATTATCTTGCAATATATGGACTACAGAAGTACTTTTATTGCAACTCATTTCGAGTGAAAACTTAAGTGTAAAATGGGCGGAGTAGCTCCGCATTCCAAGCTCGGGGTTCGTCGATATTATGCTTGACGTTGTAGGGACGGTATGCTCCGTTGTGGAGAACCTTGGTGACGATGAAGGGTCCTTCCCAAGAAGGAGCAAGCTTGTGTTGTTTCTGCTAGTCCACTCGGAGAACCAAATCTCCTTCCTAGAAGGCTCGACTCTTCACGTTTCTAGCGTGGAAGCGACGCAAGTCCTGTTGATAGATGGTCGAGCGGATCAGAGCCATCTCTCTTTCTTCCTCTAAAAGGTCGACTGCGTCCTGCCACGCTTGTTCCACTTCAGATTCGTTGTAGAGCTAAACTCAAGGAGCATTGTGGAGCAGATCACTCGGCAAGACCGCTTCAGCCCCATAGACCAAGAAGAATGGAGTTCTTCCGGTCGACCGATTAGGCGTGGTCCTCAGACCCCAAAGTACCGAGGGAAGTTCATCGACCCATGCTCCAGCCGCATGCTTAAGGTCACGCATCAGTCGGGGTTTTAGCCCTTTGAGGATCAAGCCATTGGCTCGCTCCGCTTGTCCATTCGACTGTGGATGGGCAACCGAAGCGTAGTCGACTCGTGTGCCCTGAGAAGTGCAAAAATCCCTGAATTCCTCCAAGTCAAAGTTTGACCCATTGTCTGTGATGATGTTGTGCGGGACCCCATATCTGAATGTCAGTTCTCTGATGAAGCTAACAGCAGTACCGGCGTCGAGGTTTTTGATGGGTTTAGCTTCAATCCACTTGGTGAACTTGTCGACTGCCACCAGCACATGCGTGAAACCGCTTCGACCTGTCCTCAAGGGGCCCACCATATCCAATCCCCATACTGCGAAGGGCCAGACGAGTGGTATAGTCTTCAGAGCTGACGCAGGCTTGTGTGACATGTTGGAGTAGAATTGGCATCCTTCGCACTTGTCCACTATTTCCTTTGCCATCTCGTTTGCCTTTGGCCAATAAAATCCGGCTCGGTATGCTTTGGCCACAATGGTCCGAGAGGACGCATGATGGCCACAGGTCCCCGAGTGGATATCATCAAGGATGATTCGACCTTCCTCTGGCGTTATACACTTCTGACCAACTCCAGTTGTGCTCTCCCTGTACAACTGTCCTTTGATCACAGTAAAGGCCTTGGATCTACGGACGATCTGTCGAGCCTCTTCCTCGTCCTCCGGGAGCTCTTTTCTCAGGATATACGCGATGTATGGAACTGTCCAGTCGGGAGTGATCACTAAAACCTCCATGACCAAGTCGACCACTGCTGGGACTTCTACTTCAGTCGGATCTGTGGCACTCTTGGGCTGCGGAGCTTCTTCGGTGAAAGGATCTTTTTTGACTGATGGAGTATGGATATGCTCCAAGAACACACCACTCGGAATGGCTTCTCTCTTGGAACCTATCTTGGCCAGATCATCAGCCGCTTGATTCTTCAGTCGGGGTATATGATGGAGCTCTAACCCCTCAAACTTCTTTTCCAGCTTCCTCACTGCATTGCAGTATCCAATCATGGCTGGGCTTCTCACGTCCCACTCCTTCATCACTTGGTTGACCACCAAATCTGAGTCGCCATAGACCATAAGGCGACGGACGCCGAGTGAAATGGCCATGCACAACCCATACAAAAGGGCCTCATATTCCGCCTCATTGTTGGAGGAATCAAAGTGAATCTGGAGCACATATCTGAGCTTATCTCCTCTGGGGGAAACCAAGACAACCCCGGCACCGGAACCATTCAACATCTTAGAGCTGTCAAAAAACATGGTCCAATGCTCCGAGTGAACTTGAGCTGGCTGCTGTTACTCGATCCACTCGGCAAGGAAATCTGCTATTGCTTGGGACTTAATGGCTTTCTTTGCTTCAAACTTGATATCAAGGGGAAGAAGTTCAATCCCCATTTCGCCACTCGACCAGTTGCATCTCTGTTGTGCAGAATCTCTAAAAGTGGAGCGTCACTGACGACTGTAATGGAATGATTAGAGAAATAATGAGCAACCTTCTTCGTGGTCATGTAGATCCCATACACAAGCTTCTGATAATGAGGATATCATTGCTTTGATGGAGTCAAAACTTCAGACAGATAGTACACTGGGCGCTGAACTTTGAAGGCTTTTCCTTCTTCTTCCCGCTCGACCGTAAGCACTGTACTGACGACTTGTCCTGTGGCTGCAATATAAAGCAACAGAGGCTCTTTGCTGACTGGAGCAGCAAGCACCGGCTGGGTGGAGAGCAGAGCTTTTAGCTCGACAAACGCTGCATCAGCTTCTGGAGTCCACTCGAACTTGTCTGCCTTCTTCATCAGTCGGTAAAGAGGCAATGCCTTTTCACTGAGTCGTGAGATGAATCGACTTAATGCGGCCAAGCATCCAGTAAGCTTCTGGACATCATGCACCCGCACAGGGCGTTTCATTCGGAGTATAGTGCCAATTTTTTCTGGGTTAGCGTCGATTCCTCGTTCGGAAACGAGAAAACCGAGTAACTTTCCACCAGGAACTCCGAATGTGCACTTTGATGGATTGAGCTTGATATCATACCTTATGAGGTTGGCAAATGTTTCGGCGAGGTCAGTCAGCAGGTCGGAACCCTTTCGCGACTTGACCACGATATGATCCATATACGCTTCCACATTCTGACTGATTTGAGTGAGCAAACACTTCTGAATCATTCGCATGAACGTGGCTCCAACATTCTTGAGGCCGAATGGCATGGTGATATAGCAGAAGCACCCGAATGGAGTGATGAAAGCTGTTTTTATCTCATCGGGTCCGTACAGACGGATCTGATGGTACCCGGAATAGGCGTCTAGAAAAGACAATCTCTCGCATCCCGTAGTCGAGTCGACAATTTGATCAATGCGAGGGAGAGGAAAATGATCTTTCGGGCAGGCCCGATTGATGTGCTTGAAATCGATGCACATTCGAAGTGAGTTGTCCTTCTTAGGAACCATGACGACATTGGCGAGCCACTCGGAGTGGTATATCTCTCGGATAAATCCTACCACCAATAGTCGAGCCACCTCTTCACCAATAGCTTTTCTCTTCTGGACGGTGGACCGTCGAAGATGTTCTTTGACTGGTTTTGCTGCTGAGTCGACTCTAAGGCGATGCTCAGCCAGTCCCCTGGGAACACCCGGCATGTCAGCTGGCTTCCATGCAAAGATGTCCCAGTTCTCACGGAGGAACTGGATGAGCGCTTCTTCCTATTTCGGGTCGAGTGTTGTGGAGATATGGGTCGGAGCTGCATTGGGGTCGGTCGGGTGAATGTGGATGGGCTTCGTCTCACCGGACGACTGAAATGCTGACTCCATAGCTAGCTTCTTGGCTCGCAGCAAATCACTCGGATCTGCATTTTGCTTATACTCTTCAAATTCGACCGCTGTCACCTGGGAATCGGCAATCTTTGAGCCTTTCTGGAAACACTCTTCTGCCTTTTTCCGATCACCAGTGACAGTGATCACTCCTTTGGGGCCGGGCATCTTCAGTTTGAGGTACACATAACATGGTCGAGCCATGAATCTTGCGTAAGCTGGTCTCCTCAAAATAGCGTGGTAAGCACTCTGAAAATCCACAACCTCAAACGTCAGCTTCTCTTTGCGAAAATGCTTCGAATCACCGAACACCACGTCCAGAGCTATTTGGCCGAGTGACTCGGCTTTCTTTCCTGGTATGACTCCGTGAAAACTCATGTTACTGCATACAATAAGTTCAGTCCACTACCACCGTCCATTAGCACCTTCGTCAGCCGAGTGCCTTCGACAACCGGGTCGACCACCAAAGCTTTCCTCCCAGGGGTGGCTATATGAGTCGGGTGATCAGACTGGTCGAATGTAATGGGTGTTTGGGACCATCTCAGGTAACTTGGTTTCGCCGGGGCGACCATGTTCACCTCACGGTTAATAACCTTCAGCCGGCTCTTGCTTTCCACATCCGCAAAGATCATCAAAGTGGAGTTAACATGAGGATATCCTCCCTCACTGTCCTCCTTGTCTTCGGCTTTGTCCGACTCCTTTTCCTTGTCCTTGGGCTGTTTACCTTGGAACTGCTGGATCAGGAGTCGACACTGGCGAGTGGTATGCTTCGGGTAAATGATATTACCCTCTTCGTCTTTCTTCGTGTGGATGTGACACGGCATATCCATCACATCATTTCCTTCTTTGTCCTTCACCTTCTTGGGGTTCCAGGATCCTTTGGGTTTCCCTTTGAACTTGCCCTGAGTCACGGCCAGAGCCTCTCCAGGAGCTGCTGGTTCGGCCTTCCGCTTCCGCTTCCGACTAGTGTTTCCCTTCTCCGACTGACTCGGCTTGTACTTGCCGCTTCGGAGTCGGTCTTCCTCCTCGCCATTGGCGTACTTGGTGGCAATCTCCATCATTCGACTCGGGGTCATATCTCCGGTCCGACCAAAATTCAAACTCAATTCTCTGTTCTTAACACCATCCTTGAAGGTGCAGACTGCCTGATGATCAGACACGTTCTCAACTGTATGATGCAAGGTGATCCATCTCTGAATATACTCTCTCAGAGTCTCATTCGACTTCTACACACAAACTTGTAGCTCTGTCAATCCAGCTGGTCGCTTGCAAGTTCCCTCAAATGTTCTGACAAACACTCGGGAAAGATCTTCCCAAGTGTAAATGCTGCTTGGAGGTAACTGATTCAACCATGCTCTGGCAGAACCTTCCAACATGAGCGGTAAGTGCTTCATAGCGACCTCGTCATTCCCACCGCCGATCTGTATAGCCACTCGGTAGTCTTCAAGCCAAGTTTCAGGCTTAGACTCACCGGTGAACTTGCTTACTCCAGTTGCCAACCTGAAGTTGGGGGGAATCACCGCGGCTCTGATAGCCCTGCTAAAACATTCCGGACCAGAAACATGCACTCGACTGCTTGTGGGCGCATCTCTGTTAGGGCCGCCTCGATGAGCTCTGTTCCGATCGACCAAGCCTTGCACGATGATGGATCGCGCGTCGAAGCCTGGTTCCCGGGTGTCGACCGGAGCTCTTCGCCCCACACTGAGTTGATGCCTGTCATCTTGCTGCCGAGGAGCGTGAGACCCACCTCTCGGGGGAGGAGTGGGTACTCAACGCCTGTCATCACGATCGTATCAGTCACCATACTGGTCCTGTCGATTCTCGCGTCCTTCACGCCGCGGAGGCGATCTGGGGCTGTGAGCCGACTGAACCATATTCGCAGCGACGGATCGACTGTGAATTCTGTTGCGTGACTGCGACACGGCTGAATTCTGATCTCCTGCTGCCCGGAGCAAATCTCTGATCTGCATCAAGCCTCTGCCAGCCTCTGACTGAGAGGGCTGAATGGACTCTGCTATACGGGTTGCAGCTGCTAAATTCTGAATCGGGGTTCGATATACCTGAGTCGGCGGGAAGAGTTGACATCGATTGGAGTGGGGTACTCGTTGCCACGCGCACTCGTCGAGTGCTCACTGAAGGTTCTCCAGACGAGCGCGTTCAGCCAAGTTGGCCAAACGTGCTTCCTCCAAGGCGCGAGCCTCGGGGGTTTCCCCCGCGATGGGAGTATGCAGGGCATCCATGTTCCTGCGGCGAAGTTCTTCCCTCTGCAGGGAATTAAGTGGCTCGGGCTGATACTCTTCGTGGACTTGAGCGGGGTCGCCTCCACCGTCTACCCCGTCCTCACGAGGGAAACCGGGAGGGCTGCGAGGCCCGTTGACCATTAAGACCTCTGCCGCTGGATCAATGCTATCACACTCGGATGCAGTCTCTACGGAGCCAGTCGACAGATCGAACAGGCCGTAGAGAGATTCGTCGGGCTCGATTGCCGCAACTTGGGTGGTGGCCGCCTAGCGAGCCACCGCGTGCCTCACCCACCGCTGAAGCCTCGACCGACCAGAGCTTGCACTGGCGGGAGACCGGGAGGGTGATCGATAGGGGAGTCGACCGATATGGAGTCGACGGTTGCCGCAGCAGAACGCCACGGACACATGCGCGAAAATGCGTCGCACCGCGGACGGGGAGCGCATCAACATCGAGTGGAGCCTCCTGGAGCCAAGCGGAGTCGTCGGCGATGAAGGTGAGAGTGCCGAGACGGATCTCGCGGCCCTCGACCAAAACTCCACCAGCAACCATGATGAAAGTACTCGGAAGAATCGCAACTTCTCCAAAAATCTCTAAGACACCTACCCCACGGTGGGTGCCAACTGTCATGGTTCTAGGTCTGACAGTAGAGTGGGGGGTAGGTATGGAGAGGCAAGGTCCTAACTATGGAGCAGTTGTAAACACCAAGAGATGTACGAGTTCAGGCCCTTCTCGGAGGAAGTAACAGCCCTACGTCTCGGAGCCCGGAGGCGGTCGAGTGGATTATGAGTGTATGGATTACAGGGGTGCGAACCCTTTACACTGAGGAGGGGGGTGGCTTATATAGTGTATGCCAGACCCCTCCGGCCCTCAGTAATGCAGGGTTTAAAGTACATTAAGTCTGGATGTTACTAGTAAGTCCTTACATAAAGTGTCCTAAATGCCATAAAGACTACTTAATTACAGACTGTTACGCTGCAGAGTGACTCTTGATCTCCTGGTGGTCGAGTGAGTCTTCATGGTCGAGTCCTTCGAGTCCGTCGAGTGAAGTCTCTCTTGGTCGACTGGAAGGTAGTTTCTTCTGAGGGTGTCCTTGGGTAGGGTACTTTGATCAGGTCTATGACCCTACCCTAGGTACATGACTTCATCAGTCATGACTTTATTTAGTGATGATTCCACTATCTTGGAAGAGGTTTCAATAGATTATGAAGAGAACAAAGTTGCTACTTATGATGATTATTGTGATGAAACTTATGCTATAAAAAGTAGTGATAAAACTTGTCATGATTATGATTACCCTTTTTCTGAACATTACTCTTTTAATGTGGAAACAATTTTTAGTATTCGAGTCTCTTATGATAGTCCCACTATTCCGAATAAGAAGAATTTTGCTTATGTGGAGAGTAGTAAATTTTCTATGCTTGTAGATCATGAAAAGAATGCTTTAGGTGCTGGTTATATTGTTGAATTCATTCATGATGCTACTGAAATTTATTATGAGGGAGGAACATATGCTTGTAAGAATTGCAATAATATCAAGTTTCCTCTCTATGTGCTTAAAGTTTTGAAGTTATGCTTGTTTTGCCTTCCTATGCTAGTTGATTGTTGTTCCCATAAGTTGTTTGCTCACAAAATCCCTATGCATAGGAAGTGGGTTAGACTTAAATGTGTTAGTAATATTATTCATGATGCTCTCTTTATGTTTCAATTCTTATCTTTTATGCGAGCATCATTGGAATCATCATGCCTAGCTAGAAAGGCATTAAAGAAAAGCGCTTGTTAGGAGACAACCCAACATTTAACCTTACTGTTTTTGTGTGTACACATGATTATGCTACTGTAGTAATCATGTTTTATAGCTTTTGTTTCAATAAAGTGCCAAGTAAGACCTTTAGGATAGCTTACGGTGATAGTTGTGTTGATCCTGCTGAAAACCAGAAACTTTTGCACCAAGTAAATTAGTTTTGATAATTCACAGGAACATGATTTTGATATGATTCTTTTTTCTCTGGATTTTTACACAAATTGGTAAGGTTTTCCTAATTTGGTAGGATTTTGGAGTTCTAGAAGTATACGTTTGATATAGATTACTACAGACTGTTCTGTTTTTGACAGATTCTGTTTTCTATATGTTGTTTGCTTATTTTGATGAATATATGAGTAGTATCGGAGGGTATGAACAGTAGAGAAGTTGGAATATAGTAGATATTACAGCAATATGAATTTAGAATGAGTTCATTACAGTACCTAAGTGGTGGTTTTATTTTCTTATACTAACGGAGCTTACGAGTTTTCTGTTGAGTTTTGTGTTGTGAAGTTTTCAAGTTTTGGGTAAAGATTTGATGGACTATGGAATAAGGAGTGGCAAGAGCCTAAGCTTGGGAATGCCAAAGGCACCCCAAGGTAATATTCAAGGATAACCAAGAGCCTAAGCTTGGGGATGCCCCGGAAGGCATCCCCTCTTTCGTCTTCATTCATCGGTAACTTTACTTGGAGCTATATTTTTATTCACCACATGATATGTGTTTTGCTTGGAGCGTCATTTTACTTTATTTTGTTTTGCTTGCTGTTTGAATAAAATACCAAGATCTGAAATTCTTAAATGTTAGAGAGTTTTCACATAGTTACATAATTATTTAACTACTCATTGATCTTCACTTATATCTTTTTGGAGTAGTTTGTCATTTACTCGTGTGCTTCACTTATATCCTATGAGTAAATAGTTGAATGAGTTGAATGTCATAAATCTGAAATTATATATGTTTCATATGCTTACCCCGTTGGGAGTAATGACTTCACATCTAATAAGTAGAGGTAGTAAATTTATTGAAGGTTAGCAAGCATTGTATTGGTCAC
Organism: Triticum timopheevii; assembly: GCA_963921465.1. Classification (NCBI taxonomy): domain Eukaryota; kingdom Viridiplantae; phylum Streptophyta; class Magnoliopsida; order Poales; family Poaceae; genus Triticum; species Triticum timopheevii. The sequence continues at coordinate 295,530,514 of OY997262.1, forward strand.
CTGAACAATTCATGAAAGAATATTGAAGGAAGAGAAAATTTATTTGTAAATATACTATCTTAGACACCTTCTATCATTGTGAGCCCCATTAATTATTTTCAAACCTGAGCAAATTAGTTGAAGTTGGACAAGGAAGACAACGTAATGAGTTATGCTTGGGTGTATTTGTATAGAAGTTATATTGTTATAGATCCTCCAACATCCGGTGCTTGCTTTTTAGAATCCTTTGCTAGCCAAAATATCTGTACTAAGCGGGAATACTGCTTGTGCATACAAATTCCTTGAACCAAGTTTCTTCCATGAGTGTCCACCATACCTACTATATGCGGTATTTACCTGCCGTTCCAAGTAAATTTGCATGTGCCAAACTCTAAACCTTCAAATAATAATCTGTTTTGTATGCCTGAATCGCTCATGTAGCGACTAGGGGCTGTCAGTATCTTCCATGCTAGGTGGGTTATTCTCAAGATGAGTGGACTCCGCTCATCATTCACGAGAAAAACGGCTGGTAACCGGGATGCCCAGTCCCATGATCAAAAGATCAAAATCAAATAAAAAATAATTGCAAACAAAACTCCCCTAGGTTTGATGTTAGTTGGAGGCACCCGTTGTTTCGGGCAAGCCATGGATTGATGATTGTTGGTGGAGGGGGATTAAAAACTTTTCCATTCTATTTGGGAACCGCCTATAATGTATGTAGTATGGAAGATATTGGGAACTCTTGGTTGTTATGTTGACAATGAAAGCATACTGTCGGTTTCAAAACCGGCGGATCTCGGGTAGGGGGTCCCGAACTGTGCGTCTAGGTAGATGGTAACAGGAGACAAGGGACACGATGTTTTACCCAGGTTCGGGCCCTCTTGATGGAGGTAAAACCCTACGTCCTGCTTGATTAATATTGATGATATGGGTAGTACAAGAGTGGATCTACCACGAGATCAAGGAGGCTAAACCCTAAAGCTAGCCTATGGTATGATTGTTGTAATGTATGTTGTCCTACGGACTAAAGCCCTCCGGTTTATATAGACACCGGAGGAGGCTAGGGTTACACAGAGTCGGTTACAATGGTAGGAGATCTACATATCCGTATTGCCAAGCTTGCCTTCCACGCCAAGGAAAGTCCCATCCGGACACGGGACGGAGTCTTCAATCTTGTATCTTCGTAGTCTTGGAGTCCGGCGGACGATGATAGTCCGGCTGTACGGACACCCCCTAGTCCAGGACTCCCTCAGTAGCCCCTGAACCAGGCTTCAATGACGATAAGTCCGGCGCGCATAATGTTCGTCATTGCAAGGCGGGTTCCTCCCTTGAATAATCCAGAGAAGATCATGAACACCAGGATAGTGTCCGGCTCTGCAAAATAAATTCCACATTCCACCGTAGAGAGAATAATGCACATGAATCCAATCTGCTGACGTATTTTGCGGCATGACATCACACCGCTACCAGGCTTTTACTCAAATCGTTTTTTATTATACCACCTCAGCACGTTTAGCGAAGCGGTTTCCTTGGCACGTCTTGTCGAGGCAGAGATCGTGCTCCCCTTATTCCAGGATTCTCATCAATACGAGCGTGGGTAACCCGACCGTGCCCGTCGCCACGCCTCCTCTATCGAAGGTGAATCCCGAACGGTCACGGAGACGGCTCTTGGTATTCTCCCCTTTATAAGGGGACCGAGGCTCACTTCTTTTTCTCAATCTTCCCTCGAATCCTTTCTTTGCTCCAAGTTCCAACACCCAGAGCCCCAGATTCGAGCACTTCGGATCTTCAACAATGTCCGGCTCCGACCTTCAGGGCCGGTGGATGCCCTCCTCCATCACGGAGGAGGACGTGTTAAAGCTGCGTGAGGCCAAGTACCTGTACTACGAGATTTCGCACAGGTTGCCTGCCCAAGGGCAGGCCGTGCCCGCTCCCGAGCCCGGTGAGTACGTTGTCTTCGTATCCCACCTCCGCCAGGGTTTAGGCTTCCCGACGGACCCCTTCGTGAGAGGGCTCATGTTCTACTACGGGCTGGATTTTCACGACTTGGCTCCGGAGTCCATCCTCCATATCTCCGCATTCATTATCGTCTGCGAAGCCTTCCTCCGCGTCACTCCCCACTTCGGCCTGTGGCTGAAGACCTTTAATGTGGAGCCGAAGATGATCGGGGGGCGTCAAGCGGAGTGCGGTGGGGCGGCCATAAGCAGAAGGGCTGATGCCCCGTGGCCCGAGGGCTCCTTCCAAGAGGAGCTCGGCTTGTGGCAGCGGGAGTGGTTTTATATCACCGCTCCGAAGGGCAGCAAGCAAAAGCCGCCACCTTCATTCCGCCCGGGACCCCCACGCCGACTGATGTCGTGGGTCAACCAAGGGCTCAATTGGGGGCCGTCCGAAGACGTGCCTTCATTGCAGGGCCGGATTCGAGACCTCCCGGCGAGGGAGATTGATCTGGTGGTGGTGATGCAGGTTATGCTAATCGGGTGTCTTCTGCCCTGCAAATGCCGTCCTCTCCGGTTATGGGAGTTCAATCCGGAGGGACCACGAATTCTCCAACACTTCATGGGTACGACACCCGTGGAGATGTACAAGTTGTTCTTCAGACCATAGGTGGCGTGTCCGGAATTGACCGAGGATGCAGGCCTAAGCTGCAATCGTCCGGATACTCAGGTAAATAGCTCAGAGTCTGGATGTTCTGTTTATCTGCTTTTCTAGAATTCACTTCCTGACCCATTACTCTTCATCAGGAGTGGGTAGCGCGATCGAAGCTGATAAGGTGTCCGGCCCCCCTCCCAGAGACCGCACTGGAGCCCGTGCTGGTCAGAATGTTGGAGGTCGCGCCCGAAGAAAGGGGCGATGGGGAAAATAGATTTAATACCTCGCCCAAAGGGGCGCCTAAAGAGGGGGGGATCAAAAATCCCTCCTGCCAGGGGGAGAAGAGGACCGCCACCGAAGACCTGGAGACCAAAGCCTCTAAGCGGGAGAAGAAATCTCCACCGGAGGGTCCTGCGTCCGGGGAGAACCCAGATGTACGATCGTCTCTAAAGGATCAGCTCTCCAGCAAGCCGTGAGTAGAGAAGGGGGAGTTCATTAATAAGAAAATACCTCCATTTGTGCTTCTGTGGATAACCGAAGTTTTGCTTTACAGTTCGGGTTTGCGGACTTCTCAGATGAGTTCGTCTTCGGGGGATCTTCGTCCAGAGATGATGGAGAGCGAAACGCCTCCGACTGCTCCGTCGCCGGACAGGGCAGACGAGCCTGAAGTAAAGTCACGGAGGGTGTCCCCGAGTCTGGAGGGACCGGAGAGTTCGGCGCCCACTAGTATCCGGCCAGGAGAACTGAAGAATCTGCTTGAGAGGGCGTCCATCTCAGAAGATCACCATGCTTTGATGCGTATGGTGATTGGAAGGATTTCGTCCGCCGAAAGCGGATTGCATAATGCCGCCAGGAGTTTGCTAGCGGGATTTGAGGTACGCAAGAATGACGCACCTTTTTGACAGTTTTGCACATAAAAGTGTGCCCTGTATAGATAGTAGCCCCTGAGAATCGGTAGGTTGTCGAAAGCGACAGCGTGCCGAGGATCAAAATCTCAAGTAATGAATGTCGCCATTCCTATGCAGGTGGCGGATAGTCCGAGGGCTAGCCGGACTAGTGGAGTTGCCGAGTTAATGCGGCAACTTGATGTGGCGGATGCAGACATCGCACTTGTCAACCGGCGACTTGACGAGTCGCAAGGTAAATGAATTCTCCACAGTCGCTTATTTAAGGGGGGCAAAGCCCGCCTCTGATAATGTATATGCTATGATACAGACGGTGCTGCTGCTGTGGAGAGCCTTTGGGCCGAACTTGGTCAAGCTAAGGAGCAAGCCCGAAGGAGTGATGCGGCTGCCTCGAGGGCGGCCGAGGAGTTGAAAGCCGAAAAGGCTGCACACTGCCTAAGCAGGGAAAAGATGGCCGAATTGGCCGTGAAATTAAAAGATGCTGCCGACCGCAATGAGGCTCTTGAAAAGGAGCGCTTATCGGAGCAGGAAGACCTGGGGAAGGCCACCGCCGAGGCCAAGGATGCCCGTCCTGCAATGCGGGCTATGAAGGAGGAGCTGCGCCAGGCCGGAGATATTGTGGCTGGCAAGCCTTTTCTGTTGCGTCGCCGGTTTACGGATCAAAAGTATGCTCAACTTGGCCAGCTGTGGGGTCCGGAGGATCCATATGTGGACTTAGCGGCAAGTGCGGCTGATGCCGTTGAGCACTTCCGGAGCCAGAAGGATCACAAGACGGAAGAGCTATTTTGGTCTCAATTCCATAGTCCGGATCGTTCACTTCCATTGACCGATCGGTTGGCCGAATGGGCCGAGCTAAATAGATTGTCTGGACTTGCCATGACTGACATCGTGGCTCATGCCTGGCCAGAGAGGCCCAAGGCGACGAGCTATTTTGGCTTATTGCAGCAATTTCTTGGAGCGGTGCCGCATATCAAGGAGATGAAGCGGTCGGCCTGCATCGAAGGCGCACGGATGGCTCTTGCCCGTGTGAAGACACATTGGACAGAGATGGATGCCACCGCTATTGCCGCCCAGGGTTCGGACGAAAGCCGGTTACCCGCCGAGCACTATTTTGGGGAAGTTATGCATGGCGCTCGTGTAATAGAGTCGCAGTGCTCAAAAAATGTCACGTTCAAATGAATGTTTTAGCTTGTAAAACAATGATTATGCTATAACTGCTTTTTATACTTATGCGTCCCAAGTAGTAAAATATCTCCTATGCGGCCGTTTACGTATACATTTGTATAACCTAAAAGATTGCAGTCTTCGGCTTCAGCCCCCACGCACAAGGTGCGGGGGTGTTCGCAAAAATAGCGCGTTTTCACACTTAATCCGACGTCTCGGTCCTGTTAAGGAGGTGGTAGCGTAGCAAACGAGGCAATCCAGACTATAATGCTTTATCACTTTCACTTAGCCAGTGGAGTTCGAGGGTGGGGCTACGATATAGCCCCTTGGGGCACCGCGCTTCTCCGAGTTCGGGGCGCGTGTGTGCCTGACCGGGAAACGGTCCTTCGTCAAAGCGGGGAATTCTAAACATTCCGGTAGTCGATCGAGTGGTTGACCAGTCTCTCGCTATATCATGACAGTCAGTTTTCGGCTTTCTCTACTGAGGTGCTCGCCCAGCCGAACTGGGGCACAATCGCAGTAGTTCTCCTGGTGCCGCGTTAGGCGATGGTACGGAACGTAAGGCAGCAAAACACAGGAGCCGGGCAAACCCAACCTTTGACCAAAGACATGATTCGGAGCTGATGCATATAATGCCTCCGAACACTCCCTAAGGTGTTCGGTCTTTATAATAATGGGCAGAACAATGCCCTAAGCCCCTAGTGTCCAGGTACGGGCATGGTCCTCTGACACGGCCGATGCCAAAACGTCAGGCTCCGCTTTGGTTATAAGAAGAAACCAAGGGAGAATAACAACAAGAGACAGTAAAAAAGGTTTACGCAGGGTCTTAATCTGAAAAGAATCCTCGCAACGGGTCCCTACTGCACGTCTGCGCCTGTGCCTCCGTTGTGCCGTTATCCTGGACGGGTGTGCACATTGTTCATTTGTAAAAAGAGAGGAACTTAGTTTGAAAAGAACTCGTGCGAAAAAAGTATATGTGAAAGAAGAAATATAAATAAGTAAAGCGGGGTCTGTATGAACTCGCTGTTGTTTGTGCGCGCTGCCCCTTGTGAAGGGATGTGCGGCTAGGGAGCCCCTAGCCTACTTATGCCGGACTCGTCTATCCGTGTCCGGGGTCTTTAAGTGACCCTCGCACTGAAATGATGCCACGTGGACCGGGCATCTTGAGTGTAAGAGACGCGTAATGTGGTATGGCGTTGAAATGGACACAAGCCTCTCGTCCCAAGAGTGCTTGATATCCACTTTTAAATGGGACGATATGAAAGATTAGTTTTTCGCGTCGAAAGTTTTTCGGTGATCCGAACACAACTTCTAGTAATAGGGAGCCTGTGCACTTGGCGTAAGGCCCTGGCGTCACTCCTTTGAAGGAAGTGCGGCTGTGTCAAATTTTAGTAGGGTCTATCCCCAACTTGCGGATTGTGTTTGGATACAGCAGGTTTAAGTCACTGCCTCCGTCCATCAGGACTTGAGTAAATTATAGTCCGTCGATTATAGGATCCAATATCTGGGCAGTCCGTCCTGCGTTTCGAACGCTTCTGGAATAATCCAGGTGGTCGAAAGTGATTGGTTTTGATATCCAATCTCTATGGTCTGCTGGATTGGACCGTGCGAGGCTCTTTTTAGAGGGTGCCACACTATTTTTTCGTATTATTACATGAAGTGAGTTTACTGTTTTGACCTCTTGTGGGAATGTCTTTTGCTTTCCGGTGCTCTGCTGGTGGGGTTTATCGTCTTCGCTTGACGCGTCGAGCCCCTTGTGTTCGGCGTTTAGTCGGCCGGACTGTTTGAAAACCCAACAATCTCGATGGGTGTGGTTTGCAGGCCTTCCGGGGGTACTGTGGATTTGACATATCCGACCCAAAATCTTGTTTAAGTTGGATAGCTCGTCGCTGTCATCCTTAATAGGCGGTGTTTTGTTGTTTGGCCGCGAGCTTTTGAATCCGGCGTTGACTGCCGTTCTCTTTGGGCTTTTCTCTTTATTCCGGCGCTGCTCTTTTCTGTGCCGTGATTTTCCCTTTCCATCTCTTATCTCGGATGTACTTGGGTCGCTGGTGCTGCATCTTGCTAGCCAGCTATCCTCTCCCGCACAGAAGTGGGTCATGAGGCTTGTTAGCGCGGTCATTGTCCTCGGTTTCTCTTGCGTGCTGACTCTCCAGGCTGTTGAGTTATATGACTTAGATCATCTGCATCCGAAGGGCGAACATAAGTCCCTTGAAAATTTGCTCTAAACGCGTCCTCGAGCTCTTCCCAACTTCCAACAGTGTTTTCTGGGAGGCTTTTAAGCCAATGACGGGCTGGCCCTTTGAGCTTGAGGGGTAGGTATTTTATGGCATGGAGATCATCTCCTCTGGCCATGTGTATGTGTAGTATATAATCTTCTATCCAGACTCCAGGGTCTGTTGTTCCATCGTAGGCCTCTATGTTTATGGGTTTAAATCCTGCTGGGAATTCATGGTCCAGCACCTCATTGGTGAAACATAGTGGGTGTGCGGCGCCCTTGTATTTGGGTGTGCCACTATATTCGGGCACTTGACGTGTTGCATTGCTTCCTGGGGCCTTCTTCTTTGGCCCGTAAATGGACCTGGCTGGGCCATCTGTCTTTCCAGGTTCATTAGTCGGTTTATGTGCGGCGCCGCTTTCAAAATTTGGCCTATCATCTGGCCGTCTATCCAGCCAGACAGCTTCTTTATTTTTTGACTGTGGGGGCTCTATGGCCTCCTCGTCAAATTCTGGCAGCAGCTTGCGCTTCGGGTAGCTCTTTGATTGGTGGCCATTGCCGTATTTATCCACGGTTTTGAGCACTTTGCTCCACCTCATTCTGAGTGTGTCTTCCGCTGTTTTGAGCTTCCATTTTTCCTTCTTCAAGCTTCTTGCGGTGTTGATGAGTCTTTTCCGAAGGTTTTTACTCTCCGGCGGCGTGTCCGGCATGAGGTCGTCCGGACTGTTGTTTTCGCCGGGCCTGGACTGATTATCTGACTCGTCCTGTTCGGATGGTTGCTTATCTGCATGTTCGTCGTCCACTTGTGTGCCCTGCTGTATTGCGGGTTCCTTAGGAGCGTTGTTGTTGTCGAGGCGGGACTTAGGGCGGCGTCTGCGCCGTCGTTTTGGTTGTTTGTCAGCGGGGTTATCTTCTGCCGCGGCCCGTTGGTCCTCGTTATCGCTCTCTTTTGGGGTATCCACCATATATACGTCGTATGACGAGGTGGTTCTCCCATGCCCTGTAGGCGCTGGTTCTTGTTCGTCTCTGGCGTCGGCGTCCATAGCATCGATGTCTTCGGAGTCGTAGTCTAGCATGTCGGTTAGATCGTCGACAGTGGCTACAAAGTGGGTGGTGGGTGGGCTCTGAATTTCTTCGTCGTCCGTATCCCAACCATCCTGGCCATAGTCCGGCCAGGACTCTCCTGATAGCGAGAGATGCTTTAGCGAATTTAGGATGTCGCCAAAGGGAGAGTGTTGGAAGATGTCCATGGCGATGAATTCCATAACCGGCGCCCAATCAGATTCGATTGGTAGGGGCGGGGGAGGTCCGGAGTCCGGCAAGGAGTCCGGCACCTCGGAATCACGAGTTTCGCGAGGGACAAGGTTAGTGTTCGGCTCCATCGCCGTGGAAGTTGAAGCCCCCGAGGTGGCGTCCATCCACCGATCCTCGATCTGGGCGATCGGCTCCGGACTAAGGGCCGAAGCGGATTCGAGTGCGGCCACCAAGGCACTGTTCGGCGGCAGAGCTAGTTCATGCCCATCGTAACAGTGCGGCATGCTTGGCTGTGGCTCGCGCCCGTCGAAGATCAAGTCTCCGCGGACATCGGCCGTGAAGTTTAGACTTCCGAATCTGACCTGACGGCCAGGGGCGTAGCTTTCGATCTGCTCCAGATGGCCAAGCGAATTAGCCCGCAGTGCGAAGCCGCCGAATACGAAGATCTGTCCGGGGAGAAAAGTCTCACCCTGGACAGTGTTGTTGGTTGAAGATGCCATCAAGCCTATCGGTGACGACACAGAGAAACTCTCAATGAAAGCACCAATGTCGGTGTCAAAACCGGCGGATCTCGGGTAGGGGGTCCCGAACTGTGCGTCTAGGCGGATGGTAACAGGAGACAAGGGACACGATGTTTTACCCAGGTTCGAGCCCTCTTGATGGAGGTAAAACCCTACGTCCTGCTTGATTAATATTGATGATATGGGTAGTACAAGAGTGGATCTACCACGAGATCAAGGAGGCTAAACCCTAAAGCTAGCCTATGGTATGATTGTTGTAATGTATGTTGTCCTACGGACTAAAGCCCTCCGGTTTATATAGACACCGGAGGAGGCTAGGGTTACACAGAGTCGGTTACAATGGTAGGAGATCTACATATCCGTATTGCCAAGCTTGCCTTCCATGCCAAGGAAAGTCCCATCCGGACAAGGGCCGGAGTCTTCAATCTTGTATCTTCGTAGTCTTGGAGTCCGGCGGACGATGATAGTCCGGCTGTCCGGACACCCCCTAGTCCAGGACTCCCTCACATACCTCTCAAAATTATTTTCATCTCTATTTCAAAATCGAGCTCTGGCACCTTTGCAAATCCCTGCTTCCTTCTGCGAAGGGCCTATCTTTTACTTTTATGCAAGAGTCAGTAGTATTCCTTCTCATTCCTACCTACTCTTTAGTTGGCAAGCATCGTGTGTTGGGGAAATATCTAAGCATATATGGCCATGCAAATATATTTGATCATGAATTATTATTGTTGACAATTATCTATATGATAAGTAAGTTGGGAGGCGAAATACTAAGCCCCTATCTTTCTCTGTGTTCGATGGATGCTATTTGTTCTAAGAATATGCTTTGAGTGGTAGCAATCATGGAAGACTATATGATAGTTGAGCATGTGGAGTTTGCTAAATCAAAGCTCTGACATAGACCCTTCCTGAAAATAAGATAATTGTAATTGTTTGATGACTGAGAATGAAGTTTGCTAGTTTTCAAGAAAGTTTATGGTCTATGCTTTAACATGTGAATAGCTTGTTACTTGATCTTGAGAAGTTTTATGAGATGAACTACTATTACGACATATAATCATGCTAGAAAAGGTGATTGAAATTATCATTGATCAAACTTGTGCACCTTCTAGCATTCACACTTCATAAATTCTTTCTTTTATCATTTACCTACTCGAGGACGAGCAGGAATTAAGCTTGAGGATGCTGATACGTCTCCAACGTATCTATAATTTATGAAGCATTCATGCTATTATATTATCTGTTTTGGATGTTTATGGGCTTTACTAAGCACTTTTATATTATTTTTGGGACTAACCTATTAACCAGAGGCCCAACCCAAATTGCTGTTTTCTTGCCTATTTCAGTGTTTCGAAGAAAAGGAAACGGAGTCCAAACAGAATGAAACCTTCGGGAAAGTTATTTTTGGAACGGAAGCAATCCAGGGGACTTGGAGTGCACGTAAGGGAAGCTTTGAGGTGGCCATGAGGCAGGGAGGCGCGCCCCCTACCCTCGTGGGCCCCTCGTGGCTCCCCTAACCGACTTCTTTCGCCTATATATCTCCATATACCCTAAAAACTTCGGGGAGCACAATAGATCGGGAGTTCCGTCGCCCCAAGCCTCTGTAGCCACCAAAAACCTCTCGGGAGCCTGTTCCGGCACCCTGCCGGAGGGGGGATCCCTCACTGGTGGCCATCTTCATCATCCCGGAGCTCTCCATGACGAGGAGGGAGTAGTTCACCCTCGGGGCTGAGGGTATGTACCAGTATCTATGTGTTTGATCTCTCTCTCTCTCTCATGTTCTTGAGGTGATACGATCTTGATGTATTGCGAGCTTTGCTATTATAGTTGTATCTTATGATGTTTCTCCCCCTCTACTCTCTTGTAATGGATTGAGTTTTCCCCTTGAAGTTATCTTATCGGACTGAGTCTTTAAGGATTTGAGAACACTTGATGTATGTCTTGCCGTGCTTATCTGTGGTGACAATGGGATATTCACGTGATCTACTTGATGTATGTTTTGGTGATCAACTTGCGGGTTCAATGAACTTATGCATAGGGTTTGGCACACATTTTTGTCTTGACTCTTCGGTAGAAACTTTGGGGCACTCTTTGAAGTACTTTGTGTTGGTTGAATAGATGAATCTGAGATTGTGTGATGCATATCGTATAATCATGCCCACGGATACTTGTGGTGACATTGGAGTATCTAGGTGACATTAGGGTTTTGGTTGACTTGTGTCTTAAGGTGTTATTCTAGTACGAACTCTATGATAGATCGAACGGAAAGAATAGCTTCGTGTTATATTATTACGGACTCTTGAATAGATTGATCAGAAAGGATAACTTTGAGGTGGTTTCGTACCCTATAATAATCTTTTCGTTTGTTCTCCGCTATTAGTGACTTTGGAGTGACTCTTTGTGCATGTTGAAGGATAGTTATATGATCCATTTATGTTATTATTATTGAGAGAACTTGCACTAGTGAAAGTATGAACCCTAGGCCTTGTTTCCTAGCATTGCAATACCGTTTGCGCTTACTTTTATCACTTGTTACCTTGCTGTTTTTATATTTTCAGATTACAAAAACCTATATCTACCATCCATATTGCACTTGTATCACCATCTCTTCGCCGGACTAGTGCACCTATACAATTTACCATTGTATTGGGTGTGTTGGGGACACAAGAGACTCTTTGTTATTTGGTTGCAGGGTTGTTTGAGAGAGACCAACTTCATCCTACGCCTCCCACGGATTGATAAACCTTAGGTCATCCACTTGAGGAAAATTTTCTACTGTCCTACAAACCTCTGCACTTGGAGGCCCAACAACGTCTACAAGAAGAAGGTTGTGTAGTAGACATCAGCCGTATCCGCAACCACCACCTCCACCACCAAATCCACTCTCCACTGAACAAATTATGCGCATGTCTGAGGAAAGAAGGAACAATGATCTGATTGAGCTATTAAAAAGTGTGTAAGCTATGGTTGGGCAGAATGGAAATCAAGATGGCCATCACTCCAAGCTGTCAGATTTTCAAAGGACTAAGGCTCCCAGTTTCAGTTAAGTGGTTGACCCTTTGGAAGCAGATGATTGGTTGCGAACTATTGAGAAGAAACTTTAGACTGCTCGCACTGACGAAGCTGACAAGGTTCCGTTCGCTACCCACTATCTTGAAGGAGCCGCTACTATATGGCGGGATAATGCTAAAGCTCTATGGCCTGCAGGAGAAGAAATTACATGGACTAATTTCAAGGACAAATTTCTCAAGTATCATATTCCAGCTGGTATCATGAAGGTAAGGCAACGCGAATTTCTTGGTCTCACTCAGGGAAGTCTGTTAGTAACACTAAAAAAAAATACACTTACGTGATGATACGTGTTTGTCACAGTAGGTTGCATTTTTTTTCATGCATGTACATCCATGACGATTTTATGACAGAATCAAGATAGTCATACCTGTGCTTTAGTAGAAGTGTTCCATGACATTACCAAAATTATCATCACGGAAGTGTCCACTTCCATGAAGATAAATCGCGCGTCACAGAAGTGCTTTCATCAAGGGTGACCGACACGTGGCATCCACCGTAACGGAACGCCGTTAAGCTATCGGATCCGGTTTTGGATCCGATAACCCGTTAACAGCCCCGACCAATGGGGATTTTCCACGTGTAAAATCATCATTGGCTGGAGGAAACACATGTCGGCTCACCGTTGGGACAGATGCCATCCACTCGTTGGACCAAAGGCGCTTATGATACGGCGACACGTGGCATGGCCCAACAGAGGCCCATTCCTATGAAAAGGCCGGCCCGTTTGACTTGGTCAAAAGGTGGCGGGCCGGCCCACGGAAAGCCTGTTAACGGCCTGTTCGCATATAGTCCATTTACAACCCACTAACCCAGGGCCCATTACGACCTCTCCGAATTAGGCCCAGTAGAGTCATCTGGGCCGTCCAATATGATTCCAGCCCGTTTGAGGCCTGAGGGAGTCCTGGACTAGGGGGTGTTCGGACAGCCGGACTATCAATGTCCGCCGGACTCCAAGACTACGAAGATACAAGATTGAAGACTCCGGCTCGTGTCCGGAAGGTACTTTACTTGGCGTGGAAGGCAAGCTTGGCGATACGGATACGTAGATCTCCTACCATTGTAACCGACTCTGTGTAACCCTAGCCCTCTCCGGTGTCTATATAAACCGGAGGGCTTTAGTCCGTAGGACAACATACACAACATACAATCATACCATAGGCTAGCTTCTAGGGTTTAGCCTCCTTGATCTCGTGGTAGATCTACTCTTGTACTACCCATATCATCAATATCAATCAAGCAGGAGTAGAGTTTTACCTCCATCGAGAGGGCCCGAACCTAGGTAAAAACATCGTGTCCCCTGTCTCCTGTTACCATCCGCCTAGACGCACAGTTCGGGACCCCCTACCCGAGATCCGCCGGTTTTGACACCGACATTGGTGCTTTCATTGAGAGTTCCTCTGTGTCGTCACCGATAGGCTTGATGGCATCTTCAACCTGCAACGCTGTCCAGGGTGAGACTTTCCTCCCCGGACAGATCTTCGTATTCGGCGGCTTCGCACTGCGGGCCAATTCACTTGGCCATCTGGAGCAAATCGAAAGCTACGCCCCTGGCCGTCGGGTCAGATTTGGAAGCTTAAACTTCACAGCCGATGTCCGAGGAGACTTGATCCTCGATGGACTCGAGCCACAGCCAAGCGCGCCGCACTGTGACGATGGGCATGATCTAGCTCTGCCGCCGAACAGTGCCTTGGTGGCCGCACACGGATCCGCTCCGGCCATTAGCCCGGAGCCGGTCGCCCAGATCGAGGGCCGGTGGATATACGCCGCCCTGGGGGCTTCAACATCCATGGCGATGGAGCCGAACACTAATCCTGTCCCCTGCGAAACTCGTGATTCTGAGGTGCCGGACTCCTCGCCGGACTCCGAACCTCCCGCGCCCCTACCAATCGATCCAGATTGGGCGCCGGTCATGGAATTCGCCGCCGCGGACATCTTCCAATGCTCGCCTTTTGGCGATATCTTAAATTCACTAAAGCATCTCTCGTTATCAGGAGAGTCCTGGCCGGATTATGGCCAGGATGGTTGGGATGCGGACGACGAAGAAATTCAGAGCCCACCCACCACCCACTTTGTAGCCACTGTCGATGATCTAACCGACATGCTAGACTACGACTCCGAAGACATCGACGCTATGGACGACGATGCTAGAGACGAACCAGCGCCCACAGGGCACTGGAAGGCCACCTCGTCATATGACATATACATGGTGGATACCCCAAAAGATGGGGACGGCGAAGGAACAGCGGAGGCAGATTCCTTAAAGAAACAGCCCAAGTGCCAGCGTCAGCGGCGCCGCTCTAAATCTCGCCACAGTAAGAATGGAAATTCCGGCACAGGAGACAATAATACTCCAGAGAATGCCGAAGACAGTCCCCTCCAGCAAGATTCAGCGCAGGAGGATGCAGAAGCAAGCCCTCATGAGGGGGCGGCAGATGAAGAGGTTGAGGATCATAATTATATACCTCCCTCCGAAGACGAAGTAAGCCTCAACGATGACGAATTCGTCGTACCCGAGGATCCCGTCGAACAAGAGCGCTTCAAGCGCAGGCTTATCGCCACAGCAAAAAGCCTGAAAAAGGAAAAACGGAGGCTCAAAACAGCGGAACATACACTCAGAATGAGATGGAGCAAAATGCTCAAAACCGCAGATAGGTACGGCAATGGCCACCAATCAAAGAGCTACCCGAAGCGCAAGCTGCTACCAGAATTCGACGAGGAGGCCATAGAGCCCCCACCGTCCAAAAATAAAGAGGCTGCCTGGCTGGATAGACGGCCGGATGATAGGCCAAATTCTGACAGCGGCGCCCCACATAAACCAACCAACGAACCTGGAAGGATAGATGGCCCAGCCAGATCCATCTACGGGCCAAAGGAGAAGGCCCCAGGAAGCAAGACAACACGTCAAGTGTCCGATGATAGCGGCACACACAAATACAGGGGCGCCGCACACCCACTATGTTTCACTGATGAGGTGCTGGACCATGAATTCCCAGCACGATTTAAACCCATAAACATAGAAGCCTACGATGGAACAACAAACCCTGGAGTCTGGATAGAAGATTATATACTACATATACATATGGCCAGAGGAGATGATCTCCATGCCATAAAATACCTACCCCTCAAGCTCAAAGGGCCAGCCCGTCATTGGCTTAAAATCCTCCCAGAAAATACTATTGGAAGTTGGGAAGAGCTCGAGGATGCGTTTAGAGCAAATTTTCAAGGGACTTATGTCCGCCCTCCGGATGCAGATGACCTAATTCATATAACTCAACAGCCCGAAGAGTCAGCGCGGAAATTCTGGAACAGGTTCCTCACAAAAAAGAACCAAATAGTCGACTGTCCGGACGCCGAAGCCTTAGCAGCTTTCAAGCACAATGTCCGAGACGAATGGCTCGCCAGGCACCTCGGTCAAGAGAAACCGAGGACAATGTCCGCACTGACAAGCCTCATGACCCGCTTTTGTGCGGGCGAGGATAGCTGGTTAGCACGATGCAGCACCAGCGACCCAAGTACATCAGAGATAAGAGATGGAAACGGAAAATCGCGGCGCAGAAAAGAGCAGCGCCGGAATAAAGAGAAAAGCCCAAAGAGCGCGGCAGTCAACGCCGGATTCAAAAGCTCGCGGCCCAATAATAAAACACAGCCTCTTAAGGATGACAGTGACGAATTGTCCAACTTAAACTAAATTTTGGGTCGGATATGTCAAATCCACAGCACCCCCGGAAGGCCTGCAAATCACACCCACAGGGATTGTTGGGTTTTTAAACAGTCCGGCCGACTAAATGCCGAACACAAGGGGCTCGACGCGTCAAGCGAAGAAGATAAACCCCACCAGCAGAGCACTGGAAAACAAAAGACTTTCCCACAAGGGGTCAAAACAGTAAACTCACTTCATGTGATAATACGGAAAAATAGCGTGGCACTTTCTAAAAAGAGCTTCGCACGGTCCAACCCAGCAGACCATAGAGATTGGATATCAAAACCAATCACTTTCGACCACCTGGACTATTCCAGAAGCGTTCGAAATGCGGGACGGACTCCCCTGATATTGAATCCCATAATAGATGGATTGCAATTTACTAACGTCCTAATGGACGGAGGCAGTGACTTAAACCTGCTATATTCAAACACAATCCGTAGGATGGGGATAGACCCTACCAAAATTCGACACAGCCGCACTTCCTTCAAAGGAGTGACGCCAGGCCATTACGCCAAGTGCACAGGCTCCATATTACTAGAAGTCGTGTTCGGATCGCCGAACAATTCTCGATGCGAAAAATTAATTTTTCATATCGTCCCGTTTGAAAGTGAATATCAAGCACTCTTGGGACGACAGGCTTTTGTCCGCTTCAACGCCATACCGCATTATGCATCTCTTACACTCAGGATGCCCGGACCGCGTGGCGTAATTTTAGTGCGAGGGTCACTTAAAGACCCCGGACTTGGATAGACGAATCCGGCGTCAGTGGGCTAGGGGCTCCCTAGCCGCATACCCCTTTACAGGGGGCTGCGCGCACAAATCACCGCGGGTTTATACAAACCCCATTTTAATTATTTATATTTCTAATATTTTTTGCACAATTTGTTTTTAAAACTAACGTTCCTCTCTTTTTACAGATGAACAACGTGCACACCCGTCCAGGATAACGACGCAACGGAGACACAGGCGCAGACGTGCAGTAGGGACCCGTTGTGAGGATTCTTTTCAGATTAAGACCCTGCGTAGACCTTTTTCACTGTCTTTCGTTGTTATTCTCCCTTGGTTTCTTCCTATAGCCAAAGCGGAGCCTGACGCTTTGGCATCGGCCACGTCAGAAGACCATGCCCGTACCTGGACACTAGGGGCTTAGGGCATCGTTCTGCCCATTATTATAAAGACCGAACACCTTAGGGAGTGTTCGGCGTCTCGAGTTAGGCATTATATGCATCAGCTCCGAATCATGTCTTTGGTCAAATGTTGGGTTTGCCCGGCTCTTGTGTATTGCTGCCTTATGTTCCGTATCATCGGCTAACGCGGCACCAGGAGAACTACTGCGATTGTGCCCCAGTTCGGCTGGGCGAGCACCTCAGTAGAGAAAGCCGAAAACTGACTGCCATGATGCAGCGAGAGACTGGTCAGCCCTCGATCGACTATCGGAATGTTTAGAATTCCCCGCTTTGACGAAGGGCCGTTTCCCGGTCAGGCACACGCGCTCCAACTTCGGAGAAGGGCGATGCCACCAGGGGCTATATCGTAGCCCCACCCTCGAGCTACACTGGCTAAGTGAAAGTGATAAAGCATTATAGTCCGGATTGCCTCGTTCGCTACGCTACCACCTCCTTATAATAGGACCGAGACGTCGGATTAAGTGTGAAAACGCGCTATTTTTGCGAACACCCCAGCACCTTGTGCGTGGGGGCTGAAGCCGAAGACTGCATCTTTCAGGTTATACACAAGTATACGTAAACGGCCGAAAAGGAGAAGTTTTACTACTTGGACACACAAGTATAAAAAGCAGTTATAACATAATCATCGATTTATAAGCTAATGCGTTCATTTGAACGTTACATTTTTCGAGCACTGCGACTCTATTACATGAGCGCCACGCATAACTTCCCCGAAATAGTGCTCGGCAGGGAGCCGGTTTTCATCCGAACCCTGGGCAGCAACAGCGGTGGCGTCCATCTCGGGACAATACGCCTTTACACGGGCAAGAGCAATCCGTGCGCCCTCTATACAGGCCGACCGCTTCATCTCCTTTATATGCGGCACCGCTCCAAGGAATTGCTGTAATAAACCAAAGTAGCTCGTCGCCTTGGACCTCTCTGGCCAGACATGGGCCACGATGTCAGTCATGGCAAGTCCGGACAATCTATTTAGCTCGGCCCATTCGGCTAACTGGTCTGTCAATGGAAGTGGGTGATCCGGACTGTGGAATTGAGACCAATATAGCTCTTCCGTCTTGTGATCCTTCTGGCTCCAGAAGTGCTTAACGGCATCGTCCGCACTTGCAGCTAAGTCCATATACGGATCCTCCGGACTCCACAGCCGCTCAAATTGAGCATGGTTTCCATCCATAAATCGGCGATGCAGCAGAAAAGGCTTGCCAGCCACGATCTCTCCGGCCTGGCGCAGCTCCTCCTTCATAGCCCGCATTGCAGAGCGGGCATCCTTGGCTTCGGCGGTGGCCTTCTTCAGGTCTTCCCGCTCCGATAAGCGCTCCTTTTCAAGAGCCTCATTGCGGTCGGCAGCGTCCTTTACTTTCATGGCCAATTCGGCCACCTCGGCCCTGCTTAGGCAGTGCGCAGCCTTTTCGGCTTTCAACTCCTCGGCCGCCCTCGAGGCAGCCGGTTCACTCCTTCGGGCTTGCTCCTTCGCTCGAGCAAGTTCGGCCCGAAGGCCCTCCACAGCAGCAGCACCGTCTGTATAAACAACATATAATTTATCAGAGGAGGGCTTTGACCCCCCTAATAAAGCGACTGCAGAGAACTCTTTTACCTTGCGACTCGTCAAGTCGCCTGTTGACAAGTGCGATGTTCGCATCTGCCAAGTACAATTTCCGATTTAACTCGGCAAACTCACTAGTCCGACTAGCCCCCGGACTATCCGCCACCTGCATAGGAACGACGGAATTCATTTCTTTAGATTTCGATCCTCGGTACGCTGTCATTTCCGACAACCTACCGAGTCTCAGGGGCTACTATCTATACAGGGCGCATTTTTTATATGCAAAACTGTTAAAAGACAAAGGGGTGCGTTATTCTCGCATACCTCAATCCCGCCAGCAAACTCATGGCGGCATTACGCAATCCGCTCTCAGCGGACGAAATCCTTCCAACCACCATACGCATTAATGCACGGTGATCTTCTGAAATAGACGCCCTCTCGAGAAAATTCTTCAGTTCTCCCGGCCGGACACTAGTAGGCGCCGAACTCTCTGGCCCCTCCGGACTCGGGGATACCCTCCGTGATGACACTTCGGGTTCGCCTGCCTCATCTGGCGGCGCTGCGGATGGAGGCGTATCGCTCTCCATCATCTCCGGAAGAAGGTCCCCCGAAGGTGAACTCATCTGAGAAGGCTGCAGATTCGAACTGCAATATAAATATTTTGGTTATCTACAGAAGCACAAATGAAGGTATTTCCTTACTAATCAACTCTCTCTTTCATACTCACGGCTCGCTGGAGGGCCGATCATTTGCTGATGATTGTGCGTCCGGATTCTTTCCGGGCGCCGGACCCCTCGGGGAAGATCTCTTCCCACGCTTAGGCGCTTTGGCCTCCGGATCTTTGGAGGCGGTCCTCTTCTCCCCCTGAAGGGAGGAGTTCTTGCTTCCTCCTTCTTCGGTCGCCCCTTTGGGCGAAATATTAGCTCCTCTATTTTCCCCGTCGCCCCCTTCTGTGGGCGCAACCTCCAACATTCTGACCAGCACGGGCTCCTGTGCGGTCTCTGGGAGGGGGGCCGGACACCTTATCAGCCTTGATCGCGCCACCCATTCCTGTAAAGAACAAAGGGTCAGAAGGCGAACTCTAGAAAGGCACATAAACAGAATGTCCGGACTCTGAGCTACTTACCTGAGTATCCGGGCGATCGCGGCTTAGACCTGCATCCTCGGCTAAATCCGGACACGCCACCCGTGGTCCGAAGAACAACTTGTACATCTCCACGGGTGTCGCACCCATGAAGTGTTGGAGAATCCGAGGTCCCTCCGGGTTGAATTCCCATAGACGGAGAGGACGGCGTTTGCAGGGCAGAAGATGCCTGATTAGCATGACCTGCATCACCTTGATCAGGTCGATCTCCCTCGCTTGGAGATCTCGAATCCGGCCCTGCAGTGAAGGCACGTCTTCGAACGGCCCCCAATTGAGCCCTTGGTTGACCCACGACATCAGTTGGCGTGAAGGTCCCGGGCGGAATGAGGGCGGCGGCTTTTGCTTGCTGCCCCTTGGAGCGGTGATATAGAACCACTCCTGATGCCACAATCCAAGTTCCTCTTGGAAGGAACCCTCGAGCCACGGGGCATCGACCTTTTTGCTTATGGTCGCCCCGCCGCACTCCGCTTGACGCCCCCCGATCATCTTCGGCTCCACCTTGAAGGTCATCAGCCATAAGCCGAAGTGGGGAATGACGCGGAGGAAGGCCTCGCAGACGATAATGAATGCGGAGATATGGAGGATGGACTCCGGAGCCAAGTCGTGAAAGTCCAGCCCGTAGTAGAACAGGAGCCCTCTCACGAAGGGATCCGTCGGAAAGCCTAAACCCCGACGGAGGTGGGATACGAAAACGACGTATTCACCGGGCTCGGGGGCTGGCACAGCCTGCCCTTGGGCAGGCAACCTGTGCGAAACCTCGTAGGCCAAGTACTTGGCCTCACGCAGCTTCAATATGTCTTCCTCCGTGATGGAGGAGGGCATCCACCGACCCTGAAGGTCGGAGCCGGACATGATTAAGGATCCGAAGCGCTCAAATCTGAGGCTCTGGGTGTTGGAACCGGGAGCAGGGAAGAGATTCGATGCGAGATTGAAGAACAATGACGAGCCTTGGTCCTCTTATAAAGGGGAAAAATACCAAGGGCCGTCTCCGTGACCGTTTGGGATTCCCCTTCGATAGAGGAGGCGTGGCGACGGGAGCGGTTGGGTTACCCACGCACGTATTGATGAGAATCCCAGAATAAGGGGAACATGATCTCTGCTTCGACAAGACGTGCCAAGGAAACCGCTTCGCTAAGCATGCTGAGGTGGTATAGTAATTCAAACAAAGGCCTGGTGGCGGTGTGATGTCACGCCGCATAATACGTCAGCAGATTGAACTAAGTGTACATTTTATTCTCTCTACGGTGGAATGTGGAATTTATTTTGCAGAGCCGGACACTATCCTGGTGTTCATTATCTTCTCTGGATTATTCAAGGGAGGAACCCGCCTTGCAATGCCGAACATTATGCACGTCGGACTTATCGTCATTGAAGACTGGTTCAGGGGCTACTGAGGGAGTCCTGGACTAGGGGGTGTTCGGACAGCCGGACTATCAATGTCCGCCGGACTCCAAGACTACGAAGATACAAGATTGAAGACTCCGGCTCGTGTCCGGAAGGTACTTTACTTGGCGTGGAAGGCAAGCTTGGCGATACGGAAACGTAGATCTCCTACCATTGTAACCGACTCTGTGTAACCCTAGCCCTCTCCGGTGTCTATATAAACCAGAGGGCTTTAGTCCGTAGGACAACATACACAACATACAATCATACCATAGGCTAGCTTCTAGGGTTTAGCCTCCTTGATCTCGTGGTAGATCTACTCTTGTACTACCCATATCATCAATATCAATCAAGCAGGAGTAGGGTTTTACCTCCATCGAGAGGGCCCGAACCAGGGTAAAAACATCGTGTCCCTTGTATCCTGTTACCATCCGCCTAGACGCACAGTTCGGGACCCCCTACCCGAGATCCGCCGGTTTTGACACCGACAAGGCCCTTTGTAACTCTTGGCCCATTAACGGCCCGTGGTGAAACTGGCCCGTAATGAACGGTGTATCACTTTATACCCATTAATGGCCCATTATTCCATTGGGCCGTTTCTAGCCCAAGTTATCTTTCGGCCTTCTCAGGGCCCATTGATTCTTGGGCTCATTTGCAGCATTCGGTTACATACGGCCCGTTACTATCATTTTCTGCATGTGGGCCAAATTCAGCCCGTCGTTACAGTCGGCCCGTTTGTGGACCGTTAATCCGTTGGGCCGTTTTCATGTCAAAAAAACCTGTTGGGCTGTTTTCATAGAGTTATCAAATACGGCCTATTAACGGCCCGTTATGGTCCACGAATAGTACGACCTATGATTGGCGAAATGATGATACGCCCCGTAGAAGGCCCATGGATCCTACGACCCGTATGAGGCCCATGGATCGTACGGCCCGTAGAAGGCCCATGGACCCTACGGCCCGTAGAAGGCCCATGAATCCTAAGGCCCGTATAGAAGGTCAATGGATCCTACGACCCGTATAGAAGGCCAATGGATCCTATGGATGGAAGAAGGCCCATGGATCATACGGCCTGCAGGAGGCCCATGGTTACAACAGTCCGTGTGTTGCCATGATTATTTTGGCCTAGTTACCAAAAATAGGCTATTGTGGCCACTAGAAAAACACAAAAAAAGAACTGCAGTGACTACAAGCAAACAACTAAACAAGACAATAAGGAAATAAATAAGCAAGCAATTAATGCTAGCCTATTATCACTATTACACATATTACATCCACTGGGCATCAAAGTTCGCCACCAGTGCAAATATAGGGAACAAAGCAGCATATTACATACACTGGCCGTCAAAATTGGACACCAGTGCAAATAAACGCGGCAGCAAAACAAGAGCATAACTGAAACAACTTCAGAAGAGCTCAAGAAACGTTATCCTGGGTATCCACCATGCAGGCAATAAGCTTAGCAAGCTTATTAGCTTTGTCCTGTTTGGCGCTAAAATCCTCCAACACTTGCTGTTGCACCAGAAAGTATGCATTTGAATGCTCCAGGGACTTCCGCAGTCCTTCCGCTTCTTGTCGCAGCACAGCTGATCGATGTCTTTCAGCTTGTAGTTGAGACTCAAGAAACCGAACTGATTTAGACAGTGAGTTTGAATAGCTTGTGCTAGCGGTAGTGGCCAGTAACTCGAACACTAAACCAAGACAGGACTTTGGGGTTGTCTCGCTGTCTTCAAGATAGTCTTCCTTAGCTGTTTTATCAGCTTTATTGGAGACCAACAAGGATGTGTCACTATCCTGAACCTTATCTACATTACTTCCTTTACCATTGCTTAATAAGGCACTCTTCCCCAATATTCTGTCAGCATTCTAAAAGAAGAAACAAGAAGACACATAACAAGTTTAGCATGTACTAGTATATGAAACTCATTTCGGTGAACCAATTCATTAGTAAGGTGGACATGATTAAACTCCCAAGTCTTCTATTGCCAAGTACTAGTACATAATAAAAGCATCAAACAAACATATATCTATGTCCTATGGTCACTTCATTGTCTTGCCAAATCAAAATAGAGACACGGTTCAAATCATATCAGTTCAAGACAAAGCAGCAGTGAAAGAATACAAAGCGTGGGAAACTACACTGCACAACAAGATTTCAGATGGGTACCACGGGTCTACATGTACAAAAATACTATTGGCTCTGTTGTGATGCTAGTAATGTGCATGATATGAAAGTCAAATGAATACACAATTGAAATTGAAATCAGCAAAGCTATTGATAAGAGCAAACCTGTTAAAGAAACATGCGTGAACATACCTGCTGTGCCATTGGAGTTTCGATTGGATCCTTCAATTTAAAAATAAGTTTGTATGAGTAAATATAGTGATACAAGAGCAAAGCAATCATAGTTAAAAAAAGGCGCGCCTAGGCTCTAGGCGTTGGCAAAACGCATTGCGCATAACTATGCTTAATCTGTGCATAACTGCGCATAAGCATGCGCTTGGGTCAGTAAAGCGCAAGGCGGTGGCAATGGAATCTTAAATTAGAACAGTTGTTCTTCAGGTTTAGGCACTTGTTCTACATGAACAGAGTACAGTAATATGCAAGAATATAATACATAAAAATAGAAAATGAGCTCATAGACCTTACCACATTCTTGGTTTGGGACCAGTACAGAACAAGGCGTTCCCAGTCATCGTCCAGTAAATGTGTCTCGGGAGAACGTAAAGGAATTTGATGAGTTTCTTGCTGGTGAAGTACATTTTCTTCAGGTAATTCTGATACTGCCACCAAGCATTCTCGAAGATAGCAGAGGTATTAGCACAGGTTACCTCATCCCGAGTTTCCAAATCGGTCCTTCTCTATAGAGAAAAATGGAAAATTTCTTGTATTATAACCATCATGGAGGTAGGATGTATGGGACGAAGCAAACTAATTGCCATGAATAACATTACTTACACATAACTCCTAGACAAACACTTGCAACTGGCATTTTCCTTCATCTTCAGTATAATATTTCCAAGATGGGAAGATATGCACATACGATTTAACAACATCAAATGCGATAGATGCTAAACTATCACTACCTGGTTGTGCTTCCTCCATAGGAATAGGCGTACTAACTGGTGGAGTTGGGGTTCGCCATGATAGTGCTGGCCCTTTGGGCACTGGAGCTGCCTTACTAACTGCTCTTGTTTGGGAGCTCTGTGGTGGAGATGGTGCTGTGTCAACAGGAACTGGGTTACTATCGGCTGGGGTTGGGGTTAGATTGGGTGAAGCTGGTTCTTTGTCCATCGTAGTAGGGGTACAATCTGCGAGAGTTTGGGTTATGTGTGGTAGGGCTGGTTCTTGTGCATGTACAACCGGGGTGCTATCTCCACCAAGAGGTAGCACTATTTTATTTGAAGACCGTGTTTTTAGTCCGCTAGATACTGGCATCACCCGCTCCAATTCAAATGGCTGATAAACAGGAAACATAGTTGAATGTACAGACATTGTATGAGAGATAGATACATTAGATAGTGTGGAAAAAAGAGGGCATGAAATAGTTGACATATATATTGTTTAACTAAAACGGATAGCATGACATAATTTCACATATATGATGTCTATCTAAACTGGATAGCATAGCATAACATAATTCAAAGATATGATGAATAACTAAACAGGATCGCATGACATAATTCACCTACATGTTATCTAAGTAATTAGGAACACATCATTTAATTCACATATGTGATTTATATGCTAAATAGAGGGCATTCGATATGATGTCTGAACTAAGAACATGGTGTTGAATATTGTGTATATGATGTCTAAACTATGCAATGCAAGATACCATATGCATGATATGAGCAGTATAACCGTGCCAAGTTAGAGGATACACCTCAGTGGGGGAATAGGACTGGTCATCTGTCTCTGAATCCATCTCTGAGGAGCTATCGGGACCCAACAAGAGATCTGCTTCGACACGTAGCACTGTCTGCTCTGAAGGCCTTGTTTTCACTCCAGATTTTTTCATCTCCCACCCAAATGGCTGATTCACAGGAAGAGTAGTTTAATGTACAAACATTGTCGACAAATGGAAATGTAATGAAGAAAAAGATGGGCAAGATATCATTCAAATATATGATGCCTGGTTAAACATGATGGCATTGCACATTTCACATATATTATGGCTGGCTAAAAGACATGAGACTGCATAATTCCCATATATGATATAGAAACTAAACAGGTGGCATTACAAAACATGATGTCAAAAGTAGGCACTGCAAGGCAACATATGCATGACATGACTAACATCATCATGCCAAGGTAGAGCAAACACCTTGGGGGGTAAATAGGAGTGGTCAGCGGCGTCTGAATCCACCTCAGAACATATGTCTTCCTCTGGATTACAATCTGGAGAGGGGTGGGGAGGGTTTGCCATTGAACCCACCATGAAGCGATGTCTGCATGACATTGTATTGCCACGCAAAAATCTTCTCTTTTCTCTACATGTTCAGCATGACTGTGTACAATATCTGACATGCATACGAAAAAAATATGGTGAGATTATGTAAGGAGAGCATGCAGAAATTTAGAGTGATGGTAACAACTAGTGGATGGATCCAAAAATAATGATAGCAGGCTGATGATTGCTTTAATTTAATAAAAAGACAAATGATGATTGCTTTACTATTTGTTTCCCACCCAATATGAACAACATAGGCATACCCTAGGTGAACCAGATATTAGACAGACATACTATTCATTGCTGCCTCGATATGTGCCCCACAACTAATTTAGAACTCAAGTTTGAACATTAATTTGGACCTGACTTGGGAGTCCAAGAGCTGAACAGGACGATAAAGTAGCAAGTAAGTTTAAGCAATGCATAACATAAGCAGAAACAAAAGAGTGCAACCTCTCTTGTGGACCTGTGTACTCCTCAGGTTCATCTGCTGAGTCGATGATGGTGATGCCGTTGCGGTGGGTGCCGGCGGCAGGGAAGGAGATCTAAGGCGGCGAAAGACAGTCAGGAGTCGTGATGTCTGGTTTGGTGGATGCTTCTGTCGATGGAGCAGCTCAGGTGAGGTGGACGACGTCGCGGCAGGAGCAGGACAAACCACACAAAGTTCCCTTCGATACCTACCTGTAACTGAAGTAATTCTATAAGGGCTCATTTGGCTTGCATGATTCTAAAAACGCAGGGATAGGAAAAACACCAGAATAGGATAGGAATGCACATGGTAATTAGAGCATTTGTAAACACAGGATTTCTGTCAACTTAGATGTTTGGTTTACAGGAATTGGAAGAGCAGAGGAATGCAAAGAAACATGGCCAAAATAAAGTGAAGCCATATGAAAGCATGTACAGTTAGAATGTTATTCTAGCACTAATGTACTTGGTCTTGTTTTCATGCATAGGATTTTGAAAAGTAGGTCCAGGTGGATGTTTTGCTTCATTCCTTTCAAAAAAAATGCATGAATAATTGAATAGTAGAGTGCCATTGGAAAATTCCCTATTGCTATGTTTTTCCGTTGAACCAAAATAGCCCTAATGGATCGACGTGAATGTATAGTAATAAGTGATGCAACAAGTGTACAACCTCTTTGTTGTACCCGTGTCGACCTCAGCATCATTGGGTTGGTCGACGAAGCAGTTGAGGCAGAGGTGGCTGTCGAAGGTGTGGAGGAAGATCTGAGGAATCTGTAGACGGCGTCCAGGGCACTGCTCTGTTGTGATGGATCGTTCTATCATTGGAGCAACTCTGGTGAGCCGTAAGACGTCAAGGCTGAAGCAGCATAAGACAGACATCGTCAATCTCAAGTGGGATTCTAGTAGCATCTCCAATAGATGATGTAAAATAGATGTAAAATTTACATCACCAAAAACCACCTGACTACAACAGATGAGGTAAAAACTGTTGACTCTGAACTTAACTGTCGAAACTGAAATTTACTGTGGAATCTAAATGCTACTGTTGAAACTGAACGCAATGGTAGCAGAGAGGCACTTGGCATGTAGTTTAGGGAGGGCCTGCAGTTCATCTTCAACCTGCACCCTCCTGAGCCGCCAGCCACCACCGGCCAAACCGCCGGCCCCAGCGCCGGCTCGCCGCCCCAAAACAACTCCCCACCGCCGCCCCGGCCAGCCCTCTAGGCCCCCACCCCCACCCTGAACCCTAAGATAGATAGTGGGGTACCTCTCCGGCGAGCCCCCGTCCCCGCTGCGGGTGGTTCTTCCTTAACTCCGGCGAGCCCCCCAACCCCTGAAAATCGACTGACCCAAAAGTCGATTCAGTCAACTGAAGTGTGGCTAAATCGGAGCAGAGCAGCAGCACGAACGAGGGGGGGGGGGGGGGGGGAGTAGCAGCAGCAGCTGGGCGAGTGAGCGATCGAGCGAGAGCCGGAACAGCAGCAGCAGCGCGAGCGAGCGAGAGTCGGAGCAGCAATAGCAGATCCGGCTGGTATGGACGCCGTCGCCGAAGGGGCCTCACACTGGGGGAGAGCCGCCGTGAAGATGTCGCCCGCGGCGCCGGCTTCAAGGTAGCCGCTCCATGGGGGTGCGGGATGGAGCACCGTCATCGCCGGGAGGTCGAGTTAAGGAGAAGGTGCGATGCGATGAGTGTACAACCTCTTTGGTGGCGCCGAGTAGGCCTTGGCTTCGTCCGAGGAGTCGGTGAGGATGTTGCGGTTCCGGTGGAGCAGGTTAAGGCGGCGCTGTGGGGATGGAGCAACCGCGATAGACGAGGCGATCGTCGGAGCAGCTCCTTGGAGGTGGAGGATGGGGCGGCTGAACTGGCGGGACGACGAGATGGACAAGGGATCCTCATCCAGGGAGGTGGACGAGGGACGTCGAGTTGTTGCGATGGACGACATCATTGGGGAAGAGGCTCCGGCTGGGCAGCAGTGAGGTGGCGAACGGAGGAGGGTGGGGTTTCGTGGCTGGAGCGGAGAGGTTATGGCGGCCTGGGATTTCGAATGGCGAAAAGGGGGCGATGGGAGGGGGTGAAGCATGACTTAGGGACGCGCTTGTCCAAAATGTAGGGTGTGTTACAAAAGTACTCCCCACCGATTTGAACTAGCGGCCCTTTTTGGCTCAGGGTTAGAAGGGGGATTTCGCGTATCGAGATTTGGCAGCTGGAGGGAGTTTTCATGCGCGTTGTAATTTCGGGATAGCAAGGCGCGGCTTGTGAAGGCGCCAGTTTTGGGAGCAAGATATCTGAATTTTCGGGGTATAACAAGACGCGGGTTGAATTTTAGGGACAAGCCTAACGTGTAGTAATATTGTACTTGTACGTACCAAATCAATTCACACTTCCCTCAACCAAAAATAAAACAAAAAATAAATAAAACTATTCACACCGCACAAAGAGAGAGTCTTGCCCCGTTTTACTATACAAATGCTATTCAAAGCTACTCCCTCCTTCCATCTATATAGGGCCTAATGTGTTTTTCAATGCTAACTTTGACCAAATATTAGAGCAATAATATATGACATGCAACTTACACAAAGCACACCGTTAAATTCGTCTGTGAAAGGTTCTTTCAATGATATACTTTTCACATTGTGCATGTCATGTACTATTAATCTTGTCAATAGTCAAACACGGTCTTAAAAATCTCATTATGCCCTATATAGATGGAAGGAGGGAGTATGAATCCATGTTATGTCTGATTAAATTTTTTTGCTTGCTGTATAATGCATGTAACCTACTCATACCAACATTTTAGTGCATTCCAAATGTCTATACTACCGCTGCAATTCAAACTAAATTTGAATTCGTTTCTCTATTTCAATAAGAATCTACAATCATGATTGTTGCCAACTTCAACCATCATTCGTGTATTACCTTAATAACACACCACATGATTATGATACGTCTCCAATGTATCTATAATTTTTTATTGTTCCATGCTATTATTACCCCTTTTGGATGTTTATGGGCTTTATTTTACACATTTATATCATTTTTGGGACTAACCTACTAATCGGAGGCCCAATCCGTATTGTTGTTTTTTGCCTATTTCAGTATTTCGAAGAAAAGGAATATCAAACAGAGTCCAAATGGAATGAAACCTTTGGGAGCGTGATTTTTGGAACGAACGTGATCCAGAGGACTTGGAGTGCAAGCCAAGCAGCAGCCGAGGCGGCCACGAGATAGGAGGGCGCGCCCCCTGTCTTGTGGGCCCCTTGGGCGGCCACCGACGTACTTCTTCCTCCTATATAAGCCTACGTACCCCGAAAACATCCAGGGAGCCAACGAAACATAATTTCCACCGTTGTAACCTTCTGTATCCGCGAGATCCCATCTTAGAGCCTTTGTCGGTGCTCCGCCGGAGGGGGAATCGACCACAGAGGGCTTCTACATCAACACCATAGCCCCTCCGATGAGTTGTGAGTAGTTTACCACAGACCTTCGGGTCCATAGTTATTAGCTAGATGGCTTCTTCTCCCTTTGTGGATCTCAATGCAATGTTCTCCCCCTCTCTTGTGGAGATCTATTCAATGTAAACTCTTTTTGCGGTGTGTTTGTCGAGATCCGATGAATTGTGGGTTTATGATCAAGTTTATCTATGAGAAATATTTGAATCTCCTCTGAATTATTTTATGTATAATTGAGTTATCTTTGCAAGTCTCTTTGAATTATCAGTTTGGTTTGGCCTACTAGATTGATCTTTCTTGCCATGGGAGAAGTGCTTAGCTTTGGGTTCAATCTTGCGGTGTCCTTTCCCAGTGACAGAAGGGGCAGCAAGGCACATATTGTATTGTTGCCATCGAGGATAAAAAGATGGGGTTTATATCATATTTCATGAGTTTATCCCTCTACATCATGTCATCTTGCTTAATGCGTTACTCTGTTCTTTATGAACTTAATACTCTAGATGCAGGCAGGAGTCGGTCAATGTGTGGAGTAATAGTAGTAGATGCAGGCAGGAGTCGGTCTACTTGTTGCGGACGTGATGCCTATATACATGATCATGCCTAGATAATCTCATAATTATTCGCTTTTCTATCAATTGCTTGACAGTAATTTGTTCACCCACCGTAATACTTATGCTATCTTGAGAGAAGCCACTAGTGAAACCTATGGCCCCCGGGTCTATCTTTTATCATATAAGCTTTCAATCTACTTTTATTTGCATCTTTACTTTTTGCATCTATATTATAAAATACCAAAAATATATTTACCTTATCATACTATCTCTATCATATCTCACTTTCGCAAGTGGCCGTGAAGGGATTGACAACCCCTTTATTGCGTTGGTTGCGAGTTCTTTGTTTGTTTGTGTAGGTGCGTGGGACTTTTGAGGAGCCTCCTACTGGATTGATACCTTGGTTCTCAAAAACTGAGGGAAATACTTACGCTACTATTGCTGCATCACCCATTCCTCTTCAAGGAAAACCAACGCAAGCTCAAGACGTAGCAGATTGCTATAGAGATAGATATGAACTACGTGTACTACATGAACTCAAATTCTATTTTTTGAATACACGTGATGTTGATTCCAAATAATAGTACATTTGATGTACTAAATATATATTCATAATCTAAACCATGTTCCATACGTACACCGTGTTTATCACACAAAGTATAGTGCCCCACCCCCTACATTATGACAAGTATTTAGACCTGAGTTGCAAAAGCCACACATTAGCCCAAATTATAATCAATGTTCTACATTATGATATCTTTTTCAAGTATCCGTATCCACTTTTTTATAATGAATTATTATCTTTGTTCGTCTTTTACACCTTCACAATCCTCTTCTATTTGTAGCTAGCTAGCGCTAACTTTCTATCATGCATGCACATGCCCGCCCCCCTCTCACCCACCCTTAGCGTCCCCTCCATCGCGCACATTCATTATTTCTCTTTAGGTCGTCCACCAGCGGTGTGTGTAGGCCCCCGGCTCCTTCTTTCCGGCACACACCGGTCGATATACCTTCTAGCCAAGTGTGCCTACAACAAACACATATATACTTCCCCTCTTCTCTTCTCACCGTCCATGCCCCCCTATGTCCAATACGATTCCACGCAGGTGCACACTCCCGCCCCTCTTTTCATTGATCACATACTCGCACACTCCTCCCCCCTCAACATGGTAGGCCTCTTGCACCACCTCCTAGCCACACCCTCTCCCCCTCTCTGTGTCTCCGGACCTTATTTGCTTCTAACACATGCAAGCGTGTATATGAACTAATCTCCCTACATATAGCCAGGTCGACTATAATTCGTTTTCACCAAGCACCGATACACTTACCTCACTAGTTATATCTCTCCCTTTCTCGGACACACGACGGTTGATCTTCCTATGTAGTTACGTATGCTTACCACAACCATATCTTCTCCCCTCATCATCCTTGAATACCTCCCTACCCGTCTGTCACACGCACGTGCATAGACAGACAGACATCCCCCGCCCTCTCTTATTGATATTGCACTCATACCCTCCGTTTGTCTAGCAGGCCTCTCCCACCATTTTTGAGACGCCACTCCACCACCAACCCTCCGATGCTCTACCTTTGTCTTTTCCCAACCTTATTCCTCTGCTACACATATCCATGGATGTCGATCGATCTCTCTCAATACATAGCTAGGTCTATCTCCTTCCCCACACATATACTAGTCGATCGGTCTCTGCCCCCTCCCCCCCCCCCCACACACCAATAGTCGAATGTTGTAGGTAGGTATCCATGCCACAGAGAAAAACTGCACCTCTGCCCTCTCAAATTCCAGTAGGCCAGCCGCCCTGTATCTTTGACGTGGGCAAACACAAATTCGATGGCGCTCTTTATTGATCGCGCAGCCACACACTATCCTTGTTTTCAATTCTATCGATATCTCACGTCCATGACTCCTTTTCACACACATTGCATATGTTACATTTTTCTGTTTGAGATATCATCAACACATTGCCTATGTTTCACACAAACCATCTCTCTCACACCCGCCCACGTACGTACCTGCACCTAAAGAAGAAGTGCACGCATGACGCACGTACTCACATCTCGTTCCCGGCCACACCCGTGCGGGTACACGGTGGAGTTCGTTTCTGTACAAAAAGGCAGCCCACGTGATAATTTGACGTGTGTAGCGGTTGTTTACTCGAAGGAGGGTCGGGTACCACGCCTAGACGGAACAAAGTTCAACTTGATGTGTTAGCATTAAATAAAGTTATATATTCCTCAATGGCACATACAAAGTATAAAATGATTGTCGTGGGGAAAATGGAAAAATGGGTTTGTCTCTTGTCACATCATCTCACACAATTCGGTCGTGGCCTCTCTCTCTCTCAGCATTGCTTAGTGATCCGGCCGCATCCCGTCCACCGGCGGAAAGGGAGGATGTGCATCGTCTCTCCGTTCGACGGTGTTGAGGCAGCACACCCCGATCTGCGGTACCCGTCGTTCTCTCTGACCAAGCTCCGGCGCGCTAGGGCCTTCGGCACTTACTGCCGCAGTATGGGCAGATCCCGGCCGCCGGCGCCCTCCTAGTAACATCCCGACGACCCTCAGGTACAGCTTCCCCCTGCCTTGCTCCACTGCCCATCTTCCCACGTTGCTGCATGTGGATCTTCTTTAGTTGTTTGCTTAAATCGTATCTCGGCTGGTGTACTTTCCATCTTGCAATCTCGTCCTCAAACCTTTTTTGATAAACCACCATGTGCTATCTTTCCCTTATTACATGGAACATGCTTCTTTTTTGTTGGCGTATGTGTCTTCAACTCGTGTTATTGGGCAGTAATTGTTTCCTTTCGACCTCCTTTTGCAAATAGGGCTATCCATTTTCACCTCGTTGCTATTGCGACCTTTTGGTGAACTGCACAAATCACTTTTTTCTAAAGAGTGTTTTGTGCAGTTCCGCCAAAATGTCACACGGGCAACATTTTTACATTTCTGTGGGACTGCGGAAAGGGAGATTGGTTTTGCTATCCTCCTCATCCAACTCCATGCCTAATCTTCTCCAACAAGAAGTTAGTCCTAAAGAGAGATCGTAGGGGTGATTGGCTTCTATTTATGTGTGTTATGTTTCATCATCTAGTTCCACTATTATTGTAATCACACTGACTAGATATCTTTGCAAACAGGGATGGTCCGCTCGATTTTAGTGGAGATGCACAAAATGATCAGATTGTGGTGTCCTTCATACACCTCTTTTTGGCTACAGAGCTGGGTGAAACTAGCTGCCAAGCAATGAACACTGTGCCAAGGAAATGGAGCCATGCCTACGAAAATCATCGATCAATTATATTTTTTTTCTTTATTTGTACACCTTCTCACAACTTTGTCTTCAGTTGTGATGTGAATATTAGGCTGATCTGCGAACCATTGAGATGCATTAGCCATGGTAGTTTCATTTGTATTTGATGGAATGTTGTAACGAGATAATCTCGAGGCAAGACACATGAATCCTAAGTTGAAACCTTTTTTCCTGCGGGAACCAAAGTTGAAACCTTCATAGCATCATAGTACAATTTCATTAAAATTATGCGTACATACAAACAAATCCTGAAGGATTGATAGCAATGCCAGAAACAATTCAACTTTGTTTAGCCGACATGTTGGACATCCTTCATCCGGCTCCACCTGCCATGCAGCAATATTGAGTGCACAACACAACTTCAGGGAAAGATTCACCCCGGTCATTGCACCACAGTAGTAATGACTAGTGAGCAGTCAAATCATAGGGCCCCACCTTCACCAGAGTAAGTTGCTCGGACGAAGCAACCATCATTTCTGTGTTCCTTGAATCCGCTAGTACTCCCATATTCCCACAGTAATAAGTTGCTCGGGCGAATCAAACATCACTATATCCGCTCACATGTGATGACCACAGGAGCTATCCATTCATATTGCATATTAAAAAAATAAAGGTCGATAACTAAGGCGGCAAACTTTCAATTTTTTTAATGCGGCACCTCGGGCCAACGCGGCCAGATCGCATTTTGCACGAGAAATTACACACCATCTTTCATTGACATGTGGTCCCGTTCCAACATATCAGTGAGACGACGGTGAGTCATTTTCTACTAGTATTTTCGAACGGACGTGTAGGATGGGGCGCCTCTTCGTGTACCATGGCAAACTGGCAACCGTCCACCGACTCTTCGCCTTTCCCTCTTGATTTGGAATTGCTGTCGCACGCTCTTCCTCTCGCTCCTCCATTTTCCTTCAGCCCTTCACCCTTCCTTCTGCCATTGTTCGATCATCTTCTCCATGGAGGGAACGACCCCGTTATTCTTGCCCCAATCTGAAAGATGACGTGGTGGAGGAACTCATTGATCGGTGTGACGTCATCACCTCGGCTAGCATGGCAGGTTCGTTCAAGACCATTCTCGACTCAACTAATAACATCATTACAAGGAACCCAAGGGTCAAGGAGCGGTTTGATCTCCCCTATCTTCTTCGCCGTGACCCTGATGACTACTGGCGCGGGGACGACGGAGGCCTCGCCTTGTGCAAGTTGATGCCGCTTGATAATGATACATATGATGTTAATATGCCATCGCTTGAGGGCAAGGATTGGGCAGGTGCAAATGGAGATTGGGTTGTTTATATTGGGTACAACTGCGAGTGGGAACTTGTGAATGTGTACACTCGTCACCGGGTTCCACTTCGAAAAATCTCAGTAGACTGCCCAGAGGTTGAGCACACCGGTATTCTATGCATGTTCAAATATGATCATGGTGACTGTCTTCTGTGGAAGATAGCAATTTGTCGAGTTCCCAACCGCTCTTGGAATTACAAGAACTATGAAGTTGTTGCTATCTTCGACAAGCTTGTTGCCGTCCTTTGTGGTTCGACTCGATGGATATTGCTCAAAAATCAGTTTCTATACACGGATGTGTACTGTGATGCAATTCAATACGAGGGTCTTGTGTTTGCTTCCACCGCTCATGGCACTATTTTTGCATGGGATCCTCGTAGTTTCGGTACGTTTGTCTTCCAGCGTAATTATAATTGTTTCATCCACATGCATGCGGTTTAGCAAGTTTCCCTTTACTAATTAACCTTCTTCTTGTGTTTCCAAGGTCCTATGAAAATTCCACCACCTATACTTGAAAATTTTTATAACCAAGGGGGAGATGACGATGGTGATGATCACGAGCATGAGGATGAGCAGAACATATATATTGTCGGATGTTGGGTTCCGGCAGACCCTTAAGGTTCAAATCTGGGGTGCACGCGAAGATCTTCCCCCTACCAATCCGCGTTTGATCGCCTTGCGAGAATCTAAGCTATACGATGAACAACACGAGGGACACAGGATTTATACTGGTTCGGGCCACCGTTATGGTGTAATACCCTACTCCAGTGTGTGGTGTGGTGGATTGCCTCAGGGGAAGATGATGAACAGTACAAAGGAAGAACTGCCTCATGAGAGGTGTTCTTGAGCTGATGCAGTGTTCTACTTGGGGTGGATCTTCTTGTTTCTATCTGATCTCTCCTCCCTCCTCTTCTACTGCGGTGACTAGCCCTATTTATAGGGGCCCTGGTCCTCTTCCCAAATATTGAGCGGGAAGGGCACCAACAATGGCCATTTTGAAGGGGAACATCTAGTATGAGTTATCCTGACTAAAGTTGGTCTTCGGCTGCCAAAGGCACTGGTGATGACGCCGTCTTGGGCTCCACGGTGACCTCCATCCTGCTGCTCTGCTGGTCTTGGTCTTGTTGCACCGAAATGGTAACCTTTTCCTGATGCCTCGGTACTCCACGCCTATGCTTGCCCTCTTTGCACCAAAGAGGAAACAAGGACACTGCACAGGCCGGCGCCCGCCTAGCGCCCGCCTGGTCTCGATCATCATGGCTTGCGTCATGAGCACCTCGTGAGATACCCTTGCCTTGATCTCTCCGCCTCCTCGCGAGCCTGCCTGGCAAGGCCGCTCCCGAGGAAGCCTTGTGTTGTCCGCCCCGTGAGGCTTGGCCCCTCGCGAGGGTCTTGAGTTTTGCACTGATGAAGATGGGCCGTACTGGGCCACCACTCGAGCCACGCCGCAGGCAGGCAAGTCTGGGGACCCCCGTTCCCAGAACGCCGACAGTAGCCCCCGGGCCCAAGGCGCGCTCGGACTTGGCTTAGCAGAGAAGCAAAGGGGCAAGTGTGGAACGCCGTGGGTCCCATCAGCCTGTGGCCTTGGGCGCCGCGTGGCGGTTGATTGGACATGGGCGCCTCCTCTTCCCCACGCTTCCTTGGTATATATGCGCCTAGCTAGGCGGCCATGAGACTTGTACACGGTTATTCTCCCCTTGCTGCCCGTGCGCTTCTTGTTCCCCTTTCTGCCTTGAGCCTCTGCTTCTGCCTCCAATCCATCTTGGGTTCTTCCCCCTTTCCATTGCCATGGTGCCAGCAAAAAAGGAGAAGGGGAAGAAACATGCGCCTTCATCTAGCGTGCCTCCGGCAGCAGCTCCCGCCGTCGACAAGTCGCTCATACTCAATCTGGAAGCCTTGGAGAAGGTCTGATCCGCACTCGCCTCCAGCTTCAACGAGTGCGGGAGGACGACGGTCTGGCCCGCGTCCCATGCCTCCTTTGATAGGATCGTCACGGAGGTCCGATTCTTTGCCGACGCCCTGTGGGCGGGCCTGGTTCCCCCCTTCTCCGCTTTCTTCAACGCGGTGCTTTCCCATTACCAGATCCATATGATGCATCTTGGTCCCCAATCTATTACTCTGTTTGCCGTCTTCGCCTTTGTCTGCGAGGCTATGGTGGGGATCCCTCCTTCCGTTGCTCTCCTGTGCCACTTCTTCTCTCTCCGCTTGACTGACCCTTCCCAATGTTTGGGATGCGTGATCTTCCAGGCCGTGCCAGAGACGGCCGCCTCGGGGATCGACTTTGGCCTCCCATCCTCTGCGAGCGGGTTTCGGGAGCGATGGCTATACGTGGATGTTGGGGTGCCTAGCCCCCTGCTTGCACACCTGACATTGCCCGCTATTCCCAATCCTGGTTGGGGTCACAAGGAGCTTACGAGCCCCCAGCTTGCTTTCGCTTGGCATCGCTTCGATAGGCTGAGGAAGCTCGGCGTGACGGCACCCCAGGTGGTGAAGGAGTTCCTCCAGCGTCGCATCGCTCCTCTCTAGCGCCATTCCTGCCTGATGTGGGCCTTCTCTGGGCGTCAGGACCGTATGAGGCTCCAAGAAGGGGATCTCGCGCCTAAGATGCTGAAGAAGGTGCTGAAGGTTATGACTGGCGACCCCTCTTCTGGCAACGTCTGACATGGAGGCACCTTGTTGTATCTTTGCTCAAACAGGGTCGAGTTCGTGAGGCAGATGCCCCGCTTCGATGAATGGGGGCTGTGCCCGGCTGGCCTCATAGGGCCCCGCAAGAACCCGGTTGCGGCGGTTCTTCCCCCAGTCGCCCGCACCGGCCTTGCCTCAGAAGTCGTTGCAGGGAGGCAAGCATCGGCAGGGGCTGGGGGCCCTGATGTCGAGGTGCTGATGTCGTGCGGGGCTCCCGAGGCGTCATCCTCCGGATCTTATGGAGCCCCTCTCGAGGGGGTGGTTGATGAGGGGGCGCGACTTGCGGCCCCTGAGGCCGAAGCCCCCGAGGCCTCGGCAGGCCACCAAGAGGTGGCACTTGATCGCTCTTCTCAGACCGGCGCCCTTGATGTAGGTTGTCCTGATGCTTCTGCTCCTATGATGCGCGCCGGCCCTCACGTCGCGAGCTTGGGCCGGTTCCACATAGATTTCGAGTCCCTCCGCAAGAGGAAGGAGGCTTCGGGTGGTGATGACCGCCCGTGCCGCCCATTGAAGCACAGGAAGTACTTCGCCGTGGACGAGTGAGTACCTCCTTCTTATAGTTCCTTGTTTGCCGTTCCCTTCACTGACCGTGGCCTTTCAGGATCCCTCCTGCCGAGCCCGCGGAGCCAACCAAGGAGCCGCTTCCTCAGGCTTCACCTCCACCGCCGACCTTGATCGCCCCGAGCCTGTGTGCTACCCTCGGCGCGAGTTCGGCTGGAGAGGTGGGCCGACTCGCGGCACGCCTTAAGCCTGTAAGCACACCGCTCTTCCTCCGCGAGCTCTTCCCGGGCACGCCCGGCTTGCCCCAGACTCCTCCGCTGATCATAGGCGGTGAGTGGCTAAAGTCAATCTTCGGTCCCTCCTCAGGGGGTGGATTGACGCCGCGCTGGGTCCCCTGCGGGGCCCGTCCGGCGATCGTGGGGGCGCCAACCCCAGCCCCCTGCCGAGAGGGGGGAACCACTCCAGGGTCCTCCGCCAGCGTCGATGGTGGAGGATGATGTTGATGATGCGCTCATGCATGCGCGGGAGCGCAGCGCTATCCGCCGAGAGTTCTTCCAGAAGGCGACAGACGCAGTGAGCCAGCTTGGTGCAGAGCTTGCAGGCGAGGATGCGCGTCTTGAAGTTGAAGGCCTGCGGCTCATCGAGGAGCGGCGCAAGCTGAAGGCGGCTGTTGGTCTCGCGCGCCACCAGCGTGATCTCGACAATGCCAAAGCCGAGGCATCTCTGGTGGCCTCTCGGAAGGCCTGCTCCCGGGCCATTGAGGAGGCTCAGGAGGCAGATCGCCGACGCGAAGCTGCAGAGGAGCGCGTGTGGGAGCTCCAAGACTGGTGCAATTCTCTAGAGCAGCAGGTGGAGTTGCACCAAGCCTCCCTTGCGTCGCTGAAAGGGGCACCCGCTGAAGAGGAGGAGCTCGGAGGCACGAGGAAGCGCTGACATTGGAGGCTGCCGAGCGCAACCTCGATCTTGAGCGGCTGGAGACAACGGAGCACCAGGTCACCCAGGCGGAGGACGAAGTTGGTGCGCGGGAGGCCCGGATCCAGGAAGAGATCGACCGTCGCGTGG
Organism: Triticum timopheevii; assembly: GCA_963921465.1. Taxonomy (NCBI): domain Eukaryota; kingdom Viridiplantae; phylum Streptophyta; class Magnoliopsida; order Poales; family Poaceae; genus Triticum; species Triticum timopheevii. Next base: position 295,568,959 of record OY997262.1, read on the forward strand.
CGAAAGCTCGCGCCGGTCTTGAGCGCGAGTATTAAGAGCGGATGGAACTGATCAAGGCCGAGGCCGCGGGCAGGACTGCTACTCTCAGAACCAGGCTGACCGAAGCCATGCAGCGAGCTGAGGCCACTACAGCCGCCCTAGGCACGGCGCAGGCTGAGCTGGCCTCCTCCCGCGCCGAGCTTCTTCTTCTTCAACGGCGGGTTGATGATGCCGATGCTGTTGCGCAGTGGAATGAGGACGAGATCCGCCAGCAGTAGACGCTGGAGCACATGCATGGCCCCATGCTCCGGACACTCAGGGAAAGGGCCAACGTGGCCTTGGGCAATATCTGCGAGGCAGCCGCTGAGGAGCCGCAAGTGATCAACTATGCCGGCAATCTCCAGTTCTTCACTGTCGTGGTGACGCATCTAGAGAGCCGCTCTAAGAGGTCTCGCCAGCTGGTGGAAGAACGGAGCCGCGACCTGCTCGCACGGGCATTCTCCCGCGTCTTCGGCCATCTCCAGAACATCGCCCCCCTCTTCGACTTCAACGCTGCCATCGCCTCGGTGCCTGAGGCTGTCCAAGGCGACCTAGCGCGATGGGTGGAGGACAACGTAGATGCACTCGTCCGGGCCTTCACTTCTGATGACAACGGGGTGATCGTTGCTGCTGATGAAGGTGACGTGGTAAGCGGTGGTGAAGATGGAGCCAACGGCGGCGATGGGGAGGCCAGCGCCAGCGACAGTGGTGCCAGCGACGCCTCCGGGGATGCCCTAGGGGACGCGGTGAGTGACATGTCCGATTGATCCCACGCTCCCCCCCTGCTGTTTATCCTGCGTAGGAAGAGATTCGGGCGTGGCCCGGAAGGTTGTAAGAGCATTATGGGAGGGGAAGCCCCTCATGTAAAAAGATTGTTGCCTATGTGTTATTGAGGTCGGCGCCAGATGGGCGCTCGTATGGTGTCATTATTTCCGCGATGAGCTGGTTGTCGTAGTTTTACCTTTGTCCCGGCTAGCTTTGAGTAGCCTCGCAGCATCCATCAGAGGGTCTCACGAAGGTCCTGTTTGACCATGTGGCGAGAGTGGCGAGGGTGAAGCCGGACGCAGGACGTCAGGCGCACATGCTGGGCCATGCCCCACTCGCGAGGGGCTCGCGAGAGGGAGGCAGCTGGTGTGAATTCCAACTTGAACAGAAATTGGAGCACGAGAAAGCACATGAATAAGACACGACACCCCTCCCCGCATACGCAAACACAAATTCGACTTCAACTCAGATCCGAAACGAGAAAGCTTGTTCGCACAAAAGGAAGCAAAAGCAAAAGGCCGCATCCGGCTCCTAGTCTAGTCTTCGACGTCTTCTCACCAGTGCGGAGCTAAGTGCTTCCACTGGGCGTGGGAGGGAGCCCCCGAGGCCCGAGGGCGGCTCCCCGGAGACTCCGGGGCATGTACAGCCCCAACTCATTATTACGTGAGAGTGTCAGGGGCGGCGAGCTTCACAGGCACTGGGCCTTCTTCACAAGTACCGACCTTGCTTCATATCGCCAGATGAGGGCCCTGCCTTGCGCCATCCTTGACCACCATTAACAGCGACCGGAAAGCAGGACGACGCCAATGGGGAAAAGGGGACGCCAGCGGTTCCCCCGACGACCACGAGTCCTTTGCTGGGGGCAGGCCTTGGGGCACCTCCCCGGCAGAGGGCCTACCTTTGAAGGACGCCTTGCTCTGCGTGCCGTGGGGAGGGGCCTGGCTCCCGGCCCCTCTCCTGCAGCTCCAAGTGCCCTCCTCCTGAGGGGAGGGCGGCTGCTGCGTTGGGGCAGTCATCCACTCCAGCGACCTGAACCTCCTGCGACCCATGGTTAGCATAAGCCTGCTCCTGAGGAATTAGCGGTACCCGATAGTTGCTGCCGCCGGCACAGCTGTCAAGGCTTCCGTGAGGCTCCTGAAAGAGCTCGGCTTCTGGCGCCTCTTCCTCCCAGCCTGGCCCGAGGAATGAGCCGTGGTCTTCTTCCAGTGCGTACTCTCGATCCACCATGTGGGGCACATAGGCCTCCGGGGTCACCGCCCCAAAGGCCTCTCCGTAGTGCCCCGCACGCCATGCAGTTCGACTTGAAGCTCCATCTTGGGGGCGGTAGGGCGGCGGCCCGCTCGAGCCGTAGGCCGTGATGCGCATGCCCTTGCTTGCCAGGGGCGGTGCCGGCGCAGCCTGTCGCCCGGCGCTGACGGCCAGGCTGGTGTTGACGAAGCCTTGAGGCGCGCCCGGGGGCACATGGGCATGAATAGGCCTGCAGTGTGATCCGCCCGGGGCCTGGGGTTGAAGGTGGACACAGAACGGGGGTGCCCCTACAGCAGCGGCATCCAGGAGCTCGGCGACATGCTCCAACAGCATGTCGTGGCCGCTTTCTTGCAGTCTGCACCGCAGCAGTTCTCGCGCCACTGTGAGCGCGGCCTTCATGTTCGCCTGCTCCCCTCAGGTGTGCGGTGCTGCGGCCGCAGCGTGGCTTGAGGCCCTCGCTGCCGATCGTACCTGCCACGGAGTGAGGGCAGATGATGCTTGACCGCGTTGTCCGCACCCCGCAGCGCTCTCCGGGGCGCGGGCTGCCTGGGGTGCGGGGTTGAGGTCACCTTGGGCAGGTAGCACGGCATGGGCAGGCCATGCCGCCCAGCGGTCGAAGTTGGCCGTCGGGTCGCCGGCCATGGAGGCGGTGAAGCGGCTGAACGCAGGATGGAAGAAGGAAGATTTTGGCGCACCCCTAGCTGGTGCGCCAAATGTCGTGTTGGGTTCCGACAGACCCTTAAGGTTCGAACTCTGGGGTGCGCGTGAAGATCTTCCCCCTACCAATCTGTGTCTAATCGCCTTGTGAGAATCTAAGCTATACGATGAACAACACGAGGGACACATGATTTACACTGGTTCGGGCCACTGTTGTGGTGTAATACCCTACTCCAGTGTGTGGTGTGGTGGATTGCCTCAGGGGCAGATGATGAACAGTACAAAGGAATAACTACCTCGCGAGAGGTGTTCTTGAGCTGATCCGGTGTTATACTTGGGGTGGATCTTCTTGTTTCTATCTGATCTCTTCTCCCTCCTCTTCTACTGCGGTGACTAGCCCTATTTATAGGGGCCCTGGTCCTCTTCCCAAATATTGAGCGGGAAGGGAGCCAACAATGGCCATTTTGAAGGGAAACATCTAGTACGAGTTATCCTGACTAAAGTTGGTCTTCGGCTGCCAAAGGCACTGGTGATGACACCGTCTTGGGCTCCACGGTGACCTCCATCCTGCCGCTTTGCTGGTCTTGGTCTCGTTGCATCAAAATGGTAACCTTTGCCTGATGCCTTGGTACTCCACGCCTGTGCTTGCCCCCTTTGCACCAAAAAGGAAACAAGGACACTGCACAGGCCGGCGCCCGCCTGGCGCCCGCCTGGTCTCGATCGTCATGGCTTGCGTCACGAGCACCTTGTGAGGTACCCTTGCCTTGATCTCTCCGCCTCCTCGCGAGCCTGCCTAGCGAGGCCGCTCCTGAGGAAGCCTTGTGTCGTCCGCCCCACGAGGCTTGGCCCCTCGCGAGGGTCTTGAGTTTTGCACTGATGAAGATGGGCCGTACTAGGACACCACTCGAGCCACGCCGCAGGCCGCAGGCAGGCAAGTCTGGGGACCCCCATTCCCAGAACGCCGACATATACTCAGTGGCGCCTGGCAAGTAATTCCCATGGATCACCTCTTCTTGTCTGTATACAGCGCACTAAGTTTGTTACTACTGAGGGAGCACGTGTTGTCTCCCATGGTCGCACCCTTCGGAGCTATTCCAACACCCTTTGCATGGTATTCAGGATGGATACTAGTGTGCTAGCAGCAACACCTTCTCCCTGGTACAAAATTGATAGTCTTGGAGAAAACTCGCTCTTCCTTGGACAAAACTATCCGATGATGGTGAAAGGCGATCCAACTGCTGTTGACACAACGTTACTAGTACCATTTATGAGAAGCAACTGTGTCTATACCTCCGACATTTGGGTGGTTCCCTACCCTGGTACTGATATAGTAGGCCGCTTCAGCCTGGATGATCAGTCCTGCATTGGTTTTGAGATCGACAATAGATGGCCCGTCCCAGAGAATCACTTGTGCTTCAAAGCAAGCGTTTCCAACGCCGAGGATTGGTTGAGTTGAAGTTCATTTCATTGCTTGTTATTTGTTGTGTGATGAAACCTTTAGTATTTATAATGTATCCTCGTTGTCGATGTGGGTTGATGACCTGTTGTATGTAATAAAATGATATGCCTATGATAAACTTACTAAATTTATGACATGGCTTTCAAGTCGCTTCTTTGAGTGAGTGGTGCGACGTGGCAAAAAAAATATTTTCGGAATACATAATTGTATGTGCATTGCAATAGGTTATCGGATGAGGCCAATCAACAATAGTAGTACACTATTTGTACTAGCTTCACATGCTTCGCGCGTCGAGCGGGTGTTTTTACTGTAGCCATATGTTAATGTGTTTGCTGTGGACATAGCTTCGGTGCCTTAAAGGCACCTACCTTTGGGTCATTGACGTGTGGGCCAGCCACCTGTTGGGCCCACATGTCATAGACATAAAGGTAGGTGCCTTAAGGCACCGAAGCATCATCCGTTCGCTGTACGTAACCAACATCTCCAATCCTCGATACTAGTACTATATAGTAAGTAGTAGGAGTAGTAGGGTGGCATGGGCCAGAACAAGCATTCACGTCCAAGAGTACGGCACACGCCACCACCATGACATCCATCTGACACCATATTATTTCTTGGAGTCCATGCTAGAGCATTCTCTTCAACCTCGTCATTTCTCTAACTTCAGCCATCATGCGGCGAGCGAGGTGGGGGTTTGCCGATAGCCGGTTTCCTCAACTGCGGTCCCACTTGTAAGGCCAACTCCAATGCATGATCCCAAACGGACCTCCGTTTTGCACAAACTCCAATGACAATTTTGACTAGATAAGCAAGACCTAAGAAAACAAGAACCACAAGAATACATTTTACTACTCTAGAAGATATCCAACTTCCATAACTGCTCCTGTAAGTTGGATTAGTGCCTTCTCGATGCATTCATTGTTGATCTGCAGAGGCTCGATCTTGCGTGCTTCTTTCTTATTCAAGTGTAAAGAAGTAGACGTTGCTTCCTCGCATCTAGTCTCATATCTAGCATCTATTCTAGTAGGAGTATCAACAAGTGCACTAGTCTCATCTCTAGCCTCTATGCTAGCTAAAAGTGCTAGAACATCTACTAAATTGCGCTCTATCAATATATCGATGTACTCTTCTTCCCAATACAAAAACATGCATCCATTCTACTCCCTCTGTTCCACAATACATGCCTTCTATTTGTCAAAATATAGATGTCTAGCATCTATTCTAGTAGGAGTATCAACAAGTGCACTTGTCTCATCTCTAGCCTCTATGCTAGCTAAAAGTGCTAGAACATCTACTAAATTGTGCTCTATCAATATATCGATGTACTCTTCTTCCCAATACAAAAACTTGCATCCATTCTACTCCCTCTGTTCCACAATAGATGCCTTCTATTTGTCAAAATATAGATGTATCTAGACATGTTTTAGTATATAGGTACATCCATTTTTGGACAAATGGAAGTCAAGTATTTTGGAACAGAGGGAGTACACAATAAGTTTTTTAAGTTAGCACAACTAGTCTAATCTGAGAGCACAACCGAAGATTTGGTCGGGTTCTTCCTCCTTTTGCCGACACGTGGGACATCCAGCATCCAGGTCGTGTCATGCAAGAAAATAGAGTGGTAGTTGAAGCCACATGATGTGCATCTTTGGTTAAACTGTAAATAGAATCTTACTACTCTTGAGTAACTCCAAAAGCGGCCACCGAAGATCTTTATTGGATTTATTTTTCATCACCAGCACGTCGAGGTGAAAGATGTGCAGGTTCAGTGGGTCCTCTTGCGTTTTCACTGACATGTGGGACCGCATGTGAGAAAACAGACGATGGGCTCCACGCGTCCGCTAGCTGATTGAGAAGAGAGATAGAGGAGGGCTGAGCACGGACTCCAGGAAATTTGTTATACGTAACCAGCACCTCGATATTCACGTGTGGTTGTTTCTAGAATAAAAAAAGGAGGTACCCCTACTTATGTTACTCCCATTACGCCTAGCCTAAGGTTAGTAGGTGACCTTGCGCTTGGCTCTTCGCCTCTTCCGAAAGTCGATGGTTCTATAGTAGTGCTTCTGGCAATCTGACACCAAATGAACTGCTGCACGTCCACCGCTTGTAAGCAAAAGTTTCTCCTCGTGCTATGAGCCACCGCGCACCGTTGGCGAGGGAGAAGGCGTAATCAAGCTTCTCGTCATTCTGTGAGTTGACGGGACACATACTCTCTCCAAAAAAGGGTTGATCATGTCATTGCTACCATCTCATGCTCCGTTGTTGAGTACGTGCACTATTCACGTGCCATCGAGGATAAAAAATATTGCGTAGGTGCCATCGAAGTGCACGAATCACTTACGCACTGCTTATCTGATTATCTCCATTTTCTTGCATGACACGTGCACCTTGATGCTAGATGTCTCGCGTGTTGGGAAAAGGATGAACAAAGTTCACGTAAAAGAAAAGACTTGAAGAGCATAGATTCCCGACGACCGAGAAGGAGCAAGGAACCTCGCGGTGGAGCGTCTGCAAGGAAGCTTGCACGTTTTCCCCTGTTTTTTGCCGCCTGCCCACCTATAAACAAATAAAAGAACATGAACTTTTTGCTAACCACTAGAAACGGTACATCAGGATGCTAAGTTGAAGATGTTTTATACTCCCTCCATTCCCAAATATAAGTCTTTTTAGAGATTTCAATAAGGGACTACATACGAAACAAAATGAGTGAATCTACACTCTAAAATATGACTACATACATTCGTATGTTGTAGTCTATTTGAAATGGCTAGAAAGACTTATATTTAGGAAAGGAGGGAGTAGTTTATATTGAATTATTGATAACCACGCAACAAGGCATGCATGTATAGGACGCATGCAGCCACGCATGTACACAAGCCAACGCACTAACTCCATCCGATCCAACTCATGCACATACGCGCACAACATGGAGCACACAACGCATGTACATAACACGTGCATGCACACACGCTCGGCCGCAGAATGCACGTGAATAACACATGCATGCGCACACACTCGGTTGCATGGAGGCATGCGCCATCCGCGGCGACGTCTGGTTCGTCGTGCTACGGCGAAGCTCGCACGCAACGGCGCATACGCATCTCTTGCAGCACCTCTTTGCCATTGTTGCTCAACTACTAGTCGGAGACGAAGACGACCGCAGCCTTGGCCTTAGAGCTAGCATCGATGGAAGAACACGCACGTTGCACGCATACGAGCACGTACGGAGTGCCCACGACGTGGTGGTGGTGCGTCCCCAGTCGCCTCTACTCCTTCTGTGCACGTTGTCTATCAAGGCAGCTGCATGCTAATGATGATGTGGGTGAGATCTTCTAGGACTCAGATGATGACGAGGAAAATTATGAGACACAAGGTGACATACACCGTCAAGGTCCATGGTCAAGGGGGTGCTAGTAAGTGCTTAGATGTGCTTAGAGCAAGTACAATAGAGTTAGGTCAGCGGGCTATAAGGAATAAACTAGTACTACCTCCATCCGGGTTTATTGGTCCTCTTCGTATTTTGTGCCCAACTTTGACCCTAGATTTGATTAACAAATTATAAGTTGTATGTCACAAAACTTATATTGTTGGATTCATATTTGAAAGAGGTTCCCAATGAAACTATTTTTAGGGTACATAACTTACTTTTTGATAATTAAACCAAAGGTCAAAGTTTAACCCAAACTACAAGGAGGACTAATAAACCAGGATGGAGGTAGTATATTTCTGCTTAGTTGGAGGAAAGAGGAGAGGAGAGAGAAGGTAAGCAGGCTCTTTGTGAAGAGCCAGCTCTCGCACGTGCTCCTAGGCACTTTGTGAGAATGAAAGTTGGGCCACATAATAAAAAAGTGGTACACTCTTTTGATCTACTATTGTACATGTTGACTATAAGATGGGCTGTAGATGACATGGCACTGGCTTATAGCCAGCAGCTGGCTCTACTATTAACCATGCTCTTAGATGAGGTGCTAAGTGCATTAAATGGCTTGGTAACTCAAGTCTTCAATGCATAGGTGCTTAGTTTATTGGTGCCACATCATATTTTATGCCTACGTGGCAGGCTTTGCAGCTATACATGGTGGAGCACTGGGAGAGGCCAATGCTGGTCATAGTGGGGAGCAACTTATACTGTAACATATTACTATGTTACTCTAAACATCTCTATAAACTGGAAAGGAGGGAGTAGAGACTAGTGTCATATGCAGAGTATGGGAGCACATGATGGCCCTGTTTGGATCCGAGAGTTAGAGTTAGTTTGGGTTAGTTTGGACTCAACTAACCCAAAAATATCCAAATAGGGAGGGTTAGTTTGGGTTAGATACATCTAACCCACTCAAAAAACTTCAAACCGATCACAAGTTGGCTTCTCACCTTCTTGGCCCAACAAAAACCCCTCCCCCCTACCGCGCGCTTCTCGCCAGGCGCCAGCTGAGCCCGCCGCTCCACATTGATGGCAAGTCACGGCGACGTGATCTCTCACTGCTTTCGCCATTGAAGTGGCGCGCCGACCGAGGGCACCGCCCGCTGCACGCCCGGCATTTCAGACTACACAGTGGAGAGTAACTTTAGAGAAAGTACTACAATTAGATGACATAAGCAGGCTATAAGGATTTAAATATAGTATTTGTGCTTAGTTGAAGGAGAGAGAAGAGGAGAGAGAAGAGAAGCGGATTGTAAACATGTAGCCGGTTGTACACCAACATACTTTGTGAGACAAAAGGTGGGGCCATTATTAATGATATAGTATTTATACTAAAGGGACTAACGGAGGCCTTAATTACTCCGTTTTTTGAGACAAACCTTGGTGGGGCTATTATTGACTTTTTTTGAGCTATTATTGACTTGGACGTGGGGTTTGGGGGCCAAAGGCCTACTATTATACTCGCACGACCGACCTAACATGCTCTACCCTAGCCGCCACTGTATCATATGGTTTCGCACCGTTCCAGATCTTAGCGCCGCTATTGGTGTCAAAACCGGCGGATCTCGGGTAGGGGGTCCCGAACTGTGCGTCTAGGCGGATGGTAACAGGAGACAAGGGACACAATGTTTTACCCAGGTTCGGGCCCTCTCGATGGAGGTAAAACCCTACGTCCTGCTTGATTAATATTGATGATATGGGTAGTACAAGAGTAGATCTACCACAAGATCAAGGAGGCTAAACCCTAGAAGCTAGCCTATGGTATGATTGTTGTAATGTATGTTGTCCTACGGACTAAAGCCCTCCGGTTTATATAGACACTGGAGAGGGCTAGGGTTACACAGAGTCGGTTACAATGGTAGGAGATCTACATATCCGTATTGCCAAGCTTGCCTTCCACGCCAAGGAAAGTACCATCCGGACACGAGCCGGAGTCTTCAATCTTGTATCTTCGTAGTCTTGGAGTCCGGCGGATAATGATAGTCCGGCTGTCCGGACACCCCCTAGTCCAGGACTCCCTCAGTAGCCCCTGAACCAGTCTTCAATGACGATAAGTTCGGCGTGCATAATGTTCGGCATTGCAAGGCGGGTTCCTCCCTTGAATAATCCAGAGAAGATCATGAACACCAGGATAGTGTCCGGCTCTGCAAAATAAATTCCACATTCCACCGTAGAGAGAATAAAATGTACACTTAGTTCAATCTGCTGACGTATTATGCGGCGTGACATCACACCGCCACCAGGCCTTTGTTTGAATTACTATACCACCTCAGCATGTTTAGCGAAGCGGTTTCCTTGGCACATCTTGTCGAAGCAGAGATCGTGTTCCCCTTATTCCGGGATTCTCATCAATACGTGCGTGGGTAACCCAACCGCGCCATTGATGGGGGCGCTTGGGAGATAAGCGAGTTTTACCAGGCTGGTGGGGGACGCATAGTTTTGTCCGCCTATATATAAGGGATAAGGATTCACCTTCTCACCTACGCCTTCTTCCTCCTTTGCTTATCCATCCCCGCGAACTCAAGCTCCAACGCCCGAGCTCGCGCATCTCGCCTCGACCTTCTCCGAATATTTCCGGAGCGGGAGGTAAATGGTTAGCCTCCACCGTCAAGGAGGAGGACATCACCAAGCTGCGCAGCGCCGGATACCTTTCCGGCGATATCGCGCATTGGCTACCCGACGAGGGGCAGCTCATCCCTACCCCTGAGCCTCATGATAGGGTCGTCTTCCTCCCCCACTTCCTCCGCGGACTGGGCTTTCCGCTCCATCCATTTGTCCAGGGGCTCATGTTTTACTACGGCCTGGATTTCCACGATCTGGCGCCGAACTTTATCCTCAACATCTTGGCGTTTATCTCGTGTGCGAGGCCTTCCTCTGCATCCGGCCCCACTTCAGCCTGTGGCTCAAGACCTTCAATGTCAAGCCGAAGGTTGTGAAGGGTACGCAAGCGGAATGCGGAGGCGCCATGTTGGGCAAATTGCCCAACGTCCCTTGGCTGGAAGGGACCTTCGTGGACTCCGTTAAGGGGTGGCAATCGGGGTGGTTTTACATCACCGAGCCGCGCAAATCCACATGGGCGGCGGCCCTCGAGTTTAGATCTGGCATCCCCACGCAGCTCACCTCCTGGAAGGAGAAGGGCTTGCAGTGGGGGAATCCGGTGGAGGTGACGGGACTCTGAGCATGTATCAAGAAGATGGTGAGCAATAGGCTCAGGCTCGTCGACGTGGTCCAAGTCATGCTCATCCGGCGGATCCTCCCATGCCAAGAACGGGCATTTAATTTGTGGGAGTTCAATCCGGAACAGCACCAGGTGCTAAGCGGGCTCTTCGATACAACATACGAAGGCGCCTGGAGGGTGCTGTTCAAGGGCGCCGAAGGCCCCGCGTCCGCGACCGAAGACCGCGGATTCAGCTCGCAGTATCCAACTGACGAGGTAAGTGATTCAACCCCATTACGGGACACTTGTGATAATTAGATTGACTCTAGTGAGGTTTCATTCTGCCTCTTCCTTTGACAAGAATGGATGGAGAAGGCCAAGCTTCTCATCAGCCCGACTCCCATGCCAGAAGACCCAGTGGACGCCCGCTTAACAGGGCTGCTGGTTCCGGCACCGCACGTGGTGCCGGAGAAGAAGGCCAAGAAGGTGGCCGCGGGGACTCGAAAGAGCTCCCGCAATCAGGTGTCTGATGACGACGAGGACTCCCCCCCCAAAGACGAGGAGGAGGAGTACTCTCTCCCGGAGGAGGGAGAGAAGAAAAGGAAGGCTTCCCCCATCGGGGAGGCCGAAGGGTCCAAGAGGGGGAGAACTATCCCGCCGGACAGTTTCGCCAACATCAGTGTTGGTGAGGATGAGTGGACTCCAAGGGCCAGGCGTCCGGCAAGATCGTAAGTATCCGGATCCTTGATGTGTAATTTCTTTTATGTCGCGTAGTATCCTTCTAACGCCGCATTCTGCCCGTAGTCCGGCCAATGATGATCTCCCCGACTCATCGAGTGGGTCATTGGCCTCGTCGGATGTGAATTCCATCCCGACTGCCTCCACCCCACGCGCCGACGAGGACGTCGAGGTGGGATCCCAGAGAGGGACCCATCAGGAGGAGGCTCTGGAGGCGCCGTCAGGCAGCCTCCCGGACTTCGTGCCGGACTCTACATCAGAACCCGCAGTGGTTCCAGAGTCCGGCAAGCGGCCCCTTCGAAAGAAGGGCAGGACCGTGACGCCGGCGGCCTCCGTCCAACCGAAGGCGCCGGATAACCTGCTGGAGGCTCTTAAAGGCGCTTCCATCGAGGAAGAACACCACACTATCATGAGTGCGGTGATTGAGAAGGTTCAGCTCGCTAAGAGCGGGCTGACCGAAGCCTGCAGTAGCCTTTTAACAGGCTTTGAGGTAAGAAGTTAAAATTATGTAATGTAATACCGCATAGACAGTAGCCCCTGATGCTTAGTTCGGTGTTCGGAAAGAAAAGCCGGACTAAGGATCTTTAACAAGATATACGCATGGTTGCCTAAAATATGTCAATATGGGTTTGCAGGCTGCGCTGCTGACCTCTGCCGCACTAATGGCGGAGGTTGACGTGCTGAAGAAGGATCTCAAGCGGTCCGAGCAAGAGCTCGGCCATGCAAAGAAGCAGCTCGAGGAAAAAGAAGGTGAGTAACACTTCTTTGAATAAGTACCTTACAAAAAAGGATTTTGGTTGCAAATAAAATTAACAAGGATAATATGTGTATTGCAGGGGCCACTAACGAGGTGGCAGCCCTGAAGGATGCTGTGTCCGCGGCCGAACGCAGTGCGGCCGCGGAACGGGCTGAGCGAGAAAAGCAAGAGGCACGGGTGGCGGAAGTTCGGCAAGAGCTCCAGGCTCTCATGGAAAAACATGAGAGTTTGGAGCGTGACTCCAAGACTCGAGAGTCCGAGCTTGCCTCGGCTCTCGAAAGTGCCAAGTCCGCCAAGGCCGAGGCCCGTAAGGCCCTTCAGGAGGTTGAGGACACAAAGAAGATAGCGGCGGGTAAGGCGTTTTTCATGCAAAGCAGGCATGTTAATGTGAACTACCTGACACTTGCCCGCATTCGGAGCTCTCCAGGGGTGTTTGCAGATCTGCCGCGTAGTGCGTCTGATGCCGCCGCATTCTATCGTGGCGAGGAGGGGAGCTCGACGGAGAAGGTCTTCTGGTCTCAGTATACTGAGGCCGGCCATCCGGTGCCCCCAAGCGACCAGCTGAAGCAGCTGGTCGAACTCCACAAGGTAGCTGAGGAGGCCATGAAGGGCCTCATAGTCCGGCTGTGGCCTGGACAGGCCATGCCTGGTAGCTACTTTGGCCTTGTGCGGCGGCTGGTGGATGCATGCCCCAGGCTGGATGTAGTCAAGCGCTCCGCCTGTATCGAAGGCGCTCGTCGGGCCCTTGCCCGCATAAAGGTGCAACGGGGCAAATTGGATGCGGAGAAGCTTCTCACAGACCCACCGCCGCCGGGCAAGGAGTATCGCACGCCGGAGAAGTATTATAAAATTGTCCTTAAGGGAGCCTGCGATATTGCATATGAGTGCTCCCGAAATGTAATCTTTGAGTGAACTCGCTGTTTATTTATCCTGTGCGCTGAAAACTTTGTTCATATGCGCCATGAGCAACGCTTGTTTAATTTAAAATATTACCTTCTGTGCGGTCGTTTGTAAAATCTGAGAGATGGCAAGTCGTTGGCTTCAGCCCCCAAGCCACAAGTGCTGGGGTGTTCGGGATAAACTTGAGCACTCTTGTTCCCATTTTTGGGTCCATCTAGGGAGGCGCTCAACACGACGAACAAGGCAACCGGACTTATAATGCTTGAACACTCTCACTTAGCCATAGAATTCTATAATTTTAAATTTCGGTGAAGCCCCTGGTATTCGGAAGACCGAATCCGGGGCGCTATCCACGCCTTCATCGGACATTATCCGAAACTTCGCTCGAAGCGGCGTGAGTCTTTAAGGACCCGAAAAAACCTCTCGAACAGCGACCAGTCTCTCGCCTTATCATGCCAATCAGTTTTAGCTTTCTCCACTGAGGCGTTAGCCCGGCTCAACCGGGGCGCAATCGCAGTGGTTCTCCCAGTGCCACCTTAGCCAACAGAACGGAACGTAAGGCACCAAAACGTGGGAGCCGGGCAAACCCAACTATTGACCCAAGACATGATTCGGAGCCGATTCATATAATGCTATAAGTTCGGGGTGCCGCACTTGTGAAAGTGTTCAGACTTTATCACACCATAGAGTGGGGAACATAAGCCCCCGGTGTATTATGCCGTACCAAAATATACGGGTGCCAGATGTCATATAATGAGCATATATATATATATATATATATATATATATATATATATATATATATATATATATAATGTGATGCAATTGCGATCATAAAGGTGCTGCATTATTAATGAAAGAAAAGTCTGCTAGTAGAGCGGACTGATACAAATAGTGCGGTAAGCAAGGGATTTGGACTAAATAAACATGTCCCCCTCCAGGGATGAGCTGCGGATTTGGTGTATATAATCGAATTTAATGCTCGTAATTGAGACCACCTGAGTGTTCGGCGCGGCCTTCTTTAGTCCCTGACCGTTGCATCATGAGTTCGGCAGGTTCACCGCCGAACAGGGCTTCTGGTTAACAGAGTCCTATGTACAAAAAAGAAGAAAAATAATAAAAAAAGAGGGGCACATTTGCGAGCCCCCGGTGTGGTCGAACCGCACTCTGGGTCCGTTGTGATCGTGCCCCCTCCCCTGTGCCCACGGTATCTCCAAAGCGTAATGATGTACGCGGAGTGGTATTCTTGCGATCATACGCGGGCGAGGGTTGGGGCCGCATTGCTACGCGTGCTCTGATCGCGCCAGGTGGTCTTGGTTGGCATTGCTCCAGGCGCGCTTTGCTGTATCCGGCCGTTTAACGGCCAGACTCGAGAATTGCCTTAGAAGGCTGCTCTGTACGTCTGCCGCGAGAGCCGCTATATGTTCCTCCGTTCGGAGGGAGCGTTCTGTATTCCCATTGACCGTGATGACTCCACGAGGGCCTGGCATCTTGAGCTTTAGGTATGCATAGTGCGGCACCGCGTTGAATTTGGCAAACGCGCTTCGCCCAAGTAGAGCGTGATAGCCGCTGCGAAACGGGACTATGTCGAAGATTAACTCTTCGCTCCAGAAATTATCCGGGGATCCGAAGACCACTTCCAGTGTGATCGAGCCTGTGCAGTTGGCTTCCACTCTTGGTATGACACCTTTAAAGGTTGTCTTTGTAGGTTTAATCCTTGATGGGTCTATGCCCATTTTGTGCACTGTATCCTGATAAAGCAGGTTTAGGCTACTGCCGCCGTCCATCAGGACTCTCGTGAGGTGGAACCCATCGACGATTGGGTCTAAGACCAATGCGGCGAATCCGCCATGGCGTATGCTGGTCGGATGGTCTCTTCAATCGAAAGTGATCGGACAAGAGGACCATGGGTTGAACTTTGGGGCGACTGGCTCCATCGCATAGACGTCCCTTAGTGCACGTTTCCTCTCCCTCTTGGGTATGTGGGTCGCGTATATCATATTCACCGTCCATACTTGTGGGGGAAAACCCTTCTATCCTCTGTTGTTCGGCGGCCGGGTCTCTTCCTCGTCGTCGCTATTTATCCCCTTGTCATTGTTTTCGGCAATTAACTTGCCGGCCTGCTTGAACACCCAGCAATCTCTATTGGTGTGGTTAGCTGGCTTTTCAGAGGTGTCGTGTATCTGGCATAAGCGGTCGAGTATTCGGTCCAGATTGGACGGACCCGGAGTGGTTCTTTTAAATGGCTTCTTCCGCTGACCGGGTTTAGAGCCTCGGAATCCGGCATTGACTGCCGTATCCTCCTTATCGTCGCCGTTAATTCGGCGCTTGTTTTTGTTTCGACGTGACCTGCCGTTGTTGTCCTTAGTATCCGGACTGCCAGAATTTTTACGGAGATTGTTGCTGCGGGCTAGCCAGCTGTCCTCTCCCACAGAAAAGCGGGTCATTAACGATGTGAGGGCTGCCATGGATTTCGGCTTTTCCTGCCCCAGGTGCCGGGCTAGCCATTCGTCCCGGATGTTATGTTTGAAGGCTGCAAGGGCCTCTGCGTCCGGACAATCGACGATTTGATTTTTCTTCGTCAAGAACCGTGTCCAGAATTGTCTGGCCGATTCGTCTGGCTGCTGAATGATGTGGCTTAGGTCATCGGCGTCTGGTGGTCGCACATATGTGCCTTGGAAGTTATCAAGGAATGCGGCCTCCAGGTCTTCCCAACACCCAATTGACTCTGCGGGCAGGCTGTTAAGCCAATGCCGAGCTGGTCCTTTAAGCTTGAGTGGGAGGTACTTGATGGAGTGGAGAAGATAGTCTTCGATCCAGACCGCGGGGTCTGTTGTGCCATCGTAAGATTCGATGTTTATGGGTTTAAACCCTTCGGGGATCTGATGGTCCATTACTTCGTCAGTGAAGCATAGCAGGTATGCGACGCCCCTGTATTGAGCGATATCGCGACGCAGCTCGAGAGAGCGCTGTCTGCTGTGTTCGGCCCGGCCGGGGTTATTGTATCCGGCACGACGGTATTCGTCGTGGGTCGTAGGGCGCCCACGTGATCCATAGATGGATCTGGATTGCCTTGCTTTGTCCTCCAATATGTCTCGCAAGTCCGGCGCGTTCCCTCTTGGCTTTGTACTTTTGGAGCGATGCCGGGGTATGGTCTTGGCTGGGGGCCTGGATGCCTCTCTGTCACGACCACGGGGTGGTCGGTCAGTCATATCGTGCGCTGGTGATGGAGGTACGTTTGCTTCCTCCTCTAATCGGGGGAGCAGCTTGCGTTTTGGGTAACTTTTGGAGGGACGTTCGAGTTTATACTCTTCGGCCGCGAGGACCTCGGTCCATCGATCGGCCAGCAGGTCCTGATCAGCTTGAAGCTGCTGATGCTTTTTCTTTAGGCTGTTTGCTGTGGCAATAAGCCTGCGCTTGAAGCGCTCTTGTTCGACGGGATCCTCGGGTACGACAAATTCGTCATCGTTGAGGCTTGCTTCGTCTTCGGAGGGAGGCATATAATTATGATCCTCAACCTCTTCATCTGCCGCCCCCTCATGAGGGCTTGCTTCTGCATCCTCCTGCGCCGAGTCTTGCTGGAGGGGATTGTCTTCGGCACTCTCTGGAGTATTATTATCTCCTGTGCCGGAATCTCCATTCTTGCTGTGGCGAGATTTAGAGCGGCGCCGCTGACGCCGGCAGCTGGGCTGTTTCTTTAAGGGATCTGCCTCCGCTGTTTCTTCGCCGTCCCCATCTTTTGGGGTATCCACCATGTATACGTCGTATGACGAGGTGGCCTTCCAGTGCCCTGTGGGGGCTGGTTCCTGTTTGTCTCCGGCATCGTCGTCCATAGCGTCGATGTCTTCGGAGTCGTAGTCTAGCACGTTGGTTAGATCGTCGACAGTGGCTACAAAGTGGGTGGTGGGTGGGCTCTGAATTTCTTCGTCGTCCGTATCCCAACCATCCTGGCCATAATCCGGCCAGGACTCTCCTGATAGCGAGAGATGCTTTAGTGAATTCAAGATATCGCCGAAAGGAGAGCATTGGAAGATGTCCGCGGCGGTGAATTCCATAACCGGCGCCCAATCCGGACCGATTGGTAGGGGCGCGGGAGGTTCGGAGTCCGGCGAGGAGTCCGGCGCCTCGGAATCACGAGTTTCGCAGGGGACAAGATTAGTGTTCGGCTCCATCGCCGTGGATGTTGGAGCCCCCAGGGCGGCGTCTATCCACCGGCCCTCGATCTAGGCGATCGGCTCCGGGCCAATGGCCGGAGCGGACCCGTGTGCGGCCACCAAGGCACTGTTCGGTGGCAGAGCTAAATCATGCCCGTCGTCACAGTGCGGCGCGCTTGGCTGTGGCTCGAGTCCGTCGAAGATCAAGTCTCCGCGGACGTCGGCCGTGAAGTTTAAGCTTCCAAATCTGACCTAACGGCCAGGGGCGTAGCTTTCGATCTGCTCCAGATGGCCAAGTGAATCGGCCCGTAGGGCGAAGCCGCCGAATACGAAGATCTGTCCGGGGAGAAAAGTCTCACCCTGGATAGCGTTGGTGGTTGAAGATGCCATCAAGCCTATCGGTGACGACACAGAGGAACTCTCAATGAAAGCACCAATGTCGGTGTCAAAACCGGCGGATCTCGGGTAGGGGGTCCCGAACTGTGCGTCTAGGCGGATGGTAACAGGAGACAAGGGACACAATGTTTTACCCAGGTTCGGGCCCTCTCGATGGAGGTAAAACCCTACGTCCTGCTTGATTAATATTGATGATATGGGTAGTACAAGAGTAGATCTACCACGAGATCAAGGAGGCTAAACCCTAGAAGCTAGCCTATGGTATGATTGTTGTAATGTATGTTGTCCTACGGACTAAAGCCCTCCGGTTTATATAGACACCGGAGAGGGCTAGGGTTACACAAAGTCGGTTACAATGGTAGGAGATCTACATATCCGTATTGCCAAGCTTGCCTTCCACGCCCAGGAAAGTACCATCCGGACACGAGCCGGAGTCTTCAATCTTGTATCTTCGTAGTCTTGGAGTCCGGCGGATAATGTTAGTCCGGCTGTCCGGACACCCCCTAGTCCAGGACTCCCTCAGCCGCCACACAATTCTTCTCCAGCCCTCCTTCCGGCGTGCACCACGAGAAGGGACAGCATTCCTCCGAACCCTGCCTTTCGTGATCCTGTACGGGAGAGGGGTGTCGGTGTCAAAACCGGCGGATCTCGGGTAGGGGGTCCCGAACTGTGCGTCTAGGCGGATGGTAACAGGAGATAAGGGACACGATGTTTTTACCCAGCTTCGGGCCCTCTCGATGGAGGTAAAACCCTACTCCTGCTTGATTGATATTGATGATATGGGTAGTACAAGAGTGGATCTACCACGAGATCAAGGAGGCTAAACCCTAGAAGCTAGCCTATGGTATGATTGTTGTAATGGTTGTGTGTCCTACGGACTAAAACCCTCCGGTTTATATAGACACCGGAGAGGGCTTGGGTTACACAGAGTCGGTTACAATGGTAGGAGATCTACATATCCGTATCGCCAAGCTTGCCTTCCACCCAAGGAAAGTCCCATCCGGACACGGGACGAAGTCTTCAATCTTGTATCTTCATAGTCTTGGAGTCCGGCCGATGATGATAGTCCGGCTATCCGGACACCCCCTAGTCCAGGACTCCCTCAGTAGCCCCCAAACCAGGCTTCAATGACGACGAGTCCAGCACATATATTGTCTTCGGCGTTGCAAGGCGGGTTCTCCTTCAAATTCCATGTACCTGCCGAACATTGTCCGACTCCCTTACCAATGTTGCGCTCCTTGGATTCCACGCCCAATAATGGCCTTCTTCCACGCGTCGCACGAATGCGAAAAGCTAGGGTATCTTTTATGTTTTACCCCCTAGCTGCGCAAATAATCTGCCTATAAGAGAGGCAAGAATCCAGATCCAAACTACACCATCTTCCTTCCATGAGTACTCATCAGAGCGCTTCTAACCAAAAATCCATTCCATTATGGACCGTCGACGTGGCTCCTCCTCTCGCGCTCCCAGCCCTCTGCCAGGAGATTGGAGGAGATGTTCTGTCCCGCACAACGAGCTGGTGACGCTCCAAGCGGAGGGATATCTTCCTCCGGCCTTTATGGTCCCGGTTCGAGCCGGGCTGGCCACCTACAAAGGTGGGAAGCAAGCGGAGGACACCCCAAGTCCCAATAAAGGGGAGCGGGTATGCTTCGTCCCCTATCTGATAAGGGGGCTTGGATTTCCTGTACATCCATTCCTCCGCGGGCTTCTGGAGTTCTACGGACTCCAGCTCCATCACCTCACGCCCGCCTCTATTCTACATATCGCGGGTTTCGTAGCTCTTTGCGAGCTATTCCTGGGCATCGAGCCCCACTTTGCGCTGTGGAAGAGGTTATTCTGCCTCGTACCCCGCTCTCACGAGGGGTCAATATATCAAGTGGGCGGTCCCGAAATATGGCGCATCGCCGGGACCGGATATCCATCCGGAACCCCTAAGAAGGCGTCCGAAGACTGGCCTTCAGAATGGTTTTATGTAGAAGACGCTCCACTGCCAGACCCTGTTCGGATCGGCCTCCCGGAGTTCAGCAATGCTCCTCTGAAGAAACGCCTGAGTTGGCGCCCGCGGAGCCCTCAGCTGGAGGAAGACAAGAGCGTCCATTATTTGATGGGCCGGATAAGGTTACTGGCCCATTCCGGATTGACCATGATTGGAGTCATGGCCACGTGCATTATGCGGGGGGTGCAGCCGCTGCAATACAGGGGCCACCCCATGTGGGATTTCAATAGGGAGAATGATGGCACTCGTCATGGCCGCAAAGGGCCGGGA
This sequence comes from Triticum timopheevii, assembly GCA_963921465.1. NCBI lineage: Eukaryota > Viridiplantae > Streptophyta > Magnoliopsida > Poales > Poaceae > Triticum > Triticum timopheevii. The sequence continues at coordinate 295,588,895 of OY997262.1, forward strand.
TCGGCCGAAGATTTGGTGAAGATTCTATCCGGCCTGTACAAGGGGGAGAAGGAGGACTTCCTCCAGAGGAGCCCATTGAATGGGTTCTCCATGAATAACCCCTGGTGCTGGGTAAGCGGACATTTTGTTTATCCGACCCATGCTTTCAAATTAAGTACCTTACTTTACGATTTCAACGCAGGAGCTGCATCGAGATGTGGAGGGCATACATAGTCCAGCTCCACAACCCGAGGATCCAGAAAGATCCCTTGATCCGGCCTCCGAAGAGGATCCAGACATAAAGGTGGAGCTAATCCACGGGGTGTTCCACCAACTCAGCATGGCCAATGCTCTAGTCGCCATTACGGCTGACTACCCCGGCCTATCCCCGGCTCCCCAGGTGATTGTGACCGAAGTCCTGACACCATTATTTCGTCCTTGTGCATTTCTGACCACCGTATACAATGGTGTCTTGTAGGAGGCGCCTTCAAGGCGGGAAGCCGGGCCCGCGGCGCCTGACCAACGAGGGTCAGTCCGACCCCACAGGCGGAAGAGGAGTGCGGTGCGAATCGAAACGTCACTGCAACAGTATAGCTCGCGACCGTTATCTAGGAAAAGATTCCTAGAGGGTGTATTAATGCTCATGACTTTTTCAGGAGAAAGAGCGCTCGCCGGACTGTGCCCGGCGAGGTTGCCGCCCAAGCCTCCGCCAGCCAGGCTCCACCACCTGGTCCAGAAGGGTAGGCGAGCGCAAGGCGCGAGCCGGATACTCCTCCAATGGAGGATGCTGAAAGGCTGTCCGCCACCAGGTCTGAGGTGGAGAGCGCCATGAACCATTGGCGCCACCGGACAGTTTTTCGTGACGCATGTCTCTCCCCTGAGGTGTTGAATGCTTTTAACGCGGGAGACGCGCAACTCCGTGGTGCTCAAGATGGTTTGACCAGAGCCATGGAGCAGTATGTAAAAGACATACGGGTAAGAGATTTTAATAGTTGTATATGCCAGTAGCCCCCGAGACTTAAAGTAGTTAGAGGAACTGATTTAAGGATCATTTGATATGCAGGATCTTACCCAGAAGAATACCCAATTGTCCCAGGAGCTACAAGAGTGCAAGGCCCAACTTGAGGCCGCACTCGCCGCCGCAGGAGGAGACACAGAGACCCCTCCTGGTAACACATTATTTCAAAAAGATAATTGGTGTGCGGCGTGCGTGTAAGTCTGACGATGATATTGCAGATGTAGCCGGACTGGATCCGGACAAGCAACACCTACTGCGCTAGCTGAAGGCTGGCGAGAGGGTGCTTATGAAGGTACATCAGGAGAGGAACCAACTCCAGGATGCCCACACCCAGCTTGGGGAAGAGCTGAAAGGTGTTCGGGCCGAGCTGTCTGGCTCCGTGAACGAGAATCAGCGGCTTCGTCGCGGCATCTATGGTAAGTGCTTGAGCGAATTCTTTTGAAAAGAAGAGTTCGGCGAGGAAGCCTATTGACAGAAATATGTCTTGTAGGTGCGCTCACAGGTCGCCCTGCGGAGGAAATGCCCGTTTCGATGGGTGACCAACTTCCCGAGCTGGTGCAACTGCTCGAACATGTTCGGCAGGCAATGAGTGGCGTCGTCCAGGCCCTATGGCCATCCGTCTCCCTACCCGAGGGCCTTGGAGAGCTTGCGGAGAAGCTTCAGGGAGCACGGCAGCGCTTCCGCTTATGGAAGATATCGGCCTGCCGCCAAGGTGCCAGGGAGGCCTGGGCCATGGTGAAGACGCGGTACAAGAAGGCGGATCCAAACCACATGGCCGAGGTCGGACCTATGGGGCCCAATGGGAAGGAGATCCCTGTGAGCTTAGTGTATGGCCAAGTAGAGTTGGCCGCTAAGTATTCCAAACGGGACTGTAAATTAGACAACCTGTTAGACGGGATTGAGGAGGAGTACAGTCAGTCGATTTGACAATGTATTTAAAATGACATGTAAAATGCCTTCTAGCCGGATTGTAGATTGTTTGTCTTTGCCGACCTTTTCGCTTCAACCTCAGGACCCTAGAGTCCGGAGTGTGTCCAAATACCTTCTCGGTTAAGAAACAACCAGGGCATGCATGGAGACCAGGCGTAGGGGTCATTAGTGCTTTATCAGACAAGTGCCCAACTAGTTATGTTATATTACATGGTTAGTAAGAAACATCTTCCAGGGAGAATAGTTCCATTAAGGGTTCCTTTCCCTGGGAGGCATGCCCTAAAGTGCATGTCCGGACTGCGAAAAGAGCAGGAAAACATCTGGGGGCAGATAAATAAATAGGTAAAAAATCATCTTTCAAGTCACCGACCGAATATTCCCTTAAGAATGCTAGCTTTCGGCTTCACCCAGTCTGAGGTACACATCCGGCTGACCCGGCAGTAACAATCGCAGAGGTGCTCCCTTTACCTCCTAGCCGAATAATCGGGAACGTAGGGGTAAGCACAGGAGCCAGGCAACCTAGCTTGGCCAAAACTTAAGTCATATCGATGCATATAATGGTGAATAAAAGGTACATGTGGAAGTTTGACACATGTGCTGGGCATGAAGCCCGTATAAGTAAGCTTCTGGTAAAGAAGCCCCCAGGTATAATGAGTGCGGATAGCACATCAAGTGTGTGCGAACAATGCGCAAGTAGGCCTTTAAGGGATTTTATGAAAAGGGTGAGAGAAAAGAGAGAAACGAAAGACAGCTGAAGTGTAAAAATTTGGACGGAGGAAGGAGACGAACTCTTAGTCTGGCGCTAGGCGTAGAATCTTCGGAGGTGAGCTGCGTTCCATGGGTTCGGCTCGAGTCGGTTGTCCGATGCATTTCGCAGGCGGTACGCCCCGCCGGTCAGGACTTGATCGATAATGAAAGGGCCTTCCCATTTGGGCTTGAGCTTGTCCTTTTTATTGTCCGGCAGGCGTAGAACTAATTCGCCAACATTGTAAGTTTTAGCCCGTACTTCTCTGCTTTCATATCTTCGAGCCTGCTGCTGATAGAATGCGGAACGAGCCTTGGCGACTTCGCGTTCTTCCTCCAATGCGTCCAAGCTGTCATGCCGATCCAGCTCGGCTTCTCTTTCTTCGTACATGCGCACTCGAGGTGAGTCATGAATGATGTCGCAGGGCAAAACTGCCTCTGCACCGTATACCATAAAAATGGTGTGAATCCGGTAGTACGGTTGGGCGTTGTCCGCAGCCCCCAAAGTACAGAGTCAAGATCCTCTACCCAGTGCGTGTTAGATTCCGTAAGGGACCGCACTACTCTGGGTTTGATGCCGCTCATTATTAGACCATTTGCTCGTTCCACTTGACCGTTGGTTTGAGGATGATAGACTGAAGCGTAATCGAGCTTAATGCCCATATTTTTGCACCATAATTTAACCTCGTCAGCCGTGAAGTTCGTGCCGTTATCGGTAATGATGCTATGGGGGACACCATAACGGTGTACTACCCCGGATATGAAGTCTATCACTGGTCCCGACTCTGCCGTTTTAACTGGCTTGGCCTCTATCCATTTGGTAAATTTGTCCACCATGACCAATAGGTACTTTTGCTTGTGGGTTCCCCCTTTAAGGGGTCCAACCATGTCAAGCCCCCAGACCGCGAACGGCCAGGTGATGGGTATAGTATTGAGGGCGATGGGTGGCATATGGCTCTGATTAGCAAAGAGCTGACAACCGACGCATCTTTGGACTAAGTCCTGAGCATCTTCCCGGGCCGTCGGCCAATAAAATCCTGTACGGAATGCCTTGCCTACAAGGGCCCGAGCTGCGGCGTGGTGTCCGCCTAGTCCGGCATGAATTTGAGCCAGAAGGTTTCGCCCTTCCTCTTCGGAGATACACCTTTGAAGGAATCCGGTTGTGCTTTTCTTATAGAGTTCTCCCTCATGGACCTTGTAGGCTTTAGATCGCCGAACTATGCAGCGGGCCACATTTTGGTCTTCAGGAAGTTCCTGCCTAAGTAAGTAGGCTAGGAATGGCTCTGTCCACGGGGTGATTACTGCCATTATTTCGTGGGCTGAAGGTGTTATTTCATCGGCTGAGTCGCTGATTATTTCAGATTGTTCTGTGTTGGGTGGTGCGGCTGCTTCCGGGTTGTTATTTCCGGACTCCTCTTCCCATAGTACAGATGGCTTAAAGAGCCGTTCCAGGAAGATGTTTGGAGGGACAGCGTCGCGTTTCGCGCCGATGCGTGCCAACACGTCGGCTGCTTGGTTATTATCCCGGGCTACGTGGTGGAATTCCAGTCCTTCGAACCGAGCTGACATTTTTATGACAGCGTTACGATAGGCTGCCATTTTTGGATCCTTGGCGTCAAAGTCTCCATTTACTTGGGATATTGCAAGGTTTGAATCCCCGCGCACCTCTAGGCGTTGAATGCCCATGGAGATTGCCATCCGGAGGCCATGTAGGAGGGCCTCGTATTCGGCTGCATTGTTGGAGTCCATGTACATTATCTGAAGTACGTATTGGACTGTGTCCCCAGTTGGGGACGTCAATACGACGCCAGCCCCCAAACCGGCCAACATTTTGGAGCCGTCGAAATGCATAATCCAATTGGAGTATGCGCCATACTCTTTAGGGAGTTCGGCTTCAGTCCATTCAGCGACAAAGTCAGCCAAGACTTGCGACTTTATAGCTCGCCTAGGTTCATAAGTTATATCAAATGGTAAGATCTCAATGGCCCATTTTGCAATCCTGCCCGTCGCGTCGCGGTTGTTTATAATGTCATTGAGGGGCACTTCGGAGGCCACTGTTATCGAACACTCTTGAAAGTAGTGTCGGAGCTTCCGGGATGCCATGAACACTGCGTACGCTATCATTTGATAGTGCGGGTAACGGGACTTGCAGGGAGTTAAGACAGTGGATACGTAGTACACTGGTTTTTGAAGAGGGAATTTATTCCCTTCTGTTTCTCGTTCGACGAGGAGTACCGCACTTACAACTTGATGTGTTGCAGCGATGTATAACAACATTGGTTCGCCCAGGTTAGGCGCAGCCAGGACCGGATTTGTTGCCAATATGGCTTTTATTTCTTCGAGTCCGGCAGTGGCAGCATCCGTCCACTCGAAGTGTTCGGTGCGCCTGAGGAGGCGATAGAGGGTCAATGCCTTTTCTCCCAAACGGGAGATAAAGCGGCTTAGAGCCGCCACGCATCCGGTCAATTTTTGTATTTGTTTGAGGTCTTTTGGAATATCCAGCTGTGACAGAGCTCGGATCTTGGCTGGGTTTGCTTCAATTCCTCTACCGGATACAATGAAGCCCAGGAGCTTTCCGGCTGGTACGCCGAAAACGCATTTTTTCGGATTTAGCTTAATGTCATATGCTTGGAGGTTGTCGAATGTGAGCCTCAAATCGTTTACTAGAGTCTCGACGTGTTTGGTTTTGACAACTACGTCATCTACGTATGCCTGTACTGTTTTGCCGATCTGGGTAGCCAGACATGTCTGAATCATGTGCTGATATGTTGCGCCGGCGTTTTTGAGTCTGAAGGGCATCATGTTGAAGCAGAATGGTCCATATGGAGTAATGAATGCCGTTGCGGCTTGGTCCGCTTCCGCCATCTTGTTTTGATGGTAGCCGAAGTATGCGTCAAGGAAGCACAATGAATCGTGCCCTGCAGTAGCATCGATTATTTGGTTGATGCGGGGAAGGGGGAAGGGATCCTTTGGGCAGGCCTTGTTGAGGTCTTTAAAATCGACACATAGGCGCCAGGATTTGTCCTTCTTTGGTACCATTACAAGGTTTGCTAGCCAGTCCGGATGTTTGATGTCTCTGATGAATCCGGCTTCCAGTAGTTTGGCTAGCTCTTGTCCCATTGCCTGTCTTTTGGGTTCGGAAAATCGCCGAAGAGCATGTTTGACTGGCTTGAATCCTTTTAGGATGTTTAGGCTGTGTTCTGCCAATCTGCGTGGGATTCCTGGCATATCTGAAGGGTGCCAGGCAAAGATGTCCCAATTTTCCCGAAGGAATTCTCGCAGTGCGGCATCTACATCAGGGTTCAACTGTGCCCCGATGGAGGCCGTCTTTGTTGGGTCCATTGGATGGACCTGGAAGTTGACTATTTCATCCGCTGGTTTAAAGGAGGTGGACTTGGATCTCTTATCGAGTATCACATCGTCCCTATTCACCATAGAGCACAGCGCAGTGAGTTCTTCTACCGCTAGGGCTTCGGATAGTGCCTCCAGGGCTAATGCGGCTGTCTTGTTTTCGGCGCGGAGTGCTATGTCCGGATCACTAGTGAGAGCGATTATTCCGCCGGGCCCAGGCATCTTAAGCTTCATGTACCCGTAATGGGGTATGGCTTGAAAAATTGTGAATGCCTCTCGTCCTATTATAGCGTGATATCCACTGCTGAACGGGGCCACTTGGAATGTGACCTCTTCGGACCTGTAATTGTCCGGCGAGCCGAACACCACATCAAGTGTGATTTTTCCTGTGCAGCGCGCTTCCCGGCTAGGGATTATTCCTCTAAAGGTTGTGCTGCTTCGCTCAATGCGGCTCCAGTCTATTTCCATTTTTTGAAGAGTTTCCTCGTAGATGAGGTTTAGTCCGCTGCTGCCCGTCCACTATTGGACTGAGGACCAATGCGGCTGGTGCTCGGGCTGTTCGGAATTTAGGTTCATCGCTGGCGTTGAAGGTGATGGCCGTGTCGCTCCATGGATTTGTTATTGCTACTTGGTAGACTTCGGCGAGGCTGCGGATTGTTCATTTTCGCATATTATTTGATGCGAAAGTCTTGAAAGTCTCGAGTGGTTTTCCGGGGCTAGAAGCTCCTCGCCACTTTTGGCCACCTGCCGCAATATCCAACATGCTCGAAGGCTATGTGTTGGGGTGGCGCCTTTTGTACTGTGAATTTTACAGGGTCCGCTTAGCCATCCCTCCAGTACGGTTCCGTGCCCTTTATGGGGTTTTTGCTTTTTGGTTTTTGTACCTGGTGCCTGAGTGTGATGCACCCTTTTGTTACGGACTAGGGTTGTATTTGGGGCCGGATTGTCCCAAAACTTAGTTTCGGTTTTCCGGAAACTCTCCATCGCACAGTACTTTCGTACTATGGATGCCAGGTCGGCAAAGCGTGTAATTTCACGGCGACTGACGGTGTTCAAGATTCCCTGATCCGTGCAATTATTGCAGAAATTTGAAATTGCGTTTTCCTCTCGACAGTCCTTTATCCTGTCCATAACCAGGAGGAATCTGGCCCAGTAATGATGTACTGTTTCAGCGGGCTCTTGCCGGATTTGAGATAGATCGCATAAGTCTGGGTGGGTGGGTGGAATTGAGTCCGGAACCCTACCCATCTCGAGGCTCAAGGGCCAAGAAGTTTCCGAATTTGGAAGCTTGGGTTGTTGGACGTTGTCCAACAAGTCCGGTCCGATGCCTGACTTTAGGTTCAGTGCATGATCGAAGTCCATCCCTCCGCGGGAATCCGGCATGGAGGGTTCGGGAGCCCGGACATGACTAGTTTTCAATACAGGAGAAGAGTCGCCGCATTGTTCCTCTACCACCGCAACGTGGTGGGCAACCTAGGGAGAGTTAATCTCTCTCAGATCGGTTTTAAGCCCAATCTGATTGTAGTCTGTAGTGACTCCCAGGGCGGCGATGCGATCCAAGAGCTCGTTTACGGACGAGAGCTCTATTGGATCCAGCTGCTCGGCGAATTCCGAGTTGACGTGAAGATTGCTTTTGATGACCCGAGAGGTCATCGTCGAAGCGGTGGCCGAACAGGCGGTCATGTGGAAACCACCCAGCCGGATAGTTTGGCCGGCGGCCAAGGCTCCTTTGGCGAAGATACCGTCTTTGAAGACGGGAAGAGGCATCCTTCCTATTGGTGACGGCACAGAGGAACTCTCAATGAAAGCACCAATGTCGGTGTCAAAACCGGCGGATCTCGGGTAGGGGGTCCCGAACTGTGCGTCTAGGCGGATGGTAATAGGAGACAAGGGACACGATGTTTTTACCCAGGTTCGGGCCCTCTCGATGAAGGTAAAACCCTACTCCTGCTTGATTGATATTGATGATATGGGTAGTACAAGAGTGGATCTACCACGAGATCAAGGAGGCTAAACCCTAGAAGCTAGCCTATGGTATGATTGTTGTAATGGTTGTGTGTCCTACGGACTAAAACCCTCCGGTTTATATAGACACCGGAGAGGGCTAGGGTTACACAGAGTCGGTTACAATGGTAGGAGATCTACATATCCGTATCGCCAAGCTTGCCTTCCACGCCAAGGAAAGTCCCATCCGGACACGGGACGAAGTCTTCAATCTTGTATCTTCATAGTCTTGGAGTCCGGCCGATGATGATAGTACGGCTATCCGGACACCCCCTAGTCCAGGACTCCCTCAAGGGGCGATCAGGTTTTTGGGGAGCACACTCCTGTGACTGCTGCCAGCGACGACTTCCTCAACGACAGCCTTCTTCCCCGACCTCGGTAACCTCTTCATCAACGACATGAGTGAGAACATCAACCACATTGGTTCTTCTCCCGCTATACAGTATGTGATTCTGTCCTCCTGGTTTAGTCCGCATCATTATTTGATGTTTGCAATTGTCGTCATGATCTATTTACTGCTGATTCGAATTAAATCTCATACTAAATTGCTCATATATTCAACAATCCAATCCAAAAACCTAATTACAGGCAATTTACTCCAAGTGGTTTTGCTGCGCTTTTGAGGCCGCCTACTTTTAAGGGGGTGCAATATAAAAGGTGGCGCACAAGAGCAGTATATTGGTTTCAGATCATGTACTGCTATGATGCCACTAAGGGTAAGCCTGAGGGCGATCTTAATCCTACACATCAGGAAGCTTTTCAGAACATGGATACCCTCTTCAAAGCCGCCCTACGGAGTGTTCTTGACGATTCCATTGTGGATTCATATATGTCGTTTGATAGCGGCAAAGACACGTGGGCTGCGCTCGAGGCCACATTTGGGCCCTCGGGCGCTGGGAACGAGTTGTACGTCATGGAGCAATTCTGTGACTACAAGATGACTGATGAGCGCTCTGTTGTTCAACAGACTCATGAGATACAGTCACTCTCTAAGGAACTTGAGTACTTTAAGTGTGTGTTTCCGGACAAATTTGTTGCTGGGACCATCATTGCCAAGCTTCCACCTTCGTGGAATGATTTTGCTACTTCTCTGAAAAACAAGAGACATGAGTTTTCTGTTTTGGATCTCATTAGCACACTTGATTTTGAGGAGAAGGCGAGATCAAAATACACACGTGCTCGGGTCGCCGAGGGAGCTTCTAGTGCCCACATGGTACACGAGAAGAACTTCCAGCCCAACCAGCCCCAAAACAACAAGAACAAATCTCAGGGGAAAGGCAAGTTTGATGCAAAGAACAAGCCGTCACATTCTACCAACTTCAAGAAGAATTCTCATAACGGGAAGGGATACAAACCTCAATTTTGGTAGCACCGCACAAAATTTATATGGCTGCATCTACCTACTGTCAGCTAACCTCATGGTGCTCCAGGTATTCCTACATTCGTAACTAGGTACAATGACCACCGCAAGATGAAATTAGCTTATTCGTACGTTGACTTGCTGAATGTTGTGCGGAACGATCCTGTCATGTGTGCAGGAGCAAACAAGCAGTGCAGCCGAAGGTGGAAATCAACCAAGGACTTATGAAATTATATATAATCTTCCTCAGGCAGGTCAGTATCCCCTTCGTCCAGATGATCGTGTTTTGTCATGCCGAGCTATTGATGTGTGCTACTGTTTTGCAACACCATTTAAGTATAGCTACTATTTTCCTATCTTTTCAGATTTAGGACAATGAATATGATTTTAGGGGAACTGCACAATATGGACTCATGTTGAGTCATCTCTATTGCCTCATGTGTATGCTGCAAATGTGTTGCAAGATGAGGCAGCTAGCTAGCTGTGGAGTTGCCAACATGCTCAAAGTGCTCGCAACATTGAGAAGAAACAAGCATGCCCAGGAAATTAATGTGTGCGCAGGGAGGCCCTTTGCTGAGAGAAGCATCGACCGATTTTCTTTATTTCCACACCTTCTCACAACTGTGTATTGGTTATAGTATGGTGAATCATTGAGATGCATAGACATGCCGAACTTTTGTTCTTCTGAATGTTAGTTTAATGTGAGTGTCTGCATCAAGTACCGCATCCTCTAATTTGGTGGATGCACACAGAGAAAAAAAATCTCCTTAATTTAGTCCATAACCACCCTATTAAATAGGACTAGCAAGAAACCAGGCACATGCAGTGGCTGGCGGGCACATGCATCCTGCATGCATGGCCAATCATCCAAGTCCATGCGCCAGCTCCAATGCAGCAACGCAAAAGAAGAGAGCGGTTCTTGGGAAAAAGCGAGTAGTTAGTGCAGCGGGCCTTATAAACACGAACATCTCGCTCTCCCGCTTCCGTCTCCCCCCCCCCAATTCCCCCCGCTCCCCAATCTTCCTCACTCGTCTAGAAAACCCCGCTCACCTTCTTCCTCACTCGTACAGGAAACGCCTGCTCCTCTTCTTCCACTCCTACAGAAATCCCCAGCCCTCCTTCTTCCCCACTCGCACTGCCACTAGGCTCATCTCTGGCTACTCTGCTCAAACCCGTGAGCTTGACGCGACGCCCACAAGGAAAATGGAGTCGGCTGGCCCCAGCGCCAAGAAGATGAGGCTCCCGCCAGCGGCGACGCCGGTTGTAGATCCTACACCCGATAGTGCGGGGAGAAGCGGCGAGCCCCCCCCCCCCCACCCGGATCTGAGGAGCCGGTAGAATCTTCGGTGGACCGCATCAGCGATCTCCCGGACGTCATCCTTGAGGAGATCATCTCGCTTCTCCCCACCAAGGATTGCTATCGCACACAAGTCCTCTCAACTCGGTGGCGCCCTCTATGGCGCACTGTGCCCCTCAATCTCGACTGTCGTCAGATATCTGTCCTTCCTGAATTTGATCTCCTCAGAGCCATCGTCTCTTCTCACCAGCAGGGCCCCGTTCAATGCCTCTACATCCCGACATGCTACCTGCTGTCCATACCCGGTAAGGTGGACGCTTGGCTAACATCCCCTTAATTCGGAAAACTCCTGCAGTTTGAGTTGTACCATTACCACAAAAGTTTCATACCACGAACACACCAAGAATTCGTGCCCACACCACCGTTGTCCATCTCGCGGTTTTCCTCCTCTCTCCACACCGCCACCTTCGCCCGGTGCCATCTACCAGACGATCTGGTACAAATGCTTCGACCCCCACTGCTAAAAAAACTTTCGCTTGTGGTGGTTTATCTGTCGGAGGCCTCACTGCACAGCATCATCCACTCCAGTTGCCCTGCCCTGGAGAGCTTGCTGATTGTTTTGGGAATAGAAATCGATATCAGTTGTCTCCAAATAAAGTCGCCTCACCTTAAAAGGATTGGAATTTGTTTTAAAGGACAACAGCTCATCATCGAAGATGCCCCTTCACTTGAAAGGTTGCTCCTTCATAATTGATATACACCTTCAGAAATAACTGTCGTCTATGCGCCCAAACTGGAGACCTTGAGTGTAATTCGTGACCCGTTTAATAATCACAAGGAGTTGGTGTTTGGCTCCTCACTTTTTCAGGTACCGTATATTATCATCTACACATTTGTAATCATATGCTGCATTTTTCATTTGTGCGCATAAGTTTTATATCATCTTGGAGTACACTTTGGATACTAATATTATGTTATATGCTCAATGAAGAGTTCATCCATTGATAGCCTATCAATGCTGCTGGATTCTGTCAAGATCATATATGTCAGAATGTAAAGTTTTGATCTGGACATAATTATTGGCTTGCTGCGATGCTTTCAATCTCTGGAGAATTTATACATAGAGGTGATGATTTCATGCACATTGAAAGCCCGTATATATTGTACTAGAATTAACTGTTCAGTTGTCGTTCTTTCGACATACTCTTTTTTCAGACCTTAATTGTTTTCAATCTTCATGTCTACTTAGGCAGAACCACATGGAGAAAAACATATAACCAATCGGTGGCGTAATAAGCACAAGGATTTTCTCAGTTCTCATGACATTCATTTGAGGACAATAATGATGGGACGATATGCATCCAACCAGGCAAATAGAAGCTTTGTCACATTCTTCTTGTTGAATGCGAGGTTACTATTGTCCATGAGGCTTAATTTTTACAGCAAGAGATTTCTCGCGGACGAACATGTTGAACAGCAAAAAAAGAACTTTCAGGTGGACAAATGGGCCTCTAAACATGCTTGGCTTCTATTTACAACAAGTTGTAGACATCCTGAAATAAATTTTTTTGCACAGGATGTTGATTTTATGGATCAGACCGATCCATTTGTTTGTCACTGCAAAAAAGAGTGGTTGGATTAGATGTTACTGTCATGTTCAATCTGGGTTTTGTCTAAAAATTTGATGAACAATTAATCCTTGGGCTTTCTGTACCACTTGTATGCTTGACTTGCATGTTGTTGCCCTCGTACTCCCCTCCACTTGCCACTACACTACCGCATCTTCCACGGCTGCTGTTCGTTCCCGTCCGAGGCCTCGCCGTCATTCTCCGCCTTGGTTCGCTCGCTGTGCCCTCTGCCGTCTGGCATTGTCAACATGGTCAACAACCAAGAGGAATCAGGAGATGACTTTACATGGAGAGGCTGATAGTAGGGACCCACCAGGGTCATTGCATTTCGCAAGCAGGTGCCTCGTTATTACAAGCCAAAAAAATACTTCCTCCTAATTGTTCAACAACTAGGTCCCACGCCATTGTAAATGTAGTCAATTAACGAGAAAATTACACAATGAGTGGATAACACCAGGAACCCAGCAGCTCGCCCAGTTGTTTTTTAGTTTCAGAGATGGAGCTCAACTGCGTGCTGTGCGGGGGCTGTGGCCCATCTAGCCCACGCTTACGCTTTTAATAAGCACATGACGAGCCCAGTTGATATATTTTTTCTTTCTAAAATTGGCTAGCCCAGTTCTTTTTTTTGGGAGAATACCAAAACCGAGGCCTACTTGCTTTTCTCAGCCCTGCTGGGCTGCAAATCTTTCAAGACGAGGAGGGATGTAAGTAGTAAGAAATGGGCTTCCCCAGAAAACGGGCTATAAGTTGTAAGAAATGGGCTGTAAAATTTTAAACCAAAGCCAACCGACAATTGCATTAAAATATCATTTTTTCAGGATTTCTCTACTCTCTACTCTTATAAAAACCAAAGCCAACTGGCAATTACGTTAAAATATCATCTTTTCTTTCACAAGATAAACTACTCATACAAATGCATCTTCATGTTCCATGCAACGAACGGGCATCTTGCTAGTTAAGATTCTAACTTTCATTCATTTTTTTGCTGAGAATTGTTTTTTGAATTTTATTTTGATATATTTTTCTGAAAATTATTTTTAACGTGACTCGAAATTTCATGATTAAAAGAGATCGGACCCCACCGAAATATGCAAAATTTCGTTGAATTTTTAAGTAGTGCCCACAAATATATGGTCTGTAATGGTAATAAAAAGAATATGGGCTTCAAATATCCTTAAGAATTAGCAAATGGGCTGTAAATTATTGAAAATAATGGCTAATGGGCTGTATGCCGATTTGGAGGCTGACTTCTGGGCCTACTAGGTTGACGATAATGCTGTCCTATTTTTTTTATGCGTACGCAAGGCTTTGTCAACTTAGTCAACACACAGCAGTGACTGCTGGATGTCCATCCAGCGGCCGCCGTGCTTCTTCAATCTCTGATCTTCCTGCTCCAGCCGCCCAAACCAGCGCCAGCGGGACTGCCTGCTTCCTCCTCTCGTGGCTGGTTGTGCTGCTGCAAGGCCATCCCTCTAACCACCCACACATCCTGTTATTTTCTGGCGACGTCAGCCTCACCCCGCAGCCGACCAGTCAGCGCTCGAACTCCCCTCAGCGTGGGCATCTGCTGCGGTGGCTTTGCCGGCTCCGGGTGGTTCTCATCCTGGGCCTCGCCCTCGTCCACCGCATTTGTGCTCTCGGCGCGGCGAGGTCAACATGGTCAACAAACAACAGCCATCGGAAGAGGCTGACAGTAGGGGCCCACACAGGGAAATGCCTCATTATTACACGCAAAATAATGATTCCTCCACCTGACAGCTGGGACCCACCAGAAGGGCCTCTTTATTTCGCGAAAAAAGTCCCCCCACTGTTAGCTCGGACCCACCGGAAATGCCTCCTTATTACGCACAAAAAAATGAATACTCCCCCTGCTAGCTGGGACTCACCTTGGTGGGAGGCTGACTTGTGGGCCTACTAAGTTAATGGGGACAGAGGGCTTTGTCAACTTAGTCAATATGAATGATTCTAGCTCCAGTGACCGTACGATGTCCATCCAACGGTCGTAGTGCTTCTTCAACCTCTGGTCTTCGTGCTCCAGCTGCCCAAAGCAGCGTCGGTCGTGCCGCATGCTCCTGCCTCCCATGGTCGGCTGTGATGTCGCGGAGGCCTCACCGCCCCTACTATTCCCACCGTTGGCCAGCCCATCCCTCTACTCACCCACACCGCCTGTTATTCTGCGGCGACGGAAGCCTCACACCGCAGCCGAACCAGTGAACCCTCGTACTCCTCTTCGCGTGGGCATCCACTACTGCGTCTTCCCCGGCTCCGAGTCGTCCCCTTCCTAGGCATCGCCGTCGTCCACCGCCGTGGTGCTCTCGGCGCGGCGTGGTCAATGTGGACAACAACCGACTTCCATCGAAAGAGTGCTGTACGTGGAGAGGCTGACAGCTGGGTCCACGGCAGCCACAAGGAAGTGCCTCCTTATTATGTGCAAAATAATTATTCCTCCACCTAACAGCAGGGACCCACCGGACGGGCCATCGTGTTTCGTGAAAAAAATGATTGGCCCCCTGACTGTTAGGACCCACCAGCTACATCTTCGCACGCAAGGAAGTGCGTCGGAAAAAAATTGATTCGCCCCCGTGACTGTTGGGACCCACCATCTACATCTTCGCAAGGAAGGAAGTGCCTGACAGTCGGGACCCACCTGGTCGAAGCATACGTAGCATTGTCATTTTGGTCGCGAATGTGTACGTACATACTGGTGGATGTAGAGGTGCGCACGTGTCGTAGTAGAGGCGCGCATGTGTCGTAGTAGAGGCGTGCATGTAGCATGTACACGTACGTACAGAGGCCAGTGTGCAAGAAAAAAAATACGGCCACGTATGTGTACATACGGGCGGGGTCTCGAACGCCTACTCGCGCATACGTATGGCTAGGGCTCGTGTACATGGCTGGGTCGGAATGTAGAAACAACGTCGTCGTCATGTTCATGGGGAGCCAACCGGCTGGGTCGGAACGGAATGCGTCGTCGTGTTCATCAGGAGGGCTTGGATGGAATAGGCGATGGAAACGAGGCCCGGCATACCGCGGAACGGAGGAAACGGCCTTGTATTTGATCGGCCACGTTCGAAATAGGATCCTGTTCATCGAGAGGGGTCTGACGTATCGCAAAATGGAGGAAACAGAACTCCTACGGTCGAAACGGGGGTCCTGTTGATCGGGAGGGGTGTGGCGTACCGCAAAACGGACAAAACGGACTTGTGTTGGAGCGCTACGATCGAAAGGGGGGGGTCCTGTTCATCGGGAGGGGTGTGGCGTACCGCAAAACGGGACTCCACGGGATATTGTTCATCTCCACCGTCGACCTCCTCCAGCCTCCACGGGCTCTTGTTCATCCAGCCTCCACCGCGCGCTACTCCACCGGCTACTGTTCAACCACCCCTCCACGGGCACCCCTCCACCGTCTACTGTTCATCCAGCCCTCCACGGGGTCGTCCTATTCATCCAGCCCTTCACGGGGTCCTGTTCATCCAGCCCCAACCGACTCGATCGATCGGGGTCCTGTTCATCCAGAGGCAACGCCACGGGGTTCTGTTCAATCACCCCACCGCTCACTGTTCATCCAACACCCCCCTGCAATGCTCACTGTTCATCCAGAGAGGCAGCATCGATCGACTTCAGTTAGCAGCAGTAGCGAAGGAATCGCTCGATCGGGTTCAGTTAACAACCATCGATCGATCCCTCAGGTTCAGTAACGCGTAGCCTGCAGTGCAATCGCTCGGGTTCAGTTAGAGCCCAATGCCTCGCTCGGGTTCAGTTAGAGCCAACTCCTTGCACAGACGCACGTACATGTATGAGAGAAACGCGCATCGCTCGGCCCCCGACCATCCACCGTAATCGGGAACTCCCTGAAATTTTCCTCGCCCTCGCTTCTACCACAGTTTTCTCCGTCATGGACGGCCCAAATAATGTCATGCAGCTGCGTCTCCGGCCCGCCCAGGACGAAAAGCCCATTTTCTGTCATGATTTTTTTTCATAGAAGTAGGAGCCCACCACATCTATGATGATACTGGGTTTTGTCACAATTATCGTCATAGAAGTGTCATAAGTATGACAGAAAAAAGTTTCGTTTGGCCCAAATTGTCACAGATGTGTCTTTTTTTTGTAGTGTAAGTGAATATTTGCACAAGTTCAACCATCTGGGCCGTTATTCCCTTTATGATGTGGCCACAGAAGAAAGGAAGATTGACATGTTCCTTGGAGGATTAAATCAGCATCTCAGGAGTGCTCTCTGTATGCTCGACTTTCCAGATTTTCAGTCTCTGGTGAACAAGGCCCTCATTGCAGAAAGAGAGTACAAGCTTGTGCAAGACAACCGACCCGCAAATAATGACCACAAGCGTAAATTCGAGCCGAAGAAGGACAGACAGCCCATATAGAAGGCTCGTACCTGGCAAAGACTCAAGTGGAGTATAAACCAAATTGGCAGCAGAATGTGAACAAGACCACTACTCAAGTCAAGAATGTCGTGACCAGCCTAGTGTCGGTGTCAAAACCGGCGGATCTCGGGTAGGGGGTCCCGAACTATGCGTCTAAGGCTAATGGTAATAGGAGGCGGGGGACAGAATGTTTACCTAGGTTTGGGCCCTCTCGATGGAGGTAATACCCTACTTCCTGCTTGATTGATCTTGATGATATGAGTATTACAAGAGTTGATCTACCACGAGATCGTCGAGGCTAAACCCTAGAAGCTAGCCTATGGTTGTGATTGTTGTTCTTCCACGGACTAAACCCTTCTGTTTATATAGACATCAGAGGGGGCTAGGGTTACACAGAGTCGGTTACAGCGAAAGTAATCTTCATATCCAAATCGTCAAGCTTGCCTTCCACGGAAAGGAGAGTCCCATCCGGACATGGGACGAAGCTTCAATCTCGTAGCTTCATAGTCCAACAGTCCGGCCAAAGCATATAGAACGGCTATCCGAGGACCCCTTAATCCCGGACTCCCTTAGTAGCCCCTGAACTAAGATACCAAAGCTGTCAGGACCCCGATTCTAAGTCACACCGATCTAGCATGTAACACCTCATATCACTTTGCGGCCTCACACACGGTATTCCCACGGGTGTCGCCTTACCATGCCCGGGACCGTTTGCACCTTTTGGCACATATATATGACAGTGTCGCTAGCATCCATGTGACAGAGAACCCAGGCTGACATGGCTTGTCGTGAACCCAAAGTGGCACTAACTTACAGGGACAGGCATACATGACCCAGCAACGAACGTGTCGGTCATTAGCGAGTGAATCCGGGCTGTAGCAACTGGGCTAGCAGGACTCCGGTAAACCGGGCTGTAGCAGGCTAACAGGACTCCGGTAGACACCGCATGACATTTCCCCGAAGGGACAGACACAGGAACGAACAAGGACACATGCCGGCCAGCCTAAGTGTTTCGGAGCAGTAGCAAGCTACCAGGGCTTAGTGGAAGCACTAGGAGACATTTCCCGGTAAGAGAGGCTACTAAGGATAAACAACTAGATAGTCAGATCCCACACATAGCAATACACATTACACGTACGCATAACATGCAAGTATGTGTTGTACTTCAATGACATTGAGTCCGACGCGCAGATTGTCTTCGGCATTGCAAGACGGGTTCCTTCTCCGAATACTACAAAGTAGATCTTCAACAAAAGAATCGTGTCCGGCTCTGCAAAACAAATTCCATGTACCCCCATGGAGAGCATGATGTTTTCATGAGTCCAATCCGCTGACAACTGTTACAATACGACATTACGTCCTCGCCCTGCCATTAATTCGAATCATTTTTCCGGCCTGCTGCTTCATGCTTCGCGAGGCGGTTTTATTGGTTGTAGGATCGAAAGTATGTCTAGAGGGGGGGTGATTAGACTACTTGACCAAATAAAAATCTAACCTTTTTCCCAATTTTAGTTCTTGGCAGATTTTAGCAACTCAGCACAAGTCAAGCAATTAACCTATACATGCAATTCTAAGAGTATAGCAGTGGAATGTAGAACAATTGCATATGAAGGTAAAGTGAGGAGTTTGATGGAGCAAATGCAATGTTGACACGGAGATTTTTTAGCCGTGGTTCCGATAGGTGGTGCTATCGTACATCCACGTTGATGGAGACTTCAACCCACGAAGGGTAACGGTTGCGCGAGTCCACGGAGGGCTCCACCCACGTAGGGTCCACGAAGAAGCAACCTTGTCTATCCCACCATGACCGTCGCCCACGAAGGACTTGCCTCACTAGCGGTAGATCTTCACGAAGTAGGCGATCTCCTTGCCCTTACAAATTCCTTGGTTCAACTCCACAATCTTGTCGAAGGCTCCCAAGTGACACCTAGCCAATCTAGGAGACACCACTCTCCAAGAAGTAACAAATGGTGCATTGATGATGAACTCCTTGCTCTTGTGCTTCAAATGATAGTCTCCCCAACACTCAACTCTCTCTCATAGGATTTGGATCTGGTGGAAAGAAGATTTGCATGGAAAGCAACTTGGGGAAGGCTAGAGATCAAGATTCATATGGTAGGAATGGAATATCTTGGCCTCAACACATGAGTAGGTAGTTCTCTCTCAGAAATGGTAAGTTGGAAGTGTAGGTTTGTTCTGATGGCTCTCTCCACGAACGAAGAGGAGGTGGAGGGGTATATATAGCCTCCACACAAAATCTAAGCGTTACACACAATTTACCAAACTCGGTGTGACCGAATCAACAAACTCGGTCGGACCGATTTAGTAAACCTAGTGACCATTAGGATTTTCGGTGGGACTGACATCACCCACCATGGACGTCGCCCACGTAGGACTTGCCTCACTAGGGTAGATCTTCACGAAGTAGGTGATCTCCTTGCCCTTACAAACTCCTTGGTTCAACTCCACAATCTTGTCGGAGGCTCCCAAGTGACACCTAGCCAATCTAGGAGACACCACTCTCCAAGAAGTAACAAATGGCATGTTGATGATGAACTCCTTGCTCTTGTACTTCAAATGATAGTATCCCCAACACTCAACTATCTCTCACAGGATTTGGATTTGGTGGAAAGAAGATTTGAGTGGAAAGCAACTTGGGGAAGGCTAGAGATCAAGATTCATGTGGTAGGAATGGAATATCTTCACCTCAACACAAGTGTAGGTGGTTCTCTGTCAGAAAATGTATGTTGGAAGTGTAGGCACCTTCTGATGGCTCTCTCCACGAATGAAGAGTGGGTGGAGGGGTATATATAGCCTCCACACAAAATCTAACCGTTACACACAACTTACCAAACTCGGTAGGACCGAATCATGAAACTCGGTCGGACCAATTTAGTAAATAATGTGACCGTTAGGATTTTCGGTGGGACCGACATGTCAACTCGGTGGGACCGATATGGTTAGGGTTAGGGCATAACGTAATCTTGGTGAGACCGATTACACAAACTCTGTGAGACCGATTTTGGTAATAGACACACAGAGAGTTGCTCAGGCAAACTCGGTGGGACCGATTCGCTCATCTCGGTTGGACCGAAACGTTACGAAAGGGAAATAGTGATTTTGCGTTGAATCTCGGTGGGACCGATCACTCATCTCGGTTTGACCAAAATGTTACGAAGAGAAACTGAGAGATTACAATCCCATCTCAGTGAGACCGAGATCCCTATCGGTGAGAACGAAAAGACTAGGGTTTGTGGCTGTGGCTATGACATCTGAACTCGGTGGCACCGGATAGACAATTTCGGTGAGGCCGAGTTTGACTTTTGGTTTGGGTCATATGTGGATGTGAGAAAGTAGTTGAGGGCTTTGGAGCATATGACTAAGCACTTTTGAGCAAGAAACTCATTAAGCAACACCTCATCCCTCCTTGATAGTATTGACTTTTCCTATAGACTCAATGTGATCTTGGATCACTAAAATAGAAAATGTAGAGTCTTGTGCTTTGATCTTGAGCCAATCCTTTTGTCCTTAGCATTTTGAGGGATCCACTTTTCTCATCCATGCCATGCCAATCATTGAGCTTTCCTGAAATATTTATCTTGAAATAGCATTAGCTCAATGAGCTATATGTTGTTAGGAATTACCGAAACCACCCAGGGATAGTTGCACTTTCAATCTCCCCTTTTTGGTAATTGATGAAAACATATAGATCAAAGCTTCGACAAATGATAATAAGGTTGAAAAACATTGTCGCTTTGAGAAGTATGTGAAAAGTAAGAGCTCCCCCTAAATTTGTGCATTATTTAAAATTTGCTTCGGACTGCAAATGCACAATGTGTTAGGACCATGGGTTACTCTTCCATGTCACATACATCTTGGTGGAGCGCTCAAAATGATAATAATTTAACACATGCACTCATCACCAAGCAAAGTGAATGATCATATGAGGATATAAGAGATAATATCATCCAACAAGCATTAAGATAGCATATGATCAAACACATGATCATCCAAGTATCTCACAAAAGGCATAATGTATCAAGCAAACACACAAATAAAGAAGTTCAACCACCAAAAGCGAGAGAGATAAAAAGCAACACTCTCTCTCGAAGCCTATGATCTATACATTTTTCTCCCCCTTTGGCAACAAGTTACCAAAAAGTTCAAAAATGCATAGTGCTAAACGACTCTCAGGCTTGGTCTTCATGAGGTGGTGTAGAGATGACTCCAAGGACAAAAGCATTAGTTGATGTAGCTAGAGCTGGTGGAGTGGCTGCTGGAGCTGGTGGCACTGAAGTTGTGGCAGCTGGTGCAGATGATGTAGCTCTTGTGTCTGGAATAGGCACTGCAGCAGATCTCTGTCCTCTAGGCACTCTAGCAAATGCATCTGTAGTAGACTTTCCCTTCTTCTCCTCCACATCCTCCTGAAGTTGCTCAACTGCAGTTTGGATCTCAGTGACCTTCACATCAAGAGCATAAAATTTCTGCTTAGTGATTCTCTCCAGGCTCTCCTGGTTTTGAGTCAGGGTGGCCAAGCCCTTCTCAATCCTCAAGGTGGAGGCAATCAAATAGCCAAGCTGATCTTGCTTGCTCTTCAGGAACACTTGAGATGCCTCTTCAGCAGTTGGCATCTTTGCAGCTTTCTCTGCCCTTGCCTTCTCTCTCTTTTCATGTGCTTGCACAGATGATGGTTCCTCCTCATTCATCTCCACTGTGTTATCTTCAAATTTAGGATATAAGGGTGGATGCTCCTTATCCAAAAGATATGTGCCTGTGCCCATCTTTGAGTTGATGAGCTCCTGAATGTGTGGAGCATACCCACAACTTCTCTTCTGATCAACTGCTGTTCTCTTGATTGTTTCCACAATCAGGCTCTTGGCCAGCATCTTCTTCATCAGACTCAATGGTGAACTTCATGGTTTCACCAGTGGGCACTCTCTTGGCAGGTGCCTTCTTGTTCATGCCTGGCTTGGTGGTAGCAGTTGTGCCATACTCCTTTTTCAGCACTTTCTTCTTGGAAGTGGCCTCATCCTCAACAACAATGTAGTCCTCATCTTCAGAATCTGAGATTTTCTTCTTCCTTGTCCTGGTGGTTGCTTTTGGAAAATTGCTGGGTGTGCTCCTGTTACCCTCATCATAACTGCTTGAGGGACTAGTGCCCTCACTCATCTGAGCTTGCTCCTCTAACTTGTTCTGACTATCACATTGATCAAACATCTTGCAAACTCACTGACAGCAGACCCTGTGAATAGATATAGATGAGGTAGAGTGGATGAGCATCACAAAGCATAGAGGTTTTTGCAAAATAATTGAGTCAAAAACTTAGTTTTAGTTTTCCACAGAAAGCATTTCGAAGCTACCAATTTGTAAACGCGATGATATCGAAGCAGCTTTCGGAACCTAAACTAGTGAACTCGGTCAGACCGAGTCACGGTTCGGTGGCACCGAGACTGCTAGGGTTTCACAAAGAATCGATCTCGGTCACACCGATTTGCAATTCTCGGTCAGACCGAAAATCACATGTGCAATGGCCTAAGCCAAATCGGTGAGACCGATTTCTACAACTCGATCAGTCCGAGATGAGTTTGGCGGAAACCTAACCCTAAATTTTCAAATCTAATCTAATCTACGGAATGCTTTCGCTGGATAGAATGATTTCAAACGTGGCAAGATTCATGCCAAAGCAATGTGCTAGGAATCATAGATAAAGAATAGCACAAAGTTTCAAGTTCATACCCTAATGCGGCGGTGAACTTGCTACGGCGGCAACGGCGGGGCAGAATGCCATTGACGGCAGTGGAGACCAGCAGCGGGAGGTCGCTGGCGACGAGGAGGACGATTCGGAGACCCGAAGAGCTAGAGCAGGCTGTGCGCGGGCGAAGGGTTTCGGAAAAAAATCCAAAATTTGACCCGTGAGTATATATAGCCAGACACTGTCGGTGTGACCGAGTGTAACAACTCGGTGGCACCGAGATGCAAAACTGCAAGCAGTTACTGCAACTCAGTGTGACCGAAAAGTTCTGATTGGTTGCACCGAGGTTGAAAACCTAGACCAACTTAGTGATCTCGGTATGAACGAAAAGGGTGAATCGGTCAGACCAAAACGTACAAACAAGTTTTTGAAGTTTAAGTCTATGACGAATCGGGGACTCCGAGTGCTCCTCACACAGAGTGGTTCGAATCTGACTTGATCAAACTTTGTGATGTAGCATGAATAGAGTTTGAAACAAGAAAAGCATAGATAGCTAGAGAAGGTTCTTAGGCATTCTTGTCCATCCACTTGGCAAAAGAAAAGAAACCAAACAATCAAAACAACAAGTGGATGTCCTCGAATGAGTAAAATATGTAACCAACATGCTCACACAATAAAATGGCAAATGAAATATGTGGCAAAGCATGCACAACCAATTCTAGCATCTATCAAACAATTTGCAATGACTAGGTCATCTATATATGAGTATATTGACATAGGAGTCAAATGAGAACATTTGATCATAGGTCATACTCATCGTTTAAGCACAAGTGAGGTTACCACTTTCACATAAAGCATTGTTGTGTTCACACCATTAGAGTTGCTTTAGCTCAATTCTTAGAGTAAAGATCCCCCTAGATGTGAGATCCCCTCTAAGAGGGATGAACTAACCTTGGGTTTTGTCGATCATGAATTCATGTAGGTGTTAAAGATGTGGATGCTCAATGTTGATGTAGATCATTTGGAGCAATCCATTGGAGTGAGTTGCACTTTCAATACCTACACGGGTTAGTCCCACAAGGAACAAACAAGGATATCCATAGACATAGAGTGATGCACAAACAAGATGATGTCCATGAAAGCATTAGGTTACCTTGTCCCTTGGCTTACCAACAAGAGGGTTTGTGACTCCTTGAACTAGTGCAAGATGTGTAAGTTGATTGCACTTGTCCTCGCCAAAATGATATGAGTGAAGTATGTTGGCGGAGTCACCCTCAAGAACTCTCTAGTTCTTCTTCTTTGGAATCCACATCATCTTGATGGGAATCCTTGGAGTTGTAGTTGTACTCGATGAAGTAGAACTTGATATAGTCTTGGGAACCCACTTGACCATGGCCTTAGGAGCTTCTTCAAATGCATCAATCTCCTCTTGAAGCTTGTCCTTGCCTTTTTGCTTGTGGTCTTGTGGTGGAAGATCATCTTGAGCTTGTGTCCCTTTGAAAGAAGTAGGATCATGCTTCTCTTGTTGAGGAACAAACTTCATCTTGGGGTATTGATCTTCTTCCCACTCAACTCCATTGGCATTGAACTTTCATTCAAATCCAACACCTTGATTCTTCCGGTGCCTTCCTGCTTGCATACAATTTCCTTGAATTGCTTACTTCTGGCAAGGCTCTTGTAAACACCTTTCTCTCTAATTCCCTTCAATAAGCTATTTTCTTGCTCAAGTGTAACTTGGCTAAGAGAATCATTAGTGGAATCAAGAGAACTACTAGAAGCAACAATATTGGATTTAGCATGATTATTGTTACTACTAGAAGAAGAATCTTTCTTGTTATTGTTACTAGACTTGACTTGTGGCATGTAAGTGGATAAGAGTAAACGCTTGGCAACGCAAGAAGAACTTTTCTTGCGAATACCATCATTGATTGCCTTTAAAAACTCATGCTCTTTCTCAAGGTTGAGCTTTTCAAAGTGTAACTTCTCATGAGTCTTTAAAAGTTCTCGATGATCTTCTAAGATAGTTTCTTGAGCTAACTTAAGAGTGTTTAGTTCTTTAGTTAGGCGCTCAATCTTATCCTTATCATTGTCATTCGTTTTATCTTGATTAGCATGATTAATTGACGTTTCATCATAGTATTCATCACTAGAGTTGTCAACAAATAAATCATCATCACCTAACAAGTCATCTTCATCACTATTGAAAGCAACATACTCGGGGTGTGATACCTTTGGGCCTTTAGTCATGAAGTATCTTCCAAATCCTTCATTTGGTGAGTCAAATATGTCATAGGAGTTGGTTGACACAAGTGCTAAACCGGCAACACCTTCATCTTGAGTATATTCGGAGTCGGAGTGATAGCTTCTCTCGGAGTGATTGTCGGAGTCGGAGCCGGATACCCATTCACCAACATGAGCTTGATGTCTTCGTTTTGTGTAGCTCCTTGATGACTTGTCCTTCCTTTCCGAATCCTTTCTTCTCCGGGATGTTCTTCGTTCATAACGATCATCTCTACTCCATCTTTCTCTTGATGGTGATTCTTCTCTTCTACTCCTTCTTTTTGGAGAATCTTCTCTTCTTTTGTAGGGAGTCGTACACTCATTGTAATAGTGTCCGGGTCTTCCACAATTGTAGCAATTACGCTCACGACTAGAAGATCTTTTTTCATTGTAGGACCTTGACTTGGAACTTCTTTCCTTGCTTCTACTCTTGTAGAACTTGTTGAAGTTCTTCACCATTAGGCTCAATTCTTCATTGAAGGTTTGTTTCTCACTTGATGATGTGGGAGTTTCACGTGAGGCTTTGTAAGCACCACTTGACTTGTTGTGGAGCTCCTCCTTATCCTTGAGTGACATCTCATGAGCAACAATTCTTCCAGTGACTTCCATTGGCTTGAGATCTTTGTAATTTGGCATCATTTGTATCAATGTGCACACGGTATCATATTTTCCATCCAAAGCTCTTAGGATCTTCTTGATGATGAATTTGTCGGTCATCTCTTCACTTCATAAGCCCACAATCTCATTTGTGATAAGAGCAAGCCTAGAGTACATCTCGGCGATGCCTTCACCATCCTTCATTTTGAACTTGTCAAGTTGACTTTGAAGTACATCCAATTTGGATTCCTTGACGGAGTCGGTACCTTCGTGCATGTCAATCAAAGTATCCCAAATTTCCTTTGCATTCTCAAGACGGCTGATTTTGTTGAATTCTTTGGGGCACAATCCATTGAAGAGGATATCACAAGATTGAGCATTGTATTGCAGCATCTTCAACTCTTCCGCGGTAGCTTGATGGTTCGGTTATCTCCCATCAATGAATTCACCTACCTTGCAAGCCAATACACATAATAGCCCAAACGGCAGGGTTATGTCCAATAATATGCATTTTCATCTTATGCTTCCAACTAGCAAAATTAGTACCATCAAAGTAAGGACCTCTACGGTGGTAATTTCCCTCGCTAGACGCCATGCTCTCCTAGATTGTGAAACCAAGGCTATGACCACCAAAAGCTATGGAAATCAAAGCAAATGGAGACCAAAGCTCTGATACCACTTGTAGGATCAAAAGTATGTCTAGAGGGGGGGTGATTAGACTACTTGACCAAATAAAAATCTAGCCTTTTCCCAATTTTAGTTCTTGGCAGATTTTAGCAACTTAGCACAAGTCAAGCAATCAACCTACACATACAATTCTAAGAGTATAGCAGCGGAATGTAAAACAATTGCATACGAAGGTAAAGGGAGGAGTTTGAGGGAGCAAACGCAATGTCGACACAGAGATTTTTTAGCCGCGGTTCTGATAGGTGGTGCTATCGTACATCCACATTGATGGAGACTTCAACCCACGAATGGTAATGGTTGCGCGAGTCCACGAAGGGCTCCACCCATGAAGGGTCCATGAAGAAGCAACCTTGTCTATCCCACCATGGCCGTCGCCCACGAAGGACTTGCCTTACTAGGGTAGATCTTCACGAAGTAGGCGATCTCCTTGCCCTTACAAACTCCTTGGTTCAACTCCACAATCTTGTCGGAGGCTCCCAAGTGACACCTAGCCAATCTAGGAAACACCACTCTCCAAGAAGTAACAAATGGTGTGTTGATGATGAACTCCTTGCTATTGTGCTTCAAATGATAGTCTCCCCAACACTCAACTCTCTCTCACAGGATTTGGATTTGGTGGAAAAAAGATTTGAGTGGAAAACAACTTGGGAAGGCTAGAGATCAAGATTCATGTGGTAGGAATGGAATATCTTGACCTCAACACAAGTGTAGGTGGTTCTCTCTCAGAAAATGTATGTTGGAAGTGTAGGCACGTTCTGATGGCTCTCTCCATGAATGAAGAGTTGGTGGAGGGGTATATATAGCCTCCACACAAAATCTAACCGTTACACACAACTTACAGAACTCGGTGGGATTTTTGACCGCTAGGATTTTTGATGGGACCGACATTTCAACTCGGTGGGACCGATATGGTTAGGGTTAGGGCATAATGTAATCTTGGCGAGACCGATTTTGGTAATAGACACATAGAGGGTTGGTCAGGCAAATTCGGTGGGACCGATTTGCTCATCTCAGTTGGACCGAAACGTTACGAAAGGGAAATAGTGAGTTTGCATTGCAATCTCGGTGGGACCGATCGCTCATCTCGATTTGACCGAAATGTTACAAAGGGAAACTGAGAGATTACAATCCCATCTCGGTGAGACCGAGCTCCCTATCGGTGAGACCGAAAAGACTAGGGTTTGTGGCTGTGGCTATGACATCTGAACTCGGTGGCGCCGGATAGACTATTTCGGTGAGGCCGAGTTTGACTTTTGGTTTCGGTCATATGTGGATGTGAGAAAGTAGTTGAGGGCTTTGGAGCATGTCACTAAGCCCTTTTGTGCAAGAAACTCATTAAGCAACACCTCATCCCTCCTTGATAGTATTGGCTTTTCCTATAGACTCAATGTGATCTTGGATCACTAAAATAGAAAATGTAGAGTCTTGTGCTTTGAGCTCGAGCCAATCCTTTTGTCCTTAGCATTTTGAGGGATCCACTTTTCTCATCCATGCCATGCCAATCATTGAGCTTTCCTGAAATATTTATCTTGAAATAGCATTAGCTCAATGAGCTATATGTTGTTAGGAATTACCAAAACCACCCAGGGATAGTTGCACTTTCATTGGCACATCTTGTCAAAGCGGAGACCGTGTCCCCTTATCACGGGATTCTCATCAACACGGATGTGGGTAACCCAACCATCCCGTTGGTATGATTCCTTAGGAATAGGAATGTTTTAAGGCCACATAGGGGACGTTTGATATTCGTCATCTTTATTAGGAGGCCGAGACCCGCATTTTCCATTCTACTCTACTCCCACCTCCTCTGACCTCGAGCTCCAACACCCAAGGCTTAACCAGTCGCTTCAAACTTCAAGCCATGTCTGAATCCAGCTTTCAGGGCCGGTGGATGGCTTCCTCTGTCACCGAGGAGGATATCAAGAAGCTCAGGGAGGCGAGGTACTTGACCACAGAAATCCTTCACAGGCTTCCTGCACCTGGGGAGGTTATCCCTACTCCTAGATCTAATGAGAGGGCCGTATTCATCCCTCACTTCCTTCAGGGGTTAGATTTCTCCCTCAATCCCTTCGTTCGAGGGCTCCTGTTTTACTACGGACTAGATTTCCATGATCTAGCTCCGAACTCACTCCTTCACATCTCATCGTTTATTATCGTATGTGAGGCTTTCCTCCATATCTCCCCACACTTCGTATTGTGGCTCAAGACCATCGATGTAAGGCCGAGGACAATAGACGGGGAGCACGCAGAGTGCAGAGGCACTCTAATAAGCAAATCAGCCAGCGTCGTATGACCAAAGGGTTCCTTTACCACAACTTTTGGCCTATGGCAATGGGAGTGGTTTTATATCACGGAGCCCCGTGGTACCAAGTGGGTAGCTTCACCAGCCTTCCGACCCGGCCCTTCGCCACAGCTTGCATCGTGGGTCAACAAGGGGATGGACTGGGGATCGCCGGACGAAGTTCAAATACTGCAAAGCCGCATTCGAGACCTTATTAAGAAGGACATCAATCTTGTCAAGGTAATCCAAGTTATGTTAGTCCGTCGGGCCTTGCCATGCCATCGCCAACCTCTCCGTATGTGGGAATTCAATCCGGAAGGACCGCGAACCATTCAGCATTTCTTCGGCACAACGCTCGAAGGGATGTATGAATTAGTCTTCGGGTCATGAAAAAGGTATCCGTACACCACAGAGGATGCAGGCCTCGACTACAACCATCTGGATTCCCCGGTAAGTACTCAATTGCCAAAAACATTTTTAGTTTTAAGTTTCTCATAATAAAACTGAGAAAACCATACTCTGCCAAGGCTGGGTGAGGAAGGCGGACAGGATCCGGTGTTCGGCCCCTCTTCCCGAAAACTCAGTGGACCCAGTGTTAACCAGGATGCTGGATCTGGCCCCATATCAAGTGCCGTTGAGGGAAGGAAAGGAGAGCAGTGGAGAGGCCCAAAGTGGCCTTCATACCGCAGGTGCATCACGCACCGTATCCAAGGAAGTCATAACTCCCGTGCCAGAGGGTGAGGGGGAGGAGAATCTAACATTCCCTCTCCCCACGAGAAGAAAAG
This sequence comes from Triticum timopheevii, assembly GCA_963921465.1. Taxonomy (NCBI): domain Eukaryota; kingdom Viridiplantae; phylum Streptophyta; class Magnoliopsida; order Poales; family Poaceae; genus Triticum; species Triticum timopheevii. The sequence goes on from OY997262.1 coordinate 295,617,910, forward strand.
AGCCGCTCCCGAAGACCTGGAGGCAGAGGATTCCAAGCGAGGGAAGAAATCCCTATCAGGGGCCCCGAGTTCGGGAGGCGATATTGCCACACAGTGCCCACAAGGGGACCAGCCTCTAGCCAAACCGTAAGTGAACTAAAGGTGTTTAATAAGCATACCCCGTTCTTTTCCCGTTTGTGAGGGAAACGTTGTGGAACATATGTTTTGCAGTTCGTCCTATAGCCTCCCTCAACAATCTTCATCTTCGGGGGATCTTCTTCTGGAGATGATGGGGAGCGAAACGCCGCCTCGTGCTTCCCGGCCCCATAAGGCGGACGACCCCGAGGTGTCGTCCCGGAGGACCTTCCCTGACCCATGAAGGAGCGCCAGGCCAGAAGATGACTCTTCGGCTGCCCGAGGTCCGGGGTGCTCGGCTCCTAGAGAGACCGACAACAAAAATCCCGGATCGTCCAATGTACAGTCGGACATATGGACGGGTATCCTGCAGCGAGCGCCTATCTCAGAGGAACATCGTACCTTTAATGGGTACGGTGATTGAAAGAATTTCATCCGCAAAAAGCGGATTGAATGAAGCCTTTACGAGCCTGCTAAGAGGCTTTGAGGTACATAATTTAGCCTTTTTTGTGCCGTAAACGCAATGTGCACTGTGTGTAGATAGTATCCCCTGAGACTCTGGTTGTCTTCTGAATGGGACGATCGAAGGATCAAATGAATATGATCAGGTAATAATTTTGCCAAATTGTACATAGGCGGCTGCAGCCCCGGACACTACCCGGGCTGCTCAATTTGCCGAACTGAAGCGGCAACTTGATGTGGAAGATGATGACATCACGCTCATGAACAAGCGGCTTGATGAGGCGCAAGGTATGTATTTTGGGCGGTCAGTGCGGATAAATTAGAGCATGATGCTGGAATTTATAGTGTGCTTGACTGCAGATGGAGCTACCGCCGTGGAGACCCTTGGGGCTAAGCTTGCCTGAGCCAAGGAGCAAGCCAGGATAAGCAATGCGGCTGCCGAGAAGGCGGTTGGTGAATTAAAGGCCGAACAGGCTGCTCATCTCTTGAGCAAGGAGAAAAATTCCAACATGGCGCTTGACCTAAGGGACGCCGCTAACAAATATGCGCTTCTCGAGAAAGAGAGCAAAGAAAAAGTGGCTGACCTTGATAAGGCCTTACAAGCGGCAAAGGAAACCCGATCGGAGGCCAGGGCGGCACGGGAGGAGATCCGGCAAGCTGGGGAGATCACGGCTGGAAAGCCTTTTTTATTACGAACTAAGTTTGGCGATCCAAAGTATTCCCCGCTTGATCAAATGTGGAGTTCTCCGGATGCATATTTGGACTTGTCAAAGAGTGCTTCTGATGCGACGCAGTTTTTCCAGGCCCAAGAGGGCCATGAAGCGGAACGGCTTTTCTGGTCGCAGTTTAGCATGCCAAAGCATCCACTGCTGTTGAATGAGCAAATGGCCGAATGGGCCGAGCTCCACAGGATATCCGGACTTGCCATGTAGGCCGTCGTGGACCGTCTGTGTCCTGGGGGAGCAACTGCGAACAGTTATTTTGGTTTGGTGCAGCAACTTGTTTGTGCGGTGTCGCATATCAACGCTATTAAGCGATCAACATGCATAGAAGGTGCACAGATGGCCCTTTCCCGTGTGAAGATGTATTGGGAAAAGATGAAGGCCACCGATATTGCAACGGGGAGCCCACCCGGGGGTAAGGACACGCCAAATCAATATTTTTAAGAAATACTAGAGGGTGCCCAATTGATAGAGGGTCAGTGCTCGAAGAATGTTATGTTCGAGTAACATGTATCCGAATTGTAAAAGCAGTGCTTATGATAACGAAATTGTGTTTATACTTTTGCCCGTGAAGTATTTTAGTGCCTCTTGTGTGGCCGTTTATGTATATATGTATGTAACCTGAAAGTTTGCAGTCGTCGGCTTCAGCCCCCTCGCGTATGACACGGGGGTGTTCGGAAAAGCACTTTATCACACTTGACCCAACGTCTTTGGTCCGTTTTAAGGAGGTGTTAGTGCGTCGAACTAGGCAATCAGACTATAGAGCTTTAACACTTTCACTTAGCCATAGGAGTTTGATGGTGGGGCTACTATATAGCCCCTGGTATGTCCGCATTATCCGAATACGAAGCGTTTACATACATGACCAGAAAACAGGTCCTTTGTTAATGCGGAGGAATCGCGAAGATTCCGCTGAGTCATCGAGTGGTTGACCAACTGTCGCCTTATCATGACAGTCAGTTTTCGGCTTTCTCTACTGAGGTGCTCATCCAGATGAACCAGGGCACAATTGTAGTAGTTCTCCCTTGGCCGCCTTAGCCGATAGAACGGAATGTAAGGTAGCAAACACAGGAGCCAGGCAAACCCAACTATTGACCCAAGACATGATTCAGAGCTGATGCATATAAGGCCAAAACTCGAGACACCGAACACTCCCGAGGGTATTCGAACTTTTCAATATGTACCGGGCTGGGTACAGCCCCCGATAATTAACCCTAAATTCAAGGCACGTGCAACGACCCGGCGTGAGGAGAGAGCGCCTGTGGTGAGAATATAGTTCTCAAAGCACACTGCTTGGCTGCTTCTATCACATCCATTTTAGTACGGCGAATCATAAGTTCGCAAGTACTGCCCATATCCATGGCGTTTTGTATGCCAAAAGGGTGTATAACAACAAGAGATGAAAATGAGAAAAAAGGTTCACACAGGGTCTTAATCTAAACAGAAACATTGAAACGGGGCCCTGCTGCACGTCTGCGCCTTTGTCTCCGTTGTGCCGTGTCCTTGAAGGGTATATCATGATGGTCTATCTGTGAAAAGAAAGAACCAGGTGGAAAAATCTGGTACGGCCGTGGGTAAAATTTGTTGGTTTCGATGAACCGTGAATTGTAGCTTCTTGAGTCCGAATAGGGTCAAGCCGAACTATGGACTTATTATGTGCAGGGTGCCCCCAGCGCTACCCAAGGAATTTTGAGTGTACATTTATGTATACAGGAAAGTATATATAGTCCTCTTATGGGGCGATCTATAGGGGCAGTGCTGCTAAACAAGCGCAGGTTTATCTAAGCTTTTACACGTAGGTGTACATCGAACACGTTTGGCTGTGTCCGTGGTCTTGAGGACCAATGAGTTGTTCGGCTTCAAAGGGCCGCTTCATGCTTCGTCTACTAGAGCTGCCGCGTATTCTTCTGTACGAAGAGAATGCTCTGTGCTTCCGCTCACCGTGATAATGCCACGTGGTCCAGGCATCTTGAGCTTAAGATAAGCATAGTGTGGGACTACATTAAAACGGGCAAAGGTCGTTCGTTTGAGTAGTGCGTGATAGCCACTTCGGAACGGAGCAATGTCGAAGATTAGCTCCTTGCTTCGAAAGTTGTCGGGGGAGCCGAAGACAACGTCCAGTGTTAGGGTGCCCGTGCAGCGGGCCTCTACACCTGGTATTACTCCTTTAAAGGTAGTGTTGCTTTGCTTGATTCTTGACGGATCTATCCCCATCTTGCGGACAGTGTCCTGATATATTAGATTGAGGCTACTGCCACCGTCCATGAGGACTTTGGTGAGGTGGTATCCGTCGATTATTTGGTCGAGTACTAAGGCATCCGAGCCCCTGTGATGGATACTAGTCGGATGATCCCTGCGATCGAAAGTGATCAGACAGGCCAACCATGGGTTGAATTTGGGGACAACAAGATCTATAGCCTATACGTCTCGGAGTGCGCGTTCGCGGTCCCTCTTTTGGATATGAGTGACATAAATCATGTTCACTGTTTTGACCTCTGGTGGAAATTTCTTTTGTCTTCCCATATTCGGCTGGCGAGATTCGTCCTCGTCTTCTCTTTGTGGTCCCTTCCTCTTGTGTTCGGCGTTGAGCTTGCCGGCCTGCTTGAAGACCCAACACTCTCTGTTGGTATGATTAGCTGGTTTGTCGAGGGTGCCATGAATTTTGGCAGGATCTTTCGAGGATTTTATCTAGGCTACATGGACCATCTCTGCTTCCTTTAAATGACTTTTTCCGTTGACCGGGTCTGGGCCCCCTGAATCCGGCGTTTACCGCTATATTGTCCGGGCTTTCTCTGTTGTTCTGACATTTGTTTTTATTTAGTCATGGCTTTCCATTGCCATCCCTTACTTCAGATGTGCCGGGGTCGCTGGTGCTGCTACGGGCCAACCAGCTGTCCTCTCCCGCGCAAAAGCGGGTCATTAGTGTAGTTAAGGCTACCAGTGTTCTTGGCTTTTCCTGGCCTAGGTGTCTGGCCAGCCATTTGTCCTGAACACTGTGTTTGAAAGCTGCTAAGGCTTCGGTGTCCGGACAATCGATTTCGTTCTTCTTAGTGAGAAACCGGTTCCAAAGCTTACGGGCTGACTCTGCGGGTTGTTGGGTTATGTGACTTAGATCGTCTGCATCCGGAGGTCGGACATAGGTCCCTTGGAAATTAGCCCTGAAAGCATCCTCAAGTTCTTCCCAGCTTCCAATAGAATTTTTGGGGAGGCTTTTCAGCCAATGCCGAGTTGGTCCTTTTAGCTTGAGGGGTAGGTATTTGATGGCGTGGAGATCCACTCCGCGTGCCATATGGATGTGAAGAATAAAGTCTTCTATCCAGACCGCAGGGTCTGTCGTTCTGTCATATTCCTCGATGTTCATGAGTTTAAACCCTTCTGGAAATTCGTGATCCAGCACCTCATCGGTGAAGCACAAGGGGTGTGCAGCACCCCTGTATTTGGCTGTGTCGCGGCACGGGCCCGACGGTTGCAGTGTTCGGTGTTGGTTCCGAACTGGTAAGTTACCTGCATATTTGATTTTATGGCCCTGATCCTGCGCAGGAACGCATTCCCTAGATCCATAAATGGACCTGGTTCTGCCAGCTCTTTTGTCCAGGTCCTCACGTATATTGTGTTTCTGGTGCTAGGTTGCGACCTCCTTTCCTTTATGGGTAAGGGGTGCGGTTTTCTGTGCGGCGTTGTTGGCCACTCTACCTCGATTACGATGTGGTTGGCCTGGCTGATCGGTTGTATTGTTATTCGGTGGTATGGGTGCGACAGCATCGTCGTCGAATTCGGGCAGCAGTTTGCGTTTGGGGTAGCTATTACCGCCGAATTTTTCCTCAGTGTTGAGCACTTCGTTCCATTTATTATTGAGCATCTCCTGTGCAGTTTTCAGCTGTTCCTTCTGCTTCTTCAAGCTCATCGCGGTGGTGATGATTCTCTAGTGGAGGTGCTCTTGTTCCAATTGTTCTTCCGGGACGATGAATGCACCATCATCCCGACTGCTCTCCTCTTCAGAGGCGGGTTGATAATTGGGGTCTTTGGCGTCGCTGTGATCGGACAGGGGCCCCGAACTGTGTTCGCCACCACCTTGCTCGTCCATCTCCATTGCTGGGTCCGCGGCTTTTTTATTGTCTTCGGCATCGTCCGGGGCGTTATTCCCTCTTGTGCCGGTATCACTGTTTTTACCATGGCGTGGTTTCGAGCGGCGCTGCTGACGTTGGCGCTTTGGCTGCTTTCCAGGAGTTTTATCCTCAGCTGGGTCCTCCTTGTCATCGCCATTGTCTTCCTTGGGTGTATCCATCATGTATATGTCGTATGAGGAGGTGGCTGTCTAGTGCCCTATGGGCGGTGGTTCATGTTCTTCTCCGGCATCATCGTCCATACCGTCGATGTCTTCAGAGTCGAAATCAAGCATGTTGGTTAAATCGTCGACAGTGGCTATCAGGTGGGTGGTGGGTGGGCAACGAAGCTCTTCGTCGTCCGCTTCCCATTCAAGCCGGACATAGTTCAGCCAAAAATCCCCTGACAAGGAGTGGGATTTAGTGAGTTCAACACGTCGCCTAGGGGTGAGTGTTGGAAGATTTCCGCGGAGCTGAACTCTAAGGTCGGCGCCCAGTCAGATTCGATGGGTGTGGATTCACGCGGTTCGGAGCCTATGGCCGGACATGTGTCCGAGGTTCCGATGACACAAGCCTCGTTGGAGGTCAGCTCTGTTTTCGGCTCTAGTGCCATTGATTCCACGACTTCCATAGAGGGGTTGAGCCTCCCGTCCTCGGATGGGGCGCTCTACTCTGGATCTAGGGCCAGTGCGGTTACAGGTGCAATCTCCCGCACACCATCTGATGACATATTTAGGTCATGTTCATCATGGTGGCGGGGTGCAGCCGTCATAGGCTCGAATCCGTCGAAGATCAAGTCTCCGCGAATGTCGGCGGTGTAGTTCAAGCTTCCAAACCTGACCTGATGGCCAGGGGCGTAGCTGTCGATCTGCTCCAGATGGCCAAGCGAGTTGGCGCGTAGTGCGAAGCCACCGAATACGAAGATCTGTCTGGGGAGAAAATTTTCACCCTGGACTGCGTTATTGATGATCGAAGGAGCCATAAAGCCTTACGGTGATGACACAGTGGAACTCTCAATGAAAGCGCCAATGTCGGTGTCCAAACCGGCGGATCACGGGTAGGGGGTCCCGAACTGTGTGTCTAAGGCTAATGGTAACATGAGGCGGGGGACATAATGTTTACCCAGGTTCGGGCCATTTTGATGGAGGTAATACCCTACTTCCTGCTTGATTGATCTTGATGATAAGAGTATTACAAGAGTTGATCTACCACAAGATCGTAGAGGCTAAACCCTAGAAGCTAGCCTATGGTTGTGATTGTTGTTCTTCTACGGACTAAGCCCTCCAGTTTATATAGACATCGGAGGGGGGTAGGGTTACACAGAGTCGGTTACAGGGAAAGGAATCTTCATATCCAAATCGCCAAGCTTGCCTTCCACGCAAAGAAGAGTCCCATCCGGACACGGGATGAAGTCTTCAATCTTGTATCTTCATAGTCTAACAGTCCGTCAAAGCATATAGTCCGGCTATCCAAGGACCCCTTAATCCCGGACTCCCTCACCCAGTTCATGAGGAGCGTCATCGCAACAACGGCTGCTTTAATTGTGGCCTGACCGGACATTATGCCAGGCAGTGTCCCAAGAAGTCAAATGCTCCGTTCCGGCCACAAGTCAATCACATGGGGCCATATCATACCCAGAAGATCATCCAAGAGAAAGTTCATAACCTCTCCGCAGATGAAGCCCTGGAAAACCCCAAAGTCGTTATTGGTATGTTTCTCGTTAATAACATACCTGCAATAATTTTATTTGACTTTGGGGCTTCCCACTCTTTTATTTATCGGAGTTTCGTTGCCCAAAACAAATTTCCTTGCTTGCTTTTGGGAAAAAGTATGATGGTTCAATCCCTCCGTGATCAAAAGCCATTTGGCCTGCAAAAATTTGGAAATTGATATCAAGGGAGTCTGTTTTCCAACCACTTTGATAGTCATCGAGTCTATCAAGTTGGATGTTATTTTGGGATTGAACTGGTTGACTCAATATCAAGTATGCATAAATTGTGCGACCCGAGAAGTCACCTGACAAATTAGGAAGGACGAGCCATAAAATTTTATGCCCGCAAAGGAATACCCAAAAGGGAGATGGTCTTCACTTCAGTAGCTGAAGAATTGGATCTGATTCCTGTGGTCAGTGAATTTTCTGATGTATTCCCTGAGGAATTACTCGGAATGCCCCCGATAGAGAGCTTTAGTTTGCAACTGATCTTGTACCTGGGACTGCACCGTTGTACAAAAAGTATTATCGGATGCCTTCCTCCGAACTCGTGGAATTAGAGAAGCAGTTGGATGAGATGCTTCAGAAACGATATATCAACCCAAGCTCGTCACCATGGGGATCACCTGCAATATTTGTAGACAAGAAGGACGGTGGTCTCAGAATGTGCATGGACTACCGTTAGTTGAACGATGTCCCCATCAAGAACAAATACCCACTACCAAGGATTGATGATTTGTTCGATCAGCTTAGTGGTGCAAAAGTATTTTCCAAGATTGATTGAAGGACCGGATATCATCAACTGAAGATCAAGAAGGAAGATATTCCAAAGATCGCGTTCACTACCCGTTACGGTCTCTATGAATATATGGTGAGTCCTTCGGTCTCACAAATGCCCCTGCCTTTTTCATGCATATGATGAATAACGTGTTCATGGAATTCTTGGATAAGTTTGTGGTGGTTTTCATCGATTATATTCTCATATACTCTAAAAGTGACGAAGAACACAAGGAACACCTCCAAGCAGTCTTACAGATTGAGTATGCAAAATTCAGCAAGTGTGAGTTTTGGCTCAAATAAGTCAGATTTCTGGGGCATGTTCTATCAGCAAAGGGTATCATGGTGGATCCCAGCAAAGTGAAAGATGTGCTTGATTGGGCAGCACCCACGACGGCATCTGAAGTCCGGAGTTTTCTTGGATTAGCCGGATACTACCGTCAGTTCATCGAAGGATTCTCCAAAATTGCCAAGCCAATGACAAAACTCCTCAAGAAAGACAAGAAGTTTGATGGACTGAGGGTTGCGACCAGAGATTTAACGAGCTAAAAACCAGATTGACATACTTATGCAAGACGGCAAGGGTATTGGGTGCATACTTATGCAAGACGGCAAGGTGGTAGTTTATGCATCTCGCCAGCTATGACCTCATGTAGGAAATTATCCTCCACATGATTTGGAACTGGCCGCTATTGTGCACTCTCTAAAGATTTGGAGACATTACCTCATTGGAAAGAGATGTCAAATATTTACCGACCACAAGAGTCTCAAATATATCTTTACCCAGCCAGACTTAAACCTTCGACAGCGAAGATGGCTCGAGTTGGTCAAGGACTATAATCTGGGAATAAATTACCATCCGGGAAAAGCCATCGTGGTTGCTGATGCCCTCAGTCGCAAGCCTGCCAATTTAAACGCCATGCTGGAATCTTTGCCTCCAGAACTCCAGTAAGAGATTGCTCAGCTCAATTTGGTAATTGTAAATGCCGGTCTTGCAAATATTTTGGAAGTAACTCCTACTCTAGAAGAAGAGATTCGCATGCCACAGGCTAATGACAAGATTTTGCAAGGACATCTCCAACGTCTGCACAAAGGCAAGACTCAGGATTTCTCAAAAGACGCACTGGGTACACTCAGGTTCCAAGGAAGGATATGCGTACATGAGCAAGCCGATTTGAGGAAGAAAATTTTGGCAGAAGCACACGAATCCTCATATTCGATACACCCGGGCGGCACTAAAATGTACGAAGACCTTCGACAGATATTTTGGTGGGATGGAATGAAATGGGACATTGCATATTTTGTCGCTTGTTGTGACATCTGCAACTAAGTAAAGGCGGAACACCAAAAACCCGCCGAACTTCTCCAACCTCTACCCGTCTCGCAATGGAAATGGGATGATGTCTGCATGGACTATATCACCGGTCTACCCAGGACTCACCGAGGCAATGATGCTATATGGGTCATAGTGGACACGCTGACTAAAGTGGCTCACTTTATTCCCATTCGCATCACCTTTCGCGCTGATCAACTTGCACAATTATACGTATCCCGGATTGTTAGTCTGCATGGAGTGCCAAAAACAATCACTTCGGACCGAGGTTCATTGTTTACCTCTGCATTTTGGTCCTGACTCCATCAAGCTTTGGGGACCTCTCTCAAATATAGCACCGCCTATCATCCACATATAGATGGTCAAACTGAGCGGGTGTCGGTGTCAAAACCGGCGGATCCCGGGTAGGGGGTCCCGATCTGCGTGTCTTAGGCTAATGGTAACAGGAGGCAAGGGACACAATGTTTACCCAGGTTCGGGCCCTCTTGATGGAGGTAAAACCCTACTTCCTGCTTGATTGATATTGATGATATGGGTATTACAAGAGTTGATCTACCACGAGATCGTAGAGGCTAAACCCTAGAAGCTAGCCTATGATGATTATGATTCTGCCTCTAAGGACTAAACCCTCCGGTTTATATAGACACCAGAGGGGGCTAGGGTTTACATGGAGTCGGCTACAAAGAAGGAAATATAATATCCAGATCGCCAAGCTTGTCTTCCACGCAAAGGAGAGTCCCACCCAAACACGGGACGAAGTCTTGAGTCTTGTATCTTCACGCTCCAATAGTCTGGACAAAGTATATAGTCCGGCTATCCGGATACCCCCTAATCCAGGACTCCCTCAGTAGCCCCTGAACCAGGCTTCAATGATGATGAGTCCGGCGCGCAGTCTTGTCGTCGGCATTGCAAGGCGGGTTCCATCTCCGAATAGTAATTATCGAACACCTGAACCGTGTCCGGATCTGCAAGATGATCTTCACATACCGTCGTAGAGAGCATAGCATAAATCTGATCTGCTGGCAATTTTTTGTACGTCGTGCCCCTGCATCGTGGCTCGGCCCAACACGAACCGGTTTTTCTTAGCCCACTTCGGTACGCATTGTGAGGCGGTTTTATTGGCACGCCCTGCCAAAGCAGAGATTGTGTCCCCCTTATCGTGGGATCTTCCATCAATATGGGCGTGCGCAACCCCACGATGACTGCTGGTATGGCTCCGTGTTTTTAGATAAGTCCCAAGCGGTCACACAGAGGACGCTTGATATTCACCCCCTTTATAAAGGGGCCGAGGCCTATACCTCTTTCCCACCACTCTTGCGCCTTTTCGCATCTCGAGTTCTAACACCCGAGACCCAAACTCAAACACCCCAGATCCTCCAATATGTCCGGATCCAACCCTCAAGGCCGGTGGGTGGCCTCCTCGGTCAAAGAGGAGGACATTGCGAGGCTTAGGGAGTTCGGATATCTGACTGCCGACATCCAGCACAGGCTTCCTACTCCAGGGCAGGTCATCCCTACTCCCAAGCCCAATGAGAGCGTCGTATTTATCTCTCACTTCCTCCGCGGCTTGGGCCTCACCCTTGATCCCTTTGTGAGGGGGCTCATGTTCTATTACGGGTTAGATTTTCACGATCTAGCTCCGGGCCTATCCTCCATATCTCTTCGTTCATCATTGTGTGTGAAGCTTTTCTCCAGGTCACTCCCCACTTTGTTTTATGGCTCAAGACCTTCAATGTGAAGCCGAAGATGATCGAGGGGCGACACGCGGAGTGCGGAGGTGCTGTAATAAGCAGGAATGCCGACGCCCCATGGCCAAAGGGCTCCTACCCAGAGGAGTCCGATCTATGGCAGCGGAGGTGGTTTTACGTCACGGCTCCCAGAGGCATGAAGTGGGTGGCTGCCCCCGACTTTGGTTTGGGCCCTCCGTCACAGCTGGCGTCATGGACCAATGTAGGACGAGATTGGGGGTCTCCTAGTGATGTGCCAACATTGCAGAGCCGTATCCAGGAGCTTCTTGAGAGGGACATTAGCCTTGTCAGCGTAATTCAGGTAATGCTAATCCGACGGATGTTGCCGTGCAAACGCCGGCTTCTCCGGATGTGGGAGTTCAATCCGGAGGGTCCGCGGACTATTCTGCACTTCTTTGGCCTGACGCTCGAAGGGATGTGTAAATTATTCTTCGGACCACAAGTAAGTGTCCAGACGCCACCGAGGATGCGGGCCTGAGCTGCGATCGCCCAGATACCCAAGTAAGTAACCCCGAAACCGAACACTTCGTTTATATTTATCATAATCACTATGCTGAAAATCCTCCGCGGCTAGGAATGGCTCAGCAAGGCGGAGAGAATCAGGTGTCCGGCGCCACTTCCCGAAGGTTCGCCTAGTCCCACCATAGCCAAGATGCTTGGCCGGGTGCTTAGCAAAATGCCCTCAGGGAAAGACGAGGGGAAGAACAGAGAAGGAGAACTTCACACATTGCGCACCCAAACCGGGGGAATTGCTACCTCCCCAAAGGAGGATAGTCGGGGAGGGGAATCTAAGGCCTCCTCCCCTCATAGGAAGAAGAGGGCCGCCTCCGAAGACTTGGAGACGGAGGTGGCCAAACAGGGGAAGAAAGCTTCACTGGGGGCCCTGCCCCAAAGGGCGTCCTCACCGCGTCATGCCCGCCATCGGGCCAGCCCTCAGCCGAGCTGTAAGTTAATCATAAACAAGAAGGTACTGGCTTTCTTCGAGAACAATAACCAGGATCCATTCTTTGCAGTCCAGCTAGCAGCTCTTCTCAACAGAATTCGTCTTCGGGGGATCTCCTTCCGGAGATGATGGAGAGTGAGACCCCACCAACCTCTCCGCCTCATGAGGCGGGCGACCCCGAGGTGTCGTCACGGAGGAGTCCGGATCTTCCAAAGCCAGAAGCTAATCCTTCGGCCGCCCTGAGCCCAAAGCGCTCGGCCCCCACGGGGGGCGATGAGAAGGGTCCGGCACAGTTTGGTGTCCGGCCGGACATACTAACAGGCCTTCTGGAGAGAGCTGCTCTCTGGAGGAGCACTGTTCATTAATGATCATGGTTCTCAAGAAGATTTCATCCGCCACAAGCGGTTTGAATGAAGCATTTACGAGCCTGCTCAAAGGCTTTGAGGTATGTAATGAAAAATACATAATTTTTTGGCTGTGACGCATGCGCTAGGTGTGCTCCATATGGATAGTAGCCCCTGAGACTCTGGTTTCCATCCCTAGGCGACAAACGGAGGATGATATTTTGAAGTAATGATCGCGTTGTGCTTATGCGGGGGTGTCTAAGGATCCGGCAGCTGACCAGTCCGTTGAGGTTTCCAAACTGAGGAGGCAGATTGGAGTTATTGATGCCGACATCACGCTTGTGAACGAGCGGCTTAACGAGTCACAAGGTATGTGCTCTGCTCTCTTTATTATTTATAGGAAAGATTGAAAGGAGTGTAATATTGATGTGATATGCTTGGACTGCAGATGGTGCTGCTGCCGTGGAAGCCCTGAGGGCGGAACTTGCCCAGGCCAAGGAACAAGCTTGGGCTAGCAATGCGGCTTCCCTAAAGGCGGATGAAGAGTTGAGAGCCGAACAGGCTGCTCATCGCCGAAGCGAAGACAAAATAGCCGAGATGGCGGTGGAGCTGAAAATGCCGCCAACCGGTATGAGCTCCTTGAGAAGGAGAATCAGGTGAACTTGGCTGACCTGAAGAAGGCACTTGATGCGGCCAAGGAGACGCGGTCTGAAAGCAGGGATGCGCGGGAGGAGCTTCGTCAGGCCGGAGAAATCACGGCTGGAAACCCCTATTGTTGTGGATGAAGTTTATAGATCCGAAGTATGCTCCCCAGGATCGACGCTGGAGCCCTGCAGACGCGTATGCGGACTTGGCGAAGAGTACGGCTGATGCGGCCAAGTTTTTCGAGGATCAAGGTGATAAAGAAGTGGAGAAGCTGTTCTGGTCGCAATTCAATGCTCCTGCACGCCCATTGCCATTGAGTGAGAAGATGGCTGCTGTGGCTGAGCTTCATAGGCAGTCCGGTCTTGCAATGCGGTCTTTAATAGACCATCTTTGGCCGAAGGGGCCTAAGCCGGACAGTTATTTTGGTTTGGTGCAACAATTCCTCGGTGCCATATCACAGATCGATGCCATGAGGAGGTCGGCATGTATAGAGGGTGCACGGATGGTGCTTGCCCACGTTAAAGCATATTGGACAGATATGGAGGCCACCATCATTGCGACCCAGAATCCGGTGGGAGGCCAGGATTCGGCCGAGCACTACTTGGAGCAGGTAACAGAAGGTTCTCGTTTAATAGGGGCGCTGTGCTCGAAGAATGTCATGTTCGAGTGACAAATTGTGTCATTGTAAAAACAATGTTATTTTGATTAGGAGGCTATATTTATACTTTTTGCCTGAAAGTATTATTGTGCCTCCTGTGCGGCCGTTTTTATGTATATGTGTAATCTAAAAGTTAGCAGTCATTGGCTTCAGCCCCCACGCATACAATGCGGGGGTGTTCGCGAAAAATATGTGTAATCACAACTTATCCAACGTCTTGGTCCATTAAGGAGGTGATCGCACGTCGAACTAGGCAACCGGACTATATACCTGTAACAATTTCACTTAGCCATAGGAGTTTGACGGTGGGGCTACTATATAGCCCCTGGTACCTTCGCGTGCATCCAAACACGGGCGCGTGTACATGACCGGAAAATGGTCCTTCGTTAATGCGGCGGAATCCTAAAGATTCCGATAAGTCTTTGAGTGGTTGAACAGTCTCTCGTTGTATCATGACAGTCAGTTTTCGGCTTTCTCTACTGAGGTGCTCATCCGGAATGACCAGGGCACAATCGTAGTAGTTCTCCTTTGGCCGCCTTAGCCGATAAGAATGGAACATAAGGCGGCAAACCCAGGAGCCGGGCAATCCCAACATTTTACCAAAGACATGATTCGGAGCTGATGCATATAAGGCCAAAGTCGTGACGCCGAACACTCCCGAAGGTATTCGGACTTTGCAACATAAAGTGGGCTGAAGAATGCCCTTTCATTATAAACCCTGTATTTCCAGGTACGTGCATTAGTCTGTCGTGGCGAAACGCCAATAGCGGCAGTACCCTCTGTGGATATAGTACCCATGGGATTTGTAAACAACAAGAGACAATAGAAAGGCTTACACAGGGGCTTAATCTAAAGAGAAACCTTTGAGCGGGGCCCTGCTGCACGTCTGCGCCTTTATCTCCGTTGAGCCGTGTCCTGGAAGGGTATCGCATGAATGGTGTTGTAAAAAGAAAAACTCATGTAGAAGAGTATAACGTAAGTGTGCGATGGATAGTAAAAGTGTGAGACATTGGCCTTTTAATAAGGTTGAAAGTGCAACTATCTGGTGGTTTTGGTAATTCATAACAACCTATAGCTCATTGAGCTAATGCTATTCCAAGACCATTATTTCAGGAAAGCTCAATGAATGGCATGTCATGGATGATGAAAGTGGATCCCTCAAAATACTAATGACAAAGGATTGGCTCAAGCTCAAAAGCTCAAGACTCTTCATTTTATATTTTAGTGATCCAAGATCACATTGAGTCTATAGGAAAAGCCAATACTCTCAAGGAGGGATGAGGTGTTGCTTAATGAGCCTCTTGCTTCATGTGCTTGGTGATATGCTCCAAAAAAACCTCAGCTACTTTCTCACATCCACAAATGACCTAAACCTAAAGCCAAAATCGGTCACACCGATTCTTCCTACCCGGCGCCACCGAGTTCAAATGTCATAGCCACTGCCACAAACCCTAGGCAAATCGGTCTTACCGATAGGGATCTCGGTCTCACCGAGATGGGATTGTAATCTCTCTGTTTCCCTTCATAACGTTTCGGTCTAACAGAAGTGAGCGATCGGTCCCACTGAGATTGCAATGTAAACTCTCTGTTTCCCTTTTGTAACATTTCGGTCTCACCGAAAAGAGCAAATCGGTCCCATCGAGTTTACCTAACCAACTCTCTGGAAAGCTTATTACCAAAAGCGGTCTCACCGAGTTTGTGTAATCGGTCTTACCGAGATTACGTTATGCCCTAACCCTAACCGAATCGGTCTTTCCGAGTTGCATGTCAGTCCAACCGAAAATCCTAATGGTCACTAGGTTTACTAAATCGGTCCGACCGAGTTTGTTGATTCGGTCACACCGAGTTTGGTAAATTGTGTGTAATGCTTAGATTTTGTGTGGAGGCTATATATACCCCTCCACCTCCTCTTCATTCATGGAGAGAGCCATCGGAACAAACCTACACTTCCAACTTACCATTTCTGAGAGAGAACTACCTACTCATGTGTTGAGGCCAAGATATTCCATTCCTACCATATGAATCTTGATCTCTAGCCTTCCCCAAGTTGCTTTCCACTCAAACCTTCTTTCCATCAGATCCAAATCCTATGAGAGAGAGTTGAGTGTTGGGGTGTCGTGGGGAACAAACACCTATGGGGAAGGGCCCCTTTTTGGTCCGGCAAGGGAGCGGAGGGCGCACGTAGAGCGGATCGAGGCAAAAGCACGCGGGGGATTTTACCCAGCTTCGGAGCTCTCCGGAGAGATAAAACTCCTACTGCTGCTTTGAGTTTCTATTCTGTTCTTGCTTGAAAGCGTGGGTGTGTCGTAGTGTCGAATGAGTCGAACTGAACCCCAACCGAACAGAACCGAACCGAACCCCTTCTACGTGCTCATGGGCCTCCTTTTTATAGGTTAATGGGGTCATCGACAGGTGGTAGCGTAGAAAGGGGGGGTAAAAGAGTAAAAATGGGGGTTGGTACAACCGCTACCAGCAGTGCCCCCTACCTAACTCTGATGGCAGGGGACAAGGGCATTTAATGCCCGTCTGGTCGCTCAAACAGTGTAAGAAGCGACCGTTAGGAGCGCCACCGATTGCCACGATGGCCTTCTAGTCATCTTCACTTGCCACCTCGCACCGCTTGGCTGCACAGCTACCCGCCATGTACACCAGGAGCGATCCTGTGGCGACACGTCGTCGGATGCGCTGGAGCGTAGGCGCAGAGTGGTGGCTTCGCCGCGGCAAGCACCTTGCCGCGGTCGTTATCTTGCCGCACCCGCAAGCTTGCCGCTCGTCGGGTCTTGCCGGGACGCGCGGAGCGTCGCGGCAAGTTTTCTGAAGTGCCTTGGTTGGCCTTCCCGGCAAGCTCCTCTTGCCGGGGTCTTGTCCTTCCCGGCAAGCTCCTCTTGCCGGGGTTCTGTCTTCTTAGCTAACACTTTGTTCTTGAATGGCAGTAATATGAATAGCGAAGGGTTTTGGCGGACGTCCGGCAAGCCTTGCCGCGGGACGCTGTGACTGCACTTGCACAAGTTCGGGGTACTAAGGTACCCCTATTTTAGTACACCGACAGGAGCCCCCGGGCCTGGGCCATACACGGTGCCAAGCGCTGTTGGGCCAGGCCCAAAACGGGGCACGGGCACGCGCGGCCTGGGTCCAAACAAAATCCACTCCGTATCCACCGCGTCCTCTCGTAACGGCACGCGTCAATCGCGGCGTCGTGGGAGAGATCGTGGGCAATACTTAAATCTAGGAAATGCATAACGTTCACATCCTCTGGTTCTGCGTCCCCGCCACGCGGCTCCCATGCACTTGGGGTCGCGGACGGTGGAAGTGGGAAACTGGGCCGTTGCGAGCAGAGGCAGCGGGTCGGCCCCAACTCCCTGCTCTTCCCGTGCCCTGATTCGCTGAGCGGGGCGGCCGAGCCCCCACCTTGCTCCTTTAAGAAGAGCGGGAGGGGGCGCAGGAGCCCGCACTCTCTCATCTTCTCCTTTCTTCAGCTCCTGCTCCCCTTTCTCTCATTTGCCATGGAGGAAGGGAACCCTGGCCCTTCATCGGTGGTGGCGAGGGTCGCCGCCAGACAGCGCATCCCTTCCTATCCCGCACCCGTGGTGGCAGAGCCAGCCATAAGGGGAAGAGGGAGGGGGCGAGGTCGTGGACGAGGTCGAGGACGAGGTCGAGGCGCTCGGGGAAGAGGCGGACGGGGCGGCGCGCCATCTCCGCCTCCGGCGACGGTTCCTCTCCCCACGGCAGTCCATACAGGGGACGACCCTTGCGAGTTCTTCGTTAGGCTGCGCCGGGCGCCTCGTCGTCGCCTCCGGCTTCCAGCTCCGTTTGCGAGCGCGATGGAGTTGGACCCGCCCGAGTCATTGAGACTGCACATGAGGGGCCGTGGGATCAACGGCACGCGAGTCCGCGTTGTATTCCCAGCCCCTAATGTGATGTATCTTGATCGTGGGTGGAAGACGTTCGCCCGCATCCACAGCCTGATGGCGGGGTTTACCCTCCATTTTAAGTTAATGGAGGGCGATCTCCTCTCCGTCAAAGTCTTCGGGTGCTTCGGCACTCGGGCGAAGTGCTGCGTGGACAGTGTTGGAAATATGCCCTAGAGGCAATAATAAAAGGATTATTATATTTCAATGTTCATGATAATTGTCTTTTGTTCATGCTATAACTGTATTATCCGGAAATCGTAATACACGTGTGAACACTTAGACCCAATGAGTCCCTAGTGAGCCTCTAGTTGACTAGCTCGTTATGATCAATAGATAGTCATGGTTTCCTGACTATGGACATAGGATGTCGTTGATAACGGGATCACATCATTAGGAGAATGATGTGATGGACAAGACCCAATCATAAGCATAGCATAAAAGATCGTATAGTTCGTTTGCTAGAAGCTTTGCCAATGTCAAGTATCTATTCCTTCGACCATGAGATCGTGTAACTCCCGGTTACCGTAGGAGTGCCTTGGGTGTATCAAACGTCACAACGTAACTGGGTGACTATAAAGGTGCATTACAGGTATCTCCGAAAGTATCTGTTGGGTTGACACGGATCGAGACTGGGATTTGTCACTCCGTATAACGGAGAGGTATCTCTGGGCCCACTCGGTAATGCATCATCATAATGAGCTCAATGTGACCAAGGTGTTGGCCACGGGATCATGCATTACGGTACGAGTAAAGTGACTTGCCGGGTAACGAGACTGAACAAGGTATTGGGATACCGACGATCGAGTCTCGGGCAAGTAACGTACCGATTGACAAAGGGAATTGTATACAGGGTTTGATCGAATCCTCGACATCGTGGTTCAACCGATGAAATCATCGAGGAGCATGTGGGAGCCAACATGGATATCCAGACCCCGCTGTTGGTTATTGCCCGAGAGTCATCTCGGTCATGTCTGCGTGTCTCCCGAACCCGTAGGGTCTACACACTTAAGGTTCGGTGACGCTAGGGTTAGTAGGAAGTCAAGTATGTGACTACCGAATGATGTTCGGAGTCCCGGATGAGATCCCGGACGTCACGAGGAGTTCCGGAATGGTCCGGAGGTAAAGATTTATATATGGGAAGTCCTGTTTCGGGCATCGGGACAAGTTTCGGGGTTATCGGTATTGTACCGGGACCACCGGAGGGGTCCCGGGGGCCCACCGGGTGGGGCCACCTGCCCCGGGGGGCCACATGGGCTGTAGGGGGTGCGCCTTGGCCTGCATGGGCCAAGGGCACCAGCCCCACATAGGCCCATGCGCCTAGGGTTCAAGGGGGCAAGAGTCCTAGGAGGGGAAGGCACCTCCTAGGTGCCTTGGGGGGGAGGGAAACCCCCCTTGGCCGCCGCCCCCCTAGGAGATTGGATCTCCTAGGGCCGGCCACCCCCCCCTTGGCCCTCCTATATATAGTGGGGGAGAGGAGGGACTTCAAACCTTGAGTCCTTGGCCTTTGGTTGCCTCCTTCTCCCTCCCCAACACCTCTCCTCCTTCGTTGTGTGCTCGGCGAAGCCCTGTCGGAGTACTGCTTCTCCACCATCACCACGCCGTCGTGCTGCCGGTGGAGCTGTCTTCCTCAACCTCTCCTTCCCCCTTGCTGGATCAAGAAGGAGGAGACGTCGCTCGTCCCGTACGTGTGTTGAACACGGAGGTGCTGTCCGTTCAGCACTTGGCATCGGTGATCTGAATCACGTTCGAGTACGACTCCATCATCACCTTGCAAGCTTCCGCACGCGATCTACAAGTGGTATGTAGATGCAAGCTCTCTCCCATGACTCGTTGCTTAGATGAACTCATAGATGGATCTTGGTGAAGCCGTAGGAAAAATTTTAATTTTCTGCAACGTTCCCCAACAGTGGTATCAGAGCCAGGTTTATGCGTAGTTCTCTAATGCACGAGTAGAACACAATTTGTTGTGGGCGTTGATCTTGTCATCTCACTTGCCTCTACTAGTCTTTTCTTGCTCAACGGTATTGTGGGATGAAGCGGCCCGGACCAACCTTACACGTACGCTTACGTGAGACCGGTTCCACCGACTGACATGCACTAGTTGCATAAGGTGGCTGGCGGGTGTCTGTCTCTCCCACTTTAGTTGGAGCGGAATCGATGAACAAGGCCCTTATGAAGGGTAAATAGAAGTTGACAAAATCACGTTGTGGTGATTCGTAGGTAAGAAAACGTTCTTGCTAGAACCCAATCGCAGCCACGTAAAAGATGCAACAACAACTAGAGAACGTCTAACTTGTTTTTGCAGCGATTGATCATGTGATGTGATATGGCCAGAAGTTGTGATGAATGTTGAATTGTGATGTATGAGATCATGTTCTTGTAATAGGATTCACGACTTGCATGTCGATGAGTATGACAACCGGCAGGAGCCATAGGAGTTGTCTTTATTTTTTTGTATGACCTGCGTGTCATTGAAGAACGCCATGTAAACTACTTTACTTCATTACTAAACGCGTTAGTCATAGAAGTAGAAGTAGTCGTTGGCGTGACAACTTCATGAAGACACGATGATGGAGATCATGATGATGGAGATCATGGTGTCAAGCCGGTGACAAGATGATCATGGAGCCCCGAAGATGGAGATCAATGGAGCTTGATGATATTGGCCATATCATGTCACAACCATATAATTGCATGTGATGTTTATTATGTTTATGCATCTTGTTTACTTAGGACGACGGTAGTAAATAAGATGATCCCTTACAAAATTTCAAGAAGTGTTCTCCCCTAACTGTGCACCGTTGCTACAGTTCGTCGTTTCTAAGCACCACGTGATGATCGGGTGTGATGGATCCTTACGTTCACATACAACGGGTGTAAGACAGTTTTACACAGCGAAAACACTTAGGGTTAACTTGACGAGCCTAGCATGTGCAGACATGGCCTCGGAACACGGAGACCGAAAGGTCGAACACGAGTCGTATGGAAGATACGATCAACATAAAGATGTTCACCGACGATGACTAGTCCGTCTCACGTGATGATCGGACACGGGCTAGTCGACTCGGATCGTGTAACACTTAGATGACTAGAGGGATGTCTAATCTAAGTGGGAGTTCATAATTTTGATTAAGAACTTTATTATCATGAACTTAGTCTAAAACCTTTGCAAATATGTATTGTAGATCAATAGCCAACGCTCATGTCAACATGAACTTCAACGCGTTCCTAGAGAAAACCAAGCTGAAAGATGATGGCAGCAACTATACGGACTGGGTCCGAAACCTGAGGATCATCCTCATAGCTGCCAGGAAGCAATATGTCCTAGAAGGACCGCTAGGTGCCGCTCCCGTCCCAGAGAACCAAGACGTTATGAACGCTTGGCAAACTCGTGCTGATGATTACTCCCTCGTTCAGTGCGGCATGCTTTACAGCTTAGAACCGGGGCTCCAAAAGCGTTTTGAGCATCACGGAGCATATGAGATGTTCGAAGAGCTGAAACTAGTTTTCCAAGCTCATGCCCGGGTCGAGAGATATGATGTCTCCGACAAGTTCTACAGTTGTAAGATGGAGGAGAACAGTTCTGTCAGTGAACACATCCTGAAGATGTCTGGGTTGCACGCACGTATGACCCAGTTGAACATTAACCTCCCAGATGAGGCGGTCATTGACAGAATCCTCCAGTCGCTCCCACCAAGCTACAAGAGCTTTGTGATGAACTACAACATGCAGGGGATGGTAAAGACCATTCCTGAAGTGTTCTCGATGCTGAAGTCAGCAGAGGCTGAAATCAAGAAAGAACATCAAGTGTTGATGGTCAATAAGACCACTAAGTTCAAGAAGGGCAAGGGTAAGAAGAACTTCAAGAAGGACGGCAAAGATGTTGCCGCGCCCGGTAAGCCTGTTGCCGGGAAGAAGTCAAAGAATGGACCCAAGCCTGAGACTGAGTGCTTTTATTGCAAGGGGAAGGGGCACTGGAAGCGGAACTGCCCCAAATACTTAGCGGATAAGAAGGCCGGCAACACCAAAGGTATATTTGATATACATGTAATTGATGTGTACCTTACCAGTACTCGAAGTAACTCCTGGGTATTTGATACCGGTGCCGTTGCTCACATATGTAACTCACAGCAGGAGCTGCGGAATAAACGGAGACTGGCGAAGGACGAGGTGACGATGCGCGTCGGGAATGGCTCCAGGGTCGATGTGATCGCCGTCGGCACGCTGCCTCTACATTTACCTACGGGATTAGTTTTAAACCTCAATAATTGTTATTTAGTGCCAAGTTTGAGCATGAACATTGTATCTCGTTTAATACGAGATGGCTACTCATTTAAGTCTGAGAATAATGGTTGTTCGATTTATATGAGAGATATGTTTTATGGTCATGCTCCGATGGTCAATGGTTTATTCTTGATGAATCTCGAGCGTAATATTACACATGTTCATAGTGTGGATGCCAAAAGATGTAAAGTTGATAACGATAGTCCCACATACTTGTGGCACTGCCGCCTTGGTCACATTGGTGTCAAGCGCATGAAGAAGCTCCATGCTGATGGACTTTTAGAGTCTCTTGATTATGAATCATTTGACACATGCGAACCTTGCCTCTTATGCAAAATGACCAAGACTCCGTTCTCCGGAACAATGGAGCGAGCAACCAACTTGTTGGAAATCATACATACCGATGTGTGCGGTCCAATGAGCGTTGAGGCTCGCGGAGGATATCGTTATGTTCTCACTCTCACTGACGACTTGAGTAGATATGGGTATGTCTACTTAATGAAACACAAGTCTGAGACCTTTGAAAAGTTCAAGGAATTTCAGAGTGAGGTAGAGAATCAACATGACCGTAAGATAAAGTTCCTACGATCAGATCGTGGGGGCGAATACTTAAGTCACGAATTTGGTACACACTTAAGAAAATGTGGAATCGTTTCACAACTCACGCCGCCTGGAACACCTCAGCGAAACGGTGTGTCCGAACGTCGTAATCGCACTCTATTGGATATGGTGCGGTCTATGATGTCTCTTACCGATTTACCGCTATCATTTTGGGGATACGCTCTAGAGACAGCTACATTCACTTTAAATAGGGCACCGTCTAAATCCGTTGAGACGACACCGTATGAATTATGGTTTGGGAAGAAACCTAAGCTGTCGTTTCTAAAAGTTTGGGGATGCGATGCTTATGTCAAGAAACTTCAACCTGAAAAGCTCGAACCCAAGTCGGAAAAATGCGTATTCATAGGATACCCTAAGGAAACTGTCGGGTATACCTTCTACTTAAGATCCGAAGGCAAGATCTTTGTTGCCAAGAACGGATGCTTTCTGGAGAAAGAGTTTCTCTCGAAAGAAGTAAGTGGGAGGAAAGTAGAACTCGATGAAGTACTACCTCTCGAACGGGAAAGTGGTGCAGCGCAGGAAACCATTCCTGTAATGCCCACACCAACTGAAGAGGAAAATGTTGATGATGATCAAGGTACTTCAGATCTAGTTGCTACTGAATTTCGAAGGTCCACAAGGACACGTTCTGCACCAGAGTGGTACGGCAACCCTGTCATGGAAATCATGTTGCTGGACAACAATGAACCTTCGAACTATGAAGAAGCAATGGCGGGCCCGGATTCCAACAAATGGCTTGAGGCCATGAAATCCGAGATAGGATCCATGTATGAAAACAAAGTATGGACTTTGACAGACTTGCCCGATGATCGGCGAGCGATAAAAAATAAATGGATTTTTAAGAAGAAGACGGACGCGGATGGTAATGTTACCATCTATAAAGCTCGACTTGTCGCTAAGGGTTATCGACAAGTTCAAGGGATTGACTACGACGAGACATTCTCTCCCGTGGCGAAGCTTAAGTCCGTCCGAATCATGTTAGCAATTGCCGCATACTATGATTATGAGATATGGCAGATGGACGTCAAAACGGCATTCCTTAATGGACATCTTAAGGAAGAGCTGTATATGATGCAGCCGGAAGGTTTTGTCGTTCCTCAGAACGCTAACAAAGTATGCAAGCTCCAGCGATCCATTTATGGACTGGTGCAAGCATCTCGGAGTTGGAACATTCGCTTTGATGAGATGATCAAAGCGTTTGGGTTTACGCAGACTTATGGAGAAGCCTGCGTTTACAAGAAAGTGAGTGGGAGCTCTGTAGCATTTCTCCTATTATATGTAGATGACATACTCTTGATGGGAAATGATACGAAACTCCTGGACAGCATTAAGGCCTACTTGAACAAGTGTTTTTCAATGAAGGACCTTGGAGAAGCTGCTTATATATTAGGCATCAAGATCTATAGAGATAGATCGAGACGCCTCATAGGTCTTTCACAAAGCACATACCTTGATAAGATTTTGAAGAGGTTCAAAATGGATCAGTCCAAGAAGGGGTTCTTGCCTATGTTACAAGGTGTGAGATTGAGCTTGGCTCAGTCACCGACCACGGCAAAAGATAAAGAAGAGATGAGTGTCATCCCCTATGCTTCAGCCATAGGATCTATTATGTATGCCATGCTGTGTACCAGACCCGATGTAAACCTTGCCGTAAGTTTGGTTGCAAGATACCAAAGTAACCCCGGCAAGGAACACTGGACAGCGGTCAAGAATATCCTGAAGTACCTGAAAAGGACAAAGGACATGTTTCTCGTTTATGGAGGAGATGAAGAGCTCGTCGTAAAGGGTTACGTCGACGCTAGCTTCGACTCAGATCTGGATGACTCTAAGTCACAAACCGGATACGTGTATATGTTGAATGGTGGAGCAGTAAGCTGGTGCAGCTGCAAGCAGAGCATCGTGGCGGGATCTACATGTGAAGCGGAGTACATGGCAGCCTCGGAGGCAGCGCATGAAGCGATTTGGATGAAGGAGTTCATCACCGACCTAGGAGTCATACCCAATGCGTCGGGGCCGATCAAACTCTTCTGTGACAACACTGGAGCTATTGCCCTTGCCAAGGAGCCCAGGTTTCACAAGAAGACCAGGCACATCAAGCGTCGTTTCAACTCCATCCGTGAAAATGTTCAAGATGGAGACATAGAGATTTGCAAAGTGCACACGGATCTGAATGTCGCAGATCCGTTGACTAAACCTCTCTCGCGTGCAAAACATGATCAACACCAGAACTCTATGGGTGTTCGATTCATCACAATGTAACTAGATTGGTGACTCTAGTGCAAGTGGGAGACTGTTGGAAATATGCCCTAGAGGCAATAATAAAAGGATTATTATATTTCAATGTTCATGATAATTGTCTTTTGTTCATGCTATAACTGTATTATCCGGAAATCGTAATACACGTGTGAACACTTAGACCCAATGAGTCCCTAGTGAGCCTCTAGTTGACTAGCTCGTTATGATCAATAGATAGTCATGGTTTCCTGACTATGGACATAGGATGTCGTTGATAACGGGATCACATCATTAGGAGAATGATGTGATGGACAAGACCCAATCATAAGCATAGCATAAAAGATCGTATAGTTCGTTTGCTAGAAGCTTTGCCAATGTCAAGTATCTATTCCTTCGACCATGAGATCGTGTAACTCCCGGTTACCGTAGGAGTGCCTTGGGTGTATCAAACGTCACAACGTAACTGGGTGACTATAAAGGTGCATTACAGGTATCTCCGAAAGTATCTGTTGGGTTGACACGGATCGAGACTGGGATTTGTCACTCCGTATAACGGAGAGGTATCTCTGGGCCCACTCGGTAATGCATCATCATAATGAGCTCAATGTGACCAAGGTGTTGGCCACGGGATCATGCATTACGGTACGAGTAAAGTGACTTGCCGGGTAACGAGACTGAACAAGGTATTGGGATACCGACGATCGAGTCTCGGGCAAGTAACGTACCGATTGACAAAGGGAATTGTATACAGGGTTTGATCGAATCCTCGACATCGTGGTTCAACCGATGAAATCATCGAGGAGCATGTGGGAGCCAACATGGATATCCAGACCCCGCTGTTGGTTATTGCCCGAGAGTCGTCTCGGTCATGTCTGCGTGTCTCCCGAACCCGTAGGGTCTACACACTTAAGGTTCGGTGACGCTAGGGTTAGTAGGAAGTCAAGTATGTGACTACCGAATGATGTTCGGAGTCCCGGATGAGATCCCGGACGTCACGAGGAGTTCCGGAATGGTCCGGAGGTAAAGATTTATATATGGGAAGTCCTGTTTCGGGCATCGGGACAAGTTTCGGGGTTATCGGTATTGTACCGGGACCACCGGAGGGGTCCCGGGGGCCCACCGGGTGGGGCCACCTGCCCCGGGGGGCCACATGGGCTGTAGGGGGTGCGCCTTGGCCTGCATGGGCCAAGGGCACCAGCCCCACATAGGCCCATGCGCCTAGGGTTCAAGGGGGCAAGAGTCCTAGGAGGGGAAGGCACCTCCTAGGTGCCTTGGGGGGGAGGGAAACCCCCCTTGGCCGCCGCCCCCCTAGGAGATTGGATCTCCTAGGGCCGGCCACCCCCCCCTTGGCCCTCCTATATATAGTGGGGGAGAGGAGGGACTTCAAACCTTGAGTCCTTGGCCTTTGGTTGCCTCCTTCTCCCTCCCCAACACCTCTCCTCCTTCGTTGTGTGCTCGGCGAAGCCCTGTCGGAGTACTGCTTCTCCACCATCACCACGCCGTCGTGCTGCCGGTGGAGCTGTCTTCCTCAACCTCTCCTTCCCCCTTGCTGGATCAAGAAGGAGGAGACGTCGCTCGTCCCGTACGTGTGTTGAACACGGAGGTGCTGTCCGTTCAGCACTTGGCATCGGTGATCTGAATCACGTTCGAGTACGACTCCATCATCACCTTGCAAGCTTCCGCACGCGATCTACAAGTGGTATGTAGATGCAAGCTCTCTCCCATGACTCGTTGCTTAGATGAACTCATAGATGGATCTTGGTGAAGCCGTAGGAAAAATTTTAATTTTCTGCAACGTTCCCCAACAGACAGCTCCTCCGATAGCGAAGGCTCCTCCTCGAGCGAGAGTGACGAGGAGGAGAGCGACAGCGACGACGAGGGTAGCGGGCGGCGGGATGGCGGGCCCGACTAGGTGTCGGGCGCCGCTTCGTGCGTCACCGGTGACCCCATCATCCGTGTCGCCGGCTCCTTGAACTCCCCGGGGCCGTCTCCTTGGGCGGCTGGCGTAGGGAGGCTGCGGAAGGGGAAGAGGGCTGGCGACAAGGCCGTCAAGTCGGAGTACGAGGGCGTAGTGCCCTCGACAGCATGCTGACGTCCTGCCGCCCCGTCTTCGAGCCCCGCTTCCGGCGCCGCCATCACCGTCCAGCCTTCGGACGGCCCCCGGGATGTTCTCTTGGTGTCTTCTGGCACCTGTAGCTCTCCTAGGCGCCCCTTTTGCCCTTTCCGCCTTCTTGACCTATCTTCTGAAGAGAGGGACAGGAAAGGGATTACGGGCATCTTATCTTTTTAATTTGTAAGCCTCCGGGCCTTAGCCGTATCTAAAACTTGTAATCCTCTCTTTCATGTTTTTCATCCTCTCTGGACTATACCTGAGTGGGATGTTTTTTAATGAAAAAGGGATGCTTGTTATGTTATATCCTTTACTCAATTCCATCCCTTGTATGTTTTTACCCTACGCTTTTAGGGAACTTGCCGGTGGGAACACACTTGCCGCGAGCGCTGAGTGCGGAACATCAGCAGCCTGCCAGCGGTGTTGCTTCCGGCAAAAAACCTTGTCGGGGCTAGTTGCAGCACACTTTCATTGTTGAGCGGACTCGAAACAAATTAAGGGCGCATCTTAGCCACGAGTCGATTCCTCCGTGCACAGGTTTTCCATACAAGGCACGGTCGTTCAAGGAGTATAACATAAAAATTTAAAAATGACTGTGCTCAAACTTTGGCAACTTAGCTTTTCTGTCGTCTGTGTCCCGGCAAGGCTGTACTTCTTTGAACGATGCCCGGTCCACACCTAGCTCCTCGATCCAATTTCTTCCGCACCTGCGCAGCCTGTCGAAAGTTCCGGTCTTGAGCCCACGCAGCACTTCAGCGTTCGCCTCTCCGCTTGACCGTTGCTTCTCGGGTGAGCAACAGAAGCGAAGCAGATCTTGGTGCCAAGATCTTGGACGTACTGAAGAACTTGACTGCTGACTGTGCTGTCACCTTCCTCACTGCTTCCACTTCAGGCTACTTTGTGAACTTGTCAATTGCGACGTACAAGTACTCAAAGCCCCCGACAGCTCGGGGAAAGGGGCCGAGAATGTCGAGCCCCCAGACCAAAAATGGCCAGGATAAAGGGATTGTTTGGAGGGCTTGAGCTGGTTGATGTATCTGCTTGGAGTGGAACTGGCACGCTTCACACTTGGTTACTTGTGCAGTTGCATCCTGGAGGGTTATCGGCCAGAAGAAACCTTGCCGGAAGGCTTTGCCGGCAAGTGCTCTTGCGCCAATGTGGTGACCACATATGCCTCCATGTATCTCCGCCAACAGCTCCTGCCCATCTTTCCGGGAAATGCACTTCAATTTCACTCTGTTGAATCTTCTTCTGTACAGTATGTCGTCGACAAACTGGTACATACTTGATTCCCGGGCTACTCTTTCTGCTTCTTCTTGCTCTTCGGGAAGTTCTCCTGTTTGAAGGAAATGGACGATCTGCTGTGCCCATGCCGGAGCTTGTGGCTCAACGACAAGGACTAAAGGCGCAAATGCTGTTGTGGGAACATCTGCTTCCACGGCAAGAATCTGTGATTCTGTCGGAGCATGATGCTCCCCGGCAAGCGTGTCGGGACACAGCTTGTCGGGAGCGTCTGCTTCAACGAAACAAACCCTAGGGCTTGTCGGAGCAGACTGCTCCTCAGCGCTCTTTGTGTTGATCTTGGGGACCTTCTTGACGGCGGCTTCGGGGAGCTCTGCCGGAAAGTAGTCGCCAGTAACTAACTTCCTCTTCTTGCTCTGTCCAGTTGATGGTGTTACAGATGGTTGAGTCAGCTTGAGCACAAAAATCCCTGGTTCCACGGGTAACTTGAGTGCGGCGCACTTTGACAGGCCGTCTGCAATGTCATTCTGAGCTCTTGGAACATGTTCCATTTGCAGGCCATCAAAATGCTCTTCTATTTTCCTCACTTCATCAATGTATGATTCCATCAACGGACTCTGATAATCTTTATTAACTTGACGGACGACAAGCTGCGAGTCACCCCTGACAATAAGCTTCTTGATCCCAAGGTCTGCCGCGATCCTGAGTCCGGCAAGCAAGCCTTCATACTCTGCAGTATTGTTTGTTGCTTGCTCCTTGGGAAAGTGCATTTGGACCACGTACTTGAGGTGCTCTCCGGTGGGTGCGACGAGTAGTACACCCGCACCAGCGCCTTGCAGCGAGAAGGCTCCGTCAAAGTACATGATCCATTCTTTGCTTGCTTCCTTGACGGGGATGCTCCTCTCCGGAGTTTCTTCATCAGGCGTTGGCGTCCATTCTGCTATGAATTCTGCCAATGCTCGGCTCTGGATAGTTGAGGTACTCTCAAACTTGAGGCCAAAGCTTGACAATTCCAGTGCCCACTCGAAAATCCTGCCTTTTGCCTCTGGATTCTGCAATATCCTCTTCAACGGAAAGCGAGTGACTACTGTGATCTCATGTGCTTGAAAGTAATGGCGCAGCTTCCTCGAGGCCATGAGAAGACCGAAAAGCAACTTCTGCACACCAGAGTACCTTGATCTAGCCCCCTGCAGAAGGGAACTGACCAAGTAAACTGGGCGCTGCACCATCTTCTTCTGTTTCTCTTCTTGTGGCTGCGCAGATCCATCCTTGCCGGAACCAGAACTTGTCGGGGAAGCCCCCTGCTTGTCGCTGGACTCGCTTGCCGCGGCCGCTGGCTCATCATCCGCCTCCCTCTCCGCTACTAACGCAACACTAACCACTTGATTGGTTGCCGCCAGATATAGCAGCAACTTCTCTTGTGGCTTAGGTGCGACAAGTGTTGGAGTGGAGGACAAATATTTCTTCAAGTCTTGCAGCGCAGCCTCTACTTCCGGAGTCCATTTCATTGGACCCGCCTTTTTCAAAATTTTGAAAAACGGCAGGGCAGGTTCAGCAGACTTGAAAATGAACCTACTGAGAGCAGCAACGCAGCCGACAAGCCTTCGTACGTCCTTGACTCGCTTCGGTGCTTTGATTTGCTCGATGGCCTTGATCTTGTTGGGATTGGCTTCAATCCACCTCTGGGATACAAAGAACCTGAGAAGCTTGCCGGAAGGAACTCCAAACACGCACTTCTCGGGATTCAACTTGAGATTGATCTTGCGCAGATTTGCAAAAGTCTCGTCCAAATCTTGGATCAGAGTTTCTTTGTCCTTGCTCTTGACCACTATGTCATCCATGTAAGCTTCTACATTTCTGTGCATCTGTGGCTCAAAAGCATGACTGACTACCCTTGCAAATGTTGAACCAGCATTCTTTAGTCCGAAAGGCATCCGTACAAAGCAGTACGTGCCACATGGAGTAATGAATGCGGTTTTCTCTTCATCCTCTTCAGCCATGAAGATCTGATGATATCCTGAGTATGCATCAAGGAATGAAAGCAGATCACATCCTGCTGTGGAGTCGACAATTTGGTCAATGCGCGGCAAGGGAAATAGATCCTTGGGACAAGCTTTATTAACATCAGTGAAGTCAATACAAAGCCTCCACTTCCCGTTCGCCTTGCGCACGACTACTGGATTGGCTAACCACGTTGGATGGAGTACTCCCCGGACCAGGCCTGCTGCTTCCAATTTCTTGATCTCTTCAGCAATGAACTTTTGTCGCTCTACTGCTTGTTTTCTGACTCTCTGCTTGACGGGCCGCGCGTGAGGGCAGACGGCAAGGTGGTGCTCAATTACTTTCCTGGGAACACCGGGGATGTCAGATGGTTGCCATGCAAACACATCGACATTCGCCCGCAGGAAAGCAACGAGCGCGCTTTCCTATTTAGGGTCAAGCGTGGCACTGATGGTGAAGGCACCACCAGTGCCGTCCTCCTTGGCGGCCACTTTTTTGGTATCTGGTGAAGCTGTCTTTGCCTTCTTGCACTTGCCGGTGGAGCTCGATGGTGCGTCCTCGACGGTAGCACAGCACTCCGAAGAGGTGCGCTTGCCGGAGTGGGCATCAGAGCTACTCTTGCCAGACTTGGTCTTCTTCTTCCCCCCGGGAGCTTCAGCGGCAAGTGGTTTGCGTTCTGCTGCGGCTGCTGCTTCCCGGTAGATCTTGTCGGTACAGATAAGTGCATCTTTCTTGTCGCCATGGACAGAAATAACACTTATCGGACCAGGCATCTTGAGCACATTGTAGGCGTAGTGAGAGGCTGCCATGAACTTGGCAAGCGCTGGACGGCCAAGTATCCCATTGTAGGGCAATGGGAAATCGGCAACGTCAAATGTGACTCTCTCTGTCCTGAAATTCAGCTCGCTGCCAAACGTCACTGGCAGCGTAATCTTCCCCTTCGGCTTGCTCCTTCCCGGGTTTATTCCTTGAAAGGTACCAGTCTCTTCGAGCTCACTGTCAGGGATCTGGAGATTCTTGAGCACTGCGGAGGAGATCAGATTTAGGCCGGCCCCGCCGTCAACCAGCATCTTCGTGACCTTGAGGTTGCGGATTGTTGGCGAAACCAACATCGGCAAGCACCCGACCGCAGTGATGCGATCAGGTTGATCCTCAACATCGAAGATGATGGGCGTGCTGGACCACTTCAGGGGCTTGCGTGACTCAACGGACGGTTCTGCTGCGTTCACTTCCTGCACCCACTGTTTGAGTTGGCGGTGCAAGGTGTGCAGAGAAGCACCGCCGTCGATGCACAACACCTCTGTTGCCTTCTGGAACTCCTGCTCGCCAGTCTCATCCTCCTCCATCTCATCATCTTCATCTTCGTCTTCGTCTTTGTCGCAGCCACGGGGAGGCCTATCTCCTTGCCGCTGCTTGACCTTGCCGCGGCGCCCTCCCCGGGCGGGACGCTTCTTGCCGGATCCTCCACCACCTTCCTGGGCCTTCTCCTTATCGCGGCGCTCGTATTCAGCTTTTTGTAGCTCTGCCATCTGCTCAACCTTCTTGCAAGCTTGGAGGTCGTGGCCCTTGGTGCGGTGGATCTTGCAGTACTGCTTGCCGGAGCCGTCCTGCTTGTCGGCGGCTACCACAGCCTCGCCGGAGTCACCGGCTTTGGCCTTCTCGGAACCGCCTCCGTTGCCGGACTGCTCAACAACTAGCACATCCTTAGCTTTCCTCTTTCTGTTATTCCGCCTCCGGTTCCTCTTTGCCGGAGGGGCGTCCTCACTGTCAGATCCTTCCGCTCCTGCGTTCTCTCCGGGGAGTCTCCTCCCCTCCTCGGCCCGTGCACACTTGTCGGCCAGAGCATATAGCTCGCTGACATCTCTGATCTTGCACATCGCCATCTCCTCCCTCATCCTGCGGTTACGCACGTTCTGGTGGAACGCGCTGATAACCGCGGCAGGGTGGACGTCTGGGATGTTGCGCTGCACCTGGCTGAATCTCTGTATGTACTTGCGCAGGGGTTCTCCTTCCTTCTGGGCAAGCAAATGAAGATCGCTCTCCTGGCCATGGGGTTTGTGGCCACCCATGAAGGCGCCGACAAACTAATGGCACAGGTCCGCCCACGAAGAGATGGAGTTGTCCGGCAAGTGCATGAGCCAAGATCTGACGTTGGGCTTGAGCACCAGTGGGAAGTAGTTGGCGAGGATCTTCTCGTCGCGCCCTCCGGCAGCCTGCACCGCAATGGTGTAGATGCTGAGGAACTCTGACGGATGTATCCTGCCATCGTACTTCTCGGGCACGTCTGGCTTGAAGTTCTTGGTACTGGGCCACTGGACCTGCCGCAGCTCACGGGTGAACACAGGGCAACCTACCGCGTACGGCAAGTCGCCTGGTTCCCCTGGCGCATGCGTATCGACAGTGGGCCCAGCGCGCTGGTCAGATTGACGCCGCGCTTCTCTTCGACGCTCGATGCGAGTGCGAGCGTCTTCGTGTCGTCGTTCTTGGAGAACTTGGCGTTGATCGCGGCGAGCTCGCGGGTCTGACGACGCGGTGGAGTTGGTGTCGAGGTTGGCCCGACGAGTCGGCAATCTTGGCCTTCGGGGCAGGGACTGCACGGTGGTGGCACCCCCAGTGGTCTTGTCGGCGTGGGCTCGCGCCTGGGCGTCTTGCCGGGGCTTCGATGTGCTCGGTTGCAGGGGCTTGTCGCCGTTGGCGAAGCCGATGAGGCTCTGAATGGCGGCCCTCCAGTCGTCGATCTTGTCTGGCGCTGGAGGGTAATCTAGAAGCAGCTGGGCTCGGGCTAGCACTTCCTTTGGAGTGTCGGGTGGCGGTGGCGAATGACGCGAGGTGCGGGACATGCTCAAACTTCTAACAGTGTTAGAAGGAGCAACATCTCGTCCAGGCGACCGCACTGCACTCGTGCCAACATGTTGATGCGCACGTTGGCCTTGAGCGTCCCGCGACCCACCAGCTTGGCCTTGTTCCAACGCGAGCACGGTGCTAGGAGCACCATGGCGTTGTCGATCTTGCACCTCCTGGGAGGGGTGCGGTGGATGTGCAGACGCTGAACCTTGCGAGGCCTTGTCCTTGGACCGGGTGACGATGTGAGTCCCCCCGCCGGCGCCCGCTCCTCCGCCGGCGTCCACCCCACCGCCCGTTTGCTCTGGTGGCGGCAGGATAGTCGCAGACGGAGTGGACACCTCCGAAGTCTTCTTCTTCGGTGGCATGTTGATGTAGATGTTGATGTAGCGCGCGCAGACGCCAGATCAGATACGCACGACCTCGACGCCCCCCTACCTGGCGCGCCAGAGATGTCGTGGGGAGCGAACACCTATGGGGCAGGGCCCCTTTTCGGTCCGGCAAGGGAGCGGAGGGCGCATGCAGAGCGGATCGAGGCGAAAGCACGCGGGGGATTTTACCCAGCTTCGGAGCTCTCCGGAGAGATAAAACTCCTACTGCTGCTTTGAGTTTCTATTATGTTCTTGCTTGAAAGCGTGGGTGTGTCGTAGTATCGAATGAGTCGAACTGAACCCCAACCGAACCGAACCAAACCGAACCCCTTCTACGTGCGCATGGGCCTCCTTTTTATAGGTTAAAGGGGTCACCGACAGGTGGCAGCGTAGAAAGGGGGGGTAAAAGAGTAAAAACGGGGTTGGTACAACCGCTACCAGCAGTGCCCCCTACCTAACTCTGACGGCAGGGGACAAGGGCATTTAATGCCCGTCTGGTCACTCAAATAGTGTAAGAAGCGACCGTTAGGAGCGCCACCGATTGCCACGATGGCCTTCTAGTCATCTTCACTTGCCACCTCGCACTGCTTGGCTGCACAGCTACCCGCCACGTACACCAGGAGCGATCCTGTGGCGACACGTCGTCGGATGCGCTGGAGCATAGGCGCAGAGTGGTGGCTTCGCCGCGGCAAGCACCTTGCCGCGGTCGTTATCTTGCCGCACCCGCAATCTTGCCGCTCGTCGGGTCTTGCCGGGACTCGCGGAGCGTCACGGCAAGTTTTCTGAAGTGCCTTGGTTGGCCTTCCCAGCAAGCTCCTCTTGCCGGGGTCTTGTCCTTCCCAGCAAGCTCCTCTTGCCGGGGTTCTGTCTTCTTAGCTAACACTTTGTTCTTGAATGGCAGTAATATGAATAGCGAAGGGTTTTGGCGGACGTCCGGCAAGCCTTGCCGCGGGACGCTGCGACTGCCCGTGCACAAGTTCGGGGTACTAAGGTACCCCTACTTTAGTACACCGACATGGGGAGACTATCATTTGAAGCACAAGAGCAAGGAGTTCATCATCAATGCACCATTTGTTACTTCTTGGAGAGTGGTGTCTCCTAGATTGGCTAGGTGTCACTTGGGAGCCTTCAACAAGATTGTGGAGTTGAACCAAGGAATTTGTAAGGGCAAGGAGATCGCCTACTTCGTGAAGATCTACCGCTACTGAGGCAAGTCCTTCGTGGGCGACGGCCATGGTGGGATACACAAGGTTGCTTCTTCGTGGACCCTTCGTGGGTGGAGCCCTCCATGGACTCGCGAAACCATTACCCTTCGTGGGTTGAAGTCTCCATCAACATGGATGTACAATAGCACCACCTATCGGAACCACGCGAAAAACATCCGTGTCTCCAATTGCGTTTGAATTCTCCAAACCCTTCTCTTTACTTTCTTACAAGTTGCATGCTTTAATTTCCGCTGCCTATATACTCTTTGCATGCTTGCTTGAATTGTGTGATGATTGCTTGACTTGTCCTAAGATAGCTAAAATCTGCCAAACTCTAAAATTGGGAAAAGGTTAAGTTTTTAATTGGTCAAGTAGTCTAATCACCCCACCTCTAGACATACTTCAAGGTCCTACAAGTGGTATCAGAGCTTTGGTCTCCATTTGCTTTGATTACCATAGCTTTTGGTGGTCATAGCCTTGGTTTCACAACCTAGGAGAGTATCGCGTCTAGCGAGGGAAATTATCACCGTAGAGGTCCTTACTTTGATGGTACTAATTTTGCTAGTTGGAAGCATAAGATGAAAATGCATATTCTCGGACATAACCCCGCCGTTTGGGCAATTATTTGTATTGGCTTGCAAGGTGAATTCTTTGATGGGAAAGAGCCGAACCGTGAAGCAAATGCAGAAGAATTGAAGATGCTGCAATACAACGCTCAAGCTTGTGATATCATCTTCAACAGATTGTGCCCCAAAGAATTCAACAAAATCAGCCGTCTTGAGAATGCAAAGGAAATTTGGGATACTTTGATTGATATGCATGAAGGTACCGACGTCAAGGAATCCAAGTTGGATGTGCTCCAAAGTCAGCTTGACAAGTTCAAAATGAAGGATGGTGAAGGTGTCGCTGAAATGTACTCTAGGCTTGCTCTTGTCACAAATGAGATTGCCGGCTTAGGGAGTGAAGAGATGACCGACAGATTCATCATCAAGAAGATCCTAAGAGCATTGGATGGAAAGTATGATACCGTGTGCACATTGATCCAAATGATGCCAAACTACAAAGATCTCAAGCCAACCAAAGTCATTGGAAGAATTGTTGCTCATGAGATGTCACTCAAGGATAAGGAGGAACTTCACAACAACTCAAGTGGTACTTACAAAGCCTCAAGTGAAGCTCCCACATCATCAAGTGAGAAACAAACCTTCAATGAAGAATTGAGCTTAATGGTGAAGAACTTCAATAAATTCTACAAGAGTAGAAGCAAAGAAAGAAGCTCCAAGTCAAGGTCTTACAATGACAAAAGATCTTCTAGTCGAGAGCGAAATTGCTACAATTGTGGGAGACCCGGACACTATTCCAATGAGTTTACGGCACCCTACAAAATAAGAGAAGATTCTCCAAAAAGAAGAAGCAAAAGAGAAGAATCACCATCGAGAGAGAGGAGGAGTAGAGATGATCGTTATGAACGAAGACCCTCACGGAGAAGCAAGGATTCGGAAAGGAAGGACAAGTCATCAAGGAGCTACACAAAACGAAGACATCAAGCTCATGTTGGTAAATGGGTATTCGTCTCCGACTTCGACAATCACTCCGAGAGAAGCTATCACTCCGACTCCGAATATACTCAAGATGAAGGTGTTGCCGGTCTAGCACTTGTATCAACCAACTCCTACGACATATTTGATTCACCAAATGAAGGAATTGGAAGATGCTTCATGGCCAAAGGTCCAAAGGTAACACATCCTGAGTATGTTGATTTTGATAGTGATGAAGATGACTTGCTTGTGGATGATGATTTACTTGTTGACAACTCTAGTGATGAATACTGTGATGAAACGTCAATTAATCATTCTAATCAAGATTAAACGAATGACAATGATAAGGAGAAGATTGAGATTCTAACTAAAGAACTCAACACTCTTAAGTTAGCTCATGAAACTATCTTCGAAGATCATCGAGAACTTTTAAGGGCTCATGAGAAGTTACACTTTGAAAAGCTCAATCTTGAGCAAGAGCATGAGTTCTTAAAAGCAATCAATGATGATCTCCGTAGGAAAAGTTCTTCTTACATTGCCAAGCGTTTACTCTTATCTACTTACATGCCTCAAGTCAGGTCTAGTAACAAGTACAAGAAAGATCCTTCCTCTAGTAGTAACAATAATAATGTCAAATCCAATATTGTTGCTTCTAGTAGTTCTCTTGATTCCACTAATGATTCTCTTAGCCAAGTTACACTTGAGCAAGAAAATAGCTTATTGAAGGGAATTATAGAGAAAGGTGTTTACAAGAGCCTTGCCGGGAGTAAGCAATTCGAGGAAATTGTACGCAAGCAAGGAAGGCACTGGAAGAATCAAGGTGTTGGTTTTGAATGAAAGTTCAATGCTAATGGAGTTGACTGGGAAGAAGATCAATACCCCAAGACAAAGTTGGTTCCTCAACAAGAGAAGTATGATCCTACTTCCTTCAAAGGAACACAAGAACAAGATGATCTTCCACCACAAGACCACAAGAACAAAGGCAAGGACAAGCTTCAAGAAGAGATTGATGCATTTAAAGAAGCACCTAAGGCCTCGGTCAAATGGGTTCCCAAGACTACATCAAGTTCTACTTCGTCAAGTACAACTACAACTCCAAGGATTCCCATCAAGATGATGTGGATCCCGAAGAAGAAGAATTAGAGAGTTCTTGAGGGTGACTCCGCCAACATTCTTCACTCATATCTTTATGGCAAGAACAAGTGCAATCAACTTCCACATCTTGCACTAGTTCAAGGAGTCACAAACCCTCATGTTGGTAAGGCAAGGGACAAGGTAACCTAATGATTTCATGGACATCATCCTGTGTGTGCATCACTCTATGTCTGTGGATATTCTTGTCTGTTCCTTGTAGGTAAGTTGAAAGTGCAACTCACTCCAAAGGATTGCTCCAAATGATCTACATCAACATTGAGCATCCACATCTTCAACACCTACATGAAGTCATCATCGACAAACCCCAAGGTTAGTTCATACATCTAAAAGGGGATCTCGCATCTAGGGGGAGCTTAACTCTAAGAATTGAGTCAAAGCAACTCTAATGGTGTGAACACATCAATGCATTATGTAAAAGTGGCAACCCCACTTGAGCTTAAACGATGAGTATGACCTATGATCAAATGTTTTCATTTGACTCCTAAGTCAATATACTCATATATAGATGACCTAGTCATCGCCAATTGTTTGATAGATGCTAGAATTGGTTGTGCATGCTTTTCCACATATTTCATTTGCCATCTTATTGAGTGAGCATGTTGGTGCATATTTTACTCATTCAAGGACATCCACTTGTTGTTTTGATTGATTGGCTTCTTTTCTTTTTGCCAAGTGGATGGACAAGAATGCCTAAGAACCTTCTCTAGCTATCTATGCTTTTCTCGTCTCAAACTCTATTCATGCTACATCACAAAATTTGATCAAGTCAGA
Organism: Triticum timopheevii; assembly: GCA_963921465.1. Classification (NCBI taxonomy): domain Eukaryota; kingdom Viridiplantae; phylum Streptophyta; class Magnoliopsida; order Poales; family Poaceae; genus Triticum; species Triticum timopheevii. The sequence continues at coordinate 295,655,755 of OY997262.1, forward strand.
TTCGAACCACTCTGTGTGAGGAGCACTCGGAGTCCCCGATTCGTCATAGACTTAAACTTCCAAAACTTCTTTGTGATTCTCGGTCTGACCGATTCCTCCATTTCGGTCCTACCGAGATCACTAAGTCGATCTAGGTTTTCAATCTCGGTGCAACCGATTTGAACTTTTCGGTCACACCGAGTTGCTGTAACTGAACACAGTTATGCATCTCGATGCCACCAAGTTGTCCACTCGGTCACACCGACAGTGTCGGGCTATATATAGTCACGGGCAAAAATTTGGAAATTTCTCTGAACCTCTTCGCCCGCGCAATAGCTCGCACTGCCATCAGGATCTCCGGATCGTCTCCTCATCGCCAGCCGCCTCCTGTTGCTGGTCTCCGCCGCCGTCAACGGATGTCACCCCCGCCGTTGCCGCCGTAGCGAGTTCATCTCCAAGCTAGGGTATGGACTCGATCATTGTGCTATCCTCGTCCGATTCCTAGCACATTGTGTTCTTAATGATTCTTGCCAGGATTGAAATACTCCTATCCAGTCAATGCAATCCTTAGATTAGATGAGATTCGAAATTTTAGGGTTAGGTTTCCACCGAAACCATCTCAGACCCACCGAGTTGAAAAACTCGGTCCCACCGATTTGGCTAACGCCACTACACTAGTAACTCTTGGTCTGACCGAGAATTGCTAATCGGTGAGACCGATTTTAGGACTTTGTGAAACCCTAGCAGTCTTGGTGCCACCGAACTGTGACTCGGTCCAACCGAGTTCATCAGTTTAGGCTCCAAAACTGCTTCAGTATCACCGAGTTTGAAAATCGGTTGATCCGAAATGCTTTCTGTGGAAAACTAAAACTGAATTTTTGAATCATTCTTTTGCAAAACTCTCTGCATTTTGTTATGCTCATCCACTCTATCTCATCTATTACTCTTCACAGGGTCAGCAGTCAGTGCTTGCAGCATGTCGACCAAAGTGACAGCCAGAACAGGGAAGAAGAGCAGATTCACATGAGTGAGGGCACTAGTCCCTCTAGCACTTTAGATGAAGGCAGCAGAAGCACCCCAAGCAATCTGCCTAAAGCTGCCACCAGGACAAGGAAGAAGAGAACCTTAGAATCTGAGGATGAGGATTATTTGGCAGAAGAAGATGAGGCTACCTCCAAGAAGGTAGTGCTCAAAAAGGAGTATGCCTCAGCAAAGAACACTAAACCTGGACTCAATAGGAAGGTTCCTGCCAAGAGGACACCTATGCTATAGGTCAGAGGATCCACTCAAGTGCCTGAACCCAAAGAGGCACCTGCAAAGAGAGTCACAACTTCCAAACCCAAGAAAGTTCCCACTGGAGAAACTATGAAGTTTACCATGGAATCAGAAGATGAAGCTGCTCAGGATAAGAAGAAGAAGAGAGCCAGAACCACTACTGCCCAGGTTCTTGGAAATCCCTCAATGAGGAGAGACTCTGGAGAGGAAGAAGAGGTTGCTGCACCAGCACCCAAGGCACAAAAGCTTATGGGTGATGCTATTAGATCAGGGGCTGCAACATCAAAGCCCAAGGAAGCACCCAAAGCTACCCCCAAGCCCAAGCTTGCACCAAAGAGGAATACCAGGAGTATTCCAGCTGCTGAGAAGAACAAGGCCCCAGTGCCTGATGTTGCTGATGAGGAAGAAGAAGAAGGACAAGTTCTGAGGAAGCTCAAATCAAAGATACCAGACCACAATGATGTCCATCCTGTGGCTAAGGACATGAGGATCAGAAAAGACTCAGGGTTGAGGCTATGGAGGATGACAGATCCATATGCCACAAGGAGAAGAACTGCTGTTGATTACAGGTTCCATACAAAGGAACAGCAGGACTTCTATGAGACAATCTTGTTGGACAAGAAGCCCATAGTGTGTGATATGAGGTGGGTCGACTGGACCTACATGAAAGACAATGAAGAACACTATCCTGGAGTGCAAGACAGTTTTGTTGCGTGTGGAGTTGCAGATTTTGTTGGGCAAAAGCTCACCAACTGGAATGATGAACTCATTATGCAATTCTACTCCACAGCACACTTCTATCCAGATGGGAGGATAGTTTGGCTGTCTGAAGGTACAAGGTACTAGTCAACAATTGAGGAGTGGGTAAAACTGATCAATGCCCCAAAGGAAAATGAAGATGACTTGGATATCTATGCCAAGAAGAAGATGGACCACAATTCCATGGCACACATGTACAAGGAGATCCCAGACAAAGCCATTGAGACACATAAGATTGGATCAGTCCACTTTCTTCTGTCAGGGCTGCCAACTATCAACTGGATCCTAAGGCACACTCTGTTGCCTAAGTCTGGTGACCACAACATGATTAGAAGGCATGCAATCAATATGTTGCATTTGTTTGATGTGCCACAGAAATTCAAGGTCATGAGCCTTATGATAGAGACCATTAAGAGGACTGCGGCAGACCAAAAGAGGAGTTGTGGATATGCCCCTCAGATTCAGGAGTTGATTAACTCAAAGATGGGCACAGGCAAATATCTATTAGATAAGGAACATTTTCCTCTCTATCCAGACTTTGAGGACAATCAGGTTGTCATGAATGAGAATGAACCATCATCAGTACAAGCTCAAGAGAAGAAGGAGAAGGCAAGGAAAGAGAAGGCTGCCAAGATGCCAACCCAAGAGGAGGCATCTGAGTACTTTTTGAAGAACAAACAGGAGCAGCTTGGTTACTTGATAGCATCAACTCTGAGGATTGAGAAGGGATTGGCCACCCTCACTCGAAATCAGGAGAGCTTGGAAAGAATCATGGAACTAAAATTCCATGATCTAGATGTCAAGGTAACTGAGATTCAGTCAGTTGTGGAGCAGCTACAAGATGACATGCAGGAGAGGCAGGGCAAGACTACCACTAATGTATTTGCCAGAGTGCCTAGAGCTCAGAGGTCAACTGCTGTGCCTGTGACAGACACCAGAGCCACATCATCTGCACCAGCTACAGCTCCTATAGCTCCAGTGCAACCAGCTCCAGCATCAACTCCTCCAGCTCCATCCACTTCAACTGAAGCCTTCGTTCTTGGAGTTATCCGGACACCACCACCTGAAGATCAAGCTTGAGAGTCGATCTAGCACTATGCATTTTCTATGAACTTTTTGGTAACTTGTTGCCAAAGGGGGAGAAAAATGTATAGATCATAGGCTTCGAGAGAGAGAGTGTTGCTTTTGTTCTCTCTTGCTTTGGTGGTTAAACTTGTTTGCTTTTGATTGCTTGAGATACTATGCTGTTTTTGTGAGACATTGATGATCATGTGTTTGATCATAAGCTACACTTATGCATGTCTGATGATATTATCTTACCTATCCATATGGGATCATTCACTTTGCTTGGTGATGAGTGCATGTATTCAATCTTTATCATTTTGAGCGCTCCACCAAGATGTATGTGACATGGAAGAGTAAACCATGAGCCTAATTCCTTGTGCATTTGCAGTCCAAAGCAAATCTTAAACTATGCACAAATTTAGGGGGAGCTCTTGTTTATCACATACTTCTCAAAGCGACCATGTTTTTAAATCTTATTATCATTTGTCGAAGCTTTGATCTATATGTTGTCATTAATTACCAAAAAGGGGGAGATTGAAAGTGCAACTACCCCTAGGTGGTTTTGGTAATTCATAACAACCTATAGCTCATTGAGCTAATGCTATTCCAAGACCATTATTTCAGGAAAGCTCAATGAATGGCATGGCATGTATGATGAAAGTGGATCTCTCAAAATACTAATGACAAAGGATTGGCTCAAGCTCAAAAGCTCAAGACTCTTCATTTTATATTTTAGTGATCCAAGATCACATTGAGTCTATAGGAAAAGCCAATACTATCAAGGAGGGATGAGGTGTTGCTTAATGAGCCTCTTGCTTCATGTGCTTGGTGATATGCTCCAAAAAAAACCTCAGCTACTTTCTCACATCCACAACTGACCTAAACATAAAGCCAAAGTCGGTCACACCGATTCTTCCTACCCGGCGCCACCAAGTTCAAATGTCATAGCCACTGCCACAAACCCTAGGCAAATCGGTCTTACCGATAGGGATCTCGGTCTCACCGAGATGGGATTGTAATCTCTCTGTTTCCCTTTGTAACATTTCGGTCTAACCGAAGTGAGCGGTTGGTCCCACCGAGATTGCAATGTAAACTCTCTGTTTCCCTTTTGTAACATTTCGGTCTCACCGAAAAGAGCAAATCAGTCCCACTGAGTTTACCTGTCCAACTCTCTGAAAAGCTTATTACCAAAATCGGCCTCACCGCGTTTGTGTAATCGGTCTTACCGAGATTACGTTATGCCCTAACCCTAACCGAATCGGTCTTACCGAGTTGCATGTCAGTCCCACCGAAAATCCTAACGGTCACTAGGTTTACTAAATCGGTCCGACCGAGTTTGTTGATTCGGTCCCACCGAGTTTGGTAAATTGTGTGTAACGGTTAGATTTTGTGTGGAGGCTATATATACCCCTCCACCTCCTCTTCATTCGTGGAGAGAGCCATCAGAACAAACCTACACTTCCAACTTACCATTTCTGAGAGAGAACTACCTACTCATGTGTTGAGGCCAAGATATTCCATTCCTACCATATGAATATTGATCTCTAGCCTTCCCCAAGTTGCTTTCCACTCAAATCTTCTTTCCACCAGATCCAAATCCTATGAGAGAGAGAGTTAAGTGTTGGGGAGACTATCATTTGAGGCACAAGAGCAAGGAGTTCATCATCAACGCACCATTTGTTACTTGTTGGAGAGTGGTGTCTCCTAGATTGGCTAGGTGTCACTTGGGAGCCTCCGACAAGATTATGGAGTTGAACCAAGGAGTTTGTAAGGGCAAGGAGATCGCCTACTTCGTGAAGATCTACCGCTAGTGAGGCAAGTCCTTCGTGGGCGACGGCCATGGTGGGATAGACAAGGTTGCTTCTTCGTGGACCCTTCGCGGGTGGAGCCCTCCGTGGACTCGCGCAACCGTTACCCTTCGTGGGTTGAAGTCTCCATCAACGTGGATGTACGATAGCACCACCTATCGGAACCACGCCAAAAACATCTGTGTCTCCAATTGCGTTTGAATTCTCCAAACCCTTCTCTTTACTTTCTTGCAAGTTGCATGCTTTAATTTCCGCTGCCTATATACTCTTTGCATGCTTGCTTGAATTGTGTGATGATTGCTTGACTTGTCCTAAGATAGCTAAAATCTGCCAAACTCTAAAATTGGGAAAAGGTTAAGTTTTTAATTGGTCAAGTAGTCTAATCACCCCCCCCCCTCTAGACATACTTCAAGGTCCTACAAAGGTTAAGACAACGGTGGGGCTTTATTAATATCTATAGCCCCTAGTGTCCTCTATGGGATTGCATGTATGTCACCCTAGCTCGGGTTTATCCGGGCTGCCGAACTCGTCTAACCGTGTCCGTGGTCTTAACGACCAGTCATGCTTTCTCGTATTGGAGGCCGCTTAGATTCCGGCTGCTGGAGCTGTCGCGTATTCCTCCGCGCGTGAGGAGCGCTCTGTGTTTCCGTTAACGGTGATGACGCCATGTGGACCGGGCATCTTGAGTGTAAGGTAAGCCTAATGTGGTACTGTGTTGAAGTGGCGAAGGTCGTTCTCCCAAGCAATGCGTGATAGCCGCTTTGGAGGGGGGCGATGGTGAAGAGTAGTTCTTCGCTTCTGGATTTGCCAGGGGAACCGAATGTTACCTCCAGTATGATGGATCCCCTGCCGTAGGCTTCAACGCCTAGTATCACCCCTTCAAAGGTGGTGTTACTTTGGCTGATTCTGGATGGGTCTATCCCCATCCTACGGACAGTGTCCTGGTATATTAAATTAAGACTACTGCCGCCGTCCATGAGGACGCGAGTGAGATGGTATCCATCGATTATTGGGTCGAGCACCAAGGCGGCTGATCCTCCGTGCCGCATACTAGTCGGGCAGTTCCTGTGATCGAAGGTGATCGGGCAGGCCGACCAGTGGTTAAGTTTGGAGGCGACGGGCCTTATAGCATATGCATCTCTGGGCGCGCATTCGTGCCCTCTCGTGGATGTGTGAGTCGCGTGGATCATGTTTAACTATTTTTACCTCTGGTGGGACTTTTTTCTGTCACCTAGTGTTCGGCTGGCGAGGTTCATCCTCGTCTTCGCTTGGTGTTTCCCTTCCCTTGTGTTTGGCATTTAATTTGCCGGCCTGCTTGAAGACCCAGCATTCTCTGTGAGTGTGGTTCACAGGTTTGTCGGGGGTGCCATGAATTTGGCACAGTCTGTCCAGGACTTTGTTCAGGCCGGACGGTCCCTCTTTGCTGCCTTTGAATGGCTTCTCTTGTTGACTGGGTCGAGAGCCCCTGAATCCGGCGTTGACCGTTGTGTTATCCGGACTCTCTTACTTGTTTTGACATTTGTTTTTATTGCGCCGTGGCTTCTCGTTGCCATCCCTAATTTCGAATGTACTTAGGTCGCTGGTGCCTTTACGGGCCAACCAGCTATCTTCACCTACGCAAAAGCGGGTCATAAGACTTGTTAAGGCTGCCATTGTCCTCGGCTTTTCTTGGCCGAGGTGTCTAGCGAGCCACTCGTCCCGGATGCTGTGTTTGAAGGCCGCTAAGGCTTCGGCATCCGGACAATCGACAATCTGATTCTTCTTAGTGAGGAATCTGTTCCAAAACTTGTGGGCGGACTCTCTGGGCTATTGAATTATGTGACTTAAATTGTCCGCATCCGGAGGCCGGACATAGGTCCCTTGAAAATTGGCCCTGAAAGCATCCTCGAGTTCCTCCCAACTTCCAATTGAATTTTCGGGGAGGCTTTTCAACCAGTGTCGAGCTGGTCCCTTCAACTTGAGGGGAAGGTATTTGATGGCGTGGAGGTCGTCCCCACAAGCCATGTGGATATGCAGGATAAAATCCTCGATCCAGACCCCTGGGTCTGTCATTCCATCATATGCCTCTATGTTCACAGGTTTAAAACCCTGTGGAAATTCATGGTCCAGCACCTCTTCAGTGAAGGACAGGAGGTGAGCAGCCCCTCGGTATCTGGACGTGCTGTGGCATGCCGTCGGCTGTTGTTGTGTCCGGTGGTGATTCCGAACTGGTATCCGATCGGTATGATCGTTTTGGTGACCATAGTCCCGCGCTGGGGTATGTCCTTTAGATCCATAGATGGACCTAGCTGCGCTAGCTTTTTTCTCCAGGAGCTCGCGTAAATCGTGTGCGGCATCGGTAGCTGCTCTATTGCGAAGTGGTTTGTCCGACCTCCTGGCCGTATTGTTTTTTGGCGGAAAGGCCTCATCGTTGAATTCTGGCAGCAGCTTGCGTTTTGGGTAGCTCTTTGTGTGGCGATCGTCACCGTACTTTTCTTCAGTGTCTAGCACTTTATTCCATCTGTGATTGAGCGTTTCCTGTGCGGCCTTAAGCCTTTGCTTCTGCTTCTTTAGACTTCTCGCAGTGGCCATAAGCCTTCTGTGGAGGTTATCTTGTTCCAAGCGTGTTTCCGGAATGATGAATGCATCGTCATCCGTACTGTGATCTTGTCCCGGGGCGGTTTAATGAGTTCGTCCCTCGGGATCATTGTGATCAGGTGTCTGCTCCGAGCTGTGTTCGGCGTGACCTGGCTCATCCTGCTCCATTGCTGGGTCCATATGGTCGTTGTTGTCTTCGGAGTTGACTAGGGTGACGATCTTTCTAGCGTTGTTACTGCTATTTTTACTATTGCTGGATTTGGAGCGGCGTCTGCACCGTCGTTTTGGCTTTTGTCCGGGGGTTTTATCTTCCGGATTGTCGCCGTCGTCCTCCTTAGGCATATCCACCATGTATATATCGTATGATGAGGTGGCAGTCCAGCGCCCCATTGGTTCTGAATCGTCTCCTTCGCCGACGTCCATACCGTCGGTATCATCAGAGTCAAAGTCAAGCATATCTGATACATCGTCGACAGTGGCTATGAAGTGGGTGGTGGGTGGGCAACGAATTCCTTTGTCGCCTGCTTCCCACTCGAGTCGGACATAGTTCGGCCAAGAGTCTCCTGGCAAAGAGAGGGACTTTAAAGAGTTCAGCATGTCACCAAGGGGCGAGTGCTGGAAGATATCTGCAGCGGTGAACTCCATTACCGGAGCCCAACCAGATTCGGTGGGCTTGGAGGCGCGCGGACTGGAACCTACAACCGGATACGAGTCCGGGGGTCTGGTGTCACAGGCTTCCTTGGGGGTGAAGTCTGTGTTTGGCTCTACCTCTGATGAGTGTGCGGTCTCTGGGGCGGGGTCCATCCACCCATCCTCGGACGATGCAATCTGCTCCGGATTTAGGTCCGGGGCTCCTGCAGGGGCGATATCCCGAGCATTGTCCGATAGCAGGTCTAGGTCGTGCTCGTCGTGATTGTCCGCTGCTCCTGGCACAGGCCCGAATCCGTTAAAGATCAAGTCTCCGCGATGTCGGCCGTGTAGTTCAAGTTTCCGAACCTGTCCTGGTGGCCAGGGGCGTAGCTGTCGATCTGCTCCAGATGGCCAAGCGAATTGGCCTGCAGTGCGAAGCCGCCGAACACAAAGATCTGTCCGGGGAGAAAAGTCTCACCCTAGACCGTGTTGTTGTAGATGATTGGAGGAGCCATCAAGCCTTGCAGCGACGACACAGAGGAACTCTCAATGAAAGCACCAATGTCGGTGTCAAAACCAGCGGATCTCGGGTAGGGGGTCCCGATCTGTGCGTCTTAGGCTAATGATAACAGGAGGCAAGGGACACAATGTTTACCCAGATTCGGGCCCTCTTGATGGAGGTAAAACCCTACTTCCTGCTTGATTGATATCGATGATATGGGTATTACAAGAGTTGATCTACCACGAGATCGTAGAGGCTAAACGCTAGAAGCTAGCCTATGATGATTAAATTCTGCCTCTAAGACTAAACCCTCCGGTTTATATAGACACCGGAGGGGGCTAGGGTTTACATGGAGTCGGTTACAAAGAAGGAAATATAATATCCGGATCGCCAAGCTTGTCTTCCACGCAGAGGAGAGTCCCACCCGGACACGGGACGAAGTCTTGAGTCTTGTATCTTCACGCTCCAATAGTTCGGACAAAGTATATAGTCCGGCTATCCGGATACCCCCTAATCCAGGACTCCCTCAGCGGGTAAATCAAATGCTTGAAGATATGCTTCGAGCATGTGCTTTGGCCCATGGACCCAAATGGGAAGATTCTGCCATATGCGGAATTCTCATACAACAACAGTTTTCAAACCAGTCTGAAAATGTCACCTTTGAAGCTTTGTACGGCCATAAGTGCCGCACTCCATTAAATTGGTCTCAAATCGGAGACATCCATATCTTCGGTACTGATTTGATATTAGAGGCAGAGAAACAAGTCAAGGAAATTCAAGATAGACTACAACTGGCTAAGTCACGACAGAAAATTTATTATGATGCCAAACATCGGCAAGTCAATTTTGAACCTGGTGAACACGTGTATCTCCGAGTCACACCCATGAAGGGAGTCAAGAGATTTCAGACCCGAGGCAAATTGGCACCAAGATATATTGGTCTGTTCCGAGTCATGACACGAGTTGGCACAGTTGCTTATCAGTTGGAATTGCCACCAGGATTGTCGGAAATACACAACGTGTTCCACGTGTCACAGCTGAGAAGGTGTATTTCACCTCCCGAGAAGAGGACTAATATGTTAGAAATTGAGCTTGCTAAATATTTAACTTATGAGGAGAGACCGTTCAAAATCTTGGATGATGCATAAAGGGTCACACGCAGCAAGCGATCAAATTTTACAAGGTCCAGTGGGAGCATCACACAGAATAAGAAGCAACCTGGGAAAGAGAGGAATTTTTAAGGACAGTCTACCCAGAATTGTTTTCCCAAGCAACCGAATCTCGAGGACGATATTCATCTTAAGTGGGGGAGGTTTGTGACGGCCTGGTTTTGCCTTCTCTCTTTTTCTGGACTTTCATTTGCATTTCCTTTGGATTTGGAGTTTTGAGTCAATTCAAATGGACTTGAACACTTGGGCCTACCCTTGATTTTCACCCAAGTGACCCATCCACCTCTAACTCACCTTTTCTTCTCTGAAAAACTCCAACAAAAGCCCAAGGAATATTTTTCATAAAAGAAAAATATTCATTTTCTTCCCTGAAAATCACTTCAGAGAAGTATGCTCCAAAGCAACCCCTAGATTTCTTGCTCCAAAAATCCTGAACAAATTCAAAAATATTCTTTGAACCCTAGGGCTCCTTCCTGAGAAAAAATATTGCATAACTTTTTGTAATATTTTTGCTACAGAAAATCATTTCTGTTCTGGACAGAATGATCACTTTGCACAACAAGTATATTTTTGTTTGATCTTTTGGGGCTGATCTTTTCTGAGCTTGATTACCCTCCTAAGGTATTGCTAAACCCCAAAGCACAACCCTTAGTTCTCACTAAATTTTTCTCAGTGAAGCTCACAAGTTTCTGTCCAGAAACTTGCTAGGAAGAAAGCCACTCCCATAGTTCACCTGTGACCCAGCCAACCGTGCAAAATGACCAAAACCACTAAGGACTACCTGCCAGGCAAGGTGTTTGCGCTTAGCTCGTCATGATGCCAAAGTTCACGCGGTGACCACGTTCATCCAAGGGGGTTGGCATGCAGTCGACGCGCTCTGCGGTGCGCCAGCTCCTCTGTTTTGCGCGTGCTCGCTGCCCAGGATGCCGCACCTTGCCAAATCACGCCCCCATCCTCATTTGCACCTCCATAACTCCACCCTGGCGCTCGCCGACGCTGGAGCTCGCCGCAGCGAGCACGGGCATGGCACAGCCAAGGCAATAGTGCGCCCGTGCCCCTGTGCTCGTTGTGTGCTGCGCTCCTGTGCTTGTCGCAGCTTGTCTATAGCCCCCACATGATCTCTGGCATCTTCTCCCCCTCTCACTGATGCCATTCGTCGCCGAGTGACACTCCAGAGAGCTCCGATGAGCTATCGATCCCTGCCCCGGCCTCGCCTATAAACAGAGCTCCTCCGAGCTCATTTCTCTCCGTACACACACTCAGCACCCTTCCACACCACCGTAGGAAGCCGCAGCTCGGCCAAGCAGGCCTCTGGACACCGTCCCCGCCCCGAGCTCGCCGGTGATCCCACCCTATGCCCCCTCCCTCTCTAGAGCCGCTCGAGCTCCACTGAGTGTTCGTGGTGGTCCACTAGTGCGTGTTGGTGCCGTTCGAGCTGCTGGACTAGCCCTGCTTCGCCGGAACCACCATCTCCGACGAGCTCCGCCAACTGCCACCGCTGGAGAGCACCGTTCCGACCCCGTCCGGTCACCCCTAGCCATGCTATGGGTATAGGCAGGTGCACCTCAATCTCCTCTACAACTCTATCCTTTTAGATCTCGTCGTCGGGCACTCCTCACCGGAGAAAGCACCGTCGCCGCACCGCCCGCCTCTGCTTCTCTTCCCCTCCCCCTCTGACCTGACTGCTAGGGCCCGCTGTCAGCCACTCAGGCCGCGGCTGAAGCAACATGAGTGATGGTGCCCAGTCAGTTTACGCCTTCGATGGCACCCCCCCTTTGGTTTTTCTTTTAATTCAAATTTAGTTCAAATCTGACCAGAACTTTGACTAGCTGTAACTTTTATTCTACAAGTCCAAATGAGTTGATTCTTTTTGCATTCTGTTCCTACTGGAAAATCCTAGCAGCAGACCCAAGATGGGATTTTTCTTTGCTGCCTAGAATTTCTGATAATTTTCAAAAGTGTTCTTGATATTTTCTTTTTGTCATTTGATTTATTTTCAGAAGGTGAAGCTTGTCTTGAAGGCATCCAGGAGGAGTGTGAAGCTCCTCTGCACTAAGGCAAGCCACAACAACATTGTCATGGTGCCTTTGCAATATCCATAATTTTCTACTTGAATTTATATGTTATTCATTGCATATAGTATTAAAATAAATAATTCTTGTGTTATTTAGTTTGCCATGATCAAAATGCTTAGTTAACAGAAATGAATGCTTGAACTAGTAAGATGTAGCTTGAGTAGTTGATCTAAGTAAGTTTCTCATGGCTATGCTAATATGATCATCGGTATTATTTTTCCTATATGCAAGAATGAGTTTTATTTGATAAATGCCAACTAAAGTAATGAGTATAAATAACCAGTAAGAAAGAACCAGAAATGTTGAAAGTTGAGTTTGTGCAAGTAGAACTTTGAATAAGGTTGATCTGTTATTTCTAAGTTATGAATGATGAATGATATATGGTTGCATATGCATGGCATATAGTGACTCGAGCATTTTTATTTTCAAGTAAACCTGATGATAATTGAACTTGAACATAAAGTTGGTCGGGTCATGGTGCCACTGAATCGGGCTGACAAGTGCAACCACATTTGCCATAGTGTGGGGAGGCTGTTAGTCATTCCGTTGTCATGCCTTTTATCGGTGCCTCCAACAAGGGAAGGTTATGGGCGTGCGTCACCCTGGCCCGGTAAGCAGACATAACCTTGTGGGCCTGTTGTTATGGTACCTTGTCCCCGTTTGGGACTGTTTATTTGCCATGACGGTGGTTGTTTTGCCTTTGGTAGGCTCGGTCACCCATGACTAATCCCAGTGGGGAGTTGGTCGGAGTGGCTGTAAGAGTGTCATGGCAATGGGAGAGTTCTGTCGGAATGCCGTTGGTCCACCCGAATGGGAGAGCGAGGCCATGGGTTCCGTGGTGTGGGTAAAGTGTGCTACCTCTGCAGAGTGTATTAATCTATCGAAGCCGCGCCCGTGGATAAGGGCCAAGTTTGTAAGTATGTCACACCATGATCAACTTTCATAAATAAATCTTGCACACTAAGTTATTTCCATTGCACTGGTTGAATCATGATGATGTCAGTGAGGCTGACTGTCGTGGTATCACTTGTGATCCGGGAGTGATCGCTCTTTGGTTACGATGAAACCAGTTGAACCAAGTATGGTTCTGTTCGTGATCCGTCGTGATCACTGTTCGATTGCGAGGCAACCTGTTGGTAAGAAAGAGTCCGAGTGACTCAATGCACAATCTTGATTTCACTGCATGAGTAGCATGTTGATGTTTGCATTTAACTTGATTAAATGTCATGATATTGTTTGTCATTATGGTTCTGTTTGTTATGAGCTTGCAAGTACATTCAATGTACTAACCTGGCGTGTTATGCCAGATTTCAGGAAAGTCTAACTGGATCGGAGTGCTGCCGTGTCTAGACCGTGTCCACATTGGTGTCCCTGTGCTATGGAGTCCCGCTATGTCGTTGTTCCGCTGCCGTGTAGATGTCGTGCTCGAGGCCCCTTTATGTTCACTAAATAATGTACATATTGTTCGGCCGCACCAAGTGGGCCACTTGGCCTTGCTACTTGATGTAATGTCACTCTCTGCTTCTGCTAGTTTCAATAAAGCGGTGATTTATGTACCAAGATGTTGTGTATTGCCAGAAGACATGATCTCTGGGTTGGCAATCTAAGGTAAACCGGTCGCTCTGAGCCAGGGTGCCACAGGGCCACGGATGGTGGAGGCAGGCTGCTCTGCCGTTGGTCGCTGGCTCTTCGGGGAAGATTCCGAACAGTGTCAGCCGGGAGGCACAAGACGGCCATCAAGCCATCCGGCGTAGATCGGACAGTACCAAAATAAAATAAAATCATGCGACCCCAATTTACTCTTTAGTTAACAAACGTGTGACCACTCTCGTACCTTGATGTTGATCTCTTAGGGTATTTCTTCAGATCAAAGAGATGTGTTGTTCTTAACATTATGCATTTTCTGCATCTTCAGCCACACCGTCTTCTGACTCACCGCAGCTGCTCCAACAAGGGAAGCATACACCAGAAGGGAGCTATAGTCCCCACTCAACAGTTCCCTGCATCGAATGCGTGTGCCCGACATGGACAGCCACAACAACTGCCAGGCCATTGACAAGTCAGCACATGATGCACACTCGTATGGATGGCAGCCAGATAGGTTGTACCCTCATCTTACTTGTGTGCAACATTTATGGTTTTGTTATTCATCTAAGCATGGAAAATAGATTATCATATTTCACTGTATATTCATGTTGATCTCTTACGGGTCTTGTTCACGAGTTAACGTTGTTCCATAGTTTGGCTAAGAGACTTGTTCTTTAGGTAACGCTGTTCCATAGTTATCATCCATCAGCCAATGCTATCCCATAGGCTGGTGATTATAGTAGTATACCACTTCTAGTATTACCTATGTTGTTCTTTAATATTTTTGTGTGCCATCTAGTTAATCTCGAGTACAAACGGTACATATTCTGTAGCTTTCATCTGTGTTCTCCCTTTAGTTTTTGAGACCTGTTGCTGCTAGTTAACCCCAGTCCTACTATTTATGTCGTCTCCTACAGGCACTCATTACATAAATCTAACTACTAGTTATCTTCCATGCATGTCAGATATAATTGCACACACTGATTTATGCACAACAACCTCATGGAGCAATGTAACGGCCAACAAACTTGACGTCAATGATACCCAATATGATGGAACATGTAAAGGCAGTTCTTCACAAGACTTGCATAAATATGATGAATACTATTCACCCCACAAGGTCCTTGCTCTTACTTGGCCCTTGATATGGGTACAAGATGCATATAATGTCCTGGAGTGCATCTTATCTGTTGCAATGCCTTGTGCTTAGCCTGTTGATCATGCATGTAAATATGGCATGCCTTCCTGTTTTTCAGTACCTATTCCATTCACGATAACATTTTTTCAAATTCAAGTACTGCCATTCTACTCTATCGCAATGTCATCTGCTTAGTTTGGACATCATGCTTCTAAATATCTTATGCATTGTTATTCATCAGTATGTACTTCATCTGTCTACCATACCATGTTCTTTTTTTTACATTGAAGTGTTGTTCTAGTGGTCTCTTGCAATGCCATCTTAGTTTCCCAATCATACACGCATATGTTGCCTTAGTGTTTTTCTGTATGTATTCCGCTAGCGTAAAGTTTTATATTAAAGTAGTGTTTTTTACACTGTTGTCATGTCGTATCCCTAGCTCTTACATCATACTCCCTCTGTCCGGATTACATGTCGTAGAAATGGATAAAACTAGGTGTATCTAGAACTGAAATATGCCTAGACCCATCCATTTATTTCTGGATGGAGGGAATATATGTCAATATGTCATGACTTTCTATTCTTCAGTACCTATTCCATCTCTGATGTAGCATGTTTTATAATTGAAGCACCATTCTTCTATATAAGGCATGGAAGGGGAAGATGGCTATGTTAGAATTTGAAGGGTTACAAACCAGGTCTTTACAAAATATCCAAACTCTAGGAGAAAATAAACCAACTCCAGTTTTCATAGATACTGCTCCAGCACAGAGAAACCCAACTCCCACTGATAATAAGCAGATTCCAGTGGCCAAAGAACTAGTCCGCTCCAGTCCAGCAAAAGAATGTCAACTCCATTCTAAGAAGCGTGTGCGTATCCTCGCATCATGAAATTTTATAGCATTCTGATCATATTTTGTACATGTTTCTTACCCATCTCTCTTTTAGAAAATAAGGTTAAACGATAGAAGACTTCCTCCATTGGGATTGTATTCGAAGAAAATATCTTGCGGGAATTCTCTATGCTCCAATGTTGATGTAAGTACCTATTGTATATCACTATATTTTTACATCAGCATGTATTTTGTTAATCGGCGTGAATCCAACCTTTATCTGATCTAAAATTAGTTTTAGCAAAATGTTAAAGGCGCCAACGTTGATTTTTGTAAGGAAAACTGCCTGGTAGTTTTGCATACTGAGCTGCATGAGTGTACTATCTCATATCATGCACATTACTAAGTTGTAGTACTGCTCTGGTTGCCCATTCATTCATTGTGTCAATGTTGCTTTCCTATTACCTTACCTGGCTAATGATAGCTGTGCCATATTGTGAAAATTTGGTGTAGGCTAGTTGCCCAAACATTCGTTGTGTCAATGTTGCTTTCCTATTATCTGACTTGGCCAATGATAGCAATGCTAGTGTGTTAATTTGGTGCAGGCTGCTGAAGATAAGAAGACAAACTCTGAAAACGGCAAGGCAAGCCCATTGTTTCTTTCCAATAAATCTAGGGCAAGACGTCATTTCAGTAGTTTCGATCATTTCATATCGGTAATTCCAAAATGAAGCAACTTCATCATAGAAACTTGGTTACGCCATCTCGGTGAGACCAAGATCCATATCGGCTGTATCAAAAAGTTAGGATTTGGCATGTGGCAGTGTATGGGTTCATCTCGGTGGGTACGGAGGGAAGATATCGGTGGGACCGAGATGGACATTTAGGGGTTTGGATAAATGAAATGTGGAGAAGTGTTTGAGGATTTTTGGAGCAATATCACTAAGCATTTGAGCAATTGAGTCATGATCAAAACCTCATCCCCTTTTAGTAGTATTGGATTTTCCTACGGACTCCAATGTGATCTTGGATCGCTTAACAAAAACAATAAAGTCTTGTAGCTTTTCCAAAAAAAATTCCTTATGATTTTGAAGGGGTCCACATCTTAATGTCCTTGCCATGCCACTGTTGAACTTATCTGAAAATTACTAGACAAAAGGGTTAGTCCAACAATATGTATGCTGACATTAATTATCAAAACCGTCAAGGGAGAAAGTGTGCTTTCAAGGGGTGTTGATCAGTCCGGGCGTTTGAGGCGCCCGTCTGGGTCAAAATTTCATGACCGGTCAGTGATCGGGTGGCCCGCCCGGGCTTATGAGGTGGATTTGGGACGCCCGGCTGTAGGTGCTCTAAGGAACAAAGACATTTGGTGTGATAATCTAACAAAAATAGAATTCTTCCGAATTAAAGTTGAATTAAATCAATCATGTGGGCTAACAAAAAAAGATTGATTTTTTTAACATAGTACAAATGCAAGCGCTCATACACACGCGTATACACTCACCCCTATGAACATGCACACGCACACCCTTCCCATATGACCACCTTCGAGAGACTGAGCTGGCATATCATCTTGAGATTTACAAAGTCACCGTAGGCACCTCGTCGTCGACGGGAGCGTCTCCTCCCACTGAAAGCGCATCGC
Organism: Triticum timopheevii; assembly: GCA_963921465.1. Lineage (NCBI taxonomy): Eukaryota > Viridiplantae > Streptophyta > Magnoliopsida > Poales > Poaceae > Triticum > Triticum timopheevii. The sequence goes on from OY997262.1 coordinate 295,672,797, forward strand.
CTAAAATCCTGAAATAAATCCAGAAATAATGCGAGCACTAGGACTTGAACCTTGGTGGGCTAGGGATACCACTATCACTCCAACCATCCAACCATAGGTTGGTTCACAAAAAAACAAGATTGATGACATTGGTGTTGGTGGGCTAACAAAAACAGAATTCTTATAGACTAAATTTGGACAAGGCCAGTTCTTTGGTCAGCTTAAAAATTAAGCCGCCTCTCTTCAGTTTAAAAATAAGCCGCCCTCTGAGTTTGTTGAGACTTTTAAATTAGTTATCCCATAACTAATTTAGAAGTTCCAATGAACAAGAGAGGCAGCTTACGAAAAAAGTTGGAGAGGGAGCGACTTATTTTTTAAGTTGCCAAAAGAATTGGCCATAAATCCGTCAAGATTAATAACATGTGTGCTATTTTGGGCTAAAAAAAGATTTGTGACATGTGTGCCAACTTATGAGAAGCACCCCTCCCCAAAGCCTCACATATGCCGCCTCGCGCCTCTACTGATGAGGACATGACTACCTTGGATACAACCAAAAATATTGCATACATGCATATTTGTGAGGTGATTTTTAATGCAAACTATGCAATAATTTATTCATGTTATCCAGGACAAAAATACTTCACACACTTTTGTGCCATGTCTAATTGTAGGTGTATGGGACATTTGTACAATCCACATATGAAGATAAGGGAAAAAGAGAAGTTTAGGTGTTGTTCAAAAAGTCCTCTCACGTCACTTTTGGCCCAAGAGAAGATAGAGTCCAAGTCTTTCACGTTCTGGACTCAGATTTGGACTGCACAAACATGCCTGACTCAAAACGCCAAGATCTCTTTCATCTGGACTCCAAATTGGGTGATTCTTTTTTGTTGAAAGTAGATTTCATGCTCTTTCCAACCCAATGGGATTCACCTTCAAATTCATCCGGAGCATTGAGATATTGACGAAGCAATCTGACGCTGCGGCAGAATCCGAGTCAAACTACAAGTCCAAAGGTGTTGCATCACCTCCACTTGGGCCCATGGGCCTTGTACGACCTAGGGTTGGTTTTGCGTTGCCTTGGGACGTCCTGATATGTCTCCAACGTATCTACTTTTCCTAACGCTTTTCCTCTTGTTTTGGACTCTAATTTGAATGGTTTGAATGAAACAAACCCCAGACTGACGATGTTTTCAGCAGAACTACCATGGTGTTATTTTGTGCAGAAATAAAAGTTCTTAGAATGGAACGAAACTTCGCGAGGATTTTTTATATCAAATAAGAGAATTTTTTGATCCAAGAGGGACCTGAGGGGGACACCTGGGTGGGCACAACCCACCAGGGCGTGCCTGCCCCCCCAGGCGCGCCCAGCTGGGTGCTGCCCACCTGGTGGCCCCGCTGACCCTCAAACCGACGCTATAAAATCCCATTATTCCAGAGAAAATGAGAGAGAAAGAACTACTGCGTTTCATGACACGGAGCCACCGCCTTCTCCTGTTTTTGGAGGCCAGATCTGGAGTCCGTTTGGGGCTCCGGAGAGGGGGATCTTCGATCTTTGTCATCACCAACATATCTCCATCGCCAATTCCATGATGCTCCCCACCGGGAGTGAGTAATCCTTCATAGGTTCACTGGTCGGTGAGGAGTTGGATGAGATCCATCATGTAATCGAGTTAGTTTTGTTAGGGCCTAATCCCTAGTATCCACTATGTTCTGAGATTCATGTTGCTATGACTTTGCCATGCTTAATGCTTGTCATTTTGGGCTCGGGTGCCATGATTTCAGATCTGAACCGTTTATGTTATCACCATTATATCCATGTTCTAGATCCGATCTTGCAAGTTATATTCACCTACTACGTGTTATGATCCGACAACCCCGGAGTGACAATAGTCGGGACCACTCCCGGTGGTGACCGTAGTTTGAGGAGTTCATGTATTCACTGTATGATAATTCTTTGTTCCGGTTCTCTATTAAAAGGAGGCCTTAATATCCCTTAGTTTCCAATAGGACCCCATTGCCAAGGGAGGGTAGGACAAAAGATGTCATGCAAGTTCTTTCCATAAGCATGTATAACTATTTACGGAATACATGCCTGCATTGTATTTATGAATTGGAGCTAGTGTCGTATCGCCCTAGGTTATAACTGTCTCATGATGAATATCATCCAGCGAGTCACCGATCCAATGCCTACGAATTTATCTTATATTGTTCTTGCTAAGTTACTACTGTTGCTACTGCTATCATTATTGCTACAATATCACTGCTATAATTGTTACCGTTACTATTGCTAATGTTGCTATCATCAAAACTATCATACTATTGTGCTACTAATCACTTTGCTGCAGATAATGAATCTCCAGGTGTGGTTGAATTAACAACTCAGTTGCTAATACCTTCAAATATTCTTTGGCTCCCCTTGTTTCGAATATATAAATTTGGGTTGAATACTCTACCCTCGAAAACTATTGCGATCCCCTATACTTGTGGGTTATCAAGACCTTTTTTTGGCGCCGTTGCCGAGGAGCATAGCTATATTTGTTGAGTAACTTGGGATTATTATCATACTATCACTATGAAGAATCTGAAGGGTGCTAAGATTAAGATTTTTCCCTCAAAGGCGAGGGGAGGTAAGGAACTGCCATCCAGTTCTGCCTTAGATTCACCTTTTGTTGTAAGTAAACTTGCAACACCACAACATGCTATTAATTCTGATATGTCACAAGTTATTTATGATTCTACTTCTGCTATGAATGCTACTCATGATGGTGCTAGTACCTTGCTTAATGATGACGTGCCACTAGGTGAATTTCTTGATAAACAAATTGCTAGAGTAAGACAACATGATATCGTTGAATCTGATGACGAACTTGAAACTGAAAATCTTGAAACACCTACTAGAACTAGTCCTCCCAGATATGAATTTCCAAAGGTACCGGAAGGTTATACTATGAGTGAGGAGGCAACTAGAGATATTCTTGCTTGTAAGGATAGAGATGATCTAGAGAAATTATTATGCAAGTATAAACAAAGATCTCTGAATGCTAAAATGAAATGCGATCCTGATTTTGCTACTTAACCTATTGTGTTTAACAATAAGGATTATGAATTCTCTGTCGACCCAAAGTTAATTACTTTGGTCGAATTTGATCCTATCCATGGTTATGAAACTGAAACTGTTGTGGCACATCTTACTAAGTTGAATGATATAGCCACCCTTTTTGCTCATGATGAGAATATTCACTATTACTATATTCTTAAGTTATTTACATTCTCATTAAAGGGTGATGCTAAAGCTTGATCTATTACTTCTCTGAAAAATATTTCCTTGCTCATAAGAAACAAGTTGCCTTGCAGGAAATATTCAACTTTGTGCAAATTGAAGAAGAGAGTCCCTGATACGTCTCCAACGTATCTATAATTTTTTATTGTTCCATGCTTTTATATTACCCCTTTTGGATGTTTATGGGCTTTATTTTACACATTTATATCATTTTTGGGACTAACCTACTAACCGGAGGCCCAGCCCATATTGCTGTTTTTTGCCTATTTCAGTATTTCGAAGAAAAGGAATATTAAACGGAGTCCAAACAGAATGAAACCTTCGGGAGCGTGATTTTTGGAATGAACGTGATCCAGAGGACTTGGAGTGCAAGCCAAGCAGCAGCCGAGGCGGCCACAAGATAGGAGGGCGCGCCCACCCCTACAGGGCACACCCCCCCTGTCTTGTGGGCCTCTCAGGCAGCCACCAACGTACTTCTTCCTCCTATATAAGCCTACGTACCCTAAAAACATCCAGGGAGCCAACAAAAACAATTTCCACCGCCGTAACCTTCTGTATCCATGAGATCCCATCTTGGAGCCTTCGTCGGCGCTCCGCCGGAGGGGGAATCGACCATGGAGGGCTTCTACATCAACACCATAGCCCCTCCGATGAGTTGTGAGTAGTTTACCACAAACCTTTGGGTCCATAGTTATTAGCTAGATGGCTTCTTCTCTCTTTTTGGATCTCAATACAATGTTCTCCCCCTCTCTTGTGGAGATCTATTTGATGTAAACTCTTTTTGCGGTGTGTTTGTCGAGATCTGATGAATTGTGGGTTTATGATAAAGTTTATCTACGAGAAATATTTGAATCTCCCCTGAATTCTTTTATGTATGATTGAATTATCTTTGCAAGTCTCTTCGAATTATCAGTTTAGTTTGGCCAACTAGATTGACCTTTCTTGCCATGGGAGAAGTTCTTAGCTTTGGGTTCAATCTTGCGGTGTCCTTTCCCAGTGACAGTAGGGGCAGCAAGGCACGTATTGTATTGTTGCCATCGAGGATAAAAAGATGGGGTTTATATCATATTGCATGAGTTTATCCCTCTACATCATGTCATCTTGCTTAATGTGTTACTCTGTTCTTTATGAACTTAGTACTCTAGATGCAGGCAGGAGTCGGTCGATATGTGGAGTAATAGTAGTAGATGCAGGCAGGAGTCGGTCTACTTGTTGCGGACGTGATGCCTATATACATGATCATGCCTAGATAATCTCATAATTATTCGCTTTTCTATCAATTGTTCGACAGTAATTTGTTCACCCACCGTAATACTTATGCTATCTTGAGAGAAGCCACTAGTGAAACCTATGGCCCCCGGGTCTATCTTTTATCATATAAGCTTTCAATCTACTTTTATTTGCATCTTTACTTTTTGCATCTATATTATAAAATACCAAAAATATATTTATCTTATCATACTATCTCTATCAGATCTCACTTTTGCAAGTGGCCGTGAAGGGATTGACAACCCCTTTATTGCGTTGGTTGCGAGTTCTTTGTCTGTTTGTGTAGGTGCGTGGGACTTTTGAGGAGCCTCCTACTGGATTGGTACCTTGGTTCTCAAAAACTGAGGGAAATACTTACGCTACTATTGCTGCATCACCCTTTCCTCTTCAAGGAAAACCAACGCAAGCTCAAGACGTAGCAAGAAGTATTTCTGGCACCGTTGTCGGGGAGGTCTTCGCTCAAGTCAAGACATACCAAGTACCTATCACAAACTCATCTCCCTCACATTTACATTATTTTCCATTTGCCTCTCGTTTTCCTCTCCCCCACTTTACCCTTGCCGTTTTATTCGCCCTCTCTTTCCCAATCTTCTCCTCTCTTTTTCGCTTGCCTTTCTTCTGTTTGCTTGTCTGTTGGATTACCTGTTGCCATGGCTCAATATAATACCAAATTGTGTGATTTCTTGAATACCAATAATAATGATTTTCTTAGTACTCCGATTGCTCCTCTTAATGATATTGAGTCTTGTGAAATCAATACTGCTTTGCTGAATCTTGTTATGAAAGATCAATTCATCGGCCTTCCTAGTGAAGATGCCGCTACTCATCTAAACAACTTTGTTGATTTGTGTGATATGCAAAAGAAGAAAGATACGGATAATGATATTGTTAAATTGAAGTTATTCCTGTTTTCACTTAGAGATCGTGCTAAAGTTTGGTTTTCGTCTTTGCCTAAAAATAGTATTGATTCTTGGAACAAGTGCAAAGATGCTTTTATCTCTAAGTATTTTCCTCCCGCTAAGATCATCACTCCTAGGAACGATATTATGAATTTTCAGCAACTTGATCATGAGCATGTTGCCCAATCTTGGGAAAGAATGAAATTGATGATTCGCAATTTCCCTACTCATGGTTTGAATTTATGGATGATCATACAAAAATTTTATGCCGGTTTGAACTTTGCTTCTAGAAATCTCTTAGATTCGGCCGCGGGAGGCACGTTTATGGAAATCACGTTAGGAGATGCTACAAAACTTCTTGATAATATTATGGCTAATTATTCTCAATGGCACATCGAAAGATCTTCTGGTAAAAAAGTGCATGCTATAGAAGAAATAAATATTTTGAGTGGAAAGATGGATGAACTTATGAAGTTGTTTGCTACTAAAAATACTCCACTTGATCCCAATGATATGCCTCTGTCTACTTTGATTGAGAATAATAATGAATCTATGGATGTGAATTTTGTTGGTAGGAATAGTTTTGGAAATAATGCTTATAGAGAAAACTTTAATTCTAGACCGTTCCCTAGTAATTCCTCTAATAATTATGGAAATTCCTACAATAATTCTTATTGTAATTTTAATAAGATGCCCTCTGATTTTGAGAATAGTGTGAAAGAATTTATGATTTCTCAAAAGAATTTTAATGCTTTTCTTGAAGAAAAATTGCTCAAAGTTGATGATTTGGCTAGGAACATTGATAGACTTTCGCTTGATGTTGATTCTCTTAAACTTAGATCTTCTCCTCCTAAGCATGATATCAATGAGTCTCTCAAAGCCATGAGAATTTCCATTGATGAGTGCAAGGAAAGAACTGCTAGATTGCGTGCTAAGAAAGATTGCTTTGTAAAGGCGTGTTCTTCTAGTTTCAATGAAAATAATGATGAAGATCTTAAAGTTATTGATGTGTCTCCTATTAGATCTTTGTTTCGCAATATGAATCTTGATAATAATGGGACTGGAGATGAGTCAACTTTATTTAGAAGGCGTCCCAAGAATTCGGAGTTTTTAGATCTTGATGCTAAATTTGGTAAAAGTGGGATTGGAGAGGTCATGACTTTAAATAGTATTGAACCCACTATCTCGGATTTCAAGGAATTTGATTATGATAATTGTTCTTTAGAAGGTTGTATTTCCTTGTTGCAATCCGTTGTTGATTCTCCTCATGCTTATAGTCAAAATAAAGCTTTTACCAAACACATTGTTGATGCCTTGATGCAATCTTATGATGAAAAACTTAATTTGGAAGTTTCTATACCTAGAAAACTTAATGATGAGTGGGAACCTACTATAAAGATTATAATTAAAGATCATGAGTGTTCTGCTTTTTGTGATTTGGGTGCTAGTGTTTCCACGATTCCGAAAACTTTATGTGATATTCTAGGTTTCCATGATCTTGATGATTGCTCTTTAAATTTTCCCTTGTGGATTCCACCATTAAAAAGCCAATGGGAAGGATCAATGATGTTCTCATTGTTGCAAATAGAAATTTAGTGCCCGTAGATTTATCGTTCTTGATATAGATTGCAATCTTTGTTGCCCTATTATTCTTGGTAGACCTTTCCTTAGAACGATTGGCGCGATTATTGATATGAAGGAAGGGAATATTAGATTCCAATTTCCATTAAAGAAAGTCATGGAGCACTTTCCAAGAAAGAAAGTCAAATTACCTTATGAATCTATCATGCGAGCTAATTATGAATTGAGTGCCAAAGATGGAACTACTTAGATCTATCTTCGCTTTTATGCCTAGCTAGGGGAGCTAAACGATAGCGCTAGTTGGGAGGCAACCCAATTTTATTTGTGTTTTTTGTTTTTGTTCCTGTTTAGTAATAAATTTTGCATCTACCTTCTGTTTAGATGTGTTTTTTTAATTAGTGTTTGTGCCAAGTAGAACCTATAGGATAACCTATGATGATAGTTGATTTGATTCTGCTGAAAAACAGAAACTTTGCGCGCACAAATTTAGTTTTGTTAAATCACATAAACGTGCTTTTGCGTTGATTCTTTTTGCTGCTGATCAATAGACAAATTTTCCAGGACTTCCTATTTTTGTAGGATTTTTAGAGTTCTAGAAGTTTGCGTTAGTTATAGATTTCTACAGACTGTTCTGTTTTTGACAGATTCTATTTTTTGTGTGTTGTTTTCTTATTTTGATGCATTTATGGCTAGTAAAATAGTTTATAAACCATTGATAAGTTGAAATACAGTAGGTTTAACACCAAAATAAATAAAGAATGAGTTCATTACAGTACCTTATGTGGTGGTTTTGTTTTCTTTCACTAACGGAGCTTATAAGATATCCTGTTGAGTTTTGTGTTGTGAAGTTTTCAAGTTTTGGGTAAGGCTTTGATGAACTATGGAATAAGGAGTGGCAAGAGCCTAAGCTTGGGGATGCCCATGGCACCCCAAGATATTCAAGGATAGCCAAAAGCCTAAGCTTGGGGATGCCCCGGGAAGGCATCCCCTCTTTCGTCTTCATTCATTGGTAACTTTACTTGGAGCTATATTTTTATTCACCACATGATATGTGCTTTGCTTGGAGCGTCGTGTATTATGTTAGTCTTTGCTTTTTAGTTTACCACAATCATCCTTGCTATACACACCTTTTGGGAGAAGCCTATTTGATTAGAATTTGCTAGAATACTCTATGTGCTTCATTTATATCTTTTGAGCTTGATAGTTTTTCCTCTAGTGCTTCACTTATATCTTTTAGAGCACGGCGGTGGCTTATTTTTGTAGAAATTTCTAGTATCTCATGCTTCACTTATATTATTTTGAGAGTATTTTAGAACAGCATGGTATTTGCTATGGTTATAAAATTGGTCCTAGAATGGTAGGCATCCAAGTTGGGTATAATAAAAACTATCATAGGAAGTGAATTGGATGCTATGATCAATTTGATACTTGATAATTGTTTTGAGATATGGAGGTAGTGATACTAAAGTCATGCTAGTTGGGTAATTATGAATTTAAAAAATTCGTGTGTTTAAGTTAGCAAGTCTCGTAGCATGCACGTATGGTTAAAGTTGTGTAACAAATTTTAAACATGAAGTGTACCTGGCTTGTGCATCCTTATGAGTGGCGGTCGGGGACGAGCGATGGTCTTTTCCTACCAATCTATCCCCCTAGGAGCATGCGCAGAGTGCTTGATTTTTGATAACTTCTAAATTTTTGCAATAATTATATGAGTTCTTTTGACTAATGTTGAGTCCATGGATTATACGCACTTTTACCTTTCCACCATTGCTAGCCTCTTCGGTACCGTGCATTGCCCTTTCTCACCTTGAGAGTTGGTGCAAACTTTGCCGGTGCATCCAAACCCCATGATACGATACGCTCTATCACACATAAACCTCCTTATATATTCCTCAAAACAGCCACCATACCTACCTATTATGGCATTTCCATAGCCATTCCGAGATATATTGCCATGCAACTTTCCACCGTTCCGTTCATCATCATCATGACATACTTTACTTTGTCATATTGCCATTGCATGATCATGTAGTTGACATTGTATTTGTGGCAAAGCCACCATGCATAAATTTTTATACATGTCACTCTTGATTCATTGCACCATCCCGGTACACCACTGGAGGCATTCATATAGAGTCATATCTTGTTCTAGTTTCGAGTTGTAATTCATACGTTGTAATCAATAAAAGTGTGATGATCATCATTACTAGAGCATTACCCAAAAAAAATAAAGGCCAAAAAAAGGAAAGGCCCAAAAAAAGAAAAGAAAAAATAAAAAAATAAAAATAAAAAGGGCAATGTTACTATCTCTTTTTCCACACTTGTGCTTCAAAGTAGCACTTTGTTCTTCATGTAGTGAGTCTCATATATTGTGCTTCAAAGTAGCACCATGTTTTTCATATAGTGAGTCTCATAGGTTATCTTTTTCATACTAGTGGGAATTTTTCATTATAGAACTTGGCTTGTATATTCCTACGATGGGCTTCCTCAAATGCCCTAGGTCTTCGTGAGCAAGCAAGTTAGATGCACACCCACTAGTTTCTTTTTGTTGAGCATTCATTTATAGCTCTAGTGCATCCGTTGCATGGCAATCCCTACTCCTCATGTTGACATCAATTGATGGGCATCTCCATAGCCCGTTGATTATCCTCGTCAATGTGAGACTTTCTCCTTTTTTGTCTTCTCCACACAATCCCCATCATCATATTCTATTCCACCCATAGTGCTATATCCATGGCTCACGCTCATGTATTGCGTTGAAAAAGTTTGAGATTATTTAAGTATGAAACAATTGCTTGGCTTGTCATAGGGGGTATAGAAGTTGGGAACATCTTTGTGTGACGAAAATGAAGAACAGCCTAACTATATGATTTTGTAGGGATGAACTTTCTTTTGCCATGTTATTTTCAGAAGACATGATTACTTTGATTGGTATGCTTGAAGTGTTACTATTTCTTTTATCAAAATGAACTTTTATTTTGAATCATTTGGATCTGAACATTCATGCCACGATAAAGAAAATTACATTGAGAATTATGCTAGGTAGCATTCCACATCAAAAATTCTGTTTTTATCATTTACCTACTCGAGGACGAGCGGGAATTAAGCTTGGGGATGCTTGATACGTCTCCAATGTATCTATAATTTTTTATTGTTCCATGCTATTATATTACCCCTTTTGGATGTTTATGGGCTTTATTTTACACATTTATATCATTTTTGGGACTAACCTACTAACCGGAGGCCCAGCCCATATTGCTATTTTTTGCCTATTTCGGTATTTCGAAGAAAAGGAATATCAAACGGAGTCCAAACGGAATGAAACCTTCGGGAGCGTAATTTTTGGAACGAACGTGATCTAGAGGACTTGGAGTGCAAGCCAAGCAGCAGCCGAGGCGGCCATGAGATAGGAGGGCGCGCCCACCCCTACAGGGCGCGCCCCCTGTCTTGTGGGCCCCTTGGGCGGCCACCGACGTACTTCTTCCTCCTATATAAGCCTACGTAGCCTGAAAACATCCAGGGAGCCAACGAAAAACAATTTCCACTGCCGTAACCTTCTGTATCTGCGAGATCTCATATTGGAGCCTTCGTCGGCGCTCCGCCGGAGGGGGAATCGACCATGGAGGGCTTCTACATCAACACCATAGCCCCTCCGATGAGTTGTGAGTAGTTTACCACAGACCTTCGGGTCCATAGTTATTAGCTAGATGGCTTCTTCTCTCTTTTTGGATCTCAATACAATGTTCTCCCCCTCTCTTGTGGAGATCTATTCGATGTAAACTCTTTTTGCGGTGTGTTTGTCGAGATCCGATGAATTCTGGGTTTATGATCAAGTTTATCTATGAGAAATATTTGAATCTCCTCTGAATTCTTTTATGTATGATTGAGTTATCTTTACAAGTCTCTTTGAATTATCTGTTTGGTTTGGCCTACTAGATTGATCTTTCTTGCCATGGGAGAAGTGCTTAGCTTTGGGTTCAATCTTGCGGTGTCCTTTCCCAGTGACAGCAGGGGCAGCAAGGCACGTATTGTATTGTTGCCATCAAGGATAAAAAGATGGGGTTTATATCATATTGCATGAGTTTATCCCTCTACATCATGTCATCTTGCTTAATGCGTTAGTCTGTTCTTTATGAACTTAATACTCTAGATGCAGGCAGTAGTCGGTCGATGTGTGGAGCAATAGTAGTAGATGCAGGCAGGAGTCGGTCTACTTGTTGCGGACGTGATGCCTATATACATGATCATGCCTAGATAATCTCATAATTATTCGCTTTTCTATCAATTGCTCGATAGTAATTTGTTCACCCACCGTAATACTTATGATATCTTGAGAGAAGCCACTAGTGAAACCTATGGCCCCCGGGTCTATCTTTTATCATATAAGCTTTCAATCTACTTTTATTTGCATCTTTACTTTTTGCATCTATATTATAAAATACCAAAAATATATTTATCTTATCATACTATCTCTATCAGATCTCACTTTCGCAAGTGGCCGTGAAGGGATTGACAACCCCTTTATTGCGTTGCTTGCGAGTTCTTTGTTTGTTTGTGTAGGTGCGTGGGACTTTTGAGGAGCCTCCTACTGGATTGATACCTTGGTTCTCAAAAACTGAGGGAAATACTTACGCTACTATTGCTGCATCACCCTTTCCTCTTTAAGGAAAACCAACGCAAGCTCAAGACGTAGCAGTCCCCCACAAGCTTGGGGGAGGCTTCTCCAATAGCTTAATGCTTTGCCTGATCATCCTCTTACGAAAAATGAAATACTTGATATCTTCTATAATGGACTAACCGATGCTTCTAGGGACTTCCTAGATAGTTGTGCTGGTTGTGTTTTCAGGGAACGAACTATTCGGCAAGCTGAAGAATTATTGAATAACATATTGAAAAATTATGATGATTGGACTCCTCTTGACACACCTATCAAACCCACTCCGAAGAAGAGGGGTATCCTATATCTCTGTCCTGAAGATACGCAAGACACAAAGAAATCTATGAAGGAAAAATGTATTAAGGCCGAGGATGTTAAAAAGTTACCACCTATCAAAGAAATACATGGGCTTGAAGCACCACCACCACCTAAGGTGGTAGAGGTAAAATCTTTAATGAAACTCAATGATAGTGATGATCCTCGTAATAAACATCTTAGTCAATGCCTTTATGAGTTTGATAATTAAATTAGAAAGCAAGATCACTTCAATGCAAATGTTATGGAACAATTGAAATACAACTCTGATATGATCGCTCGCTTAAGTGACTTGTTATTTAGAAAATCAAATGATGTTAGAGGTGTAGGAAAGCATGCCTCTCTGGTTCAAACTCAACTAGAACAAGTTGCTAAATCTCAAAGAGAGTTACTTGATGAAATGAACAATAATATAAGTGATTTTGCTGTTAGAGTAGCAACTAGAGGAGATAAAATGACTTAGGAACCACTTTATCCTGAGGTACACCCAAAGAGAATTGAACAATATTCACAAAGAAACAACACCACTACACCTAGTCCTTCTAAAAAGGAAAAGAAGATGAATGATAAGACTTTGCCTGCCTCTAGTGAACCTGGAATAGAAAAACCTCCTGATAATGATAATGAAGTTTCTATCTCTGATGCTGAAACTCAATCTGGTAATGAACACTCACCTTCTGATAATGAAAAGGATAATGATGAGGTTCATGAAGACACTCAACTTAATGATAAAGAACCGGATAATGATGTTGAGATAGAACCAGCCGTTGATCTTGATAACCCACAACCTAAGAATAAAAGATATGATAAAAGAGACTCTGTTGCTAGAAAACATGGAAACGAAAGAGAACCATGGGTTCAAAAGCCTATGCCCTTTCCACCTAAGTCAACTAAAAAGAAAGATGATGAAAATTTTGAATGCTTTGCTGAAATGATTAGGCAATCTTTTTGCGTACTCGCTTGACTGATATCTTGAAAATGCCTCCTTATGCAAAGTATATGAAAGACATCATCACTAATAAGAGAAAAATACCGGAAGCTGAAATCTCCACTATGCTTGCTAATTACACTTTTAAAGATGGAGTACCTAAAAACTTAGATATCCGGGAATACCAACTATACCTTGCTCCATTAAAAGAAATTATGTGAAAACTGCCCTATGGGATTTGGGAGCTGGTGTTAGTGTTATGCCTTTCTCTTTATATAAAAGACTTGATCTGAATAAACTCACACCTACTGAAATATCTTTGCAAATGGCTGATAAATCAACTGCCATACCTATCGATATTTGTGAGGATGTGCCCGTTGCTGTTGCTAATGTTACTATTTTGACTGCTTTGTTATACTTGAAATGCCCGAGGACGATGACATGTCGATTATCCTTGGTAGACCCTTCTTGAATACTGCAGGGGCCGTTATTGATTGCAATAAAAGCAAGGTCACTTTTCATATCAGTGGTAATGAGCATATGGTGCACTTTCCGAATAAACAGTTCCAAGTGAATGGTATTAATGTTATTGAAAAATCTCCGACAATCACTATTGGAAGCTATCAACTACCTCTACCTACTGTTAAAAAGAAATATGAAATGCTTATTTTTGGGGACATTCATATCCCCATTGAGGTAACTTAGTGATTTACGAAAGTTCTTCGATTTCATGCTAATCGAAAGTGGTTGTTAATAAGACTTGATCAACCTTATTAATGGATCATTTTTGAAAGGTATGAAATTGATGAATTTAGTAAGCACTACCTTCTGTCCATACCTTTTGTTTTCTATTTTTATTAGTTAAATAAAATAAAATGCCCCCTGAAAAAAATGCCATGCTTTGTCTGTTTTTTCAATTTCCCGTGTAATAAAAAATTACCGAAAATAAAAGTTCTCAGAATGCTCTAAAAATATGATATGGTTTTTTCTGAATTTTTGGTGCAAATAATATCAGAGAAAGGTGCACCAGGTGGGCACAACCCACCTGGGTGCGCCAGGCCCCCAGGCACGCCTTGGTGGGTGCTGCCCACCTGGTGGGCCCCCTCACTTACTTCTTTCTCCCACACCACTCCATTCACCCAGAAAAAATTCACTATCACTCTCTCTCTCGTGTTCTTGCTCCCGAAACTGCGGATTTTGATCTCTTTGCTCGAAGCTCCATTTCCGAAACTATTTCGGGGATTTGTTGCTTGGTATGTGACTCCTCCATGTGTGCAATTAGTTTTTAGTGATTTATATTTAGAGTAATTAGCTACTCTTGGTGCTGTTGTAGATGAGCTAGCATGTTGAATTCTTAGAGTTCTAAGTAGTTTGAATGCTTGCTATGGCCTCTATGCATCTCTATGAGTAGTTGCTATCAATTTTGTGAAGTTTTGTTGGAAAAAATTTGTGGACTAAAAATTTCAGAATTTTGTTTATAGGAAAAAGATGAGTTTCTTTAGGAAGTTTGCTTCCAAGAAGAACTCCAAGGGGGTTATTTGGCAGTAATCTGACAATGATCTCCACACCCCGAGGTTGGAGGAGCTACGGTCGTGCGAGTGGACGCACAATGAGTTCATGGAAGAGGCCGGAATCCTCCAAGAGTTCAACCAATATGCTGCTAATGCCGGCCTCACCGACTTCATCGCGGCTGAATGCGAACAGTATCGTCTCCTCACAAATTCCTTTGTGCAAAACTTTCATTTTCATCCTAGGAATAATCCCCCTGAGGTGTCATTTAATTTATATGTTGAGCATCTCTAGATCCCACTTACTGAATTTTGTGACATATGCATGCTTCCTTCTGATGGGGGTTTGGTAGATCGTAGGCCCTCAGAGTTTAAGGTTTTTATCGTACTCTGACAGTGGGGGATGAGAGAGGAGTATCGGGCACCACTGCCACTAGCTTGCAATTTCCTGTTGTGCATTATTTTGCTTTTATTTATTGCAAAGTGCTTGCTAGCGAGAGAGAAGGTGGGTTCACTTAGCGCCCCAGACTTTGTTGTTTTGCGTCGCGCACTTTATGGCGGCAACACTTTTAGCTTGGGAGCTATTGTGGCACGTCGCCTTCACCTTAACAGATTCAAGGGTAAAATACATGGGGGCATTTATGCTACTCGCTTGGCAACTCACTTCAATGTGCAGATACGCCAGCATGATCACCCCTTGACCAATGTTTACCTAGACAGAGCAGCTATGAAGGACCATCAGTTTCTTGCCGCTAATTACCCTGATATTGACTTGCCTTACAATTTAGTTTTCAGTGAGACAACTCGTGATGTTATACCCTTGCCTGCACCTGCTTTGTTTGATTATGTTGCCAGGAACGGATACATGATTATGCCTGAGGATATTGTCGCTTACCGAAACAACCTGGCAGTGGCACAGGCGGAGCCTCAGAGTGGGACCCTATGGTGCCTGATCCCGAGCACTTCAACATTGGCTTCTATGACTGGTGATTACCAAGTTAGGCCAAAAGCCTAAGCTTGGGGGAGTACGTATTCTCACCGACATTACATTCATGTTCACACATTTCATTCCAGTTGTCGGTGTCCACACTTTTTCATTGTATCATCCATGTTTAATTTATTTTCTCGCTTTCTTCTTGTGTGTTTGAAAAACTTTGAGAAAATCCACAAATATGTTTCTTGCTTCTTTTTGATTTTTCTTCCTAGTTTAAAATTGTTATAGCACTAAAAAGAAAACCCAAATAGATTTCCTTATTCTTCTTTTACTTGTTGGGAGCTTTCACGTGTAAATAGTTTTTTCCTCGTTTTTGCTTTTTCCCTTTTTTTTGTTTGCTTGCTTTCGAAAAACCAAAAACTCCAAAAACATTTCAGTGTGTTTCTCTGAATTTATTTTTCTTTTATCGAGTCATACTGAGGAGAAGACCACGATGAAAATGTTGAGTGGCTCCCATTTGCATTGTTGATCTAACAAAGAGCCCATATCACCTTGTCTTCTCCTCTTGAATAAAATGTTTGCAGATTCCAGCTTAGTCCACGACACTCTTGCACTATTATTATTTCAAATCGTTCGGTCATGCAAGTGAAAGGCAATAATGACGATATTAGATGAACTTGACCTGGGAGAGAGAAATGGGTATGGACTCGACTTGTTTTGTTTTTGTAAATATGTTTAACCTAGTATCCATGATTCAGCCTATTATGATCAAACATGTTTGCAATGACAATTAGAGATTGTAGTTTCTCATGCCATGCATAAGTGGCTAGGAGTGAATAATGACTTATCTTGGATATCAACATCGTGTTAAAATGACTGTGATGTAGTATGATGATATGGTATCCTCCTCTGAATGTTCGAGTGGCTTGACTCGGCACATGTTCATGCATGTAGTTGAATCAAAACCAACATAGCCTCTATGATATTTATGTTCATGGTGTTCATATCCTACTCATGCTAGTATCCAATGTTACTTATGCATAATGCATGTTCATGACCGTTGTTGCTCTCTAGCTGGCTGCTTCTCAACCTAATTGTTAGCCTTCGCCTGTACTAAGTGGGAACTCTGCTTGTACATCCAAAAACCTGAAACCCAAGTTATTCCAGATGAGTCCACCATACCTACCTATATGCGGTATTACCCTGCCGTCCTAAGTAAATTTGCATGTGCCACCTCTAAAAACTTCAAATAAATATCCTTTTTTGTGTGTCTAGATCGTTCATGGAACGACATGAGGTAGTCGGTATCTTCCATGCTAAGCGGGTTATTCTCAGGTCGAGTGTTTGTTCACTCGCCATCGCATGAGAAAAGGGCGGCAATAGGGATGCCCAGTCCCAAACTGCAAAGAGAAAAGAGCTTACAAATAATCAAACAAAAACTCCCAATGGAGTCATAACCTTTACATTTCCGCCTGGGAACCGCCACTAGCGTGCTTAGCATGGAAGATATTGATAACTGATGGTCGTGAAGTAAATGAGAAGGGTGCATGTCTCAAAGTATCATCTACCTCTGTTTTAAAAACTTGAGGTCTGGCACCTCTGCAAATCACTGCTTCCCTCTGCGAAGGGACTATCTATTTACTTTTATGTTGTGTCATCACCTTCCCAAATAAGCGCCAGAACCTGAGAGCACTGCTGTCATGCTGATGCATTGTGTATAGCTAATGTTGGGTGCATCATGACTGGATCTTTTCTACCATGAATTACAATGTTTAGTCGCTGCTTAAACTTTGGGGGTGCTCTGCATTTATGTTTTGCGGTCTCAGAAAGGGCTGGTGAGATATCACTATTGTCATAATATATCATTGTTGTTTTGATAACATGTTGCTATTTGAGATATCTTATTATTTCTCTCTAGTTGTTTATGTCATTGATATGAGTTAATATAATTTTTAAGAGTTATTGGCGACATGGTTAATTATAATCCTTGCTGAAAACCTGGGTGCTGTTTAAGCTTATTTATGAAACAAGAGCAAAAGAGTTCGTAAATTTTTTCTTTTTCACTTTCAGTTTGTCAACTGAATTTCCCGAGGACAAGCAAAGGTTTAAGCTTGGGGAGTTGACACGTCTCCAACGTATCTACTTTTCCTAATGCTTTACCTCTTGTTTTGGACTTAATTTGCATGATTTGAATGAAACTAACCCCGACTGACGCTGTTTTCAGCAGAACTACCATGGTGTTATTTCTGTGTAGAAATAAAAGTTCTCGGAATGGAATAAAACTTCGCGAGGATTTTTTATATCAAATAAGAGAATTTCTGGAGCCAAGAGGTACCTGAGGGGGGGCACCTTGGTGGGCACAACCCACCAGGGCGCTCCTGCCCCACCCCCTAGGCACGCCCAGATGGGTGTTGCCCACCTGGTGGCCCCACTGACCCTCAAACCGACGCTATAAAATCCCATTATTCCATAAAAAATGAGAGAGAAAGAACTTTTTGTGTTTCGCAAGATGGAGCTGACGCCGTCTCCTGTTCTTCATCGAGAGGCCAGATCTGGACACCGTTTGGGGCTCCAGAGAGGGGGATCTTCGATCTTCGTCATCACCAACACATCTCCATCGCCAATTCCATGATGCTCCCCACCGGGAGTGAGTAATTCCTTCGTAGGCTCGCTGATCGGTGAGGAGTTGGATGAGATTCATCATGTAATCGAGTTAGTTTTGTTACGGCCTGATCCCTAGTATCCACTATGTTCTGAGATTGATGTTGCTATGACTTTGCCATGCTTAATGCTTGTCACTTTGGGCCCGGGTGCCATGATTTCAGATCTGAACCATTTATGTTATCACCATTATATCCATGTTCTAGATCCGATCTTGCAAGTTATAGTTAGCTACTACGTGTTATGATCTCGCAACCCCGGAGTGACAATAGTCGGGACCACTCCTGATGATGACCGTAGTTTGAGGAGTTCATGTATTCACTGTGTGCTATGTTGGGGAACGTAGTAATTTCAAAAAAATTCCTATGCACACGCAAGATCATGGTGATGCATAGCAACGAGAGGGGAGAGTGTGTCCACGTACCCTCGTAGACCGAAAGCGGAAGCATTAGAACAACGCGGTTGATGTAGTCGTACGTCTTCACGGCCCGACCGATCAAGCACCAAAACTACGGCACCTCCGAGTTCTAGCACACGTTCAGCTCGATGACGTCCCTCAAACTCCGGTCCAGCCGAGTGTCGAGGGAGAGTTCCGTCAGCACGACGGCGTGGTGACGATCTTGATGTACTACTGACGCAGGGCTTCGCCTAAGCACCGCTACGATATTATCGAGGTGGATTATGGTGGAGGGGGGCACCGCACACGGCTAAGAGATCCAAGGGATCAATTGTTGTTGTGCCTAGAGGTGCCCCCCTGCCCCCATATATAAAGGAGCAAGGGGGGAGGGGGCGGCCGGCCTAGTAGGGGCGCGCCAAGGGGAGTCCTACTCCCACCGGGAGTAGGACTCCCTCCTTCCTTGTTGGAGTAGGAGAAGGGGGAAAGAGGGGGAGAGGAAGAAGGAAAAGGGGGCCGCACCCCTTGTCCAATTCGGACCAGAGGGGGGCTGCACGCCTCCTTCCTTTCGGCCTCTCTCCTCTATTCCCGTATGGCCCAATAAGGCCCATATACTCCCCGGCGAATTCCCGTAACTCTCCGGTACTCCAAAAAATACCCGAATCACTCGGAACCTTTCCGAACTCCGAATATAGTCGTCCAATATATTGATCTTTACGACTCGACCATTTTGAGACTCCTCGTCATGTCCCCGATCTCATCCGGGACTCCGAACTCCTTCGGTACATCAAAACTCATAAACTCATAATATAACTGTCATCGTAACGTTAAGCGTGCGGACCCTACGGGTTCGAGAACTATGTAGACATGACCTAGAACTATTCTCAGTCAATAACCAATAGCGGAACCTGGATGCTCATATTGGCTCCTACATATTCTACGAAGATCTTTATCGGTCAAACCGCATAACAACATACGTTGTTCCCTTTGTCATCGGTATGTTACTTGTCCGAGATTCGATCGTTGATATCCCAATACCTAGTTCAATCTCGTTACCGGCAAGTCTCTTTACTCGTTATGTAATGCATCATCCCGCAACTAACTCATTAGTCACATTGCTTGCAAGGCTTATAGTGATGTGCATTACCGAGAGGGCCCAGAGATACCTCTCCGACAATCGGAGTGACAAAACCTAATCTCGAAATACGCCAACCCAACATGTACCTTTGGAGACACCTATAGTACTCCTTTATAATCACCCAGTTACGTTGTGACGTTTAGTAGCACCCAAAGTTTTCCTTCGGTAAACGGGAGTTGCATAATCTCATAGTTACAGGAACATGTATAAGTCATGAAGAAAGCAATAGCAACATACTAAACGATCAAGTGCTAGGCTAACAGAATGGGTCATGTCAATCACATCATTCTCCTAATGATGTGATCCCGTTAATCAAATGACAACTCTTTTGTCCATGGCTAGGAAACATAACCATCTTTGATAAACGAGCTAGTCAAGTAGAGGCATACTAGTGACACTATGTTTGTCTATGTATTCACGCATGTATTATGTTTCCGGTTAATACAATTCTAGCATGAATAATAAACATTTATCATGATATAAGGAAATAAATAATAACTTTATTATTGCCTCTAGGGCATATTTCCTTCAGTCTCCCACTTGCACTAGAGTCAATAATCTAGTTCACATCGCCATGTGATTTAACACCAATATTCACATCTGTATGTGATTAATACCCATAGTTCACATCATCATGTGATCAACACCCAAAGGGTTTACAAGAGTCAATAATCTAGTTCACATTGCTATGTGATTAACACCCAAAGAGTACTAAGGTATGATCATGTTTTGCTTGTGAGAGAAGTTTAGTCAATGGGTCTGTCATATTCAGAGCCTTATGTATTTTGCAAATATTCTATGTCCACAATGCTCTGCATGGAGCTACTCTAGCTAATTGCTCCCACTTTCAATATGTATCCAGATTGAGACTTAGAGTCATCTGGATTGGTGTAAAAGCTCGCATCGTTGTAACTTTCTATGACGGGCTCTTTTATCACCTCCATAATCGAGAAACATCTCCTTAGTTCTCACTAAGGATATTCTTGACCGCTATCCAGTGATCTACTCTTAGATCAAAATTGTATTCCTTTGTCAAACTCAGAGCAAGGTATACAATAGATCTGGTTCACAGCATAGCATACTTTATAGAACCTATGACTGAGGCATAGGGAATGACTTTTCATTCACTTTCTATTTTCTGCCATGGTCGGGTCTTGAGTCTTAATCAACTTCACACCTTTGCATCACAGGCAAGAACTCCTTCTTTGACTGTTCCATTTTGAACTATTCAAAAATTTATCAAGGTATGTACTCATTGAAAAATCTTATCAAGCGTCTTGATCTATCTATATAGATCTTGATGCTCAATGTGTAAGCAGCTTCACCGGGGTCTTCCTTTGAAAAACTCTTTTTCAAGTATCCTTTCATGCTATCCAGAATTTCTATATCATTTCCAATCAACAAAATGTCATACACATATTGCTGGGGATATTACCACTAGGCGTAAACCGGCCTACTTGGGCCGGGTTAACTTCATTAGTGGTATAAGCAGATGAAGGCCCAAGGCCCGTAGTCAGTTTAGAACATGTAGCCGTAAACCGGCCTGATGTATAACTTGTATTGTAAGTTAGGAATAGAGAGATACCAACCGGGATACGAGTATGAACCGGTTGGGACTCTATGGACCGACGGGCGTCACCCATGTATATAAGGGGACGACCCGGCGGCGGTTCAGGACAGACAACGACAACTCGAGCCTAGGCGAAGCTTGTTTGCTCCCTAGCCATCGAGACTACATCAATTCCATCACAACTAGACGTAGGCTTTTACCTTCATCGAAGGGGCCGAACTAGTATAAAACCCTCGTGTCTTGTGTCCGCTTTAACCCCTTCAAGTAAACTCGTAGCGATGGCTCCACGACTAAGTCCTTTCACTAGGACATCTGCCGTGACAAATCCACGACAGTTGGCGCCCACCGTGGGGCCATTGCACGATGGTTTGACGATCTTGGAGGGCAAGCTCAAGGGACTCGAAGGCTATGTTGTGGGCCGGATGACCAAGAGTCGTCGCGGCAGGATCTACATCGACGACGCAGGATGGGGTCCCGAGGCCGATTCAATCGAGTACGGGTACCGGGTCCCCTTCGGCGGCATACACGTTTTCATTGGCAAGATCGGTGAGCCTGGGCCTGAGCCGGACATCTGCACCGACCTCGTCGAGACGGCTCAGCGTGCGAGATCTACCCAGGCTAAACCGGCCATGAAGCGTGCCTTCGTTGGAGTCATCCACGGAGGAGAGCGTGAGGACGAGTCAGAACACGGTAGCGAGACCGTCGTCTATTCCGGCGACGAGTCCTCGACCGGAGAGACCGAATCGCTATACCAGTTGCAAGACGACCAGGTTAGGGGATGTTCCGATGGCGACAGTATTCCGGACCCCCCGGGCCAGATCAACCGGGTTGGAATATTCATGGTCGGCACCTAGGCGGCGAATCATTCTTCGACCGCCGCAGCAATGCTCTCCGGATCAGCAGCGGCAGCAGGGGCAGGAGGCCTTGTGCGCTCGCCGGTTCAAGTCCTATCTGATCTATTTGATGCACTGGCCGCGCTTATGGCAGAAGCCAATCCGGCGGATCAGGGGGCTCATGATGCAGAAATTGCAAAGGTGAAAGAGCAGATCGTGCAAGCCAAAGCGGATCTGGCAGCAGAGAAGGACAGGATGGCTGCAGAGCGGGCCGCTTTGGACGCCCAGGCCTATAAGCTCATGCTTGACCAGAATGCATCACAGGAGGTCTTGAAGCGGAAGCACAGATCGCGCCTGCCGTTAGGGTTTGACCCCCGAAATCTATTTCACACTCCAGGAGCCGGACCCAGTAATCCGCCGCAGTACCTAGAGGCAAACAGGATTGAGGCACCAGGGCCGGGAGCGACGGTCCAGCCTCGCCTGATGGAACCTCCTCAACAGAACGTTGTGGCCCCTCTGCCGGTCCTGACGCCCCCGGGTCATTATTCGAATCCTATGGACAACCTTGTTGAAGCCGCCGCGCGATTAGAGGCTATCCCGGTCGAAGGAGACTCCCCGCAAGCGATAGAGACGCGCCGGGTTAAGGAGCTTCTCCGGACTGCGCTGATTCAGCAGGAAGCATATTCATACAGCCGTGATCAGATTCACTCTACGCCCCGTCCAAGCCGGAGCTATAGCAGGCGCATGGATGAACCGGCCATATCAAGCAATGCTCGAGGCCGTGAAGCGACCCGTGGCAATAACCCGACAGGAGATGTTCGTGATGCTCAGGATGTGGTGGACCGGGCCCGGGCATGAAGGAAGGCCGAGTTAGCAGCACAGGATGATGCGGGTCAACTTACACCGGTTCGCCCTACCACCTTCGCCGGACCAGGAGTCACATCCGCTTTGGGAGTGCCTTGCTTAATCCCTGCTTTACGCAATGTGCGCCTGCCCAAAGATTTCAAGGGTCCACGCAAGGTGCCGAATTACACCGCTAATTTATCCCCTGAAGCGTGGGTAGAGAGTTATGAGATGGCCATGGAGATGCTAGACGTGGATGAGGCCGCGTGTGCAAAATACTTCACCATGATGCTTGAGGGCACGGCTCGTACTTGGTTGAAGAGCCTACCACCCAATTCTATCAGCTCATGGGCCCAGTTGCGGGCCCGGTTTATACAGAATTTTAAGGATACATGTAAGCAGCCCAAGTCCATAGTAGACCTGGCGGCTTGTGTCCAGGAGGAAGGAGAATCAACGACCCGTTGGGTGCGCCGCGTTTCGGAAATTTTGCACTCGTCTGACAGGATTAATGCTGACTCTGCGATCTTAACCCTGGAAGGCAACTGCCGGTTTGAGCCTTTAAAATTGAAATTGGGACGCATGAAGCGGTTCTGTAATGACATGGGAACCCTCATGGCTGCTTTAGTGAAGTATGCTGATTCGGACAGTACCAAGGATCCCGAGGCTGATGATGATGAAGCAGGGAAGGGAAGGAAGAATAGCAACTCCAAACAGCAGCAGTACAAACCGGCGAGTCATGGAAACGGAGGCAAGCTCAAGGCGGATAGCAGCGTGGACTTTGTGGCCAACACTAATGCACAGGACAGGGGGCAGCGGCGCAGAGGTAAAGCGGCAAATCGTAATGGGGCTCCCAATCCTAACGCAAGCCGTTTGAATTATTTGTTGAATCAGCCTTGCCCAAAGCACGGGACAAAGGAGTCGCCGGCTAACCACCTTTGGAAGGATTGTTATATTATGCAGGAGTTTAAAAACTCCAATGCCTTCCGGTATGACCATGGGTCAGGTGGCGGTTCAGGATCCGGTTTCCATGGGCCAGGTCACGATGGAGCTTCCAGTTCCGGTCTCAATCAGGGCGGTCACAACAACCAGAATAGTCAGAATGGCCAGCAGCAGCAACAACAGTCGGGTTATCAGAGCCAGCCAAAGCAGTTGAGCAATGGGCAATACCATGTTTTCACAACTAGCTTGGATAAGCGCGACCGAAAACTCCACAAGCGAGCGGTGAATTCTGTTGAACCGGCCTTACCACGTTACTTACGCTGGTCAGAGCAGCCTATCGTGTGGAGTAGAGAGGATCACCCGCCCTGGGTTGATAATCCGGGCCAGCTAGCATTAGTGGTAGACCCTCAGGTGGGGGGTTATAAGTTCACCAAGGTACTCATGGATGGAGGAAGCAGTATTAACATACTATACTATGAGACATTCCGGCGCATGGGTCTAACAGACAAGGATCTCAGACCGTCTAATACGGTGTTCCATGGTGTAGTGCCAGGCAAATCTGCATATCCTGTGGGTAAGATAGCCCTAGATGTGGCTTTTGGGGACGAGCACGATTCTCGGTCGGAAAAATTAATCTTTGAGGTGGTGAAGATCCGGAGCCCGTATCACGCCTTGTTTGGGCGGCCGGCTTATGCCAAGTTTATGGCGTGGCCTTGTTATGTCTACTTACAGCTCAAGATGCCGGGTTACAAGGGGACGATAACGGTTCATGGGAGCCGTAGGGTCGCTTTGGAATGCGAGGAAGGTGATGCGGCTTATGCAGAGTCGGTCTGTGCCATGGAAGAGTTGAAGTACTATAAGGACAATGTTGATCCGGCGGATATGACCCCTTTGAAGAAGCCAACTACAGAGCATGATTCAGATCTGAAGTTCAAATCGGCAGCTGAGACCAAGCTTGTTGACTTTGTGCCCGGCGATTCGTCCAAGCAGTTCACTATCAGTGCCAACCTGGATCCCAAATAGGAAGGCGCGCTCATCGAGTTCATCCGTGAGAATCGGGACATTTTTGCATGGAAACCGTCTGACATGCCAGGTGTACCGAGGGAACTCGCTGAGCACACTCTTAATGTGGATCCTAAGTACAAACCGGTGAAACAGTTCCTCCGCCGGTTTAACGAAGAAAGACGCAAAGCCATTGGAGAGGAAGTGGCTAGGCTTTTAGCAGCTGGTTTTATTGTTGAGGTGTTCCATCCAGAGTGGCTTGCTAATCCGGTGCTGGTTCTTAAGAAAAACGGCACTTGGCGTATGTGTGTGGATTACACAGATCTTAACAAGGCCTGTCCGGCAGATCCTTTTGCCCTCCCCCGCATTGACCAGATCATTGATGCCACGGCGGGTTGTGAGCGTTTGAGTTTTTTGGATGCATACTCTGGATATCACCAGATCAAGATGGCGGTTAAGGACCAGGAGAAAACATCATTTATTACTCCCTTTGGAGCCTTCTGCTATGGATCTATGCCCTTCGGGCTCAAGAGTTCCCAAGCCACCTATCAACGGTGTGTACAGAATTGCCTGCATAAACAGATCGGCCGCAATGTGCATGCCTATGTGGATGATATTGTAGTGAAGTCAAGACAGAAGGAGACGCTGGTGGATGATTTGAAGGAGACCTTTGACAACTTGCGAGTTTACAAGATGATGCTTAATCCGGCCAAGTGTGTCTTTGGTGTTCCGGCAGGCAAGTTACTGGGTTTCCTGGTGTCTAACAGAGGAATTGAAGCTAACCCGGAGAAGATTACGGCTATTACCTCCCTAGCTAAACCAAAGTGTATCAACAATGTTCAGCGTTTGGCGGGCCGAATCGCTGCACTGAGCCGGTTTATCAGCCGCTTCGGAGAGAAGGCCATCCCTTTGTACCAAATGCTGAGGAAGACAGACAATTTCGTCTGGAGTCCGGCTGCTGATGAAGCATTTGAGGACTTGAAGCGGCAGTTAGCCAATCCGCCGGTTCTTGCAGCTCTGGTTGACAAGGAGCCACTGTTATTATACGTAGCAGCTAATGCTCGGGCAGTTAGCGTGGCTATTGTGGTGGAACGCAAAGAGGCAGGCAAGGAATATCCGGTTCAGCGGCCAGTTTATTATATCAGCGAGGTGCTTATTGAATCCAAGCAAAGGTATCCGCATTGGCAGAAGTTGGTCTATGGTGTCTTCATGGCCAGCCGGAAGTTGAAGCAGTATTTTCAAGGGCACCCCATCACGGTGGTCAGTTCAGCTCCCTTGGGTGATATCATACAGAACCGGGAGGCGACTAGCCGGATTGCCAAGTGGGCTATAGAGCTTGGGCCACACGGACTGAAGTATGTACCTCGGACGGCGGTGAAGTCTCAAGCACTTGTTGATTTCATCAATGACTGGACGGAGTTACAAGCGCCAGAGGAGAAGCCGCAATTGGAAGGCTCGGGGGCTGGAGTCGTATTAACTTCCCCACGAGGTGATAAGTTCTGTTATGTTCTCCGCTTAATGTTCCCTTGTACTAACAATGCAGCTGAGTACGAAGCCTTGCTCCATGGTCTCCGGATGGCTAAAGAGATGAACTTAAGCCGGGTTAAGTGTTTCGGCGACTCAGACCTTGTGGCTCCACAGGTGTCTGGCACATGGGATTCTAAGGACCCGCTCATGGCTGCATATCGTCGGGAAGTGGATAATATTGCGGGTTGCTTCAAGGGTTATCAAGTGGATCATGTGGACCGTCGGAAGAATGAAGCGGCGGACGCTTTAAGCCGGTTGGGTTCTCAGCGCAAACCGGTCCCGCCTAATGTCTTTTTGGACGTGTTGCACAATCCGTCAGTCCAGCTCCCAGGTGAAGCGGATTTGGCTATTCCTGACCCGGAGGCTCAATTGGTGGCAGCATTACATGCTATTCCGGATTGGACGGTTCCTTATATTGCATACATGAACCGGGGGGAGTTGCCAGAGGATGAAATTCTAGCAAGGCAGATAGTCCGGCGATCCAAGTCCATGACGATTCTCAATGGTGAATTGCATCGTTGCAGTGTATCAGGGGCGTTTCAACGTTGTGTTTCTCCTGAGGAAGGCTGTGAAATTTTAAGATAAATCCATGAAGGGGATTGTGGACACCACGCCGGTTCAAAGTCTCTGGTGGCAAAGGCGTTTCGTCACGGGTTTTACTGGTTGACAACACATGCTGATGCGGAGGACTTGGTTAAACGGTGCGATGGATGTCAGAAATTTTCAAGACGTGCGCATGTGCCGGCTCAAGAATTGAGGATGATTCCAATAACATGGCCGTTTGCAACTTGGGGGCTGGATATGGTCGGACCTTTTAAAAGATCCAAGGATAAGAAAACCCACCTTTTGGTGGCAGTTGATAAATTTACCAAGTGGGTTGAAGCGGAGCCTGTCAGCAAGTGCAATGCAGCAACAGCGGTGCAGTTCATCAAAAAGGTGATTTTCCGGTTTGGCTTTCCGCACAGTATCATTACTGACAATGGCACCAATTTATCCAAGGGGGCCATGAAGGAGTTCTGTGAATGTGAGCACATCCGACTTGATGTGTCATCAGTGGCGCACCCCCGGTCCAATGGACAGGCAGAACGAGCTAATCAAGAGATTTTGCGAGGCATCAAACCCCGGCTTATGGTCCCATTGCAACGAACACCGGGATGTTGGGTTGAAGAGCTACCATCTATGCTCTGGAGTATTAATACTACGCCAAACCGGTCCACAGGATACACACCATTTTTTATGGTCTATGGAGCAGAGGCAGTTCTCCCTAGTGATATCCGGCACGATTCGCCTCGTGTGGCAGCCTATGTCGAAGCGGGCAATGAGATAGCACGGCAAGATGCTTTGGACCTATTGGACGAGGCGCGTGATCTAGAGGCTGCCCGTTTGGCGATTTACCAACAAGATCTTCGTCGCTATCACAGTCGCCGGGTTAGAACCAGAACTTTTCAAGAAGGAGATTTGGTGCTTCGACTAATCCAAGACCAGACAGATATGCACAAGTTATCCCCACCTTGGGAAGGACCTTTCGTGGTTAGCAAGAATCTGCACAACGGGTCGTACTATCTGATTGATATTCGAGAGCATCAAGACTCACGTACATCAGAGGTGGAGACCAATAGGCCGTGGAACATAGCTCATCTTCGGCCTTACTATACTTGAGCCATCGGCTCTATCTATGTACATATCATGACAATGTATATATTATCTTTGATATATCAAACCGGAGCCTCAGCTAAAGCGGGGTCTCTGTCTTTATTATCATGCGTGGTTACACGGAGTGGCTCTGTTTAAAGCGGCCTCCGGTTTACCCCTTGACATTTGCTTTTTATATATCACTGGGGGCCTTGGTCGTGTCCGAACCAACGCGACACCCTTTGATAGGCGACAGCCACCAGATCATTTGGGGACATGGTCAAGTCTGAACCAGTCACGCCTCTTGGTCGGCCTAAGGCCACAAAATCACTTGGGGGCATGGTCGAACCCGAACCATTGTCACGCCTCTTGATCTGGCATATATGCCACGAATCATTTGGGGACCTGGCTGACTTGAATCATTGTCACTCCTATTGGGGGCCTTGGTCCTGTCCGACCATGGTAACACCATCTGATCAGCTCAGTATAGCATATTTTTGCAAACGGTTCTTATCATTGCCTTTGCTTCCATGTTATTTTCATGGTTTGTTTGTTCTTTGCTTTTGTCAGATTTCTTTTATGTCGACAAACACCTTTTTTCCGGTTCAGCCGATGGATTTGATTCCCCTTTAATCCGGAGGAGTATGCCCGGTTTACCTTTCCCTGTTAACATCATGGAGTAGCAGGGGGCTCATATTGATTCAGTACGGTTTATACGGGAGCTATTTTCTCCCCTTTTTGACGGTAATGGTTTATAAAACCGCCGCTTCAGGCTTGGCTAAGCCAGCTTCATGCCCAAACATGGCAGGTATTTGTGTATCACCTATTTGTTATATTACTGATACACATATCAAGATCATAAACCGGCTGGCGGTATAACCGCCACCGAAGTTCAAATTTTTCTGATTGCAGGAAATATGAATTGAAGTTTTTCAAACAAAAGCTTCAGTACTTATGCACGAAGGCATATTCCAGGAAGAAGTATTAACTATCCTATTACAAGGCAGCACGGTGCCCAAACAAGATCATTGTTCTTTTGGAAAGATTTCACAGACAGCTATCCAAACCAGCTTCTGGTTCAAGCCTGCTCCTCATCCTCCGCCGCTTCAGCTTCCTCGTCTCTACCCATTGGCTGGAAATCAACAGTGGTCCAGTCGATTCCCATTAAAGCTTGGAAAACAGCCTCTTCATGGATCAGGGAAGACGGTTCGATATCAGGAGCATAAGTGTGCTTACGGATTGGAGGGATCAGATTCTCCCCTTCAACAGTTGGGGCAGGCACTCGCTTGTTTTGATCGTTATATTGTGCTTGATAATGCATCAAATCTGCCTCTTCAGCTAGCTGGCAAGCCAGAGGGCGTACTGCACGGTTTATTGCCCTTAAATCCTCTTCGTTGAATTCAGAGCCATCTTCTTTCAGGCTGGGATAGCCTTGAGCTGCTTCCACCGGATCAAAATCTGGCACCCATGCCTTTGCCCGGATCAAAGCATTAATGGCTCCGGTTCGGGCAGCGGATTTTTTCAGCTCCTCAATCCGGGCTGGAAGCATTGACAACCTGCTAAGAGTGTCCTAGATTAAAGAGGGTGCCGGGTTGTTATGAGAAGCTGTGGTGATGATCCGTTGGGCTCCGGTATACAATTGTTCCACCAAGGTGTAGGCAGCTTTCAGTTTCTTCCGCACATCATTTCCTAAGTGCCCAATACGTGTGCCTACAACAAGATTGGAATGGTCTCAAACCGGATTTACGCTACAGCAGGTTCAAATTATCACAGAAGTTAAAAGGAGCTTACCAAAGATCGCAGCAGTCATGGAGTGTATTTGCCGCTGTACGGCCGTCAGTTCATCCACCACCGGTTTAAGGGCAGCTTCAGCATTTTCCGCTCTTTTGGTTAAAGCGGCCTTCTCAGTGGCCCAGTCAGCCCGCTCTTTCTTGAAGCCTTCTTTCAGCTGTTCAGCAGTGCTCAAAGCGCTGGTTAATTCTTGCTTTGCCTTATCTGTTTCAGCCTGCTGGGTTTTCAAGGCCTCCTGCAAATCGGCAATCCGGTCCTCCTTGATTTTCACCTCAGCCTGCATATAGATAGCGTTTAAGCTTTACACAAGCGATCCAAGAAATTGAAGTATCAACCACATAACAAAGTTATATGCCTGATACTTGGGGGCTAATGCACCTTCAATTTTTATATATTACTAGATTGCAAAGTCCCAAGCTCAATACAAGTATTCAACTTGGCACTTGGGGGCTAATAGCTATTTGATCAAATTATGTTCTAAAGACAGTTTTCTATTGGAGCCCCGGTTTACTTATGCTAAGTTAGACCGGCCCTTGAGGGCTACACCGATGGGTTTCAAAAATGTTCAGGATCAAGTCCCGGTTTCACCAAGGTTACAAACCGGCCCTTGGGGGTTAGAAGGATGGATGCAATGGCAGCAAGAAAAGAAGTAAATTACCTCAAATTTATCCCTCATCATCTTGACCAGGCCAGCTTCACAGTCACGGCTAGTGTAAAGCCGGTTTAAATAGCCGGAGTGAAGATCTTGGGCACTCAGAGCAGCGTATGTCTCTAGTTCAACATCCCATTTTCCTTTGTTCAAAGTGGAAAAATCCTCTTTGATGGTATGCTTGGTAAGGGTGACAGGATTCCCGGGTTCAAAGCGGCCCACACCGGTAATCACAACATCATCATCTTTGGACTCGCCGGTTTGTGTTGGCGCGGCCGGTTTGTCAGCAGGAGTGTGGGATTTCTCAATCCGGACGGAGCTGGCAGGCGGATCAGCAGAGGCTGAAGTGTTAATAAGCCCTTCTTCGGGAATAACGTCGTCTTGCAAAGAAGGGTCATTGGGGATATCTTCAGGAATAAACATTTCATGATCCGGCGCTTGGTCATGTTCTGGGGCTACATCTTCTTCAGCCGCTTTATCCAGGCGGGCCTTCTTGCTTGGTTTCGGTTTGGCCCTGAAAGAAAAACAAAAAGTCAAGGAAAGGCATAAGCCATTACACAGTATACTGGAAGCATATGTTCAATTTAACTTACCCAGCAACTATTTTCAATGGTGGTAGCTGAGTGGCCGACGATTCACCAGACGATGAATGAGAAGTGACCTGATAATCGGAGTCGGATGAATTAAGAGGTTGACAGAAGAAACCCGCTTTAGGATTTAAATCAATAAAAAGGTCGGAGACCTCGGAGCGGCGTTTTCGAACCGGACTGTTCGGTAAACCGGCAGAGGTAACTACCTGGCCGCTGTGCCAGGTTGTGCGGCGAGCTTCGTGTTGCTGGGTCTTCATAAGAAATTTGGGATCCAAATAAGCAAGAGGATGAGAAAATTTAACTTTCCGGTTTGCCTGGCGAAATTTTGGCAAAGGTAAGATTTCTGAATCGGAAGAGAGAATAGTTACCTCAATGAATCCCGCATTGCTGGTTTCAGCGTCATCCTGACAAGCATCATCATCAATAAGGCGTGTAAAAAGTAAGCCAAGTGAATCAAGTTCTACCTCAAGATCCGGATTACCCACATCGTCATCAATAGCTGGGTCGGATGAAGCGGTGGTTTTTCTCTTATGAGTTGGTTTCTTGATAACCTTGGTCTTGGGCCGGGTTGGCCGCCCTGCCTTCTCCGTTTTATCTTGTGAAAGATTCTTGCTCCAAAATGGATTATCTCTCTGGATCAGCAATAATTAAAGGTCAGGCAGATAAAGCAGTAACAGGTTCAATAATAGAGCAATCAAAAATCTTACCGCTGGAGGTTCGTTGGTGGTGCAGTAAGGAAGCAGACCGGTTTGAGCACAGAGGTGCTCCGGTTCATTCAACATCTTCTTTACATAATCTATGACTTCGTCGTCGGAGACTTGGATTTTAATGTGTCGGAGTGGGTCATCGACGCTACCAGTGTACTTGCACATCAAACCGGGGCGCCGGCTCAGAGGCAGAATGCTCCATGATATCCAGCAGCATGCAAGGTCTATTCCTGTTAAATCGTTGGCCATGAAGGCTCGGAGCTTGGACAGTTGAGGAGCATATTTAATTCTCTCCTTGGCGCTTAGCCTTTGTGGAAAAGGGTGAGTGTTGCTGAGCCGTTCTGGACGGAAGCCGGGCAAGGGATTTTCATTGTCAGGGGAGGTATCCTTGCAATAAAACCAAGTTGCGTTCCACTCCTTGGGGTGAGTATGGAGTTTGACGTGGGGATAGGTGATCTCCTTCCTCTTCTGAATGGCCATACCGCCCAGTTCGGTATTAGGACCGTCGGTGAATTCAGTGCGACGGTTCAGATGAAAGAGATCTCTAAACAACTCGACTGAAGGCTCCTCTTGAAGGTATGCCTCAGAAAGTACTTGAAAGTGACATAGATTGGTGACAGAGTTGGGGCCAATATCCTGTGGACCGAGCTGAAAGTTGGCTAACACATCCTGATAAAATTTAGAACCGGGCGGTTTGAAGCCCCGGGCCATGTGATCTGCGAAGACCACGACCTCTCCTTCCTGGGGTGTGGGAGGACATTCATCTCCGGGAACCCTCCAGTGGATCGTATCTTTATCATCCAAAGTGCCGATCAGGACTAGGTCGTCCAACTGTGATTCTGTGACGCGAGAAGGAACCCAATTACACTCATACACTTGTTTGGCCATGACGAGATCTACAAGAAATAGGTAATCCGGTTCAAGGACATGCCGGATAAAAAGGTGTTGATCTAACCTACGATAAACCGGAGGCAGTACCTATAAACCGGTCTTCTACAACGCGGCATCATATGGATTCTAGCGGTTCAACCAGGGGACTAATGATATATACCGGTTTAGCAATTTTTTCTATGGTAAAGTTAAACCGCCTGACCTAAGCATCGGAAGCAATGGAAGCTATGGGTAACCAGGTATGCAGAAACAAGTTTCACAAAATCTTGTTACAGCCGCGGATCTACAGCAAGCTCACAAAAACGGAAAATATTTCGAAGAGTAAGGCAGAAACAGAAGTGGATCATTGAGCGGGTATGTGCGGGAGATCTACGGGCTTAGATGAGAAACTACAAACGGATGCTTAGAGATCACTACCAACACAGCAGGAGTTCACGGATTCATTCAAGGTCAGAGAACAGATATGGGCGTGCGATGAACACAGCAGGAACATGGAACCCTAAGAACAGATCCAGGTCAAGAGGAGGAGAAAGCTTACCGGGAACGGAGAAGGTGCGGAGAGATGCAGCAATACTCTGGTACATTCAGGGTGATGCAGCGGCCCGAGACGAGGCAGAGGTCGACGGCGGTGGCGGAACTCCAAAGCTGGCGGCGTGAGGAAGAAGAAGAAGAGGGGACGAAGGGGAAAGAAAAGAAATGACCCTTCGGTCTTATTTATAAGGCAACCGAGCTAGGTCAAGCGCGCGGATCCAGGAGCTATTAAAAGAGGGTGTTATAAATTTCATGATGACGTCATGCCGGTTTACAACAACCGAAAATAATGATGTCATGGCGATTTACAGCAACCAAAAATGATGACGACATGGCGGTTTACCAATTACCAGAAGATATCCAAGACGCAGGATTGTGTGAAGGATTGACATGAACCAGTTCAAATCAATCTGGGGCCTAATGCTGGGGATATTACCACTAGGCGTAAACCGGCCTACTTGGGCCGGGTTAACTTCATTAGTGGTATAAGCAGATGAAGGCCCAAGGCCCGTAGTCGGTTTAGAACATGTAGCCGTAAACCGGCCTGATGTATAACTTGTATTGTAAGTTAGGAATAGAGAGATACCAACCGGGATACGAGTATGAACCGGTTGGGACTCTATGGACCGACGGGCATCACCCGTGTATATAAGGGGACGACCCGGCGGCGGTTCAGGACAGACAACGACAACTCGAGCCTAGGCGAAGCTTGTTTGCTCCCTAGCCATCGAGACTACATCAATTCCATCACAACTAGACGTAGGCTTTTACCTTCATCAAAGGGGCCGAACTAGTATAAAACCCTCGTGTCTTGTGTCCGCTTTAACCCCTTCAAGTAAACTCGTAGCGATGGCTCCACGACTAAGTCCTTTCACTAGGACATCTGCCGTGACAAATCCACGACACATATACTTATCAGAAATGTTGTAGTGCTCCCACTCACTTTATTGTAAATACAGGCTTCACCGCAAGTCTGTATAAAACTATATGCTTTGATCAACTTATCAAAGCGTATATTCCAACACTGAGATGATTGTACCAGTCCATAGATGGATCGCTGGAGCTTGCACATTTTGTTAGCACCTTTAGGATTGTCAAAACCTTCTGGTTGCATCATATACAACTCTTCTTTAAGAAAACCATTAAGGAATGCAGTTTTGACATCCATTTGCCAGATTTCATAAAATGTGGCAATTGCTAACATGATTCAGACAGACTTAAGCATCGCTACAGTTGAGAAAATCTCATTGTAGTCAACACCTTGAACTTGTCGAAAACCTTTTTGCGACAAGTCGAGCTTTGTAGATAGTGACACTACTATCTGCATCTGTCTTCCTCTTGAAGATCCATTTATACAATATGGCTTGCCGATCATCGGGCAACTCCACCAAAGTCCACACTTTGTTCTCATACATGGATCCCATCTCAGATTTCATGGCCTCAAGCCATTTTGCGGAATTTGGGCTCATCATCGCTTCCTCATAGTTCATAGGTTTATCATGGTCTAGTAACATGACTTTCAGAACAGGATTACTGTACCACTCTGGTGCGGGCCGTACTCTGGAAGACCTACGAGGTTCTGTAGTAACTTGATCTGAAGTTTCATGATCAATATCATTAGCTTCCTCACTAATTGGTGTAGGAATCACTGGAACTGATTTCAGTGATGAACTATTTTCCAATTCGGGAGAAGGTACAGTTACCTCATCAAGTTCTACTTTCCTCCCACTCACTTCTTTCGAGAGAAACTCCTTCTCTGGAAAGGATCCATTTTTAGCAACGAATATTTTGCCTTCGGATCTATGATAGAAGGTGTACCCAACAGTTTCCTTTGGGTATTCTATGAAGACGCATGTCGGTGTCAAAACCGGCGGATCTCGGGTAGGGGATCCCGAACTGTGCATCTAGGCAGATGGTAATAGGAGACGAGGGACACGATGTTTTACCCAGGTTCGGGCCCTCTTGATGGAGGTAAAACCCTACGTCCTGCTTGATTAATATTGATGATGTGTATTACAAGAGTGGATCTACCACGAGATCAAGGAGGCTAAACCCTAGAAGCTAGCCTATGGTATGATTGTTGTAATGGTTGTTGTCCTACGGACTAAAACCCTCCGGTTTATATAGACACCGGAGAGGGCTAGGGTTACACAGAGTCGGTTACAATGGTAGGAGATCTACATATCCGTATCGCCAAGCTTGCCTTCCACGCCAAGGAAAGTCCCATCCGAACACGGGACGGAGCCTTCAATCTTGTATCTTCGTAGTCTTGGAGTCCGGCGGACGATGATAGTCCGGCTGTCCGGACACCCCCTAGTCTAGGACTCCCTCAGTAGCCCCTGAACCAGGCTTCAATGACGATAAGTCCAGCGCGTATATAGTCTTCGGCGTTGCAAGGCGGGTTCTCCTTTTAAGTTCCATGTACCTACCGAACAGTGTCCGGCTTCCTTATCAATGTTGTGCTTCTTGGCTTCCACGCCCAATAATGGCCTTCTTCCATGCGTCACACAAATGCGAAAAGCCAGGGTATCTTTTATATTTTACCCCCTAGCTGTGCAAATAATCTTCCTATAAGAGAGGCAAGAATTCAGATCCAAATCACACCATATTCCTACTGCGAATACTCATCGGAGCGCTTTTGACCCAGAATCCATTCCACCATGGACTGTCGACGCGGCTCCTCTTCTCGCGCTCCCAGCCCTCTGCCAGGAGGTTGGAGGAGATGCTCTGTTCTGCACAACGAGCTAGTGAAGCTCCAAGCGGAGGGATATCTCCCTCCGGCCTTCATGGTTCCGGTTCGAGCCGGGCTGGCCACCTACCAAGGTGGGAAGCAAGCGGAGGCTACCCCAAGTCCCAACAAAGGGGAGCGGGTATGCTTCGTCCCCTATCTGATAAGGGGACTCGAATTTCCTATACATCCGTTCCTCCGCGGGCTCCTGGAGTTCTACGGACTCCAGCTCCATCACCTTACACCCGCCTCTATCCTGCATATCGCGGGTTACGTAGCTCTTTGCGAGCCATTTCTGGGCATCGAGCCCCATTTTGCAATGTGGAAGAGGTTGTTCTGCCTCGTACCCCATTCTCACGAGGGGTCCATATATCAAGTGGGCGGCGCCGAAATATGGCACATTGCCGGGACCGGATATCCATCCGGAACCCCTAACAAGGCGTCCGAAGACTGGCCTTCAGAATGGTTTTACATAGAAGACGCTCTGCTGCCGGACCCTGTTCGGATCGGCCTCTCGGAGTTCAGTACTGCTCCTCTGAAGAAACGCCTTAGTTGGCGCCCGCGGAGCCCCAACTGGAGGAAGACAAGAGCATCCATTATCTGATGGGCCAAATAAGATTACTGGCCCATTCCGGGTTGACCATGATTGGAGTCATGGCAACATGCATTACGCGGGGGGTGCAGCCACTACAATATAGGGGCCACCCCATGTGGGATTTCAACAGGGAAGACGATGCCACCCGTCATGGCCGCAAAGGACCGGATTCGGTCGAGGATCTGGTGCAGATCCTGTCCGGCCTGTACAAGGGGGAGAAGGAGGACTTCCTTCAGACAAACCCGTTGAATGGGTTCTCCATGAATAACCCTCGGCGTTGGGTAAGCGAACACTTTAAGGGCCCGACCCATGCTTTCAAAGTTTAAGCTTCTTATATTATGTCTTCGACGCAGGAACTGCGTCGGATTGTGGAGGACATGATAAGTCCAGCTCCGCAACCCGAGGATCCAGAGAGATCCCAGGATCCGGCCTCCGAAGAGGATCCGGACATTCAGGTGGAGCTAATCGACGGGGTGTTCCACCAGCTCAGCATGGATAATGCTTTAGTCGCCATTACGGCTGACTACCCTGGACTATATCCGGCTTCCCAGGTGATTGTGACGGAAGTCCTGACACCATTATCTCTTCCTTGCTCATTTCTGACCTTTGCGTACGACGGTGTTTTGCAGGAAGCGCCTTCAAGGCGGGAAGCCGAGCCCGCGGTGGCTGACCAACAAAGGCCAGTCCGGACCAGTAGGCGGAAGAGGAGCGCGGCACGGACTAAAATGTCGCCGCAAAGGTATAGCTCACAGTTAATTATTTGGAGCAACGTTCCTAGGAAGTGTTTGAGTGCTCATGACTTTTGTAGGAGAAAAAGCGCCTGCCGGACTGCGGGCGTGGAGGTTGCCAATTCAACCTCTACCAGCCAGGCTCCAGCACCCGGTCTGGAGGGGGAGGCGAGCGCAAGGCGCGAGCCGGACACTCCTCCAACGGAGGATGCCGACAGGTTGTCCGCCACCAAGTCTGAGGTGGAGAGCGCCATGAACCATAGGCGTCGCCAGATAGTATTTCGTGACGCGTGCTTCTCCCCTGAGGCGTTGAATGCCTTTAACGCGGGGGACGCGCACCTCCGTGCTGCTCAAGATGGTTTTACCAGAGCCACGGAGCAGTATGTGAAAGACATACGGGTAAAAGAATTTAACAGTTATATATGCCAGTAGCCCCCGAGACTTAAAGTAGTTATGTTAACTGATTTAAGGATCATTTGAAATGTAGGATCTTACCGAGAAGAATACCCAACTGTCTCAGGAGCTGCAAGAGTGTAAGGCCCAACTTGAGGCCGCACTTGCTGCCGCAGGAGGAAACATAGAGGCCCCTCCTGGTAACACATTTTAAAAAAATATAAGCGCTGTGCGGCGTGCGCGCAAGTCTAATAATGACATTGCAGGTGCTGCCAGACAAGATCCGGACAGGCAGGAACTACTGCGCCAGCTGAAGGCCGGCGAGAGGGTGCTGAATAGAGTGCAGCAAGAAAGGAACAAGCTCCAAGATGCCCACGCCCAGCTTGGAGAAGAGCTGAAAGGCATTCGGGCCGAGCTGTCCAGCTCCGTTAAGGAGAATCAGCGGCTTCGTCGCGGCATCTATAGTAAGTGCTTGAGCGGACTCCTTTGAAAATAAGAGTTCGGCGAGGAAGTCAATTGACAAAATATGTCTTGTAGGTATACTCACAGGTCGCCCTGCGGAGGAGATGCCCGTATCAACGGGTGATCAACTTCCCGAGCTGTTGCAACTGCTCGAACGAGTTCGGCAGGCAATGAACGGCGTCGTCCAGGCTTTATGGCCAGCCCTCTCCCTACCCGAGGGCCTTGGGGAGCTTGCGGAGAAGCTTCAGGGAGTGCGGCAGCGCTTCCGTTTATGCAAGATTTCGGCCTGCCACCAAGGTGCCAGGGAGGCATGGGCCATGGTGAAGACGCGGTACAAGAAGGCGGATCCCAACCACATGGCCGAGGTCGGACCTGTGGGGCCCGATGGGAAGGAGATTCCTGTTAGTTTAGTATACGGCCAAGTAGAGTTGGCCGCTAAATTTTCCCAACGGGACTGTAAATTAGACAGCCTGTTAGACGGGATTGAGGAGGAATACAGTCAGTAGATTTGACAATGTATTTTAAAATGACATGTGAAATGCCTTCTAGCCGGATTGTAGATCGTTTGTCTTTGCCGACCTTTTCGCTTCAACCTCGGGACCCTAGAGTCCGGAGTGTGTCCGAATACCTTCTCTGTTAAGAAACAACCGGGGTATGCATGGAGACCAGGCGTAGGGGTCATTAATGCTTTATCAGACAAGTGCCCAACTAGTTATGTTATATTACATGGTTAGTAAGAAACATCTTCCAGGGAGAATAGTTCCATTAAGGGTTCCTTTCCCTGGGAGGCATGCCCTAAAGTGCATGTCCGGACTGCGAAAAAAGCAGAAAAACATCTGGGGGCAGATAAATAAGTAGGTAAAAAACCATCTTTCAAGTCACCGACCGAATATTCCCTTAAGAACGCTAGCTTTCGGCTTCACCCAGTCTGAGGTACACATCCGGCTGACCCGGCAGTAACAATCGTAGAGGTGCTCCCTTTACCTCCTAGCCGAACAATTGGGAACGTAGGGGTAAGCACAGGAGCCAGGCAACCCAGCTTGGCCAAAACTTAAGTCATATCGATGCATATAATGGTGAGTAAAAGGTACATGTGGAAGCTTGACACATGTGCTGGGCATGAAGCCCTTATAATTGAGCTTCTGGTAAAGAAGCCCCAGGTATAATGAGTGCGGATGGCACATCAAGTGTGTGCGAACAATGCGCAAGTAGACCCTTAAGGGCTTTTTAGGAAAAGAGTTAAGGGAAGAAAGAGAAACAAAAGACAGCTGAAGTGTAAAAAATTTGGACGGGGGAAGGGGACGAACTCTTAGTCCAGCGCTAGGCATAGAATCTTCGGAGGCGGGCTGCGTTCCATGGGTTTGGCTCGAGTCGGTTGTCTGACGCATTTCGTAGATGGTACGCTCCTCCAGTCAGGACTTGATCGATAATGAAGGGGCCCTCCCATTTGGGCTTGAGCTTGTCCTT
Source organism: Triticum timopheevii (assembly GCA_963921465.1). Lineage (NCBI taxonomy): Eukaryota > Viridiplantae > Streptophyta > Magnoliopsida > Poales > Poaceae > Triticum > Triticum timopheevii. The sequence goes on from OY997262.1 coordinate 295,712,218, forward strand.
TTTCTTGTCCGGCAGGCGTAGAACTAGTTCGCCAACGTTGTAAGTCTTCGCCCGTACTTCTCTGCTTTGATATCTTCGAGCCTGCTGCTGATAGAATGCGGAACGAGCCTTGGCGACGTCGCGTTCTTCCTCCAATGCGTCCAAGTTGTCCTGCCGATCCAGCTCAGCTTCTGTTTCTTCATACATGAGCACTCGAGGTGAGTCATGAATGATGTCGCAGGGCAGAACTGCCTCTGCGCCGTATACCATAAAAAATGGTGTGAATTCGGTAGTACGGTTGGGCGTTGTCTGCAGCCCCCAGAGTACGGAGTCGAGCTCCTCTACCCAGTGCGTGTCAGATTTCATAAGTGACCGCACTAGTCTGGGTTTAATGCCGCTCATTATTAGACCGTTCGCTCGTTCCACTTGACCGTTGGTTTGAGGATGATAGACTGAGGCGTAATCGAGCTTAATGCCCATATTTTTGCACCATGATTTAACCTCGTCGGCCGTGAAATTCGTGCCGTTATCGGTGATGATGTTGTGGGGGACACCATAACGGTGTACTACCCTGGAGATAAAGTCTATCACTGGTCCGGACTCTGCCGTTTTTACTGGCTTGGCCTCTATCCATTTGGTGAATTTATCCACCATGACCAATAGGTACCTTTGCTTGTGGGTTCCCCCTTTAAGGGGTCCAACCATGTCAAGCCCCCAGACCGCGAACGGCCAGGTAATGGGTATAGTTTTGAGGGCGGTGGGTGGCATATGGCTCTGATTAGCAAAGAGCTGACAACCGATGCATCTTCGGACTAAATCCTGGGCATCTGCCCGGGCCGTCGGCCAATAAAATCCTGTACGGAATGCCTTTCCTACAAGGGCCCGAGCTTCCGCGTGGTGTCCGCCTAGTCCGGCATGAATTTCAGCCAGGAGTTTTCGCCCTTCCTCTTCAGAGATACACCTTTGAAGGACTCCGGTTGTGCTTTTCTTATAGAGTTCTTCCTCATGGACCTTGTAGGCTTTAGATCGCCGGACTATGCAGCGGGCCTCATTTTCGTCTTCGGGAAGTTCCTGCCTAAGCAAGTAGGCTAGGAATGGCTCTGTCCATGGGGCAATTACTGCCATTATGTCATGGGCTGAAGGTGTTATTTCATCGGCTGAATCGCCGGTTATGTTAGATTGCTCTGTGTCGGTTGGTGTGGCTGCTTCCGGTTTGTTATTTCCGGGCTCCTCTTCCCATAGTACGGATGGCTTAAACAGCCGTTCCAGGAAGATGTTTGGAGGGACAGCGTCACGTTTTGCGCCAATGCGTGCCAATATGTCAGCCGCTTGGTTATTATCCCTGGCTATGTGGTGGAATTCAAGTCCGTCAAACCGAGCTGACATTTTTAGGACAGCGTTACGATATGCTGCCATTTTCGGATCCTTGGCATCAAAGTCTCCATTTACTTGGGATATTGCAAGGTTTGAATCCCCGCTCACCTCTAGGCGTTGAATGCCCATGGAGATTGCCATCCGGAGGCCATGTAAAAGGGCCTCGTATTCGGCTGCGTTGTTGGAGTCCGTGTACATTATCTGAAGTACGTATTGGACGGTGTCTCCGGTAGGGGACGTCAATACGATGCCAGCCCCCAATCCGGCCAACATTTTAGAGTCGTCGAAGTGCATAATCCAATTGGAGTATGCGCCGTACTCTTTAGGGAGTTCGGCTTCAGTCCATTCAGCGACAAAGTCAGCCAAAACTTGTGACTTTATAGCTCGCCGAGGTTTGTAAGTTATATCGAATGGTAAGAGCTCAATGGCCCATTTTGCAATCCTGCCCGTCGCGTCGCAGTTGTTTATGATGTCGTTGAGGGGCACTTCGGAGGCCACTGTTATCGAACACTCTTGAAAGTAGTGTCGGGGCTTCCGGGATGCCATGAACACCACATACGCTATCTTTTGATAGTGCGGGTAACGGCACTTGCAGGGTGTTAACACAGTGGATACGTAGTACACTGGTTTTTGAAGGGGGAATTTATGCCCTTCTGTCTCTCGTTTGACGATGAGTACCGCGCTTACAACTTGATGTGTTGCCGCGATGTATAACAACATTGGTTCGCCCAGGTTGGGCGCAACCAGGACTGGATTTGTTGCCAATATGGCCTTTATTTCTTCGAGTCCGGCAGTGGCAGCATCCGTCCACTCGAAGTGTTCGGTGCGCCTAAGGAGGCGATAGAGGGGCAATGCCTTTTCTCCCAAGCGGGAGATAAAGCGGCTTAAAGCCGCCACGCATCCAGTCAATTTTTGTATCTGTTTGAGGTCTTTTGGAATATCCAGCTGTGACAGAGCTCGGATCTTGGCCGGGTTTGCTTCAATTCCTCTACCGGATACAATGAAGCCCAGCAGCTTTCCGGCTGGTACGCAGAAAATGCTTTTTTCCGGATTCAGCTTGATGTCATATGCTCTGAGGTTGTCGAATGTGAGCCTCAAATCGTCTACTAGAGTTTCGACGTGTTTGGTTTTGACGACTACGTCGTCTACGTATGCCTCTACTGTTTTGCCGATCTGGGTTGCCAGGCATGTTTGAATCATACGCTGATATGTTGCGCCGGCGTTTTTAAGTCTGAAGGGCATCGTGTTGAAGCAGAATGGTCCATATGGAGTGATGAATGCCGTTGCGGCTTGGTCTGCTTCCGCCATCTTGATTTGATGGTAGCCGGAGTATGCGTCGAGGAAGCACAGTGAATCGTGTCCTGCGGTAGCGTCGATTATCTGGTCGATGCGGGGGAGGGGGAAGGGATCCTTTGGGCAGGCCTTGTTGAGGTCTTTAAAATCGACACATAGGCGCCAGGATTTGTCCTTCTTTGGTACCATTACCAGGTTTGCTAGCCAATCCGGATGTTTGATATCTCTGATGAATCCGGCTTCCAATAGTTTGGCTAGCTCTTCTCCCATTGCCTGTCTTTTAGGTTTGGAAAATCGTCGAAGAGCTTGTTTGACTAGCTTGAATCCTTTTAGGATGTTTAGGCTGTGTTCTGCCAATCTGCGTGGGATTCCGGGCATATCCGAAGGGTGCCAGGCGAAAATGTCCCAATTTTCCCGAAGGAATTCTCGCAGTGCGGCGTCTACATCTGGGTTCAACTGTGCCCCGATGGAAGCCGTCTTTGTCGGGTCCGTTGGATGGACCTGGAATTTTATTATTTCATCTGCTGGTTTAAAGGAGGTGGACTTGGATCTCTTATCAAGTATCACATCGTCCCTATTCACCGTAGAGCGCAGCGTGGTGAGTTCTTCTGCCACTAGGGCTTCGGATAGTGCCTCCAGGGCTAATGCGGCTGTCTTGTTTTCGGCGCAGAGTGCTATGTCTGGATCACTAACGAGAGTGATTATTCCACCAGGCCCAGGCATTTTGAGCTTCATGTACCCGTAATGGGGTATGGCTTGAAAAATTGTGAATGCCTCTCGTCCTAATATAGCGTGATATCCGCTGTTGAACGGGGCCACTTGGAACGTAACTTCTTCGGATCTGTAATTGTCCAGCGAATCGAACACCACATCGAGCGATTATTCCTATGAAGGTTGTGCTGCTTCGCTCAATGCGGCTCCAGTCTATTTCCATTTTTTGAAGAGTTTCCTCGTAGATGAGGTTTAGTCCGCTGCCGCCATCCATGAGGACCTTTGTAAGTCGAAAGCCGTCCACTATTGGACTAAGAACCAGTGCGGCTGGTGCTCGGGCTGTTCGGAATTTAGGTTGTCGCTGGCATTGAAGGTGATGACTGTGTCGCTCCATGGATTTGTTGTTGCTACTTGGTAGACTTCGGCGAGGCCGCGGATTGTTCATTTCCGCATATTATTTGATGCGAAGGTCTCGAAGACTGTTGCTACCGTATCGGTATTGTTGGAGTGGTTTTCCGGGGCTAGAAGCTCCTCGCCACTTTTGGCCACCTGCCGTAATATCCAACATGCTCGAAGGCTATGTGTTGGGACGGCGCCCTCTGTACTGTGAATTTTAGGGTCCGCTAAGCCATCCCTCCAGTACGGTTCCGTGCCCTCTATGGGGTTTTTGTTTTTTGGTTTTTGTATCTGGGGCCTGAGTGTAATGCACCCTTTTGTTGCGGACTAGGGTTGTATTCGGGGCCGGATTGTCCCAAAACTGGATTTCGGTTTTCCGAAAACTCTCCATCGCACAGTACTTTCGTACTATGGACGCCAGGTTGGCTAAGCGTGTAATTTCACGACGGCTGATGGCGTTCAATATTCCCTTGTCCGTGCAATTATTGGAAAAAATTGAGATTGCGTTTTCCTCTCGGCAGTCCTTTATCCTGTCCATAACCATGAGGAATCTGGCCCAGTAGTGATGTACTGTTTCAATGGGCTCTTGCCGTATTAGAGATAGATCGCATATGTCTGGGCGGGTGGGTGGAATAAAGTCCGGAACCCTACCCATCTCAAGGCTTGAAGGCCATGAAGTTTCCAAATTTGGAAGCTTGGATTGCTGGACGTTGTCCAACGAGTCCGGTCCGATGCCTGACTTTAAGTTCAGTGCTTGATCAAAGTCCGTCCCTCCGCGGGAATCCGACATGGAGGGTTCGGGAGCCCGGACATGACTAGTTTTCAATACAGGAGAAGAGTCGCCGCATTGTTCCTCTACCACTGCGACGTGGTGGGTGACCTGGGGAGAGTTAATCTCTCTCAGATCGGTTTTAAGCCCAATCTGATTGTAGTCCGTAGCGACTCCAAGGGCGGCGATGCGATCCAAGAGCTCGTTGACAGACGAAAGCTCTATTGGATCTAGCCGCTCGGCAAATTCCGAGCTGACGTGAAGATTGCTTTTGACGACTTGAGAAGTCATTGTCGAAGCGGTGGCTGGACAGGCGGCCATAAGAAAACCACCTAGCCGGATAGTTTGGCCGGCGGCCAAGGCCCCTTTGGTGAAAATACCGTCCTTGAAGACGGGTGGAGGCATCCTTCCTATCGGTGGCGGCACAGAGGAACTCTCAATGAAAGCACCAATGTCGGTGTCAAAACCGGCGGATCTCGGGTAGGGGGTCCCGAACTATGCGTCTAGGCGGATGGTAACAGGAGACGAGGGACACGATGTTTTACCCAGGTTCGGGCCCTCTTGATGGAGGTAAAACCCTACGTCCTGCTTGATTAATATTGATGATGTGTATTACAAGAGTGGATCTACCACGAGATCAAGGAGGCTAAACCCTAGAAGCTAGCCTATGGTATGATTGTTGTAATGGTTGTTGTCCTACGGACTAAAACCCTCCGGTTTATATAGACACCGGAGAGGGCTAGGGTTACACAGAGTCGGTTACAATGGTAGGAGATCTACATATCCGTATCGCCAAGCTTGCCTTCCACGCCAAGGAAAGTCCCATCCGGACATGGGACAGAGCCTTCAATCTTGTATCTTCGTAGTCTTGGAGTCCGGCGGACGATGATAGTCTGGCTGTCCGGACACCCCCTAGTCCAGGACTCCCTCAACGCACTTCTCTGATTTGGATTTGAGCTTATCAGGTTAAAAACCTTTTTTTCATATAAGCATTGCAACTCCAAACTTTAAGAAACGACAGCTTAGGTTTACTACTAAACCATAGTTCATACGGTGTCGTCTCAACGGATTTAGATGGTGCCCTATTAAACGTGAATGCAGCTGTCTCTAATGCATAACCCCAAAACGATATTGGTAAATCGGTAAGAGACATCATTGATCGCACCATATCAAATAAAGTGCAGTTACGACGTTCGGACACACCATAACGTTGTGGTGTTCCAGGTGGCATGAGTTGTGAAACTATTCCACATTGTTTTAATTGAAGACCAAACTCGTAACTCAAATATTCATCTCCACGATCAGATCGCAAAAACTTTATTTTCTTGTTACGATGATTTTCCACTTCACTCTGAAATTCTTTTGAACCTTTCAAGTATTTCAGGCTTATGTTTCATCAAGTAGATATACCCATATCTGCTCAAATCATATGTGAAGGTCAGAAAATAACGATACCCATCACGAGCCTTAATACTCATTGGTCTGCATACATCAGTATGTATTATTTCCAACAAGTTTGTTGCTCGTTTCATTGTTCTGAAGAATGGAGTTTTAGTCATCTCGCCCAAAGGCACGGTTCGCAAGCATCAAATGATTCATAACCAAGTGATTTCGAAAATCCATCTTTATGGAGTTTCTTCATGCGCTTTACATCGATATGACCCAAACGGCAGTGCCACAAATAAGTTGCACTATCATTATTAACTTTGCATCTTTTGGCATCAATATTATGAATATGTATATCACTACGATTGAGATCCAATAAACTATTTTCATTGGGTGTATGACCATTGAAGGTTTTATTCATGTAAACAGAACAACAATTATTCTCTGAATTTAAATGAATAACCGTATTGCAATAAACATGATCAAATCATATTCATGCTCAACGTAAAAGCTAAATAACATTTACTTAGGTTTAACACTAATCCCGAAAGTATAGGGGAGTGTGTGATGATGATCAAATCAATCTTGGAACTACTTCCAACACTCATCGTCACTTCCCCTTCAACTAGTCTCTGTTTATTCTGTAACTCCTGTTTCGAGTTACTAATCTTAGCAACTGAACAAGTATCAAATACTCAAGGGCTACTATAAACACTAGTAAGGCACACATCAATAACCTATATATCAAATATACCCTTGTTCACTTTGCCATCCTTCTTATCCACCAAATATTCAGGGCATTTCTTCTTCCAGTGACCATTTCCTTTGCGGTAGAAACACTCAGTTTCAGGCTTTGGTCTAGCTTTGGGCTTCTTCGTGGGAGTGACAACTTGCTTGTCATTCTACTTGAAGTTCCCTTTCTTTCCCTTTACCCTTTTCTTGAAACTAGTGGTCTTGTCAATCATCAACACTTGATGTTCTTTCTTGATTTCTACCTTCGTCGATTTCAACATCACGAAGAGCTCGGGAACCGTTTTCGTCATCCCTTGCATAATATAGCCCATCACGAAGTTCTAATAACTTAGTGATGGTGACTAGAGAATTATGTCAATCATTATCTTATCAGGAAGATTAACTCCCACTTGATTCAAGCGATTGAAGTACCCAGACAATCTGACCACATGCTCACTAGTTGAGCGATTCTCCTCCATCTTTTAGCTATAGAACTTGTTGGAGACTTCATATCTCTCAACTCGAGTATTTGCTGGAAATATTAACTTCAACTCCGGGAACATCCCATATGGTCCATGACGTTCAAAACGTCTTTGAAGTCCCGATTCTAAGCCGTTAAGCATGGTGCACTAAACTATCAAGTAGTCATCATATTGAGCTAGCCAGACGTTTATAACGTCTACATCTACTCCTGCAATAGGTCTGTCACCTAGCGGTGCATTAAGGACATAATTCTTCTATGCAACAATGAGGATAAACCTCAGATCACGGATCCAATCCGCATCATTGCTACTAACATTTTTCAACACAGTTTTCTCTAGGAACATATCAAAATAAACATATGAAAGCAACAACACAAGCTATTGATCTACAACATAATTTGCAAAATACTACCAAGACTAAGTTCATGATAAATTTAAGTTCAATTAATCATATTACTTAAGAACTCCCACTTAGACAGACATCTCTCTAGTCATCTAAGTGATCACGTGATCCAAATCAACTAAACCATAACCGATCATCACGTGAGATGGAGTAGTTTTCAATGGTGAACATCACTATGTTGATCATATCTACTATATGATTCATGCTCGACCTTTCGGTCTCCGTGTTCCGAGGCCATATCTGCATATGCTAGGCTCGTCAAGTTTAACCTGAGTATTCTGCGTGTGCAAAACTGGCTTGCACCCGTTGTAGATGGACGTAGAGCTTATTGTTGGGGAACGTAGTAATTTCAAAAAAATTCCTACGCACACGCAAGATCATGGTGATGGCATAGCAACGAGAGGGGAGAGTGTTTGTCCACGTACCCTCGTAGACCGTAAGAGGAAGCGTTAGCACAACGCGGTTGATGTAGTCGTACGTCTTCACGATCCGACCGATCCAAGCACCGAACGTACGGAGCCTTCGAGTTCAGCACACGTTCAGCTCGATGACGATCTCCGGCCTCCGATCCAGCCGAGCTCCGGAGATGAGTTCCGTCAGCACGACGGCGTGGTGACGATGATGATGTTCTACCGGCGCAGGGCTTCGCCTAAGCTCCGCGACGATATGACCGAGGTGGAATATGGTGGAGGGGGGCACCGCACACGGCTAAGGAACGATCCGTAAATCAACTTGTGTGTCTCTGGGGTGCCCCCCGCCCCCGTATATAAAGGAGCAAGGGGGGAGGCCGGCCGGCCCCTTTGGGCGCGCCAAGGGAGGAGGAATCCTCCTCCTAGTAGGAGTAGGACTCCTCCTTTCCTACTCCTACTAGGAAGGGGAAGGAAAGGGGGGGCGCCGCCCCTCTCCTAGTCCAATTCGGACCAGAGGGGGGAGGGGGGGTGCGGCCCATGCTGGCCGCCCCTCTCTCCTTTCCCCTAAGGCCCATAGGCCAAATACTCTCCCGGGGGGTTCCGGTAACCCCCCCGGCACTCCGTTTTCTCCGAAATCACTCGGAACTTTTCCAGTGTCCGAATATAGTCGTCCAATATATCAACCTTTATGTCTCGACCATTTCGAGACTCCTCGTCATGTCCGTGATCACATCCGAGACTCCAAACAAACTTCGGTACATCAAAACTTATAAACTCATAATAAAACTGTCATCGAAACGTTAAGCGTGCGGACCCTACGGGTTCGAGAACTATGTAGACATGACCTAGAACCATTCTCGGTCAATAACCAATAGCGGGACCTGGATGCCCATATTGGTTCCTACATATTCTACGAAGATCTTTATCGGTCAAACCGCATAACAACATACTTTGTTCCCTTTGTCATCGGTATGTTACTTGCCCGAGATTTGATCGTCGGTATCCAATACCTAGTTCAATCTCGTTACCGGCAAGTCTCTTTACTCGTTCCGTAATACATCATCTCATAACTAACTCATTAGTTACATGCTTGCAAGGCTTAGGTGATGAGTATTACCAAGAGGGCCCAGAGATACCTCTCCGACAATCGGAGTGACAAATCCTAATCTCGAATTATGCCAACCCAACATGTACCTTCGGAAACACCTGTAGAGCACCTTTATAATCACCCAGTTACGTTGTGACGTTTGGTAGCACACAAAGTGTTCTTCCGGTAAACGGGAGTTGCATAATCTCATAGTTGCAGGAACTTTGTATAAGTCATGAAGAAAGCAATAGCAGTATACTAAACGATCAAGTGCTAGGCTAACAGAATGGGTCATGTCAATCACATCATTCTCCTAATGATGTGATCCCACTAATCAAATGACAACACATGTCTATGGTTAGGAAACATAACCATCTTTGATTAACGAGCTAGTCAAGCAGAGGCATACTAGTGACTATAGTTTTGTCTATGTATTCACACATGTATTATGTTTCCGGTTAATACAATTCTAGCATGAATAATAAACATTTATCATGATATGAGGAAATAAATAATAACTTTATTAATCCCTCTAGGGCATATTTCCTTCAGTCTCCCACTTGCACTAGAGTCAATAATCTAGATTACATAGTAATGATTCTAACACCCATGGAGTCTTGGTGCTGATCATGTTTTGCTCGTGAGAGAGGCTTAGTCAACGGGTCTGCAACATTCAGATCCGTATGTATCTTGCAAATCTCTATGTCTCCCACTTGGACTTGGTCCCGAATGGAATTGAAGCGTCTCTTGATGTGCTTGGTCCTCTTGTGAAATCTGGATTCCTTTGCCAAGGCAATTGCACCAGTATTGTCACAGAAGATCTTCATTGGTCCCGATGCACTAGGTATGACACCTAGATCGGAAATGAACTCCTTCATCCAGACTCCTTCATTCACTGCTTCAGAAGCAGCTATGTACTCCGCTTCACATGTAGATCCCGCCACGACGCTTTGTTTAGAACTGCACCAACTTACAGCTCCACGTTTAATAAAAACATGTATCCGGTTTGCGATTTAGAATCGTCCGGATCAGTGTCAAAGCTTGCATCGACGTAACCATTTACGACTAGCTCTTTGTCACCTCCATATACGAGAAACATATCCTTAGTCCTTTTCAGGTATTTCAGGATGTTCTTGACCGCTGTCCAGTGATCCACTCCTGGATTACTTTGGTACCTTCCTGCCAAGCTTATTGCTAAGCATATGTCAGGTCTAGTACACAGCATTGCATACATGATAGAGCCTATGGCTGAAGCATAGGGAACATTTTTCATTTTCTCTCTATCTTCTGCTGTGGTCGGGCATTGAGTTTGACTCAACTTCACACCTTGTAGCACAGGCAAGAATCCTTTCTTTGCCTGATCCATTTTGAACTTTTTCAAAATTTTGTCAAGGTATGTGCTTTGTGAAAGTCCTATTAAGCGTCTTGATCTATCTCTATAGATCTTGATGCCCAATATGTAAGCAGCTTCACCGAGGTCTTTCATTGAAAAACTTTTATTCACGTATCCCTTTATGCTATCCAGAAATTCTATATCATTTCCAATTAATAATATGTCATCTACATATAAAACTAGAAATGCTACAGAGCTCCCACTCACTTTCTTGTAAATACAGGCTTCTCCAAAAGTCTGTATAAAACCATATGCTTTGATCACACTATCAAAGCATTTATTCCAACTCCGAGATGCTTGCACCAGTCCATAAATGGAACGCTGGAGCTTGCACACTTTGTTAGCACCTTTTGGATCAACAAAACCTTCCGGCTGCATCATATACAACTCTTCTTCTAGAAATCCATTCAAGAATGCAGTCTTGACATCCATTTGCCAAATTTCATAATCATGAAATGCAGCAATAGCTAACATGATTCGGACAGACTTAAGCATCGCTACGGGTGAGAAAGTCTCATCGTAGTCAATCCCTTGAACTTGTCGAAAACCTTTCGCAACAAGTCGAGCTTTATAGACAGTTACATTACCATCAGCGTCAGTCTTCTTCTTAAAGATCCATTTATTCTCAATGGCTTGCCGATCATCGGGCAAGTCAACCAAAGTCCATACTTTGTTTTCATACATGGATCCCATCTCAGATTTCATGGCCTCTAGCCATTTAGCGGAATCTGGGCTCATCATCGCTTCCTCATAGTTCGTAGGTTCATCATGGTCAAGTAACATGACTTCCAGAATAGGATTACCGTACCACTCTGGTGCGGATCTTACTCTGGTAGACCTACGAGGTTCAGCAGAAACTTGATCTGAAGTTTCATGATCAATATCATTAGCTTCCTCACTAATTGGTGTAGTCGTCACAGGAACCGGTTCTCGTGATGAACTACTTTCCAATAAGGGAGTAGATACAGTTATCTCATCAAGTTCTACTTTCCTCCCACTCACTTCTTTCGAGAGACACTCCTTCTCTAGAAAGGATCCATTCTTAGCAACGAATGTCTTGCCTTCGGATCTGTGATAGAAGGTGTACCCAACAGTCTCTTTTGGGTATCCTATGAAGACACATTTCTCCGATTTGGGTTCGAGCTTATCTGGTTGAAGTTTCTTCACATAAGCATCACAGCCCCAAACTTTAAGAAACGACAACTTTGGTTTCTTGCCAAACCACAGTTCATAAGGCGTCGTCTCAACGGATTTTGATGGTGCCCTATTTAACGTGAATGCGGCCGTCTCTAAAGCATAACCCCAAAACGATAGCGGTAAATCGGTAAGAGACATCATAGATCGCACAATATCAAGTAAAGTACGATTACGACGTTCGGACACACCATTTCGTTGTGGTGTTTCGGGTGGCGTGAGTTGCGAAACTATTCCGCATTGTTTCAAATGTAAACCAAACTCGTAACTCAAATATTCTCCTCCACGATCAGATCGTAGAAATTTTATTTTCTTGTTACGATGATTTTCCACTTCACTCTGAAATTCTTTGAACTTTTCAAATGTTTCAGACTTGTGCTTCATTAAGTAGATATACCCATATTCGCTCAAATCATCTGTGAAGGTGAGAAAATAACGATATCCGCCACGAGCCTCAACATTCATCGGACCACATACATCTGTATGTATGATTTCCAACAAATCTGTTGCTCTCTCCATAGTTCCGGAGAACGGTGTTTTAGTCATCTTGCCCATGAGGCACGGTTCGCAAGTACCAAGTGATTCATAATCAAGTGATTCCAGAAGTCCATCAGTATGGAGTTTCTTCATGCGTTTTACACCGATATGACCTAAACGGCAGTGCCACAAATAAGTTGCACTATCATTATCAACTCTGCATCTTTTGGCTTCAACATTATGAATATGTGTGTCACTACTATCGAGATTCATTAAAAATAGACCACTCTTCAAGGGTGCATGACCATAAAAGATATTACTCATATAAATAGAACAACCATTATTCTCTGATTTAAATGAATAACCGTCCCGCAATAAACAAGATCCAGATATAATGTTCATGCTCAACGCTGGCACCAAATAACAATTATTCAGGTCTAAAACTAATCCCGAAGGTAAATGTAGAGGTAGTGTGCCGACCGCGATCACATCGACTTTGGAACCGTTTCCCACGCGCATCATCACCTCGTCCTTGGCCAGTGCTCGCTTATTCCGTAGTCCCTGTTTCGAGTTGCAAATATTAGCAATAGAACCAGTATCAAATACCCAGGTGCTACTACGAGCTCTAGTTAGGTACACATCAATAACATGTATATCACATATACCTTTGTTCACTTTGCCATCCTTCTTATCCGCCAAATACTTGGGGCAGTTCCGCTTCTAGTGACTAGTCTGCTTGCAGTAGAAGCACTCAGTTTCAGGCTTAGGTCCAGACTTGGGTTTCTTCTCTTGAGCAGCAACTTGCTTGCCGTTCTTTTTGAAGTTCCCCTTCTTCTTCCCTTTGCCCTTTTTCTTGAAACTAGTGGTCTTGTTGATCATCAACACTTGATGCTCCTTCTTGATTTCTACCTCCGCAGCTTTTAGCATTGCGAAGAGCTCGGGAATAGTCTTGTTCATCCCTTGCATATTATAGTTCATCACAAAGCTCTTGTAGCTTGGTGGCAGTGATTGGAGAATTCTGTCAATGACACTATCATCAGGAAGATTAACTCCCAGTTGAATCAAGTGATTATTATACCCAGACATTCTGAGTATGTGTTCACTGACAGAACTATTCTCCTCCATCTTGCAGCTATAGAACTTATTGGAGACTTCATATCTCTCAATCCGGGCATTTGCTTGAAATATTAACTTCAACTCCTGGAACATCTCATATGCTCCATGACGTTCAAAACATCGTTGAAGACCCGGTTCTAAGCCGTAAAGCATGGCACACTGAACTATAGAGTAGTCATCAGCTTTGCTCTGCCAGACGTTCTTAACGTCGTCAGTTGCATCAGCAGCAGGCCTGGCACCCAGCGGTGCTTCTAGGACGTAACTTTTCTGTGCAGCAATGAGGATAATCCTCAGGTTACGGACCCAGTCCGTGTAATTGCTACCATCATCTTTCAACTTTGCTTTCTCAAGGAACGCATTAAAATTCAACGGAACAACAGCACGAGCCATCTATCTACAAACAAACATAGACAAGCAAGATACTATCAGGTACCAAGTTCATGATAAATTTAAGTTCAATTAATCATATTACTTAAGAACTCCCACTTAGACAGACATCTCTCTAGTCATCTAAGTGATCACGTGATCCAAATCAACTAAACCATAACCGATCATCACGTGAGATGGAGTAGTTTTCAATGGTGAACATCACTATGTTGATCATATCTACTATATGATTCACGCTCGACCTTTCGGTCTCCGTGTTCCGAGGCCATATCTGCATATGCTAGGCTCGTCAAGTTTAACCTGAGTATTCCGTGTGTGCAAAACTGGCTTGCACCCATTGTAGATGGAGGTAGAGCTTATCACACCCGATCATCACGTGGTGTCTCGGCACGACGAACTTTGGCAACGGTGCATACTCAGGGAGAACACTTCTTGATAATTTTAGTGAGAGATCATCTTAAAATGCTACCATCAATCAAAGCAAGATAAGATGCATAAAGGATAAACATCACATGCAATCAATATAAGTGATATAATATGGCCATCATCATCTTGTGCTTGTGATCTCCATCTCCGAAGCACCGTCGTGATCACCATCGTCACCGGCGCGACACCTTGATCTCCATCATAGCATCGTTGTCGTTTTACGCCATCTATTGCTTCTACAACTATCGCTACCGCTTAGTGATAAAGTAAAGCAATTACAGGGCGTTTGCATCTCATACAATAAAGCGACAACCATATGGCTCCTGCCAGTTGCCGATAACTTCGGTTACAAAACATGATCATCTCATACAATAAAATATAGCATCACGTCTTGACCATATCACATCACAACATGCCCTGCAAAAACAAGTTATACGTCCTCTACTTTGTTGTTGCAAATTTTACGTGGCTGCTACGGGCTTAGCAAGAACCGTTCTTACCTACGCATCAAAAACCACAACGATAGTTCGTCAAGTTGGTGCTGTTTTAACCTTCGCAAGGACCGGGCGTAGCCACACTCGATTCAGCTAAAGTGAGAGAGACAGACACCCGCCAGCCACCTTTAAGCACACGTGCTCGTAACGGTGAAACCAGTCTCGCGTAAGCGTACGCGTAATGTCGGTCCGGGCCGCTTCATCTCACAATACCGCCGAACCAAAGTATGACATGCTGGTAAGAAGTATGACTTGTATTGCCCACAACTCACTTGTGTTCTACTCGTGCATATAACATCAACGCATAAAACCTAGGCTCTGATGCCACTGTTGGGGAACGTAGTAATTTCAAAAAATTTCCTACGCACACGCAAGATCATGGTGATGGCATAGCAACGAGAGGGGAGAGTGTTCGTCCACGTACCCTCGTAGACCGTAAGCGGAAGCGTTAGCACAACGCGGTTGATGTAGTCGTATGTCTTCACGATCCGACCGATCCAAGCACCGAACGTACGGAGCCTCCGAGTTCAGCACACGTTCAGCTCGATGACGATCTCCGGCCTCCGATCCAGCCGAGCTCCGGAGATGAGTTCCGTCAGCACGACAGCATGGTGACGATGATGATGTTCTACCGGGGCAGGGCTTCGCCTAAGCTCCGCGACGATATGACCGAGGTGGAATATGGTGGAGGGGGGCACCGCACACGGCTAAGGAACGATCCGTAGATCAACTTGTGTGTCTCTGGGGTGCCCCCCCGCCCCCGTATATAAACGAGCAAGGGGGGAGGCCAGCCGGCCCCTTTGGGCGCGCCAAGGGAGGAGGAATCCTCCTCCTAGTAGGAGTAGGACTCCTCCTTTCCTACTCCTACTAGGAGGGGGAAGGAAGGGGGAGAGGGGGAAGGAAAGGGGGGGGGGGGGCGCCGCCCCCCTCCTAGTCCAATTCGGACCAGAGGGGTGAGGGGGCGCGCGGCCCATGCTGGCCGCCCCTCTCTCCTTTCCCCTCAGGCCCATAGGCCCAATACTCTCCTGGGGGTTCCGGTAACCCCCCCGGCACTCCGGTTTTCTCCGAAATCACCCGGAACTTTTCCGGTGTCCGAATATAGTCGTCCAATATATCAATCTTTATGTCTCGACCATTTCGAGACTCCTCGTCATGTCCTTGATCACATCCGGGACTCCGAACAAACTTCAGTACATCAAAACTTATAAACTCATAATAAAACTGTCATCGAAACGTTAAGCGTGCAGACCCTACGGGTTCGAGAACTATGTAGACATGACCTAGAACCATTCTCGGTCAATAACCAATAGCGGGACCTGGATGCCCATATTGGTTCCTACATATTCTACGAAGATCTTTATCGGTCAAACCGCATAACAACATACTTTGTTCCCTTTGTCATCCGTATGTTACTTGCCCGAGATTTGATCGTCGGTATCCAATACCTAGTTCAATCTCGTTACTGGCAAGTCTCTTTACTCGTTCCGTAATACATCATCTCATAACTAACTCATTAGTTACATGCTTGCAAGGCTTAGGTGATGAGTATTACCGAGAGGGCCCAGAGATACCTCTCCGACAATCGGAGTGACAAATCCTAATCTCGAATTATGCCAACCCAACATGTACCTTCGGAAACACCTGTAGAGCACCTTTATAATCACCCAGTTACGTTGTGACGTTTGGTAGCACACAAAGTGTTCTTCCGGTAAATGGGAGTTGCACAATCTCATAGTTGCAGGAACTTTGTATAAGTCATGAAGAAAGCAATAGCAGTATACTAAACGATCAAGTGCTAGGCTAACGGAATGGGTCATGTCAATCACATCATTCTCCTAATGATGTGATCCCACTAATCAAATGACAACACATGTCTATGGTTAGGAAACATAACCATCTTTGATTAACGAGCTAGTCAAGTAGAGGCATACTAGTGACTATAGTTTTGTCTATGTATTCACACATGTATTATGTTTCCGGTTAATACAATTCTAGCATGAATAATAAACATTTATCATGATATGAGGAAATAAATAATAACTTTATTATTGCCTCTAGGGCATATTTCCTTCACTTATCACACCCGATCATCACGTGGTGTCTGGGCAAGACGAACTTTGGCAACGGTGCATACTCAGGGAGAACACTTCTTGATAATTAGTGAGAGATCATCTTAAAATGCTACCGCCAATCAAAGCAAGATAAGATGCATAAAAGATAAACATCACATGCAATCAATATAAGTGATATGATATGGTCATCATCATCTTGTGCTTGTGATCTCCATCTCCGAAGCATCGTCATGATTACCATCGTCACCGGCGCGACACCTTGATCTCCATCGTAGCATCATTGTCGTTTACGCCGTCTATTGCTTCTACGACTATCGCTAGCGCTTAGTGATAAAGTAAAGCAATTACAGGGCGTTTGCATTTCATACAATAAAGCGACAACCATATGGCTCCTGCCAGTTGCCGATAACTTCGGTTACAAAACATGATCATCTCATACAATAAAAATATATAGCATCATGTCTTGACCATATCACATCACAACATGCCCTGCAAAAACAAGTTAGACGTCCTCTACTTTGTTGTTTGCAAGTTTTACGTGGCTGCTACGGGCTTAGCAAGAACCGTTCTTACCTACGCATCAAAACCACAACAATAGTTCGTCAAGTTAGTGTTGTTTTAACCTTCGCAAGGACCGGGCGTAGCCACACTCGGTTCAACTAAAGTTGGAGAAACTGACACCCGCCAGCCACCTATGTGCAAAGCACGTCGGTAGAACCAGTCTCGCATAAGCGTACGCATAATGTCGGTCCGGGCCGCTTCATCCAACAATACCGCCGAACCAAAGTATGACATGCTGGTAAGCAGTATGACTTGTATCGCCCACAACTCACTTGTCTACTCGTGCATATAACATCAACGCATAAAACCTAGGCTCGGATGCCACTGTTGGGGAACATAGTAATTTCAAAAAATTTCCTACGCACACGCAAGATCATGGTGATGCATAGCAACGAGAGGGGAGAGTGTGTCCACGTACCCTCGTAGACCCAAAGCGGAAGCATTAGAACAACGCGGTTGATGTAGTCGTACGTCTTCACGGCCCGACCGATCAAGCACTGAAACTACGGCACCTCCGAGTTCTAGCACACGTTCAGCTCGATGACGTCCCTCGAACTCCGATCCAGCCGAGTGTCAAGGGAGAGTTCCGTCAGCACGACGGTGTGGTGACGATCTTGATGTACTACCGACGCAGGGCTTCGCCTAAGCACCGCTACGATATTATCGAGGTGGATTATGGTGGAGGGGGGCACCGCACACGGCTAAGAGATCCAAGGGATCAATTGTTGTTGTGCCTAGAGGTGCCCCCTGCCCCCGTATATAAAGGAGCAAGGGGGGAGGGGGCGGCCGGCCTAGTAGGGGCGCGCCAAGGGGAGTCCTACTCCCACCGGGAGTAGGACTCCCTCCTTCCTTGTTGGAGTAGGAGAAGGGGGAAAGAGGGGGAGAGGAGGAAGGAAAAGGGGGCCGCACCCCTTGTCCAATTCGGACCAGAGGGGGGCTGCGCGCCTCCTTCCTTTCGGCCTCTCTCCTCTATTCCCGTATGGCCCAATAAGGCCCATATACTCCCCGGCGAATTCCCGTAACTCTCTGGTACTCCGAAAAATACCCGAATCACTCGGAACCTTTCCGAACTCCGAATATAGTCGTCCAATATATCGACCTTTACGTCTCGACCATTTCGAGACTCCTCGTCATGTCCCCGATCTCATCCGGGACTCCGAACTCCTTCGGTACATCAAAACTCATAAACTCATAATATAACTGTCATCGTAACGTTAAGCGTGCGGACCCTACGGGTTCGAGAACTATGTAGACATGACCTAGAACTATTCTCGGTCAATAACCAATAGCGGAACCTGGATGCTCATATTGGCTCCTACATATTCTACGAAGATCTTTATCGGTCAAACCGCATAACAACATACGTTGTTCCCTTTGTCATCGGTATGTTACTTGCCGGAGATTCGATTGTCGATATCCCAATACCTAGTTCAATCTCGTTACCGGCAAGTCTCTTTACTCGTTATGTAATGCATCATCCCGCAACTAACTCATTAGTCACATTGCTTGCAAGGCTTATAGTGATGTGCATTACCGAGAGGGCCCAGAGATACCTCTCCGACAATCGGAGTGACAAAACCTAATCTCGAAATACGCCAACCCAACATGTACCTTTGGAGACACCTGTAGTACTCCTTTATAATCACCCAGTTACGTTGTGACGTTTGGTAGCACCCAAAGTGTTCCTCCGGTAAACGGGAGTTGCATAATCTAATAGTTACAGGAACATGTATAAGTCATGAAGAAAGCAATAGCAACATACTAAACGATCAAGTGCTAGGCTAACGGAATGGGTCATGTCAATCACATCATTCTCCTAATGATGTGATCCCGTTAATCAAATGACAACTCTTTTGTTCATGGCTAGGAAACATAACCATCTTTGATAAATGAGCTAGTCAAGTAGAGGCATACTAGTGACACTATGTTTGTCTATGTATTCACACATGTATTATGTTTCCGGTTAATACAATTCTAGCATGAATAATAAACATTTATCATGATATAAGGAAATAAATAATAACTTTATTATTGCCTCTAGGGCATATTTCCTTCAATGCTTTGTTCCGGTTCTCTATTAAAAGGAGGCCTTAATATCCCTTAGTTTCCAATAAATATTCTTGCTTGTTCTTCGATTGCATGCAGGAATAGACCTTCGTGGTCAGGTTGATCGTGCTCGGACATGGTCAGTAACCTTAGAAGATTGGTTTAGCGATTTCTAAGGCGCGACGTCGTGCATGTTTATAGTTGGATTGTCAAAGTCGACTCCACCAAATCGATAGCTATCATCTTATCGAAAGATCGGGACACCCTCGCCTCTATCAAGTGGTATCAGTTTTCAGGTTGCTCGGTGAGAATTTCTAGTTATCCATAGATTAGACTTATTTTCTTACCTATTGTCAAAAAAAGCCATAAATAAGTTAGATATGTTCATCCTTTGTCCAACCAGTCCGAGCCTCCACAATTTTCCTTTCATTGCTTGCATAGTTGAATTCTCGGTGCATTGTGGTGTCGAGTTGCTGGTCTTAGTGTCTAGTTCATTTAGAGTTTTGAGTTCTATTTGCATTACTCACACCGCCGCTGCATCATTATCCCTTCCGCCGTCCACCACCGCATCCATCAATTTCCATCATGTGCTACCCGCCGTTCATTGTCAAAATCATAGTTGAGGTTGTTCACATCTTCGCTCGATCCAATCTGCATCTTATCTATTTTGTTTTGTAAAGACGGAGAGAGAGAGAGAGAGAGAGAGAGAGAGAAAAGAGAGAAAAAAGTTTAAAAAATCAGAGAAAAAAGGAGAGAAATAAAAAGAATAAAGTGTGAGAAAAAAGGAGAAGAAAAAAAATTCGGATCCATCTAGACTGAATCTCGTAGCTGAATTCGGATTGGAATCTGTTTTGTGCGCTGTTCAGTAATACAGGCATATCTTCCTCATACGAAATCCATTTTGACTCCGCGAGTACTCAAATTAAAACTAGAGACGAGGTGTATCTAACTAGTTGCAGAAGCTAATTCAATTTTTGACACCTCAAAATTAGCTTCTAAATAGGTCATTTTGCTCTCCGAAGTTCGCGAACACAGCTTGTTCCAGTTTTTCAGGCCAGTTTAGAATATTTTGACTCCTCATATCAACTCAGAATTGAGTGATTCTTTTTGCTTTTAAAAGCTTGAGTCAGTGCCATTCTTGAGAAAAACTATCATAAAATTGGCACAAACTTTTCCAGAGAAAAGTTGGAGAGAGAGAGAGTTGTTGGTATATCTTGCTTGGCAGTTGTTTCTCATTATTATCTTCATTGCCGTTGTGATCTTCACTTATATCTAGCTATCCAGAGCAGAGCTACTTCATATACTTTATTGATTCTAGTTGTGCTACGCCGTGACTTCATTAGTGTTCTAGGCTCGCGTCTCTAGTCCGGTCTAGCCTAGGACCAGCACAATACCGTCGTTGAGCGTTTATTCGACATTGTATCTCTGAATTGATTATTGCTAATCTTTTGCTACCATATATTTAATCATTCCAAGCTCCACATATTGTTACACCATGTATATGTACGTTCCCCTGGCAATCGCTTTACTCAACCTTTGGAGTTATTTGACACCGTTGGTTGCATGTCATCACCTGCTGCATGGTAAGAACTTGTAAGATATTAATATTTGATTTACTGTGAGCGCTTTACCACCACATCCTAGTAGTTCGTAGGAACATTATTCCCGAATTTTGTTTCTTGTTTTTACCAATCATGACAGGTTCTGGAGATAGAAGTTCTTGGACGATGGATACATCTTCACCATCACGAGAGGTGGGACAACACACACAAGCACATGGTTAGGTTATCTATTTACCGTCATTTGAGGGTAGATTTAATCATGCTATTTACTTAAGTTGGGAGTTTGAAGTAGAACAAGTTTTTAGTCCTCATGATATTTCTGAACTTGAGAGAGTACAGGCTGCCACTTGAGCACTTACTAATTTTGCTTCTGTTTGGTGGAGTGTGCATTTTAAGAAAAAAATTGATAGCCAACCCATAATTTGGAAATATTTGAAAGCTATAATGAGACAATAATTTTTCCTCCTTACTATCTTTGTGAATTGCTTCGTAAATTGGAACAATTAAAACAAGACAGTAACAATGTTCATGCTTATTATCAAGAGTTTAAATCTTATATGCATCATTGTGACATAGAAGAATCCAAGGATGATGAAATGGATATTTTTTTTGGTGGTTTGAACCATGATATTCGCGCGAGATTTCAGTATATTCCTCATTGCATTACTGGTATGTATGTTCGCGCTTGTACCTTTGAGAGACAGATATAGGAGGATGCATTGAGTGACTACAACAACTACTATTCCAATTCATGCTTACCACCGCCGGTTGGTTCCACCACCATTGCACCTACTAGAGCAGCACAACTCAGATTGTGAGCACGACATCATCTCAAATGTATGGTATATTGCCACCGTTCGTACCTACATCAGCTACATCTTTGCGATAAGGTAACAATAAAGGTATTGGTGATATAACTTCACATGAGAATGATGCATGCCTAGTTAACTTGAGTACATCATGTGTTGAGTTACCTATTGATTTGAGCACACCGCCTACTTTAGAGAATCATGTTACTGTCATGAATGCATCATGTGATCAAACAACTGAAGTACCAACAATTTTGAGTGCACCCATTGAATTAACTGTTGATGCAAAAGAACTAATGTTTAATCATTTTGATATGACATCTAATCTTGATGATGATTCTATGTCAACTGACTTATTGCATGTTTGTTTATTTAAGCATGTTGTAGCATATAAATTTGATGCAAGTAAGGTTTATTCACCAATGTTGGGATGGTTTAATGATGAACATTGTCAATCTTTTAATACAAAGAAGAGCTTCACTTATATGTGCAAACCGAGTTGCAATATTTTCATGCCTTCTACTTCTCGTGATAATATTTTGGCTTTATATTTTATTAACTATGAAAGTTACTCATGTATACATGTGTCGTATGTGCAAAAACCAAGGGAAGTAAAAATTGATGACATATACATATACAACATGTACACCCTGTCTCTTTTCTGAGCCACATTTCAGATTAAGTAACGTTGGGGACGACTTTGTTTTCAAGAAGGGGAGGATTATAAGGATATGACTACCTTGGATACAACCAAAAATATTGCATACATGCATATTTCTAAGGTGATTTTTAACGCAAACTATGCAATAATTTATTTATATTATCCAGAATAAAAATACTTCACTGACTTTTGTGCCATGTCTAATTGCAGGTGTATAAGACATTTGTACAATCCACATATGAAGATAATGGAAAAAGAGAAGTTTAGGTGCTGTTCAAAAAGTCCTCTCACGTCGCTTTTGGCACAAGAGAAGATAGAGTCCTCATCTTCCACATTCTGGACTCAGATTATGACTGCACAGACATACCTAACTCAAAACGCCAAGATCTTTTTCATCCGGACTCCGAATTGGGTGATTCTTTTTTTGTTGTAAAGTAGATTTCATGATCTTTCCAACCCAATAGAATTCACCTTCAAATTCATCTGGAGTGTTTTGATGAAACAGTCTGACGCTGCAGCAGAATCCGAGTCAACACCAAATTTGGCCGCATCATCGTCATGGGCACAGGAGGAGAAGTGGCAATACGGATGGGTCGTTAGAGGCATGCGAGGGTTTGTTTCACCCGCTGCAACACACAATTTTTTTTCCAGTTTATTATGTAAAAAACATCTTTTTTAAAGGAAAAAAACCAACTGTTCAAGTACCATGGAACATTTTATCCACCTGATTTTAAAGGAAAAAAACAACTGTTGGTTACGCATGTGCTCTTACCCGTTACAGCGTTTATTACTACCACATCGCCGTAACGAGCTTCTCTCGTTTCTTCCTTCCCCTACGCCTACACCACCACTCCTTTGTCCTTACCGGAGAGAGGTCAGCGCTCCTCGCGGCCGCCGCCGAAACCATCCCGGGCGGAGGCGGCCGACGAAGAGTCACTCCCCCCCTTCGTCGTGAGTAGAAGTGAGTAGTCACCTCCTGCTACTCCCCGCGCTCTCTGCGGTGTCGGAGGTTGACCGCGATCTCAGATCCACCGAATCCGATTCCCCGGCACGATCGAGCCTAGTCGGGAGCCCCTAAACCCTCAATCGTCGGCGGCGCCGCCGAACCACCTAGCCTCCGACTCCCCCTTTACTGGGTGAGCTCCCCTTTTGCTGTGATCCCACGGGACCCGAGGTGCAACCCGCCCCCTTGATCGGAGCGTCGACGATGATCGTCGGGAGGAAGAATGCCGGCAAGGCCTCCCCCTTCTTGCTCATCCTCATCTCGGTCGGCTGCTTCTTCGCGACCTACAACTTCCTGACAATGGTGGGCCACAGCCGAAGCGGAGACGGGCCACGCAAATTGCTCGGCGGCGGCGGTCAGGGCGGTGCCGTCGCCTTCGGGTCTGGTTCGGACCCGTCGAAGAGGTTTCACGTCGCCCTTACGGCGACGGATGCGCTGTACAGCCAGTGGCAGTCGCGGATAATGTACTACTGGTACAAGCAGATGAGAGTCAGGCCTGGCTCGGATATGGGCGGCTTCACGCGGATCCTTCACTCTGGAAAGCCGGATGGTTTGATGGATGAGATACCCACCTTAGTGGTTGACCCCCTCCCTGAAGGCGCCGACCGGGTGAGGTTTTGGATGTTCCATTTCATACCATTTGTGGAGTTGAAATGAACTTTTGCTAATTTCATGTTTTGCTCAGGGTTACATTGTCCTCAATAGGCCCTGGGCATTTGTGCAATGGTTGCAGAAGGCGAAAATCAAGGAGGAGTAAGCATATTTCCTTTTGTTCTTTGTTTGTCTTTACTCAATTATTTAGGTTCATTGGTTTCCTAATAAAACGATTTGCAGTTATATACTTATGGCTGAGCCAGATCATATCTTTGTGAAGCCTTTGCCAAACTTAGCTCACGGTGAAGAACCTGCAGCATTTCCGTTTTTCTACATCAAACCAACTGACAATGAGAAGATACTAAGGAAGTTCTTTCCAGAAGAAAAAGGTCCTGTCTCAAATATCGATCCTATTGGCAACTCCCCTGTGATTATCCAGAAGGTACAACTCTTCTCTTGTGAGAAGATTAGTACTCCCTCTGTTCGCTTTTATAAGGCGTTTAGACAATTCAGACAGTGTCCAAAACAGTTCAATGTCAGCTGTCCAAAACGTCTTATAAAAAAGAACGGAGGGAGTAGAATACTTAGCTGTGCTAAGCTTTATACTTCTGTTATCATGACTGGTTCAGCTATACTAGATGCCAAGATGGCATAATGTGCCAAAACTTTGTTCTTTTGGTAAGTACTATTTCAGTACACTCACCTGGCATGACAATTTTATCCTATTTTGGATGTCCTCAAAATATCTAAGGCCCAGCTTGAGAAGATTGCTCCAACCTGGATGAATGTTTCGCTAAGAATGAAAGAGGATGTGGAGACAGACAAAGCTTTTGGATGGGTCTTGGAAATGTCAGTACAGTTCTATATACTTTTACCTATTGACTTAACATGCGCGAGACTTATTTGGAGCTCCTTTCTATCATATTTATAGGTATGCATATGCTGTTGCAAGTGCATTGCATGGTGTGCACCACAGCCTCCAAAAAGATTTCATGATTCAGGTGCATAGTAATTCTGCCACTTGATAGATTATTCCGTAGTTTATTTGTGGCAGCTCATATCATCAAATATGTGATTAATTCTCATTGCAGCCACCATGGGACGCGAAATCAGACAACACATTCATCATCCATTATACTTACGGATGTGACTATTCATTAAAGGTGACTGCTGTTTAACCTTAAACATCTGTCAACATCTTGAAGATGCCTGCCATTGTTCTGTAAAATCTACTACTTTTTAAACTAAATATAAGACGTTTTTGCAGTTCAAAAACGTCTTATATTTAGTTACAGAGGTAGTATTTCTCTATTACTGCAACAAACTTGTAACTTTATAAGCTTCTCATGATAGCTTGTTTGTGATTATCTTGTAAAAATGTAGGGTGAGCTGACTTATGGTAAGATCGGGGAATGGCGTTTTGATAAGAGATCTTATCTTCGCTCACCACCACCAAGAAATCTTTCATTACCCCCTCCAGGAGTTCCTGAAAGTGTGGTATGCACATACTGTTTTGCATTTTTTTTTTCAGTACAACGAAATGCCATTTCCTTCTAAAACTGTTGACTTCACGTTTCTGAAATTTCTGAATTGCCTTGCGTCAAAGTGTAAAAGCTTATCTTTCTGGCATTCGCAATAGTGTATCAATGTTTAGCCTACTTCTTTATCTCCTGTAAATTGAACTTGTTGTGGGTAAGTGGGTTCTATGTTAATAGACATAGCAAAAACAACCGAATAAGAAGGAATCTTATTGACTCGATAGTGAGTCATGGCGAGGCGATTACTGTAGTATACCTTTAAAAAAGGGGAAATTGTAGGGGAGGCCCCTACAGTAATAAAGCTAATAAGAATAATATATACAAGAGAGGATATGTACAAGGCTGGAAGGGGGTGAGGGGAGGGGGCTATTCAGAAGAACACACATAGATAGGCTTGGCACAGAATTAGCCTTTAGATGGCCCAGCCAAGACCTAAGAGAGGTGGCAAGCTCCTCCCTTGTTCTGTGAGAAAGATGGCAAAGATCCCTCTTGAAATTAAACAACCAAGAGCCCCTACTATGAGTAATGTTGTCAAAGACTTTTTGCGGTTCTTTGCTTCCAAATATTCTATGCCGCAACTGTCAGGACTTCAAAGAAGAAAGGCTTGTTGATCTTGTACTTCACCTGGGAGACCTTTTCCTACATGGATGGCAGGGAAGATCAAAGTGAATATCAAGAGTATGCCAACAGTTAGAGCTGGAGCTACAGAGCCAGAAGAGGTACTCGCGTGTTTCCATAGCATCAGATCGGCAGAAAGCACAACTGGAGCCTCCAGGGGGGGGGGGGGGGGGGGGGGGGGGGTTGAACTGGCAACGTTAGGGCACTTGGATTTGTAGAGTCAAGAAGTAAAAGGACCTGAATGTGCTGAAAATAGGCGCTATATATTTTAGAAGAGAATTTTGACCCCAGTGAGAAGGACCAAGAATCAGCAACATCAGGGAAAGATGCAGGCTGGACAGCGCCTGAAATCATGGAATTCATCAACTAGCTGGACAGAGGAAAATGAAAAAGATCTAAAAGGGTATTGGACAGCAAGCACGTCATGGACCAATATAAGGTTATCAAGGGTAAAGGAATGAGGCCTGGGAAATCTACTCCTCAAAAGGTGATCAGATCAGTTGCCGCTCCAGATGAGAGCAGTATCTCCTCTTGCAATAGAGCAAGAGCCTGCTGTCTGAATTTGTGATAAATTTTGAAGACATCATGCCACTAGAAGGATCCCATGGGCCTAGATGCATGAGGAGGGATATTGGTGTAGTAATTCCAGATGGGATTGACCCAGGGGATGTCGTCCTTGTTATAGAATTTAAAGAGATGTTTCATCAACAGAGCTTCATTCTGAGCAGAGAGGTTGATAATACCAAGAAACCCATTGCATTTGCGGCGTTAAACACTAAACCAGGCTGCCAAAGCCTTAAGTCTATTGGAGAATTCAGATTTACCACAGACACAAATTCTTCTAGATATATCAACAATTTCTTTGACACCATCAGGGACGTCTGAGGTACCCGTGTAAAAGGTTGGAGGAGCGGTTATCACAGCTTTGGCCACTAAGAGAGACATGAATGACGAGCTGGAAGCTAATCTTCTGTTGATATGATTGATGAATGGGGCATAATCTCTGATTTTCGGTCTAGTGGTACCAAGAGGGAGGTAGGTAAAACGAATTGACTCAATTTTGCAGCCAAACAGACCGGCTAAATTAGCCATTCTGTCCTCAGGCGTGTTGATGGGGTGAATGCCGGATTTATGGAAGTTGAACCTGAAGGCCAGTGGATTGACAAAAGCTCTAAAAGACCTTTTGAGGCAAAGGAGCTGACAAGTGCAAGCTTGGATAATGAGAAGAGTATCGTCAGCGTATTGAGCAATTGGGGGAATCATCACCGGCAGCATGGATCGGGAGATTAAGAAGATTGAGCTGCAAAGCTTTGTTCATTATGGCTTAAAGAACATCATAATTTAGTTGTCAATCTATTTTTAGGACTTATCTGGTTAAGCTTAGGTTTCTATACACAAGTTCCTGGTCTTTTTTTAATCATATCTCAGAGCCTTGGCAGGTGGCATGACCAGATCAAGGGCGACTGTCCTACATTTTGACCCAAACTCAGCCAGGTCTATAACAGAGTGAAGGAACTAATGCATGACAGAGTGAAGGAACTAATGCATGCATTCAGAAGACTATTGTCAAATAAGCCTGGACGGCTAGACACATCATCTTCTCCAAAGATTCAGTGGGAATTCCATACCATATTAGCTTGTAACCCAATATACAAAGTTTTACTCCATGAGCCAGGACATGCACGTAGCCAACTTGCGAATGATGCATTGGTATTAGTTTTTGCATCTTCTGAGCCACTCATCAGTAAAAAAGAAAACTTTACTAACGGGGCACTAGCACCTGTGGCATGTTTCGAATCCAGGTGGGCTGTGTTGAAGTGTATATTCAAGCACAGAAGTTGCTAGCCAACTGAGCTGCACTCAGTTCTTAGCCACTCATTAGTAGAAGGGATTCTCCATTAGTTTCTTCCAATGAAACATAAGTTAATGCACTTGTATTGTGCTATGAGAGCTTTGTGAATATCAGTCTCATGCCATTGTTTTCAAGACGAATTTTGCCACTTACTACTGGCACATAGGTGTATGTACTTCAACGTGAACCTGGCATACATGCATTTTGCATCAGTTGCCCTTATGCAAGTTTCCGCTACAGGCTGTGATTCCAGCAAAGATGTTATAAGTGGCATGTGGTACCATGATATCTCATGTGCACTACCATATAATATATTTCGAATTGGCCATGTCAATGGATTATTTATTGTGATCTATACGTCAATCTAATAGAAAAACAATTACGGGTCGGTCATAAAACTTCTGAACCTTTGCTTCTGGCTATCCAACTAGGGTGTTACGCTATTGAAATTCTCACAATTCTTCTGGATCTGCTGCTATTGTTAATGGAAAATTGGTTCGGCGATAGACAAAAATGTTGATGCAAAAGCTAGACCAGCCTGCAGAAATTTACGTTGGACGACTTTGTTCTTTATAAGTATCTTTCTTCTTTCAGTTTGACATGCGCTAGAGCTTAGTACAGCTGGATCCGTTACAATTTGAATTAGCGTTTCGTGATAAAATGTAAAATCCCTTCCTATGGTTGTTTTCTGATCTGAATTACATTTTTCAGGCCACCCTTGTGAAGATGGTCAATGAGGCCACTTCAAACATTGTAGGGTGGGACGACGAAATATGAATGATGATTTTGCCGGAGAGGAGCTTAATTCATCTGATGCTGGGGTAGAATCAAAGAATCTCAATGATCAATAATACCAGAGCATTCAATTCATGTTCTCTTGAGCGGAGGATGGTGGCTAATTCCTACACATTAACCTAGAATCAGTTGTTGACAAGAGAATACGTAGTCATTTGATCCTTTGTCTCATTTTTGGGTTGTAAAGCAGAAACATAAGCTCTCTTTTTTCAGTCTCCTGGTCCATTCAGTTGTACTACAAAGCAGAAATGAAGGATACTTGAGTACTCTCATACTTACCATGGGAAGTATATTACAGCCTGGAACAAATTCTTTTGGCTGCTCAGTGATCTGAATGATAAGCTGTTAACCGCAAAAATCCACCCACGTCATGTTCTCCTTTTCTTTTCGAGGGACTTCAGACTTGATATATCATATTGTTGTTTATGTTATCGTAATCGATTTGCATGTATAGCTGTGCTATATTACGGTCTATTTGATTCATAGGATTCTCCAAAACACAGGAATAGAAAGAACAAAATATTGTTATGTCATGCCTGTTCGAATCCTGCAGTAATTTGATTTGTTGGATTGTATCACAGAAAAATCCTTATGATTCTTTGCAAAAAGCAGTGAATGCAAAATTCCCCATGAAGTGCAGTGGAGGACTTGTTTAGTAAAGACTGTCTTTTCTTTTTCTTTTGCAAAGGACATGGGACTCGGCAGCGGCTGGTCATGCGGATTGTGTGGATGATACCGCACTACAAATTGCCCATGAGCTGCCTGTTTTAGTTTTTGTAATAATTAAAAAACAAGGATGCAAATATTATGCTATATTAATAAAGCTAGCCACGATGACATTTCCTTAAAAAGGTAAGTTTTTTATTTATATGTACTCCCTTTGTAAAGAAATATAAGATCTTTTAAATTACTAAAGTAGTTGTAGAGGGAGTATATTGGTTACAACACTTGAATATTCTAACTTTATTATTTGCATATCTTTTACGAATTTCTAAAGGAAAATTAAACAAAAACTTTGAAAATGGGCTGCATTGACCGCGGGCCATTTTACGCCGCACACGCGTGTTCAGCTACATGATAGTTATGCTTTGTGTTTCTCAAAAAAAAGAGGATAGTTATGTGTTGGTGCAATATCTGTCTTCCAGAAACAGATATGGACTGATTTGTTTGCTAGTGCATACAGAGAGAAATAGTCCATACAGAAATCGAAGAGAATGCTATCTCCGGTGCCAAGTTCGAGGAACTTCACCGAAGTATATCTGCGCTCCAGAGAAGAACGAGCTACATCTAGTGAAGATATGTAGACGAGAAGATTGATGTGAGTGTTGAGTCAGTTGAACGGGGACTTCCGTGTTGTTTCAACCCACCCACCGCTCCCACCCTTCCGCCGGCGGCCCTAGGCCGGCGGCGAGGCCATTCTGCGGCCACGCGGTAGCAGGATACACCGGCCTCCTCGGACCGTGTCGCCGCTACTCTGCGGCGGCCGCCACCGGTCAAACCCATCATGGCCTCGCCCAGTCCATCCCGTCCCGGCCCCGCGGAGCACCTCTGCTTTTCTGGAGACGAATCCGACCAGGCGACGCCCCCATCCCGTGCTTCCTACGCGGATGCAATCCGCGTTGGCACCATCAATGCGCATCCATGCTCTGCGGCGCAATCAAATCACTTGGAGCCAGATCGGGTGGGTGGAGCAATTCAAGTCCTCGAGCGGCCAAGGTTGAAATCCATTGTGGTGGCCGGAGATTCCGGCACGCCTACCGTCCCGCCTGCCGCGGGCCTTTCATCGGAATGGCAGGTGGTGCGGAACAGGCGGCAAGCACGGAACCCAGACCATCCCAACCAAGCGGGGCGCAGCAATGGCGCTCAGCGCCCAACCACCGCCATCAATAGCCTTATTGGCTACAAGAAGGACCTTCAAGGCCGCTGTTTCCGTTGCCTATCACCATACCACCGAGTCGCCCGCTGCAAGAACCAGGTTCGCTGCATCCATTGCCTAGTGCTGGGTCACTGCGCCCGTGCTTGCCCCTCCCGCCACCTCCCACGCGTCCCGCTCTCCACCCTCGACGACCCACCGCCGCCGCGTCAGGCACCACCGCCGCGCCAGGCGCCGCCGGTGCAGTCGAGACTCATTTTCCCGCCAGACCATCCCGTTGCCACTAGAGCCCCTGTGCACTCCCGCATCACCCTCCCACAAGCCAACGAGGACCATCCCCCCCAAGTAGCGCTGCAGCGGCATCCGCCATCACCGCCGCCGCCACCGCCACCGCTCATGGCCGCCTACGACAACGACAACCAGGCCGCGATGGGGGGGGGGGCTCGCCGAGCGCGAAAGACCAGGTGCCTGCTAGACGTCGACCAAGACATGCTGGATGAAGAGGCAAGGCTGCGGGAATCAGCGCTGGTGTTCGTGGTTGCTGGCACGCGGCCGGCGCTCTGCCCGGCAAATGTTGCTGAAGCCCTAACGGTCGACTTTCCCGACCTACCCGCCGGCGCCTTCCAGGTGTCACTCATGCCGATGCCTGGAACATTCTTCGTCCGTTTCTCGCATCGCCAGTGGTTTGACCTGGTGGTGACGGCGCCATTCATCCACTACAGAGGCACGCCGTTGCTCACTAGGCGGTGGAACAGGTTCACCTTCGCCACCTCTCACCCCTGCCGCTACAGCGTCCGCCTCTTCATCGAGGGCGTGCCAAAGGAAAAGTGGTGTGTCGAAGCCGTTCAATCCATGCTCCCAGAGTGCTAGATCTACCAGGTCGCGGCGGAGACCCATGAGAAGACGGACATGTCCTACTTCGTCGTCCGAGCCTGGGTCGAGGACCCTGGCCTAGTCCCCACCGAATCCATCTTCGTTCTGCGCGACAAGAGAGCCTGCACCGACCCACACTCTCATGGGTCCATGCCCCCCGGCATGGGACGCGATGGAGATGGACCGGCGAGCTGCGACTGCATCGAGCTGGTGCCACGGGTGCTGCACAAACCGGCGATTGTGCATGTCGACGCAGTCGCCTTCTACCCCCCTGCTCCGAATGGCGACCGATGGACGGGGCCAAACGCCGACGACGACACCCACGGCGAAGACCCGCAGCCTGAGGAACTCCCCTGTTCATGGGCGCATGCCGTCCCCGACGACCGCTACCGCGGCCATCCAGACTCATCCCTCTCGCTGTCCGCTCGCCGACGCCGTCGCGGCGCTGACCGCACCTACTCCGGGCGCTACCATCGAGTACCTGGCACGCCACAACCACCCAGGCTCGCGCGCTGCCCAGTGCGGGCGGGCACGCCGACACCGCAAGCAGAGGGCGCCACACAAGACGTAACGGTGCAGCACGCGGGACGGGCGATGGGAGAGGCGCATGCTGAGGGCGACGGCGACGTCGTTCCGCCAGCCAACGACGCGGCACTGCCTGCGGTGGGCCACGCCACGGACATGCTGCCCTGTGGAGAGGCTGCAGCGCACCTGGTGGGCCATGCAGACACGCTGAGCGCCCTGCTGGCAGACAAGAGTTTGGGGCCGGCGTCGACCCCCATGCCGCTGCTGCAACAGCACGCTGACCAGGCTGAGGTCCACCGTGCCAGCCACCAGGTGGCAGAAGGACAGAGCATGCGGTCGCCCACTTCCTCTCCGCTGATGACTGGAGCCATCATGGCGCCCGACATGCCGGATCCCAGGCTGCCGCAGGCCACATCTGGAGACCACGCGCAGGAGGACACATGCATGCATGCAGGGGAGGGGCGCGCCTTGCCAAGAGAAGACCACCAGCCTGCAGGGGGCCAGAGCAACACCCCCATGCAGGCCAATGACGGGTTGGGCCCGCAGTTGGGTCTCGGGAAGGAAATACGCAGGAACGAGAACAACAACGCATCGGCTGTAGCGCTGCAGACAGAGCCCACGCTCCATAGCACAGACCCGCCCGTGCCCCTCACGCCTGGGTCAAACACTGCAGGATTTTTCAACAGCATCCGCGCGCCGATCGCCCCGCCGCTGCTACCGACACCTACCACCGCCAACAAGAACAAGAGGAGGAACACCAGAACCCCAGGAATGGCGACGAGGAGGAGCAACAGGCTGCAGGGGAAGAAGAAGCTCCTTGCAGGCGAGAAGAGCTCCATCATGCGTCAGGCGAGACGCCTTGTCATGTCCAAGAGAGGCCTAGCCATCCCAGACCGAGGGGAAGCCGAGGAAGAGCGTTTGGAACAGTATGCCAGGGCTTTTGATGAGCCACTCTCCCCTGAGCAAATAAGCGCTCTCTCGGCTCTTGCAAAGACAGGGAAGAAACTGAAGCCGGCGGCGAAGGCACATGCCTGAACCAAGCAGGCTAGCTAATTGTCGATTCAGTTATCCCCATGGAAGCAAACATACTAGTGTGGAATGTAAGGGGGTTAAACAACCCGGCACGGAGAACGGTGGTGCGCAAGCTAGTGGGACAGCACAATGTATCCTTGTTATGTATGCAAGAATCAAAATTAGCAGTGGTGGATCTAGGGATTGTGAGAGAATGCGGGGGTGCAGAATTCAATTCCTTCGCGTATACCCCAGCAAGCGGCACAAGGGGAGGCATCATTGTGGCTTGGAAGGATGAGCAATTCCAACTACCTAATGTAATGATAAGGGACCAATTCATTGCTGTGCACGGAACTACAAGATCAGGAGATACCTTTGGTCTGCTGATGGCTTATGGCCCTCAAGAGTTTGCAGCAAAGATCGAGTTTTTGGCAGAGATGAAAGACACAGTCAGCAATTTCTTCCCGGCCGGCACCCCTGTCTTCTTAGGTGGAGATTTCAATCTAATAATGCAAGCTGCGGACAAGAACAATGCAAACGTCGACCGCCGATGTATGTCTGCCTTCCAAAACTTCATCAACGAGTTGCAGCTGAAAGAGCTATACCTACATGGTCGACGTTACACATGGTCCAACGAGCAGAGGCGAGCAACGATGGTTAAATTGGATCGAATCCTGTACAACGAGGAGTGGGACATGGCATTCCCAGGGTGTTTGCTGCAAGCCCTCTCCACAGAGATGTCGGATCATTGTCCACTGCTCCTTTCGTGCGATGCCGGCTTCCAACCGAACAGAAGATTCAGATTTGAGAACAGATGGGTCAAGATGGAAGGATTCATGGAGGAGGTGCAGAAGGCATGGCATGGAACCTGCCCTCGTGGAAACCCGATTGCTGTCTTCAACAGGAAGATGAAGGCTACTGCCAAGGCACTAGCAAAATGGAGCGCCCAACTCTGCAACAACATAGCA
Source organism: Triticum timopheevii (assembly GCA_963921465.1). Lineage (NCBI taxonomy): Eukaryota > Viridiplantae > Streptophyta > Magnoliopsida > Poales > Poaceae > Triticum > Triticum timopheevii. Next base: position 295,746,088 of record OY997262.1, read on the forward strand.
CTCAAAACAGCTATCACAAGTGAACTGATCATGAGACTGGACACGGCCATGGATCGGCGCCAACTCTCAGAGGCTGAACATGAATTTCGGAATGCATTGAAGATGCAAAGGTTAGGTTTGGCGGCAATGGAGAGGTCGCTCTGGAGGCAGAGATCCAGAGTTCTAAGGATAAAAGAAGATGATGCAGGCACCCGGTTCTTTCGCGCCAAAGCATCCGCAAGGCGCCGAAGAAACTACATCCACAGGATTGTTCAGGGAGACATCATACACACTGACCAAGAAGCGAAGATGGATGCTATCCATAGCTATTTTGAGGAGTTTCTGGGAACAAGGATGCCAAGGAATCACACCATCGACCTTTCTGCGATAGGCATTGAGAGCTCTGATCTAGCAGACTTGGAGACTCCCCCTTCACTGACGAGGAAGTGCTAGCCGCAGTAAAGGACGTTAATGGAGACAAAGCCCCGGGACCAGATGGATTCACAGGACTATTCTATCAGCAATGTTGGCACATCATCCAACCTGAGCTAATGGCAACGATCAGGGCAGTCGAACAATTAGATGCCGCACAGCTCCGCCCCTTAAATACTGCAACGATGATTCTGCTCCCAAAGCGAGAAGATGCTGCTGGACCAAGGGATTTCAGACCAATATGCCTCGTTGATAGTTTCGCCAAGCTTTTTGCGAAGATTTTGGCCAGCCGCTTGCGTTGCAGGATGGACGCACTTGTCAGACCTTGCCAAAACGCATTCATTAAGGGCAGAAATATACATGATAATTACATCTATGTCAAAGGGATTGCAAGGGCGCTACGACAAGCAAAGACCCCAGCCATGATGATCAAGCTTGACATCGAAAAAGCATTTGATACGGTGTCATGGGAATTCTTGCTGGAAGTTTTGCAGGCGAAGGGGTTCGGCAGGAAATGGTTGAATTGGATTTCAAATCTGCTTGCCACTCAATCCACTCGGGTGCTCATCAATGGGCAACTTTCCGAGCCAATTATTCATAGAAGAGGTTTGCGCCAAGGCGACCCATTATCACTGCTCCTCTTCGTCATCGTCCTGGACTGCATGGCAACAATGTTCGCCAAATCATCTCAAGTAGGGATTCTAAAGCCCATTGGCAACCAGAGATTGGCCTACAGAACATCCCTATACGCCGACGATGCAATTATATTCATAAACCCAGACATCCAAGAGATGAAGGCTGTTCAGGATATGCTAGACGCCTTTGGTACAGCTTCAGGATTGCGTACGAACTATGGAAAGAGCTCATTAACACCTATCTGCTGCGGAGGGATAGATATGGAAGCAATTGCCGGGGAGCTGGGCTGCCCGATCAAGCACTTTCCTTGCACATATCTGGGCATGCCTCTCTCTGACTGCAGGATCACTAGAGCTGACTGGCAACCGGCTGTGGACAAGGTCTACGGCAAGATGAAGGGATGGAAATTAGCTCACTTCTCCATGGACGCCCGGCTGAGCCTAGTGCAACAGGTCCTCTCGGCCATGCTTGTCTTCCAAATGATCGCCATCGACCCTCCGGTCTGACTACGTAAAGCTGTTGATAAGGTCCGAAGAGGATTCCTCTGGGAGAGCAAAGAGGTCGCCCCGGGCGGGAAATGTTTGGTAAACTGGAGGGCCGTATGCAGACCGCGAGAGCTCGGAGGGCTCGGCATCACCAATATTGAGGCACAGAGCACAGCGCTTAGAATGAGATGGCTTTGGCAAACATGGACCGAACCTGAAAAGCCATGGCTGGGCTTGCCATTGCCCACGGATGAGCGTGTAAGGGCACTCTTCAATGCATCAGTGAAATTCCATCTTGGAAACGGCAAGAAGATAAGCTTTTGGACGGAACCTTGGCTCCTAAGTGCAAGTTTGAACATTTGCCTCCCCGAGCTCTACAAACACTGCACAAGAAAGAAGCTCACGGTGGCAGAAGCAATCGGCGATGTAAGATGGACAAGACATATCAAAGCAAACCCCTCAGGCCAGGCCATCCAGGAGTTCACCACACTCTGGGTGCAACTGCAACATGTGGTGCTGACTGACGAGCCGGACTGGGTGGAATGGAAATGGACGGCTGATGGACGATTCACGTCGGCATCAGCGTATGCGATTCAATTCGAGGGATCGACACGGACTGAATTCAAACAGATCATCTGGAAGGCCGACGCACCCATGAAGTGCAAAATATTCTCCTGGCTGGCGGTGCTAAATCGATGCCTCACGGCCGACAACCTGGCCAAACGAGGATGGCCACATAATGCATCATGCAGTCTCTGCCAGAGGACGCCGGAGAGCGTATTTCACCTGCTCGCCTCATGCTCCTTCACCACGGAGCTTTGGCAGAGGGTGCTAAGCCGGTGCGGTCTACCGGCGACGCTGGCACCATCTGCAACCGCGGCAAATCTTCTAGAATGGTGGGATCAAAGCCGGTCCAGGGTGCCGAGGGACCATAGACGTGGATGGAGCTCGCTGGTGCAGTTGGTCTGGTGGACGGCATGGAAAGAGCGAAATGCGCGGATCTTTGATAACAAGTTCTCGACGGGGGTGCAGGTCTTCCACCGCCTGATTGAAGACATCGACACTTGGACGATAGCCGGCTGTAACAAGATCAACAACCTGCTGCATAGACCTCTAGAACCAGACTAGACATTAGGATACGGTATGCGGTGATGCACATTTCGTGCAAATTTTGTAACTAACAGACGTTGTCTTCCCTCTCTCATATTCAATGAAAAGCTGCACAGCAGCATTTTCGTCAAAAAAAAGATTGATGTGAAGAAATTAGCCCCTTGAAAATTATTGCTGACGTGAAGCAATTGGTTCGATGATCTTGTCCGAAGAAATTGACTACAGCGGACGTAAGTCGAAGACAAACTGAAAAGTAGTATTCTTTTCGTCTTTCTTCTTTGGTTCATTTGAGTCATAGGACCTCCGTACTATTAAGAGGGGTATAGGTTCTCGAAGCTTAGATCCGCTGTGATGCTTAGCCTAAAACCTATGAAAGTTGCGAGAGAAATCTCTTTGTTCGGACCAAATACTTGCCAGCAAGAGACTGTGATCTTCTTCGCTGCGAGAGATTTGTCTCAGACCATTGTGCTCAAAATCCGACCGCTGGACTCGTGTCGTTCGGCCATTGGCTGCTCTCGATGTCCAATTTGGTCATTTCTCATCAGGGAAGGTTGCGTCTATAAATAGCCACCCCGCATCGGCTTTGTCCGGTGGCTGCTCCGCTTAAGATTTCTAAGATTGATTTGAGCACCCCCTCTCCGAGTGATTTGAGTTTAAGATCCACAGAGAGAAAAATCAAGAGCCCAAACTTAGACAGTGGTTTAGCAACACAGTAGTTCCGAGTTAGAGTTCTTGTACCTATTACTCTTGAGAGCCGTGCACTCTCTAAACGGATAGGTCTCGGCTCGAGTGTTGAAAAGTCGTTGTCTTCACCGAGTTCGGTCTTCAGCAACCAAGAGTGATTGTGGTTCGCGAAGGTCGACAGAAGGTTTGGAGATCGCCGACAAGTATCTACCACGAGCGAAATCAACTGAAGTCCGATCAACTTCGCGTTGAACGAGAATAGGGTGAAGAGAGTTTGTCTTCCGTGTTAGGTCACATCCCCTCCAACCAGACATAGCCTTTTGGCAGAAGGGTGAACTGGTCTACCAAATTCATCTGTAGCCATCAAGCACCACTGGTTCATTCTACTTTACTGCATTTCCTTCAGCAATTTACTTTCGTGCTCTGTGTTGACAGTTTATCCGATCATTATCACCTATTGTATCATTCTTTCGCATCGATCATCTCTGTTGCTTAGTTCAGATATCTTTGTGTTCATCCTGTTGCATTCTCATCACTGTCTTCATCATCTCTGTCACATTCTATGGATCATTTGTGTTAACCTATTGTAGTTTTCTTTTGCTGCTCATGTCATGTTTTATCTCGTGTTACTTCATATGATTGCCTGTAGCATTACTATCGTTGTGATCAAACCCGTGCCATAATTGCTTCCTACGTCGTAGATATGCTCCCCAAAATCATGCTTGATTGAGCTGTTTGATACGTCTCCAACGTATCTATAATTTTTGATTGTTCCATGCTATTATATTATCTGTTTTGGATGTTTTATATGCATTAATATGCTATTTTATATTATTTTTTGGACTAACCTATTAACCTAGAGCCCAGTGCCACTTTCTGTTTTTTGCCTGTTTTAGAGTTTCGCAGAAAAGGAATACCAAACGGAGTTCAAACAGAATAAAACTTTCGCGATGATCTTTCTTGGACCAGAAGCAAACCAGGAGACTTGGAGATGAAGGCGGAGAAGCAACAAGGCGGCCACGAGGGTGGAGGGAGGGCCCGGGGGGTAGGGCGCGCCCCCTACCTAGTGGGCCCTCGGAGGTCTCCTGACCCAATTCTTTCTCCCATATATACTCTTATACCCCAAAACCATCAGGGGGCCATGAAAACACTTTTCCACCGTCGCAACCTTCTGTACCCGTGAGATCCCATCTAGGGGTCTTTTCCAGCGTCCTGCCAGAGGGGGATTCGATCACAGAGGGCTTCTACATGAACACCATTGCCCTCCCGATGAAGCATGAGTAGTTTACTACAGACCTACGGGTCCATAGCTAGTAGCTAGATGGCTTCTTCTCTCTCTTTGATGCTCAATACCATGTTCTCCTCGATGTTCTTGGAGATCTATTCGATGTAATACTCTTTTGCGGTGTGTTTGCCGAGATCCGATGAATTGTGGATTTATGATCATATTATCTATGAATATTATTTGAACCTTCTCTGAATTCTTATATGCATGATTTGATATCTTTGCAAGTCTCTTCGAATTATCGGTTTAGTTTGGCCTACTAGATTGGTTTTTCTTGCAATGGGAGAAGTGCTTAGCTTTGGGTTCAATCTTGCGGTGTCCTTTCCCAGTGACAGTAGGGGCAGCAAGGCACATATTGTATTGTTGCCATCGAGGATAAAAAGATGGAGTTTTCATCATACTTCTTGAGTTAATTCCTCTACATCATGTCATCTTACTTAATGCGTTATTCCGTTCTTTATGAACTTAATACTCTAGATGCAGGCAGGAGTCGGTCGATGTGTGGAGTAATAGTAGTAGATGCAGAATCGTTTCGGTCTACTTGACACGGATGTGATGCATATGTCCATGATCATTGCCTTAGATATCGTCATAATTATGGGCTCTTCTATCAATTTGCTCGGCAGTAATTTGTCCACCCACCGCAATATTTGCTATTTTGAGAGAAGCCACTAGTGAAACCTATGGCCCCGGGTCTCTTTTCCATCATATAAGTTCTCTTTTCCATCATATTAGTTTCTGATCTACTATTTTGCAATCTTTTACTTTCCGATCTATAAACCAAAAATACCAAAAATATTTACTTTACCGTTTATCTATCTCTATCAGATCTCACTTTTGCAAGTAACCGTGAAGGGATTGACAACCCCTTTATCATGTTGGGTGCAAGTTTGTTTGATTGTTTGTGCAGGTATTCGGTGAGTTGTGCGTTGTCTCCTACTGGATTGATACCTTGGTTCTCAAACTGAGGGAAATACTTACTCTACTTTGCTGCATCACCCTTTCCTCTTCAATGAAAAAGCCAACGCAAGATCAAGAGTTAGCAGGAAGAATTTCTGGCGTCGTTGCCGGGGAGATCTACGCCAAGTAAAGCCATACCAAGTACCCATCATAAACTCTCATCTCTTGCATTACATTATTTTTCATTCGCCTCTCGTTTTCCTCTCGCCACCTTTAAAATGATTTTCGAAAAGATTTGCCTTTTCTCTTACTGTCCTTTTGTTTGCCTAAGTCTGCCTTCCTATCATTATGGCCGAATCAAAAAGGGCTAAGGGTTTTTTCCCGGGTTTTAATGCTTTGGATAGCCCCTCCGTTCTCTCTAAGCTCATAAATAATGATGCTACAGAAAGACCTACCGGGATTATTAATGAGAGTTTTAGCAATTTTGATGAATATGACCCTGGAATTTTTTGTTATTTGCTTGATGAGTCTTTTAAAGATGCTTGGGATAGGTTGTTAAGGATCCGAGCCAGCTACGTGCCTCAATATCAAATCAACATATACTTGAAAAGCTTTTATGTTGGGTTACCCTCTTATTTTAAGCAAGTTTTGGATTCTATATTTGAAGAAGGTTTTCTTGAATGGGATGCCATTGATACTTATGAAAAAATGAAAGATATCTTTGGCACCCCAAAAGTGAGAATGTTGAATCCATGGCTCTTTTGTGCTCTTATCAAACTGAAATTATCAAAGAGATGAAGGCTAGCTTAGATGCAAATTTTTGAAGTGTGCTTAATCTTTCTACCACCATTAATGGCCACGTACTTTCGCAAAATAGAAAGATAAGTGCTTTAGATAAGAAATTCTCTCTTTATCACCAAAAGGGAGAAGATGACAATACCTAGATCTATTCGTGTTTTATGCCTAGGTAAGGGCGTTAAATGATAGCGCTTGTTGGGAGGCAACCCAATTTTATTTTTATTCTTTACTTTTTGTTCCTGTTTAGTAATAAATAATTCATCTAGCCTCTGGTTAGATGTGGTTTTATGTTTTAATTAGCGTTTGTGCCAAGTTAAACCTTTAGGATAGCTTACGGTGATAGTTGTGTTGATCCGGCTGAAAAACAGAAACTTTTGCGCACAGTAAATAATTTCCAGAATTTTATTGAAACGTGTTTTTGATCTGATTATTTTTGCTCTGGATTGGTGCACAAATTTCTCAGGTTGTCCCGAATTTTCAAAAATTTGGAGTTACAGAAGTATTCAAGAGTTACAGATTGCTACAGACTGTTCTGTTTTTTGACAGATTCTGTTTTCTTTGTGTTGTTTGCTTATTTTGATGAACCTATGGGTAGTATCGGGGGGTATGAACCATGGAAAATTTGGAATATAGTAGATATTACACCAATATAAATAAAGAATGAGTTTGCAACAGTACCTTAAAATGGTGATTTATTTTCTTATACTAACGGAGCTTATGAGATTTTCTGTTGAGTTTTGTGTTGTGAAGTTTTCAAGTTTTGGGTAAAGATTTGATGGACTATGGAATAAGGAGTGGCAAGAGCCTAAGATTGGGGATGCCCAAGGCACCCCAAGGTAATATTCAAGGACAACCAAAAGCCTAAGCTTGGGGATGCCCCAGAAGGCATCCCTTCGTTTGTCTTCGTCTATCGGTAACTTTACTTGAGGCTATATTTTTATTCACCACATGATATGTGTTTTGCTTGGAGCGTCTTGTATGATTTGAGTCTTTGTTTTTTAGTTTGCCACAATCATCCTTGTTGCACACACCATTTGGAGAGACACATATGAATCGTGATTTATTAGAATACTCTATGTGCTTCACTTATATCTTTTGAGCTAGGCAATATTGCTCTAGTGCTTCACTTATATCTTTTTAGAGCACGACGGTGGATTTATTTTATAGAAATTGATGAACTCTCATGATTCACTTATATTATTTTGAGAGTCTTTTAGAACAGCATGGTAATTTGCTTTGGTTATAAATTTAGTCCTAGTATGATAGGCATCCAAGAGGGATATAATAAAAACTTTCATATAAAGTGCATTGAATACTATGAGAAGTTTGATTCTTTATGGTTGTTTTGAGATATGAATATGGTGATATTAGAGTCATGAATTTGAGAGATACTTGTATTAAAGTTTGTGATTCCCGTAGCATGCACGTATGGTGAACCGTTATGTGATGAAGTCGGAGCATGATTTATTTTTTGATTATCTTCCTTATGAGTGGCGGTTGGGGACGAGCGATGGTCTTTTACTACCAATCTATCCCCCTAGGAGCATGCGCGTAGTACTTTGTTTTGATAACTAATAGATTTTTGCAATAAGTATGTGAGTTCTTTATGACTAATGTTGAGTCCATGGATTATACACACTCTCACCCTTCCACCATTGCTAGCCTCTCTTATGTCGCGCAACTTTCACCGGTACCATACACCCACCATATACCTGCCTCAAAACAGCCACCATACCTACCTATTATGGCATTTCCATAGCCATTCCAAGATCTATTGCCATGCAACTTTCCACTGTTCTGTTTATTATGACACGCTTCATCATTGAAATGATCGAGATGGACCTAGGGGGGCGAATAGGTACAATTACAAATTTTAATTGTTACTTAGCAATTTTGGGCAATAAAGCAGAATATGAAGTTTAGCCTAACAATTGCAAGTGCGATGTTATGAGCTAAGCAAGGTAAACAAGTAACACAAGTAGGAGAGTAAGCAAGCACAATATGATATAGGTAAAGACAAAGAGACAAGTAACCACAAGTAGGAAGTTAGGGTTAGGGATAGCAGCAACTCCGGGAGACGAGGATGTATGCGGATGTTCACTTCCTTGGAGGGAAGCTACGTCACCGTTAGGGAGGTGGATGTTACCACGAAGGCACACCAACGCCACGAAGGCTCACCCTATTCTCCCTTTGAGACAACACCACGGAGGCGTTTCTCAACCACTAGTGGTAGACCATGGGGTGGTCTCCAAACCCTCACAAACTTTTCTGGGGGTAATCACAATGGTTGATTCCTCTCCGAAAGACTCCTACCGCCTAGGAGTCTCCAACCTCCAAGAGTAACAAGAACGTTGGGAAATGCTCAAGAACTTGCTCAAATCATGAATTCCTTTGGTGAGAAGAAGGGGAAGGAGTAGATCTATCACTTGATTGGAGAACTTCTCTCAAATGTTCCTAAATCCTTTGGGGATCTAGGATTTGGTGTAGGGAAGCAAGAGAGGGAGTGAGATGTGTTCTTATAAAGCTCAAAGTGAATGGTCAACCTTATCCCGTGGGAGGGAGGAGGCTATATATAGTGATAGTGTAAAACAGACCGTTGAGCCACACAGTGTGCTGGAGCTGCCGGACGTCCGGTGGCCACCGGACGCCCGATGACTCAGATTGGACCGAACGTCCGGCCGGGCCTCCGGTCGTCCAGTCGCTGGGAGGCCTACCAGGCCACAGAAGGGGCATGAGCCGCATAGCCCACAGACGTCCGGAGGACGCCGGTCATCCGGCGGCCGGACATCCGATGAGGTCGGAAATCCGTTAATAAGCGTTTTGTTGGATCAGTACCGGACATCCGGAGAGAACGTCCATCCGATGACCGGTCGTCCGCTCAGACTGGACATCCGCTAATTTGTATTCTGTGAAGATGCACCGGACACCCGAGGAGAGCCGGATGCCCGGTCGGCAGTGAGAGATCGGACGTCCGTAGATCTTCGGACGTCCGGTGATAGCTGAACCTACTAGCTTAGCATCATACCAGTTTTTGTGCACAAGGTAGAGGATGAAACAGAGATGTTGTGAGAGGATATTTTTGTGGGTTTTGAGCAAGTTCTTTCACGAAATCTGACGATCACCTCTTAATAGTGCGGGATCCCTATACTCAAGAACAAACCAAAAAAGGAGCCGAAGCTTTTGTCTTTGTCTTGTATCTCTGCTCTTGAGTGATATATTTGAGACATAATCCTGAGATGTACTTGATAAACATGATTAGTCCCAATATGCATGTTGTCATCAACATCAAAAGACGATTAAGAGCATGATTGCACTTTCAATCTCCCCCTTTTTGGTAGTTGATGACAACATACGTACACTTCTCAATATGTAAAAAAAACTTTGAATATCGAAAGGATTTGTTGTGGAGCTCCCCCTAAACATGTGCATAAACAAAATAAGCATGAAGAGAGCTCCCCCTCAATATGATACCAACACAACCAAATCTCATAAACAAGATAACAAAATAACATAAAACCAGAATAGGCTCCATAAAGGTTCATCACTCATAGCATAGTACATAATAAGATAGTACATAATATCATAGCATTACATAGCACTACAAAAAAAGACACATCCGTGACATTTTGGGCCGAACGAATTTTTTTCCTGTCATACATATGACACTTCTATGACGATAATTGTGACAAAACCCGATATCATCATAGATATGGTGGGATCCTACTTCTATGACAAAATATCATGACAGAAAATGGGCTTTTCGTCCTGGGCGGGCCGGAGACGCAGCTGCATGACATTCTTTGGGCCGTCCATGACGGAAAAAACCATGGTAGAAGCGAGGGCGAGGAAAATTTCGGGGAGCTCTTGGTTACGGTGGGAGGTCGGGGCCGAGCGATGCGCGTTTCTCTCATACATGTACGCGCGTGTGTGCGAGGCGTTGGCTATAAATGAACCCGAGCGAGGCGTTGGCCTCTAACTGAACCCGAGCGATTGCACTGCAGGCTACGCGTTACTGAACCCGAGCGATCGATCGATGGCTGTTAACTAAACCCGATTGAGCGATTCCTTCGCTACTGCTGCTAACTGAAGCCGATCGATGTTGCCTCTAGGATGAACAGTGAGCGTTGCGGGGGGTGATTTGGATGAACAGTGAGCGGTGGCATTGCCTTTGGATGAACAGGACCCCGTGGTAGGGAGGGCTGGATGAACAGTAGACGGTGGAGGGGTGCCCGTGGAGGGGTGGTTGAACAGGACCCCGTGGTGTGGAGGGCTGGATGAACAGTAGACGGTGGAGGGGTGCCTGTGGAGGGGTGGTTGAACAGTAGCCGGTGGAGTAGCGCGCGGTGGAGGCTGGATGAACAGGAGCCCGTGGAGGCAGGAGGAGGTCGACGATGGAGATGAACAGTATCCCGTGGAGTCCCATTTTGCGGTACGCCACACCCCTCCCAATGAACAGGACCCTCATTTCGACCGTAGCGCTCCAACACAAGTCCGTTTCGTCCGTTTTGCGGTACACCACACCCCTCCCGATCAATAGGACCCTCGTTTCGATCGTAGGAGGTTCGTTTCGTCCGTTTTGCGGCATGCCACACCCCTCCCGATCAACAGGACCCCCGTTTCGACCGTAGGAGGCCCGTTTCCTCCGTTTTGCGGTACGCCACACCCCTCCCGATCAACAGGACCCCGTTCCGAACGTAGGAGGTCCATTTCCTCCGTTGTGAGGTACGCCAGGCCTCGTTTCCATCGCCTGTTCCGTCCAAGCCCTCCCGATGAACACGACCACGCATTCCGTTCCGACCCAACCGGTTGGCTCCCCATGAACACAACGATGACGCTGTTTCTCCGTTCCGACCCAGCCATGTAAATATGCGCGAGTAGGCATTCGAGACCCTGCCCATATGTACATACGTGGCCGTATTTTCTTTCTTGCACCCTCGCCGCTGTACATACGTGTACATGCTACGTGCGCGCCTCTACTACGACACGTGCGCGCCTCTACTACGACACGTGCGCGCCTCTACATCGACCGGTATGTACGTACACGTTTGCGACCAGAATGACAACGCTACGTACGCTTCGACCAGGTGGGTCACGACTATCAGGCACTTCCTTGCCTGCAAAGATGTAGCTGGTGGGTCCCAACAGTCAGGGGCGAATCGTTTTTTTTGCCCGGACCAACTTCCTTACGTGCGAAGATGTAGCTGGTAGGTCCCAGCAGTCAGGGGGAAACATTTTTTTTCGCGAAATACGGTGGCCCATCCGGTGGGTCCCCGCTGTCAGGTGGAGGAATAATTATTTTGCACGTAATAAGGAGGCACTTCTTTGCTGCGGCCGTGGACCCAGCTGTCAGCGTCTCCACGCACAGTGCTCTTCCGATGGAAGTCGGTCATTGACCACATTGACCACGCCGCGCCGAGATCACCACGGCGGTGGATGACGGCAAGGCCTAGGAAGGGGACGACACGGAGGCAGGGAAGACTCGGTAGTTGTTTCCCACGTGGAGGGGAGTACGACTGTACGAGGGTTTACTGGTTCGTCTGCCGTCGCCGGAGAATAACCGCAAGTGTGGTTGAGTAGAGGGATGGCTAGGCCAGCGATGGGAGTACGGTGGGGCGGTGAGGCCTGCGCGACAGCACAGCCGGCCGCGGGGAGGAGGGAGCAGGCAGTCCCGCCGACGCTTGTTTGAGCGGCTGGAGCAGGAAGAGCAGAGATTGAAGAAGCATGACGGCCGTTGCATGGACATCCGACAGTCACTGCTTGTACGTCAACCTTTTTTTTAGGAAAGCCTCAAATCTGTGGAAAACAGCATACAGCCCATCTGCCATTATTTCTAATAATTTATAGCCCATTTGCTAATTCTTAAGGTTTTTTTTGGAGCCCATATTCTTTTTGTTAGCATTACAGCCCATATTGTGGCCACGGTTAAAAAATTATACGAAATTTTACATATTTCGGTGCGGTCCGAACTGTTTTTAATCCCGAAATTTCGACTCACATTCAAACTGATTTTAAAAATAAATGTATATATATATAAAATCCAACAAATTCTCCTCGCATAAAAATTAATGTAATTTAAAATCTTGAACTAAAAAAAGATATTTGAAACTAATTGCTGGTTTGATGTGTTTTAAAAATGTACAACCCATTTCTCATTACTGATGGGCCATTTTCTCGGCCAGCCGAATGAAAGCTCTCCTTGTCTTGAAAGATTTGCATCCCAACAGGCCTGACAAAGCGACTTACTTGGCAAATCACAAAAAAACTGGGCTGTGTCCATGGACCCAGCTGTCGGCCTCTCCACGTATAGTACTCTTCCGATGGAAGTCGTTCCTTGACCACGTTGACCACGCCGCGCGGAGAGCACCACAGCGGTGGACGACGGCGAGGCCTAGGAAGGGGACGACACAGAGCCGGGGAAGACGCGACAGTGGAAGCCCGCGCGGAGAGGAGTACGAGGGTTCACTGGTTCGGCTACGGTGTGAGGCTGCCATCACCGCAGGGCCTGGCCAGCGGTGGGAATAGTAGGGGGCAGTGAGGCCTCCGCGGCAGCACAGCCGGCCACGGGAGGCAGGAGCATGCGGCACGACCGACGCTGCTTTGGGCGGCTGGAGCAAGAAGACCAAAGGTTGAAGAAGCACTACGGCCGTTGGATGGACATCGTACGGTCACTGGAGTTAGAATCGTTCATATTGACTAAGTTGACAAAGCCCTTCGTCCCCGTCAACTTAGTAGGCCCACAAGTCAGCCTCCCACCAAGGTAGGTCCCAGCTAGCCGGGGGAGTATTCATTTTTTGTGCGTAATAAGGAGGCACTTCCGGTGGGTCCGAGCTGACAGCAGGGGGAACGTTTTTTTACGAAATACGGTGGCCCGTCCGGTGGGTCCCAGCAGCCAGGGGGAAACGATTTTTTGCAAAATACTGGTGGCCCGTCCGGTGGGTCCACGCTGTCAGGTGGAGGAATAATTATTTTCCGCGTAATAAGGAGGCACTTCCTTGCGGCTGCCGTGGACCCAGCTGTCAGCCTCTCCACGTACAGTACTCTTCCGATGGAAGTCGGTCGTTGACCACATTGACCACGCCGCGTCGAGAGCACCACGGCGGTGGACGACGGCGAGGCCTAGGAAGGGGACGACGCGGAGCCGGGCCACGGGAGGCAGGAGCAGGCGGTAGCACAGCCGGCCACGAGAGGCAGGAGCAGGCGGCACGACCGGCGCTGCTTTGGGTGGCTGGAGCAAGAAGACCAGAGGTTGAAGAAGCACTATGGCCGTTGGATGGAAGTCATACGGTGACTGGAGTATTGACTAAGTTGACAAAGCCCTCCGTCCTCGTCAACTTAGTAGGCCCACAAGTCAGCCCAACAATATGATGGGTCCCAGCTAGCAGGGGGGTATTCATTTTTTGGGCGTAATAAGGAGGCACTTCTTTGCATGCGAAGATATAGCTGGTGGATCTGACCTGTCAGCGGGGGGAACATTTTTTTCATGAAATACAGAGGCCCTTCCTGTGGGTCCTAGCTGTCAGGTGGAGGAATCATTATTTTGCGCGTCATAAGGAGGCATTTCCTTGCGTGCGGCCATGGACCCAGCTGTCAGCCTCTCCACGTACAGTCCACTTCCGATGGATGTCGTTCATTGACCACGTTGACCAGGCTGCGCCGAGAGCACCAGGGCGGTGGATGACAGCGAGGCCTAGGAAGGGAACGGCACAGAGCCAGGGAATACTCGGCAATTGTTTCCCACGCGGAGGAGTACGAGGGTTTACTGGTTCGCCTGCCGTCACCGGAGAATAACAGCATGTGTGGGTGAGTAGAGGGATGGCTAGGCCAGCGATGGGAGTACGGTGGGGCCGTGAGGCCTGCGCGGCAGCTTAGCCGGCCGCGGGAGGAGGGAGCAGGCAGTCCCGCCGGCGCTTGTTTGAGCGGCTGGAGTATGAAGAGAAGAGATTGAAGAAGCACGACAGCCGTTGGATGGACATCCAACAGTCACTGCTCTCGTGTGTTGACTAAGTTGACAGGGCGTTGCGTGTGCGTCAACCTTTTTTTATGAAAGCATACGCGTCAACCTGTAGTAGGCGCACAAGTCAGCCTCAAATCTGTGGAAAACAGCATACAGCTCATCTGCCATTATTTCTAATAATGTACAACCCATTTGCTAATTCTTAAGAATTTTTTTGGAGCCCATCTTCTTTTTGTTAGCATTACACCCCATATTGTGGCCACGGTTAAAAAGTATATGAAATTTTGCATATTTCGGTGTGGTCAACTGTTTTTAATCCAGAAATATCGATTCACATTCAAACTATTTTGAAAAATAATTTATATAAATATAAAATCCAAATAATTGTCCACGCATAAAAATCAATGGAATTTAAGATCTTGTAATGAAAAAAAATTGAAACTAATTTCCGGTTTGATGTGTTTTAAAAATGTACAGCCCATTTCTGGGCAAACCGAATGAAACTCTCGTCTTGAAAGATTTGCAGCCCATCAGGGCCGATAAAGCAAGTAGGCCTTGTTTGGGTATTTCTTTTAAAAAAAAGAACTGGGCTAGCCATTTTCAGCAAGAAAAAAACACAACTGGGCTCATGATGTAGTAAACATAAATAAAACCATGGCTAGACGGGCCATAGCCCCCGCACAACCCCATTGTTACCCTGATCCGTCGCTAAAACTAGTATAAATAACAACTGCTTGTTCCTAAAAAAACTGCGTGACTTGCTGGGTCCCTGGTGTCAGCCGCTCGTAGTGTAATTCTCTCGTTTATTGACTACGTTGACAATGGCGTGAGCCCCAGATGTCCAACCATTAGGAGGAACCATATTTTTGGGCTTGTACTATAGAGGCACTTGCTTGCGTACTGCCATGACGCTGGTGGGTCCCTACTGTCATCCTCTCCACGTACAATCATCTCCTTGTTCCTCTCGGTTGTTGACGATGTTGACAACGCAAGAGGGCGGCGCACCGCGCATGGCGAGACAACCAAGGCTGCAAGGCGGAGGACGACGGCGAGGCCTCAGACGGAACGAACAGGAGTCATTGAAGATGCGCCGGTCCGGTCGCAGGCGGAGGGGAGTACGAGGGTTGACTGGTTCGGGCGCGGGTGCGTGTTGGGGCTGACGTTGCCAGAGAATAACAGGACGTGTGGGGGAATAGAGGGAGGGACTGGCCAACGTTGGAGGATACGTACAGTAGGGCGGTGGAGGCGCAGCCAGCCGTGGGAGGAGGGAGCAGGCGGAGCCGATGGGGTGGTTTGGTTTGGGCGGTGGAGGAAGAAGAAGACAAGAGATAGAAGATACACGAAAGATGTTGGATGTCAATCCAACGGCTGGTAGGCAGAATCGTTTGTTGACTGGCTAGTAAGTCGACACCCCCTTGGATAGGCTATTTCCTCGCGGGTCCCAAATGTCAGAATCCAAATCTGTCACGGTCATGCAGCCCTTCCTATGAAAATTTGCAGCCCATTTGATGTGCTAGTTCGAAATAAGTTTGCGGGTGCTGGTGGGGGCTAATCATTTGGCTTCTGTAATGCACAGTGAGCTCAAGAAGCCGGCAAGAGTGATGTTATTTCCCTTGGTTGGGATTTGTTACAATATTTCACTCTAAATTAAATGAATGGCAAGACATTTGCCTTGTTTCAAAGAAAATATGACAGTCACAGCTGAGTTGAAAAGGGCAGGAACATCTAACTCCAGCTTACAAACTGTACAAAAGCACGAGGGTTAATTGTTCATCAGGCTTACAAAAAAAAACCAGATTGAAAAGGGCAACAACATCTAACTCCAGCACTGTTTTCGGCAGTCACAGTCAAATGGATCGGTCAGGTCCATAGAATGAACATCCTGGGTCGTAAAATTTATTGGATTATGACCACAATATGTTGTAAATAGAAGCCCGTCACGTTCAGAAGCTCTTTTGCCCACCTGAAACTCCTTTTTTTGCTCTTCGACATACCCATCCGTCAAAACCATGCTGCTGATAAACTTAAGCCTGATGGACAATAGTAACCTCGCATTCAGCAGGAAGAATGTGACAAATCTTGTGTTTGCACGGTTGGCTACATATCGTTCTAGCGTTATTGTCTTCAATCGAATCTCATGAGAAGTGAGAAAATCCCGATGCTTACAAATCCACCGATTGGTTATAACTTTCTTACCCCGGCCTGTTGCCTAAATAGACATGAAGATTGAAAACAGTTAAGGTCTAAAAGAAGAGTGTCGAAAGAGCAACAGCTGAACGGTTAATTCTAGTACACTATATGCGGGCTTCCAATGTGCGTGAAATTATCACCTTTATATACAACTTCTCCAGACATGGAAAGCATTGCAGCAAGCCAATAATCTTGTTCAGATCAAAACTATTCATTTGGATATATAAGATCTTGACAGAATCCAGCACCATTGATAGGCCATCCATGGAGAAACTCTTCATTGAGCATAGAACATAATATTAGTACAAAATGTGTACTCCAAGATGATATATAAATTATGTGCAGAAATTTAAAATGCAGCTTATGGTTACAAGTGTAGATGATAATATAAAGTACCTAAAGAACTGTGGAGCCAAACACCATATTGAAATGAGCACAGAGATCATGCATTACACCCAAGGTCTCCAGTTTAGGCACAGAGAGGACGGTTATTTGCAACGGTGAATAACTAGAATCAAGGATCAACCTTTGAAGTTTTTTTGACCAGGAACAGTAGGAAAGGCTCCTACTGTGTTACTATATTATAATAATAAGTAAGCTGTACAATGGGTATTTACATGATGGGGGGGGGGGGAGATACAAGTTGCCAACTTTGTGGCAAGTAGAACTAAGAAAAACAGAGAGAAACCACTAAAGGGAGTGCACAAGGTTCAGCACAAGGAGCCTATGCTCCTCCTTGACTCTATGTTGAAGAATCCCAAAGTCTCTCTTGAATCTGTCCAGCCAGGAGGTTAGTGAGGGTGTTATTGCTCGAAAATGCTTGTTATTCCTCTCCTTCCAAATACTCTAGGCTGCCACAATGAATTTCTCAAGGAACAGTGGGGTGGGATGAGAGTTTCTGTGATCTTCAACAACTTGTATTCGGCCAAGGAAAGGTTCCCAATTAAGCCCAAGTTTGGCCCAACAGAGTTTACTGAAAGTGCATATGAAGATCATGTGTTCCACTGTTTCAATGTTCAAACCACATAGGAGGCAATTGTGGTCATCTCCTATGTTGTAGTGCCTCCGTTTCAACATGTTCCTCGTATTGAGCCTATCATGGAAGAGCAACCAAGCAAAGACTTTCAACTTCATCGTGCATTTTGAATCCCAAATACATCCAAATATCTGATGCACTTGGACATTTTTGAAGAAGAATTTATAGTAGTCCGTTTATTTGTAGATGGTTTTACCCCACGTGTAGTGCCAAATATCCGCGGATGACGAGGATGGTTGTAGATGAGCCGCAATTGTCTGCAAGTCTCTAACCTCCACAAGGGCTTGAGGGGTCAAGGGCAGGTGGAACGTTTCCTCCAGCGAAGTTCTTCCCAGGAACTTTTTGACCGAAACATCCTCATCGAGAGAGTGAGAGAAGGCCCTAGGATGGGAGTCTTGAAGAATTTGCCCTGACCACAGATCTTTTCAAAATAAAGCCGTGGTGCCACACACAATATTGATTTGAGAAATCCCACGAAACTTAGGTGTGAGCTTGAGTACGTCCTTCCACCAGAATGAGCCGACTGGATCCGAGGCATGAGGAATTTTTTGGGTGTAATAGGAGTCCCATGTGAGTTGCACCCAGGGTATATCCAACTTGTTATAAAACTTGTGTAGGAACTTCAGAAGCAATGCTTCATTCTGTACACGAAGATTAAGCACTCCCAGTCCTCCCTTCTTTTTAGGTTTACATACCATGTCCCAAGCCGCCAGAGAGTTACACTTATCACCTTGTTCAGTCTTTTTAATCCATAGGTATCGACGCCTAATTTTGTCTAAGAGTTCAATGAGTCTTGGTGGAAAATGTAACGTGCACATGGCATAGATGAGTAATGAGGTAACTGTGGAGTTGAGAAGAGTCAGCTTGCCAGCATGGGACATTAAGGACAACGTTGACGACAAGCTTCTTTCAACTGTGCTAACAAGGGGCATAAAGTCCTGAAGTGTAGGTCGAGACGTGCCCAGTGGCAGCCCTAAGTAGGTGAACGACATGGATCCAATTGTATACTCAAAGATAGCAGCAAGTTGGGCAGCTAGATCATCCTCCAAGTTTATGGGAATTAGTGTGGACTTGTGGAAATTAATTTTAAGGCCGATGGACTGTGCATATTTGGTGAGGATGTCTTTAATGATCATTGCTTGTTGAGGGCAGGCAGGCAGGCATAAGCAAGATTGTATCATCGGCATATTGGACAATTGGGTAGTCCTTTTGACCCGTGGCTGGAAAAGGTAGTTGAATTCTGCCCTCTCTATAATCTTCGTTAATGGCCGATTGAAGGAGGTTGGCGGCCAACACAAAGATTAGCGGAGATAATGGGTCGCCCTGCCTAACCCCACGCTTGCAATGAAACTGTCTTCCGGGAACACCATTTAGGAGCACCGAGGATCGGCCCGAGGAAAAAATAGCCTTTATCCAGGAAAGCCATCTGTCATTAAAGCCCATATGCTTCATGATGTTGATCATGGGATCGTGCTCAATTGTGTCGAACGCTTTAGCAAAGTCCAACTTAAGCAGAACAATCTGTCTCTTGGAGGCTTGGCATTGGTGAATGTATTGAAATGTCCACGCAAGACAATCCTGTATAGATCTCCCACGGATGAATCCATATTGGTTACGGTGGATAATTTGCAAAATGACTTTCTGGAGACGGTTAGCCAAGAGTTTGGTAATGAGCTTAAGACAGCAATTAAGTAAGGTGATTGGCCTGTAATCATTAACTGTGGATGGGGATCCATTCTTCGAGATAAGAGTAATTAGTCCATCATTAATGCTCTGGAGGTTAAGTGTTCCTGCATGGAATTGATCACATAGCGTGTAGAAATCATTTTTAATGATTGGCCAACAAGCTTTAAGAAAAAGACCACTAAATCCGTCCGGGCCAGGTGCCCTATTGCCTGGCATCTATGTGTTAACCTTGTTCTTACATGAAACTACCTCTCTTCTGTATCCTGCATCAATCACTTATGATGAGTCTCCTTTATTCGTTGCATATTGCATATTATTTCTAGCATGTTGCCATGTATTGCTTCTAATTTGGTCAAATACATTTGTTAGGGCACCCTTTTAATTTGGCAGAGTGATATTGGTTTCATATTTCATATGGTTTCTAGCTTGCATCGATTCTAACAAGTTCAAGCACCTTGTGCTTAGTTTACACTTTATACATCATACATGTCAATATGTCACGCTGTCCTATTTTTCATACATATTCCATCCTCCTATCATGCGACTGCCTTACATGAAAGTAGTGTTCGTCAGTATCATGCATCAATGAGTTCTGAAGAGCAAATTTTATTCTTTTTTCTTGTTGGTTTGACTTGACAAGGCAAAATCAAGAAAGAGGAAGGAAAAGAGTAAGGAAGGCGATGATGGTGGTCCTCTGCAGCAAAGTAAACGGAGCATCTGTACCAATTCTCCTTGTACTGATAGTGCATTACAAGGTCCAAGTCTCCGCTCCCCTACTCCACCATCCAAGGTGCTTGCCCTAACTTGGCAGTGTGATATCTGGTTGCATGTTGCATATGGTGTCTAGCTCGTATTGCTCCTAATTAGTGTAAACTGCATCTGCTTAGCTTACACATGATACATGTGAATATGACACGCTTTCCTGTTTTTGGTACATACTATATCTGTCTATCACACCATGTTCTTACATGAAACTACTCTTCTTGTGTATCCTACACCAGTCACTTATGATGGGACACCTTTAAGTTGGCAGTGTGATATTGTTTTACGTCTTGAATATTATTTCTAGCATGTATTCCTTCTAGTTTGATGAACGCCACCTATGACGAGACAGTTTTAACTTGGTAGAGTGATATTGATTGCACCTTCCATATGGTGTCTGGCAGTGTTTCTAATTTGTTGAAGTGTCTTCTGCTTAGTTACCACATCATAGGTGTGAATATGTCAAGCCGTCCATTTTTTCGTACATATTCCATCCTCGTATCATGACTTTGCCTTTCATCAGAGTAGTGTTCGTCAGTATCATGCATGAATGAGTTCTGAAGAGCGAATGATATTCCTTTTTCTTGTCGGTATGACCTCACAATGCAAAATCAATAAAGCTGAAGGAAATTGGCAAGGCATTGGATGATGGTGGTCCTTCCGAGCAACTGAAATGGAGGTTCTCTACAGATTCTACTCCGCCATCCTCCCAACAAGATTCGCAAGACAACGCAAGGCTAGACAGTCAACGTAGCTGTGTATGATGAGCACATCTCCCCTACTCCATCATCACAGGTGCTTGCTCTAACTTGGCACTATTATATGTGGTTGCATGTTGCGTATGATGTCTAGCTTGTATTGCTTCTAACTTTGTTGAATTGCATCTGCTTACTTTACACATAATGCCTGTGAATATGACATGTGTTCCTGTTTCTACATCAGACTACTATTCTTGCATATCCCGCATCAGTCACTTATGATAAGGCACCTTTAAGTCGCCACTGTGATATTGGTTGTGTCTTGCATATGATTTCTAGCATGTACTGCTTCTAATTTGTTGAAACGCCATACAGTTTGAACTTGGCAGAGTGATATTGGTTGCATCTTTCATATGGTGTCTAGCTTGCAGTGCTTCTAATTTGTTGAAATGCCTTCTGCTTAGTTACCACATCATAGGTGTGAATATGTCACACCATCCTGTTTTTCATACATATTCCATCCTCGCATCATGTGTTTGCCTTTCATCCGAGTAGTGTTCGTCAGTATCATGCATGAATGAGTTCTGAAGAGCGAATTTTATTCCTTTTTCTTATCGGTTTGACTTCACAATGCAAAATCATTACAGCTGAAGGAAATTAGTCCGGCAATGGATGATGGTGGTCCTTTGGAGCAACTCAAACATGGGGTCTTGATACGTCCATTTTGCATCAGGCTTTTATATTGATATTTATTGCATTATGGGCTGTTATTTCACGTTATGTCACAATACTTATGGCTATTCTCTCTTATTTTACAAGGTTTGCATGAAGAGGGAGAATGCCGGCAGCTGGAATTCTGGGCTGGAAAAGGAGCAAATATTGAAGGCCTATTCTGCGCAACTCCAAAAGTCCTGAAACTCCACGGTACACCTTAAAATAAATAAAGAAAAATCGTCGCCAAAGATGAAGGCCAGGGGGCCCACACCCTGCTCACGAGGGTGGGGGGCGCGCCCCCCCTGGGCGCGCCCCCCTACCTCGTGGTCCCCCTAGTGGCTCTCCGACGCCCATCTTCTCCCATATGAAGTCTTTCAATGAGAAAAAAAATAGAAGAGAACCTTTCGGGACGAGACTCCTCCGCCACGAGGCGGAACCTTGGCGGAACCAATCTAGGGCTCCGGCAGAGCTGTTCTGCCGGGGACACTTCCCGCCGGGAGGGGGAAATCATCACCATCGTCATCACCAACGCTCCTCGCATCGGGAGAGGGAAATCTCCATCAACATCTTCACCGGCACCATCTCATCTCCAAACCCTAGTTCATCTCTTGTATCCAATTCTTGTCTCCAAGTCCGGGATTGGTGCTAGTAGGTTGCTAGTAGTGTTGATTACTCCTTGTAGTTGATGCTAGTTGGTTTATTTGGTGGAAGATCATATGTTCAGATCCTATATGCACATTATTACCCCTCTGATTATGAACATGAATATGCTTTGTGAGTAGTTACATTTGTTCCTGAGGACAAGGGAGAAGTCTTGCTATTAGTAGTCATGTGAATTTGGTATTCCTTTGATATTTTGATAAGATGTATGTTGTCTAACCTCTAGTGGTGTTATGTGAACGTCGACTACATAACACTTCACCATTATTTGGGCCTAGAGGAAGGCATTGGGAAGTAATAAGTAGATGATGGGTTTCTAGAGTGACAGAAGCTTAAACCCTAGTTTATGCGTTGCTTCGTAAGGGGCTGATTTGGATCCATATGTTTCATGCTATGGTTAGGTTTACCTTAATACTTTTGTTGTAGTTGTGGATGCTTGCAATAGTGGTTAATCATAAGTGGGATGCTTGTCCAAGTAAGGGCAGTACCCAAGCACCGGTCCACCCACATATCAAATTATCAAAGTACCGAACGCGAATCATATGAGCGTGATGAAAACTAGCTTGACGATATTCCCATGTGTCCTTGGGAGCGCTTTTCCTATTATAAGAGTTTGTCCAGACTTGTCGTTTGCTACAAAAAGGATTGGGCCACCATGCTGCACTTTATTTACTTTTGTTACTTGTTGCTCGTTACAATTTATCCTATCACAAAACTATCTGTTACCACTTATTTCAGTACTTGCAGAGAATACCTTGCTGAAAACCGCTTATCATTTCCTTCTGCTCCTCATTGGGTTCGACACTCTTACTTATCGAAAGGACTACGATAGATCCCCTATACTTGTGGGTCATGAAGACTCTTTTCTGGCGCCGTTGCCGGGGAGTGAAGCGCCTTTGGTAGGTGGAATTTGGTAAGGAAAAATTTATTTAGTGTGCTGAAATTTTCTGTCACTTGTTACTATGGAAAGTAATTGTTTGAGGGGCTTGTTCGGGGTATCTTCACCCCGTCGGTTGAGCCAAGAGTTGCTCCTCAACCTACTTAACCTACTGAATCTATTGAAAATGAAACTGCTTTTCAGATTCCTTCGGGTATGATGGAAAAACTGCTAGCTAACACTTTCGCAGGAGATGGAAGAAAGCATCCTGACGAACATCTACGCTTTGTGGATGATATTTGTGGACTATTTAAGCTTGCAGGTATACCCGATGATGTTGTTAAGAGGAATGCTTTCCCTTTATATTTGGAGGGAGACGCATTGACATGGTATAGGCTATGTGATGATACGAGATCATGGAACTAGAAAAGATTGAAATTGGAATTTCATCAGAAGTATTACCCTATGCATCTTGTTCATCGTGATCGCAATTATATATATAATTTTTGGCCTCGCGAAGGAGAAAGCATCGCTCAAGCTTGGGGGAGGCTTAAATCAATGTTATATTCATGCCCCAATCATGAGCTCTCAAAATTGACAATTCTCCAGAATTTTTATGCTCGGCTTTCTGATAATAATCGCACCATGCTCGATACTTCTTGTGTTGGCTCTTTTATGATGAAGTCTATTAAATTTGGATGGAATTTATTGGATAGAATTAAACGCAACTCTGAAGATTGGGACCTCAACGAAGGTAAGGAGTCAGGTATGACACCTAAGTTTGATTGTGTTAAATCTTTTATGGATACCGATATTTTCTGTAAGTTTAGCACTAAATATGGACATGACTCTGAGATAGTAGCTTCTTTATGTGAATCTTTTGCTACTTATGTTGATCTCCCCAAGGAGAAGTGGTTTAAATATCATCCTCCCATAGAAGTAAAAGTAGCTGCACCTATTAAAGTTGAAGAAAAGATTGTCACTTATAATGATCCTATTGTTCCTACTTCTTATGTTGAGAAACCCCCTTTCCCTGTTAGAATGAAGGATCATGCCAAAGCTTCAACTGTTGTTCGTAAAAGCAATACTAGGACTTATACACCCCCTGAGCAAGTCAAAGTAGAACCCAATATTGCTATTGTTAAAGATCTCTTGTCTGATAATATTGATGGGCATGTTATTCAATTCACTGGTGAAACTGCTAGAATTGCTAAACCCTGTGATAGAGATAAACATAGACCTGTGGTAGGCGTGCCTGTTATTTCTGTTAAAATAGGAGATCATTGTTATCATGGCTTATGTGATATGGGTGCTAGTGCTAGTGTTATACCCATTGGCTTATACAAAGAAATTATGCATGAGATTGCACTGGCTGAGTTAGAAGAAATTGATGTTACAATTAAACTTGCCAATAGAGATACTATATCTCCAACGGGAATTGTTAGAGATGTTGAAGTCTTGTGTGGGAAAACCAAATATCCCGCTGATTTTCTTGTTCTTGGTTCTCCACAAGATAGCTTTTGTCCCATTATATTTGGTAGACCCTTCTTGCGTACTGTTAATGCTACGATAGATTGCGAAAAGAATGTTGTTACTGTTGGCTTGGATGATATGGTTCATGAGTTTAATTTCTCTAAATTTAGTAAACAACATCGTGAGGAAGAATTGCCTAGTAAGGATGAAATTATTGGTCTTGCTTCTATTGTTGTACCTCCTAGTGATCCTTCAGAACACTATTTGCTAGACCATGAAAATGATATGTTCATGAATGAAAGAAGGGAAATAGATGAAGTATTCTTTAAACAGGAACCTATTCTGCAGCACAATTTGCCTGTTGAAATCCTAGGGGATCCTCCTCCACCCAAGGGTGATCCCGTGTTTGAGCTTAAACCGTTGCCTGGTAATCTTAAATATGCTTATCTTGATGAAAAGAAAATATATCCTCTCATTATTAGCGCTAACCTTTCAGAGCATGAAGAAGAAAGATTATTGAAAACTTTGAAGAAGCATTGTGCTGCTATTGGATATACTCTGGATGATCTTAAGGGCATCAGTCCCACTCTATGTCAACATAAAATAAATTTGGAAGCGGATGCCAAACAGGTTTGTGATCCTCAACGACGTTTGAATCCTAAAATGAAAGAAGTGTAAGAAAAGAAATACTCAAGCTTCTGGAGGCAGGTATAATTTATCCCGTTGCTGATAGTCAGTGGGTAAGTCCTGTCCATTGTGTCCCTAAGAAGGGAGGTATTACTGTTGTCCCTAATGATAAAGATGAATTGATTCCGCATTATCACAGGTTATAGGATGGTAATTGATTTCCACAAATTAAATAAGGCTACTAAGAAAGATCATTACCCCTTACCTTTTATTGATCAAATGCTAGAAAGATTATGCAAACACAGACATTATTGCTTTCAAGATGGTTATTCTGGTTTTTCTCAAATACCTGTGTTGGCTAAAGATCAATCAAAGACTACTTTTACATGCCCTTTTGGTACTTTTGCTTATAGATGTATGCCTTTTGGTTTATGTAATGCACCTGCTACCTTTCAAAGATGCATGATGGCTATATTCTCTGACTTTTGCGAGAAAATTTGTGAGGCTTTCATGGACGACTTTTCCGTCTATGGTTCCTCTTTTGATGATTGCTTGAGCAATCTTGCTTGAGTTTTGCAAAGATGTGAAGAAACTAATCTTGTCTTGAATTGGGAAAAGTGCCACTTTATGGTGAATGAAGGTATTGTATTGGGGCACAAAGTTTCTGAAAGAGTTATTAAAGTTGATAAAGCCAAGGTTGATTGAGGGAGTCCTGGACTAGGGGGTGTCCGGACAGCCGGACTATCATTATCCGCCGGACTCCAAGACTACGAAGATACAAGATTGAAGACTCCGTCTCGTGTCCGGATGGTACTTTCCTTGGCATGGAAGGCAAGCTTGGCAATACGGATATGTAGATCTCCTACCATTGTAACCGACTCTGTGTAACCCTAGCCCTCTCCGGTGTCTATATAAACCGGAGGGCTTTACTCCGTAGGACAACATACATTACAACAATCATACCATAGGCTAGCTTCTAGGGTTTAGCCTCCTTGATCTCGTGGTAGATCTACTCTTGTACTATCCATATCATCAATATTAATCGAGCAGGATGTAGGGTTTTACCTCCATCAAGAGGGCCCGAACCTGGGTAAAACATTGTGTCCCTTGTCTCCTGTTACCATCCGCCTAGACGCACAGTTCGGGACCCCCTACCCGAGATCTGCTGGTTTTGACACCGACATTGGTGCTTTCATTGAGAGTTCCCCTGTGTCGTCACCGATAGAGCGGATGCCTCCACCCATCTTCAAAGATGGTGTTTTCGCCGGAGGGGCCTTGGCCGCCGGCCAAACTATCCGGCTTGGTGGTTTTCTCATGACCGCCTGTCCGGCCGCCGCTTCGGCAATGACTTCTCAAGTCGTCGAAAGCAATCTTCGCGTCAGCCCTAAAGCTGCCGAACAGTTAGATCTGATAGTGCTCTCGTCTGTTAACGAGCTCTTGGATCGCATCGCCGCCCTGGGAGTCGCTACGGACTACAACCAGATTGGGCTTAAAACCGATCTGAGAGAGATTAACTCTCCCCAGGCCACCCACCACATCGCAGTGGTAGAGGAGCAATACGGCAACTCTTTGCCAGTGTTGAAAACAATTCATGTCCGGATTCCCGAACCCTCCATGCCGGATTCCCGCGGGGGGACGGACTTCGATCGAGCATTGAACTTAAAATCATGCATCGCCCCGGACTCGCTGGATTGTCCCCAGCAAACCACACTTCCGAATTCGGAAACCCCTTGGCCTTTGAGCCTCAAGATGGGCAGGGATCCGGATTTTATTCCACCCACCCGCCCAGACATATGCGATCTATCTCTAATACGGCAAGAGCCTACAGAAACAGTACATCACTACTGGGCCAGATTCCTCCTGGTTATGGACAGGATAAAGGACTGCCGAGAGGAAAACGCAATATCAATCTTCCGCAATAACTGCATGGACAAGGGAATACTAAACGCCATTGATCATCGCAAAATTACGCGCTTCACTGATCTCGCATCCATTGTATGAAAGTACTATGCGATGGAGAGTTTCCGGAAAACCGAAAATCAATTTTGGGATAATCCGGCCCCAAACCCAGTCCGCAGTAAAAGGGCGCCTTACACTCAGGCCCCAGATGCAAAAACGAAAAAACAAAAACCCAATAAGGGAAACGGAACCGTACTGGAGGGATGGCTCAATGGACCCTGTAAGCTTCATAATACAGAGGGAGCCGTCCCAACACATAGCCTTCGAGCATGTTGGATATTACGGCAGGTGGCCAAAAGTGGCGAAGAGCTTCTAGCTCCGAGAAACCACTCCAACAATACCAGCACGGTATCAACAGTCTTCGAGACTTTCGCATCAAATAATATGCGAAAACGATCAATCCGCGAACTCGCCGAAGTCTACCAAGTAGCAACAGCAAATCCATGGAGCGACACAGCTATTACCTTCAATGGCAGCGACGAGCCCACATTCCGAACAACCAGAGCCCCAGCCGCACTGGTACTTAGTCCCATAGTGGACGGCTTTCGACTGACAAAAGTCCTCATGGACGGCGGCAGCGGACTAAACCTCATTTACGAGGAAACTCTGCGAAAAATGGAAATCGATTGGAGCCGTATTGAGCGAAGCAGCACAACCTTTAGAGGAAAAATCCCTAGCCGGGAAGCGCGCTGCACCGGAAAAATCACACTCTATGTGGTGTTCGGCTCTCCAGACAATTACAGATCCGAAGAAGTCACGTTCCAGGTGGCCTCGTTCAGCAATGGGTATCACGCCATATTAGGACGAGAGGCATTCACAATTTTTCAAGCAATACCTCATTACGGGTACATGAAGCTCAAAATGCCTGGGCCCAGCGGAATAATCACTCTCGCTAGTGATCCGGACATAGCACTCCGCGCCGAAAACAAGACAGCCGCACTAGCCCTCGAGGCACTATCCGAAGCCGTAGCGGCAGAGGAACTCACCGCACTGCGCTCTACGGTGAACAGGGACGATGTGATACTCGATAAAAGATCCAAGTCCACCTCCTTCAAACCAGCAGACGAGATAATAAAATTCCAGGTCCATCCAACGGACCCAACAAAGACGGCCTCCATTGGGGCATAGTTGAACCCCGAAGTAGACACCGCACTGCGCGAATTCCTTCGGGAAAATTGGGATATCTTCGCCTGGCATCCTTCGGACATGCCCGGAATCCCTCGCAGGTTGGCAGAACATAGCCTAAACATCCTAAAAGGGTTCAAGCCAGTCAAACAGGCTCTTCGACGATTTTCCGAGCCCAAAAGACAGGCAATGGGAGAAGAGCTAGCCAAACTATTGGAAACCGGATTCATTAGAGATATCAAACATCCGGACTGGCTAGCAAATTTGGTGATGGTACCAAAGAAGGATAAATCCTGGCGCCTCTGTGTCGATTTTAAAGACCTCAATAAAGCTTGCCCAAAGGATCCCTTCCCTCTCCCCCGCATCGATCAAATTATCGATGCCACAGCAGGGCACAATTCGTTGTGCTTCCTGGACGCATACTCTGGCTATCATCAAATCAAGATGGCGGAAGCAGACCAAGCCGCAACGGCATTTATCACTCCATATGGACCATTCTGCTTCAACACGATGCCCTTCGGACTCAAAAACGCCGGCGCAACATATCAGCGCATGATTCAAACGTGTCTGGCCACCCAGATCGGCAAAACAGTCGAGGCATACGTAGACGACGTAGTCGTCAAAACAAAACACGTCGAAACTTTAGTAGACGATTTGAGGCTCACATTCAACAACCTCAGAGCATATGACATCAAGCTGAATCCGGAAAAATGCGTTTTCGACGTACCAGCCGGAAAGCTGCTGGGCTTCATCGTGTTCGGTAGAGGAATTGAAGCAAATCCGGCCAAAATCCGAGCTCTGTCCCAGTTGGATATTCCAAAAGACCTCAAACAAATACAAAAATTAACAGGATGCGTGGCAGCCTTAAGCCGCTTTATCTCCCGTTTAGGAGAAAAGGCGTTGCCCCTCTATCGCCTCCTCAGGCGCACCGAACACTTCGAGTGGACGGATGCTGCCACTGCCGGACTCGAAGAAATAAAGGCCATACTGGCAACAAATCTGGTCCTGGCTGCGCCCACTCTGGGCAAACCAATGTTGTTATACATCGCAGCAACACATCAAGTTGTAAGCGCAGTCCTCGTCGTCGAATGAGCGACAGAAGGGCATAAATTCCCTCTTCAAAAACCAGTGTATTATGTATCCACTGTGTTAACCCCCTGCAAATCCCGTTACCCGCACTATCAGAAGATAGCATATGCGGTGTTCATGGCGTCTCGAAAGCTCCGGCACTACTTTCAAGAGTGCTCGATAACAGTGGCCTCTGAAGTACCACTCAATGACATTATAAATAACCGCGACGCAACGGGCAGGATAGCAAAATGGGCCATTGAGCTCTTACCATTCGACATCACTTACAAACCTCGACGAGCTATAAAGTCACAAGTTTTTGCTGACTTCGTCGCCGAATGGACTGAAGCCGAACTCCCTAAAGAGTACGGCGCATACTCCAATTGGACTATGCATTTCGACGGCTCCAAAATGTTGGCCGGACTGGGGGCTGGCGTCGTACTGACGTCCCCCACCGGAGATACAGTCCAGTATGTACTTCAAATAATGTACACGGACTCCAACAATGCAGCCGAATACGAGGCCCTGTTACATGGTCTCCAGATGGCGGTCTCCATGGGCATTCAACGCCTAGAGGTGCGCGGGGACTCAAACCTTGCAATATCCCAAATAAACGGAGACTTCGACGCCAAGGATCCGAAAATGGCAGCATATCACAACGCTGTCCTAAAAATGTCAGCTCGGTTTGAAGGACTCGAATTCCATCACATAGCCCGAGATAATAACCAAGCGGCCGACGTCCTGGCACGCATCGGTGTGAAACGTGATGCTGTCACTCCAAATATCTTCCTGGAACGGCTCTTCAAGCCATCCGTACTATGGGAAGAGGAGCCCGGTAGCGACAAACCGGAGAAAACCGCACCAATCGGTGATTCGGCAGACGACATAACACCCTCCGCCCACGTCATAATGGCAGTAATCGCCGCGTGGACAGAACCTTTCCTAGCCTACTTACTTAGGTAGGAACTTCCCGAAGACCAAAATGAGGCCCGCTGGATAGTCCGGCGATCGAAGGCCTACAAGGTCCATGAGGGAGAACTTTATAAGAAAAGTACCACCGGAGTCCTTCAAAGGTGTATCTCCGAAGAAGAAGGGCGAAACCTCCTGGCTGAAATTCATGCCGGACTAGGCGGACACCACGCAGCAGCCCGGGCCCTTGTAGGAAAGGCATTCCGTACACGATTTTATTGGCCGACGGCTCGGGCAGACGCACAGGACTTGGTCCAGCGATGCATTGGTTGTCAGCTCTTTGCTAATCAGAGCCATATGCCACCCACTGCCCTCAAAACCATACCCATTACCTGGCCGTTCGCGGTCTGGGGGCTTGACATGGTTGTACCCCTTAAAGGGGGAACCCACAAGAAAAAGTACCTATTGGTCATGGTGGATAAGTTCACCAAATGGATAGAGGCCAAACTGGTCAAAACGGCAGAGTCCGGACCAGTGATAGACTTTATATCAGGGGTGGTACACCGTTACGGAGTCCCCCACAACATCATCACCGACAACGGCACGAACTTCACAGCCGACGAGGTTAAGTCATGGTGCAAAAATATGGGCATCAAGCTCGACTATGCGTCAGTCTATCACCCTCAAACCAACGGTCAAGTGGAAAGAGCAAATGGTCTAATAATGAGCGGCATTAAACCCAGACTAGTGAGGTCACTCACTAAATCCGACACACAATGGGTCGAGGAGCTCGACTCCGTACTCTGGGGGCTGCGGACAACGCCTAACCGTACTACCGGATTCACACCATTTTTTGTGGTATACGACGCAGAGGCAGTCTTGCCCTGTGACATTATTCATGACTCACCTCGAGTGCGCATGTATGAGGAAAGAGAGGCCGAGCTTGATCGGCAGGACAGCTTGGACACATTGGAGAACGTGACGTCGCGAAGGCTCATTCCGCATTCTATCAGTAGCAGGCCCGAAGATATCAAAGCAGAGAAGTACAGGCCAAGACTTACAACGTTGGTGAACTAGTTCTACGCCTGCCGGACAAGAAAAAGGACAAGCTCAAGCCCAAATGGGAGGGGCCCTTCATTATCGATCAAGTACTGACCGGCGGAGCATACCGTCTACGAAATGCGTCGGATCACCGACTCGAGCCGAACCCATGGAACGCAGCCCGCCTCCGACGATTCTATGCCTAGCGCCGGACTAAGAGTTCGTCCCCTTCCCCCGTCCAAACTTTTACACTTCGGCTGTCTTTTGTTTCTCTTTTTATCCTGTTCACTTAAAAGCCCTTCCGGGCCTATTTTTGCATCCTTTGCATACGCATGATGTGCCATCCGCACTCATTATTCCTGGGGGCTTCTTTTACAGAAGCTCAATTATACGGGTTTTATACCCAGCACATGTGTCAAGCTTCCACATGTACCTTTTACTCGCCATTATATGCATCGATATGACTTAAGTTTTGGCCAAGCTGGGTTGCCTGGCTCCTGTGCTTACCCCTACGTTCCCGATTGTTCGGCTAGGAGGTAAAGGGAGCACCTCTGCGATTGTTACTGCCGGGTCAGCCGGATGTGTACCTCAGACTGGGTGAAGCCGAAAGCTAGCGTTCTTAAGGGAATATTCGGTCGGTGACTTAAAAGATGACTTTTTACCTATTTATCTATTTGCCCCCAGATGTTTTACTGCTTTCTTTGCAGTTCGGACATGCACTTTAGGGCATGCCTCCCAGGGAAAGGAACCCTTAACGGAACTATTCTCCCTGGAAGATGTTTCTTACTAACCATGTAATATAACATAACTAGTTGGGCACTTGTCTGATAAAGCACTAATGACCCCTACGCCTGGTCTCCATGCATACCACGGTTGTTTCTTAACCAAAAAGGTATTCGGACACACTCCGGACTCTAGGGTCCCGAGGTCGAAGCGAAAAGGTCGGCAAAGACAAACGATCTACAATCCGGCTAGAAGGCATTTCACATGTCACTTTAAAGGATACCATACATTGTCAAATTTACTGATTGTATTCCTCCTCAATCCCGTCTAACAGGCTGTCTAGTTTACAGTCCCGTTGGGAAAATGTAGCAGCCAACTCTACTTGGCTATACACTAAACTCACAGGGATCTCCTTCCCATCGGGCCCCACCGGTCCAACTTCGGCCATGTGGTTGGGATCCGCCTTCTTGTACCGCGTCTTCACCATGGCCCAAGCCTCCCTGGCACCTTGACGGCAAGCCGAAATCTTCCACAAACGGAAGCGCTGCCGCACTCCCTGCAGCTTCTTCGCAAGCTCCCCGAGGCCCTCGGGTAGGGTGAGGGCTGGCCATAAAGCCTGAACGACGCCGCTCATTGCCTGCCGAACTCGTTCGAGTAGCTGCAACAGTTCGGGAAGTTGATCACCCATTGATATGGGCATCTCCTCTGCAGGACGACCCGTGAGTATACCTACAAGACATATCATGTCAAAATACTTCCTCGCCGAACTCTTCTTTTCAAAAGAGTTCGTTCAAGCACTCACTATAAATGCCGCGACGAAGCCGCTGATTCTCCTTAACGGAGTCGGACAGCTCGGCCTGAGCGCCTTTCAGCTCTTCTCCGAGCTTGGCGTTGGCATCCTGGAGCTTGTTACTTTCCTGTTGAACCCTATTCAGCACACTCTCGCCGGCCTTTAGCTGGCGTAGCAATGCTTGCCTGTCCGGATCTTGTCCGGCGGT
This sequence comes from Triticum timopheevii, assembly GCA_963921465.1. Taxonomy (NCBI): domain Eukaryota; kingdom Viridiplantae; phylum Streptophyta; class Magnoliopsida; order Poales; family Poaceae; genus Triticum; species Triticum timopheevii. Next base: position 295,778,897 of record OY997262.1, read on the forward strand.
ACCTGCAAATGTCATTATTAGACTCGCGCGCACGCCGCACAGCGCTTATATTTATTAATAAAAATGTGTTACCAGGAGGGGTCTTTCCGTCTCCTCCTGCGGCAGCAAGTGTGGCCTCAAGTTGGGCCTTGCAATCTTGCAGCTCCCGAGACAGCTGGGCGTTCTTCTCGTTAAGTGCCTGAAATTTCCAATGACCTTAAATCAGTTAGCATAACTACTTTAAGTCTCGGGGGCTACTGGTATATACAACCATTAAAATTCCCTTACCCGTATGTCTTTCACATACTGCTCCGTGGCTCTGGTAAAACCATTTTGAGCAGCACGGAGATGCGCGTCCCCTGCGTTAAAAGCATCCAATGCCTCAGGGGAAAAGCACGCTTCTTGAAATACTGTCCGGCGGCGCCTATGGTTCATGGCGCTCTCCACCTCAGACTTGGTGGCGGACAGTCTGTCGGTATCCTCCGTTGGGGAAGGATCCGGCTCGCGTCTTGCGCTTGCCTCCCCCTCCAGGCCGGGCGCTGGAGCCTGGCCGGTGTTGGTCGGATTGGCAATTCCTGCGCTCGCAGTCCAGTGAGCGCTTTTTCTCCTACAAAGATCAAGAGCACTCAGACGTTTCCTCGGAACGTTGCTCTAAAAATTCAAATACGAGCTATACCTTTGCGGCGACGTTTCCATCCGCACTGCGCTCCTTTTCCGCCTGCTGGTTCGGACTGACCTCTGTTGGTCGGCCGCCGCGGGCCCGGCTTCCTGCCGTAAAGGCACTTCCTGCAAAACACCATCGTTTGCGAAGGTCAGAAATGGGCAAGGATGAGATAATGGTGTCCGGACTTCGGTCGCGGTCACCTAGGAAGCCAGACTTAGCCCGGGGTAGTCCGCCGTAATGGCGACCAAAGCATTGTCTATGCTGAGCTGGTGATACACCCCGTCGATCAGCTCCACCTCGATATCCGGGTCCTCTTCGGAGGCCGGATCCAGGGATCCTTCTGGATTCTCGGGTTGCGGAGCAGGACTCACCATGTCCTCCACAGTCCGGCGTAGATCCTGCGCCAAAGACATAATGTAAGAAGCTTAAACTTTGAAAGCATGGGCTGGGCCCTTCAAGGTGTTCACTTACCCATCCTCTGGGGTTGATCATGGAAAACCCATTCAAAGGGTTCGTTCGAAGGAAATCCTCCTTCTCCCCCTTGTACAGGCTGGACAGGGTCTTCACCAGATCCTCGGTCGAATCCGGCCCTTTGCGGCCGTGCCGGGTAGCATCGTCTTCCCCGTTGAAATCCCACATGGGGTGGCCTCTGTATTGCAGTGGTTGTACCCCTCGCTTGATGCATGTCGCCATGACTCCGATCATGGTCAAGCCGGAATGAGCCATTAATCTTATCCGGCCCATCAAGTAGTGGACGCTCTTGTCTTCCTCCAATCGGGGGCTCCGTGGGCGCCAGCTGAGGCGTTTCTTCAAGGGAGCAGCACTAAACTCCGGGAGGCCGATCCGAACTGGGTCTGGCAGCGGAGCGTCTCCTATATAAAACCACTCCGAGGGCCAGTCTTCGGACGCCTTCTTGGGAGTGCCGGATAGGTATCCGGTCCCGACGATGCGCCATATTTCGGCGCCGCCCACTTGATATATGGACCCCTGGTGAGAATGGGGTACGAGGCAAAACAGCCTCTTCCACAATGCGAAATGGGGCTCAATGCCCAGGAATAGCTCGCAAAGAGCTACGTAGCCCGCGATATGCAGGACAGAGGCGGGCGTGAGGTGGTGGAGCTGGAGTCCGTAGAACTTCAGGAGCCCGCGGAGGAACGGATGTATTGGAAATCCGAGTCCCCTTATCAGATAAGGGACAAAACATACTCGCTCCCCCTTATTGGGGCTTGGAGTGTCCTTCGCCTGTCTCCCACCTTGATAAGTAACCAGTCCGGCCCGGACTGGGATCATGAAGGCCGGAGGGAGGAATCCTCCTGTTTGGAGCTTCACAAGCTCGTTGTGCGAAATAGAGCACCTCCTCCAATTCCCCGGCGGTGGGCTGGGAGCGCGTGAAGAAGAGCCGTGTTGACGATCCATGGTGGAATGGATTTCTAGGTCAAAGGCGCTTCGATGGAGTATTCGCGGGAGGAAGACGGTGTGGTTTGGATCTGAATTCTTGCCTCTTTTATAGGCGGGCGACTCGCACAATTGGGGGGTGAAATGCAAAAGACACCCTGGCTTTTCGCATTCGTGCGACGCATGGAAGAGGGCCATTATTTGGCGTAGAAGCCGAGGAACACAGTATTCAAGATGAAGCCGGACACTGTTCGGCAGGTACATGGAATTTGAAGGGAGAACCCGCCTTGCAACGCCGAAGACTATAAACGCGCTGGACTTATCGTCATTGAAGCCTGGTTCGGGGGCTACTGAGGGAGTCCTGGACTAGGGGGTGTCCGGACAACCGGACTATCATTATCCGCCGGACTCCAAGACTACGAAGATACAAGATTGAAGACTCCGGCTCATGTCCGGATGGTACTTTCCTTGGCGTGGAAGGCAAGCTTGGCAATACGGATATGTAGATCTCCTACCATTGTAACCGACTCTGTGTAACCCTAGCCCTCTCCGGTGTCTATATAAACTGGAGGGCTTTAGTCCATAGGACAACATACATTACAACAATCATACCATAGGCTAGCTTCTAGGGTTTAGCCTCCTTGATCTCGTGGTAGATCTACTCTTGTACTACCCATATCATCAATATTAATCGAGCAGGACGTAGGGTTTTACCTCCATCGAGAGGGCCCGAACCTGGGTAAAACATTGTGTCCCTTGTCTCCTGTTACCATCCGCCTAGACGCACAGTTCGGGACCCCCTACCCAAGATCCGCCGGTTTTGACACCGACATTGATGCTATTGAAAAGATGCCATGTCCCAAGGACATCAAAGGTATAAGAAGTTTCCTTGGTCACGCCGTATTTTATAGGAGGTTCATCAAGGACTTCTCAAAAATCTCTCGGCCTCTGACTAATTTATTACAAAAAGATGTACCATTTGTCTTTGATGATGATTGTGTAGAAGAATTTGAAATACATAAGAAAGCATTAGTCTCTGCACCTGTTGATCAGCCACCTGATTGGAATTTACCCTTTGAAATTATGTGTGATGCTAGTGATTATGCTGTAGGTGTTGTTCTAGGGCAAAGAGTTGATAAGAAATTGAATGTTATCCATTATGCTAGTAAGACTCTAGATAATGCTCAAAGAAATTATGCTACTACCGAAAAGGAACTTTTAGCGGTTGTATTTGCTTGTGATAAATTCAGACCCTATATTTTTGATTCTAGAGTAACTATTCATACACATCATGCTGCTATTAAATATCTTATGGAAAAGAAAGATGCAAAACCTAGACTCATTAGATGGGTTCCCTTGCTTCAAGAGATTGATTTACATATTGTTGATAGAAAAGGAGCTGAGAACCCCATTGGAGACAACTTGTCTAGGCTAGAGAATGTTCTTGATGACCCACTACCTATTGATGATAGCTTTCTTGATGAGCAATTAAATGTCATAGTACTTCTCGTAGCACTCCATGGTATGTTGATTATGCTAATTATATTGTTGCTAAATTTATACCGCCTAGCTTCACATACCAACAAAAGAAAAAGTTTTTCTATGACTTGCGACATTTCTTTTGGGATGACCCACATCTTTATAAAGAAGGAGTAGATGGTGTTATTAGATGTTGTGTACCTGAGCATGAACAGGAACAGATCCTACGCAAGTGTCACTCCGAGGCTTATGGAGGACACCACGCTGTAGATAGAACTGCACATAAGGTAATGCAATCCGGCTTTTATTGGCCTACTCTCTTCAAGGATGCCCGTAAGTTTGTTTTATCTTGCGATGAATGTCAAAGAATTGGTAATATCAGTAGACGTCTAGAAATGCCTATGAATTATTCACTTGTTATTGAGCCATTTGATGTTTGGGGCTTTGATTATATGGGACCTTTTCCTGCCTCTAATGGTTACACTCATATTTTAGTTGCCGTTGATTACGTTACTAAGTGGGTAGAAGCTATTCCAACTAGTAGTGCTGATCATAACACTTCTATTAAAATGCTTAAGGAAGTTATTTTTCCGAGGTTTGGAGTCCCTAGATACTTAATGACTGATGGTGGTTCACACTTTATTCATGGTGCTTTCCGTAAGATGCTTGCTAAATACGATGTTAATCATAGAATTGCATTGCCATATCACCCGCAGTCTAGTGGTCAGGTAGAATTGAGCAATAGAGAGCTCAAATTAATTTTGCAAAAGACTGTCAATAGGTCTAGAAAGAATTGGTCCAAGAAACTGAATGATGCATTATGGGCCTATAGAACTACGTACAAAAATCCTATGGGTATGTCTCCGTATAAAATGGTTTATGGAAAAGCATGTCATTTACCTCTCGAACTAGAACATAAGGCATATTGGGCTATTAAAGAACCCAACTATGACTCCAAACTTGCCGGTGAGAAGAGGTTATTTGATATTAGCTCACTTGATGAATGGAGAACCCAAGCTTATGAAAGTGCCAAGTTGTTTAAAGAAAAAGTTAAAAGGTGGCATGACAAAAGGATACAAAAGCGTGAGTTTAATGTAGGTGATTATGTATTGCTATACAACTCTCGTTTAAGATTTTTTGCAGGAAAACTTTTCTCCAAATGGGAAGGTCCCTACGTTATCGAGGAGGTCTATCGTTCTGGTGCCATAAAAATCAACAACTTCGCAGGCACAAATCCGAAGGTGGTAAACAGTCAAAGGATCAAACACTATATCTCAGGTAACACTATAAATGTTGAAACTAATATTATTGAAACCGTAACCCCGGAGGAATACATAAGGGACACTATCCAGAACGTTCCAGACTCTGAAAAGGAATAGGTATGTGGTACGGTAAGTAAACCGACTCCAAAACAATTTTTAAGGCAATATTTCTCCGTTTTGGAATATTTAGAAAAATAGAAAAATAAGTAGCAGTCCGGGGAGGACACGAGGCCTCCACGAGGGTGGAGGGCGCGCCCTACCCCCTGGGCTCGCCCCCCTACCTTGTGAGCACCTTGTGTGCCCTCCGGACTCCGTTTCCTTGCATGATACGTATTTTGGTCGGTAAAAATTCATTATATATATTCCCGAAGGCTTTGACTCCCGTATCACGCAAATCTCCCATGTTCTTGTTTCGAGCTATTTTTCTGACAGGTCTAGATCATCATGACGACCCCAAGTGCTTCCAAGGACAAGTTCTTCGAGAAGGTTATCAACCCTTACCTCACGGAGGTGCTGCTACACCTCAAACCATTGAGATGCGTGATGGGTTGCTGCACATCCGCGATGTTGAGGGACCAAAGGGAACCGGAAGCGTGGAGTTGAGGCTCGAAGCAATGGAGCAACAAGTTTTCAAGTGCCAGGGGATGGTGGAGCGTGGAATCAACGCTACCCACAAGATGCTCGCGGAGTTCACCAACAACTATGAGCCGGATGCCAAGAAGACCGAGGAAGCCATCTATAAGCTACATGAGAAGATCGAGCACCTCCAAGCCCAAATCTATGATCTGCAAAACCAAAACTGTGAGTATGAATATAGATTCAAAAGGATGAGTTTGGCTACAGATTTGAGGATTCCAGAGACTCGATCATCCTTCTATGATGGTGAGCCTATGCCATGGAAGGTGGACGACAAGCTTGCATCATCATGAACGCCTCCACCGCCAACAAGGAAGGAGACATAATCACATGGGTATGGGCACTCCCAAGCTTGGGGGAGGTGCCCTGGTATCGTATCACCATCACAACTCCTATCTTTACCCTTTTTCTTAGTTCGATCCTATTAGTAGTATCTTGATTTAGTAGAATAAAGTCATGGCATGATCTAGTTTTGAGTTTTGCTTTATGATCCTTCTTTGTAATCGAGTCCGTGAGCTATATAATAAAGATTAGTGTGGAGTCAAGGGCTTGAGTATTTTGCCATGATCTTGGGTGATTAGAAGAAAAAGAATAAAAAGAATCAAAGAGTTCGTATTGATCTTAGTGAAAGTAATGACTTCACATAGAAAAAGTATGATGATTAAAAGTTGTTGGGAGTTGGCAAATATAGATTTGGTCATTGTTGCAATTAATATGAAGTAATAAGGAAAGAGAGGTTTCACATATAGATATATTATCATTGACATCTTTTATGATTGGGAGCACTCATTAAAATATGACATGCTAAAGAGTTGAGGTTGGACAAGGAAGACAACATAATGAGTTGTGTTTTCTTACATCTGAGATAAAGTATGTTGCCATGGTTCCTCTACCATGTTGAGTTTGCCTTTCCCCCTCATGCTAGCCAATTCTCAGCACTAAGTAAAAATACTACTTGTGCTTCCAAATACCCTTAAACCAGTTTTGCCATGAGAGTCCACCATATCTACCTATGGATTGAGTAAGATCCTTCAAGTAAGTTGTCATCGGTGCAAGCAATAAAAATTGCTCTCTAAATATGCATGACTTATTAGTGCAGAGAAATAAGCTTTGTACGAACTTGTTGTGGATGCAATAAAAGCGACGGACTGCATAATAAAGGTTCACATGCAAGGGGCAATATAAAGTGATGTTCTTTTGCATTAAGATTTTGTGCATCAACCCTAAACGCGCATGACAACCTCTGCTTCCCTCTGCGAAGGGCCTATCTTTTATTATTATCCTCTACCTTATGCAAGAGTCATGGTGATCTTCACCCTTCCTTTTTCATTTTATCCTTTGGCAAGCTCAGCATGTTGGAAAGAACATGATATATATATCTAATTGGATGTGGGGGAGCATGAATTATTATTGTTGACATTACCCTTGAGGTAAAAAGTTGTGGGGCAAAATTATAAGCTCCTATCTTTCTCTGTGTCTGATTAAAACTCTGTAACCACAAGTATTGCGTGAGTGTTAGCAATTGTGAAGGACTAAGTGATAATTGAGTATGTGGACTTGCTTTTAAGCTCTGACATAGACTCTTTCCGATCTTATGATAAATTCCAATTGCTTCAATGACTGAGATTATAATTGTTGCTGCCCAATAAGGTTTCTGATTCATATTTTGGCTTTGTGAAAAGATCATCACTTGAACATAAGTAATCATATGACAAAATCTATATATGTTGCTGTTATGAAATAATCATGATGCCTTCATGTCTGTATTTTATTTTTATCGACGCCTCTACCTCTAAACATGAGGACATATTTATTGTTATCGGCTTTTCGCTTGAGGACAAGCGAGGTCTAAGCTTGGGGGAGTTGATATGTCCATTTTGCATCATGCTTTTATATCGATATTTATTGCATTATGGGTTATTATTTCACGTTATGTCACAATACTTATGGCTATTCTCTCTTATTTTACAAGGTTTACATGAAGAGGGAGAATGCCAGCAGCTGGAATTCTGGGCTGGAAAGGGAGCAAATATTGAAGGCCTATTCTGCGCAACTCCAAAAGTCCTGAAACTCCACGGAACACCTTAAAATAAATAAAGAAAAATCGTCACCAAAGATGAAGGCCAGGGGGCCCACACCCTGCTCACGAGGGTGGGGGGCGCCCCCTCCCCCTCGGTGCCCCCCTACCTCGTGGGCCCCCTAGTGGCTCTCCGACGCCCATCTTCTCCCATATGAAGTCTTTCGATGAGAAAAAATAGAAGAGAACCTTTCGGGACAAGACTCCGCCGCCACGAGGTGGAACCTTGGCGGAACCAATCTAGGGCTCCGGCAGAGCTGTTCTACTGGGGACACTTCCCTCAGGGAGGGGGAAATCATCACCATCGTCATCACCAACGCTCCTCTCATTGGGAGAGGGAAATCTCCATCAACATCTTCACCAGCACCATCTCATCTCCAAACCCTAGTTCATCTCTTGTATCCAATTCTTGTCTCCAAGTCCGGGATTGGTGCTAGTAGGTTGCTAGTAGTGTTGATTACTCCTTGTAGCTGATGCTAGTTTGTTTACTTGGTGGAAGATCATATGTTCAGATCCTATATGCACATTATTACCCCTCTGATTATGAACATGAATATGCTTTGTGAGTAGTTACGTTTGTTCCTGAGGACAAGGGAGAAGTCCTGCTATTAGTAGTCATGTGAATTTGGTATTCGTTTGATATTTTGATAAGATGTATGTTGTCTAACCTCTAGTGGTGTTATGTGAACGTCGACTACATAAAAATTCACCATTATTTGGGCCTAGAGTAAGGCATTGGGAAGTGATAAGTAGATGATGGGTTGCTATAGTGACAGAACCTTAAACCCTAGTTTATGCGTTGCTTCGTAAGGGGCTGATTTGGATCCATATGTTTCATGCTATGGTTAGGTTTACCTTAACACTTTTGTTGTAGTTGCGGATGCTTGCAATAGAGGTTAATCATAAGTGGGATGCTTGTCCAAGTAAGGGCAGTACCCAAGCACCGGTCCACCCACATATCAAATTATCAAAGTACCGAACGCGAATCATATGAGTGTGATGAAAACTAGCTTGACGATATTCCCATGTGTCCTCGGGAGCGCTTTTCCTATTATAAGAGTTTGTCCAGGCTTGTCCTTTGCTACAAAAAGGATTGGGCCACCTTGCTGCGCTTTATTTACATTTGTTACTTGTTGCTCGTTACAATTTATCCTATCACAAAACTATCTGTTACCACTTATTTCAGTACTTGCAGAGAATACCTTGCTGAAAACCGCTTATCATTTCCTTCTGCTCCTCGTTGGGTTTGACACTCTTACTTATCGAAAGGACTACGATAGATCCCCTATACTTGTGGGTTATCAGGTCTCTACAGATTCTACTCCGCCATCCTCCCAACAAGATTCGCAAGATAACACAAGGCTGGACAGTCAACGTAGTTGTGTAGATGATGAGCACATCTCCCCTACTCCACCATCACAGGTGCTTGCTCTAACTTGACACTATTATATGTGGTTTCATGTTGCCTATGTCTAGCTTGTATTGCTTCTAACTTGAATTGCATCTGCTTACTTTACACATAATGCATGTGAATATGACATGTGTTCCTGTTTCTAGAACATACGTGTACATGATGAGCACATCTCCCCTACTCCACCATCACAGGTGATTGCTCTTACTTGGAACTGTTATACGTGGTTGCGTTTTCCGTATGATGTCTAGTTTGTATTGCTTCTGATTATGTAGAATTGCATCTGCGTAACTTACGACTTATACCTGCAACGATCACTTACCCATAAGACACATTTAACTTGGGACTGTGATGTAGGTTGCATCTTGCATTGTCTTCTAGCTTGTACTGCTTCTAATTTCTTGAAATGGAACTTACAATGAGACACCTTTTACCTGATAGAGTGATATTGGTTGCATGTTCATATGGTGCCAAGCTTTCATTTCTTCTAATTTTGTTGAAATGCCTTCCGCTTACTGTTTTTTCATACATATTCCATCCTCCTATCGTACGTGTGAATATGAAATGCTGTCTTTTTTTGTATATATTCCATCCTCCTATCCTGCGCTTGCCTTACATCAAAGTAGTGTTCGTCTATATCATGCATCAACCAGTTATGCAGAGCTAATTTTATTCATCTTCTTGTGGTTTTGACTTCATAAGGCAATATCAGAAAATAGGAAGGAAAAGAGTAAGTTAGGGGATGTTGGTGGTACTCCGCACCAACGCAAACAGAGACTCTCTAGATTTGCCACTTCTGCTGCTAATGAAGTTGAAGTCCCAAGTCTACATGATGAGTTCATCTCCCGTACTCCACCATCACAGGTGCTTGCTCTAAGTTGACAGTGTGATAATTGGTTTCATGTTGCATATTTTGTCTAGCCTGTATTTCTTCTATTTTGATTAAATTGCACCTGCTGAGTTTATATGTTATACATGTGCATATGACATGGCTTTCTGTGTCTAGAATACACGGCATCTATCTATCATACCATGTTCTTACATCAAAGTACTGCTGTTGTGTATCCCGCATCAGTAACTCATGATTGGACGCTTTTAACATGGCAGTTTGATAGTGGTTGCATCTTGCATTGATTTCTATGTTGTATTGCTTCTAATTTTTCGAATTGCCACTTATGACAAGACACTTTTAACTTGGCAGAGTAATATTGGTTGCATCTTTCATATGGTGTCTAGCTTGCATTACTTCTATTTTCTTGAAAATCCTTCTGCTTAGTTTGCACATCGTAGCTATGAATATGTCATACCGTCCTGTTTTTCTTACATATTCCATCCTCATACGGTTGTCTTACATCAAAGTATTGCTTGTCTGTATCATGCATCAATGAGTTCTGAAGAGTGATTTTATTCTTTTGTGTTGTGGGTACAGCTTGACATGGCAAAGTCAAAAAAGAGCAAGGAAAATAATATAGTAGGGAGTGCTGTTACTCGTCGAGTGAAACGGAAAAGGTTCTGCCGTCGAGATTCTGCTGGTACTTATAGTGCAGTAGAAGGTCCAAGTCCACCGGCTAAATCTACAAACACAGTATCACCTGCTCCACCAGCTGCAGCATCCGCTTCAAATGTACCAGCATCTCAACCAGTTACTCGTTCGTTGGCTCCAGAATTGCCCAGTTCCCAAGCTACCTTCACACCTAACACTACTTCCGAAGCACTACTGACACAACAGGACTTGGCAAGATCAGATGAACCTCATGAGCATCAACACCAAGACGGTACCTGACTGAGTCAAGTTGCAGTTGCATGCTCCTTTATATGTACTCTCATAGTTTGATGTACACTAACACTTTCCATATTCGTTGTTGAACTAGCACCACGGCGCAAGCGGAAACAGACATCAGGGATAATGCTTGACAGATTAACAAAATCTAAAGGAGGAAGAATGGAGATCCATTTTGAGGTAGGTTTAAAAAGGCCACGTGATGCTACAGAGTCAGCCAAGTTAGTATCAGAGGCAGCCGTTGCCGTTAGGTGTCATGCGCGTATCCTCCCAACGTGGATCCAGTACAGGAATGAGAAATACAATACCCAGTTTAACACCTTCCTTGACCATTTATCCGTAAGTAATGTTATTCATTGCAATTAGTAATATTGTCTTGCTCTGTCCCATACTTTCTAGCTTCCTCCTAATAAGACTCACATTCTTTTTTTCAACAGACGAGGTTCAAGTTGGATCCGAAAGATGATGCAACTAAACAAGCATGCACTCATGTTTTTCAGTCTGCTCTACGACAGTATCGATACCACCTTAGAAAATCTCACTTTGAAGGCAAGGCTAACAATGAAATCGCCCAAACATCTCCAGTGGAATATATTACAGATGAAGACTGGACAGCCCTCGTTAAACACTGGTCTGATCCAAAGTATCAGGTAGGCTATATGTATTTGATCAGACCACATATTGAACTTTTATTTATGTATGTGCCTTACAAGTGTATCTTCTTCTAGGCTAACTGTTTGAAGAACAAAACCAACCGTTCTAAAGTGAAATTCCAACAGACAATAAGATCTCGTAGCTATATTGCACACTGTGAGGCTCTTGTAAATAGCTGATACTTCCTTCTTTTTTTGTGCCATATTATCGTATCTATATTGACTTGTTCCAAATACAGAGGAAAGCCCGTGCGGACCAAAAAGAACCTGAACCGAATGTAGTGCAAATCTTCAAGGATTGCCACAACTGCAAGATGAAGGGCATGAGCACACCAGTTCAAGCCGCTGTTGTAAGTCCTTACTCCTCCTGCCTTGAACTGATTGGTACTGTGATGTGTTCATTTAACTACTTGGTTTGCAGCCAATGTCAGTTACTCTGTTCACTTTCATACACGGTTGTCTTAACGTATCATTTCACCTTACATGGTTTAAAAGAGATGAAGGATATTCTTTTGGTCTTGATCTGTAATCTAGTTGTTATGTTCACGTGCGCACACAATGATAAAATAGCCTGTTTGTTTTATATCTGTTTGCCCATGATATGAATGATGTCATACTATGTTCATCCTACTTTAAACCATGTCTCTTTATCCTTAGATGTCAATGAATGTGAGGAAATAGACAATACAGTAGGCATGCTACATGGACATATGTTCCAAAAGTGATTTTATTATGTAGTTGGCACTACAATACATGCTAGTGTATTATAGTAGTTCACCAAAATAAGTTATGTATAAAAGTTTAACCTACTTTGTTTGTTTTTGTCTCATTAGTAACTTACCTGGTACACTAATCTACAAGTTCAAACTTTCAGGAAGCTATGGAACAAATGATTGAACAGCCACAACCACCTGAAGGTGACGAGGCTACTACAGGCACAATGTCACCTCTTGCTGCAGTGCGTCGGTATCTCTCCACTAACAGTGCAAAAAGCACCTTCCTGCGTAATTCTGGGTTGGTTGTCAAGGTAACCTCGTCCAAATCGCCTACTGAACAAAATCTTCCTGCTAGACAGAGTGATATACCTGTGCTCCAGACGCAAGTCTAATCCCTAATGGACATTGTTTCGGAAACAAGAATAGTGGTTGAGAAATGTCGCCAAGATATGAATGGTTTTGAAACCAGACTATTAGACATTCGCTTCGTTGTTCAAGAGCAATGGCGGAAATAAGGTGGAGATCGTGCTGCTCCATCAGATTCTACAGCCTGAAACATTAGCACTCAGGTCAAATGATCTGTGCTTCTATACATTTGATGGTGCTTTTATCTGGAAGGACTGTAAACTTTATGCCAACAGGCCTTTTGTTTTATGGTTGGAATTTATTTTGTTGTGATACAACATTTATGATGCTGCCACAGGCTGCAGTAATTACGACGCTATTTTTGTATAGTGTAGGTTTATCTTAGTAATGTATTCGACCGAAAGCTTCGTAGGAGCCCAACATGCCAACATTCGTCGGGCCCATTCCAATTGGGCTAAAACGATTACGGGCCGAAATTGGCATGTAGCCCACTAAAAATATCTGGGCTTAAATCAGCATAAGCTTTCATATTTTTCTGGTAGGCGTGTGCCCATAGTGGGCCTTTAACAGGCCTAAACATAATTTGGGCCCTCAGTAAAAATAGGCCGTTTACAGGTGTAAATATCTCGAGCCCATAAAAAACATGGGCCTTTAATAGACCGAAAGTGAGATTGGGCCCTGATTGTGCCAAATAACCCACTGGACTTAGCAGGCCGAAATGGTGGACCATTTACGATGCGGATATTTGACAGGCCGAGATTCGGATGGGCCGTAAATGCGCCGACCTAATACACGGGCCTTTAACAGGCCGGAACTTCGGTCGGTCTAGATTATCGTCGTTTTTATATGGGCCGTTAATGGGCCCGATATGAGGTTGGGCCACATATGGCCCATGGTTTACGTCCGGCGTTAACAGACCGAAAATGACAATAGGCCGAAAGTGGCCCAAATCTATAGTGGGCCTCTAACAGGACGAATGACAGGCATGGCCGAATATGACCCAAATCCTTCACGGTTGTTTATGGGCCAAAAGTTTTGATGGCCTGTAAATGGGCCCAAATGAAGCCGGACCTTTAACAGGTCGGAAATACACCGGGTCATAATTCGGCCCAATTACTTAGCGGACTGTTAACGGGCCAGAAGTGACCATGGGCCGCATTGATGACAAGTTTAGACCAGGCCGTTGACGGGCCGATTTGACAGAGAATGTTGGGCCTTTAGCTGGGCTGGCCCATTATGGTCTGCAAAATCTTGTGGGCCTTTAGCTGGGCCGGCCCATTGTGGTCTGCAAAATCTTGTGGGCCTTTAGCTGGGCCGGCCCATTATGGTCTGCAAAATCGTGTGAGCCTTTAGCTGGGCTGGCCCATTATGGTCCGTGGGCCGGCCCATTATGGTCCGCTAAATCTTATGGGCCTTTGGTTGGGCCGGCCCATTTAAACTTTGTGGGCCACTTTTGGGCCGGTCCACGTGTCAACATATCATAGGCCCATCTCGACTGTTGGATGAGTGACACCTATGCCAACGTGGAGCTGACACATGGATCCGTCAGCCAATGAGAATTTTACACGTGGAAAATCGGCATTGGTCGTGGCTGTTAACGGGTTATCGGATCCAAAATCCGACCCGATAGCTTAACGACGTTCCGTTACGGTGGATGCCACGTGTCGGTCACCCTTGACGAAAGCACTTCTGTGATGCGCGATTTATCGTCATGGAAGTGGACACTTCCATGATGATAATTTTAGTAATGTCATGGAACACTTCTATGACAGCACAAGTATGACTATCTTGATTCTGTCATAAAATCGTCATGGATGTACATGCATGACAGAAAATGCGTTCTACTGTGACAAAACGTATCATCACAGAAGTGTATTTTTTTGTAGTGTAGATAAGTGCCTACTCCCCCTTGGATCAAATACCCAAAAGGGGTCATAACATCATCACATAGCATCATCATCATCATTATCATCATCATGAGCACCACTGCCACCAGTCTCATCAAAGAAATCAGCCCACTCAGGACCCGAGGGAAAACCAAAGTCAGAAGGTGGTTCGTCAGGAAGACGTTCATCGTCACTCACATCGTAAACTCCGGAGTCTCTCAGACGAGCCTTCAGAGCATTCTTGGAGGTGACCATGCGAGTGACTACGTCGTGATTTTGGGAGCAATGAAAGGTAAACACCTTCATCATGGCAGAGTGAGCCTTCCCAAGAAAGCGAGCTATGCGCCCAAAGGATGCATCCGGAAGTAGTAGAACAAGCAGGAGGAGGAACACTAGCAGCAGTCCGACGAGCAAGAGTAGAGTCCTTGGGGACCCAATCATCCGCCATGTGAGGTGGAATGACCGACCGCTCATGTAAGTGACTGTGGGCAGTGGGAAACGGGCTACACTCTGAATGAAAGCCTGAAGAAAGGGAGCATGAGGAAAAGCCTGCTTGTGCTGAAAACAAGCGAGACGGATCTCATGCCACAAAAAATGAGGGACATTGATCTTCCCCTTTGAAGACGCATAGAGGCGATGCATGAGATCAATGCAGTAGCTATTGCAAGAGCCCTTGTCACCCATCTTGGGATAAACGGTGCAAATGACACACTGATAGATGATGTAGAAAGGTGAGCGCCAGATGGAGACTTGGTTCAGGCCCTTTTGTTTCTCATCATTAGTCATTTCACCCAAAGGTTTGAGAAGATCCGCACAGACATCAATGCCCTTGGGCCCATGGTTTGGGTCATTGTCGGTGTCAAAACCGACGGATCTCGGGTAGGGGGTCCCGAACTATGCGTCTAGGCGGATGGTAATAGGAGACAAGGAACACGATGTTTTTACCCAGGTTCGGGCCCTCTCGATGGAGGTAAAACCCTACTCCTGCTTGATTGATATTGATGATATGGGTAGTACAAGAGTGGATCTACCACGAGATCAAGGAGGCTAAACCCTAGAAGCTAGCCTATGGTATGATTGTTGTGTCCTACGGACTAAAGCCCTCCGGTTTATATAGACACCGGAGAGGGCTAGGGTTACACCGAGTCGGTTACAATGGTAGGAGATCTACATATCTGTATCGCCAAGCTTGCCTTCCACGCCAAGGAAAGTCCCATCCGGACACGGGATGAAGTCTTCAATCTTGTATCTTCATAGTCTTGGAGTCCGGCTGACGATGACAGTCCGGTTGACGATGACAGTCCGGCTGTCCGGACACCCCCTAGTCCAGGACTCCCTCAGTAGCCCCCGAACCAGGCTTCAATGACGATAAGTCCAGCGCGTATGTAGTCTTCGGCGTTGCAAGGCGGGTTCTCCTTTAAGTTCCACGTACCTACCGAACAGTGTCCGGCTTCCTTATTAATGTCGCACTTCTTGGCTTCCACGCCCAATAATGGCCTTCTTCCACGCGTCGCACGAATGTGAAAAGCCAGGGTATCTTTTATGTTTTACCCCCTAGCTGCGCAAATAATCTGCCTATAAGAGAGGCAAGAATCCAGATCCAAATCACACCATCTTCCTTCCGCGAGTACTCATCGGAGCGCTTCTGACCAAGAATCCATTCCATCATGGACCGTCGACACAGCTCCTCTTCTCGCGCTCCCAGCCCTCTGCCAGGAGATTGGAGGAGATGCTCTGTTCTGCACAACGAGCTGGTGAAGCTCCAAGCGGAGGGATATCTCCCTCCGGCCTTCATGGTTCCGATTCGAGCCGGGATGGCCACCTACAAAGGTGGGAAGCAAGCGGAGGCTACCCCAAGTCCCAACAAAGGGGAGCGGGTATGCTTCGTCCCCTATCTGATAAGGGAGCTCGGATTTCCTGTACATCCGTTCCTCCGCGAGCTCCTAGAGTTCTATGGACTCCAGCTCCATCACATCACGCCCGCCTCTATCCTGCATATTGCGGGTTACGTAGCTCTTTGCGAGCTATTTTTGGGCGTCGAGCCCCATTTCGCGCTGTGGAAGAGGTTGTTCTGCCTTGTACCCCGTTCTCACGAGGGGTCCATATATCAAGTGGGCGGCGCCGAAATATGGCGCATTGCCGGGACCGGATATCCATCCGGAACCCCTAAGAAGGCGTCCGAAGACTGGCCTTCGGAATGGTTTTACATAGAAGACGCTCCGCTGCCGGATCCTGTTCGGATCGGCCTCCCGGAGTTCAGTAATGCTCCTCTGAAGAAACGCCTTAGTTGACGTCCACGGAGCCCCCAACTGGAGGAAGACAAGAGCGTCCATTATTTGATGGGCCGGATAAGGTTACTGGCCCATTCCGGGTTGACCATGATTGGAGTCATGGCAACATGCATTATGCGGGAGGTGCAGCCACTATAGTACAGGGGCCACCCCATGTGGGATTTCAACGGGGAGGACGATGCCACCCGTCATGGCCGCAAAGGGCCGGGTTCGGCCGAGGACCTGGCGAAGATCCTGTCCGGCCTGTACAAGGGGGAGAAGGAGGACTTCCTCCAGACGAACCCATTGAATGGGTTCTCCATGAATAACCCTCGGCGTTGGGTAAGCGAACACTTTACGTGCCCGACCCATGCTTTCAAAGTTTAAGTTTCTTATATTATGTTTTTCGACGCAGGAGCTGCGTCGGGTTGTGGAGGACATGCTAAGTCCAGCTCCGCAACCTGAGGATCCAGAGAGATCCCAGGATCCGGCCTCCGAAGAGGATCCGGACATAAAGGTGGAGCTAATCGACGGGGTGTTCCACCAGCTCAGCATGGATAATGCTTTAGTCGCCATTACGGCTGACTACCCCGGACTATATCCGGCTTCCCAGGTGATTGTGACCGAAGTCCCAACACCATTATTTCTTCCTTGCTCATTTCTGACCTTCGCATACGATGGTGTTTTGCAGGAAGCGCCTTCAGGGCGGGAAGCCGAGCCCGCGGCGGCTGACCAACTAAGGCCAGTCCGGACCAGTAGGCGGAAGAGGAGCGCGGCGCGGGTTGAAACATCGCCGCAAAGGTATAGCTCACAGTTCATTATTTGGAGCCACGTTCCTAGGAAGCGTTTGAGTGCTCATGTCTTTTGTAGGAGAAAAAGCGCCCGCCGGACTGCGGGCGTAGAGGTTGCCAATCCAACCTCTACCAGCCAGGCTCCAGCACCTGGTCTGGAGGGGGAGGCGAGCGCAAGGCGTGAGCCGGACACTCCTCCAACGGAGGATGCCGACAGACTGTCCGCCACCAAGTCTGAGGTGGAGAGCGCCATGAACCACAGGCGCCGCCGGACAGTATTTCGTGACGCGTGCTTCTCCCCTGAGGCGTTCAATGCCTTTAACGCGGGGGACGCGCACCTCCGTGCTGCTCAAGATGGTTTTACCAGAGCCATGGAGTAGTATGTAAAAGACATACGGGTAAGAGAATTTAATAGTTGTATATGCCAGTAGCCCCCGAGACTTAAAGTAGTTATATTAACTGATTTAAGGATCATTTGAAACGCAGGATCTTACGGAGAAGAATACCCAACTGTCTCAGGAGCTGCAAGAGTGCAAGGCCCAACTCGAGGCCGCACTTGCTGCCACAGGAGGAAACACAGAGACCCCTCCTGGTAACACATTATTTTAAAAATATAAGCGGTGTGCGGCGTGCGCGCAAGTCTAATAATGACATTGCAGGTGCTGCCGGACAAGATCCGGACAGGCAAGAACTACTGCGCCAGCTAAAGGCCGGCGAGAGGGTGCTGAATAGAGTGCAGCAGGAAAGGAACAAGCTCCAGGATGCCCACGCCCAGCTCGGAGAAGAGCTGAAAGGTGTTCGGGCCGAGCTGTCTGGCTCCGTTAAGGAGAATCAGCGGCTTCGTCGCGGCATCTATAGTAAGTGCTTGAGTGAACTCCTTTGAAAAGAAGAGTTCGGTGAGGAAGTCAATTGACAAAATATGTCTGTAGGTATACTCACAGGTCGCCCTGCGGAGGAGATGCCCGTATCGACGAGTGATCAACTTCCCGAACTGTTGCAGCTGCTCGAACGAGTTCGGCAGGCAATGAGCGGCGTCGTCCAGGCTTTATGGCCAGCCCTTTCCCTGCCCGAGGGCCTTGGGGAGCTTGCGGAGAAGCTTCAGGGAATGCGGCAGCGCTTCCGTTTATGGAAGATTTCAGCCTGCCGCCAAGGTGCCAGGGAGGCCTAGGCCATGGTAAAGACGTGGTACAAGAAGGCGGATCCCAACCATATGGCCGAGGTCGGACCTGTGGGGACCGATGGGAAGGAGATCCCTGTGAGTTTAGTATACGGCCAAGTAGAATTGGCCACTAAATTTTCCCAACGGGACTGTAAATTAGACAGCCTGTTAGACGGGATTGAGGAGGAATACAGTCAGTCGATTTGACAATGTATTTTAAAATGACATGTAAAATGCCTTCTAGCCGGATTGTAGATCGTTTTTCTTTGCCGACCTTTTCGCTTCAACCTCGGGACCCTAGAGTCCGGAGTATGTCTGAATACCTTCTCGGTTAAGAAACAACCGGGGCATGCATGGAGACCAGGCGTAGGGGTCATTAGTGCTTTATCAGACAAGTGCCCAACTAGTTATGTTATATTACATGGTTAGTAAGAAACATCTTCCAGGGAGAATAGTTCCGTTAAGGGTTCCTTTCCCTGGGAGGCATGCCCTAAAGTGCATGTCCGGTCTGCGAAAAGAGCAGAAAAAACATCTGGGGGCAGATAAATAAGTAGGTAAAGAATCATCTTTCAAGTCACCGACCGAATATTCAAGAACGCTAGCTTTCGGCTTCACCCAGTCTGACGTACACATCCGGCTGACCCGGCAGTAACAATCGCAGAGGTGCTCCCTTTACCTCCTAAACGAACAATCGGGAACGTAGGGGTAAGCACAGGAGCCAGGCAACCCAGCTTGGCCAAAACTTAAGTCATATCGATGCATATAATGGTGAACAAAAGGTACATGTGGAAGCTTGACACATGTGTTGGGCATGAAGCCCTTATAATTAAGCTTCTGGTAAAGAAGCCCCCAGGTATAATGAGTGCGGATGGCACATCAAGTATGTGCGAACAATGCACAAGTAGGCCCTGAAGGGCTTTTTAGGAAAAGGGTTGAGAGGAGAAAGAGAAACAAAAGACAGCTGAAGTGTAAAAATTTGGACGGGGGAAGGGGACGAACTCTTAGTCCGGCGCTAGGCGTAGAATCTTCGGAGGCGGGCTGCGTTCCATGGGTTCGGCTCGAGTCGGTTGTCCGACGCATTTCGTAGACGGTACGCTCCACCGGTCGGGACTTGATCTATAATGAAGGGGCCCTCCCATTTGGGCTTGAGCTTGTCCTTTTTCTTGTCCGGAAGGCGTAGAACTAGTTCGCCAACGTTGTAAGTCTTGGCCCGTACTTCTCTGCTTTCATATCTTCGAGCCTGCTGCTGATAGAATGTGGAACGAGCCTTGGCGACGTCGCGTTCTTCCTCCAATGCGTCCAAGCTGTCCTGCCGATCCAGCTCGGCTTCTCTTTCTTCGTACATGCGCACTCGAGGTGAGTCATGAATGATGCCGCAGGGCAGAACTGCCTCTGCGCCGTATACCATAAAAAATGGTGTGAATCCGGTAGTACGGTTGGGCATTGTCCGCAGCCCCCAGAGTATGGAGTCGAGCTCCTCTACCCAGTGCGTGTCAGATTTCGTAAGTGACCGCACTAGTCTGGGTTTGATGCCGCTCATTATTAGACCATTTGCTCGTTCCACTTGACCGTTGGTTTGAGGATGATAGACTGAAGCGTAATTGAGCTTAATGCCCATATTTTTGCACCATGATTTAACCTCGTCGGCCGTGAAGTTCGTGCCGTTATCGGTGATGATGTTGTGGGGGACACCATAACGGTGTACTACCCCGGAGATAAAGTCTATCACTGGTCCGGACTCTGCCGTTTTGACTGGTTTGGCCTCTATCCATTTGGTGAATTTGTCCACCATGACCAATAGGTACCTTTGCTTGTGGGTTCCCCCTTTAAGGGGTCCAACCATGTCAAGCCCCCAGACCACGAACGGCCAGGTAATGGGTATAGTTTTAAGGGCGGTGGGTGGCATATGGCTCTGATTAGCAAAGAGCTGACAACCGACGCATCTTTGGACTAAGTCCTGAGCATTTGCCCGGGCCGTCGGCCAATAAAATCCTGTATGGAATGCCTTTCCTACAAGGGCCCGAGCTGCGGCGTGGTGTCCGCCTAGTCCGGCATGAATTTCAGCCAGAAGGTTTCGCCCTTCCTCTTTGAAGATACACCTTTGAAGGACTCCGGTTGTGCTTTTCTTATAAAGCTCTCCCTCATGGATCTTGTAGGCTTTAGATCGCCAGGCAATGCAGCGGGCCTCATTTTGGTCTTCGGGAAGTTCCTGCCTAAGCAAGTAGACTAGGAATGGTTCTGTCCACGGGGCGATTACTGCCATTATGTCGTGGGCGGAGGGTGTTATTTCGGCTGAATCGTCGGTTATGTCAGATTGCTTTGTATCGGTTGGTGCGGCTGCTTCCGGTTTGTTATTTCTGGACTCCTCTTCCCATAGTACGGATGGCTTAAAGAGCCGTTCCAGGAAGATGTTTGGAGGGACAGCGTCACGTTTTGCGCCGATGCGTGCCAATATGTCGGCTGCTTGGTTATTATCCCGGGCTACGTGATGGAATTCAAGTCCTTCAAACCGAGCTGACATTTTTAGGACAGCGTTGCGATATGCTGCCATTTTCGGATCCTTGGCATCAAAGTCTCCATTTATTTGGGATATTGCAAGGTTTGAATCCCTGCGCACCTCTAGGCGTTGAATGCCCATGGAGATTGCCATCCGGAGACCATGTAAAAGGGCCTCGTATTCGGCTGCATTGTTGGAGTCCGTGTACATTATCTGAAGTACGTATTGGACTGTGTCCCCGGTTGGGGACGTCAATACGACGCCAGCCCCCAATCCGGCCAACATTTTAGAGCCGTCGAAGTGCATAATACAATTGGAGTATGCGCCGTACTCTTTAGGGAGTTCGGCTTTGGTCCATTCAGCGACAAAGTCAGCCAAAACTTGTGACTTTATAGCTCGCCGAGGTTTGTAAGTTATATCGAATGGTAAGAGCTCCATGGCCCATTTTGCAATCCTGCCCGTCGCGTCGCGGTTGTTTATAATGTCGTTGAGTGGTACTTCGGAGGCCACTGTTATTGAACACTCTTGAAAGTAGTGTCGGAGCTTCCGGGATGCCATGAACACCGCATACGCTATCTTTTGATAGTGCGGGTAACGGGACTTGCAGGGGGTTAACACAGTGGATACGTAGTACACTGGTTTTTGAAGAGGGAATTTATGCCCTTCTGTCTCTCGTTCGACGACGAGTACCGCGCTTACAACTTGATGTGTTGCCGCGATGTATAACAACATTGGTTCGCCCAGGTTGGGCGCAGCCAGGACCGGATTTGTTGCCAATATGGCTTTTATTTCTTCGAGTCCGGCAGTGGCAGCATCCGTCCACTCGAAGTGTTCGGTGCGTCTGAGGAGGCGATAGAGGGGCAATGCCTTTTCTCCCAAGCGGGAGATAAAGCGGCTTAGAGCCGCCACGCATCCAGTCAATTCTTGTATCTGTTTGAGGTTTTTTGGAATATCCAGCTGTGACAGAGCTCGGATCTTGGCCGGGTTTGCTTCAATTCCTCTACCGGATACAATGAAGCCCAGGAGCTTTCCGGCTGGTACGCCGAAAACGCATTTTTCTGGATTCAGCTTGATGTCATATGCTCTGAGGTTGTCGAATGTGAGCCTCAAGTCGTCTACTAGAGTTTCGACGTGTTTCGTTTTGACGACTACGTCGTCTACATATGCCTCTACTGTTTTGCCGATCTGGGTGGCCAGACATGTTTGAATCATGCACTGATATGTTGCGCCGGTGTTTTTAAGTCCGAAGGGCATCGTGTTGAAGCAGAATGGTCCATATGGAGTGATGAATGCCGTTGCGGCTTGGTCTGCTTCCGCCATCTTGATTTGATGGTAGCCGGAGTATGCGTCAAGGAAGCACAGTGAATCATGTCCTGCGGTAGCGTCGATTATCTGGTCGATGCGGGGGAGGGGGAAGGGATCCTTTGGGCAGGCCTTGTTGAGGTCTTTAAAATCGACACATAGGTGCCAGGATTTGTCCTTCTTTGGTACCATTACCAGGTTTGCTAGCCAATCCAGATGTTTGATATCTCTGATGAATCCGGCTTCCAATAATTTGGCTAGCTCTTCTCCCATTGCCTGTCTTTTGGGTTCGGAAAATCGTCGAAGAGCCTGTTTGACTGGCTTGAATCCTTTTAGGATGTTTAGGCTGTGTTCTGCCAATCTGCATGGGATTCCGGGCATATCCGAAGGGTGCCAGGCGAAAATGTCCCAATTTTCCCGAAGGAATTCTTGCAGTGCAGCGTCTACATCAGGGTTCAACTGTGTCCCGATGGAAGCCGTCTTTGTTGGGTCTGTTGGATGGACCTGGAATTTTACTATTTCGTCCGCTGGTTTAAAGGAGGTGGACTTGGATCTCTTATCGAGTATCACATCGTCCCTATTCACAGTAGAGCGCAGCGCGGTGAGTTCTTCTGCCGCTAGGGCTTCGGATAGTGCCTCCAGGGCTAATGCGGCTGTCTTGTTTTCGGCGCGGAGTGCTATGTCCGTATCACTAACGAGAGTGACTATTCCGCCGGGCCCAGGCATTTTGAGCTTCATGTACCCGTAATGGGGTACGGCTTGAGAAATTGTGAATGCCTCTCGTCCTAATATAGCGTGATATCCGCTGTTGAACGGGGCCACTTGGAACGTGACTTCTTCGGATCTGTAATTGTCCGGCGAGCCGAACACCACATCGAGTGTGATTTTTCCGGTGCAGCGCGCTTCCCGGCTAGGGATTATTCCTCTGAAGGTTGTGCTGCTTTGCTCAATGCGGCTCCAGTCTATTTCCATTTTTTGAAGAGTTTCCTCGTAAATGAGGTTTAATCCGCTGCCGCCATCCATGAGGACCTTTGTAAGTCGAAAGCCGTCCACTATTGGACTAAGTACCAGTGCGGCTGGTGCTCGGGCTGTTCGGAATTTAGGTTCGTCGCTGGCATTGAAGGTGATGGCTGTGTCGCTCCATGGATTTGTTGTTGCTACTTGGTAGACTTCGGCGAGGCTGCGGATTGTTTGTTTCCGCATATTATTTGATGCGAAAGTCTCAAAGACTGTTGATACCGTACCGGTATTGTTGGAGTGGTTTTCCGGGGCTAGAAGCTCCTCGCCACTTTTGGCCACCTGCCATAATATCCAACATGCTCGAAGGCTATGCGTTGGGATGGTTCCCTCTGTACTGTGAATTTTACAGGGTCCGCTAAGCCATCCCTCCAGTACGGTTCCGTGCCCTTTATGGGGTTTTTGCTTTTTGGTTTTTGTATCTGGTGCCTGAGTGTAATGCACCCTTTTGCTGCGGACTAGGGTAGTATTTGGGGCCGGATTGTCCCAAAACTTATTTTCGGTTGTCCGAAAACTCTCCATCGCACAGTACTTTCGTACTATAGACGCCAGGTCGGCGAAGCGTGTAATTTCATGATGGCTGACGGCGTTCAAGATTCCCTCGTCCGTGCAATTATTGCAAAAAATTGAGATTGTGTTTTCCTCTTGGTAGTCCTTTATCCTGTCCATAACCAGGAGGAATCTGGCCTAGTAGTGATGTACTGTCTCAGCGGGCTCTTGCCGGATTAGAGATAGATCGCATGTGTCTGGGCGGGTGGGTGGAATTAAGTCCGGAACCATGCCCGTCTCAAGGCTCGAAGGCCGAGGAGTTTCCAAATTTGGAAGTTTGGATTGCTGGACGTTGTCCAACGAGCCTGGTCTGATGCCTGACTTTAAGTTCAGTGCTTGATCGAAGTCCGTCCCTCCGCGGGAATCCGGCATGGAGGGTTCGGGAGCCCGGACATGACTAGTTTTCAATACAGGAGAAGAGTCGCCGCATTGTTCCTCTACCACTGCAACATGGTGGGTGACCTGGGGAGAGTTAATCTCTCTCAGATCGGTTTTAAGCCCAGTCTGATTGTAGTCTGTAGCGACTCCCAGGGCGGTGATGCGATCCAAGATCTCATTTACAGACGAGAGCTCTATTGGATCCAGCCGCTCGGCGAATTCCGAGCTGACGTGAAGATTGCTTTTGACGACTTGAGAGGTCATTGTCGAAGCGGTGGTCGGACAGGCGGTCATAAGAAAACCACCTAGCCGGATAGTTTGGCCGGCGGCCAAGGCTCCTTTGGCGAAAATACCGTCCTTGAAGACGGGAGGAGGCATCCTTCCTATCGGTGACGTCACAGAGGAACTCTCAATGAAAGCACCAATGTCGGTGTCAAAACCGGCGGATCTCGGGTAGGGGGTCCCGAACTGTGCGTCTAGGTAGATGGTAACAGGAGACAAGGAACACGATGTTTTTACCCAGGTTCGGGCCCTCTTGATGGAGGTAAAACCCTACTCCTGCTTGATTGATATTGATGATATGGGAGTACAAGAGTGGATCTACCACGAGATCAAGGAGGCTAAACCCTAGAAGCGAGCCTATGGTATGATTGTTGTAATGGTTGTTGTCCTACGGACTAAAGCCCTCCGGTTTATATAGACATCGGAGAGGGCTAGGGTTACACCGAGTCGGTTACAATGGTAGGAGATCTACATATCTGTATCGCCAAGCTTGCCTTCCACGCCAAGGAAAGTCCCATCCGGACACGGGACGAAGTCTTCAATCTTGTATCTTCATAGTCTTGGAGTCCGGCTGATGATGACAGTCCGGCTGACAATGACAGTCCGGCTGTCCGGACACCCCCTAGTCCAGGACTCCCTCAGTCATCCTTATGGATTTTGAAACTGGTGTCAGGGAAACCAAGGGCAACAACAAATTGAGAATAAGATGTCGTGAGTACGATGTCGGAGGTCATCCAAGTGACAGTGTTACTTGGACCAAAGTAACAGGTAGCATAGAATTGATGAATGGCAGCTTGGTTAAAATCATGCTGAAATGAAAATGGAGCAGCAAGATTAGATGACTCGATGAGTTCAATAGCCCCCGGATATTTCAACGGATGTGCACGAATATGCTCTAAGTCAATGCAAAAATGGAGAGATAGACCCTTAGGAATGATGATAGTGGTAAAAATGTCTGCCTGGACATTAGTGCAAAAATGAGCATCTTGGGAGTCGCTAACAACAGAGAATTGGTCAATATCACGACGAAGCTTAAGATAGGAAGCTATGGGAACCTCATTGAACCTTTTATTTTTGTGGTCAGAGGAAGTGGAGGTTCAAGAGAGATGTGGCGGGCATCACCTTGAGGTTGCACCGGAGGAGGAGGAGGCATGAAGGTGGGTCGTTGAGTTCCCGGCTTGGGGGAAGTAGTGCGAACAACAACAAACTCGGCCCGCTCCATAGACTCCAGCTCATCTTCATAGTCGGATTCCTCTATTGAGGAGTCGCTAGTAGATCTATGAGGGTGGGTGGGACACTTCCGAGGACGTTCCCGCTCTTGCGAATCATCGGAGCCACCACAACAATACGAACGAGATGGCCCACCCGTGACCTGCTTGCGTGCGAGTGCTTGGCTCTTGGCATTCTCAAGCAAATCGAGCGGATCATACGCCAGTGCCTTTTGAGAGGTAACACTGATTCCCCATGGCAATCTTTAGCCACGTGGGACCTGGTTTGTAGACCCAAAAAGTTTGGAGGCCTTGGGGTCACTCATCTGGGATTTTAGAATGAGGCTTTGTTAATGAAGCACCTGTTCAAATTCTTCAACAAGTTGGATGTTCCCTGGGTTTCTTTAATTTGGGACACGTATTATGGTTCTTCGGCCCCACAAGAAACCCAAAGTTGTGGATCTTTTTGGTGGCGTGATGTGATTGGTCTCTATGACAAATTCTACCAGTTAGCCATACCACATGTTCATGCAGGTGACTCTGTGGTCTTTTGGTTGGATAAGTGGAAAATTGATGAACGAGCTGTCTAAAGAAAAGTTGAAGGAAAGATTCCCACGTCTACATTCTTTTGTCATTGATGACTTGATTGTGGTTTGGGATTTCTTTGACCTATCGACTGAGACTGGCAACTTCCATCTTCCTATGTCGGCTGAGGCATATCATGAGTTTCATCAACCCCAATCTTTGCTTGATCCAATCAGCCTTGATCCTGAGAGTAAGGAGCCCTCAAAATCTGGAGGTTTTCAATCCAGGATCTATTATGAGTTCAATTTTTGCCATCTGGTGGTTGATCCTATATTCAAATGGATCTGGAAATGCTCGTGCACTCTCAAGATCAAAGTCTTTGGTTGGCTTCTTTTGATGGATCGATTGAATACCAGGGACATGATGCAACGCAGGCACTGGATCGTGCAAGATGACACTTTTGTTTTGTGCCACATGTCTAATCATGAGGATCGTGTGCACCTTTTTTCACTTGCAATTTCAATCAGCGTGGATGCAACTACCTTGGCATCTCTTGGGTTTCCTATCCCAATCAGTCTACTTACATGATGGCTTCGGCTGCTAGGAGGGACTTTGGCTTCCCTTTCTTTTCTGAAGTGGTATTTACAACCACTTGGAATATTTGGACACAGAGGAATGGCAAAATCTTCAGAAATGAAACACCTAGTTTCAAAGCTTGGAGGAGAAATTTTGTACGTGATATTTATTTGTTAGCACATAGGATCAACTGTAAATATAGAGATAGTCTTCTCTCTTGGATAGCCTCCCTCCCATAGGACTTTTTGGGTAAGTATGTTACCCCTCTCCCAATGTATATTGTATAACTTTTGTCTTATTTTTTAATAAAGAGTTGTGAGGGTATTGCCTTGTAGTATATAGTCAAAAAAATCACCGATCCACCATCATAGATCGAAGAGAAGTTCGATAGATGAGGGGAGAAATAAGAGGAGGTGCTACCTCAGAAGGACGAACGAGAAGAGGAGGGGATCCATGGGGTGGCGCCGGAGGCCCGACGGCGACCGGGACGACCCAGCCTGCGAAGAGGCGGTGAGGAGCACGGCCGGCACGCGACCACAGCGAGGAGAGTGAGCGGCGGCGGTGGAGAAGAGATGGGGAACGGGCAGTGTTAGGTTAAGGAACTGCTCAAAAACACACTCCGCTTTATATATGCGGGCAAGGATTCGACCGGACGACCGGTGCGGAACGGACGTCCGGGGCCTGAGAAGACCGACCAAATACGCCAGGTAGCGGATGACCGGCAAAAATGGACGTCCGACACGATAGGACAGGGGCGAAATTAATGGAAGTCTGGACTCACCAGACGTCCGGTATGAGGACAACAGAAGAGATTTTACGGACGTCCGGCAATAACGGACATCCAACGGCAGGTAGCATAGGAATTTTTATTTTGAGAGGAATAATATGCAAATATTTGTGCTAATGACAATGATAGGTAGATGATGATTTCAGTACGTATTAAGACGCAAGGACACAATATGAAGCAGTAAGTATCCTATGCCAATAACAATAACACATATCGCTCAGACAATGTTCTAACGGCAAGAGTGGTGGCTGATGCCACCATGTGTGAGTATATGTGACATGGCACCGCAAAGATTTGAACTTCGGGTGCATAATCACTACTCCATCATTTAAAGCACCATAGTTAGAATAACATGATAGCTTTGAGAGTGTGTGTTCTTTTTATGCATTACATAGGGTGAGTACTCAAGAGTTGAGTGTCTCCCCCTAAATATATGCCTACATCAAGACAAAACATGATGAAAATGCATGAATGGGTACTAGATTTCACATAATGCTGTCAAGCTCCAAGATACCAAGTTCACGCATAAGTTGACAAAACCTTGCTTCATCCAATGGCTTGGTGAAAATGTCTGCAAGTTGAATATCTGTACCAACATGATCAATATGAATGTCTCCCTTCTCCACATGATCTCTCAAGAAATGATACCTAATATCAATGTGCTTCGTGCGGGTATGATCTTTGGGATTCTTAGCAATATTGATGGCACTTTCATTATCACACAGAAGAGGCACATGTCTATAGGTGATATCGTAATCCTTCAAAGTTTGCCTCATCCATGAGTTGCACTACAAGCGGTTGCAATGTATTCAGCTTCAGCGGTGGAGAGGGCAACACAGTTTTGCTTCTTTAAGGACCAACTTACCAAGGAGCGTCCAAGAAATTGACATGCACCAGAGGTGGACTTCCTTCCCACTTTGTCTCCAGCCTAATCCGCATCCGTGTACCCAATGAGATCAAACTTAGCATCCTTGGGGTACCATATATAGACCCAACTTTGGGGTGTGAACAAGGTATCTAAGAATATGCTTAACGGCCTTATGATGACTTTCCCTAGGGGAAGCTTGAAATCTAGCACACATGCACACACTGAACATGATGTCTAGTTTAGATGCACAAAGATAAAGCAATGAACCAATCATAGGGCGGTAAATAGATGGGTCGAAAGGGATACCATTCGTGTCTTCCGTGAGTACAATTTTGGTTGGCATGGGTGTCTTACATGGACTAGCATCAGACATGTCAAACTTCTCTAGGATATCCTTGAGGTATTTTGCTTGAGACAAGAAAATTCCTTCTTGAGATTGTTGAATTTGAAATCCTAGAAAGAACTTCAAATCCGTATTGAGTGACATTTCAAAATTTGTGGTCATGGAGGCTACAAACTTCTTGCACAGATGAATGTTAGGAGAACCAAAAAGATATCATCTACATAGATTTGGCATAAGATCAAGTCACCCTTGTGCCTCTTAGTAAAAAGAATGGGATCGATCACCCCTCTCACAAAACCATCATAGAGTAAAAAACTTCTTAAGATGATCATACCAAGCACGAGGTGCTTGTTTGAGGCCATACAAAGCCTTATGAAGTTTATACACATAGTCTTTTTGATCGGGATCAACGAACCCAGGTGGTTGTGATACATATACTTCTTCTTGTAAGCACTCTTCACATCCATTTGATGTAATGTAAAACCATTGAAAGCAGCATAAGCAAGTAAGATGCGAATAGATTCAAGACGGACAACGGGGGCAAAGGTCTCTCCAAAGTCCAAACCTTCAACTTGTGAGTACCCTTGTGCCACTAACCTTGCCTTGTTATGGATGATTACACCATTCTCATCTTGCTTGTTCTTGAAAATCCATTTTGTTCCAATGACATTGTGCTATGTAGTTGGCCTGTCGACTAATGACCATACTTGGTTGCGTTTAAAACTGTTCAACTCTTCTTGCATAGCAATGAGCCAATCGTTGTCCATCAGTGCATCTTGTACCTTGAGAGGCTCAACACTAGACACAAACGAGAAGTGAGCACAAAAGTTTGTCAAATGTTTAGGAGTGACTCTACCTTCCGATATTCCGGTGAGAATCTTGTCAACATCAAAACGACCGGCCACAGGAGGCATGATGGAGGTTAGGGTTTCACGAGGTTCAACTTCATGCCCATCATCCACGTCCTCAACATATGGATCATTAATGTTTGGTGGAAGATCTTCTTCTTCTTCTTGCATTTGTTGAGGTTCATGATCAATGATTGCACTTTCTTGTTCTTGCCCTTGATGATGATCTTGTTCTTCAAGATTTTCATGAGGAGGAACTTTATCATCTTCTTGTACTTGGACTAAGGGCCTTGGTTGAGCAATAGGATCTTGAGGAGGTATGAGTATTGAAGTAGTTTGATGATGTGTGAAGCTTCCATCTTCTTCTTCATCATCGTGAGGTTCTTGTTCCATTGGAAGAAATGCACCAACACCCATGGTCGAAATATCTTGAGAGGAATATTCTACCTATATCACTTAGATCAACTTGCTCCCCATGGGAGCCATTAAATTCATCAAACACCACGTCACAAGTTTCTACAACACATCCGTTGGATTTGTTGTAGACTCTATAGGCGTGAGAGTTTGATCCATAGCCAACAAATATGCCCTCAATTGTTTTGGATTGAAGCATTCTCTTTTGTTGAGAATGAAACATTTGCACCCAAATACCTGAAAGTACTTGACATTTGGCTTGTTCCCAGTTAGGAGCTCGTATGGAGTCTTTTCCAATATACAGCGGAGGAAGAGCCGGTTTGATGCATGACATGCAGTGTTGACAGCCTCAGCCCAAAAACCATGTGGTGACTTGTATTCATCCAACATAGACCTTGCCATCTCCACAAGTGTACGGTTCTTCCTTTCGGCTACACCATTTTGCTGAGGAGTGTATGGAGCTGAATATTGATGCTCAATCCCTTCATCACTACGAAATTCCTCCAAGGTGTAGTTCTTGAACTCAGAACCATTATCACTCCTTATTGGCAAGATATCTTTATCAAACTTGTGTTGTGCTTGCTTAACAAAATCAATGAAGCTGATCTTTGTCTTGTCCTTGGATTTGAGGAAAAACACACATGTATATCTTGAGTAATCATCAACAATGACAAGCCCATACTTTTTCCCACCAAGACTATCCCATGAAGGAGGCCCAAAAAGATCCACATGAAGGAGCTCCAAAGGCCTTGAAGTAGACACGATATTCTTGGGTGGGTGCTTTGATTGATGTTGCTTCCCGGATATGCATGCACTACACACATGATCTTTCTCAAAAGAGACATTGGTTAGTCCAAGGATGTGATTACCCTTTAAGAGATCTTGAAGATTTCTCATGCCGACATGGGCTAGCTGGCGATGCCATAGCCACTCCTTGTCGGCCTTGGCCATTAGACAAGTTGCATGGGATGTGCTCTCTTTCGAGAAATCAACCGTGTAAAGGTTGCCATCCAACTCTCCAACAAAGGCCACTTCGAGAGTATCTCTCTTAAAGACTTTCACATCCGTTAGTCCAAAGAGTGTATCATAACCAACAGAAGCCAATTGGCGAACATAAAGCAAATGGTATTTAAGAGATTGAACAAGCATGACATTTGCTAGAGACATGTCATTTGTGATAGCCACCTTGCCCAACCCGAGTACCTGTCCTTTTGAACCTCCACCAAACATAATGCTCATAAATGGTTGAATAACTTCTATGAAACCGTAGAGCAATTTGCTATCTCCGGTCATATGATTGGTACATCCACTATCAATCACCCATTTTACTCCAGTGGAGAAGGCAACCTACACACAATTATGACTTGGTTAGAGGCACCCATTTTGCAATGGGACCTCTCAAGTTAGTCACAAGGGTCTTAGGGACCCAAATAGCATAGAATCGGAATGCATTTCGAGGACCAACAAATTTTGCATAAACTTCTCCATCCTTAGTCTTACGAATTACATAGGATGGAGGCATGAACTCTTTTGGCTTGTTGAGAGTGGGCATGCCCCTTGTGGCCTTCCCACTAACAACCTTACCTTTCTCCTTGTGCCCTTCTCGTACAAATGTTTCCTTTAGAGGGGTTGTGCACTTTTGAGAGGACGACTTCTTCTTGCTTGTGCTTGGGTCAAACCCGAGCCCCTCTTTGGCAAACACCTCATTGTGTTGGCTCAACACCTCATTAAGGTTCTTTTGTCCTTGAACACATGTCATGAGACCTTTCTTGATTTGAGCTTTGAGAAAGCGATTCTCCTCAAGAATAGATGCTAGATCACTACTAGAGTTAGTAGTACAAGCCTCAACATTAATAATAGGAGAAGAGTAGGCCTTGGCTATAGTTTCAAGATAAGTAAGCTTGAGTGTCTCAAAACTATTTGTAAGAAGGGTGAGCTCTTCTTCCTTAGTCTTGAGTGACACAGATAGGAGCTCACAATCCTTACAGGGAGAAGCATGAGACTTCACAAGCTTACTTTTATCATTCATCAACTCTTCACAAGAGTCCTTAGCCTTTTTCAAGGAGGCAAGATCATTAGCATGAACATCAATGTTTGCACCAATTTTTAAGCATAGTTCATCATTTTGTGCTTCCTCATATTGGACTTTCCGCTCAAGGATTTCATATTTTTCCTTTTCCTCAGTGACGAGGGTTTCGAGTTCCTTAATGGTGATGGTGTGCTTACTCACCATCTCCATAAGCATACGAAACATAGCGAGCTTCTTTCCTTTGAGGGAGCACATGAATTTATTAAGTTTAGCAAGCATAGGATCATCTATATCATCATCCTCATAACTATCCTCCGCATCAAGATACTCATCACTAGGAGTAGAAGGAGTGAAAAAGGAGGATTTGATCGTGGGGTTACCTTGACCTTGTCAGGAGAGCTTCGGTCCTCTCCATCTTCTACCACGGCCTTTGCCATTAGGCACTTGTGAGCGTTGCCCTTGTAGTCTTTCATGTAGTTGTAGGTGACCACATCACCACTCTTGTTCACTAGCCTCAAAGTGTTTTGAGAATCTTGAGCAACTCCGGCAACACCACTAACATCATCCAGATCGGATTCTTCATGAGCAACCATTGCTTTCCCATCTCTCTTCTTGAGCTTGGAGTTAGAAGGATTTGGCAACTTCTTCTTGGGAAAGGTCTTGGGAAACCTTGGTTTATCTTCTCTCTTCTCATTAGGACACTCGTTGGAGAAGTGGTTGGTTTCTTCACAATTGTAGCATTTCCTCGCTTTCTTCTTCTGGAACCTTCCTTTGAATTTTCCCGCGCTAAACTTTTTGACAAAGAGAGCAATATCTTCATATGACGGGCTCTCATCTGATTGAATCTCATTACCATCCTCCTCCTCATCATCATCTTCTTCTTCTTCACTTTGCTCTTCTTCACATCATGCTTGGCCTTCAATGCAAGATTGATCTTTGATGTTGAGGTACCATGCATGGCAAGATGTTTTGTGGCATTTGCCTTTGACTCTTCAAATAGTTGGAAAGTGGATATGATGTCATCTGGAGTCATTTCCTTGAATCCATGGTGTTGTCTTATGTCCCACACCATTTGGTGATGATATGGAGCAAGAGCATGAAGCAACTTATCCACAAGGAATCGCTTAGTCAAGTTGAATCCATCTTGAGTCTTGTCACATTCACATGGCTCAATGTTGGCGGTGAGAGTCATGAGATGCTCAAGTAGTTGCTTGGAAGATTCACCTTTCTCCATACAAAAGTTTTGCAATTGACCCTTGGCAATTTCATATTGAGCAAGCCGGAGAGTGGAAGTACCGGTCTTGGTCCTCACAATGCTATCCCATAATTCCTTAGCACTTGTGATATGTATATATGGTATCCTTTGCTTGTCAGTCATACCTCTTCTTATGCACATGGTTGCTGTGTCGTTGAGATTCTTGTCATAAACCTCTCTTCGAGTAAGATTCTTCGGGTCAACAGCTTGGTAGCCATACTCCAAGATCTCCAACATCTCATCATTTCCATACTGAAGATGATCCTGCATAGCAACTCTCCACAAAGCAAAATCGGTAGTGTCATCAAGTAAAGGAGGTTTTACTTGAGGGTTATACTTAGGTTTCTCTATTTGAGGTCTTGCATAAAGCCAAGGAACACTGGAGTGTTCATTACTAGGAGGTTGTTGGCCAAGTGAGGGAGTAGGCACAGCTGGCCTCGAGGTTGCACCACCAGAAAGTGGTGCAAACATCGTGGTTAGTGTGGCTATCCTCATTTAGACCAAGGCCTCAAGAGAGGCATCATGCTCCTCCTTTTGCTTAGCAAGGGCTCGTTCCAGATCCTCTGAAGTGAAGGACTTGGCTTCCGTGGAAGCCCCGCCTGTACTCTTCGGATCTGCAACAAGGGGAGTCCCATCGGGGTTCATCTCGCTCTAGGGCGGTTAAGCCGCAAGAATAGAGCACGAGGCTCTGGTACCAATTGAAAGGATCGAGATGGACCTAGAGGGCGGGGGTGAATAGGTACAATTACAAATTTTAATTGTTACTTAGCAATTTTAGGCAATAAAGCGGAATATGAAGTTTAGCCTAACAATTGCAAGTGTGATGTTATGAGCTAGCAAGGTGATCAAGTAACACAAGTAGGAGAGTAAGCAAGCACAATATGATATAGATAATAAAAAGAGATAAGTAACCACAAGTAGGAAGTTAGGGTTAGGGATAACCGCAACTCCAAGAGACGAGGATGTATGTCGATGTTCACTTCCTTGGAGGGAAGCTACGTCACCGTTAGAGAGGTGGATGTTACCACGAAGGCACACCAATGCCACGAAGGCTCACCTATTCTCCCTTTGAAACAACACCACGGAGGAGTTTCTCAACCACTAGTAGTAGACCTTGGGATGGTCTCCAAACCCTCACAAACTTTTCTGGGGGTAATCACAATGGTTGATTCCTCTCCGAAAGACACCTACTGCCTAGGAGTCTTCAACCTCCAAGAGTAACAAGAACGTTGGGAAATGCTCAAGAACTTGCTCAAATCACGAATTCCTTTGGTGAGAAGAAGGGGAAGGAGTGGATCTATCACTTAATCGGAGAAATTCTCTCAAATGTTCCTAAATCCTTTGGGGATCTAGGATTTGGTGTAGGGAAGCAAGAGAGGGAGTGAGATGTGTTCTTATAAAGCTCAAAGTGAATGGTCAACCTTATCCTGTGGGAGGGAGGAGGCTATATATAGTGATAGTGTAAAACAGACCGTTGAGCCACACAGTGTGCTGGAGCTGCCGGACGTCCGGTGGCTACCGGACGCCCGATGACTCAGATTGGACCGGACGTCCGGCCGGGCCTCCGGTCGTCCGGTAGCTGGGAGGCCTACCAGGCCACAGAAGGGGCATGAGCCGCACAGCCAGCAGACGTCCGGAGGACACCGGTCATCCGGCGGCCGGACATCCGATGAGGTTGGAAATCCGTTAATAAGCGTTCTGTTGGGTCAGTACCGGACATCCGGAGAGAACGGCCATCCGATGACCGTTCGTCCGCTGAGACCGGACATCCGCTAATTTTTATTCTGTGAAGATGCACCGGACACCAGGGGAAAGCCGGATGCCCGGTCAGCTGTGAGAGATCGGACGTCCGTAGATCTTCGGACGTCCGATGATAGCTGAACCTACTAGCTTAGCATCATACCAATTTTTGTGCACAAGGTAGATGATGAAACAAAGATGTTGTGAGAGGATATTTTTGTGGGTTTTGAGCAAGTTCTTTCACGAAATCCGACGATCCCCTCTTAATAGTGCGGGATCCCTATACTCAAGAACAAACCGAAAAAGGAGCCGAAGCTTTTGTCTTTGTCTTGTATCTCTGCTCTTGAGGCATCAACAAAACACACAAGTCCAACTGTTTAATATGTGGATGGAGAATATTCTCAGTCTAGAGAATCGTTCAAGATGATTCTGTTTTGACCATTTTGATTTCAACATGCATAGAAATGGCCATTTAAGTTCACTTCTGTTGTGACCATCCCATTCGCCTAAGGGGATTGCACATGCGGCCTGAACTTCAAGTTGAATTACTCAAGCGAACAAACCTATGGTTGGATGGTTAGGAGTTCAGTGGTATCCCCGACCCACCAGAATTACTCAAGCGAATCAACCGGTGCTCGCATTTTTCTGAATTTATTTCAAGCCTTCCGGCGATGTGGTTCAGTGGGAGGAGGTGTTCCTGTCGACTACGAAGGCGTCTGTGGCGACATCGTCGATCTCAATATGATGTGTCGGCTCAGTTTCTCGAAGATGCTTATAGGGGTAGGGTGTAAGTGCATGTGTTCATAGAAGTAAGTGTATGTGCGTATATATGAGCGTTCACGTCTACACTGTGTTAAAACAAATTTAATTACTCAAGCCAACAACGAAGTGGCTTGTCACTTGTTTGTTTTATACATATCTTTCAAGTTTATGCTTCTAACGAAACTATTACATGTTTAATGTACTGGAAATGGACCAGGAAATTAAAAAAGCTTTTGCATCAGTTTCATAGGTAAAAATTTGAAGAGCCACCCTATTTAATGATGAAAGAGAGAGCAACCATACCGTGGTAGTACCATCTTAATCATTGGAAGAGGTCTAATCTAGATATAGAAGTTAAGTATGGCATTAAGGACTTTAG
The DNA here is from genome assembly GCA_963921465.1 of Triticum timopheevii. NCBI lineage: Eukaryota > Viridiplantae > Streptophyta > Magnoliopsida > Poales > Poaceae > Triticum > Triticum timopheevii. Next base: position 295,815,180 of record OY997262.1, read on the forward strand.
TTGCTAAACTCTTTATTGCGCTTAGCACTTCAAAGCATAATAGCAGGCTTATAGCCCACTTACATTGCAATTTTTTCTGTGTGGAGTAGAGACATGAAAAAGTTAAGGGAGTGAGTTCTCGTGCAAAAGTCTATCTATATGCGTGCTCCTAGGAAGATAATAATAAAGAGAGAGAAAATGTGGGAAAAAAGTACTAGTCTTAGACTGGCCATAGTGGGACTAACTTCAAGAGTAACATGGGGTCCAACTTAGCAAATTTGACTATGTGACAATGAGTAAATGAGAAGAGAGGTAAATTGAGTAACTTAACTAGTTACCGTAACATCACAGGTCTCAAGACAATATGAGTCTATAATCTAATAAGTTAAACTTTGCATGACACCACACATATGTTACTACCCACTACGGAGGTATTAACATAGCCTAGGGTAGTGTGTATGTTACTAGTGTAAATTAGTCTCCATTATAGTCAACATTGTTGTATAAGTGACTATAAGTGATGACTATAAATGGCATTGCAACATCATATAGCGAGCAATTAGTTGTACTACTAGTCATGCTCATATCAAAGCACACGTTCTTTCGAAGAGGCCTAATCTAGATATTGTAGATCTTAGCATCAAATTCAATACTCCCTCCGTCACGGTTTAGAAGGCGCACTTGGAAATTCTCTGGGACCTAAGTGGTTAGGCTGGTTGTAATGGGAGTATCATAGCTAGTATCATGCATGCCAACTAGGCAACTTTGATGAGGTGGCATAGAATTAAATGAAGTAAAAGAGAGTTGAGTATCATATCATGATACCATATCATAATAAATGCTACACTAGTATGTGTCATGCATGGTAATAAATAAAGTCATCTATGATACTACCATATGATACTATGCATTAGAGAGGTAGTATCATACACTAGTATCATATGCATGATACTAACTTATGATACTACCCATTACAACCAGCCTTATCTATTGGTTGTGAGATGGGCTAAAAAATAGCATTCACACTACGTATGCATATAGAAATAGTATACCGGAGTACTAATTAGCTACTAGAAATAAATGCAATGCGCCCTAAACCTTGTCTATTGTGAAAACGCACGCAAATTTAACCGTGCCTTCTAAACTGTGACGGAGGGAGTACATCTCATAACTTTTTCTCTCATAGAAGACATTAAATGAGTTTGTTTTAGATACTTCACAAGACTAAGATATACACCCCTTCGTCTAGGTTTATTGGGGCCCCTTGTATTTTAGGTCAAAGTTTGACCATTATAATAACTCATGATTTATATGCTACAGAAAAATATATCATCGAATTTTTATCCAAAAGAGGATTACAATCATAAAAACATTATGACATATAGCTTATATTTTATTAGTTAACTTTATGTCAAACTTTGACACAAAATACGAGGGGCCCTAATAAACCGGGACAAAGGGAGTAGTGGGACTACTACCTCCGTCTCGGTTTACAAGTCCTGCGTGTATACCTAGGTTGCCAATTTTCTCACCCTAAAAGAAACTATATAACACAAAAATTATACCTTTTGAAAGTAGAAACTCCGTAGTTTATGTTGGTATATTTTTTGTAATATATGACTTGTATTAGGTTGGTCAAATTTACGATATAGGGGTACGCGCACGCCCTGTAAACTGAGAGAGAGGTAGTACTATATCTAAACTTCCAATTTAATGTCATTAGATATATTAGCAAAAAAAAAGTAGGACTGTGACGCAGACTATCTATGCTCAAGCTCAAATGAGCTCGCAAGAATAGTAAAATAAAAAAAATCAAACTTTTTGCAACAAACATTAAGAAATGTTTTACATGCGTGCAAAGTTTCAAGATGAAATCACGTTCTTGAAAGTGTGGACAACAAAAATCCATGCCAAAAAAGAGACTGTTTTGGGAACATATCATTTTTTTGCCCACAACTCCAAAAATGTCACTTCATCACGAATTTTTGCATGCATGTGGAACTTTTCTCAATGTTTGTTGCAAACAAAAAATGTCAGATTTTTTAGATTTTGTTTTCATTTTTTTTATTTTACCGTTCGCCCAAGCTCATTTGAGCTCGAGTTAAGAAGGGCACTTTCGACTAGGACTGCCCTTAGTACGACCATAACATAGTTCAATATTATTGGCAGAAACAAACAAGCTCATCTTAACATATTTCCACTGTGTTGTTTATGTGAAAGTTTGTGGGTGATGTTTGACTGAAATCAAGCTAATAAAATAACTGTCACCAATAATTTATCTTATTTTTTGCGGGGAAACAAAGATATCACGGAATTATTCATTGCAAGTTGTTGATTCATGATGAGAAATAGCATGGCATGCCTTCAAGGAATTTGATTTAAAGCAACATTGAAGTATTATCCACAATTCATCGACTAGCGTCTCCGGCACCCCTTTGATGTTGTGGCCACTTGGTGGTCTTTTTTTTTCTGCTTTTTTCTTATATTTTATTTAGGATTGTTTGTGCTGTGGCCCTAGCAGACTTTTTATGTCGGTGCGGTGCTACTCGGTGTATGGGCTTTGGTTGATTTATCTATAAATCAGGGTGAAAGCCTATTTGAAAATTTGATTATACTAAGAAGCGCATGAAACAATAAAGCTATACAACGGTCGAATATTCAGGAAGTTATCTGAGCACCAACATCCTCAAATGTAAATAGGTTCCAGAGAAAATCAAAGAAACATGATGCTGTTATGTTATAAGCTAAAGGATCCGTGTCTACTCACTTAGGTGAAAAAGCAAACGCCAATGAATTACCTTGTGGTATAGTAGTAATGTGGTTGGAGATTTCTTTTTAACAAAGCTAACTTAACAGACATTTGCTTATCATTCAGAAAACTTCAGTTCAAAATCAAACACAACCTCCCATAAAAAAGTCAAACACAACCAACAAACTAGTGGGAAAAAAAGTTTTCACGAATCAAAAATGACACATGACATAATGATCTTCATAACCTTATTGTGGCACCAAATATATACTCATAACAGTTTAGACAATTAGCCTGAGAAATCATAATGTTATATCATTCAATATTTGGAACAAAGACTCTTGCCAGAAAATGATTAACTAGGACAGGAGTTATTCACCATAAACCCTGTGCAAGAAGCACAAAAATAATATCCAGTTTTGAAATATTATAACTCTGTAACACCATACATATTATTCATTTCTGTGATGCTCTGGGACTGGAATATTCATCAATACTGTAAGCAACCTCTGAAATCATTGATAAGTGATCCGCAATAACAACTTTCTGAAGCAGATAAGTATACTGAAATTCACATTTTGGTCAAGTGGTCTCCATGAAACTAAATATCAAGGTGGAAATTAAACAGTAGCAAGAACCAAATTACTTGGCAGGATTACAGGAGCATAATCAGCCTGTGACCTTATACTAGTACTTCATTCTTAAACACAATAGTACGAAAAAAAGAATCAGACTAATTAATTACCAGGCATTGGCAAAGATCGAACAAGTTAAAGCAATGGCGCAGTAAGTCAAGGTCAAGCTAAAATTAAATGGCAGGCTGCTGCATGGAGATGATGGTACACCAACTCTACCACATCGAATAAAACAAGCGCCCTGCACAGTAGACGTGCTCCCGAAAGTTAGGCACGGCAGCATGGGCCAAAAGATCCCCATAGAAACAACACATGAGATAACAGCGGCTTTGCTGATGACAAGATGGCTTACCCAACCCCTTCGACCAGCTACCACAGCATAAATTTCGTCCTCAAGTTGCGGTGGCTCAAGCAAATCGACCAAACTCACATTTGACATGACACAACAAGGTGGAAATAGCCACCAAATTAACCCTCTGGTTCTTTATCTATTTTAACTGATATATTTTTCAGTACATAGTAGACATTCTAGAAGTACTTAAAATCTACAAAGAGCAGTGCTTCGGTACACCCATAAACTTACGATACAGATCTAAACATCGTTGGTTCCTCATGGAAGAAAAATTAGGTATAGCATTTTCAGAAATCATTTGTAATTTGCACTCCTAAAACTGAAGTTACAGAAAACTTCTTTATGCAAGTTTTACAGTCAACAGATCCACAGCACAAGATGACTTTATTGTGTGATAACTTGGCCTGCTTACAGATGAAGAAAAAAAAACAGACTGAAACTAACAAATCTCATAAAAATATGATCTTATTATTTCTCACCGCTAAGAACAATCTGATCAAAATTAGAGATTTTACAAGTATGGAATGGATGAAAAATCTTGGTCGGAAATATATCTCTATCAGTGTACTTGCAGAGACAGATTTAGTTCTGTGTTGATTGAGATATGGCCACTCCTTAGTACTTCATCCGTCCCACAATATAATACTCCCTTCGTTTCAAAATAGATTAGTACAAAGTTGGGTCATTTATTTTGGAACGGAGGGAGTATGTTTTTGCAAAATATGTTAGCTCGGAAAAATATCTTATAAGTATTATGGAAAAAAGGGGTACATGTTTTCATTCTGGATTTGGGATCCGGCAGCAGGGGGAATAAATATGGGGGCTCGCAACAAAAGTTTAAGAGAAGATGTCCCTTCATCATATTGTTAAGAAGCAGCTACTAGGACTAGCAAACAGGCCAAGGCTAATGTCTGGAGCACTGTACCATTATTGGCTTCCATGATCGTGACCCAAGTAATTTACTACCAGCTGCATATTATTTTAAGAGGGCAAGAGAATTCTTATCACCACATGCATTGCACATTGGCTCTCTTTTTCCCGCTACAAGTTCCAATGCACGGATAAGATGCTTAACAGCACATACAAAGCAAGTAAGAATCCAACCCATGGTCTTGCTATTCCTACCAACCCCGTAAATTTGGGGAAGAGATAGAGTATACGTGCTACTAGCTGAACAAGGTAAACAAGACTGGCAATTCGGAAGCCATAGCACGCAAGAGGATGAAGTGAAGTGGTCGATAGCGTGGGGACTAGGAAGAGCATCAAAGAGTCAAACTTTTCAGCTGCCAAATTTAACAATAGTGTACCATCAACCTCTCCATGGCGTCAAGTGATTACTACACATGAGGTTTTGTCTAAAAAAAACTCCAAAGAAGGACCCACAGAACATGGTGATTTTAAGTGTATATGATTTGCAGTTCCCAACATATGCAAAATTAAAAAAATGGTAACACAACAGCATCAGCCACATAAGAAAAGCAGATGGTAGTATGTTGTACAGCAAGTTTACCTTGGAAATACTGACTGGTTTCCCTTTCATTTTCTTCCCAACTTCTAGTAACAAAAGACTTGGAAGTTAGCTGTGGCACAGGCACACAGCATGCAGCAGCAAAATGGAAGACAGGGTAGTACCACTACTGGTGATTGAGATGAAAGAAATGAGGTGACATGTAGTAACAAGATGGATGTCTACCATTATTGCACCAGGCTTACTAGCTAGCACTAATAGTTTTCAGTTCATGGTGTTACCATAGCCCATCCCGCCGAGAATGAGCGCCCCGCTGACGGTGTTGTACATGTCCGGCGGCACCGCGGAGGCGTTGCCGAGGTGGAGGTCGGAGATGCTACGCACGGCGGCCGCGTGCGCGTGGCTGGGCTCGTCGTTGCTGGTGCGGCCGTTGTCGGCGCCCTGGTCGTAGAGAAACCCCCTGAACATGTGGCCGTTGATGCTCACCGCCGCCTGGTACGCGAACTCGTCCGCCCCGTCGTCGACGGAGGTCACCCGCACGCACCGGAACACCGCCGGCGCGCGCACGTGCCGCGGCAGGCTGTCCCTGAACGGCGCGTCTGCAGAGGATGGGATAGAAGATGTGATCAGTGTCCAAGTTTCTTGAATTATGTGTGCTGAGACTTGGGGGTATGCGTGCGTGCGGCGTGCGCCTGTGCTTGTCGATCACCTTGTTGGCTCGAAGAGGTGCCGTTGGAGGTGGAGGTGCGAGAGGTGGTGGTGGTGGTGGTGGTCTGGGAGGAGTGGAACCGCGGTTTCTTGGTGGCCGCCGTGGCAGGAGCGGCCGGAGGGGAAAGGTCGCCGCCGAGCGGGTGCTTCTCGCGGCGCCGGGCGGCCGGGATCCAGGTGCTCCTGACGTGCGTCGTGCAGTCGAAGCCGCGGCTCTTGCAGCACGTCCGGCAGCGCTGGTGGGGGCAGTCTTTCTTCGCCTGGTTGCCGCAGTCGTTGCACGTGGTGGAGCCGCCGGATCCGGAGGAGACGCCGCCGTAGTCCACCGCGGAGACGACCTGCTTCTTGTCGGCGGGGGCATTAGCGGGCGGCGTCGTGGGGGGCTGCGAGTGCGACTGCCAGAACTGGATGGCGCTGCCGGACTTGGGAGCGCCAGGGTCGGCGAGCCCGCACTGCCCCGCGGAGAGGAGCGCGAACCCTTGGTCGGCGCCGTCCGCCGCAGCGGCAGCAGCGGCGGCCCTCTGGTGGTGGAAGGAGGAGGCGGGGGCGAGGACGACCATGCCGACATCACCGGCAGCCGCTATCCCATAGTTGAGCGCGGCGGACTGGCGCGAGGCTGGTCCCCAAAGCCCGTTGGCGGACGCGCCAGCGGCATTGAAGCCGAGCGAGAGGTCGTCGCCGCCGGCCGACGCGATCCAGTCCGCGTAGGCCGCGGAGACCGATGGGAAGCGCCTCCCCGACGACGCCACGCTTGCTGGCTGGGGGCAGTAGCTTCCCCTCCCTGGCAAGCTAGCCGCTACGCCTACCTAGGCTAAGCTTAGCTCCAAAGGCAGGCAGGCAGCGAGCGAGCGGAAAAGGCGCAAGAGCAGCGAAGATGCTCCTCTGAGGAGTAGCGGCTAGCAGCTGAGCTGAGTGAGCCTACGGCCGGAAACCCCTCCTCTCCACTTTAAACAAGAATCTCTCTTCTCAGAGCATGGTTAATAGTATAGTCAGCTGCTGGCTATAAGCAAGTGCCATGTCATCTACAGCCCATCTTATAGCCAACATGTACAATAGTAGATCAAAAAGTGTACTACTTTCTTATTATGTGGCCCACCCTTCATTCTCACAAAGTGCCTAGGAGCACGTGCTAGAGCTGGCTCTTCACGAAGAGCCCGCTTACCTTCTCTCTCCTCTTCTCTTTCCTCCAACTAAGCAGAAATATACTAGTTTATTCCTTATAGCCTGCTGACTCAGCGAAGGAAGGGGCATCCAAGAGTAAAGAAAAGAAAACACAAAAGACTCTACCCTACTACCACCTAGCTACCCTAGCTAGCTACCCTCTCTCTAGTCTCTAGAGCCTACCCTAGGTTAGCATAGCTTGCTAGGTAGCCTCCTCCCTCTCCTCCCTTTTGGAGTACTATCTGTGTGTGTACGCCTACGGCCTACGACACAGGGGCTAGCCTCTTGTGTTCTTTATCCCTCTACTTTCCACATGACAACGTGAGAGGGAGAGAGCGTGTGTAAGCTGTGTGCTGGTGAGGATAGGAGAGAATCAGAGAAGGAGAGAGGGGCCGGCCGGGCGCTGCTTCAGCGTTCAGCGTGTGTGAGGTCTGAAGAAGTGGCTGCGGGTGGGGCCTGCGGCTGAAAAATTCCTCTGCGCGGCCGGCTGAGGCTGGTTGTAACGAGGAGTATCATATACTAGTATTATGCATATGATACTAGTGTATGATACTACCTTCCTAATGCATAGTATTATATATTAGTATCATGTTATACTCTATTTATTGCCATGCATGACACAAAGTAGCATAGCATTTAATATGATACGGTATCATGATATGATACTATACCCTCTCTTTCTTCATTTAATGCTATGCCACCTCATCAAAATTACCTAGTTGGCATGCATGATACTAGATATGATACTACTCCCTCCTTTCCGGTTTATAGGGCTTATCTCAAAATTTTAGTTTTTCCATTTTATAAGGCTCAATTTGGTTGTTCCCCATCACAAGTTCAGATTCCAAGGTGCATTAAATCATTGCATGCAAGTATTAAGAGAAAATTGACCAATGCATGTACTTTATGCATGCATGCATTTCAATTAATGCATTGGTAAACATAATTTTTTGAGAAAAACAAGAGCATTAATTGGGTGCTTTTGCAAACAACAAAAAATATTCCACCACTCACCATCCATCTTGGTTGGTGAGATTTTTGAATTGAACCTTATAAAGCGGAAAGGAGGGAGTATCATTACGACCAGCCTGAGATCGGCCACGGAATCTCATCTTTCGCTCGCTGCGCCTGCGCCCAGTGGGGGATCGAGACTTCTTGTGGGGGCACCGCACCGGGCACGCAGCGCAGACTGGCAGCTTTCACTGACGCGCCCGCCCGGCTCCCTTCTCTTCTCCTCCCTCCTGCTCTGCCGCTGCCGCCGTTTGCAGCTCTGCCCCCCGCCTTAAAAGCAGCAGCAGCGGCCACAGCCTACGCCCGCGCGCCAGTCTACCATAGCCGATAGCCGATAGCCGGTAGCCGCTGGGTGGCTGGATCCATGGATCCGCGGCGCAGGGATTGATTGCTGCTTCTTATTGGGCGCGACGCGATCGACGGCTTTTTACCCGCTCCCGCGGGCGGTGCGATATGATACGCCGGGTCTTTCTTTTCTGCTGCTGCTACCTAGGGCTAGCTAGGCCTCCATGGCATGGCATGGCATGGCGGTAGCATCTAGCCTGATTACTCGGCTGCTCGTAGCAAGCCTGCGTTGTGTACGAGCGGGCACAAGGACACGAGGTCGGGATACGCGGATCTGACGCATTCACGTGAGACCGGACCGGACGCGGCGAAGAAACGGAAGAACGCGCCGTCTGGCCAAATACAGGCTCGCTAGGTTTTCTCTTCATATCACACTGAATCCGTGGTTTAAGAGCGACCCTGGCGGATGCGTCGTACGTGTACCGATCGCCGTAATAATAACCGCCAGCAGCACGACTACCAGCACCACAGAACGTCACTGCAGTAGATTCGTCGTGCAATCGTCAAAATTTATCTTGCTCCAAAAACGAAAGTGTAGCCTCCAAATAGCCTCTAAACCCCATCGTCAGCGTGGATGGGCATTGTTCTTTTCTTTCTCCTTGGGTCACGGTCGGATTTTGAATCTTCCCCCTGCCCGTACAGCGTGTATCGAATGTTTACATAATTTTTATTATTGTGCGGGTGTGTCTAAATCTTAGTCGAATGACACAAATATAAAAAGAAGAAAGAAAAATCGAAAGAAATTTTTGCATAGATCTCCATGTGAGATCTCATGAAAAGTCTCAGTCGATTGAGATTTAGCAATTCCGTTGTTATATAGCTCGTTTCCCTACAATATAAGGTTCTCAAGGAGAGTATCATCTTCCCCTACTTTCTCTCTCGGACAGTTAAGAAGGTCTACTACGAAAAGGTTTGTCTGGCTACCACGAGGGATGGGGTGATGATGGCGGCGTGTCTTCGGCTCGCATCAGTGCTTGTAGTCGTCGCTAGGGTTCTATGGATATGGATGTATCATTTTTTGTGTTCTTTTTTACTGCCATGATGTTTGAAGAATAGATTAAAAAAATTCCCTAAAAACCGAAGGCGTTTGAAGAATAAACTGAAAAATTCCTTGCAAAAAAACGAAGGCCTAGATTCATAGTCCAAGGGACCTTCAATGGCTTGAACTAGTCGTGGTTTGTGGCACTCAAAAACCGGCAACACTCTAAGGCTGGTCATAGTGGGGGTAACATAACCGGTATCATGCACTTGGGACTAGCAAACATGCTTATGAGAAATAATTCAGAGAGAGAGAGAGACAGAGAGTAATATAGGTAGATACCATATCATGTTAAATGATATGCTACTTTATGTCATGCATGACAATAAATATAATACTACTCTATAATATTATGCACTATGGAGATAGTATCATACACTAATATCATATGCATAATACTAGTATGTGATACTTTCCACTATAAGTAGCCCAAGTGTTTCATGTGTCACTCCCAACAACCCTTTCGTAGGATGTAGGTCGTGCTCCCATGATACGAGTAGGCCTATTTTGAAAACAATGATGTATCACTTTGTTGATTGTACGATGACATTTGCTTCTGTGCAATGTTACTTTTTTATAGCCTTGCAATTTTCCTTTTGTTCTTAGCATGACATTGTGAAATCCTGAAACACATGTCAATTTTCTCCTACTATAGTATGAAAAATAGTTTTGCTATAGCATTACATTTTCTTTTTGTTCTTAGCATGAAAAATATTTGTGTTATAGGCTCAATGGAATGGAAAATTCTGAAACGTTCCTTTTGTGAGTGATTTTTTTAGGGAACGGCCCCTCGTTCACGAATGAGCTTCCAGACTGAACGATCGTTCTCGCCAGGGACAGCACGGAGTGCACATTCTCTACCGACTAGACTCCAACAATTTTGGAGGAGTGTATTCCAAAATGAAAAATATTTCTTTTTGAGAAAACAACAGGAGCTCTGCCTTTGCATTCAGAAGAAGAGAATTGACCAGTTTATAAAAAAAACTGGCCGGAAACCGAAAAAGGAAAAATATATATTGGAGCAAAGGAATGATTCGCCAAGTTTCGTACGAAATACATGTGGAATAGTACAATCCATATAAATATTGGAGAAGAAGACAAAAAAGGTTATTTACACCATGTGTTTCTATTTTATCAAAATAACAATTTGAAGTATTCTCATTTCTCTTAATTCATGTGTTCCAAGTGGGCATACATGATTGGCACGCTGCGAGGCACGTATAAATTAGTTTTGCCTAAAAGACACTATACATAGCTACAAGCTGGACACTAGAGCATAAGAAATGTGCAATCTATAACGCAAGGGCCAATTTGATATAAATTTTTTATAAACACATGGCACGGAAAATGTTACAATATACACGATCAGATCATGTAGAAAGTAGAGAGAGACAATAATTGTCAATGAGAATCATACCGAAAAAGGCTTTCGCCCCGCTTTATATATAAAGCAAACCGCTCAAGCCAAACATCCAACCAGGTTCACACACACACCAAGTCTCACAAAGCACATAGTAGTACAAAGGGTTAATGCTGAGGGCACAACTCAACAAGTCAATGAGAATCATCAAACACGATTACATTCCCGGGCATGATTATGTGTCGTGTGCTCCTTCCCTTGTTGTACTAACTCTTTAAAGTAATATAACCTGTTTGTTTGGACTTTCTTTTTTTCTATTTTTGCAGCTTTTCTACTTTGCCATGAAAGCCAAACACTCTAAATAGTTTTTTTTTCTTTTGCATCGGCTTTTGGCTCATACCATCATATAACGATATTGCATAAGGCAAAAGCCGAACCAAAAAGGCCCTAATTAGAAGCTTTTGTGGCTTTTTTATTAAAATGGAAAAGCCGCAAAAGCAGAAGTAAAAGCCCAAACAAACAGGATCTCGATCTCATCCAACTCAGTAAAAATATAATACTTTCTCCGTCCCATAATGTAAGGCATTTTTTGATACTACACTAGAGTCAAACTTGCATTATGGGATTAGAGTCAAAAATGTCTTATATTATGAGACGAAGAGAGTAGTTTAATCTTTATAGTCTGTTAACTGCACCTTATTAGACTTGCTCTTAACTTCGTGGATCACCCGTGGGTCACCTTTTAGGTGTCCGACGCGATATTGATTCATACACAGAGCTGGTCCAATTTTTTCACGAGGTGTACTTCAAATTTACACTTGGAATATCATAAGTTTAGATGTTGGTAGACCTTTTCTAAATTTTCTTTTAGCATTTTGTTTATAGTTTGGGGGTGATCTGGTAGCGCGTTAGGGTTAGGGAATAGCACTAGCGTCACGTAGCAGTGCTGAACAGACGATACGTTTGTGCACGATTTGTGGACAATGGACAACATCATCAGTTGTATAGTATTGTTAACAAATCTGCAGTGTTCAAGAGAGCCGTCGTCCAAAAATCGTTCATGTACAATCGGCTGTAGAGTAGTTTCGTGGTACTCCCTTTCTCCGGGTTTATTAGGCCTCTTAGCATCACAAACATGTCCCATTTAATAAGGTCTCGCTTTGAAAAGGTGCATGCATGCAACCATTTGATTGGTTGCATTGAAAGCCATTGTTGTTGGTATCATAGCTGGAAAATTCATGTGTGCTTTTTCATTGACTGCCTACAGTGAGAGAGTGCATTGAGAGTGGAATAGAAGAATTAATGTGAGCAAATTACTACGTGTCTTGGTATAAGAGAGGTTGTTTTTAGGCCAAATAAACCCGGACGGAGGGAGTAGCAATGGTTGCGCTACCACTATACATTTTTTTTTAACCACCACAATACTACTAGGTCCCGCATAGTCGAGGGCAAATTATTGGTGTTGGCGCTGGGTGGCTAAATTTCGTGTTTTGACCCTTTTCAGAAATCTATTCGAGATCTGACCCCGGTTCGTAAAAATTTCGGAATCTGACCCTTTCTTACCGCCAAGGCCTTTGGCGGTAGGGTATACAGCCTACCGCCAAGGCCCCTGGCGGTAAGAAAGACCCCTACCGCCAAACAGGCTGGCGGTAGGCTGTACAACCCTACTGCCAAGGCGTCCGGCGGTAGGTGCCAGCGTGCACTGTGTTCCATACTTAGAAAAAAAAACAACCCTACCGCCAGAGGCCTTGGCGGTAGGTTGTTATACCCTACCGCCAGGGGCCTTGGCGGTAGGCTGTTATACCCTATCGCCAGGGGCCTTGGCGGTAAGAAAAGGGTCAAATCTCAAAAAATTTACGAACCAGGGTCAGATTTCGAATAAGTTACGAAAAAGGGTCAAAACACGAAATTTAGCCGCGCTGGGCCTGGAAGATGTAACGTGTCCGCGCGGGGCCCACTCCGTTTGCAGTCCGTACTCACGGAATTCAGCCCGGCGTTCCGCCTGGGTTCTCGCGCTGACGCCGCGCAGTCCGTTCGTCCGGCTTTCGATTGATGGATGGACGCGCTCTCCCTGCTCTTCCATTTATGCCTCTCCTCCCTCCCCCTCCGCGCGCGCCCCAGCTGTAAATAAGGGCCTGTTTGGTTCCAAATAAGTCACCAACTTATAAGTCGAAAAGTGAAAAAAGTGACTTATTTTGCCAAACAGACCCGACTTATAAGTCACCCCAACTTATAAGTCATAAGTTGCTCCACCTCAACTTAAAACTTATAAGTCACCCCCTTTTGCATGGGTCCCACCACCTGCATGATGTTGATTGGTATGGGAGGTGTGTCAGGTGACTTATAAGTCAGGTGACAACCAAACAGGCGTGACTTATAAGTCAGGTGACAACCAAACAGGCGTGACTTATAAGTCACTGGTTTTAAGTCACCTGACTTATAAGTCAGGTAACTTATTGAAATCAAACAGGCCCTAAATCTTAAAGCCGCCCGGGGTTCTGCACCGTCGGGCGGCGCATGCAGGCGGCCACCGCATCTACTAGAGCGCCGTGCGCCCGTCGGTCAGGCTGGCTGGCTGGCAGCGCGCCCATGCCAATCAATCCCCTGTTCCTCGCTCGTCTCCCTGGTTGGTCACGGCTTTCCAATAACCAAGCGCGAGAAGGGGGAGGGAGGCTTCAACGGGCGTTGACGCCTGACGCGCGCAGCCGCAGGCGTGAAGCACTGCGACCCCGCAGCGCCGCTGCTCTCGCAGCCTCGGGCAAAGGGTAATGAAATGGGGCGCCGCTCTGCCGCTGCCGCTGCCTGCGGGTTCCCTCCGGCTTTTGATCGTGTCGCGCGTCGCGAGACCAGGGCCTGGGGGTTGTCATCGGATTTTCTCATGCAAAGTGTGCCCTGGCCTCGCTGGCACCGGTCGGCCCGCCTGTCTTCGGCGTGAGAGAGTTGCTTCCCGTAAGCACTGGTCCACTTTTCTTACTATTTGAATTAATTTTAAGACGTTCTCAAAAAAAAAAATTAAGACTACTTATAGTGAAGAGTAACATGCGGAAATTGCCTTGGTGACCGAGCCCAGGGAGGCCTCCAGATTCAAAATTCAAATTTCATCAAAATTCATATTTTTATATTTCAAAAAATTCTGAAAAAAGTACAGATATACAAAAAGGCATAACACACATGTGTGTAAATTTTCAGGGAAAATACGTTGAAATGAGGGTTGTGCAGAAAAGACAAATCTGGGGCTGTTTAACACATGATACTATTCATCCTCACATGACATGAATTTATCTTTTTTGTACAGGTCGCATTTCAACGTATTTCATCATGAAATTTTACACACATGCGGGTTACATCCTTACACACACGCATATTTTTTCTGAATTTTTTGAAACATACAAGTTTAAATTTGAATTTTTCAAAAATAAAGGCATCCATGGAGCTCGGCCTCCAAAACGCCATTCTCGAGTAACATGTTACTAGTCTAAGGTATCATCTCTATATGTATGGTGTCATGCAACACTTCCTTTATTAGGTTGTAACTTATCTTGTCTTGGTATGTGTGATGTTACTCATGCTAGTCATAGTGGGAGTAACTTAGTTAGTAACATAACACATTCCAAGACAAATTTGCTTATGTGCAATGGAGTTAATGTGGAGAGAGATGCTTGTGGTAACATAATATGTTACTGTAACATAACACGCCCCGAAGTAAAATGAGTCTATGTCTCAATTAATGAAGGCTTACATGTTACCATCTATATGTTACTACCCATTACGAATGTAGTAACTTAGACTAGTAATATGCATATGTTACTAGTCTAAGTTACTCAATTTGTATCTCTCATTAATTAGGTATCACATAATTTTTTGCTTAGGTGTCATCTATGTTACTCTGACTGTGGATAGTCTGAAAAGCTTAAAGTCATTACAAACACAACATCGTTACAGAAAAAATAGAAATACACTTAAAAACTTTGTGGTGCCAAAGCCTATTTTTCTCCTGCATCCATCAACGATGCACTCTGAGCTTAGCTCGATGTTGCCTCAGAGGCAGTCGGGAACTAAAGATTGTGTCCTCAAATTTTGAAATACTCCCTCCTTTCCGGTTTATAAGGCTCAATTCAAAAATCTCACCAACCAAGATGGATGGTGAGTGGTGGAATATTTTTTGTTGTTTGCAAAAGCACCCAATTAATGCTCTTGTTTTCCTCAAAAAATTATGTTTACCAATGCATTAATTGAAATGCATGCATGCATAAAATACATGCAGTGGTCAATTTTCTCTTAATACTTGCATGCAATGATTTAATGCACCTTGAAATCTGAACTTGTGATGGGGAACAACCAAATTGAGCCTTATAAAATGGAAAAACTAAAATTTTGAGATAAGCCCTATAAACCGGAAAGGAGGGAGTATATAGAGTATTCCCTTCGTCACAGTTTAGAATGTGCACTTCAGTTTACATGCATTTTCAGAATAAGAGAGGATTAAGACGTGTTGGCAATTAATGCAGAGTTAATTAGGTTGTTTTGAGTGCGTGTGGGCTGCATGCAGTCGGTCTCCACCATGTCATGCAATAGGACTGCTTGTTTACTGGCTGTGGGGCACATTGCACATTAATTTCTTCACTAATTTGGCGTCGTAGTTAACAATGGATGCTATTTTTCAGTACGTGGTACAACCAATCATTAACTACCTTGGTTCCAGAGAATTTTCCAGTGCGCTTTCTAAACCGTGACGGAGGGAGTGATAAAAGTATAAAATAACTTGGTTGGACAGGATGATGTCATGCATCTAAGTAGCTCCACATTTTCCACATCAAACCTGTTAATAAGCTCTTGAAGTTGTCTATCAATGACACCCAAAAACATATCAACATGAAACCAATGGCAATTCATGGCATATTCACCCATTGGTCTTGCTATGACGAGGAAGGTATTTGCTTGCCTGGACTCTTGCCCTAACAGTCCCTAGCCGGTAGGCATGCCTTGGCCCCGGCAAGCCATTGTACATCGTTAAGTCTCTTTTGGATGCGGAGGGCCTTTGCCTACTCGGAGTCCTACCATCATCAAGGTTATCTGTGCTACCTTTTTGAGCTGGTGGGGTCCGACAAGGGTAGTGCACGGTAACTTAGCCTAGTGATCTTCGTCGAATAAGCAAGGACTTTCTCTGCCCGGACCTTAGATACTGTGGCCCTAACCTATTGGTGTCAGCGGAAGTGATTATCTTATCCAACATCAAGTGGCTAGCAGCCTAGATGTACCTGAACAACCTCGAAGACTCCACAAGGTCGTGACAATTACATACCTGACTGAACGACCGTACCCGATGCGCGGGAGCCAGACAACCAAGTTCTAAAAATCAGCAGTTCACATGAATAAGAGGTCTTGTATGTCGGATTTCGGGTTCCGCAAACCCTTGACAGGTTCGAACTCCGGGTGCGTGCGGAGATCTCGACCTACCCAGCCTGCCTACTCGCGATCTTCTAAGCCTAGCGCGTCAAGCTCAAAGGGACAGAGAGACACAACAGTTTATCTTGGTTCGGGCCACCTTGCGGTGTAATACCCTACTCCAATGTTTTGGTGGATTGCCTCGAGGGGCTGAGGATGAACTAGTATAATGGATGAACAAGCCTCAGGAGGTGAGGTGTTCTTGAGCTCGGGTGAGCTGGTGAGGTAGTCGGATGTGAATGGATTCGATCCCCCCCTATGGTGGTGGCTAAGTCCTATTTATAGTGGCCTTGGTCCTCTTCCCAAATGTTGGCGCGAAGGGATCCCAAAATGGCCGGATTTGAAGGGGGTCAAGAAGTACATCCTATCCTGACTAAAGTGGTCTTCGCCTGCGAAAAGCCTCTGGTCGTGACGCTGCGGTGGGCTCGACGATGACCTCCGTCCTGTCGTCCTGGCGGTCTTGGTGTTATTGCACAAGAATGGAAACCTTTGGCTGATTCCTCGGGACTCCGCGCCTGCTGCTTGCCTCCCTTGCACCAAAGAGGAAACTGGTACTCTACGCCTGCTAGCGTCCTCCTGGCCTTGGTCGTCATGGCTCACGTCAGCTGAGCCTCGTGAGGTGGACCTTGCATAGAAGTCTCCACCCCTCGGGAGCCAGCCTGAGGAGGCCGATCCCCTTGGAGGTCTTGGTGTCGTCCACCTCGCGAGGCTTGGCCCCTCGTGAGGGTCTTGAGTTGTTGATGCTGAAGCTGGGCCGTACCAGGCCGTCGGTGGAGCCACGCAGTGGGCCGCATGCAGGCAAGTCTGGGTACCCCGTACCCAGAATGCCGACAGTAGCCCCCGGGCCCAAGGCGCACTAGGACTTGGCTTCTAGCCGAAGCCAAAGGGCAAGTGCGGAGCGCCACAGGCCCTAACCGCCTGCGGCCTTGAACGACGCATGGCGATTGATGGGACGTACGCGTCTCCACTTCCCCATGCTGCCTCGGCAACCATTCGACTTGACGGGTCGATACTGCATGTAGAAGATCATCATCACGCGAGGTCGTGGAGGCCGGCGGTTGGCCTCCCTCCGGCTATAATTGAGGGGAGGGGCAGAGCCCCCCTCGCTCATCTCTTCTTCCGTCTTCTCGCTGCTCGTCCCCTTTTCCGCCTCCATCTTGCTGTAGCATCCAGGGCGCCGATCAGGAGGTTCTCTACGGCCAAAAGGGAAAGGCCCCTCAGGAGGGGCCTGATCCTCTCCCGCCGAAGAAGCGGTTTCACCGTTCCCGCGACGCCAACGTGAGGTAGGTTGTGACCAGGCCTTGGCAATCAAGGCATCCGCCCGGCTTCCCCCTTCCCTTGTACGCCCGTGCACAGAACGATGACGAGCGCTGTCGAGCAATCCCGGGCGGCGAAGGACGAGCCACTGCCGTCCTGCCTGCCAAGCCGCGGACCCACGACGAGGGCAGCTCGCGTGAGTTTGTGGTGTGGGCAGCAATGTCGCCCGACTCGTGGATCCGGCTCCCGAGGTTCTTCGCCGACGAGCTACCGTCGAGGGGGACACGTGAGCTATGGCTGCAGCACACCGAGTGCTGCAGCCTGGCCATCAGGGTTGAGGTCGAGGTTGTGCCCCCTGGCGATGTCTTCATGACCCGCGGATGGGGTGAGGTCGCTCGAGCCTGCCGCGCGGAGGGGGCCCTCGTGATCCACTTCGAGTACGATGACGCCTCCACCTTGTTCTTCAAGGTTTTCGACGAGGAGGGCCGGCGACTGGAGTGTTGCCCTAGAGGAGGCAACCCACGGGACGTGGCTGTGGGCACCGGACCTACTTCCATCCCTGCCGGCGCCTTCTCCAGCAGCAGCAACGACTCCTGGGAATCCAGCGATTCTCCTGAGCCCAGCGAGTCTCCGGAGTCCAGCGACGACAGCTACGTGCCGCCGAGCTCCCGGCGTGGCCGGAGCGGCGGCAGCTCGGCATCGTCGGTGATGCGCGCTTGCCTAGTCGGAGCCTTTCTTCTTTTGCTTCCCTGCGCGGAAATTAGGACTACCCCTGCGGGGCATGTATGAATCAAAATGTCTTAATTCCAGCGTTGTTCTTTTGGTTTTTATGATGAAATCGCGTATCCCAATCAGGAGTGATTCCTCTCTTTCTTCCCCTTAGGTAGGGTAGCGCTCTACACCGGCGGGACCCAGTCCCTAGGCAGGCTTCAGCCGTCGCTAGTATGCCAGGTCGCGATGCCGTGGTCAAGGCTAGGAGGTGAGCGGCCCGAGGTCCAGTGAGAGCTCATGAGGCGCGATGCTCACGAGGTCTCCCTTGGCGTGCAAGCAGCTGCCCAAGAAACGGAAAGGGGAGTGAAACTGCCGGAGTGGGACTGCGGGACTTGGGTGAGCGGGTTGCGAGGCTCATATCATAGTGCGAGCGACTTATCTTTTGGCAAACTCGTTGTGATTCCCCTAGGTGGTGCCCATTCGTGCCTCTGCGGTAGCGTCACTAGGCAGGGCCCACGACGCTCATCCCCCTTTCCTCGCTTGCCTGGGTGCTCTA
Organism: Triticum timopheevii; assembly: GCA_963921465.1. Taxonomy (NCBI): domain Eukaryota; kingdom Viridiplantae; phylum Streptophyta; class Magnoliopsida; order Poales; family Poaceae; genus Triticum; species Triticum timopheevii. The sequence continues at coordinate 295,833,956 of OY997262.1, forward strand.
CGTCCTAGGGTCCCGGCCCTCGAGAAGGCTCAGCTGCCGCTGGTATGCCAAGTCACGATGCCGTGGTCAAGGCTAGGGGGTGAGGGCTGGAGTGCCGGTAGGAGCTCCTGAGGCGCGATGCTCAGGAGCCCCCCTTTAACGTGCAAGCGACTCGTGGGGTAAGGTGGTGACCCCCGGGTGTTGGGGAACGTAGCAGAAATTCAAAATTTTCCTACGTGTCACCAAGATCTATCTATGGAGAAACCAGCAACGAGGGGAAGGAGAGTGCATCTACATACCCTTGTAGATCGCTAAGCGGAAGCGTTCAAGTGAACGGGGTTGATGGAGTCGTACTCGTCGTGATCCAAATCACCGATGACCAAGTGCCGAACGGACGACACCTCCGTGTTCAACACACGTACAGCCCGGTGACGTCTCCCATGCCTTGATCCAGCAAGGAGAGAGGGAGAGGTTGAGGAAGACTCCATCCAGCAGCAGCACAACGGCGTGGTGGTGGTGGAGGAGCATGGCTATCCTGCAGGGCTTCACCAAGCACCACAGAAGAGGAGGAAGAAGAGACGTAGGGCTGCACCAACGAGAGATCGAATCGCGTGTCTTATGGGCAGCCCTAGGCCTCATATATATAGGGGAAGGAGAGGGGCTACGCCCCCTCTAGGGTTCCCACCCCTAGGGGGTCGGCAGCCCTAGATGGGGAACAAGGGTGGCGGCCAAGAGGGGAGGGGAGAGGGAGGCGCACCAATATGGGCCCTAAGGCCCATATCCCTTAGGGTTTGCCCCCTTTCCACCTCTTAGGCGCCATGGGCCCTTGTGGGAGGCGCACCATCCCACTAAGGGGCTGGTCCCTCACCACTCTTGGCCCATGCAAGCCTCCGGGGTTGGTGGCCCCACTTGGTGGACCCCCGGGACCCTCCCGGTGGTCCCGGTACGTTACCGATAAACCCCGAAACTCTTCCGGTGACCAAAACAGGACTTCCCATATATAAATCTTTACCTCCGGACCATTCCAGAGCTCCTCGTGACGTCCGGGATCTCATCCGGGACTCCAAACAACATTCGGTAACCACATACAAACTTCCTTTATGACCCTAGCGTCATCGAACCTTAAGTGTGTAGACCCTACGGGTTCGGGAGACATGCAGACATGACCGAGACGTTCTCCGGTCAATAACCAACAGCGGGATCTGGATACCCATGTTGGCTCCCACATGTTCCACGATGATCTCATCGGATGAACCACGATGTCAAGGACTCAATCGATCCCGTATACAATTCCCTTTGTCTAGCGGTATTTTACTTGCCCGAGATTCGATCGTCGGTATACCGATACCTTGTTCAATCTCGTTACCGGCAAGTCTCTTTACTCGTTCCGTAACACATCATCCCGTGATCAACCCCTTGGTCACATTGTGCACATCCCGTGATCAACTACTTGAAGACGCGGTGAGAGGATGGGGCCTGAGAGACGCCCAAGATGTAGGCTATGACACGAGGCTCCTGGAAGCCCCCAACGCCCTCGTCCTGGTGGTGATCTTCGTTCCTTCTTGGTGGTGGAGGCAGTGGGGGAAGACCGGCGTTGCCCTAAGGCCGATCCTTGCGAGACTGGTCCCTCCAGGTGCCCTCACGAGGCTGGCCCTGCCAGCGGTCCTCCCGAGGACGGTCGCGCCACTCCTGGCGATGGTCACGACCGTCCTAGCGTCCTCCACCTCGGCCGCCTCCACGACCATAGCCTCGATCATTGTGCTCGGGGCGTCAACCGAGGCGTCCGTCATGGAGGGCCCTGAGCTCCTGGCAGTCATTGGTGTTGTGGCTGTGCATGTCGTGGAAGATGGAGAATGGTCGGTTGCTCTTGGATGACTCACAGTGATCGCAACCACGCTTCATCTCCGGCTCGGCTGCAAGCACAGTCGGCCCATTGCGCACATTATGATGATGTCCTACCGAGTGGGCCCAGAGATACCTCTCCGTTTACACGGAGTGACAAATCCCAGTCTCGATTCGTGCCAACCCAACAGATACTTTCGGAGATACCTGTAATGCACCTTTATAGCCACCCAGTTACGTTGTGACGTTTGGTACACCCAAAGCATTCCTACGGTATCCGAGAGTTGCACAATCTCATGGTCTAAGGAAAAGATACTTGACATTAGAAAAGCTTTAGCATACGAACTACACGATCTTTGTGCTAGGCTAAGGATTGGGTCTTGTCCATCACATCATTCTCCTAATGATGTGATCCCGTTATCAACGACATCCAATGTCCATAGCCAGGAAACCATGACTATCTGTTGATCACAACGAGCTAGTCAACTAGAGGCTCACCAGGGACAGATTGTGGTCTATGTATTCACACGTGTATTACGATTTCCGGATAATACAGTTATAGCATGAATAAAAGACAATTATCATGAACAAGGAAATATAATAATAATACTTTTATTATTGCCTCTAGGGCATATTTCCAACAGTCTCCCACTTGCACTAGAGTCAATAATCTAGTTCACATCGATATGTGATTAACACTCAAGGTCACATCCCCATGTGACTAACACCCAAAGAGTTTACTAGAGTCAATAATCTAGTTCACATTACCATGTGATTAACACTCGATGAGTTCTGGGTTTGATCATGTTATGCTTGTGAGAGATGTTTTTAGTCAACGGGTCTGCAACATTCAGATCCGTATGTATTTTGCAATTCTCTATGTCATATTGTAAATGCTATTTCCACGCTCCACTTGGAGCTATTCCAAATGGTTGCTCCACTATACGTATCCGGTTTGCTACTTAGATTCATTCGGATAGGTGTTAAAGCTTGCATCGACGTAACCCTTTACGCGAACTCTTTATCACCTCCATAATCGAGAAACATGTCCTTATTTACTCCAAGGACAATTTTGACCGCTGTCCAATGATCCATTCCTGGATCATTCTTGTACCCCTTGACTGACTCATGGCAAGGCACACTTCCAGTGCGGTACACAGCATAGCATACTATAGAGCCTATGTCTGAAGCATAGGGGACGACCTTCGTCCTTTCTCTCTATTCTGCCGTGGTCGAGCTTTAAGTCTTAACTTCGTACCTTATATCTCAGGCAAGAACTCCTTCTTTGACTGATCCATCTTGAACACCTTCAAGATCATGTCAAGGTACGTGCTCATTTGAAAGTACTATTAAGCATTTTGATCTATCTTATAGATCTTGATGCTTATTATTCAAGTAGCCTAATCCAGGTTTTCCATTGAAAAACACTTTTCAAATAACCCTATATGCTTTCCAGAAATTCTACATCATTTCTGATCAACAATGTGTCAACAACATATACTCATCAGAAATTCTATAGTGCTCCCACTCACTTCTTTGGAAATACAAGTTTCTCATAAACTTTGTATAAACCCAAAATCTTGGATCATCTCATCAAAGCGCACATTCCAACTCCGAGATGCTTACTCCAGTCCTTAGAAGGATTGCTGGAGGTAGCATACCTTTTAGCATCCTTAGGATCGATAAAACCTTTTTGATTGTATCACATACAACCTTTCCTTACGAAACCTGGTAAGGAAACTCGTTTTGACATCCATCTGCCAGATTTCATAAATGCAGCTGATGCTAACACGATTCCGACGGACTTGAGCATCGCTACGGATGAGAAAATCTCATCGTAGTCAACTCCTTGAACTTGTGAAAAACTCTTCGCCACAAGTCGAGCTTCATAGACGGTGACATTACCATCCACGTCCGTCTTCTTCTTAAAGATCCATTTATCTCGGATTTCATGGCTTCTAACCATTTGTCGGAATTTTGGGCCCACCATCGCTTCTCCATAGCTCGTAGGTTCATTGTTGTCTAGCAACATGACTTCCAAGACAGGATCACGTACCACTTTGAAGTAGTATGCATCCTTGTCATCCCATGAGGTTTGGTAGTGACTTGATCCGAAGTCTCATGATCAATATCATAAGCTTCCACTTCAATTGGTGTAGGTGCCACAGGAACAACTCCCTGTGCCCTGCCATACACTATTTGAAGAGACAGTTCAATAACCTCATCAAGCCTCCACCATCCTCCCACTCAATTCTTTCGAGAGAAACTTTTCCTCGAGAAAGGACCCAATTCTAGAAACAATCCCTTATTGCTTTCGGATCTAAGACAGGAGGTATACCCAACTGTTTTGGGTGTCCTATGAAGATGCATTTATCCTCTTTGGGTTCGAGCTTATCAGTCTAGAACTTTTCCACGTAAGCATCGCAGCCCCAAACTTTTAAGAAATGACATCTTAGGTTTCTCTAAACCATAGTTCATACGGTGTCATATCATCAGAATTACGTGGTGCCCTATTTAAAGTGAGTGCGGTTGTCTCTAACCCATGAACGATAGTGGTAATTCGATAAGAGACATCATGGTACGCACCATATCCAATAGGGTGCAACTATGATGTTCGGACACACCATCCCACTATGGTGTTCCAGGCTGTATTAGTTGTGAAACAATTTCCACAATGTCTTAATTCTGTGCCAAACTCGTAATTCAGATATTCATCTCTATGATCATATCATAGATCTTTTATCCTCTTGTCACGACGATCTTTCAACTTCACCCTGAAATTACTTGAACCTTTCAATAATTCAGACTCGTGATTTATCAAGTAAATGTACTCAACATCTACTCAAATCATTTGTGAAGTAAGAACATAACGATATCCACTACATGCCTCGGCACTCATTGGACTGCACACATCAAAATGTATTACTTCCAAAAAGTTGCTTTCTGGTTCCATTTTACTGAAACCGAGGCTTTCAGTCATCTTGCCCATGTGGTATGATTTGCATGTCTCAAGTGATTCAAAATCAAGTGAGTTCAAACGGTCCATCTGCATGGAGTTTCTTCATGCATATACACCAATAGACATGGTTCGCATGTCTCAAACCTTTCAAAAACGAGTGAGCCCAAAGATCCATCAACATGGAGCTTCTTCATGCGTTTTATACCGATATGACTTATGTGGCAGTGCCACAAGCAGGTGGTACTATCATTACTATCTTTTGGCATGAACATGTGTATCACTACGATCGAGATTCAATAAACCATTCATTTTAGGTGCAAGACCATTGAAGGTATTATTCAAATAAACAGAGTAACCGTTATTCTCCTTAAATGAATAACCGTATTGCGATAGACATAATCCAATCATGTCTATGTTCAACGCAAACACCAAATAACAATTATTTAGGTTTAACACCAATCTCTTTGGTAGAGGGAGCGTGCGATGCTTGATCATATCAAGCTTGGAAAAACTTCCAACACATATCATCAGCTCACCTTTAGCTAGTTTCCATTTATTCCGTAGCCTTCTGTTTCGAGTTACTAACACTTAGCAACCGAACCGGTATCTTAATACCCTGGTGCTACTAGGAGTACTAGTAAAATACACATTAACATAATGTATATCCAATATACTTCTATCGACCTTGCCAGCCTTATCATCTACCAAGTATCTAGGGTAATTCTGCTCCAGTGGCTGTTCCCCTTATTATAGAAGCACTTAGTCTCGGGTTTGGGTTTAACCTTGGGTTTCTTCACTAGAGCAGCAGCTGATTTGCCGTTTCATGAAGTATCCCTTCTTGCCCTTGCCCTTCTTGAAACTAGTGGTTTCACCAACCATCAACAATTGATGCTCCTTCTTGATTTCTACTTTTGTGGTGTCAAACATCGCGAATATCTCAAGGATCATCATATATGTCCCTGATATATTATAGTTCATCACGAAGCTCTAGCAGCTTGGTGGCAATGACTTTCGGAGAAACATCACTATCTCATCTCGAAGATCAACTCCCACTCAATTCAAATGATTGTTGTACTCAGACAATCTGAGCACAGGCTCAACAATTGAGCTTTTCTCCCTTAGTTTGTAGGTTAAGAAAATCGTCGGAGGTCTTATACCTCTTGACGTGGGCACGAGCCAGAAATCTCAATTTCAGCCCTCAAAACATCTCATATGTTTCGCGATGTTTCAAAACGTCTTTGGTGCCTCAATTCCAAACCGTTTAACTGGACTATCACGTAGTTATCAAAATGTGTATGTCAGATGTTCGCAACATCCACATACAACGTTCGAGGTTCAGCACACTGAGCGGTGCATTAAGGACATAAGCCTTCTATGAAGCAATGAGGACAATCCTCAGTTTATGGACCTAGTCCGCATAATTGCTACTATCAACTTTCAACTATTTTTTCTCTAGGAACATATCTAAACAGTAGAACTATAGCGTGAGCTACGACATAATTTGCAAAGGTCTTTTGACTATGTTCAGGATAATTAAGTTCATCTTATGAACTTCCACTCAGATAGACATCCCTCTGGTCATCTAAGTGATTACATGATCCGAGTCAACTAGGCCGTGTCCGATCATCACGTGAGACGGACTAGTCATCATCGGTGAACATCTTCATGTTGATCGTATCTTCTATACGACTCATGCTCGACCTTTCGGTCTCCGTGTTCCGAGGCCATGTCTGTACATGCTAGGCTCGTCAAGTTAACCCTAAGTGTATTGCATGTGTAAATCTGTCTTACACCCGTTGTATGTGAACGTAAGGATCTATCACACCCGATCATCACGTGGTGCTTCGAAACGACGAACTGTAGCAACGGTGCACAGTTAGGGGAGAACACTTCTTGAAATTGGTGTAAGGGATCATCTTATTTACTACCGTCGTTCTAAGTAAACAAGATGCATAAACATAATAAACATCACATGCAATCAAATAGTGACATGATATGGCCAATATCATTTTGCTCCTTTTGATCTCCATCTTCGGGGCTCCATGATCATCATCGTCACCGGCATGACACCATGATCTCCATCATCATGATCTCCATCATCGTGTCTTCATGAAGTTGTCTCGCCAACTATTACTTCTACTACTATGGGTATCGGTTAGCAATAAAGTAAAGTAATTACATGGCGTTGTTCAATGACACGCAGGTCATACAATAAATTTAAGACAACTCCTATGGCTCCTGCCGGTTGTCATACTCATCGACATGCAAGTCGTGAATCCTATTACAAGAACATGATCAATCTCATACATCACATATCATTCATCACATTCTTCTTGGCCATATCACATCACAAAGCATACCCTGCAAAAACAAGTTAGACGTCCTCTAATTGTTGTTTGCATGTTTTACGTGCCTGCTATGGGTTTCTAGCAAGAACGTTTCTTACCTACGCAAGAACCACAACGTGATATGCCAATTGCTATTTACCCTTCATAAGGACCCTTTTCATCGAATCCGATCCGACTAAAGTGGGAGAGACAGACACCCGCCAGCCACCTTATGCAACTGGTGCATGTTTGTCGGTGGAACCGGTCTCACGTAAGAGTATGTGTAAGGTTGGTCCGGGCCGCTTCATCCCACGATGCCGCCGAATCAAGATAAGACTAGTAACGGCAAGCATATTGAACAAAATCAACGCCCACAACTACTTTGTGTTCTACTCGTGCATAGAATCTACGCAATAGACCTAGCTCATGATGCCACTGTTGGGGAATGTAGCAGAAATTCAAAATTTTCCTACGTGTCACCAAGATCTATCTATGGAGAAACCAGCAACGAGGGGAAGGAGAGTGCATCTACATACCCTTGTAGATCGCTAAGCGGAAGCGTTCAAGTGAACGGGGTTGATGGAGTCATACTCGTCGTGATCCAAATCACCGATGACCAAGTGCTGAACGGACGGCACCTCCGTGTTCAACACACGTACAGCCCGGTGACGTCTCCCATGCCTTGATCCAGCAAGGAGAGAGGGAGAGGTTGAGGAAGACTCCATCCAGCAGCAGCACAACGGCGTGGTGGTGGTGGAGGAGCGTGGCTATCCTGCAGGGCTTCGCCAAGCACCACAGAAGAGGAGGAAGAAGAGACGCAGGGCTGCACCAACGAGAGATCGAATCGCGTGTCTTATGGGCAGCCCTAGGCCTCATATATATAGGGGAAGGGGAGGGGCTGCGCCCCCTCTAGGGTTCCCACCCCTAGGGGGGCGGCAGCCCTAGATGGGGAACAAGGGTGGCGGCCAAGAGGGGAGGGGAGAGGGAGGCGCACCAATATGGGCCCTAAGGCCCATATCCCTTAGGGTTTGCCCCCTTTCCACCTCTTAGGCGCCATGGGCCCTTGTGGGAGGCGCACCAGCCCACTAAGGGGCTGGTCCCTCACCACTCTTGGCCCATGCAAGCCTCCGGGGTTGGTGGCCCCACTTGGTGGACCCCCGGGACCCTCCCGGTGGTCCCGGTACGTTACCGATAAACCCCGAAACTCTTCCGGTGACCAAAACAGGACTTCCCATATATAAATCTTTACCTCCGGACCATTCCAGAGCTCCTTGTGACGTCCGGGATCTCATCCGGGACTTCGAACAACATTCGGTAACCACATACAAACTTCCTTTATAACCCTAGCGTCATCGAACCTTAAGTGTGTAGACCCTACGGGTTCGGGAGACATGCAGACATGACCGAGACGTTCTCCGGTTAATAACCAACAGCGGGATCTGGATACCCATGTTGGCTCCCACATGTTCCACGATGATCTCATCGGATGAACCACGATGTCAAGGACTCAATCGATCCCGTATACAATTCCCTTTGTCTAGCGGTATTTTACTTGCCCGAGATTCGATCGTCGGTATACCGATACCTTGTTCAATCTCGTTACCGGCAAGTCTCTTTACTCGTTCCGTAACACATCATCTCGTGATCAAGCCCTTGGTCACATTGTGCACATTATGATGATGTCCTACCGAGTGGGCCCAGAGATACCTCTCCGTTTACACGGAGTGACAAATCCCAGTCTCGATTCGTGCCAACCCAACAGATACTTTCGGAGATACCTGTAATGCACCTTTATAGCCACCTAGTTACGTTGTGACGTTTGGTACACCCAAAGCATTCCTACGATATCCGGGAGTTGCACAATCTCATGGTCTAAGGAAAAGATACTTGACATTAGAAAAGCTTTAGCATACGAACTACACGATCTTTGTGCTAGGCTAAGGATTGGGTCTTGTCCATCACATCATTCTCCTAATGATGTGATCCCGTTATCAACGACATCCAATGTCCATAGCCAGGAAACCATGACTATCTGTTGATCACAACGAGCTAGTCAACTAGAGGCTCACCAGGGACAGATTGTGGTCTATGTATTCACACGTGTATTACGATTTCCGGATAATACAGTTATAGCATGAATAAAAGACAATTATCATGAACAAGGAAATATAATAATAATACTTTTATTATTGCCTCTAGGGCATATTTCCAACACCGGGGTCCGCCCGTAGATTGGCCCCAGGTGAACCTGCGTGTTAGCTGGCGGAAGAGATCGCAACTCCCTATGGTGCTGGCTGCCTATCCTTGAACCCTTCACAGGAAGACGAAGGCACCGAGGACCTGGTGAGGTGGCGTGCGCGAGGCAGGCCGCGAGCCAGAGCTCGGTCCTCGGGTTTATCAGCGTTGCTGGGATGGACCCAAGCACAAGCGCCATGCCATGTGTAGCTTCCGTTGCAGGACGAGCATAGGGTGAGTATGCAATGTAAAGGGGACTGCGAGGCGGGTAGGATTCAAAGCAAGCAGGTGATGATCATAAATAAGCTCATGAGAGATGGTTCGGCAACTCCGACGAATGCAAAAGGATACATGTCGCAGGGACGGACCCACGCGACCTTGGGATAATGCAGCCCAAGGGGCGCCCCCAAACTGAATGAACTAAAAAGATGTCACCTCGCACCGTTGTTGAAAAGATGTCTGGGAAGTAGAAGTCGCACGCTGCTGCAGTCGTTCCTCATGAGCCGCCTCGGCCCTGAGCCTCGGGAGGCTCCTGGGGCCTGAGGGGCTCCTGAAGATCCATCTCCATCTCCGCCAGGATCGCTTGGTGCCTAGCCTCTCGAGCCGCTAGGACGTCCTGCATGCGGTGCTGAAACGCGATAGCTACGCTCGACAGGCCAAAGGGCATGTGAATGTAGCTGTGAGGGGGACCCTCGCATCGGCCAACACGGGACAGCCAGAAGAGCTGCCGAGATGCGGCCTTGTTGAGCCATGGGATGTCGACGCAGATGCAGACACGGCGTGGTAGTTGTCACGCTTTCCGAAGGTGACATGGAGGCGGACCTGCCCTATTGGATGCGTGGAGCCGTTGGTCACTCGTGAGAAGGGCTTGGTAGGCTGAACCCTGAAGAGCATTGAGCCCTGCTCACCCATCAATGAGGGTCTTGGTGACGACCACATTGCTGATGACGGGCGAGCAAAGCATTGGGAGCGCGCCGGCCGTGGCCGCGCACTTGAGCTAGTCGGAGGAGTTAAAGGTGATGGTGTATTGGGACCACCTGAGCGGGCGTGTCGCCTCGAGCTTGGGGAGCGCTGCGTTCACCTCGCACGTGAACTACTTGAAGACGCGGTGAGAGGATGGGGCCTGAGAGATGCCCAAGATGCAGGCTATGACACGAGGCTCCTGGAAGCCCCCAACGCCCTCGTCCTGGTGGTGATCTTCGTTCTTTCTTGGTGGTGGAGGCAGTGGGGGAAGACCGGCGTTGCCCTGAGGCCGATCCTTGCGAGACTGGTCCCTCCAGGTGCCCTCACGAGGCTGGCCCTGCCAGCGGTCCTCCCGAGGACGGTTGCGCCACTCCTGGCGATGGTCACGACCGTCCTAGCGTCCTCCACCTCGGCCGCCTCCACGACCATAGCCTCGATCATTGTGCTCGGGGCGTCAACCGAGGCGTCCGTCATGGAGGGCCCTGAGCTCTTGGCAGTCATTGGTGTTGTGGCTGTGCATGTCGTGGAAGATGGAGAATGGTCGGTTGCTCTTGGATGACTCACGGTGATCGCAACCACGCTTCATCTCCGGCTCGGCTGCAAGCACAGTCGGCCCATTGCGCTTCACGTCCTTGACCTTGGCCTTCTTGTCTTTTGGGTCGACATCGGGGAGCTCGAGCAGGGAGAGGCGTCCCTCCTCACACTACAAAAAAGAGACACATCCATGACATTTTGGGTCGAACGATTTTTTTCTATCATGCTTATGACACTTTTATGATGATAATTGTGAAAAACCAGATATCATCATAGATATGGTGGGCTCCTACTTCTATGACAAAAAATCATGACAGAAAATGGGCTTTTCATCCTGGGCGGGCTGGAGATGCAGCTGCTTGACATTCTTTGGGCCGTCCATGACGGAAAAACCCGTGGTAGAAGCGAGGGCGAGGAAAATATCGGGGAGTTCCCGGTTACGGTGGGTGGCCGAGGGAGAGCGATGCACGGAGGTTTGCACGTTTCTCTCGTACACGTAAGCGCATGTGGGTGTGAGGTGTTGGGATCTAACTGAACCCGAGCGAGGCGTTTGCCTACCGAACACGAGCGATTGGACTGCAGGCTACGCGTTACTGAACCCGATTGAGTGATTCCTTCGTTCGCTACTGCTACTAACTAAAGCCAATCGAACCTGCTGCCTCCTTCCCTTGATGAACAGTGAGCGTTGTTGGGGGGTTGGATGAACAGTTCTCGGTGGGGGGATTGGATGAACAGGACCTCGTGCTGTTGCCGCTGGATGAACAAGACCCTGATACGTCTCCAACGTATCTATAGTTTTTGATTGTTCCATGCTATTATATTACCTGTTTTGGATTTTTATGGGCTTTACTTTACACATTTATATCATTTTTGGGACTAACCTACTAACCGGAGGCCCAGCCCGTATTGCTATTTTTTTGTCTATTTCAATATTTTGAAGAAAAGGAATATCAAACGGAGTCCAAACGGAATGAAACCTTCGGGAGCGTGATTTTTGCAACGAACATGATCCATAGGACTTGGAGTGCAAGTCATGAAGCAATCGAGGAAGCCACGAGGGTGGAGGGCGCGCCCCCTATCTTGTGGGCCCCTCGAGCCTCCACCGACCTACTTCTTCCTCCTATATATACCCACGTACCCCGAGAACATCAAAGGCGACCACGAAAAACTATTTCCACCACCATACCCTTCTGTATCCACGAGATCCCATCTTGGAGCCTTCGTCGGCGCCCCGCCGGAGGGGAAATCGATCACGGAGCGCCTCTACATCATCTCCAGGGCCTCTCCGATAAGTTGTGAGTAGTTTACCACAGACCTTCGGGCCCATAGTTATTAGCTAGATGGCTTCTTCTCTCTCTTTGAATCTCAATACCATGTTCTCCTTTGATCTTCTTGGAGATCTATTCGATGTAACTCTTTGTGCGGTGTGTTTGTCGAGATCCGATGAATTGTGGGTTTATGATCAAGTTTATCTATGAGAAATATTTGAATCTCCTCTGAATTCTTTTATGTGTGATTAAGTTATCTTTGCAAGTCTCTTTGAATTATCAGTTTGGTTTGGCCTACTAGATTGATCTTTCTTGCAATGGGAGAAGTGCTTAGCTTTGGGTTTAATCTTGCGGTGTCCTTTCCCAGTGACAGCAGGGGCAACAAGGCATGCATTATATTGTTGCCATCGAGGATAAAAAGATGGGGTTTATATCATATTGCATGAGTTTATCCCTCTACATCGTGTCATCTTTCTTAATGCGTTACTCTGTTCTTTATGAACTTAATACTCTAGATGCATGCTGGATAGCGGTTGATGTGTGGAGTAATAGTAGTAGATGCAGGCAGGAGTCGGTCTACTTGTCACGGACGTGATGCCTATATACATGATCATGCCTAGATAATCTCATAATTATTCGCTTTTCTATCAATTGCTCGACAGTAATTTGTTCACCCACCGTAATACTTATGCTATCTTGAGAGAAGCCACTAGTGAAACCTATGGCCCCCGGGTCTATCTTTTATCATATAAGATAGCAATCTACTTTTATTTGCATCTTTACTTTTCCAATCTATATCATAAAATACCAAAAATATATTTATCTTATCATACTATCTCTATCAGATCTCACTTTCGCAAGTGGCCGTAAAGGGATTGACAACCCCTTTATTGCGTTGGTTGCAAGTTCTTGTTTGTTTGTGTAGGTGCGTGGGACTTTTGAGGAGCCTCCTACTGGATTGATACCTTGGCTCTCAAAAACTGAAGGAAATGCGTACGCTACTATTGCTGCATCACCATTTCCTCTTCAAGGAAAACCAACGCAAGCTCAAGACGTAACAGACCCTGATCGATCGAGCCGGTTGGGCGTGGATGAACAGGACCCCGTGGAGGGAAGGTTGAACAATAGCCGGTAGAGGGCTGGTTGAACAGTAGCTGGTGGAGGGTTAGATGGACAGTAGCCCGTGGAGGGGTGGTTGAACAGGACCCCGTGGAGAGGGCTGGTTGAACAGTAGCCGGTGGAGGAGCGGTGGAGGCTGGATGAACAGGAGCCCATGGATGAACAGTCGCAGGTGGAGGCTAGAGGAGGTCGACGGTGGATGAACAGTAGCCTGTGGAGGCAGTCGACGGTGGAGATGAACAGTATCCCGTGGAGTCCCGTCTTGCTGTACGCCACACCCCTCTCGATGAACAGGACCCCCGTTTCGACCGTAGCGCTCCGACACAAGTTCGTTTCCTCCGTTTCGTGGTACGCCACACCCCTCCCGATCAACAGGACCCTGTTTCGACCGTAGGAGGTTCAAGAGAAGTCCGTTTCCTCCGTTTTGCGGTATGCCAGACCCCTCCTGATGAATAGTATCCCGTTTCGACCATGGCCGTGAAGGAAATATGCCCTAGAGGCAATAATAAAGTTATTATTTATTTCCTTATATCATGATAAATGTTTATTATTCATGCTAGAATTGTATTAACCGGAAACATAATACATGTGTGAATATATAGACAAACAGAGTGTCACTAGTATGCCTCTACTTGACTAGCTTGTTAATCAAAGATGGTTATGTTTCCTAACCATGGACAAAGAGTTGTTATTTGATTAACGGGATCACATCATTAGTTGAATGATCTCATTGACATGACCCATTCCGTTAGCTTAGCACCCGATCGTTTAGTATGTTGCTATTGCTTTCTTCATGACTTATACATGTTCCTATGACTATGAGATTATGCAACTCCAATTTACCGGAGGAACACTTTGTGTGCTACCAAACATCACGACGTAACTGGGTGATTATAAAGGTGCTCTACAGGTGTCTCCAAAGGTACTTGTTGGGTTGGCGTATTTCGAGATTAGGGTTTGTCACTCCGAATGTCGGAGAGGTATCTCTGGGCCCTCTCGGTAATGCACATCACTTAAGCCTTGCAAGCATTGCAACTAATGAGTTAGTTGCGAGATGATGTATTACGGAACGAGTAAAGAGACTTGCCGGTAACGAGATTGAACTAGGTATTGGATACCGACGATCGAATCTCGGGCAAGTAACATACCGATGACAAAGGGAACAACGTATGTTGTTATGCGGTCTGACCGATAAAGATCTTCGTAGAATATGTAGGAACCAATATGGGCATCCAGGTCCCGCTATTGGTTATTGACCGGAGACGTGTCTCGGTCATGTCTACATTGTTCTCGAACCGTAGGGTCCGCATGCTTAAAGTTACGATGACAGTTTTATTATGAGTTTATGAGTTTTGATGTACCGAAGGAGTTCGGAGTCCCGGATGAGATTGGGGACATGACGAGGAGTCTCGAAATGGTCATCGGAAGGGTTCCGAGTGATTCGGGTATTTTCGGGGGTACCGGGGAGTTACGGGAATACGAGGAAGAAGCAATGGGCCTCATGGGCCAAGTGGTGGAAGAGAGGAGGCAGGGCGCGCGGCCCCCTAGCCCAAACCGAACTGGACTAGGGGGCCGGCTCCCCTTTCCTACTCTTCCTCCCTCTCTTCCTTCTCCTTCTCCTTCCCTTCCTTCCCCTCTCCTAGTTGGACTAGGAAAGGAGGGAGTCCTACTCCCGGTGGGAGTAGGACTCCTCCCTGGCGCGCCCTCTCTTGGCCGGCCGCCCCCTCCCCCTTGCTCCTTTATATACGGGGGCGGGGGGGCCCCCCATGACACACAAGTTGATCTTCGTGATCATTCCTTAGCTGTGTGCGGTGCCCCCCTCCATGATATTACACCTCGGTCATATTGTAGCGGTGCTTAGGCGAAGCCCTGCGACGGTTGAACATCAAGATCGTCACCACGCCGTCGTGCTGACGGAACTCCTCCCCGAAGCTTTGCTGGATCGGAGCCTGGGATGCGTCATCGAGCTGTACGTGTGTCAAGAACTCGGAGGTGCCGGAGTAACGGTGCTTGGATCGGTTGGACCAGGAAGACGTACAACTACTTCCTCTATGTTGCGTCAACGCTTCCGCTTCGGTCTACGAGGGTACGTAGACAACACTCTCCCCTCTTGTTGCTATGCATCACCATGATCTTGCGTGTGCGTAGGAATTTTTCTGAAATTACTACGTTCCCCAACAGTGGCATCAGAGCCTAGGTTTTATGGTTTGATGTTATATGCACGAGTAGAACACAAGTGAGTTGTGGGCGATATAAGTCATACTGCTTACCAGCATGTCATACTTTGGTTCGGCGGTATTGTTGGATGAAGCGGCCCGGACCAACATTACGCGTACGCTTACGCGAGACTGGTTCTACCGCCGTGCTTTGCACACAGGTGGCTGGCGGGTGTCAGTTTCTCCAACTTTAGTTGAACCGAGTGTGGCTCGCCCGGTCCTTGCGAAGGTTAAAACAGCACTAACTTGACGAACTATCGTTGTGGTTTTGATGCGTAGGTAAGAACGGTTCTTGCTCAGCCCGTAGCAGCCACGTAAAATTTGCAACAACAAAGTAGAGGACGTCTAACTTGTTTTTGCAGGGCATGTTGTGATGTGATATGGTCAAGACATGATAAGATATAAGTTGTTGTATGAGATGATCATGTTTTGTTGAAGTTATCGGCAACTGGCAGAAGCCCTATGGATGTCTCTTTGTTGCATAAGATGCAAGTGACAAATAATTGCTTTACTTTATCGCTGTACGATAGCAATAGTTGCAAGAGCAATAGTTGGTGAGACAACCATGTGATGACACATTGATATAGATCAAGATGATGAAGATCATGGTGTCGTGCCGGTGACGATAGAGATCATTACAGTACTTTGGAGATGGAGATCAAAGGCGCAAGATGATCATGGCCATATCATGTCACATATTTTGATTGCATATGATGTTTATCTATTATACATCTTATTCTTGCTTTGATTGACGGTAGCATTTTAAGATGATCTCTCACTAATTATCAAGAAGTGTTTTCCATGAGTATGCACCGTTGCCAAAGTTCATCGTGCCCAGACACCACGTGATGATCGGGTGTGATAAGCTCTAGGTCCATCTACAACGGGTGCAAGCCAGTTTTGCACACGCGGAATACTCAGGTTAAACTTGACGAGCCTAGCATATGTTGATATGGCCTCGAAGCACGGAGACCGAAAGGTTGAGCGTGAATCATATAGTAGATATGATCAACATAGTGATGTTCACCATTGAAAACTACTCCATCTCATGTGATGATCGGTTATGGTTTAGTTGATTTGGATCACGTGATCACTTAGATGACTAGAGAGATGTCTGTCTAAGTGGGAGTTCTGAAGTAATATGATTAATTGAACTTAAATTTATCATGAACTTAGTCCTGGTAGTATTTTGCAAATTATGTTGTAAGATCAATAGCTTGCGTTGTTGCTTTCATATGTTTATTTTGATATGTTCCTAGAGAAAATTGTGTTGAAAAATGTTAGTAGCAATGATGCGGATTGGATCCGCGATCTGAGGTTTATCCTCATTGCTGCACAGAAGAATTATGTCCTTAATGCACCGCTAGGTGACAGACCTATTGCAATAGCAGATGCAGATGTTATGAACGTTTGGCTAGCTCAATATGATGACTACTTGATAGTTTTGTGCACCATGCTTTATGGCTTAGAATCGGGACTTCAAAGATGTTTTGAACATCATGGACCATATGAGATGTTCCAGGAATTGAAGTTAATATTTCAAGCAAATACCCGAGTTGAGAGATATGAAGTCTCCAACAAGTTCTATAGCTAAAAGATGGAGGAGAATCGCTCAACTAGTGAGCATGTGCTCAGATTGTCTGGACACTTCAATCGCTTGAATCAAGTGGGAGTTAATCTTCCAGATAAGATAGTGATTGATAGAATTCTCTAGTCACCATCACTAAGTTACTAGAACTTCGAAATGAACTATAGTATGCAAGGGATGATGAAGACGATTCCCGAGCTCTTCGTGATGTTGAAATCAATGAAGGTAGAAATCAAGAAAGAGCATCAAGTGTTGATGATTGACAAGACCACTAGTTTCAAGAAAAGGGCAAAGGGAAAGAAAGGGAAACTTCAAAGTAGAATGGAAAACAAGTTGTAACTCCCGTGAAGAAGACCAAAGCTGGACCAAAGCCTGAAACTGAGTGCTTACACTGCAAAGGAAATGGTCACTAGAAGCGGAAATGCCCTGAATATTTGGTGGATAAGACGGATGGCAAAGTGAACAAGGGTATATTTGATATACAGGTTATTGATGTGTGCTTTACTAGTGTTTATAGTAGCCCCTGAGTATTTGATACTTGTTCGGTTGCTAAGATTAGTAACTCGAAACAGGAGTTACAGAATAAACAAAGACTAGTTGAAGGGGAAGTGACGATGAGTGTTGGAAGTAGTTCCAAGATTGATATGATCATCATCGCACACTCCCTATACTTTCGGGATTAGTGTTAAACCTAAATAAATGTTATTTGGCGTTTGCGTTGAGCATGAATATGATTTGATCATGTTTATTGCAATACGGTTATTCATTTAAAATCAGAGAATAATTGTTGTTCTATTTAAATGAATAAAACCTTCAATGGTCATACACCCAACAAAAATAGTTTGTTGGCTCTCGATTGTAGTGATGCACATATTCATAATATTGATGCCAATAGATGCAAAGTTAATAATGATAGTGCAACTTATTTGTGGCACTGCCGTTTGGGTCATATCGGTGTAAAGCGCATGAAGAAACTCCATAAAGATGGATTTTCGGAATCACTTGACTATGAATCATTTGATGCTTGCGAACCATGCCTTTTGGGCAAGATGACTAAAACTCCGTTCTTCAGAACAATGGAACGATCTACTGACTTGTTGGAAATAATACATACTGATGTATGCAGACCAATGAGTATGAAGGCTCATGGCAAGTATCGTTATTTTCTGACCTTCACAAGATGATATGAGCAGATATGGGTATATCTACTTGATGAAACATAAGTCTGAAATAGTTGAAAGGTTCAAAGAATTTCAGAGTGAAGTGGAAAAATCATCGTAACAAGAAAATAAAATTTCTGTGATCTGATCGCGGAGATGAATATTTGAGTTACGAGTTTGGTCTTCAATTAAAACAATGTGGAATAGTTTCACAGCTCACGCCACCTGGAACACCACAACATTATGGTGTGTCCGAACGTCGTAACTGCACTTTATTGGATATGGTGCAATCTATGATGTCTCTTACTAATTTACCACTATTGCTTTGGGGTTATGCATTAGAGACAGTTGCATTCACGTTAAAAGGGCACCATCTAAATCCGTTGAGACGACACCATATGAACTATGGTTTAGCAAGAAACCCAAGTTGTCGTTTCTTAAAGTTTGGGGCTGCGATGCTTATGTGAAAAAGTTTCATCCTGATAAGCTCAAACCCAAATCGGAGAAGTGCGTCTTCATAGAATACCCAAAGGAAATTGTTGGGTACACCTTCTATCACAGATCCGAAGGCAAGATATTCGTTGCTAAAAATGGATCCTTTCTAGAGAAGGAGTTTCTCTCGAAAGAAGTGAGTGGAAGAAAAGTAGAACTTGATGAGGTAACTGTACCTTCTCCCGAATTGGAAAATTTTTCATCACTAAAATCAGTTCCAGTGATTTCTACACCAATTAGTGAGGAAGCTAATGATGATGATCATGAAACTTCAGATCAAGTTACTACAGAACCTCGTAGGTCTTCCAGAGTACGGTCCGCACCAGAGTGGTACGGTAATCCTATTCTAGAAGTCATGTTACTAGACCATGATGAACCTACGAACTATGAGGAAGCGATGATGAGCCCAGATTCCGCAAAATGGATTAAGGCCATGAAATCTAAGATGGGATCCATGTATGAGAACAAAGTGTGGACTTTGGTGGAGTTGCCCGATGATCGGCAAACCATATTGTATAAATGGATCTTCAAGAGGAAGACGGACGTTGATAGTAGTGTTACTATCTACAAATCTCAACTTGTCGCAAAAAGGTTTTTGACAAGTTCAAGGTGTTGACTACAATGATATTTTCTCAACTGGAGCGATGCTTAAGTCTGTCTGAATCATGTTAGCAATTGCCACAATTTATGAAATCTGGCAAATGGATGTCAAAACTGCATTCCTTAATGGTTTTCTCTAAGAAGAGTTGTACATGATGCAACCAGAAGGTTTTGTCAATCCTAAAGGTACTAACAAAATGTGCATGCTCCAGCGATCCATCTATGGACTGGTGCAAGCATCTCGGAGTTGGAATATACGCTTTGATGAGTTGATCAAAGCATATAGTTTTGTACAGACTTACGGTGAAGCCTGTATTTACAAGAAAGTGAGTGGGAGCACTACAGCATTTCTGATAAGTATATGTGAATGACATATTGTTGATTGGAAATAATGTAGAATTATTCTGCAAAGCATAAAGGAGTGTTTGAAAGGAGTTCTTTAAAATAAAGACCTCAGTAAAGCTACTCACATATTGAGCATCAAGATCTATTGAGATAGATCAAGACGCTTGATAAGATTTTCAATGAGTATATACCTTGACAAGATTTTGAAGTAGTTCAAAATGGAACAGTCAAAGAAGGAGTTCTTGCCTATGTTGCAAGGTGTGAAGTTGAGTAAGACTCAAGACCCGACCATGGCAGAAAATAGAAAGAGAACGAAAAGTCATTCCCTATGCCTCAGTCATAGGTTCTATAAAGTATGCTATGCTGTGAACCAGACCTATTGTATACTCTGCCCTGGTTTGGCAAGGGAGTACAATAGTGATCTAGGAGTAGATCACTGGACATTGGTCAAAATTATCCTTAGTGGAATAAGGATATGTTTCTCAATTATGGAGGTGACAAAAGGTTCGTCGTAAAAGGTTACGTCGATACAAGTTTTGGCACTGATCCAAATGACTCTAAGTCTTAATCTGGATACATATTGAAAGTGGGAGCAATTAGCTAGAGTAGCTCCGTGCAGAGTATTGTAGACATAGTATATTTGCAAAATACATACGGCTCTGAATGTGACAGACCCGTTGACTAAACTTCTCTCACGAGCAAAACATGATCATACCTTTGTACTCTTTGGGTATTAATCACATAGCGATGTGAACTAGATTATTGACTCTAGTAAACCCTTTGGGTGTTGGTCACATGATGATGTGAACTATGGGTGTTAATCATATACAGATATGATTATTGGTGTTAAATCACATGGCGATGTGAACTAGATTATTGACTCTAGTGCAAGTGGGAGACTGAAGGAAATATTCCCTAGAGGCAATAATAAAGTTATTATTTATTTCCTTATATCATGATAAATGTTTATTATTCATGCTAAAATTGTATTAACCGGAAACATAATACATGTGTGAATATATAGACAAACAGAGTGTCACTAGTATGCCTCTACTTGACTAGCTTGTTAATCAAAGATGGTTATGTTTCCTAACCATGGACAAAGAGTTGTTATTTGATTAACGGGATCACATCATTAGTTTAATGATCTGATTGACATGACCCATTCCGTTAGCTTAGCACCCGATCGTTTAGTATGTTGCTATTGCTTTCTTCATGACTTATACATGTTCCTATGACTATGAGATTATGCAACTCCCGTTTACCGGAGGAACACTTTGTGTGCTACCAAACGTCACAACGTAACTGGGTGATTATAAAGGTGCTCTACAGGTGTCTCCAAAGGTACTTGTTGGGTTGGCGTATTTCGAGATTAGGATTTGTCACTCCGAATGTCGGAGAGGTATCTCTGGGCCCTCTCGGTAATGCACATCACTTAAGCCTTGCAAGCATTGCAACTAATGAGTTAGTTGCGAGATGATGTATTACGGAACGAGTAAAGAGACTTGCCGGTAACGAGACTGAACTAGGTATTGGATACCGACGATCGAATCTCGGGCAAGTAACATACCGATGACAAAGGGAACAACGTATGTTGTTATGCGGTCTGACCGATAAAGATCTTCGTAGAATATGTAGGAACCAATATGGGCATCCAGGTCCCGCTATTGGTTATTGACCGGAGACGTGTCTCGGTCATGTCTACATTGTTCTCGAACCGTAGGGTCCGCACGCTTAAAGTTACGATGACAGTTTTATTATGAGTTTATGAGTTTTGATGTACCGAAGGAGTTCGGAGTCCCGGATGAGATCGAGGACATGACGAGGAGTCTCGAAATGGTCGAAACGTAAAGATCGATATATTGGACGACTATATTCGAACATCGGAAGGGTTCCGAGTGATTCGGGTATTTTCGGGGGTAACCGGGAGTTACAGGAATACGAGGAAGAAGCAATGGGCCTCATGGGCCAAGTGGTGGAAGAGAGGAGGCAGGGCGCGCGGCCCCCCTAGCCCAAACTGAATTGGACTAGGGGGTCGGCTCCCCTTTCCTACTCTTCCTCCCTCTCCTTCCTTCTCCTTCTCCTTCCCTTCCTTCCCCTCTCCTAGTTGGACTAGGAAAGGAGGGAGTCCTACTCCCGGTGGGAGTAGGACTCCTCCCTGGCGCGCCCTCTCTTGGCCGGCCGCCCCCTCCCCCTTGCTCCTTTATATACGGGGGCAGGGGGGCACCCCATGACACACAAGTTGATCTTCGTGATCGTTCCTTAGCCGTGTGCGGTGCCCCCTCCACGATATTACACCTCGGTCATATTGTAGCGGTGCTTAGGCGAAGCCCTGCGACGGTTGAACATCAAGATCGTCACTACGCCGTCGTGCTGACGGAACTCCTCCCCGAAGCTTTGCTGGATCGGAGCCTGGGATGCGTCATCGAGCTGTACGTGTGTCAAGAACTCGGAGGACCGGGAAGACGTACGACTACTTCCTCTATGTTGCGTCAACGCTTCCGCTTCGGTCTACGAGGGTACGTAGACAACACTCTCCCCTCTCGTTGCTATGCATCACCATGATCTTGCGTGTGCGTAGGAAATTTTTTGAAATTACTACGTTCCCCAACAGGCCGGTCGAACACAAGGCCGTTTGCTCCCTTCTGGGGTACGCCAGGCCTCGTTTCCATTGCCTGTTCCGTCCAAGCTGGTTGGCTCCCGATGAACACGACGTGTTCCGTTCCGACCCAGTCGGTTGGCTCCCCATGAACACGACGACGACGCAGTTTCTCCGTTCCGAGCCAGCCATGTACACGAGCCCTAGCCGTACGTATGCGCGAGTAGGCATTCAAGACCCTGCCTGTATGTACATATGTGGCCGTATTTACTTTCTTGCACCCTGGCCGCTATATGTACGTGTACATGCTACGTGTGCACCTCTACTACGACACGTGCGCGCCTCTACTACGACACGTGCACACCTCTACATCGACCAGTATGAACGTACACGTTCGCGACCAGAATGACAACGCTACGTACGCTTTGACCAGGTGGGTCCTGACATGGACGCACTTCCTTGCGTGCAAAGATGTAGCTGGTGGGTCCCAGCAGTCAAGGGGGCAAATCATTTTTCCCCCGTAATATGGACGCACTTCCTTGCATGCGAAGATGTAGCTGGTGGGTCCCAGCAGTCAGGGGGGAATGTTTTTTCACAAAATACGGTGGCCCGTCCGGTGGGTACTTGCTGTCACATGCAGGAATCATTATTTTCCGCATAATAAGGAGGCACTTCCTTGCTGCGTCCATGGACCCAGCTGTCAGCCTCTCCACGTACAGTACTCTTCCGATGGAAGTCGTTCCTTGACCACATTGACCACGCCGTGCCGAGAGCACCAGGGCGGTGGACGACGGCGAGGCCTAGGAAGGGGACGACGCGGAGTTGGGGAACACGCGGCAGTGGATGCCCACGCGGAGAGGAGTACGAGGGTTCACTGGTTCGGCTTCGGTGTGAGACTGCCGTTGCCGTAGAATAACAGGGGGTGTGAGTGAGTGGAGGGATGGCCTGGCCGGCGGTGGGAGTAGTAGGGGACGGTGAGGCCTCCGCGGTAGCACAGCCGGCCACGGGAGGCAGGAGCAGGCGGCACGACTGGCGCTGCTTTCGGTGGCTAGAGCAAGAAGACCAGAGGTTGAAGAAGCACTACGGCTATTGGATGGACATCGTACGGTCACTGGAGCTAGAATCCATTTTTGAAGTCCTAGTTCTAAGCTGTAAAGTATGGTGCACTAAACTATTAAGTAGTCATCATATTGAGCTAGCCAAACGTTCATAATGTCTGCATCTGCTCCTGCAATAGGTCTGTCACCTAGCAGTGCATCAAGGACATAATTCTTCTGTGCAACAATGAGGATAAACCTTAGATCACGGACCTAGTCTGCATTATTGCTACTATCATCTTTCAACTTAGTTTTCTCTAGGAACATATAAAAAAACATAGGGAAGCTACAACGCAAGCTATTGATCTACAACATAATTTGCAAATACTATCAAGACTAAGTTCATGATAAATTAAAGTTCAATTAATCATATTACTTAAGAACTCCCACTTAGATAGACATCCCTCAAGTCATCTAAATGATACGTGATCCAAATCAACTAAACCATGTCCGGTCATCACGTGAGATGGAGTAGTCTTCAATGGTGAACATCTCTATGTTGATCATATCCACTATATAATTCACGTTCGACCTTTTGGTCTCCAGTGTTCCGAGGCCATATCTGTATATGCTAGGCTCGTCAAGTTTAACCCGAGTATTCCGCATGTGCAAAACTGGCTTGCACCCGTTGTATTTGAACGTAGAGCTTATGACCGATCATCACGTGGTGTCTCAGCATAAAGAACTTTTGCAACGGTGCATACTCGGGGAGAACACTTATACCTTGAAATTTTAGTAAGGGATCATCTTATAATGCTACCGCCGTACTAAGCAAAATAAGATGCATAAAGATAAACATCACATGCAATCAAAATATGTGACATGATATGGCCATCATCTTGTGCTTTTGATCTTCATCACTGAAGCAACGTCATGATCTCCATTGTCACCGGCTTGACACCTTGATCTCCATCATAGCGCCGTGGTTGTCTCGCCAACCATTGCTTCTACAACTATCGCTACCGCTTAGTGATAAAGTAAAGCAATTACATAGCGTTTGTATTTCATACAATAAAAGCGACAACCATATGGCTCCTGCCAGTTGCCGATAACTTTTACAAAACATGATCATCTCATACAACAATCTTTATATCACATCATGTCTTGACCATATCACATCACAACATGCCCTGCAAAAACAAGTTAGACGTCCTCTACTTTGTTTGTTGCAAGTTTTATGTGGCTGTTACGGCCTTCTAGCATGAACCGTACATACCTACGGCACAAAAACCACAACGGTGATTTATCAACTTTGCTGTTTTAACCTTCACAAGGAGCGGCCGCAGTCAAATTAGAATCAACTAAAGTTGGAGAAACAGACACCCGTCAGCCACCTTTATGCAAAACTAGTCGCATGTCTGTCGGTGGAACCGGTCTCATGAACGCAGTCATGTAAGGTTGGTCCGAGCCGCTTTATCCAACAATACCGCCGGATCAAAATAAGACATTGGTGATAAGCAGTATGACGATCACCGCCCACAACTCTTTGTGTTCTACTCATGCATATCATCTATGCATAGACCTGGCTCGGATGCCACTGTTGGGAAACGTAGCATGCAATTTCAAAAATTTCCTACGCTCACACAAGATCTATCTAGGAGATGCATAGCAACGAGAGAGGAGAGTGTGTCCATGTACCCTCATAGACCGAAAGCGGAAGCGTTAACTTGGTGCGGTTGATGTAGTCGAACGTCTTCTCGAATCAACAGATTGAGTACCGAATGTAGGGAACCTCCGAGTTCTGCACACATTTAGCCCGATGACATCCCTCGAACTCTTGATCCAGTAGAGGTACGAAGGAGTCGATGAGTTCCTCAGCACGATGGCGTGGTGATGGTGTTGGTGATGTGATCCGCACAGGGCTTCGCCTAAGCACTACGACAATATGACCGGAGGAGTAAACGATGTAGGGGGCATGATACGTCTCTGTCATATCTACTTTTCCAAACACTTTTGCCCTTGTTTTGGACTCTAACTTGCATGATTTGAATGAAACTAACCCGGACTGACATTGTTTTCAGCAAAACTGCCATGGTGTTATTTTTGTGCAGAAATAAAAGTTCTCGAAATGACCTGAAAATCCACGGAGCAACTTTTCAGAATTAATAAAAAATACTCGCGAAAGAAATAGCGTCAGGGGGCCCACACCCTGTCCACGAGGGTGGGGGCGCGCCCCCTGCCTCATGGGCCCCCTGGATGTCCACCGACCTCAACTTCAACTCCATATATTTGCTTTCGCGGAGAGAAAAATCACAGGGAAAGTTTCATCACATTTTATGATACGGAGCCGCCGCCAAGCCCTAATCTCTCTCGAGAGGGTTGATCTGGAGTCCGTTCGGGGCTCCAGAGAGGGGGATTCATCATCGTTGTCGTCATCAACCATCCTCCATCACCAATTTCATGATGCTCAACGCCGTACGTGAGTAATTCCATCGTAGGCTTGCTGGACGGTGATGGGTTGCATGAGATTTACCATGTAATCAAGTTAGTTTTGTTAGGGTTTGATCCCTAGTATCCACTATGTTCTGAGGTTGGTGTTGCTATGACTTTGCTATGCTTAATGCTTGTCACTAGGGACCGAGTGCCATGATTTCAGATCTGAACCTATTATGTTTTCATGAATATATGTGAGTTCTTGATCCTATCTTGCAAGTCTATAGTCACCTATTATGTTTTATGATCCGACAACCCCGAAGTGACAATAATCAGGATACTTCTCGATGATGACCGTAGTTTGAGGAGTTCATGTATTCACTAAGTGCTAATGCTTTGGTCCAGTACTCTATTAAAAGGAGGCCTTAATATCCCTTAGTTTCCATTAGGACCCCGCTACCACGGGAGGGTAGGACAAAATATGTCATGCAAGTTCTTTTCCATAAGCACGTATGACTATATTCGGAATACATGCCTACATTACATTGATGAATTGGAGCTAGTTCCGTGTCACCCTATGTTATAACTATTGCATGAGGAATCGCATCCGGACAAAATTATCCATCACTGCTCCAATGCCTATGAGCTCTTTGCTTAGTTACTTTACCATTGCTACTGTTACAATTACTAGAAAACTGCTACCGTTACTTTTGCCACTGTTACCGTTACTTCCATACTACTCTGCTACTAAATACTTTGCTGCAGATACTAAGTTATCCAGGTGTGGTTGAATTGATAACACAACTACTAATACTTGAGAATATTCTTTGGCTCCCCTTGTGTTGAATCAATAGATTTGGGTTGAATACTCTACCCTCGAAAATTGTTGTGATCCCCTATACTTGTGGGTTATCAAGACTATTTTCTGGCGCCGTTGCCGGGGAGCATAGCTCTATTCTTTGAGTCACTTGGGATTTATATTTGCTGGTCACTATGAGGAACTTGAAAGACGAAAGAACTAAGATTTTTCCCTCAACTACGAGGGAAGGTAAGGAACTGCCATCTAGCTCTGCACTAGATTCTCCTTCTGTTTTGAGTAAGCTTGCGACACCTAAACCTGCTACTTCTATAAATTCTGATATGTCGCATGTTATTGATGATGCCACTTCTACTATGCATGATACTTATGATGAAACTACCTCTATGCTTGATACTACTGTGCCATTAGGTGAATTTCCTGATGAACAACTTGCTAGGGCTAGAGAGAATGAAATTATTGAAGATGAAATTATGGAATATAGTGATGATGAAGGTTCTCCCCCTAAGTATGAATTGCCTATTGTTCCAGAGGGTTATGTTATGGATGAAGAAACTACTAGAGATATTCTTGCTTGCAATGATAGATCCGATCTTAAGAAGTTATTAGCTAAACTGAAACAGAAATCTCTAAATGCTAGAATGAAATATGACCCTGCTTTTGCTACTTCACCTATCTTTGTTACTGATTAGGATTATGAATTCTTTGTCGATCCTGAGATAATTACTTTGGTTGAATCTGATCCTTTTTATGGCTATGAATCTGGAACTGTTGTGGCACATCTTACTAAGTTAAATGATATAGCCACCCTGTTCACTAAAGATGAGAAATCTCGCTACTATTATATCCTTAAGATATTTCCATTCTCATTAAAGGGTGATGATAAAACTTGGTTTAATTCTCTTGATCCTGGTTGTGTGCGTAGTTCCCAGGATATGATTTATTACTTCTCTGCTAAATATTTCCCTGCTCATAAGAAACAAGCTGCCTTGAGGGAAATATATAATTTTGTGCAAATTGAAGAAGAGAGTCTCCCACAAGCTTGGGGGAGGCTTCTCCAGTTACTTAATGCTTTGCCTGATCATCCTCTTAAGAAAAATGAAATATTTGATATCTTCTATAATGGACTAACTGATGCTTCCAAGGACCACTTGGATAGTTGTGCTGGTTGTGTTTTCAGGGAAAGAACAGTCGATCAAGCTGAATTGTTATTGAATAATATGTTGACTAATGAAAATAATTGGACTCTTCCTGAGCCAATTGAGCCAACTCCTAAACCTACTCCGAAGAAGAGAGGTGTTCTATTTCTCAGTCCTAAAGATATGCAAGAGTTAAAGAAATATATGAAAGAAAAAGGTATTAAAGCTGAAGATGTTAAGAATTTACCTCCTGTTGAAGAAATACATGGTCTTAATTTACCACCTATTGAAGAAACACATAGTCTTGATAATCCGACACATGTAGTAAAGGTAAATTCTCTCTATAAATACGATAAAGTTGAAATCCCATCTACTAAGTTTCCTAGCCAATGTTTAGATGAATTTGATGACTTTATGGCTAGACAAGAAAATTTCAATGCTTATGTTGGTAGAGAATTAAAGAGTAATGCTTATATGAGTGGACGCTTGAGTGATTATATGGCTAGAGTTAAAGGTGAACTTAAACTCATTAGTAAATATGCTTCTATGGCTACCACTCAAGCAGAACAAGTACTTAAAGCACAAAGTGATTTGCTCAATGAATTAAATAATAAACATGACTTTGCTGTTAGAGTGGCTACTAGAACTGGTAAAATGACTCACGAACCTTTGTATCCTGAAGGCCACCCTAAGAGAATTGAGCAGGATTCTGAGAGAAATATTTCAGATGCACCTAGTCCTTCTAAAAAGAAGAAAAAGAAAAATGATAGGACTTCGCATGCTTCTAGTGAACCTGTTGTAGACACACCTGAGAATCCCAATAATATTTCTATTTCTGATGCTGAAACACAATCTGGTGATGAACATGAACCTAGTGATAATGTTAATGATAATGTTCATGTTGATGCTCAACCTAGCAATAATAATGATGTAGAGATAACCTGCTGTTGATCTTGATAACCCACAATCAAAGAATCAACATTATGATAAGAGAGATTTTGTTGCTAGGAAGCATGGTAAAGAAAGAGAACCACGGGTTCAGAAACCCATGCCTTTTCCTCCTAAGCCATCCAAGAAAAAGGATGATGAGGATTTTGAGCGCTTTGCTGAAATGATTAGACCTTTCTTCTTACGTATGCGCTTAACTGATATGCTTAAAGTGAATCCTTATGTTGAATACATGAAGGTTATTATTACAAATAAAAGAAAAATACCGGAAGCTGAAATTTCCACCATGCTTGCTAATTACACTTTTAAGGGTGGAATACCTAAGAAACTTGGAGATCTGGGAGTACCAACGATACCATGCTCCATTAAAAGAAACTATGTTAAAACTGCTTTATGTGATCTTGGAGCCGGTGTTAGTGTTATGCCTCTCTCTTTATATCGTAGACTTGAATTGAATAAGTTGACACCTACTGAAATATCCTTGCAAATGGCTGATAAATCAACTGCTATACGTGTCGGTATTTGTGAGGATGTGCCTGTTGTGATTGCAAACGTCACTATCTTAACGGACTTTGTTATTCTTGATATTCCCGGGGACGATAGTATGTCGATTATCCTTGCTAGACCCTTTTTGAATACTGCAGGGCTTGTTATTGATTGCAACAAAGGCAATGTCACTTTTCATGTTAATGGTAATGAGCATACGGTACACTTTCTGAGGAAACAACCTCAAGTTCATAGCATCAATTCTATTGAAAAAATTCCAACTATCATTATTGGAGGTTTTGAATTTCCTCTTCCTACTGCCAAGAAGAAATATGATATTCTTATTATCGGGGATGTGCATATCCCCGTTGAGGTAACCTAGTGTTATTCGAAATTTCTCCGGTTCCATGTTATTCGGAATGAGTTTGTTAACAAGACTTGATCAACCTTGTTAGTGGATTCCTTTTGATGAGCATGAGATGGATGAAACTAGAAGGCACAACATTCTGTACCCTCATTTTACTTTATGTTATTTACATTAAATAAAGCAAAAATAGTATTATCTGTCTGTTTTCTGAATTATCCTTGCAATAAAAAAATACCCAAAAATGAAAGTTCTTCAAATGCCCTGCCAATTTAGTATGATTTTTTCTGAAATATTTGAGAATATTTGGCACTGAGTACACAGCAGGGGGAGTTGGCACCTGGCCACGAGGGTCCAGGGCGCGCCCCCTGCCTCGTGGGCCCATGATGGCCCCCCTCCACTTATTCCTGCACCCACACACTTCATCTTCCTCCCAAAAAAATCACCATCCAGCTCGAGCACGAGTTCTAGCTCATTTTGCTGCAATTTTCGATCTCCTTGCTCAAAGCTCCATTCACAAAACTGCTTGGGGAGATTGTTCCTTGGTATATGACTCCTCCAATGGTCCAATTAGTTTTTTTCTAGTGCTTTATTCATTGCAAATTTTTTTGCTTAGGTGACCCTGTTCTTGAGCTTGCATGTTAAATTTATGAGGTCCCAAGTAATTCTAATGCATGATATAGGCTCTAGGCACTTGTGGGAGTAGTTGCTATCAATCTTGTTTAGTTTGATTCACTTTTATTTTGAGTTACTAAAAATTTCAGAAAATGATTAAGAGATTTTTGAGGGGCTCTTCTAGCCAAGGCTCCAAGGATAAACAAGCTAAGGAGAAAGAAAAGGCTAAGTATAATCTTCCTCGCGTGGCGGAAGTACGGCCGTCTGAATGGCCTTGTGATGATTTCTTGAGAGCAGTTGGGATTTATGATGACTTTTATTCATTGGCGGATAATGCGGGCCTCACCGACTTCCTCCACGACCGGATCGAACAGTATCTCTTACTCATCAATACTTTCGTGCAAAACTTCTACTATTATCCTAAGAATTCACCTCCTTCAATAGCTTTCCATTTATATGATGTGGCTAGAGAGATGTCATTACTTGATTTTTGCGTGGTTTTCAAAATACCCTTCAAGGGCAATTTAGAGGAACCACATCGTAAAGATGTGGATGGCTTTATTGATACCATTACTGTAGGGGAATCGAGGAAGGTTTCCGATGCAAGAATTACTAGCATACATTTTCCTGTTTTACACTACTTTGCCATATTTGCTAGTCGATGCTTAATTGGTCGCGGAAACTGTGGAAACCTTAGTGTTCCTGATATTATTATTTTGTTCCATGCCTTATTTCGTGATAACTCTGTTAGTATGGGTGCTATTATTGCTAAACGATTAAGCCTGAACCGTACAAAGGGCCCCATCTTTGGACGTATCTATGCTTCACGCCTTGCTAAACACTTCGAGATACCTATTAGGCATTTTGAGAAAGAGGAAAAACTGTTGCCCCCTACCTTTTTAGATTACAAGAGCATGGTAGCACATGAGTTTATTGTTAACAATGATGATAAGATGCTTCTGTATAATTTGAGATTCAATAAGAAACACAATGAGATTATTATCTTGCCTGCGCCCTCTTTGTTTGATTTAACTGCAGGCTATTACCTCGTCTTGCCGGCGGCCGTTTACGTGCACTAAGGCTAGACATCAGCCCCAGAGCCTGAGCCGGAACCACCACTTGACCCTTATCGTCCATCATCTTATTAGTGGGACCCGGAGGAGATCGCCAGTCAGTGGCAGTACAATGACACCCCTCAGTACACCGGGGAGAGTAGCCGCGATCCATGGGCATAGACAAACTTAGGCCAAAAACCTAAGCTTGGGGGAGTACGTATCTCTCACCGACATTATATTCATATTCACACACACTCATTCTAGTTGTCGGTGCTCATACTTTTTCATTGTACTATCCATGCTAGTTTAATTTCTTTTTCTAGCTTTCTTCTTGTATGTTTGATAAATCTTAAGAAAAACCAAAAAATTAGTTAGTTTAATTTCCATGCTTGTAGTAGTAATTAAAATAAAACCCAAAAAGATTCCTCATTCTTCTTTTGCTTGTTGGGAGCTTTCCCGGATAAATAGTTTTATTTCTTTTCTTTCCTTTGGGGGTCGAGAGGAGAAGACCATAATGAAAATGTTTAGTGGCTCTCTTATGCATGATTGTTGATTTAACCAAGAGCCCATATTACCTTGTCTTCTCCCTTGAATTGAATGCTTGCAGATTCCGGCTTAGTCCAATGCACGTGCACTATTATTATTATACACACCGTTAGGTCGTGCAAGTGAAAGGCAATAATGACGATATATGATGGACTGATTGAGATGAGAGAAGCTGGTATGAACTCGACCTCTCTTGTTTTTGTAAATATGATTAGTTCATCGTTCCTGATTCAGCCTATTATGAATAAACATGTTTGCAATGACAATTAGAGATTATAGTTGCTTATGCCATGCTTAATTAACTACGAGCTTATAATGGTTTACCTTGCGTGCCAACATGCTATTAAAATGGTTGTGATGTGGTATGATATGGTGGTATCCTCCTTTGAATGATTCGAGTGACTTTACTTGGTACATGTTCACGCATGTAGTTGAAACAAAATCAACATAGCGTTCACGATATTTATGTTCATGGTGGATTATATCCTACTCATGCTTGCAGTCGGTGTTGATTAATTTTAATGCATGTTCATGACTGTTGTCGCTCTCTCAGTTGGTCGCTTCCCAGTCTTTTGCTAGCCTTCACCTGTACTAAGCGGGAATACCGCTTGTGCATCCACACTCCATAAACCCCAAAGTTATTCGATATGAGTCCACCATACCTTCCTATATGTGGTATTTACCTACCGTTCCAAGTAAATTTGTATGTGCCAAACTCCAAACCTTCAAATGAAATTCTGTTTTGTATGCTCGAGCAACTCATGTATCAACTAGGGTTGTCTGTATCTTCCATGCTAGGTGGGTTATTCTCAAGAGGAGTGGACTCCGCTCCTCATTCACGAGAAAATGGCTGGTAACCGGGATGCCCAGTCTCATGATCAAAAGATCAAATCAAACCAAAATAATTAAAAAAAACTTCCCCAGGATTGTTGCTAGCTGGAGGCACCCGTTGTTTCGGGCAAGCCATGTATTGATGCTTGTTGGTGGTGGGGGAGTATAAACTTTACCATTCTGTTTGGGAACCGCCTATAATGTGTGTAGTATGGAAGATATCGAGATCTCATAGTTGTTATGTTGACAGTGAAAGTATACCGCTCAAAATGTTATCCATCTCTATTTTAAAATAGAGCTCTAGCACCTCTACAAATCACTGCTTCCCTCTGCGATCTATTTACTTTTATGTTGAGTCATCACCCTCTTATTAAAAAGCACCCGCTGGAGAGCACTGCTGTCATTTGCATGCATTACTATTAGTTTATATTGGGTATGACTATGACTGGATCTCTTTTACCATGAATTACAATGTTTAGTCAGTCCTTGATCTTTAAAGGTGCTCTGCATTTATGTTTTGCGGTCTCAGAAAGGGCTAGCGAGATACCATCTTGTTATATCATATTATGATTGTTTTGAGAAAGTGTTGTCATCCGAGATTTATTATTATTGCTCGCTAGTTGATTATGCCATTGATATGAGTAAACATGGGACCTAAGTGTTATTGTGAATATGATTAGTTCATAATCTTTGCTGAAAACTTGAATGCTGGCTTTACATATTTACAACAACAAGAGCAAATAGAGTTTGTAAAAGTTTTTGTTTGTCACTTTCAGTTTGTCAACTGAATTGCTTGAGGACAAGCAAAGGTTTAAGCTTGGGGGAGTTGATACGTCTCCGTCGTATCTACTTTTCCAAACACTTTTGCCCTTGTTTTGGACTCTAACTTGCATGATTTGAATGAAACTAACCCGGACTAATGTTGTTTTCAGCAGAATTGCCATGGTGTTATTTTTGTGCAGAAATAAAAGTTCTCGGAATGACCTGAAAATCCACGGAGCAAATTTTCAGAATTAATAAAAAATACTGGCGAAAGAAATAGCGTCAGGGGTCCCACATCGTGTCCACGAGGGTGGGGGCGTGCCCCCCTACCTCGTGGGCCCCCTGGATGTCCACCGACCTCAACTCCAACTCCATATATTTGCTTTCACGGAGAAAAAAATCAGAGACAAATTTTCATCGCGTTTTACGATACGGAGCCTCCGCCAAGCCCTAATCTCTCTCGGGAGGGCTGTCGTGGTTCTAAGTCTGGGGTAGGTATGGAGAGCCAAGGTCCTAGCTATGGAGAGGTTGTAAACACAAGAGATGTACGAGTTCAGGCCCTTCTCGGAGGAAGTAAAAGCCCTATGTCTCGGAGCCCGGAGGCGGTCGAGTGGATTATGTGTATATGAGTTACAGGGGTGCGAACCCTTCTGCCTGTGGAGGGGGGTGGCTTATATAGAGTGCGCCAGGACCCCAGCCAACCCACGTAATGAAGGGTTTAAGGTACATAAAGTCCGGGGCGTTACTGGTAACGCCCCACATAAAGTGTCTTAACTATCATAAAGTCTACTTAATTACAGACCGTTGCAGTGCAGAGTGCTTCTTGACCTTCCGGTGGTCGAGTGAGTCTTCGTGGTCGAGTCCTTCAAGTCAGTCGAGTGAGTTCCTCGTAGGTCGACTGGAAGGCGATCTCTTCTAAGGGTGTCCTTGGGCAGGGTACTTAGATCTGGTCTATGACCCTACCCTAGGTACATGACTCCATCATTAGCCCCCAAATGGATTGAGGCTTGAGTGATGAAGGAGTTGATGTTGTTTTCGATTAGCCTTTGCATACTGGTCATGCGTTGCTTTGAACCAAAAATCTCTTTGCTGACAGTGAGCAACTTTTCTTCAGTCGACTCGATCCATTCTTTTCTTTCGTCGAGTGACCTTTTGGACCTTGTCGATTCCCGAGCGACGGATCGCAGGAAATCCCGCGTCTGACAGAACGGTCTGCCGTTCGTGGATTCCGCGGGATACGAAATTTGGGGAAGCGCGCGAAGCGGGGCGGACCGCGGCGCTCGGATGGGATAGGACATAGACGCCTCGATCCCCGCGCCGCTTTTTTCGCCACGTATCATGTCCGCGCAACTGTTTCGGGATATGATTAGATCGACCGGGCCCACCCGTCATCCACTCGGAAGGGATCTTATAAATGCGCCCGGCGAGGGTTTTTTGAACAGTGCCTCAGCATTCTCTGTCTGCTTCCTTCGTCTCCGCCCAACGCGCTCGCTCTCGCCTCCGCACAACTTCTCCTCGCGCGCCTCGCCGGCAGCCATGGTCAAGGAGAAGACGGCGGCGCTGGAACGCATGAAGAAGGCGTCAGCGACGGAGAAGGCGAAGGGGAGATCCACCAGTCGCGGCGGGTCTTCGTCTAGATCTCGCCTGCCGAAAGGCTGGGTCCAGGGAGATTGGATCCGGTCGACCATCACGGAGGCGGATCTCCTCGACATGGCCAACGACGGGCTGATCCCCCACGGAACCGCAAGGCTTCCAGGGAAAGAGTGGAAGCCCCAGCCGGAAGAGGGTGAGTGCGTGCTTCTGGCCACCCACGTCGACCGTGGATTTTCTTTGCCACCGAGCGTTTTCTTTCGTGGTTTCTTGAACTTCTTTGGAGCGCAACTCCACCACTTCACCCCGAACTCCATCGCCTATCTTGCCGCGTTTGTGTCCATGTGTGAGAATTTTCTGGGTTGTCGGCCGCATTGGGGCTTGTTCAAGCACATATTCATGTGTCGCTCTCAAACCGTGAAGAAGGCGAGCCCAGGCGATGAAAGAACCCAAGTCATCCAAATGTGTGGAGGTCTGGGGATCCAAGTGAGGAACAAGAGCACCTTCCCAGCCATGACATTTCCCGAGTCAGTTAGAGGCTGGCAGTCGACCTGGTTCTACTGCCAGGATCAGCCGACGCCGGGGAAGTCGAGTGGATTCCCGCAGTTCACCATGGACCGAGTGAACAAGCCCTCCTCTCTGAAGGTGATTCCGGAGGAAAAAGCCGACGTGAAGATGCTGATGGAGCGCGTAGTTCAGTTGGTTCGGGATGGAGTGACGGGTATGGATCTCCTGGAGGTTTTTCTTAGGCGACGAATCCAGCCTCTTCAGTTCCGGAGTCATTGCATGTGGTTTTACCGCGGGACTGAAGATGAGACTCGGATCAATCCAGAAGCAGTCGACGATGCCACTCTGGAAAGGTGGATGCCCGCTGTTACTGGGAACAAGGATAACCCTCATGGAGCCAGAAGGATTCCTCCACTCGACCACCGCAGTGTTCCAAACAAGGTATGTCTGCTCCACTTCCCATTGTATTCTTGTCATATTTATTTCTGTTTTCTCTGCCAATCGGTCGATTGATCTTTGTTTTGATGTCTATCAGGCCCTCACTGAGCTGTATTCGATGCCCAATGGAGCACAGGCTCCGACTGAGGAGGGGGAAGCGAGCGGGGGCGAGAGCCAGGAGGAGTGGGACTCGGATGCCGCTGAAGATGACGATGATGATGAGGAGGAGGAGGAGGACGAAGAAGAGGAGGAGGAGGAGGTCGCACCACCGCGCTCGGAAAGGCGGTCGAAGCTTGTCCATGACCCTGCGACTGAACGTGGCAAGGGGGTTGCGACTGTCACGCAGTCGACCAAGCGCCCTCGAACCACTTCTCCGGTGCCGACTGAAAAGGCGTCGAAGCAGCCCAGGGCGGCCCCGTCAAAGCCGACCAAGCTCCTAGCGAAGATGAAGGTGTCCATCCCCACCATATCAGGGTAATCATGCTGCTTAAGTCTTCCTGTTTTGTGCGAGCTTTATCTCTGGTTGACGCTTGAGCTAGTCAACTGATTCTTTGAAATTGCAGTGCTGCTACTTCTGAGACCTCAGCTAGGGCTGACGACCATGAGATGGAGGACGCAGCAACCTCAAATCCTGGTACTATACTCTTAATTCCGTTTTTAGTCGACTGACTCATGATCTCTAATTATGATTCTTTTCTGTAGCTCCATCCAACGTTGTTATCACTCTTCCTGATGATGATGAAGATGAGGAACCGCTGAAGCACAGAAGGAGCAGGAAAGCGTCTGCCGGCAGGGTGCCCCAGGATGTGATGGCGCCCGAGACTCTGGTCGTGGAGGAGGAGAACACCACTCGACACACTGTGTCCTTCGCAGATCCACTGGCGAGTGCTCTCCCTGCTTCGTCGAGTGCCGCACAGCCTTCCCTCTTCACGACGCACCACGTCCCAGAGGACCAAGCTGGGGCCGCGAAGGAGGCGATACGCCAGGCAGGGATCATGATGGAGCAGGTGAAGACCATCTGGGATGCGAGCCAGGCAGCTTATGACGCCAGTTCCGCCCTTCAAAGCAATGTTCAGGTCAGTCGACCATCGCTTGTTCTGTTAGGATATGCTATCAAAACTTTTCTTTCCGGAATTCATAGCAGTCACCCACTGGGTGTGTCGATTTAAACTCCGTGTTAGCGGGGGCATGCTGAGTGCACCCGCTGGGTGTAGTCCCCAAGGCTAAGGTCGACTGCTGGCAGTCGGCCTTAGGCTTTATAAGTTGAATCTTTCCGTCATTCGTTTGAGGCGAATGGATTTCACAAACCGGTGGGGGCACGCTGAGTGCACCCACTGGGTGTAGTCCCCGAGACTGTGGTCGACTGCTTGCAGTCGATTACAGTCTTAAAGAATACATCTTGTTTTTTTTTTGAGGTCGACTGGTCGACTCTGTCTTCAATAGGATTAGTGGGGGCACGCTGAGTGCACCCACTGGGTGTAGTCCCCGAGACTACGGTCGAATGCTTGTATTCGGCTGTAGTCTTAGAAACGCATGATTTTTCCTTTTCCACTCGGAAGTGAATTATCTTTGACATTTAGTCGATTGGTTCTTCGCAGAAATCCTGTGACCTTGCGGCTCGCTACACCGAGCTGGAAAACAAGCACATTCAGCTCGAGCTGGATTTGAAGCTAGTTCAGGAGAATCTCACAAAGGCAAAGGAGGAGACCAAAGGTATGTTTGGTGAGGCCTCGACGACTGCTTTTTCCCTTCGTTTGTTTCAAAATCTGATCTTGCTGTAACTTGCAGGTAAGGTGAAGGAGGCCCAACAGAAGAAAGACCTTGAACTAGCCGATAAGATCAAGCTTGCTGACGAGAAGTTAGCTTCAGTCACCAAGCTTGAACAAGAAAATACCAATCTGAAAGCTGCTCTTGGGATTGCCAACAAGGAAGTTAGTCGACTGAAAACTGACAAAGCTGCCCTGACCGACCAAGTCAGCCAATTGACTGGGAAGAAAAATGATCTGGAGGCCTTCCTGAGTGGTCTTGCCAAGAAGCTGTTCCTTATGCTTGAAGGTAACCCTTTACTCTCAACAATCATTTTCAACTGTGATTTTTCCATTCGACCATTGCCTTGATTCAGTGATTGTCCTTGCAGAATTTTGTCAAAACTTTGAAGAAGAGACTAGCCGGCTGGAACCAAACCTTGACCCTATCAATTCTCCGATGAACGACGAAGTTGCCATGACTGTTTTCCGACTGGAGTCCCGTGTTGCAGCTGTCGTGGACTATCTTGCAAGGCTGAAGGTCACCACATCTCGCATCGGCTCATCACTCTGGCCCAGGGAGACACTCCAGAATGACCTCGAGTCACTGATGGCTCGCCTGAACACGGTCCCTGGTCGAGTGCAGGAGTGGAAAAAATTGTCGGCTCGGTGCGGTGCAGATGTTGCTCTATGTCTGGCCCGAGTCCACTGCAAAGATGCACGAGAAGACAAGCTGGCGGCTCTCCGAGTGGCCAACACCAAGAAACACGACTTCAGGTCCTTCATGGAAACCTTCATTGCTGCTGCCACTCGGATCGCAGATGGAATTGATCTTGATGAGTTCGTTGCTCCTTCCAGCCCTCCACAGGAGGGGTAAAAAACTTCTTTTAAGCTCGACACTTTAAATTTGCCTCGGTATGCCGAGTGGAGTTGTAACCGATAAACCTTAGCAGGCTTAGCGCTTGAGCACTTTCGGTTCCTTTAGGTATCGATCCGAACTTGGATTTGATGTTTGAATGTGATTGCTTTTGGCTCGAAATGTCTTTTGCAGGTTCAAAGCAAAACGCTTACTGCAGTCGACTTATTCCTTAATCCACTTAGGCGAGCGCTGGGCTGCAGCTAAGCCCCCGAGTGTGAGGTTTACTCTACACTCGGTAGGATTTTTATATCTTAGGCGAGCACTGTGCTGCAGCTAAGCCCCCGAGTGAGAGGTTTGCTCTTCACTCGGTAGGATTTTTATATCTTAGGCGAGCACTGTGTTGCAGCTAAGCCCCCGAGTGAGAGGTTTGCTCTTCACTTGGTAGGATTTTTATATCTTAGGCGAGCACTGGGCTGCAGCTAAGCCCCCGAGTGAGAGGTTTGCTCTTCACTCGGTAGGATTTTTATATCTTAGGCGAGCACTGGGCTGCAGCTAAGCCCCCGAGTGAGAGGTTTGCTCTTCACTCGGTAGGATTTTTATATCTTAGGCGAGCACTGGGCTGCAGCTAAGCCCCCGAGTGAGAGGTTTGCTCTTCACTTGGTAGGATTTTTATATCTTAGGCGAGCACTGGGCTGCAGCTAAGCCTCCGAGTGAGAGGTTTGCTCTTCACTCGGTAGGATTTTCACGTTGTACTTGTGGCGAAGCTCAGAGGAGAGGGTCGGAGTCGACCTGCACCTCGTCTTCCTTACAAGCGCACATTGTACTTATGGTGTAGCTCAGAGGAGAGGGTAGCAGTCGACCTGCACCTCGTCCTCCCTTCGAGCGTACGTTGTATTTGTGGCGTAGCTTAGAGGAGGGGGTCGCAGTTGACCTGCACCTCGTCCTCCTTGCGGGCGCACATTGTACTTAGGCGAGTACTTTGGACTGCAGCTAAGCCCCCGAGTGGAAGTCTGGCTTGCCACTCGGTAGGATTTTTATAACTTAGGCGAGTACTTGGACTGCAGCTAAGCCTCCGAGTGGAAGTCTGGCTTGCCACTCGGTAGGATTTTTATAACTTAGGCGAGTACTTGGACTGCAGCTAAGCCTCCGAGTGGAAGTCTGGCTTACCACTCGGTAGGATTTCTATAACTTAGGCGAGTACTTGGACTGCAGCTAAGCCTCCGAGTGGAAGTCTGGCTTACCACTCGGTAGGATTTTATTTAATCTTAGGCGAAACAGATTCGCAGCTAAGCCCCCGAGTGGGAGTCTGGCTCACCACTCGGTAAGGATTTTTACAAACTTAGGCGAAACGGATTCGCGGCTAAGTCACCCACTGAGGGGAAAATTTTATTGGACAAATAAAGAGTGATAAAAACTATGGAGGAATTATGACACTATTATTTTGAAATCCATGAACTATAGAAGTAATTTATTACAACTCATCCGAGTGATAAACTTAAGTGTAAAATGGGCGGAGTTGTTCCGCGTTCCAAGCTCGGGGCTCGTCGATATTATGCTCGACGTTGTAAAGACGGTACGCCCCGTTGTGGAGAACTTTGGTGACGATGAAGGGTCCTTCCCAAGAAGGAGCAAGCTTGTGTTGTTTCTTCTGATCCACTCGGAGAACTAAATCCCCTTCCTGGAAGGCTCGACCCCTCACATTTCTGGCGTGGAAACGACGCAAGTCTTGTTGGTAGATGGTCGATCGGATCAGAGCCATCTCCCTTTCTTCCTCTAAAAGGTCGACTGCGTCCTGCCGCACTTGTTCAGCTTCTGTTTCGTTGTAGAGTTCAACTCGAGGAGCATTGTGGAGAAGATCACTCGGCAAGACTGCTTCAGCTCCGTAGACCAAGAAGAATGGAGTTCTTCCGGTCGACCGATTAGGTGTGGTCCGCAGTCCCCAAAGCACCGAGGGAAGTTCGTCGACCCACGCTCCAGCCACATGCTTGAGATCACGCATCAGTCGGGGTTTCAATCCCTTGAGGATCAGGCCATTGGCTCGCTCTGCTTGTCCATTTGACTGCGGATGGGCGACTGAAGCGTAGTCGACTCGTGTGCCTTGAGAGTTGCAGAAATCCCTGAATTCCTTCGAGTCAAAGTTTGACCCATTATCCGTAATGATGCTATGCGGGACTCCATATCTGAATATCAGTTCCCTGATGAAGCTAACAACAGTACCGGCGTCAAGGTTCTTGATTGGTTTAGCCTCAATCCACTTGGTGAACTTGTCGACTGCCACCAGTACATGCGTGAAGCCACTTCGACCTGTTCTCAAAGGACCGACCATGTCCAACACCCATACTGCAAAAGGCCAGACGAGTGGAATGGTCTTCAGAGCTGATGCAGGCTTGTGTGACATATTCGAGTAGAACTGACATCCTTCGCACTTGTCCACTATTTCTTTTGCCATCTCATTCGCCTTTGGCCAGTAAAATCCGGCTCGGTATGCTTTGGCCACGATGGTCCGAGAGGACGCATGATGACCACAGGCCCCCGAGTGGATATCATTAAGGATGATTCGACCTTCTTCTGGCGTTATGCATTTCTGACCAACTCCAGTCGCGCTTTCTCTGAATAATTGTCCTTTGATCACGGTGAAGGCTTTGGATCGACGGACGATCTGTCGAGCCTCTTCCTCATCCTCCGGAAGCTCTTTTCTCAGGATATACGCGATATATGGAACTGTCCAGTCGGGAATGACCACCAAGACCTCCATGACCAAGTCGACCACTGCTGGGACTTCAACCTCAATCGGATCTGTGGCACTCTTGGGCTGTGGAGCTTCTTCGGTGAAAGGATCTTCTTTACTGACGGAGTGTGTATATGCTCCAAGAACACACCACTCGGAATGGCTTCTCTCTTGGAACCTATCTTTGCTAGATCATCAGCTGCTTGATTTTTCAGTCGGGGTACGTGATGGAGCTCTAACCCCTCAAACTTCTTTTCCAGCTTCCTCACTGCATTGCAGTATCCAGTCATGGCTGGGCTTCTCACGTCCCACTCCTTCATCACTTGATTGACTACTAAATCTGAATCGCCATAGACCATCAGGCGACGGACGCCGAGTGAAATGGCCATGCGCAATCCGTATAAGAGGGGCTCATACTCTGCCTCATTGTTGGAGGAATCAAAGTGAATCTGGAGTACATATCTGAGCTTATCTCCTCTGGGGGAAACCAAGACAACCCCAGCACCGGAACCATTCAACATCTTAGAGCCATCAAAGAACATGGTCCAATGCTCCGAGTGAACTTTAGTCGGCTGTTGCTGTTCAATCCACTCGGCGAGGAAATCTGCTATTGCCTGTGACTTAATGGCTTTCTTTGCCTCAAACTTGATATCAAGGGGAAGAAGTTCAATCGCCCATTTCGCCACTCGACCAGTTGCATCTCTGTTGTGCAAAATCTCTGATAGTGGAGCGTCGCTGACGACTGTGATGGAATGATCAGAGAAATAATGAGCAACCTTCTTCGTGGTCATGTATATTCCATACACAAGCTTCTGATAATGAGGATATCTCTGCTCGAATGGAGTCAAGACTTCAGACAAATAATACACTGGGCGCTGAACTTTGAAGGCTTTTCCTTTTTCTTCCCGCTCGACCGTAAGCACTGTACTGACGACTTGTCCTGTGGCTGCGATATAAAGCAACAGAGGCTCTTTGCTGATTGGAGCAGCAAGCACCGGCTGGGTGGAGAGCAGAGCTTTTAGCTCGGCAAACGCTGCATCAGCTTCTGGAGTCCACTCGAACTTGTCTGCCTTCTTCATTAGTCGGTAAAGAGGCAATGCCTTTTCACCGAGTCGAGAGATGAATCGACTTAATGCGGCCAAGCATCCAGTAAGCTTCTGGACATCGTGCACTCGCACAGGGCGTTTCATTCGGAGAATAGTGCCGATTTTTTCTGGATTAGCATCGATCCCTCGCTCGGAAATGAGAAAACCGAGTAACTTGCCACCAGGAACTCCGAATGTGCACTTTGATGGATTGAGCTTGATATCATACCTTCTGAGGTTGGCAAATGTTTCGGCGAGGTTAGCGAGCAGGTCGGAACCTTTTCGTGACTTGACGACGATATCATCCATATACGCTTCCACATTCCGACTGATTTGAGTGAGCAGACACTTCTGAATCATTCGCATAAATGTGGCTCCGGCATTCTTGAGGTTGAATGGCATGGTGATATAGCAGAAGCACCCGAATGGAGTGATGAAAGCTGTTTTTATCTCATCGGGTCCGTACAGACGGATCTGGTGGTACCCGGAATAGGCGTCTAGAAAAGACAATCTCTCGCATCCCGCGGTCGAGTCAACAATTTGATCTATGCGAGGGAGAGGAAAATGGTCTTTCGGGCAGGCCCGGTTGATGTGCTTGAAATCAATGCACATTCGGAGCGATTTGTCCTTCTTAGGAACCATGACGACATTAGCGAGCCACTCGGAGTGGTATATCTCTCGGATAAATCCTGCCGCCAACAGTCGAGCCACTTCCTCACCAATGG
This sequence comes from Triticum timopheevii, assembly GCA_963921465.1. Taxonomy (NCBI): domain Eukaryota; kingdom Viridiplantae; phylum Streptophyta; class Magnoliopsida; order Poales; family Poaceae; genus Triticum; species Triticum timopheevii. Next base: position 295,876,892 of record OY997262.1, read on the forward strand.
CTTTTCTCTTCTGGACGGCGGACCGCCGAAGATGCTCTTTGACTGGTTTTGCTGATGAGTCGACTCTTAGGCGATGCTCAGCCAGTCCCCTGGGAACACCTGGCATGTCAGCGGGCTTCCATGCAAAAATGTCCCAGTTCTCACGGAGGAACTGGATGAGCGCTTCTTCCTATTTCGGGTCGAGTGTTGTGGAGATGTGGGTCGGGGCTGCATTGGGGTCGGTCGGGTGAATGTGAACAGGCTTCGTCTCACCAGACGACTGAAATGCAGATTCTGTGGCGGGTTTCTTGGATCGCAGCAAATCACTCGGATCTGTGTTTTGCTTGTATTCTTCAAACTCGACCGCTGTCACCTGGGAATCGGCAATCTTTGAGCCCTTCTAAAAGCACTCTTCTGCCTTTTTCCGATCACCGGTGACAGTGATCACTCCTTTGGGGCCGGGCATCTTCAGTTTGAGGTACACGTAACATGGTCGAGCCATGAACCGTGCATAAGCTGGTCTCCCCAAAATTGCATGATAGGCACTCTGAAAATCCACGACCTCAAACGTCAACTTCTCTTTGCGAAAATGTTTTGAATCACCAAACACCACGTCCAGAGCTATTTGGCCGAGTGACTCGGCTTTCTTCCCTGGTATAACTCCATGAAAGCTCATGTTACTGGTGCTCAGTTGGGACATCGTAATGCCCATTCCTTTCAGTGTGTCTGCATACAACAAATTCAGCCCACTACCACCGTCCATCAGCACTTTTGTCAGTCGAGTGCCTTCGACAACTAGATCGACCACCAAAGCTTGCCTCCCAGGGGTGGCAATATGAGTCGGGTGATCAAATTGGTCGAATGTGATGGGTGTTTGGGACCATCTCAGATAACTTGCTTTTGCTGGGGCAACCATGTTCACCTCACGGTTAATGACTTTTAGTCGACTCTTGCTTTCCACATCTGCAAAGATCATCAGAGTGGAGTTGACATGCGGATATCCTTCCTCACTATCCTCCTTGTCTTCGGCCTTGTCCGACTCCTTTTCCTTGTCCTTAGACTGTTTTCCTTGAAACTGCTGGATCAGGAGTCGACATTGGCGTGTGGTATGCTTTGGGTAAATGATATTGCCCTCTTCATCTTTCTTCGTGTGGATGTGACACGGCATATCCATCACGTCGTTCCCTTCTTTATCCTTCACCTTCTTAGGGTTCCAGGATCCTTTTGGCTTCCCCTTAAACTTTCCCTGAGTCACAGCCAGAGCCTCTCCAGGAGCTGCTGGTTCAGGCTTCCGCTTCTGTTTCCGACTGGTGTTTCCCTTCTCCGACTGACTCGGTTTGTACTTGCCGCTTCAGAGTCGGTCTTCTTCTTCACCGTTGGCGTACTTGGTAGCAATCTCCATCATCCGACTCAGGGTCATGTCTCCGGTTCGACCAAATTTCAGACTCAATTCTCTGTTCTTGACGCCATCCTTGAAGGCGCAGACTGCCTGATGATCAGACACATTCTCCACAGTATGGTGCAAAGTGATCCATCTCTGAATATACTCCCTGAGAGTCTCATTGGTCTTCTGCACACAGACTTGCAGCTCTGTCAATCCAGCCGGTCGCTTGCAAGTTCCTTCAAACGTTCGGACGAACACTCGGGACAGATCTTCCCAAGTGTAAATGCTACTAGGAGGTAACTGATTCAACCACGCTCTGGCAGAACCTTCCAACATGAGGGGCAAATGCTTCATGGCCACCTCGTCGTTCCCACCACCAATCTGAACCACCACTCGGTAGTCCTCAAGCCAAGTTTCGGGCTTAGACTCACCAGTGAACTTGCTGACTCCTGTTGCCAACCTGAAATTGGGGGGGATCACTGCGGCTCTGATAGCCCTGCTGAAACATTCTGGACCAGAAACATGCACTCGACTGCTTGTGGGCGCATCTTTGTCGGGTCCACCCCGATGGGCTCTGTTCCGGTCGACCAAGCCTTGCACGATAATGGATCGCGCATCAAAGCCTGGTTCTCTGGGGTCGACTGGAGCTCTTCGCACCACACTGAGCTGACGCATGTCATCCTGCTGCCGAGGAGCGTAAGACCCAGCCCTCGGAGGGGAAGCGGGCACTCGACGCCTATCATCTCGGTCGTGTCGGTCTCCATACTGGTCCCGCCGATTCTCGCGCCCTTCTCGCTGCGGAGGCGATCTGGGACTGTGAGCCGACTGAACCGTATTCGCAGCGACGGATCGACTGTGAATTCTGTTGCGCGACTGCGACACAGCTGAATTCTGGTCTCCTGCTGCCCGAAGCAAATCCCTGATCTGCATCAAGCCTCTGCCAGCTTCCGACTGCGAGGGTTGGATGGACTCTGCTATACGGGTCGCAGCTGCTAAATTCTGGATTGGGGTTTGATATACCTGAGTAGGCGGGAAGAGTTGACGTCGATTAGCGTCGGGAACTCGTTGCCGCGCGCGCTCGTCGAGTGCTCGCTGAAGATTCTCCAAGCGAGCGCGTTCGGCCAAATTGGCCAAACGTGCCTCCTCCAAGGCGTGAGCCTCGGGGGTTTCTCCTGTGATGGGAGTATGCAGGGCATCCATGTTCCTGCGGCGAAGTTCCTCTCTTTGTAGAGAGTCGAGTGGCTCGGGCTGGTACTCTTCGTGGTCTCGTGCGGGGTCGTCTCCGCCTCCTGCCCCGCCATCATGGGCGAAGCCAGGCGGACTGCGAGGCCCGTTGACCATCAGGATTTCCGCCGCTGGATCACTGCTATCGCATTCGGATGCAGTCTCTACGGAGCCAGTCGACAGATCGAACAGGCCGTAGAGAGATTCGTCGGGCTCAATTGCCGCAACTTGGGTGGTAGTCGTCTGGCGAGCCACCGCGTGTCTCACCCACCGCTGAAGCCTCGACCGACCAGAGCGCTTGCGCTGGCGGGAGACCGGGAGGGTGGTCGATAGGGGAGTCGACCGATACGGGGTCGACGGTTGTCGCAGCAGAATGCCGCGGACACATGCGCGAAAATGCGTCGCACCGCGGACGGGGAGCGCATCAACGTCGAGTGGAGCCTCCTGGAGCCAGGCGGAGTCGTCGGCGATGAAAGTGAGAGCGCCGAGACAGATCTCGCGACCCTCGACCAAAACTCCAGCAGCCACCATGATGAAAGTACTCGGAAGAATCACAACTTCTCCACAAAATAGCTAAAACACCAGCCCCACGATGGGCGCCAACTATCGTGGTTCTAAGTCTGACAGTAGAGTGGGGGGTAGGTATGGAGAGGCAAGGTCCTAGCTATGGAGAGGTTGTGAACACAAGAGATGTACGAGTTCAGGCCCTTCTCGGAGGAAGTAAAAGCCCTACGTCTTGGAGCCCGGAGGCGGTCGAGTGGATTATGTGTATATGAGTTACAGGGGTGCGAACCCTTCTGCTTGTGGAGGGGGGTGGCTTATATAGAGTGCGCCAGGACCCCAGCCAACCCACATAATGAAGGGTTTAAGGTACATAAAGTCCGGGGCGTTACTGGTAACGCCCCACATAAAGTGTCTTAACTATCATAAAGTCTACTTAATTACAGACCGTTGCAGTGCAGAGTGCTTCTTGACCTTCTGGTGGTCGAGTGAGTCTTTGTCGTCGAGTCCTTCAAGTCAGTCGAGTGAGTTCCTCGTAGGTCGACTGGAAGGCGATCTCTTCTAAGGGTGTCCTTGGGCAGGGTACTTAGATCTGGTCTATGACCCTACCCTAGGTACATGACTCCATCAAGGGCTGATCTGGAGTCTGTTTGAGGCTCCGGAGAGGGGGATTCGTCGCCGTCGTCATCATCAACCATCCTCCGTCACCAATTTCATGATGCTCACCGCCGTGCGTGAGTAACTCCATCGTAGGCTTGCTGGACGGTGATGGGTTGGATGAGATTTACCATGTAATCAAGTTAGTTTTGTTAGGGTTTGATCCCTAGTATCCACTATGTTCTGAGATTGATGTTGCTATGACTTTGCTATGCTTAATGCTTGTCACTTGGGCCCGAGTGCCATGATTTTCAGATCTGAACCTATTATGTTTTCATGAATATATGTGAGTTCTTGATCCTATCTTGCAAGTCTATAGTCACCTATTATGTGTTATGATCCGACAACCCCGAAGTGACAATAATTGGGATACTTCTCAGTGATGACCGTAGTTTAAGGAGTTCATGTATTCACTAAGTGCTAATGCTTTGGTCCGGTACTCTATTAAAATGAGGCCTTAATATTCCTTAGTTTCCATTAGGACCCCGCTGCCATGGGAGGGTAGGACAAAAGATGTCATGCAAGTTCTTTTCCATAAGCACGTATGACTATATACGGAATACATGCCTACATTACATTGATGAATTGGAGCTAGTTCTGTGTCACCCTATGTTATAACTATTGCATGAGGAATCGCATCTGACATAATTATCCATCACTGATCCAATGCCTATGAGCTTTTCACATATTTCTCTTTGCTTAGTTACTTTACCGTTGCTACTGTTACAATTACTACAAAACTGCTACTGTTACTTTTGCCACTGTTACCATTACTTCCATACTACTCTGCTACTAAATACTTTGCTGCAGATACTAAGTTATCCAGGTAAGGTTGAATTGAAAACTCAACTGCTAATACTTGAGGATATTCTTTGGCTCCCCTTGTGTCGAATCAATAAATTTGGGTTGAATACTCTACCCTCGAAAACTGTTGCGATCCCCTATACTTGTGGGTTATCAGGGCACCGCACATGGCTAAACGATTATGTGTCCTTGGGGTGCTCCATGCCCCCGTATATAATGGAGGAGGGGAGGAGGCCGGTCGCAAGGGGCGCGTGATAACCCACAAGTATAGGGGGTCGCAACAGTTTTCGATAAGTAAGAGTGTCGAACCCAACGAGGAGCTAAAGGTAGAATAAATATTCCCTCAAGTTCTATCGACCACCGATACAACTCTACGCACGCTTGACGTTCGCTTTACCTAGAACAAGTATGAAACTAGAAGTACTTTGTAGGTGTGATAGGATCGGTTTTACAAGATAATAAAAAGCATGTAAATATAAACTAGGGGCTGTTTAGATAAAGAAGCAATAAAGTAAATATAGCGAGTGTGGAAAAGTGGTGGTAGGAGTTGTGAAATTATCCCTAAGCAATTGACTATGTTACTAGACCGGTAATCACTATTGCAATTTTATTTGAGGGAGAGGCATAAGCTAACATACTTTCTCTTCTTGGATCATATGCACTTATGATTGGAACTCTAGCAAGCATCTGCAACTACAAAATATCATTAAGGTAAAACCGAACCATAGCATTAAAGTATCAAGTCCCCTTTATCCCATACGCAAACAACCTACTTACTGGGGTCTGTGCTTGTGTCACTCATGCCACCCACCATAAGCAAATCATGAACATATTGCAAACCCTACAACGGGGAGCCCTCACGCTTGCGCGACATGGAGAGCACCATAGGACAACACCAATAATAAAACATGCAACTCAAACCAATCATAGCAATTCATCAATCACCTATAGGACAACGAAAATCTACTCAGACATCATAGGATGGCAACACATCATTGGATAATAATATGAAGCATAAAGCACCATGTTCAAGTAGAGGGTACAACGGGTTGCGGGAGAGTGGACCACCGAATATAGATGGGGGAAGGTGATGGAGATGTTGGTGAAGATGATGGAGGTGTTGGTGTAGATCGCAGTGATGATGATGGCCGCTTGCGGTGTTCCGGTGCCACCGGAAGCGAGGGGGAGAGAGCCCCCCTTCTTCTTATTCTTCCTTGACCTCCTCCCTAGATGGGAGAAGTGTTTCACCTCTGGTCCTTGGCTCCCATGGCATGGGAGGGGCGAGGGCCCCTCCGAGATTGGATCTATCTCTCTGTCTCTCTCTATTTCTGCGTTCTCAGATTCTGCCCTTCCACCGTCTTTTATATCCGGAGATCCGTAACTCCGATTGGGGTGAATCTTTCACCCAGATTTTTCTCATAAAATTAGCTTTCTTGCAGCAAAAGAAGAGCGTCAATCGCCTTACGGGGTGCCCATGAGAGTCCAGGGCACGCCTGCCCCCTGGGGCGCGCCCCCTGTCTCGTGGCCCCCTCGGGCACCATCTCGTTTGGACTTTGTTTGATATTGGGTTTCTGCGAAACATAAAGCATGCAACAAACAGGAACTGGCACTAGGCATTGGATCAATATGTTAGTCCCAAAAATAGTATAAAAAGTTGCCAAAAGTATATGAAAGTTGAATAATATTGGCATGGAACAATAAAAAATTATAGATACGACGGAGACGTATCAGCATCCCCAAGCTTAATTCCTGCTCGTCCTCGAGTAGGTAAATGATAAAAAAGATAATTTTTGATGTGGAATGCTACCTAGCATAATCTTGATCATATGTCTAATCATGGCATGAATATTAAGACACGAGTGATTCAAAGCAATAGTCTATCATTTGACATGAAAACAATAATACTTCGAGCGTACCAATAAAACAATCATGTCTTTTCAGAACAACATGGCCAAAGAAAGTTATCCCTACAAAATCATATAGTCTGGCTATTGCTCTATCATCATCACACAAAGTATTTAATCATGCACAACCCCGATGACAAGCCAAGCAATTGTTTCGTACTTTAGTAATCTCAAACTTTTTCAACTTTCACGCAATACATGAGCGTGAGCCATGGATATAGCACTATGGGTGGAATAGAATGGTGGTTGTGGAGAAGACAAAAAGGAGAAGATAGTCTCACGTCAACTAGGCGTATCAACGGGCTATGGAGATGCCCATCAATAGATATCAATGTGAGTGAGTAGGGATTGCCATGCAACGGATGCACTAGAGCTATAAATGTATGAAAGCTCAAACTGAAAACTAAGTGGGTGTGCATCCAACTTGCTTGCTCATGAAGACCTTGGGCATTTGAGGAAGCCCATCATCGGAATATACAAGCCAAGTTCTTTAATGAAAATTCCCACTAGTATATGAAAGTGAAAGCATAGGAGACTCTCTCTATGAAGAAAATGGTGCTACTTTGAAGCACAAGTGTGGTAAAAGGATAGTAACATTGCCCCTTCTCTCCTTTTCTCTCATTTTTTTATTTTCTTCTTTTTTTTGAATAGGCTTCTTTGGCCTTTTTTTATTTAGGCTTCTTGGCCTCTTTTTTTGAAGTCCGGAGTCTCATCCCGACTTGTGGGGGAATCATAGTCTCCATCATCCTTTCCTCACTGGGGCAATGCTCTAATAATGATGATCATCACTGTCATGGAATAGTCACGTCGAATGTCCTCGTGAAAGGACTTAGTTGTGGAGCCATCGCAACTAGGAAGCTTGAAGGGGTTAAATCGGGACAAGGGACACGAGAGGGTTTATACTAGTTCGGCACCTTACAGTGAAGGTAAGGCCTACGTCTAGTTGGGTTGGTATTGATGTTTCGATAACCAGGGAGCAAGATACGCTATGCCCGGTTCTCGATGAGTTGTTTCTTGCCCTAAGCCGCCAGCAGGTCATCCCTTTATATACACGGGTTGACGCCCTGTGGCCAACAGAGTCCCGGCCGGCTTATCAACAGTGTCCGGCTCGGTGACTAGTTAGATATACCTTACAATACAAGTCATGCCATTACGGCGGTTTACTACAACGGGCCTTAAGTCGCCTGTGGGCCTTAAGCCCTTTATTGAACCGCCATCTTCATGCTTGGCCTTGGGCTTCTCTCTGGTGAATCCTCTTTGCGTAACCCGGCCCCTCCTGGGCGGCTGACACAAATAGTTATATCTCCAACATTAGGCCGCAGATTGATTTGAACCTGTTCATGTCGATCTTAAAATATCTTAACATATATTCAATCTTCTTGTCCGTGCAAAAAGGTTTCTTTTAACCCGCCATGACATCATCTCTTGGATCCGGGTTAAGCTGCTGTGACGTCACCGTGTCTTTCAACGGATCTCTGTCTTTATTGACTGTTCCGAAAATCGAGGCATCGGGGCCACTGGATAATAATTCTTATCTCCTCGTTTTCCGTGCCGTCTCAGCTATCCTCTCCTTATAAATAGGCACGACCTACGTTTCCCATTCTCCTCCTTCCAGTCATCTTCTTCCTCTTGCCTCCTCTCTGCCACTCGAGCTCCGCCGCCGCCGCCGCAGATCTCCCTATCTTCACCAACTCAGGCCGCTGCATCAACTTGGTTGGACCAGAGAAAACGCGACACCCTTCCGCGGCAACCTTGCATCGGTGAGTCTCCCCTTTCCTGCTTCTTAGATCTACATCAAGGCCTTCGAGTTCTTCGAGCTCCTCGAGTTCTTCGCTGTTCGGTAGCTTTCTTTCGTAGATTTCTTTATCCTCGCCCTTCTTGATCTTGAAGATGATAAAAACTGATGCGATAGATGTTTTGCACCTACTTTGAAATGCAAATAAACCTCTTTCTGTCACATAGAGGCCCCATTCAAGCCCTTGAACTTTATCCGCTCCAGTCTTAGGTCTAGAAAATTTTCTTTTCAGAACAGTTGTTTGATCCAAGATAACAGTGGTAGATGGTAAAACCTGTTTGTATCACCCGGAAAATTACTTCTGTCAAATACCCATAAACACGACTGTCCATGTAGCCGGTTTAAATAAGTGATACTGAGCCGAAAACCTTGCTTTCTTCTCATGACCTTAATAATTTTGAACTGCTCTTGATACTTGTAGCGGCTTAAATATTGTTGTACTGTCACCCTTATATCATTAGGCCCCTTGCTTAAGCTGCTATTTTAAATAAATTTGAATATCTCTCCCGGGTTAAATTTGAACCGGAACCTTCTTACTTTGTCGTAGATGGCTTCGAAGGCGGCCAAGGCCCCTGTGACTTGCAACTGGGTCCCATCCACAGTGACCAAAAGTAAACTTGCCGATTTTGTAACGTCCGGCCATCTGCCGAAAAAGGAGGTCATGTCCTACCGTGCCCCTCACCCGTCTGAAGAGATACCTCAACCCAAAGACGGGGAGGTAGTAGTTTTCACAGACCATATGAACCGGGGATTTGCCCCTCCCGGCTCAAAATTCTTCAGGGAAGTTCTGGATTTCTTTGACCTGAGGCCTCAAGATATTGGACCCAATTCTGTGTCCAATCTGTGTAATTTCCAAGTCTTCTGCGAGGTATATTTAGGAGAGGAACCAAGTCTGCTGCTGTTTAGGGAGCTTTTTTACTTGAACCGGCAGAATGAGCGTGCCAGCGGACCTAGTCTTGAACTTGGCGGCATCTCAATCCAGCGGCGGAGAGACTGCCTTTTTCCTTATGCTGATCTGCCGAGTCATCCCAAAGACTGGAACCAGACGTGGTTCTACTGCCAAGACACCTCTCCGGATAACGAGAAGCCTCTGCCCGGCTTTCGCGCCCTGTGCCTTGAGTCCAATCATCCTATGGCGGACAAGTTAACTGTTGTTGAGCGCCTGCCTCTTAACCCCACCATCAGAAAGATCAAGGCCCTTTTGGGCAATGGGTTAACTGGCATTGATTTGGTCCGGGTCTGGGTCACCTGGCGGATACTACCATTAAGTCGCCGCTCCGGCTTAATGTGAACTTACACAGGCAAAAAGGACAACTCAATGCATCATAGTCCTGAGGACTTACCAGATGATGTGGCAGATGCTACAGTCCAATCACTATTGAAGGAGGGCACTGTAACCAGTAATACTTTCAGTTTGCTTCCCTTCTGCAAGAAGAATCCGGCTCCTGCAGTAAGTTATTAGTCTTCACAAATACTCTTTAATATGTTACATTCTGGTACTTATGATTCCTTGTCTTTTTCCACAGGCTGATGACAACTTCTGGAAGGTCAAGTATGACCATGAGGCTACAAAACTGGCCCGGGCGGCCAAGAAGACCGAAAGGAAAGCCGCCAGGACGGGTACCTCTAAAAAGAAGAACCCCATTGCCTCTGATATGATGAGACTGGATGACTCTTCTTCAGATGAGGAAGAGGTAATCTTTTTAATTTTCTTTAATTCCTTCACCGTTACCTTACTAACATTTAGATCCTTTCAGGAGGATACTGGGAACAGCCAAGCAGCTGGCAAAGAGGTAACTATAATTTCCTCCGACTCAGAGCCTTTGCCAACACAAAGAATCCGAAGGGTGACCCGGAAAGTAAGGTTTTCACGCCCTCTCGCTTACCAAGATCCTCAATTTCTTTTGAAGCAACAGCAGCTTGAGAACCGGCGGCAGACTCGGGCCAACCAGGACGCAGAGCTTAACTCCGACTTACCCGATGTAACCAGGAAGCGTCGGACTGAGGTTATCTCTGACTCACGTTTTTGTTTACCCTTGATGGGTTTGATTCGCCAACCTCTCAATTCATCTAACTCCAACTATCAGGATACTTCCCCTTCTTCTGATGAGTCGATGCAATCGAACATGCCGGCTTTCAAAACGGCTCCCGGGTAATATAACCTTTCTTACATCGAGTTTATCCATACTTATGTTTTGATCCTTATCCTTCCACTTTGATTGACAGCTTGCAAGTAAAGCCCGGCAAGAGGGCAAAGAAGAATAAGCCGTCCCAAGACCCGGTGGTTACTGAACCGGTGCTTGACTCATTCGTTCCAGACAGCTCCACTCATCAGCCACCGCCTGAACCGGCTTCTGATATTCCGGAGCCAGCTTCTGACCCGCCTGCAGATGACGTGATTCACAATTCGGATGACCCAGAAATCCCTAGCCCGGCCAAGACGGCTGATCCGGAAGTTGAAATTGTGAAGAGCCAGTATGTTGAACCGGGCCGGCCTACTGCCCTTGCCCAATGCACTGCCAAGGAAGAGTTTGCCCAGAGCCGGAGGTCCAAACAAGACATCACCAATTACTCTCATCTAAGTATTGGTGATATAGTCTCGGGCTATCTGAACCAAGTACACAGTAGTCGTGACCTGGAAATTGACATGGTGAAGCAAATACAGCATAAATCTGAGGTAAAATTTAAGCTTTCACTCTGAATCTTACTTACTGTACCAGCCCCCAAGTCTATTGCTTATGACTGAATATGCTGTAGACTTAGTAATCTGCTAGCCATTAGTTTTGTCCGGTTTAAATTGAATATGTTTAACCCGGAGATAACATGAAACGTTAAATTTGGGTCACATTAGCCCCCAAGTATCAAGTACTTTTACTTGTAAAGTGCTTGAGACTTAATATGTGTAACTTGGTAAAATAGACTTAAAAATTCTTTAAACATACATTAGCCCCCAAGTGCTAAGCATCTTTACTTGTAAAATACTTGGGACTTAAATGTTATCTTACCAAGATTCTTACCATAACCTGATGTCAATGCGGGCCACCGCAAGTCAATTTGAGGCGGAGATTGCTGATTTGAAGAGCCAGTTGAAAACCCAAGAGCTCGAAGCTCAGAAAGCCAATTCCAAGTTTGAATTCAGTATCTCTGAACAAGAGAAGCTAAAGAAAATTTTTGAATCGTAAAAGAAGGCTTGGGTTGATGAGAGGGCTTCACTGGTGACCCGGGTTGAGAGAGCGGATGCATCTCTTGCCGAAGCAACAAATGAGCTGTCCGACTTAAAGCGGCACATATCCCAAATGGTCTCAGCTATCTTTGGTAAGCCGCTTATAAATATTGTAATCCTTCAAGAGTTATTGTAATAGTTGCCTCCGGCTTACTGTTATACCTGTGAATATGCAGGCCCCAGGAGTACCAATCTGAAGAAAAATATGCTTGTCAAGCTTAAAGCAGTGTACACCTTCACAGAGCAGCTATACTCCGGGTCACAGCATGCGTTGACCGCTGTGGCTTTATCAAATACCTCTCCCCGGCTCCTGCAAGATGTGTTGAGACATCTGTCGGTGCTACCTCAACGCATTCAAGACTTAAGGCGGGCATCTGCGAGAGCCGGAGCCGTGGCTGCGTTGAGTCGGGCAAAAGCATGGGTGCCAGAGCTTGAGCTTGCTGACCTCTCTCTTGGATATCCGAGTCTTAAGGAGGATGGCACTGCTTTTGGCGAACATGACTTCACTGCCTGTGTCAAAGTCGTACACCCTCCGACGACTCTCATTTGAGAGGATACTGATCTCACCAAGTATTCGCCAGGTTATGATAGCGAGAACCGGAGGATCCCAAATATCCCCTATGACCAAGTCAGCCTGCTCCCTCCAACGCGTAAGCATACCTTTGCCCCTGAAGTGGACCCGACCAGTTTAATAGATGATGAAGCTGAATTTGAAGCTCTGAGCGGCATTGACTGGGCCTCATCCACCTTCCAGGACACAACAACCGAAGGAGAGGCGGGGAAGGATAACCCAGAGTCATCAAGCCAGCCGGACGAATGAGCCGCCAGCCGGGTTATAACTTGGCAAAAAAACAATGTTACACTTATTCAGACTCGGGGAGTCTTGTAATAGGATAGAAAAACTCCTTAATGCCTGTCATGCCTTATGGTACTTATTGCTTTTGTTAAGCCTCCAGTACCAAATTCACCTTGCTTATGTTAATCAAGTGTTTCCTTGATCCTTCACCTTGCTCCATTTTAACCTGCACGTAAAACAGGCAAGGCTTTCCTGGACGATTCACTGCACTAGCGGGTTATAGACTATTGATAACCCGGACATGATCAAAAATCATATGTATAAGCCGGTTCATGATTAGTTAACACATAATCATAACAGCATACTGCAACCCTTTTTGATAACCTCTCCGGCTCATATAAGTTTTACCTGGCACTTGTTAGAACCTGAAGTAACTAATATAAAGCCGGAAAGATCAAAAACCATCTCCTCAAGAAGGTTTCAATGATAGTAAAAATACTCATACTTGCAAATGTTCGTAGGCTCCGGATTCGAATACGATCAGAGAACCGTTCCAAAGGGGTTAAGCTAAGATTCGGATACGATCATATAGCTCCCAGTGGCTTTGGTGATGCCGATCAAGTGGGTATCAACAGCTATGTTCTCTTTGGTTCGAATACGACCTATGTTTGAACACGAAGCCCCCAAGTGAACATAAGAGTTGTTTAATGACGTTGATTCGAATACGATCCACGTCAGACCCAAGGGGGTTAAGCTATGATTCAAATTTGATCAGGAAGCCCCCAAGTGGGTTTGGCAATATGCCCATCAAGTGGGTATCGACAGCTATGTTCTCTTTGGTTCGAATACGACCTATGTTTGAACAGGAAGCCCCCAAGTGACCAAGGCTAGATTCAGATATGATTATAAGCCGGACCAAAGGGAAAGCTGGATTCAGATATGATCCGTCCCCTGTTGGCAGTGTCCATCACCTGATAAAGAAAACATGAAACATTCTTTATGAGAAAAAAGGACAGAGGTCCTACTTTATTGCTTTATATAATATGTACATTATAGAAAGTATCTTAAGAAGTAACTTAAGTATAGTAAGGCCGGAGATGAGCTATATTCCACGGTCGACGGTTCTCCTCCTCCAATTTAAATGAGTCCTTACGCTCTCGAATATCGATGAGATAATATGACCCGTTGTGCAGATTCTTGCTGACCACAAAGGGTCCTTCCCAAGGCGGGGACAGCTTGTGCATATCAGACTGATCCTGGATGAGCCGGAGTACCAAGTCACCTTCCTGAAAGGTTCTGCTCTTAACCCGGCGGCTGTGATAGCGGCGCAGGTCTTGCTGGTAAATCGCCAAGCGGGCTATGGCCAAGTCTCGCTCCTCATCCAACAAATCAAGTGCATCCTGACGAGCCTTTTCGTTATCCGCCTCAGCGTAAGCCGCCACACGGGGTGAGTCATGCCGGATGTCGCTTGGCAGGACCGCCTCTGCTCCATAAACCATGAAGAAAGGTGTATATCCCGTAGATCTGTTAGGCGTAGTGTTGATGCTCCATAACACGGAGGGTAACTCCTCCACCCAACAACCCGGAGTTCATTGTAAAGGGACTAGGAGCCGGGGCTTGATACCTTTCAGGATCTCTTGATTAGCTCTCTCGGCTTGACCATTGGATTGAGGATGAGCAATAGCCGAAACATCAAGCCAGATATGTTCTCTTTGACAGAACTCTTCCATGGCACCCTTAGAGAGATTAGTGCCATTATCAGTTATGATGCTATGTGGAAAACCAAAACGAAAGATCACCTTTTTAATGAACTGAACCGCCATGGCTGCATCACATTTACTGACCGGCTCTGCCTCAACCCACTTGGTAAACTTATCTACTGCCACTAGCAGATGTGTCTTTTTGTCCTTGGACCTTTTGAAAGGTCCAACCATGTCAATCCCCCAGACTGCAAACGGCCAAGTAATTGGGATCATCCTCAACTCTTGAGCTGGCACATGAGCTCGTCGTGAGAACTTTTGACACCCATCACATTTACTGACCAAATCTTCCGCATCAGCATGAGCCGTCAACCAATAGAAACCATGACGAAAAGCTTTGGCCACTAGGGATTTCGACCCGGCATGATGGCCACAATCTCCTTCATGGATCTCACGGAGTATTTCTTGGCCTTCTGCAGGTGACCCACAGCGTTGAAACGCCCCTATGACGCTGAGGTGATGTAACTCACCGTTAACAATTGTCATGGATTTGGAACGCCTGACGACTTGTCTCGCCAACGTCTCATCCTTCGGCAACTCACCCCGGGTCATATAAGCCAAGTAAGGCACCGTCCAGTCCGGGATAACATGAAGAGCCGCCACCAGCTATGCCTCCGGGTCTGGTACTGCTAAGTCTTCCTCGGTAGGTACCTTGATAGAAGGGTTATGTAACACATCAAGAAAGGTGTTGGGCAGCACCGACTTACGTTGGGATCCCAACCGGCTTAAAGCATCAGCCGCCTTGTTCTTCCTTCGATCAATGTGCTCCACGTGATAACCCGTGAAGTGACCAGCCACAACATCTACTTCACGACGATAAGCCGCCATGAGGGGGTCTTTGGAATCCCACTTGCCTGACACTTGTTGAGCCACCAAATCTGAGTCGCCTAAGCATCACACCCGGCTTAAGTTCATCTCATTAGCCATTCGGAGACCATGAAGTAATGCCTCATATTCAGCTGCATTGTTAGTACATGGAAACATAAGCCGGAGTACATAACGAAATTTGTCACCTCGAGGGGAAGTTAACACCACTCCAGCCCCCGAGCCTTCTAGCTGCCTGGACCCGTCAAAATGAATAGTCCAGTATGTGTTATCCGGCTTCTCCTCAGGTGCCTGCAGCTCTGTCCAATCATTGATGAAGTCCATCAAGGCCTGAGACTTAATAGCTGTCCGAGGCATGTATTTCAAGCCATGAGGCCCAAGCTCAATAGCCCACTTGGCGACTCGTCCTGTGGCCTCTCTGTTCTGAATGATGTCTCCAAAAGGGGCAGAACTTACCACAGTTATGGGATGGCTTTGAAAATACTGCTTCAACTTCTGGTTTGCCATGAACACCCCATAAACAAGCTTTTGCCAATGCGGGTACCTTTGCTTGGATTCAATGAGCACCTCACTGATATAGTAAACCGGCCGTTGAACCGGATGCTCCTTACCGGCTTCCTTACGCTCCACCACGATGGCAACGCTGACGGCTCGTGAATTGGCAGCCACATATAGCAGCAAAGGCTCTTTGTCAATTGGAGCCGCAAGAACCGGCGGCTCAGACAATTGTCTCTTTAAGTCTTCAAAAGCAGCGTCAGCGGCCTCACTCCAAACAAAAGTGTCAGTTTTCTTCATCATCTGATACAATGGGAGGGCTTTCTCACCAAGCCGACTTATGAACCGACTTAAGGCGGCGACGCGACCCGCCAGTCGCTGAACATCATTGATGCACGCCGGTTTAGCCAGAGAGGTAATCGCCTTGATATTCTCCGGGTTAGCTTCGATGCCTCTGTTGGACACCAGAAAGCCCAAAAGCTTGCCTGCAGGGACGCCAAATATGCATTTGCCAGGTTAAGCATCATCTTGTAGACCCGGAGATTATCAAAAGTCTCCTTTAAGTCAGATATCAAGGTCTCCTTTTCTCTGGACTTCACCACAATGTCATCCACATAGGCATGGACATTACGCCCAATTTGGTCGTCCAAACAATTCTGCACACACCGCTGGTAAGTCGCCTGGGAACTCTTGAGCCCAAATGGCATAGATACATAGCAGAAGGCTCCAAACGGAGTGATGAAAGCCGTCTTCTCCTGGTCCTTAACTACCATTTTAATCTGATGATAACCGGAGTAAGCATCCAAAAAGCTCAAACGCTCACAACCCGCCGTAGCATCAATGATTTGATCAATACAGGGGAGAGCAAAAGGGTCAGCCGGACAAGCCTTGTTTAAGTCTGTGTAGTCCACACACATCCACCAGGTGCCATTCTTCTTGAGGACGAGCACCGGGTTAGCCAACCACTCCGGGTGAAAGACTTCAATGATAAACCCGGCTGCTAAGAGCCGGGCGACTTCTTCCCCAATAGCTTTCCGTCGTTCTTCATTAAAACGGCGAAGAAACTGCCGGACCGGCTTATACTTTGGATCAATATTGAGAGTGTGCTCAGCGAGTTCCCTCGGTACACCCGGCATGTCAAAAGGTTTCCATGCAAAGATGTCCCGGTTCTCACGGATGAACTCGATGAGCGCGCTTTCCTATTTGGGATCCAAGTTGCTGCTGATGCTGAACTGTTTAGAAGAATCACTCGGGGCAAAGTCAACAAGCTTTGTCTCAGCTGCCGACTTAAACTTCAACGCCGGGTCATGCTCTGTAGTTGGCTTCTTCAGGGATGTCATATCCGCCGGGTCAACATTATCTTGGTAAAATTTGAGCTCCTCTGCTGCGCAGGCCGACTCGGCATAAGCCGCGTCACCCTCTTCACATTCCAATGCTACCTTACGACTGCCATGTACAGTGATGGTGCCCTTGTAACCCGACATCTTGAGCTGTAAATAAACTTAACATGGCCGGGCCATAAACTTAGCATAAGCCAGCCGTCCAAACAAAGCGTGGTATGGGCTCCGGATCTTGACCACTTCAAACATCAACTTCTCAGCTCGGGAGTCATGCTCGTCTCCAAAAGCCACCTCCAGCTCAATCCTGCCAACTGGGTAAGCCGACTTACTAGGGACAACTCCATGGAAAACAGTGTTGGATGTTCTCAGATGTTTATCAGTTAACCCCATGCGCTGAAAGGTCTCGTAGTAAAGGATGTTGATGCTACTACCCCCATCCATGAGCACCTTGGTGAACTTATACCCACCAACCTGAGGCGCCACTACCAAAGCCAACTGACCCGGGTTATCGACTCGTGGAGGATGATCCTCCCTGCTCCATATGATGGGCTGCTCTGACCACCTTAAATAATGAGGGATTGTCGGCTCAACGGAATTCACAGCCCTCTTATGAACCTTCTGGTCACGTTTGCACAAGCTAGTGGTAAACACGTGATACTGTCCGCCACTCAACTGCTTCGGATGGCTTTGATAATCCGACTGTTGCTGCTGCTGTCCGCCTTGACCAGACTTCTGCTGACTGTTGCCACCTGGATGCCCCTGAAAACCGGAATTTGAACCACCGCCCAGGCCATGAAAGCCGTCGGCCCCTGAGCCGCCACCAGATCCTTGACCGCCGTTGAAGGTGTTGGAGTTTTTAAACGCCTTCATGATCGCACAATCCTTCCATAGATGTGTGGCCGGCCGCTCCCGGGTGCCATGTCTCGGGCAAGACTCATTGAGTAGTTGCTCTAGAGATGGGCCTGACCCGCCGGAACGAGGCGGTTTACCCTTACGTCTCGGATTGTTACCTCGTACGTTGGCATTGGCCACAAACTCCGGGTTACCGTCCGCCTTACGCTTATTGCCTCCTTGATTCCCCGAGTTATGCTGCTGACCCTTTCCATTGCCGTTCCTTTTTCCCTTCCCTGTCTTCTCATCATCAGACGCGAGATCCTTGGTACTATCAGAATCGGCATATTTGACCAAAGCCGCCATCAGCGTACCCATATCCGTGAGGTCACGTTTAAGGCGCCCCAGTTTCATCCTCAGCGGCTCAAAACGGCAATTTTTCTCCAGCATAAGAACTGCAGAGCCAGCGTCCATCTTATCAGAGGAATGAATTATCTCTTTGACCCGGCGCACCCAATGGGTGGTGGATTCGCCTTCCTCTTGCTTGCAGTCCGTCAAGTCCACAATCGACATGGATTGCTTACAGGTGTCCTTGAAGTTCTGGATGAACCGGGCCTTTTAACTCACCCCATGAACCAATGGAATTGGGTGGCAGGCCTTTCAGCCACGACCGGGCTGTTCCATCTAACATCATGGTGAAATACTTAGCCATTGCCACATCATTGACTTCCAGCAACTCCATGGCCATCTCATAACTCTCGATCCACGCCGCGGGCTGTAAATCGGCCGTGTAATTTGGTACCTTTCGAGGTCCCTTGAAGTCCTTGGGCAGTCGTACGTCACGCAGAGCCGGCACCAGGCAAGCGACACCGCCGGTTCTAGTGGCTACTCCCGCCTCAACCGATGTCATTGGATACTCCGGGTGATCATTCTCCTGATGTACTTGGTCCTGCGCTGGGTTATAGCCCCCGGGCTGGTTACGCCGTTGGGCATTGCTCGACAAAGCTTCTGACTCCATGCGTCTGCTGTAACTCGGGCTTCGGTTCTGGCAAGGCGGTGCTACCCAAGGCGGGGGAGTTGAGTGAATCCTGTCCCGGCTGTAAGAATAGTTCTCCTGCTGAGCCAGGGCCGTCTGGAGGAGCTCCCTGACCCTCTGGGTTTCCACCGCCGTCGGGTCATCTCCTTCCATAGGAAGAGCCGCTAAACACGCTGAATCTGCGATCAAGTTCTCCATGGGGTTGGAAAAGTGACCCGGTGGAATCGGCACATAACGCGGTGGTGGCATGGTCACGTGAGGCGGCACCATATCCCTAGGCCGAGCCGGTCCTCCTGCTCCGGCTGTCATAAGCCGATCAGCCTCTGGCGGGTTACTAGGGCCAGCTCCGGGTGTAGTAAAGAGAGCCCGGGGGTCGTAATTCGGAGGTAAATGGGACTGCGTTTTCTGATGTCTCCTCCTCATTACCTCATTGGATGCGTTTAAGCTCATTGTGAGCTGGTAAGCTTCTAACTGCAAACGCTGTGCCCGGGCATCGAGAGCCACCCGTTCTGTAGCTAGTCTAGTATCCTCAGCTGCCAAGGCCTCCTTGGCCTGAGCTATCTCCTCACGCACCTGAGCTACTGCTGCGTCGTGCTCATCCTTGTCGGCAGGAATAACCGTAGCGGTTAACAGGGCCGTAAGCTTGTCCATGAGATCCATCAGCACCTGAGCCGGTGGGCGCACGGGGCCGCCTGCCCCAGCTGCTCCTAACCCGGACGTGATCGCTGCGACTGTCGTAGAGTTTGAACCGGGCTGAGTCCCAGCCATGAAGATTCCGGCCCATCGTGGCGGCTCATCGGGGTCCGGAATACTGATGCCATCGGAACAGCCCCCGAGCATGCCGTCTTGTACCTGATACAACGAATCTGTTGAGCCGGCGGACGAGTCACCGTCTGAGAGGACGGCTGTCTCACCCCCATCGTCAGATCCAGAAAGTTCCTCTCCGTGAACGCAGCCCACGAAGGCACGCCTCATGACTGGCTGAGTCCGGGTCTTCCTTGCGCGCTGAGCCGTCTCGACGAGGTCGGTGCAGTTGTCGGTTCTGCCGAAGGGGACCCGATACCCGTACTCGATTGAGCCGGCATCGGGACCCCAGCCTTCGTCGTTGATGTAGATCTTGCCGCGACGACTCTTGGTCATCCGGCCCACTACGTACCCCTTGAGCCCTTCGAAGTTGCCCTTCAAGAACTCAAATCCACCGTGCGCTGGCCCCACGGTGGGCGCCAACTGTCGTGGAATAGTCACGTCAGATGTCCTCGTGAAAGGACTTAGTTGTGGAGCCATCGCAACTAGGAAGCTTGAAGGGGTTAAATCGGGACAAGGGACACGAGAGGGTTTATAATAGTTCGGCCCCTTACGGTGAAGGTAAGGCCTACGTCTAGTTGGGTTGGTATTGATGTTTCGATAACCAGGGAGCGAGATACGCTATGCCCGGTTCTCGATGAGTTGTTTCTTGCCCTAAGCCGCCAGCAGGTCGTCCCTTTATATACACGGGTTGACGCCCTATGGCCTACAGAGTCCCGGCCGGCTTATCAACAGTGTCTGGCTCGGTGACTAGTTAAATATACCTTACAATACAAGTCATGCCATTACGGCGGTTTACTACAACGGGCCTTAAGTCGCCTGTGGGCCTTAAGCCCTTTATTGAACCACCATATTCATGCTTGGCCTTGGGCTTCTCTCTGGTGAATCCTCTTTGCGTAACCCGGCCCCTCCTGGGCGGCTGACACAAATAGTTATATCCCCAACAATCACACTTTTATTTACTTACAACTCAATATTACAACTCGATATCTAGGACAAATATATGGCTCTATATGAATGCCTCCGGTGGTGTACCGGGATGTGCAATGATCTAGCGTAGCAATGACATCAAAAAAACAGACAAGCCATGAAAACATCATGCTAGCTGTCTTACGATCATGCAAAGCGTTTATGACAATGAATGCTCAAGTCATGTATATGATGATGATGAAAGTTGCATGGCAATATATCTCAGAATGGCTATGGAAATGCCATGATAGGTAGGTATGGTGGCTGTTTTGAGGAAGGTATATGGTGGGTGTATGGTACCGGCAAAAGTTGCGCGGCACAAGAGAGGCTAGCAATGGTGGAAGGGTGAGAGTGCGTATAATCCATGGACTCAACATTAGTCATAAAGAACTCATATACTTATTGCAAAAATATACAAGACATTGAAAACAAAGTACTACGCGCATGCTCCTAGGGGGTAGATTGGTAGGAAAAGACCATCGCTCATCCCCGACCGCCACTCATAAGGAAGACAATAAATAAATAAAATTGTGCTCCAACTTCATCACAAAGCGGTTCACCATACGTGCATGCTACGGGAATCACAAACCTCAACACAAGTGTTTCTACTAATCCACGGTCACCCACTAGCATAACTCTAATATCACCATCTTTATATCGCAAAACTATTGCAAGGAATAAAACATATCATATTCAGCGATCTACAAGTTATGTAGGATTTTATGACTAACCATGTGAATGACCAATTCCTGTCATCTCTCTAAATGGATATAAGTGAAGCAATAGAGTTTAATTCTTTCTACAAAAGATATGCCCACGCTCTAACAAATATAAGTGAAGCAAAAGAGCATTCTACAATTGGCGGTTTTCTATGTGAAGAGAAACAGGCAATCCAAACTTCAAATGATATAAGTGAAGCACATGAAGCATTCTATAAAGCCATACTCAAAAGATTTAAGTGAAGTGTAAAGAGCATTCTATAAATCAACCAAGGACTATCTCATACCAGCATGGTAAATAAAATAAAAGTGAAAACTAAATGCAAAAGACGCTCCAAGACTTGCACATATCACATGAACTAAATGAATATGAAAACATACAGATACTTGTTGAAGAAAGAGGGGATGTCTTCCGGGGAATCCCCAAGATTAGACGCTTGAGTCTCCTTGAATATTTATTTGGGGTGCCTTGGGCATCCCCAAGCTTGAGCTCTTGCCTCTCTTCCTTTTCCTCATATCGAGACCTCCTCGATCAAACACTTCATCCACACAAAACTTCAATAGAAAACTCGGTAAGATCCGTTAGTATAATAAAGCAAATCACTACTCTAAGTACTTTAGCAAACCAATTCATATTTTGTTTTTACATTTTTTCTACTGTAATATAACTTTTCCATGGCTTAATCTACTGACATAAATTGATAGTTTCATCAAAACAAGTAAACTATGCATCAAAAACAGAATCTGTCAAAAACAGAACAGTCTGTAGCAATCTGAACATTCACCATACTTCTGGTACCCCAAAATTTCTGCCAAATTTAGGAAAAATAAAAAATTTGTACAGCAAGATAGTGCAAAATGAATCAGAACCGTTTGACGTTCCAGTAAAAAATGTAAAATTGCGCACTACAGACAAAGTTTCTGTCCTGCATCGTACAAACCAACAAGCATCATAAACATCCTAAAGGCAAACCTTGGCACATTATTTTTATAATACAATGGAATTGTACAAGGGGTAATTATTTTTGATGAAAAGTTTCTATAATTAAGATTCACAAAGTTTTCGTGAGCATGAACAAAGTTCAAGGAGCTCTCCCACTTCAACAATGCTTGTCTTTTTCACTTTCACTTTCCTTTTTGAAAAGTTTTGGGTTCCCCTCTTTATTTTTTGTTTTTTTTAACTATATAAAAGCACTCAACAGAATAAATGACTCTCTAAAACTTATGGATTGTCTCCCTGGCAGCGCTTTCTTTAAAGCCATTAAGCTAGGCATATAGTGTTCAAGTAATGAATCCACCCGGATCCCAAGGTATATCAAAGCCAATTTTAATTAACAATGATTTATAATTTAGTAGTGAGCACAAAGTAACATATATCATGCAACAACAAAGTCTAACTCTCTTCCTATGCATCGGCATGTCATAAAAGAACAATTCATGCACACAAAGTAAAGGCCAATGCATAGTATAAGCAGTTTCTTGCAATTTCATTGTATGGGAAACATAGAGAGGTGGATGTATAGTTCCTCTCTCATAATAATTGCAAGTAGGAGCAGCAAGCACATGCATATTATATCGATCAAAATTATCATGTGCAATGGTAAAATGCAACCCATCAATATAGTCCTTAATAAGCACAAACTTCTCCGATATAGTGTAGTAGGAAGAATTCACAAAGATAATAGGACTATCATGCATGGGTGCAATAGAAACAATTTCATGTTTAACATAAGGAACTATAGCAAGTTCATCTCCATAAGCATTATTCATATTGGCATCTTGGCCACAAGCATAGCAAGTATCATCAAAAAGGGGTATTTCAAAAGAATCAACGGGATCATAACAATCATCATAGCAATCATCCCTCGGTAAGCACGAAGGGAAATTAAACAATGTATGAGTTGAAGAGTTACTCTCATTAGAAGGTGGGCACGGGTAGCTAATCCGCTCTTCCTCCTTTTGTTCTTCGCTCTCCTCATCATCTCTTTCATCCAATGAGCTCACAGTTTCATCAATTTGTTCTGCCATAGCTTCCTGCAAAATATTAGTCTCTTCTTGGACAGCGGAGAAGTCCTCAGTATATGGTTTAACATAGGCATTAGAAGCATAATTATCATAACAATATTCAAGTATGGCAAAATTTTCAGATTTGTAGAGAGTAGCATCATACTTTTCAATCAAAGAAGCAATTTCATAAGCACCCTTAAAATCAAAAAATTCTTCAATTTGTTGAACATCATAGTAATTATAAACATCCTTAGCATACGAAGATACTATTCCATTATCACCAAACTCACATTGGTAGGGAAGGTGTTTCTTAGGGTTTTCAGAACAACAAGTAACATCATAAATCTCACATAAAGTCCAAGCATAGCATTGCAAACGATGAATTTGATCCAGTAAAAGTTTCCCTTTTTCAGATATACGGTGTCGGACATAACAAGCATGCTCATCTAAAGATTTTCCCTCAACTAAGCTAGTGGGGGTTTCAGCACGAGCACAAAGGGATCGAAGATGATCCAAGTAAAAAGCTTCAGGAGTGTGATAGATTTTGAGTGGTTCTTCAACCATTGATTCAGTAGGTACAACTAATTTTTTGGTATTTTGCGTTTCCTACCCATAAATAAAGATAGAAAACAACTAAGAACAGAAAATAAAAAATTACTTAGTGATAAAGCAAACAAGCACACACGAGAAAATTCACCCCACGCTATGACTCCCCGGCAACGGCGCCAGAAAAAGGTCTTGATAACCCACAAGTATAGGGGATCGCGATAGTTTTCGATAAGTAAGAGTGTCAAACACAACGAGGAGCTAAAGGTAGAATAAATATTCCCTCAAGTTCTATCGACCACCAATACAACTCTACGCACGCTTGACGTTCGCTTTACCTAGAACAAGTATGAAACTAGAAGTATTTTGTAGGTGTGATAGGATAGGTTTGCAAGATAATAAAAAGCACGTAAATATAAACTAGGGGCTGTTTAGATAAAGAAGCAATAAAGTAAATATAGCGAGTGTGGAAAGTGGTGGTAGGAGTTGTGAAATTGTCCCTAAGCAATTGACTACGTTACTAGACCGGTAATCACTATAGCAATTTTATTTGAGGGGGAGGCATAGCTAACATACTTTCTCTTCTTGGATCATATGCACTTATGATTGGAAGTCTAGCAAGCATCCGCAACTACTAAAGATCATTAAGGTAAAACCCAACTATAGCATTAAAGTATCATGTCCCCTTTACCCCATACGCAAACAACCAACTTACTCGGGTCTGTGCTTCTCTCACTCACGCCACCCACCATAAGCAAATCATGAACATATTGCAAACCCTACAGCTGGGATCCCTCACGCTTGCGCGACACGGAGAGTACCATAGGACAGCACCAATAATAAAACATGCAACTCAAACCAATTATAGCAATTCATCAATCACCGATAGGACAACGAAAATCTACTCAGACATCATAGGATGGCAACACATCATTGGATAATAATATGAAGCATAAAGCACCATGTTCAAGTAGAGGGTACAACGGGTTGCGGGAGAGTGGACCGCTGAATATAGATGGGGGAAGGTGATGGAGATGTTGGTGAAGATGATGGAGGTGTTGGTGTAGATCGCGGTGATGATGATGGCTCCCGGCAGCGTTCCGGTGCCACCGGAAGCAAGGGGGAGAGAGCCCCCCTTCTTATTCTTCTTCCTTGACCTCCTCCCTAGATGGGAGAAGGGTTTCCCCTCTGGTCCTTGGCTCCCATGGCATGGGAGGGGCGAGAGCCCCTCCGAGATTGGATCTATCTCTCTGTCTCTCTCTATTTCTGCGATCTTAGATTCTGCCCTTCCACCATTTCTTTTATATCCGGAGATCCGTAACTTCGATTGGGGTGAATCTTTCACCTAGATTTTTCTCATAAAATTAGCTTTCTTGCGGCAAAAGAAGAGCGTCCACCGCCTTACGGGTGCCCACGAGAGTCCAGGGCGCGCCTGCCCCCTGGGGCGCGCCCCACTGTCTTGTGGCCCCCTCGGGAACCGTCTCGCGTTGATTTTACTTCCCAAAAATCGCAAATATTCTAAAATAATTCTCCGTCCGTTTTTATCCCGTTTGGACTCCGTTTGATATTGGGTTTCTGCGAAACATAAAACATGCAACAAACAGGAATTGGCACTGGGCACTAGATCAATATGTTAGTCCCAAAAATAGTATAAAAAGTTGCCAAAAGTGTATGAAAGTTGAATAATATTGGCATGGAACAATCAAAAATTATAGATACGACGGAGATGTATCAGCGCGCCATGGAGAGGGGAGTCCTACTAGGACTCCATTCCTAGTAGGATTCGCCCACCCCCCTCTTTTTTCCTTCTCATGGAGGGGGAATAGGGGAAGGGAGAGGGCAGAGGAGAAGGAAAGGGCGGCGCGCCCCCTCCCCAAGTCCAATTCGGACTCCCCATGGGAGGGGGGCACGGTCACCCCTTGTGGGCTGCTTCCCCTCTCCCCTATGGCCCATGTAGGCCCAACAATTCCCCGGGGGGGAGGTTCCGGTAACCTCCCGGTACTCGGAAAAATACCCGAACCTTTCTGAAACCATTCCAATGTTCGAATACTATTGTTCAATATATCAATATTTACCTATCGACCATTTTGAGACACCTCGTCATGTCCATGATCTCATCCGGGACTCCGAACTACCTTAGGTCACCAAAACACATAACTCATATAATACATATCGTCATCGAATGTTAAGCATGTGGACCCTACGGGTTCGAGAACTATGAAGACATGACCGAGACACCTCGCCGGTCAATAACCAACAGCGGAACCTGGATGCTCATATTGGTTCCCATATATTCTACGAAGATCTTTATTGGTTGAACTGTAATGTCAACATACATTATTTCTTTTGTCATCAGTATGTTACTTGCCCGAGATTCGATCGTCGATACCTTCATACCTGGTTCAATCACGTTACTGGCAAGTCTCTTTACTCATTCCGTGGTGCATCATCCCATAACTAACTCATTAGTCATATTGCTTGCAAGGCTTTATATGATGTGCATTACCGAGAGGGCCCAGAGATACCTCTCCAATACTCGGAGTGACAAATTCTAATCTCGATCTATGCCAACCCAACAAACACCTTTGGAGATACCTATAGAGCATCTTTATAATCACCCAGTTACGTTGTGACGTTTGATAGCACACAAGGTATTCCTCCGGTGTCCGGGAGTTGCATAATCTCATAGTCGGGGGAATATATATATATGACATGAAGAAAACAGTAGCAATAAAACTGAACAATCATTATGCTAAGCTAACGGATGGGTCTTGTCCATCACATCATTCTCCTAATGATGTGATCCCGTTCATCAAATGACAACACATGTCTATGGCTAGGAAACTTAACCATCTTTGATCAACGAGCTAGTCAAGTAGAGGCATACTAGGGACACAGTGTTTTGCCTATGTATTCACACATGTATCAAGTTTCCGGTTAATACAATTCTAGCATGAATAATAAACAATTATCATGATATAAGGAAATATAAAATAACAACTTTATTATTGCCTTTAGGGAATATTTCCTTCACTTAATACTGAATCCCGGATTATTTAAAAGAACACTAGGGGGCTTTTTATAAAATGTACGTCAATGAACGGGCATAAACACTACATACTTTATTATATGCATCGTATTTTCAGTATGCTCTTTTTTACGTACAAATATGTATGTATTTTGCAAGTATAATTGAAACCATGGGTGAACTTGCAGTTTTTTCATGTAACTCACTTTAGAATATGTTATATATAATATACGAATATATTTATAATGATAAAGTAGTATATATAATACCTTATGGTAGTATATAAGATATGTGGGGTAACTACCCCTGGGTGGTAGGATGGATTTTCCCTACATAAGAATCCCAGAGCTGAAACGCCATCACATATATGTATTCTCTTTGTATTTTAGCTTTTGGTTGATTTAATTTCGATGCAGGAGAGAGATTGCTTGGACAAATGCATAAGGATATTTCCTCTGTCTTACTATCTTCGTCCTTTTATATAGGGTGTATTTACCTTTTGATAAAATTCCATAATGTAAGGTGTATTTTTTAAGTAGAACAATGCTCGTGCGTCACAACGGGATATAAATATTCTAGTACGTTAGTTTGTGATTTACCTAGGCATAATATGCGATTGGGTAAATAAATGTTCGTTACATTCTGTGTCGGTGGGAAACGACACCTATGGGATCACAAGGATCCCTACTACGGTTGTCGGGGCGCAGGGCTGTGAGAAGAGCAGGATCAGCAGTCAGCACAAGGATCGTTTACCCAGGTTCGGGCCGCGAGGATGCGTAAAACCCTAGTCCTGCTTTGGTGGATGTATTGAGTGTTCTTGAGCTCTTGAACTAGCTACGATGGCCGCGTGGTTCGAAAGAGCCGAATCCCTCTCCAGTACGCCATGGGCCTCCTTTTATAGTCGAAAGGGGCTGCGACGGTGGCACACAGGAGGTGATAAGGCCTACAGTGCTATGAGCATATCGCTCGTATTACAGGACAAGACGCATTTAATGCGTAGCTTAGGTGTCCTCTTGCTTTATCGGGGATGGGAGCGAGGCCCGTCCCGTCCATCGCCGCTCCTCCTTGTTTCGACATGCGCCCTGGCCAGCGATGCATGCGGCGCCATGTAGGCAGGCAAGCAGCTGAGGTGGCGCGGTGGTGGAGCCTCCCCGAAGATCTGCGTGCCGCCACGCAGGCGTGTGCTGAGTTGGCCTGGAAGCTGCATGTTGCCACGCAGGTGCCTGCCCAGCTGGTTGGGCTGGCAGCTGCATGTGAACGGCGGTGGAGACTTGGTTGGCGCGGGCCTGGCAGTGGCCCCGCTGACGCTCTTGGCAAGGGCCTTGCCGGGTGGCCCGGCAAGGGTCTTGCCGTGGCGCGCTGTCGTCCCCGGCAAGGATCTTGCAGGGGGTCTTGCGGGTTTCCTCGGCAAGAACCTTGTCGGGGATCGTTGCCTTCCAATCCTCATCTGATCTTGAATATTCTTTGTCTTCACAAAGATCTGCATGCCACCATGGAGGTGCCTCCCGAGTCCTGGCCCAACGTGGTTGATGGTGTTGGAGACCATGGATTCGAGGGTGGCTCACTCCGCTGGTGTGGGCGAGCCGCCCCGGCAAGGGCCTTGCTGGGGCTACCAAGGCTGCCCCGTCAAGGGTCTTGCCGGGGAAGCCCGCTTTGTCCATCTGCTCTCTGTGGTCTTGGTCTCTAGCATTGCGTTGATTGTCTTGTGCCTTCGGCTTCTCTCCGGCTCCCCTCCTTTACCCTGCTATGTGCGGACGTGGCGCGTGGCTCTGACTGCCCGTGCACAAGTAAAGGGGTCAAAAGGGGAGCCCCTACTTTTGTACACCGACAGGAGCCCCCGGGCCTGGGCCACACATAAGCGCGACACGTTGTTGGCCAGGCCCAAAACGGTGCGCAGGCAGGCAGGGCGGATTTTACCGTGGTAATTGTTTCGTTCGCTGCGCTTCCCCACGACCCGCATTGAATGTGCATCGTGGAGGAGCGTGCGTGACGTGGGGGCATGCGTGGGGCGGTTCCCGCACGCATGCGTCGTATCGCAGTTAATGGGAAAGGAGGCGGCCCGCGCCTTCCCCGTAATAGGGAATAACCGCGGGCGCTGCTCACTTTACCCCTTCCCTGCGTCTTTTCCAATCTTGGAACCGCCGCCCCCTTTCTTCCTTCTTCTTGAGCCCCCCGTCTTTGTCCACCGTCGCTGCCCTTCCGTCATCCTCTGCCCTCTTACTTTCTTGTTTCATTTCCTGAGGCGAGGGACAAGAAAGGGATTACGGGCATCTTATCTTTTTTCAATTTGTAAGCCCACGGGCCTTATTTAGATCTAAAACCTGTAATCTCCTTGTTCATGTTTACATTCCGTATGAACTGTACCTGTATGGAATGTATTAATGGAAAAAGGGTGCTTTCCGGGTCTTGTGTGTGCGTGTGAGCAAAGCCCATACCAAGGAACAAATCCTTGTTATTTTCAATATAAACACCGCTGCCCGGCAGCAGGCCTTGCCGTTCCCCCACTCCGTTCGTCCATACTCACGCCTTTGGCGGAGGCAGTGATGAAGTGGGGGTGGGCCCTACGCTTGCTTCCTTGCCGCCGTGGCTACAACCATATTCTGAACCAAGAAGTTCTTGGGTGATAGGAACGAGGGGAGCACGACAGCCTTGGAAAAAAACGAGGTTCCATACGTCCCAAGTTTCATACAGCAATGCATGACAGGTGATGGGAAAACTTATCTGAATCTGCAGCCCCCGGCAACCTTGACTTGTCGTGGGTGGACCTCCATGTCTTCTGCCCTCGGCAAGCTTGCCTTGCCAGGCCTGGGGTGCTGGCTTGTTCTCTTCCTTCCACTTGGCTTGGCGAAAACATATCATGTACCCTGCGTACCAAAAAGGATGGATAGGAACAAAATGACGCAAACTCGACCTCTACGCTAGGGGTCATTCGCCGCTAAGCACTATCAACCCTAACCGAGGGAGAGCCTCAATCTGGCATGCATGCTATGACTTAAGGCGCGAGCGTTCGTTTATTTATGCTCATGGTCTGCGCCTGGCTTTGTACAAAGAGTTACATGCCTTGCCGACAAGGCTTGTACAAAAGGTGGCTTGCCGGGAGGCCCGACAGCCGCGCCTTATGGGTAAAACTTGCGAAGATGCTCAATGTTCCAGGAGTTGCTCACTGGAACGGCATCTTCGGTCTCCAGGCGGACTGCGCCGGGCCTGGTGACTCATGTTACCCGATAAGGGCCTTCCCACTTCGGCGTCAACTTGTTGGAATTCTTGGCCGACTGAATGTGCCGAAGTACAAGGTCGCCTTCCTCAAAGCCCTGGGCATGAACCTTGCGGCTATGGTAGCGGCGCAAGGCTTGTTGGTAGCGTGCTGCTCTCACAGCCGCCCGGAGACGATCTTCCTCAAGGAGCGTTGCATCATCTTGCCGCAACCGCTCTTGCTCAAGCTCATCATAAGCGATCACTCGAGGTGACCCGTATATGAGTTCCATGGGGAGAACTGCTCCTGCCCCGTAGACCAGGGCAAAGGGTGTCTGGCCGGTGGCTCGATTTGGCGTCGTCCTGATCGACCAAAGAACCGCCGGCAATTCGTCAATCCAGCGCCTTCCACTCTTGCGCAGCCTGTCAAAAGTCTTCGTTCTCAAGCCTTGCAGAACTTCAATGTTTGCTCTCTCTGCTTGGCCGTTGCTTCGTGGGTGTGCCACAGAAGCAAAACAGACCTTGCTGTCGAGATTCTCAATGTAATGCATGAAGGCGTGGCTTGTGAACTGTGTGCCGTTGTCGGTAATGATCCTATTGGGTACCCCAAAACGGCAAACTAGCCCCTTGAAGAACTTGATGGCTGACTGCGCTGTCACCTTCCTCACCACTTCCACCTCTGGCCACTATGTGAAGTTGTCGATTGCCACGTACAAGTACTCAAAGCCCCCGACGGCACGAGGGAAGCCCAATATGTCGATCCCCCAGACCGAGAAGGGCCAGAAGAGAGGGATGGTTTGAAGGGCTTGAGTTGGTTGATGAAGCTTCTTTGAATGGAACTGGCACGCTTCACACTTGGTTACTAGTGCCATCGCATCCTGGAGGGCAGTGGGCCAGAAGAAACCTTGCCGGAAAGCCTTGCCAGCCAGGGCCCTCGACCCTATGCGGGAGCCACATATGCCTCCATGTATCGCTGCCAACAGCTCTAGTCCTTCCTCCCGGGAGATGCACTTCAATTTCACCCCATACGGTCTTTTTCTATACAAGACGTTGTCAACGAATTGGTACAGAGCAGACCGACGGGCTACTCTCTCTGCCTCTTCCTGCTCCTCAGGAAGCTCTCCTTTTTGGAGGAATCGGACGGTGTGCTGCGCCTATGCCGGGGCCCGTGGCTTGACGACAAGGACCAAAGGCATCTCTTCTGCCACGGGAGCGGCCGTCTCTACGGCCATGGCCTGAGGCCCTGCCGGAGTCGGTTGCCCCGCGGCAGGATCGGCATCCACGGCAACATCTTTGCCAGCGGCTCCGGGGATCTCGGTGGGTAAGTACTTGCCGGGGCCCAGCTTCCTCCGCTTGTTATGCCCGGTTGATGGTTCGACGGATGGTTGAGTTAAACAAAGCACAAAAGTACCTGGTTCCATAGGTAGCTTGAGGGCAGCGCGCTTTGACAGGTAGTCGGCGATGTCGTTTTCCGTCCGAGGGACATGCTCTACTCGTATACCATCAAAGTGCTCCTCTAGTTTCCTCACTTCATACACGTAAGCTTCCATCAACGGGCTTTGGTAATCTTTGTTGATCTGCCTAACGGCGAGCCGCGAATCGCCCCTGGCGATGAGCTTTTTGACTCTGAGGTCTGCCGCGATCCTGAGACCGGCAAGAAAGCCCTCGTACTCGACAGTGTTGTTAGTTGACATCTCCCGGGGAAAGTGCATTTGCACGACAGACTTGAGGTGCTCTCCAGTGGGTGCGACAAGCAGCACACCAGCACCGGCGCCTTGCAGCGAAAAAGCCCCATCAAATTACATGACCAAGTTGCGGCTTGTTTCCTAGCCGGGGAGAGTGGTCTCCTGTACCTCTTCATCGGGCGTCGAGGT
Organism: Triticum timopheevii; assembly: GCA_963921465.1. Classification (NCBI taxonomy): domain Eukaryota; kingdom Viridiplantae; phylum Streptophyta; class Magnoliopsida; order Poales; family Poaceae; genus Triticum; species Triticum timopheevii. Next base: position 295,908,585 of record OY997262.1, read on the forward strand.
CCATTCTGCAATGAACTCCACCAAGACTCTGCTCTGAATCGCCGAGGTGCTTTCGAACTTTAAACCAAAACTCAATAGCTCCAGGGCCCATTCCACGATCCTCCCCGTTGCATTTGGGTTATGCAATATCTGTTGCAACGGGAGGCGGGTGACCACGGTGATCTCGTGCGCTTGGAAGTAATGACGCAGCTTCCTCGAGGCCATAAGGAGGCCGAGAGCAATTTTTGCACACCTAAGTACCTCGACATAGCCCCCTGCAAGAGGGAGCTGACGAAGTAAACTGGGTGCTGCACCATTTTCTTCTTCTGTGCCACTTCACCCAGTCGCGCGGGCCCTGTTGCACTGGTGTCAACCACTGCCGGGGACTCAGTCTTGCCAGGACTGAGCCCTGCCGGGGAGGGTTCCGGCTCGCCATCCGTTGACTCTGCTGCTGCCGCTGCCTCTTCGTCGACCTCTCTTTGTGCCACTAGTGCGGCGCTAACCACCTGATTCTTTACCGCTAGGTACAGCAGCAACGGTTCTTGTGGTTTGGGCGCAACCAGCACTGGGGTAGAGGAGAGGTACTTCTTCAAATCCTGCAGCGCTGCCTCAGCCTCCGGGGTCCACTCCATTGGGCCCGTCTTCTTCAAGATCTTGAAAAAAGGAAGGGCACGCTCCGCGGACTTGGAGATGAATCTGCTCATGGCGGTAACGCAGCCAGTGAGCCGACGCACGTCTTTGATCCATTTCGGTGCCTCAATCTGCTCAATGGACTTGATCTTATCTGGGTTTGCCTCAATCCCGCGCCGCGACACAAAGAACCCGAGAAGCTTGCCGGACGGGACACCGAAGACACACTTCTCAGGGTTCAACTTGAGGTTGATCTTGCGCAGGTTCGCAAATGTTTCCTCCAGATCTTGCACAAGTGTTGCTTTGTCCTTGGTTTTGACCATTATTTCATCCATATAAGCTTCCATATTTCTATGTAGCTGGGCTCAAAACCAATTTGGACTGCTCTTGCAAAGGTTGAGCCAGCACTCTTCAACCCGAAAGGCATCCGTAAAAAGCAATACGTACCACATGGGGTGATGAACGCTGTCTTCTCCTTGTCTTCTTTTTTCATGAAGATCTGGTGGTGCCCAGAGTAGGCGTCGAGGAATGATAACAGGTCACACCCAGCCGTGGAGTCAACAATTTGGTCGATGCGCGATAACGGGAAGGGATCATTTGGACAAGCCTTATTGATGTCTGTGTAATCAATACACAGTCTCCACTTCCCGTTTGCCTTGTGCACCACTACCGGGTTGGCCAACCACGTCGGATGGAGCAGCCCCCTTACCAAGCCTGCCGCCTCTAGTTTTCTGATCTCCTCCGTGATGAACTCCTGCCTCTCTAGAGCTTGCTTCCTGACCTTCCGCTTGACGGGCCGTGCATGAGGACAGACAGCAAGATGGTGCTCAATCACTTCCCTGAGAACGCCGGGGATGTCCGAGGCTTGCCATGCAAACACATCGACATTCGCCCACAGGAAAGTGACGAGCCCGCTTTCCTATTTGCTGTTGAGGGTGGAGCTTATGGTAAAAGCTCCCCCCTGTGCCGTCCTCCTTGACGGGAACCTTCTTGGTCTTTGGTGGTACAGCTCTGGACTTCTTGCTCTTGCCGGTGGAGCTCTCTGGCACGTCCTCAACGGGAGCGCAACACCCCGAAGAGGTGCGCTTGCCGGAGTGGGTGCGAGAGGTCTCGCCGGTCTTTTTCCCTCCCGGGACTCCGTCGGCAGGAGCAGGTGCTTTGGCGGCAGCTGCTGCGACTGCTTCCTGGTAGAGTTGGTCGGCGCAAATCAACGCGTCTTTCTTGTCGGAGAGGACGGTGATGATGTTCATCGGCCCGGGCATCTTCAGCGTGTTGTAGGCGTAATGTGAAGCCGCCATGAACTTGGCTAGTGCCGGGCGGCCGAGGATCCCGTTGTAGGGCAAGGGGATCTCGACTACATCAAAGACAATCCTCTCCGTCCTGTAGTTCAATTCGCCTCCAAACGTCACGGGTAGCGTGACCTTTCACTTCGGCTGGCTCCTCCCCGGGTTGACCCCTTGGAACGTGCTCGTCTCCTCGTGGTCTTCATCAGGGATCTACAGCCTCTTGATCACAACAGGTGAGATCAAGTTCAGACCGGCCCCACTGTCAACCAGCATCTTCGTCACCTTGAGGTTGCGGATTGTTGGTGAAACCAACAATGGCAAGCACCCGACCGCAGTAGTGCGGTCAGGATGGTCCTCGGTATCGAAGATGATAGGAGTGCTGGACCACTTCAACGGCTTCCGTGCGTCGAACAACGGCTCCACCACGATGATCTCACGCGCCCACTGCTTGAGCTGGCGGTGGGATGTATGCAGCAAGGCGCCACCATCGACGCACATGGCTTCTGTGGCTTTCTGGAACTCGTGGTCGCCGGACTCACCGTCCTCGTTGTGATCATCGTCTTCCTGCTTCTTGTCACGGCCCCGGGAGGGCCTCTCCTGCTGATTATCTTTGCCGCGGCGGCCTCCTTGGCCGCCACGCTTCTTACCGGATCCCTCGGCACCCTCTTGGCCCTTCTCCTTGTCCCGCCGCTCATACTCGGCTTTCTGCTTCTCAGTGAGCAGCTCCACTTGCCGGGAGTTCTGGAGGTCATGGCCCTTGGTGCGGTGGATCTTGCAATACTGCTTGTCGGAGCCCCCTGGCTTATCGGCAGCCGCCATGGCCCGGCAAGCGACACACCCGGCAACCTCCTTGCCGGGGTCACTCGCCTTGGGTTTCTTGGTGGCGCCGGTATTGTCGGACCCCTTGACGGCAAGAACGGTCTTGCCCTTGCGCTTCCTATTACGGTGCCGGCCCTTCTTCGCCGGGGTGGCGGTATCATCCGTGGAATCAGTTTCCACGCCGGCGTCTTCGCCGGGGTACTTCCTTCCCTCTTCAGCGCGAGTGCACTGATCGGCTAGAACATAAAGCTCGGCCACATCCTTGACCTTGTTCATCGCCAGCTCCTCATGCATCTTATGATTGTGCACATTCTGATGGAATGCATTGATCACGACGGCAGGATGAACGTCGGGAATGTTGTACTGCACTCGGCTGGACATTTGGATGTACTTACGCAAGTTTTCTCCTTCTTTCTGGGGGATGATGTGCAAGTTGCTCGCCTGGCCATGAGCTTGGTGGCCTCCAGTAAAGGCGCCAACAAACTCATGACACAAATCCGCCCAAGAAGAAATGGAGTCCACTGGCAAGTGCAATCAACCATGACATAACATTGGGCTTGAGTGCCAACGAGAAGTAATTGGCAAGCACCTTATCGTCATGGGCACCAGCAGCTTGCATCGTGATGGTATAGATGCTGAGGAACTCCGACGGGTGAGTCTTGCCATTGTACTTCTCGCCAATGTCGGGCTTGAACGTGCGGTGGGAGGGCCACTGGAACTGCCGCAACTCACGGATGAAGGCCGTACAACCCACCTCGTAGGGTAATCCATCATAGCCTCCCGGTGCTGGGTGGTCCATAGTGGGCCCTGCCTGCCTGTTCGATTGGTGGCGCGCGTCAAGCCGGTGCTCGATGGTGGTTTCAGCGTCTTCATGGGCTCGCTCCCGAAGAACTTGACGTTGGTCGCGGTGGGTTCGTGGGTCGGGCGACGCTATGGAGATATCATCACGAGCGTCGTCGCGATGGACCGACACCCGCGGTGGCCGTTATGGAGGAGGGGAGTGCACCGTGGCCGCATCGCCTCCAGCCCGACCTCCGCTGGCATGTGGTGGCTCGACGGAGGGACGGCCCACGGGTCTCGCCGCCACAACTCGTCGTTGTTAGTGATGCCGACGAGGCTCCAGACAGTGGCCCTCCATTCGTCAAGCTTCTCCGCAGCGGGAGGAAAGTCGAGGAGCAGTTGCGCGCGCTAGGGCTTCTGCTGGCATGGGCGGCGGCGAAAGCTGTGTGGACTGCGATGCGCTTCGACTTCTAATCGCGTTAGAAGGAGCCCCACCACGGCCCTGCAGCCGTCCGCTACCTCCATCAGCACCTCGACGTGCATGCTGGCCCTCCTCATCATGTGAAGGGCGCATGGGACTCTTCCCAGGGCGGCGCCCAGGGTCACCAGCAGGGCGGCGCTGCTCATCACGCACGACCTGAGAAGAGCGCGCCATGGGCGCCTGTGTTGGTGTCTTGGAGTTTGCCGCGCCGCCTGTGGGGGGCCCGACTCCGTCTCTAGAGCCCGCGACGCGTGTCTCGTCGCCTGGCATATGAACGACGCCGCTCACCAGGCCTGGACTGCCAGGGTGATGTGGATGTTCGCGGGCCGCGCCATGGGTTCTCTCCGCGACTGATCCGCTACTGGTCTGCACCAGTACTGGCAGTCCGGTCTCGGACGAACCGATCGCCGTGGTCGTCTTCTTCTTAGGAGCCATGGCGATGAAGAACTGCTAGGCCAACTACCAGACCAGATTCTCACAATTGCGACCCTACCTGGCACGCCAAAGATGTCGGTGGGAAACGACGCCTATGGGATCACAAGGATCCCTACTATGGTTGCCGGGGCGCAGGGCTGGGAAGAGCAGGATCAGCAGTCAGCACAAGGATCGTTTACCCAGGTTCGGGCCACGAGGATGCGTAAAACCCTAGCCCTGCTTTGGTGGATGTATTGAGTGTTCTTGAGCTCTTGAACTAGCTACGATGGCCGCGTGGTTCGAAAGAGCCGAATCCCTCTCCAGTACGCCATGGGCCTCCTTTTATAGTCGAAAGGGGCTGCCACGGTGGCACACATGAGGTGATAAGGCCTACAGTGCTATGAGCATATCGCTCGTATTACAGGACAAGACATATTTAATGCGTAGCTTAGGTGTCCTCTTGCTTTATCGGGGACGAGAGTGAGGCCCGTCCCGTCCGTCGCCGCTCCTCCTTGCTTCGACAGGCGCCCTGGCCAGCGATGCATGCGGCGCCATGTAGGCAGGCAAGCAGCTGAGGTGGCGCGGTGGTGGAGCCTCCCCGAAGATCTGCGTGCCGCCACGCAGGCGTGTGCTGAGTTGGCCTGGAAGCTGCATGTTGCCACACAGGTGCCTGCCCAGCTGGTTGGGCTGGTAGCTGCATGTGAACGGCGGTGGAGACTTGGTTGGCGCAGGCCTGGAAGTGGCCCCGCTGACGCTCTTGGCAAGGGCCTTGCCGGGTGGCCCGGCAAGGGTCTTGCCGTGGCGCGCTGTCGTCCCCGGCAAGGATCTTGCCGGGGGTCTTGCGGGTTTCCTCGGCAAGAACCTTGTCGGGGATCGTTGCCTTCCAATCCTCATCTGATCTTGAATATTCTTTCTCACAAAGATCTGCATGCCACCATGGAGGTGCCTCCCGAGCCCTGGCCCAACATGGTTGATGGTGTTGGAGACCGTGGGTTCAAGGGTGGCTCACTCCGCTGGTGTGGGCGAGCCGCCCCGGCAAGGGTCTTGCCGGGGAAGCCCGCTTCGTCCATTTGCTCTCTGTGGTCTTGGTCTCTAGCGCTGCGCTGATTGTCTTGTGCCTTCGGCTTCTCTCCGGCTCCCCTCCTTTGCCTTGCTATGTGCGGCCGTGGCGCGTGGCTCTGACTGCCCGTGCACAAGTAAAGGGGTCAAAAGGGGAGCCCCTACTTTTGTACACTGACATTCGATCCGTGATTTATCTTATATTTTGATCAGAAATGATTTACCTACCCATAGTATATGATTTTTAGATAAATGTTCATTAAATCTGCCCATTATCTACCTTATATTTTGATCAGAAGTTTTTTAAATAAAATAAAGTGGAATTGGTTCAGAAGTAAGTAAACTAAGGTGATTGATATTATACGTGGATGATTAGACGAAGGGGGTGGGACGAAAGGTGAAACGGGACCTTACGCTCTTTTTAAGTAGTATTAGAACAACGTCCGTGCAACGGGATATAAATATTTTAGTATGTTACCTTGTGATTTACCTGCATATAATAGGATTGTGTAAATAAATGATAATCAAATTATGTCTGTGATTTACCTTATATTTTGATTGGAAGTGATTTACCTGCCCATAGTATACAATTGTTTAAATAAATGTTCATCAGATTCTGCCCGTGATTTGCCTTACATTTTGATCAAAAGGTAAGTAATTAAGGTGATTGCTTATTATACAAGGAACGTTGGACAAAGGGGTGGTGGGAAGAAAGGTGAAACGAAAACCTTACGTTCTTTTTAAGTAGTAGAGATTACCTGCACATAATAGGATTGTGTAAATAAATGGTAATCAAATTATGTCTGTGATTTACCTTATATTTTGATTGGAAGTAATTTACCTGCCCATAGTATACGATTGTTTAAATAAATGTTCATCAAATTCTGCCTGTGATTTGCCTTACATTTTGATCAAAAGGTAAGTAATTAAGGTGATTGATTATTATACAAGGAACGTTGGAAAAGGGGTGGTGGGAAGAAAGGTGAAACGGAAAAACCTTACATTCTTTTTAAGTAGTAGAGATTACCTGCACATAATAGGATTGTGTAAATAAATGATAATCAAATTATGTCTGTGATTTACCTTATATTTTGTTTGGAAGTAATTTACCTGCCCATAGTATACGATTGTTTAAATAAATGTTCATCAAATTCTGCCTGTGATTTGCCTTACATTTTGATCAAAAGGTAAGTAATTAAAATGATTGATTATTATACAAGGAACGTTGGACAAAGTGGTGGTGGGAAGAAAGGTGAAACGGAAACCTTACGTTCTTTTTAAGTAGTAGAGATTACCTGCACATAATAGGATTGTGTAAATAAATGGTAATCAAATTATGTTTGTGATTTACCTTATATTTTGATTGGAAGTAATTTACCTGCCCATAGTATACGATTGTTTAAATAAATGTTCATCAAATTCTGCCTGTGATTTGCCTTACATTTTGATCAAAAGGTAAGTAATTAAGGTGATTGATTATTATACAAGGAACGTTGGACAAAGGGGTGGTGGGAAGAAAGGTGAAACGAAAACCTTACGTTCTTTTTAAGTAAGTAGAGATATAGAGAATCCGTCTTTAGGCCTCAAGAAAAAAGAAAAGTATCTCCAACGACTGCATGTAAGGAAAGTACCTCTCTCGATTGCGTGTATTTTTTTCCTTTACTAATCTGAATGATTTACTTGCCGCTAATCAGTGATTTAGCCAAGGTTAATTTTGTCCTAAATTATATATAATTATGTGCATTGTTCATCGTGATCAAAGCAATACACCTTACATAAAGGCAAAGGAATGGAGGGAGCATAATATGATATACTCCATCCAATTCAAATAATTGAGGCAATTTTTATACTCCCTCCGTTTCTTTATATTAGGTGTATTTGTTTTTTTATAAAATTTCGTAATGTAAGGTGCATTTGTTCTAATTTCTCGTAATTCTATTCTCAGCCTTCCAGAAACAGAAAAGTATCTCTCACCTGATTGCATGTATCTCTAGAAAATAAAGAAAAGGATACCTTTTCCGATTACATGTATCTCTCTATTTTCTAGCCTAAATGATTTAGTTGCCAATAATGAATGAATTAGACAAGGATAATTTCATTCTAAATTGTTTATAATTATGTGCCTTGATCACCTGCCAAAAATTATATGCCTTATATAAAGGAATGGAGGGAGTACAATTTTAGAGTATGCTACTAGTATTTACGACCACAAATACAGGAGTATGAGGAATGGAGTGAGTAATAAAAGGTCGAAACGCTTGACGATCTAGAAAACATCGGGAAACCCCCTCCCCGTGCTCCAACCACCCCAAGCGCCGCCACTCCCACCGTACCGCGGCAATGCCGGCGCCGCGAAAGCGGAAGGTCCCTGCCCCTGCCCCTGCCCCGCCGCGCCGGCCGCCTCCCCGCCTGGAGTACCGCGCAAAGGACGGCGCGTGGTACCCCGCGCGCATGGCGCTGCAGGGCGACTCGCTGCGCGTCATGTTCGAGGAATTCCTCGAGGAGTTGGACGAGTGGCACGAACCAAACGCGGCCGACCTCGCCTCCCCGAGCGACGTGGCCGTGCTCCGCGCCAGGTTCCGCCCGGCGAGCCCGCCCCTCGAGGACGCCCGCTGCGGCGACCTCCGCCGCGGCCAGCTGCTCTGCGTCCTCCGCGCCATGTCCAACGGCGAGCGCAAGTACTACGACGCCGTCCTCGATTCCGTACGCCCTTCGCGCTGCGCCGTCCTCACTTCCTTCTTTCCTCACGCATGTATGTTATGCTTTATCAACAAGCGCCGACCGAATATGCAGGTGAAAAGAGCGGCTCACGTCACCGTGGGCGGCGAGGAGCGGTGCGCGTGCCGCTTCACGGTGCGGTGGACGGACGGGCCGTTCCGCGGCGGACTGGACGAGGTCGGCGTCGACGAGGTCTGCTGCGTGCGGGACTCGCCGGTCCAGGACCCGGCGCTGAGCGAGTTCCTGGACCGCGTGACGAGGTCATTCGGCTTCCGCGACGGCGAGGAGAACGCGAAGGCGGTGCAGGACTCGCCGGTCCAGGACCCGCGGCTGAACGAGTTCCTGGACCGCGTGACGAAGTCGTCCGGCTTCTGCAACGGCGAGGAGAAACCGAAGGCGGCGCCTCAGGGTACCGGGGCCACGTCGGCCCCGGGCAGCGAGCAGAGCGCGACGGCGGCGCCTCAGGCGACCGGGGCCACGTCGCTCTGGGGCAGCGAGGGGGAAACTGCCTTCATAATCATCGACTAGGTCGCGGCCTGCACTGCACTCCTGCGCTTCTGTTTCGATGTATCCATGTGCCTGCCCTGCTCGACGATTGGTGAGGGTATTTTGCGCCTTTGCGTTGCTTCATTCAGTTACTGTCTTTGTCTTTCATGTTTCGTGTCTAAGTCTAATCTTGTTCGGCCCAGAAATGGACGCCATCGTTGGTAGTACTTGGTAGTCGGTCCGATTATGTATCTCTGTTCCTGTTGCCATCTTTCCCTGCAACATATTATGTATTGAACTGAACCAAATTTGATTCTGCATACCTGAAACCCAAAATAGCATCCACCAAGCGTTTAAACAACAGTGCTCAAAACATGATGATGCTACCTAGTGCAAAGTGGAACAAGATTACGTTAGACCTAATGTTTATGCATTGAACTCCCACTCCCCCCAAGGTTGATGAAACCTTGATAATAATCAAACGTGGAGGATGCGTTCCGCGTCAGTAACACCAGTTAGCTCCAGCGGGTAGTTGCCGAGCCAGCAGGCAGTGCGATCCTGTAGCCTAAGAACAGTAGCAATAATATGGCTACCCAAGTTTTGATTTCTAGGAGTTTTCCTAACGCTAATATCCCTCTCTCTCCATTGAGCAACACCTTTATCTCTGCCACCCGGGATGCATAATACGAGAGGTCAACATCCACGGACTGAAGCATCGAGACTGCCTCAGAGGTATCAGTTTAAGGGTCATCTGCACTGATCGTACTAAGGGTCAGCACACAGCTGTAAGACCGCCAGGCCACCACCACGGTGATCACGCACTATCATACCAGATTACCGGTGTCCACTGTGCCATCAGCCGCCTGGAAAGAGCCATCGACGTTCAGATTAACGTGATCTTCTCGCGGTGGCACCTGCGTCGACTTCCTCGTGAGTTTAGGTCCAAGGGGGGCATCAGCTTAACACCTTCTTTCCTCTGTCAAAATCTGCATGTAGAAATTGCTCAATGATCAGTAGCAAATCCACATGGCTGGCTAGGCCTCGACGGTCAGCAGTGCGATTCACCAACCTGATGTTTTTCCACCATCAAGGCTTCTCTTGCAGTTGCAGTTGCAGGACAAATGTGTGGGCCTCAGAACCAGCCCACATATGGCTTCCAAACCATACTAGGGTACACCATGTACAAGTTTGTACTACTACAAATTTACTCATGATGGCAGTTTGGATAAATCAGAGTACCCTTGCGATTGGTAGGAGCTTAAAGGTCTGAAGAATGAAATTGTTCATAACATGATATTGGCTCCAACAAATCCAAGTATGCTGGCTAAAGGTCTCCTCATTTTTGGAGACAGTATAAAGGTCTCCTTATGAGCCACACTAATCGTACCCTTGCATTTTTAAACAAGACCAAGCAAAGAAAACTATAACAGATATAGTATCACACAAACATAAATAATGCAAACAAGAAATGCAAAGGAAACGGTAAAATGAAAAATGTTGCTAAAGGAAACCCCATAATATATTAATTTAGTCATGCTATTGGCTGAATGTCGGTTAAGAGCATGTCATCTGCACAAAATGAAATGTTTCACCAGGGTTGGTACCCTTGTGCTGCACAGCAAGCATGGTATGGCGTCCTATAAAGCGTAATAATGTTAAGAGTATCCCTAGAAGCACCGTGACACGGTCAAAACACCTAATATAGCCGCTTTCGGCAGTAAGAGGCGCCACAGTAGCAAGCTGACTTGGAGTTTCCCATGAAGCACTATGGCACTGTCAAAGCACCTAATAGAGCCGTTTTCGGCAGTCAGAGGCACCACAGTGGCAAGCTAACTTGACAACACTGCCATCTGGACCAATGACACTGTCCATGACATACCCGTAGTCATACGAGAGTTCCTGCAACAAGTATAGTCAAGTCAGCAATCCATAGGCAGGTGAAACAGCAGGAAGATAAAAGGTGCCATGTGCCCGCACTTGCACAATTGATATAATTGATTATGTTTCAGTATCTACTGATGGTCAACTTAACAGCAGTTTGCAAAACCAATTCATAAAATACATATCGTCTTAGTATGGGTGCATATATCTATGATCCATAGGCCGGGGGTAAAAAAAATAAGAAGCTTCCATTATCCAAAAAACATATCACCTTAGAATGTGTATGATCAAATTTTCTCACTTTGATCTCTATAGTGTATCTAGAAATTTCAGGGTCGACAGTAATAAAATGATGCTGTAGATTTTTTCACTAACTAATGAAACACATTAAGATTAACAGGTCAAATAACTGAACAATAAAGCTTCAATAGTTATGATTCAACTATCACTGAATTTCATGGTTAACATCTTACAGAGTTAACTTTTCCTTGAAAAAAATAATCAAGTTTTAGTCACAAAGACTCGCCTGAAGAGGTGGTATGGTATCAGCTGCAACAAGCATGATTTTTGCTAGCTTGATATCTCTATGTGAGCTCAGTACGCACTGGATGAAAAGGTTCGGTTGGCAGCTATGATTTATGAACCTCGCAATGTTGCCAGTGGAACCAGCATCAATGCAATACTCTGGGGCTTGAGAAGCCTCGGAGTCATGCTCATCTTGAAGAGATGCCATATGCAGTTCTGAGCCAAACCTTTGCTGTAGAAAAATAACGAGTAAATATCATGGTAATGATGTGTTAATACACAATACATGACATTGTGGAAAGGGAAGAAAATGACAGCTTCAGTTGGAGGACATTATAGTAGATCATTTTACAGGATATGCTGTTCCATCTGTCCCAACAAAATCTAGGCCGGTTACTAGCTCTAGAAAGATGAACAAATCAAAGCTTCAAGCAACGAGGTAAACAACTTTACTAGTCAAAGACAAGCATGATATCAGTTTCACTTTTCCCTTCTAACAGAGAACAATTGTATTGAGAACGAAATAGTGCATCACAGTAATATATCCTTGGTGTGTAAAAACTTCCTCCTAGGAGGATGTAAATACCCTCTCTTTCCAATGCAATGAAACGCAAAAGCCATTTGCATTTTCTCGAAAATATATCCTTGGTTTTATTATGGTAAGTTGGTAACTAGGAGAAATAACATCAAATCGAGGCATCGAGCATACAACAGTTCAGCTTCAAAGTTGAAACCAGCAAACAGAAGAGAATAATGCATTACCTTCCTCCCATCCAGGCCTTTAATGGTCTGAAGACAGTCTATATCAAATATGTAGTTATTGTCGAGCAAACCTTCAACTTCAGCGTTCCTCCTCAATACCCCAGTGTATTCACAGATGAGTGCCCCTGGAAGAATAGTGTCCCACGTTCTTACACCCCAACCTTTTAACTCAGTCTTGAACACCTGAATTTACATTTTGATTCGTTAATCTACAAGGCAATGCAATATACTCCCTCTGGTGGTGTATATGAGTCAGGCATGAAATTGTAGGTCTTTAACTTGACTAACATAACATGTATAATATGCCAAAAAAGATATTTAGAAACTTCACTCAACGGCGAATCTGAAGATATATTTTTCGGGGGCATATAACACAAGTTTTGCTAGTCGAATTAAAGACTAAAAACCCTTGCTCGACTTATAAACCTGACTGGAGGAAGTAAGGAAAAAACACATAAAAGAAAATAAGAGAATAAGAAAAAGTACTACCTCTAGGCGGTATTGCAATCCTTGCTGGGATGTTCTATTTACACAGCTGCAGTGGCAGCTACAAGTAGCACCACACTCGAACACAACTGCTTTGGGCTCCACCAACCTAAAGATTACACAAATGATTAAAGAAGAGCTGCAGCCCAAGAACAAAGAGTACATGATAAACATTCTTTTTCATTCCCTGAAAACTTGAAGCGCCATTGCCACCTCCCATAGTAGGCAAATATTACCATAAACATGTTTTTTGACATTACATTATGCTAAAAGCCCAATGACCTTCAACGCAAAATGTTACCTTCCAACTTTCTTTTGACTGGACACATATGGTAGATCGGAACCATTGCGATCAGCACACAAGCAGTGTGTAGAGCTAGAACAATTTCCTTTGCAATTACAACCAATGCTGTCAGCTGGCATTTTGATATATTCTGGAATCTGCAGTGACTTAGAGTACACAAAGCCTACAAAAGGCATGACGCAGATAAAATCATTATAGCGTGTATGCTCAATATTTGTGAAAAGCAAGAAACTCAAGCAATACAAGTAACACATGTCAAAAAAAGATGAGCTAATTCCAAACATTAAAAGCAGCAAGCAAGCATCCGGCATAAACACAAGATTAGCGGCCAAAATCACATATGATAAAAACAGGTAAAACGATGGACAGGAGAGCTAGTTAAAGGTGATAAATAGAAGTTTGTAGCATACCAGATGGAGGAACAGGAGGATTATCAACTAAATTTGTAGCAGGAATTGGAATGTTCTCCTGCCCATAAGAGATGTCCCGACAAACCAACCTATTGAACAATTTCGAAGACAAATAATAAGACCTGGAGGGAAAAGACAAAAGAGTATGAATACTGAGCATAAATCAATATGGTCAGTGCTCAAATAACAAACCCAGGTAATTCAGAAATTGGCATGTGAACATCTCCACGATTAAACAGCACCTGCACATATATGTGTTTATAAGAAGCTAAAAGGTAAAAGATACTAAAGAAAGCATCGGAGTCAAAGGAAACTAAGTGAAACGGAGATCACTTTTCAAACATAGGATTTGAAACATGACTACAATAGGCTGTCAGTCAAGAGAGTCGATATTATGTTATTTATAGAGGGTACGAAATTTAATAGATGGGGACTGCATCTTTAGACACCTAACCAGCATCAAGTACTAGGAATTTGCTGGATAATTGAACTGAAAGATCCAAGCACAAACAAGTTTTTCTGTGAGAAAAATACACATACACAGTAAAGAAAAGGCACAAACTACATGTGTGATTCAGGATTCTAAGAACGTGTGTGATCCCGGATTGTAAGAACAATAGCAGTAAAAAAATGGTACCTCCTGTTTCCTAGATCGTTTCCAAGTTCACAGCGGTTTCCCAGTCAACTCGGTTATTTTCCAGTTTTCTTTACTCTTTTTTTTTCATAATTTTTGTTTCATAAGCATTTGACAACTCTTTAAGCATGAGGTCACAGGTTTGAGTACTGGAAACAGCCTCTTGCAGAAATGTAGGGAAAGGCTGCGTACGATAGATCAAAAGTGATCGGACCCTTCCCGGACCCTGCACAAGCAGGAGCTACGTGCACCAGGTTGCCCTTTAAGCATTTGACAACTCTTTGACCAAGATTCTAAAGGGTTCAGCCAAAATCCAGCCAGAACTGAACATCTGATTACAACCATGATTTTGGAACCTAGTTCAGTCAATGATAATACTATAGTAGATTGAGATGTTGATACAAGTGCTCTTATACTGCAAAAAGAATACAGAGATATCGAAAACAAGAAGATAAGGGGCTGAAATCAGCTTGAGCTTGTAAACTCTACCCTGGAAGTTGTCAAAGGTGGTTGACCTTCAAGGCGCTTCAATCTGAATTTGAAAACCAAATGCCCGCGCACTCCTTTCTCTGACAAGCAATCCACTACCTATGTAACATTTGTAGTCATAAAGTAAGTTACTCAAGATGCAACCATGAGACATGTTCAAGCTTCAGAAGCAGTGAAGATAAGACATCTAACAGGAGGCAAGATCACTGCAACTATCACTGATGAAATATTTCAATTTGCTTCAGACTAGAGCCTGAAGTTAATGGAAGAAATATTTGAATAGATATGCATATACTCCCTCCGTCCGGAATTAACTGTCGCTGAAATGAGTGTATCTACACACTGAGACGCGTCTACACTCATTTCCGCAACAGTTAATTCCGGACGGAGGTTGTAATTGTTAATAAGATCACACTAGGTGACTCTTCGGCAAAATAAAAATATCACACTAATCCGCTAGTTTGGATGATTAGTTTGAAACTATCAGCCTACATACACTTGGCACCAAACAGATATTTGATATTAAGATAATCTAGGAGATAAAAACCTTGTACAATCCATCATAGGTGTAAACTTTTCCAGTGTAGCTGTTCTTTTCTATATGGCCACGAACAACCCGTATAGGGTTGCCATTATCCTTGCTATTCTGCACAGAAGTAAGAGGCGACTATTAGCATTTGGAAGAGAACTAATTCTTGAGATGGAAAAGGAAGAACATAAGCTACTCTAAACTTGGTGATGCAATCAATGGCTGTGTGCATCGTAATGATGCAGGCTGGGGGTTCAACCTCCTTTCTGAACGCACGATATAAAAAATCAAAGGAACCCGGGAACTAACCTTCAGTGCCAAGTTTCCCCGAAGCAATGTTTGTTCAGTTTTCTGGTGACCGTTGCCAAGCAAATTGTTCCCTCCTTCGCCAGTGTAAATAATTTCGTCAGCTTTGTCAAAATCATCTTCATATGCCCCCGACATTACAATGCAGGTGGCAAGAGGGAAAATTAAATCTTGATACCCTGGCTGCTTAATGAAATGATCAACACTACCACATAAATCATTTTTTACTTATGGAATAGATATATTAACAAATAATATGATCAATAGACCTTTGCAGATTGTACATCAGGAAAAAAATATACAACCAGATATTAACAGCTAGACAAAGTCCTGTGAAATAAAATAATTTAACATGAACTTACACAAAAAATAGAAAATATTTCTACGATCAAGACATTAAAATGTTTACCCTCTTATGTTGTATATATAAACAGACAATGACATTATATGAGTGTTCAATGACCTATTTCTATATGGCACACTGTCAAATCATTTCATTGCCGTGAAGTGCATCATATTTCAACTTACATACCATTTTTTAAACAAAGGCAACACTCCTGAGTAAATTTGACTCATAGGCTACTATGGTTCTTGACTTCTATTTCACTTCAGTGCTACATTAGTCAGCTGTATGCTAAAGCGGAGAAAAAATTGTCATGTTAATTTCACAATATGGGGTTGGGCTAGCTTGGAAGGAAGAAGAGAGGCGCCATGCAGCATGTGTTAGGGAGTACTAAAGCTAGGAATCATTTCTACCGGCTTTTAATCGAGTTTTGTGGGTGACACCGTCACATTTGGGATTAAATTGCATTTATTAGTTCATGAATTAGCCGTCGACGAGCGACGAATTGTCCAAACCTTAGTGATCTAAACGATCTTATATTAGTTTACAGAGGGAGTATTCAATACTGAACTGAAGTTCAATTTTACATCTAGGTCATGGAGCCTTTTAAAAAAGTTCATCCGAAACCCTAGACCATGGTGCTTGGTCCGAGTTGAACACTGAACTATGAAACCATATGTGTTATCAAACCTTGAAATTTCTAAAACCGTCTAACTTGTACCCTAGCTTGTTTTTGCATTCTGGAGTTCCCAAAACACATGAATTTTTTGCGAATGTAAGGAATGATACGAAATCATAACCTGCAAAACTTAATCCAGGAACATTGCTATTTGTGTCCTAGGCAAAAAATTACAAGAGATAAATAATTTCCTCTTGTCTTTTACACAAATTGTCATGTTTTTTCTAATCTTTGCAGTTATTCATTTTGTAGCAACTCCCTAAGTTTATAGATATTCCCCAATTCTTTCTAAACCTTTGAAGGTGCAAACCACCCTAAAATCCAGGGCCACGGTTTGAAGGACGTGGGTGTATGCTATAAAATGAGAACCTGCAAAAAATTATCAAAAATATGATAATTTGTGTTCCATAAAAAAAACAAGAGATAACTGTATTCGTTTCGTCAAATTTTTTTCACAGAACACAGATAGCCATATTTTTGTATGAAATTTTGCAGGCTATCGTTTCTATTATGAAATGAATCAAGTGCATACAGATCAAATTTGGTTAGGATCAAATAAACCAAGAGCATACCAAGCTGAAGCTGAATGTCGATTTCATATTTATTCAGCCAATATGTCATGGTCATTATAGAACTATCGAATGTCGGAATATGTTACTGTGTTATCAGCTAATTTTGAATATCCATTCCACCAGCCTTACCTTATCTTGATGTTTCGAACCCATATAATCTATACCCTTCATCCAATGGCCATGTATGCCTAGCACAACCATCTCAGCACGTGAGTAGAATTGATCTCCAACTTCAACCCCTAAGAAAGAAGACAATGAACGAATTCACATTGTTATTTCTATAAAGCAAGAACTGTTTCATCAATCAATAAGACATTTTCCTCTTTGAAAATAAATGAAAGACTAACCAGGAAGATGCCCTATCCTCTTCTCTGGATAAAGTACGGCATTGGTCGCTTGCATCTGTTTTATTTTCCAGGTTCACATAAATTTGCAGTATTTATAAGACACAATTCTAAGTATCATTAATAAGAAGGTACCTTTGTTAATGCTTTCAGATCAGGGCGCTTTGATGGCCGTTTGACTTCTCCAAAACCTTCGTCATCTTGGTTGTTAGCCTTCCATGTTCACAAGCAAAGAAGTTTACGAAATCATACCAAGCATTTCATAGATGAAATAAGTATCAAACTGCCACAAATAAAATAAAAATATGGCAATGCATTTTTGTGTGGATGGGGCCCGGCGGGGACGGGGGTTATAACTGGTCAAAGTTTATATTTCAACCTTCGATTTGCGGTCCCTAGCATTTATTACCCTCTTGAGCTAATGCTTTGCTGAGGGCTTGATTTCCCCATATTTACCCAGAATCTATTGTTCCATAAGTGATGAAATCAAACATTTGTATGAGAAATTAAACAAAAATCATTGACAGGACCGTTCAAAGTAAATTACGTCTGAGGAAACAGATAATAAACGAATTCCAACACAGGAGGAGCCATGTGAATTTTAATTAAGGAAAACTTACTGCATGATACTAAAATTAGCTCAGGAGTTGAACTTTGGAACATGGGTCCACACGCACCCTTATGAACAGTAAAAACAGAAAAATATATAGAGTGAGCGTGGACCCATGTTCTGTCGATGTGCGAAGTTTCACAAAGAAATGACACAGTATTCTGGGCAGAAAAGACAAAGTCAGTGCTTAAGAAAACCATGTTTGAAGTAATTTGGATGTCTGATTTTTTTTCTTCGCCAAGAGTACAACTGATGTCATTTCTTTGCAAAACTTCACATGTGAGTAGAACAGTTGACCAGGTTTATTAACCTAAAATTTATAATTTTTTATTTTAAAACTACCTTTAAAATTTTACTTTTCATAAAGGTTGCGCATGAACCCATGTTAGCCATTGTATTTCAAAATTTTAGAATGAAGTATATTGGAGTAAGTAATGGTGGACAGAAAGACAGAAATATGTAAAGCATCTATAATATCAAAATGCACCTAATTATTAAGGACTGCGCTACGGCGTGACGTGCCGAATCCCCGACATGCGCTGGATGCAATGGACGTCGGCCAGGGCGTCAGCACGTCACCATCAGCCTGCGCAGACTCGGCACTCGGCAGTGTTGTCGATCACACGCTGCAGAGTGCGACGCGCTGTAAGATTCGTTGCCACACGTCGGCACGTCATAATTCCGGATTACTAATCACATGCCCAACATGGACTATTACTAACATGATTTGTATTTGAGATGTACAAAATGTTAGAGACAAATAGAAATAGGAGCTTTCGATCTGGCTCTTATGAGCGTTTTGTTCTATTTCTTACTTTGAGACTTGGAGTCTTTGTTACTGGATTATTTTTAATAATATGAGCCGTATGCATCTTTCTGATGCAGAGGCTGGGGTAAAACCCCTTTTCGAAAAAAATACAAAAGCCTTTTAGAAAGAAATGCCTAACACACAGAACTCACTGTATATTGTACATTCTACAGAACATGTTTTTTATCAAAGAGAAGCCTCTGTGATCGGGAAAAAAAAGGAGAAGCCTATGTAACACAGGTTAGCAAACACTCAAATAAGAACCAGTAGATCAACACAGCAATATGCTTCCATGTTCACAATGACTGCAAAATATTTTAGGAGAAAAGACCTGGTAACGCGAACAAGCATAACACGTTTCAGAATGAAGACATGATCAAGAAAAAAGGGAAACAAGCAGGGAACTATAAGCTCCGCGCACCTTATATTTCCTGTATGCACACATAGCTACTACAAATTCAGGCCTCCTTTGGTTCATAGGATAGGATTATCGTAGGAGTAGGAAATTTGTAGGAAATGAGATATGACATGTATCTCAAATCATATAAGTAGGAATAGGAAAAGAGATGTCATTTAGTTCACATCATAGGAATTTTTCCATTGAGTCTAGGCTAATGTTTATTTTCCTTGAAATGTGGAGGATAGGAACCAATCCTATGTAGGAATAGGAATCCATTCCTATGAACCAAAGGGCTCTAAAGGAAAAAAATCCTATAAGAATCATATCCTATAGAATTCCTATGAAATTCCTCCGAACCGAAGGAGGCCTCAATATAATCAGGATTCGAGGTGTACACAAGGTCATAAACAAATAGGATCATATAATAAATCATTTTGAAGGAAAGTCCTGGAAGTAGAAACCACTTGACATAGCCCATTAAATTAAACAAAGCACACACAACATAGGTTAGCAACAAATAGCCAAACAAACAAATATAAGATCAGACCAAGCATATGCATCCATGGGCACAATGATGACAAAGCTATTTAGGAGGAAAGACCTGACAGCACTAAAATCACAGTACTAAAAATGCACATGTTACTGCAATTTTAGTAGCCCCTGGCCCTACTCTCCAATTGTGCAACTTCTAGGTGACTGAGATTTATGGAATTTCAGGCAACTGAAAATTAGCAAACACTATGACTGGCGGACTACTTTCCATGCAACAGCCAACAGTACGACTGTACGAGGTTACTTAACTGAACGGTGTGAAAAAACTGAATGAACTTCATATTCATGCTACAGAATTTCACAGCTCAAACTGTGCGTTCATGGTACGTTCAGCCAACCAGTACGTGTAAATCTTTCATGGTCAAAGAGACCCTAATTTCACAGCTAAAACTGTTCGTTTATCATACAAGACAGAGAATGCCACACCTGACGCTTGAGAGCCCTGGAGGCCTTCAGCTCTTGCCTTACAGCCTGCTCCCTTTGCTGTTCCTCCTGTGACACAAACCATGCCAGGCCTTTAAAACACTGGCTATAGGAAACTAACAGTCCCTCTTGATTTTTGAGAAATTAACCAACAATCCTTAATATGCCCAGTGCCCACATTCAGAAATATGTTTTTATTAACGAGTAAATTAAGGAGACCGGGAGACCTGCACAAAGTGAAGGTAGTTACTGCTGAACGCCCGCAGCGTTTCCTTCACACGCAACCTCCAGCTCTTGCCGCCACCGTCATGCTCATCGGCCCCACCATCCACGGGCGCCACCTCCTCGTTGTCCTTGGGCAGCGCCAAAACCTCGCATGCCGTCATCGCCGTTGCCATGGGTGCGGTGACTGTCCTGCGCCTCTTTCTCTCGTCCAGCGCCACCGCGTCGGACTCCACCTCCATGCCCTGGAGCAACGGAACGAGCATGTCCACCGCCGTCTCCGCGGCCTTGGCAGCCTCCCTCTGCTTCCTCCTTACGTAATGCAGCACCGGCTTCTTTACCGGGACGCCTCCCTCGTCCCTCTTGTGCCCGAGGCGCCCGACGGACCCTGCGTCGTCCGGGCACCCCTTCTCGGTGTGCGGCGCGCGCCGTGGGCGGCGCAGCGTGGAGTCGGTGAAGTCATCGGGCTCGGCGTAGTCGGGGTACCCCTTCTCGGCATACCGCGCGCTCCGTGGACGGCACGGCGCGGCGGAGACGCGAGCATCGGGCGGCTCGGCGTAGTCGAGACACCCTTTGTCGGCGTCCCGTGCGCTCCGTGGGCGGCACGGCGCGTGTACGGCGCGGGCATCGGGCGGCTCGGCGTAGTCGAGGCACCCCTTCCGAGCATGCCGCACGGTCCGCGGACGGCACGGCGTGGCGGGGCCGCAGAAGTCGGGCTCCTCCGCGTAGTTGGGGTACCCCTTCACCGCGTACCGCGCGCTCCTCGGGCGGCACGGAGAATCGGCGAAGCCCGGCACCTCCATGACGGCGGCCGCCGGTGGGATCGCGCTCAGGCTCCTCCTTTGGGGCGGCGGCGAGGGTTTTGGGAGGGATTGGGTGAGGGCGGAGAGAAGCGAGGTGCGCGACAGGACACGGACGGGACGAGAAAGGGAGGGAGGGGCAGGTGGACGAAGCCACGAAGGTACACTGCTCTTTTACCATTTGCGGCAAAGCTTGGGGGACATGGGGATTTTACCAGACTGCCCTCGCGAGCTCGCGATGGAATGTCGTTGGGGATGTCTGGATGAAAGGACGATGTGCGGATCGGACGGCCGCGAGCATAGTAGCCCGAACGGCACGGCACGGCATCGCCGTCCAGCACCACTCGGTGGGTCGGATCCACTGGCGGAGCTAGCTAGGAATGGCTGGGGGGGCCAAGGCTAAATCATGGGTGTTTGAGGGTGTAAACTGCTAAAAAAAAATCCTCATCTAAGTCCTCCCTCAAAAAATTTCTTCATAGTTTGGTCCAAAGTTGGGGGGCCACAGCCCCCCAGACTTGCACATAGCTCCGCCACTGGTCGGATCGATCCTAGAAAGAAACGGAGGGGATTTAGGGTATGTTTGGTTTATACTACAAGTAGTAGCAAATATGTTCCTTCGGGTCAACTCCAACGCACAACCCAATTTTGTCCAGGCGTGTTTGTTTGGATCCAAAACGACAGCGGAACGCAACGACCCATCTCATTTTTTCGTCCGTTTTGTGTTTACTCGGATCAAATTTGCTCATAATTTGGATTCGAAGCGGACACAAACTGCACATTTTCTGTGTCATCCTCGTTCGTATGTGTCCTCTCATGTTCGATCTGGGTCCACCTACCATTCACCCACCATCCCATCTCTCTCCACTTTTTCCTCTCTTTCTTCCCCTCCCCCCTCCCCCCCCCCCCCCCCCGCGCGCACACACACATCTCGGTGCAGACCACCCACCATGCCGTAGGAGACAAGGTAGCCGCCGGGACAATGCCAGAGCAGCGCCTCCATCGTGCTCACTCGCTCGCGCTTTGGTTTGGGACGCAGTTGCTCAAGCAGCACGAGCAGGCCGCCTCGAACGCCATGCGCTCCTCGCCGCTCTGGTCTGGGACGCAACACGAGTAGGCTGCCGCTAGAGCACTTTGATAGAACGGGAGAGAGCGCCCAGCAGCCGGACCTTGCCGCGGCCGAAGTCCTAGACATGGCGGCGCTTCCTCTGTCGCTCTAGGCCAGGCGTGCAGAGCCCCAATTGTCAGACCTCGCCGCGGCCAGAGTCCCCTCGACGGGATCTAGGAGAATGGGGTGCCCTAACGCCGCACTCTGCACCTGCGCGTCCCTCGATGCCGCGCTCTCACCTACGCGTCCCCTCAATGTCGCGCTCTACACCAGCATGGGGTGCACTGTCACCACGCTCTGCACCCACAAGTCCCCTCAACGGGATCCGGGAGCACGGGGTGTACTGCCGCCACGCTCTGGACTCCATCGATCCCAAGCTAGACCCTGATATGTCTCCGTCGTATCTACTCTTCCAAACACTTTTGCTCTTGTTTTGGACTCTAATTTGCATGATTTGAATGAAACTAACCCGGACAGACGCCGTTTTCGATAGAACTATCATGGTGCTGTTTTTTGTGCAGAAATAAAAGTTCTCAAAATTGGACAAAACTTTTTGGAGATTTTTTATGGAATAAATAAAAAATACTAGAGCAAATACTGATTTCTACTACACAACTTGTTCTTGTAGACTCGTGTTGGGCCTCCAAGCGCAGAGTTTTGTAGCACAGTAGCAAATTTTCCTCAAGTGAATGACCTAAGGTTTATCAATCCGTGGGAGGCGTAGGATGAAGATGGTCTCTCTCAAACAACCATGCAACCAAATAACAAAGAGTCTCTCGTGTCCCCAACACACCGAATACAATGGTAAATTGTATAGGTGCACTAGTTCGGCGAAGAGATGGTGATACAAGTGTAGTAATGACACTATATATTGATTTTTGTAATAGGAACAATAAAAACAGCAAGGTAGCAAGTAAGAAAAGTGAGCACAACGGTATTGCAATGCTTGAAAATGAGGCCTAGGGTTCATATTTTCACTAGTGCAATGTCTCAACAATGCTAATATAATTGGATCATATAACCACCCCTCAATGTGCGATAAAGAATCACTCCAAAGTTCTTATCTAGCGGAGAAACATAAGACGAAATTCCATCTAGGGACAAAACCACCTCAAAGTTATCCTTTCCGATCAATCTATCGAGCTATTCCTATAAGTGTCACAGACATCCGAAGGTTTGTTCTAAAATAACACCATATGATACACATCAATCAACTCTAATGTCACCTAGATACTACAATGTCACCATGAGTATCCGTGAGTTGATTGTATGATATGCATCAAACAACTTCAGATTCATAATACTCAATCCAACACAAAGAACTTCAAAGAGCGCCCCAAGATTTCTACCGAAGAAACAAAGACGAAAACGTGCATCAACCCCTATGCATAGATTACCCCAATGTCACTTCGGGAATCCACGAGTTGAGTGCCAAGACATACATCAAGTGCTCTCAAATCCATAAAAGTACTCGGTCCGATAATAATAAAATCTCAAAGGTAAAACTCAATTCATCACAACAAGATAGAGAGGGGAAAACACCATACGATCCAACTATATTAACAAAGCTAGCTCGAGATACATTAAGATCGTGCGAAATCAAGAACACGAGAGAGAGAGAGAGAGAGAGAGAGAGAGAGAGCAAACACATAGCTACTAGTACAAACCCTCAACCCCGAGGGTGGACTACTCCCTCCTCATCATGGTGGCCGCCGGGATGATGAAGATGGCCTCCGGTGATGATTTCCCCCTCCGGCAGGGTGTCGGAACAGGGTCTAGATTGGTTTTTCGTGGCTACAGAGGCTTCGGCAATGGAACTTCTGATCTACGGTTATTTCTGGGGGTTTCTGTATTTATAGGATTTTTTGGCGTGAGTCTCACGTCCAGATGGGTCACGAGGTGCTCACTACCCACCAACCCACGACCAAGGCCTCTGGCGCGCCCTGGTGGGTAGTGGCCACCTCCTTTACCTTATGGTCCTCCCACGAAGCTTCTAGTGCCTCTTTTGTTCCAAAAAAATCGTCAAAAAGTTTCGTTGCATTTGGAGACCTTTTATTTCTGCACAAAAACAACATCACGGTAGTTCTACTGAAAATAGCGTCAGTCCGGGTTAGTTCCATTCAAATCATACCAAAACCATATATAATTGTTGTAAACATGGCATGAATACTTCATAAATTATAGATACGTTGGAGATGTATCAAATACCCATTGGAGGGGGCCACCTGTTGCCCACGAGGCACCAGGGCACGCTCTGGTGGCTGGTGGGGCCCACGTAGTTCTGCTGATCCTATTCTCGGCACTATAAATTCGTATTTCCTGAGAAAAAATAAGAGAGAAAGTTTCATCGCGTTTTACGATACGGAGCTGCCGCCACCTCTTGTTCTTCATCGGGAGGCCAGATCTGGAGTCCGTTCGGGGCTTTGGAGAGGGGAATCCCTCGTCATCGTCATCATCAACCATCCTCCATCACCAATTTCATGATGCTCACCGTCAGGAGTGAGTAATTCCTTCGTAGGCTTGCTGGACAATGATGGGTTGGATGAGATTTATCATGTAATCAGGTTAGTTTTGTTAGGGCTTGATCCCTATTATCGACTATGTTTTGAGATTGATGTTGCTATGACTTTGCTATGCTTAATGCTTGTCACTAGTGCCCGAGTGCCATGATTTCAGATCTGAACCCTTTATGTTTTCATGAATATATTTGCGTTCTTGATCCTATCTTGCAAGTTATACGCACCTGCTATGTGCTATGATCTGCAGACCCCAAGGTGACAATAATTGGGATTCTTTCTGGTGATTACTGTAGTTTGAGAAGTTCATGTATTCACTATGTGTTAATGCTTTATTCCGGTTCTCTATTGAAAGGAGGCCTTAATATCCCTTAGTTACCTTATGGACCCCGCGAGGACAAAATATGTCATGCAAGTTCTTATTGCAAGCACGTATGACTATATACGGAATACATGCCTACATTACATTGATGAATTAGAGCTAGTTTTGTGTCATCCTAGATTATAATTGTTACATGATGAATGTCATCCAACATAATTATCCATCACCGATCCATTGCCTACGAGCTTTTCACATATTAATCTTTGCTAAGTTACTGCTACTATCACAATTGCTACAAAAGTATTACCGCTACTGTTACCGTTACTGTTGTTATTGCTACTATCGCTACCAAATTACCATACTACTGCGCTACCGATCACTCTACTGCAGATATTTAGTTCTTCGGGTGTGGTTGAATTGACAAATAAACTGCTAATACTTGCAAATATTCTTTGGCTCCCCTTGTGTCGAATCAATAAATTTGGGTTGAATACTCACCCTCGAAAGCTATTGCGATCCCCTATACTTGTGGGTTATCAATACCTTTTTCTGGCGCCGTACCGCGGAGCATAACTCTTTTTGCTGAATCACTTGGGATTATATTTGTTGATCACTATGAAGAATCTTAAGGATGATAGAACTAAGATCATTCCCTCTAGAACGAGGGGAGGTAAGGAACTGTTATCTAGCTCTGCACTTGATTCACCTTCTGTTTTAAGTAAGCTTGCGACACCACTACCTGCTATTAATTCTGATATGTCGCAAGTAATTGATGATGCTACTTATGCTATGAATGATGCTATTGATTATGCTAGTACTTTTCTTGATGAAACTATGCCACTAGGTGAATTTCTTGATGAAGAACTTGCTAAAGCTAAAGAATTTGAGAATGCTGAAATAGATGAAATTACTGAAACTAATGAAATTATTGAAACAGAAGATAATGAAACACTCATTCTAGCTCTCCTAGGTATGAATTGCCTAAGATACCTGAGGGTTATGTTATGGATGGAGAGATAGCTAGGGAATTTCTCGCTTGCAATGATATATATGATCTTAAGAAATTACTATGTAAGTTGAAAGAAAAATCTTTGAATGCTATAATGAAATATGATCCTAAGTTTGCTACTTCACCTATCTTTGTTACTGATAAGGATTATGAATTCTTTGTCGATCCTGAGTTAATTACTTTGGTTGAATCTGATCTTTTCCATGGTTATGAAACTGAAACTGTTGTGGCACATCTTACTAAATTAAATGATATAGCCACTCTATTTTCTCATGAGGAAAAAATCGCTACTACTATATCCTCAAATTATTCCCTTTCTCATTAAAGGGTGATGCTAAAATATGGTTTAATACTCTTGCTCCTGGTAGTGTGCGTAGTCCCCAGGATATGATATATTGAAGGAAATATGCCCTAGAGGCAATAATAAAGTTATTATTTATTTCCTCATATCATGATAAATGTTTATTATTCATGCTAGAATTGTATTAACCGGAAACATGATACATGTGTGAATACATAGACAAATATATAGTCACTAGTATGCCTCTACTTGACTAGCTCATTAATCAAAGATGGTTATGTTTCCTAACCATAGACATGTGTTATCATTTGATTAGTGGGATCACATCATTAGAAGAATGATGTGATTGACATGACCCATTCCGTTCGCCTAGCACTTGATCGTTTAGTATACTGCTATTGCTTTCTTCATGACTTATACATGTTCCTGTAACTATGAGAATTATGCAACTCCCGTTTACCGGAGGAACACTTTGGGTACTACCAAACATCACAACGTAACTGGGTGATTATAAAGGAGTACTACAGGTGTCTCCGAAGGTACATGTTGAGTTGGCGTATTTCGAGATTAGGTTTTGTCACTCCGATCGTCGGAGAGGTATCTCTGGGCCCTCTCGGTAATGCACATCATTATAAGCCTTGCAAGCAATGTGACCAATGAGTTGGTTACGGGATGATGCATTACAGAACGAGTAAAGAGACTTTCCGGTAACGAGATTGAACTAGGTATTGGATACCGACGATCAAATCTCGGGCAAGTAACATACCGATGACAAAGGGAAGAACGTATGTTGTTATGCGGTTTGACCGATAAAGATCTTCATAGAATATGTAGGAACCAATATGGGCATCCAGGTCCCGCTATTGGTTATTGACCGAGAATAGTTCTAGGTCATGTCTACATAGTTCTCGAACCCGTAGGGTCCGCACGCTTAACGTTACGATGACAGTTTTATTATGAGTTTATAAGTTTTGATGTACCGAAGTTTGTTCGGAGTCCCGGATGTGATCACGGACATGACGAGGAGTCTCGAAATGGTCGAGACATAAAGATCGATATATTGGAAGCCTATATTTGGACATCGGAATCGTTCCGGGTGAAATCGGCATTTTACCGGAGTACCAGGAGGTTACCGGAACCCCCCGGGGGGTTATTGGGCCTACATGGGCCTCGAGGGAGAAGAGGGAAGGAGGCCGGAGGGGTCCGCGCTCCCCTCCCCTTCCTAGTCCGAATAGGACAAGGGAAGGGGGGCGGCGCCCCCCTTTCCTTCCCCTCTTCCTCCTCTTTCCCCTTCTCCTATTCCAACTAGGAAAGAAGGGAGTCCTACTCCCGGTGGGAGTAGGACTCCCCCCTTGGCGCGCCCTCCTTGGCCGGCCGCCTCCTCCCCCTGGCTCCTTTATATACGGGGGCGGGGGGGGCACCCCAAAGACACACAAGTTGATCTACGGATCGTTCCTTAGCCGTGTGCGGTGCCCCCCTCCACCATACTCCACCTCGGTCATATCATCGCGGAGTTTAGGCAAAGCCCTGCGCCGGTAGAACATCATCATCGTCACCACGCCGTCGTGCTGATAGAGCTCATCTCCGGAGCTTTGCTGGATCGGAGCCCAGAGATCGTCATCGAGCTGAACGTGTGCTGAACTCGGAGGTGCCGTACGTTCGGTGCTTGGATCGGTCGGATCGTGAAGACGTACGACTACATCAACCGCGTTGTGCTAACGCTTCCGCTTATGGTCCACGAGGGTACATGGACGAACACTCTCCCCTTTCATTGCTATGCCATCACCATGATCTTGCGTGTGCATAGGAATTTTTTTGAAATTACTACGTTCCCCAACAGTGGTATCAGAGGCAGGTTTTATGCGTTGATGTTATATGCACGAGTAGAACACAAGTGAGTTGTGGGCGATACAAGTCATACTGCTTACCAGCATGTCATACTTTGGTTCGGCGGTATTGTGAGATGAAGCGGCCCGGACCGACATTACGCGTATGCTTACGCGAGACTGGTTTCACCGTTACGAGCACTCGTGCTTAAAGGTGGCTGGCGGGTGTCTGTCTCTCTCACTTTAGCTGAATTGAGTGTGGCTACGCCCGGTCCTTGCGAAGGTTAAAACAACACCAACTTGACGAACTATCGTTGTGGTTTTGATGCGTAGGTAAGAATGGTTCTTGCTAAGCCCGTAGCAGCCACGTAAAATTTGCAACAACAAAGTAGAAGACGTCTAACTTGTTTTTGCAGGGCATGTTGTGATGTGATATGGTCAAGACGTGATGCTATATTTTATTGTATGAGATGATCATGTTTTGTAACCGAAGTTATCGGCAACTGGTAGGAGCCATATGGTTGTCGCTTTATTGTATGAAATGCAAACGCCCTGTAATTGCTTTACTTTATCACTAAGCGGTAGCGATAGTCGTAGAAGCAATAGATGGCGTAACGACAATGATGCTACGATGGAGATCAAGGTGTCGCGCCGGTGACGATGGTGATCACGACGGTGCTTCAAAGATGGAGATCACAAGCACAAGATGATGATGGCCATATCATATCACTTATATTGATTGCATGTGATGTTTATCCTTTATGCATCTTATCTTGCTTTGATTGACGGTAGCATTTTAAGATGATCTCTCACTAAATAATCAAGAAGTGTTCTCCCTGAGTATGCACCGTTGCAAAAGTTCTTCGTGCTGAGACACCATGTGATGATCGGGTGTGATAGGCTCTACGTTCAAATACAAAGGGTGCAAAACAGTTGCACACGCGGAATACTCAGGTCATACTTGACGAGCCTAGCATATACAGATATGGCCTCGGAACACGGAGATCGAAAGGTTGAGCGTGAATCATATAGTAGATATGATCAACATAGTGATGTTCACCATTGAAACTACTCCATCTCACGTGATGATCGGACATGGTTTAGTTGATTTGGATCACGTGATCACTTAGATGACTAGAGAGATGTCTGTCTAAGTGGGAATTCTTAAGTAATATGATTAATTGAACTTAAATTTATCATGAACTTAGTACCTGATAGTATTTTGCTTGTCTATGTTTGTTTGTAGATAGATGGCTCGTGCTGTTGTTCCGTTGAATTTTAATGCGTTCCTTGAGAAAGCAAAGTTGAAAGATGATGGTAGCAATTACACGGACTGGGTCCGTAACCTGAGGATTATCCTCATTGCTGCACAGAAAAGTTACGTCTTGGAAGCACCACTGGGTGCCAGGCCTGCTACTGATGCAACTGACGACGTTAAGAACGTCTGGCAGAGCAAAGCTGATGACTACTCGATAGTTCAGTGTGCCATACTTTACGTCTTAGAACCGGGTCTTCAACGACGTTTTGAACGTCATGGAGCATATGAGATGTTTCAGGAGTTGAAGTTAATATTTCAAGCAAATGCCCGGATTGAGAGATATGAAGTCTCCAATATGTTCTACAGCTGCAAGATGGAGGAGAATAGTTCTGTCAGTGAACACATACTCAAAATGTCTGGGTATAATAATCACTTGATTCAACTGGGAGTTAATCTTCCTGATGATAGTGTCATTGACAGAATTCTCCAATCACTGCCACCAAGCTACAAGAGCTTCGTGATGAACTATGACATGCAAGGGATGAACAAGACTATTCCCGAGCTCTTCGCAATGCTAAAAGCTGCGGAGGTAGAAATCAAGAAGGAGCATCAAGTGTTGATGGTTAACAAGACCACCAGTTTCAAGAAAAAGGGCAAAGGGAAGAAGAAGGGGAACTTCAAAAAGAACGGCAAGCAAGTTGCTGCTCAAGAGAAGAAACCCAAGTCTGGACCTAAGCATGAAACTGAGTGCTTCTACTGCAAGCAGACTGGACACTGGAAGCAGAACTGCCCCAAGTATTTGGCGGATAAGAAGGATGGCAAAGTGAACAAAGGTATATGTGATATACATGTTATTGATGTGTACCTTACTAATGCTCGCAGTAGCACCTGGGTATTTGATACTGGTTCTGTTGCTAATATTTGTAACTCGAAACAGGGACTACGGATTAAGCGAAGATTGGCTAAGGACGAGGTGACGATGCGCGTGGGAAATGGTTCCAAAGTCGATGTGATCGCGGTCGGCACGCTACCTCTACATCTACCATCGGGATTAGTTTTAGACCTAAATAATTGTTATTTGGTGCCAGCGTTGAGCATGAACATTATATCTGGATCTTGTTTGATGCGAGACAGTTATTCATTTAAATCAGAGAATAATGGTTGTTCTATTTATATGAGTAATATCTTTTATGGTCATGCACCTTTGAAGAATGGTCTATTTTTATTGAATCTCGATAGTAGTGATACACATATTCATAGTGTTGAAACCAAAAGATGCAGAGTTGATAACGATAGTGCAACTTATTTGTGGCACTGCCGTTTAGGTCATATCGGTGTAAAGCGCATGAAGAAACTCCATACTGATGGGCTTTTGGAATCACTTGGTACTTGCGAACCGTGCCTCATGGGCAAGATGACTAAAACGCCGTTCTCCGGAACTATGGAGCGAGCAACTGATTTGTTGGAAATCATACATACTGATGTTTGTGGTCCAATGAATGTTGAGGCTCGCGGCGGGTATCGTTATTTTCTCACCTTCGCAGATGATTTGAGCAGATATGGGTATATCTACTTGATGAAATACAAGTCTGAAACATTTGGAAAGTTCAAAGAATTTCAGAGTGAAGTGGAAAATCATCGTAACAAGAAAATAAAGTTTCTACGATCTGATCGTGGAGGAGAATATTTGAGTTACGAGTTTGGTCTACACTTGAAACAATGCGGAATAGTTTCGCAACTCACGCCACCCGGAACACCACAACGAAATGGTGTGTCCGAACGTCGTAATCGTACTTTACTAGATATGGTGCGATCTATGATGTCTCTTACTGATTTACCGCTATCGTTTTGGGGTTATGCTTTAGAGACGGCCGCATTCACGTTAAATAGGGCACCATCAAAATCCATTAAGACAACGCCTTATGAACTGTGGTTTGGCAAGAAACCAAAGTTGTCGTTTCTTAAAGTTTGGGGCTGCGATGCTTATGTGAAGAAACTTCAACCAGATAAGCTCGAACCCAAATCGGAGAAATGTGTCTTCATAGGATACCCAAAAGAAACTATTGGGTACACCTTCTATCACAGATCTGAGGGCAAGATTTTTGTTGCTAAAATTGGATCCTTTCTAGGGAAGGAGTTTCTCTCGAAAGAAGTGAGTGGGAGGAAAGTAGAACTTGATGAGATAACTGTATCTACTCCCTTATTGGAAAGTAGTTCATCGCAAGAACCGGTTCCCGTGACAACTACACCAATTAGTGAGGAAGCTAGTGATATTGATCATGAAACTTCAAATCAAGTTTCTACTGAACCTCGTAGGTCTACCAGAGTAAGATCCGCACCAGAGTGGTATGGTAATCCAATTCTGGAAGTCATGTTACTTGACCATGATGAACCTACGAACTATGAGGAAGCGATGATGAGCCCAGATTCTGCAAAATGGTTAGAGGCCATGAAATCTGAGATGGGATCCATGTATGAAAACAAAGTATGGACTTTGGTTGACTTGCCCGATGATCGGCAAGCCATTGAGAATAAATGGATCTTTAAGAAAAAGACTGACGCTGATGGTAATGTAACTGTCTATAAAGCTCGACTTGTTGCGAAAGGTTTTCGACAAGTTCAAGGAGTTGACTACGATGAGACTTTCTCACCCGTAGCGATGCTTAAGTCTGTCCGAATCATGTTAGCTATTGCTGCATTTCATGATTATGAAATTTGGCAAATGGATGTCAAAACTGCATTCTTGAATGGATTTCTGGAAGAAGAGTTGTATATGATGCAGCCAGCAGGTTTTGTTGATCCAAAAGGTGCTAACAAAGTGTGCAAGCTCCAACGTTCCATTTATGGACTGGTGCAAGCATCTCAGAGTTGGAATAAACGCTTTGATAGTGTGATCAAAGCATATGGTTTTATACAGACTTTTGGAGAAGCCTGTATTTACAAGAAAGTGAGTGGGAGCTCTGTAGCATTTCTGATATTATATGTAGATGACATATTATTAATTGGAAATGATATAGAATTTCTGGATAGCATAAAGGGATACTTGAATAAAAGTTTTTCAATGAAAGACCTCGGTGAAGCTGCTTACATATTGGGCATCAAGATCTATAGAGATAGATCAAGACGCTTAATAGGACTTTCACAAAGCACATACCTTGATAAAATTTTGAAAAATTTCAAAATGGATCAGGCAAAGAAAGGGTTTTTGCCCGTGCTTCAAGGTGTGAATTTGAGTCAAACTCAATGCCCGACCACAGCAGAAGATAGAGAGAAAATGAAAGATGTTCCCTATGCTTCAGCCATAGGCTCTATCATGTATGCAATGCTGTGTACCAGACCTGACGTATGCTTAGCAATAAGCTTGGTAGGAAGGTACCAAAGTAATCCAGGAGTGGATCACTGGACAGCGGTCAAGAACATCCTGAAATACCTGAAAAGGACTAAGGATATGTTTCTCGTATATGGAGGTGACAAAGAGCTAGTCGTAAATGGTTACGTCGATGCAAGCTTTGACACTGATCCGGACGATTCTAAATCGCAAACCGGATACGTGTTTTTATTAAACGGTGGAGCTGTAAGTTGGTGCAGTTCTAAACAAAGCGTCGTGGCGGGATCTACATGTGAAGCGGAGTACATAGCTGCTTCTGAAGCAGCAAATGAAGGAGTCTGGATGAAGGAATTCATTTCCGATCTAGGTGCCATACCTAGTGCATCGGGACCAATGAAGATCTTCTGTGACAATACTGGTGCAATTGCCTTGGCAAAGGAATCCAGATTTCACAAGAGGACCAAGCACATCAAGAGACGCTTCAATTCCATTCGGGACCAAGTCCAAGTGGGAGACATAGAGATTTGCAAGATACATATGGATCTGAATATTGCAGACCCGTTGACTAAGCCTCTCTCACGAGCAAAACATGATCAGCACCAAGACTCCATGGGTGTTAGAATCATTACTATGTAATCTAGATTATTGACTCTAGTGCAAGTGGGAGACTGAAGGAAATATGCCCTAGAGGCAATAATAAAGTTATTATTTATTTCCTCATATCATGATAAATGTTTATTATTCATGCTAGAATTGTATTAACCGGAAACATGATACATGTGTGAATACATAGACAAATATATAGTCACTAGTATGCCTCTACTTGACTAGCTCATTAATCAAAGATGGTTATGTTTCCTAACCATAGACATGTGTTGTCATTTGATTAGTGGGATCACATCATTAGAAGAATGATGTGATTGACATGACCCATTCCGTTAGCCTAGCACTTGATCGTTTAGTATACTGCTATTGCTTTCTTCATGACTTATACATGTTCCTGTAACTATGAGAATTATGCAACTCCCGTTTACCGGAGGAACACTTTGGGTACTACCAAATGTCACAACGTAACTGGGTGATTATAAAGGAGTACTACAGGTGTCTCCGAAGGTACATGTTGAGTTGGTGTATTTCAAGATTAGGTTTTGTCACTCCGATCGTCGGAGAGGTATCTCTGGGCCCTCTCGGTAATGCACATCATTATAAGCCTTGCAAGCAATGTGACCAATGAGTTGGTTACGGGATGATGCATTACAGAACGAGTAAAGAGACTTGCCGGTAACGAGATTGAACTAGGTATTGGATACCGACGATCAAATCTCGGGCAAGTAACATACCGATGACAAAGGGAAGAACGTATGTTGTTATGCGGTTTGACCGATAAAGATCTTCGTAGAATATGTAGGAACCAATATGGGCATCCAGGTCCGGCTATTGGTTATTGACCGAGAATAGTTCTAGGTCATGTCTACATAGTTCTCGAACCCGTAGGGTCCGCACGCTTAACGTTACGATGACAGTTTTATTATGAGTTTATAAGTTTTGATGTACCGAAGTTTGTTCGGAGTCCCGGATGTGATCACGGACATGACGAGGAGTCTCGAAATGGTCGAGACATAAAGATCGATATATTGGAAGCCTATATCTGGACATCGGAATCGTTCCGTGTGAAATCGGCATTTTACCGGAGTACCGGGAGGTTACCGGAACCCCCCGGGGGGTTATTGGGCCTACATGGGCCTCGAGGGAGAAGAGGGAAGGAGGCCGGAGGGGGCCGCGCTCCCCTCCCCTTCCTAGTCCGAATAGGACAAGGGAAGGGGGGCGGCGCCCCCCCCCTTTCCTTCCCCTCTTCCTCCTCTTTCCCCCCTTCTCCTATTCCAACTAGGAAAGAAGGGAGTCCTACTCTCGGTGGGAGTAGGACTCCCCCCTTGGCGCGCCCTCCTTGGCCGGCCGCCTCCTCCCCCCTGGCTCCTTTATATACGGGGGCGGGGGGGCACCCCAAAGACACACAAGTTGATCTACGAATCGTTCCTTAGCCGTGTGCGGTGCCCCCCTCTACCATATTCCACCTCGGTCATATCGTCGCGGAGTTTAGGCGAAGCCCTGCGCCGGTAGAACATCATCATCGTCACCACGCCATCGTGCTGACAGAGCTCATCTCCGGAGCTTTGCTGGATCGGAGCCCGGAGATCGTCATCGAGCTGAACGTGTGCTGAACTCGGAGGTGCTGTACGTTCGGTGCTTGGATCGGTCGGATCGTGAAGACGTACGACTACATCAACCGCGTTGTGCTAACGCTTCTGCTTACGGTCTACGAGGGTACGTGGACGAACACTCTCCCCTTTCGTTGCTATGCCATCACCATGATCTTGCGTGTGCGTAGGAATTTTTTTGAAATTACTACGTTCCCCAACATATATTACTTCATTGAAAAATATTTTGCTGCTCATAAGAAACAAGCTGCATTACAGGAAATATTTAACTCTGTGCATATTGAAGAAGATAACCTCCCTCGAGCTTGGCGGGTGATAATCCCCAAGTGTAAGGAATCATCATAGCAATTTTGAAAGGTGGAAGTGATAAGTATGGAGTGTCGAGCCCACAAGGAGCTAAAGGTAAGATCAATATTCTCTCAAGTCCTATCTGCCACTGATACGACTCTACATACACCGAACGTTTGCTTCCATCTAGAAACGAGAAATAAAGCTACGTTGTGGGTATGAAGAGGATAGCTTTGCATGATATCGGAGAGCTAAAATATAAAATAGGTGATGTTAACATAAAGTTAGAATATATTACATGTAGCGAGTGTGGAATAATGATGGATTGGTGTGCAGAATTGTCCTAAGCAAATTTTAACAAGATCGTAATCATTATTGCAATTTTATATGAGGGAGAGGCATAAGCTAACGTACTTTCACTACTTGGATCATATGCACTTATGTTTGGAACTCTAACAAGCATCCACAACTACTAAAGATCATTAAGGTAAAACCCAATGATGTCTACTACACAACCTTCTTCTTGTAGACGTTGTTGGGCCTCCAAGTGCAGAGGTTTGTAGGACAGTAGCAAATTTCCCTCAAGTGGATGACCTAAGGTTTATCAATCCATGGGAGGCGTAGGATGAAGATGGTCTCTCTCAAACAAACCTGCAACCAAATAACAAAGAGTCTCTTGTGTCCCCAACACACCCAATACAATGGTAAATTGTATAGGTGCACTAGTTTGGCGAAGAGATGGTGATACAAGTGCAATATGGATAGTAGATATAGGTTTTTGTAATATGAAAATACAAAAACAGCAATGTAACAAGTAATAAAAGTGAGCATAAACGGTATTGCAATGCTTCGAAACAAGGCCTAGGGTTCATACTTTCACTAGTGCAAGTTCTCTCAACAATAATAACATAACTGGATCATATAACTATCCCTCAACATGCAACAAAGAGTCACTCCAAAGTCACTAATAGCGGAGAACAAACAAAGAGATTATTGTAGGGTACGAAACCACCTCAAAGTTATCCGTTCTGATCGATCTATTCAAGAGTCCGTAGTAAAATAACATGAAGCTATTCTTTCCGTTCAATCTATCATAGAGTTCATACTAGAATAACACCTTAAGACACAAATCAACCAAAACCCTAATGTCACCTAGATACTCCAATGTCACCTCAAGTATCCGTGGGTATGATTATACGATATGCATCACACAATCTCAGATTCATCTATTCAAACCAACACAAAGTACTTCAAAGAGTGCCCCAAAGTTTCTACCGAAGAGTCAAGACGAAAATGTGTGCCAACCCCTATGCATAAGTTCACAATGTTACGGAACCCGCAAGTTGATCACCAAAACATACATCAAGTAGATCACGTGAATATCCCATTGTCACCACAGATAAGCACATGCAAGACATACATAAAGTGTTCTCAAATCCTTAAAGACTCAATCCGATAAGGTAACTTCAAAGGGAAAACTCAATCCATTACAAGAGAGTAGAGGGGAGAAACATCATAAGATCCAACTATAATAGCAAAGCTCGCGATACATCAAGATCGTGCCAAATCAAGAACACGAGAGAGAGATCAAACACATAGCTACTGATACATACCCTCAGCCCCGAGGGTGAACTACTCCCTGCTCGTCATGGAGAGCGCCGGGATGATGAAGATGGCCACCAGTGAGGGAACCCCCCTCCGGCAGGGTACCGGAATAGGGTCCCGATTGGTTTTTGGTTGCTACAGAGGCTTGCGGCGGCGTAACTCCCGATCTATGGTGCTCCTGGATGTTTTCGGGGTATATGGGTATATATAGGAGGAAGAAGTAGGTCGGTGGAGCTGCGAGGGGCCCACGAGGGTGGGGGCCCGCCCAAGGGGGGCAGGCGCGCCTCCCTACCTCGTGGCCTCCTTGCTTCTTTCTTGACATCCACTTCAAGTCCTCTGGATCATGATTTTTCCAAAAATCACTCTCCCGAAGGTTTCATTCCATTTGGATTTCGTTTGATATTCCTTTTCTGCGAAACACTGAAATAGGCAAAGAAACAACAATTTGGACTAGGCCTCCGGTTAATAGGTTAGTCCCAAAAATAGTATAAAAGTGTATAATAAAGCCCATTAAACATCCAAAACAGATAATATAATAGCACGGAACAATCAAAAATTATAGATACGTTGGAGACGTATCAAGCATCCCCAAGCTTAATTCCTGCTTGTCCTTGAGTAGGTAAATGATAAAAACAGAATTTTTGATGTGGAATGCTACCTAGCATAATTCTTAATGTAATTTTCTTTATTGTGGCATGAATGTTCAGATCCAAAATATTCAAGATAGAAGTTTAATATTGACATAAAAATAACAATACTTCAAGCATACTAACAAAGTAATTATGTCTTCTCAAAATAATATGGCCAAATAAAGTTAACCCTACAAAATCATATAGTCTGGCTATGCTCTATCTTCATCACACAAAATATTTAAATCATGCACAGCCCCGGTTTTAGCCAAGCAATTGTTTCATACTTCAGTATTCTCAAACTTTTTCAATCTTCACGCAATACATGAGCGCGAGCCATGGACATAGCACTGTAGGTGGAAAAGAATATGGTGGTTGTGGAGAAGACAAAAAGGAGGAAGATAGACTCACATCAACTAGGCGTATCAACGGGCTATGGAGATGCCCATCAATAGATACCAATGTGAGTGAGTAGGGATTGCCATGCAACAGATGCACTAGAGCTACAAGTGTATGAAAGCTCAAAAAGAAACTAAGTGGATGTGCATCCAACTTTGTTGCTCACGAAGACCTAGGGCATTTTGAGGAAGCCCATCATTGGAATATACAAGCCAAGTTCTATAACGAAAGATTCCCACTAGTATATGAAAGTGACAACATAGGAGACTCTCTATCATGAAGATCATGGTGCTACTTTGAAGCACAAGTGTGGTAAAAGGATAGTAGCATTGCCCCTTCTCTCTTTCTCTCATTTTTTTATTTGGGCTTCTTTGGCCTCTCTTTTTTCTCTCTCTTTTTTTTATTTCGTCCGGAGTCTCATCCCGACTTGCGGGGGAATCATAGTCTCCATCATCCTTTCCTCACATGGGACAATGCTCTAATAATGGAAATCATCACACTTCTATTTATTTACAACTCAAGAATTACAACTCGATGCTTAGAACAAAAATATGACTCTATGTGAATGCCTCCGGCGGTGTATCGGGATGTGCAATGAATCAAGAGTGACATGTATTAAAGAATTATGAAAGGTGGCTTTGCCACAAATACGATGTCAACTACATGATCATGCAAAGCAATATGACAATGATAAAGCGTGTCATAATAAACATAACGGTGGAAAGTTGCATGGCAATATATCTCAGAATGGCTATGGAAGTGCCATAATAGGTAGGTATGGTGGCTGTTTTGAGGAAGGTATATGGTGGGTGTATGATACCGGCGAAAGTTGCGCGGCACAAGAGAGGCTAGCAATGGTGGAAGGGTGAGAGTGCGTATAATCCATGGACTCAACATTAGTCATGAAGAACTCACATACTTATTGCAAAAATGTACAAGTTATCAAAACAAAGTACTACACGCATGCTCCTAGGGGAAGGGTTGGTAGGAGTTAACCATCGCGCGATCCCGACCTCCACACAAAGGATGACAATCAATAAATAAATCATGCTCCAACTTCATCACATAACGGTTCACCATACGTGCATGCTACGTGAATCACAAACTTTAACACAAGTATCTCTCAAATTCACAATTACTCCACTAACATGACTCTAACATCACCATATTCATATCTCAAAACAATCATAAGGTATCAAACTTCTCATAGTATTCAATGCACTTTATATGAAAGTTTTTATTATATCCCTCTTGGATGCCCATCATATTAGGACTAAATTTATAACCAAAGCAAATTACCATGCTGTTCTAAAAACTCTCAAAATAATATAAGTGAATCATGAGAGTTCATCAATTTCTTCAAAATAAAACCACCACCGTGCTCTAAAATGATATAAGTGAAGCACTAGAGCAAATGACAAACTACTCCGAAAGATATAAGTGAAGATCAATGAGTAGTCGAATAATTATGCAACTATGTGAAGACTCTCTAACATTTAAGAATTTCAGATCTTGGGATATTATTCAAACAACAAGCAAAACAAAATAAAATAAAATAACGCTCCAAGCAAAACACATATCATGTGGTGAATAAAAATATAGCTCCAAGTAAAGTTACCGATGAACGAAGACGAAAGAGGGGATGCCATCCAGGGCACCCCCAAGCTTAGGCTCTTGGTTGTCCTTGAATATTACCTTGGTGTGCCTCGGGCATCCCCAAGCTTAGGCTCTTGCCACTCCTTATTCCATAGCCCATCGAATCTTTACCCAAAACTTGAAAACTTCACAACACAAAACTTAACAGAAAACTCGTAAGCTCCGTTAGTATAAGAAAATAAATCACCACTTAGGTACTGTTATGAACTCATTCTAAATTCATATTGGTGTAATATCTACTGTATTCCAACTTCTCTATGGTTCATACCCTCCGACACTACTCATAGATTCATCAAAATAAGCAAACACCACATAGAAAATAGAATCTGTCAAAAACAGAACAGTCTGTAGTAATCTGTAACTCTCGAATACTTATGTAACTCCAAAAATCCTACCAAATTAGGAAAACCTGAGAAATTCGTGTACCAATCCAGATAAAAAAGAATCAAATCAAAAGCACGTCTCTGTGAATTATCAAAACTAATTTACTGGGCGCAAAAGTTTCTGATTTTCAACAGGATCAACACAACTATCTCCATAAGCTATCCTAAAGGTCTTACATGGCACTTTATTGAAACAAAAGCTATAAAACATGGTTACTACAGTAGAATAATCATGTGGACACACAAAAACAGTAAAGGTAAATATTGGGTTGTCTCCCAACAAGTGCTTTTCTTTAATGTCTTTTAGCTAGGCATGATGATTTCAGTGATGCTCGCATAAAAGATAAGAATTGAAACATAAAGAGAGCATCATGAAGCATATTACTAACACATTTAAGTCTAACCCACTTCCTATTCATAGGTATTTTGTGAGAAAACAACTTATGGGAACAATAATCAACTAGCATAGGAAGGCAAAACAAGCATAATTTCAAAACTTTAAGCACGTAGAGAGGAAACTTGATATTATTGCAATTCCTACAAGCATATGTTCCTCCCTCATAATAATTTTCAGTAGCATCATGAATGAATTAAACAATATAACCATCACATAAAACATTCTTTTCATGATCTACATGCATAGAAAATTTACTACTCTCCACATAAGCAAGATTCTTCTCATTCGGAATAGTGGGAGTATCATAAGGAACTCGAATACTATAAATTGTTTCCACATTAAAAGAGTAATGTTCAGAAAAAGGGTAATCATAATCATGACAAGTTTTATAAATATAATCATTGCTAATTTTTATAGCATAAATGTCATCACAATGATTATCATACATAGGAGGCATGCTATCATCATAATAAATTTGCTCATCAAAACTTGGGAGGCTAAAAATATAATATACATTAAACATAGCATCCCCAAGCTTGGGACAAACATTAATTGCAGCAAATATATTCTCAAACATGTCATTCTCATCAAACATAGCATCCCCAGTCTTGGGCCTTTTCATATCATAAGCATAATCACTTTCATAACCCAAAAGCAAACTAAGTTCATTATGATGTGCAAGGGAAATCAAGTCATCACAATTTTTGGACGCGATGCGATCATGAAACAATTTGCATTGGATATTTAAATGACCACGTTCATTGTAAAGTTCACAAGGATGACTAAGAAAATTTAATTTTTCAGCACGAACATCTAGCCTTTCTTGCAACCATTTGGTTTCTAAATACTTATGCCTCTTGCAAAATCTATCTTCCCTATTTGGTGTGTTCTTGCAAATTCTATGCACTCCACAATAATTGACATGCTTATAAGAGACATTTTCATCATGACTAGTGCAATCGTCATTAGTACTATGGATATTCAAGGAATTCATACTAACAAAATTGCAATCATGCTCATCATTCAAATACTTAGTGCCAAACATTCTAATGCATTCTTCTTCTAACATTTTGGCACAATTATCGGAATCCTTATTTTCATGAAAGATATTAAAAAGATGAAGCATAAGAGGCACTCTCAATTCCATCTTTTTGTAGTTTTATTTTATAAACTAAACAAGTGATAAAACAAGAAACTAAAAGATTCGACTGCAAGATCTAAAGATATACCTTCAAGCACTCACCTCCCCGGCAACGGCGCCAGAAACTGCTAGATGTCTACTAAACAACCTTCTTCTTGTAGACGTTGTTGGGCCTCCAAGTGCAGAGGTTTGTAGGACAGTAGCAAATTTCTCTCAAATGGATGACTTAAGATTTATCAATCTGTGGGAGGCGTAGGATGAAGATGGTCTCTCTCAAACAACCCTGCAACAAAATAACAAAGAGTCTCTTGTGTCCCCAACACACCCAATACAATGGTAAATTGTATAGGTGCACTAGTTTGGCGAAGAGATGGTGATACAAGTGCAATATGGATAGTAGATATAGGTTTTTGTAATATGCAAATATAAAAACAGCAAGGTAACAAGTAATAAAAGTGAGCGTAAACGGTATTGCAATGCTTCGAAACAAGGCCTAGGGTTCATACTTTCACTAGTGCAAGTTCTCTCAACAATAATAACATAACTGGATCATATAACTATCCCTCAACATGCAACAAAGAGTCACTCCAAAGTCACCAATAGTGGAGAACAAACAAAGAGATTATTGTAGGGTACGAAACCACCTCAAAGTTATCCTTTCTGATCGATCTATTCAAGAGTCCGTAGTAAAATAACACGAAGCTATTCTTTCCGTTTGATCTATCATAGAGTTCATACAAGAATAACACCTTAAGACACAAATCAACCAAAACCCTAATGTCACCTAGATACTCCAATGTCACCTCAAGTATCTGTGGGTATGATTATACGATATGCATCATACAATCTCAGATTCATCTATTCAAACCAAC
This sequence comes from Triticum timopheevii, assembly GCA_963921465.1. Lineage (NCBI taxonomy): Eukaryota > Viridiplantae > Streptophyta > Magnoliopsida > Poales > Poaceae > Triticum > Triticum timopheevii. The sequence continues at coordinate 295,950,567 of OY997262.1, forward strand.
ACAAAGTACTTCAAATAGTGCCCCAAAGTTTCTACCGGAGAGTCAAGACAAAAACGTGTGCCAACCCCTATGCATAAGTTCACAATGTTACGGAACCCGCAAGTTGATCACCAAAACATACATCAAGTAGATCACGTGAATATCCCATTGTCACCATAGATAAGCACATGCAAGACATACATAAAGTGTTCTCAAATCCTTAAAGACTCAATGCGGTAAGATAACTTCAAAGGGAAAACTCAATCCATTACAAGAGAGTAGAGGGGGAGAAACATCATAAGATCCAACTATAATAGCAAAGCTCGCGATACATCAAGATCGTGCCAAATCAAGAACACGAGAGAGAGAGAGAGAGAGAGAGAGAGAGAGAGATCAAACACATAGCTATTGGTACATACCCTCAGCCTCGAGGGTGAACTACTCCCTCCTCGTCATGGAGAGCACCGGGATGATGAAGATGGCCACTGGTGAGGGATCCCCCCTCCGGCAGGGTACCGGAACAGGGTCCCAATTTGTTTTTGGTGGCTACAGAGGCTTGCGGCGGCGAAACTCCCGATCTATGGTGCTCCTGGATGTTTTCGGGGTATATGGGTATATATAGGAGGAAGAAGTAGGTCGGTGGAGCTGCGAGGGGCCCACGAGGGTGGGGGCACGCCCAAGGGGGGCAGGCGCGCCTCCCTGCCTTGTGGCCTCCTTGCTTCTTTCTTGACGTCCACTCCAAGTCCTCTGGATCACGTTTGTTCCAAAAATCACTCTCCCGAAGGTTTCATTTCGTTTGATATTCCTTTTCTGCGAAACACTGAAATAGGCCAAAAAAACAATTTTGACTGGGCCTCCGGTTAATAGGTTAGTCCCAAAATAGTATAAAAGGGTATAATAAAGCCCATTAAACATCCAAAACAGATAATATAATAGCATGGAACAATCAAAAATTATAGATACGTTGGAGACGTATCACCCAACCATAGCATTAAAGTATCAAGTCCTCTTTACTCCCATACGCAAACAACCCCTTACTCGGGTTTAAGCTTCTGTCACTCTAGCAACCCACTATAAGTGAATCATGGACATATTGCATACCCTACAGCGGGAATCCCTCACGTGTGCGCGACACAGAAGGCACCATAGGACAGCACCAAAATAAAACATACAACAAACCAATCTAGATCACCAATCAACCCAAAAGACAGAAGAAATCTACTCAAAACATCATAGGATGGCAACACATCATTGGATCATAATATGTGGCATAAAGCACCATGTTCAAGTAGGGGATTACAATGGGGCGCGGGAGAGTGGACCACTTAAAAGAGATGAGGAAGGTGATGAAGAAGGTGATGTTGATGAAGACGATCACCGCGGCGATGGTTCCCCCGATGGCACTGCGGCGCCACCGAGAGAGAGGGCCCCCCTTGTGCTTCCTCCTCCATGCCCCTCCTAGATGGGGAGAGGTTCTCCCTCTTGTCCTTGGCCTCCATGGTGATGATGGCCCCCTTCGGCTTCCTCCTCCATGGCCTCTGGTAATGATGGCCCTCTCCGGCAAGGTGCCAGAGAGGGCCTAGATTGATTTTTCGTGGCTACAGAGGCTTGTGGCGGTGGATCTAATCTAGGGTTCTTTTCAGAGGTTTGGGTATTTATAAGAATTTTTGGTGTAGGTCTCACGTCAAGGGGGTGCCCGAGGGGCCCACAAGCCGGGAGAACCCTCCCTGGGAGGTAGGGCGTGCCCCTAGTCTTATGGCCTCCTCGGCCACTTCCTAGCCTAGCTCCAATGTTTCGGGGGTCTCTTTTGGTCCATAAAAAATCACCGTAAAATTTCAGCCCATTCCGAGAACTTCTATTTCTGCACAAAAAACGACACCATGGTAGTTCTGCTGAAAACAGCGTTAGTCTGGGTTAGTTCTACTCAAATCATACCAAAACCATATAAAATTGTTGTAAAGATGGCATGAATTCTTCATAAATTATAGATACGTTGGAGACATATTAGCATCCCCAAGCTTAACTCCTGCTCGTCCTCGAGCAGGTAAATGATAAAATAAATAATTTATGAAGTGTGAATGCTAGCATAGTGCATAAATTTGATCAATGATAGTTCCAAACACCTTTTCTAGCATCATTATTTATCATAAACAGTAGCCCATCTTATAAAACTTCTCATGATCAAGTAACAAGCTATTCACATGTTAAAGTATAGATCATAAAGTTCCTTGAAAACTAACAGACTATACGCGAGTCACCAAACAATTGCAATTCATCTTATTTTCAAGAAGGGTCTATTTAAGAGCTTTGATTTAGAAAATTCCACATACTCAACTATCGTATAGTCTTCCATGATTGCTAACACTCAAAACATATTTTTAGAAAAAAATAACATCTGTCGAACACAGAGAAAGATAGTGGCTTAATGTTTCGCCTCCCAACTTATTTACCATATAGATAATTTTCAACAATAATAATTCATGATCAAATATATTTGAATGGTCATATATGCTTGGATCTTCCCCACCACATGATGCTTGCCAAATAAGGAATAATTGAGGTTGAAATAAGAAGGAATACTATTGACTCTTGAATAAAAGTAAATACATAAAAGTAAGAGATAGGTCCTTCGCAGAGGGAAGTAGAGGTTGTCATGCGCTTCTTAATTTTGCATGTGCAAACCCTTAATGCAAAGGAATGTCACGTTGGATTGCCCTTTGTGATAGCAACCTTTATTATGCAGTCCGTCGCTTTTATTTCTTTACCATCACAAGTTCGTACAACGCTTATTTTCCCTTACAATAAAAGATCATACATATTTAGGAGCAATTTGCATTGCCTTTTGCACCGATGACAACTTACTTGAAGGATCTTATTCAATCCATAGGTAGATATGGTGGACACTCATGGCAAGAAATGAGGTTTAAGGGTTTTTGGATGCACAAGTAGTATCTCTACTTAGTACAAATTTTTGGCTAGCAAAAGATCCTAAGCAAGCACCACATGTTGGAGGATCCATGACAATATAACTTCTATACAAATATACCCAAACATAACTCATTACGTTGTCTTCCTTGTCCAACTTCAACTAATTTTCTCAAGGTTGAAAATAATTAATGGGGCTCACAATCATAGAAGATGTCCAACATAGTATATTTGTATGTGAAATCTCTTTTCCTTCAATATTCTTTCAAGAATTGTTCAAGTGACCAATGTGGTCTTTGCTAACTTTCAATAAATTTTACCACCTATACTTCTTAGATGTGAAGTCATTACTCCCCATGGGATAAGCATATTAAACATATATAATTTTAGATTTATGATATTCAATTCATTCAACCATTTACTCATAGGATATAAGTGAAGCACGGGAGTAAATGACAAAACTACTCCAAAAAGATATAAGTGAAGATCAATATGTAGTCAAATAGTTAAATAGCCATGTGAGGACTCTCTCTCATTCGATTTCAGATCCAATGATTTTATTCAAATAGCTAGTAAAATGAAGATAGGCTCCAAGCAAAACACATATCATGTGACGAATAAAAATATAGTTCTGAGTAAGGTATACCGATAGTTTTGAAGACGAAAGAGGGGATGCCTTCCAGGGCACCCCCAAGCTTACTTGCGTGTATCTTCCTTGAATTTTATCTTGGGTCTTGTCACTCCTTATTCTCCTCATATCGATATCTCACCCAAAACTTGAAAACTTCAATCACACAAAACTTAACGGAACTTTGTGAGATGAGTTAGTATGATAAAACAAATCATTCACTTGGGTACTATCAAAGACAAGATTCATAATTGTTTCCACATAATTCCTACTGTACTCTATAATTTCCACAATTTATATTAAGCAATATAAGCCATTGAAACTATAAAACAAGCAAACTATGCATTAAGGGCAGAATCTGTCAAAAATAGAACAGTCTGTAATGATATGAATACTAGCCAAAGTTCTATAACTCCAAAACCCTGAAAAATTAGGACAACGTGGGCAATTTGTATATCAATCTTGTGTAAAAAGTTCAGACCAAAATCACTCTTCTGTGATTTTTTAAAATTCTGACAATGAGCGCAAAAGTTTCTGTTTTTCAGCAAGATCAAATCAACTATCACCATAGATCATCCCAAAGGTCTTACTTGGCACTTTATTGAAACAAAAAATCTATAAAACATGATTACTATAGTAGCATAATCATGAGAATACACAAAAACAGTAGGGGTAAATATTGGGTTGTTTCCCAATAAGCGCTTTTCTTTAATGCCTTTTCAGCTAGGCATGATATTTTAATGACACTCTTCCAAGCCCAATTTCGATGATAATTGTATTCATAATCTAAAAGATATAAGTGAAGTCCATAGAGCATTCTACAATTAATATAGATTGACCACTATCCAAGCTCAAAATATATAAGTGAAGCACATGCATGTATCATTCTATAAATCCATACTCAAAAGATTTAAAGGAGACACAAAGAGCGTTCTATAAAGCCATACTCAAAAGATTTAAGTGAAGCGCATGAAGCATTGTATAAATCAATGAAATAATATCTCATACTAGCATGGTGCATAAAGGAAAAAATAAACACAGAAGACGCATATCATGTGAACAAAACAAAAACTGAGGTATAACGATAATTGTTGAAGAAGAAAGATGGGATGCCAACCGGGGCATCCCCAAGCTTAGATGCGTGAGTATCCCTGAAATATTTACTTGGGGTGCCTTTGGCATCCCCAAGCTTGAACACTTACCTCTCCTTATTCTTCTTATATTGATAACTCCTCGATCTTCGAACACTTCATCCACACAAAATTTAACAAAAACCCTTGTGAGATTCGTTAGTATAATAAAGCAAATCACTACCTTTAGGTACTGTTGTAGACTCATTCCAATTTCATATTAGCATTATATCTACTGTATTGCAACTTTGCCATGGTTCATACCCCCGGTACAACCCATAGATTCATCAAAATAAGCGATCAACACATAGAAAACAAAATCTGTCAAAAACAGGACAGTCTGTAGCAATCTAAACATTTACCATACTTATGGAATTCCCAAAATTCTCAAAAAGGAAAAAAAAATTGCATAGCAATATTGTGTAAAAATTTCAGAAACTTTTGACGTTCCAATAAAAAATGTAAATTCACGCACTAGCCAAAGTTTCTGTTTTTGCACCGCACATAGCAAACAAGCAATCTAATCATCCTAAAGCCAAATGCTGGCACATTATTTTTATAATACAATGGATATATACAAGGTGATAATTATTTTTGATAAACTTTCATGAAAAATTCTACATTGTTTCCATGAGCATGAACACAAGTGTTCAAGGTCGGCCCTCACTTCTCCAATGCATAACCTTCCAATCACTTTTCTTTTTGAAAAAGTTTTTGGGCATAAGAGGCAAGTAATTTTTTTTGAATCTTGCATTCTTAAAACAAATTGTTTGTTTCACCGACAATAAAGAAAATAAAAAGAAAAGAGAAAACAAAATCTACTTAGTGAAGAAAGCAAACAAGCACACACGAGAATATCAACCCCACACTATTGCTCCCCGGCAACGGCGCCAGAAAAGAGCTTGATAATCACCAAGTGCAAGGAATCATCGTAGCAATTTCCAAAGGTGGAAGTGATAAGTATGGAGTGTCGAACCCACAAGGAGGTAAAGGTAAGATCAATATTCTCTCAAGTCCTATCTGCCACTGATATGACTATACGTACACCAAACGTTTGCTTCCATCTAGAAACAAGAAATAAAACTACATTGTGGGTATGAAGAGGATAGCTTTGCATGATATCAGAGAGCTAAAATATAAAATATGTGTCATTACATAAAGTTAGAATATATTACAACGTATTACAAATAGCGAGTGTGGAATAATGATGGATCAGTGTACGGAATTGTCCTAGGCAATTGTTAACAAGATCGGTAATCATTATTGCAATTTTATATGAGGGAGAGGCATAAGCTAACATACTTTCTCTACTTCGATCATATGCACTTATGATTGGAACTCTAGCAAGCATTCGCAACTACTAAAGATCATTAAGGTAAAACCCAGCCATAGCATTAAAGTATCAAGTACTCTTTACTCCCTACGCAAATAACCCCCTTACCTGGGTTTAAGCTTCTATCACTCTAGCAACTCACTATAATGAATCATGAACATATTGCAAACCCTACAGAGGGGATCCCTCACGTGTGCGCGGCACGGAGGGCACCATAGGACTGCACCAAAATAAAACATACAACTCAAACCAATCTAGATCACCAATAAATCCAAAAGACAAAAGAAATCTACTCAAAACATCATAGGTTGGCAACATATCATTGGATCATAGTATGTGGCATAAAGCACCATGTTCAAGTAGGGGATTATAGCGGGGTGCGGGAGAGTGGACCGCTTAAAAGAGATGAGGAAGGTGATGTTAATGAAGACGATCACCATGGCGATGGTTCCCCCGACGGCACTCCGGCGCCACCGAGAGAGAGAGGGGGAGAGAGTCTCCCCCTTGTGCTTCCTCCTCCATGGCCACCCCCTTAGATGGGGAGAGGTTCTCCATCTGGTCCTTGGCCTCCATGGTGATGATGGCCCCCTCCGACTTCCTCCTCCATGGCCTCCGGTGATGATGGCCCCCTCCGGCAGGGTGCCGGAGAGGGTCTAGATTGATTTTTCGTGGCTACAGAGGCTTGCGGCAGCGGAACTTCCGATCTAGGGTTCTTTTCGGAGGTTTGGATATTTATAAGAAGTTTTGGCATCAGTCTAACATCAAGGGGGTGCCCGAGGGGCCCACAAGCCGGGAGCACCCTTCCTGGGGGTAGGGCGCGTCCCTAGGCTTGTGGCCTCCTCGATCACTTCCTGGCCTAGCTCTGGTGCTTCGGGGGTCTTTTTTGGTCCATAAAAAATCACCGTAAATTTTCAGCCCATTCCAAGAACTTCTATTTCTGCACAAAAAATGACACCACGGTAGTTCTGCTGAAAACAATGTTAGTCCGGGTTAGTTCTAATCAAATCATACCAAAACCATATAAAATTGTTGTAAACATGGCATGAATACTTCATAAATTATACTCCCTCCGTCCCAAAATACTTGTCATCAAAATGGATAAAAAAAGATGTATCTAAAACTAAAATATGTCTAGATACATCCCCTTTTGTCCATTTTGATGACAAGTATTTCCGGATGGAGGGAGTAGATACATTGGAGACGTATCGGGGGGCTTATCCAGGTACTTAATGATTTGCGTGATCATCCTCTTAAGAAAAATGAAATATTTGTTATCTTTTATAATGGACTAACCGGTGCTTCTAGGGACTACCTAGATAGTTGTGCTGTATGTGTTTTCAAGGAACACACTATTGAGCAAGCTGAAGAACTATTAAATAATATATTGAAGAATGATAATGATTGGACACTTCCTGAACCACTGCCTAAACCAACTCTGAAGAAGAGAGGTATTCTACATCTCAATCCTGAAGATATGCAAGAGGCAAAGAAATTTATGAAAGAAAAAGGCATTAAAGATGAAGATGTTAAGAATTTGCCACCTATTGAAGAAATACATGGTCTTGACACACCAGCATAGGTGGTAGAGGTAAATTATTCTATAAAGTTTGATGAAGGTGATATTCCTTATAATAAATCTCCTAGTCAATGCTTGTATGAATTTGATAATTACATTATTAAGCATGATCATTTCAACGCAAATGTTATGAAACAATTGAAACATAATGCCTTCATGATTAATCGCTTGAGTGACCTGTTGTTTAGAATTGCTAATAATGTCAAAGGTGTAGGTAAACATGCATCTATGGTCCAAACTCAGTTAGAACAAGTTGCTAAATGACAACATGATTTGCTCAATGAAATGAATAACAACATGAATGATCATGTTGATGGAGTATTGACTAGAGTGGGTAGAATGACTCAGGAACCACTTTATCCTGAAGGTCAACCTAAAAGATTGAACCTAGTCCATCTAAAAATAAAAAGAAAAAGAAAAACGACAGGACTTTGCATACTTCTAGTGAACCTAAGGTAGAAAAACCTTCTGAGGATAGTAATGATGTTTCTATTTTCTGATGACGAGACAATCTGGTAATGAACATTCACCTAGTGATAATGATAATGACAATGATGATGTTCATGTAGATGCTCAACCCGACAATGATAAAGAACCAGGTAATGATGTTGAAATAGAACCTGCTGTTGATCTTGATAACCCACCTCCTAAAAATAAACGCTATGATAAAAGAGATTTTGTTACTAGAAAACATGGTTAAAAAGAGAACCATGGGTTAGAAACCTATGCCCTTTCCTCCTAAACAATATAAGAATAAGGATGTGGAAGAATTTGAACGCTTTGCTGAAATACTTAGGCCAGTCTTTTTGCGTACTGTTTGACTGATATTTTGAAGATGACCCCTTATGCTAAATATATGAAAGGCATTGTGACTAATCAAAGAAAAATACCTAAAGCTGAAATCTCCACCATGCTTGCAAACTATTCTTTTAAGGATGGAGTACCTAATAAACTAGGAGATCCAAGAATACCAACTATACCATGCTCCATTAAAAGAAATTATGTCAAAACTGCTTTATGTGATTTTGGAGCCGGTGTTAGTGTCATGCCTTTCTCTTTATATAAAAGACTTGATTTGAATAAACTCACTCCCACTGAAATATCATTGCAAATGGCTCACAAATCAACTACCATACCTATCGGTGTATGCGAGGATGTGCATGTTGTAGTTGCAAATGCTACTACCTTAACAGACTTTGTTATACTTGATATGCCCGAGGACGACAACATGTTGATTATCCTTGGTAGACCCTTTTTGAATACCGCAGGAGCTGTTATTGATTGCAACAAAAGCAAGGTCACTTTTCATATCAATGGTAATGAACATATGATGCAGTTTTCGAGGAAACAATTTCAAGTAAATTTTATTCATGTTATTGAAAAGACTCCGACAATTACTATTAGAAGTTTCCAACTCCCTCTTCCTACTATCAAAAATAAATATGAAACTCTTATTATTGGGGAGATGCATACCCCGTTGAGGTAACCTAGTGTTGGATGAAGATTATTTGGTTTCATGTTAATCGTAAATAGTAGTTCGTTAATAAGACTTGGTCAACCTTATTAATGGATTCTTTTTAGAGGCACGTGGTCGATGAATTTAGTAAGCACAACTTTCTGTACTCACTTTTTGCTCGATGTTATTTTTTATTAAATGCAATAAAATGCCATGATTACCCTGTTTTCCGAATTATCTGTGCAATACAAAATAGCCCAAAAATAGAAGTGCTCAAAATGATTTGAAATTCTTACATGAATTTTTATAGAATATTTAAGAATTTCTGGCACTGAAAACATCCCAGGGGGATGTCCCAGGTGCCAAGGAGGCACCACACTAGTACAGAGACATGGTATATGAATGGTTTTTTACCCCCTTTTTGCGACGAAGTTTTAAACTGTCGCCTAGTGAGTGTGTGCGATAGGGAGGTCCTTGCCACATTACCCAGAAACCTTCGGGGATAGGCCCTCCGGCCACACACTCGGGGCAAAATGAGCTCGTGTGCGATCAGGCGAGGCATCGAAGCCCAATCATTTCCGTTCGTATGTACATCCCACACAGTGAATCCCAGAAAAACGTTTATGTTCGTATGTATATCACACACCGTTTTTTGTGTGGAAACGTTTGTGCAAGGTGTCCTAACACAAATAGTTCTCTGCTAGATGTCGTGTGTGACTGTTACTTGATCCAACATGCCTACTTTCTAGAAACCGTGTGGGTTGTTTGAGTTCATCGCCCACAGTGTTGTTAGAGTAACTGCCTGCAATAGAAAACCCCAATAAGCAGGGTAATTAGCCTATTATTGATAATCCATGTAGTAATCAAATTGATATTTCTTATAAAACACACCAGATATTTCATATTCGTATAATGGAAACTGGGATTTTATAATAGAATTACATCAGATAGCTTCAACATTCAGTTACACAAAAGAGGGATATAGCTAGATACGCCATTACACAACAGCACAAAGTTTCACATGCAACATCGAAAACCTTTGGAAAGTAGCATCATACACGATAAATAGACAGATGAATCTCATCTAGGAAACTACAGAAGCGGAAGGGAATATTGAGCCTTCAATGATGTTGAATGTCCTTGCAACTTTAGGCCAGGCTATGGATAATTGCCCGCCCATCCTTCGTCCTCTTCATGGAAGACTTCAATATTGTACCGTGGGTGTTGAATGAATACCTTCCTCACCTCTTGACCATGCAGGTGGTTTGTGAGGTAATCAACGGTGAACTGCTTTGAAAAGTACTGAAAACAAAGATATGCATAAATCGTTGTTATAAATTTTGAAATGGCACAAGGGGTAAAAACAAGGTAAAAGAGTTAGTACCATCCTATAGTTGACTCATGTCTTCTTCATTGTGCAAACAAAGATCTTGCTGTTATTCATCGCAAGTTTCTTTATCCTAACAATCATTCTGAGTTTCTTGACTGGACTGATATTCATGGACATCTCATTTCCCCATATGCAAAATGGGTCGAACAGTGGGTCTAAGCCTCTGACAGCAGGACCTACATGTGCAAGACCAAATTGTAAGAAACCTATATATTAGAAAGATTCCTGCAACTGCACAATAATGTGCTATTAGCGAAAGGACCATACATGAGCAAACCTCGATGGTAAACCGCAGTGCCTCCCATTGTTTCCCTGCAACACATATAAGGAAGATCTTGATCAGCTTAACTGAGAGTTGCCATATTATCAGTAGAATATGTATTGACTACAAACAAATTCGATTTATTTCTCACATGCATAACAATACAAAATTGTACCCACAACAAATGAAAATCAAATTGTAGAATTGAACCAAACAGTTAACTGGACAGCAGACCAAATGAACCAAAACAGTTAACTAAGCATGACATTGCAGAATAGAACATATACTAGAAGATAAGATAGTTAACGAAACCAAGAATGCTTGGGAACAGTACTACGAAATGTAGTAATTGTTAGACCAAACTGTTAACTAAATATTACATTTCAGAATATCAGATTGCATATTAACATTACAGAGGACAAATCACTAGAAGGCACTGGCGGTGGCCTCGAGAAAATAGCACGAACTGTATTTTAAAGTAGACAACCGCGTGACGGTGTCGACGGTGGCCTCGAAGACGAGGTGCTCCTCCAAGATCTGGCGGTTGGCACGGATAGCAGCCATAGCGACCTCATATGCGGTGCGGCCGGGGTTTGCTTCTCCGCTGCGAGATGCTACTGAGCTCCATGTTATACTGCGTGCAAAATGGTTGTGGGCGGTGCTTAATTGGAGGACGGGGACAGTGATTTGGGCGAAGGGTGTCGCGCCGTTGGACGGGGCATGTGGGACGGGGAAGGTGGAGGATGGTGTGGGTGGGTGTGGATTACCTAACCATATCGACGAGACCGCAGAGCAAGAAGAAGGGTTGCTGGGCAGGAGGCAGCGCTGCAAGAAGAAGGGTCGCGGGTAGGAGGCGGCGCTGCAAGAAGAAGGGTCGCCGACGAGGAGGCGACGCTACAAGAAGAAGGGTCGCCGGCGAGGAGGCAGTGCTGTTAGTAAGCAGCAGTGAAGGTTTGAGGAACAGTGCAAATGTGGCTTTTGGTGTGGGGCGGGCGGGGAGATAGATATTTCCGCGGTGGCAGAAAAAATTCGCTCGGTGCCACAAGAAACTGTCGCGTAAGTGTGGTTCAAGCGCGAGCGGTGGACTCTAGACGACGAAGCTTCCCGCGTAAGCCAGACTAGACGATGCTCCAAGATATTTTATATCGCATCCCACACGATTCTTGCTAGTAAGTTGTTTGTGGTATACCTAATTTTTTTCATTCTGTGTTAAAAGAAAAAAATGGTGTTATGGAGAGAAATGATGGTGCTTGAATTGATGGAACATTTATCTACAGTGAACATGCAACTATATGAGTGTCGTGTTAAAATTTGGAATTATTCCAGGTTCATTTGGCATTTTTATGCATTAATTGAGTTTCTAGGCATTTAATGTGCATAATTCAAATTTGAAATACAAGCACATGCTCCAGTGCACCAAAGTTTGTTGAAAAATCACATGTGTGCGTTTGGGTGAATTTATAGGTCCCATGCAAGAATGGGAATGAAATTCAAACATCTGGGCATCGTCGCTCGGCCAGAAACGTTGAGAAACTTGGTTTTAAAATTCCTGTAAATCCCAAACTCGCCTGAAAATCATGAAACTTGGCATGGTGTCATTTCATGGCACCAACATGTTGTGGTAAAAAAATTGACCGAATTGGGACAAGTTTTGCTATAAGCTTCTTGCAAATTGGAGCTTCTCTCAAGAAGGCGTGTGGTTTCGAGAGGGAACGTGTCACCTTTGTGTGCGAAACGACATACGCTGCCCCCTCTTGATTTTTGCAGAGCAAACATAGAACTATATGAGTGATGTCGCTTGAAGCCACGTCAGTATTTCCGCAAAGAGGAAGGGATGATGCAGCACAACGGTGGTAGGTATTTCCCTCAGATATGAACCAAGGTTATCGGACCAGTAGGAGAACCAAGCAACACAACGTAAACATCCCCTGCACACAAAGAACAACACCTCGCAACCCGACGTGTTAAAGGGGTTGTCAATCCCTTTCGGGGTACGGCGCCTCAAGATAGGCAAAGGACGTGAGATAAATTTGTAGATATGATAAATAGATCATGCAATAAATAAATTGCAGCAAGATATTTTTGTATTTTTTTGGTTTAATAGATCTGAAAATAAACGCAAGGAAAAAGTAGATCGCAAGGCAAGTATATGAGAAATAAGACCCGAGGGCCGTAGGTTTCACTAGTGGCTTCTCTCGAGAAAAGCAAACGATGGGTGAACAAATTACTGTTGGGCAATTGATAGAACTTCAAATAATCATGACGATATCCAGGCAATGATCATTACATAGGCATCACGTCCAAGATTAGTAGACCGACTCCTGCCTGCATCTACTACTATTACTCCACACATTGACTGCTATCCAGCATGCATCTAGTGTATTAAGTTCATGGAAAAACGGAGTAATGCAATAAGAATGATGACATGATGAGACAAGATCCATTTATCTATTGCGGCAGATATGGATCCCGTCTTTTATCCTTAGTAGCAACGATACATACGTGTTGGTTCCCTTTCTGTCACTGGGATCAACCACCGTAAGATCGAACCCTCTACCGGGCACCTCTTCCCATTGCAAGATAGATAGATCAAGTTGGCCAAACAAAACCCAAATATCGGAGAAGAAATATGAGGCTATAAGAGATCACGCATATATGAGATTAAAGAACTCAAATAACTTTCATGGATATAAAAAGATATAACTGATCATAAACTCGAAGTTCATCAGATCCCAACAAACACACCGCCAAAAGACTTACATCATATGAATCTTCAAGAGATCATTGTATTGATAATCAAGAGAGAGAGAGAGGGAGAGAGAGAGGAAGCCATCTAGCTACTAACTATGGACCCGAAGGTCTACAAAGAACTACTCACGCATCATCGGAGAGGCACCAATGGAAGCGGTGAACCCCTCCGTGATGGTTTCTAGATTGGATCTCGTGGTTCTGGACTCTACAGCGGCTGGATGAAAATTTTGTCGACTCCCCTAGGGTTTTTGGACTATTGGGGTATTTATAGAGCAAAGAGTCGGTCCAGGGGGCACGCGAGGAGGGAACAACCCACCAGGGCGCGCCTGGGCCTCCTGGCGTGCCCTGGTGGGTTGTCCCCTCCTCGGGACTCCCCCCAGGTGCAACCAGGGCCCGTTGTGTTCCTTCTGGACCATAAAAAATCATCATAAATTGGCATGGCATTTGGACTCCATCTGATATTGATTTCCTGCGATGTAAAAAACATGCAGAAAATGGCAACTGGCACTTGGCACTATGTCAATAGGTTAGTACCAAAAAATGATATAAAATGACTATAAAATGATTATAAAACATCCAAGATTGATAATAAAACAGCATGGAATAATCAAAAATTATAAATACGTTGGAGACGTATCAATGAGTGTCGTGTTAAAATTTGGAATTATTCCGGGTTCGTTTGGCATTTTTATGCATTAATTGCGTTTTTGGGCATTTAATGTGAATAATTCAAATTTGAACTACAAGCACATGCTCCACTGCACCAAGGATGGTTGAAAAATCACATATGTGTGTCCTTGGGTGAATTTCTAGGTCCCATGCAAGAAATAGGAATGAAATTCAAACATCTGGGCATCATGGCTCGGCCGATAACATTGAGAAACTTGGTTTTTTAATTCCTGTAAATTCAATACTTGCCTAAAAATCATGAAACTTGGCATGGTGTCATTTCATGGCACCAACATGCTTTCGTAAACTTTTTGGCCAATTTGGGACAAGTTTTAGTATAAGCTTCTTACAAACGAGAGCTTCTCTCAAGAAGACTCGTGGTTCCGAGAGGGAACGTGTCACCTTTGTGTGCGAAATGATATACGCTGTCCCCCCCCTTGATTTTTTTACAGAGGCAACATAGAATTATATGAGCGTCGTGTTAAAATTTGGAATTATTCAGGGTTCATTTGGCCTTTTTATACATTAATTGAGTTTCTGGGCATTTAATGTGCATAATTCAAATTTGAACTACAAACACATGCTCCAATGCACCAAAGTTGGTTGAAAAGTCACATGTGTGTCCTTGGTGAATTTCTAGGTCCCGTGCAAGAAATGGGAATGAAATTCAATCATCTGGGCGTCGTGGCTCGACTGGAAATATTGAGAAACTTGGTTTTTTAATTCCTGTAAATCCAAAACACACATGAAATCATGAAACTTGGCATGGTGTCTTGACATGGCACCAACATGCTGTGGTAAAAAAATTGGCCGAATTGGGAGAAGTTTTGGTATAAGCTTCTTGCAAACCAGAGCTTCTCTCAAGAAGGCTCGTGGTTCCGAGAGGGAACGTGTCACCTCCGTGTGCGAAACGACATACACTGCCTTCTCCCGCCTTGATTTTTTACACAGGCAGCTTAGACCAACCCCAATTGCTTTGGGTGAGAGATCGAACCTCCACTCATTTCTGGTTTCTATGTAAGGTGGCCCCGAGAGCTGATCCAAAGTCAGTAATTTGAGTTTCGTGCTAAATTTTGGAATTATTCCGGGTTCGTTTGGCCTTTTTTATACATTAATTGAGTTTCTAGGCATTTAATGCACATAATTCAAATTTGAACTACAAGCGCATGCTCCAGTGCGCCAAAGTTAGTTGAAAAATCATCTATGTGTACTTGGTAGAATTTCTAGGTCCCATGCAAGAAATGAGAATGGAATTCAAACATCTGGGCGTCTTGGCTTAGCCAGAAACATCGAGAAACTTGGTTTTAAAATTCCCTAAATCCAAAACTCGCCTGAAAATGATGAAACTTGGCATGGTGTCATGACATGGCACCAACATGATGTGGTAAATTTTTTGTTCGATTTGCGAAGGCACACACATTAACAATCAACAACGTCATTTTGGAACAAGCATCACGTTACAATCGGAAACACAAGTATTATTGAAACAGTGGGCGTTCTACTTACCATTTACGTGCTGCCACGTGATACGTCTTCAACGTACCTATAATTTTTTATTGTTCCATGCTATTATATTATCCATCTTGGATGTTTTATATGCATTTGTATGCTATTTTATATTATATTTGGGACTAACCAATTAACCTAGAGCCCAATGTCAGTTTCTATTTTTTCCTTGTTTTTGAGTTTAACAGAAAAGGAATATCAAAGCTGAAAATTTACGTTGATTTTTTATGGACCAGAAGAAGCCCACAGAACATCAGAGTCAATCCAGAAGAGTCCCGAGGCAACCACAAGCCCAGAGGCGTCCCCCTAGGGCGCGCCCCCATGGCTTGTCACTGCCTCGTGTTCCCGCCTGACGTGAAACCGATGGCAAAAATTCCTATAAATCCAAAAAACCCCAAAAAGAAACCTAGACCGGGAGTTCCGCCAGCGCAAGCCTCTATAGCCACGAAAATACAATCGGGAGCCGGTTCTGGCACCCTGCCGGAGGGGGAAACCATCACCGGTGGCCATCTTCATCATCCCCTCGCTCTCCATGATGAGGAGGGAATATTTTACCCTCGGGGCTGAGGGTATGTACCAGTAGCTATGTGTTTGATCTCTCTCTCTCTCTCTCTCTCTCTCTCTCTCTCGCGTTCTTGATATGGCACTATCTTGATGCACCGCGAGCTTTGTTACTATAGTTGGATCATATGGTGTTTCTCCCCCTCTACCTTCTTGTGATGAATTGAGTTTTACCTTTGAGGTTTCACTATTATCGTATTGAATACTATTATGGATTTGACAACACTTAATGCATGTATTGCGTGGGATACCCGTGGTGAAAATGGGGTGTTCTACTGATTCACTTGATGTATGTTTTGGCACTCAACTCGCGGATTCCCTAGGTGACATTGGGGTAATCTATGCATAGGGGTTGATGCACGTTTTCGTCCTTGTTTCTCCGGTAGGAATCTTGGGGAACTCTTTGAGGTTCTTTGTGTTGGATTGAATATTATGAATCTGAAGTTGTTTGATGCATATCGTATAATTGATCCACGGATACTTGTGGTGACATTAGAGTATCTAGGTGACATTAGGGTTGATTGATGTGCGTCATATGGTGTTATTTTACTACAAACTCTAGGGCTGTTTGTGACACTTATAGGAATAGCTCAATGGATTGATCGGAAAGAATAACTTTGAGGTGGTTTCGTACCCTACAAGAAATTTCATCTTATGTTTCTCTGCGACAGGAACTTTGGAGTGACTTTTTTCGCACATTGAGGGATTGTCATATGATCTAATTATGTTATCATTGTTGAGAGAACTTGCACTAGTGAAAGTATGAACCCTAGGCCTTGTTTCCAAGCATTGCAATACCGTTTTCGCTCACTTTTGTTACTTGCTACCTTGCTGTTTTTACAATTTCAGATTACAAAAACCTATTTCTACTATCCATATTACGCTTGTAGCACCATCTCTTCGCCGAACTAGTGCACATATACAATTTACCATTGTATTAGGTGTGTTGGGGACACAAGAGACTCTTTGTTATTTGGTTGCAGGGCTGTTTGAGAGAGAACTTCTTCATCCTACGCCTCCCACGGATTGATAAACCTTAGGTCATTGACTTGAGGGAAATTTGCTACTGTCCTACAGAACTCTGCGCTTGGAGGCCCAAAACGAGTCTACAAGAAGAAGGTTGCGTAGTATGCATCAAGTTCTTTTCTGGTGCCATTGCTGGGGAGGTGAGTGCTTGAAGGTATATCTTTAGATCTTGCAATTGAATCGTTTAGTTTCTTGTTTTATCACTAGTTTAGTCTATAAAAGAAAACTACAAAAAATGGAATTGAGGTTGCCTCATATGCTTCATCTTTTTAATATCTTCCGTGAAAATGATGGAAAGGAAAATTGTGCTCAAGTGTTAGAAGAAGAAGTCTATAAAATGTTTGGCACTAAATGTTTGTATGATGAGCATGACTGCAATGTTGTTAGTATGAATTCCTTGAATATCCATGATGCTAATGATATGCAAAGCCACAAGCTTGGGGATGTTATGTTTGATGAAGATGATATTTTTAGTCCCCCAAGTTTTGATGAGCAAATTTATTATGATGATAGCATGCCTCCTATTTATGATGATTATATTGATGAAAGTGGATTTGGAGAGGTCATGACTTTATGTAGTGATGAATCCACTATTTTGGAAGAGGTTCCAATTGATTATGAGAACAAAGCTGCTATGTATGATGATTATTGTGATGACATGTGTGCTATAAAGAATGATTACCATGAAACTTGTCATCATGATTATGCCTCACATGATAGTTATTTTGTTGAGTTTGCTCCCACTATTCCGAATGAGAAGAATTTTGCTTATGTGGAGAGTAGTAAAATTTCTATGCTTGTGGATCATGAAAAAATTGCTTTACGTGATGGTTATATTGTTAAATTCATTCATGATGCTACTGAAAATTATTATTAGGGAGGAATATATGCTTGTAGGAATTGCAATAATATCAAGTTGCCTCTCTATGTGTTGAAAATCTTGAAGTTTTGCTTGTTTTTCCTTCCTATGCTAGTTGATTCTTGTTCCCATAAATTATTTGCTCACAAAATCTCTATGCATAGTAATTGGGTTAGAATTAAATGTGCTATTCATATGCTTCATGATGCTCCAATTATGTTTCAATTCTTATCTTTTATGTGAGCATCATTGACATCATCATGCCTAGCTAAAAAGGCATGAAAAAAGCGCTTGTTGGGAGACAACCCAATATTTATACCTACTGTTTTTTTGTGTCCACATGATTATGCTACTATAGTAATCATGTTTTATAGCCTTTGTCTCAATAAAGTGCCAAGTAAAGCCTTTGGGATAGTGTGAATGATAGTTGACTTGATTCTGTGCAAAAACAGAAACTTTTGCGCTCAGTACAGGAATTTTCACAATTCACTGGAACGTGCTTTTTATGTGAATTTTTTAAATATGGTTTATATATAAATTTCCTAGATTTTCCTAATTTTTAAGAATTTTTGGAGTTACAGAAGTATATGAAGTTTCCAGATTACTACAGACTGTTATGTTTTTGACAGATTCTGTTTTCTATGTGTTCTTTGCTTATTTTGATGAATCTATGAGTAGTATCAGAGGGTATGAACCATGGAGAAGTTGGAATACAGTAGATATAACACCAATATAAATTTATAATGAGTTCACAACAGTACCTAAGTGGTGATTTTCTTTATTATACTAACGAAGCTTACGAGTTTTCTGTTGAGTTTTGTGTTGTGAAGTTTTTAAGTTTTGGGTAAAGTTTTGATGGAATACGGAATAAGGAGTGGAAAGAGCCTAAGCTTGGGGATGCCCAAGGCACCCCAAGGTAATATTCAAGGACAACCAAGCATCTAAGCTTGGGGATGCCCCGGATGGCATCCCGTCTTTCGTCTTCAATCCATCAGTAAATTTACTTGGGGCTATATTTTTATTCACCACATGATATGTGTTTTGCTTGGAGCGTCTTGTATGATATAAGTCTTTGCTTTTTAGTTTTACACAATCATTCTTGATGTACACACCTTTCGAGAGGGACACGCATGAATTGTGAATTTATTAGAATACCCTATGTGCTTCACTTATATCTTTTGAGCTATGTAGTTGCTCTAGTGCTTCACTTATATCTTTTTAGAGCACGACAGTGGTTTTATTTTGAAGAAATTGTTGAACTCTCTTGCTTCACTTATATTATTTTCAGAGTCTCTCTAAACAGCATCGTAATTTTCTTAGGTTATGAATTTAGTCCTAATATGATGGGCATCCAAGAGGGGTATAATAAAAACTTTCATACAGAGCATTGAATTGTTGGAGATATGCCCTAGAGGAAATCATGTATGATGATATTTCCTATGTGTTTATGAATAAAGATAGTCCTTGGATGTAATCAATGATACTTGTTGGCAAGTATGTGACTTGTCTGTGAGATCTTGTGTTGTATGATACATCCTAAATTGTCCCTAGTCGCAAGTGACGTGTGGGCACACGTTGGACTAGACTAGCATAAGACACGGTGGATGGCTCGGTCTCACTAGCCATGGAGCATTGGATGCTAACCGGATACTACGGACTCGGAAGGATCTGGTCGGATTCGACGTAGTCGAATCCGAGTCAAGGTAAGGTCCGAGTCGGACAGAACCAACTACAGCGATATGTCATCTGTGAGTCTCTAGTACAACATACGTTCTATGTCCTAAGACTTGAGCTGACACATGTACTCGGGATGGTGACAGACTTGCTTTGGGCCGACCAAACGCTACACCATGACTGGGTAGTTACAAAGTTAGGTTTCGGGTTTGTACAGTCCCATGCATGTTGCGAGACATGGTCGAGCAAGATGGGATTTTCCCCTCCAATAAGGAGAGATATAGTCTGGGCCCCTCATGTGATCCGACCAGGATAAGCATGGCTGTCGGTGTCAAAACCGGCGGATCTCGAGTAGGGGGTCCCGAACTGTGCGTCTAGGCGGATGGTAACAGGAGACGAGGGACACGATGTTTTACCTAGGTTCGGGCCCTCTTGATGGAGGTAAAACCCTACGTCCTGCTTGATTAATATTGATGATATGGGTAGTACAAGAGTGGATCTACCACGAGATCAAGGAGGCTAAACCCTAGAAGCTAGCCTATGGTATGATTGTTGTAATGGAGGTTATGTCCTACGGACTAAAGCCCTCCGGTTTATATAGACATCGGAGAGGGCTAGGGTTACACAGAGTCGGTTACAATGGTAGGAGATCTACATATCCGTATCGCCAAGCTTGCCTTCCACGCCAAGGAAAGTCCCATCCGGACACGGGACGGAGTCTTCAATCTTGTATCTTCGTAGTCTTGGAGTCCGGCGGACGATGATAGTCCAGCTGTCCGGACACCCCCTAATCCAGGACTCCCTCAGTAGCCCCCGAACCAGGCTTCAATGACGATAAGTCCAGCGCGTATATAGTCTTCGGCGTTGCAAGGCGGGTTCTCCCTTTAAGTTCCATGTACCTGCCGAACAGTGTCCGGCTTCCTTGTAAATGCTGCACTTCTTGGCTTCTACGCCCAATAATGGCCTTCTTCCATGCGTCGCACGAATGCGAAAAGCCAGGGTATCTTTTATGTTTCACCCCCTAGTCGTGCAAGTAATCTGCCTATAAAAGAGGCAAAAATCCAGATCCAAATCACACCATCTTCCTTCCGCGAATACTCATCGGAGCGCCTTTGACCCAGAATCCATTCCATCATGGACCATTGGCGCGACTCCTCTTCTCGCGCTCCCAGCCCACTGCCAGGAGATTGGAGGAGATGCTCTGTTCCGCACAACGAGCTAGTGAAGCTCCAAGCGGGGGGATATCTCCCTCCGGCCTTCATGGTTCCGGTCCGAGCCGGGCTGGCCACCTACCAAGGTGGGAAGCAAGCGGAGGCTACCCCAAGTCCCAACAAAGGGGAGCGGGTATGTTTCGTCCCCTATCTGATAAGGGGACTCGGATTACCTATACATCCGTTCCTCCGCGGGCTCCTGGAGTTCTACAGACTCCAGCTCCATCACCTTACACCCGCCTCTATCCTGCATATCGCGGGTTACGTAGCTCTTTGCGAGCTATTTCTGGGCATCGAGCCCCATTTTTCACTGTGGAAGAGGTTGTTCTGCCTCGTACCCCGTTCTCATGAGGGGTCTATATATCAAGTGGGCGGCGCCGAAATATGGCGCATTGCCGGGACCGGATATCCATCCGAATCCCCTAAGAAGGCGTCCGAAGACTGGCCTTCGGAATTGTTTTACATAGAAGACGCTCCGCTGCCGGACCCTGTCCGTGTCGGCCTCCCGGAGTTCAATACTGCTCCTCTAAAGAAACGCCTTAGTTGGCGCCCGCGGAGCCCCCAACTGGAGGAAGACAAGAGCGTCCATTATCTGATGGGCCGAATAAGATTACTGGCCCATTCCGGGTTGACCATGATTGGAGTCATGGCAACATGCATTACGCGGGGGGGGGGGGGGGTGCAGCCACTGCAATACAGGGGCCACCCTATGTGGGATTTCAACGGGGAAGACGACGCCACCCGTCATGGCCGCAAAGGACCGAACTCGGCCGAGGATCTGGTGACGATCCTGTCCGGCCTGTACAAGGGGGAGAAGGAGGACTTCCTTCAGACGAACCCGTTGAATGGGTTCTCCATGAATAACCCCCATCGTTGGGTAAGCGAACACTTTAAGGGCCCGACCCATGTTTTTGAAGTTTAAACTTCTCATATTATGTCTTCGGCGCAGGAACTGCGTCGGATTGTGGAGGACATGATAAATCCAGCTCCGCAACCCGAGGATCTAGAGAGATCCTAGGATCCGGCCTCCGAAGAGGATCCGGACATTCAGGTGGAGCTAATCGACGGGGTGTTCCACCAGCTAAGCATGGATAACGCTTTAGTCGCCATTACGGCCGACTACCCCGGACTATATCCGGCTTCCCAGGTGATTGTGACGGAAGTCCGGACACCATTATTTCTTCCTTGCCCATTTCTGACCTTCGCGTATGATGGTGTTTTGCAGGAAGCGCCTTCAAGGCGGGAAGCCGAGCCCGCGGCGGCTGACCAACAAAGGCCAGTCCGGACCAGTAGGTGGAAAAGGAGCGCGGCGCGGACTGAAACGTCGCCGCAAAGGTATAGCTCGTAATTAATTATTTGGAGCAACGTTCCTAGGAAGCGTTTGAGTGCTCATGATCTTTGCAGGAGAAAAAGCGACCGCCGGACTACGGGCGTAGAGGTTGCCGATCCGACCTCTACCAGCCAGGCTCCAGCACCCGGTCTGGAGGGGGAGGCAAGCGCAAGGCGCGGGCCAGATACTCCTCCAACGGAGGATGCCGGCAGACTGTCCGCCACCAAGTCTGAGGTGGAGAGCGCCATGAACCACAGGTGCCGTCGGACAGTATTTCGTGAAGCGTGCTTCTCCCCTGAGGTGTTGAATGCCTTTAACGCGGGGGACGCGCACCTCCGTGCTGCTCAAGATGGTTTTACCAGAGCCACGGAGCAGTATGTAAAAGACATACGGGTAAGAGAATTTAATAGTTATATATGCCAGTAGCCCCCGAGACTTAAAGTAGTTATGTTAACTGATTTAAGGATCATTTGAAATGCAGGATCTTACCGAGAAGAATACCCAACTGTCTCAGGAGCTGCAAGAGTGCAAGGCCCAACTTGAGGCCGCACTTGCTGCCGCAGGAGGGAACACAGAGGCCCCTCCTGGTAACGCATCTGCTTTTAAATATAAGCGCTATGCGGCGTGCGCGCAAGTCTAATAATGACATTGCAGGTGCTGCCGGACAAGATCCGGACAGGCAGGAATTGCTGCGCCAGCTGAAGGCCGGCGAGAGGGTGCTGAATAGAGTGCAACAGGAAAGGAACAAGCTCCAAGATGCCCACGCCCAGCTTGGAGAAGAGCTGAAAGGCGTTCGGGTTGAGCTGTCCGGCTCTGTTAAGGAAAATCAGCGGCTTCGTCGCGGCATCTATAGTAAGTGCTTGAGAAAACTCCTTTGAAAAGAAGAGTTCGGCGAGGAAGTCAATTGACAAAATATGTCTCGTAGGTATACTCATAGGTCGCCCTGCGGAGGAGATGCCCGTATCAAAGGGCATCTACTTCCCGAGCTGTTGCAACTGCTCGAACGAGTTCGGCAGGCGATGAGCAGCGTCGTCCAGGCTTTATGGCCAGCCCTCTCCCCACCTGAAGGCTTTGGGGAGCTTGCGGAGAAGCTTCAGGGAGTGCGGCAGCGCTTCCGTTTATGGAAGATTTCGGCCTGCCGCCAAGGTGCCAGGGAGGCTTGGGCCATGGTGAAGACGCGGTACAAGAAGGCGGATCCCAACCACATGGCCGAGGTCGGACCGGTGGGGCCCGATGGGAAGGAGATCCCTGTGAGTTTAGTATATAGCCAAGTAGAGTTGGCTGCTAAATTTAGCCAACGGGACTATAAGTTAGACAACCTGTTAGACGGGATTGAGGAGGAATACAGTTAGTAGATTTGACAATGTATTTTAAAATGACATGTGAAATGCCTTCTAGCCGGATTGTAGATCATTTGTCTTTGCCGACCTTTTCGCTTCAACCCAGTGACCCTGAAGTCCGGAGTGTGTCCGAATACCTTCTCGGTTAAGAAACAACCGGGGTATGCATGGAGACCAGGCGTAGGGGTCATTAGTGCTTTATCAGACAAGTGCCCAACTAGTTATGTTATATTACATGGTTAGTAAGAAACATCTTCCAGGGAGAATAGTTCCGTTAAGGGTTCCTTTCCCTGGGAGGCATGCCCTAAAGTGCATGTCCGGACTGCGAAAAAAGCAGAAAAACATCTGGGGGCAGATAAATAAGTAGGTAAAAAATCATCTTTCAAGTCACCGACCGAATATTCCCTTAAGAACGCTAGCTTTCGGCTTCACCCAGTCTGAGGTACACATCCGGCTAACCCGGCAGTAACAATCGCAGAGGTGCTCCCTTTACCTCCTAGCCGAACAATCGGGAACGTAGGGGTAAGCATAGGAGCCAGGCAACCCAGCTTGGCCAAAACTTAAGTCATATCGATGCATATAATGGTGAGTAAAAGGTACATGTGGAAGCTTGACACATGTGCTGGGCATAAAGCCCTTATAATTGAGCTTTTGGAAAGGAAGCCCCCAGGTATAATGAGTGCGGATGGCACATCAAGTATGTGCGAACAATGCGCAAGTAGGCCCTTAAGTGCTTTGTGGGAAAAAGGTTACGGGAAGAAAGAGAAACAAAAGACAGCTGAATTGTAAAAATTTGGACGGGGTAAGGGGACGAACTCTTAGTCCAGCGCTAGGCATAGAATCTTTGGAGGCAGGCTGCGTTCCATGGGTTCGGCTCGAGTCGGTTGTCCGATGCATTTCATAGACGGTACGCTCCGCCGGTCAGGACTTGATCAATCATGAAGGGGCCCTCCCATTTGGGCTTGAGCTTGTCCTTTTTCTTGTCCGGCAGGCGTAGAACTAGTTCGCCAACGTTGTAAGTCTTGGCCCGTACTTCTCTGCTTTGATATCTTCGAGCTTGCTGCTGATAGAATGCGGAACGAGCCTTAGCGACGTCGCGTTCTTCCTCCAATGCGTCCAAACTGTCCTGCCGATCCAACTCGGCTTCTCTTTCTTCATACATGCGTACTCGAGGTGAGTCATGAATAATGTCGCAGGGCAGAACTGCCTCTGCACCGTATACCATAAAAAATGGTGTGAATCCGGTAGTACGGTTGGGTGTTGTCCGCAGCCCCCAGAGCACGGAGTCGAGCTCCTCTACCCAGTGCGTGTCGGATTTTGTAAGTGACCGCACTAGTCTGGGTTTAATGCCGCTCATTATTAGACCATTTGCTCGTTCCACTTGACCGTTGGTTTGAGGATGATAGACTGAAGCGTAATCGAGCTTAATGCCCATGTTTTTGCACCATGACTTAACCTCATCGGCCATGAAGTTCATGCCGTTATCGGTGATGATGCTGTGGGGGACACCATAACAATGTACTACCCCGGATATAAAGTCTATCACTGGTCCGGACTCTGCCGTTTTGACTGGTTTGGCCTCTATCCATTTGGTGAATTTGTCCACCATGACCAATAGGTACCTTTGCTTGTGGGTTCCCCCTTTAAGGGGTCCAACCATGTCAAGCCCCCAGACCGTGAACGGCCAGGTAATGGGTATAGTTTTGAGGGCGGTGGGTGGCATATGGCTCTGATTAGCAAAGAGCGGACAACCGACGCATCTTTGGACTAAGTCCTGAGCATCTGCCCGGGCCGTCGGCCAATAAAATCCTGTACGGAATGCCTTTCCTACAAGGGCCCGGGCTGCTGCATGGTGTCCGCCTAGTCCAGCATGAATTTCAGCCAGGAGGTTTCGCCCTTCCTCTTCGGAGATACACCTTTGAAGGACTCCGGTTGTACTTTTCTTATAAAGTTCTCCCTCATGGACCTTGTAGGCTTTCGATCGCCGGACTATGCAGCGGGCCTCATTTTGGTCTTCGGGAAGTTCCTGCCTAAGCAAGTAGGCTAGGAATGGTTCTGTCCACGGGGCGATTACTGCCATTATGTCGTGGGCTGAAGGTGTTATGTCATCGGCTGAATTGCCGGTTGGCGCGGTTTTTTCCGGTTTGTCATTTCCGGACTCCTCTTCCCATAATACGGATGGCTTGAAGAGCCATTCCAGGAAGATATTTGGAGGGACAGCGTCACGTTTTGCGCCGATGCGTGCCAATACGTCGGCTGCTTGGTTATTATCTCGGGCTACGTGATGGAATTCAAGTCCTTCAAACCAAGCTGACATTTTTAAGACAGCGTTGCGATATGCTGCCATTTTCAGATCCTTGGCGTCAAAGTCTCCATTTATTTGGGATATTGCAAGGTTTGAATCCCCACGCACCTCTAGGCGTTGAATGCCCATGGAGATTGCCATCCGGAGACCATGTAGAAGGGCCTCATATTCGGCTGCGTTGTTGGAGTCCGTGTGCATTATTTGAAGTACATATTGGACTGTGTCCCCGGTCGGGGACGTCAATACGACGCCAGCCCCCAGTCCGGCCAACATTTTAGAGCCGTCGAAGTGCATAGTCCAATTGGAGTATGCGTCGTACTCTTTAGGGAGTTCGTCTTAGGTCCATTCAGCGACAAAGTCAGCTAAAACTTGTGACTTTATAGCTCGCCGAGGTTTGTAGGTTATATCGAATGGTAGGAGCTCAATGGCCCATTTTGCAATCCTGCCCGTTGCGTCGCGGTTGTTTATAATGTCATTAAGTGGTACTTCGGAGGCCACTGTTATCGAACACTCTTAAAATTAGTGTCGGAGCTTCCGGGATGCCATGAACACCGCATACGCTATCTTTTGATAGTGCGGGTAACGGGACTTGCAGGGGGTTAACACAGTGGATATGTAGTACACTAGTTTTTGAAGAGGGAATTTATGCCCTTCTGTCTCTCGTTCGACGACGAGTACCGCGCTTACAACTTGATGTGTTGCTGCGATGTATAACAACATTGGTTCGCCCAGGTTGGGTGCAGCTAGGACCGGATTTGTTGCCAATATGGCCTTTATTTCTTCGAGTCCGGCAATGGCAGCATCCGTCCACTCGAAGTGTTCGGTGCGCCTAAGGAGGCGATAGAGGGGCAGTGCCTTTTCTCCCAAGCGGGAGATAAAGCGGCTTAAAGCTGCCACGCATCCAGTCAATTTTTGTATCTTTTTGAGGTCTTTTGGAATATCCAACTGTGACAGAGCTCGGATCTTGGCCAGGTTTGCTTCAATTCCTCTACTGGATACAATGAAGCCCAACAGCTTTCCGGCTGGTACGCCGAAAATGCATTTTTCCGGATTCAGCTTGATGTCATATGCTCTGAGGTTGTCGAATGTGAGCCTCAAGTCGTCTACTAAAGTTTCGACGTGTTTGGTTTTGACGACTATGTTGTCTACGTATGCCTCTACTGTTTTGCCGATCTGGGTGGCCAGACATGTTTGGATCATGCGCTGATATGTTGCGCCGGTGTTCTTAAGTCCGAAGGGCATCGTGTTGAAGCAGAATGGTCCATATGGAGTGATGAATGCCGTTGCGGCTTGGTCTGCTTCCGCCATCTTGATTTGATGGTAGCCAGAGTATGCGTCGAGGAAGCACAATGAATCGTGCCCTGCAGTAGCATCGATTATTTGGCCGATGCGGGGGAGGGGGAAGGGATCCTTTGGGCAAGCCTTATTGAGGTCTTTAAAATCGACGTATAGGCGCCAGGATTTGTCCTTCTTTGGTACCATTACCAGATTTGCTAGCCAATCCGGATGTTTGATATCTCTGATGAATCCGGCTTCCAACAGTTTGGCTAGCTCTTCTCCCATTGCTTGTCTTTTGGGTTCAGAAAATCGTCGAAGAGCCTGTTTGACTGGCTTGAATCCTTTTAGGATGTTTAGGCTGTGTTCTTCCAATCTGCGTGGGATTCCGGGAATATCCGAGGGGTGCCAGGCGAAGATGTCCCAATTTTCCCGAAGGAATTCTCGCAGTGCGGCGTCTACATCAGGGTTCAACTGTGCCCCGATGGAGGCCATCTTTGTTGGGTCCGTTGGGTGGACCTGGAATTTTACTATTTCATCTGCTGGTTTAAAGGAGGTGGACTTGGATCTCTTATCGAGTATCACATCGTCCCTATTCACCGTAGAGCGCAGCGCGGTGAGTTCTTCTGCCGCTAGGGCTTCGGATAGTGCCTCCAGGGCTAATGCGGCTTTCTTGTTTTCGGCGCGGAGTGCTATGTCCGGATCACTAACGAGAGTGATTATTCCACTGGGCCCAGGCATTTTGAGCTTCATGTACCCGTAATGAGGTACTGCTTGAAAAATTGTGAATGCCTCTCGTCCTAATATAGCGTGATATCCGCTGTTGAACGGGGCCACTTGGAACGTGACTTCTTCGGATCTATAATTGTCCGGCGAGCCGAACACCACATCAAGTGTGATTTTTCCGGTGCAGCGTGCTTCCCGACTAGGGATTATTCCTCTGAAGGTTGTGCTGCTTCGCTCAATACGGCTCCAGTCTATTTCCATTTTTTGAAGAGTTTCCTCGTAGATGAGGTTTAATCCGCTGCCGCCATCCATGAGGACCTTTGTAAGTCGAAAGCCATCCACTATTGGACTAAGTACCAGTGCGGCTGGTGCTCGGGCTGTTCAGAATTTAGGTTCGTCGCTGGCGTTGAAGGTGATGGCTGTGTCGCTCCATGGATTTGTTGTTGCTACTTGCTAGACTTCGGCGAGGCCGCGGATTGTTCGTTTCCGCATATTATTTGATGCGAAGGTGTCGAAGACTATTGATACCGTACTGGTATTGTTGGAGTGGTTTTCCGGGGCTAGAAGCTCCTCGCCACTTTTGGCCACCTGCCATAATATCCAACATGCTCGAAGGCTGTGTGGTGGGACGGCGCCCTCTGTACTTTGAAGTTTACAGGGTCCGCTGAGCCATCCCTCCAGTACGGTTCCGTGCCCTCTATGGGGTTTTTGCTTTTTGGTTTTTGTATCTGGGGCCTGAGTGTGATGCACCCTTTTGTTTCGGACTAGGGTTGTATTCGGGGCCGGATTGTCCCAAAATTGGTTTTCGGTTTTCCGGGAACTCTCCATCACACAGTACTTTCGTACTATGGACGCCAGATCGGCGAAGCGTGTAATTTCACGACGGCTGATGGCGTTCAGTATTCCCTTGTCCGTGCAATTATTGCAAAAGATTGAGATTGCGTTTTCCTCTCGGCAGTCCTTTATCCTGTCCATAACCTGGAGGAATCTGGCCCAGTAGTGATGTACTGTTTCAGCGGGATCTTGCCGTATTAGAGATAGATCGCATATGTCTGGGCGGGTGGGTGGAATAAAATCCGGAACCCTACCCGTCTCAGGGCTTGAAGGCCGTGAAGTTTCCAAATTTGGAAGCTTGGATTGCTGGACGTTGTCCAACGAGTCCAGTCCGATGCCTGACTTTAAGTTCAGTGCTTGATCGAAGTCTGTCCCTCCGCAGAAATCCGGCATGGAGGGTTCGGGAACCCGGACATGACTAGTTTTCAATACGGGAGAAGAGTCGCCGCATTGTTCCTCTACCACTGCGACGTGGTGGGTGACCTGGGGAGAGTTAATCTCTCTCAGATCGGTTTTAAGCCCAATCTGATTGTAGTCCGTAGCGACTCCCAGGGCGGCGATGCGATCCAAGAGCTCATTGACAGACGAGAGCTCTATTGGATCCAGCCGCTCGGCCAGTTCCGAGCTGACGTGAAGATTGCTTTTGACGACTTGAGAAGTCATTGTCGAAGCAGTGGCCGGACAGGCGGTCATAAGGAAACCACCTAGCCGGATAGTTTGGCCGGCGGCCAAGGCCCCTTTGGCGAAAATACCGTCCTTGAAGACGGGTGGAGGCATCCTTCCTATCGGTGACGACACAGATGAACTCTCAATGAAAGCACCAATGTCGGTGTCAAAACCGGCGGATCTCGGGTAGGGGGTCCCGAACTGTGCGTCTAGGCGGATGGTAACAGGAGACGAGGGACACGATGTTTTACCCAGGTTCGGGCCCTCTTGATGGAGGTAAAACCCTACGTCCTGCTTGATTAATATTGATGATATGGGTAGTACAAGAGTGGATCTACCATGAGATCAAGGAGGCTAAACCCTAGAAGCTAGCCTATGGTATGATTGTTGTAATGGAGGTTATGTCCTACGGACTAAAGCCCTCCGGTTTATATAGACACCGGAGAGGGCTAGGGTTACACAGAGTCAGTTACAATGGTAGGAGATCTACATATCCGTATCGCCAAGCTTGCCTTCCACGCCAAGGAAAGTCCCATCCGGACACGGGACGGAGTCTTCAATCTTGTATCTTCGTAGTCTTGGAGTCCGGCGGACGATGATAGTCCGGCTGTCTGGACACCCCCTAATCCAGGACTCCCTCAATGGCCATGCGACAAGGATTATGAGATAATCTAGTTTGTGGTCGATATCACTGGAATGAGAAAGAGGTCAGGCTAGCACATGGATGACAGTCTCGCCTTGAGCCCGACAACATATATCGTGAGGCAAAGGGAACAGAAGTGTGACACGTTGTACAGGTTCGCCTAACCAGCGTCATAGTCTGCTTGGTGGTCGGCACGCCTTGCTAGAGGCCACTACCAACCTTGCCCAAGCTGACTTGAACCTCACGCGCTTAAGGGAAGGAACCTACGAGGTCGGTTTGGAGGACACTGGTCGGATGTGATCTGAGCTGGACTTGGAACGCGACCGAGTAGACTTTGGGCTTTAGGATCCATGCAAGGCCCCCAAGTGTTGAGCCCGCGACGGATGCCTATAAATAGTGGAGGTGCGGCACACTTATTCGGTTGATCGCTTTGGCACCGTCGTTAGGGCTTTGCATGTGTTGCAACTATCCACCTCCACTCGCCGCCGGTTGTGTGATCGGACCTAGCAGTTCGCCGCACGATGTTCCTCCTGCACGCGCGGATACCATTAGAGGCGGTGCACTTGCACCACTCCGGCGAACCTGTTCGCGGGATCCGATCGGCTACGTGGGAGACTAGCGAGGAGGAGATGACTCTAGGAACGCGAGGCGACTCCGGGGACGCACTGCCCCAACTCTACTTCCCCTACACGGCACTGCGCGTCTAGTGGTAACGATCTGTTATCCATTCCCGTAGTATGTTCCTGGATGTTCTGCGCGTAGGACAATTTTAAATTTGCAGCCGACGCACCCTATCGTAGAACCCAACATGAATACCATGAGAAGTTTGATTCCTTGCATTTGTTTTGAGATATGAAGATGGTGATATTAGAGTCATGCTAGTGAGTAACTGTGGATTGGTAAGAATACTTGCGTTGAGGTTTGTGATTCCCGTAGCATGCACGTATGGTGAACCGTTATGTAACGAAGTTGGAGAATGGTTTATTTATTGATTGTCTTCCTTATGAGTGGTGGTCGGGGACGAGCGATGGTCTTTTCCTACCAATCTATCCCCCTAGGCGCATGCACGTAGTACTTTGTTTTGATGACTAATAGATTTTTGCAATACGTATGTGAGTTCTTTATGACTAATGTTGAGTCCATGGATTATACGCACTCTCACCCTTCCACCATTTCTAGCCTCTCTAGTATCACGCAACTTTCACTGGTACCATACACCCACCATATGCCTTCCTCAAAACAACCACCATACCTACCTATTATGGCACTTCCATAGCCATTCCGAGATATATTGCCATGCAACTTCCACCGTTCCGTTTTACTATGACACGCTTCATCATTGTCATATTGCTTTGCATGATCATGTAGTTGACATAGTATTTGTGGCAAAGCCACCATTCATAATTTTTATACACCGCCGGAGGCATTCATATAGAGTCATATTTTGTTCTAAGTATCGAGTTGTAAGTAAATAAAAAGTGTGATGATCTTCATTATTAGAGCATTTTCCCATGTGAGAATATCAAAATAAAAGAGGCCAAAGAATCCTAAATAAAAAGAGAGGCCAAAAGCCCACCAAAAAATGAGAGGAAACAGAGAAGGGGCAATGTTACTATCCTTTTTCCACACTTGTGCTTCAAAGTAGCACCATGATCTTCATGATAGAGAGTCTCCTATGTTATCACTTTCATATACTAGTGGGAATTTTTCATTATAGAACTTGGCTTGTCTATTCCAATGATGGGCTTCCTCAAATTGCCCTGGGTCTTTGTGAGCAAGCGAGTTGGATGCACACCCACTTAGTTTCTTTTCGAGCTTTCATAAAATTTTAGCTCTAGTGCATCCGTTGCATGGAAATCCCTACTCAGTCACATTGATATCTATTGATGGGCATCTCCATAGCCCGTTGATACGCCTAGTTGATGTGAGACTATCTCCTTCTATTTGTCTTCTCCACAACCACCATATTCTATTCCACCTATAGTGCTATATCCATGGCTCACGCTCATGTATTGCGTGGAAGTTGAAAAGGTTTGAGAACATCAAAAGTATGAAACAATTGCTTGTCTTGTCATCGGGGTTGTGCATGATTTAAATACTTTGTGTGATGAAGATGGAGCATAGCCAGACTATATGATATTTTAGGGATAGCTTTCTTTGGCCATGTTATTTTGAGAAGACATAATTGCTTTATTAGTATGCTTGAAGTATTATCGTTTTTATGTCAATATTAAACTTTTGTTTTGAATCTTATGGATCTAAATATTCATGCAACAATAAAGAAAGTTACAAGGATAAATATGTTAGGTAGCACTCCACATCAAAAATTACATTCCTATCATTTACCTACTCGAGGACGAGCAGGAATTAAGCTTGGGGATGCTTGATACGTATCCAACGTATCTATAATTTTTGATTGTTCCATCCTATTATATTATCCACCTTGGATGTTTTATATGCATTTATATGCTATTTTATATTATTTTTGGGACTAACCTATGAACCTAGAGCCTAGTGCCAGTTTCTATTTTTTCCTTGTTTTTGTGTTTTATAGAAAAGGAATATCAAACGGAGTCCAAACAAGCTCTAAAATTTACGGTGATTTTTTATGGACCAGAAGAAGTCCATGGAGCATCGGAGTCAAGCCAGAAGAGTCACGAGGCAACCACAAGCCTAGGGGGCGCCCCCCTAGGGCGTGCCCCCATGGCTTATCGCTGCCTCGTGGACCACCCTGACGTCAAACCGACGCCAAAAATTCCTATAAATCCAGAAACCCCCAGAAAGAAACCTAGATCGGGAGTTCCGCCACCGCAAGCCTCTGTAGCCACGAAAATCCAACCGGGAGCCCATTCCGGCACCCTGCCGGAGGGGGAAACCATCACCGGTGGCCATCTTCATCAGCTCGGCGCTCTCCATGATGAGGAGGGAGTAGTTCACCCTTGGAGCCGAGGGTATGTACCAGTAGCTATGTGTTTGATCTCTCTCCCTCGTGTTCTTGATATGGCACTACCTTGATGTACGGCGAGCTTTGTTGCTATAGTTGGATCATATGGTGTTTCTCCTCCCTCTACCTTCTTGTGATGAATTGAGTTTTATCTTTGAGGTTTCACTATTATTGTATTGCTATTATGGATTTGGGAACACTTGATGTATGTCTTGCATGGGATACCCGTGGTGACAATGGGGTGTTCTATTGATTCACTTGATGTATGTTTTTTCACTCAACTCGTGGATTCCCGAGGTCACATTAGGGTAATCTATGCATAGGGGTTGATGCACGTTTTCGTCCTTGTTTCTCCGGTAGGAATCTTGGGGCACTCTTTGAGTTTCTTTGTGTTGGATTGAATATTATGAATCGGAAGTTGTTTGATGCATATCGTATAATTGACCCACGGATACTTGTGGTGACATTAGAGTATTTAGGTGACATTAGGGTTGAATTATGTGTGTCATATGGTGTTATTTTACTACGAACTCTAGGGCTGTTTGTGACACTTATAGGAATAGCTCAATGGATTGATCGGTAAGAATAACTTTGAGGTGGTTTTGTACCCTACAAGCAATTTCATCTTACGTTCTCCATGATAGGAACTTTGGAGTGAATTTTGTCGCACGTTGAGGGATTGTCATATGATCTAATTATGTTATAATTGTTGAGAGAATTTGCACTAGTGAAAGTATGAACCCTAGGCTTTGTTTCCAAGCATTGCAATACCATTTTCGCTCACTTTTTTTACTTGCTACCTTGTTGTTTTTATAATTTCAGATTACAAAAACCTATTTCTACTATCCATATTACACTTGTATCACCATCTCTTCGCCGAACTGGTGCACCTATACAATTTACCATTGTATTGGGTGTGTTGGCGACACAAGAGACCCTTTGTTATTTGGTTGCAGGGTTGTTTGAGAGAGACCATATTCATCCTACGCCTCCCACAGATTGAGAAAACTTAGGTCATCCACTTGAGGAAAATTTGCTACTGTCCTAAAAAACTCTGTGCTTGGAGGCCCAACACGAGTCTACAAGAAGAAGGTTGCATAGTAGACATCACCATGCGTCCCCTTTTTTATTGGCTAGGAGGTGTCATGCAGGGTAGCTATTTGAGTACGGGAGGTGTGCAATCAGACCCTTGTGCATGCTTATCGGGAGGAGAGCCCTTTGACCTCCATCTGCCACCCACCTATCTCCCAACGTCTCCTTTGATGGCGCCCGAGCCCCTGTTTAATGATGTGACTATGTCTCACTCGACTGAGATTTGAGAGAGAAGAAAGAAAATCTAAAAAGATAATTTTGGATGGATCTTGATGTAAGATCTGACGGACTGATATAGCATCGACTGCGACTTATAGCAAGGCTGATGAATATCGGGACGATGACAGTGGATAATAATTGTCTTACATATTTAGGAACATAATTAAAAAATCCACATGCGGCAACGCCCGAAATACACAAGGGCAAAAGAAGAAGAAGACGCAGACAACAATTTGGCTCGCTGATCTCTACTATCTCGATGCGCTGCAGGCTGCGGAGACTAGTTCTCGTGGCGAGCGGTGATGATCTATTTCATGTCCTCAACATGCTGCTTGGCAGCATCCACGGATTCCTCCACCAGCCCTTTCGCGCCCGATGCGGAGCATGGCATTCTCGTCCATAAGTTTCTTAAGGATGACGCCTGTCCTCTTCAACAAGGCAGTGGTCTCCTCGTGCTGCTTCGCCCTTCCGACGATCTTCTCCCTCAGCAGGTCACGCTCGATGCAGAGTTTCACCTTGTCCTCCCCTAGTCCTCGGATGACGTCGGTAGCATTTTCAAATGAGGCATTCATCTCGTCCTGCAGCTTCATCCAGTCGGAGATCCGACCCATCAGGTCATCGAGCATAGCACACATGCGCCTGTGAGAGTCCTCGCCTGCCCGCGAGACATTTTCCCAGGCCACCGTAGCACAGAAGGACGTCTCTGCTGCATTCGTGGCGCGGCAGGACATCTCTGCTGCTTCCGGGGTGTTGCTGAATCAGTCTGCTGCATCGACGGCACGACGGGACCTTTGTGCTGCTACGACGGTGCAGCGAGACATATCGGCTGCTTTCGCGACGAGGCGGGACATCTCTCATGCTTCCGCTTCCATGCTCGCCTCTCCGTAGTAGTAATCTCTCGACCCAGAACTCATGCGGGACATGGTAGACGCAAGGGAACGACGATGAAGACTTGTTTGTTTTTGTGGACGAGGAGTTTATGAGGAATGTGCAATCATGTTGGAGTAGGTAGTATTTATAACCGAGTACTAATACGCTCCTAAGTGGGAAATCCTTTAGGTTTTGATAAGTGTGAATATGTTTGCAATTAAATATAGCGTGATAGTAATTTGGAATGTGACGGGACGCATGCTCAAATTTTTTGGCCGGTTCTAATTTCTAAGTGCAGCACTATTCCCGGATGGCATAACGTGGGCACACATTCTTGGCCGCGTATGTGGCTTTTGCACCATAGGGTGCATCGCAATAGGCGATGTAAGCACACGTCTTGTTCAATCAACCGTGCGCGCTCATTATTACAATCACACACGCTTATTTTGATTAGAATGTGTGCCCGTCTAGCGCACACATGTTGATGTCTAACTATTTCTGTTTGTTTGTGGCTAATCGCAAACGTTTCATCCGTGTGATGTGTATGCCATCAATCACACACAGATTGACCTGTCTAATCGTTTCTGTTTGTTGTGGCTAATCACAAATAGTTCGTCCGTCTGAAGTGTATGCCGTCAATCGCAGACACCTTGATCTGGCTAACTGTTTCCGTTGTGTTGCCTAACCGCAAATAATTCATCCGTCTAAAGT
This sequence comes from Triticum timopheevii, assembly GCA_963921465.1. Taxonomy (NCBI): domain Eukaryota; kingdom Viridiplantae; phylum Streptophyta; class Magnoliopsida; order Poales; family Poaceae; genus Triticum; species Triticum timopheevii. Next base: position 295,986,458 of record OY997262.1, read on the forward strand.
GTATGTCGTCAATTGCAGACACCTTGATCAGGCTAACCATTTATGTTGTGTTGCCTAATAACAAACAGTTAATCTGAGTGAATTGTATGCCGTATATCACACAAACACCTTCATCTGGCTCCTCGTTTCTGTTCTTCTGCCTCATCGCAAACAGTTCATTGAACTGAACCGTATGTCCTGCATCGCACACACAACTAAAATCTGAACCGTATTTGATGCATCTGCCATCGCAAACATTTTGTATCTTTTTTGACGAGTTTTTACATCACCGTTTGTGATTAATGCATCGCACACAGTTTTGTCGAAGGGTCTCTGTTTGTAGTGTCGCATTAGCAGCATCCTGCAGTAGTGCCGGGGCGTGCCCTGGTGGCTGGTGGGCCCCGCAGGGACCCCCTCACTTATTCGTTCAGTCCACTTTCTCTCTTACATCTAGAAAAATTTCCTGGTAGCTCTCTCTCTCTCTCTCTCTCTCTCTCTCTCGTGTTCTTGCTCCCAAACCCGAGATTTTCGATCTCTTTGCTCGAAGCTGCGATTCAGAAACTATTTTGGTGGATTGCTACTCGGTATGTGACTCCTCCGTTGCTCCAATTAGTTTTTGCTCTAGTGGATTATATTTTGCATAATTAGCTGCTCTTTGTGCTACTGAAAATGAGCTTGCATGTTGAATTCTTTGAGTTCCAAGTAGTTTGAATGCTTTATATAGCCTCTAGACATTCATATGAGTAGTTGTTATCAATCTTGTCAAGTTTTGTTGACATCATTTAGTGGCCCAATTTTTTTTTATAAATTTGTTCATAGGAAAAATGAACTTCTTTCAGAGGAGCTCCTAGAAACGGAATGCTAAGGGAGTCATTGGGGACTCCTCGAACAGCAACCTCAACACTCCTCGTAGGACGGAGGTGCGGTCGTGTGAATGACCGCAGAATGTCTTCATGAATGAAGCCAGATTCTACCAAGAGTTTGTGCGATTCATTGCAAACGCCTGATTGACCGACTTCCTCGCAGATGAGTGTGATCAGCACCACATCCTTACAAATTCCTTTGTGCAAAATTTTCATTACTGGAATAGGCTCGAACCTCCCATGGTGCATTTTAATTTATATGCTGAACATCATCAGATACCACTTGCTAAATTTTGCGAGATATGTTTGATTCCCTTTGATGGGGAAATAAGAGAGCCTCGACCGTAGGAGTTTGAGGGCTTCCTTTACACTCTAACTGTGGGTGAGAAAAGGGGCACGTCACACGCCCGAGCCACTAGCTTGCAATTTCCTGTTGTGCACTACTTTGCTTTATTCATAGGAAAATGCTTGTTTGCTAGAGAGCAAGCTGGCGCACTATGCACCCTGACTTTGCCCTTTTATGTCGTGTACTTCGTAATGACAACACTTATAACCTTGGAGCTATCGTTGCACGTCGCCTGCACACTAACAGGACTAAGGGTAAAACTCATGGTGGTATTTATGCTACTCACTTAGCGAGACATTTTAATGTTAACATACACCCTCATGATTATTTTGTCTTCTCCTTTGAATAATTCAAATGTTTGTAGATTCCAGCTTAGTCCACGACACTCTTGCACTATTTTTGTTTTCATATCATTCGGTCGTGCAAATGAAAGGCAATAATGACGATAATTTAATGAAGTGTGTCGGTGTCAAAACCGGCGGATCTCGGGTAGGGGGTCCCGAACTGTGCGTCTAGGCGGATGGTAACAGGAGACAAGGGACACGATGTTTTTACCCAGGTTCGGGCCCTCTCGGTGGAGGTAAAACCCTACTCCTGCTTGATTAATATTGATGATATGGGTAGTACAAGAGTAGATCTACCATGAGATCAAAGAGGCTAAACCCTAGAAGCTAGCCTATGGTATGATTGTTGTTCGTCCTACGGACTAAAACCCTCCGGTTTATATAGACACCGGAGAGGATTAGGGTTACACAGAGTCGGTTACAATGGTAGGAGATCTACATATCCGTATCGCCAAGCTTGCCTTCCACGCCAAGGAAAGTCCCATCTGGACATGGGACGAAGTCTTCAATCTTCTATCTTCATAGTCTTGGAGTCTGGCCAAAGATGATAGTTCGGCTATCCAGACACCCCCTAGTCCAGGACTCCCTCAGTAGCCCCTGAACCAGGCTTCAATGATGATGAGTCCGGCGCGCATATTGTCTTCGGCATTGCAAGGCGGGTTCCTCCTCCGAATACTTCATAGAAGATTTTGAACACCAGGATAGTGTCCGGCTCTGCAAAATAAGTTCCACATACCACCGTAGAGAGAATAACATTTACACAAGTTCAATCTGCTGACGTATTCCGTGGTGTGACATCACACCACGGCCAAGCTTTTATTCGAATCATTTTTACTGTCCCACCACAGCGCGTTTAGCGAAGCGGTTTCCTTGGCACGTCTTGTCAAAGCAGAGATCGTGTCCCCTTATTCCGGGATTCTCATCAATACGGGCGTGGGTAACCCAACCGCGCCATTGATTACGACACTTGGGAGATAAGCGAGTTTTACCAGGCTGGTGGGGACGCATAGTTTCGTTCGTCCATATAAGGGGATAAGGATCCACATTTTTACCTACGCCTTCTTCCTCCTTTGCTTATCCATCTCCGCGCACTCGAGCTCCAGCGCCCAAGTCCGCACATCTCGCCTCAACCTTCTCCAGCCATGTCCGGAGCGGGAGGCAAGTGGATGGCCTCCTCCGTCATGGAGGGGCACATCAAAAGGCTGAGTAAAGCCGGATACCTCCACAACGACATTGCGCACCGGCTTCTAGACGAGGGGCAGCTCATCCCCACCCCCAGGCCCCATGAGACGGTGGTGTTCCTTCCCCATTTCCTCCGCGGACTGGGCTCCCCACTCCACCCATTTGTCCGAGGGCTCAAGTTCTACTACGGCCTGGATTTCCATGATTTGGCCCCGAATTTCATCCTCAACATCTCAGCGTTTATCGTTGTGTGCGAGGCCTTCCTCCGCATCACACCCCAATTCAGCTTATGGTTGAAGACCTTCAATGTCAAGCCGAAGGTAGTGGGCGGCCAGCAGGCGGAGTGCGGAGGCGCCATGGTGGGCAAGATGCCCAACGTCATATGGCTCGAGGGCGCCTTTGTGGAAACCATCAAAGGGTGGCAATCGGGGTGGTTCTACATCACCGAGCCGCGTGACCCTGAATGGGCAGCGGACCCCGAGTTTAGATCTGGCATCCCCACGTGGCTCACCTCCTGGAAAGAGAAGGGCCTGACATGGGGTGATTTGGAAGAGCTGCCCGGACTCCAAACCTGCGTCCAAAACCTTGTGAACAAGAAGATCAAGCTCGTCAACGTGGTCCAGGTCATGCTCGTCCGCCGGATCCTCCCGTGCCAACAACGGGCCTTCAACTTGTGGGAATTTGATCCGGCACAACACCAAACCTTGAGCAGGCTCTTCGACACTACGTACGAACATGCCTGGAAGGTGCTGTTCAAGGGTGCCGAGGCTCCCGCATCCGCTACTGAAGATCGCGGATTCAGCTCGTAGCGTCAAGCCGGCGAGGTAAGCTATTTACCCTTTACAGGACACTTTGTTTTTCATAGTTTGACTCTATGCGGGGACTAAACTCCCTTTACCTTTGACAGGCCTGGCAGAAGAAGAGTTCGGGCAGGTTAACTGTCCGACTCCCTTACCAGAAGATCCAGCGGACACCCGATTGACGGGGCTGCTGGTTCCGGCGCCTTACGTGGTGCCGGAGAAGAAGGCCAAGAAGAAGGCCACGGGAACTCGGAGGAGTTCCCGGCGCCAGGTGTTATCGGACTCATCGTCTGATGACTCCGAGGCGGACTCCTCCCGCGAAGACGAGTAGGAGAAAAAAGAGGCCTCTCTCCCAGCGGGGGGAGAGAGGAAAAGGAAGGCTTCCCCAACGGGGGAGGCCGAAGGGTCCAAGAAGGGAAGGACCCTTCCTCCGGACTGTTCCACCAACGCCGACGATGGCGAAGAGGAGTGGCCCTCGAGGGCTAAGCCCCTGGCGAGATCGTAAATGTCCGGATTCCAGAATAACTCATGATTTTTTCCTTTGTCGTGTAGTGTCTTCTAACACCGAATACAACCATGTAGCCCGCCCAAGGACGAGTTCCCCGCTTCGTCGAGCGGCTCCCTGGATTCGTCGAATGTGAATAGCACTTCACTTCCGACCGCCTCCTCCCCCCATGATGCAGGCGACGCCGCGGTGGAGTCCCAGAAGGGGCCCAACCAGGAGGAGGTGGTCCTGGAGGCGCCGCAAGGCGACCTCCCGGACTCTGGGCGCAAAGAGGGCCAAACCCCAGAGGGCTCTAAGTCCGGACCTGTGCCGGACTCCGTACCGGAACCTACAATGATTCCGAAGTCCGGCAGGCGGGCCCTTCATAAGAAGGGCAAGACTGTGACGCCGGTGGCCTCCGTCCAACCGGAGGCACCGGATAACTTGCTGGAGGCGCTTAACGGCGCCTCCATCGACGAGGAGCACCGCACTGTTATGAGTGCGGTGATCCAGAAAGTTCAATCCGCCAAGAGCGGGCTGACTGAAGCCTGTACCAGCCTTCTAACAGGCTTTGAGGTATGTAATTAAGATACGTAAAAATAGTACCACATAGACAGTAGCCCCTGATGCTCAGTTTGGTGTTCGGAAAGAAAAGCCGAACTGAGGATCTAAAAAGATATACACAGGAGTCTAACATAAGTATGTCAATATGGGAATGCAGGCTGCGCTGCTGACCTCTGCCGCACTGACTGCGGAGGTCAATGCATTGAAGCAGAGCCTCGAGCGGTCCGAGAACGAGCTCGGCCGTGCCAAGAAGCAGCTCGAGGATAAGGAATAAGTAATACCTTATTAAAGTAATACCTTATAGAAAGGATTTGGTTGCAAAAAATGACCGGGATAACGTGAGTATTGCAGGGGCCATGAACGAGGTGGCGACCCTGAAGGAAGCGGTGTCCAAGGCCGAAAGCAATGCGGCCGCGAAACGCATCGAGCGAGAGAAGCAGGAGGCGCAGGTGGCGGAGGTGCGGCAAGAGCTCCAGGCTCTCGTGGAAAAACACGAGAGTTTGGAGCGTGACTCGAAGACTCGAGAGTCCGAGCTCGCCTCGGCTCTTGAGAGTGCCAAAGCCGCTAAGGCCGAAGCTCAAAAAGCCCTCCAGGAAAGTGAGGCAATAAAGAAGATAGCAGCGGGTAAGGCATTCTTCATGCAAAGCAAGCATGTAAAAGTGAATTATCTGTTACTTACCCGAATTCGGAGATCTCCAGGAGCGTTCGCAGATCTGCCCCATAGTGTGTGTGATGCTGCCGTGTTCTACCGAGCCGAGGAGGGGAGCTCGACGGAAAAGGTGTTCTGGTCTCAATATGCGGAGGTCGGACATCCGGTGCCCCTGAGCGACCAGCTGAAGCAGCTGGTCGAGCTCCACAAGGTGGCCGAATAGGCCATGAAGGGTCTTATAGTTCGGCTGTGGCCCAAAGAAGCAATACCTAGGAGCTACTTCGGTCTGGTGCGGCGGCTGGTGGACGCCTGTCCATGGATTGAAGTCATCAAGCATTCCTTCTACATTGAAGGTGCACGTCGGGCCCTTGCCCGCGCTAAAGTGCACTGGGGTAAGATGGACGCCGAGAAGCTTGTGACGGACGCGCCACCGCCGGGGAAGGAGTATCGCACACCCGAGATGTACTATAAGGGTGTCCTGAAGGGTGCCTGCCTTATAGCGGGCGGATGCTCCAAAGATGTAACTTTTGAATAGACTCGCATTTTGTTATCCTGTGCGCCGAAAACTTTGTTTGTATGCGCTAAGCAACACTTGTTAATTTAAAATATTACCTTTTGTGCGGCCGTTTATCAAATTTGAGAGATGGAAAGTTGTTGGCTTCAGCCCCCATGCCACGAGTGCTGGGGTGTTCGGGATAAACTTGAGCGCTCTTGTTCCCATTTTTGGGTCCTTCGAGGGAGGTGCTCAACACAACGAACGAGGCAACCGGACTTATAATGCTTGAACACTCCCACTTAGCCATAGAATTCTATAATTTTAAATTTCGGTGAAGCCCCTAGTGTTTGGAAGACCGAATTCGGGGTGCTATCCATGCCTGGGCCGGACAAAGCCGGCTCCTCGCTCTAAGCGGCATAAGTCTTTAGGGACTCGAAAAAACCTCTCGAACAGCGACCGGCTCTCGCCCTATCATGACGGTCAGTTTTAGCTTTCTCCACTGAGGCACTCAACCCAGCTCAACTGGGGCACAATCGCAGTGGTTCTGCCAGCGCTACCTTAGCCGATATAACGGAACATAAGGTACCAAAACATGGGAGCCGGGCAAACCCAACTATTGACCCAAGACATGATTCAGAGCCGATGCATATAATGCTATAAGTTCGGGGTGCCGCACTTGTGAAAGTGTTCGGACTTATCACACCATATTTTGGGGAACTTAAGCCCCTGGTGTATTTGGCTGTACCAAAGCGTACGGGTGCAACATGTCATAAGTGAACATGTATAGATAGAAAAAGGAATGCAATAATAGGCGAAAAGCGATGCATTGTTTATTCAAAAAATATTGCAATGAAAGCAGAATGATACAAATAGTGCGATAAGCAAGGGATGGGACTATTTAACATGTCCCCCTCCAGGGGTAGGCTGCGGGATGGTATGTAAAATAGGTATACTGCTCGTAATAGAGACCACCTGGACACTCGACGTAGCTTTTCTGCTTCCCTGGCTGTTGCATCATGAATTCGGCAATTCTACTGCCGGTCAGGGCTTCTGGAAAACGGAGTCCTGAGAATAAGAAAAAAAAGAATGACACAATTGGGAGCCCCTGGTGCGGTTGAGCCGCTCTCTGGGCATGTCGTGGTCGTGACCCTACCCCTATGCCCATGGTATCTCCAGAGCGTAGTTATGTACGCGTGGTACTGGTCTCGCGATTTCGCGAGGGCTGGGGTTGGGGCCGCATTGCTACACGTGCTCGGAACATGCCAGGTGGTCTTGTTGTAGGTTACTCCGGGCGCGCTTGACGGTGTCCGGCCGCTTAACAGCCGGACTCGAGAATTGCCTTAAGAGGCTGCTTTGTACTTCCGCCGCAAGAGCCGCTGTATGCTCCTCCGTTCGGAGAGAGCGTTTAGTGTTTCCGTTGACCGTAATGACTCCTCGAGGGCCTGGCATCTTGAGCTTGAGGTATGTGTAGTGCAGCACCGCATTGAACTTTGCAAATGCGGTTCGTCCGAGCAGTGCATGATAGCCGCTGTGGAACTAGACTATGTCGAAGATTAACTCCTCGCTTCAGAAGTTATCCGGGGATCCGAAGACCACTTCAAGTGCAACTGAGCCTATGTAGTTGGCCTCTACACCTGGTATGACGCCTTTGAAGGTCGTCTTTGTGGGTTTAATTCTTGAGGGGTCTATGCCCATCTTGCGCACTGTATCCTGATAAAGTAGGTTCAGGCTGCTGCCGCCGTCCATCAGGACTCTAGTGAGGTGAAATCCGTCGACGATTGGGTCTAGAACCAATGCGACGAATCCGCCATGGTGGATGCTAGTGGGGTGGTCCCTTCGATCAAAAGTGATCAGGTAGGAGGACCACGGATTGAACTTTGGGGCGACTGGCTCCATCGCATATACGTCCCTGAGTGCACGCTTCCGCTCCCTTTTGGGTATGTGGGTTGCGTATATCATGTTCACCATCCGCACTTGTGGGGGGAAACCCTTCTGTCCTCTATTGTTCGGTAGCCGGGTCTCCTCCTCGTCATCGCTATGCAGCCCCTTGTCATTGCTTTCGGCAGTTAACTTGCCTGCCTGCTTGAACACCCAACAATCCCTGTTGGTGTGATTGGCTAGCTTTTCGGGGGTGCCGTGTATCTGGCACGAGCGATCGAGTATTTGGTCCAAATTGGACGGGCCCGGAGTATTTCTTTTGAATGGCTTTTTCCGCTGACCGGGTTTAGAGCCTCTGAATCCGGCATTGACTGCCGTATCCTCAGTATTGTCGCCATTAATGCGGCGCTTGTGCTTGTTGCGACGCGACCTGCCGTTGGTGTCCATGGTATCCAAATTACCAGGGCTCTTGGTCAGGTTGTTACTGCGAGCTAGCCAGCTGTCCTCTCCCACGCAGAAGCGGGTCATGAGTGATGTGAGGGCTGCCATGGATTTTGGCTTTTCCTGTCCTAGGTGCCGGGCAAGCCACTCGCCGCGGATGTTTTGTTTGAAGGCTGCAAGGGCCTCTGCATCCGGACAGTCAACGATTTGATTTTTCTTGGTTAAGAACCGTGTCCAGAATTTTCTGGCCGATTCATCTGGCTGCTGAATTATGTGGCTTAGGTCATCAGCGTCTGGTGGTCGCACATATGTGCCCTGGAAGTTATCAAGGAATGTGGCTTCCAGGTCTTCCCAACAACCAATTGATTCTGCTGGCAAGCTATTGAGCCAGTGCCGAGCTGGTCCTTTAAGCTTGAGTGGGAGATATTTGATGGCGTGTAGATCATCACCGCGGGCCATGTGGATGTGAAGGAGATAGTCCTCGATCCAAACCACAGGATCTGTTGTGCCGTCGTATGATTCAATTTTTACGGGTTTGAAACCCTCAGGGATTTGATGATCCATTACTTCGTCTGTGAAGCATAGTGGGTGTGCGGCGCCTCTGTAATGGGCTATATCAGGACGCAGCTCAAATGAGCTTTGTCTACTGCGTTCGGCCCGGCCGGAATTGCTGTATCCGGCGTGACGGTTGTCATCATGTGTCGTAGGGCACCCACGCGATCCGTAGATCGATCTTGTTTTCCTTGCCTTGTCCTCGCGTATATCCCGCAGGTCTGGCGCATTTTCCCGTGCCTTGGTATTTTTTGAGCGGCGTCGGGGTGTGGCTTGAGTGTAGGGCCGAGTGGCCTCTTTGTCGCGGCCACGAGGTGGCCGGTCGGCCATATTATGCGCTGGTGATGTAGGCATGGGTGCTTCCTCCTCTAATCGGGGTAGCAACCTGCGTTTTGGGTAGCTCTTGGAGGGGCATTCGAGTTCATACTCTTCGGCCGCAAGGACTTCAGTCCATCTGCTGGCTAGCAAGTCTTGGTCAGCTCTAAGCTGTTGTTGCTTTTTCTTGAGGCTGCTTGCCGTGGCCATAAGCCTACGTTTGAAACGCTCTTATTCGACGGGATCCTCAGGCATGACAAATATGTCATCGTCGAGGCTTGCCTCGTCTTCGGAGGGAGGCATATAACTATTGTCCTCTACCTCTCTGTTTGCCGCTCTCTCATGAGGGCTGGCTTCTCCATCCTCCTGCGCTGAATCCTGCTAGAGGGGGTTGTCTTTGGCACTGTCCGGAGTGTTATTGTCTTTGGTGCCGGAATCTCCATTTTTGCTGTGGCGGGATTTAGAGCGGCACCGCTGACGCCGGCGCTTCGGTTGTTTCTTGGAGGGGTCATCCTCCGTTGTTCCATCGCCATTCCCATCCTTTGGGATGTCCACCATGTATATGTCGTATGACGATGTGGGCTTCCAGTGCCCTGTAGGCGCTGGTTCTTGGTCGTCTCCTACATCGTCGTCCATACCGTCGATGTCTTCAGAGTCGAAGTCGAGCATGTCGGTTAAGTCATCGACAGTGGCTACAAAGTGGGTGGTGGGTGGGCATTGAATTTCTTCGTCATCCGTATCCCAACCTTCCTGACCATAGTCCGGCCAGGGCTCTCCTGATAAAGAGAGAGACTTTAGCGAATTCAGGATGTCGCCAAAGGGCGAGTGGTGAAAGATGTCAGTAGCGGTGAACTCCATGATCGGCGCCCAATCAGATTCGATTGGCAGGAGCGCGGAAGGTTCAAAGTCCGAAGAGGAGTCCGGCACCTTGGAGTCACGAGCTTCACAAAGGACAGGGTTGGTATTCGGCTCTATCGCCATAGAGGTAGCAGCCCCCGAGGCGGTTGTCGGTGTCAAAACCGGCGGATCTCGGGTAGGGGGTCCCGAACTGTGCGTCTAGGCGGATGGTAACAGGAGACGAGGGACATGATGTTTTTACCCAGGTTCGGGCCCTCTCGATGGAGGTAAAACCCTACGTCCTGCTTGATTAATATTGATGATATGGGTAGTACAAGAGTAGATCTACCACGAGATCAAGGAGGCTAAACCCTAGAAGCTAGCCTATGGTATGATTGTTGTAATGTATGTTGTCCTACGGACTAAAGACCTCCAATTTATATAGACACCGGAGAGGGCTAGGGTTACACAGAGTCGGTTACAATGGTAGGAGATCTACACATCCGTATCGCCAAGCTTGCCTTCCACGCCAAGGAAAGTACCATCTGGACACGAGCCGGAGTCTTCAATCTTGTATCTTCGTAGTCTTGGAGTCCGGTGGATAATGATAGTCCGGCTGTTCGGACACCCCCTAGTCCAGGACTCTTTAAGTAGCCCCTGAACCAGTCTTCAATGACGATAAGTCCGGCGTGTACAATGTTCAGCATTGCAAGGCGGGTTCCTCCCTTGAATAATCCAGAGAAGATCATGAACACCAGGATAGTGTCCGGCTCTGCAAAATAAATTCCACATTCCACCGTAGAGAGAATAAAATGTACACTTAGTTCAATCTGCTGACGTATTATGCGGCATGACATCATACCGCCACCAGGCCTTTGTTTGAATTACTATACCACCTCAGCATGTTTAGCGAAGCGGTTTCCTTGGCACGTCTTGTCGAAGCAGAGATCGTGTTTCCCTTATTCTGGGATTCTCATCAATACGTGCGTGGGTAACCCAACCGCTCCCGTCGCCACGCCTCCTCTATCGAAGGGGAATCCCAAACGGTCACGGAGACGGCCCTTGGTATTTCTTCCCCTTTATAAGAGGACCAAGGCTCGCCATTGTTCTTCAATCTCGCATCGAATCTCTTCCCCGCTCCCAGTTCCAACACCCAGAGCCTCAGATTCGAGCGCTTCGGATCCTCAATCATGTCCGGCTCCGACCTCCAGGGCCGGTGGATGCCCTCCTCCGTCACGGAGGAGGACATATTGAAGTTGCATGAGGCCAAGTACCTGGCCTACGAGGTTTCGCACAGGTTGCCTGCCCAAGGGCAGGCCGTGCCAGCCCCCGAACCCGGTGAATACGTCGTTTTCGTATCCCACCTCCGTCGGGGTTTAGGCTTCCCGACGGATCCCTTCGTGAGGGGGCTCCTGTTCTACTATGGGCTGGACTTTCACGACTTGTCTTCGGAGTCCATCCTCCATATCTCCGCATTTATTATCGTCTGTGAAGCCTTCCTCCACGTCATTCCCCACTTCGGCCTATGGCTGAAGACCTTCAAGGTGGAGCCGAAGATGATCAGGGGGCGCCAAGCGGAGTGCGGCGGGGCGACCATAAGCAAAAAGGTCGATGCCCCGTGGCTCGAGGGTTCCTTCCAAGAGGAACTTGGATTGTGGCAGCAGGAGTGGTTCTATATCACCGCTCCAAGGGGCAGTAGGCAAAAGCCGCCGCCCTTATTCCGCCCGGGACCTCCATGCCAACTGATGTCGTGGGTCAACCAAGGGCTCAATTGGGGGTCGTCCGAAGACGTGCCTTCACTGCAGGGCCGGATTCGAGATCTCCAAGCGAGGGAGATCGACCTGATCAAGGTGATGCAGGTCATGCTAATCAGGCATCTTCTGCCCTGCAAACGCCGTCCTCTCCGTCTATGGGAGTTCAACCCGGAGGGACCTCGGATTCTCCAACACTTCATGGGTGCGACACCCGTGGAGATGTACAAGTTGTTCTTCGGACCGCAGGTGGCGCGTCCGGATTTAGCCGAGGATGCAGGCCTAAGCCGCGATCGCCCGGATACTCAGGTAAGTAGCTCAGAGTCTGGACATTCTGTTTATGTGCCTTTCTAGAGTTCGCCTCCTGACCCTTTGTTCTTTACAGGAATGGGTGGCGCGATCAAGGCTGATAAGGTGTCCGGCCCCCCTCCCAGAGACCGCACTGGAGCCCGTGCTAGTCAGAATGTTGGAGGTTGCGCCCACAAAAGGGGGCGACGGGGAAAATAGAGGAGCTAATATTTCGCCCAAAGGGGCGACTGAAGAGGGGGGAACCAAGAGCCCCTCCCTTCAGGGGGAGAAGAGGACCGCCTCCGAAGATCCGGAGGCCAAAGCCCCTAAGCGTGGGAAGAGATCTTCCCCGGGGGGTCCGGCGCCCGGAAAGAATCCGGACGCACAATCATCATCAAAGGATCGGCCCTCCAGCGAGCCGTGAGTATGAAAGAGGGAGTTAATTAGTAAGGAAATACCTTCATTTGTGCTTCTGTAGATAACCGAAATATTTATATTGCAGTTCGGATCTGCAACCTTCTCAGATGAGTTCATCTTCGGGGGACCTTCTTCCAGAGATGATGGAGAGCGATACGCCTCCATCCGCAGCGCCGCCAGATGAGGCAGGCGAACCCGAAGTGTCATCACGGAGGGTATCCCCGAGTCCGAGGGGCCAGAGAGTTCAGCACCTACTAGTGTCCGGCCGGGAGAACTGAAAAATCTGCTTGAGAGGGCGTCCATTTCAGAAGATCACTGTGCATTAATGCGTATGGTGTTTGGAAGGATTTCGTCCGCTGAGAGCGAATTGCGTAATGCCGCCATGAGTTTGCTGGCGGGATTTGAGGTATGCGAGAATGACGCACCCCTTTGTCTTTTAGCAGTTTTGCATATAAAAAATGCGCCCTGTATAGATAGTAGCCCCTGAGACTCGGTAGGTTGTCGGAAACGACAGCGTACCGAGGATCGAAATCTAAATTAATGAATTCCGTCGGTCCTATGCAGGTGGCGGATAGTCCGGGGGCTAGCCGGACTAGTGAGTTTGCCGAGTTAAATCGGCAATTGGACTTGGCAGATGCAGACATCGCACTTGTCAACAGGCAACTTGACGAGTCGCAAGGTAAAAGAGTTCTCCGCAGTCGCTTTATTAAGGGGGTCGAAGCCCTCCTCTGATAAATTATCTGCTGTTTGTACAAACGGTGCTGCTGCTGTGGAGGGCCTTCGGGCCAAACTTGCTCGAGCTAAGGAGCAAGCCCGAAGGAGTGAAGCGGCTGCCTCGAGGGCGGCCGAGGAGTTGAAAGCCGAAAAGGCTGCGCACTGCCGAAGCAGGGCCGAGGTGGCCGAATTGGCCATGAAAGTAAAGGATGCTGCCGACCGCAATGAGGCTCTTGAAAAGGAGCGCTTATCGGAGCGGGAAGACCTGAAGAAGGCCACCACCGAAGCCAAGGATGCCCGCTCTGCAATGCGGGCTATGAAGGAGGAACTGTTCCAGGCCGGAGAGATCGTGGCTGGCAAGCCTTTTCTGCTGCGTCGCCGGTTTATGGATGGAAAGTATGCTCAATTTGAGCGGCTGTGGAGTCCGGAGGATCCGTATATGGACTTAGCTGCAAGTGCGGCCGATGCCATTAAGCACTTCCGGAGCCAGAAGGATCACGAGACGGAAGAGCTATATTGGTCTCAATTCCACAGTCCGGATCGCCCACTTCCATTGACAGACCGGTTGGCCGAATGGGCCGAACTAAATAGATTGTCCGGACTTGCCATGACTGACATCGTGGCCCATGTTTGGCGAGAGAGGTCCAAGGCGACGAGCTACTTTGGCTTACTACAGCAATTCCTTGGGGCGGTGCCGCATATAAAGGAGATGAAGCGGTCGGCCTGCATAGAGGGCGCGCGGATGGCTCTTGCCCGTGTGAAGGCACATTGTCCAGAGATGGACACCACCGCTGTTGCTGCCCAGGGTTCGGATAAAGACCGGCTCCCTGCCGAGCACTATTTCGGGGAAGTTATGCGTGGCGCTCATGTAATAGAGTCGCAGTGCTCGAAGAATGTAACGTTCAAATGAACGCATTAGCTTGTAAATCGATGATTATGTTATAACTGCTTTTTATACTTGTGCGTCCAAGTAGTAAAACTTCTCCTGTGCGGCCGTTTACGTATACTTGTGTATAACCTGAAAGATGGCAGTCTTCGGCTTCAGCCCACACGCACAAGGTGCTGGGGTGTTCGCAAAAATAGCGCGTTTTCACACTTAATCCGACGTCTCGGTCCTGTTATAAGGAGGTGGTAGCGTAGCGAATGAGGCAATCCGGACTATAATGCTTTATCACTTTCACTTAGCCAGTGGAGCTCGAGGGTGGGGCTACGATATAGCCCCTGGTGGCATCGCCCTTCTCCGGATTCGGAGTGCATGTGCCTGACCGGGAAACGGCCCTTCGTCAAAGCGGGGAATTCTAAACATTCCGATAGTCGATCGAGTGGTTGACCAGTCTCTCGCTCTATCATGACAGTCAGTTTTCGGCTTTCTCTACTGAGGTGCTCGCCCAGCCGAACTGGGGCACAATCGCAGTAGTTCTCCTGGTGCCGCGTTAGCCGATGATACGGAACATAAGGCAGCAAAACACAGGAGCCGGGCAAACCCAACATTTGACCAAAGACATGATTCGGAGCTGATGCATATAATGCCTAACTCGAGACGCCGAACACTCCCTAAGGTGTTCGGTCTTTATAATAATGGGCAGAACGATGCCCTAAGCCCCTAGTGTCCAGGTACGGGAATGGTCTTTTGACGTGGCCGATGCCAAAACGTCAGGCTCCGCTTTGGCTATAGGAAGAAACCAAGGGAGAATAACAACAAGAGACAGTAAAAAAGGTTTACGCAGGGTCTTAATCTGAAAAGAATCCTCACAACGGGTCCCTACTGCACGTCTACGCCTGTGTCTCCGTTGCGCCGTTATCCTGGACGGGTATGCACGTTGTTCATCTGTAAAAAAGAGAGGAACGTTTAGTTTTAAAAACAATTTGTGTGAAAAATATTAGAAATATAAATTATTAAAGCGGGGTTTGTATGAACCCGCGGTTATTTGTGCGCACAGCCCCCTGTGAAGGGGTATGCGGCTAGGGAGCCCCTAGCCTACTGACGTCGGATTCGTCTATCCAAGTCCGGGGTCTTTAAGTGACCCTCGCACTAAAATTACGCCACGCGGTCCGGGCATCTTGAGTGTAAGAGATGCGTAATGCGGTATGGCATTGAAGCGGACAAAAGCCTTTCGTCCCAAGAGTGCTTGATATTCACTTTCAAATGGGACGATACGAAAAATTAATTTTTCGCGTCGAGAATTGTTCGGCGATCCGAACACGACTTCTAGTAATATGGAGCCTGTGCACTTGGCGTAATGGCCTGGCGTCACTCCTTTGAAGGAAGTGCGGCTGTGTCAAATTTTGGTAGGGTCTATCCCCATCCTACGGATTGTGTTTGAATATAGCAGGTTTAAGTCACTGCCTCCGTCCATTAGGACGTTAGTAAATTGTAATCCATCTATTATGGGATTCAATATCAGGGGAGTCCGTCCCGCATTTCGAACGCTTCTGGAATAGTCCAGGTGGTCGAAGGTGATTGGTTTTGATATCCAATCTCTACGGTCTGCTGGGTTGGACCGTGCGAAGCTCTTTTTAGAAAGTGCCGCACTATTTTTCCGTATTATCACATGAAGTGAGTTTACTGTTTTGACCCCTTGTGGGAAAGTATTTTGTTTTCCGGTGCTCTGCTGGTGGGGTTTATCTTCTTCGCTTGACGCGTTGAGCCCCTTGTGTTCGGCATTTAGTCGGCCGGACTGTTTAAAAACCCAACAATCCCTGTGGGTGTGATTTGCAGGCCTTCCGGGGGTACTATGGATTTGACATATCCGACCCAAAATTTTGTTTAAGTTGGACAATTCATCGCTGTCATCCTTAAGAGGCTGTGTTTTATTATTGGGCCGCGAGCTTTTGAATCCGGCGTTGACTGCCGCGCTCTTTGGGCTTTTCTTTTTATTCCGGCGCTGCTCTTTTCCGCGCCGTGATTTTCCATTTCCATCTCTTATCTCTGATGTACTTGGATCGCTGGTGCTGCATCGTGCTAACCAGCTATCCTCGCCCGCACAGAAGCGGGTCATGAGGCTTGTTAGTGCGGACATTGTCCTCGGTTTCTCTTGACCGAGGTGCCTGGCGAGCCGTTCGTCTCGGACATTGTGCTTGAAAGCTGCTAAGGCTTCGGCGTCCGGACAGTCGACTATTTGGTTCTTTTTTGTAAGGAGCCTGTTCCAGAATTTCCGCGCTGACTCTCCGGGCTGTTGAGTTATATGAATTAGGTCATCTGCATCCGAAGGGCGGACATAAGTCCCTTGAAAATTTGCTCTAAACGCGTCCTCGAGCTCTTCCCAACTTCCAACAGTATTTTCTGGGAGGCTTTTAAGCCAATGACGGGCTGGCCCTTTGAGCTTGAGGGGTAGGCATTTAATGGTGTGGAGATCATCTCCTCTGGCCATATGTATATGTAGTATATAATCTTCTATCCAGACTCCAGGGTCTGTTGTTCCATCGTAGGCCTCTATGTTTATGGGTTTAAATCCTGCTGGGAATTCATGGTCCAGCACCTCGTCAGTGAAACATAGTGGGTGTGCGGCGCCCCTGTATTGAGCAATATCGCGACGCAGCTCGAGAGAGCGCTGTCTGCTGTTTTCGGCCCGGCCGGGGTTATTGTATCCGACACGACGGTATTCGTCGTGGGTCGTAGGGCGCCCACGTGATCCATAGATGGATCTGGATTGCCTTGCTTTGTCCTCCAATATGTCTCGCAAGTCCGGCGCGTTCCCTCTTGGCTTCGTACTTTTGGAGCGATGCCGGGGTATGGTCTTGGCTGGGGGCCTGGATGCCTCTCTGTCACGACCACGGGGTGGTCGGTCAGCCATATCGTGCGCTGGTGATGGAGGTACGTATGCTTCCTCCTCTAATCGGGGGAGCAGCTTGCGTTTTGGGTAACTTTTGGAGGGACGTTCGAGTTTATACTCTTCGGCCGCGAGGACCTCGGTCCATCGATCGGCCAGCAGGTCCTGATCAGCTTGAAGCTGCTGCTGCTTTTTCTTTAGGCTGTTTGCTGTGGCGATAAGCCTGCGCTTGAAGCGCTCTTGTTCGACGGGATCCTCGGGTACGAGGAATTCATCATCGTTGAGGCTTGCTTCGTCTTCAGAGGGAGGCATATAATTATGATCCTCAACCTCTTCGTCTGCCGCCCCCTCATGAGGGCTTGCTTCTGCATCCTCCTGCGCTGAGTCTTGCTGGAGGGGATTGTCTTCGGCACTCTCTGGAGTATTAATATCTCCTGTGCCGGAATCTCCATTCTTGCTGTGGCGAGATTTAGAGCGGCGCCGCTGACGCCGGCGCTTGGGCTGTTTCTTTAAGGGATCTGCCTCCGCTGTTTCTTCGCCGTCCCCATCTTTTGGGGTATCCACCATGTATACGTCGTATGACGAGGTGGCATTCCAGTGCCCTGTCGGCGCTGGTTCCTGTTCGTCTCCGGCATCGTCGTCCATAGCGTCGATGTCTTCGGAGTCGTAGTCTAGCATGTCGGTTGGATCGTCGACAGTGGCTACAAAGTGGGTGGTGGGTGGGTTCTGAATTTCTTCGTTGTCCGTATCCCAACCATCCTGGCCGTAATCCGGCCAGGACTCTCCTGATAACGAGAGATGCTTTAGTGAATTCAAGATATCGCCGAAAGGCGAGCATTGGAAGATGTCCGCGGCGGTGAATTCCATAGCCGGCGCCCAATCCGGATCGATTGGCAGGGGCGCGGGAGGTTCGGAGTCCGGCGAGGAGTCCGGCGCCCCGGAATCACGAGTTTCGTAGGGGACAAGATTAGTGTTCGGCTTCATCGCCGTGGATGTTGGAGCCCCCAGGGCGGCGTCTATCCACCGACCCTCGATCTGGGCGATCGGCTCCGGGCTAATGGCCGAAGCGGATCCGTGTGCGGCCACCAAGGCACTGTTCGGCGGCAGAGCTAGATCATGCCCATCGTCACAGTGCGGCGCGCTCGGCTGTGGCTCGGGTCCGTCGAGGATCAAGTCTCCGCGGACATCGGCCGTGAAGTTTAAGCTTCCAAATCTGACCTGACGGCCAGGGGCGTAGCTTTCGATCTGCTCCAGATGGCCAAGTGAATTGGCCCGCAGGGCGAAGCCGCCGAATACGAAGATCTGTCCGGGGAGAAAAGTCTCACCCTGGACAGCGTTGCAGGTTGAAGATGCCATCAAGCCTATCGGTGACGACACAGAGGAACTCTCAATGAAAGCACCAATGTCGGTGTCAAAACCGGCGGATCTCGGGTAGGGGGTCCCGAACTGTGCGTCTAGGCGGATGGTAACAGGAGACGAGGGACACGATGTTTTTACCCAGGTTCGGGCCCTCTCGATGGAGGTAAAACCCTACGTCCTGCTTGATTAATATTGATGATATGGGTAGTACAAGAGTAGATCTACCACGAGATCAAGGAGGCTAAACCCTAGAAGCTAGCCTATGGTATGATTGTTGTAATGTATGTTGTCCTACGGACTAAAGCCCTCCGGTTTATATAGACACCGGAGAGGGCTAGGGTTACATAGAGTCGGTTACAATGGTAGGAGATCTACACATCCGTATCGCCAAGCTTGCCTTCCACGCCAAGGAAAGTACCATCCGGACACGAGCCGGAGTCTTCAATCTTGTATCTTCGTAGTCTTGGAGTCCGGCGGATAATGATAGTCCGGCTGTCCGGACACCCCCTAGTCCAGGACTCCCTCAGCGGTGTCCAGCCACCCGTCCTCGATCGGCGCAGTCAGCCCCGAGCTAAGGGTCGGAGCGGACACTTGTGCGGCCTCCAGGGCACTCTCCGGCAGCAGAGCTAGATCATGCCCATCGTGACAGTGCGGCGCGCTTGGCTGTGGCTCGAACCCATCGAAGATCAAGTCTCCGCGGACGTCAGCCGTATAGTTCAAACTTCCAAATCTGACTTGATGGCCAGGGACGTAGCTTTCAATCTGCTCCAGATGGCCAAGCGAGTTGGCCCGCAGTGCAGAGCCGCCGAATACGAAGATCTGTCCGGGGAGAAAAGTCTCGCCCTGGACCGCATCGTTGTTGATGATCGAAGGAGCCATCGGGCCTAAAGGTGACGACACAGAGGAACTCTCAATGAAAGCACGAATGTCGGTGTCAAAACCGGCGGATCTCGGGTAGGGGGTCCCAAACTGTGCGTCTAGGTGGATGGTAACAGGAAACAAGGGACACGATGTTTTTACCCAGGTTCGGGCCCTCTCGGTGGAGGTAAAATCCTACTCCTGCTTGATTAATATTGATGATATGGGTAGTACAAGAGTAGATCTACCACGAGATCAAAGAGGCTAAACCCTAGAAGCTAGCCTATGGTATGATTGTTGTTCGTCCTATGGACTAAAACCCTCCGGTTTATATAGACAGCGGAGAGGGTTAGGGTTACATAGAGTCGGTTACAATGGTAGGAGATCTACATATCCGTATCGCCAAGCTTGCCTTCCACGCCAACGAAAGTCCCATCCGGACACGGGACGAAGTCTTCAATCTTGTATCTTCATAGTCTTGTAGTCCGGCCAAAGATGATAGTTCGGCTATCCGGACACCCCCTAGTCCAGGACTCCCTCAAAGTGACTCTGGCAAGGAAAGGTGAGTATGAGCTCAACTTGTTTTTGTTATTGTAAATATGTTTAACTTAGTATCCATGATTCATCATATTATGATCAAACATGTTTATGATGACAATTAGAGATTATAGTTGCTCATGCCATGCTTAAGTAGTTAGGAGTGGATACTAATTTATCTTGGGTGTCAACATGCATTAAAATGATTGTGATGTAGTATGATGATATGGTATCCTCCTCTGATTGTTTCAAGTGGCTTGACTTGGCACATGTTCATGCATGCAGTTGATTCAAAACCAAGATAGCCTTCATGAGTAATGGTGCCTATATCCTACTCATGCTAGTATTCAGTGTTAATTATTCACAATGCATGATTATGACTGTTTTCGCTCTCTAGCTGGTTGCTACAGTTCATCATGCCGAGACACCACGTGATAATCAGGTGTGATAAGCTCTATGTTCAAATACAATAGGTGCAAGCCAGTTTTGCACATGCAGAATACTCGGGTTAAACTTGACGAGCCTAGCATATACAGATATGGCCTCGGAACACTAGAGACCGAAAGGTTGAACGTGAATCATATAGTGGATATGATCAACATAGAGATGTTCACCATTGATGACTACTCCATCTCACGTGATGATCGGACATGGTTTAGTTGATTTGGATCACGTTCATTTAGATGACCCGAGGGATGTCAATCTAAGTGGGAGTTCTTAAGTAATATGATTAATTGAACTTTAATTTATCATGAACTTAGTCCTGATAGTATTTGCAAATTATGTTGTAGATCAATAGCTCGCGTTGTAGCTCCCCTATGTTTTTTGATATGTTCCTAGAGAAAACTAAGTTGAAAGATGATAGCAGCAATGATGCGGACTGGGTCCTTGATCTAAGGTTTATCCTCGTTGTTGCACAGAAGAATTATCTCCTTGATGCACCGCTAGGTGACAGACCTATTGGAGGAGCAGATGCAGATGTTATGAACGTTTGGCTAGCTCAATATGACGACTACTTGATAGTTTAGTGCACCATGCTTTACGACTTATAACCGGGACTTCAAAAACATTTTGAACGCCACGGAGCATATGAGATGTTCCAAGAGCTGAAATTGGTATTTCAGACCCATGCCCGTGTTGAGAGGTATGAGACCTCTGACAAGAACTTCACCTAAAAGATGGAGGAGAATAGCTCAGCTAGTGAGCATGTGCTCAGAATGTCCGGGTACTACAAATCGCTTGAATTAAGTGGGAGTTAATCTTCCATATAAGATAGTGATTGACATATTTGTCTAGACACCATCACCAAGTTACTGGAACTTCGTGATGAACTATAATATGCAAGGGAAAAGCAATTCCCGAGCTCTTCATGATGCTGAAATCGACGAAGGTAGAAATCAAGAAAAAACATCAAGTGTTGATGATTAAACAATACCACTCGTTTCAAGAAAAGGGTAAAAGGGAAAGAAAGGGAACTTCAAGAAGAATGGAAAGCAAGTTGTCACTCCCGTGAAGAAGCCCAAAACTGGACCCAAGCCTGAAACTGAGTATTTCTACTGCAAAGGAAATGGTCACTGGAAGCAGAAGTACCCCAAATACTTGGTGGATAAGAAGGATGGAAAAGTGAACAAAGGTATATTTCATATACATGTTATTGATGTGTACCTTACTAGTGCTCGTAGTAGCCCTTGGGTATTTGATACATGTTTGGTTGCTAAGATTAGTAACTCGAAACAGGAGTTGCAGAATAAATAGAGACTAGTTGAGGGTGAAGTGATGATGTGTGTTGGAAGTGGTTCCAAGATTGATATGATCATCATCGCACACTCCCTATACTTTCGGGATTAGTGTTAAACCTAAATAAATGTTATTTAGTGTTTGCGTTGAGCATGAATATGATTAGATCGTGTTTATTGCAATATGGTTATTCATTTAAGACAGAGAATAAATGTTATTCTGTTTACATGAATAAAACCTTCTATGGTCATACACCCAATGTTAATTGTTTATTGAATCTCGATCTTAGTGATACACATATCCATAATATTGATGCCAAAAGATGCAAAGCTGATAATGATAGTGCAACTTATTTGTGGCACTGTCGTTTAGGTCATATTGGTGTAAAGCGCATGAATAAACTCCATGCTGATGGGTGAGGGAGTCCTGGATTAGGGGGTCCTCGGACAGCCGGACTATATGCTTATGCCGGACTGTTGGACTATGAAGATACAAGATTGAAGACTTCGTCCCGTGTCCGGGTGGGACTCTCCTTTGTGTGGAAGGCAAGCTTGGCAATTCAGATATGTAGATTTCCTTCTCTGTAACCGACTTTGTGTAACCCTAGCCCCCTCTGGTGTCTATATAAATCGGAGGATTTAGTCCATAGGACAACAACAATCATAATCATAGGCTAGTTTCTAGGGTTTAGCCTCTATGATCTCGTGGTATTACCTCCATAGAGAGGGTCTGAACCTGGGTAAAACATCGTGTCCCACCGCCTCTTGTTACCATTAGCTTTAGACACACAGTTAGGGACCCCCTACCCGAGATCCGCCGGTTTTGACATCGACATTGGTGCTTTCATTGAGAGTTCCACTGTGTCATCACCATAAGGCTTGATGGCTCCTTCAATCATCTACAATGATGCGGTCCAGGGTGAGGTTTTCCTCCCCGGACAGATCTTCGTATTCGGCGGCTTCGCACTTCGGGCCAACTCGCTTGGTCATCTGGAGCAGATTGATAGCTACGCCCCTGGCCATCAGGTTAGGTTTGGAAGCCTGAACTACACTGCCGACATCAGTGGAGACTTGGTCTTCGACGGATTCGAGCCCATGACAGGTGCACCCTGCAGCCACGATGAGCATGACCTAGATCTGCCATCGAATGGTGTTCAGGAGGTCACACCTGCAGCTGCCCCGGCTTTAAATACAGTGCAGATCGTGCCATCCGAGGACGGGAGGATGGACCCCGCCACGGAAGCCGCACACTCAACGGCGATAGAGCCGAACACATATTTCACTTCCAACAAGGTATGTGTCATCGGACCCTCGGACTTGTTTCCGGCCATAGGCTCTGAACCGCGTACATTCGTGCCCATCGGATCTGACTGAGCACCGATCATCGAGTTTAGCTCCACAGATATCTTTCAGCACTCGCCCTTGGGCGACGTGCTAAACTCATTAAAGTCTCTTTCCTTGCGAGGAGACCCCTGGCCGAACTATGTCCGGCTTGAGTGGGAAGCGGACGACGAAGGAATTCGTTACCCACCCACCACCCACTTAATAGCCACTATCGACGACTTAACCGACATGCTTGATTTCGAATTCGAAGACATCGACGGTATGGATGATGATGCCGGGGAAGAACAGGAACCACCGCCCACAGGGCGCCGGACAGCCACCTCTCATATGACATATATATGGTGGACACACCCAAAGAGAACAATGGCAAGAATCAAAAGGATGCAATGGAGGGTAATCCTCTTGAAAAGCAACCAAAGCGCCGACGTCAGCGGTGCCGCTCTAAACCCCGCCATAGCAAAAACAGCAATACCGGCACAAGAGACAATAGCACTCCGAACGATGTCGAAGACGAAAACAATCCCGCCCAGCCAAGCTTCGAACAGGCCGGACGGGAGGACGGGCAAGCTAGCCCTGAGGAACAGGCAATGGATGAAGAAACGGAGGATGACAATTACATGCCCCTCTTCGAAGACGAGGTGAGCCTCGGCGACGAAGAACTTATCGTGCCTGAGGATCCCGTCGAGCAGGAGTGCTTCAAGCACCGGCTTATAGCCACTGCAAAGAGACTGAAGAAAAAACAACAACAGCTTCAAGCTGATCAAGATCTGCTCACTGACAGATGGACTGAGGTCCTGGCGGCTGAGTAATACGGACTCGAGCGCCCAACCAAAATTTACCCGAGGCGCAGGTTGTTACCTCAATTCGAGGACGAGGCACTAGAGCCTATACTACCAGCACAGGATGCGGCTGACCGACCACCTCGTGGCCAAGACAAAGTGGCGTATCAGCCCGAACACCAGCCCGCACCCCGTCGCCAAAAGAATAAAAACACGAAGGCCCAGGGCTTCAAGCATGACCTACGAGACGAATTGAAAAACAAAGCAGGACAGTCAAGATCGATCTATGGATCGCGGGGGCACGCCCCAACACGTGACGATGACCGCCACGCTGGATATACTAAATACAAATCCGTCCGGGCTGAATACAACAGACCAGATTCATCCGAACTGCATCGCAGCATAGCCCGGCACAGAGGCGCCGCACACCCCCTATGCTTAACTGACGAAGTAATGGAGCATGAATTCCCATAAGGGTTTAAACCCGTGAACATCGAACCATATGATGGGACAATAGACCCCGCGGTATGGATTGAAGATTTCCTTCTCCACATTCACATGGCCCGCGGCGATGATCTCCATGCAATCAAGTACCTCCCACTAAAACTCAAGGGACCAGCTTGGCACTGGCTGAATAGTCTGCCAGAAGACTCCATTGGCAGTTGGGAGAACCTGGAAAACGCATTCCTTGATAACTTTCAGGGCACTTCTGTGCGACCACCGAACGCTGATGATTTAAGTCACATAACCCAACAGCCCGGAGAGTCAGCCAGGAAATTCTGGACTCGGTTCTTAACCAAAAAGAACCAAATCATCGACTGTCTGGATGCCAAAGCCCTAGCGGCCTTTAAGCATAACATCCGTGACAAGTGGCTCGCCCGACACCTCGGCCAAGAGAAGCCGAAATCCATGGCAGCCCTCACGACACTCATGACCCGCTTCTGTGCGGGCGAGGACAACTGGCTAGCTCATAGCAATATCGCTTCAAGCAAGCCTGGGACATTTGAACCAAGAGATAACAACTGCAAGCCCCAACGCAGCAAACACAAGTGTTGAAATAATGGCGACAACGCCGAAGACACGACCGTCAATGCCGGATTCAGCGACTCTAATACCGGTCAAAGGAAGAAACAATTCAAAAGAAACAGTCCGGGCACGTCCAGTATGGACCGTATACTCGACCGTCCATGTCAAATTCACGGCACCCCAGGAACACCAGCCAATCATACTGAAAGATCGTGGATGTCACCTAGAGGGGGGGGGGGTGAATAGGCGTTCTAAAATAATTACGGTAGAGGCTTGAACAAATGCGGAATAAACCTAGTGGTTAATTTGTCAAGCACAAAACCTACAACAACTAGGCTCACCTATGTGCACCAACAACTTATGCTAACCAAGATAAGCAACTATGTGATACCAAGATATATGACAAAGAACAATATGGCTATCACAAAGTAAAGTGCATAAGTAAAGGGCTCGGGTAAGAGATAACCGAGGCACGCAGAGACGATGATGTATCCCCAAGTTCACACCCTTGCGGATGCTAATCTCCGTTTGGAGCGGTGTGGAGGCACAATGCTCCCCAAGAAGCCACTAGGGCCACCGTAATCTCCTCACGCCCTCACACAATGCAAGATGCCGTGATTCCACTAAGGGACCCTTGAGGGCGGTCACCGAACCCATACAAATGGCGACCCTTGGGGGCGGTCACCGAACCCGTACACTTTGGCAACCCTTGGGGGCGGTCACCGGTACCCATCAAATTGCTCGGGGCGATCTCCACAACCTAATTGGAGACGCCGACGCTTGCCCGGAGCTTTACACCACAATGATTGAGCTCCGAACACCACCAACCGTCTAGGGCGCCCAAGCACCCAAGAGGAACAAGCTCAAGGGCACCAAGCACCCAAGAGTAATAAGCTTCTCAAACTTCACTTCCACGTATCACCGTGGAGAACTCAAACCGATGCACCAAATGCAATGGCAAGGGCACACGGAGTTCCCAAGTCCTTCTCTCCCAAATCCCACCAAAGCAACTAATGCTAGGGAGGAAAATGAGAGGAAGAACAAAAGAAGAACACGAAGAACTCCAAGATCTAGATCCAAAGGGTTCCCCTCACAAAAAGAAGAAAATGATTGGTGGGAATGTGGATCTAGATCTCCTCTCTCTTTTCCCTCAAAAACTAGCAAGAATCCATGGAGGGATTGAGAGTTAGCAAGCTCGAAGAAGGTCAACAATGGGGGAAGAACACAAGCTCAAAGGATAAGGTTCAATGGGGAAGAAGACCCCCTTTTATAGGACCTCCCGAATCCAACCGTTATGTGCTCAGGTCGTGCACAAGCGGTACTACCGCTTGGAGGAGCGGTACTACCGCTTAGCACGCTCAAAACAGCCCAAACAAGAGAGAAAACACGAGTTTTTGGTCTGGGGCGGTACTACCGCTTAGGAGCCACGGTAATACTGCTCTGGAGCGGTACTACCGCTCAGGAGCCGCGGTAGTACCGCTCTAGAGTGGTAGTAAAAAATTACATCCGCTCTAGTCGCGGTAGTACCGCTGCAGCCTTCACCAAAACAGCCACAACTTTTGCAAACGGACTCCGAATTCGATGAAACCAAGTTTGTTGGAAAGCTAGCGACAAGGGATAACACAATCTTGAAAGAAATATCAATAAGAAGCAACTTAGAAAAGGCCCATAAGAAAATGGTGAGAACCCTTCCTCGGATAAGACCGGTAAAACCTCCAACACCGAAAACATCATAGAAGACGCATGCGAACTCCGTTTTCGATGAACTCAAGCTTGTCATCAAGATGACCATAAGCTCTAAGACTCACAAAGAGAATCAAACAAGAACCAAGAAACATGATGCAAGGATGCAATGGTTTGAGCTCTCTACGAATGATACGATCAAGCAACTCATCGAGAGCCCCCCTTGATAGTACGGCAATCGATCCTATAACCCGGTCTCCCACAACTACAATGAGACCGGTAAAATAGAAAACCTATCAAGGGCAAACCTTTGCCTTGCACATGGTCCACTTGAGCTAGATGATGACGATCTTCACTCCCTCAAGTTGGACCACCTTTCTTGATTGTGTTGGCTCGATGAAGACTAGATGATTGCTCCCCCATAGTCCACTATGGGTGAGCCAATCTTCGGCTCATCTTCACAAGTCCATTGACACCACAATGGATGGAAAGATTCAAGCACTTGATCTCTTCGTGATGCTCCACTTGAACTTGCACACGGCAATCTTGATGACGATCACCACTTGATGTCATCCTTTCCATGGGTTGTATGATATCTTCCTCTTGATGCAAGCCCATGGATACGTACCTAACCCCACATAGAACTCTCACATAGACCATGGGTTAGTACACAAAGTGCAATGGACAATGCTTACCATACCATGGGATCACTTGATCCCTCTCGGTACATCTTCTACTCTTTGTGAGTTAATCAACTTGATTCACTATTGACTTAGTCTTGATCAACCTTGAATCTTTGAAACTCTCTTCATTTGGATGATGTATTGAAGGTAAACATGAATGATCACACAACCTTCTTCTTCAAGACATGCTTGCAATAAGCTCAACACTTGCATGACCAATCTCTGGATAATTCCTTAATAGCACCTTGGTCAACTCATAAACTCCTTGAAACCAACACATGGACTTCAAGAAAAGCCTATGGACAAATCCTTCAAATATAACTCAAGACAACCATTAGTCCATAGAGATTGTCATCAATTACCAAAACCAAACATGGGGGCACCGCATGTTCTTTCAATCTCCCCCATTTTGGTAATTGATGACAATCACTTTCAAGAGAGTTTATACAAGGAATTATGCATCACCATGCAATGCAACAACCAATGATGCATGAGAATGAGATGCAAATGCTTAGGAACCAAATCCAAAGCAAGGAGAAAACTCAGAAGACTTCTCCACAAAACTCTCTGAAACTCCTCCCCCATTGGCATCGATTGCCAAAATGGGTGAAAAGCTAACAAGGCCAAAATAAAAGGTGTTCCTCCATAAACTGTGTATTTCTCAACAAGAGAGTGGAATGCAATACACATATCCAACTGCCAATACTTGGAGGAAGACAAACTATATTGAGGCCCAATGATTGCAACAAAAAGATATGACACAAAGACATAACAAAGAGAGACACAAGCAATCAGAAGATACCAATTGAAGCAAGCAATCAACGGATATCAATTGAACCAACTGGACCAATGATCCTACATGCCACAAGAATAAAGAAATTATGATAAGCGCAAAGGAGTGTTCTAAAGAAACTAGAGAAGCTCCCCATGATTTGTGCACACATAAGAATTTTTGTATTTGAATACAAAGTGCACAAAATAGGATCATAGCTCCCCCAAAATCAATAGAAACTCACATCCAGTGCAAGTGAGCATATGGAAAACAAAGCCTAGGACTTGCAACAAGCACATGGTTGAGCAACATGTAACAGAGGCGACTTAAGAATGGGCTCAACCAAAAAGATGTGTGTGAGTCAAGGCAATGCATTAGAGAAGACTAATGTACGGATGAGCATTACGCATCAATATAGTCTTGAAAGAATGAGATACACGGTGCAAGGCATGTCATTCCCACACACAACTAGCAACCGGGTTCACAAGCTCACAATAAGCATAAGAGAACCTATGCTTGTGACAACCTGTGGTGAAGATAGATGAAGAGAGGCTCATCAAGATGAGGGATACCAAATAAGATGGCAAAAGCCTCGTAAAGATAAGCAAGAGGAAAATAATCTTCACCACACAAGAGTGCAACAAGATGCAACGATAGAGACACGCACTCAAGGCAAAAGCTTTCACGGAGCCACCAAAGAAATAACATAAGAAAGACAGGGTGGACATGAAAGAAAGGATATCAACTAGAGATGAAATTTCTCTCAAGTGTATAAGGTTCTATGTAGATGAAATCTTGATGATATATATATATCTACAAAGAAGGATGTACACTCGAAACAGTTACAACATGAAGGACCAAGATATCCACAAGGAAGTCATAAATATACCAATAAGATATTTGCTTGGAAGCATAGCACTTGGCTAGATATGGTCTTATTGTATATAAATGAAGGCCAATCACACAACCATCAAAGACATCACAACTAGCAACAAGAGATCATCATTGGGATGCTTTGAGAAAGGAAACAAGTATCACAAGATATGAAATGAATATCATGCCAAGATGCAACCTACACAAGGTTGAATGCAAGAAGGAAAGCATGAATAGATACTTGTTACCGAGATATCATTGGAAGGAAGTAGTAGATACCAATTGAAGGTAGATAGTAGTTCATTGATCATCCTAGCTTGACTCCAATATGCACATGGTGACAACACCTTCCTTGAGAGTGAGCCGAGCATCCAATGCATCTCCAAAAGTTCCTAGAAGAACAACACAAACTAAACGGTACCCAAACTCATCGGGACCAAATAGTTAGAAACACCAATACATAGGACAAACTCCACATAAATATGTGCATATAGATATTATAATGAATTTCATGCACATCTCATCCAAATTGAGACTAGGTGGAGTTTCCGCTATATATTGAGTCAAAGAAAGAAAGCATGCCAAATGAAATACATGAAGTAAACATGCATGCTCAAGACTTTCAAAACCCGAAACCAAAAGACAAAGAAATGCCAAGTCAAAAGGATACCAAATGGAGAAATCATCACTTGGAAGATATCATTAAAGATACATCAAGGAATGAGATATCCATTGATACACACTAAACTAAAGATGTCAAACTCCCAAAGAGAGGATGGTTCCAAACAAACCAAGCTGTCGACAAAGTTTCATGATGGCACAAAGTACCAAAAAGAAATGGCTTGCCTTCCACCAAAACACACTTGATAAGGATCACAAGAAGAGTGTTCTAAAGAAAATAGAATAGCTCCCCCACGAGTTGTGCATTATATAGGATTTGTATTTGAATACAAAATGCACAAGGTGGGATCACCGCTTTCACTATATCTAGAAAACACTAGACAAGAACAAGAAATAAACAAGATCCACAAGTGGTATGGAAGACACGGGAGTTGACACAAACCTTGGCAAGAGAAAAGGCAAGTAAAACAAAAGCCAATGTAAAGATGATCAACAAATTCTACCACACATAAGACTACCAATTGTCAAAGACAAGAAGTATTTGGAATAATTCCCGGTGGTAGATAACAAGGATATCCGACATCATCTTCACACCAAACACAAGCAAATTGCAACTTGTAGAGCTAACATGCCACCTAGGAACATGATAATCTACAATATCAATTCTAGGTGACAATATCTCAAATGTACACATTTTCTAGGCTTGTAATGTGCACTTAGCATATTACTCCCCCATAATGTGATACCAATAAGAACTTAACAAGAGGCAATAAGAGGAACAAACAAGAGATAATTAATGGACTATTTAGAATTTGAATTTCTCATGAGAGATATACCACCAAGCGACTAGATAATCTTGTAATGTCAATACTAGATGGTATTCCTCATGTACACACATTTATAGGATTGTGAGGTGCACAAAGCACATCACTCCCCCAAAATGGGATGTTCCATTAATCTCTCACATGAGCCAACTAGGATACAAACAAGAAGCAAAAAGGCTCAACGCACAACACACATGTACATGATGTGCAAACCAAGACACACATACTTGATTGCTCAAGATAAGCAAGTTGGAAGCACAACATATACAAACACATGCAAGGAACAAAACCAAACACATGCAAGGGGGGCAAGTAACTTTCAAAGTAAACAATTTAAGTACAAGTTACCGCAAGGAGGCACATTGGATATAAGATAGAAACTTGATAATCCAATTGACTTGGCTTGAGACAATAAGAATGATGAAGTCCCCTTAATTCTTCGTAATGTAGCCATGTCTCCAATGCCCTCCAACCAACACCTATTGATCAAATTTGAGCTTGGTGGTCCCCAACCGAGTTGGGTCCGAAGAGGTTAGTCACAGTAGGCTTGGCTACCCAAATGGTTCTTTTCTTGACACCACTTTGAGTACCAACAAACTTGGCAAACACATTGCCAACCTTATCCTTCCCAAGAGAATAGACATCATCAATAATAATTGGGTTGGATAAGTTACCACTAGTGCATGAAGAAGCGAGGTGACCTTTCTCACGGCATAGGTAGCAATGTCTACTCTTCACTTTCTTCTCACTTGATTTCTCAACTTGAGAAGCATTAACTTGAGTCTTCTTGGGAAGAGGCCTTTCTTCAACTTGAGGTTGAGCATGTGATTGAACTTGTGCCCTCTTCCCTTGTTGCTTGACACTAATGGCCTTCTTCTTCAATGGGCAAGATCTAACATGATGCCCTTCTACTTTGCACTTGAAGCAAACAATCTTGGCCGAATTCTTGACTTGTTCTTGGCCCTTCTTTCTGTTCATCTTGGACTTCTTCTTCTTATTGGAGTTGAATCCAAGTCCACCTTTGTCATTGGGGGATTTTTGCACACTCAAGATATTGTTGAGTGTGGATTTCCCTTGATGACTCTTTTCCAAGTCTTTATTCAAAGAAGTGACTTGGGCCTTGAGCTCTTTGATTTCCTCTACATGGTTAGTCTCAACACAAGTACTAGAGGAAGTATAAGCTTCATCGTTAGAGCAACAAGGCAAGGAAAGAAATTCATCACAAGATGTACCAACATTGTGAGTAGATGAATTACAAGGACTAGCACATGGCAATATATTATTTTGACTAGAAGTAGTGCTAGTATCCACATGAGGCTCACTAGATGTTACCTTGGCAATCATGGCCTCATGAGCTATCTTTAGCACACTATGGGATACTAGAAGATCATCATGAGAGCTTGAGAGATTTTCATGACTTTCTTCCAATTTCCCATAATTGCTAGATAGCACCTCAAGTTGAGCCCGTAGCTCAACATTCTCCTTCAAAATGGATGCTTCACAAGTAATAGAGTTAGTAGCACAAGCATCATCATTTACAACAATAGGAGAGGACAACTTGGCAAGCTCTTTTAAATAAGAAGCTTCAAGTTGGGCATGAGACTCGGTGAGTTTGATGAGCTCACCCTTGATGACCCTTAAGCCATTTTCGAGGTGCTCAAAATCCTCAAGGGGTCTAGCATGAGAAACTTCAAGCTTAGCATTTTTAGTTTTGAAATCATTGGCCACCTCAAGAGCTCTATCATGAGATTCCCTCACTCTAGATAATTCTAGAGCAAAAGTCTCCTCAAGAGATTCGAAGGTGGTTTGTTCATGTTCAAGATCTTGAGATAGCTCCACGATCTCATTTGCGTAATCACGCCCATGAGCTTCCATTTTCTCAATGGTGACCTCATGCTCCTCGAGATGAGATTCCAACTCCTCAATATATTTCTTGCCCTCAATGGCAATGGACATAATTTCCATGAAGTTGGAACGAGCAATTTTATTTTTATGAAGAGCTTTAAAAACCATTTCCCCCTTAATTTTTAAGGAGGCAACATTATCATTCTCTTCATCATAATCAACATCATCATCATTCTTGCCATTATCAATATCATCACAAGATGTATTGGGATTCAAATTGGGAGATACCTTTGAGGCCTTGGCCATAAGGCAAAATGCAATAGATGATGATGTAGGATCCCTTGAAGCACCATAAAACACCACATCTTGTTCCATGGAGTGTTAGCTTTCCTCTACATTGTTAGCACAACAATTCGAGGAAATAGATGCATTTTTATCATGGCAACAAGACATAGCAAGCATATCATCATGAGATTTAGTCAACAATTTCTACATGATATGCAAGGACTATCAACACAAGCATGTGAAACATTTGGAGTGCTAGAAGTGTTAAAGTCCGAAGATGAAGCATTGCAATAAGAAAGTGATGAAGGATTATCAACAATAAGCACACTATCATCATTGCAATGGACACCACTACTCACCATGTCATTACCTTGTGGCGAACCACATGTAGGTGAAGTAGAAGAAGTTGAGAACACAACACGGCTGGAGGTGGGGGGAGAACAATCATCCTTACAAAACATGGACACGCCATATTTATCTTGAAGCTTTGTCCACAACTCATGAGCATCCCGGAACGGCATGAGTTGAAATATAACTACATTCCTCAAAGCATCGAAAAGCACATTAGAAGCTTGAGCATTGAGATAAGAGTTTTTCTCATCCTCTAAGGATAACCTTTGGGGATCCTTTGGAGGAGAAAAACCCATATCTATAATTCGCTCTAAATTTGGGTCCATGACCCTAAAGAGATTAAGCATGTGAATTACCCAAACATCAAAATTTGTGCCATCGAAACCTAGAGTGTCAGAGAATCCTAATCCCCTAGTCGACATCTTTACTCTCTATGCGGTTAAGCCCAACAAAGAGATACAAGGCTCTGATACCAATTGAAAGATCGTGGATGTCGCCTAGAGGGGGGGGGGTGAATAGGCGTTCTAAAATAATTACGGTAGAGGCTTGAACAAATGCGGAATAAACCTTGAGGTTAATTTGTCCAGCACAAAACCTACAACCACTAGGCTCACCTATGTGCACCAACAACTTATGCTAAGCAAGATAAGCAACTATGTGATAGCAAGATATATGACAAAGAACAATATGGCTATCACAAAGTAAAGTGCATAAGTAAAGGGCTCGGGTAAGAGATAACTGAGGCACGCAGAGACGATGATGTATCCCGAAGTTCACACCCTTGCGGATGCTAATCTCCGTTTGGAGCGGTGTGGAGGCACAATGCTCCCCAAGAAGCCACTAGGGCCACCGTAATCTCCTCACGCCCTCGCACAATGCAAGATGCCGTGATTCCACTAAGGGACCCTTGAGGGCAGTCACCGAACCCGTACAAATGGCGACCCTTGGGGGCAGTCACCGAACCCGTACACTTTGGCAACCCTTGGGGGCGGTCACCGGTACCCGTCAAATTGCTCGGGGCGATCTCCACAACCTAACTGGAGACCTCGACGCTTGCCCGGAGCTTTACACCACAATGATTGAGCTCCGAACACCACCAACCATCTAGGGCGCCCAAGCACCCAAGAGGAACAAGCTCAAGGGCACCAAGCACCCAAGAGTAATAAGCTTCTCAAACTTCACTTCCACGTATCACCGTGGAGAACTCAAACCGATGCACCAAATGCAATGGCAAGGGCACACGGAGTTCCCAAGTCCTTCTCTCCCAAATCCCACCAAAGCAACTAATGCTAGGGAGGAAAATGAGAGGAAGAACAAAAGAAGAACATGAAGAACTCCAAGATCTAGATCCAAAGGGTTCCCCTCACAAAAAGGAGAAAGTGATTGGTGGGAATGTGGATATAGATCTCCTCTCTCTTTTCCCACAAAAACTAGCAAGAATCCATGGAGGGATTGAGAGTTAGCAAGCTCGAAGAAGGCCAACAATGGGGGAAGAACACGAGCTCAAAGGATAAGGTTCAATGGGGAAGAAGACCCCCTTTTATAGGACCTCCCGAATCCAACCGTTATGTGCTCAGATCGTGCACAAGCGGTACTACCGCTTGGAGGAGCGGTACTACCGCTTAGCACGCTCAAAACAGCCCAAACGAGAGAGAAAACATGAGTTTTTGGTCCGGGGCGGTACTACCGCTCAGGAGCCGCGGTAGTACCGCTGAGGGAGTCCTGGACTAGGGGGTGTCCGGACAGCCGGACTATCATCGTCCACCGGACTCCAAGACTACGAAGATACAAGATTGAAGACTCTGTACCATGTCCGGATGGGACTTTCCTTGGCGTGGAAGGCAAGCTTGGCGATACGGATATGTAGATCTCCTACCATTGTAACCGACTCTGTGTAACCCTAGCCTCCTCCAGTGTCTATATAAACCGGAGGGCTTTAGTCCGTAGGACAACATACATTACAACAATCATACCATAGGCTAGCTTTAGGGTTTAGCCTCCTTGATCTCATGGTAGATCCACTCTTTTACTACCCATATCATCAATATTAATCAAGCAGGACGTAGGGTTTTACCTCCATTGAGAGGGCCCAAACCTGGGTAAAACATCGTGTCCCTCGTCTCCTGTTACCATCCGCCTAGACGCACAGTTCGGGACCCCCTACCCGAGATCCGCCGGTTTTGACACCGACATTGGTGCTTTCATTGAGAGTTCCTCTGTGTCGTCACCGATAGGCCCGATGGCATCTTCAACCAACGACGCTGTCCAGGGTGAGACTTTTCTCTCCGGACAGATCTTCGTATTCGGCGGCTTCGCACTGCGGGCTAATTCGCTTGGCCATCTGGAGCAGATCGAAAGCTACGCCCCTGGCCGTCAGGTCAGATTCGGAAGCCTAAACTTCACGGCCGATGTCCGCGGAGACTTGATCTTCGACGGACTCGAGCCACAGCCGAGCGCGCCGCACTGTTGCGATGGGCACGATCTAGCTTTGCCGCCGAATAGTGCCTTGGTGGCCGCACGCGAATCCGCTCCGGCCATTAGCCCGGAGCCGATTGCCCGGATAGAGGATCGGTGGATAGACACCGCCTCGGGGGCTTCAACTTCCACGACGATGGAGCCGAACACTGATCTTGTCCCTCGCAAAACTCGTGATTCCGAGGTGCCGGACTCCTTGCCAGACTCCGAACCTCCCACGCCCCTACCAACCGATTCGGATTGGGCGCCGGTTATGGAATTCACCGCCGCGGACATCTTCCAATGCTCGCCTTTTGGCGACATTCTAAATTCACTAAAGCATCTATCATTATCGGGAGAGCCCCGGCCGGACTATGGCCAGGATGGTTGGGATACGGGCGACGAGGAAATTCAGAGCCCACCCACCACCCACTTTGTAGCCACTGTCGACGATCTAACCGACATGCTAGACTACGACTCCGAAGACATCGATGCTATGGACGACGATGCCGGAGACGAACAGGAACTAGCGCCTAGAGGGCACTGGAAGACCACCTCGTCATATGACATATACATGGTGGATACCCCAAAAGACGGGGACAACGAAGAAACAGAGGAGGCAGATTCTTTAAAGAAACAGCCCAAGCGCCGGCGTCAGCGGCGCCGCTCTAAATCCCGCCACAGCAAGAATGGAGATTCCAGCACAGGAGATAATAATACCCCAGAAAGTGCCGAAGACAACCCCCTCCAGCAGGACTCAGCGCAGGAGGACGCAGAGGCAAGCCCTCACGAGAGGGCGGCAGACGAAGAGGTTGAGGATTACAACTATATGCCTCCCTCCGAAGACGAGACAAGCCTCAACGATGACGAATTCGTCGTGCCCGAGGATCCCGTCGAACAAGAGCATTTTAAACGCAGGCTTATCGCCACGGCAAACAGCTTAAAGAAAAAGCAGCAGCAGCTTCAAGCTGATCAGGACCTGCTGGCCGATCGATGGACCGAGGTCCTCGCGGCCGAAGAGTATAAACTCGAACGCCCCTCCAAAAGCTATCCAAGACGCAAGCTGCTCCCCCGATTAGAGGAGGAAGCATACATACCTCCATCACCAATGCACGATACGGCTGACCGACCACCCCGCGGTCGTGACAGAGAGGCATCCAGGCCCCCGACCAAGACCGTACCCCGGCATCGCTCCAAAAGTATGAAGCCAAGAGGGAACGCGCCGGACTTGCGAGATATATTGGAGGACAAAGCAAGGCAATCCAGATCCATCTACGGATCACGTGGGCGCCCCACGACCCATGACGAATACCGTCGTACCGGATATAATAACCCCGGCCGGGCCGAATACGGCAGACAGCGCTCTCTCGAGCTGCGTCGTGACATTGCTCAATAAAGAGGCGCCGCACACCCGCTATGCTTCACTGACGAAGTAATGGATCATCAAATCTCTGAAGGGTTTAAACCCGTAAACATTGAATCCTATGATGGCACAACAGACCCTGCGGTTTGGATCGAGGATTATCTTCTCCACATTCATATGGCCCGCGGCGACGATCTCCATGCCATCAAGTACCTCCCACTCAAGCTTAAAGGACCAGCTCGGCATTGGCTTAACAGCTTGCCCGCAGAGTCAATTGGGTGTTGGGAAGACCTGGAAGCCGCATTCCTCGATAACTTCCAGGGCACGTATGTGCGACCACCAGACGCCGATGACCTAAGCCACATCATTCAGCAGCCAGACGAATCGGCCAGACAATTCTGGACACGGTTCTTGACGAAGAAAAATCAAATTGTCGACTGTTCGGATGCAGAGGCCCTTGCAGCCTTCAAGCATAACATCCGCGATGAATGGCTAGCCCGGCACCTGGGACAGGAAAAGCCGAAATCTATGGCAGCCCTCACATCATTAATGACCCGCTTCTGCGCGGGAGAGGATAGCTGGCTAGCTCGAAGCAACAATCTCCGTAAAAATTCTGGCAGTCCGGATACTAAGGACAACAACGGCAGGTCACGTCGAAACAAAAACAAACGCCGCATTAACGGCGACGACAAGGAGGATACGGCAGTCAACGCCGGATTCCGAGGCTCTAAACCCGGTCAACGGAAGAAGCCATTCAAAAGAACCACTCCGGGTCCGTCCAATTTGGACCGAATACTCGACCGCTTATGCCAGATACATGGCACCCCTGAAAAACTAGCCAATCACACTAATAGAGATTGCTGGGTGTTCAAGCAGGCAGGCAAGTTAATTGCCGAAAACAACGACAAGGGGCTAAACAGCGACGACGAGGAGGAGACCCGACCGCCGAACAATAGAGGACAGAAGGGTTTTCCCCCACAAGTGCGGATGGTGAACATGATTTACGCGACCCATATACCCAAGAGGGAGAGGAAGCGCACACTAAGGGACGTCTATGCGATGGAGCCAGTCGCCCCGAAGTTCAATCCATGGTCCTCTTGTCCGATCACTTTCGATCGAAGAGACCATCCGACCAGCATACGCCATGGCGGATTCGCCGCATTGGTTTTAGATCCAATCGTCGATGGATTTCACCTCATGAGAGTCCTGATGGACGGCGGTAGTAGCCTGAACCTGCTTTATCAGGATACAGTGTGCAAAATGGGCATAGAACCCTCAAGGATTAAACCTACAAAGACAACCTTTAAAGGTGTAATACCAGGTGTGGAAGACAACTGTACAGGCTCAGTAACACTGGAAGTGGTCTTCGGATCCCCGGACAATTTCCGGAGCGAGGAGTTAATCTACGACACAGTCCCGTTTCGCAGCGGCTATCACGCTCTGCTCGGACGAACCGCGTTTGCAAAATTCAACGCGGTGCCGCATTATGCATACCTCAAGCTCAAGATGCCAGGCCCTCGTGGAGTCATCACGGTCAACGGGAATACGGAACACTCCCTCCGAACGGAGGAACATACAGCGGCTCTCGCAGCGGAAGTACAGAGCAGCCTCTTCAGGCAATTCTCAAGTCCGGCCATTAAACGGCCGGATACAGCAAAATGTGCCCGAAGCAATACCAACCAAGACCACCTGGCGCGATCAGAGCACGTGTAGCAATGCGGCCCCAGCCCCCGCCCGCGCATGATCGCAAGAATAACACTCCGCGTACATCATTACGATTTGGAGATACCATGGGCGCAGGGGAAGGGGCACGATCGCAATGGACCCAGAGTGCGGTTCGACCACACCAGGGGCTCGCAAGTGTGCCCCCCTTTTTATTTTTATTTTTTTTGTTATTTTCTTTCTTTGTGTACACAGGACTCCGGTAACCAGAGGCCCTGTCCGGCGGCGAACCTGCCGAACTCGTGATGCAACAGTCAGGGACGAAAGAAGGCTGCGACGAACACTCAGGTGGTCTCAATTACGAGCATTAAATTCGATTATATACACCAAGTCCGCAGCTCACCCCTGGAGGGGGACATGTTTACTTAGTCCAAATCCCTTGCTTACCGCACTATTTGTATTAGTCCGCACTCATAGCAGACTTCCTTTAATAAATAACGCAGCACTTTTCGACTGCAATCACATCACCTTTTATATATATGTTCATTACATGACATCTTGCACCCGTATATTTTGGTACGACCGAATACACCAGGGGCTTGTGTTCCCCGCGTTATGGTGTGATAAGTCCGAACACTTTCACAAGTGCGGCACCCCGAACTTATAGCATTATATGAATCGGCTCCGAATCATGTCTTGGGTCAATAGTTGGGTTTGCCCGGCTCCCACGTTTTGGTGCCTTATGTTCCGTTCTGTCAGCTAAGGTGGCACTGGGAGAACCACTGCGATTAAGCCCCGGTTGAGCCGGGCGAGTGCCTCAGTGGAGAAAGCTAAAACTGACTGGCATGATAAGGCGAGAGACTGGTCGCTGTTCGAGAGGTTTTTTCGGGTCCTTAAAGACTCACGCCGCTTCGAGCGAAGTTCCGGACAATGTCCGACGAAGGTGTGGATAGCGCCCCGGGTTCGGCCTTCCGAATACCAGGGGCTTTGCCGAAATTTAAAATTAAAAAATTCTATGGCTAAGTGAGAGTGTTCAAGCATTATAAGTCCGGTTGCCTTGTTCGCTGTGTTGAGCGCCTCCCTAGATGGACCCAAAAATGGGAACAAGAGCGCTCAAGGTTATCCCGAACACCCCAGCACTAGTGGCTTGGGGGCTGAAGCCAACGACTTGCCATCTCTCAGATTTTTACACGGCCGCACAGAAGGTAATATTTTAAATTCAACAAGCGTTGCTTAATGCGCACATGAACAAAGTTTCAGCGCAAAGGATAATACATAACGAGTCTACTCAAAGATTACATTTCTGGGGCACTCATCCGCAATATCGCGGGCTCCCTTCAGGACAGTTTTATAATACATTTCAGGCATGCGATACTCCTTGCCCGGTGGTGGTGGGTCCATGAGAAGCTTCTCCGCATCCAACTTGCCCCAATGCACCTTTGTGCGGGCAAGGGCCCGACGAGCACCTTCAATACATGCAGAGCGCTTGACGACCTCCACCCAGGGGCATGCATCCACCAGCTGCCGCACGAGGCCAAAGTAGCTGCCAGGCATGGCCTGTCCAGGCCACAGCCGGACTATAAGGCCCTTCATGGCCTCCTCAGCTACCTTGTGGAGTTTGACCAGCTGCTTCAGCTGGTCGCTTGGGGGCACCGGGTGTCCGGCCTCAGCGTACTGAGACCAGAAGACTTTCTCCGTTGAGCTCCCCTCCTCGCCACGATAGAATACGGCGGCATTGGACGCACTGCGCGGCAGATCTGCAAACGCCCCTGGAGAGCTCCGAATGCGGGTAAGTGTCAGGTATTTTACATTAACATGCCTGCTTTGCATGAAAAATGCCTTACCCGCCGCTATCTTCTTCACATCTTCAACCTCCTGAAGGGCCTTATGGGCCTCGGCCTTGGCGGACTTGGCACTTTCGAGAGCCGAGGCAAGCTCGGACTCTCGAGTCTTGGAGTCATGCTCCAAACTCTCATGCTTCTCCATGAGAGCTCGGAGCTCTTGCCGTACTTCCGCCACCCATGCCTCCTGCTTCTCTCGCTCTTCCCGCTCCGCGGCCGCACTGCGTTCGGCCGCGGACACAGCCTCCTTCAGGGCTGCCACCTTGTTCGTGGCCCCTGCAATACCCATATTATCCTTGTTAATTTTATTGCAACCTAAATCCTTTTCTGTAAGGTAACTATTCAAAGTGGTGTGGCTCACCTTCTTTGTCCTCGAGCTGCTTCTTGGCATGGCCGAGCTCTTGCTCGGACCGCTCGAGATCCTTCTTCAACACATCGACCTCCACTGATAGTGCGGCAGAGGTCAGCAGCGCAGCCTGCAAACCCGTATTGACATATTTTAAGCGACCCTGCGTATATCTTGTTAGATCCTCAGTCCGGCTTTTCTTTCCGAACACCGAACTGAGCATCAGGGGCTACTGTCTATGCGGTATTACATTACATAATTTTAACTTCTTACCTCAAAGCCTGTTAGAAGGCTGCTGCAGGCTTCGGTCAGCCCACTTTTGGTGAGCTGAACCTTTTGAATCACCGCACTCATGATAGTGCAGTGTTCTTCCTCGATGGAAGCGCCTTTAAGCGCCTCCAACAAGTTATCCGGCGCCTCCGGTTGGACGAAGGCCGCCGGTGTCACGGTCTTGCCCTTCTTTCAAAGGGGCCGCTTGTCGGACTCTGGAACCACTGCAGGTTCCAATGTAGAGTCCGGCGCAAAGTCCGGGAGGCTGCCTGACGGCGCCTCCGGAGCCTCCTCCTGATGGGTCCCTCTCTAGGATCCCACCTCGGCATCCTCGTCGGCGCGTGGGGTAGAGGCAGTCGGAAGTGAATCCACATCCGACGGGGCCAATGACCCGCTCGATGAGTCAGGGAGATCGTCATTGGCTAGACTACGGACAGAATGCAGCATT
Source organism: Triticum timopheevii (assembly GCA_963921465.1). NCBI lineage: Eukaryota > Viridiplantae > Streptophyta > Magnoliopsida > Poales > Poaceae > Triticum > Triticum timopheevii. Next base: position 296,027,088 of record OY997262.1, read on the forward strand.
AAGGACACTACACGACACGAAAGAAATTGCATATAAAGGATCCAGATACTTACGATCTTGCCGGACGCCTGGCCCTTGGAGGCCACTCATCCTCGCCAACGGTGGTGTTGGCGAAACTGTCCGAGGGGATAGTCCTCCCCCTCTTGGACCCTTCGGCCTCCCCTATTGGGGAAGCCTTCCTCTTCTTCTCTCCCTCCTCCGGGAGAGAGTCCTCTTCCTCCTCCTCGTCTTCGGGGGAGGAGTCCGTCTCGTCGTCGGACGCCTGATTACGGGAACTCTTTCAAGTCCCCACGGCCACCTTCTTGGCCTTCTTCTCCGGCACCACGTGCGGTGCCGGAACCAGCATCCCTTCTAAGCGGGCATTCACTGGGTCTTCTAGCATGGGAGTCGGGATGATAAGTCGCTTGGCCTTCTCCATCCATTCCTGTAAAAGGAAAAGAAAGAATGAAACCCCTCTAGAATCAATTTGATTACCACAAGTGTCCCGTAAAAGGGTTGAATCACTTACCTCGTCAGCCGGATGCTGCGAGCAAAATCCGCGATCTTCTGTCGCGGATGCGGGGGCTTCGGCGCCCTTAAATAGCACCCTCCAGGCGCCTTCGTATGTCGTATCGAAGAGCCCGCTTAGCGCCTGGTGCTGTTCCGGATTGAACTCCCACAGATTGAATGCCCGTTCTTGGCATGGGAGAATCCGGCGGATGAGCATGACTTGGACCACGTCGACGAGCCCGAGCTTACCGCTCACCAGCTTCTGGATGCAGGCTCGGAGTCCCGTCACCTCCTTCGGATTGCCCCACTGCAAGCCCTTCTCTTTCTAGGAGGTGAGCTACGTGGGGACGCCAGATCTAAACTCGGGGCCGCTGCCCATGTGGGCTTGCGCGGCTCGGTGATATAGAACCACCCCGATTGCCACCCCTTGACGGAGTCCACGAAGGCCCCTTCGAGCCAAAGGACGTTGGGCAACTTACCCAACATGGCGCCTCCGCATTCCGCTTGCGTGCCCTTCACAAACTTCGGCTTGACGTTGAAGGTCTTGAGCCACAGGCCGAAGCGGGGCCGGATGCAGAGGAAGGCCTCGCACACGACGATAAATGCCGAGATGTTGAGGATGAAGTTCGGCGCCAGATCGTGGAAATCCAGGCCGTAGTAAAACATGATCCCCCGGACAAATGGGTGCAGTGGAAAGCCCAGTCCGTGGAGGAAGTGGGGGAGGAAGACGACCCTCTCATGGGGCCCAGGGGTAGGGATGAGCTGCCCCTCGTCGGGCAGCCGATGCGCGATATCGCTGGAAAGGTATCCGGCGCTGCGCAGTTTGGTGATGTGCTCCTCCTTAACGGTGGAGGCCAACCATTTGCCTCCCGCTCCGGACATATTCGGAGAAGGTTGGGGCGAGATGCGCGAGCTTGGGCGTTGGAGCTTGAGTACGCGGAGATGGATAAGCAAAGGAGGAAGAAGGCGTAGGTGAGAAGGTAAATCCTTATCCCTTATATATAGGCGGACGAAAACTATGCGTCCCCACCGGCCTGATAAAACTTGCTTATCTCCCAAGCGCCACCATCAATGGCGCGGTTGGGTTACCCACGTCCGTATTGATGGGAATCCCGGAATAAGGGGAACACGATCTCTGCTTCGACAAGACGTGCCAAGGAAACCGCTTCGCTAAACGTGCTGAGGTGGTATAGTAAAAAAACGATTTAAACAAAGGCTTGGTAGCGGTGTGATGTCACGCCGCATAATACGTCAGCAGATTGGACTGGTGTACATTTTATTCTCTCTACGGTGGAATGTGGAATTTATTTTGCAGAGCCAGACACTATCATGGTGTTCATGATCTTCTTTGGATTATTCAAGGAAGGAACCCGCCTTGCAATGCCGAACATTATGCGCGCCGGACTTATCGTCATTGAAGCCTGGTTCAGGGGCTACTGAGGGAGTCCTGGACTAGGGGGCGTCCGGACAGCCGGACTATCATCGTCCGCCGGACTCCAAGACTACGAAGATACAAGATTGAAAACTCCGTCCCGTGTCCGGATGGGACTTTCCTTGGCGTGGAAGGCAAGCTTGGCGATACGGATATGTAGATCTCCTACCATTGTAACCGACTCTGTGTAACCCTAGCCTCCTCCAGTGTCTATATAAACCGGAGGGCTTTAGTCCGTAGGACAACATACATTACAACAATCATACCATAGGCTAGCTTTAGGGTTTAGCCTCCTTGATCTCGTGGTAGATCCACTCTTGTACTACCCATATCATCAATATTAATCAAGCAGGACGTAGGGTTTTACCTCCACCGAGAGGGCCCGAACCTGGGTAAAACATCGTGTCCCTCGTCTCCTGTTACCATCTGCCTAGACGCACAGTTCGGGACCCCCTACCCGAGATCCACTGGTTTTGACACCGACAACCGCTCTAGAGAGGTAGTAAAAAATTACATCCGCTCTAGTCGCGGTAGTACCGCTGCAGCCTTCACCAAAACAGCCACAACTTTTGCAAACGGACTCTGAATTCGATGAAACCAAGTTTGTTGGAAAGCTAGCGACAAGGGCTAACACAATCTTGGAAGAAATATCAATAAGAAGCAACTTAGAAAAGGCCCATAAGAAAATGGTGAGAACCCTTCCTCGGATAAGACCGGTAAAACCTCCAACACTGAAAACATCATAGAGACGCATGCGAACTCCGTTTTCGATGAACTCAAGCTTGTCATCAAGATGACCATAAGCTCTAAGACTCACAAAGAGAATCAAACAAGAACCAAGAAACATGATGCAAGGATGCAATGGTTTGAGCTCTCTACGAATGATACGATCAAGCAACTCATCGAGAGCCCCCCTTGATAGTACGGCAATCGATCCTATAACCCGGTCTCCCACAACTACCATGAGACCGATAAAATAGAAAACCTATCAAGGGCAAACCTTTGCCTTGCACATGGTCCACTTGAGCTAGATGATGACGATCTTCACTCCCTCAAGTTGGACGACCTTTCTTGATTGTGTTGGCTCGATGAAGACTAGATGATTGCTCCCCCATAGTCCACTATGGGTGAGCCACTCTTCGGCTCATCTTCACAAGTCCATTGACACCACAATGGATGGAAAGATTCAAGAACTTGATCTCTTCGTGATGCTCCACTTGAACTTGCACACGGCAATCTTGATGACGATCACCACTTGATGTCATCCTTTCCATGGGTTGTATGATATCTTCCTCTTGATGCAAGCCCATGGATACGTACCTAACCCCACATAGAACTCTCACATAGACCATGGGTTAGTACACAAAGTGCAATGGACAATGCTTACCATACCATGGGATCACTTGATCCCTCTCGGTACATCTTCTACTCTTTGTGAGTTAATCAACTTGATTCACTATTGACTTAGTCTTGATCAACCTTGAATCTTTGAAACTCTCTTCATTTGGATGATGTATTGAAGGTAAACATGAATGATCACACAACCTTCTTCTTCAAGACATGCTTGCAATAAGCTCAACACTCGCATGACCAATCTTTGGATAATTCCTTAATAGCACCTTGGTCAACTCATAAACTCCTTGAAACCAACACATGGACTTCAAGAAAAGCCTATGGACAAATCCTTCAAATATAACTCAAGACAACCATTAGTCCATAGAGATTGTCATCAATTACCAAAACCAAACATGGGGGCACCGCATGTTCTTTCACATCCCACCAGAGAATGTTGGATCTTCAAACAAGCCAGCAAGGAAAAGGGGCAAAGCAATGACGACGATGAGGAGCCCCGGCCACCAAACACAGGAGGGCAAAAGAAGTTTCCCCCACAAATTAAAATGGTGAACATGATAAACGCCACCCATATTCCCAAGCGGGAGCGGAGGCGCACACTTAGGGACGTCGACGCAACGGAGCTAGTCACCCCAAAATATAACCCATGGTCGTCCGACCCGATCACCTTTGACCGCAAGGATCGTCCGACCAATATCCATCAGGGCGACTCAGCCGCACTAGTCCTTGACCCAATAATTCATGGATTCCACCTCACACGAGTCCTTATGGACGGAGGCAGCAGTCTAAACCTGCTTTATCAGGATACAGTGCGCAAGATGGGCATCGATCCTTCAAAGATCAAACCCACTAAAACCACCTTTAAAGGTGTTACACCAGGTGTGGAGGTCCGCTGTACAGGCCCCATCACTCTGGAGGTAGTCTCCGGACCCCCGGATAATTACTGCGACGAAGAGTTAATCTTTGACATCGTCCCTTTTCGCAGCAGCTATCATGCACTGCTCGGACGAACCGCGTTTGCTCGATTCAACGCGGTGCCACATTACGCTTACCTTAAGCTCAAGATGCCCGGTCCACGCGGCGTCATAATAGTTAATGGCAAAGCCGAACGCTCCCTCCGTACCTAAGAGCACACCACCCCCTTAGCAGTAGAAGCACAGAATGGCATCTTTCAATCGAACCTTCATTCGACAGCCAGGCTTCCAGACACCATCAAAAGAGTCCGAACTACTCCGCGGCAGGATAGCCCAACTCGTCAAGAGCTCAATTAACCACTCCGGCGGTAGGCGGAGGCAAAGCAAGGTTAGGCCCCACAATGCGGCTCAACCTCTCCGTGGCACACAAACATTTTTTGCATTTTCTTTGCAGGTCCACTTTTGCCTAGGCCATCACTGGCGACATGGCCACCAAACCCGCGAGAGGACGAACATACCAAGGAGGGAAGCAGCTCGAACGCGTAAGGGAATCCTTCGATATTCCCCTTGATGATCATCCGATTATTCGCCGGATCCGCACACAGCCCCCCTGGTCTCAGCAGGTTCCGAAGTCGTATTTCTTTTTATCACACTACTTGTACTCGTACGCCTTGTGAGGGAGTCCTGGACTAGGGGGTGTCCAGATAGCCGGACTATCATCATCGGCCGGACTCCAAGACTATGAAGATACAAGATTGAAGACTTCGTCCCGTGTCCGGATGGGACTTTCCTTGGCGTGGAAGGCAAGCTTGGCGATACGGATATGTAGATCTCCTACCATTGTAACCGACTCTGTGTAACCCTAGCCCTCGGTGTCTATATAAACCGGAGGGTTTTAGTCCGTAGGACACAACAACCATTACAACAATCATACCATAGGCTAGCTTCTAGGGCTTAGCCTCCTTGATCTCGTGGTAGATCCACTCTTGTACTACCCATATCATCAATATCAATCAAGCAGGAGTAGGGTTTTACCTCCATCGAGAGGGCTCGAACCTGGGTAGAAACATCGTGTCCCTTGTCTCCTATTACCATCCGCCTAGACGCACAGTTCGGGACCCCCTACCCGAGATTCGCCGGTTTTGACACCGACATTGGTGATTTCATTGAGAGTTCCTCTGTGTTGTCACCAATAGGCTCTATGGCTTCTTCAATCAACAACAACGCCGTCCAGGGTGTGACTTTTCTCCCCGGACAGATCTTCATGTTTGGCGGCTTTGCACTGCGGGCCAATTCACTTGGCCGTCTGGAGCAGATCGAAAGCTACGCCCCTGGCCATCAGGTCAGGTTCGAAAGCCTAAACTTCACGGCTGACATCCGCAGAGACTTGATCTTCGATGGATCCGAGCCACAGCTGAGCGCGCCGCACTGTCACGATGGGCATGATCTAGCTCTGCCGCCGGACAGTACCTTGGAGACCGCACACGAATCCGCTCCGACCCATAGTTCGGAGCCGATCACGCAGATCGAGGACCCGTGGCAGGACACCGCCTCGGGAACTGCAACTGCTACGGCGATGGAGCCGAATACCGACCTTGTCCTTTGCAAAGCTCGTGACTCCGAGCTGCCGGACTCCTCGCCGGACTGTGAACCTCCTGCGCCCCTGCCAATCGAATCCGATTGGGCGCCAGTCATGGAGTTCACCGCTGCAGACATCTTTCAGCACTCGCCCTTTGGCGACATCCTGAACTCGTTAAAGTATCTCTCGTTATCAGGAGAGCCCTGGCCGGACTGCGGTCAGGATGGTTGGGATGCGGACGACGAAGAAATTCAAAGCCCACCCACCACCCACTTTGTAGCCACTGTCGACGATCTAACCGACATGCTAGACTACGACTCCGAAGACATCGACGGTATGGACGACGATGCCGGAGACGATCAAGAACCAGCGCCTACAGGACACTGGAAGACCACCTCGTCATACGACATATACATGGTGGATACCCCAAAGGATGGGGACGGCGAGGAAGCAGCGGAGGCAGATTCCTCTAAGAAACAGCCCAAGCGCCGACGTCAGCTGCGCCGCTCTAAACCCCGCCACAGCAAGAATGGAGATTCCGGCACCGGAGATAATAACACCCCAGAGAGTGCCGAAGACAACCCCCTCCAGCAAGATTCAGCACAGGAGGACGGGGAAGCCAGCCCTCAAGAGAGAGCGGCAGACGAGGAGGATGAAAATTACACGCCCCCCTCCGGAGATGAGGCAAGCCTCAACGACGACGAATTTTTCGTGCCCGAGGATCCCGTCGAACAAGAGCGTTTTAAACGCAGGCTAATGGCCACGGCGAATAGCCTAAAGAAAAAGCAGCAATAGCTTCGAGCTGATCAAGACCTGCTGGCCGACAGATGGACCGAGGTCCTCGCGGCCGAAGAGTATGAACTCGAACGCCCCTCCAAAAGCTACCAAAAACGCAAGTTGCTCCCCCGACTAGAGGAGGAAGCATACAAACCTTCATCACCAGCGCACAATACGGCAGACCGACCACCTCGTGGCCGCGACAGAGAGGCATCTAGGCCCTCCGCCAAAACCGTACCCCAACACCGCTCGAAAAGCGTGAAGCCACGGGGGAATGCGCCGGACTTGCGAGATATATTGGAGGACAAGGCAAGACAATCCAGATCTATCTACGGATCACGTGGGCGCCCCACGACCCACGACGACTACCGTCGCGCCGGATACAGCAACTCTGGTCGGGCCGAACACAGCAGACAAAGCTCTCTTGAGCTACGTCGTGATATTGCTCAATATAGAGGTGCCGCACACCCAATATGCTTCACAGACGAAGTAATGGATCATCAAATCCCTGAAGGGTTTAAACCCGTGAACATTGAATCCTACAATGGCACAACAGACCCCGCGGTTTGGATCGAAGATTATCTCCTTCATATCCACATGGCCCGCGGTGACGATCTCCACGCCATCAAGTATCTCCCACTCAAGCTTAAGGGGCCAGCTCGGCATTGGCTTAACAGCTTGCCAGCAGAATCAATTGGGTGTTGGGAGGACCTGGAAGCCACATTCCTTGACAACTTCCAGGGCACATATGTGCGACCACCAGACGCCGATGACCTAAGCCACATAATTCAGCAGCCAGACGAATCGGCCAGACAATTCTGGACACGGTTCCTCACAAAGAAAAATCAAATCGTCGATTGTCTGGATGCAGAGGCCCTCGCAGCCTTCAAACATAACATCCGCGACGAGTGGCTGGCCCGGCACCTAGGACAGGAAAAGCCGAAATCCATGGCAGCCCTCACATCACTCATGACCCGCTTCTGTGCGGGAGAGGACAGCTGGCTAGTTCACAGTAACAACCTCAGCAAAAATTCAGGCAGTCTGGACAGCAAGGACCGCAATGGCAGGTCGCGTCGCAACAAAAACAAATGCCGCGTTAACGGCGATAACACTGAGGATACGGCAGTCAATGCCGGATTCAGAGGCTCTAAACCCGGTCAGTGGAAAAAGCCATTCAAAAGAACTACTCCGGGTCCGTCCAATTTGGACCGAATACTCGACCGCTCTTGCCAGATACATGGCACCCCCGAAAAGCCAGCTAACCACACCAACAGGGATTGTTGGGTATTCAAGCAGGCAGGCAAGTTAATTGCCGAAAACAATGACAAGGGGCTGCATAGCGATGACGAGGAGGAGACTCGGCCGCCGAACAGTAGAGGACAGAAGGGTTTCCCCCCACAAGTGCGGACAGTAAACATGATATACGCAACCCACATACCCAAGAGGGAGCGGAAGCGTGCACTTAGGGACGTATATGCGATGGAGCCAGTCGCCCCGAAGTTCAACCCATGGTCCTCCTGCCCGATCACTTTCGATCGAAGGGACCACCCCACCAGTATCCGCCATGGCGGATTCGCCGCATTGGTTTTAGACCCAATCGTCGATGGATTCCACCTCACTAGAGTCCTGATGGACGGCGGCAGCAGCCTGAACCTGCTTTATCAGGATACAGTGCGCAAGATGGGCATAGACCCCTCAAGGATTAAACCTACAAAGACGACCTTCAAAGGCGTCATAACAGGTGTTGAGGCCAATTGTACAGGCTCAGTCACACTGGAAGTGGTCTTCGGATCCCCGGATAATTTTCGAAGCGAGGAGTTAATCTTCGACATAGTCCCGTTCCACAGTGGCTATCACGCTCTGCTCGGACGAACTGCGTTTGCAAAGTTCAACGCGGTGCCACATTATGCATACCTCAAGCTCAAGATGCCAGGCCCTCGTGGAGTCATCACGGTCAATGGAAACACTAAACGCTCCCTCCGAACGGAGGAACACATAGCGGCTCTCGCGGCAGAAGTACAGAGCAGCCTCTTAAGGAAATTCTCGAGTCCGGCCGTTAAACGACCGGACATGACTAAACGCGCCTGGAGTAACATACATCAAGACCACCTGGCACGTTCCGAGCACGCGTAGCAATGCGGCCCCAACCCTAGCCCTTGCATGATTGCGAGACGAGCTCTTCGCGTACATCATTACACTCTGAAGATACCATGGGCATAGGGGGAGGGGCATGGCCACGATAGGCCCAGAGTGCGGCTCAACCACACCAGGGGCTCCCACATGTGTCACTTTCTTTTTTTCTTTCTTCTTTTTTTTCCACAGGACTCCGTTTACCAGAGGCCCTGTCCGGCAGTAGATCTACCGAACTCACGATGCAACAGCCAGGGAGGGACAATGGCTACGACGAACACTCAGGTGGTCTCCATTATGAGCATTAAATCTATTTAATACACCATTCCGCAGCCTACCCCTGGAGGGGGACATGTCTAATAGTCCAAACCCTTGCTTACCGCACTATTTGTATCGTTCTGCACTCATAGCAGAATTCCTTGAATAAACAATGCATTACCTCTTGCTTATAATTGCATTTCTTTTTTTACATATATGTTCATTTATGACATCTTGCAGTTGTACACTTTGGTACGGCCGAATACACCAGGGGCTTATGTTCCCCGCATTATGGTGTGATAAGTCTGAACACTTTCACAAGTGCGGCACCCCGAACTTATAGCATTATATGCATCGGCTCCGAATCATGTCTTGGGTCAATAGTTGGGTTTGCCCGGCTCCCATGTTTTGGTACCTTACGTTCCGTTCTATTGGCTAAGGTAGCACTGGTAGAACCACTGCGATTGCGCCTCGGTTGAGCTGGGCGAGCGCCTCAGTGGAGAAAGCTAAAACTGACCGTCATGATAAGGCGAGAGCTGGTCGCTGTTCGAGAGGTCTTTTCGAGTCCCTAAAGACTTATGCCGCTTAGAGCGAGGAACCGGCTGTGTCCGGCCCAGGCATGGATAGCGCCCCGAATTCGGTCTTCCGAACACTAGGGGCTTCGCCGAAATTTAAAATTATAGAATTCTATGGCTAAGTGAGAGTGTTCAAGCATTATAAGTCCGGTTGCCTGGTTCGTTGTGTTGAGCGCCTCCCTAGATGGACCCAAAAATGGGAACAAGAGCGCTCAAGTTTATCCCGAACACCCCAGCACTCGTGGCATGGGGGCTGAAGCCGACGACTTGCCATCTCTCAGATTTGATAAACGGCCGCACAGAAGGTAATATTTTAAATTAACAAGCGTTGCTTAGCGCATATGAACAACATTTTCAGCGCACAGGATAACACATTGCGAGTCTACTAAAAAATTACATCTTTGGGGCACTCATCCGCAATCTTGCGGGCACCCTTCAGGACACTCTTATAGTACATTTCGGGCGTACGATACTCCTTGCCCGCCGGCGGCGCGTCCGTTATAAGCCTCTCAGCATCCAGCCTGCCCCAGTGCACCTTTGCGCGGGCAAGGGCCCGACGGGCACCTTCAATGCAGGCGGAGCACTTGATGACTTCCACCCAGGGGCACGCATCCACCAGCCGCCGCACGAGGCCAAAGTAGCTCCTAGGCATGGCCTCTTCAGGCCACAGCTGGACTATGAGGCCCTTCATGGCCTGCTTCGCTACCTTGTGGAGCTCGACCAGCTACTTCAGCTGGTCGCTAAGGGGCACCGGATGTCCGGCCTCAGCATACTGAGACCTGAAGACCTTCTCCGTTGAGCTCCCCTCCTCGGCCCGGTAGAATGCGGCGGCATCGGACACGCTGCAAGGCAGATCTGCAAATGCTCCTGGAGAGCTCCGAATTCGGGTAAGTAACAGGTAATTCACATTCACATGCTTGCTTTGCATGAAAAATGCCTTACCCGCCGCTATTTTCTTCACCGCCTCAATCTCCTGAAGGGCCTTATGGGCCTTGACCTTAGCGGCTTTGGCACTTTCAAGAGCCGGGGCAAGCTCGAACTCTCGAGTCTTCGAGTCACGCTCCAAACTCTCATGCTTTTCCATGAGAGCCTGGAGCTCTTGCCGCACCTCCGCCACCCGCGCCTCCTGCTTCTCTCGCTCCGCTCGTTCCGCGGCCGCATTGCGTTCGGCCGCGGACACGGCCTCCTTCAGGGTCGCCACCTTGTTCGTGGCCCCTGCAGTGCCCACTTTATCCTGGTCATTTCTATTGCAACCAAAATCCTTTTCTGTAAGGTACAAATTTAATACGGTGTTACTCACCTTCTTTGTCCTCGAGCTGCTTCTTGGCAAGGCCGAGCTCGTTCTCGGACCGCTCGAGGTTCTGCTTCAAAGCACCGACCTCCGCAGTCAGTGCGGCAGAGGTCAGCAGCGCAGCCTGCAAACCCATATTAATATAATTTTTAGAACTCCTGCGTATATCTTTTTTAGATCCTCAGTCCGGTTTTTCTTTCCGAACACCGAACCGAGCATCAGGGGCAACTGTCTATGCGGTATTACATTACATATTTTAAAACTTCTTACCTCAAAGCCTGTTAGAAGGCTGCTGCAGGCTTCGGTCAGCCCGCTCTTGGCGAGCTGAACCTTCTGAATCACCGCACTCATGATAGTGCGGTGTTCTTCCTTGATGGAAGCGCCGTTGAGCGCCTCCAACAAGTTGTCCAGCGCCTCCGGTTGGACGGAGGCTGCCGGTGTCATGGTCTTGCCCTTCTTACGAAGGGGCCGCCTGCCGGACCTCGGAACCACTGCGGGTTCCGGCACGGAGTCCGGCGCAAAGTCCGGGAGGCTGCCTTGCGGCACCTCCGGAGCCCCCTCTTGGCGGGTCCCCTCCTGGGATCCCACCTCGGCGTCCTCAGCGTCGCGAGGGGTGGAGGCAGTCGGAATGGAATCTACATCCGACGGACCCAAGGACCCGCTCGATGAAGCGGGAAGATCATCCTCGGCCGGACTACAGGTAGTGTGCGGCATTAGAAGGACACTATGTGGCACAAAATAGAAATTGTAAATCATTCAGGAATCCGGATACTTACAATCTTGCCGGAGGCTTGGCCCTTGAGGGCCACCCTTCGTCGCCAACGTTGGCGTTGGCGGAGCTGTCCGGAGGAAGGGTCCTTCCCCTCTTGGACCCTTCGGCCTCCCCCGTCGGGGAAGCCTTCCTATTCCTCTCTCCCCCCTCCTGGGGAGAGTCCTCTTTCCCCTCCTCGTCTTCGGGGGAGGAGTCCGCCTCGGAGCCATCGGATGATGAGTCCAATACCACCTGGCACCGGGAACTCCTTCGGGTTCCCGTGGCCTTCTTCTTGGCCTTCTTCTCCGGCACCACATAAAGTGCCGGGACTAGCAGCCCCGTTAAACGGGTATCCGCTGGGTCTTCGGAGAGGGGAGCCGGACAGTTAACTTGTCTGGACGTCTTCTACCAGTCCTGCTAAAGGCATTGGGAATTTTAGATCCCAGAATAGAGTCAAACTATGAAAGAAATAAATGTCCCATAAAGGATAACATATCTTACCACACCGGCCGGGCGTTTCGTGCTGAATCCGCGATCTTCAGTTGCGGATGCGGGGGCTTCTCCGCCCTTAAACAGCACCCGCCAGGCAGCTTCGTACGTTGTGTCGAAGAGCCCGCTAAGGGTCCGGTGCTGTGCCGGATCAAACTCCCACAGATTAAAGCCCCGCTATTGGCAGGGGAGAATCCGGCGGACGAGCATGACCTGGATCACATTGACAAGCTTGAGATTCTTGTTCACCAGGGTCTGGAGACAGGACTAGAGTCCGGTTAGCTCCTCCGAACTACCCCATAGCAAGCCCTTCTCTTTCCAGGAGGTGAGCTGCATGGGGGTACCAGATCTGAACTCGGGGCCCGCTGCCCATTTAGGGTCCCGCGGCTCGGTGATATAGAACCACCCCGATTGCCACCCTTTGACGGTTTCCACAAAGGCGCCTTCGAGCCAGAGGACGTTGGGCATTTTGCCCACCATGGCGCCTCCGCACTCCACTTGGACGCCCTTCACTACCTTCGGCTTGACGTTGAAGGTTTTTAGCCACAAGCCGAAGTGGGGCTGGATGCAGAGGAAGGCCTCACACACGACGATAAATGCCGAGATGTTGAGGATGAAGTTTGGCGCCAGATCGTGGAAGTCCAGGCCGTAGTAGTACATGAGCCCCCGGACGAAGGGATGAAGTGGGAAGCCCAGTCCGCGGAGCAAGTGGGCAAGGAATACGACCCTCTCATGGGGCCTGGGGGTGGGGATGAGCTGCCCCTTGTCGGGCAGCCGGTGCGCGATGTCGCTGGACAGGTATCCGGCGCCGCGCAGTTTTTTGATGTGCCCCTCCATAATGGTGGAGGCCATCCACTTGCCTCCCGCTCCAGACATGGCTGGAGAAGGTTGAGGCGAGATGTGCAAACTTGGGCGCTGGAGCTCGAGTGCGCGGAGATGGATAAGCAAAGGAGGAAGAAGGCATAGGTAAAAAAGGTGGATCCTTATCCCCTTATATATGGGCGGACGAAGACTATGCGTCCCCACCAGCCTGGTAAAACTCGCTTATCTCCTAAGCGCCACCATCAATGGCGCGGTTGGGTTACCCACGTCCGTATTGATGGGAATCCCGGGATAAGGGGAACACGATCTCTGCTTCGACAAGATGTGCCAAGGAAACTGCTTTGCTAAACGCGCTGAGGTGGTGTAATAAAAAACGATTCAAGTAAAGGCTTGGTGGTGGCATGACGTCGTGCCACAAAATACGTCAGCAGATTGAACTTGTGTACATATTATTCTCTCTACGATGGAATGTGGAATTTATTTTGCAGAGCCGGACACTATCCTGGTGTTCACAATCTTCTATGAATTATTCGGAGGAGGAACCCGCCTTGCAATGCTGAACAATATGCGCGCCGGACTCATCGTCATTGAAGCCTGGTTCAGGGGCTACTAAGGGAGTCCTGGACTAGGGGGTGTCCAGATAGCCGGACTATCATCATCGGCCGGACTCCAAGACTATGAAGATACAAGATTGAAGACTTCGTCCCGTGTCCGGATGGGACTTTCTTTGGCGTGGAAGGCAAGCTTGGCGATACGGATATGTAGATCTCCTACCATTGTAACTGACTGTGTGTAACCCTAGCCCTCTCCGGTGTCTATATAAACCGGAGGGTTTTAGTCCGTAGGACACAACAACCATACCATAGGCTAGCTTCTAGGGTTTAGCCTCCTTGATCTCGTGGTAGATCCACTCTTGTACTACCCATATCATCAATATCAATCAAGCAGGAGTAGGGTTTTACCTCCATCGAGAGGGCCCGAACCTGGGTAAAAACATCGTGTCCCTTGTCTCCTGTTACCATCCGCCTAGACGCATAGTTCGGGACCCCCTACCCGAGATCCGCCGGTTTTGACACCGACACCTTGACATATTATTCAATTACAACATGCGGCTTTATATGACGCTTACTTGCTGTTCTTTCTTATTGACATTTTTTGTCCAACGGCATCCGTACACTACGATACGCCTTAATATACTAGGGGCCTCATTGTACCCATAATACGACAATAAAGTCCGAATACCCTCGCGGTCGTTCGGCACCCCAAACTTATAGCATTATATGCATCGGCTCCGAAACATGTCTTGGGTCAATAGTTGGGTTGCCCGGCTCCTGTGCTTGCTACCCTACGCTCCGCTATATCGGCTAGGGTAGTAAAGGGAGAACTACTGCGATTGTGTCCCGGTTCTTCCGGATGAGAACCTTAGTAGAGAAAGCCGAAAACTGACTGTCATGATGCCGCGGGAGCTGGTCAGCTATTCGAGAGGTTACAAATCTTTAAGGATTTCTTCTGCATTATGCGATAACTAATGCAGCGTGCGATGGATCGGCTTTTTCTTTCGATCAGGTGCTTATAGAGCCCCTAGTGCGGTCTTCTAAACACCAGGGGCTGCGCCTACCTTTCTTTTGTCAAACTCCTATGGCTAAGTGAGGGTGATAAAGCCTTATAGTCCGACTGCCTGGTTCGTTGCGCTGAACACCTCCTTCAAGGACCCAAAACTGGGGTAAAGAGTGTTCAGGTTTATCCCGAACACCCCCGTACTTACTACGTGGGGGCAGAAGTCGACGACTGGCCAACTCTCAGGATTAATATATAAAACGGCCGCACAGGAAGTAAAATTTTCAAATAACATGCGTTATATCATATAAATGACCTTGTTAAACATTACATAGGATAACATGCATGTATTCATGGGAATATAATATCCTTGGCACATTGCTCTGCTACAAGGCGGGATCCTTTCAGGACATTGTCATAATATAACTCGGGCTTGCGGTGCTCCTTCCCCGCAGGCGGTCCTTCGGTCATCAGCTTTTCGGCATCCATCTTCTCCCAATGCACTTTTGCACGGGCGAAGGCCATTCATGCACCTTCCATACAGACCGACTGCTTGATGACTTCAAGTCGAGGGCAGACACTTACAAGCCGCTTCACGAGCCCGAAGTAGCGGCTGGGAATCACCTCGGCGGGCCATAGTCGGATAATTAAATCCTTCATGGCTAGTTCGGCTGCCCTATACAGCTCGATTAACTGTTTCAGTTGATCGGCGAAAGGCACTGGATGCTCTGGCGCCAGATATTGCGACCCGAAGAGCTTCTCCGTAGAGCTCCTTTCTTTGGCTCGGTAGAATTGTGCGGCATCAAATACACTGCGCGGCAGCTCCGCAAACACCCATGGAGAAATCCGAATTCGGATTAGTAACATGATTTTCTTCCTTTAAAAATTTGCTTTGCATAGAAAAAGCCTCACCCGCCGCGATCTTTCTGGCCTGGCTTCGCCCCGGGCATCGCATGCGGCTTGACGAGCCTTCGTGAGTTCAGATTCTTTCTCCGTTAAACTCTGCTCCAAGGTCTCGCATTTCTTCATGGCCTCTTGGAGCTCTTGCTGAATTTCAATAACCCTAGCCTCATGCTTTTCACGAAGGGCCTGCTCTGCGACCGCCTTCTTCTTGGCCTCGGCCACTTCCTTCTTAAGAGCCTCGACTTTGGCCGTCGCTCTTAGAGCACATCATGAATTTTTTTTCGTCATACTCAATTATTCATTCTTGCTGAATGCGAACAAGGTTTTCGCATACCTTGGTTATCCTCCAACTGCTTCTTCACTTGGCCGAGTTCTTCTTCGGCCCGCTCCAGACTCTGCTTCAGTCCGGAGACTTCCGCAGTATGAGAGGTGGCAGTCACTACAGATGCCTGCTTAGAAAAAACAAAAGAGGGAGAGGTAGCACAGAGTAAGTCTCATGAGAACATATATTTGATCCTCTGTCCGGTTTTTTCTTTAGAAACACCGAACAGTGCATCAGGGGCTACTATCTATACTATAACACTCTTTGAAACCTCGCAACATACCTCAAAGCCCGTTATAAGGCTGATGCAGGCTTCAGTCAGCCCGCTTTCGGCAGACTGAATCTTCTCAATCACTGCACCCATAAGGGCACGGTGTTATTCAATGATAGAGGCGCTCTTCAGCGCTGCTGATAAGGTATCCGGCACCTCTGGTTGGGCAGAGGTTGCTGGTGGAACAGGCGCACCCCCTTCTGTCGAGAGTGGTTGCCCCCCTGAATCCGGAGCCGTGTTGGTCTCCGGAACTGTGTCCGGCTGGGGGCCGAATTCAATATAGCCCCCGCCGTCAGTGTCCATGGGCGCCTTTTCCCCCGTGTGTCCGGCCGCCGAGGTTTGACCCTTTGGCGCTGCCTTGACGGTCTCCCCATCCCCTCCTCAGCCTGGGTCCCTTTGGGACAATACCCCGGTGTCGTTCACGTGTTTTGGGGAGGGGGCCGTCGGGGGTGTCCTACTGTCCATAGCATCCGAACCCAGTGAATCCCCCGATGAGGATTGTTTGGCGTGGGACTTGGCCCGACTGCAAAAAAGGCGTGATTCAATGCGATTAAACACTATACGATAGTGAGTCTGGATACACAAACGTGTCCGGGTTTTATATACTCACGATTTCACCAGGGGCTGGCCCCTGGGATCCCACTCCGGGCTGCTATCAGTGGTGGTGACGGATTCCTCCGGAAAGGGAGTTCCGCCCTTCTTAGGCGACTTAGCCTCCAAGTGTGTGGAGGCCATCCTTTTATTTCTCCCCCTCGCTGGGGGGGGGGACCGGCTTTCCTCCTCTTCCTCGTCCTCTTTGGAGGAAGAGCGGGCCTCGGAGTCTTCGGATACTATGTCCGA